>OX420941.1:12431602-17431602 GCA_949091785.1 Polymixis lichenea
GTGTAAATAAACCTTCTTTCTTTACACAACGAAAACAGCTGTGATGAAAGAAGTTCTCGAAAGCTTTTTGGATTACTTACCTACTTGGAATTTTTCCATTTGGCCGCTAGTGACTGCCTCGTTGGTCTAGTGTTCGTAATCGCTACTGCTGGGCATGCGGTCCTGAGTTCGATTTCCCGGCCGGGCAGTGTTGTTGGGTTTTTTCGTATAGAATTTCTCAGTAGCAGTCCGAAGCCTAGATTTGTGCCCAGTTGATGGCAATAGGCTCGATCCCTATTTCATGGGACTTAAACATTACTGGTGAACTGTGGGTATACTATAGGTACACCTCTGTCTAGACCTTCAGGAATTCAGGCGTGGTGTTATGTGTAAAAGTGATTCTATAGTCTTTGTTTTGTTCTAGGTCGGATTCATATTAGGGCTTCCGGATACAAGGCCAGTCTGCGAGTCAGCACAGCGGCAACTCGTACTGCTGACTGACGCGTAGGGACATGAAGCCAGTCAGTATGTACCGAACTGGTCTTCAAATGTATTCTAATGTGCAGCGGGCATTGACTGAACTGTCAACCGAATTGACTCGTAAACTGGCCTCGTGTCCAGAGCCCATTTGGGCAAAGTTCTGCTCATCCTTTTTTTTCTCTATTGCGATCTGGTAAGTACTAAATCTTCTTTAGTTGGGAGTTAAACTTTCTCTGTCTTCTCGCAAGCTCTGCTACGCTAAGGCTGCTTTTCCACCCAAGTTGTACTCTGCAACTATGCAAGGATGTGAAAGCCAATCTACGAAACTATGTGACCGTTTCCACTAATGCTAAACTATGTAGCGGAGCGAGGTAGCTGTGCGAGGAAGATGTGCAGCGCGACCTATGAGAAGCATCGACACGATGACATGTCTAATGTACCCTACTCTGCAGATAGCTACATCACTCGCCCATCCAAAGCACGCACCCTTCCATATAAAAAAGATGGCTTAGTTGAACCCGTTTCCACCAGTGCAATGCTTTGGGGACTAATGAATGTGATTGGTGGATATCAAACGCAGCGTACCATAGCACACCTCTGGTGGAAAAACAGCGTCATACGTTTTGTGATAAGTTCTTCTTTGATCCTTCACAACCCTTTCCGTTGTTTTCCTTCAATTTAGTTACATGGATACCCATGTAATAGAATAGACGATCGCCTTTCTTCCGACAGCTATTTACTGTAGTCATTAGAAATGTGTCATGTGTGTTCGACAACCTGTCGGCTGATTGTGAATTGCTATGTTGGTAGGTCATTTCTTTGTGATTGCGCTCGACCGGAGAAGTCACCATACCAGTTGCTGCTGCCATGCAGCTGATGCAGCGCTGCTGTCCTTACATCGCTGGTGTGTTTCCATCATAACGCTGTGCTGTTTCTAGTAGGTACTTACTATAGCAGATTCTGTATTTTTAAACTTAAAACTTTCTGAAGATTCAACAGGTAAGTAGATACCTACCTAATTTTCGGAATTCAGGAACCTTCTCAAGCAAAAATACTTAATTGTATAAAAGCTAAACCTAAGGTAGGTAGGTACCTTCCTAACTTCTTAATAGCTGTTTTTCCGGCCTTGATCATATTGCAAAAAGGTCACAGGCCAGAGGTTGGACGATAGTTTTTGTTTTGAAACTAGAAATCCGTCAGTCATAACATCTTTTATATTGTGTTAGAGAAGACATCGCACGATACGAAGTCTGACGATTGTTTTCATAAACATCGCGCGACTGTACGTATGGCCTAGAATGTAGATGTTTTTTGCCAAATTATATCAAATAGACATGGACGAAATAGCTCGCTGAAAAGAAAAAGAGCGTTTAGCTCTTCCACTCTAAAGAGCTATACCACTCCGCTAGCTCACTAGGTCTTCTATAGCTCAGTGACTCAGACGCCGACTGTTAGCTCATTAGACTCACGCCGCACGCGCGTCGTAGGAGACGGCTCGGCTCGCTCAATAGTGAATAGCTCTTTGGAAGTTTGGACTCTTTGTTACTCACTAGCTCTTCTATAGCTCTTTTTTTTTTTGTTAAACATTTCGGTTCCATTTTATTATGCCCCAAAATATTTTCTACTTAAAGTCAATTGGCATAAGGATAAATTTACAGTGCTTTATGTCATATGATAAGTTTACAATGGCGTATTTGTGCTAGAGAGCTATTGTTGGAAGAACGAATGATGTGATCTGAAGTATTCCGAAGGGAGCCGAATGAGCCGTTCGGCCGATGAATTCGGTCGGTCGTCGGTGTCTCGCTGAAGTACTGAGCTAGTGAGCTATTTAGCGAGCGAGTGAGTGAGCGAGAGCGACGTTAATCGAAAAGACGTATCTCTTTTCTATCACTCGCTCACGAGCTACCCATGTCTAATATCAAATTATCATATAATATGTAGGCGTAACGATGCTGCTGAAGATCGCTTCAAATGTAGGTACGTACCGACCTACGTAGCATAATCAACCTATATCTAATGTTCCCACTGCTGGGGTAGATGCCTCCTCTCTGTGAGAGAGAGCTGACGGCCGTAATCCCTAACGCAGGCCCAATGCGGGTTGGTATTTGTCACATGACTTCGAATGTTTCGTTCTAGAACATGTCGGTTTCCTCACGAAAATTTTCCTGCACCGTTTTGAGAGTAGTGTTAATGAAATAATTTACAAAAAGTAAAACCGCCTCTCCGAGGTCGGACCTACCAAAAAGAGTTATCCAAGTGCTTGCCGGGTGTTTATTGTCCTAGCAATGTCCGTAGGGAAAAATAGGGATACCTACTTAGCTACGAATACAGGCTGTTTGTTTGAATATAGTGAAAATCTACCTACGCATGCATGGAAGCGAAAACGGTCCTCATCTGTCAAGTCTTTCTCCAACTATGTTGGGGTCGGTTTTCAATCTAACCGGATACCAGTATTTTACATGGAACGATTGCCTATCCATCTCTATATTGTCATCTCATCTATCTATATTGTTTCGTGTGGTGTCGGACGTAAAAGAATAGCACCATCCCATTTCTTCCCGTGGGTGTCGTAGAAGGCGACTAAGGGACTTACTAGACAATGGGCAGCAGCGTATGCATTTGACCACCATACTGCGATCGGCAACCCGCCTGCCAAGCGTGGCGTACAGCAGTGGACGTCTTTCGGCTGATATGATGATGATGATGATTATGCCTATCTGGTCTCTACAACCCAATTATTGGATAATACGATACCTCTTGGTAAGGCTAGTTGTCAGATTATCCGGCTTCTGACGATCCGTAACGACTATCAAAGACACACAAATGACAGCCAGGACCAACGGCTTAACGTGCTTTCCGAGGCACGGAGGGGGTCTCAGTCTCAGTATGTAAAGATGGTCACTCATCCACGGACTGACCGCGGCAAGCGTAGCTTTACCTGATCTATCAATCCTTACGGCTGTTATTAGATACGTAGCCAACCAACCCACGGAAGCGGTAACGGTGTGACGCCAAAAAAGTTTGGCTTGGTGTAAAGACTGTTGGAACACACAATCTCATGTGACGAGTCTTTGTAAATATGCTCCAGCAACGAACAAATAATTGTTAACCCAATTCTCAGTTCAAAACAAAACAATAATCACTACCGCTGCTTGTTTGTGATATATGGCAAATTAATCGCAATCAAGATTGGTCGAGACAGCCCGGCGGCGGCGACGCGACGTATCAAATGAATCAACAAGCCAATGTATCGACCCTGCACAAATTGATCCAGCACAATAAATAACCTAACATGAACTTGGCCTTTGAGAAGATGCTATAACGCTACTGGTTCTAAGATACTTAATGTGAGCGTCGGGACGGATTTTGTAAATTCACTTCTAATGATTTAGTGAGGGATCTCTCTCTCTCTCTCTCTGAGGGCTCAAGATCTAGAGAAAAAAATCATGATAGTAGTTAGTATTTATAACAAAGTTAGAAGGAAATTAAACGAGTAATAATCGACCAACTTACATTTGCAGGTGTAATGTATGTTCTTGGGATAATTTCGTCCCGACTACGGAGCCTTCATTGAGCGTGGTCCGACACACAATTGGCCGGTTTTTAGGTAGTAGCGATTTTGCACATTCTGCAAAATCTATATTGTATCCCTTCTTCTTGGGCATTCTAGGGTACCTATGAAACATCGTGGCACGTGTCCAACACACCTTCCGCTTCCGTAACCCTGACTCCTGTAACAGGGTCAGGCATCTCGTTGACATGATATATACTGGCATCGCATCAACTGCACGTGTAGTCCCATTAACGGGTCAAACGTGGAACTACCCGCTAATTGTATGTTGATTAATAAGTAGATAAATTGTTGTGTTTGTAATCTGAACAATTGGCTTTAGTGCCTATGGAAAATTATGTGTAGCTAATGAACGGGGTTAATCAAAGTGTTTTTTGTTTTTCATCTTGTTTGGAGACGCATGTACACAAGTAGTAATGTTTTATTGATCAAAGCAAGTGCAAGATATTTTTTTAACCGTGTCACGCCGGTCGCGTACCTACTTCATTACTGAAGGTCGTGTCCCTGTGTCGGGCGTCGCAAGCGTGGAGGTCGAAAAGTATCCCACGGAAGCGTACTATCGGGATAAAGCGTATCCTATGTGTTATTCCAGGTTACAAACTATCTGTGTGCCAAATTTCATCCAAATCCGTTCAGCCGTTTCGCATTTATAATACTGGTTAGGATTAATAGGAAGTAGGATGTTCTTCCACTTCGTGTGGTTTTCGGCATCTCCTATGGCGGTCGTAACAGCGAGTCCAGTGAGGGCGGTTACTTGGTCGGACCAGCAGCGGTTAGGTGACCGGCCGAGATGTATTTTCCCATCTACCTTGCCCAACGCCTGACGGGCAATTTCACCAAAGTAACCGAGAATCCGTCGGTAACAGATCGTTAGTAGTTTATCTCTTAAGGGGAACCTAGTCGCGGGCTCGAACACAATAATGGGCCTGACTAAAAAGCACGCTGTCTCACCAGGCATCGTGTCCGACAGAGGTAGTATCAGTGATGAGCAGTTAGAAGCTAGTCTACACGTACAACATTATTGAGGGAGATGCAGGATCATTTATAGTACAACAGGCGCTTAAAATATAAGAACAGTCCTTCGGAAGATCGGGTTTTATGAAAAAACCACTGCACAAATCAATGACCAATAAAGGTTATTGTAATTTTCGATATTTGAGCTTTGTCAGTACCGACTTGGTTTTTCAGATTTTGTACTTCTTTTATTATACTTAAACACGCCTAAAGTTAGGTTAAATTAGCAACAAAAACGAATCTTTGTTGGCTCCTAACTTTTTACTGGCTTTTTAGTTTAGTATTCTGTTTCCGTACAGACAATATCACTATATAGTATATAAAATAAAGTCGCTTACTCTGTCCCTATATCCTTATGTATGCTTAAATCTTTAAAACTACGCAACGGATTTTGATGCGGGTTTTTTAATAGATAGAGTGATTCAAGAGGAAGGTTTATATGTATAATACACCGACCTCCACGCGGGCGAAGCCGCTGGCAAAAGCTAGTTAATAATAAGACAAAACCATACCATGTTTGATGTACATTGTCGAACAGTGGAGTAATACACTTCCGAAGTTTGTATGGAAAAAATTAGGACTAGATTCACCTTAAGCATAGTTGTACGAGGATAGATTTGTTCGTTCTAATCAAAATCAAAATTAAAAGTCATTTATTCAAATTAGGCTGAGAATCAGCACTTTTCGAAAAACGCCCACACTTTACCGCTTCCTAATGCTTTAGCTGGGAAGAAGAACTAGCGGAACAAACTCCCGTTCTCTTAGCGGTCCATGGTATGCGGAGCATTCTTCTCCTACACAACATCTCAAAAGCTTCCATCTTTTTCCTATCTATCTATATGAATGAAAATGGGATGCTGATCGTTGGTAACCGCAGCATTTGAGAACGGCTGGTCCGACTTGCCTTTTCTTGCGGGAAAATTCTCAAATTCCAGAAAACACTGAACGTCCTTTTTGTGTGTAATTTTTCTACGAACTCAAGATTATCACAATCATTGAAATATGGGCATGACAAAGTGTGCCAGGTCAGCTACTAATAAATGAATTTCAAGAATTAGGTAAAATCTCTATTTGCCATTATGAATTTGGGTAGGTTAGAAGACTGGTTTATTTTAGTTGATTACCTTATAGGTAAACAACAGATATATAATTGGTAAAGTTCATTAACATAGGTCGGTAAAATACATCAGAATTAATGCAAACGCAAATAGTCTGATGTATTTTTAACTAGGTGTCGTCCGAAATCACCTATAGGTACCTACACAAGCAAGCATCATGAAAGATGATCAAAGCTTGGACCCGTTCTAAATATGAAGAAACCTTTTTCCTCTAGGACCTAGGAAACAGGAGAAATACAGTTGATAAATTAAAAAAAAAGCTTTTATTCTACCATCAATTAAAGAGTGGGTCAAAGACCAAATATATAAATATCAAAGTATAAACATTCTAAAGTGTGCGCTTACACGAGCAACTAAAATTGCTCATTCCTGGTCAATTCTCGTCAACTATGACGTCACGACTCCATCTAGCAATTTAGGGCAATGGCAACATGTAGCAACCTGTTGCCAGAGTTACAGTTAATTGCTCAAAAAATTTCCCGTGTAAGAGCACCTTTAAACAATCATCTTCAATTTTTTACACGATTAATTAGTATTGGTACCTACATACATTTTAACTTCACATAATTTTTTACAATTGTTTAAAAATAACTGCCTCGTTGGTCTAGTGGTCGCAAGCGCTACTGCTGAGCATGAGGTCCTGGGTTCGGTTCTCAAGTCGGGCAAAGTGTTACTGGGTTTTTCTATTAGGAATTTCTCAGTAACAGCCAGGAGCCTGGGTTCGTGCCCGGCAGTTGATAGCAATAGGGTCGTCCCCTGTTACATGGAGCTTAATATAACTGACGAAATGTGGGTGTACTAGGTAGGTACACCTCTGCCCTCCCTGCCTCTGTTCGGGGATTAAAGGCGTGATGTTATATGTGTTTAAAAGTGCATTTGATATAATAGGGTATTTTACTCTATATGAGAAAAAATCTAAAAATATCCCTATAATTGAGATAGCTTAGGCAAAATGCAGTCGGAAAATGTTAGTTTTAGTTCATGAAATAACAAAATAAATTTTAAAATTCAATTCAAAGATATCAGTTTTTTTTATCTGTTTTTGAACACAATGAAATAGTAGACGCCATGTTATTACGTCGACGTCGTCGTCGTCGTCGTCGTCGTCGGCGTGTGAATTGAGTAACTTTGTACTTTTATTATTTTCGTAAACGAAGGAATTTTTATTTAAATAATAATTTGTCTTCAGGAACAGCAAACCAACCAAAAGTAGAATAATAACTCATTTTTTTTTTTTTTTTTTTTTTATTGATTTTGGCTTCACCCGGTTTGTGCATTTAGCCAGTGTCAAGTAATTTTTCTTTTAGATCAAGTAAATGGCCCGATATCGGGCACGAAGTTATAAAACAGTCATAGTCGTCTTTAGTCAGTCAAGTCAAATCAAAGTTATTGTAAAGCGGTAGTAACTTTACAACAACCTAATAGGAGTTTTTGGGGGGAACACGAAAAGTCCACGTTAGTCACTTATTTTCACCTTCACTACACTTGTGCACTCACACGTAACTAAATTGAATAATTCACTATCAAAATTATACAATTTAATTCGCTATTTCACTAAATTCCATGAAAATGAAAATTCGTGCGACATGTTCCAACGCGATCCCGCCAAAAACTCCATTTTTAAATTTAATAAAAACAGTTATCATTCAGCGCATTTGTCTAACGTCAGTTTGCTGACGTCATACGCACAGAACAATATGGCGACCACTGCGTCCAGCGTTTTCGTTAAATTACGCGCGAAATTTGAAAATTTAAAATTTAAATGCATTTTTAGGGCGGTCACGATTAAATAAAAATGTTGTTTTTTCCTGGTTTATAAGCAATTTAGAATCTAATTAAGACACTTTTCAAAAATGGGTGTAATATCCTATTACCTAATGAAAAAGTAAACATAAATCATTTCATTGTTACAGTGGTCCTGCCAGTATTCTCATACGGGACGGCGATCGGCTGGATCTCCCCCATGGGCCCCCGGCTCATGTCAGAGGAGACCCCGGCTTCAGCCCCCGTGCATCCAGACACCATATCCTGGATGGCTTCAGTGGTATATCTCGTGGGGACCCCGACCGTGTTCTTCTTTGGGTACATCGTGGATAACTATGGGAGGAAGAGGGCTTTGATGCTGACGTCATTTTCTATGGCTGTAAGTATATCACAATATAATATAGACCTTCAGCCATATGTAGTAAGTAATAAAATTTAAAAAAAAAACATCTGTTGCATGTATGCCAATATTTCAAGAATATTGTGATGATACTTACCTACTCCGTCATTCAATATGGCACATCACTGTCAAATATTTTATTTTATTTTATTTGGGAAAACAAACAATCGTACATTCTATATTATTTCTAGATACACAGTATACTATAAGTAAATGTACAATCCACTATGTTTCCACATGTTACTAGCTTAGGTATACAGGATAAGTTTTTATTCAGTGCGTAAATTGTAACCATAAATTCAGCATATCATTCTAGACCCCCCAGCGCAGAAATGTTTTGTCAGTTATACAAAAAAAAATCAGCTGTTCCATACATTTGATCGCGTAGGTATTGCACTTTTCTATGAAACAGCTGATTTTTTATTGTATAACTGGTGAAAAATTTCTACACTGGGGTTAGAATGATATGCTGACTTCGTGGTTATAATTTGCGCACTGGATAAAAACTCACCCTGCATAAGATACAGTTTTGGTAAAATGAAATACAATCAATATACCTATAACAACAATACTTACAATTAATTCGTAATCATAAAACCAAATAGTAAAAAGTTAAAACATATTCTACATAACAATCTATACATAACAATTAACAATTATGAGCAACACGCTTAATAATTAGTTATCTAAATTTTTATTTAGTTTAGTTAGGGCAAAAACATCGACATCGTTAAAATTAATAAATAGGTAGATCTACACTTTTTGGGGACTTGCGTTTTGGGTCCGATCCCAATCCGTTATCAGCTTAGTGATAACAGGCGTTCGGAACGATCAATCAGTTTACATCTTTACACACCAAGACCCCCGTGCCTCGGAAAGCATGCCGGCTGTCATTCGTTGTAAAATACTGGAGAGCAGTGGTGGCCAAGTGGCAACGGCCAGGACTTACGAGTTGGACGGTGAAGGAAAACATCGTGAGGAAGCCGGCATGTCTTAGAACGAAAAATTCGAAGACATGTGACATCTACCAACCCACACTGGGCCCGCGTGGATTACAGCCCACTCCCTCTCACCGACAGGAGGCCTGTCCCAGAAATGGAAACGATATAGGCTGATGATGAGCTGCATCCGGTTAGACTGGATGCCGACCCCAACATAGATATGAAAACACTAGGCAGGTGATGTCGTATCAGATTCTGTGTTAGCAAATAGCTACTTAGAGCAAAGTAATATTAAATACTGGCTGTGCCCGCGTGGAACTCGGAAGTTGTCCCACGGGAACATGCTACCGGGACCAAAAGTATGTTATTCCTTATAACATCAGCTATCTGCCTGCTGAAAGTCCCGTCAAAGTCGGTCCAGTCGTTTCGGAGATTAGCCGGAACAAACAGACAGACAAACAAACATTTTGAAAATTGTTTTTTGGTATAGGTACCGTATGTAGATACTTTCTTAGGGCCAGTGCCCACTGGCGGCACGGCATGGCAAGGGATTTTTAAGCCACGAATAGAAATATAACTAAACAGTTTTTTTTTTTTTGGGTGGGAAATCATCAAATAACTTCTCTCGCTCTGGGTGGAGCGGGAGTGCGTATCAGACTTTTACTGACTAAAATCCACCCGTGTTCCCTCAGTTGCCTGTGTGCCAGGGGCCGCGGTATCATAGTATGACAGTCAAATTGAAATTTCAACGGCAACGATGCCGCGGTATCCTTAGGCATGCCGCGATGTCCTTAGGCATCATCATTGTAATTTGAATTTTATTGTCTTACATATAATTTATATTCCTATTCGTCGCATAAAAATTCCTTAAGCATTTAGTAAAAAACTGTTAGTTTGACGTTAAAAACAGACACTTCAATTGTATTTATATGTATATGTGTACTTATGACATGGATTTGACCAAATACTCTCAGCTTATAGTATACATGTGGTACCGGACGTAAAGAATAGCATCATCCCATTTCTTCCCGTGTGTGTCGTAGGAAGCGACTAAGGGACTTACTAGAGAATGGGCAGCAGCGTTCTCTATGCATTTCACCACCATACTGCGATCGCCAAGCGTGGTGATTATGGCAAGCCCCCAAATTGGGGGAGGCCTATGGCCAGCAGTGGACGTCTTCCGGCTGAAATGATGATGATGATGACTTTCAGCTTGTCTTTACGGAACGGGCTTTCCAAAACTCCTTTCGCAAACGGTTGAAGAGTCTTATACTAAAGTTATTTCTATCATTCCAGGCATGCTGGGGTCTGAAGCTCTACTCTACAGAAACGTGGGCCTTAATAACAGCCCGAGCAATAGTTGGACTAGGCGTGAGCGGCTCCTACGTGGTCACACCATTATACATCAAGGAGATCAGCGAGGATTCCATCAGGGGAACTCTTGGAAGCCTGGTGGTGCTGTCGCAGAACCTGGGCAATCTGTTTGCATACGTGATGGGGGAATACTTGAGCTATAACGCCATGCTGTGGGTGTGTCTGATCGTGCCTATCCTGCATTTGATGCTGTTCACTACGATGCCGGAGACGCCTTCGTATTTGTTGAAATGTGGGAAGGTCGAGGTGAGGAGTGGATTTTTTGCACATAAATACGTGTCTGTATTGTTGTTTCGTGTTACCATAATGGTGGAGGTTAACTACGAGCTATGGTCCGAGGTGGTGTAAGACAAGGGGGACGGACTTAAATTATTTGGGGGAGGCTTGTGTTCAAAATTGACTGAGACTCCGTCGTTGGTCCTGGAGCCTGAGTCCTACGTTAGCTTCCCGGGTCAGGCAAAGTGTTATTGGGTTTCTTTATCTATAATTTCTCAGTAGCAGCCCGTTGTTTGTATTTGTGACCGGTTAATGGCAATAGGGTCACCTACTATTACATGGGACTTAAATTACTTAAAGATAAAATGTGGGTGTAGTTTATGTACATTATGCTAAACCCTTAGGGGAAACATAGAGTGATGTTATGTATGAGACTGATAAAAAATATGTTTGAAATAGGTTAGCGTAACAGCTTCGAAAGTTAATAAAGCTAGGTACTATAACTTGCTTGCTTTCCATAGAACAACAAAGCGTACCTTTTAAAAATCGAAATAAGCCATAAAGCCATAACTAACCACCGTCCTCCCTATCTTTGTTTGAAGGAAATAGTGTCTTATCTATGTCAAAAGTTTTTGACAAATCTAATCCATATATCGTTCCCTCAGGAAGCTCGTGACGCATTGGCATGGCTGCGATGCAGGGAACCGTCTGAGCCAGCCGTGGACAACGAGCTGCAAAATTTACTGCTCGAGCTTGAGCAGAGTAAGTCGGGCAAACTGAGCGCCGCGCTCAAGACACTTGGTAAGTAGAACATTCGAGCAGGAAGGTACCTACAAATAAGACAATTCTGGTTGATTTTTTGGCGCTTTTGTCCTTCTTAGCTAATTATGCTGAAATTAGAGAAGAACGAGGAATATGACTAAACACATCTATTTTCGTTATAAGAAAATGATATTGTAAAAAGTCGATTTTAGGGTACATTTTTGGGACGCATATTTCTGATTTTGCTCTAAAATTTTAGAGCATCAGAAACTACAGTATGCGGTTTGGTAGAAAATCTAAAATGGTGTAGGTTAGGATGGTAGGCTTACGGCTATTGTTTTTGTAAATAACTTTTTACCTGGCTTAGCTCCTCATACCTACATATCTTATCTATAGACATTCAACATCAAATAGGTACCCTAAGCCGGCAATACGGCAGCGACGCTACATAATCGGCATAATAAAAAATCCTGTGATAGCAGGAAATTCATGTGAAAAATTGCTAATAAAATCAGTCTTTTACAATAATTAAGCCTGACTTGTCAAAAATTACAATTTACGTATTTTACATCAACGCGATCCTCGTATTGAATAATGAGAACATTCGTTGGCTATATACAGGATAAGTTTTTATCCAGTGCGCAAACTGTAACCATGAATTCAGCATATCATTCTAGACCCCCCAGCGTAGAAACAGTTAGAGCACTGGATAAAAACTTATCCTGTATTTGGACGTGTAACAAAACCATAGAGAGATCTAGCTTTTGCACATCAACTCCCATCTATAGGTGAGGGTAACAATTAAAAATAACATGGCATGTAGGTCCTCAATCCGACTCGTTTTAAATGCAAATTTTTTGCTTTTTAGTTTCTGTTTTCGTTGGTTTATATTTTTGTTACTCGCCGAAATTTTGTTAAAAACGTCGGTAAAACGTCCGTTTTAAAATAAAAAGAAAACAAAAATACAGTTCAGAAAATCAAGAATTTTGTCGTTGAAAACTTGCTTTTCCTTTTTTTTTTGCTTACATTATTTTCATTTGTTTTTATCTAAAGAGTAATCTACAACCTACTTTTGACCGACGAAAAAAAGGGGCGCGTCGATTTCAGAACCTCCTATACTATATACTGTGGAGCCCGATATTGATAATTCTTTTTTATTGCAATGAATTTTTAATTCGAAGTTACTCCCATGGAAAGCAAATTTCACCCTAAGTGTAAAAAACATGCCAAAAAAATATTTTGACTTGATAACGTCTTATAAATCGATGAACGCCGGCCGGTTGCACGCACGAAAAAGCATGACTCATTGTCACGTTCCGCCTGAGCCGAGCGTGCAAGCGAGAGCGCAGAACAAGCGATAGAGAGGCACGATCGGTCTGTCTTCTCAGGACGTTACCACGTAAAATTATCGTCCGCAAACTGGCTTTTTAACAAAAAATTTAAACCGGCGAAAAATTATTAGTCTAACTAAGCTCCTAAATTAACGTAAATTACTAATTTTAAGTCTGCGCAAAACAAACTTAAAGGCTTCAAGTAAAATTATAGCAGCTTGATTGATCTGCCTTCATTGTTTGTTCGGCGCCGACTTTTAAAAAACGGTTCAAACTTCATAGAAAAAAATACACGAACATCGAACCGCATAGCAACTGATGGACGGCTTGAACCGGTCATTAGTTACGGTGTTCAAGCGAACGGTAACAACTAACGATAAGTAAACGAATGGTCACCGTAGTGGCTACTGGTAACGGAACGTAGGACAAACAGCCGGGAGACTCTGTTTGCCCACACTAATGCTCTCAGCATGACCGTCTTTGTTTGACTAACTTATAATATAATATAGATTTTTGGGTTAGAACGAACCTTTTTCGAGTTCGAGTAGAACCTGTTTATGGTAACACTTGTACTGTGTAGAAAACGAATTGTTTTATTTACCAAACGTAGTTTTCGATACTGCGGCGAAGTCCAAAGGGTATCTTGTCCAATTTTCAATAATTCATACTAAATTCTCATAGAAAATGCACGAATCATCAATTTTAGAGATGAAACGGATATCCGGCAAGTATCCGGTATCCAGCCTATCTGGCGGCCTAAATACTATCCGGCCGGATACCGTATAAAAAATAGGTAATTAATTGCTTTATTTAGTTAGTCCTATCACTTAAGAAATACAAGCAATAATCAAAAGATAATTCTACAACTTAGAAAATCAATTAGTAATGAAGTAGTGCAATAGCACTAAGGGCAAATTTTAGACATGAAACGGATATCCGGTAATTATCCGGTATCCGGCCTATCCGGCGGACTAAATACTATCCGGCCGGATACCGTATTAAAATTTGTTAATTAATTGCTTTATTTAGTTAGTATCACTTAAGAAATACAATCAGTAATCAAAAGATAATTCTACAACTTAGAAAATGAATTAGTAATGAAGTAGTGCAATAACACTAAGGGATATTCGACGGCCGAATATGCGGCTATTCGGCTACAAGGTTGGCTGAATATCCAGTATCCGGTATCCGGCTAAACTGCTATCCGTTTCATCTCTGTTCTCTGTCAAAATTGGCAATTTCGGGAAATGGATTCCATTTCCCGAAATTGCCAATTTTCCCGGCATCTTATCTATTTTTCTTCTCTTAAGACCTTGTTTCGATGTATTAGAATAATATTATGCCTTGTTTCCCCGAACGATGCGGCAGATGAGTACCTTATAGTACACCCACATTCTGCCAGTGATAAGTATTTAAGTCCCATCTACTGAATACAGACCGAGCATATCGCCATCAACAGGCTCTGAGTTGTTACTGAGAAATTCTAGATAAAAACCAAATAACACTGCCCGAACTTGGGAATCGAACCCGGGAAATCATGCTCAGCAGTAGCGCTTGCAACCACTTGACCAATGATGCAGTTCTCAGTCGGTGATGATGATGGGACTCCCTTATCCGCACGTAGACTTCGATCCGTTGTACGTGGGGATTTTGGCTAGCAAAGCCAGCCTAATTCCGCCCAAAAGCACAGAAGCTTCCTGGGACCTTCACAGGCTTCGCGGAGCGACCTCACTCTTCCGAGGATTTCTTCCCGTTGAGCTCAGTCGGACTATTAGGTACGAACATTTTAAAACAACAATTTGCCAAATCGGTCCAGCTGTTCTCAAGTGATGCGGCTTACCAACGAACAGCATTTTGTTTTTAACTGACATCAAAAAGGAGGCGGTTCTAAATTCGTCTGTAGTTTTTTTTTGTAAATTTGTTACAAGATATCTCCGTCAATTGTGGATGGATTTCGAAACATCTTTTTTTTAATGGATAGAGATGGATGCTTCAGGGGTGGTCTCATATAAATTTTATTAATCTTGCTTCGGTAGTTTTTGCGTTAGCCTCGATAATACGTTTTTAATCCACTTTATATACCTCGATGACATTCTGGTGCTTCCTGTTTTTATTGTTTACAGATACATAAAGCAAGTAGTGGTATATAAATTGGTCTGTGGCGGTACCATAACTATAAAGTGACAAATAAAAAGTTTTCCCAAAGAAATAAAAAATAACTTTAATTTCAGAAGTCGGTGACAAAAAACTAAAATGCCTATCCAAAGTCACCGAGTTAAGTTATTTTTCACTTTGCAGTGTTTTTTCGGAAGTCGGCTGGTATCATTTCAAATAGATAGATTTTGTACATAAAGACCATGAGCTCTTGCAAAAATGCCTAACTACATTCGTATAAAATTTACTCACGTATAGATTATGACCATATACCTACCATGCATCAGTTACTAAGTTTAAATACCAACCTACCTAGTAAAAGTACAACTATAGCCATCTCAAATATAGGAACGGCTTTACCTATCATCTCCTAACAACAGTTTCTGAAACGAGTTAGTATTTAAACAAGCGCACCCGCGGCTCTGCGTCAGTGTAGCGTCTCGCTTTATGTACATTCCCATGACGCTTTTAACACGCACCCACCGTTAGGAGCTTCCGGATGAAAATACTACACAATTGTGTAGAGACTGGCTTTGGTCGCTTTTTTTGTTGGGAATAACATGTCGCGGGTTAACCTATGAGATTGTCTGATGTTTAACCGGACTTGCCTGTGGTGACCATAATACATTTTAGGCTTCCAATCAGGGCTTAAAAACTTAAAACTAGAGCGACGACTCGCTAAGGGCACACCATACGGACCTCGGCTTTGGGCATCGCTGGCAGCAAGGGACAGGTTGGATCGGACTGAGAATTGTTCGTCGGTCTTATGGGTCCATTTTATATTTTGGACTTCGTATAGGTTACTTACAGTAGGTCACGTCCGTGGTAACAAAACCAGTATAAACTGCTCTCGCATTCTGTTGTCATGTCAACTCTAGGTCAGCTAAAGGTCAAAGTGAGACCACCGACGACGTGCTGCCTATGTATGTCATCATCTGCCTGGCCTTTTCCCAACTATGTTGGGGTTGGCTTCCAGTCTAACCGGATGCAGCTGAATACCAGTATTTTACATGGAGCGACTACCTATCTGACCTCCACAACCCAGTAACTGGGTAACACGATATCCCTTGGTAAGACTGGTTGTCAGACCTTCGGGGTTTTGACGACCCGTAACGACTGTCAAAAATCCACAAACGGCAGCCGGGACCAACGGCTTAACGTGCTTCCCGAGGCACGGAGGGTCCTGGTATGTAAAGATGGTCACCCATCCACGGACAAACGCGCCAAGCGTAGCTTAACCTGATCGATCGACCCGTGTAACTATTGTTATTTAGCCACAAGATGCCTACTGTATATATCTACGTCTTTCTTTTATGTAGGACTTTTCGTTTGTGATACGTAGATACCTGCTGAGTAGGTATCTAAATTTTTTTACCGTAGTAGGAATGCGCGACCAATTCAGTTCACTTTAAAATAAGTAGATATAGGTACTGGTTTGCCTTACATACGCCAGTACCTACTGATTGCCGAAGAACCAGGCAAATCTATGTAACCCTAACTTAGTCTGCTGATAATATCGTAGCAGCAAGACCTTATTCCACTTTCTTCGAATCGATTCACGATATCGAACCCTTAATTACGCTCGGTAGCCGCGAAATGATCCATCACATCTTAGCACAGAAGGTTTCCCTAGTGATATTACTTCTTTTTAAAACCTCTACTTTAGCTCAGCAGCTCCCTATTTAAATAGATTTCTAGATAGGTACATAAGCACCACACACTTGACCAAGCCATTCTTCCACAGTAACGGACCGCAGCACCTTCCGCGCGTTCCGCATAGTCCTCATCATCACAGTAGCGCGGGAGCTATGCGGGTGCCTCGCCGTCCTGCACTTCGCATCGCTGATCTTCAGCAAGGCGAGCGCCGGCGGGTGCCTGCTTACTGCCAACCAACAGGCTGCTGTGCTGGGACTAGTGCAATTCGTGGGGTCTTGCACTGCTTCCAGTCTTGTGGAAAGGACTGGGCGAAAGGTAAGATATCTACCTAACTTGTGTAATTGATAAGAAGATAAGGATCGTTTCTGGGGCGCCCAAAAATCAACTGTCAAAAGTGGATTTCACCAAAGCGAAGAGAAGTTTGTCTCAATTGGCCTACCTTTATGAGTTAATATAGGACTTGCGCCTAGATTTACACAATCGTTCTCGGCCGGTCCCAGTAGCATCTACAAGTCTTCCTAATCATGAAAGCTAGGTTAAAAACTAAATATAGACCTCTCCCATATTATGAAGATGCCTTTAACCAGCAATGGTAAAGGGTCTTACAGCTTCATTACAATATTAATATGCCTTTTCTTTCTCCACAGCCACTCTTGGGCACAACCTGCCTAGTCTCCGGCATAGCAATGTGTGCACTAGGCGCGTGGTTCTACGCGCACGAGGGCGCAGTCACAGAGACTGCGTCGTGGCTGCCCATCGTCGCGCTCTGTCTGTGCATATACTGCGACGCGGCTGGGTTGCAGCCTGTGCCATTCGTGATTATGACTGAGATGTTCTCTTTCCAGGTTTGTTTCTTTAATTAATTTGAGTGATTTAAGTATGATTTTAAAAAGCAAACCACAATTCCTTCCTTATCTATTCGCGCTCCTCCTGTGGACATTGATCATTACCAACCATTGTTGGACGGTCCTAGGCTCAATAGTTTGACTTCTGCTTTCTACTTAAAATCCAACTACGCCAACGTATGTTTCAGTATGTCTTTGATGGACCGTGTTTTAAAATAAACAATTTCCCTTTTTCCAGCTTCGCGGCACAGTAACAGCAATAGTCATCGCATTCGCGTGCGGTCTCATGTCAGTAGAACTGCGAGTGTTCCAGCCAATCGCCGCCTCCGTGGGCCTCTACTTCATCTTCTGGCTATTCTCGGGTGTTTGCCTAGTCAGCACCATTTATATCGCCTGCGTAGTCCCAGAGACAAAGATGAGGTCCCTAGACGAAATCTACGCGGAAATCGGAGGCAAAGACAAGAAAATCAAGAGCAAAGAAAAAGACTGCGAAGCTGACGTCACAAAACTGTAGATGATGACAGACGTCATCTGGAATGTCGGTATTATTTTGAACTTAGGTGTCGCTTGTAAAAAGTATTGATCGCTAGTTCGGTTAGATTTGAACGTTGGCTTATCAGTGATATTTTGCACTTAACGTGTGTAGTTTTAAGCGTTTTGAATACGGCAAGCTCACTCAGTTTTTTTTGGTGTCGTAGAGGTCATACTGGCGCTGTCTTTGCCCACGTTAGGGTTCCCTATATACTGCCAGCTGTCTCACTATCTCATTCTATTAAAGCATTCGCAGACGGCATGCAGACGCAAGACAGACGGCATGCACGCAGACGGTAGCTGATTTTGTGTAGGAGCTAAATTAAACAGTAGAGATCAAATGTATCAACGCACACGTCTTACAAAACGTGTAGTCTAAATAAGGGCGAAATAACCTGACCGATTGTCGGACCTACAAAAACTGTGCGAGCGTGCGTCACCTACTAACTTCTAGGATCTAAAGACTTAAATCGTAGTTTAGAGCATAGAATAGATATTAATTTATGTAATTATGTGAGTGAGCTTGCACAAATACTCAGCTGCGTAGTTATAGGTAGTTTAGCGTCTTCTTGCTATCCACCAAGACGCCATTTTTTTTAAGGCCACAGACTGTGAAAGGGCTTACCTACATGATAATGTTGAGCTAGAATTTTTTTTTTGGTTTTCTATACAATATTTAATGACGATGTTTTTATATGAGATTTAAATAAAGGGCCACGCTTCAAGTTTTATTTTAAAATACATATAATAATGTATTTTGTACAGAACGATAATATTATATGCGTGAAACCTCATGGATAGTTGTGCCATTTTCATTAAAGATTGACACAATTTTGTACAATTGCCCAAAATTGTGTGACAAACGAATCTCGTTTTACGTATGTTTTTGTTACTTAGAAATAAATTAGTATTTTATATAATTTGGGTCGTTTCATTTGTTTTTATCTGTTTACACCAATTTCAATTATTGCCACCGTTGGTGTCGCATATATGCCCGTAAAAACAGGGACCGTACATTCCAAATTTATTGTGTATAGAGGGGTCGAGTCGATAACATCAACAGATGAATTTGAAGCCTTTTGGGAATCGAACAACAGTTTGCACGCGGTCTGCACGCGCACGTAGTGGGATCAGCACGTCATAGGCCAGATGATGCGCGGCGGACGATCTCCCCTACCATATTTCAAGTATTTACCTTTTGTACGGCAATCTCCCAACCAAGACTTATTTCATACAGTCTCTTTTATTACTGTCCGCGCTAACATTGATCCGACTCGAAGGACCAATTTTAGCGGGGTGACGGCGGTATGACGCGCTGATTGCGCGTGCAGACCGCGTGCTAAGTGTTGTGTTCGAATATAAACACAGCTTCTTTAAACAAAGAACCCGTGATTATATTTTGTTTTCCTTCACAAATGACATGCCTTTCTTGCTTTCTAGTGTATGTATAGTTAGTTTGGGTAAGGTAAATTCAAGGTCTCTATGTCTAGCCTAGGCCGATTTTAAGACTTCTATGGGTAAAAGGTATAGAAATAAAACATCAAATTCACAAGCAATGGAATGTTTACAATTGCAATGATAAAGTTCTTACAGTATCATGTGTAAGTACATATAAGCCTCGCCTGAAAGACAGTCTCACTTTGTAGGTATATTAAATACAATCCAATCTTTATATAAATAAATTTTTATCGCGGATAAACTCTCAAAATTCAAGCCATTCGTTGAAGTCACAACCTTTTCACCTTTCAATAGGAATAATGGAATATACTAGCCTTTTTATGTAGGCGTCATGTCATTGAGATGTAAAAATCATCGCTACTGTAGTCGAAGATGAAATAAAAAATCTTATGGATTGGAGATGAGAGAGATTGATAGCTGAAAAAAAAAGTAATTAAATCTCGACTCCAATTTCATACTTGTCGGCACAAGTACAAAGCAAGACTACCTTTCTTGAACAGTTCGAAGAGATTTTATACAAAACACTCGATTATTTCTGGTTATATATTACATACATAGTACATAATGATTCTGTATTCTAACGTATACGACATTGATAAAAAATGGAAGTTTATTTTTATATAAAACGACGATCACGATATATTATAGAAAATGAGTGTTCTTTTTATTTCTGAAATTTGTGCTTTCCCCTATAAATAGATTATACATACATAAATAGTTGATACTTTACTAAATCTTTGCCCAATTTGTAATCCTTGAAGTTTTAAATACAGACGCCAGCACATCAAGCTATCCCTAACTGTCAAATTTTCTCAATTGAACATGAACCTCATGTTTATGGAATAAAGTTGAAAATGTATAAAAAAAAATTGACAGATTGGGGATGCTGGCCTCTGTACTTAGTGACAAACTGCTAATTTTATATAGGGGGGGGGGGGGGATGAGAAATAGATATAATTCATCATTCATTCATGTTTATTTAAGTTCCTTACAAATCTGTCTAATCTCGAAAAACATCACATCATTAAAATACAGTTTTTAAACTACTACTTACAGGTATTATACGTCTTTTAAATATATTTTTTTCCAAAATCACGAATTATGCAAAGATTTAGCTTATAATATTTTATAAGTACACAATAGTTATTAATACATCTTAAGACGATAACATACAACTACGTAACTACGCTATTACAAAATCTATAATACGCATAGTATAAAAGATTATTATGTGTATACGTAACGTTAGTTTGATTGTTTCATTTACATTTGTGACAACTGTGCCTTATTTTCACTTGTACTGGCTGAAATTTTAAGATATTTATAAAGAGAATAAATAAAAACAAATACCGATGATGCATGTTACTGCCTGAAATGAAAAAGGGTACATAATTTGGCGGCCTATCTGATTGTAGGTTCAAACCCAGATAGGTGCTTTGCTTTGGGTAAACTATTTCATCCCCACTGCTCTATGAAAGAAAACATTGTGAGGAAACCGGCATGTCCTCATAAGTCTCTTGTACTGATTCTGGTAAATTTTATACATTTATAATTTGAGATAATTTCTTAATCACAGGCAGTATAGGTGATTATAAGGCTCATTATAATTTACTATTATAAAAACTGTCATATTATTTAGTATTCCTGATCACTTTATAATTATCACGTCTTCAAGTTTGGGAGGGGTGTGGGGGGGGGCGGCTCTTAGCTTATTCAAACAAAATTAAGTAAACAATGAAAGGTTCTTAATCTAAATATTATGACCTTAGTTTTTCACTATCTGGTTTAATCATTTAATAACTAATACCTGAGGAAGAAGGTCGAAAATCGGATGAAAACATATTTTCAATATGACCGAAATTCGTAAAATGTTTGCAATAATTTTGCAATCAGCTGTATGAATGATGCTGATTGGTTACACGCACACTAAACGAATTTCACCCTTAAATACATCAAGTATAGGTATTCCCTATTTGTCTGACTTTTATAAGTACATAATCACTTACAAACTATTCCTAAATCTAATAATATGCTTTGGATTGACATTTAAAAATTAAAAATATAGATGCCGCATAATTTTTCCGAAATAACAGATCTAGTAAAAACTTAATAAAAAGAAAACAATTCGATCACATTCCGGCAAGATTCCATTCGCGAACCATTTATAACAATATTGCACTAATATATCATATTATTTAAAAAAAATGTAAATGATATGCAGATACTTAGCCTAAAATATAAATATACCCGAATATCCAATTTTAAATAAATATTTTTTTTACATTTTCGCTGTCTTTTGTGATATTCGGGCTTGCAGAATGTGTGAAATGAGCAATTAGTAGGTAGGTACTCAAAAATAAAACTATGTTATAGTAATAATTGTCAAAAGCGTACAAACGCAATATAGACTTAAAAACATTTTTGAATTGATATTTATGACTTAATTACATGGTCGTCACATGATCTGACCAAGATTATGTGTGGACTTTAAAAGAGACTTTTTCCCTCTGAGCATGTTTCGCCATTCCTTCTCAAGGGGTTACTTAGGAAATGTCGACTCCATTTAGTTTACTTTTTATGTGACATGTAAAAGTGATTCCGATATCTTATTTACATAATAAACAATTTCATTTCATTTATTTACTTCCAACTAGATTTTTCTTTTAAGATACTCGGACTTACACTAAATCCAATAATAATAAATAACTGTATAATCCAATATATGAATTAAACCATAAATACCAATGTTGCAAGACTTAAAATTAAAAAAAGGTTGCCACATAAAAATACCTATCAAACATTTTGGCTCATAGCAATTTTGGTTTGTATATTCGGTGAGACATATTCAAAGTATGCGTCAGTCTTCAATGAGTGATGTGAGCAAATGATAATAAACTAAGTACATGTTAGGCGTTTGAAAACGGCGCGAAACTACGCTTGCAAAAGGCCAATTCTCGAGCTAAAAAAAACGTGCAAATTCAAGGTGCAATCTCATCTCACCAACAATGTCTATAATTGTCAAAAACTTGGCAAAATATAGGTATTTTTGAGAGATTGAGCCCAGATTGCGAACTTTCTTAAAAATACGAGAATTGCCCCTCAGATTAAAAAGACAAACTAAGACGATTTTCATTGTATAATTTAAAGAGCATTTTATCGAAAACTAGAAATAATTCAGTTCATGCAAAAGATCGTATCGAATTGCATTGCTGACCGAACCTTCAATACAAGTGGATAAAATAAAAAACCCTTTTAAATTATCCTTTTCAGTTTGTCTTTTTATCTCTCCACAGAAATTAGTCTTAGCCATAAAAAGAAATGCATCAATAATACTTAAAAGAAGCTGTATTATTTATAATAATAATAATCGTAAGAACGATGAGAAATAATAAATACTAAGCAAAAGCTTAAAATGCGAACGTTAGCTGCCTTTTTTTTTAAAGATTTGTTTTAAATGCAAAGGAATGTTACGGTTCTAAAAGGCAATAGCACACCATTGGAAGTTTAACTCCTGAATATTTTTGATAAACAGAAGAAGAACGGCTCATTAAAATTTGTGGAGTAGTTTGGTGCAGGTTAAAATTAGGACCTCACATACTTTATTAAAATAATTGCGTCGGTTACAAGTGTGAATGTTGTACTTGGAAAAAATTGTGATAATTAGATAACGCGAGAATTTAAGGAAATCATTTCAACAAGTCTTTCTTTGTCAAGACCTCAAGTATGAGCTTACTCAAAAATAAATTGTGGTGAATGATTTTGTAGTCATAGCTTTTATAGTGTTAAAAACTTCTTTGACTATAAATGTTAAATATGCTTGTGAAAATTTGTACGCTTATAACTAAAGTTAAGCAAAAACATGTACGCTCTTGTTATTTTGTTTTTTACCATCTTGTTATATCATGTTTTACAGCAAATAAATATTATTTTTATTATTATGGACCCTTGGCAGCCGAACCTGCGACTAGTCAACCATTTAAGAAGTTCATATAGCGAATCCATCGTATAGTTTAGGAGCTGGACGTCTATAATTCTAAGTCAACCTTTAGTTGCTGTAGCCAAGTGAAGTAAAATAAATAGCAAAATTAAGGGTTTATTATTATCTCTTACTGAGCAATTATAAAGAATTTTTGGTTATATCGTTGAAAAACATTCATACTCATATCGAACGCATTATAATTAATTTATAATACAAATAAGAACACAGACGAAATATAAAGGGAAGGGAAGTATCAATTGACATGTTTGTACAATATGTTGGAAGGAATTGACACATGGAAGACAGGAAAGGAATTTATATGTCAAATAATAGACGTAGATAGTCGTAATATAAGTGTAAGCGCGTTTAGTACAAGGATATATTAAGGATTGGGATCTGTGTGACATTAATCTTCAAGTGGGTTTCTATAATACTTGTAAGATGCAAGATGTTATTTTTTATCAGCGTATCGTGGAGCGAGTAATTTACTAGCCACAAAAAGGCATCGAATTCAATAATAGTATATTTATTTCCAAAGGGTGCCAAGGGCACCCTATTATTAAGGCTCCGCTGTCCATCCGTCCGCCTATTGAACTCTCTGGCTGTATTTTTTGAACCATAATAGGTAGACACTAAATCTATGACAGTTAAAAGGTGTAAAATTTCAATATTTAGTTTTAATTCCGCCAAAAATGAGATCTAGGCTTGGATGCAGAATGGCTTAGTTGTTTGAGAATTAATTTGATAACTTTATGTAGAAAATGAAAAATCCACCGAAGAAAAATGTACACCAATCACAGCAATAAGTAAGAGCACAGTACTGCAGAGTTAGTAAAAAGTCCTGTCACACTTACAGATAAAATTTAAAACGAATTTCATAGCTCCCAGACTAGACACAGTAAGTGGAACGCGTCCTTAAAATGTATATGTACAGACATACATAATTTCTACTAAACAATCATACAGCTCTTCGGTACAGTTATATTTATTTTAACACACTAAAGGCATTTTAGTGGCCTTACAAACGGTAAAGCTAGTCTGCTATGTGTAGAACAAATATTTTTATAATTTAATATTGAAATGTCATTTAAAAATGAGTGTTTTTCCAAAGAATAAATATTGAGCTTTCGCTCAGTGTCAATATCTTTAATTTATTCAATTGCAAATAGATCAGTTTTTAAATACACGCAAATTGTTTAAGGTATACCTAATTATGACGTTTTAAATGGTTTTTGTAATTCTAAAACCAACTTTGATTACATTATACAAGGTCAAATTAAATTAGCTAGCGAAGCTCCACAGGCATGGTGGGTATCGATATCTTAACAAAATAAAAAAAAAGATTATACGTCGTTTTTTTAGGTCAATGACCGCTGGTCATGTACTTAGTTACTTGAAATACATATTCAGAAAATCTTTTTTTTGTTTTATCCTGCTTAGGTGACGATACCCATCAAATCTACGGAGTTACACTAGCTAGTTTTATTTGACCTTGTCAACCAGTCTTACCAAGAGGTATCGTATCACTCAGTTACTGGGAGGAGGGAGTGGAGGTCAGATAGGCAGTTGCTCCATGTTAAATACTAGTATTCAGCTTATCCGGTTAGACTGGAAGCCGACCCCAAAATAGTTGGGAGAGGCTAGGCAGATTGAGATATGTATAACAGTCGGTATTCGTTTAAGTTGCAAATAGTTCGTTTGTAAGACCACAAAATCACCTGTAGGTTAATTTCCATAAGTTCTAATACATAACTAATATCCATACATTCAACATCTCGCCTTATTAAATAAATTCATATAAGTTTACGATAACATACATAATTATGGGCTGAATTTGATGAATCACCCATTAATATAAGCAGCATGGAAATCGTTTCATTGCATGTAAGTTGAATTTGTTACTGTACCCGATATACCATGTGTAACGTAATTAATTCAAGACCTCATACGGGGTGTATGTGTGTAGATTAGATTATTGCGTTAAAAGCATAATACAATGACCAAAACATAATTTTTCATAAATAGTGTTGACCCTAAACTTACTTTATGCATTTAAAATTGAGTCTTATTGCCTTAACATAAGATTTAATTTTCTTTGGCTCAATCGGCAATCAGTAAAATACATAAATTTGAAAAAACACCTATCTTGAAATTCAGTGAAATCGATTCAGTAGTCAATTATTAACAAGGACTTGCGCTTAATCTGTTACACCTTGTATAATCGCCAACCTATCTCGTACTATGCATATAATTTAGTTGAGTCTGGATCATTTAGTAACCTAACTATGTGAACAGCTGTGTATTAGTCGATGTTCAAAACGATGAAAAAACATCGCAGCGGGATTTTTTCGCGCACTAGTTGTTCAACGCACCGGTTAAAGCCGAGAGTTGAAAATCGAACAGTGTTTTTCGACGCGCTGAGATTCACTGTTGGATTTGAAAAAGGCTTAAAGTCACCCAAAGGGCATGCTTGATCGAATGAGGAATGAAGAAATATAGCTCGAAGAATTGCCAAACTTAAGTTGCAGTGGGCAGGACACATTGCTCGCAGAACAGATGGCCGATGGAGCCGAAAAGTTCTGGACTGGCGACCGCGCACCGGAAGACGTAAAGATGGAAGGCCTCTTACAAGGTGGACCAATGACCTTGTGAGGGCCGCAGGAGTCCGCTGGATGCGAGAAGCACAGAACCGGTCCAAGTGGCAGAGCTTCGGGAGGGCTATGTCCAGCAGTGGACGACTTTCGGCTGGAATGATGATGACGATGGATTCAAAATGTTCGGTTCAAGACCTAGAGTTGAAAATCCAGTGCGCGATTAAATCCCGCCGCGATATTTATACGTCCGTGTGAACGTCGACACAGTTCTCTGCGTTCACATGCGTCTATACTCCATTTAAAAAAAGATTCGACATTTGAACAAACCTTTTTTATAGTCCGTTTAACCGATTTGGACTTGTATTCCGTAGACATAAGGATGGCATTCAAAGCAAAAAAGTGGTTACAATACCAACTGTTTCCTGCTGATGTCATTTATCATGCTACCAACGCAATAGAAGTCAAAATCAGTTGAACAGACTGTAAAAAAGGTTTGTTTAAATGTCTAATTTTATTCCAAACGGAGTATGGCTACTAAAATACTCGGTTTTTTTGACTAAATTAAAAGTATAGTACTAATTAGGCATATTAAACAAACACTTGCCGTGACAAGTCATTTAAGGACGATGGGCTAAGGTCGCCCGCAAAATGCAAATTTGCTTCTGGTTTTTGCAATGTGCAGGTTGTATGTCGATTAAAATATTATTCGCAATCATAACAACTCTATGGCTTGATAGAATTATAATAATTAAAATCATTTAAAAAATCTTACATTTTCACACTTTGCAGGTCAGTGCCAAGTTCATTTAATTCCATTGAATGACTCCTTTTTTTTTGGGTGGGAAATCATCAAATAATTTCTCCCGCTTTGGGTGGAGCAGGAGGGCATGTCAGACTTGTACTGACTAAAACCCATCCGTGTTCTCTCAGTTGCCTGTGTGCCGGGGGCCACGGTATCTCTTTCGAATAACCCGCAGCCCTGGCAGGTATCGGCCCTTGCGGACCCCACCAGTTGGTGCTGACATCTCTTTGGCACGGCGCGTGGAACGCAACGCGCCGTCGACCCGGGCTTGGTTCTAACCGGACAGCGAGCTACCCATTACTCGCCGTCCGCAAGCCCGCGCCTGCGGTGGCCGGGAATCAACCTGGGATTCCCGACGCCCAGCGCGTCTCCTGCGGTTGAATGACTATTACATGACAAATCATTCAATGGGATTAAATTGACTTAGACGGTTGTATTGATGATTTTAATAATTATAATTCTGTATATACGTGTAACGGTCGCGAATCATATTTTGGTCAAAATACAGCCTGAAGAAAGCCTATAAAAAAAATTTTGCGGGCTGCCCTGGCCACCATAAACGTTGCCTTAAGTAACAACTCAAAATCGTAAGATACACAATTTATCGACATTTTAACTAAACCCGAAAAAAAAAAAAACAAACAGATAAGCATCAACTGATTTCCTAGCCACATAGTGAACAAACCAATGTAGGTACAACGCTACAAGATTATTTTGGCACGTGGTCAAAATTGGAACTAAATCCGCCATCTTGTTATGACAACACAATTTCACAGATATGTACCAACAACACAAAACTGTCAATGTCACGCAGGCGCCAAAAGAATCTTCTAGCTCTCTATACAATAGGATAACGTCTATGTAGTATGTATGTAGTTACAGTATATAATATAGTTATGGTACACACGTTAGTGATGTAGCTATGTGCGCGGGTAGTAGTGGCCGGTGCGCGCGGGCAGCGGCGGGGGCGTGTCCTAAAAAGTTAGATTATTATTATAATTTATAGAAATATTTTAATTGACAAATCGAGCAACCTGTTTGCATGAGACATTAAACATATTTAGAATTTTTTTTAAATTCCTATTTTGAAAAGAGTACTGGAATTATTCTTCAAATCATGACAATCTCTGAAAATCGAAAGAACGAACTACTCACTCAAACTTTTTAGCAGTTTTTAATTAAGAAAACAGAAACAGAACATAAAGGTAGAAATTTAAAATGCAAGGAAATAAAAAAGCCAAAATAAAACAAACCTCAAGCAAGCTTATGATCGCATTTCAACACTGGGTGTGACGTTCTGAAATAAAACAGAGGATCGCTAATTGCAAAAAATAATAATTTAAGCAAAAAATATTACAAACTACAAAAAAAAAAAAACAAAAACATACAAAAAAAGATGATTACAAATACAAGATGGACATAGAATTTTCTCTCACCACATTGGTTAGTCCTTATACAGTCCTTTCAGCCTATTTTTCCTCTGATTTTGCAAAGTGATCTTTATTTACGTTACAATAAGGTTGTTGTTGGATTGGTTTGGTGCCCTAGACCAGTCTTATCAAAATCATAGTGATTTTTATTTTCATTGCAATAAAGTTGTTGTCGGGTTGGTGCCCTTGACAAGTCTATCAAAATCTTAGTGATCTGTATTCTCGTGACAATAAGACTATTAATGGCTTCCTCTATTTGACAAGTCTTTCAAAATCATAGTGATCTTTATTCTCGTTACATTAAGGTTGTTGTTGGGTTGGTGGCCAAGACCAGTCTATCAAAATCATAGTGATCTTTATTCTCATTACAATAAGATTGCTGTGTTTGGTGCCCTTGACAAGTCTGTCAAAATCATAGTCAAAGTCAAAGCATTTTTTTCAAATAGGCACTTAAAAGGCACTTTTGAACGTCAACATTTACATTAAAATAGAATTGATTCTAGTCGTCCTTTCCAAAATGTAGTTTCGTATGGAGAAGAATGGGCAAGAAACTCCATCGTTACTCTACAATTTAACTACAATATTTAACATACATAGTGATCTTTATTCTCATTATGATAAGGTTGTTTTGGCTGTCAGAGGTCAAGTAACTCGGAAAGAACTGTAGACCGGTTACAGACAGGGGTGATTATTTATTGCAGCAGTAAGGGAGGGAGAACAGTTTAAAAAAGTTTACAAATGAGCAAATATAGGTTTGATCTCCTGTTTCAATATAGTTCACACAGAAAGTGACCATAAAACCATCATAATAAAATCAAGGTTGACTAAAAATAGTGCTACTAACGGTAAATACTTTGAAGGACGAAACGCAAGCTACATGATATTTACATTGATTTCAATTTTTTATTTTTATAAAATGGCTTTCATAAAAGATTTTTTCTATAAATACCTGTACGTTGTTGTCGTGTAGATAGTGTCGTGGAGGCTGCGGCCGGGGCATCGGCTCGTCGCTGTCGTCATCCTCCTCGAAATCTGAGGAAATCATAACATTCGATAATCATTTTGATTGCTTTTTAATGCTTTTGCAAGTGAAATATAAGAAATCTGCGAATACCGTTATCTAGTCAATAATGTACCGTGTGGTGCCGGACATAAAGAATAGCAGTATCCCATTTCTTCCCGTGGGTGCCGTAGAAGGCGACTAAGGGACTTACTAGACAATGGGCAGCATCGTTCTCTATGCATTTTACCACCATACTGCGATCGCCAACCCGCCTGCCAAGCATGGCGATTACGGCAAACCCCCCATTTTTTTACAATATGATTCACGACCGTAACACGGTACGTATTTACAAAATTATAATCATGAAAATCATCAGTACAATACTCTAAGTTCATTTAATTCGATTGAATGGAAATCAAATTATCGATTGAATGAATTAAATAGTCTGTGAAGTAAAGTCTGAATGTTTTGATGACTTAAATCATTATGATTATGTATAGCCATAATGTTACGGTCGTGAATCATATTAACACGCTTTTTACTAGCTTCGCCTGTATGTTTGTAAGCATGTTTGTTTGTAACCGACTCCTTTGGACTTGATTTTGACACACTTCAAACGGTCAAATTTCATTTAAACTTTGTAGACTTATCGAGGACCGATGACAAATAAATAGTCAAATAAAAATAATAATAAAAAGTCACGCTTTTGTAGTTAGTAGAATTAAAAACCAAACTAAGAAAGTAGAAAATAATTTAATTCTATTTAGAAGCGAGGGATGCTTAATTGATTATAAAAATACCTCAAAAAAAACCCCACGCTTTTTAATAGAATTAAGTTATTTTCTACTTTTTAGTTTGGTTTTTAAAGCGTGTTATTTAGTTTTTATTTTATTCAACATACAGCTAGCTGTGCAATAATCGTAAGAAAATTGGAATTTCGCGGGTTACCTTGGAGCTTTCATCTTAAGGGGAACCTAGTCGCGGGCTCGAACTGACTGATGGGCCTGGCTAAAAAGCACGCTGTCTCACCAGGCATCGTGTCCGACAGAGGTAGTATCAGTGATGAGCAGTTAGACGCTAGTCTACACGCACCACATTATTGTGTGAGATGCAGGATCATTTATAGTACAACAGGCGCGTAAAAAATTAAGAACAGTCCTTCGGAAGATCGGGTTTTATGAAAAAACCACTGCATAAATCAATAACCAATAAAGTTTATTGAACTTTTCGATATTTGAGCTTTGTCGGTACCGACTTGGTTTTTCAGATTTTACACTTCTTTTATTACTAAAACACGCCCAAAGTTAGGTTAAATTAGCAAGAAAAACTAATCTTTGTTGGCTCCTAACTTTTGAATGGCTTTTTATTTTAGTATTCTGTTTCCGTACAGACAATATTAATAATGAGACAAAACCATACCATGTATAATTTTTGATGTACGTTGTCCAACAGTGGAGTAATACACTCCCGAAGTTTGTATGGAAAAAACGTGGACTAGGTTCACCTTACGAAACGAGCTCCTTCCTTTGTTTTTGACTTACGCAGACACTTATTCAATACTATCGGTTGCAGTTTTTTACATAAACTATAGAAATTATTTCTCGATTTCCGTAGGTTACCAACATCATTGTCACTCAAGCAGAAAGCATATTGAAGTTTTTCTGGCAATCGTTAATGCAATATTCCATTAGAATATTAAAATTACGAAGATTTGAGTAGTTTTTGAACTAACCATACGAGTAAGCACACAATTAACAAGTACATTATAAAAAAAAGTGGAACAGTAACATGCCTATGCACATGCGAACGAAACAGTAAAATACATTAGATGAAGATACTATTATAACATGTTTAATTTAAAAAGTCGTTTTAAATTTTCATATTACTGTGCACTTTAAACTATTGTTTTACACAGGTACTACTAATACAAAAATAAGTGCATTTTAAAACCCAAATTGCGCGCAAACTCTTTACATTTCTTCACGGATACAAAATAAATAGTCTATATTTTTAGCACATGTAATGATAAGTACATATTTAGATTACATACATAAAGCATATTCTAGAAAAATAAATGTGCTAGAACTTATGCAAATAAAATTCAAGTATTTAAAATCATCATAACTACAAAAAAACATTTTTCACTAGCTTTTGCTAGCGGCTTCGCCCGCGTGGAGGTTGAAAATCATTCCCCAGGAACGTTCTACCGGGATAAAAGAATCCTATGTGTTAATCCAGGTTATAATCTCTCTGTGTGCCAAATTCCATTCAAATCCGTTTAGCCGTTTTTGCGTGATTAAGTAAAGAGAAGTAAAGAGAACTTGCTAAGGTGGAGATTCACAGATGACTCCGGCTTGGAGTGTAAATGTGGTGCTGTTCCACAAAACAATGGGGCATTTAATATCTTGTCCAGCGTGTCCTGCTGTCTGCACGCTGCAGGAGTTGATGGACGCTGCCGAAATTGCCAAGGTCGTAGCCAAATTCTGGGCTGACTGTAAATAGATTGCTATCGACACGCTAAGAAGAAGTAACAAACACCCAAACATCCATCTAATATAAGTAGGATAGTAGGATTCGAAGCTTAAAGAGCCCGCGAGATTAAAATTTTCTTACGTTTTTTTTTACAATTTGCAGATCAGAGCCAAGTTGGATGTTCAACAAAATATGACTCCCGACCGTAACACGTTTGTATTCCATCATCATCATCATCATTATCATTATCATTTCAGCCGAAAGACGTCCACTGCTGGACATAGGCCTCCCACAAGCTCCTCCACTTCGACCGGTTCTGCGCTTCTCGCATCCAGCGCATTCCTGCGGCCTTCACAAGGTCATCGGTCCATCTTGTGGGAGGCCTTCTAACGTTACGTCTTCCGGTACGCAGTCGCCACTCCAGAACCTTTCGGCCCCATCGGCCTTTTGTTCTGCGAGCAATGTGCCCTGCCCACTGCTACTTAAGTTTGGCAATTCCTTGTTTGTATTTACAGAATTATCATAAAAAATCAACAATACAACCCTCTTAGTTTATTTAATCTCATTGAATGATTGTTTCATTCAATTCAATTAAATGAAATTGACACTGACCTGCTAATTGCAAAAAACGTAAGATTTCTTTTTTGAGATTTACTTTGGTGGTTCCCTATTAAGACGATTATATCTATAAATTCATAACTAGGTAATTATTCGCATTCTAAACAGCGCATTTGATGTTATATTAAACGTTACTAATGGGCAAATCTAGCACCAATACTTAATTTAACACCCATGCCATGTACTCGGCGTAAGTACCATCGACCGTTAGAAAGAGACGGTCGACTATGACCGATTTCAACTCTTTCTATGCTAATAAGTCAAATTAAAGTATTTGTTTGTAATGGCAAAATAACAGCCTTTTACTAAATGCATATGAAACCATGTTTATTATTACTTTAAACACAAACTGGAAGATAGCTGATGTCATAAGGAGTGACATATTCTTTTTGTCCCGGTAGCACGTTCCGGTGAGATAATCTCCGACGTCCACTTGGGTGAAACCGCGGGCACAGCTAGTATGCTATATTAACAATAACATATACACAATACGAACTAATTAAATATAAAAAAGAAAAAAAAAACACATAACACAACCACACACAACACTAAAAAGGGAGCCGAGCAGTGTAGAACCAAAAAAGAAACAAAAAAACAAACGAAAAAAAGTGCATCCTACTTTATGGGTGACTAGTCTATGTCCAAAGAAATCTTACCTCTTTGCTTTCTGCTGTCCCCCTTTACAGTATCCTCCGTATCGGAGCCCTCTGCAAAACATGTATAGTTGTAACTTGTAACATCTACTGAGGAAACGGTGCCGGAGAATATAAGTTGTTTAATGTATCTGCTATTTATTTTTTAGATGGTAGTAAGGGTTTAGTTGCGATTGACGTCATAATTTCATTTGTAGGCAAAACGTTGAAAATATCAAGTAACACAAAAAGTTAAAAACAAACATATTCTTTTGACACATTAAGTTAATTTTTGAGGACACTTTTGAAGCAAATGAAAAATAATCAACTAAAAAGACGTCGCTTAGCCGTTACAAAATAATTTTTATCTTCTTTCTGAAATGGGAGTTAAAAACATAAATCTAATAGTATTTAATTTATAACAGACAAAATAATAAAACTGAACTTGAATGTAAAGCAGGGTTTAAAAACTGCACTAACAATTTAATTCAAAAACATTTATGAAAATGGAAACTACCCGAAAGTATTTAATTAATTTATGTCAATTTTTAGTGATTTTGTTAAAAATCATAAGTTAAGTTTTTATGTTTTTTGTTATAAAAAAATTATCTGTATTTTTTTAGGGTTTAGAAAGTGGTACAAAGTGGTGGTAAGTGATTCCCATAATACCTGTCAATCGCAACTGTCAAGCCCGAACCGTAAGTAAAACATGAAGAAACAAACAAGCATGCCCAATGCCTCATAACAGACCGATATTCCAAAGTCAACTATTTATTTATCAAATCACATAAGGATGTTGAAACAAACGGAACTTTCACAATGTCACCTCCATAACCTCTTGTTGACAACCAAGTTTAAAACTAATGCATGTATAAAACAGCCTTACTAAAGGCCTATTTTCAATTTTACACAAAATTTGTCGCTTGCTGAATTTAATAATCTATAAATATCTAGATCTATATAAATAAATATCAGCTGGGCTAATTTGGCCGACTTTTTCGATTTTAAAATGTGGCCGAATTAGGTTTTTAGTAAAGAATTAGCCTTTAACTATAGCTGAAACTTTGAATTTCAAACGAATGACCTGCTCCATATCTTTCCTCATAGATCTGTAGATATCCTCAGGATTTGTTTTTAAAAAAACTTTAAGGTAGAAACGCCACGCCCGCGAAATTCAATTTTTCCGACATTTTATGCAATTTGCAGGTCAGTGCAAGGTCGCGGATCATATTTTAATCCATATACAACCTTTCACTAACCGCATTACTGAAAACAAAAAATTGAATTACGCCGCCACTTTAGTACATCTACCTTAATTAAAGCTAATACTTCGAAGTTCTTCCTTTGTAGATCTATAGATATCCTGAGCTTTTGTAAAATGGCCTTTATTTCACCAGCCATAGCAATTTCTGTTTGATTTTTTTTTTTCCTATTTTTGGGACTACATTTCCCGTTACTCGTCAAGCATTGTCAGGATGGTGACACTGCAAAATTTCCTTACAAATCGTGTCCCAAACTAACCGGAATTCAGTTCCCGTACGAGGGTCGACATCGCGTTGGTGACCGAGTCGGCCGCGTACAACAGGTCGCTGCGGAGAGTACGATGGTCTATGCCCACTGTTCGATGAAAACCGGACACATACAATTTTGTTAGTAAAGTTGCACTATACAGTATGTTACGTTAAACGAGGGACGTACGTTAAGGGGGTGTGCTACTCATGCAAATATACAACTTTTACTATGGAGTGGACACCAAAAAACAAAGAAAAAAATCAGCTGTTCCCCTCCATTTTGTCCAGTTATGAGAACATAAATGGTTTTATTTTCGAGATTTCAGTGGTCCCTTGGTAAAAAAATCATTTTAAAGAGTACTAAACTCCCTTAAAGTATGTCCTTCGTTCACTGTGTACAACGTGTAACGTAATTATCGCAAGACCTAATACACCCCAATTAGAGTTTTGAGTTAAAAGTTTATTACAATGACCAAAATTTTATTTTTTAAGCCTGTGTGTAAGAAAATCGTGTTAAATCTTAGCATTATACTATATTCATTTAAAATTGAGTCGTGTCACCTTGAAATAAGATGGAAATTTCTTTGGCTCAATCGGCGGTAGGTATAGCAAATAAATAATAATATCTATATTAAAATTTACAGAAATTGATTCAGTATTCAATTATGAACATACTACTTTCAGGACTTGCGTTTATTCTGTTACAGTTTGTTTAATCCGATTTTCATAACTGTGCACCTGTCTACGTCAAAATCTTGACTTGAAGGCTGCATTGGTAGTGCCAGCAACAGTTATTTAAACGAAAATAACATTGCAGACGACACGGGAGTGCAGACCGTACTGGTAGGCGTCAGTGGTGAGGTAGGGACAAGAAGATTATGTATAATAGTGGAGGCAACACTAAATACCTAAGTGAAGACGACTGTGGGCTAACGCTCTCTTTCTAAATACATACATAAGAACAAGACAGTGATATGTGTTTTCTCCCTCTTATGATATATTCAGAAAGAGAGCTTTAGCCCACAGTCCAGTCGTCTTCACTTTAGTATTTAGAGTGTTTCCTCCACTTTTATCTATAGGCTTCTTGGGTTGGAAGGGAAGCGGGCGGGTGAATTAAATCTAGCCAGTCTTTTTCTTTGACAGCCCCCAAGTGCACAGTTATAATAATCGACTTATAAGTCGTGTTAGTTACCGCTAAAAATATTACATTAAGTTCTACGCTTTCTCATCGAAAACATATCGCGAAGTTTCTTATAAAAAATACACACCCTTCGAGGTTTTCCATCCTAAAAAGAATACTCGTAACAAACTTCAGGTATCCAATTATCGGCCTTTTTTAGTTACATTTTCATTTCAACGAATATCAATTGCTCAGCTCCCTTTTTTGACTCTAAGAATTATAACTGACTAAAACTTATCAGGATATAAGCAAAGCCTAATAGAAAATCATTGAAGCCGAAATATAGTAAGCGTAAAGCACATGACTTAGGTAATTTTCTGCACGATATGCATTAAGGGATTTACTTCCTATTAAAATAGATTTAATTTTATCTGTTAATTCAATGATTCCCAATTGTAACGATTGCTTTGGCATCACAGTACAGTCGAGAGTATTCATGAAACGTACCTGGAGGCCAATGCCCGTAATAACGTTCAAAATCGAGTAACAGTCTCATCTCGTCGCAATTTGACAGATTCTATAGATTGATATTAAAAGACGAACGTTCTAAAAAAATAAAGGGAATTGCCAACTCTGATTGCAGCGATAATGACTCACAACCCGTGATCATGGGTTCAGTACCTACATGATTCTGAAGCACCCAGAGTTGAAATAGTTCGGAGGAAAAAACATGCTGTTCCATACATTTTGATGACCGCGTTAGTATTGTATTTTTCTATGAAACAGCAATCATGTACTGACTCCATGGTAACAGGTTGCGCGTCAATGTTCCTGCTAACCTGTATAACTTAACTCGAGTAAAATCAACTGATTATGACAATGTGCTATAGAAGTGTTGGTGTAGCGACATCTACATCGCCACATGCGAACTACGCATCATACTGACGTCACGCAAAATCCTGCATCGCGCAAACAGAGTTTATGCGCAGTTAGCACGTATACAACGTCCCGACACCAATCGTCGGGACTTTATGGGCCATGCCCGTAAACCGCCTTCTGCGCCCCGCGACTACCAACGGGATTGTCGGGTAGTAGATCATCAGGCACAACAGCCATCACGTCGAAGGATCCTCATTTTACTATAAAGGATGAGAAAACTTTACACCCTGTTCCTCATGCCTTTAAATTGGTATTTGCTTGTCCTGACTAAACGGTGGACGCTATAAATTCAGACAATAAGTTCAAAGAAAGGACTATCATACTCACTGGTCGTGGGTCTTTGGTTTTGATGGAAGTTTCTGCCATCGCCCATGCTTTCCATACCTTCACATAAACATTATTTATTTATTTATTGGATCTCCAACAGAGGCTACATAATTACATGCAAGTATTTACAACGTGTAACATGATTAATGCAAGACATATAACCCAATTAGAGTATCGAGTTAAAAGCTTAATACAATGACCGAAACTTGTTTAAAAAAAATATGTTATGCATTTAAAATTGAGTCTTATTGCCTTGTTATCAGATTGAATTTTCTTTGGCTCGATCGGCGTTAGGTATGGCAAAATTTATAATAAAAAAAATAGAAGCTATTTTATAAGTTACTGAAAACGATTCAGTAGACAATTTTGAACAAACGAATTTCAGGACTTGCGTTTATTTTGTTACACCTTGTATAAAACAGGGACAAATCCAAGGGTGCGCTTCCAATTATAGGAGACCACATCATTTACTTATAGTTAGTGACAGACCGGAACTTCTTTTTTGGCCATTTTCAGCCAAAAAAAACGTGATTCGGCCGTAAACCAGCCGAAGCTTTGGCTAAGCCGAAAAGCTGGATTTTGTGAATTGTCTCACGTTACTTCCTACTTCGTAAAGCTCGGCAATATCAAGTGACATTCGGCTGACTTCGGGGTGAATCGAGTCCGCTCGTGGTTTGACTCAGCTGACATAAACGGACGCGATTTTGTTTCGAAGTTGTAAAGCGAGGTTAAGTTGTATTTTTTATTCACGCACATATAGCGGAAATATTAATATTGATTTCTTTTCTAATTCAGGTCGAATTTCACCAAAGAAAAAGAACGCGTTCAGCATTACTAAACCGCGATCAAGAGTTGTTAGTGTCGATATTCCACAACAATGATAACAGTTACAGTTTTGGCTAAGTAATATTAATTGCACGGGTCGATCGATCAGGTTAAGCTACGCTTGCCACGGTTGGTCGTTGGATGGGTGACCATTTTTACATATCAAGACCCCTCAGTGCCTCAGAAAGCACTTTAAGCCGTTGGTCCCGCCTGTCATTTGTGCATCTTTTGACAGTCGTTACGAGTCGTCAGAAGCCCGAAAGTCTGACAACCAGTCAGACTGGAGGTCAGATAGGCAGTCGCTCCATGTAAAATACCAGTATTCAGCTGCATCCGGTTAGACTGGAAGCCAACCCCAACATAGTTGAGGAAAGGCTACACAGATGATGATGAATGATGACACTGATAGCTCTTGAACGCGGTTAAGATATACTGATCGCGTTTAGTTTCATTGGTAAAATTGGCTCTTATGCGAACTACACTTAGCGCGGACTCCGCTGTATAACGAGATATTGTAGTTCACGTTAGCGCGACCATGTACCCGTAGCATTAGAGATGAGCCGCTACAAAATACTACATACCAAGACTATGTGACATATCAATTCGTTCTCTCTCTCCGAGCGAAGGTGTTTGAGGGGCGCTCCGCACTGTGCCTCTTGGAGGTGGTTCCCTGGAAAAATAACAAGTCTCGTGAATTTTTAACGCTACTGTTAAGAGCTGGCTGGCAACGGCGCATTTCTGGCGTTTTTTCGTGAATATTTCATTAAATACAAACAAAACTAAACATTTTTTTTCAGCTATGCACTAAATCGTTGGTATTTTCAAGTTTGTATGCTATTTTTATTACAGTTATTTTGGTATTTACTTTAAAAAATCGACATACCGTCAATTACTTTCTATTTGCATTATTTAGTACGATTAAATGTTTTTAATAAAGATGTTAAAAAATATTTATAAATACCAACGATCTAGTGCTTGACTGAAAAAAAAAAACAGTACTCTTGTTTGTATTGAAATAATCACGAAAAACGACTAATTTTTAGTCGTTTTTCGTGATTGTTTCGTGGTTGTTGCCAGCCGGCGTGGAATGAACGCTCTTAAGCATGAGGTCTTTGCTATGATACCCGGGTCGGTGGAGGGTTTTTCCATCAGGAAATTGTCAGTAGCAGCCCCAAATATGGATTAGTGCTCGGCTGTTGGCAATAGGGCCGCCCCCTATTATGGGACTTGAACTTAACTGGCGAAATGTGGGTGTACTATAGGTATATCACTGCTTTACCGTTAGGGGAATACAGGCATGCCCATGTTATCTATACTAATAATATAAAGAGGTATATTTTGTTTATTTGTACGTTTGTATGTAGGGGATAATAACTGGAACAACCAGTCGGATCAGAAAAAACTTTTTTGGCATTTGATAGTCCAAATCTTGAGGAAGATTATTGGCTATTTAGCATCACACTAAGACCCTTTTTTTGTTTTTGAGGGTGGGAAATAATCTAATAACTTCATAGAAAAAAGTAACAAAGAACACTATGAGAATACGAAGTAATACGACGGCAGGGATACGATGATAGGTTACAATTTAAGTTAAAACAACAATACTCTATATGAGAAAAAAACTAAAAATGTATTATTGAGATAGCTTAGGCAAAAAGCAGTCAGAAAATGTTAGTTTTAGTTCATGAAGTAACAAAATAAATTTTAAAATTCAATTCCAAGATTTCAGTTTTTTTTTTATCTGAACACCATGAATTAGTAGCCGCCAAGTTAGTGCGTCATACCGCTATATAAACTAATCTACTGAATAACTTTGTACTTTTATTATTTTCGTAACCAAAGTAATTTTGATTGAAATAATATCTTACATTCAGGAACAGCAAATTAACGATAAGTAGAATAATAACACATTTTTAAAATTATTAACAATTATCATACAGAATAACAGCGCATTTGTTGCACACAGCAAACTGACGTCATACCCACAGAGCAATATGGCGTCCACTACGTACAGCGTGTTCGTCAAATTACGTGCGAAATATGAAAATGTTAAATTTAAATGCATTTTTATGGCACTAATCGATTAAATAAAAATGTTGTGTTTTTTAGTGGTTTATAAGCATTTTAGAATCTAATTAATACGCTTTTCAAAAATGGGTGTGATACCCTATTTCACGTAAAAGAAGTTGTAGGCAGAAGCTGAAGTGTGTTATATTCGAATTGGACGTCTCAATTGAACATCGCTTTAGTCCAGCAGCCGTAGCCATCCGGCTGATATGATAATAATGAAAGGTCTCCCAAGTCTATTTCCGAATTAGCCTATAATGTTCCCACTTCTGGGATACTTCACTCTGATGAGAGGGGCCGAAATCCACCACGCGAGCCCAGTGCGGTTTGGTAGATATCACATGTCTTTGAATTATTTCTAGGACAAGCCGGCATTGTTGCCAGGCCCCTTAAGTCAAAAGTTACGTTTCATTTCCTGAAATGTTACATTTTTGCTGCAAAAGTTAATTTTTTTTTTAAATTTCGTTTTTGAGGTCGGAGGTAAATTGATGTCAGCAAAATGGCGGAATATAAAGAAATCTATGATGTGTAATGGTGTATTTAATCATGATAAAACAGACTCTAGTTTCATTTGTTCGCAGCGCCATCTTCACAGTTGTTATTAATTAAAACTTGATTTTGCTTGAGCGTGTGCGCCAAAGACTACAATAGTTGGTGTGCGCGTACGTTTCCTACTTTGCGAGTTCGCGCGGTTTTGAAGGTACTTAGCTCGAAAAAAAAAATTTACATGGCTGTTTGTGATTTGTTTTGTTGAATGTTGCGTAGGTGTTAATGTTTGTTGTCATAGAACTGTGAGAGGTGCGCGAGAGAAGTTCCGGTAATCACCGCTACTAAACTACGTACGTAAGTAAGTAGTTTTCGTCTTATTTTAATAAGCCTGTCTTATTGTCATCTTTTGTGATTTCAGAAAAAAAGAAAATGTTAAAAAGTATAGAACAAAACTTGGTTGGAGTGTAGCCTTAGGGGCAAAGGACTTAGACGAATATTGCAGCGTTTTTTTTTAAAGAAGTCGCCCATTTTTCCTGACGCACCTTATTAACCTTGCCCATAGAAACCATTTCAGGACTGAGGCGCATGGTCCTACGACACTCCGTTTCCGAGTTAGAGGCCTTTTTTGTAAAACACTCTATATTTCCAAAATGGTAGCTTGGATGAAAATCATTTCATGAAAGAAATTGTTGCTCTGGTCGAAAGCCATGAGATGACATTAAAAAAACCCGCGAAAAATTCTTCTTTTTTTTCAAATAAGTATCTTACAATATTCGATTTTTCAAGTGAAAGATAAGCGGTTCTCGTTGAGGCAAAGTTTTAGCCTACGTTAGCAGTACTGGAACTACGCGAATTATTATACCAACATGATTATATGGAACACATGTTTTTTTTATTTATTTATTTTATTATTGACCAGAGCAACAATTTTTTTCGCGGAAAGGTAGGAAGGTCTGAGCTACGATTTTGGAAACAGAGCGTTTTATAAAAAAATAAAAAAAGTCGAAGGCCAATTATGTTTCATTTTGTCATAGCGCGTTTCATTCAGAGCCATCTCTGAGTTTGAAATGGAGTGAAATACTTTTTAGACGCGCCAGTTTTGGTGCGTTCAATTTGGATGCGTTCGTAAACTGTTTGCAATAAAAATCTAGAATTACAAATCTCGTTGTTCTCAAAAGTTACGAAAATTGCCTTAAATATAAAAATTACTTACATGTTACGCGAGGGGGTCAAAAGTTACGGAAAATGTAAGAAATGTAACCTTCTGGCAACGCTGCAAGCCGGTTTCGTCAAGGTGTTTTCCTTCACCGTTTTGAGCATAATAAACAACCTTTATCAACATGAAATATCAAAAAGGTATGTTTATAATAACTTTGCTTGGCATATGGAAACAAAAAGTACTTACCTCTCCGGCGCACTTGGTTGTGGCTGTGTTCCCGGTAATGGCGGACTCTTAGTGGAGCGAGGCGAAGAGTTCGGCGTCGACCGCGGAGATGACTGCTGCGTCTGTGGAGAAGATAAAAAACAATTAACTAAGATTATAAGTGTCCAATTGCCAAAAACAAATGCAGATTGAAGATAGTAATGATCTAAAGCGTGGCTGGAAAAAAAATTGTGCTTTTGTTTGTATATCGATATATTGAAATAATCACGAAAAATTACCATCAATGCGTTGTTGCCAGCCCGTGTGGAATGAACGCTTTTAAAGCTAAGTGACTACACGTTAAGGGGCAACCCCTGTGGGGTCGGACCCCGGTTTAGGTTAAGAAGAGGGCAGCAAGGGCGGGCTTGGATTTAAGGACGAATTTAAAGCTACAGGCTCAGCTGCGCAAGATGGCTCGAACAAGGGCCCGACCCTTGAACGGTGAAGATATTTTTACCCACATAGCTACCCTTAATTTCCGGACACGTGTCATTTAGGTTTAAAGATCGCTTACCACGCTAATACGCTCTACAAATTATTTACCTGCGAGCCTAATTAAACTCTCATTAATTACCTATGTAAGATTTAAAGTAAATTCTACGCTATTGTATTTTTTAATCTTGAATTGACCGGCTATTATTTATGTATTGTTTGTATTTGTATAAATATTAATCAGAATTATTATTGTTACTTGTCAGTCGTGAAAATGAAAGCGTTCATAGTGATATCATTAGCCTGTTTTTTGGGTGCGGTGTCAGCAGGGCGCACGTCACCGGCGCCGGCGGTCCAACTTGACAAGACTCCGGATGAGTGCAGACATCAGGCGTATTTGGAAACCATCAATTGTACTAAATTTGGATTCCATAACGGTAAGTTAGTTTTTACGGTCTGGCAAGATGCTTCTTCTCAAGAACGCTTGGAGGTTATCAAATAATCTACGGTCCCTTGGAACTGTAACAAAATCAAGTTTCTTACTCAAAAATTTGGCCATTTACGTTGCATATTTTCCTTACTCGCAAGTAAATCAATACCTTCGGGATATTTTCCGCTGACCTAGAATCATGAAATATAACAAAAAGCAAGATCTTACAACACAAGTAAAGGAAAAATCTGAAAATTGTTAATATTTCACCCACTTTCACTGAAGCAATCGGGCTGAAACTTGGCATACACGGTTGGGTGCTCGTGACAATGCACGATAAAAGCTTAATGTTTTTTGACATAACCGCATAAATTGTTGATCTTTTGAATGGCTTATGCGCAGAAATACGTCTCAAAAATACTTTCAATCTAAACATGTGCTCCTAAACCATCTAGTGGTTGCCGCATACAGAACAAAGTACATCGAAAATTCAGTATCCCGTGAGATTTACTGACCGACTGAAGCTTCGCTTTCGGCTATTTTCGGTCAAAAAATCATGATTCGGCCGTAAACTTGTCGAACTTTCGAACAAGCCGAAGATCAGAAGTTCATGAGTAGTTGCGGTTTTTTGTTATTTTGATAACTTCTGCGTATATATTCCCGCAGTGTGTAATATGGAGACCGGACGAAAGAGCTCAACTTCAAAACGTTGCATTAATTTCTAGGATAAATATTTTCAATGAGTTGTAATTTCAGGTACTACCGAGTTACGATGTCTGTCGGCCACCCTATTGGAGTTCATGAAGTGTATAGAAGAATCTTCACCGATAGTGTTGGGAGGTATATTTTGAAAACTCAGTTTAAAAACTATCACACACACACACACACACACACACACACATTCACACACAGATTCACACAGCCATCTCACATACACACCCACCTCACACACAAATAGCACACTCATCTCTCTCTCTCTCTCTCACACACACACACACGGACACACGGACACACACGGACACACGGACACACACGGACACACACACACATCGCACATACATCGCACTCACATCGCACACTCATCTCACACACACACACCCATCGCACACTCATCTCACACACACACACCTATCGCACACTCATCTCACACACACACACCCATCGCACACTCATCTCACACACACACACCCATCTCATAAACGCACCCGACGCACACCCATCTCACACGCACACCCATCGTACACACTGGATGCGGAAGGCGGAGGATAGTGTTGTGGCGCTGCCTGGGAGAGGACTGCGATAGGCTGAGTTGATGATGATGACCTGTCGAGCGACGGTCGAATCATTAGTATCATCGATCCAATACCGTCTGCTCGTTCATACAATTTGACGCAACTTCGCGTTGCGATGCACTAGCGCCGCTGGTTGCCTCGGGAGAGACACAAACTATTCGCATCTTGATGTTTATATGTGTACTCTCGTGGGCATGCAGATTTATTCGGTGTGCGTTCCTATACATACGTGGCACACAATGTAACGAATAACGCACACAACCGTACAGGTAGGCAATGGTGCCGATTCTGTTGTACACCGAACTAAACTAACTAAACTATCACTAAAATTCTTTACTTTTGGCTATGAGAATCTTAAAGCTATTCTGCAAAAAAAGATCTCTAAATTTAAAAATAATTTTGACACAACTAAATTCGAATTTGACAAACGCGACTCCACGTTTGCCCTACCCCGTGATTTTTTTTAGAGCCGGAATCGCGCAGGGGGGCAGCCTCAACGTGTTTTAAATGGATTTTTTAACTTTTTGTATCGAAAATATGAAAAATTATTACCTACATGTTGAGTTTTAGAGGTGTATGTGGTTTTATAGAGGGGGTCGAAATTTTCATTATTTTTACGATAGGACACACCAATTTCGAGATATAAGCAAAAGAAAAGAAAAAAAGATACAGTACTGTATTTGCGCCCGAAGTCGAGGTGTCAGTGTGAATTTTAGTTCTTGACAACTAATTTTATTCCACACCTTTTTAATCGCGATTAAAAATAGTCAGATTTAGTTAGACAATCAAAATTTTATATTGAATAGAATAATGAATTTGACAACAACAGAATAGCAAAATTACCATTTTCACTAAATTAAAAACTCAGTACAATCTTAGTGCTGTCAAACTAAAATATAGATAAGTTGTGTCACTTTAGTCAATTTCAGAATGGGAAATCGTCGTTTGACAGGAATAAACTAAATTTTAGTGATTTTTAGTTTAGTTTAGAGAATTTTGTGACAAGAGAATCGGCACCAGTGGCTTTTTACATTTTGTTACTACACGATGAATTACGAAACTTACCGAAGTGTTCCGAACAAAGTTGGTTATGCGACTGTTTTAAAAAGTAGCATTATTTCATTGAATTTTCGCTACATAAAGAACCCTTACTTTTTTGTTGTATTATTTTTATATTCCGACGCCATTGTTTGTTTTGATTTATTTGTTTTGGTTGTGGGCTGTGATAGCATGTATTTAAGATTTTAACGTTGATAATACTGTGAAAAATAGTTAATATTCACTGTGAAAGTTGTTCAGGGGCCCAAGTCTGCTATTTTATAAATTCGTCATTCCAACACGATCCCATCGTCATTTTGCTAAAAAGTTCGTAATCTTCTAAATTCATAGTGGTCGATCATTGGTCGGTCAATGGTCTCGTAATAGAATTGTGTTGTAATGGCATTGTCGTATTGCCATTATTACAAAACCCGTTTGTAGAAATGATTATCCAAAAACTACTACTAAATTTTAACATTTATTCATGCCCGATTTCATTTATATATATTTTTACATATTATTTATTCGTTTTCAATTTTAGCAGATTACCGCCTAAGTCAGTCATTCATTTGTCATTATGTACGAGATTACCAATAAATGCCATTTCTTTCAATGGAGTGTCAGTGGCTGACCATTGGAAAGTCATAATGACGCCATTATATTAGTAGATTACCAAACTTGTCAAAATCAACAATGATTAAATCAATGTTATACCATTCTGACACTATTGTAATAGCAGACTTGAGGCCCAGGTGGTGTGTGTATAGAGAACAGAAAAAGATGCGTTTTCAATACGGTGAAAAATCAACAAGTGATCGTGAAAAGTAGTTGTACACCGGATTTGCAATTAATACAAACTCAAGGTAAATCAATCGTAAATTCAATACAACATAATTCATGATTCGTTTAATTGGCTCACATGTGTAGGTAAAGCAATCGGTTATTCTGGAGATTTTGTGAATTTTTTTGAAATTTTGTGCCTACCTGTCTAAAAACTCTGTGCACGCCACTGCACCCATCGCACACTCATCTCACACACGCCACATCGACAATATTTCTGATGATTTAAAATAAAAATGAAAATGATATAAAAGTATTATTACTTAGATAACAATGTCTTGTGGCTAAATAATAACAGCTGCATGGCTCGATCTAAGGTTAAGCTCACTAGCCGCGATCAGTTCGTGGATCCATTACATCCGAGACCCGTCTTCGGAAATCACATTAAGCCGTTCGTTGGTATCGACTGTCATTCGTAGATCTTTGACAGTCGTTGCGGGTAGATAGAAGCCAAAAAGTCTGAAAATCAGTTTTACCAAGAAGTATTGCATTACCCAGTTACCGGGTTGTGGAGGTCAGATAGGCAGACGCTCCTTGTAAAATACTGGTATTCAACTGAATCCGGTGAGAACGGTACATTAATTGATACTGAACGATGTATATACATAATTATACTCTTCCATGCGATTTAACGATAATTTTTAAACCTTGTTTTCAGAGAGGGTGCACCTTCTGGGTGGAAGCTTGACCGGTATTAGGAAACAGACTATTATTGACAAATTCATTTGTGTTTTCAATAACTTTCTGGACACGATCAAGTGTATTGTCGAGGGGCACCTAAAAGCTGGAGTCCCGAGATGTAAGCAAATTCATTTATCTATGTTTGTAAGGCTAGAGGAATTAACATTACACTCCAGGGGTTGTGCTGGCGTGGACGGATGCGGGCGCGGTCCTGGAGTGAGGGGAGCTAAGAATCTCCGGGCAAGATCAAATAACTGTCAAAAAGGGTTGGATCAAAGTGGCCCTGGAAAAGGATGCCTGGAAGAAATTGGGGAGGCCTCTGCTCAGAAGTGGGACAGTGTGGGCTTACTTAAAAAAAACATAGTTCCTGTATTTTCCGAAGTGTTCGGCAGTGTACCTATAAGTAGAACACCCACATTTCGCCAGCTATGTTTAAGTGCCATGTAATAGGGGGCAAGCCTATTGTCATCAGCCGGGCACAACTCGGCGGCTACTGATACATTCCAGATGAAAAAACCTAATACATTTTCCCGACCCGAGAATCGATCGTAGCGCTTGCAACCAAAGAACCAGTCCAGAGGGGTAATTGCATAATTACACTATCAGTTGGAATCGCTTTCATTTTGACAGGTCCACAAAATTCATGGCGTTGTTTACGTTGCTAAGCAGACAATTTTTCTATTTTTTTTTTTTGTTAATATTTAAGAATGGATTAGCAATATAACCTTCAAAATTATTCAGATTGTGATTAATTGTGTGTCACGTAATTGGGGTGCTGGGAATTAATTGTTAAGTAAATTGCCACCCTATGTCAATATGCCATTTTATTCAACGGTCAACGAACGTCAGTTGTGATTTGAATAAACGGACAATTTAATTTAGTTAGTAGTCAATTTGATTAGAAATTTATTTTTGCCTGACACATAGAGAAAATTAATTAGCCGCAAAAATAGTAACGTAACTACAGCTGTTCGGGGCGAACGGTCACAATGCGCAAGAACTATGAGAGATTACACGATTACAAGTTATGAAATCATGCTCTTTTTTATCTGTAACGTCTGTGAAGTTTCGTTTAGTAATTAAATATAGGGTAGCTAGGGACAACAACGGGCAAACTTTGACTTCAGCAGATGATCCTAGACCCTTTACCGTATTATCCTTCACGTCTGTTAAGTTTCGTTAAGTAATGAAATATGCGGTGGCCAGGGACATCAACGCGCAAACTGTGAATACAGCACATGATCCTAGCCCCTTTAGCGTAGAAATTATTCATCGGTTATCAAAAAAGAATCTGCTGTTACAAACAAAATATAGAACAGCAATTTTGTTTTAACCGACGAAAAATTTCAACTTTTCCAAAAATCATGTACTAAAAATCCATGGTAGCAGGTTTCGCGTCGATTTTCCTGCAAGCCTGTATATCCCTACTTCCTTACTAATATTATAAATGTGAAAGTAACTGTCTGCTAAACCGATCATCATGAAATTTGGCAGAAATATAGCCTGGGACATGGAGAAGGATATAGGCTTACTTTTTTACGTGGTTACCGACATCCACGCGGGCGGAGCCGTGGGCAAAAGCTAGTCCTCTACAATTTTCAATAGGGTATTACACTCATTTTTGAAAAGTGTCTTATTTAGATTCTAGAGTGCTAATAAACCACAAAAATACAACATTTTTATTTAATCGATTAGTGCCATAAAAATGCATTTAAATTTTACATTTTCAAATTTCGCTTGTTATTTTTCGAAAACGCTGGCCGCAGTGGACGCCATATTGCTCTGTGGGTATGACGTCATTTTGCTAAAAACAAATGCGCTGATATTTTATAAGACAATTGATAATAATTTTAAAAAAATGAGTTATTTTTGTTATGGTTGGTTTGTTGTTCCTGAATGCAATATGTTATTTAAATGAAAATTACTATCGTTACGATGTTATCATTTTATTATGTTTTTGTATTACAGTGAACTGGGGGGTAATTATAAAATGTCTTTTGACAAAATTGCCTGCTTTGTTGGTGTGCTTTCCGCAGAACGCTTAATGGTATGTACTCGACAGACCTGTACAAAAAACCCTATACAGGATTTATCAGAAAGGTGTGATCATATATAAGGGCGTGGTACAGAGACAGATCATCAAACTGTACCACTTTCTTAATGGAAATCAAACATCTCAATGGGTAACTGGTTTGTATTTAAAGGAAATGTCCAATGGGACAATGGACGATTGCCTAAATAGTCATAATCAATGTACAGTTCAGATTGTAATATTTTTATAACCGCTACAATTTCTAGTTTACAATTAATAAGCTTTAGGAGTCAGGAACTTGCCAAAGCTGATCAAAATATGGTTTAGATTCCTAGGATTTTGTTTGTGTTTTTTTACTACAGTGACATCTGTGAGTGAACACAGTTTGTTGGTCTGATCCGATTTTGCAGTTTTTACATTAACATTTTTATTGTATCAACAAGTATTTATTCTTTATATTTTACTACTTTTAATTATTTGATAATTAAATTATTTATTTTCAGGTATACACCTAGCCCTTCAAATCTCGGCGCCATTAAAGATATTGAGTACCCAAAATTAGTCAATATATTAGAGGATAGTTTTATATTTATTGTTTGGTATTATAATCAGGCATATTAGCAACTTAATTAAATAAAATAAGAAATAAAAATGATTGTTTCCTTTCTTACTCCACTCTCTATCACTCTTACAAATCAAGTACTATAGTACCTGCACATCTATACTCCGTTTGAAATAAGATTAGACACATAAATAAACCTTGTTTACAGTCCGTTTAACTGATTTTGACTTCTATTGCGTTGATGATAAATAGCATCTGCAGTAAACATTTGTTATTGTAACCACTTTTTTTGCTTTTAATGCCATCCTTAAGCGTACGGAATAGAATTCAAAATCGATTGAACGGACTGTAAAAAAGGTTTATTTAAATGTCTATCATAAATCTTATTTCAAATAAAGTATACTCGGCTTAGGTACGTCTAACAGAATTACGGGTACGTCAAACAGACGTATGAATACGTCTAACAGACATGTCCTTGAGCATCCTCATGAGTCCTTTAAGCTGGTGCATGAGGTGCTTGCGCGTCTCTTGCAGAAGTGTCGCTCTAGTTCGTCCTTACGTTGCCGTAACAGACGTAGCTCTGACACTAAGGGCTGACGTTCTATACGTCTAACAGACGTGTACGTACCTTTAGCATCCTCATGAGTCCTTCTAGCTGGTGCATGAGGTGCTTGTGCGACTCTTGCAGTGACGACAAGTGTCGCTCTAGTTCGTCCTCACGTTGCCGTAACAGACGTAGCTCTGACACTAAGGGCTGACGCTCTATACGTCTAACAGACGTGTACGTACCTTGAGCATCCTTATGAGTCCTTCTAGCTAGTGCATGAGGTGCTTGTGCGACTCTTGCAGTGACGACAAGTGTCGCTCTAGTTCGTCCTCACGTTGCCGTAACAGACGTAGCTCTGACACTAAGGGCTGACGCTCTATACGTCTAACAGACGTGTACGTACCTTGAGCATCCTTATGAGTCCTTCTAGCTAGTGCATGAGGTGCTTGTGCGACTCTTGCAGTGACGACAAGTGTCGCTCTAGTTCGTCCTCACAATGCCGTAACAGACGTAGCTCTAACACTAAGGGGTGACGTTCTATACGTCTAACAGACGTGCACGTACCTTGAGCATCCTCATAAGTCCTTCTAGCTGGTGCATGAGGTGCTTGCGGGACTCTTGCAGTGACGACAAGTGTCGCTCTAGTTCGTCCTCACAATGCCGTAACAGACGTAGCTCTAACACTAAGGGGTGACGTTCTATACGTCTAACAGACGTGCACGTACCTTGAGCATCCTCATAAGTCCTTCTAGCTGGTGCATGAGGTGCTTGCGGGACTCTTGCAGTGAAGACAGGTGTCCTTCTAACTCGTCCTTACGTTGTCGTAACAGACGTAGTTCTGATACTAAAGGCGCTGAGCCCACGCCTCCACCCGCGCTTGCTTCCGCTTCTTGTTGACGTCTGTAGGAGGAATATAGATAAGATATGACGTGATAATCTAAATATGCCTGTTGGCATTGTGGAGTCTAAACTTATATTATAAAGAGACAATGTTCGATTACTTGTTTGTATATTTTTTTGTTACGCTTTCTTGCTAAAACGGCAGAACGGATTTGAATGAAATTTATATATAAAACTAGTTGACTCGGCGAACTTCGTACCGCCATATTTTATTTCTCCAGTCGCGACTGGTAAAATCAAATCAGTTGGTCGATTGTTTCGTCAAAGATCTGTCAAAGTCTACTGTCACATACCGTCATTCACTTTTGGCATTAGATTGTAAAAATGAATTCTGATTAAATCTATTTTTTTTTTCTTATACAACGTGTCGTTTTGCATCCTCGTCAAATTCAAGGAGGTAACTATGCTAATGATTCTCGACACGAATCAATAATAAAATAAGTAGATTTTTTATTTTGACGGCTATGAAAATACAGTCGAGAACGCAATGGTAATTGAACCATTGCGTTCTCGACTGTATTTTCATAGCCGTAAAATAAAAAATCGCAACAAGTAATTCGAGGACTGGTTTGTGCGACGAAGACTGTTTGAACCCAGGTTACCCAGTTACAGTGCGGTATCACACGGGCCGCGTTTTAAAATTAAAAAAAAAAAAACAAAAAATATACCTACTTATTTTATTATTGATTGACGAGGATGCAAAACGACACGTTGTATACAAACCTTGTCCTGACAATAAAGAACACATAAAAAAGAATAATCCAATTTGGTGCAGTCGTTCCGGAGTTATGCGCGTACATACATTTCGGCGATTCATTTTTATATATATAGATAGATAGATATACAATTTCAACTCATATTACCTGAGCCTAGCGATCTCCCTCATGATCTCCCTGTTCTTGGCTTCTAGCTGTGAGATCAGCTCACGTTGTTGTCTTGCCGCGTCCACTTCCGAGCCCTCCGAAGATGAACGACCCTAAACAAAAGTAATGCAGTTTCAGCGTAGAGCTTTGAAAAGAATTGTGTAGTAGTCAATTTAGCTGGTTAAGTTAAGAAAACTTTGAAATCGGTGGGAAAATGGAAAAGCCAGGCCCCATTTATTTGTGTGCAGGATATTAAAAATAACATCATTGCTAAAATACTGTGAGACACATAAAGAGGGGCTTGTGGCTAAGTAATAACAGCCACACGGGTCAATCGATCAGGTTAAGCTTCGCTTGCCGCGGTTCGTCAGTAAATGAGTGACCATCTTTAAATTTAAAGGCGTTAGTCCCAGCTGTCATTCGTGAATTTTTGACGGTCGTTACCTACAGCCCGAAAGTTTGACAGCCAGTCTTACTAAGAGGTTTAGAATTATCCAGTAAGTGGGTTGTGGAGGTCAGATAAGCAGCCATGATAATATAGGTACTCAGCTGCATTTGGTTAGATAGGAAGCTGACCCAAACATAGTTGGGAAAGGCAAAGCAGATGATGATCGAGAGAAATGTAAAGATGGTAATAGGGGTTGGTTATTGCACAAAAAATCTAACATGATTTGTTTATAACGTAACCCAAACGAGAATACCCCCCAGTGGGTTCCCGCATTGTCGTTGCGGGGGGACTCAGTAGCCGTGGTCACCCTCCCACGGTGAAGCGAAGAGGAACCCCAAGGTGGGGCCGCTCGTCAGGGCTTTTGCCTCCAAGCCGACGACGTAGCGGACTAAAAGTAGGTTGCGGTGAGGTGCATCGCAACTGAGGCGGGCTGCGATGTCGAATGAGAGGCATCGCGGCTAAGGGTTACAGGCTGCGGCGGAGGAGTGCCGGTACTTCTGAGTAGCGCTCTTCCCTTCCGTGGCCTGGACGGGGCCGCCACCGTTTGATGGCGGACGGAGGTAAATATTTCATTTAAAACAAATCACTTACCAGTTCTGGAGTAAGAGACGCTGATCTTCCGGCTCTTGGCTGTAATAATTTGAAACGTAGTATTTATATTTAATGAAGACTTAGAGGCGAGTTTAGCATATTATCTGTACAAATAAATGAAATCGAAGTGTCTGTTTGTAATGTCAAAATAACAGCTTTTTACTCAATGCATATGCAAGTATTCAACGTGGCGCCATTGAATCGCCAACGACGCAAACTGTTACCATGAGCACATGATCGTAGAAATGTATAGACGGTTAAAAAAAAAAAAACACTGTTGTTTCATAAATAAAGTGCAATACCTTGAGCTCAAGCCCATTTAGTAATAAACAAAATTTAAAAACCTACGCGTTCAAAATGTATGAAATGGCATTTTTTTTAAATAACCGTCGAAAATATTCCACGCATGGGAGTTTGGAATAATGTATTGAATCCATCAATGCATTGCGTTTTGTTTTGCACGCGTCATGCAAAAAAAAAAACGCTGGAAGAAAGTGGAAGGGGTGTGTTTGCGCATGGGTACACTCGCGCACGAAAGTACCAGGGCTATTATTTTACTCTCTTAGTCTTTCGCTCCCCGCTTCGTTTATTGGTAGGTACATTGAAAAACCCAACTCATCGAACCAAATAGACCGATAAATCGTCAAACGCTCAGTTTGATCGCCACCATTCTTTATACATGACGCGACCTGTAACAGGTTGTGCGTCGATTTCCCGGCTGCCCTGTATACGCAGGCGCGGTCGAACGGGGGCGTCCTAGGGGTCATGACCCCCCCCCCCCCAAAACCTTAAACGTAAAGCTTAAAAATTCGAATATATAATACATTTTCTTAATAATATGTAGGTAGTCCTTGTCTGTGACCCCCCCCCCCCGTCTTTGGCTGCGACCGTGCCTGTGTATACGGTACTCATAACAAACATTTTTTTTGTCAGTGTGTCTCTCTGGTTGTTCCGGCAAATCCCCGAAACTGTACCGATTTCGATGAAATTTGGTATGGGGATACTTAGAACCCTGGGGAAGGACATAGGCTTTTTTATCGACATACCACGCGGGCAAAGCCGCAGATGGAAACTAGTTAGCTAATACAATACATACCATAGTTCTATTCTCATGCGCCAGTCTCGCTGCGTACCGCGCTATCAAACGATGCTCATCGTCCACACCACGCGACAAATGCTCTGCTATACCTGTTTTAAAAATAACACTGTATTGTGGCTTAGTAATAACAGCCACACGGGACGATTGATAAGGTAAGCTATGCTTACCGCGATTGGTCCGTATATGGGTGACTACATATCAAGATCTCTCCGTGCCTCGGAAAACACGTAAAGTGTGAGTAGCAATTATACAGGGTGTAACAGAAACACTATCGCTATCCTTAAGCACTAAAGATAACAGCTGGTATAGAATCACTATACGTAGTTTCAGCTCAAAATAAAATACTCTAAGAATTGATACCAAATTTTCGGTTTCATATGTTTCTTAAATTCAAATCATAAAAAAACGTGTCACCGCACTACGTAGGTGAATAACTTTCCACGTTACTTGTCAATATCACGATGAATCTCTTCCGAGTGATGTGTTTGTTTCAATTTGTTCTGGTAGATCATGTAGAGATAGGATTAAAAAACCCTTCCAATATCGTTTGATATCATCCAAAGAAGCCGTGCCCTTGGTATGTTTATACCCTTTCCGTTACACGTTGTATAACATTAATAACGCAAGACCGGGTGTATGAACACCCGATTAGACTACTGAGTTAAAAGCATATTACATTGACCAAAACATATTTTTTTAAGCTTACTTTTATTAATAAGAAAATCATGTTGACCCTAGCATTACTTTATGCATGTAAAATCGAGTCTAATTGCCATGTTATATAAGGTACAATTTTCTTTGGTTCAATCGGGGATCAGTCTGGCAAAATACATCATTTAAGGGGAACCTAGTCGCGGGCTCGAACTCACTGATGGGTCTGGCTAAAAAGCACGCTGTCTCGCCAGGCATCGTGTCCGACAGAGGTAGTAGCAGTGATGAGCAGTTAGACCACTAGTCTATATGTACAACATTATTGTGTGAGATGCAGGATCATTTATAGTACATCAGGTGCCCAAAAAATTAAGAACAGTCCTTCGGAAGACCGGGTTTTATGAAAAAACCACTGCATAAATCAATGACCAATAAAGTTTATTGTACTTTTCGATATTTGAGCTTTGTCGGTACCGGCTTGGTTTTTCAGATTTTACACTTCTTTTATTACTTAAACACGCCCAAAGTTAGGTCAAATTAGCAAGAAAAACGAATCTTTGTTGGGTCCTAACTTTTCAATGGCTTTTTATTTTAGTAGTCTGTTTCCGTACAGACAATATTAATAATGAGACGAAACTATAGCATGTTTAATTTTTGATGTACATTGTCCAACAGTGGAGTAATACACTCCCGAAGTTTGTACGGGAAAAATGTGGACTAGGTTCACCTTAAAACATAAACCCCTATGTAAAAAAATAATGAAACCGATTCAGTAGTCAACTACGATCAAACTTGCTTCAGGACTTGCGTTTATTCTGTTACATCTTGTATACAAAGCCCCGGCAATAGTCATTGGGCAGTGGCCCATCAGACGCGGGATCCGTCTGGTCGGAAGACCGTAGCTTTTATTTCTTTATTTCATCATCGTTTCAGCCGATAGACGTCCACTGCAGGAGAAAGGCCTCCCCCAAAAAAAATGAGGGGGTTTGCCATAATCGCCACGCTTGGCAGGCGGGTTGGCGATCGCAGTATGGTGGTAAAATGCATAGAGAACGCTGCCGCCCTTCTCTAGTAAGGCCCTTAGTCGCCTTCTACGACACCCACGGGAAGAAATGGGATGGTGCTATTCTTTACGTCCGGCACCACACAGAATTTTCTTTATTTAAATAGACAAATATAACCCCCTAAAAAACCTCTAATAGTACGCATGCATGCAGTTTGTCTATGGAGGATGAGTGAACTTTATACCCTCTTCCTCATGTCTGTAATATCTCCAACCTTTTACCGGACAAATTTCACTATAACATGTGTCCTCCACCACGATTCGGAGCACCATATTTCAACCTTACAGACGTAGAAATAAAGTCACAAATAAAGAAAAGAATAAAAGAATACCATTTATTTGGACACAGTAAAGAATGATGTGATACGTACTGCGATGCGTGGAGCGCGACGAGCGCGAGTCGAGCGAACCTGTGTTGACGTACCCGCCCACGTACTCCGGGAACCCGTTGTGGGCCGGCACCGGGGACGGCGGGCTGGACAAACAATAATTACCATTATTAACACTGAATATACTTTCAAATTTAGCTTATCCACTGAAAAAATTTAAAAAGTCTAAAAACCCGACTACGTTAAAAGTAAATTTAAAAAAAGATGGAAAGAAGAATGTTTTATTTTAAGATGTTGACTATTGAACTTAATACTATAAGCAATCTCATGCAGACATGTATTTAACAATATAGACCTTTATTGACTCCGACATTTCGCAGTCGGATCTTTTAATTTTTTTAATTTAGTTAATATTATTATTTTTCACGTCAATTTAAGTGAGATTGGTTGCTAACCAACTAAAATTGATTCTAAATGGTAATCTAATATATAAAATTTCCATGTCACAATGTTAGTTACCGTACTCCTCCGAAACGGCTTTACCGATTTTTACCAAATTTTATATGCGTATTCAGTAGGTCTGAGAATCGGCTACTATCTATTTTCCATACCCCGAAGTGATAAGGGTTGTTCACCCTAAATAATTTATAAGGCAAAACAACGTTTGCCGGGTCAGCTAGTTTAATATAAAAATGATTACAGAAACCTTAAGTTAATTTTCAGAGACCTATTCAATTATACCCCGCTTGACATAGTTCGTCGACTTTAATTTTTCCATTTTCACTATATGGTCTCTGGTTGTCGCACTTTGAAAAATAAATTCTTCGTTCTTTCGTCTTCCACCTACATAAAGCTATAGATAAACTTACACGATGTGACTAAGATTCAACGTCCGCTCAGGCTGGTCCGGGTACCGCGGCAGCTGCGCGCGCGCACGCTCCGGCACGCAGCGGAACGACTTGCGGAGAGTCGCGCCAATCTGCTTCGACGGAGATTTCTAAATGGACAAACATTCTGTACGTTATTTTTTATGAATACGTATGGTGTGATTTCCAGTTACAATATCATTTTAAATCATCATCTGCCTCGCCTTTTCTCACCTATGTTGGGATCAGCTTCCAGTCTAACCAAATGCAGCTGAATATCAGTATTTTAAGCGAATGCCTATCTAACCTCCACAACCCATTTACTGGGTAATACGATAACCCTCGGTAAGACTGGTTGTCAGATTATCTGGCTTCTACCGTAACTACTGGCAAAGATGATGAATGACAGCCGGGACCAACGGCTTAACGTGCTTGCTATCCGAGGCACGGAAAAGTCTTGGTATATAAAGACGGTCATCCATCCACGGACCGACCGCGGCGAGCTTAGCTTAACCTGATCGATCGACCTGTGCAGGTTTGATTACTTAGCCACGAGCCCTTCAAATATGATTTTAAATAACTAAAATTTTGAAAATAAAAAAATTGTAGGATTAAAAGATCTAGACGGTAATGTTGACGAAGACATTTGATGAGTACATAATTCCGTATGGCTCGAGCCTGCGCCATAATGTATCCAAAAATTACTATTCTTAATAACCGGAATAAACCATACTGATTAGCCAGAAATAATAAGACACTGAAAGTTCTCCGTCTCGAGGAAAGTCCAGCTTATCAGATATACTCACATAGGCGGCGTACTCCTTGACCTCGTGCTCGTTGCTGTGTGTCGCGGACACCCGGCCGCGCCAGAAGCAGTCCTGGCACATGGTGTAGTTGTGCACAGTGAACATTGTCATCAGATATACTCACATAGGCGGAGTACTCCTTGACCTCGTGCTCGTTGCTGTGTGTCGCGGACACCCGGCCGCGCCAGAAGCAGTCCTGGCACATGGTGTAGTTGTGCACAGTGAACATTGTCATCAGATATACTCACATAGGCGGCGTACTCCTTGACCTCGTGCTCGTTGCTGTGTGTCGCGGACACCCGGCCGCGCCAGAAGCAGTCCTGGCACATGGTGTAGTTGTGCACAGTGAACATTGTCATCAGATATACTCACATAGGCGGCGTACTCCTTGACCTCGTGCTCGTTGCTGTGTGTCGCGGACACCCGGCCGCGCCAGAAGCAGTCCTGGCACATGGTGTAGTTGTGCACAGTGAACATTGTCATCAGATATACTCACATAGGCGGCGTACTCCTTGACCTCGTGCTCGTTGCTGTGTGTCGCGGACACCCGGCCGCGCCAGAAGCAGTCCTGGCACATGGTGTAGTTGTGCACAGTGAACATTGTCATCAGATATACTCACATAGGCGGCGTACTCCTTGACCTCGTGCTCGTTGCTGTGTGTCGCGGACACCCGGCCGCGCCAGAAGCAGTCCTGGCACATGGTGTAGTTGTGCACAGTGAACATTGTCATCAGATATACTCACATAGGCGGCGTACTCCTTGACCTCGTGCTCGTTGCTGTGTGTCGCGGACACCCGGCCGCGCCAGAAGCAGTCCTGGCACATGGTGTAGTTGTGCACAGTGAACATTGTCATCAGATATACTCACATAGGCGGCGTACTCCTTGACCTCGTGCTCGTTGCTGTGTGTCGCGGACACCCGGCCGCGCCAGAAGCAGTCCTGGCACATGGTGTAGTTGTGCACAGTGAACATTGTCATCAGAAATACTCACATAGGCGGCGTACTCCTTGACCTCGTGCTCGATGCTGTGTGTCGCGGACACCCGGCCGCGCCAGAAGCAGTCCTGGCACATGGTGTAGTTGTGCACAGTGAACATTGTCATCAGATATACTCACATAGGCGGAGTACTCCTTGACCTCGTGCTCGTTGCTGTGTGTCGCGGACACCCGGCCGCGCCAGAAGCAGTCCTGGCACATGGTGTAGTTGTGCACAGTGAACATTGTCATCAGATATACTCACATAGGCGGAGTACTCCTTGACCTCGTGCTCGTTGCTGTGTGTCGCGGACACCCGGCCGCGCCAGAAGCAGTCCTGGCACATGGTGTAGTTGTGCACAGTGAACATTGTCATCAGATATACTCACATAGGCGGCGTACTCCTTGACCTCGTGCTCGTTGCTGTGTGTCGCGGACACCCGGCCGCGCCAGAAGCAGTCCTGGCACATGGTGTAGTTGTGCACAGTGAACATTGTCATCAGATATACTCACATAGGCGGCGTACTCCTTGACCTCGTGCTCGTTGCTGTGTGTCGCGGACACCCGGCCGCGCCAGAAGCAGTCCTGGCACATGGTGTAGTTGTGCACAGTGAACATTGTCATCAGATATACTCACATAGGCGGCGTACTCCTTGACCTCGTGCTCGTTGCTGTGTGTCGCGGACACCTGGCCGCGCCAGAAGCAGTCCTGGCACATGGTGTAGTTGTGCACAGTGAACATTGTCATCAGATATACTCACATAGGCGGAGTACTCCTTGACCTCGTGCTCGTTGCTGTGTGTCGCGGACACCCGGCCGCGCCAGAAGCAGTCCTGGCACATGGTGTAGTTGTGCACAGTGAACATTGTCATCAGATATACTCACATAGGCGGCGTACTCCTTGACCTCGTGCTCGTTGCTGTGTGTCGCGGACACCCGGCCGCGCCAGAAGCAGTCCTGGCACATGGTGTAGTTGTGCACAGTGAACATTGTCATCAGATATACTCACATAGGCGGCGTACTCCTTGACCTCGTGCTCGTTGCTGTGTGTCGCGGACACCCGGCCGCGCCAGAAGCAGTCCTGGCACATGGTGTAGTTGTGCACAGTGAACATTGTCATCAGATATACTCACATAGGCGGCGTACTCCTTGACCTCGTGCTCGTTGCTGTGTGTCGCGGACACCCGGCCGCGCCAGAAGCAGTCCTGGCACATGGTGTAGTTGTGCACAGTGAACATTGTCATCAGATATACTCACATAGGCGGCGTACTCCTTGACCTCGTGCTCGTTGCTGTGGGTCGCGGACACCCGGCCGCGCCAGAAGCAGTCCTGGCACATGGTGTAGTTGTGCACAGTGAACATTGTCATCAGATATACTCACATAGGCGGCGTACTCCTTGACCTCGTGCTCGTTGCTGTGGGTCGCGGACACCCGGCCGCGCCAGAAGCAGTCCTGGCACATGGTGTAGTTGTGCACAGTGAACATTGTCATCAGATATACTCACATAGGCGGCGTACTCCTTGACCTCGTGCTCGTTGCTGTGGGTCGCGGACACCCGGCCGCGCCAGAAGCAGTCCTGGCACATGGTGTAGTTGTGCACAGTGAACATTGTCATCAGATATACTCACATAGGCGGCGTACTCCTTGACCTCGTGCTCGTTGCTGTGGGTCGCGCACACCCGGCCGCGCCAGAAGCAGTCCTGGCACATGGTGTAGTTGTGCACAGTGAACATTGTCATCAGATATACTCACATAGGCGGCGTACTCCTTGACCTCGTGCTCGTTGCTGTGGGTCGCGGACACCCGGCCGCGCCAGAAGCAGTCCTGGCACATGGTGTAGTTGTGCACAGTGAACATTGTCATCAGATATACTCACATAGGCGGCGTACTCCTTGACCTCGTGCTCGTTGCTGTGGGTCGCGGACACCCGGCCGCGCCAGAAGCAGTCCTGGCACATGGTGTAGTTGTGCACAGTGAACATTGTCATCAGATATACTCACATAGGCGGCGTACTCCTTGACCTCGTGCTCGTTGCTGTGGGTCGCGGACACCCGGCCGCGCCAGAAGCAGTCCTGGCACATGGTGTAGTTGTGCACAGTGAACATTGTCATCAGATATACTCACATAGGCGGCGTACTCCTTGACCTCGTGCTCGTTGCTGTGGGTCGCGGACACCCGGCCGCGCCAGAAGCAGTCCTGGCACATGGTGTAGTTGGCGCAGCGCGTGCAGCGGTATCTGAAGCCTGTGAGCGAGCTGCGGCGGCAGGCGCTGCAGGCTAGCGGGTGGACCACTGGGGGAAACCAAGCGATGTTTGTTTGCAGACATAGGATTTGACGTACAAATGTTATTACAAGGATGGCGTGTTGATAGCTACGGAGTCTATAAAACGTCACGCAACCGGCGTGTGATAACGTCACGACGGGTGCACGGCATGCCACCGGGGCCAAAACGTTCGTTGCCGTCATCACACCTGGAGGAAGCGGGTGGCGTGCGAGCAAGACCGCATCCGTGTATTTATACGAACTCAGCATTCGGGCGGCGTCGGTCACGGACGGCTACGCGTTTTCGGTCGCAGTCGGGCGTGTGGTCAGATTGACTCAATACTTGATTGTAGCACTGCATTTTAAGTTTCCTAAATCCTAATCCCATGCAAAAAAGGTGTGCGGCATGTTATACCCTTAACTCTTCGTTTACCTGGCTTTATTAATCGCCAGTTTTATATAGTCGTCCAGACCATCTCAATGGGGACTATCCATCTACGCGGGTGATATTATAGAGAATAAGTATGTGCGCGGACACAGATGCACTCTTTCTTCCGACACATCCGAAGACAGATCAGGTGCAGGACCGACGACTACGCCGGTTGTTCAAGCTTTGGTACTGAGCCAATCGTTATAGTAATTTTCTCAGTATCATAGTTGAACCATTCCAAATCATTTAAAAAAAACGCCTAATAATATTATTTCTAGTTGAATGCAACGCTATGAATCAGTAATAATTCTCGGGACGCGCGGGCTTTAGCTTTAACTCCGCGCTGGTTTGTTCCTGGACGTCTGAATCATAACGGTTAGCATGTGTGAGTAGCGTACTTCACGAGACACACACGCGCGATCAGCTACCACGCGTCGTTAAACTTACTTAAAACTGAAAACTTCGATTTGTAATAGCCCTCTTAATCAGTCATCAGGTATTATAAATAATAACATACCATTTTCGACGCTGGCGAGTCGGTGCAGTAACGGCAGCCACACAAGACATGGCGGTCCTGGATCCGACATCAGTGTGTCAAGGAAATCGTTCACGGTGATCTTGCCGTTCTAAACAAAGAAAATGTGGTGCATCTTATTATGTAGTTAATTTTATAAGAGTTCATTAGATTCGTCGTCCTCGTTTCCCAAGTTGTCTTAGTGTGACTCGGGAAAAAGCATTCAAACTTGAAACTAGCTCGTTACTCGTCGTTCGTCATCGTTCGCACTTCTTGAATTTTTTGTTCTTATGAGAAGCAACCAAAAGATTAGTCAGTCACAGAGGTTTGATGCTGACTGCCCATAGTACACCAGATAATAAATCAATCAAACAACATTTAAAAAATATTGTTATCAACATGAACAATCCTGTGAGAAGTTCGGCGGATTTGGCTTTCAGGAAAGAAAACCAAAATCTTTCTCGTTACCGTATTTTCCAATATTTAAATGAGCTGCTTCGTATTTAACATCTAGGAAGGAAGTCAGTCAAGTATGATTTTGATCGGTATGCATGCGGGTATGTATGTAAGTCCATCTGTTCCCTCATAAAACTAATTTTCATAATTTGACGATGTCAAATTATGAAAAGTAGTAGGTATCGATGGAAGCGGCTTAGTCGTCCGCTGGTGTGGCGTCACATTAAATTGAATATGGCGCCACCTAGAAGATATAAAGTGATGAACTAAAAAAAAAAGTCGTGGTCGTATGCTACTTTTTGGGCATAGTGTCATACAAGCAATGGCTTTAAGATGAGAATATTTTCCTGTTACACAGTTTTTAGAGCGTGATATTTTAGTAGTCGGGTTTTAGTTTTTGAACTTACTTTTTACTAACGATGTCAAGAACGCGATCAAACCATACCAGTAAACAGAGAACCTCCCACGAGTAAATCTTACCTGATTAAATATAGTAAGTGCAAGCGAGTCTGTGTAGTTGAAGGACGGCGACTCGTACACCGCCGCTGGTAACGCCAGCACTTCTCTTAAGTAGTCCGACAGCCTCTTCATAAGCAGGTGGCCGTTGCCATCCGATAGCTGGGAGAATATGTCTGGAAGAATAGAGGAGGAGGTATAGAAAAAAGCACGGTAGTAAAATAATTATATGTAAGCACTTTTTAAAATAGGTACTGGTCTAGATATTAACCATGGTTTTGTTATTAGTAATTAACTGTGTATTTATTATACTTCGATGGTCCTAGTTTATCATTTGTGGTTTCGAGTTACAGCTATGTGAACATAATCGCATTGCTTAAGTAAGCTGTCACGCCCTTTAAAGCTTTTATTTAGTAGGTAAGTATAGTTTTGTTTAAATGAAAAAAAAAATGTAATAATTTTTTGCTTAAATATCGCTTTTATTGTATTTGTTGGTATATTGGCATGGCAAGCTGACATATGGAAAATAATTTAATTTAATGTTCTTTGTCTCGTAATGTTAATTACTTTCGTACCTACTATTATTCAGTATACAAGATAAGTTTTTATCCAGTGCGCAAACTGTAACCATGAATTCAGCATATCATTCTAGACCCCCTAGCGTAGACATTTTTCGTAGGTTATACAAAAAAAAACGGTAATAAAAAAAAACTGAAAAACCCATGGAAAAGCCCTAAAACAAGAAAGTCGTTATACCCGATTGCACTTAACTTAAGAATCGCCAGTTGCTAAGGCGAAGTTTATAAGCAGATAAATTGTAGCAGTCGGGACCCATTCTAGAAAGTCAGCCGTCTAGTCAGTAGATTGGAGTAATCTGCAATGTAATATAGGTATGTGCTCTCAATTCACTAAGCCTCCATTTCTAGAATGGGTCCCGACTGCTACAATTTATCTGCTTATAAGCATCGCCTTAGCAACTGGCGATTCTTAAGTTAAGTGCAATCGGGTACATCGACTTTCTTGTTTTAGGGCTTTTCCATGAGTACTCAGAAAAGCAGTCGAGTTTTTTAGTTTTTTAAATTACCGTTTTTTTTTTACTACGATATCACTTTCACAGTAATTACGAATCTAACGACACCTCGCAAACTAAAATCCATCGAGCCGTTCAGGCCGCAGAGCGTGCCAAAAATTTGAATTTGGCGCCAAAAATCATAACGAGTAATCATAATAAACCACAAAAAAATACAACATTTTTATCAAATCGATTAGTGCCATAAAAATGCATTTAAATCTTACATTTCGCGCGTAATTTGACGAAATCGCTGGACGCAGTGGACGCCATACTGCTCTGTGGGTATGACGTCAGTTTGTTACATATACAAATGCGCTGATATTTTATAAGACAATTGTTTATAATTTGAAAATACTAGTTATTTTTCTGCTTATCGTTGGTTTGCTGTTCCTAAATACAAAATATTATTTAAATAAAAATTACTTTGGTTACGAAAATAATAAAAGTACAAAGTTGCTCAGTTGACATGCCTATTTCATGGTGTTCAAAAACAGATCTGAACTGAAATCTTTAAATTGTATTTTAAAATTTATTCTGTTGTTTCATGAACTAAAACTAACATTTTCCGACTGCATTTTGCCTAAGCTATCTCAATAATATATTTTTAGATGTTTTCTTATGTAGAGTAAAATACCCTAATCATGGTAACGGTTTGCGTACTGGATAAAAATTTATCCTGTAGAATCAAGTTTTTTACTGAACAGAACAGTGTACCATAACTAGTGAAATGTAGGTGTACTATAGGCCCTGGCCACTCTGCCCAACCCTTTTGGGGAAAAACGGCGTGATGTTATGTTATAATGCATGTGCATCATTATTCATAAGTATAAATGCATAAAATAAATTAGATCCTAGTAGTGTCTACAAGAGTACCTACTTTATTAAAATTTTATATTATGCAGATCTTTATAAAATATGATCTAAGATGTGAGATTACATTGATGACTCACAGCTGTGACTAGCCTAGTCACTAATGAATCATTGGTTACACTGACTGACCGTCATACTTCATACGGTAAACAACACACATAGGTACTTACATCTTAGCTTGTCCATGAGTTTGCCGGCACACATTGTGGCGAGCGCCACTTTGATGGAAAACACTCGGATTTTACCCACATTCTCACTGAAACAAAAAACAAAATTATTGGTTACATTCATTAACAGGGAGGGGTTTGAATATTAAGCTACGGTTGCTGCGGTCGGTTCATGGATAGATGACCATCTATTTCATATCGAGACCCCTCCGTGCCTTGGAAAGCATAATATTTCGTTCGTCCCGGCTGTCATTCGTCAGATCTTTGACAGTCGTAATGGGTAGTCAGAAGCCCAATAGCCTGACTACCAGTCCTATTAACGGGTATTGTGTTACCCAGTTTTTAAGAAGATCAGACCAGCATATTTTACAGACACTTGCATAATTATTTATTGGGCACACGTATGAGAAAGGTTGACTAATTTTGACAATTTTCATTCCAATGCAGTCATTTTCAATTATAATCGACTACCTGCCTACTCGATAAAATTGTTATGTTTAATCTCTAACGAGTGTTAGACATAATATATTAATGTATATGTATATATATAATAAATTTATGCATAAGGTACAACTTAATTATCATTACTATCATGATAATTAATCACACATCTGTTCAAGGCTAGGGAATTTGCAACATTATGTTAATTTGTAAGCCCATCATTGTAGAATTTAGATCATAGGTTCTAAACGCAGGTAATAACGCCCCTTGTGGGTGTTTCAGACTTTCTTACTTAAACTCCCAAATACCACCGGCATAGAAAGTATCATATGTGTTAATACAGGTATTAATCTGTATGCCAATTCGTTCAGGCATTGTGCCGTGATTGAGTAGCAAACATCCAAACATCAAAATATCCAAACATACAAACTTTCACATTTATAATTTTAGTAGGATTACATGTTTAAATTACTTTCAATATATGTCTTGATGTTTCAGATTTGAAAACAAAAATCACAGAGTGGACATAATATGGTTGTAGATAAGAAGGAAGAGTGGAATTATATAACGTAAACAATCTGGTTTATAAATATTGGAGAGGCCAACTGAAGCTCATCGTTTATCAACATAGATTAGTTGGATATAGGAAACACCTATATCTTCTAGTTTTTTAAATCTTATTGACAAGTAAAAGTGTTTGCATAAACCTACTTGCTGACATAACATCAGTTATTTGGCAAGGACAGTTTTAAGAGTAAAAAGGAATTTCATTTACCTAACTTGTGTGACTTTTCTTTATGAAATGACTACAAAATCTTATAACTCACCCAGTACTGTAAGCGGACAGTAACCAATTCAACAACAAAGCTGAACATGCTTCCACAGACACCTGATGAGCAGGCGGCAGTCTTTTGTTCAAGTTGTGATACAACGAAGATACAAGCGTTTCCAGTCTTGTTACGTTCACACATGCAGTTGGCTCTAGAGTGTTAAGTGCATTCTCACGGAAGGCCTCTATGACATTCCATATATCTATTACGTGTACTGTAAAAACAATGACATATTTAGTAAATCAATAATAAAGATTTCTTTGTTTTCATCTATATTAATCTCCTATTTACATTGGTATTATTTAGATTTTTTTTGTGTAAATATTCAATTAAATAATTTAAAGAAAAAGCAGAGGATTTGAAGTTTATAAAACTATGAGAATGCTTTCTTCTCCCAAGCTGTCGTACCTATTATATTAAGTCATAAATGTTGTATACCTATTAAAATACAACAGAATTGGTCATTGTCTATCATAATCTGATGCAATGACTTATTAAAACCTTGGTCTCCAATCTAACTAAACATAGAGTTGTTACTGCAACCCAGTTATAAATATTCATGACTCAATCTATTTAGGGCACATCAGTTGAAACCGTTTCATAATTTTGGAAGCAATAAACACCAATTTAACCCAATAAAAAATGAATAAAACTGTTAGTTGATTAATGTATTTGCGTACCATCTAATAGAGAAAATGTTTAAAACCTAAATGCCAAGATATTTTATTCAGAAACATAATAAATTATGCTATTTAAAACAGTATAAATTAATTACACTGTACATTACTCACAGTTACATTTCTTTTGCACATAGCGGAGCTTGCAAGCAGTCCTGTATGAGGCAAATCTGATAAGGTCAAAGTTTTGTTCCCTCATCTCTTGCAGCAGCAGAGAGCGAGGGTCTGCTGAGGCGGGTCCCGCACTGGGAAGCGCCACCCCCCGTATATCCCCAACACTGGGCACTCCACCCACACTCTCTCGTTCTAACGACATTTTCACTACTACAAGAAATTACAACAATTATTATCACGAAAAACACATTATAAAGGTGTGTATTTGAAAACTGATTCTTCTTGACAACACAAAGATAAGATTGAAAGTGATTTGAGCGACAAAAAATATAAACAAGGCCCGCGAGCGCAGGTGTGTGAAAACATTTGATAACATTAAATTGTTACGAAATTCAAGATGATAAAGAGCTCCTACCTTAATGGAACGATTAGCTCATAACTTTGTTGACATAACGATAATAAATTCACGGCAAACTCAAGATTATTTCCGTAGTTATATCGATTCAAAGATATTATTAGTGACAACTTGATATTTACTTGATGATTAAATTATAAACGGATGCCACTTTCACAGTTTCAGTGCACTTTTTTACACCTCCTATATTTATAGATTATTTCTTTGTTATTTAATTTAGAGAATAAATTATAAAAGTCATTTCTCTACGCCAATAAATTACGGAATATCGAAATCAACATGACAAGCCTGCCATTAAAAGTAGCGTTCCTGAAATCCTGACATTTTTAAACACACTTAGTTATTTTTAAACAGCAAAGTATATCGGTATCCGAAAATTAGGAGTATGGCATAATCATATCTTTAATGAAAATTGTATTCATTGGGCTTTTTATGTATACGTTTTAGTGTTTTATTCCTGAAAACCAAACAAAAACAAATATTTCGTGCGTATTGAAATTCTGTGTGTAATGGAACATGTAAATGTCATCCATAGACATTTTCTTGTTTTTTACATTAACAGAAAACCAAAACTGGAAACATGGATTTATGCACATTTATGTTTCAAGTCTTGCATGATTAAATTCTTCCTACCTGTCGGCTAAGCACTTACAAAGTTAGCTAAAAAATAAATTTTACTTACTTAACATGGTAGTGATAAAAAGCGGCCGCAACCACTAGCAGGCGATTGAAGTTACAAAATAAAGATCAATCAATGTTAATTTTGTAACAGAAATGTTTTTTAGGGAATAGTAATTGATGACACCTTTGTCAGTTCACAACACAGCTATTCACTACAGTTCGTTTTGCAATTGGATTCGATTGTAAGATTTAGTTAGGGTAAGGTGGGAACGTTACAAAATGGTAACTTTTATGATAGAAAATGTTTAAAGTTATTGTTAGCCTGCATCATCCTACTGCTGGCCAAAGGTTTCTCCCCATGACTTTCAGCCCACGATATGATGACAAGTGAGCAATAGGCCAAAATAAGCACTATAATATGAAGCTGTGACACAGCCAGTAGGCATTGGCGTAGTAGGGGACACCGCAGAAAATGGCAACAGGCATGGAGACAGGGGATAGGACAACGGGTGCAGTTGCCCTCCTCTGGGCTTCGACCAAACTGAATCTAACCCATTACCGCCCTCTGTACCCGCGTGTGTACAACTGTTTGATGCCTGATTGCGTTTTGTTTATTTGTGCTACTATGGTATTGATTGGTTATTTTTAGTCTGTGTACTTATAGCTGTCTTTGGAATACAGAACTTATTGTGTGGCGGGAAAATAAATGTTCGAAATGTCACTTTGTTTTACGAGTAGTGAGCCAAGCTGGTAAGGTAAGATATTTTTTTATTTTTTATTATAAAAAAATACAAATTCACGATTGTTTTTTACTGTTTTGTGTTAGAAGGCTTTATACTGACATATTATATTGTTAGAGTAACAATTCGTTAGGATAAATGTGCAATAAACATAAGTTTTCTGTGCCGTACCTGTTTGTGTACAATGGGCGCTTGTGTAATTTTTTAATTTTATTTATCAGGTGTATTCAAAGACACTATAATGACTGACCGTCGCGTCTTTACGAGTCAAAATAACTATGCGAGACTTGAAGAAGCCCTGGAATCTATAGTAGCTGATGAAAATGATGATGCGCAGTACGACGTCTTTTTATTACCACCAGATCCAGCTATTGTTAGTGATGAAGAAGAAGGTAATGAAGATGACTTGACTTCTACAACTCTCCCGAGAGACGTACCGGGTACAGTTGAGGTAGTTCCACTGCATCCCGATCATGATGTTTCGGACTGGGATGATAGTGATAATGAGCCATTGTACACTAACTCACGACCTGCAAAGCGACTTAGAAGGCAAGATTCTAATGAGCCTGTATGGAGAAAAACTTTACCCATATACAGCATGACTCATGACGTAACTGATATCATTCAGCGACGACAAGAAGTCCTCGTTGAATCTTTGAAAGACTGCAGTCCTATGATGTTATTTGAGAAGATATTTGATGATAATGTAATAAGTTTGATTGTGGAAAATAGCATGAAGTATGCTGAGCAACATAATAGACACAGTTTCGAAATTGATAAGCCCGAATTGAGAACTTTTCTAGCAATTTTAGGTTTCACTGGATATCACGAACTGCCTTCCGAACGTGCCTATTAGAATTTGGATGAAGATCTTGGCGTTCCATTGATCGCCAATTGCATGTCACGCAATAGGTTTTTGGACATCAAACGAAACCTACATTTCGTCGACAATTCTCTAGCGGAAGGTTCCACTGATAAAATGTTCAAAATGAGACCGCTGTGTGATCTTATACAAAAAAACTCTTGCCAGTGGGGAGTATTTCACGAAAACTTATCTGTAGATGAATTTATGATAAAATACTTTGGCCGCATCCCGCCAAGCAATACATAATGGGAAAACCTGTACGATTTGGCTATCGGAATTGGGGTGCAACAAGTTCAGAATGCTACTGCTACACTTTCGACATATATTGCGGAAAATCTACAAAAGTGTCTACAGACCCGCTGGGCTCGAGAGTGGTAAAATCCCTATTAGCAAAAATGCCGATAGTCCCAAAAGAACACATCGTATACTTTGATAATTTTTTTACCAACTATCAGTTACTCCACGACTTGCGACTCTTAGGGTACAGAGCCACAGGAACAGTACGAGAAAATAGAACAAAAAGATGTCCTGTAACTGACGTAAAAACAATGAAAAAGAAACCAAGGGCAGAGTACGACTATCGTTTCGATACCAAAAACGAAATAACAATCGTGCGCTGGAAAGACAACAACGTGGTCACGATGGGATCAAATTTTGACGCTGTAGAACCGTTGGGGAAGGTTAAAAGGTGGTGTACTATACAGAAACAAAAGTTGGATGTGAATATGCCAAGATTGTTTGTTAATTATAATAGAGGAATGGGTGGAGTAGATCAGATGGATCAATCGATTAGTCTGTACCGAGTAGCCATAAAAGGAAAAAAATGGTGGTGGGTAATCTTTACCTACCTTTTAGATATGGCGATTTCAAATACTTGGCGGCTGCATGTCTTGATCAGCAAAACTACAGATACACCCTACATGGATCAATTGCTATTCAGACGTATGGTTGTTAGAGCATACCTTCGCCCAACTAAGACGAAAAGTCGTGCTACGTCATCCAATATATCTGGCCTTGTGCAGAAAAATAACGGACACAACCCGCAACGCATCGAAAACCCATTACGATGTGTTATTTGCCACAACCGCGTTCGTTGGCGCTGTGAGATATGTGCCAAAACACTATGTGTGGAACGACCATGCTTTGGAAAATTTCATGTCTGATTCGCCCACTGTACTCGGTCAAGTACACCCCTACAGAATCAAGAAAAAAAAAACGATTTTTTCTTTTTGTACCTCATATTTAGTCTACATTAATGCAATAAATAACGAGTGGTTATAATTTTCATGAGTAGTTTCATTTTGGGCGTTAATGGGCTAAATCAGTAAATTAGACACAAAATGTGAGTTGATAGTTGTATGCAGTGTTATTAATAGTGTTTTAACTTTTGAGTTGACCTTGAGAGGCCGTAACTACTTAGCAGGACCTTCCTGTGGTTGCCTTAAGAATACTTAAAGCCTCCAGTCAGGGGCGTAAAACTACTTAAACTAAGGGACTGCACGCTGAGGGCACTTCCTGTGGAGAACCGGCCTCGGCTCAGGGCGTCACTGGTAGGGGGACAACAAGTGGAGACGGGCTGTATCAGATTTTCATTAATATTAGCAAACGGGGAATCGCTACTCGCGGGCTGGCACTTCAACGAGCAAGGGACGGTAGGGGGTCTCATCGTTAACTCGGGGTCATCGCGGGGCGCGAGGACCTCGGCGGCAAGGACAGAATGATAGTTGTGTTGTGTGTACGAACTGTAGATACTGGTGGCCTTATTGCTTTCTTGGTGGAGAGTAATGGGGTCATCTGGATCGGAGAGAATATGTCTCAACCGGCGAATTCTACTAATTCTACTAGGGACATAACTAATGGCCTTCACAATCAGAGGATTGCGATGTTTCTCGGCTATAACGAAGAAACGCTTCGAGTTGCGTTTCATGAACTGAAGGACAGTGAAGATTTTCAGATCAAGATGGAGGATCTCGTTCCAAACGAGATCCTCGGGGAATGTTTTAACCTGTATTTTTACAGTTTATAGTAAGTTGTGTACCGAACTACCTTATAATAATTATTAATTTATTTACCACACACACGCACGTCTGCCACATCTACCTAGTATGTTAGGTGTGCTCTTACCGAGATATGACAGCCTAGTACTTCGATTAGGTGGAGCGTTTTCTAGCAAAAAAAAGAAGCTGACATCTGCCCACAGAGTACATCATCTGCCATAGATGGTGTTTGAGCTAAAATATTTATATAGAAAATAATTTGATTGTTACAAATTTATCAACACAAAGAATTACGTGATTTAAATCAAGAAATCTCACGTCACCCCTCAGATCAAGTAAAAAAAGTTAGATAACGCACGGCCTTTGCTAATACTGAAGCCACAAAACTAAGCTCCTTCAAGTAAACACACGCGCTCACGCACACACATGCATCAAACTACGCTCATTTTCGTTAGTATCTTACAGGTCGTCGTGCAGTAAGTTTGCCTTAAAAATGCCGTCCTGTGTAATTAAATGGTGTAAAAAAAATACAAAAGTGAACAAAAAGTCTGAAGGAATATCGTTTCACAAGTAAGTACACACAATACTATATTTTTTCATGTTATTCTAACACAATTTTGAGGTTATTCGACACAAATAATGTTAATGTCCCGAAATGACGTATCGGGAGAGTGTTGCCAGAAGTTCGTATTTCTAATAGCCCAAAAATTGGGTAAGTAAATTGTAGGCAAATTCATAGTAAAATAATTAAGTACCTACAGTGTGGACATCATTATTGTTTTATTTTTTTAATCACGTAATTTATGTAAATAATAATCTTTTTACTCGTTTCTTTTTATATTCTCGAGTACTTACCTTCTATTTTTTACTATAAATTATTATTGGTTTTAGGTTGCCAACGAATTTTTTATTAAGAGATGAATGGGTAGCTGCTATAAGACTGAGTCGAAATGACCCACAATGGCAGCCATCCTCATCTAGTGTGGTTTGTTCAGAACATTTTGATACGACTGACATGTATGATACACAACGTGGACTTTGCCGAATTCATAGAACAGGATATCCAAAAAAGGTATTTTAACCGACTTCAAATAAAAGGGGTTCTCTATTCTTCTTGTATAATATTATGTTATGAAAAATATATACCTATATTCTCTCAGTATACAGTATATCTTGCGTTACTGTAATTGCTTACATGTAATAAGATACAGTTTTGTTTCTATTACAGAAATTATTTCCCCCTTCCAATGCAGTTGTCAGTGCAACATTATCGCCCAATATATCGCCTCCACTTGTTCCTGTGAGTATGTGGTAACTAGACGTATTATGTTTTTGTCAGAATTAACTACTAATGTATTTATCTATAACGAATATTGTATTTATTGTAGAACTTCCCAGTCTCGTCTAGTGTGGTTATCGACAGCAACTGCTTAGTATTACCAAGTACATCTTCTGCGGCCGTTCTTGTAAGTACTTGACAGTACAGATTTACGAATACTTTTCTAATTGTTTATGTATTAAGATACAGTTTTGTTTCTATTACAGAATTTGTTTCCGCCTTCCAAAGCGGTCGACAGTAATATATTATCGCCAAATATATCGCTTCCATTTGCTCCTGTGAGTATGTGGTAACTAGGCGTATGATGTTTTTGTCAGAATTAACTACTAATCTATTTATCTGTAACGAATATTGTATTTATTATAGAACTTACCGGTCTCGACTAGTGTGGTTATCGACAGCAACTGCTTAGTATTACCAAGTACATCTTCTGCGGCCGTTCTCGTAAGTACTAGACATTGCAGATTTACGAATACTTTTCTAATCATAACTTTTCAGTACTATGTTTTGTTCTAGGATCTACTACATAAGCCTAAAGCAGACATTGACCAAGAGTCAATATTTGATACACCCAGAAAACATAAACTGCGACAAAAATTGAAGAAACGGGAACTTTATTTAAAAAAAAATGTAGCAAAAGTTAAATCTTTACAGCAAAAAGTCAGACGCCTCCAAAACAGGAACTTGTCCCTTAAAGAAATCATAAAAAATTTAAAAACCTAAAATTTCATTAACACAGATTTACATAACTCATTAAATCAAAACATGGCAACAATAGATTTATTTAACAATTTAAACCGAAAAAAGGCAAAAAAAAACATTAAAAATACACCGGCACTTAAGAGATTTTGCCTAACACTTAACTATTATTCTACAAAGGCTTATGAATACGTTAGACATGCATTTAATACATGTCTCCCGCATCCAAGCACATTGTCGAGATCCATACCGGATGCATTAATGGGAAACCGGGTCTCACAGAAGAATCATTCCAGGCCTTAAAAGCCAAAGCCAAAGTCAGTGAACATCGCCCAATATGTTCTTTGGTGTTCGATGAAATGGCCATTAGGTCACAAAAAATCTGGGATGGCAAAAAGTATGTCGGTTTGGTGGACATGGGAACAGGAGTAGATGAGTCAGCTCCTTTAGCTACCCAAGCATTAGTTTTTCTTCTAGTAGGAATAAACCATAGATTTAAAATCCCTTTATGTTACTTTTTGATTAACAGTGTATCAGGAGAACAAAAAGCAAACCTAATCAAACTGTGCCTTCTGAAGTGTTCTGAAGCTAATGTAGATGTCGTTTCAATAACATTTGACGGACATTCTACAAACTTTACAGCCATTGAGCTACTTGGGTGCAAATTTTCAGATCCAGTAGATGTCAAAACGACATTCAAACATCCTGCAAATGACTCCGAAGTTGTATGTTTTGTGGATCCGAGTCATGTCATCAAATTAGTAAGGAACCAATTTGAATCCAAAAAAGAATTTGTGGATGAAAATAACAAAACTCTAGCGTGGAAGCACTTGGTACAGTTGAATGAAATGCAAACCGAAGCAGGCATTCATTTAGGTAATAAGTTGACGAAACGACACATTAATTTTCAAAACCAAATTATGAAGGTTAAACTTGCAACACACTTATTATGTAGGAGTGTGGCTACGGCCCTAAAGGTATGCAGAGAAGATCTTAAACTTCCCAATTTTAAAGATGCTGAAGCTACAGAGCAATTTGTTCAAATAATGAATGAAATGTTTGATGTATTTAGTTCGAAATCTATGAGACACTTCGAGTTGCAAAAACCCCTTAATTTAGGAAACAAAGATTTAATTTTTTCATTCTTAGAAAAATTAAAAAGGTATGTATTAAACCTCAAAGTTAAATCGGTTAACAAGCGCAAACTTACAAGATGTGGCCGTCCGACTTATGTAATTACCCGATATTATAAACCAGTGCTCGATGCAAAATGCAAAAGAGGTTTTTTGGGTATTATTATAAATATAGAAAGTTTGAAAATTATTTATCACAAATTGATAGAAACTGAAAAAAAACTACTTTACATTCCGTTCTACAAGCTAAGCCAGGACCACTTAGAAGTTATATTTTCATCTATTAGGATGCAAAGTGGGTTTAATGACAACCCAAATGTACGCCAGCTAAAAGGTGCGTATAGAAAACTGCTTTGCCATCTTGAATTAAAATGCTTATCCACTGGGAACTGTGTCCCGTTAGAAGATGTAGCCATTTTAAATTGTACGTCTACCGCTGTTACAACTATTAATTCAACCACGACCTCTTATAGGCACGAAGAACAGGAATGCCTAATAGAACAAGAATTAGGTTCACTAGGGTTTCTCCGTAAAATACAGGAAGACACAGCAGAACTTGCACGCACTCTGCATATTGCGGAATTCGATGATTATAAAAAAGTAGTCATTGGTTATATCGCTGGTAGTACTGTGCACTATATTTCGAAAATATTAAAATGTGAAAAGTGTCTAAATAGTTTACTATCTAAAGAAGAACATGATTTCCATAAATTAATCATATCAAGAAATATAGGTGGATTGTGTTTTCCCTCCCAAGACGTTTTCGATATATGCGCATCTTGCGAAGTCATATTAAGAAAACTATCCGAGGAAAATATAAATTTGGCAAGAGAAAGCCAGCACACCTATTTAGTTACGCAAATTTTAGGTTCTTTTACAGGTAACAATAGACCTTTTAATAACTTGGAAAATGACCACGATTATGCTGGCCATGGACATAAAGTTAATTTAATAAGATTAATAATTGAAAAATATTTGAACATTAGGCTGCATCATATTTGTAAAATGCATACACTAACGATGACACTGAGTTCGAAGCGCCAAAAATTTAAGAAACTCATACAACATAAAGGATTCTAGGTTAATTAAAAAACATGGAAACAAGATGGCCTATTTCTGTCTCCAACCCTACAATCCCATGCAGTCGGAAGTAATAGGTCTTTGTTGTTAGATTCAAGAAGATGCCTACGACTGCATGAGATTGTGGGATCAGAGACTAATTCATATTGTATGTACCTATAATATTATGTTACACGTCAATGCTCTATATTGTACTTTTTTATTTCATCTGGAAAAGTATATTTTTAATTCCATGGAAAGATTTTCTCTCTACTTATTAATTCTGCTTTTTTTTTTGTTTTATGTTAGTTTTTTAAATAAACAGTCTTCCCATAAACTTGGTTGTATTTTTTTTCGCTACTCACACACCCATGACGGGATCATCTATTGAGACAATTTATAAAGTGATCCTACACGCCTCTTACATATTTATAATGTTATTGTAATTTATAAAAAAATATTTTCGCATTTACATATTACTTATTTTTACGCAATTTTCAAGGACATTTTTAAAAAAAGTGGCAACACTTCATTCACTCACACATGTTAAAAAAATAGTGACATTTTCTCTAAGTGCGTCAAACGGGTGAAACGTATTGCTGTAACTCAATCAGAGCATGCTTTATACAGAAAACTGGTGCTAGTTGGAGTACGCCTTAGTAAGTGCCGCAATAAGGTCAAAAAGCAGGCAAAAATGATCCAGGCACTACAAAATCTAACAACCAATCTGCAGTTTTTGAAAACACTCGATGAATTCCCTAGTACACACGGCTACACATCAAGCTATACATTTCCAGTTTACGCTGATCTCACACTGCACGGAAATCTTATAGAATGCGAGATCAGCGTATACTGGAATAGTATAGCTTGATGTGCAGCCGTGCGTACATCAAAAGTTTTGACATTATTACAGTTCAGAGAGCCTATGAGAGGCAATAAAAGGACGTCGTTTTACTTTAAAGGAAAAAAATATTGCCTTGTCCTTCCTCAAATAGAGTGCAAAAGGGTTACAGGTTTCTTAGAAAAATATAGTGAGTGTGATGATGATACGGATTCGTATAAAATTAAAGCAAAAAAACTGATTAAGAAGTGTTTCAAAAGAAATAAATGAATAATGAAATCGAACTTTGTTTTATTGTTTAATAATGTGAATTACTTTCGCTTTTCTACATAGCTGCACGCGAATATGTAATTCACATTTTAAAATACCTACCTATCTAAATAAAAAATAATAAGGCTGAAAGTAGTAGGTGACGTACGTATGTGTGTACCTACGTGTGTGTGTGTGAGTAAGATTATGTTGGCATTAGTTCCAAAACACGCGTCCAGAGGGCGACACTTGAGGTTTCTCACTTTTGTCGCTGAGTTGTACCTCTATTCCCTATTATAAAAAAGTACTCTGTGAAGTGCGTTATCTACCTTTTTTTACTTGATCTGAGCGTCACCCTAAGTAAAATCTGAAACCAAGAAAAAACCAACGATAATCTATTCCAAAACTGTTTTATATTGTACAAAAAATACCAAGATTCCGAGTACCTACTCATTTAAGTGTTCAAATCTTTCATTGACTGAAATTAATGTACTGTCCAAGAGAAAGCCAGAAAGTCGGTTGAAAAATTCAACCCTAATCTTATTTGCTAGTTTTTTTTGATGTCGCGAAAAACAAACCCATAGCTCCATCCGTCATTGAGAGCGAAAATTGAGACTGAGACGCTACGTCTAGGACGAGCTAGGACGCGACGCCAGTTCATGTGTCTCCCGGCAACTGTTGCCAGGGCTGCGCCAAAATGCATCGGTGGCGCAGCGCCCTAGGCCGCCAGCGCGACTGCGTCGTTCCCGTCATCGTCAACCGTCGTTGTCATCGGTGTCACATAGACATTTTGTGTTTTTATTCGTTTAGTTTGTTTTTTTACATTATTTTTATTAAGGCATAATATTTAAGTACAATCTAAACGCTTAGTGGCAGCAGCGATGTGGTGGATAAAAGTGCTTGTCAACCTTCAACATCGCTGACCATCCTGGAGAGATGTCCGCTGTGTACCCAGGCACGATTTTTCAAAGGTAAGCGGGGTCTGAATGTGCATACTGGAAAAGTACACAGGCCACAAAATGCTCTCACTTCGGACCCTGTCTTAACTTCTAGTCCTACAACACCAGCTACATCCACTGTTGACCCGTTTTGGAAAACCCTCTCAAAATTCAAAAACTCTGTTCCTGTTTTAAAGCGAGTTCGACGGGGGGATAGACCTCTTGTGGCACAACACCTAGCAGGCTGCGTTCGTCTTGCCGCCCAGGAGAACTCATAAAGTGCTTGGGAACAGCTTCTCACCTTCCCTTACAGAATCCTACATGTACAAAAGAATTTGGCAACCAAAAAGACATTATTTGCACAAATTAAAGAAAACTGTAATGTTTCGGCTCATAATTTGGATTTAAAATTGCCGACACAGCGATATACCCACAGAAAAAAAAAACACGTAGAAGTCGTATAACGCTTCATTAGTATCGGAACCAGCGTACCCAAACTCACACGAATACAAGTTAATTGTATTTCGTAACACTAAGAAAACTTTGGTCCGATTGGTAGTTTAAAAAATATGAGAATCCTTATGATTATGCGACTTTCGCTTTACTAAGGGATCGACAAAAAAGTTGCAAAAGAAGTGCCATAAGAATTACATAAACAGATCACAAGAAAACATAAAAACTTCACCTAAAAGTTTTTGGGAGTACGTAAAGTCTAGAAAAAAGAATAAAAGTAGTTATCCTAAATACATGACGTATGACAATAATCAATTGACTAGTGAGACCGAAATATGTAATGCTTTTAATGATTTTTTCTATAAGAATTTTAGCAGTAGTCTCGGAGCTTACCCTCCTTTCTTGGCTGATTGCGAAACATCCGGTGACACACTACACAGCCTGACCACTGATAGTGCGTGTATCCTGAAACTCTTGCAGAACCTGGATACGTCAAAAGGTCCAAGAAATGACAATATACCTCCCCTCTTCTTCGTTAAATGTGCTGAATCGCTGTCCCCTCCTATTGCTTATATTTTTAACCGGTGTTTTCGCGAGGAATACTGTCCAACTATATGGAAAACTGCGCACATTGTTCCCATTCATAAAAAAGGCTGCAAAAATCTAATAGAAAACTATCGTCCCATATCAATTTTGAATGTCTTGGGGAAAATAATGAAGAAAATAGTACACAACGTTGTTTAGCCTACTATATCTAAATTAATTCCGCAACAACAGCACGGGTTTATTAAAGGTCGCTCTACTAATACCAATTTGGCAGTATTTCTCGAAAATATTGTCCGTGATATGGACGGTGGGGGACAGGTTGACGTGATCTACGCGGACCTTGAAAAAGCTTTTGACCGTGTGGATCACGTCATCCTCTTGCGTAAGCTGCAAGAGCTTGGAATTCGTGGCAATTTGCTTAGATGGTTTGAGTCGTACCTCAGGAATCGATCTCAAATTGTTAAATTGGGCGGAGTAAGGTCTAACTGTGTAACCATACCATCTGGGGTGCCACAGGGCTCAATTTTGGCACCTCTGTTGTACTCTGCATAACTATACGACATAGGAGCACACTTTTTTGATGCAGGGTTTCTGATGTATGCCGATGACACCAAGATTTTTATGACTATTGGAAATAAGCACGATTGTGAGAAGCTACAAAACGACTTAAATAGATTATATATCTAATTATTATAATATCAACAGAATGAATGTGAACATAAGCAAATGTCAGACTATAACCTTTACAAGGAAGCGAAATTTCATTAACCACACTTATAAACTCAGTGATTGCAATATTGAGCGTTGTAATGTTATTAGGGATCTTGGTGTCGTTCTAGACTCAAAACTCCTGCTTTCGGAGCATGTCTCCTGTGTTGTCGGTAAGGCATACACAAACCTCGGATTTATTATACGTACGTGTAAATTATTTACTGACATAAATTGCGTCAAAATTCTTTATTTTGCGTACGTACGCAGTATTTTAGAATACTGCAGTAATATCTGGAATCCTCACTACTTAGTTTATATACAGCAAATAGAATCTATACAATCCAAATTCATTAAATATATTAACTATCGCACTGGTTTCAAGTCTCAGGATTATCTACAAGCATGCAAACATCATAATATATTACCTTTGGAAAACAGACGTATGATTCTCGACATGCTTTTTCTTTATAATGTCTGTAGTGGGAACATTGAGAGTACCGCGTTAAATGATCTGGTTCTAAGATTGAGTGTTCCATCACGACGGACTAGGCACACACAGTTATTCGATGTACCGCACAGTGGTACAAACTACGCTCAAAACTCGGTTATTGGTAGGATATTAAGAAACTTTAACAAAAAATTCTCTCATCTTGATATATTCAACACCAAAAAAGGAGCATTCAGGAAACTTTTAGTGACTTCTGTATGCGACGAATTGACTAATAATTCTAAATAGAACTGAACAAAGTAATCCGTGACCATACACCATTACAACTCCACACACACACACTTCTATACACCCACAAACACTTCTACACACCCACCCACACTGCACACTTAGATATGCTTAAAGGGTGCTAGCATGACATCCTGTTTGTTTCTGATGCATATAATAAGTGTAGTTATTAAATTGTAAATCCGTAATTGGCTATAAGATTAGTTTGTTTATCCTAAGTGAAACTGTTAAAGAGCTGTGGATTTTGTGAATAAATAAATAAATAAATTTAATATTGAATGAAAGTAGAAAATATGTCATTCGTCGCATAATTGATAATAAACCACAAAAAAATGTCTGTAGAGTTGTTTTTTGTCTACTCTTTTTACATATTTATTACTTTTTCCGTTTAAAGCACACACGGAATAGTTTAATGAGCAAGTTACGCTAGAAGCCGCTAGATGTCACTATAATAAACGCATTCAATTTAAAGTTGTATTTCGCTACCTATAAGATTTATATTTGCGTAACGAGGTCATTACTATTTGCGAATAGTAATGACATCCTCTAGAGATGTACCACTGTCGTTGACTTATTTATCGACATTCCGTTTTATTTTCAAACAAAATATGGTCAACAGTTAGAGTCGATAAATATTATTATGTTTGAAATCAAGTGTTTATATATATTTATTCTAATACATACTTACGATTTACAGAAAGTCTAATTAAGAATTGTTATATTATACCACTAATCCGATTTTAAAAATTATTTTATTGATACAAAGATACATCCTGTGGTGTTTCTTTCTATTTTATGCGATAGATATTATACTATGCGATTAGATAATACGGGTACACTACTTCCTACTGCCACTGGAAGCCTGCGCTTTCGCCTGCGGATACACTCGTAATAAGTTTAGCTTGACTAACTCCGTAACGGACTTTGATTAAATTTGGTATAATAAATAGATCTTAGATGTCAGACTAACACATATGCCACTTTATACTTAAAAAAGAAGGAGGTTCTATGTTCATTTGTAATTATTTTTCGCATGGTCGAAACTTAAGTAGAATTAGAAAGCACTTACACGCATACCTTTGTATGACCAATTAATGGAAATGTGTTCGATTACTAATACTGCAGAAACAAACCGCACGTAAGGTGAATTTTTTTCCTATATATCATAGGACTGCATACATTGTAAGTTTAAAATATCGATAACTCATTATCAATAACGGTAATCTCTAATTTAGTAGCTGACTGTGAAGTGTCATAAGTGAAAGAAGACTTTAGATTAGATGCCATGAAGACAACTTTTACTTGTCTTATTTAATAAAATATTGTTTTTCAAATTTTTATCGAAATAAAATCAATTAAGACTTACCGATGGTATGACATACCTCCATTTGATACATTTTTAGTTCTGCTATCATGTTTACATTGTAAAACAGCACAATACATGTTTGTATTTTTTTGTCAAGTTCTTTTCTCCGTGGCGGTTGTAACAAGACTGATGTGCGTGGTGTGTGCGCGGAAGCAGACCTATGCAAAACCCCGCAAAGCTCGGGGTACGCTGGCGCCTATTTGCGACTTCTACGTGTTTTTTTAATTCTATGGATATACCTCTTCAAGAGGTATATGTATCTGTTCGTGAGTATACAGCGCAGTGGATAAAAGGCAAACGAGAGTTGGGCAGAACACTTTTTATTACTATTAAATCAATGAATTACAGGAAAATTAAAGGAGATACAATATTAGGTTGCAGAGGTGCCGGTGGCAGCAGAAGAAGAAGAATGTTACCAGGACTTAGTATCTAACGTCCCTTTTAATCATAAAAGTATTGCCAGATGTGAATAGGAGTGTACCAAATTATTTAACAATATCCCATCTTGTAGAGTCTAAGTTAACGGAAGGTGACATTAGCGGTGCAGCCAGGATTCTTTTCAGTAGTGATTTGGTGGCACCGTGTTCTCCAGAAACGCTCGCAGCTTTGGAAAGCAAACACCCTGCCCCAGCGGATGGCCTTTCTTTTCCCGACCCCCCTGACCCGGATAATCACTCCGTCACCATTTCAGGTCGCGAGTTAGTCACAGCCGTCTGTTCCTTCCGGAGCGGCTCCGCTGGCGGCCTCGATGGTCTGAGTCCTCAGCACCTAAAGGATCTTATCTGTTCAGGCGCCGGGGAAGCTGGTGAGTTGCTCTTGAAGGAGCTCACGGCTCTGATTAACCTAATGCTCACCGGGAAGGTGAACGACGGAGGCCGTCAACGACGTTCTGTACGGGGCCAATCTATGCGCCCTGCGTAAGAAGGATGGCGGCATTCGTCCTATTGCCGTGGGAACTATGTACCTACCGGCGTATGGCAGCCAAAATTTGTTGCAAAATTCATGGTGAGGTGGTTTCGGAAAAATTTCAGCCCCTTCAGCTAGGTTACGGCTCCAAAGGGGGCTGCGAGGCTGCCGTACATGCCTTGTCCACCTACCTAAATTCCGGCAAAGAAGAGGTCATATTGAAGGTTGACATAAAGAACGCCTTTAATTCAGTTAATAGGGACACCTTGCTGACAGAAACTAAAAAAGAAATACCCCAAATCTATAGTTTCCTTTGGCAATGTTACAGACACCCAACTAAATTACTATATCGGGACAACCTTTTGGAATCTGTTGTTGGCTGCCAACAAGGTGACCCCCTCGGATCAGTGATTTTTAGTTTAGCCATTCATCCAATTATTCGACAGCTAAATTCCAATGTTTGGTATCTTGACGATGGAACTTTAGGAGGCGATGTAGTAACGTTCTTAAATGACTTAAGATCATTAAAAAATAAACTTCATTCGATTAGCCTTGATCTTAACCTTTCGAAATGTGAACTTTACTATAATTAACGGACAGTCCGAGTAAAGTTCACATTTCGAAACTGACACATACATCTGACTAGTGGTGGGTCGTTATCGAATTTTTGACGAACGAAACGCAACCGTTTTCCTGACGACGAAAACGGTCGTCGTTGCAACTGGTTTCGAGACGGACGACTGACGAACGACGAAACTTATCCAACATGGAATAGTATTCCGTTTTCGAGGTTTTCGTCGAGTGAAATAGTTGCAGTTTGTTAGTTCTTACAACTATCAACGATTTAAAATCTATGAAATGGTTAACTAATTACATAATTCATTTTATCGATCGACTTTACTAAGTATACGATGAAGTGAACTTTCCTTCATACTTTTCCAGATTTAGGACTGACTGGGACAGACTTTTATCTTTTTACCAGGCGTATTTAAATTTACAACTATTTGCAAACAAAACAACAACAAAAAACAATTACTAAATTTCTCTGCACGTGCTCAATAACACTTAACTGGCCCAAAAAAATGTAAACAAATGTTATAAAATAATAACCACGCGATGCGCTCACCGGCGCGAATTCCAGGAAATTTAGCGATTATCCCAATTCATCGTTCAAACGAATCGACTTTGAACTTTAAGTCACCAACATAAGGTTGCACGGGTTTAACCGTCACATGACGAACGACAGCATTGACAACTGGTAATAGATTATAGACTGTATTTCGGTGAAGAAAAGTTCATTTTTTATTGCAAGGACTGCTTTGTAAACGAACGTGAAAGTTAAGGACGATGCGATGACACGACGCGACGAACGAGTGTGATAGAATTAAACCATTGCGTTCTCGACTGTATTTTCATAGACGTAAAATAAAAAATCTCACCAAGTAATTCGAGGACTGGTTTGTGCGACGAAGACTGTTTGAACCCAGGACGTAAAACAGTTTCATCGTCGCAGAACACAAAACGGTATTTGGAAACAGTTCGTCGCCGCAACGCTCACTCCTACATCTGACACATTCCAAATTTAACGCAATAGCTCCAGATAATAAAATAATTGAAAAAAGCTCTCTTCGTTTCCTTGGGTCTCCAATCTTTGAGAATTCTTTTCCCTTTTTTATTGAAGAAAAAATTCAAAATTTCAACGACGTTTCGGAAAGATTATTCCAAATTAATATGCATTCGGCCATCACCTTAATTCGCTATTGTTGTTTCGGTAACAAATTAACATACTTCCTTCGCGCTTCCCATTTATGGAAGCACACTCACCTATTAGACAGAATGGACCAAATTATCCGGCACACACTAACTTCGATCTAAATGTGACCATGGACGACCGAGCTCGGGCACAAGCTACTCTTCCCATTCGTATGGGAGGCCTCGGCGTCCGCAAAATTTCTAGTATTAGTTTACCGGCTTTCATATCCTCGGTCCACGGCACTGAGAAATGAATCAGAAAAATCCTAGCTTCCACACTGATTCATTTTGACGTGCCGTGCTTCACCGAGGCTATGGATGCCTGGAGACTCGCTTGCCCGAACTCTGATATACCCGGAAAATGATTTCATTTTCCCAGAGACGGTGGGATGAGCCACTCTGCAGAGTAGTACAAGACAATCTACTTAACACGTCTGCTACTACTGCGGAGCGTGCGCGCCTGCTGGCTGTGGGTAAGTAGGAATCGGGTCTGTGGCTTCATGCACTACCGTGCCTTGTTGTTTTCCTCATCGCTGTCACTGCGGCGAAGTTGTCAACAGTCTAGGACACCACGACCTGTCTTGCAGCCGAAGCGCGCGCCGCTTAGCGCGGCATGCAAACATTAACGACATCATCCGACGAGCTCTTGTCACCGTCGGCGTTCCAGCTGTATTAGAACCCAATGGCTTGGCACGCGACCATGGCAAGAGACCGGACGGAATGTCTTTATTTCCATGGAAGTCGGGTAGGCCTTCAGTGTGGGATGCAACGTGTGTCGATACTCTTGCGCCATCCCATCTTCCTGGCTCGGTGTGCTGTACTGGCGCTGCCGCTGCGGCTGCGGAAAACCTCAAGCGGCGAAAATATAACAACCTAATTGGTAATTATATTTTCGAGCCGTTTGGGGTTGAAACCCTCAGGCCGTGGGGTCCGAGTGCTCATGGTCTCTTTAAGGAAATCTCAAAAAGGCTGGTTGCAATTTCCCGTGACCCAAGGGCTGGTTTGTACCTTGGCCAGCGGCTAAGCATTGCCATAGAACGTGGTAATGCTGCCAGTCTCTTGGGAATATTACCAGTCGACAGCGATGCTGATTTATTTTTTGATGCCATTTTTTAATTCAGTTGTGAATAGGTTTTCTAGCTAACACAATTACCTATATTAGGTGTGTTCCTACAACCTGGTACATCGACGGCATAAAGCATTTAAAAAGCTGACAACAAAATGTATTGATGGTGATTGATAACCACGTCGCATCCTTGTTTGGTTTTAATCAATATTGTCAATGTCAAAGTTAATTGTCATTTTGTTATTTCATTTGTTTGTTGACAATAAATTATTTTTTTATTAAAGAAATAGACTTTTTGTTGCGTGCGTTCTTTTTAATTGTATTCGTACTTAATGCAATAAAATAAAATAAAATAAAATATCATTTGGCTTTCACTCTTGGTAGGTAAAAAGGTACATTTAACTGATAAGTGATGTAGGTATTGCTAGTGAGCGAGTTAACAATAAAAACTCTGCAATCTTAACACGAACATATAGCCCACCATGGATAGGCTGCAGATCCGTGGTGAAGTGCGGGGTATCCTTCAAGACACTTTAAAACATATAATCGAAGAAATTGCTGAGGAAGCCGAAAATGAAGGTGTAAAAATAAATCGCAAACGGAAATGGGTAAAAGACAAAGTTAAACAAGATATAAATAGTTACCTACTCCCTACACTATATGCCAGAGGCCCAACAGAACATTTTATTGCATTGCGTATGACAAAAGAATCATTTAACTGGTTACTAAAAAGAGTAGAGCCATATATTCAAAAGGCGGACACTGTAATGAGAAGAGCTCTGCCTGCGTCACTTAAACTTGAAATTGTACTGCATTTATTTGCAACTGGAAACTGTTTGAGAATACTAGAACTGATGTTCAATGTGTCGAGACCAAGTATTTCTTTGATGATTCATAAAGTTTGTGATGCCATTTGCTTAGCTCTAAAGGATTACAATAAGGTAAAAAATTGGTTTTTATTAGGTAGAATTAATTTTTGATAACATTTGTTATTTTCATAGCCTGACTTAATAATAATAAATCATTTATTTCAAGTACCATAGACTCATAATAATAGAGCATGAACATAATAATAGGACAAGAACACACAGTCACATTGATTAAAATTACACACAATTAAAATTCAATCTAAATTTGAAATATTTAAAATAAAATGTGAATAAAATGAGCATAATCAATAACAGTTACAGTTAATAGTGTGCACTTAGTCATAAAAAGACAAGCTTGATCAATAATCACATGAGATTTGGGAAAAAGTTAAACAGTTTTGAAATATTCTTTCAATCCATTTACTAAAGCTTGATGTTAGGCGTCTTCCAACCCAACACACACCACTATGGATACAATTCCCGTGAATCACACTGTTGATTCCAGCCACTTTCTTCAAGTATCAATCTTGATTAGGGCTTCCTGTGCTTGCCGATCCTATGGAACAACCCGTTTCAAGGACTCATCTGCTCAAACTTTACATAACATGGTGAAGATGTCCTAGAACCTGGTGAATCCTGCAACCGTAATCCTGTCAAATAACTCTGTATGTAATGTTGAGCTTGTAAAGCTTGTTCTAATGGTAGCACTTTTAACTGTGCGGCAACACTTCGGCCAAAAATATCAAACTCATGCTCTTCTGGAGGTGGAGTGTTATTGAGAGCACATACTTCTTTCACTTTTGTTAAAAGTGTTGCCAGTTCTTGCAGTCTTCTCTTCTTTAATGAGCGAGGCTGGTCCGTTTCTGGAATTGTGTTGTCTCCAGACTCTTCGACATTACACTGGGAGTTGGTACTACCATTGTAACTATAATCTTGAAAGCTGTCACCAGCAACACTGTCGTCTGCATTCTCCTTAGAATATTGAAATAATAATTATTAATTTCTTTTCAGGAACCAACTCATGAAGAGTGGAAAGCTGTTGAAACTAGCTACAGAAATACATGGGATTTTCCAGGATGCTGTGGTGGTCTTGATGGGAAATTTGTTGTGATGAAATCTCAAAGTGAAACAGGAAACCATTATCACAAGATTGCCCTGTTGGCCGTATGTGATGATGATTATTGCTTCAAATATTTTGAAGTTTTGTCAATTCCAAAGATGTCAAAAGAAGTCTTTGAAGAAAGTAATTTAACCAAGGCATTAGAAAATAATTTACTCCCACCAAATCATGTTATACTTGGAAGTGATAAGTTCCCATTAAAAAAATATTTAATGAAGCCATTTGAAGAAGAGCAATCAGAAAAAAATAAAGTATTCAACTACAGATTGTCCCGTGCTAGAAGTGTCATTGATAACTCCTTTGGGCTTCTTGTCAGTCGCTTTAGAATTTTCGAAAAGCCCCTTCCGTTTTCAGCAGATAAAATTGAAAAAATTGTCAAAACCTGTTGTGCTTTGCATAACTGGTTGAGAATAACTAAAAGTCCAACACAGGTGACAACACTGGATGTAGAAGATAGTGATACTGGCAACATTATACCTGGATTGTGGAGAGAACTGCTAATAGAAGGGCTAGCTGAACTCCCTAAAAATAAGAAAGACTATTCATCAAAAGATGCTAATCAGATCAGAGCTGACTATGCTGATTTTTTCATGGGAGAGGGAGCAGTGAGCTGGCAACATCAGAAGATAAGTTGAAGGAAATTATGCCTTCTGAACACACAATATTTTTGTTCAAAAGTTTATTAAAATTAAATTTTAAAATAAAAAACTTACCAAACCATCTTCTTTCCTTATTGAATTAAGTATTGAAAACCACTTTAGGTTAGGAACGTAAACTTCCCTAGAATCTGACGCCTTGGATTCTTTTATTTTCCTGAGTTCTTGGCAGTATGTCGAACGAATATTCTTAATTTTGACGACGATTTCTTTTTCGCCAAAATTAGGTAGTTTCATAGTATTTGCTATATCTCTATATGCTGCCAATCTGGCTATTTTGTTTTTATACAGTGTGTGTTTAATGTTCCACAAACACTCGTGTGCAACATACTCGCTAACAAACTTGATTGTAATGTCTTCAGACCACTTGTATCCCGCCATTTAGCAATATAATATGACAGCTAACGAACAACTAAATTCCCTTGTTCACACGTATCAGAATCTGGAGCCCACAGATTGGTTTTGCCGTGCAAGGTTGTGAGAAAAGTTGGAGTAGATTAATAGATCTTTTATCGATTACACTGCAACTTTCACGACGTTCTCGATTGCTAACAATAGCCGATTGGTTTCTCATTGAAAGCCGATTTTTAATCTTCACGCTTGTCACTAAACGCACAGAACATTTACACGTCTCCAGTAGAGTGTAAAAGTGCGTGTCTATGGTTTCACAATTTAGTTACTCGAACAGTGCAAACGTCTCGTTTATTATTTAGTCGAGTGGGTTTTGATTCAGTCAAAGTGTTAACTAAAATCTTAATACGTTGATTGCAATCAAAACATTACAAAATAACGTAAATACTAATATTGTGAAGCATGAATTAGGTACTTACTACATAAAATTATCAAATAATTAGACAAATGTTATCTTCTCTAAGTTGAAACATGGTTAAAACGTTGATTATAAGAATATATTTAAACAAATACCCTAGGTACACCCTTAAAAACCTTTTACAAACTTTTTTTATTACGAACTCTGCACACTAGAGTTGAATTTGTGGAAAATGTAGATGGCAGTACTGGTTCTGCTTTCCGATTCTGAATTAAATAGAGAACGTCCTTCGGTCATGTTCTTTACTTTGGAAAATAATGTTACGTACAGTCATCTGCACGTCGTGTCGGTGGTGATCACAGAGTACATTGAATATGGTGGTGATATTTCGACGTGAACCCAGCTTAGCGTAGTACGGGGTATTAAGCGCAAGTTTTTAGTTTTTAGTAAACTTTGGTTTGCCAGAATGATAATTTGTTTTTTTTTTTCTGGGTGGGAAATCATCAAATGACTTCACCCGCTCTGGGTGGAGCAGGAGGGCGTGTCAGACTTTTACTGACTAAAACCCACCCGTGTTCCCTCAGTTACCTGTGTGCCAGGGGCCGCGGTATCTCTTTCGAATAACCCGCACCCCTGGCAGGCATTGGCCCTTGCGGGCCCCATCAGTTGTTGCTGACATCTCTTTGAGGCGCGCGTGGATCACAACGCGCCGTCGACCCAGGGGAGATCCACTTTGTTGGATTCTCAATGCTGGGCTCAGCACCGAGAGTTGAAACTCCAGAACGACTCCAAAATCCTGCTGCGATATTTTTACTTCCGTCGACCCGGGCTTGGTCCTTACCGGACAGCGAGCTACCCATTACTCGCCGTCCGCAAGCCCGTGCCTACGGTGGCCGGGAATCAGCCTGGGATTCTCGACGCCCAGGGCGTCTCCTGCGAAGGCCACGGCCGTGAGGGCGCATGTACTGCCTCTCCCTCACGTGCGCCGCCTCCCTCTTTGTGAGCATCACTGCTTCGCTGAAGGAAGCGACTGCTAGCCGTGCACTCTCGCTCCGTAACATGGCCTGGACCTGAGCCGGACGCGAGAGATTGCCGCCTCCGATCGCCTCGCCGTGCTCCGCCCAAGCCGGGCAGACCTCCACCGTATGCTCCACCATGTACCTACTCAGGGCGATCTTCGCAATGGAAACACCCGGGCGTTTCTTCCCACCTTATACGAAACAGGAACCTCCCGAAACAGCCGTGTCCGGTGAGGACCTGTTTCAGGAGGAAGGTGAGGACGCCATGTCGCCTCTCAAGCCACTCCTCAAAGAGGGGACATACCGCCGCAATCGTGGCTTGCCCAACGATAATTTGGTTACGGTTTTGTTTTAGGTATCTCTTAAGGTGCTTTCATGGGTAGGTAGTAGGTACCGCAGGGGTAGTAGTAGGTAGGATAAAAAAGAGATCGTAGTTATCTAAGACATTTATTTATAAATGAACACAGTTTACATTAACATTATCTGCTGCAGACAACTCAATACAATAATAAAAAATAATATTTACATCACTATTCAAAATCTACACATGTATTATTATGAACAACACAACACTACATTTTTACAATTTCTAATTATTTTTACTCGCCCGGAGCATTGCCTTCGATACACATTTTTTTTAGAAATCTATATAATTTTCATAAATAGGTAAACTTATTCGTGTATTTTTAGGATGCGATATAATAAAACATTTTTCAGTTAAATAATTAATAAGTACTAAAAGGTAACAAGGCGTACAAAACATTATTATGCAACTACTTATGCAGGTGCGTTAAAAAGTATTACAATAATTTAGTTTCGATTTGAAATATTAATAGGTATAATAAATGAGTAGTAAGTACATAGTATACATATTTTTATGAGCATTCGGACTCGATAGTAACGAACGGTAGGTAGCCATTTTATTTGGCCCATTTGGGCGCCACATCGTAGGTACTCGGACTTATCTTAGAGTGTTAGCATAATTATCTAATATTATCATGTTTAAGAGTTATTTCCGCAGGTTTTAAAGATTAGGTGCCTACCTAATTGATTTTTATTTGACCCATTAGGGCGCCACATCAAATCTAGACTTAAAAAATAATGTTAAGAAAGCAGAACTTAAAACAGTAATTACTGTAATAGCGTTTTAACATGTAGATTATCGTCTTGAGATTTATGTAGCTCCTTGATTAACAGATTTTTTATTTGGCCCACCTGGGCGCCACATCATTTTCGAACAAAGAAACGTAACCACTAAATCCAATAATTTTAATAGTTTTCAACGTAATGTTTTCGCTAGTTTGATAATAGATTGAGAGGCTTTTAGACTAGATTGAAATGACGATTATTTTCATGTCTTTTTCGAGAGGCCGAAGAATTTTTTAAACAAGCATAGCGTCGTTTATATTACAACACCGCGAATATGCCTTTTTCTTAACTTTACCAGAGAAACAAAAACTGAATTATTAATATTATAACCATAAATAAAACTCGGATTGTTGCATAACTAATAAATGATCCTTAGGAAACAAACCGATTTTTATTTATTGTTAATTATTAGTAATTCAGTTTTTTGTTTCTCCGAGAAAGTTAAGAAAAAGGCATGTTCGCGGTGTTGTAATTTATGCGACGATAGGTAAGTACAAAATTAAGTGCACTATAGTAAGCGGTATAGTTACAAGTTACATGAGTGTACATTTCTCAGGTATACGTAATTACAAAGATATATAGTTACATACAAAATTATTGTACTTGTCACAGATCTGTTTGCAAGTTGGTCCAGCCAGCGTAGGACGTAGATTATTTAGTAATATGCTTAACATCTAGGTAGAAGCTTATCTAGGGATATAGTTCTCTACTTCTTTGTTTAGGTATAGCGCTTATGATTAGGTAGATATAGTTAGGGTCGGACTGGGCCGGAAGGGCTCGTGTGGCTCCCCAGAAGCCCGGGGCCCGAAACTGGATAATAGTAAATGGGACACTATCGTATAATAATGAAATATACAATTTATTAATTATTCAACGATATATATTATTAGCAGAGGTCGGAGTAGGTAGATTGATTTTATATACTTGCGTCAAGATATTATAATATGGACATGCCATTTTATCCATGATGTGCGGGAAGTACTGGAAAAAGTTCCCGAATTGGAATTATGGAATAAAATAAAAACAATCAACAGTAAGGGACAAAATACCGTGTAACTATTCCAAGGTATTTTAGTATAAAATAAAATAATGATTTCTTTCACCATTAGCTAACACTGGTAGCGTAGATTGATATTATTAATACGTTTTTCACCTTAAACACAAATTCGTGCTAACTTCAAAATTCCAGAACAAATATCACAATAAATATGAAGTTCCGGTATTTTGGAGGCATATCCATATTATCCTCTACGTTTGACGTCAACGACCTTAAATCAATCTACCTACTCCGACCTCTGATTATTAGGTACCTAAGTACAATTCCAATTATTCCAATACAATAATATGACAAATATAAAGCTGGGTAGCTTTATATTTGTCATATTATTGTGAAAGTTCACCTGTTTTGAAAAAAATGTTGATTGGGTAATCAACATTTTTTTCAAAACAGGTGAACTTTCAGATAACTCGATTATAAAAGCTGCTGATCTTGTCACCTTTGATTAGATCCGATTCTGTTTACACGTCTAAATAAATTGATTAGATCAAACACCGTTCAGAAATTTTCGAAACTAGTTAACAGGGATGGCCTGCTCAGGTTTAACCGTTTTCGAGTGTTTTTATTTCATTTTTCTCTATTTGTATGAACGTACTATCTGATTTAGTTTACATTTAGGTTCGCAAGAGCTGGGAACTAGCCTGCGCGGGCACCCTATCTTACCTACCGCCTGGCTTGTGGCAAGCTCGGCTGGAATACGCCATCCCGACTATATGGCCAGGCCGACGCTGGATATAGTAGCAATTTTCAACCTCTGGCAAAGTCTCACAATTCAATTGGCTTAGGTATAGAACGTTTTTGTATGCCGCAACGATTTTTATTTATGTGGCTATCGGGATTCTTAGGCACCTGTCCGACCGCCGGCCAGTAGAGCTAGCAACTAAAAATGAGATGGCGAGAAACACGTAGCGAGTGCGTGATTTTCCGCCAGTAGGTACCTATGCGTATAGAACTGAGTGTGTGTCTGCCAACGAGTGTGCTGCCTGTCCGGCAAAGCGTCGCCGAGCGGGAAATCTCTTTGATAGCTCTTGTTGCTGCATTAAACGAGTAATCGCCGGCGGTATGAAAAGTCAGCGGTGAACTAATAAGTATGATAATTAGTTACACGAGGCCTACAATCTTTAGTACGTTACTTGAACGAGAAAAACGTTGATAGCTAGTCATTTCCGCGTCGGCGGTGGGACAGGTGCCTTGTTAGCGTGATCCACAAATAAGCTGAATCATTAAGTGTGCATACACACATGCAGCACACTAATTTAGGTAGGTTTTAACTAATAATTTATGTTATACCTACTTGATGTTTAGCTGACGTTGGGGTTTTATTGCTAACTTTATTTTATATGGAAGGTCTAGTCATTTTATATTGCCACGCTGTCAGTAGTTATCTAGATAGGCAGATACCGCAGGTTAAAGAAGAATAAATGTCGTGTCTTTGATATAACTGACAACATTTTCGAGTTTTAGATGTCTGAACAGCAGCGTTTAGATGTCTCCTACGAAAACATTGATTCATGTTCGATTCGGTACGGAAGCCTATCGAATGGTAGCGAATATTCCGATTTTTTTTTTCTACCTGTAATCTACAGTACGGCCGAGTGTCATAGGATAGACAAAAAATTTCAAGGAGACCAAGTCGCGAGTTAAAAGGGCCAAGCTAGTGTGAGATATACCGCCACGGTAGAAGGTTGAGCTTCGCAACATTCAGACAGATAATATTAATAGCACAAATATTTCTAGTTAATAGATACACTTAAAAAGGGAGAGGGACGCCTTTGCCTAGCAGAGGGCCAATACAGGCAAGTTAGATTAGAATAGATACACTTAATAATATAATACTACATTATATATTTCTGAAAGTAGCGTTTATCTCTTAAAATTCACATTTAGGTATATAAATAAATATTTATATTTTTAACTATAATAATCTACTTTTTTTTCCTTAGGCATAGACGTAACAGAATGATGCATATTTCTACAATATTTTTTTCCGATAAATATTTTGGCAGGACGATACCTATTAGAGAACTGTTTACAACATCACTACTTTATACATTTTGACTACGATATAGGAATTATCTTATAAAATAAATGGAATATCTTACAGCTATAGACTTTATGTACAGAACTCTTAGTTCCTTTTCCACAGCCGGTGGCGCCCCCTAGAGAGTTCGGACCTGAAAGTTACCGGGATCTCCCTAAGACCCTGTGCAAGAAGTTGTTTTTTTTTTTTCGTAGATTTTGCAAAGAGATTTTTGATAAAATTTTGCTTCGGAAAAAAATTCAGAACTAAAATATAGGGTTACTAAAATAATGAGCTTCAATATAAGTCACTCAGTCACGTCGAAAATTCTGTTGCAGGGCCTTTGATTTGTGTTTATGCCACTGACTCAAACCAAAAAACAACCAAGTTTCCATATAAAACTCCCGTTGCAATGTTCCCGAACAAGTTTAGATTGTGAAAGGATTTGTTGATACTGCATGACAGTTTTTGAACCACCTGGACCTCATTGTGAAAATTACTAATAAATAAACTACACATTCAATTTAAAGCACATACCTACGTTTTTCTAAACCAAGTCATACCTACACAAGCGTTTTCAGGATATGCATCAGAGTCTTAAAACAAGTTAGGACAGTTTCAATATATTCGGGAGCTATCCCTAATAGTTTTTGGCAAATCAAGTCAAGTTTACAAAAAAATGAAGAGCTAAAAAGTTATCTTCTTCATATTCTTGATTTACTCTTCACCACTTTCTTTTCCAACCATTCTTAAGAATGGCCCTCTTTGACCGTCGTATCTTCAAGAAGATTTGCTTTTGTTTTCATTTAGACATACAGCCAATGTTTCCAGGTAAAGCGGCTGACAGGGGCGCCTCCTCGAATAGCTTCGTGTTCAGATTCCGGTGAAATGCAGCAGGCTAAGCGCTAAAAGCAGGAAAATGTTTATTAAAAACAATGAAAATATACCTAGCAACAATTTTATGCTTCCCCAAATAAATATGGGCAGAACTTCAGAATCTACAGCTGTAAACAATCAAAAGCGAGACGACTCTTAGCGAAGTAATTAAACTATTTGTAACTGTGGAGGAGAAAAAAAACATAGTTTCCTATTTCTCGTTACGCCAACAAGTTTTTTTATGATTACTTATTTAACATAATATATGTAATTGTTAATATTCCGATTGGTCGGCAATCCAACACGACGACATGAATAGCATTGGGATTGTGACATTTCAATAAGGCGCTTTTTCAAAGCCTTGTTATATACCTAAGACCATAAAGAAATAATCAAGATACAAACCTCTCGGAAGGTTCCAGGAGTAGAGATGATCTTGTACACTGCGACGATGGGTATCATGAGGATGGAGGAGCAGGCCAGGCCCCATCCCAGCACCACGGCCCACGGCGGGTATGTGTAGTGCTGGTACTGCAGCGGTTGTTGGTACAGCAGGCCGAAGACCACCACGCCCTGGAATGTGACAACCAAATAAATATATATGTGGCAGTCACCTGCTGCCGCGAAACGGGAACTGTTATTGGCTCTAACGAATGTGTTTTTAATAGGGATGTGTTACATATGCTTAGTTTTTCATAGTTCTATGAAAACTTTGTCACATAAAGTGATATCCAGTACCTACATGAAGGTCCAAAATGTCCAGTACCTAGAATTATATAAAATCAGAGAAATTAATTGTTAAGCACATAACAACTTCCATTCCTTGAAAGTTGTATGAAGCATTTAAAAACACGGAATATTTACATAGGGTGTAAAGCTTAAAAATGTATTCCTGACTGTAGGTATAGAGGCCCGCACATCAAGCTTCCCCAATCTGTCAAATTTCTTTGATAGAGTTTCAACTTTATCACAAAAGTATAAAGTTCATATTCAATTGGGAAAAATTGACAGTTTGGGATAGCTTGATGTGCTGGCGTCTGTACATCTCACATCAGACATTTTGATTGATAGACATCAACATGATATATGATTTCATTTCCATATTTTAATAACTAGATGAGGTCGCGGTTTCCTATTTGACTACTCGAAGACGAAAGGCCGAAACAAACTCAGAGGTACCCGATGTCCCACATGCGGCCCCAGGACCGAACCCTGTGGGACACCGCACGACATCTCTCGCCGGTTCCACTCTCCTTGGTGACCGGGGTAGATGACGGCCCTGGACCGAACCCTGTGGGATACCGCACGACTTCTCTCGCCGGTTCCACTCTCCTTGGTGACCGGGGTAGATGACGGCCCTGCCCGTCAAGTAGACCTCGACCACACGACAGAGGTAGGTCGGCATCCGGTTATACCGGAGTGCCTCCCTGATGCAAGTCCAGGGCAGGGTGTTGAACGCATTGGCGATGTCTAGAGACACCGCCAAGACGACCCCACCCCGGCCCACAGCATCCCCCGTCGTGAGGGCTCACACACGCATGACGGCGTCCGTGATGGGAGAAGTTATTTGATGATTTCCCACCCCAAAAAAAAAACAAAAAAACTCAGAGGTCACAGTCTCTTTACAAAAATCTTGGTCAGATCATGTGAAGATCATGACGTCTGAAATCGAGATGAGTAAAAGCTAGTGCACGAATACCTATATCAGTACATCACGGATAACAAGTGTCTAGCACTCGCGATATATCGAAAGTAGGTCTTCAAGCCTCATAGCTGAAGGATAGACAGTATTCAACTTACAATAATGAAAGTAGGACTGACGAACTTCCAGCATATCCTCCAATAGAGACCAGGTCTGAAGCCAAGCATCTCTTCCACGTCATCAGAAAACCGTTTCAAGCCTGCAAACAATTCATTAATGAAAACAGAAATATGAAATTCGGGACTAAGAAAAGTAACTAAGATGAAGTAAGAAAGGAGGAGTGTTACCATAAAACCAGGATACAGCAACCGCTTCAAAGAGGGCTGAGCAGAGCAAGGATATGCCAGCAGCGTAGGTGTCTAGCAAATGGAACATGTAGATGCCACCCTGAAAAAATAAAAGTACCTACGTCAATCCGGTAAAAAAGCATAGCTAAATGTACCTACTTAAGTAGAGAACACAGTTGATTCATGAATAACATTTTAGCTTTAGAAACCATATGTATCCAACTCCTACCGCTTTTCAATTGAAGCAGTGACCCCTACTCAACCGCCCTAAGGTTGTAAGAGGAAAACACCTAGTGGTTTGTATCAATTGGTATCTACCTCAGAGTCTAAAATACCTCCTTGCTCTGGAAAGGATTGCGAAGGATTGGACTGGGAAGGATTGCTTCATCTGGGAAAGATTAATCCTTGGCGATTTCCATACGTAAGAGTAACATTAACACTACGCGACACCTACAAGAAGATAATGCACAATAGAAGCACACTGTTGGATTTTCAACTCGAGCCGAGGAGCCGAGTGTTGGAAGTCCAGTGCGCAAAAGTTCCCAATTCGCAGTTCGAGATATTAACTTTTCCACTTTTAATAGTAGAAATGCTCTCTAACCGGAGTAATATTAATGCAGGCCACACAGAAGGAGACGCAGACTACGATGAGTGTGAAGTGTTCTCGTCTCAGCCAGGTGGCACCACAAGCGCGGGCCTGATCCAACAGCCCGGTTATCACACACTCGAGACCTCCCATCTGAAAACAAAGATTAATGTTCCTTAAAGGGAGCTTTTTGCTTGTTGTTCTCGATAGGCCTTGCTGCAGTTTTGTGCTTTGAATAGCAATGGCTATTACAATTTCTTTACTTGGCAGTCTTCATCATTTGTTCCAAATTCTGCTTTGACCCATTGTAGGACTTAAGCTTCCACCTTTTTCAGACATATTTTTGATGTGTAACATCTTTCCTCTCGCTTTCCTGCAACTGTGGGAGTGATTTCGTGAAATGGCACGGCAGTGTGTAACAGGAAGCTGGAGAAGTGCGCGCTATTTGATTTGTCCAATGAACACGTTGGCCGTCAGATGGTGCCAGTCACCACGGTAGCAAACCCTTTTGCAGAGACGTTGGTTCAATGTTGCTTATTACCGAGGTGAGGTGTCAGATGTTACACATATTATGCTCCAACTCTACTGTAAGGCTCGCTCGTTTTTTTTTTGTGCCAATCTATTTCAAACAATTTTAATCAAGTCTATGACTCATTTTGCCATTGCTGCCTTGCTCACAGCAATTGGCAATTTCGATCTTACCCCGGAATCTAATCCAAGCATGATGAGCATGAAGAAGAACAACATTGCCCATAGACTTGCACCAGGCAGAGTTGCAACCGCCTCTGGATACACTTGGAACACCAGCCCAGGACCTGGAAAAATAAAAGCATCGTATTTATTAACAGAAACAAACTGCGTGATTTATCATCTTCATCAAATGCGTCATCCAAAATGGTGAATATAATAACGAAGGTTAAGATAAGTACTCTTTTTTAAATCGTTTTTGTAATCTATGGTTCCCTACCTTCAGTAGCGACAGAGGATATCGGCACTCCTTGTTTGTGAGACATGAAGCCAAGGTACGTGAAGATTACGAATCCGGAGAAGAACGATGTGAAGCAGTTGACCAATGTGGTTACCAAACAGTCTCTGAAAGAACGAAAAATCGGTCCTTTAGATCCATTTGCGCTAAAATTAGGTAATTTATTAAATGATAAATATATTTCGAGTGTCTATTTCGTGTTTTCGTATAATTATGAACATCATTAGTTTATAATCTATCTCGCGAGATAAATAACTGTTGAAAAATAGTGAACTATAACAAACCATTTCCAATTTAATGCATTGTTTTTCGATAGTTTATAATCTGTGCATGGCAAACCGACAAATTGTGAACTGGTATCAAACTTGCATGCCGCGGATCGCACCTTGCGCTAATACTAAATAAACAAGTAACTGCGAGTAACTTGGAAGTACCGCTAGTAACGCTCGCTCGCCTTGCGCGCGTTTGGTCACAGTTCTAACCTAAGCTAACCCTTTTGATCGGGGTGCCCTAGCTTCGTTTATGCGACCAATTCGGCTACCACCAAAACCAACAAATTAGGGACAGTTCACAATTTTATGGGTGATAAAATCGATATTGTGAACCTTGTCCGTCAGTGCAGGTCCACTTACTCACGGTGACCATAATCGGTCGCCCTGCGGTGAACCATAATACCTGGAGGGTAAATAGTCTGGTTAGGTACCTGTAACAGTTGTTATGAAAAGTATTGTAACTGGCATATGACAGATGGACTCCGAAACCAGCCCCAACTGAGTAGAAGATCTGGACAGCAGCGTCCACCCACACCTGAAATTATCATGTTTGTCAATTTCACAATGTTATTTCTTCGTTACGATGTAAAATATAGTGGTGGGATTTTATCGTGCACTGGATTTTAAACTCAGGGTGCTGGATCGAGAATTGAGATCCTAGCACTCTGCTGGATTTCAGCGCGTCAAAACAACACACAGTTAAATTTTCAACTCTCGGTAGTAACTAGTGTGTTAAAGATCCAGGGCGCGAAATAGTATATTTCATTACAAGTGCGGAAAGGCTGTCATTGCAAAGAGTTCCGACAAATGTCTACCCGAGCCGAGGCGCAGCCGAAGGCGAGGGTTGACAGTCGGAACAAGTTGCAATGACGGTTCCGCAGGTGTACTGAACGACTATTTTTAATACAGTTGCGAAAAAATGAAGCAATTTAATAAAATAATAAAAACACAATAAACTCAACTAACTAATCATTTATTTCTTATAAAAGTTATAGTACACATGTACATTGAAATTGGTACAGTTTTTTAAAGTAACTGGGGAAGTTTTAGGTTGCATATTTACTGTTTGAGACAAACTATTATTAATTTCGTATGATTGTTCATGTATATTTGTCATACAATGGCGTTTGCTAGTTGATGGAATTGGATCTGATGAATTATCATTATCAACGAAGGTAGATGGACGAACGTTCTCTTCAACATGTGAAGAAGACGGACTGGACCTTAAATTAATGGATTGTGTGATTTTTTTCCCAGTTTCTAGTTTGTTGTTTAATGAATCACCAATATAGCTTTCTGCAACTTTGTCTGATTTCCAACCTCCTAGTCGCTTTAAGGACGTCAAATTGGCTCCTGAATCTGCCAATAATGTAGCAGAGGTCCTCCTGAAGCTGTGCCCAGTATAATACTCAGCATCCGGCAGACCAAGAAACGTTGCTATTTCTTTTGGCATATTACCAAATTTGTTTATCCCGATTGCTTGAGCTGTACACTTCCCTTTTTGGTAATTTTGAAAAAAACGGTCGGTTTTTCCTTTTTGGGACCGCTGATTCATATATTTTTGCACTATTCTAAGAAAATCTCCTTCAACAACAAAGCTTCTCGGTATCTTATTTTTTGTGTTCGGAATCTTGATTAGTAGCATTTTTCCATGGGCTTCAATATCTTTTAAAGTAATATTGGCTAACTCCTCTCTGCGGCAAGCTCCAACAACGCCAAAAATCAAAGCAACCTACAAAAAAAGGGATTTGATTAATATTTTTTTAAATAATGTTTTGACTGTATTTTGCGATTTCGTAAACTGAATACTAAAGAAAAATATAAGTACTTATTAATAAATTACCTTTGTGGCTAAATAACGATCATCGGGAGCTTCGTTCAAAAACCTTTCCACTTCATTGGATGTTAATATTTTCGACTTTTTACTTGTAATACCGTCTGATTGTCGTTTTAAGAAAGCATTTAATTTTGGGTATTCACTTATATCCACGTTGTTCCTTATTTTCAGCATACTTTTTATCATCGAAAATCTCGACCATAACGTAGACGGTTTTAATTTTGCTGAGAGTTCGGAGAAGTATGCCAACATAACATTTTCTGAAAAACTATTTGCTTTTTTCTCTTCTCTCCACGCAATAAATTCGTCGTATGTAGATATGTAACGACTTTTTGACTTTTCCGGTAAAATGTTCTCCGAAGCATTTTGTGCAATTATACTGAGTTCCGGTGGTGTTAATTCAAAAAAAATAGGGTCGAAATTACTCATTTTGTGCAACAAACAACTAAACTCGCAAAGAAAATTTCTGGAAAATGGCGCCAACCGTATAATATAAGCAGAGTTTTTTTTTTCACCCATTTTGGTAGGCAAAGGGAACTATCCATACAGCTTAGTCTTCAGTAGATTTTTTTTATTGATATGAAATGAAAATGAAATTTAATGAGATGAAATGAAATGAAACCTAACCTAACTCATTCAATTAAATCATTAAATCTGATATTGAAATAAATTAGTAGCTTCCTTTTAGAAATATACGTATTTGTATGAATCACAAAAACTCTTTAGTAAAAACTTCATGGTTGGTTTTTCTTTTTAATAGACATTATTTTGACAGTTGGGAAAGAGAACGCACGAGTTCGGGAAAGGTAAAAAAAAAGCACTAGTATGTAATAGCCCACATCCCGAACGCTATACGTCCCTGCAATACACAACTTTTTGAGCAACTGTATTAAAAAAGTCTTGTCGCGATATTATTCCATCCGTCTGAACGTCGACTAATGATGTATTTTTCTTAAAAGTTAATACTGAAACGGGTTTGATGGAAGTTTTATAGGCTATAGTATTAATTATCACTTTCAGTTTCTTCACTAACCCGTGACAAAGAAAAGGCCTCGATTACAGAACTCATCCAAGTAGCAAATCATACGTACTTGTGTGTCCTTCAGCCTCGTAAGTTCCGGCTGCAGGTAATACGCGATGCCCCTGGTGGCTCCAGGCAGCAGTAGCCCTCGCGCCAATAGAATGGACAGCACCACGTAAGGCATAGTCGCCGTCAGCCACACCACCTTGCCTGCACACAAACAATAATATTCGATCTATTCAAATTCTTGTTTCCAATTGATGTTGGAAATAGTAATTCAATAAAATTAAATGAACTTAGGTTTGTTTCTTGTTGTCTAGTTGTATTGATAATTTTAATTAATGATTATAATTCTGTTAAGCCATATTTGTTACGGTGGCGAAACATATTTCGCGGGCTACATTAGCGTATCCACCTTAAACGAATACCAACTTTGTGCACGTGTAAATGAATTGATTTCACAATGATAAGTAGATAGGTTCTATTGAAAAAGCCATGAAAATGTTTTAAGTTGTAGCGCAATGGACGGCGAGTAATGGGTAGCTCCGGTAAGGACCAAGCCCGGGTCGACGGCGCGTTGTGTTCCACGCGCGCCTCAAAGAGATGTCAGCACGAACTGGTGGGGTCCGCAAGGGCCGATGCCTGCCAGGGGTGCGGGTTGTTCGAAAGAGATAACGCGGCCCCTAGCTTTAGACGTTAAGTAACTGACCTGGGCTTTATAGAATGTTAGGACCTTTATATAGTGATTGAAGAAAGTTGTAAATAAAATTCCAATCTCCAGATAACCATGAATAATAAGCACAACGACGCTTCTAACGTAATCTAAAGACAACACAAGTTATTGCTACGGCGCGGTGAAATCGACTGGTCGCACTGCATTACCATTGTTAGCATTATTGTTACCTGTATTTTCTACATAGAACTTACCAGAGCTCTTAACTCCCTTGAAGAGTGAGAGGTACAGAGTAACGTAGACGAGTGCCAAGCAGATCATCAGTTGCCATTTCGGGAAGCCGAGGTCGTTCAGACCTTCTGAGTGTTGCATTTCAAGGACCGCACGACTGAAAACAAATTATTTTCATTTTTTCTATCGATCCTGGTATACAGGACACATGTTACACAAGATATAGAGTCTTTCCCACGGGAAAGTTTTGAGTGGATGCCGAAAATATCTTATTGTTGTATTTTTTATTTAATTTTTATATGTTTGCTACTTCATAATTCCGTTTTTTATAAATCGATTTGACAAATTCTTTTCTTTGAAAGAGTTTACTTATAGAGTAGTAAGTACCATGTCAAGTTCTGATTAGTGGTTTTTGAGTTAACTTCATTATCCGCTTGATTGATTTCTGGACACTATAGTGTCCATGGAAAAAAGGCCGTAGCCTGTTTCGCGGACACTAGAGTGTTTAACGGGTACCTGTTGAACATTATGTCTATTCCGTTCTAACCCTTACATTTACTCGTTTCAATGCATCTTCTATCCTTTTCTCTGGCAATTAATACGTATTTTGCCGTAGGCGGCGTTAGTTTTCGGTTACTAGATTAGTTAGTTAGTTATCGGTTAGAAGTTAGTTTGCTTTCAACGTTTAGTGCCCTCGTGTTGTCTTTCGTGAGTTCAGGTGTACGACGGTCTATAATTTTAGCTGTAATTGTAATTATTGTATTATATTTGTTTTATTTGGTAGGGTACATCATTAACATTAGATCAATAAAGTAAAATATATAGGTCACCGCTCTATATTTTAAAATAAACACACTTTTGTGGCACATGATACCAAAGCTGAGTATTTAAGTTTTGAGTGTGTGAAAAAAGAAAAATATTGAAATTAATAACTTATATTTTTATTAACTCGTAAAGTGCTATTATCAAACTACACAAAAAACATAACTTATGAGGTCTCAAAGATGTGTACGGGTCGTTAATTAATTATTAATTGTAGGCGTAACAATAGCGCGCGAAACCACTTGAACAAGCGACCGCCCCGCGCCCCCCGAACTTTAAACAAGCGGTTATTACGTATTTTTTCCACTTAGTGTAGGTTGATGATGTTATTATAATAATTTCCTCACACTGTTATTAACTTTATTAGCAGTAAGGTACTCTAGTATCGGAAGTCGGTGGTAAAAAAACAAAAATACAAAACTAGAGACAACGACTTCCGAAAAAAAATATTAGTCACTTTGTAGTTCATGTTGATCTCACTATTTAAAACATCTTTATAATACATATGGAATGCAATAAAGAATTGAATATTGAGTAGGTAGTGTTTTTTTTAATATTTGACCTCTGTAAAATCTTAGGAACACACATTCAGGTCAGTTTCAGAAAATAAGTAAAAGAGCTTCTTGCGAAAAATATTCAAATGCTAAAAATATCCTACCTTTCTATTGGATTCAGTGCAATACAAATTACATTACCTCCACCCTTGAAAAAGGGTCAATTTCCGCAAGCTCTGATTGGACCTTCTGTGTCTGCCGGAAGCTTTACGTACGATACACAGGAAACATCGGACGATGATTGACACTGTGATGTCTACTTTTAGTGTCAACAATACCAAATATAAGGATCTTACATGTGTAGAAATACAATCAATGATTTGATTCGCTTTTTTTGAGTAGGTAGGAGCGAAACTGGAGTTTCGGATTTTGACTCAGACACCTATTGATCAGAGGACTAGTTTCTGTGCCTTTAGTGATGCACTTATTTGAGGTGTGGATGTAGAATTCAACCCCTTTTTAACAAAAAATTAAGCCGACGAATAAATCAAGGACGAATAAATCCAATAAAGCAGCAATTATTTTATTTACAGATTTTATATTTGTTTGGCGCCGACTCAAAATGAGTAAATTAGTCATTTATCTACATTAATTTAGGAGCTTATTAAGATAATATAGGTTTATTTTTTTCTCGTGGGTTTAATTTTTGTCAAAAAGTTTTTTTTTGGATATTGTATCTACACTTAGGAGTGTATTTTGTTTTTTTAATTTTTTATGGGATCTATTTTGAAGTATCCCAATAAAATGATAATTTTCAAAATATGACTACTCAGTTAAAAGTTACTTGGTCAAACATAAAAAAACATACGCGTCGCCTTGAGAAACCCGCCTGTCTTTTTTCGTCGGTTAAAAAAGAATTGACCCCATGACCCAAGGGCTGGTTTTTACTCTGGCCAGAGGCTAAGCATTATTATTATTATTTGCTTTATTTTGGTTTGTTACTAGGTTTAGCTATGTTAGGTTACTATATTTTAATAGTTTGTAAGTTAATTTAGTATTCAACAAACTACTTTTTGATATTTTTTCACTACGAATGGTTATAAATTCATTTATTGCCTTGCCTCAATTGTAGTTTTACAATGAAGATCGTGGGAACTGACCACATCGGATTCTATGCGATATAGTGTGTGCATGTATGGTATGGCACGATCGTTGTGCTTTTGTTATTTTTATCGTGTCGTGAAATGGGATTCAAATGGAAAGTCGTAAAACTAATGAGTCATTCCAGTATTTTTATAAACGTTCGTATTTATTTATTTATTCAAACTTCTCGCACACAAAAAGGTAAAAAGGCGGACTTAATGCTTTAGGCATTCTCTACCAGTCAACCAAGGGTGGGGTCAACCTCTAATTGACATCTACATTTTTGTCAAGTTCTTAAGTTTGATTGTCGCTGAGGTGATATTGCGAGAATGAACGTTTGGAATGACGGGAATCGGTTTTCTGACTGACGTAAGCAGATCACATATTCTCTCATTTTGTGTAAACTAGAGCTAAATGGCTCATAGTCATAATATCTCTTGGAAAACAAAACATCTGACGTAATTTTTTTTTTAATTTATGTTCCCCGATTACTTGAAGATGGCTGGACCGATTTGAATTTTTTTTTGTTTGGAAGGGTATACTTCCTAGGTGGTCTCATGATCATCAAGTCAAAATCTGATGATGGGATCCTGGAGAAATAGAGAGAACTCTTCAAATTTTATAGGTACACTTGAAGCGTTTTGGGTAGTTTTTGGAAGAGTACTTTCTCGGAGTGGTTCCATTTCAATTTGGTGAAGATCTGATAAAGAACTTCGGAGATAGGCAACGGAACTCTTCAATAAATGATAGCAAATGGACTGGAATTGCTGAAATCTCATGTCTGTCTATTGTTTACAATAGTTCATAACATAACATCACGCCGGTACGCTGTGAAGGGGTAAGCACATGTGAACCACCAAAAAGTGAAAAAAAAAAACAAAAAAAAAACAACCGACTTCCAAAAAAACACTAAAAAGTGAAAAATAACTTTAATTGCGGAAGGCGATGACAAAAAATTAAAATATATATAGTCACCACCTTCCGAAATTAAAGTTATTTTTCACTATAAAAAAAAAAAAAGGTTCCGACGAATTGAGAACCGCCTCCTTTTGGAAGTCGGTAAAAAAATACACCACTAAGTGGGCTGCTATTTTTATTGTAAAAAGTTTTTATGTTATGGTACCTGGACTTGGTGTGGCCAAAGTGAATACCACTACTTGCTATGTAGACAGCAGTGACAGGAAGATAAGAACATCATCAATGTACACACGGCTACACATCAAGCTATACATTTTCAGTATAAGCTGATCTCACATTGTATAGGATTTCCGCACAGTGCGAGATCAGCATAAACTGGAAATGTATAGCTTGATGTGTAGCCGTGTGTAGGTACACAAAGTAGATTAAATACGTATTATTAAGGCAAACGGAACAACTACCCAAGCAAAGTTAATATAATGTATATGGGGCGTACCCCTGAGGCATACCCTGTCCATTTAAAAATAATTTTCGAAATCGATCCATAACTGCCGGAGTTATCGCGGAAGATACATACAAAAGAAGGAAGGAATATGATTTTGATCAATTTACAATTAGTGTTAATTCGGCCAGAAGGTGCTTAAGCCTTAATTTTTTTTTTTATTACATTCTTAGTATTTATATTACCTCTCTATATATTAAGGCGATGTGTTTTTTTTCTCTCTATTTTTGTGCTTACAACATAAATTATTATTATAATACGTCCATACGTGAGGATTTGTAATTGGCTTTCTGGTGACTACGGTTTCTTTTTTTGACTGTTTTTATTAGCTGTAAGTCCTCCATGTAACAAAATAAAAACAGACGAAGTGAGAGCCTCCTTCTTTTTGAAATTGGTTAGTTACAACTCCTTTGTCAACTCACTGAAAGAACTCGGAAGCCGGTGTGAAGTGCGACAGTGGTCCCTGATAGCGCACGTCAGTCCTATTGCTGGTGCCGTTGACTCCTCGGCTTGAGTCCCAGCACTGTTCCGTGTTCCAGGAATTGTCACAGTGCACCCAGGGCAACTCGGAGCGAGCTGATGAGATCAGGAAGTAGAATGCCCAGCCTGGATAAAAAAAAAAAGGATGAAAAATATTTTTTAAGTCAAAAATTGTATCAGCGCTGAGCGATTTCTAGTAGGGCCAACATTTATGGGTTCGCGTCACTGACATGCTACTGTGACGTGTTATTTTTTTTTATCACAAACATGAAAACTGTTAGAATTTACACGAACCTGACTAAAACCTCGTCAAATTCACACACCACTTCATTTTACATTATACTAGCATATCTCTTAATTTGACCGCACAAGTAGGTACATCGACACGGCTAGGCATAAACAACGTGTCAGTTCTGGCATGCCTCTAACATTTGGACAGTTTCCAACACGGAGTGTTGAAATATGACGTTACATTGGTGCTGATAAAGTCATTTAGAACGAATTCTTAACTGCCGGGCTATTCTGTTAGTAACTCACCGTGATAACTTAGGTGAAGTGAGCGTGAAGTGAGCTATCAATGGTGGCAATCCCTAGCATCAGGTGATTTGACAGCTCACTTCACCTCAGTTTTCACGGTGAGATTTTTACAGAATCGCCCGGCTGATTGTAGTTGTTGAATAAATATTTTGTCACTTTTCGTTATGACTTCTCACTTCAGAAAAAACTAAAACCCCGCTACTGAAAAATGACGCCTTCAAAAGTATGAAACAAGAAATTATTCTCATCTGAAAGAACGTGGTCGTATGCCAATTTATAAACGGAATTATGATGATCATTTCAGAACAGAATAACTGTTAGCTAATGTCCGGTTCCCATAATATGGACCGTTATTCGTTACAATTAAGACTTGTACCTTTACCAATAATGAAGCAAAGACCTCATATCTTTGCATAGTAGACCCTTTCATAAAGAAATAGCTTTCACAGGTGAAGTTCGCTTTCGAATCTATTTATATTCCTAGTTGGGCAATAAAAAATGCTACCATTAGTAAGCAAAACGATTCGATTTTATTTATAGGAACCGAGCATAATTGAAGGTCAATAAAAAGGTTATCATCCAAATAACATGCTGTAGCTACACAAATATCCAATAATCGAACAGCTATATTATAAACTCTGGACATAATTACCAATGATGACGTTGTAGTAAAATGACACGTAGAATGCCACCATGACCGCACAGAATCCGACACCTGGAACATAAGAGTAAGTACCGTTAGCAATGAAAAGTTTTACAACGGGTGTAAAAATACCCTTAACGAAGCCGATAGTCACTTGATCTCCCCGTTGTTATGTTTTTTTTTCTTGTGCTGAACCATACCTGGGGATCTTCAGAAAGCCAATTCTCGTAAGTAAAATGTTTCAAATTTGGTCGCAATCTCATCTCGGTGATAATCAAATGACAAACTTGTCAAAAATTTACGGAAACTCGAGATATTATTGACAGATTACTGAGATGTGGAGATATTGAGTGACTATCAAGTCAAAATTATAACTTAGCGTTAGATACTCCTACGATCCCTGAGCTGTTGCACAATATTTTGCGTGCTTTACACGGACTGGTCATCTCTTAGCTGCGACGGCCTATTTTAATTTCTAAATAGTCATTTGATTTTTGTTTTTAATTACGGACGCTTTTTATGTGCACGTGTTTTTACATCGTTCTCACATTGATAATTTGATACAAACAACTTTCTGTAACAAATTGTTAATAACAATTTCATGATTTAAAAAGACTGTCCATGGAGGTACCTACTACGCTTTGGAACAGGCAACTAGCTTCATCTTTCCGACTCTTTGAAATGCCAAAAGTACCTGTAATTGGTTTATTTGAAATAAATGCTTTGAGTTTGAGTTTACAGCGTATTTACGCACCAATATTAAAAACCGATTCCAAAGAGTTATTTTTGCAAAAACTTAATTATTTGAATGTCACGTGTGTGTGTGTGTTACATTTTTTTGTATATGGGTGTAGGTACATTCCTCAAGAATATTTATTACTATAGTATTATCTTTTCAGATCTTACATTATTTTATGTTATTAAGAATTTATTTGCTGATTGTTCCTATAGCGACAGTTGTGTCAACTCACGTCTATATTAACTCACATTTTGTCTGCGGTCATTCGATAAATGTTTGCCGATAATCCTCTCGCCGTTTCGGTGACATTAAATGTTGACCTATCTTTGTGTACGTTTTATGTGAAATTCTACTAATCTGTGTCATAAAAAGGTGGTAAATAAAAAACATAAAAACGTGTAAATTAAGGGGGCTGTTGTAATTTTCAGATCAGTCTCAGGCTGTATATTGAACAAAATATGATTTGCGACCGTAACCATTACGACCACAGATATTACTTATATTTTATGAAAAACTCATTCAATGGGATTATATCGACGCTCCCTACGTACAATCCCCTAAGTGGTAGATACGTGATTTGCATGTTTTGTTTTCGTGACCTTCAGGCCCACCTATACTATCGTTTAGTTTAAGAAAAATAAGTCTAAGACGGCAAAATGCACTTTAAATCCATCATGACATTACATTAACTAGAACATGATGTACACGTGTTTGAAACTTTGAAGCGCTCTCCTGTAAAATTTGTCATTTGTAGTTAGGGGATTATACGTAGGGACCGTCGATATGAACCTAGAGGATTGTTTTGATGATCTAAAGTCTATAAAAATACATAACGTGTTACAGTCGCGAATAATATTTTGTTCAATATATACAGCCTGACCAGGGGGGCTTACTCTTGAAACTAATTTCAATTCCAATGTCAATTTTGCAGTCACGTGATTCGGTACTGTTGAAAACAATAGTGTCAACATTGGATCGAAATTGGGATTGTGTCGCGATTATTTTGTTACACATGAAGTTAGCTATGTTACGGGCCGCAAAAGTGTTGTTCGACTCATTACGGTAAACCGGTGATAAGGAATTAAAATGCTTTATCCTTTAAATAACACGACTAATAATTAAAAATTACATCAATAGTTGCTTAATTGAGTAATTGTAACGTATTAAATTAATTTGGGCGTAAGAAAATGACTTGATCATGACTTTGGCTGCATGCGATAGGATCGTTGCCTAGCCCTACACTACTAATAAAAAAGACTGCGTAGAAGTTCTCCAATTTCTAAATTATAGTCAAGAGTTTTTTGGCGGGATCGCGTTGGAATATGTCGCACGACTTTTTATTTTCATGAAATTTAGTGAAATAGCGAATAAAATTGAATAATTTTGGTAGTGAATTATGCAATTTAATTACGTGTGAGTGCACAAATGTAGTGAAGGTGAAAATAAGTGACTAACGTGGACTTTTCGTGTTCCCCCAAAAACTCCTAATAGGTTGTTGTAAAGTTACTATCGCTTTACAATAACTTTGACTTGACTGACTAAAGACGACTATGACTGTTTTGTAACTTCGTGCCCGATATCGGGTCATTTACTTGATCGAAAAGAAAAATTACTTGACACTGGCTAAATGCACAAACCGTGCGAAGCCAAAACCAAAAAAAAAAAGAAAGTGGGTTTAGGAAGTGAACTCGAAATGCAATAGGAACATTGAGTGTCCATTAACAATACAAATTTTCTAGAACCAAAACATTGAAATTGTAGTGTGGTACATTTTCCCTTCCATAAAATCTTGAATATCTGTGGAACCCGTGATACGATTTACATAATTCCAAATGGAGAAATGGTTTTATACATAGATCTATCGTTTAAAACCAAAATAATTAAAAAACGTACATAAATAAGAAATCTCATGTTCAACTTGCGTAATTATACGACTACTTACATTATTTTCAAATATTCCTAATAAATTTACTCAAATCAGTCTAACTGGATTCTAATATGAAAACTAGTAATGAGATCAAGTTAAATTAATAAAATAAGGAAACAACTCAAATGTTTTTACTAATACCACAGTTTGAATCTAAAAAAACCTTATACTTTGGTGATATATCACTGCTTCTCTTAAGAGTTGTCGTAAAGGGTGTGTGTTTTCCTAAAAATCCTCAAACAAATCCTTTTTTACTGTATAATATGCTTTAAGTTCGTCTTCATTCACAGAAAACGGTTTTTCCGTATAACGCGTCATCAGACGCTCATCTCGTCTTTGTTTCCATTGTTTTTTTTATGGGAATTACGTAAAACACTGTATATTACTGCTAATCGTGCCATATTATACTCCTATTATTCACTGAAAATCACTTAAAACGCAAAACAATTTAAAAAAAGTTTCACTTTTGTTATTGAAAAAATCAGAATCTACAAACAATCCCACCGTAATATTGACGCAATGCACAGCTGTCAAATAAACTCAAGAGTAGCGTTTACCGCCCGCCAAGCCCGATCCCGATTCCACTTAGTTCATCAAAAAGACACTCAATTTAAACACAATTTGGCGCTAGCGTCGAACTCAAGAGTACGAAACGTCAAGATTCCAATGTCGATCGATCGGAATTAAAATCAAGAGTAAGCACGCTGTAAATTGCAAAAAAACGTAAGTCGCGGGGTACCTTAGCGCATCCTACTTAATATTGATTTATACTAAAACAACTATGAGAATTATTGTAAATAAGACAATATTACTTGATGTATTTTAATGAAACTACGAAACCACGAAACCACGAAACCTATTCCGAAGAACTCAATAATTAGGTCGGGGAAACGTCTTTTCGTATTTTATAGGTATAAGTTGTAGTAGTTACAATCTCTTTGGCAATACAATCAGTTTATATCTGGCTGGTTTTGTTACCACAAAATAGCTGATATTAAAAAAAAATTATAAGTATAAACGATTTCCCGTCATTTTTCAATTGTGTTTCTGGCCGCCAACATGAGTAAATATGACGAAGAAATTCGATACGTTTTGATCAAAAGTAAACGAAAAACTTTTTCCCCGACCAAATATAATTAAACTAATCGAACTGGAATAATTATCATAACATAGAATTTATTGACAATCAAAAACACTGACTGCCATAAGATTACAAAAAAATCATAGAAAAAGCATCAAATAGGTACAATGAAGTCAACATACCTTTGAAGAGTGGACATATCTTCCACAACGTGATTGGTCCTTGTCGGTTGTACTGTCCGAGGATCAGCTCCATGTAGAACAGGGGCACGGCTCCGAATACCAGCATCAGTGTGTACGGAATCAGGAACGCTCCTAAACAGCCAAATGTATAGCGGAATTAGTACCTTTTGAATTGATATTCTTCATCCTAATAATATTATAAATAATAGTTTAAAAACTCTTTTCTCTTCTTTTCTTTTTTTTTTAAAAAAACGTTGTCCCACACTAGGAATTTCTCCTGAATTGTGGGTGCGTTTATAAGCTCGCGTACACAAATAGCCAGACCCAGAACAACTACTTGTAGGTCATACCAATATTTTTCCGTGCGGGAATCGAACCCGCGACATGCAGCGCAGCAGTCAATCGCTTAACCGCTGCGCCAACCGTGCCGTCAAACTAAACTAAACTAAAAAACACGCTTTAAAAACCAAACTAAAAAATTAGATGATAATTTAATTCTATTAAAAAGCGTGGGGTGCTTTTTGAGGTTTTATAGTCAAGTAATATCAAGCTTTTTAAAAGAATTAAATTATTTTCTACTTTTTTAGTTTGGTTTTTAAAGCGTGTTTTTTTAGTTTTTAAACTATTATTTATCTTCTATTTTTTAGTTCTGCTAACTACAAAAACGTGATTTTTAAGTTTTTTTTGTTTATTTTGATTTTGTTCTATTATTTTTGATTTTTTAGATTTTTTAATTGTCATCGGCCCTCGATAGTCTACAAAGTTTAAATGAAATCTGACCGTTTAAAGTGGGTCAAAATCAAGTCCAAAGTGGTCGGTTACAAAAAAAAAAACAAACATACAGGTGAAGCTAATAAAACCGTGTTAATAATGTGAAAGTTTGTATGTTTAGATGTTTGAATATCTAGATGTTTTGGATGTTTGTTACTCAATCACGCAAAAACGGCTGAACGGATTTAGACAAAATTTGGCACACAGATAGTTTGTAATCTGGAATAATATATATGATTCTTTTTATCCCGATAGTACGTTCCCGTGGGATAATTTCTGATCTCTACGCGGGCAAAGCCGCTGGCAAAAGCTAGTAATATGATACAACTTGTCGTCTCGGAATTAACGCATACCATCAGACAAATAATTAGAATATTATGTTATAGCGGTATACATACGGCTTTTCTACGAAAACGTAGCTCGCGTAGCGCTTTGCTACTCGCCGTGCTACGCCGTAGTTCGCATGAGATACGACCGCGTAGCGCTTTGCTACTCGCCGTGCTACGCCGTAGTTCGCATGAGATACGACCGCGTAGCGCTTTGCTACTCGCCGTGCTACGCCGTAGTTCGCATGAGATACTACCGCGTAGCGCTTTGCGACGCGCCGTGCTACGCCGTAGTTCGCATGAGATACGTCCGCGTAATTCAAACAAAGTGATTTTTATAAATGTACTTAGGTATAATTTTTTTATTACATCAACCCATTTATACTATTTTTCAAATACAAAGCAAAAAACAATTATGATGAAAATCCATAAAGCCGTGAGATTTAGTCACAATCTTTGTCCGTCTTGTGAAAGCTTCAAGACGTAAATAAATAGTTATCGCTTACAATCATCGGCTAACAGATTAATTAAATAACAGAAACAATTTCACTGTTAACTGGATTTTCTAAAGAAACTATAAATCCTTCTCTCATTGCTGAGTGGTGGTTTGCATAATGTACCTAAAATGTTCGGACTGCTGGAGAGCATGTATTTGTTGCACATAATACCAATAGTAAAATTTAAATAAAGTTTTAAATACACGAAACGTTAAAAAAAATGTAGTGTTAAATATTCTATGGATATACGGAACTATACGTGTGAAAAACAAAAAAAAAACATTTATCCACTGTATTATCCATGTTTGCAAACCAATAGACTATATGATATTTAGGCCGGTTTTTGCCAAAGCATGTGTAATTTTTTGCCTGTCTGTTTGTTCAGACCAAATTTCATCTAAGTAAATCGGTCCAGCCGTTTCGGAGATTAGCCGGAAATCTCCGAAACAGCAGAACCGATTTGGATGACATTTGGTATTGGAATAATTTACATCCCTTGAAGGTCTACTTTTTTTTCGAAGCCGCGGGCGAATGCTAATACAATATTACTCATAGCCAGTGCCACTACTAGAGAAAAAGAAGGAATTAATTTAACAAAGAAAATCCGGTTGCCTCCACAATTTTTTATAGTTTAGATATAGTTCACACAATGCACATTATACTAAAATGAATGTATGTATGCAATCCATCTTTATCCAAGAGGCAAGCATTGAAAGTCATAAACCCAGTGACATGGAAAGTCGTATAGAGCCTTCCGTGTAGGCATGTAGGTAGGTGCTTTCTGTGTTTCTACTTAAAGATTTCTTATTATTAAATAGGAAATCTTAACATTGCTAACTAATATCTGCAATATATTAGTATTTAATTTATTTTTCATTAATCACAAGAAAACATACATTCACACACATGTATGCCACAACATTTTATTTTATTAATTTTACTTTCTTAATATATTATTACGGACACACACTTCATTATGTGTTTATTAGGTATTCGAGCGTATGGTACTCGTGGGTTGCAGTTGAAAATCAGCGTCAGGTGGTGCATATTGTGTAGCCATTTGACATTATGCTGAGCTGAGGCCCTTTTGGCATTATTATCATTGTTTTCTTTTATTCACTACATAGTATACTACAAAGTCGCTTTCTTTGTCCCTATATCCCTATGTATGCTTAAATCTTTAAAACTACGCAACGGATTTTGATACGGGTTTTTTTAATAGATAGAGTGATTCAAGAGGAAGGTTTATATGTATAATACACCGACCTCCACGCGGGCGAAGCCGCTGGCAAAAGCTAGTTTTAAATAATTTAAGGTTTGTTATTAATGATATAATGCCAATTTACCCATTTTTCTTTCTATGTAAAATAACGTGACTAATGAAAATACTATACAACATGTATAGAAATGTGTGGTCATATTTAAGTCGAGGCTCAAACAGACGTACGAATATCGTAGCAGGATTTTACCATGCACTGAATCTTCACGCACTGCTTAGCGGCGAGAATTTAAAATCGAACAGGATATTTTTTTCGACGCGCTGAGATCCATTTTGTTTTTTTTTTTTTGGTGAGAAATCATCAAATAACTTCTCCCGCTCTAGGTTGAGCAGGAGGGCGTGTCCGACTTTTACTGACTAAAACCCACCCGTGTTCCTTCAGTTGCCTGTGTGCCAGGGGCCGCGGTATCTCTTTCGAACAACCCGCACCCCTGGCAGGCATCGGCCCTTGCGGGCCCCATCAGTTGGTGCTGACATGTCTTTGAGGCGTGCGTGTAACACAACGCGCCGTCGACCCAGGGAGATCCACTTTGTTGGATTCTCAATGCTGGGTTCAGCACTGAGAGTTGAAACTCCAGAACGACTCCAAAATCCTGCTGCGATATTTTTACTTCCGTCCGACCGCGGACTAAACGCGAACGTGATTCTTTTGAAACACATATAAGGGCGGGAATTAAATACCGTGGAACATCTCAAATGCTGCTTAGACACTTGATATTAACACACGCACACACATGTAATGATAATATACAAATTATTTTCTACACCACACTTGCACATTCCTAGCGCAGCGTAGCATAGTTTTACTATTTTACTGGATCCATTCAAAATAGGACCGTATTACCATGCAAGTAGAAAATAGTATGAATATTGACGCAGTTGACACGCGCATGCTCACGATTCAGAGAAGCCTCGAAGACGGAGAAGACAGTTAAGGCTCGAACTTGCGCGAGGATTTTTTGTTCTGTCTCAACTGATCCTAAGAGTATGGTACAAACCTTCACTTTCTACATAGGACCATAATCGAAAAATAATTAGCAATTGTCCCATACAAAACTTCAATATCTACTCGACTTAAATGTATGGGACAGCTGGTATTTTATTCGCGATTACAATGTTGGTCCCATGGAGAAATTTGTTCAATTTAATGGTCCTGAAATTATCATTCTCCTGCCCTTAACCCAATTTATTTGTGGTCGACGCAACATGTGTTTTTCTTCCACGCTTCTCTATTAGTCGTCATCTCCGAAGTCACACCCTTTCTAACCATATCATCATTCACACAGTCCATTTATCGTTTCTTTGGTTATAAAGCCATCGACATTCATACTCAAAACTTTTTCCTCACGACATTTTCCTCATTCCTCCGTATCACATGCCCTATGACAACCTAATTCCACACAACTTTTCAGCTATCCGAGCCGCTTTTAGGCTTCCTCTTTTGTGGTCATATTTAACGTTAGTGGTCCTTAAATAACCACACATTTCTGATAACTACACGCTGTATGTCATCATATCAGCCGAAAGACGTCCACTGCTGGACATAAGCCTCCCCCAAAAGGGGGGATTTGCCATAATCGCCACGCTTGGCAGGCGGGTTGGCGATCGCAGTATGGTGGTCAAATGCATAGAGAACGCTGCTGCCCATTCTCTAGTAAGTCCCTTAGTCACCTTCTACGACACCCACGGGAAGAGATGCTGTATGTATCCTATTAATATTATAAATGTGAACGTTTTTACGTTTAGATATTTTGATGTTTCTTATTATTACGCAAAAACACCTGAATGGATTTGGATGGAATTTGGCATACAGATAGTTTATAACCTGGATAATTTCCGACGTCCACTCGAGCGTGGCCGCTGGCAAAAGCTAGTCTATAAAGATAATAAAGCTTATAACGTGCATTCCAGAAACTCATCACGCATTTTTGTCTGAGCTTTATACTGCGTTATGAGCGCTCTGATTGTGTCCGAAACTGGAATATTTGCGTAAATGGATACTCGTAACTCAAGATGCTGAACCCGCAAATAATAATATTGTATCACAAAAGTTGTAATGCTACCAGGACAAATTGCCTATGTTACTTCGTATCACATTAGCTATCTGTTAGTGAAAGTCCCATTAAAATTGGTCCAGCCGTCTCGGAGAGTAGCCGTATAAAACAAACAGACAGACAGACAAAAAAAAGGTTTTTGTTAAAGTACCGTATATATGTACTTTTATATGCATTTATTGGAGCTGTTATTTTGGCATTACACACGGACTCTGGTTTTTTTTTATTTGTATGTATGTTTATGTACTTATATTGTATATAGATACTACTTCAGTGCTGTTTACAGACAACACTGAATATTATCTAGAACCCAGTCACCCTGCCTACCTTTTTCTGGATAAGTCAGTCGTGATGAAGCTTTGACGTCCCTGGTTAATATATATCTAATACTGGCTGGTGTTACGTAGGTACCTTTTAGAAGGAAGCAGCAGAATTTAATTTTTTCGCTAGATTTTCCAGGTCCAGGCGACACGAGTATCGGCTAAGTTAATTTAATTTCGTAAACGATGTTAACCCACCACGCGTAGCGCTAATGAGCTTACTCATAATTAATACATATAATAAAAATGCAACGGATCGCTGTCTGTACATGGAAGATATATGAGAAAAAATATTATTGGGACCTTTATCAACGCAAATAGCACTCAAAATAATGATTGTTAGAATTTTTGTCTGTTTGTCTGTTTTTCTGTGCGTTTGTGCACGCTTATATCAGAAACGGCTTATCCGATTTAGATGTAGTTTTCACTAATATATTGCGGTAAGCTTCACTTAACTTAGTGTTTGTTTCATGTCAATGGGTTCATAAATAAAACAGTTATGCCAATTTAAAGAATTACGTCGAACAGTTGTTATTAAACTATCTATTATTTCTCTGTTCAGTAGCTTTGACTGAAACTTTACTAAACTTCAAAATAATGCTCTATATAAAATAATATCACGCAATAACGGCTTAACGGATTTGGATAAAATTTGACAAGCAGACAGTTTATAACCTGGATTAACACATAGTATACTTTTATCCCGGTAGGACGTCGCTAATTTCCAACCTCCACGCGGGCGAAACCGCTGGCAAAAGCTAGTCTAAAAATGAACCCCGATTTCCCTTGGTCGCGATATCACACGTGAACGGCTGGACCAATTTCGATAAATCTGTTTTTGTTGTGTTTGTTATTGTCAGGAGAAGGTCTTTATGAAAGAAAACTTTAAGATAGTTGCGCGTTGCGCGCATTATACCTATCTATGTATAATGCGAATTCAATATGCACAGTTAAGACGGGACAGCGTCTGTCAGGGTAGATAGTTAAGTTATAAAATGCAATTTGCACTCAAAAAATACATCTATCGTAAATATTGATGGCACCTTGCACAGTGATTATAGAAAAAGTGTTATCTTTGCTAAGATGACACTATTTCTATAATCACGTCACCGTTCAGTTCCTGCTATATCCTTTCAAACAATAAAAAAATCCAAATCGGTCCAGCCATCTTCGAGTAATCGGGGAAAATACATAAAAAAAAATAAAAAAGGTTCCGACGAATTGAGAGCCTCCTCCTTTTTGAAGTCGGTTAAAAACATCATTCTCGTTACAAAGGGATGTTACCAAGGCGATAACATCAAATACGGTGACATGATTATAGAAAAAGTGTCGTCTTAGCACGTTTCCGTATTTGATGTTATCACCCGGGCAACATCCGTTTATATTTCGACAAAAAAAAAACAAAAACAAGTCATAACATTTACGATTGAAAAAAGAACGAATAATAATTAATCCCTATTTCCCTTGGTCACGGTATCACACGTGAACGGTTGAACCAATTTTGCTAATTCTTTTTTTGTTGTGTTTGTTATTGTCAGGAAAAACTTTTCTTATGAAAGAAAAAATAGGAAAGTTGCGCGTAACATTTATAAAATGCGAATTCAAAATTCATAGTTAAGACAGGATAACGTCCGTCGGGTCAGCTAGTTAAGTTATAACATGCAGTTCGCCATTAAAAATATATCGTAAATATTGAAGGCACCTTGCAAAGTGAAAAACTGTCATCTTAGCACGTTTCCGTATTTGATGTTATCACCTTGGCAACATCTGTTTGTAACGAGAAAGATGTTTTTTAATTTAGACAAAAAAAAATATCAAGGCATGATGACATTTACTATTGAAAAAAAAGAAGGAACAAAATTTGACGCAGATCATTTTGGAATGCCTAATGCTTTTGTCAAGGAAACTCAAACCAATTTTATAAAGAAGAACAGTTTTATAGGTAAACCTAATCCGTCTTATTACAAAACACGATCTAACTTTCTAACGAAATGATTCTACGGTAGGGGTTCTAGAGTCTAATTCTGAATTCATGGTTACAGTTTGCGCACTGATTATTTTTCCTCCTGTATAGTGACGTTATTAATGTTCTTCTGACAGGCCAGATGTGTAGTAGCTGCATCCGGACATGCGGTGCGTGTATGACTAGATATAGGGTCGTAAACAAGGCAAAAGGAGAAAGAACCGTAGCAGGTGCCGTTCTATAATTTATATTTAACCCCATGGGAACAATGCGTGAGTTTATATACAAAGGCACTTTTGAATTTTACGTAGCTGTAAGATACTCGTAATATTGATAAAAAAAGAAATAGCTCAACTTACCGCCGCCATTCCTGTAGCATAGATAAGGGAAGCGCCACACATTCGCGAGGTCGACTGCAAAGCCGATGATGGACAGCAGAAAGTCGGCGCCCGTGCCCCATGTCTCGCGCCCGTCGCCTTCCTCTGACATTAATTATACAGTGTACAGGTATTTGATGTAGAAGGTACCTAAGTATAACTAAGAATTTGTTACAGTAAATATTTTTAAAACTCTGAGGCCCTAGACCTAGCATGAACGCGGACGTTAACGTAATAATGTAAATTTGAATGATTTTTGAATCGGAAATACAATTTTTTTGTTACAAGCACAATAAGTAGACAACAAAGAAATGAATAAAGTTTTAAACTAAATAATAATTGCAGTGCAATGCTGCCAGTCTCCTGGGTACGTTTCCGAATGACAGCGATGCGGATGAATATTTCGACGCCTTTTGTTTTTGTATTTAAATTATAGTTTGTTAGTAATTTAATTTAGCACCTAGTATATACAGTTAGTTGTGTTTAATATTGATAAATTATGTAAGTAAACTAATAAACTAAAATAAACTAATGAAACAAATAAATAAACAGTGAATAATATATGCGAAACGAGTACCTATTATCAATTTAAAAATCATTCAAATGTTACTTCGCGCGTTCCTGCCAGGGAACCACTGATCAAGGGAAGTTAGATTGTTCTTTGCGACAAAGAGAGATCGAAAAAGTGTAGGATGGCCTTTGTCCAGTACTGAAATATTACGAGTTAGTAAAACATTATAGTTTTATCATCATTACATTTTAAAAAAAGCGTCCACTGCAAGACATACGCCTACTGATGGGGCCCGCAAGGGCCGATGCCTGCCAGGGGTGCGGGTTGTTCGAAAGAGATACCGCGGCCCCTGGCACACAGACAACTGAGGGAACACGGGTGGGTTTTAGTCAGTAAAAGTCTGACACGCCCTCCTGCTCCACCCAGACCGGGAAAAGTTATTTGATGATTTCCCACCCAAACAAAATAAGACATAGGCCTCCCCAACCACCGCCACTTCAACCAGTTCTGTGATTCTCGGATCCAGCGAATTCCTGCGGAGTTCAATTGGTTTACCTTGTGGAAGGCCATGTAACGCTACGTCTTCCAGTACAGTTTTAAGGCTTTCAATTACTTCAAAATTACAAATGGTGCAAAGAAGAAAAAGGTACCTGGTTTTATACTATTCGTTGTGACCTTTTTCGAATTTTCACTAAAGAATTCCTCCTCTATTTGTACTTTTGGCTCCTCTGTAATAAAAACAGTAAATTAATTACGAAGCAACTTCATCTAGAACCAAAATAGATGTTAACATTTTAAAATTAAGTTCTAGGTACTTACTCTTATAACATGATAGAGTTACGACCGAGCCTTTCGTTGATTTGTTATCTGAAAAAGAAAATAAAACAATTGAAATGTAAATAGTCTATGGTGCTCATAGAGTTAGTGCTTCGGTGACACTTTCAGCCTAGCGCGATTGAGATAGGTTTCGGTTTCAATACAATAACATAGGGGCTGTTAAAATGCAGTCTAATTGAGCCCTGGCATACAAAATTGACCAAAATTATTGAAACGTTTGAATAGTCAGGGTGGCTATCAAACTCAACATAACATCACACCTGTATTCTTCAAAGGGTATGGCACAGGTGTACCGATAGTACACCTATATTACACTAGTAATGTTTTAATCTCATGCTCAACTGGGCATAATACCAGATTCCGGGCTGCGAGTACGACTGGTCGGGATGTCAACTAAGCGCGGATCTTGCAGTATGTCTCGTTGTCTAATAGTAAAAGGGTGATGGTGTAATAAGGTCGTGGAGCTACAGCGCATTCTCCGAAGTATTGTCTGTAGAAGACCGATTTTATAATCAGCCGTTAACGTTCCCACTACGGGGAAAAAGGCCTCTTCTCTGTGAGAGGAAGTAGGCCGTAATCCACCACGCCGACCCAGTCCAGGATGTTACATCTCTTCGAATTTATGGTACTAGGACATGCCAGTTTCCTCACGATATTTCCGAAGGCCGATTCAAATTGTCATAATTGAACGCTAAAAATGCACTATCATGATCCATTACGTGGAAATCCGCAAAACAACCACGAACTACCTCGGCATGCACCCAAAACTCTCCAACATTAATCCACCTCATCAATATGCGAATAGTCCTTAAACCCGTGCATATAAATGAGCCCTAACTGTCCCTAATACCGTTCATTCTTACACCTACCGCAGGATCTTAATAACGTCAACGGCATCCGATCGGGGACGCCATAATAGGATGCCGAAGTGGAAAAATGCCGCAATAATCCTGAGGTGCGATTCCATTGGAATTCAAAAACGGTACGTTAATGTCGGCACGGAATGGGTCGGTATTTCATATTATTGAGGTATGTCGGTACATGCATCGGTATTTTTTGCTGTTATTGACTTCGTTTCGGCGCGATAGACGAAAATTTTAATTAATCTGAAATGTGGCGTGAATTGTTCGTTGTTCATAGTTTGCAAAGTCTCTGCCCCTTGTATTGGGCCGTATCGGGTTTTGTGTGCATTGAGATGAATTTAATTTTTTGTTCATGGGTTTTGTGTTGCACATGACTATAAAATTCTAAAAAAGTCTGGTACCAGGAATTAGCTCCAGTCAACACGTCAACACGTCTTCACATTTAATGACATAATTATTGATAACAAAATATTATAAAACATTTTACAAGAGTAACGGTGGAGTTTCTTGCCCGTTCTTCTCCATACGAAACTACATTTTGGAAGGGGCAATTAGATAGAATCAATTTTATTTTCTTGTACATTTTTGCGTGCATGTTTGAAGTAAGCTATTTGACTTTTACTTTCAAATTATTGAGAATCGACCTCACGACCGACCTTTTTACAAGTCGTAAAAGGTATACTTTGAGCTTAGTGGCTAAATTGTCGGACTAGCGTGGCCATCCATGCTTCGACGCAAACGTTGTCAAGTAAACCATTATGTTTCAAAATCAAAATCAAAAGTCATTTATTCAAATTAGGCTGAGAATCAGCACTTTTCAATGTCAAAATACATAAGACAGTACCCCAAACCCCGGCTTTCACCACTTCCTAGTGCTTTAGCTAGGAAGAAGAAGTGGCGCAACAAACTCCATAGGAAGCGACAAATTGGAACCGTGCACCTAGCTTCTGATGTTTCATAAGTGCCCTTGCAGGTTTATGTGAAATAAAATATTTTGATTTGATTTGAAAAAAACTCCCCAGCAGCACAGCTGTCTGTTTAGTCGGCTAGACTTGATTCTATACATACATAGGCAAAGTAATAAACATTACGAGACACAGAACATTAATTCAATAATTAGTCATAATGTCAGCTAGCCATGCCAATTTTACTGACAAATAAAATAAAAACTTAACTCAAGTACAAAGAACAAAAATTTAAATAAAGTATAATACCAACATATATAGAATCTATAAAATATAATATTGGCCCTTTCAGGCTTCAAAAATATATGAACGTCAAAAAAGTTCATAATATAACAACTTTAAGCGTCATTAAACTGTGGTCAAGATTTAGATTAATTAATATGTCACTGCTTTTTCTCATAATTTTTCATATGAATTCCTAATGCACAGCTAGATCAAAATATGCCCATTTTTGATCTAGCTGTGCATTAGGAATTCATGTGAACGGTTCAATAATATATTATATTATTGAACCGTTCACATGAGGGCATATTTTTGATCTATAGGTTCTATAGAATTTATTGAGCTATCCAACGCTCACAATATTTTGAATCCTTGACAGTGCCAATATATTAATGAGCTCAACTGTACAAAGGGCGTGACAGCTTACAGCTTACACCCAAATCAGTTAGACAAATAAAGAAAGAAACAATAACGTTTATTTCGACACAGCGGGGTAATTGCATAACACACTGAAGTAGGAATGACATTCATTTTGACAGTTCCACAACATTCATTGCATTATTTGCGTTGATGAGCAGAATTTTTTTTCGAACTTATGAAGCAATGCATTATTAGCAATAGGTATCTTGCAAAATTACTCAGATTATTCAAAATTGATAGTATGTACGCAATTATGATACCGTTCGTCTGAAACACAAAATTCAAATAACAATTGGGCACGCTCGTTCCATCATAGACCTCATCAATCGCTTTCCATCAGGCGTGATCGAGGTCAAGAGCAGGCCCATTCAATAATAAAAAACAAAATCAAAAAGTGAACACAATATTTAAACAAAAATAGTGTGCACACATACCTACTTCTCTATGAACTGAAACCTCATAATGTATCTTGTTTTAATCTAGCATTAAAACTCAGCCACATAAAATAATAAACTTCACAAAAAGCAAAGTTTGAAGACCTCATTTAACAGGGAGACGCAATAACATGCATACAGTTATAATCAAGTGAAACCTTCTTTTAAAACTTATATATACTTTGATTAAATCTAGACTCTATTCATGACTCCCTAGGTTTTCATTAAAACTTCTAAGTGAATTAAATGCAACGTGATACGTGCTGGTTTATTTTTATTCCCAACGACTAAAGAGGGGTTGTGTGGAGTGTTTACAAGTCGTACGGCTTTGTTGTCTGCTAGTGGCATCGTATTATAGCTCCCAAATGGGTGGTCTCATTTTAATATGGTTTTCATTACTGGGGTGTGTCCAGACCTGGCGAATGCGCCGCTCGCGAGCCGCTGGCAAACTGCGCGTGTGCATTTCATGTTCGTACGCAGCCCATGCGCCGTCCCCGCGCCGCTGGCGCACAAGGTACGCGCCCTAATCGAGCGGCGCAGGAGGTGCGCGTGTGCCGCCCGCGGTATGCATAGTAGCCGCTTAATTCATGGCCTTTCAACTCTGGTATTATATTCAGTCTTATTTTAAAAAACGGAACCTGCCACCAACGTCTTCTGTTTTTCCTTTTAGTTTTTGTCAGTAATAAAATAGCCGATGCTGCAGCAATTTTGCTAACGGCAGTCATATGGTCCGACATCTTCGGGAGAAAATTCACAACTGAGGCTCATATTTAGTTCAAACGCGAAAGAAGCTATGCGCCCCACTCGAGCCTTGCCGGAGTTGCACTAGAGCGGTGCACCAAACGTAGGCTGTAACCGCACGCGAGCAACACGCGCGCAGTTCGCAAGCGGCTCGCCAACGGCACATTCGCGGCGTATTCGCCAGGTCTGGACACACCCTTAGAAGGATGGTTTAAGCGGCGTGGTGCTGGGCTATGTATCATGAAAATCTGATAAGAGGTTTTTAAATTTGACACAGAGACCCAAGAACAGGTGGTGAGGACCACCTAGACCCGTACCGCAGGTGTTGAATCGAGGTGGCTCTAGAAAAGGATGCCTGGAAGGATTTGGAGATGGCCTTTGATCAGCAGTAAGACAGTGTAGGCTACTAAAAAAAACATTAATAACTTGTTCTAATTTGTTTTTAGGTGTCCTACTTGGAGCTGCGTACTTCAAAAGGTGGCTGGTCTGGTAGTAGCTGGATGAAAGTAGCCGAGGATTGAGTTGAGTTACGTGCAATTCAAGAAGCCTAAAAATCCGGCTCGAAGGACCATGTTCGACATTGAACGTCGAACATTTCGTCTAGCAGTGGGTATAGATCGATGTTGATGAAGTTTTTAAACTGATATATAGTAACTAACACTATTGTCGTATTTTGCTTTCTGTAAAAATAAAACAGGATTTTTTGTGCCATATATAGTATTTATATATTGCACATTTTTAAGTAATGCTATTGTAGTATTTTTGCTATATGTGAATAAAACATGGGACTTTTTCCATTATATTGTGCTAAAAGTAGCATAGAATAGATTTTATGCATTCTGTCTGCTTTATACCTGACAATGTAATGTAAGTACATATTTAATTAATTTTCTTACTTGCATATGCAATACAAACAAATAAATAATAAGAAAAACATATTTATGTTGAAAGCAGCCAGCTACGTCTGTGTTTTAAACCTTGAGAAGTTTTAAATATTGAAGTAATCAAAAGATGTTGGCCTCAGGAGACATCTTCCGTTTGAACGCATTTAGATTACCAATCCCAACGGTTTTATTTGATCTGTTATTTTTGCAGCTGTATTTTCGTTTTATATGCAATGTATTAAAAATATCATAATTTACCTTTGCATATTTTTTTGGTAAAAATTATGTACTTGGATCGCTATATTTACAAATATTTTAAGCATGATTAACCTTTGTCCAGATGTGACACAAGACAACATAATTATAAATAAATTAAAAATAAAGACCCCAAACGGCTTAAAACTATAGTTTTGAGTCGTTTGGGGTCGAAACGCTCGGGCCCGAGTGCACGTCTCCTTTTTAAGGAAATTTCTCGCCGGCTGGTTAGACACTTCACGGGCTGGGTCATTCTTTGGGCAAAGAATTAGCATTGCCATTCAACGTAGCAATGCTGCCAGTCTTCTGGGCACGTTTCCTGATGATAGCGATGCGGACGAATACTTCGACGCCTAAGTGTCCTTTTGTTTTTGTTTTTTGTAAATGTTTAGTTAGTTTAAAGTCAGTTGTTTATTAATTAAATATATTCATTAGGTAGTAAAAAAAAAAAAAATGCCTTTATTTGCCTGCACATTAACAAGTTCTTATAAGCTTAAAACATTTCATCTATATGTACAAAAATGAGTTCCTATTTCCCTTGGTCACGGCATCACACGTAAACGGCTGGATCAATTTTGCTAATTCTTTTTTTGTTGTGTTTTTTATTGTCAGGAAAAGGTTCTTATGAAAGACAAAAAATAAGAAAGTTGCGCGTGACAATAGAAAATTTAAGAAAACTTAACGACCATATTAACTTTTCTAATATTATAGCAATGCGAATTCAATATTCATAGTTTAAGACAGGACAGGGTCTGTCGGGTCAGCTAGTTATAAATAAAATAAACATTGCCTTTATTTACCTGCACATTAACAAGTTCTTACAAGCTTATTTATTATTATTATTTATTTATATATTATTATACTTATTTATTCTACATTTCATTATATTATAATTTCTGATTCATAATATGGCTAAGTAATAACAGTCACACGGGTCTATACATTAGGTTAAGCTACGTGTATGATCCCTTGGTAGACCATACATTACTTATAAACGAGGTATGAATGGAATGAAAGAAGGTAAAGTACTGAAACACTACTGTATTGTCACAAGGGTAATAAAAATAAAATGAGCTAAATGAACCGATGGTGTGGCAATGAAGTGAGTGACGCGCCCCATGTTGGCTGTAAAGAGAACGCCTGGCTGAGCTGATAGCCCAACGCAAACTGAACTAATTACTATGAGTTGAAATTAATGTGTGGCGCCAACTGGTGATTTACAGAATGTGCGGTTGCACCGTACACTACGCTTGCCGGGTTTGGTACTTTAATTGATGACCATCATTTTTATACATACCGAGACTCCTCCGTAACTCGAAGAGCACGTTAAGCCGTTGGTCCCGGCTGTCATCCATTGATATTTGACAGTCGTTACGGGTTGTCGGGATCCCGAAAGTTTGACAACCAGTCCAACCAAGGGGTATCGTATAACCCAGTTTATGGGTTGTGGAGGTCAGATAGGCAGTTTATCATCACCATCATCATAATTTCAGCCGAAACACGTCGACTGCTGAACATAGACCTCCCCCAAGGTCCCTTCGACCGGTTCTGTGATTTTCGCATCCAGCGTATTCCTGCGGTCTCCACAAGGTCATCGGTCCACTTTATGGGAGGCCTTCCAACTGTACGTCTTTCGGTACGCGGTGTGGCTGTTTCTACGTGTATAATAGTGGTATTCAGCTGCATCCGATTAGAATGGAAGCCGACCCCATTATATTTGGGGTTCGATCAAACCGTACGGCTATTGTTACTTAGCCACAAGTCCCTTCATTTATGTTTTTTTTGTGTCTTCTTCTTCTTCTTCGTATCACTCTTGTCAGAGTCGTCGTGGTCCTCATAAAATTTCTTGTCTAGGGGCTGATGTAATTCGCTTCACGATTTCTGGCCATCTACTCCGATTTTTGGAATGTAATGTGCACTTATACAAGGGATCGCCCAATTCGGATTGTATTTGGTCAGTCCATCTCATGGGTGAGCGTCCGCGTGATCTAGTGCCTTCCACTCTACCCTGCACGACAAGGCGCTCTATAGAGTCACCGTCACGCCTCGAGACGTGTCTGACGTATTTGAGGATGCGCGTTTGGACCAGAATAGATAGACGCTTTTTGATGTTGAGTTCTTGGCGTATCGAGGTGTTGGTGCGAAACTCGTTCCACGATACCCAAAGCATTTTTCTCCAGAACCACATTTCCAGAGCGTCCATCTTATTCTTTTCGACATCGCAAAGCGTCCACGTCTCAGCAGCGTATAGGAGCATAGGGAAAACCAGTGTTTGAATCAGCCAAATCTTGGTGGCTTTTGTAAGATCTCTGTTCCTCCAGACCTTTTTCAGTGTGTCCATCGATGACTTGGTTAACGCCATATATCTCTTAATTTCGTCTATGCACCCACCCACCTATGTTTGAAATTAAGGCTCCAAGATAAATGTACGCCTGGACCACGTTGCAGTTCGTAATTTTAGAGACTTCGGGCGAGTTTTTTTTTTCCGCGGTCCACGATCATCACCTTAGTTTTTTTGCAGCTGATCTTTAGTCCGAATTCAAGGCTCACACTCTCCATTTTACGAAGTAGTTCCTCTAGCTGACTTGTGGTAGTCGCAAATAGCGTGATGTCATCAGCGTATCGCAGATTAGCAATTTTGTAGCCACCGATTGATACACCGTCTGTCTAGTCCACCAGAGTAATGTGCTTGATGAGTTCGGTGGAAACATTGAAAAGGAGTGGCAATATTATGCAACCCTGACGGACACCTGCACTAGGATGGAAATTGTTCGACAAGATTCCATCGGTTCGAAATGAAGCTGTACCTGTCTCGTACAACTTTCTTAACAGATGCACTAAAGGCCTTTAGGCGTTCGTTAAGAATATGAAGCAGTATTTTGCTGGCGTGTGAGATGAGTGCAATTAGGCGGTAATTGCTACATATCATAATGGAACCCTTGTTATGCAACGGAGTAAAAATTTTATTGGCCTAATTAGTTGGCCAGATCCCAGTCCTCTATACCTTGTTGCATATTTCGAAGAAGATATCAACTCCTTGCTCTCCTAAGGCTTTTATAGTCTCAATTGGTCTCTCAAGTGGTCCCCCCACATCTCTGCCTGTAGCTTTGCTGTTCTTCAGGTGTTTAATGGCTGCTGAAACTTCCGACTTCAGAATGTCTGGTTAATGTTAGGCACGGTTGTAGGATAAATTTGTGATTGGTGGTCGTGAAACAAAGATTCTCAACAGGTCTCAGAAATTTGGTCAAGTTCTGATACGATGACACCATTGTTGTCTTCAGTTGCCCAAGTTTTAGAAGTCAGTGATTTGGTAATGGATCGGGTTTTCTGACAGAGGTCTCGCGATTCACAGTGCCCCGAGTGTACTTCTATTTCCTGACGTATTCCCTGATAGTGGGCGTTTTGGTCTCGACGGCATGCAGTCTGAATTTGGGCAGACATACCATTTATAGCCCTGATGACGGCTACTCTCGCCTTCATAACCCGCCTTTTCCAGAACTGTCACCTTCGAGTTTTTGCTGGCAGATTTGTCTCGGTGATTGCACTAATGATGATATCCTTGGCTCGATCCCATAGAACGCCTGGAAATTCCTCGTCGTAATTGGTATCAGGTCATTTTTTTTTTGCGTATCTGTACGTATATTTTGTGTGTCTGGTGGGCAACTGCCCGATGGTTGATTTTCTTTTGGGAATGACATCTCGCAGTTCAACCTATGAGGTTGTCGTCTGCTTAACCGAGCCCCCGACGGTTGATGTCGGGACGTTGTATAAATGTCACCGTATGATTGTGAACACCGCGCATTGGTTTATGATCTATCTCGAGAGAATGTGAACTGTCGAAAAATTGTGAACCGTAGCATACTGCTTACAATTTAACGCATTATTTTTCGGTAGATTATAATCTATATCGAAGTGAAACCGTTAAATTGTGAACTGGTAACAAGACGGATAGTACCTTGCGCTATTACTAAATAGTCAAGTAACTGCCATTAATTTGGAAGTAGCGCTCGCCGGCCGCTACCGAGGCACCGCTCGCTTCGCTCGCTCGGCTTGCGTGCAGTTGGTCGCAATTCTAACCTAACCTAACCTATTCGGTCGGTATGCAGTATGGTGCAGTTCACAATTTATCGACAGTTTATAATCTCGCTAGATAGATTATAAACTAACGGTGTTCACAATCATACGGTGACATATATACCAGTCACGCGGTAAAGTCTGATTGCGCGATGCAGGATTTGTGTGACGTCAGGTCATTGATGCGAAGTTCGCATGTGGAGTTGCAGATGGCCGCCACACGTACTTCCAGAATATTTTTGGGTTCCACAGTCACAGAAACGATTTTAATACCAATAAAACGAAAACCCCGAAAAGCTTTTTTAAACTACATCAAAAGCCTATTAAAATTATTTCAATGTTCCAATAAAATTAACTCACTGTTTAGTCAAGGAGCCCGCTAAAGAAAGTTTTCCGCCAAGTCAAACAAGACTAGCGGAATAAATAGTGAAGAGGCAATAAGTTTCTACTCAAGTGCCACTGGCGCCACCTGGCGGGCTTAGAGTTTTTAATATATTTTCTTTCTCTAGTAGCGCCTCGTGTTTCAGTTGAGTCGATACTGTATTTATTGCAGTACAATGAAATGAGTTCTAGTCTAAGTAGTTAGTAGTTGTTTAATAGAGAAATATTGGTCTGGAAATTATTGACGGATTTTGTTGGAGATAACTTTGTTTGAGACCAGGTATTGTGACGTTTTGATGTTAGTCACTGTAGATTATCATTTTCATAGCAGTTTTTTGCCAATAAACTGCACTCTAATTGAGTAGTACACTTAAGATCACAATCTGAATAATTTTCAATACGAATGAATACCACAGCGATACGAATTAATTTTTCGACGCTGTATTTTAATTTTTGAATAGTTTTAGTTAAGTTAGGATTATAATATGTTATTTTTATTAATTTATTAGTTATTAGCTGTTATTTGTAGTTTAATTTTATTTAAAATATAACGAAACATTTCGAGGTGAAATTGCTAATCCATTGCTTCGTATGTGCGGAAACATTCTATACAACAACGTAAAAAAACGAAAAGGGTATTGTTGAACTGTCAAAATGAAAGCCATTGGTACTGTTAGTGTATTACGCTTAATAGCGTAAAAAAGCACACAGTTTTTTTTGTAATGTTTGTCAGCTTGTTCTTGAAAACCATGTCATGTAACAACATTAACATATGGCATGAAAAAAACAGCCACACGGTTGGGTTTTAGTCAGTAAAAGTCTGACACGCCGTCCTGCTCCACCCAGAGCGGGAGAAGTTATTTGATGATTATCCTCAAAAAAAAAACTACAATTCTACATCACTAAAAGTACTACAGTAACATACCGAATGCCCGCGGTGTGCTGCTTGCTGAGCAGTACCCATCATCCCTGACACTTCGTCCGCCAGGCGTGCCACTAGCGCCACGGCTCAACAGCGCAGGGTTAGCGCGCTGTTCCTCATATGATGGCGCCGTATGAGTCACTACGCCGGCGCCGCTGAGCGTGGCCTGTCGAGACATAAACAATTATACAAATTAAATTGGAAAATTATTTTTTTAAAGATTTTTCAAGGTTCATTCAATTTGAGTAAAAAAAAGGGGGAGAAAAAAAAAATCATCTCCTTTTTTTCGTCAGTTAGCAATACCAATGTCACATGCTAAATATATTTTCAGGCATGTAACATTTTCTTATTTGACGGTGTGATAATTTTGGATTTTGTCATAATGAAAAACAATCAAAATCGGGTTGTCTCACGGAGTAATGAAAGAAGGGTTGTCTCTTTGCCTATCTATCCTTACTACTAAAATTAAAGCTAAACAGTTTGTTTGTTTGAACGCTTTAATCTCTGGAACCGCATGTTGGATTTGAACATTTTTTTTTTTGCAATTCGTAGGCCAATTCTTGATGAAGATTATAATTTTTATATCATCACGCTAAGTCTCTTAGAAGGCGAGAAAATATAAGAAAAGTCAGAAAGATCGCTACGCAACAACGAAGTCACAGCGCGGGCGATGCGACGGGGTGGGACGGGGGAACAAAAAATATTTTTTGACAGCTAAACAAAGCAAGAGACAGAAGAAGAACGCGGATAGAACCGTCTTTCACAAGCCAAAACCAACATAATTCAGAACACATCAAAATGAACCAGCTAAGGCTCATAAAACTCCTAGGCTTCCTAAGACCTAACTCATAAACACCGATTACTCAACCAATTACGTAGGTTGAGCAGTTGAGCTCAATATAGTCGCCCCCGCTAAGTTGAGTAACAGCGTGATTAACCTTTAAAGTTTACCGACAATCAAGTTACTGCGGTCGACTTGTAACTTGACAGCTTTCGGTTATTATAACACAGCCATCGGAACTAACTTGTGATGTGGATATCGGGTTAAAGGTTGCTCGATAAATATAGAATTCGCTGAATAATCATGATCGCGCAAGTTCGGTATGAAAATATCAAATCATTGAGATTTTATTTTCATACAAAGTACATAAATACCTAGTTTAAATGTCTCAAAAAAATGATAGTAAAAAGGGAGGAAGGAATCACAGGGCATCAAAAAAAAATTGCTGTGCACAAATTTGTGGTAAAAAACAATAAAACGAAATGTAGCACGTGACTGCAATTAGAGCAATGCCTTGTGGCACATGAGTAACCAAACAGAACAGAGACAAAGCTTCATATAACCGCGCGAATCGGTTGCACTACTACAAGCACGAGGGGCATGTTTGCGTGACCACTGGCCGCTTGTCGCGTACTCGGCGAGACTGGAAAAAACCGGTTTACGCTGGCACAGCCAGTTGACAATCTCAGGGTTAGTGCGACGCACATTGTTTGTTTAATTAGTTGCAATATGTCTGTGATGATAATCTTGATCCTTATAAGCACAGTTCTATGTCAAATAGGTGTATGTAATAAATAATCATTGATCCTTACTCCTCACGCAACTGGACCACGCAGTTGTTGCTTAAAATAAATTATTATAATTCTGATATCTATATCCATGTACTCGTAGATACAATACATTATATCAAGATTGCCAAAACAATTACAAAAATGGAAATGAAAATGAGAATGAAAATGGAAATTAAAATTAAAATTTGAATGGAAATTATAATTAAAAGACTGATTTAACAAGGGACCTCCAAAGCAGGGATGACATCCTATCAGCCACAGTCTTCGAGATATCTTAGCGCTGGAAATAAGTACTTATGGTAATAATTGACTTCCCTAGAAGGGCTCTTCCGCAAGGATCTTTACTTGTACTACGTGCTTTAATTGAAAATACTCACCACCGTGGGTACCTTGTCGTGGTACTCGCGTTCATAGCCGGTGGGGCGCGTCCGCGTCAGGTCAGACTTGTGCACCGTGGCGTCACAAGTCTCATGCTCCTAAACAAATGAATCTGATTGTAATTCGCTCTATATGTGATGTCGTGGGGTGTGAGTACGGTAGATATGAGAGCTATGGTGGCCCAGTGGTTACGGTCGCGACTGGTCGCGACTTAGGTTCGAACCCAGACAAGCACTTTACTTTGTGTAAATTATTTTATCACGACTACTCTTAAACCGGTGAAGGAAAACATCGTGAGGAAACCGGTATATCCTAGAACCAAAAATACGAGGACATGTGACATCTACCAACCCGTCCTGGGCCCGTGGTGGATAACGGTCGACTCACTCTCACAGAGAGTCTCACTCTCTCTCTCTCCTTCTCACTCTCACTCTCACACTGGAGGCGTTTGTTCCAGCAGTGGGAATATTATGAGCTGCTTATTTGATTTTCTATGTGTGTGTGTGTGTGATTTGTGTTGTGATTTGATAAAGGCTGTCCAATGAATTTTGACGGGTTTTTTATGTCAGAATAATTATACATATTAGTATATTGATTAAATTCGATCGGTGAAAAGCCGGGAAAGAAAAAGATACAGAAAAAAGATACACTATTCATATTGTTTATGCATCTATTTACTTTATCCTTTGCTATTATTACAGATTTCCAAAGAATCCGGATATTAAAGATAAATGGATTTCGACATAGGAATGCAACACTTCCCATACTTAATTAGTTATCTATTGTTGCGAGACTCCTTAGCGATTAACGCTCAACGGAAAATTTTCGATATGAGCATTACGAGCTTTGCACTGGACTATTCCTGCAGTGAGAGTGAGCGCGCGATATCATTCTCTGCTTTTCGCACACAGTTATTATTGGTTGCAGGGGCCGCGCCTCCTGAGATTACGCGTTTTTAGAAAATATTGCGTAATGTCATTGCTAAAAGTTTAATTTTTGTTGCAACAATGCAAAATGCATGTGTTGGCGATAGTGTGTATTTATTGTTTGTCTATGTGTTGGTAGCTGCGTACCGGCGACAAGTGTCCCAGTATTAAAAGACAGTAGATAGCACTTCTATTGCCTTATTATTAAGATTTCTGTGATGGAACCAAACCTGAAACCGCGAAAAAAAAATCAGTTGTTCCCTACATTTTGATGAGATATGCGAACATAAATGCGACCCGGGTAAATTCCGTAACCTAGGGTGAATATATTTAATAACAGTAATGTTAATTTAAACACGAGCAAATTTGAATTTACCCGATAAATCACCCGGTTGAATCCCATATATAATCACTACTGATTCTACCCTCTCTAGTACCATGTTTACAAACAACTTCTAACAAACGCTTACCTGTGCGTGTTGTGGGGAGGAGCCGCGTCGGGAGCCGCTGCTCGATGACCTGTTGCTGGCCTCTGCACACACAAACAAACAATACAAACGATAAGTGTTTATAGCTATGTTAACAAAGAAATAAATAATGTCTAATTGGCACATGCCACAAGAACACACATTATAAAAATAAATATACGATTCGATTCGCTCCCAACTGCAATACTACATACAATACTGCAATACTGGAATTCAGCTGTATCCGTCTAGACTGGGAGCCAAACCTACCATAGTTGGGGAAACGCTAGGTAGATGATGGGATTAACATTGGAACGGTTGATAAGGGGCTAGGGAACAAACATATTTTGTTTGATAACCTACATATGTTCCCTAGCCCCTTATCACGTACAATTTAATCGCGACGTTTCTCAAGTTTTAGTACCTACAAGTGAAAATTCTAGAAGCATTATTTTAGAATTAACACAAACCGATTCTATTTTTACTCGTAGGTTAATATCATATATTTATAGAGCAAGGTTCTCCAAGGGCTTTTTGAAGAACTTCTCGAAAGATCGATTCTTAATCGAGTGTCTGTAAATCCGGGTAACCCTCTATACAATTCTACACGACGGCAATTTTGCATTTCATGAAGAAATAAAAACAAATAAGACCGCACCGACAAAAAAACTGACGTTAACAAGCACCCTATCGAATATCCTACAAAACTGTCTCAACACAAAATTCATCATTATCTGTCCTCATCATCCTTTACCCAATTATGTTGGGGTTTTTTTAAGGATGGGAAATCATTAAACAACTTCTCCCGCCCTGGGCGCAGCGGGAGGGCGTGTCAGAGTTTTACTGACTAAGACCCACCCGTGTTCATTCAGTTGTCTGTGTGCCGGGAGCCACGGTATCTCTTTCGATCAACCAGTAACCCTAGCAGGCATCGGCCCTTGCGGACCCCATCAGTTGGTGCTGACATCTCATTGAGGCTCGCGTGAATCACAACGCTCCGTCGACCCGGGCTTGGTCCTAACTGGACGGCGAGCTACCTATTACTCGCCATCCGCAAGCCCGCGCCTACGGTGGCCAGAAATCGGCCTGATGTTTCTGACGCCCACGGCGACTCCTGCGCGACTAGGGCCGTGAGAGTGCATATATTGCCTCTCCCTCACGTAATTATGTTGGGGTTGGCTTCCAGTCGAACAATACACCGTGACATTTTAGTCGTCTTACAAACGTGGCCCACTGAATGTATCCATCAGAAAATATCTCTAGGCGCGATTAAAACATTGTTACCATTCATTACGATAATAGGTACAAAGAAAAATAAATAATGCTGTAGAATTATGAAACACCCTCCCTGTTAATAATGTTTACGTATCAAACGGTAGAAGATAGACTACCTACCTACCATTACATTCCATCATTAATTCTATCTCCATAACAGGCTGTTTCAAACTACGTCATGCGTCTTAGTGAATGATATATATTTTTTAATAAAATTATGCCATTGTTCAAAAATATCATTTTTTTTTTTATAAATGTTTAATAGTCATTGGATACATAAAGTGGGCTACCGTTGTAAGACGACTAAAATGTCACGGTGTATATAGCTGAGTACTAAAATGTCACGGTGTATATAGCTGAGTACTCGTATTTTACATAGACCGACTGTCTGACTTCCACAAGTTAGTAGGTAATACTATACACCTTGGTCAAACTGATTGTCAGAGTTTCGGGCTTCTGACGACCCGTAACGACTGTCAAAGATCTGTAAATGACAGCCAGTACTAACGGCTTAAGGTACTTTTCGAGGCACAGATTTTTTGGAATATAAAGTGACCATTCATCTGTGGACCAACTGCAGCAAAAGTAGTTTAACCTGATCGATCGATCAGTACGATTGTTATTACTTGGCCATAGGACCCTCGACACAAAATTACGGTACCATAATAGAAGCTCAATTAGTACGAAAAACCTTGTAGTGGTTGCTATAGAGTTCGGTAATTTGGCGCCTAAACACATAATCGCGTGTTTGCAATAAGAAAGTGATGTTCTTATTGGAACACCGATTAATCTGTGTGGTTCTTTCCTCAAAATACCATTTCAGACATCATTCAACACGGTCTCCATATGATCTGACCAAGATTATGTGTGGACTTTAAAAGAAACAGTTTGTTTCGGCCTTTCTTCTTAAGTAGTCAGATAGGAAACGCCGACCTCGTCTAGTTTAAAAAATATGATTGACGTGTAAAAGTTTTTGTACAAAGCTACATATACAGAAGTAAAATCATTTATCATTCATAATCACTTATCAAGGAAAACAGTATCAATAGCATAGCCAGTATTCTTGAGTTTGATGAAGAAACTGTTTACTGACTGTACCATCACTTTATGTCTTTGAAGCCTGTATCTTTGTAAAAACCAACATGTATTTATTTAAATCTGTTGAAAGTCAACGGCGCTCAAAAAAGTTGCAGCCATTATACACTAAAACCAAATTTCTCTACAATAGTATATATGCAATGGCTCCAAAACTTTATAACAAATTACCTGATCAAATTGTATCAAGCAGCAACATGCATGATTTCAAACGTAAGCTTTTTAAATTATTGATTGACAAGGCGTATTACTCGGTTAAAGAATATCTTAGTGACACATTAAAATAATGTTTGCAAAACCTTATATATGTCTATAATTAAAATGTTGCTTTCTTACGATAATTACAATTTTATAGCATTTATTATTATATACGAAATCGTGACTAAATATTATCTATATGTTTCGTGTCGTCTTAATTTATTGACATATTATTAATAATTCGTTTTTGGACAGAAATTGTGACATCTTACCTATTTATTAACTTTATTTTTTGTTCTAATTTTGTAAATTGACATTCGATAAACCACCTTATTTTGTATGCCTTTTGGCGGGACATAGTATGGACAAACATAGTTTTATATAACATTTATTTATTTTTTACTCTATGTTTACAAAATTAATAAATGAATTTGAATTTGAAAATTTGAATTTGAAGAAACTAAGAAGTGTTTATTACACAAGCAATTATGGATATTACGCTTTAATTTCTACTAATGTTCTACTTCCTACTATTATTTCAAATACGAATGTTTATGAGAATGGATGGATGTTTGTTACTGTTTCACGCAAAAACTACTGAACGGATTTCGATGAAATTTGGTACACAGATAGTTTATCACCTGGATTAACACATACATTTCTTATCCCGGTAGTACGTTCCCGTAGAGTAAATTTCGATCTCTATGCGGACGAAGCTGCTGGCAAAAGCTAGTTACTTCATCATCACCATCAACATATCAGCCGAAACATGTCCACTACTGGACATATGCCTCCCCCAAAAGTGTTTTTCCATAATCGCCACGCTTGGCAGGCGGGTTGGTGATCGCAGTATGGTGGTAAAATGCATAGAGAACGCTGCTGCCTATTCTCTAGTAAGTCTCTTAGGCGCCTTCTGCGACACCCACGGGAAGAAATGGGATGGTGCTATTCTTTTACGTCCGGCACCACACGGTTGCTTATATACACATTAACATAATATCACGCCTTGTTTCCCCGAAGGGTTGGACAGAGGCGTACCTATAGTATACCCATATTTCGCTAATTGTGTTTAAGTCTCATGTAATAGGGGACGAGCCTAGTCCCATCAACCGGGCACAAATCCAGACTCCGGACTGCTACTGAGAAATTCCAGATAGAAAAACCCAATTATACACTTTTCCCGACCTGGGAATTGAACCTACAACCTCATGTTTTCCAGTTGCGCTTACGGCCACTACATCGACGAGGCGAACAACTACACAAGAAAAACGTATTATTTATTTAGCAGCCATGCGAACGTTTACAAAATCAGTCAGTTGCAGCGACTCGTCCTTGACACCACTTGTTGTCGAAAGTTCGCACTGAAAAGTTTTGTTCGAAATCAATATAAAACAAACAGAACTCGCAGAAAGTATTTATTTCCGTCAACATTTTTCAGCTTCGTAATTACTTAAATAAGTTCGTATTTATTCTTTAAAGAAAAAAAAAAACAAAGAATAATTTGCTGTGTCCAACATTTGTAAAAACATACCTATATCATACCTAATATCGTAAAAATATAAAACATAAAACAGACACTAAACCTAATGAAACAGTCCTGGCAGAATGAAGTTCGACTGAATTCTTTAAGTATTTTTAGCAACTGCCTTTTTTTCTAATCGACAAAAAGGAGCACAGTTCTTGTCAAAAAAAAAAAAAAACCAATAATTGGTGACCAGTTGTAAGAATTTAGAAAAAAAAAAGACTAACCGCGAATGAAAGTACAAAGTTTTAGTAACTATGTACTTATATTTACCCCCACCAAAAGATCTTTGTAAAGCTATTATACTGCAAAGATGCTTTAAGATCAATGATAATTTTATTTTAATTGCATTCGGCTTAAAATATTTTATTTCAGTTAATTCATCTACTCCGTGATTTTCAGAGAGAAAACTTCATTTCGAAGATTATTAACGCTACGGCTAAGCACTGCAGAGGTGCTTGAAAAAATTAAGCCTCATTATTTTAAACTTGGTTCTTGAACTTCACCTCAATTTTAAGACCACTGATTCTGCAAGGTGAAAGTTGAGTACAGAAACTTTGCTTTATTCTCAATGTCTAGCATGTTTGACTTAAAAAGCCTAGTCACCTGTCTAGAGTAATTAGCAAAAAAACCATTACCTACCTAGTTAGTCAAATATGGCACTTGTGCCACCGCTGCGCGAGTAGAGCTAGCAAACAAAAAGGAGTTGGCGTGCAACGAGCAGCAAGTGTGCGATAGCAACGAGCGATTACTCGCTGGTATTCGTATCGTATCGCGTTGAGCGATTACTTTTTTTGATAGCTCTTGTCGCTGCGACAAACGAGTACTCGCTGGCGGTTTTAATGATAGTACAGGCTTTGCATGATAGTACAGTATCGGAGGTCGTATAACTATAGAATGTCTCCCCGCGGCGTGGATAGCAACGGGGCATGCCGGCCGATTGGCTGCGAGCGATTAATAATTTTTAATCTGTGATATCTTCAAAGATGTTCAGTTTAATGATAAACTATAAAGGGCAATTTTGATCTACATTAAATGCACAACGTAGATAAGGCTTAATAATGTATTGTTTAAAATGGATTCTTATATAACCAATTATATTTTTGAAATATGTGTAAGATAAAAAATGGATACTGTGGATTGTGTGGTTCCTTAGGACATAATATACCATCGCGGCCATTTCTGAAGACATTTTTAAGATTTATCATTCCGTAGTAGGTATATTCATCATTATATCATTACTCTTTATCTATTTAGAGAAAAAGATTAGAGAAGGGATGTATCTCTTTTACTTACATGGGGGATACTATATTTTGTACATTTCATGAGCGTGAAAAGAGTTGATAGCTAGTGGCTTTCTCGTCGTTTAGTTATGTAGCTCAATGGCGCAACCCATAAGATATAAGTTCAAACCCCCTTTCCTATAATTTACATGGATTTTCATGGAACATGTTCTCCTCCCGACAATTATTAAAATGGAAATAACACGATATCAATATTCTACAATTGACAGCGTAAACCATTTTTGATGTCCACAAACCCTAAACATTCTTATTTTTCGATATACCATACTACTTTGGATGTTTGGATGTTACTCAATCATACACAAACGGCGTAACAGATTTGGATGTTTGGCACACCAGACCGTTTATAATCTGATTTAACACAAACGATACTTTTCATCCCAGCAGAACGTTCCCAATGCACAATTTCCAAATACATGCGGGCGAAGCCGCAAGCATAAGCTAGTAAAATAATGAAATGCAGCCACGTTGGAATATAATACGTATGAACTTAATGACAAATGTGCCGCGTAAATAAAATCAGAATAAAACGGATACTGCTGCCGCAAACGACAGCGCAGCGCACGGATTGTAATTAATATACGCTTTGGACGTATTGGTAAATATGCTGTTGATTGAATGTGCGGTATGAATTGTTTTTAATTTGAAGTTTATTTTTCATGGTTTCGGTATTGACCCGTTCCAGCTAAGGGGCTAAATCCGATCCTAGCGGTTTCTAAAACTGACTAGTGGCGTTTTAAAAATAAATATACGCGATCCATTTTCATAATTTTTAAGCTTTTCTGCATAAGTCAACAAAGTAATTCAGGGGTGGATTTAAAACAAAGGTGAACGGTCGAAAATAATCACAGGGCATCAAAAATTCTTCCGCGTTGCTGTCGATGGGAAAAGTGCCCAAAACGCTGGCAGCATTGCCACGTTGTATGGCGATGCTGAGTCTTTGGCAAAAAATAGGCCCATTCGCTGGTCACGTGAAGAGTCGACCACACTCGGACCTCATGGCTCTGTTTCAACCCCAAATGGCTCGAATATACATGATGTAACAGAATAAACGCAAGACCTGAAAGTAGTTTTTTTCATAATTCGCTACTGAATCCATTTCAGTAACTTTTAATATAGGTATTATTTTTTTTTTTCAAAAATTATGTACTTTGCCACACGTAGGTGATTCAGACAAATAAAATTCAATCTTATTTTACGGCAATAAGACTCAATTTTAAGTGCATACAGTATAATTCTTGGGTCAACACAGTTAGCCTTAAAAAAAAAGTTTTGGTTTTAACTCAATATTCTAATTGGAGTGTATGAGGTCTGGCATTGATTATGCTTCACGTTGCATAACTCCCAATAAAATTGGCATATTTTTGCCGTTTGAGACTAACAACCTAGTTTGAATAATTTAGATTTATAGTGACTCACCACGACTGTTCTCTCGCAGCTCTCCTGCGCCGACGCTGTTCCCCAGCCCCGGCATGCCCGCCATGCCGCCCGCTACGCTACCCGCTCCTTCATGTCATCGTCTGAAACAACAACATACACTATTAGGTTTATTCGATATTTAATGTAGAATAATTATTTAGATACTAGTGTTACATCTAGACTAGCCTGCTAAGACACTGGCAACATTGTCAGCGTGTTAGCATTTCTCACCATTTTCAAGCCTCTCCACTCACTTTTTTTCTCAAATTTTCTCAAATTTTGGCAAATCATCAAACGATTTCTCCCGCTCTGGGTGGAGCAGGAGGGCGTGTCAGACTTTTACTGACTAAAACCCACCCGTGTTCCCTCAGTTGCCTGTGTGCCAGGGGCCGCGGTATCTCTTTCGAACAACCCGCACCCCTGGCAGGCATCGGCCCTTGCAGGCCCCATCAGTTGTTGCTGACATCTCTTCGAGGCGCGCGTGGAACACAACGTGCCGTCGACCCGGGCTTGGTCCTTACCGGACAGCGAGCTCCGCCATTTCTCGTCGTCCGCAAGCCCGCGCCTACGGTGGCCGGGAATCAGCCTGGGATTCCCGATGCCTCCACGCACTTTACTACGCCATGACGGGAAATCGTGCATAAATAAGCTTGCACGTCTCATTATCGTTCTCATTGTCCGTTTAAGCAGTCACGTCCTCTGTCAACTGCAAGATGCCATACAAAAAAAAAAACATTATCGCTCTCTTTGCACAAAGAACTGACCAGGTCAAACTTCCGTCAATTTACTATTTGATTAAATTTGTGCTGATATCTATTGAAAACCTAATCCATTGATTTATACACCATGACATTTTAGTCGTCTTACAACGGCAGCCCACTTCGTGTATCCAAGGACTACTAATCATTTACTTTAAAAAAAAATGATATTTTTGAACATTTGCATAATCAAAAAAAAAAAAATATAATTCACTAATATGCATGACGTGTTTGAAACACCTTGTTATCGAGATGGAATGAATGATGAAATGTAATGGTAGGTAGGCAGATATTTTCTACCGCTTGATACATTAACATGGAGGGTGTTTCATAATTCTAAAGCATTATTTATTTTTCTTTGTACCTATTATCTTAATGGTAACAATGTTTTAAGCGCGCCTAGAGGTATTTTATGACGGATACATCTCAAAAAATATTCTCAAAAGTAATTTGCACGTAACAAACGGATTAGTACGCACGGCGACATTTGAAACTATACAATTCCAGTATAAGCTGACTTCTCATTGTACGAAAAGCCTATACAATGCGAGGTCAGCTGGAACTGGATATTAAATCTTGATTTTTGTGTCGCCGTGTGTACTTTAATCTTAAAAAATACGTCACACTACGAATTTTGCTTGAAACCTAAACAAGGTGGCTTGTTTAAAACCAAACATACACAAAAAGCAAAGCTATACAAATTGCCCAAACATCTAGATTTGAGCTCGAACATCGAGAAATTCTCTTACTGATGATGAAAACTGCATCCGCAAATCTGTTACGTAGTTTAGAAGAACAACGCAGTCACACAGATAGACACGCAAAGAAACTTCAATTGATATATAATCGTCGTCAAGGGTAAATTTCTGCCTACCCAGTAAAGGTAACGTCTTGAAGAACAAATAAGAAATAATTAATTATTTTAATTGGTTTCCCGAGCAAATACTTGAAGCTATAATTTGCATAAACTTCTAATATTTCTCAATGGCGCGCCGTAGCACCGTAGCGTCGTCGTAGCTCTTCGCTACGCAGCTACGACCGTAGCTCATTCGTAGAATGAGACTTCATTACTAAATATTTTAAGTTCTTTTTGAAAATGCTAATGATCGTATAGGCTTTAACTGAAGACATCTAGTTCTGTCGTATGTACTAAACGTTCAACATATTACACCTAGGGAAAACAAAACGCGTTTGCATTTTCAGACAATGTTAATGGTGAAATGATAACTTGACATAATGTAAGTAGGCTTGCACAAACAAAGTTATACGAAAAAAAATAAAACAAGATGAGTTCGATGTTTCCTATCCGACTGAGCTGCGAAAATTCCGAAACAAAAATAAAAAAAATATATTTCACATAAACCTGCAAGGGCACTTATGAAACGTCAGAAGCTAGGTGCACGGTTCCAATTTGTCGCTTCCTATGGAGAAGAGCCGACAAGAAACTACACTGTTACTCTTTTAAAAACAATTGGCTTTTACAATGTTTTCAAATTACAGTGATAATAAGTATGGGAGGACAGTGCAGGCCTGTCAATGAGTACCAGGTACTTAGAGGAATGAAAATAAAGAATAGAAAATCGTCTACAAATCTACAGTCTGTAAGGCCTACAACGTTCTCTCATTCACTTTATGCAACAAACAAACAAACTCCGCCAATTTTAAAGTCCAGACGTAATCATTGTTAAATCATATAAGTAATAAGTAGAAATCTACTTGTTACACATATATGTCTGAAATGGCTTTTTGCTCTTCCCTAATGTCCCAAACTTCAACTAGGAAATCATCATCTAAGTGGCCTTTTCCCAACTATATTGGGGTCGGCTTCCAGTCTAACCGGATGCAGCTAAATACCAGTATTTTACATGAAGCGACTGCCTATCTGACCACCACAACCCAGTTACTGGGTAATACGATACCCCTTGGTAAGACTGGTTGTCAGACTTTCGGGCTTCTGACGACCCGTAACGACTGTTAACGATCCACGAATGACAGCCGGGACCAACGGCTTAACGTGCTTTCCGAAGCACGGAGGGGTCTTGGTCACCCATCCACGGACCAACCGAGGCAAGCGTAGCTTAACCTGATCGATTGATCCGTGTAGCAGTAGCTGTTATAACTTAGCCACAACTTCAAGTAGGAAATAATTAATCTTATAACAAAGCTTGTTGTTTGTTTGTTTAAACGCGCTAATCTCTGAAATCGCCTGTTGCATTTTATAAATATTTTTGTATTTGATAGCCTAACTCTTGAGAACGGTTATAGGTTACTTAACATCACGCTAAGAGTCTGACGAGCCGATTAAAAATAAATAGCACGGTCAGGCGATACGATGCGATGAGAAACATCAGGGGGAAAAAGAGAAAACTCATGTAAACGAAGTTGCGGGCTAGAAGCAAGTACTTTATAACCATCAATCACTATTTCAACCAAAATGAAATTGGAACTCAGTATCCTACTATCCTACTATCCTACTTCTTACAATAATCCTACTAATATTAAAAATGTGAAAGTTTGTGAGTATGTATGGATGGATGGATGTTTTTTTTTAATCACGCAAAAACGGCTGAACGGATTTCGATGAAATTTGGCACACATATAGTTTGTAACCTGGATTGACACATGGGATACTGTTTATCCCGGTTCCCGCGGGATAATTTTCAACCTCCATGCGGCAAAAGCTAGTTGAAAATAAAAAAGAAACATTATTCTGAATTAAAAGGAGCTTTCATTTTGAATATGTACGAAACAGGAAGTGTATGACGTATTAAAATGTCGTTACCCGTGTTAATTCAATAGAATATAATGATATATTTAAACATGTATGACGTAGGGTTGAAGGTCCCTGCGATGACAATTACGTCCCACTGCGAGCGAATCTACAGCTATGTGACAACCCTCGCGTACTCTCACTTAGCCTAGTAATTAATTATGCTCACACCCTGTCGATTTGTAGGGCTGTAGCTAGAGACATTGCAGTACTGTGGTTAATTTTTTTTTTAATTTGCGATAGAAGATGGATGAATTATAAGTTTATAAGATCTTGAAATCGTGAAACGTGGTCGCTCACAATGGGCCTTATCGGAAGGCTGCTGTGGGGCAAAGCCGCTGACATTCGAAATATTTTTGTTCTTCAAAAACGAGCTGTTCGAGCAATTTACCAACTAGGATTTTTTTAAAGATATTGGGATTCTCACGGTCGCATCGCAATTCATCTTGGACAACATCTTATATATTAGGCAAAATATACACTTGTATACTAAAAACAGTGATATTCATAATATTAATACTAGAAATAAGGACAAACTACGTGTTCCCTTTCACCGGCTTCATAAGGTTCATAACTCTTTTGTTGGTCTTGGTATAACTTTTTATGATAAGCTTCCCTCTTCTTTCCTAGATTTGCATTTTAATGCGTTTAAAGCTAAAGTAAAATCCACCCTCTGTTCAAAGGCATACACTATTCTATCAACGACTACTTAAACGATAGAAATTGTTGGTCGCTGTGATTAACTCAAGACAATGTTTATGTTCTTTCACCAGTATTAGCTTGCCTACTGACAGGTTATATTTTATTTGCCTGTGTAATTCAGTTTATTTCTACTTCAGTACTATGTTTTCAATGTTTTTTTGGTATATAGGCGTGTGCTAGCTGACATATGGCAAATTTAATGTTTTTTGTGTTTCGTAATGTTAAATACCTACTACTCTATAGAATCAAGTTCTTCTAACTAAACAGACAGCTGTGCTGCTGGGGAGTTTGTTGCGGCACTTCTTCTTCCCAGCTAAAGCACTAGGAAGTGGTGAAGGGCGGGCGTTTTGGGAGGACTGTCTAATGTCATTTTGACGATCAAAAAGAGCTGACTCTCAGCCTAGTTTGAATAAATGACTTATGATTTTGATTTTGACTTATGATTTTGATTTTGATTTATGATTTTGCTAAAAGTCACCCAAAGGACAATGGAGTGGGCTATGCTTGGAATTGCCCTACGTGACCGAATCAGGAATGAAGAGATTCGCAGGAGAACCATATAACTGACACAGCCCGAAAAATTGCCAAACTTAAGTGGCAGTGGGCAGGGCATATTACTCGCAGAACAGATGGCCGATGGGGCCGGAAGGTTCTGGAGCAGCGATCCCGTACCGGAAGAGGTAGAGTTGGAAGGCCTCCCACGAGGTGGACCGATGACTTTGTGAAGTCTGCAGGCATCCGCTGGATGCGGGAAGCACAGAACCGTATCTAGCGGTGGCACTTAGGGGAGGCCTATGTCCAGCAGTGGACGTCTCTCGGCTGATATGTCTTGAAAGCTCGTCGTACGTCTTGCTATCTACTTCCCTCTCATATAAATGTACCGTTGCATAACAATAGCTCATGCTGTGGCCAAAATATCAGCAAAATGGTAGCAGGGTTGACTAAACCCAAGGTGCACTGAACGTTCATTTAAGAAAGATGCACTAAGGAGCACTCGAAATTCAAATCATCATTATTTCACTCGAAAGACGTCCACTGCTGGATATAGACCTCCCCCAAGCACCGCCACTTCGACCGGTTTTGTGCTTCCCGTATCCCAGCGGATTCCTGCGGCCTTCACAAGGCCATCGGTCCACCTTGTTGGAGGCCTTCAAACTCCACAACTACCGGTACGCGGTCGCCGCTCCAGAACCTTTCGACCTCCGCGGCCATTTGTTCTGCGAGCAATGAGCCCTGCCCACTGCCACTTAAGTTTGGCAATTCTTCGGGCTATGTTGGTCACTTTGGTTCTCCTGCGAATTTCTCCGCTCCTGATTCGATCATGTAGGGAAACTCCGAGCATAGTTCTCTCAGGCTGTATTTTGAACAAATGATAATTCGCATTGAATGACTTAGTCACTCAATATCTGGCCTCTTGAATATAGCGCTAGATACCTGGTAAGTGAGTACTGCCCTTGCCTAACTTTGAGTCTACAGCTGGGATAGCTCCAGGCTAAGATCTATTTCAATTTACTAGAGATTGGAACTTAACTTGATTTCTGCAAAGATTACGACGACAGTTACTGTTGTTTGAAGTAAGTATTAACAAAAACACTGGATGGTTTTGTAATCTATAAATTAATACGTGAAGTAAAAACTTTGTATCCATTTTTACGAAAATACGCGGACGCAGGAGTATGAAATTTGGCACAGTTAAAATTCATTTGGAGAAAATTGCAGAAAGCAATTTCTTTTTTTATTACGTTTTTATTGAATTATGGTCTAATTTCGAACACTGGGCTACCACTTACATAAATCAAAGCATGTCTCATACAACATTTCTAATCATATAGTTTTGACTATTTCAAACATGGTAAAAGTTGTTTATTCCACGAGTATAGCATAATCAGCCTTGAATGATCCCACTGTTGGGACACAGGCCTCCTTTCGGTGAGAAGGAGTGGGTTGTAATCCACCACGTGGCTCCAGTGCGGGTTGGTAGATGTCACAGGTCTTCGAATTTTTGGTTCTAGGACATGCCGTTTCCTCACGGTGTTTTCCGTCATTACCTACTCCACCCAAATGTCTACGGAAGAGGAAAGTGGGGTCCTACACATCCTGCTACGATGGTCCGATGGCCTGCAGGCGCCTCACCCTTTTATGAACATACCTTTTTGATAGACGCTGTAAAATCATCATCTGCCTAGCCTTTTCCCAACTTTGTTGGGGTCGGCTTCCAGTCTAACTGGATGCAGCTAAATACCAGTATTTTCCATGGAGCGACTGCCTATCTGACCTCCACAACCCAGTAACTGGGTAATACTGTAAAGAAGTCTGGCTGTAAGACTTTCGGGCTTCTGACGACCCGTGACGACTGTCGAAGATATATTTATTTATTTATGCTTTATTGTCCACCAGCAAATACATTACAAAAAAAACACATTTAACACTAAAAACATACAATAGGCGGCCTTATCGTTTTCTGCGAACTCTTCCAGGCAACCTTGGAATGGACAGTGATTGCGTGGAAATAATAGGGTTGTCATTGGTGCAAAATATAGATACAATTTATTATAATAGATATATTAATATATTCATATAAATGCTATACTAGCTCTTGCTCCCCGACCTACCGCGTCGCTCGCCTCGCCTGCCCGTGCGAGTAATTCGTATTCGTGAATTTTCGTCTTTGCTCGGCTCCTACGGGTTTTAGCGTGTTATTATTAATAACATTGACAGAATTTTTAAAATGGGACCAGTAGTTTCTGAGATTAGCGCGTTCAAGCAAACAAACAAACAAACTCTTCAGCTTTATAATATATATATATATATATATTAAGTATAGATTATAGATCTACGATAGCAGCCGGGACCAAGGGCTTAATGCGCTATCCGAGGCACGGCGGGGCAGGACCCCGCCGTGCCTCGGTTTATAAAGATGCAACCGCGGCAAGCGTAGCTTAACAAATGATTGATGGACCCGTTCAGCTGTTACTAGATAGCCACAAGTTCCCACAAGAGCTGCATAAATACAGTATTCCCGAAGTAAGCATTTTAGCAAATCACAGGTACACGTGTGCCCGCGTGCCAGCCCTGATTCACACCGTATACCGTGCAAGCAGTCAATTAAATAAAATTAAAAACTTAATTCGCACGAAGAGCGTGACGCAACGGTATTTATATTACGCATTACTTCATATGTTTCACTATTTCATTGATATTTTTACAGTTGTTAAAAGGTCAAAGTCAGGAGTTAATTAACAATTTAAGTTAGAAGAAGAATTTGCTTGCATCATTCCTTTGAAAATAATGTAAACGGTGAGGCCCTCTATCTGTTTAAGCGTGATGGTTATAGAATCAGCTTATATTAGCCTCCTCTCTTCGAGTGGGGCTGGGCTGCAATCAACCATGCGGGCTCAGTGCGGGTTGGTAGATGTCACATGTCTTCGAATTTTTGGTTCTAGTACATGCTGGTTTCCTCACGATGTTTGCCTTCACCGTTTTAAGAGCAGTGGTGATGAACTAAGGTACACATAGATAAGCGCCTGTTTGGTTTGGAACCTACGACCTACAACTCGAAAGTCGGGGCCGTTACCACTGGATCGTCACTGCTCTCTCTCTAAAACTTGACTGAAATTCGGTCGGGAAGACTACTATTACGTCAGGGTGTCAAGCCAGTCGGCTACACTAGTCCACTCGAGCCCAGCGGCCAGTTAGGGTGAACGCCCCACATTTCGTCCGTCATAATTCGTTGAACGTTTTACGAGAGATCTGTCCAAGGATTATAACTGTAACAGATGTTATTTGATGGCTAATAAACAGTATGTGTTACTGATTGATATTGGACGTTATTGTGTGTTTCATAGATGTTATTGTTATTGTTTGTTCCAATATCTCAGTAGCAGCCAAGAGTTTGGAGTTGGGCCCGGCGGATGGCAATAGGCTCGTCCGCTTTTACATGGGACTTCAACATATATCCAAACTCCGTTTAAATACTGAGAAATACTCGATGGAAACATCCGATAACACTTTACCCGTGCTTTACCCGACCTGGGGATCGAATCCAGGAGCTTATGCTGCAGTAGCGCTCTCGGCCACTAGACCAACGAAACTGAATTGTATTATCTTTCTTTTTACTTATCTGAGCAAGTGACTTCGGCCACTATAACTACTATTAACCAAAGCCTAATACTCTATTAACCAAAGCTACAACACAACCACAAAGAGCAGCGTCGGGAATCCCAGGCTGATTCCCGGCCACCGTAGGCGCGGGCTTGCGGACGGCGAGTACTGGGTAGTTCGTTGTACGGTAAGGACCAAGCCCGGGTCGACGGCGCGTTGTGTTCCACGCGCGCCTCAAAGAGATGTCATCAGCAACTGATGGGGCCCGCAAGGGCCGATGCCTGCCAGGGGTGCGGGTTGTTCGAAAGAGATACCGCCGCCCCTGGCACACAGGCAACTGAGGGAACACGGGTGGGTTTTAGTCAGTAAAAGTCTGACACACCCTCCCGCTCCGCCCAGAGCGGGAGAAGTTATTTGATGATTACCCAGCCAAAAAACAAAAAAAAAAAATACCACAAAGAGCACAACAAGCGACATGGATGCAGCTGAATACCAGTATTTTACATAAAGCGGCTGCCTATTTGACCTCCAAACCCAGTTACTGGGTAATACGATAACCTTTGATAAGACAGATTGTCAGACTTTCGAACTTCTGACAACCCGAAACGATTGTCAAAGATTCACGAATGACAGCCGGGAGCATATTATAAGATAAAAGACTACGTTGAAGACAAAGAAGTTTGGCGTTAATTCCTTCTGCACATGTGGCTTCCCTGGACCGTCTATTAACTTCTTCCAAATTACAATGTTAATTTTACAGAAGTTACAGCGCCATCCGCGTCCAGTACAATAACGCGTTCAGGGCGGTGATGGGGTTACCCCGATACTGCAGTGCGTCGGGTATGTTCGCAGAGGCGCGCACCGACTGCTTTCACGCGACCATGCGCAAGCGCGCCGCGTCCTTGGTGCACAGGGTGCGGGTTAGCCCCAACACGGTACTGGCGATGATTGCGGGAAGGCTGGACTGCTCCTTCATCCGGCATTGTTCTAGCAGACATGTTGCTGTACCAGTGCCGAAGAGACCAAATTAATTTTATTGTTTGCATTACATTGTTTATTTTGATTTGATTTAATTTAATTTATTTGACTTAATTTTTAATTTTATTTGATTTAATTTAATTTATTTGACTTAATTTAGTTTATTTGATTTAATTTAGTTTAATTTGATTTTCATTGATTTTATTTTATTTGACATTACTTATTTTATTTTAGTTTATTTTGATTTTATTTAATTTAATTTGATTATCGTTGATTTCATTTTATTTGTCATTACTTATTTTGTTTTAGTTTATTTGGTTTATTTTAATGACATTTGATGTATTTTTTTTTTTTCTCTGTAAAATTTGTATTAATTATGTGGCAATGGGTGTTATTTACCTGAAATAAATGAATTTATTTATTTATTATTATATTTATTAATTTTGTTTTTTACACTTTCTGACATATTCTCGTCATTATTTGACATTATACAACACTTGTATTATCGAGTATTTATTAGTGATTCTCATGGAAATCATATCACTTGGTTTAAATAGGTTGATTTTACTTATGTAGATTCTTTTACATATTGTGAATGAGAGAACGTTGTAGGCCTACAGTTTCTATTCTTTATTTTCATTCCTTTAGAGTACCTGGTACTTATTGACAGGCCTGCACTGTCCTCCCATACCTAATATCACTGTAATTTGAAAACATTATAAAATCCAATTATTTTTAAAAGAGTAACCGTGGAGTTTCTTGCCGGCTCTTCTCCATAGGAGGCGACAAATTGGAACCGTGCACCTAGCTTCTGACGTTTCATAAGTGCCCTTGCAGGTTTATGTGAAATAAAATATTTTGATTTGATTTGATTTGATTTGGAGCAACGGTTTTACGTGCTTTCTGAGGCACGGAGATGCCTTGATATGTAACAATAGTCACCCATCCACGGAGCAACCGTGACAAGCATATCTTAACCTGATCGTTCGGCCCATGCACGTTGACACGTGTATGGAACCCTTAAAAAAAACAAATTCATTTTGTTAACATGAAGTAAAGTTATACAGATGTTATATAAAAATATATTTATCCATACTATGTCTCGCCAGAACGGATACAAAATATAGTAGGTTATCGAATATCAGTTAACAAAATTAAAACAAAAATAAAGTCAATAGGTAAGATGTCACAATTTCTTTCCAGACACTAACAATTCATAACATTTCGATTGTCACCGACCTACTGCTACATCCTCAATGCAAATTAATATCAGTATTAATAGACTCGCCTTAACGTAGAACTGTCAATGTCATCTGTCGGTAACAACTAACGCAAATGTAACACGGTGCCGACAGACAGCAGTAACAGTGTTATCGACTAATGTACGGCCTTCGAATGCACTTGGCTATGGCGAGACTGTGACGCAGGAGCTTCGTTTAGATGACAAGTAAGGGATTTGAATTGAAAGTGAAGACTTGGCACAATAATACAACGTTATGCCTGTTATACTCGGAGGGAAAAGCAGAGGTGTATATGAAAATGTGGGTGTACCCCACATTTTGCCAGTTATCTATATCTACATATTAACTAGCTGACCTGAAAGACGTTGACCTGTCTAAACATCATTGTTTAGACAGGACAAAGTCTTTAAATTTTCATATATTGAATTCGCATTGGTATAATAATAGAAAAGTTAAAATGGGCGTTAAGTTTGCTCAAATTTTCTAATGTTACGCGCAACTTTCTTTTATCTGCCTATCTGACCTCCACAACCCAATAACTGGGTAACACCATACCCCTTGGTAAGACTGGTTGTCAGACTTTCGGGCTTCTGACGACCCGTAACGACTGTCAAAGATCTACGAATGACAGCCGGGACCAACGGCTTAACGTGCTTTCCGAGGCACGGAAGAGTATTTATACCAAGACTCTGTTATTGGGTAATACGATAATCCCTGGATCGTCAGAAGCCCGAAAGTCTGACAACCGTTCTTAGTTGTCAGACTTTCGGGTTTCTGACGGTAACGATTGTCAAAAATCCACGAATGATAACCGGTCAACGGCTGAAGTGCTTTCCGACGCACGGAGGGGTCTTGGTATGTAAAGATGGTCACCTATCCACGGACCAAACGCGGCAAGTGTAGCTTAACCTGATCGATCGACCCGTGCGGCTGTTATTATTTAGCCACAAGCCCCTCGGTACAGAAATAGATATGTAATTACAATAACCGTTTGCCGCAAGTCTATATATAAACAATTCATTACAATTACAAAGCTTCACGATGCCCTTTGATACTGTTTTCGTGGTATCCGTTGTCTACAGATTTTGTTCAATTAACTCTAAGAACAGGCACTGCCCTTCAGTACTGTTAGACAGAGACGGAATACGGGGTTCGCTTGACATTTCCATATCTTGTAACGAATAGGCATCCAAAACAGCTAAGACCTCTTCCCGATAGAACTCAATTATCGGAAATCTTCAATGTTTTTATTGCGTTTGTTTATTTAGTTGACTTCTGTTCGGATTTCTTACAAGAATTTTCCATTCGAGTATATTTCCAGATTGAGGGTTTATTTCGGTTACGATGCAGTTTCTATTTATACTGGAATATACACCGTGACATTTTAGTCGTCTTACAACGGCAGCCCACTTCATGTATCCAATGACTACTAATCATTTATAAAAATTAAAAATAAAATATTTTGAATTTTTGCATAATAAAAAATTTAAAAAAATATCTTTCGCTAAGACGCATGACGTAGTTTGAAACACCCTGTTATGGAGATGGAATTAATGATGGAATATAATGGTAGGCAGCTAGATACCTTCTACCGTTTGATACGTAAACATTATTAACAGGGAGGGAGTTTCATAATTCTAAAGCATTATTTATTTTTCTTTGCACCTATTATCTTAATCAATGGTAACAATGTTTTAATCGCGCCTAGAGGTATTTTATGACGGACACATTGAGTGGACCACCTTTGTAAGACGACTAAAATGTCACGGTGTATACATAAGAAATCAGTGGTGGCCTAGTGGTAACGGCCACGACTTACAAATCGTAGGTTCTAACCCAGACAGCCGCTTTACTTTGTGTAAATTATTTCATCACCACTGCTCTCAAAACGGTGAAGGAAAACATCGTGAGGAAACCAGCATGTCCTAGAACCAAAAATTCGAAGACATGTGACATCTACCAACCCGCACTGGGCCACGTCGTGGATTACGGCCCACTCCCTCTCACAGGGAGGAGGCCTGTGTCCCAGCAATGGGAACATTATAGGCCGATTATTATGATGATGATGATATACATAAGTATACCTACCATCTGTACCAGGATACGATTCGTTCGAAAAGTTTCATTGGATTTTTCGACCTGGAATTTCTCAGGTGCCACTGAGCCTAGCCCAGAGTTTGTATTAATGTGCGGTTGATGGCAATAGGGTCGCCGCTTACTCAAATTCAAATTCAAATAATTGTATTTTCTCTTCACAAACAAGGGTATAAAAGCTTAAAAATCTAAGTGACACTAGTTTGTGAGAGACTGGTGTCTGCACTAGGAATACCTGTACAGCAGATCACCAGGGCCACACCACACGGTATGTAAACATTATTAGTTATTTAGCAACTTTGAAGGAATAGGGCATAAACATCAGTAATTAAAAAAACAATAAAAACAACAATGATGAAAATCGACTCACAGATTAAAAACAATAAAACAAAAAGATAAGGGGCTTACTACACGGGACTTAAACATAACTGGCGAAATGTGGGTGTACTATAGGTACACCTCTGTCTAACCCTTTAGGGAATACAGGCGTGATGTTATGTTATATCTCTACTAATATTACAAATGCGAAAATAGCTCTGCCTGTCTTTAACGCTTTCACGCCTAAACCACTGAACTGATCGTTATGAAATTTGGCTAAAGAAATAGCATGGGATATGGAGAAGGACATAAATTTAAGCTACACTTGCCGCGGTTGGTCTGTGGATGGGTGATCATCTTTACATACCAAGACCCCTCCGTGCCTTGGAAAGCACGTTAAGCCTTTTACGCCTGTTAAGCCTAGTTATTGGGTAATACTTTCAGGCTTTTGACGACCCGTAACAATTGTCAATGATCCACGAATGACAACCGGGAACAACGGTTTAACGTGTTTTTGAGGTACGGAGGGGTCTTAGTATGTAAAGATGATCCCCCATTTCCGGACCCACCGCGGTAAACGTAGCTTAACCTGATCGATCAACCCGTGCAGAGACCACAAGCCCCGCTAGCCCATAAATAATGTGCATTAATAAAACTGACATATAACAAACAAATCTCGTTGATTTGTCAAGTTTTAAAAACCGGGCGAACCAGACGTGGGTTTATAGTAACCGAATAAAAGCTGAATGTTAATGACATTTTGTCAGATCCCTCTCTATCCGCTTACGGCGTCTCATAGCTACCTCCATTAACGTTTACATAATAAGATATAAGAATTATCACAAGAACCAACCTTCAAACTTTGAGAGCCACTCTCTGTTTCAAATATCCGTCGTTAGCTTTATGGAACCTCCATTCGTTTTAGGGTTCCGTCAAACTCATCCTGGTTTAACATTAGAAACAACTGAATCCTCTCTCTATTATTTGTATCAAACAGAGTCGAGGTCCGAGTTCCGTGTGGTGCCGGACGTAAAGAATAGCACCATCTCATTTCTTCCCGTGGGTGTCGTAGCAGGCGATTAAGGGACTTACTAGAGAATAGGCAGCAGCATTCTCTTTGCATTTTACCACCACACTGCGATCGCCAACCGCCTGCCAGGCGTGGCGATTATGGCAAACCCCCCATTTTTTTTGGGGGAGCCCTATATCCAGCAGTGGACGTCTATCGGCTGAGATGATGATGATGATGAGAGTCGAGATCTGGCCAGTCTTTTTCCAACTATGTTGGGGTCGGCTTCCAATCTAACTGGATGCAGCTGAGTACCAGTTTTTAACATGGAGTGACTGCCTATCTGACCTCCACAACCCAGGTACTGAGTAATACGATACCCCTAGGTAAGACTGGTTGTCAGAATTTCGGACTTCTGATGACCCATACGTAAACAGCCTATAATGTTCCCACTGCTGAGATACAGGCTTACTCTCTGTGAGAGGGAGTGGGCCACAGCAGATTCCACCGAAGAACACATATGATGAGGATGGCTTGATCAAGGTGGAGAGAAAGAAGAGGAAGCCTAGTTATCGCAAGCAGTGTGGGACGACGCTGGCAAGTTCTAACATGCTGCTACGTCCTGCAATACCGACGACGCTGCTATACGTGTCCCAATTGCACCACTCTACGAAGACTGAGGACATCGTAGTGTACATACGGGTGAAGACCAACTGGACCTTGAGGGTGGAGAAGTTGGAGGCGCGTCATAACACCAACTTCAAGCCGTTTGTGGTGCGCGTTTCGACTCACCATTTGGTGACCTTCCTCAAGGAAGAGTTTTGGCCGAAAGGTGTGCTGTATCGGCGTTTCCGCGGCTAGCTACGCGACACCTCGCAGCGTAACACGACGCCGTCACTTCGTGTGCAGAGGCTTTAAAATTTGTTTTATAGAAAATATATATTAGTTTATAGTTATTGTTTTTATACTTACATATGTATTGTGTCTTATGGGCTTTAGTTGCCTGAAATAAAAGACAAATAATAATAATAATTATAATAATAATCCACCACACGGGGCCGTGCGGGTTGGTGGATCTCATGTCTTCGAATTTCCGGTTTCCTCACGATGTTTTCATTCACCGTTTTGAGTACAGTGGTGATTAAATAACTTACAAAAAGCAAAGTGCCTGCTTGAATTCAAACCCACGACCTTACAACTCGTAAGTCGCGGCCGTTACCACTGGGCCACTACTCTGGCCACCACTGCTTGGTTTTACAAGTAAATACTTTACAAACTAGTGTTTGGAGCGTCCTTTTAAGCAAATAAGACTGTGTTAGGAGACTACAACCTGCATTAAGTTATGCCGAAGGCCTAAAATTGCCGATTAGAACATATAATACTATTTTTAACCGACTTCAAAAAGAAGGAGGTTATCAATTCGATATGTTTATTTATATATTTTATATTAAACTGGTCAATGTTGACTGGCCTACACTATCCTCCGATACCTATTAACACTGTTTTTTTTTAACTGTTATAAAAGCCAATTATTTTTAAAAGAGTAACCATAGAGTTTCTTGCCTACACTGCTAGCTTCTGACGATTCATAACCTGCCCCTGGCACGCAGGCAACTGAGGGAACACGGGTGGGTTTTAGTCAGTAAAAGTATGACACGCCCTCCTGCTCCACCCAGAGCGGGAGAAGTTATTGGATAATTTCGCACCCTAACAAAAAAAGCCGTGTAGGTTTATGTGAAATAAATAATGTTGATATTGTTACAAGGGAAAACAAGGCTCTCTGGCTTCCAAATAGAAAAGATGAAGTCCACAATTCCAAGCTCATTTAACATTTATAGATACGGAACCGTTGAAAAGGTAGTTCTACTCATACAAGACCATATTTTTTTCCTGGTATTAGCGTCGATAAGCCGATTTACAAACGTCAATGACCTTCAGATTTTTACTTTCTAAGAACCCTTAGGATTAGGATGTTTTGAGGTCAGTCTAGTTCTTTTAGCTCTTAACATAATGAACATAGACTGTGAGAAAAAATTATGGTTATGTAGCCATAATATCTGCTAACTAAAATACTTTAAAATTTGTACTTACTTGTTGGCTTAGCAGTTTTTATTCGACGTAATAAAATCACGGCGGGATTTTTTCGCGCAGTGGATTTTCAACTCTCGGTATTGAACCGAGCATTTAGAATCCAACAGAGTGCAGCTCGTGTGAGTCCCAGCGTGTCAAAAAAACAGAGTGTTCGATTTTCAACTCTCGGCGCTAAGCAGTGCGTTGAAAATCCAGTGAGCGAAAAAATCCCGCTGCGATTTTATTACTTGCGTGGGAACGTGGGCAAAGACCTGAGATGGATTCTCGAGGTACAGTTTTTCGGGTTATTTCTATAGAAAATACTTAGTAGCGGCCCAGTCTACGATGTCCTATCAGATGGGACATAAAATACATCTGGCGAAATATGGGTATTTTAAAATTTATTATTTTTCAATCGTTACTACTAAATAACAGTAACAGGATCCTAATATCATCAACATACACTAATTGTAAAAAAGCTAACTCAAAAACTACCCAAGCAAAGACAATAAAATTTATATACTACCACTTCGCATGCTTGCTTTACCAATAAGATAAGAATCGCATAAATTGGCGCAATAATAACGTCCTTTTTTTGAAGTCAGTGGAAAATTTAGTTATTCTATAAACCTTTGCGAACCTCTTCTATGAGTGTTGGGATCATCACTACATAGTATAAAACAAAGTCGCTTTCTCTGTCCCTATATCCCTATGTATGCTTAAATCTTTAAAACTACGCAACGGATCTTGATGCGGGTTTTTTTAATAGATAGAGTGATTCAAGAGGAAGGTTTATATGTATAATACACCGACCTCTACGCGGGCGAAGCCGCTGGCAAAAGCTAGTTATAAGATAAATTTCTATCCTATTGTCCTGATTGAGTTGAGCTTCACGATAACTGACAAATGCCTGCACTAACTGGACTGGTCGAGTCAAATCTGTGTGGTTCTTTCCTCAAAAGACCATTTCAGGCACTAATCTACGGTGTCTTCATATGATCGTGGAACGAGGATGTGAAAGCTGGTAAATTAATACTAGAATACTACTTGACTATTCATTCTAGCCGGCTAGAGGTGCGGGTTGTTCGAAAAAGATACCGCTGCCCTTGGCACACAGGTAACTGAGGGAACACGGGTGGGTTTTAGTCAGTAAAAGTCTGACACGCCCTCCTGTTCCACCCAGAGCGGGAGAAGTTATTTAATGATTTCCCACCCAAAAAAAAACTATTCATTCTAGTCTTCTTAGTAAGAACACAACTTTGTATTTGACTTCACCGATTTAAGCTCAAAGACATTTTTATAGCTTTAGCTCCCAGAATCAGATACTCGCTTCTCTCAGTCTTCCGCCGGTAATAAACACCCTGTAAAAGATAATCGAACACAAAGCGAGTACAGGGTGATTCGTGTATCGGTTAACAGTCCAGTGGGTTCGCTTTAAACATAAATGTTGTCAAATACATGAATTTCTATAGGTTTAGGAGTAAATAAATCACTTTTGAATGTAAGGTGTGACATTTAAGGATACCAAGGCTTTATTTTACGTTTAATTTTGTTAGTTCTAATTTTTATTAGACCTCCAGGCTAGATTTTCAGTATCGAGTTCTAATCTGCTACGGCTTATTTTAATTTCCGACTTATTATTTTATTTTTGTTAATGTGCACGTCTTTTTACATCGTTCTCACGTTGATAATTTCAACATAAATGACGTAATATTATGATTTAAAAAGAGTTTCCATGGAGTTTCTTGCCCGTTCTTCTTCATAGGTACCTACTACTCTTTGGAATGGGCAATTAGTTTCATCTTTCCGATTCTTGGACAATTCAAAAGTGCCTGTCCATAATTGGTTTATTTGAAATAAATGCTTTGAGTTTGAGTTTTTGAGTTTGAATCGATTAGTGGTTTCGACCTTCGAATTTTTGATTCTAAGATATGCTGGTTTCCTCACGATGTTTTCCTTCACCGTTTTGAGAGCAGTGGTGATGCCCAACTTCAATTTACAAGTTATAATTTACATGTGTCTGTGGCTTAGTAATAATATCCGCAAGGTTCGAACGATCAGGTTGAGCTACGCTTGCAGTGGTTGGTCCGTGGATGGGTGACCAACTTTACATACCGAAAGCCCCCGTGCATCGGAATGGCTGTCATCTTTGACAGTCGTTACAGGTCGTCTGAAGCCCGAAATTTTGTCAAGTCGGCAGTCTTACCAAGAGGTATCGTATTACCTAGTCACTGGGTTGTGGAGGTCAGATAGGCAGTCACCACATGTAAGAACTCAAAGAACTCATCGTGAGATGATTAGATCTAATCGATTCTCATTACATTATAGAAAAATGTTCTTATAAATACATCAATGTGTACATTCGCTTGTCACCTGTCCTAAGCCAAACGGCCCTTAACTTCCTTCCTCACCGAAGATCATTCCAATTAATTTAATATTACAATATGGCGCATCTTATTCCAATAATTTAATTAAAGCTTTTGTCTGTGATTTGTCGTTGTCCATTTTTTATTGTGTTTTTGTTGTAATGGCCGCGACTCGGGAGTTGTAGGTTGTAGGTTCGGACCCAGATAAACGCTTTACTTTGTGTGCATAAATTAATCGCTACTGCTCAAAACGGTGAACGAAAACGGCGTGAGGAAACCGACTCATAAAAAAAACAGAGACTTGTGATCTAAGTACCAACCCACACTAGGCCCGCGTGGTGGATTACGGCCCGCTCCCTCTAACAGAGAGGAGGCTATTCCCAGCCGTGGGAATATTATAGGTTGCTTGTATGTCACCGTATGATTATGAACACCGTTAGTTTATAATCTATTTCGAGATTATAAACTGTCGATAAATTGGAAACTGCATCATACTGCTTACCGACCGAATAGGTTAGGTTAGGTTAGAACTGCGACCAACCGCGCGCGAGCCGAGCGAGCGAAGCGAGCGGTGCCGCTGCAGCGATCGGCGAACGCTACTTCCAAGTTAGTGGCAGTTACTTGTCAATTTAGTAATAGCGCAAGGTACTATCCGTCGCAAGCAACTTTGATACCAGTTCACAATTTATCGGTTTGCCACGGACAGATTAAAAACTATACGCAGTTCACAATGTTTCGATACTTTGTGATCTCCCGAGAAAGAAAATAAACTGACGATGTTCATAATGTTACAGTGACATATATCCATACATGTGTATAATATATACTGTAAGTCAGAGGGAGAGTGAAATCACGCTCTTAAAAACTTTGGTAAGTTAAACAAAATGGCTAATAGCAACATAGCACGCTTCCCAAGCGCGCTAGATAGGTTGGTCTTAAAAATGGCGCGGTAAAAATTTGTTAGCTGATCCACATTGTAAACTATGCGGAAACTCGGCTAGGATATAATACGTAAGTGAACGCTTCATTAGACAGGTGCAAAATGACAGCGCGACGCGACTCTTGTTAAACAATTTCCATGATGTTTTCATAGAAATTGTTCTACAAGAGTCCCGTTGCGCCTGTTTGCGGGAGCTTTAAAACACTGGGATTGTTATTTCCACTGAACACAGGATGAAAAGAACTTTTAAACTTACTTTTAAAAATGAAGGAATGTTTTCTTTGAGCAAAATATACCTACTTACCTATGTCCAATGGAAAAAGGGAAACTTAGGGAGTTTTTTGATAATGACCTGCAAATTGCAGAAAAACGTAAGGTAATTTGAGTTTCGCGGAATACGTTACCTAATTCAGTTTAAAACTGTCATCATTCTAGGGTGTTTCTCCCATTTCGTGCAAATCACATGTTCACCAGAAAATACACAAATCTACAAGTTCTTAAGCGACTAAATATTTTTTTTTCTACATATTTGCTCAAAAAATGCATTCACGAAGTCTGTACACATTGTTCGAACGTTAAAAATTACACACCATACCACGGAACGTGTAGTAAAACAGGTACTCTCACCTAACGTAGACAGATAAATTCTCTGTCTACGTCACCTAAGTACCTATTTTACTGCATACCCGGTTGTATAGCACCGTGCGTATTCTTTACGGTTTTTTTTTATTTCCATATCTAATATATAAAATTCTCGTGTCACAGTTTTCGTTGCCATACTCCTCCGAAACGGCTTGACCGATTTTGATGAAATTTTTTGTGCTTATCTGGTATCTATGAGAATCGGCCAACATCTATTTTTCATCCCCCTAAATGTTAGGGGTAGTCCACCCCTAAATAATTTATAAGGCAAAACAACGTTTGCTGGGTCAGCTAGTAATATTATAAGAATTCCAGCAAGGAGTTTCACATTACGAGAATAAATAAGCTGACTGATCGAACCTCCTTGGAAGCGCTTTTGTTCAATACGAATGTCTCACTCTCACACACACTCACATACTAAAGAGTAAATTAAACGAAAAATGTAGTTCTAATTTTCACCACGTGCATGTGGCGCCATTTGCAAATTCGCGCCATTTTCTTATTAGAAACGTCAAATATTGTTGCGACTTTCCAACTGATATTTATAAACAAAATAATAATATGAGTTCAAGCGAGGAATCTGATATTAATATAGAATCTACTCCACCTGATATTTTGAATCAGGCGCAAATATTTATAAAAAATAGTCTAATGAAAAAGTTTGTTTCATTACATATTGTACTGTTTTCTCGCAAATGTGTTGAAAAACATCGTACGACACACGTGCAGAAATTGGTATTTACAAACTCGTGACTATAGTAAGCCCTCGGCTTCGTCTCGGGCTTATATTCGTCTACTCGTTTGTAAAAACCAACTTACCGCACAAGTATCATAAATAACTATTTTATTGAGGTGAGTTACAAAAGTATATCTGCCATCACATTCTGTTTTTGTAACTGGCTATTTAATTATTTTAAAAAAATAGGCCCAAATATCATAACCAACACCGTCCAACACATGTTTTTTTTTTATTGACCGGATTTAACAAAATAATCTGATGCTTAGCTATGTATTATTGTAATGAAATGTTTAAAGTACACATAAAGCTATAAAACTATTTAAATATAAAGTTATTTCCGATCGTTACTTACGTTCACGGAGACAAAACAATTTTGTTAAAAAAAATGTCATTGACATTCATGCAGATTGAAATTGGGAAAACCGCCGGTAGATTTACGAACGAGCGAAGTTCTTGTCCTTCATTCCTCGCTTGTTGCTCAAGGTGCTCTACCGATTTCGGCCAACGAACGTTGAATAAGATGAACCCGTGCAACTTTTTTTGGAAATTTTATCAACACGACATTTAAGTTTTGTAATTTTTTTTTTCATTACCATTCGCGCTTTTAACAGAAAATTACTTACTGTGTTGGAGTATTTTTAATACCAACACAATTATAATCGTGTTCAAATAGTTATAAAATATTAAATACCTTGGTATTGTAGTTAATAAGGGAGTAAATCTAAAGAAAGTGCAAAAATATCATTACCGTTACTGTCATTACCTTAATTTACCAGCCACTTGTATAGAAATGGTAATGATATAGTATAAGTACTTATCGAAATGATCTTAAAATGATGGCAATGATTACAAAAATATGGTAATAAATATAAGTAAGAGGTAAGTTTGTAAATTTTCATTGTGTATTGATATAATTTCTTTACTATTAGCTACATATATACTACTCTAATCTGATCATGAATGTAGAACGTTGTTTTTTTGTTAAATGTTTATGTGTACCTATTAGGTTCAGTCGAAGAATAATTATGATTAAAAAAATAGTAATGTTACCTAAAATAACTTAATTTCATAAATGTATCGTTATACGAGTAGGAAAATTGACAATAATATTAAAGCTGACATCACATTAAATAATACAAATATAAACAATCAAACTTTAAATCCATTATTCATGCAACCTGTAACAAATGACGATATAATACAAATAATTTGCAGCCTTAAAAACACAAATACTGTTGGATACGATGGAGTTTCCACAAAAGTATTGAAGTTTACCAAAGAACTAGTTGCACCTCCATTAGTTCATATAATTAATTTGTGCATAGTTGATGGCACTTTCCCGAACAAACTTAAAAAAGTAATAATAAAACCCCTGTATAAAAAAGATGATAAAACAAATTTAAAGAATTATAGACCTATTGCAAAAATACCAATTATTTCCAAAATTTTCGAGAAAGTGATCTATAACTCTTTATATGCCTATTTCGAAAAGTATAAATTATTTTGCACAGAACAAAAGGGATTCCGTAAAAACACTACGATTAATATGGCTCTGTTTGACTTGCTAGCTAACATAATGTCGTCTGTCGATAAAAGAAATCCAGTCTGTGCAATTTACACTGACATGACCAAAGCTTTTGACTATGTTGACCATAAGATTCTGTTGCAGAAATTAAATAGTTATGGTATAAGAGGGAACATCCTAAAGCTAATAAAATCATATCTGAGTGATAGGCTTCAATGCACGGAAATATCTAGGATATGTCCTAAAACTAAATTGGAAACCATATATGTGTCAAAACCAAGACATATAAAATATGGCGTCCCACAAGGTAGTGTATTGGGTCCGCCACTTTTTTTTATATATATAAATGATCTCCCGAAAGCAACAACCAACAAAATGGTTCTTTTTGCGGATGACAGTACCGCTGTAATAAAATGTACTAATGCAAATAATTATGAGAATGACATTAATACTTGCTTAGGTGACATTATAGATTGGTTAAAAAATTATAATTTGGTTATAAACTTGAGCAAAACAAAAGTCATGCATTTTTATCAACGTCGTGAAAACCCTAACATTAGCATTTCCTACAAGGGTTGTGATATTGAAGAAGTTAATCAGGCTAAGTTCTTAGGCATTATTATTGATAGCCAACTTACATGGAAACCTCATGTTGAAGAGTTATGTAAGAAACTCAGCAAATCTGCATATGCTCTTTTTCAACTCTCAAAGAAAGTTAACAGTCAGGCTCTTTCGACGGCGTACCACGGACTGGTTGCCTCTGTTTTGCGGTATAGCATCATTTTCTGGGGGCAGTCGACTGATAGGGAGCTGGTATTTAGACTGCAGAGGCGATGCATCAGGTCAATGTGCGGCCTTAGGTCAACTGATAGCTGTGTTCCCTATTTTAAAGCGTTAAAAATTCTAACTTTGCCGTGTTTATATATAATGGAAACTGCTTTGTTTGTGAAGTCTAACCCACATCTATTTAAACAATTATCAGAGATCAGGAAAAATCCAATACGGGCTCAATACATTAATCAGTTATGTCAAGTAAAATGTAAAACCGCACTAATGCAAAAAAGTTTTTTTGGTATTGCCCCACTTATATATAATAAAGTACCTAATATTATAAAAAATATGACTACAGTAAAATTTAAAAGGACGCTAAAAGAAATTTTAATTAAGAAAACCTATTACGCGATTAACGATTTTCTGAATGATGATTCAGTAACTGACTGACATACGGTTACTCTGACTGACATTATTATTTTGATCCTGGTTTTTATTTTCTGTTTGACATTCTATTATAATGTCTTATTTTTTTATTGCTGTGACCACGCTGACATTTTTGATTTGCACGTTTCTTTTTTTCTTTTTTAATTTGTAATTCCAATGTTTATTTTTGAATTTTAATTAAGTAATGTCAACCACCTTTGCATGCCCTGACGGTAAAATATGGAGAACTTTATTATAAAACATCTATGTACTATACCCATGTTTGCAAAGAAATAAATGATTTGATTTGATTTGATTTGATTTGATTTGAAAATGGCTTTTTATTTTTTTTATATAAAACCTTAATTACAATCTCAACAATTGTTTTATTTAAATCTACATTACCAGTTTTAATTTTCATTTCCATTATTACATTTTAAGGAACGTATCTCCGGCAGTATGCGTATAATGAAATCAGGATGTTAATTTTTGAAGTAGCTTTTCATAAAAAATAAGAAAAAATAGAAACAATTTTTTTCCTGCAATACCTTTGAAAATGCACGATATGCGAGAAACACCCTCTAAGTAAATTCTCAGTCTCAATATGTTAAAAATTTACTTCTAACTAGCTTCTGCTAGCGGCTTCGCACGCGTGGAGGTCGGAAAATATCCCACGGGAACGTAGGACCGGGATAAAAAGTATCCTATGTGTCTTTTCTGGTTACAAGCTATGTGTGAACCCAATTTTATCCAAATCCGTTCAGCCATTTTTGCGTGATTGAGTAACAAACATCCAAACATGTAAACATCCAAACTTTCACTTTTGTAATATTATTAGGATTTCCCTACATATTTGACATGTTTTTGATATTAATTGTCGCTGAGATGATATTGCGACTAGATTTTGAACATTTTAAAATACTAGAAATGGCCTTCAGCTTTTGTCATAAAGTCGCATAAACGATAGAAGGAGCAGGAACAACATTCAGCTAGATCAAAACTCTGAGGTTTCCGTCAACTGGGACCGTAATGAACTCGGACCGCGGTCCTAGTTGCCGGATCCATTTAATTTTAATCCGACAATCTGTCTACAGAACTCCTAAAATAATCAATATAGATAATCAAAAAAACAATTGAAAAAATCAAAACAAATTTTAACGTTCCATTTTCAAATGAAAGAGAGGTCAAAGAGGGGCTCACTTCACACACAATTAGGCGTGGTGCCCACTGCAGGACAAAAGCGTCCCTTATCAAAGAGCGAGCCACTGCTTTCTGCTAGCCTCACCTCGGCTTTATAGCCGTATAGATGTGGGCTATGAAGTCAGTTCCCGGTATTTGCGTAGTTCTACTTTTGTATGTGATTATAAGTTCCATTTATTTTATGATTGCCATATTACTGGATACCTACAGCAACATGTACATAAGTCCCCATTCTCACGGACGTAAAAATATCGCGACAGAATTGTTCCACTGTACAGTTAAAACATGCCAAAATTAACAAAGTTCCTACTACGCTAAACCCTTAAACGTGTACGAATGTGTGCGCATTTTGCTTACATTACAAATCTAGCCTTGTAATGTAAGCTTTTACTCCCACAATCAATATAACTGATTTAATAAACAAACAATATTTTATACATAAAAGTGCATGTTTCTTTTTTCTTTTTTTGAGTGGGAAATCATCAAATAACTTCTCCCGCTCTGGGTGGAGCAGGAGGGCGTGTCAGACTTGTACTGACTAAAACCCACCCGTGTTCCTTCACCTGTGTGCCAGGGGCGACAGTATCTCTTTCGAACAACCCGCACCCCTGGCAGGCATCGCCCTTTGTGGACTATGCGGACCCCATCAATTCATGCTGACATCTCTTTGAGGCAAAGTGCAACTAAAATAAATGTGACACGTTGTATGTTTAAAATTGAATGTTTGTTAGTCAGTCACGCAAAAATGGCTGAACGGATTTGTTTGAAATTTGGCATACAGACAGCATATAGCCTGGATTTACACAAATGATATTTATATCCCGATAGTACGTTCCCGTGACTTCCACGCAGGTGAAGCCGCTGGCCAAAGTTAGTAACATAATTGGGATGACTGGTGGCTTGCGTTACTTCCAGGACATGTTTTATAGTGCGTAAGTACTAATTTCATAGAAGCAACATTAAAATGACAGCACACAATCAAAAACAAAAGTCATTTATTCAAACTAGGCTGAGAGCCAGCACTTTTTGAACGTTACCTGCGTTTCTATCTCTGAGCGCTCATCACCACACCGACTTCGTGGCCCCAATCTTTTTGTATGATTTTATCAACGGTACATAGCGTGTAAATTAGACCTATGCTACATTAAGCACGCCACGCCTGACCTTAGTAACGTGACTGGAGACGATGGCGCGGAAAATATTCAGTTTTGTTAACTTTTCATTTTTACGAGCAACGTTCATTGGGAGCTAAATAAAAGTTGGCAGGGAAATCCACGCACAACCCGTTAAAATAGATTCAGTACAAAATTCTGAACTGCGTTGAAATTTTTCTTCGGTTATTAAAAAAAAATGTATCTTCTTAAACTTACATTGTTTTTTTTTTTTTTGTTTTTTTTTTTTTTGTGGGTGGGAAATCATCAAATGACTTCTCCCGCTCTGGGTGGAGCAGGAGGGCGTGTCAGACTTTTACTGACTAAAACCCACCCATCATGTTCTCTCAGCTGCCCGTGTGCCAGGGGCCGCGGTATCTCTTTCGAACAACCCGCACCCCTGGCAGGCATCGGCCCCCGCGAGCCCCACCAGCTGCTGCTGACGTCTCCCTGCGACGGGTCAGCAGTGGCCCCGCCGCCTACCACTTTTCGGCCGCAGGGGAAAGGCAGAGCGGCCAACGCTATACCGACACTCCTCTTCCCCTGCGGCCCCACCGCGTCCGCCATCAAACGGTGGCGGCCCCGTCCAGGCCACGGAAGGGAAGAGCGCTACTCAGAAGTACCGGCACTCCTCCTCCGCCGCAGCCTGTAAGTCTCAGCCGCGATGCCTCCCATTCGACATCGCGGCCCGCGTCAGCTGCGATGCACCTCACCGCAACCTACTTTTTGGCCGCTACGTCGTCGGCTTGGAGGCACAAGCCCTGACGAGCGGCCCCACCTTGGGGTTCCTCTTCGCTTCACCGTGGGAGGGTGACCACGGTTACTGAGCCCCCCCCCCCGCAACGACAATGCGGGAACCCCACTGGGGGGGTACAGCGTAAGGTAAGGTAAGGTTTTGCCAGCGGCTTCGCCTGCGTGGAGGTCGGAAATCATACCACGGGAACGTACTGCCGGGATAAAAAGTAAATATCCTATGCAGTGGCGAAGCTACAATTTTATTAGGGTGGCTCCGAAGAAAAAAATGTTCAGTTCTCATAAACTCTAGATAACATCAAAATTCAGTAATTTCTTTACTTTTTCTAAATTTACGCTATGGTCAGAATTCTTGGTTTAGACATAAAAAAATGGCGATTTTTGTAATGTTTTGTAATCTTATATGATGTTTTAAGCTAGTATGAAATATCTGTAACGTGATTCGATACACACAAACATGTGTTTCACATAGTTTGGCAATAGTAGACACTAAGAAGAGTGTTTGTTCCAAAGGGAAGCCGATAGGAATCGGGTTGTATGGAGGCTGCGCCCCTGATCCTGTCTTAATCCAGGTTATAAACTACTTGTGTGCCTAATTTCATACACATCCGTTTTATCTCAAAGATTTTTATCGATTAAGTCTGAATAATCTGGGAGCAGTGGTGGCCCAGTGGTGACGGCTGCGAGTTACGAGTTGTAGGTCGTAGGTTCGAACCCAGGCCTTGTGTAAATTATTTCATTGCCACTGCTCTCAAAATGGTGAAGGAAAACATCGTGAGGAAACCAGCATGTCCTAGAACCAAAAGTTCTAAGACATGACACATCTACCAACCCGCACTGGGGCCACGTGGTGGATTACGGCCCACTCCCTCTGACCGAGATGAGGCCTATGTCCCAGCAGTGAGAACAATAAAGGCTTATTATGCTAGGTCGGCTCAATATTGGATCCCTTCCTCTTTTTAGTATATATAAATCATTTACCGCATTTACAAAAAAACCGACCACAAATGGTGTAATTTGCTGATGATGGTATTGTATTGAATAAGGTTTTCCTGGGGTTCACGCTTGACTCAAAGCTACAGTGGGGTCCTCAATTAACATCACTTGCAGGGCGCCTAAGTTCTCCCGCTTACGCTGTTCGGAAGATCCGCCAATTAACAAACGTGGATACCGCGAGACTGGTCTATTTTAGTTACTTTCATAGCAGCATGCCTTACGGTATTTTGCTATGGGGACGGGCTGCGGATATTGAGCCGATCTTTATTCTGCAAAAGAGGTCTGTCAGAGCCATCTACAACCTCCGCAGACGCGAATCTCTAAGGGAACTGTTCAAAACAATTAACATCATGACGGTACCTTGTCAATCAATAGGTACATCTATGAAAACATTATGTATGTTCGTAAAAATCGACATCTTTTTGTAAGATAAGTGACAAGCACAATTTTAACACTAGAAATAGAAACGAATGAGGTTACCCACGTTTCAAATTGTATAAAGTAGACACTTCTTTTGTGGGGTACTGTGTAAAATGTTAAAATAAAATACCAGTCGATATTCTTAAATTAAATGAAAAGAAATTTAAATCATGCATTAAACGCACACTATGTAGACAAGCATATTATAAGTTAGATGATTATATCGTAGATAAAAGTGTTTGGCTTAATGTTTGTCCTGCTCCACTGTCCTACCATCTGGGCTTACTAGTTAAAATTTTAATATTTGGAAGAGTTGCTTCCCTTTTTTATTTTTTTCTGCCTTTACGAACATTTTTGTTCCTATTATTTTAATTTTTGTGACATTATGAATATGTTTTTATTTTTACTGAACCAATTGTTATTTATTGAATACTTCAATATTCATATTAAATGTTTTTCTTTCTTTTAGGAAATCAAATTTTATTAATATCTCAAATAGATTGCAAACTATAGTTTCGTAAAATTTAGAAGCATTTTGTTTAAATTTTGTAAATGTCAGTACCATGCATCCGTTTATTGTGTTGTTTTGATGTACGTTGACTTGATAAAGCAGTCGAGAGTATGTCATACCCACTTAAATGTCTCACTGATGGTGGCGCATGTGTTGGACCATTCAGTTCCCTACAAGATGGTTGAGCTGGATGGTGCTGATCCACGCGTCAAGTTCGTGAACGGAGCGCTGTCGGTTGAGACTGGTTATCTCCTAAATTCCATTCTTATTTTTATTTTTATATTTAGAATTGGTTCTTTATTTTTTTTTACATTGTTCTCATATACAGAAGCAACAAGAATAATGTTCCCAAGATTATGTAATATGTCCAACTTGATTTAAAAGAACCGTGGACTTTCTTGCCCGTTCTTCTCCATAGAGATCTACGTTTTGGAATGGGCAACTAGCTTCAACTTTCCAACTGATCGAGTTTTTGCCAATTCAAAAGTGCCTGTAAATGGTTTTTTGCTGCTTGCTAAATATATGAAATAAATGCTTTGAGTTTGAGTTCTGTATAAAGCTGTTAATTTGACGTGAAAACTTAATTCATATCGCGGCTTTCTATTTTATGTTAGAAATATTTTATTTCAAGCTTTAAAAAGTTTCTGCCTGCCTTTTGAGACAGCCTCGAGCGGCTTCTTCCAATTGTATCTTAAAGCCATAAATAGCACTGTGTTGTATTGGATATTACTTCGCCGTACGAATTAACCAAGAATATGAATTTTCATTCAAATAAACTTCACATAAAAATGTTTCAAGTATATGCTTTCATAAAGAGCACTTTAGACTTATTTATCTAGACTGCACACACAATGGTCATAAACTCATGAGAATTCATCAATGGTTAATATCTTTATTTGCTAGAATATAGGTCAGGGCGCACGCTCTCTACCTACCTTTCCAACCAAGGTGGTAAGCTTGTTGGTACTTTGGTACTACTCTGTAATAACGCGGTCCTACGGCCCGTCAATCAACAGGCCTCACCACGCCAGGCCAGGCTAACAGGCCATTGGAACCGTGGCATTCGATAAGGCCCGTCCGATCCGCCAAAAGTCAGTACATTCAAAAGCACGGCGTGGGGGCACCTGTCGTTGCCATTACGGGCGCGTTTCTTTTTGCTTTGTTTATATGGGAATTCTCGGCACGGGGCACGACAGTCCTCGACAGGGGTACCCACGCCTGGCGCGGCCTGTCAGCTAACGGACCGTGAGACCGCCGCATAAGAACGATGTAATAATTTCCATTGGTTGCGTTTATAGTACGCCGTCAGCACATTCTACTTGGAATATGTCGGTCCTTTGTCCAGCGAGGGTTACTCGTAAACTGCCAAGCTAGTGCTGAGCTAGCTTGATGAAATATAGTGCAATGCGACAATGGAGCACTTCTATACTATAGCGCGTGATGCAAAATGAAACTAAGAGATATGGGGATCGTATCAAATGATTTTTCCCTATAGGGAAGGGCCGAGATAGCCCGCGAATTTAATTTTTTGCACTTTGCAGTTCAGGTCAGGTTGTATGTTGAACAAAATATGATTCCTGACTGCAAAAAGTATGTATGTATGGCGGGCGCCAAGCGAGTGTCGCTGAGCGAGAACTCTCTTTGATAGCTCTTGTCACTGTGACAAACGTGTGCTCGCCGGCAGTGTGAACAGTCAGCGATCAACTATTAATATTGTGTCTCTCTTACTTACACGGGACCTACAAATATTTCTTGAGCGAGAAAAACGTTGATAGCCAGTCGCTTCCTCGTCTGTGATATACCCAAAATTGAATCTAATTTAATAGGTAGGTACTAAAGACATTTCAAAGACATGATGAACACAAAAATTATAAAGCCTCATTCAACGTCTGACAAAAGGTAGGTAAGTAATCTGATCGAGATCTTCGCTTTGATCATTTGATGTCTATTCCCGGATTATAATTTCTAATAGGTTTCTCTTTTTGTGTTAAACGGTTTTGACCAAATATCAAAATGGGCTTCTAACTCAAATTATGATAAACTGTACTTTATCTCGAATTCTGTACCGGTAAGTAATGCTCGAGTTATAGGAGGCTAGTTTTTGAAGCTAGAATAACAGTAAGCTAGCAAGCTAGTCTCTCTGGGCTCTGTACAGAACTATCCTAATCATAACTGGTAAGCCAGCCAAAAATCAAAATCCAAAGTCTTTTATTCATGCTAAGCTTAGCTGGCTCAGAACGTTAAAATTACATAAGACAGACCCCCAAAACGCCCGCCCTTCACCACTTCCTAGTACGTTAGCTGGGAAAACCCTAGTGCTTTAGAAGTGGCTTAACAAACTCCCCAACAGCACAGCTGTCTGTTAAGTAAGATGAAATCGATTTTAGTGGTTATAATATAGTGAGGAAGATAGTAAACCATCTATTCCGTATCTTGCACCTGCCATGTTTTATCTCTGCATCACTTTAAGGTTGACTGGTAGAAAATGCCTCAGGAACGCCAAAGGCGGACTTAATGAGTCCGCCTTTGTACAGTTTTAATATACAAGTAAGAAACTTCATTCAAAAAATAATCTCACCTTATTTTGAGGATAGAAAATTACGAAAATGCTTGGTTGCTCACTCCACGTTAAAACAAAATGACTGAACACTACGAGCTAGATTCTAACACGAATAAAGAGTGAAATAAAGAACCACAGAAACGGTTTCCGTTCATGCATGAATTTAAAAAAAAACGTCACGTCTGTATCGGTTTTCGATACCGTAACAGCGACGGGAATTGAATTTCATTTGTGACTTTGATGTCGACTTCTCATTCGTCTAGTGATGGTGATAAAGTCATAGTCAATAGGGATACCGTTACTGTTAGCTCGCATCATCCCACTGATGGGAAGCCTCTCCCCACGACTTCCAACTCTTTCGATCCAGGGCTGGGAGTGGACCACTGCAGGCGTGGCATGACCAATTCTATCTCCATTCTACCAAGAATAGACAAAGTTCTTTCTCTCCAAATTGACATTTCCTCTGCCCGAGCACGCGGCGACCCGTAGACTAACGTTTCCATGAAGGTAAAAACAGTTATTCTTTCCATAGCAACGGGGAGGTAGCTAGTAATGTAGTTTTTTTTTTGGGTAGGAAACCATCAAATAATTTCTCGGGCGTGTCTGACTTTTACTGACTAAAACCAAACCGTGTTCCCTCAGTTGCCTGTGTGCCAGGGGCCACGGTATCTCTTTCGAACAACCAGCACCTCTGGCCAGCATCGGTCCTTGCGTACCCCACCAGTTGGTGCTAACATCTCTTTGAGGCGCGCGTGCGTGCAACACAACGCGCCGTCGACCCGGGCTTGGTCCTTACCGGACAGCGAGCTACCCATAACTCTCCATCCGCAAGACCGCGAGATCAGAGGGGTACGTTGAGTACGTTCTAAAATAATTGGGTACAGACTAAATGTGGTTCAAAGTGATTAATATTATCGTACCTTTACTATATACTCCTTCTTGCAATTCAGGCTTCTGAGTATTATATTTCACAAAAACAATTTCCCCAGGACAGCAATAAAAATCAAAACATGAATGAAATTTAGTCCGAACACCAGCGAACCTTTAAATTGAATTGCTCGCCAATTGGACTGGGGAGCTAAGTCAGCTCTGTTTTACGGTACGAGGACAAAAATGGCAGTTTTATGAAGGGACCACTAAATATGAGCAGCTCATTAAACAAGGCCCTTTGACTGCTTACTCACAATCTGCTTATAATATTTTGTGTTGAGAAAGGCATCCAGGTAAAGATGGGATTAGCGTGACGCTTTTGTAACACCGAAGTATCGGAAGTGTTCTTTCCAAGATAAGAATGCTTGGAAACATACTGGTCTGCTCCATAGGACAATCTAGAGAATATAAAAAATCAAACTGGTTGCTAATTGTATATTTATGACATTGATTTACACTCAGTGATTAACTCACTATTCAATATTCTAGGAAAATCGTATACTTACTTTTACAATGTTTGTAAATATGTAAGCACCATGTATCATCTATCATAAAATAAATTTATCTGTAATTGCTTCACTCTCATTCTTTTTACCTATTTTGGTATGGTAATTTTATTCTGAGTGTATCGTTTTCACATACAGTTATATGAATGTATGTTAAATATTGTACTTATTTTTTTTTTTAAGAGTAACGGTGGGTTTCGTCCATTCTTCTCAATACGAAACTACATTTTGGAAGGGGCGACTAGAATCAATTCTATTCTAATGTAAATGTTGACGTTCAAAAGTGCCTTTTAAGTTCCTATTCGAAATAAATGCTATGACTTTGACTTTGACTTTGTTTTCGTTGAATGCATATAAAGTTTGGGGCAGTGGTAGCCCAGTGGAAACGGCCCTGACTTAGAGTGTACCAGACAGAGAGTATACCATATATCGCTTGAGATAGGTCGTGTTCAAAAACAACTTTCGTTAAAACCTAATTTACCACTAAGGTTAACTCGTTCTGTAAACCGTAATTAAAATTCAAGCCTTCAGTTTATTCCCCAGTTTTTACCTTTTTATATCGTTGTTGTTTTTTTATGTTTACAAAATTATACATACTCAAGTGGCGTGGAGTGTTTTCCTTCAATTCTTTATGCTACAAAATGGCTTAAAAGACTTACCACAATACTTTGCGTAAATAATTTCATCACATCTCAAAACGGTGTAGGAAAAGATCGTGAGGAAACCGGCATGTCCTAAAACCAAAAATTTGAAGACATATGACATCTACCAACCTGCAATTAACCTAAGTGGTGGATTACGACCAGTTAGATATGTGACACAAGTAAAATCAACGGCGGTCGTGAACGCACTCACGCTTTATTTAAAACATGTGAGCGCGGGCACACGGGCGAGGCACGGGCTACGGGACGCTGCCCGGCGCTGGCGCCCGCCGTCGTGTGCGCAGGCAGACCGTGTGGCCGCGCATCGCTACACATAGTATACATTAACTTGTACATAACACCACCCAATCCCAATCCCAGTCCCAAATAAAACTTTATATGCAGTATTATCAGCCCATAATGTTCGCGCTGCTGGGACACAGGCCTCTCGGTAAGAGGGAGAAGCATCATTGACAATTTGACAATATTCACTGCGTTATTTACGATGTCGACGAATTTTTTAAACATTTCTAGCTTTTTTTTCTGAATTCAGCAAATCCTAATAAGGCAGAAAGTTCAAGTTATTATATTCGCAACTTCGTCTACCACTGTGTAAGAGTACTAAGCTCAAGTAACCGCACCTCGACTAAGTTGTTGCAACTTGTCCCAGCTCAGTTTGCGAACTATTTAACAAACGAACTTAACTCATGCTTATTGCAAACTCGGGGCTAACGATTTCAACTGACGTTTTGTGCATCTTTGAGCTATTTTCATTGACAATTTTATTCATTTGTTTTTATCTTTTAACACTGACTTTTATGAGAAGTAGGTAGTTAGGTCGTTGCCAACTATGCAGAGCAGGCATGATTAGCGAAATTAAGTTAGGGCAGTCGTTTTCGAACTTCTATGAGGCAATTTAGTGGATTCCATGTAACATAACGCCTGTATCCCCCGAAGGCTTAGACATAATTACATCTATACCTAAGTGGTGCCATGAACCGGGCGCAAATCCAGATTCTAGACTGCTACTGAGATATTCCCGATGAAAAATCCCAATAACACTGTGCCCGACCTGAGCATTGAACCCAGGAACTCATGCTCTGCAGTGACACTTGCAACCACTAGACCAACGAGGCAGTTGGCGATTCTGCGTAGATTCACTTACTGTTTTTTAAAAGCAAGATAACACCAGCGTTGCCAAAGTAAAATCGGGTACTCATCATCTGCATAACCTTTCTTAAATATGTTGTGGTTGGCTTCTAGTCTAACTGGATGCAATATTTTACATGGTTCGACTGCCTATCTGACCTCCACAGCTCAGTTACTGGGTAATACGATAACCCCTGGATACGAACGGTTGTCAGACTGTTGGGCTTCTGACGGTAAAGATAATCACCAATCCACGGACCAACCGCGGCAAGCGTAGCTTAACCTGTTCGATCGAACTGTGCAGTTGAAACGTAAATCAGTCACGTCTGAAGTTTGCACCATCATCATCACCATCATTATTTCAACCGATAGACGTCCACTGCTGGACATAAGCCTCCCCCAAAAAATAGGGGGGTTAGCCATAATCGTCACGCTTGGCTGGGTTGGCATTCGCAGTATGGTGGTAAAATGCATAGAGAACGCTGCTGCCCATTCTCTTGTAAGTCCCTTAGTCGTCTTCTACGACACCCACGGGAAGAAATGGGATGGTGCTATTCTTTATGTCCGCGACGACACGAGACAAGTCTGCAAGGTTCAAGCAATCGAGTAGAAAATTCAAAAAAAAATTGTACGCCAAAACAATTGATAAGATTAATATCAGGTTCTATTACACTTTCTGTAACTCTGAGACTAGTAAAAAAACGAAAGTAAATGTAATATTGGTATTTGTCACTAAAATTGTGCCCCAGGTTGGGCGCCAAAAACAGGTGACAAGACAGATTTAATTTCTGTTTTTTGAAGACTGATAAAATAAGGTACATAAAACTTACATAGGGAAACATGATCCAAATTGAAAGAAACCCTTTATACAACATTTAATTTAAATTGTGCCACGTGTTGGGCGCCAAATCATTTGCGTGGTCTATGTACAAGAAATTAAGCTTCTGATGATGCTTTGCGCTAGTTTTAGCCAGATAGGTATGTCCGCAATATATTTAGTTAACACAGCTGTCCAAATCCTAGTTCTGTGCAAACAAATCAATTACAAACAGACATATTAATGCAGACACTGCAATGAGCGTGTGTCAAGGACAGAGTACACACAATTAGTGGGTCTCCCATACGGTCATGGTGGCGAGTGGCGGACTGACAGCTCTACTGTAAACATATCTCCAACTACCCACATCTACCGAGCTTTATTGAGAGGGTCAATCGCAGAGGTCAATTGAAACACAGTATCTAATGTTACAATTTATTTCTTGCAGGCGGTTATTAACTATTATTGTTTTTATAAGCTGTCTGTATTATTAAACTTAATGTTTTAAAACATAAGATAGACTTTGTAACTACCGGTTTTATTTTCAAGGTTAAAAACAGAAAGCATTTTCCGTCAAAGAGCTTTGACTCACTTAAATTAATTGTAAATGCGATGTGCAAAAGGTCAATGATAAAAATTGTAGTGCGGTACGTGGAACACGAAGTAATTGCTTCATCATCATCTGCCTAGCCTTTTCCCAATTATGTTGGGGTCGGCTTCCAGTCTAACCGGATGCAGCTGAACACCAGTATTTTACGAGTACCGACTGCCTATCTGACCTCTACAACCCAGTTACTGGGTAACACGATACCCTTTGGTAAGACTGGTTGTCAGACTTTCGGGTTTCTGACGACCCGTAACGACTGTAAAAGCTCCACAAATGACAGCCGGAACCAGCGGCTTAGCGTGCTTTCCGACGCACGAAGGGATCTTGGTATGTAAAGATGGTCACCCATCCACGGACCAACCGCGGCAAGCGTAGCTTAACCTGATCGATCGACCCGTGTGGCTATTATTATTCAGCCTCAAGCCTCTCACGGAGTAATTGCTTAACATACTTAAATTGGAAATGCCTTTTAGTTTTACATTTTTTTCTCTACCCTTTTTACATAACTTGTAAATACATAATAATTTTTTTCTTTTTAAAGTGTGTTTGATATTACTCGGGACTCTCCCAGTGTCCCGAACCTTTGGAAGGCGTACGAGGGACGAAAGCTAACTCTCAGACGCCCATTATAGACGCTTTTAGTGAAATGAGGTACCAACCGATGATTATCTTTGTGCGCATTATGCAAGTGCACCCAAGGATAACCGTCAGTTGGTGTAGAACTACTACAGGATATGGGATATGTGTTTGGATGGGTAAACTGGGCTGGTTACCTAGAACAATGGAAATGCTATTATCATTTAAGATAGTTACCTTTTAAATTATAGAAATATTAAGTTCCATGTTTGTTAATAAGTATTTTATGCATCATTGCGTTGTTAACGTTGTTGAGCTGACGAATGTTTCAAATACTGAGCAATGGACATTTTCCTCAAAAAAAATCGGATTGTGATTTAAAGTGAAGGAACTCGAAAAATTACAGTTTCGATTATGAGAACATTGATCTATTTTACACAATCTGGCTCTGGAACTAGAAGTATGAAAAGTCAAAAATCAACAGTTAATTATTTGATCAACAGGACCAAAAAATACATTTAAGGAAGTATTTAACTCAGTGCAAAAGAAGACCGCAGTACCGTTTTCAACGAGCGACTCGAAGTATTTGCCTCCACACGCAGCGACAAGACTCCTCACAGCCGCGACAAGTGTCACTTAAGAGTGATACGTGACAAAACCACTGCTTTGGGGAACGGAGTTCAGTGTGTGTAATCCTTCCGCTCAAATCTGAAGGTAAATAAAATTTACGATGATATGAAAGTTGTTATGGAGGGGCTTGTGGCTAAGTGATAACAGCCGCAAGGTCCGATCGGTCAGGTTAAGCTACGCATGCCGCGGTTGGGTCGTGGATGGGTGAACATGTTTACATACCAAGACTCCTCCGTGCCTCGGAAAGTATATTAAGGCGTTGGTCCCGGCTGTCATTCGTGGATGTTTGACAGTCGTTACGAGTCATCAGAAGCCCGAAAGTCTGACAACTAGTCTTACCAGGGGTATAGTATTACCCAGTAACTAGGTTGTGGAGGTCAGATAGGCAGTGGCTTCATGTAAAATACTGGTAATCAGCTGCATCCGGTTAGACTGGAAGCCGACCCCAACATAGTTGGGAAAAGGCTAGGCAGATGATGATGTTATGTTCAAATTCAGGGCCCATTAAACATACCAAATTCCATTCACTGCGTTAATTTGAAAAAGTCAAAGCTGAAAGTTTCACATAAACAGTCTTTAGTTCCCCTAACAAACGCTCTTTGAGTTAGTAAATCACTGAATCACGATAGTTATACATCCTGGAGTACTGTCAACAAAACACATAAGTATGCAGGCTGTTAAATACAACAACTTTAGAATGAAGTTATGAGTGAAATCTTTCGAGTTTTTTGAATCGCTTGTCCGTAGTATTTTTATGTCAAGAACGCTATTATATCCACAACAACAGTAAAATAGCAATCTAAACTAATAACATTATAATGAGAAAACATTTGATTTTTTATATGTTACGCTTTCACGCTAAAACAGCTGAAGTATTTGGATGAAATTTGGCACATGAGTAGACAATAACTCGATTAGGACATACCTTATATTCCGATATACTTACGGAATCGAGAATCATACGGGTGAAATCGCGGAGCAAAGGCGTAATATTGTAATGCGAACTAACTCTTTCTGTATTTTACCTTTTCACGTCTTAACGGCTCAACAGATTTGAATGAAATTTGACACAAGGGTATACCATGACCTGAGTAGGAGTTTAGAACATAGGATACTTTTTATTTTACTCCACGCAAGCGAAGCGACAGGTAAAAGCTAGTTATAACACAACATCACGCGTGTACTCCCCATGGATAGTCAGAGCATACATATAGTATTCCCAGTTTACATACTATTCAGGGTAATATTATTTTATTGGCCAACTATGTAAAATTTTTAGGTTATAGTACCCCGCAACTAGTACTCTAGCAACCCGCCCCCGCTTCGCACAGTTTTTACTACTTGGAAAAATAACAGTTTTTTATATTATTTATTTTCTAACTTTTAGTTCTGCTATCTAGAAAAGCGTGATTTTTCATATTTCTTCTTTTTTTGTTTTTTTTTTTAATTATTGAACTGTCATCGGTCCTCGATAGGTCTACAAAGTTTAAATGAAATCTGACCGTTTGAAGTGGGTCAAAATCAAACACAAAAGAGTCGCTTACAAACAAACATACAAATATACAAACATACAGGTGAAGCTAATAAAAAGCGTGTAAAAATATTGAGCTTTTGGTTGTTTATCAATGTTTAATATTAATGTATCATACACATAAACCTTCCGGGATAAAATCTCTAAATTATGGTGGAAACCACATCAAAACACGTTGAGCAGTTTAGAAGAAGAGCGCGATCACACAGATACAAAAAGCGACTTTAGTTTAATATATATTTTTATAAGTATACATTTAAATATAAAGATAGATTAGAGTCATTTGACAAGTATTTCATTTATAATTATTATCGAAGTGCAAAAGTTTATTTCTTGCCTGTTCACTTTACTGTTTCGTCTACTGTACATACATTTTATACAAATATACACATGTGAGTATTCCCTTTGTACAATTACCGAGATATTGTTAAAGTTGAACATGTAAGGGGTGTCTGAACTGTGCTGTACATGCAAAGGAAAGATACACGGAATGGTTTTCACTCTGTTCATCTAAGTGACTCAGGGTCGGGGTGAATTGTCTGTTTGGGTGAATCAGATTTTGTTGCCTGCATTATTTTCTTGTGACTAACCTGTGTAGACCAAAATAATATCATTAGTAAGTACCTACCTAGATTGCAAAATATATCATACTGTCATAGTATTGACTGACAGAGTTGTATTCTCTCCCTACAGTTATTAGAACGCTATCAAACAAAACGATGACTAATTGAGAACATTTTAATTATATTGACATGTGCTTAGATCATACATAGGTAGGTACAGTCACCAAAAGAGATAAGTATCCAAGGTCGTCGGATGTAGGCTGAAGTTTAGTAAGTAGTAGTAGTAGAAGTATAGTAGGTCACACCCAGACACTAGGACTGCTTCATCATCTTAATATAAACATTACTTCAAGCGTCTGTAGTAAAAAGTAAAATATTGAGTTACTGGATTCCGAATTTAGGCATGCCTGTATACGGGTGTAACAGAAACCCTATTTCTATCCTTAAGCACAAAGATAACAGCTGGTATAGAATCACTATGCATAGTTTCAGCTCAAAATAAAATAAAATACTCTACCGAATTTTCGATTTCACATGTTTCTTAAATTCAAATCATAACAAACATGTCAGCGCACTACGTAGGTCAATAACTGTCCACGTTACTTGCCAATATCACGATAAATCTCTTCCAACTGATGTGTTTATTTCAATTTGAAAAGTTCGGTTTCTGATATCAATGTATTAAAAATTATCATAACTTCCGAACATGTCGAGATAGGATTAAAAAATAAAGGTTTAAAAAAACTGAAAAAACCCGCTTTAAAAACCAAACTAAAAAGTAGAAAATAATTTAATTCTATTAAAAAGCGTGGGGTGCTTGATATTAATTGATTATAAAATTCCTCAAAAAGCACCCCACGCTTTTTAATAGAATTAAATTATTTTCTACTTTTTAGTTTGGTTTTTAAAGAGTGTTTTCTAGTTTTTTTAAACTATTATTTATTTTCTATTTTTTATTTTTGCTAACTACAAAAGCGTGTTTTTGTAGACTTATCTACAAAGTCAACAAAGTCAAGTACAAGTCTACAAAGTTTAAATGAAATCTGACCGTTTAAAGTGGGTCAAAATAGCGTCTAAAGGAGTCGGTTACATACAAACATACAAACAAACATACAAGTGAAGCTAATATTAAGCGTGTAAAAACCTTTCCAATATCGTTTGATATCATCCAAAGAAGCCGTGCCCTTGGTATGTATATACCCTTTCCGTTAAAAGTTGTATAGGGTACCCATATAAAACCAATATAATGCATCACAGCGCGTTGAAAAAACACACTGTTGGATTTTCAACTCTGGGCGCTAAGCAGTGCGTTGAAAATCCAGTGCACGAAAAAATCCCGCCGTAATATTTTACGCCCGTGTGAATTTGGACTATCACTCCTACTTTTAATTACGAGCATCTCGTCTAAACTATCAATACCGCTTTCTAAGGAGTCCAACCACCACATTAGCACAAGAAAGGAGGCATTATCCTTTAAGCGTTCGTGTCTCGAACATCAGCAGTTGCGCCGTCCGGTTACCAGGAGCAAAGAAAACGAGGAGGAAGTCATAGTATTTATGGCATAATATTTTGTTATTTTTTCTCTCGTGTAGGGTATTTTTTATGTTTAAAATTAATTTATAGGTATATTTTCTTACTCGTCAGTAGGTACATTTTTAAAATGATTTTCTTGTATTTTATTTTGATTTATTTTCGTCTTTGTCAAACTTGTGGTACCTACCTAAATAATAGTAGGTAGTATTTAATTTCAGTCTTTGTGCCAATTTCAAATTGTTCCAGTGCTTCATCGATCTTCTAGCGCTCGAATGACATTGACGGGTGCACTTACGCTTTTTATTATAATTATACTTTACATTACATTGAATTTGATTAATTTTACGAGGTATCGAAAAAAAAAAACTTACTTACCTAGGTATGTTTTTCTTTTGAAGTAGTTTTTTTAATAAAATACCAATTTCTAAACATTGCACGTTAACGTCAAATACATTGACATTCTATCGATAAACAGATTACCTAATCAAAAGTATCGATATCGAGAAATTCGTGAGAAACAAAATGTTGAAACGGAAATTAATAGCGTACGTTGACTGGCTGGCTAGATTTTAAGATTGTAGACTCAAGGCACCTAGACGAAAAGAAAATAAACAGCGAAAAATAAATAAAAATGATGAATGATGATCCGTCAAAAATTCACGCCAATAGACAATCTAATATGGCCGCCATCAGCTGTCAAAGATACCTAGTCCCTATTGAAAAACTCTTAAGAAACCATAGCTTTAGTAGAATTATAGGTACAGTGGACCGCACGTCGGTGGTACTCTACCTTGAACTGGCCTAGCGTAGTTATACGGAGTTTCAATGGAACAAGAGTCTGGTACTGGTTTTTTACCCTTAACGTTGATTGTACCTATCACTATTGAACCAGTCGGCAATGCACTTTACAGAATTAAACAAATACACGCTATCTCTATTTATTTAACTGTAGTTACGGCTGATTGCACCCGCTCAATGATCCGGTAACAAAGAATAATGATAGTTTACTAAATAAATTGCAGGTACCTTGTTACAGTCAAGAAATAAATATTTTAACTTTTTATATGCACTTTTATTTTCAATATAATTGCAGCATTTGGAATGAAAATAACAGCACGGAAAGGTGACATGCGCCCGCTACTTACGGGTCCCTGTGCCACATAAACGCTCTGTATTTGAACAGCCATTATTGTGTGACCGTTGTCCATTTTCTTAGGTAACCAAAGATTAAGGTGGAAACGCCAGAATAGCCCGCAAAATTTTAATATTCTTATGTATTTGCAATTTGCCTTCACCTGAAATATGACAAGGAAGGCAACGCAAACTAAACCCTAGAAATGTTTGAGTAAAATAAAATAAAAAACAAAATGTATTAGTTCCACAACGAATACACGACTACATTATCGTCATTGAAAAACTGTAATATTTTAAAAGCAGTACAACAAAGATGTCCTCTCAAACAATATCATAATAATGAAACATTTAATAACGGCACGCCTGGCTAGCTATTAGATTTGTCCGCCATAATGTAGCTGAGTGCACCTGTTCTGTTTATTTGCTCGCCCACCGCTATCTCTGTCTTAAATCCAACTGTTGGTTTAACCGCGTTTTAGCATAAATTGGTTTTTGAAAGAAAGAAAATACATTTATTTAGCACAGACTAAAAAGACAGGTGTCAGGGTGGCAGGGTTTTTGTCAGGTTTCTTTGTGGCTCTGTTCAAAATAACAGCCTGATGCAGGGCAAATCCCTCTTCTTATACAGAGAAGGCACGATCACTGATCACCACCCTTACCCAAGATGGGTTGGTGATCTCAGACTGAAATCCTACTCATATCCAATAATTTTATAAAATGTGAAAATTTGTGTGGATTTTTTTTTGAGGGTGGGAAATCATAAAATAACTTCTCCCGATCTGGGTGGAGCAGGAGGGCGTGTCAGACTTTTAGTGGCTAAAACCCACCCGTGTTCCTTCAGTTGCCTGTGTGCCAGGAGCCACGGTCTCTCTTTCGAACAACCCGCACCACTGGCAGGCATCGGCTCTTGCGGCCTGCATCAGTTGATGCTGACATCTCTTTGAGGCGCGCGTGGAACACAACGTGCCGTCGACCCGGGCTTGGTCCTTACCGGACAGCGAGCTACCCGCACCCACGGTGGCCGCGAATCAGCCTGGGAATGCCGACGCCCAGGGCGTCTCCTGCGGCAACTAGGACCGTGAGGGTGCATATACTGCCTAAGTTTGTGAGGATGGATGTATGTTTGTTACTCTTTCATTCAAAAATCCCTGAACGGATCTTCAAAATTTGGCACACAGATAGTTTATAACCTGGATTAAGAGCATTTATTCTGAAAGTTGGCAACGTCGCAAATTACTTTCAAATATTTACCTGTTTTTATTAATTTGTTAATATTACTGCATGGAAATATGAAATATCGCTAACTAGTGACCTAAAATATGAATAATGATTTGCATTTATAACACTAAATTTGATGTTGTAACCTTTTTAGGTGTAAAAAGGGTAATCGGAAAGTTTCCAAGTTCTTTTTTTACATCTAAAACTAAATATTCGGTGTTAAGATATTAATTATTGCATTTCATAATTAATATTTTAGGTCAGTAGTTAGCGATATTTCATATTTCCATACAGTAATATTGGCAAAATAATCAAAACAGTGAAATATTTGACAGCCATTTGCGACGTTGTGCATTTTCAGAATAAAAGCTCTTTACACATAGAATACTTTTTCTCCGGTAGTAAGTACGTTTCCGAGGGATAATTTTCGACGTCCACGCGGCGAAGCCACTGGCAAAGGCTACTAATAATGTTATTAATATGAAAGTAAATTTGTTTTTAAGCTTATAGATGATTTTTGGTACATGGATAGACCATGGCATGGATATAGAACATACTTTTTATCCTGATATTCCCACGGGATCAAGACTTATGCGGGTGAAACCACGTGCACAGCTAGTTAACTATAAGTCCATATTTATCACGATGTCAGGAATGTCCAAAATAAACTCAGAAAGTACTACATATGAATTGAAAAGTCTACCATGTTAGGCGAGGACTTAACCGCTCTGGGCCATTACGACTTGACTTTGAAAACTAAATAGCTGTTAGGTAAAATGTAGGTAAAGCTAAAATCTCGTTGCAATTTCATGTCAGCGTCAATGTCAAGAACATGTCATGAATATAAAAAAGTACGGGTATTTTTGACGGATTAGATGAAATATAATGTATGAACGTTCAATACAGGTTCAATACGGGAATTACCCATCTGGTTACTGGTCAGTTTCCTCATACGTCGATTTTGTTAACGTCTAGCTAGAGTGGTACACTGAAATAATGTTATTAATGATTATGAGTTTTAGAGGGGGACGGCGCGTACGCAGTCCCCACTATCAAAAATAACACATCCGAGTTATCCACATTAGGGATAATCGCAGGGGTCAACCCAACCGCAGTGCAATGGGAAGGCCTCGCCCTGGGGGAACCGCCTTTTCGATCACGGTATCCCCTATGCCAGGTAAGTATGACTATTTTACAAAACCGCGCGAGGGTCGTTCAACGGCGGAGAGTCTTAACACCGCGATTCAGAAACGTGACGTATTGGTACAGCGCCATCTAGTTTAAAGATTGGAACTAAGCCGCGTGGTATATACATGTCTACTTGGCTCATGGCGGTACCTTTACTTAGATTGCGATTGCAGTCAGTACAATGTAAACAAGTCAATATATTATCAAGTACCTTTGACAATACTGCCGATTAAGTACTGCACTTAGTAAGAAATATAGTAAGATGAATTAAGAGCGATCAGTAACAAGATACTGACGGATCATACCAACAAGGGAATTAAGTAATCTGCTACAGTGCTGTGCAGTAATGTTATAATTACAGGATTATAAAATTGCGAATGTATCAATTCAACGTAAAGTATAACTAACAGGCATAGGTACAGGATTTAGGCTTTTTTCTTGCATAATGGTTATCATAAAATGCACTACCAAGGTGACAAACATGGGTGCTTTTTACATACATAAACTGACTCCTTTTTTCCATAGGAATATGCAGGAGCGCTAGTTTAGTGGGACCCAATCGGCGGTCTTTTAGCCGATTCATCTGATATGCGGCAAACATATCCGACCCAGTCCCACTTTTTTACACGCTTTATATTAGCTTCACTTGTATGTTTGTATGTTTGTTTTTATGTAACCGACTTCTTTGGACGCTATTTTGACACACTTTAAACGGTCAGATTTCATTTAAACTTTGTAGACTTATCGAGGACCTATGACAATTCAATCATTCAAAAAAAAAACACGCTTTTGTAGTTAGCAAAACTAAAAAATAGAAAATAAATAATAGTTTAAAAAAAAACTAAAAAAACACGCTTTAAAAACCAAACTAAAAAGTATAAAATAATTTAATTCTAGTAAAAAGTGTGGGGTGCTTGATATTAATTGATTATAAAAATACCTCAAAAAGCACCCCACGCTTTTTAATAGAATTCAATTATTTTCTACCTTTTAGTTTGGTTTATAAAGCGTGTATTTTTAGTTTTTTTTTAACTATTATTTTTAAGATTAGCGGCCGCGGCGGGTAACGTCCGTGATCTTGGTTTTGGCCATAGAAATCTATAAAACTTATATCTATGGTTTTGGCGCGCAGTGTTGTGTTCCTCATATGGTCCGAAATTAGAACCCTCATGATACTGCGCTCCATGGGTCGCTGGCAAACCTTGAGGGTGGGTCTACGCTCGAAGTAATAGGTACTTACACTATTGAAATTTTCACAGTGTGTACTACAATGGTGGCTTTTTCAAATCACGTAGGTATTGTCAGCATTTTAAATGAAATGAATGGAAAACGGATGTGTTTGAAAACTGTTCCTTGAGCGTACAAGTAGATCGTGCGTTTGTGGACATTTTGGTGGAATCCTCAAGTCATTTGTCTCTATGTCGTATCTAAAAAACACATGTTTAATTCAGTACCTATACTGTATTAGGTGTCAATGTAGGGTGAGTGTAACGATACAAATCTTTAGGGTTTACCCAAAAAGTATAAACACTGTGGGTACATTTAATCTGACCAGCAAAATCTGATGTGGGATTTTTGGCAATTAGAACCAATGGCCGTCGGAACTTTGGGTGGAGACCACGAATCGACAAACTTAGTAAGTGTGGCAAGTGGCAAAGTGGCTCTTTTGGCCCTATCTACGCAAAGTAGCCCTTGCAAAGATCACATACCGTAGTAGCAGTTGGATTAAAGGGTGGAGTCGAGGGCTGTCCTGCGGTATACCGCTATTAAACCACCGGCATTTTATGATGGCGCTTATGACTGCTAACAAATGAATAAAATACAGCTTTTCCATTCGAATGATTAATTAGTTAATAACGATGTAAGTAGTCTGGCATCTGTTTCGTTACTTTTTTATTGAATACTAGCTTTTACCAGCTTTTGGATATTTTTGTTTGGAACATCCAAACAAAAATATCCAAAAGCTGGTAAAAGCTAGTATGTTACTCAATCGCGAAAAATTGCTGAACGGATTTTGGTGAAATTTGGCACATAGATCGTGTAAAACCTGGATTTATCCATAGGAATTTTATCCTAGTAGTATTAGTAGTAGTCAGTGGCGTGCACAGAGTTTTAGACAGGATAGGCAGAAATTTAAAAAAAAGTTAAAAACAATAAAAAAACTTTTTTCAAAAAAATAAACAACCGACTTCCAAAAAAACACTAAAAAGTGAAAAATAACTTTAATTTCGGAAGTCGGTGACGTTGGATACGTATTTTAATTTTTTGTCACCGCCTTCCGAAATTAAAGTTATTTTTCACTTTTTAGTGTTTTTTTGGAAGTCGGTTGTTTATTTTTTTGAAAAAAGTTTTTTTTTTTTCACTTTTTAGTGGTTCACATGTGCTTACCCCTTCACAGCGTACCGGCGTGATGTTATGTTATTAACTGGTGTAAACAATTGACAGACATGAGATTTCAGCAATCCCTGTCCATTTGCTATCATTTATTGAGGAGTTCCGTTGCCTATCTCCGAAGTTCTTCATCAGATCTTCACCAAATTGAAATGGAACCACTCCAAGAAAGTACTCTTCCAAAAACTACACAAATTGCTTCAAGTATGCCTATAAAATTTGAAGAGTTCTCTCTATTTCTGAATTTACAATTGCCTTTACCTTTAGTATGTATTAATTGCAAATCCGGTGTACTACTTTTCACGATCACTTGTTATTTTTTTTTTCACTGTAAGATAGTTTTGAAAACACATAGATTTTCTTTTCTCTATAAACGCACCACCGTAACAACTTTCACAGTGAATATTATCTATTTTTCACATTTTTCTCAACGATAAAACAAATAAATCAAAACAAACAATGGCGTCGGAATTAATCGGAACATAATAATAATACGACAAAAAGTAATGGTTGTTAATGTAGCGACAATTCAATAAAACAATGCTACTTTTAAAAATAGTCGCATAACCAACTTTGTTCGGAAAATTTCGGTAAGTTTCGTAATTCGTCGTGTTGTAACTAAAAAAGCGTAAAAAGCCAGTAACTACCCTGTATGGTTGTGTGCGTTATTTGTTACATTGTGTGCTACGTATGTGTAAGAACACACCCAAATGCATCTACAAGAGGACTTGGATTCGTTGATCAGATGGTCTCATGACGCTGGTCTAGTATTAAACGCTAGTAAGACTAAGTTAATGTACATCAGTTCAAGTCAAAATAGAAGCTCTTCTGTGCCGAAACTAACATCTCATTGTCACGATTGTCTGCATGACAAATGCACCAATAAAGTAGCAAAGCCGTGCTACTGTGACTCCATCGATCTCGTAGATAACCAGACATACCTAGGACTTACCATTGATAGCCGACTTAATTGGAGGGAGCACATTAACGGGGTGTGTGATAAATTAAGATGTATTTTAGCAAAATTTTCAATTTTAAAAAGGCAAAATTCCGTATCAAACTCTGTTAATGCTATACAAATCTTTGGCGGGATCAACAATATCCTATGGTCTGTCGGGCTATGGTAGGACATATCTCACCTTGATCAAATTTATGCACTCAACTACGTATTTTAAAAGTAATTGTCCCGCAGAACATTAAGAAAAAATACAAAAATGACTACCATCAATTATTTGAATTCTGCAAGATAATACATATACATGAAAACACTAAAGCACTGTTAAAAGAAGATTTTTTTAATGATTTTTTTTAAATAACAATGAATTTAGGACTCGTAGCGTCCTCAATGCTAAACTGTGACTACCAAATTACACGAATTTACACGGCAAGAGATTATTAAAGTATGTAATACCTAGTCTAATAAATCAACTACCAATATCATTGAGGGACAAAACAACTCAGGATAACATAAAATTCAAATTAAAACATTTTTTTTACAAAATGTAAGTACCTAAGCACTTACATTTTGTAAAAAAAATTATTTATATAATAATAAAACAACCATTAGTCATTACATAATAAAAATATACTTACCATTAATTATAGATAAATAGTTTAAAACATTCAACATTAAGCAAAAATAATACTTAACAATAATTATCATAACACAAATTAAAATAATAGGAGCAGCCTGTAGCAATTTTAAAACAATCCACCACCACTTCTGTTCTGTACGGTCAGATTGGTCGCCGATGTTCGATGTCTCACGTTGTGTAGATTTTAATTCTTAACCCGAAGTAACTTTACTTGTTGTTTGTCTGTAAGCTAACTACCTACTTAAGTGCTTTTAACAAATATTATGCAGTCGATGAACTTGGTGCACGGTAAAACTCTAATGATTTTATGTTGGCACCAAATTAAATGTGTAATAATGTATGTGTACTATTAAATAAATTAAAAAAATGAAAAAATAAAGCTGCATGACTACGAGAGCACACATATAGATATTAAGACGCGAATAGTTCGTGTCTCTCCCGAGGCACTCAGCGACGCTAGTGCATCGCAATGCGAAGTTGCGTCAAATTGTACGAACGAACGGGTATTGTATCGATGATACTAATGATACGACCGACGTTGGACAGGTGAAGCTGATTTATGAATAAAGATTTTTTGTTTATTAATAAAATAAATTAGTTTTAAATATTTATCTGATTTAGGTAGGGTAGGCAGTGTCTTTCTGTCTTTATGGACTGCACGCCACTAGTAGTGGTTCCGTGGGACAATTTTCTGGCAAAGTAAAAATTCGTGATTTATTAGAGTAAATTCTGTAGAGGGATAATAAAAGGCTGCTATCAGTATAGGCTGATTATGCATTATTACCGATTATGAGTGTCTAGTCAACACACACATAGGTAGTTCAAAACTTTGTATCTTACTAAGTAATATTGTAGCCTGACAAGCAAATATAATTAATATAACAACATAATAGTGTAGGGACGGATTAAAGCTCCCTTGACGACGAATTATAAGTATGAAGTGTTAACTGCTAATCACCACTCCTAGTTGAGTGACATTTTTAAACAAATTATGAGCTAACTGTTTAACTATTTGATTATGTTTACTAACGCGTGAGGTCAGTGATATTATTAAAACTGTCAAGGACAATTATTATTCCGTTTTTAAAAGAACATCTTTCAAATATCCAACATTTTGTACCCAAAAATTATAGTGTCGGCCAGAGAAAATAAAAGTGTTTTTTTATGGGCAACGGTATAGAATTATTAACCCATCCGCTGCTATTTAAGTTTGTTTTTTTTTATATTCATAATATCAATATACAGTTTTTTTTCTCTCATAAACGTAATTATGTAAGTGTGTTTGTTTTCTTCATCAACAAGTGGTACATGAGGCCTGTTGTTATATATTGTATGAACTGTAACTATGGTACGGTCAATACAATTTGTGAGATCGGTTTTCTAACACAGTCCTATGTGAGCATTTGTAGAATGGTGTGTAGATCCGTACACACCATACTACATGAGACTATGTTTTGTTTCGAGTTTTTGGTGTATAATATAATTTTGTCTATGGGTGTAATCGTTTTGGTGAGTGTGCTATAAGCTTCTGTGATGTGTTGTTTAGTTTCCTACTGTGGCAACCAAAACAAAACCACTTTTACCTTGCATTATTCTTTTTTCATTAATTTAATAACAGTCGCTTGACCCCGGGGTTAAGCGACTCACAGCTGATATCGCGCGCGCGGTCCTTTCGGTGGTTAAATTAATGACACAAGGATAATGCATAGTAAAAGTGTTTTTTTTTTTTTGTTTGTAGGTAACTAAATTAAATTACAGGTGATGGTGTATTATTCTCGTTAGGTACTCAATATTCTATTGGGGTAGTAAAACTGGGGTCAATAAGGTAGATAAATTTGTTATGATGAGTGGTGGGTTTAAATATCGTTCACTAATTACCAGTCACCCTATATACACCCCAAGAAACACAATCACCTGTGTTACATTGTTGAGCTAACTGCTGCCCATGGCTTAACCCGCCAGGTTACCCAAAAATTATCCCACGGGATCGTGCTATCGGGACAAAAGTCTCTGTTTCTCCTTTTAATATAAGCTATCTGCCAGTGAAAGCCCCTTCAAAATTGGTTCAGCCGTTTCGAAGATTGGCCGTAATAAGAAAACAGGCAGACAATTTTTTAATAATTGTTTTTTTTTGTGATACTTAAGTATTGATATATGTACTTTCGTATGCATTTAGTAAAAAGCTGTTACTTCAATTTCATTTATTTGTTTATTTAGATTTTATACATGATCTTGAATCTAAAACTGCCTTATTAATTGATAAAGGTGCAAATGAGTAAGTGATTTCTTCAATACTTTAAACTCTGGATTTATAGTTTTTGCCAATACATATTGCACTATCTCTATATTTTGAATGAAGTTAAAGACTCGAATCAATTTAATAAATGCCTTAATTAAACTTATAAATGATTGCAAGATCTAATGCCAATAGACCACTCTATAAGTAAACCCTTTCAATCAAAAGAATTGACAGCACATTTTTTTAAGTCGATTTCTACATGTCTAGTATTTTATATGGAAAGAATTATTATCGGTAGCTCAAGTCAAGATGGCGATTTTGCAAGGTCGAATGACTGTGGGCCAAGCAAATTATTACTACTACTCCGACCAGTTTTGATGATCATCACGCTTAGCACCTGAAAATCTGAGTTGAACTACATGATTACTGATAAACACGCACTGACACAAAAGACGATTTCAGACACCTATCTGGGCGCGCTCGTTCCATCATAGACCTCTTTTTTTTTTTGGGTGGGTAATCATAAAATGATTTCTCCCAGTCTGGGTAGAGCAGGAGGGCGTGTCAGACTTTTACTGACTAAAACCCACCCGTGTTCCCTCAGTTGCCTTTGTGCCAGGGGCCGCGGTATCTCTTTTGAACAACCCACACCCCTGGCAGACATCGGCCCTTGCGGGCCCCATCAGTTATTGCTGACATCTCTTTGAGGCGCACGTAGAACACAACGCGCCGTCGACCTGGGCTAGGTCCTTACCGGACAGGGAGCTATCATAGACCTCATCAATCGCTTTCCATCAGGCATGATCGAGGTCAAGAGCAGGCCCATCAGCAATTTTTTTTAATAGTATCTTCACATGAACGGATCAAGGTTATGACTGGACTTTAAAAGAGACTGTGACCTCTGAGTTTTTTCGGCCTTTCTTCTCAGAGTACGCAGATAGGAAACGCCGACCTCAACTAGTTTAAAAAAAATGTTGACGTTCAAAAGCGTTTGTACAAATCTACTTACAGTAATAAAATCATTTATCATTATCATTTAATAACTATGTATGAAACTTATTTGTACGACTGAATATTATCATCGTCGGGATCAGGCATTTCCAGATTTACGGGTTTAAGTAACGAATTAGTTGCATTGATATTTTCACCGCGTTGTGTCTATGCGTTTCCATTTAATTCAAATTATAATTAATAATATGATTATTCAGCTCCGCTACTCCAAACAGAACCACAAAAAATTAAATGTCCAAAATCTACTTATTAAAATAATCGCATTAAATATGTATAAACTTAAATACGAATAACATTTCCAAAGTTAGCAACCTTCCAGGAAACTGAAATACAAAACACCAAAGTACTCAAAAAGGACTTACCTGCCATAAATCTTTAATAAGTTCCGATTTATTGGTTTCAGAAGTTAAAGAGCACTCGATGAAAAGTGTGTATTCACTCGACTGGTAAACTTACGACGAAGTTTCGCGGAGCGCGCACCGAGATGTGGGTCGTGGTCGACCGCCCGAACGCAACTGAATCCTGGCTGGTATACACCGCGTACTGGCTGGCAAGGACAGGTGTTTTGATGTCATTATTAATGAAAAATATAATGGTCTATGGTTTTGAAATACTTTGATTGTGTTTCTGCGTTCGCTTTTTGAAGTTTAGTTTGATTGAAAGAGAAGGTAGGTACAAGATACTTTTACGTCATATTATACCGGTTTGCTTTAAGTTGTGTAAAAACTAAATTTTGATCTACAAATACCTGGCTGGCAACTACCTAGCTGGCTAAATGTGGGTGCATTATACGTACATCTCTACCTAACCCTTCAAAGAAACAGACGTGATGATATGTTACGTTATGTTTAAGTAATTATCGCCGTATTTGAAAATAAAGTAAGAAATATCCATTCAATATATCTTAACTTGCCGCAGAATTCATGACCGTTAGGGTAGATGTGTTCCTGAGCGGAGACCGCATATCGGCAAACGTAAGGTAGGAGACACCCTCAGACTAGGTGGAGCGACGATCTTCGCAGGGTGGCTGGTAGCCGCTGGATGAGAGAATCGAGTTGAATGTGCACGCCATTCGGCTCGATTCTCGGATTGGAGAGGCGTTTGTCCAGCAGTGGACAGCTGTAGACCGATGATGATGACGACATCTTAAATTAACTTATCAAATCAAATGCCAAGTTCATAACATACTTCGGAAAACAGGCAATCAACACAAAATCTCTGAAAATGTTCAAACCAACCCTCACTTGCTACGGCGTAGTAAGGCGTCTACGACACCACTACGAAGCTACGCCGCGCCATCTACGAGCGCCATAATAAAAGTTAAGCGTAATATCGTAATGAATAAAAATAATGTTATATACGAAAGGTATCGCATTTTATTATATTTCATTAGCTATTATCTTTAAGTACATTGTAAAGGTACGTTTTGTAACATAATATCACGAGTTTTGTGACCATACGAACGGTAATGGACTCTCTTACGATCGAGTTCGAAGGTTGGCGGATCATTGTCGAATATCGAAGAACTTTAAAGAGATAAAAGCTGAAGGTATATTATGTATATATTATAATTTGTGATAAGAGAATCTTTATTATCTAAAATACATTTACAAAAAATATATCATCATCATTTCAGCCGATAGACGTCAGACTGCTGGACATAATCTCTACGCTTGGCAGCTGGGTTGGCGATCGCAGTATAGTGGTAAAATTCATAGAGAATGCTGCTGCCCATTCTCTAGTAAGTCCCTTAGTCGCCTTCTACGACACCCACGGGAAGAAATGGGATGGTGCTTCTTTACGTCCAACATCACACGGAACCAAAAAATATATGTTACTAGACAATTAATACTCGAGCAGTGGTGGCCCAGTGTGCAGTGGTAACGGCTGTGACTTACAAGTTGTAGGTCGTAGTTTTTTACGTGTCATCATCACCAACATCATCGGCAGTTCACTGCTGGACATAGGCCTCTATTGCACGCCATTCAGCTCGATTCTCGGCAACTCTCATCCAGCTGCTACCAGCCACCGTGCGAAGATCATCGCTCCACCTAGCCTGAGGGCGTCCTACCTTACGTTTGCTGATTCGGGGTCGCCATGTTCATGTTTAAAAAAAAGCTGATCAAGTGGCATAAAGAAAAATGTTTTTACGCTGTTAAAGAATTTGTGTCACATGTCGACGAAAGAAAGTAATGTCAATAAATTTGGTTTATTTAAATAGATTTTATTTGTTTTTCAATTTGACATTTACTTATTATTATTATTTTTATTTTGACATTAGAACAATATTAAGGACACATTTCAATTAATATCTACATAAAATCTGAAATTTTACAACAATCGTATTGGTTTCTGCTGTAATGTTATGACATTTTAAAATTATGTAATGTATTGTAAAATTAAATATTCGCAATTAATCTATTTTTCTAACGATTATAGTGTTAACTGAAAGAATACTATGACATTTTTAATAATTGAATGTATTCTGTAATTAAATATTTGCACACCACATGTAATGGTAGAATGTAAAGGGGCCACATTTATAATACTTAACGTAAAGTCAGTAATATGCCTGTTTTGGATGGATATGACTCCTATTGTACCGGAACAAACAGTAATCAAAATGATGGGATTGTTATCTTTACAAAACAAGCTCTCCGAACCTCAGAGTGGGAACCTCGATTTGTGGCTGGTAATTGCTTGGTATGTCATATAGTTAACCTAAACATCGCTATTGTAGCAGTGTATCGATCCCCGTCATACAGTTCCAAGGAAAATACCGAAAGTTTTTTGGATAGTTTAAAGCCTCTCCTCCTACAAAAATATAATCCTTATAGGTGATATTAATATAGACCTCAAACCCAATAGTTCAGATGACCGCTGTTTCAACTATCTCGTTCTAAATGCCTCCCACGGTCTTCTTCCAACCCACCGGTACAACACTCGGCTGGATAGTTGTCTAGATCATGTATTCGTTAAAAGTACCCTTCCTGTTACTACCCTTATACTAGAATCACACATCACAGACCACAAACCGGTGTTACTTACTATGGCTAACACAAACCCTAATAATAAACCACTCCACATCGCTACCCGCATAGACTACGATGCAGTTAAGTTAGATTTAGACAACTCGGATTTTACCCCATTATATAAAATTATTGACCCTAATATATCCATGAACATGTTCATAACCATTATTTCTTCAGTAATTGACAAACACACTAAACAAATCAAAATCCCAAGGAAAAAAAGAATAATAAAACCATGGATAACTACCGGCCTATTAAAGTGTATACAAAACCGTGATCGGTTGCACCACAGATCAAGAAAAGATCCCAATAACCTTATCCTGAAAATTACCTATACGCGGTACCGGAATTTCTGTAACGACTTGCTCCGGAAACTGAAAACAGCCCATGAAAAAAGTGAACTTGAAAAATCTCGTAACAACCCTAAAGCCCTTTGGGAAACGATAAAACAAATCACCAATACTACCAAAAAGAAAACAAGCCCGGTTGAACTGTTGGATATCAGTGATAACGCTATATCATCCGTAAACGAAGTGTGTAGATTTTTCAGTAATATAGGCACCAACTTGGCAGAAAAAATCTTATCCCAATCCCACCAAACTACAAACCCACCTAAGAGATCATGTCATAATATTTCATCAAGCCCCGCCAACTCTCTTGTTTTACTTGAGGTTAATGAATCAGAGGTGGAGTCTCTCATTCTCCAACTGCGAAGTGATTGTGCAATAGGTTGGGATGGTATATCCCCCCGAGTGCTAAAGAGTTGCCGTCAGACCTTGACGCCACCTTTGACGTATATCCTAAACTGTTGCCTTCAAAAAGGCATCTTTCCTAATGCGCTAAAAAAAGCTATCATCCATCCGATTCATAAGGGAGGGAACAGAAACTGTGTCAATAATTACAGACCCATATCGGTCCTATCAGCCATCTCTAAGATATTGGAAAGGATCCTGAATAACGGTTTAAAAAAATTCCTCAGCAAACATCAGCTCATAGCTGATAATCAGTATGGTTTTCGCACAGGAATCTCAACTGAAGATGCTGTTCTTGAGCTGACGCAATCGGTTGCTAGGAACCTTGACAGTAGAGTTAAAAGTCTTGGAATCTTCCTCGACCTTTCTAAAGCATTTGACACAGTATCTGTTCCCAAACTTATCTCTAAATTGGAACTCCTAGGGGTACGAGGAAACACCCTCGAACTTTTCAAAGATTACCTTCACAACAGGACCCAACTAGTAAAAATTGAAGAGTATATAAGTGAAGAATTACCTACCACTTATGGTGTTCCTCAGGGAAGCATTCTAGGCCCCACCCTCTTCCTAATATACGTCAATGAGTTGTGCAGAATGACCATCCCCAATTCCAGGATCATTGCGTATGCAGACGACACCGCAGTCATAGTTTACGGACCAACTTGGGATAGCGTTAAGCACCACGCAGAAGCGGCAATAACTAGTATAATGAAATGGCTCAACCTAAACTTACTTACCCTAAACTGCGATAAAACATCGTACATTCCATTCGCTATCCGGCGTAACAACTTACCCGACAATTCTTTCTCCATAACAGCGCACACCTGCTCCAAACAATCTTTACAATGTTTATGTCCGACACTTACAAGAACTGATAATGTGAAATATTTGGGTGTCCAAATAGACGGAGGATTACGATGGGACAAACAGGTTGACGCCATTACCACTAGATCTTTGAAACTCTTGCATGTCTTCAAATCCCTTAGAGACTCGGCTGCGCCTGAAACTCTGAAGATGGTGTACTATGCTTTATGTCAATCCGTCATTGGATATTGCATCACAGTATGGGGTGGTGCAAATAAAACCAGTCTTCTGAGGATAGAAAGAGCGCAGAGAGCCGTTCTGAAGGTGATGTCGCGCAAACCTTATCGCTTCCCCACTACGCAGCTATATGCAGATTCCAAAGTACTTTCAGTGCGCCAGCTTTTTGTACTGCAGTCTACTCTTAGGAAACACGCTAGCGTTCCACCGACTGACCCAAAAAAAAGGAAGAAATTACCCATAAGTACCCCTCACAAAACCGCCTTCGCTCAACACCAATTCTACACATTAAGTACATACGTCTACAAAAAAATTCACAAAAACCTAAACATTGTCGATCTTAATAAATATGAATTAAAATCAAAATTAACGGAATGGCTACTGGAACAGGACTATCACCAAACAGAATCCTTACTCAAGTACGTCGCCTAATTACCTTCATACTCCCAACTCCATATACAGCACTCACGCACACATACACACACACCCACACACCCACACCCACCCACACACCCTCACACACTCACACACACACACACACACACACACATCACGTAAATACATACTTAAATTAACTTTAACTTTTTTACTTTGTTACTTTTAATCTCTCAGGTAGATCGACACAGTCTACTTTTATATTCATAGCATCACATTCTAAGCTGAATCACTGTCTCTCAAGATACAGGTTACCTAGTTTGAGAGGCAGGGTTTTCCATATTGTGTACAGATTTCAGTTCCTCAATTTGTATTGCATTGTGTTACTACCCAAGCTCATTTAAATTGTTTTTTATATAAAACATGTAAAATCTGTATTTGTTATTGAAATAAAGTTATTATATTATTATTATTAACATCATAGTACTTTGTACACCTACATTTTGGCAAATAAAGTATTATTATTATTATTATTTCCCTTATTTCACTAAATAGACATATAAATTACATTTTTAAATATTAGTATAAAAATATAGAAACATTTAAAAATATAAAAAATAGTAGCCCACCGGTATCGGGAACAGGGTCCAAGCTACCGGCGGTCAGGGCTCCAGAGAGAGGAACCTCCTAACAATGCGAGCCGTGTCAAGAAGTACCGCTTTCTGAATCAGGCCCTTGACCCAGCTGCCCAACGAGAGCCTCCTTAGGTGTTGGTCGAGGCTCTTGGCTATCAAGCCATTGGCTGTAACGACTATCGGTACAATGATCGCTGAGTCCACATCCCACATGTCGACAACCTCGCGAGCCAAGTCAAGATACTTGATTTGTTTATCTTTCTCGGCTTTCACGAGGTTCTCGTCATGCGGGACCGTAATATCAACGATCATTGTACGCCGCTCTAGTCGATCCACCACCACTATATCAGGCTTATTGGCAACAATAGTCCTGTCAGTGATGATGGATCGATCCCAGTACAGTGTGACATGTCCATTTTCGAGAACTGGGTCGGGCACATACCTGTAGTACGGCACTTCTGATTCCACAAGGCTGTATTTCAGAGCAAGTTGCTGGTGGATAATCCTGGCTACAAGGTTGTGTCTATGCAAGTACTCCTCGTTAGCTAGACGAGAACACCCGGAGATAATATGTCTGATTGATTCACCCGGACGGTGGCATGCCCGACAGATGTCAACCGTGCCGTCTTTCACAATAAATCTCCGGTAGTTGTTCGTCATCATAACTTCGTCCATAATTGCACAGACAAAACCTTCGGTTTCTCCAAAGAGGTCACCGAAACGCAGCCAGGCTACGGACGCTAGAAGGTCTACATCGGGTCCATGTAGGGCCCGGAAATAGCGTCCGTGAAGCTCCTTACTCTGCCATACTTCCATGCGATCTTTAGTGTCAAGCACTACAGGCTTGCGCCAGTTCTCTTTAGCCAAGGAGAGCGGGGTGAGGCCCTTGTCAACCACGACCACATCTCGATGCATCCTCACGTCGGCTCCCAGAAAATATTCCCTGAGACTGCATATCTCGCGATTGTGCAGGGTCTTAGCGTTTAAGAACCCTCGACCTCCACACTTTCGCGGGATATACAGTCTCATTACCGATGAGCGTGGGTGATGCATTCGATATGCAGTCAGTAGCGTACGGACCCTCCTGTCCAGGGCGTCGAGTTCGGTCTGAGTCCATTTGAGTATGCCGAAAGAGTACATCAAAACCGGCATGACCCAACCGTTGAAGGCGCGCACCTTGTTCCCGCCTGATAAAAGACTATTAAGTACTTTCTTAAGACGGCCAAAGAAGCGCTCCTTCAACGATTGCTTCATGTCAGTATCGTTGATTCCCAACGCTTCCGACATACCCAAATACTTATAGGTTTCGGCTGTGGAGAGGGCTCGAAGGTTTATGGAATCCGAGAGTTGGGTTCCCACGGATTCCACAATCTCCCCTCGCTTTACATGCATGACCGCACATTTGTCCACACCAAAATCCATCCTGATGGCGCTACTGAAAGTTTCAGTTACTTTCAGTAGCTCCATCAGTTGCGAATTGTTGGGGGCAAAGAGTTTTAGGTCATCCATGTAAAGGAGGTGAGAGATAACCTGACCACCTCTCCTCAGCCGATAGCCTATACCTGAATCCTCCAGCAGTGTGCTTAGAGGATTCAGGGCTAGGCAGAACCAAAGCGGACTCAAACTGTCGCCCTGAAATATGCCTCGCTCGATCCTTATCGGCTCGCTATTCCTTTGGATGTTTCGACATCCTGGATATCGAAGGACCGTACTCCATTGCCTCATACATGACATCAGGAAGGTGCGTAGAGTTGTATCTACTTTATACAACTCCAGCACCCTCATGAGCCATGTATGTGGCACCGAGTCATAGGCCTTCTTGTAATCTATCCAACATGTCGAAAGATCCTTTCGGGAACGACGAACCTGTTGGCTAATGGCCATATCAATGAGGAGTAGCTCCTTAGTACCACGGGACCCGTTCCGACATCCATTTTGAGAGACAGACATGATGGAGTTACTGTCTATATGATTGTAAATTTTAGCTCTCAAAATGGATGTAAGAACTTTATAGACCGTCGGTAAACACGTGATCGGTCTATAATTTTTGGGCTCCGCAGTACTACCTGATTTATGGAGCAGGTGGGTAACTCCTGTCGTTAGGAACTGGGGTAGCGAACCAGACTCTAAAGCAGTCTGGTACTGAGCTGCCAAGCGAGCGTGCGATCCAATGAACCATTTAATCCAGAAGTTGTGCAGCCCGTCCGGCCCCGGAGATTTCCAGTTCGGCAACGGACGGACTGCACGAGCTACATCTTGGGGGCAGATGGTAATAGCCCCCATTTCTGGTATTGGATCGCAGGCTCGCTCGACTTCCCGAGTCCAATCATCTTCGGTGTGACTGACAGGCACCGACCAGATACTACGCCAAAAAGAACACATGGCATCATCATCTGGTAGGCGCGTGCCAGCCACACCTTGGTTCGGTCGCTCCCAAGCCCTGTATACCCACCTTTCATCACTCTGGAAAGTGCGGTTCTGGGTGTATCGATCCACTCGCCGCTTATACCTACGAATACGGTTTGCCCATGCATACACTTTCTGCTTCAGGAAGTCGATGCGCTCTGTGACACAGGACATATAGTCTTGAGGACTGATATCAGTCCCCGAGAACGCTCGTCTCACAAAGCGCATCACTCTAGGGCGAGTATTGCCTTCCCTGAAGCAGATTAGTTTGCCGATGAGTGCTCTGGCCCCACCAATACGGCGTTCAATCCTGCACTGCCAAGCTGGTACGGCTGGTTTCGGTCGTGTAGCTCTTGAGTCATTAACGAATTTAACGTGAGCTACACGACACGCCGCTACAGCTCCGCAGTACAGAATCGAATGAGTATCGGTGAGGTCTTCGCAGTCATCAAAATAGTTTGACAACTGCGAATCCAGAGCCGCCACCAGCGCCCTATTTTTGTTATGCATGGGCAAACGAGGTAAGCGTGGCCTAAGTTCGGGCGACATGAACCGATATTCCCGAATCGCACCCTCCAAAGCACTCCTCAATTCCTCACTGCACTGGGTACTTACGTTTGTAGCCCTGTCAACATTCCCCTCGTCAGCTTGAGGCGTGTGACTTGTGGTTAGCCGTGGTGGTACCACAACTGTCTGCGACGGGGGGACGATGACATGGCTACTCTGCATTTCACTTCGCAAGCGATCAAGTACTGTGTCATCCAACATATGGTTACGCTGGATGACCCGCACCTGATCCGATAGTCGTTGAGCTGAAACGTTGACAGCTGGTTCAAGCACCTGAAAAAGAGAGAGCATCCGAACACGGTACGCGGTCAGATTGTTTCCTCCTTCTGTAGCCCCATAGTATGAGCGCATGACGTTCTCATTAATGGATCTCGTCCATCTCATGCGCTGCACACTTCCGCCGGGAGTTGGGACCCTATCAGAGGCCGGTGGGCCTCGAGATCCTAAACCATCCGGCGGCCGGCGTCCTCCCCGTCGACGACAGGCCGTCTCGGCAGGTGGTGGCGTCGTGGGCGGGGAGAAATACTCGTCGCTCGAGCTCGACGCAACTACCGCGGCCGGTGTCGTCACAGCGCCCGCATTGGGGCTGGGTACCGGCGGCGGCGAGGCGGAGCTGAGCGAAGAGTCCGGTGGTGGTAGGCGTGCATTACGTGCGGCGGCTCTGGTCAACATTTCTTGGTTTTCCTATTTCGTTATTATGTTCGGAGGTGACATCTGTCATGTCACCTCCGACTCGGCTGTTTTTGATTTAATTTATTACATTTTGGTATAATATGGTCTCTTTTTACTTTTTCCAGTGATTTTGAAGATTATTGTTTTTGGGTATTGTGAAAAACTATTGTAAAATTGGGTTAAAATTGCTTTCGCTGATTTAATTATGCAGAAATTCGAAAACGTGACGTCTTGTTGACACGGTGTTGCCATTATTATTATTATTATTACTCCAAAGGTCGTCGGTTCTACGGCTAATATGGCCGGCCCATTGCCACTGATAGATACATGCCGTCTGTTGGGACAGGTCAGCTCAAAGCTACAATGGCTCTTTCTTCACATGGCCCTTCCAGACATTACCCGGCATTGTTAGACTCACATACAATTCTAATAATATAATATTTGGAATTTAAAGGAGACCATGACCACTGAGTTTGTTGCGGCTTCTCAGGGAACAGTCAGCTAAGAAATGCCGGCGCCATCCAGTCTTTTAAAATAGTGACCAACAAAATATTGACGTGTAAAAGTTTCTTATAATATCTACTTACACAAATAAACGTTTCATTTCATTTCAGTTCAGCTCGATTATTCTGTGAGCTATATCGACCACTTCCCTCAACATTCCACGTGTGCCGAGATTCAATTAATTATTTTTAATGATTTAAGCTATCAAGCGCCGTTCGTCCTTCGTGCTTCCTTTTAAATACCAGGAGATATCTTAACCAACCGCAGGATAACAGCAGGAAAGTTTTATTAATTTTAACTAGTTTGTATTTAATGCATTTGTTAGTTTCTTCCAATAAACAGCTGTTTCTTCAATATTAGTCTATTACCATTATTTCTGTGTAAACAATTAAAAGTGCTTTCAGTAATTTCTCAATATTATTATTCCAACGTTAATCGGCTTACGGTGTTATTGAGAAACAATCATAATTTTCGATTGCAAAATTTTGTAAAGCTAGCAATAACTAAATTACAACTCTATTTCTGTTAGGTTACAGTCCAAAATTGTTTGGTAGAGATGATATTTTACAAAACGCTTTGTGAATTTGTGGTGGTTTAATTGTTTACCTCAAATACTCAAACTTGTCTTACTTTTTGTGGTAAGCAGAAAGGCTAGCAAATACTGTATTTACATATGGAATAGACAAACTTCGTGAGGAAACAAAGACATCAAGAAAAAATCAAACTGGTTGCTAATTTAATTGTAGAATTTTTACAACACGAATTTTATGTTCTGTGATTACTTTAAAAATCATTACTTGTTAAAATATTTGGAAAATCATCTACTTTTACAGTATTTGTGAATATATGAGCACCATGTAACGCTGTTCATATCATAATTAATTTACCTGTCATTGCTTAATTTTTATTTTTTTACCTACTGTGTTTATAATAATACGTTACTATGAATGCAGCACATGATTCTGAACCTGAAAACAAATTCTGTTCCATAAATTTTGATCGCAGGCTTACACTTTTCTACGAAACAGCAGATTTATTTTATAACCGAGAAAAAAATTCTATGCTAGGGAGGGTCTAGAGTCATGGGCTGGATTCCATGGTTACAGTTTGCTCGTCGATGTCCCTGCCACCCTTTATACAACTATCCTGTAGCATTTTGGTTTAAGTAAATACGACAAGCACTATCTCCCTTATATATTAAATATCTGGATGACCGAGCTTTGCTCGTTTTTTTTTGTTTACACGTTTTCTAAAAATGAAACCTAGCTAGATCGCTTTGTCGCCCCCGAAACCCTCTACATACTAAATTTCATCAAAATCGTTGGAGCCGGTTCCGAAATTCCGATTATATACATATACGAGTATATGTGTACATCAACTATCGGCTTCCCTTTGGAAGAAACACTTCTTAGAGTCTACTATTGCCAAAAAATATGTAACACATGCGTGTGTATCAAATCATATTACAGATTTATTTATTTATTTATTTTCTCACCACAATAAACATTGCAGACGTTTAACACTTACGGTACATGATATGGTTTGGTTTACTGTGCGGGACTGGTGCCTAAGCTAGGCTTTAAGGGCCTGTGTTTCAGGTCACCAGGATAGATATTTTATAATAGCTTAAAACATCATAAATTATTAATTATTAATAAATTATTGTTATTATTATTATTTTATGTCTTATCCAAGAATTCCTACCATAGCTGCCGTTAAATTTAGAAAAGTAAAGGAATTACTGAACTTTGATGTTATCTAGAGTTTGAGAACTGTAAAAAAAAATCTTCGGGTTCTAATAAAAATTGAAGAAATTGAAGAATGAAAAGAAGTTATTTGATGATTTCCCACCATTAAAAAATGTAGGGGGTACTGTATTATCCAGTGGTAACACGATACCCCTTGGTGAGACTGTTTGCCAGACTTTCTGGCTTTTTTTTTGGGTGGGAAATCATCAAATTACTTCTCTCGCTCTGGGTGGAGCGGGAGGGCGTGTCAGACTTATACTGACTAAAACCCACCCGTGTTCCCTCATTTGCCTGTGTGCCAGGGGCCGCGGTATCTCTTTCGAACAACCCGCACCCCTGGCCATAGGCCCTTGCGTGCCCCATCAGTTGCTGCTGACATTTCTTTGAAGCGCGCGTGGAACACAACGCGCCGTCGACCCGGGCTTGATCCTTACCTTACCGGACAGCGAGCTACCCATTACTCGCCGTCCGCAAGTCCGTGCCTACGGTGGCCGGGAATCAGCCTGGGATTCCCGACGCCCAGGGCGTCTCCTGCGAAGGCCACGGCTGTGAGGGCGCATGTACTGCATCTCCCTCACGTGCGCCGCCTCCCTCTTTGCGAGCATAACTGCTTTGCTGAAGGAGGCGACTGCTAGCCATGCGCTCTCGCTCCGTACCATGGCCTGGACCAGGGTCGGACGCGAGAGATCGCCGCCGCCGATCACCTCCACGAGGACACGGCGGTGCCCCGCCCAATCCGGGCAGACCTCCACCGTATGCTCCACCGTGTCCTCGGGGCGATCTTCGCAATGGAAACACCCGGGCGTTTCCTCCCGCCCTATGCGAAACAGGAACCTCCCGAAACAGCCATGTCCAGTGAGGACCTGTGTCAGGCGGAAGGTGAGGACGCCATGCTGCCACTCAAGCCACTCCTCAAAGAGGGGACTTACCGCCGCAATCGTGGTGTGCCCAGGACTTTCGGGCTTCTGACGACCTGACGACGATAACGGTCAAAAATACACGAATGACAGCCGGGGCCAACGGCTTAACGTACCTTCCCACGCACGGAGTGGTCTTGGTATTTAAACAGGGTCACCCATTCACGGATCAACCGTGGCATGTGTAGCTTATCCTGAGCTAACGACCTGTGCGGCTGTTATTACTTAGCCACAAGCCAATCTGTGTATTCACTTCAAAAATCTCTGCAGGCTGAGACTGAGTCCTCAGTGTGTCGCTGCACACAGTTTGGCGATTTGCAAACTATTTGACTACAAGCTACCATAATATAAGCTCACCGTAATTTTTTTTTCTTAACCGTCGTTTAATCAGATGTAGAAGCGGATTTTCGTTTAGAAACCGCGTTTATTCATTGTTTGAGGAAAGACGAAAAACTTAAGTGTTCACTTAATTTACTTCAAGTCCGTGAATGCTGGGACATAGACAATGATATTGCAGTATCTCAACACGTAGCTGTTATTAAAATAGTTTTTTTATTTATTAAATCATTGTTTTTACTGTACTTTTCTTCTTTTCGTGTCGATAGTACTCTTCTTTCTTGTTTTATATTGTTTGAACCGAGTATGTGGCAGGCGCGGTCGCACCCAAAGACTTTGGGGGGGATCACAGACAAAGACTACCTACATAAATAATAAGAAAATGTAATGTATTTTCGAAAAATTACTATTTTAAGAAGGTTTACGTTTACGGGTTTGGGGGTTTCAAGACCCCTAGGAAGCCCCCTTCAGACCGTGCCTGGTGTGTGGCCACGTTAATTGCGGCATCGGTGGCATTCTTTAGGTCTTCCAAGACGCAGGTAAAAGGGCACTTAGGGTAATCCAAGAAGTGGGGCATAATCTGTACAGAGGATGATAAATTTTTACTCTACAGAGTACCACTGTTCTCACCCAACACACACATATTACAGTTATTAGTAAATAATTTTCTTATTGCCGAAACGTAGAGCTTCAAAAATATTTCCTCTAATATCATGGAAAACAGTGTCAAATCCGGAATAACTATATGTAACAACAGCGCAATAATAGCAGCCCTTTATAATTACTAGAAAAATTCTTACAACTCCGAGACGGATTTGTGCCCGATCAATGAAAATAGAAAGCCACGAAAATTAGGAACAACAACAAAATAATAATAAAATCGTTTATTTATAAAAGGGGCACGTTTACAATAAATACGTTAACAACTACAATAGAGCTCAGTTGCTAATTTACCTGAACTAGGTGGAACCTGTGCTTCAGGCTACAAAAATGCACAAATACTTAAAGTAATAAATTAACAATGTGTATAAAGCAATAACTAAAATAGAACTTAGGTCAACAAAAGTAAAAATGCATGTTAGCGGTTTTTATTTGCAGGCAACAAGTAGATCTTCTGTCTGTGCATAATCAGTGAGAGTCAAAATGGCGGGTGTACCATAGCGAATCAATTTATACCAATTACCAAAAAAAATAACCTAAACCGTACTATTTTGTACCTAGTTCTAAAAAATCAGTACCTCCTTTAGAACGAAATTATTTCAAAAATAAGGTACACCCGCCATATTGACATCAAGATGGCGGGTGCTATATAATATTTTATTATTTAACCATTACTCATTAAATATAATTTCACCATAAATTTGTACTTAAAAGATACCTTAAGTAAAAAGAACCACACACTTGATCAGTTGGATAGTTCCTGAGAAATAAAACAACCGTTTTAAGTAAATTTTTTGGTAATTGGTATAATTTGATTCGCTATGGTACACCCGCCATTTTGACTTTCTTTTTTATCAATGGATAGTAAATGTTTAAGTAAATTTTTTTACAGCTGTAGTAATTTAATTTATAGATACTTAGTTTTCTATTTAATCTGTTGTACAGAAATGGGCCTAATAATGTATAAAATCTTTCTACAGACATGTTTTGAGGTTGCATTAGTTATGCATACTATATCATTCCGTCTCTTGGTAGTATTGTCAGCACTGTTAGTAAGAAAAACTTAAACGGATATGGACAAGTCATATGATGAGGAAAAATAGACTATAATGGCCACAGAAAGTTGCCAAAGGAATGTAGAAGAACACAAATGACGAGGAAGAACATAAATGACGAGGAAGAACACAAATGAAAAGGTAGAATGCCCTGGTAGCTGATAATAGCTAATTTCCTAATATTAGGGTTAACGAGCAGAAATTACAATATAGTTAAATGTTATTAGTTTATAAGAACTTGTGTATGTAGTATGTACGAAGAGTTTTTTTTTTGGGTGGGAAAGCATCAAATAACTTCTCCCGCTCTGGGTGGAGCGGGAGGGCGTGTCAGACTTTTACTGACTAACTGCCACCCGTGTTCCCTTAGTTGCCTGTGTGCCAGGGGCCGCGGTATCTCTTTCGCACAACCCGCGCCCCTGGCAGGCATCGGCCCTTGCGGGCCCCACCAGTTGTTGCTGACATCATTAACGGCGCGCGTGGAACACAACGCGCCGTCGACCCGGGAAATGCCTACTAAGCTACCACGGGGAGATAGCGCAGTTATGTGGGACTGTAACCCACTAAAACTCCACGGTGTCCTCGAGTGCCGCTTGAGGCGGGAACATGGAAACGCGCAAGCCATCCGCGAACCCGCCGCGGGTGTCCGTCACCGGACACTCGTCGGAAGGGAATAACCCCTATCACGGGCGCAAATAGCATAAGGGTCCCAGACGACCCCGTGCCTGGCACCCTTGGTCCCCCTGCAACGGGTCAGCACAGTGGCCACAGTAACCCTCAGCCGCGATGCCTCGCATTCGACATCGCGGCCCGCCTCAGTTGCGATGCGCCTCACCGCAACCTACTTTTTGGCCGCTACGTCGTCGGCTTGCAGGCAAAAGCCCTGACGAGCGGCTCCACCTCGGGGTTCCTCTTCGCTTCACCGTGGAAGGATGACCACGGCTACTGAGTCCCCCCACTATGACATTGCGGGAACCCACTGTACAAAGGGTCAGAGAAAATAAAGGTTATTTTTATTTATTTATTAATTAAAATAGACTCATCCTCCATTGGGATTTGGGACCTACATGGGACTTAATAAGATAATAATTGAAAAAATGTACGTACTGGAAGCCCTATCACTTTAGGAAAATTGGTTTGATGATCGCCGTGTAAAGGAATGATGATGGAAAAGATTGATTCCCATAATATTATTATAGGGAAATCAGCGAGCGGAAAAATTTGCAAGATGTGCAGTTTTTCATGTTTCGTGTGACACACGGTTATTCCTAACTGGTGATGTTTACAATTTTTACACGGTATGGTATAAAACTTACGCTTTCTAGATTTGCATTCAATAATACAATATTGTACTAGATCTCACGACACAGGGTATCCTAGTGTGGGATCTAGGGATACTTTATTGCACTTTATTTAATTTTTTCATTTTATTTTGTTATCGTTTATTTATTGTGCTAATATGTCAAAAAAACGTGTCTTAATAATAAATTTACTATTTACTATTACTATTGTATACTTAATCACAATTAAGCAGCTGAAGGTCCTTTTTAATCAATCTTTCTTTTATTTGTTTCCTTGTTAGGTTGTATGTACACACGGCTACACATCAAGCTATACATTTCCAGTTTACACTGATCTCGCACTGTACGGAAATCTTATATAATGCGAGATCAGCTTATACTGGAAATTAATAGCTTGATGTGTAGCCGTGTGTAGGTACATATCGTACTAATATTTTGAATGTGAAAGTTTGTGAAGATGTTTGGATGTTCGTTACTTAATCGCGAAAAAACGGCTGAACGGATTTGGATGAAATTTGGCACACAGATAGATTATTACCAGGATTAACACATAAAATACTTTTATCCTGGTAGCACGTTCCCGTGGGATAATTTCCCACCTCCAGGCGGGCGAAGCCGCTGGCAATAGCTAGTATTTAATAAATAAAATAACGACGTGTAATATACAGCCTTGTATAATCGGCTTATATTGTTTCCACTATTGTTGAGACAAAAGCTGTGTGAGGGAGTGGACTGTAATCTACCACGTGAGCCTAGTGCGAGTTGGTAAATGTCACATCTCTTGGAATTCTTTGTTCTAGGACAGCCCGGTTTCCTCACGACCGTTTTGAGAGCAGCGGTGATGAATTAATTAACACAAAGTAAAGCGTTTGTCTGGGTTTGAACCTACGACCTACATCTCGTAAGTCGGGCCGTTAAAAATACCTGCGTTTTCAAAAACTGTTTATTGAAAGGAACATTTTTTTAGAATGTTCTATTCCATCGTTCGTTTCCTTTGTATTGGTACCTCTGTTACAAACTACCCTGTGGCACCCAGTCCGGGGCACTTAATCGAACTAGTTAGCTCAATTAGTTGACTATAGTGCATGGTTTTGGCGTCTCAATAGTTCTTATGTCAAAGTTCAAATTAAGGATGCACCATCTGCTCGTACTTCCTCCGTTTTAGTCCGCTAGTAAGAGATTATTAAGGGTGCTTCATAGTGGTTTACTATGAGTATTTGAACTAAAGAATAAAATGTTTTTGCCTACAAACAATTATTGTGGAAGATTTGCTTGCGAGCGGAAAATTAATAGACAATAACAGTAGCCCTGGACACAGTTGTTCCAACCAACTGTACCGGCTGTACGTTGTCATAGGGGTCTATGACAGGCTGGTTAAAAAAGTGTTTAGTAAAGGCCTGCAGTTTAGCCGAGCAGTGGAATGATGTAGGCTGACTGAAATTAGTACCAATAAGTTTAACTCTAGCTAGGACCCTATACCACAAAACTTTACCTACAATTTACAATTTTAAGTTACTATGTATAAGTTACAATTTACAGGTCACAATTGAAACTTTTTGTCGGTTATAGAAAAAAAAAAACAGCTTTTTCATAGAAAAGTGTAATAACTACGCGGTCAAAATGACGAAAATATCGTGAGGGAACCGGGCTGTTCTAGAACCAAGAATTCGAAGAGATGTGACATCTACCAACCCGCACTTGGCCCATGGTAGATTACAGTCCACCCCCACGGGTTGTCACAAAACTTTACAATTACCTACAATTTGCAAGTTACAATTTACAATTTTAAGTTACAATTTACAAGTCACAATTGACAAGTCACAATTTACGAGTCACAATTTACAAGTCACAATTTACAAGTTACATTTACACATTTGTTAATCTTACAAGTGTCTTTTTACCACAAAACTCTAAACCACAGACATGAAACCTTACAAATATGTGAATTGTAGTGGCAAGTCTACAATTAACATAATGATTTGTAATGTCTGTGTTACGCAATATTTTCTACAATTTTGTAGAATTGCAAACTCGTAAAGTTTTGTTTTATAGGGCTCTAGTGGATTTGAAGGTACAGTGACATCGTTAGCTAACATGGCACGCAAATGTGTTTAGGATATCAAACTGACTTAAAAAAGGCTTTTCGGATATGGGGTTCTAAAATTTGTATCCAAATGAAACCATCATAATCATCTTCATACATACAGATAAATAAAATTGGAGTGTCTGTTTGTAATATCAAAATAACCGCTCTTTACTAAATGCATATGGATGTATACACAGTACATATACCAAAATATTTTTTTTTGTTTATTTAATTTTTGTCTATCTGCCTATCTGTCTGTTTGTTCCGGCTAATCTCTGAAATGGTTGGACCGATCTTGACGGGAATTTTGCTGGCAGATAGTTGATGTAATAAAGAGTAGGTAACTTAGGCTACTTTTATTTTAGAAATTTTATTTATTTTTGTTAATATATATTTTTTTGTTACATTCCACGCGGATGAAGTCGCGGAGACAGCTAGTAAATAATAAAAAAAACAAATCCGCGCGGACGAAGTCGCGAGAACAGCTAGTATAGGAAAATTGAAAAATTTAAACTGTTTCTTAGAAAAGTGCAATACTTACGCGGTCATTTATTTGTATAACCGACGAAAAATGTATGTGCTGGTGGGGTTCTAGAATGATATGCTGAACTCATGGTTACATTTTGCGCACTGGTTGAAAATTTATCTTGTAAATCATGATCAGCCTATAATGTTCAAACAGCAGGCCTCCTCTCTGTGAGAGGAAGTGGTCCGTAATACGCAACGCGGATCCAGTGCCGGGTTGGTAGATGTCACCTTTCTTCTAATTTTTGGTTCTAGGTAATGCTAGTTTTCACCGTTTTGAGATCAGAGGTGATATAAGATAATCTGCACACAAAGTACAGCGCCTGTCAGGGTTATTTTGTTACACCTTGTATAATTAAGGAAAGACAAAACGTCCATATTTTTGTAATGCTTTAAGCTCCTAGCATGGTGTATGAACACAGTGTGAAGCGACCGACGCACACGTGACCACAGTGTACTAATCGAAGAGCGATAAATCATGTCCAGCAGTCAGGAGGCGCCGGCGATCATGTTACAACTATCACTTACTTTGATAAGGTTGGAGGCTACGTACCTACACAGAGCAACTACAAAGGGTACGTTTGATTTTTGTTAGTTTGGGTTGGTTTTTTAATCGACTTCCAAAAGGAGGAGGCTCGCAATTCGTCGGAACTTTGTTTTTTCTTTTTTTTATGTATGTTCCCAGATTACTCGAAGATGGCTGGACTGATTTGGATTTTTTTTTTTGTTTGAAAAGGTATACTTTCTAGGTGGTCCCATGATGATCAAGTCAGGATCTGATGATGCAATCCTGGAGAAATAGAGAGAACTCTTCAAATTTTATAGGCACATTTGAAGCGATTTGGGTATTCATATGCATGTAGCAATAAGCTGTTATTTTAATATTACAAACAGACACTCCAATTTTATTTATATAGATATTGTAATGTCCATTTATAATTAACCTGGACCACTTTCCTTTTTAAGATGAAAACAATAATATATATATAACAATATTTTTGAAAGTTTCTTTCAGACTCATGTTAAGACTGTACAAAACGCGCAACAAGTAATTTTTTTTAATAAAACCATATTTTCAGATTAAATCCCTATTACCTAAAAAAGTAATCATAAAAGATAGGATCGTACTTACCAATAATTTTGTTCCATAAGCAAGACGAATTAAATGAAAACAATATATTAGGTATAACCCTTTACGGGCCACTGATTTTTGCTGCAAAAGGAAAATTAAAATGGCTGCCTCAGCTTTAATATTCCACTGTTATTTTTTGTTTTACCAAAACCCTAATGGGAAATGGTTCCCCAATATTAGATAAGCAGAAAGTCTCGTTTTTTCCGGTAAAAAGTAGTCGATTTCAAAATCATTTGTATTAAAGTACTGCATTTTAATCATTTCTGCCTGTGGCTTTGCTTAATAAAATAACTTCATCATCATCATCATTTCAGCAGGAAGACGTCCACTGCTGGACATAGATCTCCCCCCATTAGGGGGGGTTTGCCATAATCGCCACGCTTGGCAGGAGGGTTAGCGATCGCAGTATGCTGGTAAAATGCATAGAGAACGCTGCTGCCCATTCTCTAGTAAGTCCCTTAGTCGCCTTCTACGACACCCACGGGAAGAGATGGGATGGTGCTATTCGTTACGTCCGCCACCACACGGAACTTACCCTACTATGATAATATTAGAAATGTGAAAATTTGTATGGTAAAACTTTGGATGTTGCTTTGATACAAAAGCTAGTCATTTCATAAAGGTTTATTATTGTTACCCTAGCTTTTAGGCGCGGCTTCGCCCGCGTTGACGTCGGAAATTATGCCACAGGAACTTACTACCGGGATAGAAACTTTATATCCTATGTTTCAATCTACGTTATAAATGATCTGTGTGCCCAATTTTATCTAAATCCATTCAGCCGTTTTTGCGTGATGTAATAACAAATATCCAAACTTTGCCATTTAAATATTAGTAGGATAGGTACTAGCTTTTGCCTGCGGCTTCGCCCGCGTTGACGTCGGAAATTATGCCACAGGAACTTACTACCGGGATAAAAAGTATATATCCTATGTGTCAATCCAGGTTATATACTTCGTCCAAATCCGTTCTACCGTTTTTGCATGATTGAGTAGGTAACAAACACATGAACTTTAACATTGGAAGTATTTTAGTAGGATAGTAGAATCAATTTCTAAGATTGATTTCCACGCTATTTAATGCAGGGGTACAGTATTTATTTCAACACCACTGCTCTCAAAAACAGAATGTCCTACAACCAAAAATTCGAAGACATGACTGTGACATTTATTAACCTGCATTGCTATTCTGTAACTATCTGACCGCGTGAAGTGAGCGAGGAGTGAGCTGTCACTGTCATTTCACCTGATGCTTGGTCATCCCTAGCATCAGTGGGATGACACTGACAGCTCACTCAACGCTCACTTCACGCGGTGAGATGGTTACAGAATCGACATGCTGCACTGTGCCCGAGTGGTGGATTACGGCCAGTCTCACAGAGGAGGCCTGCTTCCCAAACGTGCAAACGTGATAGGCTCATTATGATGATGATAGTGAGAATGATGAGGTTGATAGAGTATATGTACGGTCTACCTAACTGGACGTCAATAGTTACTTAGTATTATTCTAAATCAGAGAGATTTTAAGATACTTACACAGAAAATAATGTAATGTCTATGTTGTTAATGGTCCATTACAAAACGATTGTAAGAGTTACCAAACAAGAAAACTTCAAATAAAGCTTTCTCTGACTCGAGCACCAAACCAGAACTTGAGGTTTTACTTCCGACCGTAAACCAAAAGACCAAAACAGCAATTAAAAAGTCTTCTAAACGTTTCAACATCTTGGCTTCTTAGCCATAATTAATAAAACATTTCAAAAGCTGTTCCGTGAAAAGCTTGAACGGATCTGATCATAAATCGCCACGATTCTCGTTGGATAGCCGATTACCAGAGACAATAGAGGTGCGCGCGATTAATGCGCATCTCGAGTCGAATGTCCGTTGAGAGCCGGCGCCGTTCGCGACAATCACTGGTCTTAATCACGACCATATTTGAATAAAAGTTTAATTTTCTTAAATAAAATGTGTTTTTTCTTAAGAGTTTAGCGGGTATTTAAACAATTGCATTCGGGCTTCATTTTTTAGCACCAGTCATTGCCAGTAAGGAGTTTTGCCGATGATTAGGCAACTATTAATAAGAATCTGAATCATTTTGAAGGATTATTATTGAAGGATATTGCTAAGCGATTGCTTCATATGTTCGAAATTTTGTCTGCTGAACAACGAAAATAATGCAATGAATATTGTTGAACTGCCATAATGAAAACCATTTCCATTCCATTTTCTTCTCTTGTTTTTAGCAATGTTTGATTTCGCAAGCTACCTTGCCGCTTCCCCCTTTATATATCGTAAAACATTCTCCAAAACCTCGAATTCTTTTTTCATAAAAGAAGAAAGAAACAAAACTTGTTTATTCTGCACAAACAAAAGGCACTTAAAAAAATTTGCATTGAATACACACATACTTACAGCAAAAAGCCTCGTATTCAATCAATTAAAGTTTATCTATTCATCTTTCATATTTTTCTTTTTATCTATTCCGTCTTCTTTGAACTAGGTTTTAGCGGGCACAGCTAGACAATAAAATTATAAACACGAACTCCACAAATTACAGCAATAGGTATCTTGAAGCCACAACAATCAACAGCTAAATTACAACAACAACGCAGGATTTACAATAATAATTAATCCACTTCTAGCTCTTAATGGATTTCAGATTAATCCGCCCCGTTCAGTTGAGAACACCTTCATTTTGTATTGGGCCTAACTAAATAAACCTTAGAATTGCAGCCGAAGCATCTGGACACCTGTAATTTCTATTTTCTTTTTATTGAGAAATGATTTTATTTCTGTGAATAGGTTTGTAAAATCACTTTTACACGTCAACGAATGAAAAAATATTACTGAATGACCCCGCTCTTGCCCTCGATCACACCTTATTATTGAAGTTTTAACAAAGAAGATTTGTAAAATACTTACTTAGCTGTTTATCACATCTTATTATAATTGAGTCTGTAGTTTTATACAAACACTTTTACACGTCAATCATATTTTATTAAAAGATGAGGCCCAACGTTTCCTATTTAACTACTCTGAGCAGAAAAGCCGAAACAAACTCAGAGGTCGCAGTCTCTTTTAAAGTCTAGAAATTATCTTGGTCAGATCTTGTGAAGACGATGTGGTATGTATGTATTCTGCGGAAGTAATGATACGATTCCGTAATGTTTTTTTGGTCTTCCGAAAACTCATCTCAACGGCTCAACGTCATTCAAGTGGCAAAAGTTCCTTGTAGTAATGTGTTTACCGATAGTTACCAGTTTGCAGTAAGATATCAGATTGCGGCAGTTCCCTCGGGACTGTCATTACACGGGGACTATTGTCACGCGCCACAGACATCTTGAGAATTCATCCGCGGCCTCGAATTACGTGTGTTAACGGGCAGCCCGAACGCTGCGTTTTGGTAGTGATCATTTCTTTAAGGCCCTGGTAACTTTAAATAATGTCGTTATGAGCGATAATAGTTCTTATTTCAATCCGATACGGATTAAACTCTGTTGTAATGAATTCGAATAATAAATGAGCAAACGTACGTCGTAAAAGTGCAAATAAAATAAATAATATTAACTATTTATTAATTAATAATCCATCACTGGATACAGTTTGGCATTTGAAATTTTATGGTATATTTTTAATTATGTTTATAACTGTTATTGAAGGAATAAACCGATTTTAATTATAATTAAGAGGTGACTTTGATGATTGTTTTGATGCATTCAAGTATGTTTAATTATGTTTTGAGTTCCATCACTGTATGCAAAAAAGACTTGAATATATTATTTATTTTTTTGCTTTGTTGTGAATGTTCAAATTTAAGAAAAAATGTGTAAGGGCCCTTAAATATAACTGGTGAAATGTGGATATAATACAGTAACATCCTCTGCATTACCCTTCAGGGCGTAGTGTTATCCTGTAAAGGCTCCTACACACATGCCGGCGGCACAGCCGGCGGGTTTTTGCCTTGCGGCCCATGCTACAGTTGATATTAGGCCGCCGGCACTTGCCGCAGAAACCGAGTATGCCGCCGGCCGGGACGCCGGCATAGTGTGTAGGAGCCTTTACGTGGGTCTAAAAGACAAACGAATGTAGATAATTCTTATAATGCTTTTATATTTGGCGGTAACTGGTCACGATTGTTTGGTCATCAGCAGCCTAAGTAAAGAAAGAAATATGGAAATCAACTACACTTTATTTAACTCGATCCTCGGCTCGTTACTCTGACATCTCTTCTTTGTTTAGCAGTCTTACCAAGGTGTACCAATTTTACCCAGTAATTGGGTTGCGGACGTGTCGGTCTATGTGAAATATTAATACTCAGCTGCATTCGGTTAGACTGGAAGCCAACCCCAACATAGTTGGGAAAAGGCTAGGCAGATTCATTGATTTCTTCTTTATTCAGGAATAGCTCCTTCTCAAATTACCGTCAAAGATAGTTTTTTTTTTTTTCATTGTTAATTAATGAACGTCATTTTGTCAACCAAGCTGTTTCATTACACCGATAATGGTGGATCATTATGAAAAACATGGAAAACTTTAGATTGGTTCATCGTTTCGTTAAAACTTTGTTTTTTAAACCTTTTCGAGAGAATGAAATATGCTAACAATTTAAATATGTTTTGTTAAACAAAACTTCAAGCAGGAATAGTTGGTTACCGGTAGTGCGAATAGGAGTACCTAGCGAAAGTGGTGAAAGATCACCCTAGCGATAAATTACCTAAATTACCTACTTTACCCAGTCTTTTTAGAATTTTCATTTTTACTCCTAAATTTTTCAAAACATCAAACGTCTCAAACAGCGTAATTTCTGATTTTCCAAAACCTTCGCATAATATAATATTCCTAAATATGGTACCTAAGTTTTCCCAAAAAAATGGGATGTAGTAGTAAGTAGTAATATGGTAAGTTTTCCCAAAATATGGTAACTTCTCCGAAAATATAAGTTTTCCCAAAACATGGTAAAAATTCCACACTAAAAAATTTTAAGTACCACTTGACAAATTATGATGTGACTGCAGTAATTAAGAGTTGACTACGCCAATAAAACTCCAAATCCACCATTTCAAATGCTCATAAAAATTAAACGCTGCTTCCAAACCGCCAATCAGGCGCTTACCTTAAGGCGTCGGGTGCCAGCTGGGCTGGCGGGTGCGACCGCGGGTATTTTGCGGCTATTTCAATTATACGTCTTATGAAATAGCGGGGAATGGTGTCTCTTTCGCCTGTGCTCGCAATATCGCGCCGATGCGATGGCCGATTGGAATTTTCGTTGGAATGCTCCGTGTGATATAAGCGGAGCGGTTTTTATGATTATTTTTAAAATTTAAAACTTCTTTACGGTGCACTTGGCATTCTTTCTCTTTGCGTCACGCTATTCACGTTGATACGATGTCCGTAAAATGCTCCACGTTTGAGAACTGTCTCCACTTCACGGGGGGTTATCCGAAATTGCCTGTTTCAGAATCAAGATTAATGATCAAATTCGTGTAGTTAGGCCCTGAAAAAAATATATGTCATAGATAGATCCTTGTTTGAGGGAAATTAAAGGTTCAAAACACGATTAATTGCAATTTGCTCGATGAAAAAAAAATCCGAAGCAGGGTCGATTTCGAAACCATTTTCCGTCTCATTTCCTAATAACAGCACAAAATTGTGTAAAAATTGCATATACAATAAGGGAAACGTATTTAGAAGGGAAATTAAAGGTTGAAATTTTTAGTTTAATAGATTTTTTTTTTGAACAAGCTCAAAAACAGTAAATCGGGCTAAATCGGCTCGCGCTCAGAGTCCTGCGGGACGTCATAGAGGGTGGACCTGTGTCAAAATTTTCATAAATTCGCTCACCCTGCGCCTGTACAATAAATTCGAATAAAATAATAACAAATTGAATTATGAAATCGGGATAACTGACAAAAAATATCATATAATTATATTGTAGGTTTAATTCATAAAATTGTTTTCGAAAATGTGATTATTTCTAGTAAATATGATGACCTTTAATTGTCATCTTAAAATAGTGTTGACACATCAAATTAATATCGAAAAAATAATAGTCAAGTGAGAGTCGTATGTAATGTTTTATCGTCGTTTATGAAGAAGTTTGTACAAAAAAAAATTTTCTAAGCAATCAATCAAATCAATCAAAAGTCATTTACTCAAATTAGGCTGAGAATCAGCACTTTTCGAACGTCAAAGTACATGAGACAGTCCCCTAAAACGCCCACCCTTCACCACTTCCTAGTGCTTTAGCTGGGAAGAAGAAGTAGTGGAACAAACTCCCCAGCAGCACAGCTGTCTGTTTAGTCGGATAGGAATCAAGTCTATCCGACTAAACAGACTATACATACTTAGGCAAAGTAATAAACATTACGAGACACAAAATATTAATTAAATAATTAGTCAAAATGTCAGCTAGCCATACCGACAAACAAAATGAAAACTGTCGAGGCCAAATAAAGCCTAAAACAACTCATCATAGAAAATATTGTTATGAGTAGATCATGTCAATAACTAATGACTTAATAGATAGTTATAAAAAAAAATTGGTAGACAGGCAATAAAAAATAAAATAATAATTATATGAACGCATATAACCTGTCACTAGATACGCCGATTCTGGAGAAAGAACATAAACATTGTCTTGAGTTAATCACAGCGACCAACTATTCTTGTCATTTAAATAGTCGTTGATGGAATAGTAAGCCTTTAAACAAAGGACGGATTTTACTTGAGCTTTAAACGCATTAAAAGGCAAATCTAGCAAAGAAGAGGGAAGCTTGTTATAAAAAGTTATACCAAGCCCAACAAATGAGTTATGAACCTTATGAAGCCGGTGAAAGGGAGCACGTAGTTTGTCCTTATTTCTTGTGTTAACGGTGTGAATATCACTGTTTTTAGTGTACAAGTGTATATTTTGCCTAATATATAAGATGTTAGCGAATATGAATTGTGATGCCACCGTGAGTATACCAACATCTTTAAAAAAGTCCCTCAAGGAAACTCTGGCACCTAGCTGGTAAATTGCACGAACAGCACGTTTTTGAAGGACAAAAATATTTTGAATATCAGCAGCTTTGCCCCACAGCAGAATACCGTAGGACATAACGCTGTGAAAATAACTAAAGTAGACTAACCGAGCTGTATCGACGTCAGTGTATTGTCTTACTTTTCTGACGGCGTAGGCGGCTGAACTGAGCCTCCCCGCTAGGCTTGATATGTGTGATCCCCACTGAAGTTTGGCATCTACTGTTATGCCCAGAAAAACTGCCGAGTCTACGGTTTCAAGCACCTCTTTATCTAAGACGATGTTGGGACCTAGACTTCTAACATTCGGTAAGGCAAATTTTACACATTTTGTTTTCTTGGCATTGAGAACTAGGTTATTTGCCGTAAACCAATCCGTAACCATCGAGAGAGCACTGTTTACGTCGTCAAAATCTTGTCTATTCCGGTCTACTTTAAAAATAAGAGAAGTATCATCTGCAAACAGTACAACATCACAAATACCCTTTAAGTAAGGTTTTTAAAATCAGTTTCATCCATATCAACTATGATATTTACTCTCCAACGACCTGTCTTCGCTACTATCACCCTACATTAATATCACACGGTAAACAATTTGTCCGCAGTGTGTAGCAACACAAGATTTTTTCCAGGATCGGTGATTTTATCATATTGGCTCTGAGTGAACAACTTTCAGTTTTGAATACCAAAAGGCACTGTCACTATACGATAAAATATTAAAACGTGCTTGAAAAATAGCGCCGTGTGAAGGCAGTGGTTATGCGCTAACAGTATAACTTGGTGCTCATGTTCCCAATCAAGTTCGTCAAAGACGTATCGTATCGTATCTATGCCATATACATGGATCTATGCCACTTTTGTCTTGGTAAATTGTCCAATGGGTCGGTAATCCGACAAGACCGGGGACGGATAAAAAATATATACAAATTTAATTTTGATGTCTTAAAATAATAGATTCGATAAATTATAGCTGGAGCAGTAAGTACGTCACTAGACAATAAAGTACGGCAATTGTTTCTTCATATTGCTTACAATATTTACGGTTCTTTATGAGCGGTGGCAAACATCAAAAACAAAAGAATTTGGTTACAGTATAAGCGAAACCGTACGACGATTTTTAGCCGATTCTACTTTATAAAAATCTGAAATTCAGGATCTTTGAAAATTCTGCCACTATAGAAGTTAAACAGTGGATGAAAATTTGTAAGGAAATCTACCATTTTTGTCACAGAGAAATCCCGTCGGGCACACAGCTTGTCTATTAAATATTTTTTTTAAGTTACTGATTACTAACGCTTAGCCTTAACCTCTGGGTCTGAGAAGCATGAATTCGGTTTTGAGATATTTATTTTCTCAAAGAACAAATAGCACAATGGTTTTTTTTTTTGTTTTGGATGGGAAATCATCAAATGATTTCTCCTGCTCTGGAAAGCGTGACAGACTTTTACAGTCTAAAACCCACCCGTGTTCCTCCAGTTCAAATTCAAATTCTCAAATTCACTGACAACTAACACTTGTGTTGGAAAGTCGCTGGTTGAAAGATCTGGAAGCATGATTTCGGTTTAAAGACATTTATTTTCTCATATAATGAATTGCACAAGGATTCTTATTGCAATGGTGCAATTATTTATTTTCACCTTACTACCAAAAAACCATGTATATCTGTAACTAGCTTTTGCTCGCGACTTCGTTCGCGGAGGATTGGTGACGCGGGAGCAATTGACGTACAGTTGTCCGTGTGAGAAGCAGCTAGTCCTGAGGTCGGAACCCGTAGCAATCATAATAATGATAAAGCTGAAGAGTTTGTTTTTAGGGTTCCGAACCTCAAAAGGTAAAAAAGGAACCCTTCCCGTCTGTCCGTCTGTCTGTCCGTGTGTCACCTCCGATTTTCTCAGGAACAGGTGGCTCTAGCAAGTTGAAATTTATTCCAGATACTGAAGTCTATAGTTCCTATTAGGTGTATAGAAATCAAGGTCCTGAGTCAACACGATAAAAAGAAATGGGCAAATTTAAATTTTTGCGAAGACTTGTAAGCAGGTACCAAAATTTACCTTAATATTCAACATTTTTATTTTTCGGAATTTACCCTTTACTTGTGCTGTAAGACCTTGCTTTTAGTCAAAATTCACAATTCTAGGTCAACCGGAAGTACCCTATAGGTTTTGGGTCGAAAACCTATATGGTAGTTCCCGTTCACCTAGAATCACGAAATTTGGCAAAAAGTAAGATCTTACAGCACACAGTAAAACAATTGTCTGTTTGTTTTGGTGAGCCTCTCGTTGAGAAAGAATCGACGCGGGGGCACGGGGAGACCTAGGTCCGCAGTTGTAGCGCCGCGCCGCACGCGCGCGCTCTGCAGCAGGTCGTCGCGCAGTGCGCGCCGCGTCAGGCGCACCACAATGCGCCGCCCGCGCGCTGTCGCCGCCGCTGCTCCCCCTGGGCTCGCTCCGCTAACCGGACTCGCGCCGTTCGCAGAGCCTGTGTGTGACTCTCGCTCGGCTCGCAGGCCCACCCGTTGCGCAAACACTATGTCCCGTTCGTCGAGGGTCACCCCAAGTTTTGCCGCCACCAGCCCGACAGTGTGCAACAAGTTCTCCCCCGAAGTCTCTGGAATGTTGGCGATCTCGAGGTCGGAGCCAAGCAAATCCTGCTCGCGATCGTTGAGGTCAAGCTGCAACTTAAGAACAATGCGTTCGAGCTGGCTTACTTTGCCGTCTGGCACTGCCGCACTTTGCCGACTCTCTAGTGCCTCAATCCTGGCTTCCAAGCCGTCAACCCTCTCAGTACAAACCCCCAACGACGAGTGCAGGCCGGCCATCTCTCGACGAAATTCGCGCATTTCGTCGCGAACCTCCCGCAGCTCGGAACAGAAGAGCCTAATCTCCTCACGGAGGGTCAGCTGCGTATCTGGCGAGGGCTCCCCATCAGCACCCTGCTCGCTGCCAGCCCGAGACAGTACTTTCCCTTCGGCAACGGGGGGCTTGGTCTGCTTACCCCGAACCTGAGTTGCCGCGACCGGTGACCCGATCATGACCCCTTTGGATGCCGCAACCGTAGCTGCTGCCGCCACCGCAACAGGGTCCGATACGGATCCAGATGCTGACTCCACAAGGGCTGCCGCCGCTGTTGACGCTGCTGCTGGAGTAACAGCGGGACCACTACCCAGGTCCTTGACGGGTGTGGAGCTGTTGTCTCCCCTGGGCAACTTTTTCCGGCACTCAGGGCACAACCAGTCACTGCGAATCTGCGTCGGATCGGGCAAAAGCAAGCAAGCGAGGTGATGAAGCAGGTATCAACCTGTTGTGGCACGCCGAGTTTCCGCAAGCAGCGCCACCTTTTGCCGAAAGAAACCTATCGCAGGCTGCACACTTCACCATAGTACGGCTAGGAGCAACTAGATATCGCCTTTCTCGCGGCTCTAGTGCGACGATAGATGGCGCCTGCTACTCAACAAATTATTGATGTGCATACACAATCTGTGGCAAAGGTGTCAAAAGTTGTACAAAAAGTTACACTTTTAGGGGGTATCGCGGCACAAAGTAACCCACAAGTAACTTCAACGCCAAATTGTTGATAAACTTCAGAATATTTTTTTGCGGTTTTACACTACCGAACTGCTGTTAAATCGCTTTAGAAACAGCCACACGCGTGAGAAACATTAAAGTAATCTAAATACGAATTATAGTGTGAACTGAAAGGTGTTTTATTTTTTATGAGTGCTGACACTAACAGCTGATGTGTACCGTAATCCGTCCGTGACGCCACGTCACGAAGTAAATTTTGATACTTACAAGTTTTCGCGAAAATGTAAATTTGCCCATAACTTTTTGGAACGAAGTTCCATTGCGCGCGTTGCGAAAGGGGGCTAGACGGAAAAAATTAAGACCAAAAGTTGTAACGGCACTTTTAATTAAGACCAACAGCCGTAACGACACTTTTAATTAAGACCAACAGTTGTAATGACACTTTTTGCTACATTGTTGTAAGCTGTGCGGCGTGCGCTTGTTTCTCTACAGACAGAGACACAGACAGAGTTGATTGACCGATTGACCGATTGGCCCATTGATTGGCCGATTGACTGGCCAATTGATTGGTCGATTGATTGGCCGTTTGATTGGCCGATTGATTGGCCGATTGATTGGCCGATTGATTGGCCGATTGATTGGCCGATTGATTGGCCGATTGATTGGCCGATCGATTGGTCGATTGATGGCCGATCGATTGACCGATTGATTGGCCGATTGATTGGCCGATTGATTGGCCGATTGGTTGGCCGATTGGTTGGCCGATTGGTTGGCCGATTGGTTGGCCAATTGGTTGGCCGATTGGTTGGCCGATTGGTTGGCCGATTGATGGGCCGATTGATTGGCCGATTGATTGGCCGATTGATTGGCCGATTGACTCGCCAATTGATTGGCCGATTGATTGGCCGATTGATTGGCCGATAGATTGGCCGATTGATTGGCCGATTGATTGGCCGATCGATTGGTCGATTGATGGCCGATTGGTTGGCCGATTGGTTGGCCGATTGATTGGCCGATTGATTGGCCGATTGATTGGCCGATTGATTGGCCTATTGATTGACCGATTGATAGACCGATTGGTTGACCGATTGGTTGGCCGATTCGTTGGCCGATTGGTTCGCCGATTGGTTGGCCGAATGGTTGGCCGATTGGTTGGCCGATTGGTTGGCCGATTGGTTGGCTGATTGGTTGGCTGATTGGTTGGCCGATTGGTTGGCCGATTGGTTGGCCGATTGATGGGCCGATTGATTGGCCGATTGATGGGCCGATTGATTGGCCGATTGATTGACCGATTGATTGACCGATTGGTTGGCCGATTGGTTGGCCGATTGGTTGGCCGATTGGTTGGCCGATTGATGGGCCGATTGATTGGCCGATTGATGGGCCGATTGATTGGCCGATTGATTGACCGATTGATTGGCCGATTGATTGGCCGATTGATTGGCCGATTGGTTGGCTGATTGATTGGCCGATTGGTTGGCTGATTGGTTGGCCGATTGGTGGGCCCATTGATTGGCCGATTGATTGACCGGTTGATTGGCCGATTGGTTGGCTGATTGATCGGCCGATTGGTTGGCTGATTGGTTGGCCGATTGATTGGCCGATTGATTGGCCGATTGATTGGCCGATTGATTGGCTGATTGACTGGCCGATTGATTGGCCGATTGATTGGCCGATTGATTGGCCGATTGATTGACCGATTGATTGACCGATTGATAGACCGATTGGTTGACCGATTGGTTGGCCGATTCGTTGACCGATTAGTTCGCCGATTGGTTGGCCGATTGGTTGGCTGATTGGTTGGCCGATTGGTTGGCCGATTGGTTGGCCGATTGATGGGCCGATTGATTGGCCGATTGACTGGCCGATTGATTGGCCGATTGATTGGCCGATTGATTGGCCGATAGATTGGCCGATTGATTGGCCGATTGATTGGCCGATTGATTGACCGATTGATTGATTGAACTTATAAATTGAGATAATAAATAACATTTATTTGGACCTAAACTTGTACAAATCCCATAAACCAGCCAAACTGCGTGACAGTTTATCGGCAGGATTAGCGCTCGTATTAAACAATTTAATAAAACAGCTAAGTACTCGTAGAACATTGCATTAAGTAGTTCAGTTTTTGGAACGAAGTTCCTTATCGCGCGTTGCGAAAGGGGGCTAGACGGAAAAAATTAAGACCAAAGGTTGTAACGACACTTTTTGCTACATTGTTGTAAGCCGTGCGGCGTGCGCGTGTTTCAGGCAGAGACACAGACAGAGTGCATTGTGTGCGTGTGTATGTATGTATATGTACAATTTTTAAAATGTTGTTACAATTCCTTCACTAAAGAAACTTCGTTCCATCCGGGTGTCCCTTGACACCTCTCAAATGTTTTTTATTACAATATGGTACCTACAAATTTGTACGGAACCCTCAGTGGGCGATTCCGACTTGCACTTGTCCGGTTTTTTTATATATGTTTAAAATCTCTATCTCTGGACCAGCCTCAGGCAAAGCTAGTTTTGAATGAAAATACATTTTTGCTTTTGTTTCATTAATAAAATTAGTTGATTACATCGCATTAACAATTACATTAAATTACAACACAGCACATAAGCCGATTCCGACAACGCCACATTATCAGCGATCAGATTTTCGCATACGTTTAATATCTACTAAACGCTTTTACATACTTAGTTGTTATTGTTAATTATATCGTCGCAGACAGTGTCTGACACCGATGTTGGACAATTTCTACCGGCGAAGACGCAGTGCGGGGTGAGAGAACCAGCCATTCTTTCACTTGAACACGCTTATTCGCGCTGCCGACTTCGAGACGTCGGTAATTACTGTATTGTAGTCGTTTAGTGACTCGCGATGGTCATCGATATTCACCAATATCATCGGGCCGATAATAATTATATCGGTTTGTGTGTAGCTGCTAGCTTATCGGAATCGGGTTGGCGTCGGTATCTGATCATTTGAAAACGCTCAATAGATAACTTACAGGATATGGAATCAATAAAAACAAATAAAAATTCTAAAATAAAAGTAGCCTAAGTTACTCCTTATTACATCCGCTACCTGCCAGTGAAAGTCTCGTCAAAAACGGTCCAGCCATTTCAGAGATTAGCGGGAACAAACAGACAGACAGACAAAAATGGTAAAAAAAAATATTTTGGTATATGTACCGTTTATATATTCATATGCATGTAGCAAAAAGCGGTTATTTTAATATTACAAACAGACACTCCAATTTTATTTATATGTATAGATGTATAGATAGATGTATAGATTTTAGTTCTACCATAAAATGTATCTAAAACTAAGGAAAAAATATCGAACATAAGCAAAAATAATTCCGTTGATCAACTGCAATATGTTATACTATGGCATGGATTTTCTGCTAAATGGTTGACAGTTCATCGTAAATAAATACGTCGCGCTGCATTTGGGGGAGGCGGAGGTAGCGTTTCAAAGGCCCACAGGCTGGAACAACCTAGCCTTAAGCACTTTCATTACCTTATGTAAAAACAAATGAATATTGTAACAGGGTAGCAAATTCTTTCTGAACGTCCGAAGTTAGTTAATCCGTCAAAACAAGCCGCCCCATTACTTGGCCGGAAAAAACACTTCGGTTGAAGGGACAACTATCAATCATGTTGTCATTATATCTTTGTTCGGACTCTAAACTAATGTTATGTCCGTGATCATAGGTTATACGGAATAGGAAACGCCCGTAACCAGAAGCCAGAAGCCAGACTAAAGTAAACTACGGATTTCGTGCTTAGGGAATAGACCCCCTGAATTGTACGTCACACTTACTTCGGTGACGCTGAATCCGGCAAACTCGGCTCTAGTCGGTCAGTGACGCTAAATCGCCAAACATAATTCCAAAATTGAAATTCTTTGCATACACCTCAAGAATAACACAGAAAGACAAAAATGTGATCTTGTTCTTAGGGTATCGATGACAAAAAGGTCCTCCGCTCCCGCTCCGCTCACTGACGCAGTCATAAGTGTTAAGATCATCAAGTCCACAGGTGATAGGGCATGCGGCGCAGGATGGAAGGTGCGCCATTATCTGTGGGGAGCTGCCGCATACGCACTTGAGATCTGAGCCGTCCATGAAAGGGGTATTTGCTCCTGTCGAAGTTTCGAAATCAGCCACGGTAACGCATGCCCAGGCGGAAGGCTCACAGATGGTTCGATAAATTTGTCTGGGGGTTTATACAGATCGCGCTACATATTATTGGCTCGACTGACTGGACCCACGCACTTTAGAATACTTTTTCGAACTCTTCAGTCTCCAAGGCACTGAGACGTAGTTGTGCATTAGGTGACGTGAGTCAGCCTGTAAGCTTTGCCCCGATGCAACTGGCTTGGTGCGCGAATGTTTTGAGACGCAATGCCAGTCAGTGGATACAGCATCAGTACTCATCTCAAACCACGTCAACATGCTTAGATTTGATATTTACAAACTTTTATGATAATAAAATGTACACGACTGTAGAAGAATTCGGCTTTTCAGACCACTGCGGAACAATAATACATATGATGCTGGAACAACAAAGTAAAGATTCCTTTTGGTTTGCCAATAAAAGACCAATAGAAGTAACATTCAAAAATTCAAATCCAAACTAAAGACACTAAACTGGGACGATATTATACAGACGAATAAAAATGTCGATGAGAACTATCAGTCATTCCATAAAACTCTGATAGATATCTTAGATGCATGTATCCCTAAACGAAGACTTAAACTAAAAACAAAACGTAATAATTTCTGGCTAACCGTTGGTATTAAACAATCTTGTAAAAATAAAAGACTACTAAAAATTCTCTCGTCAAAAATTAATAATTCAATAATTACGAAATACTATAAAAAATATGAAAAAATCCTAAAAAAATCTGTAACAACGGCAAAAAAATTACATTACATAAATAAAATGAATAAATCAACAAACAAAGTTAAGACCATGTGGAACATTGTTAAAGAACGGACAAACAAAAAAACCAAAAAAGAAAAACAAAATATAATGTTACAAACACCAAACCAAGTAAGTGAACCCAAACAAGTAGCTAACGTTTTTAATAACTTTTTCGCATCCATTGGGGATAATACCACCCAAACATCCGGCTGTGTACAGAGAGAAACATCAGTGATTAACCCCATTGAAAACACCATGTTTCTTACCCCAGTCGATGGATACGAAGTGAACCAGATCTTAAAAAACCTTAAAAATAAAAATAGTCACGGTATAGACGAACTCCCACCGACTCTGTTCAGACAGTGCTCAGACGAACTTACCTTACCGTTCTATAAATTAATAAATCAATCTTTCGAAGAGGGCACTTTCCCCAATAACCGAAAAAAAGCTTTAATAAAACCTATCCATAAAAAGAATGCAAAAACAGACCCAAGCAACTATAGACCAATTTCCCTTCTTCCTACAGCATCAAAAGTCTTCGAAAGAGCAATGTGTGATCGTGTATATTCCTTTTGTGAAAAATATAAGATTTTCAATGACTGCCAAAATGGATTTCGCAAAAACAGATCTACAACGCTAGCTGTTTATAGATACATCCAAGAAGCATTAAATATTATAAATAATAGACAATATGCAGTAGGGATATTACTCGACATGACAAAGGCCTACGACAAAGTGCAATTTAAAATACTACTAAATAAGTTATACGGAATAGGAATACGCGGAAAAGCCCATGACTGGTTCGCATCTTATTTAAAAGATAGAGAGCAATTAGTTCAGATTGAATATTACAATAATAAAACAAAAGAAGCACAGCTTATAAGATCTGATATTAAATCGATACATGCTTCAATTCCCCAGGGAAGTGTTATAGGTTGCCTTCTTTTCCTCATATATATAAACGACCTTCCCAAAACCATAGACGGGCCATGTGTACTTTTTGCGGACGATATCTCGATCCTGACCTCATGCCAAACAAATGTTAATTTAAATGAAAAACTTGAGACTATTCTTGGAAAAGTTATAAACTGGATGAGCGACCATAATCTCGAAATCAATTTTACCAAAACCAAATTAATAGCGTTCCATCCCCGGCAGAAAAAACAAATAAATATAAATTTTACCTTTAATCAACAAAAAATAGAAACAGTTAATCATTTCACTCTCCTTGGTTTAACAATAGACACACATATTAACTGGAAAACACATATACAGACAGTTAAATCTAAAATTTCAAAATTTTTCGTATGCTCTCCGCGAAATTAAAAAGACTACAAACCTACAAACCGCACTAGTCACATACTACGCGTATGCCCACGCTTGGTTTAATTATGGCATTATCTTATGGGGAAATAGCACAGACGCTCCCACCTTATTTACCCTCCAAAAAAAGCTTGTACGTATAATTACCAACATAGAACCAACAGATAGTTGCAAGCCTTACTTCCAGAAGCACAAGATTCTCACCTTGGTTAGTATTTATATATTGGAATTATGCAAACTAGTCCGCAAATATCCAGATTTCTACAATACACGGGGAGACATACAAACTAATTACTTGTTGCGCCATAAAAACAGGCTAAATTTGCCCCCGTCCCGCCTTCAATTACACTCATCTAGTCCATATTCAATGTCAATAAAAATATATAATAAATTACCAGAATACATTAAACAACAAAACAAAACCAGTATATTTTTAAATAAATTAAAGCAATATTTAATTAAAAAAAGCTATTACACAGTAAATGAATATCTAACCGATAAATTAAATACTAATATATAATTATGAATAAAAGATATTTATTAAGTAAAATAACAACAAATAAATAAACTATAATACTTAATACTTATGCTAGTTATTATAAATAATAAAAATAATAATTAACAAATTTTAAGGGAGTAAACAAATAAGCATTATTTCAATATAATCAAATAAATAATAAATTAATAGATAGACTTGCACATATAATATTAATATAATAAGTAAATGAATAGAAATATTAAATAGGATATAAAATAATTTCAAACGAAAATTAATAAAGCGCTCTTCCTCGCTCTAGTTATTTTAGTTATTTAAAAATTTGCTGTGCCCGACAGGGTCCATAATTGTTTCTATTTTTTGTATTTACCACCTGTAAGTGTACATTATGGATTGCAATAAACGATTTGATTTGATTTGATTTGATTTGGGGTTGGTTATAAAGATTCCATTTTATCTCTTTAAGTCGCCACCTTAAAAACGCTCCGACCGTTCCTGCTATCGCTCCGCTAACCAGCGTGACAGCTACCGAAGGCACCTCACGCGCCCGACACCGTGAAGAATGAGAGATATAGCGGGACGGCTTTTTAAATTCAGTCCATGGACGCTTAGCGGAAGGACGTCTCATTTATTAGAATTTTTCATTTCTTATTGGTATTTCTTTTGAAAATTATATCTCCTATTGATTGGGGATTATTTGGATGGTAGAGTTTTGTAATTTAAATTCGACTGGTGTGGGGAAAAATATGTAAGGAGCCTTAATTACTTTACTTTAGTAATTAAGTAAAAAAGAAGAAAAAAATAGGGACCTACACCATGACGCAAGCAACAGGCGGGAGCAGGTGGCCTAGTGGTAACTGGCCCGTCTTACGAGTTGTAGGTCGTGGATTCGAACAGAGGCAGGCGCTTTACTTTATGTTTGTTTTTATTTTACGTCGATGGTTCTAGGTTAATATTTGTGAACATAATCCATCATTGCATATTATGTAAGCTATAACGCCATTTATAGTAGGAGGCTTTTATTTTGGTAGTATGCCTTGTTTACTTTTTGTGCTTGAGTTAAGTTTTCATTTTATTTGTTACTAGCTTTTGCCAGCGGCTTCGCCCTCGTGGAGGTCGGTGTATTATACATATTAACCTTCCTCTTGAATCACTTTATCTATTAAAAAAACCTGCATCAAAATCCGTTGCGTAGTTTTAAAGATTTAAGCATACATAGGGATATAGGGACAGAGAAAGCGACTTGGTTTTATACTATTTAGTGATATTGGCATGGCTAGCTGACATATGACAAATTATTTAAGTTCTGTGTCTCGTAATGTTGATTACTTTGCCTACTTATGTATAGAATCAAGTCTATCTAACTAAACGGACAGCTATGCTGCTGGGCAGTTTGTTGCACCACTTCTTCTTCCCAGCTAAAGCACTAGGAAGTGGTGAAGGATGGGGTTTTTTGGGGAACTATCTCATGTAATTTTTACATTCGAAAAGTGGTGATTCTCAGCCTAATTTGAATAAATGACTTTTTTTTTTTGTTAATAGTTTCACTACCACTGTTCTCAAAACGGTGAAGCTAAACATCTTGAGGAAACCGGCATGACCAAGAATTCGATGACATGTAACATCTACCAAAACGCGCTAGGCACTTAGAAACCGGCTGCTTTGGATAACACACGTCTTAACGCAATGCAACAGGTTGGTAACCAAATCTTACGAAAAGAATGAGTCAGTATATACATAAACATCGTGTACTTATCTGAAAGTTGTAGTCGTAAAGCGTACAGATCACCAAACTGAACAACTATCTCCATGGGACCAACATCGACAAAAATCAGCTGTTATATACATCGGGGCCGGATAGGGATCTGTTATTGAGCAGAGCCAGCTTACGAAACTGAAGACCGATGATGGCAGGATCGTATCCACCAAACCTGAGCTGTTGAGAGAGATCGAGAGGTTCTATGGACAGTTCAACACGTCAAAAAGTACCGCCTCTACGAACCTGGCAAACGACTCAAGAGCTAGATTAACCCGAGACTATGGAAAAAGTTGTCCAATTTCATTGTATGTACAAAATATATATAAGGGTATATATATTTTCTGATCCACACAGAGGAAAGATAACATTTCCACACAAAAATTCTTCAGTCTTCATCCAAAATCATGATTGCATTCAAAATTAAATTTAACCTGAAGTAAGTCATATACCGGTGTAAATACCAAATACATGTCGGCCGTTGCCACCGTCGCCGCCGGTAGCAATCTATCCGGTTTAAGATTAAGCTGGGAAGCCAGCACTAACATCGTTAACCGACCCATTAAAATTAACACCACTTGTTGATTACAAACTCTAGCGAACGGTTAGTTCTTTAGCCTCTGTTTAACTTGGCCTACGATGGACGTCAGCCTCTTAAAGATGTAGGAATACTTTTATCGATAAGAATTTATTTGATTTTCTGCTATTGGTGTTCCATCTTATCTTTAAATACCAAAACCCCATGGATATCCGTGTACCTTCTAGGTTAGGAAGGGGTAAAAAAATATTTTGAAATCACATAGAAACTTTTACGGAAACACTCTTTATTGATTTCATGACCAACACAATATTGACAATGTCACTCAACTGACGTTGTCAATCAAAACATTCAGTGAAACGTTTACAATCCACAAAAAGTGGTGATTTTTTTATTTTTTTCTTGTGTTTACAAAAAAAAAATCAGGTATCGTTCATCGTTTTCTACATGTTTTTGTACTGTAGCTTTAAGTGTTTTACGAGATCTTCTATAATTATTTATATCTGTTCAGAATATGATTTAGGCCCTACTTATTTACTTTCTACCAAGGCAATAAATATCATGTCGACCCCCATCTCCTATCTATTCTGTGTTAATGTTTTGTTAGTCTGCGTACAGATTTTATAGAATAAACCCGCATTCAAAATGTGTTCTCACATAACAGTCACCATTATTTATTGCATTACCAACTCTGTTACGATATTTGTATAAAACAATGTGGGGCAATTGCTGACCCGTCCAACAGTCAGTGCAAGTGCGGTGCTTCTGAACAGCGATGTCCCACCTGCTGAAGTGTCCAAGTTCCCGTTCATGTATCTTTGAAGACCTAAAGAATGCCACTGATACCGCAATCAACGTGGCTACCTACTGGGCTCAAAGAATACAGGGTGTTAAGAACAGCCCTCCGCAGACTGATGGGGTGAATTTAGTATGTCATACTAAGATGACCGGTGCATGAAATTATTTCAGAAACATAAAGGGAATCCAATAAACCTGATTTATTTTGTTACTACCGTGGCAAAATTCACATACCGAACGGCAGAGCTTAGTGGACCTTCGGCCGCTAGGCAGAAAGTAAACAGCTGATTTCGCGCGTCGTTCGTTAGAGTATTTCAACATCCATTGCAGGCTTTTAAATTGTAGCTGTTTATTTATACAAATGCAGTGCTGCGTACAAAGACTACAATTTTACATTGAAATAAAGGGATAGGAACTAAAAAAACGATAAAGAAAATTACAATTTTGCTGAGAAATTTTCCAGTGGAATATGATTCAAAATAAGAAGCTGAATGCACCCTGTCACTTAGCTATCAGAGGTACGAAAGTACTGTCGACACTAAAAGCAGAAAAAGATACAACAACTTATAGACAACTTAGTCTGTAGCAGTCTGTTCAAATAGATTAGCATGTTGTGTCGTGAGCCTACAGATACGTCTAGTAGTAGCTATCTATACATGTATTTTTACAGTCCACTATGTTCTAGTTAGTTGCGAATAAACCTTCATAATAACTACACGAAAAAAAAATCTCGACAAACCAAAATCAACCTTATGCACTGAACACACTCCATTGGTGGAAATAGGGCTCCCAAGCTACGCCACAACACCTCCCTCCTCGCCTCCTTAAGCTCTTCAGCATCTGTCCGTCCCGACCACCATGAAACAATTACCCATAGATTTCTTCTACTATAGCATCTTTCTATGAATCTGCTTAGCCTTTTCACAACTATGTGTATGTTAGGGTCAGCTCCCAGTCTAACCAAATGCAGCTGAAAACCAACATTTTACAAAGAGCTACTGCCTATTTGATCTCCACAACCCAGTTACTGGGTAACACGATACCCCTTAGTAAGACTAGTTGTCAGAATTGGGCTTCTGACTACCAGTAACGTCTGTCAAAGCTAATATTTGCACGCCGAAATTAAAGGCAGAATAAGAGAACAATATTGTACATTTTACCAATCTTCTGTACCTTATTTATGCAAATAAATGATTTTGATTTTGATGATTTTGATTTTGAAAGAATCTACGAATGATAGACGGGACGACCCACGGCTGAGTGAGCTTTCTGCGGCACGGAGAGGTATCGATATATGGATCACCAATCCACGAACTGACCGACCCGTGCAGCTATTATTATTTAGCCACGAGCCAGCAGAGCAGCATCTTCCATTTTCTATAAAAACGTAATTCGTTCTTGTGTTCCAAGCAGGATGACCGAAGGCAAGTGCACGTTCGGCACGCGGGCGCCAATTGACATACACATGCTCAACGAAATCATCTACCGGGAAGTCAGGCATTTTAGAAACTACAAGATTTACAGGCCTAACTTTGGATGTGAGTATAAAAGAATTAAAGTATTTCAATCTAAATTTCGTAGAAGTACCAAATTAACCGACGTAGCCCGAAGAATTGTCAAAGTTAAGTGGCAGTGGGCAGGGCACATTGCTGTCACAACAGATGGCCGATGGGTCTGAAAGGTTCTGTAGTGGCGACCGCGTACTGGAAGACCTAGCGTTGGAAAGGCTTCCACAAGGTGGACCGATGACCTGAAGGCCGCAGGTGGCAGGGATTGGGGGAGGCCTATGTCCAGCAGTGAACGGTTTTCGGCTGAAATGATGATGATGATGATGAATCTAAATTTGCTGAGCTATTGAGCATGAGGGTAACGAAATTAATGTATACATTATGAAAATAAATAAATGAAAATCTTTATTCATCAATCAACATGACTCAATCTGTTAGTCACAATATTCCTTACCCCTATGTTAGTCTTCCAATTCTAATCACTTTTTTTTTGGGTGGTAAATCATCAAATGACTGCTCTGGGCAGGAGGGCGTGTCAGACTTTTACTGACTAAAACCCACTCGAGTTCCCTCAGTTGCCTGTGTGCCAGGGGCCGCGGTATCTCCTTCGAACAACCCGCGCCCCTGACAGGCATCGACCCTTGCGGGCCCTATCAGTTGTTGCTGATATATCTTTGAGGCGCGCGTGGAACACAACGCGCCGTCGACCCGGGTTCGGTCCTTACCGGACAGCGTCCGCCATTACTCGCCGTCCGCAAGCCCACGCCTACGGTGGCCGGGTATCAGCCTGGGATTCCCGGCGCCCAGGATTCTAATCACTTAACCTATGACCATGAATACATGTGAATCACTGCCACACGCGAAACACGGAGTTGGAAAGCGTGCAGCAGCCACCCACATATAAACAATCGAAAAAAAAAATTGTTCTTAATCGTTTACGGAATAAATTTCTGTCATATTTAATAAAGGCAATTTTTTCCCCAAAAATAATTAAAACTACGTATATTATAGTCACACTTCCGCTGTACAGTCAAAACAAACCAAACAGACGAAGTAGGTACCGACTACGCCAAGAGCTTATACGTGTGCGTGCATAGATTCGTATTATGACGACATGTTTCTCCCACAATCAATGTTTTATACATAACCGTAAAATTCAGTGTTTGAGGGTGGGAAATCATCAAATAACGCGCGCGGGAGCGGGAGGGCGTGTCAGACTTTTACTAACTAAAACCCACCCGTGTTCCTCCAGTTGCCTGTGTGCCAGAGGCCACGGTATTTCTTTCGAACAACTCGCACCCCTGGCAGTGTATTATAGATTACTAGCTTTTGCCAGCGGCTTCGCCCGCATGGAGGTCGGTTCCTCTTGAATCACTGTATCTATTAAAAAAACCCGCATCAAAATCCGTTGCGTAGTTTTAAAGATAGCATACATAGGGATATAGGGACAGAGAAAGCGACTTTGTTTTATACTATGTAGTGATAACATAATATTCTAATTGTGGTGTTGGGTGGTGTTCGTTAATTCCAGGACATGTTGTATATCCAAAGGGGTATTTCCATCTAGAACTTCTCATTAGTAGTCCGGAGTCTAATTAAGGCCCGGTTTATGGCAATAGAATCGCCCCGATATTACATTTGACTTTAACATACCTGGCGACATGTGGGAGTACCTACCATAGGTCCATTCCACTGTTTAAAAATAAATTATCAGTCTTATTAATTGATCAATGTTATTACTCCATTTGTGAATTTCTAAATGATAAAACTTTTTAGTTACCCAATTAATCCTGACATCTTTCATTCTTTATTTTATTTTACTGACCATCATATAATAATTTTCATATTGACATTATTACAGACTATTAAGCACTTGTGTTAAATGTTTGCATGCCTAATTTAAGGTAGAACCAATTTAAAAGGATCTCTTAATTATAAAACCATCTGTATATTTTTTTTGTACCTACTTTCTATGCAAATAAATAATTATTCTATTCTATTCTACTCCAACTCTATCTAGCCCCTCCAGGAATACAGGCGTATTGCTTGATTTCAAAAATCCATCTGCACAGCGTTATCTCAACTATCTTAGCGTTGGCTTCCAGAAAAGTGGATGCAGTTGAATACCAATATTTTACTTGGAGCGACTGCTACCTGTCGTCCACAGCCCAGTTACTGACAGTTACTAAATAACACTATGTTATTGTCTTCCGCAGCCATACCCGTGACCGGCAAGTTCTACGCTGCCCACGATCAGTTGAAGGCGGAGACCAAGGAAGAAACGAAGAAGGTGCAGGACTACCACGACAACGTGGCGCAGACCAGAGCCAAAGGACCACACAGCAAGTATACTTCGCCGGCTACCGAGAACCAAGTGTAAGTCGGTAGTAGTAAAGCTATCTGTGGAGTTCAGCTCGATTGGAGAAAACATGTAGGAAAATAGATTTTGTGAAATTAGACCACATTATGTGAGTGGTCAAGGCAGCTCTCAGTAGTCAGATTACACGGTACGCACGTGCTCGCAAATTCAAGTCTCAGTCGTGACAGTTGTTTAATTGACTTCAAAAGAAGGAGGTTATCAATTCGACATATTCTTTTTATATTTTTTTATTTATGTTCGGGCATAACTCCGTCATATACAGACGGATTTGCAAAATTCTTTTTTTGTTTGACAGGAATTTATTCCGAGATGGTCCCGTTTTAATTTTATATAGATCTGATGAGACGTTTCGGGAGCAGACAACGGAACTCTTCAAAAAGTTACAGCAAATCAACCGCGATTGCTGCTATCGCATAAATATGCATTGTTTTGCTTCAAAGGATGATGAAATTGCGAATTGGTGTGTGGTAGGTACTATAACTAAAAAAAGAAAAATACAAACTTTTCCAAAAAAAAAACAATCGACTTCTGGAAAACACTACAGAGTGAAAAATATTTTTTTCCGGAAGTCGATTGTTTATTTTTTTTTTGGAAAAGTTTTTATTTTTCTCTTTTTAGTTATAGTACCTACCACACACCAATTCGCAATTTCATCATCCTTGGAAGCAAAACAATGCATATTTTGCTCTCAATCACGCCATAAGGAAAGCGATGGGTGAGATCTATGATGGATTGTTTTTACAAGAATCTTACTTTTCAATGTTAATGGATGGCAAGCAAGGCGGTAGCCCATCTGCGGGTGATTGTGTAACGCACAGACAGAAAGAATGGCTTTAAATTTTGACAGGTGGGCCTGGGGATTTGTCAACATAAAATTCACAAATCCACATTAATGGGAATTATCAATGGGGATTAGTGGAATAACCCCTCGGCTCGTTTACCATCCAATAACATTGAAAAATAAGATTCTTGAAAAACAATCCGTCATATACATCATCCATCGCTTTCCATCAGGCGTGATCGAAGTCAAGAGCAGACCCATTCAGCAAAAAAAAAAATTAAAATAGTCTGTCGCGAGCGAGACACGAATTCGCTACTACGAGCGTACCGTGCCATTGATCTGACCACTGAGCTGCCTTGACCACTCACTAAAGGGGGGCTTACACGACCAACTAAAATTGCTACATTGCTGCAAGGACTAATAATAATTATTATTATCAATTCTCGTCAACTGTGACGTCACGACTACATCCAGCAATTTAGGGCAATGGCACCATGTAGCAACCTGTTGCCAGAGATACGGCCACTCAATATCATGCAATATGGAGCAACTTAAAAACTAGGCAATACCACCCGCCACGTCCGCCGCCGGCCAGTTCCGCTCGCAAAAACGAGACGTAGTTATACGTACAAACGAGTTAGAAAGATAATTGACTAAAAATTTCTAAACCGATTGGATATTCGGCAACTCATGAAATATATGGAGCAATAAGAAGCAATATTCCCGAAACTATTTCCGCATTTTATTGTTGTTGCTCCACTTAATTGATCCAGATTGATCCATTAGTGTTGCCGAGCAATAATTACTTAAAAAAATCGCTCGTGTAAGAGCACCTTTAAGTGCGTATTACTAAGTATTTGTAGAAACTCTAACTAAGAACACTCTATAGTTAGGAAATTGGAAGCCAGTGATCACATTGGAACTAAATCGAATTCTAAATCGGACAGATCACTCTTATGCACTTATGAAGTAGAACTACATTGGGATGCAAAAATTTAGTAAAAGTAGTGCGGTTGGGACCTTCCAATTTCACAAAATCGGATCCAACTATTCTAACTTCTATTACATTTTCCGATTTCCTAATTACATTTCCTACAAATTGGATAGTTGAATACGCACTTTAGGTTAAATTTAAAATCTGTTTTCCTGTTATTTTTCACATCTTTCTAAGTCATCGCTTTTACATATTCAATCAACTACCTACGCAAGTGAAAAACTTTACCAATCCAACACACACAAAGACTACCCTCATATTCTTAGTAGTTTCTTGAAAACTAATAATATGGGGGTAAGTGCCTCGGGCTAGAGAACTTGGAAGTTAATCTATGTACGACTGCAGTTGGCTGTTAGTACTTAGTACAGATTGTTGAGTCCATCTCAATGTATGCTGCACGACTTTTCTAGGGTTCCGTACCTACTGGCGGCCAATGGGACCCTTTTGCTAAGGCTCTTCAGTCTGTCATCCGTCCGTCATTCTTAGTTCGGGCTCCAAACTAATCTTCTGTCCGTAAGTGATACGGACTTGGAAACGCACGTTACTTCGACCGAAACGACGGACTTCGTGCTTAGGCCCCCAGGGCTGTATCTTTAGAACCGTAATAGCTAGAGGCTTGAAATTTGCACAAAGTGGCCTAGTATGACCGCTATACAATAATTATTGTTGTATAGCGGTCATACTAGGCCACTTTGTGCAAATTTGTTAATTAACATAACTTTAATAATTATTAATAAGAGCTGGTGGTCATACAGTGGTCGAAATTCGACGATAAAATTTATTTAAATCATAAATATTAGCTTTCTGCACTCCTTCTTCATAATATAAACTATAACTGTGCCAATTTTCATGCTCCTCCGTCCGCGTAATTTTCGTAAAAAGGGGTACAACGTTTTTTCTTCACGTATTAATATATAGATACAGTTTAAAAGAAAATGGTTTCTGCCTTAATAATGGAAAATAATTTATTTATTTATTTATTTATTTATTTATTTATTTATTTTATAACAACTTAAATTAACTTAAACATAATGGCAAAGTAATAAAAAAAAGATGTGTAAATATCGTCCAAAGAAGAGTTGTTTTTCGCGCGTATCTGTTTAATGAGCGCGTCCAAACGTGACATTGGCTAAATGCACAAACCGTGCGAAGCAAAACCAAAAAAAAAAAAAAAAAAATAATGAGCGCGTGTCTTTTTTTTGGGTTTTGGCTTCGCGGTTTGTGCATTTAGCCAGTGTCAAGTAATTTTTCCTTTCGATCAAGTAAATGGCCCTATATCGGGTACGATGTTACAAAACAGTCATATAAGTCGTCTTTAGCCAGTAAAGTTAAAGTTATTGTTAAGCGGTAGTAACTTTACAACAACCTATTAGGAGTTTTTGGGGGGAACACGAAAAGTCCACGTTAGTCACTTATTTCACCTTCACTACACTCGTGCACTCACACGTAACTAAATTGAATAATCCACTACCAAAATTATACAATTTAATTCGCTAAATTTCATGAAAATTAAAATTCGTGCGACATGTTTTTTTTTTCTATGTTCCAACGCGATCCCGCCAAAAACTCGAGCGCGTGACTTGTGTTTCCTCGTAGCATATTGTCTATGGTCAGAGGCAGGGAGACTCGGGGTAAATGACGAACACACTAACTATAGGAATGGCTTTCAATTTGACAGTTCAACAACATTCATTGCGTTATTCCCGTTGTTGACCAGACTTATTTTTCGAACTTATTTGAAGCAATGGATTAGCAATAATATCATCCAAAATGATTCAGATTCTGATTAATAGGAAGTAATTGTAAGTAGTAGGGATCCCTTTTTCAATAATTATTTAAAATAATAACATTTATGTTCAGAAGTTTTCGCTTCAAAAAAACATGATGGCTCATCTTCACAATCAGCGATGATCGTTATTCGTGTGATCGTCTGTAATCGTATAATCGTGTACCCAACTAGTCGAATTTCCTTTGATGCGGGCCCGAAAAATCGATAACTCACAGATTGCCGGCCCGCAATCATATGGCGACCATAGACGATGATCACCGACTACAGATGAGTAAGCCCTCCATGTAATCGTGCTCATGGGTAATCGTCTATGATCGCCGATTGTGAAGAGGCGCTATTAAGGCTTCTTCAAACAGACGCGACGCGATACTTCTAGAACATTTTCCATGAAATTTTCGTAGAAATTGTTCTGCGAGTGTTGCGTCGCGCTATCGTGTCGCGCCTGTTTGAAAGAAGCTTTTAGGTACAAATGTATAGGTACAGGAAAAGTTTTTATCCAGTGCGCAAACTGTTACCAAGAATTCAGAATATTATTCGAGAAATTTTTCGTCGGTTATACAAAAAAAATCAACAGTTTCATAGAAAAGTGCAATACCTACGCGGGCAAAATGTGTTTTTTTTTTTGTATAACCGACGAAAAAGTTCTACGCTAGGGGTCGAGAATGATATGCTGAATTCATGGTAACAGTTTGCGCACTGGATAAAAACTCATCCTGTATTTGTGATTTGGACCCAATGCACTGGGCTCTTTCTGAACAGTTCATTAAGCTGAACCATCTCGCTGGGGTTGATGACGCTGATACATTCCGATCTAGCCCGATGCCCTAAGCCGACGTCCGTACCCCACAGGAGATGCCATAAGCGTGAAGTCGCTTAGTTTTAAGTTTTTAGACCCTAACTGGAGGCCTTAATCTATTGAGGCAGCCATAGGCAAGTCTGGTTCGGTAGCCGACAACAAAATCAAAAATCAAAATCAAAATATTTTATTTCACATAAACCTGCAAGGGCACTTATGAAACGTCAGAAGCTAGGTGCACGGTTCCAATTTGTCGCTTCCTATGGAGAAGAGCCGGCAAGAAACTCCACGGTTACTCTTTTAAAAATTATTGGGTTTTACAATGTTTTCAAATTACAGTGATAATAGGTATGGGAGGACAGTGCAGGCCTGTCAATAAGTACCAAGTACTTAGAGGAATGAAAATAAAGAATAGAAAATCGTCTATAAATCTAATCTGTAAGGCCTACAATGTTTTCCCATTCACAATATGTAAAAGAATCTACATTAGTAAGATCAACCTATTTAAACAAAGTGACATGATTTCCATGAGAATCACTAATAAATAGGTGCTATTTGAAGCGATGCATAATGTCAAAAATGACGAGAATATGTCAGAAAGTGTAAAAAATAAAAATATTAAAAATTAACATTGTAATTTGGAAGCAGTTAATAGACTCTCACAAAGTTATGCTGTTAATGAGGTACCAGGGAAGCCACATGTGCAGAAGGAATTAATGCCAAACTTCCCTGTCTTCAACGTAGTCTTTTATCTTATAATATGCTTTTTTGATAAGGACACGTTTGATGTGAGTTTTAAACTTTCCATCGCTAAGTTCTATAACCGACTTTGGCAACTTGTTATAGAAGCGGATACTGTTTATTAGAAATGACTTGCTAGTTTTAGTTAATCTAAATTTTGGAATCACGATTTCATCTTTACTACGTGTATTTAGATTATGGAAGTCGCATCTTTTTTTGAAAAGACCTAAGTTTTTGCGAACATACAAGATATTTTCTAGGATATAAAGAGAAGGCAGAGTTAGTATATCAATTTCATTGAATTTGTTTCTAAGAGACTCGCGAGGCCCCATTTTATAGATAGCGCGGATTGCCCTCTTTTGTAAAATGAAAACTGAATCTACGTCAGCTGCCGATCCCCACAGCAGAACGCCATAAGACATAATACTGTGAAAATAAGCAAAGTATACTAACCTAGCTGTGGCTACATCAGTCAACTGCCTTATGTTTCTTACTGCGTAAGCAGCTGAACTTAATCTACTTGAGAGAGCTCTAATGTGGGCACCCCATTGCAATTTTGAATCTAAAGTAATTCCTAGAAATACAGTTTCCGAAATAGCATCTAGTTTCTTGCCATCAAGTTTTAAATTTAGCCCTACTTGGGGTACATTTGGTAATGAGAACTTAAGACATTTAGTTTTGTTCGCATTGAGTAAAAGATTATTAGCCGCAAACCATTTCGAGAGAACAGCTAGACTATCGTTGACATGTAAGACATCCGTATCTTTTCTATCTATTCTAAAAATAAGAGAGGTGTCATCAGCGAATAAAATTATATCCGAGAAGTTTGCCATTAGGTAAGGAAGGTCATTAATATAAACTAGAAATAAAAAAGGGCCAAGAATTGAACCTTGAGGCACGCCCATCTTAACTAGAGACCCCGAGGACGTTGCCCCGTTAACATTTACTTTTTGCTGCCTGTTTGATAAATAGGAAAGTACAAGATCAGCAGCTCGTCCACGAATTCCGTAGTGGTGTAATTTACAGATGAGTGTGTTGTGGTCAACGCAGTCAAACGCTTTGGAGAGGTCACAGAAAATGCCAATTGCATCCTGGGACTTCTCCCAGGATTCCAAAATGTGACTGACGAGTTTTACTCCCGCGTCAGTCGTCGACCTACCTTTCGTGAAACCAAACTGTCGACTATGTAAAATCCCATTTGAGTTAAAATGTGACAACATCTGGTCTAGCATGACTTTTTCATAAATTTTGCTCATTGCTGGAAGCACAGATATAGGTCTATAATTTGAGGGATCACTCTTACTACCCGATTTAAAAACTGGTACTACTTTACTATGTTTCATTAAGTCAGGAAACGTACCGCTGTCTAAACATTGATTAAATATGCCTGTTAGGACAGGGGCAATTGTGTCAATGATACCTTCAAGAACCTTAACGGAAATCCCCCATAAGTCTTCAGTGTTTTTTAAATTAAGACTATTGAATGCTGTTTTAATTGTGGCAATAGAAATGGGTTTGAATTCAAAATTTGGAATGTCCTTACTGATGTTTTCTTTAAGAAGAGATTCAGCTAATACAGATGATGAGGGTAGAGACTTCGTAACCTCTATTGGGATGTTGGTAAAGAAATTTTCTAGAGTCTCAGCAACTTTTAACTTATCTGAAAAGGTTTCATTATCAATTTTTAGAGCTAACTCATTCTGATCTCGCTGTTGTGTGTTTCCAGTTTCTTTGTTAATTACCTGCCACACAGCTTTTATTTTATTTTTAGAAATATTAATTTTGTTACTTATTAATTTAGATTTAGCTTGAGCGCAAACTCTTTTGAATATCTTAGAATAGTTTCTTACATAATTATGAAGGGCCTGATCAGAAGTCAGTGATTTTTCGTGGTACAAATTATATAAGACATCTCTGCTTTTTCTAATGCCAGCTGTGGCCCATTCGCTAAATTTTGGTTTAGGAGTGATTGTAACTTTTTTTACAGGACATGCTTTATTGAATTCTTGGCATACTGTAGAAAAAAATGTGCTATAGTTTATATTGGGGTCTTGTGAATCAAAACTTGCTGTTGAGAGATTGCTAAGAACATTATTTTTAAACGTTTCCAATTTATTTTTAGTCAGAGGTCTCAATTCAATGGTTTTATCTAGGTGTAACTTTTTATCTACGTGAAACGATACAAGCTGACCAGTATGGTCTGACCTGACGCCACTAATTAAGGAAGAGTCCTTTATTTTACAATTAGTAAATACATTGTCTATGCATGAAGCGGTGGTTGCTGTTATTCTAGTCGCTTCATTAAATATACATTTTAAATTGAATGATTTAAACAATGAGATAAGCTTACATTTTTCTGGTGAATTAACTAATAGATCAATATTTAGGTCACCACACACGAAGACTAATTTATCATCTTTAAAAAGTTTACCTAATATTTCTTCCATTATGATCAAAAATGATGACAAGTTTGAGGCTGGTGGTCTATAAACAGATAAGAAAGTATGGCCCTCAACCTCTGCACATGCTACCTCACATAAGCGATCAACAGAGCAAGCAGTGATATCCTTTCTCTCCTTATATCTAAAACAACTATTGCATAATATCAAAGTACCACCCCCTATCGAAGACCTGTTGTACGCACTGGCAACTGAAAAATTATTTACATTAAACAACATTCTATCTGGTTTTAACCAAGTTTCACAAAAACATAGGATATCCATATGATATTTATCTATTAACATTTCCACGTCTAGGATTTTGCCAGGGAAGCGATTTATATTTTGGTGATACAGTAAAATATCCTTATTATGCTTCTCTGTTGTCGTGTCTAAAAGTTTAAAGAATTAATTACAGTATTATTAGAAGAACTAGATAATACTGTTTCGTCACTAAACCTAGTCTCAGTTAAATTATCAATAACTGCGTGTATATTGTAAGCTAACAAAGTAGCTAATACATGTCGAAGCCTCCTAGGTTGACCTGCGTGACGTCAATACCAATAAACTAAGTTTTCGATCTGGTATACTCGGCTTCAGTCGTACATTTTCACTTCTATCGTATGGTCAGAAGTTCTTCTTCATGTTTTTCTGTTCTTGTTTCAGTTACGGCTGGTACGACAAGCCCCTGGTGCCGATGAATCGCAACGACAATCGCTTCTACTATCCTCAAGTGGAAAGCAAGCACACGAAGATCGAAATCGTCATACTTATGTGCAATCCCAGGAATAAAAAGGATCATTGATCTTAGGGCTTTTACGGCTGACGCATATTATGTTTGCGGCCCGCATCACAACACAAAAAATACTACTCAAAAGATATACTTTTTGTATGAACCATGGCACTACAGTCGGGCTCTGTCGCGCTTTTTAGGGTTCCGTAATAAAACAAGGAACCCTTATATGTAGTTTCGCCAAGTCCGTCTGTCGCTCTGTCTGTCCCCTTGGTACTAAAAAGCTGTTGTGGCGGACATTTACAATTACAATGCCTCACATACTAAAAAAAAAAAAACTTCAAATCAACAAATGTGGAAAAACACAAAAGGTAAAGTGGCGCCATCTACAATACCATATGCGAACTACTCAACTACATCACGCAAGCAGAGTTTACCGCGCCATCTACATATATACAATATCCCGACATCAATCGTCGGGCAGTTGACCACCAGACACAACACCCGTCGGGTCCGAGGATCCTCCTTCCTCATACCTCATACTGTAATTTTGGCATGATTTTGTAAATACGTTGTGTAATTCGGGGCCTTTTATGTAAAGCGGGGATGACTTTTTATTTTCGTCTGCCATGAAAAATGAAAATGAAAAATGCTTTAATTATTTTAACAAGTAAAACTTAACAACTAGTGATTGCATTGTGTGTGATATCGTTGGATCTGCACCCTAATTGCGTAGGTAACACACTATCAATCACAATCTGAATCATTTTAAAGGATATTGCTAATTCCTTGCTTTATATGTTCGAAAAATTTGTATGCCTAACTAATTTGCTATTTTCCATTTCAAGTATCCGCCTGTGAAATACTAAACTTTAAAATTGTCATTTTTGTTAGACTTACATGCCTTCCTACCAACAAAAACGTTGTTTTAGGATATATGAAAAGTATTCACGATAGTAGTAAATAAATATAACGTAGGCTCTACAGGATAACGAGTAATAAATAGTCGATCAATTTAAAAAGTGTAAGTACTTGAATAAGTCAAAATTCCATAGATAATTACTTAATACTTAGATTGCGTTTAGGCACCAGCATAGCTATTCATGATGCTCTCACCAACGTACAGCATTTCATTTTTAAACGGTTTTATTTAAGTAAACAATCCACAGCTCAGTTACTTTCCAATTTTACCGATGAAGTTAACAACCACCTAGACGAGAAGAAGCATGTGGTGCTATTGTTTATTGATTTCAGCAAGGCATTTGACACTCTCGGACACAATACTTTATTAAGAACTCTAGAAAATTCCGGGATAAGAGGAAAATTACTAGAATGGTGTACAGAATATCTTCGTAGCCGAAGTTATCACGTCAAAGTTGGCCCCAGCCTAAGCAGACCTGTCAACGTTACACAAGGTACAGCCCAAGGGTCAGTGTCGGGTCCCCTCCATTATCTGGCCTACGTCAATGACCTGGAAAATATTATAAAATACTGTTCTCTTTACCAATATGCTGATGACACTTGTATACTCTCTGCTAACAAAGATCTTTATTTGGCCGCGGAATGTTTGCAAGCAGATTTTACTAGTATGACAAAGTGGGCCCATGATATGGGACTTGTTATGAATCCACAGAAAACGAAATTAATACATGTACGTTCAAGCCATATAAATACCTCCCATTATTTTCAAATCAAAGCTCATACCCATGATTGTCTGCATAAAAATGTAACAGATTGCCAATGTTCGACTATCGAGCAAGTTCCATGTCATACCTACTTGGGACTTATAATTGATAATCGCTTCAACTGGAGTTATCAGGTGGATATAATTGATAATCGCTTCAACTGGAGTTATCAGGTGGAATCTGTATGCGGTAAGTTGCGTGGTATACTCACTAAATTTTCCATTATAAAGCGGAATATACCGTACAAAACCCTCCTACAAATGTACACAGCTCTTGCTGAGTCTATAATCTCTTACGGACTCACCAGCTATGGACGCACCTTTAAAACTTACCTCGATAAAATTCATAATCTGCAAACACGTCTGCTGAAACCGGTGGTACCAAAGTATGTAAGAAATAAATACCGCGACAATTATACAGGTCTATTTAAACATTGCAATGTATTACCAGTTCTAGCCCGCGCTGAGTACTTGTTTCAAAACATTTTGACAACGTTGAGATCCAGATTCCCGTGAAATGATGTGAATACTCGTCAGTCAAAATTAAAATCACTTAAAGTGCCACGTAAAAATAATTTTTATGGTAGGCGCACAGCATCTTTCACAATACCCGTCTTATTAAACCAAATACCTACAGACATTCGCGACTCAATGAACAGGAAAAACGTAAAACACAAGCTTAAAGAATATTATAACTCCATTTTACCGTAATTTTGCAGTAGCGCGTTGCGTAATTCCAGACCATGGCATGCTAAGATAGACCCCAGAGGTCTAATAGTGTGCTTTGTTTAATTATAAGGACAAAATATTGTTTTTGAATTAATAAATAAATAAAATTAAAATAAATTTAGCTTGCCCTGTTTGTTGTTGTTTTTTTGTTTGGGTCAAATTTAGCAGGTACTTGAAATTTTACCCCCTTCCTGTTGCCTGATTGATCTGATGTTTGGCACACCTTTCGTTGTGATAACAATACAATACAATTTATTTAAATCAGTATCATTGTAAATCCGAGAAGGCCGCCGCTACAAAATGGCGGATTACATATTTTTTCACAACCCCCTCAATATGGGTATCAAATGAAAGGGCTTGACTATTTACATACTGTACACTATGAAAAATTAAAACAAAAATAGAATGAGAAATATTAAGTAATGAAATAAAAACTGAAAACTTGAAAATAAAATAAGAAAGAGATATTTTTAAGTTAGACGATTTTAATGAAAATAATGGTGTAGATAATGTACTAAAAGCTAAAAATAATTCGGTAGGTCCTAGGAACCAGTCATCACACCACTATCCTCATCAATCTAGGGCATTGATCAACCAAAAAATTAAATCGTGGGGCTCGTGAAATTTCTATCAACAGTCAACCGCTCATATGCTATTTATATATTTACTCAGGTTACTCTATGCCCCACGATTTTATTTTTTGACTGATACCTAGGACCCTTGATTATATACATGTCTAGATTGAGTAATGCAAACAAACTATGCACAAAAACTCTGTCCAGTTGCGCGATTATATGTAAGTACCGCTCGCGTACTTATTGTAGTCAAACTGTCAAAATGTGCGTGTTTAGAGATGCCAGCTCCAAATGATTAACTTACCTTTCTTCTATTATTTAATAAGATCAAGGTTCAACAAAACAGGTTAAATAAAACTTTTTTTTAGATAAGTGTTTTATTTAATTTAGTAATAATAAAAAATATAACTAAAAAAAACAGTAATTTATACATCAAAACCCATCTCTTTGTGTTTGTTTTCGGAATACTCTTTCTCTTTGACTTTATTGCCTGTACTACGTTATCTGATTTACAAATATGGTGTATAATATTTTTGTAAAATACAAATCATCATCAGAGAAGACTGAAGTCTTGTGAGGTTTCTACTGGTCTTCATTTCGTGCCCGCTGTATAATGTATCTCCAGCAATTGCTAGTACGGAATCCGTAGGAAATCTAAAATTCAAAAAGAAAGAACTAACAAAAATACTATTTAGTGCATGACGTCATGGATTTAATTTATTTTATATAAGTAGGTAAGTTATCATTTTCAGATCAAATAAATACTGTCAGTTTTTAAATAATAATTATTCTCCTGGTCGAATTTCGGTCACGGCAGCCAATCAGAAGTTGTAATGATATTTGTAATTAGTTACATGGGTAACAAATTACAAATATCATTAGACCATCATTAGATTTGGCGAGACTATGGAGTCTCGCCAAATCTCCCTAGTAATAAACTGGCAATACCAGCTAATCAGCGTAACCTACAAAGTATCGAATTAAAATTTCGTGTTTACCCAAAAAATGTGGTTAAATAACAAAACTTACCGATAAAAACTGATCTTTTTCATTACATGCCCATTAGAAACTGACAATCGATACATTTTTGTAGAAAATTTTGTTTTTTGAAATTTATAACACAGTTTGTTTTTTGTAACATCAACGCAGAAATCAAATCAATAAATTCATCTTTGTAACCAAAAGCTACTGTTTGTAGTAGCTTTAGCTTATTACAATGTCTTTGTTTTTAAGACTCTTTTTACCCCACAATAGTCAAGAAAAAACTCCTGTGATTCGCGGCCTGCAACCAGCAGTGAGCAGACTCTCTTATTTAGGCGCGGCGCGACAGCGCGAGCGCCTCTCTATTAGAACAATTTCTATGAAAACTTCATGAAAATTGCGTCGCGTTGTCGTGTCGCGCCATACTGCGGGAGCCTTAACACATTTTCTTGAAGAATAGCATAGTCAACCTGTAGTCTTCTCACTGCTGGGACCACACAGTACAATAATTCTGGGACACAAGCCTCTGTGAGGAGTGCGCCGTAAACGTAATCCACCACGCGGCCTCAGTGCCGGATGGTAGATGTCCCATGTCTTCGAATTTCTGGTTCTAAGACATGCCGGTTTCCTCACGATGTTGGCCTTCACCGTTTTGAGAGCAGTGGTGATGAAATAATTTACACAAAGTGCGAGTGCCTGCCTGGGTTCGAACTTACGACCTTACAATTCTTCCACGTTCGTTTCCATTTGGCCACCACACCTCTCCTATTAAATCTGTTAGAGAATTAAGATTGTATTTCATCACTTCGCCACAAGAAGTACATTTAGTTTACATAATTTTTATTTTGTTAAAATCATATTGGCTGAATAGCCACATTTCCTTTGCCTGTCAATTGACAACGATAGTTTGTTTTCTTTGTCCGTGGATTTCAACGCTCACTAACGAGGTTGAGATCATCGGAGCCCTGGGGGCATTCGAGCACGGACCACCAAGAGAACAAGTCATATAGTATCAAGTGGAGGACCTATTGTAAGTCAGTCTGATTTAATAATTATTCTTTAAAATATCATACTATGATTTAAACTGTGGCCGTTATTTTGTTTTAAATTTTAGATCCTATAGTGTATCTATTGCTAGTAGTATAATTTACGTAGCAATTAGGTACATGTTATAGTAATGAGTATTGTAAGTAATTTAAGTGAAAAGTTTATGAGAAATCATGATAATGAGAATAAACGTGTGATTTGAATGTTAACATATAATATAATGTATTTTATTTACTTTGTTCCTTCAGAGTTCTAGTAATATATACAGATAAATGCAATCAATATCTAGTTTGAACCTAACTTCTTATTTGTCTAACAAATCAGAAGTGGGATAATTCATCGCCCATGATAAAGTTAAATATTTTTCTACCTGCTATTTGAATAAAATAACGGCCACATGTTTGATAAACGGACAAAATGTTTCACTGTGTGCTTTATTCCTGTTTAAATCATTACGGGGGATGTAGGCATGGATTGTGAAGGCATTGTGTATCTTGCCGGGGCTACACTCCGGGGTACACTTGTTTTCCGGAGCGGTATAATGATGTTTCAGCGTGCATGCGTCTTGCCATGGCTACTCTATGGAGACGTAGGCGCTGGGATGGTATTGTAGTGTTCCACCATGCAAGCATCTCTCTATGTTCACTTTACGGAGATGCAGATGTGGGTCATCGAACAAATGCATATTATTCGTTGCTGGGTGTTCCTGCATATACTTTGCCATGGCTACTCTATGGAAGTACAGGTGGAAACACCGCGGTGACCAAGTGTCCACTCTCAGCTTGCCGGGGCTACCCTCCGGGCTGGGTGTGGATATTTTCTTTGGTTAAATGTGCATTCGTTTTGGAAACATCCGACAAAGATTGTGTCGATACCCCGTGTCCTATAGGCACGGGTATTCTACTGCATCTTGCTGTTCGTTTTATTTTGTGCTCAATGGAGCGAATGCACCTATGCACAGCATACAGTGAAACGTGAGGAAATTAGACAGTAAAATACAATGATATTATTGATTACTTGAATTATATTTAATTGAATAACTGTTTATTGATTTGCTGAAAATGTTGTTTCGCTGATTTTTTTACATGATGTTCTTTTAGTCCTTTTACAAATTGTATCATATTTCACATGTACTAAGGTATTATGATTACTATTCTAATCATATCAATATTTTCCTACTAACCTGATCCCAATTTGACCTTGACTTGACAATAATCATAAAAGATTGTGACAATGTCGGATAGGACATCTGCTAGAGACGCCTTTACACCTCCACATGTAATCGAGCGTGCGAGTAGATCTCAGGAGAGGAACACGCGGGTTCGGTCTCGCGGATCCAAACGTCCACGGACACGCTCGCGATCAATACGTAGGGACACTTCTTGGAGCTCAAAATTGGCCTCTTCCGATGCTGAACACTCACGTCATAGGAAAAGATCGTTGAAGCGAAAACACCGCACCAGACTTTCTCGTTCTATTGGGCGGGCACGTAGCACAGATTCACAATCATCCGGAGCATACAGGGGATATTCGCGCTCACGACTGCGTAAAAACAAAAAACGCTCGCGCCGTGAACGCAAACACGTAGAAAAGATACGGCATGCTAGCAGAAGTTCAGTAACGAGTAGTACTACAGCAAAATCGAGTTCTTCTGAATCTAACACCAACAGGCGTAGACGGTCCCCAGTGAAATCGAAACGAACTAAATACCGAAAGCAAAGCGTTACTCCTAAACCTAAAGAAAGTAGTGTAGTAGAAAAGTTAATAGATGCGCTAAATAAACGTAATGAAAGTAACTTCGTAGGCGCCAAAGATGTAATTCCAAACTTTGATCCGAGTCAGAAAAATCAAACTATGGCATCATGGTTAAAGAAAGTGAATGAAACTGCTCAAATATATTACTGGAATGATAGAGAAATTATTTATAACGCATTACCTAAGCTCGCCGGTCTTTCACGCAGATGGTATGAAGGCTTATCGTCGGTTAAGCTTAACTGGAAGGAATGGCAGGCCAAGTTATTAAAAAGTTTTCCAGACGATCGAAATTATGCGGATAAACTCATCGAAATGCTAGACCGGAAGAGTAAGAGGGATGAAACTCTAGAGGAGTACTTTTATGATAAAGCAAAGCTTGTTAATCATTGCGGTATCAAGGGGAAAGATGCAGTAGACTGCATAGTACAGGGCATATATGATAATAATATCCGTCTGAATGCGTTAGGCTCAGATTTAAGACGACCGAGTAGGCTACTCAAGTATCTACGCAATATCTCATGCAAAAGTCTAAAAGAAATAAAGAAAACCCCTATGCAAACTAAAGAAAGCATACGGAACAATAAGCACCCTTCGTTTAAACTCCGTTGCTACAATTGTTCAGAGCTGGGACATACTGTTCCGAAATGCCCGAAAGCTCTTCAAAAATGTCCAAAATGCAACAGAATGGGCCATTTAGCCGAACATTGCAAGCAGGATGCAGACAAAGTTAAAAATAGTTCGAATCCCGTCAATAAGGTACAGTTAATCGAAGCCAGTAAAAATAGTCAAAATATTTATACAAAAAATATAACTGTGAACCTAAAACTGCATTTGTCGATTTCGGTAGCCAGTGCACGCTTATCAAACAGAGCACTGCAGACGAATTAAAACTAGATACCTCGACAGAGGGACTACCTGTATTAAAAGGCTTTGCAACTGGTGTAGTATTACCGTTGGCGAAGACATCCGTCGAGATAAGCGTGGACTTTGTTACAGCCATAGTAGAAGTGTTTATTGTACATAATGAGTTCCTTAACACAGATGTACTTGTTGATCAGACTCTAACTGAATTACCTGAGGTTAGAGTTTATAAGACAAACAGTAATTTGGTTTTATACTCAGCGGTGGCCGAAGCAGTTAAATCGGAAGTTTACATTAAATCAGATGTTGAGATTAATGCGGTAGTCGGCGTAGATATACATTTAGGAAGTAATCACACGGGGCTAGTATACTTACCAGGAAACACTTGTTTTAAGAAGGGGGAAGAAATTATAATTCCGCAAGGATTATATTTAGTAAAAGAAGGCATGGGAAAAATATTAGTTATAAACTTATCTGGGGATAAACATGTGTTGCATAAGGGAAAGCTTGTTGCAAGGGCTAGTTTGTTACCGATCTCACTTGACATTTATACCGATTTCCAAAAGGCTGACCAATTAGAAGTCTACAAACTGACTGTTGACAAACCTAGCGACAACAATCCTGATCCCCTGACAATAGATATGTTAAAAATAGGTTCTGACACTACTGACAAACAAAAACAAGAACTTTTAAGGTTGGTTAATGAATATCGTGATTGTTTTGCTTTAAACGTGAGCGAGCTGGGAACATCGACTATTTCTGAAATGCACATTACACTTACTGATAACTCTCCAGTCTCATACAAACCATACAGATTACCTTATAGCGAACGCATAGTAGTTCAAAAACTTGTAAATGAGCTTCTAGATAACGATATTATAAAAGAATCTAATTCTTCTTACGCAAGCCCTATAGTTTTAGTTAAAAAGAAGAATAACGATTATCGTTTATGCGTAGATTATAGGGCACTTAACAAAAAGACCGTCAAAGATTCGTACCCTATGCCAGTCATAGATGACCAACTAGATAGACTTAACGGCAAAAGATTCTTTACGAGTTTAGACCTAAAATCAGGCTACTACCAGATTCCAATGGCGCAAGATTCGACTCATGTAACAGCGTTCGTAACTCCTGACGGTCATTTCGAATATACGCGAATGCCATTCGGTTTGGTCAACGCACCAGCTGTATTTCAACATATGATAAATAAAACCCTAGGGAAGGACAGATTCGACCTAGCCTTGCCCTATATGGATGACATCTTGTCACCCTGTACTGACGTAGACGAAGGTATGGAAAAGTTAAGGAGGATCTTTAATTGCCTTCGTAAAGCCGGATTGACTTTAAATATTGACAAATGTTTCTTCTTTGAAACGAAGTTAGATTACTTAGGATATGAAATCTCTACAGATGGCTTGCGGCCCGGTAGTAGAAAAACTGAGGCAGTAGCTTTATTCCCGACACCAAGCAGCGTCCATCAGGTCCGTCAATTCGTTGGCCTCACTAGTTTTTTTAGACGATTTGTTCCCAACTTCGCAAGTATAGCTAAACCTTTAACTTCTCTTACAAAAGCAAATATCCCTTGGGTTTGGAGTAGTCTCCAAGAGGAAGCATTCCATACAATTAAAACTAAGTTAATCGAACGTCCCATTTTGGCTCTGTATGATACAAAGTACATAACTGAGGTACATTGCGATGCTAGCAAATTAGGAGTAGGTGGAATTCTACTTCAAAGGCCTGACGAAAAATCTCCTCCCAGGCCGGTAGCATACTTTAGCAAACAAACCACTAAAGAAGAAGAATACCTACATTCCTATGAATTGGAGACTCTTGCGGTTGTCCTATCGCTGAAGAAGTTTCGCATTTATTTAATTGGTATACCGTTCAAAGTGTTCACGGACTGCAACGCATTGAGGACTACCCTAACAAAGCGTGATTTAATGCCACGGATAGCTCGATGGTGGTTATTATTACAAGAATATGATTTCAGCATTGAGTACAGACCAGGTGACAACATGAAACATGTTGACGCGTTAAGCCGAAATCCTATTGCTTATCGAGACTCGCGGGAACTGTTAGATGGTAGGGAGTATGATATCATGCATATCAGTACCACCGACTGGCTCCAAACTGTTCAAATGACTGACCCTAAACTGCAACACATCAAATTGATCTTAAAAAGTAATAAAAAGGAGGTTAAGGATATTCACACAAATTTCCTCCTTCAGGATGACAAGATCTACAGGATAGTGGGGGATGAAAAAAAATGGGTTGTACCTAATGGGGCACGATGGCGTATTTGTCAGTTATGCCATGATGAGATGGGGCATTTTGCGGTCGAAAAGACTCTTGATAAAATAAAACAAGACTAGTAACTAAGTACACTACACGTTCCATTCGTTAAAATGCCTCCAGAGCTTCCTGCCCTTGAACACCAAAATCTCCCTTGCTCAGACTCTCATACAGCCCATCATTGACTACGCTGATGCCTGTTATTTGGATGCCACCGAGGAGCTTTTAAATAAACTTGAGCGTTTGCAAAATATCTGCATCCGTTTTGTTTTTAAACTTAATAAATACGATCACGTTTCTAACTTTCGCAAGATCCTCAAGTGGCTCCCTATTCGACTTCGCAGAAACTCTCGGATATTGTGTTTGCTATTTAACATTCTTCACAACCCTAAAACCCCATCCTATCTACGGGATCGCTTCTCCTACGCCCGTCCTTTTGATGCGCCTTGCAGGTCGCATCTTAGAAATCTCCTCAAGGCCCCTCCCCACTCAACTGACTTCTACTCCTACTCCTTCACTGTGCACGCGGTCCGGCTATGGAATTCACTTCCGCCTGACATTAGGGATTGCCAAACTGTAGTTGTATTCAAAAGGAGAGTGAAAGAACACTATCTCTCCACTTTATCATAATTGCTTATGTATTTATTAATTAAATTACATTTTATTTCTATATATTTTGGTGATATTTATTTTACAAGTATGTATGTAAGTATGTATGTAAGTATGTATGTTTGTATGTATGTATAATCTCATATTATGTGTGTATATTTAAATTAGAGTTTATGTTGTAATTTTATGTTTTCCCTTGTACTGTTATTACACGCGTTGTCTACATCTCTGTTATCTTCTCTCCTATCGCAGGTGTGCTGGAAGAGATTTCTGTAGAAATAAGCATTACCTATGTACGTATTTTTCTGTTCCTTTCTTCTTGTCTGTTTATATGTGTGTGCATAAATGGTTAAATAAATAAATAAATAAATAAATAAATAAGACTATTGGTTCCCAAAAATGAAACGATTCGTTCGCAAATACGTGGAAGCATGTCTTAATTGTGCATACAATAAAGCATCTACTACCAAACCCACTGGTTACTTACATCCAATCCCCAAAGGTAACGTCCCATTTCACACTCTTCACATGGACCATCTAGGACCATTTGTTAGGAGCAAACGGGGGAATTCTTACATACTCGGCGTAATTGACGGTTTCAGTAAATTTATTTTTATAAGACCAGTTAAAGATGTAAAAACAAAAACTACTATCAAAACTTTGCAGGAAATATTTGACGTAATAGGTAGTCCAAACGTAGTAATAACCGATCGTGGTACTAGTTTTACATCAGCGGCATTCACAAGCTTTGTTAAATTAATAGGTGCTAAGCATGTACTGAATGCTGTAGCAACACCACGAGCCAATGGGCAGATTGAACGATATAATCGTACAATTCTCGATTCTTTAGCTGCGACCAATTATGATCAGGCGGAGCGCGACTGGGATGTCAGAGTAGGTAAATTGCAGTGGAGTTTAAATAACATAATCAATAAAACTACAGGCAAATCTCCTTCTGAGATAGTATTCGGACGTCGCACAGTCTGTCCTGGGGAAGGTCCTATTTTGAACGAACTAGCCGATTCAATCGATACCTCTGAATCGGGTTCATCTAGAGATGCAATACGGTTGGCTGCTCATGAGAACACCGAAAAGAGTCAACAATATATGAAAAAGAAATTTGATAGCGGTAGGGCTCCAACAAAATTCTTTCAAAGAGATGATTTGGTGATGATTCCCAATCATCACAATCCAGCAGATGGAAAAAGTAAAAAGTTATGTCCTAAGTTTCGGGGCCCCTTAAAAATAACTGCAGTTTTAGAAAACGATCGGTATGAAGTCACTAGCATTACAGGACACTCAAAACGTAAATATAAAAGTATTTATCCAGCAGACCAGTTAAAACATTGGATAACTTTCGCATCTAGTAATTACACTGACGGCGAAGACAATGACATTGTAAATAAGGCGGTTGTTGACAGCGATAATTACTGTTCCGATTCAAATTAAGGCATACAATGTTTACATTATGACTAATACTTACCTAATTAAACTCTCGTTGCTAGACTCATGACAAATAGTGACTTTCCTTCCCAAATCCTTCCCAGTTACATGATTACAGAATAAATCTTACGTGACTAATGGGCTGCATCTAGCTACTCTGGAGCTGCTTGCCTGTAAGTATTAGTAGTGGACCGAGGCCGAAGTACAAGCTGGTGTCAGTAACAATGACGGATGCTGAGGTACAAGCGGTGTTCACGCCCCCCTATTAAGTGGACCGAGGCCGAAGTACAAGCGGGTGTCATTAACAATGACGGATGCTGAAGTACAAGCGGTGTTCACGCCCCCCTATTAAGTGGACCGAGGCCGAAGTACAAGCGGGTGTCAGTAACAATGACGGATACTGAAGTACAAGCGGTGTTCACGCCCCCCTATTAAGTGGACCGAGGCCGAAGTACAAGCGGGTGTCATTAACAATGACGGATGCTGAAGTACAAGCGGTGTTCACGCCCCCCTATTAAGTGGACCGAGGCCGAAGTACAAGCGGGTGTCAGTAACAATGACGGATGCTGAAGTACAAGCGGTGTTCACGCCACCTATTAAGTGGACCGAGGCCGAAGTACAAGCGGTACTCCGTAACATTGACGGATGCCGAAGTACAAGCGGTGTTCACCCTTTCTATTTCGATGGCCGAGGTTCAAGTACAAGATGTACAAGCGGTGTTCGTAAAAAAAATTATAATAATAATAATATATTGAAATACTCGTTACATAATATACATTATGTATATGTAAAAGATTTTTACTTTGACTAATCTTTCCTTTATTTAGTTTATTTTCATCAGTATTTGAACTTAGAATCGTTGTTTTGCAGGAATGCAAATAGAGCTCTACTAATATATTTTTGTTTTCCAGGTATCTACATAACCTACAGAATCACGTTAGGGCTCATTGCACACACGTACGTTCAGCCATAAGCGCGTGGTCACGCTCAAGTCGCCGACGTCGCGTAACCGCGTCGATACCTCGGGAGACGCTGAAAGCTGTTCCGGAGAATTGCCGCTACATTTGATGGACCCCTGGCTGCTAAGGAGCAGAGGAGGCGAGGTGATGATGCTCCAATACTAGGCTGATGTGTGCGATGCCCCTTAACGAGATCACCCTTATTTTTGTACCTATTCAATCAATTACTTCAAGAATAAATACGTAATGTATAAGTTAAGTTATGATATTTTCATGGTTTTTGTTATTAAGTTAGAAGGTATTGTTTTAGTTGGTCTATTCTTTTAATAATTTTTAAGACCTTTAACGGGATCACCCCGATTTGTGTACATATTACTTTAAGTATTATACTTATTTGGAACTGATTAAACAATGTATTAGTTACGTTATTATATTTTGAATGATCTTTGTTATGTTACAAGTAATAACTTCTTTTTTTTGTATCTCTCTTTATTTGTTACTTTGTACTAGTCACTAGTTTTCAATGTATTAGTTACGTTATTATATTTTGAATGATCTTTGTTAAGTTACAAGTAATCAATTCTTTTTTTGTACCTCTCTTTATTTGTTACTTTGTACTAGTCACTAGTTTTTAAACTCAATGTATTAGTTACGTTATTATATTTTGAATAATCTTTGTTAAGTTACAAGTAATAACTTTTTTTTTATCTCTCTTTATTTGTTACGTTGTACTAGTTACTAGTTTTTAAACTTGTCTACAAATTTATTAAGGTATTTTAAGTTGTATCAAATAAGTGCTACTTTGTATAGAGACACACAAATATATTCGAATGGCCGGAAAGCAATGGGGCCATTGCTTTCTCAGGACGGCCGTCTGTTAGAGAATTAAGATTGTATTTCATCACTTCGCCACAAGAAGTACATTTAGTTTACATAATTTTTATTTTGTTAAAATCATATTGGCTGAATAGCCACATTTCCTTTGCCTGTCAATTGACAACGATAGTTTGTTTTCTTTGTCCGTGGATTTCAACGCTCACTAACGAGGTTGAGATCATCGGAGCCCTGGGGGCATTCGAGCACGGACCACCAAGAGAACAAGTCATATAGTATCAAGTGGAGGACCTATTGTAAGTCAGTCTGATTTAATAACTATTCTTTAAAATATCATACTATGATTTAAACTGTGGCCGTTATTTTGTTTTAAATTTTAGATCCTATAGTGTATCTATTGCTAGTAGTATAATTTACGTAGCAATTAGGTACATGTTATAGTAATGAGTATTGTAAGTAATTTAAGTGAAAAGTTTATGAGAAATCATGATAATGAGAATAAACGTGTGATTTGAATGTTAACATATAATATAATGTATTTTATTTACTTTGTTCCTTCAGAGTTCTAGTAATATATACAGATAAATGCAATCAATATCTAGTTTGAACCTAACTTCTTATTTGTCTAACAAATCTATAGTAACCATTTCTAATGTATATAAAACGAGTACAAAGAAACACAGTTTAAATTCTACAGCTATTTATTGTTTATTTATTTATCCGATTTCTTATCCTCGGTGGCACACTGGTTCCATTTCCGGGTACATTTCTTCTTGAAGTCGCTATTGTGTAGCGGATTCAAGTGAGCTGCTGCCACGCGGTCCCTGGAACAGAAACAAAATGTTCAAGGCAAGTGCCACGGTAACCCGCGAAATTCAAATTGCCTTATTTTTTTTCAATTTGCAGGTCAGGCCAAGGGCGTTCCTTTTACTAAAGCCGAAAAGCCTGGTTTTCAAATTTAAAAGTAAATTTATCAAAATTTATCATCTATCAATCATGTCACAAGAATTGATAAGAATGATAACATTCAAACTCCGCGCATCGCACCGCGTATAGCCGGCCGCGCGCTAAACGTAGGTACGATGCGACGTTGCGAGATTTACCTTTACGCGAGATATTCATAGAATAATGTCTTCTACCGTGACACGCGAAATTCTTCTCCGTGATTTTATACGGTTTATTGGTTTAAATGTCCAAATTTAACGTTGAATCGGCGTTCAATGATTTAATGAAGAAAGTTGTTGAAATACCTGAGTTTTGTAAGTACATAGTAGTAAATTAAAGCATAGATGTGCCTACATTTTTCAGATAGGCCTGCCTTACATTTATAATTTGCTCTTCTAATATTTATATTGCAATCAAGCTGAAAAAAAGGCGACATGAACATAAAATAATAATATAGACAAAATATTTCAGACTTCAGAAAATACAGTTATTTTGACATCGTAATCTGCAAATCCACAAATTCCCGCTGAATTTGTGGATTTGCAGATATTAAAGTCGAAAAAATTATTCCGAAAAGTGCAAGAGACTATGCGTCATTTAGGTATGGTTGGAGTTCCGGAATCCCTTTTCGATAAACTGAATAGCGTGAATCTTTGGGCATTAAATGCGCAATTTAGCCAATGGGTGTGGTTTTGGAACTCCCGCAAATCAGAAAAAGTCAATCAAAGCCAGCAATGAGTCCATTCAAATCTATTATCAGAATGTCCGAGCGTTACGAACGAAAACCAATACGTTCCATAATCATTTATTGGCATCCACATATGATCTCTTTGGAATTACAGAGTCAGGTGTCAATGAAAGGATTCATGACGAAGTACAGAAAAGATACTTCGCAATAAATATCTTGAAACACAAAAAGTGAGGTGGCGCCATCTACAATGCCACATGCGAACTACGCAAATCTTGACGTCACATAAATCCTACATCGCGCAGTCAGATTTTACCACGAGACTCACACATATACAACAACCCGACCTCAACTGTCAGGCAGTAGCCCACCAGACACAACACCCGTCTCGTCGGAGGATCCTCCCTTTTCTATAGAGTATGAGTGAACTTTACACACAGCTCCTCATACCACTATAGCATAATACGATGTGATCGAGCAGACGGGCAGAAACAAGGAGAAGTATTTTTGGCGGCTTCTCTCTGTCTTGTCTTCGGCGGCTTTGGAGCAACTCTCTGAGGTACCTTTAGTTAGTACTGATTGATTAGCGCCAGGCTTTCTCATCGGGAATCGGAGGGTAACCGGGGGGGGGCGGGCTTTCTCAGAATGTAAGTGTGTCGTCACTCAATAGACACAGGTGGAATTTTTAATAAAGCTAATTTCCTAGGCTTGTATAATTCGTTTAGGTTAGTAAATTGTGAGTCTTTGTTTAACATTCAGAACTCCGAGGGGACATTAGATTACTTTTATAAAGTAGTGAATGACATCCTTGACGAGTGCGTTCCTAAGAAAAATGCTAAGCATTGGTATAGGTTTAGTTATCCAGACTGGTATACATTACATTTGATAACAGATATTAAACATCAATGATTAATGATCTGCCAACAGTCGTGAAAGAGGCGAAGTGTCTAATGTTTGCAGATGACTTGAAATTATTTCTGAAGGTGGAGGACACTGCAGACTGTAATTGGCTCCAGTCTGACATTGACAACATAGTCCAATGGAGCAAATCAAACAAGCTGCATTTTAATATCGTAAAGTGTTGTGTGATGAGTTACAGCCGCACGCGTGATCCATTACAGCATCAGTACGAGATGGACGGCCCAGTAATACCACGCGTCTCTCATGTACGAGACCTGGGCGTACAGATGGTTTCTCAGCTGACGTACCGCAAACATATAGTTGAGGTGTGCGGCAGGGTTTTCAGAAATCTCGGTTTCATCTCGAGGCAGTGTCAGGATTTTACGGATACAGGAGCTGTTAAACTTTGTTTAATGCACTCGTCAGGAGTCATCTAGAAACAAGTGCAATCATATGGAATCCGCATGAAGGGAAATACAGTCTCATGTTGGAAAAAATACAGAATAAATTACACATATATAAGATTTGTTTACCGGAACCAATACGGGGTTTATCCCTTCTATCCTCTGATGTACCGGAGACTGTTCGTCGTGGGCATGGTCGGATACACAAGGCTAGCAGTAAGAAGGGACGTCGCGCTGGTCAAGTACGTGGCTCGCGTACTGCTAGGGTTGTTGCACCACCCGGACGTGTTGGCAGCGCTGCCGCTGCGCGCGCCAGACGGATGCGTAGGTGCGCGCCGCAGGGCTCTGTTAGACGTGCCTGCAGCTAGGACTAAACTGCTCAAGTTTGCTCCTATGTCGCGAGCTGCGCGTTTGATTAATATTATTCATGCATTAAACGCACACTATGTAGACAAGCATATTATAAGTTAGATGATTATATCGTCGATAAAAATGCTTGGCTTAATGCTGGTCCTGCTCCACAGCCACCTGGGCATACTAGTAAAAATTTTAATATTTGAAAGAGAAGCTTCCCTTTTTTTATTTTTTCTGACATTACGAACATTATTGTTCATAATATTATAATTTTTGTGACATTACGAATGTTTTATTTTTGCTGAACCCAGTGTTAGTTACTTTATATAGGTACGTCAATATATGTTAAATGTTTTTTCTTTCTTTTAGGAAATCTAATTTTATTAATATTTCAATTAGATTGCAAACTATAGTTTTGTATAATTTAGAAGCATTTTGTTAAATTTTTTGTAAATGTGAGTACCATGCATCCGTTTATTGTATTGTTATGATGTACGTTGACTTGAAAAAGCATGGCATGGCAAGCATGTCTCACTGATGGTGGCGCGTGTGTTGGATCATTCGGTTCCCTATAAAATGGTTGAGCTGGATGGTGCTGATCCACGCGTCAAGTTCGTGAACGGGCGCTGTCGGTTGAGACTGGTCATCTCCTAACTTCCAGGGCTTATTTTTATCTTGTATTTAGAATTGTTTATAATTACATTTTTTACATTGTTCTCACATACAGAAGCAACAAGAATAATGTTCCCAAGATTTTGTAATATTTCAACTTGATTTTAAAAAAGTGTCCGTGGAGTTTCTTGCCCGTTTTTCTCCATAGAGATCTACGTTTTGGAATGAGCAACTAGCTTCAACTTTCCAACTGATCGACTTTTTGACAATTCAAAAGTGCCTGTAAATGGTTTAATTGAAATAAATGCTTTGAGTTTGAGTTACGGTATCGGAGGATATATTCGGGCGAAACCTGCCGAAATTCATTGGGATGGCACAGATTTTGATTGAGGGAAGGTCTGAGTACCTAAATTGTTTGTTGTTTTATTGTTGCTTTATTTGTTAATAAGTTATATTTTATTTTGTTTTTTTGTAAATTTGTGTGAACATTGTGACTTATAAACAACACCTTGGAGAAATCTGTTAAGGTGTTATAAATGTAAATTAAATAAATAAATAATAATATCACTGGCCTCCAGCACTGGCCTGCAGCACTGGCCTGCAGCACTGGCCAGCAGCACTGGCCAGCAGCACTGGCCAGCAGCACTGGCCAGCAGCACTGGCTAATAGCACTGGCCAGTAGTACTGGCCAGCAGCACTGGCCTCCAGCACTGGCCAGCAGCACTAGCCCCCAGCACTAGTCAGTAGCACTGGCCAGCAGCACTGACCTCCAGCACTGGCTTCCCGCACTGGCCTCCAGCATTGGCTTCCAGTACTGGCCAGCAGCACTGGCTTCCAACTCTGGCCAGCAGCACTGGCTTCCAACTCTGGCCAGCAGCACTGGCCAGCAGCACTGGCTTGCAGCACTGGCCAGCAGCACTGGCTTGCAGCACTGGCTTACAGTACTAGCTAGCAGCACTGGATTGCAGCACTGGCCAGCAGCACTAGCTTGCAGCACTGGCCAGCAGCACTGGTCAGTAGCACTGACCAGTGGCTCTGGCCAGCAGCACTGGCCTCCAGCACCGTCCTGCAGCACTGGCCTCCAGCACCGTCCTGCAGCACTGGCCTCCAGCACCGCCGAAATATAAGTGTAGCAGTGTTACGTCTACATACAAAACGGCGTTTTTTTTTGCTTATACGTCGATTACATTACCTCCCATGAGGACACCCTCATGGGAGGTAATGTAATCGACGTATTTGATTGGTCGTCTAACATTACTTCACGCTAAAGGAGGCCTTTGATTGGTCTACAAAAATCTAGTAGGCTACGATTTTTTTTTCTTTCATTTTGATTTTGACTTGTTTTTTTCCGTAAATAGGTTTTAGCCGATTACAATCAAATTTAGCATGAGGTGGTTTAGAAAAAAAAAAGAACACCAAATTCATTCGCAACCGACGTGTGTATGGCCGGCCAGATGTATAAACGTTAACAAAGCAAAAGGATGTAAGGATCGTAGCAGGTGACATTCTGTAGTCACTGTTTCTGCCTACCCCCAAGGAGGCATGAGCTTGCATGTATTAAAAAAAAAATCTCTCATGATCAGATGTCAATGCCCAATTCGAGCTTCCCTAGGTCATTTAATTTGACCTTGTAGTTTTGTGCTAACCTCCCGACTATCTAAGACTAATATTCGAAACAGGTACGTTTTTGAGCCTGAAGTTCCGAAGATTTCTCTAAAGGTACCTATTTTAAAACTGAGCTAACTGCACACATTAAAGACAATGATTGCACATTGCATTGCTGAAAATTAATTGCCAAGTCAGAGGGCTGCAAACTATACTGATTCAACTGATTGTGTTATATAAGTCAATGGCTGCAAATAACCTCTAGACTCACGTGTCTAGAGGCAAACTTTTAAAATAGATTTAGGTCTCAGCGGGTCTAAACAGGCCACATCAAGCAATTCCTCTAAAAGTGATTCATTTCCTGAATTCCCCTATGATTCTGCTATTTGACATTTTACTTTAATAAAGCAATCCATAATTTGGTGAACATTTTACGAATTTCCATACAAAACTGTCAAGTAGATGAATTGCGTGCTGTATATGCAAATAATATTATGAATTGTCAGTTTGTGACCGTTTTACGATTTTAAATATGATCATATTATTATTATTATGATTCTGCCAAAGTGGCCTTTTAGACCCCCAGATTAAAGTATAAAGTGTTTGCTTTTGTTTTATAATCTGAGGTTTTGGTACTCACGCGAATTCTTCATAAGTCTTGGCGGTATAGATAGCATCACATTTGACGTCATTTACTTTCCAGTACCGCCTGTCTTTTTCCACACAATCTTTCAACTGACTTTCAATGGCGGCAAAATCGTCTTGATTCAGCGGCTTATCCATTTTGAAAACTGAAGCTACTTCGGTGTTGTTTGCAACTCCTTGAAAGAATCTATGAAAGTGTATTTGCTATAATAATCCCGAAATATAGTTTTGCACGGTGTCGATGTCAAGACTCAGAAATATTGACGTATCAAATGGTTGCCATGGAAACAGTTTTTGTCTTCTTTGTTAGAAATCGCATTCTTTGTTCAAACCTTCGTTGATAAACTGGTGACAAAGAGTATAAAAATATTGATTACTGAAATACTTACCCCTTACTTACATTACACAGAATAAAGTTATTACCAGTTTAAAACTATGAAAATGTACAATTATTCCTGGTATAACTTTATTGCGTGTGAGGTGTATATTATTGTTTAGTCATTTTGAGGCGCGGCCAAAATTTAAACTATTGGTCATAGAGTATCAGTGGCGGATTTACCAACAGGCTGAGTAGGCTGGAGCCTAGGGAGGCACATTTTAGAGCGGCGGCAAATTTGGCTCATTTTTTTGCCTTAGGGAAAAAAAACATTATTATATACGCGGAGAAAAGTAGTCTCGAAAATTTAACAAAATTACAATATTTTGTTACTTACCTACCTACTACAGTAGGTATACCGTATACTCCAATTATGAAAAATTACTAAACACTGTGTAAAGTACACTAATTGTAAATATGAATTTTAAAAATATTCCAATAGCGTTTCAATATTACAATTCAAGAGTTAGTAAGGGCGGCAAAAATTGTATAGCCTACTGGCGTGTGCGTTACCCAGGCCAGATGTTGTCGAAAATGGTAATTTGAATCTTATAGATAATTAGTTTTGCGGCTTCTGTAATTGTTGCACACTTTTTTAAATTTGTTGCGCTTATAGTTTTTTAATTATTTCACAAAAACATTTCCTGCTGGGGTAACCTTACCCCAGCCAGACCTTTTTCTTTCTAATGGGAATATTTAAATAATTACTAGCTATAAAATTAGTTGTCTAGATGAAGTAAATGTTGTGCCTTATTTTGTATTTGTTCTTTCATCGGTTGCGAAGTTATTCGAGATTTTGCTGGGGTAACGTTTTTGGTTTTGCTAGATCTTTGAAATGGTTAAGTGGATTCTTATCATATTTTGTACATGGCTTCTTGGAAATTAGTTTAAATTTGTTCTGCAATAAAAAAACCAAAATAATACATAGCTTAAAGGTTATTTCATTAAATAGAAAAACACTTCAATTGGTCTCAGCACTCTCAATAAGAGCTCTAAAGACTTACTTTAAACGTTATTTTAAAGCTTGTAACTTAATTATCCAATGTACTGAGCTGAAATTTTACTGATATACAACTGAACTAAAAAACTAATAATTGACATAACAATCAGTTCATATATCCAATCCAGTGGCCAAATAACACCGCGCGCATCAAGACCGTGCTCGTGAAGAACTCAATATCATCATAACTTGTTAAATACTTACAGGATACTAATGAAACTTCACGTACATTTGAAGGCAGTTACAAGCTTTAAAATAACGTTTAAAGTAAGTCTTTAGAGCTCTTATTGAGAATGCTGGGACCAATTGAAGTTTTTTTCTATTTAATGAAATAACCTTTAAGCTATGTATTATTTTGGTTTTTTTATTGCAGAACAAATTTAAACTAATTCCTAAGAAGCCATGTACAAAATATGATAAGAATCCGCTTAACCATTTCAAAGATCTAGCAAAACCAAAAACGTTACCCCAGCAAAATCTCGAATAACTTCGCAACCGATGAAAGAACAAATACAAAATAAGGCACAACATTTACTTCATCTAGACAACTAATTTTATAGCTAGTAATTATTTAAATATTCCCATTAGAAAGAAAAAGGTCTGGCTGGGGTAAGGTTACCCCAGCAGGAAATGTTTTTGTGAAATAATTAAAAAACTATAAGCGCAACAAATTTAAAAATGTGCGCAACAATTACAGAAGCCGCAAAACTAATTATCTATAAGATTCAAATGACCATTTTCGACAACATCTGGCCTGGGTAACGGACACCCTACTGGCGGCAAATGTGTAAATCCGCCACTGTAGAGTATAGTACCTACTTAATAGATTGGCGCCATAGGGCGTTTGTCCATCGCCGAATGAAACTATATCATGACAAAGTCATTCAATCGAGTTAAATTAAGATAGAGGGTTGTATTGATGATTTAAAAGATTATAATTATGCAAAGCCATATTTGTTACGGTCGCGACCTTACACTGATTTTGCAAATTGCAAAAAACGTAAGAAAATTTTAATTTCCGGCGGGCTACCCTGGAGCTTCCACCGTAATCTTTTTTTTTTTTTTTGTGTTTTGGATTCGCACGGTTTGTGCATTTAGCCAGTGTCAAGTAATTTTTCTTTTCCATCAAGTAAATGGCCCGATATCGGGCACGAAGTTACAAAACAGTCATAGTCGTCTTTAGTCAGTCAAGTCAAAGTTATTGTAAAGCGGTAGTAACTTTACAACAACCTAATAGGAGTTTTTGGGGGGAACACGAAAAGTCCACGTTAGTCACTTATTTTCACCTTCACTACATTTGTGCACTCACACGTAATTAAATTGCATAATTCCCTACCAAAATTAAACAATTTTATTCGCTATTTCACTAAATTTCATGAAAATAAAAAGTCGTGCGACATGTTCCAACGCGATCCCGCCAAAAACTCCACCGTAATCTTGTTTTTGAATACATTACAAATGACATAACACGTACACACGTCATGGAATTAGTATGTACTGAATGGTTCAACTATTAAAATAAAAAGAAAAGTCCTGACTGACTGACCGACTGACTTATCAACGCCCAGACCAAACCCTTGGACCTAGAAAGCTGAAATTTTGCACAGTAGTTCCTTTTATAATGTAAACAAGGAACAAGGAAGGATTTTTCGATATTCAACCCCTAAGGGAGTTAAATAGGGGAGGAAAGTTCCGCGCGGGCGAAGCCGCTGGCAAAAGCTAGTCACAAATATAAATCAACAGCGGGCCCCTGTCAACATTATTGAAGTGCCAAAAGATCATTTAAACAGTGTAGTGCGATCGAGGACATCGAGTTTACCACCAAAAAAAAAACCTTTAAAAAAACAAACGCCTTCCAAAAGAAATATGTGTCAGAATGTACTCTGTGGTCAGAATTTAGGTAGCTGTCGTGCCTACCCCACATTACACGTATTCGTGTATGTACCATTACTTGATATGTAAACAACAGTGACAGGAAGATTTATAACAATTATAACATCATCATCCACCAAGTGTATTAAATACCTACGTATATAATGAAGCCGACTCAAAAATTACCCTACTAAAGTTAATACGGGATCACCGCGAAAACTTTCAAAAATCGATCCACAATAAAATTAATAAATATCGATGAACATACATAAAAAAATACTTACAGACGAATATAGAACCTCCTCCTTTTTTGAAGTCGGCTAAAAGCAAACAACATTGATTTTCTCGATAAACTGGGGGTAACTGTTTGTAACATGATATTGTATATGCAAACACACACGGCTAGTGTAACACGATCGATCAATGTAGGACACCCGTCGGTCTATTCTATAAAAATCTCACCGTGAAAACTTTGGTGGTGAAGTGAGCTTGAACTGAGCTGTCATTCAACTTAATGCTAGGGATCTGCCAGGAGTGCGGGTTTTTCGAAAGAGTACCGTGGCCCCTGGCACACAGACAACTGTAGGAACACGAGTGTGTTTTCGTCAGAAAAAAAAATGCTAGGGATTGACACTATTGACAGCACATTTCAGCCTAGCATTCTGAGACTCAGGGTTTTTTTTTCTGGGTGGGAAATCATCAAATAACTTCTCCCGCTCTGGGTGGAGCAGGAGGGCGTGTCAGACTATAACGAAACCGCGGTACACAGTAACACCGAATATTGAGGCAACCTGCAAAGAAATCAATTCATTAGTTCTAAGAAGTTATGCTAAGGTTACGCACTTATATATTGTAGATAAGTTTCGATTAAAAATATTAAACATACCTTTGTTGCTAGATATTGCTGACTATCCGGAGCCTCATTCAAAAACTTTTCAACGTCGGCTGGTGACAAAACTTTAGATTTCCGACCAATACATCCATTCGAGCGTCTCTTCAAAAATGCCATCAGGTTACAGTATGTTTTGATCAAAGGATTTTGATATCAATACCATGTTTGGGCTTAACCATGCTTCTTAACATGGAATAGATGCACCACAGGGAGCTGGGTTTGTATATATTGGCGAGTTCAGAGAAATACGCCAAAAACACATTTTCAGAAAATGACTGGGTTCTTTCTTTCTCTATATAGCCATACAGCCTACTTCAAAATTAAAATTTTAGTGATAAAAGGCAAATATTTAAAACAAATTATTGTGATTTATATATAATTTTATAATAATAAATGTTTTTTCGTCTTAATTAGGGATACATTTATTTATTTCAAAAATAGAAATGGATTTTCAGCGGCTTAAAACCTCTTTGTTGTTGCAAAAAAAAACTGTATTACCCGGTTAAAATGAAAATGCTCTGTTTACTCGCATATAATTTCCAGTTAAGTACTAACTTAACTTTGTAGGGACAATTCTATTATGCACTAGTGTGTCATACTAATATGCACGTGTGTGTTATAGTTCGGTTTATGACCCTAAGAACGATGTAATAAGGCTCACTTTACGAGCAAGTGTGTTGAAAATGAAGTAACAAACTCACAAAGCAACACGTGACCAAGAAATCAAACGGCGGATTGGAACACGCGACGACGAAGCGGCGATGTACGTAGCTGCACTTTAATAACACGATCATAACAACTTAACAACGTAATATGTAAGCATATACTGCACCCGGATTGCGTAAACACAGTTTGTTCCATAATCCGCAGGCTTTTGAATGAAATTCATAATATACCTATTGCTTCATCAATCATCTGTTTGAAAAAATCTTCTGCTTGACAACGTAAATAATATACTGAATGCTGGTGAATTGTCCAAATAAAAGGCATTGCAATACACTTATGCGATCCTTACGAAGCGTAGGTGGTGTAACTATGAATGATAGGCTGAAGGATGCAACGGTGATAATGCAACGGTGCGGCTTAAAAGATGTAGTAACGAAAATTGAAAAGAGAATACTTATATGGTTTGGGCATGCTGAGAGGATTAATGAAAGGTGACTAACAAAACGTATTAAAGGTAAGCCAGATATGAGTGGAAACTGTGGGGCTGGGACGCCCTAGACTGGCATATATTGACCTATTTTTTTTTTCTTTATTAATAAGAACTAAATTACAATATAATAAAATACAATTTAGCCTAATATACTAATAAGCAACTTAACTCTAACTTAATATTTTACGTGGTAGATTACGTTATAACTAAGAATAGAGTCGTTTTGCACTTTTACACAATTCCGTAGCACTTTCTTAGAGTCTGTTAATTAATCAAAACACTTTGTTCATATATGTGTTACATGTATATCACTGTTACAATTTATACACTAGGTACACTAATTCAAATGGTTTAGTTCTCTTTAGCCTACACACTATGTCCGTGTTGTCTAGCAGTTGAATTGCCTCGATGTTCACATGTCGGTGAAGTCGTGTTCGTGGGCTTCAGAAAAAAATTGTATGATGGTGGTGACGAGTTCTATTTTAAGGTCACGGTGGAGGTCGTCATTTCTAATGTACCATGGTGCATTTACAGCATCCCTGAGTACTTTATTTTGGAATTGTTGAATTATTTTAACGTTGCTTTGTTTGGTACAGCTAGGGTTGCCAGATATTTTTTCATCTTCTAAGGGACAAATGGTTAAATGGGCATAAAAATACGGGATTTCAGTTTTTTACCCGGGACAAATCAAAAACAAAATTATTTAGTGTCATTTTTTATTTATTTTTATATTTTTCCGAGGATCGAGTCAGTTTTAACATATTTTTATTCGTTTTAACATATCTATAAAAATCAATACAATTATAATCGTAATTAAAAACGGTCATCAACTCGCTTTTTATTAAATTAGGGGTACATTTATTTCTTACATCAGTCCACTTAAGTACCATCTGTGAAAAAACCCTTTCCACGAAACAGTTTGAGCTAGGAATACTAAAAACGAAGGATAAAATTCGGAAAATGTTAGGGATTTCGGTATTCGAAAACCCTTCGATGACTTTCTTCCATTTTTCAATCGCACCCATGCTCTTGCCATAAGAAGTTGTGCTAACAATATCCAGGTTTTTTTTGATTATTTGGAATTCTTCATACAAGCAATCCATATTTATTTCTTCTATTTTAAAATGTTCCGCAGCTTCTTGAAAACTGTTGTAGTTTATTTCAGATTTAAAGTTTAAAAAGAGTACCTTGGAGAGAATGTTATTTTCTGAAAAATCATATCGTGATAACAGATAGCCTATGAAGTTATTGTAGAACTGTAGAAAATCGGTTTTTAGTGATTCGTTTGCGTCAGCAGTTAATCCACGCAATAAGTCTCTCGCTTGACTACCAAAAAACTTGTCTTTTATTCTTTGCTCGATCTTTTCGCGAATCCCAAGCATTTCAGTGTGCATCTCAACAACTGACAGAGTATCTGATTCAATCTTCTTCATTGTTATTTCTACCGAAAACATAAAGTTATGGACAAAAGACAAATACGCCAAAGACTTTTTTTCTTCTACTTCATTTGTGATTATTTTCTCTATTAAACGCGGACATTCATTGCGAAATTCCAGGAAATGAGATTTTAGGGCAGGCCATATTTTGATGATTCTTTCAACAGCAGGACCAAGAGATAAAAATCTCGTCGTAACATGTTTAATTATTTCTTCCCATTGCATCTCTTTCTCTTCAAATTGGAGTTGCAAGTCCGCTCTTCTTTTTGCAGATCTACTAAAGTGACCGAATATTTTCAGTATCAAACTTTCAATGTCCACTTCCAATTTATTGGTACTATGCTTTGCAGCATTATGGAGAATATGGACGGAGCAGCCGGCTTTTATAATGTTTTCATTTTTAGACAGCAAAAGTGTATAAATTGAATGGTTTTTGCCGAAGTTTACATTCGTATTATCAGCGGAAAATGCTGAGACTCTATTTATAGATAATCCATTTTTCTCCAGTGTCTCTAATAATAATTTAGTGACTTCGTTTGCTGATTCGTCGTTGCATTCTACGAAATCGAGAAGACGATTTTGAATCCCTGTATCGAAGTCAAAGTATCGCATGCAAATTGGAAACATTTTTCTGTTTTTTTTATTACTCGCATCTGTCGCGATCGAAAAATATAGACTTTTCTCATTTGCTGTCTTTAAAATATTTTTAACTGATTCCTTGGCCAGTATTTCGCATATAAGAGATTCTGCTTTTGTCCTGCCGCAGCTAAATTTCTGAGCGATTTTTGAATCACTACAGATATATGGTAACAATTTGTGTGAACAATCCATACTATTGTAGCTTAGAGAATGCCTTACCGTATGATAAACCGATGCGAGTTCTCCGGCAGCAATTTTTTCTTCCATGTCCGAGGCCGACGTCTCAGGTTTTGAAAAATATTTTGTTAAAGTACTTGATGCTCTATTGCTAACAATAGTCATGTGCGATTTAGTAGATGCATGCTGTTTTACATCATTCAGACCACCATGAGCACAAGAGAAATCTTTATTGCATAAGCGACAGGACGCCTGGTACGGATTTTCTTTTACTTGTTTTAACCAGGAATAGTCATTTTCCCAGCTTGGATTATACTTAGTTAGCCTTTTAGCTTTCTTGGAAGATATTACACTACTACTGGCTCTTTCATCACAGTCAGTATCACTCAAATCACTCATTTTGTAAAATTTCAATAAAATAACGAACGTAAAGAGTCGCTTGAAATAATTGACGACGTATTTACGCAACGGCTGTTTCACAACATGAACCAATCAATAAATCTTTTCCTCTCATTAGAAAGAAACAGAAAGAAAACATATTATGCATGAAACAAAAAGAGGTCAAATAGTTTCATTGTATTTACACGTCAAACGGGAAGGAAAGAAATGACGGCTACGCCACAGATTAGCTAGGCCACGACTGCGCGATCGGCGCGGGCGTAGCTGTCATTGGTCGATGCGGGCGACAAGTGCAAGTAACTTCACACTACACAGTACACAGTCGCTCGAGCCAAGCCGAGTCAGACAATGTAAACAGTACGTTTTACGAACGTTGCGTGTGTGAATACTGTGAATAACTACTTGGATCGATCTCATAATGAAAAACGAAACACGGTTCAAATACGGGACAGAATCAGTCCCGCCGGGACATTTTAAACTATGCCTAAAATACGGGACGTCCCGGGAAATACGGGACGTCTGGCAACGCTAGGTACAGCCCCAAAGTTGAATGCCTTATGTCCAAATTGGCATAAGAATATGCTTGTTTAATATAATTTTATTATGTACTGACAGGATTTCCTTCCTAATAACCAATACATACTTTTGTATCGTATGTCAAGTTCCTGTCTTTTTTTTGACGTGAGTTTTCCAACGCAGTTTGGCGTCAAGAGTTATGCCAAGGTGCAATTTGGCTGTATTAGCATAAGGCACTTGCATGCCGTTTATGTAGATTGAGTGGTAATCGCAGGTTAGTCTATTTCAGTTACTTTCATAGTATCATGTCTTACGGTATTTTACTATGGGGACGGGCTACAGATATCGAGTCTATTTTTATTCTGCAGAAAAGGGCCATTAGAGCAATATATGGCCTCCGTAGGCGAGATTCTCTACGGGAACTTTTCAAAAATATTAATATCATGACGGTACCTTGTCAATATATCTATGAGAACATCATGTACGTCAGGAAAAATTTAAATCTTTTCAGTAAAAGAGGTGAAAGACACACCGTTGGGACTAGAAATACGAACCAATTAGTTCAACCAGGCTTCAGACTGGCTAAAGTAGACTCATCCTTCATGGGGTACTGTTTAAAATGTTACAATAAAATACCTCCCCACATACTCCAACTGAATGAAATAAAATTTAAATCTTGTATAAAACGCACACTATGCAGCCATGCTTATTATAAGTTGGGAGATTACATCGCTGACAAAAATGCTTGGCTAAACGCTGCTTGTCCTGCTCCACAAGGTAGCTTAAACCAAATTGATTAGCATTTGAAAACGTTGTTGGAGCTGCTGAAGACTGTAAAAGACTAGATATCTTTGCTTTGTATAAATTCAAACTTCTAGTAGGTATTGTATAATTGCATAGCATATGTGTGAGCACTATGTTCCTACTATAAAGCTACCATTTACAGGGTACGTCTTTCATTGACTTGAATGTGCCCTGGCAGCTGAGAGTATGTCATGCTCACTCAAATGTCTCGCTGGTGGTGGCGTGTGTGTTGGATCATTAAGTTCCCTTCAAAATGGTTGAGCTGAATGGTGCTGGTCCACCAGTAGGGACTGGTCATCTCCTAGCTCCCACGGCTTATTTGAATTTCTGAATTGTTATTTTAATTTTGTTTTAATTACGGACGCTTTAATGTGCACTTCTTTTTACATCGTTCTCACATTGATAATTTCAACATAATGATGTAACCACCTTTTTGTAACAACGCCATGATTTTAAAAGAATGTCCATGGAGTTTCTTGCCCGTTCTTCTTCATAGGTACCTACGCTTTGGAATGGGCAAATAGCTTCATCTTTCTAACTCGGTTTCTAACAAGGTCGGTACCTTGACAATTCAAAAGTGCCTGTAATTGGTTTATTTGAAATAAATGCTTTGAGTTTGAGTTTGAGTTTGATTGTTTATTAGTAAAGTCAATATGTATTGATTTTGACTCATTGACTTTGATCTTCCACTTTTGTGTCCAGTCATACACTTTGTTCACGGCTTGTTGAACTTTCTCTACTACTTCTTTGTGGCTTGATCCGGTAGCCATAATAGCAGTTAAAGTGAGACCCAATTGGTGATGTTCTTCAGAAAGGCCAGGTGTCGTGTACTGCTCGCAAACGGCGTGGACGAAGCAAAAGGAGTATGGAAGGATCGTAAAAGTGGGCATTCTGTAGTTTTGGCGTTTCTGTAGGCGTGAGTTTAAGGTTATTATATAAGTATTATATGTTCTATTTTTTTAGGGTTCTCCGTTTTATCTTCGTTAATTTTGTTGTAGTCACCTTAACCTTTTTCTTCTATATTTTGCATTTTCCTTCCAGACTTCTCAATTTTGTGCTTCTGACCATATTGGCTCAAACATGAGCCAATATGGTCACGCTACCTTCGCCGTGGTCAGCCTCGACGGCCATGTCTTCCCACAGCGCCCAGTGAGTGACTGACGATCTTTGCCCAGCTTTCCAGGTGTATTCGTGCAACATGGCCAAATCGGTCCCAAGTGGCACCGGGATGTTGGAGAAACATAGCCGGGCTGAAATCATCTTGGCAATTTTTCTCCAACATCCGCTACTTGAGTTATTGAACGCAGTCTTAAGAAACACAAATGCAATATCAAGACAAAACACGATCGGCCGCTAACATTATCGAAGCTAAGTCGTCGCCATTCTATAAACATGTGCGATAAAACTACAGTTTTAGGTACATACTACCTTCAGTCTCTACTTAGGTACTAACAAAACAGTAAACTAACCAGGTTCACTATAACGTGCTGCAAACTGTTGCAATTAGTTACCTATTTGAACGAAGTTCTTGCGGTTTTCTTCGTGTGACAAATTTGTTTATAAATATCACAATGTTCGGGATTAAATATTTATGTGGGTATTTTTTTTTTTTTGCAAATGGCATCTGGCTCTGCGCTGGCCTCTTCTGATAGTGGAAATCTCCTCACATGTTGATCCTGTATTTAACCTGCAGATCTGGTTATACTCTCAATGAACTTGGCCCTCGGTGTCTGCTACGTCAACTACAACCTGTTCCAAGGGTTTGGATCTTCACCAGTTACTTTGAAAACACTTTGGTGGCATCATGTGCGAACCAACGGGAATACCACAGCGAAACCGATGCTTGACAGTACGACGGTTAATGATGAAGCTAATCCTACAGTTCCCACCACAGTCACTAGTAAAAGAAAACAAATTAATTTTACAAGTGAAAATAATTTTGTAAGTTGAGAGTTTAGACCTAAATAACTACTTATTAGTCTTTTAGAGGGAGGTTCCGATTTATGCAAATGCCACACGACATACTTAATGAGTCTTTGAGTTGAATAATTCTACATGCAGCCCCTAGAAATAAAAAATGTTGAACATTGCCTTCTCGTAAACTATTATAAGGAAAAGACGCCATTTTACCCTCCTCAGCGATACGTTACTAATTTAACACGAGGGAAATAAAAACATTCTCATTTCACTAGGACCTGACCACGCCGAAAGCGAAGCAAAGGCCACCAAAAATCAATGTGAAGCAATTCAACATGAAATGCCCTGAGCACGAGTCACCGTCAAGCATCGGGACCTATGAGATACCGACACAGCGAGACCTGGTCCTCTTCACGCAGAGAACCCTGCTGAAGATGTTCAACAGTTACCACGAGAAAACACTGCTTTTACTAAAAGATATAAAAGAGGTTGGTACCTTCTAAACTTCCAACTTTTTGTTTTTGTTGTGTTGGTTATCAGAGCATTATTTTGAGCACGAACCTATCCAAAAATCAGTTCTTTGGCCCTTGTGCAAAAGCTGTCGTTTGATACCTACAGACAACATATATCAGAGTTAACAATTTGACAGCGCCTTTATGTCATTGCAATAAGGGCGGTTTTCGCAGCGAAAGTGCACTAATATGCGGTTGGCAGTAGGTACCCACCTACTGTTTTCTCAGTTATGATTCGTTTACAGGCTACAAGAGCTACGGTGGCGGTTGAAAAGAAATGCCATGGCAGAGGTAAAAGATCGTTTAAACTATGTGTGAAACAAGTCAGCAAAAAGTTTGTTACCGTCACCAAGGAATTAGTTCAGTCGCTTGAACGCCAGGAACTGGAAGTTATCACTTTGACAGAGGTTTGCACATCAGTTTTCTTTTACATAGGTACTTTATTTTCTCTATCTCACTTATCACCCCTCTTCTCAAACTCCTATGTACCAATTCAGAACAATACATCGTAACTTTCTAACGTTTCAGGGTAAAATTTGCAACTTGACATCCATGAAGACAAACCCCATACAGCTAATTAAAATACTGGCTATGGACGAAGCTTCATTGGACTTCGCATTGCCAGCGTTTTTAAGACTACTCGGTGGATGTACCGTTTATTGCAATAAGTAAGTAAGATTAGGTGAACGTTCGCATGATACAAATAAATTCTATACGTAATTTTAAACATCACGGGAATTTTGCAGACCGGCTCCACCAGACCACCGTCCAAGGCTACGTCAAATGACAGATCAAGAACTAGTCGTAAGACATTTCCTTACAAGAAAAAATTACTTACAACTTTTAAAGGACAAGTATGTGTAAGGATAAAAGAATGCAACGCTGCTGGTAAACTGGATGCATTCCTAGCATTCATCGCCAATGAACGCACCCACTACGATCGATCGAGCTTTGTCGTACTTCGCATGCCATAAGCTAGATGTCGCTAGTATCAATGAACTTTTGACGTGAACTTGATTGAAACTTAGAATAACTTAACCAAAATATTCTAAGCTTTTTATGTGATGTGAATAGTGATAACCGTGGGAATATATATCTAAATAACAACATTTATATTACAATGCGTGAGAAATGCATATGTGTGTTTTAAATCTTAGAATACTACATCCTGGTTCTTCCTTCTAAAACTTTGAACAAATCCTTAAGAAAAGGTATGTAGTGTTATTTACTAATAGAATATGCATTATTTGTAAAGTGACGGAGTTAATTCAACTAAATATTTATTAGTAACCGCAGGCATAAACTTAATTTTATCAATTACCAGTCAGCGAAAGTCATATTAGCCCACTTTCACGCGCGTATCAACTTAGAAGCAACTTACTAATTACACGTTGATATTATCTGTTTCCTCAAATGACCAACATCATAAAACCTTTAACTTTTACATTCCCATGTGAAGATACTGTTTTCAATATTTGCCACATTTATAGCATTTGTTCTGAAGTTTTGTGAACTTGTTTGGTGTTAGTGGTACATATCATATCTGAGTATTAATAACTTATTGTGCCAATGTTTATACCAGCTACGTAAACAAGACACAAGTCTTAATATTTAAGATAAGAAATCTTGTTAGTTTTCTGTCACAAAAAATAATAGGACAAAAAGTTTTTAAAGTGAAACTTATTTTACCATTTTGGCATCATTATGCATTAGTATAAAGTTAAAGTGTTTGGTCAGGTAACTTGAAAGTAGTATTAATAACTGGAGTGAGCCAAATAAAATAAGATTATTTTACAAAATCCTGACTGAATCTACAAAACATATAAATAGATACTTTCAGTCCGTTCAGCACTTTTATAGTTTTAAACACTGGGTCAGTGGGTAGCTTAGTCGGACTGGGTTCTGGCTGCCCATCTTTTTATCTGCTGGTCCAAATTGTACATGCTAGTTCAGAGTATTAATAAAAATCAGCAGTATTCATTCAACACCAAAATAAGCCATAAGTTTATCAACTAAAGTTAACGGCCCTGATTGGCTGGCTGAATCTAACAGCTAATCAAATCCCTTGGAATTATACAGATTAAAATCGACTTTTAGAAACTGGGGTTTGAGTTTCTGTCTATCCCTGAAAATGAGCACTAGAATATTGTTAATGTCTGGAACAAATAGTGAGAATTGTTCTTGCTCATAAGGCCACTATTCTTTTCGCAGATGTGACAATGGCATTACCAGGTCATCTTCCTTGTAAAATGCTAGTCTACTATTGTTTCACTGCTACTATTGGTTCACTTTCTTCTCATACAGAGAAGGCACGAGCATTGATCACCATGTTTGCTCAAGACAGGTTGGCGATTTCAGACTTTTATTGCTGTTCCTCACCGTTTTCTTTCACCAATGTTAGTAATGTCTCAGATAAATTCAAAAAGTAAATATAAGTAAATTGAAAAGGTCACATTGATACTACCTGCCCGGATTTCAACCCATAACCTCAGGCATCAGAGGCGAGGCTTTAACCACTGGGCCATCTTAACCACAAGAACAACGAACAACAATGTAACAATAATGTAATAATAAGTAACAAGAATGTCTACTTAATGGATTCAAGTCTGGTTAAGCAGAGGACAACCTCCTAGGTTGACCTGCCAGACTGAATTACAATGAAATTAAAAACTAAATGGATAACTATGTGAGGGCAAATTTTATATATAGCTGTTTACAGTAGCGCAGCAACACGTCCATAAACATATTTTTCAAGTAGTTTAATCATCAAAATGACTTATCAAGCTTTGAAACATAGTAGAAACAAACCATATAATTATACATATATGAAAAAGGCACAATTCATACGAAAATCCCATTGGTTAGTGTTTGTGTGGTAACAATGAAAAAGTTGAATAAAATTATTTGGCTTTACCCTGTTAGGACTCCAACTATATTAGAAATAAAAAGTAAAACTCAGTAAAATTATTGCTTTATTCGATTCAAAATTTCAAAGTTTTAGTAACCAATAACATTTGCACTAACTAAAACTTATTAATCTAAATGGTTTAAAAATTACAATAATCAGCCTTAATTTAACTGTAAGTATTCCACTTAGTACATAACTATGGAAGTATAATTGGGGTAATATTTAACTTGAAAATGTTATAACATCACACCTGTATTCCCCGTAGGGGTAGGCAGAAGTGGTCCATAGTACACACATAATTTGCCAGTTATTTTTAAGTACCATTTAAATGGCGAAGAGTCTATAGCCATCAGCCGGGCACAAATCCACACTCCGGGCAAAAAGGTTACAGTGGTGCAATAACAAAAACAATATGTATTTATTCTAATTGTAAATTAAACAAATTAGTTCAAAAGAAAATTAAAAGTATGCTTCTGAATTCTGTATCAAATACAATTTTATTTATCACCTGCAAATTCAGCAAATCCATACTTCTTCTTTACATAATAATATTTTATTCTTTCCTCATTCATATCCTGTGCTGTAGTTGTAAATACTGTCTTATTAGAGTATCCCACAATAGATATACAGTGCAATGTCTATTCTGTGAAAATCACACTTCATCAAAACTTAGGTGAAGTAAGTTGTCAATAGTGACCATGTCTAGCATCAGGTAGAATAACGGATCATTAAGCCTAAAGTTTTCACACTTAGATTTTCTACAGAATAGATTGACAGGTAGACATGTAAGGCATGCTATGTACAATAAACACATTTTTCACAATGCATGGATAGTTTGCACAATGTAAGCATTTTATCATAACATAATCATTTATTTACTTTGCAAACATAGGTAATAAATCATTTATTATACATATTCTCCCAGATATTTAAATACCTAGGTATATAACTAAACAGAATTTATCTGCCACATAAACGAACCTAGACTCATCAGGAATTCATAAACAAACTAAATAATTATCAGAAATGCAGAATGCAAACTAAAATACAACCACAAATGTTATTTCCTACTTTTCTTCTTATCACTATGAGACTTCTTTGATTTAGACTTTTTGGACTTCTTATGTTTTCTCTTCTTGTCTCTGTCTGATTCACTGGACGATGATGATGATGATGATGAGGAACTGCTTGTTGATGATGTGCTTGATGATCTGTAAAACAAATTTTTTTTTAGTTATTGGGGAAATAAAGACAAAATTAGATAGGCACCAATTAGTCATTACAGATAGACAGAAACCAGAAAGTTCACAACCATTCTTACATGGGGTATTGGAGTTACCTAGTAACTGGATCTGACCTCCACATGGTCAGATAGTCGCAACATGTAAAATACTGGTATTCAAATGCATCTGGTCAGAAGGACCCCAAAATAGGTGGGAGAAGGCTATGCAGATGAAGAAAGGCAAAATAATCAGGCACATAAATTATTTCAATTTATGACTATTGCATTCCAATTTAACACATGAATGTTGATAAATTGGAAGATTGTACTAAGAATATGAGCATACAACTGGCCAAACTAGCTAATATTTCTAAACAGCTGCAATTTACTTTAAATTTTGAATTGGTTTTATTAAACTTATTGCCTGTATAATTAAAATCATAAACCTCCTTTGGCTTTGGCAAAGTCAAGTAAAAATGGGCTATTAAGATAATATAACATTAAGAACAGACACCTATTCAGAATTGCCAAACATGTGGCAGTGGGCAGGGCACATTACTTGCAGAACAGATGGCCGATAAGGCCGGAAGGTTCTGGAGTGACCGCGTACTGGAAGACATAGCATTAGAAGACCTCCCACAAGATGGACCAATGACCTGGTGAAGGCCGCAGAAATCTGCTGGATGCAAGAAGCACAGAACCGGTCAAAATGGCGGTGCTTGGGAGAGGCCTATGTCCAGCAGTGGACGTCTTTCGGCTGAAATTATGATGATGACCTATTCAGCTGTTATTTCCTCCACACCTACCTAGACCTCTTTCTCTTCTTGCTCTTCTTCTTCTCCTTGGCCTTCTGTAGCTTCTCCTGCAGCTTCTGCCTAAGTTCTGCTTCTCGGAGCCTCTGCAGTGGTGTAGCATACTCCTCTTCAGTATCACTGCTTGTACTGCTCACATCCAGTACTATCTCCTTGTTAGGGTCCACCTGGAAGCAATGGCATGAATATAAAGTATAATGTTATGGCATCATTTATTTCTACATGGTCAGTTCTAACTTCCTACCCCAATCCATAGTATGTGGCTAATATAGTCTCAAGATTGGTACCCTACTAAGCATTGAAATATACCCTGAGCGCCTACAAAAATAGTAATAACTTAGATTTATTATTTGTTACCTTTGTGACCTGAAAGGGTTGAGATATTGAAATAATAAGAATACAGGACTATGAAAATACTCATGATTAAACAACAAATAAAAAAACAAAAACAAAATGTAGATCATTTATATCCTGCATGATTGTATTGGGCGAAGACAAGGTTATTCATAAGTCCAGTGTAATTAATAAAAACGAAACCAAAGTTTAAATAAAGTTTATTTACCTTGATAAAGTTTCTACATTGAAACGTAAGGTGTCCAGCATAACCACACTTTTTACACGCAGCCCGAGACGTCTCCTTGCCAAATTTATTCACTAAATCTGTATAATTAGACATTATTGTGTAAGAAAGGCGAAGAAAATACTAGAATGCAAAGTAAATTATCCAACAAGCCAACAATTAACTCGAGATGTGTGAAACGTCAACAAACAATGCCGTTCCGTTACGCTGTAGGTCTGTAGGGCTTAGTAAACTGTCCGTTAAGCGTCCCTACATCATTTGAGTTTGAAAGTAATAAGCAAGTCCAAACTGAATAAAAATAAAGGTTTAGGTTATTTTTATAATAATCGAACTGTAGTTTTGTATCTTTGATTTAATATTTTTAACGTAGGATACTAACCTCAAAAATCTCAACAGTAACTTGAAACGAAACGTTCGACGAGAACGGTCCGTTCCACACAATGGCTTCCCGTTCCATTTTGTTTTATACATAAAAAATAATAAAAAATATTTTCTTTTCCAGCAAATGATGAAAATTCTGGAACAAATTAAAAATATTTCATAAAAAATTAGTAGTTGAAAGAAATGTTCGGAAATGGCGGAGTTCCTGCCGCTGTGCGACGTGCTATTCAACGTGATCTCGCTCGCTGGGTACTTCTGCGACGTGGTGTTCGACGTCGTCATGGGCTACGCGTTGCTCGAACGAGGATATAAAGGCACTTTCGCAGCCGCCATATCTATTGTTATCACTTCACTACTGATATCTCAGGTGTGTGTTCAGGCGCAGTCCGAGGGGGGTGGGGGTCCTAGGGGTCATGACCCCCCACCCCTCAAGCCATAAACGTAAAGTCTAAAATAGTAATTTTTCGAAAATAAAATAAGTTTTCTTATTAATATGTAGGTAGTCTTTGTCTGTGACCCCCCCCCCCCCCAAGTCTGGCTGCGACTGCGCCTGATACTGTTATTACAATATTGTTTCTATTTGAACGGAACGTATGTTACCGGGGGCGAGCCTGTGGCACCTTGGCTTTTCAGCCCTTTTTAAACAACATAAGTCGAAATTATAGTTAAAACTAACGGGTCTAGTTAAACTACAAATGCTTAATTACTGCAAAGTTCCAAAAAATATCAGCTATAAAGTCCAAATCGACTGCTGCGAATAGACTTATTAATCTGTATAATAAAAACTCTGTTTCTACTTCCCAGGTGCTATCTCTCCGCTGGTACCTCCACGTCTGGTGGGCGGGAGAGGGCCGTAAGGGGCGGCCACCATGGCTGCCCATAGTACTGCACTGTCTGCAGCTTGGTGTACTGTGGCGGTATGCCAGGCTGTTGGTGCCGGTGGAACTGAGACGAGTGAAGCATCAAGTGCGGGACTTATGTGAGTATAACATTATTTACGGCGCGGTAACGTGGATTAACACATAGAGTAAGTAGTATCTACCTACTTTCAATCCAGGTACTACGTTCTTAATCCTGTGGGGTAATTTCCGACTTCCTCACGGGCAAAAGCTAGTAATATATAAATAATATAATAGTTATATTCAAAACTTGTTCGACTTTACGTTCCTTTACTTGCCAAGCCCACAGGTCAGAGCAGGCGCTAGCCCTAACTCCTAATGTTCTATCCAGCGGTCGAAGTGATTAATTTTATAAACTCCACACAGTATAAAAGTAACTATGTACTTCTTGTACTATTATGTATTCTGTGGTAATATTATCGTTTAACGAGAGCAGTGGACCAGGAAGTGCGGGTTGTTCGAAAGAGATATCGTCGCCCCTGGCACACAGGCAACTGATGGAACACGGGTGGGTTTTAGTCAGTACAAGTCTGACACGCCCTCCTACTCCACCCATTCTCACCCCCCCCCCAAAAGGGGAAGCGTTTTTTTTATCAATTTGCAGTTCAGTGTCAACTTGTATGTTGATTGAAATATAATTCGCCACCGTAACTCATATGGCGTTAGAATTATAATCATCAATACAAGTTCGTCTAACGCCATTAAAGGATTATTTCGTGAAAAAGTAATTCGATGGGATTAAATGAACTTGTCGCATCCACTTTACTGGAAATAATAGTAAAATGAAATTCCTCAAATGGCAGATAGGGTGGCCAAATGCCAATCTCAAAAAAAAAAAACGAGAGCAGTGGTGGCCCTGTGGTAACGGCCGCAATTTACGAGTTTATAGGTCGTAGATTTATAGACATTCCGTGTGGTGCCGGACGTAAAAGAATAGCACCATCCCATTTCTTCCCGTGGGTGTCGTAGAAGGCGACTAAGAGACTCACTAGAGAATGGGCAGCAGCGTTCTCTATGCATTTGACCACCATACTGCGATCGCCAACCCGCCTGCCAAGCGTGGCGATTAAGGCAAATCCCCCCTTTTGGGTGATGCTTATGTCCAGCAGTGGATGTCTTTCGGCTGATATGATGATGATGATGAGGTCGTAGATTCGAACCCAGGCAGGCGCTTTACTTTGTGTTAATTAATTCATCGCCACTGCTCTCAAAACGGTGAAAGAAAACATCGTGAGGATACCGGCATGTCCTAGAACGAAAAAGTTCGAGGACACGTTACATCTACCAACAAGAGATAGAGCCCGTGTCCCAGACATTATAGACTTATTATGATTATCGTTTCACAGGTATGCTTAGACTAGTCCACGCGTTCTGCGAGGCGGCGCCGATGTTGCTGCTTCAGCTACACATACTGTTGAAGGATATCAACAGAGAATCAGCCAGCGACCTCGCCGTCACACCGGAGCCGAGTATCGATGAACCTTCAGGTATAGAACATATTATACCTAAGCCTTTTTGTTCCACCGCTTTTTAACCGATTTCAAACAGAAGGAGGTTATTAATTCGTTATGTTTATATATACAGAGTGTAATTTTAATCACCGTTAACCTCATAAGGGGTCATTGTACTCATCATTATGAATAACTTTTACTAAGGGGCCAAACCTGAAATCGCGAAAAAAATCAGCTGTTCCCTACATTGATATTCGCATAACTTGTGAAAATGTAAGGACAGCTGATTTTATTTTCGCGATTTCAGGTTTATGCATTGTTTGACCCCAAGGATGATGAAATTTCGAATTGTGTGGGGTAGGTACTAAAAAGTGAAAAATAAAAAACTTAAAAAAAACACAACCGACTTCTGAAATTAAAGTTATTATTCGCGCAAGTTAGTTGTTTTTTTAAATTAGTTTTTTATTTATCCCTATGTACTGCTGATTGTTGCCTACCCATAAGGAAAAAGTAGTGTTCGTCCCGCCATTTCCTCCTGAGCCTGCCGCAATGCTGTTTGCTCCAGTTTTAGACCCACTATGTTCTTATCCTTGTATCTGTTAGATACTAATAATATAGCCGAATTTGACAGGTACTTTAAATAAACAGACTGTGTTTATTTAAAGTACCTGTCAAATTAAAAAAAAATGCATTGCATAGCCCAATTCTTGAGGAAAAAAAATACAGTATTCAAGTACTACTGTATTTTTTTTCCTCAAGAATTGTGCGTAGTAACTAAGCTATAGGGAACGTGCACTACGAAGGCTCTGCCATCTAGTGGCGCAAATCCGAAGTTTTCTCGGAATCTCCACGTTATAAAATAATCTCATATAAGAAGTGAAAAAATATAATTACTACGTAAAAATGTATTGTTGTGTTTCTGGATGCTCGAACACTTCAAAGAAAACTCAAAATAAATCAAATGCTGTGAAATTCTATTACTTGCCCACGGATATTACTTACTTTCCTTGGTTACGTGATAAACGACAAAAGTCGATAAATGCAGTAAAAAAAATGTGTAAGTATGAGTTTCAAAACATTTAGAAATTACTCAAAGATGTTATTTGTAAAAATACCTGAGTTTTGTATGTAGTACTATTCAATGTAAACAAATCTAAGTAAACATAAACTCGAATATTTTTTGTTAGTTTTCGCTAAAGCACTATCTGGATAATTTTTTAAGTAAATTAAAGCACAGATGTGTCTACATTATTCAGATAGGCCTGCCTTACATTTGCAATTTGCTCTTTTAATATTTATATTGCAATCAAGCTGAAAAGAAGGCGACATGAACATAAAATAATAATATAGACTAGATATTTACGTGAAAAATGAGTTCAGAAAATACTTTACAGTTATTTTGACATCATAAACGTTAGAAACCGTCGTATAAGCTACAATTTTGCTAGTTATTACTGCATTTTCAGGATTCATAACTGTTTCTTCTACATCTAAGACATGCCGGGACTCGGAAGAGTTTTTGGCCTTTGGACATATTTTGACCACGCTGACGATCATTATTAATCGGCCGGAACGGAAAATTTTAAGCTTTACATTTACGGCTTTGGGAGGAGAGTATCATGACCCCTAGGACCCCCCTCCCTCGGACCGCGCCTGTGGTCTAGTTGGAAAAAGGCTAGGCAGATGATGATGAGTTAGTTAGTCAAACATTTAATTTAATAACAATTGGCAAATTACTTTTTTAATTACCAGAAATCAAAGCGTTTTCGGAACTGAACGTGATATCTGCGTCGCTGTCTCTCTTCTCCGTGTGCTGGGCGCTGGCCAGCTTCAGCAAGAACGTGCGCCTTCAGAACGTGCACCGGCTTGTGCTCACCTGGCTTGGTGTTATTTTTCAGGTAAATTACACTTTTAGCCCACATAATTTTATTATTATTTAGTATGTGGCGGACATCTACAATGCCCACATACGAAACTTCAAATCAACAAATGTGGAAAACACAAAAAGTAAAGTGGCGCCATCTACAACGCCATATGCGAACTACTCAAGACGACGTCACACCGCAACTACATCAACTACATCGCGCAGGCAGAGTTTACTGCGCGATCTACATACACGGTGAAATTTTAATGGTTGTTTTCCCGCGGCAGAACAACTTGCTATAAGGAGTCCCTTCGAACCATAGAGTAAAAATTAAAAAATAAAGATATTTTTGTTTTAAAATAATTTAAAAAATATTCATCAACTCGAAAACGTGAGAATCAATAGTAACACTGGAGGTATTACTCGAAACGCACGCGCCGCCGCGCCGACAAAGGGATCAATGATGCATAAATGTTCAAAGCAAAATAAACACTCGCACGCAACAACACAAAACAGCCGTAAAGCCGACAAAGAAAAGACCGCTTTATTAATGTTCAAAGCAAAATAAGCTCTTGCGTGTAGTGATACGGTTTAAACTACAAACTAACAACAATTACAAACCAAGCGGGCGGGCCGGCGGCGGCGCGCTTAGTTTTCCCGCGAATGTCGTACGCGCTGCACGCGTTATCAGTGCAATGGATCGTCATTACAATTATTGCAATTTGGAGTACGTCGCTATGGAGCAGAGTGGTGCCCGGCTCACTATCACCGCGCCGTGCGAGAGCACCTGGACTCGGGTGTTTTCACAGTGCTGAGTCGGAACGGTGGGCCAGTGCTTTGACCAGCAAGAAGCCCGGACCTAACTCCGTTAGACTTTTACTTGTGGTCTGAGCTCAAGCACCTGGTGTATCGTGAGGAACACGAAACTCGCGACGCGTTAATAACTGCGATAGTGGACGCTTTCAATATCGTACGAAGTAACAGAGACACCTTATTAAAATTGAAAGACAACGAATTAAAACGTGCTCGATTGTGCATTTAACGCAGTGGCTTTCACTTCGAACAATTACTCCGTAAACGGGAAGTGTAAGTACCTACCTATTCGTACTTTTGTAAATTGTGAACATTTAAAAGTAGTTAAATTCATTAAAATGATTGTAAATAAGTAGATTCAAATTTTTGAAATACGCCTCAAATACTGTTTAGGTATCTAATTCTAAAAATTATGATAAACTTGTTTTTATTTCTTGTTCAGTAAATTGCAGCTAAAAAAAGTATTTATGCCCGTAAAAGTATGAATGGAAAATTTGTTCAAGTTCAAATAAACGGTGTGAATTCCTTGGGCTTAAAAGTCAAAATGGGTGTACCGCAGGGCTCAATATTGGGTCCGTTCCTCTTTTTAGTATATATAAATGATTTACCTTTTTTACTAAAAAACCGACCTCAAATGGTGTTATTTGCTGATGATACATCACTGATTTTTAAAGTTAAAAGACGTGCACAGGAGCTTGACGACGTAAATAATGCTATAGTTAAGGTCCATAATTGGTTTACTGTAAATAATTTGGTATTAAATGGAAAGAAAACTAAATGCATAAGATTCGCGTTACCGAATGTTAGAAGTAGTGAATGTCATGTTGTATTGAATAAGGAGATACTAGAATTCGTCGAACAGACGGTTTTCCTGGGGATCACGCTTGACTCAAAGCTACAGTGGGGTCCTCATTTAACATCACTTGCAGGGCGGCTAAGTTCTGCCGCTTACGCTGTTTGGAAGATCCGCCAATTAACAGACGTGGATACCGCGAGACTGGTCTATTTTAGTTACTTTCATAGCATCATGTCTTACGGTATCTTGCTATGGGGACGGGCTGCGGATATTGAGTCGATCTTTATTCTGCAAAAGAGGGCCGTCAGAGCCATCTATAACCTCCGCAGACGCGAATCTCTAAGGGAACTGTTCAAAACAATTAACATCATGACGGTACCTTGTCAATATATCTATGAAAACATTATGTATGTTCGGAAAAATCTACATCTTTTTAGTCAGATAAGTGATAGGCACAATTTTAACACTAGAAATAGGAACAAATTAGATCAACCACGTTTCAGATTGTCTAAAGTACACACTTCTTTTATGGGGTACTGTGTAAAATGTTATAATAAAATACCAGTCGATATTCTTGAACTAAATGAAAAGAAATTTAAATCATGCATTAAACGCACACTATGTAGACAAGCATATTATAAGTTAGATGATTATATCGTCGATAAAAATGCTTGGCTTAATGCTGGTCCTGCTCCACAGCCACCTGGGCATACTAGTTAAAATTTTAATATTTGAAAGAGAAGCTTCCCTTTTTTATTTTTTCTGACATTACGAACATTTTGTTCATAATATTATAATTTTTGTGACATTACGAATGTTTTATTTTTGCTGAACCAAGTGTTAGTTACTTTATATACGTCAATGTATATTAAATGTTTTTTCTTTCTTTTAGGAAATCAAATTTTATTAAAATTTCAAATAGATTGCAAACTATAGTTTTGTATAATTTAGAAGCATTTTGTTTGAATTTTGTAAATGTGAGTACCATGCATCCGTTTATTGTGTTGTTATGATGTACGTTGACTTGAAAAAGCATGGCAGTTGAGAGTATGTCATGCTCACATAAATGTCTCACTGATGGTGGCGCGTGTGTTGGATCATTCGGTTCCCTACAAAATGGTTGAGCTGGATGGTGCTGATCCACGCGTCAAGTTCGTGAACGGGCGCTGTCGGTTGAGACTGGTCATCTCCTAACTTCCAGGGCTTATTTTTATCTTGTATTTAGAATTGTTTATAATTACATTTTTTTTTACATTGTTCTCACATACAGAAGCAACAAGAATAATGTTCCCAAGATTTTGTAATATTTCAACTTGATTTTAAAAGAGTGTCCGTGGAGTTTCTTGCCCGTTCTTCTCCATAGAGATCTACGTTTTGGAATGGGCAACTAGCTTCAAATTTCCAACTGATCGACTTTTTGACAATTCAAAAGTGCCTGTAAATGGTTTAATTGAAATAAATGCTTTGAGTTTGAGTTTGAGTTTGAGTTTGAATAACTTTTTGGGTAAAGCTTATTATTATCAAGAATAAGTTATCAGCTGATTGAAAAGCACGCGGGTCAACGGCCGCGCGGCCGCTCGGCGGAGGCGCCTGGCGTAGGTATCGGAACTATTGGGTCGTGCTCGCTTTCGAGTTTTGTTTTTCACAATGGTTAATCTGCCATTTTTTGTTTCTAATATTTTATTTGTTTATAAAACGATTGTATTACCAAGACAAAACCATTTCACTGCGGGAAAACAACCATTAAAATTTCACCATGTATAAGTATTCGTTTTAGTGATTTTTTTAGTCTTAGTTTTAATTATTTAAAGGGTTGCTCTTGTATACAAATTTTTCATAATTGCATATAATCTTTCGAAAGAGACTGGATCCTGCGACACAGGGTATCCTAGAGGGGGATCCAGTGTCACACCTCAAAATTGTAACACTTTTTTATGACCCAATAAATTAACCAAATCAATAAATAAAAATTGTGGCGTAATTTTTTCCCGCACTGCATCTTCAACGCACTGATTAGCGCCGAGAGTTGAAAATCGAACACTGTGTTCTTTCGACGCGCTGATATGCACTCTGTTGGATTCTCAATGCTCGGTTCAACACCGAGAGTTCAAAATCCAGTGATTAATAAAATCCCGCCGTGATATTTTTACGGTGGTATTAACTGCATGAGTTATTTGTATGTCCCTTAAAGTGAACTATATGCGTTCTTTATGATAAACTTGCGGCTCGTACCGGCTTCGCACGGGTGTGATCCCTAATTTTTTTCAGTAATAAATATTGTCCATGTTCGTATCAGCCGAAAGACGTCCACTGCTGGACATAAGCTTCCCCCAAAAGGGGGGGATTTGCCATAATCGCCACGCTTAGCAGGCGGGTTGGCGATGGCAGTATGGTGGTCAAATGCATTGAGAACGCTGCTGCCCATTCTCTAGTAAGTCCCATAGTCGCCTTCTACGACACCCACGGAAAGAAATGGGATGGTGCTATTCTTTTACGTCCGGCACCACACGGAACCATGTTACTTAGAGATAATGTGGCATTCTAATGGTGAAATAATTTTTGAAATCAGTCCAGTAGTTTTTGAGTTAATTCGATAGATATCTTTCCTCCTTAAAATATTAGTATATGACGGCGCCAGCGATGGCTCGATAGCGTCGTTATCATCTTGATTAGGTGGTACAGAGTTCATTGCGTAGGTAATAGAGAATAATAACTCTAATGCAATAGTTGAATAACAATATCACTTTTAATTACTTTACAATTTCACAAAATTTATTGGGTAAACAGACAGTTTCGTTATAGACGAGTGACCCGGTTGGTGTCAGAATTCAAAGTGAACTCTGCTCCAACCCCACTCTCCAACACGACTCTGTCCGCGTGCCGCCATTACAATAACAACTGACGTCACGGTGTTTACCACTTCCTTGATACTACAATAATCAAATGAGCAACTATTTAAATAAAAGATATCGTTTTCCACGACACGGCCAGTCTGACAAGTTACACGTCCTCGTAACCTGTAACAAAATAGCCAAATTTGAGGTATCATTGCAATCTCGGCCAACCTGACCGTGACAGTGAAGAACAATAATTAACAACCAAAAATAACCAAAACTCCTAAATCGTCTTAAAAATTCTAAGACAAAAATAATAAAACTTTAGTTAACACAATAACACAAACAGCGCTCATGGCCCGGCTGCCTCAGCAAGTCAGCAGCTAGTGACAACTTTACCATTGCCACCCAAATACACCCATTGACGGCACGGTTGGCGCAGTGGCTAAGCGATTGACTGCTGCGGTGCGTGTCGCGGGTTCGATTCCCACACGGAACCAAATATTTGTATGACCTACAAGTAGTTGTTCCGGGTCTGGCTGTTTGTGTATGTGAGTTTAAATGTTTCTAAACGCACCCACAATAGAGGAGGAATTCCTAGTGTGGGGCGACGTCAAATATCGTCATCATCTCACGTGACACGATCAATACGGTGTTTACCACTTCCTTTGTATACAGTTCCTGTGGCGACTGGGCACGATATCGGCGCGGATCTGCGCACTCACTGTGTACGCTCAAGTCTACGAGTACTGGGTCTTCTTAGTTATAGGTAAGTTATATCATCATCATTGTTGTCCTGCTCTTATACCATATTATTCGGGGTCGGTGCAACATCTTTTCATGGTGGGAAATCATCAAGAACTTCTCCCTCTCTGGGTGGAGCGGAAGACCGTGTCAGACTTTTACTGACTAAAACCCACCCGTGTTCCTTTAGTTGCCTGTGTGCCAAGGGCTACGGTATCTGTTTCGAACAATCCGCACCCCTGGCAGGCATCGGCCCTTGCGGACCCCATCAGTTGATGCTGACATCTCTTTGAGGCGCGCGTGGAACACAACTCGCCGTCGATCCGGGCTTCGGGCGTCTCACCTTTCTGCCGTCACGCTTTCATTCAATCACTTCTCTTTCATATCATTCCTCCCAGAATCCATCCAATTTTTCTTGGGGCTTCCTCTCCCTCTCCATCCATCAACATTTACATTCGACACTCTATTATTCGCCTGCGTTTTTTCCCTCCTAATCACATGCCCATACCAAGGCCAAACGATTTCCTTTAAACTTTTATCTCCTACTAAACTTAACAGTCTACTTACTATTTGTAAAAAAAAACTACAAAAGTAAAATCAATAGTGAGCATTCGAATACAAAACAAAAAAAACACACATAGTCTGATTTTACTTAAGAAACAGATGCCATTTTATAAAAAGATTCAAGTCGACCTTTAAGGCTTCCCGTAGTCAGACGCGACGCGACTTTTTCCTGTGAAAACTTCATGGAAATTGATCTTCTAGAATCGCGTAGTTCTGTCGCTTAGCGCCGGTTTGCAGTAGCCTTTATTAACGGACATGATTTTGAAATGCCCAGTATGACTACCTACATTTTGGACGCAGCGATATCTGAGATAGACGTGAGAATTTACCACATACGTACGTCAGCACCAATATTAAATGATGATTTTTTTATGTGTCTCCAGTATAGCGATACCACACGGTTGTTGCTTGGTGAGCAGTAGTGACCCTGTGGTAACGGCCGTGACTTACGAGTCCTAGGTTTGAACTCAGACAGGCGTTTCACTTTTTGTAAATTAATTCATTACCACAGCTCTCAAAACGGTGAAGGAAAACACCGTTAGGAAACCGGCATGGCCTAAAACGACAAATTCGAAGACATATGTGTATATCAACCCGCACTGGGCCGGCATGGTGGATTACGGCCCAGTCCTTCTCACTGAGAGGAGGCCTGTGTCCCAGTAGTACATTATCGGCTGATTCTGTACACTGTAGACTATCATCATGCAATCACTTGGCTCTATCCCAATAGGGTATTTTCCAATTTATATATTAAATCTATTTTAATTTGAAGACTGCCACGAAATTTGTAACAGAAAAATAAAAATAAATTGATTTATATCCATTTTCTCAATTAAAAACGATCTAAATCAAACATACGTGACGTCAACTTTGTGTAAATTAAAGTAGTTAATTGTAAACAAAACAAGTGAATGTCGAGTTTATAATTAACAAGATTTTTAATGGATAGAAAGTGGTATTACGTATGTGCGGTGCCTCTGTGCACAAATACTTCTAAAACTGCGCCACATAAAGTATTTTACCGGTGCCTTTTACACAAATCTGACGTCACGTGTGGTCAAATGATATAAAAGTCACCGTAAGGAGCGTTTTGACGGTAAATTCAAAACAACGAGGAATAAATTTGATTTTAATCGTTTTTAATTGAGATAATAGTTATAAATCAATTTATTTTTCTGTTAAATATCTCGTCCTAATCTTCAATTTAAAATAGTTTTTATCAATTGGAAAATATACAATTTATTTGGGGTCGACGCCTTTTTTTCAATACTTCTCTATTACTCGTCATACTGTTGTTCGGTCTCCAGGTCTTCACTGGCTGTCAATGTTTCTATGGCTCATATCTCCAAAGAACGTGTTCCACGGTGAGCGCATCAGTCGGCCGCGCAAGGCCTACCTGTCTGCGCTCATCGCGTTCGTGTATGTGTTCGCCTACGTCAACCTGCAGGAGCTCAACCATAGGCAGAAGATGGTAAGTTATATTATATTATACCTTAGTATGTCTGGATTTAAGTTTTAAATACTCGGTCATGTGAGTCGGTCACTGGTCTACCACCAGTCACGCCGCTTATACTATTTTGGTGGTTACCATATTTTATTTTGATTTTATTCGCGTTCTAGGAATCAGCAACCCTGAAACTCATGAAAGTTGTGCCATCTTGGATTTTAATATAAACTTAAGTTTCAACATCACCTCTCTTAGCGATATAGTTTGTTTTACTTCTTCAATTTTATAAACCAACTAGTGTTTGCCAGCGGCTCCGCCCGCGTGGAAGTCGAAAACTATCCCACGGGAACGTAGTACCGGGATAAAAAAGTGTCCTATGTGTTATTCCAGGTTACACACTACCTGTATGCCAAGTTCCATTCAAATCCGTTCAGCCGTTTTTGCGGGAAAGAGTAACAAACGTCCATACATCCATACTCACGAACTTTCACATTTAAAATATTATAGGATAGGATTTCTATTGTCAAAATTATTTCCTCGATACCTGTTTGAAATCCGAAAGTGGAATGCCTTATAATTACGTCGTAAGTAGATATACTGCACCTTAGCGCCCCATGACCATTAAGGGGCAAACGCCAGGGTACCCCCGAAATTAAAATACAACCCTCTGAGTTCATATAATATGAAGTGGGCTGTATTGATAATTTTAATTCTGTAAAGCTATATTTGTTACGATCGTGAACCATACTTTACTCAATGAACAAACTGACGATCACCAACAAATAGGAAAAAAAAACGTAGGAAAATTTCAATTTTGCGGGTTACTTTAGCGCCTGCTCTTTAACCCGTTGAGCCAAGTAGCCTACTAAGGGCGAATTTTACCAAACTTTTATACCTAGAATGAGCCTTATCCAAAAAAATCATTTTGAATTTTTAACAGATTTTCCATAGTAGAATCGTCAGACGTAAATTTTATTCCACGGGTAAAAGATATCTGACTTTGGTCAAATCAGCCCTCACTATGTGTCTGCCCAGGTGACGTTCTACTGCGTGATGTGCATCGAGAACTGGTTGCTGGTGACGGCGTGGTGGTGGTCGGGTCGCGCCGTGCGGCCCGCCGCGCTGGCCGCTGTGGCCGGCGCCGCCTTCTGTGCCGGCGTCGCCTTCATGCTCATATACTACAGGTTAGTGGCAGGAGATAGACAAAAATACCGAAATTGATAAGGATTATCAGCTGTTCCATCTTCATCATCTGCCTAGCTTCCAGGGTCCTGGATGTAATTCCCAGGCCGGGCAGTGTTGTTGGGGTTTTCTATAAGGATTTTTTCATTTTTGTGTTCTCAGATTACACACAGGTACACATCCGCCCAACCATCATCAACTGCTCATGTAATCAACAGTCATAATGCACGATCTATGGCTGCTGGCGAATTCAATGTACCCAGAGTCACTAATTACTTTGGTGACAGAACCCTACAAAAACGAATACCATATGTAAATATTATTTGGAAATATGTTAAAGTGCTACCTCGAAATAATAATTAACTTTGAGTACTTACTTAGTTTATTGAGTGTATAGAGACTCACCAACCCCACTGTCAAACCACCACTACTACGGTTTTGTGGGGCTTAGTTTATAAGTTATACTTACCATATGTGAATATAAATAAATAATAAATAATTAACCCTTCAGGGGAACAGGGCGTCATGTTATATTTTTCTATTTTTTATTGTGTTAAAAAGCGAAATATTTACACGATCAAAATGAAAGGATTTAATTTTTAATCGACAAAAAATGTCTACGCTGAGCTGGGATGTCTAGAATCATGTACCTACTGAATCCATGGATTGGTTCAGTATGGTCCAACCATGTATACTTACCTAGTTTAACCAGAAGCAGCTGAATACCAGTATTTTGCATGGAGCGACAGCCTAACCTCCACAACCCAATTGGTACCTATATTTTTCTGAAAAATATAGGTACCAACTGGGTGTGGAGGTGGATATTTTGGGCCAGTTTCTGTCATAATTCTCTAAATGAATGTACACAGCCGAGGGAGAAAATCGAAAGAAAACTAATATACGAATTCTCCTAGTATCCACCTTAGGGTGGCTGGGCACGCCACGATTGCGGCGGTAAGTCCCCTCTTTGAGGAGTGGCTTGAGAGGCGGCACGGTGTCCTCACCTTACGCCTGACGCAGGTCCTCACCGGACACGGTTGTTTCGGGAGGTTCCTGTTTCGGATAAGACGGGAGGAAACGCCCGGGTGTTTCCATTGTGAAGATCGCCCTGAGGACACGGTGGAGCATACGGTGGAGGTCTGCCCGGCTTGGGCGGAGCACCGCCGTGTCCTCATGGAGTCGATCGGCGGCGGCGATCCCTCGCGTCCGGCCCTGGTCCAGGCCATGGTACGGAGCGAGAGTGCATGGCTAGCAGTCGCCTCCTTCAGCGAAGCAGTTATGCTCGCAAAGAGGGAGGCAGCGCACGTGAGGGAGATGCAGTACATGCGCCCTCACAGCCGTGGCCTTCGCAGGAGACGCCCTGGGCGTCAGGAATCCCAGGCTGATTCCCGGCCACTGTAGGCACGGGCTTGCGGACGGCGAGTAATGGGTAGCTCGCTGTCCGGTAAGGACCAAGCCCGGGTCGACGGCGCGTTGTGTTCCACGCGCGCCTCAAAGAGATGTCAGCAGCAACTGATGGGGCCCGCAAGGGCCGATGCCTACCAGGGGTGCGGGTTGTTCGAAAGAGATACCGCGGCCCCTGGCACACAGGCAACTGAGGGAACACGGGTGGGTTTTAGTCAGTAAAAGTCTGACACGCCCTCCTGCTCCAGCCAGAGCGGATGAAGTTATTGGATGATTTCCAAACCTCAAAAAAAAGGTAGTAAAACGAAATTAGCCTGTAAACTAATGTCATGTTTCTTTTCCCCAGATATTTCCACGTGAGAAGACTGGGCTACATGTTAGGTGAACATCAACAAGGAACGAATAGCACTAACACATCATCACAGAATAAAGACGGTATGTTCATGTAATACTTTTCTAATAACATTGTTAATCTATAAAAGGTAAGTAATATACATCCTTGCCTACCCCTTCAGGGTATACAGACGTGATATTACGTTTAAAGGCATAAATAACCCCTTTGCTGTGGCCGCCATTTTGTACAATTCGGCGCATCTTTTGCGGTAAATACGCGTGACGTCCCGCGGAATCGGTACATGGGATTAAGTTATATAATATATCTCAAAGTTTTGTATGATTGAGAAAAGGTGATCTACCTTCAGTTCTAGCCTAAAGCTATGAGCCAGTTTTTGCATTTCCAACTTTATTTCGATTTGGGTGAAGTTTATAATACAAAAAAAATTACCACTTAGCACCGGACTAAGTTGTCAGTTTTGTAAAATGAACTGCGTTTCATATTGGGTTCCTAATTCAAAAACTGGCTTGGTGTAGATCTAAATAAAAAGCTTGTTTGTATTAAGAGGGGGTGTTGAGTGGCAATCGTTATGAAATAATCCAACAAACGTAAAGTAAGTACCCCTGTCGGCGCACTGTACAGGATAAGTTTTTATCCAGTGTGCAAACTGTAACCATGAATTCAGCATATCATTCTAGATCCCCCTAGCACAGAAATTTGACGTCGGTTTTACAAAAAAAAAAAAACAGCTGTTTCATAGAAAAGTGCAATACCTACGCGGTCAAAATGTATGGAACAGCTGATTTTTTTTTTTGTATAACTGATGAAAAATTTCTGCGCTGGGGATTCTAGAATGATATGCTGAATTGATGGTTACAGTTTGCGCACTGGATAAAAACTTATCCTGTATAAGCGCGTGTCGGCCCGTGTTGAGGTCCCCAACCCAGACGCGACGTGCTCCACACCACTCATTTCACAGACGCTCCACTACGGGCATTCATTGTTCTATTTATCTTTTCTACACGTTAATATTGTAAATTGTGGTATTACACGTATTTTAATACAATCCACTACTTCTTTCATTACTAAGTCCAGTTGAGCCCATTCCGCCCAGTGGTGAAGGGTGGGCGTTTTGGGGGACTGTCTCATGTACTTTGACGTTCGAAAAGTGCTTATTTCGCAGCCTAATCTGAATAAATGACTTTTGATTTTGATTTTGATTTCGCCCCCACATTTTGACAATTATATTTTAGTCCCATGTAATAGGGGGCGAGCTTATTGATATCAATCGGGCACAAATCCAGACTCCGGACTGCTACTGAGATGTTCCAGATAGAAAAACCTAATAACACTTTGCCCGGCTCTGGAATCGAACCCACAGGACCTTAAGCTTGGCAGTAGCGTTCAACCACTAAACCAACAAGGCAGTCATGTTGATGTCGTGCTATGTTTCATTTGCAGGGAAGCAATCGAATCCAGCGGACAACCCAACGATACCGGGAGTGTTCAACTGTAGATTCTCCAATCCTGTCAGTAATAGGTGAATATTTATTGATTACTATCTTTTTCCCGTGCCTTCGCCTGCGTGGACGTCGGAAAGCAGCCCACGAGAACATACTACCGGTATAAAAAAACCACTCCGGGAGTGCCGACAGAAGTGAAAACTTGGACAATTACGTGTAAAAGACATCAACGCGCAACTCATCAGTCTGCTCGTTGGAAAGCGTTCGGTGTCGATGACGCGAGTTCCATGATTTTTGTTCACCCAAAAAGTGCTCAACGCGCCTAAAGAAGTTTTCAGTTCAATAATATTCTGATTATAGCCCACTCTCTCTCACAGATAGGAGGCCTGTGTCCGAGCTGAAGTGGGAACATTATAGGCTCATTATGCTACGCTTATGCTATGTACGAACCCAGGTTATGGTGTAACTGCGTGTCAAATTTCATGGGAATCCATTCAGTCGTTAGGGCGTAAAAAAGTAACAGATAGAAAACCGACAGACACCCAGACAGAGGTACTTTCGCATTTATTTTCCAACGTCTAAAATGTCAAACTTCCATAATTTGTATCTTTTCTGAGCCCGAATTCACTATGACCACTTAACGATTCCTTGCTTCGAAACCACGTCAATTCCTTAGATCACACACGAATTGTGCTAATATCGTATTAATAATATCGAGGAATTGTCTTGGAACATACGGAATATTAAATTTTGATTCCTTACCGTTACATTGGTTTTTACAAAACACGATATTGACGTAGTTTGAACGTAGTAAGATTCCGCGGGGAATCATTATAACCATACAGAATTGGGGCCCAGGGCTGATTTTTGATAATTCTTCCTTAGTGCTCACTTTCATCACATGAGGAATTCTTTTGTAAAATTACATGCTTCTAGACCCAGTGGTTTAGATTGTGCATTGTCATTCAGTGAATGAGTGAATGAATTGAAGGTTTTCATTCATGGAGAAGCTCCAGGGTATCCTACTAAATTCAAATTTTCATGAAATAGTAATTCAATGGGATTCAAAGAAATTAAAGGGTTGTATTGATGATTTTAATGATTATAGTAGGGTATTACACCCATTTTTTTAAAGTGTCTTTATTAGATTCTAAAATGCTAATAAACCACTAAAAAAACAACATTTTATTGAATCTATTTGTGCCATAAAATGCATCAAAATTTTACATTTTCATATTTCGCGCGTAATTTGACGAAAACGCTTGACGCAGTGGACGCCATATTGCTCTGTGGGTATGACGTCAGTTTTCTGTGTAAACAAGTGCGTTGATATTTTGTATGATAGTTGTTTATAATTTTAAAAGTCAGTTATTATTCTACTCATCGTTGGTTTGCTGTTCCTGAATGTAAGATATTATTTCAATAAAAATTACTTTGGTTACGAAAATAATAAAAGAACAAAGTTGTTCAGTTGATTAGTTAAAACAGCGGTATGACGTAATAACATGGCGGCTACTATTTCAAGATGTTCAAAAATAGATTAAATAAACTGAAATCTGAAATTGAATTTTACAATTTATTTTGTTATTTCATGAACTAAACCAACATTTTCCGACTGGATTTTGCCTAAGCTATGTCAATCATATTTGAAGATTTTTCTTTTTCATAAAATACCCTATTCCAGCGCGGCGACAGCGCGCAAGAAGAAAAAGCCGACGTCGTTCGTGCCGCCGCCGGCCGCGCCCGCCGCCGCCTTCTGGCGGAGACCGCTACCGGCCGCGCACAACCATCACGTTAGAACTTTTATTATTATATCAATGACTAAGAGCAGTGGTGGCCCATTGATAATGATCGCGACTTTCGAGTTGTAAGTCCTAGGATCAAATCCTGACAGCCGCTTTAAGGCTTCCACAAACAGACGCGATGCGACAGTGCGACGCGACACTCTTAAAACAATTTCTATGAAGTTTTCGTAGAAATTGTTCTACGAGTATCGCGTCGCGCCTGTTTGAAGAAGCCTTTACGTTGTGTGCTTAAATTATTTCATCACCACTGCTCCCATAACGGTGAAGGAAACCGGCATGTCCTTGAACCAAAAATTCGAAGACATGTGACATATACCAACCCGCACTGGGCCCGCAAAATTGTAAGAGTGCAAAATTATCAATTTATATTCTCACAACAAAAAACACAGCGATAAATTAATAATATTGTAATTATTTGGTGCAGTCAACCGCGTCAGTGGTAAGAATTTAACCAGGAAAACCGCCCATACTGCTACGAAGAAAGATATGACTCTCTCTGCCTTACCATAAATCTCTCTACATTCAATGTGAGATAGTGAGAGATCTTTAACGTGACTAAACGTGACGCGTCCTTGAAATTTTACCCTCAATTCTCGGCCAATTATCGAATGAAAGTTTCCCTTCAAAAATATCAACTCATCATCATTCTCCTACCCTTAGCCCAATGAGGATTTTCTGAAATGACGTTCACTAGGTGGCAGCACGGAGACGTCAGGTCCGGGCACCTTTCAAAAGTCTCAAAGCGCCTGCGGACTGAATGGTGAACGAAAGAATGAAACGAATGACATTAAATATTTTAAGTTCATTGTGGAACTGGATACGTCTTGTCAAAGAGGCGCCAACTGGTGGCCTGAATATTCATGAAAACCCTCATTCATTTGGAGTGTAATTAATGATATAGGTTATAACATCATTCACACAGTCCATCCCTCGTTTCTTTGGTCTCTCTCTACTCTTATAGCCATCAAAAAATATCAATTATCTTCACAATACTCTTTCAGGGCGGCTCATCAGAAAACGAGGGCTCAAGCGTCGGTTCCCGCGTCAACATCCAGCAGAAACTACAGGAGAAGAAACAAAAGCAACTCGCGGAGTTACGGGTTATAGAGGAAGAGATCAAGCAAGGGAAATTGGCCAAGACCACTCCTGTAGCGGCCGAGGAAATATACAGCAGCTTGCAACGACAACCCATCCCGCGGGCCAAGACACATGCCGAGCCACCAGCGTGGCCCAGCATCGAAATGGCACACTCCTACCAAAATTACCCCATTTGCAACATATACCCAACATACACTGAAATAAAACCAGACTTCAACATCAATATAACTTTTCAAAATAACGATTCGAACAACACCACAGATTTAAACGATCCGTTAAAAATCCGAAGACTCCCGAACAGATACGATAACACCCGAACGTTTTACGAGAACCCAGCGAACATGAGGAACGATGTCACACGGACTCCTTTACGATCACCGAATTATTTAGAAAACAGAAACTATGACACAAACTGTGGCAGTCCTAGGAATGTACTGAACAATAGTCCTAGGAATTACATGCCAGATGTCAGTAGTAATTATGAAACTGGTTTAGATAAGCCTAGAATAGCTCAGAATTCTATTTATTCAGAAGACCATAGACAAATGGGAGAGTATTCGGGATACTGTGAAGGTAGTCAGTACCCGAAATACGAAAGTAAAGATGAGTATGTGTCTGCGTTACACAATGTACACAACGCTTTAAATGTTCAGAGCATAGAGAATATTAGGAATAACTACAACGAGGTCGGTTGTGGGTACAACCAGAACTGTGAGAGGTTTCAGTACCCGATGGGGAAGAAGGCGGAGAATATGAGGAAGATGCAACGCTGTAGGACACCTGAGATACTGCTGGCGCCGCATTACCTAGAGGGGTGCAATAGACAGGTGTGCTGCCATTGGGGAGCGCCTTATCCGTGAGTTTCATTTACGAACATTCATTTATTGTTGCCATAAACGTGACTGAACTATCAACATAAACTGTCCGCATAATCAAATCACTTTTGTCATTCTTTCACAGTTTTATAACACGGCAAATTATCATAGGGTGTCAATTTCCTTAACAATTAATTGCCCTGGCTGTACATACTTTTATTTTATAGCCAACATTCCGTTTACATTACGCTAAATCAACATTTACAGATGCACGTGTCAAAGTTTATTTTCGACTTTATTTCAAAGCAGCCAATGTTGATATTTGTTTAGTCAGTGAAATATCTTTACGTGACACTCCTTATTTCTGCAGATCTCGTTATAGCCCTTTCAGTTATTTTATCTCTGATTTTTCATCACTGACAAATCAGGCAACAATGTATCTTTATTTATTTATTAAACACTTTTAGCACACAAATGTACAGCGGCGGACTTAATGCCATTAATCATTGCCATTTTATCCTCGTTACCATAAAGTTGCTAATGGATTGCTGCTGTCAGAATAGCCGTAGAATGTATTGTGTGGCAGTCAACTGTGGCATCTTTACTTTCCTTGAGCAACTTTTTCTCTCGATAACTAAAAATCTGTGGCCGCTATTTAATATCGAGCGATACAGAAGTGGAACATTCTACTAATTGTAACAAATTTTTAGTAATCGAGAGATATTTTAATTCAGTTCTCATTGGTAAAGTTGCTAATGGAAAGTATGGATGCCACATTTGACGGAATCAACAGTGTTTGATAAAAGTACCTTTGTCTAGCAACAGAAAAAAGGAGGACGGCGGCGCTAGTAGTGGCGAAGAGTCCTGTCCCGACGGACCTGCTCGGGAGACGCCCAGACCACCCAGCGATATTGATAGCCAGGTAAATGACAGCGTATACATACCATATCGTTTACGTTCATACATCAGAGGGGTAATTCTCGTAATTTTAACCTTTTAGCCGCTTACGTCGAATTAATCCGACAAATATTTTCGGGTCCATTTCGCCAGGGTCGTATATTTACGACCAAAATACCACAGCTCGTTTAATCTGTTGTAAAAAGTTGAGAATTGCACATCCCTCTTTGTTGTAGGTATTTATTTTTCGATTCACTGTGGCGGGCGCTGGGCGATCGACAACTGATGTGAAGTCGGGCGGTTAAAAGGTTATGAACGTTCACAGTCTGATCTCGTGTCGATCTGTCAAAAATTACTCAATTTTCCATACATTTTTGACAAGTTTTTGAAATTTTATTGCCGCCGAGATGACACTGCGACTAGATTTTGAAAGTTTTATTTACAAGAATTGGCTTTCTGGTCATAAACGCAACAAAAATCCGAAAATGTTGTCAGTTTAAATCAAATAGAAGACCGCTACTCTTCTGGCAGCTGTTTGCTGTCGGGGCAAGGCAAATGAGGTTATTAAAATGTGTTATTTTCAATACGATAGCCTGTCGAATGATAGTGAATAGCTATGCTGAACAGTGTTTGTTTACACTTTTGTCAGATAGTTTTGAATGTTTTTTATCATCGCTTTTATATTAATGTGCAGATATCGCTGCCTCGCTCATACACGCTGCCCCGTGAGTTCCGCTACTGGCGCAGACGGCCGCGGCTACGAGACGCGCATGTCCCCAGCAATAATAGCAGTGATGGTAAGGAACGAATGACTAATTGTATCTCTCATACTCTTTTTTATAGTTTTGGATTCTACGACATAGATCATAACGTGTCTCGATTCATTAGCTTAAGTATTGTTAAGAGCGTTCATGCCACGCGGGCTGGCAACGTTGCATTGTATAGTTCAACTTTTAATTGTATTCAGTAACTTGGCAGTTGAAGGGTTACCAGATTTTGACAAAAAAAGATAGTGAGGTGGTGTAAGAATGAACGAAATTGAATGAACTTGAAATAATGTACTTACATGCAATTTTTTTTATTTTAAATTTATTAACAGTATTAAAAACATGATATGCACTATTCAAACTTGTAGAATTTGTTATACGAGTATATATTGTTTTTCAGTAGGAAGGTCATTTATTAAGTTTCTTTATATTAGAAGAAATAAAAAAGGAAATTACTTTTATTAATAAATTATTAATTATTCTTATATTCCACATCTTACAAATGAATTTTTAATGTTTTATAACGAATAATAAAAATGGTTTAATTCAAAATGAAACCATTTTTATCATTCGCTCTTTACGCAAAATCGTTCACTACCCCAACACTATTCGTTTTACTATGGTAACATTATTTTTCTTTGAACTGTCAAGTTACTGAATACAATTAAAAGTCGAACTATAGTGGTTTTTCGTCATCTGTTAAATAAATATTGTACACGCGCACCGCGGACCGGTGCGCGCACGGCTGGCTGCCACGTGCCGGGCAGCCATTTGGACGACAGCTAGCATCGAGTGCGCGCGTCTCTATAAACGCCATTTTGTTTTGCTCGGCTATTCATATATTTTGTAAAATAAATTTGTACTAATGTAAAGTTCGTCCGTTTCAATCATCTCCCGACAAATATAAATCAAAGATTTTTTTTAGCCATGCGATCTTTGGTAATTATTTTTAATTAACATTTACTTTTAAATAAAAACATTTTTAATCGTAATAAATACTGCAAATAGAAAATAATTGAGAATAAGTATGTCGATTTATACAAATAAATACCAAAATAATTATAAAAAAATTGTATTAAAACTTATCAACGACCTAGTGCTTGGCAGAAAAAAAAATTACTTAAGATAATCACGAAAAATTACTTAATTTGCGACGTTGCCAGCTAACGAAAACTGACATTATTGTATTAAGAACGTTCATCCTGCGCGGGCTGGCAACGTCGCACAAAAACCGCTTAGAATTGAGGGTTGAAAAACCAAGAACGCGCTCTTCACCGGATACTTATGAAACAGACCAAGTCTCTAACCATAGAACATAGAGAAATTCACAGAACAATCTCCCAACTCGCAGGTGACGTGGACAGCGCAGACGACAACGACAGCTCCCACCGCTCCAACTGCTCGGCCGCGTCCCAGCTGCAGAGCACGTGCGAGTACTACCGCGCGGACATGTACTCGTGCGCAGACCGGCGCCCGCGCCGACTGCACGCCTTGCGCAAGCAGCCCGCCAAGCCGGAGACCAAGCTGTAGGACCCAGAAGGGTACAGATCAACTAATTTAAAACTGCACGACCCTCCATTAAAATTTCTATACAAGCATTTGGAATGTGTATGCACAAACCAGTGGACGGGCGTGCTGTTTTAAATTAGTTGATCTCTAATTGCGTAACACATTCAGTAGGAATGGCTTTCATTTTGACAGTTCTTTTTTTTTTGGGTATGACATCTCGCTGGCCAACCTAGGAGGTTGCATAACCGGACTTGCCTGTGCCTCCAGACTTGCCTCCAGCCAGGACTTAGAAACTTAAAACTTGAGCGACTTTATGCTAAGGGCACCCCCTGTGGCGTACGGACCTCGACTTAGGGCGTCGCTAGAAGGGACGGGCTGTATCGGAATGATTTGACAGTTCCGTTATGTACAGTCATCAAAAGAGGCAAGAAACCAGGGTCATCGGATATGGTAGCAGTTTAGTGAGAAACCAATGGAAGTTTTCCAATAAAATTTGATTTAGTTTATTAGTTTTCTATTGAAAACAAACAGTTCATGTATCAAATTAAATTTCATACGAAAACAGCTATCGGTTTCTTAGTAAACTTCAACTATATCCGACGAACCTGGTTACTTATCTCTTTTGGTGACTGTAAGTTGTTGACCAGACAAATTGTTCAATACATATGATACATACATACAAGCAAAAGTTATAAAAAGCCAAGCTAAGTAGCCTAACAAGTAGCATACAGTTGCAAGTCAAAATAGGCCGAGTATGTTCGACCATAGGCCCTAGTGTGAGTTTCTTTTAGTTTAAAAACCATCTCGACCGCATTCGGCGTTTCGATTAGCAATGAATTGGTGAAGGGCCAACGAACGCGGTCGATGCGATAAGTCGAGATGGTTAAAAGAAACTCACACTAGAACCTGTGGTGACCTCATCTGGGTCCCAATTCTGTATGGTTATGATTCCCCGCGGAATCTAACTACGTTCAAACTACGTCAATATCGTGTTTTGTAGAAACCAATATAATCGAAATGTGATATTCTGTATGTACCAAGGCAATTTGTCGATACTTATTAGCAGATGTCGTGTGTGATCTAAGGAGTTGACGTGGTTTCGAATCGTTAAATGGTCATACTGAATTAGGGCCCTGAGTCGACGTTCGCACAGACGTAAAAATATCGTGGCGGGAATTTATCGCGCACTAGATTTTCACCGACTCTCGATCTTGAACGACGAGCATTAAGAGTAACAGAGTGCATCTGAGCGCGTCGAAAAAACACGCTGTTCGATTTCCAACTCTCGGCTCTAAGCAGTGCATTGAAAATCCAATGCGCGAAATAATCCCGATGCTATATTATCGTTGACTTATTAACTAATTGATATATGCAACGTCTTTTGTGAAATTTTAAAATCAACATGAATAGTGTGAATAATGTTATTAAGGTGAATCTAGTCGTAATTTTTCCATACAAACTTAGGGAGTGTATTACTCCACTGTTCGACAATGTACAACAAAAATTAAAAATGATACGGTTTTGTCTCATTATTAATATTGTCTTTACGGAAACTGAATACTTAAATAAAAAGCTATTAAAAAGTTAGGAGCCAACAAAGATTCGTTTTTCAATTTAAGTTTAATTTAACCTGGGCGTGCTTAAGTAATAAGAGAAGTGTAAAATCTCCAAAACCAAGTCGAGACCGATAAAGCTCAAATATCGAAAAGTTCAATAAACTTTATTGGTAATTTCGTCGTTTTTTATAAAACCCGATCTTCCGAAGGACTTTTCTTAATCTTTTACGCGCCTGTTTTACTATAAATGATGCTACATCTCACTCAATAACGTTGTGCATGTAGACTAGCTTCTAACTGCTAATCGCGGATACTACCTCTGTCGGACACGATGCCTGGTGAGACAGCGTGCTTTTTAGCCAGGCCCACCAGTGAGTTCGAGCCCGCGCCTAGATTCCCCTTAACTAAAGAAATGGAACTGATGAAAATATAATACGCTTAAAATGTTAGGCAAGAAATATTTAGTAGTTTACTAACAATAAATTAATATTTTGTATATCCAAATAGTCAAATATTGTACATACTAACTTTTGTAATAATCCGTCCGTTATGGATCTCGATGTTAATTAATAAGTTATAATTCTCATGTAAGCCTCGTCCGGACGTAATAAAATCGCGGCAGGATTTTTTCGCGCACTGCATTTTGAACTCTCGGTGTTGAACCGAGCATTGACAATCCAACAGAGTACAGCGCGAGTGAGTCTCAGCGCGTCGAGTAAACACAGTGTTCGATTTTCAACTTTCGGCGTTAAGCAGTGCGTTGAAAATCAAGTGCGCGAATAAATCCCGCCGTGATTTTATTACGTCTATGGGAACGTGGGCTGATTGTAAACATTGTATGTTAAGTTTAATTTAAATGTAACATACCTTGTATTATTGTATAATAGTGTATATTAAACTAATAGACTGCAAGACGGGAGAGTGGAAATAAAAAAATAATATCAATCATTTCTGTTTTATTTATTTGGTATAATCTCACTTATAGTTCGACTTTTAATTATAATTCAGTAACTTGACAGTTCGAAGAAAAACAATGTTACCATACTAAAACTAATAGTGTTGAGGTAGTGAACGATTTTGCGTAAAGAACGAATGATAAAAATGGTTTAATTTTCGTTATAAAACTTTAAAAAATCTTTTGTAAGATGTGGAATATTAGAATAATTAACAATAAATTAATAAAAATAATGCTTTTTTTATTTTCTTCTAATAGAAACAAACTATAAATAAATTACCTAACTACTGAAATACAAAATACATAGCAAAATGTACAATTTTTAATAGTGCATATCATGTTTTTATGACAAGTTTTTAAATTAAATTTTAAATTTAAAAAATTGCATGTAAGTATTCAAGTTCATTCAATTTCGTTCATTCTTACACCACCTCCCTATCTTGTTTTGTGAAAAAGAATGACGTGTATCAGGATTTTTCGAAAATCTACCTCTAAAGGAGTAAAAAAGGGTAGTTAATTTTACAAGGGATGATTTTACTGCGAAAATTGGTATAATCAATCCCGTGTGTTTTGTTTTATAATCTACTGTTACATGTTTAGTTATAACCGGAAATAATCTGTAAGAATGCATCAGTCAGTGTATCAGTATTGTGCAATTAGGAAGTATATGCAGGAAGACAGGCATTCTTTAATTCACTAAAAAAAATTACAATAAATGGGAAATTGTACTGAAAGCTGCGGGTGTAGACCTCAGGACGAGATGGTTCTCACCAGTCACCACTGTTGACTCTCCTTATATTTTGGCTGCCGAGACCAAAACTACAAACGTAGTATACACAGGAAGTTTTTATGAAAATGTGGCTGTTATTTTAGTAGATTGTAGTGTCTTACGACTTCCACGCGTACGAAGTCGCGGGCAGAAGCTAGTATTATATATTCGTTTACTGCGGATCACACAATCCGTATACTATTAGTACCAACAACTTAAAAAATACCCCTAATTATCATCTAAAAGTAAGCAGTGGAACAATTAAATTCTAACATACATAACATTACGCCTTGTGTCCCCGAAGAGTCGAGCAGAGGAGTACCTATAATACAACCCCCTTTTGCTAGTTACGTTTAAGTCCCATGTTATAGGGGACGAACCTATTGCCATCAACCAGGGAACAAATCCAGACTCCGGTCTGCTACTGAGAAATTCGAGATAGATAAACCTAATAACACTTTGCCTGACCCGGGAATCGAACCCGTTCCCATGCTCAGCAGTCTATACAATAAACTGACGTCACAGCTACAGAGCAATATGGCGTCTACCGCGTCCAGCGTTTTCGTTGAATTACGCGCGAATTTTGAAAGTGTAAAATTTTAACGCAGTTTTACGGCACTAATCGATTAAATAAAAATGTTGAGTTTTTTTTAGTGGTTTATTAGCACTTTAGAATCTAATTAGGACACTTTTCAAAAATGGGTCAAAATCAAAAGTCATTATATTCAAAATAGGCTGAGAGTCAGCACTTTTTGAACGTCAAAATTACATAAGACAGTCCCCCAAAACGCCCGCCCTTCACCACTTCCTAGTGCTTTAGCTGCTAAGAAGAAGTGGAGCAACAAACTGCGGCGGCGGCGGTGTAATAATACCCTATTTCACGACATTCTTTTTGCAACACAAAATTGTATGAAGCATTGGGACCGAACCCCTTAAACTAGGGGATGGAAGTTTGTATGAGACTTCTGCAAATTTTGATGCTAGAGGTCTGTAAAATGATATAGGGACTCCTTGTAAAAAATAATGAAATACATATTTCAGGATTTTTAGTAAATCACTCACACCAAAAACATTTTCATGTAAAATATTGCCAAGACGAGACCTTATGACTCGCACTGTCAAAAAGTTATCGGATCTCGTGTAGAGCCAAGCTTTTAAATTACACTCTAGGGGTAGGGCAGACAAGACTGCGTGAAGTCGCTTTTGCAGCGATTCGTTTCACACTAAATTTTGTAGCACAACATATTGATTCAGGTTGGATAATTTGATTACACTAAAGCTATTTAGAACTGTCATTTTGGGTATTAATGTTACTATTTCAAGGGAAGAAGATTTGGTGAGCATTTATCCATTTTGGTAGGCAAAAAGAACATAAATACAACACACATATTTTACTTGGTACTTAGTCATAAGATCTAAAAATTATTTTGGTGAGCATTTAAATTGTACTACTTTATAAATAAAAATAAAAAAACTATTTTAACGGGTCGTAATGTGGATTTTTTCAGAACTTATTTTAATTTTACATGTTATCTTAATGCGATTTTTTATAATAATACGTTCATTAACTTTACATATGGGTTTTTTTTTTGTGAATAAATTTTATTTAACTTTTTGGAAAAACGTTATTTTTTTCTTAGCTCAGAGATATATGGCCGTTTCGCTACCGTCAAATGGAAGTAAAGTGAAAAAATTATTCACTGTTCAACAATAGTTCTTGTAGTAATGAAAGGCCAAGCCACATATTTTGACTAAGGTGTAGAGTTGAAGTTAGGGTGTGTATAGTTAGGGCCGCGTAGGCGCGGAGGGGTGAGGCGGCCCGCGAGCTGAGGAGCAGGTGGTTTGAAGGCCCGCCGCCACGGCTGAGGTGCAGCAAGCCCAAACCCCGCAGCGCCGAAGCCATGACAGAAACAATGCTTGTTGCCTGTTGCATGCCTGATTGCATGTTACATGCCTGCTTGCATGTTGATATTCAAAAACATTGTACGATCGACCGTTAGCTTTTTTTCCTCAGTAAAACTGACTAAATTGAAAGTCGTGAATTAAAATAATGGTAACATCTATTTAGCGATACTATAAAATATTTGGTCTGAAATCAACTTTAGAAGCGTTTATAAATCTTTATGACATAGAATAAAAAGGAAAATAGGTTCATTTCTACAATACTTTATGATCTCCTCTATGCGGTTCCGGCTCAACCGACCCCGTTGACAGAGCGCGTTTCTTCACCGAACGTATTATGTATTTATTCGCGTATGCTACTGTACCACATGAGCAACATGTCATGTCATGTCATCATGTCTCATGGCACATGACTGTACTCCAAATTAAAGAAAGGATGTCGATTTCGGAAAAAGATATGTCTAGGTAGGTACCTAATAATAGAGTGATTGGAGAAGTGAAAGGAAGACATTATCGCGAAATCCAATACTTGGGAAGAAGTTCTTTTTTTGAAATGCTTTAAATTTTGATAAATCTTGTATGCAATTTTTCTAATGTTAGTCTGTCACTACAATCCATAACGGATGCACCCAATATTGCCTTTTTCGCTGTCGTCTTCGGTTTCTTAGAACAAACCGTGTCTTCGAAATCCATGTTGATGAATGCGGCAAAATTTTACGAAAAAGTACCGCTCCCGCTCCCGTGTGTGCATCGTCAAAATCTCGGCGAAGAGACGGTGACAGAGTCATAAAACTGGCTGGGCCAATAAGTTGTTAATGCGCGCCCTCCCTTGTCGGGTCGGATCGCTTAACATGTCAGGTCACGCGTGGAATAGGTTTATACTAATAGTAGGTCATCCTATCGCATTGTGGTCGGACGGTTCGAGTCAGGAACCAGATTTTGATCTCAACATGCGTTAAGGCTTCTTCAAACAGAAGCGACGCAACCGTCGCGTTGCGCTAGTCTGCACGAGCCTTTAATCACGTGCTAGCCTGCTTTTATGATCACACAGATTATGTCTTTCCGAGTCGATGGAACCTACTTGTTCTTTTTTTAAATAGTTAGTATGTGTATACAAGGGCTTGTATTCGAATATTCGAATTAATCCAATAATAAATTATTTCGAATATTCGAATGTAAAAATTACGATACTCGAATATTCGACCAATTTCCATAACACCGGGCTGCGAACCCTGATGTGCATCAAATACAATTTTAAAGTGTAGCTATGCATTGTGACTGACGGAGCAAGCGAGATGTGTGCTATATGTGGTCGACAAGCGCCTTCGAACACACGACTACACATCAAGCTATACATTTCCAGTTTACGCTGAGCTCGCACTGTACGGAAATATATATACATACTATACATTGCGAGATCAGCTTATACTGGAAATGTATAGCTTGATGTGTAGCTGTGTGTACCATCAACAACATTTAGCAGCATATCCGATGTGAGTGTTGGATGTTTATTTACAAAAAGAAACGAATTTATCATGAAGAACAATGGGAGGAGGCTGCAGGCAACACCCAAGAGACAGGATGAATGATCACTAGACTTGAGCTGTTGAGAGGGATCGAGAGGTTCTATGGACATATAAACACACTAGATTGACGAGACACTATACCGAAGACATCCCGGGCGTCAGCTTGTACGAGATTAGGATGGCTCTGAAGCAGCTTAAAAAAAACAAGGCGCCGAGTGATGACGGAATAATAACCGAACTGCGGGCCGGCGGGGAACCCGTTCGTGAGGGCCTCCAGAACCTGTTTGATTCCATCTTACTCGACTCTCGAGGACAAAACAGGCATGGAACAGAGGTGTGGTCTATGGTGGTACTTTTCTTTAAGAAGGGTAACAATACCCTTCTTAAGAATTTTAGGCCTATCTCACTTCTGAGCCATGTCTTCAAGCTGAGTGCAAAAGTCAAGTGTTGGAAGGCCTCTCACAAGGTGAACCGATAACCTTGTGAAGGCCGCAGGACTCCACTGGATGCGGAAAGCACAGAACCGTTTTAATTAGCGAAGCTTGGGGGAGGCTTATGTCTAGCAGTGGACGTATTTCGGCTGAAATGATGATGATGATGAAGCTTTCCCATAATACTGTTTTTACCACTCTCTGCCAATCTGTTTTGATTCGCACTTTCTGAACGTCAAAATTACATAAGACAGTCCCCCAAAACGCCCGCCCTTCAACACTTCCTAGTGCTTTAGCTGGGAAGAAGAAGTGGCGCAACAAACTCCCCAGCAGCACAGCTGTCTGTTATGTTAGAAGAACTTAATTCTATACAATAATAGCATATAATTAACATTCAACAATAAATGAAAATTTAATTGATAAAAATGAAAAAAAATGGGTTTATGCAGTCGTTGATAGAATAGTATGCCTTCGAACAAAGATTTGATTTTACTTTCGCTTTAAACGCATTAAAATGTAAATCTAGCAAAGAAGAGGGAAGCTTGTTATAAAAGGTTATACCAAGCCCAGCAAATGAGTTATGAACTTTATGAAGCCCGTGAAAGGGAGCACGTAGTTTGTCCTTATTTCTAGTATTAATATTATGAATATCACTGTTTTGAGTGTTTAACTTGTGTTGTGGTTGGTTTGTGTAGTACTTTTATAAAGAAGTAAAAGAAATATTTTTTCCTTGATATTACTCAGATTCCTACTGTATGTACTAACATATTGGCAAATAAAGAAATTATTATTAAAACATTTTTTTTAAGTATATTCGAACAGTTCGAATATTACCCGAAAAAAAAATGGAATATTCGAATATGAACATTTCCGAATATTTGCAAGCCCTAGTGTATACCCTGTATGTGGCCACGTTAATTGTGGCATCGGTGGCATTATTTAGGACCTGCATCCAAGGTGCAGGTGAACGGACACTTACCTACTTAGGACACTAGAGCAAGCATAGAGATGCTTTTTCATCAAGATATCGGCGATAATGTGTTTTTCCCCCGTTTCAATGGCGTGGCCATGTGGTTTTAGTCTTACAGCTCCTGAAATATAAACCTAGGACTTTTTTCTATATTTTTACAAATTCAATCTATCATTTACCTAAATTTCAGGTGTCTGCAACGCTTAGTTTTAAAGACCTCCGTGGCCGCGCGGTTCTCCGAGTTTCAATGGCGCGGCCACGTTCAAACCCTTAAAACTTTTAAATCATAACTTTGACTTATGGTTTTGGGAATATAATTTTTTTTTTTACATAATCTTGTTAGATTTTTTTTAATATTGCGGTGGCCGCGCCATTGAAACGGATACGTGCAACTCGCGGCTACGTTAGGGCTAAAGGATAACTCACACTTATTCAGCTCTGTTCAGCTTTTATCCATAGAAAACAACGATTTTGTATAGAGCCCGTTCAGCTTTCCGCGGCTGAACGGATGCGTAAGCATCTCATACAAAATCCTTGTTTTCTATGGGCAAAAGCTGAACAGAGCTGAGTAAGTGTGAGTAGTCCCGAAACCGCTAAACGTGCAAGTGGGCCTTGTTTGTGAAAAGGAACGGAAGTGTGTAACATCAAGGCGAGGAAGCGCGCGCTATTTGATTTGACCAATGAGCGCTCGCGGTTGTAGCTGGCCAGCAGATGGTACCATAGACATAGAGAATAGACTGCGCGTTCCGAATTCAGTTGTGCAGTGAATCAGACCGAAAAATACGAGAGACAAAGCGAATATGTGGCCCATTGCCAGAATTGCGGCCTGTAATTGTCTCTTTCCCGCACAGTCGCTTTGTCTTTTTCTAGAGAGTGGTCACTTTTGTGAAGATAACGCTCAGTCCATTTTCTGTGTCTATGGATGGTACCAACCCATTTACCGAGAGGTTGGTACATTGTTACTTTTTTTGGTTTTGGCGCCCCTTCAGATGTCATGCAAGAATATCCTAGGTCTATGGGGATAGTCTTACAGCTCTTGAAATATAAAACTAGGATTTTTTGTTGTATATTTACTAATTTAGACAAATTCAAATCTGGGTTTTACAAAAAAAACTTCAGACGTCTGCAATGTTTTTTCATCGAGATATCGGCGATGCTTTTCAGTTTCAATGGCGCGGCCATGGGGTTAGTCTTAGTGCTCTTATAATATAAACCTAGTTTTTTTTTCAATATTTTTACAAAATCTATGTTAGTTACCTGAATTTCTGGTCTCTACAACGGTTAATTTCAAAGATCTCCGTGGCCGCGCGGTTCTCCGCGTTTCAATGGCGCGGCAACGTTCAAACCCTTATAGCTTTTAACCATATGGTTTTGGGAATCAACTTTTACAAATTTCGACAAAATCTTGATATACATAGTTTTTTTTAAAAATATCGCTTGGTTGCGCCATCGAAACGCATACAAGATTGACGCAGCATCGTTAGGATACTCGACTATAATAATGTACTCTGTGTACTCGACGCACTAAGGCATAATCGGCAGAGGTGGAAGGTTGAATGTTTTAGTACGTATCTACTCACAGAGTACTTTTTTGTATCTACTTGTCAGTTCTGGCGTTGAGCTGGTTACGCGACGCATCTTCCGTCAGATGCTGATAATCTACGGGTCCATAGGTTGAATCGTCTAATGATGTGGTACTGAAATGTTGTGTGACTGCGTATGTATCGGACCGAATAGACTGCGGCGGCAGGGGAAATAGGAAATAAAACAATCCATGTCAAACTTTTATTTACTTTATTATCTATTATCCAATTGTAAAAGGGGGAACCAGTCACTCGCTATCACTCCATGTCACTACTTCGCTACAGATCTCAGCCATTTACACATTTATAAAGAAACATCAACCGAAATAAGGTTAAAAATTCACAAATACACATTTAATGTTGATTATCCTAACTTATAAGTAAGGGGCTCGAGCGCGCGGGGAGACGGCGATCAACAGAAGGGAACTGAACTTGCTGAACATAGGACATCGCACCATCCTGAGCAATTAAATGCTGTTTAAGGTCTAGGGTTGCTCATCACCAATGCGGTTTACCAATAGAGATTATCGAATATAGACAAAAACAAGTCACCTCTATGAGTGAACGCATTGCGCCGCGTCGCCGCTCGGCCGAACCCACACCTACGTTAGCTTCACCCACGGGACTTAGCGACATCGGCCACAAGTTACATTCAAACAATACCAAATGCTATAGCAGCACCTAAACTTATAAGAAGCGGTTGATCCTTCGACAAAAAACATTAACTTTATACTATTTCCGTGTAACGAGAGAAATGCCTGTCTACATGTAAGCTAAGCTCGGATTGACACAGGAAACATTGATATGATTTCAAAAACTTCAATGATTAATATATTTGTTACGCGTTACGGGGATTAAATCGGGTTGAGAGTGTTGCGTATGGGGACACAACAGCGGGGCGTATGTCGTCATATCTCGCCAAACAACTGCACCTGGCCGCGTACATGAACACATTTATGTACTGAATGTTACGCTAACTTATTGGAACAAATTAATATACAACGCGGGACGCGCGTGCACACACGCACACAGTGAGACCACGCACTTACATGGAGTTATTCCAGTACACCTAGTTGCTTTAATTAATATATGAGAATCATAGTAAAAATGCGACTACTATAACTCCACGTATTATAATAACATGCCAAACATTTCACACGCATCATCCCCAAAAATCCTGTGTAATATTTACACTTCTTAAAGTACACTTAACCGACCCTAAAACGAATAGTTTTATTTTGCGATAGTGCCAATCTGCGAGAAAACTTTTACCAACTACGTCCGCGTTAAAAAAAAAAAAAACTGACTTCCCCGAAACACAGTAAAACAAATAATTAACGATTTAAAAAATTAGGAAACATAATATAATGTTTTTATTATTTACCTCTCATTTTAGCGTACCTAATTTATTTGCGACAATGTACCAATACAACACTAAATTCAAGTTAATTAACGCCAAAGGCAATGTCGTCCCCGATCCCATTAAAAAAATAATTTTGGATTTTCCAACACTAGTATTTAAATCCTTATTATAATATGCGGATTATTACAAGTGATATCACTATAGTGAATTAATTTTGGATTTCGTATAGTAAATCAATCAACACACGGTGCCAATATGTTCCTGAACTTTGTACATCATTATAAAAGGGATGAACGTGACTTCTCAGCGTAACCGAACACGGCTCGAGCGTTAGGAATACACTTACATACATGTACTTTAAAACCTAGAACTTTAAAAAAATCTGTGCTTATATAACTCGCCGTTCGGTTTATAATCGAACCATACATAAAGCTGTTGTCCGACTGTCAGCTGCAATGCTTCAAAGCGAAAATAACACAAGTTACGATATGAAAAATAAAACAACATATTAAAATATAAACTTATTAATTTAAATGCCAACGGTCGTGCTACAGCTTCATGTTACATTACAACTTATGAATCAGATTATGAGAAAAAAATATGCAGTTTATTATCAAACTATAACTTATAACGTAGAAATAACTCTAGAGAATAATGGAAATACATCAGTTACCAGCTAACACCGAGCCGCATTCTTCATAATAACATAATCAACAAACGTGATCGTACTTACTAATACAGGCACAGTTAAAATAAAACGACTTACAAATCCTAGAGCTGTTTTACTTGGGTTATCCTTATACTAATGGGAATTATTCCTACAACATAAAATTACATAGGCCCACGCAGCTTCGCCGGCTAAACAAACGAATGTATCTACTAGGAGTAACATAAGGGTGTCTGCGGGGTGCGGTGTACAGCCTGGCGAGCCGGGGGCATTAGTCTAAGTATGTTTAAGTGGTGCTTACTCGACTATGTATGTGTTTGCGGCCGAATAGTCACCTGCTCACGATGATATGAGCTGCAAACAAAGTATGCGAGTTAGTAACACTTATCAAATGGGAGCCGATGAAAATCTGAAGAGCGTGCAGCAAGACCTCGTCACGGCTGTCATGTCCGCCTAGCACTCACAATTTAGCTATCACACAGTCAAGGTTTACGTTCAGGTGACCCTTACCAAGTCGTTTACAAATCAATTCGGATGCATTTATTTGAGGTTCACATGAGAAAAAGTTTAAATGGAAATGACAATAGAAAAAAATAACGACAGCAAATAAAACAGACAGTCAATGAACAATTCAAATGGGTTTGACGTTTTACAAATGAATTAAAAAGACGAAGTCCACGTACGCATGGTGTTATGCGCTATGGGCAGGATTTTTTCGCGCACTGGATTTTCAATGCACTGCTTAGCGCCGAGTGTTTTTTTCGACGCGCTGAGAAGCACTCTGTTGGATTTCCTACGCGCTAGGATGCACTCTATTGGATTCTGAATACTCGGTTCTACACCGACAGTTGAAAAGTCCAGTGCGCGATAATTTTACTTCCGAGCGTACGTGTTCTTAGACGTAGTACGACATAATTATAATGAAAATCAGTGCTAGTTAGTAGTTGACTTTCAGGCAAGAACCTTAATAAAACATATGTTATAATATAACCCACCAAATGTGACAAACATTATCGTCTATGAAAGAGTTTGCTTTGAGTAGAGACATATGGTGGATGCGCGAATTCAAATTTTCTTACGTTTTTTTGGAATTTGCAGGGCGAGTGTCAGATTGTATGTTGATTAACATAAGATTTAAAATGAACTTAAGAGGGCTGTATTGATTATTGCTATATTTGTTATGGGATCGAATCAGGAATGAAGTAATCCGTAGGAGAACCAAGGTAATCGACATAGCCGAAGAATTGCCAAACTTCAGTGGCAGTGGGCACGGCACATTGCGTGCAGAACAGATAGCCGATGGGGCCGGAAGGTTCTGGAGTGGCGACCGCGTACTGGAAGACGTAAAGTTGGAAGGCCTCCCACAAGGTGGATCGATGACCTTGTGAGGGCCGCAGGAGTCGGCTGGATGCGGGAAGCACAGAACCGGTCCACGTGGCGGAGCTTGGGGGAGGTCTATGTTCAGCAGTGGACGTCTTTCGGCTTAAATGATGATGATATATGTCACAGTCGCAAATCACATTTGGTTCAAAATACAACCTGACACTTACCTACAAACAGCTTAAACGTTAAAAAAACATCCGCGGGCTATTCTGGCGTTTCCCCCGTAACCATACATTCAAACATAAAAAACCACATGCAAAAATAAAAATAAGCAAAAAAATGTCTACCTTGTATAGTAAAGCGGGTGTTTTTCCGTTGCACTTCATTTCATATTATTTTTTTATTATTCATAATATATTATTATTGTAATAATATATAGCTATGTCCTTTTATAATCTATAGTAATCTACGTAGACATCTACACTCCGCTCTTAACTCCTATCATCTTAAATACACTGGAACAAAGAAAAATAATAAAAATAAATTAAAAATAATGCTAATTTCATGCATACGCAAAAAAAGGGTTCAAGATAAGATCAAGCTGTGGCAGTGAAATATAACTATAAAAGGATATAAAAATGAAATCCCTGTAAAACAAAAAGAACAAAATTGATTGACGGAAATCTTTCAAAGAGCGGCCGCGGCATTCAGTAACCACGTTGCCGCTTTCAGAACACAAAAGAATATCTATGAAGATTTCCACAGTTAAAAAAAAGATACGGGTACTGATGTGTAGTCTCTGAAAACAATAAACACTTGGAACAGTCCTGAAATCAACGTGGCTTCCCACAGAGCGTGATTTCACAAACGCATATACACAAACGATTTTACACCACATTTCTAACAACGCAAAGTTCAAAATTGAAGGTTCTTGGGAGACCAGTGAAAGTCTTGGGATTTTGATCATTACGATGTTAGCAATATGGCGGAAAGTCGCTTCGACATCCGTAAAACCATGCACTGTTAAACGCCGGCTTTACATAGTTGGCATAAAGCTGGTACTAACAGACTTGACTGTGGCCTTGATGAAGTCCTTCTTGTGCGCGAGGTCGAAGTCTGGGTAGTGGCTGTACACCTGCTTGCACACCGTCTTCATCGTAATCTGCTCCAAGTTGGCTCCCTCCAGAATCTGCTTGACGTACTTCTTGATCTCATCATCCTAAGACATAGGGAGATGTGAATTAGGGTATATTTTTATACTTGGCTCTTCTTATAAGGGTATTAGTAAATAGCGAAAATAACTTGAGCATGTGGTTGTGGGCTACGGATTAAACATTAGCAGCTGTTATTGGTTTAACCTCATTCTCAATGTTAAGACTAGTTCGGCCAGAGGCGAATGTCCATGCAATACTGGTAGACTGGTATCGCCATGCGATTTAAATCAAATCAAATCCCACATAATTAACAATCAGCATGTAAACGATGCTTGTTTACCACTGAAGTGTAATTTAAACGCGCTAATTCTACACATCCGAGTTTTACAATTAGACAGTCACCCAAGAAATTACAGAGGTGACGCGTTAATGGTCCAAGATTTTTTCCTTCCTCTTTCACCGTCACCATCATAGTCTTTCCATAGTTGTAGCAGCATCTACACCGCCACATGCGAACTACGCATCAAACTGACGTCACGCAAAACCCTGCATCGCGCAAGCAGAGTTTACCGCGCATCTAGGAGATGTACAAAGTTCCGACATCAAGCGTCCGGCAGACACAACACCCGTGTTCGGAGAGTTTCTCCCTTTTCTATGGAGGTTGAGTAACTCTACACCCTGTTTTTATTGTGTGATTAATACTCACTGTGGGCGGCCGCTTGGCCTTCTTGTCTACGGGCGTGTCAGACTCATCACCGCTCTCTTCGTCCTCGTCACTGGCCTCGTCCTCATCCTCCTCCTCACTGCCCTCGCCGGATTCCTCGTCTGATGACGCCTTCTTGCCCCCCTTCTTGGCAGGTCGGCCCGCGGCCTTACCGGCCGGTGCCTTCTTCTTAGCTGTGGGAATGAATATAAAATTAGTAAAATCGCAAATTAACGTGACAGATAGGTGATAATAGAAGATACAGAAGAGCACAGAGCCGTCGGTCAAAAATCGGTCATCAAGAAAAGACAGTCATTATTTTAGATTGATTTGTAAAAAAAGAGCTTCTATGAATGACGGTATCCAGTATTCGTCCGATGTACCGTAAGCTGTTGGCTACCAACTTTACTGACATTGACAGGATAATGTTTTTATGCGTCAGTATTCTCAAAAAGTTCAGTAAAGTCAAACTCAAGCATTTACAAGAATTTCTGAATTGTCAAAGGAGTTGGTCAGCCAGAAAAATGAAACAAAAATCTCCATCGAAACTCCTCCAAACTTTAATGTTCCAAAATACTAGTTACATCATTATTGTTGCATTTATAATTACTTTTATGTGCAAACGATGATGTAAAAAGACATGCACGTTTAAAGCGTCCGTAGTAAAAATAAAATAAGCTAAAACCATCCCCAACTGACAGCGTCTGTTCACGAACATGACACATGGATCAACACCATTCAACAAAATCAAAAATCATTTATTTCAAGTAGGCCATTAAAATTCACTTTTGAACATCATAATTTCCAAGAAAACAGAATGGATTCTAGGTGCCAAAACGTAGTTTTGTATGGGGAAACTCCATATTTTCTGTTTTAAAATGTTTTGCAATATTTTGCATACGCAGCTCACTCAGAACAAGGACTAAGAGGACAGCAGAACAAGTTGTGAGGACTAAGTTTTAATAATAATTTGGCAGATTGAGTACTTTATGTAATTTTGCGGTTCTTTCCTTAAGGTGAACCTAGTCCACATTTTTCCCATACAAACTTCGGGAGTATATTACTCCACTGTTGGACAATGTACATCAAAAATTAAACATGGTATGGTTTTGTCTCATTATTAATATTGTCTGTACGGAAACAGAATACTAAAATAAAAAGCCATTAAAAAGTTAGGAGCCAACAAAGATTCGTTTTTCTTGCTAATTTAACCTAACTTTGGGCGTGTTTTAGTAATAAAAAAAGTGTAAAATCTGAAAAACCAAGTCGGTACCGACAAAGCTCAAATATCGAAAAGTTCAATAAATTTTATTGGTTATTGATTTATGCAGTGGCTTTTTCATAAAACCCGATCTTCCGAAGGACTGTTCTTAATTTTTTACGCGCCTGTTGTACTATAAATGATCCTGCATCTCACACAATAATGTTGTGTGTGTAGACTAGCGTCTAACTGCTCATCACTGATACTACCTCTGTCGGACACGATGCCTGGTGAGACAGCGTGCTTTTTAGCCAGGCCCATCAGTGAGTTCGAGCCCGCGACTAGGTTCCCCTTAAAAGACCATTTCAGACACCAATCTACATGGTATTCACATAATATGACCAAGATTATGTCTGGACTTTAAAAGAGAGACCTCCGAGTTCGTTTCGGCCTGTCTTCTCAGAGGGGTCTGATAGGAAAACCCGACCTCGGTCAAGTTTTTTAACCTTTTAATAGCTTACGTCGGATTAATCCTACAAATATTTTCGGGTCCATATCGCCAGGGTCGTATATTTACAACCAAAATCCACAGCTCGTTTAATCTGTTGTAAAAAGGTAAGTATTGCACATCCCTCTTTGTTGTAAGTATTTATTTTTCGATTCACTGTGCCGGGCCCTGGGGCACGACAACTGATATGAAGTCGGGCAGTTAAAAGGTTAAATATGATTAACGTGTAAAAGTGTTTGTAGAAACCTACTTTCAGAAATTAAATTATCTACCATTTATATCAAATATCCTTACCGGGTGGCGTGGGTGCTTTCCGCTTGACGGGCGTGGCCTTAGCGGGCGCGCTCTTGGCCACGGCGCCCTTGCGGCCCTTGGCCACCGGCGCCACGGGCCGCCCGCGCTTGGACTTGGGCTCCTGCTACACAACAAAACAAACATGTTATTTAACTTTAAACAAATATCAAGTTTACTTCAGTGTAAATTATGTTGATTGTCTACAATACGTTTTTCATAATACCAATGTGTGGATACAATTTATTAAGTATCCAATATGTTAAATGTATTGTATGTATCCACAAAAACGAAAAATAACATTCACGGTTTACGCTATTGACGTGACGCCATTTTTGTTTTGGAAACTACTAGCGCTGTAGTGGAAAAAACGGAAATAATTTTGAATCACTTGGCTGAGTCTTGGTCGGTTATATTCAAAGGGCTGACTTTCAATACGCCAAGTTGTTAAACGTTGAATGATTCTAGTTCAGTTACCTATCTGCCTAGGCATCCAACTGGATGCCGGGTTTAATGAACGTCCAGGCCAAGGCCTAGGCGTCCAATTATCTGGCTCATTTAACCAGACGGCTGCGACATATCTATAGCTAGCTATTAGATAGATTATAGATACTAACGTAAAATCATTCGTTTGTAAGTACTTGCTAAGACTATTATGTACTTACATCAGACTCCTCTCCCTCGCTTCCAGACTCGTTCTCGCTCTCACTCTCTGACTTTTCACTTTCCTCTTCACTGTCAGACTTTCCTCGTCGGCCGCGACTTGGTTTACTTGGCTGCACAAAAAAATTATAACCATTATTGATTAGATCCTTACATGTGGTGTGTTTAGAAGAAATCAAAAAATATACATTGTAAATGTATTCTTATAAATAAAGTGATTTAACGACACGCATTGTTTAATTGGCCGCTTCAAAGATATGATAACTATTATTTATTAGTTTTCTTCCTGGCATTAGGTTTCCTTAACGCCTAAACATGTTGGTGTTATTAGGTTTTTACATCAAGAATTTCTCAGTATTCGTTTAGAGACTGGATTTGTGCCTAGTCGATGGCAGTAGACTCTTATACATAACTAGCGAAACGTGGGTATACTAAAGGTACCGTTCTGCCTCACCCTTCGGAGAATATAAGCGTGAATTATGTAATCTATATACTAACGTGAAGCAAAAAAAAGTTGTACTAATTTTATGAAATTTGGTTCAGTTAAAGTTTATATGGAGAGGGAACGCAGAAAGTTTATTGTCTAACAATGCATAAGAAAATAAATACATTAAGTTTTAAATGAATTATTGTCGATTTGATCACTGGGCGAACACCAGTGTAAATAAATGTTATGCGGTAAATGATGAGCAGCTGAGCGTGCGTGAGTACGTACCCGTCCCTTCTTGCCCTTGGGCTTGCGGCCGCGCTTGCCGCCGGCCTGCTTGCCGGCCGAGCGGCGCCGCGGCGCCGGCCTGCGCTTGCGGCCCGGCCCGGCCGCCGCCTCGCCCGCCTCCGGGTCGAAGTCGGAGTCCGCCTCCTCCGACCCGCTCGGGTTGAATGACCCCTGCGCCACACCAATATGTCAATACGGACTAACATAGCAACTGTCTAAGCTTATGTCGACCACAAACACTTTCGTTTAGGCTAACAATACTGAGAAAATTAGACAATTGGTTCGTATCCCCTGATAAATTGTTCCTTCGAGATTTACTACTCGACACTATTTGACGTTATATTAGAAAATATGGACTTTAAATAAATAATTCTAATACTTTTAATAGGCGGACGAGATGAGTACAAGAATGAGGAACACAGCCAGAATGGCTACCATTGGCCAGATAAATAATTATGTTTAAAATATATTGTGGTGTGTATGCTGTACTTACATCTGAATCTTCTGAGCCATCCTTGGGTGGCTTGGGTCCTTTCACTTTTACTTCTTGGTCAGTTTCATATTCTTCCTCTGAGTAGCCTATGGATGTTAAAAAAACATAAATCAATAAAATCATCGTTTTGTCGCTACTGATCTTTTCATATCAAAGCCATACCAGCCATACCCATTCTGATTTTTGTTTTTTGGGGACCACCAATTGCGATATAGTATGATATTTTGAAAGTATGTCCAAATAGTACGCATTACTTTTTAGTAAGGCGTCAAAGTCGACAACAATTTAGGATCTGAGATAAACAGTGGTGGTCATATCATTAGAAACACAGAAGACGGTTCATAAATAATTGTATGGATGTATCTGTTCTTTAATTTCAGAAAGCCACGCCGCGCGCGTGCGGGCTGCAGGGGCCCACACTGTGCCGTGAGCACTGCAATGCTTACCTCTGTTGTGCACCTTGACGGCGGCGGAGCGGCGCGGGCGGCCGCCGGGCGTGGCGGGCGGCGCACTGGGCGGCGCGCGGGCCACGCCGCGCGCGTGCGGGCTGCAGGGGCCACACTGTGCCGTGAGCACTGCAATGCTTACCTCTGTTGTGCACCTTGACGGCGGCGGAGCGGCGCGGGCGGCCGCCGGGCGTGGCGGGCGGCGCGCTGGGCGGCGCGCGGGCCACGCCGCGCGCGTGCGGGCTGCAGGGGCCACACTGTGCCGTGAGCACTGCAATGCTTACCTCTGTTGTGCACCTTGACGGCGGCGGAGCGGCGCGGGCGGCCGCCGGGCGTGGCGGGCGGCGCACTGGGCGGCGCGCGGGCCACGCCGCGCGCGTGCGGGCTGCAGGGGCCCACACTGTGCCGTGAGCACTGCAATGCTTACCTCTGTTGTGCACCTTGACGGCGGCGGAGCGGCGCGGGCGGCCGCCGGGCGTGGCGGGCGGCGCACTGGGCGGCGCGCGGGCCACGCCGCGCGCGTGCGGGCTGTTGGGGCCCGGCTGCTGCAGGAAGCCCACCAGCCGCGCCGACAGCTCCGACGCCGAGCCTGGACCCGACAAAGGTTCATTCAAAATGTGAAAAATCTATGAATCGAGCTACAGTGACAGTGCAAATATAAGCGGCCGTCGCGCGTATTCAACGCGCTTGTCGCGTTCATGTCGCCGACGGACAATCGCGTATTCGCGCGAAAATCGCTTTGAATAGGACACAGCCTAACGCTTTGACGCGTAAATTATGTGGGATTGCCACGCATATTACACTGACCGAACGTTCGCCCATTTGAGGAATCATCCGGCAAATACAGCGTGATAATATAATGCCATTAAAAACAAAACTTGTAAAAAAAACCAAGTCTCGCAACTCAGTTCTTCTACCATAAAAAGTTATGAGATCTATGTAATAACAAGTCGATTGATTTATTCAGTCCCTACTTAAGGGACCTTCTGTCTTGAGTTATTACGTAATTAGCTAACCTAACAACATCTTATAGTGACCATATCAATATTAAAAATGTTCTAACGGTTTAAATAAATAGATTGACATGAAAACACAATGTCTCAAGTAATACATATTATATTAAATTAGATTGTTTAGTGCGATTGCCAAGTCAATCTATTTAGAAGAACTGAGTTGCGAGACTTTTTTTTACAAGTTTTGTTTTTAATGGCATCTCATTTCTTTTTGTTGATTATACATATACAGGTACACTGATTCATTCGCTGCAAATGTAACTTTGTAATCCTATATATTTATATGGGATTACAAAGTTATTTATGCAGTTGGTGTATCTAGAAAACTACCGAAATTTCAAAATGTTTTTGTTTTTCCTTAATTTATACACTAAACACTAATTGTATTCTAAATTTGAAGCTTCTATGTCTACTAGAAGTGCCTTAGAGTTTTGATGATTGCTCAGTCAGTGAGTGACAAAATTAAGAAGTTTGACTAGTTATAATTCTTAAACTACTAGTTCAAATTGAATGAAATTTGAAATATACCGTGTTTATACAATGCTTGCTTAGTTACTAGAAATACAAACTTCTAGTTTAATCCGCAACGAAGTTATAGGTGGTCGAAAATGGCCTGAACTGTTTCGAGAAAAGGATGGTAACGGCCGTGCCGCTTTTTTTTTGCACGACTTGGTGGATCTGTGGATGGTGTCTGATGGATCTATGTCTTACCTTTCTTGTCCAGATCCAGCATCTCGCACATGGTCCGCAGCTGCTTGGGCTCCATCTTGGTGGTCTCCTCGAGCTTGGCTTTGTATTCTGACGAGCCGATGGACCACTCATAGCCCTTGAACTTCTTGACGTTGCGCTTCACGTTGCGGTCCAGACATAGTTGCTGACAGACAAATAACAAACAAAGTTTATAATTGTTAACATCTTGAGGAAACCTGTATCTTAGAAAAACCAAAATGTATAATGAGCAAATCACCAATATTAAACCATTGAACTTTATCTATTCTTTATTTATATTCACAAAAAGCTTCATAAACAATTAATTATGTTGGGAGTCTCTTTTTATGCAAACAATGCGTGTTAGGGGACTCCACTCTTCCATATCTTAGATTTACATTTAAATATGTATAAATAACATATTTTACGTTTCTTTGCATTTACAATTTACCATAGCACGGCACGAAACGACACCATTTTGCAGTCACGAAACAATAGGAAAACGTTTTCTTATGTTCAGGCTATTATTTCACGTTACATTAATATATATTTTTCTCTCTGCATAAACTATAATTTTAAAAATATCAACAATGCCCTTTATCTTTAAATAAAAATTAGGTAAATAAAACTCTGACTCGTTGGTCTAGTGGACACAAGCGCTACTGCTGAGCCTAAGGTCTTCGATTCGATTATCTGGTCGGACTTAGTGTTTATGGGATTATCGGCATCTTGTTGTTATGTTAGAACAGTCCTAGGATTCAAAGCAGATGTTTCGAGTGCTAACTCACCCCATACAAGTACTGATGCAGCAGTTTTTGGTCCTGCGTTTTGAACCGCGACAGTGATACCTCCACGTTGCTGATGTGGCCCAGCGGGATGCCCTTGCCGGCCGGCAGCGGCACGGGCGGCTCTGTTGGCTGCAGACAAAATTTCCACGTTACATCACACGTCCATCGTTTCGGAATCATTTTAGATTATAACTGAACTTAGCAATGTCAAAACAAACCAACCTAAAACCATTCAGTAATTCAGTTAATGACGTCAAACTCATTTCATACCAAATTTGGTATGCAAAAATGTACATACTTACGGCCATACATGGCCAACCTTTGAACGCAGGCTAACCAGACATTTATTACGCCTGGACAGGAAGCCTGTGGAGCTCCCAGGAAGCTTCTGTGCTTTTGGGCGGAACTAGGCTTGATCTATTAGCCAGAATCCCCACGCACAACGGACGGAATGGGAAGTGCGGAAAAGGGAGTCTCATCATAATCAGGAACGGCCAGCGCCTGGTGACGGGGCATTACAAGACGTCTCTCGCCAAATAAACATTACCACACAATAGGCATAACGGGCACTCTATGCAGGGCTTGAAGTTGAGGAAACTGTTGCACATGAGCTCTTTCAATGCACAGGCGTCACCCAGAATAGGACAGAAACCGTCGGGGCACCACGGGCAACCAGATCTTACACAGATGTTCTTAACAGGCCAGGACATATAATTAACTTTTGGAGGGAGATGCTATGGCTCACGCACGATGGTCGACCTTATGGACTAAGTGAGGAAACCACACCCTCGTAAAGATTAGATGTACATGCACATACTCACCATGTATGAAAAAAATATTTTGTTATCATTTTGGGAGCCACACAGCCAGAATTAGCCCCAGTAGCTCAATATCAAGTGACTTGAAAGGAGTAGTGGTTTTTGTGCTAGTAAAACAACAAGATTGGTTTGTACAATGTGTTCTAGAAGTATTAGTCCGTTTTCGTATATTATTGCCGATATCATTTCCTTTACAATAGTGTGGGTTATGTACTTACATCTATTATCCCGCTATTACTAATAATTAATGTTGAAACAAATAACTATTTTTGTCCCAAATTAATATGAATTGAAATATCATAATCGTACCTCCTTCTTAGGCTTGGGTTTGGGCGCCTCCTCCTCTTCCTCTTCTTCCTCCTCCTCCTCTTCTTCCTCTCCCTCTTCATCGTCCTCGCCGTCGTCGTCGACCTTAGCTTTCTTCGCCGGCTTCTTTACTCTGTAATAATTTACACATTATAATCTTTCAAAAGTTAGTAAAGATTTACAAAACAAAAATCAATCGCCATTTTTTTTGCATTAGGATTTCTGCAAAAAAATTATCAGAAGGCCAGTAGGGTATTTTACTCTATACGTGAAAAAATCTAAAAATATAATATTGAGATAGCTTAGGCAAAATACATTCGGAAAATGTTAGTTTTTGTTCATGAAACAACAAAATAAATTTTAAAATGCAATTTAAAGATTTCAGTTTTTTTTTTATCTGGTTTTAACACCATGAAATAGTAGCCGCTATGTTATTACGTCATACGGCATGTCAACTGAGCAAATTTGTACTTTTATTATTTTCGTAACCAAAGTAATTTTTATTTAAATAACATTTTGCATTCAGGAACAGCAAACCAACGATAAGTAGAAATATAACTCATTTTTTAAATTATAAACAATGGTCTTATAAAATATCAGCGTATTTATTTTTAGCAAACTGACGTCCCACAGAGCAATATGGCGTCCACTGGCTCCACTGCGTCCAGCGTTTTCGTCAAATTACGCGCGAAATTTGAAAATGTAAAATTTAAATGCATTTTTATGCAATAATCGATTAAATTAAAATGTTGTATTTTTTTTAGTGGAATAATAGCACTCTAGAATCTAATTAAGACACTTTTCAAAAATGAGTGTAATACCTTATTAAAAACGTTCAAAATCTAATTGCAGTCTAATCTCGGCGACAATCAAATTTAATGTCAAAAATGTATGGAAACTTGAGAATTTTTTTAAAGATTAAAACTGAGATCAGACTGTGAACATCCTCAAAGTTACGAGAATTTCCCCTCTGGCTGAATTTCGTTTTGTCTAGTCCATTTCAAGAGGATAAAACTAAAAAAAAAATCTATTGTTAAATGTCACCTACTTTTCTTTAGTTGGCTTCTTGGCTTCCTCCTCATCGCCCTCGTCTCCTTCTTCCTCCTCTTCCTCTTCTTCCTCTTCTTCATCCTCCTCATCTTCCTCTTCAGTATCCTAGAAGAAGAAAAAGAAGTTTCGGTTTACCGAAACATTTGTTTTTTAAACAGTCCCTTTAGGGACTGTTTAAAAAATTCAGCCGTATCATACATTTAGGTCGGTACTGAACTTTTGTATGGGAAAATTTATATTTTTTTCCTGATTACGATATTGGTCCCATAGAAACAATTGTTCAGTTTGATGGCCTGTACCACACCCTTAAATTTAGCAGGTCTTTGAAAACGAACCGAAGCAGCTATGAGTGCTATACACGGTGATATTTGAATCAGTTTTGCTAGAACAAACGTTGTTCAGACCAGGGTCTACTACCAGTCTATGGCATCTATTTAAAAAAATCGTCATTGGTTTAAGAAGAAACACAAAAAAGACAAAGTTAAAAAAGTCGGAATTATCGTTACTCCCTACAACACAGACACCGCGCTGGCGCGCGTTTCAAAGTATGTAGTGGCGGCGCGGCGCGCGGCTCACGCACGAGACAGAGCATTGTGTCTACACTGCCTACAGGGATACATTTTAAGAAGTGAAGAGTATGTTATATGGTACCTAGATTAAACGAAATTTAGTAAGCACTTAATTTTTATTTTTGTAAAACACATTTGAGTGCAGATGACAATGCCTGCACCAGGTGTTACGTACTAGAAACTATGAAAAGCATAATTATATTTATCAATGGGCGCCGATAATTTCGTTCACTCTACCTCTAACAAAAGTGAATAATAAAACAATGGATTTCCAACATTGCGAGTTCCGTGGTATCTTCTCTAATAAAATGTAACTTTTAAATAATGTTTACTAACACAATACCCATTATTTAATAGTTGCATTTTGGATTTCCCAAGGTGAAAAATAACAAGTGTCTAAAATTATTACCACGATACACGTCGGCCGTCCTGCACAAGGATATTACAGGTATAAGACAAAAGCAAAAATATCACAAACCGGGTTAGCTCCGTGTGCACCAAGACAACATTGATTCCAATTTTCCCTTCATACGTATTGGGCTTAGGACCGTCAGAAATTCTACCAGAAGTTAATTATTAATTTTGATGAGTAAAGTGGTTGCCTACCTATTTAGTTACCTTCTTACAGTGCTGAGGACGACTACCACGTCCTTGGGCATGATTCGGCACTGTGAACTGGCCGTAATCCAGTAGCCGCTGTGTAGCTGCCAGTATTGTAGCAGGTGTGGGAATCTGCGGGTTCAAGATCCCTCGCCTGTGCAGCGCCGCTAAATGATCTGGTTGACTGTACAGCCGCATAGCTTCCGCTAGATTGTCATCAGCAATTGCGGAAAAACGCACCATATCTAACCACTCCACATTCGAATAGTTAGAACTCATTTTCACAAAAAACTCGCGGCGTGCGCCTGTGACTACTGTGACGTAGAATCGGATGCGTACGAGTTCCGGCTCGAGAGATTTCGTAGACTGACTGTCGTCTGATGCTCGACCGCCCCACCGCCCAAGGCAACAGAAGAAATGGGCGGGAACGGTACTTCGCACGGTTGTATGTAATTGGCTAATTATTTATTTTTATTTCGGACCGCATTGGCCCAACACCCTTGTAATCCACGTGGACTCTCTTACCTCTTTTGAATGGCATATTATGGCTACCGCGATGAGTACTTTCATCTTGCTGTTATGTTCGAACACGTTTGAGTAACATAAGACTTATTTGAGAATGCCTAGCTTTGTTTATTTTAATAACATATTTAGTGCTATAGAATGGTAGTAGACCATGGCCTGAACAACGTTTGTTCTAGCAAAACTGTGATTCAAATATCACCGCACGGTAAGTTTTCTTTTTGTGAAAATGAGTTCTAACTATTTGAATGTGGAGTGGTTGGATATGGTGCGTTTTTCCGCAATTACTGGTTACAATCTGGCGGAAGCTAGGCGGCTGTACAGTCAACCAGATCATTTAGCGACGCTGCACAAGCGATGGATCTTAAACCCGCAGATTCCCACACCTGCTACAATACTGGCAGCTACACAGCGGCTACTGGATTACGGCCAGTTCACAGTGCCGAATCATGCCCAAGGACGTGGTAGTCGTCCTCAGCACTGTAAGAAGGTAACTAAATAGGTGGGCAACCACTTTACTCATCAAAATTAATAATTAACTTCTGGTAGAATTTCTGACGGTCCTAAGCCCAATAAGTATGAAGGGAAAATTGGAATCAAAGTTGTCTTGGTACACACGGAGCTAACCCGGTTTGTGATATTTTTGCTTTTGTCTTATAGCTGTAATATCCTTGTGCAGGACGGCCGACGTGTATCGTGGTAATAATTTTAGACACATGTTATTTTTTCCTTTGGGAAATCCAAAATGCAACTTTTAAATAACGGGTATTGTCTTAATAATAGGTATTGTCTTAGTACCCACTATTTAAAAGTTACATTTTAGCAGATAAGATACCACGGAACTCGCAATGTTGGAAATTCATTTTTATTATTCACTTTTGTTAGTGGTAGAGTAAACAAAATTTTCGGCGCCCATTGATAAAAATAATAATGCTTTTTTCATAGTTTGTAGTACCTAACACCTGGTGCAGGCATTGCATTATCATCTGCACTCAATGTGTTATTACGTTTAATCTAGGTACCATATAACATACTCTTCACTGCTTAAAATTTATCCCTGTAGGCAGTGTAGGCACAGTGCTCTGTCTCGTACGTGAACCGCGCGCCGCGCCGCAACTACATACTTTGAAACGCGCGCCAACGCACAGTGGATCGTCCCCATACAAGAGGTTGGACATAGAATTAAAAATTGAAAAAGTATTTAATTGAAAAAAATTAAATATACAGTTGCGTTACTCTATTATGGAACTACAAAAATGTTACTACAATTTTTTTATTTGACCAGTACTTTATGAGCAATTCGATGAAAACTGTTATTTTTCTATGGAAATGATCACAAAAATGTCTGTATCTCATGATTCCCTCCTTATTTCGATTTGCGGTTTTCACTACTGTTATTTACCCATTTTATGCCACATTTTCTTCAAGGACACATGGTGCCCCCAGCGACCCCCTTCCGAGATATTTTGCTTTTAGTAACTATACTTTTTATTGTATAACTGATGAAATGGAGGTACATTAAGTATATTCATTACTGAGAATAAGTCATCCCTAAGTAGTTCCTTAACTAACAGGTGCATTTGCGATTACTTTAATGACTTATGAACGCTTCTGTTGCCATACAACAAAAGCGTTAATGAGTCCTTAAGTAAAGATTACCAGTACTTGCTTAATCTAATTAGTTATTGTAATTACTATGTTAACAGCCCTTAATCTCTGCATTGTGATTGTCTAATGTCATCATTAGCTTATCAAATTCATTGCTAGTTGCCTACTTGCTGCCCTATATATTTGAGTGTGTTTAGCAAATGTAATTCAGTTGTAATTATAACTTCTATCAAGTGTTGTCATTATGGCTTTCCGTGGGTTTTCTACTTATCTAGATCTTTACGTTGCTCTTCGTAATCATAAAGATCTTCGTGACTATGACAATTTATTTAACACATTGAAGTCGAGTACTAACATCCAGTTAAGTGAAAGTGATGTGACGGATCTCAAGAACTGGTGTCGACGATTTTGCTATAGGGTTTACACCAAATGGGTGCAATCGAGAAGGACAGTCGACAGGTTCATTAACAAGAACGGAGAGTGGTTAAATTCCGATATCGTTTGGCCAGATTGCTTTAAAGAAAATGTTGTTGACACTGAAGAAGCAAATGAAAATGAGGCAGAAGAGGTAGTCAGTCCATCAAAATCAGATGCATCAACTTCAACATATACATCTCCTCGCAAACGCTTTGAAGATTTATCGACTAGACACAAAAGAAGACGTGTTAATGAAAATGTTGCTAGTTGCAGTCGTCCGGATGAGCTTTTGCATACTGTTGAAAGTATACTTAAGTCTCCCGGAAAAAATGATATGGCCAGAATAATGAAAAATTTGCTGGAAAATCCTGAACACGTCTCACGTGTCCTGGAAACTTAAGCAGAATCCTTCGCTTCGTGAAGTTCCCACTCACAAAGCACTTGCTCTTTACGTTTACTTGCAGTTATCCAAGTGGCGTTACATCACACTTCGGGACTTTAGTTTAAAAGAAGGTCATGCGAAATACCCAAGCTACTACTTGTTAGTTAAAGAAAAGCTTAAATGCTACCCGGCAAAAGAAGACATAACTGTGACTGAAACTTCCGCAAAGATACGGATCCAAGCCCTCCTTGATCTCACAGTTAGGAGGCTGATCGATTCACTTGAATCAAATTTTGATGCTGGTGAACCACTTGTGCTTCAAAGTAAATGGGGTTTTGATGGAGCTTCAAGTTTCATTTACCATCAAACGACAACAACAAGTGAACAAGACTTATCCAGTGTATTTATGGCAAGTCTTGTACCGCTTAAGTTAGTGACTTCTAGTGGAAGTATAGTGTGGCAGAATGATCGGCCATCGTCAACCACATATTGTCGCCCGATTTCATTCACATTTATGAAAGAAACGGAAGCGAATGTTAAGGCTGAAATGGAAATATTTGAGACCGAGATTCGTGAACTGAACCCGACTGATTGCGGCAATGCTACTGTTACTCACAATCTATGGCTAACCATGATTGATGGTAAGGTACATTCAATCATATCTGGTACATCGGCAGCAGTGTGTGATTTGTGCAAAGCTCGCCCAAGCGAAATGAATAACTTGGAAGAAGTGAGAGCTAAACCCGTGAATACAGATTTATACAAGCATGGATTTAGTTCATTGCATGCTTGGATTCGGTCTATGGAGTGTTTATTACACATTGCTTACAGAATGGACATAAAATCATGGCAAGCAAAAGGTGACGAAAATATAAAAAAAGATAAGAAAGAAGCCATTCAAGAAGCTTTCCGAAGAAGCACAGGCTTACTTCTAGACGTTGTTAAGCAGGGTAGTGGCAATACAAACACTGGAAATGCTGCAAGAAGGTTTTTTGCAAACCCTGAAACGACTGCGGAAATTACTAAATTAGACGTTAATTTAATTAGAAGACTCGCCGTTATTTTGCAATGCATTTCCTCAGGCGAAAAAATTCAAGTCCAAAAATTTAAATTATATTGTGATGAAACAGCAAATTTATTCGTGGAATTATATCCATGGTATAACATGCCAGCAAGTTTACACAAATTGCTGATTCATGGATCACAGATAGTGGACCACTTATCAGTAGTACCTATAGGTTTTTTGTCTGAAGAAGCATCTGAAGCAAGAAACAAGGATTTTCGTAAATTTAGAGAATATCATACACGAAAGCATAGTAGCATCGCCACTAATGAAGACATTCTTCATAATCTGCTATTATCTTCCGATCCTCTTCTCACCAGCTTACGACCGAAGATGACAAATAAAGCCAAAAAGTCTTCATTTAGTGAACTAGACGATTTACTCATAGTTGATCAGAGTGAATTGGAGTTCATTGACGTTTCAACTGATACACTTGCTGCATGTAGTGACGTTGAAGAAGATGATGACGATAATAATGATCATGATGTCGTTATTGATGAAGATGAAGAAAATATAGTTTAAGTTTTATAGTACCTAATATTATTATTAACAAGCAGTTTCTTTGTTAATTTCTTGTTTTTGTGTAGCCCTACTTTAAAAAATATAAAATATTAACTCTCCCTTGCCTTTACATTTTAGACATTGTCATGTTTGTAAAATCAAATCGGCTCTTATTTCCACGTCAATCAGAAGTGGTCGATCGCAACCATAGTAGACGCGATGACAGTATTCTCTGTCTACATAGATCGAAAACAGCATTAATGCACAAGAGTGTTTTCTGTCTGGCCCCTAAAATTTTCAATAAACTCCCAAATAGTTGGAAGGAGCTTAATGTCCGTCAATTAAAATATAAATTAAAGATACTGCTAGAAGGGAAAGCATACTACAGTATTCTAGAATTTCTTAATGACAACATCTAATACTGTGTAAGTAACCAATATTATCAATACATCTTTGACATAATCCGTACATACAGCAACATATTATTGCTATGATCATAATTTTATTTGACTGACTACTCGATTAATTGTTACGTAATTATGATGACGAAATTTAAATATTTGTACGCCACTAAGGCCAAACATGACTGATCTAAACTATAATGTAATTTAATAACTTGCATGCTCTGTATGTGTACTCATGTTTCCACAAATAAAGAATCTTGTATCTTGTATCTTGTGTATTTTTTTTTTATTCTGTTCTTTTTTTGTTTTGTGTTATGCCACCCATCGGCCAGTAAATGTTTTTTTTTTCTTTCTTTTCTATTGTTGTTAGTAACTAAATGGTCGTGTTAATTAATTAATTTCCTATTATAATTTAGTTCTTAGTAGTTGTTTAATTTTTTAGTTTGTTTTAGGGTACATAGTTGTTTTATTTTTAAATTATTTTTACAGTGTTATATTATTTAAATAAAAAATATTTTTATACCTACATATTTTCTTATTGATCATAAAACTCTATTTCTTTTCGATGTGTTATTGTAAATTCGACTCAGTCATTACTAAGCTAATGATGACATTATCCAATCACAATGCAGAGATTAAGGGCTGTTAACATAGTAATTACAATAACTAATTAGATTAAGCAAGTACTGGTAATCTTTACTTAAGGACTCATTAACGCTTTTGTTGTATGGCAACAGAAGCGTTCATAAGTCATTAAAGTAATCGCAAATGCACCTGTTAGTTAAGGAACTACTTAGGGATGACTTATTCTCAGTAATGAATATACTTAATGTACCTCCATTTCATCAGTTATACAATAAAAAGTATAGTTACTAAAAGCAAAATATCTCGGAAGGGGGTCGCTGGGGGCACCATGTGTCCTTGAAGAAAATGTGGCATAAAATGGGTAAATAACAGTAGTGAAAACCGCAAATCGAAACAAGGAGGGAATCATGAGATACAGACATTTTTGTGACCATTTCCATAGAAAAATAACAGTTTTCATCGAATTGCTCATAAAGTACTGGTCAAATAAAAAAATTGTAGTAACATTTTTTGTAGTTCCATAATAGAGTAATGCAACTGTATATTTAATTTTTTTCAATTAAATACTTTTTTAATTTTTAATTCTATGTCCGACCTCTTGTATGGGGACGATCCACTGTGCAACGCGGTGTGTGTGTGTTGTAGGGAGTAACGATAATCTCGACTTTTTTAACTTTGTCTTTTGTATTTTTTCTTAAACCAATGACGGATTCTATTTTATTTGATGCTATAGACTGGTAGTAGACCATAGTCTGAACAACGTTTGTTCTAGCAAAACTGTGATTCAAATGTCACCGTGTATGACTAGAACAGGGACATATCTGATTAGAGACGTGCGGATCCAAGTAAGTAAATTGAACCACTACATTTCGTTGCGATTTTGATACATTTTATTACTGTTTGGCGGAACAAAACAATAGTAACAAATTGCGACATAGTTTTGGAAAAAAATGGAGATCTTTTTTTAATGAGCTAAGCTATGTTCTTACCTCTTTCTTAGGTTTCTTTTTAGGAGCGGCCTTCTTAGCACCTTTGTCGTTAGTCTTTACGTCATCCTTTTCATCTTCGTCGAGCGTCTCGCCATTTTCTTCCTAAAACAAAACGTGCATTTAAACTAATCTGCCCGCACACCTGCTTGCTTGCACAAGCAGGGCAAGATTTGGCTAGAAAGGGGGGTGGTGACTATAGAGAATACGACCAATAGAGAAGCATGAAAGACAAAGACATGTTGCGCCGGCGTCAAATTGGGATAAAGGCCTACTCTACCCCTACAGGTGCAAAGAGAATAATACAAAGGAATGTATAATAAGAAAAACAAATCAGCTTTATATTAATCCTATAATTATCACCTCTCGCGACTAATGAAAATCGATGGCACTTATCTTAAAATAAACCTTTGTGAGGGGCGCGTCCTTGACTTCCGAGGTCGCGTTATTTTTAGCCAGACAGATACGAATAACATTGTGTTGACTTTCTTTTTGAGTATTGACAATAACTGAATAGGGGATGATGACTTTTTATTTTATTTTGATCACTAAGACACATTTGTTTGCAAATAGTGCAAAAAATCATCATCTGCCTAGCCTTTTCCCAACTATGTTGGGGTCGGCTTCCAGTCTAACCGGATGCAGCTGAATACCAGTATTTTACATGGAGCGACTGCCTATCTGACCTCCACAACCCAGTAACTGGGTAACACAATACCCCTTGGTAAGACTTTCGGGCTTCTGACAACCCGTAACGACTGTCAAAGATCCACAAATGACCGTCGGGACCAACGGCTTAACGTGCTTTCCGAGGCACGGAGGGGTCTTGGTATGTAAAGATGGTCACCCATCCGCGGTCCACCAACCGCGGCAAGCGTAGCTTAACCTGATCGATCGACCCGTGCAGCCATTCTTACTTAGCCACAAGCCCCCAAACCGAATAGTGCAAACAATATTATTAAAAATTGTAAAAGCAAAATTGCTAAGATATATACGTTTTATAATAACTGCTAGACAAAGACGGCACCAGCACGGAAGTGACGTCACAACTATGTAACTTCATACTTGTCCCTTCCAAAGACTTCAATAATTCCATGAAAAGATTTTTTCGATTAAGTATCTCATTTTACTATGCCTTCTTTGAAATTACTATATTTGTTCGAACATTTCTAATATTAGTCATCATCCCTATTGCGTTTAGTGCTAAAAGATTAAACCTGCATGCTGTGGTGCAACTACGGATCTATGAAGAGCAGTGGACTACCTTATGGAAGTTAAATAGCCAAGAAAAAGTGGAGATCAGTCAGATAGACACTCCATGTAAAATACTAATATTCAACTGCTTCCAGCTAAACTGGAAGCCGACCCCAATTTACTTGGTCGAAGGCTTGCCAGATGATGACGATGATTTAAGCCAACAACATATACTTTTCGGCGAAAACGAGTATGAATATATACAGTAATAAATTAACCTAGGAACGGGTATGAATGAATTCATCAAGCCAAACTAGTTTTCGTCGTGTTTTTTCAAAGGCGTTAATTTTAGTTATAAATATTAGCATCGTAAAAAAAAACATCATCTAGTCAGGCCATTATTTAATTTGTAAGCACCGGTTTTTTGAAACACGTATTTTATTCTTGTAAGATTAAGTATTGTACACACTTTTTGTACTGTGTAATATACAGGGTCAATTTTTAACCAGTGCGCAAACTGTAACCATGATTTCAGCATATCTTTCTAGACTCCCCTAGCGTAGAAATTTTTCGTCAGTTATACACAAAACAAAATCAGCTGTTCTATAAATTTTGACCGCGTAGGTATTGCACTTTTCTATGAAACAGCAGATTTTTTTTTGGTTAACCGACGAAAAATTTCTACGCTAGGGGTCTAGAATGATAAGCTGAATTCATGATTACAGTTTGTGGTTACACTGGTTAAAATTGTATCCTGTATATCATTATTGTATTGCATTTGAAAATAAATGATAAGTTCAGAACCCGAATGAATTACATGAATGAATACCTAAAAATGTACATTCAGTGACCCTTCCTTTGAGTGTATTATTTGAGGAATTCATGTAATTTTTAAAAGGTCAATTTATTGCTCATCAAAAAATCAAAAGTCATTTATTCAAATTAGGCTGAGAATCAGCACTTTTCGAACGTCAAAAACGACAGTCCCCAAAACGCCCGCTCTTCACCACTTCCTAGTGCTTTACCTGGGAAGAAGTAGCGCAACAAACTACCTAACAGCATCATAGCAACACATCACATGCGACCTATTTTCATATTGAAAAACGAATTACATACATTTTTTGTTACTACATATTATTAAAATAGGTAATGTAGCCGTGAACTTATGACCCGCGACCATGACCGACAAGTCGCGGTTCAGCCTACTGAGCGAACTGCCTATTTTTTCAACAGCATGTCATAATCTAGAAAAATACAGACCATTTGGAACTAAAAACTATTTAAGCACGTGGTTTCAAATAAGTCACAATTTGTTTACTTGCTAAACTAGGTTTGCATATCGCCGGGCGTTTATTTTTTAAAATATTTGAATTCCAAGGCTTATAAAGTATCCCTAGGTCATATATAAATTAATTACTTTTTCAGAATTTAAGTTAATTTACGTAATTTAATCACGACGTCCGTGTTCGTCACGCTCTCGTCGCTAACTGGGTAAGCAGCACGCGAGATGCGTCCATATAGTCATAATAACAGCTTGTTGAATTCTCAAAACTCGCAATTACTCGATGACTCAACAATTCCCCATGAAAAATAATTCACACAACTCATTAATTTTCTTTGATATTTTTACTCAATCATGCCAACCATCATCAGCCTATATAATGTTCACGCTGCTGGCACACAGGCCTCTCTGTGAGAGGGACCAAAATCCACCACGCGGCCCCAGTGCAATATCGGTAGACGACACAATGTCTACGAATTTTTGGTTCTAGAACACAACCCACGACCTGCAACACGTAAGTCACGGCCGTTGCCACTGGACCAGCCCTGCTCTTTCTAGCCTACAGCAATTATGCCAATATCATAGACAAATAACAATGAACGTTGTGCTGGAATCACGCCCACAAGTCGCCAGAATGCTAACGCTCTTAGCGAGGCACTCGATTAAGTATAAACTATTTGGACATTAAAATCTTGCTTAGATTGTTACGTACTACTTATACACCTGTTCTTCGGAAAGGTCAGGTGCGTAGTACTCGCTACCGGCGTGCGTATACAGGATAAAATTTTAACTAGTGTGCAAACTGTAACCGTGTAATCAGCATATCATTCTAGACCCCCTAGCGTAGAAATATTTCGTCGGTTAAACAAAAAAAAAATCAGCTGTTTCATAGAAAAGTGCCTCCGCGGTCAAAATGTATGGAACAGCTGATTTTTTTTTTGTATAACCGACGATTCCTGGTTACAGTTTGCGAACTGGTTAAAATATTTACCCTGTATGTTCCAGATTTATGAACGAGGCAAAAGGAGTATGTAAGGATCATAGCAGGTGGCGTTCTGTAGCTTCTGCTTACCACCATGGGAAAAAGGCGAGTCTTTTTGTGTGCATGTATACACCTGTGAAATAAAGATGTATCCGGTTTAATGTATAATGGCTACGCATTTCAACTCCAGATTCGATGTTGAGATACGTAGGGCGACCCCTATTTGCATTAATTAATGCACCCACCAACTGACACATTAATGTATTGCCTTAGCCTTCGGACTCAGGTAGGCCGAAGCAAAGAAAACCTGCTCAGGTGGAGATTTACAGATAACTCCGCCCTGGAGTGTTTCTGTGGTGCTGTCTCACAAACAATGGGGCACCTAATATTGTGTCCGGCGCGTCCTGTTGTTTGCACGCTACAGGTGTTGATGGACGCTACTAAAAGTGTTTCGGCTGACTGGTTTGAGATTGCTATCGACACGCTAAGAAGAAAAAAAATGTATGGGCAAATTACAGACACTTTAATTACAGTTTATAGTTTAACTTCACCAACTTTAATTTCAAAAACTGCCATTTCGCAGATGAGAGGCTAACAAATGATATTTTTAAATAGAAAAACAACTAATTACTAATTATTATTTTTGCAACAAGGAAAATTTATTAGGAACCAATTCACGTATAGAAGGAATAAAGTCTTGAAACTAAGCAAATATTATGCATGAAACGAGTATTTTTTTTAAATCAAGTTACGTTGCATTCTATACCACTTTAAAGGAAAGCCCAGTGTAGCCGACGAAATTTAAAATTTCTTATTTTTCAAACAAATTAATTAATTTACATACAACCTAACACTTCAGGGTGAACGTTAATTAAAATATGATTCGCTACCGTTGTAAGTATGCTTTTACAGAACTGATCAACATAAATCAACATTCTCTTGCCCTTATTCTAATTTATTTGGGGTCGGCGCAACGTGTCTTTTTCTTCAACAGGAACTATTCATCGTCATCTCCGTAGGCACACCCTTTCTAACCATATCATCATTCACACAGTCCATGCATCGTTTCTTTGGTCTCCCCCTAGTCTTATAGCCATTGACATTCATACTCAAAGAATTAAAATCATCAATACAACCCTCTAAGTTAATTGAATCCCATTAAATTACTTTTCCATGAATTTGGCGGGCTACCTTACTGCATCCACTTTATAGCTCAATTATTTGTTATTTTATCTCACTGACCTTTTTAGAATCTGCATCAGACTTCACGTCCCTCTTGTCATCCTTAGTGTTGTCTGCTGCGCCATCGTCGTCCTTGCCGTTAGCCGTTGTTGATTTTGAGTCGCCTGTTAAGAACAAAAAAAAAATGTTTTACAAAAATTTCGATATTTTAGGTAGGTGTAAGGGCCTTATCATACTAGCGGATTGCGAGCGTCCTCACAGCGGAGCGGGCGCGCAACGAACACGCGGCGCATGCGCAGCGAATTCGTTGCGGACGCGCAACGAGATAGCCGCAGACGCGGAGAGAGATATTGGATCTTCCCAAATTCGTCGATTCTGTCGTTTTCGTCTCCAGCGTCTTCGAAGTAACAAAGCCAACTGCAGTGTCTCCTCGTCGGAATCCATTTTGTTACTGAGTGTATTGTACGACGTTAAATTGCTACAAACACGCGACGATAACGTTGCGAATTTGCCACGCGTCCGCGACGTCTTCGCTGCGCAGCCGCGGCGTGTTCGCGAGGCATTCGCTGCACGCCCGCACCGCCTCGCAGCCGCTCGCAAACCGCTAGTGTGATATGGCCCTAAGGTCTGTATGAAGTTTTGAGAGCTGGAGATACGGATCTGATTCTAGAATCAATTTGATTAAGTACCATATGATTCTCTGATTATTCCCGGGTTTCGAAGCTTCACTAAAGTTTCAGAGAAATTTGTAGAAGCATTTCGCGAGTCATTGACTAACCGCGCACTATTCGTATAAGGGTCAAATGAAATTAGCTGGCAATACTTTACCCACACTGTGACAAGTAAATTAAGGCAACTAAACGACGGTTATGTTATAGTTTTAAAAAAATCGTAAAAAATTTTGCAAGTTCCACAAAAAATTACGACACCCGCTGACCGATCACGGTCATTGATTGAACTTCGCCCAACAAATGACGAAAAAAAAAATATATATTTTTGGTTCCTTTCGTTTTAAATATCGATAGCCAACAGTATTGCCAGCTAATTTAATTTGACCCTATATAATATTGGTTGGGTGGCTTTTCTTCAAGGAAACCCCAGCTCAAGATTGCAATAAACCTAATTATGCCCATATTTTGTTTTTAATCATAGCAACGATTAAGAATCGAACCATTTGGTCGACTCCTTAGACATCAAAAAACGTAAGCCATGATAACAAAACGATATCGTTCAGTGACATTGCAGAAGTTGTAGATTTTGACTAAATGATAAGTCGATGATAACAAGACATTGCATAAGACTTTTTAAACTATTGGTAATAATTTCCGGACTTCGCATCACACAGCGAACACCGACGTTAAAATTTTTCCTCTAAGTCGACGTTTACACGGATTTTATCGAGCACCTTATTTTCAGCTCTGGGTGTTTAGCCGAGAATTGAGAATCCAGAATAACTGAATGCATCACTAAGCAGTGCGTTGAAAGACTCAGTGTAGACGTCGACCAAGTCCCGAGTCATCCTATGCACCTAAAGATATTAGCGACGACCACCAATTAGCCAAAATTGTATTAACAGCCTTATATCGTTATTCAATAAGAGAGACTAAATGCCGTCCAGTTTAATTTACCTAGCAACACTATTTACAAATTAAAGTGCACTTTGTCCCGCCAAATTTAAAGCCCAAATTCCAATAGAGACCAACGATTTGCAAATGTGATAAACTGCAAACGATAAACGCTATCGATTTAATTTATAGAACTGTACAATTTGCACAAATAATACTAGTTGAGATGGTAATGAGTATGCGAATACAAGCGCCCGTAGAAACAGTAGCTTTTTAAGCTGGATATACACTGCACCGCGTTTCTCGTTTGTGTTTGGATAAAACAGCCACCACAAGCGCGGAATAGCCAGTGCCCATAGTGGATACTCGGCTTAATGTCCGCCTGTTGCACTCACACAAAGATAACGACAGCTTAAAAGGAATATAGTGGGGTAGCGACGTGGTCTCCCTTCATACGACGATTGCAAAGAGCAATCCCCAGGGTATAAGTTAATCACAAAATCTCTATAGATTATGCCACTTTCCAAACTGATTACCGGATATTATTAGATGTTATGATATTACTTAGCCCACTATCCAAACGTGGTTTTATTACGTCCCACGGACGCACTGCTTAGCGCCAGAGTTGAAAATCGAACGATGTGTTTTTTCAACACGTTAACTCGCGCTCCGCTCTGTTGAATTCTCAATGCTCAATTCAACGCAGAGTGCTGAAAATCGAGTGCGCGAAAAAATCCCGCGACGATTTTATTACGTACGTGCGAATATCGACTTACACCACGTTGGTAAGGACGTAAAAATATCACAGCGAGACTTTAATGCGCACTGAATTTTCAACTCTCGGTATTGAACCGAGTATTCAGAATCCAACGGAGTGCATTCCAGCGCGTCGAAAAAACACTTGGATTTTCAATAGTGATGTACCGACTAGTCGGCGATATTTGTAGTCCGCGACTAGCCGGTTAAAACCACCGACTAGTCGGCCCATTTTTTACGTTTTATGCTTAAATTTAAAAGACTGTGACTGAAGTTAAATTGAAATCTTTACTGTTATATTTTTTATTATAGAATCAGTTTTAAAGTTTACTTTCAGTGCAATCAGGAAATTAGGATATTAAGGGATCGGAACTATTCGTTTGGTCCATTAATTAATTAGACTTAGATCCAGAAATGTCTATGTATGAGGACATATCCAAAGCCATGGCTCTAAAACTCATTTCACCGTTGTCATGGGGGACTTCAACGCGAAACTGGGCAAACGAGACGATGATGAGCTGAGAGTGGGGCAATTTGGAGTTGGACGTCGGAACCACCGGGGTCACTTACTGGCCAGTTTTATGAAGAAGGAAGACCTCTTATGATGAACTCCTTCTTCAGAAAACGTGAGCACAGAAAGTGGACCTGGCAGAGCCTCGATGGTTCAACTAAAAACGAAATTGACTTCATTATGTCGACGAAGAAGCAAATATTCAATGATGTCTCTGTGATCAACGCGTTGAAAACCGGAAGCGATCACCGCATGGTAAGAGGCACATTGAATATAAACATCAAGCTGGAAAGATGTCGGCTGATGAACTCTACGCTCCGTCCAGCTCCGATCCAAATCCAAAACCCCGAGAGATTACAGCTCGAACTCCAGAATCGTTTCGAGTGTCTAGGGAGCTCCGTGGACGATTATAACGATGGATTCGTGGAAACTGTCCATACGGTCTGGTCTAAGGTCTTCAAGACCCACCGTACTAATGGCGAAAAAAATATCTCTGATCATACTCTGCAGCTAATGAAGGAGAGGCGTGAAATGATCCTGCAGTCTTCAGACGACGCGCTAAAGTACGACAGCTCAATAGGCGGATCTTCAAGTCCTTGAAAAACGACCTACGCCGTTTTAATATGGACCGCATCAAGGACGCGATAGAGCAAAACAAGGGCTCCAAGGTCTTTGCTAGAAATCTGTCTACACTGTCTGGACAGAGTCAGCTTGCGAAACTGAAGACCGATGATGACAGGATCGTATTCGCCAAGCCTGAGCTGTTGAGAGAGATCAAGAGGTTCTATGGACAGTTTTACACGTCAAAAAGCAAACCCCGTTACGAATCTGGCAAACGACCCAAGCGCCAGATTGACCCGACACTACACCGAAGACATCCCGGGCGTTAGCTTGTACGAGATAAGGATGACTCTGAAGCAGCTCAATAACAACAAGGCGGGCCGGGTGATGACGGAATTACGGCCGAACTGCTGAGGGCCGGAGGAAAACCCGTTCTTAAGGCCCTCCAGAAGCTGTTTGATTTCGTCATATTCGAGGGCAAAACGCCACAGGCATGAAACAGGTGTGGTGGTAATTTTGCTTTAAGAAGGGTGACAAGACAATACCCTTCTTATGATAATAGGCCCATCTCACTTCTGAACCATGTCTACAAGCTGTTTTCAAGAACATCACGAACCGTCTCGCACGCAAGTTTGACGACTTCCAGCCTCCCGAACAAGCCGGGAGGTTTTAGCTGCGGCAGGTTATACAGAAGACCGAAGAGTATAACCTGCCTTTCTGCTTAGCGTTTGTGGACTACGAAAAAGCCTTCGATTCGATCGAGACATGGGCTGTACTGCAGTCTCTTCAACGGTGCCAGATCGACTACCGGTACATCGAGGTGCTGAAGTGTCTGTATGAAAACGCCACTATGTCAGTCCGACTCCAGGACCAGACTTCGAAACCTATCCTTCTGCAGCGAGCTGTGAGACAGGGAGACGTTATCTCTCCGAAACTGTTCACCGCTGCACTGGAGGATGTGTTCAAGGTTCTGGACTGGATAGGGGCTGGCATCAACATCAATGGCGAGTACATCACTCACCTTCGGTTAGCCGATGATATAGTTGTCATGGCTGAGACCATAAAGGACCTCAGTGCAATGCTCGATTGCCTCAGAAGAGCTTCCGAAAGACCACTCTTTCGGAAGACCCACGTCTTAAAATGAATATGGACAAGACAAAAGTCATGTCAAATGCCCATGTAACACCCACTCTCATGAAAATCGGAGGCGCTACACTCGAAGTTGCGGACGTTTACCTAGGGCAAACTGTCCAGTTAGGTAGGTCCAACTTTGAGAAAGAGGTCAATCGTCGAATTCGATTCGGCTTCGAACGCTTCCCGCGTTCGGGACGCTTCGCAATATCGTCTCGTCCCAAATACTGCAGTGTCTCAAGACGAAAGTCTTTGACCAGTGTGTGTTGCCAGTGACAACCTATGGCACAGCAATGTGGTCGCTCACAATGGGCCTTATCAGAAGGCTTAAAGTCACCCAAAGGGCAATGAAGAGAGCTATGCTCGGAGTTTCCCTACGTGATCGAATCAGGAATGAAGAGATCCGCAGGAGAACCAAGGCAACCGACATAGCCCGAAGAATTGCCAAACTGAAGTGGCAGTGGGCAGGGCACATTGCTGACAGAACAGATGGCCGATGGGGCCGAAAGTTTCTGGAGTGGCGACCGCGTACCGGAAGACGTAGCCGAATGGACCGATGACTTTGTGAAGGCCGCTGGAATCCGCTAGATATGGGAAGCTCAAGATCGGTCGAAGTGGAGGACCCTGGGGTAGGCCTATATCCAGCAGTGGACGTCTTTCGGCTAAAGTGATGATGGAGATCCAGAAACTAAAATCCGGAAGTAAAATAAATTAATACTTCTAACAAAAAAGAAGAAACTCTATAGCAAACATTCGGCAATAAGTAGGTTTGCCATTTTGAACATAGCCGATGTTATCCGAACTCAACCGAAATCAATGATCGGCTTGGCCGACTAGTAGCTAGTCCGCCAGTCACAGTCGGCCCATCTCTAATTTTCAACTCTCGGCGCTAAGAAGTGCATTGTAAATGAAGTGCGCGAAAAAAACCGCCGCGATATTGTTGCGGTGGACTTAGTGAATATAATAGAAAGCTTAGTTCCAAGGTGTTATTCGATGCAACAAAGTGGCAGATTCAGGCGACTTTCCTTTGCGTCTAGACTTTATATTATTAATTATTATTATAGATTTCTTGTTACACACCGTTCATAAAGACTTGGGTCGATAAGTGCATGACGATCGAGACTTGGGTCCTCATTTTTTTACCAATATAGGATATATCATAGCGTGTCAATGGCCTTTGGTTCTAAAGTCACATCAAATCGATTTGACTGTGCAAACCGATCCTTGCGGTCATTGAATTATGAATGAGTGATCCATTTCTCTCGGGCTTAATAGCTATAGGCCACACTGTTGCGTCAACATATCGTATAAAGGCGTAGCTACTTTTGATACAATAAAACAATGAATTTCGAGGGCTACTTTGGAACTTTAACCTTAACGTTAATTTTAAAAGGTGCTACATGTCATTGTTGTATTAAAGTTGCAAAGTCTTATTTGCTTCGTTTCGTAATTACTCTGCAATCTTTGACTTTGTAATAATTTCCATCTCTGCCGCATCCGCGTCGCGCCTATCTGACCGACCTCTAAACTGTAAGGAGTTTGCGCAGTAAATTGCGCAATTTATCATAACGTGTACTACCTCAACACTGAAAACTTAGCTCGTTGTTGTCATTTCGCCTACGAGAAATCACGGAAACAAATTTAACTTTACAAATGACGATCGGCTGATTAAATTATCTAGCTTAAAGAGCGGAAAGGTGGATTGGCGATATGTTCTAAGATGTCGAATCGAGCTCAGCATTTGACCATTATTCATTTTTTTATTGCTGAATGGGCTTGCTCTTAACCTCGATCACACCTGATCGAAAGCAATTGATGAGGTCTATGATGGAACGACCGGGCCCATTGTATACTATCTCCACATACTTGTTCCTGATCTTTGGGTATGTAGAGTAGAACCCACGACAAAAGCTAAAAGTGCACTCCTTAATTCTTTCCAAAAATTCTAACGGCCTAATACTTCGACAGTTTATTCTGCCAAGTGCAACTTGACGCTTGCAAGTGCATATATTGGTAGCTTCTCCGCTCCCACACAATTGGCTAAATTGCTCTGGATGCTAACTGAATCCTGCCGGATAAAAGTAAGCGGTTAGTAGTTATGATGCTGAGAAATTGTTACATGTATTTGAACGAAATGTTCATGAGGAGTGGAGATTATTATCAAGCGGTTCTAATACTTACTGATTTTGGGCTTTATGAGTGAAACGTGCATTTTAGTTTTAGTTAGTTTTGGGAGATATTAAAGGCCGAAAGAGGAAGGATAAAAATGTTCCTGGTTTAGAAACGGCCTTACGTCCTGCGAATTATTCCTTGAGTAACATCGTGTGAGAAGTGCACTGATGATGGTCCAAGACCAAGACTTAATAGCGTCAGGTTTCATTTGCCTAATACATGCTGACCTGGACTCACATGTGGTGCAACTTTGAGGCGCACACCGCATTTTTGTATTCCACCGCACGTTATTTCAATAGCCTTAAGTGTCATCACTATTATGTCTTCCATTTTTTTTTTTTTTTTTTGTTTATTGGCAACTTGTTCCTATCACGTTCATGTAAATATGTAGTTATTATTTCATCGTGCTTTGTATGTTGTGCACCAAATAAACGAATAAACGATTTATCTATCTATCAATAGTCACAGTCGACTAAAAAATATAGCAACATCAAAAACTTGAAAGTAGCGACACACTACAAATTATTGTTCTAAACCGGTATGCATTAAAATCTGGCCGGAATAATCATACGACTGATTTTAGAAGACCTCTTATATCCCAACATCGATACAGTCAAGGAGGTCAAACATATTTTGTAGGCGAGTGTGACTCAACCCAGCTTGAATCCGTAATTACAAATATCATCGGTTAGCATAATAGCGTAGAATTATCTTATGAAGTAATACTACTGGGTACCGGCACCCTAATTGCGTATTACACTATCAATCCTAATCTGAATGATATTTCTAATGTTAGAAAAATGGGTCTCCTCAACTACGTAAAAATCTCAGTTGAACTGTCAAAATATAGTGTAACACACTTTATTACGCAATTACCCCGTTGTTTCAACAGTATCAATTCTTTAAAAAATATCAAAGGAAAGTATAAATATGCGCAACTTCGCAGACAGAAACCCTTTCATTGTTGCATTGGTTTATTGTTTCGGAAATGTTGAAATTCTATTCGCATGACCTTGCGTCTTTGGGGACCGCAGCTCTTAAGTATGTTAAGAATAGGAGATAACGGTTCTGTGTAATTCATACTTTCTCTTCCTCATCTTCGAGTGCATACTTTGATTGAGGTTAACCTTCAAAGATCTTTAAAATATATATTAGAGTTTCCAAATGATACGATTCTTCACTTACATTAATTAGATAAGGTACCAGTTGACAAATAAGTTTTTATCACAGTCTGCATACCAAAAACCCTTCGTATAGAAAAAAATCCGTCTAGGAGAGTTTACAACAGGTTTACATTGCGCGGGAAAGTCATGTTTATTTCATAAATAAACATACAGACACGTTAGGAATTCAAATAGTAGTGCCTAGATTTATTAAAACCGGTTTCAGAACAAGCAAGAGTTCCTTTTCACTGACGAATATTTCTATCTTCAGGGCTTCTAACAATGCGGGCAGAACTAATTGGCGAGTGTATTGATAGATTTATTTTGGGCTTATTAGCAATACAATCCATTAGATAGTCGTCCAATTTGCCTCAAATACCTGGCAAAACCCCGAAGTGATGTACGCACAAGCAACGGCGCACAGTGGAACGAATGTATGGGAGCGGTTGGACGTAGACATGTCCGAAAAAAAAGAGTAAAATTATGCCAAACTAATGATGCCATCTTATTCGATTACTTAATGCCTTCATAACTTGTGGTGATGAATTTCTTCATAACTCCCATATTTCGGGAGTAATTTGAGAAAATGTGAAATTTTACTATGAAAATGAGTGTATCGAGCTCTCTCCCTCCTGATTCCGGGCTTGTTTCAAGTAGCGGTCTCTAATATCATAATGCTAATACTAAGAGCTATATTTAATACTAAGACACATAGTGCGCCAAATGTGCACTTTCTGGGATAAAGAGTGATGTTTATTTTATAACACAATTTTTTTATTTTTTGTTTATTTTGTTGATTAAAACCGTTTTTCTAAAGGTTTACCTTATTACAATAACATTTCTGAGCAGCCAATTAGAGAAGATATAAGCTAATTAGGATATATAATTAGGGACTTAAGGTTTACATATAAAACTGATGCACTAATGATTACTGATAAGAACATTGCTATTATTTAATTACTAAATGGCTCTTAATACACTAATTTAGCATGCATCATTTACTAATTATCACAATAACTAATTACCTTGCAATATTTAACAAAGGATACCTGGGATACCTGGATTTTATATAAATAGGTCACTATTAGTAACTTTAAAATCAGTGTTGATTTACACCTCGTTGTATCCAAGCTAATCTCGCAATGTATTTTCCAAATTTTAATACAAATCTTGATATTCACGTTGCTTTATGCGCACGCGCACATAAAGATTTACGCGACTTTAACTATTTGTTCAGTGTTTTAAAAGATAACAGTTGTGTTCAGTTATGTGAAAGTGCTGAAACAAGTTTAAAAGACTGGTGTCGTCGATTTTGCTACCGCATTTATGCAAAATGGACACAGTCTGGAAGAAGCACAGATAAGTTTCGGAAGAAACATGAGATTTGGCTACAGGCTGCAATTCAATGGCCGGAATTACAGAATGAAAATATGGAACCTTCTACAGAAAATATAAGTGACGTCATCGAGCCCATAATTTCTCCTGCTAAATCTGATGCTTCAACTTGTACACATCCTAGTCCTCGTAAATCTTTTGAGGACCTTAGTAACCGGCAAAAAAGAAGACGCACTGAAGATAGTCTTTCATGCAGCAGTAGCAGCGCTGAAATTATGTTTTCGGCCGAAAGGGCGCTTCAAAAGGCAGGACAAAGCGATACAGCTTATGTTATGAAATACTTGACGGAGAATCCAGAAGAGGCCTCAAAAATCAAAGCCTTCATTGAAGGTAAATCAATTCAGGTACGGGAAATATCCCCTTTGAAGGCATTGGCTCTTTATGTATCGATGAACTTATCGAAATGGCGCTATAACACTCTTCGGGATTTCAACACTCAAGAAGGAGCTCTTCAATACCCGAGTTACTACATGTTGGTTAAAGAAAAAATTAAGTGCTATCCGGCCAAAGAAGATCTCACAGTTACAGAGAGCTCTGCAAAAATCAAATTACAAGCCTTGATGGATTTAACCTCAAGAAGACTTATTAGGTCGTTAGAAACCCCTGTTGATCCCAATCAACAGCTCGTATTGACCAGCAAATGGGGTTTTGACGGATCATCTAGCCAAAGCATTTATCATCAAAGGACGAGTGAAGATGAGCAAATCGATCTTGCTAGTAATTTTATGATTAGTCTTGTACCACTGCGGCTCGTCTCAAAAGGTGTAACAATTTGGGAAAACGAGCGACCATCTTCCACTTCATTTTGCCGGCCAATATTGTTTAAGTTTATAAAGGAAACCAAAGAAAATGTGCAGAGAGAGATGGCTGAAATCGAAGCAGAGATTGAAGCCTTAACTCCATCCACCATCACTGATGGAATTAGTGTCAAACACCAACTGCTGTTGACAATGATTGATGGTAAAATTCATTCCATTATATCCAATACAGCAGCTTCAGTGTGTGACATATGCAAGGCTTGTCCTAAAGAAATGAATAATTTAGAGTTAATCAAAGATAAACACGCAAACGAGGACATGTATAAATATAGCTTAAGCACCCTTCACGCTTGGATTCGCTCAATGGAATGCTTATTACACATTTCCTACAAATTAGACATAAAATCATGGCAAGTAAGGGGTGATATAGCAAAAAGGCAAGTTGATGACAGGAAGAAAAGAGTTCAAGAGGCTGTAAGAAGAGAAACGGGCTTACTTCTCGATGTTGTGAAACAAGGCAGTGGATCCACCAACAATGGCAACTCGGCAAGGAGATTTTTTGAAAACTACACTAAATCTGCTGAACTGACCGGAATAGATGCTATGCTTTTAAGAAAAATCTGTGTGATCTTGCAGTGTATTTCATCAGGAGAGAAGATCAACGTAACTAAATTCCGAGAGTTCTGCTTTGATACTGCTAAGCTTTACGTGGAGTTATACCCATGGTATTATATGCCTTCTTCACTTCATAAAATTTTAATGCATGGGCCAGACATAGTTCAGAACATGTCAATTGTGCCCATTGGTTTTCTATCCGAAGAGGCATCTGAGGCTAGAAATAAAGATTTTAGAAAATATAGAGAGGGGCATTCTCGAAAGCATAGCAGTATCTCATGCAATGAAGATATTATGCACAATCTTTTACTGTCTTCTGATCCACTTGTTACAAGTATCCGTCCAAAAGGAAATAAGTTTGTAAAAAAATCTTCTTTTAAGGAATTTTATGAGCTTACGGATTCTGAGAAAAGTGATATCGAATTTGTTAACATAAATGATTTAGCGGACATCGATTCTGAATTTGAATTAATTGATGATGATGATGATGACGAAGATAATTAAATGATGTTATTGTTTTAAAATGTGTAACTTAGTAAATTAGAGCTTACATCTTAATTATTTATTGTACTTTTAATGAAACTAGGTAATTTATTATCAACTTACTTAAAAGTCATACTCTCATCAGTTCTTGTGAATATTTTTGTTAATATATATTTCTGTATATATATATAATATATTTATAGACCTCTTAATAAGTCTGTCTGCGGTTTAAAGTAAATACAAATGGGGAAAAAACGTTTTTTTTTTTAAATTTTCATTTCCTTTTATCCCAGAAAGTGCACATTTGGCGCACTATGTGTCTTAGTATTAAATATAGCTCTTAGTAATAGCATTACGATATTAGAGACCGCTACTTGAAACAAGCCCGGAATCAGGAGGGAGAGAGCTCGATACACTCATTTTCATAGTAAAATTTCACATTTTCTCAAATTACTCCCGAAATATGGGAGTTATGAAGAAATTCATCACCACAATTTATGAAGGCATTAAGTAATCGAATAAGATGGCATCATTAGTTTGTCATAATTTTACTCTTATTTTTCGGACATGTCTACGTCCAACCGCTCCCATACATTCGTTCCACTGTGCGGCGGCGCCATTTAAGCCACAGTAAGTCCTATGCACGGAAATCGATAATGACGAGTGTGACAAGGTTGCAAGTTTACTAGCAACGCTTTCGACAAATTATTCAGTTTCTAGTTGGTTATTGTCACTCGTTTCATGGGATTTGTGGTCGTTTTGATGAAAAATGCGTTATTTTTGTGTCAGTTTTGGCAATTAATGTTTAGAATAAGCACTGACCATAGCGTTTTTTCGGCACTATTTATCTTAACGTAAATACAGCCAGAATCCATAGGATGGGCTGTATAATTTCATAACAGTTGTTGATCTCCTTATATTGCCAAAGAATACGGATAAAATAAAAATGTAATCCCAGATCGGTAAAGATTATGATTGGTGAAATCGTGACCCTTTCCCTGAGGGTTGGTGGTACACACGGCTACACATCAAGCTATAGATTTCCAGTATAAGCTGATCTCGCATTGTATAGGATTTCCGTACAGTGCGAGATCTGCGTAAACTGGAAATGTATAGCTTGACGTGTAGCCGTGGCTACGTGGGATCTTTCAGTTTCTCAAATGAATCCCGGGGCCTGAATTCACTATGACCACTTAACGATTCCTTACTCATAACCACGTCAATCACACACGAATTCTGCTAATATAGTACCTATTATATCGTCAAATTGTCTTGGAACATACTGAATATGACATTTCGATTCCTTACCGTTACATTGGTTTCTAAAAAAAAACCACCACGTAGTTTGAACGTAGTAAGATTTCGCGGGGAATCATTTTATCAATACAGAATTGGGGCCCTGATACAGGGAGTCAAACACGGTAAGATTTTCGTAAAGCTACTAATTATTTGTACATACAGAAGTGAACAATTTTCTTCATTATTGATTTGATAAGGATTCTATCTGCCGATCTCTTAGATTATTTTGACTGATTTGTTTTTAGCGTCTGCCTCGTTGGTCTTGTGGTAGCGAGCGCCAGTGTTCGAGCATGAGGTCCTGGGTTCGATTCCCAAGTGTTATTGGGCTTTTCTATCTGGAATTTCTCACTAGCAACCCGGAGTCAGAATTTACTCCCAGGTGATGGTAATATGCTCGCCCCCTATTACATGGGACTTACAACATAAATGGCGAAAGACATGCTGCATTAAAATCAAGAAGAGGTGGTAATCTCTTTTCCAATGAGTATAATGAGTCTTGCTTTACCTACAACAACAACCTATACTTTTTTATGATTATGTTTTAGAGTTTTAATAGTACCTACCTAGGTCACGCTGTGTGGCTGATATAAATCTGAGAAATCGAGGTTTTTTTTAACTTTTAATCATTTTAAAAACTACACTTACCTGAGTCTGCTCCAAAGAACAATTTCAATTTGACAACGAAATACACAGGAATAAGTGACAAACATAATGAAATTGAAAATGATCGAAGAGCAACTTGCAATGTTGAGTCAGTACACACGGCTACACATCAAGCTATACATTTCTAGTTTACGCAGATCTCGCACTGTACGGAAATCCTTACAATGCGAGATCAGCTTATACTAGAAATATATAGCTTGATGTGTAGCCGTGGGTTACCTACCTACATTTAAATGCAATCTTCCTACAGCTTATGGATCGGTTCGAATTAATTATAAGAAAAGTAGAAAATTCTTATCTCATTTTATCTACATTCATATCGCAGTTCTATTGGAAGGGTTTTCTTCGGAAATAAGCATCACCTTTGTACGTTTTTTCTGTTCCTTACTCTTGTGTTTGTGTGTACATAAATGGTAAAAAAAATTAAGAAAGTTTTTAATATGATCAGATTGTCACTCGTTTTTTTAAGATGGCGACAGTATTGATCGCCAAAGTCAATCAATGCTGCGGGCAACTTCTTTTTACCTGACTGCGGCCAAGCCCAAGAGAAGGGTAATGTTTTTTTAACGATTTATGGTACCTCCCTTAAGTTGACATGGTTTACGTGAAAATGAAAATGTACCTTAGTAGTTGTGTAGTAAAGCAATTAAATCGCATAATTAATTAATTGACCACCCATTTGAGTAATTATTTTTTTTGTTTTAATAATATGTGGTGTAGTGTATGAAAATGTATTTGTAAAATGTGATATACAAAACAATCATTGGCACGTTAACTTAGAATGAAAAATAAAAACATACTTTCACAAAATTATCAGTTGTAAATCTAAAATATTATAATTTTACTGAATAAAATATTTCATTTGTATTTTTTCGGTTATAAACACAGAAGTCCACTACCGCCATTGCCGCGTCATTCTCCGGAACTATTTTCACAAAGTTAATAAGCAAAAGATGACGAAATATCAGCCCCAAAAGGTTAATTGCCATGTAGATGAACACTGACTTATGAACACATTGACTAGCAACTGTGGACTGGTGCAAGAACCTGACCTTCTATACTAGGTGACTTATCCTCCTCTTTGGTGTCTGGTTGATCTACATCGGCGTTACCTTGAGCTTGGGCAGGGTCCACAGACGCCTGCGACTCACCCTTGGAGTCCTGGGAGGACTCATCTTCTGTCGTTTGACCGTCGCCTGTCCCGGACTTCTTGTCTTCATCCTGCACACAAATATATTGATGTTGAATTTCTTAGTTTTTTTTTTAATAATATTACATGTAAAAGTGATTCTGATATACAATTTGCAGAATAAACCATTTCATTACAAACCATTTCGGAAAACACATTTGTTTGTATGACACAAATATGTATACTCATATTTTTATTTAAAATCTTTATGTAGTCAATACACATACATAACTTTTCTTAAGCACTTCAGAAATCTATTAGCATTTTATAAACCATTGCTGGTCACTTCTCATACAAATAAACATGTTTTTATATATTTCTAGTAACAAATTGGTTGTATCGCTTAGCGTCCAAATGAACAGCAATTTAGATTATCAATCATTACTATGCAGTTAGCTAGTGAGTTTAATAATACCTGACATAGTAATGTTAAATCATCGTCTGCTCAGCCTCTTGCTAATTATGTTGGGATTGGCTTCCATTCTAACCGGTTCCAGATGAAAACCCTTTACATATGACAACTGCCTATCTTACCTCCACAACCCACAGTTACAGAGTATCACAATACTACTTGGTAAGACAGGTTGTCAGTTTCGGGCTTCTGACACCCGTATCAACTGTCAAAGATCTATGAGCTTTCCAAGGCACAGAGGGGTCTTGGTATGTAAAGATGGTCACCCATCCACAGACCAACCTCGGCAAACGTAACTTAATCTGAATGACTGACCCGTGCGGCTGTTATTACATAGCCACAAGGCCCTCTAGCAATGTTCAATGAAACTCTCAAAAACATCATTTACTTCACAATACAAGTAAATCCAGACATTTTAGTATATTGACAGTAATAGGGAGCCAAAACAACCATGTTTAGACTACATTGCATGTCTTGTCAACAGTGTGATAAGCTTGTCCGAGCAAATACAGCAATGGACAATCAAGTATCAATACGAACATTTTCATAGTAGATGGACGACTTTGCATGTAAGCATGACTTCAATACATTCATGCAAGTTTATAAAACTGCTCTTTAAACGAACCTAATTAATTCCAAGATAATGAAACATTTCAGGTTCTGTATTGTGAAACTAGATGTCATTTTGCACAAAGGCAGAACAGATTGTGAAAATTTTACTATAACCAGTGCTACATGTTTGTATTGTTGTTTAAAATGACAAAATATGAAATAAAATTAAAAAAATTACAGCCATGCATTGCAAAATTTGCACGTTGAATACCATTCTATTGGTGAAGTCGGCGTCACTTCCGCGCGCCGTCACTCAATTATCAACCTTATATTAATGGAGGCAAGTCACAAATTTCAATGCTTCTCTTCTCGCACTACAGTAAGACGTATACAGCTGTGTACATACAATATCTATGTATGGATTACTAGTATCATTATGAGGAATATTCTACATCTCTCCGGTCAAATCCGATGTAAATTTCAAGTATTTCTTGATCAATTATTTGCGTTCGCGCCATAAACGTATACTATCACAAAAAATGTACCGGAAAAAAAACTAAAGAGGTCAGCAATAAAGGCCCCCGAAAGGACACTTATGTTTTATTTACATCGCCGGCCGAGTTCTGAGCGTGAATAATGAGTCGCCAGGCCGCAGCTCAGTGAAACAACAACATATCACGCTGCCTCTAAAATTGAATAATCGCAAGAAACCAAATATCAAGGTCATGCGGATTTCATATCAATGTCATATAACATCGTGCACATTAACAAAGGCCCTGCAACGAAATGCAAAGGGGCGGGGGTGGCCAAAATATGCGAAATCCTGAAAAATATCCCATTAGAATCAGTTTCGATAACTGATCAAGATGGCATTCACAGTTTTTATTGCGAAATATTGACTCGTATCACAACCCTCCGTGGCGTAGTTCCCGCTTTTAGCGGGAAGCAATCGTTCTGTCAGCCATGTTGAGACGCAGGCAAACATTAGTGATATAACACGGAAATAACACCACTACACAACTGAAATCCATCTTATTAGACGCGCACTATTACAGAGAAAATTAAAACAAAGACATATTTCACAACTATACCTGATTATCACTGATTTTCGCTTTATCGGTATCACCCGACATTTTTCCTACGAAGAAATTGAAAGCGAATTCCAAGCGTCTTCAAACACCGGACAACACAAATGCACGCACCCATAACATAGAAAAAAAAGTTAAAGCGTTTTGTTATTTTCGGTGCATCGGCTATTACTAATATCTAAAAACCCGAAAAACGATTATTTTATCTTTAATTGGACTAAGATAATATAGATTTATAAAAAATATCGTTCTGTTTTATTTTATAACAAATACAAAAGTTTCATCCATCTACAAATGTTATGTAAGAAAGAAATTAAAGTATTAAAATAGAAACGTTTATAAAAATATTACTAAAATAAGTTTGAAAAATTTAACTGCAAATAGTTTTGTTATTAGAGCTACCATTACATTTTAAACTAACACGTTAAATCATGGGTACGTAATAGATTTGTAAAGGAATTACTACTTTAAACTTTTTAAGGTAAATAAGTAATAAGAATAACGTATGAATGAAAAAATACCTTGAAGAGATTGGTAGCGGTTACTGGTTTTAAAATTAACTAAGTGTATTTTAGTGTCTCGATATTTGTTTTTATCTAATTTTGGTGGTGTTCTAGATGTTACATTTTAAAATAAATCCTCTTTAGATTCATGTTTTAGCAAAAGAGCAATAACCGAACGTATTTTCATTTTTAACCAAAGACAACAATTTTGACTTTTCTAAAAACTCAACTGTATTATTTCTGTGAATATTTCAGAATGAAAAATAGCACAATCGTTGTTCTATTTTAGCTCGTTATGTTTCAGTTATATTTGAGAACTCATTAGATTATTCAAGTTGGTAGATAATTACTCTAAATACAAAAAGAAATAAAATTGGTAAGCGACATTTAAAACATCTCTCATTTTGTCTATGGTCCGCGTCGTTCTCGCAACGAACTTGCGTTGCGAGAGAAACCTTTCATAAAGTTTTTGGGTCATTTTGATCCTTTTTAATGGCTGCGGTATTACGCGGTTGAATGTGAAATTGGGTTCAAATATGAGTGATTATTCTTCTATGGCTACGCTTCAAAACAATAGCCAAACGGCGGGATTTGCGGCTGCTGTACAACGTGCTAGATTGGTAAGCGCATCTTCTCTTTACAAAAATCGCGTCTATTGACATTTGCGTGTTATTTACCGTTAAAATTTTGTGTTTATACCTTCAACATGGAAATTATCATTAATTATATGTAGTTTTTATTCCAACCCGCCCTTTTCTCTTCATACCATTGATGTTCCATGAAGGATCATTGGTAAGATGCTTTTACCTAACCTACTTATTGATTGTAATTTTTCGTGGTGATAAACGAGTAGTTAAGGCAAATACAATGCAGCTATTAAGTTTTTACATTCGATCTTGTGGCTCGGATGATTTTGGGTGGCGTACAAGCAAAGTCGTTCCGCCGCGGCAATACTGCGTTGTGGCACATTATAGGCGCGAATTATGCATCAGACAACAAACCAAATTCCGAACATGCTGTGAGTGATTCATGAAATATGCTTTTGATGAGGACTATGCCACAATATCAATGTTCAGTGAAAAATCTAATCTTAAAATATTGACTCTAGCAGTTTGAATCAGTAAGTACAAGGTTTAGTAACAAAGACAATTATTACAAATCAATAATGTTACTGTTTCCTCACTCTGCATAATATCAATTGGAATATTCTAGATGTTTCTGTATTTTTTCCCTGCCAAACTCAAATATTTATAACCACAGAGTATTAGTGTATATAAATAATCAATCAGACGTCCCTTAGGGGCGGATCAACAAAAGTTATGGTTGGTTGGTGATGGCAAGAATTTAATTTTAAATGTGTTATTTCATATTTTATACATAAGTATTGGAGGGAAACAATTAATGCAATTAAAATACAAACAATTGCCTTGGCCTTGCTGCAGTTAGCCACTTTCATAAATGCTTGCACATCTCATACACACTTTGGTTAATGTTTTGTGAGTAACCATTTCTGTTCAAAAAGCATAGAATTGTTGAACTTATTAACTTAACTTGACGGTAACCAAGTTTACCATCATACAAAATTGCCATTTAAAAATCTTATTTGTAACTAATGCTTTGTAATGTAAAACATAACCTTCAAAATTGTTCTTTTAGTCATTAATTTGTGACATCAAAGTTTGTATGAGCCACTTAAATGTTTAACAAAGGAGGGTCTTTGTTATGGACATATGTTTCAACAGTTACTTTTACAAGTTCATGATCACTTACTAATTGACTTATTATTAATTTAGTAACCGATAGGAATGTTGATAACGACTCACACCATTAGTTTACAAAGTACTCCAGATAAAATCATTTATTCCTTTGTAAAGATGAGTAAATTAGATGCATTTACATATTTCCATATCATAGTCCAAATTTGCCCTCACATGGGTTTATTTTTATTTCTAAATGGGCGAGTTTGCAAACATTTACACAACAATAGTTTTCAAAACATATATTTGTAATTAAAGTAAATTGGAAAAGGAGAATTTCATTTGTTTCTCATTAAAATCAATGTAAAACTTTGTAGATGAAAACTTGTTTCCAAAAACCATAAACTTGGAACAAGCAGCTTTGATTTCCTGTCCTTGGATCTAGGATTGTCTATGGAATATAATGTAGCAAAAAAAATGTGCCTAACTTATCTGGAAATGGTGAAGGTGAAGGTGAAGGTAAAAATAAGTTCAAAATATTAAAAAGTTTGTATTCATCAAAACTGTCTACAGGTTGCTGCTAAGCTCGAAGGAGGCGGAAGCAAGAGGCCATTGGAGGAGGGTCCAGAACCGAATGCGAAGAAATTAGCTTCAGTAGAAACACCGTATCAACCACCACAACCACAAATGAGGTAGATACTCTTTTTATGAAGGTCTGGTAAAAATTTCTATGAAAAAAAAATGAACAAGTTAATTAAAATGGTTTCTGCAAAAAATAATTTTGTCTCTAAACTTTTTATTTTATTTCTATTTTTTAATTACTGATTGTAAAGCCCTATAAAAGCTGCAAATAATTTTAAAGACAGGAAGAAATAATATCTTGGGATTGTAATGCAGTGTGAGGTTAAGAGGTAAAGAACATGACCCACTCTATTTTTAATATGTACAGTCAGCATAAACTCAAAGCCGTAATTTGGATAGCATAGCATAGAAACTGATGACTACAGTTTCAAAATTGTTGGATGAATGAAAACATTAAATGCTTCGATAGAATCCTTAATGTTCCTTTACAAATGAGAAAAATAAAATTGTATCCTGTGAATTGAAGAAAAATTTAAGTCCAAAAGTAACTAGGTACATATCCTTATTAAAATTATAAGTGTGAAATTGACATAGCAATAGAGTCCGCATAGACTCTATTGCTATGTCAATTTCACACTTATAATTTTTTCACGAAAACTGTAAAGATATAATTTGTATAAGTATAATTTGAGATAAAATATATTATTTCGCCAGGTTTTGCCACAAGAATTATATTGTCTTAATAATTTGTTGATAAAACTCCACCACATTCTTTTGCTATCTATTATTTACAAATACATATAGGTAGGTTGGTGCCAATTTTTTTTTAATTGCGTATTTTTTGCAATTCACGTGTGTCAACCCGCCCACGTGTCTCGTGTCACTCACACAAAACACGTGTTTTTGGAATACGTTTGTACAATTTGCGCGCGTCTTAAGCGTCAGAGAGGCCTGTCACTCGCACTCGTAAACTTGGTGCTATGGACTTGAAGTACTCATCTACTCTACTTATTTGTATAGGTTATGTTAGCACGCGTACGCAGGTTTGTGTCATGCATACCAAAAATGGACTTCAGTCTGAAATATTTTTTTTTTTTTTTAAACCACGTGTCGAAAAATATTACACTCGTTTTTGTTCGCAGTCTTGTTATAGGGGAGGAATTCGGTGGAACTCCAGCAACTTTGTTCTAGACCAAATCGTCAAAAGCTGTACAAAAAGAACTGGAGAAATAAATCGATTAGTTTATGTAGTCCGTTATTTTCTTTACAACTTAACATACTTATTTATAGTATCTCCAAGCCAAGCTCGCTGCATGCAAGTACGCAGGAGTAATAATACTACTATAAATTAAGGTGAAAGCTCCAGGGTAGCCCGCAAAATTCAAATTTCCTTACGTTTTTGCAATTTGCGTATTAATATTAGTAAGTTCGAACGTGCAAATTGCAAAAAAAAAGTAAGAAAATCTGAATGTCCCGGCTTCTTTAGCGCATCCCCCTTAACACTTCGTGTGTTCGTAGTGGACCGAGTGCCGCCCCGGCCGCGAGCCGCGCCGCCCCATCGACACCCACCCCGGCGCCGCCCGCGCCCTCTAGTGCAGCCGGCAGCCTCATGCCCGACCAGACGCTCAACGAGTACATACGGGTGCCCGACAAGATGGTCGGACTTAGTAAGTATCGACACCACATGAAAATGATGAGAAAAATCACAATATTTTAAGGGGTAAGCGCCAGGGTACTCCGTTAAATTCAAACTTTCTTACGCTTTTGCAATTTGCACAGGTCAAATGCCACTGACATGCAAATTGCAAAAAAACGTAAATGGAATTTCGCGGTCTACCTTATAGCGCACCCAGCAAGATACTCAAACGCATAGCATTAATTTAAATTAAACCATTTACAATGCACGTTTTGACTGTCACGAAGTCGATCAGTCAGAATGATGAAGTTAGTTGCCTATTTCAAACAAAAAAAAAACTAAGCGATGGACACTCTTTTAAATAAATTCATTAACATCCAGTAGCTGACCCGACAGACGTCCGGTCTTAACTATGAGTATTGAATTCGCATAGCGCAACATTTTTCTATTTTTCTTTCATAAGGTCCTTCTCCTGTCCATAACAAACACAACAAAAAAGAATTAGCAAAATTGTTCCAGCCGTTGACGTGATGCCGCGACCAAGAAAAATAGGGATTCATGTTTATATAAATAGATTACTACAACTACTGTAAGTCTTATAACATCAGCTATGCGCCAGTGAAGTCGAAGACGAGAAGATTTTAAAAATGTTTTTTTATTTTATTTTATTATTATTGCATTAATTGCATTTAGTAAAAAGCTGTTATATGCGGTTATTAAGACACATGAGAAGTTGGATAAGCAGATGCAATAATTTCTTCAACTTAAGTAATTTTCTCAGGGCCATCAGGCAGAAACTATAGCTACGATCCTGTCATACTCTTTTTGCCTCGTTTTACGTTCATTCATCTGGTCATAGACGCACGCCGGTGGCCCGTATATAAAATACCAAAATTAAATACCACGTGCTTTGTCCACAGTAATAGGTCGCGGTGGAGAGCAGATCACGCGCCTGCAAGCGGAGTCTGGCTGCAAGATACAGATGGCGCCAGACTCAGGTGGCCAACCCGACAGACTGTGCACCCTCACGGGGTCGCGGGATGCTATCACGAGGGCCAAGTAAGGACTAATACTAGCTACAGTACGCGCTCGTTAAGAAACCACCGAATGTTTTAGAAACACTTCGGCTAGATCTTCTTCTAGGAGAAAACCTTCATTTTAATGATCTTGTGAGGTCGGTCTACACTGCGCAGAACGACGCACGCCAGCAGATCACAGTACTTAAGTAGGGTAGAGCCATGTCTCTGACACTAAAACATGTATCTCCTCCTATTATCCTTCTTAACGACCGCGTGCTGTAGATGCCCTGATCCCACCATCTCCTTTTCACCCGACTGCGCCACAACAAAGATAGGGTTATGTTTTTACTATCGGATTGAAAAAATTGTAGGGGTTAGTTAGGTTTATTTGGAATTAACACAATTGTATGAAAAGTGTATATTTTATTCCAACTATGCAAATGATATTATTTACATTCTTACCAATTTGACATTAACTGCCAAACTAAAAGAATAAAGAAAAGTAAATACATATAAACAAGTTACAATGCTTCTTAAATGAGGTTTAAGTCTTAACACAGACTGACACACTACAAAAAACAGTCACTCTTGGAAATTTTCTTTAATCTTGAATAAGTTACTTCAAAAGGTATCATACAGTCCGATAGAAGGGATTTGGATTAAATCTCCTCGAACATAAACCTAGACAAGTCGGAACCCTCACCGTTTATTCAGCACTGAATGTTACAGGTCTGAGGGATCACATAATACATATGGTGGTATGATTGGTAGAACCAACACTACTTTGAACTAGTTTGAAGATCAATACTCATGCTTTCACTATACAGGGTAAGTTTTTATCCAGTGCACAAATGATAACCATGAATTATCGTATCATTCTAGACCCCCCAGCGTAGACATTTTTCGTCGGTATACAAAAAAAAATCAGCTCTTTCATAGAAAAGTGCAATACCTACGCGGTCAAAACGTACGGAACAGCTGATTTTGTTTTGTATAACCGACGAAAAATTTCTACGCTGGGGGGTCTAGAATGATATACTGAATTCATGGGTACAGTTTCCGCACTGGATAAAAACTTATCCTGTATTAGATGAGGGCTATTTCAAAGATTTTATGTATCGACCCTAAAGGAGATGCTATAGGTAAAATAACTGTGAACGGTCTTTATCCTCCTGACGTAGGGACCTCGTGAACCAGATAGTGAACCACCGTGGGCGCGAAAACGCCCCGCACCCTAGCGAAGGCCAGGTGGGCGGCGGTGCCATGCCGCCCTTGCCGCGCGGGAACGGCGGAGGTGGCGGCTCCATCACGGTATGTACCTCACTAACTTGCAGCGGGCACTACTACTGTTGGACAGTCTAAATTATTAATCTATAGTTTTGAAGCTGAAAACCAGGCATTCACAGTGGTGACCCAGTGGTGTGGTAACGGCCACGACTAACGAGTTGTAGGTCGTGGGTTCGAACCCAGGCAGGCGCTTTACTTTGTGTAGAATATTTTATCACCACTCCTCTCAAAACGGTGAAGGAAAACATCGTGAGGAAACCAGCATGTCCTAGAGCCAAAAAAATAGAAGACATGTGACATTCAAACCAACCTGCACTGGGCCCGCGGGGTAGATTATGGCCCACTCCCTCACACCACATGAGGCCTATGTCCCAGCTGTGGGAATCTCCTAAGCCGATTATGCCTGGTTTTTGCTGAATGAACCGTTAAAATTTACTGGGAAATGTAAATTCCAGACAATTTAGTACATTGTTTAGACCTATTGGAGTTGGCATGTCGATAGCTATTGATCATGGTAACAAGCTTCGTCATGTGCTGGAATTTCGAGGGAGGCTGATAAATATTATTTTTTTTTGGCCGGAAATGGAGTTACTTATTCGACATTCACATGTACGTAATAAAATCGCGGCAGATTTTTTTGCCCACTGGATTTTCAACTCTCGGTGTTGAACCGAGCATTGACATCATCAGTCAATCATCAATCAACGGAAAGCAGCGCGAGTGAGTGTCAGCGCGTCGAAAAAACACAATGCTCAATTTTCAACCCTCGGCGCTAAATCTGCTGGGTCGACCCATACTATTATTCTTTACACTCGGCCATTGTACTTACCTTTGCTATAAATGGGAAGTCGCCACTTGTAATAGCAGTGTGAATATTAGCATACTTTTTGTATTAATTTGTTGAAGCCTATTCAAATCTCGTGTAAAAATAAGTATCGGTTTTTGAAGTACCTAGGGACATCCAGTGATTACTAAGTTGACTCCACTATCAGCCTTTTTGACCTGATCTTACCCGATTAGCACTTTTCTTTATAACTGTGAAGTCACCTAGTAGAAAATGCCTTAGATTTATGTCAGCAGTTGCAGCCACCAAAAGAGATAAGTTACCAGGGTCGGATATAGTTGAAGTTTAGTAAGAAACCGATGGATCTTTTTGAATGAATTTTAATTTGAATAATGAGCTGTTTGTTTTCTACTAATTAAAGTAAATTTTATTCGAAAACAACCATCGGTTTCTTACTAAACTTCAACTATATTCGACGACCTTGGTTACTTACGTCTTTTGGTCACGTCATAGCTAGCACATTTTATAGAAATAATGGTTTGATCAGGCTGAATGAAACTGTTAAGCTAAGTAAAGGCGATGTCCCACTGTATTTAGAATGTGTGCTCGACCAGTAGGCTCCATCTTCACAGGAAGTAGTTATTCAAACTTATCTGAATCCGCAGGGCAACTTACCCATCGGACGATCGGATTGGGGTGGAAATTGTGACGTAAGTATCCAATATATCCATTTTAATAGTTCATTTTATTAATCACCTGTAATGTAGTAATAAAACTTATCAAATCTCAAACATGCATGTTTTGTAAAATTATTTTGTATTTGATATTTATGTTTGTTGAAGTTTGTAATGTAATTAATTATTGGTATTTGGTAAAAAGAAAACATTCAAACATTTCCGAAAATTACATCTGATTGGAAATAATATAAGTACCACAAATATGTAGCAGTAGAATAATACAATAAATTACATAGGCTGGTGATTATCTCAATTTTTCAAATGCATGATTTGTACATATTTTCATTGCACATGCACTCCAATAACAAAAACGTATCAGGTGGAAAATCTTTAGAATTTATATGCTAAATAATATTTTACTTTTCATTTATTTATATTTGTTTCAATTATTTAAGTAGAAATATGTGTTACCTGCCTGTTTATTTGTATGATGGTGGCACCAAGTGGGGTTTGGTGACCTGTAACACAGATTTTTCTAAAAACCAACTTCAGGCACCAGCTCTTACACTGTGAATTATTATAGTTAAAAAAAATCGAAAGTCATTTATTCAAACTAGGCTGAGAGTCAGCTCTTTTTGAACCTCAAAATTACATAAGACAGTCCCCCAAAACTGTTCAGTGCTACAAAACCATTGTGAGAGAAAATAAATAACATTTTATTGATTATTATTGAGACACTGAGAAACAGGCAATTACTATTTCATTCTAAATACAGCAGGAGGAAATAATGCTGCCGGGTCCCAAAGTGGGCCTGATCATCGGCAAGAATGGCAAGACGATCAAACAGCTACAGGAACAGTCTGGAGCTAAGATGGTGGTCATTCAGGATGGACCTAACACAGAATATGTAAGTAAAGTGAGATCATTATTTCGCTGATGTAAAATTCATTGCAGGGAAGATTATTAGTAGGCATTACTCAAGTTAGTTAGTGTAATTAATATGGCGCTTTGTTGGGACCAAACATTATTGTTATTTAAAAACTTCTATGTACATGTCACTGTATAATTATGAACATCGAGTTTAAACGTATCAATGTCAACAAGCAAAAACTGAAAACACTACAACTCTAAAAGGAGGAAAATGACTAATTTTGAGTCGGTGCCAAACAAACATAAAGGCGCCAAGTAAAATAATGGTAGCTTTATTGGTCTGCGCGAGTTGTTGACTGATTGGCGCCAACTCGAAATTGCATTAATTTCGGAACTTAAGACTGAAAGGTTGACACTTTGCTTTTCAGTTTTGTTTTTTCGTCGTTTTAATATTATTATTCTTTTTGGTATATTTTGTCTCTCGACAAAATTTTCATCTAATCATACAAAAAAAATGACAGCATCAAAACGCACATTTTGTTCCATAATCGCTACCAGGGCCGGTGGTATGCATAAACGAAATTTAACAATGTTATCTTATGTCCAGGAAAAGCCGCTGCGCATATCAGGCGACCCAGCTAAAGTGGAGCACGCGAAGCAGCTGGTGTACGAGCTGCTGGCCGACAAGGACATGCAGCAGGGCGGCGGGCCCAGGCAGATGCAGTACGACGACCAGTACTCGGGACAAGACCAGGGCAATGGACTCGCTACCAACTCCACTGAGGTAAGAGTGAACTGATTAAGCAGGAAAAGTGACGAATTTTCGTCACATATTTTTCGAAATAATTGTTGTATTAAAAGAGGATATCCATGAATCCATGTATTTTGTCATTTAGATCTATTTGTTACATAGACTAAAACAAAAATCCTGCTCACATTCTGTGTCAGATTAAAATTGTTTTTTTAATAGACTTTTTGAACATAGTCATTTATGACAGCCCACTCCAAAAATCGAAATAATTGTACAATTAAATAAGTAGCAACATTAACAAACCGTCTTGTTGTTACCAGGTACTAGTACCGAAAGTAGCGGTAGGCATCGTGATTGGTCGCGGCGGAGACATGATCAAGAAGATCCAAGCTGAGACCGGATGCAGGGTGCAGTTCCACCAGGAAAGAGACGACGGACCCGGTGACAAGAGGTAATGTATTTAACTATTTAATAATTAAATCGTTTATTTATTAAAAGGGGCACATTTACAATTAATTCCTTAACAATTAAAATAGAGCACAGTTGCTTATTTGCTAAACTAGGTTGGACCTGTGTTACAATTTCGAAAGTGCATACATTCAGAATGTTATAAATTAACAATGAGCGTAAAGAGAGCAATGGTGGCCCAGTGATAGACTTAGGAGTTGTTGTTTGAACCCAGACCGGTTCTTATATTTGTGTAAATAATTTCATCACCACTGCTCTCAAAACGGTGAAGAAAAACATCGTGTGGAAACCGGCATGTTCTAGAACCAAAAATTCGTAGACATGTGACATCTACCAACCCGCACTGGGCCGCATGTTTGATCATGGCCCACTCTCTCTCACCTAGAGGAGGCATGTATCCCAGCAGTAAGGACATTTTTTGATAAAGTGTATATATTATGATGATAAAGTAAAGAATTAAATAATACTTACATAAATATGTTAAACCTTTATACGGCATATGGAACTGACATAGTTATAGTAACACTGCCAGTGGTTTATGTTATCGTTTAGTGTTAGAAATGAAATTACATAATTAAAAAAAATATATTATTATTTCTTTGGTGGAAAATTCTTTCCCTCTGCCTATGGTATACCTTTGCTTGTTTGCAAAAAAAATGGTTATTTTTGGTAAAATGCGATTAACCTCTCGCATGTCAAGTGAACCTAATGGGTTCCGATAACAATACAATTTGTATTAGAAACCAAGATAACACTAATTAGTAGGTCAACATTCTATTATAAGGTCTACGACTGACAAATGACCTGGCCTTACCCCGTGGCCACGAGCTACACGCGTCTTGCGACACTGTCTAGAAAAAAATAAAAGAAGTTGTTTGGAACATGCCACGGGTTAAACAATTATAAAAATTGGAAATAAATAATTAAAAACAAGTATACTTACTATAAAACGGCTTTATTAATGGTTCTATTTGCACACAGCAAGTAGATCTTCTATCTGTGCATAATCGATGCTTTTTATACTCATCACGCCTGACTACCCTGAAGGTTGCGGCAGAGTTGTATAGTACGCTCACCGTACGAAAACGTTGATCAATTTTGGACGTAACATGCTACACCTTACTTGTCAACGTCGCCATTTTCATCATATAATATGACAGTGTTCAATGGGAAGGGAATCCTGATGATGAATGTGACAAGGTTCTAAGTATGGTTAAGGTTTTCGTAAGTCGACCGAGCTTCTGTAAAGTTTTAGTTAAACATAGTTCATGTGGTACAGGTGTTACCTGCAAGGCAAGCCGCACCAGGTGGACCAAGCCAGGCAAATGATTGAGGACCTCATTTCAAGTGTAAACGTGAGTATACTTTGATGATTTTGTAACGAAACTGTAGTAAAATGATAGGTTTATAGGTAACCTTAATTTTAATTATATACATAAATAATACAACATTGCGCCTTGCTTTCTTGATGGGAAGAGCAGAGGTGTAACTTTAAGTCCATGTAATTGGAGGCGAGCCTATTACCACACAACTGGGCACGGGTAGATAGAAAAAACCAATAAAACATTGCACGACCTGGGAATCGAAACCAGGGCCTCATGCTCAACAGTATTGCCTGTAACCACTAGACCAACGACAACAGCTAAAGAGTTGCTAAATTGCACACACATTTCGGATTAAAAACAAAGTATGATGAATTATATAATTATGTTGTATCCTGTTGTTAGTACTGTCAGTTGTTTACAAGATATTAGTGGCGATGCTTGGGACAGGCCAATGTTCATCAATAAACTACAGTGGGCAGGAATTTTTCATCACAGTATTGGTTGTGGAGGTCAGATAGGCAGACACTCCATGTAAAATACTGGTACTGAGCTGCATCTGTAACCAGATGCAGCTCAGACTGGAAGCCAACCCCAAAATAATTCGGAAAAGGCTAGGCAGATGATGATTGGGTTAGGATAGGAATATATAGAATGTAATCACGTTCTCAGGGTGGGGCTACGAACCAATTACTGCTTTATAATGGTGGAGGCCACGTATTTCGGGTCACCGGAGAATGTCTCTATTGTCGCTATTTTTATTTGCCTTAGTAACAAAATAACAGTCTATTTGCCTTTGTGTTTATCAAGCAATGGTTAAAGAAGGCTGGTGGGCAATGTCCGCATATAATTATTGTAATAATGTACAGAGACGTGAGCAGGAAGTGCGGTCGGGGCGCGGGCGCGGCGGGCCGGGCCAGCGCAACGGCGAGCGCGGCGGCGGGGACTTCGCGCAGTGGCAGGACGCGCAGGAGATACGCGTCACCTTCACCGTGTCCAACGTCAAGTGCGGCCTCATCATCGGCAGAGGTACGGGATAAGTCCTTCAACTCTTTGAGAAGGTGTTGCTCCAGGGAAGCACCAATTATTTATTTCAGTTATTATTCAAAGCTGTAGAAAAGGTCTTTGTAAAGGCGCTTGTCGAGGGAAAACCGTTGGTGTATTCCGGTTTGACGGGTGGGTATGGACGACGGAGTAAATATCGGCATATTTGAGCCTGCCTGTCTTTGTGATGACAACGCTTTCTTGTATATTGCAGGCAGCATAAACCCGTAACCGGCTCAAAGGCTGGGTCTTTGCATGCTCGGCCATAGAATTGTTTAAACACTAGCTTGTGCTAGCGCCTTCGTCCACGTGGAAGTCAAAAATTATCCCACGGGAACGTACTACCGGAATATAAACCATCCTGTGTTAATCCAGGTTATAACTCTGTGTGCCAAATTTCATGCAAATTCGTTCAGCCGTTTTTGCATGATTGAGTAACAAACATACAGTATTACGTAAGCAGTTTTTTTGCAATTATTAACCCCCGTCCCATGCTCACGTAAACATGGGTACAAGCATTTTTCAATGTGTTCTGGTTTATTAATTGATTCATGATAAGTCTAGAAATAAGTAATAGTTTTGGCATAGAGGACTTTATCGCATATAATATTTATCGCAATTTTTTTTGAGATGCTATGCAGTTATCATAATCTTTCTATATTAACGAAAAAACCAAACTTCTTTTAATTTTTTTATATTAATTCAAATTAACAGTCTTCAGTCCATGACACACAAATCCATGACTAAGTCTTTGATGACATTGAATGTTTGCTGCTCAATGTTGTGTCTGCTCACTTTCGTGTGATTTTGGAATATCGACATCGTCCTCTTCGAGCCATTCATAGACAAGTAGGGTTGTATATGTATTCAAACCAAAATCGACAAAGTTTTGTAGAAAATCCAAAAAAGTAAAAAATAAATACTGCTGACGTAATCACCATTCAGACTCCCCATCCCCCGTGTCATCAAAAATAAGCAAAGCAAAGACCGCCCCCCCCCCCCCCTGTAGTGCTTACGTAATACTTGAATGGCCCCATATTAGTGGAATGGTGCAATACTCTTGGTAATTTACACTTCATAACGCTAGAGTTGTGCAGGCGGAAAGTTCAGCCCACAGTCAAATTTTTAAGCATGATGCATAGTTGCAGTTTTGTGATGACATACTCTGTTTAGGCGGCGAGGTCATAAAGCAGATCAACGCAGCTTCCGGCGCGCACTGCGAACTGGACAGGCGCGCGCAAGGCTCCGACCGCAACAACCGCACCTTCTACATACGAGGGCACCCCGAGGCTGTGGAGCACTGCAAGCGGATCATCATGGAGAAAGTTGGCATTGTATGTACTACTATATTTTGAATCTCAGATAATTCTTGAGTTACGTTCCTTAATCGATTAGGTGGCAAAACGACACGTGCATTTTTTTTAAATTTAGGATCTCTTTAACAAAAGATACTTCATAATACACAGTAATAAAAAAGGATCTTTTACGTGTACTCCTTCAATTACAGAAAACCACAATATGCACGTAAACATAGGGAAAATAAATTATGAATGATGAAAACACATATATATATATATAAATGCACTCCATTTTCTCATGGGGGACGGCAGAAACTACAGAACGCCATCTGCTACGATCCCGTTTACGTTCATACATCTGAGGCGGAAGTGTGAGTTTCATTAAACCATCTCGATCAAACGCATCGAGCGCGTTCGGCGCTCTGATTCGCGCTGGATTGTAAAAGGTCCAATCGAAGCGCCGAACGCGGTCGAAGCATTAGATCGAGCTGGTAAAAAGAAACTCACACTAGGGCCTCTGGTTATACACGCACGCCGGTTGCGAGTACTATGATGAATGATGAAAATAAATGCTGAAATTAGTGAAAAAAAAAGAATGAACAAGTCAAGATTGAGCATTCATTCCTTCCTTCCTTTGCATTGGGTGTTCGAAAACCAAAACCTCCACTCATTGTCCCATTCTGTATTTTTAAAAGATAATGTCTTGTCTCGTCTCTTATGGTACAGATACTGCTTAGACATTGATCATCACGCTTGCTCAAGGCGTACTGACGATTTCAGACTCATATTTCATCATAAACCCAAGTTACCTCACAATTTTTTCTTTCGTATTATGTGAGATTAACTAAGAAATATGTGAATTTGAACAATCATATTGGTACTTGCCGGGTTAAGGTAATAGGAAAATGTTCCACATTTGTTTTTGTTTTTTTTTTATCATAAGCTTTCTTCTCTTTAGCCGGTGAACTTCATCAACGAACCTCCCGGAGGTAACGGCGGTGGCGGTGGCGGCAATGGCAACGGGAACGGAAATGGGGGTGGCAACGGTGGGGAGTACTACGGGGGAGGCGCGGGTGGGGGCGGCGGGCCCCCGGCCTGGGGCTACAATCCCCACTGGCACCAGCCGCAGCAGCAGCAGGGCCCACAGGTACATGACTGGTTCACATCGAGCTTTGGTTTTTTCTTATCTCTCACGAGTCTTAGTTGTCACTAAAATAACGAGTAAAAGGAACACAGGGGTCAATTTTAACAAGCTTTGGAATTAAGGGGTAAATTTTTGGAGATATGTTTCATATTAGTACAGTAATACAGGTTACAGTTAAGCTCTCATAGAATAGAACGATAAAAACTGTTTCGAGACCCAAAACTAACTGAAAGTTACACATTTCGTATCTACAATACAGGTTTATTGGAAAAATACCAACAACCAAGAGAGGTCATTGTACTCATCATTATGAACAACTGACTCAGATTGTTGGTGTTTTTCCAATAACCCTGTATATAATTCTGAACCGAATAATGCACATTATGAAAGTGCATTATGAACATTGTTCAGAATCGTTTACTAAATTGATTTCTGCCATTATTATATGGGTAATTTTTTATCCCAAAAATAGTTAAAACTACTTACGTAAATTACAGTTATACTTCCTCTGTACAGTCAAAACCAACCAAAATTGATGAAGTTCCTACTACGGTCACTGTTATATAGTTGCGACAGTGTGTGCGTAGATTTGTATTTTGACCACAATTTTCTCCTATAATCAGTAAAACTAATTTAATAAAATTCAGTATATTTATTGTGACTATAACATAATATTTTAATTGGGGTGTTTGATGGAGTGTGTTAGTTCTGGGACCTATTGTAGAACTTTCCATTTTTTCAGCAAAAAAACATAGGGCTCTTTCTAAAGCATACTTTACGTCTGTCTTGTAGCAACAAGTTCAGATCAACCCAGCGACTGGACAGCCTGACTACTCTCAACAGTGGATCGACTACTACCGCTCCTTGGGACTGATGCGCGAGGCCGACGCTATCGAGGCGCAGGCCAAGGTGCAAGGTCAGGGCATGGATGGTGAGTAGTCCTTTTGATTTACTAGCATTTTTTGTATATAATCTACTAGCAATCCGCCCCTGGTTCGCACGGTTGTTACGACTTGATAAAACGACCAGATTTCTTTATTATTATTAAGGACTTTTAATGTTAATTTTAAACATATAACCTTTCAGTATAAATTGTCTAATTGATGGTGAAAACTTCATCAAAACCCGTTGCGTAGTGCTCGTGCATAAGAACAACGCGGTTACTCAGACACGAAAACCGACTTTCATCTATAATATGTATAGATATTAACTGCTTTTATTTAACAAAGAAATACCTAAGTTTAGTTATGGTGAATTAGCACATTCTATAGATGGACTCAAAATGGTTCAATAATATTTGTTTGTGTGCTTGTGTGGGTTACTTTTGTCTCAATGGGCTTCCTGTATCCAGTATCTAATTTTAATTCAAAGATAAGGTTTATGCTTAAAGCTGACATTATTTTGAAATCCTTATTTGGGTAGATTTCGTTTTGAAAACACATTTTGTATAATCATTCCGAACGTTAACCAAATTCATACATACACGTGTCAGACGACCGATTCATTCCACAGCATAGTAAAATTAAATAGAAATACCATTTTCCACAGTAACACGTGCATATAAAAGAGATAAGTAAGTTTACTTGATAAAAAACAGAATGAGAAATGAAAATTCGTCATGTGTACGATAGTTGTAGAACGTGGCGACGTGGAAGATTGATATTCAACAGAGCTAGTCGCTTTGTTAAATCTTCAACGGACGTAGCTATAAGCTACATCATGAGTCATAATATTCAAAATATGTAATGTGCGTGTTCAGGTGGCGGCGGCGGCGGCGGCGGCGGCACCCCGCCGGGCGCGGGCGCGCCGCCGGGCGGGCCGGGCGGGCCCGGGGGGCCCGGCGGGCCCGGCGCGCCGCCCGGCGGCCCGCAGCCCGACTACAGCGCGCAGTGGGCCGAGTACTACCGCAGCATCGGCAAGCTCAAGGAGGCCGAGGCCATCGAGGCACAGATCAAAGTAAAGGTGACCTGCTTATTTTATTGCTTATAGACATGCAGAAGACTGTGGAGGAACCTGTTCATCTTCATCATCACTCGTCGATGATTATCCTAACTGTGAGCTATGGTGGGTAGTGTCGGATGAAGAAAACAGATTCGTATGGTCAATCAAAATATAATTTCAATGCAATAGTTACAACTTAGATGATAACCATAGTAGCATAGTAGGCAAACATAGCTATTTAGGTACGTTCGACTTTTATTTAAATTCAGTAACTTGACAATTCAGAAAGAAAGAAAGAAAAATGCGTTTATTGGCATTACAGCATATAAAACTTTAAAACTATAAATAAAACACAACAATGTTATTAATGCCAAAAGGGCCTCAGCTCAGCATAATGTCAAATGGCTACACAGTATGCACCACCTGACGCTGATTTTCAGCTGCAACCCACGAGTACCATACGCTCGAATAAATAATTAGTACATAGTGAAGTATGTGTCCGTAATAATAAATTAATAGAGTTAAAAATTTATTACCATACTAACACTACTAGTGTTGGGGTAGTGACCGTTTTGCGTAAAGAACGAATGATAAAAATGGTTTCATTTTAAGTTTAACCATTTTTAAACTTAATCCAATAGAATTCGTTTGGGCACAGGTTAAGGGGGCATGTCGCAAAAAATAATAAATATTTTAAGATAAAAGAAGTTAACAAAAATATTTGAAGAAGGGATTAGTGATTTGACCCCTCCATCATAAAGTGCTTACGTATCTCACGTATTCAAAGGTAGTATATGATATGTGTCGTATGGATCATGTTATTGATAACATCACTGATTGATACCTTTATAATAAATACTAGGTTTTGCATGCGGCTTCGCCCTCGTGGAGGTCGTAAATGATCTACCGTGGGATAATTTAATTTAATACGTTATACCAGGATAAAAGGTATCTTATAAGTTAATCCAGGTTATAAACTATCTGTGTGCCAAAATTCACCCCAATCCGTTTGGCCGTATTTGCGTGATTGAGTAACAAACATCTAAATATCCAAACTTACAAACTTTCACATTTCTAAATACACATCTCTAAGTTGTTTTATTTTAAATTACCTTACGACTGAGAAACAAAATAATTGCTTGTAAGTACATTATTTTAAGTTCATTCAATTTCGTTCGTTCTTACACCACCTCACTAGCTTCTTTTGTCAAAATCTGGTTTACCCCTTCAACTGTCAAGTTACTGCATACAGTTAAAAGTCGAACCATAGACTCGATCGGCGGTGCGCACCCCACCAACTCAATCGAGCGCCACCAGGCGGCGCTGGCGTACCGCATACGACTCGAATGCGACATACATACATTGTCTCCTTTTCCCATGGGGGTTGACAGAAACCACAGAATGTTAACTGCTACGATCCTTACTACCAAACTCCATTTTCTTCGTTATCTTTCATACATTTGGTCATACACCCACGCACAAGTGACAGCGATGACGCTCTACAAAATCAAAACTTTACTGAAACTTTATCTGCCGATTCATTATTTTCTTTTGAAACATTATTGTGCTGTACAGACACCGGGTGGCGGCGGCGGCGGCGGAAGCTCCACGCCAGGCCCGGGTGGGCCGGGCGGGCCGGGCGGGCCAGGCGGGCCGGGCGCGGCGCAGGGCGCTGGTGGTGCGGGCGCGCAGTACGCGCAGTACGGCGTGTACGCGCCGCAGGTATACCCCGGCTACCAGCCCTACCCCTACCCGGGGCAGCCTAACGCCGAACACCACCAATAGGAAGTAAGTACCAATCCCACACATACACACACTTGTCATGCTTACTACTATGCTCACTACATACCTCTACTACGGAAAGAACCACGCACCCACATCATCATCTAACCAGACTTTACCCAACTATGTTGGAGTCGGCTTCCAGTCTTACCGGATGCAGCTGAATTCCAGTATTTTACATGGAGCTAATTAATGCCTATCTAACCTCCACAACCAGTTACTGAGTAACACTACATAAAACTGGAAGCCCACAGACGTAGAGTTACTGTGCTAAGTCCCATGACACATCTACCGAAAATACGCAACAGAAAGTTTGACATTTCAATTTCGTATAATATGATCGTTTGTATGAACGACTTAGATTGATCGCGCGAGTATGTCATATTAGCGCGACGATCGCTTTTGTTTAGCACGTGGCCAGATGCATACGGCCGAAATTATAGTGCCAGAAACTTATCTCCCCTGGAGGCTGAAAATGAAACTAAAGAATCTTGTAACGGTAATCAGTCTCAGATGGGTCTGTGAGACTGACGTCACGTAAATTTTCATAGAAAACAGCATACGTATAATCAGCCTTGAATATTCCCACTGCTGCGACACAGGCCTCCTCTCGGTGAGAGAGAGTGGGCCGTATCCACGCGGGGCCAGTGCGGGCTGGTAGATGTCACATGTCTTCGAATTTTTGGTTCTAGGACATTTCGGTTTCCTTGCGATGTTTTCCTTCACCGTCATAGAAAACATTATTAATCAGAATTTCTGTCGCGTAATTTCGAGTGATACTTGTGTATGATGCCAGCTGTCGATCAGTGTTTCATGTACGCTACTACTACACCCGTTCTATGTACTTATTGGTTGTGTACTATAAGTTGTGTGCTTAGGATAACTTGTTCTTATGATACTACATGATACGTGATTATGTTCATATTTGCCTGTTTTTTTTTATTATTATTTTTGTTTTATTCTATGACATGTCGAATGCTCTCCACTGCTTTGATTATATTTTAATAGATCCAATTTTTTCTTTGTTTAAAAAACAGCTCTATAAAAGCCATATTTTGTATTTTTTGTTTATTTAAAAAAAAAACGATATTTACTTAATACTGAAAATGCCATTAATAAAACCTCATCAAAAGTATTTGAAAGAATTAAATTGCAATACAATGAACTAACAATGATGAATTTAATGTGAATTTTGTCCCTACTGTGTAATTATTTTATGTAGGTAGCTTATTATTGCTTACCATCAATTGGAGATTTTTACTATAGACAATTGAAACAACATGTTAGCAATGTATTTAAGTTGTTCCAATTGTTAAAATGACCATGAAATGTATGATATTGACGTGTTAATTTAATTTGAACCGTATTCCATCCAGCATGTTATGGTATATTTTGTGTACTTGTATCATAGGTGATTGGTTTATTTTTACATTGCAAATTAATCTTTATTTTACAGGCATTTTCCGTTATATATCACAAACGAAACAAAATGCATGTCTTAATTTATGATATATTCTATTTCAGTTTGCATGTCATACAAACATAATGAAAATTTATAATATGCTATATTGACGTGTCTAGTAGTTATCTGTGAGATTTGTGTTGAACACCAACTATTTAGTGTGTGTAGTGTTACAGATGTAGGCCAGTTCCGGGGTTGCCTGCTCGTGAGCGCAAAATCCACAATTTGTTACGTAGCAAGTGTTGCCATGTTCGTTTGTTTGTGTGATTGCAGAGCGCCGACGGAGGGCCAGGAGACCAGTCGCCGCCTGACTCCCCCGTTGTACATTGTAACAAATAGTTATTGTCTTGGAAAATGAACGCATCGTACAACTACTGCAACGCCTAGCTGATACTACCTACAATAAATAACTTGCAGTTAGCGCGCGCCTCTAGATCTGAGTTGACCTCTACTCCACATACAGCTCGACCTCGACACATGTTCAAACTGTATGATCTGATTATTATTTTAAAGCTTTTAATTGTTATTTATGATTGTAAATAAATAAATACAAACAGATCAATTGGCCACTTGGCACCCATCTAGACGTTTACTCACATCTAGAGCCGCCGTCCTGAGCAGACAGTACATAGGCACATATCACATATTTATTTCTTGTGGGTAACTAACACTCCTGAACATTGTCAACAAAACGTATATATGATGAGATTATTTTTTACGAACGCTATTATTTAAACTTACCAACGGCTGTGTGGTTTATACGAACTGTGTTATATCATGTTCTATTTATACTGAATTGTTATGATTGTTTATGTGCCAATATTGATCATTTGACATGCCAGTCTGTCCAGGTATAAGTTAGGAAGCCACACTGCCTTAAAAGATGTAACAGAATGATCCGACCTACCACGGAGCTATAGAGAGAATGAACCAAAGCGGACACCACGCCGCGAGGAGCCGAGGTAAATGCACTGTGCTGAGTGACTAGTTGACACGCAAACTGTCTTATAAATACTTGTGTAATATCCACGTGAATTTGGAGATCACCAATTTATTTTTCCACAAAATCAGTTAAGAAATCATGAGAATAGAACTCCCAATTCATGTAATATGAACTATGTTTAGCATAAGTTAGGTTATAATGTTTGGCGCCACATCTCTCTGGACAGCTCGTAGGTTGTAATGCTGGTATCAGTGATGTACGTTATATAGCCTCGGTTTAATTAGGTGTTAGTCTATATGAGAAATAAATGAGATAAAGGTAATGTAATACTATCTACATTCCTCTCGACACTGTTCACTTATGGTTCGACGCGGCTCACGCTCGACTCGGCACCGAGGGCGCAAGCCCCCTCAGACTTGTATTAATTTTTAAGCATATAAAGTGTATATTGATTCACTAGTGTGTTCATTTTATTTATAATCATGGTTTCTGTCCACAGTCCCTGGAGGTAAGTGACCCTAACTCTAACAATATAAATCGTTGTGCTTTTTACTCTTTCTCTCACGATATTCTGAGGTTTTTACGTGTCGATTGGCATTGTTTTATTTGGTGAATTTTATTGTCTGATATATTTTTCGTGAAGGTGTTTATATACTAGGATCTCTGATTTACTATTTTACAGTCGCACGATATTTGGCGTATGGTGAAACGTTTAATAGGTCAGAATCTTTCGAATTGACGTAGATAAAACTGTATTTTAATAAATAAAACACGTTTTAAAGATTGTGAAATAGGCCTTTTTGAATTTTTGCCACACGTCAAAAATACAATATTGCTCTACATTTGGCGTGTATTTGAGTTATCATGTTATTTTATTAGGTGTAATTCTTACGTTGACATCTCGTAGTTACTAATCTCATGGTTTTATCGTATTCGTTTTTATGATGTTTGCATATTTTAAATGTGCTTTTCACAGAATCGCATATCCAGAGATATGACATCACTTTCCTTACAAATACTGACGAGCATACTTCACCACAAAGGCGGGACATCTTTGACATGCTAACCAATATTTTTAAACATTGATAATGTTTTTGCGTTACGTAATTGTAACATTTCCATGTGTCTCTATATGCCCTCTGTCTTTTACTTGTATTTTTACATTGCTGTGTACTTGCTATGATTGATTTTTTGATTATTATCTTGTGTGTATGCTATATCTGCATCTCATCATGTGATTGCCTCACTACCCTCATTGTTGTCGATCTGTTAAAGGTGGAAGAAGTACTGCCACTCGTTAATATCATTGAAACTGACACAAAAATGATACAAATAATGTTGGAATATGGCGGAACGAGCACGAATGCTGAGATAAAGGTGGTATTACTGAGATTGTCTTGGTAAGTTTTACTATAGATGAAAGGATGAAATTAACTCTGATTATCTGGTTACTCTCAAACGTCATGCCAAGTACAGTTCGAGTAGACGAAAGTATTGAAACTAATATACAATACATGAGGACAATTCCCATGGAGTATCTTGTTTATAGTATCACGTACTGAGGGTAACCCAACTATTAAAACTGCATACGTATTTTGATTAGTGTTTTTAGTGTCATAATGACAAATATTTATGATCTAGGGTACATTGGAAGGGTTTAGTTCTGTCTGGCTTAATGCGAATTCTAAGAAAAGTACAAAGTAACATCTATAATTGGCTTAGGGTCACTTTCGGCTACAAAAAACCTTTGTCAAAATTTTCTATTGGGCTTAAAAACTTCGTTCTACATAAACATTTGAACACAGTGTATTCATACATACAATTATGTGTATTAATCGATCAATTTACTCTGCACACTGTAGATAGTTGACCAATGCTCGCTTTTTGAAGTATTTCAACCGTAGTTTTTCTATTTCATAGTGCTTTGGCTCGAAATCGCGTTTCTGAGCACTCTGATAAATTCGCCGTCGAGTTCGCTTCTGAAAGTTCATCATCTAAAAACGTCAAAAACCGGGCAAAAAGTGTGCAGTTAAATTATTTACAAAGCGGTTGAACGCACTTAACAATGCGAATACATTTTAGCCATTTTATAACAATAACAATCTAAAGACGGTTACCATAAATAAATTAGAAACAGTAGTTGTATTGGTCGAATATGATAAAGTGCGTTCACCGCTCTACGTTTTGGACAAATCATGTCTAGTCATAATCGATGATTTTTTAATTTTATATTAGTTGTATCTATGTTCAGCCATTTCATTTTGCATTTTAGCTTCGTAGCCATCTTAATAAAACAACAGTTTACTCCAAATTATTTTTATTTTCATGTTACATCTTTTAATTGCATATTTTTGAATTTGATTACGTTATATTGGTTTTCACAGCGGCGAGTTAGGGGTGATAAAATAAATTATATTAAAACTATGTTTTGTTTTATTTCACAAAGGAACATAGTTTGTTATTAGGACCTGTCTTGCATTCATTAGAAATTGATTATACCTAGATCTTCAATTAATCTTACATCGTACTTATTATCACTAAGTTAAAGCTAAGGTCTAAGTAGATAAGGATATGTCGCAGCCAACTAGCTTGTTAACTGCCTAGACTTTGAAAGAAGCTACTTGGCTGCTACAGATACACTTAAATAACGTTACTTATTCAATTATTTAGTAAATAGTTATTGAAGTAGATACACCTCATGTCGTAAGTTCTATACCTACTTAGAAGAAAGGGAGCTTCACATACCGCTTTGATTTGTTCTTGGAATTTATTTAGATTCCAAATAATTATCTATTAAATCTTATTCTAAAATCTTAAAGATGGCAGTGTAAGTATCGACACCTAGTTCATCACCCTTAAAAAACTTCAGTACTTCTGCCGCTGATTGGTGTCGGTCTCATCACCTGACGTGCATGAGTTTGATGCTGTTGATGCACTTGACGTTCTGATGAGCTGCGAGAGCCGGGACAGCGGCGCTGTGGCCCAGGGTTGCAGTGGACTACCAGCCTCGATGACTGGCGAAGGAGATACCCTGCGAAGAATTAGGTTTGGAGAGCGCATCCCCACATTACAAGCTACGGTTAGAATTACGTAGGTACGCTTAGGAGATCGGAGGCCCCAGTGTGTTTCCTTTAACCATTTCGACGTTACGCATCGACCACGTTTGGCGCTCCGAATGGCCATGGATTGGTGAAGGCAAAGGGCCGAACGCGGACAGTGATTTTGCCGCCACCACTTTGTTCGCTTATCTAACGTGTCTGGGCTATCTAATAGCCTAGAAATGTGTAGGTACTTATGTATAAAGTTTGTACATAACTGTAGAATAGGTCTACATCATTCGGATGGTAAGTTTACCTATTTCGTCTATGACGAGCGGTTTTCGGTCTTCGAGTCTTCACGTGTTTGTTCGATGCCTGGGCTGGCGCAGCACTTTCAACGTCAGCTCCACTGCCAGCCCCTATTGAAATAATCAGATTAGCTCTTAACAAAAACAAGATCTTTTGAGACAATAAGTATTTAATTGTCCGGTAACGTACTTAGGTACCGGGTACATTTGGCGCCGTACGGGTGTTCCAACAAATCACCGGCCTTTTACACTCCACCTTCAACGAATTCCAACCAAGGGCTACGTACCGGTGCCGTGTGCGGTGGACACTCAGTCGGGAATCTACTTGCCCGTGGTTAGCCTAGTTCCCCTTGGGGTACCGCGAGCAAATATGTTTGCCCGTTGATCCCCTAAGGGGGACAAAAGGGTACCATGGCCAAATTATTTGGCCCGTGCTACTCCCCGGTAATCGCCAGATATCCAAACTCTTACTCTTTCTGAATTCTTCCAGCGTCAACATTGTTTTTTATTGAAAAATCTCATGAAGTGGGAAAATAATAGGGTAATTTACTCTACACGAGAAAAAAAAAACTAAAAATATATAATATTGAAATAGCTTAGGCAAAATGCAGTCGGAAAATGTTAGCATCTGTTTTTGAACACCATGAAATTTATTTATTTAAACTTCTCGCACATAAAAAAGGTACAAAGGCGGACTTAATGCCTTAGGCATTCTCTACCAGTCAACCAAGGGTGGTGAAGAGATTAGATGGCAGGTGCTTAGGTTGAGAGGAACAACGACTACAAAGTATATCATAATTAATAATAAATAAGATTGGTTCATAAATAGGTTATAAACTAATAATACACATACAAGCATACATATCTACTATAATAAATACTTATAATATATATATATATATATACATATAAATACATATATATTCTCAAGGGAATGAGGAGTTTAGATGATTCTACCCTATTCGTTATGAAAATACCTCTGCAATTTCCGCTTAAATGCATACCGACTGGTGGCCGTCCTGATATCGAGAGGAAGCGCATTCCAAAGAAGAATGGACTGAATATGAAAGGAAGAATGAACAAAGTCAGAAGTATGAGAAGGACAGCGTAGAAGAAGATTGTTAGAGGAACGTAGATTCTTAGTGTGAGAAGAACATAGATATTGGAAATGAGACACAAGATAAGATGGAGGTGTGGGAGAGTTGAGAAAGGAGAAAAGCGTAGTCAAAGCGCGCAAACTTCTTCTTTGGCGAATAGACATCCATTTGAGCTCAGACCTATAGCTCGACACATGGTCATATTTCCTAAGATTAAAAATGAACCGGATACAATTATTGAGCAGTCTGTCGAGCTTATCCAGCAAAACCGCATTCAAATCGAAGTAGCACACGTCACCATAGTCGATCACGGGGAAAATCAAAGTCTGCACAAGCATGGTCTTCGTCTTAGCAGGCAAAAAGTTCCTCAGACGATACAGAGATCGCAGAGTACCGTTGACTCTTTGACTAACACCAGAAACCTGGCGTTGCCAGCTCAATGTCGAGTCAAGATGCAAACCGAGATCTTTAACAGTAGGGGTAATGGGTATGACGGTACCATTGAAAATAAGTGGAGGAAGAGAGCTAAGCGTCACCCTACCCATCATGCGTAAGCTTCCAATTACAATGGCCTGACACTTTGAGGGGTTTACTGACACCCCAAAACTATCAGACCACTTTTTGATTGCCTCCAAGTCTCGGTTTACATCTGCTATAGCGTCTGATAAACCTTCTACCCGCTCAGATGTATAAAGTTGAAGATCATCAGCATAAAGATGATACGAACACCGAAGACAGTGAGTTATAAAATTAATGAAGATGGAGAATAACAATGGAGAAAGAATACCGCCTTGCGGAACACCAGCATCCAGATCACGCCAACTCGACGAATTCTCATCAACGCGAACCGACTGCTGACGTCCCCGAAGATAAGAAGAGAACCATTCCAGAGCCTCGGGCGAAACCATAAGATGAGAGAGGATAGTTAGAAGAATATCGTGGCTGACGGCGTTAAAGGCATTAGAGAAATCAATTAATACCAAAACGGTAACCTTGGTATCCTCCATGGCCTCTCTAATGTCACCAGTCACTTTAAGGAGAGCGGAGGATGTACTGTGCCCAGGCCTGAAACCAGACTGATAAGTGCTAACAAGGTTGTTCCGGTGAACAAACCTCGTAAACTGCTCGTGAACGCAGGCCTCAAGCACTTTAGACAGGAATGGGAGAATGGAAATGGGGCGGAAGTGACTGGGTAGGGAGGGATTTGAAATTTTAGGGAGTGGGCGGACATAGGCCATACGCCACAGGGATGGGAATTGAAATAGCAGCCGTCATGTTATTACGTCATACGGCGAATCAAGTGAACAACTTTGTACTTTTATTATTTTCCTAACCAAAGTAATTTTTATTATAACATTTTGCATTCAGGAACAGTAAACCAACGATAAATAGAAAAAATATCAGCGCATTTGCCTTTATAGCAAACTGACGTCGTACCCACAAAGCAATATGGCGTCCAGCGTTTTCGTCAAAATACGCGCGAAGTTAGAAAATTTAAATGCATTTTACGGCACTAATCGATTAAATATTATTTTTTTCTTTTTGTGGTTTATTAGCACTTGGACACTTTTCTAAAATGGGTGAATATCCTATTTAATTGTCAAGCAAAACTTCGTTTTTAAAACGCTTTTTTTTTTAATGTCAATTAGAAATGTTTGTAATAGGTTATCACGGGCCAAAATATTTACTTTTGGTACCCCAAGGGGAACTATGATGGTGAACCACGGACAAGTACTCCCAGGAATAAATGTTTAATTATCGCTACCTACTTCGGCGCTATCATTTTGTTTTAGTTGACCTGGCGGTGGATAAACGGCTTTAGACCATGTTCTCTATGCCAAATGGATTGTAATACGATGTTGGCAAAAAAAAAGGCAAATGTAAGAACTGCACTGCTTGCTTGTATGTAAGTTACCTGCTGGTGGCAGTTTGCCATGAAATGCAACTTGACTGCTGAAATTTGGGTGCATTTCGGTTCAGTCCGTCCCTGGGCAGCAAGGCCGAAGTGCTTACCTCAGGGTGGTGTGCGTTACCCAGGCCAGATGTTGTCGAAAATGGTCATTTGAATCTTATAGATAATTAGTTTTGCGGCTTCTGTAATTGTTGCGCACATTTTTAAATTTGTTGCGCTTATAGTTTTTTTAATTATTTCATAAAAACATTTCCTGCTGGGGTAACGTTACCCCAGCCAGACCTTTTTCTTTCTAATGGGAATATTTAAATAATTATTAGCTATAAAATTAGTTGTCTAGATGAAGTAAATGTTGTGCCTTATTTTGTATTTGTTCTTTCATCGGTTGCGAAGTTATTCGAGATTTTGCTGGGGTAACGTTTTTGGTTTTGCTAGATCTTTGAAATGGTTACGCGGATTCTTATCATATTTTGTACATGGCTTCTTGGGAATTAGTTTAAATTTGTTCTGCAATAAAAAAACCAAAATAATACATAGCTTAAAGGTTATTTCATTAAATAGAAAAACACTTCAATTGGTCCCAGCACTCTCAATAAGAGCTCTAAAGACTTACTTTAAACGTTATTTTAAAGCTTGTAACTGCCTTCAAATGTACGTGAAGTTTCATTAGTATCCTGTAAGTATTTAACAAGTTATGATGATATTGAGTTCTTCACGAGCACGGTCTTGATGCGCGCGGTGTTATTTGGCCACTGGATTGGATATATGAACTGAATGTTATGTCAATTATTAGTTTTTTAGTTCAGTTGTATATCAGCAAAATTTCAGCTCAGTACATTGGATAATTAATGAGATAATACGATTAAAGTCATTAGGAAGTGAATGACCGTGGTAACCCGACCAAGTTTAGGTGGTTACGAAAAAGCGAAAACGCAGAACATTATACTATCTTTTGAAATGTTTAGTATAATACACCTTACAATTTCGGTACAGACGCGTACACTGTTAAATACATTAATAATATAATAATATCTGTACTATGAAAACTTTATTATTAGCTTCCAGTTGCACAAACTTATCAAAAATCACTGATATAACATGTCGTTCGGTGGGACGCGGAAGGGGTGGGGTGAAGGGGCGCATTGTTTGCATATCGCACTAAATATGCTCCGTAATCACATAACTCATCTTGTAGAGTGCGCATGCGTTTCGGCAGTTCCGTTTCCTGTTTTTGCAAATATTTATAGAGTGCGTGAGAGCTAATGTAAAATAATAAGTGTGGCGAAGTGTTTTTCTATTTAATGAAATAACCTTTAAGCTATGTATTATTTTGGTTTTTTTATTGCAGAACAAATTTAAACTAATTCCCAAGAAGCCATGTACAAAATATGATAAGAATCCGCTTAACCATTTCAAAGATCTAGCAAAACCAAAAACGTTACCCCAGCAAAATCTCGAATAACTTCGCAACCGATGAAAGAACAAATACAAAATAAGGCACAACATTTACTTCATCTAGACAATTAATTTTATAGCTAGTAATTATTTAAATGTTCCCATTAGAAAGAAAAAGGTCTGGCTGGGGTAACGTTACCCCAGCAGGAAATGTTTTTATGAAATAATTAAAAAACTATAAGCGCAACAAATTTGAAAATGTGCGCAACAATTACAGAAGCCGCAAAACTAATTATCTATAAGATTCAAATGACCATTTTCGACAACATCTGGCCTGGGTAACGCACACCTCAGGGTGCCCTTAGCGAGTAGCTGTTCTAGTTTTAAGCTTTTTAAGCCCTGTGGGCCTTAATTTATTAAGGTATACACGAGATATAATTCTAAGGTACACACGGCTACACATCAAGCTATACATTTCCAGTTTACGCTGATCTCGCACTGTACGGAAATCCTATACAATGCGAGATCAGCTTATACTGGAAATGTATAGCTTGATGTGTAGCCGTGTGTACAGAGGCCAGCACATCAAGCTACCCCAATCTGTCAAATTACTCAGTTTTTCAACTTAATTACAAAAGAATACGGTTCACGTTCAATTTGGAAAATTTGACAGTTTGGGATAGCTTCTTGATGTTGGCTTGTACATAGGTACGTACCAACTACAAACATTGAATGCTCCACATGGCCTGGCGCCGGTAATCCGGTGGCCGACAGGATGCAAAGAGGCCGTGCTGCTCTGATTCGAGCAACGTCTGCAATCGCTCTGGGGAACAAAGAACATTACTTTGAAATCGGAACCACGGCGGAGATACCTAGAGGTGAATTTCAAGGTTTCCACAAACTCCTGTCTGTGCACAAGTCAAACTAACTTTAGAGGAATCGAATTGGCTCAAAAAAAGGTTAAATGTTTCACACAGACCGTATTTTCTATCCTCAACTCTGCATTAGTTTATATCACAAGAAACCTAAGAATAAAAAATGTTTGGTATACGAATATGCTCCAGACATCAAAGAATACACCATTTCTCTAATCTGAATCTTCTAATCTAAATTTAATATTTCAACTAGCAACCCTATAATAAATTGAACCAGAACTTAAACTGTCAGTGTCAAAGTCGATCAATAAAAGTTGTTCTTGTCAAGCCAAGCCAACAAGCATTTTACTTGTACTTCAAGTAGTCAAATCAGTTTTTCTGGTCAGTAAATAATTTTGTAAAACTGATCAAGTGATCATGAAGGAGGAAGGTTCATCAACATCGACAGCTAGTGTATCCCTCAGTCGTGAGACTCGAGCCATAGAAGAAGACTTTATAGAAACTTATAAGAATTTACCTGTACTTTGGGACACTACCCATAAACACAATACAAATAAATATAAACGAAATGAAGCGCTAGACGTCCTGTTACGAATAATAAAAAGATGGAATCCGTCTGCGACTCGCATGAATGTCCGACAGAAAATAAACATACTAAGGTCCACATATAGGAAAGACAGGCGCAAATATTTAGAAGCTAAATGTACTGGGCCGAATGGTGAGGTAATTTACGAATACGAACCTAGAAATTGGAAGTATCGTGCAATGAAATTTCTTGAAAAAAATGGTGATACCAACGATGTAGCTGAAATCAGTCAAGTCAATATGGATGACAATAACTTTGAAGTAAGTTTTTAGCCATTGCACACGTATTTGACCTTGGCATCATTTATTGGACAGATGTCATTTTGATTTGATTTGATGGCACTACGCGACGACTGATCCAACAATACTTCTTTTTTATAGGATGAATCCGGTAATGAGTCAGCATCAGAAAATGGGGAGCTTTTATCTCACACTAGTGATGTCTTAGCATCAATATCTGAAGATGAACCACCAATAAAGAGATTGAAAGGCAAAAAGAGTAACAAGTTTGTGAAGGTAGAAATGAATGATTATTATGAACAAAACGATAATTTATTAGACAGAGAACTGGAAGCTATTGGAGCAAATGTAACTTGTAAGTTAAAGAGAATGGATTCACTGCAAAGATATCATGCTGAATTGTTGATAAACAAAGTTCTTATAACTGGCTTGAAGAACAATTTGTCAGATGATACAGACTTGACTGATGTGTATAGACCATAGTCCATTATATTTTTTTTAATCTAATTATATTTTTAAACAAACTACTAAGTGCCATATTTAATACCTAAACAGACTCCTCCTCCTAGAAATACTCCTTTAAATGACGTCTAAAACTTACGAATTATTTCCAGAGCTAGGGTGCTCATCCCAAGGCACATCACTTTCCACAGCACTGCTTTCAGACGCCACCAAATACATAGACCTACAAAAGATAGCCAATATAGGTATACTTACATACAAAATCACAATTTACTACTGAACCTAGAAACATTGAGGCATAATCATTTACCTACTAATTATATTAGGTACGACGAGGATCGAGGACCGCTGTACATCGCCTTTGAAGTCTATGTATGTAAGTGTAGCGATAAATATCTTTATCATACAGGATAAGTTTTTGTCCAGTGCGCAAACTGTAACCATGAATTCAGCATATCTCCTCCATATCTCATTCTAGACCCCCCCCCAGCAAAGAAATTTTTCGTCGGTTATACAAAAAAATCAGCTGTTTCATAGAAAAGTGCAATACCTACGCGGTCAAAATGTATGGAACAGCTGATTTTTTTTGTAGAGGTACCCGACGAAAAATTTCTGCGCTGGGGGTCTAGAATGATATGCTGAATTCATGGTTACAGTTTGCGCACTGGATAAAAACATCCTGTATAATTAAATTGCATCGCTTGAGAACGGCTGGATCGTTTTGGCTTTGATTTTATGTTCGTAATAGTCCAAATTAGGTTCTTATGAAAAGACAAATTTGAAAGTTGCCCAGAGAATATTCAATTTCGGGAATAACTGTAACGGCGGGTGTAATATTTTTGTACGGAATTTTTGTATGAGCCATTAAAATGAGGACAGGACCTGGACAGGACAACGTCTGTCGAGTGAGCTCGTTTTTAATATTACAAACGGCTTATTTTAGGGTTACTTTAAAAATGACGTTCGTAGATGTCGTGTAGACAAGCGCCGCGCTCCGTCTCACATAGACAAACACCCGGTTTCTGAATGCCAAAAACGTGTCAAAAAATTTAACCATGTCAACTGTTTTGATTGGTTTTTGTTTATTATTTTAGCCAGCCAATAACAGCAGTTATTAACTTATCAGGCTGTAAGAGATTTTTTGTGTCGATCATCCTTTCAGAAACCGGGAGTCAGTGTGGTTTTTTACGTCTAGTATTACAGATACATTTACAATTAAGCGGCCAAACGCCCAACCGCACACACACACACGTCACATAAACACTGAAAGGGCAAGGATTTACCTGGCAGGTACATAAAGATGAGGTGGTGGCGGAGCGGCGCGGCGCGACGCGGACCGCGCGCGGCGAGCTCGGGACGCACGTCCCAGTAACACTGATTCTGACATGTCACATAATATTAATTTATGATAACTTAATTATGGTTATAGAGTTTAAACATTATCATCAAAAAAAAAAAAACAAACTCAACCCCTTAAAGAAATAAATAGTTATCCTGCTAGTAGCTCGAAATAAAACGGTGTAGTTATATAAAGTCATAGGTATGATATTTACACTATGGGAAATTTAAGCAGCAGTGTAGGTCTGATGGCATTTGGCCACCCTCTCTGCCATTTGAGAAATTTAATTTTACTATTATCTTCAATAAAGTGGATGCGACAAGTTCATTCCATTCGTTCAGTGCCATTGAATTACTTTTTCACAAAATAATCCTTTAATGGCGTTAAAACGAACTTGTTTTTATGATTATAATTCTAAAGCCATACATACCAATATATACGGTGACGAATCATATTTTAATCAACATACAACCTAACACTGAATTGTAAATTGACTAAAAAAACATAAGAAAAGTTGAATTTCGCGGGCTACCGTGGCGGTTCCCCTTTTTTTTGAGGATGGGAAATCATCAAATAACTTCTCCCGCTCTGGGTGGAGAAGGAGGGCGTGTCAGACTTTTACTGACTAAAACCCACCCGTGTTCCTTTAGTTGCCTGTGTGCCAGGGGCCGCGGTATCTCTTTCGAACAACCTGCACTCCTGGCAGTTCCCCTTAAGTTTCAGCAGGCTTACACATCGTTGCACGGCGATTTGCGTTATACCTGATATAGGATCGCTGTCGCTGTTCTCGTTCCTTTCGCGTTTCCAAGCGGTGTCAGTGGTGGCAGTGGGTACTTCGGCGGCCACCCCGAACAGTCCCGACACCGCGCCCGCCACCACGCGGCGCGCTGACCGAGCTGCCGTCTGACAACACGTAACAAGTAACAACATCGATCATTTCACACTATAACTAACGCCTGAAAAATCCTAGCCTTCTCGTAACTTTATGAACATCATAACGGATTCTGGCGAATACATTACTTTGACTTGAGGAACTAATGTGAGTTTCATTTAACCAATCGCGGTCTAACGTGGCCCTGGATTGGTGAAGGACCAATCGGAGCACCGAACGCGGTCGATGCGTTAGATCGAGACGGTTAAAAGAAACTCACACCGCCTTTGAACGATCTATCAGACGCGACTGATGGGAGTTACTCATAAAAGTATCAGTAACTCCCGTCAGTCGCGTCTGATAGTTGTCACCTGCAGGTACCTATAACACCTACAAGTGAAAACTATGAGTAAGTCGTGGTTGTTAAGCATATAGCGTTGAACATCAATAATATTGATGCAGGTAACCAATATTTTGTAAGAATATCCTAGTTTAAAAGAGTGTCCATAGAGTTTTGTGTCCGTGTATAAAAGTGCCTGTAAACAGTACAAGTTTCTCTAGGCATAAGTCTTTACACACGAGTAAATGCTTTGATTTTAAAGTTTCACAGACGCCTGACGAAATTCTGGGTGACTGGTGGCAAACTTATAGTGATTTACAAACTCACAGAAACATTGATATCAATCTCAGGCACGTCGTTCAGATCGGCAGCTTTCTCGGCGAGAGCCATCAGATCTGATTTGTCCGGCGTCGGGTCTGCAGACAGCTTGACCAGCTCAAACAAATAGTCACGGAACACCTCGTCGGAAACTAAAGGCACAAAAGATTCGCGATTTGTTTGACATTCGTTTTTAAACATTATTTATGAGCAAAATGTATGTATGCAAAACTTACCGGGCTTCTGAATTTGTATTTCAATCATTTGCTGCATCCCTGGGGCATACATCTGCCCATAAATCGGATACATTAATCCCGGCTGACCGTATGCCATCGGTCCTTGCATTGACGTTACTGGCATTTGACCACCAGGACCTTGCATTTGTCCACCAAACATCTGCATTTGACCACTCGCCATTGGGATTTGGCCACCAGGCATTTGAGGACCCATTAGTGGTATTTGGCCGCCAGGGTATGGGACTGGGCCTCCTGGGAGTGGTATATGGCCACTACCAGCGTAAGGCATCTGACCAACTGACAATGGTATTTGGGCACCAGTGAATGGAATTTGGCCACCTGGTTGCTGTATTTGAATACCTGCGTGAAGTATTTGGCCTCCTGGTAGTGGCATTTGGCTACTTGCGTATGGCATTTGACCACTTGGTAGTGGTATTTGGCTACTTGTGTAAGGCATTTGGCCGACTGGCAGTGGCATCTGGCTACTAGCGTATGGCATCTGTGCACCTGATAATGGCATTTGAGAACCAGATAGTTGTGATTGGACGCTAGAGTATGACACTTGAGTTCCCATTAGCATTTGGGGACCAGCAACGGGCATTTGGACAGTAGTTGGTATTGAACCGATTGGCATCGTCGGTTTTGTACCAATAACTGAAGTCTCCAGACTGTTCTTGTTTTGAGGAAAAGACGGAGGCACACTAAGTTGGTTAGGAGTTGAGAGCAATGGCTGAGTTGAGATCACAGAGGTTGGTGTTAGTGATGACTTCCCTATGACTAGCAAATCAGGAGTCGGCTGCTTATATTCTTGACCTACAACAAGAAGAACACATTATGTAACTGGTTTATTAACAATGAAAACTATGTTCTTGCTTGTGGATATTCTAATTGAAATTAATTCGTACCGGTGATTCCAGTAGACGCTAGGTTCATTTCCTGTGTGAATGCCATGACGTTGAGGGCTGAAGACAGTGCGGGGGCCACTCCACCGCCCTCACCTCCTACCTGTGGTACTAGAGCGCCACTCGCCGATGTCACGCAGTCTGGAGGTGGCGCCGCGGTGCGACGACTGTAGGGATATATAAACATAAGGTTTAAAAAATTCTCGTAGCGTTTGTATTGTATACTTACTTACTGTGATTTTTTTTATAACTAGCTGACAATAGTACAATATGTATACGCATGTAAATAAAAATAAAAATATTCCTAAGTACATATTCTTACTGGTGTCATTCGCAAAGTTATTATTATACATTTGAGATTGCCAATACAGTCCTACCAAAGAGATCTTTTATGAAAAGTTCATGGTAATTGGTGTGTAAATTCCCATATTTCGCTCGCAGACTATCGTTCCTGAATTAGCCGGAAAAATATTTATTTATAGATAACAAATTGGTTTTGGTAATTGATAACCAATTTGTAAAAAAATATACGTACCCTAGTGGTGCCTTGGTTGGCGTAGATATGGACACTCTGCCCCACATCAGTCGACGCAAATCTTCACCGCTGATGCCACGGCGACGGAGTTCAGCTATTGTCACCTTACCGACCCGCTGTCAGAAGCAGAAAATAAAATAATTAGAACAGTGGTGGTAAAAATATATGGTTTTAGCCGAAAATAAAAAAGAAGCCGTCATGATAATTTTATAGGTAGCCGATGACTGCGACCCACTGCGATATGATCCAGTGTATTCCTTCGACACATATTTATTTATCGACAGTATTATTACACAGAATAGAGGGTACCCAAATATTTAAACAGTTCAGACTGTCAGTCAGAAAGAACTGATGATGTGGATTGTAATAAATTCTCATACTAAATAAATTTAAATAATTAAATCTTTGTAATTTATATACCTACCAACATTCAAAGAGACTGACTGACTGACAAAATAAATAAAAGAGTAGATATTTTATTTCTTAGTTTGTGCCCTTCCGGTTAAGAAAACGGCTATTTCATCGGTAGCGGTTGGTCTTTACAAATGTCGCAAAAAATGAAAGTAGCAAAAAATAATACTGTAACATTGTCTTTCAAGACTCTCAATTACCGAAAAACACTTCTCCTTCAGGTGATAGGATCGAAGGTTCAGAAAAAAAAAATTATTATAAGTAGGGTATTTTCCAATATATTAAAAAACCCTTTTAATTTCAAGATTGGGACGAAATATGTAACAGAAAAATAAAAGCAAATTGATTTATATCCATTTTCTTAATTAAACACGATTTAAACCAATATTCTGTTGTTTTGAATTTACCGCCAAAACGCTCCTTACGATGACTTTTTATCACACGGCCAGAGGTGACGTCAATTTTGTGTAAACTAAAGTAGTTAGTAAGTAAACAAGTGAATGTCGAGTTTATACCTAATAAACAAGATTTTCAATGGATAGAAAGTGATATTACTGGCGTGCGGTGCCTTTGTGCACAAATACCTCTAAAACTGCGCCAAACTAAGTATTTGTACCGGTTAACCGGTGCAGTTTACACAAAGCTGACGTCACGATATCACGCGATAAAAAGTCGTAAGGAGCGTTTTGGCGGTAAATTCAAAACAACGAAAATTAAATTTGATTTTAATCGTTTTTAATTGAGTAAATGGATATAAATAAATTTAGTTTTATTTTTCTGTTAAATATATCGTTCCAATCTTCAAATTAAAATAGTTTTTATTAAATTGGAAAATATCCTATTCTCACCTTCCAATTAGTCAAGGCGCCCTTCCTCTGCTTAGCCCTCGTCTTGGTCGCACTCTTAATGACCATGACGGCTCTGACCTCGTATCGAGGGTCGTCAGACGGTCCCAGACCTATCGAGTACTCTTGTAGGTACTTGTGGGCGTCTTCTTGGGCCACTGACCGCTCTAGTGATACGACTATTTTTGCCCACTGAAAGTAAATATATTATTGGTAAGTCTTCCTATTTTTATTACATTAAATAATTAGTGGACATCCCGGAAAACCCAGTCTCGATTCAAACTCAAACTGAAAGCATTTATTTCAACAGACACTTTAAAATTGTCAATTGTTGAAACTAGTTGCCCATTCCAAAACGTAGATCTCTGGAGAATAACGGGCAAGAAACTCCAAGTACACTCTTTTAAACCAAGTTAGGTACTACAAAATTTTGGGTAGGTACCTACATTATTCTTGTTCCTTCTATATATGTGAGAAGAATGTAAAAAATAAATGTATATATAAGATTAAAATAAGCCCAAAAAGTAAGGAGATGACCAGTCTCAAGCGACGGTGCCAGTTCACGAACATGATGCGTGGATCAGCACCATCCAGCTCAATCATTTTGTAGGGAAACGATTGTCTTGAGCACTACCGATACAACCGTTTTATAGGATCACTCTGTTGTATAATATTTGAAGTGATCGTGTGGTACATAATGTTTCTCAAAATCAAAAGAATCATGTCTGACTGGTTCGATCCTGCTATGGCTAGTCAAAATTACTACTTCCTATTACAAATGATATTTAAAAACGACACTTTTTTTGGAATGTATTAGGTATGCATAAGGTTACTTTTATTTTCTGTAAGTATAAAGTTGCATAATCTTGCCTCAGGATTTTAGGAAGTAGCTATACCATTTTTTTCCCGTGGATAAATCCTCATGGATACTCTCAGTCTTGGGAGAACGCAAGGTTATGTCGGACTCCCACCGACTAAACCCCCACTGTTCCTTTTAGTACCATGTGTCGGGGGCCCGGGAGACATTCGCCGCGCCGACTGGTATCAGTCCGCCATGCCTAGCAGGTCCCGTCAACAAGTGCGGCTGATCCACGACCGCAATGTACCTACCTATCTACCTATGCCGTCTGTTGGGACAGGTCAGCTCAGAACTGCAATGGTTCTTTCTTCAAAAGGCCCTTCCAGACATTGCCCTGCATTGTTAGACTCACATAAAATTCAAATAATAAATGTTTGGACTTTAAAAGACCATGACCTTTGAGTTTATTTCGGCTTTTCTTCTCAGAGAACAGTCAGCTAGAAAATGCCGGCGCCATCTAGTTTTTAAAATATTGACGCGTAAAAGTGTCTTATAACATCTACTTACATAAACAAACATTTCTTCTCATTATCTCAAATATTTTACCTGTTTGACCCATTCCTTCTCCGACTGCTCGATGACGTGCGCGTAGGTGTTGCCCATCATAGCTATCAACATGTTCAGTAGAAGGATCGGCACAAACACCATGAATATCGCAAACACTGTCTTTGATAGGTTCGGGTACGTTGTCATGCTGAGATCTGTGTACTGAAAAACATTAACGTTGTTAGACCAAAATGGCGAAACAATCATCAAATCATGTCCATCATCTGCCTAGCTTTTTAGTAACTATGTTGGGATCGGCTTCCAGTGCAATGGGATACAGCTGGTTACCAGTATTTTACATGGAGCGACTGCCTATCTGACCTCCACAACCCGGTTACTGTTTAATACGATATCCTTGGGTAAGACTGGCTGTCAGACTTTCGGGCAACTGACGACCCGTAATGACTGTCAAAGATCTGCGAACTTACAGCCGGAAACCACCGGCTTAACGTGCTGTCCGAGGCACGGAGCGGTCTTGGTATGTAGAGATGGTCACCATCCACGGACGAACCACGGAAAGCGTAGCTTAACCTGATTGTCGAACTGTGCAGATTATAAACTGTCGATAAATTGTGAACTGAGGCCCTAGTGTGAGTTTCATTTAATCATCTACACCAAACGCAGTGAGCGCGTTTGGCGCTCCGATTGGTCCGTCACCAATCCAGGGCCAATCGGAGACCCTAGTGTGAGTTTCATTTAACCATTTACATCAAACGCGCTCACTGCGTTTGGTGTAGATGGTTAAATGAAACTGACACTAGGGCCTCAGCACCATACTGCTTACCGACCGAATAGGTTAGGTTAGGTTAGAATTGCGACGAACTGCTACTTCCAATTTAGTGACAGTTACAGCAGTTTGCAGTTACTAACTATTTAATAATAGCGCAAGGTACAATCTGTCTTAATACCTGTTCCGGATTTGACGGTTTCATTTCGATAGATTATAATCTGCCGAAAAATAATGCATTAAATTATAAGCAGTATGGCACGGTTCACAGTCTTTCGACAGCTCACAATCTCGCGAGATAGATTATAATCTAACGGTATTTACAATTTTACGGTGACATATCTACAAGGTGTAGACGACAATACGACACCAAAATAAAACGCTTATTTCCAATGCCTGTATCCGAGAGCAGTGGTGGCCCAGTGAGAACGGCCCTGACTTACGAGTTCTAGATTATGGGTGACATAATTTCATCACCATTGCTCTCAACACGGTGAAGAGAAACATCGTGAGGAAACCGGCATGTCCAAGAACCAAAAACTCGAAGGCATGTGACATCTACCGTGGATTACAGCTCGCTCTCTCTCACAGATAGGACACCTGTGCCCCAGCAGTGGGAATATAATACGCTAATTATGCATATCCTAAGTACGTTCACAATGTACATACGAAAATTCAATCAAATAAAATATCTGCAATAGTTTAAGTCACATAGCCAATAGCAGAACTAGTCAAAGATTGGCAAAACACAGATTTAGTTTGTTTAAAAAAAAAACAACTTTATTAATTCGATGATAGTTTCAAAATACTCTTCCATATGCATTAGAACCTCATAAATCGTAAATCATAAACCTAAGAGTAGTACCTAACAGTGGCGAAACCACCATATAACACGATTCCTACCGACTTCCCTTCGGGGATTCGCATCGGCAACTCTCTATCGCTATCAAGAAATGGCACGTCAATAGTGGCTACTATAGTCAAAAAATATAGTTACACTCCGGTTTTTCTTTCACCATAACATTCAAACAAAAAAACGGTTATTTTTAGCTTTATGGTACAACAAAAAAATCTAAATCAACCCGGCGCCAAAACGTCATAATCGGGAACAAAAAGTTCATACAACAGCGATCCCGTAATTATGTCACTTTAGGTCACGTAGTATCACTTGTTATGGACGAGAGCAAGCCGCTGTACAACGACAGAGACAGATATAGAAAATGCGTCAGCGACAACGAGATGGAGGAATGCACATTTTATTTGGTTTTCAGCTGTATTTAATTCTTAACATTCCTATATTAATTTTAGAAAGATAGTACTATAGTATTCTTTATTGATAAGTCAGTAAGTTATAGCCGACTTTGCTTCGGCTTCCCTCTTAGAAAAATTGACACCTCGCCGCTGGTACCTAACTGTAGTAGTAATGTAAGAGAAATAGAGAGAACTTAGTAAAACTCTGGGCTATTTAACTCACACTGTAATCTCCTAATGTGATCTGGAACAATGCCATCCAAGTGGTGGGATAGCTTGAATACAATGTGGACTGCACGTTTGGGAACCCTGCAACCAAATTGAAAGGCTTTCATAAACCATTCCCTGTCCCATGAAACACAAAAATAGAAATACAAAAATAAACATAAAGCTATAGGGGATCAGCACACAGGATAAGTTTTTATCCAGTGCGCAAACTGTAACCATGAATCCCCTAGCAGAGACATTTACGTCGGTTTTACAAAAAAAAACAGCTGTTTCATAGAAAAGTGCTATACCTACGCGGTCAAAATGTATGGAACAGCTGATTTTTTTTTTGTATAACCGACGAAAAATTTCTGCGCTGGGGGGGTCTAGAATGATATGCTGAATTCATGGTTACAGTTTGCGCACTTGATAAAAACTTACCCTGTATACCACGTGTAACGGAAAGGGTATATACATACCAAGGGCACGGCTTCTTTGGATGATATCAAACGATATAGGAAGGGTTTCTTAATCCTATCTCTACACGTTGGGAAGTTATGAGAATTGTTAATACATTGATATCAGAAACCAAATCATCAAATTGAAATAAACACATCACTTGGAAGTTATCACTTCCAAGTGATGTGTTTATTTCAATTTGATGATTTGGTTTCTGATATTACTTATTAAAGCACAATACTTGCCAATATCACGCTATATCTAGCGTGATATTGGCAAGTAATGTGGAAAGTTATTGACCTACGTAGTGCGGTGACATGTTTGTTATGCTTTGAATTTAAGAAACATATGAAACCGAAATGAAACCGTTTCGTGTGGTGCCGGACGTAAAAGAATAGCACCATCCCATTTCTTCCCGTGGATGTCGTAGAAGGCGACTAAGGGACTTGCTAGATAATGGGCAGCAGCGTTCTCTACGCATTTTACCACCATACTGCGATCGCCAACCCGCCTGCAAGCGTGGCGAATATGGCAAACCCCCCCTCCTTTTGGGGGAGGCCTATGTCCAGCAGTGGACGTCTTTCGGTTGAAATTATGATGATGATGATGAAACCGAAAATTTGGTATAAATTCTTAGAGTATTTTATTTTGAGCTGAAACTATGTATAGTGATTCTATACCAGCTGTTATCTTTAGTGCTTAAGGATAGCAATAGGGTTACTGTTACACCTGTATAAGACGAAAGTAAGTAAGTACCGTAGGAAAAATAAGTTTCAAGTGAGTTGTGAAAATCTTCAAGAACTTAGTAAATAATACTAGCTTTCAGGACCAGAGGGCGTGATTGTGTAACACACTACAAGTTCGAATGGCTATTAAAGTTCAACAACATTCATTGCGTTATTTATGTTAATGAGCAGACACTTTTTTCAAGCATATGAAGCAATGAATTAGCAATAACATTATTATACCTTTGTAAAGAAAGTAGAATGACTGCGAGAACCCGAACAGCACGATGGAGTAGATGATGCCGAATGTGAACATGTCTCCCGTGATCATGCTGTAGATCATGGTCACGAACGGACCCGTCAGCTTTACCGCACTGTCGACAAAACATTATAGAACATCATGGTTGTTTGTATTTCTCAGAGAAATAAACTACTTGGGCACCTAAAAAGTTGTTTTTTACTTTTTAAATATAAAAAAAAGGAAAACTAGGTACAGACGCCAGCACACGAAGTTACCCCAAACTGTAATTTTTTTCTAATTGAACATGAACCTTATGCCTATGTGATAAAGTTGAAATCAAATAAATTTGACAGATTGGGGTAGCTTGATTTGCTGGCGGCTGTACATTTGGTTTAAGAAATACATACACAAACCAGAGAGCAGTGGTGGCCCAGTGCTATCGGCTCCGACTTACGTTTTTTAGAGCGTAAGTTCGATCCCAGACAGGCAGTTCACGTTGTGTAAATTATTTCATGATCACTGCTCTTAAAACGGTGAAGGAAAACATCGTGAGGAATCCGCGGCATGTCTTATAACCAAAAAGTCAAAGACATGTGACATCTACCAACACACACTGGGCCCGCGCGGTGAATTATGGCCCACTCCCTCTTACCGATAAGAGCCCTGTATCCCAGCAGTGGGAACATTAGGTATTGGCTGGTTATACAGGGTGTAATTTTACGAAATCGCGAAAATAAAAGCAGCCGTTTCTTACATTGCGAACATAAATGTAGGGAACGGCTGATTTTTTTTTACGCGATTTCAGGTTTGGCCCCATAGTAAAAGTTGTTCATAATGATGAGTACAATGACCCCATATGAGGTTAACGGTGATTAAAATTGCACCTTGTATACTATGTCAGAGCAGGCAACCCGCAATATTATTATCTTTTATGTCACCATAATCGCAGCTTATAATAATCCCACTGCAAGCACACTGCCCTCCTCTCTTCGAGTGGTAGACCGAAGAGGGCTGTAATCTACCGGGCCCAGTGGGGGTTGGCAGATTCACACTGCTTCGAATTTTGCACGCTGTGGTGCAACATTGCCCCACACTAGGAATTTCTCCTGTTTTGTGGGTGCGTTTACAAACATTTAAACTCACGTACACAAACAGCTGCCGGGGTTCGAATTGGAACCCACGGGGCCGATGCCACTGCTCCCAACTTTTATGTACGAAACCCTTACCAAAGAGATTAATGAAAAGAAAATCATACGGTAGGTAAATGCGAGCAGCGGTTTATTGATTTACAAGCGTACTTACGAACAGTTAAACACAGGTTGCCTTTTATGAAAGCCATGTTAGGTAGGACTTACCCAGCGAAGAACATTAGCAGAAACCAGAACCCTGGCAGTAGAAAGATCAGCAGCGCTTCCTCCAGCATCGGTTGTCTCATCAGCCGCGCTGGTATGCAAGCTAGCAGTAGCAAATTTGAAATCAGGAAGATGAACTTCGCTGGTTCGTGGATCTGAGGCAAAGGGAAAAATATAATTCACCATAGAGGTTTCGGTCCATATCGAGCAATAAACAGTTATGAGTATGACTAAGAATAAGTCTAATATTATTATAAATGTGAGTTTGTAAGTTTGGATGTTTGTTAATCACGCAAAAAGGCTGAACGGATTTGAATGAAATTTTGCATACATATAGTATACCATATATTAATACATAAGAGAATTTTTATCACGGTATTAGGTTCAGGTGGGATCATTTTCGACCTCCATCGCGGCTGAAGCCGCTGGCAAAAAGCTACCAAGATACAGTTACGGTTATGGGCCGACAACAATTTAGAAGGCTTACCAACTGTTTAAAATAAGCCACCAACCCTTGATTCTTCAACTCATCTCCCTGCTGCAATATAATATAGCACAGGGTACTGGCCAAGGTCCCCAGTTCGCTCGCCAGCCGGATGCCGCTCCTCGCATCAGCGATCTCGAGACCCCAGTCGGGATGAGCATCAGCCTCGACACTGCTATGACGAAGGTAGACGGAGAGGGACAGGAGAAGGAGATGTAGCATTAGGATTAGGAGACGTTTTAGGAATTTGTTCTGTAATGACAAGATCACAAGAACAATAAGTATTTTTTTATGAAATAAATCTTGTTTGTTAGGTTAGGTTAGGCAACTGAGGGAATACGGGTGGGTTTTAGTCAGTAAAAGTCTGACACGCCGTCCTGCTCCACCCAGAGCGGGAGAAGTTATTTGATAATTTCCCACCCTCAAAAAAAAAAGTTACCAGACTCATGAACTTATTTTAAAAAAAGGCGACTGGCTAAAAAGTGAATATTTAAAAAGATGGAAATATGAACTATTTTTTTAAGAGGTTGACTATTAAACTTAAGACCTACTACAGTACACAATCTCATGCAGTCCTAAGATCACGTTTAAAGACCTATTCCATGATATCCAGGCTTGCCATCCGTCCGGATTTGGCAACCATGTCCAGACTTTGGTCCGGACTCGCAATTATGTCCGAATTTTGAATATTTGCTCGCACAAATCGATAACATTAAGTATTTACACATGCTTCTCTCACGGCGGCGGCGCGGCGCTAGTGCGAGGCGCAGGTCTGGGAGCTTGGACTGAGCCGCGCCCCGCGGCCGGTCAGTAGTCATATTTCTAATAATTAGTGTATAATAAATATATGCAGCATAAGCGCAGCAGAATATTGTATGTTTTTCTTGTGATAAAACATATTACTTATCAATACTTAACGTTGATTTAGAGTTTTTTAATTACTAATATCTATCTGAATTTCTCTGGGAGACCTATTTATTCTCTCCTGTACACTCAGTCCAGTCTCTACATATTCTAGAGCAGGTAGTTTTATTTACTGCCAGTTTCCCCAATCTACAACTGGCGCTTGAATAAAAAAAAAACACTTTGACTTTGCTGGCCCGTCCGGACTTCACTCTAAAATATTATGGCAAGACTAAGGATATTCCACATGACAAAGTTCGTCGACTTAATTTTTTTTCTTTTTCACAATATGGCGCCTGGTTGCCACCATAATGAATTTTGATTACTGTCATGTCCCAGTCCCATAACTTAAAGGGAACCTAGTCGCGGGCTCGAACTCACTGATGGGCCTGGCTAAAAAGCACGCTGTCTCATCAGGCATCGTGTCCGACAGAGGTAGTATCAGTGGTGAACAGTTAGAAGCTAGTCTACACGTACAACATTATTGAGTGAGATGCAGGATCATTTATAGTACAACAGGCGCGTAAAAAATTAAGAAAAGTTCTTCGGAAAATCGGGTTTTATGAAAAAACGACTGCATAAATCAATGACCAATAAAGTTTATTGTACTTTTCGATATTTGAGCTTTGTCTTTACCGACTTGGCATTTCAGATTTTATACTCCTTTTATTAGATAAACACGCCCAAAGTTATGTTAAATTAGCAAGAAAAACGAATCTTTGTTGTCTCCTAACTTTTTAATGGTTGGTTTTAGTATTCTGTTTCTGTACAGACAATATTATTAATGAGACAAAACCATACCATGTTTAATTTTTGACATACATTGTCGAACAGAGGAGTAATACACTCCCGAAGTTTGTATGGGAAAAATGTGGACTAGATTCACCTTAAGTAACACATTGACGTAAGAATCATCAAAATCGGCCCACGCGTTTTGCCTCTAGAGCGCCACAAAGGAACAAACATACTGAAGCACCACTTACGCTGATAAACACATTACAATCCTTTGCGTCGCGCAGTCGAGTTAAAAATGGCGCATTGATTGTCGCATTCCTCAAAAGCACGCGGCTGTACGACACGCCCACAGCTATTTATGACAAGTGCTCAAGAATAAATTCCTTCTACAATGCATATTTTACAATGGAAATATGGCCTTTGCCCTGCATTGGGACCACAGGCAAGTAAGATTAGATTGTACCTAACTCATCATCATCATCAAATCAGCCGAAAGTCGTCCACTGCTGGACATAAGCAACCCTAAAAGTTGGGGATTTGCCATAATCGCCACGCTTGGCAGGCGGGTTGGCGATCGCAGTATGGTGGTCAAATGCATAGAGAACGCTGCTGCCCATTCTCTAGTAAGTCCCTTAGTCGCCTTCTACGACACCCACGCGAAGAAATGGGTTGGTGCTGTTCTTTTACGTCCGGCAACACACGGAACACAGGTGTGGTACTACTAAAAGGACATAATACGTACTCGAGCAAATGTCTTCCACTTCTCTTCGAGTAGTCTCTGAATGATGCCGCCATCCAACATATTGAGATGCTCCTGTTTCGTACCATTCAGGATTATGAATAATGCGGAGTTCCAATCTGAAAGAAAGAATACATTTCGATACATAGGTAAGGGGGAAGGCCCAGGGGGTACTTAATTGTGTAATAACTATCAGTAGGAATCGCTTTCCTTTTGACAATTCCACAAGATTCATGTCGTTATTTACGTTGCTAAGCAGACAATTTTTTCAAACATACGTAAGAATGGAAAGATTCTGAATCATTTTGAGAGTTATAGCTAGCCTTCAAAATGATTCAGATTCTGCTAAGTGTGTTACGCAATTAGGCTGCAGGGTGTCTTTTTTTTTAAATCATCAAATAACTTCTCCCGCTCTGGGTGATGCAGGAGGGCGTGTCAGATTTTAACTGACTAAAACCCACCCGTGTACTACTGTCTACACAGTTGCCTGTGTGCCAGGGGCCACGGTATCTCTTTCGAACAACCCGCACCCCTTGCCCGGCAGGCATCGGTCCTTGCGGACCTCAAGGGTGCTGGGTAGCCCGCTAATTTAATCCCATTGAATGACTTTTTCACGAAATAGTCATTTAACGGGATTAAATGAACATGGATGGTTGTGTTGATGATTTTAATTAATATAATTCTGTCAAGCCACACTTGTTACGATCGCGAATTATATTAGAATCGCGCATCCACCTTATGACCTATGGAGTAGCAAAACTAGATAGGTACGCCAATCCAACACGACCGGAGAGAAATCAGGCGTAGGACCAACGGCTTAACGTGCTTTCCAAAGTACGGGGGCTATCACGCCACCGACTTACAAACTCCAGGCTGTTACTAAGAAATTTCTAATGGAATAACCCAATATCACTGTGCCCGACCCGGGAATCGAACCCAGGACCCCACGCTCAACAGTCGCGCGTGCGACCGCGAGACCAACGGGGCAGACCTACCTACCTACATGCTATTAAGGTAATATTATCGCCCGAGCTCAGCCGGGCATTCATCAAAATATTGATTTTATCTCCTAATGTTTACAGATATAGGTATGCTTGCAACTCTGTGACGCAGGTATGGCGAACGGGTGGGTCATACAAGGTGGGAATGCAGCCGCCATGTTTCGAAATTTAATTAGTTATTGCGTTTTATTTTGATGTGTTGGTGAGTTAAGCCTACACAGGCAACTTTTAATCAGCGTTAGTACACAACAAAGAATCGAGAATTTTCTAAAATTTTGCAGGTTCGGATTAAATGATGTAAGTAGGTAAACCCCTAAACTCATTAAAGGTATTCTAAAATCGAAACTAAGCAGTTTATTTTTCGATAACGAGGATTCAGCCATTATCGAGAAATTAACTCACTTCGAACCTTATAATTTGTTATTTATATCGTATTCATTAATTAGTAGTTTTATTTAAGGTTAGTTTCTTATATATGTTTAAAACTACATAAAAAATGTATTAAACAACAACTGCTTCTCGCCATCCAACTTCAAAATTAGGCGAGCAAAATTGTAAAAAAAAAAAAATTGTACTGAAATTTAAAAAAAAAAGGTAAAAATAAGTAAATGTAATCATAGCGGCTGTAATGTAGGTGTGTGATCACATCATCGAATGTGAGTGGAATAATGAGTGAAAGTACATGTGGACCACACGAATAGGTACATGATACTAAACCCGCGGGGAGAGGGGCGGTGTAGCGCGGAGAGCGGGCGACGAACGAAAACGAAACGGTTGGGTTGGCAGCCTTGCTAGAGTTGCTAGACGCTCACAAATGACGCGGGCTCCTCGCTCCCCGCGCTCGGGCCCCTCCGTCGCCTGACATCGGTTAGCTAGCGCATGCCTCACGTTTCGTTTCCCCCCGCTCTTTAGCGCTGACACAGTCTGCGCCACGAGGCGCGGTGTCTCTCACAGAATGACCGAACACACCTATTTTATTGTAGAATAACGTTGTTTCGTGCTGCTTTGCCTAACTTCGGGAACCTTGGTAAGTCTATCATGTTTATAATTTGTACTTTTTGTGTCAATATCAATTTATGGTTCATTGTTTTCCTACACTTTACCTTTAATTATTTAAGTACCATAGTCTAGCTACGACATACAGTCAGTCCACGCGAGCGTTTTCGCAGAATAATCGGGGCATGAGTTGCGGGGGGAAAGTGGGCGGAGCTTATTGTACCATAGTCCCAATCTGTCAAACTGCAGGTTTGGACATAATTTCAGGGCTTTCACTTACTGATATTATAAGATGATTTGATCATGATTTTATTTTTTGATTTTGGTTTTATACTAACTACTAACAAAGTTTGATGACGTGGTCCATAAATTAAAGATCTTTTCATCTTCTACTTCAAATTACCAGTTGTTGAGTTTTATTTGGGTTTGTTTTATACATAATATGCCGAAAGTGACGTTTAATATTAAATATATCGTACATACTAACCGTGTTAGTTGCCATAGAATAAAAAATACTAAAAAAAAACTCACTTGTCCTCCCATCAGGAAGCAAGGTATCCAGAGCATTCAGCGGGTAGGCAGAGCAGGTTATATTGGAGTACCGCCAGAACTCCTTCGCAGACAGTTCCAACATCTCCCGGAAGACGGACGCTCGGCCCAGCTGGCAGGCCAGTGTTAGCGGCGTGAAACCCGCCAGGTTCATACGACCATTGCTGGCGGGGACCTTCGGGTGCCGGAGCGCGTAGCCAAACATGTCCTTATTTAAGGACACGGTAAGTGTAACGTAATTGTTTTCTTTTATAGGGAAATTATAAATTGATATAAACATTTAACATAGACATTTTACTACGCCTGTTTTCCTCGATGGGTTGGGCGGACAGTTATAGACTATAACAGTGGCGTGCACAGAGTTTTTAAACAGGGTAGGCAGAAATTAAAAAAAGGCAAAAAAAAACTTTCGACGATTGCTGTACCTACCTAGTTACCAACACAACATGCAATCTGTGAGGCCATTAAATTAAATTAAGTAATCATATTGTTTTGTTTTGTATTGAATTTTCGATTGAGTTTTCCTATAGTTTGTATCTAATAATTGCAAATCCGGAGTACAACTACTTTTCACGATACTTGTTTTTTTTTTCACCGCTAGATACTTTCGAAAATGTATAATTTTTCTTTTCTCTTTACACAAACCACCTTAACATCTTTCACAATGAATATTAACAATTTTTCACACTATTTAACAATGTTAAAATCTTAAATACATGCCATCATAGCTCACAACCAAAACAAATAAATCAAAACAAACAATGGCGTCGGAATTACTCGGCATATGAAAATAATACGACAAAGAAATTATGGTTGTGTAGTCACAATTCAATGAAACAATGCTACTTTTTAAAATAGTCGCAGAACCAACTTTGTTCGGAAAACTTCGTTAAGTTTCGTAATTCGACTCGTTGTTATAAATCGTAAAAAGCCAGTGACTACTGTACGGTTGTGTGCGTAATTCGTTACATTGTGTGCCACGTATGTATAGGAACGCACACTGAATAAATCTGCATGACCACGAGAGCACACATACAAACATTGAGACACGAATAGTTCGTGTCTCTCCCGAGGCACTCAGCGGCGCTAGTGCATCGCAATGCAAAATCAAAATCAAAAGTCATTTATTCAAACTAGGCTGAGAGTCAGCACTTTCTGAACGTCAAAATTACATAAGACAGTCCCCCAAAACGCCCGCCCTTCACCACTTCCTAGTGCTTTAGCTGGCAAGAAGAAGTGGCGCAACAAACTCCCCAGCAGCACAGCTGTCTGTTATGCTATAAGAACTTGCGTAGTTGCGTCAAATTGTACGAACGAACGAAATATTGTATCGATGATACTAATGATGCGACCGACGATCGACAGGTGGCGCTGATTTATGAATAAAGATTTTTGTTTATTGATAAAATAATATTAGTTTTGCATATTTATCTGATTTAGGTAGGGTAGGCAGTGTCTTTCTGTCTCTATGGACTGCACGCCACTGGTTATAGTGTAGCAGATGTTAGAAACAACGTAAAAAAAAGTTGAGTGTCCTCATTCCAATACACCAAAGCTACAGAATAAATTAACCGAGCAGAATGTAAGGTTCCTAACAGAGCTCAAATTCTTACCTACCACAGAAAAAAAAACACGTAGAAGTAACGTAACGCTTCATTAGTATCGGAACCAGCGTACCCAAACTCACACGAATACAAGTTAATTGTATTTCGTAACACTTAGAAAACTTTGGTCCGATTGGTAGTTTAATATTGAATGAAAGTAGAAAATATGTCATTCGTCGCATAAGTGATAATAAACCACAAAAAAATGTCTATAGAGTTGTTTTTTGGCTCTTTTTACATATTTATTACTTTTTCCGTTTAAAGCGCACACGGAATAGTTTAATGAGCAAGTTACGCTACTCGCCGCTAGATGTCACTATGATAAACGCATTCAATTTAAAGTTGTATTTCGCTACAGATAAGATTTATATTTGCGTAACGAGGTCATTACTGTTCGTACTCCTCTAGAAATGTACCACTGTCGTTGACTTATTTATCGACATTCCGTTTTATTTTCAAACAAAATATGGTCAAAAGCTAGAGTCGATAAATATTTTTTTTTTTGTAATTAGATATGATAAAGACAACTTTTACTTGTCTTATTTAATAAAATATTGTTTTTCAAATTTTTATCGAAATAAAATCAATTAAGACTAAGACCGATGGTATGATATACCTCCATTTGATACATTTTTAGCTCTGCGATCATGTTTACATTGTAATACAGCACAATAAGGCATGTTTGTATTTTTTTGTCAAGTTATTACTCCGTGGCGGTTGTAACAAGACTATTGTGCGTGGTGTGTGCGCGGAAGCAGACCTATGCAAAACTCCGCAAAGCTCGGGGTACACGGGCCCTGCCTACTTGCGACGTCTACGTGTTTTTTTTTATTCTATGTTACCTACTGTTATAGGGCTGTCACTCAGATATTAAAAAAATAAAAATAAGTAATTAATTATACTGTGCAATAGTTATACATAGTACATACATTGCTTGCTTTTTTTGGTTAATAAAATTATTATGACTTACGGACGGACGGTCGTGGAGAAACTATAAAGCCCGGTATACATTATTTGCAACACAACATGTAAGGTAACATGCAATGCAACATTTTCCTACATTTTAATGTGTTCGCGACAGCACTACCCCCCTGTGTGCACGCTTCGTGCATTCGTAACGCGCTCGTTGGTTCCCAGGTTCCCACCAGTTGCCGGTTTTTCGACGAACACTTTGAGTGCGCGTAGGATGATTTGGACAGTCATTCGCGACCGTTCTGCTCGCCGCGAACAAACATGGAGAATTTAAAAATGGCTGGCAATGACGACTGGGATGAAGTAAAAAGCCTTTAATTGATGTCAACGGATTCTGCGGTCTTTTTTTATAAGTACACTGGTTTAATAAAATAACTGAAACACCAATAAAAGTCATGAACACTTCAAAATCGAGTGGCTCCATGGCGTGCGCGCTAGAGACTGCCGAGAACAGACGTTCGTTGTTGAAGCGCGCAGCGAGCGCGGAGGCCGTCCACATTATACTCGTATTGCATTGCATGTTACGTTGCAAATAATCTGTACCCAGCTTAAGGCCACGTTCACACGAATAACTCACCAATTTATCACAAACGACTACCATATGCAGTATCATATTCCCAAACGAGTCCTGTGCGTCCGGGTCAGCTCCGGAGTCACAAAGCAAGTTGTACACTCCCTCGTTGGCACAGCAAGCCGCCCATGCTAATGGGGACTCGCCTAAGTACGCCAGACCTTCGTAGTTTGTCTGCCTCGCTGGAGGCACGCGTTGTTGGTCACGGGGGAGGAAGAAACTGCCTGTTGGCAGAGCATGTAATAAAAATAGACTAGCTGTGTGGCACAGTTATAGGGCGCGTAGAGTTGTGGGCACTACTTATAAGGCGGGTACAGTTATGGGTACAGTTATAGGGTGGGTAGAGTTGTGGGTTCAGCTTATACCCGCAACTCTGTCCGATATACAGGGTCAAATTAAATTAGCTGGCAACACTTTACCCACGTGTTGGGTCGGTATCGTAAAATCGGGGTTGGTATCGAAAAAGAACGAGACAAAAAAAAATCACAAGAAAAATAATTTTCTTCATTCCAACTTTGTTCAAAACTTTAAATGACACTGACATGTACAGAGGCCAGCACATCAAGCTACCCCAATCTGTCAATTTCTTTGATAGATCTTCAACTTTATTGCAAAAGCATAAGATTCATGTTCCATTGAGAAAATTTGACAGTTTGGGATAGCTTGATGTGCTGGCGTCTGTACATTTAAGCAATCAAACGACTGTAATGTTATGATTTTTGGAAATACGTAAAAAAATATCTAAGCTCCACGAAAAATTACAAAACCAGCTGATTGATCTACGCGCGTCCGGCCGACGCGGTTCGCTGACCGATTACGTGTACTGACCTTCGCCTATCGAATGATGATTTTTTTGTTTCGTTCGTTTTCGATATCGATACTCAAAACGTGGGTAAAGTATTGACAGCAAATTTAATTTGACCCTGCATATGATTTTATATTAAATAAAAAACGAAACAACAGACTTCCAAAAAAACACTAAATAGTGTAAAAAAAATTAATCTCAGAAGTCGGTGACTTTGGATATGTATTTTATTCAATTTTTTGTCGTCGACTTCCGAAATTAAAGTTATTTTTCACTTTTTAGTGTTTTTTTGGAAGTCCGTTGTTTTTTTTTTTTTTTTGAATTTTTTTTTTTCACTTTTTAGTTATAGTACCTACCCCACACAATTCGAAATTTCATCATCCTTGGGGGTCAAAACAATGCATATTTTTATGCGATAGCAGCAATCGCGGTTTGTTTGCTGTAATTTTTGAAGTGTTCCGTTGCGTCTCCGAAACGAATCATCAGATCTATATAAAATTTTAATGGGTCCACACGGAAAGCACCAGCTTTCAAATAAAAAAAAATCCAAATCGGTCCAACTATCTTCGAGTAATCGGGGAACAAAAATTAAAAAAAAATGTTCCGACGAATTGAGAACCCCCTCCTTTTTGAAGTCGGTTAAAAAAACAACTATAAATGTTTTGTATCAAAAATCATTCAATGCGGGTCAAAAGGCGAAACGTAAGACATTCCCATTCTAAAGGCCTTAATAATAAAGAAAGTATGAAATTAAAATAGTCAGGCATCATATTGGAACTTACCAATAGCTCTCTGGTTGACGTCGGCGCCCGCTTCCACTAAGTCTTGAACCAGCTCGTTGTTGCTGTAGGCTATAGCCAGGTGTAGAGAACTGGCCCCTTCAACATAAAGATAACCAATATTCTACTACTGACTGGTTTCAGTCTCTATGAAAATGGGTTGTGGTTCATATTTGATGGCAATTTGTCCTTACGTTGTGCAAATCGTTTTAATGGTAGGTGTTTCAACCAAAAGTGATTTCATTATATTCTGCTGGAGAGTTTGTTGCTCCACTTCTTCTTCAAAACTAAAGCGCTAAGAAGTGGTAAAGGGCAGGCGTTTTGAGGGACTATTTCATGTATATTTTACGATTAAAAAGTGTCGATTCTCAGCTTAATTTGAATAGATGACTCTTGTTTATTTATTGTTTTTCTTAGAGTTTGACTGACGCAGCAACAATAGTGGTAAACTGGTAATAATGTAGGTACTTGCCTAAATACTCCTCGCCTTCGACGACATCTAGTGACAGTTTCGGAAAGCATTTCACTAGTGTTCTTGCTAATCTTGTGTGAATCTGGAATTGAATAACAATCCTTAGTCTAAATCTAAACTGTGATATGATAAAAAGAAATGATTTGATTTTTTGTATATTTATTTGTTATGCTTTCACGCTAAATGGATGCACGGCCATTTTTTTACATATCATAGTTTGCTTGGATGATTTTTAGCATAAGTATATATGTAGATCATGACCTAAGTTAGGACATAGGATAGTTTTATTTCCATATTCCTACGGGATCAAGACAAAAGCGGGTAAAACCGCAGGGCGCTGCTAGTAATCAATATTCTCGTTAGGCAGAAAAAGCTTTTTACTTTCTCCAACGTTTACTTCCCCTATTTTCTATGTTCAATGAAGCTCTAACAGTAACTAGTTAATTATCCATCTAGGCAGTTCCCTTACCCCCAAATAGGATTCAACTGTAGCAGAAAGAGCACTGTTCGCAAGTGCAACAAAGGGTGGAAACCTGCCAGGGGTGCGGGTTGTTCGAAAGAGATACCGTGGCCATTGGCACATAGGCAACTGGAAAACACAAACTGTCCCTCAGTTTGTGTTTTTACAACTGAGGGAACACGAGTGGGTTTTAGTCAGTAAAAGTCTGACACACCCTCCTGCTCCACCCAAAGCGGGAGAAGTTATTTGATGATTTCCCACCCTCAAAAAAGGTGGAAAGGCTTTTCTGTAAAAAAATCTTGCACCAACTCAAAATAGGAGGTTCTCTAACTGTTACATAATCATTATTGCTTAAATTACTGCTTAAAAATGATCCTGAATAGGATCTAAGGGTCAGTTCACACCGAGACGTGAAGCGACCGCGACGCGACGCTGCGCCCACTTTTTAAGATCACGATATAAAATAGATTTTATTAACTTCACAACAAGGTATACGGGCTGCACAACACGGTGCATCTCAGCGTTCTTCGACACGCTTTCGCGCTCGTAGTGAAATTATACCTTTTCATGTTGTAAAGAAATTACATAATTCTGTTGCTATCTTGAAAAGTGCGCGCAGCGTTGCGTCTCGGTGTGAACTGACCCTCAAGCAATCGTACCTTAGTATCACAAATGATGAGCACATGAAGTAGCGATTCGCCCAGAGCACCTCTGTAGCACATCTGCCAGCAGGCGGTGTGGTCCTCCCATTTAGCGAGCGGGTCGTGCGGAGAGAGCGAGGCTTCTATAGGTAACACCACCTGGGGGTTTCCATAAATACATAAAATAAAAATATTTATATCAATTACGTATAGCTTTAACATACGTGATTTGGAGATCACCTTTTAAGCCAAGAAGATGCTTGTGTTAGGTGTTTCCGCCCTTCGACTTAACATAACACAGAGTATGCAATTGAAAACAGAACAATAAAATATAAGAAACGAAAATACAAAAATTTTAAAAGGAGATTTGGGTGGGTTTTGAGTGTGTGTGCGTGAGTGTATATAATAGAGTGAGTGTGTGTGCGTGCGTGTGTATAATAATGTGAGTGCACAATTGTACATTGTGTATGAGTTAAGTCAGTTTCCAGTATAAAATAAAGTACTCTGTGGTCAGTCCATACAATCATAAAGGCATTATCATGCATTGGTGATCCGTCGTGTTCGTGAACGGGCACCGTCAGTAGGCTCAGGTCATCTGTTGCTGTTTACATGCATAATTTCATGATGAATGATGTACTTACCATTACTTCGAAACCAAAAGAGGATCACCCATTCTGGGATATTTTCTTCAGTAATAATTGCTTATACGTATATTTTTAAAGAACACATAGATTGCATTTATTTTGACTGAGGCGCCAAGATTGAAAACAGTTTTGGTCCGCAGATATATAAGGTCAAATTAAATTAGCTGGCAATACTTTATCCACGTGTTGGTTATCAAAAACTAATGGACAAAAAAAACAATTTTCGTCATTCGATGGGACTTGGTTGCCTTAATGTACATATCAGTGTCATTTAAAGTTTTGAACAGAGTTGGAATGACGAACAATTTTTCCGTTAGAGTTCCTAGTTAGAGTTTCTACAAATTGGATAGTGTAATACGCACTTAAGATTAGGTTTTTTTTAAATATTTTTTTATGGCTAACTAACTTCTGCACGCGATTTGTCTTTATTTACTTGTTTTAATATTAGCTCGTTAAATTATACAGTGTGACTATAGATGTAAAACCATTGATTTAAAACTAACGCAGTAATAAACAGGGTGCAATTGAAGTCGTTGAGTCTCGTTTATATTTTACAATTTATAGTACATTTTTAAATAAAACAAACATTAAAAAAAACATTTAAAAATATATAAAATAGGTAGTGATCTGCTACCGAGGGTCCAAGCTACCGGTAATTAATTTATTATTAAGTATTATAATTAGCCTTTTTAACTTAATTTTCAAAGTAATGCGTAATCATTGTACTTACGGATTATTTACAACTATAAGTGTGATCACTGACCTGTTCCTGGTCCCTGAACTTCCACCGTAGGTACTCAGCGCGGTTGATGACCCTGCCCCTCCCGCCGGCGTACATGTACGCTGCGAAGTCGTCCCGGATTAACTTCTCGGCTGCCATCATTCCACCTTTAGTATACGCCTCGAGCAGGAGACCGCCTGATTAGAAAAAGGTTAAAATTTTAAATGGCGAGAAAAATACCAAACTGCAAAGTATGATACAATAAAATATTCTCATCAGCACACTAATTGCGTATGATTCAATTTGACAGTTCAACAATATTCATTGCGTTATTAAGTTGTTGAGCAGACACATTTTTCGAACATACGAAGCAATGGATTAGCAATCTGTTTGACAATGATTCAGATTATGACTGATCGTGCGTTACGCAATTAGGGTGATAAAAGTCGTGATAATATGCCACTTAAAGCTTATGATCGCTTACTACCTACTTTCTGTTAGAATGCATTGTTTTATGTTAGCTCAATAGGGTATTTTACTCTATGAGAAAAATCTAAAAATATGTTATTGAGATAGCTTAGGCAGAATTCAGTCGGAAAATGTTAGTTTTAATTCATGAAACAACAAAATAAATGTTAAAATACAATTAAAAGATTTCAATTTTTAAATCTGTTTTTGAACACCATGAAACAGTAGCCGCCATGTTATTACGTCATACGGCATGTCAACTGAGCAACTTTTTACTTTTATTATTTTCGTAACCAAAGTAATTGTCATTTAAATAATATTTTGCATTCAGAAACAGCAAACCAACGATAAATAGAAAAATAACTCATTTTTTAAATTATAAACAATTGTCTTATAAAATATCAACGCATTTATTTATATAGCAAACTGACGTCATACCCACAGAGCAATATGGCGTCCACTGCATCCAGCGTTTTCGTCAAATTACGCGCGAAATTTGAAAATGTCAATTTAAATGGCACTAATCGATTAAATAAAAATGTTGTGCTTTTTAGTGGTTTATTAGCACTGTAGGCTCTAATTAAGACACTTTTCAAAAATGAGTGTAATATTCTATTCGTCACATAGATGCGACGCGACACTTGTAGAACAATTTCCGTGAAGTTTTCATAGATATTGTTCTACGAGAGTCGCGTCGTGCCTGTTTGAAGTTGTAATGTATTGTTTTCTTAGAGTAACTCAATTAAAAGTGACGTGACACTAGCCTATAAAGGCTCCCACACGCACACTATGCCGGCGGCCCGGCCGGCAGCCATGCCGCCAACGAGGCCGGCGACATGCTCGGTTTCTGCGGCAAGTGCCAGCGGTCTAATATCAACTACAGCATACTCGCAAGGCAAAAACCCACCGGCTGTGCCTCCGGCATGTGTGTAGGAGTCTTAACCAGCGCACGATCAAGACACCTCCAACGCTACCTTATTTGTCAAATGATTATAAGAAGTTTAGAAGGTATGAGGGAACTGATGGTCATACATAGATACATATACATAAATGTACAAACCGGTCAAAATCATAACCCTCGTTTTTGCTTCGAACAATGAAACTAGAGCTACCTTACATCCTACTGATATTATAAATATGAAAGTTTACATGTTTGTATGTCTGTCACACAATTACGCAAAAACGCCTGAAAGGATTTGTATGAAATTTGGCATACAGATAGATTATAACCTGGACCGTGTGGTGCCGGACTAAAAGAATAACACCAACCCATTTGTTCCCGTGGGTGTCGTAGGAGGCGACTAAGGGAACTACTAGAGGATGGGCAGCAACGTTCTCTATTCATTTTTAAAACCATACTGCGATCGCCAACTCCCTCCAACATGACAAGCACAAAGTGGCGGAGCTTGGGGGAGGCCTATGTCCAGCAGCGGACGTCTTTCGGCTGAAATTATGATAACCTGGATTAACACATAGGGTACCTCTTATCCCGGTAGTGCGTTCCCGTGGGAGTATTTCACCCACTACGAGGGCAAGGCCGCTTGCAAAAGCTATGGACTAATAAATGAAATGGCGGTCGTAAAAATCAATAGATTGATATTGTTGATACTCGTAGGTCGGTCTTTGATCTTTTGTAGAATTATACAGATGGCCCAGAAAGAATTTTTTTTTTTTTAATAGAAAGAATTAACGAACATTTTGAAAAAACTTTCGTAAGAGTTTATTCTGAACTGGCTTCCATTTCTTGCTGAATATTCAGCATCAATTGCCGCCATGATGTCGGTTTATTAGCGTAATACCTTGCTTTTAAGGTGACCCCATAAAAAAAAAGTCTTCTGGACTTCAATTGGGACTCCTCGGAGGCCAGGATATGTCACCCCTCCGCGAAATCAGTTTCCGTGGAAACATATCCCTCCTTACCACGCGCGTGCTCACTCTCGAAGTGTGACAGGTGGCTCCATCCTGATGAAACCATGAGTTGCGATTGTAACCTCGCGATATTTGCAACTTTGGAGCAAGAAAATCAATCATCACAGCCATGTTACGATATTCTTGGATTCGTGCATAAAGATTCTCAAACTTGCTGATTGGTTTCGTCGGTGCGTCTCACTCTTTTGTGACCTTTAGGCCGCTTTTTTGTGTCGATCCAGTTCTTTCAAATTTCTTAACCCACTTCTTAAATAAATTAGTACTCGCTATAAATTAATACTGACTGATACGCCGTAATTCGAATTTAACACGGAATAGACGTCGAACAATCACATAAGATCGTAAGTTCTCGTAATAGGTATGAGCGCAGAACGCGCGCTGTTCTCCAGTGTAGTGACTCATGACCCAGTATATAATAATGTACTCTGTGCTCAACTGCTCATGGCTACTATAATTGCAAAGACTACGCTATGCACCGATACCCACCCCGCACCCCTCCCCATTAACGTTTAGAAATTAGCGTGGTTTCAAAAGTGAATTTCTTTCTGGACTACCCTGTGGCCTGTGCATGGCGAACTTTCCTCAAAATGATTGTGAATGGCTATTAAAGTAGAGAACGACCGAACGACCCAAGAAACAATGGATGCATGGACTGTGTGAATATATGGCTAGAAAGGGGTGACGACCGAGATGATGACTAATATAGAAGTATGCAAGAAAAATATATTTTGCGCCGACCACAAATTGGGATAAGTGCAGCAGGAGAATGAAGGCTCGCACACACTGTCCCGACGCAATTCTGATAGAACAATTTTATTTCTATAAAAACTATCAGGAGATTGTTCTATCGCAGTCGCGGCACGCCTGCTGCGGGAGATTCTCTTTGTGCGGGAGCCTTGATTGTTGGGAACTTGAGACCGCTCATCACAACATCGCCACGCGCTATCTATGGCGGCAGGAAGAAAGAGTGCGGCGACAGAGGAGAGGCAACTGGCCGGAAGCCGAGCGCGGGCCCCTGCGACACGGCACGGACACTCGACTCGAGGAGTCGACCGACTGACATCGACATTTGACAGTCAGCTATCGCACGTCTCCACACACGGTTGCGCTTGTGCCTTTTTGTGACATTCATTATTATATTCGCTTTACGAGGCGCGAGACAAAGCGGACGTGTGTTTTATATTGATAATAATGATATAAACAATTTCTACAAATAAATATAATTATTTGCGACGTCAGTGTAAAAATAAAGTGTGTCGCGTGTGACTTGTTGTTCTTACTGACTTACATTGTGCAAAATGAACTAAATATTATTATAAACAATAGGAATAGTGCTTCTGTTAGTATGTCTAACCCAGGTTCGAGCCCATTTGGTCGTAGCCAATTACTTCGGCGTAGTCCTCCACCGACGCCTACTGAACCGGTACCCCCGAGCGACCCAAATCCCCCAGCACCCGCGGAGAATGAACTGCCAACAGAAGTCATTAGCACGCCAGAGATCCAGAGATGGATGGGGTCTATAGATGCCATTCTGAACGAAGTCTGTAGTATTGTCGGTGAAGGGAAAATGAACTCAGACCAGAAGCTTCGTGTTTCCACCCTTTGCAGGAAGGTCTCGAGTGGGACTTCTCAGATGGCCGTCTTATACCAATCGTTGAAGCAGAAAACGATTCTAGCCCATACCACAATCCAGCACCTACAGGATCACCAGAACGTTGTGCACTCCCTGCAGCAGTTCAAAGAGGTCGTAGAAACAAAGATGAATCAGTCGGAAGATTCCTCTTATGCAAACATGGTGAAGAAAGGTTCCGATAACTTCGTCCGTCCTGCAAATTTGAGATCAGTTGCCATCTACCCCAGCGATAAGACCCAAACAAGTGACGACACCAAGTCACTTGTACAAAAGATAATCTCCCCCGAGCAACTAAAGCTTCATGTCCGTGGCCTGAGAAAAGTCAAAAATGGGGGCGTTATAATTAGCACAGACAATAAAGGCGATATTGAGAAACTTAAGAATTCGGAAAAGTTAGTGTCATCGGGCCTTACCATAGAAGAGCCTTCTAAACGCCGCCCGAGAGTTGCTGTCATTGGTGTCCCCGTTACTCTTACCGAGCAGGAGGTATTTGAGTGTATTTTCGAGCAAAACCTCTCAGATAAGTTGCTGAATCTAACCCGTGAGTCCTTCGTTGAGAGTATCAAATTGAGCCATAAATCGGGTAAGAAAGACCAGCCTACCTGTAATTACATCTTAGAACTACCCGCTAGCATTAGAAAAATGTTAGTAAATCAAAGCCGAATTTTTATTAATTGGACATCATGCCCTGTGAGAGATTTCACTATAGTCACCAGGTGCTTCAATTGCCAGCAGTTCGGACATGCAGCCAAATTTTGCCGAGAAACTAGTCCTACTTGCAACCACTGTTGTGAGACTGGCCACTCGTTCAAGGAATGCAGTAGCAAATCTTCTCCCCCTCAATGTGCGACGTGCAAACGTTTCAAGAGGAAATGTGACCATCCAACTGGTGACGTAAGTTGCCCGGCGCGCATATATGCTGAGAGGAACTATATTAACTCCATAGACTATGAAGGCGCCTAAGAGCGCCGCCAGATTCTTGTATTTGTAAGCACACAACCAGGTAGCTTATCCTCTATTTATATTTTTAGTTAGTTTGTAACGATCATGGCAAATCAGCTAATTTGTGATCTAGATAGTTTTTCTGTATCTGAATCTAAAATGTGTAATGTTGAGGACTGTAAACACCTTCTTCCTTCTGGTGTCAAAACGTTAACCCTGCTCACACAGAATATTCGCAGCATTAATCGGAACATGAACGGCTTTGAAGTGTTATTACAGAATCTTGATGTAAGCTGTGATGTTATCGTCCTAACAGAATGTTGGTTGTCAAAACAGACAGTCAACTTACCGTCTCTTGACGGTTATTATTCATACAAAACTGAGAGAAATATAAACCAAAACGATGGATTAGTAGTATTCATCAAAAATAATCTACGTGCAATTAAAGAAGAGCCGGTATCACAAGATAGTAATTGCTTAATCATTAAAATTAGTCCCGATATAGTACTCATGGCTGTTTATAGACCTCCTTCACAAAATATAGACAGATTTTTAGACTCACTCGACACAAACTTAAAATCCTTATCATCTTTTAAAAACATAGTACTTTTGGGTGATATTAACATTAGCATTGCTTCTGAGAAAATAGAAACCCATGTACATAATTATCTGAATATTTGCTCATTTCATGGACTGCTACCAGCTCACTATCACCCCACGCATCAGAGCGGTTCATGCTTAGACCACATCATTCTAAAATCCAAAAATCCATCCAAAACATTGGTTACTAATTCCTCGCTTACCGATCATCAAGCTGTTTTACTAACATTACAAATAAGTTCACCTAGAAAAAACTGCATGCGTAGCTATACTAAAGTCAACATGACAAACCTCGAAAATGACATACGCGGTATTAATTTTGACCCTGTTTATAATTCAAACGATGCAAATATTTCTTTAAATTACTTCATAGATTCTCTACAATCTTCAATAAGCAAAAACATATTTACTAAGACATTGCCTAGAAAGTATAGTTGTATCAAACCCTGGATCACACCCGGTCTCGTACGTTGTATAAGACATAGAGACAAACTTCACCTAAAATTGAAACTTGCACCTGATAACGAAATACTTTCTGTTACATATAAAAGGTACCGGAACTTTTGCAATAATCTTTTGAAAAAACTAAAAAATCAGTATGATAAAAATGAATTACAGAAGGCGGGGAAAAATAGTAAACTTGTGTGGAAATTTATAAAAACGAATACGTTTAGTACGAAAAATCCCGAGCCCCCGCTTGATTTACTGTCTTCAGAGATTCATCCATCTGAAGCAATGAATAAAGTGAACAACTACTTTGCTAACGTTGGTAAAAACTTGGCTGAAAAATTGTTAAATTTTAATAGGTTATCCCCTCAAAACACGACTGCGACATCCTCTACAGTAAATTCTTTTGTTTTATTAGATACCGACTTTAACGAAGTGGTAAGATTATTATTCGGGTTGAAAGATGTATGTGCTACTGGGTGGGATGACATACCCAATAATATACTAAAAAGATTCAGATACCTACTTGCCCCTCCGCTAACCCACATTTTTCAGCTATGTTTATCTAAAGGAATATTCCCCAAAGTCCTTAAAAAAGCTATGGTGACTCCCGTATTCAAGTCTGGAGACAAAAACTATGTGAATAACTACAGACCCATTTCAATGTTAACAGGACTCTCAAAAATCTTAGAAAAAATTATCAACTGTAGGTTGATAAAATATCTGGAAGACAACAAACTACTTTCAGATAATCAATTTGGATTTAGGCCCAGAAGATCAACTGGCCAGGTAGTACACAAAGTAACGAACTATATTGCTACGAATCTAGACAGTGGTATGCACACAATTGGTATCTTTCTAGACCTTGCCAAGGCCTTCGACACTATTTCTTGTACTTTACTTTTGCACAAGCTTGAAACACTAGGCATAAGAGGAGCACAACTTCGACTATTTGCTGATTATCTCAGCGAGCGTCATCAATGTGTAAAAATAGGTCAGTCTACAAGTTCTGAACTTAAAAATAGTGGTTTTGGTATTCCACAAGGAAGCATTTTGGGGCCCACCTTATTTTTAATCTATATAAATGAACTGTGCAGCCTGCCACTTCAAAATGGTGTCATAATGTCTTATGCTGATGACACCGCTCTATTGTTCTCAGCTAAAACAAGAGTTGAGGTCTATGAACATGCTCAAATTGGTTTTAACACAGTGTCCGATTGGCTCCATAATCACATCCTAACATTAAATGCAGATAAAACAAAATACATTTTATTTGCAATGAGAAATACTAACATACCGCTTACTAATCTAAACATTTTCGCACATAATTGTAGCCCGTACGCTGACACAGCATGTACTTGTACTACTTTAGCTAAAGTTGACCATTTGAAATATCTAGGTGTCACTATTGACTCGAATCTAAATTTCCGTAAACATATTGATTTACTATGTACTAGAGTGCGCAAATTAATATATGTTTTTAAGAATTTACGGAACATAGCCGACTATAGATTAATTAAACAGGTTTATTTAGCTTTGTGTCAATCCATTCTTAGCTATTGCATAACTTCATGGGGTGGTGCAGCAAAAACAATTTTACTCCCTCTAGAGCGTGCTCAAAGAGCAATTCTAAAGGTTGCTACTTTTCGCCCTTTTAGATTTCCTACGCACCAGCTCTACATTACATGTAATGTATTAACAGTTCGGCAATTATTCATTCTAAGCATAGTACTTCACCAGCACACTGCACTTCCTTTTAACCCAGTACCTTCCGACAAGAGAAGGAAGGATTTAGTTTGCATAAAGCCTCAAACTAGACATGCGTTTGCTAATCGATTTTATGTGTTTTTAGGTCCTTTTCTGTATAATAGACTTAACAAATTAATGAGCATCTATAGTTTAAATTATAAAAAATGTAGTACTACATTATCAGAATACCTACCGTTACTCAATTACACAGACACAGAAAAACTTCTAGAAATTATGTCATGACGATAATTTATTCCATAGTAAATATTTACTTTTGTAGTATTTACATTCGCTTAGTTGTAGGTATTAATGTTTAATTACAATATGCTTTATCTCACACTTGTTAATAGATTATTTTTATATCAATTTAATTTTAAATGCTAATACCCCAATTTAATTAAAATGTAAAGTGATGGCCCGAAACACAGGTTTGAATAAACCTAGATCGGGCGGGTCGCTACCTAACATTCTAATGCCCAAAACATTATCAATTGCACTTGTAATAAAAAAATATTTTAGAAATAGTTTATTTTTAGGCACTATAATTGTATGTGAAATTAGTAGTAAAGTTGACTAAATGTACTCTATTTGTATACGTTTTTATATTAAATAAATTATTATTATTATATAAATTATTATTATTATATTGTCGATCTTTTACCGTTGTAATTTCATCTCTTCTTACATGTTATACATTCCACTATCACGTTCGTTTTGTCTACCACGATCAGCAGTCGTAATGAATGATGAGGTTTAGCATGTCACGTATTGTTTTGTCTACCATCATAATGTCCATCCATGCATGACCCATACCTCCTTAATTTTAATGGGTACCCAGCCAGGGGTACCTATCCCATTAATGTATTCTTTTGTTAAGGCAATTCAGGAGACCTAGAACCATCTTTAAGGCTCGTGCAGACTAGCGAGACGCGACGGTCGCGTCGCGACACTCGTAGAACAATTTCTATGAAAATTTAATGAAAATTGTTCTACAAGTGTCGCGTCGCGCTGTCGCGTCGCGGCTGTTTGAAGAAGCCTCTAAGAAAGGTCTAAGTCTCCTAAATTAAAAAATTAAAAAAAAAACTTTTAGTAATAATAGGTACTAAAAGATTTTATTTATATTTTTTTTATTAGCCGTTATTTGGCCCACTGCTGGGCAGAGGCCTCCCTTCTCTCTTTCCACCTCTCTCTGCCCAGAGCTGCCAGCTACTCAAGTACGAAATTATTATTATAAGTTTATAACACAATAAAAAACTACAAAAGTACTTACCTAACACAAAATCGTCGATAAAATACTTACCCTTTTTATAATCTGCAAGTTTATATAGCACTGTATGGTCTTCGCTGCTCGGCTGTGATATGACTCTGTCGAGAACTGAACCCCCGGCCTGCACGCCACCCGCCGATATCAGTTTACTGAGCGCTTCCCCCATTATCTAATTCCTAGAAATGTATGGACGTATCTTATTTAGAAACGAATACTCCTCAAATCTATCTTCTTTACATAAATTAATCGTAAAGCAAAAACTTTGTACCCCTTTTACGAAAATTAGGGGCCATCCATAAATTACGTCACACAAATTTTATCGTTTTTTGACCCCCCCGTCCTTGTCACAGGTGGTCACACTTGTAAAACCCCCTCCCCTTGTGTGACGTCACATATTTTTCAATTTTATATTTAGAAATAAGAGTAAGTAAGGTAAGTAGAGTTTTAGTATTTTAGGTTTTAACATGTGACGTCACAAAGCTTTTGACCCCCCCTGGCCCTTGTCACACAATGTCACATTTCGTTGATCCCTCCCCCCTTAACGTGTGACATATTTATGGATGCCCCCTTACGGAATCCAGCGGATGGAGGGGTATGAAATTTGTCACAGTTAAAGTTTTTAAGGATAAAGAGTGCAGAAAGCTAATATAATGTTTATAAAATAACGCAAAAGAAAAACTTCAAGTTTAAAATTAATTACGGTCGAATTTCGACCTTATGGCGACCGCGCATATATTAATCCTCTCCCACGTGGGTTGAGAATAGGGTTGCCAATCCTCCATTATTGCCCGGGAGAATCCGCCGACTTCCCGGGGTGCAATAATTTCTCCGGTTTTTCGAAAATTCTATATACATCCGTCGCTCGCATGTCGCTACTCGCGCTCGCAATGCCGCACGCTGCTGCCGATTGAAACCGTCTCGTCGTCGACGATGTTGATTCGGCGGTGTCTGTCTCTGTCTTGCATGCCGCCCGCGGCTTGCCGAGCGTCGAGTGTTTGGTGTTCTCAGTCTCAAAATCAACACCTAGGTACTCGGTTTTTTTTTCATGTACATTCGTTTATGATTTTGTGGTAAAAAACCGTCAATTATTTTACGCTGTTCGAAAGCAAAGTAAATATAAATTTAAAAACCAATAAATGATTGAGACTTTCTTTAACTCCCCCCCCCCCCCCCTACTCGATTTTTTTGTTGTAGAGGGTAATCTCTGGATCTACAGAACCGATTTTGAAAATTCTTTTACCAATAGAAAACCACGTTATTTGAGAGTGTCATAGGCTCTATATTAATCCAAAAAATGAAAAGACTTGCGTGGTAGTTGCAAAGTCGGAGAAAAAACGGTCGAACGAAAACGTTTCTTACGAACGCTGCCTTAACGATGAGAGATACATGAGTTCTAGAGAAAATTTGTGGAACATAATAATGCCTACAAAAAAGTCAGCGACAGCATATGTCCAGCTTTTATATTTAAGTCGCAAAAAGTAGTTTTTTATATAAAACAAATATTTAAATCATTAGGTCATGCTTATTGGTCATATTATCAACAATAATTACGAATTCTTATCAAAATAAGTAAATTTATCGTCTCAAGTGTTTAAAACAAAAGACTTTTCCCTTTTACTGCATACGTATAATTTTGACGAATGGAGAGATAGTAATACGACATAGGTATGGCACCGCGAACGTGTCGATATAAAAATGTTTACCGCCCAACGAAGTGGGCACGGGTCAGCTAGTTGATTATAATTCTGTAAAGCGATATTTGTTACGGACGCGAGCGGTAGCGTTATTCTATTTCAGCGTGTCACCTTGCGTGCTTACGTGTAGGTTTGTACTGTAGGTTAGGTAGGTACTTACTTGATAAATAATTTAAGAACGATAATTCTACTCAACTTCTTCATAACTTGAAAGTCAACACTAAACATATTTGCACTTTTTGTCCGCAAATAAACCATATTTCAGTTAATTATTTAGCTATGTCACTGTTCACCATCGTACTCGGAGCTCCGCAACGAAGCACAAAACGTTTAAAATACCACTTAGTTGATGTACACCTCTGCTTACCCCGTCGTGGAAATACAGGCGTGATATTATGCTATGTTACCGCTCAGTTCATTTCCAATTTGACCCCATTACGGGTTGTGGACTCGCGGCGCGGGGTCATCACAATTAGGTCAATTTTATATTAAATAGGTACTTGTTTTGTTGTAAAGTTTTTTGTAACACAACTTCTTGAGTTCGAATGAATCTTATTTTGAAAAAACGAATTTATAAGAATTCCACCTTTGTCCAAAATAATAATAACAAAAGAGAAACAACACAACACAGTACTAATATTAATATACACAATTTAATCACTTTTAATGTCTAATAACCGATACACGCCGCTAGTTTTACTATAAATAACAAAATGTTTTAAGGTTCTTTATTTTTTGTCCTCATTATTTGTTTAATTATAAACACAGCTAAAAAACAATTTAGTTAGATTTCCAGGTACAGTCGTTCCGAGGAAATAAACAATCGCCGTCGCCTTGGCAACGCCAAAATGGCTGCCTGCTCCAAAAACCGGCCAAGTGCGTGTCACGCGCAGTAAAGGGTTCCGTAGTTGGAATGAATGAACGCATCTGCATTATTGCTTCTATCGACCGCTAAAATATGTATGTACAGTAGGTATTTTTCGAATAAACTACGAAATACAAAGTTATTTTTGCTGCAGTTATGACTAGGCTTACTAAGTAGGTACTTAAGTGGCAGTGGGCGGATCGGTTGGTCCGCGAAGTGGGGTCAGGTGGCCAACAGTGAACCACGAAAAAGTTAAACTTCTCTCAAACAGTCTTATTGCAATTAAACATTTTTTATTTTTATTTATACGATTCAGTGTCTATTAGGCTTTAAGTTTCTCTATAAATTTCGACTTAAAAACTGATAGATTTACAATTATAAAGTGTTTAAAAAAAATGGGAAATGGTTCACTGGGTACACACTGATCCAAGATGAAGTTCCTAGTGAAACACAGTGAATCGTGTCATAATAAAACGAAGTTAAGTTATATTTCAACTGTGCCCACTGTGGTAAATCAGTCATCAATCGAAAGCTCATTAATTAAAACAAAAGTTGTTATCAACTTTGTACTTAACAATGAAACACGGTTCACTGTATCATTTGACAGTTGAGTTGAGATAAAAAGAATTAGGTTATGCTAAAAATATAAGTACCATAACATTGCCAAATAGCTACTTTAAAATGTAGTAAACCACAAATTTGAGGAACAAAAACAAAACTCATTTTTTTTTTACTTTTTGTGCGGGGAAACAAAACGTCCCATCACACGTCTGCTAATGGAGGGCGCTCGCCGTCAACCGGGGAGTGAGGGAGACGTTACGCGACACGTTTCTACGTGTCGGTTGAATTAACCGGTTAAACAACTATGTAAGGATATATTAATACTGGTTAACTGTGTACTGCTGGCTCACTGTTCGCCACTTGACCATACTCGTTAATTATTTGCCATCTTACTAATAAACACGGAATAAAGTAACAAAATAAATCTTTTTTTAAGATTTTTCTTTTTCTTTGATTAGTCAATGACAATGACCAAAACTATATTTTTTTAATCCAACTTTTATCGTGTTGACCCTAGCATTACTTTATGCGTATAAGATTGAGTCTTATTGCCTTGATTTATCATTTAATTTTCTTTGGCTCAATCGGTATCGGTAGGTATGCCAAAATTTAAAAAAATACCTAACTAATATTGATAATATTTCCAAACGTGACATTGGCACAATGCACAAACCGTGCGAAGCCAAAACCAGAAAAACAAATGATAATGACAGAAATCGATTTAGTCGTCAATTAAGTACACACTACTTTCAGGGCTTGCGTATATTCTGTTACAATACAACTTGTATAGGTTTATTAGGTGCATATCTAGTTTATTTATATAGTTTATATTATTGTAAGTAGCCTTATATATAAAATGGTAGTTCGATTTTTATTTGCGATAGAGTAGCCACTAGCCAGTAGAGTATCACTATCACTACATAGTATAAAACAAAGTCGCTTTCTCTGTCCCTTTATCCCTATGTACGCACGGCTACACATCAAGCTATACAATTCCAGTATAAGGTGATCTCGAATTGTATAGGATTTTCGTACAGTGCGTGATCAGCGTAAACTGGAAATGTATAGCTTGATGTGTAGCCGTGTGTACCTATGCTTAAATCTTTAAAACTACGCAACGGATTTTGATGCGGGTTTTTTTAATAGAAAGAGTGATTCAAGAGGAAGGTTTATATGTATAATACACCGACCTCCACACGGGTGAAGCCGCTGGAAAACGCTAGTTATCTATATAATTAATAGGTACGTGAAGCAAAAACTTATACTAAATTACCTACGCAGACGGAGGAGAATGAAAGGCACAGTAAAAGCACAGATTAGTAAAAGTTTAAAAGGCGAAGCAGTGCAGAAAGCTAATATTTTATATGTAAGTAATTATGATTTAGAAATAGGTACTGAATTGTGGTCGAATTTCGACGACTGGGCGATCACTAGTTATAATTAGATACCTACTCTTCGGCACGATCTACGGCTGCCCCGCCGCCCTTTTGCCCACCTCAGTTCAGTCGCCCCCTCCTCTTCTGACGACTCGACGAGCATCGGATCGGATCGGAACCACACGATCGGAACTATTTGGGAGTTCGGAACGAACGCGAGTGACGACAGCGGCGCAGCCCCGCCCCGCACCCGCGCCCGCTCTTCTCCGGTCCCCGCGTGTCACGCGTTGTTGTCACGGTATGAATGTTGTAACGAGATAGTGCGCAATTTAGCAAATCATTCGCGTTTTTGTAATTAATATAGTGTGATAAATAGACAGAGACGACCCACTAACCGACAGTTTCACGATTTGTAATCATATGTGCCTAGAAGTGTAAGAAAAGTCAACATATTGTAATGGACACGGATACGGTAGGTATTGTAAGTTCATATTTTCCGCATTCGTATACGTCTTTATCCACAAACTTGCATAGAAACTGTAATCAAAATCCAAAATATTCACAAATAATACAAAAACCTTTAAATAATAGGTACTATTTTAGTAGGTATATTTAATGTGAAGGTGTGTGTGATTGATAAGATAACTCTAAAAATCAGTAGGCACAGTACGCCCAGTATATTTATCGTACTTTCCACGGTAAATATTTAAGCGGAAGCGCGGCGCGCGGCGCTTTGTCGTGCGATGAAATGTTGCCAACCTCTAAGTAATGTAACTGAAAGAGAGCTACAAAAACAAAAGTAAGTTTTTTCTCTCCTATCTTATGACTATCTTATTTACTTGATGGAAATAGTTTTAATCATTGTAATGGTAAGTTGTTAAGGTGGTTCCGCTGAAGGTAGCCCGCGAAATTAATTTTTTCTTCTCTTTTTAGCAATTTTCAGGGCAGTGTTAGATTCATTTTACGTTGATTAAAATATGTTGACGACCGTAACAAATATGGCTTTACATAATTATAATCATCAATACATCCCTCTTTAGTTTATTTAATCCTACTGAATGACTATTCCATAAAAAAAATCATTAAAAGCTACCATATTAACAAAGTACTTTTTCTTTTAACGTACTTAAAAAGGAATGAAATTATGTCCCCTGTGGATGTCTCGATGGCTATGCACTTAAGGTGGATGCGCTAAGGTAGCACGCGGAATTCATATTTTCTTACGTTTTTTGTGCGTTCAAAATAATCATGCATTGGGATTTTATGAATTTAGAAGGGTTGTATTCATGATTATAATTCTGTAAATACATACGCGTTATGGTCGCGACTCTTATTTTGTGCAACATAAGTACAGCCCGACTCTAACTTGCAAATTGCAAAAACCGTGAGAAAAGATGAACTTTGCGAGCTACTCTGGCGTTTCTCCCATATGTTTGGCAGTAAAAGCTGTGCAGTAATTTAAATAAAAGTTAGTCATAACCATTGAGTCATAAGTTCATAACATAGCAAATATATATTATTTTTAATTTAGGCATTAAGTGCGCCTTGATACCTTTTTTATATGAGAAAATTTAAAGAAATAAATGGCTAATTTAATAAATAATTAAGCAGTAACATGGCTGAACGGGCAGTTACGTGTGAGCAGTTAAAAATAAGAATTATTCGGTAAGAAATCTAACTCGGAAGTAGCGCCCGCCGCCGGTCGTTGCCTTAGCTTCGCTCGCTTCGCTCGCTCGGCTCGCGCACGGTTTATCGCAGTTCTAACATAACTTAACCCGTTTGGTCGGGGTGTTCTGGCTTAGTTACTGCGACCAATTCGGCTCGCGCGTGGTTGATCACAGTTCTAACTTGACCTATGAATAGCTGAACTATTTATCTAACTGCCCAATCCAACATTTTAATGCCGATTTATTTATTAGGTACACTATTTGACTATTTTCATACCTACTGACTTTGTAGGATGAAATGACGGACCAATTTTTTTTATTACTGTTGTTTTCTACTTATCACACGAATTTACCGAACGCCGAAAAATAAAATGACTGCCCGTAAACAAAAACCGCCCTTTCCACATGAACCACCTTTCCAGACAGGTGGAAAGGAAGGACCGGAGGAGAATGTTTCACAGAGTGTGTATGTCGCCAGGAAAACAAAAATAAAGTTAAAAACAAGAGGGGGTCACAAGAAACGTGTATTTTTTAATATGCAGTGTTAAATATTGTACGGTCCGGGTACGGGGCTTCTAGCCAAATAATAACAGCCGCACGGGTCGATCGATCAGGTTAAGCTACGCTTGCTGCCACCATCTTTACATTCCAAGACCCCTACGTGCCTCGGAAAGCACGTTAAGCCGTTGGTCCCGGTTGTCATTTGTGAATCTTTGACAAGTCTTAGCAAGGGGTATCGTAGGTATTTAACCCAGTAACTGGGATGTGAAGGTCAGATAGGCAGTCGCTCCATGTAAAATACTAGTATTCAGCTGCATCCGGTTGGACTGGAAGCCGACCCCAATATAGTTGGGAAAAGGCTAGGCAGATGAAATATTGTACGGTGGTAAGGAACCCTTCGTGTGCAAATTCGACTCGCACTTGCCCGGTTTTTTTCAAGTGATCATAATAACCGTTTAAATAACAGTATTGTACAAATTAATACCAATTTTTAAGTCTTCAACAAACTATATAATTTCCCGAGGCTGAATCATCATATTATAATCAATTCGTTAAAACAACTAGTAGGAAGTCCATTATAATATTTATAATAGGTTCTTATGTGTTTTTTGTTTTAGCAAATGATGCACTTCAGCGATGGGGCTACGGGAAGCTCTGACGAAGAGGAACCTGAACAAAAATTTCAGCTTGAAACAATCATCAATCCGATTGTGTATACAACGAAATTAGACGAAATGGAGATATTCAGGGGCGATACCACCGACATGAGCGTAAACACCATCATCAATTCAGTTATCAAAGAAAGTAAACCAGCATTAAATTTGAAAAGAAAATGTACTCACACAATATATTCTCATTATTCATACGAAGATTTATCTTGCTATATAAATACTTTCAATGGAAAAGTTGCCAGAATAGCTGAACACAATAACAATCTTTTATCCATGTGTAAACCCGTGAAAGTTGTGCTTGAAGACATTAAATATACTCTACATCTATCTAGAACCGAGCGCAGGAATTCAATAACTGATAAACAAATATTTCCCTACGCCAGCGCTACACCATTATCATCATACAGCCAATCGCGTAAGCTTCAAAGTAGAATAATTTATGATCTGCAACGTAAAGAAGCCGACATGTATACTCGAGATAAATACTATAGCATTAAGGAATATTTCAAGTTTCGTATTGATGAAGGTAATGCTAATATTTTCCGATCACTGAAAATGGATAAAAATGTTTCACATATTTCCTGCTGTTGCTGGTATGACAGAGAACGGAGCTTAGCGTTGTTACCGAACACTTCTAATGAAACACGAGAAAACATCAGGTTCATGAGAAAACCACACAAATGTGCAATTAGTCTTTGCCGTTGCTGCTGTAGAAACAAACCTATGGCATCATCAGTAAAGCCAAGTACACTGGAGCCTTTAGAATCTCACAGCATTTGGTTAAACAGAATGAGAGAAGTGCATGCATCACTACCACAGTCAGATAAATCGAGAAAAACACTACTTTCGAAAGTGATGAGTGCCAATCCTATACTCGAAAAACAATATAGTTATATGAATCCTGTGGTAGAGGTCCAAGACACAATACCATTTTTACATTCCACAAATATTGACTTTAGAGACCAATTTTATGGAATCGGAGCAGATGGACAGATTCAATTATACTTCAAAAAAAATGGAAACGACCGACGAAAATTGGAAAATGTAAGATTGAAAATAGCAAATAATATCATGGCGGTTAAAATTTGCTGTTGGTATAAACGCGAAGAATTCGCTGGACGTTTGCTATTACTTGGCGCTTTACCCAATACTGTAAAATATATAAGGAGTGCTCACCCATGTTCTACGACAAATTGCAGTTGCTGTTGCAAGCCTTCAAATATTGGGAAACCCAAACTTACAATTTTAGATAAATGTGCAAGGCACACTAATGATTTGGTCAGCAAAAAAGTCAATATCAAAGTTAGGTTTTCAGGAGACGCAGAGAAACCTGTTACTCCCAAAAATCTCAGTAATTTCGCTTCATTTAATGTTTCTCTGTCAGCATTAGAAGTGACATCAACGGGTAAAACTGAACCTTTAAATAAAGATGTATTTGATTTACTTACACCAGAAAGTGCTACACTTGACAATAAAAGTTCTGTGCGGGTGCTTGTAGAGAAAACACTAAAGCCCAAAACTGTCATTGAATGTACCAATTTAAACACTTTTACCACAAAGGAACTGAAAATGTTGGATATCATTTTTTGTGCTGTGAATAAAACCGTAAAACAACCAAAGGAAGAGATTAAACCTAGAATATGTCGAGTCTGGAAAAAATATTTTAGCTCTAGTAATCAAACAATATATCCATTATCATTAAATACACAATTAAGTATTTCAGCAGATTTAAGGAGCAAACGTTTCTTGCCTTCTTTAAGAGCCCACCTTGACAAGTATATTTTGTCGTTCACCCAAGTGAAAAATATAAGTGGGTGGTTAGCCGCTGAGGAGAATCTTGAGTCAAGCAAAACTAAATCAGCAGAGTCTAAAGCAAATGAAAATGTAACAGTAATAGTATATAAAAGGAAAAAGAGGTCTCCACAGGACAGGACTGTTTAATGTAGGTAGATGAGCATTCCGTCAGTCTGTTCCTGCCCTTCCGCAAATATGATGAAGACATCAGTAAAACGAAGATGTACGATGCTCGCTGTTGCCCTCGTCGGCTTTGTTTGGGATTTGGGTTAACTTTTTGGTAGGAGAGAGACTCAAGCGTGTGCTAATATAGAGGACATTAAGCCCGCTCTACAGTCGCGGCGCGAACGCACCCGAAAGCTATGAAACACGAGTCTTACCTACACTCTTGGTTTCGCGCCTTGGCGTTCGCGCTTCGCACCTTACTCCAATCGGTGTCAGATTTTTGTCCCGCGACAAAGGTTTCGCACTTAGTTCATGGCGGTACGACGCGTCGTACCCATTTTTAACATAAAGAGAATTTGAGCACGCTCTTAGCTCATATTGCCACGGCAGCTGCAGCTACAGCCACATGATCGTCCATTTCCAAGAAGGTCAAGAACGAAACTGCTAAACTTTGTGAGTGTGGAGGGAAGTTCGCGGCGTGAACCAAGGCGTGAATTCACAGCAAGATGAGCGCGGACTTTACGGGAGTCAGGTCGTCGAAATCCCAGACAATACTTTCGGAATTAAGAACTTATTTTAATCTACCTACGATGAAGTTACGCCTCCCACCACTTCATAAAATGTGAATGTTAGTTAATTTTAACTACGCTATACTTAAATCACATTACATATGTGAACGATATTATTCTTGCAATAAAACCAGTTACAAAGAGTACATACTCTCGGTCAAACACGACGCTTACTGTGATATAATATATCTAAGATTATTGTCTTGTTGTTGTTTGAAAATTTACAGTCGTAAGCTTACTGCTTATATTTGCAACTGCAAATACTTGTGATCATCATTATTGTGACAGTTTTAAGACTTCCTCGGCTGGACTGGAGGCGCTCCCCAAGAGTTTCTACAGCGACTTTTATTGCGGCTCTCCCTTCCAATGACCATAAGTAGCGTTGTTGGGCCATCTTATGTGGTCTACCTACGCTGCACTTTCCGCAACCAAGACCGTCGAGACGTCTAGACTTTTCTGATAAAGAAAAATCTTAGTTACGAAAGCCTATGGCCGAAAGCCTTCTCCTGAACAAATAAGTAAGGAGAGCATGTTTTTGTTATTTTTTTTAATTAATTAGGTACCTACCCACTTAACACATATAATAAAGAGCAAACTATTTTATTGAATGTAAGTCGGTACCTTTTATGCTATTTTTTTAATAAAACCATATTCATGTATTTCGTTTTAATATTTCATAATTTTATAGCTCCCATTTATTCCCGTAGGTGTCGTAGAAGGCGACTAAGGGACTTACTAGAGAATAGGCAGCAGCGTTCTCTATGCATTTGACCACCATACTGCGATCGCCAACCCGCCTGCCAAGCGTGGCGATTATGGCAAATCCTCCCCTTTTGGGGGAGGCTTATGTCCAGCAGTAGACGTCTTTCGGCTGATATGATGATGATGATGATAGCTCCTCAGCGATCAGAAACTACATAAAGTAGCATTATCAAGAGTTTCAGAAGATATTTATAAACGAAAGTTATAAAATAATTAAGCATTCATTTTTTAATTAATTATTGCAACTTCGACATACTAGTTGTAAGTCCTGGCGTCGGTTCGAACCCAAGCAGGGGCTTACTTTGTATAATATATTTATTTCATCACCACTGCTCTGAAAACGGTGAATGATAACGTTGCGAAGAATCCGGCAGCATATGCTAGAAGACATGTGACATCTACCAACCTGCACTGGGCCTGGACGCGGTGGATTACAGCCGACTCCATCTCACGGAGAGGAGGCCTTTGTCCCAGCAGTGGAAACGTTACAGGTTGATGATTTTACATATGATGGATGACCGAGCTTCACTAGGTCGTAAGTATAGTAATAATTATGAAACTAATTCTCGAGCAGAATTCTGGAATAATAGATAGGTATGAAATATAATGTGCTAGGTAATAATAACATAATATAATAGAATTAGAATGCCTTGAACCCTTTAGCGGCCAGAGTTACATGGTATGGTCTAAAATTCGTTTTTGAAACGCAGGTGCTAGGGTCGGAATAGTATCGGATTAAAAACGAACTACTTTTATGCCTTGTAAGTCTTGAACAGAGACTCTAGGGTTGCCAACCATACTTTATAATAACGCATCCTACTTTATTTTCCGTATTTATACTTTATACTTTTACCTACAAAGTATGTGAACATACTTAATTTCCAACCTTTACTGTGATTCGTAAAACAAAACACTCATTATGGGTACTTAACTATTAAACGGATGACGGAAACGATTTATAATTAGTGAACGAAATATCAGATGTGATATCAATGTAACAGGACAGGACAAAGCCATGACTACAGTGCTGTCAGAACGCGCGTAGAGTTTTTTTTTTTTTTTAAATTGATTTTGGCTTCACACGGTTTGTGCATTTAGCCAGTGTCAAGTAATTTTACTTTTAGATCAAGTAAATGGCCCGATATCGGGCACGAAGTTACAAAACAGTCATAGTCGTCTTTAATCAGTCAAGTCAAAGTTATTGTAAAGCGGTAGTAACTTTACAACAACCTAATAGGAGTTTTTGGGGGGAACACGAAAAGTCCACGTTAGTCACTTATTTTCACCTTCACTACACTTGTGCACTCACACGTAACTAAATTGAATAATTCACTATCAAAATTATACAATTTAATTCGCTATTTCACTAAATTCCATGAAAATGAAAATTCGTGCGACATGTTCCAACGCGATCCCGCCAAAAACTAATTTTGATTGTCAAACAAGCTTCGATTTTTTTAAACATACCAAGAAACTCTAAGCAAGTGCTAAAAGCACACAATTTTTTTTCACGTTTTTAAGGCAGTAAAAACATGAAATTTGAAAAATACTTTTTTTTTCTTCCAAGTACTTTTTTTTCCTATTCAAACCATTTTATACGTTTTTTTTTGTCAAAAAAAGTTGGCAACCCTAAGAGACCCGCCACAAAGAGACTAAAATGATAAAGGGTGACAACATTATGGTGGCGACTTTCGCGTGACTAAAAAGCGACACGCCACGTATTGCGTGTGCGTAGGTACTAGGTAAGTCATGGCCCCGCATGGCCCACACATATTTTTTATATCATCACTGTGACTGTCTTTGCATTGAAGTCAACTGAAAGCAAGATAGTCCCGATAAAGTCCTAGATAGCAGATTTAAGACCATTTAGGACTGATTTTACCAGTCAGTTAAGTTTTATCCGTGAAATAAAAATAACGTCTGATAGTTCGAGTAAGAGAAAAACTGTCAAAAATTCCAAATTTATTCTCAAGCTATCACAATAACTAGGTATTTAAGCTTGTTGAAATTAAGTCATTTTTAGGATCTGACATTGGTAGTTTTTTATCAAATTTCAAATGGAAACTTTGTTTCGCAAAACCTTTGAGTATGTAACGGACTATTTAAGCTATTTTATTATTTTGGTTTTTATTCTACGCTCATAGCAGTGTAGTACTGTTATGGACGGCTTTGACCGAAATGTTTATTCATAAGTAAAGGGAATTATTATCGAGACTGTTACAACTAATAATAAGTTTTGGAAGAATGATTTACAATGACGTTACTCTAATGACTCGTTCCTCCGAGAGCAAATTAGAAAATCAATACTTAGGTATTCAACATTTCTGGCAACACTGGTGGTATGTATGACAATATCAGTGTTGCCAACCCGTACGATAATTATGGGGGTGTATGATAACTTGGCCGATGGTACGATGTACGATAGTGATTGTCCAATGTACAGACGCCAGCACATCAAGCTACCCCAAATCTACACATAACAATAACTGTCAAATTTTCCCAATTGAAAATGAACCTTAAACGTTTGAGATAAAGTTTGAAATCTATCAAAAAAAATTGACAGATTGGAATAGCTTGATGTGCTGGCGTCTGTACGATAATATTGAGCTTTGAAAGAAAGTCAACAAAATGTCAATGTCAACTGTCGAGTATCAAAACCAATATGTAAATGCGTAGACAGAGAATGCTGTAAATGTCTCTCTCTCTCTCTTTCCCTCACATTTTTCACAATAACACTTGTTTCCATCCAACTGTGACTTAATACTGTATTCTTATGGTTTTCTCAGATAACTTTATATTTACTTCTAGCTAGCTTTATGTGTGGGCATGCGCACAGAACACTATTACTCCTAACGGAGGGGCATGCGTGAACATAGATAGTAAATAAAGATTCTTGTGACCTGTGATACACTCCGTGGTCGTGTATAAAATTTGGCGGTTTGTGCTGCTAGCGCTACTAGTGGTGAAACTTGGCATATTCTCCCGCTTTTATTAGTCATTGTCGTTTGTTATCAATGTTTGATGAATTTTTTAGATTTCTTTTCTTTTATAAGCACCTACGATAATTTTGCTCACCATACGATAATTTAGATAATTTCGACGTGGGAACTCGATTATTTGAACTGTTGGAGTTGGCAACACTGGACAATATTGACAAATGACAATGTACGAAATCGCATGGTCGATGTCGATTAACCAGCACAGAGTACATTTTACATGTAACCATTGCATAATAATATAAAAAAGTACTCTGTGAAGTTGTGAACCATTGCTTGCTTGCGATTCCTTCGCCTCAGCGTTGTTCAGTTGTAACTTCTGTGGAACTTCTGTCTGTGACGAATTAGATAATTTTTCAAGGAAAATGACTGTGAAGGAAGGAAAACCTACAAACACCAGTCCGAAAATAACGACCAAGCTCCTGATTCAAAACATAATGTCCAAAAACTATACTAACCATGACAGTAAGTTTACCACACATACTTAATGCTAGCTGTGCGTAAAATTATCACCCTGTTGCTGCGGTTTTACTCGCATCGAGAACTACTCCATGTTGTACCAGGCATACAAATCTTCTGTTTGAATGCAAATGTAATTTCCTTCGTATATTTCAGCCTGTGTCGCCGCACAGTAGGGCAAAAGCTTCGCCCTTTTTTCCACTCAGCAAATCCAAAGGGTATATATGGATATGCTAATATCAGGGGTTGGTCAGTGGGTCGTCGTAGGGGGTCGCGTAATGCCGAACCGCGGTTTGGATCGGGACAGCAGACCAGTAATATTTAAATAAAAGTGTTGAGCAAGTGATCTAATTTAACCCACCCTTTATTATTTCCGCTGTCGAGACTTCAGGCAGATAGTTCAATGTAGAAAATATACATTTTTCAAATAAATACTTACTATTTACTTTCTTTGTTATTTCAGTTCAATCCAATAAATTTGTTTATTACTTTTCAAGTAAAAAATTTGCTGGCGTCTGCCAAACAGACCGCCACAGTCTTGTAGGTATATTGTTTTTAAATATTTTTTTAGTTTTTCACATAGACCCCCAATGAAACTAATTGGTGATCCCTGTACTATACCTTTAAGCTTGTTGTATGCTTCAAGGTAATATAAATACCCGGAAATGGATTTTCACATCTAAATATTTGTTTCACCTCTAGAGATTGACATTGGCGAGGACTCATTCGGCGTAATCTCGGGCGATATTAACTTGCTCGACATCATTAAAAAACTGAGGGACAAGAAGAATGGTATCAAAGGTAAAGATCATTTATTTTTATTATTACTGTTTTATCAATGTTATGTCTCTTCAAAACAACTGGGGATTTGACTACTTACTTTTTCCTGCACTATGTTTGCCGCTTTACTTTGTTTAAGTTATTTTGTCACAACTGACCTCAAAATGGTGAAGCAAAACATTGTGATGAAACCGGCATGTCTTAGAACAAAAAATCTGATGATATGTGACATCTACCACCCTGCACTGGGTCCGGGTGGTGGATTATGGTTCACTCCCTCTCACAGAGAGGAGGCCTGTGTTCCAACAGTGGGAATACTATAGGCTGCATATGTATGTACTAACACTATATTTTTTGTTTCAGAAATCAATCCCGATGATCTGTACTACAATCAAATTGATGATTAAGGAAATCTAATTTCAAGACATTATCAGTATTAATTAACCAAAATAATGATGTAGTATTATATAACCAGTGAATGCTAGTTTTACAACTATCCAAATAGTTACCTTCTATCGTTCCACTTTGTGATCTCAACAAAGTCTGATTTTTTTATGCTGACTGTATTATTAGATTTGTTTTAGTAATAAATTAATTTATATTTGAAAGTAGAATGGGTAGGGTTTGTATGCTAAGACAACGGAATGGCAGCTAAGCTGTTGAAGATATTTGTTCAAGTCCTATGATCGATGGAATCTCAGGTTTCTTTCCATTTCTTACCTCAATATTGCAGAAGAGAGCCTCTTTAACACAGGCTAGATCACTAAAAGAAATGTCTAAGTGATAGCAACAAGAATACAGGGAAAATGAATAGACTGGAGGCTTCTAGAGTGATATTTTTTATCTTATATTATATTAAAACATTCCCAATATGTTTAGTTCCCTAAGTTATAAGAATATGTGTTGTATTTTTTTAGTCATTATAAAAAATTGTATGTATATGTTGCTGCAGTAGAATAGAAATGATGTATTTTCGGAATACACTTGAACGCTGCATTTGTGTTTTATTTTACGATTTTAAAAGCCTTATTTATTTTACACAAGCTTCACAAGCATAGGTACAGAATGGACCGTACCTCATTGAGAAGCCATGGCGGCGGGAGATTCTGGTCAGCCCTGCTATACGCATATTTATTTTAGCATGGGTGCAAGAAAAATCCACACATTTCACCACACTCATAAAGAAACACCCTGTAGCACAAAGCGGCAGTGCCTAGGGTTGCCAACTTTTTGTATAAATACGCAGTTCTGAGGTCGGAGGAAGATGTTATTTATTTGCTCAAACATTTACAGACGCCAGCACATCAAGCTATCCCAAACTGGCAAATTTTCCCAATTGAAAATTAACCTTATTCGTTTGTAATAAAGTTGAAAAACTATCAAAGAAATTTGATAGATTGGGGTAGCCTGATGTGTTGGCCCCTATAGATAAACACAAGTATAAAATGCAAGCAGGTTATCCTAAACAAAATAAAGCTTCAGAAATGTTTGCCATAATTATTTATGGCCACCTACCAACCAACCCACCTACCTGGTATGAATACTTAACTTTTTTAATAATTTATATGATTGAAAAAGTTAGGTAGGTACTTATTCTTTTTTTGAGATTTTGCGGAACTTACTAGTTTTGCATATTTTTATATTAAAGTAGCTTCCGCCCGCGTGATATGTCGATAAAAAGTAACCTTTGCCCTTCCCCAGATTGTAACCTGACCTTAAAGGATACTTTTAATCCCGATAGTACGTTCCAGTTTCATAGAAAAGTGCAACACCTACGAGGTCAAAATGTATGGAACAGCTGGTTTTCTTTTGTATAAGCGACGAAAAATTTCTGCTCTAGATTGATATGCTGAATTCATGGTTGTAGTTTGCGAACTGGTTAAAAACTTATCCTGTATAAATAGGGATACAGGTGACGGTCGCGAATCATATTTTGTTCAACCTACAGCCTGGCACAGACCTGCAAATACCTGCCAAAAACGCGTGGGCACGCGTGGAACAACCCGCACCCCTGGCAGGCCGATGCCTGCCAGGGGTGCGGGTTGTTCGAAAAACCGCTTTTACCGCTGCTCTCCATCTTCTCTATTTAAGGTGACGGGCCGAACTCACTGGTTGGCCTGGCTAAAAAGCACGCGGTCTCACCAGGCATCGTGTCCGACAGAGGTAGTACCCGTGATGAGCAATTAAACGCTAGTCTAGATGCACAACATTATTGAGTGAGATGCAGAATCAGTTATAGTAAAAAATCTTTTTTCAAAAAAAATAAACAACCGACTTCCAAAAAAACACTAAAAAGTGAAAAATAACTTTAATTTCGGAAGTCGGTGACTTTGGATATGTATTTTAATTTTTTGTCACCGCCTTCCGAAATTAAAGTTATTTTTCACTTTTTAGTGTTTTTTTGGAAGTCGGTTGTTTATTTTTTTTGAAAAAAGATTTTTATTTTTCACTTTTTAGTGGTTCACATGTGCTGTCGCTTCACAGCGTACCGGCGTGATGTTATGTTATTAACTGGTGTAAACAATTGACAGACATGAGATTTCAGCAATCCCTGTCCATTTGCTATCATTTATTGAGGAGTTCCGTTGCCTCTCTCCGAAGTTCTTCATCAGATCTTCACCAAATTGAAATGGAACCACTCCGAGAAAGTACTCTTCCAAAAACTACCCAAATCGCTTCAAGTGTGCCTATAAAATTTGAAGAGTTCTCTCTATTTCTCCAGGATCCCATCATCAGATCCTGACTTGATCATCATGGGACCACCTGGGAAGTATACCCTTTCGAACAAAAAAATTTTTATCCAAATCGGTCCAGCCATCTTCGAGTAATCGGGGAACATACATAATAAAAAAAAAAAAAAGGTTCCGACGAATTGAGAACCTCCTCCTTTTGGAAGTCGGTTAAAAAAGGGCGTTTAACAATAATTAAGCAAAGTCCTTCGGAAGATCGGGTTTTATGAAAAAACCACTGCATAAATCAATGACCAATAAAGTTAGTTGAACTTTTCGATATTTGAGCTTTATCGGTATCGACTTGAAAGCTATAATAAAAATAACGATAAAAAATATCGACTCGTACCACATCACTTTGTGGATGACAGAACTACAGAAGCAGTCCCAGGAGGCATTTACATGCTTGGTTTGTATGGAAAACACAAATGTTTGTATAGGTGTATTTCAGAACAGATGGAAAATGCTGAATATGCCGTGGTACCTACAGCCTGCAGTGATGCCGTCTGTCTCTACCTGTAACAGCAAGGCCACAGAACAAACCATTCTGCTGAACTGAGGCCCCTTTGGCATTGCATTTATTTATTTATTTTAATAACATTGTTTTTTTATAGATTTGCTTGTCATACGTCACACACTATGTAGGTACCTACCTCCCATTTAATATTATTATACTCTTTGGTACCTACTAAATCAGTGTCAAATTGAGCCGGAATGTCATGATTGTTTTTCGCAATATGGAGCACATGGCTATCTAGTACCTACATTTCAATGTAAAAGAGTAATAAAATGATTAGGTTAAACAAAGAGTTTCTATGCTACAAGTTTCAACCCTACCGAAAATATATGGACGGCCTCTCGGAGCATCCACCGCCAACACATTTTTTTTTTCTTTCCAAATATGAACTCCTACTTTGCCAGTTGCGATCGGGGCGACTGATTACTCTCAGTCTCTGCGAGAAAAACTATTCCAACGCGTTTGGGTTTCTTCCAATTCCAAGATCATCATTATGAACGACTCTACAAAATGCTATACTGACCTGCGGATATTATGTCTACCTACCTATATTTTGCCATAAAGTAAGAACCTTATAATGTAAAATTACAAATGTCCTGCCTAGTATTTAGCTCTTTCAGTACATAAGTATATGTATACCTCAGGGGCGTCAGCAGACTAAAGAGTAAAGACTACTGCGCGGTCGTTCCGATCCGCGGCGCAGTTTCATTTTATTGATTACTAGAGCGAGACAGCAACAAAACACTACCACAGCGAGCTTCAAGTTTTAACTATCTCGAATAAAAATAATACAGCTTGGTTTGTCCTTCCACTGTTTGTGTTCGTAAGTAAATGTTCATAAATATATCTTCCTACTTGTAGAGGTACCTAACCTACCACTGTTGCCCCCTAAAATCCTACCTTACGTCCAAGCTGAACACCTGGCTACGTGGGGGGCGGACACGCGTACTGTACAACTGTACAAAAACTTATGCGGCTAACAAGGAAAGGTAACCCCTTTATGGAGTTTTGCGAAAAGCCCCAACAAAAAGACAGTGTCCGTATCCAACCGCAGATACTGTTTAAAAATAAAACACAAACATATACTTAATCTACAACAAAACAAAACCCAAAAAGTGAAACAAAAAACAAGGCAAAAAAAAACCTACCACTGTTGCATTAGAACAAAGGAAAAAATCTACGCAAATAATAAGGGGGCTTCCGGGACTCCGAAGTTTTCCGAAGTTTGTATGTCCCCGAATCGCAGCGCCGCCTGTTGTGTTTAAGAAATACCTACCTACCCGTTTAAGAAATTCGTAATCCATTGCTTCGAATGTTTGAAAACAATTGCAATTTACAATTTATTAGTGTGTGACGAAAAGACGCAACTACTATAACCCGCCGAAGAAAGCCCTAACACGATGCGTCTTCTCCGTCGTTCGTCTTGCCTGCGCATTTTTAATTGCACAGAGGACAGAGGGGCAATTGTGTAATGTCGCGGCTACGAGAAATGGCATTGATTATCGCGATGTTGGACGTTAACCGTAATTTATCGCGATAATTTTACAATAGCATTCACAATGCCATTTGACATTAGGCGATACCTCGGGTGGCGGTCAAGTGTGGCCACTGAATTTATCGCTTTAACTATCGGAATGTTTACCGCGTTGTTTATCGCATTGTTTATCGCAATGTTGGGCATTGGCATGGACATTGACCGTAGTGTGGCCGCGGCATTAGTGTGTGACGAAACTAATAAAAACCGGTGAAGAAAGCCCTAACACGATGCGTCTTCTCCGTCGTTCGTCTTGCCTGCGCAATTTTTATTGCAGAGAGAACAGAGGGGCAATTATGTAACACACTAACAGTAGGAATGGCTTTAATTATGACAGTTCAACAATACTTTTGTCCGACCGATGAAGATATTTTTGCTAATAGGTTAAGCGATCTAGCTTTGCTCACACTGAAATTATCTTCTCACTCTACCACTGGTAGAGCGAGAAGATAATTTACGAAATTATGGAATATTTATTAACTTTCGTAGGTTAAAAAAATATCAACGTGATTACGTTAGGTACGTTGTTAATTTTTTTTAACCCGCGACGCAAAAAGTGGGTTGTTATAAGTTTGACCGCTATGTGTCTGTGCTGTGTCTGTCTGTGGCACCGTAGCTCTTAAACGGGTGAACCTATTTGGGTGTGGTTTTTTTAGTTTAATAGTAAGTTTTCTAGCGGAGGTTTTTAGACATGTTTCATCAAAATCGGTTCAGTCGTTTGAAAATTATCAGCTGTTTTGTGGTTGTTAACATAATGAATGAAGCAATGAATTACTTAACAATATCCTTAAAAATTATTCAAATTATGATTGATGCTGTGTTATGCAATTAGGGTGCAAAATATAAGTGTTGGGGGCGTTGGGCACCCAAAGGCCAATAAATATAATTTTTTTACTTTCTAGAGGTTTTAGTTTGGGTCGGGGGTCTAAAAAAAACTTTTATATGATACGGAACCCTGATATAAAGCAATTAAACAGTAAGTAAATCTTCAATAAGTACTGTCAATTTTTACAGGGTGGGTAAAGAAGTTCCTAGGCAACCCTTGCCCCCGCCCCTTTCTCCTACCTACGCCCATGATTGCAGGCGAAAAGTGCGTGTACACACTGCTACACATCAAGCTATACATTTCCAGTATAAGCTGATCTCGCATTGTATAGGATTTCCGTACAGTGCGAGTTCAGCAGGTTATATCAGTGATACCGTCACGAAGCCAACAGCCAATAGCAAGAAACCTTGCACCAGTTTTGAGACCAAATCCTAATAAACTAGTGGGTTTTTAAAAGGTTAAAGGTAACTAATTCCGTTCATCATCATCATCATTTCAGCCGAAAGACGTCCACTGCTGGACATTGGCCTCCCCCAAGCTTCTCCACTTCGACCGGTTCTGTGCTTCTCGCATCCAGCGTTTGATTCTGTTGGAGATGAATAACTATGGGGTAACGCAGACATGTTTTGGCGAGAACGAGTCAGCACCCTAATTGCGTCCTGCCAGGGGTGCGGGTTGTTCGAAAGAGATACCGTGGCCCCTGGCACACAGGCAACTGAAGGAACAGGGGTGGGTTTTAGTCAGTAAAAGTATGACACGCCCGCCTGCTCCACCCAGAGCAGGAGAAGTTATTTGATGATTTCCCACACTCAAAAAAAAACCTAATTACCTACGTAACGCCGTATCGTTTTGATGATTATTTCTAATCCATTGCTTCTAATTTGCCAATAATTTGTCTGCTCAACCATATAAATAACGCAATGAATGTTGTGGAAAACATATATGCATTCTAGAGTATGTAAAAGTACCTAATTGAAAGCGTAATTATGAATTTTCTACAGAGTTCGTCAAACTCAAAGCATTTTTTATTTATTAAGCAGGCACTTTGGTTTGTGAAAGAGTTGGTCAGTTTTAGAAAACGGGTAAGAAACTAAAGAATCTCCAAGGACACTCTTAAATCAAGATAATAATAAAAAACCTGGCTACCTACTTAATACTTGGCGCTTCTTTTAAGAGAACTATTTAAAAAAAATACAATTCAAAATAAGTATAAGATTTATAATGAGCGATAGAGTTTTTGGACCCATAATACTATTTATATCCTGCGGAATTCCAAGATTAATATTACCGACCGTAACACGCAGGTACGTATTAATAGAAGTATGATCAGTAAAATCATCACTAAAACGCTCTATGTTCATATCCCATTGAATTACTACATAGTCACGAAAAAGTCATTTGATGGTTTTTCCATAACAATAGTCTGTAAAGTCGTGATTGTTACAGTCGAGACTCGCGAATCATAATTATAATCAACATAAAACCTGACACTGACCTGCCAATTGCAAAAAAAAACGGAAGAAATAATAAAACCCTCGAACTTACAAAAACATTTCATTCGTAAATTGCCGTAACTCTTCGGATCTTTTCGGTAGTTGCTAGGCAACTCAACCGCTACCTATATAAAAACGTGCTCGAGTGACACTAGAAATTACGTCACAAACTTATGAATAACCGTTGGGTAATTATTCTACACGATGGTCAAAGAATATAAGTACAAAAGCGTTCGTTCACGTAAAAGTAACCTTTACTCTGCAACAACAAAGCTTATATTCGTGTGCACAGACACTATCGCCCCTACAAACAAGTTACAGCTGGGAGTACGTTTTCATTGTCAAGAGTCGTGCGATACGATGACCGAACGTATTAAAAAAAGAATTTTGCAAATCCGTCAATAAATGACGGAGTTATGCCCGAACATACATTAAAAAAATATATACACAAAAAAAAACATCGATATATACATATCGAATTGATAACCTCCTTCTTTTTGAAGTCGGTTAAAAACCTTTAACTGGCATAATTTGGCTTGACTATAAAGGTATAACTCTGCCTACCTCTTTAAGACAAAACAGGCGTGATGTTATGTGTTATGTAATTAACAATGTAAAACCATTAATATTTTATAGTAGGTATGTTATTATTGTTCTAAAATAAATCTAACTTTCAAAAGCGATCTTTTGTTTGTGTTTGTATTTATTTGTAAACTTAGTTAATCATTCAATTCAGTACCTACTGTAAAAATGTAGTTAGTTGTGTAATAATGATATAAAGGTCACATTAAATTATACTTTCAAATGTAAATAAATAAATGAACAGGAAGGTTTGATTCATTACAATGGAAACACGTAAATATCGCGCTACGCGGTGGATTTTTCCTTGTCAGCCCCTACTATGTGCACAAAATACCGCATCGAGTTTTTTTTTATCGAAAAGCAGTCATGATTTATTATCGAAGTTATGTGTAAACATATCTAGCTTTTCTTAAATTTGGAATGATTATAATCGTTTATTTGATTTCCTACATTTTTCGTTGATAGTAAATTGAACCTTTTATTCATGGCTTTTTTTTACCTGCCGTTTCTCACTCAAAACTATCTTCATTAACTACTCTACCTACTTATAAATCTTCCGGAGGTTTAAATCGAGTTCAGTTCTCACAACTTCTCGCTAAAAATAAAGGTACCTACATAGTAGGGGTTCTTATCTGCTACGATAACGAGACTCATGTTGGCATTCGGAGTTTTGAAACGAAAAAAAAATACATGTCTGCCTGGGCACGACCAGCTTTACTTGTCTGTTTATCTGTAGTCTCATTAGGATAGATCGTTTTACTTGGTAACAATGAATTAACTAACACTTGGAACACATTTCTCTCTGCAAATCGTTTTCTATTAAAGATGACATGTCGTCAGTAGCTAACCTACTTTCGTAGTAAACTCTTCACGCCTACATTTTTCACTAACGGAATAAGTAGACAAACAATTTTATTGGAAGTATCTAAGATCTCAGTTAGAATTAAAAGCCACTGTGCATTAGTGAAACAATAAATGAATAATGCTAGTTTTAAAATTCACCCTGTCACTTTAAAATTTCCGTCACTACGTACTTCCGCAACCATACATGCGTCCGACTCGTTTGATGTCTACATTGAAAGTGGCTTGTGATTTCGAAATGTTGTTTTCTCGCTCACCGAACTCCCTTGTCTCGAATTCCCGCTATGATGCGCGACAAGGATAGAAAGACAGTCTTATTGTGTCGCACACGTTCAACTAGCTGCCCGTGGATCGGCGCAGTTGGTCTTTATTGAACGATGCACGTTTTCGCCATTTTGTTTTGAAACGTTGACGTGTTCGCAAGTGTAAAGAAAATGTGTACCGTGAAAGTAGCTTGTTATTTTAATAGTGAATGTGTTATGTTGGTTGTAATGTGATTAATAACTGGTGTTGCGGGTTTCCTGTAATCAATGGGTAATTTATATTTTGACTATTTTACGTCTTGTTTCTCCGGACGCTCCGGTATGTTCATTTACGAGGTTGCATCTGAACTGTGCAGACGTGTCCACTGCTGATATTAAAAAGTCGTTTTACTGGACTTTGCTGGCGTTATTTATGATATTCGAATACGTTTTATTGCACAAGCGAAATTTATTATTATAGAAAAACAATAATAATTACAAAAAAAAGTTAAACACCATATAGAATAGCCACGAGTTAAAAATGTAAGCCGGTTGTTGACCATCGACAAAAAGATTAAAAAATATTTTACAAAAATAGAGTGGCCTTTAGAATTGAGTAAGTAGATACTTACTATGATAATAACACAAAAATTGAATGTTTGGAGTTGAAAGTATAAAAAAAGTATTTTCATATTCAAAACAGCTTTCAATTTCGTACCGAATTATTTTCCTATCGATTTATTATTTTCTGACAAATTAATTAAATACTAAATACAAATTAAGTACCTATTTGAGTATTTCCATTCCAATTCAGTGAAGAAGCATGGCCGTGACGTGCTGCCAGTAACAAAATTGAATTTAGAATGATTTTGTTTTTAGGTTTGGGACGAGCAGCGTTCTCTAGCGTCGCACACACTCTGAAATTCTGAGTAGAATGTGTACCTATTCTTTTTTATCTTTGACATATCGCTCACCGTACAATTTAATGGACCACCCATTGATTTGAAGCCTACGCATACGCAGTAATTATAAGTCAATGGGATCGCCACAGACCTTGAATATCATATATATTTCGTACTAGCTTTTGCCTGCGGCTCCGTCCGCGTGGATGTCGGTTATCGCGTAAAAAAGTAGCCTATTTCCTTCTCTATATCCCCGGCTATATCTCTGCCAAATTTCAACACCATCGGTTCAGCGGTTTAGGCGTGAAAGCGTAACATACAAACAGAGTTACTTTCGCATTGATAATATTAGTAGGGATTAGAGTACCTATCTTAAGATATGCGAAAGTTATGTTAACATTCCGAAGACAATAATATAAAATGAATTAAATTGTAAGATAGTTGACGATATTGATCCTAAGATTATACAACAGAATGTTCGTGTAAAAAGTGAACAAAATCAAAAATAAATCGTAAATCCCGTAAAACCGTAAATCGTATATTTTATATTTCACTCAGTAGGTATTACCCCTATTGAGTGAAAAATAAAATACTGCTACCTAATAACAGTAATGTGTTGGTAAAAAATCGGACCTTAAATATATTATTAACGTAAAATATGTTGGATGGCGACTTGATAAATTCTTAAGATGGCGTTCAGTCAGCGACAAAACTCGTTGACCATTACGGAATCTTGGTTGAATAAACCATAGAACATAATTATTATTTGAAATTTATACGAAGCTGAAGAGTTTGTTTGTTTGAACGCGCTTATCTCCGTATTCTGTGCTAATTCTTACGTGGTCCTTACAGTTTTCTGATTTTACTTCTAGATGCAACATGAATATCGAATCCACTGTCACTCTGTTAGATGAGCTATCAAGTAAGTCTAGCATTATTAAGTAATAGATGCGCTATTTTGCCAAAACTAAACCGACTGTACAGGGACGAAACGTGGGATTATGAAGACGGTGTTCGGTAGAATGACGCTCTCGCGTACACTCGCGATAGGTATATTATCGTAGGTAGGAGCTTTGTGAGGTCAACAATAATTAACATAATTATATTTCTACATTAGGCGATAATTATATTATCTTCGCTGGGTGTGATCCGCTTTACTCATTAATAATCTCCGACTTTAAAGTATATTATTAGGTATTCTGTGTCAAACAATGACACATCAAACGATACTCGTGCATGTGTACCGCGTACAGGGCGGGACCTATTTCTTTTGCGTACGAACCAATAATAAACATCACCATGTGTGTTTTTAAATAATTCAATCGTGGATTATGCAGGAAACGCGGCATCTGCATGCATACAGTTTGTTTTTTAATCTCACTAATTTGACATTTCAGATACCTAAATAGCCTGAAATGTAAAAATAAAAACTAAAAAGTTTTTTTTGATAAATAGAGCATATTACAGTGTATCTGAATATTAGCAGGATAAACAATAAGCTGTATTTTTAACCGACTTCCAAAAGGAGGAGGTTCTCAATTCGTCGGAACTTGTATGTTCCCCGATTACTCGAAGATGGCTGGACCGATTTGGATAATTTTTTTTTTTGTTCGAAAGGGTATACTTCCCAGGTGGTCCCATGATGATCAAGTCAGGATCTGATGATGGGATCCTGGAGAAATAGAGAGAACTCTTCAAATTTTATAGGCACACTTGAAGCGATTTGGGTAGTTTTTGGAAGAGTACTTTCTCGGAGTGGTTCCATTTCAATTTGGTGAAGATCTGATGAAGAACTTCGGAGAGAGGCAACGGAACTCGTCAATAAATGATAGCAAATGGACAGGGATTGCTGAAATCTCATGTCTGTCAGTTGTTTACACCAGTTAATAACATAACATCACGCCGGTACGCTGTGAAGGGACAGCACATGTGAACCACTAAAAGGTGAAAAATAAAAATCTTTTTTCAAAAAAAATAAACAACCGACTTCCAAAAAAACACTAAAAAGTGAAAAATAACTTTAATTTCGGAAGGCGGTGACAAAAGATTAAAATACATATCCAAAGTCACCGACTTCCGAAATTAAAGTTATTTTTCACTTTTTAGTGTTTTTTTGGAAGTCGGTTGTTTATTTTTAAAAACAAGTGTTTTCAATTGATATCAATCTTTATTTTATTTTATTTAGTTGTCAATTTTTTCGTGTTTTCTTTGTAGTTTGCACGCCGAAAGGTAAAATATGGTAATACCAAGATGCAAATAAATACAATTATTAGATTAACGTAAAACATCTGCGTATTGTTTACCTAATAATATATTTGCAAATAATGATTTTGAATTTGAAATTTGATGGGGGAAAAATGAATATGTTATTTTTGAGTTTGACTCAATTTTAAATGAATTTGATTTTCTATTAAGTATGTCTTTTGTGTTTGATTATTTTTATTAGTTTGTAAGTAAATTGAAACTAACTTTACTTAATTATTAAACCTAAATATAAATATTTAATAAAAAATGTTAAGATGATTACTAGGTACTGAATAAAATTCAAATTATTTAGAGTATAATTTTGTAAGTGGTTTTAGTGTACTCGTAATAGATGGCGCTGTTCTAAATGTGAAACCGCGCCAAGTCTGTTTGATGCCGATTGTAATGCCGGTCATTCACATTCGTACGAATGCGCGAATCCACCAGTTTATGACGACATTTGCAGAAGAAGAATGAATTTGCGAAGTTTTCACTGCTTTCGTGGTTTTCCAAAGTGCGTCGGTTTTTTGACGCAGATCAAAGTGCGTGACCCTTGAACCTTCGCGGTGTCTCCCACACATTCCTAATCGTGCGGTACGACCAGTTGCGCACACGATTGCAAAGGTAACGGACGTTTCGCATTTTTTAGAGTTCGTGGCGTCTACTGTGTAATTTACTTATACTACTTAATTTGATCATGGATTGAACATTTTATAGAATGAAGGCCCCTGCAGACAGGCGTGACACGGCAGCTCGTCTCGACTCTTTTAGAACGATTTTTATGGAAATTGGTGTACCGGAATCGCGTTGCGCCTGTCTGCGGAAGCCTTGGGACTTTGGATTTTATGGGATCCTAAACCCTATGGAAACAGAATAGCCGTTAATGACGCCTAGTACATACCTGCTTGTTTCAATGTTCCATTGACGAATTAAAAAAGAAGAAAAATTTTCAATAACTGCGTATTCGTAAACAAGTTGAGGAGGAAACGCAAATATATAAGCATATTGAGTATTTGCATATCCGCTGAGTTTGCGAATGTATGTCTGACAACACGCATGTGAATGGCCGGGGTAAGATTCATTTATTTACAAGCAGAAGCCCTATATTATGAATGATATTTTAAAAATCAGTCACTATACTCCCAACCTGTTTTTAAAAACAGCAATAGGAAAAGCTTGCAGTAGTGCTTAGTTAAATCATTTAGCATTTTGCCGTACCTACCGCCGATTGAGGCAAAGAAAATTCAATCTTATTTCGACTCAGTTCGGGTTATGAATTAATTTTGAATGCATAAAGAAATGATTTTCTTAATAACAAAAGTAAGGTGACAAAAAAATTACGTCATTACCAACTCTAATATTTTAAAGGTCTTGCGTTACTTATAAGTTCCATTTACATGTTGTATACTTATAAATTCGAAAATAACTCGGTCTGTCTGTCTGAATATTATCTGAACCGATTTTGATAAAATTTGGCAAGAAGATAGATGGCATCTTAGGGAAGAACATATGCTACTTTTTGTATTAAAAATGATCCTAAAAGGGGGTGATATAGGGGATGAAAGTTTGTATGGGTAACTTAGCGTATTTAAAGTTAGGGATATGAAAATTGTAATAATTGTTTTGGTAAGAAATAAAACATAATTTTTCAGCGTTGTTGTAAGTAAAATCATCCCCCAAGGGGGTAAAATAGGGGATGATTCTTAAATCCACATGAATCTTATTGTTTTTTTTTTGTAAGTTCCTCTTTAAGAGATTTAAGGAATTGGAAATATAGTAAGAACTCGTATCTTGAGGTAGGTATTATTTATTTCAGTTAAATTAGTCCTCCCGTTTAAAAGTTACTATTAAAAGTTATTTGAAGTTATAAAATGACTTAGCTATCGTAACGCCAGACTATTTCAAATTAAATGACGATAATAGGTAATTATTCAAAGGAACGTGGAATGATTTCCGAAATCTACGCGGCCAGAAACCATTATTTTGATATCTTGAAACAGGAAAATATATTAAATTCTATGTGGTTTTATGACTATGCTACTGCATAATAGGGAATATTATAAAATATTGATAGAAAAACATGAAAAAAAAATATTACTTTTCCATTTCCATAGTCGTTTACCAAAATTCATTGTTTTATGATTTGTATCTCAAAAATTTACTGTATGCTTTTAATCTCTCGGTGAGGTCAAACGTCATACACACAAACTACAGTAATTACAAAAAATGTTTTCGCGGCCTAATCCAAGGCCTCCCGCAGACAGACGCGACTCGACAGCGCAACGCGGTTCTAGTAGAACTATATCTATTGTAATAAAAATATTTTTTTTGCTTTTGTCGATAAAAAACAACGATTTTGTATGAGATGCGTACGCATCCGTTCAGCTGCTGAACGAAAGCTGAACGGACTCTATAGTTCACTAAGTTTCATAATTTTGATTTCGTTCGCATAAGCTTTTTAAATTATTGATTGACAAGGCGTATTACTCGGTTTAAAGAATATCTTAGTGACACATTAAAATAATTTTTGCAAAACTTTATAAATGTCTAAAATTAAAGTGTTGCTCTCATAAGATAATCAAAATCATATTCTTTATTGACATTTTTATAGCATTTATTATTCTATATGAAATTGTGACTAAATATTATCTATTTGTTTCGTGTCGTTTTAATTTATTGACATATGACTTTATTTTTTGTTTTAATTTTATTAATTGACATTCGATTAACCACCCTATTTTGGATGCGTTGTGGCGGGACATTGTATGGACAAACATAGTTTTATATAACATCTACTTATACAGGGTTATTTGTAAAACACCGGTAACCTCTCAGGACTATATTACTAACATCATAAACAACAACTTTTGTTCTACGACTTTTTACAAAACATAATACATTTACCAAAAACAAACCTTAAATATTTCGTTGTCCTATGTAACACATTTCAACTCTGTATTTTGCTGTACCTACATACATTGCCGCGCACTGTCCTCGTAGTAATACTTTTGGGTTAGTAACTCGCTACGCTACGGTTCCCGCCTTTTTACGCAAAAGCCAAATTATACCTACAATCGAACATTTGACATGGAAATAACCTTGATATTTCACGGTACCTATGCACTATTACGTAATGAAAACAAACTAACAATGACATCTCACATTTTCTGTAAAGTTACAACGGTATAGCACTTGATAAAAGTATTTTGTATACGTACGTTTGGGAATCGTATGGCGTATTGGCGACACGCTTCCGAAACATTGTCATCACACCTAGCTAGCATTCGCACCATTTCCGTGTACTCGACATTGGAATATTGATACGCCATCATGTAAAGATAATTACGTATACGTCTGCACTGCCGAATTTCACTACAAGGACCCGTAATGACGCGACGCAAGCGCATCAAAGCAAACGAATGACTGAAGGCCGCCCGTAAATAGGTCAAGTTCAAGCGCCCCCGCCGCCCCCTGCCCCGCTCCCCTCTCTATTGTCGGTACTACCTATCGCTTTCTTTTGCTTCGCATAGACTTCGTAACATTTAGAGCGTTGAATTTAAATATTTTTATTTTTGTATGTAAATCTGATGAATTAAAATATGATGAATTTTTAAAAGTCATAGAACAAAAGTTGTTGATTATGATGTTAGTAACGTAGTCCTGAGAGGTTACCGGTGTTTTACAAATAACCCTGTATAATTTTTACGCTTTGTTAACAAAATTAATAAATGAATTTTAATATAAAAAATTAACACTAAAAACACAACATTTTAATTGAATTGATTAGTGCCACAAAAATGCATTTAAAGTTTACATTTTTATATTTCACGCGTAATTTGACGAACACTGCCATATTGGTCTGTGGGTATGACGTCTGTTTGCTGTGTAAACAAATGCGCTGATATTTTGTATAATTGTTTACAATAAAAAAAATGGGTTATTCTTCTACTTATCGTTGGTTTGCTGTTCCTGAATGTAAGATAATATAAAAAAAAAATATAACCATTTATGCACACACATATAAACGAAAATAATAAAAGTACAAAGTAGTTCAGTTGATCAGTTTAAACAGCAGATCTTCTTCTTCTTCGTCGTGTTGATGATTCCAATCAAGCTCAAACAGGCTTCGACCAGAATTCTGCCACTTGGACACCCCTATCGTTGGCCTTGCAAAGGTCTTTCATAGTGCAGGAGTTATTGCAAAGATAGCACGACAAGAGGTGGGGCATAGTTTGCGATGTGGCTCCACAGTCGCACTGCATCTTATCGGAGTACCCCCACCTCAGGCGTGGTTTGAGGGAGGGGTCTTAGGGGTCATGAGGCTCCCCCAAAGCCGTAAACGTAAACCTTCTTAAAATTGTAATTTTTAGAAAATATTATACATTTTCTTATCATATGTAGTCTTTGTCTGTGACCCCCCAAAGTCTTTGGCTGCGACCGCGCCTACCTCACCTCACCAACTTGTACCGGCAGCGGCCTATCTGGCTTCTTAGTCGATTAAGGGACAACTCACACTTATTCAGCTCTGTTCAGCTTTTGTCCATAGAAAACAACGATTTTGTATGAGATGCTTACGCGTATCCGTTCAGCCGCGGAAAGTTGACCGGACTCTATACTAAATCGTTGTTTTCTATGGACAACAGCTGAACAGAGCTGAATAAGTGTGAGTTGTCCCTAGTTGTCTGGAACTATGCCAGAGAGATTTATCTCTTTTATTTATCGCTATTTTGTACTATACTTAACAATAAATTCGTAATTAAATGTGAAAGACCAGTGGTGCCCCGTGGTAACGGTCGCGACTTACAAGTTATATGTCGTAGGTCCAAACTAGCGTTGCAAAACTTCGGAAGTATTCCCAATAATTCAGAAATATTCAAAAGAATACTTCCATTGGAAGGAATATTACCGCAGCAAGAACGCAGAGTAAAATAAATATTGTAAGGATGAACTAGGTAACCTACGTTTTATTACATAATAAGAAATAAATTATTCCCAGTAGTTGCAGTAGATGTATGCGTAAGTACCTTGAGGAGGCTGGCCGTCGTCGAAACGACCAGACGACTGGGCTTCGTGAACCGCCGAGCCCCGCAGCCGTTCGAAAGTAAACGAAGTATTATTCGATGGCTACGTACCTACTATACGGGAATATTTCCCTGTAAGTAGTTATCTACTTCTGAATACTTATTATTACACGATGTCGGTCAGCGCGATGTCAGCGTTCACTTGCACGTGGCAGTGAAACACAAAAAACATAAAATTTTCCATATGTTAGCTAGTCATGTCGTAGAAGCAAAAATTCGAAGACATGTAACATCTACCAACCCGCACTGGGCCCGCGTGGTGGATTACGTGGGCCACCACGTAATCCTACTCCCTATTACCGAGAGGACGCCTGTGTCCCAGTAGTCGGCATAATATAGGCTGATTATTAATTTGGAATGAAAAACTACTTCAGAATATTGCTGCTCAATCTGCGCTTAGTGTTCATTCAACTGGTTGGCCGGTGATAGTACATACATGCCAAAAGCTAACTACGTCACGTCACGGTTGTGATTACCAACCAAAAGTAGCAGCTAGCAGAGTGCGGTTTAAACCGTGTCAGCTAACTGCCCTGGTTAAACGCATCAGAATTGTGCTCACCAACATTCAAACTATCGGTTAGGTATTTAATCAGTTGGTTTATGTCAAATTTCCTAAGGATTAAAAAAATAGAACTGATTAAATATTTGCTGTTTGTCCGTCCGTCCATCCACCCGTCTGTCTGTCAGCGGGTTGTATCTCATGATCCGGAATAGGTAGACAGTTGAGTTGTCAGAATGTGTATTTCTGTTGTAGTCCAGTTACTTGAGCATAAAAAAGGGGTCAACCTCGGACAAAGAGATAATAAGCTAAATTTTCGTATATGCCTCAGCGCCCTCTATCGCAAAACCGGTTGAGAGCATGAAAAATGTTTCAGGTAAAAATTGTCGCTAATTTAATGTTCTTCAATTTGACAGAAGTTAACATCATTGGAGCAATAGAAACCGAGATAATCGCGAAAAGCTGTTTCTTTTGACCTTTGACCTTGAATAACTTAAGACGCAGACACGAAATTTAAAAAATTCTAAAATGAAGGTGTATACGAAAATTCAGCTTATTATCTCTCATTCCGAGGTTGATCGCTAATTTCACTGGACTATTTTGCCGCTATAACAACAAATAATAACCAGAGGTGGGAGTAGGTAGATTGATTTTATATACTTGCGTCAAGATATTATAATATGGACATGCCATTTTATCCATAATGTGCGGGAAGTACCGGAAAAAGTTCCGGAATTGGAATTATGGAATAAAATAAAATAAAAAACATACAGATAGGCTAACAAAATGGTTTATTATATGAATGATTGATTGAATTCAATGAACAATTATTTTGAATTAAACAAAAACATAAATAAATTATTTTTAATCCTCATCGGATACAATTTCCATATTTTGGCTTTCAACATTAATACAATTAAAATAAATAATCATATTTTTTTCAATATTTTCTAATTTTAAAGTATTCCTTTTGACGTCTCATATCCATTTTTAAGTGGACAATGATCGTTCAACATCTGTAGACGTCAATGGAGCAAATTTAAAATAAGTTACCAGATTATTTGCTACGTTTTTTTCAATACTTTCGCTGTATTCTCTAATTGTGTCTGAATCCGGATTTCGTTCCATAACATATTCTAATTTATTTTTAATATTGTCACTGTTGCACTCGTTAATGGTGGCTCTCACTTGGTCAAACATTAAAAGTGAATCAACTATGGATAATTTTTGATTTTGTAACTCTTTTAGAACTACTTGAATAATACGGTAATTTTCTTCGATATATTTTAAATGTTCCTGTAAATTTGGTTTTTCTAAAATATTTTTTGCATTGCGAATGGCTATTGAACCAGTACTGTTGAAGTTGTTTAGAACATCTTTTATTTTTTCGAAGTGTTGAGCGTAGTAAAATGCTGCTTCCAACCAAGTACCCCATCTTGTAATTACTGGTTGCGGAGGCAGTGGTAGGTCCGGATATTTTTCTTTTAAACTCTTTACTCTGTTCGGGGCTTTTAGAAATATTTTTTTAACATTTGCTACTAAAATATCGACATCGTTATATTCTGATCTTATCTTCTCAGATATACGATGAAGAGCATGCGCCAAACATGTTACATGTTTCATTTCAGGTAAATATACTTTTAAATTTCGCCCTGCAGACAGCATGTACGCTACACTGTCAGTGCAGAGCAATAAGACATTGTAAACTTTTGATTCAAAAGAGTCTTGCCATAAATTTTCTAGACATTGCAATACAAATTGCGCGATTGTTTGACCATTTACTACCGTTAACATTTTACAAGCAATCAAATAAGGCCGGCTTGAATTATTATTAGGATGCAGTGGCTTTATTAAGAAATGGACTGTATATCTACCTAAAAAATCTGTGGTCTCATCCAACGATATCCATAGTTTCTCATTTTTATTATTTTCATAAATAGTATTAATTTTGTTCTTATAAAACTTATCTAAATAAACTTTACGTAACTGTGATGCATCGGGCACTTTTCTATCACTACAAACACAACCACAAGTACTGCACATATATTTTTGAAAAAACTCCTTGAACGCCGGGTTTTTCATTTGCATCCAGGGAATGTTGCACAGGATCAGGAACTTAATAAGGTCGAAGTAAAACTCCTCATTCGGACGCTTATATTTTCCTTGATGTACTGCGCCTTCGATGTGTCTTGTGATATTGCCTTTATTTATAATTTTGAAATGGCTCTCACACTTCGATCAATATAGAGATCGGCTAGCGTGATCGTAAATTAGCTCGGGATGACCGATTATTCACTTTTGTACTGTTTCAGCCTTGACGTTTGCGCCAGCCATGTTTTTTTTTTTTTGGTTGGGAAATCATCAAATAACTTCTCCCGCTCTGGGCGGAGCGGGAGGGCGTGTCAGATTTTTACTGACTAAAACCCACCCGTGTTCCCTCAGTTGCCTGTGTGCCAGGGGCGGCGGTATCTCTTTCGAACAACCCGCACCCCTGGCAGGCATTGGCCCTTGCGGGCCCCATCAGTTGCTGCTGACATCTCTTTGAGGCGCGCGTGGAACACAACGTGCCGTCGACCCGGGCTTGGTCCTTACCGGACAGCGAGCTACCCATTACTCGCCGTCCGCAAGCCCGCGCCTACGGTGGCCGGGAATTAGCCTGGGATTCCCGACGCCCAGGGCGTCTCCTGCGAAGGCCACGGCTGTGAGAGCGCATGTACTGCATCTCCCTCACGTGCGCCGCCTCCCTCTTTGCGAGCATAACTGCTTCGCTGAAGGAGGCGACTGCTAGTCATGCACTCTCGCTCCGTACCATGGCCTGGACCAGGGTCGGACGCGAGAGATCGCCGCCGCCGATCACCTCCACGAGGACACGGCGTTGCTCCACCCAAGCCGGACAGACCTCCACCGTATGCTCCACCGTGTCCTCTGGGCGATCTTCGCAATGGAAACACCCGGGCGTTTCCTCCCGCCCTATCCGAAACAGGAACCTCCCGAAACAGCCCTGTCCGGTGAGGACCTGTGTCAGGCGGAAGGTGAGGACGCCATGCCGTCTCTCAAGCCACTCCTCAAAGAGGGGACTTACCGCCGCAATCGTGGCGTGCCCAGCAATGGGTTGCGACAATCGCACTTTCCACGTCGCCATGAGATCCTGCCGGAGCTCTGTCCGCCGTGCCGCGATTTCCCGCGGCAGCGGAGTTATGCCCCGGCGTTGGGCCTCCTCACGCCACTCCCAAGTGTGCGAGAGGACCTTTGCCTCCAGATCCCATGGTGGCAATCCGGCAAGGAGGCCCGCCGCCTCACCGGAGATCGTGCGGTATCCCCGAATCATCCCGATGGCCATGACCCTATGGGCCACCTTCAACCAGCGTGCTGGTTGGCGCCTCAGTGTAGGCGCCCAAACCGGCGCCCCGTATAGGGCCATGGCCCGCACGACCCCAGCGTAGAGCCTCCGGCAGGAGGCGTTTGGCCCCCCTAGATTGGGCAGGAGCCGCTTCAAGGCAGCTCCGGCACGCTCCAGTCTGGGAGCCAAACGTTGGAAATGTTCCGCGAAGTTCCACCGGCTGTCGAGGACAAGTCCTAGGTACTTCATCGTCGACTCGACGCCGATGTGAACCCCTCCCACCGTTATCTGGGAACCTGTCAGTGGCGCATTCCGAGGACCATGAAACCACATGGCCTCGGACTTGTGCAAGGCCACCTCGAGTCCCAGTTGCCGGATCCTATCTACGATTGTCGCAACCCCGTGTGCCGCTAAGTTGGCCGCCGCCTGGTACGACCTCCCCTGCGCCAGGACCAGCGTGTCGTCAGCGTAGCAAACTACGCTGACGCCGCTAGGGAGGTCGGCGCGCAGCACCCAGTCGTATCCGATGTCCCACAGATGCGGCCCCAGGACCGAACCCTGTGGGACACCGCACGACATCTCTCGCCGGTTCCATTCTCCTAGGTGACCGGGGTAGATGACGGCCCTGTCCGTCAAATAGGCCTCGACCACACGACAGATGCGCCAGCCATGTTTGAGTGAAAGATTCTCCTAAAACAATTAAAATGTTGCTAAAGTGATATTTGTTGAAACTAGCAGTTAACTAACCTGAACAGTTTTCAGTTTATAATTTTATTTAGAAGAACAATTATGCGTATGCATAACCCGGGTTCCGAGAGAACGATACATAAACGTCTAGTAAATCAACTTTTATATATTACAATTAGCTACAATATGTATTAAAAACAAATTATGATTTATCGCGTGAATAGGAAGATTATCAATCGAATATGAGACTAAAAATGTTAACATTATTCTTAAAAAAAAGTCCTGAAACATACTTATATAAGAAAATTATTAAAGCTTACCTGAAGCGAAATAACTTGAAGTAGAGATACAATTTAAAAACAAATCGATATCCGTAGATACAAGCCAAATTCGTCGTTTTAAGAAGGTACCAGAAATCAGTAAACAAGCCAGGGTGAGCTTATTATTTACACAACACAGGAATTTCACAAATTAGGAGCGCACTCTACGAACCGAGGTAAGCGAGTGAGATACCTGGAACACAGCGCGCGCGCATTGTTCTAACAAACACCCAATGAGTCATACAGGATACTTGCTTCTGATTTGTCGTTGCGAGCGGTCAATGCGTTGTGAACATAGATGAACATGAGATAAAGAAACAAAAGGTCCTGTCTAAGTTTTGTCTCATACTGTCAAGCGTCATTTCTAATTCAACAGTAAGGGACAAAATACGGTGTAACTATTCCAAGGTATTTTTGTATAAAATAAAATACTGATTTATTTCACCATTAGCTAACACTGGTAGCGTAGATTGATATTATTAATACGTTTTTCACCTTAAACACAAATTCGTGCTAATTTCAAAATTCCGGAACAAATATCACATAAAATATGAAGTTCCGGTATTTTGGAGGCATATCCATATTATCCTCTACGTTTGACGTCAACGACCTTAAATCAATCTACCTACTCCGACCTCTGATAATAACACAAAGTAACATAAAGTTAAAAATTAAAGGGACCATACTAGAAACGTGTTTTTTCTTGTGCTACGGAACCCTACGTGTGCGAGTCCTACTCACACTTGGCCGGGTCTTATTCTGACCCAACGAGACTATGTCCCTGTCATGTATGAAAATGGTACAACAGTTAAAGTCAAGGCTTTATTCGTATAAAGCTTCCAGTTCTTTGCTAAGTCTACGTCACAGCAATTACAAGCCCTGTCTGAATGCATGAAAAATAGTGTCCGACCAAAAATTTATTTGCGGCCGAAAACTAAAAAGAAGCTTCGGCTTTAGTCTTATTTCGCCGAAAACAAAAAGGAAGCTTCAGCTTTAGTCTTATTATTGGCCGAAATCGAAAAAGATTTAGACTTATTAATATTTTTCCGTAATATCGGCGTGTATAAGCGTGAAGAGAATACAATGAACCTTGCTGTACAAGTCATAACTTCAAAACAAATTCGCATCCGTTTGTCAGCTGAGTGAAACCACGAACTCGTTTTACCCCGAAGTTAGCCGAACGCCACCTGAAATTGCCGAGCATTACGAAGTAAGCCGATTGACGCGCGACAATTCACGAACTTCTGATTTGCGGTTAGGCCGAAGCTTCGGCTGGTTTATGGCCGAAAACAAAACCGGGACTTCGGTCCATCCGTAATGAAAAATGCACAAAAGTCGAAATCAAATCTTTATTTTATTAGAAACTATCTGTGACCGCGGCTTCGCTCATATGGCTGTGTATTTATACCACTGACATTATAAGTTAGGGGGAACGCGAAGTCACAGATTTTTCGCAACTTCCTAAGTTCCTACAACATCGATTGATTTTGTTAATTTAAGGCTTGTTAAAACAGGCGCGATGCGACACTCGTAGAACAATTTCTATGAAAACTTTATGGAAATGGTTCTACAAGAGTCCCGTTGCGCTTGCCTCCGGGAGCTTTTAAACTAAATCTTGTTAACTGATGTTAACTTGATATCGACGCGAAATCTGTTACTATGGATTCAGTACATAATTCTGAACGCCCTGCGTTGAAATCGATGATGTTTCTACGCAAGGGGATTTATCGAAGTCCCTATATTTGGTTCTTCGTCAAGATAACACTATTCACAAGAACACATGCCCCTTTTCTTTGCAGAGAAATCTAAAGATAACAAGGGTGGAGAAGAATTAGATAAGTTCAAGAGACGTCTGATCCGGGCCGTCGCTCGTCTGCTACTGCACGAGAAGAAATCAGAGGAGGAAATATGGAAAGAATTGAAGAAGGAGACCGGTTGCGACTGCGAATTATTATGGTAAGTTTTGAGTTAGCATACGCTAACTGAGGCCCTAGTGTGAGTTTCTTTTAACCATCTCGATTTAACGCATCGAGCGCGTTCGGCGCTCCGATTGGCTCTGGATTGGTGAAGGACCAATCCGAGCGCCGAACGCGGTCGGTGCGTTAGATCGATATGTTTAAATGAAACTCACACTAGGGCCACAGAAGGTCTTGTTCAGGCCGCCCGCCGGACCCGGGCGCGCAGTGCGAGTGACGAGCGCAGGCGTCCCCCGGCAGGGGTCGCAAAACTTAGTGACTTGAAATTCCTAGGTACGCTTAAAGCCATTCCTACTGATAGTGTGTGCGCGCAACGTGTGATAAATCCCGGCCTTAGATAAATATCACCCGTCTCTCCACTATTCCAATGCTTGGGCCTACTTCAGGATGCATATCCGGCATGGCTCGCATTCCTCTCCATTACGGCGCCATCCGATCTACTCCTTGATATGCAATGGTCTCTGTAACACCATGAAACATGAGGCTTCAAGGGCTTCTGCAAATCTTTGGGTTCATTAGATTTATCGAGTCTGGTCAAACCACGCTGGGGTTAGGTGCATTTCATTCATTCATTCATTCATGAAGCTCACCTTTCAAAAGACAATACCTGTAATACCATATATTTTATCTTCAGGACGCGAATGCGGGCCCTAACTATAAAGAAGCTGGACTGTCTCTTAGCAGCCAACGACTGCATAAAGGCTGTACCCAAAGGAGCCCGCATGACTCCCACAGACTGGCTGCTATTCGACCTGGTGCTCGTCCATCAGAAAATAGACCTTATTGGCCAGGTAATAATGTTCATTGTTGTATGAAAATTAGAAGAGATTTCTTTAGTCCCAAGACCAGACAGCCAACGACTGAATGAAGGCTGTACCCAAAGCAGCTCGGATGATGCCCACAGACTCGCTGCTATTCGACCTAAAATATGCCTTATTGGCCAGGTAATTATGTTCATTGCTGTATGGAACTCTTCTCTATTTCTTCGTAGGGAAGGGTTTCGTCTCTAGAAACTTCTCACCACTTCTTTGGACCATGTTCCCAATGCTAGGCTACAAAATTGGTACTTGAAAAATTAAAAAAAAAAAAAAAAGATTTATTATAATTATACTTTGTATAGTGGCCTAGTGGTAACGGCCTCGAGTTATGGAGGTGTACGTCGTGGGTTCGAACCCAGTCAGACGCTTTGCTTTGTGTAAATAATTTCATCACCATTATTATACAATAAAATTCCTAATGCCCTTAAGATAATGGATGTTAATTGATTTAAGAGAGAACAAAAAAAAAGGGAATTATTAAGGGATGCTATAATGTTACGGAGTTCTTGAACGACAAACTTAGAATTTATATAATTTAATAAGTATTTTAGTTTTAGTAATTTTATTGTTTCAATATATTTTTTTTTTTGCTATGTTTTTGTATTGACTGAAATTATCGAATTTTGACTATTTATTAAAAACATTCACATTTATAATTTAAACTAAAATATTATAAACTATTTTGTACGCCGACTATGGCTAAACATGTTGAACCAGCAATTTTAAACGACTTTCCATCCATATGTGCATATTTATGTATCATGTTACACATGTTTATACAAATAAATGCATCTTTATCTTTATCTTTATTGCTCTTAAAAACGGGTAAGAAAAACATCGTGAGGAAACCGGCATATCCTAGATTATTTCCTTCACCGTTTTGAGAACTCACGACCTACAACTCGTAAGCCGAGGCCGATACCAATAGGCCATCATTGCTCCAAAGACCAACGAACAAACGTCCCAAAAGATTTAACAGGAGGCAAAAATTTGTTTGGCTAACCGACTCCAACGTAGTTAGGAAAAGGTTAGACACATGATACTCTGCCAAAGCTTCCAGTCTTGCCAAATGCTGCTAAGTACTAGTATTTTACATGGAATGACCGCCTATCTGACCTCTGCAACCCAGTTATCGGGTAATACGACACCCCTTGGTAAGACTGGTTGTCAGACTTTCTTGCTTCTGATGGCCCGTAACGACTGTCAATGATCCACGAATTACAGCCGGGACTAGCGGCTTTACGTCCTGTCCGAGGCACGGAGGGGTCTTGGTATGTAAAGATGGTCACATATCCACGGACCAACCGCGGCAAGCGTTGCTTAACCTGATCAATTGGTCTCTGTTTTAATTAGTAATGTCTTGTACAATTTCAGAAAAAAACAAAAGATAAGGAAGAAAGTCCAGTGTTGGCGGAGCTGTACGAGCTGGTGAAGATGTTCAAGATCGAGTTTCTGAGCGGTGACAAGCTGGCTGAAGCCTGGTCGTTAGCTACCATGTACTACAGTAAGAAGTAAGTTTTATACAAAACTAGGTTTTGCCATCGGCTTCGCCCACGTGGATGTTGGAAAATATTCCACGGGAACGTACTACTGGTATGAAAAGTACGCTAGCTGTTAATCTCGGTTATAAACTATCTGTGTGCCAACTTTCATACAAATCTGTTTAGCCGTTTTTACGTGATTGTGTAACAAACATCCAAACATACAAAATTTGACATTTACTAGCTTTTAGCAGCGGCTTCGCCCGCGTGGTGGTCCGAAAATATCCCGCGGGACCGTGCCTACTATCGGAATAAAGAGTACCCTATAAGTTAATCCAGGCTATAAACTATATGTGTGCCAAATTTCATCCAAATCTGTCCACCCGTTTTAGCGTGATTGAGTAATATACATCCAAACAGACAAACTTTCACATTTATAATATTAGCGACTGTGACTTCGACCGCGTGTTTATTTGTCCCTCGATCCAACACGTCGCATCGCTTCGCATCGCCCGCGCTATTAATTCGTTTTCGCTTCAATTTCTTCTTTCTGACTTTTTGTCTTTTTGCTCGACTCCTAAGGGTTGTAGCTTGATGTTAAATAGTCTTTGGCCTTCCTCATGAATGTGGCTATCACGTACAAAAATATTTTTTCAAATCCGATTGGTAGTTCCAGAGAGTAGCGCGTTCAAATAAACAAACTCTTCAGGTTTATTATATTAAGGCGGAGATTTCTTGAAAACGATCAAAAAGGTGGTTTTTAAAACCAGTGTATCTCTTTAACCGTAAATAATTTTGAAAGCAAAAAAATATATGGTATTTTCAAGTTAATTTTGCATATGATTTTGGGATGATGGGTATGGTGATGGGACTCAAAACATAATAAAACACATTTTAATGCATCAAAAAAATCATCAAAGTCACCTCTTAATTATCTTTAAAATCGGTTTATCCCTTTAATAACAATTATAATTGTAATTAAAAATATACCATAAAATTCCAAATGCCAAACTGCATCCAGTGATGGATTATTTATTATTAAATAGTTAATATCTAATTTTATACGATTTTATTTGCACTTTTACGACGTACGTTTGCTCATTTATTATTCGAATTCATTACAACAGATTTTAACCCGTATCGGATTGCAATAAGAACTATTATCGCTCATAACGACATTATTTAAAGTTATCAGGGCCTTAATATATTATATTACTAGCTGACCCGGCGAATTTCGTACCGCCAACAAAAGTTGTCTGAACTTTTTGTGAGACTAACAAACATCACTTAATTTTTATGTACAATAATATATTTCGTTTATAAAGGATAAGTTTTTATCCAGTGCGCAAACTGTAACCATCAATTCAGCATATCATTCTAGACCCCCCCCAGCGCAGAAATTTTTCGTCGGTAATACAAAAAAATATCAGCTGTTCCATACATTTTGACCGCGTAGGTATTGCACTTTTCTATGAAACAGCTGATTTTTTTTTGTATAACCGACGAAAGATTTCTACGCTGGAGGGTCTAGAATGATATGCTGAATTCACGGTTACAGTTTGCGCACTGGATAAAAACTTATCCTGTGTACTTTCACGCGGTACGTCCAGCACTGGGTTAAGTTAATACCCATATTAGGATACAAATAATTATAATATACTATAATATAATACTATAATATACTATACTATTATAATATACACTAGTTTCATAAGTTTTACTCAACTAACATCTGTGAATTATTAACAGTCGGAAATAAAAAGTTTTTTTTGCTCTCACGTTTTAAACCTTCCTTGGCCTTTACAAATATTTCAAAATAAAAAAAAACAAAATTATCCAAATCGGTCCAGCCGTTCTCGGGTTTTTGTGAGACTTACGTCAATTCATTTTTATAAATAATATAGATAGATATAGTATGATATATTTCTTCTTTCCTTAGCAAAGGTCACCACTGCTCGCCGATGCTGCTGCAGCGCCGTTGGTACCAGCTGAAGGAGTTCACCAGGTTTAAATTCTATGACTTCTGGTACGCGTACCGAGGGAACCTCACGAGAGTCAACTTTGCAGAGCCCTATAGGCCGTCAGTCCTGCAGACTGAGATTGCTAAAACGTATGTATTTTCTCAAACTTATCTTCAACTATTGTTATGCTTATACAGGGTGGCAGACGGGGACATCGACGCGCAATCTGTAACCATGAATTTGGCACATGATTTTAGATCCCGTACCGTAGAAATATTTCGACGATCATCAAAAAAAAACCAGCTGTTCGCGGTCAAAATGCATGGAACAGCAGAAACTAGGGTCCAGAAACGTGCACTAAATCCATGCTAACAGATTGCGCATCGATATCCCTGTTACTCTATACACAAAAAAAAAAACACAACTAACACCAGGTACTAAATTAAATGACTAACTATACAAATAAATACAGAACAAGAAAGAAAAAAAAGAAAGAAGAAAGAAATCGATAAAGAATCGAAATGGATAAAAGGATCTCACACTAGGGCCTTAGACGTATGAACGTAAACGAGGCAAATCATTTTTTCTTTCTTGTTCTGTATTTATTTGTCTATACAAATAAATACAGAACAAGAAAGAAAAAAAGAAAGAAGAAAGAAATCGAGAAAGAATCGAAATGGATAAAAGGATCTCACACTAGAGTCTTAGACGTATGAACGTAAACGAGGCAAAAGGAGTATATATGTAAGTATATGTATGTGTGTGTGCATGTATGTGTGTATGGAGTATGTAAGGATCGTAGCAGTTGGCATTCTATCGTTTCTGCCTACCCCCATGAGAAGAACGCGTGACTTTATGTATGTTTATACTAGCTTTTGCCCGCGGCTCTAAAAGCCTATGTCCAAATGCCAAATTTCATGACGATCGGTTCAGTAGTTTTGGCGTGAAAGCGCGACAGACAGACATAGTTACTTTCGCATTTTTAATATTAGTAAATATGTATACTTATCTATAATACTAGTATACCACAAATCTCCATTTCAAACTAAATCTATGTTGTAATTTAAATCATTACTTTTCAGTTTCAAACTGCTCGTGACCAAGCCGTTCCCCGAGTGGGAAGAATTAATAGAACAAAGACTTGTTACAATGCCCGACGAATTTGTAAGTAAACATTTTTTTTTTTAAGACTTTGCGTTAAAGGCTTTGCCCGCGAGGAGTTTGAAAATTATCCCACAGGAACGTATACAGATAGTTTATAACTTGCATGACACATCATCATCTGCCTAGCCTTTTCCCAACTTTGTTGGGGTCGGCTTCCAGTCTAACCGGATGCAGCTGAATACCAGTATTTTACATGGAGCGACTGCCTATCTTCCCCGCAACCCAGTTACTGGGTAATACGCTACCCCTTGGTAAGACTGGTTGTCAGACTTTCGGGCTTCTGACGACTCGTAACGACTGTTAAAGATCCACAAATTAAAGCCGGGACTAACGAGTGAGTTGTCCCGTAGCGCGCTTTCCGAGACGCGGAGGGATCTAGGTATATAAAGATGGACACCCATCCACAGACCACCCGCGGCAAGCGTAGCTTAACCTGATCGATCAACTTTCGATTCATTACTTATCCACAAGCCCCAACTTGGATAACTTAGGGTAGGTACTTTTTATCCCGATAGTAAGTTGTCGTGGGAGAATTTCCGACCTCTACGCGGCCAAAGCCGTTGGCAAAAGCTAGTAACTATAGCTAGTAGCTAATAACGAAGTTATAAAACAACTATCACAGCTAATAAAAGTTAACGAGTATCAGTCGACCAATTAACATTTGTAATTGAAATTTATGGGAGAATTATGTTTTTCAACTACAATTTTAAGTTTTATTTGTTATTTCCCACCTTGTATAAAAAATGAAAAACAGTGGCACTCCGGTAGTGCTGACAGAAGTGAAAACTTGAACAATTACGTGTGTATTTTTTGAATCGTCAAATTAAATAACGTTCAACGTTGTTTGTTTGTACGTTCGTGTTGTCCAGTGATGTCGCTAGTAGTGTCGCGAGTTCAATTATTTTTTCCATCTCAAAAAACGCGCCTAAAGAAGTTTTCACCTCAAAATTTGATACGAGAATAAAGTTTGCTCATAGTATAGATTGTTCTGCATTGTAAACCAATGTTAAAATATTTCAGGAAAGGAAAATTAAAGAAAGGGATGCTATCATGAGACCCGTACGGAGATCAACAGAAGGTGAGTCGATTTAAATCATTATGACGAAACTATCGCAATTTAGACACCCTGAAACAGTGTGAGTTTCTATTAACCATCTCGATCTAACGCATCGAGCGCGTTCGGCGCTCTGATGGGCTCTGGATTGGTGAAGGGCCAATCGGAGCGCCGAATGCGATGCGTTAGATTGAGATGGTTAAAATTAAAAGAAACTCACACTACGGCCGCTGGATCTATACCACAAAAATAAATAACGACTATTAAGCTCTGGCCACTACGGTTCACTCGTGCTAACCGATGGCGAAGTAGAGCGGTCGATTAAGCACAGAAAAGGCTATTTAAAAATATATTTAACAATAGAAAAGTAATTAATTATTTGTTGCCATCCGCGTAGATTAAAGGTTTTCAAAGCAATTTGCATTAAAACACATTCAAAACATTTAATACTTTTACCAAAAAACCCAAAATAAAATTATTTGCTTGGATGGAACGATATGATTGTAAACGGTTTTGATTGACTCAATTTACTGGGACGTCATACGCCTCGCCTATAAAGATCCATTTGGCATTGCTTGCCGTGTGTCATGAATTCATGTTAAACAAACATGTGACGTCACTCGACTGGCTCGACGACATAGTGCTGTAGCAAGCGTTTTGACAGCTAAAATAATCAGTGCATTAATTAAAGTTTTTTGTTTTTAACGAAGTAGACACTTAAAATAAATATTATTTGTACGGTCTATATACCTACACTACTAGATAATGTGAGACTGATTTTAGAAACTAGTCGAATAGCCTATTAACACTGGATGGATAAAATGGCGGCAGGTCACGTGCACAATCTGCGACTCCCGCATTGCCCTTAAACTTAAAGGGACTCATTAAAACAATAGTCAGACCTGCTGTCTTGTATGGGTCAGAATGTTGGGCCGCAAAGGGATGGTTGCAAGGCAATTGCATGCATCTGTGATAAGAATACTAAGAGGGATGTATGGTGTTACACGGATGGATAAAATAAGAAATTAGTACATAAGAGGAAGTTTGAAAGTGGCGTTCCCATATAGACGTAATAAAATCGTGACGTTATTTTTTCGCGCATTTTCAAGTCTCGGTGTTGAACCGAGCATTAAGAGTCCACCAGAGTGCACCAAGGTAACCGACATAGCCCGAAGAATTGCCAAACTTAAGTGGCAGTGGGCAGGGCACATTGCTCGCAGAACAGATGCCCGATGGGGCCGGAAGGTTCTGTGTGTGGCGACCGACAGTGGCGACCGCGTACTGGAAGACGTAGCGTTGGAAAGGTCCGGTCGAAATGGCGGTGCTTGGGGGAGGCCTATGTCCAGCAGTGGACGACTTTCGGCTGAAATGATGATAATGATGAGAGTGCGGCGCGGGTGAGTCTCAGCGTGTCGAAAAAACAGTGTTCAACCGAACACTGTGTTTTTTGAAAGTGGAAAATCTTCAACTCTCGGGATTTTATTAAGTAATAAAATCCCGCCGCGATTTTATTACTTAATAAGCTAAAATAAGCTTAACATTCTTATACGGCTCTTCCAATTCAACTTTTTTGTTTAGTTCGTTAATTCTTTTGTCCCATTAATAATAACTCCCTGTTATTAATCCACAGATGGACCAGATTTAGTGATGATAGAACCAAGAATAGAAACCATAGATCTCAGACTAGAACCAGACGATAACACGGCAGAAGATGATAATTCTTCTTCTTCTTCTTCTAATATACCCTTAGTCAGGGTAAAACAGGAACCTCAAGATGACATGGATATTGACGAAACACAGGTGCAACTTCCAAAGAAATCTTTATATGAAGTGGTTTTAGAATCAACGGCCTTAGAAAACGAACAATTGGATAGCATGAATGCATCAGACTTTGACCCTGAGAATGATGACATTGATATTGAAAATATTGAAGAAATAGGTAGAGAAGAGGAAGAATCAGTGTTGCCGCAAATACGTAGCGTGTTCGGCAATGTCAATGATACCAGCTTACTCGCTAACATAGACGAGGATAGAGTCTATGGTAATGTTGAATATACAGAAGTCCGTGGTACTGTTGACGACACAAGTGATGTTAACGTTGGCGATACTAATGTCTGTAATGATAAAAGTAACGATGAAGAAACAGGTGATGGCAATATCGCTGACGATGCCAGTGCACGCGATAATGAAAATGAAACCGATGCTCGCGATAATATTGATCAAAATAGTGCCCGAAATAACAACGCAGTTATTGAAGTCAGTAGTGACGATATAGAAGCCGATTTTTCTGTTAATATCGATAATGAGAGTGAAAATGTTGGTGAAACAAGTCCAGGTGGTGGTGTATCCTATGATATCAATGAAATCAGTGATGAAGACGATATCTCTGGTTATGTTGATGCTACCAATGATACCGGTAATGCTGACAAAACCAGTGCAACTGATAACGTTGAAGAAACCAGCATAGCCCGTAACGTTGACGAAACCGATGTGTTCGGTAACGTTACCTGTAAAGTGATTGAGACCAGTGTAACTGGTGCCATCGAAGTTGTTGGTGACGTATATAAAACCAATGTAAATAGTGAGGCGGAAGTTGTCGGTGCCGCAGTTGAGACTAATGTAACTAGTATCGTCGAAGTTATTGGTGCCGTAGGTAAAACCAATATAACCAGTGGGTCGGAAGCTGTCAGTAACGAAGTTGAGACTAGGGTAAGTGGTAAAGTCGAGCTTATCAGTAACGTTAACGAAACTAGCGGGACTGATAACATTGAAGACATAACTAATCTCGTACCGAGTGAAAATAAACCTATTATTAATACTGAAACCACTTATCCTACAATCGTTGCCGCTTTAAGTGCTAAAGTCCAAGACACTACAGCTGCCAATACAGAAGCAGAGGCAATTAAAGACGTAGAAATAATAGAATCTACTTCAGATCCAGTTGTAATTATTGATTCAGATGAAGAGGATAATCATAATGTAGATGCACTCGTCATTGATAAAACCGTACCTAAAAGCACTGAAGAAGATATAATCGTACCTAAAGATACTAAAGATCAACCAATGGAGGTTGATTCAACACCTGAAGTTCTAGAAGATTCATTTACTGAGCCTTTAAAAGTAAAAAACGTAATGAAAAATGATGTAAACGCTGAAGAAAGCGCTGAGAAAAATGAGGAGATAGATATTAAACCGGATATAAAGAGTTTAGAAGAACTTGTGTTCGCTGACGATGGCATTGTTTATGTTGATGAAGAAGGTCCTACTGGTGAGTGGCTTTTATTATTTAGGGTATAGGATCGACATACATCATTGTGAAGATTCGTAGCTAAACAATAACCCCCCATCCATTATATATCGAGCCCAATATAGTTGGGAAAAGGCTAGGCAGATTGATGTACAAACATCATTTAAATCATCTTTTGGATCACAGAATTAAATATAATTTCCGGTCTTATTTAGATCTAAACCATTAACACCCGCCCTGCCGGGGGTGCGGGTTGTTCGAAAAAGATACCGCGGCCCCTGGCACACAGGCAACTGAGGGAACACGGGTGGGTTTTAGTCAGTAAAATAACTTCTCCTGTTCCACCCAGAGCGGGAGAAGCTATTTGGTGATTTCCGAGCCTCAAAAAAAAAAAAAAATAGTACATTATTGCAAAGGCCGTGAAATAGGCAATTGCAGGTCGAGTATGTAGGCGAGGACTTCACTAATACGAGACACGCAATTGCCATTTCCGTCGAGGCATATTAAAGTGCTTTTCTCAAAAGAATGCAGGGAAATAAAACATACTTTATGTTAAAGCCAGTAAATTTTTTCGAATTTTTGCTTTTGAATCCGGTTGATTGTCGTTTAAGAAAAGTAGTTAAATTTCCATAATTTTTCAAGCTAATGCCGTTTTTAACATGAACTTTACATTTCAGCATTGAATAAATTGCCCATAATGTAGATGGCTTTTTAGTTTTAGCAATCTCATTAAAATACGCCAAAAATACTGTTTCGGAGAAATAGTTCACTTTTTTCTCGTTTTTCCAAATCATAAAATTTTCACATACTTTCATGTATTTTTCTTTTGACTTCGCTGGAAGCAGGTTTTCCATTGCCAATTTGGCTTCTGATCTTAAATCTGGTGGAGTACAATCAATCTCCATTTCACTCTCTGAACCGTTGGAACTCATTTTAATTATTAAATTTATATTTATGTATGTAAATAACAAATCAAGACGAATTTTTAGCTTTGCCGCCTATTTTCTATTTATCATCTGTGCCGAAAGGCAAACGCATTTATGGCTATACAGCCACGTGAACGCAATTTGTACTAAGCAAAGAGACTTACTTTGGTATGCCAAGAATGATAAAAGAGCTCCAATCAAAGAGTATTTAATAACCCCAGCACGCCGTTTCATACAACATTGCTGGAGCGTTGTATTGTTCCAAATTAAAAAAAAAACGCTCCTGCAATGGATTTGATTTTCTTTGTTCGGGAATTCGATTCTTTTTTCGTAAATAATAACAATATTTTCATGCATGTTTGAGAAAAAGAAAATTAACACCTAGTTGCATAAATACAAACATTATTTACCCATTACATAATGGGTCATTAACGCTTATGATTTCATTAATTTAATGATGTTGCAAAAACAACTTTAATGGTGCTTGCTTTGTGCAACAAAAGCTGTGACAGATTGCCTCGTTTGACACTTCATTATTTAAAATGAAAGAACCATTAAAATCTAGTCTAGTGTTGATTTCTGTAACAAGTTGATGGCAGATTAGTATTTAACGGCTTTGAAAGTTAAAGTTCGTTTCTGCAACTGGCAGATAGACAGTTTTTGAACAAGGAACTGCAATTTTGTACATATGTATAGAATAGCAGTTCTTTTTAGAAAATTGACAACTTACTCCGGCGCTAAGTTGTCTTTTTGTATTAAGAACTTTACTCAAATTGAAAGAAAGTTTGAAATGAAAATGTGGCTGTCACTGGCTGTCGTGATAGACATGAAGCTATATTAATCCGAACTGGTTCTCTAACTCGATGTGCCATACTAACTGCTGCATAATGTAAATAGTAACTGCAATGACATATTTTAACACCTTTGGGTGACGTCGAACTGCATAATCAGCCTGTGATATTCCCATTGCTAGTAGAGATGGGTCGTCGACGTTTTTGGCGTCGACGAAACTAGACCGTCCAATTTCGTTTATCGACTAGTCCATCAACTAGTCGAATTTGTCGACTAGTTTACGCCTTAACTTTGTAAACTTTGTGACGGAGTCTACGGCGCCGTCGAGGCGCAGCGGTGACATAGGCGGTAGACTAGTCTCCCGCCGACTGAACGTCAAAAAACCAAAACAAGATGAAAGCACAACAAACAAGTAGAAACCGGTTTGTCTCGCAGCGTCCGACTAGTCCATCGCCTTCCTTTTTCGCACACGCGAAACTACCATAACGGCATCCTTTTCTTCACATAACACAATAATTTTATTCGACTCGTGCAAATATCAACCCCCACCTGCTAGATTGGAAGTTCAAATTTGTTTGCACGATTATTTTATTTCGACGGACGAATGAATCCACTACGTTCTCGCGTCGGTCGTCATGTTCTGAGTTTAAGTTACTACTCGTAAGTCTCAGGGCCATCACTGCTCGTTCGGACTGATCTGGGTAATCATTTAATTTATCATGTGTTCTATTTTTCGTGTCCTCAACAAGCTGCAATAGATCTATCCGTATAGAATCAATCAATGATATTCTTTGTTACTAACACAATGGACCTCATTTGTAGTCTGAATACATAAATAAAATAATAATAATAATAATTTATGTAATTATTTTCTTTATTGTTCACTGACGTCACGTTCAGGGACATTCTAAATGGTACTTTGAAGCATAATATTCATTTTAATAAAATTATATATTTATTACAGAAACAAAAATCAAACGTGATGAAGATGAAAATGAAGACAATCCAAATATAGATGCAAAGCTGCTGATGTGCCCCATCGTATACACAACCAGGTTAGATGACATGGGCCTTTTCAAAACACAGATTGATCACATGTACGTTAATGATATACATTTATTAGACGCCATTATTAAGAAAAGCCAACCAATTAAAAAGGAACCAGAAACTGATAGCCAGGATAGATTTGAGAATGTAACGGTAAACTATTGTGGGGAAACCATTGAAAGTGTAACAGTAAATGACAGTAAAAAAACAATTGAATATGTCCAAAAAAATGTTGATGAAAATGTTGTAGCCAGCGATAGTAGTATTTTAATTAAAAAAGAACTGGAATATGATCAAAGTGAATCAATTAAAGATGTCCCAAAAGATAATATTGTACCAATTGAAGATAACCCGAAAGATAATGTTGTACCAATTGAAAATGTCCCAAAAGACAATATTGCACCAATTGAAGATGTACGAAAACAGAATGTTGTACCCGTTGAGTTTATTCAACAAAATGATAATAATATAACATCTGATGACGATGACTGTGAGGAAGATAGAATAGATGAAAGCCTAAAAGTCAAACCAACTAGCTACTTATTACAAAAACCGCGAAGTCGCAGATACCACTCTATACAATTGTGTAAAAACCCTGACTTTAACACGAGACTAAGGAGGTTAAGCGTAGGATTCTTTGGATCAGCGCGTAACCGTGTGCTGATCAAATCTTGCAAGCCCTTGACCATTGACCTGAGTAAAGCTTTCGAGTCGAAACTTATCTCCGGAAGGCTGTATCTTAAACCCGTTGATCACAACGTTGTGACGGAAATAATAGATGATTCAGAAAGCCACAACGTTTCAGTAGTCCCCTCCGCCATGCCCGCTCAAAGCCTTATAGATAATTCAAGAGTCGCTGATATTCTTCCTATGTTACGACAATGTTTGGAAGCCTCGAAACATGTAACTACAACTGAAGCTGTAGGCCAAACGAGTGAGAGAAATAGAGTAATAAACCTACCAGATATCACAGAGATACGTCGCATCAACCAACGGCTTCTTACTGCAGAAGTAACACCTATCCAAGTTCAAAATAATCAGCCGCAAGTACCAGTTACTATAGTCACATCTTCTAATACTCCGACTTACCCTGCTCAAAAAACCAGTACGGTCGCGGAAACTGACACAGATTTACGATCGATAGTATCGGAAGCAACCGATGCTAGAGGTCCTCCTAAATTACTTGACATTCCGGACGACCCACGTGCTACAAAGCCCACTGAATATCATTCTGCAAAACCTAATGTTGGCTCTAGACCTCGGCCTTCACTACTACAGGGCCTATCACTGAGAATGCTGAATGGGAAAAGACTTATTCTGCCAAAACCGGTTATATGGAAGCCGAGGCAATTGAGACCTGAAATACCCTGGCTCTCTAAAAATTACGATGCAAATATTAATTCCAAAAAAGAAGATACACTCTTAACTTTAGATGCTCTAAACAAAATGCTATTTCTATTAACTGATAAACTAGAACCGGAAGTAGTTGCTGTGAAAAAGCCGAAGCCTAAAGTGAAACGTAAAATCAGCGGTCCGCAGACGAAACAACGAGGACGGCCGAGGTTAACTCCTGATGATTCCCATTACATGGTACTCCTTAGGAAAGCAGATGAAGCAGATGAAGAGCTAAATAGCTCTTCGGAAGTTTCATCAAAATGCCACAAGCCCAAAATTAATATAAAATCCGCAACGAACTATCCACCTGTTAAAGAACAGAACAGAACTGAACAGTCTACAAAAAAGATTAGATATTGTTGTTGGGCTCGACAAAGAATGCTACAATTGTTATTCTCTAGGGAAAGTATACCGCTGCACGATTGTCAGGGGGAATGTGTGTGTTGCTGTAGTATTTTGTTAAATGATTATATTTTGCATGACCAGACAGTAAAAAGCACAGAATTGCCATTAATCGAACTACAAAGTCTAGATAAAGCAAGTGCGGTAAGTGAACGAACTGAATTTGTTAAAACTGGCATCCAAAGACCTGACCGACCTTCAATGGACATTTCAATTCAAGTTCCTGATGTAGAAACAGTACACGTTCTTGATGTAGAAGTAGACCACGTTCTTGATGTAGAAAAAGATCAAGGTTCTGGTGCCGGAACGGTCCCAGTTCCTGAAGATACACCAATTATAGATGTAGATGCCACTATTACTGAATCGACTACTAATACTACTACTGAAAATGAACCAATAGATATTGATGCTTTGGATTCAGAAAGCGATGTTCCTGTAGCGGCTTGTGAAGTATCTGTTACAACTACTGCACAAGTGGAGAAACTGGTGCCGCGGGGACTAGAGGCTCCCGTCAACGTGATATCTAAGCGTATAATTGTATCTATTCCAACGACAAAAAATTGCAACTTATCGGTTTCGTCACAAACAATAGGTAAACCGGCGTATCTATACCCACATAATATACGTCCTGACAATCAATCTGGACGTGTTATACTTACAAGGGCTCTAAGTAAAGCGGGTACCCAGACCACCACTTCTCCGCCTAGTATAGGAAATTTATTGGCTATTAAAAAGTCTCAGGGGCCCAATAAATTCAAAACAAATATGCCGCTGCCGCCAATTTTGAGTAAACCTTTCGCGCCACCAAAACATTTCAAGGAAAAAATGATATTCTTAAACAGCAAACAAATTTCTGAAAAGCCGTCAAAAAGTCCAGTATATTTGGGAAAGAACAAAATATTATTGACCACGATAAAGTTTCCGCCTAATTTGAAATTATTCGAGGAGGCGAAAAAAGCTTTACGTTCGACGCTTAAGTTACCAGACGGTGTGCGTTTAATGTTGTTGAGTGACGGGTCAATTGTGTACAAAACAGACCCAAATGTGACGGTGACCGGAACAGAGCTGAATGAGCTGCCAGCGATAATTGCAACCGTACAGGCACGTATGGCCATACATGCCGCACAGGAGGAAGCATTGAAGAACCAAAAAGATGGCAAGGAAAGCGAAGTTGTTGATCTTATTGATGATGACGATGAATCTACACCTAATAATAATGAGAATAACAAAACCCCACTAGGGACTGAAGTTCAAACTACTGAGGAAACTACAACAGTAAATAGTAACGATTCCCGTGATGATTCACTAATGAATGCGTCTAATGAATCAGAAGAAAATCGCACTGATTCAAATATTACCAGTAATGTCAGAGAGACAGAAAGTAATCAAAACGAGAGTGCCGACCAATATACCGTTACTGAAATTCAAAAGGATGTCCAAGAGGCAAGTCAAAATGAAACGCTTTCAGCATCAATAGAACAAGATCAGTCTAACCCAACAAGTCAGACAATAAGTCCTGAACAAGATGATCAGCCTATACCCTCAAGCCAGACTGGAAGAATTGATGTTCACGAAGTATCATCAGAACAAGCACAAAATCAGTCTGAGCCATTCGGTCAGAACGTTAGTATCGAAGTACAAGACCACCTTGAAACAGCAGCACAATGCGTAAGTTTTACGCCCGTTCAGAGACCCCAAGAAAGCATAATTGAGCCCAGTAAACCTAAAACTAAAAATATACTATCGGACTTGATGGAAATGTCCGGTATATTTGACGAAGACATATCTGAAATAGAAGAAACACAACAGGCAGAAACACATGCTGCACAAGCGGCTGAACAGGTTGTATTGACGCAGGCCTCCTTGATGGCAGCTCTACCTGCACCTGTGGATGTCGATCCACCAGCACAGGAGGTTGTGCAACCACCTGTATCCGCCTCTGCAGGAACAACTCACGTGCAGCCAATTTTGATACCAAACTTTAATAAGGACAATCCTCTAACTCCAAGACTACGATCACCTCTTGGCGAGCTATCACCAATCACTTCGTTATATGAACTGAAATACGCGTGCTCTAATAAAGGAGTATTCTTTAAATTAGATTTTGAGACTGGATACCTTGTACCCATAAATGTTTGCATGAAACCTACAATTGTAAAATCAAAAACGGGAATACGAAACATTGCCCCGAAGTCAGTGATCGATCTAACTGAGGATGATGATAAACCAGTACAGAAAGATACAGAATCACTTACTTCACCCAACAAAAGGTCGCTTTTACTCGTCAATAATAGCGGTGATGACGGTTTTACTGGACCAGTTAAACCGGTGAAAATGTTCAAAGCTCTGAAACCTAGTATTTTACAACGATTGAACCAAAATAAAATGTCTCTAGAAAGTAAGAACCCTACGTTGAATAATGTCTTAGGCCACAAAGCAAAGCGGAAGCAATTTTTGAGAAAAATTAACGTGAACACAGATTCAGTAGGAACTACTGACTACGGGAAACACAATAACCCTATGCCTGTAAGGCGATACGTTAAGAAAATTAAAGTGACGCGAAATTCTATCAATACGTTTAAAGTGACGGATGAAGCAGACGAGCCAACTCCAACGACATCACATACAGCGCCTTACAAAGAATTTGCTACTACTATTTTGTCCAATGATGATTCTTCTGACGATGAACCGTTAGCTAAGATAGCGAAGAGGAAACATGAAAACTTGAATGCGCCCGAAGAAAACAAAAATGCGCCGCAATCGGGAACAAAGTACAATGAACTAGAATTACCAGCGGTTGACGTACAACTGGAAGCGCCCGTTGAAAAGCAAAGAGAACCAGAATTGCCAGCGTCTGACGTACGACTGGTAGCACCCATTGAAAAGCAAAATGAACCAGAATTTCCATCGTCTGACGTAGAGCAAGATTATATGAGTGTCACTGACAATGGTTTAGTAGAACCGGAAGCGGCTGTTGAAAAGCAAACTGAATCGGAAATACCACCGGCTGACACTGAAAGTTTTTGTATGAGTGATAACTGCGATGATTCAGTAGACCTAGAAGCGCCATTTGAGTTTGAGAGTAATGAAGAGGATGAGGATGATCGTTGTATATTAGGTGTGTGATTGTTAGTCCACGAAGAAGAAGTATTTCTTAACCCACAGCTTGCCTATAGCGGTATCCTACTATTATTTAAAAGTAGCATAGTGATCGAAATTCGACCATAATTCATTTCAATCAAAAATATTAGGTTTATCCATATAAACTGTGCCAAATTTCATACCCGCGTGATTTTCGTAAAAAGGGTACAAATATTTTGCTTATATAGTTAGAAGTTATTATAATTACTTACTTTTATAAGTGGATGTTTAGGTGTTTGTTAATTAATCACGCAAAAACGGCTGAACGGATTTGATAGAAATTTGGCACACAGATAGTTATGACCGAGATTAACACATAGGATACGTTTTATCCTGGTACGTAGTCCCCGTGGGATAATTTCTGACATGAGGCCCTAGTGTGAGTTTCATTTAACCATCTACAGTGTGAGTTTCATTTAACCATCTACACCAAACGCAGTGAGCGCGTTTGGCGCTCCGATTGGTCCATCACCAATTCAGGGCCAATCGGAACGCCGAACGCGCTCACTGCGTTTGGTGTAGATGGTTAAATGAAACTCACACTAGGGCCTCTGCACGTGGGTTCAAAAGCTAGTGATTCCATAAAACATAACAGAATAAAAGGGATTTACTTACGTATTAACTAAAATAAAATCTTGGTGTATGATGGGCTGATTTTTCAATAGTCAGGTAACTTTTAACTGAAGAATAAATAGTTTTGCAAATTTTCTATACAAAAGCTGTCAAAATGACATTTATTCCTCAGATAAAACTTAACTGACTATTGAAAAATCAGCTCTTAGTGATATAATCTGGCATATTTGTTTGGGTGATTTTATTAATTGAGTGTAGTGTTTATGTTTTCATCGTATCTTGTGTTTTAAAGAATAAAAACAATTATATGTAAAGTAAAAATATGAACAATAATTTAGCTCTAATAAGTATTTTATTTTGAAATTGGATATGTACTTAGACATTCTTGTTACCGTGTTTTATTTGTGATGTATAAATGTTTAAGTAGTTCTGTTCAATGCTTTTACGTTTTCTATTAAAATCTTAAACTAAGCCAAAACTTTACCTACATAGGTTTTATAAAGCCGTCCGCACCACATTTTTAAATAAAGCTAAAAACATTTTTACTTCCTGTAAGATCACAAGGTTTCCGAAATTAATACAATAGGTCGTTAGGTGTGTGTAGGTTTTTCAGAAAATGAGTGCATATCCTAACTAAAATAATAAGTTTGTTTGTTTATTTGTGTATTTGTTCGTTACTCAATCACGTGAAAACGGCTGGACGGATTTGGATGAAATTTGCCACACAGATAGACCATGACCTGAATAAGGACATAGGATATTTTTCATCCTTGATCGCGGGCAACAGCTAGTATTAGAATAAATATGTTATTACTTACAATATAATTTTATCCGTTTATATTTTCTATGAAAATATTGCACCGTGCATTGAAACATTAAAGTTTCTGTTATTATGTGTGTATGATATTCCATATTTAGGTAAGACATGCTCTGTACTCATCTTATCTTAAAAACCTAAGTAAATAATGTGATGAACGACTAATAAGTTAGTTTTTTTTTTATTTGTGGCCTGCGCCACACTGGGTCATATTAATATTACTGTTCTTTGCATAGTAGGTACACCTTACTCCTAGTTAAAGCTCTCAAAACTAGGCGCGCTGGACGGCGCAACGCAACTCTAGTAGAGCAATTTCTATGAAAACTTCATGGAAATTGTCCGCAGAATCGCATTGCGCCTGTCTGCGGGAGCCTCTAAGCTTCAGTTTGATAGAAGAGACGGCCAGTGACGCCTGTTATGAAAATGATGGCACCTGGGTTTAATTTTACGGTGTCAAAAAAAACTCTCAAGGAAAACACAGCAACTTTCATAAAAATCGTTTTCGTGACGTCAGTCGCAAAATTGCAGACGCTGGCCACCGTTTCTCTAGGTACCCTTAGTTTTAACCAATGAAGATATTAGTTCGCTTAATGTATTAGAGTACCTATTGTAATCCACCTTGTAGATTTTCAACCCAGCACAATGGTGCGCAACAAGCAACTAAAATTGGATAATTCTTTGTAATTTCTAAATAATCTTGGAATTACTGAAAATTGTTGAGTATTGCCAAGGCGATAGGGTCAAAATTAGGTACGCAATTTAGTTGCCCGAGTGGAAAAAAGTTAGCGGTCTTAATAATGATGCTAACTACTGCTGGCTGTGAAATGCAAAATGTCGAGTTTGGTTGACGCATTCTCAACTTAAAGACCGTTATAATATAGTCTGTGTATTTATTTATCACAATTACATATAAGTTGACTACTTAGAAGTAATTAGTTAAGTTATAAAGCCGTGTCTTGTAAATACGCTTTCCAAATTTAGTCCTATAGAATGATGTGTATTTTTTTTAGATATTATTCATGTGTTACGTTATATATATGAAACAGTATTGTATATTTAGATTATTCTGAATATCACGTTTATTCTGATGTATGCCTGATATTCCATCTGTGCGATGTAATCCATGGATTTCTGTGATATTATTTTAAGGTAGGCTTACTTCCTATTAATGTTATATTAGGTATAAGGTGATTGTCGATTGTACAGTGTGGGAATTAATTAGGGTGCGCTTACACGGGCAAATTATTTTGCTCAATTCTGGGCAACATAACATGACTCGCCGACTAATAACTGCTGAAATCATTTCCTGTGTAAGCGCAGCTTTATGATAGGTTAGATACTAAACTCATTGCAGGCGATGCACAACAAGTAGTTGTGTAACACACTAACAGTAGGCATGACTTGCATTTCCACAACGTTCATTGAGTTATTTACCTCGGTGAGCAGACAGATTTCTCGAACGTAAGGAGCAATGAATCAGCAACATTCTACAAAATGATGCAGATTCTGATTGATAGTGCGTTACACAATTAGGGTGCAGACCTGTCATCCTAATGCGATATTTTGCAAACCTGATATTTTCTGTGAAATCTGTGTTAATTTAATTCTCGGTGAGCTAGTAAATAGTCTGCACTGTCTTTTATATGCAATTGCAATTGTACTGCGTTACTCAACCTTTGGTCCGCGAAGCCGACCCGTCAAGGCGGTTATTTATCCTTTTAATACCTATAATTCTAGTTACCATACGGAAAAATAGCAAGTCTATATTGGGTATTTTTTACTTGTAGGATAGTTCATACCTAGATAATAATAAAAAAGGATGAGCATCTAACTAAAACAGACGGGCCTGGGTCTTTACTGCACATCACAATTTTATCCAACAATTTATTATATGTGTGTAAACTGGTGTTAATTTTATGTGTCAATAAATAATTATGGAAATAATAATGTGTTTTAGTCCATTTCCTTGAAATTTATTTTATCCGATTTGAAGGGATAACGACGTACAATCTATTACCATGAATTCAGCATATCATTCTAGATCGCCCAGCCAGGGGCGTACCAATAGAAAATGGCGCCTGGGGCACGCATCACATTATGCGCCCCTTCGTAAATTATCTTCTCGGTCTACACTGAGCAAAGCTAGGTCGCATTACCTTTCTAGGCAAATTATCGCTTTCAATAACGAAGGTATTAATTTCGATTTGCTAAAAATCGCATTCCAAGCGATTTTTAGTCAAAATCGGATGAACGTACTGTAAAAAGGTTTATTTAAATGTCTAATCTTATTTCAAATCGAGTATAGATTCTTTATGGCGCTGGGATTTCTTAGCTGAATGATCCCTAAGAAGAAATAGAGAAACTCAAGAGGTGATGGTCTTTAAAATTACCAACATCCTAAACCGTTTTCACTGCTGCGCTGATTGGATAAACGGAATTTATAGGCTGAGTGTGTATTCTCTGACATGAGTTTCTGAGCATCCACCTTCGAGAGAACTTTTTGGGATGGATAAACTGAATAACGAAGCAGATCCTGTTCCTGTCGCTTCCAGCAAATTCCTGTGACATTCTCCCAGAACCCTTCTTGTGTTACACACTGCCAATCGCAATTTGAATCATTTTCGAAAAATTTGTCTGCTCAAAACGTAAATAACGCAATGAATATTATTGATTTGCCAAAATTAAAGTCATTGCTACTGCTAGTGTGTTACGGAACTATCTTGCCGGGACCTTATCGCTATGTAGGAAAGTAAAAAGGCCACATGAAACTCAACATACTATATTTAATTAAAAGAAAATAAATATTTTATCTCATAGCTACACCGAAGGCGTCGACCACAGCGTTCTCAATCTCCTTGTGAACTTGGTTGACCTCTGCCTGTGTGAGTGTTCGCTCTAAATGCCTGTATACTATGCTGTAACACAGACTGTGCTTCTTTGACTTGGGGTGAACGAACTTGTCCTTGAGTCGCACCTGAAAAATAAATATAACCTTTTTTTAATGATTTGCCATTTTTTTTAATGGATACAGCAGTGTTATTCTAAGTGCAATAATTTCTTCTTGGTATGCGGCTGAGAATAGTGGTGGCCCAGTGAGAACAGTGGTGGCCCAGTGAGAACGACCCCGACTTAAGGTTTGTAGGACATGGTCAAACCCAGTCAGGAGCTTTATTTTGTGTAACTAATTTCGTCATCACTGCTCTTAAAACGGTTTAGGAAAGTATCGTGAGGAAACCGGCATGTCCTAGAACCAAAACTGCCGTCCTTGAACTAGAAAGACGTTAACCCTGACTTGGTAAATTTTGACTTTTAAAATTAAATAATTATTAATTTAATAATAATTTTTGTTTTTATTCTCTATCTTTCTGTCTAACAAACATTTTTACAATACAAATAGTTCCCAAGATATGAAAAGTTTGTAGGCCGTTAAGTAACATAAGTTCGGAAGATTCCATCACTTGAAAGCGTCTAACCCACACTTCTTAGCTAAATGGTACCTCTACTTTAAAAACTGCCGGATGAAATGATTATTATCTAGTATCAATTGATGTGTCCTATAATCAGTAACGTAAGTATCACAGTTTTTAAGAAATAACGATTCGCGCTTTTTTTGCCATTTTATCAGAAACAACTTTTAGGGCTTAACGCCTTTCTAGTGAAAGGACGGCAGAAAAATACGAAGACGTGACATCTACCAACCCGCACGACTGGGCCAGCGTGGACTATTGACAATCGCCAATGCCTTCAACATCCTGCCCTGGAGTTGCATCAGGGAGGCACTCCGGTATCACCGGATGCCGACCTACCTCTGTCGTGTGGTCGAGGCCTACTTGACGGACAGGGCCGTCATCAACCCCGGTCACCGAGGAGAGTGAAACCGGCGAGAGATGTCGTGCGGTGTCCCACAGGGTTCGGTCCTGGGGCTGATCTGTGGGACATCGGGTACGACTGGGTGCTACGCACCGACTTCCCTAGCAGCGTCAGCGTAGTTTGCTACGCTGACGACACGCTGGTCCTGGTGCAAGGGAGGTCGTACCAGGCGGCAGCCGACTTAGCGACACACGGGTTTGCGACAATCGTAGGAAGGGGGACAATCTGGGACTCGACGTGGCCTTGCACAAGTCCGAGGCCATGTGGTTTCATGGTCCTCGGAATGCGCCACCGACGGGTTCTCAGATAACGGCGGGAGGGTTTCACATCGGTGTCGGGTCGACGATGAAGTACCTAGGACTCTTCCTCGACAGCCGGTGGAACTTCGCGGAGCACTTCCGACGTTTGGCTCCCAAACTGGAGCGGGCCGGGGCTGCCTTAAAGCGGCTCTTGCCCAATCTAGGGGGGCCCAACGCCTCCTGCTGGAGGCTCTACGCGGGGGTCGTGAGGGCCATGCCCACACCGGGGACCCTTATAGGGCTATACGGGGCACCGGTGTGGGCGCCTACATTGAGGAGCCAACCAGCACGCCGGTTGAAGGCGGGCTATAGGGTCATGGCCATCCGGATGGTCCGGGGATACCGCACGATCTCCGGTGAGGCGGCGGGCGTCCTCGCCGGATTGCCGCCATGGGATCTGGAGGCAAAGGTCCTCGCGCACACTTAGGAGTGGCGCGAGGAGGCCAAACGCCGGGGCGTAACTCCGCTGCCGCGGGAAATCGCGGCACAGCGGACAGAGCTCCGGCGGGATCTCATGGCGACGTGGAGAGTACGATTGTCGCAACCCAGTCTTGGGCACGCCCGATTGCGGCGGTAAGTCCCCTCTCTGAGGCGTGGCTTGAGAGGCGGCATGGCGTCCTCACCTTCCGCCTGACACAGGTCCTCACCGGACACGGCTGTTTCGGGAGGTTCCTGTTTCGCATAAGGCGGGAGGAAACGCCCGGGTTTTTCCATTACGAAGATCGCCCAGAGGACACGGTTGAGCATACGGTGGAGGTCTGCCCGGCTTGGGCGGAGCACCGCCCTGCCCTCATGGAGGCGATTGGCGGCGGCGATCTCTCGCGTCCGGCCCTGGTCCAGGTACGGGTACCATGGTACGGAGCGAGAATGCATGGCTAGCAGTCGCTTCCTTCAGCGAGGCAGTGATGCTCGCAAAGAGGGAGGCGGCGCACGTGAGGGAGAGGCAGTACATGCGCCCTCACGGCCGTAGCCTTTGCAGGAGACGCCCTGGGCGTCGAGAATCCCAGGCTGATTCCCGGTCACCGTAGGCGCGGGCTTGCGCACGGCGAGTAATGGGTAGCTCGGTGTCCGGTAATCACCAAGCCCGGGTCGACGGCGTGTTGTGTTCCACGCGCTCCTCAAAGAGATGTCAGCAATAACTGATGGGGCCCGCAAGGGCCGATGCTGGCCAGGGTTGCGGGTTTTTCGAAAGAGATACCGCGGCCTCTGGCACACAGGCAACTGAGGGAACACGGTTGGGTTTTAGTCAGTAAAAGTCTGACACGCCCTCCTGCTCCACCCAGAGCGGGAGAAGTTATTTGATAATTTCCCACCCTCAAAAAAAAAATTACCAGACTCATGTACTTATTTAAAAAAAAAAGCCGACTGGCTAAAAAGTGAACATTTAAAAAGATGGAAATATCTAAGAAGAGCCACTCATAGTGGCTTAATTTAGATATAGCCTAGTTTAAAATTGCATGCCCCGCCACAGCTTGTTGCAGACATATTTCAAATGTTTGTATAGGAATTTACAGTCAACAAAGAGACAAGTAAAAGCGATGAACAAATCTATGCACTAATAATAAATAATAAAAAATATAATGCTTTTGTTCTCTTTTAAATATTGCTGCATTATGCTGAGATAGGACCTCTCAACCATTGATAATTTTGTTAGTTTTTAAAGGGTCCCGAAACAACCAATTGTAATTTATATTTTTATATTACAACAATAGCAATAGATTGCAATTGATTGTTTCTGGGACCTAATGTTCCATATTTTATTGTTTGTCCTGTACGTGTCCCAAATAAGTTTATTTTATTAACCTTTCTTTTGTTTTATTTCTTATCTTATTTGTAAATTAATGACAAAATGCCACCAAATATAAGTTATCGGTCACTTTTTGTCTCTAGAAACAGGCTAACTCTACTTAGTTGTCTATTTCAACTGATTATTACGGTAAGATAAGAATATTAACCAACCTGTTCAATAATATCGCCTCCAATATCTCTGACCAAATCATAGAAGTCATTGCTCATAAATGTGTCTATTGTCAAGTTCTCCGGCAACCAAAATGACATGTCATTCGTACACTGAGGATACGACGATACAGGCGCATATGCAATCCGTGCGTTCAAGTCAATATTCTCAAACTGTGTCAAAAACCCTGAGTCCGTACTCCACATTAATCGGATATCGGGGATTTTGTATAGTGCCATTGCCAGTCTCTCTAACCCAAGACCGAATGCATATGCTATGGTGTTTGAAGGTCCCGCATTGACTAGAATCTCGTTTCTAACTATACCGCAGCCTAAAACTTCCATCCATTTGTTTTCATGGAAAATTTCAAGCTCCCATGATGGATGTGTGAAAGGGAAGTACTCTTCAACCCATCGGTATTTTATGGTGTCACCGAATAACACTTTAGTGAGACCAATAAGGTGCGATTTCAATTGTGTCTCCATTAATTTGGTAGCTTCTAAAGTATGGCAGCTCTGTTTCATGGGGTCTTCAATGGAGTTAATAAAGGAGCGAGGATTCTTCTTGTCATATTTTGGCTCAAATATTTCTAGATCTGGTTGGCCCTGGAACAGTTCTTCTTTTCGCTGTGAGCGTACCGCATCTACCTGAAATAAAAAAGTGATGAATAAAAAGCTTTTCTTATTGAAATATTTATGAAACCTACACTCATCATCTGCCTACGCTGTTCCCAACTATGTTGGGGATGGCTTCCAGTCTAACTGGAAGCTGTATTGTACATGATACGACTGCCTGTCTGACCTCCGCAACCCAGTTTCTGGGTATTATGATAAGGCCCTTGGTAAGACTGGTTATTTTGGCTTTCGGCTTATGACGACCCGTAATGACTGTCAACTTACTTGGTGAAACACGGGAAAATGTGTAGAATCAATTTCATCCCTCCTGTAGACATCTCCAATCATCAGGAAATTGTCCAGGCCAGACCGTAACAGTTCACTCTGGTGGGCAGTCATGTGACCCCTCAGAAGATTGCCCCCATTGATGTAGTAGCAGTCCGACTTCGCCCTACTCGGGTGATCAGAGGGAATTAACAAATCATCAAAGTTTTGCTTCGTTGTGACCATAGGAGACAAGTTGTCGTAAATGCTAAACGCTGTATGCCCTCCATGAGTGAACGACGAGTAAAAATAATTCACAATTCTTTGTCTTACAAGTGAAAGTGGGTTATTTTTTTGCAAGTGCAGATTCTTACCCAAATAAGATATAATTTTAGGTGTAACATTTGTGTAATTGTCTGTTATGAATTCTTTGCCTTTTATTTGCACTGAAGCAACAGATTTTGCAGCTGTACTGTATTTAAATTTCGATAAAACCGCTGAAAGAGTGCGGTTTGATTTTGTAACTAATTTCATGATTCTTATATTATTTTGCATACTTTAGAACAGATTTCATTGGTCACTATTCTGGCATAATCGCACGTATTCTATGGAAGTTTGTAATTTTAAGAAATTAAAAAGAGAATTGTTGAAATCCACAATTTCCGATCGTAGTTCCAGGTTATTATTTTCAGTTTTTATATTGCGCACCTGCTCTATTGCAAGTAGTTAAAACGGAATAGCAATAAAAAGATGACTAAAAGAAAACAAGTTAAATATATGGGAATGGAACGCAATATTTTGACAGCAGACTTTTCATCATAAATCTCGAGCAGCGCCGGCGTTTTGAATAATTAGTAAATTAGTAAATAGTAAATATTACATTAATTCTGAGATCAGAATGAATTTAATAATTACATAATCATAAGAAAAAAATTAAACAGGTACTTTTGCTAAGACTCCGTTTTTTCAAATAAGATAATTATAAAATTGAATTCATAATTAATTACACCTACAAGATTTTGGTGAAACATAATCCAAACGTACAGGCAGTTTGAAAACTCGAGTAAGGCCACTTTCCGAATTAGAAAAATAGCGCTGTGAGCGCTCACATCAATAATTTGCGTTCCGAGTTAGATATCGCGATTATGACAGCTAAGAACGGTCATTTTTGTCATCAATACGGAACGCTCGTGAACGCGCTAACAGTGCTCACTCAATGTTAAAACCTATTTACACCATACAAAACATGTATAGACCACAGATTTCATCTTCTTATTTGATTAGGTGGCGATTCTAGCCAGAAGCACTATTTATAAGTTAGCTAAAACTATGATACGAACCAGAACATAACAGCACAAGTGTCATTTTTGACAGCGCTCACGGTGATATTAGTATAACGGATGGTCGGCGTTATCGCAAGATGGCGCATGACATGAGACATCGTTATCGCGCTCACGCCAATTCAGAACGGATGTGAGCGTGCTCAAATTAATATTATCGTTACTCGGAACGTAGCCTAAATTGCAGAATAGTAGCTGATAATGTCAAAATGACAGTGTCATTTAACATAACCTAAATCTAGGCTTGTTGTTACGTGCTTTGAAACACAGTAATTTTATGAATATTGACATAAATACGTATTTTTAAAGCACGGAATCTCATTTCCTTAATAGTATAAACCATAACACAGAATGTTTCGTAAGCGGCTCTTACATATCGCTCAGTTGAGTGCTATCGGTCTGACCGGATTTTATGTGGGACAAAATACAGAAAAATTTAATAATTTTCTTTGCGATGACTCAATTATTGTTGATGGTAAACGCTTGAAGAGCATGCCGGGCCTGCCGGTCTTCGGCACAGTGTCGGCTGCTACTCCATACATGGAAACCGGTGGCTCTAAAGATCGGGTAAGATTCGAGTTGGAAAAGCTTTGTGTTATTATTTATTATAGCACTCAAACGTATGTAGCCAGAGTAAGTTAACGTCAGCATGCAGTCTAACCAGACACTGCTAGAATTTAGTTTTTTTTTTAAATGAATAACTTTCTATACCTACTGTTTATTGTTGCTATGGATCGTCGGAAGCCCGGAAGTCTGTCTACCAGTATTACGAAGGTGTATCGTATAACCCAGTAACTGGATTGCGGAGCTCAGATAGTCAGTTGTTCCATGTAAAATACTGCAGGTATTCAGCTGTATCTGGTTTGACTGGAAGTCTAGGCTAGGCAGATGAAGCTGACCATTTATTGTTACTATTGTGTTATCTACAATATGAAGTTGGCAAAAATTTATATGTGTCTAAAATTGACACTTGGTATAACTTGGTATAACCTTATATAACAAGCTTCCCTCTTCTTTGCTAGATTTACATTTTAATGCGTTTAAACCGAAAGTAAAATCAAATCTTTGTTCGAAGGCATACTATTCTATCAACAACTACTTAAACGATAATAATTGTTGGTCTCAATTGTGATTAACTCAAGACAATGTTTGTGTTCTTTCACCACAATTAGCTTAACTACTGGTCAGGACAGATCAGGACAGGTCATATGAATTACTTCATATCATTGTTTATTTAACTTGACTGCATAAACCACTTTTTTTAATTTTTATTAATTAAAGAATCAAGTTCTTCCAACTTAACAGACAGCTGTGCTGCTGGGGAGTTTGTTGCGCCACTTCTTCTGCCCAGCTAAAGCACTAGGAAGTGGTGAAGGGCGGCTGTTTTGGGGGACTGTCTTACGTAATTTTGACGTTCAAAAAGTGCTGACTCTCAGCCTAGTTTGAATAAATGACTTTTGATTTTGATTTTGACTTTGACACTGAGCCATAGAACTAGCCATCAGTCCTCAGTCTAAAAGACTTAGTAATCAAGCATGTAGGTACATATTATCATCATTGACATATTCAACATAATTTTTTTTCGTACTTATACATTATAACTTAAAAATTTCTAGGTATCACAAATAATGAAATATGGCTTCCCTAGCTTGGACAATGTTCGATCCTACGATGACTTCATACTATCTTACGACCGCCGCAACAGAGTTCCAAACTGGGTGTTTGAGCATATCACTCAACAAGACATTGCTAAGAACGACCAGGTGGACCGTAGCAAATGTGATTTCAAACCTGATGAGAGTATACATCCATTCTTCAGGTAAGAAACTCCCATGTATATAATTTATATATGTGGAAGCTTGTAATTTAGCAATTTTTTCTTGCCTACAAATAATTTTTAGTTTGTTATTAGTCTGTAAGCTTTCTGTAAGAATAAATAAATAAATACATATATTCATACTTTAATTGGTATTGTGATCAGCCATTTTTACAAACTGAGTAATTCTGCCTCATCATCATCATCTCAGCCGAGACACGTCCACTGCTGGACATAGGCCTACCCCAAGCCCCACCACTTCGACCGGTTCTGGTGCTTGTTATTTTTGGGGGGTTTACCATAATCACCAGTTAACGATTGCAGTATGGTTTCAAAAATGTATAGAGAATGCTGCTGCCCATTCTCTAGTAGCTCCCTTAGTCGCCTTAGGGACTACTCACACTTATTGAGCTCTGTTCTGCTTTCGTCCATAGAAAACAACGATTTTGTATGGGATGCATTCACATCCGTTCAGCCGCGGAAAGCTGAACGGACTCTATACAAAATCGTTGTTTTCTGTGGACAAAAGCTGAACAGAGCTGAATAACTGTGAGTAGTCCCTTATACAACACCCACGGAGTATTATATTATCTGTGCCCACGGGAAGAAATGGGGTGGTGCTATTCTCTTAGTCTAGCACTACATGGACCCCTTTCTGCCTGACTGACAATTACCTAAGAAAGCAAAGTTATTTGTTAGCTCGACAATATTATAGCAGTTTTTCTAGTTATAGAAGGCAGCCAAATTTTCTTACGTTTTTTGCAATTTGGATGATTGTTGTCATTAAATTCTATGAATACACACGTGTTATGGTCGCTATTCGTATTTTGTTTAAACAGCCTGAACTGAGATTTACAGAAAACATCGTCGTACTGGCTGAATCGCTGCATGACTTGGAACAGATGCTTTAAAACCTAGTTGATTCTTCTGAAAATTTAAATTTCGCAGTTTACCCTGGGTTTCCCCCTTAATAAAGAAATAAACTGCACGCTGCGGGCATGTCTGTAGGGATTTTGTTTACACAATCTGAAAAGACGCTTTGCAGTTTCTACATAATGTTCTGACGGTCCGTTGACGCGTGTAGACGAAGGTATACGCCTGGTCAAGGAGGCCAAGCCGGTGGCATAGTGTGTAGGAGCAGAAGCCTTTGCGTTGTGCATTTTTTTTTGGATTAACAGTGATTTTGAATGAATCCCAGGTCACAGAACACAGATTACAAAGGCTCAGGGTTCGACCGTGGCCACATGGCGGCCGCTGGTAATCACCGCCTCTCTCAGAAACATGTCGACCAGACATTCTTTCTCACCAACATGGCTCCTCAGGTAAATTATTAAATATCCGTCTAGTAATTCTGACATCATAGTTTTCAACCTGTTTACAGCATGTATCAGAAAGGTGTGCTCAAAATTAAGTCGCACGGATAGCGGCCAGGGTTTCTTCGCGCACTGGATCTGCAACCCACTGCTTAGCGCCGTGAGCTGAAAATTGAACAGCGTGTTTTCACGACGCACTGGGATGCACTCTGTCGGATTCTCAATCTTCAGTTGTACACTGAGAGTTGAAAATACAGTGCGCGATAAAATCTCGGCGCGATATTTTTGCGTCGGTGCGAAAGTAGTCACGTCGTACAGAACATCTTTCTCAATGCGACCAACATCACAATCGCGAAAATTATTCAAATTCCAATTCATATTCATTTATATGCATTACCCAGGTTCAACCAACAACAATATCAATTTATACTGTCCTATAAAAAACTTCAATACCTCGACCCAGATTTATTGGACAGCTGATTATTTTAAACGCGATTACAATCTTGCTCCCATAGAGAAAGTTGTTCTGTTCAGCATAGCTTTTTTCAGCCAAGTTAGTAACTAAAGATCATGAACATCTGAATGACTCAATCAATAGCCCTTTTATTCTGAAACTCCTTTCTTGTGCCAGTTTAAGAGCGTTCATCCGGCACGGGCTGGCAACGTCGCATTTCAAGTGGTTTTTCGGGTTACCTTACTGGGTTTAAATCAAAGAACTATTTTTTTCAGCCAAGCACTTGATCGTTGGTAGATATTTATACTTTTCTATGCTTTTTTTATAGTTATTTTGGTATTTACTTATAAAAATCGCCATACCGTCAATTATTTTCTACTAGCTAGTGCCCGCGACTTCGTCTGTGTAAGATTAGTACTTCGAGTAGCTTATTTTCTTCTCCAAGGTCCTATCTATAGTATTTCTATCATTAGAAATAAATGATAAATTTTTATTGTATTTACGCACTATTTTGGCGATAATGGCTTACACATAAAAGATAGATATATGCTATTGCGGGCTTTTTTGTAGGATTATTTAAGACAAATATTTCCATTGTACATTATATATGTGTAACTCTAACGGTTTTTGCAGCGCACGCCAGAATAGCTCGCAGATGGCAGAATTTTTCCTACTTACTTGACACTTATCGTTATAATTTGGACAACTCACACAATATCTTTATAAATTATAGCCTATGTTTTATTCTGATGTATAAGCTATATTATTATAAAGTTTCATTTAAATCAATTCAGTCGTTTTTGCGTGAAAGAGTAACAAACATCCATACATTCATACATCCATACTCACAAACTTTCACATTTATAATTTTATAATATTAGAAGGAGGATTTGCATTACTTATTACGATTTTATGTTTTTATTTAAGAGTTTTAAAAACAATGATAAATACCAACGATCTACTGCTTGGCTGAAAAAAAAAATAGTACTTTTGTTTATATTTTTGATGAAATTATCACGGAAAACCACTATAAATGCGACGTTGCCATCCCGCGAGGGATGAACACTCTTAATTGCTGTTATTTTCTTTTCTGAGTTATAATAGTGGATCTAATTTATTACAACCTTGGTTGTAGCGACCATTTAGCTATAGCGACGTCAAATCTAAGTTCCATGAAAATCCCATGCAGATATTGCGACCGCAGTCGGTCGCCAAAGATACAAAGAGCTTTCTCTGCTACAAAGAGAAGAAATTCTCTTTTGTTTACATCCACACAGATGATCAGCAACTGTGACAACCTTTACCATTTGTTTATAGATATTACATAAGTAAGTGTACGTTTCGGAGTTAAATTTATGATTCAACTTACAAAGTGATATTTTGAGTAGCAACTGTGTTTAGTAAACTTTTGAATAAGTATGGCTCCTAGACTCACATTCACTGTTTAAGAAAAGGCGGAAACCATTTTAAAATTTAAAACGGTGTAATCAATGCTGAATTGTGCAAGGAATACGAAGTTTCCAATTTAACAATATCTACGATGTGGAAAAACGGTGATAAAATATTAGAATGCTTTGAATCCAAATCCTTAAAAAATAAGAAAAACCGCAAACCGACGCATCAAAATGTCAAAAAGGTCCTTCAAATGTGGTAATCTTTACCTTTGCCTGTAACGACTTTCGGATATAACGACGAAATTAGAGTGGTCCCTACATCGTCGTTATACCCGAAATCCATTGTACCTCGGAGTTCAGTGTGCCCCTTGGCAAATGCCTCCTTTAACGATTTCCATTGCTTTGTCTTTTTTTTGGACTTACTGTGAGATTGAGTTTGTCCTCCCATCTTTTTCGTTGTCGACCTCTATTTCGCAAACGAAATTACTAATTACATTGTTACTACTGTTGACAGGTAGGAGAGGGATTCAACAGACACGCGTGGAATAATTTGGAGAAGCATGTGCGCAAACTTACCAAAGTTTATAACAATGTGTACTGCTGCACTGGACCATTGTACTTACCCAGGTAATGTATAATGGGTTATTGTAAACCCTTTAGAGTAATTTAAAGACTATTTGAAACATAAATCTTGCCCCATGTCAGGAATATCTACTTTCTGGAGCTAAAAATGTGTTAAGGGGCCATTCAAGTATTACGTAAGCACTACAGGGGGGCGGGTGTCTTTGCTTTGCTTATTTTTGATGACATGGGGGATGGGGGCGGTCTGGATGGTGATTACGTCAGCTGTATTTATTTTTACTTTTTTGGATTTTCTACAAAATTTAGTCGATTTTGGTTTGAACAAATGACATAAAAGTGAGCAGACACACAACATTGAGTAGCAAACATCCAAAGTCATCGAGACTTAAGATTCATGGATTCGTGTGTCATGGACTGAAGACTGTTAATTTGAATTAATATACCAAAATTTTAAAAGAAGTCTGTTTTGTTCGTTAATATATAAAGATTATAATAACTGAATCATCATCTGCATCTGCCTAGCCTTTTCCCAACTATGTTGGGGTCGGCTTCCAGTCTAACCGGATGCAGCTGAATACCAGTATTTTACATGGAGCGACTGCCTATCTGACCTCCACAACCCAGTAACTGGGTAATACGATACCCCTTGGTAAGACTGGTTGTCAGACTTTCGGGCTTCTGACGACCCGTAACGACTGTCAAAGATCCACAAATGACAGCCGGGACCAACGGCTTAACGTGCTTTCCGAGGCACGGAGGGGTCTTGGTATGTAAAGATGGTCACCCATCTACGGACCAACCGCGGCAAGCGTAGCTTAACCTGATCGATCGACCCGTGCAGCTATTGTTACTTAGCCAAGAGCCCCTCCTTAAATAACTGAATACCATCTCAATAAAATTTGCATGTATAAATATTACATGCGTAAAAGTCCTCTATTCCAAGCCTATTCCTTATTTCTAGACTTACAACTGCTGCTAATGAATCAATAAATAAACCAGAACACATTGTAAAATGCATGCAGGTTACACATTGCAAAAAATCTGTTTACGTAATACTTGAATGGCCCCTAAACACCCAATTTTGAACAGCAATTCCTAGGGTATCATACTAATTCTGTATCAGTGCCCCTTGTCGCACTAATCGTAGCTAAAATTTTGTAAAAACTAACTTATTTATTTTAGAATAACAAGAACAACAACAATCATTTTCTAAAGAATTATCTTCAGAAAAATCCCAAAATGTTCTTTTTTCTTTTTATAGGAGCCTTTTGGCCTCCGACAGGTCTTCGTTTTTTTATTTTTTTATTGTTTGTATTTCACCATTATGGTCTTCCTTACTGTTTGTATTTCCTGTGCGTGTCTCAAATAAAATAATTTTCTTTCTTTCATAAATGTGAAGAATGGAAGAGAATCTTAATCTGTGCCCGACTGATGGCAATAGGCTGGCCTCATATTAGACCACGTGAGCACGGATGTAAAAACATCTCGGGCGGGATTTTATTGCGCACTGGATTTTCGACTCTATGTGTTGAATGCCCGGGCATTGAGACTCCAACAGAGTGCATCTCAGCGCGTCAAAAAAACACACTGTTCGATTTTAAACTCTCGGCGTTTAGCAGTTCGTTGAAGGACAAGTGCGCGAAAAAATTCCGCTACGATATTACTTCCGTGGACTTACCTAGATGGGACTTAAACATAACTGACAAAATATAGGTATATAGGGTTGATGGCACAGTTGGCGCGGTGATTAACCGATTGTCTGCTGCGCTGCGTGTCGCGGGTTCGATTCCCGCACGGAACAAATATTTGTATATGTAATGTAATTGTTTGTGTATGTGAGTTTAAATGTTTGTAAATGCACCCACAATACAGGAGAAATTCCTGGTGTGGGGCAATGTTTAAAAAAAGAAAAAAAAACTTCCACGTATACTAGTCAAAAATCTGTCAAATCAAATGTATGTCATCTTGAGGTACACCCCTAGGGTTGGGCCCTTCGGGGAACACAGGCCTGATGTTTAGGTAAAGAAAAAGCCTATGTATGTATGTATTTCAGCGGCGAGGTGTCAATTTTTCTAAGAGAGAAGCCGAAGCGAAGTCGGTTTTAACTGACTACTTATTATCAGTAAAGAATACTATCATTCTAAAATTAATATAGGAATGTAAATAATTAAATTATTATTAATTGTGAATTAAATACCCGTAGTGTATATTTTTGACAATAGTAGCCACTATTGACGTACCATATTTTAATAGCGATAGAGTTCCCGATGTGAATCTCCGAAGGGAAGCCGGTAGGAATCGTGTTATATGGTGTTTTCGCCACTGATGTATATTTTGAAAAATTATTTTTCCAGGAAAGAATCCGACGGCAAAAGTTATATCCGCTACCAAGTTATCGGCGCCAACACAGTGGCGGTGCCCACACATTTCTACAAGGTGGTGGTCGGGGAAGCGAAGGATGGCGCCCTTGATATGGAGGCGTACGTCATGCCCAACCAGAAGATACCTGATGAAACGCCGGTGGCGGCTTTTATGGTATGTGATATTGTTGCATAGATGCGATGCCAACTAAATACACTTCGGTTCTACATTGAATACAAAAAAAAGCGGGCATATGCTGGGCGGACTGGCACACGTAGGGTTCCTTATACAAAATCAGCGTCTCTGCGAGAGAGAGTGGACTGTAATCTCCTACGCGGGCCCAGTCCGGGTTGGTAGATGTCACATTTCTTCGAATTTTTAGTTCTAGGACATGTCGGTTTCCTCGCGATGTTGTCCTTCACCGTTTTGAGAGCAGTGGTAATGAAATTATTGACACAAAGTAAAGCGCCTGTGTGAGAACCAGAGGTCGGAGTAGGTAGATTGATTTTATATACTTGTGTCAAGATATTATAATATGGACATGCGATTTTATCCATAATGTGCGGGAAGTACCGGAAAAAGTTCCGGAATTGGAATTATGGAATAAAATAAAATAAAAAACATACAGATAGGCTAACAAAATCGTTTATTATATGAATGATTGATTGAATTCAATGAACAATTATTTTAATTAAACAAAACATAAATAAATTATCATCTCATCGGATACAATTTCCATATTTTGGCTTTCAACGTTAATACAATTAAAATAAATAATCATAATTTTTTCAATATTTTCTAATTTTAAAGTATTCCTTTTGACGTCTAATATCCATTTATATATGGAAAATGATCGTTCAACATCTGTAGACGTCAATGGAGCAAATTTAAAATAAGTTATCAGATTATTTGCTACGTTTTATTCAATACTTTCGCTGTATTCTCTAATTGTGTCTAAATCCGGATTTCGTTCCATAACATATTCTAATTTATTTTTAATATTGCACTCGTTAATGGTAGCTCTCACTTGGTCAAACATTAAAAGTGAATCAACTGTGGATAATTTTTAATTTTGTAACTCTTTTAGAACTACTTGAATAATACGGTAATTTTCTTCGATATATTTTAAATCTTCCTGTAAATTTAGTTTTTATAAAATATTTTTTGCATTGCGAATGGGGGTCTTGAAGTTGTTTAGAACATCTTTTATTTTTTCGAATTGTTGAGCATAGTAAAATGCTGCTTCCAACCAAGTACCCCATCTTGTAATTACTGGTTGCGGAGGCAGTGGTAGGTCAGGATATTTTTCGTTTAAACTCTTTACTCTGTTCGGGGCTTTTAGAAATATTTTTTTAACATTTGCTACTAAAATATCGACATCGTTATATTCTGATCTTATCTTCTCTGATATACGATGAAGAGCATGCGCCAAACATGTTACATGTTTCATTTCAGGTAAATATACTTTTAAATTTCGCCCTGCAGACAGCATGTACGCTACACTGTCAGTGCAGAGCAATAAGACATTGTAAACTTTTGATTCAAAAGAGTCTTGCTATAAATTTTCTAGACATTGCAATACAAATTGCGCGATTGTTTGACCATTTACTACCGTTAACATTTTACAAGCAATCAAATAAGGCCGGCTTGAATTATTATTAGGATGCAGTGGCTTTATTAAGAAATGGACTATATATCTACCTAAAAAATCTGTGGTCTCATCCAACGATATAACGATATCCATAGTTTCTCATTTTTATTATTTTCATAAATAGTATTAATTTTGTTCTTATAAAACTTATCTAAATAAACTTTACGTAACTGTGATTCATCGGGCACTTTTCTATCACTACAAACACAACAACAAGTACTGCACATATATTTTTGAAAAAACTCCTTGAACACCCCTTTCACTCCTTTTCAATTGCATCCAGGGAATGTTGCACAGGATCAGGAACTTAATAAGGTCGAAGTAAAACTCCTCATTCGGACGCTTATATTTTCCTTGATGTACTGCGCCTTCGATGTGTCTTGTGATATTGCCGTTATTTATAATTTTCAAGTGGCTCTCACACTTCGAGCAATATAGAGATCGGCTAGCGTGATCGTAAATTAGCACGGGATGACCGATTATCCACTTTTGTACTGTTTCAGCCTTGACGTTTGCGCCAGCCATGTTTGAGTGAAAGATTCTCCTAAAACAATTAAAATGTTGCTAAAGTGATATTTGTTGAAACTAGCAGTTAACAAATAATTAAATTTAGAAGAACAATTATGCGTATGCATAACCCGGGTTCCGAGAGAACGATACATAAACGTCTAGTAAATCAACTTTTACATATTACAATTAGCTACAATATGTATTAAAAACAAATTATGATTTATCGCGTGAATAGGAAGATTATCAATCGGATATGAGACTAAAAATGTTAACATTATTCTTTAAAAAAAGGCCTAAAACATACTTATATAAGAAAACTAGCTGACCCAGCAAACGTTGTTTTGCCTTATAAATTATTTAGGGGTGGACTACCCCTAACATTTAGGGGGATGAAAAATAGATGTTGGCCGATTCTCATAGATACCGGATAAGCACAAAAAATTTCATCAAAATCGGTCAAGCCGTTTCGGAGGAGTATGGCAACGAAAACTGTGACACGAGAATTTTATATATTAGATTATTAAAGCTTACCTGAAGCGAAATAACTTGACGTAGAGATACAATTTAAAAACAAATCGATGTCCGTAGATACAAGCCAAATTCGTCGTTTTAAGAAGGTACCAGAAATCAGTAAACAAGCCAGGGTTTTTTTTTTTTTCTGGGTGGGAAATCATCAAATAACTTCTCCCGCTCTGGGTGGAGCGGGAGGGCGTGTCAGACTTTTACTGACTAAAACCCACCCGTGTTCCCTCAGTTGCCTGTGTGCCAGGGGCGGCGGTATCTCTTTCGAACAACCCGCACCCTCGGCAGGCATCGGCCCTTGCGGGCCCCATCTGTTGCTGCTGACATCTCTTTGAGGCGCGCGTGGAACACAACGCGCCGTCGACCCGGGCTTGGTCCTTACCGGACAGCGAGCTACCCATTACTCGCCGTCCGCAAGCCCGCGCCAACGGTGGCCGGGAATCAGCCTGGGATTCCCGACGCCCAGGGCGTCTCCTGCGAAGGCTGCGGCCGTGAGGGCGCATGTACTGTTTCTCCCTCACGTGCGCCGCCTCCCTCTTAATATTATAAGCTGAAGAGTTTGTTTGTTTGTTTGCTTGAACGCGCTAAAAAAAAGGCCTGAAACATACTTATATAAGAAAATTATTAAAGCTTACCTGAAGCGAAATAACTTGAAGTAGAGATACAATTTAAAAACAAATCGATATCCGTAGTTACAAGCCAAATTCGTCGTTTTAAGAAGGTACCAGAAATCAGTAAACAAGCCAGGGTGAGATTATTATTTACACAACACAGGAATTTCACAAATTAGGAGCGCACTCTACGAACCGAGGTAAGCGAGTGAGATACCTGGAACACAGCGCGCGCGCATTGTTCTAACAAACACCCAATGAGTCATACAGGATACTTGCTTCTGATTGGCCGTTGCGTGCGGTCAATGCGTTGTGAACATAGATGAACATGAGATAAAGAAACAAAAGACCCTGTCTAAGTTTTGTCTCATACTGTCAAGCGTTTTTTTTTTTTTGGGTGGGAAATCATCAAATAACTTCTCCCGCTCTGGGCGGAGCGGGAGGGCGTGTCAGACTTTTACTGACTAAAACCCACCCGTGTTCCCTCAGTTGCCTGTGTGCCAGGGGTCGCGGTATCTCTTTCGAACAACCCGCACCCCTGGCAGGCATCGGCCCTTGCGGGCCCCATCAGTTGGTGCTGACATCTCTTTGAGGCGCGCGTGGAACACAACGCGCCGTCGACCCGGGCTTGGTCCTTACCGGACAGCGAGCTACCCATTACTCGCCGTCCGCAAGCCCGTGCCTACGGTGGCTGGGAATCAGCCTGGGATTCCCGACGCCCAGGGCGTCTCCTGCGAAAGCCACGGCTGTGAGGGCGCATGTATTGCATCTCCTTCACGTGTGCCGCCTCCCTTGCGAGCATGACTGCTTCGCTGAAGGAGGCGACTGCTAGCCATGCACTCTCGTTCCGTACCATGGCCTGGACCAGGGTCGGACGCGAGAGATCGCCGCCGCCGATCACCTCCACGAGGACACGGCGGTGCTCCGCCCAAGCCGGGCACACCTCCACCGTATGTTCCACCGTGTCCTCAGGGCGATCTTCGCAATGGAAACACCCGGGCGTTTCCTCCCGCTCTATCCGAAACAGGAACCTCCCGAAACAGCCATGTCCGGTGACGACCTGTGTCAGGCGGAAGGTGAGGACGCCATGCCGCCCATCAAGCCACTCCTCAAAGAGGGGACTTACCGCCGCAATCGTGGCGTGCCCAGATATACTGTCAAGCGTCATTTCTAATTCAAAAGTAAGGGTCAAAATACGGTGTAACTATTCCAAGGTATTTTTGTATAAAATAAAATATTGATTTCTTTCACCATTAGCTAACACTGGTAGCGTAGATTGATATTATTGATACGTTTTCCACCTTAAACACAAATTCGTGCTAATTTAAAAATTCCGGAACAAATATCACAATAAATATGAAGTTCCGGTATTTTGGAGGCATATCCATATTATCCTCTACGTTTGACGTCAACGACCTTAAATCAATCTACCTACTCCGACCTCTGGTGAGAACCCACGACCTGGGCCGATCAGGCGCGGTCCGAGGAGGGGGGTCCTAGGGGTCATGACCCCCCCAAAGCCGTAAACGTAAAGCTTAATAATAATTTTTCGAAAAAAATTATAAATTTTCTTATTAATATGTAGGTAGTCTTTGTCTGTGACAAAAAGTCTGGCTGCGACCGCGCCTGGGGCCGATACCACTAGGCCACCACTGCTCTCCGGAGTTCATATATTAATATATGTATGTAACATTCGGTTGTTTAATGAAATTTCGAAAATAATACCACGCTTGTAATCCACGAAGGGTTAGACAGAGGTAGACCGTGGAGTTTCTTGACGGCTCTTCTCCATAGGAAGCGACAAATTGGAACCGTGCACCTAGGTTCTGACGTTTCATAAGTGCCCTTGCAGGTTTATGTGAAATAAAATATTTTGATTTTTGTTCATCTATCTTTCAGTGGAACGTAGGTATGGTATAAACCTATAGATTAGAATATATTTGCAAATATGGGTAATTCAAAAGTAGATGTAGGTATCACAATACAGAGTTCTACCACATTTCACCATTCGGCACCACATCACGTAAAACATTAGGAAGCTTAATCTAAAGAAGTCTGATCTAATCTAATTGCCTTGTATTGTCCCACTGCGGGCTTGTGGCTTAGTAATAACAGCGGCACGGGTCGATCGATCAGGTTAAGCTACGCTTGCTGCGGTTGGTCCGTAGATAGGTGGCCATTTTTACGTACCAAGACCCCTTCGTGGCTCGGAAAGCACGCTATTCCGTTGGTCCCGGCTGTCATTCGCGAATCTTTGACAGCGGTTACGGGCTGTCAGAAGCAAGAAAGTAAGGCAACCAGTCTTACTAAGAGGTATCCTGTTACACAGTAACTGCATTGTCGAGGTCAGATAGTCAGTCGCTATATGTAAAATTATTCAACTGCATCCGGTAAGACTGGCAACTGACCCCAACATAATTGAAAAAAGGCTATTTTTAGGTAGATGATGAGATGATAACCTATTCGTATTTTTGTTACAGGTACCACCAGAGTCAATAGAAAAGGCAGCAGGTCTGTTATTCTTTGACAAGCTACATAGAAGTAAACTGAATAGAATAAATGGCAAAAAAGTGTAAACATATTTAAGTATTTTAGAACTACCTGACCTGCAGACGTTGTACTTCCAAATTTCAATAATTCATACGAAAAAGGACGTTAATTTTTTCTAAGATTTGATGATTTTCCATATAAACCTGATTCGGACTATTACAAACATTTTAAGTCGACATTCGCGCGTACGTGGTATAATATCGGCGGGATTTTATCGCGCAATGGCTTTTCAACTCTCGGTGTTGAACCGAGCGTTATATATATTTTTTATATAGTTTTGTTTTATATATATTTTTTTAAATGTATGTTCATGCATAACTCCGTCATATACAGGGTGTAACAGAAACCCTATTGCTATCCTTAAGCACTCAAGATAAGCTGGTATAGAATCACTATACATAGTTTCAGCTCAAAATAAAATACTCTAAGAATTAATACCAAATTTTCGGTTTCATGTTTCTTAAATTCAAATCATAACAAACGTGTCACCGCACTACGTAGGTCAATAACTTTCCACGTTACTTGGCAATATCACGATAAATCCCTTCCGAGTAATGTGTTTATTTCAATTTGAAAAGTTCGGTTTTTGTTATCTATGTACTAAAAATTATCATAACTTTCGAACATGTAGAGATAATTATGATTAAAAAACCCTTCCGATGTCGTTTGACACATCCAAAGGAGCCGTGCCATTGGTATGTATATACCCTTTCCGTTACACGTTGTATAGACGGATTTGGAAAATTCTTTTTTTGTTCGAAAGGGGCATAATCCAAAATGGTCCCATTTAAATTTAATATTGATCTGATTATGCGTTTCGGAGACAGATAAGCGGAACTCTTCAAAAAATTACAGCTAATCAACCGCGATTGCTGCTATCGCATAAATATCTATGCATTGTTTTGACCCCGAGCACTATTAAATTTCGAATTGGTTTGGGGTAGGTACTATAACGAAAAAGTGAAAAAAAAAAGAAAACAACCAACTTCCCGAAAAAAACACTACAAAGTGAAAAATAACTTTAATTTCGGAAGGCGGTGACAAAAATATTAAAATACAAATCCAAAGTCAACGATTTCCGAAATTAAAGATATTTTTCACTTTGTAGTCTTTTCCCGGAAGTCAGTTGTTTTTTTTTAAGTTTTTATCTTAATTCTCAGCGTTAAGCAGTCCGTTGAAGAGCCACTACGCGAAAAAATCCCGCCCGGATTATGTCCTCGTGAATGTCGACTAAAATAAAAGATTGCCGAATCGGTCCAGGCGTTCTCAAGTGATGCATGCGCTCACCAATGAATAGCATTTCATTTTTATTTTATAGATTTTATTTTATTTTAGAATATTATATTATATGAGTTTGTTTCAAATGTGATTTTAGATCTATTATGTTAATTATGATGAATTTGTAAATAGTTGTTATTGTAAATAAAAGATATAATTATGTATGTTATTTCGTTGTTTTTTTTTTGTGACGGGAACAGAGTTCCAGCATGCGTAGCATGACCACCAATATAGAAGCAGGTTTTGTCGAAGGAAGAATAGACAAAATGGCAAGATTGTAGAAATATTTCTAGAGACACAAGCATGGCAATGTTAAAACTGAAGAGAAGATATATTTCCATTCTTCAGTCGACCAAAGTCTAGATCATTTTTTCTCTAGTTTTTTTGACAACCAGTCTTATCAAGGGGTATCGTGATACCCGGTAACTGGATTATGGAGGTCAGATAGGCAGTCAATCCATGTAAAATACTGGTATTCTGCAGCTGCAGCCGGTTATAATAGAAGCCGACCCCAACATCTTTGGAGACGCTAGAGCATTTCTGTGTAATTATACAACCCTAGTTTTAATATATGTGAAACCCGAAACACGTGTCTAGTATTTATTATGTATAAGAATCTTATGTAAAACATTTGAAAACTGTACCATGAAAAATCACAAAGTTATAAGCTTGTTATGTTACTTGGTTGTCTACACAAACATGGCCACCACGTGGCACCCTGCGCGTCCAGCGTCGTATTGTGCTCATTGATAATAATTAGGCAGTAGGTACCTAACCGTACGGCGATTGTATTGTAATTAATTGGTGATAACATTTACAATCACACATGCAAAACTCTGTGAGAAAAAATATAACATGGTATAAAAATTATTGGAATCAATTCAATTACTTATTCTGACCAAACTATATTCAGGTTCCGCATATACTAAAAAGGTTGTAACAAAATGAAAGAGGTTTATGTATAAAACGTGTGTATATTAGGTAGTAACGTGACGCCACTATCATAGTAATGTATGAGGGACATATATCTCGAGTTAGTCTTCTCCTTCGTCGTCTGACGCGCCGTTTTGTTGTGGTTCGTCGTCGATGCGTACGTCGCCCATACCTGGGAAAAATAATCACATTAATTACCATTCGTGGAATCGTGGCTAAATAAGGGGCTCGCAGCCAGGGCCGTACCAATAAAAATGGCGCCTAGGGCACGCATCACATTTGCGCCCCTTTGGAAATTATCTTCACGGTCCACACTGAGCAAAGGTAGGTCGCCATAACATTTCTTGACCCATTATAGCCTTCAATAACGAAGGTATTAATTTTAACTTCCTAAAAAATCGCTTCCAATGCTGCAGTTTTAAGAGAATTTGAATAGAAATAGACAGATTTGAGTTAGGTTAGGTAACAGTCTGAAATGGTTTGTTGATGTTTTTTTTTTATATTTAATAATTGGCGACTTTTTGCACCCCCCTTCAAAAATCAAAAAAATCAAAAGTCATTTATTCAAATTAGGCTGAGAATCAGCACTTTTCGAATGTCAAAATTACATAAGACAATCCCCCAAAACGCCCGCCCTTCACCACTTCCTAGTGCTTTAGCTGTGAAGAAGAAGTGGCGCAACAAACTCCCCAGCAACACAGCTGTCTGTTTAGTTAGATAGACTTGATTCAATACATAGGTAGGCAACGTAATCAACATTACGGGACACAGAACTTAAAAAATTGTCATAATGTCAGCTAGCCATGCCAATATACCAACAAATAAAATGAAAACTTAACTCAAGCACAAACAAAAAAAAAAGTAAACAAAGCATACTACCAAAATAAAAGCGTCCTGGTATAAATGGCGTGATAGCTTACATATACAATGCTGGATTATGTTTACAAATGATAACCTAGGACCATCGACGTAAAATAAATAAACAGGTAGGTAATTATTAGCAACAATAACAAAATCTTGGTCAGCAAGACGACCAGTCACCACAAGCAGCACCCGTTCACCAGCATAACGCAAAGATCAGCCATTACCCCCCTCGCAGGAGGTAACCCGATTCCCAACGCTACCGCAAGCAGTGACATCTACGGGAGCATTACGAACTTGCTGCCGGTTGCTCAGGCAAGAATAGAATGATCAATTGTCGAGGTCGCTAGCTAACCATAATGCCATAAACTAATGAAAAAATAGATTATAATTTTAAATAATTATATGAACCCATATAACCTGTCTGTTCGATAGGCGCCCAGGGCTTTTGCCCAGCCTGCACCGCCCTAGTTACGCCACTGCTCGTAGCTAAATGACATCATATAGGGCCACAACAGAATACCAGCGTTGCGACACTTTTTTAAAAGTCGCAGCATCATGCTGAAATAGGAAGGAGCCTTTTGGCGTCGTATAGGACTTTCTGTTTTTTTTTTTCGTACTTCGTGACGTCATTTAGCTCACATCGGCATGTCGTAGAACCAAAAATTCGAAGACGTGATTTCTACCAAGCCGTACTGTGCCCGCGAGAGGCTCTCGTACAGAGAGGAGGCTTGTGTCTCAGCAGTAGCAAAATTATAGGTTGATTTTGATATGATGTATAACAGGTACTATCGTGGCCATCCATATCTATACACCTTAAGGACTATTTTTGCTTGCAGCGCTTGGCCGCTAGCGGTAGGGGGCGGTTAACGGATGCGGTCATCGTGTTCACGGGATTTTGTTTTCAAACTTTATAGATATAGATTTCTTCCATAGTACATACCCTGGTCCTCGTCCTCCTCGGCAGAGTCCCCGGCCACCTCTGCGTTCTCGGCCTCCGCACGCTCCATCTGCCGCGCCAGCTCGGCCTCGTCCGTCGCCGTCACTACCTTAGGCTGGAACACACAAAGACGACTTTAATAATACAACATCGCCTTGTTTCCGAAGAAGGGTTGTGCAGTGGTACCTATTCAGAGTGGCAGTGACATCGACCCACACAAAACGTAAAAAGTGTAATACAACCTACGTGGTTAAAATGTATGGGATGAAACAGGTAATTTTTAACTAACAACCGACCAAACATTTCTACGCTAGGTGATCTAGAACCATCTAATAATAAACCTGTGAGTTTGTTTGTTTGAACGCACTAATATCTGGAACTACAGGTCGGATTTGAAAAATCTTTTTGTATTTGATAGCCCAATGTGATCATCCTGTGCGAGTCACAATAAATATTATTTCTTTCTTTCTTTCAATTAAAAATAGCAATTGTTTTTGTATATGTATGTATATATAATCTGAATCTCGGAAACGGCTCCAACGATTTTCATGAAATTTAGTATGCAGGGGATTTCAAGGGCGATAAATCGATCTAGCTAGGTTTCATTTTTAGAAAACGGAAAAAAATCCGAGCGAAGCTCGATAATACCAGATATTATTTATTTAAACTTGACCAGCTTGCAACTTTAGAGCTACTAGCAGTCTCCCCAGAGTGATGATTAACTTTACTATTTCCTTTATTTCATTGAACTAGCTTCTGCCCGCGACTTCGTTCGCGTCAAATTTCTTGCTCCCCGACCTATCCGGTCGCTCGCCTCGGCTGCCCAAGCGAGTACTTCGTATTCGTGACGTTTTTCTCTTTGCTCGGCTCCTAAGGGTCTTAGCGTGATGTTATATAGCCTATAGCCTAGTCTTCCTCGATAAATGGGCTATCCAACACCAAAAGAATATTCCAATTCGTTCCTGAGATTAGCGCGTTCAAGCAAACAAACAAACTCTTCAGCTTTATAATATTATTAGTATAGATATAGAGGTGGGCAAAGTGCATCATTTTTGCGATTGGAACATTTGCATCTCGTTCACTGATATGTTTAATTTGGCTGATTTGGATCATCGGCTCAAAGGATATAAAATACAGAATGTTACGTATACATTACGTTGCGTCGCGGGCGTTTACTACTGGATATAAGTGCACAATTAACGATCGTATAGTATTTGATACGTAAGCGCCTTAGTGGTCATTTTTACGTGCATGGATAACGACAGCGAAAATCTGTGAGGGTATGAGTGATACACATCTCATTTGATAGATCGTTCTGACATGTATAGATTGTAATTGTGCCCGCTAACACGCGACTCGCAAGTCAATAGTTAAGTAACTCAGTGTATCTCCGTCTCCCTCTCTCGCTCGCTCACTGCTCCGTCGCCTCGCGCGGCAGGCATGCGGATTGGGACACATTTCTGTTAGCGTTCACGCAAACCCTACGCCAAAATTTATGGGAATGACATTACCTGCGGAAAGATTACGTCGTGTCCTCTCCGCAGGTAATGTCATTCACATACATTTTGGCGTAGCGTTAGGCGTGAACGCTAACAGAACTGTGTTTTGTCTCAAGGCCCAGAGCAGTCATGCTTCAAATCCAAATGATGGGTTTGAAACATTGTCACTGAACCAATCTTTTGAATCACTTCAATGATCCGGATCAGTGAGTCGGTTCCGTAAAGAGTTACACACCTCTAATTGAATACCTACATATTAATTACATTTTTAAATATTACAATATAAAATGTTTAAAAACATTTAAAAATATAAAATAATAGTAGCCCATCGGTATCGGGAACGGGGTCCAAGCTACCGGCCGGCGGTGAGGGCTCCAGAGAGAGGAACCTCCTAACAATGCGAGCCGTGTCAAGAAGTACCGCTTTCTGGATCAAGCCCTTGATCCAGCTGCCCAACGAGAGCCTGCTCAGGTGTTGGTCGACGCTCTTGGCTATCAAATCATTGGCTGTAACGACTATCGGTACAATGATCGCCGAGTCTACATCCCACATGTCACAACCACGCGAGCCAAGTCAAAATAATTGATTTGTTTAGTTAACTTTAATTATTATTCATTCCACTTACCGCCATCTGCACATTAAATACTCCTCCGGCGGTGTCTATGGTCTCCTTTATTTTGTCGATGGCATCTTGCAGTGCTTTGAGACCGTCTGTTTTCTCGGGCGTCGATGTGGTCATTACTGAAAGCATGATATAAATTGTTAATGAGAAAGAGAGAGAGAGAGAGAAAAAACGACACAATAGAAAATGTTGTTTTTTATAAAATTCCTGAGAAAGACAAAATGAAAATCACTATTTATCATCATTCTCCTGCCCTTATTCCAATATATTTGTTGTAGGCGCAACATGTCTTATTCTTCCACGCTTCTCTATTAGTCGTCATCTCGGTATATTCACCCCCTTTCTAACCATACCACCACTCACACAGTCAATTAATAGTTCTTTTGGTCTTGAAATTAGGACTATAGTGAGTAAACATAAGTATGAGGATAATATTATGCCAGTCAGTGTAAATTGCAGGCACATAAGTCAACTTATATTTGCTAACATGTGTGCACATGATTGCCATAAAAAAACATTTTATTAAATCAACCAACTTCAAAAAAAAAAAACCTGTTTCTTGTATGAGAGCCCCACTTAAATATTTGTTTTATTTTAATTTAATTATTTATTTTTAAAGTGAATATGTAACTAAATGTTCTGTGACTATTTCAAGCGTCTACCTGTTGCCGTTATTATCAATATCGAGCAAAAACGAGCAAAAAGTCACGTTTGTTGTATTTATTTATAACCCCCTTAAATATTTATTTTATTCTGTTTTTTAGTATTTGTTGTTATAACGGCAACAGAAATACATCATCTGTGAAAATTTCAATTGTCTAACTTGATAGTTAGGCAGTTAGACACGGTTCATGAGATACAGCCTGGTGGCAGAAGGACGGACAGCGGAGTCTTAGTAATAGGGTCCCGTTTTACCGTTTGGGTACGGAACCCTAAAAACACTACAAAGTGAACAAAGTTATTTTTCACTTTTATTGTGTTTGTTTTTTGGAAGCCTGTATTTTTTTTAAGTTTTTTATTTTTTACTTTTTAGCATGTAGGGTACTTACTGCACACCAATTCGTATACCACTACTTGCTTTGTTAACAACAGTGGCAGGTATTAGAACATCATCAAGATACACAAAGTGGATTAAAAACGTATTAACGCAGCTAACGCAAAAACTACCCAGGCAAAGTTAATAAAAATATATATGGGACCAGACCTGAGGCATACTCTATCCATTAAAAAAATAATATTTTGAATATCGGTTGACAATTTTCGGTGAAATTGGAGTATTAAAAAAAAAACAGTGGCACTCCGGGAGTGCCGACAGAAGTGAAAACTTGATCAATTACGTGTGTATTTTATGAATCGTCAAATTAAATAACGTTCAACGGTCCACGTACGTTCAACGTTGTTCGTTCGTACGTTCGTGTTGTCAGTGGTGTCGATAAGTGTCGCGAGTTCAATTGTTTTTACCCATCTTAAAAAATGACCAACGCGCCTAAAGAAGTTTTCACTTCAAAAATACCTTCAGTCGAACATAGAACCTCCTGCTTTTTTTGAAGTCGGTTTAAAAAGAAGACTTACCATACAAAGGCGGTGCAATAAGATTAATCTTTATAGGCAGGTCCACAGTGGACAGCGCAAGTCCCGCCTTCAACGCAGCACGTACAGCATCTATGCCCTCATAGCCATAACACGCACACTCTATGTCCGCGCGGATCTTCACCGCTTGTGACGTCAGCTTCCGCTTGATGTTCGCTAGGAGGACCTCCTTTGTGTTCTCGTCGAGACCACACTCGTTTAGCACTGAGGGGTCGCTGGAAGATTGATTTAGATGGGATAAGTTTTTTTGTGTTTTTTTTTGTTAATGTACTTGTATACGTACACCTCTGCTCAAGTAATTTATTTGCATTTTTACGAAAAACCACTGCTTGATGTTGGATCAAGCATGAAGTTACGCTGCTTTTTATAGCAGTTGGAAATCGGCGTATTTTTATAACAGCAAAGAATATGTTTAAGAATATGTTTAAGAATATGCTTAATGGAGGAGAACTTTGCCTAGCAGTGTGACAAAACAGGTTAACAAAAAAAGTTGCAGATGTTCAGGATACAGTTGTCTTTGACGTCAGGATACAGTTGTCTTTGACGTTAGTATAAAGACGTATTTGGTGTCTAGTGAATTAGGAAAATACCAGCACTTTGGTATTTGACTACCAAAATTAAGATATACATACATGACTACTTATTTAAAAAAATGTTAATAATGCCACATTATGTGAGAAAAATAAAACTGTGGAAAAATGGAAGAAGTAAAATATTTTTAAAAAGATTCTTCCATCTAGTCACACTCTAGTCAGTTCCCATGACAGTTCTGCTGTCCTGTGTGATGTCACAACTGGTACTTCTTGACACGGCTCGCATTGTTAGGGGGTTCCTCTCTCTGGAGCCCTGACTGCCGGCCGGTAGCTTGGACCCTGTTCCTGATACCGGTGTGCTACTATTTTTTTAATATTTTAAAATGTTTTGATATATTTTATATTGTAATATTTTAAAATGTAAGATACTAGGATCTACTAGACCTCACCCCCTATTGCATGAGACAGACATAACTGGTGAAATGTGGGTGTGCTGTAGGTACCCTCAGCGTAGCCCTTTGGAGAATACAGGTGTAATGATTAGATATTTTACAATTTCGACCTTTTTTAATGTGGCTTATTTGTCTATTACCTACTGTGGCGTTTTTTGGATGAGATATCTTCAAATAACTTCTCCCGCTCTGGATGAAGCAGGAGGGCGTGTCAGATTTTTACTGACTAAAACCCACCCGCCTGAGCCTGTGTCAGGCATTGGCCCTTGCGGACCCTACCAGTTAGTGCTGACATGTCTTTGAGGCGCGCGTGGAACACAATGCGCCGTCGACCCAGGCTTGGTCCTTACAGAACAGCGAGCTACCCATTACTCGACGTCCGCAAGCCCGCGCCTACGGTGGCCGGGAATCAGCCTGGGACATACTGTGGCTTTGGTTGAGGTTTGGAATCATCGATTTTTATAAATCCAGTCACATGGGTATGTGAGAGATATTCCAACTTAGCTAATAATAAATAAGTAAAATGACTTCATTAATATTACCTTGAGAGCAAGGTAATATTAATGAAGTCATTTTTTTTAGTGCTGTAGTTAATGCTTATTCAATCAGAATAAAATATTGAGTGACAGATAAGTTACCTAGGGCCTTTTATTTCCTTAGGATTTGGGTAGGTACCCAGGACCTATCCAATATGTAATTTATCTAATAAGGAAACGGTAAAAGTTTAGAAACATGCTGCCTCACGGCGTTTCTAATCCCAACCCCAAGAAACATGTTAAAGAAAGCAACTAATGTAATTATTTTTTATCTACTTACACTGCAGCCTGTTTAAAGAAGTCATAAGCTGAAGCCTTCTTCTTGTATTTCTCCTCAAACAGCCAAGCTGTCCTCTTGTAAAGCTCCTCCAGCTGTTCCGAGCTCTCGTAGTGCAGGAGTTCAGCCACATGTCGCAGGATAGAGTTCACTGCTTTTGCTTTAGCGTACCTTTCGGTACATTTGTCTATGTCCTCTGCAGATACACGACGTTTTGACAAGTCTATGTAACCTGGAAAGTGTTTATGTACAATTAATGTAATGAATTTAATTTAATTAAATGTTGTTTTTAAAACTGTACACAGCAAAAGAAGCATTCAGTTAGATAATAGAACAACCAATCAATAAATTATAACAGCGAGAATTGTATGCTGACATTATTATAACGAAATCAATTATTTATAGTTTTAATAATAATGATAAGAATTTTATACAGTTAGTAAACTTGTAAAAGTAACTTGCAATGACTCTGACATGTATTTTAAGAGCTTCAAAATGTATTGGACCATACGCAGCACATACCCTTGACATTTACAGGAATTTACTGTGGGTAACTTAACTTTAAAAGCTTGGCTGAAAATAAATTACTTTACATTACCACTATTAATTAATGTTTATACAAAGCGGTACCTTTTTCTTTGTCCACTCTGATGACGACGACGGGCTCAGTCTTGCCTACTCTGATCAATTTGTTGATGGATCTGATACGACGTCTGGACAGCTCAGACAACAAGATCATGCCCTCAATGTTGTTGTACTCCAACAGGTGGACGTATGCACCCATCTCAGCGATGGACCTCACGTTCACCATCACTACATCTTCCACCTCCGGATACTTTTCTTGGTAAAACCGACACGAAAGAGGCATCTGAAACGATTTTTATATTCATAACCTATACATTCCATTTTTTAAAGATTCTTACGACATGAAAGCCTCAGTCGGCTTATTTTAATACCTTGTTTGTATTTTATTAGTTATTTTGCTAATAATTTTGGGAAATAACTAAAAGAATGATGAAATACAGCACTTGTTCACGTTGACGACTGAAGACAACTTTTACGTTTCGTTTTGACATGCAAAAGACTCACAAAAGTTAAATGAACGACAAAGTCACAACACTAATTTCAACTTTAGTTCAAAACAGTGCAAACATCTAGGACAACGATATATAGTATATAAGTAATAAAAGTACGATAAAAATAGAAAAAGTTATTTCAATTAATCTAATACAGACAAAAAATATTTTTGTGCGTAATGGAATGTAGTGAATGTTGCCTGTTTCGAAATCGGTCGGAAATGATAAATAAAAGACAACTTTAGTCACCAGTGACTCGTGAGCGATTTTAAATTCACACATCAACACACATTTTTTTTAAATCACCAGTGATAAATGTACTGTAGAATATCCGTCCACAGACGTGTGAATTTGCGATCACCAAAGAGTCGCTGTCGACAAAAGTCGCTGCGTGTGTACCTAGCTTAAGTTCAAAATAATATTGCTTCTAAAACAAAAGGTGGTTAGATAGTAAAAGTGTATAAACAATTACGTGGAGTATGATCTCGGTGAACAAAAACCAAAACCGGACGTGCCACTGGCAGTGTCTGGAATTAACTAGCAATAACAGCCGGCAGATGGCGGGATATGTAGCTTTTTGTAGTCGAGGAGTCGACTGGTAACTAATGGGAAAGTTTAAATCAACTGTTCTACGAACTCTTTTATTCACTTATATGCAAAAAAGAATCACAACATGTGCGTCACGCTAATATGCTCAAGAGCTCTTGAGCATAGCACAGACTAAACCGGTTGGGGGCCCGAGGTGGCCAAACTAAATGGGGTCCTCACGCCTAGTAATGAACGTCAAAATATTAAAGCACGCAGCTTCAAAGAAGTTAGTGATGTAGGTTTTCTTTTGAAAACTGATACAGAAACAGGAGATACTTTGACGACAACAGACAAAGCATCTAGAGAAGTTATAGCATCAGACGTGTAGAGGACGGTAGAGTTAGCGTAACGAGCATGACATTTTTAGCACCCCACCCCTTTAAGTAAGGTTTTCTTTTGACTTTTCGTACATAAATATGAGTTCTGCAAAGAGAGCTCCAAAATTTTAGCACCTTACTTTTAAATTTAGCGTGCGTAATGCCCGTTTTCACCGAAATCCCCTATACTACCACCTACCTATGGGATCTTTAGCTTAAAAGCTACCCAAACGAGCCCCTAAATACAATTTCGTTTCACCATCATTTTTACCACCTAACTAGGGGACACATGACTATGTGACGTTTTTTGTTCTCGATAATAGTGACTGATTCGTCTTTGGATTTATCGAAATTTTGTAACAAGATAGCTTTTTATGAAATTCTCTAAAGTATACACATAAATGGATACAGATATTTATAAATCGTGTTTTGATAGCAAAAATAAATATTATTTCATTCATATTTTGAATGAATTTCATATTTTTTTGCTTATTTACTCTGAGTAGGTATATATTACGAAACGTCGCGTGTTCTAAGTGGTATAATTTGTATTTGACACTTCTTTCTTTTGTGACGTCGTCGTGACATGGGATTTGTTTGATTGTTTGCATTTGCAAAGAGTATATTACGATTAATCTAGTCTACATTTTTACCATACAAACTTCGGGAGTGTATTACTCCACTGTTCGACAATGTAAATAAAAAATTAAACATGGTATGGTTTTGTCTCATTATTAATATTGTCTGTGTGGTGGATAGATAATACCAAAATAAAAAGTTATGAGCCAACAAAGATTCGTTTTTCTTTCTAATTTAACCTAACTTTGGGCGTGTTTAAGTAATAAAAGAAGTGTAAAATTTTCAAATCAAGTCGGTACTAAAAAAGCTCAAAAACCTAACGAAAAGTTCAATAAACTTTATTGGTCATTGATTTATGCAGTGAGTTTTTCAAAAACCCGATCTTCTGAAAGACTTTTCTTAAGTTTTTATGCGCCTGTTTTACCATAAATAATCCTGCATCTCACTCAACAACGTTGTGCGTGTAGACTAGCGTCTAACTGCTCATCACTGATACTACCTCTGTCGCACACGATGTCTGTTGAGATAGCGTGCTTTTTAGCCAGGTCCACCAGTGAGTTCGATCCCGCGTCTAGATTCCCCATATCTAGTTAAGATTGCTTGTTTGAAAAAAACAGTGAATGTGCCTTGTGTGGTATTTTTTTACAATTTTACGTTACGTTACCGGCAAATTTTTATTTTATCGGCTACCTACTTATAAAAACTTTAATAGGTTAAGTACTCACCTACATGACCTACCTACATATTCTAAGGAAATTTTAAATTATGTTCAATCTTTTCCAATAAATACCACACTGAAGATTTAGATAACCTAAATCTCCGAAAAAAGCCAGTTACATCAAAAATTTCGAATTAGTTATGGTCGTTTCCGAAATCTTTTTGGTCCACGGCTGTTATTTCCGTCGAATATACTTAGTAGAAACAGTTTCAAAATTTTCAGCAAATTCTAATATATCACTATCCATGTTCGTTGCTTGAGAGATCACATACGTATGTGCCGGTTTATGGGCCCACACTTCGACCACCTAAATTTAGGGGACCTTATAAAGTTTAACTGACCCCTTAATGTTGGTGAAACAGAAACCACCTTCTAACAGCCCCTCGACCATTCTTAGGGGATCCCATAAATTTACGGGATGTCGGCCAAAACGGGCATAGTATGCCAATTACAAATTGCTTTTTGCTTACTGATCGTATTTTGGTCTTGTTTGAGATTTGATTAAAGTTTTACTCGAATTTTGCCCCCCTCCCCCCAGTGCCGTGGACCCGGGGCGGACCGCACCTACCCGCCTTATATAGTCCGCCAGTGCTAACAATTACCATGTATTTGATATATGAGTAACATCATACATTGGTTTGGTTACTGTTGAAATTGTACTTATAATTAATTAAACTAGGTCGGTCTAGTAATCAACTTTAAGGAGGGCGGACATTAAAGTGAACAATGCTGACCGTGGCCTCTAACTTTGTTCTATAAAATTGGTTTGGGCCCCATATGAGATACTATTCTAAACTTTTAGGAAACAGTACTACTTTAGCAAATTAACTTGTAAAATCAAAGCACAACATGATTGAATTAGCCACTGCAATCAGGCAGTTTATTTTGACGTTCAAAAACTGCAATGGATGCAGTGATTTTTTTAACGGCAACAAACCTTCTTTCTCGGCTGAACTCGAAGACACTGGTTAGATGCGATCAAAAATTCATGGAAGGCCATTAATTAGCGTTAATTTATTTTTAAAATTAAAAGGCATTTTTCATAATTTGTCGAGGGTAACAGCCTGATTTAAAAAACAAAATCATAATTTTAAGCGAAACCGTTTTGTTAATTATTTGGATGCCAAATAAATACCGTGAAATATTTATCACTTTTGTCTATGCTTTTATGGTAGGTAAGTATTGTAATAATATGGTTTAACCATTGGTAATCAAAGTTGTAAGACAGCAAATCAATAGGTACCTACCTATTATTAAAATAAAATCCACTATAAATGATATCATTCTTCTAAATATGCAGTTCCTAGTTATAATGATTTGTTAGCGACTTATTTAATCGTTAATTAAAGACTGGTGGAGTTACGTGCCTTTATCTTTCTGCCCATTAAAACCTATTAACGAATGAAATCTATCGCATTCCTGGTTGGCATGCATTCGTTCCAGGAAGATGGCCTATTTAAAGATTCTCAGAGCCTTGACAATGTGATTTAATTGAAATAATTAGTGCATTATTGTGTCATCGCTTTGTCACAGACGGGTTTTTCATTATTGTCGGTTGAGTAGCAATATTCAGAAGTAAGCTGCACACTGAATGCGTCATACAATTTCGATCACAATCCGTCGGGTTTTGAAGGAAATTGCTATTCTTATTAGATGTTTGGCAAATTCGTATGCTTTTAACTTTTGAAATGAAGGGCATTGACATTGTGTGTTACGCATATTTCCCTTCAGGTTAAGTTTCTTTTTAAGGTTTAAAAATCTCCCGAAGTGGTCTTCTCACCATGTTCCTGACCTTGTCCTATGTTACTTGGGATCGGCGCAACACATATTCTTGTTCCATTCACCCCCTGTCAGCTGTCACGGTATCATTCACTCCCTCCTCTTGCATTTCATTCTTCACAGAATCCATTCATCTTTTCTTGGCCCTTCCTCTTCCTCTCCATCCATCAACACTTTGTATATTCAAGACTATTTTATTCACATGAGTTTCTACCCTCCTCATCACATGCCCATAGGTACCAAGCCAAACGAAGTTGTGTTTCCCTGAAGCTCCTAAAAGCTCATTTAGCAGAGCCTAGCATATATTTTTGGATTAAACTAGATATTATAAGGATAACATAGCATAATATATTAATCTACGGATTTTTACTAACCAATTTTGTTAGCATGGGAAAAAATTGCGCTGTCAATTAAATCATTGATGCGCATCAATGATTTATTAATTTGATCTTCTACAACCAATTAAGTTGTGTTATCTAGAATCTTGATTCTAGACGAATGCAATCGGCGGTTTCTCTTGTTTCTGACTGTACTGATTCAAACAAACAGGAGCTCATTAGTTTAATAAAGTTACGAGCTCTTAAAATTGCGTGAAAATGAAGAAAGGATTGAATATCTGGCGCCATGTGTAAGTCTTCATTAAAAACCTGACCATTGAGGTCACAGAGACGTCCTGTTTGACCAACTGATGCATTTTTATTAATAAACAGAATTTTAATTAATGCAGATTGATTGGGCAAATAAGACATTTGACTTGTTATCCCTAAATCCAATCAAATAAAAAAAACGATGATGTGTAGGTAGGCAATACTTATTCAACATTTTATATTCGTTGAGAGGTTATCCCCAAAGCCCGGGAGCCTTTTCAAGGTTTTTTCACGAAAAAAAAAACATCAAAAAAGAGCCCAGTTCCATCAATTAAAATTTTCAGCGTAGGGCTCAGAAGGTAATGGAAAGGCCTGACTGCCACGATAGCAGCTGGGCATATAGCCGTCATTATGAGGTTCTTTATTTTCGGTATTTTTTTAAATCCAGCATTCCAGCCTTATCGCTATTGTTAGCGCTGGCAGTCGAAAAATTGAAATATAAAATAATGGACAATTAATTTTGACAGCTGAAAATTGGCGGGATGTCATTTCCAAGTTTACTTTTTGGATTTGATTTGGTTGTTTTTAACCTAGTTTCCCGGTTACTACTGCAATGTACTTAGTTACCTACTATGCTGATATGGCAGGTATGTAGATCTAGCAAGACAAGTCGATAAACTGCTTCTGGTGACCTTAATAGAATAGTCGACAACGGCTCAATTGCCAAAAAAAGCTGCTCAAATTGTTTTCATCCTAAGTACATTCCTATTACCTATCTTATTTGTTGGTTGAACTAATTTTGGCAATACATTGTAGAATTGCGAACTTAAGCATTTCATAATCAATTGCGGTTCCTTGCTGTCAAGAGCGAATTAGGGATGATTTACGCTGGACCGTGGCAGAAGCGAGCCGTGCCAAACTTCACGAACATTTCATGCTACACCGTGTTCGAGTCTTGGTCTCAACAAATTGGGCAGACACGGATGCGGCCCGCGCCAGTGACGGTCTAGCCTAGCATAAATCATCCCTAAATTGATATATCAGCGTGCGCTGTCAAATCTCAGCGGTGCTCAGCAATTCAGTCAGTAAGAGTTCGATCAGAGGCAGCGGTTGAGTCGCGCGGATCGGCGCGCGCGCTCGGAATGTGCGAGAGTTCGTTGTTATAAGTAATATGGCGGCCTTTAGGTGAGCTTTTCTTTTTAAATTAACTATGAGTTATTATGTTTTAAAGTTCCCGTATCTAATGTTAAATCTAAATTTTGCTGGTTTTTTTATTTTGGTTTATTTTAGAAATCTAAATAATTAGGGTTTCCTACCTACTATTTTTCCTATTTTTCGCAGGATTTTATTTTATTGTGTTTTGTGACATACATTTTCTTTTTGCAAATTGAATACTGTGTTTATATATATTTTTTAATTTCAACATAACGATAAAAAACTTAAGTTTGTATTTTGAATTGTGGCCTAGAAAAAGTGAAGGGCTCACTTTTTAAAACTGGGTAGGGTACATTATTTTAAATTAAGCAGTTTTTTAAGAATTTGCAAAAGCTTGTTGTGTCTTTTTGAACTATTCCAATATTTATTTGCGCGTCGATGTCTCTACCACCGAATTTACAAAAAAATTGTCTGGCCATTACTTTTTTGTTTATGAACGGAATTTAATCATATTTTTTTAGGGTATCATAGTTTTTATCCAGTGCGCAAATTGTAACCATGACTTCAGCATATCATTCTAGAACCCCTAGCGTAGAAATGTTTCGTCGGTTACACAGAAAAAAATCAGCTGTTTCATAGAAAAGTGCAATACCTACGCGGTCAAAATCTAAGGAACAGCTGATTTTTTTTGTATAATCGACGAAAAATTTGTGCACTGGGGGTTCTAGAATAATATGCTGAATTCATGGTTACAGTTTGCGCACTGGATAAAAACTTATGCTGTATTATACTCTTGAGGTGGTCGCATATAAAATTGGTCATGTTCTGATGAGTAGTTTTGAGTTAGCTTAGTTACGCATTTTTTCACTTAGTGCAAGCTGATGATGTTAATAGCTTCCTGTCACTGTGTTGTGTGGGGAGGTAGGTACCACCTCTCTGTATCTGATCACGCCTGATGGAAAGCGATTTGGATTTGAATTTATTTTTGGTGGATTTGGTTTTGGTCGCCTTAAAAAGTTTTTGTCTTAATCTTCTAATGTTATGAAATCCTAAATGTGGCAGAAGAAAATTGGATAACCCCTTTAGACAAACATACAAGGAATCTAACACAATGACAAATGTCGTTAGCGGCACACTCCGCTAAACGAAACAAATGAATTATTAATGATCGTATCACATCGCCGAAACATGCGCTAGTAAAAATACATGTACTTCATACAATAAATTATAATAACGTTTGCATTTCATCATGTTTGCGAGTAATTCGTCATTGACAGACGTGAGTTCAAGATGAATCAAGATGCTTTGTGATTGTCATCATGATTCTTGTTTTTGGAAAGTTCTCACACATCATCATCTGCCTTGCCCAAGTTTTGTGGGGTCAGCTTCAATTATAACCAGATGCAGCTAAATACTACCGGTATTATACATGAAGTGACTGGCTATCTGACCTCCACAACCCAGTTACTGGGTAATACGATAGAAGCTTGGTAAGACTAGTTCTGTCAGAGATCCCCGAATAACAGTCGGGACCCAAACGACTTAAAGTGCTTTCCGAGGCACGAAGGCTATACAGATGGTCACCCAGCCACGGACCAACCTTGGCCAGCGTAGCTTATCGCGATCGAACCCTACAGCTGTTACTACTTAGCCACAAGCCCCTCTGGGCTTTTCTCTGCTCAGAGAGACCTCTTTGGGCAGCTCTGACACTTCCAGTTTAAACGGTTAAAAAGCTCCTCCATTAACAGAAACTGGGACTCTTATAACGTGAATGGGGTACGGTAAATCTACACCCATATGGTCCCAGACCGAACTGGCGGTACCCCTAAAATAAATACAGGCGTTGTGGTTTTGCATGATAGGTTAAATGGGTACTTTGCTCTCACATATAAAAGCAACAAGAATAATGTACCCTGGATTTTGTAATAATATATTGATTTAAAAAAAGTGTCCCTAGAGTTTCCTGCCCGTTCTTCTCCAAAGATCTACGTTTTTAAATGGCCAACTAGCTTCAATTTTCTAACTGACCGACTTTTTGACAATTCAAAACTGTCTGTCTGTAGGTATATGGTTTAACTGAAATAAATTCATTAACATTAGGCGAGCTCGATCATTATTGCACTTCAAGCTTTGCAAATGAGAGAATGTACAAGCAAAGCGAGCTCGAAAATCTTTGCATCTCGCCTCGAATGGGATTGGTTTTATTTTGACACACAAAAGAGGTCTAATTTAAACTAAAATTCATTTATTTCGGACACCAGGGATCCATAACTCACGGTCTAACTATGTCGATTGATTTAAAGAAGCTTAACAATTAAGATACGGACTCATCATCATCATTTCAGCCGAAAGACGCCCACTGCTGGACATAGGCCTCCCCCAAAAGGGGGGTTTTGCCATAATCGCCACGCTTGGCAGGCGGGTTGGCGATCGCAGTATGGTGGTCAAATGCATTGAGAACGCTGCTGCCCATTCTCTAGTAAGTCCCTTAGTCGCCTTCTACGACACCCACGGGAAGAAATGGGATGGTGCTATTTTTTTACGTCCACCATCACACGGAACGATTCGTCCTAGCCTATCTTAATTGTGAAGCTCGCTCTTGCGTCCTAATGCCAGAGCGAGCGGAATAAGCTCGATAATGATAGCTCCTCCCCCCCGCCTAGAGTCAATTCGATTTTTGGAAATAGGAGTTTGGGACAATGCTGACTTAAGCACAGAAGTTTTAGAATTGAGGTATTGCAGAATGAAATGAATAAAATTTTCCTCAAATAGGTTAAGTTCTCTATTATTGTATTAGGCGTTTTCGGTTTCTTTTTTTTAGTTTTAAATGTTTTTACACGTAAGTACACTTTATTTAGTAACCAAGGGGTGTAAGTGCACCTTCTTCACTACCAGCTGTGCCCCACATTCCATAACAAAGTCAATTAGCTACCAGGAGAACAGAAAATCCAGATGAACATTAAGAGTAACTTTAATGTTCCGTGTTCACACTGTTACGATGTCAATAAATGTCTGAATAAGCTTCAGCTATTCGGTGCAGTCGTTAATTCATTAATTTTACTGTTTCATTCACTACAATGTTGGTTATGTGGCCATCTTTATTTTTGAACACCCTTTTACTATAGCGACACGTCCTTGCTTCTCTCGGGTGCATTGACGACGTGTCAAATCATTTAGATTTATGCGCTGTAGGTATGTACGTACATAAGTTAAATATATAATATAATAATAAATCAAAAATCTATCACAGAAAAAATCAATAAGTATACAGAATTACCAGAGAAGAAATTATCAGAGTTTGGAAAATGAATAGAGTCACAATAGTCCCAATAGTAATATCTACGACGGGGGTTATCCTGAAACAAATATTCAATAGTTTTAATGCACTAAATCTATCTAAATACACATACAATGACACTACAAAAAGCTGCCATATTAAACACTTGCTGTATATTTAGAAAATTCCTACAACTAGACTTAGATAAGAATTTCACTGCAGTACAGAGCAATTTACCTTCTTAGAACAATAACTAGAATCTCACCTTGGTTTACACGAATGAGATTCTAATTCTTCTACTCTAAAAATTAAATGAAAAACAAAAATAATGATATTAATATCATATTAATAATAATGTAATATTATTAATTATGTAATATTAGTTAATCATCTGCCTCGCCATTTCCCAACTATGTTGAGGTCGACTTCCAGTCTAACCGCATGCAGCTGAATACCAGTATTTTACATGGAGCGACTGTCTATCTGACCTCCATCACCCAGTAACTGGGTAACACGATACCCCTTGGTAGGACTGATTCTGAGACTTTCGGGCTTCTGATGATCGTGACGAGTATAATAGAACCATGAATAACAGTAGGGGCCAACGGCTTACCGTGCTTTCCGAGTAAACCTATCTATACAAGTACCTATGTAAAGATGGCCACTTGGCCACAAGCCCGCCTAAATATTAGGTTGGGGAAAAAGTCTTTTCGCATTATAGTATGTATGAACTTGTAATAAAATCTCTTTGGCTATACTATTTGTATCTGGCTGGTTTTGGTATCATTGAAAGTTTAAATTTTAAAGAACATAATTCCAAATTCAAATTAGGAAAATGTGTGATTCTCATTTGTTTTTCGTACCGTCAAGATGAGTGAATCTAATGAAGAAATTCGATACATTTTAAAATTTTACTACAAAAAAGGTAAAAATGCAACGCAAGCCGCGAAAAAAATTTGCGATGTTTATGGACCTAGTGTAGTGTCTGCTAGAGTAGCACAAATTTGGTTTAAGCGTTTTGAATCCGGAAATTTTGATGTCAAAGATGCACGTCGCTCTGGTCGCCCTATTACGGATAAAATGGATGCCATTTTTGAAAAAGTGGAGCAAGATCGGCGGCATACCAGTAGTTACGACGTAGCTGAAGAACTGGAAATTGACCACAAAACAGTTTTGGCGCATTTGAAAAAAACTAAGTACACAAAAAAGCTCGACATTTGGGTACCTCACGAGCTCACTGAAAGAAACCTAATGAACCGTGTACTCATTTGTGATTCTTTATTACGACGTAATGAAACCGAACTATTTTTGAAGAAGCTGATAACTGGTGATGAAAAGTGGATCACGTATGACAAGAACGTGCGAAAAAGGTCGTGGTCAAAGGCCGGTCAGGCTTCACAGACTGTGGCGAAACCCGGGTTAACTCGCAACAAGGTGATGCTGTGTGTGTGGTGGGATTGGAAGGGCATTATTCATTATGAGCTGTTGCCACCAGGCAGGACCATCGATTCTGAACTCTAATGCGAACAACTGATGAGATTAAAGCAAGAAGTTGAGAGAAAGCGGCCGGAATTAATCAACAGAAGGGGTGTGGTTTTTCATCATGATAACGCTAGACCTCACACATCTTTAGCCACCCAACAAAAATTAAGAGAGTTTGGCTGGGAGGTGTTAATGCATCCGCCGTATAGTCCTGACCTTGCACCTTCAGATTTCCACCTGTTTCGGTCTCTTCAGAATTCTTTAGGCAGTGTCAGGTTAACATCACGAGAGGACTGTCAAAACCACTTGTCGCGGTATTTTGACCAGAAGTCCCAAAATTTCTATAGCAATGGGATCATGTCCCTACCTACAAGATGGCAAAAAGTTATCGAACAAAATGGTACCTACATACTTTAGTTAAATGTAAATAAACTTTATTAAAAAATGTTTTGAATTTTCTTAAAAAATGCGAAGAAACTTTTTCCCCAACCTATTATTATTCAAAATGTGGGTGTACTATAAGTATACCCTTATTTCGCTAGTCCTCGTCTGCCTCTGCTCATCCCTTCGAAAGTAAAAAACGATTTTCTTGTCATCGTTACATCGCTTGTTTCTAGGGTAACTACCAAGATTCAATGAACGAGAAATGGAGAAACGCGAGCATTCATTCGTTCATTATGGTTCATTTGTTTTCATTAGGGCTTCAGGTCAACGACTTGCAGCTTTTTTATTGCTGTGAGTTTCGATTTAATCAAGATTATTTACCAGTATTTTATATGGAGCGACTGCCTTTCTGGCCACCACAACCCAGTAACTAGTTAACACGATACCCCTTGGTATGACCGGTTGTCAGACTTTCGGGGTTCTGACGATCCGTGACTACTGTCAAAGATCCCCGAATGATAGCCGGGACCAACGCTTACCGTGCTTTCCGAGGCACAGAGGGCTCTTGGTATGTTAATATAGTCTCCCATCCATGGACCAACTGGGGCCAGTATAGCTTAACCTAATCGATCGACCCATGTGGCTGTAGAATGATTGTATGACACCAAATTCCGAATTACCCGTGGACAATTATACAGGGTGTTTGGCAGAACGTTGAACATACGAAAATGGTGGATAGGTGGGGTCATCTGCTACTTACTCAGCTCTAATTTATGTGGCCCTGGCCCCTTGGGTATTTAAAAAAATATTTTTTTGGTTTCTTCTAGTTTCACCACTTTCTTAACTTTAAAGTGTATTTTTTTATAAAAATGGGTAAAACAGGCAATGTTTTTGTTAGATGTTAGCTAGAAAAAAGTTATGAGCCCAAACTTACAGAAAGATGTAAAAAATACTTAAATCTTAATTTCAACTTGCATTTAAATAAAAATGATTGAGGAGTTCCAATTCTAGCAAAACACCCCTAGTGTGTGACCTTTCTAATGGTATGTAATTTGCTTTTATAAAACTGCAACAAAAAAAATGAAATAACTCTTATTATTTATAAGAGTTATTTCATCTTTTTTGTGGCCAGGGCCAAATAAATTAGGGCTGAGTAAGTAACAGATGACCCCCCCACCATTTTCGTATGTTCAACGTTCTGCCAAACACCCTGTATTTGCGTGTCTACTTAGTAGGTACAATTCTCTCGCCACCATTATCGCTCCTGACTTTGTTGTTTCTGCCACTTTGTAGGCATCAGCACTTTATTACCCATGTAGGTAGGTGTCCCTCATTCTTCTAAGAATCAGTGCTTTATCTGTTGTTTTGTAAAAACAGTGTAGCAGAAACATCAATATGCAGAATTAAACCATGAATTCAAAACATGATTCTAGACAGGGTTTCGCAGAAATTTTTCGTCAGTTACCAAAAAACAAACTGCGTGATCAAAATGTATGGAACAGCATAACAAAAACTCAAGCAATTTTATAAACTCTACGTACCTACCTACTCCTATAAATATAAACTAGCTGGGTCCCGCGAACTATACCTCATGCGTATGAGCTACACATGACATGACATGCTACGCATGAGGTATAGTTCTGAAACAACGTTAAAATGCTGTTTTTTATTACCATGAAAGTCTAAAATCCCAAATGAACTAACCTTCCATTTTCATGATTCGGTTTTCAGTAGTTGTCGTGCATTTGGCACAGTATAAGTGATATCTGTCAAACGGCCAGGCAGTCACGAAACCATATCATGTATAACCTGACCCTGCTTCGCACGGTTTTTAAGACTTCACAAAACATCGATGTTTCTGCGCTATTTCTAAATTAGATCATCATTATCATCATAATTTCAGCCGAATGGCGTCCAGTGCTGGATATAGGCCTCCCCCAAGCATGGCTACTTCTCGCATCCAGCGGTGTCCTGCGGCCTACACCAGGTCATCACAGTCAGGTCCACCTTGTGGAAGGCCTTCCGCTGCTACGTCGTCCAGTACACGGTCGCCACACCAGAACCTTTCGGCCCCATCGGCCATCTGTTCTGCGAGTAATGTGCCCTACCCTCTGTCACTTAAGTTGGTAAATTTTTCGGGTTATACAGGTTACCTTGGTTCTCCTATGAAGAGATTCATTTCTGATTCGATCGCGTTGTTAAACCCCAAGCATAGCCCTCTTCATTGGCCTTTGAGTCACTTTCAACCTTCTTGTGGCGCCCGATTTTTTTTTGTAAAGTTGTTAATTCATTTTTTTAATTTGAACATAGACTGATAACTACTACTAATAACCGCTGCACTATTTAATGTTATAACCACAGTTCGGATATTTGGATGCATGCTTACCAGTTTTTACCTATGAGAGTATGGATACGGCTTTTTAAAATATTTTTTCTGGAAAATATCCCGGGATGCCAGGAATACTGGGAATGCATAACTAGTCGAGTATATAGAATGGAAGCAACTTCTAAAAAATATTTGCACGTTTTCTACACAATTCAATAAGCAATATTTTGTTACATTGACCCACTCAAGAGTCTTGACGTCACATTACCGTTAAAGAACCCAACAAATTGGCTCGCTGACCACTCATTGACTGTTGAAGGTCAAATAAAGTGGTCGGGACGCAGTTCAATTATTTGTTGACCTGAGTGTATCGGGATTCGATGCCCAAAGTAGGACACGAATGATGGTTTAATTTATTTGATGCATTGACACTTTGGCGGCAGTGTGGCGGGTCAATGTTAGGTCGGGAAGATGGTAGAAGGATCCAGATTATTTCTGACCTAATTACGTAACACACCATTAATCGGAATCGTTTTGAAGGTTATTGCAAATTCATTGCTTCATATAATTTATGTTCGAATAATTTGTCTGCTCAACAAATTTATGAACGCAATTAATGTTATTAAACTACCAAAATGAAAGCCATTCCAACTGTTAGTGTGTTACGTAATTATCCCGCTGATTAATTTTAGAAAAAAAAATGTAATAGTTTTAACTACGCCAAAAACAAAACATAGGGACATGGCAGTTGTAGCTAAACCTACATTAATATCGTAAAAAATATGGACTGAATAGTAGTAATACCTATTAATTATTAAAAAATAATACTAATAATGCAATTTATTAATTAAATTTTGATTGCGAGAAATCAATTGCGTTTTAATGTCGTTTGTGTAAATATCAATGGATGGATGGATGTGGAAAAATGTTGCATTATCAACGGCTTTCGGTTTAAGATAATATATTGCACTCATAAAGAATACAATTATTGACTCCTTTGAGGAAAACATAACAACTAAGTTAAGCGACGGTTTCGCTAGGTCTAAAACTAAAATAAAGTTATAGAAATAAAGTAAAACCGTAAGATTTAAACATTATTAATTAAGAACATGGTGCTTTAATAACCTTGCTAATAGCCTTTAAAAGTTGTGAATCATTTCGATTCCATAATTACTCTAAGCATAGAGTTGAGCCCCCTCTTACACAACAGCCTTTCCACCGTAGTTTGTCTTCGGTGCTTTCAAAATTATATAGGAATCTACTTAATTATTGCGTTGGGTACGGCTTCCAGTCAAACCAGATGTAGCTGAATACCAGTATTTTAAATGGATCGATTGTCTATCTAACCACCACAACCCAGTTACTGGGAAACACGATACCGCTTGGTAAGACTGGTTGTCAGACTTTGTAACGCACTTAATGTAAACTGCACCCTAATTGCGTAACTCACGATTAATCATAATCAGTTTAATTTTGACAGTTCAACAATAATCATTGCGTTATTTACGTTGTAGAGCAGACACATTTTTCGAACATATGAAGCAATGGTTTAACAATCTGTTTCAAAACGAAACAGATTATGATTAATCGTGAGTTACGCAATTAGGGTGCCGATCACCTTAGACAAGTCCTTTTTTGCACAGCTTGATAATGAAGGATCTTTATCATTTACTAGCTGACGCGGCGAACTTCGTAGTGCCATATTTTATTTCTCCAGTCGCGACTGGTAAAATTAAATCAGTTGGTAATTGTTTTGTCAATGATCTGTCAAAGTCTTCTGTCACATACCGTCAATCACTTTTTGTATTAGATTGTAAATATTAATTCTGATCAAATCTATATATTAAAAAATAAATCTTAATACAAACCTTGTCCTGACAATAAGGAATACATAAAAAAAAGAATCATCCAATTTGGTGCAGTCGTTCGGAAGTTAATGCGCGTACATACATTTCGGCGATTCATTTTTATATATATTGATTATGTCGAAACGAGCTATATACTCAAGTTGATGGTTAAATAGTAATAGAGGATCATTTTTTGGGAGGAGGAGAATCTCGTCCAAACATTATTAGGTATATTGCAGATCTTTGTAATTTAATACTGCTCTATTTCGTTCCAGGTTTACTGTTTTCATAATCGTGATATCATCATACCCGACCAGCAATGGACAAACAGGTGAGAAAAAATTTAAATGTCATCAATCTTCTGCTCTTATCCCAATTAATTTGGGGTCGGCACAACATATCTTTTTTTTCCACACTATTAGTCGTCATCTCGGGAGTCACCCCCATTCTTACTATCCACCGTCCATCCACCGTTTCTTTGGTCTCCTACTCTGATAATCATGGACATTAATTATACTCAAAACTGTCCTCACTACAACTTTCCACATTCCTCTGTACAAAACGTAAATGTAAAAATCATAAAAAAATATTGTAATAAATAATTGAAGTCCCCCTTTGGTTATATGAAACCATAGCGATGCATTTACATGAATTAGTGGTCGCCCAGTGGTCCAAACTCGACCATAATTTATTTAAACTTTAATGTATTTTTTATGCATCATTATACAGGACGATTTTTCAGTCATCGTCCAAATTTTGAAGGGTGATAGTACTCGTGAAATTGAACAACTTTCTCCAAGGAACATGGGTCGAAATATGAAAAAAGTAAGTCTGACCTCCCATGCGAAATCAATAGTCAGCTGATCGATTTTGTATGGAAGGTCTAATTTTTTTTGAACAAATGAATAATATAGACGGTGACTAAAAAATCACTCTGTATAAAAATATTAGCTTTCTGCACTCCTTCTCCATATAAATTTTAAGTGTTCCAAATTTCGTACTTAAATATATTACTACTACTGTTACGTCCGCGTTATTTTCGTAAGTAGAGGTATAGTTTTTGTTTCACGTCTTAATGTACAGGGTGTAACGGAAACCTTATTACTATCCTTAAGCACTAAAGATAACAACTGGTATAGAATCACTATACTTACATAGTTTCAGCTCAAAATGAAATACTCTAAGAATTGATACCAAATTTTCGGTTTCATATGTTTCTTAAATTCAAATCATAAAACACGTGTCACCGCACTACGTAGGTCAATAACTTTCCACGATACTTGCCAATATCACGATAAATCTCTTGCAAGTGATGTGTTTGTTTAATTTTTTTCTGGTATCAATGTACCTATTAAAAAATCTTATAATTTCCGAACATTTAGTGATAGTATTAACAAACCCTTCAGAAATCGTTTGATATCATCCAAAGAAAGCTTTTGGTATGTATTCTTTCCGTTACACGATGTATAGATTTAATGATATTCAGACTGGCTGCCTCGCTGGTCTAGTGGTCGCGCTACTGGTGAGTATAATGTCCAGCGGGGTAATTGCTCATACCAACAATAGGAATGGCTTTCATATTAAATCAAAATCAAAATCAATAGTCATTTATTCAAACTAGGCTGAGAGTCAGCTCTTTTTGAACGTCAAAATTACATAAGACAGTCTCCCCAAAACGCCCGCCCTTCACCACTTCCTAGTGCTTTAGCTGGGAAGAAGAAGTGGCGCAACAAACTCCCCAGCAGCACAGCTGTCTGTTAAGTTAGAAGAACTTGATTCTATACAGTGGTAGGTAATTAACATTACGAAACACAAAAAACATTAAATTTGCCATATGTCAGCTAGCACTCGCCTATATTACCAACAAAACATTGAAAATATAGTACTGAAGTAGAAATAAACTGAATTACACAGGCAAATAAAATAAACAATTATATGAACTAACATAATTATGTAACCTGTCAGTAGGCAAGCTAATACTGGTGAAAGAACATAAACATTGTCTTGAGTTAATCACAGCGACCAACAATTATGTAGTCGTTGATAGAATAGTATGTTTGAACAGAGGGTGGATTTTTTACTTTAGCTTTAAACGCATTAAAATGCAAATCTAGCAAAGAAGAGGGAAGCTTGGTATAAAAAGTTATACCAAGACCAACAAAAGAGTTATGAACCTTATGAAGCCGGTGAAAGATAACACGTAGTTTGTCCTTATTTCTAGCTATTGTATTGACAGTTCAACAGCATTCATTGCGTTACTTACGTTGTTGAGCAGACCCATTTTTCGACCGTAATTTTGAAGCAATGGATTTGCAATTTGCTTTAAAATGGTTCAGATGCAGATTACTGATGATTGGTAGTGTGTTACGCAAAGGTCTGTGCTATAGCTGTACAGTCACGAGCTTTAACAAAAAGCCAAATTCAAAAGGGATTTTCTCTTAAATAACGGTTGCAAGCTTGAGATTACCTAGGTATTTCATTATAGTGTCCAAAATATTATTTTCATAATAACATAAAATTGCCATCAGTACAAGAGGAGAAAATCACTTTAAAGTTGGTAAGCGTATACATATTAGTGCTCGTGACTGTACACATCTGGCTAACCTTCCGGGGATTATAGGCGTGATGATACGTTTATATCATCTATTTTCGTCTCCTAAAACATTGATATCAATCATTGATAGTTTATATCCCACAAAGCAACATTAAAAAAACACTTAACATTGACAGAATTGACCAAATTGGTCTGAACCAATTCTGTCAATACCAAATGGCTTCCAATTCATATTTTAATGAACTGATTTAAGATAATTTATGACTAGTATCGTAGATATATAATGTTTTCTCAGAGACGTAAGGGTTCATTCAGCGTAGATATAGACGGTGGGGCAGACAGGGCACGATCCCTGGGTGCGTATCGAAGGGGGGCGCGAAAAGTCGCGAATTATTAAATTTAAACATAACAAAATATCTTAATAAACCATTTCACTGTTCTATCTAAGAAATCTGAAGAGCTACTTGAATTTATTGTGCAGTATGAAGATGATGTTCCGCAGTGGCGTGCTTAGGGGTCAAAATCAAGGCAAGCCGACAGATTTTTTACTATTTAAAAACAGCTAAGGGATTGGCTCATGTTCTCATGTTTGTTAGTATTACTAACACCATTATGATCATTTTGGTTAGAAAACCTATAAATACGAAGATAACTAAATATAATAATTACAATTTTATTAGGGCAAGCTGGGCTTTTCGGCTTCTATGAAGGTACCGCCACTGATGTTCCGTGTGGTGCCGGGCGTAAACAATAGCACCATCCCATTTCTTCCCGTCAGTGTCGTAAAAGGCGACTAAGGGACTGACTAGAGAATGGGTAGCAGCGTTCTCTATGCATTGTATCATACTGCGATCGCCAACCCGTCTGCTAAGCGTGGCGATTATGGCAAACCCCCCCAAAAAACCGGTCGAGGTGGCTGTGCTTGGGGGAGGCCTATGTCGAGCAGTGGACGTCTTTCGGCTGAAATGATGATGGGGATGAAAGCGTATTTCCAAATCTGCCCATTTCTATTCTTTGCTTAAAACTGCAGCATTCTAAGTAGTGAGTGATGTTTTTGCAAGTTGAAATTAATACCTACCTTTGTTATTGAAGGTTGTAATTGGTCAAGAAAGGTTATGCAACCTAACTTTGCTCAGTATAGACCGAGCAGATAATTTACGAAGGGGCGCAAATGCGATGCGTGCCCTAGGCGCCATTTTCTATTGGTACGCCCCTGTGTTTTCTAGCTTCTGCCCGCAGTAAATTTCTTGTTCCCCATCGTACTTTGTCTTCCCTTAGCGGTCTTCCTCACAATTTTTCCTTTTTTCCGGCTACTAAGGGCCGTAACGTGATGTTCAATCAATGATATATTACCTTTAGACGTATTACCGTCGCTCAATATTGGCAAGATAAATGCAAGGTAATTGCCTGTCGTGTTATTAGTCACGAACCATCCAGTGACGAGGCGCAATGCTAGTGACGTAACTAAATACGTATGTTTATCTCTTTCTAAAACAAAATTGGTATGGGTCTTTCCTGTTCTTCGCGCACTGTATGATTGTACTAGTAGCTACATTCAAACTTTTTTTTCGTGGTTGTGATATCACCAAATAACTTTTCCCGCTCTAGATGGAGCGGGAGGACGTGTCAGACATTTACTGACTAAAACCCGCCCGTGTTCCTTCAGCTGCTTGTGTGCCAGGGGCCACGGTATCTCTTTCGAACAACCTTCACCCCTTGCCGGCGTCGGCCCTTGCAGACCCCACCCGTTGCTGCTGACATCTCTGCACATTCATGATTTACGCTGTTTTAGAGTGCTCTAATATTCGTGTATGACGCGTCTATTTATAATACATCGTTGTGTTAAATAGCCTATAATAACCTCGTCAAGAATCGGGATAAAAAATAATTTATGAAATCAAACAAATTCATCAGCTTTATTGAATTAGTAAAGGTTGCACGTCGATGACCCTATTACCCTAATAGGGACATTGGTGCAACTGTTAACATGGATTCGGTACATGATTTTGAAATACCCACAGGTATGTGGAGGGTAAAATTTGTCGGTAGTTTTTTTTTAAATTAGCCTGCCCTGTCCCACTACTAAGCAAAGGCCTCCCCCAGATCCCTCCAAGTATCCTTCTCTAAGGCCATCTTGATTGCCGTTGGTTATTTTAAAAAAAATGCATCTTGACCGCGCAGGTATGCGACAGCTGTCTTTTTTAAACTGATAAAAAATTGCAACGTGGTTGGTGAATCATGATCTAAATTCATGGTAACAGGTTGGGCGTCAGTGTCCGTGCCATCTCTATAAGATATACATTAATGATATATGTATCAATTTCAGTCATCATCATCATTTCAGCCGAAAGACGTCCACTGCTGGACATAAGCCTCCCCTAAAAGGAGGTTTTGCCATAATCGCCACGCTTGGCAGGCGGGTTGGCGATCGCAATATGGTGTTAAAAGGTATAGAGAACGCTGCTGCCCATTCTCTAGTATATCCCTTAGTCGCCTTCTACGACATGTGGGTGAACTTGGCAGATCATTTCTCAGCAGAGCAAAATATAATGTGAGTTCTATTCGCATGCGGATGAGTTCTGGAGTTCCTTATACTTAATAATAATTAATTAATTAAAATATAGTTCAGGCGTTTTTGCCTGAAAAAAGGTCGAATGAAAATATGCTCTGCTAACTTCCGGTAGCAGATCATTTTTTCCAAAATTACAATTTTAAAACAGATTTAGGCACACAGTGGTGAGTTCTATAGTTCCTAATACTTTTCCGGAATAGTTCTGCCGACCTAAGTCATGAAATAAATAAAAAAGAAAATGTTACCCGCTACAAGGAAAATAAAATCATTTTGTCAAAAGAGGCGCCTGGTAAATTTCTAGCTTTTCGTAGATTCTATGGACTAAGTTAAGTAGCAGTCAAGACCCCCAGGAACAGAAAAAAACAAAATAAACGCAGTTGTCTCTAAAAGATATCAGCAGATCCTTATGAAAAACTTAGATAGCAAGAAATCTAGATTTTATTGAGTGATTAAGTTGGTATGATACAAAAAAAATGACTACAACTGAGGAGGTAACCCTCCAAATTTTATATTGCAACTTTAAATGAACTATACTAAAACGGCATAAGTAAACCAGAACTCTGACTCAGGTATCAGCGGAGCATGGGTAAAGATTTAAGACAGAAAACCTCAGGATTTTAATCAGTGGAATAAAAAGACGGATCAAAATAAATTTGAGTAGCACTCAGGAGCCGAAACTCAACGGTTTCTTATGCAACATTAAAATACCTATCCAAAAACATGCAAACGAATCCCAGAACTCCGACTCAGGTATCAGCAGAGCATGGGTAAAGCTTTAAGACAGAAAAACGCACCATTTCAATCAGCGGTTATTAAAGATGGATAAAAAAAATTTTGAGTAGCACACAGGAGCAGGAACTCCACAGTTTCTTATGCACCACTAAAATACCTATCCAAAAACATGCAATCGTATCCCAGAACTCCGACTCAGGTATCAGCAGAGCATGGGTAAAGCTTTGAGACAGAAAAACGCACAATTTCAATCAGCCGTTAATAAAGATGGATCAAAAATAATAATTGAGTAGCACTCAGGAGCGTGAACTCAACGGTTTCTTATGCGAAAATAAAATACCTATCCAAAAACATGCAAACGCACGATTTTTATCACTGATTAAAATCCTAAGGTTTTCTGTCTTAAATCTTTACCCATGCTCTGCTGATACCTGAGTCGGAGTTCTGGGATTCGTTTGCATGTTTTTGGATAGGTATTTTAGTGGTGCATAAGAAACCGTTGAGTTTCGGCTCCTGAATGCTACTCCAGACTCGACAGACTCATCCGACAGACCCGACAGACTCGTCCGACAGACCCGACAGACCCGTCCGACAGACCCGATAGACCCGTCTGACAGACCCGTCCGACAGACACGTCCGACCCGACTGACAGAGCCGACCGACCCGTCCGACAGAGCCAACCGACAGACCCGACCGACAGAGCCGACAGACCCGACCGACAGAACCGACAGACCCGAAAGACACGACAGACACGACAGACCCGACAGCCACGACAGAACCGACAGACACGACAGACCCGACAGACACGACAGAACCGACAGACACGACAGACACGACAGACCCAACAGACACGACAGGCACGACAGACACGACAGGACCGACAGAACCGACAGATACGACAGACCCGACAGACCCGGCAGATATGACAGATACGACAGAACCGACAGAACCGACAGACACGACAGACATGACAGACCCGACAGACACGACAGACACGACAGATACGACAGACCCGACAGACCCGACTGACACGACAGACACGACAGACACAACTGACATGACAAACCCGACAGACACGATAGACACGACAGACCCGACAGACACGACAGACACGACAGACACGACAGACCCGGCAGAACCGACAGACACGACAGACACGACAGACACGACAGACCCGACAGACCTGACAGACACGACAGATACGACAGAACCGACAGAATCAACAGACACGACAGACCCGACAGACACGACAGACCCGACAGACACGACAGACACAACAGACCCGACAGACACGACAGACACGACAGACACGACAGACACGACAGAACCGATAGACACGACAGACACGACAGAACCGACAGACACGACAGACACGACAGACCCGACAGAACCGACAGACACGACAGACCCGACGGAACCGACAGACAGATCGTGGACAATACTATCTTGGGAAGTGGACGTTTAAAACCTAAAGGACAAACTTCCAAATTATTTTTATAAATCTGTTTTTGCTAAATCAAAATTTACGATACAACAAAAAATCCAATAATAAAGTAAGTAGTAGTAGTTGTTTTTCTTGTCAAGTGGTGGTGGTGGTGGTTTTGGTGGATTTGTTGTTGACCATAGTCACCAACAAATTAGTTACTGAAGCTGCTGACGTAGCTGAGGCATTTAATGAGTTTTTGCCAACATATCTTTAACTACGACTCGCAACTTAAATTCGTCCCCGTCTAAAGCGGTAAATAGCGGCTGGCATAGTAGTGTGCCCAAATGTAGTAGCTTATTTAGTTTCGAACATGTAACGCCTCGTGATGTAGTCAGTATTTTTAACACACTTACGGGTCTTTACTGGGGCATCTCTATTAAACTTTTAAGTAATATAATCGACATCGTAGCCCCCTATCTAGCTATTACATTTAATAAATGTGTTGACTTAGGAACTTTTCCCGACCTCATGAAGAGTTAAATCATACGATTATTTAAATCTTGAAATGTTAATACTCAAGCCGTTGCTAAGACATTTTAATTTAAATTGCCTCCTTCATGATGAACAATATGGCTTTATAAAAGGTTGTTCAACTACAGACGCGGGCGTTGCTCTGCTGAAACACATATTTAACGCATGAGAGAACTCACAAAATGCTATTGGAGTTTTCTGTGATCTTTCTAAAGCATTTGATTGCGTGCACCATGACACACTATTGCGTGCACCATGACACGCTATTGCGTAAACTACGTCATTACGGTGTTCGAAATGAAGCTCTCAACGTAATAAATTCTTATTTAAATAATAGGCACCAATGTGTAGATATTAATGGTGCAAAATCTTCCGGGCTACCAGTTCAGTTAGGTGTACCTCAAGGCTCAATACTGGGTCCATTCTTATTCTTAGTATACATTAATGATTTACCATTCTATTTAAAGGGTATCTGTGACGTTGTACTGTTTGCTGATGATACCTCTCTTATCTTTAAAGTAGACAGGAATAGACAAGATTTTGACGACGTAAACAGTGCACTCTCAAGGGGTTACGCATTGGTTTACCACGAATAATCTAGTTCTGAATTCCAAGAAAACTAAATGTATAAAGTTCGCTTTACCGAATGTAAGAAATCTGGGACCCAATATCGTCATATATAATGAGGTGCTTGCAACTGTAGAATCGGCCGTTTTTCTTGGCATAACAGTAGATACCAAACTTCCTGCCTAGCGGGAAGGCTCAGTTCAGCTGCCTACACCGTCAGAAAAGTAAGACAATACACTGACGTTGATACAGCTCGGTTACTTCAGCTCGGTTACTCCAGCTCGGTTACTCCAGCTCAGTTACTCCAGCTCGGTTACTCCAGCTCGGTTACTCTATTTTAGTTATTTTCATAGCGTTATGTCTTACGGCATTCTGCTATGGGGTAAATCAAAATATTTTTGCTCTTCAAAAACGAGCTGTTCGTGCAATTTACCAACTAGGTGCTAGAGTTTCTCTGAGAGAATTTTTTAAAGATATTGGTATTCTCACGGTGGCATCGCAATTCATCTTCGCTATCTTACATATTAGGAAAAATATACACTTATACACTAAAAGCAGTGATAAACTACGTGCTCCCTTTCACCGGCTTCATAAAGTTCATAACTCATTTGCTGGGCTTGGTAGTTACCCCTCTTCTTTGCTAGATTTACATTTTAGTGCGTTTAAAGCTAAAGTAAAATCAAATCTTTGTTCGAAGGTATACTATTCTATGAACGACTACTTAAACGATAAGAATTGTTGGTCGCTGTGATTAACTCAAGACAGACAACGTTTGTGTTCTTTCACCAGAATTAGCTTAACTACTGACAGGTCATATGAATTACTTCATATCATTGTTTATTTACCATGACTGCATAAACCATTATTTTTTTAATCAATTAGTTTTTCATTTATTGTTGAATGTTAATTATATGCTATTATTGTATAGAATCAAGTTCTTTCAACTTGTTGCGCCACGTCTTCTTCCAACTTGTTGCGCCACGTCTTTTTCCCAGCTAAAGCACTAGGAAGTGGTGAAGGACGGGCGTTTTGGGGGACTGTCTTATGTAATTTTGACGTTCAAAAAGTGCTGACTCTCAGCCTAGTTTGAATAAATGACTTTTGATTTTTCCTTCTCTCGCTCGCTCACTGCTCCGTCGCCTCGCGAGCAAGGTGTCGCGCGGACGGAATGAGCACAGAGCAAAGTAATGTTTCAGATTCAAATGATGCGTTTGAAACGTGTTTTCTGAACCAATCTTTTGAATCACTTCAATGATCCGGATCAGCGAGTCGTTTCCGTAAAGAGTTACACACCTCTACACCCGTCCCATGCACTTCATCGGCCCAGTTTCTTTGGACTACTGAAGCGTACCAAAAATTATTAAGTAATTTATTTTCAGTTAATTCTATAAAGACGCGCCGGTTTTGCTTAGTGTTATAACGTAAAATTCAAACTATGATTAAATGACTTTTGATTTTGATTTTTGAAACATTTAGTCTTGGGTCTCCAGAGATTTCTATGCTAGATGGTATAATAATAATAAAATATTTATTTCAGATTAAAATCCATAATATTTTGTTAGTAAAAGAATTAACCTAATGTTAGTAAAAGAATGTTATTAAAAGAATGAACCTAATGTTACTAAAAGAATTAATTTAATGTTACTAAAAGAATTAACCTAATGTTACTAAAAGAATTAACCTAATGTTACTAAAAGAATTAACCTAATGTTACTAAAAGAATTAACCTAATGTTACTAAAAGAATTAACCTAATGTTACTATAAGAATTAACCTAATGTTACTAAAAGAATTAACCTAATGTTACTATAAGAATTAACCTAATGTTACTAAAAGAATTAACCTAATGTTACTAAAAGAATTAACCTAATGTTACTATAAGAATTAACCTAATGTTACTAAAAGAATTAACCTAATGTTACTAAAAGAATTAACCTAATGTTACTAAAAGAATTAACCTAATGTTACTATAAGAATTAACCTAATGTTACTAAAAGAATTAACCTAATGTTACTAAAAGAATTAACCCAAATTTACTAAAAGAACGTTTTAATGTTAATAAAATTCTATATACAAAAACGAAACGACTGATACCTACCTACGTTGCAACCGTATCCAGTGAGCCAGCATGGGGCTGTCCCTCTTATCACACAGTACACACAGGATGTTGTGGGAGCTCGTATTTAAGCGTGGTAAACCCAACAGCATCCTGAATACATTATTATACTGGACACGCAGGGCGTTGTATGCCCTCAGCGCGTACCTGACCCACAGACTGTACGTGTAAAAAGACTGGCAGCATGCTATGAAAAAGGGTTAATTTGACTTGCGTCGTACAACGTGCAAATCTGCGGATCAGCTTACCTCGGACAGCCATAGCCCTGAGTTCCCTTTCTATGTCCAGGTCATCATCGTACATTTTCATAAAAATACTGCTGTCGTTTTAAATATTTTGAGCTATTCTTGAATTTTACTTAATTAAATGTTTGCGTTACCCTCAACATCAGAGTTATTTAAAACGAAACCAGAAAAATTAACCTAATGTTACTGTAGAACGTGTAAATGCTGGCAGCGAAGGGGTGGACACGCTGATGTGTTGGGAGGTTTAAATTAGATTCCAAGTATGGTATTAATGCAGTATAATGAACCATGAAATTTACAATATTTGAGTAATAGCTAAAGAATCGACACACAACTATAACGACCGATGTCGTCGACTGGCTCGCTGAACTGAACGATGGACGGGCGCGTCTGCGTTGTGCGCAGGCCCCCCCGCGCGCGCGCTGCTACTCCTATGCGATGCCGCTCTCGCCGTGCCGTATATGTGTGTGATGTCCTTGTGCACGCACACATGCAAGGCGTCAACAGTTACTAAAAGAATTAACCTAATGTTAGTAAAATTCTATATACAAAATCGAAACGACTGATACCTACCTACGTATGCAGCCGTATCCAGTGAGCCAGCATGAGGCTGCCCCTCTTATCACACGATAAGTTTGCGTTACCCTCAACATCAGAGTTATTTAAAACGAAACCAGAAACAGCGAATTCGATGAATCACCACATATTTTCCGTAATCAAACTTAAGGCAGTGTTCGTTAAAATGTTCCAAATTAAAGAGATATTAATCATGTGGCAGGCTGTTAAGACACAAAGAACAAAACTTAGTTTGCTACCCTCTGGATGGTTCCGACTCACTCAAGTAAGACGTAATTCTCTATTGTACCACTACTATTTGCCTTTAACCCGCACAATGTAATGGACAACCGTGAAAAACAAAACTTGGAAGAATCAACAACATAAATTATTGTATTATTAAGTAGTACTATGTATTACTGACATCATGTTGCAATTTAGATTGTACCATTATTATTAATTCCTGAGATTTTCTGTCCTAAATCTTTACCCATGCTCTGCTGATACCTGAGTTGGAGTTCTGGGATTCGTTTGCATGTTTTTGGATACGTATTTTAATGTTGCATAAGAAACCGTTGAGTTTCGGCTCCTGAGTGCTACTCAAATTTATTTTGATCCGTCTTTTTATTCCACTGATTAAAATCCTGAGGTTTTCTGTCTTTTTACCCATGCTCCGCTGATACCTGAGTCAGAGTTCTGGTTTACTTATGCCGTTTTAGTATAGTTCATTTAAAGTTGCAATATAAAATTTGGAGGGTTACCTCCTCAGTTGTAGTCATTTTTTTTGTATCATACCAACTTGATCACTCAATAAAATCTAGATTTCTTGCTATCTAACTTTTTCATAAGGCTCTGCTGATATCTTTTAGAGACAACTGCGTTTATTTTGTTTTTTTCTGTTCCTGGGGGTCTTGACTGCTACTTAACTTAGTCCATAGAATCTACGAAAAGCTACAAATTTACCAGGCGCCTCTTTTGAAAAAATGATTTTATTTTCCTTGTAGCGGGTAACATTTTCTTTTTTATTTATTTCATGACTTAGGTCGGCAGAACTATTCCGGAAAAGTATTAGGAACTATAGAACTCACCACTGTGTGCCTAAATCTGTGTTAAATTGTAATTTTGGAAAAAATGATCTGCTACCGGAAGTTAGCAGAGCATATTTTCATTCGACCTTTTTTCAGGCAAAAACGCCTGAACTATATTTTTTAAGTATTAGGAACTCCAGAACTCATCCGCATGCGAATATAACTCACATTATATTTTGCTCTGCTGAGAAATGATCTGCCAAGTTCACCCACATTTCTACGACACCCTCGGGAAGAAATGGGGTGGTGCTATTCTTTTACGGCCGGCACCACACGGAACTTTTTTCAATTTCAGTCACTAAGCATTATTTCTTTGTTTTGGCATAAACGGGTCAGAACTACGGCATCGGAACCGGTTTTCCCGGTTCCAAAAGAACCGGGAATTCCCGGTTCTGAGGGACCCTGTAAGAACCGGTTCTGTAAATTGGAGAACCGGTCGTTTCGATTCTTTCGGTTCTTTCTTAAAATAAATTTAGAAATACATCTCTTTATGCTAAATATCAAGTTATTATCAAATCATACAATAACGAATCGCCACTAGTATCTTTGCCACCACAATCTTTTATATATCATCAGCTCATATGTAAGGTAAACAAAGTGTTAAAAAAAATTCAAAGAGTCACCGACTAAAAATTATTACGTCCTTCAAAAGAATTTCAAAGCTGATTTTGGACAGGAGTATTCTCTGCTTGTAGATAGAAAGACTCGCTGGCGATCACCATTTACAATCCATTCCACCCACTAGTGTGGAGCCGGAACGAATATTTTTTCCGCCGACATAGTCTGCATTAGACTCCGTTCGTCGTTTATCGACAAAGACGCACTTATTTTTTTTACGTTCCTTTTATTTAGCAAAAAAAAATCCCATAAATAATAATGTTCAACATACTTAAATCATTAATTTTATTTTATAGTTTTTTTAAATCATTTATTTACTACTTTTATGTGTACAATTGTAGAGTGCACGCGAGTTCTTTGTTCCCTTACCAAGCTTGTTGATTTATATTGAGTTGATTTTAATTTGATTTGTTTAATTATTTGATGAATTTTTATGTTATTGTTTATGTGATATTGAACTGTGCAAGTGCCTATTTCTAGCTTGTAAGATTGTTAAATTTATTTGGAGTTGAATTTCAATTATTTCATAGGTAATTTTTGATCTCTGTAGTGAATTATAAACAACTACGAAAAAACTGATTTTAAAGAAGTGATTGTTTGCTAAATAATTAAAACGATTTTTTAATTTTGAGTATAATTATAAAAATAATAAACAATGTGATTTCCAATAAAGTATGTTTTATAAAGATCCATTCTCCTTTATTCGTTTTGATAGTAGAAAATCTATATAAAAGATAGCATAGCTTATCAAATATAATTTATTAAAAAAACCGAAAGAACCGAAAAAACCGAGTACCCGGTTCCGGCTTGAGTTTGGAACCGAAAGAACCGGTTCCTAAAATAGGGCCGGTTCTCGATGCCCTAGTCAGAACTCGGATAACTAAATACTATATAAGGGGTATTCCCCGGATGAGCAGTTTTTGCTTACTTACTTATTTCTCTCTCAACTCTGCTGTTTCGGTTTGAAGAGTAGGTATGCAGGATACGGGGGTAGTTTTACCCCGCATCCTAACCAAAAAGATCATTAGTCGATTCGCACGACTTAACTCGCCCAATTCGGGCGAATCAACACTTTAGAATAATATATTATTTTCTATAGGCGACTCGCACGAAGTTAATTTATTTGTGGAGGAATTGCAATAAAATTCACTGAAAAGAAAAGATCACTGAAAGTACATATAATAAGGTGCATCAAACGCGAATCAAAAACACAAAAACAAATTAAAAGACACCTGATACATTTCAGCCTCTGGGCACGTAGGTCAAAGATATTTTACCTGTCTCTAGATTCTAGTGAATAGAGGTACCGCAGGAGTCTTGACATTCTAGAGTCTAGCATGGCAAGGCATCACTGGTAGTTAGAATGGCAAGGCATCACTGGTACTAGAGGTATGTGACTACGAGTCGGTAACGAGATATAGGCCGTAGAGAGATGGCCATAGCGTGTAACGGTGGATAATTGGCCATTTACATATCCGGTGGTATCTCAAAACGGTGAAGAAAAACATCGTGAGGAAACAGCTCATTCACTGTTATTTTACCTCTGATTTTGCGTGACTGCAAAAAATAATTTGATCTTTGTTCTCGTTAGGTTGCTCGTTATTTTTGTCAACATTATGATTGCTTTTTAGTTACTGCCACTAACAAGTCTCTCAATATCACAGTGATCTTTATTCTCGTTGCCATAAGGTTGCAGTTGGGTTGTTGCTGGTGTCAGAGGTAAAATAATTGTGAACGAACTGTAGTATGAGTTATAGAATCACCCCCTGGACGAATGCAGTTGACTAAATCACCACCCTGTTTACAATTTCAGATACTACCACAACAGAGCTTGCCCTGGCGGACTTGGCAGGCCCCTGTTCCTCCCACATGCCGGGGAACGTGGACTTCCAGACAGTGGACCTGATAGCTGTGTACAAGATGGACCAGCCTGGCACCAAGGGCATCACCCTGGTGCAGGGGTCGCAGGATCTGCAGAGGGCTTATAGGATTGGGATTGATGTTAACATGACTCTTCCTTTGCGGTAAGTATAATGAGGACGGAGCGAGAATCATAATTATGTAATGAATTCAAATACTTACTTGAATTAACACGCAGCGTTGTATCCAAGCATAATTTTCATGAATTTATCTTGACTAATGAATGGAAGGAACTAATTTGAAAATCTTAAAAACAGCCGTAAGTGATTTTTTTGACACTATGACCATTTTATATACCTACAGGATTCTAAACCCCCTAGTGTAGATTTTTTTTGTCGGTTATCAAAAACAAAGCTGTTTCATAGAAAAATGCAATATCGACGCGGTCAAAATATATGGAACAGGATCCTTTTTTTGAAATTTTTCCGTTCAAAATCATGTTCCTATAGAATCCGTGGTTACAGCTTGCGCGTCGATGTCCCTGTATAATATACAGGGTGGGACCCCTATACAGGATAAGTTTTTATCCAGTGCGCGAACTGTAACCATGAATTCAGCATATCATGCTGGGTCTAGCATCCAGCGCAGAATATTTTCGTCAGTAATACAAAAAAATGTATCAGCTATTCCATACATTTTGTCCGCGTAGGTATTGCACTAATCTATGAAACAGCTGATTTTTTTTTTGTAAAACCGACGTAAAATTTCTGTTGTTTCGGAGCAGGATGTCAGACTTGTACTGACTAAAACCCACCCGTGGTCCCTCAGTTGCCTGTGTGCCTCTTTCGGACAACCCGCACACCTGGCATAAATAATAATAATAAGTCTACGTTTATATTTTGTTTTAAATTAAAAAGTTACCACCTCACCTAAGTACTTATTCATTCTTCAGAATAACTTGGAAGTCAGGTGGTGACTTTCCTACCGACGTAATAAAATCACGGCATGATTTTTTCGTGCACTGCATCTGCAACGCACTGCTTAGCGCTTAGAGTTGAAAATCGAGCAGTAAAACACACTGTTCGAGTTTCGACGAGCTGAGATGCACTCTGTTGGATTCTCTGTTGGAGTGTTCAAAATCCAATGCGCGTAAAAATCCCGCCGTGATTTTGCTACGTCCTTGTGTACGTCGACTAACCTTCTTACTAATAAACACGGAAAAAAGTTATACCAAATAACAAAGTAATAATCATACATTTTCATAGTTTGTTTGGCATAAAACTGAGTGATAGCAGCTCGATAGAGGACTACCTCAACAAAATTAAGGAAGCCTCACATCAGTTGAGAAAACTTCTTGTAAATTGTTCTACGACTGTCGCGTGGCGCCTGTTTGAAGAAGCCTTTAAACTTGGAATAACTTTATTCTGTGTTTATTAGTAAGAGAGTAAGAGTTCAATATGTCCCTTTCCTGACCCCTAGCGACGTTTTTCCGGCCGGCCTGCCCGCCCACTTCACAGTGGTGGGCACATTTAACGCGAGGGGCCAGCGCCGGCCGTGGAGCCTCATCCGCGCTCGCTCCCCCTCCAGCCTGCAGTTCTCCCTCACCTTGCTGCCCGTCAGCAAGAAGATCGCTGTCTTCATCGGCGGGTCCAGGGTTATGTTCACTAGTTGGGAGGTAACTGAACCTGATTTTTGTTGTTCTAATCGAACATGCTAGCGTCGGATTTTCCATCGGCAAGAATGCAAAGTTTCATTAGAGTCGTTTCACCCTCTATTTAGGTTGTCTGTGAGTGAATCTAAGTGATTTTTCGTGTGCCCAAGTGTATTATAACTTACATTCTACAACTTTGTATTAATATTTTGTCAGCTTGCCACAGTTTTAATGTAACTTCCACATTTTATATTTATTTGTTTATTCTTTAGCAGTCAAATAACACACAGGTAGACTTAGACTCGAATATGAATTCGAATTTGGTCAAATTTTATTTCTATAGTTAGATTGATTGAGGTAATTATTTACTAGATTTTCTTTCGATTTTGCTGTACAAAGACTGCCTCGTTGGTCTAGTGGCAGCAAGCGCTACTGCTTACCATGAGGTTCTATGCGTTCGATTCCCAGGTCGAGCAGTGTTATTGCGTTTCTCCATCTGGAATTTCTCAATAGCAGCCCGGAGACTGGTTTTAAGCCCAGGCGATGGCAATAGACTCGCCACCTATTACTTAGGACTTAAACATACCAGGCGAAATGTGAGTGTACTATAGGTACAGGTACACCTCTGCCTAAGCCGTCGGGGATTACAGGCGTGATGTTATGTGTTACGTATAGCGAAGACCAGATTTAGAAATAAAACAGTTATAATAGTGACAAACTCATCATAATTTCGTTTCCAGATATTCACTCCTGGTTGGCACAAGATACACGCCTCGATAACCAACAACACGGTGCATGTGGCTGTCGACTGTGTTGAGGTAACTATGTACTACTGCAAAGGAAACCAGTCGCGTTTTATACTAAATTGGGACCAAACCCAAATTACTAGAAAAAAAAAATGATTTGTCCTGGTCGGGGAAGTCCTCCTTATAATTTTTTACTAATGCGTCGAATCTCAACGACCATCCCATCATTTTGAATTTTAGGCCGAATATGGCTGATCTCTTTTAAGACCTTTGATCATAATCTCAGTCAAAAACGACGAAAATTTCAAAAAAACAAAATTACGCTTAGTCCACGAAGCTTAGAAACAAAAAGATCGCTTGTTGAAGCGATCTTTTTGTTTTTTTGTTTTACTGCTTTTTTTCCGACGCACTGGCACTTTGTTGGATTCTCAATGCTCGATTCAACTCCGAGAGATGGAAATTCAGTGAACGATTAAAATCCGGTCGCGATATATTTTGGCGTCCGTGCACCTGTCCCCCCTGCCGACGAGGAAGCGGCTTATGAAGCCACTAGCTATCAACGGTTTTCTCGCTCAAGATGTGAAAAAAAAAATAGGTTCCGTGTAAATAAAAGAGAGACATACATATCTCTGACTATTCACACCGCCCGAATACACGTTTGTCGCAGCGACAAGATCTATCAAAGAGAGATTACTCGGCGGGCAAAATACTCGCTGAAAGACTCGCGCTTGGTACTGAGAGAGCTTGATGTTCTCGTGTACCGAGATCGTCGGGCACTCGTTGCTCGTTAGGGGCCGTCTATAAATTACGTCACACAAAATTGATGGTTTTTTGACCCCCCTCAATCCTTGTCACAGGTGGTCACACTTGTGAAACCCCCTCCCCTTGTGTGACGTCACATATTTTTATATTTTTTATTTAGAAGTAATTCATTACTTCTAAATAAAAAATATTAAAAAGCAGTAAAAAAAAAATGTAATCATTTTTTCATTTATTTAAAGGGCTTTGTCGCTTAGCGACCACATCGCCCAGTGCAGAAAAACACAAAAATTTGATTACGATCTACCTTATAACTAACTTGTACAGTTGTTTTGCCTTATCAGACAATGGAAAAGCGAGGATGGTATTACATAAGCCAATATTATACCTTTTATGTCGTCCTAAAACATTAATTCTAGTATTCTCATTCCGGACACACTCCAACGAGATATGAACCACATCATCAACTACTCCACAATCATCACAGTTTGGAGACAAAACTTTCTTAATTAAATAATAAAACTAACAAAAGCAAACATAAAGTCAAATATTTTAGATAGATAGAAGAAGCCTTATAAATATAGATCGAGTAAGTAATATTTTTAAGTTTTTGGTTTACATATAAATTTCGAGTTTTAGTATTTTAGATTTTAAAAACATGTGACTGCACAAAGCTTTTGACCCCCGTGCCCCTTGTCACACAATGTCACATTTCGTCGACCTTCTCCCCCCTAACGTGTGATATAATTTATGGATGGCCCCTTACTTGCCAACTCATTTTTAGTTGCTACTCTCTGCTTACTTTTCGTTAATCGCCAGCGGAAAAGGTGTCTTACACGCACTTTCTTGCACTGTGTGGACAGTTGTCAAAAATTAAAAATGTATTTCAGTTGATGCCAGAGAAGATCAGTGTCCGCGACTTCGCCAACGCTACTACTGTCACCATCGTGACAAATGACGATGGGACCTCTGCACCTGTAAGTTAATTCTCTGTTTATTTGTTTTACGTTAACATATAGGATGGCAGGGCTATCGACGCGCAACCTGTAACCATGGATTTTGTACATGATTTTAGGCCCTAGCGTAGAAATTCTTTGTCGGTTATTAAAAATTGCTGTTCCAGTAGGTATTACAGTTTTCTATGAAACGGCAGATTTTTTTTTGTCCATAATAGTCTATTTTAAAGTTCATTACATAAGTACCATTCTAGAAACTTTCTAGAATGGTACTTATGTAATGAACTTTAAAATGGACTGAGATCACACTATCTGTCTTTTTTGACCGCTCATTGTTTGATTACGTTTTCAAAAGTTTGTTAAAAAACGATCACATTCTAAATGTAAACTAGCGTAATCCAAACAATGTTAAAAAGGCTAAATCTTTTTAACATATGAATTATTTCTAGTGTACGTACATTTAAGACTTTTTTGTTTGATAAATGAAGATGTGGATAAATTAATTGTGCTTTATATTTTACAGATAGATCTCCAATGGCTGTCGTTGAGCTGCGACCGGTACAACTTGAGTCGAGACAGCTGTGAAGAAATCGTAAGCTATTACGTATAGATAGAACATTCAGTTTTTGTTTTTGTCAAAATGTAAGTGTACAACTTTTAATTGTGATTTGATCAATTTTTTCAGAATCCACCTCAGTATTTAGTGTCAACTTCGGCACCATCGGTAAGTTCAAAATAAATATTGTCTAATTATGTATTGGTTGAGAACCCCTGAAAATTTAGTTGTTCGCTGTTGTTTTTGTTTAACATCAAGATGACTCAATCGATTTTCACTTTCCAAACCCGCACAGTAAATGTATACCTACCTAATTAAATTTTATTATATCGTTACATTGACAATCAAGATTTTGTTGCTCTTGTATATTAACTAGCTTTTGCTAGCGGCTTCGCCCGCGCGGAACTTTCATCCCCTATTTAACTCCCTTAGGGGTTGAACTTCGAAAAATTCTTCCTTATTCCTTGTCTATATTATAAAGGAAACCTCTGTGCAAAATTTTAGCTTTCTAGGTCCAAGGGTTTGGGCGGGCGTTGATGAGTCAGTCAGTCAGTCAGTCAGAACTTTTCTTTTTATTTATTTTTTAACGTGTAACGGAAAGGGTATATACATTCCAAGGGCACGGGTTCTTTGGGTGATGTTAAACGATATTGGAAGGATTGTTTAAACCCTTCTCTACATGATTGGAAGTTGTGGGAATTTTTAATACATTAATATCAGAACAAATTGAAACAAACACATCACTCGGAAGAGCTTTATCGTGATATTTGGCAAGTGACGTGGAAAGTTATTGACCTACGTAGTGCGGTGACACGTGTTTTATGACTTGAATTTAAGAAACTTATGAAACCGAAAATTTGGTATCAATTCTCAGAGTATTTTATTTAGAGTATTAGAGTAGATATCAAGATGATTTAATCGATTTGTAGTTCCCAAACCCGTAGGGTGCCTGTACCTATACCTTACCTATTGAGTATTCGTTAAAAACCCCTGAAAATCAAGTTTTTGGGTATGCTTTTGTACTTACATTCATTGAGATGACTTAATCAAGTATATGTTTCTGATAATTGAATAAATAAGTGTGTGACGTGTGGGTTTTTCTTTTTGTTTGCAGTACGATGTGGACCCGGCGTTATTAGTTGATCCATTGGCGGGGGTCTGCAACGCCACATGCCCAGCAGTGAGTTCATGCACAATATCATAGAGTATGCTTGGATGGTTTGGTCATGTTGAGACTGTTGAGAGGACGAATGAAAGGCGACTAATAATTATTTTTCAAAAAAAAAAAAATAACACCGACTTCCGGAAAAAAACACTACAAAGTGAAAAATAACTTTAATTTCGGAAGTCGGTGACTTTGGATATGTATTTAAATTATTTGTCACCGCCTTCCGAAATTAAAGTTATTTTTCACTTTGTTGCGTTTTTCCGAAAGTCGGTTGATTTTTTTTTTGGAAAAAGTTTTATTTTTCACTTTTTAGTTATAGTACCTACCGCACACAATTCGAAATTTCATCATCCTTGGAGTCAAAACAATGTATATTTATGCGATAGCAGCAATCGCGGTTGACATTATGTAATTTTTTTGAAGAGTTTCCGCTTGTCGGTCTCCGAAACGCATAATCAGATATAGGAAATTTCAATGGGACCATTTCGGAATAAACCCCTTTTGAACAAAAATATATTTTGCAAATCTGGGTATATATGGCGGAGTTATTCCGGAAACATACATAAAAAAACGTGTCGAATTGATCCTTCTTTTTGAAGTCGGTTAAAAAGGTGTTTACGAGGCAGATGTGAGTGGAAACACCGGGACGGGACGGACCGAGAAGTACCCTAGGAGGACATTATACTGACCTTATTGGTGATATTTTTCAGAAATAAAAATAAATTACTCGATTATAATTTTATTCTGAGAAGTCCCTGAACGTCCGGGGACTTACCGTGGGCTGTCTCGTGTCCCGAGACTGAGACTATCGAAATTTCTTAAACGCTAATGTGAGTACAAATGCTGGGGTGACGCTCTAGGTGGGACATATAGTGTACTTAATTGGTTCAGATATGTGAGGTGCGTAGGACTCGCAAACGGCGTGCGTGTGGGACCAGTGGCCTTAGTGTGAGTTTCATTGAACCATCTCGATCAAACGCATCGAGCGCGTTCGGCGCTCCGATTGGTCCGTCGCCAAGCCAGGGCCAATCGGAGCGCCAAACGCGCTCGACGCGTTTGATCGAGATGGTTCAATGAAACTCACACTAAGGCCACTGGTCCCACACGCACGCCGTTTGCGAGTGATGAACGTAATGACGTAATGAATGAACGTAACCTAGGCAAAAGGAGTATTTAAGGATCTTAGTGGCGTGCTATAGTTTATACCTAGCCGTATGGGAAGAAGGCGTTTGTTGATCTGTGTATCGTAGGGTATTATTCTTTTAGTTTAATTATGTGTAACTAAATTAATGCACATTAGGAAAGCTGCTAGTTCAATGAAAACGCCAAACAGACAGATGACATTAAGGGTACCTACGCACTATGCGGTTAGCCGGAATGCGTTCAGTCCTTCGGCTAGCTGCAATCAAAAATATGCACGAGAAAGTAGTTTTTATCCGCACTGCGATGCGGTCGCCGGATGGCCAGCCGGACGGTTGCTACACACACTGCGAGGATAGTGCTAGTTTGCCATTGCCCGCCATTGACAGTGTACGTGTTCACCGATGCTCGCATATTTTATTGATGACAACAGATAATTAACTATAAATTTCGATACAGAAAAATGTTTAATTGAGATACAAAATAAGCCTTAGGTTTATATAACGCGAGGAAATATAATAAATAGCTGCGACTTCTTCGACGTCCTTCTTGGAAATGAGTCGATGCAACCGCAAACCACGGTTTCATTCCGATTGCGGTTATGGCTACCCGCCACCTGGCTAACCGCATAGTGCGTAGTTACCCTTACATTAGCTGTCCCTCGAAGTGACAATGCTTTGATCAAAATACTACCTACCTACAACTTCTTATTAAACTTAAAAGGCGAATACATTTTTATTTGTTTACTTTTTAGATGTTTTTGATTGGGTTGGGGGTTTTTAAAATTTTTGATTTAACTTTTTAATGTACCTAGGTAATTTTTTATCTCAAAAATAATTAACACAACGTAAATTATAGTCACTCTTTCGCTGTACAGTCAAAACAAACCAAAATGGACGAAGTCCAAACCTACTATGCTAGACCCTATAGGTATGTGTGCGACTGTGTACGTGCGTAGATTTGTAATGTGACCACGATGTTCTCCTGAGGACACGGTGGAGCATACGGTGGAGGTCTGCTCGGCTTGGGCGGAGCACCGCCGTGTCTCGTGGAGGTGATCGGCGGCGGCGATCTCTCGCGTCCGAACCTGGTCCAGGCCATTGTACGGAGCGAGAGTGCATGGGTAGCCGTCACCTCCTTCTGCGAAGCAGTAATGCTCGCGAAGAGGGAGGCGGCGCACGTGAAAGAGAGGCAGTATATGCGCCCTCTCGGCCTTAGTCACCGCAGGAGACGCCCTGGGCGTCGTGAATCCCAGGCTGATTTCCGGCCACCGTAGGCGCGGGGTTGCGGACGGCGAGTAATGGGTAGCTCGCTGTCCGGTATCGGGTCGACGGCGCGCCTCAAAGAGATGTCAGCACCAACTGGTGGGGTCCGCAAGGGCCGATGCCTGCCAGGGGTGCGGGTTGTTCGAAAGAGATACCGCGGCTTCTGGTACACAGGCAAAAAAACATAGTCAGCTGGAATGTGTTTTAGAAGCCAGTTTCAATCGCGCCGCACTAGAGCTTCCATCACATAGTGGGATGGTCGATTTGAGAACGGCTTGGAGTGCTTTTCGGGACATGTTGCAGCACTTGAGAACGGCTGGAACGGTTTTTATGGAATTTAAAATAGAAAAATTCGGAAAAAACTTAACATCCTTTTTACCATGGAATTTTTCCATTCGGTAACGTCTGTCGTTTCAACTAGTCTAAAGTAATATTATAAACAGAAAAATGTTTGTATGTTAGTTAGCTTTCACTGAATTCAATGAAATTTGGCTTATGGATAGACCATGACCTGGGCCATGACAAAACGTAGTTTTTATTCCAATATTCCGACGTGATCAATGCTTATGCGGATATAACCGAGGTGCGCAGCTAGTAATAAGTAAAATATTTTTGTACAATAAAGTTGGCAAACAATTCAACGAGAGTTATTTGAAAAAATATATTTTGTTAATGTTTCAGGGCCCCGAAGGACCACGGGGTCCTAAAGGAGACCAAGGACTAAGAGGATTTACTGGAATACCGGTGAGAGATATAAAATACATTTTGATATTTTCTCTCAGATTCGTTCTTCGTTCGATCGTCTATCTGCTATTTATCTCACTGTATCAGTATTGAAAGAAAGAAAGAAAAATAGATTTATTTGTCACAGAAACACGTGCATATAAAAGATGACATAATTAAAATTAACAAAAAAAACATGATACACACATATTATTATTGCTTGCCCGCAGTGGTGGCCCAGTGGTAACGGTGACTTACGAGTTGTAGGTCGTAGGTTCGAACCCAGACAGCCGCTTTACTTTGTGTAAATTATTTCATGACCACTGCTCTCAAAACGGTGAAGGAAAACATCGTGAGGAAACCAGCATGTCCTAAAACTAAAAATACGAAGACATGTGACATCTACTAACCCGCACTGGGCCACGTGGTGGATTATGGCCCACTCCCTCTTGTTGAGAGCAAGCCTGTGTCCCAGCAGTGGGAACATTGTAGGCTTATTATGATGACAAGAGTTAGTGGCGTTTTGAACGGCTTATCAAGTAGATTTCATTATTTGATTATTTGCGCCTGATCATATAAACCGGTCTATTTCAGGGAGTACGAGGTACGAAGGGAGATGTGGGTATACCAGGGCCCCTTGGCTTCACAGGAGGCAAGGGCGAGCCGGGACCCCCAGGAGCCATTGTCAATGTAAGCACTTATTTTAAAAGCAACTGTTACTGCTTCTGCAGGTTAAAGAAATAAAGAAAAAGTAGATATTTATTGTGAGTTGCACACAAAACACAGACTAAAAAAAAACAATATACCTACTTAATAAAATAACAAAAAAGAAAGTGAAATATAAAAAGTCCTGCGCAAAAGGTATCTTAGCATGATGCTACAACATTAAAAATATGAGTCGCAGCGCTGGCATTCTGATAGGCCAGCTGTGATGTCACAGACAGATACAGAAATAAAGGAAAAAAGAAAAAAAAAAGCTCAAGTCCAGTGGATGAAAAACCTATAGAGGTATGAGGAACAGGGTGTAAAGTTCACTCATACTCTATAGTAAAGGAGGATCCTCCGACCAGACGGGTGTTGTGTCTGGTGGGCAACTGCCCGACGATTGATGTCGGGATCTTGTATATATGTGGATCGCACGGTAAACTCTGCTTGCGCGATGTAGCCGATGTAGTTGCGGTGTGACGTCAAGTCTTGAATAGTTCGCATATGGCATTGTAGATGGCGCCACTTTACTTTTTATGTTTTTCCACATTTGTTGATTTGAAGTTTCGTATGTGGGGCATTGTAGATGTCCGCCACAAACCTATAAATCAATTGGCATCGTTCACAACGATACTTATGCCAATTGATGGGCCAATTGAAATGAGAGAAGTGGTGGCCGAGTGGCAACGGCTGCGATTTACGAGATGTTGGTCGAGGGTTCGAACCCAGGCAAACTTCATCATTCTTCAAGACATAAGCCTCCCCCAAAAAGGGGGATTTGCCATAATCGCCACGCTTGGCAGGCGGATTGGCGATCACAGTATGGTGGTCAAATGCATAGAGAACGCTGCTGCCCATTCTCTAGTAAGTCCTTTAGTCGCCTTCTACAACACACGTGAAGAAATGGGATGGTGCTATTCTTTACGTCCGGCACCACACGGAACAAAGAAAAAAAAAGCTCAGGCAGACTTGACTTTGTGTAAAAAATTCTTCACCAAACTCTCAAAACGGTGAAGGAAAACATCGTGAGGAAAACGGTATGTCCTGGAACCAAAAAATCGAAGGCATGTGACATCTACCAACCTGGACTGGGTCAGCGTGGTGGATTACAGCCCACTCCCTCTCACCAAGAGATGTCCTGTGTCCCAACAGTGGGAACATTAGAAGCCGATTACGATGAATTAGTTAATAATTTAAATTAATCAGTGTACCCGAAGAATTGCCAAATGTCAAGTGGCAGTGGGCATGACACATTGCTCGCAGAACAGATGGCCGATGTGCCGAAAGGTTCTGGACTGGCGACCGCGTACTGGAAGACGTAGCGTTGGAAGGCCTCCCTTAAGGTAGACCGATGACCTGGTGAAGGTCGCAGCCATCCGCTAAATGCGGGAAACATAGAACCGGTCGAAATGGCGGTGTTTGGGGGAGGCCAAGGTCTGATTTTGGTCTTTTGGCTAAAATGATGATGATGAGTGGCACTGACGAAATCCATGGTTTATAGGAGATCGTAAATCTTTAATTTTTTTTGAGCATTGGTCTTTGTTTTATTTTATATAAATTGAGTTCTCATTATATTCTATAAAAGAAAATAGTGAACAAGAATGATTTATTTTTAATTATATTTAAAGGCATCTGGTCCAGGGTATGTTGGACCCCCAGGTGAGCGGGGGCGACGCGGACCGAAGGGTGAGAAAGGGGATATAGGACAAAAAGGTAAATGCATCAATTGTTTCTTTTATTAAGTCAGGTTAATAGTCGAACTTATTTAAAGTTTGTTTTTGTATTTTTCGTGTTTAGGTGATCAAGGAGACCCCGGCTTGACTGGTTTCGCAGGAACTCCGGGATTTAATGGAACAGACGTGAGTTTAGGCTATTAAATCGTTAATATTTAACTGATGCTCTACAACTTTTGAACACGTGTCGCATCGCGCCAGTCTGCGGGAACTTTAACGATGGGTACATTTTTAAAATTAATTACCCTCCAAGTCGGTCGCATATACTTGACTAGATAGTATTTTTAGGAACCTAAAAAGGAATTATTTGAGGTTCACAAAAAGAGGCTCAATCATTTATACAGGATAAAATTTTAACCAGTGCGCAAACTGTAACCATGAATTCAGCATATCGCACACCTAGATCTAAACAGAGTTAACTCATAAAAACACTTTTTTCAGAAAACGTCTAAAACTGTTTACCGTGTTCCTGTGCACTGGAGAAGTTATCTGTTTACATATTTGCTTTGCAAGTTCCACTAGAAAATTATTTTTAAATCTGTTTTATTGGTCGATAGGTAGTGAGTTAAGGAATTCAATGGTAAGCATAAGTCAAAACTCCTAATTTTTTACTTAGCTCCCTTTAGATCTAGGTGTGCGATATCATTCTAGACGTAGCATATAAATTTTTCGTCGGTTATACAAAAAACAATCAGCTGTTCTATACATTTTGACCGCGTAGGTATTATTGCACTTTTCTATGAAACAGCTGATTTTTTTTTTGTATAACTGACGAAAAATTTATACACTAGGTCTAGAATGATATGCTGAATTCATGGTTTCAGTTTGCGCACTGGTTAAAAACTTACCCTGTATTAGAGATTTCATTAATAGTTTTAGGAGAGCAACATGGGAACTATTAGAGGTTCGATTAAATATATGCCATAAAAATCTCCCTATTCAAAACTCCTTACACAAAAGCGGATTCCCAAATCCATTTAAAAAAAAACATTACGACTTGATTATTTTTGATAATGTATTTCTATATTCAGGGTTTTCCTGGGCTACCAGGGCCTGTGGGACCCCCTGGAGATCGTGGTTTTCCGGGGCCACCGGGACCCGCTAGTAACATCAATGCCTCGCTCATACATGGTAAGCTAATTTCATCAAATACATCTGTCTCTATACTAATATGATTTTTTACATTATAAAGAGGTAAAATTTGTGAGTTTGTATGTAACGGGTAATCTTCGAAACTACTGATCCGATTTCGAAAATTCTTTTACTAATGTTAAGCTACAGTATTGCCTAGTGCCATAGGATATGTTTTATGTTAAAAATAGACAGGACTTATTAATTTCGTATCCATTCTATGTTTAGTATTTTTAGGTCCCCAAAATAGGAATAATTAGAGGTTCACAAAAAGAAGCTCAATCATTTAATTAGAGTGTTCGTTAATATTTTCAGGAGCGGTAGATAGATAGAATAAGTAGTCTTTATTACGTCCACCATACAAAAGGAATGTTACATAGGGTTGGTTACACAATCGGCGGTCTTGTCGCTAAAAGCGATCTATTTAAACCTTTCAGGTCCAAAAAACCGGTAGGTTTATTAGAGGTTCACAAAAAAAGACGCAGTCATTATATTAGGGGATAATATCTTTTAGAGCAGTGGTGGCCCTAACGACCCTGACTTACGAGTTGTAAGTCTTGTGGTGGCCCAGTAGTAACGAAGTATTCCCGTTTGACCACCAAGAGCACCAAAGGTATGGGAATACCTTGGTGCTCTAAAACTTGGTGCTCAACTCCGTAGTAACGGCTCCAATTTATAAGACAGTCGTGCGTTAGAACCCAGATAGCCGCTTTACTTTGTGTTAATTATTTCATGACCACTGCTCTCAAAACGGTGAAGGAAAACATCGCAAGGAAACCGGCATGTTTTTGAACAAAAAATTGGAAGACATGTGACATCTAGCAATCCGCGCTGGGCTCGCGTGGTGTTTTACAGCCCACTCATCATGAGGAGGCCTGTGTCCTAGTGGGAACATTATAGGTTAATTATAATGATGATTAATATTTAAAGGAGCGCAAAATAGAAATTATTAGACGTTCGATTAAATACAGGCCCTCTGTAATGATAACTGTTATCATCTTGAACATTTGTATATGTCACCGTAAAATTGTAAATACCGTGAGATTATAATCTATTACGCGAGGTTATAAACTGTCGATAAATTGTGAACTGCGCCATACTGCTTACCGACCGAATAGGTTAGGTTAGAATTGCGACCAACCGCGCGCGAGCCGAGCGAGCGTAGCGAGCGGTGCCGCGGCAGCCGCCGGCGAGCGCTACTTCCAAGTTAGTGGCAGTTACTTGACTATTTAGTAATAGCGCAAGGTACTATCCGTCTTGATACCAGTTCACAATATGACGGATTCACTTCGATAGATTATAATCTACCGAAATATAATGCGTTAAATTGTAAGCAGTATGTTACGGTTTACAATCTTTCGACAGTTCACAATCTCGCAAGATAGATAATAATCTAACGGTATTTACAATTTTACGGTGACATAATATATATGTTATGATCAGATATCAGGCTTTAGAAGGTGTTCTAATACCTACTGATGTTTTTGAAGGTGCTAAAGGCGAGAGAGGCGCTCCAGGGCACGACGGTAGACCTGGCGACATAGGCCCTCGAGGACTACCGGGACGTGACGGGGCCCTGGTAAGTTTAAATATGAGTACAGATCGCGGCACGTAAGTTGAACCAAAATGTCGGATTTTGTTTCAGCTTACGTGCCGGGATCTGTAATTTATTTCCAAACTTCAATACACGTTACATCAGTGACTATGCTAGAAGGTGACCTCATTATTTTCCGTGCGAGGCAACGAGTGTATGCGCTCCTACCTTCGGTTGTTTGTGCTAATTTTGGTTTAACTTACGTGGCGCGATCTATTCCTCCTATAACCTACCCTGTTTCACTTTAGGTGGATGCACTAAAGTAGGTCACCGTTGGGTAGTATGTTGAATGGCTATTTCATTAAAAAAACTATGGGATTAAATAAGGTTGATCATTAAAATCATCAATACAACCCGTCGTAATAGGGTATTTTACTCTATATGAGAGATAATCTAAAAATATATTATTGAGATAGCTTAGGCATAATGCAGTCGGAAAATGTTAGTTTTAGTTAAAAAAATATAATACAATTTAAAGATTTCAGTTTTTTTTTAAATCTGTTTTTGAACACCGTGAAATAGTAGCCGCCATGTTATGACGTCATACGGCATGTCAACTGAGCAACTTTGTGCTTTATTTTCGTAACCAAAGTAATTTTATTTAAATAATATTTTACATTCAGGAACAGACAACCAACGATAAGTAGAAAAATAACTCATTTTTTAAATTATAAACAATTGTCTTATAAAATATCAGCGCATTTGTTTAAATAGATAGCAAACGGAGGTCATACCCACACAGCAACATGGCGTCCACTGCGTCCAGCGTTTTCGTCAAATTACGCGCGATTTGAACATTTGAAATTTAAATGCATTTTATGGCACTAATCGATTGAATAAAAATGGTGTTTTTTTTGTGGTTTATTAGCTACTCTAGAATCTAATTAAGAAAAAACTCAAAAATTAGTGTAAAACCCTATTATAATTCGAAATAGTATTCAATTAAATATGTCCAATAGTTTAGTCACTATAGCTAGTAAAAGATTGGCAAAAACCCATTATAATCGGCCCAACCATTGCATTGGGCCCACAATTATTATGTTATTAATTTGCTTGCAAATATCACTTTTTTCAATTTCGATGTCTGTATTTTCCTTAGTATTTTCAAAATACTCCTATGTGTAATTTATTGTCGTAATTGTTGACTCCACATTGTATATCAAGTCTTTCTGGTAGTTGTAGCTTGAAATGTATTTCAACCAATATTAAAAAAAATCGTACGAAAAACTCAGTAGGTACTCAAATGTATGTCGTATCTCTGTGTGTAGGTACATAAATTAATGTACTCATTGTTTTGTATTTTTTTGCAGGGTCCACCAGGACCACAGGGCTTTGTAGGAATACAAGGCATACCTGGCAACTTGGGTCCACCGGGCCTGCCGGGTTCAGAGGGAAAGAGAGGCTTCGACGGACAACCGGTATTTGTCTTATCACTTGTTAGATGATGAATTAATATATATGTACAGTCACCAAAAGAGATAAGTAGCCAAAGTCGTCGGATATAGCTGAAGTTTAGTAAGAAACTGATGGATGTTTTCGAATAAAATTTATTTTAATCAATAGAAAACAAACGGTTCATTTATCTAATTAAATTTCATACGAAAAAAATCCATCTGTTTCTGTACACTGCTACAAGGATTTTTTGACGCTCCAATGACGTTGTCAGTCGACTCCGTTGGTAGATTTTTGTCACTTAAATTTGTATGCCTAATTGTTTTTTAATGTAATGAAAAATCCGGCCAAGTGCGAGTCGAACTCGCAAACGAAGGGTTCCGTACCACAAAACAAAAAATGCCGAAAAAGAATCACGTTTCCTGTATAGAAACTGGTGTCTTAGATTGGTCCTTGGTCTTTAGCTTTGTTTAATTTTTACTAGCTACCGACTTCCGACACTATACACTTTTGTAAGTCGGTCGATTCTGTGTAAAAAGTTATTTCGTAAAAAAAAATACTTAGTGGGGTTTCAAAATCAAATCATTTATTTTCTTGAAGATGGGTAAGTACTCCATGAGGTGCCTCCGGGTGGCTTCATAGTCATTCATAAGAATTATTTTCAAACACTTCACTTCAATTCCCCAGGGTCCTGAAGGCCCACCGGGTCTGCCAGGCCCGCCCGGTAGGCCAGGGTCTGCAGCTTCATATTTACAGCATATCTCCATCCCAGGACCTATTGGGCCTCAAGGACCAATGGGACAGGTAATTATCAGAATAATCCTAATAAATATCGATATATATTATAAAAGAAAGTGTACAATGTGCGTACCGCTAAAACTCAGAAATGAGTGCCGGTACGATCAAAAATCAAAATCAAAAATCAAAATCAAAAGTCATTTATTCAAATTAGGCTGAGAATCAGCACTTTTCGAACGTCAAAGTACATGAGACAGTCCCCCAAAACGCCCACCCTTCACCACTTCCTAGTGCTTTAGCTGGGAAGAAGAAGTGGCGGAACAAACTCCCCAGCAGCACAGCTGTCTGTTTAGTCGGATAGACTTGATTCTATATATATACACAACATCAAGGAAGTTATATGGTGTGGTAGCCCTCTATCTCCCGTCCATGAAGAAGGTTCCCGTTTTTGCGTGAAGGGCGTGCTTTTGAAGATATAAGGGCTGGAAGTTTCACCCTCAAGAAATTTCTAGAACAGTCCAGAACATTCGAGAGTATTTGAGAGCATTCCACAACATTCTGGAATGTTGTGGATTGTTCGAGAACATCCCAGATCATTGTGGAATATTCGAGAACATAATATTATAAATGTGAAAGTTTGGATGTTTGTAACTCAATCACACTAAAACGGCTGAACGGATTTAGTTGAAATTTGGCGCACAGATATTTTATGTCCAGGATTAACATATAAGATACGTTTTATCTCGGTAGGATGGTCCCGTGGGATACTTTCCGACCTCCACGCGGGCGAAGCCGCTGGCAAAAGCTAGTAATATTATAAAAGTGAAAGTTTGTATGTTTGGATGTTTAGATGTACAAATGATGAATGATGTGATGTGTGTGTTTGTGTGTGTGTGATATATGTGTTTGTTACTCAATCACGCAGAAACGGCTGAACGGATTTGGATTAAATTTAGTACAATTATAGTTTATAATCTGTATTAACACATAAGATACTTTTTATACCGGTAGTACGTTCCGTGGGATAATTTTCAACCTCCACGCGGGCGAAGCCACTGTCAAAAGCTAGTGTTAAAATAACATAATGTGTTTATAATTCAAAAATACGTTTTCAGAAAGGCGAGGCAGGTTTCCCAGGACTTCCTGGTAGGTTTGGCAATGATGGACTTCCTGGTGTTCCAGGAGAGAGAGGATTACCAGGATTGCCTGGCTTACTGGCACATACCAGCTATGTACAAGAGGTAAGCAGTAAATGCCGCTTTTCCGCCTACTAGTCGCTGACTGGCGAAGAAATTTACTACGACAGTCTCCTATGATTACTTAACAGTCCCAATATTTCGTTTATAACTTTTTATATGTTATTGGTGATGACTCTGATGTGTACCAACTAAACTTATTTTAGATTATTGCTAACTTTTTCCTTCTAATGAAACAAGAAAGAGTCATAAATAAATAATGACATGCATCAAATGCCACTTCATTTGATGCATGTTCTTTCCAGCAAATCTGTTGGATTATCAAAGGAAGGGGAGTCAAACAAGGTTGCCCTCTGTCCTTAGAAACCCTTGAAGACGAAATCTTACGCCCCCAGCAGGCTTAGCAAAACCCTTTCTATTTCTACGAAGAATAGACACAGCTCTTTCTATACAAAGTGGCATTTCGTTTCTCCATTCATCGCACCATGTTCTATGTTCTATGTTATGGGTTTGGTTTCCGCACTTAGTCCTTCAAGTGGATCATTGTGCGTCAGCCATGGCGGCCTTCGGTTGTTATTCCAGCCAGCCCTTCTCCCTCCAGAAGTTGGCTATGACTCCTGGTCTGTTGGGAATATCCATGTAACATTTGGGTGCCCCGAGGGTTTCTGTTCTAATCTGGGCTACGCCTGTGCATTCGAAAAGCACATGCGCAATAGTTTCCTCAGCCTCCATGCAAGCCCTGCACAAGGGGCTGTCCGTTATGCCTATTGTGTAGAAGTGCTTGTTTAGCGGGCAGTGTCCTGTGATGGTACCAGTCACTACACGCAGATCTTTTCTGTCCAGGTGTAACAGACGTCTGGTCAGCCTGCCATCCAAGGATGGCATTGCCTCCCTAGACTGCCTGCAGCTTGGTGTCTGGGTCCACCAGCTCTCCGCTTGTGTGTGGATGTATTCCTGAAGCCACCTGCGTAGTTGGTTGAAAGGGATGGGCACGATGGGTTCGGGACCACAGGCTGACGCGCTGGATGCCCTCCTGGCCAGTTCGTCAGCAGCATCGTTGCCTAGTGATCCACTGTGTCCTTTTATCCATTGCAGTGTCACGATGTTGCGGTTAGAAATTGTCACTTTTTCTAGGGCATTGTGACATTCTAGTGTTAAACTCGATGTAATGTATTTTTTCCCTAGGGATTGGAGAACTGAAGCACTGTCGGAGAGTATACGTATGTGGGTGTCCCCCCTGGCTTCTATGGCGTACGCCACTTGTGCCCAGACATTCCGCTTGGTATACGTTGAACATTCCCAGCGAGCTGGATAAGTTTATGTTAAGATCTCGTGAGAAAACTCCGACTCTGGTTCCGGAGTCGGTCTTTGATCCGTCAGTGTAGACTCGTAGCTCCCCCGGGCCTGAGTGATCGTTCTGTTCTTCTGTAAGTACTACGTTGTAGTGTCTCTGGAAGTAGTGCAATTTTGGGGTTTTATCACAGGATGATACCATCATTGGTTGTCGTTTGATCGCATCTTCCTTAATGCATGGGTGCTTGATTCTATGGTCTTTGCCTAGGGTTCCTGTTATGTCAAGCCTCAAGGCAGCCAGGGCCGCCTCCTCCCGCACGATGAGGTGTAGAGGGGGCAGCCCCAGCATTGCCTGTAGGGCAGCGGTGGGTGTAGTTCTCATGCAGCTGGTGATTGCCACACAGGCGTACCGCTGCAGTTTTTTGAGGTCTTTTTGTGCTGTGCTCAAGTCTGTTCTGGGCCACCAGACTATTGCGCCATATGTAATAATTGGTCGAATAACTGTGGTGACTCTGGGGCTAATCCCCCAGTTCCTGCCAAGCTTTCGCTTGCACTCACATCGCAAATAAAACGCTTGGGCTTTAGGGGCTCATAACATTGGTTCACTATAAAAACAAAATTAAAAATTATGCTATATTTTAGAAATAAAATGGGTCTAAAGCTTCAGAGGCAAAATCACAGGTTCCAATGTTCTTAAGAATATAAATTCAGCTTGAGAAATTAGTTTATTGTAAAAAAAAATCTAATCTGGAGTGATCTTATATTTTTAGAAATCAGTTTACTGTATAGAAAATAATTTCTTAGCCCAAGCGTTTTATTTATTCATCCTGCAATTTTGCTGTTGACTCTACCAAAACTGTTTTGGGGTTTAAGTGGAATTGAAGTAGGTATTTAAATATTTTGGGGTTTAAGGTGGAATGAATGTATGGACCGTAGAGTTTTTTAGTGTGTAGTGGAATAAGCCTTTTTATCATGCTTAAAATCGCGCCATATTCAAGGCAATTGAGACGTAATTTAGTATAACAGTTCTAAAGCGTCTGTTGTCTTTTTCTTTCGCGGTCTGTCAGTATGAGATAGCAATATACTTATTAAAGCTTAGGTGGTGAACGAAAGAATCGGCACCATTGATAACTAAATCTTTGTTTTACTGTTTTTTCAGGCGCCTTCAATCTCTGAAGCTGAAATAAGAAACATTTGTGAAGATATTATTAAAGGTTTGTACCTATTTTTATATTATTGTCAGGGCCTCAATCAAATTCCTGGGATTTTCTCAATAGTCAAGTCATTTGACGAGTATTTGTACATAATTTATGCAAATAACGAGTCTTCAAATATTTCACCATTTCTGGATAAAAGGCCAGTAACTTAGTACATTACCGGTGGAGGAAAACCACAGAAATATAGTTAGCCAAACTAACTTCTTCTTAGGGTTCCGTACACAAAGGGTGCCAATGAAGTGCCAACGGAACCAACCAACTCTATTGCCGCTATAACAGATAATGAAAAAAATTAAATATACTTGAAATAACTCATTATTTTTTTCAATCCCTGTTCCCGATACCGGTGGGCTACTATTTTTTATATTTTTAAATATTTTTATGTATTTTATATTCGATTTTTTTAAATATAATTTATGTGTATTTAATGATATAAAGGAATAATAAAAATGTTTATTTTCTTCCACAAATAACACTTAGATACTAAAACAAAATGGACAATAATATTACAATTTTTTCGGAACCCTTCATGTGCGATTCGCACTTGATCGATTTTTAAATCGATAATAGATAAATATCGAAATACATTATTTACGGTAATAATGTTTTGTACAAAGGAACAGGATTAAACGATATTGTGGTCCACAGTTCGCCTAGGAGAGCTGGCTCAAAATCAAATAGCGCAGACAAGTACTACTGTAGGCAAACGAGGACATCCGGGAAGACCAGGGCCCCCTGGACCACCAGGTAACAATTATTATACAATTATAACATTTGATTTAATACTTTCTTAATTTATTATTACGGACACACACTTCCCTATATGATTAACTGGTTGGTGCTTAAGAATTTCAATGAAATGCTGAAGCATTTCATGAAATTCTCGTCTTCTTCTGGTTCTTATATTACAGAAGAAAACGGTCGACGTCAGGTTATTGGAGCCCCATTGCGTCGGGCTCCTATTTCTGTCTGCAGGGTTTAAAGGTGCTTAGCCAAACTGAACCTCGGGGTGCCCCTGACCTCGACCGTCTTCTCGAGAAAAAAATCTTGAGCATTTCATGACGTCAGCAAATCAACGATGTGACCACGACACATATATAAATAAATAACTAGCTAATTTTTACTCAATCTAATACTTTAATTTCAAGGAATTCAAGGAGACTCCGGAGAGCCAGGCTCGCGAGGCTACCCTGGAGAGACTGGGGATACAGGCAAGACTGGCATCCCCGGCCCTGCAGGGGAGAAGGGAGACAAGGGTGACAGGGGGCCCCAAGGCGTCGGCGTGCAAGGGCCCGAGGGGCCCAGGGGACAAATAGGTAATGTAGTCAACAAGATGAACGGTTACTGAAAGCCTGTTTTTTTGTCGTTTACCTACTAAGGGCTATTTTTTCAGTAGTTAGATCATTTCTATCTGAGGAATAAATATGTCGGTTTGACAGCTTTTGTATAGAAAAAATGCCAAACTGTCAGATTTATTCTTCAGATAAAAGTTATCGGACTATTAAAAAATTAGCCCTAATTATAATAAAACAACGCACATACTATACCGCTGGGCATAGAAACATGATATTTTGAAACATGATTTTTTTTTTTCACACTAAAAAATAATTACATAAAGGGGTAGAATAGGGGATAGAAGTTTGTACGGCAATTTGTTGTCGAAATTAAATTGTTCATCCAAAATCTAAACTAATACTATAAAGAGAAAATATTTGATGTTTTGTATGTTTGTTTGTTGCACTTGTTAGTGTCTGATCAAGGAAGTTGTGTATTAGTAAATAAGAATTCAGATGATCAAGTTTACAGAAACCGGACAGTTCCTTCTTTGTTTCAATATAGTAATGTTTATTCAGAATTAAATAGTGCAAATAAAAATAAAAATAAAAGTTTACTCCACGATTCAAGACAAATCAAGCAGAGTTTGCAGTTATTCCAGAAGCAATAAACAAACAATTTGTAAAAACCTACAATTAAGTCATCGCTGTTTTCACAGGTCCAATGGGTCCATCGGGTCATCCAGGCAGAACCGGAGATAGAGGAGACGCAGGACGAGAAGGTAAAATGCATCACACCTCACCATCTGCCTAGCTTTTATGCTGTATTGGGTTTCGGTTTTCAGTCTAACCCACGGAGTAGATACATAGAGGAGACGGCCTAAACAACCGTGCACTGTGATTCTCGATTAGGTCCTGACGTCATCAAGTAGGCGTGGCCTTAGTGTATTGTTGGCGTTCGTTCTGTCAAGTAACAAAAACACAGGGCCGTATTTAGAATCCAATTATTGTACCGAATGTACCGCGGCTGTCTCATAAATGGAAATACTCATAAAAAATATTACTATTTATTAACTCATAAATAATATTTATTTAAAGTACTCCCGTTGTTTAAAGTAGTTCCTCCGTGAGACAACTAGTATGGTCCATACTAGTTGTCTTACGGAAGTAAAGAACGACTACCATACTGTATAGTAGTTGTTTACTTAATTAAAAGTACTGAAAGCCTATCTAGTTTATTTAGTTATATTTTAAATGATGTATGTTCTATATTTCTTTGCGAAGATAATCTAAGACAGCAATGGATTACAAAAATTGATATCACTATTTCCATAAAAAAATACGTATTATGATGTTTCGCAAAATTAATATAAAAAAATGGAGTTCTCCCTGGTACGAAAATTCTGAGTACGACCCTGTTGCATCCTGCATTTAGTGACATCTAGTGTGAGATAGTTACGTAACTACAAAGTAAAATCCACAGAACGAGCGAGTAGTTTTGCTATTGACCGGTAGATGGAAAATAAAGAAGTGGGCGGGATCTAACACCCCCTCACCCCGCAAATTGTCACGTGTTGTTTCTTAGGGAAATCTAATTACAACATCTCCTCTTTGTCTAACCGAATGGAGCTGAATACCAGTATTTCACTTGGAGCGACTATCTGACCTCCACAACCCAGCTACTAGGCAACACGGGAATATTCCCGTGTTGCCTAGTAGCTGGGTTGTGGAGGTCAGATAGTCGCGGATGCATACCGTGATATATCGTGGTAGTTATACGGAACCCTTTGACACGGTATGTCAGACTTTTGGATTTCTGACTACATGTAACTCTTGTCAAAAATTTACGAATGACAACGGGGCCAATCGCTACATAAACCACTCCCGTTTAATCGATATCAAAACAATAATCGCTCTTAATCATTGTTTCAAAATTATATCATATAATTTTTCTTTATTTTCGTTTTTAGGACAAATATTATTTTATTTATTTGTCTTTTATTTCAGGCAACTAAGGCCCATAATACACAATACATATTTTATTTGTATAAAAACAATAACTATAAACTAATACATATTTTTTAAATACATTTTAGGACAAATAGGCCCCCGCGGCCACCCAGGACTGCGTGGGACCTGTGAATGTCCCCTGACGTACTACGCGTATGCCCCACAAGGACTAAGCAAGGGGCCCTGAGCAATACTACTAGAAAAACATTTGTGTACTTAATAAAACGTTGAAAAACTTCGCTTTTTTTTTCATTGAATTTTTTCCAAGTGTAAGTTTGTTGGGGAAGAAAAATACAAATTTATAAATAAAAATAATAATTTAATAAAAATATTCCAAAACATTATCGTCACTACATACAAGAAATTGTCTCCATACTTTATTTTATAAAAACAATGTAGGTAAATGTAACTCGAAGTACAGCCGCCATTATTGTCAATGACGTAATAAAATGGCATCAGTTGTTAGCGGGTTCTATTTCACGCACAGAGTCGATGTCTGCTTTACAGAAGAAACATTGCTTGCTGTTTAGAAGGTGTTGCATTATACAGGCTCTAGAACAAAGAATATTATTATTTGAGCTTTTTCTAGAAAAACTGAGTGTCAACCTTAAAAAAATCACACAGGAAGCTTACAGTACTTTCAGTTATTTTAACTCTGACAGCTGCAACCTTATTGTATCGAGAATTAAGATCAAAATCAGAGGCAAAATAAATATATACTTTTTTAAGTATTTCGTATCTCAATTATAAAACAAACCTGCAAGAATGATGTCCACAAGGCATAAAGGCAGTGTCCGCAGGCCTAGCGTAGCAGATGGTGCATAATAGGTCGGACTGCGCCCCGCTGGAGCCCGGGGACTTCGCCTTTACGAGCGTGTCCCGAGCTACGCGTAGCCGATCTACTACTATCTCTAGTGCTTTTAATTCTTCCATTGTTACGTCTTCTGGATCTGAAATCAATAAGAATATTTGGACATTCAGCTTCACACAGGTTAAAGAAATTAATTGCCATTGCAATTTATTAGTTTTAGTATTCATCTGGCAGTTTGAGTACTTTATGCGGCCTACCCAAATGTCCTATCTTTGGTATTGTTCATCAAATCGTTGAGCTCCTCAAGTTCTGAGTTGAGCTGCATGATTTGTGATAAATGCGTGCACTGAATGGACAGGTCCACTCAATCTGTGTGGTTCTCTCCTCAAAAGACCATTTCAGACACCGATCCACATGGTCTTCACATGATCTGACCAAGATTGTGTCTGGACTTTAAAGAGACTGTAACCTCTGAGTTTGTTTCGGCCTTTCTTCTCAGAGTAGTCAGATAGGAAACGCCGACCTCATCTAGTTTAAAAAATATGATTGACGTGTAAAAGTATTTGTACAAACCTACTTACAGAAATAAAATCATTTATCATTTATCAATTGACCAGCCCGACTGTCAGTGTCCACGTTTCGGCACCATATGTCATAACGGGCAGGGCGCAGTAGTTGAAGACCTCAGTCTTCAAACTTTTCAAAATATTCGACGAGCAGACGTGACGAAGTTTTCCAAACGCTACTTAACCCAAATGCATCCTTCTGTCCGATCCTTTCTTTAAGTTGTGTCTACCTAGCTGGATGAGTTACCCTAAGTAGACATACTCAATTACAACATCTTATCCACATAACATTACTTTATAGTTTACATAGAGCGACCAGCGACTGCCTGTATGACCTCCCACAACCAGTTACTGGCTAACACGACGACTTATGGTAAGACCCGTCACATTGTTACAAGGTAAACTAGGAACTTACATTTATAAAATGAGAATAGATTGTGGTTCTTCGACTTGCCGAGCATGAGTTCGAGTCCATCCATTCTGAACAGCGGTTCCATCACCAACGCTTTAGTCACTCGGTCTAGATGCTTAAATAAACAAAAAAGTTATGAGGTTTAAATCAAATAAAATCATTTTATTTCGGCCAATTACAATCCATAAGTTGTTTGTAACACTATTGTTAGTAACTTAATTAGAAGATAAATGCCTGAGAAGACCACCCAACAACTAAAAATACCGACAAATGGCCACTAAGGTGTAAGTCTTCTTACAAGATGGCTTATTATGATGAAAGAATTGTCTGCCGCCACAGCCTTCTGGAAGATATTGTGACTGCCTCTTATTCTGCTCAGGAGACAGGCCGTATTTTTACGGATTATGGGATGAAATCCATCGGTATGGTTTATCTCAAACATTTTTATAGAACCCACGGCCCTTTTACCACGCACAGTTTCAATTAACGGTCACCATTTATAATATTTATGATGCATCGCGAAAAATCTACGCATTATACTCCTGCACTTGCCGTTCCTACGGACGTAATAAAATTACTTATTTCGCGCACTGAATCTTCAACGCCCTGCTTAGCATCGAGAGTTGAAACTGTAACAGTGTGTTGGATTCTTAACAGCGAGAGTTGAAAATCCATTGCGCGTTTTATCCCGGCGCATTTTTACGTCCTTGCGAACGTGGTCTTAGCCCAATCTTTTGGGGTTGGTATAACATTTTTTCTTTGTACAAATATCACAGTCATCTTATTAGTCTGGTAGACAATTGAAAGCCAATAGACTAAAACAACTATCACGGAAAGAGCACAGCATAGTGGCCGATACTCGCATTGCAATTAAGGGTTTATTTTTTTTATTTCAGTCGACCTTTATCTATTTAAATACGTCTTTGTCTAAAGTGTAAATTATTATAGTAGAGTACCACACTTTCATACGAACAAACAGCTTATCATGTAATATCATGTAATTGCTTCATCTGATAAAAAACAAACAAAAATTATGGAAAGCAAATTGAATAGAGACGAAAAGGTTTTTTCATGCTGTCGTCTTGCTGGCCAGTGCAATTATTCTAAAAATGTGATTGGGCAATGACATGAAGTAAATATTAATGCATATTCAGTTGGCTGGCTGTATAGAAAATTATTGAATAGAAAGGTTCGAATTTCAAAAATTCTTTCCACGCTAGCGGGTAGCGGGCGGGCAGATTTCGAATGACAAACAGAATCTTTTCGAGGTTGTGACGTGAAAATAAAAAAAAACCATTTATTTTCAACAAAAAAAAAAAAAAACAGTGGCACTCCGAGAGTGCCGACAGAAGTGACGCGTAAAATACATCAACGCGCGACTCAATAGTCTGCTCGTTGGAAAGCGTTCGATGTCGATGACGCGAGTTCCATGATTTTTGTTCATCCAAAAAGTGCTCAACGCGCCTAAAGAAATTTTCACTTATAAATTCGATTGCACGACATCGTAAATGACGCAATTAATGTTGTTGATTTGTCAAAATGCCCTTTGTAAGTGTTTTATACGCTGTTCATGATGTCAGCCAGCCAGATGCCAGTTATACTTACCTCAGGAGGTAGCTTACAGTCCAGCATTCCGATGAGGCACCCAGCCACGGGCGCCAGGGCCACGTAGTAGTGCACCCGGTCTGTGTCCGGTAGACCTCGGGCCACTAGACGAGCGAAACTGGCGCCCCCACCGCCGCGGATGCAGACCCGGGATACTACTGCCATTAGAATCTAGAATGGACGCCGTGTTTATGTTAAGGTGATAGCAGGGTAGCTCACGAAATTTTAATTCAAATTTTCTAACGCTTTTTGCAATTAGCAAGTCAGCTGTATGTTGAACAAAATGAATGATTTTTAACCGAATTCAAAAAGAAGGAGGTTATCAATTCGACATGTTTATATATGTATATGTATATGTTTATTATGTATGTTCGAGCATAACTCCGTTACATATAGACGAATTTGCAAAATTCTTGTTTTGTTCGAAAGGGGTTTATTATTCGAAATGGTCCCATTAAAATTTCATATAGATCTGATGATGCGTTTCGGAGCTAGATAACGGGACTCTTCAAAAAATGACAGCAAATCAACCGCAATTGCTGCTATCGCATAAATATGGATTGTTTTGACCTCAATGATGATGAAATTTTGAATTGGTGTGGGAACATGTAAAATAAAAACTTAGAAAAAAAAACTTTGTAGTGTTTTTCTAGAAGTCGGTTGTTTTTTTTATTTTGGAAAAAGTTTTATTTCATGAAATAGTCATTCAGTGGGATTCAATTAATTAAGAGGGTTGTATTGATGATTTTTTTATTACTAGCTGACCCGACAGACGTTGTCCTGTCTTAAATATGAATATTGAATTCGCCAAGGTAATATGGTCATTAAGTTTTCTTAAATTTTCTAATGTTACGCGCAACTTAAAAAAAAATCTTTCATAAGAACATTCTTCTGACAATAACAAACACAACGAAGAAGAATTAGCAAAATTGGTCCAGCCGTTGAGACGTTGGATACCGTGACCAAGGGAAATAGGGATTCATTTTTATAAATATAGATTTTTCTGTAAAGCCATATTTGATAAGCTCACCATGTTTTCGGCTTTGAACGCATGTAGGTCGGAAGTTATAACACGGTACCGTACTACCTCAATAAAAACCATGTTACGTCCTAGCCGAAGTGAAGAAAATGATGCAAAATGATGTGATGTGATGATGATGAGCGAAGTGTGCAAAAAATTATCTAAATTCATTCAGTCGTCAAAGCGTGGAAAGGTAAAGGACACCGTTACCTACAGTCAGGGAAATTTATTAACAGCAACCTGACACCCTATGTCAAGCCACCGTCAAGTTGCCGAGTCATAGCTATTTCATAAACTGTCAAAGAAAGGTAGTTGTGATTTGAATGTTCGAAAAAAATAATTGGTGGTCATTTTGTTTAACAATAAAATTTCCTGACTATAAATGCCTGTTTTTGGTATATAAATTAGAAAGACTAGCTGATAATATACTGTCTTTGAACCTCACGATACTTACCTGACAAGTTCTGCCAAGCAGTAATTCGTTCTGGTTGTCACAGGCCTCTGGTTTGGTCAGCAGCAAGGGAGCCAGGTGTAGCGTCATCTCCAGGGCCCTGGCCAGGCCGTGGTACAGGTCAAAACACGTCGCACACAGCTTGATCTGACGCGATTCTAGGTGAGAATCTACGTTGACACGGTCCATCTATATAGAACTAATTTATTAGCACATTAATAATAAATTATTTTATTTCTATAAGTAGGTTTGTACAAACACTTTTACACGTCAATCATATTAAAAAAAAAATAGAGGTCGGCTTTACCTACCTGCCTACTCTGAGAAGAAAGGCCGAAACAAACTCAGAGATCTCTTTGAAAGTCCAGACATAATCTTGGTCAGATCATGTGAAGACCATGTATGCAAAATAAAACAATAAAAATGATTTTTAACTACCCATATCCCCCACATCAACGTGCAAAATTTATGAAGAAACGAAAATAATGAACATTAGACAGCTATACAATAAGTAACAAAAACCCTGTTGTTCCTTTTAGGGACGTATACACTCACCTACAAGCACAACATTGATGAAGTTATAATTAAAAAAAACTTAAGCATTGGCCAGTTGAGAGTTAATTATCAAATAACTGTTAAAATCGACACATTCAAAAAATGTTTACAGTATCTGACTTTACAAGTATCTTTATTTCGCATAATAGCCTACGAGCTCGGAGGCTTTCTTTGATCTGATAGAAGATGCCGCCAAAAACCTACGGGCGCTCGCGCCGCGCCGCGGCGTTTCTGTACCACGTGCCTAACACCCCCTTTACCCCGCCACCCGCCGCCCTGCGAATCATTTCCTTAGTCTCCCGTAGGAGTGGGTCGTTCACGTATTTACCGTCGACGAAACGAAACTGGTTTACCGCATACAATAAACTAGTTGATAAAACAGTTTAATTTTCGACTAGTTTACATAATAGACTGAACAGCATATAAACGAATTTATGTTCACGGAGTTTATCCACCGTTTATTGTACAATCAGATTAGGTCGTTTAGTTGAAACTAGTTTACTAATCGACGGATAGATGAACTGTACTTGGGAATCGAAATGAACTTCTCTTCATACTTTTTCCAGGGTTAGGACTGGCAAGCTGACTAATAAACTTGTATGTATGATAAACGAATTCAACGAAATAAATAGAGATCGGTATCTAACGTTTTGTTATAGAGTCTATTTTCATTTAACAGCGTTCGCTCAGTGAGATGAACGTTCGTTTCTGCATGAGAGAGAGAGAATCAATAACAAACGGCCTTCGGCAGTGTTCGTGTTCACTCGTTCCGTTACGTCGAGCGTCGACTACGTGTACGGCTGTACGGCGAAATCAAGTTGTCGCCGCCGCCGGTCACATGCGTAAAATGTCGTTCAAGAATAAACTGGTTTATCTGTGGACAGTAAACTAGTCGAACAGTTCAGGTCGAATAAACAGTCTAAAAAACCAGTTCGTTCATTCAACGCTCACCACTAGTCTCCCGCGCAGCTTACTTCCGAACGGATGTGATTGTTGACCTACGTAGTGAGTGACTTGTGTTTTGTTTACGTATACGTTGTCCATGCCTTATTCAAACGTAGAATATTTTAATGTGTTGATGTGTCTAGGGAAATGTGACTGCAATTATGCAGAAGCACGCAGATTCTACCAAGAACGTTTTACGAGTCTACCATTACCATTCCAACGTTTGCACATACGTACGTTCAATACTGGCAGTGTGCGCGACACAAGACCAACATCGACCTGACGCAGGCAGACCGAGGACTCGAAACAGTGACATAGTGGAGCAAGTCTTGGACGCTAGTGCGACACGAACTCGGAGTAAACCATATGCACGTTTGGAGAGTTCTCAAAGAAGATTGCCAGCACCCTTTTCACTATCGTCGCGTCCAATCACTACTTCCCTCCGACTATGAGTCAAGACTAGAATACAGTAGACAGGTGCCACTCGACAAGATCGAACAAGATAGTGATTTCTTGAATTGGATACTGTTCACCAACGAATGCTCATTTGTTAGAACAGGTGGTTTTAATTCGCACAATGAGCACGTGTGTTCGATCACATTTATGCGACAGACGCGGCGACTTTGTTTTTGTTGATGTAGTGAAGTGTTAAATGTAGTTTTAAAAATTATCAACTGTTCATAAAAATACCGTGTAAACCAACATTTTCAAAGATTCATTCGTTAAAGTGATAAACAACAGCTGGCAAGGTCACGAACTTGTGTAGAAAAATAGGTAGATAAGCGGCGGCGCGGTGCAAGCGGCGGCCGCCGCGGCACGATCAAAGAGAGCGGTGCGTGGCGGGAACGTTGTACCTATTTCTGATTTCGCTTCATGCAGTATTGCAGAGGTAAGAAATCAGTCAAACATTACAAATATTCCCAATTTTTTTTTTTTTTTTTTACAGTTTTTATAAATGACTTGCTTTATTACGTATGTATACCGATTCTGAAAACGTGGGTAGAAGGAACAACAGGGTTTTTGTTACATATTGTATATTTACAATATATGTATTTTCATTCGGAAGGCACTCAACCAAAGTATACAGACTAACTTATCGTTTACTAAAGTAAAACAAGTAACCCAACGTAGCAGTCGCCGAGCTAGTTTTGTAATCTTACCGAAGATGAGAACTAAGTTTGGCAAAAAAAATGTTAACTTTTCAAGGAGCGCAATTTTATAATAAAATACCTTCATGTATAATAAAATTACATTCATTCAATGCTTTCAAAACTCAATTAGCTGCATATTTAATGACAAATTATACCTTTTCTCAAAGCTGAATGCATTGGATGTATCCATCATAATTACGGCAATGACGTCTGTGACGAACTTTTATATAAATAATTTACTTTAAGCCTTGTTCTTACTTCAACGATATTTAATCTAAACCTATGTAGATTGGTTTCTGAGATGAAATGAAATGGATCGCCCTTGCGATCGAAGTCTTACTTTATACTCTATTAGCTGACCAGTGCCTACTTCGTTGGGCTTTAGGTAAACATTTTTACTAGTGCTGAAATTATGAGTGTGGTTTTTCTCCGAATTACTTTGCAAATCCTACTACCACGAAAACGTCTTTTAATTTTGCGAGTTAATATAATTATAGCATATGACACTCACAAATAACGTGGCTTTCAATTGGTAAAAAAAAAAAATCCGAAATCGGTTCAGTAGATCCAGAGATTCCCCCTACAACCTCTCAAACTTTACCTCTTTATAATATTAGTATAGATGAGCCACAATTTTGGAGTTGTTACCTCCTGCATCATAGTGATGAACTCGGAGAAGGCCCAGTTGAGTTGACTGAGCAGGGAGTTGAGGTAGGCAGCCGCGTTCGTCGGGCGAGCCGCGAGGTAGTCCCTTATGCGGCTCTGGATAACCTCCGATGGGCAAGGACCTTGATAAAGTAAGGATTACTTTCTTAAAGGGAACACTTAAAAAAGGCCGATGACATTACATGAGACCCGAATTGTAAAACTCAATTACTCAACTAAGCTTCAATTTCAAACCATTTATTCTCATGAGGCCTCCAAGTTTTAATCTTAATTTTATTCATTATCTCTATTCAATATGTCTTTATAAGGATATTTGAGTAACTCACCAAAACACTGGCTCATAAGTCCTGCGTCGACTTTGGCCCCGAGGTTGTTGACTGTCGGTTCCCTGTCGCCGTACCTGCGTGATGATATGATTCGTCACTATCAATATCAGGTATTGCTGGTTTGTTAGGTATGTCGTAGATTATAAAAGTGAAGCGCTAATAGTCTCTCAATTGATAATTGTAGTACCAAGATGAGTGTAAACACCGTGACGCACTCGGAAGAGTGGGCGGCACGTGGGCAGAGTTGAGTGAGGACAACGAACGAATGTAGACTTCCATTTCTCCTACGCAAACCTTTCGGTTTACCTGAACTTATAAAATAGTTCGTGAACGTTATTAGAATTGTACTGTGTTAATTATTCTGAAAGTGAAATAATAACTCATTTGCTGTATCATGGTATTGTATTGTAAACCTGCACTATGAATTCCGTACATCATATAAAGCACTCCTTAGAGCCGAGAGTTGAAAATTAAACAGTGTGTTTAACCGACGCGCTGAGATGCACTCTGTTGGATTTTCAATGCTCGGCTCAACATCGAGAGTAGAAAATTCAGTGCGCGATAAAATCCCGCTACAATACTTTTTCGTCTGTGTGAACGTCGACTTACAAGTAGCGCGAAAGTTGGCGCCTGGACTTGCACAATATTACTTGCACCATACAAACACCATAACTTGTTCTTGCAATGTGGTTTATCAACCTTATAGACATCTGAATATAAACTATTCTTGGGAATAACAGATGTAATCAGCTTTCTGCCATGTATCTATGTCGTGAAACACAGTTCAATTGGTTCCATTTGGATATTGCGCCGATAAATCTCAATGATGTAGCGGCTATATATTTAACTATGGAGCGCTCATGAGTTATAGGTACTGGCAGCATTGTTCGTGTGGTGATTTCTCTGTAGATGAGGATTCGATTGTATGAATACTGGAAATACGACGTGAAACGACAATAAATGCAAACACTGACAATACTAACTGCATAGTAGTATTTTAAAACAAATAATTTGGGAAGAGGCCAGACGGAATGACCCTAATGCCTTGGAAGTTGGGCAGGCTTTTGGTGTGGGGTACTACCTTTTTTTTTTTTTTTATTGCGGGCGAAATCCTCATGGATGTCCTCAGCCCCGGGGAGCGCGAAGGGGTCTGTCAGACTCTTACTGATTAAAACCAGCCCGGTGTTCCGTCTCTCACTTGCACCGGGGATCACGGGAACTAGTGTGACTTTCGCGATCCCCGGCTAGTGCCGGCCCGCCTCCGCGGGCCACCTCGCGATAGGGGGGGGAGTGAGGTGTTAAACACCCCCTTACGTCATAGAGAGGCGCGCGTGGAACACTACGCGCCGCCATCTCGGGTCCTAAGAAGTAGGGGGTGACAGATTTCCCCAGATCTGTCGCCCCAGGACCCATTTAGGGGGGCTGGAAGAGGGCGTTATCCGCCCTCCGCCGACGCCCGGTGCGTCTGCTGCGGATCGGATTAGCGGAAGCAATCTCCCGCTCCCTCTCCGCAGCCTCCTTCTGCGACATGACTGTTTCGCAGAAGGATACCACCGCGTCCCAGGACTCCTCGCTGCCGACCATCGAGTCGACAACGGCCGGCAGCGACAGGTCAATGCCGACTCCTGAGATGAGGGCACGGCGCGGCTCCTCCCAAGCGGCACACTCTGCCAGCGTGTGCCACGCCGTGTCCTCCCGACAGTCGGCGCAGTGGTGACACCGAGCGTCCGGCTCCGTGTTTATGCGACACAGGTACTTCCCGAAGCAACCATGCCCCCGAGACCACCTGTGTCACCCCAAACGACAGGGAGCCGTGCTTCCTCCCGAGCCAGCGCTCGAGTACTGGTCGGACCGCCCCGATGGTAGCGGCGCCGGCGGTAGGGCGTGAAAGCCTGTCCCGCCATTCCGCCACCAGGGCTGCGCGAAGCTGTGAGCGACGCAACTCCATATGTCGCTGCGTCAGCCACTCGCCCCGCACCCTCAAGTCCTCGCGCCACCGATACAGTGACGTGAGTACCTTCGCCTCGAGGTCCCAGGGCGGGGATCCGGCCAGTACACAAGTCGTGGGATACTACCTGTGTCAACACCCTCGCGCCATCCCATCTTCTGAGCACGGCGGGCTGTGCTGGTGCAACTGCTGCAGGTGCAGAAAGCCTCAAACGGCGCAAATATAACAACCTTATTGGGAGCTATGTGTTTGAGCCGTTTGGGGTTGAAACACCAGGGCCGTGGGGTCCGAATGCTCATCGAGTATTTCGGGACATCGCCAAGCGGTTGGTCCACTCTTCACGTGAACAAAGGGCTGGTCTATTCTTAAGTCAAAGAATCAGCATTGCCATCCAACGTGGCAACGCTGCCAGCCTTTTGGGCACTTTTGCCACTGACAGCGATGCGGACGAATTCTTCGATGCCCAGTGAGCTCTTCCCTTTTTTACTTTATATACTTATTCATACTGTCTAATTAAATAAATCCTAACTTATAAACTAAATAACAAACTAATTAGTAGTGATGGGACGACAAAAAAACAAAATGCCGTCTTGTGTGGTGAGATCGTGTAAAAATACCTGATTTTTTTTAAGTCACAAGGTACCTATCACCTACCCTACCACGCGTTACTAGTAATCATGTTTTATGGAAATTCCAAACAAAAATTACAACGATACTGTCGGTTTTTTTACGGGAAAATTATACCTCAAGGTGAGTAAATCTGTATTTTGAGAGTTCCATACCCCAAAAAGAAAGAAAAAATACATATAAAATCACTATGGCCCCCCCTAGGGTTGCCAACATTTTGTACAAGAAGTAGAGTATTCCTGATTTCAGAGAGCGTAAATAAAGAGTACAGATTAATAAAATAGAGTACCATTTTTTATTCATTTCTCTGTATGTATTTTTTAGCACAATATACGGTACATAACATTTTTTATTGATTTTCTGAACTGTTGGACTCCAAATCCAAATGTTTTAATTTTACGAGACGAGCTCATTTTAATCAATATTTATAAAACCCTGTTGCTCACTTCGCGCCACTTCACATCCATGACCGAAAAATGGTCATCGAGTGTCACAGTGGAAAATATAGAAAAACCGCAGTAAAATAAATAACTTGGCTCAAAAAGTCAGTTTATGAAAAAAGAGTATTTTGGCGTACTCTATTAGTGTTATAGATTACAGAATACAGCCATAAGAAAAAGAGTAATATACTCTATTTTAGAGTACGGTTGGCAACCCTAGTCCTCCCTGACCTTCAAGGGTTTTTGGGGTAAAGTTTAAATTTTACTAGGGTTGGTAGGTATGGAGTCATACGTCGGTCAGTCTGAAAGTTTTGAAGAATATAAAAAAAATAACGGAATGATGTAGAAGCCTGAAACTTTTTATTGATTAACGAAGTGGTCTCCGTTCCTTTCTAAGCACCGTCGTTTGCGATGGAACCATTGATTGCAGCAGTGGGGCACTCTTCTTTCACGCCTTTTACAAACGTAGCCACGGCATCTTCAGGGTTCATAAAACGAATTCCTCTAAGTTTATCTATTATTTTTGGAAATAAATAAAAATCACAAATTAAATTAGTATGACCCAATCGAATCTAATGCTGAAGTACCAGGTAGTACATAAATACTTACATGATTTAATTGGACTGGATCTAAAAAGTGGGCAAAATAATTTATATGGCAGCCCTCAAAGGACGCACCCACATAAATGGTCAGCCATTTACATCTTTCGCTCATGATAAGACGAGGTTATTTACGTCCATCTTTTTTAGATCCGTGATACAGACTGGGAACGGCTTCAATATGTCTAAGCAGTTTCATTTATTGTCGTATTGTCGTCTCCATCTTGTATATCTACACTTACTGTATACTTTTATTTTTTCCCAACATTAATCCTGATTCGAATACCCTTGGTAAGTAAACTTGTAAGTGTTCGTTGTGTTTCTAAAGAGAAACACGTCGCAGTGTTTATGGAAGGTAGTTGGAAGTGTTTTATCAAGAGTTCTAGGTAAAGTGCCATTGTGTTAGAGCACTTTCCTGGCTTAAAACTTTTCTAGAAATAGAAGGTGAGTTTTCTCTGCCTTGTGAAGTGGTGGATTATTTAACTTTAAATAAAAAAGATGGAACTAGTTGGTAGTAAAATTTCGAATATTGTTTTGTTGGAAAAAAATATATTAAGCCAGATATAGCTTGATTGAAATCCCTACCAACCAATCCCGAATATTATAGCATTCATTAGGAACCCAATGGGTCGGTTCATACTGTATATTTGTACTGTATGATTATGTAGGGTAGCAGTGGTGGCCCGGTGTCAGTGTCTGCGACTTTCGAGTTTTAGGTCGTAGCTTCGAACAAAGACTTATTCATTCACCACTGCTCTGAAAACGATGAAGGGAAACATCGTGAAGAAATAGGCATGGCATGTCCTAGAACCAAAAATCGAAGATATGCAATATCTACCAACCCATACTGGGCCTGCGGGGTAGATTACGGCCCACTCCCTCTCACAGAGACGAGACCTGCGTCCCAGCAGTGGGGACATTATAGGCTTATTATGTTATACTGTACATCCCATGTATCTGGTTTTGCGTTCTCACCTCGCAGCTAAATGTGGCCACTGCCGGTGCCGGAAGCCGAAGCCGGAACCGTGCCAGAATCGGACGAGCACCCAGTTGGACTGCGCCCACGCACGGTTCTGATACGGGCGCACCAGCTCCTCCACCATGCTCATCTGTCTGGAGCAAAAGAATGGCCCTGGAGGTGAAATATAAACGATTCCCTAAAATACGGAGAAAAGCTAAATAGAGCATTCTTTTGTTTTTCATTCTTCGTTATATTAAACCAAAGTGTAATTATCACTCTTTTGCCCTTTGATATTCCAATTTATTTGGGGTCGGAGCAACATGTCCGTTTCTTCCATACCTACTTCTCTATAAGTTATCATCTCGGTTGTCACCCCCTTTCTAGCCATATCATCATTCACACAGCCCATCCATTTTTGTGATTTAAACTATAATATCAGCATGCAGATTAGAACTTAATATCGTGTCCTGTTGTTTTCATGTTAGTCTAGAGCTAAAGGCTAGAACTACAGTTAGATCGCGTTTTGTAGTAATACGGTATTGTAAATTAAAAGTTTGACAATGTTGTCCATTGCTTTATGTAAGGGCAGGTTACGATTTTAACTGGTCCACACCAAAGACAATATACATCGCGTAATGCGGCAATGCGACAATGGCAAATGACACACAAAAAAACATTATGTCGATTGCAATTATTGGAAACGAGGTTCTAATCTCCTCAAAGATAAATTGTATCTCTAATAATGATTTTATTAATTCCGCTTCAGTATACTCACTGTTTTATCGGGACTCTCTCGATGGCTCTCATGGTGGTTGGCTGCGTGGCGAACGACGCTAGAGTTTGGACCAGAGACTCTCTCGTGCTGGCCAGCACTATCCGCTGGTCGGCAAACTCCGCGCACAAGAACGCAGCACAGGACACCACTAGTTCGTCCCATTCTGAGGTCAAATAAGAATTTATTTTGTGTTGAGCCAGGCACTTGACTGACATAGACTGGTCCGGTGGAATCGAAACGTCTTGGATGTCGCGGGGGTAGCCATACTCCTCACTTCCAGTAGGCCTGAGGTGGCCCTCAAAGGCGAGCCAGCCGCACACCAGCCGGGGATCATGGAAGAATACGTTGCCGAAAGTGCGTCGAGCGCACAGCTTCTGTCGTGGACTGCTTTCGAAATGGAATATAATATTACACTATATATACTACCTGCAAAAGTGTTAGTATGGACTTTAAAGAGTCTACATGTTTGCAGCAGTGATTGGACAGGTTCGCTCCATCTGTGTGGTGCTTTCCTCAAAAGATCATTTCAGACACCAATCTTTATGTCTGGACTTTAAAAGATACTGTGCCGTTGAATTTGGTTCGGCCCTTCTCAGAATAGTCAGACGTCAACCTCATCTAGTTTCAAAATATGATTGACTTGTACAAGTATTCATATAAACCTACTTACAGAAATAAATCATTTATAATTTATTTTAAGGTCTCACCTGGTATCTGGTGCACGGGTATGGTGGGATGCATGTACAGCCTCAGTGTATTGCATAGCTCCAGCATGGCGTCCACGTGGTATTCCGGAACGAAGGCGAATAGAGACTCTGCAAATTCTGTGCCACCTGTGCGATCTAAACCGTAATGGCGGGGTATTTAATTTACCCATGTTGTTTGTGTGAGGACAATCTAGCTAGGTTTTTAAAATTCCTTCTATGACTTATCAAAAACAAAATGGAGCTTCAGAAAGCTTATAATGTTCTCACTGTTGGGACACAGGCCTCCGCGAGAGGGAGTGACTGGTAATCCACCACGCGGGCCTAGTGCGGGTCAGTAGATGTCTCATGTCTTCGGTTTTTTGTTCTAGGACATGCCGAGACTACACGATGATTTGTCTTTGAGAGGAGTAGTGATTCAATAATTTATAAAAAAAAATGTTTTTCGTTGGTAAGCGACTAGAATTTCGTTTTTATTAAGTTATGTTTTTATTATGCGGGGTGACATAATAAAAACTTAATTTATTGGCACGCAACCGTTTCCAATAAGTTCAGTACTTATTTCTAGATTTTAAAAAGCAGTGGCACCCCGGGAGTGCCGATTGAAGTGAAAACTGGAACAATTACGTATGTGTATTTTTTTAACAGTGTCGAGTCCAATGGTTTTTTCCCATCTCAAAAATGCCAACATGCATGTGTGTACATACATATACAATGTACATACTTACATACAGAGGTGTCGGTAACGGTGTCGCGAGTTCAATTGTTTTTTCCAATCTCAAAAATGCCTTATGCGCCTAAAAACGTTTTCACTTCAAAAATTGCTGTCCCATCAGAATCATGTAGTGAACCTCTGGTTACAGTTTGCACGTCGATATCTCTGCCCCTCTGTATAGATTGTACTGTAAAGTTTCCTTTGCAAATAGTGTGCTAGCCCATGAATTGATAGCAAAGCGAGTGTTACCATGTCACTTACGATTAGACGTTCCTAATTGTGAGTTGGATCGCGTTCGAGGTGTCGTCGCTCTTGAAGGTTGACTCTGAGGACTGAAAAAGGCAAGTCTGAGACTGGAAACCGACCCCAAACTACACTACGAGTACATAATGAAGTTCTGGCCGCACTGAGGCGAAACTCGCGCGGAATTCGGGACGCGGCAGTTTTTTTTTTTGTGAATGTACTCTCGCAGGTGTACCGAGGAGGTTGTCAGCCGCTTAGCCAGGTTTGCCTCCGCAAAATAAGGCTTCCATTCAGGGCTTAAAAAAACTTTAAAACTAAGTGACTGCATGCTACGGGCATCCCCTGTGGGGTACGTCAGCTTAGGGCGTCGCTGGGGGAAGACAGCAAGGAACGGGCTGGGTCAGAATTAAGGACGCGACTGTGTACTTAATTCTGAATTGTTTTAATATAATTAGGAGGTCACATGACTATTCGTACCAGTTTGAATACTCCCGTACAAGTTAGTTGTCACAATAGGCGCGAGCGAATTTCGTTCACATCCTGCGCGAGATTCGCTTGAGTTTGGCCAGTGTTTTGAAAAAATCACGTACTACCTTTGATCGGAACTGGAGGTATATTCTAACTGTAGCGAGGCGTAGCTGGTACTTCCCAGTATCGAGCTCTTGCCGGGTAGAATCTCTTTACTGGCCACCTGCGCGTACTGAACTTCAATTTATTAATACCCATTCTCATTTACACAAATTATTCCTTTTCCTTCGCCGTAAGTCAAGTACGGACGTAATAAAATCGCGGCGGGATATTTTGCGCACTGGATTTGAAACTCTCGGTGTTGGATCGAAAATCGAGAATCCAACGGATGCATTTCAGCGCGTCGGAAAAACACAGTGTTCGATTTTCAATTGTCAGCGTTAAGCAGTGCGTGAAGATCGCGTGGATGTCGACTTAAGGAACATAATTTTATACAGGATTTCGAATAGATACGAACCCCTAAAGACCCAAACACACGTACCACAACCACACCACATGGCGGTGACAAAATATGGTCAAGCTGTGGTTCCGTGTGAATAGTGGCGCTGCAACTTCTTGCACTTCATAATTGGCCTATGATATTCCCACAGCTGGGACACAGGCTTCTTTCAGTGAGAGGGAGTGGACCGTAATCCACCATGCAGGCCTAGTACAGGCAGATGTCACATCTCTTCGAATTTTTTGTTTTAAGACATGCCGGTTTCCTCACGATGTTTTCCTTCACCGTTTTGAGAGTAATGTTGATGAAATAAATTACACAAAATAAAGTGCTTGTCAGGGTTCCAACCTACGATCTACATCTCGTAAGTTGCAGCTGGTGCCACTGGACCACCATTGCTCCAAAGCCACATACAACAGTTAAATAATGTTGCAATTTCAAAGAACGGACTATTTGGGAAACCCAGTTGACTACAGGTACAGCATTACTGAACGGTGTTCAAAATACACCTTCTTTCTAATTTTGATATGGTTGCGTTGTTGCTAGTAACTGTAGTCGCAATGTGGTTTTTTTTTTGGGTGGGATATCATCAAATAACTTCTCCCGCTCTGGGTGGAGCGGGAGGGCGTGTCAGACTTTTACTGACTAAAACCCACCCGTGTTCCCTCAGTTGCCTGTATGCCAGGGGCCGCGGTATATCTTTCAAACAACCCGCACCCCTGGCAGGCATCGGCCCTTGCGGGCCCCATCTGTTGCTGCTGACATCTCTTTGAGGCGCGCGTGGAACACAACGCGCCGTCGACCCGGGCTTGGTCCTTATCGGACAGCGAGCTACCCATTACTCGCCGTCCGCAAGCCCGTGCCTACGGTGGCCGGGAATCAGCCTGGCATTTCCGACGCCCAGGGCGTCTCCTGCAAAGGCCACGGCTGTGAGGGCGCATGTGCTGCATCTCCCTCACGTGCGCCGCCTCCCACTTCGCGAGCATAACTGCTTCGCTGAAGGAGGCAACTGCTAGCCATGCACTCTCGCTCCGTACCATGGCCTGGACCAGGGTCGGACGCGAGAGATCGCCGCCGCCAATCACCTCCACGAGGACACGGCGGTGCTCCGCCCAAGCCGGGCAGACCTCCACCGTATGCTCCACCGTGTCCTCTGGGCGATCTTCGCAATGGAAACACCCGGGTATATCTTCCCACCCTATCCGAAACAGGAACCTCCCGAAACAGCCATGTCCGGTGAGGACCTTTGTCAGGCGGAAGGTGAGGACGCCATGCCACCTCTCAAGCCACTCCTCAAAGAGGGGACTTATCGCCGCAATCGTGGCGTGCCCAGCACTGGGTTGCGACAATCGCACTTTCCACGTCGCTATGAGATCCTGCCGGAGCTCTGTCCGCCGTGCCGCGATTTCCCGCGGCAGCGGAGTTACGCCCCGACGTTTGGCCTCCTCGCGCCACTCCCAAGTGTGCGCGAGGACCTTTGCCTCCAGATCCCATGGCGGCAATCCGGCAAGGAGGCCCGCCGCCTCACCGGAGATTGTGCGGTATCCCCGGATCATCCGGATGGCCATGACCCTATGGGCCGCCTTCAACTGGCGTGCTGGTTGGCGCCTCAATGTAGGCGCCCACACCGGCGCCCCGTATAGGGCCATGGTCCGCACGACCCCCGCGTAGAGCCTCCGGCAGGAGGCGTTTGGCCCCCCTAGATTGGGCAGGAGCCGCTTCAAGGAAGCCGCGGCCCCCTCCAGTCTGGGAGCCAAACGTCGAAAGTGCTCCGCGAAGTTCCACCGGCTGTCGAGGACGAGTCCTAGGTACTTCATCGTTGACTCGACGCCGATGTGAACCCCTCCCACATGTGAACCCCTCGCACAAGTGAACCCCTCCCACGTCGCAATGTGGTTACGTTGCGACTATTGTTTGCACATAGATCGACTCCGTTTGTCGTAGTTTCTTCGCGTCGAAGCAACGTTGTGGTTGCGTTGTGGCTGCGACGTCGCCTTGATGTGCACCGAGCCCAAGTTTAGTGATTGCGATGTTAGAGCGTACCGTATCTATACTATAAAATAACATAGCTAACTTACTTGAGCATGCGTGGCATATTCGGGGTCTGATGACAGCCTCAAAGAGTGCAATGTTCCCGAGAAGTGCATCGCAAGCTCTGTCTGCCTCTGTTTGGTCCAGATAGCTCCCATTACCCATGCCATTTGCAATGCACCTGCTTCTAATTTCTCCTGGAAACCACACACACATATCACTTTCTTTATAAATAAATAAAAGTTAAATTGTAATTTTTAACATTTGTGCAAGTGTGTAATGTTTTTATATGATTAAAAGTTTAAACACAAAATGCATTGTTCCTATAATTCTGGCCCTCCTCTGAAATATCTTAAACTTTCTGGCCCCCCATTAAGAAAGTTTTCCCACCACTGGGTTAGACAGAGGAGTACCTACAGTAACACCAAATTTCTCCAATTATGTTTAAGCGCCATGTTATAGGGGGCGACCCTATAGTCATCAACCGGGATCAAATCCAGATTTCAGACAGCTACTGACAAATTCCTGATAGAAAAGCCCAATAACACATTGCCCGACCTGGGAATCGAACCCAGGACCTCATGCTCAGCAGTGGCACTTGCGATCACTAGACCGATGAGGCAGACAAAAACATGCTGTTCATTTCATCTATACAAGGTGAATTTTTAGTCACCGTTTAAATTTTTCAGAGAAAAAGAGAGAAAAGAAAAGAAAAAGAAGAAAAGAGAAGTGAGAGTTTTTTTGACTATCGTAACCGTGAAATTGAACAACTTTCTCCAAGGAACATGGGTCGAAATATGAAAAAAAAAACGGCCCTCCCATACAAAATCGATCAGATGACTATTGATTTTGCATGGGAGGTCCGATTTTCTTTTTAGTAGTAGGTAAGTTGTTCAATTTCACGGGTAATATCACCCTGAAAAATTTAAACGGTGACTAAAAATTTACCTCGTATTAATAAAGGCTTGAAGACACTTAGGATGAAAATTCATTTAAATGTTTGCCCTTTTTTCATGGTATACTTAGTATTATATTTCGCCAAGTTTAGCATTCCGAGACACAGTGGTCACGTGAGAGACACAGTAGTGTATAATAATAACTCTCTAACCGGCTAACTTATGCGAACCCGATAAATCAATGAGATTTTAATTAACAATTACGTTGGTTTTTGTTGAAATTAAATTGTTTCGTTTCATTAGAAAAGGAAACAACATTTTAATTATTTCTAAAAAAAAAAATATCAAAAGAACTAATTAATAATAATAGAAAATATTTCCATAATTTCGTGTTTTGTTGCAATAGTTGGCAATTATTGGATAGTGACGTAGTCATGTCGCACCTTTAGAATTATAGAGACCTATTTTGCTTGCGGCTAATTTCGAATTAGGTTTCTATAATTCAAAATTATACAGACCTATTTTGCTTGCAGCTAAATTCTCATTAGGTCTCTATAATTCTGAAGGTGCGATGTGTCACTCCCAGAATGCGAGACCTTGTTTTTTAGACCGTGATTACGATTAAGTATGAGGTGAGGGTCTTGTTGCTAAATAATAATAGGCGCACGGATCGATCCATTAGGTTAAGCTACTCATGCCGCGGTTGGTCTGTGGATGGGAGATCATCTTTACATACAAAAACCCCTCCATGCTTCGAAAAGTACGTTAAGCCGTCGGTCCCGGCTGTCGTTTGTGGATCTTTGACAGTCGTTACGGGTCTTCAGAAGCTCGAAAGTCTGACAACCAGTCTTATCAAGGGGTCGCGTGTTACCCAGTGGCTAAGTTATGGAGGTCAGATAGGTAGTCACTCCATGTATAATACTAGTATTCAGCTGCATCCGGTTAGACTGGAAGCCAACCCCAACATAGTTGGGAAACGGCTAGGCAGATGATGATGACCTAAATTTTATCGTCTACATTACGGTACATTATAAGTGATGGTACTAACCTCATAAACACATCTGGACCTCTCCAATTCTTTAATCATGTTCTCCATGAGTTGTTTCTTAATATTATCTTGTTCTGTTTGTTTCTTATCAGTACCTGAGGAGCAATTCCCATATTTATTTAAACTGTTGCATTCTAATCAGGAATATTAGTTTTTAGTTCCGTGTGGTGCCGGACGTAAAAGAATAGCACCATCCCATTTCTTCCCGTAGGTGTCGTAGAAGGCGATTAAGGGACTTACTAGAGAATGAGCAGTAGCGTTCTCTATGCATTTTACAACCATACTGCGATCGCCAACCCGCCTGCCAAGCGTGGCAATTATGGCAAAACCCCCAGGCCTATGTCCGGCAGTGGACGTCTTTCGGCTGAAATGATGCTGATCCTAATCAGGGGGTCTACTCCTTAAGCTCAAAATTCGTAGTTTCGGCCGAAGTTACGGGCCTACTCCGTATCATTCATGGAGATAAGATTATTTCGGGGCCCGAACTAAGATTAAACAATTTGGCAGTTGTCCCTTAACCCGATAAATGCGTTTTTTCCCGAGTGAAAAATGGAATTTAAAACTTATTTAAATGTATCAACTCCTTGCGGACGGGCTCGTATCTTTGTTGATGGACTTGAGAGTAAACTCCTTGCCTCAATTTGTCAAAAATCTGTAATTAACGTTATTTTTTTTTTAAATTTCGTCATTGATTGCTGTTGAGTTAAAATAATAATAATAATAATAATAATTGATTTCAGGAAGTTATTCCCATATTAAGCACTACAAATTACATTACACGTTAAAATCATTGCATTACTAATCACTACATAGTATAAAACAAAGTCGCTTTCTCTGTCACTATATCCCTATGTATGCTTAAATCTTTAAAACTACGCAACGGATTTTGATGCGGGTATTTTTAATAGATAGAGTGATTCAAGAGGAAGGTTTATATGTATAATACACCGACCTCCACGCGGGCGAAGCCGCTGGCCAAAGCTAGTAAATATAAAGTCAATAAAAAATAGTAAAATAAAAGTTAACGAACATAATAAATTAAAGTACATTCACAATTGTAGTCAATTAGGTTAAAATTCATTCGATTACAATTAATAATAATGGTAAAACAATAACCAGTTAATAAATGGTGACGAACTGGCATGCAGTTGCATCCTATCCAACAACACCGAGTCCCCCACCGCTCGGACAATACGCTCAGGACACTGCCACTGAATTTGAATAATTTTGATCGTTTTCTGAATATTTAGAATTCCATGTTGTTTATCTGTTCTAAGACGTTTTACAAAACACTATACTGAGGTCTTATGGTTAAGACGACTGGTAGTATTACATACATTGCAAACAGTCAGGCACTTCTAAATTTTGGATTGGTCGCGTGCTAAGTGTCTAACGAAAACCACAGGTTTTTGACATAAAGTGACCTTCGCTCGCCCAGACATCTCGGATAAACGACGCCTAATATGAAGTATTTGTTTAATGTCAACTTTTATCTGTGAGAGTTGTACCCCCTAGAAACAGATCATATCTATTTTATTTGTTTTCTCACAATAATCAACAGCTGCGTAACACACTTTCAATGGCAATGCCATTCATTTTGACACTTCAACAACATTCAATGCGTCATTTACATTGTTCACCAAACTAATTTTAAACATAAAAAGCAAAGGATCAGCAATTTCCTTCAAAATACTTTCGATAGTAATTCAAAGCATTTCACAAAATTGGGGTGCAGCATAGCTATTCACAACCACTCGTTACTCTTCCGTACCGTGCCGTAGGAGTCCTATTTCCAGTAAACGCTGTTCACAAATTCAATACCCGAAAATTTTGACAGTTTAAATCAAATAGACGACCTAGCTACTCTTCTGACCGGTGTCTGCTGTCGGGGGCAGGGCAAATCAGGTTATCGAAATGTATAATTTTCGATACGATAGGCTGTCGAATGCTTGTGTGTAGCTACGCAGGTCTAGGTAAAAAGCCAGGCTAATAAATGACAAAAATTATAGTCATAACCAACCTGCAGCAGCCTGCAACTCAGAGGTGACAGTGTATATCCGATACTCAATATCGTGAAGACAGTCGGCCATGTCCAGCTGGTTGTCTCTCAGCTCACATAACTAATAATCAAAACATTTAAAGGAATAGAATTAAAAAGTTACAGCTAAAATCCTCATCAACAGCCTACAACACTCCACTGCTAGACATAGGTCTCCAATTGCACGCTTGGCAAATCTCATCCAGCTACTACCACCCGGCGAAGATCATCGCTCCACCTAGCCTAAGGGCGTCCTACCTTACGTTTGCCGATTTGCGGTCTCCACTTAAAAACTCTTCTACCCTAACGGTCCCCGGTTTTATCGCTTATATGGCCGGCCTATTGCTACTTCAGCTTGCTGGCGAGCAAATTGGAGCGCGCGAGCGTTGCTTGAGCTATGTCGACAACTTTGGTCCTCTGCCGATCACGTCATTCTGGATTCTGTCCCTCAGAAAGAAAGAAGAAAGAGAATCGATGGTAAAGAGATAGAGTGAGAAAAGAGAATAACAAAAAAACTGTGACTACAATGTATTGCAATCTATCAAGATTATTAATCGCTGTATATTTTTCTTGGCAGGCCGATAGATTCCTCGCTGCCTAGTTACTCTTGCGAAACCTAATCCCTTACGTGACTTTTACAATAGAATCCCTAGTCTGCTACCACTATTCCATCCTAGACCATCAAACAAATAACGAATGTGTATTTCTGCAATGTAGCGTGACTGTTGATACTGAACTTCGTTTTCATGTCTCGACTGCAGACAATGCGATATAAATCATACGGAGTCATAACTTATGCATCAATACATTTTGCTCAGCACGAATGACCGGTCTTATTACGGTTTAGTAAAGGCTAGCGCAGATTGGGGCGGGCCGCGACGTATTGCAAAAATCCTTTATCATCACTTTCATACATTTTCTATAAACTAAAGTACACTGCGCCGCCATGCTATGCGGGCCACAGCGCAGGCGCGCCTTTGCCCGCGTGGTGGTCGAAAATTATCCCACGGGAACATATTACCAGGATAAAAAGTATCCTATGTGTTAATCCAGGTTATAATCTATCTGTGTGTCAAATTTCATTCAAATCTGTTGAGCCGTTCTTGCGTGTTTATTTTTTTTTGAGGGTGGGAAATCATGAAATAACTTCTCCCACTCTGGGCGGAGCAGGAGGGCGTGTCAGACTTTTACTGACTAAAACACACCCGTGTTCCCTCAGTTACCTGTGTGCCAGGGGCCGCGGTATCTCTTGTTCGATAGCCCGAGTTCCCGCACCCCTGGCAGTTCTTGCGTGATCGTGTAACAAACATTTAAATATTGAAATATCCAAACTTTCACATTTTTTTTTTTTTTCTAGTAAGATAGTACGATTGGGAGTTGCGACTCTTATGTGCTCTTGCATTTACAAACGTTAATAACTTCTCGAGGTCGAGAGCAGTGGTGGCCCAGTGGTGACAGCCGCGACTTACGATCAGTCGCAGGTTCGAACCCAGGCGGCGCTTTTTGTGTGTATAATTCCATCATCACTGCTCTCAAAAACGGTGAAGGAAACTGGCATGTTGGAGAACCAAAACATTGAAGACATGTGACATTTACCAACCCGTACTTGACCCGCGTAGTGGATTACGGCCCACTCCATCTCACCGAGAGGAGGCCTGTGTCCATTGTAGTGGGAAAATTATAGGTTGATAAATACCGCGTGCACTGAATGGACAGGTCCACTCAATTTGTGTGGTTCTTTCTTCAAAAGACCATTTCAGACACCGATCCACATGGTCTTCACATGATCTGACCAAGATTATGTCTGGACTTTAAAAGAGACTGTGACCTCTGAGTTTGTTTCGGCCTTTCTTCTCAGAGTAGTCAGATAGGAAACGCCGACCTCATCTAGTTTAAAAAAATATGATTGACGTGTAAAAGTGTTTGTACAAACCTACTTACAGAAATAAAATCATTTATCATTTATCATTTACCTTCTCTGCGTGTTTGATGGCTGCCCCGTGGTACAACGCGAGGAGTCCGTCCACAAGCCGAAGGTATGCGGATCTGATGTCAATGGACCCCGCACCTGGCATCATGGACCTGGTGCCCTTGAGAGCCAGCGCCGTTTCTCCTGTAGTTCTAAAAAAGGAGAACGAGAGACGTGAGAGACGGTTCCCCAGAGCAGATGTGTAGTCTGTTAACGATCACATGGGAGTAACCACACTTAACGAGGCGGCAACGTCGTAGCAGCTGTGCGTAGCAATTACTAAAGTTGGTGAATTTGTAGCTTTCAAGATAGTTATTTTTCTTTCTTTTTGTTAGTGAGATCAGCAGCCTAATTAACACACATTTATGGTGGAACTCTAAATAAAAAATACTTAAATCATACATCCTCAATAGCCCTTAAGCTCCAAACAACACAACTTTCAGACGCTCTTAAAAGTCTTTGCTACAATACGCCTTTAAGTAACAAACACAGAATGAGACTTAATCTGACTTAAAATTAAGTTGCGGTTCTGAATTAAGCTGTTAGTATGAGAATTCAACTGTTGTCAAAGTGAGATTTAACGAGACTATTAAGAGAGTCGAGAGTCTTAAGTCTGATGAGCATCAATAGCTAATGACGTTAAAACAGAAAGAAAATTATTTTCTAAACTCAACATTTTATGTAACCAACCCGAACTTAAAGATAACTGACGAAATATGGAAGTTAAGTAATTTCTATTATTAAGAAAAGTGTGCATCTGCATCGTAAAAAGGGCAAAAGGTTTTTAGAGGTTCATTAATATTAAAACTTGTTCATCATTAGCAGGATATGCCAACTTTAAAGAGGATTATATCCCATTAAAAACTATTATTTCACGGACATTCATGTGCGTTTTTTTTTTGGGTGGGAAATCATCAAATAACTTCTCCGGGTGGATCAAATAACTTTCCCGGTTTTCTCTGGGTGGAGCGGGAGGGCGTGTCAGACTTTTACTGACTAAAACTCAGCCGTGTTCCCTCAATTGCCTGTGTGCCAGGGGCCGCGGTACCTCTTTCGAACAACCCGCACCCCTGGCAGGTAACATTCACGTGGGTTACACGTTTACCTGGTTTTTAAATTAATTTTGTCACACTTCAATTGTATTGTATATCTGTGAAATATCCTAATAAAGTAAAGAGAAAAAAATGAATAAGATTACCTGTTAGGCATGGGTGGCATGGGCGGATGCATGAATCTGGCCATTGAGGAAATGACCTGTGGAAGAGTCGCCAGCCCCGGCGAGCCAGCCGCCATGTCGCTCACACCTGGCAAGTTCCAAGTGTAGTCACTGACTGTGGCTTGGAAGAGTATTAGAGGATGTTAACATTTTGGCTCGAAGATAACCACTGCTGTACAGTTAACTTAAGTAGGGCAGGACTCATGATCACGCAGTCATCTCTCATTACATTATAAGCACCGCAGCGACACAGCAAATAACTTTTCATTCAAGTTAGGGTTTTAAATCAACTGCAGTAGAATACATTTCACGATGATAATACAGAATAATGGACAGCTGTCTATCATACGTCGTGCCAACCGCACGCTTTATGCGAGCAGCGCTCTATCCAACGAAGAAACGCCTGCAAACGCACGCGCGCGGTCCTCGCACCGTTCGTACGCGTGTCTTCCCGTCGCCTGCTAATTCTCACACCCACTAATGTGTAAATAAATAAATAAGCTAAGGCCGGTTTTAGTGCTTGACCGACCGTCGGTGCCTACGTCGGTCGCGCTTGTCATTTGTATGAAAATTCACAAGTCGTGACAGTGCTCGACCGACCGTACGCACGCGTACATTGCTACGCACTGCGTACGAGGATCGTCGCACAGTGTGGAAAAACCGACCTATTTTCTACAAAAGCGACTTTGTAACTAAAAAATATGTTCTCGTGAGATTATAAGCTACAAAAATCCACTGCGAAAATTTAAAAATTGGGTAACCTAGAAAAAAATATTCAATTGTCACGAAACCGATAGTTAAATGAATTCTATTTTCATAAAAACCTACAACACTATCTAATGCATTGTTATAATGTGTTTTTATATTCATTTACAGTCTGCCTCGTTGAATTCAGGAAGTTCAATATACAACTTAACCTCAAAATTTCGACAATCCCCATTTTTCGGTATAAGAAACCTTGCAAAGTCAGTAATTTTTGTAAGCTTTCAAATAAATATATGCAGAAATAATCATTTACAGAAATTTTAAAATTAGGATGCCAAATTAGGACCTTAAAAATTGCCAATGCCCCAAAATTAGTACTAGAATGCATTCAGTTTTAATGAAATCTTAAAAAAAAGCTATTCAGTATTCGCGAGAGGTTTTTATTGTAATCTACAGTTTAGTCTGTACAATTCATTCATGGTCAACGACATTGCATTCGGCCATAAACTTATTTGTGGAATCGAAGTTACCATGCTTAACATTAACAATTTTATTACGTTCAGCAGACCTGAATTAGTGACATAAACTGGTTTTTTCACTTTACTGTTGTACTATTTTTGTGCTATAATTGATTTATCAATTCAGTGCTCTGTAAGCATAAGTTTGAGAGCGTTCCATAATTATTGCACTATCACCGTATTTGGTAGGTTCAGTCGTTTCTAGGTTATGTTACCCAATTTTTCAATTTCCGCAGTGGATTTTTGTAGCTTATAATTTCACAAGAATGGACAATTTTTTTTAGTTACAAAGTCGCTTGCGAATCGATTTTTGTCGAAAATAGGTCGGTTTTTCCACACTGTGCGTCGCGACGCACAGTGTGGAAAAGTTTGTAAGATTTAGTGCTCTCGTGACCAACCAAACTGGCCGGACTGGTACAGCCACAAACACGTACACGAAATGGACGCGGTCGGTCCACCGATCGGTGTAGCACTGAACGCGTTAATATGTTTCGACAGCGCGTCGGTTGACCGACAGCACGCATGCGGACGCACTTGACCGACGCGTCGGTCAAGTGCGTCCGCATGCGTGCTGCAACTGACGATCGGTTATGCATATCGTCAGCCGCTAGCATCTAGCCGTTGGTGCGTGATCGGTGAGGTACCACCAAGTAAGCGCTGCGTGAACATCAAGCTGTCACCTCACCGGTGGTGTGCCAGCATTAAGCGGTCATCTTGCTGACGGCGCGTTGGCGGGTGGAATTTTTAGAGGCGGTGACCGGCGATTACTGCGCTGGAGCGGTGCGGTTATGAGTGATGACCATCAGATGTTCATTTGTCAGAACTGTTATACTAAGTGCGAGTTATTATGCCTGTTCGATCACGTTAACTGAAACTTTAATTTGTACTGGAATTGACTAAGCGACGTCTGGTGCCAAAAATGGGAATCACAATAATTCCATACAAATTGACGTAATTGCACGTTAAATTAACGCAATCGAGTAAGTATGTATAAAACGTCGCGCTAGGTCTTCTGATTTCGGTTCACCAAAGAGAAAGTTTGAATATTAAATTAAATATTAATATTGCAATAAATTCCTGCAAGCCGTTTAGGTGCCCCATCACTATTTGAGTGAATAGACTATACTTGAATTCTGCAAACGTTACTAAAATTATAGGAGCTACGCTTCTACTTTCATCCTACATCTATTTTCTCCTTGGAGTATTACTTTACATACTCCTTTTACTTCGTTTACCCTACGTTCATACATTTGTCCATACACGCACGCCGGTTATGGACAAATGTATGAACGTAAACGAAGGAAACCGGTTGCGAGTACTACGCACCAAACCATTTTGCAGAGCATAACCAATAATGTCACTATACAGGATGGAAGGTACATCGACGTGCAAAATGTAACCATGATTTCAGTACATAATTCTATACCCGCAAAAAAAATCTGCTGTTTCTTAAAAAAGTGCAATGTTAAGTGCCTAAATTGTAAAATTTCAGGGGCATTTAGAATCATGTACTGGATCTATGCTACCTTCACCTCTCAACATGCTCTTTTAAATTTATGTCACTACATCTTCTTTTAAACCGCAACTTTGTCTCATCACGTCATCCGTCAGCCTATCAATCATAGTCACACCACATGTGCTTTCGCAAGGAACGTATTTCCACAGCATTTGTTCTACTTTCATGCTTCTTTTGCCATACCCAACATTCACTTCCACCGTAGTCCGCGTAGGCACCAGCACACCACTGTGAACAGCGAGTCGAGCATTTTTTTACATCGACTGGTTGGTCACAATCGCACGTATAGCACGATCCATTCACTTTTAATCTCGTGTAAAACAAATAAGCAAATTAATCAAAACAATATACCTAATACAATTATATGATTAGTTATGGCGCCATCTACATCGCCACATGCAAACTACTCATCAAACTGACGACTAGCATATATACAACGTTCAGAATAAATCGGGCAGTTACCCACCAGGGGGCCTACTCTCTAAGCACGAAATCCATAATCTCGATCGAACTTACGGGCGTTTCCTACTACGCATCACTCACGGACTTAAGATTAGTTTGGGGCCCAAACTAAGAATGACTTACTACACGATTTGACAGTTGTCCCTACCTCCTATATGGTTTTACCCTTCAAAAAAGTTAATTAATCAGCTGTACGAGTCACCACGAAGTATCCAATTATTTTCGGTCGGGCCCGTATTTTCGTTGACGGAGTTAGAGAGTGGCCCCCCAGAAACAATACCCGCCTCGTCGGAGTATTCTCCCTTTTCTATGAAAGCTGAGTAAACTTTACACTCTGTTCCTCATAGCTCTTTAATTTTACTAAGCTAAGAATCTACAGATACGCGTTTCAAAAACGTGTTTTTACTCTAGTCAATGTAATTTAGCAATTATAAACTATTCAGGTTATATGCAAAATAGTACACTATATTAGTGGTACCTGTGTCTACTCCTCCCGCACGATTGTAGTTCGGTTCGAAACTTTGTATGAAAGGATTGTCCTCTCCCAATACACCGACGAGATCTGTTCTGTGAGGAACAACTTATAATTAATTTTCAAGGGTTCAAGGTCGGGAAAATGGTTATTGGTTTTTCCATCTAGTTTTTATTTTTCTTTAATTGCTGTATGAACATCTCTTGATCTCGATAAAGCCTGATAGAAAGGGATGGATGATATCCATCCCTTTCCTTTCCTTTCCAGCGTACCTCGAAGATGCCTGTTCACTCTTGCTTCCAGTGCGGGTTGATTGGGCCACCACTGCTGCTGCTCTACTCGCTTCTTGTTAAGCTTTGGTGGTAAGATTGGTATCTTACTCTAGTAAGCATTTTACCTCAATGTCCTGACTAAGAACGGCAGCACTCCACCAAGGCGGTCCACGTTATAGAAATCCAGTTCTCCGTCGATATACGTTCGAGCTGGCAAGTGGGGGGTTCCGTTGCTGTGGAAAGAAAGTTCGTATCACTATGGCGTTAGGGCGAAAAATACCAATTTCTTGACACAGATAGCGATAATTTCTGGTAAACTAGAAAACAAAAACAAATACAGTCGCATTGAGAACCTCCCCCTTTTTGAAGTCGGTTAAAAACTTTTCATTCGCAGTCAGAATACACTTAAGGCATACAAATAATGAGGTCACGTTTGGCGCTGACGGTATTTTGTTTTATTACCCCAAAAAAGAAACCCCCATTATTACCCATTATTGTTCCGTATGGAACTGATTCGCTCTGTCCCCCCTACTAGTATGAACTGTATTACAGTGGAATAGGTTTAAGGTACATGCTGTACAAGTTGCTAACACAAACCGTTTAACTACAAAACGCTATTTATCTGTAGTTCTAGCCTAAAGCTCTGTGTCAGGTTTTGCAATTCCAACTGTATTTTGATTTGGGTAAAGTTCTTAATACAAAAAAAAAAAAAATTAACAAAAAATGAAACCGCCGAAAAAACTGAAAAGCAAAAAATAATGAATCTTTTTTGTTTAACCTTTTATTATTTTTTGCTTTTCAGTTTTTTCGGCGGTTTAATTTTTGTCATTTTTTGTGGCTCTAATCTACTAATTACTACCTACATGCTTAATTTTTGATTACTTTTTGTATAATACACAACATCTACAAAAAATCTGTGAGTGAACAATCAATCATCCCCTGTTTTCCTACCCTTAGGGTTGGATTTTTTTTTCCAAATTTATATGGGACCAACTTCGGCCCCTTTTCAATAAAAAAAGAATGATCAAATTCGGACTATTCAGTAAAAAGTTATGCGTGGTCATACATAAAAAAAAATATACGCGTTGACTTGAGAACCTCCTCCGTGTTTTCGTCGGTTAAAAATGTCAACTTAGCATCGGACTAAGCTGTCAGTTTTGTAAAAAGAACTACATTTTAATACATATTGGGTTCTTAATTCTAAAACTCGTTTGGGGGTTTAGCCTCTCAACACCCGCTAATAACACACAATTGATTTTCTATTGTATCGGGCCGTGGCACGGCCGGAATCGGGACTTTAGAGGTCACACCTGAAGGCGAATTCTCGTAAATAAAACTGTTCGAAGTCTAGTAGCAGTGTCATCTCGGCGACAATGAAATGTGAAAAATATGTGGAAACTCGAGAAATTTTTGACGGATTGAGACTGAGATAAGCCTGTGAACGTTCTTAAAATTACGAACTTTGTTTTCTAATAAGGGGGAAAATGTTTCACACAAAATCTAACGTTTAACAAAAACATGTACTTAATACAAAACATTTCATGAATACGACATTACTGTTGGCTCGTTGTACGGAGGCAACGTGTGAATTTCAATTTAAAGATAAAAGCTACCCTTATCAGACGTGCCTTGATATACGAGGGTGCAGTTTTATTCAAATTTATTGTATGTTTATGTATATTGCATGCCTCTGTCTTCTTATTGGGTGTAAGAAAATTGAATTTAGGTTTAGGTGTTTCTATTTACTGTTGGCGAAATCTTCATCTTGAATTAGGGGCTCTGTTATAGCCAAGACTAGCTTTTGCCCGCGGCTGCGCCTACGTTGATTTCGGTTATCGCGTTAAAATGTAGCCTATGTCCTTCTTTATATTCCAAGCTATATCTCGGCCAAATTTCATGACAATCGGTTCAGCGGTTTAGGCGTGAAAGCGTAACAGACAGACAGACAAAGTTACTTTCGCATTTATAATATAATATATATGTACAGGATAAATTTTTATCCAGTGCGCAAACTGTACGCAATACCTACGCGGTCAAAATGTATGGAACAGCTGATTTTTTTTTGTATATCCGACGGAAAATTTCTGCGCTGGGGGTCTAGAATGATATGCTGAATTCACGGTTACAGTTCGCGCACTGGATAAAAACTTATTCTGTATATTAGGGAAGTAGGGATTAGAGTTGCAATGTTCCGAAAAAAGTCATGTCTATGTAGAAATCGAGCAATAAAGAGAAATACGGCGTTAGTCCCTTTATGTCTAATATTGAGCACTAAGGGAGATGCTCTAAATTTTCCGGTCAGTGTCTGTGGTATTTATATATAGTATAATTAGGATAATATATGCCTTCTGTATGCAATACTCACGAGACTCCAATAGGGTTTTCGTTCCAGAGCTTCAGCACAGCGGTGAGCAGCCTGGCGTGACAGCACCACGAGATGGCCGGGGAGGTTCGTGAGATGTTGAACAGCCTCTGAAATATGGCCTCCTGACACTTTTTTATCGCGCAATTCTCCTGATAATCCAACAAGTTAGCACAAGTTGGTTGGAAATTACTTATTCGCCATTTTTTATGTGTTTCTCTAGAAATGTTTTAAGGGTCTGAAAAGGTTTTCAGACTGAGCAATAACTACGATTAAAACCTTCAAAAACCCTTAACTAAACATTCTAATATTAATCTGTATTCTTCTTGTGCGAGTCCTAATAAATACTTCTTTGATTTTTTAGCAATCTTCTTTTTGTTTGGTAGCTGTCAAAAATAGAAAAAATCTTTCGTCCGTCATCATTAGAGATCGGATATTCGGATTCATATTTACCTAAAGTTAATGTTTGGTTATGAAAGTATGGAAACGGCTTTTAAAAACATATTTTGATGCCAGGAACACCGGGAATGCATAACTAGTCAGGTGTATAGTATGGAAGCGACTTCTAAATTATTAGCATTGCAAAACTATTCAGATACATATTTATTTAGAATTAATGTTTAAGCCCCGATGCAAATATATGTATGTAGGGTGTAAGGGAGAGGTGGTGTGTGTTAGTAAAAAAAAATTACATAAATTAAATTAAGATTATTTCGATACAAAAGCGCATTCCATATTAGCCAACATCGCAACTTTAGGTAAATATGCATCCGAATATCCGATCTCTAGTCATAACACAACCTAGCACGAATGCGAGACGTAACGTAACTTCGAACGATTTTTTTATGGAAAATATAAGTATCTTATTTTATTTATATTGACATATTTACGACAACCACTATAGGTAAGTGTCACCCATGGATATGAATAAAGTATTAAAATTCTGTAAATATTTTGTGGGAAACGAGTAAGATTTACCTTTTGGACCACTGGACATTTTGTTGCGCTACTTCTTCTTCCCTTCTTCGAGGTGAAGGGCGGACGTTTTGGGGGTCTGTTTGATGTAATTTTGACGTTATAAAAGTACTGATTCTCCGCCTACCTTGAATGAATGACTTTTGATTTCTAAATAGTTCAAAATCAAAATAAAAAGTCATTTATTCAATCTAGGCTGAGAGTTAACACTTTTTAAACGTTAAAATTACATAAGACAGTCCCCCAAAACGCCAATCACGAATTACGTTCGAATTTACGTTACGTTTAATCCGCACGTTCTTGCTAGGCCCACTTAACAAAGAGTCGATATCTACCATATCGAGTATACAGTTGTCCATGATGTATCTCCTGAACTTCTCCAGAAAGATCTTCCGTGTTGAGGGTACCATGTTTGTACCGTCTGTGTTGTCCAGAAGAAGTAGAAGGAACTCCAGCTGTTGATAAAAATAATATTTATTTTAGAAAGATCATCATAACATTCAGGCTTCTGTACTTATCTCAATTTATTTTGGGTCGGTGCAATACTTTTTTTCAATGTGAAGTGATTCTGATTAGTAAACGCCCATCACCTTACTGGTGACTAGCTGTGCCCGCGACTTTGTCCGCGTGGATTTTTATTTATTTTATTTCATTGCTACTCAGCTCCTATTAGTTGCAGCGTGATGTTATATAGCCTATGTCACTCAGTAAAGATGTAGCTTTCTAATGGCAAAAGAATTTTTGAAATCGGCCTAGTAGTTTTTGAGTTTATTCGTAACAAACAACAAAATACAAAAACACGCAGGTTTCCTCTTTATAATATTAGTATAGATAGATATATATCAGAAGATTTTTTCTAAAATAAAAGTAGCCTAAGTTACTCCTTATTACATCAGCTACCTGCCAGTGAAAGTCCCGTCAAAAACGGTCCAGCCATTTCAGAGATTAGCGGGAACAAACAGAAAGACAGACAGACAGACAAAAATTAAAAAAAATGTTATTTTGGTATATGTACCGTATTCATATGCATGTAGTAAAAAGTGGTTATTTTTTATAATATTACAAACAGACACTCCAATTTTATTTATATGTATAGAATAGATGTTCATCAGAAAGGTCAGGCGCATAGTGTCGGCGTGCGTGTATGACCAGAAGGCCAATTCTAGTTATTACTAGAAACAAAGCTTGCTTGCTTGCTTTTGCTTTTTAATTAAAAGCGTTCGAAATCTAGTCGCAATCTCATCTCGGCGACAATCAAATGTCAAAAACTTGTCAAATGTGTGTCGAGGTATTTGTGGCGGACATCTACAATGCCCCACATACGAACTTCAAATCAACAAATGTGGAAAAACACAAAAAGTCAAGTGGCGCCATCTACAATGCCATATGCGACCTACTCAAGACTTAACCTCACACCGCAGCTACATCACGCAAGCAGAGTTTACTACGCAATCCACATATATACAAAATCCCGACATCAATCGTCGGGCAGTTGCCCACCAGACACAACACCCGCCTGGTCGCAGGATCCTCCCTTTACCAATACAGTATGAGTGAACTTTACACCCTGTTCCTCATACTTCTATATATTTTTGACAGATTGCGACTGAGATCAGACTGCAGCAGATTGTGTTCTTATAATTACGAGAATTGCCCCTCAGATGTATGAACGTCATCATCTGCATCTGCCTACCCTTTTCCCAACTATGTTGGGGTCGGCTTCCAGTCTAACCGGATGCAGCTGAATACCAGTACTTTACATGGAGCGACTGCCTATCTGACCTCCACAACCCAGTTACTGGGTAATACAATACCCTTTGGTAAGACTGGTTGTCAGACTTTCGGGCTTCTGACGACCCGTAACGACTGTCAAAGATCCACAAATGACAGCCGGGACCAACGGCTTAACGTGCTTTCCGAGGCACGGAGGGGTCTTGGTATGTAAAGATGGTCACCTATCCACGGATCAACCGCGGCTAGCGTAGCTTAACCTGATCACGCAAAAGAGTCTGTAAGGATCGTAGCAGGTGGTGTTCTACAACGTGTAACGGAAAAGGTATATATATACCAAGGGCACGGCTTTTTTGCATGATATCAAACGATATTGGAAGGGTTTTTTAATCCTATCTCTACATGTTCGGAAGTTATGAGAATTTTTAATACATTTATACCAGAAACCGAACTTTTCAAATTGAAATTCACCATGTTTATGTTTGTCTAAATTAATATTATCAATAAAGAGAAAACATTTGATTTAGAATGTTTGCTTGTAACGCTTTCACTCTATAACGTGTGAACGTATTTGGATAAAATTAGGCACAGGAGTAGGCCTGGATTAGGACATAGTATACATTTTAGTAGGATAGTCCCAGGGGATCGAGATTTATATGGGTGAAACCGCGGCGCGCAGCTAGTATTTCACATAATTTCATGATTTCTGATAAACTGTGAAAACAGTGACATAAAATAAAGATGAACCCCGTTGTCCATACGAAAGCCATATAACATTCCTCAGCTTTCCACCCTTGAAAGAACTTTCTCATAAATACCTTTAACATATTCTAGAAGCAAGAAAAATTAGGATTTTCTTGCCAAATTAATTTGAAAATGTCGACATAATGCCGTCACCAGTTCCGTGAGCAACAGTCCACTTTAAGGCTTCGGGCAGGGTGATGAGTTTGCGCGGGTGCTAATGCGGGTCCGAAGTACCTGTTCAAATATTAGAAGCAGCAGTTTGAGTCAATGTGTGGTGACTATGGCGGGTGCCTGGCGAGATAGAACTCAGCGACCATAGTGTATATGTTTTGCCACAGTCAGAGGAAAATTGGCGCTTAGAATTTTTCAATAGCCTTAATATTATCGAAAGAATAAATCAGACAGACATTTATTTTCTATACAAAAGATGTCAAACCGCGTTTTTTATCATTTGGATAAAAGTTATTTGACTTTTGTAAAATCAGCCATTAATCAACTGTCTACGTATGCATTATTATTCTAAGAGCCGATTTTCCTCTGAAGAATAAATACGTCAGTTCGACATTTTTTCGATGCAAAAGCTATCGAATCGCTATAATTTATTCTTTACATAAAAGTGTCTGAAGATTTAAAAATCGGTTCTAAATTGATTTGAAATTGACTTTGAAGATGTATTAGCTGGCGAGTGACCCGCTACACTTTTTCGCGATGCAATGGGACCTACCTACTATCTCCTACTAGCGCACGCCTCCGCGCCCGCTACCGCCTCAATAACCACGGGTTCACCCTGAACGAGGCCCAAGGCAAAGGAAGTTATCGGTGCAATAGCGACTTCTGCCAGTTCTTTTGCATAACAAATGCGGTCACAGTGGGAATGCTGCCAAAAACTAACGTTCCTCGTGACCTAGGTATTGGACCGTGAACGTGCTTCAGGCGTCGCTCAGGGTCACGGCTTTGGTACGTGCCTACCCGCGTAAGGCTGGTAATGTACTGGCAGCTGGTCAAAACTTTTTTGGTCTATGAACAGACCGGTATTGATGAACAGACAGCATTGGTTCATACAGAACCGATAATATTTTAGCGAAATATTTAATTTCATTTGGGTAGAAATTATGTGTGATCAGGAGTCATGTTTGTCTTTACCTAGCTGCCACCGCTTATAACTGTGCTCAGATAGAACGGTCTGACAGTATCAAATATCTTGGACAATCTTCTGACTTAAAAAAAACAGGTTGAGTCTATTGTGATTCGTGTCAGAAGATTTATTATTTATTCAAAAAACTTCGTGGGGCTGCTGACTTTCAGTGCCTAAAAATGATTTATTTCGCTCTCGCTAAGTCAGTTATTTGCTACTGCATAACTACGTGGGGGGGGGGGAACCCACAAGACAACTATGTTGCGTCTAGAGAGGGTGCAAAGAGCAGTGCTAAAAGTACTAGCGAAGAAACCTATTCGATTTCCGACATCTGAACTATATTCACTTTGTGATGTTCTTACAGTAAGACAACTGTTCGTTCTACAAACAGTTCTTATGAAAAACCACCTTTTACCTTACAACCCCCAACACCTAGTAAATAAGCGACGCTCCAACAATATCTGCAAGACTGAACTCTGCATATTTGCGATGGTAAGTAACCATTTCAACCTCACTCGTTCTAAGCTTTATAATAATTTAAACAAGAAAATCAAAATCTACCGTTTAACAAGAAATTCAGAGAGAAAAAAAATTGACAGACTGGTTTAAGTCCCTGTCCTATGATGCAACTGAGCAACTAGTAGTATCATAAATAACTTCACATGGTATGGGTTCTCTAGAAATATATAAACGCACATATTACATACACACATAATCATATATACACACACACAATCACACACACAAACACTCTCACCCTCACGCCACGCCTCTCTACATTATACAAAATATCACATACAAAGTTTTAGTTATTTAATTTAATTTAATCTTATTTTTTTTTTCTTTTCTAAATCTCAAATTATTGTATGACTCTTAAGATGTGAAAGTCTGGAACAAATGTCTTCAATGTATTTTTTTGTAATGCTATACCTAAATTGTTCCTAATAAACTTTTCTTATTATTATATTATGTCAAATCGCCTTAATTAGCTTTTAAATGACTGAGCTCTGACTGAGCTCTGACAGCACGGTTGGCGCAGTGGTTACGTGATTGACTGCTGTGCTGCGTGTAGCAGGTTCGATTCCCGCACGGAACAAATATTTGTATGACCTACAAGTAGTTGTTCCGGATCTGGCTGTTTGTGTATGTGAATTTAAATGTTTGTAAACGCACCCACAATACAGGAGTAATTCCTAGTGTGGGGCAACGTTTTTAAAAAAAAAAAAAAAGTTATCTGGCGGTAATCAGCTAATCAGCAGGTAAACTATCAGTAAAGTATCTGAATTATCTGTATCCACTGACTGGCATTGCACATCCAAACATTCGCAGAACCGTAGACAGCCGCATTGAGGTGGCGAAGCTAAACGCTGGCTCACGTCACCAACTACGTCTCAGTGTCCCACAGGCTGAAGAGCCAAAAAAGTTTTCTACGGTGCGTGGGTCCAGCTAGTCCAGCCAAAATTAACTACACCAAGCCCACAGCAAGATGTCATCTACGGGAGCTGTATTTAACCCCCTGACAATTTTATAACCATTTTAAAAACCATCTGAGAGTCTTCCGCCTGGGCACGCATTCTCATGGCCAAAATCTGCAAATATACTTCAAACTTAAGTCAGCCGGAGCATTAAAAATCTCCACAGATGGGGGTTTATGGACGGCTCAGATCTCAAGTGCGTATACTTACTCTTCACAGACAATGGACCACCTTCCATTCTGCGCCGCTTGCCCTGTCACCTGTACATTTGATGATCTTATGACTGCATCAGTGAGCGGAGCACGCGCAGCTGAATGTTGGGCCAAAGATGTTTGAACTTTTTTCATCGATACGGTAAGCAGAAGTGAGGTTTGACAGTGGATTTACTTTAATTAACGACAATCTTGAGAAGGCTTACAGAAACCACTTTCGTATTTACAGTAATTGTTACGAATTGCAAAAAGCACTGCGAATTGGTGAAATATTTGAGAAGCTAAAACATGGAACAGTTTCGGAAAACATTTGTCTCTGACAATGTAGTTTTCGAAGTTTTTGTCTTCATTTAACTAAGTCATCAATTGGACCTGTTCCAAATATGTGGGCTGAACTTATTTTATTACATTTTTATCTACTTGAGTTGCTCTTCTATAAACTTACAAAGACCAAAGATTTGATTTTTGAAGTGAAAACTTCTTTAGGCGCGTTGAGAACTTTTTGGGTGAACAAAAATCATGGAACTCGCGTCATCGACACCGAACGCTTTCCAGCAAGTACATGGTTGCGTCACGTCTTTTACACGTAATTGTTCAAGTTTTCACTTCTGTCGGCACTCCCGGAGTGTTTTTTTTTGTATGCTTGTTTGTTACGCTTTTAAGCTGAAACGGCTTGACGGATTTTGATGAAATTTGGCACATCGGTAGACCATGGCCTGGATAATGACATAGGAACATAGGATATAGGACTTTTTATCCCGATATTTATACGGGATTGAGACTCATGCGGATGAAACCGCAGGGCTTAGCTAGTCCTATAAATATTATAAACTAGTTTTTACCAGCGGCTTCCGCGTGGAGATCGGAAAATATGTCGATGGAACGGACTACCGGGATAAAAAGCAACCATTGTGTTAATCCATATTATAAACTATGTGTGTGCAAAATTTCATCCAAATCCGTTCAGTAGTTGTTGCGTGAAAGAGTAACAAACATCCATCCCTCCACCTAACCTCACAAACTCAAACTCAAACTCAAACTCAAAGCATTTATTTCAAATAAACCAATTAATTACAGGCACTTTTGAATTGTCAAGGTCGGTGAGTTAGAAAGATGAAGCTATTTGCCCATTCCAAACCTATGGAGAAGAACGGGCAAGAAACTCCATGGACAGTCTTTTAAAATCATGGTATTGTTACAAAAAGTTGGTTACATCATTACGTTGAAATTATCAATGTGAGAACGATGTAAAAAGACGTGCACATTAAAGCGTCCGTAATTAAAACAAAAATAAAATAACAATTCAGAAATGAAAATAAGCCGTGGGAGCTAGGAGATGACCAGTCGCTACTGGCGGCGCCCGTTCACAAACATGACGTGTGGATCAGCACCATTCAGCTCAACCATTTTGAAGGGAAACACAAACTTCACATATAATATTAGTAGGATGTAAAAAAGCCTGGATTAACACATAGGATACTTTTTATTCCGGTAGTACGTTCCCGTGACACAATTTGCGACATACATGCGGTCGAAGCCTGGCAAAAGCTAGTAGTTAAATAAATAGTACGGAGTGAAAGAGCTGTTTAAAAACACTACAAAGTGAAAAATAACTTTAATTTCGGAAGGCGGTGACTTTGGATATGTATTAAAATTTTATGTCACCTTCTTCCGAAATTAAAGTTTCTTTTCACTTTGTAGTGTTTTTTCGGAAGTCGGTTGTTTTTTTTTTGGAAAAAGTTTTTATTTTTCACTTTTTAGTACCTGCCCCACTAATTCGAAATTTCATCATCCTTGGGGTCAAAACAATGCATATTTATGCGATAGCAGCAATCGCGGTTCGTTTACTGTTATTTTTTTTAGAGTTCCGTTGTCTGTCTCCGAAACGCATCATTAGATCTATATGAAATTGAAATGGAACCACACGGGAAGCACGAGCTTCCAAATAAAAAAAGAATCATCAAAATCGGTTCACCCAGTCGAAACTTATGAGGTAACAAGCATAAAAAAAAACATACAGTCGAATTGAGAACCTCCTCCTTTTTTTGAAGTCGGTTAAAAACATGCTCACCTGCACTTGTTCCAAGGGTGCGACGGCATTCGTGATCTTATTGCAATCCTCGCGGTACTGTGCCTCGTCCGCGGCATCATCATGCGCTGGCGCCATCAACCTCGATATCTTGTCTGCAATTAACAAAACTTTGCTGATCACTTGTAGGCATGTGTTCTGTGTTTCTGGTTTAGAAAATAAATCTATATTTTAAAACGTGAAGAAAAATCTTTGTAGGTACACCTTTTTACGAAAATTACGCGGACGGAGGAGTATGAAATTTGGCACAATTAAAGTTTAATGGAAAAGGAGCGCAGAAAACTAGTATTTTGTATAATTATGCATTATAAATAATAAGTTTTAAATGAATTACGGTTGAATTTTGACCACTGGCAGACTCGTTATATTTATTTTGTAAAGTGAAGGAAGTTAATTCTTAACCTCGAAACTTGTCGCGGGCTCGAACTCACTAGTAGGCGTAGCTTAAAAACACTCTGTATTACTCGCACCGCGCCCAGGGGGAACATTATTGAGTGAGTTGCACGATAATACATAATAAAAAAGGCGCGTAAAAAATTAAGAAAAGTCATTCGGAAAATCGACTTTTACGAAAAAACCACTGCATAAATCAATTACCAATAAAATTTATTGAACTGTTCGATATTTAAGCATGGTCAGCACCGACTTTGTTTTGGAGACTTTACATTTCTTTTATTACTTAAACACGCCCAAAGTTGCGGTTAAATTAGCAAGAAAAACTAATCTTTGTTAGATGAGTCAACAATGATTCTTTTTATTGGTTTTTTTATTTATTTATTTATTTATTTCAGACATAACATTCGTCCATAGCTACAAACTCATATAAATAAATTCTCTAATACTCATACTTAAAATATTCAACAACTCGGAAAACTCTAAAAAGAATTGTCAAAAAACTTATAAAAATGCCGGAATCGTGTAAAAAAAAAAAATATTATAAAATGTAAAATATAAAATTGTCAAATTGTAAAGGGATATAAAAATGTCAAAATATTTAAAAACCAAATAAAGATTATATGTATAAATTGCAAACAAAAGAAATTGATGATTATTATTTTACATTTTTTACCTGCCCCAAGCCTGATACACGGGTGCATGTAAGGCTTGCCAGTGCCGCAAGAAAGCCCCGTCCAACCTGGTGGCTACAACGGTAAGAAGACTGTTACCGCTGCCCCGCATTCTACTCGCTATCGAGGTCGCCCTTTTGCGCATGCTGGCATAAAAACAGTCAATGCAGACGCTTGCGAACATTTCCCAAGCGCTGCAGAAGCGAGGCAGCCGCAGCAGCGCCCTCAGCGCGTAATTATATTGAACGCGGAGAGTGCTGTAGGATTTCTGCAAATATGACAACCACAGACTACTCGTATAAAAAGATGTGCAGTAGGCTCGAAACAAGGTGATCTTCACATTCTTGGAGCAACGAGCGAACCTGCGGGCAATCATATTCGCCCTCACCGACAGCGCCCTCCTTTCTCGCTCAATATCAGCGTCGTCCTTCAGGTCGGACGTCAAAATATGGCCCAGATACTTAAAAGTATGTACCCGCTCCAAGGGTACCCCACAAAGCCTTGCTGGTGGAACCTCAGTCGGACACTTAGAACCTGCATTAAAAACTATAAGCTCGCTCTTTTTGACATTATATTTTAGGCCATGTGTATGAGCATACGTTTCACAAATGCTTATAAGCTCTCTGAGTCCCCCTATTGACGCGCTCAGCAGCACCATATTCTCAGCATAGCTGATGTTGTTAAAGCAAACATCATCAACATGGCATCCAACATGGCGGCTACTGAGCTCGGCAACAAGTCCATCGATGTACAGATTGAAGAGCGTTGGTGAGCTCAATCCTCCCTGCCTTACCCCGCACTCCAACCTGTACGAGTCCGAAAGAACTCCCGACCATTTAACATTAATGACCTATTTTACTACTCTGTTTCCGCACAGACAATATTAATTATGAGACAAAACCGTACCATGTTTAATTTTTGATGTACATTGTCAAACAGTGAAGTAATATACTCCCGAAGTTTGTATGGACTCGTTTCTTCTTAAGTGATTACAAACTTAAATTGTCCGTAGGGATATTTCAAATCACAACTGCCATAGAACAGGTACAGAACGACAAACGACTGATGTAGGGTGTCATGATATCTAAGAATTTCTCGGACTGGAAGTATTATACGTCAATATTTTATGGGATTAAAAAAAAAAAAATTTTGGGTTATTTTGAACAGGCTGTAACTCGGAAGAAAATGATCGTACAGCAACAAAAAAATCATCCACCTCCATCCATTCCATCCAAAGTAACAATTTTAACGCAAAGAGGAACGTTCTGTTTCTGTCAAGCATTGAAAAAAGTGTTAAAGATGACAGAGGCAATATATGTTTTAAATATGCTTGGCGCTAAGTAAACGTATTTAAGTAAGACATCGTAGAATGCTTCTAACAAGAAAAAAGGCAGATTTTACTATGTCGTGCAACCGACCATTAAACCAAAACCATGGTTCTCCGGTTACAAAAAAGTATCCGAAACTGTCTTATCTGTTACATGCAAAATTTGCTTAGGTTTTTGTTGCACTCCTGTGTTTTTACACAAAATCCATGTCCGCGATGCTCGCTCTGCGAGTGCGGATTGGAGGAAGGCACCGTTGACCACATATTTTTCGAATGTTCCAATAACCTCTAGATTTGTACATCCGTCTCACCAAATTTAAGATCCCTCTTCCGATAAATTTCCCCCCTCTTTTAACTCATTCCTCTCCTGAACTGCTTGTGGCGCTGATGATTTTCATCCGTCACAATAATATAAAATTATGATTTGTTCCCCCAATCTGTGTTTATGTTGTATACAATGTATTTGTAATGTTCTAAAAATTTTATTAAAAGTATGTAATTTATTTATTCTTTGTTTGTTTCTGTCCAGTACTAACCCCACAAGATCAACAGTTAAGCCCAACTTTATCATCGAAGATTATTATCGTTTTTTTTTTTATAATAATGCACACATGCTTTTCCAATTAACTTTAGACGTTGGCAGAATAGTCGACATCGGCTCTGCTTGCCATATAAAAAAATAGAATAGAATAGAATAGAAGTAAGACATCGTACTCTAAAGTTAAATATGGTTCCTATTCGATTTGTATGTCTTAGGCCCAAAAATCAATATATAGATAAAAAAAATATTTCTAATACCCTAGCAATACAAACGATTAATAATATTTCTGAAAAAAATAATACCTGTGTTTGTAGGTGCGAATGGTGAACGGTTAATGGTCCCCTTCTCAGCCATTTCTGTAAATAAATAATATTTGTGTTACCCTAGCTATTCTGCGAATGGCGTCAACTATCTATAAAAATGACTTATGAATGTGTTTTTTTTGGAATTCTCATGCTTATAACACATGAATTAATGGCCATAATAAAAATTTCTCATTTGCACGGTTAGTCTCTCGAGGTCGTGCCACTATTATAAAGTGAAAGTCAAAGCAATTATTCCAAATAGTCACATAAAAGGCACTTTTTGACGTCAACATTTACGTTAAAATATAATTGATTCTTGTCGCCCCTTCTAACAGGTATAGTTTCGTATGGAGAAGAATGGACAATAAACTCCATCGTTACTCTTTGAAATATTGCTGCTCGGGTCGATTGAAGGGTAAAGTAAGCTAAGGCTAACCATTCCACGGTCGGTTCGTGAGCATAGTATGGGTGAGCATCCATTAACTATCGAAACTCCACTGTGTCTCGGAAAGCGTGTCCCTGATATCATTCCTAAATCTTTGACAGTCGTTACGGGTAGCCAAAAACCCCAAAATCTGACAGCCAGTCTTATTAAGTGTTACCCAGTAATTGGGTTGTGGAGGTTAGATAGGCAGTCACGCCATGTAAAGTTCCCACTGCTGGGGTAGCTTGACAAAGGCCTCTGTGAGTGGGTCATAATTCACCACGCGGGCCCGTTTGGGTCAGCGGATGTAGCAATTCTTTTGTCTATTTTATTGTTAACTTTCTTAATGGGGGGGCCAAAAAAATTAAGAAATTTCAGAGGAGGGCCAGAATTATAGGAAAAATGCATTTTATGTTGAAACTTTTAATCACATAAAAACATTACAGCATTACACACTTGCACAAATGTTAAAAATTACAATTTAACTTTTATTCGAAGGCTCTGCCATGGTAGACGTGTGACACATGTGAAATTGCTTTGGATTTGCCATAATATTTTCGAATGCAGGTTCGGGCTGTGACGAAGTAACTTTCAGCAGCGCGAAAAGGCTAGTCTAGCTGGCTCCTTTACCTATGCGTCTATTATTCTACTAAGTAGAATCTACTTTATACTTCTGGATCGTCAAAATATAATTATCGCCGGCCATATACTATTCATGTCGAAGGACCTTCGGTGGGCCGGATTAAATGCTTTCGCGGGCCATACTTTGCCCATCACTGTTCTAGGACAAGCCTTGGTATTTTCTTCATCATCATCATCACTCACAGACCCACTCCACCTTCTGCTACCTATAGGCCTCTCTTTTCTTGTGCCAATCCCGACGCTTCTATGCCCACCTCATACAGGTTTTGCCCGCGATGGTTGTGTGTTAAGATCACGTAAACAATGACGTATTATAAATAGACGCGTCATACACCAACATAAAGGTGCGCTTACACGACCAACTAAAATTGCTCCATCTTGGGCAATTCTCGTTAACTATGACGTCATTATTACATCCAGCAATTTAGGGCAATGGCAACATGTAGCCACCTGTTGGCAGAGATACGGCAACACAATATGGACCAATATGGAGTAACTTAAAAAACTAGGAAAAGCGCCTGCTCCGCCGCCTCCACCGCCAGCCGGTTCCTCTCTCAAAAACGAGACGTAGTTATACGTACAAACGAGATAGAAAGAAAATTGACTAAAAATTTCCAAACCGATTGGATATTCGGCAACTCATGAAATATATGGAGCAATCAGAAGCAATATTGCCAAATTTTTTGCAATTTATTGTTGTTGCTCCAGATTGCTCCACTTAATTGCTCCAGATTGATCCATTAGTGTTGCTGAGCAATAATTGCTAAAAAAAATCCCTTGTAAGAGCACCTTTAGAGCACTCAAAAACAGCGTAAACCATGAATGTAGCATAATACCTACTAGTATATACAATCATACAGTGCGCGAAGAACAAGAAAGACCCATACCGATTTCTGTTGTTAGAAAGAGATAAACATATATAATAAGTTACGTCACAAGCATTGCGCCGCGTCACTGGATGGTACGTGACTAATAACACGACAAGCAATTACCTGTCATTTATCTTGCCAATATTGAGTGCCGGTAACGCATCTAAAGGTAATATATCATTGCACGTAAATGATTTTATTATCATCTCAGCTTAGTTACCAGCTATCCTGGGATCTGTCTCTCCCTGCACAGCAGTGGGTCGCTGCCACCACGGCTTCCTGATCACTGTTCGCAGCACTTTGTCATCAGGACACTTGATGTTCAGAAAATTATCGAATCTGAAAGTTGAATTCTAGCTAAACGGAGCTTGGTCAACACTTCAACAGGAACTACTACGTATGTGGGGTAAGCAAGTATTTCTGGCATCTGGCAGTATGGTGATGGAGCTCGTCCCTTGCTGCCCTCTTCAGCGACGCTTTAAACCGGGGTCTATACCTCACAGGGGGTGCCTTAGCGTGTAGTCGCTTTCGTATTACGTTTTTAAGCTCTGCCTGGAGGCCTTCATTTACTAAGGTAGCCACATGCAAGTCCGATTAAGCAGCCCAAAGGCTCATAAGTTGACTTGGGAGATGTCGTTACCAAAAAACCAAAAATTGCAGTGTGATAAGTTAAAAAATGCAAAATTGCTGAAGAAGATTGTTATAAGCCAGAACGCCGTACTAACGTGATTTTATTGAAGAACACGTATTTGACGAGATGGTGCCTGGTCTCCCGGTGCTGCATTAGTCCACATAACACGTACACACCTTCGATTTGCTGGTTGAAGTACATGTCCTGTAAATAGATCCAGTAAATAAATTGAACCTAATAAATCCCTCTCGTTGGGAGGAGTTGGTACAGGACAGACCTGTTTGGAGGCGTTTGGTAAAACAAAATATGGCTTTAAAGACCAGTGGACGAGAGATCTCGACAGCAGGCGAGATCAGCTCAAGAGTAAACCATCCTCCATACAATATTATTAAACACAGAGGCAGTCTCCCGTGTCCACACTGTGTTACAGTCAAGATAGGTTACATTAGCCTCATCAGAGCACACGCTCGTAACCTATAGTCGAAAACAAGAACAGTCATCGTAGTCGAAATCGGCATGGGATTGATATATAATATGTCATATGCCTATTAATTGTTATGACGTAGGTATGGCTAAAATTGCTCCTCTTTTTTCATCTGAATAGTTGAAAGCGAGTTTTACTGCTCAATGCTCACGTTGTGTCAAAACATTAAAACTATTGTCACCCTGACTGTAAAATGCACGTTCTACAATTCTAGTTTTAATCTTTACTAAAAGAGGAAAAATTTGTTTGTATGTAGGCGGTAATTGTAGTTTTAGTAAATTGTAGTTTCCAACTTCAATGTTAAGTTTGTTCTTGAGGAAAAATCATTCTAACTGCGGAACGCTCCATTGTGCGTGGTCCAACGCGCTTTTGGCCGCTTCTTTTAATATCTAAACCTGTAACAGCACCTAATTCAGTCAATCAGTCATTTGAGTTCACTACAGAGCGATATTACAAAATGTTATATCAAAAATGATGTGATGTATGAACATAAACGAGACAAAGGAGTATATAAGGATCGTAGCAGGTGGCGTTCTGTAGTTTCTGCCTACCCCCATAGGAAAAAGGCGTGAGTTTATGTATCTATGTATGTATGTATTAAGTAATTTGACAGCCATTTGCGACAATGCCAACTTTCAGAAAGCACCCTCTAACATATAAATCATCTAATATATAGATAATCTTACTTAAAAATCACCGTACCTGTGAAACTAAGTCAAAGAGTAGACATTCCCGAACCACACAATGTTCCAAGACATCACACAGCGCAGACTCGTCCAGGAAGGTCCACAGTATGTCAAGCATGGTGGTGAGACGAGGGGCAGGCTGCAACAGGAGCTTCGATGCGAGGCCCACCTGGAAAAAAAATATAATCTGTTACAGTTTTCACTTCATTATTTATTGTTAGGAGATGAGTGACCATTTTTAAATTCCAAGACCCGTCCGTGCTTCGGAGCGTTTAGCTGTTGGTCCTGGCTGTCATTCGTAGAACTTTGACAGCCACTAGGAGTCGTCAGAAGCCCGAAAGTCTTGACAACCAGTCATACTCAGTGCTGTAATTAGGGTGGGGCAACCAGGGCAAGAGCCCTGGGCGCCTATCGAAGGGGGGCGCAAAAAGTCACCAATTATTAAATAATAAAAAAAAAACATCAATAAACCATTTCATACTGTTGTATCTAAGAAAGCTGAAGAGGTACTTGAATATATTGTAGTATGTGGATGAAAGCGTATTTCCAAATCTACCCATTTCTGTTCGAATTCTCTTAAAATTGTAGCATTGCCAGCGATTTTTTTGCAATTTGAAATTAACTCTCGTTATTGAAGACTATTTAACTGGTCAAGAAAGGTTATTCGACCTAGCTTCGCTCAGTGTAGACCGAGAAGATAATTTACGAAGGGGCGCATAATGTGATGCGTGCCCTAGGCGCCATTTTCTATTGGTACGCCCCTGATCATATTAACATAGGGTAAAACCAGGATAGTTGCCCCAGGGGTATAGTTGCCCTAGTGTTCCACGCGCGCCTCTCTATGACGTAAGGGGGGAGTTTAACACCTCACTCCCCCCCTATCGCGAGGTGGCCCGCAGAGGCGGGCCGGCACTAGCCGGGGATCGCGGAAGTCACACTAGTTCCCGTGATCCCCGGTGCAAGTGAGAGACGGAACACCGGGGTCGTTTTAGTCAGTAAGAGTCTGACAGACCCGTAATCAAAAAAAAAAAGGGGTATAGTTGCCCCGATTGTAATTACTCCAGTTTCGCGGATGAATCGCATGCTATTTTATTAATCTATCGAAAGACTAACTACTATTAAGTTGATTGAGTCGCATGTCTCTGTGCGATTGCATGTGAAGGCAAAATGAGATCAAAGTTTTTGCGGGATAGATGTACTGTTTCTCAGCAGGGCATCTATCCTAAACGTAATTTGTATGTATTAGGCAACTATCCCCTATGTGGGATAGATGTCCCAATATATAGAGGTCTGCAAAAATCGCTAATACTCTGGAAATATTAAAGATAACGTTTGTTTTACTTTTCACAAATTTGTAGCTAAAAACCAAAGTGTCAGGCAGTTTTATAAATACAGTATTTTACTTTTTGTACGGAGAGTTATAGAGTGATGTTAAAAAGTGTGGCAACTATCCGGCTTTTACCCTAGTTGGGAAAATGCGAGGTAGATGGCGAATTTATTTTTCGAAGAGCACAAAAGAATCATCGTTATTTGTTTTCCAAGTCGAGTTGCAGAAAATAGTGTTCTAATACATAGTAACTCTTCTAATTAACGTGTTTTGGCACGGAGGGATCTTGAGGGGTCTTGTGCACTTTGCCTTAAGTAAGGATCAGTTAATACCAAGACGCGACGCTGTGCGCACCTTTTAAGTTCACGATACAAAATAGATCTTATTTATTTCACAATAAGGTATACGGGCTGCACAACTCGGTGCATCTCAGCGTTCTTCGAAAAGCTTTCGCGCTCGTAGTGGAATTATAACTTTTCGTGTTGTAAATTAGATACATATTCTGTTGCTATCTTAAAAAGTGCGCGCAGCGTAACGTCTCGGTGTGAACTGACCCTAAGGCTCACAAATTGAATTAAAATACTCTTAGGGGTTTCCACGAAACACTCTAGCAAGTAGACTGGTTAATTTGAAAGTAAACTGGTTATTTTCCAAAGCTGGCCCAAATCCTAGAATACTTTTAACCCGAGCCGAAAGGTCAGCGGAACTCAAAGGGCAAAGACAGATTTAGAAATGATTTTAACCTTTAGACGATAATGTACCGTTATTCTGTTATAAAATCAGATAATTGGTTTCTTTATTTATAAAATAAACGGGAGGGAGTGTACTAAATGGAAGTAAATAATAATCAATAACTATACCCATCCGTATACATACAAATAAATAAAAGTGAAGAGTCAGTTTGTGATGTGAAAATAACATTTTTAATAAATGCCCATTTTTTTTTAATGTTTGTCTGTCTGTTTGTTCCGGCTAATCTCCGAAACGGCTGGACCGATATCGATAGGACTTGTACTTTCAGATAGCAGATTTTGTACGGTGTAATTAAGGCTACATATATTTAAGAAAAAAGAAGAACTTAGGGTTCCGTGCAAAATAAATAAAACCCATGCCAATTGTGTTTTATACATCATACAATATACTATCAAACTTATATGTATAAGTAATATCAGATAAGCTAAAACTATTTTCATGGTGTGAAAAGAATTTCATAGCTTGTTCTAGAATTATGTCAGTGAGTCCAACTTACTTCGATTTATTTACTCACGAATGTAAAGATTCCCGCCCGTCCATCCCGTGTGGTGCCGGACGTAAAAGAATAGCACCATCCCATTTGTTCCCGTGGGTGTCGTAGAAGGCGACTAAGGGACTTACTAGATAATGGGCAGCAGCGTTCTCTATGCATTTGACCACCATACTGCGATCGCCAACCCGCCTGCTAAGCGTGGCGATTATGGCAAATACCCCCTTTTGGGGGAGGCTTATGTCCAGCAGTGGACGTCTTTCGGCTGATATGATGTAAAGATTGCAGGTTCGTAAATAAGTGACCATCTTCACATATCAAGACCCGTCCGTGCCTCGGAAAGCACGTTAAGCCACTGGTCTCGGCTGTCATTCTCGGATCTTTGACAGTCAATACGGATCGTCAGAAGACCGAAAGTCACAACCAGTCTTACCAAGAGGTATCGTGTTACCCAGTAATTGGGTTGTGGTGGTCAGATAGGCAGCCACTCCATTTAAAATACTGGAATCCAGTATATAGACTGGAAGCCAACCCAAAATAGTTCCGCCAAGGGTGCGGGTTGTTCGAAAGAGATACCGTTGCCCCTGGCACACAAGCAACTGAGGGAACACGGGTGGGTTTTAGTCAGTAAAAGTATGACACGCCCTCCTGCTCCACCCAGAGCGGGAGAAGTTATTTGATGATTTCCCACCCAAAAAAAAAAAACCCCGAACATAGTTGGAAAAGCCTAAGCAGATGATGAATGAAGTTTGCATATACTCATCACAATAATATTGTACCTACTGAATTTTCGTAAATTTAAATAAAATGCTGTTCGTTTGTTTCGTTCAAATTAGGTTTTTATGGAAAGAGAAATCGGAAAAGTTGCACGGAAAATTGGAAAGCACTGAAAATGCTTTTATTTATGGGATTTTTGTATGAATTCAAGACTATATTGAAGTTTTGAAAGGACGTCTGCCGCGTTAGCTAGTACATTTGATTACCATTAAATAATAAGCCGTTTTTTTCTGAACATCTTTGCGTTGCGGTATTTTCTCAGTAGTTTACAAAATGCCTCTTTGTTCAATGTGCCTTTTGGCAAAGGCCTCACAACAACTGCCACTGAATTCTATTTCTAGCAACTTTTTTCCAATTTGGATCCACTGTGAGCTTTAATTCATCTTTAATGTCGTCTCTCTTTGTCCCATCTCTGGGGTATTCTATCTCATTCCATTCACTTGTTACTATTATTAAAATATCTAGTTCCCGTCAATTTGTGCGCTGTCAAAATATTTTTTTTTTCTTAGAGGTACAAAATATGTCTATTAAGTTAACAGCCAGTATTATACCTAATTACTAATTCTTTTACGAGACTTCTGTGGTACTGAGACAGCATTTATTTTATTCAGGATGGATAGTTTCTTGTATTTGGGTCATGGCCATCCGTTGCTTACATCAACTGAATATATCATTTATATGCGGTCAGATTTCCCTGATGGTGTTATTATATATCTATGTAGACAGGAGGTTACACTCGAAGGAAGTTTCCCACAGCGATCGAGAGCAAGAAATACCATGAATTCACCACATGATTTTAGAGTCCAGAGAGTAGACATTTCTTTTTTTTTTTCAAAAAAAAAATCTGCTGTTTCATAGAAAAGTGCAATTTGCGCACCGTACTCAAATAATGCCTTTGGCGGAGCACCGCCGTGTCCTCGTGGAGGTGATCGGCGGCGGCGATCTCTCTCGTCCGACCCTGGTCCAGGCCATGGTACGGAGCGAGAGTGCATGGCTAGCAGTCGCCTCCTTCAGCGAAGCAGTTATGCTCGCAAAGAGGGAGGCGGCACATGTGAGGGAGATGCAGTACATGCGCCCTCACAGCCATGGCCTTCGCTGGAGACGCCCTGGGCGTCAGGAATCCCAGGCTGATTCCCGGCCACCGTAGGCGCGGGCTTGCGGACGGCGAGTAATGGGTAGCTCGCTGTCCGGTAAGGACCAAGCCCAGGTCGACGGCGCGTTGTGTCCCACGCGCGCCTCAAAGAGATGTCAGCAGCAACTGATGGGGCCCGCAAGGGCCGATGCCTGCTAGGGGTGCGGGTTTTTCGAAAGAGATACCGCCGCCCCTGGCACACAGGCAACTGAGGGAACACGGGTGGGTTTTAGTCAGTAAAAGTCTGACACGCCCTCCCGCTCCACCCAGAGCGGGAGAACTAATTGATGATTTCCCACCCAAAAAAAAAAAACTCAAATAATGCCGGTTACCTTGGTTCTCCTACGGATCTCTTTATTTCTGATTTGATCGCGTAGGGAAACTCCAAACATAGCCCTTTATTGCCGTTTAGGGACTTTCAACCTTCCTATGAGGGCCATTGTGAGAGACCAAGTTTCAGTGCCAAATGTCATGAACCAAGGTAACCAACATAGCTCGAAGCATTGCCAAACTTAACCAGTGGGCAGAGCATATTGGTCGAAGAATAAATGGCGGATAGGGCTGGAAGTTTCTGGAGTGGCGACCGCGTACTGGAAGATGTAGCGTTGGAAGGCCTCCCACAAGATGGAGCGATGACTTGGTGAATAGCGTAGGAATCCGCTGGATGCGTTAAGCACAGAACCGATCGAAGTGACGATGCTTGGGGGAGGCCTATATCCAGCAGTGAACGTCTTTCGGCCGAAATAATGATGAAGATGATGACTCAAATAAACGAGTGGCACGTTGTCAACAGCTGCAGTTGCCTCTGCCGTTGACGCGTGTCACTCGTGTGAATGCACCATGGATTGTTTTATATTTCTATCGTATGCATACTTAAACGGCTTAGGAGGTGAACCGTGATAGAATTTGTGCGCTCAATGCATTTCAGCGCTACTTTTGTTAGTACTGGCGTCACTAGACACTACCGGCGATTCTGTGCTCTGTGGTTACGTCATACAAAAATGTTACTAACAAAATTCTCATCCCTGCATTTCATATAGAAATCTGCGGCGAGTTGGTCGGTGTGTGAGCTCCTGTTCTTCAACCCCAGGAGACCTCGCAGGTGTGGCAGCAGTTCTGACACCACGACGTAGGAAAGGCGGAGAACACTTCCCAGTTCTACCACCACCAGTCGTGATAGAGACATTAAGAAGGCCTGAAAAGGATAGGTGAAGTGATGCCACAGAGGAAGCTATTAAAATAAGGGGCATAAAACCCTTTTTCATAAAAAATAAATAAAAAACTAACCGACTTAGTGAAAAATAACTTAATTTTCGGAAGTCAGTGGCATAAAACTAATAAATAGATCCAAAGACACCGACTTCCGAAACTATTACTAACTATTTTTCACTTTGTAGTGTTTTTTTAGGAAGTCGGCTGTTTTGTTTCATAGAAGTATTTTATTTTTCACTTTTTAGCTATGGTGCGCAATATAAGCCACGTTGCAAGCTTTCAAAAGGCACCCCACTTAGGTAATATGGTCAAGATCAACCATATTACCTAAGAGGGTGCATTTTGTAACCCTAATCTTCTTAATTGTCACGAAACCATTAAGTAGTAACTTATTGTTATAATTAATAAAAGTATATTCAAAAGCTTTTCAATCTTATTTGATTAGGATACCTTTTTGGACATCTTCTTAACCTCTGTGCTCTGAGGATCCGTGATGGCGTGTGGGGATGGCCGCGGACTGTACACAGATCCTGAGCTGTGGATTCGTAACGCCACCTCCTCCTCACCTTTCGATGTCTCAGACTTCACCTGGTTGAGAAAATCATGAGTTGGACTCTTCTAGTGTTTGCTATTTATATTGGTTAATAAAGTTTTAGTATCTCTAATCGACAGAAGGATCAAATCAGAGGGTATGGGCATTATCATCTGCGTAGCCTTTACCCAAATATGTTGGGGGTGGCATCCAGTCAAACCGGATACAACTGAATACCAATATTTTACACTATCTGACATTCACAACGCGGTAAGCAGTACTGCGTAATGATACTCTCTACTCACTTCACTCCTTGGTAAGACTGGTTGTCAGACTTTCGGGCTTCTTACGACCCGTAATGACTGGCAAAGATCCATGAATGATAACCGGGACCAACGGCTTAATGTGCTTTCCGAGGCACGGAGTGGTTTCGGTATGTAAAGATGGCCCACCCATGGACAAACCGCGCCAAGCGTAACTTAATATGATCGGGATTTTTTCGCGCACTGGACCTTCCCCAATCTGCTTACCGCCGAGGGTTGATATTCGAACAGAGTGCAACCCAGCGCGCCGAAAATACACAAGTTTGATTTCAAGTCTCGGTGCTAAGCAGCTTGCGGTGGACGTTCATCTCCTAAACCCTAATGATCTTGATATACCTTGCTGCTCTTAGCAGTTAGTGGATTCTTCATGTCCGAAGGACGAACCAGCTCATCCAGCAGAGCCTCCAGGGACTTGAACAGCAAGACAGCACGTGCACACTCTCGGTAGGGAGGCGCTTGAAGGGCTGCATAGCCTTCCACTGGGAAACTGTGGGTAAGGGAAGATAATTTATTCAAAATATCCCGCTTATTTAAAACACAGCGAAGTGAAGATTTACTCACACAAACGGCACATGTCCAAAGTTGGCATATAGATGTTCTTGCATTGCCAGTGACACTGCCGGGAAGTACGCCAGACCAGCTCCATGGGTCACCTTCTCGAACGCCATACCCATTGATATGCCGTTCCTGTTGAAGAGAGAGATTAAACCTGCTGATGATAAAACTACGTCATGGAGTGGGTTGTAACAACTATAATCGCATATCTGTTCCGCCTGTTCCTGTTCCATGCACTCGTAGTAGGTACTTCTCTTTCTAACTAAGGTGCAACACCTAAGCGAGAAAAGGAAAAAGCTTGTGACGATGTAACAGGGTGTAACAGTAATAGTTTTTATCTCATTCTAACTAATGTAACTGTTATAATCATGAATAGAGAAAAGCTTGTGACTGTCGTATGTAAGGGCTTTTATGCTGATAAATGCGTGCACTAATTGGACAGGTCCACTCAATCTGTGTGGCTTTTTCCTCGAAAAACCATTTCAAACACCAATCCACATGGTCTTTACATGATCTGACCAAGATTATGTCTGGACTTCAAAAGAGACTGTGACCTCTGAGTTTGTTTCGGCCTTTCTTCTCAGAGTAGTCAGATAGGAAACACCGACCTCATCTAGTTTAAAAAATATGATTGACGTGTAAAAGTGTTTGTACAAACAAACCCAGTTACATAAAGAAATAAAAACATTTATCATTTATAATTATTTCCAGGAATAGTAGCTGTTATTTCAGTTTGTTTGTCACAGTTACAGTCTGTTCATCAGATACCTGTTATATTTAGCTGTTACGACAAAAACGCCTCACTCCTACATGCTATTTCATTTCTCTCGGCTTCCATTATGGACAGTATATGGGTTTTCTGATGCCATGGCAGATACCAGTGGCGAAACTATACCGTTCGAGGCCCGTGGCAAATTCATCGGATGCCCGAAATATAAAGAAGCCAAACTAACATTAATAGTATTTTTTATTTTATAATACTTATTTATACACTTTTACTTATAAAAGTTTAATAATAAATCACTACGTGAAGTAGGTACTTACATACAAACTCTATAATTATAATTACTTGATTTTCTAATAATTCACTGTAAATTAAAGGTACCTAATTTAAAGTACATAGTGAACTGAAATCACAATTGTAGTATAAATAAAAATTAAATTAAAATTAAAATTCCTTAATTAAAGTTGGGATTCTCCTCTGATCGGGAGCCCCGTCTAGCTGGGGGCCCGTGGCATTTTGCCGACTTGCCACCCTGTAGTTAAGCCACTGGCAGATACATTAGCAAAGCCGGTTCGGCAAGACTGCGAGGTTGACTGTCCGTCTACGTTTGTACGGTCGTCGTTGTATCGTGGCAGGATTTTCCCGTGCAATAGATCTTTAATGCACTGCTTAGCGCCGAAAGTAAAAATCGAATATTGTGTTTTTTCGATGCGCTGGGATGCACTCTGTTGGATTCTCAATGCCCGATTCAGCATTGAGAGTTGAAAATTCAGTGGGCGATAAAATCCCGCAGCGAAATTTTCACATCTGTGTGAACGCGGTAGACAGGGTGCGTCAGAGATACATTTAAGTATCTATCGGCACCCGTGGAGACAATTTTTTCATCAAAAGAACAATATTTTCTAAAGTTGACTAATCAGTAAATATAGGTACTTGGGTTAGTGAACGGTAATTTCCGAAAAGCAGTGGTGGCCCAGTCATAACGGCCGCGACTCACGAGTTGTAGGTCGTAGGTTCGATTCCAGTCAGGCGCTTTACTTTGCGTAAATTATTTCATCACCACTGCTCTCAAAACGGTGAAGGAAAACATCGTGAGGAAACCGGCATGTCCTAGAACCAAAAATTCGAAGACATGTGACATCTACCAACCCGCATTGGGCTCACGTGGGGGATTACGGCCTCTTCTGTCTCACGGAGAGGAGGCCTGTGTCCCAGCAGTGGGAACATTATAGGCTGATTATGATGAATTTTCGTATGTAGAAAACAGTTTCATTTAATTGAAAAAAAAAATACGTCAAAATTGCAACGTATTTTTTTTTCTCTACAATGAAAGGTTATTATGCTTCAAAAATCACACAGAAGCTAATCCAAGGCTTGTCTCAAGCAAAGCCCTTGAACTTCATAAAACCAATCTGAACAAAAGCCTTCATTCAACCCCAAAACCACCGATTTCATACATTATAAATGCAAAATCGTGATTTGAAAAGTTATTTCGAACAACTTCTGCCTTCGCCCTGACATTTACAAGACATTGCATCATTAATATGTCAGTCCAGTACAACCACAGTCAAATGTTCTATCGGCTATCTTCGGAAAAGCTGAAGTTTTGACGAATGAAATGGTACTAATTCACTATGGGAATGACGGAATCAGTGCGTCAAACTACTTAAATTCATATTAAAATATTTTATTTATTCAATAAATAAATCAATATGGTATAAATCAAACCTTAAATTTATATTTGTTCTAATTTATTCATAAAATTATACATTTTAAATGTATTTAATAAATTAATAAGTATATGGAATATTTCTTTAATAAATAAATCAATATTCCTTATTTATTAAATAAATAAAATATTTTTATATAAATTTAAGAATTAGTTAGAATAATTATAAATTTAAGGTACATGACAAATGAACTACGGTAACTTGTGCTCGGATGGGAGTGTCTCCGATTTAGACATATTAATTGGTCGATACCTCACATCTTTCTTATCAAATTCTGGCTTTGCCCAAAGCTAACCGATGGGACTTTTGACCTTGGCCGTACCTTACCAACAATATTTATTCATATCTAGTCCATACCCTTGTATTTGAGTTGGTAAAAATAGATCAAATCGATTCTCATATTTCAGAGTGCATCGTTGTTGGAGCGAACATGAATTTCCTGATTGATTTATCTCTTACTGAGTTAGTGAGTAATTGCCATAACAGGTAGCACAAGTCGTTTATAAGCACCTGATTGCCATAACGATGTTTTTTTTGTTCTGAGTATGATCTATCTATGTTTTTCGCAACAACAACTTTCGCACATCTCGACTCATATTAGATCGGATAACTAGGTAGGTACAGTGAACTATTTCCTTAATGTCCTTCGGCAAACTTCGTGTTTTGTCAGTCGTCGGATTTATATCAGTTGCCCCTTGCACTTGGTGCAAACCGGACGCTCTCAATCGACTTAGAAGTATATAGAGTTGTTAATACTCTTTTAACTGAATGTAATGTATTTTAAAAATGGGAGCAAAGCTCGTTTGTATTCGAAAATTCGACGATTCCCGAGGGACATTAAGAAAATAGTCGTGCTGTATCTACGTATGTATGTATGTTATTTATATTGACACAATTGTCTTAGGTAAGTGAAAGTATAAATAATTATGTTCTGTTCTTTAATGGCACACCGAAGTTTAAATTATGTAACAAAACTGTGCCTGTCGAAACGTTTTTATTAAGTACCTATTTCTGACAAGCTTTTTCCCGCGGCTTCGCTTGTGAAGACATTGGATCTAAATTATAACTACCCGAGGAACGCACTACTAGGAAATGTGCCAAATACGCAATTTTCCTTTTTTACATACATAACAGTGGCGAAAGCACCATATAACACGATTCCTACCAGCTTCCCTTGGGGGATTCGAATCGGCAACTCTATCGCTATTAAAAATGGCACGACAATAGTGGCTACTATTGTCAAAAAACGTAGTTACACTACGTTTTTGTTGTTTGAATGTTACGGTGAATGAAATACATTCACCGTAACATTCAAACAACAAAAACGTTTATATTTAGCTTTGTATTACAACAAAAATAAATGTTGTAAAATAACCCAGAGCCAAAACGTCATCATCGGGAATTAAAAATTCATACAACAGCGATCCCATAATGATATCACTTTAGGTCACGTGGCACTGCCTGATATGTACGAGAGCAAGCCGCTGTATAACGGGTTATGGCAGAGACAGATATAGAAAAATTCGTCAGCGAGAACGAGATGGAAGAATATTGCACATTGTATTTGGTTTTCAGATGTAAAATTTTCTTGTATTTAATTCTTTACATTCTTATATTAATTTTAGAATGATAGTAAGTATTCTTTATTGATAGGTCAGCAACTTTGCTTCGGCTTCTCTCTTAGAAAAATTGACACATCGCCGCTGATACATAACGTCACGCCTTGTTACGCCGAAGGAATGAGCAGAGGTATACCTATAGTACACACCCATTTCGCCAGTTATGTTTAAGTCCTATGCAATAGGGAGCGAGCCAATTGCCATCTACTGAGCATAAATTCAGAGTCCCGGCCTTCTATTAAGAAATTCCAGATAGAAAAACCTAATAACAACGAACCTTGGACCTCATACTCAACAGTACCATTTGCGACCACTAAACCAACGAGGCAGTCAGGCAGGCTGCATTAAAAAAATCTCAATTGTCTTTCTTCAGTCATGGCTCAAGAAGTCTCACCTGTAATACTCCAGTGTCCCCTTATCCAGGTCGATGCAGGATCCGATGACGTCACCGGGTAGCCAGGCCTGGCCGTACGGCGAGGTGGCCACGTTCCACTTCCTCACCCGGCCACCGTCGTAGGCGTAGGAATGGGCTGTGTCTCCCACTCCTGTGTCCATGGAAAAGACGCAGGAAGACGTGCACCAGCCGATCTGGAGGTAGATTGGGGGTTGAGTTTTTGGGGCTATGTGGAAGTTTGCGCTGAATGGAATGAAGGATCTAACGCGGGACATACCTGTCTTGGCTATGTCGAAGTTGACGCTGAATGTAATGAAAGGTCTAACGAGGGACATACTTGTATTAGCTACGTGGAAGTTTACGCTGAATGTTATGAAAGGTCTAACGAGGGACATGGTTGTCTTGGCTATGTCGAAGTTGACGCTGAATGTAATGAAAGGTCTAACGATAGACATACTTGTATTGGCTATGTGGAAGTTTACGCTGAATGTAATGAAAGGTCTAACGAGGGACATTAAGGAAAGAACCACACAGATTGAGTGGAACTATTCATTCAGTGCACGCATTTATCAGTAATCATGCAGCTCAACTCAGAACTTGAGGAGCTCAACGATTTGACGAACAATACCAAAGAAAGGACATTTGGGTAGGCTGCATAAAGTACTTAAACTGCCAGATTAACATTAAAACTAACTGAGAAAGAGATGAAACACAAAACAAAAAAGATCAAAAAATAAATAAAAATATGACCCACCTAGTCCTCACATTCACAATAATTAAAACAATAATAGTATTATAATCCTCAAAGTAAATATTCATGTCAAAGTGTGTATAATAATTATAAAATGTCAAAGAGTATAAGTTTGTAAAAACAAAAAACAAAAACAACATTTAGTATGCAAAAATTGGAGCAGGACAATCCCAAGCTTTTTTGTCCTCAATATAATCTTTAACGGTATAAAATGCTTTCAGGCACGACTTAAGTTTAATGAATGATTTAAATTTATTGAGACATAGATCTCAACATCTGTCTGTCTGTCAATGACCCACCTATTTTCTTGAGCCTTGTTGAAGGTACAACAAATTTGTGTTTGTTCCTAGTATTTATACTATGGATATCACTAAATTTTTAAACAATTTACTATTTTCATAGGCATATAAAAGATTTTCAGTGGTGTATTTTCCTTTTTTTTTCTATCCCATAAATTTCGTTACTAGAAATCGTTCGTTCAATCATTTATTCTTTCACTCCTAACACTCATGTATTCTGTTTATTTTTATCTCACGTAGCATTAACAATCAACAAATTGGTAATACGTGGATAATGTTGCTAGTAGTATAATAAGTGTTTTATTTTAGTAAGATATTATGGATAACATTTAATTGTAGATACTCCTGTTTTTTATACTAAAATAAAAATTAAAAAAAATATGTAGAAGTTTACGCTGTATTGGGATAGGTCTTAGTCTAATCGAGGGACATACTTTTCGTCGCGTTGTCTTAGAATTTGTGGTTAATTTCGAGGTTTATTAAAATACTAGCTTTTTTTTTTACCAGCGGCTTTGCCTGCACGGAGGTCAAGAATTATCCCACAGGAACGTACTATTGCGATGAAAAGTATCCTATGTGTTATTTCAGGTTACAAACTATTTGTTTCCCAAATTTCATCCAAACCCGTTCAGCCGTTTTTGCGTGGTTGTGTAACAAACATCCAAACATTCAAATTTATAATATTAGTAGGATAGAAGGAAGTAGGATAGTAGGCTCAAGAACTGGTTTTGACTACAAAAATAAGTGTTGAAATAATCTGTACCTAGAAGAAACATTTAAAATTCTGAAATAGTAAACTCCTTACATAAATACATACAGACACTATCAAACATACCCACCAGCGACGAGGTGTAATTTTTTCTAAGAGGGAAGCCGAAGCGAAGTCGGCTTAAACTTACTGACTTATAAATAAAGAATACTTACTATCATTCTTAAATTAATAAAGGAATGTAAAGATTTAAATACGATAAAATTGAGCAGCTGAAAACGAAATAAACTGTGCAATTTTCTTCCATCTCGTTCCCGCCGACGCATTTTTCTATATCTGTCTCTATCATAACGCGTTGTACAGAGGCTTGTTCTCGTCCCTATAAAGCAGTGCCACGTGACCTAAAGTGACATCATTACGGGACCACTGTTGTATGAATGTTTAGTTCCCGATTATGACGTTTTGGCGCTGGGTAAATTTAGATTTTTTTTTTGTTGTATTATAACAAAAAAAAGCTAAAAATAACCGTTTTTGTTGTTTGAATATTATGGTGAATTAAATACCGTAGTGTAACTATATTTTTTGACAATAGTAGTCACTATTGACGTGCCATTTTTTAATAGCGATAGAGTTGCCGATGCGAATTCCCGAAGGGATGTCCCCGAGGGGGTAGGAATCGTGTTCTGTGGTGCTTTCGCCACTGATACCTACAATCACAGATAAGCCAAGATTGTAATAAGGGTAGCAATTTCACTGTGAAATTATTGTAAGTTTTTCTTTTGTTTCTTTTTCTTTTCTAGCCTATGTATCTTTCTATGCAGCAATGAGGAATAATACCTCACTGTAATACAGTATCAACTGTTAATAGTATTGTGACTGTCACGGGCGGCCATATATATTGTAAATCTTTTGCCAGCGACTTCACCCACGTAGAGGTCGCTGTATTATACATATAGAACTTCCTCTTGAATCACTCTGTATATTGATGAAAAGCGCGTTAAAATCCGTTGCTTGGTTTAAACTGGTAGAGTGGCGCTAATTACAGAAACAATTAAAAAGTTATTGTGTTTCGCGTGGATCTACTTTCCCGCATACAAAGGGTTAAAAGATCTTTGTACTATGTAAGGATAAGGATGTCAACGGTATACTGCAGGTAACAAATTGTGCACAAATAAATTGTGCATAAATAAATAAACCTTTGTGCTGTTTCTATTTTTTGTATATTTATTTATTGTTTTATGTATCACGTGGTATTAATTTAATGTAACCGTATAGAGTAAATTATTTCGTTCTTATGGCATCTGTTGGAATCCTACGTATTTGGGGCCGCCCACGTAAAGTCAAGAAAAAAAATTGCTTAGCAAACTGACTACCGACTTAAATTGTTCGTTTTTTCGAATAATTACAGTTGTATGAAATGGTTATGTCTAACACGGCAAAATGGCCAAGGGTGCCAATTTACTTAATAATTAATTTCATTTATTTCTTTGGCTGTACTGAAATATTGTCTCAACACAAATCATTATATCAAGTACTGTCTACATGGGACTAACCTTTGACATTAAGGTGTGCTTAAGAACTACCTTCTCACCTGCATAATTCCTTTGGTCCCGAGTTGCACCTCGTACATCCACTTGTTCCCAAACACGCACGCCGTAGCCCTGATGGTGGCGAAGCTGGACAGACCCTGCACACTTACTCTTTCATCTCCCACCAGGACCAAGCGGCCTGTACCTGGAGACATTAGGGAATATGACTATGTTTCTTTGCCGAGTTGAACCTTGACGTATGCAGGAAGTCTTTTAGGGAAAACTGGATTTTCACATAATCAATTTTACCCTACACCCTACTTCTGAAGTTGAATCAAAGTTAAGCAAATAATAATAATATGAGAGTGTAGATGGGCATTTCGGTTTGCTTCGTGCAAACTCGGCTGCCTCGGGTGACTTCCGATCGTTGTCGGTTTTTACACACGAGTTATAGGACACTAAGCGTCCCGTAGTTTTTAGCATCTAACTTCGGTCAATTGGTGGACATTGGCCACTGGCTTTTAATATTCCGGCAAAATGTGGGACTCCTATAATTTATTATTATCTATTATGTCATTAGTTATTGACATGATCTACTCATAACAATATTTTTTATGATGAGTTGTATTGCTTTATGTGGTTAGCTAGCAACCTCGACAATTGATCATTCTAATGTTGCCTGAGCAACCGGCAGCAAGTTCGTCATGCTCCCATAGATGTCACTGCTTGCGATAGCGTCGGGGGTCGGGTTAACATCTTCCCACAAATATGGCGAGGGGGGTAATGGCTGATCTTTGCGTTATGCTCGTGAACGGGTGCTGCTTGTGGTGACTGGTCGTCTTGCTGACAATGATTTTGTTATTGTTACTAATAATTACCTACCTGTCTATTTATTTTACGTCGATGGTCCTAATTTAACATTTGTGACCTCGAGTTGTTAACTCGTTCCTTAACAGCTATGTAAACATAATCCAGCATTGCATATGTAAGCTATCACGCCCTTTATACCAGGAGGCTTTTATTTTGGTATTATACTTTACTAGCTTTTGTCAGCGGCTTCGCCCGCTTGCTGTTTGCAAATCATCCCACGGGAACAAACTATTGGGATAAAATGGATTTTATATCTTATTCCAGGTTACAAACTATCTGTGCGCCAAATTTTATACAAATCCTTCCTGCCGTTTTAGCGCGATTGAGTAACAAACATCCAAACTTTCACATTAATAATATTACTAGCTTTTGCCCGCAGCTCCGCTCACGTGGTTGTCGTTTATAGCTTATGTCTTTTTCCATATCCCAGGCTATATCTCTGCCAAATTTCATGACGATTGGTTCAGTAGTTTTGGCGTGAAAGCGCGACAGACAGACAGACAGACAGAGTTACTTTCGCATTTATAATATTAGTAAGGATTTACATTTTTTTTTTTTTTATTCTTTGTGCTTGAGTTAAGTTTTCATTTTATTTGTTGGTATTTTGGCATAGCTAGCTAACATATGACTAATTATTTAATTAATGTTCTGTGTCTCGTAATGTTTATTACTTTGCCTATGTATGTATAGAATCAAGTCTATCCGACTAAACAGACAGCTGTGCTGCTGGGAAGTTTGCTGCGCCATTTCTTCTTCCTAGCTAAAGCACTAGGAAGCGGTGAAGGGTGGGCGTTTTGGGGGACTGTCTTATGTATTTGGACGTCCGAAAAGTGCTGATTCTCAGCCTAATTTGAATAAATGACTTTTGATTCTTGATTTTTTGATTTTTGAATGTGATTAAAAAAAATAATTAAAAAAATGCCAACGCATTCGTTTAATTTTGGCTGCATTTTGATCCTCTATTGTCAAAAGAAAAGCTATATTTTAAGGCTAGAACCATACGTAAAATGGTGAGTTAAGTCCGTAAGTGCAAACCATTTAAGGGTGAATTGCCCAAGCAAAAAAATACACGGCAAACCTGAGAACGGTAGTGCAATGTGCTGATTATTAATTTTATATATTTTTTCTCAACAACGTAAGTATTTCTCTACCTTGGCAAAAAAAATCATTGGTATCTACCCTCTAATATACCCAAAAAAAAAATTACAAAGTGTTATTTTATCATCACGGTGACCTGTCCTGAACCCAATTCCGCTCATAACATACCTTCTCCTGCAAATACATTCGTAATATGGATTTAAATTGATTTTGTTATCATTAAATTATAATATATTCGATCAAATAAAACAATTTTTGTTTGTTTATCTTCTTTCTCATGGATTTGACAGGCAGTCAACTTTTGTCTGGAAAAAAGTTATCATTTCAGAGGACAGTAAGTTTTAGTAGAATAGCCACATCAACATTGCGTTGTTACGCCCCTTTCACCTTTTCTCACTCCAGATCAGTCCGGCTTAAGCTCTCGGCGCGAACGCACCGGTCCCAACGTCTTGCGGTTTCCCGCCAAAAAAGTAAGTTTTTCATTTCAGTAATATGGGGACAAAAATAGTTTCATTTCGGTGGCTGTTATAACTCGTGCTAGATTTGTTTAATTTGTTTCAAAATTGTGTATTAAATTCGCAGTAAGTACTGTTTTGTTTGAGTAGTGTTCATATTTTTTAAATAATTTTTTTTCGGAGTTAAATGTAGAACTAACCTCTATTTTATCATCTCAGTGTTATCATTTCAGTGGATTCGGTGGACTGTTATACCAATTACAGTCCACCGGAATTAAAAGTATCTCCGAAATGATAAAAACATAAAGTTTTAGAGATCCTGGTGTCAAATACAAAGTCATAGTTTTGTAATGTACCTACTTTTACCTAGAGTGTCGATTAGATTATTTAGGTGTATTTGTTGTGTAATATTTGTGCTTAAGATATATAATATATACATATATCTATGTAGTTAGTACATGTTTACTATACTTTAGATACACATTTGTTCGGCTCAACGAAAATGTGATGAGTGTGTGGGTCACCACAGTGTAGATTATTATACCTACTAATTGTCAACAAAATAATTATTTCGCGGGTTTACCTTCAATATAAGTCACTTACCTTTATTTTTATATCATTTATTACGAGTAAATAACAATAATAAATAATATTTGATATAATTACAAAATTTCTTAATTTTACAAGATATAACAAATAAGTTAAAGAGCATTTAAACGTTATATGAAAAAAAAAGAGATATACCTATGTGATGAGAAATTGCCTGTGAGAGTGTTTGTCTGAGTCAATGCAAGAGAGCTAGTGTGTGAGCGCGTGGTGTATCTGAAGGTATAGTATTTTATAGGATCATAGTATAGTGTGTATGAATGTATGTCTGTGGATATGAGAAAGAAGAAAATTGAAAAGCGTGTATTTTGATTTTAGGATGCCGCGGCCTAAGCAACAGACTAGAGAAGAAAGGTTGGAAAAAAGGAGGTTGTATGAAAGAAGAAGAAAAGAGAGAATTAAGAGCAATGAAGTCTCACGCGAAGAGTTTTTGAGAAAAGACAGAGAAAGGTATGCCAGAAAAAAAGCAGCGGGATTAATTGTTTCAAGGCATCTAATGACCCCTAAAAAATTAAGAATCCTAAGAAGAAAAAACAAAATAAGTGCTGCTGCTTATTACCAAAGAAAAAAAAATAGAGCAGCTCCAGCTCCTATAGCGGCTCGTGCTAACCCTCTGGATGAGACAATTGGGGATCAAAGTGATGGTCCTGGACTAAGCACTTCCTGTCACAGTTCCTTCTTGCCTACTTTACGGCGCAGCTTACGATTGAACAGCAATAGTATTAGTACGAATATCCAAATCCAACTTTCTAATACTACAGAAGCTAGAAGCTTTCATCGGGTATACACAAGCAGTCCACGACAAACCCTGCTATCAACGCATCAAAATTTTGTAAATTTTGACTATAGCAATCCTGGTCCAAGCACTTCTCGTCAAGGGAATCCATCTTCGGCTCGGCGCTGCTTGCCGATGAATAGCGATAGTACAATTGGTTCCAATATTCAACATCATATTGATGACAATGTAGTAACTGGCACTCATTGTGTACAACCAAGTGGCGTACAACGAATAACATGTCCATCAAATCTAAGTAGTATCGAGTCAACATTATGCCCCAACAGCCCTGTTTCAGACTCGTCAATTACATCTGTAGAATTCAAGCGAGGACTTAAAGACAAATTTCGAAAATATCAAAAAACTAAAACTAAGCTAATAACAGAATTACAAAACAAATTATTACAGGTCACTAAGGAAAAAGAAATGTTCAAAAAAAGGTGTAACAGACTACAAAGCAATCATATGATTTTGAAGAAAAGTACCCAAAAAGGAGAAAAACCAGCAGTAGAAGTCATAAAACCTGATGAAAAAAAAAATCGAATTCTCAGGAGGGTGGTGAAATTTTTAGAAGATGATGAAAATTCAACACTGTGTCCTGGAAAAAATGACACCATATCTAGACATGGATTAAAAAAACAAAAAAGACTATTGACAGACACACTTAAAAATTTACACTTGAAATATTTGGGATCAGGAGAACCACCGATAAGCTATTCAACATTTTCAAGAATGAAGCCTTTCTGGGTCACTCAACCAAATGTGAATGCACGAAATACATGCCTATGTGAAAAGCACGAAAATATGAAACTTTTGATTGAATCTATGAAAAGAAACCGCCTTATCAAAGAAAATACAATATCCGACGTTTTAAGTAGCCTATGTTGTAGTAAAGATAACATCGATTGTCTGCAAAGAATATGCTCAAGTTGTAAAAATAGACACATTGATTATCAAGAGTTTAATAATGAAGTGAACATAGCGTATTGGGGTTGGGAGAAGAATAAAAGCATATATGTCAAAAATAATGTAGAAAAATCTGCTATTAAAGTTGAAAAAGTAAGGCGTTGGGTGAAACCACTAGATTTAATAAAAAAATTCGAAGATAGCCTGAAACCATTCCTTAAACATTGCGTCAATAATAAAAATCAAAATCAAGCTTTCAAAACGTTAAAAGAAAATATGACTACGGAAGACTGTATTATACAAATTGATTTCAGTGAAAATTATAATGCCAAATATGGATCCGAAATTCAATCCCTTCATTTTGGTGGTAGCAGACAACAGTTCACTTTGCATACTGTCGTAATATATTTCAAACTCGACAACGAAACTTGCAAAACTCAGTCATTTTGTACTGTAAGTACCTCTTTAAGGCATGATGCTGCTGCAGTATGGGCACACCTCATTCCTGTTTTGCAAGAAATTGAGATAACTGCTCCTCTGGTTCGTAAACTTTACGTTATTTCTGACTCACCATCTGCGCAATACAGGAATAAAAATATATTATATATAATAACTCAGTTATCCTCCTATTGTCCGATGCTGACCCACATAATTTGGAACTATTGTGAGTGTGGTCATGGAAAAAGCGCAGCAGATGGAGTGGGTGGAATATTAAAGAGAACGCTAGATAAACAAGTCTCATATCAACATGATATTACCAATATTGAATCGCTGGTACAAAACCTACAGTGTTATGTTAAAGGTGTGAAAATTGAAACAGTTGAAGATTATCAGGTGACAGAAAAAGATTGGCTCTTGCCCAAAGACTTAAAGACTTTTCCGGGAACTATGAAAGTTCACCAAGTTGTTTGGTCTAAAGAGTCAGGAAACCGTTTGGCACTTCGACATCTGTCCTGTATTGAAAGAGAATGCCTAAATAAAACTATTAGGTGCCCTCACGGCAAGCATTTAGGTTTTCATGACTTCACTGGGATTCAATCAACGAACTTTGCAAATAATACAAATATAGCACATCTGCGTCCAATTCAACTGTCAGAAAAATTAGTACTACGTCCCAAGCCATTCAATGAAAAGAATCTTTCCAAAAAATTACAAAGGAATAGTTTCATACATGAACCACACACACACTCAATCACAAACATTGAAATATCAATTATTAAGCCCTCAACATCCCATTCCTTTGATGGAATGAATAATCAAAAAGGAGAGAATGAGCAGGAATCATCGATAATACCCAAATCATTGCTCGAAAAATATGAAAACTTCAATGAATTTAGCACTCCATCGTGTTCATTTTTTGAAAACAATGATACTGAAATTATTGAAAAGTATGAACGGACAAGAAATATTGACAGCGAAGAAGAAATCATGATTACAGCCAAGAAGAGAAAAGTAAGAAGATTATCTTCGTCTTCGTCCAGTTCTGATTTGAATATTTTTTGATTTTTGTTATTGTATATTTAGTTTTTTAAATATTTGCTGTCATTTAATGGCATGACTTGTTTTAGGTAGGAAGTTAAACTTATTAAAGAAGACTGATGACTATAATAATTATAGTAAAGACGTGCTGTGGTGTGATAATTAAAGAAGATTTGTTTATTAGGTACATATCTAAATTAAAAACCTATATTTATAGTCATGAAAAGAGGCTGATTAGTGAATTTGAGAAATAATTGTGTGATTTAAAGTGACATGATGAAAAATTAATCTTTAAGCTACATACTTGAACCTACTCGTAAATACGTACCCAGAAAGACTGTTTTATTGGAATAACTATAATTCGCATTAGGTATAAGAATTACTTATACATAATTGCGAATTATAGTTATAGGTAGAACAAAACTTTGTTGTTTTTTGTTCTATTTAGATATGTACGTTTCTCTATTGTTGTAGTAATTTAAGAATAAAGTGATCTCAATCTCAGGTTTCTGTTATGTTTCATACGTTTATGTAAAAGGATTAAAAGTACTAAGCTATTACTACTAAGATATTTTTATAATGTTTCTTATTCATTTATTGTATTTTAAAAATATAAGAGTTGATTTAATTTTAGAAGTTTTACTGATATACCTGTAGAAACACTATTCTCCTCTCGTTACCAATTTAACTAAATTATACCTAGCATTTTTCTCTTAGTGCAATAGGTAGACATTAGGTATTACTATTAATGGCATAACTTACAAATGCAACCATCATATTAATCAGAAACTTTAAGCTTTCTAATCGCGATACGTTGATTCTTTTGAAAATATATCAAGTAAATTAGTATTAGTACATAAACAAGCAAAAATATTTATTTAAGGTTACCAGCATTTACGATAAAGTTTTCCAACATTTTCACACAACAACAACCACAAAAATTACCAAAGGTTATAAAAGTAAAGAAACTATTCATTCATATCATAATAAACATTACATTACATTAATATCATTCTTTGAGGTTATTGTAACCTCAAAGAATGATATATGTAATAATACTAACTGTAATATCTGTATATTAATGATGATATTAAAAAAACTGTGTACTGTCCTGTCTCAGTGTTTATCTAAAATTTGTGGAAATCAAACCTAACAAAGTACGGAACCCTGGCTGGGGGCACGGTTGTTCTTAGCTGTATCATTTCGGTGGATTTATCATTTCGGTGGTAATTTTTATCATTTCGGTGGACACTTTTAATTTCAGTGGACTCTTAAAACTTTATCCTTAAATATTTATGTAAGTTTTGATAATATTTGATGTCCACTCACGCACAATGTTATAAAATAGACTAAAGTATTATTTGTCACTAAAAATATATAGATTGCATTGAAATAAAAAAATCCCACCGAAATGATACATAAAAATCTCTTGTTGAAATTCACCCTTAACTGCAATTAGTCTGGCAAGCGCGGTACAGTGCAAATTACGATAATTATTCGCCACTCAGAGGTCGGCGTCGTAATAGATGTTGACGTGCTTTTGATGTCGCGTCTAGGCACAGCATTGAGTCTAAACGTCAAATAATTTGTGGAAATGAGTCTCTATTCTCTATTACAGAAGACTAAAAAAGATATTTCCCGTTTCGATTTCTTTTTTTTTAATGAAATTTTATGATGAAATTTTATGATGAAAACAAACTCAGACAAATAGTAGCAGGTAAGATCAAATTAAATTAGCTAGCAAAACGCAAAATTCCGCGGACATAATGAGTATCACTATCTTAATATGAAAAACTAAAAAAAATATTATTTGGCACATTAAAGGCACTTTTGAACGTCGACTAACCTGTAGATGCATCAAACACAACGATTTTTGGTCCCACTCTCCCGGATCTGTCATCAGTATTTTCTGTTATCTGAAAATACAAAAGTTAATAACCAAATCACGTCAGCTGCGCAGTGACCGCTGGGCTGATGCCCACTGCTCTCAAAACGGTGAAGGAAAACATCGTGAGGAAACCGGCACGTCCTAGAACTAAAAAAATGTAACTTCCACCGACCCGCACTGGGCCCGCGTGGTGGATTCTGGCCCACTCCCTCTCACAGAGAGGAGGCCTTTGTCCCAGCAGTGGGAACATTATAGGCTGATTGTGGAGGTATTCTTACGTCTGGTACAGGCGCGGCATGTTTCTTGGCCTTCGTCTTGTTGTTCATCACCTTGGCATCCAACATCTTGGGTAGGTTCTCGCGGATGTGAGTGACATATTTACTCCTTCTGGAAAGATATCGATATTATAAAAAAAAATAGGTCTTCAGTTTTTTAGAACACAGTTCTTTAACGTAAGCTGCGATAGGAATTAAATTATAGAAATCGTCACGTAACGGGAAAAGCGTTACGTAACACAAAAGTGTTAAGCCCCCAGTATGCGACTTTTTATTATATACCTATTTTTATATTAAAGAGAGAACGAGACAGTTTTCATGGTTTTCGAGAGTGTTGAAGCCATTAGTGAGGTCAAAATGAAAATCCAAGATAGTGGCTGCGAAAATTTTCAAAGTTTTTATCATGGATATCGTTTTCGGGTGCTGAAGCCGATGCTTCAACACCCCCGAAAACCATGAAAACGATACGTACTATCGAGTGAGTTCAAAATAGAGTTTGAGTATTTTAAAGATATAGTTGACGACGAACGTTAGCCGTTGGTTCCGGCAGTCATTCGTGGATCTTTAACAGTCGTTACGGGTCGTCAGAAGCCCGAAAGTCTGACAACCAGTCTTACCAAGACGTATCGTATTACCCAGTAACTGGGTTGTGGAGGTCAAATAGGTAGTCGCTCTATGTAAAATTATAGTATCCAGCTGCATCCAGTTAGACAGGAAGCCGACCCCGACATAGTTGGGAAAAGACAAGGCAGTTGATGATGATGAGTTAACAACGAACGTTTATACCATTACACACGTCGGTCTACCTGCGCAGACCTTTACATGTAGATATATTTTAGAGTGCATTTCCACAAGGGTGGACAAGAGCGAAGCAAAGCGGAGACGTAGAGAAATCAAACAATTAGGGGCGATACGAGAGAAGCGACTGTTAGATTTTACCTCCACCTGTTGGAGGATTCCGCCCTAAGGTAAAAACTAGTAAGATCAATTTTCTTTATTTTTTCCCAATGCTTGGAATAGCACCTCTCTTTGCTATTGCATCAGTCTTATCCAAGGTCCAGTTACTTTGCAAATATAAACACTAAAACCGTGTTAATAAAAGCCATTTTGCCATCGCTGCCACCTTGGTCGCACTCCCGGTTACTTGGGGCCCGGGCCGGACTTGCTCTTAATTATAATATTCCTCAAGGTTCCCTGCGTGGTTATGTCAAAGTGACAGCTGTCACCTGACGGGAATTGATTGGTAAAGAACGAGTAGTTCAAAATGCATCGTATTGTGTCATTACAAATATTTTTTATTGACAATTTTGTTCACATACAATATTGCTGTTAGTATTGCTCAAGTTAAAAAAAAAGAATATGGTACAGTCAAAGTCAAAACGTTACAGCAAACTAAGTGTACGATAATGTTGGTGTAATCTTATGGTATTTAATATTAGTTAGCAGCCTTTTACAAGCATTCCAATTTTATCATTCGCCTGCCCTTATCATCCTAAATTAGTATACATTAAACATTATTACTTAATTATTTTCTTTTATATCAGTACAATTAAATGCTTGAAAGTTTATGCGCGTTTATTGCGCTTGGATTAAGCTCGATTCCTAAATGTACTAACACTTAGCTTGGCAGACAAGGCACAGACAAGCCGGGGCTGTCTTTGCGGACTCTGTTCACGTATAAAAATATATAAATTGAATAAATATGCCTTTAGAAATTGTTTATGAATCAACCGTTCTGTATGTTGAACTAGTACCTATCACTCGTATTCCAGCCGATCTATTTAATAAAGACCTCGCCGTGAACATTTAGGTGCAGTGCTGTTGAAGTGAGCTGTCAGTTATGTCAGTAGTGTCCCTAGCAGGCAGAATGGCAGCTGGAATGGTCGGCTGGAATACCAGTTATACAGCATGTATCAGAACGGTGTGTCATATTTATGGGAACAGGAAATGATATATTACCTTTAGATGCGTTACTGGCGCTCAATATCGGCAAGATAAATGACAGGTAAATTGTCTGGCGTGTTATTAGTCACGTACCATCTAGTGACGCGGCGCAATACTAGTGACGTAACTAATTATAGATGTTTATCTCTTTCTAACAACAGGAATCAGTATGTGTCTTTCCTATTCTTCGCGCACTGTATGATTGTATACACTAGTAGGTAACTACATTCATGGTTTACGCTGTTTTTGAGTGGTCTAATGTTTGTGTATGACGCGTCTATTTATAATACGTCATTGGGTCTGAGTAGTAGATAAATAAGTAATAATACTAACTGATTATGTTTATCCGTATTATCTTTTATCACCATATCATTCCCGAAGACCCTTCGGATCGTGTCGTGAACCTCTCCTTTCTCTGCCGACCCACTGCAGACCCCAAACATAGACCTCAGAACGTTCATCATGGGTAGAGGTCGATTTTTCTTAGGGCTTGTCCGTTGGTCAGCAATTTTGACTCGTGCGATGGCACCTGGATTGTGCAGCTTGAGTTTCTCAGGTCACACCGTTTGTCCTACGTTGCTAGATCTCAGTTTGCTAGGAGAATATAAACTTTGTTTGTTTCTTCGAGGGTATTATTTGAGTTTGGACGTACTTTGCTAGTTAGCTCAGGTCTTGGATGTCTTCTATAGAAATAAAAAGCACTTTCTGCATTCAGAACGAATTTATATATGATTTTGCTCAAGATAAAGCTTAAAGGTACCAATATTTCACAACACCAAAATAATGTTCCGTCTAGGTAGACGAACCTACTGCCTACAAAAAAAGAAGGATTTGAATAAATTCTAAGTATAATTTAAGGTAGTATCGCAAAGTTTTAAAGTATAAAATTATTTGCAAATTAAAATATATTTCAAAATCATATGGTAGGTTACTGTCAAAAACTTTTAAGTCAATTTGATGGAATTGTAGCACAAATGGTAGGAACGGTGAGCAAAAAGGTTATTGAGCTAAAAATAAGATAAAATACTCTTTTGGCTTAAAACCGTTTTTTGTATTGATTTCTTTTGCTATAAACCATGGAATTAGTATGTACTAAATAGTATGTGTTGTCTGCAAAGCAAACTGAAAACTTACATAATATGCGGTTAAGGCCTATCGAAAGCTCCTGGCAGGGTCGCGAGTCCTGCCAGAGTCGCGGATTTGTTCGAAAGAGTTACCATGGCCATGGGAAAAGGCAACTGAAGGAACGTGGGTGGGTTTTAGTTAGTGAAAGTCTGACACGCCCTCCCCCCTCCCGCTCCGCCCAGACCGGGCGAAGTCAGTTGATGATTTTACATCCAAAAAAAAGGTCTATCGAAAGCTACATTAAATTTACCGTTTCCACCCCTTTTTCAAGGTAATTATTATGTAAATACAGGCATCTTGACATCACATAATACAAGTAAGTAATCAAATAATAATTCGTTTTAAATCTCTTCAATAATCGCCAATTCAAACAATCGGATAGCAGTTACAAATAAACATTCCTCTTGCCAAATGGGGCTATAAATTTTAATGGCCTGTGAACCATTCGGGACGGGCCTGGAACTAGGCCATCAAATAGATAGATTCAGAAGGGCGATATAGGCAAACGTACGTTGATCTCAAACATTGAGCAATTTTTTTTATTGAAAACGACTTTTATTTTTGGCGTGAGAAATCACGCCAATGTAACGCACCCAAGATAAAGTGCTTTAAGGATGCATGGAACAGTACATGAGTTGTGGGGTTATACATTTAAAACTAATTCTTTGTGAAAAATCTTAGAACTTTGACATTCAATATCATTGATATACAATAAACCCTTCAATATCTCCATAACCAGAACGTTCCCAGCTATGGCCCAGTACAAAATGTATCACAACGACGGATCGACGGGCGACGACGGGCTCATCGGATGCGGCGATACCCACAGCCTGTCGGCGCGGCCGAAGGCGATAAATGAAGCGTGTCTATTGGTGCGTGTCTTTTTGATTATTGTATGGAGTCGATCTTCTGTGTCTATTTATTTTTAGTGACCAGGACCTTCCATTGGTCCCTTCATTATTTTGTACCGAACCCGTCGTGTTATTTATTGTTTCTCAGGGTTCCATGTGAAGGTATATTTTTCTATCTATATGCGCATATAAACTACCGTTTGATAGTTTTCTTAGTGGAAAATTATTAGGGTTTTCATAAATAAGTAATTCGTTAATGAATTTTTTATCAGTAATAGATTCCAATTTAGTATATTTGTATCTTACATTCTGTTCACGGTTTTTTTTACCTCTGACAGGTGCAAACCAATTATAACCTTATTGTAACGTAAATAAAGAACTCTGCGATTACTTACTATTAGTACTATGTATGTTTAACGAGTATATTGTAAAATATTTACCATTATGGGCTTATTTTTCTATAGTCAGATACCTAACTTTTATCTAAAGAATAACTTTGACAGATTGGCATATTTTCTATACAATAGCTGTCAAATGGACATAATATTTATTCGTCAGATAGAAGTTATCGGACTATTGAAAAATCAGTCCTAAGCAACATAATTATGCCATAGGGTCAACGTCAGGATCGACGGTCATAACAACTCATAAACCCTATGTTTCGTGTGGTGTCGGATTTACAGAATAACACTATCAAATATATTCCTGTGGTGGTCGTAAGACGCGACTGCTAAGGGACCTACTGGAGAATTGGCAGCAGCATTCTCCATGCATTTTACCACCATACTGCGATCACCAACCTTATCCCCTTTCGGGAAGCCCTATATCCAGCAGTGGACGTCTTTCAGCTGAAATGATGGCTACCTATGTATAAAAAACAAACACTCTCTAGTATAAAAGAGCCACGTTACTTCCAAACAATCAATTTTTAATAAACAATAAATATTTTTCCACGTGCTAATAGTCCGGCCTGTAAATTTTAATGGCCTGTGAAAGTGCCGCGTGGCCGGCCTCGCCGAGCTATAAGCTACGGTCTATGGTCTGGAACGGAATCACAGTCACAACTCACGCTATTATTTCGGGCTATTTCACTTTATTTAGAGGCCCGGTTATTTGTCGTGATGGTTTTGCGATGGTACCCTTTTGAAGATATATTGTTTTGTTTTATTAGATCTCTTCTCTTGCCTGCTTGATATGGAGAGTAATAGAAGCTTTCTATATTTCCTACTTCTCTGAATATTTAAATTGCATAGAGTTTTCAACCATGCTAAGATTATTTTGCATTACGACTAACAAAAAAACTGGCCACAATGGAACCCCCTCATTTTGACAGTCTTATTTTTAAGACTGTTAAAATCGGTTGGTTCGAGGTGGCCCTGAAAAAGGATGCCCGGAAGAATGAACAGAAAGCTCAACATCTATTCCTTGACGAAGTTTGGGTCCAAAAAATAAGTTCAGGATTGGCTGCTTGGGCTATACTGAAACGAAAAACCGTATAACTTTCAACTGTCAAAGTATTCATCATCACACACATCTCATCCACATAGTCACATCATACATACACTCATCACATACACACACACACACTCTCCATATACACACTAACACTCATCACATTGTCATAAATACAGTCATCACATGCGTATATATACGTTTGGTTACCTCTTATTAGTTTTAGTGAATTATTTTGTCTTAGTTTTAGAGAATTACTTAATTATTTAAACCGTTGCTCTTGTATACTTTTCTTTCATAATTTTATTTAATCTGTCGCAACATTAAAAGACCTATCTAAAAACATGCAAAAGAATCCCAACACTCTGAATCAGGTATCAGCAGAGCATGGCTAAAGATCTAAGATAGTTAAATTCTGGATTTTAATCAGTGGTTTAGAAAGATGGATCAAAAATTTTTTTGAGAAGCACTCAGGAGTAGGAACTCCACAGTTTCTTGTGCACCATTGAAAGACCTATCCAAAAACATGCTAACAAATACCAGAACTCTGACTTAGGATTTTAGATCAGAGATATAGAAAGATGGATTAAAAAAAATTGGGTAGCACTCACGAGCAGGAACTTCACAGTTTCTGATGCAACATCTAGCACTGGCCGCCAGCACTAGCCGCCAGCACGCCAGCACGGGCCCGCAGCACTAGCCGCCAGCACGGGCCAGTGCTGGCGGCAAGTGCTCGGGCCAGTGCTGGCGGCTAGTGCTGCGTGCTGCAGCTAGTGCCCCAAATTTAGGGGGAATCAAGATGTCCAGGGGGTTTTTTAGGGGGTACATTTATTTAGGGGGATTTTAAGGGGGGATTATTCAAGATATTTTTTTTATTTTATATATTCGTAATACATATTCCTTCGAAGACTCTTCTATTCGAAATAACATTTCTCATAAACTGAACGTTAAGGGCAACCTAGTCGCAGGCTCGAACTCACTGATGGGCCTGGCTAAAAAACACGCTGTCTCACCAGGCATCGTGTCTGATAGAGGTAGTATCAGTAATAAGCAGTTAGAAGCTAGTCTACACTCACAACATTATTGAGTGAGATGCAGGATCATATTTTATAGTACAACAGGCGCGTAAAAAATTAAGAACAGTCCTCCGGCAGATCAGGTTTTATCAAAAAAGCACTGCCTAAATCAATGATCAATAAAGTATATTGAGCTTTTCGTTATTTGTGCTTTGTCGGTACCGACTTGCTTTTTCAGATTTTAGATTTCTTTTATTATTTTAACACGCCTAAAGTTAGGTTAAATTAGCAAGAAAAACTAACTTTTGTTGGCTCCTAACTTTTTAATGGCTTTTTATTTTAGTATTCTGTTTCCGTACAGACAATATTAATAATAAAGACAAACCATACCATGTATAATTTTTGATGTACATTGTCGAACAGTGGATTAATACACTCCCGAAGTTTGTATGGGAAAAATGTGGACTAGATTCACCTTAAATTAAAGAATCATTTTTCTATTTGCTTAATTATAATAAAAAATATTTACACTAATGCCGTACTTCGTGTCTTGTACTAAGAAACACGCAGGTGGCGCTGGTGGTTGAATTTCGCACTATGGCCAAACAAACAAACAAACAACAAATTGCTATTCAAAAGAAGAAAATATACTGTCTCACTGCGCTTTTTCATACTACTTGAATATATATTTTTTTTTTATTTGAAATTACCTCTCTAACCGTTTACAGTTTACAAGAAAATTTTAAGGGGTTTTTAGGGGAATTTAAAGTTGCGGCAAATGCTCGTGCCAGTGCTGGCAGCAAGTGCTCGGGTCAGTGCTGGCGGCAAGTGCTCGGGCCAGTGCTGGCGGCAAGTGCTCGGGCCAGTGCTGGCGGCAAGTGCTCGGGTCAGTACTGGCGGCAAGTGCTCGGGCCAGTGCTGGCGGCAAGTGCTCGGGCCAGTGCTGGCGGCAATTGCTCGGGCCAGTGCTGGCGGCAAGTACTCGGGCCAGTGCTGGCGGCAAGTGCTCGGGCCAGTGCTGGCGGCAAGTGCTCGGGCCAGTGCTGGCGGCAATTGCTCGGGCCAGTGCTGGCGGCAAGTACTCGGGCCAGTGCTGGCGGCAAGTGCTCGGGTCAGTGCTGGCGGCAAGTGCTCGGGCCAGTGCTAGCGGCAAGTGCTCGGGCCAGTGCTGGCGGCAAGTGCTCGGGCCAGTGCTGGCGGCAAGTGCTCGGGCCAGTGCTGGCGGCAAGTGCTCGGGCCAGTGCTGGCGGCAAGTGCTCGGGCCAGTGCTGGCGGCAAGTGCTCGGGCCAGTGCTGGCGGCAAGTGCTCAGGCCAGTGCTGGCGGCAATTGCTCGGGCCAGTGCTGCCAGCTAGTGCTTCGGGCCAGTGCTGCCGGCTAGTGCTGCGGGCCCGTGCTGGCGGCTAGTGCTGGCGGCTAGTGCTGGCGGTCAGTGCTAGATGTTGCATCAGAAACTGTGAAGTTCCTGCTCGTGAGTGCTACCCAATTTTTTTTAACCCATCTTTCTAATAACTCTGATCTAAAATCCTAAGTCAGAGTTCTGGTATTTGTTAGCATGTTTTTGGATAGGTCTTTCAACGGTGCATAAGAAACTGTTAAGTTCCTACTCCTGAGTGCTTCTCAAAAATTTTTTTGATCCATCTTTCTAAACCACTGATTAAAATCCAGAATTTAACTATCTTAGATCTTTAGCCATGCTCTGCTGATACCTGATTCAGAGTGTTGGGATTCTTTTGCATGTTTTTGGATAGGTCTTTTAATGTTGCATCAGAAACCGTAGAGTTCTTGCTCCTGAGACCTCACATTTTTTTTGATCCATCTTTCTATACCACTGATTAATATCCTGAGTTTTTTGGTCTTAAATATTTACCCATGTTCTGCTGATACCTGATTCAGAGTTCTGGTATTCGTTTGCATGTTTTGGATAGGTCTTTTAGCGGTGCATAAGATATTGTGAAGTTCCTGCCCCTGAGTTCTACTCACATTTTTTTTGATCCATCTTTCTATACCACTGATTAATATCCTGAGTTTTTTGGTCTTAAATATTTACCCATGTTTTGCTGATACCTGAGTCAGAGTTCTGGTATTTGTTTGCATGTTTTGGATAGGTCTTCTAGCGGTGCAGAAGAAACCATGGAGTTCCTGCTCCTGAGTGCTTTTCAAAATTTTTATTGACCCATCTTTCTAAACCATTGATTAAAATCCAGGTTTTAACTATCTTAGATATTTACCCATGTTCTGCTGATACCTGAGTCAGAGTTCTGGGTTACTTTTGCCTGTTTTAGTATAGTTCTTTTATAGTTGCAACATGAAACGTGGAGTTTTAGCTCCTCAGTTGTAGTCAAACTTTTTTTTTATCATACCAACTTAATCATTCAATGAAATTAGATTTCTTGTAATCTAACTTTTTCGTAAGACTCTGCTAATAATTTTCAGAGACAACTGCGTTTATTTAGTTTTTTCTGTGCCCGGGGGTTTTGGCTTAGTCCATAGAATCTACGAAAAGCTACAAATTTACCAGGCGGCTCTTTTAACAAAATGATTTTCTTTTTCTTGTAGCGGGTAACATTTTTTTTTATTTTTTATTTCATGACTTAGGTCGGCAGAACTATTCCGGAAAAGTATTAGGAACTATGGAACTCACCACTGTGTGCCTAAATCAGTTTTAAAATTGTAATTTTGGAAAAATGATCTGCTAACAGAAGTTCGTAGAGTATATTTTCATTCGACCGTTTTTCAGGCAAAAATGCCTGAACTATTTTTTTTAAGTATAACGAACTCCAGAACTCATCCGCATGCGAATAGAACTCACATTATATTTTGCTCTGCTGGGAAATGATCTGCCAAGTTCACCCACATCCCGGGCTTGGTCCTTACCGGACAGCGACCTACCCATTACTCGCCGTCCGCAAGCTCGTGCCTACGGTGGCCGGGAATCAGCCTGGGAAGCTTGGCACCTTCAGTCCTTCTTGTAATGTGGAGGCTACGGCACACGATATGAAGTATCCTATTATTTGTGAAGTACCCACCTCTAAACTCCAGCGGGGTAATTGCATGAAACATAAACAGTAGCAATAGCAACTTTCTTAATTTATTATTACGAAGACACCTCTTTACATGTTTATTATTCTAGCGTATTTTAAAAGAAATCTAATTTTGTTACAAAGCTTTGTTTTTCCCTCACACTGTCAACTTTATAACGAAATCTTTGTTATTGCAAACAAGAGCGGACTGTGCGTCGAGGTCACAGCATTTGTTTATATCACTCGATTCTGATGTCTTAGCAAGTTTCATGTTTATTATGACAAGTGATTTGATTTGATTTGATAAAAGGCAATTTTGAACGTCACATTTGCATTAAAATATAATTGATTCTAGTCGACCCTTCCGAAAGGTAGTTTCGTATGGAGAAGAATGGACAAGGAACTCCATCACCTTTTTAAAACTAAAAAAGAATACATATTTTGTCCACTTAGTTTATTTACGTCGAATATGGTTTAATAATTTCTTGTCATTGTTATCTATCTATCTATCGGATCGAACTCCATTTTAACAGTTTAGGTAAATTGAAAGCCAGCTTTTATAATTATCTCCCCAAACATTGAGTTTCGTGGCCTTGCGTCATCTCAATCTCTCAATTTAGGCTGTCGCTGTTGACTGATATTTTGTATTCCCTAGTTTTGTTAATTTTGGTTTGTTTTGTTTTGATTTTAAGTTTGTTTTAATTTAGTTTAATTAATTTATTAAGTTCTATTCAGTTAGTCTTATTTTTTTTTTGTAAGTTATTTCAACTTTTTGTGTGCATGGAGAGTTTACCTTTATGTGATTGTAACACATTATTCTGATTTGTTGCTTCTGTTACATTTGCTTATACCAGTGTATACAATAATGTTAGTGAACCAAATAAATAAATTTACTTAACAAGTGAAGGTATACAAATTTGTGTGGATAAGGTACCACAAATAAAAAGTAAAAAAAAAAGGTTTTAGTTTAAACCTACTTCCAAAAAAGAACTACAACGTAAAATTAACTTTCATTTCGTAAGTCGGTGGCCCGTAAACCCGAAAATACAAAACCGAGGACACCGTCTTCCGAAATTGAAGTTATTTTTTACTTTGTAGTGTTTTTCCAATCGTATGTCGAACTCACGTAGACTTTCTAACCTTACCATAACACCCTTGGGCACGCCGCGATTGCGGCGGTAAGTCCCCTCTTTGAGGAGTGGCTTGAGAGGCGGCATGGCGTCCTCACCTTCCGCCTGACACAGGTCCTCACCGGACATGGCTGTTTCGGGAGGTTCCTGTTTCGGATAGGGCGGGAGGAAACGCCCGGGTGTTTCCATTGCGAAGATCGCCCAGAGGACACGGTGGAGCATACGGTGGAGGTCTGCCCAGCTTGGGCGGAGCAACGCCGTGTCCTCGTGGAGGTGATCGGCGGCGGCGATCTCTCGCGTCCGACCCTGGTCCAGGCCATGGTACGGAGCGAGAGGGCATGGCTGGCAGTCGCCTCCTTCAGCGAAGCAGTTATGCTCGCAAAGAGGGAGGCGGCGCACGTGAGGGAGATGCAGTACATGCGCCCTCACAGCCGTGGCCTTCGCAGGAGACGCCCTGGGCGTCGGGAATCCCAGGCTGATTCCCGGCCACCGTAGGCACGGGCTTGCGGACGGCGAGTAATGGGTACCTCGCTGTCCGGTAAGGACCAAGCCCGGGTCGACGGCGCGTTGTGTTCCACGCGCGCCTCAAAGAGATGTCAGCAGCAACAGAGGGGCCCGCAAGGGCCGATGCCCGCCGGGGGTGCGGGTTGTTCGAAAGAGATACCGCCGCCCCTGGCACACAGGCAACTGAGGGAACACGGGTGGGTTTTAGTCAGTAAAAGTCTGACACGCCCTCCCGCTCCACCCAGAGCGGGAGAAGTTATTTGATGATTTCCCACCCAGAAAAAAAAAAAAAAAAAAACCATAACACCCTCAGTATAAACAGAGAGGTCTATTCGAAGTCTAGAACTGGCAAATTCTCAGTACATTTCCTTTGAATCGAACAATCAAGCCGGAGGTATTCTCTCTGCGGAACTACAGAGCAATTTGATACCATTGTTAACTTGGCTCAGCCTGGCTTTGATTGGCTTCTAGACCATTTCAGACACCAATCTACATGGTCTTCACATGATCTGACCAAGATTATGTCTGGACTTTAAAAGAGACTGTGACCTCTGAGTTTGTTTCGGCCTTTCTTCATAGATTAGTCAGATAGGAAACGTTGACCTCATCTAGTTTTAAGGCTGCCTGTTGTTATTGGAAGGTTAATGTAGCAGTCCCCTTGATCAACTAAGCACGGCGTATTAACACAGATGATTATACCACATTATTATTACATTATTATTATCCTTTATTTCACTAAATATACATATAAATTACATTTTTAAATATTAGAATATAAAATATATAAAAACATTTAAATTTATTATTATTATTACTATTTATTTATCACATTTTTATTATGATGCTTTTGACGGAAAATAGAAGAAAATGTAATGCACGTAAAATGCGCAACCTGTTACCGTGGATTCAGCATACGATTCTATAGAAGAAACCTTTTAACGCAGTAGGGACTGCGTTAAAAGGTTTTTGTTGGTTAGAAAAAGAAATAGCTGTTCCGTTTCCTTTTCATTTATATAGATAAGTGATGTTACTTTTATAGTATGGAATTAAAAACTGGCTTTTAAAGAGCAGAGTTTATCCCTTCACACTAAACTTGTACCCACGCGAGACCAAATGGCGTTTGAATTGTTTGTGTAATTACGTTCCAACTGGTTAAAAGTCACATTGACTGACCGACTGACGTGGCCGAAACCCTAAGGTTTCGGCCACTCAAGAAGACCATCTCTAGTGAAACAGCCATGGAGCTGAATTTATTTAGTTTTATAATATTTTCACTAAATACATTCGTCACGTCAAACTTCGTTTATCCAAGTGCGCTAATTTATGGTACAGCAGTAATAGAAGCCGATCTGACATTAAAGATTCTGAAACACGATGGGTTAGTGACTAGAAAAGATACAGATAAATTGCCTGGAGGTGATTGTCAACGTCAAATTTACATTATGACAGCCTTGCCAGCGGCTTCACCTGCGTGGAGTTTTAAAATTATCCCGCGGGAACCTAATACCGGAATAAAAAGTACTATACTATGTTACCTTATGTGTTAATACAGGTTCCAAATCCGTTCAGCCGTTTTGACGTGATTGAGTAACAAACATTCATGTATCCATACTCACAAACTTTCACATTTATAATATTAACTAGCTGTGCCCGCGAGTTCGTCCGCGCGGAATAGTTTTTACTATTATTTGTAGATCAATAAAAACAAATAAAATTCTAAAGTAAAAGTAGCCTTATTAAATCAGCTACCTGCGCGTGAAAGTCCCGTCAAAAACGGTTCAGCCATTTCAGAGATTAGCGGGAACAAACAGACAGACAGACAAAAATTAAAAAAAAATGTTATTTTGGTATATGTACCGTAATGTATTCATATGCATGTAGTAAAAAGCGGTTATTTTACACACCTATACATCTATACATCTCTACAGATAAATAAAATTGGAGTGTCTGTTTGTATTATTAAAATAATCGCTTTATACTAAATGCATAATTATGGATGTATACACGGTACTTATACCAAAATAACAATTTTTACATTTTTTGTCTGTCTGTCTGTCTGTTTCTTCCGGCTAATCTCTGAAATGGCTGGACCGACTTTCACTGGCAAATAGCTGATGTAATAAGGAGTAACTTAGACATACTTTTATCTTAGAAATTGTATTTATTTTTATATAATATAAAAAATAACTATTCCGCGCTGACGAAGTCGCGGGCACAGCTAGTTCCAAATAATTTCACACTTGTCACCAACTCTTTATTTCATTTATTAAATATAGCAGCACTCCGCGGTTTCACCCGCGTAGTTCCCGTTCCCGTAAGAGTATGGGGATAAAATATAGCCTACGTTACTCGGCAAAGACGTAGCTTTCTAACGGTGAAAGAATTTTTAAAATCGGTCCAGTAGTTTTTAAGTTTATTCATTACATACAAAAATACAAATTTTACCTCTTTATAATATTATTAGTGTAGATGTGTAGACTAGCTGTTGCCAGCGACTTCACCCGCGTCCTGTTCAGAAATAATCCCACAGGAATGACTACCGAGATAAAAAGTATCCTATGTATTAGCTGTGTATTATCCAGGTTATGAACTATCTGTGTGTCAAATTTCATTCAAATCCGTACAGCCGTATTTGCGTGATTCAGTAAAAAACATCCAAACATCTTCACAAACTTTCACATTTATAGAAATTTTCAGTAGAATTCAATATATTTCAGTGCCAGTATCAATTCCGACGCCACGACCAGAAGTAGATCCATGCATAACACCACCATGTGGTCCAAATTTCCAATGCCAAGAGTGCTATGACCACGCGCGCGGCACTTATCTTCAGAGTAAAATAGTCTTGCCGTTGAGATGCGGACCGCAGTGTATTATCAGCCCTGATTGTAACACGGCCATGGCGTGTATCAACAACCGATGCAGGGATCCGTGCCCCGTGGCTTGCGACGACAATGCGCAGTGTAGCGTCAGCAACCATATACCGTACTGTTCGTGCTTACCTGGCTTCACCGGCAATCCGTTCAAGAGCTGTCAAATATTGCTTCAAGGTAATTAACAACTATTCATTATAGTTATAATTTTTTATCTGATTTGTGCTAGTATTGTCGTGGTTTCTGTCGCGTGAATTTTACGCTTGTGAACTTGTCAGTATATTTATTTCAGGCTATAAAGATAAATAGTAAAACTTTCTACCTAGCCAATATTCATTTTAATCGTCTGAAGCGAAATTTCTTTGGCAGCGATTTAATAATTGGACAAAAATTGAGATAGAAATTTCAAGGAAACGTCACGTCTTTTTTTTCTTTTTTCTGGGTGGGAAATCATCAAATGGGGAACCGATTACTTTTCCGAATATTTTTTGTTCGAATTTCATTTTACCGAAAACTATTGACTGACGTCTTTTTTGTTGTATGCATTATTTGACATATTTTTAGATTATCGAAGTATCATATGACATAGGTATTATTTTACCGAACTATATTTCGCCGATTTACAAAGTAACTTTTTGCTATTGGCCGAAACCTCTTTTGAACCGTTTTCATTTGCCAAATGATTTATTCGCCACACCGAAACAACATTTTACGGAATATTATTTGGTCAACAGTCTGGTTAGCCAGTTACGTTGTGCTACAAAATTTTGTGAGAAACGAATCGCTGCAAAACCGACTTCATGCAGTCTTGTCTGCCCTACCCTTAGAGTGTAATTTAAGCTCGCGTAGGCGCGGAGGGGTGGGGCGGCCCGCAAGCTGAGGAGCAGGTGGTGCAGCCGGGCAGCAAGCCGAAGCTGCGGTGGTGAGCGTCGGACTAACGAAAAAAATCGAATTGATAATAGGTCAACTGATACAGTGGCAGACGTGACTTCGATGAAGTAAAAAAAAAACGAAACGATAATAGTTGAATAGTTTTAGGTGAAATGAACTTCGGTCAAATATTTTTTGAACTTATGATAGGTAACCCATCAAATGACTTCTCCCGCTCTGGGGGGAGCAGGGGGGCGTGTCAGACTTTTACTGACTAAAACCCACCCGTGTTCCCTCAGTTGCCTGTGTGCCAGGGGCCGCGGTATCTTAGCATTCAGTTTACTGCCGATGAAATATTAAGTGCACTAAAAGCATTAGATCCATCTAAAGGCCCGGGACCAGATGGTCTACCAGTTGTGTTCCTTAAACAGACCGCCGTTAATCTGTGTGTGCCATTACAAATTATTTATAATTTATCCATTTCACAAGGAGAATTTCCCCTAGCATGGAAACTCGCAAATGTAACTCCTGTTCACAAGTCGGGACCTAAACAGGATATCGAGAATTATCGTCCTATATCGATATTATCGGTTTTGTCAAAGCTATTCGAGAGACTGGTTCATAATAAAGTTTATCCTCTGCTACATAATATCATAATTCCACAACAACATGGATTCGTCAAAGAAAGATCAACTACCACTAACCTGATAACTTTTGTTGACTATTTATTTAACAGTATGGACTCTCGTATTCAAGTTGATACTATATATACGGATTTCCAAAAAGCCTTTGACAAAGTGGACCATCAATTACTCTTGAGTAAAATTGCCTTTAATGGCATACGTGGCGACCTATTGAGATGGTTCTCTTCTTACGTTTTTAACAGAACTCAGAGAGTTGTGATAAACGGTTTTAATTCTGCGACCCTAAATGTTACTTCCGGGGTTCCCCAGGGCTCTACACTAGGTCCTCTTTTGTTTGTTATATTCATTAATGATATAGGAACGTGTTTTCATAATTGTAAATTATTACTATACGCAGATGATTTAAAAATTTTTAGACCGATTACTCATTTACGTGACTGTTTACTTTTTCAGGAAGACTTAAATAGATTTTCTGCATATTGTGTAAAAAATAAACTTAAATTGAGCATATCCAAATGCTATTGCATTAGTTTTACTAAAAATAAAAACGTAATAAAACACGCATATTCATTGAACAATATAGATCTGGCAAGAGAAACAGTGGTTCGTGATCTTGGTGTCATGTTAGATGACAAACTCCACCTTGATGCTCATGTTCAAAAAATTGTGAACAATGCTTTTCGTATGTACGGTTTTGTTATGAGATCGACTCAGGAATTTAAGCGCCCAGGTACTTATTTATACCTATATAAAACGTTGGTCAGGTCTCAGTTGGAGTACGCGGTCCCGGTGTGGAATCCCTTCTATGAAAAATATTCTGATATGATAGAAAAAGTACAACGCAAATTTTTAAAGGCCATGCATTACCGTTGTTGCCGTACGTATGCATCTTATAGCAACTTACTAAATCAGTATAAACTTCAAAACCTTAAATATAGACGTATACTCTTGGAATCGACGTTTCTGTTTGATTTATGTAATAATTCATATGATTGCATAGATATAAGCAATAGAATAAGCTATGTAGTACCTAGAACAAGTATATGTCGAGGTGTGCGTGCGCGACCGCTATTTGCTGTAACCTCTTGTCGATCAAACGCAGGCTCGCGAGCACCCCTACGGCGTCTTACCACGCAGTTCAATAAGATTTTCCGTGATATTGAGTTTTTTGCTGTTTCTGCTGGCAAATTTCGAAGTATTGCGCTTCAAATTATAGCAGAATTAGCTAGCTAAATAAAAATCCTAAATTCATCATTTCTATTTTATTATGTTCTTTCTGTTTTATTATTTTTACTTGTATTAGTTTCAGATTGGTTTTATTTTATATTTAATCATACTCTGTATGTATTCAATATTATTTAATATCGCACGCCGTTCATGTTTGTTTAACTTTTTATATTATGTGGAAAATGTTGTTGGTTATACATTTGTACTCCCTTTTTAGTTTTAAGTTCTATACCTTATACTGTAATGTGTAACCGTTTATTTTCCCAAATAAAATAAAATAAAATCTTTTTCGAACAACCCACACCAGGACACGTCACACGATGTAAACGAGGCAGAAACCAAATATAAAGTCAATGTCAAAATCATAAACCAAATAAGTTAACCAACCAAATAATTAAAACTAAAAGCACTTTTGAACGTCAATACAACAAAATTGGTTTATCTTTATTTATTTGTATAATCTATTACTTATTTTACTAAAAAGATGTATGCATCTGTTTTTGGATGTAGGTATCTTGTGTACGAAAAAGTTATTCAAAGCATTAGCAGTATCCATCGGGTTGTATTTGTTTATAATTTAATTACCAGCGTTAAGTTTTCCAATTTGTTGTTTGGGGACTTTACCTTCACTGCAGCACTTCTCTATACAAAACTCTACATAGCATAAGACAAAGTTGTTTGTCTTTATTAAGACAAACAACTATAATCAACAACTATAATCTTGATTCCTGGAAATAACATTTTGATCGAAGTGTAAAATAAGTTACCAACTCCCATAAAACATTTAATTTTTTACGATTCTTATGCCGAAAATATAGTTTTCAGAATTCTTGCCTGTTTGTCTTACCAATTTATTTCAAGTTTGTCAGCGACTCCAAATAATTTGGGTTGAAAAAAAAAAAAAAAAAGTATTTCATAATGTGTACTAAAAGAAAAGTTAAAAGTTAAAATTTGTATTTTCCCTCCTCATTTCGTTGTACGAAAGCGATTTAAAATACGAATTTGTATAACGAGTTGTTACTTTGATTGAAAACATATACTTAAAATCAGCTGCACGCTCTGACTGTGACAAGAAGGCTTCCATTCAGTAAGATGGTGCGCTATGGGACGCACAGCATGGCGCTGGTTTACAGTTGTCACCCGAAAACGACGTAGGTACGAAAACCAAATATAATGGCCATGTTGGTTAACAGTAAGCAGTTAAGTAAAATAGATAATTATTCTAAACTAGTTGACCGGACAAACGTTGTCCTTTCAAAATATCAATATGGGCTTCAGATCATATAAAAATCCCATGGTGAAAAAGACGATCAGTTTTTTCCGAAATTGAAAATGTTTCATAAAACCTAATGACTATTGCGAACATTTTAAAATTTAAGATAGCAAAACCGGTCCAGCCGTTCTCAAGCAAACGAACTGCATTTCATTTACATTTATATAAATAGGTGTGATATCACTTTTAAAGTGCCAAATTTAAAATTGGTTTTTAAAGAGCAGAGTTTACTCCTTTGAACGGATAGTGTATTCATGCGAGACAAATGGCTTTTAAATTGTTTTTATAATTCCTATTCAACCGGTTAAAAGTACATCGCCTTTAGAATTTCAGTCATTCGAGGAGACAATCTTTAGTGAGACAACCATGGAGCTCAATTTATTTAATTTTGTAATACTTTCACTAAATACATTGACGATAACGGCAAATTTTTATGCAAGTGCGTTAATTTATGGTATAGAAGTAATAGAAGCTGGTCCGATATTATAGTATCCGAAACACGAAGGCATACAGACAAATTGCCTGGCATCTCCAGGCAATTTGTGATAGGATGCTTTGTTATCAATTAGTTTGTTGAACTTTGTTGCAACCGGGTGTTGCACGACACACCTTGACTTTTATTTACATTTTTACAGATGCAGTTGTTGTCAATCCAACACCTTGCTCGCCATCACCGTGTGGTCGTAACAGTGAGTGCAGAGAAGAGAACTCACAAGCAATATGTAGTTGCCAGGCTGATTTTATGGGGACACCACCCAATTGTCGACCGGAATGTACAATGACCAGACAATGCCCTGGTGACAAAGCCTGCTTACAACGCAAATGTGTAGACCCATGTGTTAATATATGTGCCACAAACGCAGACTGCAGAGTTATTCGTAACAACCTTATGTGTTCTTGTCGGGCTCTGTTCACCGGTGATCCATATACAAGTTGTGTACCCAGTAAGTACCCATTACATCCTACTATACTTCTTCTAATATTATAAATGTGAAAGTTTGATGTTCGGATGTTTGTTACTCAATCACGCAAAAACGGCTGAACGGATTTGGATGAAACTTGGCACATAGATAGTTTGTAACCTGTAATAACACATGCGACACTTTTTATCCCGATAATACATTCCCATGGGATAATAGTCGACGTCCATGCGGGCGAAGCCGTTGGCAAAAGCTAGTTCCAAATAATTTCACATTTGTCACCAACTCTGTATTTCTTTTAATAAATGTACAATATTTTTCAGTTCCTTTATCAATTCCGACGCAAAGCCGAGAAGTAGATCCGTGCTTTGGGGCTTGCGCTGATAATGCGCAGTGTATCGTCAACAACCAACTACCGTTCTGTTCGTGTTTACCTGGCTTTACCGGCGATCCGTTCATCAACTGTCGAATGTTGGTTTAAGGTAATTTATTATAATTATCTTTTTTATCTGACTTGTGATGCCGGACGTAAAGAATAGCACCATCCCATTTCCTCCCGTGGGTATCGTAGAAGGCCACTAAGGGAGTTACTAGAGAATGGGCAGCAGCGTTCTCTATGCATTTGACCACCATACTGCGATCGCCAACCCGCCTGCCAAGCGTGGCGATTATGGCAAATCCCCCTTTTTGGGGGAGGCTTATGTCCAGCATTGTCCACTGCTGGACATAAGTCTTTCGGCTGATATGATCTGACTTATGATAGTATTGCCGAGGATTCTGTCGAGTGAATTTTATGATTGTGAACTTGTAGATACATTCATTATAGGCTATAAAAATAAGTATTAAAACTTCCTAAATTAGCAATATCTATTTAAATGATTTGAAGTGAGACTTCTTAGGCGGCGATTCGGTAATTGGACTAGAATTGACAGTGAAATTTCAAGGACATGTCACGTTTTGGCTTATTTCTTTACACGAAAGAGAAGAAAGAAATGAAGTCAATGTTAAAGTTCAAGTATTTAATTCAATAAAAGTCACTTTTGAACTTCGATACAATTAAATTTAGCTGATTCTAGTCGCCGCTTCCAAAAGGTAATTTCGTATGAATAAAAATGGGCAAGAAACTTCACTTTTACTCTTTTAAAATGTTTTACAATATATTGTTAAATTTTATATTCGTGAAGTCTACTTACTACTTAACTAAAATAGGTAAACAATATTAAAAACGAAACAATAACAGATAAGTTAACTGTGTGTTAGATAATACACACAAATGACAAAAAATGCAAAAATATAATGACAGCTCTCATTTGCGAAATAAAGATCTATGATTTATGTCAGCAGCCCGCCCGACCCCACAGTAAAATGTTGTACAACCTAATGTACCTAAAATAGACTAAACCTCTCAACTTTCTTATCTTTATCGGTATAAGCGGCCAAGCGAAGCCGCCCTTATACTAGCAGCGCTCCGCAGTTTCACCCGCGTAGTTCCCGTTCCCTTAAGAATATGGAAATAAAATATAGCCTATGTTACTCAGTGATAATGTAGCTTTCTAAAGGCAAAAAAAATAAAATTGAAATAGGTCCAGTAGTTTTTAAGTTTATTCGTTACATACAAAAATACAAATCTTTCCTCTTTATAATATTAGTGTGGATTATTAATTATTATTATAATATTATTATACTCGTATATTCATTTAACTACTTATTCTAATACATTTTTAAATATTTTTATAAAATAACATACAAAAAACATTAAAAAATATAAAAAATAGTTGTCCGCCGATATCGGGAGCAGGGTCTAAGCTACCGGTGGTTAGGGCTCCAGAGACAGGAACCTCCTCACGATACGTGCCGTATCGAGGAGTACTGCCTTCTGAATTAGGCCTTTGATATATTATTATTATTGATATATTTATATTATTATTATTATTATTAATTATTAACTAGCTGAGCCCGCGACTTCGTCCGCGCGGAATAGTTTTTTTACTATTATTTATATATAAATAAAAACGAACAAAAGTTCTAAAAATAATAAAAGTAGCCTAAGTTACTCCTTATTACATCAGCTACCTGCCAGTGAAGTCCCGTCAAAACCGGTCCAGCCATTTCAGAGATTAGCGGGAACAAACAGACAGACAGACAGACAAAAATTAAAAAAAATGTTATTTTGGTATATGTACCGTATATGTATTCATATGCATGTATCAAAAAGCGGTTATTTTAATACTACAAACAGATACTCCAATTGTATTTATACGTATAGATGTATAGATGTATAGGTTATAATTATTATAATATAGTTATAATTATAATATAATATAGTGTAGGTGAGGTCTCCAATGTAATTTCTCTCTAGCGTGATTCCTAAGAAAACCGTTTGATGAATAAATTCTATTTTTTCCTCTTTTGTCTCCATTCAATATGATGTCACATTCGCAACTTCTAACATTAGGTAATTTAAATCTAATGTATTTGGTACGTTTTTCATGTACTGTCAAATTATTTAGCGTATCTTGGACCTGAAGAATAGAATTACTCACGTCGTTAATATTTTATATGCCGTCGGCTTATTAATGTTTCAGGTGTGATCTTAGTGAATCAAGAGCTCTATTCCTAATACCGCTAGTGCTCTAGTTTCAGCAGATGTATCTAATGGTTTACGCAATCGAACGCCTTAGAGAGGTCGCAAAAGATTCCAATAGCATCTTGTGCTCCTTCGCAGGCGTTAAAAATGTTGTTTATTAGGGTCACACCGGCGTCAGTGTTACAACGCCCTTTGGTGAACCGTACTGAAGGCTGTTCATGAAAGATATTAAACTGAGACCATAATATTTACATTATATACTGATTATTATCTTCAAACATCTTACTGAGACACAGGTCTATAGTTGTTGGGTCCCTACTTTATCACCGGATTTAAACAAAGGAACTACTTTACTGTAAGACTGCATGGTCATTTTCATATGTAGGTAATTGCAATCAATCTGAATGACTATAAAAGTTTAGTATTTTTCTTACTGCATAATTTAAGGTCATGTGATAGACATTTAGTTTAACCTACTTAACATGTTGATTTTTATTTTTTTCAGTTTTCGCGGGATCTGCCTGGGCTTCGGGTTCAGCGAGAGTCAACGGAATTTGTATTTCTGTTGATTAAATAAGTTTATTTTGTTCTTGTCGTATTTTTTCCTGTTGTCATATATTTTTTAAATGATAGTTCTTAATTTGTGTTATTTTCTTTGATAAAAGTTCATACCCCCACATCATCATTATCTTCCTGCCGCTGTCCCATGTCACTTCAACACGTTTTCTTCTCCCATTCTCCCCTGACAACCACTACGTTCACTCTCTTCTTTTTTATTTTATTCCTCGCCTATTCCATCCATATTTTCTCTGGCCTTCCTCTCTCCCTCTCTCCATCCATTGTCATTTATATTCATCACTCTTGCGTTTCCTGCCTCCTCATCACATTCTCATACCATACCTATGGGTCCATATTGGCTCACCTAAAATTCTTTATCCGAAATTGTTCTTCCTAATGATTTGTAATCCGAATGATCACTCTTCCTAAAATGTTTCATCCTAAAGTTTTCATTTATACTATTTGTAGTGCTACCGGCGATGTTCATAACACTGATGTTTCCGAAAATTGTAATTAATAATATCAGTAAAGTAAATATATTTAAACTCCTACTGTTTTTTATCATAACGCTTTTATCCCTAAACATAATTACCGATTAAAGGTCATTTCACTGATTTTTGTCTTAAATGAATGAAATTCAGGTCAGAGTGTCGTCTTGGGGCACTATGAAAAAAATAAATGGGTCCTACACTTGATAAATATTTGTAATGGACATATATAATTAATTACAAGAAAACGATCTTAATAGGTTCATAATTCAGCTTATTATAAACTCATGGTTTTTATTTTACATTACTACACTAGTATTTTTTGCCTTATTTTCCATAAATATTTGTTAACATTTTCGTTGTATGGTTAATTATTATCAAAAATGACGATTTTAAGTAGGACTTAGGTAAATGTATTAGTAACCTTGAGCATTTCATGCACATTATGATAATTCTTTACACCATATCCTAATTGAAATGAATATCTTAGGAGTTATCGAAAAATAAAAACTAACGCGCGCGAAAATAAATTCGAGCGCGGGTCTTACACTGTTGGTATAATAAGCCGAGCGATAACGCGCGTGTAAGAAATAAAAAAGTGTAAAAATATAAACATTCGCTTTAAATTCTGTTTATTATAGGGGATAATAAACAGAATTTAAAGCGAATGTTTATATTTTATAAATTTTTTGCAATTAGGTGATGACTGATGGAGGTATTTCCGACTTCCCGACTTCTGCTGGCAAAAGCTAGTTTTACATAAAAGTGAACTGCCACAACACAGTGAAATAAACGTGGTGGTTACTCCCACCAAACATACATAGAACAAGCCCTACGCTGTCATCTTACTGAACGTTCGATTTGCCAGTATCACGTTATTGCAGAGATGTTTGCGGCTCTCTGTAAGGAAGTAAATCTGATATTTAGATGTTAACTTTCAATCAACTCAGCCTATCGCAGTCCACTGCTGGATATAGGCCTCTTCTATGCTGCGCCGCAACACCCTGCCCTCCGCAGGTAATCTGTTCCAGCCACCTTTATGAGGTCGACGGTCCATCTACGGGGCGCCCCACACTACGCTTGCCGATACGCGGTCTCCACTCCAGGGCTCGCCTGTTCCACCGGCCGTCGGTCCTTCGAAAACCATACATACATAACATAACCATGGTATGTTTCGGTTGACGTTTAGGTTTTAGTTGATACGATTTTTTCTTACGATCTATAATAGCGCATGCAATTCGATCAGGGCGAACATTGCATCCCGTCGAATCGATTCAAAAAATCCGTAGATCTTATGGCCATGAATCTCGATCTTCTGGAACATCGATTCAGATCGGGCATCCCTAGAAAACAGTGGATCTCTATATTTTATTTACAAGGATTGCTATTCTATTGTGTTACGTACAATCGTAGATTTGAAATATAGATTTGTATACGTAGACATAGGTTCTTAAGGAAAAAAATGCAATTCTTTTATTTTGAACAATTCTAATTTTGGGAAGAAAGAACCATCCATTAATGATGGTTCTTTGTTAATACCAGAACCCAAACCGTTGACAGAGCCTGGCCATTCTATGCCCTTTGTGTTAGTGGGAGATGAAGCATTTGCTTTACACAATAACTTATTACGGCCCTTTGGAGGGACCCATTTAGATGAACGCAATATTTTTTTTCAATTATCGCTTAAGAAACTCCATCAACACTCTTTTAAAATCATGGTATTGTTACAAAAAGGTGGTTACATCATTATGTTGTAATTATAAATGTGAGAACGATGTAAAAAGACGTGCAAATTAAAGCGTCCGTAATTGAAACAAAAATACCATAACAATTCAGAAATTAAAATAAGCCGTGTGAGTTAAGAGATGACCAGTCCCTACTGGCGGCGCCCGTTCACGAACATGACGTATGGATCAGCATTATTCAGCTCAAACATTTTGAATGGAACTTAATGATCCAACACACACGCCACCACTAGCGATATATTTGAGTGAGCATGACATACTCTCAACTGCCAGGGCACATTCAAGTCAACGAAAGACGTACCCTGTAAATGTTAGCTTTATAGTAGGAACATAGTGCTTACACATATGTTATGCAATTATACAATACTGACAACAACTGAGGGGGCGTCTAAGAGCCGCAATGCACCGGCTCCCAGCACTGTAGCCCCGGGTCCTAAGAAAGGGCAGCCAGACAAAGAAGGCTTCGTGACAGTGGAGTCGAAGCGAAGGAAGCCCACTTGCCGTAATCGATGTGGTACTGCTCTAGCGGGACCAAATATGTTGCTGCGTCCTGCAACACCGTCGACGCAGCTGTACGTATCCCGTCTGCATCACTCCACGATGACTGAAGACATCGTGGAATACATCAGGATCAAGACCAAGTGGACCTTGAGAGTAGAGAAGTTGGAGTCGCGTCATAACATAAACTTCAAATCGTTTGTGGTGCGGGTTCCAACTCAGTATCTAGAAACCTTCATGAAGGAAGAGTTTTGGCCGAAAGGTGTGGCATACCGACGTTTTCGCGGAAGGTTACGCGACACCACGCAGCGCAACACGACGCCGACACAGTCATCACTTCGTGTACAATAGTGTCAATAAAATATAAAAATATGTATGTTTAGATTAAGGTATTTATCTATGGGCCTGCGTCGCCTGAAATAAATGGATTATTATTATTATTATTATTATTATACTAGAAGTTTGAATTTATACAATGCAAAGATATCTAGCTTTTACAGTCTTCAGCAACTCCAACAACGTTTTCAAATGGTATTCAATTTAAGATACTTTGTGGAGCAGGCCAAGCAGCGTTTAGCGAAGCATTTTTGTCAGCGATGTAATCTATAATAAGTTTAACTTATAATAAGCATGGCTGCATAGTGTGCGTTTTATACAAGATTTATATTTCATTTCATGCAGTTGGAGTATGTGGGGAGGTATTTTATTGTAACATTTTAAACAGTACCCCATGAACGATGAGTCTACTTTAGCCAGTCTGAAGGCTGGTTGAACTAATTGGTCCTTATTTTTAGTCCCAACGCACTATGGAAAATATAGGTCGGTATCGGATCAAAAATCTGTAACTTCATGAATTTTTGTTGTATCGTGATGAAATTTGGCACAAATATGCAGCAAGGTTCGGAGATTCGAACGATGTGTAGTTTATAGGGTTTTCTTGTATATCTATGTATGTTTTTTTGCATAGAATGAAAAAAATGGGAAAAAATCACGAAAAAAATAGTTAAAAATTTATTTCAAGTGGAATACAAGTTTATAATGACTAAAAAGATTAAACCATGGTTAATTACAACAAGCAAAGTAAACAAAATATATATATATGAAAAAAAAATACTAAATTAAAATCATATTACTAATAGGTACATCCTATACTCTGGCTTCAGGAAATGATGTAGCTAGGTACAAATATAAGTAATAACTAAATATAAATATTATTTTTAACTTATACCACTTCAGGATCAGGGTCAGTAAATGTGGGTTCACTTTCAGGTGCCACGTTTAAAAGACTTAGTGCCTCTTCTTCAAGTTCTTTCACATTTCTTACGTACGGTTTTCTCAAACTTGTTATATATGGATCTGACGTGTATAAAAGCGTTTTAAAGACATCTTCATTTGTAGCAGATCGGGAACATTTTCTGGCATGATGAAGTCGTATGTTTCTGTAGTCTTTGTTGCGAGACTCTTGTGCGTCTTCCGATAGCTGTCCAATAGGAAGCACCGCAAAATGTTTGATAACGTTTTGCCCGTGTATGAGTATTTTATGAACGGAGGATGGCATATAATACCAATCGTAATTACTTACATAGATTCTTGCAGTTTCTATTGCATATTCCCCAAATTTTTCAGGGTCGATCATCATTCCAGAAGAAAGAACTTGCAAGATAATGTATAGGCGTTTAATCAATGCCTCATCTACACCTGTTATTTCCGATGAGCAAGTGCTATTATAGAAGAATCTTCGTGCGGTATTGCCATCGTTCGTATTCCCGCTAACTTGCCGAGGTTTGTCGACGATTAATCCCAACTCCTCCCTGAAACGTTTTTGAACAACTTCTTTCTTTTCTTTTTTTAATCTCTTATTTTCCTCAGTTGAAGCAGACCAAGTCTTAAACGAAAGATTATAGGAAATATGCAATATCATTTCCATGCAGCGAATCCAGGCGTGTAAGGTGGACAATCCGTATTGGTAGGCGTTTTCGTTTTCGGGTCTGGCAGTTACTTTCGATAGGTCATTCATTAGCCGTGGAGTAGCCCCACATATCGTGCATGTGGAACCAGATGGAGATGATGTAAGGACCTGAGCCACCTTTCCATCGATCATCGTTAGAAATAGTTCATGCTTCACATTTACTACAACACCATCTTTGTTTATAAGTGATGCTTGTGCAGCCCTAATTTGTTTTTTAATATCATCAACAACTGCCTTGGTTTTTTCTGGAGTTTCCTTACAAAACTCAATAGAAATGGGTCTGCAAAAACGGACAGATGAAGGTACCGGATTTTGCCAAACAACGGATCCCGATTGCACATCAACTAATCTGATGGGGACTAATGAAGTGATGAACAAATTGGCATCTGAAATTGTTTCTGACTCTTCTGCAAGTATTTGCTTGTATTGGCTTTGACCAGATGAACCATCACATCCCCATTTAGAATAAAGGATCAATGTTCTATGTTGTTTTTGGAAAACAGAATCGATTTTTAAAATTCTAGCAGCAGTATGATCCAATAAATCTTGTATATTAATCACTTTAGCATAAGTATTCGTGATTTCGATTGTAGAAGATGGTGGATAACAGGATCTTTTTATTTCTTGTATTTTGTAGTAAGGCGGGAATATACAACACTTTCGTTCGTTGGTTAAGTTTTTCAGGTACATATATTGTGCTTTTGTTAGATCTAAATCTATAAAAGCACTCAATGCTTCCGTATCGGAAAGAATCTTCATCTGGTCTGAGTCGTTCCACTTACTTGAGATATCTAATTTCTTTTGAGTGTCAGCGGTTCTTAATTCTTCGACAAGATGAGCTTCTGTGTACTCACGTAAAGCCCGTAGTCCCTGCAGATAGGCGTTTTTTATATGCTCGAAGCCATAGTCTTGGAGTAGAAGAGTGTTTTTCCTCTTCTTGGTAGATTCTGAGGAGTCTCCATAAGCCACGCATGCTCGTCCTCGTTGGCCAGATGTTGATGGCGTAGAATATTGTTCAGAATCCGGTAAATTTAACGAATACCTTGAGTCCAACCAAGTACAATACTTCTGTAAAAATGTTTCTTTTTTCCGAGATGCCAGGGCCCAGCGTTTGTTGAAAATAGGAAGAATGTGCCTTTGTATGTCACTAATTATAAAACACAAGTTGTTTTCAGAAACATTCAGCTTTTCCACTAAAACTTTGGATAATGATTCCATGGTCTTGCCGCCCTCTATATAGGGGATTATGAAGTCTCGTTTGGTACAGCTGAAGGAAGACATTTTAACACTTCACAATCTGCAGAAATAATAGGCGTAGATGAGATTTGCTTCACTTGAAGTTACACTGATGTAGATGGTTCGAATAGTTTTTGCTTCCCTTTAAATACTCATTTTACAATATCGAATTGGTACCTACATCATTATTATCTTGTAATTTCCCACGCAAACCGAGTGCAAATTTGATAAGGTCCCTTTGTTATCACGAAATAATGAAGAAAATATCCAAAAAGTTCTATATTGTTCATGTGAATGGTGTCAGTGGTAAACCGCAAAAGATACTAATTTTCGGGTTCTGACTTTTATCAGTTTTTTTCTCATATCTTCTAAAACCGCAAATATCCGCAGCTGATTTTTTTTGCATTCTATTTATGAATAGTTAGACTACTAGTCGACGCAAAAAGTAGCGCTTGGGCAAACGTGGGTAATACTGAAAACCTTCAACGAAAAAACATACAAGTGAAAAAAAAGGTATGTCACTTTTTAAGTAATTACTGAAATATTTTTCTTTACTTTTAAAATCATTAAGCTGTATCGCAAAAAGCATAAAATAACCTTTCTAAAAATGTATAATACTGCATATCTGTACCAAGTATTTTTTTCACAATATGGTATTGAAACATGTATACGCAAAGACTTGAGTTTGGCACTTCTGTTTTCTATGTATTTCTATCTAAGAAAAAAAAAAATAATTTCGCGTATTAAGAAAAAAAATCGTAATGAATATTATAATTTGACTATTAGAAAACCTAAAAGAATAGCCATATTAGCCAAATTATGATATTCGTAAAAAGCATTTTTGATATGCGCTTGTTCTACCATTTTCCATAGTGCAACGGTGTGTTTTTCACCTCTTTTACTAAAAAGATTTAAATTTATCCTGACATACATGATGTTCTCATAGATATATTGACAAGGTACCGTCATGATATTATTGAATCTTGCCTACGGAGGCCATATATTGCTCTGATGGCTCTTTCCAGCAGAATCAAAATAGACTCGATATCTGCAGCCCGTCCCCATAGTAAAATACCGTAAGACATGATACTATGAAGGTAACTGAAATAGACTAGCCTCGCGGTTTCTACATTAGTGAATTGGCGGATTTTTCTTACAGCATATGCTGCTGAACTTAGCCGGCCTGCAAGAGCTGTTAAATGAGGACTCCACTGTAGCCTTGAGTCAAGCGTCATCCCTAGGAAAACAGGTTTATCGACGAATTCTAGTTTCTCTTTATTCAATACTATGTCACATCCAATAGTTTTACTATTTCGTAAAGCAAATTGTAAGATGTTTTATATATATATAATAAAACTCTTCTTAAGTAGCAGTATTTAGATAATTTATTATTCAAAGGAAGGTTACAATTTAGGTCTACACGCCTGAACCACCTTCCAGAGAGCACTCGGTGTTGCCAACCCTACAATCATAAAGCTCCTCTCACATCCCTTCTCTTTTCTTAAAAATAATTAATCATTACAGTATTCATGCAAATAATTTGGTTTCTTAACTATTCGACCACTTCTAGTTTTTATATTTTCTACCACAGTATCATCAAGATTAAATGTAACAGTCTTCTTGGTTTTACTATTTGCTATGTCATTATTAGCTCCAAGCTCAGTCTGTTCATCAGAACAATCTACAAAGTTATCCATGTCACAATTAACATATTCGAAATTTAGATTATCATTGTTTTCCAAACTGTCATTTATATTATCTTCAATATAATTATTAAAGTCTATATCTCTAAAACTTAAATTGTCAACACCGTCATCATCTATTACATTATCATTTGTTACACTATCATAACCTTTCTCATTTAGTGTATTACTTTGTATTATACAATCTAGATCCTCATCATCATAATCATATGTATTTTTTACATCAAATTTTCTGTATTTTGAACCTTTAATCATATCTTCTATTTCTTTATACATATGTGGCCAATATAACAATCCTTTTATTCTATTTTTACATTTTTCATAACCCATATGATTGTAATGAATTTGTTTTAACATGTCAGAACGTAATGATTTTGGTACTAACAAAGCTGAATCTTTAAATATTAAACCATTAGCTACATATAAGCTTTCTTTAATAGAATGATAAAACTTTAATTGAAATGGAATATCTGAATATTTAGGCCAATCATTTTGAATATAATTAATAAGCAATGTCAAATTTTCATCTTTAGCCGTTTCTTCTTGAAATATTTTTAATTTCTGCTCACTTATATTTAAATTTTCTATAATCATACAAACATGCATTTCTATCTTTTCATCAATATCCTGATTACATATGTTGTCTTGTACATATGCTCTAGATAATGCATCAGCCACTAAGAGTTCTTTACCCGGTTTATATTTAATATCTAAGTCATAACCTTGTATGCGCATTCTTAATTTTTGTAATCTTAAAGGAGTTTCATTCATAGATTTTTTAAATATCTGTTCAAGTGGTTTATGGTCAGTTTCTACTGTAATTTGTTTGCCATAAATGTATTGATGGAACTTTTCACATGCATATACAATTGCTAATAATTCTTTCTCAATTTGTGCCCATGATTTCTGTGACTCAGTTAATGCTTTAGAAGCATAAGCTACTGGTGCATTATGTTGCAATAAAACTGCTCCTAACCCTGTACTACTACTATCAACCGACAATGTAATAGGACTATTCATCTCAAAAAATCTTAAAACCGGATCTGTAGTTAAGATTTGTTTTAATTTATTGAAATCTGCCTTTTGTTTTTCACCCCAAACAAATACAGAATCTTTTTTCACTAATTCTCTCAATGAATTTGTAATGTCTGATAAGTTAGGTATAAATTTAGATACATAAGTTATGATTCCTAAAAATGTTTGTAACTCTTTTTTACTTGTGGGCTCTTTCATATTAACAATAGCTCTAATTTTCTCTGAATCAGGTCTAATACCTGTGCTATTCAATATATGGCCTACATACTTGACCTCAGTTACCCCAAACTGACACTTATCTTTGTTTTCTAGAGAAGAATAGATATCTGTTATATGTCTCATTTGTGGGTGGACTGCAGTGTTTCTCCAGACGTATGAGTATCTCATTGAACGATATGGCCGCCTTGTCCTCAAAACTATTGTATATTAGGAGGCCCTCTTCGCCGATGCAATGTAATAAAAGAGCTTTTTTCTGTTGGTCATTTAGACGCGAATCTGCTCCACTGGCGAGAAAATATAGATCAAACCGCTGTTTCCAATTTTCGAAACTTCTCTTTTTAGATTTCGATCCAACCAAAGATAATGGCGGCGGCGGTTGCAGTTGCTCCATTTCTTACCCTTTTGTTTTCTTTACTTTATTCAGCGTCGATTTTATATCCTGTCCTCAGCGCCATGTAAGATGTTTTATATATATATAATAAAACTCTTCTTAAGTAGCAGTATTTAGATAATTTATTATTCAAAGGAAGGTTACAATTTAGGTCTACACGCCTGAACCACCTTCCAGAGAGCACTCGGTGTTGCCAACCCTACAATCATAAAGCTCCTCTCACACAAATCTTATGCATTTAGTTTTTTTCCCATTTAATACTAAATTATTAGCAGTGAACCAATTTTGTACCAGCAGTAGGGCGTTATTTACGTCGTCAAAATTTGATGCACGTCTATTTATTTAAAAAAATAAGGATGTAGCGTCAGCAAATGCCCAGGATGCCATTGGAATCTTTTGTGAACTCTCCTAGGCATTTGATTGCGTTAATCACGAAACCTTGCTCTTAAAACTTGAGCATTACAGACTAGGTAAACTTGCGCTCCGTCTAGTAAAATCTTATTTAAATGATAGAGAACAAAAAATTCATATAAATGGAGTCAATTCACTTGGTTTAAAAATAAAAATGAGTATTCCACAAGGCTCAATATTAGGTCCTTTCCTCTTTTTAGTATATATAAATGATCTACCCCATTTAATAAAAAATGAACCACAAATGGTGTAATTTGCTGACGCTACATCCTTATTTTTTAAAATAAATAGACGTGCATCAAATTTTGACGACGTAAATAACGCCCTACTGCTGGTACAAAATTGGTTCGTTGTTGGAGTTGCTGAAGACTGTAAAAGCTAGATATCTTTGCATTGTATAAATTCAAACTTCTAGTATTGTATAATTGCATAACATATGTGTAAGCACTATGTTCCTACTATAAAGCTAACATTTACAGGGTACGTCTTTCGTTGACTTGAATGTGCCCTGGCAGTTGAGAGTATGTCATGCTCACTCAAATATATCGCGTGGTGTGTGTGTGTTGGATCATTAAGTTCCATTCAAAATGTTTGAGCTGAATAATGCTGATCCATACGTCATGTTCGTGAACGGGCGCCGCCAGTAGGGACTGGTGATCTCTTAACTCACACGGCTTATTTTAATATCTGAATTGTTATGGTATTTTTGTTTCAATTACGGACGCTTTAATTTGCACGTCTTTTTACATCGTTCTCACATTTATAATGATGAAACAAAATGAACAACATAATGATGTAACCACCTTTTTGTAACAATACCATGATTTTAAAAGAGTGTTGATGGAGTTTCTTAAGCGATAATTGAAAAAAAATATTGCGTTCATCTAAATGGGTCCCTCCAAAGGGCCGTAATAAGTTATTGTGTAAAGCAAATGCTTCATCTCCCACTAACACAAAGGGCATAGAATGGCCAGGCTCTGTCAACGGTTTGGGTTCTGGTATTAACAAAGAACCATCATTAATGGATGGTTCTTTCTTCCCAAAATTAGAATTGTTCAAAATAAAAGAATTGCATTTTTTTCCTTAAGAACCTATGTCTACGTATACAAATCTATATTTCAAATCTACGATTGTACGTAACACAATAGAATAGCAATCCTTGTAAATAAAATATAGAGATCCACTGTTTTCTAGGGATGCCCGATCTGAATCGATGTTCCAGAAGATCGAGATTCATGGCCATAAGATCTACGGATTTTTTGAATCGATTCGACGGGATGCAATGTTCGCCCTGATCGAATTGCATGCGCTATTATAGATCGTAAGAAAAAATCGTATCAACTAAAACCTAAACGTCAACCGAAACATACCATGGTTATGTTATGTATGTATGGTTTTCGAAGGACCGACGGCCGGTGGAACAGGCGAGCCCTGGAGTGGAGACCGCGTATCGGCAAGCGTAGTGTGGGGCGCCCCGTAGATGGACCGTCGACCTCATAAAGGTGGCTGGAACAGATTACCTGCGGAGGGCAGGGTGTTGCGGCGCAGCATAGAAGAGGCCTATATCCAGCAGTGGACTGCGATAGGCTGAGTTGATTGAAAGTTAACATCTAAATATCAGATTTACTTCCTTACAGAGAGCCGCAAACATCTCTGCAATAACGTGATACTGGCAAATCGAACGTTCAGTAAGATGACAGCGTAGGGCTTGTTCTATGTATGTTTGGTGGGAGTAACCACCACGTTTATTTCGCTGTGTTGTGGCAGTTCACTTTTATGTAAAACTAGCTTTTGCCAGCGGGAGTCGGGAAGTCGGAAATACCTCCATCAGTCATCACCTAATTGCAATAAACGTAAAAAATATAAACATTCGCTTTAAATTCTGTTTATTATCCCCTATAATAAACAGAATTTAAAGCGAATGTTTATATTTTTTACACTTTTTTATTTCTTACACGCGCGTTATCGCTCGGCTTATTATACCAACAGTGTGAGACCCGCGCTCGAATTTATTTTCGCACGCGTTAGTTTTTATTTTTCGATAACTCCTAAGATATTCATTTCAATTAGGATATGGTGTAAAGAATTATCATAATGTGCATGAAATGCTCAAGGTTACTAATACATTTACCTAAGTCCTACTTAAAATCGTCATTTTTGATAATAATTAACCATACAACGAAAACGTTAACAAATATTTATGGAAAATAAGGCAAAAAATACTAGTGTAGTAATGTAAAATAAAAACCATGAGTTTTAAGCTGAATTATGAACCTATTAAGATCGTTTTCTTGTAATTAATTATAAATGTCCATTACAAATATATATAAAGTGTAGGACCCATTTGGAGGTATAGGTATGGTATGAGAATGTGATGAGGAGGCAGGAAACGCAAGAGTGATGAATATAAATGACAATGGATGGAGAGAAGAAGAGAGGAAGACCAGAGAAAAGATGGATAGATTAGGCGAGGAATAAAATGAAAAAGAACGGAGTGATTGATAACGTAGCGATTGTCTAGGGAGAATGGGAAAAGAAAACGTGTTGGGGTGACATGGGACAGCGGCAGGAAGATAACGATGATGTGGGGGTATGATCTTTTATCAAATAAAATAACACGAATTAAGAACATCATTAAAAAAATATATGACAACAGGAAAAAATACGACAAGAAATACAAATTCCGTTGACTCTCACTGAACCCGAAGCCCAGGCAGTCCCGCGAAAACTGAAAAAATAAAAATCAATATGTTAAGTACGTAAAACTAAATGGCTATCACATGACCTTAAATTGTGCAGTAAGAAAAATATTAAACTTTTATAGTAATTCAGATTGATTGCAATTACCTACATATGAAAATGACATAAACAGTTATGACTAGACAAGAATAAGTGGAACATAAATGTAAGTAAGACCATGATAATGCTCTTTACACAACGTACAACCAGTGTAATTGTCATTCATTACTGATTCTTCAGTATGTTGCAAAATAATCTATTTTTTAAAGTGTGTGCAACAAAGCTAAAACTATTATATTAGCAATAACATTAAATCCACGGAGAGGATAAAATATAAACTACCTGCCATATAATGAATAATGAAACAGGTAGGAAAAACAGCGTAACACTGAATTTAATTTAGAGTGTGCACCATTAAACCATTAATTCAGATGTAGAAATAGGGCAGGAATTTTGAAACTATTTGCTAATCCTCCTCACTTTTATCTTCTTAGAAAGGACTTAAATACCCTATGAAGTGCAGCATACAAACCCTCATGGTGATACAAAAACTTTTAAAGATCTTAAAATAAAATCAACCGAAGATCTTTGAGGGATGTCTGTAAAAGACTGTGGGTATCTATCTAAGAAGATATTTAGAAAAGGAGATATTTAGAAGTCTAGTCTATCATTGAAACATCACCAACACAAAAAGAAACGTCAGTATTGACCATGCAGTCTTTCCCGATCTCATAAGAAACAGTAAAGTAGTTCCTTTGTTTAAATCCGGTGATAGTTAGGGACCCAACAACTATAGACCTGTGTCTCAGTAAGATGTTTGAAGATCAGTCAAATATTATGGTCTCAGTTTAAGAACAAAATATCTTTCATGAACAGCCTTCAGTAAGGTTCACCAGAGGGCGTTGTACCACAGACGCCGGTGTCACCCTAATAAACATTTTTAACGCCTGCGAAGAAGCACAAGATGATATTGGAATCTTTTGCGACATCTCTAAGGCGTTCGATTGCGTAAGCCATTAGACACTTCTGCTGAAACTAGAGCACTAGCGGTATTAGGAATAGAGCTCTTGATTTACTAAGATCACAATTTCACTGTCAATTCTAGTCCAATTACCGAATCGCCGCCGTAGAAGTCTCAGTTGCGAGGATCGCCCAGAGGACACGGTGGAGCATACGGTGGTGGTCTGCCCGGCTTCGGCGGAGCACCGCCGTGTCCTCATGGAGGCGATCGGGCGGCGGCGGCGATCTCTCGCGTCCGGCATGGTCCAGGCCATGGTACGGAGCGAGAATGCATGGCTAGCAGTCGCTTCCTTCAGCGGCAAGCAGCAAGCAGTGATGCTCGCAAAGAGGGAGGCGGCGCACGTGAGGGAGAGGCAGTACATGCGCCCTCACGGCCGAAGCCTTCGCAGGAGACGCCCTGGGCGTCGGGAATCCCAGGCTGATTCCCGGCCACCGCGGCCCCTGGCACACAGGCAACTTAGGGAACACGGGTGGGTCTTAAACAGTAAAAGTCTGACACGAAGAGCGGGAGAAGTTATTTGATGATTTCCCACCCAAAAAAAAAAGAAGAATCACTTCAAAACATTCAAATAGATATTGTTAAGTTAGGAAGTTTCAGTACTTATCTTTATAGCTTATAATGAATGTATCTACAAGTTCAAAATCATAAAATTCACTCGACAGAAACATCGGCAATACTATCACAAGTCAGATAAAAATTATAATTATAATAAGTTACCTTCAACATTCCAACATTCGACAGTCGATGTACGGATTGCCGGTAAAGCCAGGTAAACACGAACAGAACGGTAGTTGGTTGTTGACGATACACTGCGCATTATCAGCGCATACCCCAAAGCACGGATCTACTTCTCGGCTTTGTGTCGGAATTGATAAAGAAACTGAAAAATATTGTACATTTATTAAAAGAAATACAGAGTTGGTGACAAATGTGAAATTATTTGGAACTAGCTTTTGCCAGCGGCTTTGCCCGCGTGGACGTCGACTATTATCCCACGGGTACGTAGTATCTTCTATTACTATATTCTATTCCAGGTTACGAGCTATCTATGTGCCAAGTTTCATCCAAATCCGTTCAGCCGTTATTGCGTGATTGAGTAACAAACATCAAAACATCAAACTTTCACATTTATTATATTAGAAGAAGTATAGTAGGATGTAATGGGTACCTACTGGGTTCACAACTTGTATATGGATTACCGGTGAACAGAGCCCGACAAGAACATATAAGTTTGTGACGAATAACTCTGCAGTCTGCGTTTGTAGTACATTCATTAACGCATGGGTCTACACATTTGTAGTTTAAGCAGGCTTTGTCACCAGGGCATTGTCTGGTCATTGTACATTCCGGTCGACAATTGGGTGGTGTCCCCATAAAATCAGCCTGGCAACCACATATTGCTTGTGAGTTCTCTTCTCTGCACTCACTGTTACGACCACACGGTGATGGCGAGCAAGGTGTTGGATTGACAACAACTGCATCTGTAAAAATATAAATAAAAGTCAAGGTGTGTCGTGCAACACCCGGTTGCAACAAAGTTCAACAAACTAATTGATGACAAAGCATCCTATCACAAATTGCCTGGAGATGCCAGGCAATTTGTCTGTATGCCTTCGTGGTTCGGATACTATAATATTGGACCAGCTTCTATTACTTCTATACCATAAATTATCGCACTTGCATAAAAATTTGCCGTTATCATCAATGTATTTAGTGAAAGTATTACAAAATTAAATAAATTGAGCTCCATGGCTGTCTCACTAAAGATTGTCTCCTCGAATGACTGAAATTCTAAAGGCGATGGACTTTTAACCGGTTGAATGGTAATTATAAAAACAATTCAAAAGCCATTGATCTTGCATGAATACACTATCCGTACATGAATAAACTCTGCTCTTTAAAAACCAATTTTAAATTTGGCACTATAAAAGTGATATCACCTATTTATATATAAACGTAAATGAAATGCAGTTCGTTTGTAAGCGCATCACTTGATAACGGCTGGACCGGTTTTGTTATCTTTAATTTTAGAATGTTCGCAATAGTTCTTATTAGGTTTTATGAAACATTTTCAATTTCGGAAAAAACTGATCGTCTTTTTCTCCATGGAATTTTTATATGATCTGAAGCCCATATTGATTTTTTGAAAGGACAACGTTTCCCGGTCAACTAGTTTAGGATAATTATCTATTTTACTTAACTGCTTACTGTCAACCAACATGGCCATTATATTTGGTTTTCGTACCTACGTCGTTTTCGGGTGACAACTGTAAACCAGCGCCATGCTGTGGGTCCCATAGCGCAGCATCTTACTGAATGGAAGCCTTCTTGTCACAGTCAAAGCGTGCAACTGCTAACTTGAGTTTATGTTCTGTGTTTGTAACTATAAATCCATTTTATTTTCATCTTTTTTATTCGAGTGACCTTATTTTCTACATGCACGTGTTTCTTCGACGAATGAATCTATTTTTCTTTCTTAGAGCTAATTTTCTTAAGATTTGGTGAATTTGGTGTATTTCATAAGTCTGCTGAATACAAGATGTATATACAAATTGTATTCGTCTTGCTTACTTTAGACTTTATACATTAATAAAATCGTAGCCAAGTCAGAACTGTATATTACTTTTGTATTTCTTCAAAGAAATATTTGCAGGGCCTGGGAACGATTATTATGCAGAATGTTTATTTTACCTAGTAAAATAATGATTTTTTAAGTTAGAAGGTAATAAAATTATCACTTTTATCAAATAGGTAAACAACCAAAGTCAAACAAAAAGAATAATGACAAAAAGAAAAAAATACGACAAGAACAAAATAAACTATTTAACCAATAAGAACACAAATGCCGTTGACTCTCGCTGATCCCGAAGCACAGGCAGATCCCGCAAATACTGAAAAAATAAAACTCAACACGTTAAGTAAACGTAAATGGCTATCAAATGACCCTAAATTGTGCAGTATGAAAAAAGTGAAATTATTATTGCAATTCAGATTAACATTTAACCGCGAAAATGTCATACTCTAAACTATATAATAACTAACTCTAACTCTAACTATATAATCAAATTATTAATCTTACACTAAAGCAAAGAATATTAACAAATAAATCAAAGTCTACTTATCAAGTAAGTACTTAATCTGACAAAATACAATATCCCCAAACAACAAATTAGAAAACTTAACGCTGGTAATTAATTTATAAACAAATACAACCCGTTGGATACTGCTAATGCTTTGAATAACTTTTTCGTACTTACATCCAAAAACAGATGCACACATCTTCTTAGTAAAATGCGTAATTAGACAACATTTTTATACAAAAAGAAGAATCATCAAAATCGGTTCACCCAGTCGATAGAGGTAACAAACATAAAAAAAAAACATACAGTCGAATTGAGAACCTCCTCCTTTTTTTGAAGTCGGTTAATAAATAAAGATCAACCAATTTTGTTGTATTGACGTTCAAAAGTGCTTTTCGTTTTAAGTACTTATTTGGTTTATGATTTTGACATTGACTTTATACCTTTTTTCTCCCTCGTTTATCGAATTGTGACGTGAAATGTGGTGTCCGTATGGATTGAGGAGCCATGTCTCAGATTTGAACGAGGGTACTACCAATATTTAGTAGTAAATTATTTGAATTTGTATCCCCGATCATGGAATTTGTAGCAAAACCCTTCAAAAGTTACAGGACGTTGAAGGTGGCTCCTCAATTCAGACGTCTGGATTGAGGAGCCGCCTAAGAACTCGAAAACTAGCCAATGGATATTTCTGAAATTGGTAGGAATTAGTAGTGTTTATGCTTAATTTGTACAAAAAAAATAGGTTTTGTACGGCTGAATTTGAGGTAGCTACAATGCTATGATTTATCTGAAAAATCCATAAATTTCCCCGCGCTGTTTCTCGGAAACGAATGAAGCAATTAAAACAGATTTTTAGTATTATTTAGTAGTAAGTTTGTTTTAATTTGTAGTATAAAAATAAAACGCAAAGGCTTCATAATATCGGTAATACAACACATTTTATGTGGCTCCTCAATCCTGACGGTCTATAAAAAACAAACGTACGTAGCTACTAAAGTAATTGATCAAGTCGAAGTTTGATTACGCCAATATTTAGTAGAAATTTCTACTAAATATTGGCGTAATTAAAATTCCTCTACATTCAGTATTTCAAAAGATATTAATAATTTTAACATTCCTTAAGAATTGTCTGTGTAGAGTGACCATAAATAATTCAAACTGTGTTCATAAACAGAACTTTTTTATACATGATTTATTCTTCACCAAATCAGTACATAAATAAAGAAACACAATATATTAAACACGAAGGATACAAAAGAAAAATAAACTAAAAGTTTAATAGATTAAATTACCTGTTTTAAAATTTCTATTCTCTAAACATTATCTCTATATTCCCATAATCTATCATTAATTACTAGCCTTCTATAATCTTTATTTTAAAGTATGTTTTCTAAACAAAATCGCTTATTTTGACTGTCTGAGCGACCGCGCTATTCTTCTAAAAATTTTAACGGATTTTGGTGAGGTTTTCACCATCATTTATAGAATTTGTTTTGGAAGGTTTTTATATGTAATACCTACATTTACATTAAACGAAATCTTGCCGTTTTCTTATGTCATATAAAAGACGGTTTTTAGTTGTGTCGGAATGAATGATTGTAATAAGTCTTACTCTTTTATTACTATAAAAATTGATACCGGGCAGAAATCCACAAAACGTGAGATCATTAAAATTTGAAAGTAGGTAAAGAGATTCAATGTATTAATTCTCAATGTACATGTTTTAAAACATAATCGTTTTTGTATCTGTCTGTGTGACCGCTTAGATCTTCTAAACTACAGATGGAATTTCATGTGGTTTCCACCATTATTTAGAGTAAAATTATTGATTTATTGTTTATTTTAATTTTAATCAGAATCAAAATGATAAAATGTACATAAGTATCAACTTAAGCGATTTAAACAATGTAAATAGAAATAACATGCTAACTTAACTAAAACTAGTAACAAAATAAAACATAATTGTGCGTTTCATAGATTAATATTTAACTAAGATTTAGCTAAGAAATCTCTAAAGATAAAGATAATGCTTAAAAATTTTATAAAAGTTAATTTACAGCCAAATACCTTGGCATAAAGCTTGACGCGAAACTGCGCTGGAAAGCGCACGTCAAAAAGAAAAGATAGAAACTAGACATGCGTTATAAAACATGTATTGGTTGATTGGACGGGATTCCTGTTTATCGATACATAACAAAATTTTATTATATAAGCATATTTTTATGCCAGTATGGACATATGGCATCCAACTGTGGGGCTGTACTAAACCGACCAATATTAAAATTATACAAACATTCCAGAATAAGGTACTCAGGAGTATTGTTAATGCACCCCCTGGTATATAAGAAATGACGACCTCCTTCGTGACCTAAAAATGGAACCAGTCACCAACATAATCCAAAAATTTGCTGAGGCCCATGAACAACGACTCCATCAACATGTGAACATCGAGGCGATTCAGCTGTTAGACCAAACAAATATAGTGCGAAGACTAAAACGAACAAACCCTTTTGAGTTAGTGTAGTGTAAAAAGTGTAGAAATAATAGTGACATTAACACACATAATAACACGTGAACAAAGTGTTTATAATTTCATCATATCAGACTCTAAGAAAGTGGAACGTATTTGTGTAAAATACAAAGGACACTATTCTAAGTTTTAAAATAATCATCATGTATAAAATTAAGTTAGATTAAAATTGCTTATTAGTCTTATAGACTAGATTGTAATGAATTACTAAGAACCTTTATAATAAAGGATAAAAAAACGGTAATTTGGGATAATCCGATTTTACTTTATTTGTATTTTTTATTCTTTGTGTTTAATATATTGTGTTTCTTTATTTATGTACTGATTTGGTGAAGAATGAATCATATGTAAATAAAGTTCTGTTTATGAACACAGTTTGAATTATTTATGGTCACCCTACACAGAAAATTCTTAAGGAATGTTAAAATTATTAATATCTTTTGAAATACTGAATGTAGAGGAATTTTGATTACGCCAATATTTAATAGAAATTTCTACTAAATATTGGCGTAAACAAACTTCGATTTGATCAATTACTTTAGTAGCTACGTACATTTGTTTTTTATAGACCGTCAGGATTGAGGAGCCACCTTCAACGTCCTGTAACTTTTGAAGGGTTTTGCTACAAATTCCATGATCGGGGCTACAAATTCGGCTAATTTACTACTAAATATTGGTAGTAACCTCGTTCAAATCTGAGACATGGCTCCTCAATCCATACGGACACGAAATGTGACGTTTCCTTGAAATTTCTATCTCAATTGTTGTCCTATTATTAAATCGCTGCCAAAGAAATTTCGCTTCAAAAGATTAAAATGAATATTGGCTAGGTAGAAAGTTTTACTATTTATCTTTATAGCCTGAAATAAATATACTGACAAGTTTACAAGCGTAAAATTCACGCGACAGAAACCACGACAATACTAGCACAAATCAGATAAAAAATTATAACTATAATGAATAGTTGTTAATTACCTTGAAGCAATATTTGACAGCTCTTGAACGGATTGCCGGTGAAACCAGGTAAGCACGAGCAGTACGGTATAGGTATGGTTGCTGACGCTACACTGCGCATTGTCGCCGCAAGCCAAGGGGCACGGATCCCTGCATCGGTTGTTGATACACGCCATGGCCGTGTTACAATCAGGGTTGATAGTACACTGCGGTCCGCATCTCAACGGCAAGACAATTTTACTCTGAAGATAAGTGCCGCGCGCGTGGTCATAGCACTCTTGGCATTGGAAATTTGGACTACATGGTGAAGTTATGCATGGATCTACTTCTGGTCGTGGCGTCGGAATTGATACTGGCACTGATATATATTGAATTCTACTGATATTATAAATGTGAAAGTTTGTGAAGATGTTTGGATGTTCGTTACTCAATCATGCAAATACGGCTGAACGGATTTGAATGAAATTTGACACACAGATAGTTCATAACCTGAATTAATACATAGGATACTTTTTATCTCGGTAGTCATTCCTGTGGGATTATTTCTGAACAGCACGCGGGCGAAGTCGCTGGCAACAGCTAGTCTACACTTCTACACTAATAATATTATAAAGAGGAAAGATTTTTATTTTTGTATGTAACGAATAAACTTAAAAACTACTGGACTGATTTTAAAATATCTTTCACCGTTAGAAAGCTACATCTTTACCGAGTAACATAGGCTATATTTTATCCCCGCACTCTTACGGGAACGGGAACTACGCGGGTGAAACCGTGGAGTGCTGCTATATTTAATAAATGAAATAAAGAGTTGGTGACAAGTGTGAAATTATTTGGAACTAGCTGTGCCCGCGACTTCGTCAGCGCGGAATAAATACCATTTCTAAAGTCTAAGTTTCTCCTTAATACATCAGCTATTTGCCAGTGAAAGTCCCGTCAAAATCGGTCTAGCCATTTCAGAGATTAGCCAGAACAAACAGACAGACAGACAAAAAAATTAAAAATTGTTATTTTGGTATAAGTACCGTGTATACATTCATAATTATGCATTTAGTATAAAGCGATTATTTTAATAATGCAAACAGACACTCCAATTTTATTTATCTGTATATATGTATAGATGTATAGGTGTATAAAATAACCGCTTTTTGCTACATGCATATGAATATATATACGGTACATATACCAAAATAACATTTTTTTTCAATTTTTGTCTGTCTGTCTGTTTGTTCCCGCTAATCTCTGAAATGGCTGAACCGATTTTGACGGGACTTTCACTGGCAGGTAGCTGATTTAATAAGGAGTAACTTAGGTTACTTTAATTTTAGAATTTTATTTGTTTTTATTGATCTACAAATATTAGTAAAAAACTACTCCGCGCGGACGAAATCGCGGGCACAGCTAGTTAATATTACAAATGTGAAAGTTTGTGAGTATGGATGTATGGATTTTTGTTACTCAATGACGTCAAAACGGCTGAACGGATTTGGATGAAATTTGGCAAAAAGATAGTTTATAACCTAGATTAACACATAAAGTACTTTTTATTCCGGTATTAGGTTCCCACGGGATAATTTTAAAACTCCACGCAGGTGATGCCACTGGCAAGGCTATCATAATGTAAAATTGACGTTGACAATTTAGGCTCACCTCCAGGCAATTTATCTGTATCTTTTCTAGTCACTAACCCATCGTGTTTCAGAATCTTTAATGTCAGATGGGCTTCTATTACGGCTGTACCATAACTTAGCGCACTTGGATAAACGAAGTTTGACGTGACGAATGTATTTAGTGAAAATATTATAAAACTAAATAAATTCAGCTCCATGGCTGTTTCACTAGAGATGGTCTTCTTGAGTGACCGAAATCCTAAAGTCAGTGTGACTTTTAACCAGTTGGAACGTAATTACAAAAAACGATTCAAACGCCATTTTGTCTCGCGTGGGTACAAGTTTAGTGTGAAGGGATAAACTCTGCTCTTTAAAAGCCAGTTCTTAATTCCATACTATAAAAGTAACATCACTTATCTATATAAATGAAAAGGAAACGGAACAGCTATTTCTTTTTCTAACCAACAAAAACCTTTTAACGCAATCCCTACTAGACATGGGTAGTTCGCGAACGATTGAAGGAAATGAACTACTTCATATCACAAAATAAACTTATCGTTCATTCAGTAGTCATTTAAATGTGTCTCTCCTTCACTTAGTTCAGTCTTTCTTTTCGCTATTTCGATTTTAAATACGCCAGCCTAGACAAAAATTCCTAACAATCAGTAAAAAAAAAAACATACTACTTACTTATTAAAAATAGTTTTGCTTAAATTCGTATTTCTAGGTTGACAGTCCTAAGCCTGTTTAAAGTATGAAGAAAAGTCGACATACGTATAAAACTGAACTAGTGAAGTGTATCATTTGTCGTAACTTGTCAATCACTATCGTTTTCATATGATAGGACTCGTTCTGATTCGCTGAACTAAATGAACTACTGAAGTAAATGAGTGGACTACTTCACTAAGCGAAAAGATATACTTCATTCATTTCTTTTTACTGACACATTTTGCGCATCTCTAATCCCTACTGCGTTAAAAGGTGTCTTCTGTAGAATCGTATGCTGAATCCACGGTAACAGGTTGCGCATTTTACGTGCATTACATTTTCTTCTATGTTCCGTCAAAAGCATCGTAAACTACTGTCTTAATACGCCATGCTTAGTTGATCAAGGGCACTGCTAAATTAACCTTCCAATAACAACAGGCAGCCTTAAAACTAGATGAGGTCGGCGTTTCCTATTTGACTAATCTGAGAAGAAAGGCCGAAACAAACTCAGAGGTCACAGTCTCTTTTAAAGTCCAGACATAATCTTGGTCAGATCATGTGAAGACCATGTAGATTGGTGTCTGAAATGGTCTAGAAGCCAATCAAAGTCAGGCTGAGCCAAGTTAACAATGGTATCAAATTGCTCTGTACTTCCGCAGAGACAATACTTCCGGCTTGATTGTTCTATTCAAAGGAAATGTACTGAGAATTTGCTAGTTCTAGACTTCGAATAGACCTCTCTGTTTATACTGAGGGTGTTATGGTAAGGTTAGAAAGTCTTGGAAAAACACTACAAAGTGAAAAATAACTTCAATTTCGGAAGACGGTGTCCTCGGTTTTGTATTTTCGGTTTTACGGGCCACCGACTTACGAAATGAAAGTTAATTTTACGTTGTAGTTCTTTTTTGGAAGTAGGTTTAAACTAAAACCTTTTTTTTTTACTTTTTATTTGTGTACCTAACCAACACAAATTTGTATACCTTCACTTCTTATGTAAATTTATTTATTTGGTTCACTAAAATCATTGTATACACTGGTATAAGCAAATGAAACAGAAGCAACGAATCAGAATAAAGTGTTACAATCACATAAAGATAAACTCTGCATGCACACAAAAAGTTGAAATAACTTACAAAAAAAAAATAAGACTAACTGAATAGAACTTAATAAATTAATTAAACTAAATTAAAACAAACTTAAAATCAAAACAAAACAAACCATAGTTAACAGAACTAGGGAATACAAAATATCAGTAATGTGTCGCCTAAACAACCTTTTTCAATTTTTGAATTTGAAAACAGTCATAGTTTTAATAATATTGGGTATTTTATTATAAATGCGTGGGGCAATGCCAAAACCTTTTCTGTATTAGTGCTATTTTACATTTAACTTGACACAATTAATTTAAATATTGAGTTCGTATTGGATTCCTTCTGACTGCTGACAATTTTTTAAATAAATGTGGATTCTCTTTTACAAATAAAGCTATTTATATATCGATCGATCGTATCGATCGACAGTATATATATCTACGGAAATGTTAGTATTTTTAACGATTTGAAATAAGGAAGACAGCTACCTGTGGTTATAAGGGCCGCACATAGATCTTATGCATCGCTTTTGCATCATAAATACAAGCTCCTTATCAGTAGACTGCCCCCAAAAAATAATACCATACCGCAAAACAGAAGCAACTAGTTCATGGGATGCCGTTAAAAGAGCCTGACTGTTGACTTTCTTTGAAAGTTGAAAGAGGGCGGATGCGGATTTACTCAATTAAAAAAAAAAAATGGTCAACATGAGGTTTCCGTGTGAGTTTATTGTCAGTCACTATACCTAAGAACTTAGCTTTATTTGCTTCTTCCATATCACAGCCTTGGTAGGCAATACTAACGTTTGGGTCTTTGCAGCGTTGATGAAAGTGCATAAGTTTTGTCTTACCTAGGTTTATTACTAAATAATTATTATGTAGCCAATTTATAATGTCACGTAAACAAGTATTAATGTCATTCTCATAATAAATATTATTTGTACACTTTATAACAGCTGTACTGTCATCTACAAAGAGAACCATTTTGTTTGATGTTACTTTCTGGAGATCGTTAATGTATATTTAAAAAAAATGGTGGCCCTAGTACGCTATCCTATGGGACACCATATCTTACGTGCCTCGGTTTTGACAAATAAATGATTTCGAATTTAGTCTTTGGACATATTCTAGAAATCTCTGTACGTTGAAGGCTATTACTTAAAGTGAACCTAGTCGCGGGCTCAAACTCACTGATGGGCCTGGCTAAAAAGCACGCTGTCTCACCAGGTATCGTGTCCGACAGAGGTAAGATCAGTAATGAGCAGTTAAAAGCTAGTCTACACGCACAACATTATTGAGTGAGATGCAGGATCATTTATAGTACAACAGGAGCGTAAAAAATTTAGAACAGTCCTTCGGAAGCCACTGCATAAATCAATGACCAATAAAGTTGATTGAATTTTTCGATATTTGAGCTTTGTCGGTACTGACTTGTTTTTTCAGATTTTATACGTCTTTTATTATTTAATCACGCCCAAAGTTAGGTTAAATTAGCAAGGAAAACGAATCTTTGTTGGCTCCTAACTTTTTAATGGCTTTTTATTTTAGTATTCTGTTTCCATACAGACAATACTAATAATGAGACAAAACCATACCATGTTTACTTTTTAATGTACATTGTCGAACAGTGGAGTAATACACTCCCGAAGTTTTTATGGGAAACATTTGGACTAGATTCACCTTAAGTACGATTCTATGTGTCCGTTTCGATTGCTCGGCCACAAAATCGTAGAACGTAAACGACTAAATCAACATTACGAAGGAATTTGTAAAACACTAAAAGTGAAAATCGCAAATTCGTAGATCCAATATTCAGAAAGTTGTAAAGGTTTAACCATGGCCGCGCGGTCGAAACATGGAGAACCGCGCGGCCACGCAGTTCTCTAAAACGGAGCTTAGTACAGGTCTCATTCTTTTTGCTAACCACTGATACGATTTCGAAGAAAATGTAGACAGTATGGATATAGTCCTCATGTTAGGACTTCACGACCTACAGAACTTAAAACCTGTTATGCATGTTAGAAGAAGGGTGACCAAGATTTGTGGTGCGTCAATCAGGAATTTTCAATTTTATTAACATAGATAGCTAAGCACTTTTTATTTTAAAAAGGATAAATGATTGTCTATTTGATCAGTACCTATACAAAAAATTATACCTCCTTTCAACGTAAACACTGCTATTTTAATAAATTAAGCTCTCGTTTAAAAAACTGATTTACCCACCTATGATTTTTAATGATTACGCTTAAATTGCCTACTGCAATATTGCAGCAGTGCAATGGACCTCATCAATCGTTTTTCATTAGGCGTGATCGAGGTCAAGAGCAGGCACTTTTAGTATTAAAAAAAATTACACACAAATGCAATACGCATTTGTATGTCAGTGTGCTTGCTTTGCGGGTAAGCCATAGATCTCCGATCGATATTCGTGGGGTAAGCCGTTTTAAATAACCTCCCAAAAATGTCATTGTGCGCGTGCGTTTGTTTGTCTCCATTCTTGCACTCTGAGCCAGACGTATCGACACCCAAAACAAAACAAAAGACGGGTGGGGCGGGGGTTGCGTCATTTAAACACATATTATCTGTGCTGCTGGTCATTATCAAAGAAGAAAACATACCAAACTGTAAGTATTCAAAATGTCTCAAAATGTTTATCAAAGATCAATTTTGATTCCTTCTCACACTATGCACACTAAGGTTTAAGATGTCATATCAATACAAACTCTTTAAAATTGTAAAGCGTCAATTATAGCAAAAAGGCTATTTACCACTTTTTGGTGTTATTAACTCCTTTAATAAATGTATTTTTTTCTCAAAAAGTTTTTATTTTCATTAGATTGTGACATTAATTTGTTGATTTATTTTTCTATGCTGCCTAAATAGTATTCGATCCTCTTGAGAAACTCTTTTTTATTTCAATTAAGAAAAAACAATCATTTTCCTGTCAATTTTTCGCGACCGACCGAGCGACCTCATGAAAAAGTAATGTGCAACCAATTCTCAATTACTTATTGCATTCCATAACGTGTTACAAATTGGTGGTCTTAAGATGGCATTAATTATGTAGGTACCCTGTCGGGCAAAGCACAGTTTAGTAGGAGGGAGGACGATGTGCACTAGGTATTTGAATGTGATGCAATGTTGTTAATACGTTAGTTCATAAAATTATTTATTTGTTGTTATTTGTGTTTTATTAAATGCATTTTCGATACTTAATTTATTTTTACCCAACTGCCAAGGAAGGGTTGTGTATGTTTTTTTGCATGTAGGTATCATGTTTATTTATTTATTATATAAGGATTTCATTTAGAATAAATATTGCATTATCTTTTTAGTATTCATTTACTTACATATACAGGATAAGTTTTTATCCAGTACGTAAACTGTAACCACGAACTCAGCATATCATTCTAGACCCCCAGCGCAGAAAGTTTTCGACGGTTATACACATACATGAAATAGCTTATTTTTTTAGCTGTTTCATAGAAAAGTGCAATACTTACGCGGTTAAAATGTAAGGAACAGCTGATATTTTTTGTATAACCGACGAAACTCGTGATTTTAGATGTCTGTGAAAAATATCTAAGCTTGCATTATGATTTCAATCAATACAACGTAGGTAGGTAGATTAGGCTTATTAAAATATGTTTATAGTTACAATTATGAAAACGAACTGTGATTGTTAAAATGTGTGGCAAAAAAAAATATTTTAATAAAACTCTCTGTCTATTAATACGTAATTTTATGTTTAAAAATGTTGGTGTTGTTGTCGTTGTTTAGTTTTAATTTATGTGTTTTGTTGTTTTTGTTTAATTTTAGGTTTTAGCTTTGAAAGAAACTACATTTATTTGGCTTATTTATATTTTCCCTATCACCTTTTTTTAGTTTAAGTACGTATCGGTGCCAGAGCTGAGATCAGTGATAAGGATATCGCATACAGTATCGAAATGCGAAAGCATTCTGAAATCAGAAAAAAATAGTCTATTAAAATTCAACTTTCACTTCAACTCTGATACCTACACTATGTACTTAATAATATATATACATAACGGGATATCAGGAAGGCCGGGCTGTTGCATCTAATTGCTGATTCGTGACTTCGTCAGCACGGGAATCCATAGTGGGCGTTAAACTTCAGGAAACGTTGAAATAAATACGCTGTAGCGTTGACTGTTCACTATTTTAATTTTACAGACACTTAAATGCGATTCAGAGCTAATGGGTTTGCGAGTGACCACAACGTGCAACGGCTGTCAACAACTGACTGAATTGACACGACGTCACCCGCCATGACAGACGCAACTCCATTCGGTGTTACCCGCTCTTAATTAAAATGACCATTTAGTTGAATTCTATTCGATTAATAGTTAAAAATAACAAAATAAATTACAACTCTCGAAATTAACTGATTTTCATTATTTAATAATGTCACGCGCCGTTATACATATAACAAAATAATTGTATACAAATCTGGTGTCGCTGCATATGTACTTAATTCACATTAGTATGAAAGAGTGTGTGATTACATAAGTGTTTTCTTAAGCAAAATTTTAAAATTCGTATTTACGAATACGGTGTTAATTATTTCGCATAAGCACTTCACCCAATCAACCACACCTATTCCCTCATTTTAATAACAGGTAATTACGTGATAAAAAAACGACGCTTTTGGAAATGTCTCTTGACGCACCATAAATCTTGGTCACCCTTCTTCTAATATGCATTACAGGTTATAAGTTCTGCAGGTCGTGAAGTCTTAACATGAGAACTATATCCATACTGTCTACATTTTCTTCGAAATCGTATCAGTCGTTAGCAAAAAGAATGGGACCTCTACTAAGCTCCGTTTTAGAGAACTGCGTGGCCGCGCGGTTCTCCGTGTTTCAACCGCGCGGCCATAGCATTAAGTTCTGTAGATCGTGAAGTCTAAACATGAGGCCTTTATTCATATTGTCTACGTTTTCTTCGAAATCGTATCAGTGATTAGCAAAAAGTAAGGGACCTCTATTAAGCTCCGTTTTAGAGAACTGCGTGGCCGCGCGGTTCTCCATGTTTCGACCGCGCGGCCATAGCATTTAAGTTCTTTAGGTCGTGAAGTCTAAATATGAGGACTTTATTCATATTATCTACATTTTCTTCGAAATCGTATCAGTGGTTAGCAAAAAGAATGGGACCTCTACTAAGCTCCGTTTTAGAGAACTGCGTGGCCGCGCGGTTCTCCATGTTTCGACCGCGCGGCCATGGTTAAACCTTTACAACTTTCTGAATATTGGATCTACGAATTTGCGACTTTCACTTTTAGTGTTTTACAAATTCCTTCGTAAAGTTGACGTAGTCGTTTATCTTCTACGACTTTGTGGCCGAGCAATCGAAACGGACACGATTCTATTAGCTGTAGAACGTTCCCTCATATACCATAACTATGTAATTTTTGTAACAGAATCTTATGTTCCACATAATCAAAAGCTTTGGTTATGTCTGTATAAATTGCACACACAGAATTTCTCTTATCTACAGATGGCATGATATTAGCTAAAAGATCAAATAGTGCCATATTGATTTTGGTTTTCTTACGAAATCCCTTTTGTTCTTTACAAAATAATCTATACTTGGGAAAATATGCATATAAAGAATGAATGTGTCCACTTATTTGAAATAAATGCTTTGGTTTTGTATTTCGTTCTTTTGCCATCAACATCTTTTTTATAATAAAGACCCCACCCAAATTCCTATTCCTTTGCATGCTTCGTTAATAAGAGTAACAGTCAGTTATTATAACATCAACAATATGCACTAAGGAGAAAAATACGTAATGTTGAAGCTAATTCAAAAACCACTAATCAAAACGTGACCAAATTTCAAATATGGGATCACTCGATAAGTACCTACCTATAACCTTTTAAACGAAAGAAGATTTATCAAATCGGTTTATAAATGACGGAGTTCTGAGGTAACACACATTTATATACTTTTAAATGTTTGAACTATACTTTCAATAACCGAACTGAGAACCTGAACTGAGACCTTTTTTTAAGTCGCTTAATAATATGCAAAAATTCTTAAAAAAGTGCGACATCTCCCATACTACCGAATGGCGCGCCAATATGTCTCCAAAAAACAACAAAACTTAAACACTTGTCATAATAAACATGAAACTTGCTAAATCATCACAATCGAGTGATATAAACAAATGCTGTGACCTCGACGCACAGTCCGCTCTTGTTTGCAATAACAAAGATTTTGTTATAAAGTTGACAGTGTGAGGGAAAAACAAAGCTTTGTAACAAAATTAGATTTCTTTTAAAATGCGCTAGAATAATAAACATGTAAAGAGGTGTCTTCGTAATAATAAATTAAGAAAGTTGCTATTGCTACTGTTTATGTTTCACGCAATTACCCCGCTGGAGTTTAGAGGTGGGTACTTCACAAATAATAGGATACTTCATATCGTGTGCCGTAGCCTGCACATTACAAGAAGGACTGAAGGTGCCAAGCTTCCCAGGCTGATTCCCGGCCACCGTAGGCACGAGCTTGCGGACGGCGAGTAATGGGTAGGTCGCTGTCCGGTAAGGACCAAGCCCGGGATGTGGGTTAACTTGGCAGATCATTTCCCAGCAGAGCAAAATATAATGTGAGTTCTATTCGCATGCGGATGAGTTCTGGAGTTCGTTATACTTAAAAAAACTAGTTCAGGCATTTTTGCCTGAAAAACGGTCGAATGAAAATATACTCTACGAACTTCTGTTAGCAGATCATTTTTCCAAAATTACAATTTTAAAACTGATTTAGGCACACAGTGGTGAGTTCCATAGTTCCTAATACTTTTCCGGAATAGTTCTGCCGACCCAAGTCATGAAATAAAAAAAAAGAAAATGTTACCCGCTACAAGAAAAAGAAAATCATTTTGTTAAAAGAGCCGCCTGGTAAATTTGTAGCTTTTCGTAGATACTATGGACTAAGCCAAAACCCACGGGCACAGAAAAAACTAAATAAACGCAGTTGTCTCTGAAAATTATTAGCAGACCCTTACGAAAAAGTTAGATTACAAGAAATCTAGATTTCATTGAGTGATTAAGTTGGTATGATAAAAAAAGATTGACTACAACTGAGGAGCTAAAACTCCACGTTTCATGTTGCAACTATAAAAGAACTATACTAAAACAGGCAAAAGTAACCCAGAACTCTGACTCAGGTATCAGCAGAACATGGGTAACGATCTAAGATAGTTAAAACCTGGATTTCAATCTGGTTTAGAAAGATGGGTCAATAAAAAATTTGAAAAGCACTCAGGAGCAGGAACTCCATGGTTTCTTCTGCACCGCTAGAAGACCTATCCAAAACATGCAAACGAATACCAGAACTCTGACTCAGGTATCAGCAGAACATGGGTAAATATATAAGACCAAAAAACTCAGGATATTAATCAGTGGTATAGAAAGATGGATAAAAAAAAATGTGAGTAGAACTCAGGAGCAGGAACTCCACGGTTTCTGATGCAACATTAAAAGATCTATCCAAAAACATACAAAAGAATCCCAACACTCTGAATCAGGTATCAGCAGAGCATGTCTTAGGACCTGGGGCTACAGTGCTAGGAGCCGGTGCATTGCGGCTCTTAGATGCCTCCTCAGTTGGTTTTGCACTTTTAGCAAAAACTTTGTTCTGTTGCTCCTCCTTTAGGATGGGAAGTTGTGCAGCAGCAGCTGAGTAAGCACGGCATGGTGGTGACGTGCTGACTTGTGACGTCGCTTCTACGGCGGTAGAGGCGAGTTCGCCGGGGCGCGGTATTGCATCGTTTGCAGTGACAGCGGTCGGTGGCGAGTCCAATTTCGCTGACTCGAAACTGGACAGCGATGCATTGTTTGCATCTCGACGTGTGTTCACTTTTGACGCGAACTCAGGTGACCTACATACCGCTACGGTGTTGCGTAACTCCACTATATCGGCACGCAACTCTCTTATGGTGTTCTGAGACGCATTTACCTTGAACTTTATGTCGGTCAGGCTTGCCTTCAGAGTAACAATATCCTTTAGCAACCTGATGACGTCGACGTGGTCAAAAGTCACGGGCGGCAGCTTCCCCAGCCCCTTTGCCACAAAAGACGGCATGTCGTCAGGGTCAGTCTCCTTAAACACCCGAAACATGTCTTGGGGACTCCTCTCTCCGTTTTCATCCCTCCTGCGGGACGGCATTCGGTCGGCTAAGTCGAGCGACGTGTACCAGTGTCGTCTTTGCACTGCGTATGTCGTCTTCGGTGTAACTCGAGGTGCAGATCTGTATGAGGCTAATTTCATCCATGACGTTCAATTGATGTTGCAGGAACGCCAGGAGCTCGTTGACTATGAGTTTATAGGAAACCATGACGGCGAAGACTAATGCCACGCTCAGCGCGAATTAAAAAATTCGAAGCGAAAAGTGATGCGCGACCGTTTCTGAGCGCACATCCAGTATATAATCATGTACTCTGTGCGCACATCGCTCATCGCTCATGTCATGGTTATGACATTTAAGTCAAATGTGTAAAACTGATGTCTACTTATTATTTTAATTATCTATGCAGACTATTCAAGGAAGGTTGCATTATGATTGTATTTACTAAAAATCTATTTATATGTTTTGGATACTCTAAATTTGGTTTTTCTACCTAATTACGTTGTCTACTAAATAACGGAATCCTAAATTATAATTATAAGATTCTAAAACGGAGGTTTGATACGTCTTGGTTGACTAGACCAGCAGGTCGGATGATGATATGGCGGCAAAAAAAAAGAGGATTCAAGAATGGAATTCGGGAGAGGGCCGGAGGTGGTTGCGAAGAGAGCGATGTTTTTTTGACATTGGCTGATAAATAGATACTACTCACCTTTATCACATAAGCAAAGTCAAAAACAATCATAAAAGAGTACTGACAACAAAAAAAAAAAAACACGACAAGAACAAAATAAACTTATTTAATCCTTAGCAACACATTCATTGTTGAATCGCACTGAACCCGGAAGACAGGCAGCTACGAATGCTGAAAAAATAAAAATCAACATATTTACTAGGTACATGTCTATCACATGTCACTAAATTGAGAAGTAAAAATAAACCTGTATGGCAACCTTTATGGATTCACATCTAAACGTGAAAAATGCTTCTTATTCTAAACTATATTCTTGACAAGATTATGAATCTTACACAAAAAGCACAAAATATAGCTTCTAAAAATAAACTGAAGACTAGTTAAGAATAAAGAGAGGAAAAAGAAGAAAAAGTAAAATAAACTGAAGGTAACCTAAGTTTTTTCAATTTGTTGTTTGGGTATATTATATTTTATCTGATTGCTACCTTATCAGATAAAATATAATATACCCAAACAACAAATTGAAAAAATTTAGGTTTTGAATCACATTCTATACATCCCTTTGGATATATTGCTGATGTTTTTAATATTTTTTTGTAGACAAAATATTTAAAGGACTTAAGTAAACACTGCTGAATTTCATGTATATGTTATAAATTATTCTAAATTATTAAAAAAAAATTGTTGGATGGCCAAGTCGCGTTATTTGAGTTCAAAGACTAAAAACAGTAATAATATAATTAAAACGACTTGGAATATTATTAATAGTGAAACGGGAAGGTCTAGTAAGCGAAATACTGACAACAGCCTGTCTATCAATGACAACATAATAACATCAGACTCGCAAGTCGCTGCGGCTTTTGAAAATTTCTTTACAGATATTCCCGTTTCAACTACAAAATCTCTAAACTCAACAGCCTGTCTATCAATGACAACATAATAACATCAGACTCGCAAGTCGCTGCGGCTTTTGAAAATTTCTTTACAGATATTCCCGTTTCAACTACAAAATCTCTAAACTCATCACCTGCTCTTGCTGAGTCTTTGCTTAAGGAAAATGTTAATGTTTTTGATTCAGAATTTCATTTTGAACATATTAGCTGTAGAGATATAATTAAAACCTTTCACACTTTGAACGTAAAAAAGACTGCAGATGTGTGGGGTAATTCTGTAGAAGTCGCTAAGTCCATTATTGACATTGTAGCTCCTACTTTAGCTCTTATATTTAATAATTGTATCGACTGTGGGGAGTTTCTTGACCTAATGAAGAATAGTAAAATAGTACATTTGTTAAAATCAGGTAGTACATCAGACCCCTCTAATTATAGACCCGTTTCAGTACTACTTACCTTTAGTAAAATTTTTGAGAAATTACTTTTAGACCAATTGCAAAGATTTTTTAATAAACATAATTTATTACATAGCAAAGAGTTCGGTTTTACAAGGGGTCGTTCAACTACCGATGCCGGTGTTGAACTCTTAGGGCATATTTACAATGCATGGCAAGATAAATACGATGCCTTGGTAATTTTTTGTGATTTATCTAAAGCTTTCGATTGCGTGCTTCATGAAACTTTAATCAGGAAACTCCGCCATTACGGGATCCGGAACACCGCTCTGGATCTTATTATTTCATACTTGTATAAAAGGATTCAATGTGTTGATGTAAATGGGAAAAGATCTCCCGGATCCATAGTATCACTGAGAGTCCCACAGGGCTCAATTCTTGGTCCTTTCTTGTTTCTTATTTATATTAATGACTTGCCTTACCTCATACAGGATAATCATGAAATAGTGTTGTTTGCGGATGACACTTCACTTTTGTTTAAACTTAAACGTCAGCAGCTGGTTAATGACGATGTAAATAACGCAACCTCAAAAGTAGTTCATTGGTTCAATGCTAATAATTTACTTCTTAATGAAAAAAAAACCAAATGCATTAAGTTTACGCTACCTCACGTTAGGCAGGTGAAAACTAGTGTGCTGATAAAAGGGCGAAGAATTGAATCCTGAAGATAGCACCGTATTCTTGGGCCTAACTCTGGATGCCAAGCTTCAGTGGGGCCCACATATAGATAAATTGTCGAAAAAGCTAAGCTCTGCAGCATACGCCTGTTAGAAGAATTCGTAATTTAACTGGTATAGAGACAGCCCGTTTAGTGTACTTTAGCTATTTTCATAGTGTAATGTCGTATGGTATTCTGTTGTGGGGAAATGCCGCCGACATTCAGACTATCTTTGTCTTGCAGAGCAAAGAGCTGTTAGATCAATTTATAAATAATATCCGAGACATTCTCTCAGAGAGAAATTTAAGGAAATTAATGTAATGACTGTGCCTTCACAGTATATTTTTGAAAATCTTTTATATACCCATTATAATATTAAATTGTTTAAAAAATACAGTTATATCCATAGTATAAATACTAGGAACAAACACAAATTTGTTGTACCATCAACAAGGCTCAAGAAAATAGGTGGGTCATTCAGATGTCAATGTATACGCTTTTATAATAAACTTCCAAGCCATGTTCAAGATCTAAGTATCAATAAATTTAAATCATTAATTAAACGTAAGTTGTGCCTCCTCACCTTCCGCCTGACACAGGTCCTCACCGGACATGGCTGTTTCGGGAGGTTCCTGTTTCGGATAGGGCGGGAGGAAACGCCCGGGTGTTTCCATTGCGAAGATCGCCCAGAGGACACGGTGGAGCATACGGTGGAGGTCTGCCCAGCTTGGGCGGAGCAACGCCGTGTCCTCGTGGAGGTGATCGGCGGCGGCGATCTCTCGCGTCCGACCCTGGTCCAGGCCATGTTACGGAGCGAGAGGGCATGGCTGGCAGTCGCCTCCTTCAGCGAAGCAGTTATGCTCGCAAAGAGGGAGGCGGCGCACGTGAGGGAGATGCAGTACATGCGCCCTCACAGCCGTGGCCTTCGCAGGAGACGCCCTGGGCGTCGGGAATCCCAGGCTGATTCCCGGCCACCGTAGGCACGGGCTTGCGGACGGCGAGTAATGGGTACCTCGCTGTCCGGTAAGGACCAAGCCCGGGTCGACGGCGCGTTGTGTTCCACGCGCGCCTCAAAGAGCCGATGCCTGCCGGGGGTGCGGGTTGTTCGAAAGAGATACCGCCGCCCCTGGCACACAGGCAACTGAGGGAACACGGGTGGGTTTTAGTCAGTAAAAGTCTGACACGCCCTCCCGCTCCACCCAGAGCGGGAGAAGTTATTTGATGATTTCCCACCAAAAAAAAACAAAAAAAACGTAAGTTGTGCCTGAAAGCACATATATTATACTCTTTGACATTTGATAATTATTATAATATATACACCTTGACATGAATATTTACTTTGAGAAGTATAATATTATTTAAGTGGGTCATTTTTTTTTTTTTTTTTTTTGTTTTGTGCTTCATCTCTTTCTCAGTTAGTTTTAATATTAATCTGGCACTCGAGTATTTTATACGGCCTACCCAAATGTCCTGTCTTTGGTATTATTCGTCAAATCGTTGAGTTCCTCAAGTTCTGAGTTGAGCTGTATGATTACTGATAAATGCGTGCACTGAATGGACAGGTCCACACTCTAGGAAACGCCGATTTCATCTAGTTAAAAAAATATGATTGACGTGTAAAAGTGTTTGTACAAACCTACTTACAGAAATAAAATCATTTATCATTTATCATTCAGGGCATGCACAACATCCGTAACACAAAAACCAATGTTTATGGCACTTAGCGCAGAGCGTATATACCAAAAATTGCCTATTTTAAATTTGATTTTTCATTAAATTGATATGACTTAAGTATAAAATAAAAATATTGCGAGTAACGACATGATATTTTCAAACTTTTTGTGGAACAGAAACACGAAATATTAAAATTTTCTCGATAAAAAAACATTACGATGATACCTCAATTTTTTACGTTTGTTCACGTTGTACATAATATGCTAATGACTAATGGGATAAAAATTTGATGATTACTAAAAAAAAAAAGGCGAAAAAAATTGTGGAGAAGTTTTTTGAAATTCCTTTTATTTTTTATTTTATTATGACTACAAGCTATTTGCACTTACGACGTTCTTAGTTTGAGGAAGAAGTCGTCTTCCGTCGCACGTTTCGGGAACTTCAAGCATATTTTTGTTTCACAAATCAGTCGCCGTTGCTCTTTTGAGACGAGAGAACTGCGCATAAATTTTCAGCTGAACTGAGATAAAATGTATTTTCGTAATTTATCACAATGTAGAAAAGACACTGTGAAATATAAAAGATGAAAAAATGAATAAACCCAGTTTCGAAACAATTATTAAAAACGTTAAGATTGGAAAAACTCAATAATTGCCGAGGGTAAAGTACAAATATCATTTATCACAAATTGTATTTTATAAACTCGTGGGTGTCGTAGAAGGCGACTAAGGGACTTACTAGAGAATGGGCAGCAGCGTTCTCTGTGCATTTTACCACCATACTACGATCGCCAACCCGCCTGCCAAGTGTGGCGATTATGGCAAACCCCCCATTGTATTTGGGGGAGGCCTATGTCCAGCAGTGTACGTCTATCAGCTGAAATGATGATGATGATGATGAAACTCAAGATAACATACATTCGATTTGACAGATTTTTGACTAGTATACGTGGAAGTAGTAAGTACTATAATACAACTAGCACTTTTGCTTAGCATTTCTGAGAATTTCCTAGTGGCAATAATTTACAATATAGGCTACTAGCCAATTTGAGATCTTATTGTTATTAAGTAAGGATCCAAATTTGTTTACTCGCGGACTCAACTATCCAAGAGTACGGAGTATGAAGTTCGGTGAACCACACCAGTTTTTTACTTTGTACGAAATATTTTCTTTTGCATATCAAAATTAAAATGAAAGGTAAAAAAAATACTAAAGAAAAAATAAAAAACTAAAAATAATAGCTTTATTTTATGAATGAGTAAAGGAAGTTTCGAGTCACATCTTTTGGAATTCTCGGCTTCGTTGACAAAAAAGTTATTGGCAGGGAACGCCTCAGGCATTGAACCCATCTTCGTACTGTTATTGTACACAAAGTTTAATATATGAAAACAAGGAACTACCAAACTTTTGCCTTTCTTTAAGCTCCATATATCTTGGCACCTATTTGCATACTAATTCTTTTATTGGCTAAGCTGACAATTCTGTTTTAGCCTTGTACCAAATCATCATGGGCAACTATTTATTTGCTATGTTTTTGTTGGGGAGGTTCAGTCAACGGTACAGGAATCTTACGGCGCGCGGCTAATATCGGAACTAACGCCTCCATCTTGTTTTACCAATACAATTTATGTGACAATTTCACAAATGTTTACCAACAACGCCCCCCAGCCAATGTCATTCAGACGCCAAAACATCCTTGTAGCAATAAAGCAAAAAGTATGTACTTGCACTATAAAAAGGAAATGTTTGCTTTGACACACATGTCAAATAACGATGCACGAACGATGTGTGTAAAATCAACAATCAAAAATTTTATTTCAACACGTGAAGTAATATGGTCTTAAAAAAATTGGTTACGTACTTGAATTTCAACTCTGTCACGTCGTTTTAGAGTTTCTTGTTCCAAGAAATGGTAGTAAGCTAAGATTCTGAATTCGAGATTAGTGCATAGTTTTGGCAAAATAAACAGATGATTATATCCAATGACGAATTTCTTTGAAATATTTTTCTTTTAGAGTTGCCCCTTCACGAAATATGTAACAATCCGTCGAATGTGATTAACTCATGACCAAATGTGTCTCGTCAGTCTTCTGTATTGAAATAAAGTTTACTTAGACAAATCAATATGCTACGAGTATCTCAAGTTTTGAACCTTACCAAAGTTCTGTCTCAGGCAACTGCACACGATTGACAAAAACAGGACGATGTTAAAAAATTGTTAAGAGCTAAATATATTTGTAGTGCAAACGGACTTCAAATAACCGAAATAAATTATAGACGCAATAATGATCTACAAAAACAACATTGTACACAGCGGTCAATTTTTTCAATGATCATAATCGTTTCATCTGATAATTTTGCATATACATACGACACAAGTATAAAATATCAGATAGATATAAGCCATCAAACACGGCGCGAAGGGATTGTGTTTTGTTTTCGTCGAGTTTCATAAGGGGGGTAAATCCTTATTTACCCCCCTTTTTAGCGGGGGTGAAATTAACAATAATTAACACATAACATGTAATAAGAATTCTGATAATATACAACATTCGAAAGTGAACTTACCTGTGTTAACTTTATAGGTATTTAGATCACCAACTATTCATTGAAACCACTTTGTACTTTTAACAATATAATAACTTCGAACTATATAATAAAGATACAATATTTAATACATGAACCAGAAACGACTGCCTCTTACAGCGGTCTGCCAAGAAGTCCCTCCTAGTCTCTATAAAACACTGGTGGGAATGCTGCTCTTGTTTATGTTCCCATGCTGAATTTTGACCCTGTCTTATGGATGTTTACGTCCGGCTCGGGATACTGCAGCGCAAGCACCTCGTCTGTTGGAGGCCACCAGGCCGCTCTGCTGATGTCACTCTTTACTTTGTAAAGAAAGCACGGCAATCGCCAACACGGCCGTCCTGCCAGGTGCCTGTCCCACCAGGTACCCCACGAGTTCAGATAAAGTGCTGAAACACAAATTATTGATAATTTATAAGTTTGCCTGTTACACATGAATTGGTGTCTATCGAATGTTCAGGATTATAACTGCCATATTTCATTACACATTATTTTCATCAGTGTATCCGAGGGTAGGCTTCAATTACAACAAGTCATGAGTACTTAAAGCAACACACATTCAAAGATCGATAAGACCACTTGCACTTAAGCCTATAGCACTATAGCCTCACTTAAGAGTACCAAGTTCGTCTTATTGTCACTTGCGCTTAAAGGGCATGTAGCCACACTTAAGCATACCAAATTCGTCCCAGAACCACTTGCACTCAAAGGGCCTTTAGCCTCACTTAAGCGTACCAAGTTCGTCCCGGAACCACTTGCACTCAGAGGGCCTCTAGCGGCACTCAAGCGTACCAAGTTCATCCCAGAACCACTTGCACTCAAAGGGCCTTTAGCCTCACTTAAGCGTACCAAGTTCGTCCCAGAACCACTTGCACTCAAAGCGCCTTCCCCACTTGAGCGTTCCAAATTAGTTCTCCATTTGAACCTACCACTCGGCCTTTAATATGTAATTTACGAAATAGAACATTTATAATTCCTTGAAACATTTTATCTTGACTCGCACATACGCCTACGATACATTTTAAATTACCGTCGCCAACACGGGCAGAAATGCTTTAAGTTAGAACGTATGTATATTTCATGTCCCAATCATCAATTATATTATCAATGGTTTCATAGACTCGGCAGTGGTTAAGCCTGTGCACTTTTAGTGCTCCTTTCACTGCCTTTTACACCCGTTACCTCATATACATCATTCCCCAATACCTTATTCACATGAAAGCGGCAATGTTAACCGGTAACAACTTCCTACTTTGCCCGTCATTGTTCTGGTTTAGTATTTTAATGAGTACCAGATCTCCTTCGACGTAACTCGTGCTTTTGTACGGTTTCTATCAAATCGCTGTTTTGGTGATTTTGCACTGGACTCATTATTTATCTCTGTCCTCTCACGTAATTCAGTTACATCCAACCTATACCCGTTGCCAATCTCCAGATCCAAACTATCACTATCTCCTATATATTAGCACCTACTGTTTTTAGTGCTTCTAGAGTAGTCTTTGTTTTTTAAACGCTCTATCTGGCTATTAAAATAGATGCAATTTTAAATATACTCGATTTGACGACAAACTATAAAGCGTCGAAATCACTCGACTTTGGTTGATTTCGTTTGTCTTCCATACAATGATACACTCTGTATAGCATTACACCCACTCTCATTAACGACAACAATTAAATAGCTGTGTACGTTCTTTGTCACTTTATTATCCTAGCCCGTAATAAACTCGACTGTCGGCATCATACTTGTCGAACTTTCTAAGAAATCGTTCTTTTGTTTACAAATTGGGATTGCTTCCACGTGTAGACTGTTGTTGATAGGAGTCATGGATTAACTATACGTTATCATATTCTAAGTTGCTCCCAAACTTTTAATGTAATTACTAACACTAGTCTGAAATAAACTTTTTATTTTTCTAATACAAATTTCTCTTCTCTCCATTTAACGACAACTCTCAATAACGCCAAAAATGCTCAGTGCCTTCAGTGTCGTTATATAGAGTTTAAACTGTATTTCTATATGATATGTCGCGTTCTAGGAAAACATTACGGATGGCTTACTCGTTCTACAGTTTTATCAACCGTCCGAGGTCATCATGGTTACATTTAACTCCACCAACCTCGGGTTGTTCTTTTGTGTAAACTTTGCAACCGAAGACTACATTTTTTTTTTTAAACATCTTCATTTATTCATTTATTTATTGACTTCCATATTGTAAAAAGATGTGATTAGCTTCGGCCTCTCCTGATTCTATAATTGTTCTATTACGTTGTGACTTGGAATCTTGTACTTGTTGTACCAAAAGTAACCAATCCGCTTCCGTTATAAAAGTGATTTTCTTGCAAATTCTACGTAAGCCCGTTTTCCCTCCCTAAAGATTTGGAGAACTATATGTTAACTATCATTTCGTGGCCGTTTAACTTTCCTAGTTCTTCGATATTTGACGCCACAACGTCATCATATATATATATTTTTTAAAGTGTTCATAATTCATTCTGATGGGAATTGCTACCGAACTCGAAATTACTAATTGTGTTACAAAACTCTGTAAATGTATTCGCATAGTCAAATTAAAATCTGTCACCCACTCGCGAGTATATTAGTCAATCAACGTGAGTCAGACATCGAATCGACTTTCAGATCAGCTGATAATCTTGTAGGTACAACAGTTTGTAAACTTAGAACTTTCTTTTGAGAAACCTTAAAACAAAACTAGCGCAGCCAGCATAATGCTTTCCATTCAATATCTTACATAATATTTTCACAAATTTATTTCGCAGGTCAGGGGTTGAAACATTTTTTGTTATTTTTTAATTTGGTTTTAGCGCATTCTTTTATGGTAACATGTCGATTCTAAATGACTTCGCTTGCCACAATAATCACATTTATTATGTTTATAACTGTTATTGAAGGGATAAACCGATTTTAAAGATAATTAAGAGGTGACTGTGATGACTTTTTTGATGCATCAAAGTATTTTTAATTATGTTTTGAGTTCCATCACTGTATGCAAAAAAGACTTGAATATATCATATATTTCTTCGCCCTCAAAACTGTTTACGGTTAAAGAGATACACATCTTCAAAAAAAAAAACCACCTTTTTGAGCGTTTTCCATAAATCTCCGCCTTAATCGTCTTAGTCCTCGCTGGCAGAAGTAGTTGGACCCACTAAATTCGCTGAGGACACCAGTAGCTGATGTCGTAGTCGCTGACATCTGATTCTGCCTCATCAGTTTTTCTGACCATCGCGTGTGTTTGCGCCTATCCGTTTCGCGATTTTTCATGTAAACGTTCGACCAGGTAGGAAACTAGTTAAACCGTCGCATGTCACAAAATTATTCGCTTCAATTGCTGCGCCAATACCAAACTGTCTCCTAAATTGCCGACGTTAATAGAAACATATCTTGTTCCGAAACCTAGTTGCGTAAAAAATTAAGAAAAGTCCTTCGGAAGATCGGGTTTTTTGAGAAAACCGATGCATAAATTCACTATCAATACAGTTTATTACATTTTTCAATAATTGATCTTTGTAGGTACCGCGTTGGTTTTGAAGATTTTACACTTCTTTTATTACTTAAAACTAATCTTTGTTGGCTCCTAACTTTTTAATGGCTTTTTATCTTAGTATTCTGTTTCCGTAAAGACAATATTAATAATAATGAGATAAAACTTTATCATGTTTAATTATTGATGTACATTGTCGAACAGTGGAGTAATACACTCCCGAAGTTTGTATGAAAAAAGGTCGACTAGATTCACCTTAAACGATCTATTTCACATTTTTGTTCAAAATAGAACTCGTAAAGCGACTGATTTTCTAACGGCTTTTTTAATAATATCATTTAACAGATCGTACATATTCCGACGGATTTGAAAACTGGAAGCCAACTTACGTGACCAGTCCATCCACTTCCACGTAGGCCAATAACTATCCAATCGTAACATTGAGTCATACTACACAAGTACACATTTGTGAACCCTTTAGTTTGTTAAGAGGTTGACAACGAATAAGCCAAGCGTTCACATCGTCCGGACCACCGTCACCGGATCGAACTCGGGTCTAATGTTATTCAAAGTATGATTTGTACTCACTGTTGAGGTATCAGCCTTACATGATACCTGTTTCCTTTGTTTTGGCGGGGGTGCCGGGGTCCTGGCACTACTACTGCTGCTAGAACTTGAGCTTGAACGTGTGCGTATTTTTTGTTTTAGGAGTTTATTATGTTTACATTGTTTACCCATAGCTGTGGGTGGGTATCGCGTGTCACTTCTGATGTTAACTTTATAGGTATTTAGATCACCAACTATTCATTGAAACCACTTTGTACTTTTAACAATATAATAACTTCGAACTATATAATAAAGATACAATATTTAATACATGAACCAGAAACGACTGCCTCTTACAGCGGTCTGCCAAGAAGTCCCTCCTAGTCTCTATAAAACACTGGTGGGAATGCTGCTCTTGTTTATGTTCCCATGCTGAATTTTGACCCTGTCTTATGGATGTTTACGTCCGGCTCGGGATACTGCAGCGCAAGCACCTCGTCTGTTGGAGGCCACCAGGCCGCTCTGCTGATGTCACTCTTTACTTTGTAAAGAAAGCACGGCAATCGCCAACACCTGAGTCATCTTTACAAACTTTACTTACAAGCTAACGGGTAATTTTTGAGGCGAGCCGGTGGGAAGACAGCAGATATGGGTGCACGAAGAACTTCTTCGTCGTTGAGTGAGGTAGAGTCTGAGAAAGAACCACAACAGGCCCATGATGATGAACAACAAGCTGATACGAACGACGTAAATGTTGAAAAAACCTAGAGATTTTATAGGACGTTGCTTACAAAGCAGGGACTGAACTTGATACCCATACCACACGACATGATGTGTCAAATATTGTTTCACCAAAGATATCGTTGTGTAATCACCCCGTTGTTTGTTTTAAATAGTTTTTATAGCGTAAGATGATCTGTACAGAGTATGCCATACTATGTTTATATATGGATACCTACTAGGAACGGTAATTTGTATTCGGTGTTTTGGACTAGAGGGAGAAATTGTTATGTGTGTATGCAAGGTGCGCGTCATCAAGATGCATAAAGTAGATTGGAAACGTATTATCGAAGCTAACGCAAAATTTACAGAAGCAAAATAGTTAAATTATGGGAGCACCCCTGAGGAATTAAAAAAATATATTTTCGGAATCGATCTACAACTTGCCGGAGATATCACGGAACACACATACAATACAAACATGCAGACGAATTGAGAACCTCCTCCTTTTTAAAGTCGGTTCAAAATAGATATTGGCTACGTTGGAAGTTTCACTACTTATCTATACAGCATATATCAGGCCACTCAGAAAGTATTGCAAAAAAAGTTTTATGTATGAGAGACTGGCCAGTTATAATCTTTTTTGAAAATATGATTATTTGTAAGTCAAAATAGGTACGTTCCAATTTCAAAAATTTCCCTCCACATTGTTTGCGGGCTAATTTAAATGATCGTTTCTCATTTAAAAAATGGATTTTCGCCGGGAACATTTGCGCGCTATGATTTTTTACGATTTAGGTGTCGCCTGAAACAGGACGAATTGTACGATAGACTTCAAATGGCATTCATGGATGAAAGCCCTTCTAAGGCAACCGTGTATCGTTGGTATAACGAATTCAAGCGCGGTCGACTAACTTTTGGGGATGAAGAAAGAACTGGTCGCCCTTTGACGGCTGTTACGGAAGAAAACGTGTTAGCAGTGAAAAATTTAATTCGTGACAATAGGCGAGTTACGTATCAAGAGAATAAGCACATACTGCAGGTTGGATCGAGAAGCTTTTACGAAATTCGGCACGCCCAACTAGCAAAAAATGTCGTACAAAAGTCAGCAGCACGTTTCTATTTCAGCTATTGGTGGTGAGACGGATCCTCAAATTGTCCAGTGAATGATCTGTGCACGTTCTCTCAACGCGATTCGGGCGCACTTCTCTCCGCTTTATGTGATGTAAATGTTGTAAGATTATCGTGTGAATAGCCAAATAGTCTAAAGAATATAGAGTAAACGAAACTCGAATGTTACTAGTACTATAATAGATATCAGTATGCCATTATTCCACACACCAGCTTTTCCCAAGTCGATAGACTCTGTTTCATTCGACTTACTTATAGTAATATAGCAGTGTGGTTGCAATCACTCGACTCTTTGGTGGTATGAATGCAACCAAGCAGCATTCTTAAACCTTTTCATTTATCTTAAAATTATAGCGCGTTGCTGTTGTGTTTGTAACAATAAATTAAAATACTTTAAAGTATTTTGCCATACAGTTTTACAGCCATAGTGACAATACGTGAACTATTAATGTTAGCTCATAGGTCTAACTTTCATATGCGGAATTAATTTTTTCGTCTATATTCCTTACATTTTAGTTAAAATTTTCATAGGCCACTAGATTTCTTGGTAAATAAAAAATCACAAATTATATTAATTTAACAGTTATAATCAATTCGCCATAAATAGCAACTCACTCATCATCACGAGGCATTCACTCTGCTTTTAGCCGAGAAATAAAAATAAGGTTTCTATTTTACGACTTCTAGGAGCGCTATTGCAGTTAGTTTAGGGTTCCTTAGCGCAAAATTTATTTTATTATTCGCTCTATCTTTTACTTTTTATAATTATTTTTAGAACAAATACTGTCGTTCATACTCTAGAGGAATGTAAAGTGATTTCATTAGATAGATTTTATTAGTAACAAAATATATTATATGAGTGACTTTTACAAAGTATTTTAGTGACGAATGGTAAAGTAGTCAAACGAGTACCTAGTCGATGAAACAAGCAGAAAATCGTTTGAAAAACTGCCTACCATCCAATTAATTTAAACTTCGGACTCTGAAATATCATTGTTTTTAAACTCTGATCTGTCATTGTCATTATCACTACTATCATTATAATCAGATTTGCCATCAGAATCAGAATCTTGATCAGCGGAGATATTTTTGGAACGAGATCACACTTTATTAGTAGACGTTTCACAAATTTCGTGCGACAAGTGGTAATACTTCCTACAGAATCCGCACGTATATTACTTGATCGTTCTTCATCCGTGGTTACAGTCAATGTAAATGTTGATTGTTTCAATCGTGTATACATCTTATTTACTTTCCGTCGGAAACCTCCAGTTCTTTTAATTTTTTCCACCGTTTATAGTCCATTTTCTCAAAATTAAGCAAATACGGTTATTGTTATGACGAAATGGCGTTTACAGTGCTGTAAAAGATTTTATTGAACTTTCATACCACTATTACGCTGTATGATGGCTATCGAATAATGTTTAGAGCACCTTTAGGACTGTATTAGATATATTAAAAGCTTTTTCTCATCTTCAATAGATAAGTCAAATGAAAGCCTTGCAGTAAACTATCATATGACAGTAAGTGCTGTTATAGTAACCGAGATGCTATTTTGTTGAATGAACAGCGTTTACTTCATAATAATGCTGTAATAACGAAATTTCGAAATATGGTCCTATAAAAGCTAGTCTTACAACAAATTAGCATTTCAGATGCTTTCAATGAGCTTTTATACAACTCACGGTTGCATAAAGGCGATCGAAAGATATCTTTATATAATTATCGTGTAAATGCGATATGAGTTCGTCGAGTCCGCGTTTACTTGACATGTTTATAGAGCCAAAAAGCGATGAGTGCTAAATAATCAAGAAAGCTGCTTTTATACGGCGTTTTTGAAATAATAGGATTTTTCATACGAGTGTTTTACGATCCTTAGTCGTGAGAGTAATTACTTATAAGATCTTTTTGCTAGTTGGGGTGCATCTTCGCGTGAGGAGGATAGTTTCACGCTGGGTGTCGCACAACCTCGCCGATGCTCAGAAGCAGGCCCAGGTGGAATGATGCTGTGATATGATAAACAAATTTGAAGCAGACTCGTCTCATTGTGTTTACGACATCATAACGATGTGATGAGTCTTGTATTGATCAATACGATACAGAAACGAAGTGCCAGTCGATGGTTTGGGTGTTTCAAAACAAATCAACGCCTACCAAAGTGATGCGGTCTAGAAGCGGGAGGAAGATTTTAATTGCAAGCTTTTTCAATTTGCCTGGCTACTTGGTGTCAATTCCTTTACGAAACCAAAGAAGCAACAACACTGAATGGTATACTACCAAATGCTTGACAGAAGTTTTCTCTGTTGTGAACAATAAGCGACTAAACACAGGGCTCCGCGGGCTACTGCTCCACCACGACAACGCGCCTTCGCTTACCGCGCTCAAAACGAGGGACTTCCTGGAAAGCACGCCGGTCAAACACCTGGGTCACGTTTCGTGTGACTTCTTTTAATTCTCGAAAATAAAAAATCAGTTCAAAAGGGATACATTTTTCGTTGCCGGAAGATGCGTTGTCAGCGATCGAGCAGGTTGTAAACGAGGTGTCTGCGGCGGACTAGAAAAAGTGTTTCGAAAACTGGTTCAGACGCATGAAACTTTGTAAAGAGGCTAGTGGAGAGTACTTTGAAAATATTTGATATTTTTTTTTTTACCTATAGAACATTTATTTTATTTTTGCAAGACTTTTTGAGTGTCCCACGTAATAAAATGTATCACTTCAAGTTCACAAACATAAAATTCACACGATAGTAGCTGCGGCAATACTAACACAAGTTAAGTAACAATTATAACTATAATATGACTATAATTAATTACCTGGAAGCAACGTTTGACAAATAATGAACGGATTTCCGGTAGAACCAGGCAAGCACGAGCAATACGGTATGTGGTTGTTGACGCTACACTGTGCATAGTCGCCGCAAGCGCCGAGACATGGATCTCTGCACCGATTGTTGATGCACGCCATGGCTGCGTTGCACTCAGGGTTGATTGAACACTCCGGTCTGCATCTCAGCGGAAAGCCAATTTTACTCGGAAGATAAGTGCCGCGCGCGTGGTCATTAAACTCTTGGCATTGGGTATTCGGACCACATGGTGATGGTATGCACGGATCTACTTCTGGTCGTGGCGTTAGAATGGACAGTGGCACTGAAAAACAAAAAATATTAGTATAATTTGAACCAACTAAATTATATGTGTTCATGTGGCAGAAATACATTTTTACTTTATGCTACAATGTAAACACAAAAAAATACGTAGGTAGATATCGTTCAATGTTATGTTGTTGGCTTGATCTGAGCTTTGGTGTTTACTGTTACTGCAGCAAGCAACTGTTATAAAAATAAATAAATTAACAGGAATATATTCTCTAAATGATTAAGGTCGAAATCCTGCACAAACTTTTCAACTGATTATAATATCTGGCTCGTCTTGGCGTCTAAAATAGATCACAACCAGCTTTGACATATGTTTTAGCCGAACAATCGATATACATTATAAACTTGACGTTGACAAATTAATTAGTTTTGTTTACATTTAAAAAGAAAATTTAGCGAACGTTCGAGCTTGAAAAATTGCGGAGATCCTTTACATAATATAGTGTTTTGCTATTCTTAGACTCACCTCCAGGCAATATGTCTGTATCTTTTCTAACGCTAGACACAATCCCTTCGTGTATTACTTCTTCACCATAAATTAGCGCAGTTGGATAAACAGAGTTTGCCATTATCGTTAATATATTTAATGAAAATATTATAAAACTAAATAAATTGAGCTCCATGGCTGTTCCACTAGAGATTGTCTTCTCGAGTGACTGAAATTCTAAAGGTGATGTGACTTTTAACCGGTTGGATTGTAATTACAGAAACATTTAAAAGCTATTTGTCTTGCGTGGTTACATGTTCCGTTCGAAAGGATAAAATATGCTCTTTATAAGCCAGTTTTATATTCTGCACTTTAAAAGTGACATAGCCTATATGTATAAATAAAATTAAATACCTACTGTTTGTTGGTAAGCGCACCACTTGAGAACGGCTGGAACAATGTGGCCATTTTTTTGTTTTAAAATATCCGCAATATTCCGAACTAAGTAGTAAATTTTTGAAAAATGTGATAGTCTTTTTTTCTAAGGAAATTTTGCATGAACTTCAAAATGAAAATTTCAAAATGGTCTTGCATTTCGAAATTTTGACAGGACGACGTCAGTTGGGTCAGCTAGCTTAGAATAACTATCTATTTTAGTTAACTGCGTATTGTTTATTAAGGTGGCCTTTACATTTGGTTTTCGTACGTCGTTTTCAGGTGGTAACTGTAAATCAGCACTGTGCTATTAATAGGTGCCATAACACAGTATCATCCTTCTTAATAATAAACGTTGCTTAAAGTTATAAGAATCGTCAAAAATGTATGGTAAAATAGTCGCTAATCATTACTTAACTTTAAGCAACGTTTATAAATAAGGGGGTAAATTGAGTGGAAGCCTTCTTGTTACAGTCACGGCGTGCTACTGCTGACTATTTATGGTGTGTTCGTAAGTATAAATCTTTTTGTTTTCATGTTTTTATTAGAGTAATCGTATCTTCTCTCTGTATGCACAAATGTTGTATGTTTCTATGTTGTATATGTTTCTAAAAAATAAATTTTTCGTTGTTTCACTTATATTGCGCAATATGATTGAATGAGCCCTTGCATTCAAACGAGCCATTATTTTCAACGCAGTAATATTGGCGGCACATAAGGGCCACCAATGCGACTGCGTTAAAAATACTGTATTGTTTGATGTTGCTTCAATGTTTTTGAGTGAACAATACTTATCCTACACGGTGCAATAAAATTATGGTGCAATAGACATTAAACTTGGTCAAAATTTTGTTCAATCATTGAAAAATCTTTAATATTAACCTAAACGGCCAAAACATTGCGTAATTCGTGATGTTAGTATGGAAGATTTTTGAGCAAGCATATGCAGGGCGAATAGTATAAGTATCAGAAAAGTAGATAAGGCATTTTATATCCGTCTTGCTAATTGCAAACGTATAAATAGTTAATGTCAAGGACAACATTAATAAAAGTTCGTGGAATTATGATTCTTATTTTAACAAATAATAGTGATTTGCATTAGCATAATAATGATATCGGTTTACACTGCGGAGACTGCTAACAGGTTATTAGCAATAATATTCAACCTAGAATGAATAGCATTTATTTTGATTACGCCACGATTGCGGCGGTAAGTACCCCCTTTGCGGAGTGGATTAAGAGGTCCCACGACGTCCTCACCTTCCGCCTGACGCAGGTCCTCACCGGACCCGGTTGTTTCGGAAGGTTCCTGTTTCGGATAAGGTGGAAACGCCCGGGTGTTTCCACTGCGTAGATCGCCCTGAGGATACGGTGGAGCATACGGTGCAGGTGTGCCCTGTCTGGCTTGGGCGGAGCACTGCTGTATCCTCGAGAAGGCAATCGGCGGCAGCAATCTCTTGCATCTGGTCCTGGTCCAGGCCATGGTACGGAGCGAGAGTGCATGGATAGCCGTCACCTCCTGATGTAAAGCAGTAATGCTCGCTAAGAGGGAGGGGGCGCGCGTGAGGGAGAGGCAGTATATGTGCCCTCACGGCCCTAGTCGCCGCAAGAGACGCCCTGGGTGTCGGGAATCTCAGGCTGATTCCCGGCCACCGCAAGCGCGGGCTTGCGGACGGCGAGTCATGGGTAGCTCGCTGTCCGGTAAGGGCTAAGCCCGGGTCAACGGAGCATTGTGTTCCATGTGCGCCTCAAAGAGATGTTAGGGGTGGTGGTGGTGGTGGGGTCCGTAAGGGCCGATATGAGTAGATTTTGTCAACCAGTTTAATCTAATTAAATTAATCTTCAAATTTAGGATCAGCCAAACCGAATGTCAGAATGTGTAAATAAACAGGTGGTTTTTCTCTGCTATTGTAAAACCTAATCATTAAATCATCATAACAGGCCATGCGGCCGCTTACACAATCATGCCCCTTGTAGTGACCAAAATCAGCCGGTTTCAACGAGGGGAGAAATTTTAAAACATTTTCCTTGTAAACTGATTGTTTCGGGTAGTTCCTCTAAAGTAACTTTATCTGTCCCGTTCAAATCAAATTAGATCAAATTAGAGAGCTCGTAATTTGATTTTCCCAGACATTTACATGACATACAGGTATAATTTTCATTCCCAATACAAATTGCACCTTCTATGCTGGAAAAACCAAAAATTCTAATCATATCTATAATAATCAGCAAAAAAGCCCCGTCTCGGAAGATCTTGTTTGACGTACACTATTTATTAATACATTGTTTTGGGAAAACTGCACTGTTAATAGAATTTAATCATATGTTTTCAAATTTATAGATAGCGTTACAAGCACAACCAACGTTTATAACTTTACCATCTTGCGCTTTTTTAAATATTCAAGTGCTATTTGAGACCTAATTTCATAAAGGTCTTGATATGGTGAATGACTTTTAGATAAATGTTGAATGTATTTTGCAATCGAAATGTTTTTTAAAATATCGATATTCTTTTTGATACTTTGATATGTATTGTATCCTAAAGACAAAAGGTAAAATACGGAGTCTAGGCCACACGTGTTCATTAATTTCTGTTAATTTTCACCGCCATCGCCACGGACAAAATTGTATAAGTTACCATTTTTAATAAATTTTACTTAATTTTTTTGTGTTAGTGATTCGGCTACTTCAACATTTTTTCCTCTCCAATTCTCACAAAATGAAGGTTCGTCAGAAAATATTGAATCTGTATGAAATCTTTGACCACTTCTATATTAAGGATTTTTGTCTGTTCTGATCTGTAAATGTTTATTACTTTTTCTCTTTCTGGCAATTAGTGGTAGCGGAGTTCTTTTGTTGGTTATGTCTTGACCTAAATCGCTTAGGGCAATTTTTTATTCTCCGTCTAAATTTTCCAAATTAATTTTCATAAATTGATTAATTCTGTGTCTTGAAATCTTTGTTTTAAATATAAGATTCTTTAAAGTTTTTAAGTAACTTTCTACCGCCGCGCCGATGAGGATGAAACTTTGTTTTGTGAATTGAAAAAGGGACACAATAAATTTGACCATAGCGGCCTCTTTAGTGTAGATAAAAAGGGCGGATAAAAATAAGAAATAATAAAAATTATAATAATAATAAAATAAAACACACGCTTGTATGAGGGTCTGTACCCTCATACAAGCTATTTTTAAGCGTATTTTTTACGCCGCTTATCCTGTACAAAAAGTAACAAAATCATATCCACTTACAACATTTTCTCCTATTAAAAAATTGGAAATCAATTTTCTCTTAATGTAACACATTGTCCATTCTTCTAAATGCCAATTTAGAAGAATGGACAATGTGTTACATTTTAGTAAAAAAAATAGTAAAAATGGTATTCTAATTTGCGTGGTTGACCCTAGCCAATAAAGCCGAAAATATTGGATTCTCAGTTTTAGTAAAATTCGACGTTTATTATTATTACTTTTTAACAAATAACTTTTGGGTCATTATTTCTTTTTAACTAATTCACAGAGGTATCTTAGTAAAATATATTAAAGTTGTATATGTATGTATTTCTTCAGATAAATACATGTTTTGCAGATTCCTCAGTAAAGACATGAATGAATTGAGGGCCCTAGATATACCGCCATAAATCTGTAACATCATATTCTACAGATTTGGGAGTTTCTTAAAATATTAAAGAAATTCTTAACTAAATTCTTAAATAAAAATTATTAACCTAGAGATAGTACTTTCAGAGATTTAGGCAATGCCACTTTATGCACGCGTCTGGACTGAGGGCCCAAGTTATTTAATCATAACATTTTTATTTCACGTTTAAGAAATTTATGGCCCTTTGCTTTAAGTTTGAACTATTTTTTACTAATTTCTCTATAAGTCTTATTTCGTTTCGTAAGGAAAAAAAAAATGGGCCCTCAATCCAGATACCATACACGAATGACTTATATTGTCACATCATACAAAAAAGACATGTCTGACTGACTGACTTTCTCATGCCAATTGACATAAATCCCGTAATACACGTACCTAGGCATAATATTTACACAAAACATACAATAAAACTCACTGCTTTTCCTATGGGGGTAGGCAGAAACTATAAAACACCCCTTACTACAATCCTTACTTACGTACTCCTTTTGCTTTGACCACGTTCATTTATCTAGTCATAAAGACGCATCGTTTTAATAGCACCGATATAGCATAATAGCATAATGTTCGCACTGCTATATAGCATAATGTTCCCACTGCTGGGACACAGGCCTCCTCTCTGTGAGAGGGAATGGGCCGTAATCCGCCGCATGGACCCAATGTGTTATGTGTCACATATCTTCGAATTATTTATCTCGAGGACAGATGAATAATTTTCTTTCAAGGTTTTAAGTGCCTGGTTTTATCTGCCTGGGTTCAAACTGACGACCTACAACTCGTAAGTCACGGCTTTTACCATTGGCCCACCACTGCTATTCTGAACTGAGGACGGATATATTGTGTTATAGACATAAGATACCAAATACTTGTATAATTGTTAGGTATAGCTGTGCTTGTGTCTATTATAGCAAAAATGATGTCGTAAATGTCACAAAAATATGTCCACATATATTTTAAATTGCCTTACTATAGTAATACAATAATGTGTCCTGCACTAAATATCTGTTTGTAAAGATAACTGGACTACTAATAGTCTTACTTAAATTAAGTCATTTTATATTGAAATTCTCAGTAGTAACCCGGAGTCTGGACGTGCACGGTTGATGCCAATAGGCTCGCCCCTATTACATGGGGCTTAAACATAACTGGCGAAATGTGGGTGTACTATAGGTATAACTCTGCCTAATCCTTCAGAGATTACAGGCGTGATGTTGTGTATGTGTAGATTGAACCAATGACTATATCAAAATGTGCATTATTTTGAAAACATATTTTTATTGCTTCGTGTGTTCCTGCCTTAAGGTGAATCTAGTCCACATTTCTCCCATACCAACTTCGGGAGTGTATTACTCCACTATTAGACAATTTACATCAAAAATTAAACATGGGGTGGTTTTGTCTCATCATTAATATTGTCTGTACGGAAACAGAATACTAAAATAAAAAGCCATTAAAAAGTTAGGAGCCAAAAAAGATGAGTTTTTCTGCTTAATTAACCTAACTTTGGGCGTGTTTAAGTACTAAAAGAAGTGTAAAATCTTGAAAACCAAGTCGGTACAGACAAAGCTCAAATATCGAAGTTCAATAAACTTTATTGGTCATTGATTTATGCAGCGATTTTTTCATAAAACTCGATTTTCCGAAGGACTTTTCTTAACTTTCTACGCGCCTGTTTTACTATAAATTATCCTGCATCTCACTCAATAATGTTGTGCGTGTAGACTAGCGTTTAACAGCTCATCATTGATATTACCTCTGTCGGACACGATGCCTGGTGAGACAGCGTGCTTTTCAGCCAGGCCCACCGGTGAGTTCGAGCCCGCGACTAAATTCCCTAACTGAAGAAGACAGTGTTTCCATAACTTTGAAGAACCAATTAATCTACTGATTTTTAATTAAAGAGATAAATAAAATGTGAATTTTAACTTTCAGTTCCGTTATCACTAAACACGCATAAAATATTTATTTTTCTAACTCTATTGTCTAAATTACAAATAAATACATGTCGTTTCGAACAATGGTGATGTACTACTTACCATTTCGTTTCAATGAATTGCAACATTCTGTGACATTAGAAACTCAAGGACAGAAATCAAAATAAGACAAAAAAGAAAATACTCTTTTAAATTGATATTTGCCTGCAAAGATGTGCGGTGAAATTAAGGCCATAACGGAAATTCAGATATTATACTTTTTTTTTCAATATAATTAAGTCTGTCAGTGCTGGGCCACACTTTATCCATGTCTTTGCAAACGAATGTAGCTTTTTACAAGAGACAGCTTTGGACCTACAATTTGAGCATACACGATTTAAAAACAAACAATGCTTTCTGTTCCTTAAGGCCGGAGTGTGAAGGGAATAGAGGAGCGAACGACATAGCTTCATGTCCATATTTTATCATAAAATCAACTACCGCATTTAAACCCAAACGCCAAGATGCTGATCATGTGCTCTGATAGTTGCCCAGGTCAACCACGAATTCGATTGTTACAACAATGTTGACGCTGGTTGCGAAACTATCCCAACAATTACAATCTATTGAACATACATTTTTCATACCCGGTCATACTCACAAGGAGGCTGACGCCGACCATGCGTTGATTGAGCGTAAGAAGAAGCACGCAAGTATGGATATTCACTTGCCAAGAGATCGGTATCCGCTAGTGCGTACAGCTTCAAACAAAGCAAAGTTTACTGTTATTGAGATAACTCGTGATATGTTTTATTATTTCAACATTTTCTTACTGTTATGAAAATCCACATAGCCATATGGTGCGACGTTCGATGTGTTTTGTACACCAAATAAAACATATCTCGTTTTTCTTACAAAAAGGAATTCAAGAATGTTGAGTACATTACCATGGATTATTCTAAACGGGGTAAAGCTTTTTTTTTTTTTTTTCTGGGTGGGAAATCATCAAATAACTTCTCCCGCTCTGGGTGGAGAGGGAGGGCGTGTCAGACTTTTACTGACTAAAACCCACCCGTGTTCCCTCAGTTGCCTGTGTGCCAGGGGCGGCGGTATCTCTTTCGAACAACCCGCACCCCCGGCAGGCATCGGCACTTGCGGGCCACATCTGTTGCTGCTGACATCTCTTTGAGGCGCGCGTGGAACACAACGCGTCGTCGACACCAAATAAAACATATCTCGTTTTTCTTACAAAAAGGAATTCAAGAATGTTGAGTACATTACCATGGATTGTTCTAAACGGGGTAAAGCTTACGATATGATTACAATAAATACGGTACCGAAAGCCTACCACTACTTCAAGATTACTATTTCAACCGAAAATAAGGATCTATTAGATATGCTGTGCTTTATTCATGAGAGCGCTCATGAGTTTTACAGAAGTCTGAGCTGCAGAATGATGTTAAAGACACTCGTCCGGATAATGATGATGATTCTGATGTTGAATAATTCCTAGTTCATCTAACTTCTAAGAGTTATTAGATTTTTTATTTATTTTTTAAGACTACCTATGTTATAAGGTTGGTCTACTTACTAGTCGGTATATTCTTAAAGGTTTTATTTTGATTTAAGTACCTACATACTTACTATTTTGTTCTTTTTTTTCATTTACGACGAACTGCCCATTTATAGAGTGCAATTACTGCGTATACGATAGGTTGACAGCTCTTAACTGTGCTGTGTACGTTTTAACGTGTTAGCAATTTTGTTATGTTTATTATTTTTCTAGATTTTTAAGATTCGGACAATAGTTGTGATACTATGTTTTGTACTGAGCAGGTTCACATTGCTTATTGTGATACTTGCGTAAGATTGATCTGTGCCATTTCTTAGTATTTTAGTTTAAAACTACTTGCCTTTTTTTTTTTTTTTTTTTTCTGGTTGGGAAATCATCAAATAACTTCTCCCGCTCTGGGTGGAGCGGGAGGGCGTGTCAGACTTTTACTGACTAAAACCCACCCGTGTTCCCTCACTTGCCTGTGTGCCAGGGGCCGCGGTATCTCTTTCGAACAACCCGCACCCCTGGCAGGCATCGGCCCTTGCGGGCCCCATCAGTTGCTGATGACATCTCTTTGAGGCGCGCGTGGAACACAACGCGCCGTTGACCCGGGCTTGGTCCTTACCGGACAGCGAGCTACCCATTACTCGCCGTCCGCAAGCCCGCGCCTACGGTAGCCGGGAATCAGCCTGGGATTCCCGACGCCCAGGGCGTCTCCTGCGAAGGCCACGGCTGTGAGGGCGCATGTATTGCATCTCCCTCACGTGCGCCGCCTCCCTCTTTGCGAGCATAACTGCTTCGCTGAAGGAGGCGACTGCTAGCCATGCCCTCTCGCTCCGTACCATGGTCTGGACCAGGGTCGGACGCGAGAGATCGCCGCCGCCGATCACGTCCACGAGGACACGGCGATGCTCCGCCCAAGCCGGGCAGACCTCCACCGTATGCTCCACCGTGTCCTCTGGGCGATCTTCGCAATGGAAACACCCGGGCGTTTCCTCCCGCCCTATCCGAAACAGGAACCTCCCGAAACAACCGTGTCCGGTGAGGACCTGTGTCAGGCGGAAGGTGAGGACGCCATGCCGCCTCTCAAACCACTCCTCAAAGAGGGGACTTACCGCCGCGATCGTGGCGTGCCCAAAACTACTTGCCTTTAAAAAAAAAAAAAAGATCGCAATTTACCTCTCTTAAGAATTTTGATAAAACAGTGCCTTATTTGTAAGTGAATTTATGATTTTGAAGCAGGTTAATAAACGTTAATTATTTTTGTAAAACTTGCATTTATTTACACAATAAATATGTATTTTAATAAGAGAAGGAACTTGACTTGTATCATTTAACACATATTTTAAAAGACTAGACTGAGACTAGAGACACAGTTATTAATATTACCTAGATATTGTTTACATTTTATTTCAGGTAACACAATGTTCAGTAGAGATAAAATTACTGCTTTGGCGGTTTCGCGAAACCAAACCATCGAAAAATGTGTTTTTTATCATCAGTCAAAAACTTCAATCATAATACCAGACTAAAAACATTCAAATAGAATGCCTGGTTTTAAAAGAGATGCCCATTGTCGACAGATATAGATATCTGTCGAAAAAGGGCATCTCTGAACGTAGGTTACGCGCATAAGATTTCGCCGATTTTAAAATAATGTTTGGCGTTCAAAATGAATACAGAAACTCTTTTCAAGGTATTGTTCAAGATTTTAATCTTACATCATTTAACTCTTGTAAGAAGGCTGTGGTTACTTGTCATTCTTTTAAATGATATGAAAACCATCCTCCATTTAATGAAAACGAGACTGATAGTACTAAAAGACACAATCAAATTATCTTAACGTGATTATTAGTGGGTACCTATTAATATTTATAAAAGTAAATAAATTTCTTTTTAATTTTTACACAAGAAGTTGATTAATGTAAAATGGTTTCAATTAAAATGCTCATATTTGAAATGTACTAAAAGTGATATTATGGTGTCTTAGACCTTTTTACACGTTTTTTATTGGCTTCACCTGTATGTTTATTGTATGTTTGTATGTTACCAACTCCTTTGGACTTGATTTTGACGTACTTCATCGGCCAGATTGAATTCAAACTTTGAGGACTTATCGCAGACCGATACACAATAAATTAAAAACCAAAAATGAACAAAAACCAAACCTGAAAAATCACGCTATTGAAGATAGCAGAACTAAAAATAGAAAATAAATAATAGTAAAAAAAAAAAACTAAAAAACACGCTTTAAAAACCAAACGATTACAGCAGAAATTGTCAAAAAAGCGTGGGGGGGTGCTTGATATTAATTGATTATAAAAATACCTCAAACAGCACCACACGCTTTTTTGAAATTATTTTCTGCTTTTTTAGTTTACTTTTGAAAGCGTGTTTTCTAGTTTTTTTAATTATTATTTTTCTTTTCTTTTTATTTTAGGTATTTAGTGTACAATAAACATTTTCCTATAGTTCACTCTATTTCACTTGAATTTTATAGTAGACTAAAATTAAATTTAATTAATATTAAGAATTTTTGAAAAAAGTAAAAGTTTTATTTGTCAAGACAGCATATGTTATTAATAAATAAAGCACTTATGGTTAAAACACCATGTAACACCCATTATTAATTATTGCTGGTGAAAAGTGCAATATGTTAATTTACTAACGATTTGTGCAATAAGTCAACTACTCATTGCGGGTATGACTAGTAAACGTTGTTTGTATGTAACAAATGGTTCTAAGCATAAGCAAATTTTTGTGTTTTTAAAAGCATTAATATGTTGTCATTAAATCATTAACTACTAAGTAATTATTAAGTTACTTTTATTCATATTCCAGTGAAAGTTTCATGTTGAGAGCATGTTTAATGATGGAGATATAGACAAAACAAAAATTAAATCATTAACCGCGTTTTTCTCAAAAGTTGCTCAAACCTAGATAATGCACATATCGTAAACACGGAAGATTGAACCTGCACCCTAATTGCGTAACTCACGATTAATCATAATCAGTTTCAATTTGACAGTTCAACAATATTCATTGCGTTATTTACGTTGTTGAGCAGACACATTTTTCGATAATAAGAAGCAATGGTTTAACAATCTGTTTAAAAACGAAACTGATTGTGATTAATCGCGAGTTACGCAATTAGGGTGCTGAACATACCACTCTTTTATCATATGCTTTTGGAACAGACTATAAGAACATATTGTGTTCTTTTATTTTCACAGACTTTAAGCCAAGTGTTGTCAAATTCATCTTCGTTATACTTAACTATCACTTCATTATCTTCGAGATAAAATTCTCGCGCACCGAAATTAGTATGCCACCACAATGCCGACCAGAATATTTGAACACTTTTAATGTCTCAGTTGTGTTTAAGGTAGTTTGTGCCACAATATAAAATCATTAATCTTTCTAACATTTTATAATTAAAAATACTTTTGTTTAGCCGGCGTTCTTCGGAGTCGAGTCAGTCATTTCTCTATTGAAGCATATAATACTCATTAAAATACATAGTATATACTGTGAGAGGTTCTATGTAACTGTTGAGGAAGCTGAGACGACGTGTTTACAGCTTATGAAAAACGGGAACAGCCAATCAAGGGAACACACTAATCGATGCTAAATATCTAGACGCTGGTTCAAGATCTAAATATCCGATTTCTTTTCTTACAGAGAGTCGCAAACATCTCTGCAAGACTGTGATACTGGCAAATCGAACGTTCAGTAAGATGGCAGCGTGTGGCGTGTTCTAGACGGTACGCTACCAAAAATGTTTGGTGGGAATAATCACTAATTACGCTGTTGTATTGTTTTATGTAAAATTTGCATAGAAAATGAAATGTTGTGTGCAGAGTCGTATTTGTCTGTTTCAGCATTATTGGCATGCCCTTCTTGTTCTAAAAAAATATTCCTGATAGTAATAGTACAACCGGAATACTTTTAAAATCATAAAAACTGAACTTAGCAATAGCTTAGCACGTAAATGATAAATGATGTTATTTCTATAAGTAGGATTGTACAAACACTTTTATACGTCAATCATATTTATAAAATAAGATGTTTCCTTTGTGACTACACTGACAAGAAACGCCGAAACAAACTCAGAGGTCTCGTTTAAAGTCCAGACATAATCTTGGTCAGATCATGCGAAGACCATGCAGATTGTTGTCTGAAATTGTCTTTTGAGGAAAGAACCACACAGATTGAGTGGACCTCCCAGTCCAGTCAGTACACGCATTTGTCGCTAAACGTACAGCTCAACTCAGAACTTATGGAGCTCAACAATTTGACGAACAATACTAAAGAAAGGACATTTGGGTAGGCCGCATAAATGACTCAAACTGCCAGATCACGATTACAACTAACTGAGAATATGAACAAAACCAGATGATCATTGATTTTAGGTATAATTAATTTATTAGGATTCAATGTACACAGTAACGTTTGCCCTGTTTTTCTGTAAATTTTCGCTTTAAAAATAAGTAAAATAATATTTTTATTTGACTACTGTAATAGAACAATTAATAAATTTTGAAAAGATTTGTATAAAATAGAAAGGAACATAACTACACACCCAGTTTAAGGCATCAAGCAACGGTCAGTTCGAGATGAAACAAATCGGACAAATGCGAGTAGAACTCACGTGGAGAGGGGTCCGAACGATTAATGTATTACCCGCCAAAATATCATAATTATGTAAAGTAGGTTGCTAAGACTTACATAATGTTTTCAATGTTAAAAAGATTAAACGAAAAGCCAAGCCCCTAGCGCTACAAGGTTTAATTCTACAAACTTTTCATATTAGTCAAAATGTACGGCTTCTTTGTTTCTCGTCCATCGCACAGACACTCCTATGGCATTACGGTGAGGAATTTGGTCTTTAGTCTATGTCTAGATATAGAATATTGGTCTTTAGTGTTGTGTCATGCAATAGTTTAGTGGCTCGAAGGACCAATGATAGGTCACGCTGGAGTAGAATGAAAATATGAGCGGACTGTATAACATGAATAATGAGAAATATGAAATAACAGCGACGTTGCGATGAGTGGACTCAATAAACACATGCATGTTAAAATCGTAATCCTTATTTCTAGCTTCTCGGGTAACAACATTTTTTCTTGCACACAAGCAGTTATTTTTGAAGAAATCTCTTTTCGTCAGCTATGAAACCCATTGGAAAGGAATTAAGTAAAAAAAAAGTACTACTCACCTTTATCACATAAACAAAGTCAAAAACAATAATAAAAGAATACTGACAACAAAAAAAAATACACGACAAAAACAAAATAAACTTATTTAATCCTTAGCAACACATTTATCGTTGAGTCGCACTGAACCCGGAGGACAGGCAGCTGCGAATGCTGAAAAAATAAAGATCAACATATTTACTACATGGCTATCACATGTCATTATATTGAGAAGTAAAAATCATCCTATAAGGCAACCTTTATGGATTCACAGCTAAACGTGAAAATAAAAGAAAATGCGCTTCTTCTTCTAAACTATATTCTTGATAAAATTATGAATCTTACACAAAAAGCACAAAATACAGCTTATAAAAATAAATTATAGACTATAGCAAGGTAGCAATCAAACAAAATACAACAAATTGAAAAAAATTAAGTTTTGAATCACATTATACACCGTGACATTTTAACCGTCTTACAAAGATGGTCCACTCAATGTATCCGTCATAACATACCTCTAGGCGCGATTAAAACATTGTTACCATTAATTAAGACAATAGATACAAAGAAAAATAATGAATGCTTTAGAATTATGCAACACCCTCCCTGTTAATAATGTTTACGTATCAAACGGTAGAAGATATCTACCTACCTACCATTTCATTCCATCATTAATTCAGTCTCCATAACAGGGTGTTTCAATTACGTCATGCGCCTTAGTGATATTTTCATGTTTTTGATTATACACATGTAAAAAAAAAATATGAATGGTAGTAGATAGCAGTCATTGGGTACATGAAGTGGGGTGCCGTTGTAAGACGACTAAAATGTCACGGTGTATACATCCCTTTGGATATATTGCTCATGGTTTTAATTTTGTAGACAAAAGTATTTAAGGGCATGCACATCATCTGTAACACAGAAACCAACGTTAATGGCACCCAGCACACCACACCATTATACATACATAAAAGCTTATATACCAAAATTGCCTATCTTCAATTGGAGTTTTCATGAAATTGTTTAGACTTAGGTATAAAATAAAAATATTACGAGTAACTACATGACATTTTCGAACTTTTTGTGGAACAGAAACACGAAATATTAAAATTTTCTCGATAAAAAATATTAGAATATTATGAAAAGAGAGGTAAGGTAACCCTCTCATTTTTACGTATTTTCAATTTGTACATAATATGCTAATGACTAATGGGATAAAAATGTGATTATTACTTGTGTTAGTATAAGGCGAAAAAAATTGTGGAGGCGTTTTTGGAAATTCCTTTTATTTATTTATTTATTACGACTACAAGCTATTTGCACTTACGACGTTCTTAGTTTGAGGAAGAAGTCATCTTCCGTCGCATGTTACGTCTTACGTGCTCTGTTGAGTCGAGAGGACTGCGCATAAATTTTCGCAGAGATAAAATGTATTTCGTAAATAATATTTTCGTAATACAGACACACACACACACACACACACACAAACACACACAAAAGAAAACACACACACACACACACATTGCATTACATTGTAGAAAAGATACTGTGAAATATAAAACATGAAAAAATGAATAGAACCACTTCCGAAAAGATTATTAAAAACTTTAAGAATGGATCAACTGAAAAATTGCCGAGGGTAAACTACAAATATTATTTATTACAAATTGTATTTTATAAACTCAAGATAACATACAAATCATTTGACAGATTTTTTACTAGTATACGTGGAAGTAGTAAGTACAAAAATGCATTTGCACTTTTGCTCAGCATTTCGGTCAATTTCTTAGAGGCAATAATTTACAACATAGGCCACTAGCTAATTTGAGATCTTATTGTTATAAATTAAGGATCCAAATTTGTTTACTCGGGGACTCAACTATCCAAGGGTACGGAGTATGAAGTTTGGTGAACCACAGCAGTTTTTTACCTTGCACGAAATATTTTCTTTTTCATATCCCCTAAATCAAAATTAAAATGAAAGGTAACAAAAATATTAAAGAAAAATTAGAAAACTAAAATAATAGCTTTGTGGCGGAAACAATGGTCACTTAGACCACCACCTTACAATTTCAAGAAATCCGCTACCGCCTATGAAATTGCACCAGATCCTAAAATCAGGTGATCCTTTGTTCGTCGTGGGTTCAACGACCGCACGACTACACGCGCCGCGCACACGCACCGAGTGCGTGATATTTGTACTGGCCGAGACGATGACGTCCTTGAGCTCCGGACCGACGCGGACGGCGTGCACACGAAGCTACCTGCGCGCGCGCCGAGGCCCGAGCTACGAGCATCAGTCTACTCTCAGCTAGCTGCCATTCCTCTCGGTTCGCGACGCGCTTCGTATCATCTCTTGCCAATATAAAATCGCTTGTTCTATTGTGTAACTTAATCTTAATAATATAATTTAACAACTGTAAATAATAATCTTCATTTCTTCCCTCGCTTATACTCATTCTCTCATTCTATCATCCTTCCGCTACGCTTCACTCAAACCTAATATAAATTAGATACCGGGTTCGATTCCCGCTCGGAGTAGAATTGGTCAATCCGATCAATTTCTACAGCTTTATTAGAGACAGCTACGGAACGGCGCGTGATTTTATGTATGTATGAATGAGTAAAGGAAGTTACGAGGCACATCTTTTAGCATTCTCGGCTTCGTCGAGAACAAGTTATTAGCAGGGAACGCCTCAGACATTATGTCCGTCTTCTTACTGTTATTGTACACAAAGTTTAATAAATGAAAACAAGGAACTAGGTACCAAACTTTTAACTTTCTTTAAGCTCCATATATTTTGGCACCTATTTGCATAGCAATTCTTTTATTGGCTAAACTGACAATTCCGTTTTAGCCTTGTACCAAATCATCATCGGCAACTATTTATTTGCTTTGCTTTATTTGCTATGTTTTTGTTTTGGAGGTTCAATCAACAGTACAGGAACCGTACGGAACGCGGCTAATATCGGAACTAACGCCTCCATCTTGTTTTTTCAATACAATTTATGTGACAATTTCACAAATGTTTACCAACAACGACCCCCAGCCAATGTCATTCAGACGCCAAAAGATCCTCATAGCATTAAAGCAAAAAGTATGTACTTGCACTATAAAATGGAAATGTTTGCTTTGAAACACATGTCAAATAAAGATGCACGAACGATGGGTGTAAAATCAACAATAAAAAAATATTTCAACGCGTGAACGCGTTATTAAATAAGGTGTTAAATAAAATTGGTTAAGTATTAGGTTGGGGAAAAAGTCTTTTCGCATTATAGTATGTGTGAACTTGTAATAAAATCTCTTTGGCTATACTATTTGTATCTGGCTGGTTTTGGTATCATTGAAAGTTTAAATTTTAAGAAACATAATTCCAAATTCAAATTAGGAAAATGTGTGATTTTCATTTGTTTTTCGTACCGTCAAGATGAGTGAATCTAATGAAGAAATTCGATACATTTTAAAATTTTACTACAAAAAAGGTAAAAATGCAACGCAAGCCGCGAAAAAAATTTTCGATGTTTATGGACCTAGTGTAGTGTCTGTGAGGGTAGCACAAATTTGGTTTAAGCGTTTTCAATCCGGAAATTTTGATGTCAAAGATGCACGTCGCTCTGGTCGCCCTATTACGGATAAAATGGATGCCATTTTTGAAAAAGTGGAGCAAGATCGGCATACCAGTAGTTACGACGTAGCTGAAGAACTGGAAATTGACCACAAAACAGTTTTGGCGCATTTGAAAAAAACTGGGTACACAAAAAAGCTCGACATTTGGGTACCTCACGAGCTCACTGAAAGAAACCTAATGAACCGTGTACTCATTTGTGATACTTTATTACGACGTAATGAAACCGAACCATTTTTGAAGAAGCTGATAATTGGTGATGAAAAGTGGATCACGTATGACAAGAACGTGCGAAAAAGTTGAGAGAAAGCGGCCGGAATTAATCAACAGAAGGGGTGTGGTTTTTCATCATGATAACGCTAGACCTCACACATCTTTAGCCACCCAACAAAAATTAAGAGAGTTTGGCTGGGAGGTGTTAATGCATCCGCCGTATAGTCCTGACCTTGCACCTTCAGATTTCCACCTGTTTCGGTCTCTTCAGAATTCTTTAGGCAGTGTCAGGTTAACATCACGAGAGGACTGCCAAAACCACTTGTCGCGGTATTTTGACCAGAAGTCCCAAAATTTCTATAGTAATGGGATCATGTCCCTACCTACAAGATGGCAAAAAGTTATCGAACAAAATGGTACCTACATACTTTAGTTAAATGTAAATAAACTTTATTAAAAAATGTTTTGAATATTCTTAAAAAATGCGAAAAAACTTTTTCCCCAACCTATTACTTGAAGTTCAACTCTGTCACGTCGTTTTTGAGTTTTTTGTTCCAAGAAAAGATGTAAGCTAAGATTCTGAATTCGAGATTAGTGCATAAGCAAAGGAAACAGATGATTATATTTAATGAAGAATTTCTTTCAAATATTTTTTCTTTTAGAGTTGCCCCTCCACGACTTATGTAACAATCCGTCGAATGTTATCAACTCTTGACCACATGTGTCTCGTCAGTCTTTTGTATTGCAATAAAGTTTACTTAGACAAATCAATATGCTGTCTTAAATTTTGAACCATACCAAAGTTCTGTCTCTGTCAAATGCACACGATTGACAAAAACAGGACGATGTTAAAAAATTGTTAAGCGCTAAATATATTTGTAGTGCAAACGGACTTCAAATAACCGACATAAATTATAGACGCAATAATGAGCTATAAAAACAACATTGTACACAGCGGTCAATAGTTTCAATGATTATAGTCGTTTCATCTGATTATTTTGCTTATGCATACGACACAAGGATAAAATATCAGATAGATATTATTAGCCAGCGAACATGGCGCGAAGGGATTGTCTTTTGTTTTCGTCAAGTTTCATTAAAGGGATAAGTAAAGGGTAGCGGGGGGGGATTTGCTTTTTTTCTTGGTTTAAGGCTAGGTTGTTCCGGCCTGTGGGCCTTTGAAACGCTACCTCCGCCTCCCCCAAATGCAGCGCGACGTATTTATTTACGATGAACTGTCAACCGTTTAGCAGAAAATCCATGCCATAGTATAACATATTGCAGTTGATCAACGGAATTATTTTTGCTTATGTTCGATATTTTTTCCTTAGTTTTAGATACATTTTATGGTAGAACTAAAATCTATACATCTAAACATATACATAAAATTGGAGTGTCTGTTTGTAATATTAAAATAACCGCTTTTTGCTACATGCATATGAATATATATACGGTACATATCGTCTGCTTACGGGTAAAAAGTAATAAGTGCAGTCTGTGTCATTTCGAGTAAATGACATTTCAAAGTTGTTGTTTTAATTTGATCTATTTAAACACATTAATTTAAAAAAACTGTTAAAGCAGACTGTTGCACTAATTACCCTTCTTTTAAGATATACTCTTATCCATATAATATTTACAAAATGTGAGAAGTTATCATTTTTACAAACTTACTATCTCAGCAGCCATTGGACATTGCATTTTTTTATTTTACCAGTAGATAGCCCGTAAAAAATGACACGTACCTGCATTTTTAACTCGATTTAGCAAAAAAATGTAATTAACTTGTTTTACCAGTAAGCAGGCGATATACCAAAATATTTTTTTTTTACAATTTTTGTCTGTCTGTCTGTTTGTTCCTACTAATCTCTGAAATGGCTTGACCGTTTTTGACGGGACTTTCACTGGCAGGTAGCTGATGTAATAAGGAGTAACTTAGGGTACTTTTATTTTCGATTTTTTATTTGTTTTTATTGATTCCATATCCTGTAAGTTATCTATTGGGCGTTTTCAAATGATCAGATACCGACGCCAACCCAATACCGATAAGTTAGCAGCTATACACAAACTGATATAATTATTATCGGCCCGATGATATTGGTGAATATCGATGACCATCGCGAGTCACCAAACGACCTCAATAAAGTAATTACCGACGTCTCGAAGTTGGCAGCGCGAATAAGCGTGTTCAAGTGAAAGAATGGCTGGTTCTCTCACCCCGCACTGCGTCTTCGCTGGTCGAAATTGTCCGATATCGATGTCAGACACTGTCTGCGACGATACAGTTGTCAATAACAACTAATTATGTAAAAGCGTTTATTAAGTACTAAACGTATGCGAAAATCTGACCGCCGATATTGTGGCGTTGTCGGAATCGGTTTATATGCTGTGTTGTAATTTAATGTAATTGTTAATGTGATGTAATCAACTAATTTTATTAATGAAACAAAAGCAAAAATGTATTTTCAATCAAAACTAGCTTTGCCTGAGGCTGGTAGTTCCAGAGATAGAGATTTCAAAAATATTTAAAAAACCGAACAAGTGCGAGTCGGAATCGCCCACTGAGGGTTCCGTACAAATTTGTAGGTACCATATTGTAATAAAAAAGTTATGGGCAAATTTGGATTTTCGCGAAAACTTGTAAGTATCAAAATTTACTTTAATTTTCAACTTTTTACTTTTTTGGAATTTTTCCTTTATTTGTGCTGTAAGATCTTACTTTTTGCCAAATTTCGTGATTCTAGGTCAACGGGAACTACCATATTATAGGTTTTCGACCCAAAATCTATAAGGTACTTCCGGTTGACCTAGAATTGTGAATTTTGGTTAAAAGCAAGGTCTTACAGCACAAGTAAAGGGAAAATTCTTAAAAATAAAAAAAGCTGAATATTAAGGTAAATTTTGGTACTTACAAGTTTTCGCAAAAATCTAAATTTGCCCATATCTTTTTATCGTGTCGACTCAGGACCTTGATTTTTATAGACCTAATAGGAACTATAAATTTCAGTATCTGGTATAAATTTCAACTTGCTAGAGCCACCCGTTCCTGAGAAAATCGGAGGTGACACACGGACAGACAGACGGACAGATGGGAAGGGTTCCTTTTTCACCTTTAGAGGTACGGAACCCTAAAAACAAACTATTCAGCTTTATTATTATTATGATTGCTACGGGTTCCGACCTCAGGACTAGCTGCTTCTCACACGGACAACTGTACGTCAATTGCTCCCGCGTCACCAATCCATCTTGAACGAAGTCGCGAGCAGAAGCTAGTTACAGATACACATGGATTTTTGGTAGTAAGGTGAAAATAAATAATTGCACCATTGCAATAGAAACCCTTGTGCAATTCGTTCTATGAGAAAATAAATGTCTTTAAACCGAAATCATGCTTCCAGACCTTTCAACTAGCGACTATCCAACACAAGTGTTAGTTGTCAGTGAATTTGAGAATTTGAATTTGAACTGAAGGAACACGGGTGGGTTTTAAACAGTAAAAGTCTGTCACGCTTTCCAGAGCGGTAGAATTCATTTGATGATTTCCCATCGAAAACAAAAAAAAAAAACCATTGTGCAATTTGTTCTTTGAGAAAATAAATATCTCTAAATCGAATTCATGCTTCTCAGACCCAGAGGTTAAGGCTAAACGTTAGTAATCAGTAACTTAAAAAAATTGATTTAATAGACAAGCTGTGTGCCCGACGGTATTTCTCTGCGACAAAAATGGTAGATTTCCATACAAATTTTCATCCACTATTTAACTTCTTCAGTGGCAGAATTTTCAAAGATCCTGAATTTCAGATTTTTATAAAGTAGAATCGGCTAAAAATCGTCGTACTGTTTCGCTTATACTGTAACCAAATTCTTTTGTTTTTGATGTTTGACACCGCTCATAAAGAACCGTAAATATTGTGAGCACATATAAAGAAACAATTGCCGTACTTTATTGTCTAGTGACGTACCTACTGCTCCATCTAAAATTTATCGAATCTATTATTTTAAGACATCAAAATTAAATTTGGATTACCGACCCATTGGACCATTTACCAAGACAAAAAGATCCAAGTATATGGCATAGATACTGTTAAATAAGACACGGCCTTCGGTAGCAAGCGAGTTTATTGGACTGCCCTTAGCAGCATACGCGTACGACACGCAGGTCGCACATCTATAACTATAGCTAACTACTAACTAACCTAACATCCCTCCACCATATATTTTAAACTAAACCGTTTCCACTAGAAGAATTTCCGATAATTGGCTCGAGCAATATTCCTTAATTTTGGACGAACTTCCGTATCGGTTCGGAGATCAGGCTTAGGATTATCTGCCTCAGGTACCAGCTCAGCTGCTGGCTCAGCTATTGTTTCAGCTGCTGGCTCCCTGATTACTTCTCGGAGTTCTGAGCTTGCCTCGCTCCACTCTTCCTCTTCCCCTGGTGAATCTTGGCGCTGCTGATCTGATGAATGAGCACCTTGCAGCAAATTTTGCTCTCCGCCTGTCCCGGAGTCCACGAAGGCCCAATCCATGTCATTGTTTTGCTGTGCTTCGTGTGTTTTTAATTTATACATTTGGTTTTTATGTTTTTTAATTGTAATATTTTTCTCTGGTATATACACGTCGTATATACTTTTGCCAATTTTATTTTGAACTGTTCCACGTATCCATTTGTTGTTATTACTTCCTTTTACTAGTACTGGATCATTTATTTCTAAGTGAATGTTTCTATTGCCTTTATAATATTTGGCCTGTACGGATTGCTTCTCGCGCACTTTAGTTCGTAAGTCTTGTGACGATAATGAGGACGACGGTAACTCTTCGAGCGCGCGCGCCACCACCGAGGTGTCTAATAGATCAAACCTGCAACGCAATTTTCGTCCGAGCATTAGTTCGGCCGGCGAGCTGTCTGTCGTCGTGTGTTTAGAGTTCCTATATCTTAACAAAAATTCTGAAAGATGCGCTTTAATTTTGTTTTTAGGGGTGTCCTGTGCCACTAACCCTTTTAAAAACTTTTTTATTATTTTTACATATATTTCCGCTTGACCATTACTTGATGGCGAATAAGTTGGCGAAGTAATGTGTTTTATACCATTTAAACGGCAGAAATCTTTAAATGTGTTACTAGTAAACGAGGTTCCGTTATCGGTGACAATAGTATGTATTGTTCCAAACCTAGCCATCGTTTCTTGTAATTTTGCTATTACTGTGGCCGTCGAGTAGTCACTACGTAAGCAAAAACATTCTACCCATTTAGTAAATGCATCGATTATGATGAGATACATTTCTCCCTGCCATGGACCGAAAAAATCTAGGTGTACTCGATGCCAAGGACGCTCTGGAAAAGGCCAAGGTGTCAACGGAACCCGTGGGGGTGTGGGCCGTAAACTTAAACATACCCCGCAGTTGGCTATCTTTTTTTCTATATCCTTATCTATATAAGGCCACCAGAATCTAGATCTCGCTTCAATCTTTGTTTTTAATATACCTAAATGCGGTCTATGTAATTCGTCTAATATTTTGTTCCGCAATGACTTCGGTATTATTAATTTATGCCCCCTAATCAAGCAATCACCTTCCCTAGTTAAATCATAACGACATTTATAGAATGGCAATAAGTTACTGTCATCTGTTTTTATTTTAGGCCAACCGTGTTGTACACATTTTAAAACCTGCTGTAAAATGTCATCTTTACTAGTCTCTAAACGAACTTCATCTAAAGACACAGGTAAATGCCCATCTGCAACGAAATTAATGTAAGTCGCCTTGTCGTCTAACTTATTATTGTAAACAAGTGAGTCATCCGTGAATGATCCGTTGTCGCTGTTATCAGTGATCGGCCGCATACCGCTTGCACATGTGGTGACCGCCCGACTAAAGTAGTCGGCACAATTACTTGCGCTTGGAATGTACTGTATTTCATAATTATAGCTAGACAAAAATAAGGCGTATCGCTGTAAGCGGTTTGCGGACACTTCTGGTATGCCTTTGTCGGGATGAAATATAAACATTAGAGGTTTATGATCGGTGCGCAATACAAAAGGATTTGAAACACCGTAAATATATTGATGAAATCGACGAATGCCAAAAACTATTGCTGTTGCTTCCCTTTGGATTTGGCTATAATTTTTTTCAGCACTACTGAGCGACCGCGACGCATATGCGATGGGACGTTCTACCCCATTCGCTTCAATTTGAGCTAAAACTGCACCTAACCCTGTTGGAGATGCATCCACTGTCAAAACCAACTTGTAAGAAGGATCAAAATGAGCAAGTGTTTGAGCCGATGTCAATTCCTTCTTTATTTGATTGAAAGCAACCTTATGAATATTTGACCAAGACCAATCAACATCTTTTTTTAGTAAATCGTTTAACGGACTAAGTATAGACGACGCATTCGGAATGAACATCCTGTAATAATTTACAAACCCTAAATACGATTTTAATTCTTTCACATTACTAGGGGCTTTGGTGTTAGTCATTGCTGTTACCTTATCTGGGGATGTGTGAATCCCTTTTTTATTAATGTCAAATCCTAAATAAGTTACGGAATCTTGAAATAATTTGCATTTGTTTTTATTTAGTACCAACCCTGCTTCTTGTAAACGATGGAAAACTTGTTGTAACCGTTCCGTATGTACTTTTTTTGTTTTTCCCGTTATGAGGACGTCATCCAGTAGACAAAGTACCCCCTCAATACCGTTTAACAAATTTTCCATAGTTTTTTGAAATATAGCCGGGGCATTGGCTAGCCCGAAAACCAAACGTGTAAACTTAAATAAACCTTTGTGTGTATTTATTGTAGTATAGATTTGTGACTCGTCATCTAACACAAGTTGTAAATACGCACTACTTAAATCTAACTGTGAGAATTGTATGCCCCCGTGAAGTTTCGAAAATAGTTCTTCTGTTCTTGGTAGTGGATATTTATCAATGTGTAAACATTTATTTAATGATACAGAAAAATCGGCACACAACCGAATCTCACCGTCTTTTTTTAGTATTGGAACTATTGGGCTCGCAAATTCAGAATGTTCGACAGGAATTAAAACACCGCTTTCAACTAGTTTATTCAATTCTTTCTCCACCTTACTCTTTAGTGAAAATGGTACCGTTCTTGCCCGAAAAAATCTTGGTTTGGTGTCCGGTTTTAAGGTTAGTTTTATTTTGTGTTTGTTAAATTTTCCTAAAGTATCGGAAAACAGTGCAGGATATTTGTTTTGATAGTAATCAAGTTCCGTTAACTCTAGACAATGATTAACCTTAGATAACTGTAGTGCGTACGACGATAGAAAATTTCTACCTAACAATGCTGGGCCGGTACCTTTTATGACATATATTTCGATATTTTTTTGTTCGCCCACATACGTAATCGGAACCTTCATTACTCCTAATACGTCTAATTTCTCACCCGAGTATGCTTTCAACACCGACTTTGGATGCTCCAATAACACGTTATTAAAATATTTCTGGTAGGTATTCAGTGGTATTGCAGTAGCACAGGACCCACTGTCTACTTCGAAAGTTATGAAGTGGCCGTTTACGTCGACAGACAGCGTCATTGGCTCGCCGCGGAAGCTACGTATATTACAAACGAGAATATTCTTACCATCGTCATCACTATCGTCATTCGTCGCTTGTAGGCAATTAACTTGTGCACATTTTTGGTTACACATTTTTTTTAAATGTCCTTTTACTCCACATTTTTTACATTTATACGATGATAACCGACACTTGTCCGCTGTATGATTGTTGTAACCGCACACACTACACTTTGTCGACGATTTTGACGGTCCAGCCGCTATCTTGAACACGTCCGTGCTGGTCACTGCTGATGCTGCTACCTTAGATGATTGTCGAGCTGCCCGTTTTGCACTATTTACAGCCACTGCTATCTCCAATGCCTTCGGCAATGTAATCGAAGCTTTTTCGTCCATGAACAATTTGTCCCGTTCCGGCCCCGGCAGGATCCCAATGATGAACCGATCCCGCAACATTTCGTCCATGGCTGCTCCGAACTTGCAGTCTACTGCCAGGCGCCGCACCCGGGCCGCCCATTGCGTCAAATCTTCGCCTGCATCTTGCACCGCCGTATGAAATATATACCTTTCAGCTAACACTGACTTCCTTGGCACGAAGTGTTTGTCCAACTCAGTGGTTAACTCTTTGTAGGTTATCTTCTCAACTGTCTTCGGCGCAATTAACTCGCGTACCAACTTATACGCGTCATTGTTGAGTGCGCTTAGAAGTACCGCCTTCCGCTGTTCATCTTCCTGTCCTTCTGCTTTTAATAACAACGTATTTGCTGTTAACCATTGAGAAAGCCTTTCTTTAAAGATGTTCCAGTCCTGGCCGAGCTCAAAAGTGGGAACTGATCCGATAAAATTCGACATTGTAATTGTTTTTTTCTGCCCGTGCGTGGGTAACCGTAACTCGTCGCCACTGTTAAATAAGACACGGCCTTCGGTAGCAAGCGAGTTTATTGGACTGCCCTTAGCAGCATACGCGTACGACACGCAGGTCGCACATCTATAACTATAGCTAACTACTAACTAACCTAACAGATACGATACGATACGTCTTTGACGAACTTGATTGGGAACATGAGCACCAAGTTATACTATTAGCGCATAACCACTGCCTTCACACGGCGCTATTTTTGAAGCACGTTGTAATATTTTATCGTATAGTGACAGAGACTTTTGGTATTCAAAACTGAAAATTGTTCACTCAGAGCCAATATGATAAAATTACCGATCCTAGAAAAAATCTTGTATTGCTACACACTGCGGACAAATTGTTTACCATGTGATATTAATGTAGGATAATAGTAGCAAAGACAGGTCGGTGGAGAGTAAATATCATAGTTGATATGGATGAATCTGATTTTAAAAATCTTAGAAAAATTTCTTTTGTACAAACTTCTTCATAAACGACGATAAAACATTACATACGACTCTCACTTGACTATTATTTTATCGATATTAATTTGTAATGTGTCAACACTATTTTAAGATGACAATTAAACGTCATCATATTTACTAGAAATAATCACATTTTCGAAAACAATTTTATGAATTAAAACTATAATATAATTACAAGATATTTTTTGTGAGTTATCCCGATTGCATAATTTAATTTGTTATTATTTTATTCGATTTTTTGGTACAGGTGCAGGGTGAGCGAGTTTTTGAAAATTTTGACACAGGTCCACCCTCTATGACGTCCCGCAGGACTATAAGTGCGAGCCGATTTAGCCCGATTTACTGTTTCTGAGTTTGTTAAAAAAAAAAAACTACTAAACTAAAAATTTCAACCTTTAATTTCCCTCCTAAATACGATTCTCTTATTGTACATGCGATTTCTACACAATTTTGTGCTGTTATTAGGAAATGAGATGGAAACTGGTTTCGAAATCGACCCTACTTTGGATTTTTTTTTCATCGAGCAAATTGCAATTAATCGTGTTTTGAACCTTTAATTTCCCTCAAACAAGGTTCTATCTATGACATATATTTTATTCAGGGCCTAAATATACGAATTTGATAATTTAATCTTGATTCTGAAACAGGCAATTTCGGATAACCCCCCGTTAAATGCCAGGAGAAAAGTTTCTGCTGGCGGAAAGGGATTGCGTTTTTTTTTCGTCATGTATGAAGAGAGGGGCAGTCAACGAGGTGCGGGCGAAACTTGATATTTTTCTGACTTACTACGCCCCCTTAAAAATACTAGCACTGTAGGTATTGATGCAATCGCTACAAAGATACTGAAGTCAGTGCCAGCTGAGAAATGCGGTCATTTAAGTCACTTAAGTTACCGTAGTACTTGTACGGGTACATATACAGAAGCTTTAAAAACATCAAAAAAATAAATCTTTATTTAAGAAAAAAGGTAAGGAGTTGATGGAATATTATACGAAAACGACTGCTTATCCCCACCTAGTAACGGCCTGGTCGAAAGTTTGGTTAAGGTTATTAAAAAAAGTCTAGTATTATCTCGACACATAGAGCGAGGGAAAAATCTATGAAATTACTTAAATATTTAATGGATTATCGTAATTATGTTCACTGTGCTACGAGTTTGTTCCCTGCGCAATTGCTGTTTGAGCACAAGTTACGATTAGATCAGTTGGATTCAAAATCATCGGCACCTGTTTCACCGTATCTTTAGTTGTAAAAATCAACAGTGTAGGCAAACCAAGGAACAAGGAAAAAACTAACCAAAAAGTTTAACATTGAATAAGAAAAGTATTGTTGTTAGTAAAAGACAGTCATAATTCAGAAAGTTCCAAAGGCACATAAATTAGCTGATGCTTTAAAAAGGGACATGTAACAATAATGATGATAATATACATCATTCCAAAGTGAACTTCCCTGAGTCATCGTGTACACTGCACCACAATCGTTATCGCCACACACGCCGTCGTCGTCACTTCTGTCATAACTGTCGCCTCCTCCATCGCCAATTGCTCCTGAATCGCACATACTTCAGCCGAAACTTTACTTACCACTACCAAAGCTGAAGAGTGCCGGTGGCAGGACAGCAGAAATGGGCGCACAATGACCTTCTACGTCGTCGAGAGAGGACGAGTCTGAAAAGGAACCACAACGGGCCCATGATGATAAGCAACAAGCTGGTACGAACGACGTAAATGTTGAAAAAACATAGAGACTTTATAGGACGTTGATTATAAATCAGGGACTGAACTTGATACACACACCACACGACACGAGGGGTCAAATATTGTTACACCAAACAAATCGTTATGTAATCACCCCGTTATTTGTTTTAAATAGTTCTTCTGGCGTAAAAGAGTATGCCATACTATGTTTACATATGGATACCTACCAGGAACGGTAATCTGTATTTGGTGTTTTGGACTAAAGGGACGAATTCTTCTGTATGTATGAAAGGCACGCGTCATCAAGATACATAAAGTGGATTGCAAACGCATTGTCGAAGCTAACGCGAAAATTACCTAAGCAATAAAACATAATTAAATTATGTTTTATACAGGCATTAAAACGGATTTCGGAAGCGATCCACAAACTGCCGGGGATACATATAGAATACAAACATGCAGACGAATTGAGAACCTGGAGGAGGTTTAAAGTCGGTTGAAAATAGATATTGGCTACGTTGGAAGTTTCACTACTTATCTATACAGCATATATCAGGCCACTCAGAAAGTATTGCATAAAAAAGTTTTATGTATGAGAGACTGGCCAGTTATAATCTTTTTTGAAAATATGATTATTTGTAAGTAAAAATTTTGAAATTGGAACGTACCTAACGTTCCAATTTCAAAATTTTCCTTCACATTGTTTGCGGGCTAATTTAAATTATCGTTTCTCATTAAAAAATGGATTTGCGCCGGTAACATTTGCGCGCTATGATTATTTACGATTTAAGTGTCGCCTGAAACCGGACGAAACTTCAAATGGCATTCATGGATGAAGGAGGAAGAAGACCGCGCTTGAATTCGTTATACCAACGATACACGGTTGCCTTAGAAGGGCTAAGGCAACCGTGTATCGTTGGTATAACGAATTCAAGCGCGGTCTACTAACTAACTTTGGGGGATGAAGAAAAAAGTGGTCGTCTTTTGACGGCTGTTATGGAAGAAAACGAGTTAGCAGTGAAAAATGTAATCCATGACAATAGGCGAGTTACGTATCAAGGGATTCAGCACATACTGCAGGTTGGATCGGGAAGCCTTCACGAAATTCTACACGTGCATCTTCGCGTGAGGAGGATAGTTACACGCTGGGTGCTGCACAACGTCACCGATGCTCAGAAGTAGGCCCGGGTGGAATAGTGCTGTGATATGGTAAATAAATTTGAAGCAGGCTCGTCTCGGCGTGTTTACGACATCATTACGATGTGATGAGTCTTGGATTTATCAATATGATACAGAAACGAAGCGCCAGTCGACGGCTTCGGTTTTTCAAAACGAATCAACGCCTACCAAACTGTAGCAATCCAGAAACGGGAGGAAGATTTTGATTGCGAGCTTTTTCAATTTGACTGGCTACTTCTACTTGGTGTCAATTCCTTTATGGAACTAAAGAAGCATCAACACTGAATGGATTACTACCAAATGCTTGGCAGAAGTTTTCTCAGGTTGTGAGCAACAAGCGACCAAACACAGGGCTCTGCGGGCTACTGCTCCACCACGACAACGCGCCTTCGCACACCTCTCTCAAAATGAGGGACTTCCTGGACAACACGCCGGTCAAACTCCTGGGTCACCCTTCTTACAGCCCTGACCTAGCACCGTGTGACTTCTTTTTATTCCCGAAAATAAAACATCAGCTCAAAGGGATACAATTTTCGTTGCCGGAAGATGCGCTGTCAGCGTTCGAGCAGGTTGCAAACGACACCTCGTTTGCAACCTGCTCGAACGCTGACAGCGGCGGACTGGAAAAACTGTTTTGAAAACTGGTTCAGACGCATGAAACTTTGTAAAGAGGCTAGTGGAGAGTACCTACTTTGAAAATATTTAATACAAAATATTTGTTATTAGAACATTTATTTTATTTTCGCAAAACCTTCTGAGTGTCGTAATAAAATGTATCCCTTCAATTTCACAAACATAAAATTCACGCGATAGTAGCTGCGGCAATACTAGCACAAGTTAGATAACAATTATAACTATAATGTGACTATAATTAATTACCTGAAAGCAAGGTTTGACAAATGATGAACGGATTTCCGGTAGAACCAGGCAAGCACGAGCAGTACGGTATGTGGTTGTTGACACTACACTGCGCATGGTCGCCGCATGCGCCGAGGCACGGATCTCTGCACCGGTTGTTGATGCACGCCATGGTTGCGTTACACTCAGGGTTGATTGAACACTCCGGTTTGCATCTCGGCGGAAAGCCAATTTTACTCGGAAGATAAGTGCCACGCGCGTGGTCATTAAACTCTTGGCATTGGGTATTCGGACCACATAGTGATGGTATGCACGGATCTACTTCTGGTCGTGGCGTCGGAATTGGTACTGGCGCAGAAAAAATATTGAATATTTAGTAATTGAAATAATGAGTTGGTGACAAGTGTGAAATTATTTGGAATGTAATGGGTACTTACTAGGTACGCATTTGGTATATGGATCACCGGTGAACCCATCTTGACATGAACACATAGGATTGTGAGCAATTGCTCTGCAGTTTGCGTTTCTAGCACATCGATTAACGCATGGGTCTACACATTCATAGTGTAAGCAGGCTTTGTCACTAGCGCATTCATTGTTTATTGTACATTCCGATCGACAGTTGGGTGGAATCCCAAGAAAATTGGTTAGGCAAAAACATATTGCTTGCGAGTTCAGTTCTCTGCAGTCGCCGTTAGGTCCGCACGGAGATGGCGAGCAAGATGTTGACTTGACCACATCTGTAAAATATATAAAAAATCAATATGTGCCGTGGGTAGGACATGCAACTATCCGCTCATTTGAGCATTTGGAAAATTCGGGTACTTTAATAACGTTATCCAGATAAATCCGAATAAAACTGATAATTTGGATAGAAGTGATAAAAATAAAATTTATCCACAATAACATCAATAATTTAGATTCAGTAATCAGTCTTACGAACCATGGCAAAAATATGATGATCAAAACAGGCATCAAGGCAACAAAACAAGTCATAATATTGCACCCATAACTAAAATCTTGTAACAACTTTTATAAAATTTTAAGTATGTACTTACATTAGTAAAAAAATCTTAAAAATGAGAACTATGAAATAATAAATGGCTGTCGTCATAATGTCATCAAATCTATAATTCTCTGTTAAATCTGTAATCTCTACCTAAGTATTTAAAAGTAATATTTTAAGGCAACTAAGTAGAATAACCTTACTTTTTGACAAGTGCTTGTTTAAGATACGTAACTTAAACTTTGTTCTTATATTTTTTTAATTCTTTATTAAAAAGAACTCAGTTCTTAACAATGCATTACAATCTAGTCTATAAGACTAATTAGCAATTTTAACTTAATTTTATACATGATGATTATTTTAAAACTTAGAATAGTGTCCTTTGTGGTTTACATAAGTCCGTTCCACTTTCTTAGAGTCAGATATGATGAAATTATAAACACTTTGTTCATGTGTTATTATGTGTGTCATTGTCACTATTATTTCTGCACTTTTTACACTACACTAACTCAAAAGGTTTTGTTCGTTTTAGTCTGCGCTCTATATTTGTTTGGTCTAATAGCTGAATCGCCTCGATGTTCACATGTTGATGGAGTCGTTGTTTATGGGCCTCAGCAAATTTTTGGATTATCTTGGTGACTGGTTCCATTTTTAAGTCACGATGGAGGTCGTCATTTCATAAATACCAGGAAGCATTAACAATACTCCTGAGTACCTTATTCTGGAATGTTTGTATAATTTTGATATTGGTCGGTTTAGTATAGCCCCACAGTTGGATACCATATGTCCATATTGGCATAAGAATATGCTTATAATATAATAAAATTTTGTTGTGTATCGATAGACAGGAATCACGTCCAATCAACCAATACATGTTTTTAAAACGCATGTCTAGTTCCTGTCTTTTCTTTTTGACGTGCGCTTTCCAGCGCAGTTTCGCGTCAAGCGTTATGCCGAGTTATTTGGCTGTATTTGCGTATGGCACTTGTTGGCCATTTATGAAGACTGGGTGGTATTCAAAATTTCTGTTGGTGAAATCAATGCGAAGCGACTTTGATTCATTCCTTTTGATTCTCCATTTTTGTGGCCAGTCAAGAACTTTATTTAAAGCGATTTGTACCTTTTCGTTCGCTACAGGGTCATGCCATATGGAAATATGGCATGACCCTGTAGCCATAATGGCAGTGTCGTCCACAAAGGTTGTAATAGTATTATTTTCTAGCTCTGGTATATCATACGTGTACAACAGATAGAGCACTGGATCCAGCACACAACCTTGGGGCACGCCAGCTTTAATATTTTTTAGCTCGGAAAAAGCATCCTCGTGACTTACTCTAAACATTCTATTTGTACTGTATGATTGCAAGATATCGGCAAAATCATTAGGCAGCATTAGTCTTAGCTTGTATATCAAACCCTCATGCCAAACTCTATCAAAAGCTTGTGCCACATCTAAAAATACGGTGGAGCAGACTTTCTTATCTTCAAGCGTTCTCTCAATGATGTTGGTAATTCTATGTACTTGGTCTATTGTTGATTGTATGAAACCAAACTGGTGGTCAGGGATCAGGTTATTGTCGTTTATAATCGGTTTTAGGCGTTTTAAAAATATTTTTTCAAACAGCTTTGATAGTATCGGCAACAGGGAAATGGGCCTGTATGATGATGCTTCGTGAGGTGGTTTACCAGGCCTTGCAATCATAATCACTACAGCAACTTTCCTTGGCTCAGAAACATGCTTTAGCATAAATGCAGCATTGATGAGCCTAGTAAGCTTAACGATGGCTTTACGTGGCATGTGTTTTATGATTTAACCCGTAATAAGGTCATACCCTGGGGATTTATTTTTTAAGCTTATGATTTGAATTTCCATTGCAACTTATTTTGGGGTCACAAGCTTAATTCTCTGATCTTGCAGAATATTGGCAAACTGCAGGTTTTCTACAGACATTTGGCTGAAATGTTTGTTCTAAATGATGTGCAAATCTTAGGGCTTTTTGCTCGTTGCTTATGGCCCACTTTCTATTCTCAAATGAAAATAAAATATGAATGATAAAAAATAAAATAAATTCATACCTAAATGTAATAACAAATTGAAACAATGAAATATTACTTTTTCAGTCTTTGATAATAAGATCTATGAAAAATCAAGCTACATCTAATGCCGAGTCGTTCAGAGTTGTCCTCAATTTATTGCATAGGTAGCCCGTTGACGAAAAAACCCTATCAGATTCCACGCTGGTTGGAGCAAAACGAATTCTGAATTCGTCACATGCCTTTACTTTATAGAATTTCGTAGGGTTGTGCAAGTATTTTAATGCACTAACAAGTTCCGTTTGTCGGCGTTGAATAATGCGTGCTTTTAACCCTTAAACTCATAATGTAGGATGCAGACTACATAATATTCTGATGGCTGAATGCCCCTTTGTCTTAAAAAAATATATAAATCACCTGTCCATTGAGAACAGAATTATTTTTTAAATTCTTATGTTGGCAGTACTGGAATATCATTACAAATTTAAATTTGACAGCTAAAACTTTTTGGCGGACTGCCATTTGAAAAAGTTGTTGTTGAATTGATTTCGTGAACACATTTTTTTTGGATTTTTTAAGGTAAGTTGTGCTGTTTTATTAGTATTTCGTTTTATAAATGATAAATATTGAGTACAGTTAGTAGAAGTTTCAATTGTAGTAGGAATGACCACGAATCTTTGAAATTCCTTTATGTAGGCCTTATCCTACACTATTCATTCAGTACTTAAGTAAATTATTTTATGAGATATTTGTAATAGAGGTACAAAATTACTATATCCGATGGCTAATCAAAGATCGACTGGTTTTGATGGTCAAATAAGCTCCTACTTAGCTGCCTTAGATGCTAATGAATCAGAAGATGGCGCTGAAGAAGGTGAAAGTGAAAAAAATGATGAAGAGGCGCAGGCTTATAGGGACCAAGATGAACTTCGTCGGGTTTTGGAATCGAAATCTGAAGAGGATGAAGATGACAAAAACGTGACAAAGGTGTTTCCCAGGTTGCACCAGTAAAAGGTGTTAGACTAGACCATGTAGCCCTGGCCAGTACAAAAGTAACAGGTGTAAAATGCCTAAGTGTACTAGTTTTACCCAAACCATGTGTGAAAAATGTAATGTGTCACTTTGTTACAATAAAATAAACAATTGTTTTAGAGAATATCATAATAAATAAATTAAACACATAATCTGATTGTTTTAAATTTTGAGTCAAACCATACTACATACACATTTACGTACATACATACACTTTTTACTTGGAGTGCATAATGTAGGCTGCATCCTACATAGACAAAATCAAGAGTTTTATGGACTAAACCTTCTCTGATATTTTTTTTTATTAATTTTCCAGTAATTCCCATACCTTGAGACATCACTTGCATATTTTTTTATTTTTAAATAAAAAAGTCATGCATTTAAGGGTTAAAAAATTTACTTGCTGTTGGCTTATTGTGCTGTCTCTTTCAAGAAGTTTTAAAATCATTAATAAGGGAGCAGGCAGCAGTAAGCAAATTACCATCCTCCCTGCGGATTGCTTCTCCGGTTGCTTTTAATACAATCAAAGAAATAGACAGATCTTTTAATATTTCTATTTCAGAGGTAGAAAATTTTGTGTCGGTTTTAAACAACACAAACACAACACTACGCAAACGAATACATCCGTACAAATTTCACTCAGAGTCGCAACTAATGGCGGACGAAGCGTCCAAAATATGGCGGCGAGGTTCAGTACAGTGTTGCCATTTACGAAAAATACTCGAATAACTGTGCAAACAAAATACTTTATGTTCAAATACGTAAAAGTAATAAACCAAAAGTGATCCGGCGATTGATATCCGAATACTTTATACGGATATCCAGATAATTCGGATATCCATATATCCGGATAGTATGCCCTAATCGTGGGATAACTGGTTGAAACGAAGTTCCTTTCGCTGTGTTATTATGCATTAAATGAAATAAATTTTCAACGTTTGAGGGTTACTATAATGGTAATGGAATTTGTAACGTAGGTAATAATGATTATTGACTGGGTACATAATTAGTAAATTGATCACCGGTGAATCGATCCTGACATGAACTTATGCATAGACTAATAACAAAAAACCTGTCAAATGACTGCTATGGCAGCATGTCGAATTTCATATTTAAATAGTAAACATTGTGTGTATTCACTATAAATATACTAGTAAAATATATAGTATAACATGGATCGACCGCCTATGTGACCTTCATGATCCAGTTACTGTGTCTGGCGCTTCGACTGTGTGACTGCTTGGGAAAAGCTGCTCACCTTTCCTTACAGAATTCTACACGTACAAAAGAATTTGGTAACAAAAAAACATTTACTGCACAAATTAAAGAAAACTGTAATGTTTCGGCTCATAATTTGGATTTAAAATTACCGACACAGGGGTGCATCTTCAAGAGGTATATCAAATCTGGTTGAATCTAAGTAAGCGGAAGGTGACATTGGCAGAGCAGCCAGGATCCTTTTCAGTAGTGATGTGGTGGCACCGTGTTCTCCAGAAACGCACGCAGCTTTGGAGAGCAAACACCCTGCCACAGCGGATGGCCTTTCTTTTCCCGACCCGGATATCTCTTCCTCACCATTTCAGGTTAAGAATTGGTCACAGCCGTCTGTTCCTTCCAGAGCGGCTTTACTGGCGGCCTAGATGGTCTGAGCCCTCAAAGACCTAAAGGACTTTATCTGTTCAGGCGCCGGGGAAGCTGGTGAGTTGTTCTTGAAGGAGCTCACGACTCTGATTAACCTTATGCTCTCCGGCAAGGTAAACGAGGCCGTCATCGACGTTCTGTACGGGGCCAAATTTATGTGCCCTATGTAAGAAGGATGGTGGCATTCGTCCTATTGCCGTGGGAACTATGTACCAAGTGGCAGTGTATCGCTTTTTTCAATACACAACTGAGCCCGACGTCTTTCACTCTGATCAACACAAATTTCTGGGATTTAACAATTTCGAATACTGTTGGTTTGTGTACCTAGCTTGCACATTACGCGGTCTAGGCATCGTGTTTACAGTTTTTTTTTTGGGTGGGAAATCATCAAATAACTTCTCCCGCTCTAGGTGGAGTGGGAGAAGACTTTTACTGACTAAAACCCACCCGTGTTCCCTCAGTTGCCTGTGTGCCAGGGGCCGCGGTATCTCTTTCGAACAACCCGCACCCCTGGCAGGCATCGGCCATTGCGGGCCCCGTCAGTTGCTGCTGACATCTCTTTGAGGCGCGCGTGGAACACAACGCGCCGTCGACCCGGGCTTGGTCCTTACCGGACAGCGAGCTACCAATTACTCGCCGTCCGCAGCCCGCACTTATGGTGGCCGGGAATCAGCCTTGGATTCTCGACGCCCCAGGGCGTCTCCTGTGAAAGCTACAGCCGTGAGGGCGCATGTACTGCTTCTCCCTCACGTGCGCCGCCTCCCTCTTTGCGAGCATCACTGCTTCGCTGAAGGAAGCAACAGCTACCCATGCACTCTCGCTCCGTACCATGGCCTGGACCAGGGCCGGACACGAGAGATCGCCGCCGCCGATCGCATCGTGTTTATAGTTAGTCCACTAACACTTAATGTACGTGCTTAGAAAGGCGCATGCAGCGATTACGTCACGAGATCAATTGTAAATCAACAACATGCGTCATCACACCTGCGCAGTCGTTATGACACTGGTTTGGGAGGACACCCCGGGCAGGGATAGCGGGACGGAGAGAGTGCACAGGCGGCAGGCCTTAGCCTATTGTTATTACTACTTGTGAAGAAGTTTTATGTAAGATGTCTGTGTAAACAAACATCAAAGCACAGTACAGCGCGGAAGGCAATATTAACGAAGTGGCAGCAATACTAGCACAAGTCAGATAAAAATGATAAATATCAGCAATTAGGTAGGTACCTTGATGAAAGATTTGACAGCTGTTGAACGGATCGCCGGTGAAACCAGGGAAGCAGGTGCATTGCGTTTTGTGGTTGTAGACGCTACACTGCGCGTAGTCACCGCAAACCCCGGGGCACGGGTCGCTGCACCGGTCGTTGATGCACGCCATGTCTGCGTCGCAATCAGAGTCGAGAATACACTCCGGTGGGCATCTCGGCGGAACGCCAATGTAATTCGGAACACAAGTGCAGCGCGCCTGGCCATTAATCACTTGGCATCGGAAAAATGGACCACATGGTGATGGTATGCACGGATCTACTTCAGGTTGTCGCGTCAAAATGGATAGTGGCACTGAAAATGAAAAAAAAAATTAGACAGCTAAATTATACGTGTTCATGTGGCAGAAATACTTTTTTACTTTATGCTACAAGTAAACACACAGAAAAGTAAGTAGATATCAATCCTTCAAAGTTATGTTGTTAGCATGATCTGAGCTTTGGTGTTTACTGTAAGTGCAGCAAGCAATTGTTACAAAAATAAATAAATTAACCGGAATAAATTATCTAAATGATGGTGAAAATTGGACCAAAATCCGTTGCAGAGTTCAGAAAAAGAACGTAGAGACAGATACGAAAAGCAACTTCAATTTATAATGTGTGTGGATGGCAATTATTCTGCAAAAACTTTTCAACTGATTAGAATATTTGGCTCGTCTTGGCGTGTAAAATAGATCATAATCAGTTTGACATATGTTTTAGCCGAACAATCGATTTACATTATAAACTTGACGTTGACAATTTAGCTAGTTTTGTTTACATGTTAAAGAAAATTCAGCGAACGTTCGAGCTTGGAAAATTGCAGAGATCCTTTACATAATATGATGTTTTGCTATTCTTAACCTCACCTTTAGGCAATATGTATGTATCTTTTCTAACACTAGACACAATCCCTTCTTCACCATAAATTAGCGCACTTGGATAAACAACGTTTGTCGTTGTCGTCAATATATTGAGTGAAAATATTATAAAACTAAATAAATTGAGCTCCATGGCTATTCCACTAGAGATTGTCTTCTCGAGTGACTGAAATTTTAAAGGTGATGTGACTTTTAACTGATTGGATCGTAATTACAGAAACAATTAAAAAGCTATTTCATCTCGCGTGGGTACACGTTCCGTTAGAAAGGATAAACTCTGCTCTTTATAAGCCAGTTTTAAATTCTGCACTTTAAAAGTAATATCGCCTATGTAATTAAAATTAAATACCGTAAAATGGGGCTATTTCGTACAAAAAATAAATTTAAATCGCAGCAATTTTATAAATTTTTATGTTAATTCACAATAAATATCAATCGCTTATAGGTTCCTAACGAGTGTATGTTTACGGAATATATTATGAATTTCATGGTCATACATGCTTTGTACCTAGGTTTTTTTTAAATATAAGCCTTTCCAAATAACCCCCCCCCAGTGGGTCCCCGCATTGTCGTTGCGGATGGCTCAGTAGCCAAGGTCACCGTTTCGCACGGTGAAGCCAAGAGGAACCCCAAGGTGGGGCCGCTCGTCAGGGCTTTTGCCTCCAAACCGACGACGTAGTGGCCAAAAAGTAGGTAGCGGTGAAGTGCATTGCAACTGAGGCGGGCCGCGATGTCGAATGGGAGGCATCGCGGCTGACGGTTACAGGCTGCGACGCAGGAGGAGTGCCGGTACTTCTGAGTAGCGCTCTTCCCTGCCGTGGGCTGGATGGGGCTGCGACCGTTTGATTGATGGCGGATGCGGTGGGGCCGCAAGGGAGGAGGAGTGTCCGTATAGCGTTGGCCGCTCTCCCCATCCTCTGCGGCTGAAAAGTCGTAGGCGGCGGGGCCACTGTGCTGACCCATCGCAGGGGCACCAAGGGTGCCAGACACGGGGTCGTCTGGGGCCCTTATGCTATTTAGTTCCTGGGGTGGTCACGGCGTACCATGTGTCCTGGTGCGCTGGTGATAGGGTTATTCCCCACCGAGGAGGGTCCGGAAACGGACAGCCACGACGGGTTCGCGGATGGCTTGCGAGTTTCCGGGGTCTCGCCTCAAGCGGCACTGGAGGGCATCGTGGAGTTTTAGTGGGCTACAGTCCCACATAACTGCGCTATCTCCCCGTGGTAGCGCAATAGGCATTTCTCCACGTTAAACAAAAAAAAAAATGTCCGAGTCGACGGTGCGTAGTGCTCCACGCGCGCCGCCAGAGATGTCAGCAGCAACTGGTTGGGTCCGAGAGCGCCGATGCCTACCAGGGGTGCAGGTTGTTCGAAAGAGATACCGCGGCCCCTGGCACACAGGCAACTGAGGGAACACGGGTAGGTTTTAGTCAGTAAAAGTGTGACACGCTCTCCTGGTCCACCCAGAGCGGGACAAGTTATTTAATAATTTCCCACCCTCAAAAAAAAAAGCCTTTCCAAATAACCCATATGGTGGGGTTAATTAGAATCACCCAATTTTGTGTTCAAAAACAGGTAGATTTTGTTCAAATTACCATACTTCATCATGCGATATTTAGAAAATAAATACAAGTGTGACTACAGTGAAAAAAAGAGATAAATCACATTTTTATGGTAGAACATATTTTTATTTGAAAAATAAGGAAAAAAACTTATAAAATCTACAAAAATTTGCACATTTGTTAATAAATCAGATCTCTTTATCTCCCTTTTATATCTCTTACTTATAATCAAACAAAATAAACTGAATCAGATTTGTCTAGGAGTACAAAAACATTATTTTCGGTTTCTATTAATTGCACTGGTTTCATGAAATTACTCTTCAAAACTTCGATGGTGTTTCTACTCTTGGTTTTGGTAAATCTTAAACCTTGTTTTGTTTTCCGTACTTGGTAAATATCAACAGCGTAATGGACTTCTTCTATGCTCTCAATTTGAGCTAAATAATATTGTACGTTTTCATTGAAGTGATCTCTTATCAATACATCATCATTGATTGCTATAGAATCTTTATCAGATTCTTCATCAAAAGAACCATCCAGTTGTAAAGTTACATTTAAATTGTATGACTCTAGAGAGCAGTCTATTATATCAGAGTCGGTATGACTGCTCATTTCAAAATTGCTGTTTGATCTTATGCTGGAAGCACTTATCAATCTTTTTTGTGCTCTTTTTCTATTAGTTTGACCGCGACTTGTAGATGGTTGAGGTTCAGACTGAGTAATGTTTTGATCTATATTCTCTATTATTGGCTCCCTATTTTTATTTAGATCGGTTTTTAGGAAGTTTCCTGCTTTTTCTGGCGACTTGTTTATTCGCTTTTTACGTTTTTTAATGCTTTCTTCTCGTTGAGGGCTTCGTAACTCGCTCGACATATCAATGACAGATGTAAAAACATTAATATCAACATTTTCTGTATTTCGTGGTTTTTTAGGCAATCTTTCATTAGGTATCTACTTATTTATTGGATATAGCCCACGTTTATTAAAACCGCCAATTATATTTTGTTTCCCTGCATCATTGGAGTTAGTTTTTGATACAATAACGAGAATAATTGGAAATCCTTCTTTGGTCATAGTTTCAACCATTCGATTTTGTTCATCCAATAGATATCGAACCATCCACTACGAGCTCTGTTATAGCGTGTGATAGGAGGACCACCATGTATCCAGCTATCCCATAAATGTTCTGCTTTGTAAACTACATAAGGGGCTAGTAACGTACCATCAGCTGCACCAGCAAACGTGATGCTGATAGCACTTTTTATAGAGTCTATGATTATTTCGGGATACTTTTTCTCCCGCTTGCATTTAAATTTCTTAGATCCTGGATCATCAGTAAAGTTAGTGTCATCATAATTTATTATTCTGTCTGGTGATATGCCATTACAAACCGTCTCATAATGATTAAAAAAGCGTTCTATTGTGTCCTGGTTAATTTCGACTCTTGCTGAAGAATTATTACTGGCATGGCGAAATGAAAGTTGACTTTGTGTCACGGCATAAAATTTAAAGCCCAATCACGACCAGGAGTATTGTTTTTCAATGTGGGAATATTCTTTTCAATTTTAGACAAATATATGCGAGCCAAAACTCTTAAGTCGAGTGTACTGTGTGGAAACTACTTGGGTATATTTAATAATTTTTTCTCCTTCAATATTTGAGAACAGGGTACCATGGCCAGATTTACGCTGGGTACAATTTCGAACTCTGTATTTTCAAGATATTGTAGCACCATAGTCACACCATACCGTTCAGAAGCTGCTGTTAGTGTTAATTCCTTTGTTTGCACAGAAGATATTGCTTGTTGGACAGCTTCATCGCTGTATGATCCGTACGGTTTGTGATATTTTCCATTCCGGATACTTAGATTAGTTCTTTTATAAACGCGGACCATGATGGAAGTTAATTTAAAATATGTGCAACAAGCAAAAAAAAAACACATACATTCAATCCATATGAACTGAGATATTAAGGGATTATTTGGTAATAACCAAATAACCCCATTTTGTATTCCAAAAAGCCCCATCTTTAAAAAATCATCATAACACAAAAACGATTAAAGCAAACCAAGCTGTTATTACTGATTATTAATATATTAGCACCTGATTATACAATCATTTGTTCTATCTCAAGGCCTAAAACTCGTAAGTCGGGGCCGAAGCTGGTGCTATTATTAATCACATTGAATTTTATACGAAATTAATGTGAAAAACAGAAGAAAATTGTGTGAACTTACCAAAATAAATGTGCATAAAAAAAATTTAGGCACCCAAAAGTTTGCAGCTCACGACTTTGCACGAATACACCTCCTTTTACAAAAATCCGTTTATTTATTGACATCTAACGAGTTAACGTTTCTGATTGGTTGCTTTAAAATCGACATTAGTGCTCGCTACAAAATCCCGTAGTCACCATGGTCGCGTTCAGATTAACGAAGAAATTAAGGACGCAATCTTATTTATACTTATTCTCAAATAGCACCTCGTTTTTTAAATAGCTCCATTTTACGGTACTGTTTGTTGGTAAACTCATCAGTTGAGAACGGCTGGAACAATGTGGCCATTTTTTGTTTTAAAATGTCCGCAATATTCCAAACTAAGTAGTCAATTTTCGAATAATGTGATCGTCTTTTTTTCTAAAGGAATTTTGTATCAACTCAAGACCATTTTGAAATTTTGACAGGACGACATCAGTCGGGTCAGCTAGCTTAGAATAATTATCATCAATATGTTTACTAAGGTGGCTTTTACATTTAGTTTTCGTACGTCGTTTTCAGGTGGCAATGTAAATCAGCACTGTGCTATTAATGGGTCCCATAACACAGTATCATCCTTCTCATATAAAAACGTTGCTTAAAGTTATGAGTATCATCAAAAATGTATGGTAAAATAAACAACCGACTTCCAAAAAAAACACTACAAAGTGAAAAATAACTTTAATTTCGGAAGTCGGTGACTTTGGATTTATACAACGTGTCGTTTTGCATCCTCGTCAAATTCAAGGAGGTAACTATGCTAATGATTCTCGACACGAATCAATAATAAAATAAGTAGGTTTTTTTTTTTGTTTTTTTTTTTTTTTTTAATTTTAAAACGCGGCCTGTGTGATACCGCACTGTAACTGGGTAACCTGGGTTCAAACAGTCTTCGTCGCACAAACCAGTCCTCGAATTACTTGTTGCGATTTTTTATTTTACGGCTATGAAAATACAGTCGAGAACGCAATGGTTCAATTACCATTGCGTTCTCGACTGTATTTTCATAGCCATAAAATAAAAAATCTACTTATTTTATTATTGATTCGTGTCGAGAATCATTAGCATAGTTACCTCCTTGAATTTGACGAGGATGCAAAACGACACGTTGTATTTTATTTTTTTGTCACCGCCTTCCGAAATTAAAGTTATTTTTCACTTTGTAGTGTTTTTTTGGAAGTCGGTTGTTTATTTCTTTGAAAAAAGTTTTTTTATTTTTCACTTTTTAGTGGCTCACATGTGCTTACCCCTTGTCGTGTCTACCTATCCCTGACAAATAAAAGGGGTAGAAAATAGACTAGACAATTAAAATTTAATAAGAGAAATACAAGATAAATTATAAAAAAGGTACCTTTGCACTCTATTTATTGGTAATAATCGCAGTCCAATTCCTTGACATGCATATCTTTGGCTTTCACTCCTGAAACACTTCTTGGAGTTGTAGTAGCAGTCACACAAGCTTGCTTAGGAATATAGTTTCAGTAACTGTTCCATTCATGCCCGGGACGAAATACCGCGCACGAGCCAGCAGTATCAACGCAGCCTTCAGCTCGGTCTCACCCTCTTTTCTTAATTTCTCTCCTTTTTATTCTCTGACCCGCTCTCGCTGCTTTTCTTTTTTCTTTTTTCCCTTTTTCGATTCCCCTGTCATCTGCCATCGATTTTCTGATCTGCCAGTCTAGTCGGCCAAGACGTATAAAACCTCCTTCATATAAACCCAGAGTGCGTTTAAGAATCTTATAATTATAATTTAGAATTTTGTTATTTAGTTGACAACGTAGTTAGATAGATAAACCAAATTTAGGCTATCCAAAACGATATAAAATGATTTTTGGTAATTACAATCGTAATGCAACCTTCCTTAAATAGACTGCATAGATAATTAAAAGAATAAGTAGACATCAGTTTGACGTGTTTGACTTAAATGTCATAACAAGAATATTATTATGTAAAAATATGGAAATTCTAATGTAAAATCAAGTAATTCTATATAGACGAATCGTTTAAGACCGATCCGCAGAGTGTTAGCACAGAAAACAAAGAGAGAAATATAATAATGTAAGAAAGTCGTAAAAGGATAATAAAACAAAGATGATGTGGATGGATGAAAAAGAAGCGTAAGTACAGTATCAGTAATAAACAGATACTATACCCTTCACAGCGTACCAACGTGATGTTATGTTATTAACTGGTGTAAACAATAGACAGACATGAGATTTCAGCAATCCCAGTCCATTTGCTATCATTTATTGAGGAGTTCCGTTGCCTATCTCCGAAGTTCTTCATCAGATCTTCACCAAATTGAAATGGAACCACTCCGAGAAAGTATTCTTCCAAAAACTAAACAAATTGCTTCAAGTGTGCCTAAAATTTGAAGAGTTCTCTCTATTTCTCCAGGATCTCATCATCAGATCCTGACTTGATGATCATGGGACCACTTGGGAAGTATAACCTTTCAAAAAAAAAAAGTTATCCAAATCGGTCCAGCCATCTTCGAGTAATCGGGGAACATACATAAAAAAAAAAAGGTTCCGACGAATTGAGAACCTCCTCCTTTTGGAAGTCGGTTAAAAATAGTCGCTAATCATTAAAAGTTATCCAAATCGGTCCAGCCATCTTCGAGTAATCAGGGAACATACATAAAAAAAAAGGTTCCGACGAATTGAGAACCTCCTCCTTTTGGAAGTCGGTTAAAATAGTCGCTAATCATTAACGTTTATAAATAAATAAGGGGGAGTTGAGTGGAAGCAAGTTGAGTGGAAGCCTTCTTGTCACAGTCACGGCGTGCAGCTGCCGACTATTTATGTTGTGTTCCTAAGTATAAATCTTTTTGTTTTCATGTTTTTATTCGAGTGATCGTATCTTCTCTCTGTATGCACAAATGTTGTATGTTTCTTTGACAAAAAATAAATTTTTCGTTGTTTCACTTATATTGCGCAATATGATTGAATGAGCCCTTGCATTCAAACGATCCATTATTTTCAACGTACTAATATTGGCGGCACATAAGGGCCACCAATGTGACTGCGTTAAAAATACTGTATTGTTTGATGTTGCTTCAATGTTTTTGAGTGAACAATACTTATCCTACACGGTGCAATAAAATTATGGTGCATTAGACATTAAACTTGGTTAAAATTTTGTTCAATCATTGAAAAATCTTTAATGTTAACCTAAACGGTCAAAATATTGCGCAATTCGTGATGTTAGTATGGAAGATTTTTGAGCAAGCATATGCAGGGCGAAAAGTATAGCTATCAGAAAAGTAGATAAGGCATTTTATATCCATCTTACTTGTTGCAAAGGTATGAGGACAACATTAATAAAGGTGCATGGAAGTATGATTCTTAATTCAACAAATAATAGTGAATTGCATTAGCATAATAATGATATCGGTTTACACTGCGGAGACTGCTAACAGCTTATTACGAGTAACAACTAGCTGTGCCCGCGACTTCGTTCGCGTGCATGTCGGAAAACAATAATGTGTCGCTTAGATGGTATACGCTCCTCCATTAAAAAGGAAGAATCTACCGATCTAGCCTGGTAGGAACCTACCATAGCTTTCGAATGCAGTCACTGCGTCTTCAGGGTTTATAATGTTAATGCGACGAAGTCTCACTCAGATTTTTGAGAATAAATATAAATCAAAGCGCCTGGTCCAGGCTTATTTTATAATATACAAATCAAATCAAATCAAATCAAAAAGTCATTTATTCAAACTAGGCTGAGAGTCAGCTCTTTTTGAACGTCAAAATTACATAAGACAGTCTCCGCAAAACGCCCGCCCTTCACCACTTCCTAGTGCTTTAGCTGGGAAGAAGAAGTGGCGCAACAAACTCCCCAGCAGCACAGCTGTCTGTTAAGTTAGAAGAACTTGATTCTATACAATAGTGGGTAATTAACATTACGAAACACAAAAACATTAAATTTGCCATATCTCAGCCAGCACAGGCTTATATACCAACAAAACATTGAGAACATAGTACAGGCAAATAAAATAAACCAACACATGAACTAATATAATTATATAACCTGTCAGTAGTCAAGCTAATACTGGTGAAAGAACATGAACATTGTCTTGAGTTAATCACAGCGACCAACAATTATTATCGTTTAAGTAGTCGTTGACAGAATAGTAAGCCTTTGAACAGAGGGTGGATTTAACTTTAACTTTAAACGCATTAAAATTCAAATCTAGCAAAGAAGAGGGGAGCTTGTTATAAAAAGTTATACCAAGACCAACAAACGAGTTATGAACCTTATGAAGCCGGTGAAAGGGAATACCTATGTGCACCTGCCGTAATCAATAAATTGACTGCGCGTCTGGTTGAGTGTGCTGAAGCGTTATTCCACGTTCCCACGGCCCGCTTTCTCACAGGCCAGACCGCGTCAAGCCAGGCCGACAGGTCGTTGGAACATCCGATGCCGATGAGGTCTCCGGTAAAACCACAGCAGTGGGAATGCTCGGCACGGAAGGCGATAGGCCTCGACAAGTAGTAGTGCAGTAACACTTAGCGCCATCTGACAGTTAACGGCCCGTGGGACCGCGGCGTTATCACGATGAAGAAAGATCACGCTGTAAAGGTGGATACTGACCGGCGTCACTGGGCTTTGACCACCTCTATGACGCAGTGCTGAGCCGTCCGGTGTGCGCCCGCTGCTCGAAGGCCCCCTCCGTGACCACAGCTTCCCCACGGTCGCCCGGCGTGGCGTGATATTCTCGACAGTGATTGTGTCAGCTAGAAAACGCTTTATATAGTCGAAGCACTAGGCTGTCATAACTCGGTAGGAGTACACTTAACATACTAGGTCGCTGTCTCAGCTAGAAAACGCTTTATGCCTTCGAAGTACCAGGTTGTCATAACTCGATAGGAGCACACCTAACATAGTTGTGTCAGCTAGAAAGTGCTTACATTTTAACATAATAATTTGTATGTTATAACAAAATTAATAACGTAAAAAAACAATTACAAATCCTATTAGAACCATTTTCGACTTCGACGCGGACGAAGTCGCGGGCAAAAGCTAGTTTTTAATATTATTCCAGGAGGCGAGTAGTTCTTCACTTTGTTAGGTGGGTGGAAAGAAAGGACTTTGCATTGCATTTAGTAACTTTTAAATGACTTGCTAGAATATTTTTTTACGTTAAAAATGTCAATGTTCCGAGGGTTTCCAAGTTTCAGGCTTTAGTGACAATATACGAGTAGCTTATGTGACAAATTTTATCATACGGAAAGTAATGTTTTTAGAAAACTTAAGAATGAGGATTAAAATTGAAAAAAACTGTGCAGCTCCAGATAAAAAAAAAAAAGAAACGGCAAATAACTTATTAAATAATAGTTTTATCAAAAAAGTTTCACGAAATAAAATATTGCTAATCAGTAAAGGAATACGCTGGCATGTTTGTCATATATATCTAAAATTTCTCAATCCTGGTCAATTCTCGTCAACTATGACGCCACGACTACATCCAGCAATTTTAGGCAATTGCAAAATGTAGCAACTAGTGATGTGTCCCTCACTCATGAGGCACCTCAGTTGAGGTACTCGTGATCGCAAATTGAAAGAGTTATTCGAATTTCAATATTGAACCACCTCATTCCTCATCACCCCTCACTTAAAAATTGACATTGACATTCTTGACAATAGGAAAACGAGGCAAGCGAAACAAGTTCGTGACTCGCGAGTACTGGCGACTGAGTATTGAGTGATTGAGTTATATTAAACGTAAAGCCAAACCCCTAGCTCTACAAGATTTCATTCTACAAAGCTTTCATATTAGTAAAAATGTACTGTTTCTTCGTTTCTTGGCCATCGCTCAGACGCTCCTATGGCCTTACGGTGAGGAATTTGGTCATAGGTCTTTAGTGTTGTGTCATGCAATAGTTCAATGGATCCGGGTCGAAGGACCAGTGATTGCGACGATAGGTCGTGGTGTAGTAGAATGAAAATTTGAGCGGACTCTATAACATGAATAATGAGAAATATGAAATAACAACGTTTAAATGGTTGGTTTAAATGGAAACAAGATATGAACGTTAAAAAGCGTATACGCTGCCGTGCAACAGTGGACTATCGTGGCGGGGCAGAGGCCCACGTCGCCTGTCTGACACCGCTCTTTCACAGCCTCCAGTGCGCAGCGAGCAACATTGCGATGAGTGGAGTCAATAAACACATGTATGTTAAAATCATAATCCTTACTTTTAGCATAGTCGGGTAAAAAAATATTTCTTGCACGCCAGCAGTTCGCTTGTAGAGTCGAGGCTCAGGTACAGTATTACTCTATGGGGAGGTAGTTACGCGTACAATGTGAACACAGCTTTTGTGGTTCAAAAAAGAGCCTTAAGAACCATAGTCAGAAATCCACAATGGGTTTTGTGCAAGGAGTACTTTAAAGATCTACAGATATTGACTGTGCCGTGCTTGTATATTCTAGTAGTACTCACTGACCGAATGAAAAAACTAAACAGGATCGAAACAGCAGAAGAAAGAAATAAGCGAGAATCTACAAGGCGTAAGGACCTGCAGTATGACATACATCTATTTATGAAAGTGGTTAGTCATACGGTTTTTTTTTTTTTTTTTTTTCTGGGTGGGAAATCATCAAATAACTTCTCCCACTCTGGGTGGAGCGGGAGGGCGTGTCAGACTTTTACTGACTAAAACCCACCCGTGTTCCCTCAGTTGCCTGTGTGCCAGGGGCGGCGGTATCTCTTTCGAACAACCCGCACCCCCGGCAGGCATCGGCCCTTGCGGGCCCCTCTGTTGTTGCTGACATCTCTTTGAGGCGCGCGTGGAACACAACGCGCCGTCGACCCGGGCTTGGTCCTTACCGGACAGCGAGGTACCCATTACTCGCCGTCCGCAAGCCCGTGCCTACGGTGGCCGGGAATCAGCCTGGGATTCCCGACGCCCAGGGCGTCTCCTGCGAAGGCCACGGCTGTGAGGGCGCATGTACTGCATCTCCCTCACGTGCGCCGCCTCCCTCTTTGCGAGCATAACTGCTTCGCTGAAGGAGGCGACTGCCAGCCATGCCCTCTCGCTCCGTACCATGGCCTGGACCAGGGTCGGACGCGAGAGATCGCCGCCGCCGATCACCTCCACGAGGACACGGCGTTGCTCCGCCCAAGCTGGGCAGACCTCCACCGTATGCTCCACCGTGTCCTCTGGGCGATCTTCGCAATGGAAACACCCGGGCGTTTCCTCCCGCCCTATCCGAAACAGGAACCTCCCGAAACAGCCATGTCCGGTGAGGACCTGTGTCAGGCGGAAGGTGAGGACGCCATGCCGCCTCTCAAGCCACTCCTCAAAGAGGGGACTTACCGCCGCAATCGCGGCGTGCCCATAGTCATACGGTAAGGTTTCAATCGATCAAATTGTTCAATAAACTACTTACAGATTTAAAGTCCTTATACAACATAAACTCGTTTAAGCGGCAAGTTAAATATTTTCTGGTTGCAAAATGCTATTATGCTGTTGATGAGTTTTTCGCTGATGTGTTTTAGCTAGACCATTATTATTACTGAATAGAACATAATTTTATCATTTCGGAGATTCTGACATCAACTAATTTAATTTTAATTTTAATTGTAACATTGTACACTGGTGCTAGTAAAGGTGTGTCTGGTTTTTAATGTTATTGTGCAATAGTGTGTAGTTCTGACATGTTTTTATTGATATATTGAATTTTAGATAAGAAATTTTTGTTCTGGATGGGAATGTTGGGGAGTTAAACTGTTATTCTATTTGTTTTCTTAAATATAAATAGCCTGGATAGTGGACATTGTAAATTAATTTTATATTTTTTATTATTGGAAATTAAATGAAATTATTAGGTAGGTATTAGTGACATATATTTAGTTCTTTTTTATCCTCGTTGACTTTGTTTTTAATTTTGGACTTTTATGAATGTAAATAATATTAGTGTAGGTAGAAATTGAGATTGAATTGAACTAATTTATTTATGTGTTTAACTTGTTATTATTTAAATTATTTGCGTATTTTAATTTTCTTTGTATAAAATTCAGACACAATGTAAATTGTTATTGAATAAATGAAATGAAAAATGAAATGAGTTACTTTTGAAGAAACCTCTTTTCGTCGGCTTTGAAACCCATCGAAAAGGAATGCAAGAAAAAATATATTTTTTAAATAGGTAGGTACTACTCACCTTTATCATGTAAACAAAGTCAAAAACAATCATAAAAGAATACTGATAACAAAAAGAAAAACACGAGAAGAACAAAATAAACTTATTTAATCCTTAGCAACACATTTATCGTTGAATCGCACTGAACCCGGAGGACAGGAAACTACGAATGCTGAATATGGCAACCTTTATGGATGCACATTTAAACGTGAAAATAAAAGAAAATGGGCTTCTTATTCTAAACTATATTCTTGATAAAATTATGAATATTACACAAAAAGCTCAAAATACAGCTTCTAAAAATAAATTAAAGACTAGAGCACGGTAGCAATCAGACAAAATATGATATCCTCAAACAAGAAATTGAAAAATTTAAGCTTTGAATCACATTATATACATCCCTTTGGATGTATTGCTCATGGTTTTAATTTTGTAGACAAAAGTATTTAACGGCATGCACATCATCCGTAACACAGAAATCAACGTTAATGGCACCCAGCACACCACACCATTATACATACATAAAATAACAATGTTCTTAAGAGGATATACCGCAATTGCCAATTGTAATTTTTTTTTTTTGCAATTTTATTTTTCATGAAATTGATTAGAATTAGGTATAAAATAAAAATATTACGAGTAAGTAAGAGTACATTATATTTTCAAACTTTTTGTGGAACAGAAACAAGAAATATTAAAATAAAAAAAACATTACGAAGTTACCTCGCATTTTTACGTATTTTCAATTTGTACTCGTATATAATATGCTAATGACTAATGGGACAAAAATGTAATGATTACTTGTATTACTACAAGGCGAAAATAATAGTGGAGGCGTTTTTTGAAATTCCTTTTATTTTTATTTTGTTACGACTACAAGCTATTTGAACTTACGACGTTCTTAGTTTGAGGAAGAAGTTATCTTCCGTCGCACGTTACGGGAACTTCAAGCATATTTTTGTTTCACAAATCAGTCGCCATTGCGCTATTGAGACGAGAGGACTGCGCATAAATTGTCAGCTGCGCAGAGATAAAATGTATTTCGTAAATATTATTTTCGTAATTTATCACATTGTATAAAAGACACTGAAATATAAAACATGTTTTTCATGTTTTAATAAAACCACTTCCGAAAAGATTATTAAAAACGTTAAGAATGGAACAACTTACAAAATTGCTGAGGGTAAACTACAAATATTATTTATCACAATTTGTATTTTATAAACTCAAGATAATATACAAAACGTTTGATAGATTTTTGACTAGTATATGTGAAAGTAGTAAGTACTTAAATGCAACTAGCACTTTTACTCAGAATTTCGGTCAATTTCTTAGTGGCAATAATTTACAACATAGCTAATTTGAGATCTTATTGTTATTAAGTAAGGATCTAAATTTGTTTACTCGCGGACTCAACTATCCAAGGGTATGAAGTTCGGTGAACCTCACTAGTATTTTACCTTTCACGAAATATTTTCTTTTGCATATCCCCTAACTAAAAATAATAGCTTTATTATAGACAGCTACAGAACGGCGCGTGATTTGATCTATGTATTAATGAGTAAAAGAAGTTACGAGTCACATCTTTTAGCATTCTCGGCTTCGTCGACTGAAAAGTTATTGGCAGGGAACGCCTCAGGCATTATGTCCGACTTCGTACTGTTATTGTACACAAAGTTTAATAAATGAAAACAAGAAAGTATCAAACTTTTGGCTTTCTTTAAGCTACATATAACTTGGCACCTATTTGCATACCAATTCTTTTATTGGCTAAGTTGACAATTCTGTTTTAGCCTTGTACCAAATCATCATTGGCAACTATTTCTTTGCAACGCCGTGTCCTCGTGGAGGTGATCGGCGGCGGCGATCTCTCGCGTCCGACCCTGGTCCAGGCCATGGTACGGAGCGAGAGGGCATGGCTGGCAGTCGCCTCCTTCAGCGAAGCAGTTATGCTCGCAAAGAGGGAGGCGGCGCACGTGAGGGAGATGCAGTACATGCGCCCTCACAGCCGTGGCCTTCGCAGGAGACGCCCTGGGCGTCGGGAATCCCAGGCTGATTCCCGGCCACCGTAGGCACGGGCTTGCGGACGGCGAGTAATGGGTACCTCGCTGTCCGGTAAGGACCAAGCCCGGGTCGACGGCGCGTTGTGTTCCACGCGCGCCTCAAAGAGATGTCAGCAGCAACAGAGGGGCCCGCAAGGGCCGATGCCTGCCGGGGGTGCGGGTTGTTCGAAAGAGATACCGCCGCCCCTGGCACACAGGCAACTGAGGGAACACGGGTGGGTTTTAGTCAGTAAAAGTCTGCCACGCCCTCCCGCTCCACCCAGAGCGGGAGAAGTTATTTGATGATTTCCCACCCAGAAAAAAAAAAAAAAACTATTTCTTTGCTTTGCTTTATTTGCTATGTTTTTGTTGGGTTGGTTCATTCTTTAACGGTACAGGAATCTTTCGGCGCGCGGCTTATATCGGAACTAACGCCTCCATCTTGTTTTTCCAATACAATTTATGTGATAATTTCACAAATGGCATTCATACGCCAAAAGATCCTTGTAGCAATAAAGTAAAAAGTATGTACTTGCACCATAAAAAGGAAATGTTTGCTTTGACACACATGTCCAATGACGATGCACGAACGATGTGTGTAAAATCAACAATCAAAAATTTTACTTCACGTGTGAAGTAATAAGGTTTTAAATAAAATCGGTTAAGTACTTGAATTTCAACTTTGTCACGTCGTTTTTGAGTTTCTTGTTCCAAAAAAAGAAGTAAGCTAAGATTCTGAATTCGAGATTAGTGCATAGTTTAAGCAAAGGAAACAGATGATTATATCTAATGAAGAATTTCTTTCAGATATTTTATCTTTTACAGTTGCCCCTCCACGAATTTTGTAACAATCCGTCGAATGTGATCAACTCTTGACCAAATGTGTCTCGTCTTCTGTATTGAAATATAGTTTACTTAGACAAATCAATACGCTGTCTTCAGTTTTGAACCATACCAACGTTCTGTCTCTGTCAAATGCACACGATTGACAAAAACAGGACGATGTTAAAAAAATGTTAAGCGCTAAATCTATTTGTAGTGCAAACGGACTTCAAATAACCGACATAAATTATAAACGCAATAATGAGCTATAAAAACAACATTGTACACAGCGGTCAATACTTTCAATGATCATAGTCGTTTCATCTGATTATTTTGCATATACATACGACACAAGAATGAAATTTCAGATAGATATAAGCCAGCGAACACGCCGCGAAGCGATTGTGTTTTATTTTCGTCGAGTTTCTTAAGAAGGGTGAGTAAAGGTAGTGGGGGAATTTTTTTTTTTGGTTTAAATGCCGGGCGAAAAGTTTCTGCTAGCGGATTGCGTTTTGTTTTCGTCGTGTATGAAGAGAGGGGCAGGCAACGAGGTGCGGGCGAAACTTGATATTTTTCTGACTTACTACGCTCCTTTAAAAATACTAGCACTGTAGGTATTGATGCAATCGCTACAAAGATACTGAAGTCAGTGCCAGCTGAGAAATGCGGTCATTTAAGTCACTTAAGTTACCGTAGTACTTGTACGGGTACATATACAGAAGCTTTAAAAACATCAAAAAATAAATATTTATTTAAGAAAAAAGGTAAGGAGTTGATGGAATATTATACAAAAACGACTGCTTATCACCCACCTAGTAACGGCCTGGTCGGAAGTTTGGTTAAGGTTATTAAAAAAAAGTGTAGTATTATGTGGACACCTAGCGCGAAGGAAAAGTCTATGAAATTACTTAAATATTTAATGGATTATCGTGATTTTGTTCACTGTGCTACGAGTTTGTCCCCTGCGCAATTGCTGTTTGAGCTCAAGTTACGATTAGATCTGGTGGATTCAAAATCGTCGGCACCCGTTTCACCGAATCTTAAGTTGAAAAAATCAACAGTGTAGGCAAACCAAGCAACAAGGAAAAACAAACCAAAAAGTTTTACATTGAATAAGAAAAGTATTGTTGTTAGTAAAAGACAGTCATAATTCAGAAAGTTCCAAAGGCACATAAATTAGCTGATGCTTTGAAAAGGGACATGTAACAATAATGATGATAATATACATAATTCCAAAGTGGACTTCCCTGAGTCATCGTGTACACTGCACCACAATCGTCACCGCCACACACGCCGTCGTCGTCACTTCCATCATAACTGTCGCCTCCTCCATCGCCAATTGCTCCTGAATCGCACATACTTCAGCCGAAACTTTACTTACCACTTACTGCGCTGGAGAGAGCCGGTGGGAGGTCAGCAGAAATGGGCGCACAATGACCTTCTACGTCGTCGAGAGAGGACGAGTCTGAAAAAGAACCACAACGGGCCCATGATGATAAACAACAAGCTGGTACGAACGACGTAAATGTTGAAAAAACATAGAGACTTTATAGGACGTTGATTATAAATCAGGGACTGAACTTGATACACACACCACACGACACGATGGGTCAAATATTGTTACACCAAACAAATCGTTATGTAATCACCCCGTTATTTGTTTTAAATAGTTCTTCTGGCGTAAAAGAGTATGCCATACTATGTTTACATATGGATACCTACCAGGAACGGTAATTTGTATTTGGTGTTTTGGACTAAAGGGACGAATTCTTCTGTATGTATGAAAGGCACGCGTCATCAAGATACATAAAGTGGATTGCAAACGCATTGTCGAAGCTAACGCAAAAATTACCTAAGCAATAAAACATAATTAAATTATGTGACCACCCCAGAGGCATTAAAACGGATTTCGGAATCGATCCACAAACTGCCGGGGATAGCACGGAACACATATAGAATACAAACATGCAGACGAATTGAGAACCTGGAGGAGGTTTAAAGTCGGTTGAAAATAGATATTGGCTACGTTGGAAGTTTCACTACTTATCTATACAGCATATACCAGGCCACTCAGAAAGTATTGCATAAAAAAGTTTTATGTATGAGAGACTGGCCAGTTATAATCTTTTTTGAAAATATGATTATTTGTAAGTAAAAATAGGTACGTTCCAATTTCAAAATTTTCCTTCACATTGTTTGCGGGCTAATTTAAATTATCGTTTCTCATTAAAACATGGATTTGCGCCGGTAACATTTGCGCGCTATGATTATTTACGATCTATGTGTCGCCTGAAACCGGACGAAACTTCAAATGGCAATCATGGATGAAGGCCCTTCTAAGGCAACCGTGTATCGTTGGTATAACGAATTCAAGCGCGGTCTACTAACTTTGGGGGATGAAGAAAAAAGTGGTCGTCTTTTGACGGCTGTTATGGAAGAAACCGAGTTAGCAGTGAAAAATGTAATCCATGACAATAGGCGAGTTACGTATCAAGAGATTCAGCACATACTGCAGGTTGGATCGGGAAGCCTTCACGAAATTCTACACGTGCATCTTCGCGTGAGGAGGATAGTTACACGCTGGGTGCTGCACAACGTCACCGATGCTCAGAAGTAGGCCCGGGTGGAATAGTGCTGTGATATGGTAAATAAATTTGAAGCAGGCTCGTCTCGGCGTGTTTACGACATCATTACGATGTGATGAGTCTTGGATTTATCAATATGATACAGAAACGAAGCGCCAGTCGACGGCTTCGGTTTTTCAAAACCAATCAACGCCTACCAAAGTGAAGCGATCCAGAAACGGGAGGAAGATTTTGATTGCGAGCTTTTTCAATTTGACTGGCTACTTCTACTTGGTGTCAATTCCTTTACGGAACTAAAGAAACATCAACACTGAATGGATTACTACCAAATGCTTGGCAGAAGTTTTCTCAGGTTGTGAGCAACAAGCGACCAAACACAGGGCTCTGCGGGCTACTGCTCCACCACGACAACGCGCCTTCGCACACCTCTCTCAAAATGAGGGACTTCCTGGACAACACGCCGGTCAAACTCCTGGGTCACCCTCCTTACAGCCCTGACCTAGCACCGTGTGACTTCTTTTTATTCCCGAAAATAAAACATCAGCTCAAAGGGATACAATTTTCGTTGCCAGAAGATGCGCTGTCAGCGTTCGAGCAGGTTGCAAACGACACCTCGTTTGCAACCTGCTCGAACGCTGACAGCGGCGGACTGGAAAAACTGTTTCGAAAACTGGTTCAGACGCATGAAACTTTATAAAGAGGCTAGTGGAGAGTACCTACTTTGAAAATATTTAATACAAAATATTTGTTATTAGAACATTTATTTTATTTTCGCAAAACCTTCTGAGTGTCGTAATAAAATGTATCCCTTCAATTTCACAAACATAAAATTCACGCGATAGTAGCTGCGGCAATACTAGCACAAGTTAGATAACAATTATAACTATAATGTGACTATAATTAATTACCTGAAAGCAAGGTTTGACAAATGATGAACGGATTTCCGGTAGAACCAGGCAAGCACGAGCAGTACGGTATGTGGTTGTTGACGCTACACTGCGCATGGTCGCCGCATGCGCCGAGGCACGGATCTCTGCACCGGTTGTTGATGCACGCCATGGTTGCGTTACACTCAGGGTTGATTGAACACTCCGGTTTGCATCTCGGCGGAAAGCCAATTTTACTCGGAAGATAAGTGCCACGCGCGTGGTCATTAAACTCTTGGCATTGGGTATTCGGACCACATAGTGATGGTATGCACGGATCTACTTCTGGTCGTGGCGTCGGAATTGGTACTGGCGCAGAAAAAATATTGAATATTTAGTAATTGAAATAAAGAGTTGGTGACAAGTGTGAAATTATTTTGAATGTAATGGGTACTTACTAGGTACGCATTTGGTATATGGATCACCGGTGAACCCATCTTGACATGAACATATAGGATTGTGAGCAATTGCTCTGCAGTTTGCGTTTCTAGCACATCGATTAACGCATGGGTCTACACATTCATAGTGTAAGCAGGCTTTGTCACTAGCGCATTCATTGTTTATTGTACATTCCGATCGACAGTTGGGTGGAATCCCATGAAAATTGGTTAGGCAAAAACATATTGCTTGCGAGTTCAGTTCTTTGCAGTCGGCGTTAGGTCCGCACGGAGATGGCGAGCAAGGTGTTGACTTGACCACATCTGTAAAATATATAAAAATCAATATGTGCCGTGGGTAGGGCATGCAACTATCCGCTCATTTGAGCATTCGGAAAATTCGGGTACTTTAATAACGTTATCCAGATAAATCCGGATAAAACTGATAATTTGGATAGAAGTGATAAAAATAAAATTTAACCACAATATCTTCAATAATTTAGATTCAGTAATCAGTCTTACGAACCATGGCAAAAATATGATGATCAAAACAGGCATCAAGGCAACAAAACAAGTCATAATATTGCACCCATAACTAAAATCTTGTAACAACTTTTATAAAATTTTAAGTATGTACTTACATTAGTAAAAAAATCTTAAAAATGAGAAATATGAAATAATAAATGGCTGTCGTCATAATGTCATCAAATCTATAATTCTCTGTTAAATCTGTAATCTCTACCTAAGTATTTAAAAGTAATATTTTAAGGCAACTAAATAGAATAACCTTACTTTTTGACAAGTGCTTGTTTAAGATACGTAACTTAAACTTTGTTCTTATTTTTTTTAAATCCTTTATTAAAAAGAACTCAGTTCTTAACAATGCATTACAATATAGTCTATAAGACTAATTAGCAATTTTAACTTAATTTTATACATGATGATTATTTTAAAACTTAGAATAGTGTCCTTTGTGGTTTACATAAGTCCGTTCCACTTTCTTAGAGTCAGATATGATGAAATTACAAACACTTTGTTCATGTGTTATTATGTGTGTCATTGTCACTATTATTTCTGCACTTTTTACACTACACTAACTCAAAAGGTTTTGTTCGTTTTAGTCTGCGCTCTATATTTGTTTGGTCTAATAGCTGAATCGCCTCGATGTTCACATGTTGATGGAGTCATTGTTTATGGGCCTCAGCAAATTTTTGGATTATCTTGGTGACTGGTTCCATTTTTAAGTCACGATGGAGGTCGTCATTTCATAAATACCAGGAAGCATTAACAATACTCCTGAGTACCTTATTCTGGAATGTTTGTATAATTTTGATATTGGTCGGTTTAGTATAGCCCCACAGTTGTATACCATATGTCCATATTGGCATAAGAATATGCTTATAATATAATAAATTTTTGTTGTGTATCGATAGACAGGAATCACGTCCAATCAACCAATACATGTTTTTAAAACGCATGTCTAGTTCCTGTCTTTTCTTTTTGACGTGCGCTTTCCAGCGCAGTTTCGCGTCAAGCGTTATGCCGAGTTATTTGTCTGTATTTGCGTATGGAACTTGTTGGCCATTTATGAAGACTGGGTGGTATTCAAAATTTCTGTTGGTGAAATCAATGCGAAGCGACTTTGATTCATTCCTTTTGATTCTCCATTTTTGTGCCCAGTCAAGAACTTTATTTAAAGCGATTTGTACCTTTTCGTTTGCTTCCATATGGCATGACCCTGTAGCCATAATGGCAGTGTCGTCCACAAAGGTTGTAATAGTATTATTTTCTAGCTCTGGTATATCATACGTGTACAACAGATAGAGCACTGGATCCAGCACACAACCTTGGGGCACGCCAGCTTTAATATTTTTTAGCTCGGAAAAAGCATCCTCGTGACTTACTCTAAACATTCTATTTGTACTGTATGATTGCAAGATATCGGCAAAATCATTAGGCAGCATTAGTCTTAGCTTGTATATCAAACCCTCATGCCAAACTCTATCAAAAGCTTGTGCCACATCTAAAAATACGGTGGAGCAGACTTTCTTATCTTCAAGCGTTCTCTCAATGATGTTGGTAATTCTATGTACTTGGTCTATTGTTGATTGTATGAAACCAAACTGGTGGTCAGGGATCAGGTTATTCTCGTTAATAATCGGTTTTAGGCGTTTTAAAAATAATTTTTCAAACAGCTTTGATAGTATCGGCAACAGGGAAATGGGCCTGTATGATGATGCTTCGTGAGGTGGTTTACCAGGCCTTGCAATCATAATCACTACAGCAACTTTCCTTGGCTCAGAAACATGCTTTAGCATAAATGCAGCATTGATGAGCCTAGTAAGCTTAACGATGGCTTTACGTGGCATGTGTTTCATGATTTAACCCGTAATAAGGTCATACCCTGGGGATTTATTTTTTAAGCTTACGATTTGAATTTCCTTTGCAACTTATTTTGGGGTCACAAGCTTAATTCTCTGATCTTGCAGAATATTGGCAAACTGCAGGTTTTCTACAGACATTTGGCTGAAATGTTTGTTCTAAATGATGTGCAAATCTCAGGGCTTTTTGCTCGTTGCTTATGGCCCACTTTCCATTCTCAAATGAAAATAAAATATGAATGGTAAAAAATAAAATAAATTCATACCTAAATGTAATAACAAATTGAAACAATGAAATATTACATTTTCAGTCTTTGATAATAAGATCTATGGAAAATCAAGCTACATCTAATGCCGAGTCGTTCAAAGTTGTCCTCAATTTATTGCATAGGTAGCCCGTTGACGAAAAAACCCTATCAGATTCCACGCTGGTTGGAGCAAAACGAATTCTGAATTCGTCACATGCCTTTACTTCATAGAATTTCGTAGGGTTGTGCAAGTATTTTAATGCACTAACAAGTTCCGTTTGTCGGCGTTGAATAATGCGTGCTTTTAACCCTTAAACTCATAATGTAGGATGCAGACTACATAATATTCTGATGGCTGAATGCCCCTTTGTCTTAAAAAAATATATAAATCACCTGTCCATTGAGAACAGAATTATTTTTTAAATTCTTATGTTGGCAGTACTGGAATATCATTACAAATTTAAATTTGACAGCTAAAACTTTTTGGCGGACTGCCATTTGAAAAAGTTGTTGTTGAATTGATTTCGTGAACACATTTTTTTTGGATTTTTTAAGGTAAGTTGTGCTGTTTTATTAGTATTTCGTTTTATAAATGATAAATATTGAGTACAGTTAGTAGAAGTTTCAATTGTAGTAGGAATGACCACGAATCTTTGAAATTCCTTTATGTAGGCCTTATCCTACACTATTCATTCAGTACTTAAGTAAATTATTTTATGAGATATATGTAATAGAGGTACAAAATTACTATATCCGATGGCTAATCAAAGATCGACTGGTTTTGATGGTCAAATAAGCTCCTACTTAGCTGCCTTAGATGCTAATGAATCAGAAGATGGCGCTGAAGAAGGCGAAAGTGAAGAAAATGATGAAGAAGCGCAGGCTTATAGGGACCAAGATGAACTTCGTCGGGTTTTGGAATCGAAATCTGAAGAGGATGAAGATGACAAAAACGTGACAAAGGTGTTTCCCAGGTTGCACCAGTAAAAGGTGTTAGACTAGACCATGTAGCCCTGGCCAGTACAAAAGTAACAGGTGTAAAATGCCTAAGTGTACTAGTTTTACCCAAACCATGTGTGAAAAATGTAATGTGTCACTTTGTTACAATAAAATAAACATTTGTTTTAGAGAATATCATAATAAATAAATTAAACACATAATCTGATTGTTTTAAATTTTGAGTCAAACCATACTACATACACATTTACGTACATACATACACTTTTTACTTGGAGTGCATAATGTAGGCTGCATCCTACATAGACAAAATCAAGAGTTTTATGGACTAAACCTTCTCTGATATTTTTTTAAATTAATTTTCCAGTAATTCCCATACCTTGAGACATCACTTGCATATTTTTTTATTTTTAAATAAAAAAGTCATGCATTTAAGGGTTAAAAAATTTACTTGCTGTTGGCTTATTGTGCTGTCTCTTTCAAGAAGTTTTAAAATCATTAATAAGGGAGCAGGCAGCAGTAAGCAAATTACCATCCTCCCTGCGGATTGCTTCTCCGGTTGCTTTTAATACAATCAAAGAAATAGACAGATCTTTTAATATTTCTATTTCAGAGGTAGAAAATTTTGTGTCGGTTTTAAACAACACAAACACAACACTACGCAAACGAATACATCCGTACAAATTTCACTCAGAGTCGCAACTAATGGCGGACGAAGCGTCCAAAATATGGCGGCGGGGTTCAGTACAGTGTTGCCATTTACGAAAAATACTCGAATAACTGTGCAAACAAAATACTTTATGTTCAAATACGTAAAAATAATAAACCAAAAGTGATCCGGCGATTATTATCCGAATACTTTATATAGTGGATATCCAGATAATTCGGATATCCATATATCCGGATAGTATGCCCTAATAGTGGGATAACTGGTTGAAACGAAGTTTCTTTCGCTGTGTTATTATGCATTAAATTAAATAAATTATCAACTTTTGAGGGTTACTGTAATGGGAATGGAATTTGTAATGTAGGTAATAATGATTATTGACTGTGTACACAATTAGTAAATTGATCACCGGAGAATCGATCCTGACTTGAACATATGCATAGACTATTAACAAAAAAGCTGTCAAATGACTGCTATGGCAGCATGTCGAATTTCATATTTAAATAGTAAACATTGTGTGTATTCACTATAAATATACTAGTAAAATATATAGTACAATATAATACTAGTATTTTACATGAATCGACCGCCTATGTGACCTTCATGATCCAGTTACTGGGTCTGGCGCTTTGACTGCGGGGCGAAGAAGCGTGAAATGAACGAAAAAAAAAAAACGTGAAATCATAAATAACGAAAGTCGAGACGCCAGTTCGTGTGTCTCCCGGCAACGGTTGGCAGCAGGGCTTCGCCAAAATGCATCGACGGCGCGTCGCTGTAGGCCACCTGCGCAACTGCGTCGCTCCCGTTACCCGTCGCGTCGTTGTCATCGGTGTCACATAGACATTTTAGTGTTTATTTTAATTCAGTTTATTTTTTTATAATATTTTTATAAAGGTTAATATTTAAGTTAAATATATATATGATCAGTGGCGGCAGCGATGTGGTGGATATTAGTGTTGTCAACCTTAAACATCGCTGAGCATCCTGGAGAGATGTCCGCTGTGTACACAGGCACGATTCTTTAAAGGTAAGCGGGGTCTGAATGTGCTTATTGGAAATTGGAAGGTGAACGAGGCCGTCATCGACGTTCTGTACGGGGCCAAATCTATGTGCCCTATGAAGAAGGATGGCGGCATTCGTCCTATTGCCGTGGGAACTATGTACCAAGTGGTAGTGTATGGCAGCCAAAATTTGTTTTAAATTTTATGGTGACGCGGTTTCAGAAAAAATTCAGCCCCTGCAGCTAGATTACGGCTCTAAAGGGGGCTGAGAAGCTGCCGTACACACCTTGTCGACCTACCTTAATTCCGGCAAAGGGGAGGTCGTCCTGAAGGTTGACATAAAGAATGCCTTCAATTCAGGGACACCTTGCTGGCAGAAACTAAAAAAGAAATATCCCAAATCCATAGTTTCCTTTGGCAATGTTACAGACACCCATCTAAATGACTGTAACGAGATGTTTTGGAATTCTTGAGAATTGGGCTGTTGGCTGCCAACAAGGTGACCCCCTCGGGCCAGTGATTTTTAGTTTAGCCATTCAACTTTATTAGAAACCGAAATTCAAAATTTAAAGTTTGGTATATTGATGATGGAACCCTGGGAGGCGATGTAGAAACGGTTCTAAATGACTTAAAATTCTTAAAAAAAAAAAAAAATCCATTGGCCTTGAAGGTTGAGCCTTTCGAAATGTGAACTATTCTTAGCAGACACTACTGACAGACATCTTACACTTCCCAAATTTAATGCAATAGCTCCAGAAATCAAAATTATGGAAAAAGTTATCTTCGTCTTCTTGGGTCTCCAATCTTTGAGAATTCCTTTCCCGTTTTTATTGAGGATCAAACAACATTTCAACGACGTTTCGGAAAGATTGTTCCAAATTAACATGCATTCGGCCATCACCCTAATTTGTTACTGCTGTTTCGGCCCAAAATTAACATATTTCTTTCGCGTTTCGCATTTATGGATGCACACGTACCTTTTAGACAGAATAGAGCAAATTATCCGACACACACTTACTTCGATCTTAAATATGGCCATGGACGACCGAGCTTGGGCACAAGCCATTCTTCCCATTTGTATAACAAGCCTCGGCGTCCGCAAAATTTACAGTATAGTTTACCGGCTTTCATATCCTCAGTCCACGGCACTGAGAAATTAATCTGGGAAATATTATCCTCCACAATGCTTGATTTTGATGTGCCGTGCATCACCGAGGCTATGGATGCCTGGAAACACACTACTTTCCGCCTCGCTGCTTCCCTACGACTAGGACCTCCATGTTGTTCTCCGCATCGCTGTCATTGTGGCGAAGTTGTCAACAGTCTAGGACACCACGGCCTGTCTTGCAACCGAAGTGCGGTGCTTAGCGCGGCATGCGAACATTAAAGACATCATCCGATGACCTCTTGTCTCCGTCGGCGTTTCAGCTGTATTAGAACCCAATGGCTTGGCACGCGACGATGGCAAGAGACCGGACGGCATGTCATTATTTCCATGGAAGATGGGTAGGCGTTTATTATGGGATGCAACGTGTGTCGATACTCTTGCGCCATCCCATCTTCCTGCCTCGGTGTGCTGTGCTGGCGCTGCCGCTGCGGCAGAAAACCTCAAGCAGCGAAAGTTTAATAACCTTATTGGTAATTATATTTTCGAGCTGTTTGGGGTTGAAACCCTAGGGCCGTGGAGTCCGAGTGCTTATGCTCTCATAAGTACACCTCAAAACGGCTGGTTGACACTTCCCATGATTCAAGGGCTGGTTTTTACCTGGCCAGAGGCTAAGCATTGCTATACAAGACAAACAACTTGAGATTATGGTAGACGACAAATTAATTAGTAAAGAAGCTGACACACACAGGCACAGGCATTCAATGAGTTTTTTGTCAACATACCTGTAACTACGACTCGCTCCTTAAATTCGTTCCCATCTAAAGCTGAAAACCTCTTGCATAGTAGTGTGCCTAAGTGTAGTGACCTATTCAGTTTCGAACATGTAACGCCTCGTGATGTAGTTAATGTTTTTAACACACTTAAGTCTAAAAACACCGGTGATTTCTGGGGCATTTCCATTAAACTTTTGAGTAATATAATAGATATCGTAGCCCCCTATCTAGCTATCACTTTTAATAAATGTGTTGATTCAGGAACTTTTCCTGACCTCATGAAGCATAGTAAAGTCATACCATTATTTAAATCAGGTAATAAAAATGACGTCCGTAATTTCAGGCCTATTTCTATCTTACTTGCATTTAGCAAAATGTTCGAAAAGTTGGTACTCAAACAGTTGCTAAGATATTTTAATTTAAATAGCCTCCTTCATAATGAGCAATATGGTTTTACAAAAGGTCGTTCGACTACAGATGCGGGTGTTGCTCTGGTGAAACACATATGTAACGCATAAGAGAAATCGCAAAATGCTATTGGAGTCTTCTGTGATCTCTCCAAAGCCTTTGATTGCGTGCACCATGAGACGTTCTTGTGTAAGCTGCGTTATTACGGTGTCCATAACGAAGCTTTAAACGTAATAAATTCTTATTTACATAATAGGTTGCAATGTGTAGAAGTTAATGGAGTAAAATCGTCCGGGCTACCAGTTCAGTTAGGTGTGCCTTAAGGCTCAATACTTGGCCCATTCTTGATTTTAGTGTATATCAATGACTTACCATTTTATTTAAAGGATATTTGTGATGTTGTACTGTTTGCAAATGATACTTCTCTTATTTTTAAAGTAGACAGGAATAGACAAGATTTTGACGACGTAAACAGTGCACTCTCAATGGTTACGGATTGGTTTACGGCAAATAACCTAGTTCTCAATGCCAAGAAAATAAAATGTGTAAAATTTGCCTTACCGAATGTTAGAAATCTAGGTCCCAACATCGTCTTAGATAAAGAGGTGCTTGAGACCGTAGACTCGGCAGTTTTTCTGGGCATAACAGTAGATACCAGACTTCGGTGGGGATCACACATATTAAGCCTAGCAGGGAGGCTCAGTTCAGCTGCCTACGCCGTCAGAAAAGTAAGACAATACACTGGCGTCGATACGGCTCGGTTAGTCTACTTTAGTTATATTCACAGCGTTATGTCCTGCGGTATTCTGCTATGGGGCAAAGCTGCTGATATTCAAAATATTGTTCTCCTTCAAAAACGTGCTATTCATGCAATTTACCAGCTAGGTGCCAGAGTTTCCTTGAGGGACTTTTTTAAAGATGTTGGTATTCTCACGGTGGCATCACAATTCATATTCGCTAACATTTTATATATTAGGTAAAATATACACTTGTACACTAAAAACAGTGATATTCACACCGTTAACACAAGAAATAAGGACAAACTACGTGCTCCCTTTCACCGGCTACATAAGGTTCATTACTCATTTGTTGGGCTTGGTAGACTTTTTATAACAAGCTAGTAAATCTGTTTATACTGGGTTTGTGTAATTACTGTAAGAGTTAGTGAGGTTAGTAACTTTGAATTCTCGCGAAAACGTGCACTTATTGATATTATGCAATCTGCACTTATATTGAAAGGATGTAAAGTTTTCCGAATCCACTCAACCGTTTTAACAGGATATATTTTATTCTATTGTAAATTGGCTTCTACGTGGATTAAGTCGCAGACAGAAAACAATCTGCCTAGCGGTTTCCCAACTCTCTGTACTGATAAATACTAGTATTTTACATCGAGCAAGTCGCGGACAGAAGCCAGTCGCTAAATAATGAGCAAGCGTGTTTGTGTTCAAAGCCCTTTTTTTAATAACATCGAATTGTTGTGTTTCCCAATGCTAAGGAAAACCCTTAATGATCAATAATAATTGATTACATAGATTTCCTAAAAATTGCCTTGTCATCATCTAAGAGCAGCACTGCCTCCCACTCCCGCATCGAGCCAGTCTCGTTCCGATCGCCGAACCTCTACCATCTCCTATTATCGCTGTGTCTGCCAGTTTAAACTTAAAGTTAAACCCAAAAGTGTAACAAGGTCAAACCCCAAATTAAACTACTTCTTTTAGCGTTTTTAAAGTGTTTTTTTTTTTAATAATGTTAACCTGGTCTCCCGTATCAGAATGGTTAGGCAGGTATAGGCGGGTTTATTTAGAGTACCCACATTTTGCCAGCTACGTTCAAGTCCATTGTAGTAGGGGCAAAACTATTGTCATCAACCGGGCACAAAGCCAGACTCCGGGCTATTACAGACAAATTCCTGATGTATAGAGCTTTGCCCTACCCGGGAATTGAACGCAGGACTTCCTGCTCATTAGTAGCGCTTGTGACTACTAGATCAATGAGGCAGTCAGACATTATCTTCTTTTACCAGAATAAGCCTTTACCCAAGACAGTGGCACAAAACATACATAACGTCGTATTATAATTAAATTCGATTCAATCGTTTTACTGGTTCTAGAATAGAATGATGGCCATGAACTGCAAAGCGAACGATACGAGCCATAGGGTTTGCAGGATGACATGAATAATTGCGCGTGCAGAACGATACATGTGACAGAAGTGAGACTTAAAAAAGAAGAGAGATTTGTGTGGAGACAGAGAGAGTTACATCTTCTCCTCTATCGTGAAACGAAATGTGTCTAAACGTGACGTGACCTTGAAATTTCACTATCAATTCTCATCCAATTATCGAATCGCCGCCTTATTTCACTTCAAAATATTCGCGGCATAACTTTGCAGCCTGTGATATCTACAGGGTGTTTGGCAGAACGTTGAACATACGAAAATGGTGGATAGGTGGGGTCATCTGCTACTTACTCAGCCCTAATTTATTTGGCCCTGGCCAAAAAAAAAAAAAAGAAATAATTCTTAAAGGTTTTTTTATAAAAGCAAATTACATACCATTAGAAAGGGCACACACTAGGGATGTTTTTCATGAATTGGAACTCCTCAATCATTTTTTTTTATGCAAGTTGAAATTAAGATTTAAGTATTTTTTACATTATTCTGTAAGTTTGAGAGGACTCATAACTTTTTTTCTAGCTAACATCTAACAAAAATATTGCCTGTTTTACCTATTTTTAATAAAAATTACACTTTAAAGTTAAGAAAGTGGTGAAACTAGAAGAAAGCAATTTTTTTTTAATATCCAGGGAGCCAGGGACACATGAATTAGGGCTGAGTAAGTAGCAGATGACCCCACCTATCCACCATTTTCGTATGTTCAACATTCTGCCATACACCCTGTATATCTACAAGTTCACAAACATGAAATGGCAATACTAACACCAGTCCGATAAAAATGATAAATATAATAAATTACCTTGATTCATAATGTAACAGCTGCTGTACGGATCGCCGCTGAAACCAGGCAAGCACGAGCAGTACGATGAGTGGTTGATGACGTTACACTGGGTATTGTTGCCGCAAAGCCCGGGGCATGGGTCTCTGCACTGGTTATTGAAGCACGCCATGACCTCGTTGCACTCAGAGTCGATAATACACTCCGGTCTGCATCTCGGCGGAAAGCCAGTGTAATCCGGAAGACAAGTGCAGCGCGCGTGGCCATTGATCACTTGGCATTGGGAATTCGGACCACATGGTGATGGTATGCAGGGAGATACATCTGGTCGTTGCGTCGGTATTCATAGTGGCCATGAAAAACATTAAATATTTAGTAAAAGAAATATAGAGTTTGTGACAAGTGTTAAATTATTTGGAATACAGGGTGCACTTGTAGTCATGGGCATTATTTTGAACTAAGACTACTAATGAAACTATTTATATTAGGGCTACTATTACGCAAATCAAAAATATTATTAATGCAATTATGGAAAATATTATTAATGTAATTCGTACAAAGTATTCTGTTGCGCATCGCGATAGCGAATACTGCCATCTAGACTCCGCCATACGCGTCATTGCGCGTGAACTCTTTGAACTCGCCCGACTCACGTGTTATAGGTATTTGCTAACGATTTGATTCCTAATTCATTCCAACTTGTCGATACTCAATACTCAATCATTTATTGCGTTCCACAATGTAATGTATATGCTTACGTGGTAAAAAAACATTTATTGTAACAATCGTGGACCCTGTCGGGCACAGCAACAGAAAAATTTGAAGTAAGATGACTTATTTAGGTATACATAAAATTTTAGTATCAGTTTATATTGTCATGTCAGTTCTATAGATTTGTCAATTAAATATTCATTTATGCTATAATAACATTTATTTAGTAATAACTTTTATAATTAATTTACAAAAATAGCAATCTTTTTCTCATTTCTGAGTACCTCGGGTAGTTTGTTATACATTTTTATCGACATAACCAGTGGACTAGATGAGTGCATTTTTAAACGGGATGTCGGTAGCTTTAACCGTGTGTTGTGTCGGAGTGTGTATCGTGCTTGTATGTCTTCTCGTTTTGTGTAAAAATCTTGGTGTGTGTGTGCGAATTTACAGATTTCCAGTATATAATAGGTTGGGGAAAAAGTTTCTTCGCATTTTTTAAGAATATTCAAAACATTTTTTAATAAAGTTTATTTACATTTAACTAAAGTTTTTAGGTACCATTTTGTTCGATAACTTTTTGCCATCTTGTAGGTAGGGACAAGATCCCATTGCTATAGAAATTTTGGGACTTCTGGTCAAAATACCGCGACAAGTGGTTTTGGCAGTCCTCTCGTGATGTTAACCTGACACTGCCTAAAGAATTCTGAAGAGACCGAAACAGGTGGAAATCTGAAGGTGCAAGGTCAGGACTATACGGCGGATGCATTAACACCTCCCAGCCAAACTCTCTTAATTTTTGTTGGGTGGCTAAAGATGTGTGAGGTCTAGCGTTATCATGATGAAAAACCACACCCCTTCTGTTGATTAATTCCGGCCGCTTTCTCTCAACTTCTTGCTTTAATCTCATCAGTTGTTTGCAGTAGAGTTCAGAATCGATGGTCCTGCCTGGTGGTAACAGCTCATAATGAATAATGCCCTTCCAATCCCACCACACACACAGCATCACCTTGTTGCGAGTTAACCCGGGTTTCACCACAGTCTGTGAAGCCTGACCGGCCTTTGACCACGACCTTTTTCGCACGTTCTTGTCATACGTGATCCACTTTTCATCACCAGTTATCAGCTTCTTCAAAATTGGTTTGGTTTCATTACGTCGTAATAAAGAATCACAAATGAGTACACGGTTCATTAGGTTTCTTTCAGTGAGCTCGTGAGGTACCCAAATGTCGAGCTTTTTGTGTACCCAGTTTTTTTTAAATGCGCCAAAACTGTTTTGTGGTCAATTTCCAGTTCTTCAGCTACGTCGTAACTACTGGTATGCCGATCTTGCTCCACTTTTTCAAAAATGGCATCCATTTTATCCGTAATAGGGCGACCAGAGCGACGTGCATCTTTGACATCAAAATTTCCGGATTGAAAACGCTTAAACCAAATTTGTGCTACTCTCACAGACACTACACTAGGTCCATAAACATCGCAAATTTTTTTCGCGGCTTGCGTTGCATTTTTACCTTTTTTGTAGTAAAATTTTAAAATGTATCGAATTTCTTCATTAGATTCACTCATCTTGACGGTACGAAAAACAAATGAAAATCACACATTTTCCTAATTTGAATTTGGAATTATGTTCTTTAAAATTTAAACTTTCAATGATACCAAAACCAGCCAGATACAAATAGTATAGCCAAAGAGATTTTATTACAAGTTCATACATACTATAATGCGAAAAGACTTTTTCCCCAACCTAATATATACAAGGAAGAGTTAGAATGTTTAGTTTTTTGAAATGGGGTTTGCAGCTATCCGTTTGTTCTAAATTAACTAAAATCCGAAGTAACTTTTTTTGAGTTGTGAACAGCGCCGGTGCGTCTGTGCTATTTCCCCACATTAATACGCCGTAGCAAAGCCTTGCATGAGCATAGGCATAGTAGATGACCAGAGCTGTTTTCAAGTTTGTGGTCGTTTTTATTTCTCGAAAAGCGTACAAAAATTTAGAAAGTTTGGTTTTTATTTTCTGTACGTGTGGTTTCCAATTGATGTTTGAATCTACAGTTAAGCCTAATAGTAGGAATTCATTTATTGTTTCTATTTTGTGATTACCATAAGAAAAATTTAGATAAAGAGGATTTTTTTGGTGGGGGTGTAAAGTTATTAATTCAGTTTTAGCAAAATTGATTTCCAGATTATGTTCGTTCATCCAGGTGATTGTTTTAGTAAAAATATTATTAAGGATATTATTTAAATGTACGATATCATGACATATCGTGATGACATACGTAAAAATAGAAAGATCGTCCGCAAAAAATACGCATGGTCCGGATTCCTTTATGGTTTTTGGCAGATCGTTGATGTAAATGAGAAAAAGAAGATATCCAACAACGCTCCCTTGGGGTATTGAGGCGTTTAATATCTTATTGTCGGATCGAAAGTTTTAAGTTCGTTCATTTTGTTGTTAAAGAATTCTATCTCTACAAATTGCGCTCTGTTTTCTAAGTAAAATTTGAACCATTCATATGATTTGCCGCGGATTCCCACTCCAAAGAGCTTATTTAATAAAATTCCATATTGCACCTTATCGTAGGCTTTGGTCATGTCAAGCAGAATACCGATTGCGTATTGTTTAGTATTTATTATATTTAGGGCTTCCTGTATAAATTTGTAAACTGCTAGCGATGTGGATCTGTTTCTTCGAAAGCCATTTCGGCATTCATCAAATATTTTATATTTCTCACAGAAGGTGTACACACGATTACAAATTGCTTTTTCAAAAATCTTTGAAGCAGTAGTACGTACTAATAATTATCGTCCAATAGCAGAAGAGCTATTGGACGATAATTATTAGGGTCTGTTTAGCGCGATTTTTAGCTGATCATGGAATACGCCCTCTTCAAAAGATTGGTTTATTCATTTGAAGAAAGGCAAAATGAATTTGTCTGCACATTGCCTTAGTAAACTAGGCGGTAATTCGTCAATTCCGTAACTGCTTTTGTTTTTTAGGCGTTTTATCAAAGTGTTTATTTCGTAACAACGGGGGAAAGGAACATTGAGTTTTGGTAGGAGAGAGCACGCGGGTAGCTTTTGACTTGTTTATTCGTAAAGGTCTTTCTTCGCCGATGGATGCAAAAAAGTTATTGAAGATGTTGGCACTTCAATAACTTTTATTACACATCACGTTAAAACCTTTGAAATACAGATGAATATGAGTGATTGTTATAAGTATTTAACATCAGCAGGTTTGTTTACATTTCTATCAAAGCTTTACCGATCTTACGAGACATAATTTATTTGGTTTACGGTTTCAAGACACGCGTCACTCAGTGTATTAAATTATTTGACTACTACAACTACATACGGATGCAAAAAGTTATTGAAGATGTTGGCAACTTCCTTTGGTTCCGAGGTTGTTATAACGTTGTTACTTTGTAGTGTTATGTTGTTTTTTCCTTTTTTGTTTGTTTTATTGGTACGTTCGTTTATTATGTTCCACATTGTTTTAACTTTGTTATTTGACTTTTTTATTTTGTTAATGTATTGTAATTTTCTTGCTGTTTTTACAGATTTTTTAAATATTTTCTCATATTTTATAATACTTCGTTAGTATTGGGTTATTTGTTTTAAAGTAAGTGTTTTTAATAATCTTTTATTTTTGCAGGAGATTTTGATGCCTTTGGTTAACCAATATTTCTTGTAATTCGCTTTTATTTTATTTTTTTGTTTAGGAATGCATTCGTTCAGGATTTTAGATAATGAATCGTGAAATGCTTTATAGTTGTCGTTCATATTGCTATTTATTGATATAATAACGTTCCGATCTATGGTATTTAGAGCACATTTAAATTTCAATATGTTTGTGTTGTTAAATAATCTCTTGTATGCGTACCAAGTAGGTTGTGTGGTTGTTACATTAGATATGGTGATGTGTATCACTGTTCCGCAATGATCTGATCTTTTCTGTAAGTTTGAGAGGACTCATAACTTTTTTTCTAGCTAACATCTAACAAAAATATTGCCTGTTTTACCTATTTTTGATAAAAATTACACTTTAAAGTTAAGAAAGTGGTGAAACTAGAAGAAAGCAATTTTTTTTTTAATATCCAGGGAGCCAGGGACACATGAATTAGGGCTGAGTAAGTAGCAGATGACCCCACCTATCCACCATTTTCGTATGTTCAACGTTCTGCCATACACCCTGTATATCTACAAGTTCACAAACATGAAATGGCAATACTAACACCAGTCCGATAAAAATGATAAATATAATAAATTACCTTGATTCATAATGTAACAGCTGCTGTACGGATCGCCGCTGAAACCAGGCAAGCACGAGCAGTACGATGAGTGGTTGATGACGTTACACTGGGTATTGTTGCCGCAAAGCCCGGGGCATGGGTCTCTGCACTGGTTATTGAAGCACGCCATGACCTCGTTGCACTCAGAGTCGATAATACACTCCGGTCTGCATCTCGGCGGAAAGCCAGTGTAATCCGGAAGACAAGTGCAGCGCGCGTGGCCATTGATCACTTGGCATTGGGAATTCGGACCACATGGTGATGGTATGCAGGGAGATACATCTGGTCGTTGCGTCGGTATTCATAGTGGCCATGAAAAACATTAAATATTTAGTAAAAGAAATATAGAGTTTGTGACAAGTGTTAAATTATTTGGAATACAGGGTGCACTTGTAGTCATGGGCATTATTTTGAACTAAGACTACTAATGAAACTATTTATATTAGGGCTACTATTACGCAAATCAAAAATATTATTAATGCAATTATGGAAAATATTATTAATGTAATTCGTACAAAGTATTCTGTTGCGCATCGCGATAGCGAATACTGCCATCTAGACTCCGCCATACGCGTCATTGCGCGTGAACTCTTTGAACTCGCCCGACTCACGTGTTATAGGTATTTGCTAACGATTTGATTCCTAATTCATTCCAACTTGTCGATACTCAATACTCAATCATTTATTGCGTTCCACAATGTAATGTATATGCTTACGTGGTAAAAAAACATTTATTGTAACAATCGTGGACCCTGTCGGGCACAGCAACAGAAAAATTTGAAGTAAGATGACTTATTTAGGTATACATGCAACTAACTATTGTACGTATAGTATAAGGTAACATTTTATTATTTATTAATTAATTTAATCTAAAATTTTAGTATCAGTTTATATTGTCATGTCAGTTCTATAGATTTGTCAATTAAATATTCATTTATGCTATAATAACATTTATTTAGTAATAACTTTTATAATTAATTTACAAAAATAGCAATCTTTTTCTCATTTCTGAGTACCTCGGGTAGTTTGTTATACATTTTTATCGACATAACCAGTGGACTAGATGAGTGCATTTTTAAACGGGATGTCGGTAGCTTTAACCGTGTGTTGTGTCGGAGTGTGTATCGTGCTTGTATGTCTTCTCGTTTTGTGTAAAAATCTTGGTGTGTGTGTGCGAATTTACAGATTTCCAGTATATAATAGGTTGGGGAAAAAGTTTCTTCGCATTTTTTAAGAAAATTCAAAACGTTTTTTAATAAAGTTTATTTACATTTAACTAAAGTATGTAGGTACCATTTTGTTCGATAACTTTTTGCCATCTTGTAGGTAGGGACAAGATCCCATTGCTATAGAAATTTTGGGACTTCTGGTCAAAATACCGCGACAAGTGGTTTTGGCAGTCCTCTCGTGATGTTAACCTGACACTGCCTAAAGAATTCTGAAGAGACCGAAACAGGTGGAAATCTGAAGGTGCAAGGTCAAGACTATACGGCGGATGCATTAACACCTCCCAGCCAAACTCTCTTAATTTTTGTTGGGTGGCTAAAGATGTGTGAGGTCTAGCGTTATCATGATGAAAAACCACACCCCTTCTGTTGATTAATTCCGGCCGCTTTCTCTCAACTTCTTGCTTTAATCTCATCAGTTGTTTGCAGTAGAGTTCAGAATCGATGGTCCTGTCTGGTGGTAACAGCTCATAATGAATAATGCCCTTCCAATCCCACCACACACACAGCATCACCTTGTTGCGAGTTAACCCGGGTTTCACCACAGTCTGTGAAGCCTGACCGGCCTTTGACCACGACCTTTTTCGCACGTTCTTGTCATACGTGATCCACTTTTCATCACCAGTTATCAGCTTCTTCAAAAATGGTTTGGTTTCATTACGTCGTAATAAAGAATCACAAATGAGTACACGGTTCATTAGGTTTCTTTCAGTGAGCTCGTGAGGTACCCAAATGTCGAGCTTTTTGTGTACCCAGTTTTTTTTAAATGCGCCAAAACTGTTTTGTGGTCAATTTCCAGTTCTTCAGCTACGTCGTAACTACTGGTATGCCGATCTTGCTCCACTTTTTCAAAAATGGCATCCATTTTATCCGTAATAGGGCGACCAGAGCGACGTGCATCTTTGACATCAAAATTTCCGGATTGAAAACGCTTAAACCAAATTTGTGCTACTCTCACAGACACTACACTAGGTCCATAAACATCGCAAATTTTTTTCGCGGCTTGCGTTGCATTTTTACCTTTTTTGTAGTAAAATTTTAAAATGTATCGAATTTCTTCATTAGATTCACTCATCTTGACGGTACGAAAAACAAATGAAAATCACACATTTTCCTAATTTGAATTTGGAATTATGTTCTGTAAAATTTAAACTTTCAATGATACCAAAACCAGCCAGATACAAATAGTATAGCCAAAGAGATTTTATTACAAGTTCATACATACTATAATGCGAAAAGACTTTTTCCCCAACCTAATATATACAAGGAAGAGTTAAAATGTTTAGTTTTTTGAAATGGGGTTTGCAGCTATCCGTTTGTTCTAAATTAACTAAAATCCGAAGTAACTTTTTTTGAGTTGGGAACAGCGCCGGTGCGTCTGTGCTATTTCCTATAAAATTTAGAAAGTTTGGTTTTTATTTTCTGTACGTGTGGTTTCCAATTGATGTTTGAATCTACAGTTAAGCCTAATAGTGGGAATTCGTTTATTGTTTCTATTTTGTGATTACCATAAGAAAAATTTAGATAAAGAGGATTTTTTTGGTGGGGGTGTAAAGTTATTAATTCAGTTTTAGCAAAATTGATTTCCAGATTATGTTCGTGCATCCAGGTGATTGTTTTAGTAAAAATATTATTAAGGATATTATTTAAATGTACGATATCATGACATATCGTGATGACATACGTAAAAATAGAAAGATCGTCCGCAAAAAATACGCATGGTCCGGATTCCTTTATGGTTTTTGGCAGATCGTTGATGTAAATGAGAAAAAGAAGATATCCAACAACGCTCCCTTGGGGTATTGAGGCGTTTAATATCTTATTGTCGGATCGAAAGTTTTTAAGTTCGTTCATTTTGTTGTTAAAGAATTCTATCTCTACAAATTGCGCTCTGTTTTCTAAGTAAAATTTGAACCATTCATATGATTTGCCGCGGATTCCCACTCCAAAGAGCTTATTTAATAAAATTCCATATTGCACCTTATCGTAGGCTTTGGTCATGTCAAGCAGTATACCGATTGCGTATTGTTTAGTATTTATTATATTTAGGGCTTCCTGTATAAAGTAAACTGCTAGCGATGTGGATCTGTTTCTTTGAAAGCCATTTTGGCATTCATCAAATATTTTATATTTCTCACAGAAGGTGTACACACGATTACAAATTGCTTTTTCAAAAATCTTTGAAGCAGTAGGCAGAAGAGCTATTGGACAATAATTATTAGGGTCTGTTTAGCGCGATTTTTAGCTGATCATGGAATACGCCCTCTTCTTGGCATTCATCAAATATTTTATATTTCTCACAGAAGGGTGTACACACGATTCCAAATTGCTTTTTCAAAGATCTTTGAAGCAGTAGGCAGAAGAGCTATTGGACGATAATTATTAGGGTCTCTTTAGCGCGATTTTTAGCTGATCATGGAATACGCCTTCTTCAAAAGATTGGTTTATTCATTTGAAGAAAGGCAAAATGAATTCGACTGCACATTGCCTGAGTAAACCAGGCGGTAATTCGTCAATTCCGTAACTGCTTTTGTTTTTTAGGCTTTTTATCAAAGTGTTTATTTTGTAACAACGGGGGAAAGGAACATTGAGTTTTGGTAGGTGAGAGCACGCGGGTACCTTTTGACTTGTTTATTCGTAAAGGTCTTTCTTCGCCGATGGATGCAAAAAAGTTATTGAAGAGCCAACATCTTCAATAACTTTTTTGCATCCATCGTTATGGATTGACGATGAATTAATTTCCTGTGTAGTTTTGCTGAATTTACAAAGTTGGAATCACAGTGCCTCATTACAAAAAATGGTCAGGAATCACGACGTGTATTTTCCAATAATTGTAACGAACTTACTAACTTATACTAACACGTATTTTAAATATGTTCAAATGTCCACCGCTTTTTTCAATACACAACTGAGCCCGACGTCTTTTACTCTGACCAACACGCTTGCACATTAGCGGTCGAAGCATCGTGTTCACAGTTAGTCTACTAACACTTAATGCACAGCAATCCAAGTGCATGTAAGTACGTGCGTAAAAAGGCGCATGCGGCGATTACGTCACAGGATCAATAGTAAATCAACAACATGCGTCATCACATCACACCTGCGCAGTCGTTATGACACTAGTTTGGGAGGCCGCCCCGGGCGGGGGTGATATTCGTATTTTTGCTGATGAGAGAGAGCGGGACGGAGAGAGTGCGCAGGTGGCATGCCTTAACGTGCGCTTACACAAACAACTAAAATTGCTCCATCTTGGGAAATTCTTGTCAAGTATGACGTCACGATTACATCCAGCAATTTAGGGCAATGGCAACATGTAGCAACCTGTTGCCAGAGATACGGCCACACAATATTAAGCAATATGGAGCAACTTAAAAAGCTAGGCAATGCGCCTCCCCCGCCGCCTCCGCCGCCGGCCGGTTCCTCTAGCAAAAACCAGACGGAGTCATTAGGGCATGAATCTCGGAATCGCGGAATATCACAATATCGGAATCTCGGAACGTAATCCCGATATTACAATTCCGATACTGAGTGATCTAATATCGGATTCAGCCAATATCGGTATAAATTGTAAAGAGTTTTGTTAATTCTGAGTTCAGTAGTTTAATTAGTAATAAGTAGAGGAAAGTAAGGGGAAAAATGTGATTTAATCAATACAGTAGTCCTAGACAATTTAGACATACTTAAAACAACCAATGTTTAAAACAAATTAAAGAATACGATAAAAATATGTTTTTTATTGCAGGTACTCAATCCAACCTCGTATCGAATTAGCAATATTAAAATAAAATGTGCATTTTCTAACGAAATAGCGTAATTCCGATATTAATATCGGGATTCCGATATTGAGATCTAATATCGGAAATCAGTATCGGAATTGAAAACCTTCCGAATGTAGAAATTTTTTCGTCAATTTTCTTTCTATCTCGTTTGTACAAACGAGATAGAAAGAAAATTGACGAAAAAATTTCCAAACCCATTGGATATTCGGCAACGCATGAAATATATGGAGCAATCATAAGCAATATTGCGGAAACACATCGGCAATTTATTGTTGTTGCTCCAGATTGCTTCACTTAATTGATCCAGATCGATCCATTAGTGTTGCCGAGTAATAATTTCTCAAAAAATTGAAGACGTTTTTTTTTTTTTTTTCTGGGTGGGAAATCATCAAATAACTTCTCCCGCTCTGGGTGGAGCGGGAGGGCGTGTCAGACTTTTACTGACTAAAACCCACCCGTGTTCCCTCAGTTGCCTGTGTGCCAGGGACCGCGGTATCTCTTTCGAGCAACCCGCACCCCTGGCAGGCAAATTGAAGACGTTTGTTTGATGTTTGTTTACTATTCCGTTCCGCGCTGTACTGCGCTTTTAAGATTGTGATACTTTAAGACTTCTTGGTGTTTGTGGAGTATTTATTTTAAAATTAATTAATATTTTTATTGTTAATTTGCAATAATAGCCTTTTGCAATATGCTTTACTAAATTTTTAGGATTCTCCATAATTGTATTAATATTTTTTTTTTAATTTGAGTAATAGTAGCCCTAATGCAAATAGTATTATGAGTCTTAGTTTAAAATAATGCCCACGACTTCAATTCCACCCTACACAATTAGTAAATGGAACACCGATGAATGGGTCCTGACATGAACATATAGCCATTCGTTTTGTGCCAATCGCTTGCAGATTTAAAGTTAATAACCTGTCAAACTCAACTTTACCAAGTTCAAAACTTAAAGTTCTCAATTCAAAAACAGGTAGATAATTTTGTCCCAGATCCCATCTCATCTCCATGGATTCCCTGGCCACTTTCTAAACGTACCTCGTCCACTTCTTTCCGCCTTAATCTGAAAGGACCTCGGGCGCGGTACAATCGAAAGAGATTTAGTGTGAGCGACAGAGAGAGTTATATCTTTCTCCTATCTCGTATAACGAAATTTGCCTAAACGTGCTGCGTCCTTGAAATTTCATTCTCAGTATTATCCCAATTATCGAATCGCCCCCTAAAAAGTTTCACTTCAAAAGATTCAAATGAATATAGGAAGTTTCAGGACATAACTCTTTAGCCTATAATAAATGTACCAACAAGTTCACAAACATTAAATTCACGTGAAACAAGTGGTTTCGATACTAGCACAATTCAGATGAAAGTTGTAAATATAAGCAGTTCGATACCTTGATGCATGATTTGACAGCTGTTGAACGGATCGCCGGTGAAACCAGGGAAGCAGGTGCAGTACGTGTTGTGGTTGTTGACGCTACACTGCGCGTAGCCACCGCAAACCCCGGGGCACGGGTCGCTGCACCGGTTGTTGATGCACGCCATGTCTGCGTTGCACTCAGAGTCGAGAGTACACTCCGGTGGGCATCTCGGCGGAATGCCAATGTAATTCGGCACACAAGTGCAGCGCGCGTGGCCATTGATCACTTGGCATCGGAAATTTGGACCACATGGTGATGGTATGCACGGATCTACTTCTGGTTGTCGCTTCAGAATGGATAGTGGCACTGAAAAACAAAAAAAAAAAAATTGTATAATTTTAACCAACTAAATTATACGTGTTTATGTGGCAAAAATGCCTTTTTACTTTATGCTACAATATACATACAAAAAGCAATCGGCTTCCGAAAAACCACTACAAAGTGAAAAATAAGTTTAATTTCGGAAGTCGGTGACTTTGGATATGTATTTTAATATTTTGTCACCGCCTTCCGAAATTAAAGTTATTTTTCACTTTGTAGTGGTTTTTCGGAAGTCGGTTGTTTTTTTTTTTAAATGTTTTTATTTTTCACTTTTTAGTTATAGTACTTACCCCACTAATTCCAAATTTCATCATCCTTGGGGTCAAAACAATACATATTTATGCGATAGCTGCAATCGCGGGTGATTTACTGTTATTTTTTGAAGAGTTTCGTTGTCTGTCTCCGAAACGCATCATCAGATCCATATGAAATTGAAATGGAACCACACCGAAAGCACCAGCTTTCAAATAAAAAAATAATCATAATAACATACAGTCGAATTGAGAACCTCCTCCTTTTTTGGAAGTCGGTTAAAAATAAGTAGATATCAATCTTTATGTTGTTGGCATGATCTGAGCTTTGGTGTTTAACGTAAGTGCAGCAAACAGTTGTTACAAAAATAAATTAATTAAACGGAATAAATTCTCTAAATGATGGTAAAAATTTCATCAAAATCCGTTGCAGAGTTCAGACAAACAACGTGGATGAACGTGGACAATATGTGTGGATGACAATTTGAAGGTCGAAATTCTGTGTCAAACACAGAATTTTCAAACAAACTTTTCAACTGATTATAATATCTGGCTCGTCTTGGCGTCTAAAATAGATCGTAACCAGCTTGACATGTTTTCGCCGAACAATCGATCAACATTATAAACTTGACGTTGACAATTTAATTCGTTTTGTATACATTTAAAAAGAAAATTCAGCGAACGTTCGAGCTTGGAAAATTGCGGAAGTCCTTTACCATAATATGGTGTTTTGCTATTCTTAGACTCACCTTCAGGTAATTTGTCTGTATCTTTTCTATCACTAGATACAATCCCTTCGTGTATCGGCAACTTGAATGTCGGATCAGCTTCTGTTACTTTTACACCATAAATTAGCGCACTTGGATAAACAACGTTCGTCGTTATTGTCAATATATATAAAGAAAATATTGTAAAACGAAATAAATTGAGCTCCATGACTGTTTCACTAAAGATTGTCTTCTCTAGTGAGTAAAATTCTAAAGGCGAAGGGACTTTTAACCGGTTGGATCGTAATTAGAGAAACAATTCAAAAGCTATTTTGTCTCGCGTGGATACACGTTCCGTACGAAGCGAAAAACTCTGCTCTTTATAAGCCAGTTTTAAATTCTGCAGTATAAAAGTGATATCGCCTGTCTATATAAATAAAAATGAAATACTGTTTGTTGGTAAGCGGATCACTTGAGAACGGCTGGCCCAATGTGGCCAGTTTTTCTTTTAAAAATGTCCGCAATATTCCGAACTAAGTAGTAATTTTTTTGAAAAATGTGATCGCCTTTTTTTCTAAGGGAATTTTGGATGAACTCAAAACCATATTGAATTTTTGACAGGACGACGTCAGTTCTAAAGGTCGACAGTTCTTATTCTTCTATAGTTTACCGCAAATTATAAAAAGTCTCGCCAAAAAGTTAGAAAATTGCGGAGAGTTACAGATTTAACGTTTTAAATGATTATAATCAAGCTTTTCCATTATGCACATAAGCAGCAGTGATGGAAAACACAACATATACAGGTTAATTGGCTGGGGCATTAAGGGTAGGTAATTCAACCGTTGTCCCTACATGAAAGGCCTTAAATTTTTGAATGCAATACCAGGGCCACGCCGCCCGTTTGCGAAGTGTGCGGCGCACACAGGCACCAAGACAATAGGGGCGCCGCCATCGAAATTATTTTTGTTACACTTACACAACAACATATTTATTCTTTGTAGTGGAGTATCGATAAGTAAGTAGGTACAATAGGCGCAACATATGCCTTGTAAATAACAAAACATATATTGCGCTTATTGTAAAAGTCTCCCAAGATACGAGTAATATGCACGTTTGTGGTTTAATTTTACGCTTTGGGTTTTAGTTTACATTAGTTACGAGCTCAGCGTTAAAATCAAAAGAACTGGCGTGAGTTTGTTTGAATGGATAAAATTTCCATTATGAGCCATTTATGTCGAAGTTCATATTTTTTGTGTAGATAGTACTCATAAATACAAAGCTTTTTACAGATTTTAAAATTTCGGACGTTCACGGTTTACGAGATATTTTTTTATAATTTCCATACAAATTGGAAAATAGCACGCCATTTGCAAATTTTTAGGTTGGCTAAATTGTCATGGTAGACGTCAAAGTTGACATTTCACGTTCCGTTGACGTTATAGGTATATTTTATTCAATTTGATGTCATATTTTTTTATAAAAAATAATTTTATTTTCTCATATTCACATCCTCGTGTTTTATTCTCACTATATGAATCTCCAAAAAATACTCAAAACCGAATCAGAGCACCCCCACTTTTCACGTGGTTTTGTCTGCCCTACCCCTAGGGTGTATATAAAAAACCGGAGGCGCGGAGGGAGTGCAGTCCTCGCCCGCTGCGTGCTTCGGCACGTAAGGGCGGAAGGGCTGCTCTGCCCGCAGCGCCGGAGATAAGGCGGAGTCAAACTGGGGGGGGAGAGAGAAGCTCTCCCTCAGTTTGACTAAATAGAGCTATTCTAACCTAAAAATTTAAACCATGGATATGTCCATAACCATGGAGTTCTTCGGTGTGGGGATGGTATAGGGGGTAGCCCCCCCTCCAACCTCTTTCCCTCCCCCCTCCGCGCACCATAAATCGATGGACCATAATGGAAATTTAACCATTTGTTTGTCAAACTAAATCAGACTTTGCCAGTATACTATTGTAGTCTTTGATGAGACTATTTTTAATCGTGATTAAAAAGGTGTCGAATAAAATGAATGACCAAGAACTAAAGTCACAAAGCGCATTTCTCGTATTTTTCTTAAAACTTTGGGAATAAATTATGGAAGCCTATGTGATTGCAGCTGTTGTCGATTCGGCAGAAAGGTAAATCCATTTATATTTTTTTGTTATTTAAGTGGAATGAAATGCTTTCGTGAAAACACTAAGGGTTTTTTGTGCTGTCCAAGTTCTTGTACAAAGCTATCTTATTCTTAATACAGTTTTGTGCAAAAACTGGATAAACCCACTTCCAGATTTTGTGAAATAAAAAATAACATTTTTTTAGAAGCCGAACCATCAAGACAGGGTTCAGTTGGAAAGATTACGAGATCATTCCAACCCATTCCAAAAAAAGTTAGCTATTTTGTTGTTAATATCTAAGTATACAATTAGATATAACATCATAAATAAAGTATGTATAAATTTAATTAATGTTTTATTTTTCACAGTAATTGGCTAACGGAAGCGAACTGGTTTCACCTATTTAGTAAATTATTATCTAAGTATATAAAACTGGAGAACATTTATTTCGGTCAAAATTAACAAATAATAAAAAAAATAAGTTTAATCAATAAGATTCGTGAAAAAAAGAGGCGCTTCATAGGTATCGCATACGGCTGTGGGGGATCGGCGCGGCCTCGGCGAATACAAACAGTCTCCGTGTGTTGATTTTCGCAAAAAAAATGTGATGCTAATCGATCCTGTTTCTTATAGAGATCAATAAACTTGATGGAACCACAGAGGTCTGCGTATTACAAATATCGGAGATCGCAAATAATCTTGCCATACATTTACGTACAAATATTAGTGCATGACAACAGTCGAATGTTGTCGAGTTTATTCCATTACTTCACTGGGCCACTAGGGAACAAAGCAGATAGTTACAGGTATAATTTACATACCGCTATACCTTTCCAGAGCTAAGCAGTCAATCATGACAGAGTAATAGAACGGTTATTTAGCTAACTTTCGACAAAGCAAAATAACTAAGCGTTTGAACGATTTTTTTGCGAACCTGTAATTGTCAGTTCGACTCTTAAGTATTGGTATTTTTTTAGAAAATGCGGGAGGTTTCGCTATGAATATTCGTATGACATAATAGTTTTCTAAGAGACCAATTACAATTAAAAAATATTTTGCTTAATTAGATGTTTATGCTTTTAAATTAGTCTACCTAGCTTAAACAGGTAATTCGTTTTAAAGTAAATTCATAAGGTATTCTTTATAATATAAGGATAGTCGTATACCTAACTTGAACATGTGATTTTTTGTTTATGCACATTTTTATGATTTCAGTTTTAAATAGTAATGTATAAGATGGATGTTCCAGATTGAATCAGGTAAATCAGACCACTGGTTTCAAAGTACCTAATTAAAAAATTGCATTACCGACTCATAGTCACACCAGATTATCACACCAGTGTGAGAAACAGTATTTTTACTATCGTTTGTATCGATAATTACTAGTGCAGTATCTACAAATTCTAATAAAGTCGATCTGCTGATCGGCGTTTACCGTTTTTCGTTCTTTGCCGACTATTTAGAATTTTTTAGTTTTAGTAATATTTCTGCCGATTTCTTCACAATAAGGTAAAAAATGTTTTCATGTCTCAGTAAAAACAAAATAAAAATATTTTTTTTTATTCATATGTAATATTTTGTGGTAAGTAGTGCAAGCTATAGCCTATGTTCAGCTGTGGATGGCCAGTGGTTCTTATGATAATACAACCTTGTCTAGTACTGACCGGTTGGAAACGCAATGCTTGAGATAATGATAAATAAGGCAATTGACAGACCAACTACAATACAACTAATTTGCACATTCCAACATCAACGATTGTTTTCACATTCGATTACCATAGATTTTTGTATGCTTAATATTTAAAACAAGTGGACGAGTATTGTTATTAAAGCAACAACAATACTATAAACAGAAAGTATACAAAAAATTATCACAAATATAGTTTCGTCGAAACCTTTGTAACAGTATAAAGTGCTCAGGTTCGCTCACAATAAATGTAAGTACCATATACCCTCAGATTAACTACAATACAACTAATTTGTACATTTCAGCGTCAACGATTTTACAAATCGTGCATTGGTTCCGCATTCGCTTGCCATGGATTTTTGTATAATTAATAGAAAACGTGGACAAGTGTTGTTATTTAAGCAACATCAGTACTATAAACAGAGAGTTGACAAAAATTGATCGCAAATATGGTTTTGTCGTAACCGTCGTAACATTATAAAGTGCTCAGGCTCGCTTACAATAAACGTAAGTACCATATACCCTCAAATTATAAAATACTTATATAAAACACAAGTACTTACTTACATTTTTATCTCATTTCTTTTTTTACCGGACTATGGCGAAGCAAAAAGCAGGATTATGATTTTGACCAATATGTATGTATGTGTGTTAATCTGTTCTCTCATACCTTCTAAACTACTTGTCATAATTGGACAAATGTGGTATCGTTGGAAGCGTCTTAACCGTCAAACCGCTGGTTATAGGCTATGTGATGTCCCAATAAATTGAATACGGCACCACATCTAGCGGACATAAAGTCATGACCTAAAATATAATTTTTAATCTTGCCTTATTGCCATTATTTCATTGTATGAAAAGAAAGGGCTTAATTAGGACATTTCAAACATATAAATATTACTGAACTAAGCCCCAAAATAATAAAATAAAATATAGGTACCTAAGTTTAAAAACGAAAACCAGACTACTTCCCGGTTTTCGTTTTTAAATTTAGCTACCTGTATTTTATTTTATAATTTTGGGGCTTATTTCAGTAATATTTACCTATACTTTGTCGCTCTAATAACATAAAAAGCTATGGACCACGAGAAGGTACTTTTCATACTTTTCAGTAGTCGGGTTTTAGTTTTTAAACTTTTTTTTTTATAGTGACCAACTTATTCCAAGTCGTAACCTTTCGGACTCGCATCAATATCCGCCTAGAAACATAATGTTATATTTATTTACTTAGTTAGTTAGTTGTATGATAATGTTAGTCGTAATGTAACTTCACAGGGTGGAAATGTTATAAAAACAGGCGAGCACAAAAATATTTGTCAACCAGATAAGAACCAAAATGAAATAGCTATTTCGATACACAAAATACGTGAAATAGCCTAGTACTTCTGTGGGGCCAATGACAAAAATCTACAAGGAAAAGGGTTGAAAGTACCACAATTCGATAGCGTAAAGTGCAGCCTTTACAATGCACGAAAACGGAAACAAAAAGTCGGCAAGATCATTTTAAAATGTATTGAAGAAGAACAAATACCCGCTACATTTGAGGAATTTCTCGTTGCCGATTATCAATATGAGTATACCAGACTATTAATATTTTGTTCTGAAGAAGCAAAGCAATTATTAAAAAGTGTGAAAGAATATTTTATAGATGCGACTTTTAGGAGTTCTCCACGACCATTTCCACAATTACTTTCTATCCTCGGTGACTTGGGGAGCACGTCTCAAACAACTTCAGTGATACCGCTAATACATGTGCTTATGTGCGCCAAAACAGAGTCGACATATGCTGCATTGTTTGACATACTGGAAACGGAATTTCTCGAGTGGTGTCCCACTGTATTCCACGCAGATTTCGAGATTGCCGTAGAAAATGCCTTAAGATGTTTTTTTCCTCATGTATCGGTAAAAAAGTTTTACTATCATTGTTGTCAGAGCTTATGGCAAAAAGCGAAAGCTTTGCCACTAACTCCATTAGAACTTGTTCAGAACGGATGGGAGTACATAAAAACAGAATCAAATGAATTTAACGGGGAAAAGATGAAAATTTCATAGCATGCATGGCTGAACAATGGCTAAATGATGAACAATATATCGCCGACTGGCATGTAGTTGGTCAAAGGCACAGAACCACGACGTTTGTGAAAGTTAGCACTCCCAATTAAATGAAATGTAAAAAAAAAAATACAATTTAAAAAGACTATGGAGCGAGTCATCCAATGTTCCCGAGAAACTGGGCAGAACATACGATGATCAGAAACCTGCAGACCTACTAGGTACAACTTAAGAGGGATGATTTATTTTTACTATACCATATGCTCCGAATTCGGCAATTCCGAATTGTTCCATAAATAACCGGAACGGGAACATCGAGTAGCACGATTAGGTACCCACTTTACGCTCGCGTACACGCACAATGGAGAGACAAAAAAAATGGGCAAGAGTAATAATTCGAGTAGCTATCCAATTCTGATGAATCCAGATTTGTGCTGTTAGGTACATGCATGCACATCATGATGAAAGGCGAAAAGTCTACAGACCGGCAGGGGAACGGTTTTATCCCAGCTTGTTTTGAGGAAAATGTTCTGTTTGGTGGTGGATGGATCTGTTATAGTTTGGGTTGGGCCCTCTTCAAACAGTCGCATGGAGTTGATAGAAAGAGTTGGAGAGCGCTGATAGAAAATGTTACGTTAAAATAGATTTATTTTTTTAATTTCCGTTTTTAGATAACATAATTATTTTTGACGTTAATGAGACCTATTTATGAAACCTTTTTATTTCGATACCCCACTGAATAGGTTTTGAGATTTTTTTTAAAAATAGGGACCTACATATTGTGGTGCCAAAAATCGGCTATTTTTCTTTTCAATTTTGATATACCCTGATTAGTCTCACAATTAAGACGAATCTAACGGCACCTCTCAAGCTGAAATCTATCAAGTCGTTTAGGCTACAGAGCGTGCCAAAGAAATATACATACATATAACGGCGCGTGACATTATTAAATAATGAAAATCAGTTAATTTCGAGAGTTGTAATTTATTCTGTTATTTTAACGATTAATCGATTTGAATTCAACTAAATGTCAAAGTCAAAGTCAAAGTCAAAGCATTTACTTCAAATAGGCACTTAAAAGGCACTATTGAACGTCAACATTTACATTAAAATAGAATTGATTCTAGTCGCCCCTTCCAAAATGTAGTTTCGTATGGAGAAGAATGGGCAAGAAACTCCACCGTTACTCTTTTAAAATTATTTAACTACAACATTTAACATACATTCATTGTATAATTATGTGTGAAAACGATGCATCCAGAACAAAATTACTGTACCAAAATAGGTAAAAAAAATGAAATTGAAGCAATTACAGGTAAATTAATTTTATGATAGATACATGGTGCCCACATATTTACAAACATTGTAAAAGTAAATATACAATTTTCATAGAAATGGTAATTTTAATTAAGAGCGGGTAACACCGAATGGAGTTGCGTCTGTCATGGCGGGCGACGTCGTGTCAATTCGTTCAGTTGTTGACAGCCGTAGCACGTGATGGTCACTCGCAAACCCATTGGCTCTAAAATCGTTAATTATTACTGCAATCCTTTATTGTTTAAGTAATTCAAGTGTCTGTAAAATTAAAATAGTGAACAGTCAACGCTACAGCGTATTTATTTTAACGTTTCCTGAAGTTTAACGCCCACTATGGATTCAAAATCAAAATCAAAAGTCATTTATTCAAACTAGGCTGAGAGTCAGCACTTTTTGAACGTCAAAATTACATAAGACAGTCCCCCCAAAAAGCCCGCCCTTCACCACTTCCTAGTGCTTTAGCTGGGAAGAAGAAGTGGCGCAACAAACTCCCCAGCAGTACAGCTGTCTGTTATGTTGGAAGAACTTGATTCTATACAATAATAGCATATAACCATCATTCAACAATAAATGAAAATTTAATTAATAAAAAAAAAAAAAAAAAAATGGTTTATGCAGTCAAGTTAAATAAACAATGATATGAAGTAATTCATATGACCTGTCAGTAGTTAAGCTAATTCTGGTGAAAGAACATAAACGTTGTCTTGAGTTAATCACAGCGACCAACAATTCTTATCGTTTAAGTAGTCGTTGATAGAATAGTATGCCTTCGAACAAAGATTTGATTTTACTTTCGCTTTAAACGCATTAAAATGTAAATCTAGCAAAGAAGAAGGAAGCTTGTTATAGAAGGTTATACCAAGCCCAGCAAATGAGTTATGAACCCTATGAAGCCGGTGAAAGGGAGCACGTAGTTTGTCCTTATTTCTAGTATTAATATTATCACTGTTTTTAGTGTATAAGTGTATATTTTGCCTAATATATAAGGTGTTAGCGAAGATGAATTGTGATGCCACCGTGAGAATACCAATATCTTGAAAAAAATCTCTCAGAGAAACTCTAGCACCTAGTTGGTAAATTGCACGAACAGCTCGTTTTTGAAGAACAAAAATATTTTGAATGTCAGCTGCTTTACCCCACAGCAGGATGCCGTAGGACATAACGCTATGAAAATAACTAAAATAGACTAACCGAGCTGTATCAACGTCAGTGTATTGTCTTACTTTTCTGACGGCGTAAGCGGCCGAACTGAGCCTTCCCGCTAGGCTTGATATATGTGATCCCCGTGCTCACGAAGTCACGAATCAGCAATCAGATGCAACAGCCCGGCCTTCCTGATATCCCGTTACATATATACACTCGAAAAACATAACCCTCCTTCTGGCGCAGTCGGGTAAAAATATAAGCTAATACGTAATTTGAAGGTTTTGGAACGAAGTTCCTTATCGCGCGTTGCGAAAGGGGGCTAGACGGAAAAAATTAAGACCAAAAGTTGTAAGGACACTTTTTGCTACATGTTGTAAGCCGTGCGGCATGCGCGTGTTTCTCTGCAGATGGACGGATGGACGGATGGACGGCTGGACGGATCGGACGGATCGGACTGATCGGACGGATGGACGGATCGGACGGATCGGACGGATCGGACGGATCGGACGGATCGGACGGATCGGACGGATCGGACAGATCGGACGGATAGGACGGATCGGACGGATCGGACGGATCGGACGCATCGGACGGATCGGACGGATCGGACGGATCGGACGGATCGGATGGATCGGACGGATCGGACGGATCGGACGGATCGGACGGATTGGACGGATCGGACGGATCGGACGCATCGGACGGATCGGACGCATCCGGCGGATCGGACGGATCGGATTGATCGGATTGATTGGATTCATCGGATTGATTGAACATCCAAAACCAAACCCAACCAAAACCTAAACCAAGACCAAAGACCTAAACTTGTACAAATCCCATAAACCAGCCAAACTGCGTGACGGTCGGCAGGATTAGCGCTCGTATTAAACAATTTAATCAAACATCCAAGTAGGACATTGCAGTAAGTAGTTCAGTTTTTGGAACGAAGTTTTGGAACGAAGTTCCTTATAGCGCGTTGCGAAAGGGGGCTAGACGGAAAAAATTAAGACCAAAAGTTGTAACGACACTTTTTGCTACATTGTTGTAAGCCGTGCGGCGTGCGCGTGTTTGCAGATAGCGACACAGACAATATATATTATATATATATGTGTGTGTGTGTGTGTGTACGTATATGTACAATTAATAAAATGTTATTACAATTCCTTCACTAATTAATCGAAAGGAACTTCGTTCCATCCGGGTGTCCCTTGACACCTGTCAAGTGTTTTTTTTTATTTAACCAAGTAAGTAGTACCTATAGCTAGTAGTGGTTGCAGTACCGGTGCCTTCTCAAGAACCGGAACTGGGTTTTCGGTACTGAACTTGGAGGAGACTGCCTCTTATGTTTTTGACGTTCGAAAAGTGCTGATTCTCAGCCTAATTTGAATACATGACGTTGCTGTCAATGAACAAATCAATTTATTTCATAATCACGTTGTTAATTCCACATTTTGGACATTTTTCAAATGCTTGCGGAGACTGCTTGTGCTTCCACCAAGTGCTCTTAAAATATTTCATTACATTTTCTGCACTTTGCCTCATTTTTAATATTTGCACGTAAAAAATGATGCCAAACAGCTACGATTTGCTGGAGCTAGATCTTGGAACTTTCTCAAAGTTATAATTCTATAAAAAAATACACCATATTTTACTTATAAGGCATCAATTAATAAGACCTAAGAAAGCTATATAGTGAATGACACCATGAAGAGACCACCAAACAGTTACCATTACCTTATTATTGGTAAGCTTTGCTTTATGCTGGGGTCAACCATTGCATTTTTCCTGATTACGGTTATCATATACAATCTACTTTTCGTCACAACTCATAATTCGATCCAATATTCCTGTATTTCTGTACCAATTCAACAAGGCAACACAAACTTCAACACGCATTTCTTTCTGCAGTTCAGTCAAATCATGAGGCACCTATTTTTCATATATTTTTTAATTTATTGATTTGATTGCATCAACGAGTCAAAATTGTAATGTTGCACATTTTTTAAAAGAAGAACTTCATAGGTAGCACGTGAAAAAAGTCACACGAAAATCTCACACCACGAAGATCTTATAATATGTCAATTGCGTATTGTCAGTCCTTCTACACGTGCAGTCTATGGGTCAACTATACACAGTGGTGGGATTCGCCACTGTTGAAGCAGTGGATGAGTGTTCATGCGAAGGGCGCTCAACTCGGCGCATGCTTAAATTATAACAATTGAATTGTACCAACGTTAGCCTAAGTTTATCGTTACTAACACCTATGGATTTTTATCCGCAATAAATAAATTTGATTTGATTTGATTTGAAGTGTCTATTACTATACAACGGCAATTTCATACGTTAATCATTATTTTTTAAATAACCCGTATTTTCGAGACCGGGATCTCCCGGGAGCATGCCCTAATAGCTAGAAACAAAGCAAACGAGAATGAAAATGCTGTTACTCACACTTGTGTGATAATCTGGTGTGACTACGAGTCGGTAACGAAAAATTGGTTGGTTGAATTGGTTTAAAGGTATTGGTTGAATTATTAAGGAAGGTTATTATGAAAGGCGTGTCATTTGTCGGCACTTGGTCGATTTTCTATAAAGTACCCTAATCTCATAGTTGCGGCAGCGGACCGCCACAAGGGGATCAAACCAATGGATTCGCTGGCCATGGCATACCCTAACCATTCCCAACGACACTACAACCTTTCTCCAGGAGAGTAGCAAGTCCACCAGTACGCTCAAAATACATAAACACGGAACGCTATCTTTCGATCCTCCAAGCCGAAGCCCGCTTCGACGTCCCAACCTCAAACCCTTGCTTGAATTAGCCCGCGCCGCTGAGCCTGTAGCCTTCATTTTGTCACACACATTAATTATATAATTCCGAACCAACCCTGGCAGGAAGCCTTAATATTTGGAAACAGCCATAGGTAAGTCCGGTTATGCAGACGACAACCTCCTAGGTTGACCTGCAATATGCCATCTCTAAAAAAAAACGCCTCTTGGTCAGTCGCAACACAGCCTCCGAAGAGGTAACAACTAAGAAGAAGCTAAAATCTGCGGACAAGACTCAATCAGGAAATATTCATTTTATTTCAAAATGACCTCCTCATCGTTATCCGTCTCTCCCCGAGGTCCTTATAGATTGTACTACAACACAGGTACTACATTCAGGGGTGCGTGGTGACATGTACCGCTAGTGGAGTCACTCGACCCATATAGTAGGGAGTGCACGTCAACAATAGTGGGAGTGGTACTGGACGCGCCCGTATCGTCTGCTACACTGATGTTTTACTTTATAAACATTATTTCATCACCATTGCACTCAAAACGATGAAGGAAAGCATCGTGAAGAAACTAGCATGTTCTACAACCAAAACTTCGAACACACATGAGATATGAATGAGACATGTGATATCTACCATCCCGCACTAGGCCCGCGTGATGGTGCACGGCCTACTCCCTCTCACGGAGAGCTCTGTCCTAGCAGTGAACCATTATAGGCTGATGTTTACATTAATAAAATAACAAGGATAAAATTAACACACATTTTGAAAAAGTAGAAAAACGTTCGGAGCATGGTAAAATTGCAATCACCGTCGTGTCTTTCGGAGTAGCTACCACACTTCTTCTTGGTAGCAAAATAGGGCACGCCAGGACAAGACACACGCAGCAACAAAGCCATAATGGGTGGCGTCACAGTTCTGTTTAGTTGCAATTTCCGGCAAACATTGTCCACTCAATCTGTGTGGTTCTTTCCTCAAAAGACCATTTCAGACACCGATCTACATGGTCTTCATGAGCTGACCAAGATTATGTCTGGACTTTAAAAGAGACTGTGACCTCTGAGTTTGTTTCGGCCTTTCTTCTCAGAGTAGTCAGATAGGAAACGCCGACCTGATCTAGTTTAAAAAAATATGATTGACGTGTAAAAGTGTTTGTACAAACCTACTTACAGAAATAAAATCATTTATCATTTAAAATTTAAAGCTAAAAGGGATGTTATTATGTTGAACTAATGAGGGAGCCGCATCCTCGGATCCTCGGAAAATCGGAAATTGAAGAATTAAACCCAACGATGATTGAACTCAATAAATGTAAACAAGTGCAGGTAGAAGCAGCAAGCTGTGTTACGGTGAAAGGATGCAAGCAAGTGAAGGGCACGTCCTTGCACTCGCTCGCACCTAGTATCGCATCAGGTGTTAAAACGACTATACCGGTAATGAGCTCGAGTTCAAGGTCGCCCGATCGTCAAACAACAGCTGACTTGTCGCATACCCCGCTATACAGAGATATTTTAAGTAATGCAGTTCAAAAAAATACTACTGATAAATCAAAGACTGAAGATGTTAATCAATTTACGTTGGTGGAGAAAAAGAAGCGGAAAAAGTTTGTTAAATTGAGTGGAACTGGTCTAGGTTCGACTAAACTTCAGGTTGTTCAATTAATTGTCTTCAGCCGTTTACGTGTCTCCATTGAACAAAGCGACTACGATGGATGATACAAAAAAAAGAAAGTAAATACAGTAAAGTACTTATAAACTAAATTACAGCTCTGTGTTACTTACTATAGTTGTATGATGAGAACCTGTATGTGCGTCTTATTTTTAAATGGGATTTGTGTTGTTGAGTGTGTATGTTTGTATGTTTGTGTGTGAGTGTGTGTTTTTGTATGAGTACGTGCTTGTGTGTGTGAATGTGTAAGTGTAAGTCTTCATTGGAGTGCCAATGTATACGAACGCAATTGCTAGATTGAACTTGGTGAGTAGTTGTTTAAGATACGACAGAGATAATTAAAATAAATTGTTTAACCAAGTCTAGCTAAGATTTGCTCAGTTTCCTCGTATGTTAAGGTTTTTAGCCACTCTGTTATTGCCTTTTTGCAGGCGTGTGAGACCTCATGATGGAACCTCACTTTTAGGTTTATTTTATTGTAAATTTAGGGTGATTGGGTTTCATACTAACACCGTGCAAAAGCGGTTCGGACCCCTGGGGAGTAAGCCACTATATACTTTCGTAGATTTTTGTAAGTACAGGGTTGTAATCAAATAATATAGTTTTCTTACTGAAAGTAAGCCACTGCTTCGGTAAAGATCGACTGTGTGGTATCTGTATGGTTTATATATAGTACATGACTTTTATAAGTGACCTTTGGGCTCTTTCCAACTCAAGGAATTTAGTTTTAGCAGCTCCTCCCCAGACTGGTAAACAGTATGTAACAACTGACTGCGTGAGCGCAATGTAGATGCTATTTAGTGTCCTCGAAGGCATCACATATCTTAGATTTTTAAAAATCCATATGAATTTTCGCACCCGTGACGTGACAATCTCAACATGCCAAGTTAAACACTCGTCGACTATAACTCCCAGGTATCTTGTGGTCGTTACATGTTTAATAATTTGACAATTACAATTTTGGTCCAAGTAGTCCTCACACGTGTGGATTCGAAGTCTAAAGTTAAGGCCTGATTTAAAACTTATACTGGGAGAAAAACACATGTAGTTTGTTTTAGAAACACTGAGGGTTAGTAGATTGTCTTTGAGCCACCTATCTATAGCGGCTAGTCCTTGCTCGGCATTATGGCACGCAGTTTCCCACGTTTCCCCGTGGTAGATAATAGCCGTGTCATTCACGTAGGAGAAGATTTTCCCCCCACCGCTTCGTAGGTTGCAAAATTCGTTAATATACACTATAAACAGTGGTGGGCCAAGAACTGATCCTTGCGGGACACCAAAAACAATATTTTCCTCCCTGCTATATGAGTTACCTATTTTAACTTGCTGTCTCCTACCTTGGAGGTAACTGTCAAAGAGGGAGAGGGCCTTCCCTCTTATCCCTATAGCCTTAAGTCTCTGCACAAGGATGGGGATAGATACGGTGTCAAAAGCCCTTTTCAGGTCTAGGAACACTGTAACGCATTTATAACCCTTGTCCACCTTGTCAGTGATTTCAGATGTCAAAGCATCCTCCGCATCAGCTCAGAGTCTAGATTTGTGCCCGGTTGATGGCATTCTAGCTCAACCCCTATTGCATGTGACATAAATATAACTGGCGTTATGTGGGTGTACTCTGCCCAACCATTCGGAGAAACAAGGCGTGATGTTATGTTGTTTGTTTAACGTAGAATAATCCAGACGGAAAGATCGATTCGCAGTATAAACTTGTTTACTCAGACTAACAATGTTAGCCGAAAGTTCAAATACAATGTAAATAAAACCTCTTCGCAAATCAAACTGCATGACGCGCAAACCAAACTTCCGACAATCCATATCGTAGGTACACAGTACACAACGCTCCCAAAGGAAATAAAAAACGAGTTTGGCGAGTAAACATCGATTACAGCGAGTCCGATGCATGAACCGATTTGTTCGATTCGATTATATTTAGATTGTAGTGCTTACCCGACCGGCCGGCGACTGGCTGTTAAAGTTACGACTTGTTTTTGGAACGAGAAATTGGATTGAAGCAATGCGACAGGTAAACAAACCTGGCGGTCGCAAAAAAGACTTAACGGAATTTTTTAAAGTAACAACTTTGAATGAGAAACAATGTTTTTAAATTCAGAGGAATAATTGCGCAACACACTAACAGTAGGAATGGCTTTTATTTTGACAGTTCAAAAACATTAATTGCGCTATTTACGTTGCTGAGCAGACAAATTTATCGAATACTAGCTTTTGCCAGCGGCTTCGCCCGCGTGGAGGTCGAAAACTATCCCACGGGAACATAGTACCGGGATAAAAAGTATTCTATATGTTATTCCAGGTTACAAACTACCTGTGTGCCAAATATCATTCAAATCCGTTCAGCCGTTTTTGCGTGAAAGAGTAACAAACATCTATCCATCCATACTCACAAACTTTCGCGTTTATAATATTAGTAGGATATAACCCAATGGATTTGCAATATTCTTCTAAATGATTTTGAATGATAGTGTGTTACACAATTAGGGTGCTGATCATCTCCGTCGAAATCATCATCCACCAAGGCTTTTTACAAGGGCACACGAAGCTTTTTACGCGCGCTCATGTAAATCGCGGCAACTGAACGTCGACTTTGCATTTACTGCCTTGGAAAATAAACTAATTTCCGCTTTGGGGTTTAGAAAAATATTTAATTGATAGTACCAAGATATCATTGAAAAAAAAAAAAATTACTTCATGTCCTCCAGGGGGCGCCATATTTAATGTGACGTCACATCAAAACGCTGCCAACGACACCTCATTTGTCAGATTATGATAAGTAGTTTAAAAGTTATGAGGGAACAAATGAACATACGCACACACCCACATTCATACATGCAATACTGGTCAAAATTTTCGCTGTAGACGTGTAAAAACAAACGTCGCGTGCCCCAATCGTGTGCCAGAAGCATTAAAAGACTTTTTTTTAATTTTGATCGATTATTTCGGAATATCGCCAAGCAGTTAGTTGACACTTCACGTGACCAGAGGGCTGGCCTATACTTGGGTCAAAGAATCAGCATTGCCATCCGTCGTGGCAACGCTGCCAGCCTTTTAAGCAGTTTTCGCACTGACTGCGACTGAGATGCGGACGAATTCTTTATCGCCCAGTGAGCTCTTCCTTTTTTCCTTTACATACTTGGACATAATATGTTTATTTTAGTCTTCGACACCCACTCACGTTTTCGGGAAACCAAGGTTGCAATGTTGTTCTAGATAACATACTTGTGTAATTGTCTTACTTTCCTGACGGCGTAGGCGGGCGAACTGAGCTTTCCCGCTAGGCTTGATATATGAGATCCCCACTGAAGTTTGGCATCTACAGTTATGCCCAGAAAAACGGCCGAGTCTACAGTTGCAAGCACCTCATTATCTAAGACGATGTTGGGTCCCAGATTTCATACATTCGGTAAAGTGAACTTTATACATTTAGTTTTCTTGACATTGAGAACTGGATTATTCGTGATAAACCAATGCGTAACCCTTAAGAGTGCACTGTTTACGTCGTCAAAATGTTGTCTATTCCTGTCTACTTGAAAGATACGATACCGATATAATTATTATGATAATGTAATTCACTATTATTTGTTGAAATAAGAATCATAATTCCATGCACTTTTATTAATGTTATTCTTGATATTAACTATTTATAGTAATAGTAATAGTAATAGTATTTATTTGCATAAAACGTGGAATATAAAGTTGTTTCAAGGTACAGACGCCAGCAGGTCAACCTACCCGAAACTGTCAAATTTTCTCAATCAAATTTGAACCTTATGCTTCAGCGATAAAGTTGAAAACCTTTTAAAGAAATTTGACAGATTGTAGTAGGTTGATGTGCTGGCGTCTGTACATTATAGAGCATACATGTTTAGCTTATATCATAGCATGCAAATATTGATGGTTACATTAAAAATGTTTCCCATCAGTGAGTTCTTTAAGGCTGTAAAAGTTATTAGTTTTTAACCATTCATCTAGTTTTTTTTTGAACAATCTAAATTCTTAAGTTTTTAAGTGCCTTGGAATTTTATTGTACACCCGAACACACGTGGCTAAACAGCTTTTATTATATTTAGCCAGTCTCGGTAAGTCACTTAATATAAGCCTGTGAGGATCTCGTCGATTACACCTTTGCAACTAGCAAGACGGATATAAAATGCCTCATCTACTTTTCTGATAGCTATTCTTTTCGCCCTGCATACTTGCTCAAAAACCTTCTTTACTACCATCACGAATTGCGCAATGTTTTGACCATTTAAGTTAATATTAAAGATATTTCAATGATTGAACAAAATTTTGACCAAGTTTAATACGAGATCTAATGCACCACACATTAATTGCACCGTGTAGGATAAGTATTGTTCACTCAAAAAAATTTAAGCATTATTAAAACAACACATTATTTTCAACGCAGTCACATTGGTGGCCCGTATGTGCGTATACTGCGTTGAAAATAACAGAGCTGTTTTGCATTAAAACAAAACAGTTATTATGTGATGAAGAACCACATAGCATTGGTTGAAAAAGCACCTAAGATTTTGCCGTATTTAAGTTCAATAATCAAAGAAAAATATACCTTCCTTCCTCAATTACCTGTGACTTCACACCATAGCAGCGCTTGCGGTGATCTATGGTACAGCAAGCTGTCATCTGTCAACTGTCAGGTCATAGAAGTCTTCATCACATAATAACTGTTTTTTTAATATGCAAAACAGCTCTATTATGTTCTTACTAACCACATAGCATTGGTTGAAGACCTGTTTGTTATGTGCTGGTGAAGAATGCCCGAAGGATGTCGACGCTACTCGTATGTGAATTAACGAATATTTCGGTCTGAATTCATTAACTGTTAAAACCAAAAATTAAGAGTTTTCAATCTATTCATCCAAGAAAATGCAGAAATGAAAACATCTTCCATAAATTGTTATAAATAAATGGTAAATCGATTTACCTTATAAAACATGAACATGATATTTTAATAAAAAGCTATAAAGGTAATTTAAAATCAATGAGATCTAAACTGAATTAAAATAATCATCTCATTACTAAAGGATAATCGGATCACTCATTCATATCCATAATTAATACAAGTTAGGTAATATACATACTTGAAACTTGAGATCAACGGTACAAATATTTCTCAATCAAAGGTACAGAAACTCATAAATACTTCGCAAATTCTCTGCCACTCAGTTGGCTGATCGTCCAGATAACTCAAGAAAAACCAAAAGGGTGTGCTATCAATTACCATATTTTTCTTGGTTCTAAAAGCTCTTCGGAGTCGTTGGTGTGTGACTATTTCATGAAAAGCTAACCTTAATTAACATATCAATACTTTTATTTTACTTTTTAGTAATATTGGTGTGTAAAGTAGGTATTAAAACCAAATAATATCCACATTTTTTTATAATGTGGGTTTTAATAGATATTTGCTAACTAAAGATACTTATTACTTCTTCTTATGCTTATTCAAAATTGAATTTTTGTGAATATAAACATATTCAGTGTTGGACTTCCTGTTATTATCTCAATATAAAAACAGAAACGGAATAAGCCTTTAATTCTGAAGTTTTTACATGGTTCTTTAGGCAGACTGATTTTTTCCAAAAGTATCTTTGCCATGATCCTCTTTTATCAAGTAACTTTTTTTTTTAAATAAAACAACTACTACTTCTAATAATAGGTTTAATTATTATATTGTCAGTTTTAAATTGTGTGGTGGATGTATTTATTCCCTTTCATATTTTAATAGATCAATGATCCTGATTTATTACAAAATACAGCAGTGTAGCATAGTAAATTAAATGTCGTTCAAATATTTAGCATTTCATATCACTTAGTTATGAAACTTAACTTTTTAAATTAGCAATTTTAATGTTCTAAATGCTATTTATATCTGCTAGATTTCAGATTTCAAAAGAGTTCAGCTTTTCGCTGAACCACTGTAATTTAACAACAGCTTGCAATAAACAATTAAAATTAAAATAACACTTCCGGAAGAACGTTACAACTACTTCCAAAGGCGACAGTAGGGTACAAGTCTATTGGATAGGTTGCTGCTTAATTAACAAGTCCTTGTAGACCCACTTTAGCAACTAGCTCCTTCAGCTACCCACACCCACCCACATTAAGCATCCAACCAAAACTCCCTCCGCGGGAACTAAATAATCTTTAGTTTGGTTTGTCTATACTCTTTGACTCGTAATGCAGTGTGTGAAACACATGGGGTACATGACCATAAATTTGAGGTTTTCTTTAATTGATATTTGGTTTATTTTGATATTGCTTAAAACAGGAATATCGGTCAGTGGATTGTCTTAGGAGCGGAGTTTATCTACCTAATTATCATATTTTACACTGAAATCCTTCAGTTGTAATACTTTTGTCTCTTAAAACAAAACCGGATTGTGTATTATACCACAATGCACTATCGAAGTGGATACTAATTAGAACCAGGTTAGAAGTTTTTTTCTTTTTTTTGGGTTGGAAATCATCAAATAACTTCTCCCGCTCTGGGTGGAGCGGGAGAGCGTGTCAGACTTTTACTGACTAAAACCCACCCGTGTTCCCTCAGTTGCCTGTGTGCCAGGGGCCGCGGTATCTCTTTCGAACAACCCGCACCCCTGGCAGGCATCGGCCCTTGCGGGCCCCATCAGTTGCTGCTGACATCTCTTTGAGGCGCACGTGGAACACAACGCGCCGTCGACCCGGGCTTGGTCCTTACCGGACAGCAAGCTACCCATTACTCGCCGTCCGCAAGCCCGTGCCTACGGTGGCCGGGAGTCAGCCTGGGATTCCCGACGCCCAGGGCGTCTCCTGCGAAGGCCACGGCTGTGAGGGCGCATGTGCTGCATCTCCCTCACATGCGCCGCCTCCCTCTTTGCGAGCATAACTGCTTCGCTGAAGGAGGCGACTGCTAGCCATGCACTCTCGCTCCGTACCATGGCTTGGACCAGGGTTGGACGCGAGACATCGCCGCCGCCGATCACCTCCACGAGGACACGGCGGTGCTCCGCCCAAGCCGGGCAGACCTCCACCGTATGCTCCACCGTGTCCTCAGGGCGATCTTCGCAATGGAAACACCCGGGTGTTTCCTCCCGCCCTATCCGAAACAGGAACCTCCCGAAACAGACGTGTCCGGTGAGGACCTATGTCAGGCGGAAGGTGAGGACGCCATGGCGCCTCTTAAGCTACTCCTCAAAGAGGGGACTTACCGCCGTAATTGTGGCGTGCCCACCCAGGTTAGAAGTGTGATGAGTGTTTTTGTGAAGTTAATGATATGATTTGGAAATTATGTCATATTCATAGAAATTGAATACTTAATTGGCTACTTATTCCATTGTAAATGCGTAGTCCACTTACAGTAAACCGTGCCAATCTGGTCGGTCTGTTAGTCAGCAGTGCGAAGAAGCTACTTTCTTTCTCCAAGGATGAAGAGCGTTTTTCGCCACTTACGCATGTAGGAGAATTCGTCACTCAAGTTCGTTACAAACGGTTGCTTTACATCGGCACCAGCGAACACGTGTTTATTATGTGATCTTTCAATCTCGGATTTCGGCATTTCGCTGAGTAACGATCAGCGTAAAACTATTTATCACTTACCAAAAGCACTATTATTCACTTTCTATAAAGTTTTACCAGAAACTATAATTTTCTAAGAAAATTAAAGAGAGAAAAAATTTTACGTCCATGGCGGCAAAATTTTTAGACGCTATGAGTTGACAAGTGACAGCTTGCTGTAGCATAGATCACCGCAAGCGCTGCTATGGTGTGGAGTCACAGGTAATTGAGGAAGGAAGGTATATTTTTCTTTGACTATTGAACTTAAATACGGCAAAATCTTAGGTGCTTTTTCAACCAATGCTATGTGGTTAGAAAGAAAATAATGGATCGTTTGAATGCAAGGGCTCATTCAATCATATTGCGCAATTTTATATGTGAAACAAAGAAAAATAGTTCTTTTTTGTCACAGAAACATACAACATTTGTGCATACAGAGAGAAGATACGATTACTCGAATAAAAACATGAAAACAAAAAAGATTTATACTTACGAACATAACATAAATAGTCGGCAGCTGCACGCCGTGACTGTGACAAGAAGGCTTCCACTCAACTTTCCCTCTTATTTTTAACATTGCTTAAAGGTAAGTAATGATTAGTGACTATTTTACCATACATTTTTGACGATTCTCATAACATTAAGCACGTTTATAATTGAGAAGGATGATACTGTGTTATGGCAGCCATTAAATAGCACAGTGCTGATTTAAAGTTGCCACCTGAAAACGACGTACGAAAACCAAATGTAAAGGCCACCTTAGTAAACAATACGCAGTTAACTAAAATAGATAATTATCCTAAGCTAGCTGACCCGACTGACGTCGTCCTGTCAAAATTTCGAAATGCAAGACAATTTTGAAATTCTTCAAAAATTTAGTTGAGTCTAATCACATTTTTCAAAAATTGACTACTTTGTTCGGAATAAGTCATAAGTCATAAGTCATAAGTCATTTATTCATTTGTTTAACATAGGTAGGTACAATTATGATGATTTATAAAGATAATAAAGCGTGCGCTATGTTATACCAGAGGGCGTACAAATGTTTGTAAGTAATAAAAAAACATGTATGTATAAAAGTATCATGCCAGCCAAGTCTCAATGATGAAATAAAAATACAATAAGTCTGAATTATAAAGACTGGATTATAAAGGACTCACACATTTCATAATACAAAATAACTATTGTTAAATGGCAATAGAAATCAATGTCAATGTTTATTTTTAATGTCAATATTTTGCATGTCAACACACAGACTGAAAACAAATAAAAGATTAAATACAAAACTAATGTCACTAAATACTACTGATGTCAAGTAAAAATAATAATGTCAATTTAAAAACGAATGTCAATATACAAAAACTTATGTCAAGGACAACATTAAATCTATTTTATTGGCATGTCAACATTCTAGATTTTTGTCTGTGAAGAATTCCGAAATACTGTAATATGCTTTGTTCACCAGTAAGGATTTCAGCCGTTTCTTAAATAAGCTAACGTTTAGATCTTTGATTGACCTTGGTAAGCGGTTAAATAAAAGTGGCGCCATGCAAAAAACACTTTCATGCATTAATGCTGTATGTGACCTTCTTACGCACAAACTATAGTTATCCCGTCGACTTCGGTTATTAATGTCTGTCATTTTTTTAAACAATTCCGGATTGGTCTTAACAAATAGAGCAACCTCAAAGATATATAAGGAAGGAAGAGTCAATATTTTAAATTTGATAAATAATGGTTTACATGTTTCTATGACCTGTAACCCAAACATTGTCCTGATACACCTTTTCTGTGCTTTAAAGATTATTTGGTTTATTCCCATCTCGGCACCCATGAATTTATTTATCTTGTCTACGAAAAATTCCCATTTCGGCACCCTCTCATGAAACATTTTAAGGTACACAAAAAGAAACGGAAACACAGTATCAGTATAGTAAGTAAATCAACTTTATTATTCATTAAATCATTTTTGTTTCTTTTTAAATTACCATTTTCACAGACAAGCCCTTGAATCGCTTTTTGGAGGCTCCATTATCTCTGCCTTGGCAGTAATATAACAAATTTTAAAATATATGAAAAATTCACGGTTCGTAGGAATAATTGTTTTAAAATCTTTCCAGCAATTATGTAAAAACATATTACAAAAATCAACAGTTATTATGTACAATTAACGTTTAATCAGTATAACCGGGACGTAGGCAAAAGGGCGTCCATACTTTGGGGACTTCCATACTGGTACTAAATGCTAATTGCTATAACTCGCTGTACATTCATTTCCCTATTGGTTGAATTCCCCCAAAAAATAACACCATATCTCAATATTGAGCCTACCAAGCCATGATATGCTGTGACTAAAGCGTCCACACTCATCACCGAGTTAAGTTTATACAGAGCATAGGCAGACCTGCTAATTCGTTTGGTTAGCTCCTCCGTGTGTGTTTTCCAATCCAATTTACTGTCAATTGTTAATCCTAGGAATTTCGATGTGTTTACTTGTGTTATGCGTTGGCTGTCATAGTATATACTCATGTTTGTGTTTAAACGTTGGCTAAACATAGTTAATTTCGTCTTATCAATATTAATTTTTAGATTATTATTATCTAACCATTGCACTATGGAGGTTATTGTCTGAGTAATTTCGTCGTTATAATATTGCGAACATTTAAAAATGACCACATTGTTCCAGCCGTTCTCGAGTGATGCGCTCACGAACAAAAAGTAGGTATTTAATTTTATATACAGATAGGCGATATCACTTTTAAAGTGCAGAATTTAAAACTGGCTTATAAAGAGCAGAGTTTATCCTTTCGAATCGAACGTGTAACCACGCGGGACAAAACGGCTTTTTAATTGTTTCTGTAATTACGATACAACCGGTTAAAAGTCACAACACAACACCTTTAGAATTTCAGTCACTCGAGAAGACAATATTTAGTGGAACAGCCATGGAGCTCAATTTATTTAGTTTTATAATATTGTCACTATATATATTGACGATAACGACAAACTGTGTGTATCCAAGTGCGCTAATTTATGGTGAAGCAGTAATACACGAAGGGATTGTGTCTAGCGTTAGAAAAGATACAGACATACTGCCTGGAGGTGAGTCTAAGAATAGCAAAACACCATATTTGCAATTTCTACATATAATCTTTGTTTGTTTTTTTTTATATTTTGACATTTTTAAAACATTTTACAATTTGACAATTTTACATTTTACATTTGTTTTTAAATTCAATTCTGACATTTTTTAAAATAAGTTTTTGACAATTTTATTTTTCCAGTCGTAGAATATTTTGAATTTAGTTAAACACAATTTTATTTTGGATATTATCTGTTTTATATTTTAAAATAGTTTATAAGTTATTTATATGAGTGTGAAACCATGGACTAATGTTGTCTGAAATCAATAAATAAATTAAATTAAAAATTGAATATTATGTCTCCGAAATTTTCCAAGCTCGAACGTTCGCTGATTTTTTTTTTAATGTAAACAAAACGAATGAAATTATCAACGGCAAGTTTAGACGAGCCAGATATTATAATCAGTTGAAAAGTTTGTGCAGAATTTCGACTTGAAGTTGCTTTTCGTATACCTATGTCTTTACATTGTTTTTCTGAACTTTGCAACGGATTTTGATGCAGTTTTCACCATCATTTAGAGAATTGATTCCGGTTAATTTATTTGTTTTTATAACAATTGCTTGCTGCGTTTACAGTAAATACCAAAACTCAGATCAAGCCAACAACATAACATTGAACGATATCTACTTTTTTAAATGTGTTTATTGTAGCATAAAGTAAAAAGGTATTTCTGCTACATGAACACAAATAATTTAGTTGGCTTAAATTATACTTATATTTGTTTGTTTTTCAGTGCCACTGTCCATTCTGACGCGACAACCAGAAGTAGATCCGTGCATACCATCACCATGTGGTCCGAATTCCCAATGCCAAGTGATCAATAGCCACGCGCGCTGCACTTGTCTTCCGGATTACACTGGCTTTCCGCCGAGATGCAGACCGGAGTGTATTATCGACTCTGAGTGCAACGAAGTCATGGCGTGCTTCAATAACCAGTGCAGAGACCCATGCCCCGGGCTTTGCGGCAACAATACCCAGTGTAACGTCATCAACCACTCATCGTACTGCTCGTGCTTGCCTGGTTTCAGCGGCGATCCGGACAGCAGCTGTCAAATCATGCATGAAGGTAATCTACACTATAATATAATAATAATATTATAAAGAGGAAAGATTTGTATTTTTGTAGGTAACGAATAAACATAAAACTACTGGACCGATTTCAAAAATTCTTTTGCCGTTAGAAAGTTACATTATCACTGAGTAACATAAGCTATATTTATTACTAGAAAAAATTAGAAATCCTTAGAAATCCCTACTAAACCAACCCAAGGTTTAAAAAAAATTGCCATAAAAAGTCTTTCATCGCATGCGCTGCGGAAACTGCGGCCCTTGCGGGCCCCATCAGTTAGTGCTGACATCTCTATGAGGCGCGCGTGGAGCACAACGCGCCGTCGACTCGGGCTTGGCCCTTACCGGACAGCGAGCTACCCATTACTCGCCGTCCGCAAGCCCGCGCTTACGGTGGCTGGATATCAGCCTAGGATTCCCGACGCCCAGAGCGTCTCCTGGAGGCTAGGGCCGTGAGGGCGCATATACTGCCTCTCCCTCACGTGCGCCGCCTCCCTCTTGGCGAGCATTACTGTTTCGCAGAAGGAGGCGACGGCTACCCATGCAATCTCGCTCCATACCATGGCCTGGACCAGGGCCGGACGCGAGCGATTGTCGCCGCCGATCACTTCCGCGAGGACACGGCGGTGCTCCGCTCAAGCCGGGCAGACCTCCATCGTATGCTCCACCGTGTCCTCACGGCGATCTTCGCAGTGGAAACACCCGGGCGTTTCCACCCGCCTTGTACAAAACATTAACTTCCCGAAACAGTCGTGTCCAGTGAGTACCTGCGTCAGGCGGAAGAAGAGGTCGCCGAGGCGCCTCTCAAGCCACTCCTCAAAGAGGGGACTTACCGTCGCAATCGTGCCATGCCCAGCACTGGGTTGCGACAATCACATTCTCCATGTCGCCATGAGATCCCGCCCGAGCCCTGTCTACTGTACCGCGATTTCTCGCGGCAGCAGAGTTACGCCCCGGCGGCGTTTGACCTCCTCGCGAGGACACTCCCAAGTGTGCGCGAGGATCTTTGCATCCAGATTCCATGGCGGCAATTCGGTAAGGAGGCCCGCCGCCTCACCGGAGATCGTGCGGTATCCCCTGACCATCCAGATGGCCATAACCCTATGGGACGCGTTCAGCCGGCAAAGTCGGAGCCTCATAGAAGACGCCCACACCGGTGCCCCATAAAGAGTCATGGATCGCACGACCCCGCGTAGAGCCTCCAGCAGGAGGCGTTTGGATCCCCTAGATTAGGCAGGAGCCGCTTCAAAGCAGCCCCAGCCCTCTCCAATCTGGAAGTCTTTGTTTTTAAATTTGAACATTTGGACAAATTGAGTCATGTACGTTTTAATTAGCATACTTATAAGTTAAATTATCTTTATTTATGCCATTTTTTTTTATGTCCACCCATGCGAAGCTGGGGGCCTACTCCCTAAGCGAAATCCGTAGTATCGGCCGTCGTTACGAGCGCTTCGCTCTCTGTCTAACTTACGGTATGTCCGTAAGTGAGACGGAGAACGAAGCGCCCGTAACGATGGCCGATACTATGGATTTCGCTTAGGGAGTAGGCCCCCTGGGACGGACCGCTAGTTTATTATATTTATCATTTTTATCTGACTTGTGCTAGTATTGCCATTTTGTGTTTGTGAACTTGTAGGTTTAATTACCACAGGCTGCAAAGTTATATCGCGAATATTTTGAAGTGAAACTTTTAAAGCGGCTATTAGATAGTTGGACGAGAATTGATAGAGAAATTTCAAGGTCACGTCACGTTTTGATACATTTCGTTAAACGATAGAGGAGAAAGATGTAACTCTCTGTCTCTTTCTCTGAAAAATCTTTCCCTCGCTTCTAGATCGCTTCACTTTGGTAGGCGTTGATTCGTTTTGACCCCACCCAAGCTGTCGACTGGCGCTTTGTTTCTGGATCGTATTGATAAATCCAAAACTCATCACATCGTCATGATGTCGTAAACACGCCAAGATGAGCCTGCTTCAAATTATTTTTTTATCATATCACAGCACCATTCCACCCGAGTCTGCTTCTGAGCATCGGTGAGGTTGTGCAGCACCCAGCGTGAAACTATCCTCTTCACGCAAAGATGCACTTGTAGAATTTCGTGAAGACTTCCCGATCCAACGTGCAGTATGTGCTGATTCTCTTGATACGTAACTCGCCTATTGTAATGGATTAAATTTTTCACTGCTAGCACGTCTTCTTCCGTAACAACCGTCAAATGGCGACCACTTCTTTTTTCATCTCTAAAAGTTAGTCGACCGCGCTTGAATTCATTATACCAACGATACACGGTTGCCTTAGAAGGGCCTTCTTCCATGAATGCCATTTGAAGTCTAGCTTATGATTCGTCCGGTTTCAGGCGGTACTTAAAATCGTAAAAATCATAGCGCGAAAATATTTCCGGCGCAGATCCATTTTTTAGGGAGACATGATAATTTAAATTAGATCGAAAACAATGTGGAGGGAAATTTTGAAATTGGATTGGTAGTATTATTACTTACAAATAATCATATTTTCAAAATAGATTTTAACTGGTCAGTCACTTATATATAAAAACTTTTTTTTGCAATACTTTCTGAGTGGCTTGGTATATGCTATAAACATAAGTACCTAGTGAAACTTCAAATGTAGCCAATATCTATTTTGAACGGACTTTAAAAAGAAGGAGGTTCTAAATTCGTCTGCATGTTTGTATTGTATGTGTGTACCGTGATATCCCTGGCAATTGGTGGATCGATTCCGAAAATTCTTTTTTTAACGCCTCAGGCGTGGTCCCATAACTTAATTATTTTGCTTGGGTAATATTTGCTTTGGCTTCGATAGTACGTTTGTAATCCACTTTATGTATTTTGTTGACGCACGCCTTGCATATAGATAAGAATTCCTCCCTCTAGTCCAAAACACCGAATACAAATTACCGATCCTAGTAGGTAATAAATATAGTATGGCTTATTCTGTACAGAACATCTTACGCTACAAGAACTATTTAAAACTAATAACGGGGTGATTACCTATCGATCTACTTAGTGTAAAAATATTTGACTCATCGTTTCGTGTGGTGTCTGTATCAAGTTCAGTCCCTGCTTTGTAAGCAACGTCCTATAAAATCGCTGTGTTTTTTCAACATTTACGTCGTTCGTATCAGCTTGTTGTTCATCATCATGGGCCTGTTGTGGTTCCTTCTCAGACTCTACCTCTCTCGACGACGAAGGTCTTCGTGCGGGCATTCGTTTTACCTACAAATCTGGTAAGTAAAGTTTCGGCTGAAGTATATGCGATCCAGGAGCAACTGGCTATGGCGGAGTCGACGGTGATGACGGAGGTGACGACGACGGCGTGTGTGGCGGTGACGATTGTGGTGCAGGAGGACACGATTACTCAGGTAAGTTCAGTTTGGATTTTGTATATTATCATCATTATTGTTACATGTTCCTCTTTAAAGCATCTGTTTATTTACGTGCCTTTGGAACTTTCTGAACTATGATTGTGTTTTACTGACTACAACATTTTCCTATTCCATGTAAAAACTTCTTGGTTTGTTTTTTCCTTGTTGCTTGGTTTGCATACAATGTTGATTTTTACAACTTTAGATACAGTGAAACAGGTGCCAATGATTTTGGATCAAATCGCAACTTTAACTTGTGCCCAAACACCAATTGCGCAGGGGACAAACTCGTAACACAGTGAACAAAATTACGATAATCCATTAGATATTTAAGTAATTTCATCGATTTTTCCTTCGCGCTATGAGTCGACATAATACTAGGCTTTATTCTTTTTTAACCGACTTCAAAAAGATCACCATTGATCATCAATTCGACATGTTTATGTTTTTATTTTTATGTATGTTCAGGCATAACTCCGTCATATATAGACGGATTTGCAAATTTTTTTTTGTTCGAAAGGGGTTTATCACGAAATGGTCCCATTTAATTTTTTTAATATTCTTATCAAACTTTCGACCTGGCCGTTACTAGGTGGGTGATAAACAGTAGTTTTTATAATGTACGTGAAAATTTGTTACGCCGCACTATGTGGAAGTGCCTAAGAGAGCTTGGCCGTAAATACATTTTGTAAAAATCGGCGCAGGTACTTGTATTATACCTCAAACTGTTGCTAAGAAGTTAATCTACTATATTATAAATAAATAATGTATGTGGTTGGTACTGGTTTATAGCTAAGAGCATCTAAATACGATGATTTAAAAATTATCACAAAAACATTTTCATTTGTATTTTCTTCAGCATTATTTTTTGATGAGCTAGCAATGAAAACTGTGCAAGTATTACCATTTTAGAAAGCTTATAATATGTACTATTGCTCTGTATGCATAAATATGTTATAATTTTGTTAATATATTTACTAGAAATATTTATCTCACGACATATCATTTTTGCGTATCTGAAACTTTCAATTAGAGTTTTGACAGTTGCCGAAATTCGCCGAAGGTCTGTAAATTATGTTATTTTATAGGACATTTAATATTTTTATACAGGAAGAACAAAAAAGTTGCAACTTCATTGCATAACCTAGGTTAATCTATGATAACATGAAATAGTAATTAATTCTTATAAATGCGTAGGTGATGCTATTCGATGTATTAGTTGATACATGTTATACTTCTGATATTTTATTACTTGCAGTTTATGTTTAGATAATGTATCGAGTATTTTTCACCATATTTTACATCACATACACAACAAATAATCAATAAAACATTTTGGAAACCACCTAACCACATAAGGATAATTCGTTCTTTCTACCACATTTTGCACACGTTTCGAAACAATTATCTATAAAAATAAAAATAAAAGTCCTGACTGACTGACTGACTCATCAACGCCTAGCCCAAACCCTTGGACCTAGAAAGTTGATATTTTGCACAGAGGTTTCCTTTATAACGTAGACAAGGAGTAAGGAAGGATTTTGCGAAATTCAATCCCTAAGGGAGTTAAATAGGGGATGAAAGTTCCGCGCGGGCGAAGCCGCTGGCAATTTTATATAAAATAGCATCTGCATACTCAATCATTACATACTGTTTTTCGTTCGTCATTGTCGTTACTAAAAGTTTAGCTAACCACCTACCTTCTCGCAATGAGTGAATTCGTACCAGACGCGGCCTATGTCTGGTTTTAATTGAAAGTGACGGAAATTGTTGCTGTTAAAGCGACAACCTAATTTTGTAATTATGATCAATTCGGAGAGTATGCTTTCGATACAGCACAACGATATTTTAATAAATATAAGTGGTATATTATTATATGCCATCATCTGTCCATAAAGTTTTTATTTACGAGGATGCACGTCATTAGGCATTATTCAGTGTTATCTCTCGGACAGCTCACTGAAAATGCCTAGCACCCAAGGAACAAAGACTATTAACGATTCAGATATCATGCTAGAAAATGCTATAGAGTGAAGATGTTCTACATACACTTTTGTACACTTCGGACCCTTACATAGGTACAAAACCTTCCAATAAAAAGTCTATGGAACTCATAGATGAAGCTTTGAAGCTAGTAGAATAATACACTTACATATATATTTTTTATTTTTTCTTATTTGTTTTAATTAATAACAGTAATTTTTTGAGTTTTTTGTATTATTTATAACATTTTAGTTCACATTATTTAATGATAGTCGTAAATTTCTGATCATTTTTCAATATTTCATATTATATATTTTTTATGACTATTAAATATGTATTTATATACATAAACTATATATTATTTTAAAGTACATTTATTCTAGATTATCAAAAAAATAAATCAGCTGTTTATCTATAAAAAACATTAAAGTTATGGATTTATGACCCGAAACCGACTCAATCTCCACATAGTGCGCCGCCCGCGCCGCGCCGTGCGTACATACGTTGTTAACCTTTTCACCGCCAACGTACACAGAACGCGATGCCTCACCAGACGCCAAGCTATAAATGTATAACGAAATATACAGAGTTGATATGACAAGGGGCATTAAATTACACTACGTATATTATACGGGTTTAGTATTAATTCGATACGGTATAAAAATAAAAACCACCAAAAATGAGAATTTTTGTTTTTCAAACAAACTAAATAGCTTACAATTCAGAGTAAAACGCAATCACCCTTTGTAAATAAATTTAACTGACCTTAGATACCTAGGTAACAAAGCGGCAACGTCGTGTCAAAGCGGGGGGCCGACGGTGGCGGCTTTTATGTTAGGTAAGGTTTTGAAATACGCGCTCAACAACAATCACAACAAAAACACTACATTTTTAAAGTCTCGATGTGTCCTCCATTCACATTAATGCACAATTATACCGACGGAGAAAATTGTTATTTATTTTTCTAATTAAATCACTGTCCGTCGCTAAGCACTTTAATTTGTGAAATGCTAAAATAATCCTATTTTTTAGTTCAACAATTGTATTTACCTCTGAGGCATACACTTCACCCTTCATGTTGCGGCACTATACTTTTACTGTCCCGTATTCTTTGTACTGCCAATTATCTGGTGCGGGCGTTTCTAGGGCAATTGTGGCTGTCACCATACCTCTCTCGGTATGTTCGCAGAGCTAAAGCTGCGTTTCCTCGGAATTCGCCGTAAATTAAAATCATGTCTGTGTATTCTGACGCCGTGTAAGCTACACGAGGCATTGTTGAACACTTTAATTACACAGACACACACACACACACAACCAAAGTTTAATTACGTGTCGTATCACAATAAAAGCAGTCAATCACAAAAAAAACCCTAGGTAACACTAAATAATAACAATACCAAGTTACTTGTTCTGTCACAATAAAAAAAAGAAATCATAATTGTCAGCGCGCGAGTTCGACAAAACAAAAGCGGCGCAGGAGCTTCCGTGTTACGTCACATAAGTACGTTCTCAAAGGGTAGCGTCGGTGAACTGAAAAAACAAGATTTTAGACGCCCCACTTACCGATCACAAGGATCTAAGATGCAGTAGCAACACAGTGACCTATTTCTATTTCTTTTACGCGCGGGATGTTTTGCTATGATTGTCACTCTCGTAAAGAAAGTGCAAGTGTGTGTATTTATTGCTTCCTTGTTTGCATTGCCATCTTTTAGCGAAAATATTTGGTTGTAGTTGTGACTCGCGGCACAGAGGCAACAACGCATCGTAGTTTATACTCAGATTTATCGTTTTAAGGTGCTATGCGTATAGACATAATCAGCTGTTAGGAAAGATACATCGTCTTCAAACGGGGCAAAAACTTAAAAAATCATTTGCGACTAAACTACTGCTCCTATTTAATTGATTTTTGGTACAGAGCTTGAAAATGGTACCTAGTATAGGCACTTTAAAGGAAAGCCCCTCTGTCGTATCAACTTTGTATAGCAAACAGTAGTGATGAGGGTATCGTCATATCGATGAATGAAATTTATACGCGTTAAGTTTTATTTATTATTTCACATAATATAAATAAAAACTAATTAAATATTTCTATAATTATTTTATTTCACAGTATCCCTAGTAAGAAAAACCAGTATAAATTACAAGTATCAAAGAAACAAATACAGAACTCAATTAGAGCTGTAGGAAATGAGGTAAATCTCTATTTGTTTCATGACGTCAGTCTTTGACTTCATTTCAAGTCCTTGGCGCTCAGAGCACGTTAAATTCAATTCTGATTAGGGATGTGGTCTATAGTCTTTCTTTCTATATATATAATTCGAGCACGTTGCCTAGAGGTAACGTGCTCGAATTCATAAAACGGTAACTTAATTGACTTAAATGACCGCATTTCTTAGCTGGCACTGACTTCAGTATCTTTGTAGCGATTGCATCAACACCTACAGTACCATAATCATTGGTTTTTGTGTTACGGATGATGTGCATGCCCTTAAATACTTTAGTCCATAAAGATGTGTTAAAAGCATGAGCAATATATCCAAACTGTTGTAAATATAATTTCATTCAAAGCTTAATTTTTTTCAATATGTTGTTTGGGATATTATATTTTGTCTGATTGCTACCGTGCTTAGTTTTTAATTCATTTTTAGATGTATTTTGTACTTTTTGTGTTAAATTAATAATTTTATCAAGAATGTAGTTTATAATAAGAAGCGCTTTTTAACCGACTTCCAAAAGGAGGAGGTTCTCAATTCGTCGGAACCTTTTTTTTTTTTTTTTTTTTTTTTTTTTTTTTTTTTTTTTATGTATGTTCCCCGATTACTCGAAGATGGCTGGACCGATTTGGAAAATTTTTTTTTTGTTTGAAAGGGTATACTTCCCAGGTGGTCCCATGATCATCAAGTCAGGATCTGATGATGGGATCCTGGAGAAATAGAGAGAACTCTTCAAATTTTATAGGCACACTTGAAGCAATTTGTGTAGTTTTTGGAAGAGTACTTTCTTGGAGTGGTTCCATTTCAATTTGGTAAAGATCTGATGAAGAACTTCGGAGATAGGCAACGGAACTCCTCAATAAATGATAGCAAATGGACAGGGATTGCTGAAATCTCATGTCTGTCAATTGTTTACACCAGTTAATAACATAACATCACGCCGGTACGCTGTGAAGGGGTAAGCACATGTGAACCACTAAAAAGTGAAAAATAAAAATCTTTTTTCAAAAAAAATAAACAACCGACTTCCAAAAAAACACTAAAAAGTGAAAAATAACTTTAATTTCGGAAGGCGGTGACAAAAAATTAAAATACATATCCAAAGTCACCGACTTCCGAAATTAAAGTTATTTTTCACTTTTTAGTGTTTTTTTGGAAGTCGGTTGTTTATTTTTTTTTTGTTTTATTGGTTAGATGTCAATCTTAATTGCCATAAAGATTTTTTTATACTTCTCAATTTAATGACATGTGATAGTCATGGAGTTAATATGTTGATTTTTATTTTTTCAGCATTCGAGGGACCTGACTGTGCTTCGGATTCAGAGAAACTCAACGAGATGTGTGTTGCTATCGATTAAATAAGTTAATTTTGTTCTTGTCCTGTTTTTTTGTTGTTGTCAGTATTATTTTATGATTGTTTTTGAAGTTGGTTGTTGTTTATGTGATAAAGGTGAGTAATACCTATATAAAACAATAATGTTTTTTAACTTTCATCCCTTTTCGATTGGTTTCATAGCCGACAAAAAGGGGTTTCTTTAAAAGTAACTGCTGGCCTGCAAGAAATATTTTTTCTACCCGACCATGTTAGAAGTAAGGATTATGATTTTAACATGCATGTTGTGACTGTCTGTCATCTATAGAATGGCGGAATGTTATCATTATTTTAAAATCGTCACACGCGTTCCCAAGCCTCTTAGAAAACACATTAAGTCTCAACTTTATAATCTGACAGCTCGACCCTAATAAATAATCCTGTTTCTTTAAAATTCTAAAACAATTTCGAACTCCTTAGTAATCCATTAGGGCACTTATGCCAGTTATTAACAGTCGAAAGCAATAAATTACGGCACCTAAAGATGCAATATTTCTTGCCAATTCTAAGAACAACGAACAAATTAGCAGTGGCGAAAGCACCATATAACGCGATTTCTGCGGGCTTCCCTTCGGGGATTTGCATCGGCAACTCTATCGCTGTTGAAAAGTAGCGCGTCGGTAGTGGCAACTATTGCCAAAAGAAGGTATTTGCACTACGGGTATTTTATTCACCATAACATTCAAGCAACGGTTATCTTTAGCTTTGTACTACAAAATGTTCTGAATTAACCTGGCACCGAAGCGTCGGAATCGGGAACTGGGAATTCATACAACGGCGATTCCGTAATTTGTTTAGTTTTCGGCTGTCCAGTTTGATTGTAGTTAATTCTTTACATTCCTAGATCTTTTAAACTACGCAACGGATTTGAATGCGTTTTCATCAAGACACAGAATGATTTGAGGGGAAGGTTTATATGGATAATGCATCGACCTTCACACGGGCGAAGCCGCTGGGAAAAGCTAGTTATCAATAAGTCAGTAAGTTGAAGCCGACTTCGTTTCGGTTTTTTTCTAGGAGAAATTAACACCTCGCCGCTATCAAATCAGCCGCATCTGGATACCACAACATAGGCCCAAGCGTATCCTTGAAATCCATTGAGAAATGTGACAAAAAAAACCAGTCATAAAACGATTCTGGGAAAGCGACGCTCGACCGACGCCTGGTGATTTTGAAGATGGGGAAAGGATTTAGAAATGAAGGCAGCGAGTTTTAGAGCACGGTAGGAGGTGGTCGAATTAAGCTAGGCTTGGAAAAGTGAGAACTGAGTCGTGAGCAATGAGACTATCTTACTGTGAGAGTGTTATATAATTTGTTAAGTGCTTGATAAGTGTATAGGTTTAGACTAGGCTATATTAGTCTAGAATGAATGTAAGGCGCGTGAATCTGAGAGAGAGTTTGTGAACGAGTTAGTTTGGGAGCACGGCAGGAGGTGGTCGAGTTAGGCTAGGCTTGGGGAGTGAGAACGTAGTCGTTAGCAATGAGATTTATATCTCTGTGAGAGTGTTATTTAATACGTCAAATATTTGATAAGCGTGTAGCTTTAGACTAGATTATATTAGTCTTGAATGAATGTAACTGGCATATAACGCGCGTGAATCTCAGAGAGTGAGTTTGTGGGCAGTTGGTTTGGGATACCGAGATACGATGGATGGAGTTGATAGCCCAGGCTTGTTAAGTTAGGCGAGATATTCTAAGCGAGGAAAAATAGTGTGAGTAGTGTAGTCCGGGAGAGGGGGTAGGCATCACACACTGTCATTAAAATGCATTGGTAGTCGTTCTAAGAACGCTAGGGACCGTGTCTCGTTAAAACCCACACCCAGTCGTTTTGTAGGCCTATTTCTGAATCGTCACTATTTAGCGTGACACAAAATCTGGATGCACTGCATCCTCTAAATGGGGAAGAGTAAGGAAATGTGAAGTGACGAAATTCCACTTCGGCAGGCACCAAGAACGTTCGCAATGAGTTTTGCTAGAGACTGAGTCTACGGTGCGCTTGTGCTAGTCGTGTGATATCTTAGAAATGGGATAGATAGTCACAAGGGTGACATTCACATGAGTAACTGTTTAAAACTACTCAAAAACTTACTAAACTCTTAGGATTGAGTAAGACATTTAATTGCTGCTTAGAGAGCGTGCTCTGTTAGAATCGTATTAGTGTCCTCAGAGGTTCTATGCGTTAGGTCTAACAGAGCACGTACAGTGAGGCAAACGTTGTAAAACGGTTCCTCGTCTCATTAAAGTGGGTAAATAACAAACAGATAAGTTAACGGAGTTATAGATAATGAATTTAAGCGCAAGCGTAACGGTCCCTTCACCCCTCCATCTAATTAAAACTTTATTGCAGATATTAGCCTTCACCTGTGAGGGAGGTGAATTATGTGTGTGTTTATTGGTATGACTGGGTGGCCGCCTACCATAATAATATGTAGTTATCTTAGGTTGAGAGTGTTATTAAAGTTCTTCTAACTAATCAGATAGATACGAGTTGCTAGGGAGTTTGTTACGCCACTTCTCCCCAGCTCAAACACTAGGAAGTGGTGACGGGTGGGCTCTTTGGACATTGGGCTGTCTATAGACTTTTATTAGAGTTGATCCACAATTTTATTTAAATAATGATTCTTGGGTTTGATTCTCTATCCTTATCTACTTAGTACTAATTGCTCAATCTTGAATTTCAACTCTACTACTAGTCACCCGTGACTATTGTATCCTTGATCTCAGATTGGTAATTCGGTCAGATTGACATGAACACGTGTCTTACAGATATGCTTGTTGTGCAACGGGTGAACTTCCAGGGGTTTGAGTGACCACATCTGTCTCATATTCAGTCCAAGGATGGATAGGGACCATGTCTCCCAAAGGAGCATGATGACGACGATTTACCGCAAGAACTAGCCGCTCCATTGTCAAACAAGGACGGTCGCACGGTTGCCGCAGGGAAAGCCGCTTTGTCACGTTTCTCAGTTCGAGAGAACTGCTACCATGTCTCGAAAGAGCATGACGACGTGAAGTAGCTGAAAAGCAGCTTGCGTTACTTTATGGGAGTGTTGCCCTGAGTACTCTGAGTGTTGACGTGAAGTATCGTGTGAGTAACGATTGACCGGATACCTGATACGCTAGCGTATGGGTTACTCGTACATTTATATAAAAATACAAGTACTTTGAGTATCTCTGATATTTAGCTTTCTAAAACCACATCCAATGTTTCCATAAATATGAATTCTTAAGTATAATTTAAGGCTATTCGGAATTCATTTAAATTATATCGGTGGGAGAGTTACCAGTCTGGTGACGAGCTCTACAAGGCCGTATGGGAAGGGGTACGGTATTTCCCCTTAGGGGGAACCGATCTAAGAACTAATATTAAGATAATTAGGAAAAACTAAAGTTTTATCGGCCTGGGGTCATTTAGGAACAGACACAATGTGTTTATTGAGTCCACTCATCGCAACGTCACCGCGCGCTAGCGACTGTGAAAGAGCGGTGTTAGATAGGTGAGCGCGGGCCTCTGCCCCTACCACGATAGTTAGTTTTTGCACAGCTGCGCTTACGCCTTTTAACGTTTATATGTTATTGGTTCCATTTAAACCGACCATATAAACGTTGTTATTTCATATTTCTCATTATTCATGTCAAACAGTCCGCTCATATTTTCATTCTACTCAACCACAAATTATCGTCGCGATCATTGGTCCTTCGAGCCACATATAATACAAGTAAGTCTTAGCAACCTACTTTACATAAAATATTTTGGCAGGTAATACATTAATCGTTCGGACCCCTCTCCACGTGAGTTCTACTCGCATTTGTCTGGTTTGTTTCATCTCTAACTGACCGTTACTTGATGCCTTAAACTGGGTGTGTAGTTATGTTTCTATCTATTTTTATACAAATCTTTTCAAAGTTTATTGATTGTTCTATTACAGTAGTCAAATATAAAGATTATTTTACTTATTTTCAAAGCGAAAATTTTAAGATAAACTGGCTAAAAGTTGCTATGTGCATTGAATCCTAATTGATGAAGTATATCTAAAATCAATGAGTCATATAATAAAATATAAATGTTTTGGTTTCTTCATATTCTCAGTTAGGTAGGTAGCTAGTTGTAATCGTGATCTGGCAGTTTGAGTCATTTATGCGGCCTACCCAAATGGCCTTTTTTTAGTTCGTCGAATCGTTGATCTCCATAAGTTTTGAGTTGAGCTGCACGTTTACTGCAATACGTGCACTGACTGGACTCGGAGGTCCACTCAATCTGTGTGGTTCTTTCCTCAAAAGACAATTTCAGACAACAATCTGTCATGTGTAATCCGCTATCACTTAGGAACAAATTCATCTGTGGTTAAAAGGTTTCAACATTATAAATATCTCACGCAAACTGGGACTTGGGACGAAAAGAAAAGACAAGAATGTGGTGAGTACGCAATATTTATTGTTAAAAATGAAATGTTTTGAATTTGCCACTGAACATACCCCTCAGGAGATACAAAGTAATCAGCAAATATTGAGCGAATATTAACTATTGGCTTTAATTCCTCCGCCAGGGTATCGTTCTCTTCGCAAACTATTCATTTGCAAACTGTTCATTGTTGATAACTGCAATTCATCAAAATTAATACCATCGTGTTTGCGGACTAAGTTATGCAATATTATACAAGCTTTTACAATTTCAATGGTTAAAACAGTTGAAGTATCAATGGCTCTTTGTAGGATTCTCCATTTTGTTGGCATGATTCGAAAGGCCAGTCGACACTATCTTGTAGCACGGCTCAAGCGATAATTGAAAAAAATATTGCGTTCATCTAAATGGATCTCTCCAAAGGGACGTAATAAGTTATTGTGTAAAGTAAATGCTTCATCTCCCACTGACACGAAGGGCACAGAATGGCCAGACTCTGTCAACGGTTTGGGTTCTTGTATTAACAAAGAACCATCAATTAATTTCTTCCAAAAATTAGAATTTTTCTTAATAAAAGAATCGCATTTTTTTTCGTTCGAACCTATGTCGGTGTATACAAATCTATATTTCGAATCTACGATTGTAAGTAACACAATAGAATAGTAATCCTTTTAAATAAAATATAGGGATCCACTGTGTTCTAGGGATGCCTGATGGCCATAAGATCTACCAATTTTTTAAATCGATTCAACGGGATGCGATGTTCGCCCTGACCAAATCGCATGCGCTGTGTACATCGTAAGAAAAAATCGTATCAACTATAACCTAAACGTCAACCGAAACGTATCGTACGAACTACAACAAAGTAAGATTACCTACTTAATTAAACATTGAATGAGATTAGTTTCGACTGTATTTTTTTTTTTTTGGGTGGGAAATCATCAAATAACTTCTCCCGCTCTGGGCGGAGCGGGAGGGCGTGTCAGACCTTTACTGACTAAAACCCACCCGTGTTCCCTCAGTTGCCTGTGTGCCAGGGGCCGTGGTATCTCTTTCGAACAACCCGCACCCCTGGCAGGCATCGGCCCTTGCGGGCCCCATCTGTTGCTGCTGACATCTCTTTGAGGCGCGCGTGGAACACAACGCGCCGTCGACCCGGACTTGGTCCTTACCGGACAGCGAGCTACCCATTACTCGCCGTCCGCAAGCCCTAGTTTCGACTGTTTGAGTTACATTAATGACACGACGACAAGTGAACAGCTTGACATAGGGCCGCGTGAACGTAGCCTAAGTAAAAACGTCTTTTATAACGTTTTCACGAAAACAAACGGCACGGACTCGAATTGCGCCTGCAAATTTTTTTTCTTACTAAATGGGCCTACTCTTGACCTCGATCACGCCTGATGGAAAGCGATTTATGAGGTCTATTATCGAGCGTGTCCAAAAGATGCCTAATTTAAGGTCCCTCAGCGCGCTATGGAGCTATGCTCGGAGTTTCTTTAAAAGATAAAGTAGAAAACGAAGTTGTCCGGAAAAGAACTGGAGTTGGCTGGCTATGGTTTTCGAAGGACCGACGGCCGGTGGAGCAGACAAGTCCTGGAGTGGAGACCGCGGATCGGCAAGCGTAGTGTGGGACGCCCCGCAGCTATAGATGGACCGACGACCTCTTAAAGGTGGCTGTGACAGACTGCCTGCGGAGGGCAGGGTATTGTGGCGCAGCATAGAAGAGGCCTATATCCAGCAGTGGACTGCGATAGGCTGAGTTGATTGAAAGTTAAAATCGAAATATCAGATGTATTTCCTTACAAGGAGCCGCAAACGTTACCGACTCGTAGTCCCGCCAGATTATGACACCAGTGTGAGTTACAGCATTTTCATTCTCGTTTGTCACACCACGGATTTTTCCACACCATTTATTCCTAACTAGTGCTGTCCTAGCTATTAGGGCATGCTCCCGGGAAATTCCGGTCTCGAAAATACGGGTTATTTAAAAGATAATGGTCAACGTATGAAATTGCCGTTGTATAGTAATAGACCATTCAAATCAAATCAAATCAAATACATTTATTTCGGATAAAAATCCACAGGTGTTAGTAACGATAAACTTAGCCTAATGTTAGTACAATTTAATTGTTTTAATTTAAGCATGCGCCGGGTTGAGCGCCCTTCTCATGAACACTCCACTGCTTCAACAGTGGCGAATCCCATCGCTGCTTATGGTTGACTCATAGACTGCAAGTGTAGAAGGACTGACAATACGCAATTGACATGTTATAAGATCTTTGTGGTGTGAGATTTTCGTGTGAAGCTTTTTTCACGTGCTACCTATGCGGTTCTTCTTTAAAAAAATGTGCAACATTACAATATTGACTCGTTGATGCAATCAAATCAATAAGTTTAAAAAAATATGAAAAAAAGGTGCCTCATCTCATGATTTGACTGATCTGCAGAGAGAAATGCGTGTTGAAGTTTATGTTGCCTTGTTAAATCGGTACATAAATTAAGGAATATTGGATGGAATTGTGACATGTGACGAAAAGTGGATTTTTTATGATAACCGTAAGCGAGAAAAATGCGTGTGCGTTACCCAGGCCAGATGTTGTCGAAAATGGTCATTTGAATCTTATAGATAATTAGTTTTGCGGCTTCTGTAATTGTTGCGCACATTTTTAAATTTGTTGCGCTTATAGTTTTTTAATTATTTCACAAAAACATTTCCTGCTGGGGTAACGTTACGCCAGCCAGACCTTTTTCTTTCTAATGGGAATATTTAAATAATTACTAGCTATAAAATTAGTTGTCTAGATGAAGTAAATGTTGTGCCTTATTTTGTATTTGTCCTTTCATCGGTTGCGAAGTTATTCGAGATTTTGCTGGGGTAACGTTTTTGGTTTTGCTAGATCTTTGAAATGGTTAAGCGGATTCTTATCATATTTTGTACATGGCTTCTTGGGAATTAGTTTAAATTTGTTCTGCAATAAAAAAACCAAAATAATACATAGCTTAAAGGTTATTTCATTAAATCGAAAAACACTTCAATTGGTCCCAGCACTCTCAATAAGAGCTCTAAAGACTTACTTTAAACGTTATTTTAAAGCTTGTAACTGCCTTCAAATGTATGTGAAGTTTCATTAGTATCCTGTAAGTATTTAACAAGTTATGATGATATTGAGTTCTTCACGAGCACGGTCTTGATGCGCGCGGTGTTATTTGGCCACTGGATTGGATATATGAACTGAATGTTATGTCAATTATTAGTTTTTTAGTTCAGTTGTATATCAGTAAAATTTCAGCTCAGTACATTGGATAATTAATGAGATAATACGATTAAAATCATCAGGAAGTGAATGACCGTGGTAACCCGACCAAGTTTAGGTGGTTACAAAAAAGCGAAAACGCAGAACATTATACTATCTTTTGAAATGTTTAGTATAATACACCTTACAATTTCGGTACAGACGCGTACACTGTTAAATACATTAATAATATAATAATATCTGTACTATGAAAACATTATTATTATCTTCCAGTTGCACAAACTTATCAAAAATCACTGATATAACATGTCGTTCGGTGGGACGCGGAAGGGGTGGGGTGAAGGGGCGCATTGTTTGCATATCGCACTAAACATGCTCCGTAATCACATAATTCATCTTGTAGAGTGCGCATGCGTTTCGGCAGTTAACAAAGTTTTAGAATGTACCTTTACACGTCGACTTTTTGAGATTGTAATTAGTTAAAAGTAATAGTTACATAATTATTTGACTCCAGTTTAATATTACTTAATTTTATTATTTTTGATCTGTGATTTTAAACTTAGGAAAAAAATGTGATATTTGAAATGAGACAACAAAACAGTAGGACTAACTGTGAGCATTTTACTACATTGTGATGTCATTTAATATTACCATTGATCTGTGATTTTAGTTGATATAAGTAGGTATTAGTAGACATACGTAAAGGTGCGTATAGACCATGTAACATGTTATATAACACTACAACTCTATGTAAAATGTTATACAACAATGTTAAATAACATGACCACACTATGAAAAATGTTATATAGTTTGTACGCACCGTAAGTTTAGTGTTAACTGAAAAAAACCATTGTATATTATTTATTGTCTGTGATCATTACACAGTCCAATATGTGTATATTTAAATAAAAACTGTAACTGTGTACTGTGTATACTGAAATCTATAATTTAATTAAAAAATAATAGAAAATATCAAAAAAGCAAAATTACTATCTGTAATTTTAATCTGTGATTGTTTTTAAGTATAAGTTTAATAATACTTTAAAAGTTCAATTGAAATGATTACATTACCTGTCAATAAAAATTATTTAATAATCACGTAGTTTTTTTAAAACTTTTGTACATGTCTGTACTAAATTTGTAACACTATCCTACATATTTTAGAAGGTACCATAATGTTTTGCGTTTTCGCTTTTTCGTAACCACCTAAACTTGGTCGGGTTACCACGGTCATTCACTTCCCAATGACTTTAATCGTATTATCTCATTAATTATCCAATGTACTGAGCTGAAATTTTACTGATATACAACTGAACTAAAAAACTAATAATTGACATAACATTCAGTTCATATATCCAATCCAGTGGCCAAATAACACCGCGCGCATCAAGACCGTGCTCGTGAAGAACTCAATATCATCATAACTTGTTAAATACTTACAGGATACTAATGAAACTTCACATACATTTGAAGGCAGTTACAAGCTTTAAAATAACGTTTAAAGTAAGTCTTTAGAGCTCTTATTGAGAGTGCTGGGACCAATTGAAGTGTTTTTCGATTTAATGAAATAACCTTTAAGCTATGTATTATTTTGGTTTTTTTATTGCAGAACAAATTTAAACTAATTCCCAAGAAGCCATGTACAAAATATGATAAGAATCCGCTTAACCATTTCAAAGATCTAGCAAAACCAAAAACGTTACCCCAGCAAAATCTCGAATAACTTCGCAACCGATGAAAGAACAAATACAAAATAAGGCACAACATTTACTTTATCTAGACAACTAATTTTATAGCTAGTAATTATTTAAATATTCCCATTAGAAAGAAAAAGGTCTGGCTGGCGTAACGTTACCCCAGCAGGAAATGTTTTTGTGAAATAATTAAAAAACTATAAGCGCAACAAATTTAAAAATGTGCGCAACAATTACAGAAGCCGCAAAACTAATTATCTATAAGATTCAAATGACCATTTTCGATAACATCTGGCCTGGGTAACGCACACGAAAAATGCAATGGCTGACCCCAGCATAAAGCAAAGCTTACCGATAAAAAAGTAAAGGTAACTGTTTGGTGGTCTCTTCATGGTGTTACTCACTATATAGCTTTCTCAGGTCTTATTAATTGATGCCTTTTATGTAAAATATGGTGTATTTTTTTAATAGAATTACATCTTTATCATTAACTTTGAGGAGGTTCCAAGATCCAGCTCCAGCAAGTCGTAGCTGTCTGGCATCATTTTTTACGTGCATACATATGTTAAAAATGAGGCAAAGTGCAGAAAATTAAATAAAATATTAAGAGAACTTGGTGGAAGCACAAGCAGTCTCCGCAAGCATTTGAAAAATGTCCAAAATGTGGAATTAACAGCGTGATTATGAAATTGATTGATTTGTTCATTGAAAGCTAAGTCATTTATTCAAATTAGGCTGATATCACTTTCACAGTAATTACGAATCTAACGACACTTTGGAAACTAAAATCCATCGAGCCGTTCAGGCCGCAGAGCGTGCCAAACATTTGAATTTGGCGCCAAAAATCCGCCATTTTGTTTTATTTTTATTTTGGTATACCCAATGTCACTCTCATAGTAAATACAAATCTAACGACACCTCTCAAGCTAAAATCCATCGAGCCGTTCAGGCTGCAGAGCGTGCCAAATAATTATACATACATACACACATACATACAGCGCGTAGTGACCTCATCTGCTCGACGTCCGTAGGTCACAGCAGGGATCCAGCAGAATATCAGCGTCAGGTACATTTGCCTGACACATGCTGAGCTGGACTCCCATTTGGTGCAACTTTGAGACGCACACCTCACTTTTGCACTCCACCGCACGTTATTTAATTTTAATGTTAACTTGTGTCATAGCCTAAAGTGTCATCACTACACTTGTGTCATCCTATTTTCATATAATTAGTTTTAATCTCATCGTGCTTTGTTTGTTGTGTTGTCTTTTTTATGCACCAAATAAACGATTTGTCTATCTATCTATCTATCTATCTACATACATACATACATACTCTCGAAAAACATAACCCTCCTTCTGGCGCAGTCGGGTATAAACAGGCGTGACGTTGTGTTATGCTCTCAAAAATAGCCCTATGCACGTGAATAACCACGTGTACACTTCATAATAGTCGGACACAAACCAGACGAAGTTACTGAAGTTCCTAAAATCACGAATACCTGCTGTATTGTGTTTAGAAGTTATTATGTAAACTACCTGTCTTTGCGAAATGATCGGGAACCATCGAAATAGAATTGTTTTGTTACTGTTCTTGGTAGGAATCATTTGTAGTGTTATTGCTTGTTATTTAGAACAAGCTTGCAACCTTGGTTTCCCGAAAAAGCGAGTGGGTATCGTAATAACTGAATGTGGCAACGTTGAATTTAATTATTAGAATCTAATACAGGCTGTAAGGGTAAATACCGTTATCCTTGAAACCTGTGGTTTGGTTTCGTTTATAGAACGTAATTTCGATTAAAAAAGAAACAACCTTTTTGTTAAAGAAAATCTGCTTTTTTCCACAAAAACATTTGACTCTACGCGCGAGGGTAACCAACTTGCGTCTCAATACGGGAGGGGCCCGGGCCGCGTGACCCAACTCCAACGCACGGGTCGCGAACTCGCGACCCCGGTCAGTCAGCTGTCAGCCTCGCTAGCGAGCGTACGTAACGCCGCGTCGTAGCGTCGCTCATTTCTTGCGCGTATTTTTTTTTTAAACTCGCTCGTTTCTTTTATATTTAAGTGAACTACCGATGGTTAACTAACATCCTGTATTGAATCTGACGCACTATTTTTAGGGGTCATATTTCAGCCCTTCGGTCGAATGGTACAATCTCTGGGATAGCTAAAAAATGTTCATGCCACCACGAGTTACTTGGAGCGCGAGCTAGCTATGTGGATTATGATTTCTATGTTGAAGACCAATACTCTAAATTACGTATATTGCTACTCCATTTCTTCAAATGTTCGAAAGATTTGTCTGTTCAACCACGTAAATAACGCAATTAACAATTCATTACACTTTTTCATTTACTCGCCCGAATCGGGCGAATAGTAACTTTGATATAATATAACAACAGAAAACTTATGGAAAGTACAAAAACTTAATTAAGTTTGTGTACTTTTCCTTAAGTTTCCGTTGTTTCCATAAGAGCGATCATTCCACGTGGGCTGGCTACAACGCATTTATAGTGGTTTTTCGTGATTATTTCATTATATACAAACAAAAGTACATTTTTTTTCACCCAAGCACTAGATCGTTTGTATTTATAATTATTTCTAACATTTACTCTTTAATAAAAACATATAATCGTACTAAGTAATGCAAATATAAAATCATTTACGGTATGTCGTTTTTTATACGTAAATATAAAAATATTGTAAAAAAATAGCATACGAACTTGTTAATACCAACGATCTAGTGCATGGTGAAACAAATGTTTACTTTTGTTTGTGTTTAATTAAATAACCACGAAAAACCGCTATAAATAATAATAATAATAATAAGAAATATATTGTGAAGGATGGAACGGTTGACATCTGTCGGGCATGCCACCGTCCGGGGGAATCAATCCGACACATTATTTCTGGCTGTTCTAGTCTGGCTAACGGAGACTACTTGCATAGGCACAACCTTGTAGCCAGGATTATCCACCAGCAACTTGCTCTGAAATACAGTCTTGTGGACTTGGAAGTACCGTACTATAGGTATGTGCCCGACCCAGTTCTCGAAAATGGCACTATCACATTGTATTGGGATCGATCTATCATCACTGACCGGACTATTGTTGCCAATAAGCCGGACATCGTGGTGATAGATCGATTAGAGCGTCGCACAATGATTATTGATATAGCAGTCCCACATGACGAGAACCTCGTGAAAGCTGAAAAAGATAAGCACGCAAGCAAGTCACGCGAGGTTGTCGACATGTGGGATGTAGATGCAGCAGTCATTGTGCCGATAGTCGTGACAGCCAATGGCATTATAGCCAAGAGTCTCGACCAACACCTCAAGAGGCTCTCGTTAGGCAGCTGGATCAAGGGTTTGATCCAGAAAGCAGTATTACTCGACACGGCGCGTATAGTGAGGAGGTTCCTCTCTCAGCAGCCCTGACCACCGGTAGCTTGGACCCTGTTCCCGATACCGGTGGGCTACTATTTTTTATATTTTTAAATGTTTTTATATATATTTTTTATATTCGAATATTTAAAAATATAATTTGTATGTATTAACGAAAATAAAGGAGATAATAATAATAATAAAGTGGACTCAGCGATCATTGTACCGATAGTCGTTACAGCCAATGGCTTGATAGCCAAGAGCCTCGACCAACACCTAAGGAGGCTCTCGTTGGGCAGCTGGGTCAAGGGCCTGATTCAGAAAGCGGTACTTCTTGACACGGCTCGCATTGTTAGGAGGTTCCTCTCTCTGGAGCCCTGACCGCCGGTAGCTTGGACCCTGTTCCCGATACCGGTGGGCTACTATTTTTTATATTTTTAAATGTTTTTATAAATTTTTATACTAATATTTAAAATGTAATTTATAAGTCTATTAAGTGAAATAAAGGAATAATAATAATATATCGTTTATTTATAAAAGGGGCATATTTACAATGTATCTTAACAATTAAAATAGAGCACAGTTGCTTATTGCCTGAACTAGGTTGAACCTGTGCTTCAGGCTATGAAGCGCGTAAATACTTAATGTAATAAATTAACAAAGTGTAGTATATGTTAAACTTAGGAAAGTAAAAATAAAATAGCATGTTAGTCGTTCTATTTGCAGACAACAAGTAGATCTTCTGTCTGTGCATATGCAATGGTTAGTAAATATTTAAGTATAATTTTCTTACAGCTAAAGTAATTTAATTTATAGATACTTAGTTTTCTATTTAACCTGTTGTACAGAAATGGGCCTAAAAATGTAAAAAATCTTTCTACAAAGACATGTTTTGAGGTTGCATTCGATGTGCATACTATATCATTCCGTCTTTTGTTAGTGTTGTCAGCAGTGTAGGTAAGCATGGTGTGCTGTTTTAATACTAAGTGCATAATGAAAAGTTGGCGAACAGTCAGCACGTTGCAGGATTTATATAGCAGATCTGTGGGAAAGAAAAAGGGATGGAAGTTTGCTACCTTTAAAATTGCTCTCTGTGCTCTTTCAAGAGGAAGCAAATTCGTTTTTGGTGCGCCACCCCATGATGTGATGCAGTATTGAATTATTGATTGACATAGGGCTAAATAAACTTGAGAGATTAATTCTGAGTCTGCAAATGATCGCAATTTTTTAAAAACATATATTAATTTGCGCACTCTTTTAACGAGACTTTCAATATGTTTTTTGAAAGACAGAGTGTCGTCCATTATTACGCCGAGGTATTTTATGTTGCTAGTTTTGAGGATAAAAGGACAATTGCACATGTTGACTGAACGGTTTCCGCATTGATGGACATATAGATGAGGCGTCGATGAAATGCGTCGTTGCCAGTCCGCGCGGGGTGAAAGCTCTTAAAATTTTATTCAAATCGTGCCAATTGCCATAGATATTTCTGAAAGTGTCGAATCGCCTACAAATAAATTAACTTTGTCGAATAATAAGCCAAAGAATGTTGTTCAATTGTCAAAATAAAAGCCATTCCTACTGTTATTGTGTTGCGTAATTATCCCTCTGAATTTAAATACATGGATACTCACTCTTTGTTACCCACGCTTAGCGACCGCCATGTTTGTTTACCTGTCGCATCGCTGCTAAGCAATTTCAATCCAATTTCTTGGTCCCAAAACAAGTCGTAACTTTAACGGCCAGTCGTCGGTCGGTCGGGTAAGCACTACAATCTAAATATAATCGAATCGAACAAATCGATTCATGCATCGGACTCGCTGTAGTCTATGTTTACTCGCCAAACTCGTGTTTATTTCCTTTAGGGAGCGTTGTTTACTGTGTACCTGAGATGTGGATTGTTTGGTTTTGCCCTTCATGCAGTTTCGATTTCAGTTTGATTTGCGAAGAGCTTTTATTTACATTGCAGTTTAACCTTCGGCTAGTATTGTTAATCTGAGTAAACAAGTTTATACTGCAAATCGATCTTTCCGTCTAGATAATTCTGGCTTATTCCACAAATCCCCCCTGAAATTCCCTCTTAGGGGAAAAAGTGGAATCTATAAAAAAAAGTGTGGAATTCCCCCCTGATAAACCCCCTTTGGGGGAAATCTGGAATCTAAAAAAGTACTTATTTCACAGATCCCCCCTGAAAGTGCCCCTGAGGAGGAAAACTGGAATCTTTAAAAGTCTGGAATTCCCCCCTTGTAATCTCCTTTGGGGGGAAAAACTGTAATCTGGAAAAACCAACGTTCAAAAATCCCCACTGAAAATTTAAGAACTGCTTCTGCTACTGGCGCTGGGCGCCGATTTGTTTGCCGGTGCTGGTTGCTAAAATATTTACCACGGGAGCCGGCAGACTTAGATAACCTAGAATGCAGGAGCGAGCGAAGCGAGCTTGGGAATAATTTTTAACCATTCAAATACTGATAGGAGCACTGTCAAGCGGGCCTTCGTCGATATAGGCAATAAAGCTAATATAAAATGCATACTGTAATTCAGTATGCATTTTATGTTATTCGAGTTTAAATACTTTAAATAGGCAGACATGTTGTTGTTCTTTATTTATGTGCTAACATGTTGGTACATATGTTTGCAAAGTGTACAGCACAGGTAAAGATCTCGCCAAGTCGAGCAATAAAGCGACACGGCCGTATCATCCTTTTCCCGAAGCAGTTCAGGCCAACCATGTGTTTTCCGTGTGAGATACATATTTTCATGGACAGACCCACTTTCAGGTTTACCATGCCCAACATACGTTTGATATGCCTGCCAAGCCTGACTATGAGTCTCTCTCACGACTTTGTTCCACCCCACTACCGATTTACCCTTCTTTAACTTTCTCACCTTCTTGGTCTGCACAGAAGCTTCACATAAAATCTTAACAATGGCATTGTATAAATTATCAATAATATTTCTATGTTCAAAATTACTACACAAACTGTCTGCACAAACACAAAGTTCATTGCGGAAGCGAAGTTCTTTAAGCTTACTATTTCAAATGTCGGAATAACTTCTTATTTCATCAATTTCTCTAACGCCTCAGAAAATGTCATTAGAAATCCAATCATCAGAAAGACATTTAGTGTGAATCATGTCAAGATTAAAATTAACAATTAAAGGTAAGTGATCCGACCAATACACTTCATACTCAATATTGTCTGCCAGGCTGATTCCATGACTAAGCAGTGATCTAACCAGCGCTTACAACGATATGCATTACTATAGAACGTATGTCTGCCTGACGAGCTACCAAATCCATTTACTATGGTCACAATAATCAAATAACTCGTCACAAAAAGGTGCTGACGGGTAAGCGTTAAAATCACCCAGAATAAATACAAATTCAATGTCATTTTGTTGTACAATAGCGCTAATCTCCTCATAAAGCGACTACCTATCTGATCTCCACAACCCAGTTACTAGATATACTGGTTGTTAGACTTTTTGGGCTTCTGGCTATGTGTCACTTCAGCCGAAAGACCTCCACTGATGGACATAGGCCTCCTCCAAAAGGGGGGGTTTTGTCATAATCGCCACGCTTGGCAGGCAGGTTGGCGATCGCAGTACGGTGGTAAAATGCATAGAGAACGCTGCTGCCCATTCTCTTTTAAGTCCTTTAGTCGCCTTCTACGACACCCACGGGAAGAAATGGGATGGTGCTATTCTTTTACGTCCGACAACACACGGAACTACTATGCGTAGACGACGCTAAAGACAACAGCTTAATGTGCTTTCCGAGACACAGAGGGGTCAGGCGTTGGTGCCAATCAATCCCAAATAAAAAAGGAAAAAGAAACACCCTCGTACAGTCCGCGACAGGCACCCACGCGCCGCGCCGCAACGCGCCTCTGAACTTACCAACTCCCGACGGAGTCGGCGGTGAGGGGCCGCCGCAGGCCTCGTTGGATGCGACCGCTCCAGTTCCCTCGGCCGGATGGCGCAGCCTGGTGCGGCGCGATCTGTGCGATAGTGCGCCGTACGCATAGGTTTTAATTTGCATTTTGGAAGACATTTTGCTGCTACTTTCCACCTGCCATTTACTGCAATTTATGCAATAATTATATCAATACCCATTGGAGGTACAACTAGAGGGTAAAAGCCTCTTCTCAGATAGAGAAGGCACGAGCATTGATCACCGCGCTTGCTCAAGACGGGTTGGCGATTTTCTCACGATATTTTCTTTCACTGATATTAGTATCTAAAGTTCAAGATAATATCAGAAAGTACAAATGAATTCAAAAAGTCACATTGTTACTTGCCCGGATTCGAGCCTAGATCCTCGTGAATGAGAGGCGAGGCCTGAGTCACAGTATAATAAAATAAGCAGTATTACGTCTCGGCAGTGTTCTTGAAATACGGCTGTTCGGTAGATTAACATGCACTAGGGTTACCTACTGTGTCTGTGGCGTTGTTACTGTACTTTATAAGTCCGACAAATTGAATCATGGGAGAGCATAATTCTAAGAGGCAAAGTCACATGCAACGGTCACAGTGATGCTTTGCGATTTCGAATTTTAGAGTTGTTCTCTTCCTGTTTTATGTTATTGTTTGCACAAACGTCATTCGAGCTAAGTGTCATGATAAATTAGTTCGACAAGTACGCAATTGCAGCCCACCCGCGACTTTTGAATACTGATGTATACCGAGATTTCGAAGCGCTTCGTTTCGGCCGATTTGTGTGAAAACGTCATACTGCTAACGTTACTATACTGTGGCTTAACCACTGGGCCATCCGCCATAGGATCTGGAGGCAAAGGTCCTCGCGCATACATGGGAGTGGCACGAGGAGGCAAAAAGCCGGGGCGTAACTCTGCTGCCGCAAGAAATCGCGGCACAGCGGAGAGAGCCCCTGCGAGATCTCATGGCGACATGGAGAGTGCGACTGTCGCAACCCAGTGCTGGGCATGCCACAATTGCGTAGGTAAGTCCCCTCTTTGAGGAGTGGATTGCGAGGCGCCACGGCGTCCTCTCCGTTTGTCTGACGCAGTTCCTCACCGGACACTGTGGTTTCGGGAGATTCCTGTTTCGGATAAACCGGGAGAAAACGCCCGGGTGTTTCCACTGCGTATGGATCGCCAGGAAGACACGGTGGAGCATATGGTGGAGGTATGCCTGGCTTGGGCGGAGCGCCGTGCCCTGGTGGAGGCGATCGGTGGCGGCGGATCTCTAGCGCCCAGCCCTGGTCCAGGCCATGGTACGGAGCGACGGTAGCGGTGCATGGTAGCCATCACCTCCTTCTGCGAAGCAGTAATGCTCGCAAAGAGGGAGGCGGCGCACGTGAGTGGGAGGCAATATATGCGCCCTCACGGCCCTAGTTGCCGCAGGAGACGCCCTGGGCGTCTCCAGGCGACAATATCATCTCGAAATTTGAAAACGTTCGTCAGATAATTAAAAAAAAAATCACCGTTCCAAAGATTTTGACCGCGTAGATATTGTACTTTTCTATGAAAAAGGTGTTTTTTCATTTACCTACGAAAAATTGCTACGCTAGAGTGTTGAATTATGTGCGGAATTCATGGTTATAGTTTGCGCGTCGATGTCCCTGTCATCCTGTATAGGTACCACTGTTTCAAAATTAAAAGTCATTTATTCAAACTAGGCTGAGAGTCAGCACTTTTTGAACGTCAAAATTACATAAGACAGTCCCCCAAAACGCCCACCCTTCACCACTTCCTAGTGCTTTAGCTGGGAAGAAGAAGTGGCGCAACAAACTCCCCAGCAACACAGCTGTCTGTTAAGTTGGAAGGTCTAGATTCAATATAATAATAGCATATCATTAACATTCAACAATAAATTAATATTTATTTAATAAAAATAAAAAAAATATATGGGTTAAACAGTCAAATAAAAGAAACAATGACATGAAGTAACTCATTTGACCTGTCATTTATTACACATACCCAAGGCACATTACAACATAAGCCTATATTTTTCCCACTGCTGGAACACAGGCCTCCTCTCTGTGAGAGGGAGTAGGCTGTAATCCTCCACGCAGGCCCAGTGCGGGTTGGTAGATGTCACATCTCTTCGAACTTTTGGTTCTAGAACCCGCCGGTTTCCTCACAATGTTTCCCTTCACCGTTTGCGACCTGTTAATTATAAATGTATGAGGTTGATAATTTAATCTTGAAAGGGTGACTGTGATCTCCGGATAACGCGAGCTTAATCTTGTTACCTGCGAGTCTTACTACACGATAATCGGATTGGAGGAATGGATTAAATGGCTGGGAAATTCTCTTTTATTTCTGTTTTGAATACTATATTGTGCGCAAGACTAAATTCATAACAGCCGCATGAGTTAAGCTACGCTTGCCGTGGTTAGTACGTGGATGGGTCTTCACTTTCCAAGAGCCACGAGGCACAGAGGGGCCGTGCCTCGGAAATCACGTTAAGTAGTCTCACTTGAGCAGGTACATATATATTTGCCTAACTCTGGTTTATAACGCAAAAACGTCTTCTATTCCTCGTGTTTTTGTAAGACAGTACTTACTTCATACATTTCTACAATTTACTTATTTTTATAAGACCTCTCTTCATACAACAATGAACCCGGCCACAAAAGCCGTTTCGTCTTAAAAAATAGTTCGTGGCCCAATCACCGATAGTTTATAGTAATAATAAATTGTGCCAATAAAACCGCTTTTTTCCTGTAAACACGTTTATTGACGCCTTGTCTGCTAGACTAGAAATTATTGCTTCTGTAGGACGTCCTTCGTAGTGATGTGACTAAGTTTGCTGAACACCGAATAGTTTTGGTAAAAGGTATCGGTTTTTGCTTTATTATAAACTAGCTTTCGCCAGTAGCTTCGTCTGCTTCTAATAGCACATGTAACTTCGGAATAATGTAACTTGTCATAGGTAAAAGAAATTTTAAAATCGATTAAGTAGTTTTTGAGTTTATCCATTACAAACAATTTTACAAACAATTAAATCTTTCCTCTTTATAATATTGGTGTAGACTAGTTTTCGCCAGTGGCTTCGCGCGTGTGGAGTTCGGAAATTATCCCACTGGAACGTATTACCGGTATAAAAAGTATCTTATGTGTTAATCCAGGTTATAAACTATATATGGGCAGCATTTCACCCAAATTCGGTCCTCCGACCCTGATGACCCCATCACTCTTCTTCAAGAAAGCAGTAGGTCCACCAGCACAGCACACAAAAAGAGACCGTGTTTCCGACCTCGCCGCCGAGGTCCTCGCGCCTCGCGAAGACCCCGAGTAAACGAATCCTCCCCCAACCGTCCCTTGCCCGCAGAAGTGCCAGCCCGCGCCGAAGCTGAGCAAGTAGAGTTAAAATCCCCATGATTAATAATAAAGAAATTATTGATCCAGCCTGTCCCCACTTGCTGCCCTCCCTGAAAGTGACTCCCTGAGCCGAGGCTCGTACCCCGCAGGGGGTGCCCTCAGTGCGCAGTTGCTGTAGGTTTTTAATTTTAGTTTGTAAGCCCTGGCTGGAGGCTTTTAGCCTAAAAACTATTAGTCCCCACAGGAAAGCCCGGTTAAGTAGTCACGGCGTCTCAAGGTCAACTACGAGATGGTCTTCCCAAAAAAAAAAATTGGGTCCCGTTCAGTCGTTTTTGCGTGATTAATTAACAAACATCCAAACCTTTCCTTTTATAATATTACTAGGATGATTTTATTTAGTAAGTATGTTGGTACAAACACTTTTACACCTCAATCATAAATTAAAATACTCGAGTAGGTTGGAGTTCTCCATCCGAATATTCTGAGAATTATGTTCTGAGCTTACAGTCTCTTTTAAAGTTCAGACAATCCATAATCTTCTGACGAACCGTTACGACTGTCAAAGATCCACGAATGACAGCAGCCAGGACCCTAAAGCTTAACGTGCTTTCCGAGGCTCGGAGAGGTCTTGGAGGATGCTACTGCGTTTACTTTTCTCCGAAAGTCCTAGTATAATATTTGTTACTTCAAGTTATAGCTATATGTATATAATGCAGCATTGCATTTGTCCGTTCTTACCCCCCGGGATTGCCTGGAGGCTTTTATTTTGGTTATATTATAAGTTCTGTTTACGTTTTTGTTTTAATATTTATTTCTGCTTGAGTTTTCAATGTTTCGGTTGGACGGGTAGGTTATATTGGCGTGTGCTAGCTGATAAATATTTATGGCAAATAATTTAATGTAATGTTTTGTGTTTCGTAATTAATTCGTTACCTACTATTGTACAGAATCTAGTTCCTCTAACTGAACAGACAGATGTGCTCCTGGGGAGTTTGTTCCGCCACTTCTTCTTCCCAGCTAAAGCACTAGGAAGTGGTGAAGGGTGGGCGTTTAGGGGGACTGTCTCATATAATTTTGAAGTTCTAAAAGAGCTGACTCTCAGCCTAATTTGCATAAATGACTTTTGATTTATTTCTTGGTGTGCAAAGTTGGTCATCCATTTAAGGACCGACCACGGCTGCGGTTGCTTTTACGTAGCGACTTGTTCCTCATAAAATGTGTAATTTGTGCGATACAACTTATAAAAGATAACACAGTGTGTGCCAGCAGTAACAATTAAGCCAATCATCTGTTAACTGATAACATCAACGCGGTCACTCGTTCGCCTGTCACCCGCAGTAATAATGACTGTTGCCACGATTCCCCCTATCTTGTCATCTGGTCGGAATGTTTCCGATTGATATGAGTTCTCTAGACTCTCACTAGGAAAAGTTGGTTGACTTATTTAGTGAAAAATGTTTATTATAAAAATGACCACCGACTTCCAAAAACACAATTACAAAGTGCAAAATAAATTTAATTTCGGAAATCGGTGGCTTTGGTTTTGTATTTTCGGTTTTTTTGCCACCGACTACCGAAAAAGTATTTTAGTATCACTTTGTAGTGTTTTTTGGAAATCAGTTGTATTTTTTTTTTATTGACTTCTAATTCTCTGTCGCAGATTAATTTATAACTCATTTTTATAATCTCGATGTCGCTTCGTTCAAGAAGCTACTTCAGAATAAATTTAGTTTTCATTGTAATTTAATCAGAACTGAAATTTCTTGAATTCGCCGACGTTAGGTAATTAGTTCCCGAGAATACCGAAAGTTCTACGTGTCATTGCCAGAATTGTATTTTGAGGAAACTCGTATTTATTCTTGGAAAAAATTACTCAAGTGGCTGTGCTCAAAATCGACTGTTTTTGTTAAATTTTGCTATTATTTCAGAAACGTTTAAATAAATTTAAAAAAATACACAATTAATGATATGAAATGAAACGAAATGTTTGTAAGTAGATCTTAAAAGATACTTTTGCACGTCAATATTTTGTTGGTCAATATTTTAAAAACTAGATGGCGCCGGCATTTCCTAGCTGACTGTTCCCTGAGAAGAAAAGCCGAAACAAACTCAGAGGTCATGGTCTCTTTTAAAGTCCAAACATTATATTATTTGAATTTTATGTGAGTCTAACAATGCAGGGCAATGTCTGGAAGGGCCTTTTGAAGAAAGAGCCATTGCAGCTTTGAACTGACCTGTCCCAACAGACGGCACGTATGTATCAATCACCGTGTAGCTTAACCCTATTTTAGGGAGCTCAACGACTCGTCGCAAAACACCACCAGATTTGCAGGACATTTGCGTAGGCCATTTACAAAATACTCAAAACCACACGAGTTGACCTGAATCTTCAGCTATCCTTGAAATAAAATCAGAAACCCGCAAACCAAACCTAAATTTTCGATACCATTATAAAGGTTTAAAGCACATCACTATCTGAACTATTTATTCAACCGGACCCGAGACCTCGATGTGACAAATAGGACACAAACACTTAGTATTACAAATATGGACTTCTAACGAAACTTTTCATACATTTTCATGAGCTTGCAGAGAACTGAAGTGGAGTCGCGTCTACACAGTAAGTCGACGTTCACGGGGACGTAAAAATGTCGCGGTTGGATTTTATCACGCATTAGATCTTCATCCGGTTCGTGTGGTGCCAGACGTAAAAGAATAGCACCATCCCATTTCTTTCCAGAATTCCTTCCCAGTGTCGTAGAAGGCGACTAACGGACTTACTAGAGAATGGGCAGCAGCGTTCTCTATGCATTTGACCACAACACTGCGATCGCCAACTCGCCTACCAAGCGTGGCGATTATGGAAAATCTGCCCTTTTGGGGGAGGCTTATATCCAGCAGTGGACGTCTTTGCTACTATTTTTACGAGGACATTTAGCTTTTTTATAGCAGTGGTGAAGAAATAATTTCCCAACGTAAAGCGCCTCTCTGGGTTAGACCGTAGACCTACGAGGCTACGACCTACAGTTCGTAAGTCGCGGCGGTCTCAGATTGGTTGCCATAGCCAAAATCCGGTCTGGAGGTCTGTATTAGAAACAAGTTCCAACGGTGGTATTAATCGTGGTATTCTAGCATTATAATGTATTTTTGATAAGGTTCTGTTGACCGATATTAACGTGTACCTTTACCTTGACTAAGTTACCTTGCCATAAGGACGATAATCGCTCATTTGCTAATGTTGTTTTGTTAGTAATTATATATGTTTGTTTTTAAGTCGACGACTTCTTTTCGTAGCTTTTATAACGATTGGGTTTCGTCTGACAGTAAAGGTCACAAATGACTGATTACGATTCTATTATTGACTCGATTGGTTCTATTATCAAATAGGCCTATGAAGATTATGTCAAGCTTCATGGTTTGGTCTACAATGCGTGTAAGAGTGAAGTCATGGTCTTTGGTGCTGGCGGAGGACGGTGTCCGGAAACTATGTCACCAGTCCATTTCTGTGGAACTCCGCTCACACGGGTAAACAAGTTTAAATACCTTGGACATATTGTCTTGACCGCTGGCATGAAAGGCAATGACGATATTGAGCTAGAGCGAAGGGCGCTGTCGGTTAGGGCAATAAGATAGCTCGCAGATTTGCACGTTGCACACGGGGTGTTAAAATAACCTTGTTTCCTGCATGTTGCACTTCTTTGTACACGTGCAGTCTGTATGCCGATTATACGCAGAAATCGCACAGCGTCCTTCGCGTTCAATATAACAATGCGTTCAGGATATTGATGGGGTTGCCCCGCTTCCGTAGTAAGTACGTCAGGGATGTTTGGTAAAGCTCGAGTCGACTGTTTTTTATACAACGATGAGAAAACGATGCGCCTCCCTGGTGCGCCGCTTATTCTGCGCTGTGTGGCGAGTAGACTCGATTGTTTATTTGTGGGTCGCTGCTGCAAGCTTTCCAACTCGGTGTTGACCGAGTGGCAGTGATTCACATGAATTCATGGTTTTAGGTTACGTGATTAGAATAGAAATACTAACATAGGGGTAAGGAATATTGTTACTAAAGTCCGGTCGCGGAGCAGGAAGAATTTCGTACAATGACCTCTTTGCCTACTGACAGTGGTCACAAACATTTTTGTATAAACCCTTATTTCGAATTTGTCAGGCACATAACAATTCAGAAATTAAAATAAGCCATGGCAGCTAAGAGATGGCTAGTCTCTACTGGCGGTCATAAAAAAATAGCGAGGCCACATTGGATGTAAATAGCTAAAAATAGAGACAAATGGAAATCTTTAGAGGAGGCCTTCACCTAAGGAGAGTCCATGCACGAAAACAATAAATATAAAAATTAAATACATGTTGGTTTTTATAAAATTCATTTAGGTTTAGAATAGAATAGAATAACACTTTATTTGCCAAAATGTAAGTGCACAAAGTAGTATTATGTTATTATAAATGTGGCCCATTTACGTTCTATCATTACATGTGGTGTGCAAATATTTAATTACAGAATACATTCAATTATTAAAAATGTCATAACATTACATCAGAAACCAATATGATTGTTATAAAATGTCAGATTTTATGTAGATATTAATTGAAATGATAAGGTCCATGAATATTGTTCTAATGTCAAAATAAAAAATAATAATAAGTAAATGTCAAATTGAAACTTAAATAAAATCTAATACACCAAATTTATTGACATTACTTTCTGTAATTCATAATTCATAATAATTCATAATTCATTTATTGGTTTGCAAACATGGGTAATATAGTGCATAGATGTGACACAAAATTCTTTAATCAGTGTAAAAACATTGTTCTTTACGCCACTGAATCACGTTACAAAAATAAAAAAATTTTTTTTACAGTAAACTGCTTCGTAAAACTTGATTTGCATAGAATGAAAGTCTTTTTATGTTATGTTATTTATTTATCAGTCAAAACACATTTTACGAACTTTCTTCGTTATACAAGGACCAATTATAACTATCACTTCGCAAGCGAAGCTCATGTTTTACAAACATAGCTTAAAAACTACATTTCTCTTCAAACACCGCAAAATGTCAACTTTTGCATTTGAAATTCTTGCACAAACACTCCCAGTGCTATAAAGTTGGAGCATCAGCACTGCAAGTTGGAACTTGTTAACAAAACAAAGATTTCAATTAACTAGACGCAAGTTGTTCGAAGTTGGGGTGTAATTTTGTTAGCTGGGTACTTAGGGATCTCCTGACATCGGCACGTATGGGAGCTTCGAGGTCACTTGCTAATTTGATTATCTGTGATAGGTGAAATGTTAAAGTGTAAACTGCAATTGATAGGGTAGGGCAAGTCACTAAACATATTAATAGTGAAGTGAAATTTGATAGAATGTAATGTGAGAGTGAAACATGGGATATATCGAGGGATTACGGGCTGTTTGTATCTAGCGACATTTTTAGGGTTCCGTAGCCAAATGGCGAAAAACGGAACCCCTAGGGATTCGTCATGTCTGTCTGTCTGTCTGTCCGTCCTAATGTCACAGCCACTTTTTTTCCGAAACTATAAGAACTACTTATGATGTTGAAACTTAGTAAGTAGATGTATTCTGTGAACCGCATTAAGATTTTCAAACAAAAATAGAAAAAAAAACAATAAATTTTTGGGGGTTCCCCATACTTAGAACTGAAACTCAAAAAAATGTTTTTTTATCAAACCCATACGTGGGGGTATCTATGGATAGGGCTTCAAAAATGATAATGAGGTTTTTCAAGTAATTTTTTTCTAAACTAAATAGTTTGCGCGAGAGACACTTCCAAAGTAGTAAAATGTGTCCCCCCCCTTGTAACTTCTAAAATAAGAGAATGATAAAACTAAAAAAATATATGATGTACATTTCCATGTAAAATTCCACCGAAAATTGGTTTGAACGTGATCTAGTAAGTAGTTTTTTTTGAATACGTCATAAATCGTAAACCGCAATTTACCTTTTATTCAATCAACTCAAATATATGGTTGAGTCCGCTCATGGGTGAGTCCGACTCGCACTTGGCCGCTTTTAGAAATTTACGGGAGAGCATTCCAAAGTTTCATTTCAGGGTAACGATATTTTTACCAAAAAGTGGCCTGTTTTATTTCCTTTATAAAATGCGCACCATTTAGTCTAATTTTTTTTTTTTATTACCTTATATGAATGTCGCTTGATAAAAAGTGACCTCAAATCATGCTGAATGAACAAGGATTTGAGCGTAACTTAGGTGTTGTTTCATTAAGGTATGAATTTCAGGTGCAAGTTAAATGTTTAATGCGACATCAAGTATGGATTTCAGATGCAGGCGAAACGATTCAAATGCTCTTTGTTACGAAACATAAGTGAGGAAAATGGCAATAAGGTCTAGGATGATTATGAAATTTGAGTAAAAATTCGGTTAGGTTAATTATGCTAGGTATTTAATGTTCTCGAGGGATGTAGTGCTTCTTTATATAATTTATTGTGTAAGGTATTTATGACATTTTATTTTAAGTTGTCTTATCTACCAACAGCTAATGCTATCTATTCAAAACGCTCTCATATTCTTTACTTCAACACAAAATACTTCTATGCAAAAAAAACTCATCTGCAACTATCTCCATCGCTACGAACGCTGCAACTAGTAAACCAACAAAGATTTCAATAACGCCGTAGTCACAAGTTGCCGATAGTTCAACGAAACGATGTTAGGGTAGTTCTAGCTAACCATTAACTCCGGAACTGTGTGGAGGTACTTGGTATCTACTTGTGTTACTACATAGAAGTGAAAGTGGAATTTGATGGAGTACCAGTATTTTTCATGAAGCGACTGCCATCTGACCTCCACAACCCAGTTACTGGGTCATCGTCTTTGGTAAGACTGGTTGTCAAACTCTCGAGCTTCTGATGACCCGTAACGACTGTCAAAGATCCTCAAATGACAGCCGGGACCAACGGCTTAGTCCCAGACAGATTGACAAAGAAAATGAGTCAAAACTGGATAAAAGTAAAAGGAATTGACAGCTTACTTCACCTATGATTTCAGAGTGAAATTTTTACAGCATAGCACTACAGTTTCGTATGTTAAAGATGATACGGCTAGGAAAACGTTTCTTCTTTGCGTGTCAATAGTACTCTAAATACTGTAAAACGTTGTAGGCCTACAGTTTCTATTCTTTATTTTCATTCCTCTAAGTACCTGGTACTTATTGACAGGCCTGCACTGTCCTCCCATACCTAATATCACTGTAATTTGAAAACATTATAGAATCCAATTATTTTTAAAAGAGTAACCGTGGAGTTTCTTGCCGGCTCTTCTCCATAGGAAGCGACAAATTGGAACCGTGCACCTAGCTTCTGACGTTTCATAAGTGCCCTTGCAGGTTTATGTGAAATAAAATATTTTGATTTTGATTTTGATTGACTGTCAGCGTTCATCAACTCATGTCGCGTGCATACAACAGGACACACTGAACAAGATATTAAGTGCCCTAATGTTTGTGGAACAGCAACAAATTTACACTCCAGGGCGTAGTCATCAGTGAATCTCCACCTGAGCAGGTCTTTTTTGCTTCGGCCTACCTGAGTCTGAAGTTTATTTAAAGACTTCTAGGAAAGCCAAGGCAACTCATGACCTGATGCGAAATTTTCTGATCGCCGAGAAAGACGCTGTAGTTAAAGGGAAACAAAGAAAATCAACAGCAAAGTGTATTAATTTAGTTGTTTACCGCTCCCAACATAATTCAATACCGCTTCGAAATCTTGCTCAACACGTAAATAAAAGTGTAAGCGAATGAATTAATAGACGCCATTAGCCAATTCAACCCTAAACCACTGCTAGTAGCGGTGAACTGTGGAGTGAAAAGTAATTACTATAAAACGTTCCTGTGGTCGTGTAGTCCGTGATTGGTGACCCCTGCCGCGCCAGCAAATTAACTTGTAGTTCAGATTCAAATCTCTGGCCTTTTACTAAAATACACAATTTACTTTAATTATTCTGCTTTGTTTGTTTTAGTGAATAATTTGTTGAGTGCGGTCATTGAGCTAACATAATTGCGTAAAACACTTTCAATTACAATCCGAAGGATTTTGAAGACAATTTTTAATCCATAGTATCATCAGCCTATATTGTTCCCACTGCTGAGACACAGGCCTCCTCTCTGTTAGAAGGAGTGGGCCGTAATCTACCACGCCAACTAGTGCGGGTTGGTAGATGTCACATGTCTTCGATTTTTTTGTTCTAGGACATGCCGGCTTCCTCACGATGTTTTCCTTCACAGTTTTGAGAGCAGTGGTAATGAAATTATTTACACAAAGTAAAGTGGCGGTCCGAATTACGATTTACAGATCGAAGGTTCGACCTTCGATCAGTAAGTCGTAGTTCGGGGCCGAAACCACTAGGCCCACACTACTCCTCCGTAGTATGTGTCAGACTAGCCAAATTAGCAAGTCTTTCAAAACATTTTTAATTTAGTGTCTGCATAATATTTATGTAAAAACACAAGACGTTGTATGTAAACTGTCCTTCAAGATGTTTTCTAGCGACAGACATCAAAGGAGATTGGATCAAAGAGCTCTATTTATAGACCCGACATCTGTGAGTCGTATCCGTAGTCCTATTAGATTGATTGAATCGATTGACGCCCTACGAGATACGAGTTTCAAGGAATGTGAGGTAAAAATAAATACAGTAATGTAGGTGTTGATTTGTAGTAAGGCTGGATTATTTCTTTTTCTTTGTACTGTAAAGGTTGTCTGCAAAAATCGACTTTATGTAGTGTACACTGGCAACAAAATAAATTAAGTCTGGTTCAAGAAGCATATAGATAAAAGTGGAGGCGACACTCTAAATACCTAAGTGAAGACAACTGTGGGCTAACGCTCTCTTTCCAAATACACACATGTGAATGAGAAGTGATATCTGTTTTCTCTCTCTTATCTATGTATTCAGAAAGAGAGCGTTAGACCTCAGTCGTCTTCACATAGATATTTTAGTGTAGTCTGCACTTTTATCTATATAAGCTTCTTGGTCTGGTTGCAGAGTACACGCGCTGCGACACTTTTTAAAAGGTCACAGCATCATGCTGACAAAGAAGCCTTTTGGTCTCGTACAGGACTTTAGTTTTTTTTTCTATCAAGAAATTTTGTTTTTCATTGCTTATTTATGATTGTGTTTAGTTTTATAATGTGGTCTTCCTGTGCGAGTCACAGTAGATACTTTTTATTTCTTTCTTTTTGTAATCGAACAGTCCAGCAGATTTAGAATGAGCTTTTAAATTATTTGTATTACCTATGCCAATTGAATCTAGTTCCATTGGCATCCTTTGGGTACGAGACCCAAAAAAAATACAGAAAGAAAAATTTGAATTTTGTCGAGTGTCATCTCTTTTCTCCATCCACTCCTTTCACCTTACTGTAGGTGTTTTTGTGTAACGAAATGACCCCCGTGAATGGGGGCCAATTCACTAAGCCCGTCCCATAAGATACGGGCCCATCCGAAAGTAGTTCGATACTAAGAAGTGATGCCTATTCTCAATTAATTACTTTTTCGGACGGAAAAAAATAAATCCAGAGTATGGATAACTATCAAATCGCATTTTAAGTCTTTTTTTGTTCGGGCCCCGAGCTAATTTTACGTTCGTAAGTGATACGGAGTTGGAATCGCCCGTAACTATGGACTTCATGCGCAGGCGGTAGGCCGCCTCAATATAAAAGCCCTATATCTGCTGAGACAATTTCTCATCATCTGCCTAGACTTTTTCCAAATATGTTGGGATCGGCTCCCAGGCCTTGACCATTTCTATGAATTCAAAAACCCTCAAGGATCAATAAAATGCCGAATAGGCCAAAAATATAACGACCGAATGTAAACGAAAAATAGATATATCGAGAAGAAGACGAAACCTAATCACGATTTTATGAAGCGCTTCTAATTCACTTACGTAGCAAATCAATTTCAGATAATACACCAATCTAATAAAATGATTCAGCTGTTTGGGATTTGACCATTTCTTTATCAAAGAAAATATTTATTTTATAAGTGCCACAGATCCGGGGCTCTCGGTAGATTACGGCTCAATTCCTCTCACAGAGAGGAGAACTTTGTCACAGCATTGGAAACATTCTAGCCCCCATAATGCAGTAGTGGCTCAGTGGCATAGTGGCCCCGACTTACGAGTTGTAACTTGGTCGTTCTTTCGAACCAAATCGCGCGGTCATCATCATCATAATTTCAGCTGACAGACATCCACTGCTGGACATAGGCCTCCTCAGGCTCCTCCACTTCGACCGGTCTTGTGCGTCCCACAACCAGCGGATTCCCGCAGCTTTCACAAGATCATCAGTCCACCTTGTGGGAGGCCTTCCCATTCTACGTCTTCCGGTAGCGGTTGCCACTCCAGAACCTTTCGGCCCCATCGGCCATCAGTTCTGCAAGCAATGTGCGCTGCCCACTGCCACTTAAGTTTGGTAATTCTTCGGGCTATGTGGGTTGCCTTAGTTCTCCTGAGGATCTCTTCATTCCTGATTCGATCACTTAGGGTAACTCCGAGCATAGCCCTCTCCATTGCAATCGCGTATTACTTGTTGTAATTTATTTCATCATCTGAGGTCATCGTGATGAAATAGGACATACATATTAGAACAAAAAAAATCGGAGACATGTGACATCTACCAAACTCATACTGGGCCCGCGTTGTGGATTATAGCCCAATCACTTTTATAGAGAGGAGGACTAAGTCTCATCATTAGGAACATTTTAGGCTAATTTTACTATACTATGCAGTGCAATGGCAGCCCAGTAAGCGATGGGGGCCAGTAGTAACGGCCATGACTTACGAGTTGAGTGGCCTAGTGTGAGTTTAATTTAACCATCTCGATCAAACGCATCGAGCACGTTCGGCGCTCCTATTGGCCCTGAATTGGTGAAGGAAGATCGGAGCGCCGAACGCGGTCAACGCGTTTGATCGAGATGGTTAAAAGATACTCACACTAGGGCCCCAGGTCATGGGTTAGAACACTTCGAACCCAGTCGCCCGTTACTTGGTGTAATTTATTTTTCAACCACTGCTCTCAAAACGGTGAAGAAATACATCGTGAAGAAACTGGAAAATCCTTAAACCAAGAATTCGAAGACAGTGACATCAACCAATCTGCACTGGGCCCACGTGGTTGATTACGAACCAATCCCTTTAAAAGAGACTAGGACTAAGTCCCAGCATCGGGAACATTTTAGGCTGATATCGTGAGTAGTAGTGCAGAGGTCAGTATGGCTGCGTTTTAGGGTCACAGACAGCATGAAACAGAAAAAAAATACATAAAAATTCTCAGTAGCCGTAAACTCTCCCTATTAGCTATGTGGGACAGCAATAAAGTGTACTCGACACTTCTGCCCTCCCCTTCGGGAATTACAGACGTGATGTTATGTAAGTAATATTATTTTATTGCCCATCATTGTATGGCTAGGAGTTACTGGAATGGAATCGATATTTGTTCAAACGGCTTTTATATAACCAATTTTCGAGGTTTAATATTGTAGAAGCCTTCTTGGAAGTATGGCGGTCGGACTGAAATAGATTCAGTGGGCTTTGAGTATTGTCTCACAAATAGTTCGTAAGCGGTCGACTTTATAATAGGGTATATCGGTTATTTGATAATTATTCGTTGAGCAAGTTTGTGCTGAAAGCTAGTACTAATTTGTTCCAGAATATATTGAAGGCACATCTCACTCCATAATAATAAATAAGTGTTAGTGTAACATTAAGTGGGACAAAATGTCTAGATACAATTTGTATTTTTAATAAAAACAACTTAAATGTAGAAATTATACTATGTATTTTTTAATAAAATGATTGATATACATTTGAATAATTTTATTTTTAAAAAAATATTATGCGATTGATTAAATTAAAAGTTTAAAATGCCCTATTAATAAATAATATGCTTTCTGTAATAGACAAAGAAAGCATAAAATACATGTGGTCAATGTCTTCACTAGACGTATAAATGTAAAAAGTGAAACAATACTGTAAAGCAATTATCCAATCACATCAAAATTCGTTCAAGGTCTCGTAAATTTTTGGGTTCTCGTACATTTCTGAGGTCACAAGGACAAAAGACTTCTGCTCCAAATAAAACTGACGGACTTCGTATAAGCCCAGCCTAATGAGGGTAATTCGGGAATAGGAGCAATTTAATTCGTATAAGAAACAGATTGTCCCTCCTGAATTGCCTTTCATTTCCTAATCAGAGGAATTTAATCGGCCGCAGTCTGAGTGGATTTGGGACCTCCTATCTAATTGCCTCAATGTTCTGACTATGGACAACTCTTATATTTAACTAACTTTTACACTCTTATTAGCCTCTGCCGTGAAATTTCGTTTTTTAAATAAATGTAGTGGCCGCCAAGTGGTCGAAATTCAACCGTAGTTAATTGAAAACTTGATGTACCTATTTCAAATACTTTTTTTAAATAAAAATATTAACTTTCTGTACTCGTTCTCCATGTAAACTTTAACTGTACCAAATTTGGCGGGAGGAAACGCCCGGGTGTTTCTACTGCAAAGATCGTCCTGAGGACACAGTGGAGCATACGGTAGAGGTCTGCCCGGCTTAGCCGGAGCTCCGCCGTGTCCTCGTGGAGGCAATCAGCGGCGGCAATCTTTTGTGTCCAGCTCTGGTTCAGGCCATGTTACGGAGCGAGAGTGCATGGATAGCCGTCACCTCCTGCGAAGCAGTAATGCTCGCGAAGAGGGAGGCAGCGCACGTGAGGGAGAGGCAGTATATGCGCCCTCACGGCCTTAGTCGCCGCAGGAGACGCCTTGGGTGTCGGGAATCCCAGGCTGATTCCCGGCCACCGTAGGCACGGGCTTGCAGACGGCGAGTAATGGTTAGCTCGTTGGCCGGTAAGGACCAAGCCCGGATCGACGGCGCGTTGTGTTCCACGCGCGCCTCAAAGAGATGTCAGCACAAACTGATGGCGCACACAAGGGCCGATGCCTGCCAGGGGTGTGGGTTGTTCAAAAGAGATACCGCGGCCTCTGGCACACAGGCAACTGAGGGAACACGGGTGGGTTTGAGTCAGTAAAAGTCTGACACGCTCTCCTGCTCCACCCAGAGCGGGAGAAGTTATTTGATGATTTCCCACAAAAAAAAAAAACTATGGCAAATTTTATACTCCACTGTCCGCGTAATTTTCGTAAAAAGAGGTACAAAGTTAAGGTGAATTTTTCGTCACCGTTTAAATTTTTCAGGGTGATAGTACCAGTGAAATTGAACAACTTTCGGAGAAAAACAATCGGACCTAGCATGCAAAATCAATAGTCAGCTGATCGATTTTGTATGCGAGGTCCGATTTTTTTTTCATGTTTCAACCCATGTTCCTTGGAGAAAGTTATTCAATTTCACGGGTACTATCACCCTAAAAATTTTAAACGGTGACAAAAAATTCACCTTGTATAGATATATACCTACTGTTACTCGGCAATACCATTAGTGAAAGAATTTTCGGGATCGGGTTAAGTTTTTTTGCAAATTGCAGGTCAGTGTCAAGCATAACAAACTATGATTCACGACCGTACTTAACAAAAACTCTGTATTTGTAATCGTTAAAACCATCAATCAGTACGATCCTCTAAGGCTCATTATTTCATATAATCCTAGTGACTATTTCATGAAAAAGTCAACCAGACACTGACTTGCAAGAAAACTGAAAAAAAGGTAAGAAAGTTTTAATTTTGAAGGACGAATTCCTATAATTTACGAACAGTTGTAGGTTATAATTAGGACTCTTTAATCTTTACCAAAAATCAAGCAAATGCCTCAAAAAAAAAGGTAAAATTAGCTTACAAAACTATTTATTTACCAATTTGGGAACAAAAAATGGTACCATTGGTAAGCAAAACGATCCGTTTTTGTTTATAGAAACCGAGCATCAGTTAGTAAATGATAAATGATTTTATTTCTGTAAGTAGGTTTGTACAAACACTTTTACACGTCAATCATATTTTTCAAACTAGATGAGGTCGGCGCAGTCTCATTTAAAGTCCAAACATAATCTTAGTCCAGATCATGTGAAGACCATGTAAATTGGTGTCTGAAATGGTATTATGAGGAAAGAAACACAGATTGAGTGGACCCGGCCAGTGCGTGCACGCAGCAGCCCCTTTTTTTTTGGGTGGGAAATCATCAAATAACTTCTCCCGCTCTGGGTGGAGCGGGAGGGCGTGTCAAACTTTTACTGACTAAAACCCACCCGTGTTCCCTCAGTTGCCTGTGTGTCAGGGGCCGCTCTTTCTAACAACCCGTACCCCAGTAGTCCCTTAAGTAGTTCTGAAGATTTATATACAGTCATCATCATCTGCCTAGACTTTTCCCAACTATGTTGGGGTCGGCTTCCAGTCTAACCGGATGCAGCTGAACACCAGTATTTTACAAGGAGCGACTGCCTATCTGACCTAGATTTCTGTATCATATTGCTTATAACATTTAAACCAACACACAGATTACATTTAATAATTAAAAGTTATAATCCGTTAAAAGTTTTCATTCACCGTTTTCTAATGAATAAATTAACGACTAAAATTCAGTTTTCCTATATAATCCGTACACTTTTCTTAACTTTGTTTCAGTCATATTATAATGGGCGCACACTGCTGCTTGCTCGTATGTGTAGGCGGCAATAAAACCCGTTAAGCCTTGTGTTTACTTGTCTATCTCGTCACGTTGCGCTGCAATGCGCCACAGTAAGTCGATTTCATCGTTAAAGTGTGGACATAACACTACATAAGGTAATCAATCTTGCTTAACTAAATAAGTTTTTGCTTCTGCCCGTGACTTCACTCACGTGGATATGAAATTATCCCACGAAAACGTGCTACCGGGACAAAAAGTATACAGGATAAGTTTTTAACCAGTGCGCAAACTGTAACCATAAATTCAGCACATCATTTTAGACCCCAGCGCAGAAATTTTTCGTCGGCTATACAAAAAAAAATCTGCTTTTTCATAGAAAAGTGCAAAACCTACGCGGACAAAATGTATGGAACAGCTGATTTTTTTTGTATAACCGACGAAAACTTTCTGCGCTGGGGGGTCTAGAATGATATGCTGAATTCATGGTTACAGTTTTCGCACTGGTTAAAAACTTATCCAGTATATAACCTATGTTACTTCATGTAACATCAGCTATCAGCCAGTCAAAGTCCGTAAAAATCGGTGCTGCCGTTTTGGAGATTAGCTGGAACAAACCGAAAGAAAGTTAAAAAGACAAAGAAAAGCAATCCGAAGAGGCTTATTTATTTACTTATTATTTATACAATATGCTTTATTGTACACCAGAAAATACAAAAAGAAAAAAATACTCTTGGCTTGGAATGCGTTAAACAAAACAAAATTTTGTGTGGTTTTTTGGTGCCTGCAGAAACTCACCCTCAGTTGCACCAAGTCAAGCCCCTTCCAAACAACTATCCTGGATCCGCCACGATGTATGGTGGCGGTGGCGTAAAGTGATATTTTCTGCGGAATCTGCGGATAAAAACCTCATTCCATCGATTTACGTCAAGCCAAAGTTGCGCCCAACGCGTCACAAACAGCAGTCAAGACATTAACTACACAGGGGGCGGCATAAATGTTAAGGACCGCGATAACTTAAAAGTTTACTGCGTGTTTAACGCTGCCAGTAAATTTTATGAAGCTGGGAAGTGATACTATATTAAAAGTACTAAAGGCTGTATTTCGATTTTTTCATACTTGCCTGGTACGTACGATTCTAAACCAGGTGGCTTAGACAAAGTGTAATTGTAAAAAATGTAATTGTAACATACTAGCTGCACCCTGTGTCGATTCCATAAGAATATCGGGATTAAAAGTATTCTATGAACTATTTCAAGTTTTGGTCTACTAATCTATCAAATTTAATCCAAAGCCGTTCAGCCGTTTTAAAGAAATAAATAATAGTTTAAAAAACACGCTTCAAAAACCAAATTAAAAAGTAGAAAATAATTTAATTCTATTAAGAAGCGTGGGGTGCTTTTTGAGGTATTTTTATAATCAAATAATATCAAGCAGCCCACGCTTTTTAATAGAATAAAATTATTTTCTACTTTTTTAGTTTGGTTTTTAAAGCGTGTTTTTTAGTTTTTTAAACTATTATTAATTTACTATTTTTTGGTTCTGCTAACTACAAAAGCGTGATTTTTAAGTTTTTAAATTTTTGAATTGTCATCGGTCCTCGATAAGTCTACAAAGTTTAAATGAAATCTGACCGTTTGAAGTGGGTCAAAATCGCGCCCTAAGGAGTCGGTTACAAACAAACATACAAACATACATACAAATAAAGCGTGTAACAAACATACAAGTGAAGCTAATATAAAGCGTGTAAAAAGCAAACAAACCTATCAAAAATCCAATATTTTCTCTCTATTATAATTTTTAGTTTAGATGGAATATAATACTGTTTATAATTTAATTTAGAATAGAAAATAAACTGTTTAGTCATAAAATTAATTTAATTCAAAAACATCCATCGTTTTCTTACTTAACCTTGGTGACTGTACACCATACGAATTTCGGTATTTGTTATATCAATTTCTATGTACGAGTATATCGTTAGCTTATGTCAATTCTGATGAAAGTCGTTAAAAATTCAATTAAATGAAAGCGCTTGTCACTTGTTTAAGCTCGCGATTCTTTGAATTCTGAATGTCATTCATCCATACATCATTCTATCGCTAGCTATGTAGTAAAAAAAATGTTGAACAAAATAAACTGTTAATATAATAAACTTAATATACAGACCTACGAAAAGAAAATCGCCTCGCTGTAAGCTAAGCCTCGTCTTCTCAGCTGAAATAGGTTTGTAGCAGAACTAATTGCCTAGGGTGCGTCAGACGCAATCAGTTAGGTATGGGTACCTATCGTTACCCGTGGAGGCTATTTCTATGCAAAACTCTTTGATTAATTTGGAAAGACTCACTACGTGTGATGTCCTAGCTAAAGTACCTAGTCTCGTAGAATGCTTTAGCAATTCGTAGAATCAAAATAGCTCGTGGCCAGATAATAATAGGCGCGCGGATCGATCGATCAGGTTAAGCTACGCTTGGCCCCTGGATGGGTGACCGTCTTTACAAATCGAGACCCTTTGATGCCTCGGAAAGCACGTGGATTTTTCACAGCCGTTATGGTTCGTCAGAAGCTCGAAAATCCGACAACCAGTCATACCAAGAGGTATCGTATTACCCAATAACTAGGTTGTGGAGGTCAGATAGGCAATCGCTACTTGTAAAATGCTGGTATTCAGCTACATTCGGTTAGACTGTAAGCCGACCCCAACATAATTACTTTTGACACACGGAGTTGCGACAATCGTCGACAGGATCCGGCAACTGGGACTCGAGGCGGCCTTGCACAAGTCCAAGACCATGTGTTTTTATGGTCCTCGGAATGCGCGGAAAACCCCTGCGTTTGGCTCCCAGACTGGAGCGGGCCGGGGCTGCCTTAAAGCGGCTACTGCTCAATCTAGGGGGGCCAAACGCCTCCCGCCGGAGGCTCTACTTAAGGGTCTATGGCCCTACGCAGAGCATCGGTGTAGGCACTTTCATTGAGGCGCCAACCAGCCCACCGGCTGAATATGTCTCACAGGGTCATGGCCATCCAGATGGTCCGGGGATACCGCACGATCTTCGGTGAGGCGGTGAGCCTCCTTGCCGGATTGCCGCCATAGAATCCGAGGGCAAAGGTCTACTCCATGTATGCACATGGGAGTGGCGCAAGGAGGCCAAACGCCGGGTCGTAACTTCGCTGCTACGAGAAATCGCGGCACAGCGGACAGAGCTCCGGCAGGATCTCATGGCGACATGGAGAGTGCAATTGTCGCAACCCAGTGCTGGGCACGCCACGATTGCGGTGGTAAGTCCCTTTTTGAGGAGTGGATTGAGAAGCGCCATGGCATCCTCACCTTCCACCTGAAGCAGGTCCTCGCCGGACACGGTTATTCCGAGAGGTTCCTGTTTTGCATAAGGCGGGAGGAAACGCCCGGGTGTTTCTATTGCGAAGATCGCCCTGAGGACACGGTGTGGAGCATACGGTGGAGGTCTGCTCGGCTTAGGCGGAGCTCCGCCGTGTCCTCGTGGAGGCGATCGGCAGCGGCGATCTTTCGCATCCGGCCCTGGTCCAGGCCATGGAACGAAGTGAGAGTGCATAGGTAGCCGTCACCTCCTTCTGCGAAGCAGTAATGCTCGCGAAGAGAGAAGCGGTGCCCGTGAGAAAGAGGCAGTGTATGCCCCCTCACGGCTCTAGTCACCGCAGGAGACGCCCTGGGTTTCAGGAATCCCCGGCTGTTTTCCGGCCACCGTAGGCGCGGGCTTGCGGACAGCGAGTAATGGGTAGGTCGCTGTCCGGTAAGGACCTTGCCCGGCTCGACGGCGCGTTGTGTTCCACGCGCGCCTCAAAGAGATGTCAGCACCAGATGGTGGGGTCCGCAAGGACCGATTTTTTTTTTTTTTAAAGAAAACGTCGCCCCACACTAGGAATTCCTCCTGTATTGTGGGACGTTTACAAACATTTAAACTCACATACACAAACAGCCAGACCCGGAACAACTACTTGTAGGTCATACAAATATTTTGGTTCCGTGCGGGAATCGAACCCGCGATACGCACCGCAGCAGTCAATCGCTTAGCCACTGCGCCAACCGTGCCGTCAAACCGATGCCTGCCAGGGGTGCGGGTTATTCGAAAGAAATACCGTTGCCCCCGGGCACACAGATAACTGAGGGAACACGGGTGGGTTTTAGTCAGTAAAAGTCCGACACGCCCTCCACCCAGAGCGGGAGAAGTTATTTGATGATTTCCCACCAACAAATAAAAAAATAAAAAAAAACTTAACATAGGAGGGAAAAGGCTAGGCAGATGATGATTAATTATAAAAAAGGCGTAAATAGTAGTAGTAGAGGTATCTAGCATCGTAAATGTCATCACCATAATTTCAGTCAAAATACGTCTACTGCTAGACATAGAGCCCCCCCAATTTGGGGCGGTTTGCCATAATCGCCATGCTAGGCGGGCGAGTTGGCGATCGTGTATGGTGGTAGAGTGCATAGAGAATTTTGCTGCCCTTTCTCTAGTAAGTCCCTTGGTCGCCTTTCACGACACCCACGGGAAGAAGAGGGATAGTGCTATTTTTTACGTCCGGCACCACACGGAACAAAACCGGAGCATAAATAAGTGTCGAAACAACAAAGTTCCAGATACGTGTTTCATTCACGATCAAAGTTCTCCAATTTTCCCTCCAGGATTTATATTAGTACGTATACAGAGAATATACGCAAGATACGTTTTAATAATGCCATACATAGCTCAAGATTCTGGACAAAGCTGTATGACAGACATCGCGCCTTTATGTCGACATCATTCTGCGAATTATTTCAATAGAAGACTCCCTCACAATAAATATAAAACAACCAGCAAAATTCAGAAGCACACAGCAATAAACGAACATTTTTCAACACAAATAACTTCTCAAATGGGTAGGTTGTTCACAGAATCACGTCGAGTTTTCTACGAAGTTGGCGATTTGAGAAGGTCGTTTCTCGTATTGATGTAGAGGGTGGGCGCGACTTTTCAATTCGGCTGGGTGCGGTGGTTCAGAGCAGCCCCGCCCACCGTCGCAACCCCTGAATTCATTCATTCCTCAATCGAGGCTCGCCCGTGTCGGGTGTCCGTGACGATAAGTACGCGCGAGTTTACGTGGAAAAATATAAACAATTGTTGATCGCCAATTCGCCATTTCGAGGTTCAACCTAATTTAAGGTAAGTGCTGTGTGCCTTTATGGGTCATATTAGGTTATTGTTTTGATTCTAAAAACGGTTGACTTTGTCGGTTTATTGTCGTGAACGCGTGTCTGTAGAAACAGGTTGGATGGTTCTGTATCTTTTGAGCCTATTTCGGAATTTTCCAACGTGTTTTGGCTATGATAAGATTGTTGAGTGAGAATGTACTCAAAACCCTAGACGTTGCTGTGAATTATTATCGAAAACGTCTGCGATATTTTTTTATATAATAGGGACCTACCAGCATTGTTTATCTTTTGATTAGAGAGGTTTTGATGCAATATTGTCAGAAAATATTTAGTTTATCAACACCAATTTATTGCAAAGGATATTAAACTATTCACTTACTTTAAATTGGTACTAGAATTTTCTTATTTAATCATGATTGACATTGAAAAATATATACCTGGGTATTATTTATTTACTAAGTACCAAATTACGAATCTTCTTTAAATGCGCCTTCAAAAAAGGTGGAGACTCTTATAATTTTTTTTATTGATAGTACCAACTCACACGACCAGATCTTCATTCATTTATGTATTACTATTGTTTTTTTCTTCTACTTTTATTCAACTACTAATGCCCAATGTCATTAATAGGAAAATACTTAGCTACTTACTTCTCGAAAACGTGGCGTGATATATTATAAGGACAAATAGTTATTTGTGTCGACAGTGGCCCGTCTGTCACGCTGCCTTTAAAGATTAATGAGAAATACAACTCGTCAGTGTCACGGTGTCACGTCTGTCGTCGACCGCTCGCTCTTGACATAAAGGTCGATAGGTAGCAACTACATTTTTAAGAACATTGCTTTTACTATTATTACTTTGAAAACTAAACCTAGAAAGGTATTTACACTTTATTTTTTACCATTGAGGCCGACCATCATAATCCCTTCGTCATACAGGACCATTTTTAGAAAAGTTTAAAACTGGTTCAGTCACTAAAAGCTTGTACTTACATAATCTGTGCTAGAAGTTTAGTTGTAAATAAACCGTATTAAATTGAAAATCCATTACGTATTATTTTAAAAGTTAAAATTTATTTATTTATTTATTTATTTATTTATAAATTGAAATCATTCAACATTTTTATAAATAAAGGAGTTCACATTTATGTAATTATCATGCTTATATACTTTTAAGGATGCGACATACTGAAAACATCTTCATAGTATGCGTATTTATTCAAATATACATAAAAAAATTGTAGCTCATACTTAAGGATCTATAAAAAATCGTTAGATTACGTTTTACTCAGTCATTGCATATTTCTGAAAAGGCTAGGTAAATGATTGCATATTTTTAGAAAGTTAGACCTTATATCATTTTTCAATTTAATTGCTCTTGATATATCCTTAACCAGGTATATAACCAGGGGTAGGCGTGGTTGTGCATTCTATTAAAAAAAAAAACATTTGCAACCATTACTAAACCGCTCAGTACGGGTTTTAAATCGTTTTAAATCAAAAAGATGGCTTAAAACCAAGTACATAGTTTTAAACGTTTAAAATCCTTTTCCATCTATAGCTAGAAGCCAGTTTCCGTAACGTCTTTTGTACCTAATAATGTTTTGTTAGAAAATCCTAAATAAATAAATAATAGATTAAAAAATCTAAGAAACACGCTTTAAAAACGCAACTAAAAAAGCAAAAAATATTTTTTTTGATGCGTGGGGTGCTTTTTGAGGTTTTTTTTATAATCAGCTAATGTTGATTTATTTATTTATTTATAATAAGCACACCAACAGCACTGTCACTTATATTTCAAATAAACTTACATCTAAGATTGGCATTTCAGTAACCGTGCAAATAACAGGCATGCATGGCATTGACATAATGAAAATTAGAGACAAGCAGGAAAAATTTAAAGTGTGTCCAGTAAACCTAAATCTAGAACACCATAGAAAACTAAACACTTTGTGCTACATAGGCGTACATTCTTCGCACTGTTTATATAGGGAGCATCTGTATGAAAACTCATAGAGAAAACCTCGATAGGGTAAATCGTCAAGTTGGACCATTCATTATATAACCTTGTCATAAGTGTTACGGGGCTATTAAAAGTGTTGTTTAAGGTAAATGTAGGCAATTAATAAATGCGATGATGTCGTTTGCTACGGTGGCTAGTCCTAAAGTTAAAATAATCAATTGCGCATCTATGGAGCCATTAATAATTTTGTGAAGGATCAGTAAGTCAGAAGTGCACCGTCTTTCTTTTAAGCTAATCATCTTATAGTGCCTTAACCTATCACTGTAATCAGGTATAGCTTTTCGGATCCCATTCTTCACACATAGATACCTAACAAAACGGGCCTGAACAGATTCAACATTATTAGTATAACTTGAATAATAGGGAGACCAAATAGTGGAACAATACTCCAAGGAGCTCCTTACAAGTGTGTTATAGAGTAGAATTATCACTACATAGTATAAAACAAAGTTGCTTTCTCTGTCCCTATATCCCTATGTATGCTTAAATCTTTAAAACTACGCTAGGGATTTTGATGCGGGTTTTTTTAATAGATAGAGTGATTCAAGAGGAAGGTTTATATGTATAATACCGACCTCCACGCGGGTGAAGCCGCTGGCAAAAGCTAGTACTACTATAATTGCGGAAAGGTTTTGACATGCGGATAATAAAGCCAAGCATTCTTTTAGACTTAGCAACTATAGTATCTATATGTTCACGGAAGGACAGAGATGTATCAAAGAGTACACCTAGATCACGGATAACTGATACTCGGCTCAATACCGATCCATCTATATGATAATCAAATTTATAATTTATATAAAAAGCGTGGGGCGCTTTTTTTAAATTATTTTCTGCTTTTTTAGTTGCGTTTTTAATGCGTGTTTTCTATTCTAGATTTTTTCATCTATTATTTATTTTCAACTTTTTAGTTCTGCTAACTACAAAAGCATGATTTTTCAGTGTTTTTATTTTTATTATTGAATTGTCATCGGTCCTCGATAAGTCCACAAAGTTTAAATGAAATCTAATCGTTTGAAGTGGGTCAAAAGCAAGCCCAAAGGAGTCGGTTACAAACAAACATACAGGTGAAGCTAATAAAAAGCGTGTAATAAAAGGGGGATTACGGTTTACCATTCTGTGCCACCTACATTATTAGCACGATCCTAATGAAATACTAGGTTAGGACCTCATCATCGTAAACCGTGTACATTAAATCTTATTTGACTCTCTCTCTCTCACCAGCGGCTTCACTCGCGTGGTGGCCGAAAATTACCCGACGGCAACGTAATACTGGGATAAAAAATATTACATGTATTAATCCAGGTTATAAATGTGGGCCAAATTTCACTCATATCCGTTGAGCTGTTTTTGCGTGATTTGGTAATACAAACTTTCACATTTATATTACACCAGGTTTTGCAAGCGGCTTCGCTCGTGTGGAGGTCGAAAATTATCCTAAGGGCAAGTACTACCGGGAGTATAGGGATACAAATTATTCCATGTGTTAAGTCAGGTTATATACTATCTGTGTGATGTGTACTCGGATCAGTACTTCCGAAGATTATCCCCTATGTACAAAGTCACAAATTTTACCAATATCCCTACTTAATCCCTACTAATATTATAAGTTCGAAAGTAACTCTGTCTTTCTGTCTGTTACGCTTAAACGCACACCTAAATCGCTGAACCAATTGTCATGAAATTTGGCAGAAATTATATTTCTGATGATTCCTGAGATATGGAGGCGAACATAGGCTATTTTTTACGCGATAAACGACACCAACGCGGGCGGAGCCGCAGGCAAAAGCTAATTTTTTATATTTTATAATATTTATGGGGAAAGCCAGTGAAAGCTGATTGTAGATGGCGTTCATTGTAGCTCCCATAGGGTTCCTACGGCCTAAAATTATTTGACATTACGTTCATTCGTTTTTTCGTTCGTTCTTTACGTTCATTCATTTCATTTCCTGTTCATTCATGAGGTAGGTTTTATTTCGATAAAATTTCAGTGATTTAAACATTTTAAATTAAGTATTTGACATGGAAAGTGTCAGAATTGAAAACCTTAAATAATTCCTCATAATCATTTTCGAATAACCTCGAACTCAAACTGTTTTATTTTTTGAAATGTCTAGGATTTTAGAGGCTCTCGGGAAATGGTAGACTCAAATTTTGGAGTATTTTGGAACACAACAACGCGTCATTTTACCAAAAATAAAATAAAACCACCTCACGCCTTGTATTATTTAGCTTGTGTTTCGAACTAGCTACGACAGTTGCCTTCTCCATTAAAGTTTATAGATAAATTGCAAACTACAGCTACCTGCCTAAATATAAGGCTTATTAGTCGACTCGCCCGATTTCGGCAAATCGTTACTTTTAAATAAAATTATATAATATTTTCTTTAAGCGAATTGAATGAAATTAATTCATTTGTGGGCAAATCAACAATTCCACAAATAATATATATTAGGCAATTGGCAATTTTTTAATGAAACGTTATTATTTAAAGGTGACGGGCGATTTAATTCGTGCGAATCGACTAATAAGCCAAATACCTATGTTTAGTAAATATGGATCCGTGACTGCAAACCCTTAAACTAACTCGAAATATTAAACAAAATGTATCTAATCGTTTACCGTCAATAAAACGCGAAGAACTTGACTGCCAAACTCGATATTTAAATTCGATACCGACATTGAATACTTCACTTTATCGACATTGAATGCCTTACTTTATCGATACCTACCCTATTTGTACCCTTTCGAGTCTATTACGGCATCATACATCGAACTTATGATCCGTATAGAAAAATAGGGTTCAATGTTAACGAACGATATACATAAAGGTTATGGTTTCATAAAATTTTATTTTGATACATCATTTTGAGTTATGTTACGCCTACCTACTTTAACATGGTACAATGAAGAATGTCAACAATTTTTCCATATATAAATAGGTAGGTAAGAAAGAAAGCTCGATCGGTTAAAAACAATAGGCTTACCTCACGTTATGTTCAAGTCCTATTTAATAACATGGGACTATAGAGGTATGAGGAACAGGTTGTAAAGTTCACTCATACTCTATTGGTAAAGGAGGATCCTCCGACCAGACGGGTGTTGTGTCTGGTGGGCAACTGCCCGACGATTGATAATGAAGATATATATAGATTGCGTGGTAAACTCTGCTTGCGCGATGTAGCTGCGGTATGAAGTCGAGTCCTGAGTAGTACGTATATGGCATTGTAGATGGCGCCACTTCACTTTTTGTGTTTTCCACATTTGTTGATTTGAAGTTCGTATGTGGGGCATTGTAGATGTCCGCCGCAGGACCTAAACCTAACTGCTGAAATAAAAATGAAAAAGAAAAATTCTTTATTATTTTAACAAGTAAAACTTAACAACTAGTGATTGGGGCCTCCTTTTAAGCAGATAAGCCTGTTAGGAGACTCCGCTCTTCCATAACTTAAAAAAATATCTTTTACTTGTTTTATGTAAATATATGTAAGTAAAGGAAAAAGTGGTAAAAAAGAAATAATAAATTTGAAAATGCAGTAAAGCACGCGCGCAGCCTATGCGAGTAGGTGATTGAGAGTGAGGGTGTGTGTGTGAATGTGAGAGTATGTGAATGTGAGAGTATGTGAATTTGAGATTGTGTGAATGTGAGGGTGTGTGAATGTGAGGGTGTGTGAATGTGAGAGTGTGTGAATGTGACGGTGTGTGAATGTGACGGTGTGTGAATGTGAGAGTGTGTGAATGTGAGGGTGTGTGAATGTGAGAGTGTGTGAATCAGAGCGTATGTATGAGGTGAACAATAGTACAGGCATTAGAGGTAGGGTATATTTAATCCAGCAGCGCCTCCGTGTCATCATAAGTGGTTTTATCCAATTAGTTACATTTTTTACATTCAGTTTGTTTTGTTTCTTATTGTATAAGTAAATCTCTTTGTTAATTCTGTTGTATAGTTGAGCTGAGCGTCTTTTGTATTGTATACGGGCGAATTTGGTTCTAGTTTGGGGAACTTCTGCTACTATATCTTTTCTTCTTTTCAAGATTAAGCTGGGGTGTAAAGAAAGAGTTTTCTGTTTCTTTAGAACAGTTTTAATTACATATAGTTTTAACACCGAGAGTAGATCGCTTATTTCATAAACACTTTGTGTAGGATATCTAAGGTTTTTAAAATAAATTAGTTTTATTACAGCCCGTTGTCCCCGCTCAAGGTCTATGAACTTAGTCTTGGCCGCACCCGCCCATATGGGGATGCAGTACACTAAAATGGACTGTACATACTAACGCGATATACGTATATTTCGTTGAGTAGGTTTCTTGGGGTATTTGTGCTGGTGGGTGCGTTTTTTTGGTACAACATACCTCAGAGTTTTAAATATCCAGCTCAGTTTTCTGATACTGTTAATGACCTGTTCAAGGTGGGGGTACCAAGATAGTCTCTGGTCAACAATAACACCAAGATATTTAGTTTGAGACACTTTGACTAGTTTTAGACATTGACAGTAATTTGAATCATTGCACGTATGTACTCCTACGTTAAAATCTGTATATGATTGTGTTCTGTGGGATATACTGAAATGTATGTAATTAGTTTACCCGTGTTTAGTATGAGCAGGTAATTTTTGAGCCATTCAGCTATTTGGGTAAAATAGCAATGTGGGTGTACTATAGGTATACCTCTGCCTAATCCTCTTGGGAATACAGGCGTGATGTTATATATAGGCATGATGTTATGTATAGGCCTGATGTTATGTACAGGCGTGATGTTATTGTACAGGCGTGATGTTACATATGTATAGGCGTGCTGTTATGTATATGCGTGATGTTATGTACAGGCGTGATGTTATTGTACAGGCGTGATGTTACATATGTATAGGCGTGCTGTTATGTATATGCGTGATGTTATGTATAGGCCTGATGTTATTGTACAGGCGTGATGTTACATATGTATAGGCGTGCTGTTACATAACAGCACGCCTATACATAACATCACGCATATACATATATGCGTGATGTTATGTATAGGCGTGATGTTATGTTATGTTTTAATAAAAATATGCAGTATCAAATATGGATCTTTGATAGTCGTTACGGGTCGTCAGGAGCCCAAAAGTCTGACAACCAGTCTTACCAAGGTTTATCGTGTTACCCTGTAACTGGGTTGTGGGGGTTAGATAGGCAGTCGCTCCATGTAAAATACTGGTATTCAGCTGCATCCGGATAGACTGAAAGCCGACCCCAACAAAGTTGGGAAAAGTCTAGGCAGATGATGACGACGATGTAGTGTTAAATATTGTACGACGGTACGGAAACATCGGTGTGCAAGTTCAACTTGCACAAGACTTGCCTGTGTTTTTTTTTCAAAGTAACTGTTTAGATTCCGACTTGTAAACAAATAAATAGAATATTTAGCAAGCTCTCCAGACAATAGCAATAACACTAACTGTATCCACAGACCTATCTTTAGCGTTTCGTTTTCCGCATTCATGCATATTTGAATCCAATGCGTGTCGATTGCGAGAACCACAGAGCACGGGATCGCCGGAAGTGACTATAGACGGCATTACCAATAATATTTATGCCGCGCAGTTGGGTTTAAAAAAATTTGCAGCAGCCGCCATCTTGGATTTTCGTTTTGACTTCTCTTCCGGCTTCAGCACTCTCGAAAATCACGAAAACGACACACACCAGCAAAAATTTGAACATTTTTGCTGCCACCATCTTGGATTTTCTTTTTGACCTCACCATCGGCTTCAGTAAATGAAATGAAATGAATTAATATGAAGTGAAATGATTATTTATGTAAGTGGATCTTATAAGACACTTTTACACGTCAATATTTTGAAGGTCAAAACTACAAAATATTCACGTGTGAAAAACTAGATGGCGCCGGCATTTGCCAGCTGACTGATCCCTGAGAAGAAAAGCCGAAACAAACTCAGAGGTCATGGTCTCTTTTAAAGTTCAAACATTATATTATTTGAATTTTATGTGAGTCTAACAATGCAGGGCAATGTCTGGAAGGGCCTTTTGAAGAAAGAGGCATTGCAGCTTTGGGCTGACCTTAAGTACTCAAAAATCATAGAATCGACACTCATGATGAAAAATTAGAAAATTTTCGCTGCCACCATCTCTATTTTCATTTTGACCTCACTGTTGGTTTCTGCACCCTCGGAAACCATGACAACTATCTGTTCCTTTCTTTCTACAAAAAGTCGCTTTAAGGTGGCTTAACACGTTTTCGTGAACGAACGGTTGACATTGACGATTTCTACCTGTTTACTTCTACCGCAAGCTGCCACGCATCTGATGATCTGCTGATCACTCTGTAAAAAGTAATTATTTAGATAATTATATACATATAAACATAACATTACGCCTGTAAAGAGGGTTAGGTAGAGGTGTGTGGAGATAGTTATTGTTTGAAATATGTATCTTAGCGCATTCCCCTTAAAATAATAGAAATGCCATTTCTAGGAGAGCCCGCCACGCCGAAGATTCTCTACGCTTTGTGGCAACTGTGGCGAGTACTAAGTTTACTGTGGGGTCTCTTATATTCTATTTTACCTACTGATGAGACCTCCATCAATCCATGTCGGTCTCTGGCTGTAGGTGCACTTCAGGGAGTCATCTTATGCCTACTCCTATTCTTCATTGTTTTATTCTATCAATGTCCTTCTGACTGACAACCCATTTTTCATGTTAGCTTTTAATAATATAGTTTATAATTATGTATCTGAACATATATAATTAATGTCCCCGTTATAATTGTTTCGATATTAATTGAATGGGTAATTAAACAAGTGAGCGGCGCACCCGACGTCATTGAAGGACTATTACGTCAGGCTCCGTCCTTCGAAGGGGTCCTTTCACGGACTTTGTATTGTTTATTAATCGAAGGCTATGTTAATTCCGACTTATAAATATAATTTAAACGTTTATTTCAACCAACAATGGATCATAGTAGGCACGAACTAACAGACTTCACAATAACATAATTACAAAACTTCGAATGATCAGTTCGTGAACCATACAATAGTTTAGTAATTAAACCTCTGGGGGAATGCCCTCAGGATGCCGCTGGAGCTCTCCTGAACCCTGCGGACCAGGGACTTGCATCGTTTCCAGAAATAGTCTAATTGCAACTGGGTGAACATACCTGATGCGCTACAGAATCGGGGCAACCTCATCAGTAACCTGAATGCATTATTTAGGTGAATGATCTCGATGCGTTGTAAATACGCCAGTTGCGCGGTAAACACTGCGCACACACTTGCACGATGCAGGATTTTGCGTGACGTCAGTGTGATGCATAGTTCGCATGTGCTAAAGTAGATGCCGCCACATTTATATTGCACTTGAAAGGCTTTGTCATTCTTTCTGCGCGTGTATGAGACCCACAAGCTTCGTGTGTGTTTAAATATCGTGTAGTGATTTTTTACACCGTTTTTCTAATCGTTTTTTTTATATTCAGAGTTCCGAGTATCTTGACAATTATTTGATAGATTTTTCACTCCTAAATGGGTAATGGTTTCAATAGCAATGGGTTCGCCCTTCCTGATTATATGGGACGTAAACGTAACTGACGAAATATAGGTATAGATACTAAACTCATCTGCTGAACTCTTCTGAGAATACAGGCTTGATGTTTATGTATGCCCTAGGTACTGTCTACAGAAATGTGAATCTATAGATCAACTTCCATAAAGTTTTGATAGAAATTGTTCTCATATATAATAGTTCGAGTCTAATGTTGCTGTTGCATCGCGCCGGTCTGTAGGAGCCTTAAAACGTACTAAGGCTTTTGCAGACAGGCGTGAGTTGACTTTTACGACAGGCTGGCTGCAGGCGATTTTCATATGTTTTGTTCAAAGTACTACGAGCTTGGCGTCGAGTAGAAGAATCGCAACGATAGGCTAGAGCAAAACACGGTGCACACCTGAAGTTAACGCCCAAGTCAAATAATTTATTTCAAACATGCTATTTATATCAATGAAATAGTTACATAAAAGACACTATTAAAAGTCAAAATTGACAAAAAATGTAATTCTTTCTAGTTGTCCCTTCCAAAAGGAAGTATCGTAGAGAGTAGAATGGGAAACTCCACCGTTACTATTTTAAAATGTGTCGCAATATTTTGTACACAAAAAATTATGTATTTAAATGTAAAGACGATGGACCAATAACAAAATGACTGTACTGTGATAGATGATACATGGTGCTCACATATTTACAAATATTGTAAAACTAGATGATGATGAGCACGTCGGATGTCGTATAGTGTGCGAGGTGGTTTAAGCCTCTCTCTATTAGCACAAAGTAACTCCAACCAACAATAAATTAACACAGACGAAACGAAATTAAAACTGATCTACCTCATCACTCCCTTCAAAACGTTCTTCAAAGAATAAACAAATGAAGTACTTATAATTCGTCAGTGCCGCCATATCCCAGGGGTACACAGAGCCCCAGTTTGCTCAGCTAATGACTTCTTTTGTGACGACTTCGAACGTAGTATTCAGACTTCGGCGGGGCGCCTGGGGCTTCTAGTGAGGTGTCGACGTTGAAATGTAGTACTATATTTGTAATTCTGGGTGTTTTTAAAGCTTCTTAGTTATTCAAAGAATTATTTATATTTTCATTTTAGCTTCAAGGTCATGTCCTTTGTAATAAATACTTATTTCATCTATCCTTTAGTATAGCATAATCAGCCTAATATTTCTACTGCTAGGACACAGGCTTCCCCTCTGTGAGAGGGAGTGGGCCATAATCCACCACGCGGGCCCAGTGCGGGTTGGTAGATGTCACATTTCTTCGTCCACATCCCTAAAATGTATGGTTATACGTGCGTGCACGTTATTTATAACGTTATCGAAGGCAGAAAGTTTAATGCGTCTTTTAATATAATTCCAGATATTTTACTTCCCCGTGGTATCGTGATATCGTGTGCGTTCACAATAATTATCGTCACGTTAGAAATTATTATGAAATAGCACACATTGGTTGGCTGTCGTGAAATGCATAAAGCCGAGCAGTGGCACCTGTTACGTTTACCAAAATTTTTCAATCGAAAGATCCTATATATTACGTTACAAGAAAAATCATCTTTAACAAATTAATTGGATGCATATTGCTCTTCTCCATGTTACTAAGAAAGTTCATGTAAAATCTTCTAGGCTTCGTTTTAAAATCATTGTCGTCAATATCAGCATACAGTGCAGTTCACTGCTTGTACATCGGCCTCTCCAATTGCACGCTATTCAGCTCTATTCTCGGCAACTCCCATTCAGTTTCTACCAGCCACCCTGTGACGCTCCACCTAACCTGAAGGCGTCCTTCTTTACATTTGCCGATTAGCGATCTCCACTCAAGAACACATCTACGCCAACGGTCATCGGTTCAACGGCTAATATTGGTCTACCCATTGCCAAAGCTTGTTTATTCTGTAGGCTAGGTCAACAACTTTTCTCTGCTGGATCACCTCATTCCGGATTCTATCCCTCAGAAAGACCATAAACAAGGCTCGTTCCATAGCTCGCTGAACGACTTTGAATTTATGGACCAGCCGTAAAGTGAGTGTTCACGTTTCGACTCCGGATTTAAAAACTACGTGTTTTGTATCCAGTTATGACTTTAGGTATACTTAGCACTTAACTAAAGTCGGGCTGTAATGATCTTAATCAGTTCTAAGTAAAAGGCTTATGCGAACAGTAAACTTTTGTGGAGTTGTAAACGACCACAATTAATTTACCTTACATTTCTATCTTTCCTTGTATTTTATAGAATAGTTCTTGTACATAGTTTAGTTTTCTGTTTACCTGTTGCTCATGTATATCAGTACGTGTCAAACTTTTCTCTTCTTTTTGTATAATAACAGCCGCACGGGTCGGTCGATGAGGTTAAGCTACGCTTGCCGCGGTTGTTTCGTGAATAGGTGACCATCTTTATATACCAAGACTCCTCCGTGCCTCGAAAAGCACGTTAAGCCGTTGGTCCCGGCTGTCATTCGTGGATCTTTGTCAGTCATTACGGGTTGTCAGAAGCCCGAAAGTTTGACAACCAGTCTTACCAATGGGTATGGTGTTACCCAGGAACTGGGTTGTGGAGGTCAGATAGGCAGTCGCTCTTTGTAAAATACTGGTCTTCAGCTGCATCCCGTTAGACTAAAAGCCAACCCCAACATAGTTGGGAAAAGAATAGGCAGATTATTATGTATGTTGTACAACCTTAAGCTGCCCTAGAGGTATAGTTCTCATAAACTCTAGATAACATCAAAGTTCAGTAATTCCTTTACTTTTTCTAAATTTAACGGCAGCTATGGTCAGAATTCTTGGTTTAGACATAAAAAATGGAATTTTAGTAATGTTTTGTAGTCTTATATGATGTTTTAAGCTAGTATGAAATATCTGTAATGTGATTTGATACACACACATGTGTTACTTATTGTTTGGCAATAGTAGACACTAAGAAGAGTATTTCTTCCAAAAGGAAGCCGATAGAAATCGGGTTATATGGAGGCTGCGCCCCTGATAGGTACAGTCACATAAAGAGATAAGTAACCAGGATCGTCGGATGTAGTTGAAGTTATAGTAAGTAAATCGATGGACTGGTTAAGTTTGGAATTGCCAAACTTAAGTGGCAGTGCAGGGCATGGTGATCGCAGAACAGACGGCCGATGGGGCCGAAAGGCGTGGCGACCGCGTACCGGAAGATGTAGAGTTGAAAGGCCTCCCACAAAGTCGACCGATGGCCGCAGGAATTCGCTGGATGCGGGAAGAATAGAACCGTTCGAAGTGGCGGTGCTTGGGAGAGGTATATATACTCGTATCTAGCAGTGGACGTCTTTCTGCTGAAATGATGATGATGACCTAATCTAAGCAAGGCACATCTCATCTTCGCAAGCTCATTTCTCGCTTAGCTTACCTCAAACCTCGCTCATATAACACTTTCAATTTCAGCCGTTGCTGTAAATTTTTATTATTATTATCATAATATTACGAGAAAGAAGGAAAATATATGTTTATGTAGTACTTTATTGCAATGAGCTATACGAGAAAGTGCTTTTAGCTAGATTAGGTGTACTTCATACGTAATGTGTTATGATTTAAATAGGGCATGGGTACTACGGGTTAATATTGGTAAGTGTGAAGGGAGGCCCATCAACCTCGTAGTACCTACATTACTGTAATAGGCCTCATTCCAGACTGAAAAGAAGGATTATTTACATACGTGGGAACATCCAATTACGTTGGAAGCGCTGGTGTAGCCCGAGAGCATTCATCCCACGTGGGCTAGCAACAACGCATTTATAATTGTTTTCCGTAATTATTTCATTACTGTATACAAATAAAAGTACATTTTTTTTCAGCTATGCACTATATCTTTGGTATTTATAATTATTTTTAACATTTACTCGCTAATAAAAACATTTAATCGTACTAAGTAATGGAAACAGAAAATAATTGACGGTATACGGATTTTTATAAGTAACTACCAAAATAACTGTAAAAACAATTGCATACAATCTTTTAAGTACCAACGATCTAGTGCTTGGCTGAAAAAAAAACTTTTGGTTTTATTTAATGATTTAATCACGAAAAACCGTTATAAATGCGCCGTTACCAGCCCGCGTGGGATGAATGCTCCTAAGTCTTTTGCTATTTGCAGGTGAGTGTGACGCTGTATGTTGCAAATTCATTCAATCCCATTGAATGGCATGGAACAGTTATTCAAGGAATTAAATAAACTTAGAGGAATGTAATGGTGGACGATAAATTAAAAGGTTATAATTCTGTATAGCCATACTTGTTACGGTCGCGTATTACAACTTGAAACTGACATGCAAATTAAAAAAAAAAACGGAAATTAGAATTCTTTCATTCTTTCTCCTCCCATCCCCTCTCCTTTCCCTCCTCTCTTATTTTGCTCTACGGTGGCTCTTAATCTTTGTTGACCTTAAAGGTTGCTTGGTTAGTCGCTCGCATGCTCGTTAGTAGATTGGCTGGCCTTTGCGAATACCTATTTTTGAATCCAAGAGAGATTTTTTTACGGTTTCCCGCAGACATTTGAAGTGGAAAATGAACATGCTCTTAGGGTAAGATGACATGAAACTTGCGTTAATCTGTCAAAATCAGTGCGTTTTTGACGTGATTTTGATAGATCGAAGCGTTTAGAAGCCTTGGAGCTCATACTGGAATACCCTCTACAGCATACAGCAGAAAAGTGTGGATAAACATAGTAATCGGGAAAAAATTATCAACTCATCATCTGCCTAGCCTTTTTCAAACTATGCTGGAGTCGGCTTTTAGTATAACCAGATGCAGCTGAATACCAGTATTTTACATGTGGTGAATGCATATCTGACCTCCACAACTCAGTAACTGGGTAATACGATACCCCCTGGTAAGACTGATTGTCAGACTTTCGGGTTTCTGACGACCCGTAACGACCCACGTATGACAGCCGGGACCATCTAGGTATGTTAAGATGGTCTCGCATCCATGGACAGACGGCGGCAAGCGTAGCTTAACCTGATCGAGGGAAATTATCAACTATCCCATACAAAACTTAAAATACGAGAAGGTGAATTCGACCCAGATGTATGTGACGATTGATTATTTTTTCGCGATTACGACGTTGGTTCCATGGATATAGTTGTTCAGTTTGATGGTCTGTACCACATCCTTGAATATGACCACACCACTCTGATAAATGCTTTTTCATGTTCATTATGAATGCGTCTCGATGCGTCAACTATGCAAACTATGAATAACCTACCAGTGGGGTAGTTGCGTAAACAAACACAGAGATCGCAAACGCCATATCGACAGTTTCAAAATAACAATTTTGAATGAGTATCCATGTTTTCACATTTAGAGGAGTAAGTAATGGCATAGGTAACACACTAACAGTAGGAATGGCTTTCATTTTAGAAACTTCAACGCCATTTATTGCGTTATTTGCGTTGTTAAGTCGCTCCGTGTAAAACACACAACATAATTAGGAAAAAGCAGATGATGATGATATTCGTTGTTGAGGAGACAATATTTTTCTAACATACATATATGAAGCAATAGATGAGATCTTGATTGTTCTTCTTGATTAGATCTTTCGAAATATTTCATATTCTGATTGTTACGCAATGAGGATAATGGACGCAACTTAGCAACCCTGACATTGCCAGGTGCGTGGTACATAGAGATTTGAACCAAGGTTTTAATTTTATAAGCCCTCAACAGTAAACCTGGTTCAAGCATGCCAAGTTAGCATGTCGAGAGTGCGTGTCTCTAGAACCTTGGCCGTCACCACTTGTTATATTTGAGGTTTTCATGACGTTTGACCTCACGAAAAGCTGATTTACGATTGAATTGTGTTGTAATCTTAGTTTAAAAAGATTGTTTGAAGGACTGGGAAATGGTGTAATTATTGTTTTAACAATAACAGCACGCCTGTTTCATCGAAAGGTTGGGCAGATGTGTACACCCACTTCTCGCCAGTTAAAACAAAGAAAGAAAATACATTTATTTAGCACAGACTAAACAGGCACACAATATACAACAAAAAAAAATAGTATAAATTCCGATGTCAGAAATTAGCATTAAAGTGTGCCGCACGGCTGCGCTAAAAAGGTCCAGTTCAGTAAAAATGCCAGACATCTTAGGTCTGACGCTTGTTTTCAACTAGACCTGACCAGTTATGATTAAGTCCCATGTTACAGGGGTCGAATCTATTGCCAGCAACCAAGTACAAAGCCAGAATTCGAGCTGCTACTGAGAAATTCCAGAAAGAAAAACTCAAAATACTTTACGCGACCTGGGAATCGAACTCAGAACCTTATACTCAACAATAGCGCTTGCGACCCCTAAACCAACGAGGCAGTCACTATACGTTTACGTAATCGAGGAAACTAACGTCTATCCACCGTAAGGACTATTGTTGCTTGAATCGCTCTGGCGCTATAGTAACGCTTGCTAACAGTTGTGATGGTCATTGTATGCACGGGATTTTGTTTTCAAATTGGTCAGATGTAAGTTTCTTCGATAGTACGTTATTGTTCAGCAGTCGACTGATGACACAGGATACCAATTATTAATATCTAATGGTTAGTTACAATTCAACCGGTTAATTATAATCTTTAAAATATGTCCTACATACGCATACAATATTAATACAAGAACTAGAGAATTTTAATTATTTTTAAAATTCTCTAGTTCTAGTACAAAGCCTGTTAAGAGGCCGTATAAGAAATATTTCCAATTTTGTTGATCTACGTGATTTAATAGACGTGATTTCACCGTTTTTTTTTAGACCCGGGCTTAGTCCTTACCGGACAGCGAGCTACTCATTACTCGCCGGTCCGCAAGCTCACGCCTACAGTAGCCAGGAATCAGCCTGGGATTCCCGATGCCGAAGGCGTCTTCTGCGAAGGCTACGGCCGTGAGGGCGCATGTAGCCGCCTCCCTCTTTGCGAAGCGATTTCACCGTTAAAATACTGTATTTCTATAAGTTTTAATGCACCACATGAGCTACCATTTAAATCATAATCAAATGAATGATCTACTAAAGAGGGAGGTCTTCTGTTCGTCTCCATACTTAAAAGAAGACCTCTTTAACTTGTTAGGTAAAGCCCGTCGATTATGAAAATAAACTTACTATTAACGCCTTTGAAACCCCACATAATTATCTTGCAAATACAACTGACTATTTCACCATAAAAATACCAACTTAATTAAGTCTACAAACAAAAAAAGCTTAATTATGTTTCTCAGCTTCTAGGTGCTAACTAAGAAAGGAGTTTTTCAACTTTTACACAAAGAGGGTCCAACAGGGTTTAACGTTTCAGGTAAACGAAGTCGCGACAACAACTTACGATACACTGAACGAAACTTTTCGCAAAATCTTTAATATAAAATTAAAAAGTTTTAATTTGAAGAGTTACTTGTAAAGTTAAGCTAAGTTGAGTAAGTAATTTATATAAACTAAGCTTGAGTAATACAAAACGGTGAAGGAAAACATCGTGAGGAAACCGACATGTCTTAGAACCAAAAATTCGAAGACATGTGACATCTACTAACCCGCACTGGGCCCGCGTGGTGGATTATGGCCCACTCCCTCTCACCGAGAGGAGGCCCCAGTAGTGGGAACATTATAGGCTGATCATGATGATGAGTAATACGACATACCTTGTGACTTACCGTTTCGTTTTTTTGGCGGACATTCATCAAATAACTTCTCCCGCTCTGGATGGTTACTTTGTGTCCTCCGGGGGGTGCCATATTTAATGTGATGTCACATCAAAACGCTGCCAACGACACCTCATTTGTCAGATTAAGATAAGTAGTTTAGAAGTTATGGGGGAACAAATGAACATACATACATACCCACATTCATACATACAATAACAGTCAAAATTTTCGCTGTAGACGTGTAAAAATAAAATTCGCTTGACCCAATCATGTGCCAGAATCAATACAAGATTTTTTTTAATTTTCATCGATTATTTCGAGACATCGCCAAGCGGTTGGTTGACACTTAACGTGACCAGAGGGCTGGCTTATTCTTAGGTCAAAGAAGTTAGTGGCAACGCTGCCATCCTTTTAGGCACTTTTCTTACTGACAGAGATGCGGACGAATTCTTTGATGCCAAGTGAGCTCTTCCCTTTTTTCTTTTACATACTTGGACATAATATGTTTATTTTATGTCTTCGCCACCCACTCACGTTTTCGGGAAACCAAGGTTGCAACGTAGTTCTGGATAACATGCAATAACAGTTACACTCCAAATTATTCCTACCAAGAACAGCAACAAAACAATTCTATTTCGATGTTATCTGATCATTTCGCAGTGACAGGTAGTTTACATAATAACTTCTAAACACATAATACAGCAGGTATTCATGATTTATAGGAACTTCAGTAACTTCGTCTGGTTTGTGTCTGACTATTATGAAGTGTTCGCGTGGTTATTCATGTGCATAGGGCTATTCTTGAGAGCATAACACAATATCACGCCTGTTTTTGCTGAAAGGAGTGATGCAGTTCGGCTGCACTTGGTGACGGGCCCCGCATCGTTTTCTCACATAATTATATAATTAATGTACGTAAAATATTGTATAAAGAGGAGCTGGAGTTTCTTGCCCATTCTTCTCCATACGAAACTGCATTTTGGAAGGAGCTACTAGAATCAATTCTGACGTTCAAAAGTGCCATTTAAGTGCCTGCTTGAAATAAATGCTTTTTTTTGAGGGTTGGAAATCATCAAATAACTTCTCCCGCTCTGGGTGGAGCAGGAGGGCGTGTCTGACTTTTACTGACTAAAACCCACCCATGTTCCCTCAGTTGCCTGTGTGCCAGGGGCCGCGGTATCTCTTTCGAACATCTCGCACCCCTGGCAGGCATCGGCCCTTGCGGACTCCACCAGTTGGTGCTGACAGCTCTTTGAGGAGCGCGTGGAACACAACGCGCAGTCGACCCGGGCTTGGTCCTCACCGGACAGCGACCTGACTTGCCATTGACGTGTTGGTACTTTTTTTTATTGTGTAAAGTTGGTAATATTGGAAGGTGGAGGCGGATTACCATCTGTTGGTGACATTCATGAAGTGTTTGACCTGACGCAAAAATAATTACAAGAGGATTTGTCTAGCCTGTCAGATGTTTCAGCAAATTATCTCTTCGCTTTCCCCTTCTCTTTAATAATTTAGTTAGAAATAGACGTGAGAAGTACAGACTTTGGGAATAAAACTCTCTGCGAAAACAGCATTTCTAAGAAAAAGTGTGATATGCATGACCCCATTAATATACAATTTCCTAATGCCCCTAAGATAATGAATGATAGATAATTCATTTAAGAGACAACTAAAAAAATTGCTAATTATGTACTATAATGTTACGGAGTTTTTGAATGACAAATTTTGTATTAAGATAATTTAAGAAGTATTTTAGTTTTAGTAATTTAATTGTTTTAATTATTATTATTTTTTGACTATATTTTTATATTGACTGATTATGTATTTGAATTGATTGAATTTTGACTATAATGAAAAAAACGTTCTTTTTTATAATTTTAAACTAAATATTATAAACTATTTTATACGCCGAATATGGCAAAACATGTTCAACTAGCAATTTTAAATTAATTTGCATCCATATGTGCATATTTATATTTCATGTTACACATGTTTATACAAATAAATGCATGTTTATCTTTAAAGTTTTCACAATATTCCCTTATTCCCTTCCCTTATTTTTCTTTCGTGTGATCTCTCAAACAATTTATTAATCTTCTCTTTGATCTTGCTTCGTCTCCATCCGTCAACCTTTATATTTATCACTCATTTAATCACATTCTTCCTCCTCACGTGCCTAGTACTTCAGCCATTTATTGTAGCACTAGCTTCTGCCCGCAACTTCGTTCGCGTGAAAGTCGTTAGTCACCACAATTTACTAAAATGACTAAACTTTCCTGTATCCTACGCTTGTAGTTTTGGGTTACGGTACAGTTGTCCGTGTCAGAAGCAGCTCGTCTTGAGGTTGACACTCACCCATTGCTCTTATGGCCACTGTTCTTCAATTTTCAAGAGAATACTGTGGTTGTTCGCTGCAGTTTGATCATTTTTGGCCGTTAAAATGGCCTGTTCACATACCCAAGAATTATCTTGATACAGTATTGGACTGATGTCCGTTTATTGTAGCATTAATCAGCCTGTAAATAATGTTCCCATTGCTGGGACACGAGCGTCCTCTCTTGGAAAGTTAGTGGGCTGTTATCTATCACACGGGCCCAGTGCGGGTTGGTAGATGCCACATGTCTTCGAAATTTTAGTTTTAGGACATTCCGGTTCCCTCGCGATGTTTTCCTTCACTGTTTCAAGAGCAGTATTATTAAATTATTTACACAAAGTAAATTATCTGCCTGGTTTCGAACACTCGTAAGTCGGGTGTGTATGGTTTTTATCTCCAAAGACCATGTTCTATGTTATGGGTTTGGTTTCCGCACTTAGTCCTTCAAGTGGACCATTGTGCGTGAGCCATGGTGGCCTTCGGTTTTTATTCCAGCCAGCCCACCTCCCTCCAGAAGTTGGCTATGACTCCTGGTCTGTTGAGAATATCCGTGTAACATTTGGGTGCCCCGAGGGTCTCTGTTCTAATCTGGGCTACGCCTGTGCATTCGAAAAGCACATGCTTAACGGTTTCCTCAGCCTCCAAGCAAGCCCTGCACAAGGGGGAACCTCCAAAGACCATTTCAAGCACTAATCTACATTGCCCTCACATGATCTGACCAAGAATACGTCTGGACTTTAAAAGAGACTTTAACCCTTGAGCTTGCTTCTCCATTTCTTCTCAGAGAGAAAAGATGGGAAACATACATTAACATAATATAAACATACGTTAACTCACGCCGAGTTTATGTATGTTTATATGAGTCTGTTTGTCGGTTTACGTGATATTTGTAGGTAAATAAGGTTTGGCAATAAATCCAGCTGTGCTTCGGTTAATTAATGACGTGTGGTCAGCTCAGTCAGTTGCGGAAAATCCATCGCTAATCCAATTTACTCGGTTTTGACTAAATGTGGTCAATGTAACGGCATGTAGTTACGTAATGTTATTCATGCGTGCATTGTCGCGTCTACCTATCCCTGACAAATAAAAGGGGTAGAAAATAGACTAGACAATTAAAATTTAATAAGAGAAATACAAGATAAATTATAAAAAGGTACCTTTGCACTCTATTTATTGGTAATAATCACAGTCCAATTCCTTGACATGCATATCTTTGACTTTCACTCCTGAAACACTTCTTGGAGTTGTAGTAGCAGTCACACAAGCTTGCTTAGGAATAGTTTCAGTAACTGTTCCATTCATGCCCGGGACAAAATACCGCGCACGAGCCAGCAGTATAAACGCAGCCTTCATCTTCACCCCGTAATCTTTCATGGCTATCGTCATGTCTATGGAAAGTCTTCGGAGTTCTTTGCCAGTAGCTAGGGCGGTCCATTTTCTAATATTGCTGTGCTTGAAAATCAAACACTTTTCTTACGACTATTTCATTTTTGGGCATAGACGGACAATGGGCATTAAGTGCAGATGTGTAACTCCATTTTATTGCTTTATTTCCTTGTGATTCCAAAAATACATAACTGTTTTTGGCTGACATTCTCAATTCCTTCTCTCCTTTTTCTTTTTTTCAGCCATATCTGCTCTCATCTGCCAGTCTAGTCGGCCAAGACGTATAAAACCTCCTTCATATAATCCGAGAGTGCGTTTAAGAATCATAGAATAATAATTTAGAATTTCCATATTTAGTAGACAACGTAGTTACATAAAAAAACCAAATTTAGGCTATCCAAAACGATATAAAATTATTTTTAGTAAGTACAATCTTAATGCAACCTTCCTTGAATACACTGCATAGATAATTAAAAGAATAAGTAGACATCAGTTTGACGTGTTTGACTTAAATGTCATAACAAGAATATTAATATTTAAAAATATAGAAATTCTAATGTAAAATCAAGTAATTCTATATAGACGAATCGTTTAAGACCGATTCGCAGAGTGTTAGCACAGAGAACAAAGAGAGAAATATAATAATGTAAGAAAGTCGTAAAAGGATAATAAAACAATGATGATGTGGATGAATGAAAAAGAAGCGTAAGTATAGTATCAGTAATAAACAGATACTATATTTCCCCATCGACCCCGAGAAAATTTTTGGCCTAGAACAAAAATTTTGTAAGGTTAAATAAAACAACTTTCACATAACTTACATACGTCTTTCAATCACACCGACATCTTACGAAGTTAGGTCAGGTTGGATTCACATTCAATGATCACAACTCGACTTGATAATTAAATAACAGTAGGCTTATTTACGGAGTTGTTAGCCGCTCTCGTCGAAAACCATTAATCAGAAAAGATTTTTAACAAAGGCTTATTTATAATGGAGTTGTTAGCCGCTCCAATCAACATCAGTGTTGATAGTAAATAACAAGGGCTTATTTTTATGGAGTTGTTAGCCGCTCCAATCAACATTAGTGTTGATAGTAAATAACAAGGGCTTATTTTTATGGAGTTGTTAGCCGCTCCAATCAACATCAGTGTTGATAGTTAATAACAAGGGCTTATTTTTATGGAGTTGTTAGCCGCTCCAATCAACATCAGTGTTGATAGTAAATAACAAGGGCTTATTTTTATGGAGTTGTTAGCCGCTCCAATCAACTTCAGTGTTGATAGTTAATAACAAGGGCTTATTTTTATGGAGTTGTTAGCCGCTCCAATCAACATCAGTGTTGATAGTAAATAACAAGGGCTTATTTTTATGGAGTTGTTAGCCGCTCCAATCAACATCAGTGTTGATAGTAAATAACAAGGGCTTATTTTTATGGAGTTGTTAGCCGCTCCAATCAACATCCGTGTTGATAGTAAATAACAAGGGCTTATTTTTATGGAGTTGTTAGCCGCTCCAATCAACATCAGTGTTGATAGTAAATAACAAGGGCTTATTTTTATGGAGTTGTTAGCCGCTCCAATCAACATCAGTGTTGATAGTAAATAACAAGGGCTTATTTTTATGGAGTTGTTAGCCGCTCCAATCAACATCAGTGTTGATAGTAAATAACAAGGGCTTATTTTTATGGAGTTGTTAGCCGCTCCAATCAACATCAGTGTTGATAGTAAATAACAAAGGCTTATTTTTATGGAGTTGTTAGCCGCTCCAATCAACGTTAGAGTTGATAACAAATTAGAAAATAAAAACTAAATAGAGTTATAATGGGCCGAAAAGAACTCTACAGTTTAGAAGAAAGAAAGAAAAAAATGAATAATGAGTATTGACTAAAAATAATGTAAAGATAGCAAAAAGATTAAAAATTGTGCAAAAGAAAGGTAAATGAGAGGGTTTGTGTCAGTGGGTAGTGGTATGGGTAGTGTTAGAGCCAAAGAGTGTTCAAAAGGGTAAATTCGTTGTAAGAGGGAAGACAAGTAAGTAATAATAAGAGTAAGATCACTCCTTAAAGAAATTAAAAAGTTATTAAGCCAAATAAGTAAGTCAAAAAGAAGCAGTACTATTAATAGTACATTTTAGAATTTTGAAAAGTAGTTTAGTGTGTAGTAGTAACTAGTTTTGATTTTACATTGGGCGCCAAACTGTCGCGTCTACCTATCCCTGACAAATAAAAGAACAGAGACAATTAAAATTTAATAAGAGAAATACAAGATAAATTATAAAAAGGTACCTTTGCACTCTATTTATTGGTAATAATCACAGTCCAATTCCTTGACATGCATATCTTTGACTTTCACTCCTGAAACACTTCTTGGAGTTGTAGTAGCAGTCACACAAGCTTGCTTAGGAATAGTTTCAGTAACTGTTCCATTCATGCCCGGGACAAAATACCGCGCACGAGCCAGCAGTATAAACGCAGCCTTCATCTTCACCCCGTAATCTTTCATGGCTATCGTCATGTCTATGGAAAGTCTTCGGAGTTCTTTGCCAGTAGCTAGGGCGGTCCATTTTCTAATATTGCTGTGCTTGAAAATCAAACACTTTTCTTACGACTATTTCATTTTTGGGCATAGACGGACAATGGGCATTAAGTGCAGATGTGTAACTCCATTTTATTGCTTTATTTCCTTGTGATTCCAAAAATACAAAACTGTTTTTGGCTGACATTCTCAATTCCTTCTCTCCTTTTTCTTTTTTTCAGCCATATCTGCTCTCATCTGCCAGTCTAGTCGGCCAAGACGTATAAAACCTCCTTCATATAATCCGAGAGTGCGTTTAAGAATCATAGAATAATAATTTAGAATTTCCATATTTAGTAGACAACGTAGTTACATAAAAAAACCAAATTTAGGCTATCCAAAACGATATAAAATTATTTTTAGTAAGTACAATCTTAATGCAACCTTCCTTGAATACACTGCATAGATAATTAAAAGAATAAGTAGACATCAGTTTGACGTGTTTGACTTAAATGTCATAACAAGAATATTAATATTTAAAAATATAGAAATTCTAATGTAAAATCAAGTAATTCTATATAGACGAATCGTTTAAGACCGATTCGCAGAGTGTTAGCACAGAGAACAAAGAGAGAAATATAATAATGTAAGAAAGTCGTAAAAGGATAATAAAACAATGATGATGTGGATGAATGAAAAAGAAGCGTAAGTATAGTATCAGTAATAAACAGATACTATAGCATATGAGGGCGCGTGTAGAGAGTTGGCAACGTCGCAGTAAACTGTCAAACTCAATACTTTGATGTACTTGTCAATATTATACTGTATGAAAATAAGGAGGGGCTTGTGGCTATGTTATTACAGGTTATACGCTTGCTGCGGTTACTCCATGGACCCGTCTTAACATACTACGACCCCTCCGGGCCTCGGAAAGCACGTTAAGCTGCTGGTTCCGGCTGTCATTCGTGGATTTTTTATTTTACAAAAAATATGCCTGAAACGAAATATACAGTATTTCGATTTTCAAAGATTGCAGTATACAGAGTTTTCTGAAACCGGAATATCTGCTCTTTGCAATATAAAAGCTGATATTTTCATACACGCGATGAAAAACAAAAGACACGCTTGGCTGCAGTTTTAATACCCGGCACGTGCAAACTACGCTCATTGCAGATTCCACGTACCATCAGTCGAACAAGCTATCAGGTATACAGGCAGCTAGCTTACTAGCAATTACTTTTTATTCTGTGCATTCTGAATGCTGGCAACGTTGCAGATAGCTGTCAAACGCTTACATTTTTTTATCAATTCGTCAATGGAAGTAGGAAATATCGCTGTAGTGCACCAAAATAATGATTATGAAACGAAATAATTAATATCGTAACACTGAATATTTCGTTTTAGACGTAAAAAAGACATTTAGAAACATTCCAAATACCCTTTTACGCCATATACCTACTGTTAAAAGAACTAATTCAGTGTTATTGTTATTATTCGTGATTCAAGGTTTATTGCATTAAAGAACAATAATAATTATTTCTACACAGTGGGTACCTATTATTAACAAATATTTTGACAGCTATTTCCGACGTTGCCGGCTTTCAGAATACACGCTCTTCTAAAATGTATTGAGTGCGATGATGAATAGTAAATTCCTCAATATCGCTCTCTGAAGTATGCCATAAGCTTAGTTGTTACTAGGGATCGGATAATCGGATGCATATTTACCTAAAGTATTTTTTTAGTTATGAAAGTATGGAAGCGGCTTCTTAAAATATTTTTTGTACAAATATCCCGGGAAGCTAGCAACACCGGGAATGCATAACTAGTCAGTTGTATAGTATGTGAGCGACTTCTAAATTATTCGATTGCATAACTTCGATTGCATAATATCTATTCAGACGCATATTTATTTAAAATTAACCCCGATGGAAATATCGTGTACCTATACATAGGTATAGGTACACGATATTTCCATCGGGGTTAATTTTCGAACATAGGTACTTCGAATTTACGTACATAGGTACGTAGGGTGTAAGAGTAGAGGTGGTGTGTGTTAGTAAAAAAATGTTTTTTATATTAAACTAAAAAAAGATTGGTACTAAAGCGCATTCCATTTTAGCCAACATCTCAACTTTAGGTGAATATGCACCCGAATATCTGATCTCTAGTTATTACACACACAATAAGAGTTTCCTGGAAATGTGAATATTTTTGCTTGAACACCAAACTTGCTTGCTTGTTCGACTGTACCTGTACCGACAGTACATTGATGATTTATAACGTAAACTACATATTTTTATTCCACGTGCGCCGCAATGTACATAAAATGTGATTTTGAATTAATGTCTTTGTATTTTTGCGCTGTCGCATAAAGTCGGCTAATAAATGCTGCACTTCCGCTACATTTAAACGCGTGTGTTATTTTACGAGGGATATTATTTTGGCTATGGAGCCACAGGTTAATTCAGGTACAGGTTTTTAAATTTTTAAATTAGCCGTAAGACTGTATTGACTTACTTAGATGTTAAATTAGTTGATACCAAATGTTTTAAAACGAGCGCTAATCCTGTCGACAAACTGTCACGCATTTTGGCATGTTTATGAAAGTACAACTGTTTGGTCCAAATAAATTATTTTATTTTTTCTTAGAATGTACGAGGCTATACGTCAGAGGTAACAATTTGATCTTGAGTTAGCCTAGCTACTTTTTATTAGCGTGTCGATGGCAATCTATGTAAGGAAAACCCTGTTGTTCCTTTCAGGGACGTATACACTTACCTACAAGCACAACATTGATGAAGTTATAATTTAAAAAAATAAGCATTGGCTAGTCGAGAGTTCAATATCAAATAACTAGTCATAGTTATGTATATATATTTTAATGATATTCATTTTAGAAGTATGTATGTATGTATGATTGTAATTATGTAAGTAAGTATATATTAGTTGTTTAATTTATTTAGTGTATTATTGTTTTTGATAATAAATGTAGTTTTTTTCTCTTTTACCCTTTCACACGCTGTCTAGATCTCTTTATCTTCTCTCCTATCGCAGGTATGCTGGGAGAGATTTCTTTAGAAATAAGCATCACCTCTGTACCTATTTCTCTGTTCTAATAATCTTCTTGTCTGTTTATATAATGTGTGTACTTTAATGGTTAAATAAATAAATAAATAAAATCGACACATTCAAAAAAATGTTTACAGTATCTGATTTTACAAGTATCCTTATTTCGCACAATAGACTACGAGCACGGCGACTTTCTTTGATCTAATCAAAATCAGTTAAACATTATAAATGTTCATCATAAATATTTATTTTAATAATTTTTTACAACTATATATTACGTTTTTTATAAATTACTTACTTTATAACGTATGTATACCGATTCTGAAAACGTGGGTAATGGAACAACAGGGTTTTAGATACATTATGTATACATGCCCAGAATTTGACAACGAGCTTGGCACCTGCCGTAGCGTAGTTACCAACATCTACGGTGATCATATCTATGCCATTTTTAACTGACGGAGGAGGTTCTCAATTTGTCTATATATTTTGTTTTGTATGTATGTATTATTCGCTATATCTCCCGCAGTTGTGGATCGATTAAGAAAAATCTTTTTTTAATTAATAGGATGTATGACCATCTATACTGTGACACCCCTCTGTGCTTCGAACAGCACGTTAAGCTGTTGGTCCCGGCTGCCATTTGTGGAAAATATTTCATTTCACATTTATATGAGAAATAAAATATTTTGTTTTTGGTCTTTGACAATCGTAACGGGTCGTCAGAAGGCCGAAAGTCTGACAACCAGTCTTACCAAGAAGTACCAGTCCAATTACCCAATACCTGGGTTGTGGAGGTCTGATAGGTAGTTGGTTCGTGTAAAATACTAGTATTCAACTACATTCAGTTAGACTGAAGCCCCTAGATAGTTGGGAAAAGGCTAGGTAGATGATGAAAATGTACATATAGTATGAAGTTTTATAAAATAAGTAGGTTCTTAGTATAGATTTGTTACCACTTACTGCCTCCCGTACGTATTTCTACATTTTCAAAAAGTGCTTAAAAAAAAAACCAATAAGGCTTTCCGAAAAACAAAGGTAAAAGCGCGTTTTCTGTGTTCCAAATTCTTTAAACATTCATACTATTATTCAAACGGTACCTAATCAATTTCTGAGTGCCCAAGTGACTTGGACAGTGAATGTCTATCCCAATGCAATTCAAATTCCGAACTACAATTTCAACTGCTGTTTTAAAATTGGAATTTTTCAAACGGAGAATAAAATGTTCTATAGAAACAACAAAAAGAAAGCAAGAATCTTTCTAGTTATGTTTCAGTTTATTTTTATTTTTCTGGGTTTGTGTTTTATCGTATGAAATATTTATCAAATCCTCTAAAAACTCATTAACCTTTTACTAATGTATACTTTTTTTTAAATAAAAATACCTTTAATAACTTTTTGCGCTTCCAATGATGCACATTCAAGGTTAGTCGTAGTAACTAAGCTAGGGTACTCCGAATAAAAGGGTTAACTTAGGTGAAAACCACATATACTATTATAGGTATATATGGTTAGAACTGAAACCATAGATTATACATCTATCTTCTTTTATATGGCTGTCATTCGTGAATCTTTGACAGTCGTTGCGAGTCGTCAGAAGCCTGAAAGTCTGACAACTAATCTTATCAAGGGGCATTATATTTTACATATTTTTTTTTACGATTTTTATAAGTTTTTATAAGTTTTTTAAACAAGTTTTTTGACAATTCTTTTTATAGTTTTCCGAGTTGTTGAATATTAAAGTATGGGTATTAGAGAATTTATTTATATGAGTTTGTAGCTATGGACGAATGTTATGTCTGAAATAAATAAATAAATAAATAAATATAATATAGCATTACCCAGTAACTGGATTGCGTAAGACAGATAGGCGGTCGCTCCATGTAAAATAACCAGTATTTTACATGTACCGTCTCAGCTGAATCCGGTAAGACTGTAAGCTGACCTCAATATTAAAGTCGGTCGCGGTTACTTGGCCATTAAATAGTTTAAGGACCCCTAAATATGAATTAATTGAGGTTCACAATACGAGGCGCAATCATTAATTTAGTGTTGAATAATATTTTCAGGAGTGCAAAATGGCAATAATTAGACATGCATTTTAATATTGTATCTGTGTTCTGCTAGTGCGAGTGCCAATAAATAAGGAGGTACTCTATTTTCCTTTCTTTCCTAGGCAAATATGTTCTCCTGAGTAAAATGAAACCGTTCTTGAAGAAACTTCTTCAAGTCCCCGTGTGTACTTGAGCATGAAGGGTAGCCGGTCATGTCGTCGTCCAATCGATATCGGCGATAAATAAATAATTTTCTACTTTACGCCCACAAGACGTGGAAGCATTGTTGTGATGAATTCTATTTTTAGTTATGTCATACTGACTTTTTCGGGTGAGACAAAGATATTTTAAAAGAGGCAGTAATGAAGTCTCTAACTGTGGGTGGGCGGAATGCTTTTAACATTATCGTATTAATTTTCATACCTAAGTATATTTTTTACGTTTTGAACACAATATTGACAGTTGGAAACTATATTATTTTTCGTCTCCTTCTTTGGTCTACAACATAATTAAAAGAAAAATTTAATTTAATTGCTCCGTTTTTTAAAATAATTAATAATTTTACTAACATAGTTTTAAATATTTTTACTAACAAGTTATGGAATGTTAATTTATTCTGATTTAAAATGATTAATAATAATTATATTTCAACATGAATGATTTTACCAATATTTTAATTTAAAAGAGTGTCCATGGAGTTTCTTACCCGTTCTTCTCCACAGGTACCCACTACGCTTTGGATAAGGCAACTTGCTTCATCTATTTGATAGACCGACTGCTTGACAAATTTTAAAGACAAGTGCCTGTAATTGGGTTTTGTTTGAATAAATGCTTTGAGTTTTACTGACTTTGCTTCGATCGATTGTGGTAAGTCTGAAACTAACTATTCCCGTAGGATTGCTTATTTTTGGTGCGTAACGCAAATACACGCTTCAAGAACAGAATCGAAAGATCCGTCAATTTAACCCTAATACAAATTACACCAAACTTTAAGAGAGTGTAGCCTCAATTAAAAACTAATTAATCCGTAGAGATGGTTCACTAATTAAACGTAAGGTAAATCGCGAAAGTAATATAACTTCGAAGTCATAATTCTTCCCACAAGATAAATCAAAACTCTGCCTAAGTCGGTGCCCTAAGGAAAGTGATTTATAGGCGAATTTTCATTTAAACTTTTAAAGTATGAAAAACTTTTGAACATCCTGCTAAGAGGTCCATTTGGAACGCTTTAAGAGGGTAGGCAAGTCAGAAGTTCGTCCTAAACACTTGCGTGCAAAAAATTTGGCCCATCCATGATTTTCATTTCAGACGATATTTCAAAAATCTTCTCACTTCTCTTTCTCTTCTTTTCTTTAATCTTTCTCTTTTATGACTTTTGTAAATGAAATTGAGAAAACTTTAGTGCAGTTTATTTCTGTTTGTTTAATAAAAGCCATGTTTTAACCGACTTAAAGAAAATGGTCCCTTAATGGAACCCCATTATTGACGTTAAGTGAAACTATGGAATCAGTTTTTAGAATTCTTTCACTAACGTAATCGGTATAGTTTCAAGGAAGTTTTTTTTTATAAATAATAACTTTACTTTAGTGTACATAGAGTAACACATAGGTATAGTCATATACTAAACATGATTGTACAAGTGGTGGACAAAAAATGGTTGAACAGCTGGCTCCTGAACTAAGTAAAAAGAAACTCGTATCTCAGAAGCCAAAGCTTTAGCTTACAATATTAGATAATTGTTAGTGAAACTTGTTGAATTATCGAATAACCACGGAATGGGTAGATTTTTTTGCTCGCAAGCGTTTCGAACTCAGGACCTAAGTTCAGCAGTACCTATGTATTATCACCTTGGTTTTAAAGCGTTCTCGAAGCCTAAAAATAACAATAATAGAGATTCATGGGGAAAAACCCCGAATCTCTATATCTTTTTAGGGTTCTATACCCAATGGATGCCCAGGTCGACGGCAAGGTTGTGTTCCACGCGCGTCTTAAAGAGATGTCAGCACCAACTGGTAGGGTCCGCAAGGGCCGATGCCAGCCAGGGGTGCGGGTGGTTCGAAAGAGTACCGCGCCCCCTGGCACACAGGCAACTGAAGGAACACGGGTGGGTTTTAGTCAGTAAAAGTCTGACACGCCCTTCCGCTCCGCCCAGAGCGGGTGAAGTTATTTGATGATTGCCCACCCTAGTACTACGTCTCCGCTGTCCCTACAGCCATCTGTCTGTCTGTCAGCGGGCATGAACCGTAATAGGTAGACAGTTGCAATTTTCACAGATTGTGTATTTATATTGCCGCTATAATAACAACAACTTATTGAAATAAAACAAGGTTTCTAAAAAATAAAGAGGGTCTCCATACAAAAACGTTTTTTGCCTTGGTACGTAAACCTTTGTTTGGGAGTCCACGGTCGGTTTGTTAACTCTCTATGACACAACCATTATTTTTCATTACTCGTCTCAATACAAATTGTTGGCTATTAAATATAAACCTAGCTATTAATACGCTCCGAGTTGGAACGGTAATTATTTCGTCAATAAAGTTTATTGATGTTGCGCGTAACATGTGTTTTTACCCTACAAGTTTTATTTCTGTCCTTTGAATTTAGTTAAATTACAATTTCAATCATGGTTTGGAAGTAAAGTTAGAATAACTTAATAGAATTCGCTGAAGAGTAGGAACAAGTAACATCACACCTCCATTTCCCCGAAGAGTTGAGCAGAGGCGTACCTAGTATACACCCTTTTCGCTAGTTATTTTTAAGTCCCATGTAATAGGGGGGGCCTATTGGCATCAACCAGGCACAACTCTAGACTCCAGAGTACTACAGTGAAGTTCCATAGGAAAAACTTAATAATAAAATCAAAATCAAAAGTCATTTATTCAAATTAGGCTGAGAATCAGCACTTTTTGAACGTCAAATTACATAAGACAGTCCCCCAAAACGCCCACCCTTCACCACTTCCTAGTGCTTTAGCTGGGAAGAAGAAGTGGCGCAACAAACTCCCCAGCAGCACAGCTGTCTGTTTAGTCGGATAGACTTGATTCTATACATACCTAAGCAAAGTAATACGAATACGAGACACAGAACATTAATTAAATAATTAATCATATGTCAACTAGCGATGCCAATATACCAACAAATAAAATAAAAACTAAACCTTAAGCACAAAGAACTAAAAAAATGTAAATTAAGTATAGTACCGAAATAAAAGCCTCCTGATATAAAGGGCGTGATAGCTTACATATGCAATGCTGGATTATGTTCACATAGCTGTTACGACTCAAGTTACAACCCGAGGCCACAAATGATAACCTAGGACCTTCGACGTAATACTTTGCTCGACCCTGGAATCGAACCCAAGACCTCAGCTCAGCAGTAGCACTACTGGACCAACGAGGCAGCCATTAAATTAATAAGGATAGGGTTTCCATCATGGTTCGGCAATATAGAAGTAATAATTTAATGTTATTTGCTGAAAATATTAAGAACACGTGTAGCAATAATACTATTTATTTTGTTATTATTGCCATCAAAATTAGAATATTGAAGTTAAAATGTAGCTAGCTGTTTCGAATTTTTATTTACTTACTAGCTTTTTCCAGCGGCTTCGCCCGCGTGGAAGTCGAAAATCATCCCACGGGCACGTACTACCGGTATAAAAACTTTTTAATCCAAGCTGTAATCTATCCATGCGCTAAATTTCGTCCAAATCCGTATAGCAGTTTTTGTGTGATTGAGTAACAAATATCCAAACATGTGAGCATACACCATACACACATTTACATTTATAATATTAGTAGGCCATCAAATGATAGATTAAAAAACTATAAAACACGCTTTAAAAACCAAACTAAAAAAGCAGAAAATAATTTTAAAAAAGCGTGGGGTGCTTGGTATTAATTGATTATAAAAATACCTCAAAAAGCATCCCACGCTTTTTTTACATTATTTTCTGCTATTTTAGTTTGGTTTTTAAAGCGTGATTTTCAGTTTTTTTTACATCATGGAACAAATTTATTAAATTATTGAATTGTCATGTTCTTCTCCATATTCCAGGCTATATCTCTGCCAAATTTCATGACGCGTGAAAGCGTAACAGATAGACAGATACTGTTACTTTCGCATTTATAATATTATTAGTAGGGATTTTAGAGTGATTGTTATAGAACGTGGGGCTTGTGGTTAAGTAATTAAAGGTACTCTAGCCGCGGTTGGTCCGTGGATGGGTGACCATCATCACATGGTTGGTATGAGATGAGATGAGAAGCCTGATAGTTCTTTCATTCTCTTCAAACCAATTTCATCACCTAGCCTTTTCCCAACTAGGTTCGGGTTGGCTTCCAATCTAACCGAACGCAGCGAATGCCAGTATTTTACATGGACCGACGTAAACTGGGTAAAACGATACCCCTTTGTAAGACTGGTTGTCAGACTTTCGGGCTTCTGACGACCCGTAACGACTGTCAAAGATGCACGAATGACAGCCGGGAACAACGGCTTAACGTGCTTTCCGAGGCACGGAGAGGTCTTGGTATTCAAAACAATTTATGATTACAAAATCGTTCAGACCGAAATCAACTTGTGATTAGTGTGTATCAAAGCACTTATTTTAATTATGCTATTATTTTTTATTTGTTTTGTATAGTCTCAATTAGGTTTTGCGTCGTATTTCAACATATACGTTCCTACAGACTAAAATAATACCAGTATTCTATTGTCTCATTGGGCCCACGGACAATGCAGAGGCAGTTCAGAAGAGTCTCAGAGAAAGCCATGAGCAATCGAGCATTGATCACTACGCTTGTTGAAGGCGGATGAGAATTCATTATATTCTTATTTGTTTGTTTGTTTGAAAGCGGAATCCCTAGAATTGCAGGTTGGATTTGCAAAAAAATCTTTTTGCATTTTATAAGCTAATTCTTAAGCAAAGGTATGGGCTACTTAACATCTCGCTAGGACCCTTAGGAGCCAAGCAAGAACAAAAAAGAAAAAAGTCAGATAGAACGCTGAGCACAAAAACGAAGTAGGTAATGGCTGGGTCGGAGGAGCAAGAATTGAAGATGTTAAACCACGAGCACGCATGTAAACAAATCCCGGCGGGATTATATCGCGCACTGGATTTTGAACTCTCGGTGTTGAATCGAGCATTGAGAACCCAACAGAGTGCGTCCCAGTGCATCTAAAAAACACACTGTTCGAATTTAAACTCTCAGCGCTAAGCGGTGCGTTGAAGATCCAATGCGCGGTCAAAATTTCGGGCTTCTGCCGTAACGACTGCCATATACGTTCGAAAGAGAAACCGCGGTCCCTGGCACACAGGCAACTGAGGGAACACGGGTGGGTTTTAGTCAGTAAAAGTCTGACACGCCCTCCCGCTACACCCAGAGCGGGAGAAGTTATTTGATGATTTCCACCCTCAAAAACAAAAAACGACTGCCCTATATCCACGAATGACAGCCAGGACCAACGGCTTAACGTGCTTTTCGAGGAACGGAGTGGTCTTGATATGTAAAGATGGTCACCCATCCACGAACTAACCACGGCAAGCGTAGCTTAAGCTATTCGATCAACTTGTGTGGGTGTTATTACTTACCCACAAGCCCATCTATGACATTATTATTTATGTTCATTACTTTGCCTACATACTGTACAGAATTAAGTATATCTAAAACTAAACAGACAGCTGTGCTGCTGGGGAGTTTGTTGCGCCACTTCTTCCCAGCTACAGCTCTAGGAAGTGGTGAAGGGCGGGCGTTTTGGGGGACTGTCTTATGTAATTTTGACGTTCGAAAAGTGCTGGTTCTCAGCCTAATCTGAATAAATGACTTTTGATTTTGGTTATAACCATACGTATCTTTAAATCAAAACCTTTTTCTTTTGAAAACTAGGTATAAAATCCATCAAGCCAGTTCCCAGGCCATTGTCTCCAAGGCTCAATAACTATGCCTTTCTACTCTTAAACTTTCCCAATCACTAACAATTGAGCCTGAAACTTTTTTTATTTGAGGCAATACACTTTAAGCGCACATCTTATTTATGATCGGGGTTCTTGCTGCCTTTTATACTGAAATTTATTACAGGGTCGTAGGGACATCGACGCGCAACCTGATATCATGGATAACATTACATGATTTTTAGCCGGTGTTGAAATTTTTCCCCGGTTAATAATAAAAAAATAGCTATTCCATACATTTTAACCGCGGAAGTATTGCACTTTTCTATGTAATAGCTGATTTTGTTTCGTTTGCAATCGACGATTTTTTTACACTAAGTGGTCTAGAATCATTAGCACAAGATTCTTTTCATCATACATTTTCAAGCACAATCCGAGGGTTTTTGACAGAAATTAGTTATGCATTGCTTCATAGGTAGGTTCTAAAAATTGGTCTGCTTAGCAACGTAAATAACGCAATTAACGGGATTGACCTATAAAAAGAGCTGATAATCTTCAAACAGCTGAACCGATTTGATAAAACATATCGGTTCATCCCTTCAGGAGCTACGATGCCGATACGAGACACATACACATACACACACACACACACACACACACACACGCACACACACACACACACACACACGCACACACACACACACACACGCAGACACGTCAAACTTATAAAATTTAAAAATGAAAGGCGTTGGGTGGCAGGGACATCCCAGCCACCCAACGCCTTTCATTGGTGGTACCTGTGGTAACCATTGGAGACGGAAAGATGTTTTGTAAGATCCATCTAGAGTTCTTCAAGAGTATTAAAACTGGATTAACTACTGCGGAAAGTAGGGCTTTCGAAAGAAGATACAATGGTTTGGTAAAAGTACTACAAAATGACACAAAAATTAACATTTGGTTTTACAACAATATAATAACCCGTCTTCACTTACACTAACCGACACTTATGCCTAAATAAAAGCGCGTTGTTGATATTTCAACTTACCGCACTTTACCTTCGGGCCCACAATTTCCTATCTCCACGCCCGCGAGGAAATTGTGGGCCCGAAGTTAATTGTGGGCCCGCGAGGAAATTGTGGGCCCGAAGGTAATTGTGGGAAATTATCCCACGGGAACATAGTATACTACTGGGATGAAAAGTATCGTATGCGTTATCCCAGGTTATAAACTATCTGCGCACCAATTTATTTCCAAATCCGTTCAGCCGTTTTTGCATGATGAGTGTCAAACATCCACACCTCTAAACATCCAAACTTTCCCATTTAATTTATAATATTAATACGATTAAAGAGTCCTCTTAGTTTTAGTTCATCCAATTTGAAGATCAATCATTTTTTGAGCATTACATCACTGTTTTATTTCGTTTCCAAAATTAATCAAAAACACAACGATGACGGACTACTACATCTTAAATAATGTGCTAATAGAGATTATTAGGAATTTATGATTATACAAAATGAAAGAACAATTTATTCTCATCTATCTCACAATATGTTAGACAATACTTACAGTCCGTTCACACTTAGGTATTTCACTTCGGATATTGCTTCACTATCAAAATCAAAGTGATCTCTGTTGTCGTCACAAAAAGGTTGCTTTTGAGTTGCTGCCGCTGACAAGTCTGTCAATATCATAGTGCTCTTTATTTTCGTTACATTAAGGTTGCTAATGGGCTACTGTAGTCCCCTGTAAATTCACATATACAGTCTGGAATAACCTCCCATGACACATACAACAGCTGATTTACAATCCTGTTTACCTAGGTACTAGTAGAAATTAAGAAGTCACGCGAGGTCAAGTAGTTGAGATACAGACGATTTATTCCTGTGTTTGTGACTAGAGTCCTAGGTTTATGTATTTGTTTGTCTGTGCTTTTATTACTCGTAAACATGCGTACTGGTTTTGATTCGGTTATGATCTTTTGCGGAATTATTTAACGGTGTTGATATTTTTGGTAATATTGAAGTAGTGTCGACCAGATTTAATTTAAAGATTATTTATCCGCAGTAAGTACGGTTAGAACCAAAACATTTCATTGTTTTTTATCTTAGTTACTGAGCAAAATCTATACTAATTACTAATAATAACGGTGAAAAATTTTGATTAGATTGTTGGAACGCGCTAATCTCTAGATCTACCAGTCGGATATTATGACAAATTTTTGTTGCAGTTGATAACCAAATTCTTGAGAAAGGTAGCTTAGGGAAGTATTATCAGTTCATCACGCTACGACCCTTAGGAGCCGAGGAAAAGTAAAAAAACAAGTAGAAAAGAACGCGGAGTGAAAATGAAGAATCAGCGTTGGCGGGCGATGCAATGCGACGGGGCAGGTCGGGGAACAAAAAATGTTACGCGGAGGAAGTCACTAGCAGAAGCTAGTATTGAAATTAAATCGAAAACAATGAAAATAACAAAAAACAAAAAAAATACTAAAAAACACGCTTGAAAAACCAAACTAAAAAAACAGAAAATAATTAAATTCTATTAAAAAGCGTCGGGTGCCTTTTGAGGTATTTTTATAATCAATTTATATCAAGCAAATTAATAATATAAATAATTTATTTTCTACTTTTTTAGTTTGGTTTTTAAAGAACGTTTTTTAATTATTTTACCTATTATTAATAATTTCAATTTTTTAGTTCTGCTAACTATATTATTTTCTTTTTTTTTTAATTATTGAATTGTCATCGATCCTCGAAAAATCTACAAAGTTTAAATGAAATCTGACCGTCTGAAGTGGGTCAAAATCATGTCCAAAGGAGTCGGTTACAAACAAACAAACATGCTTACAAACATAAAGGTGAAGCTAATAAAAGCGTGTTAAAAATAAAGGGCGTTAACTCTTAGCTACTTTATGAAATGCGACAAAAAACCAGTTTATCGATTCATTTAAGACAATTTTGATGATGTAAACGTGACAATACAGTGGTAGCTCACTCGTAAACCGCGGTTTACGAGTACCAAGCAGGCACTTAGAGATGTCAGCACAAACTGAAGGGGCCCGCAAGGACCGATGCCCGCCAGGGGTGCGGGTTGTTCGAAAGACATACCGTGGCCCCTGGCACACAAGCAACTGAGGGAACACGGGTGGGGTTTAGTCAGTAAAAGTCTGACATGCCCTCCTGCTCCACCCAGAGCGGGAGAAATTATTTGATGATTACCCACCCTCAAAAAAAAGCCGGCGCTTTGCTTTGTGTAAATAATTTCATCATCATTTAAAATTTCGAAGACATGTGACATCCGCCAATCCGCACTGGGCTGCACTGGGTGGATTATAGCCCACTCCCTCTCACAGAGAAGAGGCCTGTGTTCCAGCAGTGGGAATGTTATAGGCTGATTATACTGAACGTAAAAATGTAAATTCACTTAAGCTGTACGTAGCTACCATTTTAGAAAAATGTGCTAGCACTATGTTCGTAACAAATTCCTTGTATTTTATACATCAACACTTCTAAGTAATATAAATTCTTTTGTTCAAGAGTGGGTTTACTACGAGAAGCTTTTTTGGGTTATATTTTATTAGCATCCTCCACAAAATTACGACCTTCTACCCAAAGTAACAAAATTCTAGTTTTATTAAAATTCTAGGTACCAGTAAACATATCTTTCTTATTGCATGCACGTGCCGACAATCCTAACTTAATATTATACATGCAAAAGTGAGTTTGTTTGCTTGTTACGCTGTCACGCTAAAACTGCTGGACGGATTTAAATGAAATTTGTAACATGGTAGACCATGACCTGGGTTTAGGACTTAGAATGCTTTGGACCTGTGTGACGCCGCGGGCAAAGACTCGTATCACAACAAAAAAATAAGCTCCCCCTCCACCCACAATAATACATACATTGCTTTATTTCACGCAATAACTTTGATCGTCCGTAAGTTTAATTGCTGTCTTGCAACGGTACCTATTTATAGCAAAATATTGCGCAATAATGCGGGGAAATTGAAGACCTTATTTCAAAAACCACCTTTGTCAAATTCCATGTTACGAGTTAGTTACGCCATTCAATTTGATTTTATTCGTTGTAAAATCGTGTATTCGTTGTGTATCGTTGTTCGAATAAAAGCAAATTTCTCGTGACTAAACATGTTTTCGTAGAAATGTAAAATATAACCAGAAAGCTTACAAATTCCTCTACAAGACGACGTAACTAACTCATAACATGTAATTTTGACAAACGTGGTTTTTGAAATAAAGTCTTCAATTGCTTAACACAGTAACAGTAGGAATGGATTTTATTTTAACAGTACATCATTCATCGCGTTTTCTACGTTGTAAGCAGAAAATTTATTCAAATATATGAAGCAATGGATTAGCAAGTCCAGCCCAGTCCTTCAAAATTCAGATTCTGAGTGATAGTACTTTATGCAATTAGGGTGCTGGTCCTGCATCGTGTAGGACCTGAATAGCGTAATAATTTATTGCACAATAACAAAATTGAAACTCCCTCAAAGTTTTGTTCAATCATAACTAGAGATCGGATCGGATATAAAGTTGCAATGTTGGCTAATATGGAATACTTTTGTATCGAAATAATCAAATAGATTGCAAACTATAGTTTTGTATAGTTTAGAAGCATTTTGTTTAAATTTTGTAAATGTGAGTACCATGCATCCGTTTATTGTGTTGTTATGATGTACGTTGACTTGAAAAAGCATGGCAGTTGAGAGTATGTCATGCTCACATAAATGTCTCACTGATGGTGGCGCGTGTGGGATCATTCGGTTCCCTACAAAATGGTTGAGTTGGATGGTGCTGATCCACGCGTCAAGTTCGTGAACGGGCGCTGTCGGTTGAGACTGGTCATCTCCTAACTTTCAGGGCTTCTTGTAATTAGAATTGTTTATAATTACTATTTTTTACATTGTTCTCACATACAGAAGCAACAAGAATAATGTTCCCAACTTGATTTAAAAAAAGTGTCCGTGGAGTTTCTTGCCCGTTCTTCTCCATAGAGATCTACGTTTTGGAATGAGTAACTAGCGTCAACTTTCCAACTGATTGACTTTTTGACAATTCAAAAGTGCCTGTAAATGGTTTAATTGAAATAAATGCTTTGAGTTTGAGTTTTGAGTTTGAATCTTTATTTAATTTATGTTTAATTTTTTTACTAACACGCACCACCCTCTCCCTTACACCCTACATACATATATTTGCATCGGGGCTTAAACATGAATTCCAAATAAATATGTATCTGAATAGTTTTGCAACGCTAATAATTTAGAAGTCGCTTCCATACTATACACCTGATTAGTTATGCATTCCCGGTGTTCCTGGCATAAAAATATGTTTATAAAGGCCGCTTCCATACTTTCATAACCAAAAATTAACTTTAGGTAAAAAAATAACCCCATAAAAACTGCGCAATACATAATATTGCGCTATATTAATGAACTCGCCGCCTAACACCGTTATCAATACCAACAGTCTAACATACATTTAAAGCTTATATTCTGAAACTGTCGCGTGTCTTAATCTTGGCGGAAGATCGCTGCCTCACGGTGAATGGCGGATCTTTTGTGTTTGAGCCCACTTAAGGCTGGGGTGCCCTTGTTAGGCTGGAGTCTCATACAACAGGGAATAAGCATGATCACGCCACCTTATTCCATGAGAGTGATGGATTTTTGTGTATTGATTTGTGAAGTTATGGAAAGCAATTAAGGTTTATTGAAAACTAGTTTTTGCCAGCAGCTTCGCTCGCGTTGATGCCGCATATTATCCTGCGGGAACTTACTACCGGGATAAAAGCTACCCTATTACCCACCTCCTGGTGGGCTCCAGGAGAGGGGCATGACCAGAGGGTTCACCACACAGGAGGCCAGTTCAGCCGAGTCGGCTAGGCGAGATGAGGGCTCGCCACGGAGGGGCATCTCTCAGAGTCGTCTGGCGTTGAGCCGGACAACGCCAGCGGCTCCAACTCGGAGCGAACAGCCAGGTGTGCGGAGGGTCGTGGCAGCCGCGATCAAAAGGGTGTGGCCTTTAAGAGGATTCAGTTCTCTAAAGAGAAGGCCATACCCGCCGCAATGGCCTCCATTATGGCGGCAGCGGAGGCCCTTTACTCCGAACTTCCGTCGGACGGGATGTCCGAGATGAGGGCGGAGATCGCCCGCTTGACAGCCGCAATGGAGCTTCTCCGAATATAATATCCAAGTTATAAACGATCTGTATGGCAAATTTCATCTAAATTCGTTTAGTAGTTTTTGCGTGAAAGAGCAATAAAAATTCATACATCCTCACAAACTTTCACATTTATAATATTAGTAGGATAAACTTACGCGTTCTTCCCGTGGAGGTAGGCAGAAACTACAGAACGCCATTTGCTTCGTAGCAGATGGCGTTCTACAGAACACACACACACTACACACAGAGACACACACACACACACACTACAGTTAATGCCTCCTAACATACTCCTTTTGCTTCGTTTCCGTTCATACATCTGGCTAAATACGCCACCGGTTGTGAGTACTACGCACCTGATCTTTCTGAAGAACATCACTAATAAGGTCAGTATTAATATACTGGATAAGTTTTTATCCAGTGCGCAAACTGTAACCATGAATTCAGCATATCATTCTAGACCCCCAGCGCAGAAATGATTCGTCGGTTATACAAACAAAAATCAGCTGTTTCATTCAAAAGTGCAATACCTTCGCGGTCAAAATGTATGGAACAGCTGATTTTTTATTGTATAACCGACGAAAAATTTCTGCGCTAGTGACTTATCCTGTATGTCCTTTTAGGACGTTCCCGGCGTTTCCCTATCTGCCTTGAAAACACATTAAATATTAATTGGGTTAGTAGGTAAGTTCTGAGGGTCAATTTTCGTTTTCATTCTCATGTCAATCTCAATCTGCCAAAAATGTATCAAATTTCCATGCTTTTTGGTAATTTTTTGACATTGATTGTCGCTTAGACGAAATTGCGACAACATTTCAGAGTATGTACGAGTTTTAGAAGTATGTACGAGAATTGGCCCTATGTTGTTTAACGAAGTTTTTGTGACAAATAATCTCAATCCAGCATTCCCTCAATATCTTAACTATTATTTACGTACTTAGATTACCCGTCACAAGTTATCCAGCTCGGTAGCCACACACAACTTTGAGAAAGAAGCCGACAGGAGGATCCGGTTGGGTTGGGCAGCGTTTGAGAAACTACGTCAAGTCTTTTCGTCGCCTATTCCACAATGTTTGAAGACTAAGGTCTTCAACTAGTGCATTCTGCCCGTGATGACATACGATGCCGAAACGTGGACACCGACAGTTGGGCTGGTCTACAAATTTAAGGTCGCTCAACGCGTTAAGGAGCGGTCTATGCTCGGAATTTCTTTGAAGGATAAAATCAGGAATGAAATTACCGACATAGCTTGTAGAGTAAGCACGCTGAAGTGGCAGTGGGCTGGCAAAGGACCGACGGCCGGCAGAGCAGACGAGTCCTGGAGTGGAGACCGCGTATTGGCAAACGTAGTGTGGGACGCCCTCCAGCTAGATGGACCAACGACCTTAAAAAGGTGGATAGACTGGATTCGGAAGGCGGAGGATAGTGTTGTGGCGCAGCCTGGGAGAAGCCTATGTCTAGCAGTGGACTGCGATAGGCTAAGTCGATTGATTGAAGACATCCCCTATATACATAGTTGCAAAAATACGAGTAGGTAGCTGATTCTCTTATTATTTTCTGTAGGTGTACTATAAGTAACCCTCTACCTAACCCTTTACGGAATGCAGATGTGCTGTTATTTTATATCATCAGCCATCTACACCTCTATTTGCAATCTCTATTTACTTACAGACAAGAAAGTTATAAAATTTCCAACTTAATATACTCCGATTCCCATTTTGCCCATTAAAAGTTTTCCTAACATAATTGGTTTGGACTCTTTTCAGAAAGACCGTTTCAAGTAACGTTCCATTTTACGTCAAAGGTAACTTTACCAACCTAAAGGAAGCGGAAGTTAGGTTACCCTTTTGTCATGTGAGATGCGCCATTGTTTTTCTTTGATCTACTTCAATGGCGAATACGCGATCTAAATACGAAGTGTGGGTTGATAGCCGTCACATGTCTTCGAATTTTTGGTTCTAGGACATGCTGTTTTCCTTTTTTTTTGGTTGGGAAATCATCAAATAACTTCTCCCGCTCTGGGTGGAGCGGGAGGGCGTGTCAGACTTTTACTGACTAAAACCCACCCGTGTTCCCTCAGTTGCCTGTGTGCCAGGGGCCGTGGTATCTCTTTCGAACAACCCGCACCCCTGGCAGGCACATGCGGTTTTCCTGACGATGTTTTCTTTTACTGTTTTGAGGGCTGCTGTAATTGTGATGAAATTATTTACACAAAGTCAAGCGCCTGTCTGAGATCGAACCTACGACCTACAACACGTAAATCGCGACTGTTACCACTGGGCCACCACTGCTCTAATATGGCTACGCCCGTTCAAAAGAAGTGCGGTGCTTCGGAATGAGCTCTACTCCCGATTAATAAACTTTTTAGGCCGGCCAAAAACACATCAGGAGTTAGGACAGCTGTCAAATCGTGCTGTCATTCGTTCTTGGATCGGACCCCGAAGTAGTCTTATGAGCGCAGGTGATACGGAGTTGGAAACCCCTGTAACTTCGGCCAATGGATTTGGTGCTTAGAGAGTAGACCTCTTTTTTTTTGGAGTGTGGGTACTCCTTAAGAAACGATTGTCATATAAGGCCGCCAGTTTGGAAATTTTATGAGGAGTAAAACTAATAGAAGCGTTAACTCAATAGCGTTATGTTTTTCTGCGCAACTTTGAAATCATGTATGTGTATACTTGTACACAGCTGACGCGTACAGGATATGCTGCGCGACAGCTGACGGTAATCACATTGTTATCGTCACAGTATATACCATTTTTCTTTGCCTATTGCATATTCAGAGACAATCGTCATAGGTAGCTGCCACACACACACACACTTTTTTATTGTAGTGGTGGAAATCCTTTGCCCTGAGGTGGGCAGAGAGGTCTGTCAGACTCTTATCGGCAAAAACCACCTTCGTACACCTGCGTCGGGGCTGCGGGTGCAAATGTGACTCCCGCTGCCTCAGACTAGTGATGGCCTGCGCTGTGCGGGAAACGTCCTATAGTGGGCAGTGAGGTGTTGAACTCCCCCGGCACGTCTTAGACAGGAGCGCGTGGAACACTATGCGCCGCCATGTCGGTTCTGAAGAAAGTCTGTAGACGTCGTGATCCAACAGTCGTTGTGCCGGACGCGTTGACAGCTAGGTTCAAGTTTCTGAAACACAGAGAGCGTCTGAACTCGGTACGCGTGCAAGTTTTTTCCCTCGTTGAATTATGAGTTAACTTGACTCTTTAGGGTGGCACTGTTCGTCAAACTGAAAATACATTGTCCTGTCAAGTCAGTTTTAGTTGGCATTTTGGGCACGGAACCCAACATATGTTCCAACCCCTGCTCGTAATAAACTAGGTTTCAGATATAATTTAGCATGATACAACATGTGAATAGCATATAATTAAGTGGGTATTATTAACAACATTAAGTCGTAAATTCGAGCTCAATTTCGGTAACATGGTAATAACGTATGCGTGTAATTAGGCCGCTGGGATCTACTATTCATGATGTTTGAATCCGATCCCAACCTGTCTGTACGCATATTATATTATTAAAGACCTTGTTTTGACATAGGTATATTAATTTAGAGGTAGACTAGATTAATGATCGTTCTGTGTGGATGTAAAGAAAAGCACTATCCCATTTCTTCCCGTGGGCGGCGTAAAAGGCGACTAAGGGACTTACTAGAGAATGGGCAGCAGCGTTCTCTATGCATTTTACCACCATACTACGACCGCCAACCCGCCTGCCATGCGTGGCGATAATGACAATCCCACCTTTGGAGGAAGCCTATGTTCAGCTGTGGACATGTTTCGGCTGAAATGATGATGAGATTAATGAAGTGCCTCTTTGGTCTAGTGCAAGGCTGCTCAAACCCAAGCTTGTGGTTCACCATGTAGCTGAAATGGACGATAGTCAATAGAGAACAGATTTCAGGTGTTTCCAACCAGGTCTAAAATATTTTGCTTGATAAGCACCCATTCTCAAGTAGCCAAAGTGTCCGTATGGATTGAGAAGCCATGTCTCATATTTAAACGCGGGTGGGTACTACCAATATTTAGTAGTAAATTACCCGATTTTGTAGGTCTAAATAATTATACTTTAAGCTGAAAACAAATAAAATGCTTTGAACACAAAACCGGTCCTGCGTGCCCGATAAATAACTATGAACGAACCAATATGTCGATAAGTTTCACAATCAGTGTTTTGTGAAACTTACCAGAATGTTATTACGTAATACAGTATCAACCACAATTTCAACAATTTTCATAAGGATATTCCATTGTTTCATATGTTCGAAAAATTTTGCTACTCAACAAAGTAAATAACGCGATGGTTGCTGAACTGTCAAAATAGAAGTCGCTTTTAGGTGTAATGCAATTACCTCTGCTTAGGTTTTTTTGCCCGAAGGATTTACCTTGGTACCGTAAACCAGGGTTACTTTAATCAATATTGAACTTCGAAGGTTCATATCTCTTAAATTCGTGTTTTTATAACTCTCGATTCCTGTAATAATACGTGAAAAAATATTGCATAATTTTGATAAAATAAATAAAAACTGACTGATCAAAGTTATACGTAGGATGTAGGGTTATTTTGATACCACCCTATTTTATTGCGTAATTACAAAGTACCCCAATTAAAAAACCGATACATTATACCGTTACATTATAATACCGATACAATTTTTAAAAAAATCTGCCAACAGGAAAAATAATTTTTGTTTTATAATTATTTTTTTTTGTGAATTCCTTGCGTGTCCTCAGGAAAGGATTTGACAGTTCTTCAGTGTTTCTAACCTATAAAAAGTACCATGTTGCGTTTCGTGTTACGCAATTAGCGATTTCATATGGAATGGAAGTTTTGTTCAAAGTCATCCCGCGAATCAAAGTAACCCCGGTTTACCGTACTCAAAGCTATATTGAGCTGTTTTGCAGTTAAAATAGAATTATTCACAGAATTTTATAATTTTTCCAACATAAATTATAATAAAAAAATCAACACGCTTTGTAAATGCGATACCAAGACAACGAGACGGCTTCTAACCTAATCATCTTAATTAAGAAATCAATACAGCGAAAACATTGACTAGCCGACAAACGATAAAATTAATACACTGTGAGCTTCTAATTCTGGCCTGAAGCGAATTCTGCTACGTCAAGTACAATTACATAACAAAATTAACGTTTGGAAAGGCAACAGTAATTTTCGTTTAACTAAGTCTTTCGCTTAAGATAAATCTGCAAGATTGCCGAATACCATTAAGATCCCGGGAAGATTGTCAAGTACCTATTGTTAGGGCGTCTGTCCACCGCAACTTTCACCGTCACCGAACGTGATGTCACGGTGACGGCGATCGTTTTCCCACCGCGACCGAACTCCGTGGTTCACTATATTATTATAGACACAACTAAAGCCGGGCGTACGGCGCTGCGGCCGATGCGACGGCAGTATGTGTACAAGATAAAAATGTTTTGCTTTGCCGGCACAATGCCCAGTCACAATTTTCTGACCGAGTTTTTGTGGTTGGGTCGAAATACCCGAATATTCGAGGAAACCTGAGCGCCGTGAAACTCCTGGCACTCGGGTGACTGTGACGTACGGTGATCAAGCGGCCATCGTAAATGTATGTATTGTTACTTCGGCGCCGCGCTGTCATCTCGTTTGCGTTGACGTCCCGTTAATGGTAGCGGTGGACAGACGCCTTTAGATTTTTAGATTCCCGAGAAGACTGCAATTTGTAAGAAGAGCACGTTCTGTTAATGGTTCACGATTCATTCAAATAGTGCGTTATATTCAATGAAGTGGTTTGATTTCCTTTGAACGTATTTATTCGGTTACTTTATTTTAAAGCGTTAGGAACATAATTAGACGTTCAGCCGGACCACTTCTATATCTATACTCTATAAAGGATAGACAGACATATCTCTTTATTTACCTAAAAAGTGTTATAATTTTCCTTGCTTCATTTATGAAGTTTTTGTTTTAATTTCTGTTGCTTCTGCGGTGGAGATGATGAAACATGACCTTAGAATGGTCCATGGTCATCGCTAGTTTCTCTTTCATGTTGTTTCTAAGGGTGGGTTGTGGAGATTAGATATGCAATCGCTCCATGTAAATAGCATAATAGGTTAGGTTTAGGTTTAAAGAATTTTATTTCTCATAGAAACTATAACAGTTCATTTAGAATGAGATACATAAGTGCTAACATCTAATTAATTATAGTTATTATATTTGCGTCTGGTAACTTTACAAGTTTCTTAAGATTCTTTTTAAATATGTTTATACTATCACACTTCTTTAGCTCCTCCGGTAAGTTATTGAACAGCTGTGCTCCCTCAACCAATATTGTTTTTTTGCCGTAATTAGTCCGTGCCCGTGCAGTCATTAATTATCGTCCTAAGAGGCTAGTATTCCCAGTGCTGGAACACAGGCCTCCTCTCATTGAGAGAGCACTGGGTCGTAATCCACAAAACAGGCCCAGTGCGGATTGGTAGATGTCACATGTCTTCGAATTTCTTGTTTTAGGACATGCCAGTTTCCTCACGATGGTTTCCCTTCACCGTTTTGAGAGCAGTGGTGATGGAACAATTTTCACTAATTAGTCATTAATTCATTAACAATCATTCGTATCTGATTTTACACAAAATGAATTAAATGAAATTACAAAATAGGCTGAAAAAAATAATTCTAATTACATAAGTCATAATAAATCTAAATAATACAATACTCATATAGGTACTAGAAATCTTCAATGATATATATATCATTGAATAAATTCCTATTGAACAAATGTCTATATATAGACATTTGTTCAATAGGAATTGTTTTAGTTCCTTTAAAATCTAAAGGCAACCTGTAATAGTACATTATGATATAAGTGCGGTAAGTTGAAAATTACAGCCGAGGCGATATTGCTACAAGAAAGCAGAGGCTGTAATTATCAAAGCGCACGTATGTCATACGACGTTATATAACATATTTGCGAGAAAATAAATAAAACTCGGACTTTCTTAAACGAATAAATTTTTAATCACTTGTTAGAGCAGTTAGAAAAATTTGAACAATTTTTAAAAGAATTACATGTTTATTTTTTATATTTTATCTCTCAAAGTTAATTTTATTCATAAAATGTTAACCACTTTTCAGACATAAATACTCTTTGCTAAGATTTTAAAAAGTACCGTTCTCTTTAGACGGAGCATCTTGTTAAACCGTGCGTTTTACCTTGTAAAAAAGAAATGGTATCGTGGACAGTGTTTCACAACATTGAACATTGGATTGATCACACTTTTTAGGTCTTTTCTACGGGTCCTTTCCCTTACCTCTCGTTCTTTTATACGTTCAAATTGATTAATGTATTTAGCCATATTGGTTGAAACACAAAGTAATGTACCTGTCTGGGTTCAAACCTACGACCTACAACTTGTAAGTCGCGGCCGTGACCACTGGGCCACCACTGCTTACGCTCATAATTGCTCCATATAAAATAGTAGTATTCAGATCCGGTTAGACTGGAAGCCGACCCCAACACAGTTGGGAAAAGGTTTCAGCGGATGATGACACTGTACAGCTTACAAATATTTGTTCTGTTTCCCGACTTAATGTTAGGGCGTGTGACTTATATTTGCAGTGGTCTTAACGGCAGGGAGTGCAAACAGGAATCAAGTACTTACTAAATAAATAGTGGTGTAGTTACGTAGTAACTCAATCTCAATCTTTGTGGTTGTTTCCTCAAAATACCATATTAGACACCAATCTACATGATCCTCAAATGATTTGACTAAGATTATTACTGTTTTTTTTTTATAAATACACATTGACATTAATTAATTTTATGTAAACAAAAACACGAATATTTGTGTTGTAAAGTATTATATTGCTTTAATTATTGTGGATGTGTTGACTTTGTGGGTATTTTTATTTTTGTTTGGTTTGTTTTTTTTCTCATTTAGTTTTAATCATGGTCTGGTAGTTTGAGTAATTTATGCGGCCTACCCAAATGTCCTTTCTTTGGTATTGTTCGTCAAATCGTTGAGCTCATCAAGTTCTGCGTTGAGCTGCATGATTACGGATAAATGCGTGCACTGATTGGACAGGTCCACTCAATCTGCGTGTTTCTTTCTTCAAAAGACCATTTCAGACACCAATTCACATGGTGAGTTTTTTTTTCTTTCATGATCTGACCAAGATTATGTCTGGACTTTAAAAGAGACTGTGACCTCTGAGTTTCTTTCGGCCTTTTTTCTCAGAGTAGTCAGATAGCAAACGCCGACCTCATCTAGTTTAAAAAATATGATTAACGTGTAAAAGTGTTTGTACAAACCTACTTACAGAAATAAAATCATTTATCATTTAACTGGTCCGCAAGCAGCGTTTTGTTGGCTTTTGACCACGATTGATTGGATTTTTTTTAGTGGCAATAAACAATAGTTTTATATCAGTAGGTAATGATTGCAATCATTAATTACAATCAGTCAGTATAATTAGTCAGATAATTTTATGAATGTATTTTATCCAGGTTTGATTTTTGTCATGATGTTTGCTAGTGTCGCAAAAATCTCGGGAATTACTTAAAAAAAAATAAAAATTATTATTTGACATTAAAAAGTAGGTACACAGAATAAGATGTTACTTAATTTAAGCGTGAAAATAGTCTGGCACAAAATAAATGATCAATGACCCCCATGCAAGGAATAACCTGATTTATATTTGCATCAAATGCAAACTGTTAAGGGGAACCTAGTCACGGGCTCGAACTCACTGATGGACCTGGCTAAAAAGCACGCTGTCGCACCAGGCATCATGTCCGACGGAGATAATATCAGTGATGAGCAGTTAGACGCTAGTATACACGCACAACATTATTGTGTGAGATGCAGGATCATTTATAGTACAAGAGGCGCGTAATAAACAGGCCTTCGAAAGATCGGGTTTTATGAAAAAACCACTACATAAATCAATGACCAATAAAGTTTATTGAACTTTTCGATATTTGAGCTTTGTCGGTACCGACTTGGTTTTTCAAATCTAACACTTCTTTTATTACCTAAACACGCTCAAAGTTAGGTTAAATTAGCAAGAAAAACGAATCTTTGTTGGCTCCTAACTTTTTAATGGTTTTTTATTTTAGTATTCTGATTCCGTACAGACAATATTAATAATGAGACAAAACCATATCATGTTTAATTTTTAATATACGTTGTTCAACAGTGGAGTAATACACTCCCGAAGTTTGTACGGGAAAAATGTGGACTAGGTTCACCTTAAAAACAAGTAGGTACTGAGCTAAGAGAAAAATAAAAAGTAGCTACTTGGCTGCCTAATAGGACTTATTCCACTATTCCCCCCTGAGAGAATCCCCCTCAGGGGGGAAAACTGGACCCAAGTGTAAAAAATATGCAGAAAGTCCACTTTTCATTTTTAATTATTCCACTATTCCCCCCTGAGAGAATCTCCTTCAAGATGAAAAACTGAACCCTAATAGGTATATACTATGTACGCAGTTACTAGTATCGAATATTAATATGGAAAAGTTACCTTTTTAAGCCCGTCAAAAGCTTGATGCTTACAAAGTAAAGCTAAAGTCTTTCAAAGAGAAACAGCGACCAAAGACTTTGAACGGAATCAAAGATCGATCTTCACGAACAAAAAGCGATTGAAGCCTGCTAAATCGAAAATGTTTAAAGAGAAAAGATTCAAGCATTTTCTTTCGAAAGTTCAAAGCAAAATATCAACATGAAATCCTCGAGGGATCAGTGAGGGTTACTTTAAAATCTCATAAAATTCAATTGTTTTACCGTCAAGATCTCGAGCTCTGATTGGGGATGAGAGGATGAACGGATAACCCGGGTGGTGTGAGTAATCCCGGCTATCCGGCACTTTTGTCTACTTCACAAAGTAACCCAAAGGAATTTGTGGATGAGTGGATAATTTGGGAATTATTATGGTCTGCTATGTCCGTGTCTTAACAGCGGGCCCTATCAGGATACCAGCGCTGCAACACTTCTTTTTGAATGTCACATCATCATGCTAAGATAGGTCTTTTGGCCTCGTACAGGATTTTCTTGATTATACTTTACTAGCTTTTGCCAGCGGCTTCGCCCGCGTGGAGGTCGGTGTATTATACATATAAACCTTCCTCTTGAATCACTCTATTTAAATCTATTCTATCTATTTAAAGATTTAAGCACACATAGGGATATAGGGACAGAGAAAGCGACTTTGTTTTATACTATGTAGTGATTCAATGTTACTTTATTCAGTATAATGTGTTTAGTTTAGTTTGTGATATTCCCGTGCGAGTCAAAATAAATACTTTATCTTACTTTTTACTTTCTGTACTTAGTCAACGTTTGCACAAACGTAAGGAAATCGCGGCGGGATATTTTTGCGAACTGGATTCAACGCTATGCCGGAGCTCCGAGGGTTGAAAATCGAACAATGTGTTTTTTCGATGCGCTGGGATGCAGTGTTTAGATGAATTTTTCTCTCTATTGTCTTCAGCATCCTCGAAAACCATGAAAACTATCTCTCTCTCTCTCTTTCAACAATTTATATGTAATAACAAGTCGCATAGACGAAAAAAAAATTTACAAGTTTACTCTTACTGTATTAAAGATCTTCGTTTCAAAAAACGTGAATGTACTCCGTTTTTTTTTTTTTTTTTGCGTGGGAAATCATCAAATAACTTCTCCCGCTTTGGGTGGAGCGGGAGGGCGTGTCAGACTTTTACTGACTAAAACCCACCCGTGTTCCCTCAGTTGCCTGTGTGCCAGGGGCCGCGGTATCTCTTTCGAACAACCCGCGCCCCTGGCAGGCGTCGGCTCTTGCGGGCCCCATCAGTTGTTGCTGACATCTCTTTGAGGCACGTGTGGAACACAACGCGCCGTCGACCCGGGCTTGGTATTCCTAAGCTCGAGATAAAGACATTGCATGATTTTCCATTCATGAAAGAAAATTTGCTATTTAGGCGGAGTTCAGTACATATAATTGTATTTGTTACCCAACGTAACACAGGACACAGCCTGTTTGTAATAAACCCTCTCCCAGTCCCGGTTATATATCTATAACCGGGGGAGACAACGCGACAACGGGATTACATATCTATAGTCTAGTTTTCATTTACCCCAACAAACACTACACGTTTTTACCCGAAAATTTAGTCAGAACCGTCATATTTCACGTGTTATACCGAGTGAAAATACCCGGTTATACCCGGGTCTACGCAACTATCCGGATTACCCGGCTCGTCTGTTACGGTTAATGGTGCTTAAGCCTTAATTTATTAAGGATTAGTGCGGTTACACTGATTGTGTCATATGAGAGAATATACGGCTCAAATTAATGAAGGAATATTCATGAAAAGGTAACAAGTTTGAAGGAAATTGTTGTAATGACAGACTATTAATCTATACTCCGTTTGAAATAAGATTCGACATTTAAATAAACCTTTTTTACAGTCCGTGTCAACCGATTATGACTTCTATTCTGTACGCATAAGCATGGAATTCAAACCTAAATGTGGTTACAACTCCAACTGTTTACTGGAGATGCCATTTATCATGCTACCAACGCAATAGAAGTCAAAATCGGTTGAACGGAATGTAAAAAGGTTTATTTAAATGTCTAATCTTATTTCAAATGGAGAATAGATAAAGAGGGAGGCGGCGTAAGTGAGGGAGATGCAGTAGTACATGCGCCCTCACGGCCGTGGCCTTCGCAGGAGACGCCCTGGGCGTCTGGAATCCCAGGCTGACTCCCGGCCACCGTAGGCACGGGCTTGCGGACGGCGAGTAATGGGTAGCTCGCTGTCCGGTAAAGACCAAGCCCGGGTCGACGGCGCGTTGAAAGAGATGTCAGCAACAACTGATGGAGCCCGCAAGGGCCGATGTCTGCCAGGGGCGCGGGTTGTTCGAAAGAGATACCGCGGCACCTGGCACACAGGCAACTGAGGGAACACGGGTGCGTTTTAGTCAGTAAAAGTCTGACACGCCCTCCTGCTTCACCCAGAGCGGGAGAACTTGTTTCATGATTTCCCACCCAAAAAAAAACCCAATAAAACTGCGCAATACGTAATATTGCGCTATACTAAAGTACTCGCAGCCTAACTTCGTTATCAATACCTACAGTAAGCTTATATACCTATAAAACTTAAAAAAAAACGGAGTATAGATTACTTCAAATTCATAAACATAGCATCACGCCTTTTTTACCCGAATGTTTAAGTTCCATTTGGGGCGAGCCTATCACCATCAGCCAGGGACAAATCCAGACTCCGGGCTGGTACTGAGAAATTCTTGTTGGAAAAACGCAAGAACATTTTTCACGACCTCGGAATCGAACTTAGGACCTCATGCTCTGCAGTAGCGCTTGCGATAGCTAGAAATAAGAGGCAGTCCAATAGTTTGAATTGTAAAGTGTTAATGAAATGAAGTGAAATGTTTATTTATGTAAGTAGACACTTACATAAATAAACATTTCAAAAGACACTTTTACACGCCAATATTTTGTTGGTCAATATTTTAAAAACTAGATGGCGCTGGCATTTCCTAGCTGACTGTTCCCTGAGAAGAAAAGCCGAAACAAACTCAGAGGTCATGGTCTCTTATAAAGTCCAAACATTATATTATTTGAATTTTATGTGAGTCTAACAATGCAGGGCAAAGTCTGGAAGGGCCTTTTGAAGAAAGAGCCATTGCAGCTTTGAGCTGACCTATCTCAACAGACGGCATGGATGTGTCAGTCACCGTGTAGCTCAACCCTATTTTAGGGAGCTCAACGACCCGTCAAAAGACGCTACCTAGATTTGTAGGACATTTGCGTAGGCCATTTACAAAATACTCAAAACCACCAGAGGATTTATAAAGTCATGTGTTCTATCTAGCATGCATAGTACTCACATTCACAGTTCGTTTTTTCTTTAAATGTCATTAATGAGATTTAATCACATCAACATTGAATGAAATCCCATCCTCTGTAGGAACAATGGTGCATGGTCCTGGATGAAATTGTATACTTACTTATTTAGTACCAGGTTTTTGTTAGCACTCCAATTCCTACAAAGATCGTTTTTGTTTTTTCAATGTTTTAGAGTTTTTTTGCATTTATAATATCTAACCTACCAACGAATATATTGTGCCTATTCATAACTATGCAGTGGTCGATTTCCAGTCTAACCAGATACAGCATACTGTGAAATTGTAACTGTTATGTAGGAACGTCACCATTGTTATTATTTCAGCCGAAAGACGTCCACAGCTGGACATAGGCCTCCCGCAAGCTCGTCGTCATTTTTGGGGGGTTTTTCCAAAATCGCCACGCTTGGCAGGTGGGTTGGCGATCGCAGTATGGTGGTAAAATGCATAGAGAACGCTGCTGCCCATACTCTGGTAATCCCTTAGTCGCCTTCTCCGACACCTACGGGAAAAGTGGGGATATAAGAGTTATAACTTCACAATATCGTATAGTTTATGGAAGAGGACAGGGTGACGTGGCGCTGTCTGGGAGAGACTTATGTCCAGTGGGGGACTGTGATAGGGTGAGCTGATTGAGCGATACATTCTATACTTATAATATATATTATATAATTATATAATATATTATAAAGCTGAAGAGTTTGTTTGTTTGTTTGGTTGAACGCGCTAATCTCAGGAACTCCTGGTTCGAATTGAATTTTTTTTTAAATGTTGGATAGTCCATTTATCGAGAAAGGCTATAGATTATATAACGTCACACTAAAACTAATAAGAGCGGAGCACCAATGAAGAATGTTTCAAAATCGGGGGGTTTTTTCCCTTTTGAGAGCTTCCGCTGCGTGCGCTGCGTAAACGGTTAAAGTTTCGCAAAAATTATGTAAGACAGAATTGTTCTCTTCAAAATTTCTAAAAAAATCCGCGACAGCATATGTCTATCTTTTAAGGTTGACTCACTATAACTTTTTTCATGCTAACCAAATTTGTTCTAAAATAATGCATTATTTGCGAAGGGGTTGAACGCGCTAATCTCAGGAACTACTGATTCCATTTGAAATATTCTTTTAGTATTGGATAGCCCATTTATCGAGAAAGGTTATAGGTTTATATAACATCACGCTAAGACCCTCAGGAGCTGAGCAAAGAGAAAAAAGTCACAAATACGAAGTTCTCGCACGGGCAGGCGTTTCGAAGCGACGGAGTGGGTCGGGGGAGCAAGAAATTTGACGCGAACGAAGTCGCGAGTAGAAGCTAGTCATTGAATATGTCTGACCCAAAATATGTTGGGGTCGGCTTCCAGTCTACATGGAGCGACTGCCTATATGACGTCCAAAACCAAGATGTTGGGTGACACGATACTGGTTGCCAGACTTTTGGGCTCTTCGTGACGACTGTCAAAGATCTAAGAATGACAGCCGGGCCCCACGGCTTGTTTCTGAGGCACAAAGTGATCTCAATATGTACCCAATGGATGGACACCAATTCACGAACCGACCGCGGCAAGCGTAGCGACTTTCAATCGATCTGTGCGGCTGTTATTATAGCGCCACGAGCCCTTTAATACTTAAACTACTTATAGGTTAGTAATTTAATGTTATCAAACATAGTCTTTGCAAACTAGGGCTATATATACCTCCAGTCTAAATACTTACCATTAATATTGCTCAAGCTAAAGTCCTAAACCCACACAGATTTAGCGTCATTATCGCAGTAATCCAGACATGGCCTATAAAAATCCCGCCTACATTGGACGCGTCGTAAACAAATGAATATCACGTAAGCGCAGACAGTGGTCTACAAACGACTGACCGATTTATGAAGACACGTTTGCCAGCGGCTTTGGCCGCGTGTAGGTCGAAAAATATCCCACGGAAACGTACTACAGCGATATAAAGTATCTGAAGTAAGTTATGTGTTAATCCAAGTTATAAAACTATCTGTGTGCCAAATTTCATCTCAATGCGTTCGTTCGCATGATGTGACAAAAACATCCAAACATCTAAATATCCAAACAAAACTCTCACACTTATAACATTAGTTGGATTAGGTAAGGGAGTAAAATAGGTGACACAAGACATGCGCTTTCAGTAATTGCCATAAATCTGTAGAAATCTTTTCTCTTGTGATTTTGCACGATCTGCACCCGATTTTCTTTGTTTTTAAACATTGCCCCACACTTGGAATTTCTCCTGTTTTGTGGGTGTGTTAACAAACAGTTAATCTCAAATACACAAACAGTCAGTCCCGGAACAACTACTTGTAGCATACTTGGTTATACCAATATTTGTTCCGTGCGGGAATCGAACCCGCGACACGCAGCGCAGCACTCAGTCGCTTAACCGCTGCGCCAACTATTAATCAGAACCTGAATCTTTTTGAAGATAATTGGTGATCCTTTCATTCATATGTTTGAAAAAATATTTTACTTTGCAACGTAAACAACGCCATGAATGATGTGGAACTGTCAATAGCTCATGTCGAGGTAAAAATTGCTATATCGGGGCTAACACTGGCCGGTGTACGCCCGACTTTCATTGAAGTATTGCCAGTCAAAGATTTTCAAAAAATCGAGACCCATAAGGCCCACCGTATGGGTCTCGATATTTTGAAAATCTGTTCTATCAATTCCTTTTGAAAAAACAAAACAAAACGTTACGTTATCTCGCCTCAAAGTAGCTCAAAACATCGCGCCAATCAATCACATAATTATGTGGGTGAACTGGCCGACAACTAGGTTATCCGGCTCGATATCTACGTCCGGTACATCCGGGCCTATTGTCTGCTAGCAGCGTGTGATAAATTATAAGATTCACATTAGCGATAGCACCTTACAGTTATTCGAAGCAAGTATACATTTGTATGATAATACTAGAATGTATAACAAATATGGATGGAGAGTGGAGTAGTTGACCAGTGGTAATGGCCGCGATTTACTAGTTGTAGGTAGGCAGGGGCGTACCAATCAAAAATGGCGCCTAGGGCACGCATCACATTTGCGCCCCTTTGTAATTTATCTTCTAGGTCTAAACTGAGCAAAGCTAGGTCGCATAACCTTTCTTGACCAATTATAGCCTTTTATAACAAAGGTATTCATTTCAATTTGCTAAAAAAACACTGCAATTTTACGCAGAATTTGAATGGAAGTGGGCAAATTCGTAAATAAGCTTTCACCCCATTATGGCACAATAAATTCAAGTTGCTCTTCGGATTTCTTAGTTGACATATTGACATTTTTTTTTAATTTAAAATTTTAATAATTGCGACTTGTCGCGCGCCCCTTCGATAGGCGCCCAGGGCTCGTGCCCTGCCTGCTTCACCCTAGTGTCTCTGATCGTAGGTTTGAACCCAGATGGTGCTTTACTTAGTGTAAATTATTTCATCACCGCTGCTCTCAAAACGGTGACGGAAAACATCGTGATGAAACCGATATGTCCTAGAATCAAACATTCGAAGACATGTGACATTTACCAATCTGCATTGGGCCCGCGTGGTTACAGCCCACTCCCTCTCAGAGGAAGCCTGTGTCCTAACAGTGGGGACTTTATAGACTGGATATGCGTCACGTCATAATAAAATCTTCTAGCGCAGTTTCTGTCTACACCCGTGGGAAATGTCGCCAGGTTTATGTTTGTACAGCCCTTGAAATTCTGATGAGCTTGTAAAGAGCCTTTTGTATCTAAATAAACAGCTGACGACGTTTATTCTTTAATTTCAATGGAAAACGCAGAACAAACGTTGTTGATATCAGTAACAATTCTCTTACAAAACGGAGAGGGTTATATTCTAAACACGAACAAAATAGACACCTCGCAGCAACACGATATTATCTCTTCACTGAATTTCATCTTAAACAACAACGCGAAAATGAACCTTTTTCTCAAAGATCAAAGTTCAAATTACAACGCTTAAAATATCTATTTACATTTGCTTTTCAGTACTTGTTTCGCTACAAGCGCCAGGGGAAAGTTCTAATAATGACAACAGTGTTGCTCGACAATAAGGGTTGTTATTGCTTGTTCGTGGATTTAGTTGTTTACATAGTTGAGAATTTGTTAGATGTTAGTATATAAGAAGTTTTGGTTACCCGACCGTGACGGGTACTGAAAAGAGGGTGATGTTTTTACAATCGTCACTTACATAAACTATTTGTATCTATATTTTGTCGATCGACCAGGGCCCCAATTTTATATCGTTATAATGATTCCTCGCGAAATCTTACTGCGTTTAAACTACATCAATATATTTTTTTTAGAAACCAATGTAACGGTAAGGAATCGAAATGTCATATTCTGTATGTTCCAAGACATTTTGGCGATATTGGCAGAATTCGCGTGTGATTAACGTGGTTACGAGTAAGGAATCGTTAAGTGGTCATAGTGAATTCTTGCCCTTGTTAAACTACGCTTGTCGCGGTTGGTCTGTGACTCCGTGGATGAGTGAGTCACCTTTACATAGGTACCAATGGCTTGAAAAGCACGTTGAATCAAAAATCAAAAATCAAAATCAAAAGTCATTTTTTCAAACTAGGCTGAGAGTCAGCACTTTTTGAACGTCAAAATTACATAAGACAGTCCCCCCAAAAAGCCCGCGCTTCAAAAGTTCCTAGTGCTTTAGCCGGGAAGAAGTGGCGCAACAAACTCCCCAGCAGCACAGCTGTCTGTTATGTTGGAAGAACTTGATTCTATACTATAACAGCATATAATTATCATTCAACGATAAATGAAAATTTAATTGATAAAATTAAAAAAAAAAGAAAGCAGTCAAGTTAAATAAGCAATGATATGAAGTAATTCATATGACCTGACAGTAGTTAAGCTAATTCTGGTGAAAGAACATAAACGTTGTCTTGAGTTAATCACAGCGACCAACTAGTCTTATCGTTTAAGTAGTCATTGATAGAATAGTATGCCTTCGAACAAAGATTTGATTTTACTTTCGCTTTAAACGCATTAAAATGTAAATCTAGCAAAGAAGACGGAAGCTTGTTATAGAAGGTTATACCAAACCCAGCAAATGAGTTATGACCCTTATGAAGCCGGTGAAAGGGAGCACGTAGTTTGTCCTTATTTCTAGTATTAATATTCAAATCAAATCAAAAGTCATTTATTCAAACTAGGCTGAGAGTCAGCAATATTATGAGTATCACTGTTTTTAGTGTTTAAGTGTATATTTTGCCTAATATATAAGATGTTAGCGAAGATGAATTGCGATGCCACCATGAGAATACTAATATCTTTAAAAAAATCTCTCAGAGAAACTCTAGCACCTAGTTGGTAAATTGCACGAACAGCTCGTTTTTGAAGAATAAAAATATTTTGAATGTCAGCGGCTTTACCCCACAGCAGAATGCCGTAGGACATAATGCTATGAAAATAACTAAAATAGACTAACCGAGCTGTATCAACGTCAGTGTATTGTCTTACTTTTCTGACGGCGTAGGCGGCTGAACTGAGCCTTCCCGCTAGGCTTGATATATGTGATCCCCACTGAAGTTTGACATCTACTGTTATGCCAAGAAAAACGGCCGATTCTACAGTTGCAAGCACCTCATTATCTAAGACGATGTTGGGTCACAGATTTCTTACGTTCGGTAAAGCGAACTTTATACATTTAGTTTTCTTGGCATTGAGAACTAGGTTATTCGTGGCAAACCAATGCGTAACCCTTGAGAGTGCACTTGCCCTTGAGAGTGTTGATCTTGCCGGTCTGTCCATACATCATTCGTAGATCTTACATAGTCGTTACGGGTTGTCAGGAGCCCTTTCGGGCTTCTATCGTCTATCAACCAGTCTTACTAAAGGTTTTCGTATAACCCAGTATCTAGGTTGTTGAGGTCAGATAGGCAGGCGCTCCATGCAAAATACTGGTATTCAGCTGCACCCGCTTTGACTAGGGAAAAGACTAGGCAGATGATGGCTTACTTACTATTTCTAACCGATCTATTCTGTGCAAATCTTACCGTTAAGTCTCCAATCCTTGACATCGGTACAATGACAACACTTCACCTAAGCTTTCACAGTAGGATTTTTACAGAATATACAGACAACAAATATACATTTAGTAGGAGATACTTTGGAAAAGCATTAGAAACAAAACTGTTAGGAACATTTCTTAGGAAATTCACAAAACTAAGGGGTACAACAAAACTGAAATTATGATCAGTACATATAAACAAATAGTTCCGTATGGTGCCAGACATAAAAGAATACCACCATCCCATTTCTTCCCATGGGTGTCGTAGAAGGCGACTAAGGGACTTACTAGAAAATGGACAGCAGCGTTCTCTATGCATTTTACCACCATACTGCGATCGCCAACCCACCTGCCAAGCGTGGCAATTATGGCAAATTCCCCCCTTTTGGGGGAGGCTTATGTCCAGCAGTGGACGTCTTTCGGCTGATATGATGATGATGATGATATAAAAAAACAATGTATCCCGGTCGCCTAGGACTCAGGCGTCCTCTCACAGAGACAAGGCCTGCGTCTCAGCAGTGGGAATATTATGGGCTGAGTATGGCAAACTGAAAAGAAGGTCCCAACAATAGTTCCTATGTTATCCATAGCTATCTTCTGCATTTTCCTACTTACAATAGAATACAAAGAAGCAAGTGATTCTCTCCTTCCTTTTCCTGCCATTTTACCGGTTTACTCAGAGTAGTGAAACCTGTGAACATCTCTTTTAAGATAGCTCGGCACGCGACAGTTTGTTCCATCCACAATGCAGGGTGTTTGTGCTTTGGTAATACGAAATACAGTATTTTTAGCTTACGAGGCAACGTGCGCTTTGCTTGTAGTAACCAAGTGTACTAACACGTTGTGCACGTGTGTGTGGAGATGAGTAGCGTCAGCATATAACAGACGCACGCACACACACACTTCCGACTTCACCATTGTTTCGGACGGTACCGAGAGCTGCTGCGCTAGTCTCCCTTCTCGGTAATGCCTCTTGGTAGTGCATTTTTCACTAATATTCATATAATTATACGTAGTTACACAAAAAGGATCTAATCCACATGATGTTCGTTTATTCATGCGCTTTGGATTAGTATTGATGTTAAATTTCTAATGTATCTGGTGTAGATATGTTTAAAATTGTATTTTGTCTCATGGATCTTTTTTGATATTAAAGATATCACCTTGAAGATGTGTTTTGGTATATATAAACTCAATTTCGGAAAAAGTGTGGATTGGATCCTTTTTGCGTTTTATTTTTCAAAAATTTCTGCCTAACCTGTCTAAAATCTCTGTGCACGCCACTGCACGCACACACACAGAAACACTTCAGACTTCACCATTGCGCAGCCCTTGGACGGTACCGAGAGCTGCACTTACACACATTCACACCGTCTTTGTACACTGGTAACCAACACAGTTCTGTATCGCCTGCTTAGCTTTAAACATGAACGAATATTTTGGTCATCAGCTCGTCATGTTTTGAGCGTTTACGATTATAATTTTTTGGGGGACTGTCTTATGTAACATGACGTTCAAAAAGAGCTGACTCTCAGCCTAGTTTGAATGAATGACTTTTGACTTTGATTTTGATTATGTACTAGCTTTTGCTTTGCGTGGAGGTCGAAAATTATCCCACGGGAAAGTACTACCGGGATAAAAAGTATTCTATAAGTTAATTTAGGCTATAAAATATCTGTGTGCCAAATTTCATTTAAATCCGTTTGACTGTTTTTGCATGATTGAGTAACAACATCTAAACATACAAACTTTGTACAACACTGCCTAGAGCAGAGTCACACATTAAGCAAAAATGTGTCTCATATATTTTTCTACTATAAAATTAAAATATTCTAAATGGCTTGCGTCCAGCTGGACTGCGCGCCTGGTGTCCTTGCTAAAGGCCTGACGTGTAGCAAGGCAATAACGTCTGTTTTTTCTCACGATAAAGGTCAAACATTTTATACGAAATGAATAAAACTTGCGTTTTTATCAGCGAAACATTCTGGTCAGGGAATAGCGGGCGTAAAAATATCCTTAACGAAGTCGAGCGTCATTTGTTCTTCTAGTTATTATGATCATTTGTGTATACTGGATCATATCCTGACAGCCTTTATATTACGGAGACATTAAAATTTCAACGTTTTCGTACGAAAATATTATTATTATTATTTTTTCTGGGTGGGAAATCATCAAATGACTTCTCCCGCTCTAGGTGGAGCAGGAGGGCGTGTCAGACTTTTACTGACTAAAACCCACCGTATTCCCTCAGTTGCCTGTGTGCCAGAGGCCGCGGTATCTCTTTCGAACAGCCCGCACTCCTGGCAGGCATCGGCCCTTGCGGGCCCCATCAGTTGTCACATCTCTTTAAGGCGCGCGTGGAACACAATGCGCCGTCAACCCGGGCTTGGTCCTTACCGGACAGCGAGCTACCCATTACTCGCCGTCCGCAAACCCGTGCCTACGGTGGCCGGGAATCAGCCTGGGATTCCCGACGCCCAGGGCGTCTCCTGCGAAGGCCACGTCTGTGACGCCTCCCTTTTTGCGAACATCACTGCTTCGCTGAAGGAAGCGACTGCTAGCCATGCACTCTCGCTCCGTACCATGGCCTGGACCAGGGCCGGATGCGAGAAATCGCCGCCGCCGATCGCCTCCATGAGGACACGGCGGTGCTCCGCCCAAGCCGGGCAGACCTCAGTTACTTTCTAGTGTATTTTTTTTAAAGTCAGTTGTTTTCTTCTAGTTCCACAATTTTTTTGGAAGGAAGGAATGTTAATTCTAAACATTTAAAAATTTACATTAATTACTTCCGGCAAATAACTACGACAAAAATGAAAGTTGTTGTACAGAATCCGCAGATAACGGCATCGTGGTAGGACTTTTTAAAATACTTCAAAAAAAGAAAAAAATGTGGAACTAAAACAATACAACCGACTTTAAAAAAATAGTGACAGTTATTTTTCACTTAAGTAGTAGTGTTTTGTGTTTGGAAGACGCTTGTTTAAAAAAAAAATAAGCGTCTGGTCACTGGCAGGTTAATACTTAAGCGGTCAAAATTTACGGAATAGCATTTTTTTTGATAACTGATGACAAATTACGCTTAGGGGCTCTAGAATCAAATGCTGAATTCATGGATACAGTTTGCAAACTGGTAAAAAAAATATCCTGTATTAGCAAAATGCAATGTTCAATACCTCACCTTAACCCAACTAATATCCAGTTACCCACAACGAAATAGACAAACTGACCCAGTGACCGTGACCTCTTGCTTGTACAGTGAACAGAGTCTGGCCAATATTGCTCCGCTGCCGGTACAGTACGCTTTATTGCTCGCCTAACATGTTTATTGCGCGCTGACGTCACCGTGTTGTAACATGACATGAAATGTTGCCACTACATAAAGAGTAAAATGTTTATTGAGGATGATATTCTCGTAGTATGTTTGTCTATTTCCTTTTTATATTTGTTTTTAGGGTTCCGTAGCCAAATGGCAAAAAACGGAACCCTTATGAATTCGTCATGTCTGTCTGTCTGTCCGTACGTATGTCACAGCCACTTTTTCCGAAACTATAAGAATTATGCTGTTGAAACTTGGTAAGTAGATATATTTTGTGAACCGCATTAAGATTTTCACACGAAATAGAAAGAAAAACAAAAAATTTTGGGGGTTCCCCATATTTAGAAGTGAAACTCAACATTTTTTTTTCATCAAACCCGTACGTGTGGGTATCTATGGATAGGCCTTCAAAAATAATATTGAAGTTTCTATAATTTTTTTCTAAACTGAATAGTTTGCGCGAGAGACACTTCCAAAGTGGTAAAATGTGTGTAACTTCCCCCCTGTAACTTCTAAAATAAGAGAATGATAAAAAAAATACGATGTACATTACCACGTAAACTTCCACCGAAAATTGGTTTCAACGAGATCTAGTAAGTAGTTTTTTTTTAATACGTCATAAATCGTAAACCGCATTTTACCTTTCATTCAATCAGCTCAAATATATAAAAAAAAAAACCATTTAATTTCATAAACATAAACCTTATGCATAAACCGTGAACCATTATTAATTACTAATAATAAATCTGTAATAGGTGCCTAAGTAAATAATAATTATAATACGCCCGTTACTTACTGCTACAGAACCCTTCATGGGCGACTCCGACTCGCACTTGGCCGCTTTTTATATTTGTTTTTTTTTTTAATATTCCTGTTTAGTACATTTACTCAATCACATTCACATTAAATTATATTATTTTTCTATAAGTTCGATGTTAATTGCTTGATGCGTCGGGCGACGTTATTACGTCAAAGCCGGTTGTCGCTGAAAACCAGCGGTGGGGCTCTGTTTTGCATAGGGTCGCAGCATAAGGCTGAGCAATAGCCGTTTTGAGTGGATGTGACGCATGTTTCCCTCAACCTTTTCTTTTTTTTGTGTGTGTTCTTGTTTTTTTGTTGTCGTTATGTTTACCGCAAGTAAACGATTTTTCTTTCTTTTCTTTCTTTCTTTCACATGCTGTCTGTGTAACCGTGTTGTTCTTCTCTATAGTATTCATGGCAGATGCTTATATATTTAACTTATAAATGATCGGCCCAAGGCATATTCTCATGCAGAGAAGAAAAGAGCGTTGGCCCCCAAGCTTGCTATAACTGTATTGAAACTAATATATAGATAAGTAGGTAAGTAAGTCAGCGATGTCCAAGATGAACATTTAAAAAATTAGGACATAAATATTTAAAAAAAACTGGCCAAGTGTGACTCGGACTCGCACATGAAAAAAAAAACACCGTCCGACTCGCACTTGGCCGGTTTTTTTATTTATAGAATAGAATAACTTTATTTCGGACACAAATATCCATATAGTAACATACAAGAAAATAACTTATTGCCTAGTGTTAGTAAAAATCAACCTCCGCACAAACTACTGTACAGTCGGAGAGCCGAAGTTCTCGGCTACAGTTTTCAGGATGCTGTTTCGACTACCCCTCACTCTCCCCAGTAGCGACGCAGTTTTTTTGCGTATAATTGCATAGAAGCCGTCGGTGCGGGCTTGCGCAAACATCTCGGACGCACTACAGTAACGAGGCAGCCTCAACAACAAACATCTTGAAAGCATTGATATATTGGACGTGCAGGGCATCCAGCGATCTTTTAGTACAATTGACCCATAGATTGCCCGTGTACAAACTTTGGCAAAAGGCCTTGAAAAGCGTTAATTTTACTTGGTCTGCACACCGTGCAAATCTACGGGACAACATATTACTCCGGACCGCCAGAGCCCTGCGCTCTCAATATCTGCATCGTCCCTGAGATCAGCGACAAGACAATGCCCTAGGTATTTAAAACTTGACACCCTTTTAATTGGTGACCCGTTCATCAGCAACTCGGGTCCTTCTCCACGGCGTTTGCCTCTGACTTCAAAGACCATGTATACACATTTCTTTACATTATATTTTAATCCATGTGCAGTAGCGTAGGTCTCACAAGTTTTAAGCATCTCTTTGATTGCTCCCGCCGACGGACCCAGCAGCACCATGTCATCTGCACGGCTGATGTTGTTAATTCTAAGCCCATCAACACTGCATCCGACATGCATGCTGCTGAGTGCGCCTATCACGTCATCCACGTAAAGGTTGAAGAGCCTGGGAGACGTCAGTCCACCCTGTCTCACCCCGAACTCCAACCTATACGGCTCAGAGACTGTATCATCCCATTTCACCCGATTGACTTGGTTACCATATCATTTATGTGATAGTCCTCAAAAATACTTCTAAGCATTATTATTGATGCACGGGCTTGCGGACGGCGAGTAATGGGTAGCTCGCTGTCCGGTAAGGACCAAGCCCGGGTCGACGGCGCGTTGTGTTCCACGCGCGCCTCAAAGAGATGTCAGCACCAATTGATGGGGCCCGCAAGGGCCGATGCCTGCCAGGGGTGCGGGTTGTTCGAAAGAGATACCGCGGCCCCTGGCACACAGGCAACTGAAGGAATACGGGTGGGTTTTAGTCAGTAAAAGTCTGACACGCCCTCCCGCTCCGCCCAGAGCGGGAGAAGTTATTTGATGATTTCCCAACCAAAAAAAAAAAAGCATTATTATTGATAGTGTTTTTATTTTCTGTCGTATTGTTGTCTCCACTTTAAGAGGGGCTTGTGGCTAAGTGATAATAGCCGCACGGGTCGATCGATCAGATTAAGCTACACTTGCCGCGGTTGGTCCATGGATGGGTGACCATCTTTACATACCAAGCCCCGCCGTGCCTCGGAAAGCACGTTAAGCCGTTAGTCCCGGCTGTCATTCGTGGAACTCTGACAGTTTTACGGGTCGTCAGAAGCCCGAAAGTCTAACAACCGATACCAAGGGGTATCGTATTACCCAGTAACTGGGTTGCGCTGGTCAGATAGGCAATCGTTCCATGTAAAAAAACTTTTTTCAAAAAAATAAACAACCGACTTCAAACTTGACAAAAAATTAAAATACATATCCAAAGTCACCGACTTCCGAAATTAAAGTTATTTTTCACTTTTTAGTGTTTTTTTGGAAGTCGGTTGTTTATTTTTTTGAAAAAAGTTTTTTATTTTTCACTTTTTAGTGGTTCACATGTGCTTACCCCTTCACAGCGTACCGGCGTGATGTTATGTTATTAACTGGTGTAAACAATTGACAGACATGAGATTTCAGCAATCCCTGTCCATTTGCTATCGTTTATTGAGGAGTTCCGTTGCCTATCTCCGAAGTTCTTCATCAGATCTTCACCAAATTGACATGGAACCACTCCGAGAAAATACTCTTCCAAAAACTACACAAATTGCTTCAAGTGTGCCTATAAAATTTGAAGAGTTCTCTCTATTTCTCCAGGATCCCATCATCAGATCCTGACTTGATGATCATGGAACCACCTGGGAAGTATACCCTTTCGAACAAAAAAATTTTTATCCAAATCGGTCCAGCCATCTTCGAGTAATCGGGGAACATACATAAAAAAAAAAAAAAGGTTCCGACGAATTGAGAACCTCCTCCTTTTGGAAGTCGGTTAAAAATACTGTTATTCAGCTGCATCTGGTTAGACTGGAAACCGACCCCAAAGTAATTAGAAAAAGGCTGATGATTGTCGTCGTCACTTTGTATAATTGGCCATTTATTACATACATCAGTTAATTTATTATACACTATTCCCACGTAATCCGACCCCGTCTAACAATAGTTCAGTAACGTCAATATTCCAGACATTAATATTTATCTACTCGCGAAAACAAACAGAATCCGTTTAGTCAAGAAATATTATCTTTATTGCACTGGCTCCATATGTTGGTACTAACGTTGGTCTTAGCACCATTCATCCAAAGCGTGCGGCCAACGTTTGAGCTACTTGTATTTTCTTGATCTACACATTGGACTAGTGGTGTTTGGGCCGATGTTGGGACCAATGTCTATAGCCAACATCATAACAAATGTATGGCTTTCTCGATAGTATTGGATATTGCGTTCTATTTAGAAGATATTATTGAAATATATTGCGACTGTATTGGTGATCAGTATCTATGTACCTATTATTAGGGATCGTCTTTGGGTTTGCTCTCTTCTTACTTCTTTTGGAGTTTGGATTGTATTTGTGGATTTTAGTGGGGAGAACAATAACTTTTTCTTTGTTCATTCTTATTTCAGAATTTGCCGGACTGTTTTCTGTGGCTCTAGTCACTCAATTACGGTATAGGGCTATCAGAGAATCGAATCGTATGGGCTCGGTGTTCATACATGTTTCGGAAATGATAAAAAGACCGGACTTTTGTAGCCTGGTCTGCACGTTATGTTGTATAGTTTTTGTATTTGATGCCTTACGACGAACGCGCGACGTCACTGTATCGTAAATTCGAACGTTTCATGAGTCGAAAATACAACTATCGTATAGTAATGTTTTTGCAAATAACACAAGTAATATCACCCATGTATATGTCACTGTATGATTGTGAACACCGTTGGCTTGTAATCTATCTCGCGAGATTGTAAACTGTCGATAAATTGTGAACTGTGTTTTTTTTTTGGCGGGAAATCATCAAATAACTTCTCCCGCTTTGGGTGGAGCGGGAGGGCGTGTCGGACTTTTACTGACTAAAACCCACCCGTGTTCCCTCAGTTGCCTGTGTGCCAGGGGTGGTATCTCTTTCGAACAACACGCACCCCTGGCAGGCATCGGCCCTTGCGGGCCCCATCAGTTGGTGCTGACATCTCTTTGAGGCGCGCGTGGAACACAACGCGGCATCGACCCGGGCTTGGTCCTTACCGGACAGCGAGCTACCCATCACTCGCCGTCCGCAAGCCCGCGCCTACGGTGGCCGGGAATCAGCCTGGGATTCCCGACGCCCAGGGCGTCTCCTGCGAAGGCTACGGCCGTGAGGGCGCATGTACTGCCTCTCCCTCAAGTGCGCCGCCTCCCTCTTTGCGAGAATAACTGCTTCGCTGAAGGAGGTTACGGCTAACCATACACTCTCGCTCCGTACCATGGCCTGGACCAGGGTCGAACGCGAGAGATCGCTGCCGCCGATTGCCTCCACGAGAACACGGCGGTGCTCCGCCCAAGCTGGGCAGACCTCCACCTCCACCGTATGCTCCACCGTGTCCTCAGGGCGATCTTCGCAATGGAAACACCCGAGCGTTCCCTCCCGCATTATGCGAAACAGGAGTCAGGCGGAAGGTGAGGGCGCCATGCCGCCTCTCAAGACAATTCTCAAAGAGGGGACTTACCGCCGCAATCGTGGCGTGCCCAGGATAGGTTAGGTTAAGTTAGAGTTGCGACCAACCGCGCGTGAGCCGAGCGAGCGCTACTTCCACGTTAGTGGCAGTTATTTAAATATTAGGAAATAGCGCAAGGTTCTATCCGTTTTGATACCAGTTCAAAATTTTAAGGTTTCACTTTGATAAATTATAATCTACCGAAAAATAATGCGTTAAATTGTAAGCAGTATGTTACGGTTCACAATCTTTTGACAGTTCACAATCTCGCGAGATAGATTATAATCTAACGGTATTTACAATTTCACGGTGGCATATAAATACTAGGTTCTGCCCACGAAATCGTCCGTGTGAAATTTCTTGTTCCTCCAACCTTCTCTGAGCGTCGCAATGAATCGCCTGTCCAAGCTCTTACTTGTTTTTGCTTAGCGTTATTTCTGACTTTTTTCTTTCTAAACGGTTCAAAAAGAAGGAGGTTTTTTATGTACACGTTCGGGCATAACTCCGTCATAAATAGACGGATTTACAAAATTTTTTTTTTGTTCGAAAGAAGTTTATTCCGAAATAGTTTCATTTAAATGTCATATAGATCTGACCGTGAGTTTTTGAGACAAACAACGGAACTCTTCAAAAAATTACAGCAAATCAACCGCGATTGCTGCTATCGCATAAATATGGATTGTTTTGACCTCAAGGATGATGAAATTTCGAATTGGTGTGGGGTAGGTAATATAACTAAAAAATTGAAAAATAAAAAGTGTTTTTCAACAAAAAAAAAAAACAATCGACTTCCGGAAAAACATTACAAATTGAAAAGTAACTTTAATTTCTAAAGGCGGTGGCAAAAAATTAAAAAACATGTCCAAAGTCACCGACATCCGAAATTAAAGTAATTTTTTACTTTGTACTGTTTTTCCAGAAGTCGTTGGTTTTTTTTATCAGTATAGGTGTAGATCACAGAACAGATAAAAGATGTAGATGAACGAATTCTCCAAACTAAGTCAATATATTGAGCGAATGAGTGTTTTCAATGTTAAAACCGTTCGAATTTACGTAACGTCAGGTTTGTCGGTATTACAGACGGTCTGTTTATCAAAATTCTGAAAAAATAGCAGAATCGCGGTCGAGGAAATAAAACAAGTTCAAAAACATGCTGCATTTATTCAAAAATTTAAACTGAGAAACAGCACTTTTTGAACATCTAAATTACATAAGACAGTACCCCATAACGCCCCACTTTACCAGTTCCTAGTGCTTTAGCTGGAAAGAAGAAGTGGCGCAACAAACTCTTCATCAGCACAGCTGTCTGTTACTATACAAAAAAGGACTTACATTTCAATCCTTTTAATCAGCCCATAATATTCCCATTGCTGGGACACAGCCCTCCTCTCTGTGAGCGGGAGTGGGTCGATATCCACCACGCGGGCTCAGTGGGGTTTGGCAGTAGGACATGCCAGTTTCCTAACGATGTTTTCCTTCACCGTTTCGAGAGCAGTAGTGATAAATAATTTACACAAAGTAAAAAACCTGTCCTGTTTCGGACTTATGATCTACAACTCGTATGTCGCGGCCCTTACCACTGGGCCACCATTCCCCTAATTTTTCAATTTAAATCCATCCCTTAAATAAATCACCCATACTGTATATAACATGTCAATAAACAAACATTTACCTAACCTATAAATAGCAGTAACTCCAAGAAAACGATCGCTCCAACAACAGTCGTTTGGTTCAGTTTACCGATAAGTTGATCGCTTTCAAAGACTTTCAATGACTTCAGCGGAATTGATGGTTATGTGAATTTAATGTCAGGTATACGTGCTTGTATTGAAGTTAATTGATTGTGAATATTGGGTGAAAAGCTGTTACTATTGAGAGGCATTACTGAGATGCGCAGAAGCTTACCGTTCGTGACAATGGCGAACTCAGAAGCGTATGTGTGCACGCGTATGGTATATGCTAACGCTACTTGCCTTCCCGCACAAATTCACAGCGTCTATCGTGAGATAAAAATAGGGCACAAAAAATAATATGTTATTTTATATACAAAGTCAGGGAAACTAAATTAGTAACCAAATAAACACCCTACGTCATTCATACAACTGTCAAAGAAATACAGTTTTTATTTGAACATACAAACAATTTACTTTAATCATTTTACTTTGTCAAAAAACAATATCAAAACATTATATAATTTCACATAAACCTATCGAATGTCAGAAGCTACGTGCACGGTTCGAATTGGTCATTTCCTATGGAGAAGAAGGAGTGCAGAAAGCTTTTATATAATAATTCATTAGAAACACATTAAGTTTAAAATTAACTATGGTCGAATAACGACCCCAGGGCGACCACTGATATCCTACTTTGTACTAATATTATAAATGTTAAAGTTTGGGAACATGTTTGGATGTTTGTTACTCTCAATCACGTAATAACGGCTAAACAGATTTGGATTAAATTTGGCACACAGATAGTTTATAATCTAGATTAATACATAAAATACTTTTTATCTCGGTAGTACGTTCCCGTGGAATAAATTCCGACCTCCACGCGGTTGAAGCCGCGGGTGGAAGCTAGTTGTTAATATTTTATATTTATTTTAATAACTGGCTTCCTTTTTTTCAAATTACAGTGTTAATAGGTATGGGTGGACAGTGTAGGCCTGTTAACAAGTACCAGGTACTTAATCAAATATAAAATGGTCTACAAATCTACAGTCAACAATATATACAAATCTATTTAAACCAAATGACATGACTGACTTAACAATTAATTTTCCTGATTAGGCTTTATAACAGCTGCTGCACGCAGCTCCGTCCACGTCAATGTTAAATGTTATCCAAAGGCAACCATCTCCCGGGATGAAAAACAGGGGTTGGAAGCCCCCTGTTTCAACCCCTAACGGGGGAGTTTCCTAAAATCCTTACTTAGCTGACGTCTCCTACTCATAATCTACCTGTGTGAAATTTATTTATTTATTTAACCATTTATACACACACATATATAAACAGACAAGAAGATTAAAACAGAAAAATAGGTACAGAGGTAATGCTTATTTCTAAAGAAATCTGTTCCAGCATACCTGCGATAGGAGAGAGAATAAAGAGCGTGAGTAAGGGTAAAGGAGAAAATAAACTACATTTATGTATAATCAAAAACAATAATTCACTTAATAAATTAAACAAATAATATGGGAATATATTTACATACATAATTACAAATATACATACATACTTCTAAAATAAATATCACTAAAATAATAATGTAAATAAAAAATACAACTATGACGATGTGGACAGATAGTGTTTTTTCACTCTTTTAAAAACTGTAACCAATCAAATCAAATCAAAAGTCATTTATTCAAACTAGGCTGAGAGTCAGCACTTTTTGAACGTCAAAATTACATAAGACAGTCCCCCAAAACACCCGCCCGTCACCACTTCCTTTTGGCAGCCAACAGTTTGGCAGAAGATGAAATTAGGGATAATTTCATCTTCGTAGGTCCAGTAGTTTTTGAGATTTCGTTATTAAACAGTGAGTGAATGAATGTATGAATGAGTAAACCTTTCGCTTTTATACATATAGACAGATTGTTAACAAATTATAGGTAGGTATATAAAGTAGCACACCGACTATTTTTGTTTATTTTTCCATCCCAACTCGATTCTCAGATCGCACGTAATCGAATGTCAGGCATTGAGACAACCTGACACTGATTAAATGTTTTATTTATGCTAAACCCACTTCTAGCTAAAAAAACTCATAAGTATTTAAATTACTTTGCTTCAGAATCATTCTTTTTAATTCGGTTTTTTAGTTATTTTGTATCTTGTGTTTCAAAAAGCATCCGACTGTTCAATAATGGCCTTTGTCCACAAATGAATAAATATGGATTTTGTAATTTTTTTGTAAAATTAATCTACCTAGCCTTTTCTCAACTATATTTGGGGTCGGCTTACAGTACAACCGGATGCAGCTGAATACCTATATTGAAGTGAAAACTTCTTTAGGGTACAAACGCACTATGCGGTTACCCGTCCGGCTGACCACAATAAAAAATGTGTACGAGAAAGTAGTTTTTATCCGCACAGCGCTGAGAACCGACTCACGGCCAGCCGGACGGTTGCTATACACTCTACGTGGATAGTGCCAGTTTGCAGTTGCCCGCCTTTGACATGTTCACTGACGCTCGCGCATTTCATTGATGTCAACAGATATTTAACTATGGATTTTGATACAGAAAAAAATATAATTGAGATACAAAATAGGCCTTAGGGTTATATAACGCGAGTAAATATAATAAATAGCTTCGACTTCTTCGATGTCCATCTTGGAAATGAATCGATCCAACTGCCAACCACGACGGTGTCGTTCCGGTTGCGATTGCAGCTACCCGCATTCCGGCCAACCGCATAATGCGTTTTTTTTTTTTTTTTTTTTTTTTTTTGGGTGGGAAATCATCAAATAACTTCTCCCGCTCTGGGTGGAGCGGGAGGGCGTGTCAGACTTTTACTGACTAAAACCCACCCGTGTTCCCTCAGTTGCCTGTGTGCCAGGGGCGGCGGTATCTCTTTCGAACAACCCGCACCCCCGGCAGGCATCGACCCTTGCGGGCACCGCATAATGCGTACCACCTTTAGGTGCGTTGGGCATTTTATGAGATGAGAAAAAACAATTGAACTCTCGACACCGTTACCAACACGTCTGTATATAAGTGAGATTTAGTTGAGCTTGATCAGTACACGCTGACGATTCAAAAAAAATTCCTGACGATTAAAAAAATACACATGTAATTGTTCAAGTTTTCACTTCTGTCGGCACTCCCGGAGTGCCTCTGTTTTTTCTTAACAGACCCAACTGAGAACCCAGATGCTAGGTAACCCCTTGGCAAATCTAGTTGTCAAACTTTAAACTTTCTGACTACCAATAACTACTGTCAAAGATCTACGAATGACAGACGGAACCAACTGCTTAACATACTTCCGAGGCACGGAGAGGTTAAGGTCACCCATTCACTGACCGACCTAGACTTGCGACGAACAACGAGACCAACACATTTAAATAACTGTGGAATATATTTTATATTAATAACAGACATATAAAGTGCAGGCATACTAATTTCGAAAAAAAAATTAAATTCCTATTCATAAAAGCTTTAAATACTTAACCATTACTGCGCGACCTCGTAGTCTTGATGTCAATAAAATGTCAGGACAATTACTTTACCTTTTAATTTATAATAACTCCTGCCCGCAGTCTCACTTTCATTCTACGGTCACAAGTACGTGAACCCGTAAAAAGTGGTAGTTATAAAATATTCACCCAGTTCATCATAGTCTACTTAAGTGCCAAATGCACAGCCAGTTTTGTAAGAATTTAGTGGGAATAATATATGGAAGTAGTAAAATACTTATAAATAAATGTTTATTTGTACACATAGCAACAAAGTTCAAATTATAAACAAAACAATCATGACTGCATGGTGATATTTTAATAATATGTGCCAAAATCATATGGGACGGACACAAGACATAGTTATATACCTACGTCGCGTGTATATGATGATTATAACAATAATATATTAAATAGTAATAGATCAATAACAGCCAATGGTTTGATAGCAAAGAGCGTCGACCAACATCTAAGGAGGCTCTCGTTGGGCAGCAGGATCAAAGTCAAAGTCAAGATGTCAAAGTCAAAGCATTTATTTCAAATAGGCACTTAAAAGGCACTTTTGAACGTCAACATATACATCAAAATAGCACTAATTCTAGTCGCCCCTTCCAAAATGTAGTTTCGTATGGAGAAGAATGGACAAGAAACTCCACCGTTACTCTTTTAAAATGATTTAACTACAATATTTAACATACATTCATTGTATAATTATGTGTGAAAACGATGCATCCAGAATAAAATTATTATTATTATTTATTATTATTTAAGCCTTTTATTTCCCAATAAAATACAGTAATTTCTTAAAATATTGAGTTAATTCATTTGGAATAATTCAAACATGCATATTAACAGTATTAGACAATAAAAAAGTCTATAAACAAAAATAATATTTAAAAAATTAGAGTTAATTCATTTATAATAATTTAAACATGCATACTAACAATATTAAACAATAAATAACAATTATTTTAATGAATTGATTGATTTCATAGATACTTAAAATAAAATAAATTAAATTTGCTTCATAATGTTTTGTTCAATTCAAGTTACTTTTCGGGTGCCCATTTAAGGGCAAAGGCCTCCTCCATCTTATGCCATTCCTCTCTATCTTGGGCTATTCTAGTCCAGGTGGGACCGGTCACGGCCATAATATCGTCGCACCACCGGCGCCTGGGTCTACCTCGGGTACGTGGTGCATCGCGAGGGTACCAATGGAGAACTCTCTCACTCCAGCGTCCGTCTGTAGTTCTGGCTACGTGTAAGATATAAATTACTATACCAGAATAAAATTACTATACCAAAATAGGTAAAAAGAATGAAATGGAAGCAATTACAGATAAATTAATTTTATGATAGATACATGGTGCTCACATATTTAAAAACATTGTAAAAGTATCAAGGGCTTGATCCAGAAAGCGGTACTCCTGGACACGGCTCGCATTGTTAGGAGGTTTCTCTCTCTGGAGCCCTGACCGCCGGTAGCTTGGACCCTGTTCCCGATACCGGTGGGCTACTATTTAATAAATTTTAAATGTTTTTATATATTTTATATTCTAATATTTAAAAATATAATTTATATGTATTTATTGAAATAAAGGAGATATATTAGGTAAATAGTAAATGAAGTATAAAACTAATACTCACAAGTAATAATCTAACATTATCATCATTTGCCTAGCTTTTTCTCAACTTTGTTTGGGTCTTTTCTTTTTTTTATTACGGGGGGAAATCCTCATGGATGTCCTCCACCCCGGGGAGGGTGGCGGGGTCTGTCAGACTCTTACTGACTAAAACCACCCCGGTGTTCCGTCTCTCACTTGCACCGGGGATCACGGGAACTAGAGTGACTTCCGCGATCCCCTCTAGTGCTAGTGCCGGCCCGCCTCTGCGGGCCACCTCGCGATAGGGGGGGAGTGAGGTGTTAAACTCCCCCCTTACGTCATAGAGAGGCGCGCGTGGAAGACTACGCACCGCCATCTCGGGTCCTAAGAAGTAGGGGGTGACAGATTTCCCCAGATCTGTCGCCCCTGGACCCATTTATGGGTGCTGGAAGAGGGCGTTATCCGCCCTCCGCCGACGCCCGGTGCGTCTGCTGCGGATAGGATTAGCGGAAGCAATCTCCCGCTCCCTCTCCGCAGCCTCCTTCTGCGACTTGACTGTTTCGGAGAAGGATACCACCGCGTCACAGGACTCCTCGCTGCCGACCATCGAGTCGACAACGGCCGGAAACTATGTTGGGGTCTGCTTCAACTCTAACTTGATGCAGCTGAGTACCAGTATTTTAAATGAACGACTGCCTATCATATGATAACCTGAACAATCCGGCCGTGTGGTTGTTGTTACCTAGCTACAAGCGAATTCATTCAGTCATATGGACTATTCATTAATAGACAGAAGACTACCGTATACTATGAACAAAAAAATAACATTCCTTTTTAAATGTGTATTCATAATAAAAACATCCAAGAGAGACACATAAACGCATTGTAAATCCTGAATACGCTGCGAGAATAAAATTATTGTATTGGTGCTACGGCGTAGCTGTCACGTCGATGTAACCGCTACGCCGGCTACGCTCTCGTAGCATACATAAATAATCTGCTACGCGTCGGCTCGTCAACTCACGAAATTGTTTTGTCATTTACGTAACAATACGGTGTATCGGTTTCTTTTTATAAATTACATTACATAACATTACGCCTGTAAGTTCCGAAGGGATAGGCAGAGGAGTCTTAGTGCACCCACATTTCGCAAGTTAAGTTTAAATCCCATGTAGTAAATAGGAATTGGGCACGCCACGATTACGGCGGTAAGTCTCTTTGAGGAGTACTCTTTGAGGAGTGGCTTGAGAGGCAGCACGGCGTCCTCACCTTCCACCTGACGCAGGTCCTCACAGGACATGGTTGTTTCGGGAGGTTCCTGTTTCGGATAAGGCTGGAGGAAACGCCCGGGTGTTTCCAATGCGAAGATCGCCCTGAAGACACGGTGGAGCATACGGTGGAGGTTTGTCCAGCTTGGGCGGAGCACTGCCGTGTCCTTGTGGAGGCGATCCGTGGTGGCGATGTCTCGCGTCCAGCCCTAGTCCAGGCCATGGTACGGAGCGAGAGTGCATGGGTAGCCGTCGCCTCCTTCTGCTAAGCAGTGATGTTCGCAAAGAGGGAGGCGGCGCACGTGAGGGAGAGGCAGTATATGCGCCGTCACGGCCCTAGCCTCCGCAGGAGACGCCCTGGACGTCGGGACTCTCTGGCTGAATCCCGGCCACCGCAGGCGCGGGCTTGTGGACGGCGAGTAATGGGTAGCTCGCTGTCCGGTAAGGACCAAGCCCGGGTCGACAGCGCGTTGTGTTCCACGCGCCTCAAAGAGATGTCAGCACCAACTGAAAGGACCTGCAAGGGCCGATGCCTGTCAGGGGTGCAGGTTGTTAGAAAGATATACCATGGCCCCTGGCACAGAGGCAACTGAAGGAATACGGATGGGTTTTAGTCAGTAAAAGTCTGACACGCCCTCCCGCTCCACGCAGAGCGGGAGAAGTTATTTGATGATTTCCCACCCTAAAAAAAAAACCGAGTCGCATCTCGGAATACAATCCCTAACCTCAATTTTGCAGTAGCTCTTGCGACCACTTCACCAAGAAGGCAGTGGCAGGCAGTAGCTTTTAATTATTTCTTAAGTATGTTCGCCCCGATGGACAAGACAAAGGTCATGTCCAATGCCCATGTAAGGCCCATTCTCATAACGGTCGGAGGCGCTGCACTTGAAGTTATGGACGAGTACGTTTACCTAGGACAAACTGTCCAGTTAGGTAGGTCCAACTTTGAAAAAGAGGTCAATCGCCGAATCCGACTCGATTGGGCAGCGTTCGGGAAGCTACGTAATATCTTCTCGCCCTACATACCGCAGTGTCTCAATTCGACATTCTTTGTCCAGTGCTTGTTGCCAGTGATGACATATTGAACCAAAACGTGGTTGCTTACAATGGGCCTCATAAGAAGGCTTAAAGTCACCCAAAGGGCAATGGAGAGGGCTATCTTGGAGTTTCCCTACGTGGCCGAATCAGGAATAAAGAGATCCGTAAGAGAACCAAGGTAACCGACATAGCCTGAAGAATTGCCAAACTTAAGTGGCAGTGGGCAGGGCACATTACTCGCAGAACAGATGGCCGATGGGGCCGAAAGGTTCTTGAGTGGCGACCGCGTACCGGAAGACGTAAAGTTGGAAGGCCTCCCGATGACCTTATGAGGGCCGCAGGAGTCCGCTGGATGCGGGAAGCACAGAACCGGTCGAAGTGGTGGAGCTTGGGGGAGGCCTATGTCCAGCAGTGGACGTCTTTCGGCTGAAATTATCATGATGTTTGCCCTCAGCTGGGCGAAAACTGTTAAAAGCTTTTGCGTTGTAGTCTATGTTAGGCTATGTAGTAACAGCTGCACAGGTCGATCGATCAGTTTATGCTACACTTGTCACGGTTGTTCCGTGGATGAGTGACCATCTTCACATACCAAGAGCCTTATGTGCCTCAGAAAGCACACTAAGCCGTTGGTCCGGCTGTTATTAGTGAATCTTTGACAGTCGTTACGGGTCGTCAGAAGCCCGAAAGTCTGACAAATAGTCTTACCAAAGGGTAACTTATTACTCATTTAAAATTCTGGTATACAGCATCGGATTTGACTTGAAGCCATATCTTTGTTCGAAGGCATACTATTCTATCAACGACTACTTAAACGATAAGAATTGTTGGTCGCTGTGATTAACTCAAGACAACGTTTATGTTCTTTCACCAGAATTAGCTTAACTACTGACAGGTCATATGAATTACTTCATATCATTGTTTATTTAACTTGACTGCATAAACCATTTCTTTTTCTTCATTAATTAAATTTTCATTTATCGTTGAATGATGGTTATATGCTATTATTGTATAGAATCAAGTTCTTCCAACATAACAGACAGCTGTGCTGCTGGGGAGTTTGTTGCGCCACTTCTTCTTCCCAGCTAAAGCACTAGGAAGTGGTGAAGGGTGGGCTTTTTGGGGGGACAGTCTTATGTAATTTTAACGTTCAAAAAGTGCTGACTCTCAGCCTAGTTTGAATAAATGACTTTTGATTTTGATTTTGATTTTGCCAACCCTGAAATATGTAGTTGGAAAATTCTAAGCAGATGATGATGATTTATTTTCGTTACGAATTTTAGTTCTTTATTTTACTACCTATTGTAACATAAAACTGCGGTAAAGTTGAGAAATTCTCAATAAAGTCAAATAACTCTGCAATGTTACTCTATAGCGTCTGTAAAAAGCTTAGCAAACAACTCAGATATATCTAGAGCTCTGTTGGCTATTGAAGCATCCGCCTTTCAGTTTGTGCTTCGTTTGAGTGATATTGGCTTTAAACTTTACTGTCTACTAGAAGAGTCGGTTTAGGTACGGTTTAGTTTTTAGTGTGTTAAGTCTTTTCAAGTAGTCCCAGTAGTTGTGGTCATATATGGATTGCTTCATAATTAAAGGCTTCTCTAGATGCCTCTAGGTGCTCCTAGCAAATTCACGAAACATTTATAACCACGCTTGTTTTTTTCCAGAGAAATCTGGTAAAGCAGAGACGAGTTCAAACCAAAATCATGAACAATAATCTTCATCATCATTATCATTTCAGCCAAAAGCCTCCCCCAAAAGGGGGGATTTGCCATAATCGCCACGCTTGGCAGGCGGGTTGGAGATCGCGGTATGGTGGTTAAATGCATAGAGAACGCTGCTGCCCATTCTCTAGTAAGTCGCTAGTAAGTCGCCGTCTACGACACCCATGGGAAGAAATGGGTATAAACAAATGGGTGGTCAGCAATAATCTTATGATAATATTATTTTAATTAACGTCACGTGGCATCACGCCTTGTTTACCTGAAGAGCTGTACATCTACATTACACCAGTTATATTTAAGTCTCATATTATGTAATAAGGGGCAAGCCTATTGCCATCAACCAGGTACAAATCCAGATTGTGGGCTGCTACTGAGACATTTACGGTTCACATCATCGTCATCATCATCTGCCTAGCCTTTTCCCAACTAAGTTGGGGTCAGCTTCCAGTCTGACCGGATTCAGCTGAATACCAGTATTTTACATGGAGCGACTGCCTATCTGACCTCCAAAACTCAGTTACTGGGTAGCACGATACCTTTCGTAAGATTTTTTGGCTTCTGACCGTAACGACTGTCAAAGATCGACGAATAATACGGTCTCACTGTTTGGTAAGACTGGTTGTCAGACTTTCGGGCTTTCTGACGACCCGTAACGACTGTCAAAGATCCACAAATGACAGCCGGGACCAACGGCTTAACGTACTTTCCGAGGCACGTAGAGGCCTTGGTATGTTAAGTTGATCACCCATCCATGGACCAAACGCAGCAAGCGCAGCTTAACCTGATCGATCGACCCGTGCAGCTAATATTACTTAGCTAAAAGCTCCACAAATTACGTACGTACGAGAAATTTACGGTTCAATATATCATTAAAATTTAACAGCTGAAAACCAAACACAATGTGCAATATTCCTCCATCTCGTTCTCGCTGACGCATTTTTCTATATCTGTCTCTGCCATAATCCGTTGTACATCGACTTGCTCTCGTACACATCAAGCGGTGCCACGTGACATTATGGGATCGCTGTTGTATGAATTTTTAGTTCCCGATTATCACGTTTTGGCGCTGTTATTTGAGTTATTTTATTACCGGGTTATTTGAGTTCTTTTTTAATTTTTTTGTTGTAAGTAATACTAAGCTAAAAATAACTGTTTTTGTTGTTTGAATGTTACGGTGAATTAAATACCCGTAGTGTAACTATTTTTTTTGACAATAGTGGCCACCTATTGACGTGCCTTTTTTAATAGCCGGAGAGTTGCCGATGCGAATCTCCGAAGGGATTCCGGTAGGAATCGTGTTATATGGTGCTTTTTTCACTGTTAGATAGATAGAGAAAACATTTATTTAGTGCACACAAAAGACATAACACAACACACAATTAATTGATAACAAATATCAGTACGTATATTGGCACCTTGTTTTTATTTAAATAATTAATATGTCTACAAAAAGAAAAATATACAAAATTGTGCAATACAAAAATACAGTGGCATTATGACATTCTTCAAATCGAATCGCGATTATACAAACGTATGTATCAAGTACAACATGTGTCTAGCAAATGTCCCTGACACTGCTATTCTGCTGGACCTGATACGGACGTCGATAAGGCCGAATAAATTGGTGTTGTGACAATGTGTAAGACATTGTGCTATAAATACTTCGTCAGTTAGCTACGGTACGCAAACTAAAGGCAGCACAAGTCGATGTTACGGCAAATTGATTTAATAGCTCTGAAGGTTGCGACGCGAAGCTCGTCTATAATCTTGGCTTTCAATTTGTTTTTGTAAGCTACTTGAGCTATTCTGTTTCACCCATTATCAAGCTACCTTTCTGTAGGCATTAGTTGGCGTGCTATTTGTCTAAACTTAACATTATAAAGAGGTAAAATTTGTGAGTTTGTATGTAGGGGATAATCTTCGCAACTACTGATCCGATTCCGAAAATTCTTTTACTAAGTGTCATATCTTAATATATATAAATCTCGTGTCACAATGTTTGTCCTCAATGGACTCCTAAACCACTTAACCGATTATAATAAAATTCGCACACCATGTGCAGTTCGATCCAACTTGAGAGATAGGATAGTTTAAATCTCAAATTATAGTCGCAATTTTAATTTATTGCTAATAATTTGTCTGTTATTATTTGACAGTCACAATTATCTGTTAACTCCAAATGATTCTAACAGATGTCGATACCTTTCGACTGGGTTGAGTAAGTAATCAATAGATGGCGCTGCTATGGTAAATCTACGAACGTGTCATATAAGCTACATTTTAACAGCATAATTACCACGTGTTGTTGACGCTATAAAATTAATTAAATTTATTTTGTAGTGAACGAAATACCGTATAATTCAGCTAATTATTTGTCTGTTATTATTTGACAGTCACAATTATCTGTTAACTCCAAATGATTCTAATTGGCCAATTCGCGAAGACATTGGTGTATGGTGATGTTCCACGTTATTTCACATGGAACGAATACAGTAAAAAATGGGAGCCACGGAAACAAGGAAAACCACATCCTTCCATTACAGGCATATTCAAAGCTAAGACACTGGGGAGATTTTACACAGTACATCCAAAACAACGTGAGTGCTTCTATTTACGTTTGTTATTGGTGAATGTTCCCGGACCAACGTCTTTTGAATTTTTACGAACAGTTAATGGTCGAGTATTCAATACATACCAGGATGCATGTCGTGAACTGCAATTGCTAGAAGACGATAACCATTGGGACTTAACGCTTGCTGATGCTGCGTTGACATCAACACCGAATAACATTCGTCAGTTGTTTGCAATTATTTTGACGACATGTTATCCCTCGCAAGCACAAACTTTGTGGGAAAAATAAAAAATTGTATGACAGAAGACATCTTGCACCGAATTAGACAAACAAATCAATGCCAAAACATAGATTATACACCAGAGATGTACAATGAAGCATTGGTCTTAATCGAGGATTTATGTGTTCTTATTTCAAATTTACCACTTAATCATTATGGTATGCCATCACCTAATCGTCCAGCCACCGACTTAGTCAATACCGATTTACAACGAGAAAATCAATATGACCATGGAAGTTTAGCAACAATTATCATGAACAGTGAACCATTACTGACAGCAGAACAAAAAATTATTTATGATCGGATTATGCTGGCTGTTGTTTTTTTTTCTTGGATGCACCCGGTGGAACCGGTAAGACATTTTTAATATCGTTGATTCTTGCCAAAATACGGTCGCAACAAAAAATCGCATTAGCAGTAGCATCGTCAGGCATTGCGGCTACTTTACTGGATGGTGGGCGAACAGCACATTCAACATTCAAGCTGCCATTGGACGTTCATAATAAACCAGATGCAATGTGTAACATCAAAAAGAATAGTGGAATAGCTGCAGTGTTGCGGAAGAGTTCTATAATAATTTGGGATGAGTGCACAATAGCACACAAATATTCACTTGAAGCATTAAACAGAACTATGCAAGATTTAAACAGCAATAATAAACTTTTCGGTGGTGCTATCTTACTTTTGTCTGGTGACTTCCGGCAGACCTTACCGGTTATACCTCGCTCTACTTTCGCGGATGAGATTAATGCATGTTTGAAACAATCATTCTTATGGCGAAGTGTTGAAACACTTCGATTGACCATAAATATGCGAGTACAATTGCAAAATGATCCATCAGCACAAATATTTTCCGAACAACTACTAGATATTGGGAACGGTAAAATAGAACTGCAACCAAATACGCAATGCATTAAACTACCAGACAATTTTTGCACTGTTGTTCAGGATAAAAATGAATTGATTCAGAGTATTTTCCCGGATATACAGAATAATTATTTGAATCATGAATGGCTTAGTCAACGGGAGATTTTGGCAGCCAAAAATTCGAGTTTTAGAATTTAATCTTCGATTAAAGATTGGTTCCCCTATTATTCTCCTCCGTAATTTGAATCCACCTCAATTATGTAACGGTACGCGTTTGGTCATCAAAAAGATCACCGGAAACATTCTTGAAGCAACCATTTTGGCTGGGAAGTTTAAAGGAAAAGTGGTCCTGCTGCCACGTATTCCGATGATACCATCAGATTCTACCATACCCTTCAAAAGGCTACAGTTTCCAATTCGTTTAGCTTTCGCCATGTCTATAAATAAATCTCAAGGTCAAACAATGTCCATTTGTGGTTTAGATTTGGAAAATCCATGTTTTTCTCATGGGCAACTATATGTTGCGTGTTCACGTGTTAGGAAACCGTCGAATCTATTTGTGTTAGCTAAAGACAGGTTAACCAAAAACATTGTGCACCGATTGGTGTTAAATTAAATTGAAATTGAAAGTATTTATAATTCAAAAAAATAGATATTAATGTTTAAAAGTTTAAGACTGTCTGCCTTGCCTACCTCATTCATGAGTTTAAGCGTCACATGTTATTTACTGTATTATACTGTAATATACTTATATTTGTTATAAAATTAAATGGAAATAATAAATCTGATAAATTTTTATTTTGTACCTATTGATTTCTGCTTAATATCAAGTGTAAGAACATTTTAATTAATTGTGTTCAACTTACTTCCCCTTCAAATCTCAATCCAGTGAATTTGTATACCAACATCAACATTTTCGTCTTTGTTCGTAAATAATTTCATTGTACTAAAGGGTTTATAGTAGTAGAAAGTCAAATAAGGAGATCACCATATTTTTTTACAAATACCATCTGTGTGAAAAAGCATAGTGGACTCCGTGACTGATGTTCTGTTATTGTTCCTCTTAGATTGTTTACTATAATGTAATATAACAAAAACTTTAGCCACAGCAACGCGTGGCCGGGTCAGCTAGTGATATTATATAGACGAAACCGTGGGCAGAAGCTATCTTACTTCCTATTAAGGATAGCAGGAAGTAGGAAAGCGAAACATCCACACATATAAACTTTCTCATTTATGTGTGTGTATATGTAGATGTTTGGTAATTTGTTACTGAATCATGCAAAAACGGCAGAACGGATTTGGATAAAAAGGGATCTAACTTTTTGTACGGAGGCTGGCCTCGTCCCGTTTCACCATTTTGTTTTTTTTTTTTTTCAAAATGCCCTTTGGGACACAGAGAGATTGTAATCTGGAATAACACATAGGATACTTTTTATCTCGGCCGTTTGTTCCCGTGGGATAATTTACGACCTCTACGTGGGCGAAGCCACTGGCAAAAGCTAGTACTAAATAAAGACTTTGAAGGCATGATCCGTTGTTTCTTTAAATTTAATTCATCTCTTAAAATTCCGTAACTTGTGTGGATGATAATTCTTGAAACACTTTTTACACTAATCACGATTTTAAGTGGGGAATTATGGATTTGCGTCACCGACATCAAAATCAAAATCAAAATATTTTATTTCCAATAAAACTGCAAGGGCACTTATGAAACGTCAGAAGCTAGGTGCAAGGTTCCAATTTGTCGCTTCCTATGGAGAAGAGCCGGCAAGAAACTCTACGGTTACTCTTTTAAAAATAATTGGCTTTTACAATGTTTTCAAATTACAGTGATAATAGGTATGGGAGGACAGTGCAGGCCTGTCAATAAGTACCAGGTACTAAGAGGAATGAAAATAAAGAATAAAATTGTCTACAAATTCAGTCACAATATGTATACAACGTACTCTCATTCACAATATGTAAAAGAATCTACGTAAGTAAAATCAATCTATTTAAACCAAGTGACATGATAATCACTAATAAATGTATAATGTCAAATAATGACGAGAATATGTCAGAAATTGTAAAAAAAATATAAAAATTTAACATTGTAATTTGGGAGCAGTTAATAGACTCTCACATAGTTATGCTGTTAATGAGGTACCAGGGAAGCCACATGTGCAGAAGGAATTAATGCCAAACTTCCTTGTCTTCAACGGAGTCTTTTAACTTATAATGTACTTTTTTGATAAGGACACGTTTGATGTGAGTTTTAAACTTTCCATCGCTAAGCTCTGTAACCGACTTTGGCAACTTGTTATAGAAGTGGATACACGCTAATGTTAAAAAAGTTACGGTATGGAAATTCACCATCTCTGCCTACGGGAAATCCCTATCAAGCAACACGGCTTATACGTAGAATAATAAATTCCAGGTAAAAAAAATTCAAGATAAGAATCTATAACCTAACCAAATTTCCGTTGATATATGTCTTTGTTTATGACCGGCTTCAAGCAATATTCTCACATATATTTGTCCTTATTTTTCCACCCATATGTCATGCAGTAAGTCTGGGAAAGGCAACGCGGGCACAAATTATAACTAATGTTGGCTACGACACATTTATTCCGGAGCAAAAAGCTTTTGCGGATTCAGCTGAGAATTTCGGTCCAATTTTCCTTTATGTTCCGTCCTTTGTCTTAGTGAATGCTTCTGCGCTCATCTGTGGAAACAGAAGTAATCAATTAGGTTGGATGTTGGCATGTATGTAGGTACTATAAACAGTTCTATTAGGAGACTAGATATTCATCAACATCATTTCAGTCGAAAGACGTCCACTGCTGGACATAGGCCTCCCCCAGGCTCCTCCACTTCGACCGGTCTTGTGCTTCCCACATCCAGCGGCTTAAGGCATCATTTTTGGGGGGGTTTTGCCATACTCGTCACGCGTGGCAGGCAGGTTGGCGATCGCAGTTTAGTGGTAAAATGTATAGAGAACGCTGCTGCCCATTCTCTGGTAAATCCCTTTGTCGCTTTCTACGACACCCACGGGAAGAAAAGGGATGGTGCTATTCTTTTTACGTCCGGCACCACACGGAACACGTCCGGCACCACACGGAACCAGATATTAGGGGCTATATAATCACGTCTGATCGTGGATGGGTCATCCATTACATACCGAACGCCAGGGTAACCCGCAAAATTATTTTTTTCTTGTTTCCATCTCAGTGCCAGGTTATACGTTGAACAAAATATGATTTGCGACCGTAACACGTATGCATTTACAGAATAATATCCATTAAAATCATCAATAGTCACGAAATAGTCATTTCTATAAGTAATAGTCATCAATGGGATTAAGTTAACGTCGAGGGTTGCGTTACTGATTTGAATGATATTGTATAACATAATATTTTATCAACATGTAACCTGACACTGAATTAAAAATTGCAAAAATACGTTAGAAAATAAGAATTCCGTGTGCGACCTTAGCGCATCTACCTCAAAACAGAAATGAGTACTCCTCGACATGAGCGATTTTAATATCAAAACCCAAACCGTACGAAAATATAAGAGAAAATATTTCTATAGAATTTAGCATAGCAATTAATGTTACCTGAGCCCTAATTACGTGACACACTCAATCGTTATCAGAATTTGAATCATTAGGTGGCAGTATATGTGCCGTCACGGCCCTAGTAGTCGCAGGAGACGCCTTGGGCGTCGGGAATCCCAGGCTGATTCCGGCTACCGTAGGCGCGGGCTTGCGGACGGGGAGTAATAGCTCGCTGTCCGGTAAGGACCAAGCCCAGGTCAACGGCGCGTTGTGTTCCACGCGCGCCTCAAAGGGATGTCAGCACCAGGTGGTGGGGTCCGCAAAGGCCGATGCCAGGGGCGCAGGTTGTTCGAAAAAGATACCGCCGCCCCTGGCACACAGGCAACTGAAGGAACACGGGTGGGTTTTAGTAAGTAAAAGTCTTACACGCCCTCCTGCTCCACCCAGAGCGGGAGAAGTTATTTGATGAATTTCCACTTAAAAAAAAAAATACATCATTTCTAAGGTTATAGCTAACCCATTCTTTCATATGATTTTCATCCGTCACCTCATACGTCATGTCCAGTTGAAAACCAGCATCAGGCACTAGTTGTCTGGCATTTATGCTGAACTGGGCCTTTTTAGCGCAGCCGTGAGGCACGCTTTAACACACTTTACACTTTTTGTTGGTTTTTAATTTTTATTATTTTGCAGTATATTGAGTGCCTTTTTAGTCTGTGCTAAATAAATGTCTTTAGTTTCTTTCTTTCTTTATATTTTCGAAAAAAATATCTGCTTAGCAACTTAAACAACGCCATGAATGTTGTGGAAATGTCAAAATGAAGGCAATTCCAACTGATAGTTTATTACGCAATTACCCCTCAGATTTCCTGTGTCAACTATTCTCTAACAATCCTATCATTACTCGTATAATCACAAAACGTGCCTATTTTACGCCCTAAACAAATATCTTCATAATTCGGTCAGTCGCTTGTAGACCACTGTTTGCGCTTACGTGATGTTCATTTGTTTTCGTCGCGTCCAATGTAGGCGGGATTTTTATAGGCCATGTCTGGACTACTGCGATAATGACGCTAAATCTGTGTGGGCTTAGGATTTTAGCTTGAGCAAAATTAATGTTGAGAATTTTAGGTTGGAAGTATTGATTGTCCTGGTTTGCAAAGACTCCTTTCAAAACATACATTTATAATCAGCCTATAAAGTTTCCATTGCTGGGATACAGGCTGCCGCTCTTCGAGAGAAGGTGGGTTGTAATCCACCACGCGGACCTAGTGTGGGTTTATAGATGTCACATGTCTTCGAATTTTTGGTTCCAGGACATACTGGTTTCCTCATGATGGTTTCCTTCACCGTTTTCAGAGCAGTGGTGCCGAAATAATTTACACAAAGTAACCTTGTCTGGCTTCGAACGGCGACTCGTAAATCGCGACCGTTACAACTAGGCCAACACTGCACCACCAAAGACTTCTTGCTAACATTAAATTACCAACTTATTGGTGGTTTGTTTTTTTTTTTGTTGAGGGTGGGAAATCATCAAATAAGTTCTCCCGCTCTGGGTGTAGCGGAAGGGCGTGTTAGACTTTTACTGACTAAAACCCACCCGTGTTCCTTCAGTTGCCTGTGTGCCAGCGGCCACGGTATCTCTTTCGAACAACCCGCACCTCTGGCAGACTTTTTAGTGGGTTGGATATACAGGAGCTTGTGGCTAAACGATAACAGCTACACGGATCGATGGAAGGTTAAGTTATACTGGCCGGGGTTAGTTCGTTGATAGGTGAGCATTCATTAAATATCAAGACCCCTCCATGCATCGGAAAGCACAGTAAACTGTTGGTCCCGATTGTTATTCGTCGACCTTTGACAGTTGTTACGGTCAGAAGCCGAAAAATCTTACGAAGGGTATCGTGCTACCCAGTAACTGGGTTGTGGAGGTAAGATAAGCAGTCGCTTCATTAAAAATGCTGGTATTCGGCTGCATACGGTTAGACTGGAAGCTGACCCGAACATTGTTGGGAACTAAGTACGTATACTACTAATAATAAAGATGAAGAGTTCGTTTGTTTGTTTGCTTGAACGCGCTAATCTCAGGAATTACTGGCCTGAATTGAAAAATTCTTTCAATGTTAGATAGCCTATTTATCGAAAAAGGCTATAGGCTATATAAAATTACGCTAAGACCCTTGAACCGAGGGCTAGGAGCCGAGCAAAGAGAAAAAAAAGCCACGAATATGAAGTATGGGCCAGGCCATTAAAAAAAGAATTTTCGAAATCCATCTACAGGTGACGGAGATATCGCGTAACAAACAAACAAAAAAAAACATACAAACAAATTGAGAACTTCAAAAAGGAGGAGGCTCCTTTTTGAAGTTGGTTAAAAATATCACATGATGTTCGTGAACGGGCGCCGTCAGTAGGAGCTGGTCATCTCTTAGCTTACTTTAATTTTCGATTTTTTTTTTTTTTTTTATTACGGATGCTTTTAATTGTGCACGTCTTTTTATTTTACAAATAATTTATGTTGAAATTATGCATGTGAGAATGATCTCACATGCATACTTTCAACATGAATGATTTTACTCTTTTTTATAACAGTATTTCGATTTAAAAGAGTGTCCGTGGAGATTCTTGCCCGTTCTTCTCCATAGGGACCTACTAAGCTTTGGAATGAGCAACCAGCTTCATGTTTCTGACCGATCGACCCGTTGACAATTCAAAAATTCCTGTAATTGGTTTATTTGAAACTAGCTATTGCCAGCGGCTTCGCCCGCGTGGAGGTCGAAAATTATCCCACGGAAACGTAAATTCAGTTAATCCAGGTTATAAACTATCTGTGTGCCAAATTTCATCCAAATTCGTTTAACCGTTTCTACGTGATTGAGTAAAAACATCCAAACATCCTCACAAACTTTCACATTTATAATATTAGCAGGAAGTAGGATAAATAATTTGAGTTTGAGTGCGACACAAGTCCAGTATTCCTTCAATGAATTTTATATTGTATTCATCAGTGTTACAACACAAAACAATCTGAATAAATATTGTACCTACAGATACCCTAAATTACACCACTTTTATCCGCCAAGCTTCTATAAACAAAGCGAATACTGTCAACAGCAAAATCGCTTGGATGAAAAATACAACGAAAATCATTAACGTCGGCCAGTCGTACTAGGTCATCCCACAGTGCCGAGTGAAGAGTAATTAATTCATATCACGCAATAAATTGTGGTTGCCAATGATTCCCGATTTATTTCGTATTGCATTTAATTTGTATTTTATTGCTTTGAAGTGGTTGAAAACCTATCTATACAGGACAAAATGTAACCAGTGTGGAAACTGCAACCATGAATTCAGCGTATAGTATTATGATACTTATCGTGGGTTATAAAAAAAAACTGTTCCGTACATTTTTCGTGTCCGCGTAGGTATTGCACTTTTCTATGAGACTGCAATGTATTTTATACCCGACAATAAATTTATATGCTATATGGTCATGTTGAATTCATGGGTAAAAATAACAAGGAAATAAAAATAAGTAAAATGCTTTAGGTTGGTTAGCGTATCACTTGAGTACGACTGGACGAATTTGGCTATATTTTGTTTTAACATTTTCGTTATAGTCCGAATTATGTAAGAATGGAAACAAAAATAGAATAGTTTCCCGGAATATTATGAAATTGAAGATCATTTCGGATAATCAGGCGGGCGAAGCCGGGAGCCCAACTAGTTCTCCAAATAACAGATACCACGTAATACACTAAAAGCCGATCGATCCCCCAAAACTCCAATAATTACCTCGGACATAATAATGTCAAGCTTAGAAAGTCGTGAATAACTTATTAGATGGGACAGTTATAGGCCTTGCTGGCTTCTTTTTATCGTGACGCTGACGGTTCCAATTCTATTAGCATAAATATAACGCCCTTGAATGACGTCAGTACAATTTCGGTACATACGACCAACCCTGCTATCAGGCTTACTGACTATACACGGTTTTTTTTGAGGGTGGTAAATCATCAAATATCTTCTCCCGCTCTGGGTGGAGCGGGAGGGCGGGTCAGGATTTTTGTGACTAAAACCCACCCGTGTTCCATCAGTTGCCTATATGCCAGGGGCCACGGTATCTCTTTCGAACAACCCGCACCCCTGGCAGGCGTCAGCCCTTGCGTACCCCACCACTTGGTGCTGACATCTCTTTAAGGCGCGCGTGGAACATAACGCTCCGTCGACCCGGGCTCGGTCCACGGTCTAAAACTCCACGGTGTTCTTCAGTGCTGGTTATGATGGAAACACGGGAACGCGGAAGCCATCCGTTAACCCGCCGTGGTTGTTTCACCCTTGGTCCCTCTGCGACGGGTCAGCACACAGGCCACGCCGCCAACCACTTTTTGACCGCAGGGGATAGGGAGAGCGGCGAACGCTTTACCGACATTCCTCCTCCCTTGCGGCCCCACCGCATCCACCATCAAACGGTGGCGACACCGTCCAGGCCACAAAAAGGTAGAGCGCTGCTCAGAAATACCGGCACTCCTCCGCCGCAGCCTGTAACCCTCAGCCACGATGCCTCCCATTCGACATCGCAGCTCTCCTCAGTTGCGATGCACATCACCGCTACCTACTTTTTGGCCGCTACGTCGTCGGCTTGTGGGCAAAAGCCCTGACAAGCGGCCCCACCTCAGGGTTCCTCTTCGTTTCACCGTGGGTGAGCAAGCCACGGCTACTGAGCCCCCCCGCAACGACAATGCGGGAACCCACTGGCGGGGATAATTCTAAACCAACCTAACCCTTTAAGCTTAGTTCATAATTATCTTTCTAGTCTTTTCCCAACTACGTTGGTCGGCTTCCAGTCGGACCAGATGCAGTTGAATACCAGTATTTTACAGCGAGGGACTGCCTATCTGACCTCCACAACAACTGGGTAATAGGGTTACCCCTTGGTAAGACTAGTTGTCAAAATTTCGGGTTTCTGATGACCCGTAACGACTGTCAGAGATCCACGAATGATAGCCGGGACCAAAGGCTTAACGTGCTTATATTATCACCATTTATCATCATCATCATATCAGCAGAAAGACGTCCACTATTAGACATAAGCCTACCCCAAAAGGGGGGATTTGCCATAATCGCCACGCGTGGCAGGCGGGTTGGCGATCGCAGTATGGAGTCCAAATGCATAGAGAACGCTGCTGCCCATTCTCTAGTAAGTCCCTTAGTTGCCTTCTACGACACCCATGTGAAGAAATGGTATGGTGCTATTCTTTTACCTTCGGCACCACATGGAACACCATTAGCACACATAAAACCTAAAGAAACGCTCTCAAAATATTTAGCTAACCCTGAATCACGGAACCCAAAAAGGTAGGGATTTACGAATCTTTGCATAAAAAGAACTTTAGCGTCCATATCCCTTTAAGTGGGCAATAAATTGTAATTTATAAGGGCTTTGTTTCAGCGCTGGGATCCCTTTAAAGACAGATTCTGGTCACGTAGAAAACTTATATATGTTCACAGTGTCCATATTATTTCAAAACGCGATCTAACTTTAGTTCTAGCCTAAAACTTTCCATCAGGTGTGATCGAGGTCATGAGGAGGCATGGAGGAGGAGGATTAAAAAAAAGCTCTAAGACAGTTTTTGCATTTCCAACTTTATTCTGATTAAGGTAACGTTTTTAATACAAAAATGACAACTAACCACCAGACTTATTTTTCAGTTTTGTAAAAAGAATTGCATTTCTATACATATTAGTTCCTAATTAAAAAATTCGCTTGGTGGTTAACACCCGAAGGCCCAATAACCCCTTGGTTATGGCCCGTAAATCTAACTCAAAATATATTTTTTAAAGTAGGTATATCTTTTTCGAAAGATATCTAAAATCATAATTATATTATTTATGTAGTTGCGTTAATGATATAAAATTACTAAATACACTTGTGTACATCTGTAAGTAGGTATGTGGCTTAATCTGCTTATAATATCGAAACGCTTCATCGCTCCGTAGGGATAATACTATAATCGGGACGTTTGATAGGATTATGATCGCGATTGCTCACATATCATGTTGATACGGATTTACCTTCGTAAGTGGATAATGCCGTTCATTCTCCAGACGTAATCCGTGCTCTTAAGACGCTTATACTCCGAGCAAAGTAAACATTTGGGATTTTTTACCGGAAAATTCGTGATTTTTTTTGGCATTATGTAGAATGATAAAAATAATGTATGCATTTTTTATTAAAACTCAACGCACAAATTAAACAATAAAAAAATGTACAAAGACTGAACTGCAACTGGAATTAAGCAGGACCCACAACACAATCACCCATACGGAATCTCTCAGAGCCAGAGAAGAGTCTGCGATCACCAACCGTCTCTATGATGAGTTGGTTGGTAGCGGATCTGTACCCACATTTGTTGAGCCAATTGTTACAATAGAATAAACTGATGATAACATCACTAAAAACAGATTGTTTACTAGTCACAATACTTAAAAAAAAAAAAAAAAAAGTAAACAAATTAAACACAAAGCTAAGGCAAAAAAAAATTTACAAGAAATTTATATTAACTACTATGTAGAACTATGATGTTGAAGTGTTATCTTTGACTGAACACTGGTTGAAGGAACACGAAGTACTGTTTATCAATGATGATAATTTTACTGTACAAAGTGCATTTGTAAGAAAAACTTCTATTCGTGGTGGATCATTAGTTCTTATATCAAACAAGTTAAAATATAAACAACGTTTAGATTTCGTTAATCTTTATATTGAGCGCACTATTGAGTTGTCTTGTGTTGAACTCGAGCGATACGTTTTAATTTGCGTTTATCGACCCCTCTCTGGGGATTTCATTCGTTTCGAATTGGTAATGGACGATTTACTCAATAATTTAAAATCAACGAATAAAAGCATATTTTTATGTGCAGAGTTTAACGTTAATAATTTAAATGTTACTCCATTAAGTATTAGAGACTTCTTATTCTGTTTAGATCTTTTAATTTATCTAACTTGTTTTTTGAACCTACTAGGGTCACGGCTTCTACGTTGACTTGTCTTGATAATATATTTAGTGATTGTGATGCCAAAAATAAATTAGTGTCAACTGTCTTGACGTCTGACCACTGTGGATTATTAGCTAGCTTCCCTTTGCCATTACATTAAAAGCCGCTTAAAATAGAATGCAGGCCTTATACAGCTGTCGTTGCAACAAATTTAAAAATAATAAAGCTCATAGAATTACACCATCTGTAGCAGAACACGAGAGTACTAATAAAATCTTTGGAGCCCTTTTTCATGTTGTGCAAAAAGAATACCAATCTACTTTCAAAACCAAAACCATTAACATTAATGGCATCTCCGTTGGCTTCAACCAATGGGCCACTCCAGGTATTCATAAAAGTAGAGCGAGACTTTGCGAGTTATATAGTTTGAAAAAATACAGGTTTAATTGTCCTTTCCTAGAGTATGTCAGAAATTATTCGAAATTATTTAAAAAAATCTGTGTTTTTGCTAAATCTAAATTGTTAAGCGATACAATAACAGGTTATATATATATATATATATATATATATATATATATATATATATGGGTTCATATAATGACATATATTTTATTATTTTTATTGACTCTTTAAGTACTTTTTTATTTTTTATTATTATCTATTATGTCATTATTTATTGACATAATCTACTAATAACAATATTGATATGATGAGTTGTTTTATGCTTTATGTGGTTAGGTAGCGACCTCGACAGTTTTCATTTTATTTGGCATAGCTAGCTGACATTATGACTTATTATTTAATTAATGTTCTGTGTCTCGTGATGTTTATTACTTTGCCTATGTATGTATAAAATTAAGTCTATCCGACTAAACAGACAGCTGTGCTGCTGGGGAGTTTGTATCGCCACTTCTTCTTCCCAGCGAAAGCACTTAACTAAACTTCCGTGGGGACCACACCTATCAAGCCTAGCGGGAAGGCTCAGTTCGGCTGATTACGCCATCAGGAAGGTAAAACAGTATACTGACGTTGATACAGTTAGGTTAGTCTATTTTAGTTATTTTCTTAGCGTTATATCCTACGGCATTCTGCTGTGGGGCAAAGTCGCTGACATTCAAAATATTTTTGATCTTCAAAAGCGAGCTGTTCGAGCAATTTACCAATAGGTGCTAGAGTTTCTCTAAGAGATTTTTTAAAGATATTGGTATTCTCACGGTGGCATCGCAATTCATTTTTGCTAACATCTTATATATTAGGCAAAATACACACTTACATTATTATACTAAAAACAGTGATATTCATAATATTAATACTAGAAATAAGGACAAACTACGTGCTCCCTTTCACCGGCTTCATAAGGTTCACAACTCATTTGTTGGGCTTGGTATAACCTTTTATAACAAGCTTCCCTCTTCTTTGATAGATTTACATTTTAATGCATTTATAGCTAAAGTAAAATCCAACCTTTTGTTCTAAGGCATACTATTCTATTAACGACTACTTAAACGATAAGAATAATTGGTCGTTGTGATTAACTCAAGACAATATTTGTGTTCTTTCACCAGAATTAGGTTACCTACTGACAAGTTATATGAGTTACTTCATATAATTGTTTATTTTACTAGACTGTTTAAATCATTTTTTTTTATTAATGATATATTTTACTCCGAAGGTCCTAGCTTAACATTTATAACTTCAAGTTAAATCTAAATGAACATAATGCAGTATTGCATATGTAAGCGGGCACAGCCTTTATGCCTGCAGGCTTTCTGTGGCTGTTTATTGGGTTCTAAACAGAACTCAATAAACACGTTTGTTTTGTTTTTATTATTTATATCTGCTTGAGTTTAGTTCCTGTTTTGTTGGCAAATTGACGTGTGCTAGCTGATATATGGCAAATAATTTAATTTTATGTTTTGTGTTTAGTAATGTTAATTACTTCCCTATTTTTTTGTACATAATCAAGTTCTTCTAACTAAACAGACAGCTGTGCTGCTGGGAAGACTGATGCGCCACTTCTTCTTCCAAGCTAAAGCACTAGGAAGTGGTGAAGGGCGGGCGTTTTTGGGGGACTGTCTTATGTAATTTTGACGTTCAAAAAGTGCTGACTCTCAGCCTAGTTTGAATAAATTACATTTGTTTTTTTTTATTCTTCCACCACCTTGCTGACTGGCAGATATTTTTGCCATGACAAAAGCTTTTCTCTACTAGTTTTTGTCGATACTAGAAAATAATATAGGATATATTACACAATAAAAGCCATTATGTCCAGTGTTGGATAACAGTTTAGATATCCTATTTTGGCTTAAAACTTTATATCTCCACCATCACGACATTTGGAATTCTGCCAATACTTCAACAACACCAATGTCGAACTGTCTTATACAAATATTCCTTTGACAAACAGACAGATCTTACTCCTATGTAAATGTTACCTTCAAAGGCACGAAATACAGGGAAAGTTGGTGTAAATAATGGCAGTTGTAGGAGTGAGGTGTAGAACCCTTATCACTGGTTCGATCGCCCTTGACAGTTTATCGTTCTTTGGTGAGTACACTCACATACACTGACATTCAAATACCGAAGTATTTGAATGTCAGTGTATGTGAGTGTTATTATTTTTGACACTAAATGAATCCAGGATAAGTTTTTAACTATTGCTCAAACTGTTACCAGGAATTCAGCATATCATTCTATACTGCGATGGGGAGCAGAAATTTTTCGTCGGTTATACAAAAAAAAAAAATCAGCGGTTCCATAAATTTTGACCGCGTAGGTATCGTACTTTTCTTTTTGTAAAACCGACGAAAAATTTCTGCGCTGGGGGGGGTTCGAGAATGATATGCTGAATTCATGGTTACAGTTTGGGTACTAGATAAAAACTTATCCTGTATAAGTTCTTTTAAACCCCAGCCATTTTCGTTGGTCTTAGTGGTCTTAAGTGCTATAACTGCTCAGTATGAGGTCTCGGAATCGATTCCCTGGTCGGGCAGAGTGTTATTGAGTTTTACCACCAGGGACAGCTGTAGCAGCCCGGAGGCTGGATTTGTGCCCAGTTGATGGCAATAGGCTTGGGCCCTATTACATGGGAGTTATACATAACTGGCGAAATCCTTAACACTTCGGGGAGTACACGCGCGATGTTCCGTTTAATGTTGATATGGTCTTTTTTACTTGTTTCTATTTCTTTTTTTTTTACGTTAAATGTATGATAGTCTCTGGTAAGTATTGTCAGCCGCACAAGTGTATAGTTGACAGTCCCCCAAAACGTTCGCCCTTCACCAGTTCCTAGTGCCTTAGCTGGGAAGAAGAAGTGGCTCAATAAACTCCCCTGCTAAATTACATATTTGGCTTTAAGAACTTTAGTAAAAAAGAAAATAAGTTGCTTGATGCTTCGATCCTTTAATTTTTTACTTATATTTTTGTTATAGCAGCATTTTTGGTATATTGAAAATTTCAAATGTCTAGCAATTACTGTTCAAAAGTTACAACCATGTGTCCGATAGACAAACGGACGCACAGCGGAGCGTTAGTAACAGGGGTCCTGTTGGCGCCCTTTGGGTACTTAACCCTAAGAAGTACCTAAACAACAACCACTTTTGAGTACCACCTTTCTTTAATCTGGCAACAGTAAAACAAATACAATTTCGAACAAAGCACAAAATATTGTAACGTAAGCGAAAACATAAAGGGGAGCAAAAGGCGGGCCAATAAAATGTTATTGGCAAAATTCGTCAGTTGCCATAACGATGGCCACCTGATGCCAATAATGCTAGCTGGCAAATTTTGGCAAATATGCTCGAGGTTACATTGGTTATAATAGAGCTAGACTGGAACTATTGGTGCTTTCGTGTTGGTATGCACCGTGGACAAAAGTTTTTAAGAAGTCAGATTATCCTCTAAAAACTTATAGGCCTCCAGTATTGGGTTGTTGGTTTTTCTGTCTGGAATTTCTCAGTAGCAGCCCGGAGTCTAGATCTGTGCCCGGTGGATGGCAATTGGCTCGCCCCTATTACATGAGGCTTAAACCTAACTACTGCGTATCGGTAAAGTTGAGTTGTAAGGCCTGCCACAAGGTGGACCGATGACCTTGTGAAGGCCGCAGGAATCTGGATGCGGGAAGCACAAAACCGATCGAAGTGGAGCTTGACGAGGCCTATATCTAGCAATGGATGACTTTCGGCTGAAGTGATGATGATGATGATCATCATCATATCAGCCGAAAGACGTTCACTGCTGGACATAAGCCTCCCCTAAAAGGGGGATTTGCCATAATCACCACGCTTGGCAGGCGGGTTAGCGATCGCAGTATGTTGGTCAAATGCACAGAGAAAGCTGCTGCCAAGTCTCTTGTAAGTCCCTTAGTCGCCTTCTACGACACCCACGGGAAGAAATGGGATAGTGTTATTCTTTTACGTCCGGCACCACACGGAACATGATGATCATGGTGAAACATAACTGGCGCAATGTGGCTGTACTATATATTTGTCACCGAAAAAATGTTAACTACCTAGATTATAATCTATCTCGCGAGATTATAAACTGCCGATAAATTGTGAACTGCACCATACTGCTTACCGACCGAATAGAACGATTGCGACCACACGCGCGCGAGCCGAGCGAGCAAAGCGAGCGGTGCCGCGGTAGCGGCCGGCGAGCGCTACTTCCAAGTTAGTGGCAGTCCCTTGACTATTTAGTAATAGCGCAAGGTACTATCCGTCTTTATACCAGTTCACAATTTGACGGAAAAAGATAAAAATAAAAAAGATAAAAGATATCTACACATAAACATACAACACACAACACACAACACTATACACACGACACACACGACACGACACGACATATTATAAACTATCGAAAAATAGTGCGTTAAATTTTAAATGGTTTTTGCAGTTCACAATTTATCGACAGCTTATAATCTCGCTAGATAGATTATAAACTGACGATGTTCATAATATTAAGGTGACATATACACCTCTGCCCAACCATTTGAGGAAACTAGGCGTGATGTTACGTAATGTTATTTTCGCAGACTCAGATTTTCAACATGACAACCTAACTTCCGTACTGAAGTTCTCATATATCTAAAGGCTTCTTCAAACAGGCGCGACGCGACACTTGTAGAACAATTTCCATGAAGTTTTCATAGAAACTGTTCTACGTGAGTCGCGTCGCGCCTGTTTGCAGGAGCCTTAATAGTGACGTAAGCCACTCTAAATATCTGTATGCGTCGCGGTGTCTGATCAAAAGACCTTGTTCAGAACTATATCTGCAACGCAGTTAGCACTGCAGGGGTCGCAAGTTTCAGCACTATATTTTAAAAAGCTTTTTACTTTTGTACATTCGAGTTTTGAATTTCCGTAATGAAATAAAATGAAAAGATGTTTATATGCGAATGCCGTTTTTGTGTTTGAGAGCTTACAAGACACTTTTATAGATCATCTTTTTGACTTTCTCTTATGCAAGGTCGCCGGGACATCGACGCGCAATCGAAAACCATGAATTCAGCACATGACTTTAGAAATTTGTTAGCAGTTACATTTTTTGTCAGTTATCAAAAAATAAATCTACCAAGACGTCCAAATGTTCGGAACAGCAAATTTCATTTTTAATAAACGACAAAACGTATCAACGCTGGGTTCTGAATTTAGTACTGAATCCATGGTTACAGAAACGAAGGCTCACAAAACGGCGAAGGAATACATCGTAAGGAAACTACTTATCTAACTAAGGAGGCTATCTTGTCCATGTGGTGGATTACCACCCACTTCCTCTCGAAGAGAGGACGCCTGTGTCCCAGCAGTAGGAACATTAAAGGCTGATTATGCTATTTAAGCTTATGCTTGTAAGCACTGACAAACGCTGGCATATTGGTGGATACCAGTTGTCTACTAGAATATACTCATAGACGTACTTAATTCAAATTCAAATTCTAAATTTCTCACTTCATTCCGTAGTGTGAGTTCAGCACATCAGCCTACCCCAAACTGTCAAATTTTCCCAATTGAACATGAACTTTATGCTTACCTGCCAGGGGTTCGGGTTGTTCGAAAGAGATACCGTCGCCCCTAGCACAAGCAACTGAGGGAACACGGGTGGGGTTTAGTCATTAAAAGTCTGACACGCCCTCCTGCTCCAACCAGAGCGGGAGAAGTTATTTGATGATTTCCTATCAAAGAAATTTGACAGATTCGGGTAGCTTGATGTACTGGCGTCTGTACCTAACAACAAAATGACTTAATAACTAGTATTAGTAATAAGGAGAGAGGGTGGGAAATCATTAAATAACTTCTCCCGCTCTGGGTGGAGCGGGAGGGCGTGTCAGACTTTTACTGACTAAAACCCACCCGTGTTCCCTCAGTTGCCTGTGTGCCAGGGGCCGCGGTATCTCTTTCGAACAACCCGCGCCATATTAAGGAGGTAATACTTCAACTATCAACTGGTATGGACACTTATCCAGTGACAGAGGGGAGCAATATAGGCTTTATTTTATGTTCGGAGTAGCTATTGATCGGGACTCGACAGTTGACATATACGTTGCCGATCCCCTGTCGCTCTTTGTTAGCCGTTTTCCTGTTGGTAGAATTAATTTTAAATGGAGATAAATTATGTAGGATTGGGAGCTTTCGACGTGTTTAAAATAAATGGAGTTGTGAAGGTCAATTCAATGTTTTGGAAAACAACTTGTATTTTGATTTTAAAATGTAATAATAATAAGTATTATCAAGTGCTTCGTTGGTCTAGTGGTTGCACGCGGTATTGCTGAGAATGAGGTCTTGGTTTAGATTTCCAGGTTGAGCAGTGTGATTGGGTTTTTTTATCTGGAAATTCTCAGTAGCTGCCCGGAGTCTGAGTTTGTGCCCGGTTGACGGCAATAGGCTTGCCTTCTTGGGTGTGAATCTGGGTGTTCTTTAGATAAACCTCTGCGCGACCTTTCGGGAAAACAAGGCGTGATGTTATGTTAAGTGAAAAAACATCAATGATTTGTACAATCTTTTCGGTTTTAATAGCATCTGTAATTGATGAATAACCATTTTTTCTTTTTGTTTCAGATGTGATGAAAAGCCCGTGCAAACAAAAATAGTGTTATTAAATCTTAATATTTACCAAAAAATAAATTAAATTAATATTTTTAATAAAAACATTGACAACAAACCAGGCCAAATCATAGATCGAGTAGATTCTATTTTAAAACAGAAATAATATTTACATATACCCACTTTAAATAAAGAACGGTAAATATATTTTAAAATTCGTAATAGTGATTAACGTCAAGTTATTTTTTTTTATCGATCGATCGATTTTAAATTTGAAGTGATATTTTAGTCGAATTTATTTTCAAAAATGAGTATCGATTCTAATTCGTCTGCCAAAAGGCTTAATTTAGAGAGGGCCACAAATTTTATGAGGCAGTTCCGTGATCCTGACTCTCGTGAGTTGAAGAAACTATCAGCGAACCAGTTTATGGAAGTCTGGAGCCATTACGACAGGGACGGTAAGTCTACTTTTTGAATTTAGAATTTTCTCAAACATAGATTCTTTCCAATTTTACTTTAATTAGTCAAAGGCAAGGATTTAAGCCATATAGCATTCGTATATCAAACGATTCTACGGATAAGCAAATATACCAAGATTTCGTGTCATGATCACTCATAATATAATTTTTAACTGAATAAAAACTAAAAAAAATGAATATTTATTGGCCTTTTAAGTTGTGTCAACGAAAACGCCCAAAAGAGCAAGCCTAGTATTTTTATTAGCCGTCCCCCGGCTTGACTATTCCTTGATCGAAATATTACCTACAAATTAAAAGGTCAATAAATATTATTTTTATACATTTTTAGAGTTTTTGTTTGGGTCGGGAGTTTTTAATTTTATTTTAATTTAACTTTCATTTCTTGCTTTTTAAACTTAACGTCTCGCTTAAATCTGCGCAGCGTTGCGAATGTTTCCCACAGTGAAATTTGTTACAAATTTATCCTCATTCTTCGTCCTGATCGCCATTTATCTACGAGTATACACTATTCATGGAGACCTTTTCAAAGAGCCCAAACACGTTACTTCTACTGTTTATTGATGAGTAACTTGTGTATCCTGGAAATTCCAGGTGTCGCTCCAGCATCAATTCAAGGTTACTTTGTTCGTCTAATATCATTAAAGTAATAGAATACCAAATTTCGACTTGATCAGGGAAGATGCTCGAATCCCTTCATCAACTAGAAAAGAGCTGATAATCTTCAACCGGCTGAACCGATTTCGATTAATTATGTCTAAGAACACTCCTGACTAATTCACCTTTCAAACAAACAAAAAAAAATCAAAATCGGTTCATTCATTCGGGAGCTACGATGCCACAGACAGACACACACACACACACACCCCGTCGTTTTTCGTTGTTTGCGTCGGGGGTTAAAAATAACGTAAAATTATAAACTTTAAAACTTACACACTAAATTTAATCATGGCTATTTATTTATTTACTAACCTAACCTTTTCTGAAAGGTCACCCTAAAATTTTTCGTAAAATTATACAACGGTCAGAGGGGCAATTCACGTAGTTTTAAGAACGTTCACAGTCTGATCTTAGCCTCCATCTGTCAAAAATACCTCAAATTTCCATACATTTTCACATGTTTTTGACGTTTTGTTGTCGCCGAGATAAGACAGAGGCTAGATTTTGAACGTTTTTAATTACAAGAATTTGCCTTTTTTTTTGGGTGGGAAATCATCAAATAACTTCTCCCGCTCTGGGCGGAGCGGGGGCGCGTGTCAGACTTTTACTGACTAAAACCCACCCGTGTTCCCTCAGTTGCCTGTGTGCCAGGAGCTGCGGTATCTCTTTCAAACAACCCGCAGCCCTGGCAGGCATCGGCCATTGCGGACTCCACCAGTTGGTGCTGACATCTCTTTGAGGCCCGCGTGGAACACAACGCGCCGTCGTCCCGGGCTTGATCCTTACCGGACAGCGAGCTACCCACTACTGGCCGTCCGCAAACCCGCGCCTACGGTGGCCGGGAATCAGCCTGGGATTCCCGACGCTCAGGGCGTCTCCTGCGAAAGAATTGGCCTTCAGGTGTATATTGCTCCCAGCCAGCATTTATAGAAATACTAGCAATGCTCTCGGGTCTATCCATGTCAAAATTTTATCCAATTTTCCGAAATGAAAATTGTCCCGTGTCATTTCCATGACACTTTTACGAAGGACACTTTTTTGAAGGATGGAAGAAGCTATGGAAACAAATACGTCAAGTACGTCAAGAAAAAGATAAGTCGTTCTATAAAATGTCTTTCCTTTCCTTGCCTTCCTTCCTCAAATATAGTACTGTTTCTTTGTTTGATTTGACAGTCGTTACGGGTCTTCAAAAGCCCGAAAGTCTAACAACCAGTCTTACCACCTGGTTTTTGGAGGTCAGATAGGCAGTCGTTCCGTGTAAAACAACCGACTTCCGAAAAAACACTACAAACTGAAAAATAACTTTAATTTCAGAAGGCGGTGACTTTGGATATGTATTTAATTTTTTTGTCACCGCCTTCCGAAATTAAAGTTATTTTTCACTTTGTAGTGTTTTTTCGGAAATCGGTTGTTTTTTTTGGAAAAAGTTTTTATTTTTCACTTTTTCGTTATAGTACCTACCCCACTAATCTGAAATTTCATCATCTTTGGGGTCAAAACAATGCATATTTATGCGATAGCAGCAATCGCGGTTTATTTACTGTTCTTTTTTGAAGAGTTCCGTTGTCTGTCTCCGAAACGCATCATCAGATCTATATGAAATTGAAATGGGACCACACGGAAAGCACGTGCTTTGAAATAAAAAAAGAATCATCAAAATCGATACACCCAGTCGAAAGTCTGGGTGAACATAAAAAAAAAACATACAGTCGAATTGAGAACCTCCTCCTTTTTTGAAATCGGTTAAAAATACTGGTATTCAGCTGCATCTGGTTAGACTGGAAGCCGACCCCAACATAGTTGGAAAAAGGCTAGGCAGGTATGAGTTAGATATAATATATTTCCCATTTCGTAAATAAGCTATTTCTAAAAATAAACTGACTTATGACCTCGCTGGAGAGTTTGAAAAGTGTCAGCCAAGAGATTTATATCTCGACGATATAGAGAGATACAGGAGTATTCCCGTTTGAGCACCAATTTTTAGACCACCTAGGCATTGAGCACCATCTTATTCCCATACCTTTGGTGCTCAATGCATAGGTACTCTAAAAATTGGTGCTCAAACGGGAATACTTCGAGATATATAGTTTGTATATTATGGAATGTGCTTTTGTACTGAAAAAAATCCCGATGTTTACACACCCTTCTCACACATATTTGCATCGGAGGTTAAACATTAATTTTAAATAAATATGCATCTGAGTAGTTATGCATTCCAAAAATCCCGGGTTTGTGTTTTAAATATTTTTTTTAAGTGTCTTCCAAACTATAGGTACACCCGACTAGTTACGTATTGCCAGAAGCTGTTTCTAAATATACTATATAGCTAAAAAATACTTTAGGTAAATATGAATATCCAATCTCTGTTTATAACTTAATCTAGGTTAGGCAGTGCGAACAATATAGACTGATTATGCTTTAATGAGATTTTAAAACATACATTTAATACCCAAAACATTCAACTGAACCAATAACTTTCTAGTTTCAATTGAAAATGTTACCAAAGTTACCGCGTAATGGCGTAAGTATTCCTAACTTTCGCTGTAAAACTTGGCAACACTAAGCTCGAAGGCAGTTAAAATAGTCATTTTAAATCTAGAACTTCTACAATTCAAATGTTTTAGATAAAATGGATAAGGCTCCGAGATAATTCCACGTCTGTACTATAGGTATACATGGTTATTTTTGTTTTTTTGAGTGTGGGAAATCATCAAACGTGTCAGACTTACTGACTAAAACCCATCCTTGTTCCCTCAGTTGCCTGTGTGCCAGGTTCGACGGTATCTCTTTCGAACAACCCGCAACCCTGGTAGGCATCGGCCCTTGCAGACCTCACCAGTTGGTGCTCACACTCGACCCAGGCTTGGTCCTTACCGAACAGCGAGCTACCCATTAATTGCCGTCAACAAGCCCGCAGGTATACATGTTGGCTGGGACATCGATACGCAACCTAATTTCAGTACATGATTCTGAATCCCTGAGTTGATATTTTAAAACATTAGCTGTTCCATGTATTTTGACCGCGTAGGTATTGCACTTTTTTAAGCAACATCAGATTTTTTTTTGATAAATTATATCGTTTTTTTTTTTCATAAACTAGAACAATCTATAAAAATCGATAGTGAGGACAATTGTTTGTCAGGGAACCTTGAGTTATTGTTGTATTTATCTATTATTCGATCCTCCAAAATGAAGACCTTGGCGATAGAAAAACCCACTTATGCTAGGTTCCTATAAACAAAAAACTTTTTCAAGAAAAAAACAACCAACTTCCAAAAAATACACCACAAAGTGAAAGATAAAACATTTTCCACAAAAAAAAAAAAACCGGCTTCCGGAAAAACCCAACAAAGTGAAAAATAACTTTAATTTCGGAAGCTGGTGATTTTATTTTTAATACATAGCCAGTCACCGATTTCCGATATTAATTTTAAATATATTTTTCACTTTGTAGTGTCCTTCGGGAAGTCGGTTGTTTTTATTTTATGGAAAAAGTTTTTTACCTTGCAAGCTTACAATATTCTAAAAATTTGTGGTTGCACAGTGGTCGAAATTCGACCAAAATTCATTTAAACAGAAATACATTAATATTTGAAAATATTAGCTTTCTGCACTCCATCTCTAAATAAACTTTAACTGTGCCAAAGGAGACAATTTGTTTTGGGCCCACTAGTAAACGGTAATGTATATTAATTATATTACACATAGTAAAAGTGATCATCTTATTGTATTTATATCTGAGCAAAAATTATATAAAATCTAACCAAATAATAATAATAGTAAAACTGTTATGATAAAAAATGCGTGTTTAGTAGGAGCGCTTTTAGGTTTATTTTAACGTGAATAAAAATATATGTTACTACGGTGCGCGGCTTTAAATGCGTTTAAAGAGAATTTTGGTACAGTGAAAATGTTTTAATGCTGTTATTAACCGGTTAACGCAAATATCGCGTACCATACTTTAAAAACTCACCGTGGAACGAAATGTACTTAATAAGTCCATTGGATATGCTCTGTGGCCCTTTGTTTTGTAATAAGTATAAGATTTTATAAGAAAGAAGAAGTGTTGTATAAGATTTTGTATGTTCAGTTTTTTATTCTTGTATTTAATAAGAAATGTGAATTTAGTTTAAGCTTGAATGTCATACTGTATTTTTTTCTGTTCCTTTTCCGTGGCTGTGTTGTGCTGTTCACACTCTTATTTTTACAATCTGTTTTTAGAAGTGAAGACTTTTAATTAGCTGTCAGTCTCACATACTATTTTTAATCTGTTTGTTTTAGCTGTAAGTCATCCATAGTAAATAAATAAATAAATAAATAATATAATGCCTATTCCCCATACAAAAAAATGTCTCCTTTCACACTCCGCCGTCCGCGTAATTTTCGTAAAAAAGGGTGCAAAGTTTTTGCTTATACTATATACAGAATCAAATTTTAACCAGTGCGCAAACTGTAACCATGAATTCAGCATATCATTCTAGACACCCTAGCATATAATTTTTTCGTCGGTTATACAACAAAATCTCAGCTGTTCCATACATTTTGACCGCGTAGGTATTGCACTTTTTTTATGAAATAGCTGATTTTTATTGTATAACCGATAAAAAAATTCTACGCTAGGGTAGTCTAATGAAATCATGGTTACAGTTTGCGTACTGGTTAAAATTTTACGCTGTATAGATAGTTAACACAAAACCATTTCGGAAGATGTACACCCTAACCACTTCTTTCAATACATACCTACTGTGCCAGACGCTGGTTACGTGAAGCGAATAAATTCACTTCAATACATTTCACGTCGATATTTACGGCCAGCGAACATTTTTGAGTATTTCTTTTAACACCATTGTGGGTAGCCTTCTGCTCCGTATTGCTTATTTCACTTCACGAGAAAAGGAACGGAAATATTGTACTATCTTGAAATGGATTAGGCTAAGGCTGTGGTCACACGTGGAAAGTGACACTTTATAAAAAGTTTCCATCATAATATACAGTTGCTAATCGATTTTGCCAACGTGGACGTCGGAAAGTATGCCACGCGAAAGTATCACCTTCATAAAAAGTATTCTTTGTGTTATTCCAGATTATTATATCTGTGTTACAAGATGTAGGTCATGGGTTCGAACCCGTGTAAATAATTTCCTCACCACTGCTTTCAAAACGGTAAAGGAAAACATCGTGGAGAAACCGGCATGTCCATGGTTGACATTGGACATTTTCGTATTATTGTGACATTTTTACTGTAATTCAAACGATTTGACATGAATTTGTATCTTGTATTATTTAATTTTCCTTACTATTATCTTAAAATTATATCTTAAATTTGTATAAATTCAATACTATTATATGATTTGCATGCCCATGTGACGGTAGAACATGGAGGACTTATAAATTAAAACATCTATGAACTATTATTAGTATTATTACTCATGTTTGTAAACCAATAAATGATTTGATTTAGAACTAAAACTTCGAAGACATGTGACATCTCCTAGCCCGCACTTGGCCCGCGTAATGGATAGAGAGAGAGGAGGCCCCCTTGTCCCAGCAGTGGGAACGTAATCGGCTAATTATGCTTATGCACCCTAAAACAGTTGAACTTGCGGCGGCTATCTACAATGCCACATGCGAACTACAAAATCAAAGACTGGAAAAAACACAAAAAGTGATGTGGCGCCATCTACAATGCCACATGCGAACTACAAAATCAAAAACTTGAAAAAACTTAAAAAGTGATGTGGCGCCATCTACAATGCCACATGCGAACTACAAAATCAAAGACTTGAAAAAACACAAAAAGCGATGTGGCGCCATCTCCAATTCCACGGGCGAACTTCGCAAGACGTCGCGCAATCAGAGTTTACCGCGCGACCCGCAAATTTATATACAACATCCCGACATCAATCGTCGGGCAGTTGCCCACCAGACACAATATCCGCCTGGTCGCAGGATCCTCCCTTTACTATAGAGTATGAGTGAACTTTACACCCTGTTCCTCATACCTCTATTAACTAAATTGGATAACATTTGGTACACAGATAGTAAAAACAGAAGACAGTTCTTATCCCGGTAGTACGTTCCCGTGGGGTATTTCCCACTATATTTTTAAGAATGTTTTCCGAGACTTTAATATTTGTCCACCAGAGTTTATACCTATCTGACTTAAGGAGAAACCTTTTTTTTCAATGTAGATAAATAAAGTATAAAACTTGTAGAACATCGATAAAACTCATCTCCTCCTTACAGTTTAAGTAGGGTTCCTAAATCGTTGAACCGCACTTATTTTCTCACGACGTCGTCGAGTCGGCGTCACCGCCCCGTTATTAATCAAAATCAACGGCAGGCTCCTAACTGTCCCAGCGACGACGCCTCAAATTGATGTCCAATTCACACTTCCAAAGATTTTAGTGTAGATCTATCATAGATAGAGATTCTGATAGGTCAAGACGGGTAGTTATCGATGTTGTTAGATATAGCAACTTAACTGTCATGGTAGGTAATGTATTTATCAGCCTATGTATGTATGTATGTATATTTGTTCTTTTGTGGCACTCTAGACCAAAAGACCCACGCATTTAGTCTTTCCGCTTTTGCTGGTTCATACGTCAATCGATTTGTCTTAATCTTGAGAGTGTCACTAAAGACATGACAGTAATCAAAATTCAAAATGGCGACAACCAGACGCCATATAGTGACAAAGAATTAAATTAAAGTCGACGAAATAAGGCAAGTGGTGGTATGGTATCTTTGATTTTTGTTTGATGATCAATTTTTACGTTTCTGTACTTTTATTTTATATTTTAAATGATCATTTAGGATCTATCAACAATTCTCACATAAATCAAAACTTTTCTGAAAGCGGTGATAACGTTCTAATATAACCGTATTACCTTGAAAAATAATTATATTGACTAAACAGTTTAAAATTAAAGAAGTAAATATAATCAAATCTAAAATTCAAAACGCGTAAAAGGTGAACTTGTTGACTATAAAACTCTATTAGCAATCTCATGTAGTGGGAGGTATCTTCTTATTTTTTTAATGCTGAATGCTGTTGACCGTGATCGATCACGTTTGGTGGCAAGCGATGTATGAGGTCTATGATGAAACGAGCGCACCCAGAAGATGCCTGTTCACTGTTATTATTATACTGAGCTTCAAAAAAGACGGTCAGTGGTCTTATTCTTAGCGTATCGATGTAAAAAATTATACGAAAAAAATGTATCGTTTTCAAAGTTCGGCCCAAAATTCAGCAAACGCGGAAAATGTTTGCTGAGTCAGTTATTAAGTCATCACGTATGCTGGTGACGTGACGCATGCCCAAGCGGTGAGAGATCAGCTGTGGAGACACGCCCGCATACGCACCAGAGATCTGAACCCTCACTTGTTGATCCGTATGAGAGGATCTCTGATGATTCAAACAAGAAATCAAGAAGTTTAATCAGCTCTCAATCACATATTCCTGTGGAGGAAGTGCCTTCGAATGAACTCACGCACTACCCGCACTACCCGCACTTGTAAACATAAGTGTCTTTAAGCCTCTTGGGCACTGGGTTATAGTCGTGCTTCGGGTCAGTAATTGGGTCATAATATATAAAAGTCATAGAAACGATTTATATATCTATCCATAATACAGGATAAGTTTTTATCCAGCGCGCAAACTGTAAACCGACGTAAAATTTCTACGCTAGGTGGTCAAGAATGATATGCTGAATTCATGGTTACAGTTTGCGCACTGAATAAAAACTTATTCCGTATAAGTCAGTGGTGGTTCAATTATTTAGATAGTTAATTTTACTTTTAAGAAATTTACCAACCGGTTAAATAGTAATTTAGCCGCACTAGTTGATTGAAGGTAAGCTACGCTTGCGGTGTTCGGTCTGTCGATGGGTGATGATCTATTGCATAATGAGATCCGTACCGCGGAAAGCAAGCCGTCGATCCCGGTGTCATTCGTAGATCTTGACAGTCGTTACGGTTACTCACAAGTCCAAAACGTCTGATGACCAGTCTTACCATGGGGTATCGTGTAAACTAGTAACTGGGCTGTGGAGGTCAGATAGGCAGTCACTTCAAGTGAAAAACTGGTATTCCGGTGCATCCGGTTAGACTGGAAATAGACCCCAACATAGTTGGGAATGGCGAGGCAGAAACGGGAAAATGATAAAAATCAAAAGAACTGGAAGAATGAAGATCTTTGTTTCTACGTAACTAGTGTAGTCACAGCCTTACTCCATCCACTGTATTATTCACCAAAAATATAATGTATTTCGTTTCGGATACCTGCATGGAGTGTCCCTGGGGCAACATATATCCCAATGAAAGAATTCCTGGCGAGGTAGTTAGAAAAGTGTGTCGTGAATAATACAGACATTCATACCGAACTTTTGGTGGAAACTTTCTTTATGTTTCTTATGTGTTTCTATGAGCTGAAAAGAGGTCATATTACAAGGAGACTTATCTATTTACGAGTATTAATACGTGAAGCAAAAAGGTTGTATAGACCGCGGCACGTAAGTTGAACCAAAATCAGAACAAACAACCGCGTGCACGGAAAAAGTCACCTCCTAGCATAGCCATTGATGTAACATGCACTGAAGTTTGGAAATAAATTATAGATCGCAGCACGTAAGTTATATCAATATCCGCCATTTAAATGTATGCCATGTAAATAAATTATAGATCGCGGCACGTTAGTCAATATCTGCCATTTTGGTTCAACTTACGTGCCGCGATCTGTACCCCTTTTTAGTACAAAAATTACGCTGATGAAGGACTATGAAATTTGGCACAGTTAAAGTTTATATGACGGAGGAGTGCAGGAAGCTGATATTTTTATGTGGGTAATACATAATGTGTTTCTATTTAAATGAATTAATGTCGAATTTCGACCACTGGGCGGCCACTAGTATTTATAAAGCGCCGAGCTTTATAAATATAAGTCTCCTAGGTATACAATATGTAACAGAATAGGTATATACGTACAGGACACGGCTTCTTTCGATGATATCAAATGATATTGGAAGGGTTTTTTAATCCTACATCTACATGTTCGGAAGTTATGACAATTTTTAGTATATTGATACCAGAAACCGAACTTTTCAAATTGAAATAAACACATCACTCGGAAGAGATTAATCGTGATATTGGCAAGTAACATGGAAAGTTTTTGATCTACGTAGTGCGGTGCCACGTTTGTTATGATTTGAATTTAAGAAACGTAAGAAACCGAAACTTTGGTATCAATTCTTAGAGTATTTTATTTTGAACTGAAACTAAGTATAGTGATTCGATACCAGCTGTTATCTTTAGTGCTTAAGGATAGCAATTGGGTTTCTCTTACACCCTGTATATACAAGGTGTAACAAAATAAACGCAAGAACTGAAACTAGTCTGTTAAAATATATACATTTTGCCATACCGCCGATTGAGCCAAAGAAAATCTTGTTTCAAGGCAATAAGACTCAATTTTAAATCCATAAAGTAACGCTAGGGTCAAAACGTTTTTCCATAACAGTTGGCTTTAAAAATTAAGTTTTGGTCATTGTAATAAGCTTTTAACTCAACACTCTAATTGGGATGTATGAGGTCCTGCATTAATTATTTTGCATAAATATAGAGGTATTCCTGTTCAAGTGTTTTTTGTAGATTTTTAATTTATTTCGGCTTCTAGGGCTTCCATACTGGCAACTCGAAAACCATCTAGTATGTACAAATCTGAAAAGCTAGACCCTACTTTTAAAATCAAATCGTCATTGATTTCTCTGAAGATAATAGGTAAAAACTTTCATAATTATTCTGGCACGTGTCTGTTCATGGAACAGCCTCTAGTTTCGTCAGAAAATCAATAGGTCGAACGAATTCCGAAGTTAATAATAGCCCGACAAACAAGCCAGTAACAATATATAATTGTTCCCAGTTTGGTGGAAATAACAAAACGTTTTCATTGAAAACTTTCAAGTTGGGCTTTCAAAGTTTCTTATTGCTTTAAGTGTAGGCTGTTGTAGACAATTAAATATTCAAATTGTTAACAAGATTGGTACCTTTTTATTCAAATTCTGAGGTTATTAAATTGTCTTTAAAATGATTTTAAAGACACCTTATATTTTGTTCCAATTCTGTACCTCTTTATTATGTATATTCTATTGTTAGACGCGTCACAACAAAACAGAAAGGCGACAATCTTTTGGAGCGGTAGATCGAATCTACGATTGAAATCTTTGGTATACATTAGCGACCCACCCGTGCGAAGCATTTTTAATTTATGCACATAGGGTTAAATTGTGTCTAAGTAATAACAGCCACACGGGTCGATCGCTCAGGTTAAGCTACACTTGCCGCGGTTGGTCCGTGGATGGGTGACCATACATACATCCATGGGTAATATTAAAATTAATTGTACAGTCACCAAAAAGAAACGCAAATGAATTTCGTTACCAAAATGATATTTGTTACAAAAAGGAAACAAAAAGGAACTAAGAGGGCTATTTCACACTATGAACAAAACATCAGAGGTTTCCGGTTTTTTAAATTAATTATATATGTCGTGGAAAACGATATCGTTTAATTAAATAGTTGCTCATTTGATTATTGTAGTACCAAGGTAGTGGTAAGCACCGTGACGTCAGTTGTTATTGCAATGGCGGCACGTGGACAGAGTAGTGTTGGAGAATGGGGTTGGTACGGAGTTCGATTTGAATTTGGACACCAACCGGGTCACTCATCCAAAACGAAACTGTCGGTTTACCCAGTTAATTTTGTGAATTGTAAAGTATTAATTAAAAGTGATTATTATAGTGATATTCAATTATTGCATTAGAGTTTCTCATTCTCTATTACCTACGCAATGAACCCTGTACCATCTAATCAAGATGATGACGACGCTATCGCTCAGCCATCGCTGGCACCGTCATCAGAAGTGGGATCTGAATCTCACTGGCGCACAATGTTCAAGATGCAGCAAAGGAATATGATGCAGTTGATCGAAGCTATTAGAACACCCGCATCATCACCGAAGATCTCTCTGCCGGAAATACAAGCATTTTAGCTTAACTGAAGGAGTTAGCTGATTCCTGTTAACCCCTCCAGTTAAGCTGTATAGTTCGTTTTTACATCCAGATAGTAATTTGACAGATGTACCTACTGTCTAATTAACACAAAAAGAAATGTCAGACTTCTATCTGAGATTAACTTTAGAAAAAATTAAGCAAATATTTTCAGACATTTTTAAATTAAGAACATTTAGTGAGACATTACTAATTTGATGTTAGGCAACGTATTTATTCATTCTTTGCCTGACTAGTTTCAATCTCGAACGGATCTTAGTCATGAGCTCAAAACACAGTGGTGATGGCACGGTTGAGACTAGTTGGGCAAACCCGGAATGTATACTCGAGTAAAACTATAAATGATATTATTAAAGTAATACTTTCCCTTCATCCACTAATATTCCTAGTAAGTAAGGTGAAAACATTGCTACAATAACTGTAACCAAAATAAACATGTGACGTATTTTTCAGCAGTATAAAATCACCCTTACTTCCTATTTGTTAACTCATTTTTGTCACGTGACAAAAATTTGTTACAAATTGTAACGAAAACGACTATAAAACAGGTGTTGAATATATCCTCAAACGAAATAAAAATAAATAAAACTCCGTAGCTGAAATTGTTGTTTACTTTTGATTTGGGCAAGACTAGTAAAATTTTGAAATAATCAATTAGTAAATCAACAACTTACCGTTTGATAAACAGACCAGTGAACAAAAGGAACTTGTAATTGTTGAAAAAATTCACCACTAGCATAAACTCACTGTACTCAGATAAATGCACGTCGGAAAATGGCCGACTGCCACTATTTAACGCTAGCTGATTGGCTGCTAACAAAAAACGCAGTTGTGCCAATTCATTATTTTTAAAACAACCAAAACTTGGTGTTACAAAATATAATAACAAAAATGACAAAAATCGTGGACGCAGATTTGATATTAAGTTAATTATCTATTTCTATACTATTCAAAAAAAAATGCTGAATCTAGACAGGCTTAATAATACCGAAGTTTATTTTTAGCTTGAATTTGGCAGATACGTAGCAAGTAAAAAACTAGAGACTCTTTCGTAACGCACAAGTCTCCGAGGACATAATTATTTACATGGTAGAAAAATGATATATCCCAAAACAAAAATGTGCTGTTAAAAAACTATATGCTTTATTATGCTTTGAAATTCCTATAATTCATCCCTAATTATTTATGCGTACGTATCATAACTTATTTAATTAAAGATACGCATTATTGCGATAGAACCTAACATGGACATTTCAGTATGTTGAAATGTACAATTATTTTTAATATTACCCCCATAACCCCTCGGTGCCTCGGAAAGCACGTTAACCCGTTGGTCCCGGCTGTCATTCGTGGATTTTTGACAGTCGTTACGGGTTGTCAGAAGCCCGAAAGTCTGACAACCAGTTTTACCAAGGGGTGGCTTATTACCCAGTAACTGGGTTGTAGAGGTCAGATAGGCAGTCGCTCCATGCAAAATACTGGTATTCAGCTGCATTCGGTTGGACTGGAAGCCGACCCCAACATAGTTGTGAAAAGGCTAGGCAGATGATGACAGGGTTAAATTAAATTGGCTAGCTGGATTTCGCAGATGCGATCAACTTAATACGTATTATAATAACCCTGTATAAATAAACCGGAATAATTTCTGAACATAATGGAAAATCTGATACTGTGTTAAGTGCGTAAATACGATTGCTTGTTTATTTATAAGTATAAATATTATGTATGTATGGTGATGTTTTTATTTTATTTTAATTTTATTATCGTCACTTGTAGGGACCTTTAGGGAAAGGCTCAGTAGGAAACCATCGTCAGACAGCATCTTTTTGGTGCAGCCGTGAGACACACACTGTTGCAGCTATTTTTTTTTATTTTTTTATTTCTTATTGTATTTTGTGTTTCACGAATTGTGTCCAAATAAACGGTGTTCTTTTAAAAATTTGCTAGTCAATATTATACTCTATAACCTTACACGGTTAAAAAGAAGACCAAAATTATTTTATGAGTTGACAAACTCCGTTAAATATTCACAAATTAAAATTCCCTGTTGTAGGGAATGTCAGACGGGACTCATCATTCATTATGACGGGTAAATGAAATAATAAATCCATTAAATAAATCAAATAATATCGGCCGCACGGGTCTTTCGATCAGGTTGTGCTACGCTTGCTGCGGTTGGCCCGTGGATGGGTGACCATCTTTATATACCAAGACCCCTCCGTGCCTCGGACAGCAAGTTAAGCCGTTAGTCTTGGCTGTCATTAATGGATATTTGACAGTCGTTACGGGTCGTCAGAAGCCAGAAAGTCTGACAAGGGCGATCGTATTACCCAGTAACTGAGATGCGTAGGTCAGATAGGTAGTCGCTCCATGCAAAATACTGGTATTCAGCTGCATCTAGTTACATTGGAAGCTCACGCAGTCATAAGATTGTCAAATGCACAAGTAACAGGCTTGCAGATGGCGAGTAATGGGTAGCTCGCTGTCCGGTAAGGACCAAGCCCGGCTCGACGGCGCGTTGTGTTCCACGCGTGCCTCTAAGAGATGTCAGCACCAACTGGTGGGGTCCGCAAGGGCCGATGCCTGCCAGAGGTGCGGTTTGTTCGAAAGAGATACCGTGGCCCCTGGCACACAGGGAACTGAAGGAACACGGGTGCGTTTTAGTTAGTAAAAGTCTGACACAGGCAGCCCAGCCAGTCCAAGCAGAGCGGGAAAAGTTATTTGATGATTTTCCACCCAAAAAAAAGGGCATGCGACGCAGGACGGTAGGTGACATAATATATTGTCTTAAAAAAAATGTAAGTAATTCAAATAGTCCGCTCTTGTCAAAAATAAACCAGTGTTGTGACACGTAGGTCGCGTCCCACTGTGTTCCCACTTACCTCACCGCTAGAGGCTGAGTGGGGACACTTCAATTTAGTCGGCCTACACGGAGCCACTTAACCCTCAGAGTTGTCGTAATTGAGTTAGCGAACTAATAGCTGGGCTAAGTATTGCAGGAAGGTTATCCCTGGGATGGTAAAATTTAAAGTTTCTTGTGAAATCTTCTAAAAGATAGTGTTTCTACTCGACTACGTCGAAGCAAAAAGGGGTTATGATTTAGACCGATATGTATGTTTGTATGAGTATGGGTATGGTTGTATGTGTGTTTATCTGTTCCTTTATAACTTCCAAATTACTTATCATAATTTGATAAATGAGGTTGGTAGCCTCTCGATCGTCCGGTGGTGTTGGTGGTGGCTATGTTACGTAAGTGACGAACTAAAGAAAATTTTCTTATCTGAAAGGTGATCTTATGCCACCTAAACAATCCTAACAGTAGATTCTCTTGTTTTACACGTTTTATTTGTAGTGAAGTCTTAGATTTTTAACTTTTTTTTTTAGTTTTATGATTAGTTAGGTGTCTCTAAGTTGGTGTCACAGGCCATTGCATTGGTTTACCCTGCCACGCTTAAGGGTTAACTAGAGACACTTCAATTGAGCCCGACACAACGGTACTTAACCCACCATGTTGCTGTGATTAAGTTAGCGTACTAATAGCTGGGCTAAGTATTGTCATGTATTTTATGAGACATGTATTTTTGCTTGTATTTTGTGAACAGTTTTTGTTTTGTTCTACTTAGTTCTGTAGACCTGTGAGTACAATTTACCTTATCGCTCGGGGCTGGGTGGGGAAATTCAATTAGGCCCGCCTACACGACGGCACTTAACCGACCATGTCGTTGTTATTAAGTTAGCGCACTAATAGCTGAGTTAAGGATTGTGAATTCTGATGTCTTCCATCCTCATTGAAGACATCAGAATTTATAGTCTCATGCCTGATGTTTTGGTGCTAATGAGAGTTTCTGGTGATATTTAAAAAACTCGCCCGATTGATGGCAACAAGCTCAATAACTGGCGAAAAATGTGAGTGTACCTCAGCCTAACCCTTCGGGGAATGCAGGCGTGATGTTATGTTATGTGTAAGAAAGAAAGAAAGATAAATTGATTTATTTGTCACAGAAACACATGCATTTAAAAAATGACATGACATTTTAAAAAATCATGAAAACAACACAGACATTTGTACATACGCATTATGTCGGCAGCTGCACGCCGTGACTTTGTACCCAATTACAGTAACTGTATGTGTGCAAAAATATCTAACTCGTAGATAGAGGTTTAGGTTTTTTGTTTAGAACTATAGTAGGTATAAACTAGCTATGCTCGCAGGATCGCCCACCTGGATGTCATAAATTATCTATAACTAGCAAGACAAAAAGCTTATCTTACTCATTATAACATCAGCTATCTGCCAGTAAAGGTCTCGACAAAATCGGTCCAGCCATTTCCGATAAAAAATCAAAACGTCCTATTTGCCTACTACGTCTTTGTGGAGTTGTTATAGTAACAGTAATATTTAGTTGTTCAAAACATTAACCTATTTAAAATTCTTGTACCTTAAATTATATCTAATAAGTAATTGGCAAGATACAAAACATGTGCAACTGGGCTTAAAAACTAGGAGGACTCCTGTGCATAAGCACCGGTTACTTCCTTCACCACTGTGATCGAGCTACCGTTACAAGTATGGTGCTGTGCAAAAGTAAGCATAAGTAAGCGTTACATTATCCATTTACCCACAAATAAATTAACTTCTTGCGAATCGTCTACAGAAAATAAAATGTTTTACTTAAAAGTTTCGAATTCGACCGATTTGTACGAGTAAATTCGTGCGAATCGACTAATAAGCCAATGTGAGCAGCTAATAAAGACAACATTGTCTTCCCTTAACCCTCTGAGCATGTAACCGCACATAATCATTAGGATATTAGATTTCGGCTCATGTCGCCAGCATGTGGAGCCTTGTCACTTTCACATTCGGGAGCTATTGTTTACAGAGCACACGTGTAGCATAGGGCTACCGCTGTCAATTTCTGTTAAAATAAATACACTTGCACCACGTTGAGTAGTGCTATCCATTGGGCACGCCGCGATTGCGGCGGTAAGTCCCCTCTTTGAAGAGTGACTTGAGAGATGGCATGGCGTCCTCACCTTCCGCCTGACACAGGTCCTCACCGGACACGGCTGTTTCGGGAGGTTCCTGTTTCGGATAGGGCGGGAGGAAACGCCCGGGTATTTCGATTGCGAAGATCGCCCTGAGGACACGGTGGAGCATACGGCCTTGAGGCCATGGTATGGAGTGAGAGTGCATAAATAGACCGATAAATCGTCAAGTGCGCAGCTTGATCGCCAGCGTTCTTTTTACATGACGCGACCTGTAATAGCTACGTGCTCGAGTGTGTGTGTGTGCTGCGTGCTATGTGTAATGTGTGTGTGAGAGCGTGTGTGAGGGTGTGTGTGTGTATGTATGTATGTGTGTGTGCTGTAGTTTCTTTACACCCTGCATAATGTCTGGAACATAATTTGTTTTGACTATTACCCTCTTACTAATAAACACGGGATAAAGTTATACCAGGATTAATCATATATTTTCATAGGTTTAAACTCGGAATAACTTTATTCTGTTTATTAATAATAGCGTTAATATTTATGTTGGCTTCATCAGTTTAACCAACTTATCCTAGCACAATTCAAACAATTTTTTTCAATATTCTACTTCGTAAAACCTTCGTCACACCCCTACACAGTTTGAACGTCGACGCAGAGGCGGGAACGTTGACAAGAACCCGACGTCGGGGCACCTGCTTCACTGACACAGTTGTGTCACAGCGCCCGTTGACATTGCTTTCATATAAAATTAAATAGACTCGCTCTGTATTTCTGAGAACTGGGTATGTATATAATAATGAAGCCTAATATAAAATATACGTGAAGAAAAACTTTGTACTCCTTTTTACGAAAATTACGCGTACGGAGGAGTACGAAATTCGGAACAGTTAAAGTTTATACAATATGTAACAAAAACCCTGTTGTTCCTTCTACCCACGTTTTCAGAATCGGTATACATACGTAATAAAACATGTCATTTATAAAAACTGTTTAACAAAAATAATTAAAATAAATATTTAATTATGAATATTTGCAATGTTTAACTGATTTTGATTAGATCAAAGAAAGCCGCCAAGCTCGTAGTCTATTGTGCGAAATAAGGATATTTGTAAAATCAGATACTGTTAACATTTTTTTTTAATATGTCGATTTTAATAGTTATTTGATGTTGAACTCTCGACTAGCCAATGCTTATTTTTTCAATTATAACTTCGTAAATGTTGTGCTTGTGGGTAAGTGTATACGTCCCTAAAAGGAACAACAGGGTTTTTGTTACATATTGTAACAAGACTTATTTATGTGAGGGTAGATTTATATTAGTTACTTTATAGAGAACTGTCAATGGATAGGTCTTGTTATTGTCAAGGTACGTTTATGTCATTTTGTCAAAGTCACTGTCAGTTATTAAATCATTTTGACATTGAAGTTAATTATCAGTCAACAAATTCCCGGCAACGGACAGTCTTGAACGAGGCACCAGAGTGATAAGTTTCTAAGGTTAGTAAAATAATGTAAACATGCACTGAACTATGTTGATTAATTCATAATAAATATTGTTACTGCGTTGATTCATCTGTTGTTTAAATTCTCTGATTCCCTTTTGAGATAAGTTTTACAATATTGTATAGAGTTGGAGTTCAGAAAGCTAATAATTTTATAGAAATATTAGAAATACATTAAGTTTAAAATGATTTATAGTTGAATTCCAACCACTGGGAGACCACTAGTTTTAATAAATTATTCTTATTTCTATAATTAAGAAGAGCAGTGGAATCGTCTGCGACTTACGAATTCTAAGGTGAAAGATTCGACTCCTACGCATTACTTTGTGTAAATTATTTCATCGCCTCTGCTCTCAAAACGGTGAAGGAAAACATCGTGAGGAAACTGGCATGTCCTCGAATTAAAAATTCGAAGACATGTGACATCTACCAACCCGTACTGGGCCCGCGTTTTGGATTACAGTCACTTTTCCACTCACAGAGGAGAAGCCACTGTCCCAGATTATTATTATAATTATGATATAAGCCATTGGGTACGGAAACGTGGTGAAGTTTCCGTACCCAATCATCGGTCATTATGCCTTGACAATACAAAAGATCATAAAGGTACTGTTAAGTACTTACGAACCACTTATTAAATAACTTGTTTGATTGCAGAAATAATTAGTAGCTTACTTCCTACTTATAAATTAATGATGGTTTACAATGTTTTCAATTCATTTTGTATTCAGCCTGCGACTGCAGTACCCACTATGAAATATTTAGTTTTATTTGTGTGTGTTCTGGCGTTGGGTCAAACGTTTGTCGTCCCAAAAGTAGCACCAGTGTTGGCCAAGGAATCAGGACCTACAGCAAGTGTGACTACTACTTCATCGACTACAATGCCTCCTATGGAAGCGTTGTCAGCATTCGTGGGATCTGACTGTGCTTCGGGTTCAGCAAGATTGAACGGGTTTTGTGTTAATATTGATTAATTATTAAAGAAGTTTATTTTATTCTTTTTGTGTTTTTCCTTTTCTTGTTATCATCATTCTTTTATGATTGTCCTTGACTCTGGTTGTTAGTTTGGTAAAGATGAGTAGTACCTCAAGGTAAGTAGTTATCTAGCTCGGTAGACACAACTTTGAGAAAGAAGCCGCCAAAAGGATCCAGTAAACTTCGTACAGTCTTCTCGTCGCCTATCTCGCAATGGATGAAGGCCACGGTCTTCAACCAGTGCGTCCTATCCGTAATGATAAACGGTGCCGAAAGGTGGACACTGACTATTGGTCTGGTCCACAAATTCAAGGTCTCTCAGTCTTAGGTACTATCACATGAACGTATGAACGTTCCGTGTGGCGCCGGACGTAAAAGAATAACACCATTTCATTTCTTCCCATGGGTGTCGTAGAAGGCGACCAAGGGACTTACCAGAGAATGGGCAGTAGCGTTCTCTATGCATTTTACCACCATACTGCGATCGCCAACCCGCCTGCCAAGCGTGGCGATTATGGCAATCCCCTGCTCGTTTGGAGGAGGCCTATGTCGAGCAGTGGACGTCTTTCGGCGGAAATGATGATGATGAAGATGACATGAACGTGCACCTACTTATTTTGACCTTATTAATTCAGAGGTAACAAAATAAAACGCCAAAAAAAAAACAATAATAATTTAATAATCTTCACCAATACATATTCCGTTAAATCTGATCAAACCCGTAGCACAGTCAGATCCCACGAAAGCCGACCTTACAGCCGCGGGAGGCATAGTCGACGAAATAGTAGTCACACTTTCTGTAGATTCCTTTGGTCCCGATTTCATGGCCAACACTGGTGCTACTTATGGGTAGCCAAACGTTTGAGCCAACGCCAGAACACACAAAGTCCGTATTTATGCAAAATGGAACCACACGACAAATTTCGTTTTTTCCGTTTTTATAAGAATCTTATTTAAAAGTGGTCTAAAATTCTAATACAAAAAAGAACCACATGATTTTCCCTTTGGAAACAAGGTTTACAAAAAGCAGAAAAGAACCAACAGCAAAAACAAACATTACATATAAAGCAAAACCGAACCACAGGACAACGGGACTCGATTGTTCAAATAAATAGACGATATTACTACCATGTCATTTTATACAAAACAGATCCATCTATACTTAGTCCCATTATACATTACACATGTTTCTATTACTAACGATTATTTTTATGACACGAAATGGAACAAGTTTCTGTGGTTCCGTTATGCGTAAAATAAATTCATAATTTAATTGCTATTATTTTTATGAAAAATGGGACCATTCGGTTCTATCATTTAAAAATAAATATTGTAAAACAGTAGAACCACTAGTATGTGATTCCATTAAGCAAATAACGATATAATAATGTACTCTGTGAAATAACGTTTTGAAACCCGTCATCGCTCAAAGGTACCAAATGAAATGACATGTTACATGCATCTCATCTTTATACAACGAAATATTTATTTTGCTTTATTTCATTGAATTTATGGCTCAAAGTTTTAAAGTCAAACATCTGTCAAAATAGGTGACATTCAACAAAGTAGTTCAAATGCGTGACGACCGTTTATTTTCTCTGCGAAGAAAGTTCTTTTGTTTTTTTTTTTAATTTCTTTTAAAATTAAGCGGGTAAATGTTGAGTAGAGGTAAGCAATTGGTAAATAAAGCATTGGAGATGAACACCGAAGAGATGAACATGAAAATAAAACATATACGCAGTTTTATTTAATGCATTTAAATACTTAATGAATCTGAGATGTACGTTTTATCCACATTTGATTAATTCCCGATTGTGGAGTGATAAAAAGATTTTGCAACAAGTAAGTATATAGGTACAAGAGATGTTCACTGCGGATTAGGCAAACATTTTATAGATAAAATTGGAGCGATAGTTTCGTTAAAATACGATTAAGTAAATGTCTACTTACTCGTATTTTAACGTATGGTTGTTTAATCTTAGGGTTACGTGACTTTTATGAAGTCGACATAAGAGTAATTTTGTTACGATTTATCTGCTTTCGTGGGATTAAACTACTATACCCTATTTTAAAATATTGAACTGTCGGAATTACCGACGCGGTTCGATCGATATTTTCATTTTTTTTAAACTGTCGATGGTTTAACAGTACTGTTGTGGATCAGCTAATTATCCATGGTTTACTGCGGTGGTGGGACGGCTATTTAATTATTTGTTTGATTTTAAAACTCGCGAGGCCACTGTTTTGTGCGGAGCAAGGTGGATTGCTACGCCCTAGCCCACGAAATTCAAAATTTTAACAAGCTCATTAAGTTTTTTGCTAGGTTTGGTCACTGTTGCTCATGATTTTGGTACATGGCACATGTACATAGTACTTTCTGAAGTAACTTAAAGCCATGCCCCCATTAGACGACATTTGACGATTGGACACATGTTGTCCGATGTCTCATCTTCGTCTGGCAACGTCGTCACCCGATGTCTCCGGGGACACTCTTTGCTCGGCAAATGTCGCCTAGTGGGGACACAACTTTATAAGAACTAATAATATTTTGCTGTCGCCATATACATATAAAACCATGCGGTTTTGTTGTTGTGATTTTAAAGTTTTAGTTTTATTTTATTATAGCAGGTAGAAGAAGAAGAAGCATTTGATGATAACGTCGAATTATTATTATTGTCTTCATGTATTATTTGTCATTTTTTGAGAATTAAAGCTTAAAAATGATAATATAAATACATAATTTCATTTATATCAGTACAACCCTGGGTTGTGGTTCGTTTTTGTGTATGAGAAAACCCATCAATTAGTAAATGTTAAAAGGAACCACATGCACATTTTCTTAGTTATCTAGAAAATTTATAAGAATTCACAGAAAAATTGTATACACATACTTAAATGAGAAATTTATCAATAAATTTAAACGAAATAAATAGTAATTTTACTTCATCTAACTGAGCTGCACATGTTTTTGTAAATCGTTTGATATCTCAAAAGTGCCTGTTTGCTGGGTGGTTCCTTTTTGCATAAATACGGACTATAACTAAATATTTCATTATGGCTACTGCACTCGGATGTTGAATACAAAATGAATTGAAAATGTCGTATTGCATTAGAACTTAGGAACTAGTTACTTGTTAACAATTAATAAATTGTCGAAGTAATTAGTAATTCGTTTTTATATTTTAATTAGTAATAATACTTACCAGTTAATGTGACCGTTTGTGGACTGACTCGTTGGTTTAGTGGTAGCAAACGCTACTGTTGAGCGTGAAATTCTGGGTTCTATTGCCGGGTCAAACTGAGTGTTATTGTGTTTATCATCAGGAATTTCTCATTAGTAGCCCGGAGTCAGGGGGTCTACTCTCTAAGTTCGCGAACGAAAATACGGACCCGTCCGAAAGTAGATTTTTCTGTCAAAACTAATTCAATTTTTCGGACGAACTAATACACATCGCGTGAAGGACTACCTATCAAATCGTATTGCCATTCATTCACAGTTCGGGTCCCTCGCTAATGTAATGTACGTAAATGATACGGAGTTAGAAAACTACGGACTTCGTGCTTAGAGAGTATACCCCCAGGCACGTTTGTCTCAATCAATCAATTACCTCGATGCATAACTTGGAAAGTAAAACCAGGCAAGCACGAGCGGGAGGGTCGGTGGTTGTTGACGCTACACTGAGTATTGTGGCTACAAGCCCTAGGGGCAAGGGTCGCTGTACCGGTTGTTGATGCACGCCACGACTGTGTTGCAGTCAAAGTCGATAGTACACTCCAGTCTGCATCTCGGTGGAGAGCTGATATAATTGGGAAGACAAGTACAGTGCGCGTTGTCATTGAACTGTTAGCCTTTGGGAATTCGGATCACATGGTGATGATATGCACGGATCTATTGCTGGTGGTTTTGTCAGAATTGACAGTGGCCTTGATTGGTGACATGTTGGTGAGTTAGTGACATGTGTGCAATTATTTGGAACTAGCTTCTGACAGCGGCTTCGCCCGCGTGGAGGTCAGAAATTATCCCACGGGAACGTACTACCCAGATGAAAAGTATCCTATGTTTTAATCCAGGTTAAAACCTATCTGTGCCAAATTACATCCAAATCAGTAAATGATCATGTCATCGGTGAATAAATCCTGATATGAATTAACAAAAGAAGAATTTTTCAAACTTATAAATGACATAGTTCTGAGTTTAACAAACATAAAAATAAATATATGCATATGTATATACAACCTAATTGAGAACCTCCTCCTATTTGAAGTTGGTTAAAACATGGTAACGTGAGGCGAGAGTGTGAGTGAGAGGACAAACGGACATGCGCAAGAGTTCGTGGAGTTCACATCGGCCATGATTCATCAGCCATATTGTAAACCGCGTTCAAGAAATTCCGCGTTCAAATTATGCTGACAATCACTTTTCGAACGTCTACATTTATTTTGACAGTCCCCCAAAACACCCGCCCTTCACCTAACTGTCAGTGTCAACATTTATGTGCAATATTGACAGAGAATAATTATTTTTCTTTGTTTTAGGTAATGGCTACATCGAGGGAACAGAGCTCGATGGCTTTCTGAAGGAGTTCGTATCCAGTGCCAACTTCACCGACATTAGCCCTGATGTGAGTACCTAGATCTAAGCTTTTTATATATGTAATGTAACTAGCGACCTAAGCTTGCTTCTTACGGTTTTAACAACTTGAAAAAACATCGAGATTTCACTATTACTTATATTTGTGTATGTATTATACAAATAAACTGTCCAATATAAATTATCTAAAATAAATGATGGTGAAAACCGTATCAAAACCAGAAACGGAGCTTAGAAGAACAACGTGGTCACACTCTTCTACGAGCATTTTGCGGACGGAGGAGTATGCCATTTTTCATAGTTAAAGTTTATATGGAAAACGAGTGCAGAAAACGAATTAATTTTTATTTTTATTAATTATGGTTGACCAGTGGGCGACCACTAGCCATAAATTCGTAATAATAACTTTTCGTTGACTATTTTATTAGTTGTTCAAATAGATGTGACTATGACTTTGGCCTACTAGCCGACTAGTAGGACATGGCTTTAAAATGACCGACTAGTTTTTTTCATGTTTATTAATAAAGGAAAAGCAAAATATAAACAGAAAGATCACAAAATCCTCAATAGGTTTGTCCGGATGTTGAAACACTTATCAGCAATCTTAAAACTAATACTTACAGAATAATCATTATCTTATTAATTAATAGTTAAAACATAGTTTATAAAAATTAAAATAAAACATTGTAAGGTAGTTTGTAAGTAATAACTAAAATAGTTCAAAAACGAAAACAGCGCGGGCAGGCATTCCGTCGATGCTAATTACATTGAATGAAATTTAAACAGGATAATGCTTTTTCAAAGAGAATCAAAGTATTTTGTGTATTTAATTTTATAATTACTGTTTATTATTTCCGATTGAATTTTTGTTGGAACATCATTAATTAAAGTAGGTATGAAATATGAGTTCGTTCGTTTTCCGTAATAGTTCTTGTATCTCGGTACTACTAGTTTTGATTGGGCTGCCATTCTTGTTGCTATAGTATGATTGCCAAGCCCTTCATAGCTTTCGGTTGAGTTCCGGTGATATCGGTAATGTTCGTGACTACGCTTTAGGCTCGTTGGTGCGGCGCCGGTGCGCGGCGTCCGGCAACCAGGCGAGATTGTCGGGACATGTTTTTGTTTACTTTGCTTTTATTCTATCATTGTTTACGTGTGTGCCGGCGTTTCATCCTATCCTAATTTCCTATCCTTTTCTAGATTGCACTGAGAGTGAACTATAAAACTGATTCTGTAATTAAAACAATAAAGACTTTAATTTCATTTCAATGACCATCTTTAAAAATTCTAAGTATATTTAATACGAGTAAAAAACCACAAGACCGACTAGTCGGTACGTCACTAGTTTTGTATGATTATTCTTTTAATAATAAATTAATGTTTTTATTAGTTATTTATAATTATTTTTAGCATTACCTCTTTAATACAAAACATTTAATAGTAACAAGTACTTCAAATAATTAACGTTATATCGATTTTTTAAGTAACTACCTAAGTAATAGTAAAAAAATTGCATACAAACTCATATTTACCTACGTGATAGTGATTGGCTGAAAAAATTTTACTTTTATTTAAACTTAATAAGATAAACACGAAAAACCACTTGAAATGCGACGATGCCAGCCCGCGCCGGTTTAACGCTCTTAATTATCGTGATCTTCCTGACCATTTCATGATAAATAGTTCAGTTAATTTTCATACAAATACAAACCTTAACGACTTAAACTTAAGGTCTATATTAGTATGCAACACTTGTTCACATTCGCATGTCTATACAAATATCAACAATAAGTACGAACTATAAGGTTCACATTCATATGAATCACCAACTTTACTTGCCTAAGTAAAGTCAAAGTGTGGTAAGATTTAAAAATAACTATCATGTATGTTTTTGCCGTTTTTTTTAATTCTAGGAGACAATTTGCGAATGAAGCCAAGCAAGTTAAACTACATAATAGGTCCAAAGTAGTCGGCCTTGGTAAATATTCAAGTTCAAGGTAAAATATGATCTTTTATTGTAAGGCTCGTTTATTTATTACCAGCTTTTGCCGGCGGCTTCACCCGTGCGGAGGACTGGAATTATCCCACGGGAACATATTACCCACATGAAAAGTATCCCAATTTAACAATTGGGATACTTTACACAGACACAGGTTATATACACTGTCTGTGTTCCACACGTCCAAACCCGCTCGGCCGTTACGTACGCTATGTAGGTACTGCTTCTTCTAACCGTGTCAATGGCAAAAATAACACGAAAAAATGTATACAAATGTATAGTTTTCTAAATTTGTTTGGCCCAAAATTCAGCAATACGAATAGCTTTCGCTGATGCAGCCATTAGGATCTCACGTGTGCAGGTGACAGGGCATGCGGTGCAAAATGGGAGGTGAGCCATTGTCTGTGAAGAGACGCCACATACACACCGGAGGTCTGAGCCGTCCATGCAACCCCATTTGTGGACGTTGTCCTTACTGCGACCTCCTTGGGTACGAAGTCTGTTTAATGTTTTCCAAATAGACCACGGTAACTTGTGCCCGGTCATCATCATTTCAGCCGAAAGACATCCACTGCTGGACATAGGCCTCCCCCAAAAGAGGGGTTTTTCCCCGGTACTGAATCTGAATCCATGGTAATAGATTGTGTGTTTATGTTACCCTGTAAGTCTCTAAATGGTGCTGAAAACCGCATCCAAATCGGTTGTGTAGTTTAAGAGAACAATGCGGTGACACAGACAAACACCAAACACTACTTAAATTTTGAAATAATGTTATTTTTATGGGTAATTGCAGCTGACCTCATTGTGTTTGCTTGCACTGAGGTGCGCACGGACAACTTTTATAAAACTTGCTCTTGCAGCGGCTTCACCCGCGTGGGGGTCGTGAATTATCCCACGGGAACGTACTACCTGGATAAAAGCTATCTTACGTGTAGTTAATCCAGGTTCAAATCCGTTCGGCCATTTTTGCGTGATTTAGTAACTAACATGCAAACTTTCACAATCATAACATTAGTAGGATGATGGGTTCCAATAATTCCAAAATACTTTAGGTATTTTCAATACTGTAAGTTATATCCATACTGCATCCGTAGAGCAGTAGTGGGCCGTGGCTTACGCGATGTAGGTCGTGGGTTCGGCGACTCAGTTAGGCGCTATCCTTTGTGTAAATTATTTCATCACCACTGCTCTCAAAACGGTGAAGGAAAACATCGTGAGGAAACCGGTATGTTCTAGAACCAAAAATTCGAGGACATGTGACATCTACCAAACCGCACTGGGCCTGTGTGGTGGATTACGGCCCACTCCCTCTCACCGAGACGAGGTCTGTGTCCCAGCAGTGGGAACATTGTAGGCTTATTATGTATATATTATGGTCATCAGCAAAGAGTAGGCAAGGGAAGTAAGTCGTGTCCAAGGAACGGTTCAAGATTAACAACATACACGCAGATGAAGTCGCAGGCTACAGCCAGCTACGGCTCCACAACGCTGAAGTTTTGAGTCGGTTATTACAATAAAAATAAATCTATGGGACAGCAGTTTTTTTTCGGGACCGACAAAAAAATATTTTAGTCTGTCTCATCTCAGAGAGGGCGTTACGCTTTTTTCGTTTCATGACGAATTCTACATTTTCTCAATAACACAGACCGATCCTGGGATCGAATTATGCTCAGCTGTCGTGCTTTCCATCTGATAAAAATAAAAAATAAAACCACAGTTAAATTAAAAACTATTTAATCTCGATCAACACACTCTAAGCCTACTCTAACACCATTTCCTGGACAAAGATCGACACTAAGGAACGAAGGCGAGGTGTACACTGAACTATTAAAGTCTGATTCATTCGTAACTCCATGACCCAGGGGTTGCACTGAATTATTCAAGTTATTTATTTCTGTTACTTCATACACTTCCAACTTCTCTATGATCACTTCACTTTTCGTTAGTGTAAATAATGCAACACAAAATAATAACACTGCGAGGTCCTTCATTTTGACTGTTTCCTTCTACGTTCAGAGTGTAATGATGGTATATTAGTTACCGGCTTCTTATATAATGTATAGGTCTTAGTTAATTCATCGTCGATAATAAAAAGTGTAACTAATTACAACTCTTCACTGAGAATGTTTCTGTTTTTTAGGGTTCCGTTCGATTACTTCGTTGTCCGTATCTGTCGGTATCGTATAAATTATATTTGTGCGAGTCACCTATAGAAAATATTACATTATTTTAAAGTGACAATTCACCCGATTCGGTTGAGTTCAGCGGGACTGGGTCATGCCGATTCTTTTACTCTATCTTTAAAATACTCAAACTTAATTTTGACCTCACTATCTTCTTCAGCACCCCCAAAAACCATGAAAACGACAGCCACGATGAAACATTTTAAAATTTTCGTAGCCACCATCTTGGGTTTTCATTTTGATCATACTATTGATTTCAGCACCCTCGAAAACTATGAAAACTTCCTAGTTTTCTCTTTCTCATTATATATGTGTTATAAACAGTTGCATAGAAGGGGTCTATTGCGTACAATTTTACTTCTGCCGCAAGTTGCGTAATGGAAGAGCTCAATAACACAAACCTACCCTAGGATTGAAGTATGCTGAGCAGTTGCGCTCTCCGTTTGATAAAACATAAATTAAAGCCACAATAAAATAAATAGAAAATTAATAGTAATTTAATCTCTATCAACACACATTGTGCCTATTCTAGCACCATATCCAGGACAATGCTTGACACTAAGGATCGAAAACGTGGGTTCCACTAGACTATGCAAGTCTGATTTACTCGTAACTTCATGACCCAGGGGTTGCACTGAATTATTCAAGTTATTCAATTCAGTTACTTCATACACTTCCAACTTTTCTATGGTCACTTCACCTTTAGTTAATTTAATACAACACAAAATAATAAAACTGCAAGGTCTTTCATTTTGACTGTTTCCTTGTACGTTCAGATTGTACTGATGGTCTAATAGTTAACGGCTTCTTTTATAATGTTTATTTGTTAATTCATTAGTCGATAATAACATGTGCAACTAATTACTACTCTTGACTGAGAGTATTTTTTATCAAGGTTCCGTACCTCTTAAGAAAAAAAAAACTAAACTCTCATAGAATCAATTTGTTATCCGTCCCTCCACCTCTCTTTCAATATAATTTTCCTCAGGAACGCGTAGAGGTATCAAGTTGAAATTAAAATTCCAAAAACGAACTACGGTCCTTTGAAGCTCTCAAAAAATACGGCCATTTACGCGACATATTTTGATACACGCAAATAAATGAAAACCTAGAGGGCATTTTACCTAGAATCATGTTTGCCAAGAAGCACAATGAAAGGAAAAATTACGAAAATTTATAATTTTGTGGTAGTATCACAAAAAAAAACTCAAATACAAAGTTACATTGTCAGTTACTTATTTAACTGGGACGTATATTGATGTATGGGAGGACATTTTGCAACTGCAAAGTTGAGATTATCCTTGGGATAAATTCACCCTAATTACGGAACCCTTCATAGTGCGTTATCCAACATTAACTTTGCTGGTTTTTTTTCATGCTATTTAATCCACTACTTATAAACGTATATACTTTTTTGTGTGTTTTTTTTGTGATGAATCACTACACAATCACTGTTTTGTACCGATTTGAAGAGTATTATTGGTCTTACTACAAAACAACGTTGGGTAAAAAAAGTATGGTTTAAACCATCGAGCCTGTTTATGAAATAAAAACCATGCAGAAATCGAAATACAGTTTTGATTACAAAACTGATAACTTATTTCGGTGCTGAGTTATCGTTCTTGTAAGACGGCATGGGTTATCTTTTGCCCGCGGCTCCGCCCACGTGGAAGTCAGTAACTAACCCTTGGCATAAGGCCGGGATAAGAAGTATCCTATGTTCTAACCTAGGTCATGAACTCATGATCTACCTGTGTGCTCATCGAAACCCGTTCAGCCGTTAGGACCTAAAAAGGTAACAGAGACAGATAGAATTACTTTAGCATTTAAAAGAAAGTGTGGGGTCCGCTGGACTGGGTCCTGCTGACCCCACACTTTCTTCAACTCCAAATATGACGTCATTTACTGTCTCTTAAAAATAAAGAAATTTAATTTTGACCACACTATTGATTTCAGCACCCTCGAAAATAATGAAAACTTTCTTCTCTCTCTCTCGTTCTGTAATATATTATACTAGCTTTTGCCAGCGGCTTCGCCCGCTGTAACCAATTTAAAAATAACCTTAACCAGTTATACCTACACCAAACCTTCCTTATGAATCACTCTATTTATTGGTGAAAACCGCATGAAAATCTGTTTAGTAGTTTTTAAGTATATCGCAAACAGACAGACAGACGTGGCGGGGGGGACTTTGTTTCATAATATGTAGTGGTGTAGTGATAGTGGTAATGAAAAAGTAGCATACAGAAAACATACCTAATGCTTTTTCGTAACGTAACAGTTTTTCACGTTACGCAACAATTTTTAAATTCTACTTCTACGGTAGAAGCAAAATTATAAAAATTGCCACGTAAGCTGCGTTAAAATGGAAGAACTCAATATCACAGACCGACCCTAGGATCGAAGTATGCTCAGCCGTCGCAATTTCCGTCTGGTAAAAAATTAAAATAAAACCACAATAAAATTAAAAACCATTTAATCTCTCTCAATACACTCTGAGCCTAATCTAACACTATTACCTGGACAAAGCTCGACATCAAAGATCGAAGGGGCTGGGTAATCTGAACTTTTCAAGTCTGATTCATTCGTAACTCCATGACCCAGGGGTTGCACTGAATTATTCAAGTTATTTATTTCTGTTACTTCATACACTTCCAACTTCTCTATGCTTACTTCACTTTTCGTTAGTGTAAATAATGCAACACAAAATAATAACACTGCGAGGTCCTTCATTTTGGCCGTTTCTTTCTACGTTCAGAGTATACTGATAGTCTAACAGTTACCGGCTTCTTATATAATGTTTATTTGTTAATTCATCGTCGTTAATAACATGTGTGACTAATTACTACTGTTGACTGAGAGTGTTTCTGTTTCTTAGTGTTCCGTACCTCAAAAGCAAACGGAACCTTTATAGGATAACTTCGTTGTCCGGCCGTTTGTCTGCCTGTCAAAACCACGGTTTACTCCTTCATCATGTTGAAATTAATAGCAAGTATGTAAGTTGAGCACCGATGGACGGTGGGGCAGACGAGTCCTGGGGTGGAGACCGCGTATCGGCAAACGTAGTGTGGGACGCCCCCCAGCTAGATGGACCGACGACCTTAAAAAGATGGCTGGGATAGACCAGATGCGGAAGGCAGAGGATAGAGTGTTGTAGCGCAGCCTGGGAGAGGCCTATGTCTAGCGGTGGTCTGCGATAGGCTGAGTTGATGTAAGTTGAGACCAGTGGTGGCCAAATCACAGAACAGAGGAAAGGGCCCAATGGTCACGGTCCTGACTTACGAGTTGTAGGTCGTGCGTCCGAACCCAGGCAAGTGCTTTACTTTGTGTAAATAATTTTATCAGAAGGAACACACCTTATGGAAATCAGTATGTCTTAGAACCATAAATTCGAAGACATGTGACACCGACCAACCCGCCCTGGATGCACGGCCCACACCGTCTCACCAAGAGGATGCCTGTATTTCAGCTGCCGCAACACTATATGCCGATTATGTTATGTATGTAGGTAAGCCTATGGTCCCCTGAAGCTCTAAAAAACCCAGCTTCTAAGTCTATGCAATACAAAAATACAGCTATGCGACAAATTTTCATACTTACAGGCAAATGGATCAAATCTTTAAGGTATTTTCCGTTGACCTAGAACCATGAAAATCGGCAAAAAGCATCGGAAAGCGTTCATTTGTAGTTTTACCACCAAAAAAAATGCATTGACGTAAAATTATGATTTCGATTTATCGGTGACAATTTTTCAACTACAAAATTAGATTGTTCTTGGGATAAATTCACCTCAACTACGTAACCCTTCATTGTCCGTGGTTCAACACACACTTGGCCGGGTTTTTAGCTATTAAAGCCACTAAGTGCTTACGTGATTTTTTATTAATCATTATAAGATCCGCTACATAAGTTTTTTTTTATAATGAATCACTATTATACAATCACTGTTTTGTACCGGTATAAAGTGTGGGAGTAAAGGTTAACGAATATGAGTTTTAAGTTTGTGTTTTAGGTTGATAACCCTATGAAAAACCTCTACCTCTTGATAAAAAAACACAAAATTTTGCCTTTTCCCAAATATGATTGGGTCTGCTTCCAGTCTAACCTTATGCAGCTTACTACAAGTACTTCACATGGACCGACTGCCTATCTGACCTCTACAATCTTGTTTCTGGGCTCAGATACTTTTTTTTGGATTGGAAATCATTGAATAACTTCTCCAGCTCTGGGGAGCAGGAGGGCGTGTCAAAGTTTTACTTCTTAAAACCCACCCATGTTCCTTCAGTTGCCTGTGAGCCAGGAGTCGCGGGGCTCAGATGCTTAATAAAACTGAAGTTTCAAAAAAACAATTTACCAAAATTAATAGTTTAATCTTTAGTAGCACACTCTGAGCCTATTCTAATACTATTCCTGGAGAAGGCTCCATAGCGAAAGAAGATTCCACGAATGGCAATGGATTATTCTAGTCAGCTACTGTTTTATATAACGGGGGCTGCACTGGATAATTTAAGTTATTTAATTCAGTTATATCATAAACTTTTAGCCTTTCTACAGACACTTCACTTTTAGTTGGTGCAAATAATGCAATACAAAATAGGAACACTGCAAGAACCTTCACGGGTTCTTGGCTTCTGAGATACAAGTATCTTTTTACTTAGTTCAGGAGCCAGCTGTTCAACCTGTTTTTGTCCACCACTTGTACAATCATGTTTAGTGTATGACTATACCTATGTGTTTCCCTTTGTACAATAAAGTTATCAATATTTTTTTTTCATTTTGACCGTTTTCTTCTACGTTCAGAAAGTACTGATGGTCTAATGATATGTTCTTTGTATTTGTACATTCATCTGCGATTATCATCATAATTATACTTACGCTACAGTCATTATTACAGAGAAATTTTCTAGGTATTTTTGGGTCATTACGCTTGTTAGGGTAAAGTCACAGCGGCACGTCTCTGCGAAAAAGATATTCAAATGAAGAATCTAACAGTCACGATAGATTTATAACTTACTGGCTTTTGCTAGCGGCTTCGTGAACGTGTAGATCGGAAATTATCCCACAGGAACGTATTACCGGGATAAAATTTAATTCAGATTATAATCTGTCTGTGTGCCAAATTTCATCCAAATCCGTTCAGCCGTTGTGGCGTAATTGAGTAACAAACATCATAAATGCGTGCACAGAATGGACAGGCCCACTCAATCTGTGTGGTTCTTTCCTCAAAACACCAGTCCACATGGTTTTCACATGAGCTGACCAAGATTATGTCTGGACTTTAAAAGAGACTGTGTCCTCTGAGTTTGTTTCGGCCTTTCTTCTCAGAGTAGTCGGATTGGAAACGCTGACCTCATCTAGTTAAAAAAAAATATGATTGACGTGTAAAAGTGTTTGTACAAACCTACTTACAGAAATAAAATCATTTATAGAAATAAATTCATTTATCATTTATCATAACAACGTGGGCCCAGTGTGGGTTGGTAAGTAGATGTCACATGTCTTTGAATGTTCGGTTCTAGGACATCAGTAATGATGAAATAATTTACACAAAGCAATGCACCTGTCTACTAATCGTTAGTCGCGACCGTTGTCACTGGGACAACACGTTTCTCAAAGAAAATTCAACAAAATTTATAACAGGACCTTAAATAACTAACAGAGATTGATGAAACTACCCTTCAGACCCAAATCTCAGTGTGAAAAAACCTAATGTTGGTGATGATTCTGTTGTGCACTAACTAAATTTCATTTTGGCTATTGCTATACTTTTGCTTCTAATAGAACAAGAAAGAGACGGAAATAAATAAGAACTGTCAAATTTTAACTAAGATTTTTGCCGACGCAACTGCGAGGTATTAAATTCATCATGCATAAAATCACGCCAAATTCAAGGCAATCGAGACATAATTTCGTTTGTCAGTTCTAAAGCGTCATTTGTCTTTTTCTTTCGCGCTCTGTCAGTAAGAGATAGCAATTCTCTTAGTTTAGTATAGGTGGCGAACAAAAGAATCGGCACTATTACCTTGTTGTGCAAAGCTTCACTCACTTTCAGATAGAAAACAAAAACCACATTAAAATCAAATTTATTTTAATCTCTCTCAACACAAGTTGAACCTATTCTGGCACCATTTCCGGGACATGGGTCCACGTTAAACAACGAATTTAAGGGCTCTTCTGGATTATCCCCTGTATTAGTCCCTCCTGGGACTCCCGTCCCTCCGGTGGCCACTTCATTTTGTTGGCTACTCGTTATTGTTACAAATGCGACACAAAATAATAGCACTGCTAGATTCTTCATTTCGACTGTCTTCCTTCAAAGTTCAGAGGGTACTGATGGTGTAATGATTGCGTCTTTGTATAAGATCTTTCTGTGGACATATTTTTGCTGAACGATTATGGTAATGATGTTGACAATGATGGTGGGAAGTACTTAAATTGTCGGCATTTGTTTATTCATTTTCGATAATGACACCTGTGCCTACACATTACTCAGCAATTTTTTGGCACTTTTTGGGTTTATTCATATTAGTTACGTTTCCTACGTGATTATGGTCACAAAACGTCGCATTATGTGATCTCTGTGTACTAGCTAAAAGTCTTGGCCCGAAGAAATAACACAGGAATACGCTCAAATAATTTAGTGAACATAACGAACATCTTTTTTATTAATGAGGATAAAAATATATACACTGGATAATCTTCCAATTACTAAATTGACTAAAGAACTGTTAAAAATAAAAATAAAGTAACTTATAACTAAAACTGTTAAGAAACTAAAATATGACATCTAATAATTCCTTCGTATAGTTGGAATAAAAACTATTTACATGTTTAAATCTAGGGCAACTTTCGGTCATGCCTAGTGCTGTCTTTTCTGTGATCGTTTTTTTGGGTTTTAGTCTGAGTCTTTTGCGCGTGGGCTCACGCATGGCCGACTTGAAAATCTCTAAATAGACTTCAAACCTAAGTCGGCTGGAGCAAAGAAAATCTCCACAGGTGGGGGTTCACGGATAGCTCAGATCATAAGTGCTTTACATCCATATCACCTTTGCATTTGATGATCTTATGACTGCATTGGTCAGCGGAGTTCCCGCAGCTGAATTTCGAGTCAAAGATGTTTGAGCTTTTTGCCATCGACACGCTAAAAAGAAAAAGTCCGGGATTGTCTCGCTTCTGTCACCTTCTCCTTGCCATCGTGGTGACAGAAGTGATAAAATCGAAAGCAGGAGGATGGAGAGACACAATAGAAAGTTTAAACAACAAACACACATATAGAAACACGTATGTGTGTTGTCACTTAGTGCGCAACTATTATTATTTGATTTAGTGAGTTTAAATCAGATTTTGATTTCGTCTCTATAATTAATTAAACTAACTGAAAAAATAAAAACCAAAATAGGAGATACTTACTAGAGAATGGGCAACAACGTTCTCTATGCATTTGAGCACCATACTGCAATCGCCAACCCGCCTGCCAAGCGTGGCGATTATGGCAAATCCCCCCCTTTTAGGGGAGCTTTATGTCCACCAGTGGACGTCTTTCGGCTAGGAGATAAATGCAAAAGAAATTATATGTGCTTGAATAAACAATCTTAGATAATTTACATGTATTGCCAAATATTCAACTATCTGCTTTAGTTGTGTAAATTGATGTTAAATTGACCTTTGGAATAAAAAGGTCCTAAATAAATTTAGATTGTAAAGCAATTTGATCTTTGTCATGTATGACAATGAGCTTATGTTCCCAAAACGTCTACTTGAACTCCGAATTCATTTATAAGTTGATTATGACACAGATAAAACAAAAAATGTACGGAAGAGAATTAGAGTTGTATTTTGATCGATTTACTTATTTGGTGACCTTACTACTCAGTACATGTTTACAAGTTACTACTTAACGCCAAAACATACTGCGTCTTAATGGCATTTTTTGTGTGCGATGAAAAGTAGCTTGAAGGCTCACTTAAGAGGCTGACAAACGTACTTGCACACTTAGTTTTTTTTTAAATTACCAACCGAAAAAAATAACGCGAGAATTCCAAAACAGGTTCCGCGTCGATGTCTTTTACACCCGTATATGCGATATTTTAGCCCACAGAGCACGACCACACTTCAGATACAAATCAAGCATATCACCATTTACTCGTAAAATAAATTAAACGTAATAATAACATTAACACTAATAATTCCCGAAGGATTAGGCAGAGGTACACCCACAAAAAATAATAAAATGAAAAGAGTTTATTCAATTAAATACATGCAATTTTTACTTGGTTCTAATATTTCAATTTATTGTATTTATATTATTTCTATTGTTCCGTGTGGTGCCGGACGTAAAGAATAGCACCATCCCATATCTTCCCGTGGATGTAGTAGAAGGCGACTAAAGGACTTACTAGAGAATGGACAGCAGCGTTCTCTATGCATTTTACCACCATACTGCGCTCGCTAACCCGCCAGTCAAGCATGGCGATTATGGAAAGGACCTCCATTTTTTTATTTTTTGGGGGAGGCCTATGTCTAGCAGTGGACGTCTATCGGCTGAAATGATGATGATGACGATTATTATTTCAATGGTAAAAGTCTCCTCTCTGGCGTAGCCTTCCCGTACGTCTCTCCAAAGTTTTCTGTTAAGTATTTTCTATTTGCGTCCATCTTGCTCCCACTCTTTCATATAATATTTACTCGTACTATGACACATTTTTCCGGAAGATTTGCGTGTAGTAGTAGTTTATGAAACTGTTGCATAATGCGGGGTATTAAAACACGAGGCATTGGCGAGGTTGTTACCTAATAGTATCACACCAGCTATTAATACTTAGTTATGTGAAGTTTCATAGTTTAAATGCATTACATTCGAATAGAACCTACTTAATAAAAGATCAGAGTTAAAAAAGTAAGAAATGATTTTATAATGCTTTAAAAACTTTTTCCAAAAAAAACAACCAACTTCCGTAAAAACACTACAAAGTGAAAAATAACTTTAATTTCGGAAGGCGGTGACTTAGTACCGAAATTAAAGTTATTTTTCACTTTGTAGTGTTTTTTCGGAAGTCGGTTGTTTTTTTTGGAAAAAGTTTTTATTTTTCTCTTTTTAGTTATAGTACCTACCCCACTAATTCGAAATTTCATCATCCTTGGGGTGCAAAACAATGCATATTTATGCGATATCAGCAATCGCGGTTTATTTTTTGAAGAGTTCCGTTGTCTGTCTCCGAAACGCATCATCAGATCTATATGAAACGGGACCACACAAGAAGCACGAGCTTTGAAATAAAAAAATAATCATCAAAATCGGTTCACCCAGTCGAAAGTTATGAGGTCATAAACATTTAAAAAAAAACATACAGTCGAATTGAGGACCTCCTCCTTTTTTTGAAGTCGGTTAAAAATAGTGGGCCCCGCATACGCACTCTATTAGAAAAAAATAGGTGATGGAAACGCTTTGGCGTTTTGCCCTGTATCGTATTGGTAAAAAAATGTTTATAACATTATTTTGTTAGAAAAAACGGTGATTATTATGGTTCTATTGTTAAATTTCCGCACTATGTAAAAGTATGACAATTTAAACTAGTTTTGAAGTTTATTATTAGAATTGACATGAGAGTCGATAAAATAAATTAATTAGAATTAATTTGAATAAAGCACAGAAATCTCGATGTGTTACATGTCGCCGTTGCACTCGTGCAAATCAGGGATTATTTATTACTAGCTTCTGCCCATGGGTCCGCTCACGTGGAAGTCAGTTATCGAGTAAAAAAGTATCCGTTGTCCTTTTCCATATCCCAGGCTATAATCTCTGCCAAATATGATCGATTCAGCGGTTTAGGCGTGAAAGCGTAACAGACAGACAAACAAAGTTACTTTCGCTTTTTAAACGTCTGGCTGACGTAGTCCCACGTAATAGACGCGACAATAACCAAGTGTGTACCCATCCAGCCAAAACTGCACTGATGCGCAAGAGTGTCTACTGCATGACTCCGGTCATTTACAATAAATTACTTAAGCAATGGAAAGAATTACCGCTGTCATTGTTTTAAAACAGGCTCCGAAGCTTTTTAACGCATAAAGCATATTATAATGTCAGCGAATTCCTTACTGAAAATGAATTTTGTATAAAAGTATTGTGTAGTGTTTTGTTGAGAATTTTGTATGTGTAAATTGTGTGTTGGTGATATAGGTCACCAAGTTGTGACTTAAAACTATTCAATGTATGTTAAAATGATTGCCTTTATTATTTTAGCTCCAGACTATAAGTTTTGCATGCCTATTGGTAAAATATGGCTGAACCTATCTGTAATCAATTTATCACCATGTACTGTACCCATATTTGCAAATAAACGACTTACTTACTTACTTATTATTAGTAGGAATTTAGTTGAATTCTATAATTTATTCAAATCCACTTACGTATAAAGACAAATCGAGGCTGTGATTAACATAATAAATAATAATAACAAGTTTTAATTGGTTTAAGAATAAGAAAATTGCTAAATAACTATTTAATTTAAAATTTATTACATTGTGAACTAGTGCCGTCAGTAATCCACATGAAGTACTTAAATATCGTTTCGTTAGTGTGTGTTGTTCTTCAATTTAGTTATGTGCGCCCCTGGTGAGGAACGAAAAGCGACTATAAAAGGAGTTAAAGAAGGTCCAAAATCAAAACAAACTAAAAGTGGTATTTTTTTTTAAACGTTGCCCCACACTAGGAATTACTCCTGTATTGTGGGTGGGTTTACAATCATTTAAATACACATACACAAACAGCCAGACCAGGAACAACTACTTGTAGGTTATACAAATATTTGTTCCGTGCGGGAATCGAACCCGCTACACGCAGCACACCAGTCAATCGCTTAACTACTGCGCCAACCGTGCTGTCAACTCCACGTATTACTCCAAGACCACCTTCTAGATTTACCGCACTAGCTGCAATGGCGTGTGCTAAGGGTCATAATCGCCTTAATAATGTATGTGTTCTTCGTGATGTTTGAATTGTTTTAACTGATTTATTTCCTTCATTTATTTAAGCTATCTTGTGAAAATCGGGATTTCCTGTGATACCTTATAAAAGGCCGCCAGACAGGGTAATCAAACTGCCAAGCCTTTTTCGAACTATGGTTCCAGTCTAACTGGATGCAGCTGAATTCCAGTATCTTACATGGAGCTACTGCTCATCTGACCTCTACAGTCCACATACTGGGTAATACAATACCCCTTGTAAGACCTGTAACATAATCAGCTTTAAATGTCCCCACTGTTGGGACACAGGTCTCCTCTCGGTGAGAGGGAGAGTGCAATAACCCACCACGCCGGATCTGTACGGGTCGATAGATGTCACATGCTTTCGAAATTTTTGGTTCTACGAAATGCCGGTTTCTTCACGATGTTTCCATAATCAATTTACACAAGGTAAAGCACCTGTCTGAGTTTGAACCTACGACCTACACTCGTAAGTCTCGTGGCTCGTAAGTCGCGGCAATCACCGCTAGGAGTCGTGGCCGTTACAACTAGAGACTACAAGTAACGACTGCCAAACACACACGAATGACAGCCGGGATCAACGGCTTGAGGACAAAGGATTTCATGAGAGAAAGCACAAACGAAGTTTTTATTTAAATGAGACTTCTCAGTCGAATAGAGTAAAACTAGAAGGACAATAAACTCCATGGCAGCTTGCTCCCTTAAACTAAAAGTTACCTCAATCAACTCAGCCTATCGCAATCCACTGCTGGACATAGGCCTCTCCAAGGCAGCGCCACAACACTCTATCCGCCGCCTTCCGCATCCAGTCTGTCCCACCCACCTTTTTAAGGTCGTTGGTCCATCTAGCTGGGCGCGTCCCACACTACGTTAGCCGATACGCGGTCTCCACTCCAGGACTCGTCTGCTCCACCGTCCATCGTTCCTTCGACAAACATGGCCAGCCCACTGCCACTTCAGCTAAAAGTCTCAAACTTTTAGTTAAAAGTTATCTGACTATTTAATAAATTACTATATGAGCTGATATTTCTATAGTCAGATAACTTTTATCTGAGGAATATATATTGTCGGTTTGACAGCTTTTGTATAGAAAATATGCATAACTGTCAGATTTATTCTTCAGATAAAAGTTTTCAGACTATACAAAAATCAGCCCTTACAGTAGTTCATTGGTACATTTTTCACTTGCATAAATTATTTTGATCATCATTACCTTTATTTTTATAATTTCACAAAGTAATAATGGCTAATTATCAAGGTAAACGACGCACTAGTAGACCGAATATTATATAGGTACATGTTGAGAAGACGACAAAAAAATATAGCGGGACCACATTGGTTGCAAATAGCAAAAAATAAAGACAAATGGGAAATCTTTGGAGGCGGCCTTCAGCTAAGGGCGTCCATGCTCAAAAACATTAAACATAAAAATAAATAGATATCTCTAGCTCAATTAAATTTAGTACAAGAAAAAAAAATGTAAAATGGTATCGTTAAATGTTTTGTAAAACTTAATTTGCACCGAATTAAAGGATTTTTTATTTTCTTAAATTTATTGTCAACCGTAAGAAGCAGTAACGAATAGCATTTTATTTTTAGTTTATAGATATTTACATAAAGAAAAAAAGCAATAATCAAAACATAATATGTTCGCACTCATAAGTTATAGATAAGAATATGAAGTGTATTCTAATCCTTGTATCCGATTGATGTTATTTCCACCTAAACGAATATTATCTTTATACAAATGTAAATTAAGTTGATTTCACAATCACATGCACCTGTGGTATTTTACCTAGATTACTTCGATGATCTTATACTAAAAGATAGACCATCGAAGCAACTCCTAGAGTCAAATAAAAGTAGACTGTTTGGGAAAACGAACAACTGCTGAAGAAAATGTCTACCTTCACAAAAACAAAACAAATGATACACTCAAACAATTAAAAATAATTTAATCAGAACACACAGCATTATTTCGATACAGTTAGAATGTTGGCACACGTGATCACTCTTACTGTTTATCCATTATATTTTTGAACACACCTTTCGACATTGTCACTGGGCGAATAGTTGTGAGACGTACGTTTTCCATTTCGTCATCTTCAGGGATCCAGTATGCCCCAAAAGTGTATAGTATGAAAAGGAATATAGCCACGTATATATGCTTCATCTCGACAGTTTTCTACACTAGTTCACGATGAAATACGGTTTGTAAATGAGCAACGATGCTTTTTATAGTAATATCCTTTTTCCTTAAGGCTTACAATAATTAATTACTTATTTTTTTCTATGCTAACCCTACGGTCACATATATGTATGTTCACTGTAATTTCCGTACCGCGTAAAGCATTATAAGCCGTTGGTCCTAGCTGTCCTTCGATCTTTGACAGGTGATACGTATGGTGAGAAGCCCGAAAGCGAAACAACCACTCCCTAACCAAGAAGCTTATACATAAAAGTGGAGACAACACTCTAAATACCCAAGTGAAGACGACTGTGGTCGAACGCTCTCTTTCTAAATTCACACATAAGAACGAGACAGTGATATGTGTTTTCTATCTCTTATATATGTATTCAGAAAGAGAGTGTCCGTCCACAGTCGTCTTCGATTAGGGATTTAGACAGTTGCCTCAAGTTTTATCTATAAGCTTCTTGTCCCTCACCAAGGGGTAATCTGTCATGTTATCCAATGACGGGGTTGTGGATTACAGATAGGCAGTTGCTTCATGTGAAATACTGGTTTTTAGCTGCACAAGTTGGACTGGAAGTCAATCTAAGCAGATGATGACTTTAGCAAAATCTATGCCGCTAATGTAGCCTCAGGGTTACAAGTTATATTTTGATTAAATTATGCTAATCGCAAACATGAGTACAACTTTGTTTTTTGTACTTAAAAAAGTGACTTGAATAAACAGCAAATAAATTATATAGATAAAAAATGGCCTAGGTTTAGTTAAGCTGACTGGTTTTGTAGATAATAAAGATACGTGACGTAGATGAAACAAGAATTTCTACTATAATTACGGAAGTAAATAACAACCGTCAAGTTCAACTAGCCATATTGGCTCCATCCAAGAAGCTTATAGATACAAGTGGAGGCAACATCTTCTCTCTTTCTCTCTCTCGTGGTCTAGCGCTCTCTTTCTGAATACATACTTAAGAGAGAGAAAACACGTATCACTGTCTCGTTCTTTTATGGGTTAGAAAAAGAGCTTTAGCCCACAGTCGTCTGAAATGTTGCCTCCACTTTTATCTATAAGCTGCTAAAACGTGTGTTACGTAATCAGGGTGCTTTTTTGTGAAAGCCTTCAAGGGCAGATTCCATCATGTTTGAAGTTAAGAGCGTTCATCCCACGCGGGCTGGCAATGGCGCATTTATAGCGGTTTTTCGTGATTATTTCATTAAATACAATTCAATTCAGCTTAAATTTCATTTCAGCCATGCACTAGATCATTGGTATTTACAAGTTTGTGTACTATATTTTTTACAGTTATTTTAGTATTTACTTATAAAAATCGACATATCGTCAATTATTTTCTATTCGCATTACTTAATACGATTAAATGTTTTTATTAAAGAGTAAATGTTAAAAATTATTATAAGTACCAACGATCTAGTGCTTGGTTGAAGAAAAATAGTACTTTTGTTTCATCATCATCATCAGTATTTCGGCCGAAAGACGTCCACTGCTGGACATAGGCCTCTCCCATGCTCCTCCACTTCGACCGGTCTTGTGCTTCCCACATCCAGCGGATTCCCGCGGCCTTCACAAGGTCGTCGGTCCACCTTGTGGGAGGCCTTCCCACTCTACGCCTTCCGGTACGTGGTCGCCACTCCAGAACCTTTCGGCCCCATCGGCCATCTGTTCTGCGAGCAATGTGGCCTGCCCACTGCCACTTAAGTATGGCAATTCTTCGGGCTATGTCGGTTACTTTTGTTTGTATTTAATTAAATAATCACGAAAAACTACTACAAATGCGTTGTTGCCAGCCCACGTGGAATGAACGCTCTTAATGTATAATTCTGTCGTATTATAAAGTAATAAGTAATCCCACTAATGAAGACGAAGCAATTTATCTACATACAGAAATACAAATGAAATACTGTTCGTTGGTAAGTAAATCACATGAGAACCCATTTATTTTGGCAATATTTTGTTTTAGTGTCTGTAATCGTTTGAATTCAAATTTTTTTGGAAAGAAAAAGTAGAAAAGTTTCCTGTAAAATTGGAAAAACTAAAAGTAATTATTTCTATGAGATTTTAGTTTATTTTTAATGATATCGTTTGACATTTATTAAAAATCATTTATTTGCTTACAATGTAGATACATTTACCACACACAAAAACACACACTTCACACTTTCATACTTGACCTTATGGTGTAAATTCCAAAATGATGTAATCGTCTATACCTACTGGTGCGCACGGATATCTGACCTTTTACGTTTTTATTATTTATTCGTATAGTCTCAATACAGGTTCATATTAAACGGTTTTATTTAGCTTGCCCTGTTTGGGTTAAATTTAGTATATAAAATTTACCCCCTTCCTGGCGTAGCGTAACCTGAGTAATTATGTAAATAGCATATGAGCGGTTGACTTTTGATAGAAATTTCACGTGCCCCACGATTTTATTTTTTTGTTTGATCAGTGCCCTAGATTGCCATAGATTGAGGAAAGTGGTGTGATGACTGGTACCAGACCTACTGAATTATTTTTTAGCTTTTAGTACATTATCTACACCATTATTTTCATTAAAACCGTTTAACTTAATTTTTTTTTACTTATTTTTTGTTTTGTACCATTGGGGCTCGTGGCTAAGTAATATCAGCTGTACGGGCCGATCTATCAGGTTAAGCTACGCTTGCCGAGGTACATCTTTGGATGGGTGACCATCTTTACATACTGAGACTGGTCTGTGCCTCGGAAAGCACGTTAAGTCGTTGATCCCGGCTGTCATTCGTAGATCTTTGCCAGTCGTTACGGGTCGTCAGAAGCCAGCAAGTCTGACAATCAGTCTTACCAAGAGATGTCGTATTACCCAGTTACTGGATTGTTGAGGTCAGATAGGCAGTCACTCCACTCCATGTAAAATACCGGTATTCAGCTGCAACCGGTAAGACTGGAAGCCAACCCCAATTAGTTTGGAAATGGCTAGCCATTTCCAATCTGCCTAGGCAGATGATGATGTTTGTCTTGCACCATTATACCAGAAATGGTTTGTATTGATACTCACATTCGCTATAACAAGACTGCTTAATCACTACTAGGTGTAAGCAAGTATTGTAGATACATCTATAGTGGGGCGCTTACACGAGCAACCAAAATTGGCCCGCCCTGTGCAATTCTCGTCAACTACGACGTCACGACTACATCCAGCCATTTAGGGCATTGGCAACATGTAGCGAGCTTTTGCCAGAGATACGGCCACACAATATCATGCAGTATGAAGCAACATAAAAATCTAGGCAATACCCTACCCCCCACCGCCTCCGCCGCCGGCCGGTTCCTCTCGCAAAAACGAGACGTAGTTATACGTACAAACAAGATAGAAATAAAATTCCAAACCGATTGGATATTCGGCAACTCATGAAATATATGGAGCAATCAGAAGCAATATCCCTGAAACATATCCGTCATTTATTGTTGTTGCTCCAGATTGCTCCATTTAATTGATCCAGATTGATCCGTTAGTGTCAAAAAATTGTGCATGTAAAAGCACCTTTATATATTGTACGTAACTATTATTACCAGTTAGTCGAAATTCATATGGACGTAATAAAATCTCGGCGGGAATTTTTCGCGCACTGCATTTTCAACTCTCGGTGGTGAACCGAGCATTGATAATGCATCTCTGCGGGTCCAAAAACACACTATTCGATTGCCAACTCTCAGCAATAAGCAGTGCATTGAAGATCCAATCCGCGAAAAGATATCGCTGCTATTTTATTACGTCTGAGAGAACTTGGAATTACAAGTAATACATCTACCAGAAATGGCATCCATGCTAGTTTGATTTTACGTATAACTGCGCGCAAATGACTTGAACAGTCATGGTGCAAACTGCGGTGCCCTGCTAATCCAATACACTGTAACTTTTGAAAACCACATGTGAGATATCGTAAGTTTTGTTACAATTTTTCAACATGTTAAAACCTTAATTTCAACGTTAAATAGTGTTTTTAGCTTGCCATATCTTGCACAATATACACTGAATGAAAAAAATGTTGTTCAGGGGTACTACAGAGACTTAAATAAACTTATTAGGCGTTGTTAAGCTAAAACACTAAAAATTGAGTTACAGTATTTTGGATTGGCACGGGAGCGCAGTTCTCTACTCTTGAATGGATTCGCGTCCCCGCGCGTCATACCTAAGTGCCTCAAAACACACCGTATGATCGTTTTTCACACATGTTTAAGTTACCTATTTTCTAGCCCCATTGTACAGGGTCAAATTCAGTTAACTAGTGAAAATCCGTAGACGGGTAGGTAATATTTTCTAAATTAAATCACTATTTGAAATTTTAGAAAGAATAAATAGCGTTTATTTAGACACAGTTCGAGAAACACAAAATACAAAAAAGTGAAAATTATGTTTTAACAACAATAGTTTATGCTACACGGTTGCGCCAAAAGGTGCAGACAGCTACTGTCTGACGCTTGTTTTTTAATGAAACTTTAGAGACAAGTGACAGGTAGTACAAACAATTTCAACATACTTAATATATATTTATTATCCACATAAATAGATAAATAAACTAGAAATCAAATCTTAAGCTTTCTGTAATGCTTTTGTAGTACTGTCTTAATGTCATGATTTCCTGATTTTCGTGTAACCCAGTATCTAAGTTCAGTTCAGATAGGTTCAGAGTTCAGAAAGTTAGTCGCATCATGTATAATACCGAGATTCAGCTGCATTCAATTAGACTGGGAGCCGACCCCAACATAGTAGGGACATGGTCGGACAGATGATGATGTGTGTAGATTAATCGTCAACACTTTGACAAATCGATCCAATCCTCCGTGTTCCTGTGGCACATCCGCCTTCAAGAATCAGCATAGTGGGGAAACGCTTCAATACTTTATGAGGGTAAAACACTCCTTTTACATCACTTTCATTTTCAATAACAACGTTATAACCGCCTTCCAACGTGGTTGTCTTGACAGCATCTTCCACGCTTTTAATCACAATTTTATTATTTTGAATATCAAGACTGGTTGTTCTAACTTTTGTATTTATTGGCAAAGATGAAATCTGTTTAATAGCACAGCATAAAATACACAGTAAATATATTATTCTCTTCATGTTAATCAACGGGCGTTGTAATCGCGAATGACGTTCGCTGTATTTAAGGAACCAGACCATTTTATTTTTATCGGACCGGTTCCCCTATACTTTGAGACTGAATTGCAACATTTCGACTGTATGGTAAATATTGCAAATGCTAAGGCATGGATGGGTGACAATCATTCAGGGTCGTCGCCAAAATTCTGCTGACTAGTCTTACCAAAGGGTATCGCATTACCCAGTAACTGGGTTGTGGAAGTCAGATAAGCAGTTGCTCAATGTGAAATACTGGTTTCAACTGCATCGGATGAGACTGCAAGCCGACCCAAACATTGTTAGGGAAAGACTAGGCAGAAGCAGATGATGATAAATATTGAAAACTGCCTGTGGCCAGCAGTGCACGTCATTTGACTGCTATCTATATTATCTTGCCCTTATCCTAATTTATTTGGGGTCTGCGAAACATATACATCTTCTTTTTTATTACTCCGATTTTAGTTCTAAGACATGCTTCCTCTCGATGTTTTCCTTCGCCGTTTTGAGAGCAGTGGTGAAGAAATAAATTAAACAAAGTAAAGCACCTACCACGGTTCTTACACATGAGTCCATGACCTTATAAACTCGTAAGTCAAGGCCGGTATCACTCTGCCACCAGTGTTCCAACTATCGACAACACAAAGTAGGCAACTAGAAAAAAAATACCCAACGTTACTTTTTGAGCGTGACAAATAAGAGATTACAGCTCTCTTGTTTGTCACGCTCAAAAAGGAAAGTTATACTTCATGTATAAAAAATAACAAAAAATAAAAACAGTGTTGTATTTCGATACTGAATCTTTTATTTCAGGCATTTTTGACATTCAATTGCATAATTATCTTTACTTTTACAAACCCATAACACTTATTTCAATTTTAAAAAGCTCTCAAATATTCGAAAACCCCGTTTCAAATATATGTTTCGAAATTAAATGAACCTCCCAAATATTTGAACTCTGCTGAAGAGTTCCCTTCCCGGCGGTGTCCTTACAGTGATCGAGATGTGATTCGCTAATAGAGGTCCGATAGTTGGCCGGTCAAAGGAATTGTAAATCCAGACACCGGTTATCTGGGTGTTAGCGTTTCCATTAAATACAATTTCTTGGCTCTGTGACACGTTCGCGATACCAGCCGCGTAGTAGTATTCACTGCAAATGTTAAGTAATTATTGTCAGAATTAATCGTTCGCCTTCAAGTTTGCCGTAAGGAAGTTTAAAAAATAGTAGTTTAAAAACCTTGTTTTTTAAACTATTATTTTTTAAATCTTCCTTATTTTAAACTTTCCTTATTTTAAACTTCCTTATATTTTTTTTTTTTTTTTAGTTGAAATTATTGAATTGGCATCGGTCCTTGATACGTGTGCAAAGTTTCAAAGAAATCCGACGTTTCGAAGGGGGTGAAACCACGTTCAAAGATTTTCAAAGATACCTAGATACCAAACTAATAATAAAAAAGCGTGTTAATAATGCCATATACGTGGAACCCTCAGAAAGATTTGCGAAAATAAAAATAAAAATCTATCGGTAAATATTTTTTATCTACTCTTTTCAAAGTACTCTCCACTAGCCTCTAAACAAAGTTTCATGCGTCTGAACCAGTTTTCGAAAAAAACACTTTTGCCAGTCCGCCGCAGACACCTCGTTTACAGCCTGCTCGAACGCTAACAACGCATCTTCCGGCGACGAAAATTGGATCACTTTGAGCTCATTTTTTATTTTCGGGAATAAAAAGAAGTCACACGGTGTTAGGTCAGGGCTGTATGGAGGGTGACCCAGGAGTTTGAGGGGCGTGCTGTCCAGGAAGTCCCTCGTTTTGAGCACGGTGTGCGAAGACGTGTTGTCGTGGTGGAGCAGTAGCCCGTGGAGCCCTGTGTTTGGTCGCTTGTTGCTCACAACAGAGACAACTTCTGTCAAGTCTTTGGTAGTATACCATTCAGCGTTGATGCTTCTTTGGTTCCGTAAAGGAATTGACACCATGTAGCCATATCATATCACGGTACCATTCCATCCAGGCCTGCTTCTGAGCATCGGTGAGGTTGTGCGGCACCCAGCGTGAAACTATCCTAGAAGATGTACGTGTAGAATTTCGTGAAGACTTCCCGATCCAACCTGCAGTATGTGCTGAATCTCTTGAAACTTAATTCGCCTATTGTCATGGATTAAGTTTTTCACTGCTAGCATGTTTTCTTTCGTAACAGCCGTCAAAGGGCAACCACTTCTTTCTTCATCCCCCAAAGTTAATCGACCGCGCTTGAATTCGTTATACTAATGATACACGGTTGCCTTAAAAGGGCCTTTATCCATGAATGCCATTTGAAGTCTATCTTACGATTCGTCCGGTTTCAGGCGACACTTGAAATCGTAAAATATCATAGCGCGAAAATGTTCCAGGCGCAGATCCATTTTTTAATGAGATCCGATAACCTATTTTTACTAAGAAATAATCAAATTTTCAAAATAGATTGTAACTGGCCAGTCTCTGATACATAAACCTTTTTTCGCAATACTTTCTGAGCGGCCTGGTACATATAATAATATGTCCTGTTCCACATCTTTCTTTTATTCATCAAATGTTTGTTGGCGTGTAAGGCATTCACACTTCCATGTAGATTGATTGATGTTGGTAGGTCTTGCCTTTGCACTTTCAAGTAAAATTCCAAATGTCCATGTTGTACATTGCGTTATTCATAGACAACATTTGGTTGCTAGAAATTTAAGTGAACGACTATTTCAATCACTGCAATATGTCATCAAAGCAGTCAATAACAGTCCGTAACAGCTCTTTGAATGATACATTATTTCATCAGCTTTGTGTAACTAATGACGAAGATTTCAACCGTTTGGTGTTTCATACTGAAGTTCGTTGGCTATCAAGAGGCAATTGTCTCACTCGATTTTACAACCTCGATTTGACTCTGTGATAGAGTTTTTGGAAACTAAAGATACAGAATTGTGCAACAAACTCATTACATCAAAGAATTATATAGCTTACATGACAGATCTGTATAAATTGTTCAACGACATGAATCTCCAACTGCAAGGCGATGAACTAAATTTAATTAAAACACAAAATGTCGTTGCTGCTTTCGCAGCCAAACTGCTTCTACACAAAAAGAGTATGGGCAGACGTGAGTTTCACAATTTTCCGAATTTATCAGTATCCTGCAGTAACGACGACTTGTTTGCCTACTGCCACACTGCTACTTTCCACATGGCCTTCGCCGAACGATACCAGGACATTTTGAACTTGGAAATACCAGACTGGGTGTTGGATCCATTTTCAAATGTTAACACAGCAATATCACCTCAGCTGGAAAAGAACTTATAGTATTGACAACGAACGAGGAAATAAAAATCAAGTTAAAAAATGGCTACCCAGAATGTAGGCTACAAAAACCGATCCCACAATTATACCCTGGATTGTGGTGAATCGTTGGATATTCTTTATATAGCACACGACTAGCTGCTAGATAAGACAATTATCAACGATAGGTACTAATGAACTTAATCATTAGGCTTTATCTTATTACTTATCAATATTTGTTAATAACACCTGTTTAAGGATGACTTCAAAAAAAAAACATAGTTTTACAAATCCGGTTAGCAGTTCCATAGATTAGAGCGTCCAAAGTTCAACCAAGCTCAGGATATTCGATCTGGCAGTGTTTGTGGAACATCAACCTCAATTCGAGCTAAGACGAGCCGATTTTTCCCAGAACACATCATACTAATTTTATAAATGTGAAATTTCATATATTTGGGTGTTTAGATGTTTCGATGTTTGTTACTCAATTACGCAAAAACTGTGAAACGGCTTTGGATAAAATCAAGCACATAGATAGTAACCTGGATTTCCTTATAGGGTAATATAGATTGACATATAAGTTTTATCCCGTTAGTACGTCCCCGTGGGATAGTTCCCAACCACTACGCTGGCGAGATCGCTGTATATTCATAAATTCCATGTTGCCGCCCGGCTGCGCCGGATTAAAGCAACCCGCTAAGAAATAACAGTCCGTGGATAGGTGAGCAGATAAATTGCTTACCCATAACTCTGAAACTGTCTACTGAAAACGCGAGAAATTGGCCCCTGCTGTCATTCGTAGATCTTTGATAGACATTACGGGTACCTGTACCAGTCCTAAAGTCTGATAGCCACTAACATGGAAGTAGCGCTCGCCGGCCGCTGCCGGGCACCGCTCGCTTAGCTCGCTCGGCTAGCTTAGCTCGCTCGGCTCGCGCGCGGTTGGTCGCAATTCTAACCTAACCTATTATCTACCTGATGAGCCCTGTCGGCGGAGAGTCCTGTCCGCGAAGTGTCCTGTCGGCGAAGAGTCCTGTCGAAATAATGTCTTGTCGGTGTTCAGTCTGTCGGCGTTTAGTCGTACACTGAAAAAATCGTATTAAGTCAGCTGCATCCGGCTAGACTGGAAGCCTATGACGACATAGTTGAGGAAGGTTTTCATCACCCCGATGATGATGATTACTCACTATTGCCGATGCTAGGCAAGCGGATGTCATCCGTATTTCTGTGCAAATATTATTGATAAGTTATCGAGACTTAGATGGGTTAGTTACAATTAATTAACAACGATGATAAAACCGGTTATTTTTAGCATGCGTTTGTGTGCGTAAGTAGTACTATCTTATCTAATTATATCCATAATTAATCAGTTTCCTGTAGATTTTATAGAGTATATATAGTCAGTGCACTCTTGGGAGTCATCGAGTGTAATCTTCACCAAACTACCGAGCAAGTATAAATGTAAGTGCTTTTAAATTACTTAATACCTTTTTATTAGTGTCGAGTTACAGAGTAACTGGGCTGTGGAGGTATGGTAGGCAGCCGCTTCATATGTGGTGTAATAATTTGATACTGTTGTTAATTTCCATTTTTCTAATTTAGTTATCGTAAGTATATACCTTAGGTTATTAGTTAAGTTCTTAACTGTCGCAATAGGATGAACCCTGTAATGATAGTTTAAGCTGTTATAAATAAAAATAAAATTACACACTTTAAAAACCAAACTAAAAAGTAGAAAAAATTTAAGTCTATTAAAAAGCGTGGTGTGCTTGATATTAATTGATTATAACAATACCTCAAAAAGCACCCCACGTTTTTTAATAGAATTAAATTATATTCTACTTTTTAGTTTGGTTTTTAAAGCGTGTTTTTTTAGTTTTTTTTTAACTATTATTTATTTTCTATTTTTAGTTTTGCTAACTACAAAAGCGTGTTTTATTATACATATTTTTTTAATTTTTGATTTGTCATAGGTCCTCGATAAGTCTACAAAGTTTAAATGAAATCTGACCGTTTAAAGTGGGTCAAAATAGCGTCCAAAGCAGTCGGTTACATACAAACATACAAACAAACAAACATACAAGTGAAGCTAATATAAAGCGTGTAAAAATAAATATAAAATGCTGGTATTTAGCTGCATCTTATAGTTAGACTGGTAGCCGACTCGATGATTACCTTTTTACATCGTTTAAATCTATCTGACAGCTGGGAATTCTTGCAAACCAAAGAAAAACTACTTTCTTTTGTAAAAGTTTCCGAATTGACTAAAGTTGTACTCATGTTTTTAATCCTCTGCCAGTGCAATTGATCCCACATAGGTGATTGTTTAACTAATTATTGTTTCTGCTAACATATCAAGATTTTTCGTTTTAAATATCGTAATATCTTTATTTTTTTCTAAAAGGATGCCATTGAAGTGGCGCTTAATTCACAAAATACAATTATAGTCACTGAATACTAGTCAAACCGTAAAAACAAGAAATAGTCTAGCCATGTTTTTGCTTTACATTAAAATAAATATAATACCATCTACTTTAGACCCAACTGTCCCAGAATTAGGTTATGGATTTTTCTTCAGACCCAGCACAAAACAGTGAATATCTCAGCGATTTTGCTAATTGTTAATGTTGTGTCCTTTCAGATGCAGCGCTTAATCCTCATCGCGGTGCTAGCAGCACTTACAGTCTGCAATGACGCGGCTTCCTCCCAGAATAAAGGCATTTTGTACCAAGTCGAAGATGCCTCTTTGCAAAAAGATGGCAAATTTGATATCGATACCTATTTTACCGAGATTTTCAGGTGTGTAACTACATGGAACTAATTAATAATTCAGTTTTTGGAAAAGATTCGCAAAAAATCCGGGTTACATAGGCCGTTATTCCGACTGCCAAGCAGCATTGCGATATTTTGGTAAAAATACAAAAAAACTAATTAACTAGTGACAGCCTCGTGACACTCATAAAACCGTTGTTTTTAAAGAAGCAAGAGGAAAAGCGTGTAAAGTTTACTTATCCTCCATAGGAGAAGGGATCCATTGACCACATGTGTTGTGTCTAGTGGGTAACTGCCGGACGATTGATATCTGTACGTTGTATACAACGTGTAACGGAAAGGATATATACATACCAAGGGCACGGCTTCTTTGGGTGATATCAAACGATATTGGAAGGGTTTTCTAATCCTATCTCTATATGTTTGTAACTTTTGAGAATTTTCAAAAAATTTATACCTACCTGAAACCAAATCGTCAAATTGAATTAAACAAATCACTGGGTAGAGATTTATCGTGATATTGGCAGGTAACGTGGAAAGTTATTGACCTACGGAGTGCGGTGACACGTTTCTTATGATTTGAATTTAAGAAACATACGAAACCAAAAATTTAATTGGTATCAATTCTTAGAGTATTTTATTTTGAGCTGAAACTGTGTATCTGTGTATCTTTTGTGTTTACGGATAGCAATAGGGTTTCTGTTACACCTTGTATATTATTTTGCTAGTCGCGCGGTAGACTCGAGATTTTTGGTGACGTCAGTATGCATATGACCTCATAGCATTGTTCATATGCGGCGATGTACCTAGATGCCGCCATATATTCATAACCGTAGAGTAAAGTTACGGCAAACATAAACATCAACAATGGTTAGTTAATCCGAACGCAGCCCTAAGTTTGTCTCTTTTCTCCTACGCCAGTCTCCGTATGCACAAAATCACGTATGAAATCCATTTTGATTAAAACCAAACCGTATAAACTATTTAATACTTAATAAATGAATGCCCTGTCAGTTTTTAAGTGGGCATTTTGGTGTTGAGTCATGTTAACAATTTTGAGAAAAATGTTCTTCTTTTCAGAACCAACTACCGCAGAACAGGTATCGCTGGCACAATCCAGCGCCTGAATGTAGTATACACAGGCAATTCTACTACCCGAGTGACGGCTATCGCTCTGACCCCACAGCCGCCCTTCGAGTGGGCGGATGCCCAAATTGTAAGCGGACTTGGATCATATAATGCCACCGTCAGTATAAACTCAACTGTAGGCAGAGGATTCCACTATTTACTGCAAGTCTGGGGATACGACACTGAATGGTAAAAGGGAATTTTAATATTGAAATAAAACTGTCAATGAACAATTTTGTTTTATGAATTCTGATTGTGCAATAAATTTTACTTTATTTAAATAATAATTTTATTTATCTGCATAAATGCGCGTGACTGACTCGGTCGTGTACTTTATTTAAAAAAAGAAACATCTGGCGTATGCGTATAATGTCGCCACGTTCGGGACACAACCCTCCTCTCTGTTACAGAGAGAAGGAATTATGTGCGTGTGTGTGTGTCTCAATAAGAAAGTTGGCCTACTGCTGCATACAGGGTATGTATATAACTACCCGTTAGTCTGGTGGTCGGTTTGATTCTGTTGTCGTGTAAAATTTCATTGGGTTTTTCTATAAGGAATTTCTCAGTAATAGCCTGGAGTTTGGAAGTCGGCAGAGTCATACGGCATACCCCTGAGCCTCGGAGAGCACGTTAACTCCTTTTGGTCCTGCGCTTAGAATCTCTCCGGCCGGGTCAGATTGCCGTCCCATCGGACTATGACAGTGAGGGAATGCACACACTACTGCAGTTTAATATGTCCTGCGTCGATAGCTAGACTGACATGAACCAAAACCCAACACTCCGCCTATGGGCCACCCAGAGTAAAACACACTTTCGTACTTCTGACTACCCCCGTCAGAACTCCGAAAATCTGACAAACAGTCTTACTTAGGTATCGTTTTACATAGTACTGGGTTAGATCGGCAGTCGCTCCGTGTAAGTACGGGTAATATCAGTACTTAAGAACATTCTCCTAACGCGGGCTAGCAACGGCGCATTTATGGCGGTTTTTCGAGATTATATCATTTAATCCAAACAAAAGTAAACACACACAGCTCGTTGGTATTTTCATGTTTGTATGCTATTTTTTTACATTTATTTTGGTATTTGCTTATAAAAATCGACATACCGTCAATTATTTTCTATATGCATTACTTAGTACGATTAAATGTTTTTATTGAAGGGTAAATGTTAAAAACAATTATAAATACCTCTATACCTATATATCTAGTGCTTGGCTGACAAAAAATGTACTTTTGTTTGTATTTAATGAAATAATCACGAAAAACTAGTATAAATACGTTGTTTCCAGCCCGCGTGGAATGAATGCTCTTAAGACGAAAACGAAGCCGTCCCAAAACAGTTGGGAAATGGCGGCAGGTGAAGACTGTTTTCCACTAATTAGTCCTGCTAAAAGCAAGAGTATTGGATTAACCTTTCTACTAGCTCATAATATGCAAAAATTTGCCATATATACCTATAAATTCGGTTAATTACCAGGTCAAGTTAATTACGGTTATGAACCAGCCTGTATAGCAAGCACAATCCAACGCTCGTTCATGAAGGGGTGGAACACGTGGTTGTCAGAAGGTGGAGCGCTAGTGCATCAACGCTTGTCATTGGATGCCAGTCCGCGTGGACTACGATAAGATTTTTATCAGAAAATTTTACGATAGCATAGAAAACAGGGTGTTACATAAAATTATTATGATTTTTATGAAAGGTAGGCGCAGTAATTTAATCATATTTTGAATATTGCTGTCATTCATCATGTACCCATTACTTGGACACACGCCTCCTCTCTGTGAGCGGGCCAAATACCACCACGCGGGCCCACAGCGCGTTGGAAGATGTCACATATCCTCGATTTTTTGGTTCTAGGACTTAAGCCTCTATGATCTTGGTCCAAGCAGTTGCCATAAGCACTATCTGTTCATCATCTGCCTAGCCTTTTCTTACCTATGTTGGGGTTTGCTTACAGTTTAACCGGCCGCAAGTAAATACCAGAGTTTAACATGAAGTGACTGCCGTCTGACATTATTGTGGTGCGGTATCGTGGAAAAACCGGTTGTAAATAAGTTCCGTGTGGTACTAGACGTAAAAGAATAGCGCCATGTCAATTCTTCCCGTGGGTGTCGTAGAAGGCGACTAAGGGACTTACTAGAGAATGGGCAGCAGCGTTCTCTGTGCATTTTAGCACCATTCTGCGATCGGCAACCAAGCGTGGCGATTATGGCAAACCCCCCTTTTGGGGGAGGCCTATGTTCAGCAGTGGACGTCTTACAGCTGAAATGATGAACGAAGTTCCTATTGGTTCTCCGCACTTTTGTTTACAAAATTGTCGGGACGGTCAAAGTGTTAAACTTTTTTCAGTCTAGCTTTCATTTGCCAAGTGTGCTGAGTATTACGAGCGATAAGGAACTACATTTCAAATGGTACTGAAGATAAAAATTTATACCTAATTGGACGCAAAAACAACGGGGTGTTATAAGTTTGACGTGTCTGTGTGTGTGTTTGTCTGTCTGTCTGTGGCATCGTAGCTCCCGAACGGATGAACCGATTTTGGTTTTGTTTTTTTTTTTGAAAGGTGACTTAATCGAGAGTGTTCATAGACATGTTTCATCAAAATCGGTTTAGCCGTTTGAAGATTATCAGCTCTTTTCTAGTTGATGAAGGGATTTGAGCATCTTCCACGCATCTGATCAAGTCGAAATTTGGTATTCTATTACTTCAATGATATTAGACGAACAAAGTAACCTTGAACTGATGCTGGAGCAACACCTGGAATTTCCAGGATACCCAAGTAACTCACTAAACAAACAGCAAAAGTATCGTGTTTGGGTTCATTAAAAAGGTCTCAAAGAATAGGTTATAGATAAATGGTGATCAGGACGAAGAATGAGGATAAATTAGTAACAAACTTCACTGTGGGAAACATACGCAACGCTGAGCAGATTTAAGCGAGACATTAAGTTTTAAAATCAGGAACTAAAAGTTAAAATTAAAATTTAAAAAACCCCCGACCAAAACAAAAACTCTAATAATAAAAAGTAAAAAAATATATTTATTGGCCTTTTAAGTTGTGGGTAATATTTTGATCAAGGCATTGTCAAGTCGGGGGACGGTCAGTGAAAACACCAAACAGAGGAGGCCTAGCATTTTCATTAGCCGTTTCCCGACTTGACAATGCTTTGATCAAAATATTACCCACAACTTAAAAGGCCAATAAATATTATTTTTTTACTTTTTATTATTAGAATTTTTGTTTGGGTCGGGGATTTCTAATTTAGGTTCTCGAAATAACACGTTAAATCTAACTATCACCAAGGTTACGAGTATTAGCAACATTTGTGATAAAAGTGCTGTGATTTGGAAAATCCGAAATGGCAACTTGATTGACATATACACACCGACAAATACAAACACACACACGAAACACAGACATATTGTGACCTTACTGGCGATATACTTCAAAACGGTTGGGTGCGTAGTACTTCGCAACTAATAAAGCAAACATTATGATGATACATGTAGATCTGAACTTAAACGAAGCAAAAGTATTATGTAAGGATCGTAACAGGTGACGTTTTGTTGTTTCTGCTTCCCACAGAAAGTGTCCGTGAGTTTATGTACGTATGATTATACCGTATCTTACCTACGCGGTTCACACAAGATAGCTAAGTATCATGTTTTGACTATTTTCTGATAAGTAATTTCTAAAAATAACGTTCACATCATTTTGCGTACATCGCGTACAAAATTATCGATAAGATTAAAGAGTGTGTAAAGTATGTGTGTTTATGTGTGGGTTACGCATGCTCCTTCCCCTTGCCTTGTACAAGTTTTTTTTTTTTTGAGGGTGGGACATCATCAAATAACTTCTCCCGCTCTGGGTGGAGCAGGAGGGCGTGTCATACTTTTACTGACTAAAACCCACCCGTCTTCCCTCAGTTGCCTGTGTGCCAAGGGCCACTGTATCTCTTTCGACAACCCGCACCCCTGGCAGGGCATCGGCCCTTGCGGACTCCACCAGTTGTTGCTGACATTTCTGACGGCGCGCGTGGAACACAACGCGCCGTCGACCCGGATATTTTTTGTTTTTGTTTCACGTGGAGAAATGCCTACCGCGCTACCGGGGGGAGATAGCGCAGTTGTTGGGACTGTAACCCACTAAAACTCCACGGTGTCCTCCAGTGCCGCTTGTGGCGGGAATACGGAAACGCGCAAGCTATCCGCTAACCCGCCGCGGCTGTCCGTCACCGGACCCACCTCGTAGGGGAATAAGCCCTATCACCGGCGCACCAGGACACATGGCACGCCGTGACCACCCCAGGAACCAAATTCCCCCTTGGTCCCCATGCGACGGGTCAGCACAGTGGCCCCACCGCCTACCACTTTTTGCCCGCAGGGGATAGGGAGAGCGGCCAACGCTATACCGACACTCCTCCTCACCTGCGGCCCCACCGCGTCCGCCATCAAACGGTGGCGGACCCGTCCAGGCCACGAAAGGGAAGAGCGCTACTTAGAAGTACCGGCACTCCTCCTCCACAACAGCCTGTAACCCTCAGCCGCGATGTTTCCCATTCGACATCGCGGCCCGCCTCAGTTGCGATGCACCTCACCGCAACCTACTTTTTGGCCGCTACGTCTGGAGGCAAAAGCCCTGACGAGCGGCCCCACCTTTGGGTTCCTCTTCGCTTCACCGTGGGAACCCTCCCACTATGGCCCCATGACCACGGCTACTGAGCTCTCTCGCAGCGACAATGCGGGAACCCATTGGGGCGGTTGCCGTGTACACGTTGACAATATCTTTGTTGGATTTTCAAAGCTTGACCTACGTCTAATTTTAAAATAATGAGTAACTATGTACTTACAGAGATCGTATACGGGGTAAGATTTTATCCTGTGCGCTAACTGTAACCATGAATTCAGGATATCATTCTAGACCCGATAATACAAAAATAAATCAGCTGTTCCATACATTTTCACCGCGTAGGTATTGCACTTTTCTATGAAACAGCTGATTTTTTAAACGACGAAAAATTTCTGCGCTGGGGGCTCTAGAATGATAATTATGAATTCATGGTTACAGTTTGCACACAACCTTTCCTATAAATCGTGAGAAAGGATTCATTACAAAAAAGTTCACATTAACAGTGTAAGAATTATATACTTTTCTATTACAAGATTTGCCCTAACTTATTCAAAACTGCCTTCATTACTGGTCCCTCATTTCTAATAGGTAGGTACATTTAATTTTAACAAGTTTTCGTTTATTATAATACACCCCAGGGACTCTTGTTTGTCACACTAAAAAGTTTTATTTTTTTATAAAAAGTATGAAGAAAAAATACAACATTGTACCTACTTCGATATTGTGTCTTTTATTTCAGGCATTTTTAACATTCACGTGCATAAATCATAACTTTTACAAAAAACCCTATTTCAATTTAAAAAAACTTGCAAACATTTGAAAACCCCGTTTTAACAATGTGTTTCGAAATTAAATGAAACTCCCGGCGTGTCCTCACAGTGATCGAGATGTGATTCGCTAATAGTGGTCCGATAATTGGCTGGATTTGTGGGTTGTAAATCTGGAAGCAATGTAAATCATCTCCTAATAAGTTTTAGAGTTATTTTGTTTAAAGTACTGGTAGGTGTAGCTGTGTACGCACTCGTAGAGGATTTATCCCAGCAATCTGATGGATCCTACTTGGTACACAGTGGCACCTTCTCCGTACAGAGCGGCTTCTTTTGAGATGGAAGCCGCGTCATTGCAGGCTGTAAGTGCTGCTAGCACCGCGATGAGGATGAAGCTCTTCATTTGAAAGAAAACGAGGGGTAGACTATACAGTGGCTGTGTATCTTTTTACCATTTTTACACCTTTTGTTACCACTACCAGGAGCTACTGATTCTTGTACCTACTATACCAATATTGCCAGTCTTAGAGCGTTTGCGCAGGAAGTAGTACTATTTGCATGACGGGTTGCGCAATAGATCCGAATGACATCCGTCCGAATTTAGAACGTTTCCAATTAGGAAGGAACTTGGATCTTTAATTCGGTTACGGACCGGATGCAGAGTGCAAACTTCAGACCGAATTAAAAAACGAGGAGGTTTCCAATTGGGTTGACATTTTTTTTTTATGTTGTTACCTCAGAACTCCGTCCTTTATAAACCGATTTGAAAAATTCTTCTTTCAAAAAACAAAAAAATCTTTTCACTTTACTACCTCGAAAAGATTCTGTTTGTCATTCGAAATCTGAGTGCAAAAGTAAATTTTATTCGTTCGCGTGAAAGATTTTTTGAAATTCGAACCTTTCTAATCAAAAATTTTTTTTACCCCTGACTCCACTGAAAATGCATTAAGAGCGTTTATTCTGAAAGCTGGCAACGTCGCAAATAACTGTCAAATATTTACCTGTTTTTATTAATTTGTTAATAGGTATTACTGTACGGAAATATGAAATATCGCTAACTAGTGAGTGAATAATGATATGCAATTATAACACTGAATTTGATGTTGTAACCGTTTTAGGTGTAAAAGGCATTTGGAAAGTTTCCAAGTTCTTTTTTTACATCTAAAACTAAATATTCGGTGTTAAGATATTAATTATTGCATTTCATAATGAATATTTTAGGTCACCAGTTAGCGATATTTCATTTATCTTTACAGTAATATTGTTAAATAAATCAGAACAGTGAAATATTTGCCAGAAATTTGCGACGTTGCCCATTTTCAGAATAAATGCTCTTAATACTTGGTTCATGTCAGCACATGAGTAAATGTCAGTGCACCAAACCCATTTTAAGAATAATCGCACTGGCCAGCACGACAACGCCTGCATGACAAAAAAATCATGTATTGGTATCCAATTCGCTTTCCATAATTTTAGTTTGTTTTTTTGATAAAATAGTAAGAAATCATAAAATATAAGCGAGTCCAGCGGTGACAAAGATATAAATTTAACACCTGCAAGGTTAGTGCAAGCGGTACATAATGTTGAATTGAGTTATCTTATAACTATCTAAATTCGGTTAATTACCAGGTCAAGTTAATTACGGTTATGAACCAGCCTGTATGGCAAGCACAATTCAACGCTCGTGGTTGAAGGGGCGGAGCGCGTGGTCGTCAGAAGGTTGAGCGCTAGTGCATCAACGCTTGTCATTGGATGCCAGGCCGCGTGGACTACGATAAGATTTTTATCAGAAATTTTTACGATAGCATAGAAAACAGGGTGTTACATAAAATTATTGTGATTTTTTATGGAAAGTAGGCGCAGTAATTTAATCATATTTTGAATAAATATTGCTGTCATTCATCTTGTTCCCATTACTTAGACACACGCCTCCTCTCTGTGAGAGCGAGCAGGCCGAATACCACCACGCGGGCCCACAGCGCGTTGGAAGATGTCACATATCCTCGATTTTTTGGTTCTAGGACTTAAGCCTCTGTGATCTTGGTCCAAGCAGTTGCCATAAGCACTATCTGTTCATCATCTGCCTAGCCTTTTCTTAACAATGTTGGGGTTTGCTTACAGTTTAACCGGACGCAAGTAAATACCAGAGTTTAACATGAAGTGACTGCCGTCTGACATTATTGTGGTGCGGTATCGTGGAAAAACCGGTTGTAAATAAGTTCCGTGTGGTACTAGACGTAAAAGAATAGCGCCATGTCAATTCTTCCCGTGGGTGTCGTAGAAGGCGACTAAGGGACTTACTAGAGAATGGGCAGCAGCGTTCTCTGTGCATTTTAGCACCATACTGCGATCGGCAACCAAGCGTGGCGATTATGGCAAACCCCCCTTTTGGGGGAGGCCTATGTCCAGCAGTGGACGTCTTACAGCTGAAATGATGAACGAAGTTCCTATTGGTTCTCCGCACTTTTGTTTACAAAATTGTCGGGACGGTCAAAGTGTTAAACTTTTTTCAGTCTAGCTTTCATTTGCCAAGTGTGCTGAGTATTACGAGCGATAAGGAACTACATTTCAAATGGTACTGAAGATAAAAATTTATACCTAATTGGACGCAAAAACAACGGGGTGTTATAAGTTTGACGTGTCTGTGTGTGTGTTTGTCTGTCTGTCTGTGGCATCGTAGCTCCCGAACGGATGAACCGATTTTGGTTTTGTTTTTTTTTTTGAAAGGTGAATTAATCGAGAGTGTTCATAGATATGTTTCATCAAAATCGGTTTAGCCGTTTGAAGATTATCAGCTCTTTTCTAGTTGATGAAGGGATTTAAGCATCTTCCACGCATCTGATCAAGTCGAAATTTGGTATTCTATTACTTCAATGATATAAGACGAACAAAGTAACCTTGAACTGATGCTGGAGCAACACCTGGAATTTCCAGGATACCCAAGTAACTCACTAAACAAACAGCAAAAGTATCGTGTTTGGGTTCATTAAAAAGGTCTCAAAGAATAGGTTATAGATAAATGGTGATCAGGACGAAGAATGAGGATAAATTAGTAACAAACTTCACTGTGGGAAACATACGCAACGCTGAGCAGATTTAAGTGAGACATTAAGGTTTAAAATCAGGAACTAAAAGTTAAAATTAAAATTTAAAAAACCCCCGACCCAAACAAAAATTCTAATAATAAAAAGTAAAAAAATATATTTATTGGCCTTTTAAGTTGTGGGTAATATTTTGATCAAAGCATTGTCAAGTCGGGAAACGGCTAATGAAAATGCTAGGCCTCCTCTGTTTGGTGTTTTCACTGACCGTCCCCCGACTTGACAATGCCTTGATCACAGTGAAGTTTTTACAGTCGGGGATTTCTAATTTAGGTTCTCGAAGTAACACGTTAAATCTAACTATCACCAAGGTTACGAGTATTAGCAACATTTGTGATAAAAGTGCTGTGATTTGGAAAATCCGAAATGGCAACTTGATTGACATATACACACCGACAAATACAAACACACACACGAAACACAGACATATTGTGACCTTACTGGCGATATACTTCAAAACGGTTGGGTGCGTAGTACTTCGCAACTAATAAAGCAAACATTATGATGATACATGTAGATCTGAACTTAAACGAAGCAAAAGTATTATAAAAGGATCGTAACAGGTGACGTTTTGTTGTTTCTGCTTCCCACAGAAAGTGTCCGTGAGTTTATGTACGTATGATTATACCGTATCTTACCTACGCGGTTCACACAAGATAGCTAAGTATCATGTTTTGACTATTTTCTGATACGTAATTTCTAAAAATAACGTTCACATCATTTTGCGTACATCGCGTACAAAATTATCGATAAGATTAAAGAGTGTGTAAAGTATGTGTGTTTATGTGTGGGTTACGCATGCTCCTTCCCCTTGCCTTGTACAAGTTTTTTTTTTTGAGGGTGGGAAATCATCAAATAACTTCTCCCGCTCTGGGTGGAGCAGGAGGGCGTGTCATACTTTTACTGACTAAAACCCACCCGTCTTCCCTCAGTTGCCTGTGTGCCAAGGGCCACTGTATCTCTTTCGACAACCCGCACCCCTGGCAGGGCATCGGCCCTTGCGGACTCCACCAGTTGTTGCTGACATTTCTGACGGCGCGCGTGGAACACAACGCGCCGTCGACCCGGATATTTTTTGTTTTTGTTTCACGTGGAGAAATGCCTACCGCGCTACCGGGGGGAGATAGCGCAGTTATGTGGGACTGTAACCCACTAAAACTCCACGGTGTCCTCCAGTGCCGCTTGTGGCGGGAATACGGAAACGCGCAAGCTATCCGCTAACTCGCCGCGGCTGTCCGTCACCGGACCCACCTCGTAGGGGAATAAGCCCTATCACCGGCGCACCAGGACACATGGTACGCCGTGACCACCCCAGGAACCAAATTCCCCCTTGGTCCCCATGCGACGGGTCAGCACAGTGGCCCCACCGCCTACCACTTTTTGCCCGCAGGGGATAGGGAGAGCGGCCAACGCTATACCGACACTCCTCCTCACCTGCGGCCCCACCGCGTCCGCCATCAAACGGTGGCGGACCCGTCCAGGCCACGAAAGGGAAGAGCGCTACTCAGAAGTACCGGCACTCCTCCTCCACAACAGCCTGTAACCCTCAGCCGCGATGTTTCCCATTCGACATCGCGGCCCGCCTCAGTTGCGATGCACCTCACCGCAACCTACCTTTTGGCCGCTACGTCTGGAGGCAAAAGCCCTGACGAGCGGCCCCACCTTTGGGTTCCTCTTCGCTTCACCGTGGGAACCCTCCCACTATGGCCCCATGACCACGGCTACTGAGCTCTCTCGCAGCGACAATGCGGGAACCCATTGGGGCGGTTGCCGTGTACACGTTGACAATATCTTTGTTGGATTTTCAAAGCTTGACCTACGTCTAATTTTAAAATAATGAGTAACTATGTACTTACAGAGATCGTATACGGGGTAAGATTTTATCCTGTGCGCTAACTGTAACCATGAATTCAGGATATCATTCTAGACCCGATAATACAAAAATAAATCAGCTGTTCCATACATTTTCACCGCGTAGGTATTGCACTTTTCTATGAAACAGCTGATTTTTTAAACGACGAAAAATTTCTGCGCTGGGGGCTCTAGAATGATAATTATGAATTCATGGTTACAGTTTGCACACAACCTTTCCTATAAATCGTGAGAAAGGATTCATTACAAAAAAGTTCACATTAACAGTGTAAGAATTATATACTTTTCTATTACAAGATTTGCCCTAACTTATTCAAAACTGCCTTCATTACTGGTCCCTCATTTCTAATAGGTAGGTACATTTAATTTTAACAAGTTTTCGTTTATTATAATACACCCCAGCGACTCTTGTTTGTCACACTAAAAAGTTTTATTTTTTTATAAAAAAAGTATGAAGACAAAATACAACATTGTACCTACTTCGATATTGTGTCTTTTATTTCAGGCATTTTTAACATTCACGTGCATAAATCATAACTTTTACAAAAAACCCTATTTCAATTTTAAAAAACTGTCAAACATTTGAAAACCCCGTTTTAACAATGTGTTTCGAAATTAAATGAAACTCCCGGCGGTGTCCTCACAGTGATCGAGATGTGATTCGCTAATAGTGGTCCGATAATTGGCTGGATTTGTGGGTTGTAAATCTGGAAGCAATGTAAATCATCTCCTAATAAGTTTTAGAGTTATTTTGTTTAAAGTACTGGTAGGTGTAGCTGTGTACGCACTCGTAGAGGATTTATCCCAGCAATCTGATGGATCCTACTTGGTACACAGTGGCACCTTCTCCGTACAGAGCGGCTTCTTTTGAGATGGAAGCCGCGTCATTGCAGGCTGTAAGTGCTGCTAGCACCGCGATGAGGATGAAGCTCTTCATCTGAAAGAATACGAGGGGTAGATTATACAGTGGCTGTGTATCTTTTTACCATTTTTACACCTTTTGTTACCACTACCAGGAGCTACTAATTCTTGTACATACTATACCAATATTGCCCGTCTTAGAGCGTTTGCGCAGGAAGTAGTATTATTTGCTTGACGGGTTGCGCAATAGATCCGAATGACATCCGTCCCAATTTAGAACGTTTCCAATTAGGAAGGAACTTGGATCTTTAATTCGGTTACGGACCGGATGCAGAGTGCAAACTTTAGACCGAATTAAAAAAACGAGGAGGTTTCCAATTGGGTTGACATTTTATGTTGTTACCTCAGAACTCCGTCCTTTATAAACCGATTTGAAAAATTCTTATTTTAAATAGCAAAAAAATATTTTCACTTCACTACCTCGAAAAGATTCTGTTTGTCATTCGAAATCTGCGTGCAAAAGTAAATTTTATTCGTTCGCGTGAAAGATTTTTTGAAATTCGAACCTTTCTATTGAAGAAATTTCGTTACCACTGACTCCACTAAAAATGCATTAAGAGCATTAATTCTGAAAGCTGGCAACGTCGCAAATAACTGTCAAATATTTACCTGTTTTTATTAATTTGTTAATATTACTGTATGGAAATATGAAATATCGCAAACTAGTGACCTAAAATATAAATAATGTTTTGCAATTACAACACTGCATTTGATGTTGTAACCGTTTTAGATGTAAAAAGGGCATTTGGAAAGTTTACAAGTTCTTTATTTTCATCTAAAACTAAAGATTCGGTGTAAAGATGTTAATTATTGCATTTCATAATGAATATTTTAGGTCACTAGTTAGCGATATTTCATTTATCTTTACAGTAATATTGTTAAATGAATCAGAACAGTGAAATATTTGCCAGCCGTTTGCGACGTTGCCCATTTTCAGAATAAATGCTCTTAATACTTAGTTCATGTCAGCACATGAGTAAATGTCAGTGTGCCAATCCCATTTTAAGAATAATCGCACTGGCCAGCATGACAACGCCTGCATGATAAAAAAATCATGTATAGGTCTTCAATTCGCTTTCCATAATTTTGGTTTGTTTTTTTGATAAAATCGTAAGAAATCATAAAATATAAGTTAGTCCAGCGGTGACAAAGATATAAATTTAACACCTGCAGGGTTAGTGCAAGCGGTACATAATGTTGAATTGAGTTATCTTTCGGAAAAAATGTGAGAAAAGTACATTTATAAATGCGTACAAATTGTTCAATGCATGGAGACATTTTATAGGCGTGATAAGGTTTTCGAATGCAATGCTATCATACTTCATTGAACTACACTTATTTAATATACCTACCTATTATTTAGGCTGTTTCTTGCACCTAGCATTTTCCTCACTGAAGTGATGTGAAAAATTGTGTTTCGCTCGGCAGCAAAGGTATTGGGTAAAGAGGGAGCACAATCCGACGCACGCGCACGAATGGGCGGAGCGCGTGGTTGTCAGAAGGTAGAACGCTAGCGCATCAACGCTTGTCGTTGGACGCCAGTCTGCGTGGACTACGATAAGATTGGCTAACGCAAAACTTTGTGATAGCATAGTCAACAGGGTGTTACATACAATTATTAAAGATTCTTAACATTGGTATGTGTAGGTAGTAATCTGATTATATTTGGAATATTGCTATCTTACATATAATCAGTCTATAATATTCCCACTACTTGGAGACAGGCCTCCTGTCTTCAAGTGAGTCGGCATTGGATCTAGGAAGCGCTTGTTTCCTCACGATATTTTCCTGCGCCGTGTTTACATGTTGATATTACTAGGTATCTCAGAACGGATAATTATAGAAACGTAGCAAAAAAAAAATTCTTTGCTCCAAAAACAGGAGCTATGTCACAATTATTGTGTGCAATTTGGAGGAACAGAATAACTACCTTCTAGATTAGACCCTCACTCCAGCTGCCTGAGCTTCATAGGATCTTGGTCTGCCATAGTTGGCTATTAGCGTGGTCCGTAAATTATCTGCGTTGCCATTTTCTATCTATGTTGGGGCCGGCTTATAGTTTAACCAACTGAATACCAGTATGTTACATGGACTGACTGAACATGGAGTGACTGCCGTGCGCAATTATTGTTGTCCATAAGTAAACGATAATTGGGCATTACTTGTCATTATTGTATTTTGACATGAATGAATTGATATTTTTAACAAAAAAAAAACAGTTTTTTGCGTTGATTTCTTTTGCTAATAACGATGAATTAGTAAGTATGTATTACGATAATACTAGCTGACCTCATCAACGTTGTCCTGTCCAAACAATAACTCATAAATTTATATCTGTTCCTTTAGGAATATATTAAAAGCAAAACGTATGCATGGGTATACGTTTTGTCTTCGTCGTCCTCTCTCAGGTTACCATCTATCTCCGAGCCGAATTTAATGGATATCAGTTCAATGGTTTAGACGTGGTAAATCAACATACAGACAGTGTTTTTTTTCGAATTGATAAAATTGGTAAGAATTATTACTTTACCCTTCTTAAACAAATGACTAAATGACTTATTACTTGCGTCGACAAGCAAAAGCCTCACCAAGAAGTCTTCAAGCTGTCGTTAAGAAGCCTGGACTATCTAGCCGTGTCCGAGAGCTAGTCAGGACCCAGAGGTGGCCCACATGTCGTTTGTCCTCTTCCGTGGCGTGGGTGCCTCTTACTCCAGGTCAACCCTGCTGCACGACGCTCGACTACTTGGTGTGGGGCCAGTTGCGGCCCTGACTCCAGAACTGTTCTGCTACACGACGTGAGAACGCCGCTCATCTTTCCGCCATAAAGAGGCTCCCTGGTTCCACAGTAATCATAAAAGATTTATTTCTGTGAGTAAGTTAGTACAAACAATTGACACGTCATTCATTTTTTTTAAACTAGATGAAGTTGGCGTTTCCTATCTGAATACTCTGAGAAGAAAGGCCGAAATAAACTCAGAGGTCACAGTCTCTTTAAAAATCCAGGAATAGCCTTGGTCAGATAATGTGAAGACCATGTAGATTGTTGTCTGAAATGGTCTTATAAGGAAAGCACCAAACAGATTGAGTGGACCGGACCTGTTCAGTCAGTAGGTACGCGCATTTGTCAGTACACCTGTAGCTCAATTCAGAATTTAAGGAGCTCAATGATTCGACGAAAAATACCAAAAAAAAAGACATTTGAGTCACTACGTCCAGAGTGAAGGGCATATTTTCTTTCTATTTTCTTCTTCCTAAAATGTTTATTTATTTATTTATTTATTGATAAGGCACTTCAACGACTTATTCACTAAGACAAACACAAACAAAAATCACAAACAGTTTTAGGAATTGTGAATTAGTCACTTACAGAAGTGCACAGCACTAGCAGGGTAATTAAAAGAATGTACAAGATATCGTTAGTTGGATTACATAACAGTTATAAAATAAAATAGAGGTTAAAAAAAATGAGCAATCACAGCCACGATCGGAATACAAAAAGTACTTAAAAATAAAAATGTTCTATAAACTATGTTGTCGACCTTGTATGCAATCGAAATGTAATATTGATAAAGTGTTGTAGGTAGATACGCTAATCTAACTAACACTAATGTTATCAGGCTCATTAACGATAAAAGTCATATGATTTTGATAATCCTGTCGACTTGATTTTGCCGTGCCGTCACTACACGTGTTTTTCTTGAAATAGTACAGTATCATGTTTTGACTATTCTAATCTGATAAATCGTGGCCAACAATAACGTTGATATCATTTTGCGTAGATCGCGTAAAAAGTAAAAATTTTCGATAAGATTATAAAAAGTATCCTTTTTGTGTGTGTGTGTGTGACGTGTGACGTAAACACGTAGACATATACATGGTATTGTACCAACGGAAGCTGGTGGTTTGAGGCGGTTGCATTGGCAGCATGAGAACCGATAGGTACGTCAGTTGTTCGGTTTTCAAAGCTTTATCTTTGTCTAATTTTAACACCATATTTGTTTGCATCAAGGGTCAAAGCCGGATAGTTGCCAAAATACTTTATTTGTAAAACTGGCCAAAGCATCAGCCAGTTTTCAAAATAAAGTATTTTGTTTTTTGTACTGAAAGTTATAGAGTAACTTTAAAATGTGTGGCAACTATCCGCCTTTTACCCTTGATGCAAACAATTCTGAGATCTTCACATTGAAATATTTTTTTTACTTTTTTATTTTGTAATGAAGAATCGCTTTCCGGTTTTTATACATTTTTATATTTTGAGACATCTATCCCACATAGGGGATAGTTGCATAATCCATGTAAATTATGTTTAGGATAGAAGCCCCATCGAGAAACAGGACATCTAACCCGAAAAATTTTGATCACATTTTGCCTTCCCATGCAATTGCACAGAGACATGCGCGACGGTCGTTCGTAACCGTAAAAACAGAAAAACTAGTACACACAGCATCAGTATGTTCTAACCCCTCAGGTTTTAAAATGTTACACTGCTACAACATTGAGTTCGTTACGAATAAAATACAGAATGCTTCAAAAACAGTTTAAAGTTTCGACTTGGATTCCAACCATCGCATCACCGAACGTCGTCGTACTCATATTGCAGTACCCAGTTTGCCGCACTAGCCAGCGAGCCCTTTTGACTTGCGATGAAATTGTTATCCACTATCGGTTTAGTCACTTCATCTTTAGGTCTCTGTCTAATCGATAGACTATGTTATTTGAGGGTATCCCTTAATTTAACTTATTACGTTTTCTTTATAAAATTTGTATCTACTCTCAAGTTATAACTACAACGTTTGTTGTATACGATCACTTAAAACGTCTATACACAGAGATGACATGACAGATCACGGGACATTTCGTTAGTTTATGTTAATCTAAAATATAACTAGCGCTTCCTATTTTATCGTTTGCGTTAAAAGGATATCACTTGTCTACTGACCCGTTTGTGTCAGTTGGTAAAATATGTAATACTTATGTATTTATTTGTAAATTATCAAATAAAATTGTAAAATCTTTGTAGTAAAATAAGATCAAAGTTTTTTTGAATAAAAGCAATAAATATTATGAAATGATTATGAAAATATTATTTTTTTGTTGATAATTAAATTCTTTTTAAACGTATCGTGACCAGGATTCGTTCGTATTGAGATCTTGTAACCTCCGGTCTAATTAGACGTTGAATGATTCTTCGTAAATGTTAACCATATTCACTAAAACAATACAGTAGTTATAATAAAATGTTTTTACAAAAAACAAAAAGTAACTTGAGCCTAGTACGGATTTGAACGCACATGTCTTTTGGAGGGTAACCACTTAATGGAGCTGTGTGTACAATAAGGATTTCCAAAAAAATTGACGATAATATTATCAAACGTTCCGTAAACAGCAGCTGCCAAAAATGAGAAAAAAGATTTCGCAAATTAGTTCTTTTATATTATTTGGACACAGTTTTTTTATATTATTCGAAAACATATTGATAAAATAATTTGTATTAACAATTATTCATGAGTTGATCGTTTTGCATTGTTTTCATGCTTTGTACTTAAATTGCACATGTTTCAGGGATCACTTGATTGATTTGAGAGATTTTAAGTTCTTAGCAAGCACTAGAGGTCCGTCTCTAGTGCTTGCTAAGAACTCAAGTAAGAGCTCTTAACTAAGAGCCCCAGCTCATATCGATGTTATCTATCGACTAGTTTCTGCTCGCAATTTTGCCCGCGTGTTTCTTGTTTCAACATAAAATAATATATACAATGACATTTGGCAGTAGTGTAATTTTCGACTTCATGTCATATAAATAATTTGTGTAATGTTTTTTGTGTTCTTAGATTAGGATTGACGATTGACGACGACGACGATTTGGACGATTTGTTTTAAATCAACTCTTACAAAATATCTACAGTAATTAATCGCTACCAACTACAAAGACAGATTAAAAACAGTCAAAACATAAGTACTATGATCTAAACTAATCTAGTGTTATCAATTAAATTACCTTCTAGTGGAGTTTCGTTATCTCAGCGATGTAATCGTACACTCTTTATATCCGAGTTTTTTAATTAGGAGATAATTAGGTGTTTTCTGTAAAGGTAGTTTTTTTTCCAGTTGCTTAAAAATACCAGCCGATCGTAGTTTTTCTAAATAACGCTTTTAAACATTAGTGTATCTTTGACAATCGTTCCAGGGCGTCCGAACTCAGAACCCCGAAAGTCGAATAACCAGTCTTACTGGGTATGATATTGTATTAGTAACTGAGTTGTGAAGGTCAGAAAGGCAGTCGCTCCATATAAAATACTGGTATTCAGCTGCCTCTGGTTGGACTGGAGGCCGACCTACCTAGCAACGTAGTTAGTAAAGGGCTAGGCAGATGATTATGCTTTGAAACGTAGGTACGCCAAATCTATAAATCCAGGCCACCCCAGCCTGGATGATTTAAAACATAAAATCACATGCGCTTTAGCATTTAAGAAGCTTCCACATCATTGTGCCGAACAAGTTATGCAAGTTACTGACATGTGCACTTATCCTGGCTTATGGGCCGACGATAATGACGTTAGCCCCTTTCATCCATTCATGGTCATAATTTCAGCTGAAAGCCGTCTACTTCTGGACATGGGCTTCCCCAAAGCACTGCCAATTGCACCGGTTCTGTGCTTCTCGCATTCAGCGGATTCCTGTGGCCTTTACCAGGTACTCAGTGTAACTTGTATGACGCCTTCTAACACTACGTCTTCCGGTACGCGGTTACCCTCCCAGAACCTTCGGCCTCATCGGCCATCTGTTCTGCGAGTAACGTGCCCTGCCCACTGTCACTTAATTTCTCTTAACCCGTTCATGGTACTCTTACAGAAATAAACACGAATATGATAGTAGGGACCAATGAATCAGACTATCGTGGTTCCGGGATGTCACCAAGTCCAGGTAATAGTCATCAATGATAAAGACATTATGATTTTTAAATATTACAAAAATTAGTCACGTTTGTACCTATGGTATTTAGATTAGGAGCCTACTTAATCAGATTGTGTTTATTTTTGTGGATATCCACATATCGGACTCAAATGTTCAGTGTGGATATGACTCACGTAGTGTGTTTAAATTCAGTTGTGAGACCTGAAACGTTTGGTTGGTTTCTTTGGTAAGCTATGTAGCAGCACTTTAAGTAACGTGAAGGTTCCTGTAGGTGGATAAACGTACTTTCACAGAATTACACAACTGTGCTTTCCCATATAGTAAGTAGCCTATGGGTAAAGCAACCATCTTCTTGGTGTACGTTAGGCGTAGGGCCCTATCTCCTAAATTGCCAGTCCAAATACTGAGAAATGTGATGGGAAAATTAGAATCAGCTGTTTACGTAGGTATTTTACAACGCGCTCGTCTCGCTTGCACGGCTGTCTGTGCCTACACGGTGAAGGTAAGGTGCAAGTGTGCATATTTAATAATTAGTGCGTTGGGAAAATATTGCATATTTTTGAAACGCATTGTTCTGTATGAATAATAGTTTCGTGATTATTTTTTAATTTAATTTCAAACAACTCCTTAAACTAAACGTAAATTATTTAACACCTTATATAATAATTTCCTGTCACTGTTACTTACGTCGCAAGAGAAGGTATTTTGGAATTAGTGTGGGGTAGGGCTACCACAACTATAAAGTGAATAAAATCGTGAAGTGAATAAAGTAATTTTTCACTTAGTAGTATTTTCTTTGGAAATCAGCTGGTTTTTTTTTATAAACTTTTTTATTTCTTTTATTTGTGAATCCTCACTGTTGATACCAAGAAGAAAAAAATAATGATAATAGCATCGTTTATTGCAATAAGAATTTTAAACATTTCTAGCCAACAAAAGTACCACTGGTTCGAAGCAACGTTGGCCACCAAAAATTGTCGCAAATATTCAGACCCAATCAGTGTAGTGTCCCCAAATTTGAGCGTATGTGTAAATTCCCTCACCAGGCGCTGATGTAATCTTGATTGTGATGTGCGTAGTGCCAAGTGCTCCAATGTTTGTGTGCCCGGGCGACTGTGGGACCCTGCTCCTAAGGAGACCAGTTATTCTGGTAGTAGAATTTCCATGGTATGAGATATCTACATGCTGTACTGTGTTCGGGATACCAGGAAAGTTGCATTCCTCTCTGGAAAGGGCAAAATTTGTTAAGAGCGACATTACATACATACTTTGTTTTTTTTTTTGGGTGGAAAATCATCCAATAACTTCTCCCGCTCTAGGTGGAACGGGAGGGCGTGTCAGACTTTTACTGACTAAAACCCACCCGTGTTCCCTCAGTTGCCTGTGTGCCAGGGGCGGCGGTACCTCTTTCGAACAACCCGCACCCCTGGCTGACATACATACCGTTGGAGCGTTTTTTTGCGCCACTTCTTCCCAGCTAAACCACTAGGATTTGGTGAAGAGTGGGCGTTTTGTGGGACTGTCTTATGTAATTTTGGCGTTCGAAAGGTGCTGATTCTCGACCTAATTTGAAGAAGTAACTTTTGATACATTTATAAACTCACGCCTTTGCCCCACAGTAGTGGACCGAAACTACAGAACATGACCCGCTACGACCCTTACATCGTACTTTTGCTTCGGTTACATTCATATGTACATCTAGAATTTTAGAACAATATTGATGTGTGATAAAGACAGAAACGTGTTTCGTACAATTTTGAGTAAGTACCTGTGTCTTTGCTTCTTTTATGGTCTCGGATTTTTAATAAAAATCAAAAGTCATTTATTCAAATTAGGCTGAGAATCAGCAATTTTCGAACGTCAAAGTTACATGAAACAGTCCCCCAAAACGCCCGCCCTTCACCACTTCCTAGTGCTTTAGATGGGAAGAAGAGGTTGCGCAACAAACTCAACAGCCTCCAATGCCTAACGTGCTGCCCTCCATTGCTGGTTGGCAGGCTTGAAGTTTGTTTGTAACTGCCTTTGTTAGTGTCCAACTTTAAAATTGGTGTCAAAGCGTCAAGCGATTTGGTCTGCGTGATTTAAATACCTCTTTCAATGATTAATATCTTCTTCTCTCTGTTTATTCTACGATCTACGTCATTTTCGGTATTTCTGATAAATGAAATGCTCTGCCTAAGATAAACACCCATACAATGGACCCATACGCAGAATAATTTGCGTGCTGTAATACTGAGACTCTCAACAATAATATTATACATATGTAGAAAACGGCTTTTTAATGGGTACTTTTCACCCTGTATACGTTTACTTTTTTTTTTTTCAAAATCGAACAAATGTGATTTACACTCTTTTTCGTATTAATTAATACTACTAGACAAGCCTTTTTTAATATATTTAGTTCTAGGTTGGTACTTACTCGTGGAACATAATATCTCCTAGTCTGACATCTCCTTTTTGGTACATATCGATATCTTTGCGGTACACGAAGCCGTCTTCTTGGTACAGAGTGGCTTCATTTGAGATGGAAGCCGCGTCATTGCAGACTGTTAGTGCTGCTAGCACCGCGATTAGGATGAGGCTCTTCATCTATAAGGACACAATAAACCTATCAGATTTCCTCATGTAGCGAATTCATATGGGGTCATAATACAATTTCCAATATGAGACCGGCAGCATAATTTCGTAAAATTATACTTATATTATAAATGTGAAAGTTTGTATATTTGGAAATTTGATACACGATCATGCAAAACGGCTGAACGGATTTGGATGTAAATTAGCACACAGATATCTTATAACCTGAATTAATTTATAGGATACTTTTTATCCTGGCAGTACGTTCATGTGGGATAATTTTCGACCTCCATGCGGGCGAAGCCGCTGGAAAAAGCTAGTACTTTTATTTGTTTGAAAACTTAGTCTACTCACAACGTTAATGATGCTATGACTATTTTCTAATTGACAAAATCAAAGGCATTGCAGTTGTTATTGTGTTACGGCTCGTTCCCTCGAAGAAAGGAGGCCTGTGTCCAAGCAGTGGGTACATTATAGGTGGATTAGGCATTGCGTTACGCAATCACATCGCCTGTGTAAGTAAATGAAAGGCAATCTAAAATATTCCATATTGTAGTCACTATAGCATTTTTACGGAATTGTAAACATTTTCCCGAAGACGCGTGAGAAAAACTTAGTTTAAAAAATTAAAAAACACGCTTTAAAAACCAAACTAAAAAGTAGAAAATAATTTAATACTATTAAAAAGCGTGGGGTGCTTTTTGAGGTATTTTTATAATCAATTAATATCAAGCACCTGTGGTACCTATCCCACAAAAATTCATATACCTTCAATTGCTAAGTAAATAAAGTGACAAGAAGTTATTATAACATCATCAACATGCATTAGGTTGAAAAGAAACAACGTAATAATGAAACAAACTCAAAAACCTCAAATCAGAATTTTACCAAATTTATATGGAACCACTCATTAAGTATACCCATTCAAACAAAGAAGATATTTTCAAATCGGTTTATATATAGGTAACAAACTTTTAAAAAATACAACAAAATTGAAAACCTCCTTGTTTTATTAACTGTCTAAAAACGGCTTTATAAGAAAATAATAAAATAAACATTTTTTTCACTCACATTTTTTATTCTTCCTTTTACTCGTATAGGACCACAAGCTGTCACCTGAGAGACAAGAAGTATTAGATTTTTTTTAATACCAGAATTTTAATGAAAGCTAAGTGTGATAAGATAATGATATGACTGGCTAATTACAATTTTGATAATGAATTTACGATAATCTCCACTAAATTATCTTTAGCGCTGTCATTGTACACATGTGCGCATGCGCCTGCCAAGTCACCCTGTAGATACAGCAGGCCGCACGAAAGTGGTAACACTTAGATTATGAGCTGGCCTGGCGATGGCGTAGTGACGGAAACTCAATAATGATAATAAATTAATTAATCATTTCTTTGGACCAAACATTTGCTACATATTTCACAAACCTGCCAAACTGCGTGATAGTTTGTCGTTTTAAAACATTTGGTATCAACAATCTAATTTAACATCTCAATATGTGGATACAGCTATTTTTAAAAGGACGTTATGCGTACTATGATTACAGTACGGACTGTGTCGCCGCGCCGCCGGCACACACGCCGACAACGGCACAAACGATAATAATTTACTCATTCAAGACTGTATACAACAAGTATATAATTATGTAATTACAACTTGAAATGTTATAAACAGAATAATAATCCAAGTCAAAGTTCAAGTAGGTACTTATTCTGACATTTGATAACAAATAGGGCGAATACAAAAACATTTCGTTAGACTAGAGTAGGTAGTAATCAAAAGTCATTTATTCAATCTAGGCTTAGCACTTTTTGAACATCAAAATTACATAGACAGTCCACCAAAACGCCCGCCCTTCACCACTTCCTAGTGCTTCGACTGGGAAGAAGAAGTGGCGCAACAAACTCCCCAGCGTCACACCTGTCTGTTTAGTTAGAAGAACTTGATTCTATACAATGGTAGGTACGTAATTAACGTTACGAAACGCAAAACATAAAATTAAAATATTAGTCATATTTCAGCTTTTCAGCTAGTACACGCCAATATACCAAAAAAAAACACAAAAATTTACAGCTATGTGTACTATGTTCACATAGCTGTCACTAGAAGTAACAATTAAACTAGGACCTTCGGAGTTAAATAAATACACAGTTAGTACTATTAACAAGACAAGCGACACCCGTTCACGAGCATAACGCAAAGATCAGCCATATCCATCCTCGCCATATTTGAGGGAAGGCGGAAACCCGACCCCCGACGCTGCCGCAAGCAGTGACATCTAAGGGAGCATGACGAACTTGCTGCCGGTTGCTCAGGCAAGAATAATATGATCAATTGTAAAGTTCACTAGCTAACTACATCTTGCAATACAGCTCAATATAAAAAAAAACGTTGTAATGAGTGGATTATGTCAGCAGTATATGAAAATAAAAATGAACTGATTTAAATAGTAAAATAAAAACAAACAATTATGTTATTATAACCTGTGAGTAGGCAAGCTAATGCTGGTGAAAGAATATGAACATTGTGTTGAGTTAATCACAGCGACCAACTATTCTTAAAAATTAGTGTAATCTACTTTGCGTTCTTAGATAAGGGACCTACTTATGACGATTTGTTTTAAATCAGCTCGTACAACATATCTAAAGTAATTAATCGCTACTGACTACAAAGACATTGAAAAACAGTCAAAACATAAATACTATAATCTGAACTAATCTAAAGTGTTATCACCTAAATTACCTTCTAATGGAGTTTCGTCACATCAGCGATATAATCGTACATACTTTAATACATATTATCTTCAGGTTTTTTCTTTAGGAGATAAGTAGGGATTTTCTGTAAATGTAGATTTTATTCCAATATTTATATCCAGAATATGGCCAGAATCGAATTGCTCTTCATACATTTTTGTGTTTTTGTCAGTTGTTTTTTTTTTCTTAGCCATCACTGTTTTCTCTAAATAACGCGTTCTACTAACTAAATAAAACGTTCGTGGATCTTTGACAGTCATGACGGGGCGTCAGAACACGGAAGCCCGAAAGTCTGACAACCAGTAATACCAAGGGGTATCGTTAGATCGTATTATGTTATTATTGACTGGATTATTGAGGTCAGGTAGGCAGCCACTCCATGTAAAATACTTTTATTTTTATTATTTATTAATTTAATTTCTAATCACAAATGTTATTTTGGACAGAAAGAGCTTAATCTAAAAATATGCTTTACATTTGTGAGAGACTGGTGTCCGAAAAAGTCATAAAATACCTGTGTTACAGGTCACCAGGCCCCCATGACTTACATGTATATATTAAGTTAGATTATTGAAAAAAACAATAGAACTATGCGATGACTAACATTCTAGGTAAAGATATATAAAGAAAAATACTGAAGACCGGATAGGGATATTAAGATTGTGAAAGATTTAAGGCGTGTTGTGAGTGTATGTATGTATGTGTGTGCGTGTGTGCGAGGGTGTGTTAATGTGTGTGCGCGTGCGTTTAAATGTGTACGATTGTAAATGAGATAAAAATTTAGCGAATAGGAATCAGAAGACTCTCAGTTACTTGATAGTCATAAATTTTAAGCCATTTACAGACAGTTAGGCTGCAGGCTGATCTACGCATTGAGTATATTGAGAGTGTTGTATTGGTTACACCGCTACAACACCGTAACAAGCTAAACAAGGTACTAACATGTGCACCTATCCTGACTTAAGGACGAGAATGATGGTTTCTCCTTTCATCCATTCATGCTCATTATTTCAGCCGAAAGACGTTCATTGCTACAGTTGGACATAGGCCTCCCCAAAGCACCGCCTCTTTAACCGTTTCTATGCATCTCGCATCCAGTGGATTCCTGCGGTTATAGTTCCACCTCGTACATAGCCTTCCAACACTACGTCATCCGGTACGCGGTCGTCTCTCCAGAACCTATCGACCCCATCTGCCATCTTTTCTGCGAGCAATATGCGCTGCTGACTATTTATTTATTTATATATATAATATTTTAAGCACAAACATGTACAGAGGCGGACTTAATGCCGTAGGCATTTTCTACCAGTCAACCTTTGGGTGATGCAGAGACAAACAGTGGTAGGTGCAATAAAATATATATACATAATTATATGCCTATCTATATATAAATATAAGCATAAACAAATATACATAAATAAACGAATTTACTTAAAACAAATGAGACAAATAATGAGAAAACATTATCGTTGTAATGATTCTGCCAACTTCTTGCGAATGTGCTCGCGAACTTTGATTTTGAAGGTCAATCGGAAGCGCAAATGTACTGAAAGTGGGGAGCTAGATAAATAGGGGAAGAGGACAAATCAAGAAATTAGAACAAGGTGGTCAGCGCCTTTTGCTTTCTGCGCTGCCGTATGGGTAACCACTTAAGAAAGGACCGATGCGCAGAGACATGATCGTATTTACGCAGATTGAAAACAAATGGAATGCTGTTATTGAGAAGACGGTCAAGTTTATCGAGGAGATCTGCATTCAGGTCATAGTAGCACACATCACCATAGTTGATGATGGGGAAAATTAAGGACTGCACAAGCATTGTCTTCATACTCGATGGTAAAAAAAAATTTCAATCGGTACAGAGCCCGTAGCGTTCCAGTAACCTTCTGGCTTACCCTAGCGATTTGAGTATGCCATTTTAGGGAACTATCAATATGCAGGCCTAGGTCCTTCACGTCAGTGCCAAAACGAACGATCGTGCCATTGAAGAGTACTGGTGGCAAGATTGTGCCACCCACCTTGCTAATACTGTGCGGACTGCCAATGACGATCGCCTGACAGTTCGTAGTTTTTACAGCTACACCAAATCTGTCAGCCCAGGTTTTTATGGCTCTCAAGTCCCTATTTGATTTGTCGGTAGCATCTGGTAATTCATCAACCTTTCCTTGAGAGTAAAACTGCAAGTCATCTACCTACCACTTAAGTTCTCTTTACCCATTCTTGATATTAGTGCAGAAATAAAAACCAATATGATCGCTGGAACCAATAAATCAGACTATCGTGGTTCCGGGATGTCACCAAGTCCTGGTAATAATCATCAATCATATTATGATTATTGAATATTATAAAAATTTGTCATGTTTGCACCTATTGTTCTTAGATTAGGAACGTATTTAATAAGATTGTGTTTATGGATATCCGTATTTCGGACTTAAGTTTTCAGTGTAGATATGACTCACACAGTATGACCTGAAACGTTTGGTCAGATTCTTTGGTTTTAATTTTGAATTTATTTAATTTTGATATTATTTAGACTTTTATATTTTGTATTTGAATCAGACTGTATGGATTAAGTTATTTGAAAAAAAAAAAAGAATTTTATTTTATTGATTTATCAGAAACACGCAAATGTTCCGTGTGGTGCTGGACGTAAAATAATAGCACCATCCCATTTCTTCCCATGGGTGTCGTAGATGGCGACTAAGGGACTTACTGGAGAATGGGCAGCAGCGTTCTCTATGCATTTACCACCATACTGTGATCGCCAACTTGCCTGTCAAGCGTGGCGATTACGACAAATCCCCCTTTTGGGGGTGGTTTATGTCCAGCAGTGGACTTCTTTCGGCTGATATGATGATGATGATAACAGTAATGATATTACGGGAACGTGCTTCTTTGACAAAAAGTAGTCTGTCCTTCCTCAGAATGTTATCTATCTTTTTGACTCTTATCGAAATCCGTTCAGTGGTTTAGGCGTGAAAAGGTAACATACATATAGAGTTACTTTCCTTTTTACAGTCTATGTGGCAGAGGTAGTTAAACTATAGAATGTCTCCCCGCGGCGTGGATAGCAACGGGGTATGCTGGCCGACCGCCCGTTTCGCTGCAAGCGATTTATAATTTTAAATCTGTGATATCTTCTTACATATTAATTTAATGATAGATTATAAAGGACAATTTAGATCTGTATTAAATACACAACGTATCTAACGTAGATATTTAATTGGAGAACGATGAATTGATTTAAATAGCTTCGTAAATAACACATTTTTTATTTTCTTTAATGATTACTGTGGGTTATCCTTATGAGACAGACATGGTCCATTCTGGAATTTTATGTAAAAAAAATTAAGATACACATTGCCGTAGTAAAGCATATTATTTTGATATATCCCGTAGTAGGTTTAGCGATTTTAAATTTTTACATACAAAAACGATTTCAATCAATCAATCAATCAGTTTATTTGTGAAACATAGGTGTTTACATAGGTGTTTACATTAATAGTGGGTGCGCTGTGCGCTAAAATATTTTTACGTACAGTGTACATAGGGCTGCACACACGGCTCGGCGTGACCTTGCACCACCGCAGCGCGAAAAAATTACGTTTAGTTTAAGGAGTTGTATGTAATGACACTCAAAAAATACTCAAGAATATATGATTTAAACGCAACAATCCGTTTCAAAGATATGCAATATTTTTCTCACGCACTAATGATTAAATATTCCCATGCGCACCGTATCTGCACCGTGTAGGCACAGACAGCCGCGCGAGCAAGACGAGTGCGTTGTCAAATACCTACGTAGACAGCTGATTCAACATTTTCCGTCACATTTCTCAGTATTTGGACTGGCAATTTATCGAACTTACCTACAAATAGCTTATTTAATTACTGTTTTTAACTAAGTTTGACGTGTCCGTGTGTGTATGTGTCTATCTGTGGCATCGTAGCTCCCGAACGGATGTACATGGTGTAGGTACTAGCAGCGGGGTGTCAGTTTTTTTTAGAGAGAAGCCGAAGCGGGCTCGGCTTTAATTTACTTACTTATCAATAAAGAATACTTACTATCATTCAAATATTAATGTAGGAATGTCAAGAATTAAATACAATTAGATTGAACAGCTGAAAACCAAACAAAAATGTGCAATTTTCCTCCATCTCGTTCTCGCTGACGCATTTTTCTATTTCTGTCTCTGTCATAACCCGTTGTAGAGCGGCTTGCTCTAGTCCATGTCAAGCGGTGACACGTAACCTAAAGTGACATCAAAACGGGATCGCTGTTGTATTAATTTTTACTTCTCGATTATGACGTTTTGGCGCGAGGTTTAATTTAGAAAATATTTTTTTTGTTGTAATACAAATCTAAAAATTAGCGTTTTTGTTGTTTGAACATTATGGTGAATGAAACACCCGCAGTGTAACTATATTTTTTGCCAACCATAGACACTATTTACGTGCCATTTTTCAAAAGTGGTAGAGTTGCGAATCATCGAAGGGAAGCCGGTAGGAATCGTGTAATATGGTGCTTTCGCCACTGGTAGGTACGATGCGCATTTGCATATTTAATAATTAGTGTGTACGGAAAATATTGCATGTTTGAGACGGATTGTTGTGTATAAATCATATTTTCGTGATTTTATTTAATGTTCTCGTCCTCCTCCTTCTAACTCCTTAAATTTCTAAACGTTATTTTTTTTACACCTTACATACATATATAATAATTTCTTGTCACTGTTATTTACGTTGCAAGCTAAGGTATACGAATTTGTGTGGGGTAGGGCTACCACAACTAAAAGGTGAATAAAATCGTGAAGTGAATAAAGTAATTTTTCACTTAGTAGTATTTTCTTTTGAAGGCAGCTGTTTTTTTTTTAAATAAACTTTTTTATATCTTTGATTTGTGAATCCTCACTGTCAATACCAAAAATAAAAAAAGAATTTAATAAAAGCATAATTTATTGCAATAAGAGTTTTAAACATTTTTAGCCAATAAAATTAATTACCAGTGCAGTGGTTCGAAACAACGTTGGCAACAAATGAATGTCGCAAATATTCAGACCCAATCAGTATAGTGTCCCCACATTTGAGCGTATGTGTAAAGTCCCACACCAGGTGCTGATGTAACCCTGATTGTGATGTGCGTAGTGCCAAGCGCCCCAGCGTGAGTGTGCCCGGGCACCTGTGGGAGCCTCATCATACGGATACCGGTTATTCTGGTGGTTGAATTTCCATGGTATGATATATCTGCATGCTGTACTGCGTGCGGGATACCAGGCAAGTTGCATCCCTCCCTGGAAAGGAAAAATTTGTTAAGAGCTATATTACTACAGTTAGGGAGTTTGTTGCGCCACTTCTTCGTAGCTAAAGCACTAGGAAGTGGTGAAAGGTGGGCGTTTTGGGGGTACGTCTTATGTAATTTGACGTTTGAAATTACTGATTCTCGTCCAAGTTTGAATAAATGACTTTGATGTATTTATAAACTCACGCCTTTGGCCCACGGTATAGTGGCAGAAACTACAGAACACGACCCTTACATCGTCCTTTTGCATCGATTCCGTTCATAAGTACATCTAGAATTTCAGAAAAATATTGTTGTGTGTTATAGACACATGTGTTTCGTACAATTTTAAGCAAATACCTAAGTCTTTGCTTCTTTTATGGAGTCGAATTGTTAATGCCTAACATACTCCTCTCCATTGCTCGTTGAAATGCTTGAAGTTTGTTGGTAACCGCCTTTGTTAGTTTCCAACTTCGAAATTGGTGTCAGCGCGTAAAGCGATTCGGGCTGCGTGATTTGAATACTTCTTTCAACGACCTATATCTTCCTCTGTATGCACTGTTTATTCTGCGATCTACTTTATTTTCTGTCTGTTAATTGAAATGCTCTGCCGCCAATAATAAACACCCACATAATGCAATCATACGCAGAATGATTTGCGTGCTGTAATACTGTGATTCCCAAAAATAATATTATAAATGTGTAGAAAACGGCTTTGTAATGAGTACTTTTCACCCTGTATACGTGTATTTTTTTTTTCAAAATCGAACAAATGTGATTTAAACTCTTTTTGGTATTAATTAATACTACTAGACAAGCCTTTTTTTATTTATTTAGTTCTAGGTTGGTACTTACTCGTGGAACATAATATCTCCTAGTCTGACATCTCCTTTTTGGTACATATCGATATCTTTGCGGTACACGAAGCCGTCTTCTTGGTAAAGAGCGGCTTCATTTGGGATGGAAGCCGCGTCATTGTAGACTGTTAGTGCTGCTAGCACCGCGATGAGGATGAGGCTCTTCATCTGTAAGGACACAACTTAGACAATAAACGTTTGCTCGAGTGGCGCAGATGCTGAGGGATCGACTGCTTTGCTACTATCAGATTTCTTCATGAAGTGAATTCATCTATGGTCTAAAATATGCGACCGGCACCAAATTTGTAAATGTGAATGTTTGTATGTTTGGATGTTTATTACTCAATCACGCAAAAACGGCTTAACGGAATTAGATGGAAATTGGCACAGAGATATCTTATAACCTGTTTTAACACATAGGATACTTTTTATCTCGGTAATTTGTTCCCGTGAAATAATTTTCAAACTCCACGCGGGCGAAGCCGCTGGCAAAAGCCTGTACTATTATACAGGATGGTCCAGAAATAAATTCAATTTTGAAACCACTCTAATTTCTAAACATTAAAAGGTGCGGTGTGGGTATCAGTGAATAGCACGCCCTTTGTAATTTTAGACACCATGGGTCACTACACGGGAGAACAGCGCGCGTTCTGCGTGCGTCCATACCTATTACGAGAACTTTCGATTTTATGTGATTGTTCAACGACTTTTCCGTGTTAAATTCGAATTACAGCGTATCAGTGAGTGTCCGAGTCCTAATTTAACTAAGCAGTGGATTAAGAAATTCGAAAGAACAGGACTGACACAAAAATAGCGGTCTAAATGTCATAAAAGAGTGAGATGAAATCATTAAGCAAGATCGAGAACCTTTACGCGCGAATCCAAGAATGTGGTAACATGGCTATGCTGATTGATTTTCTTGCTCCAAAATTGCAATAATCGCGTGGTTACAATTGCAACACATGGTTGCAGCAGGATGGAGCCACGTGTCACGCTTCGAATGTAAGCATGCGCGTGATATGGGATGTTTCCAGAGAAACCGATTTAACGGAGGGGTGACATATGCTGGCCTCCGAGGAGTCCCGATTGAAGTTCAGAAGACTTCTTGTGTCTTCATGTTCGAAAACTTAGTCTACTCCCAACGTTAATAAAAGTGCTCTTGCACGGTCATTTTTTTTGCAACTATTGCTGGGAAAACTAATGGATCAATCTGGATCAATTAAGTGGAGCAATCTGGAGCAACAACAATAAATTGCGGATATATCTCGGGAATACTGCTTCTGATTGCTCCATATATTTCATGAGTTGCCGAATATCCAATCGGTTTGGACATTTTTAGTCAATTTACTTTTTGTCTCGCTTGTACGTATAACTACAACTCGTCTTTGCGAGAAGAACCGGCCGGCGGCGGCGGCGAAAGCGACGCCCGGACGTATTGCCTAGTTTTTTAGTTGCTCTATATTGCATGGCATTGTGTGGCTGTATCTCTGGCAACAGGTTGCTACATGTTGCCATTGCTCAAATTTCTGGATGTAGTCGTGACGTCATAGTTACGTTACAGGTGGATTATACATTGTGTTACGCAATCACTTCGCCGGTGTAAGTAAATCAAAGGCAATCTAAAATATTTCATACTAGATAGTAAAATTATCCCGCGGGAACGTAATACCGGGATAAAAAGTTTCCTATGTGTTAATCCAAGTTATAAACTATCTGTATGCCAAATTTTATTCAAATTCGTTCAGCCGTTTTTGCTTGATTGAGTAACAAACATCCAAACATCTTTACAAACTTTCACATTTATAAAATTATTAGTAGGATTGTAATCACCATAGTATTTTTACGGCATTGTAAACATTTTGTCGAAGATGTGAGCAAAACTTGGTTAAAAAAAAAAGACATCCAAGAAGCGAACGCTACAAAGCTAAAAATAACTTATATTCCGAATACAAGGGTATTCTGTGGCAAAAAATAAACACTACATAACGAAAGTAAAGACAATATTTTTAATAAATCTTAATTTTTTCCTTTTTAATCGTGGTACCTATCACACACAAATTCGTATTCCTTAACTAGTTAAGTCAGTTACAATTACAGGAAGTTTTTTATAACATCATCAATATACACTATAGTGAAAAAAATCGTATTATTGAAGCTAAGCCAAAAACCACAAATCAGAACTTGATATATACCTACTCGTTCAAATAAATAATGCATTTTTCAAATCGGTTTATAAAAGTAGGAATTCTGAAGAAACAAACATTTTATTATATAAAACCGAATTGAAAACTTCTTCCTTTTTTTGCAGTCGTTTAAAAATGTTTGAAAAAATAAACTTACTAAAAACAATTAACAATAAAATAATTTTGTTTATGTTAGTACAAAGTCAAAAGTACTCACATTTTCAATTCTTTCTTTTTCCCGTATAGGACCACAAGCTGTCACCTTAGAGTCAAGTGTTACTGTTATTTTAGAAATGTACCACTATTTAAATGAAAGCTAAGTGTGATAAGATAATGACATCACTGGCTAATTACAATTTTGATAATGAATTTACGATAATCTTAATTAAATTATCTTTAAAGGCTCCTACACACTATGCTGGCGGCCCGGTCGGCGGGCATGCCGCCAACAAGCCCGGCGGCATACTCGGTTTCTGCGGCAAGTTTCGGCGGCCTAATAACGCCTGCAGCGTACGCTGCAGGGTTATTAGGCAGACGATTTTAGGGTATCCACAACACAAAAACCCGCCCGCTGTGCCGCCGGCACATGTGTAGGAGCCTTAACGCTGACAATGTACACCATGTGCGCATGCGCCTGTAAAACCGCCCTGTAGGTACAGTAGGCCGCACAAAAGTGGTAACATTTAGATTGTGAGCTGACCTGGCGTCAAAAATCAAAATCAAAATCAAAAGCTATTTATTCAAAGTAGACTGGTGTCAGCAATTTTTGAACGTCAAAATTACTATTTATATAATAAAAGCATATAATTAAAATTCAACAAAAAATTAAAATTTAATTAATAAAATTTAAAAAAATATAGTTTATACAGTAAAATAAAATAAACAATGATATGAAGTACTCATATGACCTGTCAGTAGTTAACCTAATTCTGGTGAAAGAACACAAACGTTGTCTTGAGTTAATCACAGCTACCAACAATTCTTATCGTTTAAGTAGTCGTTGATGGAATAGTACGCCTTAGAACAAAGATTTGATTTTACTTTAAGCGCATTAAAATGTAAATCTAGCAAAGAAGAGGGAAGCGTGTTATAAAAGGTTATATATGTTGTATGGTGTATGTTGTAAGAGTTGAAATATGTGTATATTTTGCCTAATCTAAAAGATGTTAGCGAAGATGAATTGCGATGCCACCGTGAGAATACAAACATCTTTAAAAAAATCTCTCAGAGAAATTCTAGCACCTATTTGGTAAATTGAACGAACAGCTCGTTTTTGAAGAACAAAAATATTTTGAATGTCAGCGGCTTTGCCCCACAGCAGAATACCGTAGAACATAACGCTATGAAAATAACTAAAATAGACTAACCGAGCTGTATCAACGTCAGTGTATTGTCTTACTTTCCTGACGGCGTAGGCGGCCGAACTGAGCCTTCCCGCTAGGCTTGACATATGTGATCCACACTGAAGTTTGGCATCTACTGTTATGCCTAGAAAAACGGCCGAGTCTACAGCTGCAAGCACCTCATTATCTAAGACGATATTGGGTCCCAGATTTCTTACATTCGGTAAAGCGAACTTTATACATTTCATTTTCTCGCCATTGAGAACTAGATTATTCGTGGTAAACCAATGTGTAACCCTTGAGAGTGCACTGATTACGTCGTCAATGTCTTCTTTATTCCTGTCTACTTTAAAAATAAGAGAGGTATCATCAGCAAATCGTACAACGTCACAGACACCCTTTAAATAGAATGGTAAATCATTAATGTACACTAAGAATTCGAATAGACCCAGTATTGAGCCTTGAGGTACACCTAACTGAACTGGTAGCCCGGACGATTTCACACCATTAATATCTACACATTGGTGCCTAATATTTAAATAACAATTTATAGAGAGCGTTGAGAGCTTCATTTTGAACACCGTAATGACGTAGTTTACGCAATAGCGTGTCATGATGGATGCAATCAAATGCTTTGGAAAGATCACAGAAAACTCCAATAGCGTTTTGCGAGTTTTCCCATGCGTTGAACCATAATCTCAAGTTGTTTTTCTTGTTTAATGTACTTAATACTTACTACAAACTATGTCATCTGGAACGGCAATTGATTCAAAGTAGTTCGGTAAATACGCATAAAGTATAGCCCAACTATACGTAAATTACTATAATTGGTATTAAATGCCTTCCTCGGGGCAAAAAATACTTATGCTACTTATATATACGGAGAAAACATCATTGAGTACTACGCTATTTTACCTATTGGACAGTTGTCCGAAGACGCGCAAGAATCCTGAAATAAGAATTACAAAATGTTTAGGCTTCAGCATTCTAGAATGTGTTCTAGAGTGGCTATAAATGATGAGGTGTCCCATACCTTATTGTACACTTCTGATCCATTTATAACAAGTTTGAGAAATACCTTAGAAACAATATCAAAATACTTTTAAATGAAACCAAGGCCCTTCTTGCTGTCAAAGAAAATCTGTAGGAGCTTGCTGAATTTTGTACATATTTTTTTTCTCTTACTCTTTATATTTTCCATTTTATGTAAATTACAAAAAAAGACGAATTTTGTTTCTAGAATTTGCTTATAGAATGCATGTATTTGTATTAGTTTTATTTTTATAATTCATTAATAAACAGAATTTTCAAAATCATAATTATTTCAATTAAACCCTATACATCCAAGTATGTGTGCAAAATTACAGCTTATTTAGTTTTGAGATACGGAGTTCTGAGACGAAATACGTGATTTTCCCATACTTCGCCGCCACCGGCACACACGCCGGCGACAGCGCTCATGACAAATGATAATGATTTACTCAGTCATGACTTTAAAGGTGCTCTAACATGGGCAATTTTTTTGACCAATTCTTGCTCGGCAACAGTAATGGATCAATCTGGATCAATTAAGTGGAGCAATGTGGAGTAACAACAATATAATGCGGAAATTGTTTCGGGAATATTGCATTAATTTCACATTTCTCAATGTCGCCAATATGAGTTGCCAAATATCCAATCTGTTTGGAAGTTTTTAAGTCAATTTTCTTTCTACATATATCGTTTTTACGCATAACTATGTCTCACTTTTGCGAGAGGAACCGGCCGGCGGCGTAGTTGGGGCGTATTGCCTAGTTTTATAAGTTGCTCCATAATGCATTGTATTGCGTGGCCATATCTCTGGCAACAAGTTGCTACATATTGCCATTGCCCTAAATTGCTGGATGTAGTCGTGTCCTCATAGTTTTCGAGAATTGACCAGGATCAAACAATATTAGTTGCTGGTGTAAGTGCACCTTTAGACACCGCTCATGCATTTTCAGATATACTTATAGGTACCTATGTAAGTATTTCTGGAAAAGCATAATAATTATTCATCGATCACTCTTCTTTATTAGTGATCGAATAGACGTACATACGTACATCGATCACTAATAAGTAATGCACGTGAGGCAGAGCGACTATACTATTGTAGTCGTTCTGCCTCACGTGCATTACTTATGACGTAGTCACAAACACGATTCTTATCAATGATTGATGCTCGAACGTGGAGTTCATCAACAAGTGTACAACAAGATTATAGTAAATTGTTAAATAATTACTTATGATATATTTTATTATTATATTATAATAGTTTATGAAGCCAGGATGTCTACTCCCAAAGCACGAAATCCGTAGCTTCGGCCGAAGTTACGGGCGTTTACTATACAACATTAGTTTTAGTACTTATATGCAAATCCCGAAACACGTGTCTAGTATTTTTATGTACAGGATCTTTGTACAAACTTTCAAGACTTTGTCATGAAAAATCACAAAGTTATTTAAAAACATGATCACTGAGTGGCGCGGCGACGCCCCTGTGCCACCTGCGCCTCCACTATCGCATTGCGCTTTTTGGTAAACAAATTGCGATAGATAACGTACGGCATTGTTATTATAATTAACTGTGATAACATTTCCTATCACAATTGCAGGCTTTGGACTATCGTAACGGTCAAGTTTAGGTAGATATTATTAAGTACTTTATTCGTAAATGCAGCCGTATGTTATACAATGTTGTCAATACGTTTTGTTGCACCTTATGCCGACCACTTAAAGTTCAGAGTGGATGAAAAGTGTTAAACATCGCATTACTTAATGCCATCAGGCTGTAGGTAGAAATAATAACTTTCTACAATTAACCATCTTGGCGTGTCTAAAAATGTTAATCATCAATGTTTACCATAATTATATACTCAGTACTCAATTCTTTAATGCATTTCATATGTATTTTATAGATGGTATAAACAGTGAGATCAATATGAACCCTGTCGGACACAGCAAAATTAGGAGAGAGGAAGAGGGTTACGTACGAATCGACTTTGATGCCGAATTGCTCCTTGTACCACCGCACTACCAGGGATACGTGATCACTTATTACCACAAACGTACCATTTGTGTACCTATTGATGAGGACGTCCACGATACTTTTTACATACCATAGGTACACGATCAACCAAAACATAACTGGAAGGCCAACGACGGCCACGCGCTCGCGATAATCGCGATCGCGTTATGTAACTGAACGGGAGCATGACACGTAAGCGTCAAACTGTAGCATCCGGCCTTCAATCGCCCGGATGCTACAGGCCTCAGTGAAGGGTTTGTTTTACCCCCGCCCAGCTGTGCGCCTGCGCCTGGTGCCGCTATGAACTGCCGTGACCTGTGTTGCGCGCGTATGATTACGGATAGGTACTCAGTGTCGCTCGGTGTCCAACACGTAACCTTTTTAAAATACATTTGGGACAAAATATAACACAGTGTAAAAATTGGAATCGATTGAGTTATTTATTCTGAACAAACTATATTTATGTTCCGCATATGCTAAAAATAATGTTTTATAAGATTTATTACTCCTTTTCAACGGCCAAATCTAATTTAAAGTTTCGTGCCGATTGACCCTTGCATCACTATTCACCACGTTACATGTTACTAAAACTAGGAAACAATTACTTCAAACACGTTTTTTACTGTATAAGTACAGTCACTTATGATTTTCGAGTATTTTTACAACATTTTACACATTTCCTACAGGCTATAATACTGTGTTAAATTTTATAAAAATACTATTCAATATTCTTTAACTAAGGGCGTATTCACACGGACCACAACAAGTATAATAATTATGTAATTACAACATGAAATGTTAAAAACAGAGTAATAATCCAAGTCAAAGTTCAAGTAGGTACTTATTCTGACATTTGATAACAAATAGGGCGAATACAAAAACATTTCGTTAGACTAGAGTAGATAGTAATCAAAAGTCATTTATTCAATCTAGGCTTAGCACTTTTTGAACATCAAAATTACATAGACAGTCCTCCAAAATGCCCACCCTTCACCACTTCCTAGTACTTCAACTAGGAAGAAGAAGTGGCGCAACAAACTCCCCAGCGTCACACCTGTCTGTTTAGTTAGAAGAACTTGATATCTCTATACAATGGTAGGTACGTAATTAACGTTACGAAACACAAAACATATAATTAAAATATTGGCCATATTTCAGCTAGCACACGCCAATATACCAAAAAAATCACTAAAATTTATTATATTTACAGCTATGTGTACTATATTCACATAGCTGTAACTAGAAGTAACAAATGTTAAACTAGGACCTTCGGAGTTAAATAGATACACAGTTAGTACTATTAACAATAACAAAACCATGGTCAGCAAGATCACCAGTCACCACAAGCGACACTGGATCACGAGCATAACGCAAAGATCAGCCATATCCATCCTCGCCATATTTAAGGGAAGGCGGCAACCCGGCCCTCGACGCTACCGCAAGCAGTGACATCTAAGGGAGCATGACGAACTTGCTGCCGGTTGCTCAGGCAAGAATAATATGATCAACTGTAAAGTTCGCTAGGCTAACTACATCTTGCAATCCAACTCATTATTAAAAAAAAACATTGTGATGAGTGGATTATGTTAGCAGTTTATGAAAATAAAAATGAACTGATTTAAATAGTCAAATAAAAACAAACAATTATGTTATTATAACCTGTGAGTAGGCAAGCTAATGCTGGTGAAAGAATATGAACATTGTGTTGAGTTAATCATAGCGACCAACTATTCTTCAGAATTACTGTAATCTACTTTGTGTTCTTAGATTAGGAACCTACTTATGACGATTTGTTTTAAATCAGCTCGTACAACATATCTACAGTAATTAATCGCTACCGACTACAAAGACAGATTGAAAAACAGTCAAAACATAAATACTATAATCTGAACTAATCTAAAGTGTTATCACCTAAATTACCTTCTAATGGAGTTTCGTCACATCAGCGATATAATCGTACATACTTTAATACATTTATCTTAAGTTTTTTCATTAGGAGATATAAGTAGGGATTTTCTGTAAATGTAGATTTTATTCCAATATTTATATCCAGAATATGGCCAGAATCGAATTGCTCTTCATACATTTTTGTGTTTTTGTCAGTTGTTTTTTTTTTCTTAGCCATCACTGTTTTCTCTAAATAACGCGTTCTACTAACTAAATAAAACGTTCGTGGATCTTTGACAGTCATGACGGGGCGTCAGAACACGGAAGCCCGAAAGTCTGACAACCAGTAATACCAAGGGGTATCGTTAGATCGTATTATGTTATTATTGACTGGATTATTGAGGTCAGGTAGGCAGCCACTCCATGTAAAATACTTTTATTTTTATTATTTATTAATTTAATTTCTAATCACAAATGTTATTTTGGACAGAAAGAGCTTAATCTAAAAATATGCTTTACATTTGTGAGAGACTGGTGTCCGAAAAAGTCATAAAATACCTGTGTTACAGGTCACCAGGCCCCCATGACTTACATGTATATATTAAGTTAGATTATTGAAAAAAACAATAGAACTATGCGATGACTAACATTCTAGGTAAAGATATATAAAGAAAAATACTGAAGACCGGATAGGGATATTAAGATTGTGAAAGATTTAAGGCGTGTTGTGAGTGTATGTATGTATGTGTGTGCGTGTGTGCGAGGGTGTGTTAATGTGTGTGCGCGTGCGTTTAAATGTGTACGATTGTAAATGAGATAAAAATTTAGCGAATAGGAATCAGAAGACTCTCAGTTACTTGATAGTCATAAATTTTAAGCCATTTACAGACAGTTAGGCTGCAGGCTGATCTACGCATTGAGTATATTGAGAGTGTTGTATTGGTTACACCGCTACAACACCGTAACAAGCTAAACAAGGTACTAACATGTGCACCTATCCTGACTTAAGGACGAGAATGATGGTTTCTCCTTTCATCCATTCATGCTCATTATTTCAGCCGAAAGACGTTCATTGCTACAGTTGGACATAGGCCTCCCCAAAGCACCGCCTCTTTAACCGTTTCTATGCATCTCGCATCCAGTGGATTCCTGCGGTTATAGTTCCACCTCGTACATAGCCTTCCAACACTACGTCATCCGGTACGCGGTCGTCTCTCCAGAACCTATCGACCCCATCTGCCATCTTTTCTGCGAGCAATATGCGCTGCTGACTATTTATTTATTTATATATATAATATTTTAAGCACAAACATGTACAGAGGCGGACTTAATGCCGTAGGCATTTTCTACCAGTCAACCTTTGGGTGATGCAGAGACAAACAGTGGTAGGTGCAATAAAATATATATACATAATTATATGCCTATCTATATATAAATATAAGCATAAACAAATATACATAAATAAACGAATTTACTTAAAACAAATGAGACAAATAATGAGAAAACATTATCGTTGTAATGATTCTGCCAACTTCTTGCGAATGTGCTCGCGAACTTTGATTTTGAAGGTCAATCGGAAGCGCAAATGTACTGAAAGTGGGGAGCTAGATAAATAGGGGAAGAGGACAAATCAAGAAATTAGAACAAGGTGGTCAGCGCCTTTTGCTTTCTGCGCTGCCGTATGGGTAACCACTTAAGAAAGGACCGATGCGCAGAGACATGATCGTATTTACGCAGATTGAAAACAAATGGAATGCTGTTATTGAGAAGACGGTCAAGTTTATCGAGGAGATCTGCATTCAGGTCATAGTAGCACACATCACCATAGTTGATGATGGGGAAAATTAAGGACTGCACAAGCATTGTCTTCATACTCGATGGTAAAAAAAAATTTCAATCGGTACAGAGCCCGTAGCGTTCCAGTAACCTTCTGGCTTACCCTAGCGATTTGAGTATGCCATTTTAGGGAACTATCAATATGCAGGCCTAGGTCCTTCACGTCAGTGCCAAAACGAACGATCGTGCCATTGAAGAGTACTGGTGGCAAGATTGTGCCACCCACCTTGCTAATACTGTGCGGACTGCCAATGACGATCGCCTGACAGTTCGTAGTTTTTACAGCTACACCAAATCTGTCAGCCCAGGTTTTTATGGCTCTCAAGTCCCTATTTGATTTGTCGGTAGCATCTGGTAATTCATCAACCTTTCCTTGAGAGTAAAACTGCAAGTCATCTACCTACCACTTAAGTTCTCTTTACCCATTCTTGATATTAGTGCAGAAATAAAAACCAATATGATCGCTGGAACCAATAAATCAGACTATCGTGGTTCCGGGATGTCACCAAGTCCTGGTAATAATCATCAATCATATTATGATTATTGAATATTATAAAAATTTGTCATGTTTGCACCTATTGTTCTTAGATTAGGAACGTATTTAATAAGATTGTGTTTATGGATATCCGTATTTCGGACTTAAGTTTTCAGTGTAGATATGACTCACACAGTATGACCTGAAACGTTTGGTCAGATTCTTTGGTTTTAATTTTGAATTTATTTAATTTTGATATTATTTAGACTTTTATATTTTGTATTTGAATCAGACTGTATGGATTAAGTTATTTGAAAAAAAAAAAAGAATTTTATTTTATTGATTTATCAGAAACACGCAAATGTTCCGTGTGGTGCTGGACGTAAAATAATAGCACCATCCCATTTCTTCCCATGGGTGTCGTAGATGGCGACTAAGGGACTTACTGGAGAATGGGCAGCAGCGTTCTCTATGCATTTACCACCATACTGTGATCGCCAACTTGCCTGTCAAGCGTGGCGATTACGACAAATCCCCCTTTTGGGGGTGGTTTATGTCCAGCAGTGGACTTCTTTCGGCTGATATGATGATGATGATAACAGTAATGATATTACGGGAACGTGCTTCTTTGACAAAAAGTAGTCTGTCCTTCCTCAGAATGTTATCTATCTTTTTGACTCTTATCGAAATCCGTTCAGTGGTTTAGGCGTGAAAAGGTAACATACATATAGAGTTACTTTCCTTTTTACAGTCTATGTGGCAGAGGTAGTTAAACTATAGAATGTCTCCCCGCGGCGTGGATAGCAACGGGGTATGCTGGCCGACCGCCCGTTTCGCTGCAAGCGATTTATAATTTTAAATCTGTGATATCTTCTTACATATTAATTTAATGATAGATTATAAAGGACAATTTAGATCTGTATTAAATACACAACGTATCTAACGTAGATATTTAATTGGAGAACGATGAATTGATTTAAATAGCTTCGTAAATAACACATTTTTTATTTTCTTTAATGATTACTGTGGGTTATCCTTATGAGACAGACATGGTCCATTCTGGAATTTTATGTAAAAAAAATTAAGATACACATTGCCGTAGTAAAGCATATTATTTTGATATATCCCGTAGTAGGTTTAGCGATTTTAAATTTTTACATACAAAAACGATTTCAATCAATCAATCAATCAGTTTATTTGTGAAACATAGGTGTTTACATAGGTGTTTACATTAATAGTGGGTGCGCTGTGCGCTAAAATATTTTTACGTACAGTGTACATAGGGCTGCACACACGGCTCGGCGTGACCTTGCACCACCGCAGCGCGAAAAAATTACGTTTAGTTTAAGGAGTTGTATGTAATGACACTCAAAAAATACTCAAGAATATATGATTTAAACGCAACAATCCGTTTCAAAGATATGCAATATTTTTCTCACGCACTAATGATTAAATATTCCCATGCGCACCGTATCTGCACCGTGTAGGCACAGACAGCCGCGCGAGCAAGACGAGTGCGTTGTCAAATACCTACGTAGACAGCTGATTCAACATTTTCCGTCACATTTCTCAGTATTTGGACTGGCAATTTATCGAACTTACCTACAAATAGCTTATTTAATTACTGTTTTTAACTAAGTTTGACGTGTCCGTGTGTGTATGTGTCTATCTGTGGCATCGTAGCTCCCGAACGGATGTACATGGTGTAGGTACTAGCAGCGGGGTGTCAGTTTTTTTTAGAGAGAAGCCGAAGCGGGCTCGGCTTTAATTTACTTACTTATCAATAAAGAATACTTACTATCATTCAAATATTAATGTAGGAATGTCAAGAATTAAATACAATTAGATTGAACAGCTGAAAACCAAACAAAAATGTGCAATTTTCCTCCATCTCGTTCTCGCTGACGCATTTTTCTATTTCTGTCTCTGTCATAACCCGTTGTAGAGCGGCTTGCTCTAGTCCATGTCAAGCGGTGACACGTAACCTAAAGTGACATCAAAACGGGATCGCTGTTGTCTTAATTTTTACTTCTCGATTATGACGTTTTGGCGCGAGGTTTAATTTAGAAAATATTTTTTTTGTTGTAATACAAATCTAAAAATTAGCGTTTTTGTTGTTTGAACATTATGGTGAATGAAACACCCGCAGTGTAACTATATTTTTTGCCAACCATAGACACTATTTACGTGCCATTTTTCAAAAGTGGTAGAGTTGCGAATCATCGAAGGGAAGCCGGTAGGAATCGTGTAATATGGTGCTTTCGCCACTGGTAGGTACGATGCGCATTTGCATATTTAATAATTAGTGTGTACGGAAAATATTGCATGTTTGAGACGGATTGTTGTGTATAAATCATATTTTCGTGATTTTATTTAATGTTCTCGTCCTCCTCCTTCTAACTCCTTAAATTTCTAAACGTTATTTTTTTTACACCTTACATACATATATAATAATTTCTTGTCACTGTTATTTACGTTGCAAGCTAAGGTATACGAATTTGTGTGGGGTAGGGCTACCACAACTAAAAGGTGAATAAAATCGTGAAGTGAATAAAGTAATTTTTCACTTAGTAGTATTTTCTTTTGAAGGCAGCTGTTTTTTTTTTAAATAAACTTTTTTATATCTTTGATTTGTGAATCCTCACTGTCAATACCAAAAATAAAAAAAGAATTTAATAAAAGCATAATTTATTGCAATAAGAGTTTTAAACATTTTTAGCCAATAAAATTAATTACCAGTGCAGTGGTTCGAAACAACGTTGGCAACAAATGAATGTCGCAAATATTCAGACCCAATCAGTATAGTGTCCCCACATTTGAGCGTATGTGTAAAGTCCCACACCAGGTGCTGATGTAACCCTGATTGTGATGTGCGTAGTGCCAAGCGCCCCAGCGTGAGTGTGCCCGGGCACCTGTGGGAGCCTCATCATACGGATACCGGTTATTCTGGTGGTTGAATTTCCATGGTATGATATATCTGCATGCTGTACTGCGTGCGGGATACCAGGCAAGTTGCATCCCTCCCTGGAAAGGAAAAATTTGTTAAGAGCTATATTACTACAGTTAGGGAGTTTGTTGCGCCACTTCTTCGTAGCTAAAGCACTAGGAAGTGGTGAAAGGTGGGCGTTTTGGGGGTACGTCTTATGTAATTTGACGTTTGAAATTACTGATTCTCGTCCAAGTTTGAATAAATGACTTTGATGTATTTATAAACTCACGCCTTTGGCCCACGGTATAGTGGCAGAAACTACAGAACACGACCCTTACATCGTCCTTTTGCATCGATTCCGTTCATAAGTACATCTAGAATTTCAGAAAAATATTGTTGTGTGTTATAGACACATGTGTTTCGTACAATTTTAAGCAAATACCTAAGTCTTTGCTTCTTTTATGGAGTCGAATTGTTAATGCCTAACATACTCCTCTCCATTGCTCGTTGAAATGCTTGAAGTTTGTTGGTAACCGCCTTTGTTAGTTTCCAACTTCGAAATTGGTGTCAGCGCGTAAAGCGATTCGGGCTGCGTGATTTGAATACTTCTTTCAACGACCTATATCTTCCTCTGTATGCACTGTTTATTCTGCGATCTACTTTATTTTCTGTCTGTTAATTGAAATGCTCTGCCGCCAATAATAAACACCCACATAATGCAATCATACGCAGAATGATTTGCGTGCTGTAATACTGTGATTCCCAAAAATAATATTATAAATGTGTAGAAAACGGCTTTGTAATGAGTACTTTTCACCCTGTATACGTGTATTTTTTTTTTCAAAATCGAACAAATGTGATTTAAACTCTTTTTGGTATTAATTAATACTACTAGACAAGCCTTTTTTTATTTATTTAGTTCTAGGTTGGTACTTACTCGTGGAACATAATATCTCCTAGTCTGACATCTCCTTTTTGGTACATATCGATATCTTTGCGGTACACGAAGCCGTCTTCTTGGTAAAGAGCGGCTTCATTTGGGATGGAAGCCGCGTCATTGTAGACTGTTAGTGCTGCTAGCACCGCGATGAGGATGAGGCTCTTCATCTGTAAGGACACAACTTAGACAATAAACGTTTGCTCGAGTGGCGCAGATGCTGAGGGATCGACTGCTTTGCTACTATCAGATTTCTTCATGAAGTGAATTCATCTATGGTCTAAAATATGCGACCGGCACCAAATTTGTAAATGTGAATGTTTGTATGTTTGGATGTTTATTACTCAATCACGCAAAAACGGCTTAACGGAATTAGATGGAAATTGGCACAGAGATATCTTATAACCTGTTTTAACACATAGGATACTTTTTATCTCGGTAATTTGTTCCCGTGAAATAATTTTCAAACTCCACGCGGGCGAAGCCGCTGGCAAAAGCCTGTACTATTATACAGGATGGTCCAGAAATAAATTCAATTTTGAAACCACTCTAATTTCTAAACATTAAAAGGTGCGGTGTGGGTATCAGTGAATAGCACGCCCTTTGTAATTTTAGACACCATGGGTCACTACACGGGAGAACAGCGCGCGTTCTGCGTGCGTCCATACCTATTACGAGAACTTTCGATTTTATGTGATTGTTCAACGACTTTTCCGTGTTAAATTCGAATTACAGCGTATCAGTGAGTGTCCGAGTCCTAATTTAACTAAGCAGTGGATTAAGAAATTCGAAAGAACAGGACTGACACAAAAATAGCGGTCTAAATGTCATAAAAGAGTGAGATGAAATCATTAAGCAAGATCGAGAACCTTTACGCGCGAATCCAAGAATGTGGTAACATGGCTATGCTGATTGATTTTCTTGCTCCAAAATTGCAATAATCGCGTGGTTACAATTGCAACACATGGTTGCAGCAGGATGGAGCCACGTGTCACGCTTCGAATGTAAGCATGCGCGTGATATGGGATGTTTCCAGAGAAACCGATTTAACGGAGGGGTGACATATGCTGGCCTCCGAGGAGTCCCGATTGAAGTTCAGAAGACTTCTTGTGTCTTCATGTTCGAAAACTTAGTCTACTCCCAACGTTAATAAAAGTGCTCTTGCACGGTCATTTTTTTTGCAACTATTGCTGGGAAAACTAATGGATCAATCTGGATCAATTAAGTGGAGCAATCTGGAGCAACAACAATAAATTGCGGATATATCTCGGGAATACTGCTTCTGATTGCTCCATATATTTCATGAGTTGCCGAATATCCAATCGGTTTGGACATTTTTAGTCAATTTACTTTTTGTCTCGCTTGTACGTATAACTACAACTCGTCTTTGCGAGAAGAACCGGCCGGCGGCGGCGGCGAAAGCGACGCCCGGACGTATTGCCTAGTTTTTTAGTTGCTCTATATTGCATGGCATTGTGTGGCTGTATCTCTGGCAACAGGTTGCTACATGTTGCCATTGCTCAAATTTCTGGATGTAGTCGTGACGTCATAGTTACGTTACAGGTGGATTATACATTGTGTTACGCAATCACTTCGCCGGTGTAAGTAAATCAAAGGCAATCTAAAATATTTCATACTAGATAGTAAAATTATCCCGCGGGAACGTAATACCGGGATAAAAAGTTTCCTATGTGTTAATCCAAGTTATAAACTATCTGTATGCCAAATTTTATTCAAATTCGTTCAGCCGTTTTTGCTTGATTGAGTAACAAACATCCAAACATCTTTACAAACTTTCACATTTATAAAATTATTAGTAGGATTGTAATCACCATAGTATTTTTACGGCATTGTAAACATTTTGTCGAAGATGTGAGCAAAACTTGGTTAAAAAAAAAAGACATCCAAGAAGCGAACGCTACAAAGCTAAAAATAACTTATATTCCGAATACAAGGGTATTCTGTGGCAAAAAATAAACACTACATAACGAAAGTAAAGACAATATTTTTAATAAATCTTAATTTTTTCCTTTTTAATCGTGGTACCTATCACACACAAATTCGTATTCCTTAACTAGTTAAGTCAGTTACAATTACAGGAAGTTTTTTATAACATCATCAATATACACTATAGTGAAAAAAATCGTATTATTGAAGCTAAGCCAAAAACCACAAATCAGAACTTGATATATACCTACTCGTTCAAATAAATAATGCATTTTTCAAATCGGTTTATAAAAGTAGGAATTCTGAAGAAACAAACATTTTATTACATAAAACCGAATTGAAAACTTCTTCCTTTTTTTGCAGTCGTTTAAAAATGTTTGAAAAAATAAACTTACTAAAAACAATTAACAATAAAATAATTTTGTTTATGTTAGTACAAAGTCAAAAGTACTCACATTTTCAATTCTTTCTTTTTCCCGTATAGGACCACAAGCTGTCACCTTAGAGTCAAGTGTTACTGTTATTTTAGAAATGTACCACTATTTAAATGAAAGCTAAGTGTGATAAGATAATGACATCACTGGCTAATTACAATTTTGATAATGAATTTACGATAATCTTAATTAAATTATCTTTAAAGGCTCCTACACACTATGCTGGCGGCCCGGTCGGCGGGCATGCCGCCAACAAGCCCGGCGGCATACTCGGTTTCTGCGGCAAGTTTCGGCGGCCTAATAACGCCTGCAGCGTACGCTGCAGGGTTATTAGGCAGACGATTTTAGGGTATCCACAACACAAAAACCCGCCCGCTGTGCCGCCGGCACATGTGTAGGAGCCTTAACGCTGACAATGTACACCATGTGCGCATGCGCCTGTAAAACCGCCCTGTAGGTACAGTAGGCCGCACAAAAGTGGTAACATTTAGATTGTGAGCTGACCTGGCGTCAAAAATCAAAATCAAAATCAAAAGCAATTTATTCAAAGTAGACTGGTGTCAGCAATTTTTGAACGTCAAAATTACTATTTATATAATAAAAGCATATAATTAAAATTCAACAAAAAATTAAAATTTAATTAATAAAATTTAAAAAAATATAGTTTATACAGTAAAATAAAATAAACAATGATATGAAGTACTCATATGACCTGTCAGTAGTTAACCTAATTCTGGTGAAAGAACACAAACGTTGTCTTGAGTTAATCACAGCTACCAACAATTCTTATCGTTTAAGTAGTCGTTGATGGAATAGTACGCCTTAGAACAAAGATTTGATTTTACTTTAAGCGCATTAAAATGTAAATCTAGCAAAGAAGAGGGAAGCGTGTTATAAAAGGTTATATATGTTGTATGGTGTATGTTGTAAGAGTTGAAATATGTGTATATTTTGCCTAATCTAAAAGATGTTAGCGAAGATGAATTGCGATGCCACCGTGAGAATACAAACATCTTTAAAAAAATCTCTCAGAGAAATTCTAGCACCTATTTGGTAAATTGAACGAACAGCTCGTTTTTGAAGAACAAAAATATTTTGAATGTCAGCGGCTTTGCCCCACAGCAGAATACCGTAGAACATAACGCTATGAAAATAACTAAAATAGACTAACCGAGCTGTATCAACGTCAGTGTATTGTCTTACTTTCCTGACGGCGTAGGCGGCCGAACTGAGCCTTCCCGCTAGGCTTGACATATGTGATCCACACTGAAGTTTGGCATCTACTGTTATGCCTAGAAAAACGGCCGAGTCTACAGCTGCAAGCACCTCATTATCTAAGACGATATTGGGTCCCAGATTTCTTACATTCGGTAAAGCGAACTTTATACATTTCATTTTCTCGCCATTGAGAACTAGATTATTCGTGGTAAACCAATGTGTAACCCTTGAGAGTGCACTGATTACGTCGTCAATGTCTTCTTTATTCCTGTCTACTTTAAAAATAAGAGAGGTATCATCAGCAAATCGTACAACGTCACAGACACCCTTTAAATAGAATGGTAAATCATTAATGTACACTAAGAATTCGAATAGACCCAGTATTGAGCCTTGAGGTACACCTAACTGAACTGGTAGCCCGGACGATTTCACACCATTAATATCTACACATTGGTGCCTAATATTTAAATAACAATTTATAGAGAGCGTTGAGAGCTTCATTTTGAACACCGTAATGACGTAGTTTACGCAATAGCGTGTCATGATGGATGCAATCAAATGCTTTGGAAAGATCACAGAAAACTCCAATAGCGTTTTGCGAGTTTTCCCATGCGTTGAACCATAATCTCAAGTTGTTTTTCTTGTTTAATGTACTTAATACTTACTACAAACTATGTCATCTGGAACGGCAATTGATTCAAAGTAGTTCGGTAAATACGCATAAAGTATAGCCCAACTATACGTAAATTACTATAATTGGTATTAAATGCCTTCCTCGGGGCAAAAAATACTTATGCTACTTATATATACGGAGAAAACATCATTGAGTACTACGCTATTTTACCTATTGGACAGTTGTCCGAAGACGCGCAAGAATCCTGAAATAAGAATTACAAAATGTTTAGGCTTCAGCATTCTAGAATGTGTTCTAGAGTGGCTATAAATGATGAGGTGTCCCATACCTTATTGTACACTTCTGATCCATTTATAACAAGTTTGAGAAATACCTTAGAAACAATATCAAAATACTTTTAAATGAAACCAAGGCCCTTCTTGCTGTCAAAGAAAATCTGTAGGAGCTTGCTGAATTTTGTACATATTTTTTTTCTCTTACTCTTTATATTTTCCATTTTATGTAAATTACAAAAAAAGACGAATTTTGTTTCTAGAATTTGCTTATAGAATGCATGTATTTGTATTAGTTTTATTTTTATAATTCATTAATAAACAGAATTTTCAAAATCATAATTATTTCAATTAAACCCTATACATCCAAGTATGTGTGCAAAATTACAGCTTATTTAGTTTTGAGATACGGAGTTCTGAGACGAAATACGTGATTTTCCCATACTTCGCCGCCACCGGCACACACGCCGGCGACAGCGCTCATGACAAATGATAATGATTTACTCAGTCATGACTTTAAAGGTGCTCTAACATGGGCAATTTTTTTGACCAATTCTTGCTCGGCAACAGTAATGGATCAATCTGGATCAATTAAGTGGAGCAATGTGGAGTAACAACAATATAATGCGGAAATTGTTTCGGGAATATTGCATTAATTTCACATTTCTCAATGTCGCCAATATGAGTTGCCAAATATCCAATCTGTTTGGAAGTTTTTAAGTCAATTTTCTTTCTACATATATCGTTTTTACGCATAACTATGTCTCACTTTTGCGAGAGGAACCGGCCGGCGGCGTAGTTGGGGCGTATTGCCTAGTTTTATAAGTTGCTCCATAATGCATTGTATTGCGTGGCCATATCTCTGGCAACAAGTTGCTACATATTGCCATTGCCCTAAATTGCTGGATGTAGTCGTGTCCTCATAGTTTTCGAGAATTGACCAGGATCAAACAATATTAGTTGCTGGTGTAAGTGCACCTTTAGACACCGCTCATGCATTTTCAGATATACTTATAGGTACCTATGTAAGTATTTCTGGAAAAGCATAATAATTATTCATCGATCACTCTTCTTTATTAGTGATCGAATAGACGTACATACGTACATCGATCACTAATAAGTAATGCACGTGAGGCAGAGCGACTATACTATTGTAGTCGTTCTGCCTCACGTGCATTACTTATGACGTAGTCACAAACACGATTCTTATCAATGATTGATGCTCGAACGTGGAGTTCATCAACAAGTGTACAACAAGATTATAGTAAATTGTTAAATAATTACTTATGATATATTTTATTATTATATTATAATAGTTTATGAAGCCAGGATGTCTACTCCCAAAGCACGAAATCCGTAGCTTCGGCCGAAGTTACGGGCGTTTACTATACAACATTAGTTTTAGTACTTATATGCAAATCCCGAAACACGTGTCTAGTATTTTTATGTACAGGATCTTTGTACAAACTTTCAAGACTTTGTCATGAAAAATCACAAAGTTATTTAAAAACATGATCACTGAGTGGCGCGGCGACGCCCCTGTGCCACCTGCGCCTCCACTATCGCATTGCGCTTTTTGGTAAACAAATTGCGATAGATACCGTACGGCATTGTTATTATAATTAACTGTGATAACATTTCCTATCACAATTGCAGGCTTTGGACTATCGTAACGGCCAAGTTTAGGTAGATATTATTAAGTACTTTATTCGTAAATGCAGCCGTATGTTATACAATGTTGTCAATACGTCTTGTTGCACCTTATGCCGACCACTTAAAGTTCAGAGTGGATGAAAAGTGTTAAACATCGCATTACTTAATGCCATCAGGCTGTAGGTAGAAATAATAACTTTCTACAATTAACCATCTTGGCGTGTCTAAAAATGTTAATCATCAATGTTTACCATAATTATATACTCAGTACTCAATTCTTTAATGCATTTCATATGTATTTTATAGATGGTATAAACAGTGAGATCAATATGAACCCTGTCGGACACAGCAAAATTAGGAGAGAGGAAGAGGGTTACGTACGAATCGACTCTGATGCCGAATTGCTCCTTGTACCACCGCACTACCAGGGATACGTGATCACTTATTACCACAAACGTACCATTTGTGTACCTACTGGACGTCCACGATACTTTTTACATACCATAGGTACACGATCAACCAAAACATAACTGGAAGGCCAACGACGGCCACGCGCTCGCGATAATCGCGATCGCGTTATGTAACTGAACGGGAGCATGACACGTAAGCGTCAAACTGTAGCATCCGGCCTTCAATCGCCCGGATGCTACAGGCCTCAGTGAAGGGTTTGTTTTACCCCCGCCCAGCTGTGCGCCTACGCCTGGTGCCGCTATGAACTGCCGTGACCTGTGTTGCGCGCGTATGATTATGGATAGGTACTCAGTGTCGCTCCGTGTCCAACATGTAACCTTTTTTAAATACTTTTGGGACAAAATATGACACGGTGTAAAAATTTTTGGAATCGATTGAGTTACTTATTCAGAACAAACTATATTTATGTTCCGCATATGCTAAAATAATGTTTTATAAGACTTTTTACTCGTTTTCATCGGCCAAATCTATTTTAAAGTTTCGTTCCGATTGACCCTTGCAAAACTATTCACCACGTTACATGTTACTAAAAGTAGGAAACAATTACATCAAACACGTTTTTTACTGTATGAGTACAGTCACTTATCATTTCCGAGTTATTTTACAACATTTTACTCATTTCCTATAGGCTATACTACGATAAATTTTATAAAAATACTATTCAATATTCTTTAACTAAGGGCGTATACACACGGACCACAACAAGTATATAATTATGTAATTACAACACGAAATGTTAAAAACAGAATAATAATCCAAGTCAAAGTTCAAGTAGGTACTTATTCTGACATTTGATAACAAATAGGGCGAATACAAAAACATTTCGTTAGACTAGAGTAGATAGTAATCAAAAGTAATTTATTCAATCTAGGCTTAGCACTTTTTGAACATCAAAATTACATAGACAGTCCCCCAAAACGCCCGCCCTTCACCACTTTCTAGTTCTCCAACTGGGAAGAAGAACTGGCGCAACAAACTCCCCAGCGTCACACCTGCCTGTTTAGTTAGAAGAGCTTGATTCTATACAATGGTAGGTACGTAATTAACGTTACGAAACGCAAAACATAAAATTAAAATATTGGCCATATTTCAGCTAGCACACGCCAATATACCAAAAAAATCACTTAAATTTATTATATTTACAGCTATGTGTACTATGTTCACATAGCTGTAACTAGAAGTAACAAATGTTAAACTAGGACCTTCGGAGTTAAATAAATACACAGTTAGTACTATTAACAATAACAAAACCATGGTCAGCAATACCACCAGTCACCACAAGCGACACTGAATCACGAGCATAACGCAAAGATCAGCCATATCCATCCTCGCCATATTTAAGGGAAGGCGGCAACCCGACCCTCGACGCTACCGCAAGCAGTGACATCTAAGGGAGCATGACGAACTTGCTGCCGGTTGCTCAGGCAAGAATAATATGATCAACTGTAAAGTTCGCTAGGCTAACTACATCTTGCAATCCAACTCATTATTAAAAAAAAACATTGTGATGAGTGGATTATGTTAGCAGTTTATGAAAATAAAAATGAACTGATTTAAATAGTCAAATAAAAACAAACAATTATGTTATTATAACCTGTGAGTAGGCAAGCTAATGCTGGTGAAAGAATATGAACATTGTGTTGAGTTAATCATAGCGACCAACTATTCTTAAGAATTACTGTAATCTACTTTGTGTTCTTAGATTAGGAACCTACTTATGACGATTTGTTTTAAATCAGCTCGTACAACATATCTACAGTAATTAATCGCTACCGACTACAAAGACAGATTGAAAAACAGTCAAAACATAAATACTATAATCTGAACTAATCTAAAGTGTTATCACCTAAATTACCTTCTAATGGAGTTTCGTCACATCAGCGATATAATCGTACATACTTTAATACATTTATCTTAAGTTTTTTCATTAGGAGATATAAGTAGGGATTTTCTGTAAATGTAGATTTTTTTCCAATATCCAGAATATGGCCAGAATCGAATATCTCTTCATACATTTTTGTGTTTTTGTCAGTAGTTTTTTTTTTTAATCCAATCACTGTTTTCTCTAAATAACGAGTTCTACTAAGTAAATAAAATGTTCGTGGATCTTTGACAGTAACGACGGGGCGTCAGAACACGGAAGCCCGAAAGTCTGACACCCAGTCATACCAAGGGGTATCGTTAGATTGTATTATGTTATTATTGACTGGGTTATTGAGGTCAGGTAGGCAGCCACTCCATGTAAAATACTTTTATAATTATTATTTATTAATTTAATTTCTCATCACAAATGTTATTGTGGACAGAAAGTGGTTAATTTAAAAATATGCTTAACATTTGTGAGAGACTGGTGTCCAAAAAAGTCATAAAACACCTGTGTTACAGGTCACCAGGCCCCCAAGACTGACATGTGTATATATTAAGTTAGATTATTGAAAAAAACAATAGAACTATGTGATGACTAAAATTCTAGGTACAGATAAAAAATAAAGAAAAATACTTAAGACCGGACATACATAATAAGATTGTGAAAGATTTAAGGCGCGTTGTGAGTGTATGTTTGAGTGTGTGTGTGTGTGTGCGAGGGTGTGTTTGTGTGTGTTAATGTGTGTGCGCGTGCGTTTAAATGTGTACGATTGTGAATGAGATAATAATTTAGCGAATAGGAATCAGAAGACTCTCAGTTGCTTGATAGTCGTAAATTTTAAGTTTTTTACAGACGGTTAGGCTGCAGGATGATCTACGCATTGAGTATATTGAGAGTGTTGTATTGGTAACACCGCCACAACACCGTAACAAGCTAAACAAGGCACTGACATGTGCACCTATCCTGACTTAAGGATCGACGAGAATGATGGTTTCTCCTTTCATCCATTCATGGTCATTATTTCAGCCGAAAGACGTCCACTGCTACAGTTGGACATAGGCCTCCCCAAAGCACCGCCTCTTTAACCGGTTCTATGCATCTCGCATCCAGTGGATTCCTGCGGTTATAGTTCCACCTCGTACAAAGCCTTCCAACGCCATCCGGTACGCGGTTGCTTTTCCAGAACCTATCGACCCCATTTGCCATCATTTCTACGAGCAATGTGCGCTGCCTACTATCGCTTGAGTTCTCTTTACCCATTCTTGATATTAGTGCAGACAAACACCAATATGATAGCTGGAACCAATGAATCAGACTATCGTGGTTCCCGGATGTCACCAAGTCCTGGTAATAATCATAATCATATTGTGATTATTGAATATTGTAAAAAAATGTCATGTTTGCACCTATTGTTCTTAGATTAGGAACGTATTTAATAAGATTGTGTTAATGGATATCCGTATTTCGGGCTTAAGTTTTCAGTGTAGATATGACTCACACAGTATGTTGAAGTTCAGTTGTGTGACCAGAAACGTTTGGTCGGATTCTTTGGCTTTGTCTCAGCACTGGGGGCTCCTGTAGGAAGATAAATGTTTTAATCTGGAGTCAAAGTAAACTTTACAGATTTTAACGAAACCGTAACTAAACATTCCCATAGCCTGTGGGCGTAGGATATTTGTGAAGAAACCATCTTAACTCGGTGAACGTACATACAGCGTAATGTTGTATGCAGTTAACGTATAATAAGAGACCACAGAGCAAGTAATCCCGCGCAGGCAAGGTCTTGCACTAGGCACTAATGAAATTCGTGGTATAACGGCTACCACTTTTCGCACAACAACTGCGACAAGTTGACTGCGCAAGCCGTTACTTATAAGGTTAGAGGGAGAAGGAAGACCAACTATTTAACTTCATACATGTCATTATAATAGAACAAGTATAACATAAATTATGCCACGGAAACGTGCTACTTTGACAAAAAGTAGTTTTTGTCCTTCCTCAGGACGCTACCTATCTCCTTGCCTCTTATCGAAATCCGTTCAGTGGTTTAGGCGAGAAAAGGTAACAAACAGATAGAATTACTGTCCTTTTTATAGTGTATGAGACAGAGGTCGTTAAACTATAGAATGTCTCTCCGCGGCGTGGACAGCAACGGGGTATGCTAGCCGACCGCCCGTTTCGCTGCAAGCGATTTATAATTTTAAATCTGTGAAATCTTCTCAGATATTCATTTGATGATAGATTGTAAAGGATAGTTTTGATCTACATTAAATACACAACGTATCTAACGTAGATATTTAATTGGATAACGATGAATTATTTAAAATAGCTTCGTAAATAACCCATTAGCTTATTTTTTTAAATTGTTACTGTGGGTTAACCTTAGGAGATAGACATGTACCATCCTGGAATTTTATGTAGAACTTCTTAAGATATACAATTCCGTAGCATAATAATATTATTTTGATATATCCCGTGAGGTTTAGCCAGCGAAAGCGTAAGGACCCAAAAACATTTTTTACGACATCATTACAAATCTTTGAAATTCTCGGCTTCTTTTCTATACATATGCATGTAATATTCATATACTTAAACCAGTTGGTAGACATTCTCAAAATGATAGTGTAAACAGTATCAAAATCCGTTGCGTGGTCTAGAAGAAGTAAGTGGAGAAATAGACAGCCGAAAACAACGACTTTACGTTTTATGTACACTAAGAATGAACAAAAAAGAAAATTAATTAACAACATCATTTATTACAATAAGAATTTCTAACATTTCTGGCCAAAATAACATTACCGCAGATTCGAAAAACTTGTTAACTGGTGGTGGTTGTTACTCAGACCCAATCAGTGTAGTGACCCCAGAATTGAGCGTATGTGAAAAGTCCCACGCCAGGCGCTGATGTGACCCTGACTGTGAGGTGCGTAGTGCCAAGTGCTCCAGCGTGAGTGTGCCCGGGCACGGCTGGGAGCCTGGTGAAACGGGCACCAGTTATTCTGGTGGTAGAATTTCCACGGTAGGATATATCTTCACGCTGTATTGTGTTCGGGATACCTGGTACGTTGCATTCGTATCTGGAAATGACAAAATTTGTTAAGAGCAACATACATACATATTTATAAATTCACACCTTACCCCAAGGGGTGGGCAGAAACTGTAGAACGTCACTTGCACGATCCTAACACCATCCTTTTGCTTCGTTTACGGATAAAAACATCTAGAATTTTAGAAAAATATTGTTTTGTAACAAAGGAACAAATACCTACAACGTTTCGTATAAATTTAAGCAAATACCGGTCTTTGCTTTCGTGTGTGAGTGTAATTCCTAACATACTCCTCTCCATGGGTCATTGAAAGGTTTGAAGTTTGTTTGTTACTGCCTTTGTTAGTGCCTAACTTCGACAGCCGTAAAGAAGAGTGGGTATCATGATGGTGTTCATAGCTTTCTTGTTCAAGCGGTTCTGGATGCGTGGTTTGAATACTTCTTCCAACGTCCAATATCTTCTCTATGACCTGTTTATTCTGCGATCTATTTCATTTTCTGTCTGTTTGTTAACCCACCCACATAGTGCACCCATACGCAGAATTATTTTGCGTGCTGTAACACTGTGTTACCCGGCAATAATATTATAATACATTCATAATATTATTCGCGAGCTTCAGACAATTTAGATATCCAACGCATCTATTATATAAGAATTTATCTTTGCTCACAGTGAGACAAATATTTATAAACAATGCTATATTACTTCAGCATTCCAAGTTACCCATACCTAATTTCACTACCAGGCGAAGAAAAGATCTTGTGTACTCCATACCTAAACGTAACACGGTATTTTCAGATAATTTTTTTGATCATCTCGGGCCACATTTATGTAACCAATTGTCGAAGAACATCAATTTACGCGATTCGACTCTCTCTGTTTGCAAAAAAACTTTAAATAAATATCTCATTGAAATGAACTAGAATAACACAGAAAAGCTATTAATATCCATATAATAAATACTTTTACAGAAATACATACACATACTTATTCCATCCATACACCTACACACGCATTTACTAACCTACATTTCACACACATTGACCATACTTTATTTACTTTTTTCTTTATGTTTAAAATTTACGTTTTGGTTGTTTTTGTAGTATTAGTCATTATTCATCACTTTTATGTTCATCTTGATATTTTGTTGTCAAATGTTCAAAACCGTAACTCGTAAAATCCAAACATTTTGTCTGAAATTTTTGCATATACTTTTAATTTTATATAATTACCCTCGTTATTATTTTCATCAAATCATCAAATAATACCTACTAAGTATCAGTATTCTTACAGCCATACTCATAAATCATTGTTTTATTTAGCAGTAAAATGAAAATTCGATAGTTGTGTGGAAGTGTGCAGGTGTTTGTGAACGAGGAAGACTGACCTGCCGTGATACAGTTTTCACTAGTACGGAGGTCAGTGTGAATTAAGCACAAACAACCGCATAACATACACAGGTATTTATAATCATACTTGATTATACTTGTATTACTAGATACAAATCACAGGATTGTTGGGATTTGTATGTAAGGTTTGTTCTTTTATATTGCCAATAAACTTTTTTTACTTTACTTTTTTTACTTACTCGTACAACATAATACCTCCTAGACTCATAATATCTCCTAGTTGATACATATCGATATCTTTGCGATACACAAAGTCTTTTTCTTGAAACAGAGCGGCTTCATTTGGGATAGAAGCCGCGTCATTGCTGACTGCGAGTGCTGCTAGCACCACGATGAGGATTAGGCTCTTCATCTGAAACGAGACAACATCGACAGTAAACGTTTGCTCGAGTGGCGCAGTTGCTGAGCTATTGACTGCTTTGCTACTATCAGATTTCCTCATGAAGTGAATTCATATTGTATCTAAATACAATTTTCAATTTGCAACCATGTGATTGAAAACGTAGGCCGCTGAACAACGAGAATAGAATAGTATTTTTAAAAGAGTAACCGTTGAGTTCCGTGTGATGCGGGACGTAAAAGAATAGCACCATCCCATTTCTTCCCGTGGGTGTCGTAGAAGGCGACTAAGGGACTTACTAGAGAGTGGGCAGCAGCATCTCTATACACTTTACCACCATACTGCGATCGCCAACCCGCCTGCGAAGCGTGGCGATTATGGCAAAATCCCCCTTATGGGGAAGGCCTATGTCCAGCCGTGGACATCTTTCGGCTGAAATGATGAACCGTGGAGTTTCTTGCCGGCTCTTCTCCATAGGAAGCGACAAATTGGAACTGTGCACCTAGCTTTTGACGTTTTGTAAGAACCCTTGCAGGTTTATGTGAAATAAAATATTTTGATTTGATTTATAAATGATAAATGATAAATGATTTTATTTCTGTAAGTAGGTTTGTACAAACACTTTTACACGTCAATCATATTTTTTAAACTAGATGAGGTCGGCGTTTCCTATCTGACTACTCTGAGAAGAAAGTCCGAAACAAACTCAGAGGTCACAGTCTCTTTTAAAGTCCAGACTTAATATTGGTGAGATCATGTGAAGACCATGTGGATCGATGTCTGAAATGATCTTTTTAGGAAAGAACCACACAGATTGAGTGGACCTGTCCATTCAGTGCACGCATTTATCAGTAATCATGCAGCAGCTCAACTCAAAACTTGATTTGAACGTAAATAATGCAATGAACATTTTCGAATTCACGAAGTGAAAGGCATTGCAATTGATAGTGTGTTACGCATTCAACCTGCCGGTGTTGGTAAATCAAAGGCAATCATATTCCAAACTAGCTTTTGCCAACGGCTTTGCCCTCATGGAGGTCGAAAATTAACCCACGGGAACGTACTATCGGTATAAAAAGTATACTATATGTTAATCCAGGTTACAAACTATCTGTTTGCCAAATTTCATCCAAATCCGTTCAGCCGTTTTTACGCGATTGAGTAACAAACCTCCAAACATCTAAATATCGAAATATACAAACTTTCATATTTATAGTATTAGTTGGAAGGTAATCACTATAGTATTTTTACTGCACTGTAGACATTTTCTCGAAGACGCGTGAGCAAAACTAAGTTGAAAAAAAAAAGTACAGACTTCAAAAAAAGCACACTACAAATTTAAAAAAATAACTGATTACGGAAGTCAGTGCCGAAAAAATACAGCGGAAACGCAAAGGCTTTCCCGAAATTAAAGTTATTTTTTACTTCTTAGTGTTTTTTTTTTGGACGTCGGTTGTTTTTTTTTAATAAACTTTTTAAGTGGTACCTACCCCACACAAATTCGTATACCTTTCATTTGCTAATTAAATAAAAGTGACAAGAAGTTATTATGACATCATCAGCATACACTAGGTTGAAAAGAAACAACGTATTATTGAAACTAAATCAAAAACCTCAAATCAGAATTTGACCAAATTTATATGGAACCACTCTTTATGTATATCCTTTCAAACAAAAGAAGATATTTTCGAATCGGTTTTTATATAGGTAACAAACTTTTTAAAAATACAACCGAATTGAAAACCTCCTTTTTTTAACTGTCTAAAAACGGCTTTATAAGAAAATAATAAAATAAACATTTTTTTCACTCACATTTTTAATTCTTCCTTTTACTCGTATAGGACCACAAGCTGTCACCTGAGAGACAAGAATTATTAGATTTTTTTTAAATGCCAGCATATAAATGAAAGCTAAGTGTGATAAGATAATGATATCACTGGTTAATCCCAATTTTGATAATGAATTTACGATAATCTCCACTAAATTATCTGTAACATTGACCTTGTACGGTATACTTACAAGTGCGCAAGCGCGTGCCTAGTCGCCCTGTACAGTACCTAGGCTGCACGTAAATAGTAACACTTAAATTGTGAGCTGACCTGTTGCAGTGACGGAGTTTCAATAGTTTATGAAGCCTAGACGTTTTGGCTTCATAAACTATTAAAACTCCCAAAGCACGAAATCCGTAGTTTCGGCCCAAGTTACGGGCGTTTAGAAAGAAAAGAAAGAAAAAGTAAAAACACAATTAACTTTTTGAAAAAAAAAAAGTGAAAATAAAATAAAACCAGAAAGTCCTGTACGAGGCCAATATCTCAGCATGATGCTGTGACATTTAAAAATAAGTAGGGCCCGCTGTGATGTCACGGACAGACAAATGGCCGCTTCCTATAATTTACGGACAATTGTAGGTTAAAATTAAGACTCTTGTATCTTTACCAATAATGAAGTAAAGCCCTAATTAGCATAGTAGACCCCATATTTGGAAGTAGCTATCGCAAGTAAAATTAGCTTTCGAAAATATTTATTTACCCAGTTAGGAAATAAAAATAGCTACAATCGGTAAGCAAAACGATCCGTTTTTGTTAACAAGGAACCGAGCAAAAGACGTTTACTTCTCCGTAATGCTTACGTGTGTGGTTTGTATGTCTATATCCATATGTATTTATGATTAATTAGTCCTTTTCAACGTCAAAATCCATTTAAAAGTTTCGTCCCGATTGACGTCATCACTATTCACCACGTAACATTGTACAAAAACTAGGAACCAATTACATCAACCTTGTTTCAGATTTTAATTTTCCAGGATTTTTAATAACACTTTAAACATTTCCCTTAAGCCATACTATGTTAAATTGTAATGTTATAAAAATACTACTCCATACGCTTCAACTAAGGGTATATTCACGTGGACCACAACAAGTATATAATTATAGTTTCAACATAAAATGTCAAAAACAGAATCCAAGTCAAAGTTCCACTGCGCTTTTGATATTAATACCATAGGAAGAGCGTAAAATAAAACAATGTAATTGAATGCTCTCTGAATGTTTAATATAGGTAATTATAAATCGGTATTATTTGTATAAAATTCAAAAAATAAGTTGTAAAATATTTCTAAGGTAAAGTCAAGTAATTCGTCTTGATGTTGTTGTTCTCCAGAGATTTCAACCATCTCTGCTGTTTTCACATGTGTTTTGACATGTAGACGCCGCACAGTGGTCTGAAAATCAAGCTCCATACTCATAGAAACTTAATGTCTGAAATTAATAAATCAAAATATGTTTTGTGTTTAGTATACAGACAAGTTTTTGGGAGCGTTAAAACTAAAAATACGTGTGAGCAGAAGCGGATGCTCTAATATAATGTCTTCAAAACGAAAGCTATCGGTTACATGGTTTCTTAGTGCTACTTAGAATGCTAAATTGACAAAATGCATCGAACCGTCTGGAAGGACCACCCTAAACTGCAATCATGCATCTTATGCTCTCACGGTGATTACTCGTTCAGGTTGCGTAACTATACCTCCCTTTGTTTTACTAATATATGAAGGGTATGAGTAGCTCCATGCGTGAGATTTTTTATTTTTGTATAGAAAAGAACAGTTAAATTGTTTTTTTTTTTAAACTGAATAGCTCATGTGAGTACTAGCCCGGTACTCACATGAGCTATTGCACCATACACAGCGATCAAGGTGACATACAATTCTTGTGCCTTTCCAAATTTCCAAAGCTTTGCTACATGCAAAGCGGAAGGACATAATTAAATGAGGAAACCAACCACATAACTGATATTGTCGTAAGTTGATAACCCGCTAATGATTTTTACAATGAAAATAATAGAAAATGATATTGATTATTTACATTTTAGGTACTACAAAATTGATTTCACGAAGAAACTTATTTGTTAATCACTGTCATTATTGTTGAGTTTTCAAATCAAATCAAATCAAAATATTTTATTTCACATAAACCTGCAAGGGCACTTATGAAACGTCAGAAGCTAGGTGCACGGTACCAATTTGTCGCTTCCTATGGAGAAGAGCCGGCAAGAAACTCCATGGTTACTCTTTTCAAAATAATTGGGTTTTACAATGTTTTCAAATTACAGTTATAATAGGTATGGGAGGACAGTGCAGGCCTGTCAATAAGTACCAGGTACTTAGAGGAATGAAAACAAAGAATAGAAAATCGTCTATAAATCTAGTCTGTAAGGCCTACAACGTTCTCCCATTCACAATATGTAAAAGAAACTACATTAGTAAGATCAACCTATTTTAACCAAGTGACATGATTTTCATGAGAATCACTAATAAATAGTTGATACTGGAAGTGATGTATAACGTCAAAAAATGACGAGAATATGTCAGAAAGTGTAAAAAATAAAAATAATAAAAATTAACATTGTATTTTGGGAGCAGTTAATAGACTCTCACAAAGTTATGCTGTTAATGAGGTACCAGGGAAGCCACATGTGCAGAAAGAATTAATGCCAAACTTCCCTGTCTTCAACGCAGTCTTTTATCTTATAATATGCTTTTTTGATAAGGACACGTTTGATGTGAGTTTTAAACATACCATCGCTAAGTTCTGTAACCGACTTTGGCAACTTGTTATAGTAGCGGATACTGTTTATTAGAAATGATTTGCTAGTTTTAGTTAATCTAAATTTTGGAATCACAATTTCATCTTTACTACGTGTATTTAGATTATGGAGATCGCATCTTTTTTTGAAAAGACCTACGTTTTTGCGAACATCTTGTATGTTATATATTATCTAGGATATAAAGAGAAGGCAGAGTTAGTATATCAATTTCATTGAATTTGTTTCTAAGAGACTCGCGAGGTCCCATTTTATACCGGCATTTAGTAAAATATTTGAAAAGTTAATACTCAAGCAGTTGCTAAGGCATTTTAATTTAAATTGCCTCCTTCATGATGAACAATATGGCATTACAAAAGGTCGTTCAACTACAGACGCGGGTGTTGCTCTGCTGAAACACATATTTAACGCATGGGAGAACTCACAAAATGCTATTGGAGTTTTCTGTGATCTTTCCAAAGCATTTGATTGTGTGCACCATGACACGCTATTGCGTAAACTACGTCATTACGGTGTTCAAAATGAAGCTCTCAACGTAATAAATTCTTATTTAAATAATAGGCACCAGTGTGTAGATATTAATGGTGTGAAATCGTCCGGGCTACCAGTTCAGCTAGGTGTACCTCAAGGCTCAATACTGGGTCCATTCTTATTCTTAGTGTACATTAATGATTTACCATTCTATTTAAAGGGTATCTGTGACGTTGTACTGTTTGCTGATGATACCTCTCTTATCTTTAAAGTAGACAGGAATAGTCAAGATTTTGACGACGTAAACAGTGCACTCTCAAGGGTTACGCATTGGTTTACCACGAATAATCTAGTTCTCAATGCCAAGAAAACTAAATGTATAAAATTCGTTTTACCGAATGTAAGAAATCTGGAACCCAACATCGTCTTAGATGATGAGGTGCTTGCAACTGTAGAATCGGCCGTTTTTCTTGGCATAACAGTAGATGCCAAACTTCAGTGGGGATCACATGTATCAAGCCTAGCAGGAAGGCTCAGTTCGGCCGCTTACGCCGTCAGAAAAGTAAGACAATACACTGACGTTGATACAGCTCGGTTAGTCTATTTTAGTTATTTTCATAGCGTTATGTCCTACGGCATTCTGCTGTAGGGTAAAGCGGCTGACATTCAAAATATTTTTGTTCTTCAAAAACGAGCTGTTCGTGCAATTTACCAACTAGGTGCTAGAGTTTCTCTGAGAGATTTTTTTAAAGATATTGGTATTCTCACGGTGGCATCACAATTCATCTTCGCTAACATCTTATATATTAGGCAAAATGTACACTTATACACTAAAAACAGTGATACTCATAATATTAATACTAGAAATAAGGACAAACTACGTGCTCCCTTTCACCGGCTTCATAGGGTTCATAACTCATTTGCTGGGCTTGGTATAACCTTCTATAACAAGCTTCCTTCTTCTTTGCTAGATTTACATTTTAATGCGTTTAAAGCGAAAGTAAAATCAAATCTTTGTTCGAAGGCATACTATTCTATCAACGACTACTTAAACGATAAGAATTGTTGGTCGCTGTGATTAACTCAAGACAACATTTATGTTCTTTCACCAGAATTAGTTTAACTACTGACAGGTCATATGAATTACTTCATATCATTGTTTATTTAACTTGACTGCATAAACCATTGATTTTTTTTTATTTTTTATTAAGTAAATTTTCATTTATCGTTGAATGATGGTTATATGCTATTATTGTATAGAATCAAGTTCTTCCAACATAACAGACAGCTGTGCTGCTGGAGAGTTTGTTGCGCCACTTCTTCTTCCCAGCTAAAGCACTAGGAAGTGGTGAAGGGCGAGCTTTTTGGGGGGACTGTCTTATGTAATTTTGACGTTCAAAAAGTGCTGACTCTCAGCCTAGTTTGAATAAATGACTTTTGATTTTGATCTCGATTTTATAGATTGCGCGGATTGCCCTTTTTGTAAAATGAAAACTGAATCTACGTCAGCTGCCGATCCCCACAGCAGAACGCCATACGACATAATACTGTGAAAATAAGCAAAGTATAGCTGCTGCCTTATTTTTCTTACTGCGTAAGTAGCTGAGCTTAATCTACTTGAGACAGCTCTAATGTGAGCGATGTGATGTGTGTGTGTGTGTGGTGTGATGTGTGATGTGTGTGGGGTGCTCACCCCATTGCAATTTTGAATCTAAAGTAATTCCTAGAAATACAGTTGCGGAAATAGCATCTAGTTTCTTGCCATCAACTACTTGGGGTACATTTGGTAATGAGAACTTAAGACATTTAGTTTTGTTTGCATTGAGTAAAAGATTATTAGCCGCAAACCATTTCGAGAGAACAGCTAGACTATCGTTGATATGTAAGACATCCGTATCTTTTCTATCTATTCTAAAAATAAGAGAAGTGTCATCAGCGAATAAAATTATGTCCGAGAAGTTTGCCATCAGGTAAAGAAGGTCATTAATATAAACTAGAAATAAAAAAGGGCCAAGAATTGAACCTTGAGGCACGCCCATCTTAACTAGAGACCCCGAGGACGTTGCCCCGTTAACATTTACTTTTTGCTGCCTGTTTGATAAATAGGAAAGTACAAGATCAGCAGCTCGTCCACGAATTCCGTAGTGGTGTAATTTACAGATGAGTGTGTTGTGGTCAACGCAGTAAAACGCTTTTGAGAGGTCACAAAATGCCAATTACATCCTGGGACTTCTCCCAGGATTCCAAAATGTGACTGATGAGTTTTACTCCCGCGTCAGTCGTCGACCTACCTTTCGTGAAACCAAACTGTCGACTATGTAAAATCCCATTTGAGTTAAAATGTGACAACATCTGATCTAGCATGATTTTGCTCAATGCTGGAAGCACAGATATAGGTCTATAATTAGAGGGATCACTCTTACTACCCGATTCGAAAATTGGTAGTACTTTACTATGTTTCATTAAGTCAGGAAACGAACCTGTGTCTAAACATTGATTAAATATGTCTGTTAGGATAGGGGCAATTGTGTCAATGATACCTTAAAGAACCTTAAGAGGGCTATTACAAATTGAAGTATTCAGTTTTAGGTAAATTTAACGGCGCGTGGTAGCTGAGCGCGCGTGTTTGTCTAGTGAAGTACGCTGATCAGTCATGCTAACCATTATGATTCGGACGCTGTCGTGTCTACCTGTCCTTAGCAAATAAGAAGAAGCAGTTTTTTTTTTCGTTTTTTTTTTAAAGTTATGCTCGCAAAGAGGAAGGCGGCGCACGTGAGGGAGATGCAGTACATGCGCCCTCACAGCCGTGGCCTTCGCAGGAGACGCCCTGGGCGTCGGGAATCCCAGGCTGATTCCCGGCCACCGTAGGCGCGGGCTTGCGGACGGCGAGTAATGGGTAGGTCGCTGTCCGGTAAGGACCAAGTCCGAGTCGACGGCGCGTTGTGTTCCACGCGCGCCTCAAAGAGATGTCATCAGCAACTGATGGGGCCCGCAAGGGCCGATGCCTGCCAGGGGTGCGGGTTGTTCGAAAGAGATACCGCCGCCCCTGGCACACAGGCAACTGAGGGAACACGGGTGGGTTTTAGTCAGTAAAAGTCTGACACGCCCTCCCGCTCCGCCCAGAGCGGGAGAAGTTATTTGATGATTTCCCACCCAAAAAAAAAAAAAAAGTATTCAGTTTTAGGTAAATTTAACGGCGCGTGGTCGCGCGTGTTTGTCTAGTGAAGTACGCTAATCAGTCATGCTAACCATTATGATTCGGACGCTGTCGTGTCTACCTGTCCTTAGCAAATAAAACGATAGAAATAGACCAGACAAATTAAATTTAATATAGGGAATAAAACTTTGGGAAATGTGTGAGGGTTGTGTGCGGGAGAATGAATAAAAGTCACTCTGCTATTTACAGTTATAATACCCGTACGACACACAATTAATTAATATAAATCAGAAGGAGTACTGACAGGATATATATGTATTACATGTACCATTATAAATATTCGCCACGAACCATTTTTTGCTAAGTCAAATTGACACAGAACAGCTTTTTTTAAGTTTCACTCGCGATCAGACGATGAAGGTCCGTATCCCACATCACCCCGCTCCAGAGACCGTCAAGGGCGATAAAAGTCTGGGAACCTGACATGACGACCAGAGCGAGTGGTATCCTCTTTGCTACTGCTGGGTGGAGTGTTTTCTCTTGGGTCAGCTTTGTGTGCTAAAATGTAAGCTGGTTTAAGGCGGTCAATTGAAACCGTGACCTCTCTGCCCTTTAATAGTATTCTGAAGACTGTGTCTCCCCTTTGCAGAACTTTATGAGAACCTGTTTACGCTGGCTGTAGCATACCACGTACTGCGTCTTCACGAAGAAACCGTGATCAGTGGTCTGCAAATCCTTAAATATGAAAATGCTGGTCTTGGCGTGACGGGATGCTGGAGTTGGTTTCAGGTTTTGTGCGAGCTTGCGAATGCGCGCTGCGAAATCTGTGACGTCGGTCGTTCCTTCGTCACTTGGAGTGAAAAATTCACCTGGGAGCCTTAGCGGTTCGCCGTATACAAGTTCGGCTGAAGATGCTTGGGCATCCTTTTTGACTGCGCTCCGTATTCCAAGCAATACTCACGGCTAGGACTCTGTCCACTTGTCATTTGCATGGCACGTGATGGACGCCTTGAGTTGCTAGTGAAATCGCTCCACCATGCCATTACATGCCGGATGGTATGCTGTTGTCCGGTTGTGCTGAAAACCAGCCAATTTGGACAATTTTTGGAGCAGAGCCGACTCGAACTGCCGACCCCGGTCCGTGACTATCTCCGCGGGACAGCCAAATCGGGCAATCCATCCGGACAGCAGTGCTTAAGCTACTGTCTCGGCCGTTATGTCGCTAATAGGTACGACCTCTGGCAACCTCGTAAAATGGTCGGCTGCCGTCAGCCGCCTTGCCAAATTGGGAGTGGGCCCACAAGGTCGATGTGGACAGTGGTGAACCTTGCACGTGGGAGGTGATACGCCCTTAATGGCCCAAAAAACGTGTCGGCTTACTTTGGCCCGCTGCCAGTCAAGACAAGCTCGAGCCCACTCCCTGCAGTCCTTCCTAACGCCTGGCCAAACGAAGCGCTCTGCGATTAATTTGGCAGACCCTGTGACACCAGGGTGGCTGAGGGAATGCAGGCTGTCGAAGACTTGCTTTCGTAGCATAACAGGCACAAATGGTCTAGGAGGCGTTGTACTGACGTCACAGTACACATGTGTACGCTCTCCTGGGACCTGTACCTTCTCCAAAATCAACGCAGATCCTTCCTGGAGTAGCTTGGACAGTTCCGGATCCATAGTATGCGATTCCGTGAGAGTGTCGAAGCTGACCGGTACCTGAAGTGCTTCCACGCGAGATAAGGGGTCGGCTACGACATTGTTCTTGCCGGAAATATGCCTTATGTCGGTGGTGAACTGGGCAATGTAGTCTAGGTAACGGAATTGCCTGGGTGAGCAGTTTTTCTTCATCTTGTGAAATGCGAAACTGATGGCTTGTGGTCCGTATATACAACGAAGTGTCTGGCCTCGAGCATGTAACGGAAGTATTTGATGGCCTCGTAAATGGCCAGCAGTTCCCTGTCATAGGGAGAATAGCAAATGGCTGAGCTTCCTGGAAAAGAAAGCTAATGGCTGCCAGCCATCATCGCTAAGCTGCTGTAACACCGCGCCGATTGCGGTATTCGATGCATCAGTAACTAATGCAAGTTTGGGATTGCAGTCGGGGTGTGCCAATAGAGCAGCGTTAGCTAAGCTTGCCTTGCAGTCCTCAAATGCTTGCAAAGTATTCTCCGTAAGACATGGGCTGCGAGCCCTTTACGTTACCAATTAAGAGGTTGTGAAGGGGCGCCTGTTTCTGCGCTGCGTGGAGTATGAAACGCCTGTAAAAATTAATCATACCCAGGAATCGGCGCAGCTGGCGGACATCTTTGGACGGCGGGAAGTTGTTGATGGCCTCAACCTTGGAGTCAAGCGGTAGGGTGCCCTTCTCGGAGATGTGGAAACCTAGGAAAGTTACTTCCGGTTCATCGAAAACACAGTTGGACGTATTGACCAGCATGCTAAAGTCCCTCATCCTGCCGAAGATAATGCAGAGATGCTCCTCGTGCTCAGCCTGTGTCTTTGAGAAAATAAGAAAGTCGTCCAGGTAGCTGTAGCAAAAATCCAATCCTCTGGTCATCTCGTCCACAAAACGTTGGAAAGTTTGGCCTGCGTTACGCAGACCGAACGTCATGTACGGAAATTCGTACAGGCCAAACGGTGTGGTTATCGCCGTCTTCGGGATGTCGTCCGGGCTGACAGGTATCTGATTATAGGCCTTCACGAGTTCGATGGTGCTGAAAATTCTACAGCCTGAAATGCTGTGAGCAAAATTGTGAATATGCCTGATCGGGTACCTGTCAGGGATGGTTCGTGCGTTGAGCATGCGGTAATCTCCGCAAGGTCGCCAACAGTTGTCCTTTTTAGGCGCGAGATGTAGTGGGGATGACCAGGGACTCTCCGAGGGTCTGACAGTTCCGTAACTCCTGTTGAGCAATTTTTAGTTTGTCCGGCGCTAATCGCCGAAATGAAGAAGATACTGGAGGGCCCTGGGGTCGTCCGGATATGGTGTACAGTGTTTTGTGGTGTCACGTGGTGGTGCGTAGTGTACCAGCAGGTCGGGTGATGTCAGGAAAACATTCTAATATTTTATGATACCTCGAATCACCAGAAGTAACTTTTACAGAAAATAAAGATGAGTCTGAGTGATTCGAGGCTATAGTGAAAACATTGGTGTTACTGTCAATTAACCGGTGATTTCTACAGTCAACGGTTAATGAGTAAAAACAAAGAGTGGTCTCCTTGTCTCGTCAGAGCCCTACCTGTCCAGCATAAGACCTGTGTTGAGAAAGTCAGTAAATACACCTATTACTGAGGATATGGAATCTCTTCTCATTGGTGACGATGCAGATGTAGACAATCCACTCAAACGTCCGAGTTTGACAGCTGCCACCACCTACTACGTCCGCGCGCGCGCGGGAGTACTAAGCGGTCAAGCGCCCCATGGAGCCCTACCTGTCCAGCATAAGACCTGTGTTGAGAAAGTCAGTAAATACACCTATTACTGAGGATATGGGAGCCCTACCTGTCCAGCATAAGACCTGTGTTGAGAAAGTCAGTAAATACACCTATTACTGAGGATATGAAATCGCTTCTCATTGGTGACGATGCAGATGTAGACAATCCACTCAAACGTCCGAGTTTGACAGCTGCCACCGCTTAGTACGTCCGCGCGCGCGCGGGAGTACTAAAGAATATTGAATTTGTTAATATTAATTAACGCGTCAATACTGGACTCGGATTTAGAGGATTTTGACGATGGCAAAGATACGCTCTGCTAGTCGTTTTTTGTATAAGTAGTTATAGAAATTAATTATAATAGTTGTAAATAGTAATATTTAATATGTCATAGTTATAGGATAGGAGCTATAAATAGTTGTTATACGAGTATGTTGTCTTAAATTAACCATTGTAGAATTCTGACGTTACTTTTATTGTTATTGTCTTTCTTGAACATATTTTTTGTTGTTATGTATTAGTATAAACGTATTTCATTATTAGTTCCCTAAACGTATTTTACATTATCTATTTAATACATATTTTTGTATTTCTTTGCTTTTAACCATATATTTCAAAATTTAAAATATCCTTAATAAATCCTTAATAAGGAATAAATATGAACTATTAATTTACATACTATTTTCATATTCAAAGCGATATGTAACTTCACAAAATAACATCAAAGATTTGAAAGATCACCTACCGAAAATTCAAAATTTCCAAAGCTTGCTACATGCAAAGCGGCACCGAAAGGCACGAGAATTGTATGTCATCTTGATCGCCGTGTATGGTGCAATAGCTCATGTGAGTGCCAGCCCTTCAGTTCTATTCAGTATATTTGTAAAACAAAGGAAGGTATGCTAAACAAAACATATTTTTATTTATTAATGTCTGACATTCAGTTTTTATGAGTATGGAGCTTGATTTTCAGGCCACTGTGCACCGTGCAGTTGTCCATGGTGTTATTATGTTCAGAGTCAGTCAGTGTAGCGACCGAAAATTCGCACTGTGGTGTGAATTCCTGCTCCCGGCGCTGATGTAAGCCTGACCATAGCGTAGGTCCTATAATTTCCAATGAATGTGGGTGAGGGACCGTTGGTCACTAGGATACGGTTTATCACGGTGGTAGAATTACCAAAGTACACTACATCCCGAATCTGTACTGCGTTCGCGATACCTGCCACGTTGACGTTTTCTCTGAAATTATGTTAATATCTATTAATACTCGTTACTATCTGTACCTTCAAGAAAAATAATAATAATCGAATATTATTTTTCAAAAATATTCGATGTACAGTTCTCACTTCGTTACTTTTCAATGTGTTTATAATTTAAGATCATAACTATGAATAGTTTAATTATTACTATCTTTTGATCAATTAATCGATAAATATCAATGTCTTCTAAACAAAGTTCTTCGAAGAACCTTCGAATGAATGCCAAATAAAAAAACCGTATTGTATTAATACGGTTTTTTCATTTTATTTAATAGTGCTGAAAGGCTACTGAGCCACAGCTGCAACGTTGCCCACTTTGGCTTTGGCTGACATGAGCAGCACTATGAAAGTAGCTAAGGCAAAGCGTAGCTAACTCTTCGTTATGGTAAAATGAACAGCTTTGGTATTGCAGATAACCATAAGCGCCAGTGAAAACTTAACATTAAGTTGACTTTTGGCTTTTGCAATGCAATTAAATAATGAAAGGGTACACACTCGTAAAACAGGATCAATTCATCTTCTTCAAATAATCGGGCAGTAGCTCCTTCTAGATTGTAATCTTTTTGGTACACTTGACCGCTTTCTTGGAACAGAACGACATCTTCTTGGCCCGGAGCCACTTCGATTGGGATGGAAGCTGCATCATTGCAGACTGTAAGTGCTGCGAGCACCACGATGAGGATGAAGCTCTTCATCTGACAGAACACAAAATTGACAATAAACGACGGCTCGAGTGACGTTGTTGCTGAGCCATCGCCTTATTCGATATTCCATATCAATAGCTGATAATAGAACACAGATAAATGGATGGTTATTGGTGCTGATTTAAATTGATGACCACAACTATGTATGGCGTGACTTCAATAAACTGCAATCAGGTAGCACCAGTTTTATTTTAGAATAAAAGCTACTTATGTCTTGAAAAAATAGGAATGAAATGGAAATACCAAATTGAATCATATAATTTTATCCAATTTCCACCATAATTTTGTTATCAGGTATTTTATTTTTATTACAACACGGTATTTATTAATATAGTGAAGAACATGTCACATCCGTGTCTTGTGCGACGTTCACTTTGCGTAATTTGATCAAGAAAAAAATCTTAAATATCGTATTATTATTTTTACTAAGGATGACGAAATATTCTTTTTTTAAACACTAATGAGTAAAACAGAATTAAAATAATGAATCAGAATAAAGTCGTATTACAGACTATTGCATTAGAATAAAAACGAATCAATTTACCAAAAAAAACACTTACATTATCAATTTCACACTTAGTCCAGTAAAACTAACAGTACCTATCTCCTTAGAGTACAGAGTGATTATATATCAACATTTTGTAGTGCGTAGTATATTTATCACATGGATAATTAATGATAAGATAGTACTATCGAAAGCTCAGCCACGCTGTATACAGGTGGTGGTGGTGTGTACAGGTGGCTTTATTTGCACATTAATATTTTTATAACCATTTTTTGTCTACATTTTTAACTAAACTGAAAGCTCAAAAAACCCGACTGCCTAAAAACTAAACTTCAATAATTAATAAAAAAGATGGAAACAAGAAACTTGATTTAAAAGGATGACTATTAGACTGAATACTGTAAGCAATCTCATGCAGTCGGAGGTATCTTCTCAAATTTTACAGTAAAGACCTTTATTGCCTCCGACTGCATGATATTGCTTATAGTATTCAGTCTAATAGTCATCCTTTTAAAAAAAGTTTCTTATTTCCATCTTTTTTAATTAAAGTTCACTTTTTAAGCAGTTGGGATTTAAAAAAAAAAATATTACCTTCAGTTGTACAAAAACACTAATATAAACACTATGCATCGTTACAACTAAACGGAAAGAGTGTTTTCAATTAACTCTGGCACCCAATGTAAGATTTAACTTGTGTTTAGGGTGCCAGCGTCCTCGCAATTATTGAACATAATTATATCAGTAGTTGTGAGACAAGCACAATATATTATTATTATATTTTTGATTTTGTCATTTTTTTATTTGACAGTTTTTAGTTAAGTAACATAATTATTTTTGACGTTAATGAGACGTATTTATGAAACTCTTTATTTTGATACCCCACTCACAGGTCTTGAGAAAAAAAAAATTTTTTGAAGACATTAAGGCGCCAAAAATCGCCCATTTAATTTTTTTTCAATTTTGATATACTCAGTGTCACTCTCACAATTAAAACGTATCTAACGGCACCTCTCAAGCCGAAATCGATCAAGCCGTTTAAGCTACAGAGCGTGCCAAAGAAATATACATATGTACATACATACACTCGAAAAACATAACCCTCCTTTTGGCGCAGTCGGGTAAAAATACGAAAGTTCAGCTATGCTTGCCGCGGTCAGTTCGATTATGTGTACCAGCCATGACATATCCAGACCCCTCCGTGCCTCGGAAAGCACATCAAGCCATTTTTCGACCTGTTATTGTCATATTAAGATGGAAGTAAAGATTAACTTACTTGTACTCTACAACGTGAGACACCAGTCCCACCGCCAAAGGAGAAGCGAGTAGTTGTAGCCGATTTTATCGCTAAAGAAACATACAAGATTGTAGGTCCCGTAGAAGTAAAAGAGATTTAAATATTAATAGTTGATCACTGACTGTTCAATCCGCTGGCGAGTACTCGTTTGTCGCAGCATCACCAGCTATCGAAGTAGGTACTCGTTCAACAACGTTCAGAGTATAACAGTGGCAGTTTATTTTTTTTTAATGGCATCTCCCAGTTGACCTTGAGACGTCGTGACTGCTTAGCCGGAATTTCTTGTGGCTACCTCAAGCTAAGCACCTGCACGCTAAAGGCACACCCTATGGGGTGCGAACCTCGGCTTAGGTCGTCGTTGGGGGAGGAGAGCAAGTTGGAACAGGCTGGATCAGATACCCCCCGGTGGGTTCCCACATTGACGTTGCGGGAGGGCTCAGTAGCCGTGGCTTCCCCACCCACGGTGAAGCGAAGAGGAACCCCGAGCAGAGGCCGCTCGTCAGGGCTTTTGCTGCCAAGCCGACGACGTAGCGGCCAAAAGTAGCTTGCGGTGAGGTGCATCGCAACTGAGGCGGGTCGCGATGTCGAATGGGAGGCATCGCGGTGGAGGGTTAGAGGCTGCGGTGGCGGAGGAGGAGTGCTGCTGTTTCTGAGCAGCGCTCTTCCTTTCCGTGGCCTGGACGGGGCTGCCACCGTTTGATGGCGGACGCGGTGGGGCCGCAGGGGAGAAGTAGTGTCGGTATTGCGTAGGCCGCTATACCTATCCTCTGCGGCCGAAAAGTGGTAGGTGGCGGGGCCACTGTCCCGACCCGCCGCAGAGAGACCTAGGATGCCACCCATGCGCTAATTGGATCCTGGGGTAGTCACGGCGTGCCATGTGTTCTGGTGCGCCGGTGATGGGGGTTACTCCCCAAAGAAGGGTCCAGTAACGGACGGCCGCGGCGCGTTTGCGGATGGCTTCTGCGTTCCCATGTTCCCGCCACAAGCGGCACTAGAGGACACCGTGGAGTTTTAGTGGGTTAGAGTCCCACATAACTTCGCTATCTCCCTGTGGTAGCGTAGTACGCATGAACATTTCTCCACGTAAAAAAAAGGCTGGATCTGATATGGACGAATATTATTAACGGGGGAATTGAAAGCTCAGCTTCGGCGCGGGCTAGCACTTCGTCGAGCAAGGGCCGGGAGTACTATTTAGTCGAAGTCGTCACGAGGGACATCGGCGGTGAGGTCGGTATGATGGTCGTTTGTGTTTGTATATTGTACTTGTGCGTACTGCTTGCCTGGAGGAGGGTAATGGGATCATCAGGGTCGGAACACTCGCTGAGAGATGCACGCTTCGTATCGTATGTGCGCATACAAGTGCGTAATTGCTCGTGCCCATCGTGGACTCGCTGCTCGTTTCACGCCAGCTCGTTATCTCTTAAGTCAGCTCACTGCTCATTAATCGCCGGCGGTTGAACAGGTGCTTGACTCATACTCAATCTTACTATGCTTTTGATAGTACTATCTAATCATTACAGATCCTGTTATAAATATTCTTCGCACTACAAAATATCAATGTATAGTCACTGTACTCTAAAGAGACAGCTACTGTGATTTTTACCAGACTAAGTGAGAAATTGATAACGTAAGTGTTTTAAGTAAATTGTTTGGTTTTTATTTTAAACAATAGTTCGTTCTTATGAAATAGTTCCATTTCATTATTTTGCTTCGGTTATACTATTCAGTGACTTTCTGGAATTTTTGGTCTTTGACAGTAAAAGTTTAATAAGATGTATCGCTCTAATTTTACAAAGTAAACCCTATCCAAGTAACGGATGTGACATTTTCTTTACTTCCATAAAAATAATAATACATAATTACATTCTTACGTAAGAAAGTAAGAAAATTAAAATTGCCCAAAAATAAACTACCTGGAAAATGGGTCTTATAAAAAGATTTAAGAAGGCATTTCTATTTTTAACACTTATAAATAAATCGTGAAGGTGTCATCTGACTGCGGTTTTAAAGTTGATTGATGGCATTAATAGGGTTGGGACCAACGATGTTGATGTCATCAATTAAAAATAAATTTATCGATTACCTATCGATTGATCTGCGTTCTATTATCAGCCATTGATATGGAATATCGAATACGATTTCAGGCGATCACTCAACAACAACGTCACTCGAGCCGTCGTTTATTGTAAATGTTGGTCCTTTCAGATGAAGAGCTTCATCCTCATCGCAGTGCTAGCAGCACTTACAGTCTGCAATGATGCGGCTTCAATCGCAAACGAAGTTGCTCCGGGCCAAGAAGATGTCGTTTTGTTCCAAGAAAGTGGCCAAGTGTACCAGAAAGATTACAACCTAGAAGGAGCTTCTGCCAGACTATTTAACGATGATGAATTGATTCTGTTTCACGAGTGTGTACATTTTTTATTATTCGGTGGGAAATAAGCCAAAGGGCAACCTGATGTTAAATTGTCACTGGCGCCTTTGTCCATAAGGTCTACTTGCAATGAGATTGTTAATGTGTTGCCATCCCAAAGAAAAAGCAGAAAGGAGTAATTAATTTTAAATATTTCGTAATTCGGGAACTTTCTTATTTGGGGAGGTACTGTACTCCATCCCAAAGAAAAAGCAGAAAGGAGTAATTAATTTTAAATATTTCGAAATTGGGGAACTTTCTTATTTGGGGAGGTACTACTATACCACATAGTACCTATGTCACATAAGGTGAACGCACTAAGGTAGTCGAATTTCAAATACATTTAAGAAAATAACCGAAGAAATTGTGATTTTGGTTCGACAACAATCATATTTTTAAACTGAAATTGAGGTTATTTGCCTATCAGAATATTTGTAGTAAAAGCAATGCTTCAGGAAAAAAATATCTAGACATTCCACAGCATGTATTAATACTGCTTTTTTGTTTGGCACTCTTTCCAAGTTTTTGTTAAAATATCAACAATGAGATGCGTTCATGTATTTTATTGTATTTAGACTTTTGTGAGTCCAAAAAAACAAACATCGAAATCTTATCGACAAGTAAATCGAAAGATAATATTAATTAAGTAAGTATCTTATCTCCCCGTGCTAAACTCAAACAGATAATTGTTTAAATAGAAAACAGCGCATTTTCCTGTACATAATTTTTAGGCGTGTTAGAAAGAATTAACAGGTAGTAACGAGTAATAGTGCGTTCCGTGTGGTGCCGGACGTAAAAGAATAGCACCATCCCATTTCTTCCCGAGGGTGTCGTAGAAGGCGACTAAGGAACTTACTAGAGAATGGACAGCAGCGTTCTCAATGCATTTGACCACCATACTGCGATCACCAACCCGCCTGCCAAGCGTGGCGATTATGGCAAATCCCCCAATTGGGGTAGGCTTATGTCCAGCAGTGGACGTCTTTCGGCTGATATGATGATGAACGAGTAATAATAAAACATTTTCATCTTTTCAGAGAATTCGTCAACCTGGCAGGTATCCCAAACACAGTGCAGGTTCGGGAAGTAGCGTACCGTGGCAATTCTACCACCCAGATAAACCGTATCGTAGTGTCCAACGTTCCCTCACACACATTCATTGGAAACTATTGGACCCACGCCCTGGTCAGGCTTACATCAGCGCCGGGAGCAGGAATTCGCACCACGGTCCGAATGTTCGGTCGCTACACTGACTGGCTCTGAACATTGGGCACATGGGAAACTGTTAACAGAGAAAAGTTTTTGTGATTTTGTACGATTTTTCAAAGTATCGAATGAAATATAAAAAATTTAGACAGTTTCAAATTAAGTTTTTTTTTTACGCCATTCCTGTCAAAAATAGGGCAAATACAAAACGTTATCGAAAATACAGGGAGTATGTACCTGACCGTTTTTTTTTTAAATTTTAGGTTGGTAATTAAATCATCAAATAACTTCTCCCGCTCTGGCTCCACCCAGAGCGGGAAACCGTGAACCGCCCAGGAGGGCGTGTCAGACTTTTACTGACTAAAACCCACCCGTGTTCCCTCAGTTGCTTGTGCGCCAGGGGCCACGGTATGTCTTTCGAACAACCGTGATATTTTTGAACTTCTGAAAATAAAACTACGATAAGGATTTTTGACAGTCCTCTCTTGATTTGAATCTAACACTGCCTAAAGGATACTGACCATACCGAAACAGGTAGAAATCTGGGGATGCAAAGTCAGGGCTATATGGTGGATGCATAATACTTCCACATCAAGCTCTCTCGATTTTTGCTGAGTGGCTAAACTTGTGTGTGGTCTGGCGTTATCATGATGAAAAACCACACGAATTCTGTTGATCAATTCCGGCAATTTTTTCTCAATTTCTTGTTTGAGTCTCATCAGCGGTTAGCAGGAGAGATATGAATTCATGGTTTTGCTCGGCATTAAAAGCTAATAATGAAAGATCGGATGCGATATTATACAGTATAAGGGTGTTTTACGTTATTATAGCTCCATCGCCGAAGGCTACTCTCCGCTGAGATTGACTGCTTTTCGAAATTTGTTCGGAGGACAATTATTCATTTAGGTACCCTTCCGTACCTAATTAGAAACATGAGCTTTAAGTACAGATGGCCGCTTGGTGCCACGCTTGGTGAGTACCGTAGCTGTGTTTTTAACTAACCATTTCCGTAATTACAACATATTATTATGTGCTATCACGCCCTTTATACTAGGAGGCTTTTATTTTGGTATTATTCTTTATTTACATTTTTAAAATTATTATACTTTGTGCTTGAGTTAAGTTTTCACTTTATTTGTTGGTATATTGGTATGGCTAGCTTACATATGATTAATTATTTAATTAATATTCTATGTCTCATAATGTTTATTACTTTGCCTATGTATGTATAGACTATAGAATCAAGTCTATCCGACTAAACAGACAGCGCCACTTCTTCCCAGCTAAAGCACTAGGAAGTGGTGAAGGGTGGGCGTTTTGGGGGACTGTCTTATGTATTTTGACGTTCGAAAAGTGCTGATTATCAGCCTAATTTGAATAAATGACTTTTGATTTTGATTTTTGATTTTGTCAAAATTGACACTGGGTTCCAAGAATAAGCTACACGGGCAATTAATTCCGAAATTCTAGGTATATTTTGGTTTGCAATTTTTAAATTATATGTTGTTTATTGGAGGCCAACTCAGAGTGATTAATTTCAGAATAACGCTTTCTATCTGGTCAATTTATTTTCCGTTTATCTTGCTGTGAACTGACCAGCGTTTACGGAAAGATGACGGAAAACAAGGAGATCCTGTGAGGGTTCTGTTCATTGCTTTTGAGATGCGAAACACTACTTTACTTCACTATTGCACAGAACCGGTCCAAGTGGCTGAGTTTGAGGGAGGCCTATGTCCAGTATTGGACGTCTTTCGGCTTAGATCATGATTTTGATGATGACTTTACTCAAATAGTCTTACAAAATAATATACAAATAAAACGAATAAACTTCAATAGTGAAAATATTTATTTGTTGTAGTAGTTTCTCATAGTCATATCATGTTCAGAGTCAGTCAGTGCAGCGACCGAAGGATCTAACTGTGCAGCGAAGTCCCACTCCCGGCACTGATGTTACCCTGTTACATGGCCATAAGTCCAATAATTTCCAACGGATATAGTTCCGGGAGAAAATAACCGTAACCAACCCTGGTTACGGTTATACAGTTTATCTGGGTGGTGGAATTACGTCACGGTTCTGTACTGTGTACGGGATAGCAGGCAAGTTGAAAGATTCTCTGAAAAAGATGAAAATGTTTATTATTAATCTTTTACTATTCGTGATATCCTTTACATTATTAATATATTATTAATGGGATAAGGGACATCGCGCAAACTATTGCCATGAATTCAGCACATGAATGTAGAAAAGAAAAAATGCAGAAAAATTGTGCACTGAGGCCATAGGGCAAAACTGTCTTTCGTTTTTTTTTAACTCTATTTTTTACATCAAAATAGAACAACAGAATGTTTTCTTAAACTGATAAAATGTTTTGGTACTGGTCTAGGATTGTATATATCTAGTTCTTTCTAGCACGTCTTAGGACCTCCTTTTTGCCATCCAATACAGTAAAAAGGCATACACTCGTGAGACAGGATCAATTCTTCATCGTTAAATAGTCTGGCAGTCGCTCCTTCTTTTTGGTACACTTCGGTACTTTCTTGCTATACCACAACATCTTCTTGGCCCGGAACGACTTTGTTTGGGATAGAAGCCGCGTTATTGCAGACTATGAGTGCTGCTAGCACCGCGATGAGGATGAAGTTCTGAAAGAACACAACATATTCAATAATCGACGGCTCGAGTGGCACAGTTGATGAGCGATCGCCTCAAATTATATTCGATATTCTTTGTCAATAGATTGTCTTTTTTTTTTTCATTTTGGCTTCACACGGTTTGTGCATTTAGCCAGTGTCAAGTAATTTTTCTTTTAGATCAAGTAAATGGCCCGATATCGGTCACGAAGTTACAAAACAGTCACAGTCGTCGTTAGTCAGTCAAGTCAAATCAAAGTTATTGTAAAGCGGTAGTAACTTTACAACAACCTAATAGGAGTTTTTGGGGGGAACACGAAAAGTCCACGTTAGTCACTTATTTTCACCTTCACTACACTTGTGCACTCACACGTAACTAAATTGAATAATTCACTATCAAAATTATACAATTTAAATTCGCTAAATCACTAAATTCCATGAAAATGAAAATTCATGCGACATGTTCCAACGCGATCCCGCCAAAAAAACCTAGATTGTCTTTGACAACACTTTCTATAGTGTGTATTGGCCAAAAGTAGAAGTGACTTCTAATGTACAACATTTAATAGATTGACAACACTTTCTATAGTGTGTATTGGCCAAAAGTAGAAGTGACTTCTAATGTACAACATTTAATAGATTGACAACACTTTCTATAGTGTGTATTGGCCAAAAGTAGAAGTGACTTCTAATGTACAACATTTAATAGATTGACAACACTTTCTATAGTGTGCATTGGCCAAAAGTAGAAGTGACTTCTAATGTACAACATTTAATAGATTGACAACACTTTCTATAGTGTGTATTGGCCAAAAGTAGAAGTGACTTCTAATGTACAACATTTAATAGATTGACAACACTTTCTATAGTGTGTATTGGCCAAAAGTAGAAGTGACTTCTAATGTACAACATTTAATAGATTGACAACACTTTCTATAGTGTGCATTGGCCAAAAGTAGAAGTGACTTCTAATGTACAACATTTAATAGATTGACAACACTTTCTATAGGGTGTATTGGCCAAACGTAGAACTGACTTCTAATGTACAACATTTAATAGATTGACAACACTTTCTATAGTGTGCATTGGCCAAAAGTAGAACTGACTTCTAATGTACAACATTTAATAGATTGACAACACTTTCTGTAGTGTGTATTGGCCAAAAGTAGAACTGACTTCTAATGTACAACATTTAATAGATTGACAACACTTTCTATAGTGTGCATTGGCCAAAAGTAGCAGTGACTTCTAATGTACAACGTTTAATAGATTGACAACACTTTGTCTTTTGTCTTTTTCTTTGGCTGCGGGAAACGAGGACCTGGATCTGAATCCTTGGTCGGGCTAAAAACTAAATTATTGGGCCTAACTGTCTTGAAATTCTCAGTAACAGCCTGGAAATATGAATGGTGGTACGACAACCCCGTTCCTTGGAAAGCAAGTAAAGTTAAAATCGAAAAGTCCCGACAAAGAGATGCTTACACATACAAAGAAGACCGGCCATTTTACTTTTAAATCTTTCGTTTTTCAGTATTCATATAACTTGTTATTTTCTAAAAAAAAACCTCAGAATCAGAAAAGAGCAGACAAATGAGAAGACCGGACAAGTTTGGAAGGATGGCTAGAAAGACGGCAAAAAAAGGCTTTGATGCTGATCCTACTACGATCTTACGGGTCGTTTCGGATTGCCGTCCCACCAGACCGTACGAGTATGGGTGGAGTTCGTAAATATATTGAGTAGGTGCTTAGCTACTCTCCGTTGAGATTGACAGTCGTGGTATAAATTTGATCAGATAAATATACTAATAAAAATCTTTTTTTTTTTTAAAAATAAACAACCGACTTCCAAAAAAACACTAAAAAGTGAAAAATAACTTTAATTTCGGAAGTCAGTGACTTTGGATATGTATTTTAATTTTTTGTCACCGCCTTCCGAAATTAAAGTTATTTTTCACTTTTTAGTGTTTTTTTGGAAGTCGGTTGTTTATTTTTTTTTTTTTTGATTTTTTTTTCACTTTTTAGTGGTACACATGTGCTTACCCCTTCACAGCGTACCGGCGTGATGTTAGGTTATTAACTGGTGTAAACAATTGACAGACATGAGATTTCAGCAATCCCTGTCCATTTGCTATCATTTATTGAGGAGTTCCGTTGCCTATCTCCGAAGTTCTTCATCAGATCTTCACCAAATTGAAATGGAACCACTCCGAGAAAGTACTCTTCCAAAAACTACACAAATTGCTTCAAGTGTGCCTATAAAATTTGAAGAGTTCTCTCTATTTCTCCAGGATCCCATCATCAGATCCTGACTTGATTGTCATGGGACCACCTGGGAAGTATACCCTTTCAAACAAAAAAAAAAATATCCAAATCGGTCCAGCCATCTTCGAGTAATCGGGGAACATACATAAAAAAAAAAGGTTCCGACGAATTGAGAACCTCCTCCTTTTGGAAGTCGGTTAAAGAGAAGTCAAAACGTTATTGAAATAAAAGTGTAGAGATATTGGTACTGTTAGTATTTATTTAAGAATTTGTCATTTTACATGTTTTAGCTCGTAATGTGTTTTTTATTATTTCGGTTAAGAACTTTAATCGAGTATGTCAAGCTTAATTTAATACTAATAAATTTCCAATTTTACTTCACTATTAACCACAATTGTTGCAAAATTATATTCGAATAAAACGAGTAAACTTCAGATTTAGAAATATTTATTTGTTGTAACAGTTTTCCATGGTGTTATTATGTTCAGAGCCAGTCAGTGTAGCGACCGAAGAATTTAACAGTGCAGCGAAGTCCCACTCCCGGTGCTGATGTTACTCGGACATGGCCATAAGTCCAGTAATTTCCCACGAATGTGTGTCCGGGGACACTAGGGGGGTTGGATATCACGATACGGTTTATTTGGGTGGTAGAATTGCCATAGTACACTACGTCTCGGTTCTGTACTGCGTACGGGATAGCAGGTAAGTTGAAGGATTCTCTGAAAAAATTAAAATGTTTGTTATTAATCGTTTACTGCCTTTGATATCATATTAATATAAACTTTGTATTAGGGCCAAACTGTTAACATACAGAGTCTAATTTGGCCCTGTATGTAGACAGTTTGTCCTGGGAATACTTTACTCATATGTTCGGTATAGATACCGAAAACGAATGAAATGAAAAACACAATGAAGAGGTTTTTTCTACATTCCAACTTTGTTCGAATTTTTAAATGACACTGGCATTACATTAAAGCAACCAAACGGCAGTTGTGTTTTGTTTTTTGGAAATTCGTAAAAAATCCACGTAAAACATACAAAAACAGCTGATCCATTACGGGCATTGGACCTTCGCCCATTTAATGAAGGAGTTTTTTTACGTTTCTCTAGTTGTCGATATCGATATCCAATAAGTGGGTATACAGGATACATTTTTAACCAGTGCGCAAACTGTAACCATGAATTCAATATATCGTTCTAGACCACCCAGCGCAGCAATTTTTCGTTGGTTATAAAAAAAATATCTGGTGTTTCATAGAAAAGTGCAATACCTATGCGGTCAAAATGTATGGAACAGCTGATTTTTTTGTATTACCGACGATTTTTTTTCTGGGGGTCTAGAATGATATGCTGAATTCATGGTTACAGTTTGCGCACTGGATAAAGACTTATCCTGTATTGCCAGCTAATTTAATTTGACCCTGTATTTTGAGCACAATGGTTCTAGAAAAGAACAGAAAAAAAAAAAACAAAAGAAAATTTTGGTCTGAAATGACATCAAAATATTTCCTGTTTCTTTTTTTTAATCAATTTATACGTCATTATTTTATAAACAGACAAAAAAATTCGACGCAGGTCCTGTAATCGTGTATTTCTAGTTCTTTCTAACACGTCGAGGACACCCTGATAGTTATCAAATAAATTAAAAAGGTAGGTACGCACTCGTGAAATAGGATCAAGTCATCATCGTTAAACAGTCTGGTAGTCGCTCCTTCTTTATTGTAATCTTTTTGGTACACTTCGGTACTTTCTTGCAACACAATGACATCTTCTTGGCCCGGAGCGACTTCGTTTGGGATGGAAGCCGCGTTATTGCAGACTGTAAGTGCTGCTAGCACTGCGATGAAGATGAAGCTTTTCATCTGAAAACACACAACATTTATAATAAACGTCGAGTAAAGAGTTTCTAAGAGATCGCCTCAAACTATAATCGATAATCCTTATCAATAAATTGTACATTGCTGGGCAATCGATACTTGGTCTATAAATTTTAATACACCAATACCTTTCTGCGCTTGTCCCATATTGGTGACGGTTGGTCCCTACAAAACTGTTTTTCTTTTGCCTGTCACGTTCTATATACGTTCTTGGTATACGGTGTAGTGGGCATCTCCTTTACTTTTTTATTTTAAATGAAATAAAATCACATTTCACTTCTATTTGAGTAATTTTTTAATGAATTTTGATAGTGTATATTTCTTAAAAAACTTTTAAAAAAACAACCGACTTCTAAAAAACACTACAAAGTGAAAATGAACTTTAATTTCGGTAGGCGGTGGTAAAAAATTAAAATATTCTAAAGTCACCGCCTTCCGAAATTAAAGTTATTTTTCACTTTGTAGTGTTTTTTCGGAAGTTGGTTGTTTTTTTTTGAAAGACGTTTTTTATTTTTCAATTTTTAGCTATAGTACCTACCCCACACAATTCGAAATTTCATCATCCTTGAGTTCAAAACGATGCATATTTATGCGATAACAGCAATCGCGGTTTGATTTGCTGTCATTTTTAGAAGGACCATTTCGGAATAAACCCTTTTCGAACAAATAAAAATAATTATGCAAATACGTCGTCTATACCTATATGACGGAGATATGCCCGAAAAATACATAAAAAAATAATATATAAACGTGTCGAATTGATAACCTCCTTCTTTTTGAAGTCGGTTAAAAATAAGAATTTTCTAAATCGATCCACAATTTCCAGACATATCGGTGAACAAGTCCTTATACAAAAATATATACACGAATTGAGAACCATAGAAAAAGGTGGTTTTAGAAGTCGGTTAAAAAACACTTACGTTTTCAATTTCTCACTTAGTCCAGTAAAAGATCACAGTAGCTATTATTCCCTTGGAGTACAGTGAATATATGTCAACATTAGCAGCGCGATGAGCTTTTATTACATACATCTATAATGATAAGATAGTAATATCAAATGCAGGCATTGAGTCACGCTTATAGGCCGCTTACACGTGGCCTTATCTTCTCACGTTTACTAAGAATTGCGTTCTTAGCAACTTCTGAGACAAGCGGCGGCCCAGTGGTAAAGGCCCCAACTTACGCAAGCGTTTGATTCCAGGCAGGACTAGTGAGAAGGCCGGAAAGTCCGGACGGACGGCTAAAAGACGGCATATAAGGATTAACGGTGATCAGAGGGGCAATTCTTATAATTAAAAAAAAAATCACAGTCTGATGTCTGTCTCAATCTGTCAAAAATACCTGGAGTTTCCATACTCTTGGAAACCAGAAGGGGAATATATAAAAAAAAGACAAATCACAAAATAACCTAAAAAGTTGTGTTTCTTACAAATTATTTTTAATTAGAAACAAGCACATCGGTAAATAATAAGTAGGTACATAAGAATTATATAAGATCCCCTAACCAGACTTCATCGTGCCTAGAACACGTCCGTTGCATCCGGAAACCAAGCAGAGAGCCGCCCATTGACAGCGCCCTATACCTTTTTTTCTACACTATCACTCAGACCAAGTAGGTTGGAAGGAGGAATATCTAAGAATACATTTTTGACATTTGATTATCGCCGAGGTGACACTGCGACTAGATTTTGAACGTTTTCAATTAAGAGAATTGACCTTCTGATCGCATATTGTGTCGGATTGCCGTTCCACCGGTCTATAAGAGTAAGGGCGAAGTGCGTAAATATCTTGCGTAGGTGCTTGGTGAGTCTCCTTTGAGATTGGCAGCTGTAGCATTAGTTCGGTCACATGGATATTCTAAGTCGAAGTCAAAACGTTATTGCAAACTTGGTTTTTCTTCTTCATCTTTTTCCCCTGGCTATTTTCCAATTTATTTGGGGTCAGCCCTCCTAGTACGTCAGCTCCACCCCGTTCGGTTGTGAGTTGTCTCTTTTGTTGTGTTCTTCGCTATCATGTCATTTTTACTGTTCGTAGTCAAGTTATTGGTGGTCGACCACGGCCTAATTTTTCCTCTTCTATATTCTGGACTCTTTTAGATATTTGGTTATCATCTCGCCTCACCACATGACCGTATCAATGCAGGCGGTAAATTAAGTGTACATATATTGTTACTATTAGTACCTATATTTTGTTGACTTTTTAAGTTTTAGCTCGCAATGTTAAATGTTTTCTAATCAGAAATGTCACACTTAATGGTTTTTCTTTCTTTTCAGGTAAGTCTCGTCTGAACTATTTCCACTGTTACAGTCGGATTGTTTGAATGAATATCAAAGGCTAAGTATTGTAACTTTAGATTTTAACTTACTAATAATCAGATTCAATGCTAAGAAGGCGTAATAAGTTACGATAAATCATATTTTGATTTCCTCGCAATCATACCTACAGATAATCACTGTTCCAAGTCCGAAACTCCCGAGAAACCCGAAAAAGATTAAGAAATCATCATATCAAGGAATTGTAATGTAACTAGCTTTTACCAGCGGCTCTGCCCGCGTGGAGCTCGAAAACTATCCCACGGGAACGTACTATCGGGATAAAAAGTATCATAAGTGTTATTCCAGGATTTTTCATGAAATTTAGAACACGGATTTTATTGGAATTTGGCACACAGTTTGTAAACTATCTATGTGCCAAATACATCCATATCCATTCAGCCAGTTTTGCGTGTTTGAGTAACAAACCCAAACATCTAAACTTATAAATATCCAAACATCCAAACATACAAAGCTTCATACACATTTATTACATTAGTAGGATAGCTTACGCACGGCGCTTCGCCCTCGTGGAGTTTGAAAATAAAATAAAATTATATAAAGTAAAATAAAAGATTAAATAACCGTATAGCCGTCGGTCCCGGCTGTCATTCGTAGATCTTTGACAGTCGTTACGGGTTGTCAGAAGCCCGAAAGTCTGACAACCAGTCTTACCAAGGGGTATCGTATTACCAAGTAACTGGTTTGTGGAGGTCAGATAGGCAGTCGCTCTATGTAAAATATTGGTATTCAGCTGCATCCGGTTAGACTGGAAGCTGACCCCAACATAGTTGAGAAAAGGCTAGACAGATGACGAATCATCAATTATAAAAATCCTCGAATCACAATCTACGCACATTTTTACCGTCTAATGTCGACTTATTTATACCTTTGTTTACAGGCCTTAAAAATCACAATCTTTTGTTTCATTAAAATTGATTTCCGATTGCGATAAAAGGACATAATCTGCGATAAATCTACAGTCATCGGTTTATTTGGAAATTAAATTGAAAGATAAATTAACCTTAATCTTGATGATTAGAGCGCCGGTAAAACCAGGTGTCTTAAAATAGAAATGATTTAATCAATTTTATCAGTAAAATTAATGCAGCCTGGACTTCGTCGTTGTTCTAGTGGCCACAAGCACTTCTGCTAAGTTTAAGGTCCTGGGGTTCATTCCTCGGTCAGACAAAGTGTTATTAGTTTTTTTTTCATTTGGAATTCCTCTGTGGCATACCTTAGTACACCCACATTATGCCAGATATGTTGAAGTCCCATGTAACAGGGGGCAACCCCATTTCCCTCATCATTACAGCCGAAAAACGTCCACCGCCGAACATAGGCCTCCCCCAAGCTCCACCACTTCGACCAGTTCTATGCTTCCCGCATCCAGCGGACTCCTGCGGCCTTCACAAGGTCATCGGCCTTGTGGGAGGCCTTCCAACTGTACGTGTTCCGGTACGCGGTCATCACTCCAGAACTTTTCGTCCCCATCGGCCATCTGTTGTTTTCATCAACCGGGCAGAACTCCTGAATTCGGGCTGCTAATGAGAAATACTGCTGCTGCAGCTGCTGCTACTGCTGTTTATATACCTACCCACTAACGAAATATTTGTAAGAAGGTATCTATAACTGGTGCGCGGTTGCCACTCCAGAACCTTTCAGCCCCATCGGATTAAAAATTGACCGTTGGAAGGAGTCGTAGCGTAGGATAAACTCCCACAATGTGGACCAAAGACCTTATGAAAGCCCCTGGAATCCGCTCAGTGCGAGAAGCAAAGAAAAAGTGGAGATCCTTGGGGGACGCCTATGTCCAGCAGTGGACGTCTTTCGGCTGAAATGATGATGATTTATAACAAGTCAACAGTCTAGCTGCAGTGGTTCAACCAGCAGGATGGCTGTTTTGATCCAGTAATAATCTACGTTACCCCTTATATATATATTCCACATTCAAAAGCTATTGAAACATTTGCTATTATCAATAATTAAGGTACTTTTATTACGCGGCTTATACATAAACTCACACATTCTCCCCATGTAGGTGGGCAGAAACTGCAGAAGCCCACCTGCTGCATATATTCTACTTACATACTTCTTCTGCCTCGTTCATTTTCATACTTCTGGTTATACACGCACGCCGCTTGTGACTACCTCGTATCTGAACTTTCTGAAGAACATCACCATGAAGGTCACCACATACCCTTCCAGGGCGTCACTTAAGGTTCACACGACAAACTCAAAATCTGCTGTTAATGGGTCTATAGCCCAAAGGGATAGGTAAAGATGTTTTGTACCTACTCGTATACTGTTAAATAAGCACCCACTAAGCCAATGCCTTATTTTATTAGCGATGTCGTGGCAGAACAAATAGCTCTGATGTTATAAATCATCATCTGCCTAGGCTTTTACCAACTATGTTGGGATTGGCTTCCAGTCCGACCGGGTGCATCGGAATACTAGTATTTTACATAAAGCGACTGCCTATCTATCCCCCACAACCCGGTCAATGGGTAATACGATACCCCTTGGTTCTTGGTTCATTCAGAGTCTTCTCTGACATTATTAATCATTATCGTTTATTTCTGACCAGCTGAGTGGCGATGGGATTACCCATTGGCAAAAATAAGGAACTTGCACATGAACTTTAATTCCATATTTAACCCCTTGAGGTACCTGTCCCATTACTGACGATAAACGAGAAGCGAGTAGAGCTGGCAAGTAAAAACGAGTTAGCGAGCAACATTACTCGCTGGTATGCGTATGTAACAAGCGTGAGTCTCTTAGCAAGTGTTGTGTCCGCCAAGCGAGCGTCGCTGAGCGAGTACTCTCTTCGATAGCTCCTATTACTGCGAAAAACGAGTACCTACTCGCTGTCTGTGTGAACAGTCAGTGATCTACTGCTACTAGATGTATCTTCTTTACTTACTTGGGAGCTACAATCTTTTGTTCGTTTCTTGAGCGAGAAAATCGTTGGTAGCTAGTTGCTTCCTCGTCGCTGGTGGGATAATTGCCTTAGGAGGTGTATTTTCGAAAAAAAACTCCTTGTTGTTTGTAGATATATTATAAACTCTTGTGCAACATTTCAAGTTTCTTAACAAAGCGGTTTAGATTATACGTGGTCTCTAAAGTAAATGAATGAATTTAAGATTTTTATTATGTGAGAAGTACCAGGATAGAACGCGGAACACACATTTTCTACTAAACAAAATACGATTCGCGTCCATAAAAAGTATGCATTTGCAGCAGGTACTGGAAGTACCGACGACCATAAATAGGCTGCTGGGACAGGCCGGATGCGAAAGGTTTAGAGCCAGGTGTTGTGGTACAGCCTGGGCGAGGCTGACCAGCAGGACTGCGATAGGCTGAGTACATTGAAATTAGAAAACGTGATTCGTACACCACACATGCTCTATTTTAAATGGGCCATAGGTGTTCGTAAGCGTTTCTGCTTAGCGTGAGGCCCTGATTTCGATCGGGTAAGGTGGTATGGGTTTTTCCATCTGTAGGTAATCACTCAGTTGCAGCCCGAAGTTTTTATTTGCGCCCGGTTAGTGACAATAAGATCGCCCCTATCACCTGCAACATAAACAGAACTGGCGTAATGTCGGTGTACTCTAGGTACACTTTTGCCTCACCATTCGTTATGATCTGGTTATCTTACCTAACTATAGTTTTCTAAGTAAAATTTTCATTTATTTTAGTTCCTTATATATTTAGTATGTATTTAAGTATCTATTATACAGAATATGTTTATATCTGTATGTGTACCTATTTTAGTTTATTGTATATTTTATTATTTGCACCAACGACATCTCCATTTGTAGTGTACCTTGTATTTTTGTTATGTATTTTTGTGGTGTACAATAAAGTATAAATAAATAAATAATAATACAGGAGTGACGTAATGTCATGGAAGCTGCCATGACATAACATCATGCCTCATTTTCGTATTTGGACTTTTTGGCAACTGGCCAATGTCTAATGTTTCCGTATCAACATCGCAGTATAAGTAACTTGTATTGTTTTATGTTTTCGTCTAAAAAGCTTTATTATTGGACAGTTTTGGTTTTAAACAAACGGTTTTCGGATATTTTGAGAGAAAACCGACGACCATGTATGATTTAGCAGAAGGAAAAATAAGCTGCAGGGTTGTTAAATAAATATAGTAGCACCTACCGTTCTATAGTTCGCTATTACAGAGAAAAATTTTAACTTAGTGTGTGAGACACACTTCAAGTTACAATTTTTGGCTCATCAACTTTATTTTCCTTAGTAAAAAACACAACAAGAAAAAAACTACAAATACCTCTAAAAATTGTTTATTGATTTCAAAATTTAATAGATTAAGCATTTTTCTAACAAAACCCTTTAAAAAATTATCCCCCACTTGCAAAAAATTATTTTAAACCCCCGTCATAAAAATAATCCATTCATCGTTAAAGTTGTCCATATGGCTTAAAAGTGGTCCATTCGTATTTTAAATGTTTAACGGCCGTAGATACGGACCAAGTAGTAGTATCCGAAGCCTCTGGCTGTTGTCAGTCTGATGGTCGCTTGGTTGAATCCAACGCCTCCTGCTCTGAGTGAGGGCTGTCCCCACTGGGTACCTCCGACCTCTACCGCCTCGAGGTACGTGATACGCACGTTGTTGGCTCCTCGGTAATTGATGTCCTGGTACTGTACTGCGTTCGCAATAGCGTTCCTGGAGTAGTAGGCACTAAAACAATATTAAGGTTATGTAAAATATTTGTGAGACTCATTGTTTTTACTTTTAATTATACTGTTACGAGCTTGGGGTTCGTGAGAATTAAAAACAGCCGATATAATTACCAAAATTAACACTTTAATTTAACACACTAATTAGAAAACACAATTGCGCTACTGATCACTCTAAGCCGCACTTGAAGATCGCTTTAGATGTGTTTCGCTTCTATCGCTCGACAATACTGCCCGGGTTGCGATCTGTTCCGGCCTTTTATAGGGCCATTATACAATCCAGAACAGTCTCCTAAAAGAGACATCTAGAAAGTTCGAGTACATACCGGCCTCGACTGAACAGATGTCGAAAGTTCTAGCATCGAGATTTCTAGAAAGATCTTAACTCTATTAATTCTGCTACTCGATACTAGATGGCGCTAGTGGTAACTAATGTTGTCGCGTAACAATACGTTGAACACTCTCAACCACTTTAAGGCTCGCGTAGCAATTGTTGCGGAAACGTGTAGGAATCGCCGAAAATAGAAGAGACAAGATATCAATCAACTCAGCCTATCGCAGTCCACTGCTGGCCATAGGCCCCTCCCAGGCTGCGCCACAACAGTCTGTCCTCCACCTTCCGCTGTCCAGTTCCGTCCAGTCTGTCCCAGCCACCTTTTTAAAGTCGTCAGTCCATCTAACTGGGGGGCGTCTCACGCTACGTTAGCCGATACGCGGTCTCCACTCCAGAACTCATCCGCTTCACCATTGGTCCTTCGACAAACATGGCCAGCCCACTGCCAGACAAGATGTGAATTTTACCAATGTGATTGATCGATTCCTGCACTTCTCGGCTATGTCCTGCTACCCTCCTCTTGTCTACGCTTCACTGGAAACGCAACCTAAGTACTGCTCTGTTTATTGCTAGGACACACCTGCTAACTGGCTAGTCTGTTACCGCAGTTTTGTAGCATTCCAGTATCGTATGGAGCAAAGAAGAAGACATAATTTTTATATAGGTACACACCTGTGAAGTAGTCTATCTCCTGGCCTGTAAGTTCCTTGGTACATGTTAGCCCTGAAGGCAGCATTTTTGACTGATGCCGCGTCATTGCAGGCGACGAGCGCTGCGAGCACAGCGATGAGGAACAGGCAAGCCTTCATCTGAAATGTCACATAGTTACCAATTTAATGACGGCTCAAATGGCTCAAAAAATATTCCGGTACGAAATGAACATTTATAGGCAATTACTGTCCATTGTCAATATTACATTGATTGGAATAGAAGAAAAATATTTCTAAATGAATTATAAAATATTGCATAAATACTTACATTTTCAGTTCTGTTAGGTAGTCTCGTAAAATACCACAATTCAATGTGAATATATGTTACCAGGAGATCGTATTTATAGTCTTCAGATACCAAATGATAAGATAAAATTTTAAGTGTTGTCATTGAAAGATGACTAATTCATTGTTAAAAACAAGCGGCTAGTTTCATTAGCTAATTTGTTATCTTAATACAGCCCAAAGTAGATTTTTAGATTAGGTAAAATTTGAGGAAAACGATGACGATAAAACTTTTTATGTTGTGGAGAAACCCTAATGGTAATTCTGTTACTAACTAGTACGGTGGTTTATGTTAAACGTCTAACTGTTGCTCGTACGTTCCTCAGATAATGCCAACTAGCGTGGGATGCCCCCTAACGCGCTGGACCCCCAGACTTGTATTCATATCAGTTAATATACCAGTGGGCCCCATTAGCATGTCTTCGCACGTCCTGCGAACGCACATTTTAAGGGACGTAAGCTCCGCTCTCCGTCCTTAAGCTGTTCGAACCCCCACAAGTTTTTTAAATCGATCCTGATAGTAAACACACTCTTTCAGGGTTTGCTTTTATTTTGTAACGCGCTGTATACTGTACCAGCTATCATTCTTTCAAGAAGTGAAAATGTTGATACTGTTAAATGAAATCAGCAAAGTTGGCCTGGAAGTCGGAAAACCGCTTTTCACCGTAATAGAATCGGAGTAAAATGAATTATGTATTGTTACCATACCATGACTAGGCAACAAAAAGTAAAAAAAGTTAAAAATAATATGTATTGGCCCTTTCAGTTTAATAATAAATTAAAGATACTATTTTAATTAAGGCATCGTCACGTCGAGGGACGGTCAATGAAAACGCCAAACAGACGAATCCTAGTGTATTTTATTTGTACGGGTTTTCATTAACCGTCCGTCGTCAAATTAATTCTGAAATTGCTTTAATCAAAATATTACCTATAAATTCATGTCAAACTTAAAGGGACCAATACATATCAGCGGCGAAAGCACGATATAACATGATGTCTACCGGCTTCCCTTCAGTAATCCGCATCGTTACCGGTTTTGAAAAATGGCACGTCAATAGTGTCTACTATTGCCAAAAAATATATTTCCACTACGGGTATTTAATTCACCATAATATTCAATCAACAAAAACGCTTATTTTTACCTTAGTATTACAACAAAAAAATGTTTTGAATTAAACCCGGCGCCAAAACGTCGTAATCGAGAACTAAAAATTCATACAACAGCGCCCGTAAGGATGTCACTTTAGGTCACGTGGCACTGCTTGATATGGACGAGAGCAAGCCCCTGTACAACGGTTTATGACAGAGACAGATATAGAAAAAAACGTCAGCGAGAACAAGATGGAGGAATATTGCACATTTGCTTTGGTTTTCAGCTGTTACATTTTATTGTATTTAATTATTTACATTCTTATATTAATTTTAGAATGATACTAAGTTTTCATTATTGATAAGTGATTAAGTTAAAGCCGACTTCACTTCGGCTTCTCTTAAAAAATTTACTCCTCGCCGCTGATACTCACTCCGCTCGCTCGCTCTTCTACTTCTTAGAAGCTTGTGCCGGGGGTGATTTTCCTCTACAATTTTACTAACAGATTCTCAGAATCACCGAAGATTGTTTTAGGATAACGACTTATTTCTTAGAAACTGCGGCCTAACTGCTTTTGTGAATGAATTAATCTGTGATAAATGTGATAATACACGCATTATCAATTTTATCATTATGTTTTATCTCTCTTATATTATAGTATCTGCTTATTACTGATACTGTACTCACGCTTCTTTTTCATTCATCCACATCATCTATGTTTTATTATCCTCATATGACTTTCTTACATTATTATACTTAGCTCTTTGTTTTCTGTGTTAGCACTCTGCGAATTGATCTTAAACGATTCGTCTATATAGAATTACCTGATTTTACATTAGAATTTTCCATCTTTTTACTTAATTATTCTTGTTATGATATTTAAGTCAAACGTGTCAAACTGATGTCTACTTATTCTTTTAATTATCTATGCAGTCTATTCAAGGAAGGTTGCATTATGATTTTATTTACTAAAAATCATTTTATATCGTTTTGAATAGCCTAAATTTGGTTTTTCTATCTAACTACGTTGTTTACTAAATAAAAAAATTCTAAATTATAATTATAAGATTCTTAAACGCACTCTCGGTTTGCATGAAGGAGGAATGAATTATATACGTCTTGGCCGACTAGACTAGCAGATGAGAGTAGATATGGCTGGAAAAAGAAAAAAAGAGGAAGGAATTTGGAATGCAACAAAAAAGAACAAGTGAAAGAGAGCTGAGGAGTGATTGAAAGAGGGAGCGATGGATTTGGAAAGCCAACTGACCGATGGTGCGTTTTGTAACTGAAAACAGGAGACCTATTCTTGTTAGTTTCGTCTGCTGCCCGAAACTAAAAGCAGTGTTACCAATTACTGAGACAATGTCTGGAGCCATGGAGCTGCCTTAGACGCCTACACGTCTCCGCTTCCCTGGACTCCTATACGTTGCCACTTTCCTGGCCGTCTACACGTCGCCGCATCCCTGGACACCTACTCGTCACCGCACCCCTGAAACTATATCAAGTGATCTCCGCTGTCCTCCTTATCTCTCATTTGAGTGCGTTTCTCTTTAGGTAGGTACCCTTTTTATAGCTTATCTTTTCCCTGTATTAAATTTAATTTGTCTGGTCTATTTCTATCCTTTTATTTGTTAAGGACAGGTAGACACGACAATATAAAATACATCTTCTTCAGTTGTCTTATTTACTTTCACACAGTATTCTGAAGAGATAATTTATGTGAAGTAAGCCCCAAAAAACTGAAAATTCATTTTTTTTTTTTTTCAAAAATATTTTTATAAATTTTAATTACATTATTGAACATATTTTTCACAAATATTCGTGACATTCAAGCCATCATTAAATTGGTAACTATGTGAAATTTCAGATGAAGGCTTGTCTGATCCTTATCACTGTGCTCGCAGCACTTGTCTCCTGCAATGACGCGGCTTCAGTCAAAAATGCTGCCTTCAGGACCAACATGCATCAAGGAACTTATAGGCCAGGAGATAGATTGCTTCACAGGTGCGTCTTACATCAAAGCTAAGTCTTCCTCTTGTCTCGAGTCGACAAGGCCTAAACAAGATTAAGGATATAGCGTGTTGAACAGATTTGGTAGTCAGCAGAAAGGTAGCGTGGTTAAGGGTACGTAGGGCGAACGTTTAGTATCGTCACCGGTGAGGAATATTTATTGCATGCTTTAAATTATTCTTGTGAAAAGCCAGACTTATCCGGGGAAGTACCTATGTCTGTGCCTGTGTATGTGGTAGACATAGTATATCCTTAAAATAGTAGTATCGGTAACTTTCTCATCGATTCTCGACATACTAGCAGCTTTTGACATGAGACCTTACTGAGGAGAAAAGTAAAGAAGTTCTCAAGTCGACGTATATAGTTATTAATGTATGACCAAGCATACCTTTGAGTTCTTTTTTATATATCTTTTGATTGAAAGGCAATATTTTCAGACTGATAGTTTTGACAGAAGTATCTGCTATTTTAAGACCATAATTCAATCAGATAATAGTGGGAAAACAACTCTAAATTTATGCAAACATTTTTAACGGCACTATAATGTACTTGAGCAGAGCCCTTAGAGGTAGGGTCCCTAATTTAGAGTTGTATCTAATGTAAAATTAAACATCTTTAAATCTTTTCAGTGCCTACTACTCTAAGCCTCGTGTGAACGCCACACAGTACCAGGATATCACTTACCGCGGAGCGAACAACGTTCGTCTCACCTACCTCGAGGCGGTTGAGGTGGGTCAGACCCAGTTTGGAATGCCCACCCTCAGGGCAGGAGGCGTTGGGTTCAACCACGCGACCATCAGGCTGACATCAGCCAGAGGTTACGGATACTACTACTTGGTCCGAATCTACGGCCGATAAAAATTTAAAATATAAATAAACAACTCTTTTGACAAATGGACAACTTTTACAACGAATGGATTTTATTTACGATGGGGCGGGCTTTCAAAATGGAGCGCTTATTAGAGGGGTAATGTTTCTAAACACATAAAAGGATTTTTGTAGCAATAACGTAATGATAACAGTCTAATTTTGCCATGAACTCTTGTTTTTTATCCCAACCAAAGACAAAATAGGGTAAAGTTGAGAAAATGTTGAATTTCCTTAACTCAAACATGAAAATACATTACTGGAAATTATAGAATGATGCATGCCACGATCCTTGTGCATCCTATTGCGATTTTGGGGGCTTCTTACTTACCGTTAGCAGTGGTTGAACAGTAACGGGCTTATGGGTTGTACTCATAGGTCCTATGTTCGAACCTAGGCTAGCGCTTTACTTTGCGTAAATCATTCTATCACCACTGCTCTCAAACTAGTGAAGGAAAACATCGTGAGGAAACCGGCATATCTTAGAACCGAAAATTTGAAGGCATGTGTCATGTAACTGGGCCCGCGTGGTGGATTACGGCCCACTCACTCTCACAGAGAGGAGTCCTGTGTCCGAGCATTGGGAACATTATAGGCTGATAATGGTACTTAATTGCCACCGACTGCTCGTTGGTTTCGTTGCTCTAGTGTCACTACAAGTGTTACTGTTGAGCATAAGGTCCTTGATTCAATACACAGGTAGACAAAGTGTTACTAGGTTTATCTATCTAGAATTTCTTGGTAGCAGCGTGGAGTCTGTACTTGTTCCCGGTTGATAGCAATAAGCTCGCCTCCTACAATATGGGTGTTACATAGGTACAGTGGCTTCTCAGAGGTTTTCAGAGGTCTTGTTATAATTTATGGCTAATAATAATAAATGCCATTCAAGCATGAAGCTAATATCATTTGTTTAGGTAACACATGACACCAGTGACATGTCCAAAAGTTTGTGTCTGAAAAGCTTTAATAATTGACCCGTCTTACTTATAAAAAAAACGACGAACTTACGAAAAATCACTGACTTCTGATCAGGCCCTTCATAATTATATAAGAAACTATTCTAAGATATTCAAAAGAGTCTGCGCTCAAGCTAAATCTAAATTAATAAGTAACAAAATTAATATTTCTAAAAATAAAATAAAAGCTGTGTGGCAGGTAATTAACAAAGAAACTGGAAACACACAACAGCGAGATCAGAATGAGTTAGCTCTAAAAATTGATAATGAAACCATTTCAGATAAGTTAAAAGTTGCTGAGACTCTAGAAAATTTCTTTACCAACATCCCAATAGAGGTTACGAAGTCTCTACCCTCATCATCTGTATTAGCTGAATCTCTTCTTAAAGAAAACATCAGTAAGGACATTCCAAATTTTGAATTCAAACCCATTTCTATTGCCACAATTAAAACAGCATTCAAAAGTCTTAATTTAAAAAACACTGAAGACATATGGGGGATTTCCGTTAAGGTTCTTGAAGGTATCATTGACACAATTGCCCCTGTCCTAACAGGCATATTTAATCAATGTTTAGACAGCGGTACGTTTCCTGACTTAATGAAACATAGTAAAGTAGTACCAGTTTTTAAATCGGGTAGTAAGAGTGATCCCTCAAATTATAGACCTATATCTGTGCTTCCAGCAATGAGCAAAATTTATGAAAAAGTCATGCTAGACCAGATGTTGTCACATTTTAACTCAAATGGGATTTTACATAGTCGACAGTTTGGTTTCACGAAAGGTAGGTCGACGACTGACGCGGGAGTAAAACTCGTCAGTCACATTTTGGAATCCTGGGAGAAGTCCCAGGATGCAATTGGCATTTTCTGTGACCTCTCAAAAGCGTTTGACTGTGTTGACCACAACACACTCATCTGTAAATTACACCACTACGGAATTCGTGGACGAGCTGCTGATCTTGTACTTTCCTATTTATCAAACAGGCAGCAAAAAGTAAATGTTAACGGGGCAACGTCCTCGGGGTCTCTAGTTAAGATGGGCGTGCCTCAAGGTTCAATTCTTGGCCCTTTTTTATTTCTAGTTTATATTAATGACCTTCCTTACCTAATGGCGAACTTCTCGGATATAATTTTATTCGCTGATGACACCTCTCTTATTTTTAGAATAGATAGAAAAGATACGGATGTCTTACATGTCAACGATAGTCTAGCTGTTCTCTCGAAATGGTTTGCGGCTAATAATCTTTTACTCAATGCGAACAAAACTAAATGTCTTAAGTTCTCATTACCAAATGTACCCCAAGTAGGGCTAAATTTAAAACTTGATGGCAAGAAACTAGATGCTATTTCGGAAACTGTATTTCTAGGAATTACTTTAGATTCAAAATTGCAATGGGGTGCCCACATTAGAGCTCTCTCAAGTAGATTAAGTTCAGCTGCTTACGCAGTAAGAAAAATAAGGCAGTTGACTGATGTAGCCACAGCTAGGTTAGTATACTTTGCTTATTTTCACAGTATTATGTCTTATGGCGTTCTGCTGTGGGGATCGGCAGCTGACGTAGATTCAGTTTTCATTTTACAAAAGAGGGCAATCCGCGCTATCTATAAAATGGGGCCTCGCGAGTCTCTTAGAAACAAATTCAATGAAATTGATATACTAACTCTGCCTTCTCTTTATATCCTAGAAAATATCTTGTATGTTCGCAAAAACTTAGGTCTTTTCAAAAAAAGATGCGACTTCCATAATCTAAATACACGTAGTAAAGATGAAATCGTGATTCCAAAATTTAGATTAACTAAAACTAGCAAGTCATTTCTAATAAACAGTATCCGCTTCTATAACAAGTTGCCAAAGTCGGTTACAGAACTTAGCGATGGAAAGTTTAAAACTCACATCAAACGTGTCCTTATCAAAAAAGCATATTATAAGATAAAAGACGTTGAAGACAGGGAAGTTTGGCATTAATTCCTTCTGCACATGTGGCTTCCCTGGTACCTCATTAACAGCATAACTTTGTGAGAGTCTATTAACTGCTTCCAAATTACAATGTTAATTTTTAATATTTTTATTTTTAACACTTTCTGACACTTTCATCGCTTCAAATAGCACCTATTTATTAGTGATTCTCATGGAAATCATGTCACTTTGTTTAAATAGGTTGATCTTACTAATGTAGATTCTTTTACATATTGTGAATGGGAAAACATTGTAGGCCTTACAGATTAGATTTATAGACGATTTTCTATTCTTTATTTTCATTCCTCTAAGTACTTGGTACTTATTGACAGGCCTGCACTGTCCTCCCATACCTATTATTACTGTAATTTGAAAACATTGTAAAACCCAATTATTTTTAAAAGAGTAACCGTGGAGTTTCTTGCCGGCTCTTCTCCATAGGAAGCGACAAATTGGAACCGTGCATCTAGCTTCTGACGTTTCATAAGTGCCCTTGCAGGTTTATGTGAAATAAAATATTTTGATTTTGATTTTTGATTTATAAACTCTGAATAAAGTTATACCAAGTTTAAACCTATGAAAATATGTGGTTATTCCTTTTTTATTCCTCGTATAACTTTATTCCGTGTTCATTAGTAAGAGGGTAAACATTTTATTAAAAGAATCGGTTACGTAATCTTAGAAAATCAATCCTGTATTGTTGTCATTTTTACTGGTGCAGATGAATGAATATAGACGATGCACAAAGTATCATTATGGCTTTTTGGATCGTAGCATGAGGCCTTCTGTAGCATTCAGTTATAGCTTGTGGGACAAGGTGCAAGTTCATGTCCAGTACGTAGAGTTGGAGAGATGGAGATTAATGCTCGGTTTCTATAAACAAAAACGAGTAGCAATGGTAGCATTTTTATTACCAAACTGAGCATATAAATAGATTCATAAGTTATCTTTACTGAGGATAGCTATTTCCATATGGGGGAGGGTCTACTATGCAAAACTGAGGTCTTTGCTTCATTAAGAGTCTTAATTTTAACCAACAACGGTCCGTAAATAATAGGAATCGGCCATTAGAGTATAAAAAATTGATCCCTTAGATCAGTTGAAACAGTAAAAGAAAGAAACATAAATACATTAAAATATTTATTCTAATCAGATTTTTGTTTAAATTATAACTTTCAAAATTAAACAGATGTAAATATTTGATCCCGTCGTAAAAATCCAATCGCCGTAAAACTTGTCCATTTGTCATAAAACTTGTCCATTTATCTTTTAAATGTTTAACGGCCGTAGATTCGGACCAAGTAGTAGTATCCGCGGCCTCTGGCTGTTGTCAGTCTGATGGTCGCTTGGTTGAATCCAACACCTCCTGCCCTGAGTGAAGGCTGTCCCCACTGGGTACCTCCAACCTCTACTGCCTCCAGATACGTGATACGCACATTGTTGGCTCCTCGGTAATTGATATCCTGGTACTGGACTGCGTTTGCAATAGCGTTCCGGGAGTAGTAGGCACTGAAACAATATCAAAGTGATATAACATATTTCTAATGTTAATATATAAAACGTCGAACAATTTCGTACTATAGGATCGCCCCAATGCAGACTCCAACATTTTGATAACCGAAAAGTAAGTTACCAGTACCATTATTTAAAAGAGACACCTGGTAGCTGGCTAATCTGTTACCACAGTATTGCAGCATGCTCGTGTCAAATCAAGCAAAGAAGAAGACTTCCTTTTGATATAGGTACACACCTGTGAAGCAGTCTATCTCCTGGCCTGTAAGTTCCTTGGTGCATGTTGGCCCTGAAGGCAGCATTTTTGACTGCAGCCGCGTCATTGCAGGCGACAAGTGCTGCGAGCACAGCGATGAGGAACAGGCAAGCCTTCATCTGAAATGACACAAAGTTATTAAATTAAATATGGTTCGAATGGAGAAAAAAAAATCGATACAAAATGAATATTCATAAATAAGACGGTGTAATATCATTTGATTAGAGAAACCATTATTGGAATATTAACACAAGTACTTACATTTTCTGTTTTTTATTAAGGTAGTCCGGTAACACAGTAGCTGTCTCTTTAGAGTACAGAGTGAATATAAGTAACGACCCGCAGGAGATAGTATATATAGGATTCAGACACCAATTGATAAGATAATATTAAGTGTTTATCAATTACTAATTCATTAGATACTCGACATACGGAAAGTAGAGCCTCTGTTTTATAAAAATAGCTCGTTATCTTAATATAATCGGCTTTGTTACCAAAGCTTTGTAAATTTGGAGATACCTTAAGGAAAATCATGAAGGAAAAGAATCTATGCCCTTCGACTGAAAAGTATGGAGGGTTTACTCGCCATTACTCGCCATCCGCAAGCCCGCACCTACGGTGGCCGGGAATCAGCCTGGGATTCCCGACGCCCAGGGCGTCTCCTGCGAAGGCTACGGCCGTGAGGGCGCATGTACTCCCTCTTAGCGAGCATCACTGCTTCGCTGAAAGAAGTGACGGCTAACCATGCACTCTCGCTCCTAACCATGGCCTGGACCAGTCCTCAGGACGATCTTCGCAATGGAAACACCCGGGCGTTTCCTCCCGCCTTATGCGAAACAGGAACCTCCCGAAACAGCCGTGTCCGGTGAGGACCTATGTCAGGCGGAAGGTGAGGATGCCTTGCTGCCTCTCAAGCCACTCCTCAAAAAGAGGACTTACCGCAGCAATGGTGGCGTGCCCAGCACTGGGTTACAACAATCGTACTCTCCACGTCGCCATGAGATCCCGCCGGAGCTCTGTCCGCCGTGCCGCGATTTCCCACGGCAGCGGAGTTTCGCCCCGGCGTTTGGCCTCCTCGCGCCACTCCCAAGTGTGCGCGAGTACCTTTGCTTCCAGATCCCATGGCTGTAATCCGGCCAGTAGGCCCACCGCCTAACCGGAGATCGTACGATATCCCCGTACCATCCGGATGGCCATGACCCTATGGGTCGCCTTCAACTGGCGTGCTGGATGGCGCCTCAATATAGGCGTCCACACTGTTGCCCCGTATAGAGCCATGGCACGACCCTCGCGTAGAGCCTGCGGCAGGAGGCGTTTGGCCCCTCTAGATTGGGCAGGAGCCACTTCAAGGTAGCCCTGCCCGCTCCAGTCTGGGAGCCAAACGTCGGAAATGCTCCGCGAAGTTCTACCGGCTGTCGAGGACGAGTCCTAGGTACTTCATCGTCGACCCGACGCCGATGTGAACCCCTCCTGCCGTTATCCGGGAACCCGACGGTGGCGCATTCCGAGGACCATGAAACCACATAGCCTCGGACTTGTGCAAGGCCACCTCGCTTCCCAGTTGCCGGATCCTTTCTACGATTGTCGAACCCCGTGTGTCGCTAAGTTGGCCACCGCCTGGTACGACCTCCCTTGCGCCAAAGTATGGAGGGTTATGTTGAACTTTTGCCGAGTGTCGATTTACTGCTGCTGTTATTAAGAGGAACGTTATGCAAACTAAGCGTGGGACGTTCTCGCGTATGTCTCGTGTCCGTGTCGCGTATACATGGCCGTCACTATATCAGCCGGCCTCATCATCATTTCTTCGCCTGTCCTGCAATAGCACTTCTTAAAAATTGTTTCGGTATATGCGATCAAGACAAGAACGAAGTTGGAAGCGGGCACGGTTGATTCTGTGCACCTGGCTTGGAGGATGCACGATCGCAGGGTAGGTGAAGACATGAAGGTGGGGACATCCATAACATTCATTCGGATCTGCGAAGCTTCTTAGTACAAAGTATTTTCCTCCATCATATTATGATGGAGGAAAATACTTTATATAAATAATCAAATATTGTAATAAGATAACGATTCAGTTTTAAGAAACCACGGTGCGACTTCTATTTTGAATGAATGAATTAATGATAAATGTGATTTTAAATGAGTTATCTATTTTATCATTATGTTATGTTTATGTCGCGCAATGACGTGAATTCAGTCCAACAAACAGATTAGGTGGCTCAGAGAGCGCTGTGTGAGCTTTCAGTACTATCACTTAAAAATACACTTTTATTGCACTTCTAAACTAAGTGATAGTTAAAATTCTTTTGAAAGAACTGACTTGTTCGGGGAAGCAACGAAAGCTTCCCATATAGTGTCTTTTTAAAAGAATTGGAATGACAACTTTCTATTCACACCTCTGCAAATACCTGCATGCAATATTATAACTGAATAGCTCGAATGGCTCTATCCAACAACTCAAAGGAAGTTTGAATGACAATAGTCGTCGATAATTCCATACAGAAAGAGACCTATCAAAGTCATTTATTCAAAATAGGCACCACTTCCTTGTGCTTTAGCTGGAAACAAGAAATGGCGCAATAAACTCCTCAGCAGCACAGCTGTCTGTTTAGTTAGATAGACTGGATTCTATACGTAGATAGGCAAAGTAATCAACATTACGTGACAGAGAACTTAATAATTTGTCATATGTCACCTAGCCATGCCAATATACCAACAAATAAAATGAAAACTTAACTCAACCACAAAAAAAAGTAAAAAAAGCATACGTGATAGCTAACATATGCAATGGCATATGTAAGCTATCACGCCATTTGTACCAGAAGGCTTGTATTTTGGTAGTGTGCTTTTTTTACCTTTTTTGTGGTTGAGTTAAGTTTTCATTGGATTACGTTAACATAGCTGTTACGAACCGAGTTACAACTCAAGGCCACAAATGGTAACTTAGGACCATCGACGTAAAATAAATAAACAGGTAGGTAATTATTAGCAATAATAACAAAATCATGGTCAACAAGATGACCAGTCACCACAAGCAGCACCCGTTCACGAGCATAACGCAAAGATTCACCATTAAGATTCGCCATATTTGAGGGAAGGAGGTAACCCGATCCCGACGCTACCGCAAGCAGTGACATCTACGGGAGCATGACGAACTTGCTGCTGGTTGCTCAGGCAAGAATAGAATGATCAATTGTCGAGGTCGCTAGCCAACCATAATGCCATACAACTCATCATAAAAAACATTGTTATGAGTAGATCATGTCAATAACTAACGTAATAATAAATTATAAATTAATAAAAAATAAAAAAATTACTTACAGTACATACATAAAAATATAGTATATAAATAATTAAATGAACACATATAACCTGTTTCTAGGTACGCTAATTCTGGAGAAAGAACATAAACATTGTCTTGAGTTAATCACAGCGACCAACTATTCTTGTCATTTAAATAATCGCTGATGGAATAGTAAGCCTTTAAACACAGGTTGGGTTTAATTTGAGCGTTAAACGCATCAAGAGGCAAATCTAGCAAAGCAGAGGGAAGCTTGTTATAAAAGGTTATACTACACCCAACAAATGAATTATGAACCTTATGAAGCCGGTGAAAGGGAGCACGTAGTTTGCCCTTATTTCTAGTGTTTACGGTGTGAATATCACTGTTTTTAGTATGCAAGTATATATTTTGTGTAATATATACGTTACTGGCAAAGATGAATTGTGATGCCACCGTCAGAATAGCAATATCTTTAAAAAAGTCCCTCAACGAAACTCTGGCACCTAGCTGGTAAATTGCTCGAACAGCACGTTTTTGAAGCACAAAAATATTTTGAATATCAGCGGCTTTTCCCCATAGCAGAATACTGTAGGACATAACGCTGTGAAAATAACTAAAGTAGACTAAGCGAGCTGTATAAGCGTATTTATTGTCTTACTTTTCTGACGGCGTAGGCAGCTGAACTGAGCCTTCCCGCTAGACTTGATATGTGTAACCCCCACTGAAGTTTGGCATATACTGATATGCCCAGAAAAACTGCCGAGTCTACAGTATCAAGCACCTCTTTATTTAATATAATAAAGCAGGGAAGCCTAATGATTACAATATTGTGACCAGTTAGTGTCTTAGAAACTTCCATCCATCAAAGTTTTATTAAAACAATTGGTAATCAGATTTTTTGTTGCTTGTGTGTGTAGCAGATAAATTAAAATTGACTAAGTACACCGTCAATCAAGAATAGATCGCCAACCCGCCTGCCAAGCGTGGCGATTATGGTAAACCCCCCAAAATAGGGGAGGCCTATGTCCAGCAGTGGACGTCTTTCGGTTGCAATGATGATGAGGATGATGAAGCACACGGTATTATTATGGTATTAAGGAAGGTAGCATGTGGTGCTCTGTGGCACTCAGATTTAGGCCTACTTTTGTGGGAAAAGGTGAAAGTTCGTGTTTCAATCTAGGATACATTTTTCGAACTTGCCTCATATAAGAAAAAAAAAATCAATCAATTTTAAGACAATTTATTCTAATCAGATTCTTTTAAAATAAAATAATACTTAAAAAATAAACCCTTTTTTTAAATCCGTTCGTCGTAAAAGATGTCCATTTGTCATAAAAGTCGTTCTTTTGTTTTTTAAATGTTTAACGGCCGTAGATTCGGACCAAGTAGTAGTATCCGCGGCCTCTGGCTGTTGTCAGTCTGATGGTCGCTTGGTTGAATCCAACGCCTCCTGCCCTGAGTGAAGGCTGTCCCCACTGGGTACCTCCGACCTCTACCGCCTCGAGGTACGTGATACGCACTTTGTTGGCTCCTCGGTATTTGATGTCCTGGTACTGTACTGCGTTCGCGACAGCGTTCCTGGAGTAGTAGGCACTGAAACAATAAGAAGTTGATGTAAGCTTTATGTGAGATCTTATTATTTTTAAGGTAATATGTTGAACAGACTCGAGCGCATAAAGGGACTCCTTTTGTCAAGTGAAGTGGATACGTGTAGGAATAGGCCAAATACAGACGAGACTAGAGACATGGTGTGAATCTCAACAAATGTGATTGATTGATTCCTTCGGACTTCACTGGAAATGCATCCTAAGTGCTCCGCCAGAGTTCGTATCGATTCGCACAAATTACGTTTATAAATCAAAGATCCTACTAAATTTTATAATAAGATTTAAATGGTCTTAAATACCAAACTGCTAAATATCGATTGGAAGAGAAAGTCATCAGTTCCGATAACTAAAGGAGATATTAGATCACAGTATTCTCGATTCATGTAGCGCGAAGAAAAAAAATTGAGTTTTGGTATAGGTACACACCTGTGAAGCAGTCTATCTCCTGGCCTGTAAGTTCCTTGGTACATATTGGCCCTGAAGGCAGCATTTTTGACTGCTGCCGCGTCATTGCAGGCGACGAGTGCTGCGAGCACAGCGATGAGGAACAGGCAAGCCTTCATCTGGAATGTCATAAAGTTATTAAATTAAATACTTTTGGCTCGAATGATGCAAAAATTAAATTAGATTCAGAATTCAATAAGTCAATAAATTCAATTCAGTAAATCAAGTTCAACATTATATTGATTGAAGAAGTAAAAAAATATATTGCATAATTAATAAGTACTTACATTTTCAGTTTTTTAATTAGTTAGTATCGTAACACAGTAGCTATCTCCTTAGAGAGTGAATATAAGTAACCACCTGCAGGAGATAATATATATACTGTTCAACGACCAAATGATTAGATAGTATTAAGTGTTTATCATTGACTAATTTATGAGATTCACAACAACAAGTAAGTAGAGCCACTGTTTTATAAAAATAGCTCGTTATCTGAATATAATCGGCTTTGTTACGAAAGCTTTGTCAATTTGGGAAAAATTAATGAAAACGATAAAGGAAAACACTCGTAGGAAACACTTATGGATGCCCTTTGACTGAAAAGTGTCTAGGGTTATGATTAACTGCTGCTGGTGATAGGAAGAACAGCATGCGGATGAAGCATAGGATGTTCTCGCTCACGTCCTGTGTCCATGTCCCGTATCTATGCCCTACATTATACCAGCCGACCTTGTCATTATGTCTTCGTCTGTCCTGCAATCGCACAGTCTGTATACTTTGTTTGAAAGCAAGTCCTGAAAGTAGTTTCTTCACAATTTATATTAGAACTAGGCGATCAGGATAGGCCGAAGATGGCGACAGGCAGGAAGGATTCCGCGCATTTCGATTGGCGAATGTGCGATCGCAGGTTAGGTGAAGACATCACGTTAGGATCATCCGTACCTTTAAGTTTGATCTGCGAAACTTTTCAGAAAAAGCCTAATTTTCCTCTGTCATTTTACTAAAGTTTTCTCCAAATTATCAAAGATTTTAATGAGATAACGATTTAATTTTAGGTATTAATCAGTAACGTACTGCACGATTTATCTTTTTTATCATTATGTTATTGGTCGGATCAGTCGCTCAGATGCGGGAAACATCTAGTGATGAATTGGTTCAAAAGGTTTTAAAATTTAGAAATATTTTCAAAGTGTTAGCAGGTCCTCGTGGGGCGTTCGCTCCATCTGCGTCATACATCTCTGTAATCCGCAGTAGGTTATACCGTGGTAGTTTCCTGTATGATTGTAGTTGCAAGTGCCATTTATCAAAATTCTACAAAGCTCTTCGTGTTATTGGTGGCTTTATTATAAGCACCCCCATCCACGTGATGGAGAGTGAATTTAATCTGTCTCCATTACATTTTCGTAGGAAGTTTCTAGGTGGCCAATACTGTTTGAAATGTATGTCTTTTTAGGAGAGCATTGCGGGTAATTTGATTGAGTCGTTAGCTTTAAATATTAATAATTCTCAATATTAGTGAGGTAGAAAGCAACCTCTAATGGTCTCAATTTACAATGAGCTTAAATCTTCTACTGTCTAGAAAGTTCATATGTTTTCTTGGAGACATGAGTCAGCGGCATCAATGTTCGTAAGACTATAGAGATGTGAGGAACAGAGTGTAAAGATCACTCATACTCTATGGAAAAGGGAGGATCCTCCGATCAGATGGGTGTTGTGTCTGGTGGGCAACTGCCCGACGATTGATGTCGGGATTTTGTATATATGTAGATTGCGCGGTAAACTCTGCTTGCGTGATGTAGCTGCGGTGTGACGTCAAGTCTTGAGTAGTTCGCATATGGCATTGTAGATTGCGACACTTTACTTTTATTGTGTTTTCCACATTTGTTGATTTGAAGTTTCGTATGTGGGGCATTGTAGATGGCCGCCACAAGTCTATTAAACATAATGTTCCATTTAAAACTAAGCCTAAACGAGGTTATGACCATCTGAGACAAATCTGAACAAAAATTATAGAGGAGGTTGATTTTCATAAGATTTACACAAATGGTTCTAAGAGTAGTGCAGGTAGTGATGGTTTGGGATCCACAATTAAACTTAAATGTTAAACTTGCTATAGACTTTGATATCTGCATTAAGGTGGGTTTACACGAGCAACTATTTTGCTCCATCTTGGCCAATTCTCGTTAACTATGACGTCACGACTACATCCAGCAATTTAGGGCAATGACAACATGTAGCCACCTGTTGTCAGAGATACGGCGACACAATATGGAGCAACTTAAAAAACTAGGCAATACGCCGCCCCCGCCGCCTCCGCCGCCGGCGGGTTCCTCTCGCAAAAACGAGACGTAGTTATATACAAACGAGATAGAAAGAAAATTGACTAAAAATTTCCAAACCGATTGGATATTCGGCAACTCATGAAATATATGGAGCAATCAGAAGCAATACTGCAGAAACACATCTGCAATTTATTGTTGTTGCTCCAGATTGCTCCACTTAATTGATCCAGATTGATCCATTAGTGTTGCCGAGCAATAATTGCTGAAAAATTTGCCCGTATAAGAGCACCTTTATGCATGTTGAGTTAATTGCAATAATAGAGGCTCTCTCTTATATTAACTCAATTAGTCACGATTGTCATCTTAACAGACTCAAAGAGTTCCCTGCAACACTTGGCTCGGTGCACCTCGTCCGTTTGAGGAGTACCGATACCCAACATGATTTTCGAATCTCCATATATTCAAATTAGGTCAAAGGTCAATCTCGATAGTTTCACAGTGGATACTATTTCATATACAGTTTCAGAATATCGAAAGAGCAGATCTTTAAGCCGTGTTGGATAGAATTTCTAAAGTGTGAATCCTTTATATATAGATTCTATAAGATTAATAAAACAGCAGTGTACAGATGAATGGACTGCATATTTTAACCAGATGTCAACAAAAAAAGGGAATTTGGCACAAGACCATCCAACCACAGCTTCCAGTGAATAAATGGACTGATCAAAAACTGCTTAGCAGAAGTGATTTATGGCGCTAAGTTGAAAGATAACTACTGGTGGACAAAAGATCAACTGACTTGGCAAAGGACTGGTTGATGCCTTACTTACTTTTTTGGCTTTAAAAATGTTTTTGCGTCAATTATAATGTCATTGACAAACCTTTCATCAGCCCTACTAATGATTTTTCATAAAGCATAAAAGCGTAGTGATTATAATATTGAGACAAGTTTGAGTCTTAAAAATTTTCATACTTATGTCACAGTTTTATATAAACAATCTATTACCTTAAGTGCTTTCGTGTCTATACCATAAATTCACCTAGACGAAGCAACCGGTATAATTATGGTATTATGGATGGTAGCATGTGGTGTTCTGTGGCATTGAGTTAAGGGGAACCTAGTCGCGGGCTCGAACTCAATGATGGGCCTGGCTAAAAAGCACGCTGTCTTACCAGGTATCGTGTCCGACAGAGGTAGTATCAGTGTTAAGCAATTAGAAGCTAGTCTACACGTAAAACATTATTGAGTGAGATGCAGGATCATTTACAGTACAACAGGCGCGTAAAAAATTAAGAACAGTCCTTCGGAAGATCGGGTTTTATGAAAAAACCACTGCATAAATTAATGACCAATAAAGTTTATTGTATTTTTCGATAATTGAGCTTTGTCGGTATTGACTTGGTTTTTCAGATTTTATACTTCTTTTATTACTTAAACACGCCCAAAGTTAGGTTAAATTAGCAAGAAAAACCAATCTTTGTTGGCTCCTAACTTTTTAATGGCTTTTTATTTAGTATTCTGTTTCCGTACAGACAATATTAATAATGAGACAAAACCATACCATGTTTAATTTTTGATGTGCATTGTCGAACAGCGAAGTAATACACTCCCGAAGTTTGTATGGGACAAATTTGGACTAGATTCACCTTAAAGTCCTACTTTTGTCAGAAACGGAGAAAGTTCATGTCGTTTTTCATGATACCAAACTTCTATTTAACGTGCCCATTGAGGAAATAGTGGCCAAAGCTTCGAAGTCACTGGGTTTTGTTATGAGAGTCACAGGGTACTTAAACAAGAAAGCCAAAACCCTTAAGATCCTTTATTGTTCTTTTGTGAGAAGTCATCTTGAATATGCGTCACAAATTTGGAACCCGTGTTATGGCAAGTACATTGATCGTATTGAGAACATACAAAAAAGATTTATTTGTTTCTTATATTTTCGGCTGCGTATACATTCAGAAAATTACATAAATCTTTGTAAGAAATTTAATTTACAGCCGCTTATAAATAAATAGTCGTCGATTAGCAGATTGTAATTTTCTTTTCAAAATTATTTCTAACGAGATCGATTGTCCTGATCTCCTGCACATGCTGCGATTCCACGTCCCTCAGAAATCAGTTAGGTTTATCCACTTATCTCCATTCCTTTTTCTTCTTGTAACTACAGGCATAACTCATTCATGGTGCGAGCGAGTAAGGACTTCAATATTCTTTGTAAAGGGTGTAAAGTGAGAGTAAAAGTTGAAAGAGTATGAGTAAAGTTCTCATTAGACCCATTTACCACCAAAATCCATTCTGTCCGCACTCGGCTGAACGCTGACTTTTTCAAAAGTGCATAGTGCTTATTGCAGAGTGTACCTTAGTAAAGTGTATTCTTTTCTATCGTGCTTGTTAGTGATCATAAGATTTTTGCTACTACTACTGTTTTTCTGTTTTTATCCGTGAGAACCTGTAATTGGCTTAATGTTTCATATACAACTGTTATCCATCTATTATAGCTGTTGGTTCTCCTATGAATAAATAAATGTATAAATAATTAAATTATTTATCGATCAATTCTCGCTTAGGATACACAAAAGAAAAATACATACATTTATCCATTTAAAAATAATTTATTCTAATCAGATTCTTTTTAAATCAATAACACTTAAAAATAAAACCCCCTGATGTAAATACTTAGTAGTACCCCGTAGTAACAAAATCCGTTCAGCATAAGAGTTGTCCATTTCGCATAAAAGTTGTCTTTTACATGATTAACGGCCGTAGATTCGGACCAAGTAGTAGTATCCGCGGCCTCTGGCTGTTGTCAGTCTGATGGTCGCTTGGTTGAATCCAACGCCTCCTGCCCTGAGGGTGGGCTGTGCCAACTGGGTAGCTCCGACCTCTACTGCCTCAAGGTACGTGATACGGACATTGTTGGCTCCTCGGTAATTGATGTCCTGGTACTGCACTGCGTTCACAGTAGCGTTCCTGGAGTAGTAGGCACTGAAACAATATCAAGGTGATATAAAATATTTGTACTTTTTCTTAATAATACATCGAACAATTTCGTAGCATAGGATCGCCCTAATGCAGACAAAACGTGAGACGGCATTTGGAATTCAACCTATTGGTCAATTTCTGCACATATCCGCTACACTTGTCTCAGCTGCAGTCGTCCTCGCTTCACTGGAAACGCATCATATGTGCTCTGTTCGAATTCATATCTTGCAGTACAATTGCATTCTACTAAATGTCCTTCAATTGAATATTAAGATTTCTAAAGCCTTTAAGTATCATGCCAACAAAAATCAGTCAGAAAAAGTTCGTCTTGCGATCTAAAGATTCTTGAAAAGTTTAAACTCCATCATTTTGATAACCGAAAAGTAAGTTACCAGTTCCATTATTTAAAAGAGACTCCTGCTAGCTGGCTCATCTGTTACCACAGTATTGCAGCATGCTCGTGTCATATCAAGCAATGAAGAAGGCTTCGTTTTGATATAGGTACACACCTGTGAAGCAGTCTATCTCCTGGCCTGTAAGTTCCTTGGTACATGTTGGCCCTGAAGGCAGCATTTTTGACTGCAAGCGCGTCATTGCAGGCGACGAGTGCTGCGAGCACAGCGATGAGGAACAGGCACGCCTTCATCTGAAATGACGCAAAGTTATTAATTTAAAAAAGATTCGAATGGCGCAAAAAAATACTTCAATATAAAATGAGCACTCATAAGTAATTATTTTGATTTAAAATAAAACTTTGCCAAATAAACAAGTACTTGCATTTGCAGTTTTATAATTAGGTAGTCCTGTAACACAGTAGATATCTCCTTAGAGTACAGAGTGAATATAAGTAATCACCTGCAGGACACAGTATTTATAGTATTCAGGCACTAAATGATAAGATAATATTACATAAGTGTTTATCAATGACTAATTTATTGTATTCAAAACAAGTGGCTAGTAGAGCCGCCAATTTCATAAAAATAGCTCGTTATCTTAATATAATCGGCTTTACTATAAGAAATTTGTCAGTTAGGAGAAACCTTAAGGAAAATAATTAAAGAAAATATTTATTTCGTAGGGAACCCTCATGGATGCCCATCGACTGAAAAGTATAGAAGGTTACCGATCGTCGAATCACTGCTGCTGGTGGTAGAATAGAACAGAATATTATAATATTTATTTGCTGTAAAACATGGTACAACAAGATGGTATAAACAAAATAACAAGGGCATACATGTTTTTGCTTTACAGTTTATAAGCGTACAAATTTACACAAGCATATTTAATATTGAACATTTACAGTCAAAGAGTTCTTTGACACTATAAAAACTATGACGACACAACCATTCATGCAATTTATTTTTGAATAATCTCATATTTAAAGTCTTGACACTACTTGGTATCTTATTTATATCTTATATATACGTACACACATGGAAATACAACTTTTTTTTATATTTAGCTAGTCTCGGAAGGATATCCAGTACAAGCATGTGGGGGTCTCGTTGGTTACGAGGATATAAATAATCTGCCTTACTGAACAATTCCTTATGCTTCCTCACAAACATATATGTTTCATAAATGTAAAGAGAGGTAGGAAGAACATTATGCGGACTAAGCGTGGGATGTACTTGCAAATGTCCCGTGCCTCTGACGCCTGTCAGAGGTACGGGACATGTGCGAGTACGGTCATGGATAGGGATCCATGCCCATCATCATTGCCCAAGATCCATGGCTATTATACCAGCCGGCCCCATCATCATGTCTTCGTCTGTCCTGCAATCGCACATTTTTTACGCTTTTTACTTTGGTTTTTCACAGCGAGTCCTGAAAGCAGTTTCTTCAGAATCGATTGCAGAAACAGGCGATCGGAGTAAGACTAGAGATGGCGTAACACGTAATGGTGCGACTTCTTTTGTGAATTAATTAATCTGTGATAAATGAGATAACACACGAATTATCTATTTTAGCATTATGTTTAGAAAGGGTAGTCTGAGGGGTAATTTTGCTCATAATAAGTGATCTTCTTAGAAGTAATTTTAACTGATTTAAATAAAGTATTTTTAGTATTTACTTTTCCTGACAAAAAAAAATACTTAAAGTCTTGTGTTTATCTTATAAGATAAATATGATAAACAAAAGACTTTAAGTTTTTATCCATGAAACTAAAACAGTGGACCGTGCGTGCTAGGATCCATTATAATTGTAAATTATGATCCGGCTTTGCTCATGTGTCTTGTCGAATAGGTCCAACACATTTAGTTTTTGGGACAAGATACAAGAGAGGATCGGTTTTTCTTCAAATATCCGGAAACCGTTTGCCAAAACAAAAAGAAAATGTACAGTATTACTTTTCAGTCATAAAAAAAATTAAACAATTGAACATATTTCCTATGTATACCTATACAGCGATATTCTTATCTAAACAGTTGATTATTAGTAAAACGTCAAAATTTTGCATAATGTAAAAGACAATCAAACACAATCGTCTTAAAATTTTGCATAATATAATTAAACGAAGTATTATCTACTGTCAAAAAAAGCAATTTTTTCATCCTTGGTGTTTCTTGGGACACCCCATTGAAGATCCGCTCGAAGACCGATAGTAGGTATGTTCATTACCAAATAAATGGCAAACGCTACTGATTGTGATAAAGAAATAATCGTCATCTAACGTCATCGTATCTGGGCGCGATTCGTCGATTACCAAATGAAAATTTACATTGAAATTGACTTTAATCTTGATTGTTATGTACCTACAATTTGTTGAACTGGATCTAGTCAAGTGTTGTAATTACAAAGATCCAATTAATTTTCTGAGTACTTAATTTTTTACACACCCTTTTCTACTATGTAGTTTAACTCATTTTGACGGCATTTTGTCCACTAGCTGTTCCATATTTAATGACATCATCAGGTTACGCAGCCGGCCCTCAGACCGGAGTGGTCGAGGATTTGTTTATTCGGCCCGCAATCTGTGTTCGAAATGTCGATGTTCAAATGTGTGCTACAGTTCACACTATGACACGTATCTTGTGCATAATATCTCATGTGGAATCCACTACAAATGTTCGACATCTTTAATTTTGAGCCTAACATGGAAGGGTTTAGTTAATCTTCGTATTTTATATTGACATTTATGGTACTGTTATGTAGTCCCACACGATGGACCTTATTGAATGCTAAAAGTCACCCAAAAGGAAAATCAGAAATGAAGACATCAGGAGGAGAACTAAGTTAGTTGACATATCCCGAAGAATTGCCAAACTTAAGTGGCAGTGAACGTTGCATCCAGAACAGATAGTGCTGAAAGCTGTGGATTGGTATTAGACATAGCGTTGGAAAGCCTCCCTCAAGGTAGACCGATGGGCTTGTGCAGGGCGCAGGAATCCGCTGGATGCGGCAAGCACAGAACCATTTGAAGTGGCGGTGCTTGGGGAGGCCTATGTCCAACAGTGGACGTTTTTTGGCTGAAATGACGATGATGATGAGATTAACATCTTAGCAAATAGTTGTATGTTAGGTTGTACCTTAATAGCTCGAATGGCTATATCCTACAATACAAAGAAAGTTTGAATGTCGATAGTTGTCGATAATTCCAAACAGCAAGAGCCGTATGTTACGTGTTAAAATAATTTTACCTATACATAAGACATTCCAAGAATGCGTGCATCTTCCAACGTGTAGTTATTGATAACTACACGTTGGAAGATGCACGCATTCTTGGAAAGATGATTGAATGAGATGAAATTAATCAAGTTGTGCATTTGAATGCACAACTTGATTAATTTCATCTGCGGCACAACAAGTTTCTCTCAAATTAGTTATCATAGTTATATTGGGATGTGATCGTCCACTACTGATATTGATACAACTGACAAAACCTTTTGCCTTTTCCCATGGGGTTGACATAAACTATAGAACGCCACCTCCCACAATCCTTAGTATTACTTCCTTGTATTTCAGCAATGTCATCATTCCGGTCGAAAGACGTCCACTGTTGGACATCAGATCAACTGACAAAGTCACGGGAACCAGCTGAATGCGAGAAGCAAAATACCAGTTGATATGGCGACGCTTTGCGGAAGAGTTACTTACTTATCTATTTGGAATTAAAGATTTTTTTTCAATAATTATATTACGACTGACAAACTTTTCATCGGCCCTAGTGCCGATTTGTATAAAGCAGAGAAGCCCAATGATTACAATATTGTGACAAGTTTGTGTCTTAGAAACTTTCATCCATCAAAGTTTTATTGAAACTATCGGTAACCAGATTTTTATTGCGTGTGTGTGTAGCAGACAAATTAAAATTGACTAAGCACACGGTATTATTATGGTATTATGGATGGTAGCATGTGGTGTCCTGTGGCACTCAGATTTAGGCCTACTTTTGTGGGAAAAAGCGAAAGTTCATGTTTCAATCTAGGATCCATTTTTCATACTTTAAAGCTCATTTAGGAAAATCAAAAAAAAACATCAATCAATTTTAAAATAGTTTATTCTAATCAGATTCTTTTAAAATAAATTAATACTCAAAAAATAAACCTTTTTTAAAAATCCATTCGTCGTAAAAGAGTCCATTTGTCATAAAAGTCATTCTTTCGTTTTTTAAATGTTTAACGGCCGTAGATTCGGACCAAGTAGTAGTATCCGCGGCCTCTGGCTGTTGTCAGTCTGATGGTCGCTTGGTTAAATCCAACGCCTCCTGCTCTGAGTGAAGGCTGTCCCCACTGGGTACCTCCGACCTCTACCGCCTCGAGGTACGTGATACGCACGTTATTAGCTCCTCGGTAACTGATGTCCTGGTACTGTACTGCATTCGCAATAGCGTTCCTGGAGTAGTAAGCGCTGAAACAATATCAAGGTGATATTAAATATTTATTTATAATAGGTCGAACATTTTCGATCACCACGTGAAAGGACTCATGACTAAGAGTAAGTTTCCACTGTAACGGAGACGTGTAGAATCGCACAAATGCAGACAAGACGTGATACGCATGTGAAATTGAACCTATTAGTCGATTTCTGCACATTTTTGCTCTGTTTGTTTAGCTTCACTGGAAACGCATTACATGTGCTTCGCTCGTTTGTATCTTTCCCAATGGAATTTAAGATTTCTAAGGCCTTTAGTATCATGTTAACAAATATTAGTCCGAACAAATTCGTCTTACAATCGAGAGATACCCAAAGAAGTCTAAATTGCAGAAGTTTAAGTTCCGTTATTTGAAGGAGATACCTGTTAACTGGCTTATTTATAACCTCAGTATTTAGTATATTATCGAGCAAAGAAGAAGACATAGTTTTGATATAGGTACACACCTGTGAAGCAGTCTATCTCCTGGCCTGTAAGTTCCTTGGTACATGTTGGCCCTGAAGGCAGCATTTTTGACTGAAGCTGCGTCATTGCAGGCGACAAGTGCTGCGAGCACAGCGATGAGGAACAGGCAAGCCTTCATCTGAAATGACACAAAGTTACATAAATACGATTTGAATGGCGCAAAAAGTGATTCTATTTATTTATTTAAAAGGTACACCAACGACTTATTCACTAAATAAAATTAACATTTGCATAGAGTACCTAATGGTGAATTTGTCACTTACAGGCGTACACAGCACTTACTTAATAAATAGCTTCTAAATATACGTTTTAACAACATTTTTTACTCGTAATAAGGCTAGAGACATTAATTAGAAACAAAGTACAAAACATTTAGTAAAAAACAAAATCATAATCGAAATAAGAATAAAAAATAAAATTATTATTAGAATCAAAATTAAACATCAAAAAACAAAATCGTAATCGAAATGAGAATAAAAACTATTTAAAAGAACACCCACAAATAAGACAGTTTAATATAATTTTATTAAAGAAACCGTTATTGGAATATTATTAACTACTTACATTTTCTGTTTTATAATTAGGTAGTCCGGTAACAGAGTAGCTGTCCCTTTAGAGTACAGGGTGAATATAAGTAACGACCAGCAGGAGATGGTATATATAGTGCTCAGCTACCAAATGATAAGATGATAAATTAAGTGTTTATCAATTAATGATTCATTAGATTCACAACAAGCAGTAATAGTAACGCTGTCTTGTAAAAATAGCTCGTTATCTTATTATAATCGGCTTTGTTACAAAAGCTTTGTCAATTAGGAGATACCTTAAGGAAAATAATGAAGCAAAAGAATCTTAAGAAACCTCATGGATGCCCTTTGACTGAAAAGTATTGCGAGATATTGTGCACTTCTGCGAAGGTTCGTCTTACTGTTGCTGGTGGCAGGAGTAGTAGAAGGTATCCGTGGTCATCATTGTACCAGCCGGACCCATCGTCATGTCTTAGTGTCTTGCAACCGCACAGTTTTTAAGCTTATAACTTTTTTCAAGGCAAGTCCTGAAAGTAGTTCCTTCAGAATCAATGTTAGCAAAAGGCGATCAGGATAAGTCAGAAGCAGGATTCCGTGCATCTGGTTTGTAGAATGCGCGGTTGCAGGTTAGATAAAGACATCACGTTATAGTCATCCGTACCTTTAAGTTGGATCTGCGAAGCTTCTCATTAAAACGAATTTTCCTCTATCATGTTATTAAAGGATTCTCCAAATTATCAAAGATTGTAGTAAGATAACAATTCAGTTTTAAGAAACCACGGTGCGACTTCTATTTTGAATGAATTAATCAGTGATAAATGTGATTGTACACGAATTATTTATTTTATCTATATGTCATGTTTTTGTCGCACAATGACTTGACTTCAGTCCAACAAACACATTAGGTGTCTCGGAAAGCGCTGAGTGAACTTTCAGTACTATCACTTAAAAATACACTTTTATTGCACTTCTAAACTAAGTGATAGTTAAAAATCTTTTGAAAGAACTGACTTGTTAAGGGAAGCAACTAGTGTTTACCATATAGTGTCTTTTTAAAAGTATTAGAAGGACAACTTTCTATTCACACCTCTGCAAATACCTGCATGTAATATTATAACTGAATAGCTCGAATGGCTCTATCCAACAACTAAAAGAAAGTTTGAATAACGATAGTCGTCGATAATTCCATACAGCAAGATACCTATATAATGTTCTTCAATAATTTTACCATCACATAAGATGTTCCAAGATAGTTTGTTTCTCACCCCGCGTAGTTAATCAAATTCATCTGATTAATGTCATATGTGGCACAACAAGTCGCTGTGATCAACATCATCATCATCATCTGCCTAGCCTTTTCCCAACTATGTAGGGGTCGGCTTCCAGTCTAACCGAATGCAGCTAAATACCTGTATTTCACATGGAGCGACTGCCTATCTTACCTCCACAACCCAGTAACTGGGTAATACGATACCCCTTGGTAACACTTACGGGCTTCTAAGACCCGTAGCGACTGTCAAAGATCCACAAATGACAGCCGGGATGTTATCGTTCACTACTGATATTGATAGATCCTACATAATATTATAAAAGTGATAGTTTGTGAGTATGGATGTATGGATGTATGGATGTTTGTAACTCTTTCACGCAAAAGCGGCTGAACGGATTTGAATGAAATTTAGCACACAGGTAGTTTGTAACCTGGAATAACATATAGGATACTTTTTCATCCCGGTACTATGTTCCCGTGGGATAGTTTTCGACCTGCACTCGGGCGAAGCCGCTGGCAAATTTAACTCGCCTGTTTCAGTATAGCAAATTAATCAATACGGATATATATAGACGAAACATTTGGTAATATTATGATAAATTATGGACGGTAGCAACTGGTGTTCTCTGGCATTCAGTTATCCACTCAAACACAGCATGGGACCATGGTACCCTAAACAAGAAGCGTGTTGACCGCCACAGGTACTAGAGCCTCCACACGACCATGCACTAATAAATGCCGTTATATTTGACTAACGCACCCTGTCGCGCCTAATCCACGTTCTAGAATCTTTCTCGATAAAACTATTCAACAACCTACTTTTGTGGGAAAAGGTGCAATACCAAGTCCCAATTAAGGGATCATTTTTTCGCAATAAAACCAAAGAACTGATGGGGCTGAAAGGCCTGCCAGGAACGTTCGAAAGAGATACCGTGGCCCCTGGCACACAGGCAACTGAAGGAACACGGGTGGGTTTTAGTCGGATAACGGAGGACGAAGCGTTCGAAGGCCTTTCACAGGTCGGCCGATGACCTCAGCAAATACCTGCATCTTAGGTTATATCTAAATAGTTCGAATGGCTCTCGTCCGAGTTGTCAAAAGTTCCACACAGCAAGTACCGTTTGTAATATGTTATGTATGTCTCACCCGCATAGTTTATCAAATGCACCCGGATTAATATCTTGCGTGGCACAACAAGTTGCTCTAATATTAGTTATCATAATTATATCTGGAGGCAATCGTCCACTACAGATATTAATTGAATCGTACAATCATACAATCATACATAAAGTCACGCCTTTTCCCATTAGGGTAAGCAGAAACTACAGAATGCCACCTATTAGGATACTTGCATTATGTTTTTCCTGTTCCATAAACAACAACAATTTATTTTTCGGTCAAAAGACGTCCACTGTTGGACTTAATATCAACTGACCTGGTCTAGGTTGAGGGAACTAGCTGGATGCGAGGAGCACAGGTACACTAAACAAATTGACAATTTAAGATTTTTCTTTCAAAAAATATATTTTCACAGACAAACCCTATAATGGCCCTAATGATGATTTTCATAAAGGGAACTGTAATTATTATAATATTGTAACAAATTAGCGTTTTAAAAACTTTCACAATCAGAGTTTAATTGAAAATCACAGATTATTGCTTGTGAGTGTATCTGCTGGCTATACATACATGTAATTTTGACAACACGGTTGGCGCAGTGGTTAAGCGATTGACTGCTGTCCTGGGTGTAGCGGGTTCGTTTCCCGCAAGGATCAAATATTTGTATGACCTACAAGTAGTTGTTCCGGGTCTGGCTGTTTGTGTATGTGAATTTAAATGTTTGTAAACGCACCCACAATACAGGAGTAATTCCTAGTGTGGAGCAACGTTTACAAAAAAAACAATTGGTTGATGATGAATGAAAATACACTAAGCACACGGTATTATTATGGTATTATAAATGGTACCATGGTGGTGTTCTGTGGCATTCAATTTTAATCCTAATTGTGGGAAAAGACGCAAGTTTACGTCCCAATTTAGGGATTTTTTTCCCTCTAAAAATAATTTCAGAAAACCAAAAAAATAAACAGAAATCAATTTAAAAATAATTTATTCTAATCAGATTCTTTTAAAATCAATTATTACTAAAAAAAATCCAGGCGGAGATTTAACGCCGTAGTAAACATATCCATTCGCCGTAAAAGTTGTCCATTTGTCATTAAAGATATCCATTTATCTTTTAGATGTTTAACGGCCGTAGATTCGGACCAAGTAGTAGTATCCGCGGCCTCTGGCTGTTGTAAGTCTGATGGTTGCTTGGTTGAATCCAACGCCTCCAGCTCTGAGTGAGGGCTGTCCCCACTGGGTACCCCCGACCTCTACTGCCTCGAGGTACGTGATACGCACGTTGTTGGCTCCTCGGTAATTGATATCCTGGTACTGTACTGCGTTCGCGATAGCATTCCTGGAGTAGTAGGCACTGAAACAATAAGAAGTTGATGTAAGCTTTTTGTGAGATCTTATTATTTTCACTGTAACTCTCGTTTCAATTGAAGTGGATACTTGTAAGAATCGACCAAATACAGAAGAGACAGGAGACGTGGTGTGAATTACAACAAATGTATAAATCAAAGATCCTACTAAATTTAATATTAAGATTTATATGGTCTTAAATACCAAACTGCCAAATATCAATCGGAAGAGAAAGTTACCGGTTCCGTTCATTAAAGGAGATATTAGATTATAATATTCTCGATTCATGTAGAGCGAAGAAAAATACTGAGTTTTGATATAGGTACACACCTGTGAAGCAGTCTATCTCCTGGCCTGTAAGTTCCTTGGTGCATGTTGGCCCTGAAGGCAGCATTTTTGACTGCAGCCGCGTCATTGCAGGCGACGAGTGCTGCAACACACAAACAGGCAAGGAACAGGCAAGCCTTCATCTGAAATGACACAAATTTATTAATTTAAATATCGATTGAATGGCTTAAAACATAGTTCGATAGAGAATAAAAATTTATTAATCAGACAGTATAATAACGTTGATTGAAGAAGCAACACAAATGACTCGAGAATTAAAAAGTACTTACATTTTCAGTTTTATACTAAGAAAGTCCCGTGACACAGTAGCTATCTCCTTAGAGTACAGAGTGAATATAAGTTACCGACTACAGGAGATAGTATATATAGTGTTCAGCTACCAAATGATAAGATAATAAATTAAGTGTTTATCAATGTCCAATTCATTAGATACACAACAAGCAGCAAGTAGAGCCGGTGGTTTATAAAAATAACTCATTATCTCTATATAATCGGCTAGAATAGAAAAGCTTTGTAAATGAGGAGAAATCTTAAGGATAATGATGAAGGAAAATACGTATTTTATGTGGAACCCTTATGGATGCCCTCCTGCTAAAAAGAATGGGGGGTATGTTGAACTTTTGCCGAGTGTTGACTTACTGCTGCTGTTAGGAGGAATATTATGCGGTCCAAGCGTAGGATGAATTCGCACATGTATCCATGCCTGTCGTTATACCAGCCGGCCCATAGTCACATCTTCGCCTGTTCTGCAACCTCACATTTACTTTGCTTTTTACGTTGTTAAAGCAATTCCTTGTTGTTTTCTTGTTTCCTGTGTAGTTTCTTTAGAGTCTTTATCAGAAAAAGGCCAGAGATTTGACGCGATCTCTCGCGTCCGGCCCTGGTCCAGGGGTTACCTATCATAATGAACTTATAATATTAAAACATTTGACCGAATTTCATTTCACCTCAAACTTTTCAACTATTATCGTTTCGTTTTTTTTCTTACGTCATCGAAGTTACGTCTGCCACTGGGGAGTTTGTTCCACTACTTCTTCTTCCCAGCTAAAGCACTAGGAAGTGGTGAAGGGTGGGCGTTTTGGGGGACTGTCTCATGTACTTTGACGTTCGAAAAGTGCTGATTCTCAGCCTAATTTGAATAAATGACTTTTGTTTTTTTTTTTTTGACTGTATCAGGGCCCTGAGACAAAACATATTTCTGTTAGCGTTCATGCCAAACGCTTCGCCTAAAATGTACGGGAATGACATTACCTGCGGAAAGGACACGACATAATTTTTCTCTAGGCCTGCAGTTGACCTATTTTCCATTCGATGTTTTTCGTTACTTCGGCGTTTCATTTGGCTGCATTTGGTTTTCATTTCAGGTACACTTAGCCGAAATAACATTTGTTCGAAGTATTATGTTTTTGAATATTTATTACACCACTGTTTTAATCACCATATTATCATTTCATATTTTCATTATTTAAATCTTATTGCACTTAATAAAATAGTTGACTATGGACAAAACTGGTTTTAAGTGGTCCCAGTAAGAAGCAAACAAGGATGCTGGCTTCAGGCATGCAGCGTGCAAGCAGGCATGTGGCATGCAAACAGGCATGCAACATGCAGCAAGCATTGTTTCTGTCACGGCTCCGGCGCTGCGAGGTTTGGGTGGCCCCACGCGAGCTTATCGTCGCAGATGATTTTAACGTTAACCACCGCAGGTTCGGCTCGCCGGCCAGCCTAAGCCGCGGCGGCGGGCCTTCAAACCACCTGCTCCTCAGCTTACGGCCCGCCCACCCTCCGCGCCTACGCGGGCTTAAATTACACTCTTGGGTTAGGGCAGACAAGACTGCGTGAACATGGTTTTGCAGCGATTCGTTTCTCACTAAATTCTGTAGCACGACATATTGACTTTATATGACACTATTTTAATTTAATAATGAAAATGCTACCAAGTAACCGGCTATATATTTGTAAACAAATATTATTCCGTAAAAAGTTGTTTCGGTGTGGTGAAAATATGGCAAATATCATATGGCAAATGAAAAAAGTTCAAAAGAGGCTTCGGCCAACAGCAAAAAGTAATTTTGTAAATAGGCGAAATATAGTTCGGTAAAATAATACCTATGACACATGATACTTCGATGATATAAAAATATGTCAAAAAATGCATATAGCAAAAAAGACGACGGTCAAAGGTTTTCGTTAAAATAAAATTCGAGCAAAAAAAATTCGGAAAAGTGACCACCTAAATAAAATCGTTTGAAATCTAATCGAAATCTCATCTCAACGAAAATCAATGTCAAAAACTGATAATTAAGATTGAGACTGAGATAAGAATGCTAACGGTATCAAAAATACTGGAAATTTCCATGTTATGTGGTCACCGCCGCCTTTAGACACCTGCAATACTAAAGGATTCATTTGACTGCTCCGTCAGTCTCGTGGTTGCAAGCGCGACCGCTGAGCATTTTGGATTCGATTCCTAGGTCGGGAAAAGCGATATAGGGTCTTTCCATTAGGTATTTGTTAGTAAAGCCCGGGGATTTTTGGTTGGGGGTGTGATACTCCCACGCCTGATTTCTCTACGGTCGTGTCAGATTGCCGTCCCATCGGACTATGAGAGTCATGGAAGAAAGAGCGTACCTGTATCTGCGCAAACACTGTATACAACAAAGACGTGTTTGTACAAATACTTTCGAAAATAAAATCATTTATCCTGTATAATTCAACATAAATGATAAAACCAATTTTTTGTATTCATATTATGATTTAATGAAACCAATTTTTAGTTACAATATTTTGATTTGAAAGAGTGTCTCTAGCGTTTCTTGCCCATTCTTCTCCATAGTTACCCTACTTTAGAACGGGCAACTAGCTTCATCTTTTTGACTGACCGAGCCATTGACAAATCAAATGTGCCTGTAATTAGTTTATTGGAATTAAATGATTTGACTTGGGACTCCTCCACAAGTTGTACTCAAAATATCTTACGGGGCGGTACCTATACAAGGCACAATAGTCGTTGCTATGTTGCTCCTTGTTATCATGTCTACATATGTGTTGAGTTGAGTGTCCATAACGTGATTTAAAAGCGCTATATTATCGGATACTTGTAAGATTTCAAATATAATTTGATGTAATTTTGCGACGTCATTTTGCTGATTGTCTCGTTAATCTAGTGGTCGCAAGTGCTACTGCTGGTGCGGGTTGTTCGATAGATATACCGTGGCCCCTGGCACATAGGTAACTAAGGGAACACGGGTGGGTTTTAGTCAGTAAAAGTTTGACACGCCCTCCCGCTGCACCCAGAGTGGGAGAAGTTATTTGATGAGTTCCCATCCACAAAAAAAAAACGGCCCGTGAATGTGGCGCAACAGTCTTAAGATTAAATAAATCATTAAGTTTGTGAATAGTAAAAATATTAACCTATCTTTCTAAGCACTATTATTACGGACACCAAAAAACTAACAAATATACGACCTCAGTCTGTAATAAAGTTTAATTTTATTTATAAATAACAAACTGATACTGATAGCTCGGGGGATTAGTTCCCCCGGGGCATCAGTATCAGTTGTAGTTTACAGTCAAAATTGTCAGAAAAACTACGTGTCGATCAAAATAAATAATAGATTTAAAAAATTAAAAGCACGCTTTAAAATCGCAACTAAAAAAGCAGGAAATAATTTTAAAAAAGCGTGGGGTGTTTTTTGAGGTATTTTTATTAATCAATTAATATCAAGCACCCCACGCTTTTTTGAAATTATTTTCTGCTTTTTTAGTTGCGTTTTTAAAGCGTGTTTTTTAGTTTATTAAATCTATTATTCACTTTCTATTTTCTAGTTGCTAACTAAAAAAGCGTCATTTTTCAGTTTTTTTTAATTATTAAATTGTCATCGAGGATCGATGACAATTTAATTAATAGTAAAGTCGTCTACAAAGTTTAAATGAAGTCTGACCGTTTGAAGTGGGTCAAAATAAAGTCCAAAGGAGTCGGTTACAAACAAACATACACACATACAGGTGAAGCTAATAAAAAGCGTGTAAAATAGAAAGAAGCAGTTGAATAGAAAGGCACTATGTCGTAACACTCCGGGTGTCGTTTCCTGGACAGAAGTCCCGGAAAGCGCACGATTCACAGGATTCCCAACTAACAGTTAGTTTAGTAGTGCAAAAAAAGAATCTACAATTGAAAGTACTGAACGTTCGCTGGTCGCACGCAGACCCACTCCAAAGAGATATCTGAATGTTTAATGTGTTTATTACGAAACTGAAATATTTTTGTTTAGGTTGTGACGACTCGTGCAAATTAGAAGTCTTATTTTTAATATAGGTGCACACCTGTGAAGCCAGACTGTTTGAAGGTGTAGCTTCTTGGTGGATGTTGGCCCTGGCGGGGGCATTTTAGACTGAAGCCGCGTTATTGCATGACAAAAACATGTCATAATGATAAAATTGATAATTCGTGTATTATCACATTTATCACTGAATTCATTCAAAACAGAAGTCGCGCAATGGTTTCTTAAAATTGAATCGTTATCTTAATCTTTTGTTATTTGGAGTAAAATTATGTAGGAAAATGCTTTTCACTGATACAATTCCGACTAGAAGGTACGGATGATCCATCCGGATGATGAATGAAAATACACTAAGCACACGGTATTATTATAGTATTATAAATGGTACCATGGTGGTGTTCTATGGCATTCAGTTTTAGTCCTAATTGTGGGAAAAGACGCAAGTTTACGTCCCAATTTAGGGATTTTTTTGTCCACTAAAAATCATTTCAGAAAACCAAAAAAAATAAACAGAAATCAATTTAAAAATAATTTATTCTAATCAGATTCTTTTAAAATCAATTAGTACTAAAAAAACCAGGCGAAGATATTTAACGCCGTAGTAAATATATCCATTCGCCGTAAAAGTTGTTCATTTGTCATTAAAGATATCCATTTATCTTTTAGATGTTTAACGGCCGTAGATTCGGACCAAGTAGTAGTATCCGCGGCCTCTGGCTGTTGTCAGTCTGATGGTTGCTTGGTTGAATCCAACGCCTCCAGCTCTAAGTGAGGGCTGTCCCCACTGGGTACCTCCGACCTCTACTGCCTCAAGGTACGTGATACGGACGTTGTTGGCTCCTCGGTAATTAATGTCCTGGTACTGTACTGCGTTCGCAATAGCGTTCCTGGAGTAATAGGCACTGAAACAATAAAAAGTTGATGTAAGCTTTTTGTGAGATCTTATTATTTTTACTGTAACTCTCGTTTCAATTGAAGTGGATACATGAAAGAATCATCGACCAAATACAGAAGAGACAGGAGACGTGGTGTGAATTTCAACAAATGTGATTGGTTGATTCCTTCGCACTTCACTGGAAACACATCCTGTGCTCCGCCACAGTTCGTATCTTATCGCACAAATAACGTTTATAAATCAAAGATCCTACTAAATTTAATATTAAGATTTATATGGTCTTAAATACCAAACTGCCAAATATCAATCGGAAGAGAAAGTCACCGGTTCCGTTCATTAAAGGAGATATTAGATTATAATATTCTCGATTCATGTAGAGCGAAGAAAAATACTGAGTTTTGATATAGGTACACACCTGTGAAGCAGTCTATCTCCTGGCCTGTAAGTTCCTTGGTGCATGTTGGCCCTGAAGGCAACATTTTTGACTGCTGCCGCGTCATTGCAGGCGACGAGTGCTGCGAGCACAGCGATGAGGAACAGGCAAGCCTTCATCTGAAATGACACAAATTTATTAATTTAAATATCGATTGAATGGCTTAAAACATAGTTCGAAAGAGAAAGAAAATTCATTGATCGGACAGTATAATAACGTTGATTGAAGAAGCAACACAAATGACTCGAGAATTAAAAAGTACTTACATTTTCAGTTTTATACTAAGAAAGTCCCGTGACACAGTAGCTATCTCCTTAGAGTACAGAGTGAATATAAGTTACCACCTACAGGAGATAGTATATATAGTGTTCAGCTACCAAATGATAAGATAATAAATTAAGTGTTTATCAATGTCCAATTCATTAGATACACAACAAGCAGCAAGTAGAGCCCGTGGTTTATAAAAATAACTCATTATCTCCATATAATCGGCTAGATTACAAAAGCTTTGTAAATGAGGAGAAATCTTAAGGATAATGATGAAGGAAAACACGTATTTTATGTGGAACCCTTATGGATGCCCTTCTGCTGAAAAGAATGGGGGATTATATTGAACTTTTGCCGAGTACTGACTTACAGCTGCTGTTAGGAGGAATATTATGCGGTCCAAGCGTAGGATGAATTCGCACATGTATCCATGCCTATCGTTATACCAGCCGGCCCATTGTCACATCTTCGCCTGTTCTGCAACCTCACATTTACTTTGCTTTTCACGTTGTCAACGCAATTCCTTGTTGTTTTCTTGTTTCCTGTGTAGTTTCTTTAGAGTCTATATCAGAAACAGGCGATAAGTGTAAGGCCAGAGCTTTGGACGCGATCGGCGGCGGCGATCTCTCGCGTCCGGCCCTGGTCCAGGGTTTACCTATAATAAGTTCGAAAAATATTTGACCGAATTTCATTTCACCTCAAACTTTTCAACTATTATCGTTTCGTTTTTTTCTTACTTCATCAAAGTTACGTCTGCCACTGTATCAGGGCCCCGAGACAAAACACATTTCTGTTAGCGTTCACGCCAAACTCTACGCTAAAATGTATGGGAATAACATTACCTGCGGAAAGGACACGACGTAATCTTTCCGCAGGTAATGTCATTTCCGTACAATTTGGCGTGTAACAGAAATGTGTTTTGTCTAGGCCTGCAGTTGACCTATTTTCCATTCGATGTCTTTCGTTACTCCGAGGTTTCATTTGGCTGCATTTGGTTTTCATTTCAGTTACACTTAGCCAAAATAACATTTGTTCGAAGTATTATATTTCCGAACATTTATTACACCACTGTTTTTATCACCATATTATCATTTCATATTTTCATTACTTAAATGTTATTGCACTTAATAAAATAGTTGACTATGGACAAAACTGGTTTTAAGTGGTGCCAGTAAGAAGCAAACAAGGATGCTGGCTTGAGGCATGCAGCGTGCAAGCAGGCATGTAGCATTCAAGCAGGCATGCAACATGCAGCAAGCATTGTTTCTGTCACGGCTCCGGCGCTGCGTGGTTTGGGTGGGAGTAATTTTGTAAATAGGCGAAATATAGTTCGGTAAAATAATACCTATGATACATGATACTTCGATAATCTAAAAATATGTCGAAAAATGCATAAAGCAAAAAAGACGTCGGTCAATAGTTTTCGGTAAAATGTAATTCGAACAAAAAATATTCGGAAAAGTGACCACCTAAATAAAATCGTTTAAAATCTAATCGGAGTCTCATCTCAACGAAAATCGACGTCAAAAACTGATAATTAAGATTGAGACTGAGATAAGAATGCTAACGGTATCAAAAATACTGGAAATTTCCATGTCATGTTATGTGGTCACCGCCGCCTTTAGACACCTGCAATACTAAAGGATTCATTTGACTGCTCCGTCAGTCTCGTGGTTGCAAGCGCGACCGCTGAGCATTTTGGATTCGATTCCAGGTCGGGAAAAGCGTTATAGGGTCTTTCCATTAGGTATTTGTTAGTAAAGCCCGGGGATTTTTGGTTGGCGGTGTGATACTCCCATGCCTGATTTCTCTACGGTCGTATCAGATTGCCGTCCCATCGGACTGTGAGAGTCATGGAGAGAGCACAAACGTGTTTGTACAAATACTTACGAAACTAAAATCATTTATCCTCTATAACTCAACATGAATGATAAAACCAATTTTTTGTATTAATATTTTGATTTAATGAAACCAATTTTTAGTTACAATATTTTGATTTAATGAAACCAATTTTTAGTTACAATATTTTGATTTCTTGCCCATTCTTCTCCATAGTTACCCTACTTTAGAATGGGCAACTAGCTTCATCTTTATGACTGACCGAGCCATTGACAAATCGAATGTGCCTGTAAATAGTTTATTGGAATTAAATGGTTTGACTTGGGACTCCTCCACAAGTTGTACTCAAAATATCTTACGGGGCGGTACCTATACAAGGCACAATAGTCGTTGCTATGTTGCTTCTTGTTATCATGTCTACATATGTGTTGAGTTGAGTGTCCATAACGTGATTTATAAGCGCTATATTATCGCATACTTGTAAGATTTCAAATATAATTTGATGTAATTTTGCGACGTCATTTTGCTGATTGTCTCATTAATCTAGTGGTCGCAAGTGCTACTGCTGATGCGGGTTGTTCGATACCGTGGCCCCAGGCACATAGGCAACTAAGGGAACACGGGTGGGTTTTAGTCAGTAAAAGTCTGACACGCCCTCCCGCTGCACCCAGAGTGGGAGAAGTTATTTGATGAGTTCCCATCCACAAAAAAAACGCCCCGAGAATGTGGCGCAACAGTCTTAAGATTAAATAAATCATTAAGTTTGTGAAAAGTAAAAATATTAACCTATCTTTCTAAGCACTATTGTTACAGACACCAAAAAACTAACAATAATACGACCTCAGTCTGTAATAAAGTTTAATTTTATTTATAAATAACAACTGATACTGATAGCCCGGGGGATTAGTTCCCCCGGGGCATCAGTATCAGTTGTAGTTTACAGTCAAAATTGTCAGAAAAACTACGTGTCCATCAAAATAAATAATAGATTAAAAAAATTAAAACCACGCTTTAAAAACGCAACTAAAAAAGCAGAAAATAATTTAAAAAAAGCGTGGGGTTTTTTTATAGGTATTTTTATAATCAATTTATATCAAGCACCCCACGCTTTTTTGAAATTATTTTCTGCTTTTTTAGTTGCGTTTTTAAAGCGTGTTTTTTAGTTTTTAAAATCCATTATTTACTTTCTATTTTATAGTTCTGCTAACTACAAAAGCGTGATTTTTCAGTTTTTTTATTATCAAATTGTCATCGATCCTCGATAAGTCTACAAAGTTTAAATGAAATCTAACCATTTGAAGTGGGTCAAAATAAATTCCAAAGGAGTCGGTTACAAACAAACATACAAACATACAGGTGAAGCTAATAAAAAGCGTGTAAAATAGAAAGAAGCAGTTGAATAGAAAGGCACTATGTCGTAACACTAGGTACTTTCCGGGACAGAAGTCCCGGAAAGCGTACGATTCACAGGATTCCCAACTAACAGTTAGTTTAGAAGTGCAAAAAAAGAGACTACAATTGAAAGTACTGAAAGTTCGCCGGTCGCACGCAAACCCACTCCAAAGAGATATCTGAATGTCTAATGTGTTTATTACGAAACTGAAATGTTTTTGTTTAGGCTGTGACGACTCGTGCAAACTATAAGACTTATTTTTAATATAGGTGCACACCTGTGAAGCCTGTCTATCTGAAGGTGTAGCTTTTTGGTGGATGTTGGCCCTGGCGGGGGCATTTTAGACTGAAGCCGCGTCATTGCATGACAAAAACATGTCATAATGATAAAATTGATAATTCGTGTATTATCACATTTATCACTGATTAATTCATTCAAAACAGAAGTCGCGCAATGGTTTCTTAAAATTGAATCGTTATCTTAATCTTTTGTTATTTGGAGTAAAATTATGTAGGAAAATGCTTTTCACTTATACAATTCCGACCAGAAGGTACGGATGATCCATCTTAATATCTTCACATAACCGCTCTGATATCACAGCGGCACCAAGCTAGGTGCGCGGATTCCTGCAGGCCGCCATATCTGGCCTTACTCTGATCGCCTGTTTCTGAAAAACTTGCAGGAGTTGCTTCGAAAAAAGAGAAAAGCGAAAAATATGTGCGGTTGCAGGACAGCCGAAGATATGATGATAGGGTTGGCTGGTATTAGGACGGGTATGGATTCCTATCAGAGGCAGAAGACATGAGCGAGAACATCCCACGCTTAGTCCGCATACTGTTCCTCCTACCACCAGAAGAGCAGTAACTCGACAGTCGGTAGAAGTTCAACAAAACCCTCCATACTTTTCAGTCGAAGGACCTCCATGAGGTTTTCCTACGAGTTTTTTGCTTCATCATTATCCTTAAGGTTTGTCCTATAGAAAGCTTTTGTAACAAAACCGATTAAAATTGAGATAAAGAGTTGTTTTTATGAGACAGGGGCGCTACTTACCGCTTGTTGTGAATCTAATGAATTAGTCATCGATAAACACTAATTAACTTATCATTCGGTGTCTGAATACTATATATACTGTGTCCAGCAGGCACTTACATTCACACTGTACTCTCAGCAGATAACTACTGTGTTACCGGACTATCTACTTAAAAACAGAAAATGTAAGTACTTATTAACTCTCCAATAATTTTTTCGCTTATTTAATCAAAATAATATAATATTGTTTTATTTTTAAACGTTCATTTTGTATTGAATAATTGTTTGCGCCGTTCGAACCATTATTAAATTAACAACTATTTAACGTTTCAGATGAAGGCTTGCCTGTTCCTCATCGCTGTGCTCGCAGCACTCGTCGCCTGCAATGACGCGGCTGCAGTCCAAAATGCTGCCTTCAGGGCTAACATGTACCAAGGAACTTACAGGCCTGGAGATAGATTGCTTCACAGGTGTGTATCTATATAAAAACCAAGTCTTCTTCTTTGCTCGATATGACAGAAGAACGCTGCAATATGGTAAGCAGGTGTCTCCTTAAAAGAACGAAACTGGTAACTTTTTCTCCGATTGTCGTATATCTTTTAATCGTAACACAAATTCTTTCTGACTTATGTTTGCCAATATGATACAAGGCCTTAGAAATCTTAATACGTATATGTAACTGAGGTATATTTAGTAGAATTCTTGATTCATTTGTGTGGCAAGAAACGAACTGGAGTATCGTATAGGATGCGTTTCCAGTGAAGCTAGGAAGACTGGAGCACAGATGAGCGAAGTGGATACGTGCAGGAACCGACCAATTACATAGGTTGAAACCCACATAGAGTCTCACGTATCGTCTGCATTTGTGCGATCCTACATTGTCTCTCGCTACAATGGAAACGCACCTTTAGTCATGAGTCCTTTCAAGTGGTGATCGAGAGTTTTCGACGCTTTAAGAATGAAATTATTAGTCTCACAAATATTTTACGTAAACTTGATATTGTTTCAGTGCCTACTACTCCAGAAACGCTACTGTGAACGCAGTACAGTACCAGGACATCAATTACCGAGGAGCCAACAATGTCCGTATCACGTACCTTGAGGCTGTAGAGGTCGGAGCTACCCAGTTGGCACAGCCCACCCTCAGGGCAGGAGGCGTTGGATTCAACCAAGCGACCATCAGACTGACAACAGCCAGAGGCCGTGGTTACTACTACTTGGTCCGAATCTACGGCCGTTAATCATTTAAAAGAACAACTTCTATACCAAATGGACAACTTTTACGCCGAACGGATTTTCTTACCACGATGTATAATATTTGCATGTGGGGGTTTAATTTTTTAAATATTAATTTATTTAAAAAGAATCTGAACATGATACATTATTTTTACATTTATTTATGATTTTTTCTTTTCATTTTCTTACATGAGAATTGATGAAATTGGGACATGAACTTTCGCCTTTTGTCAGAAAAGTAGGACTATAACCGAATACCTCAGATCACCATCTACCATCCATACTACCATAATAATACCGTGTGTTTCATCTATGTGAATTTATATCCTATACACGAAAGCAATTAAGGTAACAGATTGTTTCAATAAAACAGTGACGTATAAAGGTTTTCACACACAAACTTTTCACTTTATTATAATCCTGGCTTTCTTGCTCTATAAAATCATCATTAGGGCTAATAATAGGTTTCCCAGTGACCATTTAAATGTTTAATAGAATCTTAATTTCCAAATAGGTTTAGTAAATAAGGCCTCCCCAAAGCGTCGCAGCCGATATGATGATAACGATGAAGTACAAGAAGAAGGAGTGTGTAAAGATTGTTTTAGATGACGTTCTTTAGATTATGCATATTATGATAGGGATTATCATAATATGCATAATCTAAAGAACGTGAAAATGTCGAGAAATGAGAAAATGTCGTAAGTTTAAGTCAGTTCTTTCAATCTCAGTAGTGGACATATATCTATGATAATGAATATCACAGCAACTTGTTATGCCACATAAGAAATTAATTAGGTGCATTTGATTATCTACGCGGGGTGAGAAACATGTATTCTTGGAATTACTTATAATATTGAAACGTATTATATACTCTTACTATGTGGAATTATCGACAACTATCGACATTCTGATAAAGATAGTTAATCGTTATCTTATTAAAATCTTTGATATTTTAAAGAATTCTTTAGTAAAATCATGGAGGAAAATGCTTTTTACTGAGAAACTATGAACAAGCCTGCCGATTGAAATTGGAAAACTTGAAATTGATTTTGAAAAAAAATACTACCCATCGTGGTGTCTCCCTTGTCCCTTCATTTTTACCGTGACATAATTAGGTCATTATTCTCTTGCCTTATCTCAATTTATTTGGGGTCGGCGCAACATGTGTTTCTCTTCCACACTGCTCTATTAGTCGTCATCTCCGTAGTCACACCCTTTCTAACCATGTCATCATTCACGCAGTTCGTCCATCATTTCTTTGATCTCCCCCTACTCTTATAGCACACGAAACTTTCCTTATGACATTTTCCTCATTCCTCCGTATCACATGCCCATACCGTGACAACTGATTTCCATACAACTTTTCAGTTATCGGTGCCACTTTCAGGCTTCCTCTTATGTACTCTTTTCTTATTCTATCCATTCGTGTAACACCACACATCCCTCTTAATATTTTCGGCAGACGGCAGGCCTTACCATGGTTACTGTTATATAATTAGGTGATGTCTTGATATTTTTAGTTAATTAAATTAACACCATTTATACGTGGTTGCTCACAATGGGCCTTATTAGAATGCTAAAAGTCATCCAGAGGGCAATGGGCTATGCTTGAAATTTCCCTATGTGATCGAATCAGAAATGAAGAGATCCGCACGTGAACCAAGGTAACCCACCCTGCCAGGGGTGCGGGTTGTTCGAAAGAAATACCGCGGCCCCTGGCACACAGACAACTGAAGGAACACGGGTGGGTTTTAGTCAGTAAAAGTCTGACACGCCCTCTTACTTCACCCAGAGCGGGAGAAGTTTTTTGATGATTTCCCACCATTCCATTTTGATGTAGCCCGAAGAATTACCAAACTTAAGTGTTAGGGTACATTGCTCGCAGAACAGATGGCCTAAGAGGCTGAAAGGTCCTGGAGTGGCGACCGGGTAACGGATGACATACCGTTAGAATGTCTTCCACAAGGCCGGCCGATGACCTCAACATATTCCTGCATGTTAGGTTATATCTTAATAGCTCGAATGACTCTTGTTCTGCACCAAATAAGATTGAAAGTCTATAGTTGCTGATATTCTACACGGCATAACCCGTTTGTAATATATAATGTGTTTCTCTCACCCCGCATAGATTATCAAATGCACCCGGATTCATATCTTTATAAGCAAACGTTAACTACTGATAGTAATAGAACTGACCTAGGTACTTCATCATACAAACGTATAAATAAACTCACTTCTCCATGAGGTAAGCAGAAGCAAGGATCCTTGTAGGTGGTGTCCTGTAACACAACCTTTTACACCAAAATTTTAATTGCTTGTGTGTGTATAGCAGATGAATAAAATAGCCGAAGCACATGGTATTATTATGGTAGGTCAGTTACAGGCCTACGTTTGTGGGAAAAGGTGCAAGTTCACGTCCCAAAAAAAGGGATCAATATTTTACTCTCTAAACCTCTTTTAGGAAAAGCAAATGAAAAAACAACATAAATATAAATTAAAAAATAATTTATTCTAATCAGATTCTTTTTAAATAAATAAATGCTTAAAAAATAAACCATTACAAAAAAAAAACCATTTGACATAAAATTTGTCCATTTGTCATAAAGTCGTTCTTTTAATTTTTAAATGTTGAACGGCCATAGATTCGGACTAAGTAGTAGTATCCGAAGCCTCTGTCTGATGTGAGTCTGATGGTAGCTTGGTTAAATCCAACACCTCCTGCCCTGAGTGAGGGCTGTGCCCACTGGGTGACTCCGATTTCTACAGCCTCGAGGTACGTGATACGCACGTTGCTGGCTCCTACGTAAGTTATGTCCTGGTACTGTACTGCGTTCACAGTAGCGTTCCTGGAGTAGTAGGCGCTGTAACAATATCAAAGTAATGTAAAATATTTGTCGGACTTCATAATTTTTTCTTAAAATAAATTGAACACTCTGGACCGCGTGAAGGGACTCGCGTTTCCATTGAAGCGAAGATGTATAAAATACAGACGAGAACCGAGACGTGATGAGGATTTCAACCAACACAATTGGTCGATACCTGGACGTCTACGCTCCGGCCTGCTCGTCTTCGCTTCACTAGATACACAACCTTAGTGACTCGCTCAAACTTGTATCTTATCGCACGAATTACGTTTAAAAGATACTAATAAATATGCCCCAATCGATTTTTTAAAGACTTTACCGACTACCAAATATTTATCAGAAAATAGTTGTCTTTCGATTTAAGATTACTTCAGTAGTCACATGTTCAAAACTGCTAACATGTTGACAATCGAATAGAAAGTTCTAGTATTTTAAAGAGATATCTACTAACGGCCTTATTATATCTCTCACCACGGGTGACTTGTATATAAAAAGACTTAGTTTTGATATAGATTACACACCTATGAAGCAGTATATCTCCTGGCCTGTAAGTTCCTTGAGACATGTTGGCCCTGGTGACGGCATTTTTGACTGCAGCCGCGTCATTGCAGGCGACGAGTGCTGCGAGCACAACAATGAGGAACAGGCAAGCCTTCATCTGAAATATTACAAAGTTACGATTAAATATGAATCGTATGACGCAAACAAAAATCGATAGAGAATAAACATTCATAAATAACACAGCACCTTTTATAAAATGTACTTACATTTTCAATTTTTAATTGGGTTGCCTCGTAAAACACCACACTAGCTATCTCCTTAGAGTACAGTGTTAATATAAGGAACTACCCACAGGAGAAAGCATATATAGTGTTCAGCCACCAAATGATAAGATAATATGAAGTCAAGCCGTAAGTAGTGCCGCTGTTTCATAAAAACCGCTCGTTATCTTAACACAGTCGGCTTTGTTCAAAAGGAGAAATTGTACGGAAAATCATGAAGGAAAATACACACTCGTATTTCGTGGGAAACCATTATGAATATCCTAAAACTGTTTCTTTTAATGTTATCTCGCAGGATAACCTCATCGACTGCTTAACCAGATTTGCCAGGGCTTAAAAACTTAAAACTACGTGACTACACGCTAAGGGCACCCCCTCCGAGGTACGAACCTCGGCTTAGGGCGTCGCTAGGGGAGGAGACAGCAAGGTCAAAGTCAGAGTCAAAGTCAAAGCATTTATTTCAAATAGGCACATAAAAGGCACTTTTGAACGTCAACATTTACATTAAAATAGAATTGATTCTAGTCGCCCCTTCCAAAATGTAGTTTCCTATGGAAAAGAATGGGCAAGAAACTCCACCGTTGCTCTTTTAAAATGTTTTAAGTACAATAGTTTACATACATTCTTTATATAATTATGTGTGAAAACGATGCACCCAGAATATAATTATCATACCACAATAGGTAACAAGTGGCAGCCCAGGGTCTGGATATTTTCCCGCCTGATGGCAATAGAGTAGCCAGTTATGTTTAAGTAACATGTAATAGGGGGCGACCCCTATGACCCCTATTACGTGACTTAAACAACTGGCGGAATGCGGGTTTCCCATAAGTGGACCTCTGTCTTACCGCTAGGGGAATAAAGGCTTGATTTTATGATTTGTTATGTTGCTTTATTTTAAGACACAAATACAAAATGGCATACGCTGTCCAGGAACACCTACCTCAACATTTATTCAATAGTGCGTCAGGATGCCAGACGACTTGGCTCTATAGAAATATACAGGATAAGTTTGTAAGCAGTGCGCAAACTGTAACCATGAATTCAGCATATCATTCTATATACCCCAGCGCAGATTTTTTTTGCCAGTTATACAAAATAAATCAGCTGTTCCATACATTTTGACCGCGTAGGTGTTGCACTTTTCTATGAAACAGCTGTTCTTTTTTGTTGTAAAACCGACGTAAAATTTCCGCGCTGGGGGGTCTAGAATGATATGCTGAATTCATGGTTACAGTTTGCGCACTGGATAAAAACTTATCCTGTATGTTAGAAATAATATTATACTTACGTACTAATGATTTTATTAAAAAAATAGATTATCCTATTAACCTACTTCCTACTAATATTATAAATGTGAAAGTTTAGATGTTTGTTCCTCAATCACGCAACAACGGATGAACGTATTTGGATGAAATTTGTCACACAGATAGATTACACCTGAATGAACACATAGGATATTTTTTATCCCGGTTATTCCCGTGGGATAATTTTCGACTTACACGCGGGCGAAGCCACTGGAGAAAGCTAGCAAAATATAAAAATACTAGCTTTTGCCAGCGGCTTCGCCCGCTTGATGGTCGGAAATCATAAGGTTCCCAATTTAGGGAACAATTTTTCACACCTTATGTAAACCTCATTTAGGAAAAGAAAGAAACAAATAAATTTATAAAAATAATTTATTCTAATCAGAATTTTTAAAATTTAATTAATACTTTTTGGAATTTAACCCTAGATGCAAATATTTAATCCCGTCGCAAAAAATCCATTTGCTGTCAAATTTGTCCATTCGTCGTAATAGTTATCCATTTATCTAAATTCTTATCGGCCCCAGATTTCGACCATGTAGTAGTATCCGTAGCCCCTGGAGGATGTTAGCCTGATGGTCACGTTGTTCCAGCCAACTCCTCCTGCCCTGAGGGAGGGCATTCCCCATTGGGTACCTCCGACCTCTGTGGCCGCAATGTATGAGATTCGGACGTTGTTCGCTGCTCTGAAAGTGATGTCCTGGTACTGCACTGCGTTCACAATAGGTGACTTGTAGTAGTAGTTCCTGAAGCAAACAAAAAAAATCGCTTTTGTGAGACTGATTGTAATGTTGGCTATGATTACGTCATGATGATTATAAATGATTATAAACAAGTCTTTAAGAAAGTCCAATAAACTCTTCTTGTGATCTCGTCCCATGATGAAACCTAAGTCGACCTCCACATGGACGTATAAATATCGCAGCGGGATTTTTTGCGCACTAAATTTTCAAGGCACTGCGTAGCGCTGAGAGTTGAAAATCGAACAGCGTGTTTTTTCGAGGCGCTGAGATGCACTCTGTTGGATTCTCAATTCTCGGTTCAACACCGAGAGTTAAAAATCCAGAGCGCGATAAAATTCCGTCGCGATATTTTTACGTCCGCGTGAACTTCGCCTAAGGACTCTGGTCGAGGTCAAATAGAGAAAAAGAGACTAAAACTGTAAACAATCATATAAAAAACAACCTTCTGTGATTTCTTTCTAACCCCATGGAAAAATGCGTGAGTTTATGTATGAATCATAAAAAATATTATATAATAAATATCAAGGAAAAATTACAATCAATTCAATACTTGAAACGCAGGAAAAACCCATATATCAGCTTATCAGTTTAAACGATTATTTTGTTGCAATCGACTGAATGATACGGCATTAATATAGCGATGATACATGATAAATCCAAAAGACAGGTAATAGGTATTTTATAATGTCCTATCGCATCGGCCAATAAACCCGCTAAGCCACTAGATACGTATCTTAACAATAATAACTTACCTAACACAATAATTAATGACTCATTAGTAAAATTACGTCAGGGATTCGTAATAACAACTTTAGTGCAAGTTACATTTGTAATAGCATACTTTTTGTAAGTAGGCTCTGCGCACAATTATATTGCTTGTACAACTTTTGTGCAAGTTACGTAATTGTTTTGCACACTTTATGCAAGAGGGCTCTGCGTACCTTGCATGCCATTGTGCGCTTTATAATCTCTAACGTGACTAAATTACCGCAGACGTCCACGTGACCGTCACGACATCCCGATAACACAGGTCAGTAAAATGTAAGGAAAAATATGACGACGCTTTTTTCTGTCCACGTTTTATGGACAAGTCCTAGGAATTATTAAAACATACACATACCAATGTTTACACCTATCACAAGTTGTTAGGGCATGGCATGCAAGCTATTTGCGTACTTTTGTATAAATGACTGCAAGCGTGGAGTATTCTTGGCTTTGTTATATATTTTTTTGTAATAGGAAACAAGCTAAAAGTAAGATACTAGATTACAAACAGTTTTACACGACAATCATATTTTAAAAACTAGATGGAGTCGGCGTTTCCTATCTGACTACTCTGTGAAGAAACGCCGAAACAAACTCAGAGGTCACAGTCTCAGTCGAAACCTATTCTTGGTAAGATCATGTACAGACGATGTATATACGTGTTAAATTGGTATTTTGTTGAAAGGACCACACGAATTGAGTGGACCTGTCCAGTCAGTGCACGCATTTCTAAGTAATCATGCTGATCAACTTAATAGGACAGATTGGTTGGTTGTTGAACTTGTTAAATAAAATGAGTAAATAGAAAATATGACCTACTTGTCTGTTATTATCTTTTGATAACATCGATGTTGATATTATTTTATGCAGTTCGTGACTATGTTTAAGATAGATAGATGGGTAGTTTACTTCATATAGGTAGTTTACTTCATAGATCACGTTCAACATACAATTACAGAGAGTTAAAGAATAAAAAATTTAAAAACCCGGATCTTTGAAAAATTTAATAAATAATATAAACAATCTCATGCAGTCGGAGTCATATTCTTAAAATAAACAATAAAGACCACTATTGTCAACCGTTTCAAGCGTTAAATGCATATAAGTGGAACTTAGTTGGGACATACCTGTGAAGTAAATAATCTCCTGGCCTGATAGATCCTTGGTACATGTTGGCCCTGAGGGCGGCATTTTGGACTGCCGCCGCGTCATTGCAGGCGACGAGTGCTGCGAGCACAGCGATAAGGATCAGGCACTTCATCTGAAATTAAACATTATCACCAATTTAGTAATGGCTCGAAAGGCTGAAAGTCGTCCAGTAATTCAGATGTTTTTTTTTCTTCTTTTGGGTGCCTTTATTATACTGTTACTGTTAGTACACCATAAATAGGCAAAAACCTCTCTTAATGACTTCCCGTTCTTGTAATCCAGGGCTAATGTGGACCCGTGGTTGTTTTGACAGATGTCAATTTATGATCATACTACATTTATAATACTAAATTATTTCCAAAACTGTTTGATACTGCTGTTATTCAAACGATCTAGTTTAAAAAAATATTATTGACGTGTAAAAATAATGTATCATTTAAAATTAAAGTGGCGGCCTTAATATTTGTTTTCGCTTGACTGTGTTACAAAATGTAAATAGGTATTAATTTAAAAAAATCTTTCTTTTAGACTTATCTATAAAAACAAAATAGTTGCCAAGCATAACAATTTTTTTTGCCAAGAAAAACAATTAAAAGATTACTTACAATTTCAGGTTCTTTTTTCTGAGTTAAATCTTCACAGTAGCTATCTTCTTAGAGTACGGCGTGGCAATAAGTTGACTTCTAAGTGATATAGTATGAATCCAGTTTACAGATACATACCCGATAAGATAATACTATCACTGACTCATAAATAACAAGTGATCGTGTCGCGGTTTCATAGAAATCTTGATGTCAATAGTATCAATACCTTTGTTGATGGATGGAAAACGTATTATAAGGAAAACAATTATACTTGCAAATTACAATAACCACTTCATCATAAATATTTACGTTTCAGAGATAAGAGGCCTCAGTGTCAGTTTCATTTAACCATTTCGATCAAACGCATCGAGCGCGTTTGACGCTCTGACTGGCCCCCGATTGGTGATGGACTGATCGGAGCGTCGAACGCGCTCGATGCGTTTGATCGAAATGGTTAAATGAAATTCACTATGGCCACATAACTGAAATCTCAAGTTCAAACTAAAACCATATAATTCAATTAAGCCACTTACTGGTAATTAGAGGCTTGTGGGTAAGTAATAACAGCCACACGGATCGATCGATCAGGTAAAGCAACGCTTGCCGCGGTTAATCTGTGGATGGGAAGGCACGTTAAGCCGTTGGTTCGGATGTTATGCTCGAAAGTCTGACAAAAAGTCTCACCAAGGGGTATCGTATTACCCAGTTACTGGGTTGTGGACATCAGATAGGTAGGCACTCCATCTAAAATACTGGTATTCAGCTGCGTTCACTTAGACTGGCTACCAACTATGTTAGGGCCGGCTGGCCTTAACATAGTTTTTGAAAGGTTAGGCAGATACTGAAAGGCAAATGTAACGGACTCGGTCAGTCGAAAGATAAAGAGATAGCCCAAGAATGGGCTCGAAACTCCATAAACACTCTTTAAGGCCTTCAGCAACACTATTTTCGCACTGTTTCCGATATGAATCCGAAGACAGTCGGAAATCGTACTGCTACGATACCGTTTCTTAAAAAAAATGTTATTTATTTAAGGTATTTATGTACACATATGTGACAATGTCAATCCCATAGTGCTTTTACAAATAATCACTTACTCTTAAACTAAATAAACTAACTTTAGTCACACAAAACTTAACCTTTATTTTCTAATAAAAAAGTATAAAATTTTTTTGCTGCTTCAGAAATTGACTTGGCTAAGATGCCATGGAACATTCCAACGTCCATTACCGACAATTTCAATGAGTTCAGCAGTGGATACTATTTGTATGACCGATTACGCACAAGATCCGAACTCAATACGTTCGAATTTAGTGTTGTGTGTACGTAACATTCTGTGACGTTTCTGACCGATGCAGTACGGCGCAAGCAGTATGTTGCTCAAGCGGTAGGCTGGCCAAATTGTTCGCGTAAGCACGGTCAGTCCTGCTGTACTTTCTTAAACCTTCCTCAGTGCACATAAAGCCTCCACCAGTGGTTTCGCACGGCACGATAGATTTTCATATTTAAATAAAATAATAAATAAATATAATAGTTTTTATTATTAAAAGGGACACATTTACAATAAATACCTTAACAAATAAAATAGTGCACAGTTACTCAATTGAATGAATAAGGTTGAACCTGTGCTTCAGGCTACAAAATGCACAAATACAATGTAATAAATTAACAATGTGTATTAATAATTGTGTAGTAATAATTAAAATAGAACTTAGGTCAACAAAAGTAAAAATGCATGTTAGCGGTTTTATTTGCGGACAACAAATAGATCTTCTGTCTGTGCGTACTCAATGGATAGTAATTATTTAAGTACAATTTTTTACAGCTATAGTAATTTATAGATACTTTGATTTCTATTTAATCTATTGTACAGAAATGGACCTAAAAAACACTACAAAGTGAAAAATAACTTTAATTTCGGAAGTCGGTGACTTTGGATAAGTATTTGAATTTTTGTGACAGCTTGGAACGACGATTTAACGTGCTTTCCGAGGCACGGAGTGCCTCTTGGCGTGTAAAAACGGTCACCCATCCACAGACCGACCGCGGCAAACGCAGCTTAACACACACATGCCCCTCCAGAAACCTGCCTAATATGCTTATTTATTTTATGGTTACCACCTGGTGTTCCTACAAATGTGTAATATTTGTCACTCGTTGGCCAGCTGCCAGAGTTGGCTGCCACAATATTGTAACGATAACTATCAGTGATAATATTCCGAGCTTTTTATTACGTACATAATTTGAACATGAATATTTGTTATTGTTGAAAACTAAAAATTGGGGAACAATTTATTTGGTAATTTTGTTAAACCGCTAGGAATTAAATAAATCAACTAGAAAATGGTGGCCCTATGGTAACGACTTACCTACGTGTTCTTTATAGGTCGTGGGTTCAAACCCAAGCAGGCAAGACGTTGCGTAAATTATTTTATAACCACTGCTCTCAAAACTGTGAAGGAAAACATCGTGAGGAAACCGGCATGTCCCAGAACCAAAAATTCAATGACATGTGACATCTATTCAACCGCCCTCTGCCAGCGTGGTGGATAATGGCCCACTCCCTCTCACATAGAGGAAGCCTGTGTTCTAGCAGTGGGAATGTAGACTGATTATGCTAAGAATTCCGACTGTTTTAAATAATTAACTAGTTTTTGTACTACCAGTTTATTTGGCGGCTACGCCCACGTTTATGTCGCAAAGAGTTAGGTAAGATAATAATTGCCAATCCATTACTTCCTAAATTCGATATCATACAATTACAATTCAACAACTCAACACTTAAACATCTCACTCAACATTTATATAATTATTTGTCTATTTTCAACATTTGATTATTTATTAAATTTATAAGACTATTTTAGCTCTTTTTGCCAGCATTACCTAGTTCAGGCACGTAATTCTTAGAAATAATATCTATACTTATATAATATTATAAAGTTGAAGAGTTTGTTTGCTTGACCGCGCTAATCTCAGGAACTACTGGTTCGAATTGGACTATTCTTTTAGTGTTGGATAGACCATTTATCGAGTAAGGCTGTAGGCTATATATAACATCGCGCTAAGACCGGGAAGAGCCGAGCAAAGAGAAAAATTCACGAATACGAAGTACTCGCACGGGCAGGCGAAGCGAGCGACGGGCTGGGTCGGAGAGCAAGAAATTTGACGCGAACGATGTAGCGGGCAGAAGCCAGTTTATTCTATTTAAGCAAAACTGAAGATATTTGTAAGCCTTATATTTTTTTAAAATAAATATTATATTATTATAAAGTTCATCAATAAAAAATCTATTGTTTCATAGAAAAGTGCAATACTACGCGGTCAAAATTTATGGAACAGCAATTTTTTTACCGGTCGTTTTTCGATTCAGAATCATATAAGTACTGTCTCCTAGGTAAAAGGTTGCGCATCCATATTTTTTCCGACCCTGCCATCATCTGCCTGGCATTTTTCCCAACTATTTCGGGGTCGGCTGAGTACCTACCAGTATTTTATACAGAGCGACTGCCTATCTCACCTCCACAACACAGTCAGTGGGTAATACTGGTTGTCAGACTTTCGGGTTTCAGACGACCCGTCAGGATTGTCAAAGTTCCACGAATGACGGCTGGGACTATCGGCTTACCGTGCTTTTCGAGGAACAGATGTGTCTTGGTAAGTAACGAAGGTCACCCAATCACGGACCGACCGCGGCTACCTGATCAATCGACCTGTGCGATTGGTGTTACTTAGCCACAAGCTCCCTACATGCCACTGCCACTCTGTATATGTAATACTTCATGTACTCAATAAGTACTTTGTTCCCTAAATAAATATCCTAGTACGAAAAGCCATTCAATTCAGTCTGGTCTGCAACGAGTGGTCACTGCTCGTAACTAATATATCATTAAAATCGGCATTAGTCCTCGAGTGGCGATACTTCAAATAACAATGCATTGTTGGACACTATCATTAATACACCGTGAAATAATTTCACCGCGTGACCGAATGAATTCTCTTTAGAGAATTGGCTTAGTTTACCGGGCGATTGGCATTCGCCATAGCTTCTAGAATTACCCTATGACGTAACTAATAATACCCTGCCTCGTTGGTCTAGAGGCCGCAAGCGTTACTACTGAGCATGTGGTCCTTGGTTCAATTCTCAGTTCGGCCGCATCACGAATTTCTTAGTCTGCTTCTTAGAGTGTCGATGGCAAAATGAACACAAAAAGAAGAAATACGTGAGTCCCTACCTAAAGTTTTTACATTTGTTTGGCTCAAAATTCGGCTATTTGAATCCCCTTCGCTGACGCAGCCATTAAGTCCTCACGTGTGCATGTAATGGGGTATTAAGTGCAAGAAGGAAGGTGAGCTATTGTCTGAGGAGAGACGCCGCATATACACCGGAGATCTGAGCCTCACATGATCCCCCACTTGTGGAGGTTTTCCTTGCTGCGGCCTACTTGGGTACGCAGACTATTTAAGGTTTTCCAAGTAGGCCAAAGTTTCGTGTGGTGCCGGACGGAAAAGAATAGCATCATCCCATTTCTTCCCATGGGTGTCGTAGAAGGCGACTAAGGGACTTACTAGAGAATGGGCAGCAGCGTTCTCAATGCATTTGACCACCATACTGCGATCGCCAACCCGCCTGCCAAGCGTGGCGATTATGGCAAATCCCCCCTTTTGGGGGAGGCTTATGTCCAGTAGTGGACGTCTTTGGGCTGATGTGATGATGATGACGAAGTAGGGCAAAGTAGTTTGTGCCTGAATGGGACGCTCTCTGATTAATTTCTAAGTAGCAGTAGACTTAAACATAGCTGGTACAACCTCTGCTCAACCCTCCAGGGATTATTCCCTGGAGGGTAATATAAACAATAACATTTTACGTAAGTGTTTTTGAGTAATTCCTGAAAATAAAACGCCTATCTTACTATTTAACATTAAAAAAATGTTCAAACCTGCTTATTTCACGAAATACTATATACCTGTCTTAAAATGTGCAATACTACGGAATTTCAGATATTAAGGTTTTAGCATTGGTGGTTATAGCCTGGGTAGCCTGATGAAACTGCCGAAATTCATTAAGATGGCACAAATAAAAATAAATAAATAAATAAATAAATCTTAATGAGTTTAATTGAAGGAGGTCTGAGTACCTAACTATTTGGTATGTGTTTTCAAAAGTTTTTTTTTTTTTGTAAATTTGAGTGATCTATTTTGTGATCTATAATGGAAATATTGACATCACCTTGGATAAATCTGTTAAGGTGTTATAAATGTTAATAAATATGTCGAAGAGTCAACAAAATAATTAAAATTAAATAAATTCTTTTTAGTATGGTAACGTCAAGCAGTTAGCTTGGGTGAGGTCGCCACTATGGATGTGACGTGGACTGTAATTCTTTAGACAGGCGGAGACGTGAGCCATTTTTGTGTGAGCACATTCATTCTGACGAACTCGCCGCGTTACCATCGAATCAGTAACTTTTATTCCAAAGCTAAGATGCCTGATAATGAGATGCCGCTTGATTCACCGTATTTACCACGTGAATTCCCGTTAAATATATAATTTGTAATACACAAACTTTCATCACCTATACTTCACCCACTTATTCACGGTGTATTTTTTACAGAATAGGTCGCCGAGTACATTCTACCATTAGTCATTCAGAAGTACTCTTTTCTACTTACCTAATACAGTATCCAATCAGCCAAAGCCAAGACGCTAGCGACTGCCTGCTACATCCTAACATATTTTAGTTTAAACGGAAATGCTCAATCGGTTGATACGCAATATATTATCTAATAAAATAAAGTAAATAATTCATTGCTACTTCATTTTATCAGATTAGAACAGATTAATAAAGCCTTTTCACTAACTGTCTACTTTAATCAAAAGTAATCAGTAAATCGTGAAACTCGTCTGATTTTATTGTCTTATTATTATCAAAACAATAAAGACTTGTCATCGTATTTTTGCGATGTTATCGTAATTGACTAAATGAATATATTCCTTAAACAAAACGAATATGGTGTTTTCTTTTAAGTTTGAAACTCAATTTTGCCCTCCAAAACAAAGATCGCTGTCCTGGCTAAAAATGTTGCGTAACTTAAATGGGATTTGGCAGGACATGTCTGCTGCATGACAGATAAACTGTGGGCTCAAATAGCACATAACTGGTGTTCTGAGACCTGATAAAAAAATATGTCAGAACGAGGGTATCGTACAGTATTACAAAAAAAGAGTATTACGACCACACGATACTTAGTAGGTACTGAATACTTAGTACTGGAGCCGTAGACATACGCGACTCAACGTCACCGACCGACTGGAACCGACTTCCGAACCGATACATCAATCAAATTGATTTTGTTCGCATAAAATGTAGACTTTATCGCTCGAACCATAATAACGAATCGATTCACACCTCATTCAATAAAAAAATATAAGTAGTTTAGGCACTAAGTACATGAACATACGTAAATACAAAAGCGCAACCATTTCTTTTGTAAAAATTAAAAAAATGCAGTTTTATTTTACTCAAGATTGAGCTCTACCCAAAACCATTTTCCATTTCTTATGTGAAGACCGATTGTTTTAATTCACCCTGTATTATAACAAATAGAATAACAAAGAAACTTATTAAAAAAAACAAGTTCCTTTACTATTGTATAAGTATTAGTCACATCCGTAATTTCCGAAGATAATTACTTACCTACATAATAAGATTATCAGCTTATCTGTTATCGGCTATTTTAGTAAAATAAACGTTATCACTCTAATGTGAAAGATTTTGTATCATGTAAACAGATAAATATTAAATCAGATAACTATATGAGGTAGGTTGAGGTAGTGTCGGTACGAACAAAGTCCAAAAGTCCAATAATAGGCACAAATCCCACCGCGAGTCGAAACTAATTTATTTAATATAAGCTAAGAATCAAGACTTTACGAAAGCCAAGATTACATAAGACAGTCCCCCAAAAAGCCTATTTTTCACCACCTCCTTGTGCTTTACTCAGCAAAAAGTGATTCAACAAACTCCCCAGTAGTACAGCTGTCTGTTTATTTAGATAAACCTGATTCTATTCAATAGGAGGTACGCAAAGTGATAATCATTACGAAACACAGAACATTAAATTAATTTATTTGCCTTAAGTCAGCTGGCCAGAGTAGATCTAGCCACTAAAAACGACTTGGCGAATAACTAGCAGTACGCGACGGCGACTAGCGGTTACTAGCTTGTATGCATATGTACAAAGTAAGCGAGAGTATCTCAGCGAGTGTTCTGCCCGCCAAGCGAGCGTCACTGATCGAGTAGGTACTCTCTTTGATAGCTCTGGTCGCTGCGAGTAATCGCCGGCAATGTCAACAGTCAGCGATCAATTATTTATGTAGATACCTCTTTTACTTGTACGGGACCTTCAATCATTTGTACCTACGGTAGAAACTCATTGCCAGCTGGTCGCGTCTGTAGTGACTCTTGCCATGTTCTCGACTATTACAATAGAAATCGGTTTATATTCCCGCTTCCGGGCAGATTTCACCAATGACACTGAACGCGATCAGAACATCTGCACCACGTTCAAGAGCTGTCAGTGTCAAAATTGTACAACAATGATGACAGTGACAGCCGTTGAACGTGGTTTATTTAAGCAAGTCGCGTTTAATAGGTTTCATCGGTGAAATTCGTCCTAGACTATAATAGGTTGATGCACTGTTTCTATCACCCCTTTATTGGATCTAAAATGCAGGCTACCTGAAAGCCAATTCCCCTTATTAATAAATTTGAAGTAAATAATAATTTTATTTTACGCTAATGACTGCCCCATTATTACATCACTGTCCATCCCGAGGTTGCGTGGAAAAGATCGTAGACAGCGATTTCTTCCAGGCCGGGGCATTCTTCTTCTTTTTTTTATATTTTATTTAAAAACACAAGTTGTCGTTCTTATGGTTAAACGCACTATTAGAAGCACACTATCTCTATGGTCTGTCTTAGCATGCCATGGTCTGGAAATGTATTCAACTTCAACAAGCTTCTGTTAAATAAGGTAAAATGGAGTTGTTCTTTGAGCTTGTGTTTTACGTTTTTACTATTAATTGAGTTTAGTAAATAAAGTGTTGTGAAAGATGCGGTGCGTCTACCTTAAAAATTATTTTATCGTGGTACTTTAAGTAATTTAACTTTTGACTGACGGGTATTCACATCATAATTATTTGACTGGAATCTGGATCATAATGTTGTAAAAATGTTCTATAAGAAACAAGTAATCAGCGCGGGCTACTCACTGGTAACACTTTGCAATGTTTGAATAGACCTGTTTAATTGCCGTGATATTTATTTCTTTCAATATAAATTCGAGAAAAATGAGAGAGATTTAAATTCCTTTGTCAAACAATTTTGTTTAGGAATATGTCACATTATTCCTGTGTGTTGCTACATGCTCGCAGAACAGATGGCCGGTGGGGCAAAAGGTTATGGTGTGGCGACCGCATACCGAAACACGTAGCGTTCTAAGGCCTCCCACAAGGTGGACCGATGACCTTGTGAAGGCCGCAGGCATCTGCTGGTTGCGGAAAGAACAGAACCGGTCGAAGTGTCGGAACTTGAGGGAGGCCAGCAGTGGACGTCTTTCAGCTGAAACGATGATGATGAGGTTATATTAAATTATTTACCTTACATTATGATACTGGAGCTGGCCCTATCTACCTACTTACAAAAACACTAATAATATATGTAATGACGTACAAACAAACACTTAAGAGTAAGTGCATTCAAAACACGAGTTTCAGCTCTCTAGAATCAAAGAATAGCCTGTGTGACTAACATAACGAAAGGTGTTGGTAAGAATGATAATGTGTGCTATTTGAATGTGAGTGTGTGTGTGTGTGTGTGTGTTTTCACTAACCTCGGTTAAGAATTAGGATACTTTCTATACCTTTTTACGTCCTGTGGACGAAGCCGTTGACTTAAGCTAAATATTATTAGCAAAGAGAAGTATTTCCTTATATAACCTCCACAAAAAATATCTACAACTGTTTATAATAATAGTTCTTTATATATGTGTGTGTTCGTTTAATGTCGATAAACTACTATAAACTAACATGGTGGTAGTTGCCGGTGGATAGTACGAAAATACTAATATTAATGTAAGTAATAATACTAAAATATAGTACATAAAATTTGGCAATTGCTAAATTGCCAACCTTGTTCAAACAAATTGAACAAGGTTGGCAATTTAGCAATTGCCAAATTTTGAGGAAGGGTATAGGCTATCTAACATTACGCTGCGACGCTAAGGAGCAAAGTAAAAAGAGGTAAAAAAGAACGCTTACCGAAAACGCGAAACATCGCGGGCAGGCGATGTCGATGCCATGGGATATCTTTTATGTTAAAACAAAAAAAAATCTCGCGAATGGCGATAACTTTATTTTATCGCCTATTGAAAATTTCAAAGCAGAAACGCGGCTATCAGTCGATTGCCAATGCGCGGCGGCCGCGGCGTTTCATTGCTGTTTCAGTCAGATACAGCCTCGTTGTGCCATTTGGAGCCCGTATCCGTACCTTCGGAAAAGAATTGTGGTTACCAACATAGGAAGCTATGTTGTCTAGTTCTTTTCAGTTAGCCAGTGGACTAACAGGACTAGCCTAAAGCCGTTTGTAGTATACACCACGGCGTTCTTGCCGTGAAAAACTATGGTTGATTCGCCGTGTGTACGCATAGTCGTCAGTGTTATATGGATCACTATGGAAGCTTGTTGACAGACGCGACTTTCTACAGCGCGGTTTTTACGCCGTACCGTAAAGAAAGCGTGACGTGTAAAAAAGTTTTGTCTTTTGTTATGATCGCCAGATGTCCCAGAGCAGTTGGGTACTTCGTGTGATTAATTCAAGCCCATGATTAATAAAGTGACAAAATATTTGTTAGCCATGATTTTTTCTCTTTAGTGAAGAATTTTATTTAAGTTATAGAGGTATGAGGAACAGGGTGTAAAGTTCACTCATACTCCATTGGTAAAGGAGGATCCTCCGATCAGATGGGTGTTGTGTCTGGCGGGCAACTGCCCGCCGATTGATGTCGGGACATTGTATATATGTAGATTGCGTGGTAAACTCTGCTTGCGTGATGTAGCTGCGGTGTGACGTCAAGTCTCGAGTAGTTCGCATATGGCATTGTAGATGGTGCCACTTTACTTTTTGTGTTTTCCACATTTGTTGATCTGGAGTTTCGTATGTGGGGCATTGTAGATGGCCGCCACAAAGTCATTTATGAGTTGTGATTTGAAGAAAAAAAGTACCTGACTAATTCAATTAGCAATATCATGGCAGAGCAATTTGCTCTGATTTTACTGCTATCTGCCATAAAAGAATCATGAAAATTGTGAAAAAATACATATATACCTACGCGTCCGACTTGAGAACCTCATTACTTTTGACGGTTAAATTTAATGCCAATACATAGTAGACACTGTGTAAACTCAATGTAGTGAACTGTTAGGTTTTTTTTTTGTGGGTGGGAAATCATCAAATGACTTCTCCCGCTTTGGGTGGAGCAGGAGGGCGTGTCAGACTTTTACTGACTAAAACCCACGCGTGTTCCCTCAGTTGCCTGTGTGCCAGGGGCGGCGGTATCTCTTTCGAACAACCCGCACCCCCGGCAGGCATCGGCCCTTGCGGGCCCCTCTGTTGCTGCTGACATCTCTTTGAGGCGCGCGTGGAACACAACGCGCCGTCGACCCGGGCTTGGTCCTTACCGGACAGCGAGCTACCCATTACTCGCTGTCCGCAAGCCCGTGCCTACGGTGGCCGGGAATAAGCCTGGGATTCCCGACGCCCAGGGCGTCTCCTGCGAAGGCCACGGCTGTGAGGGCGCATGTACTGCATCTCCCTCACGTGCGCCGCCTCCCTCTTTGCGAGCATAACTGCTTCGCTGAAGGAGGCGACTGCCAGCCATGCCCTCTCGCTCCGTGCCATGGCCTGGACCAGGGTCGGACGCGAGAGATTGCCGCCGCCGATCACCTCCACGAGGACACAGCGTTGCTTCGCCCAAGCTGGGCAGACCTCCACCGTATGCTCCACCGTGTCCTCTGGGCGATCTTCGCAATGGAAACACCCGGGCGTTTCCTCCCGCCCTATCCGAAACAGGAACCTCCCGAAACAGCCATGTCCGGTGAGGACCTGTGTCAGGCGGAAGGTGAGGACGCCATGCCGCCTCTCAAGCCACTCCTCAAAGAGGGGACTTACCGCCGCAATCGCGGCGTGCCCTAGTATTATCATGTTTGAACACAATAATGGTATTTTCAACTTTTTTTAGTTGCCACGTACGTACATAGCCACGGACGGAAATAGCCACGTACTTACATAGCCACGTACGTACATAGCCACGTACGTACATAACCGCGTACGTACATAGCCACGTTCGTGAATAGATACTTTCGTACATAGCCACGGACGGAAATAGCCACGTACGTACACAGCCACGTACGTACATAGCCACGTACGTACATAGCCACGTGCGTACATAGCCACGTATGTAAATAGCCACGTACGTACATTGCAACGAACGTACATAGCCACGTACATACATAGACACGTACGTGAATAGACACTTACGTACATAGCCACGAACGGAAATAGCCACGTACGTACATAGCCACGTACGTGTATAGCCATGTACGTAAATAGCTACGTACGTACATAGCCACGTACGTACATAGCCACGTACATAAATAGCCACGTACGTAAATAGCCACGTACGTACATAGCCACGTACGTAAATAGCCACGACCGTACATAGCTACGTACGTACATAGCCACGTACGTACATAGCCACGTACGTACATAGCCACGTACGTACATAGCCATGTACGTGAATAGCCACGTACGTACATAGCCACGGGCGGAAATAGCCACGTACGTACATAGACACGTACGTATATAGCCACGAACGTACATAGCCATGTACGTACATAGACACGTACGTGAATAGACACTTACGTACATAGCCACGGGCGGAAATAGCCACGTACGTATATAGACACGTACGTGAATAGACACTTACGTACATAGCCACGTACGTACATAGCCACGTACGTGCACAGACACGTACGTACATAGCCACGTACTTAAATAGCCACGTACGTACATAGCCATGTACGTAAATAGCGACGTACGTATATAGATACGTAAGTACATAGCCACGTACGTACAAAGCCACGTACGTGTATAGCCACATACGTACATAGCCACGTACGTACATAGCCACGTACGTACATAGCCACGTACGTACATAGCCATGTACGTACAGAGCCACGTACGTACATATCCACGTACGTACATAGCCACGTACGTACATAGCCACGGACGGAAATAGCCACGTACGTACATAGACACGTACGTATATAGCCACGAACGTACATAGCCATGTACGTACATAGACACGTACGTGAATAGACACTTACGTACATAGCCACGGACGGAAATAGCCACATACGTACATAGCCACGTACGTAAATAGCCACGTTCGTATATAGACACGTACGTGAATAGACACTTACGTACATAGCTACGTACGTACATAGCCACGTACGTGCACAGACACGTACGTACATAGCCACGTACGTGAATAGACTTGTACGTACATAGCCGCGTACGTACATAGCCACGTACGTACATAGCCACGTACGTAAATAGCCACGTACGTACATATCCACGTACGTACATAGCCACGTGCGTGAATAGATACTTACGTATATAGCCACGTACGTACATACAGCCACGAACGTAAATAGCCACGTACGTAAATAGCCACGTACGTACATAGCCACGTAAGTACATAGCCGCGTACGTACATAGCCACGTACGTACATAGTCACGTACTTAAATAGCCACGTACGTACATATCCACCTACGTACATAGCCACGTTCGTGAATAGATACTTACGTACATAGCCACGTACGTACATAGCCACGAACGTAATCAGCCACGTACGTAAATAGCCACGTACGTACATATTCACGTACGTACATAGCCACGTTCGTGAATAGACACTTAAGTACATAGCCAAGGACGGAAATTGCCACGTATGTACATAGCTACGTACGTACATAGACACGTTCGTTTATAGCCACGTTCGTACATAGCCACATACGTACATGGCCACGTACGTACATATCCACGTACGTACATAGACACGTACGTGAATGGACTTGTACGTACATAGCCGCGTACGTACATAGCCACGTACGTACATAGCCACGTACGTAAATAGCCACGTACGTACATATCCACGTACGTACATAGCCACGTGCGTGAATAGATACTTACGTATATAGCCACGTACGTACACACAGCCACGAACGTAAATAGCCACGTACGTAAATAGCCACGTACGTACATAGCCACGTACGTACATAGCCGCGTACGTACATAGCCACGTACGTACATAGCCACGTACTTAAATAGCCACGTACGTACATATCCACGTACGTACATAGCCACGTTCGTGAATAGATACTTACGTACATAGCCACGTACGTACATAGCCACGAACGTAAATAGCCACGTACGTAAATAGCCACGTACGTACATATTCACGTACGTACATAGCCACGTTCGTGAATAGACACTTAAGTACATAGCCACGTACGTGAATAGACTTGTACGTACATAGCCGCGTACGTACAAAGCCACGTACGTGTATAGCCACATACGTACATAGCCACGTACGTACATAGACACGTACGTGAATAGACACTTACGTACATAGCCACGTACGGAAATAGCTTCGTACGTACATAGCCACGTACGTACATAACCACGAACGTACATAGCCACGTACGTACATAGCCACGTACGTACATAGCCACGGACGTAAATAGCCACGTACGTACATAGACACGTACGTGAATAGACACTTACGTACATAGCCACGGACGGAAATTGCCACGTACGTGAATAGACACTTACGTACATAGCCACGGACGGAAATAGCCACGTACTTACATAGCCACGTACGTACATAGCCACGTACGTACATAACCGCGTACGTACATAGCCACGTACGTACATAGCCACGTACGTAAATAGCCACGTACGTATATAGACACGTACGTGAATAGACACTTACGTACATAGCTACGTACGTACATAGCCACGTACGTACATAGCCACGTACGTACATAGCCACGTACGTGCATAGATACGTACGTACATAGCCACGTATGTACATAGCTACGTACGTACAGAGACACGTTCGTGTATAGCCACGTTCGTACATAGCCACATACGTACATGGCCACGTACGTACATATCCACGTACGTACATAGACACGTACGTGGATAGACTTGTACGTACAGAGCCACGTACGTACATAGCCACGTACGTACATAGACACGTACGTGTATAGCCATGTACGTACATGGCCACGTACGTAAATAGCGACGTATGTACATAGCCTTGTACGTACTCAACGGCGGGACTGCATTTCTCCCATGTTGCAGCTACGCTAGCACTTAGGTTTTACGCAACTGGTAGCTTTCAAGCTGTTGTGGGAGACACCGTGAATGTTAGCAAGGCGACGGTGTGCCGCGTGGTAGATAACGACTAGTACGATAGCATTATTGAGACCACAATATGTTCGTATGCCCACTGCACAGGAGAGTCCATCAGTGGCGGCGCGATTTTTTTACAGCTGGATTCCCTAGAGTCATAGGTGCTGTAGACTGCACACATTTAAAAATAAATTCACCAGGAGGGAGCAGAGCTGAATAGGAACAGAAAAGGTTTTTTTTTTTTAATAAATGTCCAAGCCATCTGTGATGCCAATTTACAAATAACTAGTGTCATTGCACGTTGGCCAGGCTCCGTGCACGACACTACTATTTGGAATGACTCACCACTTTCAGCTCAATTTGAAGGTGGCAGATTTGGGTCATACCTTATTCTGGGGAATAGTGGGTACACATGCGTTAGGTATGTCATGACACCCTTTTTGAACCCTACCTCTCCATCCCAAGAAGCCTATAACAGAGCCCAAATCGCATCACGAAACCCAATTGAAAGGTGTTTTGGTGTTTTTAAAAGAAGATTTTCATTCAGGAATGCAACTAAAACTTCCAAAAGTATTGAAGGTGATTGTGGCGTGTGTTGTTCTTCATATTATGACTCTTCGTCTTGATGACTACATCGTAGAGTATGATGAACATGAACAAGAAGAAAGTGATGAACCATTTCCTCAAGTATCAAATAACCAAAATTTTTCTGTCAGAACATCCATGGTACAAAATTATTTTAACCAATAAAAGTGTAAATATGTACTACAATAAAAATTATGTAGGCATTGTAATATTTTTTAATTATCCTAAAGGGGAATGCCTACTCTCCATAGTGTCCTAGGCCCAAGATGGACATCAAATATTACTATGAAAATGTAGTGTTTTAAAATCTTATTAGTATTGGATATCTGAAAAATATATTCAAATTGATGCCACTATAAAAAAAAAAATTGAGGTTCATTTTCTATATGAAAAAGTGTGGAACTAGAGATGATTCCAGAACTTACCCTTTTCAATGCCTGATTTATTGATTATAATAGGAGAGGTGTTCCTAAAATATATTTACAATTATAGTTATTATGGTATAAAAAAACACATTTGTTATTTTAAATATCTATATTAGATTCATTGTCATATACAATTAGCAAATCATCTAAAAACGGCGCAGGAGGCAATATATTTGATTCATATCTTGCCCAAACTATATACCAAAGCACAGTCATGGTATGTGCGCAACAACCTACCGTGCGTTTTCCTATTATGCAATTACAATAGTATCCATCAATTGCCTCTCTGCCAGCATAATTATTATTTATTTTAATGTACACAAAATATACCTTACGGCTTATATGTCTACTTTGTATTTTGGCACGCAAAAGCCACAATTAATGCAGCTGTTTTGACGTACAGATCCTTCCAACTCTTGTTGTGGAGCAAGGCTAGCAGTTACTACCAACCAACAGTTGTGGCAAACAAGATTGTCTCTTGACACCTAAAACAATATTATTATAGGTAAATAATTGGATGATGTAGGCATACCAAGATCATTTTATGGTTTGTATATTTACCTGTTGTGGTGCAACCCACTGCTGTATCACGATCATTTCTTCGGGTTCTAAGTTATGATTTTGAATCTCGGTCAGATTAACACCACAATTCACACAATGTTCTTCAGTCATTGTATAAAACGTTATTGATCGGTATCCAAAATCGAATGCAGCCGTGATCCTTGATTCCAGAGCCAAAGTTGTAGTTGAAGGTGAGAACAAAATACGTAAAGCAAAGCCAAAGTCGTCCGTAAAAATCCTAATCAAGTCCTTATAACAAAGCCAGGTCGCAGTAAAAGAAATCGAAGAAAAACCAAAACACAAGCGAAGTGTCAAATTCAATTCAGTGTTGTCACACTGTCATGAAAAAATAATAACATTACATCGATTTATGTATCGATTACTTTTTAAATAACCGACGATTGTTTTATTATTCTTATTCTTTCTTTTTATAAGTACACATTAGTATTTAATTGCATATATGTTTTCTTTTAGTTGTTTTTTTATTACAATACCAGTAAACTCCCGTGGATATGCCGTTAAGGTTATTGTATTTGTTTGTAAATCGATTTAAATCAAATGATTAATGATAATACTTAAAATATTATTTTGATGCTGGCAATATTTTTCCAGCGTCAAAATCAAGCCGGCGTCAAAATCAAAAAACTTCTTGTTTTTTCAATAGAATTACTTTTATTAACGAGTTGTTGTAGATAGTAGTGGCGCTCATTTGGAAGAAAGTAAATACATATTTTTTTATGGCAAAATTAATGCATAAATTATTTTTTCTCTAGTCTAATGTCGATTGAGAGCCTCAAATGGGCATTCCTCTTTAAAATCACAGATGGGTACAATAATTATGGTAACTTAAAAGAAATTTTACACAAGTAGAGTTGTATGTAGCAATCACTTACATTTTTATCATAAACTAGCTTTTGCCAGCGGCTTCGCCCGCGTGGGTGTCGAAAATTATCCCACGGGAACGTTATATCTGGACAAAAAGACGTATCCTATGTGATAATCCCGGTTACAAACTATCTGTTTGCCATATTTCGTCCAAATCCGTTCAGCCGTTTTTGCGTGATTGAGTAACAAACATCTAAACATACAAACTTTCACATTTATAATATTAGTAGGATAGTGGGAAGTACGACTAGCTGTCGATCGCGGCTTCGCTTGCGTTCATTTGGAATTTGACAATCAATTCGGGTGGTACTCTGCTTGTAATAATATAATTCAATCATGATTCGAAAGACAGGTCATCTATTATCATAAGAACGTTATTGTTGTTTTCCTCGGGAACAGCACTTTTTTTCGGGATGAGAGGTACAGTATGACCGTTTCTGTACACCTGCCAACGTATATGTAAAATTTCAGGATGATCGGTTCCGTGGTTTTGGCCTGAAAAGGTAACAAACAAATTTACTTTCGCATTTATAATATTAGTTACGACCACAGCTACTCATTATAATCATGACACCTAATATAGAACATAACATAAGCCCCCTAAAATCCTACCTTACGTCCAAGCTGAACACCTGGCTACGTGGGGGGCGGACACGCGTACTGTACAACTGTACAAAAACTTATGCGGCTAACAAGGAAAGGTAACCCCTTTATGGAGTTTTGCGAAAAGCCTCAACAAAAAGACAGTGTCCGTATCCAATCGCAGATACTGTTTAAAAATAAAACACAAACATATACTTAATCTACAACAAAACAAAACCCAAAAAGTGAAACAAAAAACAAGGCAAAAAAAAAATATGTATAGAACATAAAGGTGCAGATTTATGTAATAATCACTAACAATTCGATATCACAGCTATTCCTAATAAGTATTGCTAGTATAATAAAAAATTGGTGCTGTTATGTATTTTTCCCTTGCATTTAGAGATCACAGCACAATATTTTACAAATCACAGCTATTCGTAATAAGGTAATTGACTACATCAAATCCCTATCAGCCTTTTCCAACTGTTTTTTTTTAAATTTGCATTTCTAGTTCATGCTTCTTCTGTTCAAATCTAAATTTTTGCATCTCGTTTCTTTTTTTGTTAGTACACAAGTTCAATTTTTTCTTAAAGTAATTTTTCTTTAGAGCTTCAGCTGAATGTTTTGGAAGAGATAAGTTATCTATTGTAGTTTACTTTTCCGTTTGGGCACAAGTTTTCGTTTCCTTAACATAGGTACTGGATTAGGAGGTTCTGGTAGTGGATTGGATTCTGGTACTGGGTTAGAGTCTTCGAAAGTTACTGTGTCAGTTTGTTCTCCTAAAAAATTGAATTTGTCGTTTATATAATACTATAAATGTACATCATTATGTGGTGTATGAAAAGTATTGATCTATAGGTACCCACCAAAATATTCAGCTGCTTCATCATATGGATTCTCATCTGGACGTATTTGGTCATCTAAGACTGAAAGGATTTGATGCTCAGCATCGGTTATCATCGGAGTAAACGACCCACCACCAGTCTTACCAGTCATACAAACAACATTAACTAACTTATTTATACACTTTATAAGTAAATTTTTACACTAGCTAACATTCCCACTGCTTGGACACAGGCCTCCTCTCGGTGAGAGGAAGTGGGCCGTAATCCACCACGCGAGCCCAGTGCGGGTTGGTAGATGTCACATGGCTTTAATTTTTGGTTCTAGGACATGCCGGTTTCCTCACGATGTTTTCCTTCACCGTTTTGAGAGCAAAAAATCAAAATCAAAAGTCATTTATTCAAACTAGGCTGAGAGTCAGCACTTTTTGAACGTCAAAATTACATAAGACAGTCCCCCCAAAAAGCCCGCCCCTCACCACTTCCTAGTGCTTTAGCTGGGAAGAAGAAGTGGCGCAACAAACTCCCAGCAGCACAGCTGTCTGTTATGTTGGAAGAACTTGATTCTATACAATAATAGCATATAACCATCATTCAACGATAAATGAAAATTTAATTATTAAAAAATAAAAAAATAAATGGTTTATGCAGTCAAGTTAAATAAACAATGATATGAAGTAATTCATATGACCTGTCAGTAGTTAAGCTAATTCTGGTGAAAGAACATAAACGTTGTCTTGAGTTAATCACAGCGACCAACAATTCTTATCGTTTAAGTAGTCGTTGATAGAATAGTATGCCTTCGAACAAAGATTTGATTTTACTTTCGCTTTAAACGCATTAAAATGTAAATCTAGCAAAGAAGAAGGAAGCTTGTTATAGAAGGTTATACCAAGCCCAGCAAATGAGTTATGACCCTTATGAAGCCGGTGAAAGGGAGCACGTAGTTTGTCCTTATTTCTAGTATTAATATTATGAGTATCACTGTTTTTAGTGTATAAGTGTATATTTTGCCTAATATATAAGATGTTAGCGAAGATGAATTGTGATGCCACCGTGAGAATACCAATATCTTTAAAAAAATCTCTCAGAGAAACTCTAGCACCTAGTTGGTAAATTGCACGAACAGCTCATTTTTGAAGAACAAAAATATTATGAATGTCAGCCGCTTTACCCCACAGCAGAATGCCGTAGGACATAACGCTATGAAAATAACTAAAATAGACTAACCGAGCTGTATCAACGTCAGTGTATTGTCTTACTTTTCTGACGGCGTAGGCGGCCGAACTGAGCCTTTCCGCTAGGCTTGATATATGTGATCCCCACTGAAGTTTGGCATCTACTGTTATGCCAAGAAAAACGGCCGATTCTACAGTTGCAAGCACCTCATCATCTAAGACGATGTTGGGTCCCAGATTTCTTACATTCGGTAAAGCGAACTTTATACATTTAGTTTTCTTGGCATTGAGAACTAGATTATTCGTGGTAAACCAATGCGTAACCCTTGAGAGTGCACTGTTTACGTCGTCAAAATCTTGTCTATTCCTGTCTACTTTAAAGATAAGAGAGGTATCATCAGCAAACAGTACAACGTCACAGATACCCTTTAAATAGAATGGTAAATCATTAATGTACACTAAGAATAAGAATGGACCCAGTATTGAGCCTTGAGCAGTGTGGTTATGAAATAATTTACACAAAGTAAAGCACCTGTCGGGGTTCGAACCTACGAGCTGATGATACGGTGATGGACTGCCAATTATTCCCCTGACTATAAAAATCTGATAACTTTTCAGGATCACTCACAAAGTAGCAGATGCTGCGTACGTAATTCACGATCAAGATGTAACTTTCCGCGGGCATGACCACACCAATATAACTGCCATTCAAGTGGCAAGGAAAGGCGGAAGTGCCGTCCCAAGCATCAGCGCTGGAGGACTCTTACATAACTATGTCATCATCAGGATTCGAGGAACTCGGAGTCAAGGCTTCGAGTACACGATTCTCATCCACGCATCCATAAACTGCTCAAATAGTTAGATTATTATTAAAAAGAAAAAGTATTCATAGATTTTTTTTTTACCAAATATGCCTGTGCCAAACTGCAAAACAGTTTGTTGGCAGAAGTAACTCTTTTTTAAAGTAACTACCTAGTACTTAAAAAAATAGTTTAAAAAAACTAAAAAACACGCTTTAAAAACCAAACTAAAAAGTAGAAAATAATTTAATTGTATTAAAAAGCGTGGGGTGCTTTTTGAGGTATTTTTATAATCAATTAATATCAAGCACCCCACGGTTTTTAATAGAATTATATTATTTTCTACTTTTTAGTTTAGTTTTTAAAGGGTGTTTTTTTAGTTTTTTTAAACTATTATTTATTTTCTATTTTTTAGTTTTGCCAACTACAAAAGCGTGTTTTTTTGTATTTTTTTTTTATATTGAATTGTCATAGGTCCTCGATAAGTCTACAAAGTTTAAATGAAATCTGACCGTTTAAAATGGGTCAAAATAGCGTCCAAAGGAGTCGGTTACATACAAACAAACATACAAGTGAAGCTAATATAAAGCGTGTAAAAAGGAGCTACGTCTGCCAACAAACTGTTTGAAAAAAAAAATGTCACTTTTGCACCTATTGATGGATACCACGAATACGTGAATGCAATAGAGTGCATCCCAGTGCGTTCAAAAAACACACTGTTTGATTTTCAAATCTTGACACGAAGCAGTGCGTTGAAGATCCATTGCGCAAAAAATTAAAATTATATACCTACTTTGCTCTAAATCTATAATGGAAATACTAAAATATACCTTAAGTACTCATCATTTACCTAGCCTTTTCCCAGCTATGTTGGGGGTCGACTTCCAGTCTAACCAAATGCAGCTGAATACCAGTGTTTTACATGGATCGACTGCCTATCTGACTTCCACAACCCTGTAACTGGGTAACACGATACCCTTTGGTAAGACTGGTTGCCAGACTTTCGGGCTTCTGACGACGTATACCTTAACGAAACAGAAATCATGTTCAGATATGATGTAATTTAAAAATAAAGCTAAACTAAGTATTATTCTTGTGATTCGTTCTTAATAAATAATTCAGTTGTTTTATCCTCTTATTGATATTATAAATGTAAAAGTTTGTATAATTCAATCTCGCGAAAATAGCTGAACAGATTTGGAAAAATCTAGGACACAGGAAAACCTACATTAGCACATAGGATAATTTTTATCCAAGTTGTAAATGCCTGTGAGATACCTTCTTCTGCGGAGCAGTAATGCTCGAGAAGAGGGAGGCAGCGTACATAAGGGAGAGGCAAACTATATGCGCCTTCACGGCCCTAGTCGCCGCAGGACATGCCCTGGTCGTCGAGAATCCCGGGCCGATTCCCGGCCACCGTAGGTGCGGGCTTGCGAACGGCGAGTAATAGGTAGGTCGACGTCCGGTAAGGACCAAGTCCGGGTCAACGGCGCGTTGTGTTCCACGCGCGCCTCAAAGAGATGTCAGCACCAACTGGTGGGGTCCGCAAGGGCCGATGCCTGCCAAGGGTGCGGGTTGTTCAAAAGAGATACCGTGGCCCCTGGCACACAGGAAACTGAAGGAACATGAGTGGGTTTTACTCAGCAAAAGTGTGACACACCCTTCCGCTCAGAGCGGGAGAAGTTATTTGATGATATCCCATAAAAAACTGTGTATTTCTAAGAGATGGGTAGTGGTAGGTACACCTATGTTTTTCCAGATAAGGTTAAGTGCCACGTGTTGGAGTGAGCCTATCAACCGATCAACCAAAACCAAAAGAAAATGATGCATATGGAAATCGGTATCTAGAAGTTATGGAATTAAACTCACCTTGAAAGCATGGAACTCATTTTTTTTATCGGCATTCGAGCTGCTTAGAACTGTAAATTTCTTAGTCCATGACGTGTCTCTCAGCAAAACATACAAGAAACTGCCATTTTAATACCGTCACTTGTCGTGTAGCAATTTTCAGTTATTTTGTGTTCCAGCCTACACTATTATTTAGAGCAATGTGTTTCTAATTCACGTTACTTTAAAAAGAATGAATAAAAAAATCATTTGGCACGGAATTCTTTCAATCTGCCTAGTGTTTTCCCAACTATGTTGGGGTCGGCTTCCTGTCTAACTGGATGCAGCTGAATACCAGTATTTTACATGGAGCAACTGCCTATCTGACCGCCATAACCCAGTTACTGGATAACACGATAACCCTTGTTAAGGCCGCTTGACAGACATTTTGGGCTTCTGAGTACCCGTAACGACTGTCAAGTATCTACGAATGACAGCCGGGACCAACGGCTTAACATGCTTCTCGGGGCACGGAGGGGTCCCAATATGTAATGGACGGGTACCCATTTACGAACTGACTGCTGACCTTCGATGTAAGGAACACATTCGAGCAAATTTAAAGGGCCCTGTGTGCTGATATAAATAGGAAAAACAACGAAATCGTAACATTTTTCAAACGGCAATTCGACGTTTGAAGCCACCACCACCCACCATCCAGCCCTTCATGTAAGGAACACATTTCAGGAAAATTAAAGGACCCTGTAAGCTAGTTTACAAGTGTAAACACGGAATTTTAGCAGTTTTAAGACCAATTTTTCGACGAATGAAGGGTTGAATCCCTTAGCTAGAGCGATAATCTTCGCAGGTGGCAGCTGAGAATTGAGCGATAGCTACGTCTGTCGTCACCGATAGCATTCGGTGACGTCACGACGGGCGACCGACACGCCGCAGGTAGACAAAATGTTTGTTGCCGCCGTTGCAACTGCCCGTCGCGGGCTGCGAGCGAGACTGTGCCCGTGTATTTACGATCACAGCATTCGGCCGTTGTCGGTGTCCGATGGCTTCACGTTGTTGACCGCGGTCGATGTGTAGTCAGATATACCCACGCCTAAGCCCTGCAGTGGGCTGATAAGGGCTGATGATCGTCACAAAATTTTCAGCTCACTTACTCATTGCCAATAAAATATCATGAATAATTAAATAACCTTATTTATTTAGAACACCTTACAATAATAACTATGGTATATTTCAGTGTAATCAGAAATAGAGCAAAATATAACTGTAGAAGGATCTTTTGGCGTGTAGCAAAAAACTGCCATCTTGGTTTTTCAAAACTCTCAAAACGTCAACGTCATTCGAGTGCCAAAAGATCCTTATAGCACAGAATACACAACCTGTAACATAATTAACATAAGGCCTCATTTACCCCAATTAAAGTTTTGAGTTAAAAACAAAATAAAATGACGAACTGTTTTTATGAAGAAAATCATGTTGACCCTAGCATTAGTTTATGCATTTAAAATTGAGTTTTACTTCCTTCGCGTAAGATTAAATTTTCTTTGTCTCAATCGGCGAAGAGTATGGTAAAATACATAATTTTAAAAAAATACCCCTATTTAAATTTAATTAAATCGATTCAATAAACAATTATGAACAAACTACTTTCAGAACGTATATTCTGTTACATAGTTTAAATTATGTCTTAGGACAACCACAGAAATATATCCGTCATAATGAATCACCCTAACTATTAGCGCAGCCTATAGTTGCATAGATGCTAATCGTGTACGAGAAGCCACTTCCTCTAACTCCTAGAATCCTGATGACGGCAAAGCTCTGTCCGAGTCCTCCGGCTTTGATGGTCGGGATAGCATGCATAGTGTTCCCGACTCGAGCCACCTGGATCGAAGTTATATTGGTTTGATGTGCTCCGTGGAAGGTTACATCTTGATCATGGATTATGAACGCAGCAGCTGCAACGTTGTGTGTGATTCTGAAAAGGTATAAAAGTTCATGGTTAGAGAATTGACGGAGAATTGTCCGTCGAGTTTCTTGCCCCTTCTTCTCCATAGAAAACTACTACTATTTTATACCATTATAAAAGCCAATTATTTTAAAAATAGTAACGAAAAACGCGGTCTGACTCGTACCCGCGTACGTTTGAATTCAAGACACGGTCACTTTGTATCAATTTTGGCCGGCATGTTTTATATTTTATATTTACGCTGTTCTGCGAAAAGAGGGTAAAAATGGCTAATTTTCAGATGACAGAAAAAGTCACCCAAAGGGCAATGGGGAGGACTATGCTTGGAGTTTCCCAAGGTAACTGAAATTGCCAGAAGAACTACCGAACTTAAATGGCGGTGGGTAGGGCTCGTTGCTCGCAGAAGAAATGGCCGATGGGGCCGGATGGTTCTAGAGTAGCGACCGCTTGCTGGAACAAGTAGCTTTGGAAAGCTTCCCACAAGATGAACCGATAACCTGGTGACGGCTGTAGGAATTCGCTGGGTATGAGTAGCACAGAACCCGTGAAAGTGGCGGTTCTTGGGGGAGGCCTATGTCTATCTGTTGGCGGTTTTCAGATCAAATGACGATAATGATGATTTCCAGAAGAATGGTACCAACATAGACAACAGTCTATCATCAGGACCGACGACTCCCACGCTCAAACTTTGTCGAGATGCTGGTATAGTCCTCTTTGGCACGCCATCCTCGTCGTATTCAATTTCGCCATCCTCAGCCAGTTCACCCACCACGGGCACTTCATCAACTTCAGCCACCTCTGGTACTTCAGCCACTTTAGCTAGTTCAGTCTTCTCTGGCACTTCAGGTACCTGATTGCTGACTGATGCTGCTGCTGCCGTTGCGAACAACGCGAAAAGAAGTAAGCTATTCATCTGGAAAAAAACATTGTGATTATTCTTCTATTTTCGTATCGGCCCTAACTTTATGAGAAATAGATGTACATTTAATTAATAATATAAACTCTCCAGTAGAGTATTTTTGGGTCGGCTTCCAGTTTAACCGTGTAGAATGGTATCATCCTAATTCATCCCGTGGGTGTCGTAGGAGGCGAGTAAGGAACTTACTAAAGAATGGACAGCAGCGTTCTCTATGCATTTTACTACCATACTGCGATCGCCAACCTGCCTGCCAAGCGTAGCGATTATGGCAAACCCCCCCTTTTGGGGGAAGCCTATGTCGAGCAGTGGACGTCTTTCGGTTAAAATTATGATGATAATGATGATAATTGCCTATATAATGTACCCCAACAGTGTATATTTAGTATCATAAATATTCCCCTGCTAAAGGAAAAATGAGTGTGGGCTACTACAGACCTACAGACTAGAGGCAATACAACTATTTTCACGATGCTTTTAGTAACAGTCAATAGTTCTCTTACTGACTGTGTGTATGTGTCCATAAAATACTTTAATGTACACGTAACATCACGCCTTGTTACTCCGAAGAGCTGGGCAGAGGTGTACCTAAATTTGGCCAATTATGTTTAAGTTCTAAGGTGCTCTTACACGGGCAATTTTTTGAGCAATAATTGCTCAGCAATACTAATGGATCAATCTGGATCAATTAAGTGGAGCAATCTGGAGCAACAACAATAAATTTCGGATATGTTTCGGCAATATTGCTTCTGATTGCTCCATATATTTTATGAGTTGCAGAATATCCAGTCGGTTTGAATTTTTTTTGTAAATTTTCTTTCTATCTCGTTTGTACGTATAACTACGTCTCGTTTTTACACGAGGAACCTGCCGGCGGCGGAGGCGGCGGGGGATTAGCATTGCCTGATTTTTTAAGTTGCTCCATATTGCTCCATATTGTGTGGCCGTATCTCTGGCAACAGGTTGCTACATGTTGCTGTTGCCCTAAATTGCTGGATGTAGTCGTGACGTCATAGTTGACGAGAATTGCCCAAAATGGGGCAATTTTAGTTGCTCTTGTAAGCGCACCTATAGGGGCGAGCCTTTTGTCATTAACCGGGCACAAATCCAGACTTCAAATGGTACTGAGAAATTCTAGATACACATACCCAATAACACTTTGCCCGACCTGGGAATCGAACCCAAGACCTCATGCTCAGCAATACCGATGGCAACTACTAGACCAACGAGGCTAGTCTCTATGTTAACGATAAGCCCTATACTAGACACGCTTTCTACCTCTAGGTTGTATTCTAATTTGACAGAAAAAAGTATTTAAGAGCGTTCATACGGCGCGGACTGACAACGTCGCATTTTAAAATGGTTTTTCGTAATAATCTTATTAATTTGAAATCAAAGTAGGTACTTATTTTTTTTTTCAGCCAAATGATAAATGATAAATGATTTTATTTTCTGTAAGTTGGTTTTTACAAACACTTTTACAGGCCAATCATAATTTTTCAAATGAGGTTGGCGTTTCCTATCTGACTACTCTGAGAAGAAAGGCCGAAACAAACTCAGAAGTCACGCACTAGATCGTTGTTATTTATAAGTTTGTATGATATTTTTGACAGTTATTTAGGTATTTACTTATAAAAATCGACATGCCGTCACTTATTTTCTATTTGCGGTACATATTAAAAATAAATGTTTTTATTTAAGAATAAAAATTTGAAATAAAAAAGTGTACTTTGATTTATATTAATAAAATAATCACGAAAAACCTCTATGACTGCGACGTTGCCAGCCCGCGCGGGATGAACACTCTTAACACTTTTCCCGGAAATCAAATCTTGGGCTTTGTGATCGCAGCAGCCACATTTATGACCACTGGGCTAATGAGTATAATATTTTGAAATAAACAGATCGAGTCTGGATGCAGCAGTCTTGAATTCAAAAATACTAATAGTCATTAGTACAACAACAAAAAATAAATCTTACCTTTGCAATTTTAGTATCACACGACTAGGTAAATACTTGGAGTGCAGCCTAATCAATATTATAAAAAAATTCTGAAGAAGACAGTATTTATATTATTTACAATTGACGCAATAATGATAAAATTATAATCTTACGTTGTATCATTAATTCTGGGGTGCTAATTACTCTCATGGCCTACTTAATTTTAATTTTAACTACACAAAGAAAATGTACAGAGAGCAACAAAAGTCAATCACTTGTCGACAAAAATTCACATTAAATTTATTACATGAACTTTTCTGGCAGTTTTTACTTTATTTTGATTTCCTAAGTTGGAAAACCTACAAAAAAAAAATTACACCGATATTTTTTTTTTGTCATTGGAACAACTGGCCCAAATTAAATTAGCTCACAATACTTTACTTACGTGTAGGGTATCGATATCAAAAACCAATTGTTTAGGCCTGTGCCCATGTGATTCCTGGGTGCTGCTCGGGTACTTCAATGATTGACGTTTTTATGTGAAAACTGTTTAATATAATGAAAATAGCTTTACAATATTTCTAATTACGAAAAAGGTCGTTGTGTTCTGTCTTCTGAATTCCGTTGAATGGCGAGAACAAAAAAGAACGGGAGTCAACAGATGCGAGGAATTGCGAGCCGCTCAGTCGCCCGCGCACGGTGATTGGTCGACTCCGCGCCGCGGCTACAGTTCATTCGCGACGCGACGATCGGTCGCCGATTCTCGGCGTGAGATGGCGTTGCACGTCAAACATGCCGGCCGCCTTGGAAGAACCATCTTCTTCCAACAGAGATAATACGGTTCAGTTGGAGTCTTCAGGAAGAGGGCATATCTTTGAGCATGCTCGCTGTATGATGCCTGATGCAGTGCGAATTTCAGCTACACGTGATATTCCATCTTTCCCCGTGAACAGCCGAACTATTCTTCCCATTCTCCACTTAAGCGGCGGGAGATTATCTTCCTTTGTTAGTACAAGACTGTTGGAGGCAATGTCGTCTTTGTTGGCCATCCACTTGGTGCGACGTTGAAGCTCCGACACGTATTCCTTGGACCAGCGCTACCAGAAATGTTGCCGTAACTGCTCCAGTCGCTCGTAGCGATCTAAACGCGTTGTTGCCACCAGATTGAGGTCGTCACAGGCTGGTGCAGTCAACGGCCGGCCAATGAGGAAATGAGCTGGTGTAAGCGGAAGGTAGTCATTGGGATCAGTGGACAGAGGTGACATAGGTCGGGAGTTTAGGACAGCTTCGATTTGTGTTAATACCGTGCTGAACTCCTCAAACGATAATTTTGCATTACCTACGACACGCCTTAAATGGTATTTGCACGACTTAACGCCTGCCTCCCACAAACCACCAAAATGAGGAGCGTAAGGCGGGATGAAATTTAACTTAATATTTTGACTACTAGCAAAGTCTAAAACGTCTTTAGTATCCTGAAATATAGCTGAAAGTTCTCTTTCAGCGCCAACAAAATTCTTGCCGTTATCGGAAAATATTTGATTAGGCTTACCGCGACGCGATATAAACCGTTTAAGTGCCAATAGATAGTCCTGTGTAGACAATGAACTGACCAACTCTAAATGCACGGCTCGGGTAGTGAAGCAGACAAATAGACAAATGTATGCCTTAATTAAACGTGAACCTCTGCCTTTACGGTTTAAAATAAGTATGGGTCCAGCATAATCCACACCACATTTCATAAAAGGATAAGTGGGTTCTAAACGTTCTGACGGCAGGTTACCCATTAGTGGAGTTAGCGTCTTCCCCTTAATACGTGTGCAAGTGACGCACCGATGTACTACTTGCTTGGCTAAATTTCGTGCTCCTAACACCCACCAGGTGTCACGCATACTGGACACTAGAAGTTGAGGCCCAGCATGAAGTAACCTGTTATGCTCGTGCGTACACAAAAGTCGTGTAAACCGATGTTTGTGACATAATACAATGGGATGTTTTTTGTCTTAACTAAACTGTGAATTGTGCAATCTGCCGCCTACCCGAATTATTTTATTTGAATCTAAAAATACATTTAACCCTGATATTTTATTAAAACGCTTACCTGATTTTTCTTTGACGGGTAAGTTATGTATAAGGTTACGATATTCATTATAAAACGATTGTTGTTGAACTAAACGTATTAACATTTGTAATGAGTTGTTTACCTCATCGACTGTCAATAAACCGGTTTTACGTGATTGCCCGATGCGCGATACGCGCGCATTATGCACAAAACGCAAAACATACGCACCGGTTCGTTGAAGACGATTAAAGCACGAAAACCTATCAAAGTTAATAACAACATTCGAGTCTGTACTCAATAAATTTATTGTTTGAGATTTTACATCCGGTAATTGTAGGTCAGATTCCAAATTTGTACAAGTTAACCAACTAGAACTTGGTTCACAAAGAAAACGCGGCCCGTGCCACCAAAGACAAATATTTTCTTCTTTCAACGAATCGAAATAAACGCCTCTAGATAATAAATCAGCCGGGTTATCTTTACCCTTAACGTGACGCCAAATAGTATTACTAGTTAATTCATTTATCTGTACAACCCTATTTTGTACAAACGTTTTTAATTGATGTGGAGCCATCCTAAGCCAACCTTGAACAATTGTGGAGTCAGTCCAGAAATATATTTTATTAAAAGTTAACCGAAGAGAATTTATTATTTTCTTATATAATTGTGCTCCAACTAACGCACCACACAGTTCAAGGCGTGGAATACTAATAGTTTTAAGAGGTGCTACTTTACCTTTGGCACATAATAACTGAACAGCTATCACCGAGTTATTCGTGTTATATGAACGTATATATGCACACGCGCCGTACGCGACCTGTGATGCATCGGTAAATATGTGCAGTTCCGTGCACTGCATGTGTACTATAGCACAACGAGGAACTTTTATTTCAGGTAAGTACTTAACGCTACTCATGAATTGTTGCCACTCAGTAGCGATGTTACTAGAAACCTTGTCGTCCCAGTCAAGTTTACTTAGCCATAATTTCTGTAATATTATTTTAGCAGTAGTAATCGCGGGTGATACTAAACCCAGAGGGTCATAAATTTGTGAAATTACGGACATAATTAAACGTTTGGTAATGACAACATTGTTATTTTGTGATTCTAAATTAGAAGTAAAATACAGTTTATCACTTTTATTAGACCATCCTATGCCTAATGTTTTAGATTGACAGTGTTCCCCTATACTTAAGTCCCGACAAGCTTCCGGTGTCACATCGTGATTAAACGTCCACTTTCGTAAGGGAAAACAACCGCTCTGTAACATTTTCGATGTTTTGTTACAAATATCTAGTAAAACATTTAATTCGTCATGACCCGTTATTAAGTCGTCTACGTAAAAATCGTCATTGATGACGCGCGCGATGACGTCATCGTCGCATTCCTGAGCCAGCTGTTTTAAACACCGAATACTCAAGTAAGGCGCCGATGTAGTACCGTACGTAACTGTATTTAACCTATAAACTTGAAGTGGCTTATCACAATTTGTTCGCCATAAAATGAGCTGTAAATTACGTTGGTCATGTTGAATGAGAACCTGCCGGTACATTTTCTCAACATCTGCGCACGCAACGTATTGATATTGTCTAAAGCGCAGCAATATTGAGAATATGTCATTTTGAATCGCAGGGCCTACGTACTGAAGGTCATTCAATGATTTATTACTCGTGGTGGTCGCACTCGCGTCAAAGACGACACGCAATTTAGTTGTTAAACTATTTTGACGATAAACACCATGATGAGGCATAACATAATACGGTTTAGGTATCGTTTGTATGTCTGGTAATAACGTCATATGACCTAATTTTTCATATTCATCTAAAAAATCACAATACATTGTTTTATATTGCGGTAAACGCTCCAACTTTCGTTCTAATGCATAAAAACGTTTCTCTGCAGATGTGTAAGAATCTCCTAAAACGTCGGGAGAACACTTAAACGGCATTCTGACTTGAAATCTACCATCGTTGTCACGTGTTGTGGACTCAATGAATAAACTCTCACATAGGTTTTCCTCTTCAGACAACATACGTGACACATTAGTTTCTTCAATTTCCCAAAATTTACGTAATTGGATGTCCAATGAGTCAATCTGAGTAAAATTGCACTGGACCGTATTAATGTTTAATTTCTGTAACCGTTTGTTATTAACTGGACCGGATATTATCCAACCCAAACTAGTACTTTGTAGGCATGGTCCGGACTCGAGTCTTATAATTTTATTTTCGTCTAATAATGACCAAAACAAATCCGCGCCTATTAATATGTCAATTTTAGACGGTACATTGAACGACGGATCAGCGAGTTGAACGTGATTAGGTATACGTATAGTATTACAATCAACATTTACAGACGGTAAATAAGAAGTGATACTAGGTAAGACGAGACAATGTAAATCAGTATTAAACTCATAGAATTTAGAACGCATCTTGATTTTACATGTATGGCTTGACTGTGTGTGTGCTTCACCCACACCACAGACACGTATTGTGGACTGTATAATAGGAATATTTAAAAGTTTGCATAAAGTATTAGTAATGAACGAATTTTGACTGCCATTGTCGAGAAGCGCGCGCACTGTGTGATAATTGTTATCTAAGTCGGCTACTTCAATTAACGCTGTAGACAATAAAACAGGTTGCAACACTTTCGCATTAGTTGTGAACGCTACGCGCCCCGAGTCAGTAATATTACAATCAGCTGTTTGGCTAACGCAATGCGAAACAGATGACTGCGGCAACGTATTATTATTAACGGTTGATGGTGGCGCTGTATTTACACTAACGTCGTTATTAGTGTGCAATAACGTATTGTGTTTCTGTTGACACAACTTACACGGGCCGAAAACACAATCCTTAATCGTATGACTATCTGTTCGTATACAATTAAAACAAAGATTTTTCGATTTAACTATGTTCGACCTATCGTTTACGGACATATTTAGAAAACTGGCACATGAGTATAAAGAATGGTTACCATTACATAATGGGCATGTAACATTAATACTACGCTTATTCTGACTTCCCGAGGAACCTTTTCCCTTATTCGTATTTACAACGTAACTATGCGTATTGTGTACATTGGAATTTCTTTTATCGTTCGATGACTTGTCATTTTTAGTGTGTTGAGAATGTGAATTATTACTCTTGCTGCTACTTGATGTTATCATGTCTAACATGTCCGCCCTATTTCTTAGAAATGTAAGCAAGTCGTCTAACTTTAACCTGATACAATCTTTACGTGAATCCGAAATTAACGTGCCTTTATAGTTTTCCCATTCACGCTCCGTTGCCGAATCGAGTTTTGTAACTATTAAATAAATTATTAATGTGTCCCACGAGTCAGTGGGTTCCTTCAAAGAATTAAGTGCACGTAAATTACGTAAAACGGTATCAATTAATTTACGGATTTGTGTTGAAGACTCTTTGTTAATTGGTGACGCTGTGAATAAGGACTTAACGTGGTTATGTACCAGTAAACGATTATTCTGGAACCTATTTTCAAGTAACTCCCACGCGTGACCATAATTATAGGCAGTAAATTCCAACGCACTAATTACAGTTAACGCAGTGCCACTGAGGGCCGATTTCAAATAGTGAAATTTCTGTATGGAGTCTAAATCTTGGCGATCATGGATCATAGTCACATAAGAATTTTTAAACTCTAACCACTTATCGTATGAACCGTCAAAGGCGGGTAGCTGTATTTGCGGCAATTTAACGTATATAGACTTACCTACCGTGCACGTAGAATTGTTCAACTGACTTTGTTCTTCATCGTTAATCATGCATTTAGCAGTTGATATAATTGTATAATATTGACACTCGAACGTTTCTCTATATTCTAATTGCACTAATAATTCTTCTTCATCTACATTAGTTTCGATTTTGGACTGAATACTATTAAAGTCAGAAAAGAAAATGGTTGCCGCTTGTATTCGTAATTGAACTTGCGTTTTCGTTACAGAATCTAAACATGAACTGTCTAATTTGTGTATAAAATTAGCAAAAAGTGTTAATCTGCCTTTTATCACACCCCTTTGTTTCTTAAGATCGGCAATATTAACTTCAGAACTGTCGGATTTGCACTCATCGTCACTCATTTTGGCGGCTTATAGAAAGCAAAGGTACTTACAGTTGTGCAAACACGGAAAGTCAGGCGCGGCAGAACTCGCGAAGTCACTATACTCACAAGACCGCTGCTCGAACTTCTAGAAACGTACAGAACGATATTAACACAACTCGAAACGGGTAAGCGGGAAGGAAGGGCGAAGGATAACCTGACCGTTGCTGGCTGCTGCTGCTTGAACGCAGGTGTGGAACGCTTACTCCGCCTTTTCTTCTATGAGCAGTTTGAACGCTTGGGTTTCCGCTTCAGGGCTGATTCTCTCGAATGATCTCGAATTATATCCAGGTCGAAGGTCCAAATGTTTAGGCCTGTGCCCATGTGATTCCTGGGTGCTGCTCGGGTACTTCAATGATTGACGTTTTTATGTGAAAACTGTTTAATATAATGAAAATAGCTTTACAATATTTCTAATTACGAAAAAGGTCGTTGTGTTCTGTCTTCTGAATTCCGTTGAATGGCGAGAACAAAAAAGAACGGGAGTCAACAGATGCGAGGAATTGCGAGCCGCTCAGTCGCCCGCGCACGGTGATTGGTCGACTCCGCGCCGCGGCTACAGTTCATTCGCGACGCGACGATCGGTCGCCGATTCTCGGCGTGAGATGGCGTTGCACGTCAAACACCAATAAAACAAAAAAAAAACAACAATAATTTGTGTGTATGTGTGTGTTTAGATATTTCTTTGAACTCCTTCTAATTATATTAGTAATCTAGCTGACGATAGATATTGTCCTGTCCAAACAACAGTTAACACGAAAAAGTTTTTCCCAATTTTCAGGGAAACTTTTTCTTCCCTAAAAACCTTATTCGGACTGTTACGAAAACTTTAAAACAAGATAAAAACAACATCGGTGTGGAAATCGAAAATTATTCCACGCGAACATACTATCGTGACACGATAAGAACAACAACATCTATGCGTTAATCCAAGTAACAAATTATCTGTGTGCGAAATTTCATCTAAATCCGTTCAGTAGTTTATGCACGATTGAGTAAAGAACATCCAAACAGATACTTTCACATTCTCTTCTAATAGATATAAATGTAAATAAAGAGAGATAGATAAAAAAATCAACATTCTGAAAAAAAAAAATTGTCAGTTTTCGCTGTCTGTACATTTTGTTTAAAAAAAAAAGTAATTTGCCAATCTAAATGATTGATAATATATGAGATTCTAATCTAATTGTTTTTCCCCTTTTTAATCACAATATAAATACTGCTTTCTTCATTAGGTTTTTATAATCAGTGTTTGCAGTTCAAGGAGCTATCATTTGGTATATCAAGTCACAGTGAATTTTTAAGGTAAGTGTTTATTTTAATTTTGTCGTAATGTTTATTTCTATAATTCACCCAGGCTTGCCGCAGTTGGTTGGCTGACCATGTTTATATACCAAACCTCTCCGTGCCTTGTAAAGCAAGCTAAGCCGTTGGTCCCGGCTGGCATTTGTGGATTTTAGACAGTCGTTATTGGTTGTCAGAAGCCCAAAAATCCGACAACATACCTTACCAAGCGGTATGGTTTTACCCAGTAACTGGGTTGTGGAGGTCACACAAGTAGTGTCTAAATGTTAAATACTGGTATTCAGATGCATTCGATAAGACTGAAATCCAACCCCAAATCATAATAAAAATGGCCAGGCAGATTGTGCGCTGCTTTGAATTTAGTTTGTGACAAAACGAGAAAAAAAAATGGATCACTATTTTTTACTCCAGATGAATAGTTTACTTCTCATCGCGTTGTTAGTAACGGCAGCAGCAGCAACAGTTAGCAAGCAAGTGCCTGACGCGGCTGAAGTAGCTAAAGTGGCTGAGAAGGATGGAGAATATGAAATTGACGAGAATGGCGTGCCTTTGCGGACTGTACCCGACTATCTACAAAGTCTGACCGTGGGAGTGGTAGGTCCTGACGATAGACTAATGGCTAGGTGAGTACCATTAATCTGAATATATGGCATTACTTAGCCTTCTGAAGCGGACTTTATAAAAGAATTCCTTCTACCCGCGTGAAGTATGGACCCGCCGCGTCGCATCCCATCACCCACTCGCGCTATTAGATCGATTTCGCTGAGCGTTCTTTCTGATTTTTGTTTTCTTTTTGCACGGCACCTAATGATTATAGCGTGATGTTTAATAGCCTATAACCTTCCTCAATATTATTTTTTTTTTTTATTCTTTGTTAATAAGGGGTTTTTATACATACGGATACGTCAACACCATTGTACCTTATACTCTATTTACACAACTATAAACCTATAATTATACTATATTTTAGTACACTACTAGTTATATACCATCATTATACTTATATACTGACAAATAGAAAAGGGAATCATTGCCTTGACTTCTGAATTAAGCAACAAATTATGCGTTTAGTCCTTTCTCCTCAATAATTGGGCTATCAAATGCAAACATATTTTACACGACTGCGCCAGAAGGACGGTTATGTTTTTCGAGTGTATGTATGTGGTGTATATTTCTTTGGCACGCTCTTTAGCCTAAACGGCTTGATCGATTTAAGCTTGAGAGGTGCCGTTAGATTCGTCTTAATTGTGAGAGTGACACTGGATATGGCGCCATATTGTGTCTGCAATTTTTTTTTTTTTCTTAAAACCTGTTGAGTCGGGTATCAAAATAAAGGATTTCATAAATAGGTCTCACTAACGTTAAAAATAATTATATTAGAACGTCAAAAATCAAAAATCCTATCACCATTAGAAGGCCACATTATCCTTGAGTAACTTTTTGTATCTAGTACTAAAAAAAAATTAGGGATCCCACCCGTGGGAAGCCGGGACGGGCCGCTAGTATAATATAATTTGCAGCTATAGTACAACCACATTTCGCCAGTTATGCTCAAGTCCCATGTAATAGGGGGCGAACCTATTGAGATCTGTTTGGGAAAGAGCCACCATAGTAATCGCGTTGTCAACTGAGTCGTCGGGCCATAAATCATTTCCCTATGTCTATCTCGCTTGCACTTACGGGCCTTATGGAGCCGCTTAGTGAAGCGCGTAACAATAAAATAAATATATCGATAAGTAACGTTTACTATCGTATCTTGTTCATAAACTTTAACAAGTTAACAAAGTTTGGATATTAAACTATACGAGTTTTATGTCCGTTTAATTTAGTATGATATTAGTGAGTACAAAATACTAAATTAAATACCAGTATCATCGACACCACGTGAGCAAGTAGCCGTTTACCGATAACGGTACCGGCGCGCTGCACATTCCTATCTCTCTTGACATTTATGACCTCACGACTCAGTTGATATCGCGCTGACTATAGTTTCAACTTCCTCACTAACAGACCAAAAGTGCAGAGACCTAATATTTTTGTATAATAATGCATTAGAAATACATTAAATTTTAAATTAATAAGGTCGAATTTCGACCACTGAGCGCCCACTAGTTTAAATAAATCCTTTTTATGACTTTGCAGGACTTCTCACGCTGTCGCAGCATCTTGGTTCATAATTCATAACCAAGATGTTACTGTCCGCGGAGCAGCGCACACTAATATCACTTCAGTCCAGGTGACTCGCACTGGTAACACACAGCATGCTATCCCGAGTATCAAAGCTGGGGGCCTGGGACACAGCTTTGTCACCGTCAATATTCTAGGAGTCAGAGGTCGCGGATTTGAATACACGATTAGCGTCCATTCGTCTATTGGTTGCGCGAATAGTTAAGAAGGTAGCTATTTCAGTTTAAAGAGACAGTTATCTTTTATTTGGTAGCCTGTAACATAATTAACTGCTTTTCTATAGTTTGTAAGTTAGTTTTATTACTTTATTTTCTTTACAATAACTAGTTTTATAAGATTTTTTGTGTTAAAAAACAACTAAATGGATGTATTTGAAAATCTGAAATAAATGAATTCACAAATATTCTTTATTTATTTATTTATTTATTTGCATAAAACATAGTATACAAAGGTGTTACATCAGTTAAGGATGAGACCATAGATGTTTTGCTTAAAACTAAAGCATGCAAAATGATTAGTACAACTTATGTTCAAAGTATTCCTTAAAGGCTTCTTCAAACAGCCGCGACGCGACAGCGCGACGCAACACTTGTAGAACAATTTCCATTAAGTTTTCATAGAAATTGTACTACGAGTGTCTGCATGAGCCTTAATGCTATAAAAATTATTATCATTTAGCCATATAAACAACTTTTTCTTTTTTTTTTTTCATTTTGAATTTTGAACAGTCTGCTATTTAGTATTAAGTTCATGGTGGTTTTTTTGTTCATGTTCATGTTCTAAACAAATTATTTTATTTATTTATTATTTCTGTGGTTTTATTCAAGACTAGCTCTGATCGCCGCGACTACATCTGCGTGTATTTTAACCGCCTTCAAAAAAGGAGGAGGACCTCAATTCGATTGTATTGTTTCATGTCTGTTACCTCAGAACTCCGTGATTTATGAACGGATTTGAAAAAAAAATAGTTTGAAAGGGTATACTTATCGAGTAGTCCGATATAAATTTGGTCAAATTTTGATAAGTGGTTGTTGAATTAGCTTCAATAATACGTACCTGACTACCTTACCTCTAACTACCTAAACACAAAAATGCTTTTAACATTGTTGTTATGGCGAGAAACTTAGAAAATTGATTACCTATATTGATAATTGATAACTATCGTCGAATTTTAAGCATACGAGGACATCAATTTGTCACCGTTACACTGATGCGACGGGTAGCGATATGTAAACACGATAAAACAAAACACAGACAGAATTGATAATGTTCTGAGGGTCAATAGCCGCAAATGAGATTAAAAAATCTTTTTTTTTGTTTTATCGTGTTCAGATATCGAGACCTGTCCAGTCGACGGAATTTAGTAAGACAATTTTTGACTTCGTGACGGATTACGGCCCACTCCCTCTCGCCGACAGAACGCCTGTGTCCCAGCAGTGGGAACGATATAGGCTGATTATGGTTATGTGTATGTTTTGAGGTTTTAGTTTCGCAGTTTAGTTTAGAAATAGCAAAATCTGCGTTTTACATTTAAATTTTTACTAGCGGCTTTGCTCGCGTTAATTTAGAATTTGACAAATAATTCTGGTTGTACTCTGCTAGTAATAATATCATTCAATCATGATTCGAAAGACACGTGGCGCCATCTATTATCATAAAAACGTTATTGTTGTTTTCCTCGGAAACAGTACATTTTCGGGATGAAAGGTTCTGTACACGTATATGCAAAATTTCAGGGTGATCGTTTCAGTGGTTTAGGCGTGAAAAGGTAAAAAACAAACTTACTTTCGCATTTATAATATTAGTTGAAATGCATTTTTTTTTTAAATAAACCTGATGATTTTCAAATAATGCTACAATGACCTATTCAATGATATCCTACTTGGCATAGTTCGCTGAGTTAATATTTTTTTTCATTTTCACATTAAGGCGTCTGGTTGTCGCCATATTAAATTTTGATTACTGTCATGTCTTCTGTGACACTCACAAGATTAAGAGAAATTGACACAGGTAAGAATCATCAAAACCTGCCCACGCGTCTCTAGAGTGCCACAAAGGAACAATCATATTACATACATAGGCTGATAAACACATTGCCATTACCGTCCACAGTCGGGTAATAAAAAATAAATATACAGTTTTAACCCCGCTACGGTTTTTTATACTTCATCATCTGCTAAACCTTTTACCCAAATACGTTGTGATCAGCATCCAGTCTAACCAGCTGAAAACTAATATTACACAAAGAGCGACTGCCTATCTGACCTCCACAACCCAGTTACTGGGTAATACGATACCTCTTGGTAAGACTGGTTGTCAGACTCGGGCTTCTGACGACCCGTAACGACTGTCAAAGATCCACAAATGACAGCCGGGACCAACGGCTTAACATGCTTTTATAACTTAGCCACAAGCCCCTCTGATTTTATTAGATACACATAAGTATGTATCTATACAAAAGCACTCAAATTCACTTATATTTAGGGGTTTTTCTTTTTTTGAGGATGGATGGATCGTCAAATAACTTCTCCGGAGCGGGAGGCCGTGTCAGATTTTTACTGAATAAAACCCACCAGTGTTACTTCAGTTGCCTGTGTGCCAGGGGTCACGGTATCTCTTTCTAACAACCCGTATCATCATGATCAGCCTGTAACATTCCCACTGTTAGGACACAGTCCTCCTCTCAGCGAGAGGGAGTGGGCTGTAATCCCCTACGCGGGCCCAGTGCGGGTTGGTGGATGTCAAATGTCTTCGAATTTTTGGTTCTAGGACATGCACTGTTATCCTTCACCGTTTTGAGAGCAGTGGCGATTTAATAATGTACACAAAGTAAAAATAAGGTGTATTGAAATATTAATATACTGTTTTTACATTTATCTTATTTCTATAAAATCACTTCGAACACAAACAATAATACGCTCTTAATAGTCCCAATTTTTTGGGCTTTAGTCTCCATATATATAGACTTGGTAATCATAGCCGCGGCCTCTACGCGATAGGAACCTGATTGTAACGTTGTTTGATCCTAAACCTCCTGACATGATGGTTGCTGATGAGCCCTCATGTTCGAAGGAGAAATATACATCATAAATATGAAATTCTCTCGGAACAGGATGCTTGACGATCCCGGTCCTGAAAAAACAAAATAACATAACATTAAGCATCATTTATTTACATTTGTTTTATTAATGTATTTATTTCCCTTATTCCAATAAATACAAATACTGATTTTTTTTAATATAATATATATGAAACATAAAAATAGTAGCCCACTGGTATCGGGTACAGGGTCCAAGCTACCGGCGGTCAGGGCTCCAGAGAGAGGAACCTCCTAACAATGCGAGTCGTGTCAAGAAGTTATTTTAATTGTTATAATTTAGTTTTATTTATTAATTTTGTTATAATGTTTAATGAGTGTTTTGTCGTATTTATTACTAATTATTTAAAATTATAATCAAATTATTTGTGCGCCGTTGACGGCAAGACATAGCGTTAATTTTTGTTAACAATATCGAAATCTGTACTTTACATTTGTGCTCTACGAATAAAATTATTTCAATTTTAATTAGAACTTTTAATTCCGCAAAGATTTGGGCAGAGGTATACCTATAGTACACCCACTTTTCGCCAGTTATGTTTAAGTTACTTGTAATAGGGGGTGAGCCTATTGCCATCATTCGGCCACAAATCCTACTCCGGGCTGCAAGTGAATAATTCTAAATAGAAAACCTCAATAACTTTGCTCGACCTAGGAATCGAACCCAAGACCTCATACTCAACAGCAGCGCTTACCACCACTAGACAAATGAGGCAGTTAAAATAAAAATAGTCAGGAAAAACGGAGTTCACTGCAAGTTTTTCGTCGGCGCTAACAAAAACATAACAATTTTTTGTAAAAAACTGCTCACTTTTCTTGATAACTCTAATTTTCAAAATAAGATACTTTTTCATAACTTTTGTCTGTTAATTGACTGGCTAACAGTGACTTATGACAGACGTGGAATTGTGGTAACTACTAAAACAGAAGCTCAAAGAAAATCAGTGTAACATACAAGATTAAACTTTAATAAAAGCGGTAGGTTTACATTTCATTCTTATCATGAATAGCACCAACAAAAGACGAAACGCATATCTACAGACATTTTACCGTCCATAGACTTCGATCTGGTAGTTATAGCCGCGGCTTCTAGCTGACTGAAGCCTGATCGTGACAAAGTTACTTCCAACTCCTCCAGATCTGATGGATGAGGTGGCGCCCTGTACAGTTCCCACATGCACCACCCGGATCGCGGTTATCTGGAAGGAGTTAGTGCGGAAAGTGATGTCTTGAAGATGAATCACGTTGTTAGCAGCTCCCCTGATGTGAGCGGATCTGAAAACACATGAAAAGCTCATGAGGAGACAAAAAATCACTTCTATCGCCATAATATAGCATATTCAGACAATAACGTCCCCACTATTGGGATACAGGCCTCCTCTCTGTAAGAAGGAGTTGCCGCAATCACATCGTGGATGTCACATGTCTTCAAATTTTTAGTTCTAGGACATGCTAGTTTCCTCAGGATTTTTTTCTTCACCGTGAGCAGTGGTGATGATTTAAATTACACAAAAGAGAGTGCTTGCCTGGGTTCAAACCTAAGACCTACAGCTCGCAAGTTAGGAGTGCTACTACTGGCTAACTACTAGTCGACTTAATGTAGCACTTTTACGAATAATCGTGATTATCAATCGCCCACTAAGGTGCATTATTGAGTGTAATGCAACCCACCTGGCGAGCAGCCTGCTGTTGCCGATGGTGCCTACGCTCAGGTTACGCCGAGAGGCGATCGCAGTCAGCGGCGGCAGCTCAGCCACGTCGCTCACGTCAACCTCCTCATGCGTCACTATCATCTCGGGCGCTTCTACCACGTCATTTCTGACAAATGCTGCTGACGCCGCCGCTGCTAACAACACTACGAAAACTAGGCTCTTCATCTGGAATTATAATGAGTCGATTTTATTGATTTGACCAGTGTGTCACACAAGCTTAAGCGTACGTGAAGGTCGGAAATAATACCACGGAAAAGTTTTACCGAGATATAAACAGTATTCTTTCTTTCATTAGTTAAGGTGCGAAAAGGTTACAAACAGACACTGATACTTTTGATAGCATGATAAATAAACCTGCATGGGCACTTATAAAGCGTCATAAGCTAGGTGCACATTTCCAATTTGTCGCTTTCTGTGGAGAAGAGTCGGCCAGAAACTCCACGGTTACTCTTTTAAAAATAATTGGTTGCACAATGTTTTCAAATTACAGTGATAATAGGTATGGGAGGAGAGTGTACGACTGTCAATAACTACCAGGTACTTAGAGGAATGAAAATAAAGAATAGAAAATCGTCTATAAATCTGTAGATTTATGGACGATGTCTGTAAGGCCTACAACTCATTCACAATATGTAAAAGAATCTACTTAGATAAAATCAACTTATTTAAATCAAGTGACATGATTTCCATGATACTGACTTAATTCGTTAAAAAATGGTTGTGTTTATCTATTATAGTATAAAATGCACTTACCTTGACAATATGACTAACTACGGGTTGATTCTCAAAACACTTCAGTTGACTCCTTAGAATTCACTGCTGCTGTAGTTGCATTCTGGAGGAAGCCGTATTTATACTAGAATTGCATTTATGATAAGAAGATAATATAAGTTATCTAATAAATATATAAAAATATATAATGACAATGACTTTGATTATTTATGTAGTGGTTATAAATTTGCTTTAATACATTATTATCTCCATGCGATAATACATATTAATAGCTATGAGGATAAACATTCCTAAATAAAAATGGTCAAAATATTTTTACGCATTCATTTTCATACAAAAAAGACAACGAATTTTTACAAAATATGTCTTATAATTTCTATACAAAAAAACTCCCTCGACTTAATTTAAAACAGAACTCAACACTCCATTATAAGCACGTTATCTGAAATAGACTTGAATTCTATAGTGGTATCCGCGGCCTGTAGCTGATCGTATCCTGATTGAGACAAAAGAGCTTCAAACTCAAACTCAAACTCAAAGCATTTATTTCAATTAAACCATTTACAGGCACTTTTTAAATTGTCAAAAAGTCGATCAGTTGGAAAGTTGAAGCTAGTTGCCCATTCCAAAACGTAGATCTCTATGGAGAAGAACGGGCAAGAAACTCCACGGACACTCTTTTAAAATCAAGTTGAAATATTACAAAATCTTGGGAACATTATTCTTGTTGCTTCTGTATGTGAGAACAATGTCAAAAAATGTAATTATAAACAATTCTAAATACAAGATAAAAATAAGCCCTGGAAGTTAGGAGATGACCAGTCTCAACCGACAGCGCCCGTTCACGAACTTGACGCGTGGATCAGCACCATCCAGCTCAACCATTTTGTAGGGAACCGAATGATCCAACACACGCGCCACCATCAGTGAGACATTTATGTGAGCATGACATACTCTCAACTGCCATGCTTTTTCAAGTCAACGTACATCATAACAACACAATAAACGGATGCATGATGGACGAACGCTTCCAATACCGAGGAGCCAACAAAGTGCGTGTCACGTACCTCGAGGCGGTAGAGGTCGGAGGTACCCAGTGGGGACAGCCTTCACTCAGGGCAGGAGGCGTTGGATTCAACCAAGCGACCATCAGACTGACAACAGCCAGAGGCCGCGGATACTACTACTTGGTCCGAATCTACGGCCGTTAAGCATTTTAATTATAATTCAGCAGGAAATGTAAGTAACGCTGATGTGCAAATGCATTCGTTTTACAAAAGTCGTTGTCAATGGCCTCTACTTCAAATTTGACTTAAATGTTCCGCTAAAACAAAGACACAGTTATTTTACCACTTTGATCTATATTCTTTTTTTATATGGTTGCTGTTAGAAGTAAAAGATCTGTTGAATGGAGTATATTAAAGCTCATTTCTAATATTAATATTGCAAGGGGTAAATGCAAGGTAGGTAATACCGCCTGATAATTCATTCATATTCAAGGTCATTACCTAAAAAAATATTCTTACTTGTACATCTATCTTTGTTCTGTTATTGGGTTTGGTTTCCGCACTTAGACGTGGACCATTGTGCGTGAGCCATGGGGGCCATCGGTTGTTATTCCAGCCAGCCCACCTCCGTCCAGAAGTTGGCTATAACTCCTGGTCTGTTGGGAATATCCGTGTAGGATTTGGCTGCCGCAAGTGTTTCTGTTCTAATCTGGGCTACGCCTGTGCATTCGAAAAGCACATGCGCAACGGTTTCCTCAGTCTCCATGCAAGCCCTGCACAGGGGGCTGTCCGTTATGCCTATTGTGTTTGTGTACATTGTTCTAAAAGTGTTAAACATCAACAACAACCCGGTACTTTTTTAATATCGATATTACTTTTAATTAATACATGCAATTAATACCTCAATCCCCTGCCTTCATTTATCATATCACCTTTGATAAATTGGCTTATTCTTAATCATGGAACATGCTGAAACTTTACAATGCATTTGTTTTGTGGCTCAAGGACACTGCATTTGCAAAGAGATGTAATTTTTCCATCTTCTTTAATCTTGTCTTTATCTTATTGTGCATCAATAATGGCCTGCAATGATCTTTAAATATAACTATCCTCGATGGTGGTTGAAAATATAGAGGTATGAGGAACAGGGTGTAAAGTTCACTCATACTCTATTGGTAAAGGAGGATCCTTCAACCAGGCGGGTGTTGTGTCTGGTGGGCTACTGCCCAACGATTGATGTCGGGATGTTTTTATATATGCAGATCGCATGGTAAACTCTGCTTGCGCGATGTCGCTGATGTAGTTGCGGCGTGACGTCAAGTCTTGAGTATTTCGCATATTGCATTGTAGATGGCGCCACTTCACTTTTTGTGTTTTCCACATTTGTTGATTTTAAGTTTCGTATGTGGGGCATCCGGCGGGCAAGGTGTCCGCCACAAAAACATGCAAGATCTGCCTAGCCTTATCCCAGCTATGTTGGGGTCAGCTCCCAATCTACCAGCATTTACTAAGAAAGTGGTACCACTATTTCACAAAGCTACTGGGTAATACTATACCCCTAGGCAAGACTGGCTGTCAGACTTGCGGGCTTCTGACTACCCATAACGACGACTGTCAAAGATCTTAAGACCTTCAAACGTCAGCCACCAATTGTTTAGTGCTAATGCTTTAGCTTTCGCAAAGCTCGCTAAACAGTTATCCCTCTGTGCCTCCACAGAAGGGTTTCGGTGTGTAAAGGATTGTCGAGAATGTACCTCGTCAAGAATTAATTTACCTTAAAGATTGTCTTATTTCGATGTAATGATATAGTAAGTGCCCCCGATACACGAAAACCCACCTCATATAAATTGGTGTATGGGCACTACAGTTATTGTGGTTTTGAGATCATAGACTCTTAAATTAGATGTTAAGAGTCTATGATCTCAAAATCACAATGACTGTAGTACTCAGGCGTTTATATAGCACTCAGAAATTTAGATAGTTCTGAGTGTTATATAAACGCCTGGGTAATGACAGGATGCACGCGGTTGTACAGGTGTCTGAACTCCTGCAGGTTGCAAAATAATTGATGCCCAAGCATCATTTAGTAGTTACTGACTCCGCAAATTATTTAGGTGTGATGACACTAATCAATCTACATTCTTAATTATCTTTATTTCTGTAATCCCTATTATACGTATTCACAGGAAATTTACTCAAAAACGACTATAACATTTTTAACATTCTCTCATCAACCACGTAAGTATTCTTTTTAGCATAATTTTTGTTCTTTTAATGTTATCATTACAGCATCGCAATCCAACATAAACATGATTAATTAATAGATAAAATATGGAAGTCATTAACAGAGTGTTTCCCCGAGTTTGCTCTATATTCAATATTTTCGACCTTTGTTTTACAGAAATATTAAAAAGTGAGCGTTAGCTGAAGGTCCTGGAATCAATGCTGTATGTATATCGCATGAAATGAAATGAAATTGTTTGTTCTGTAAATCAGAATCACTTTTACGCGTCAAAATATAAACAGAGCTGGCCAGTGCTGGAGGCTAGTGCTGCAGGAGCTGCTGGCGCTGCTGGCTAGTGCTGCTGGCTAGTGCTGCTGGCTAGCGCTGCTGGCTAGTGCTGCTGGCTAGTGCTGTTGGCTAGTGCTGCTTGCTAGCGCTGTTAGCTAGTGCTTTTGGCCAGTGCTGTTGGCTAGTGCTGGAGGCTAGTGCTGGAGGCTAGTGCTGGAGGCTAGTGGTGGAGGCTAGTGTTGGAGCCTACTGCTGGAGGCCGGTAGTGGAGGCCACAAAATGATACATCGTTTCAATCGTTATCTAATTGAATGACCTCCTTCTTCATTTTTGTTGAGAATTATAATGAGAGATTTAGGTTGTTTTGAAAGACTATTTACTGCAATTTTTTTTCGACAAATGGATTGATCTTGAACTGAAGTTAATTGCTGTAGTTTTTACTTTTTTGGCTGGGGGCGAGTGTTGCTCGCCAGTGCTGATGGCCAGTGCTGCTGGCCAGTGCTGCTGGCCAGTGGCCATTATTAAATATTTTTTCACACCATCTGGGTGTGAAAAAATAAAATGTAGTGGTTGGAAAATAAATAAAGGACGCATTCGCTATGAGGATAATATAACTAAATAAAAATAATCGAAATTTTTGTTATGACTTTACTATTTTATGCAAAAAAGAATATATCACGCGTTTTACAAAAAATTCAGATAACTTGTAACCAAAAAGAAACTCCCTAGTCTTAATTTAAAACAAAACTCTAATAAGTACATTATCTGGCATAGACTTGAATTCTGTAGTGGTATCCGCGGCCTGTAGCTGATCGTATCCTGATTGTGACAAAGGAGCTTCCAATTCCTCCATTCAAGATGGATGGCGTTGCGTTCTGTGAGGCCCCCACGCGGTTCACGCGGATCGCGCTCACGCGCCGGTTCGTGCGGATCGTTATATCTCTCACGTGGAAATGATTGGCGATGCCGTTGGCCCTGATCTCGCTACTGTAAATAGAAAAATGGTCATGGTCCGGAAAAATGTAGTTTATCTCTAATTGTTACATGTACATTACACATACACACATACTTATATTGAATCCATTTCCCGAGTTGACAATGTTGGTGAGGAATATAAATCTAAGAATCACCACTATTCCCAGCTAATCTTTAAGATCCCGAAGGTCTACATCATGCTGTGAGTGAACCATATTCAATTGCTAGACGTGTATTAATTTTCTTTTTATTGAATGATAGAATGTGGCCGTTATTTCTTGATTCACTTTAAAATTTCATGATTTGTTGATGGTTACTTACTTGTATACTAGGGCATCACCAGAAGCGATAGATCCCACGTTCAGGCTACGCCGAGTGGCTACTGCAATCTTTGCCGGTGCGTCAACCTCGTCAGTCAGCTCACTCACGTCAGTCAGCTCATTCACGTCAGTCACATCCACCTCTGGCAGCTCGTACACGTCCACGTAACCCACATTATCACCGTCTGCCCCCTCAAGCAGCTCCACCGCGTCAGGCACTTCTCTGCTGAGTACCTGAGCTGTTGCTGCTGCCGCTAACAACACGACGAGGAGTACGCTCTTCATCTGGAATTATTTTATGCCTTTGTTAAATACCAAATTAAGTATCACGATAAATAACCTCCTTACGAAAAGGTGTTTAAATTGTCCTGGCCAGAAAAAATATCACTTATTTAAATTATTGCTTAGACTTGATCCACAAAACTCTGAAGTTAACTGCTTTGAGGTCAGTGTGAGTATAAGTTGTATTCTGAAGGAGCCGGTATTTATAGTGAAATTAGAAAACAAACGCTTATGATAAGATAATATCTGACCCAAATAACGGTTCATTACCTGCATATAATCTACCTATGCCTGTACCTATGCCGTCTAATCAGTGACGTAGAAAACAACAGACGACATTGAAATTTTTTTAAAGATGCTTTAAATTTTAGAAGTTTATCACTGAGCCTTTTAGTTTGTTTCTCTTACTCAAGCGATAACATCAATAACAAATTTAAAAGAAAATCAATAAAAATAATCACGATGAGACACTGTATAATACCTTGGTACCCAATAATTACTTATAATTATTTTCGACTCAAACTCAAACTCAAAGCATTTATTTCAATTAAACCATTTACAGGTACTTTTGAATTGTCAAAAAGTCGATCAGTTGACTACATATTATACCTAGAGATGTCCAATCAACTAGCGCATATTATAACGCTACGCGCTACGCGATAAGCTACGAGTATCTACGGCGTAGCTACCATGTTGTGATTTCCGCGCCTTTGATTTTTTTTTGTTAGATCTAAAGGACTTAATTAATGTTTTCATTGTAATTCATGGAATGTTAATAACGCTGATGTGCAAATGCGCTCGTTCTAAAAAAGTTGTTGTCAATGGCTTCCACTTCAAATCAGTCTCAAATGTTCCGCTAAAACTACTACATACAGTTATTTTACTACAGTGATCATTATTCTCGTTGCCATATGGTTGTTGTCAGAGTTAAAAGAACTATTCAATGGACTTCTGTTAAATCTAATTTCTAATATTCGTTTTACTTGGGGAATTCCGCCAAAATTTATTCATCTTCAAGGTCATTACTTAAAAATTGGATTATTATTTGTACGTCGTATTTAAAGGGTTTAAGTTCAACTGCGTAATAGCTCCGGTACTTTTTAATATCGATACATAATATACCTTCGCGTATGATAAGACTGCTCACCTTTGATAAATTGGCTTATTTTTAATTATGGATCATGTTGTCTGTACCTTTTTGTACATCAAAATGGCCTCCAAGAACGGTTGATTACAGCTATACTCGATGGCGGTTGAAAACATAGAAGATCTGCCTAGCCTTATCCCAGCTATGTTGGGGTTGGCTCCCAATCTACCAGCATTTAGTAAAAAACAAGTACAAGTATTTTAAAAAGTTACTGGGTAATACGATACCCCTAGTCAAGACTGGCTGTCAGACTTGCGGGCTTCTGGTTACCCATAACGACGACTGTCAATAATCTACAAATGTCAGCCGGGATCAACTGCTTCAGCGTGCTTTGGGACAAAGCACACTACAAAGTTTCCCTCCGTGGTGGTAACCACAGAGGTGTCTCGGTCTGTAAAGGATGGTCACTCATCCACGGACCTCCCTCGGCAAGAGTTAAATTACCAAGACCATCGACCTGTAAGGCTATTAATATTAAGTACGAGCTCCTGAGTCGCGTACACGGACACGCAACTCAAATAAATTGGTGTATCGGCAGGACACTCATAGTGGTTATGAGATCTTAATTTCAGTTCTGAGTGCTACATTAACGCCTGGGTATGGGTACTGTATTTAACAGGGTGCACAATTGCACACCTATAACCTGCACGCACAGGTCTCTCAACTTGTGCATATTAATTAAAAATAATTCATTTACAGACACCTTACTGATTCCGCATATTGTGTCGGTGTGATGACACTAATAATCAATCTGCATAATTATCTTTATTTCTGTAATCCATCTAATAAGCTACCACATGTTTATTTTTTAGACCACTACATTCTTATCACTCTCTTATCAACCACGTTTACTATTTTTAGAATCATTTTTGTTTTTTTGATGTTATCGGTATCAACATTAGCATGATTATAGATAAAATATTTGAAGTCATTAACAGTGTGTCCCCGAATTTGCCCTAGATTTAAATAATTTCGACGTTTGTTTTATATATACATAATTGTTTTTGTTTAAAAGTGAGCGTTAGCTGAAGGTCCTGGAATCAATTCGGTATAAAAATCGCATGAAATGAAATGAAATTGTTTATTCTGTAAATCAGAATCACTTTTACGCGTCAATATAAAAAATAAGCTATGTCGATGCCGATATTTCCTATCTGACTATCCCTGAGAAGCAATGGCTAAACCAACTCAAGGGTCAAAGTCTTTTTTTAAGTCCAGACATAATCTTCGAGCGGGCCAAGTACGTGAAATGGTCTTTTGAAAAAAGAACCACACAGATTTGAGTGAACCAGTCCATTCAGCCAAGCATTTGTCAGTAATCACGTAGCTCAAGTCAGCCCTTGAGGAGCTCAACGACTCGACGATGTACGTATTGGGTTATCGTATTACTCAGCAACTGGGTTATGGAGGTCAATAAGGCAATTCGCTCCATGAAAAATGCTGGTATTCAAATGCAGCCGTTTAGACTGGAAGTCCACCCCAACATAGAAAAAGCTAGGCAGAAGATGCTAAACGGTGTTTTAATAAGTTAAAAGAACTGATGAAAGTGGTAGCGTATGACTATCATCTGTTGATAAAAATAAAGAGGAATTGATGTTGTATTCAAACCACACCGTAGGTTTCTTTATCTGAACACTATATATACATCGCAAACCTGTAGTAATTTAATGCAAGCAAAATCCACTTCGAACACTGAATTATCGGCGGCAATCTACAAACCTACTTAGGCCGTCGCTATGAGAGTTTGGTAAAACAATCGTTATTATTACGTACCGTGGTTCTTTTTTCTTTATTCCAATAATTTGTACCAATAAATATACAATTAAGTACTAGCGCTTACTGAATTTTGGTACTTTATGTCATCATACTAAATTACAACTAGGTATTTCTGTATAAGTTCACCTGACGAATGCAACTCAGAAAATGATACACACAAAACTCGTTACTAACTTGTATTAATTCAAACTTAAAAATTCAATCTTTCCTGCGATATTCCACCACAGGCTAAAAAAATATTATTTTGTTACAAGAACATGAGCAGACCAAAGCACAAAAGTTGTTCTGCCAGGATTCATTGTAACAAAGCGCAAAATACATATTTCTAAGTGTGATATTCTGAATTTAACTTGAAATCCAGAAGAAATGGGTGACTTGGACGGACTTTCTAATTTTAAAGTTGCTTCCCATTCTATACGTAACATCCGATTTTCAATTGTACGTTATTTTGACGTCAAGTCCATTATTTCATGTCAGTTTACTAATGTAATGCTGTCCCGTGAAAGGTTAACAATGTACTAGGTCATAATTAATACTATAATAATATTTATTTTTTTTACTGGTCGATAGCCGCGTTAAAAACAGTCCGCGATATCATGTTTCTATCTTTTATATTTTAGCAGAGATGAGCAGAGAGATAGATAGTACGCAGCGTCCCCCTGATGTAAGGCAATATGTAATGTTAGCACATGTAAGCAAACCAGAAAAGTAGCTCTGGCAGTGGCTTCTTCAAGGACTGCAGCTACTTTATTGAGCGACGGTAAATCTACAGACTCTGCCTTCAAACTCCCACTGACAGTTTCATTGGAGCAACAGTCGATTTGTTCGATATCCAAAAATGAACCTTTTTGTCAGTTGTTACATGATACGCCGCTGAGCTAGAGGCTAGTGCTTAGGCCAGAGCTGGTGGCCGATGCTGGTGGACAGTGCTGGTTTACGAAATAAAGAACTATTCTTAACTTGGATTCAAAATAGTTTATTGATTGGTAATAATTGGCTGGTTCTACAATAAAGAGAGTCCAAAGAAAACATAACGCACTTTTATGTGTTGACTATGATTAAGAAAATAGGTTGACATTATTTGAAATTCTTATAATTCAATAGCACTAACATGGAAAACATCAATTGACTCCAGAAGTCCATTGCTTCGCATAGTTTATCGTCCATAGACTTCGATCTGGTAGTTATAGCCGCGGCTTCTAGCTGACTGAAGCCTGATCGTGACAAAGTTACTTCCTACTCCTCCAGCCCTGATGGATGAGGTGGCACCCTGTACGGTCCCCACGTGCACCACCCGGATCGCAGTTATCCGCAAGGAGTTAGTGCGGAAAGTGATGTCTTGAACATGAATCACGTTGTTAGCAGCTCCCCTGATGTGAGCGGATCTGAAAACACATGAAATGCTCGTGAGGAGAAAAATATTTGCAGTCCATTGCCATAATGTACCATGATTAGCCTTTAACTTTCCCAGTGCTCTCTGTAAAAGGGAGTGGGCCATAATCACATTTACCGTTTTGTGAGCAGTGGTGATGATATAAATTACACAAAGTAAAGTGAATGCCTGGGCTTGAACCCACTCGCCAGAACTCGTAAGGCAGTTATCACTTTGCCAACGCCAGTCATCATAGAGTAGCGACTCACGAAAATTGCCAACTATCAATTGCCTAATTATGGGATATCATTGAGTATAATGCTGCCCACCTGGCGAGCAGCCTGCTGTTGCCGATGGTGCCCACGCTCAGGTTTCGTCGAGAGGCGACCGCAGTTAGCGGCGGCAGCTCGGCCACGTCGCTCACGTCAAGCTCCTCATGCGTCACTATCATCTCGGGAGCCTCCACCACGTCATTTCTGACAAATGCTGCTGACGCCGCCACTGCCAACAACACCACGAGAACTAGGCTCTTCATCTGGAATAATTTTAAGTCGATTTTATTGATTTGATCATTGTGTCATACTAGCTTAGGTACACGTGGAGGTTGGAAACAATACCAAGGAAACGTACCACCGGGATATAAACTATCTACCTAAATGACAGTGAAGGTGTGAAAAGGGTTACAAACATATACAAATTATTTTGTTAATATATCGTAATAAATATTAGGACGGATATTTTCTTGCTTAGAAAATGGACCAATATGACTATTTCGCTTGTCTTGTCATAGTTTTAGATACAGCTCTGAAGTACTATCTCGTAAGCTCAATTTGTTTTTTTTTTATAGTTGTGTGTATCTATTATAGTATGACAAATGCACTTACCTTGACAATGTGACTACGACTTGATTCTCAAAACACTTCAGGTGACTCCTTACAGTTCACTGAGGAAGCCGTATTTATACTAGAATTGCATTTATGACAAGAAGATTATATAAGTTATCTTGTAAATACCAACAATATCTAATGACACCAACTTTGATTATTTATGCAGCGGTTATAAATCCGCCTTAATAGATACTTAATTCCATACGATAAGTAAAATTTATAGCTATGAGGATAATTTACTAAAGAAAAGTTATCAAAATATTTGTTAAGAGTTTACTATTTTTATAAACAAAAAAGAAAACGCATTTTTACAAAAAAATCTCTTTAATGTCCATGCAAATGAACTCCCTAGCCTTATTTTAAAACAGAACTCAACACCCCATTGTAAAAGCATATTATCTGACATAGACTTGAATTCTGTAGTGGTATCCGCAGCCTGTAGCTGATCGTATCCTGATTGTGACAAAGGAGCTTCCAATTCCTCCATTCAAGATGGATGGCGTTGCGTTCTGTGAGGCCCCCATGCGGTTCACCCGAATCGCACTCACGCGCCGGTTCGTGCGGATTGTTATATCTCTCACGTGGACGTTATTGACGATACCTTTCGCCTTGATCTCTTTACTGTGAACAGAAAAATGGTCATGGTCCGGAAAAATGCAGTTTATCTCTAATTGTTGACATGTTTTTCATACATGCCAACAATACATTTCTTGAGTTGCAGAGTTGATGAGGAATAGAAATCTACCGATCACCACTATTCCCAGCTTATCTTTAAGATGCCCAAGGTCTACATAAGTGGGTGACCCACATTCAATTGCTAGCCGTGTATTATTTTTCTTTATATTGAATGATAGAATGTGGCCGTTATTTATTGATTCACTTTAAAATTTTATGATCTATTTATGGGTACTTACTTGTATACCAGGACATCACCAGAAGCGATAGATCCCACGTTCAGGTTACGTCGAGTGGCTACTGCAGTCTTCGCCGGTACGTTAACCTCATCAGTCAGCTCACTCACGTCAGTCAGGTCGTCCACGTCAGTCACATCCACCTCTGGGAGGTCGTACACGTCCACGTAACCCACATCATCACCGTCAGCCCCCTCAAGCAGCTGCACCACGTCAGGCACTTCTTTGCTGAGCACCTGAGCTGTTGCTGCTGCCACTAACAAAATGACGAGGAGTACGCTCTTCATCTGGAATTATTTTATGCATATTGTTAGATAGCAAATTAAGTATCACCACAATTGATATACTAACAAAAAGTTATTTTTAAAATAACATTAATAATAAACGAAAATTGTCCTGGCCTTTATTAAATACTAGGTACGCCTCCCGGTTTCACCGGCATAAGTTTAGATTCCGTGGGAATATTGGGATAAAAAGTACAGTACACAATAAATTACTCAGCGCACGACAAACAAAAAAAAAAATGGGCAAAAATTTGCTACTTTTGGTTACATTATTGCAATTTTCTTAAGGATATCTTTTTTTTTAATACATTAAAGTCTATGTTACTTTCTGGTAGTTAAGTTGTCTATTAGTGAAAAATGTATTAAATCGGTCTAGTAATTTCGGAGCCTATTCGGTACACGACACTATACAATACCTTGGTGCCAAATAGTTACTTATAATTATTGCCATTTGTGTCGCATTTTCAACTATATATGAGTACCCATATATGTCCAACCAACTAGTGCATATCGTAACGCTACGCGCTACGCGAAGAGCTACGAGTATCTACGGCGTAGCCGCGATGTTGTGATCACGCCTTTGAAATAACTATCTTTTTATGAAAGCAGATCTAAAGGACTTAATAAATGTTTTAATTAATGGAATGTTAATAACGCTGATGTGCAAATGCGTTCGTTCTACAAAAGTTGTTGTCAATGGCTTCTACTTCAAATCAGTCTCAAATGTTCCGCTGAAACTACTATATTACTACAGTGATCTTTATTCTCGTTGCTATATGATATGGTTGCTGTCAGTGAAAAAACTGTTCAATAGATTTCTGTTAAAGCTAATTTCTGATATAAGTTTTACTTGCGGAATTCCGTCTAAATTTATTCATCTTCCAGGTCAATACCTAAAAATAAGATAATGTTTGTACATTGTTTTAAAAGGGTTTAAGTTCCACTGCGTGATAACTCCGGTACTTTTTTAATATCGATACATAATATACCTTTGTGTATGATAAGACTGTTCACCTTTGATAAAATGGCATATTTTTAATAATGGATCATGTTGTCTGTATCTTTTCGATAATGGCCTCCAGGAATGGTTGATTATAGCTATCCTCGATGGCGGTTGAAAACATACAAGATCTGCCTAGCCTTATCCCAGCTATGTTGGGATCAGCACCCAATCTACTAGCATTTAGTAACAAAGTATTTTACAAAGTTACTGGGTAATACGATACCCCTAGTCAAGACTGGCTGTCAGATTTGTGGGCTTCTGACTACCCATAACGACGACTGTCAAAGATCTACAAATGTCAGCCGGGATCAACTGCTTTAGCGTGCTTTCCGGCAAAGCACACTACAAAGTTAACCCGCTGTGCCTTCACAGAGATGTCTCGGTCTGTAAAGAATGGTCATCCATCCACGGACCGACCTCAGGAGAAGTTATTTAACCTTGAAGACCAACTCGTTTCGCTGTTAGTATATAGTACGAGTCCCCGATCCGCATACACGGAAACCCACCTCAAATAAATTGGTGTATGGGCAGAACAGTCATTGTTGTCATGAGATCTTAGTCTGTTAAAAGCTAAAGCTTTGAGTTATACAATAACGCCTGGGTACAGGTACTGTAGTTTACAGGATGCACAATTGTACACCTATAGCCTGCACGGGTGTCTGAACTTGTGCAGGTTACTTCAAAATAATTGAAGTGCAAACATCATTTCGTAGGTTACTGAGTCAGCAAATTATGTAGGAGTGATGACACTAATCAGTCTGCATTCGTTAAGGGGAATCTAGTCGCTGGTTCGAACTCACTGGTGGGCCTGGCTAAAAAGCACGCAGTCTCACCAGGCTTCGTGTCAGACAGAGGTAGTATCAGTGATGAGCAGTTAGAGGCTAGTCTACACGCAAAACGTTAGTGAGTGAGATGCAGGATCATTTATAGTAAAACAGGTGCGTACAAAATTAAGAAAAGTCCCTCGGAAAATCGGGTTTTTTAAAAAAACCACTGCATAAATTAATTACCAGTAAAGTTTATTGAACTTTTCTATGATTGAATTTTGTCGGTACCGACTTGGTTTTGGAGATTTTACACTTCTTTTATTACTTAAACACGCCCAAAGTTAGGTTAAATTAGCAAGATAAACGAATTTTTGTTGGCTCCTAACTTTTTAATGGTTTTTTATTTTAGTATTCTGTTTCCGTACAGACAATATTAATAATGAGACAAAACCATACCATGTTTAATTTTTGATGTACATTGTCGAACAGTGGAGTAATACACTCCCGAAGTTTGTATGGGAAAAATGTGAACAAGATCCACCTTAAGTATCTTTATTTCTGTAATCCGTCTTATACTTAATCACAGGACATTAATTGAAGAAAACAACTACATTCTAATCCACCACGTATTCTGTTTTTGCATCCTTTTTGTTTTATTTTAATGTTATCAGCATACTCGTATTATAGGTATCCAACTTATGCATGATAATAGATAAAATGTTTGAGTTCATTAGCAGTGTTTCCCCGAATTTGCCCTATATTTAAATACTTTCGACCTTTGTTTTACAGAATTAGGTACTATGAAGCATTAAACAAAAACCTATTAGGCAAAAACAAGCAAGTGTGAGCGTTAGCTAAAGGTCCTGGAAGCAATGCGGCTTATTAATAGCTTGAAATGAAATTGTGTATTCTGTAAATCATAATCACTTTTTCGTGTAAATTATAAAAAATAAGCTATGTGTATATGTCGATATCTCCTATCTGACTCTCCCGGAGAAGCAATGACAATACAAACTCGAATTTCAAAGTCGTTTTTGAAGTCCAGACTTCGTGGCTCTGGCCAAAAGACCGTTTCACGCAATTAGCCAGATCATGGGAAGAAAATGTAGATTACATTATTTTCACATGATCTGGCCAAGTGCGTGAAATGGCCTATTAAAGAAAGAACCACTCAGATTCGAGTGAAAACAGAGATCTGGCTAGCCTTTTTCCAGCTATGTTAGGGTCGGTTCCCAATCTACCAGTACTTAGTAAAATAACAAAACCAGTATTTTATTCACTGGGTAATACGATACCATTGACTTTTAGCGTTGCGGGCTTCTGACTACCCATAACGATGACTGACAAATATCTACAAATGTCAGGCGGGACCAACTGCTCAGTGTGCTTTTCCAGGCACGGAGTGGTCTTAGAATGTAAAGGATGGCCATCCCACAGACCAACCTCGGCAAGAATTACATAACCTTGGAGTTTTAGTCTGTTATTATTCAGCATGAGCCCTCGATGCTTATACACGGAATCCGACCTCTTATAAATTGGATTTCGGCTATCGTATAGTTTAGTCTCTTAAAAGCTAAAGTTTTGATTGCCCAAATAAACACCTAGGTATAGATACTGTAATTTACAGGATGCACATTTGCGCATCTGTAGCCTGCACAGGTGTCTGAACTTGTGCTTAGTACAAAGAACATTATGTATGTTACTGAGTCCGCAAATTATGTAGCTGTCACAATACCAATCAATCTACATTCTTAATTATCTTTATTTCTCTAATCTGTCTTATACGTAATCACAGGTAAATTACTCAAAAACCACTATATTTGTATCATTCTCGTATCAACCACGTGTTCTATTTCTGAATCATTTTTGTTTTTTTAATGTTGTAGGTAAATCATCGGTATCAATATAAGCATGATTATAGATAAAATATTTGAAGTCATTATTAAAGTGTTTCCCCGAATTTGTCCTAGATTGAAATACTTCCGCACTTTGGCTTACAGAGTAAAAAAGGTACTAGAAAAAACCTAATAGAAAAAAAACTAGTTGAAGGTCTTGGGTACCATCCCATGGTCGTGCAATGTGTGCTATTTGGGACTCAATATTGCTTAAAGTAAACGTTTTTTTTTCACAGGAAATATAAACTGTTTATAAATCGTATCTGGGTATCGGTATACTCAGTAATGGGGTTATGGAGGTCAATGTAATGTGCTTCATGAAGAATACTGGTACTCAGCTGCTTCTGGTTAGGCTGGAAGTCCACCTCAACGTAGTTTGGGAAAGTTTAGGCAGATGATGATAAATGTTTGTTAGATAAGTTGAAAGATTTTCTTATGAAAAGGGGTTATTGTTGCGTCTCGAAGTTCAGTTGTCTACGGAAATGTCTGATAAATAATAAAAAAACGGCCTTCCATAGCCTACTCTTCATACTGGAATACAGTTGAGTGCATAATACTGTTTGGTAATTTTATTAATATACAACATTGGGTACCTGCAAGTAACTAAGCGAAATCCTTACCAAAAGAAGGCTGAGCACCAAAAACAGGATAAAATTGTAATCAAATGTATCGACAAAAATAAAATAAGCGAGTCTTCTGATAAAAGTAAAGAGGAAATTTATGTTGCATTCAAAACATACAGTAGGTTTTATTTTCACAATAACATTTATTGGCAACTTGTAGTAATTTAATGCAAGCAAAGTCCATTTCGAATACTGAATTATCGATTCATATAGCGAAGTACTAACAGATTTTACACTAAAATTGATTTTACGAAACCACGCACCTTAAAAAAAATATTATAAGAAAGTCGTTTTACGTTGACTACTCACAGAAACATAGAGTCTGGCACGCTTGCTTTACACAGCATGCATATTTGACAAGCAGTGAGTCTGAAGGAAGTCAAGAGAACGAGCAGATGTGCCGTAATATTAATAGATCAACTCCAACAGCCTGCTGTCACCTGAGGCCCGTCGCGACGTCTCAATCAATGTCCGTCCCGTCCCTTGCTTGAGCCAGCCCGTGCCGCTGAGCCAGTAGCATTAAATACGTGTCTTACTAACAATCAGTCCAATCCTGCCTGACCCTTCCTGCCCTCTTCCAGCGATGCCCTAAGCCGAGGTCCGCAGCCCACAGGGGTGCCCTTAGCGAGCAGTCGCTATAGTTTTTGAGCCCTGGCTGGAAATCGTAATTAATTATGGTTACCACAGGCAAGTCCGATTAAGCAGCCGACAACCTCTTAGGTTAACCTGCGAGAAGTCATTCCAAAAAAGAAAAAAAAAGCTTGTGATCACCAATCTGATTGTGATTATAATTTGGTAACGAGGTTCAATCAATTATTAACATAAAATTTTGCAGTTGATTGCTATCATGTTGCCGACAAGGCTGTCAAAAAAGGCACTTATAAAAGTGGAAACTTGTAATTGGCTTTCTTCTACATGTTACTTCTGACTACTCGAATATATTAGCTGTAAGTTTTCTTAAAATTCATAAAATAAAATAAATAAATAAAATAAAAAAAACGATATCTACTAAACATCGATACTTATCGAATGTTACTCATCATATTAAGGGTGATAATTTCTAAAACAACCTTTCTTCGCGTCGAAGTCGTACAGACAGCAAAATGTACTTAAACGACCCACCGCGTTGCATCACCCGCCCGAGATATTACATTCTCTGACTTCTTTTTCTCGGCTCCTGAGGGTCGTAACGTGATGTTAAATAATATACATACTTTCCTAAAGAAATGGGCCGTCAAATGTAGAAAGCTGCTTTAAATTCCGACTCGTAGTTTCGTAGATCCACAACCAAACTCAACAGCTTAAATATACTACTAAATAATAATAATAATTACTTTCTTTACAAAATATAATAATAGTGTTGGAAAGGAACGGGAATGAACAGTAGCGAGTAGAATCATGCCTATAAGAGTAGTTTCAAACAGATGACAGGTCCTTTTTTACTTGTCAAACGTCGAAGCGTTCACACGTCTCAGCTGTACCGTATTTTGTCAGAGTGGCATTAGTTTCTTCATAACAAAACTGGTGACCTCGCCGACAGCGGTAACTATAGGCCTATTTCACTAGCTACCATAATTTCAAAGGTATTTGACAGCATGCTTAATACACAATTAAGTAGTGGTACTACTATTCACGATAACCAGTTCGGATTCAGAGCTGGGTTTTCAACAGACAGTGCGGTGTTGAGTCTTAAGCATGCTGTGACGTACTATGCGAGACGAGGGACGCCTATTTATGCTTGTTTCCTGGACTTGTCAAAGGCATTTGATCTGGTTTCCTATGATGTGTTGTGGAGTAAATTAGAGCGGGTAAATTTACCCACAGAACTTGTTATTTTAAAGTTTTGGTATGGAAAGCAGATCAACACTGTCCGTTGGGCTGGGGCGTTTTCTCGTCCTTACAGGTTGGAGTGTGGGGTGAGGCAGGGTGGATTGAGCTCACCAACGCTTTTCAGCCTTTATGTGAACAAGTTGATTGGCGAGCTCAGCAGTACCAGGCTCGGATGTTAAATAGACGGTATCGGCGTAAATAATGTCAGTTATGCAGACCACAGGGGGGTGCTGAGCGCGTCAGTCTGCGGCCTGAGAAAACTAACTGGTTGCTCAATGTGAGGCGTATGCCAAAGTTCATGGGCTGGCATACAACGTTAAGAAGACGGAGGTCATGGTCTTTGAGGCTGGGGGTAAAAGTCCTGATGCAGTACCGCCTATATTTCTTTATGGTACACCTCTGCAGAGAGTCTACAGGTTTAAATTTCTTGGTCATATATTGACTCCCGACCTCAAAGACGATGATGACATTGAACGGCAGCGGAGGGCGTTGTCGGTTTGAGCTAACATGCTGGTTCGTAGGTTTGCACGCTGCTCACTTCCTGTTAAAATCACGCTCTTTCGAGCCTACTGTACTTCTTTTTACACGTGCAGCCTGTGGGCTAAATGTTCGCAAAGATCGTACAGCGCTCTCCGCGTTCAATATAACAATGCATTTAGGATACTGGTGGGGCTGCCCCGTTTCTGTAGTGCGTCAGGGATGTTCGCAGATGCGCATGTACATTGCTTTTACGCAACAATGCGTAAGAGGTGCGCTTCCCTAGTGCACAGGGTGTGGGGCAGCTCCAATAGTGTCTTAGGCATGGTTGCGAGTCGCCTGGACTGTGTTTACGTGGGTCACTGTTGTACCGTCTCTGCCGTCGCAACGGTGACTAACCGTTGTTTCTTGTATTGTTTTCCTTGTTTTGTGAATAGTCTGTGGTTACTAGCATAGTCGTAAGTTTTACTAACAATTTTGTTGAGTCTTGGTTACTCGAATAAATAAATATTCCATTCTATTCTATAACTAATTTTGTATTCTAATGATTAATCTATGTACATAAAACAAAATCGGGTTGGTTACGCAACTTATAACTCAAGAACTGCTGGACCGATTTGTATGATCTATAATTCGTTGGGTTTATCGCCACCCCGAATAGCAGAATAACTATAAAAACATGGGAAAATTTACAAAAAAAAGGTTGTCATAACTTAGTAGGAGCTCAGATGTAAGCTAAAAAATGGTTAATGCCGTCGAAGTACGAGGGTGTCATAAGTCGGTAGGACCTAACATTGGGGTGTCACCTAGAAAACGCTTTATAATTTCGTAGTATCAGGATATCATAACTTCATAAGAGCACATCCAAACATAGGTGAACCAGTTAGACAACGCTTTATGCCCTCGAAGTACCAGCAAGCTTTGCAGTTAGTAGAAATGATTTTCCAAAGATTACCTACTACAAAATTTTAACATTTATTCATGCCCGATTTCATTTATATATAAATTTACACATTATTTATTAATTTATTAGTGTTAAATTAGCAGTCATTCAGTTGTCATTATGTACGAGATTACCAATAAATGCCATTTCTTTCAATGGAGTGTCAGTGGCTGACCATTGGAAAGTCATAATGACGCCATTATATTAGTAAATTACCAAACTTGTCAAAATCAACAATTGTGAAATCAATGATAGACCATTCTGACACTATTGTAAAAGCAGACTTGAGGCCCTGAACAATGGCCGGTGTAACGTTAACGGAAACTACGGAAGTAAAACCTACATTTATTGTTAGACTTTCACCCTGTTACTCTTTTGTACTGTATTGGGGTTATTTTCATGGTAGGTTTCACATTAAATAGCAGGCGAAATTTTATTAGTTGGCTTGCTGAGAAAGTTGTGGTAAATAAGTTTTTATAAGGTGGGTATTTACATGGCAGTATACATGAGTGGAAATGCCGGAGGGTACGCCCTAGGAGGACGTATAGTAATATTATTGGTGATGTGAGATCCATTTATAATCAACGTCGCCGTGAATCCCTCAGGGAACTATTTAAATGGATTTATATTATGACGGCGTCTTGCCAATTCATTTATAAAAATATCATGTAGGTAAGAAAAAATCTTTTTAATAAAATAAGTGATAGACATAATTTTAATACTAGAAACAAAGACAAAATAGATCAACCACTTTTCAGATTAGCTCAAGTACATACATGTTTTATGGGGTACTGTGTTAAATGTTATAACAAAATACCTTGTGATATATTGCAATTAAATGAAAGGAAATTTAAAACTCATATTAAAAGTACACTATTAACAAGCTCATTACAAATTAGAGGAATATTATACAACATAAGAATGCTTGGAAACATGCTGGTCCTGTTCCATAGGACAATCTAGATACTAGACAAAATCAAACTGGTTCCTAACTGAATTATATAATTCATTATACCACTACCTAATTGTGTTTATGTGTGTTCTTAACTTCGGTTCTAAATAGTTCGTCATTATTATTTGAAACACAGTTGGCTGGCGCAACGTAACTTGTGATAAGAAGGAGCTGATTGGTAATATAAAAAGAAACTACACAGAATACAACGCATTTTTCATTTTAACTTTATTTGAGACGTTTTATTTACAAATAATTCTTTTTATTAACAGCATCAACATTAAACATTTTCATAGCCCAGTGCAAGCAGTTTATATTCCATAGACTTCGATCTGGTAGTTATAGCCGAAGCTTCTAGCTGACTGAAGCCTGATCGTGACAAAGTTAATTCCAAGTCCTCCAGCAATGATGGATGAGGTGGCACCCTGTACGGCCCCTCTGTGCATCGCCCGGATCGCGGTTATCCGGAAGCGGTCAGTGCGAAAAGTGATGTTTTGAACATGAACCACGTTGATAGTAGCTTCTCTGAACTGAGAAGATCTGAAAACACATCAAATTCTCATGAGGAGAAAAATAACTATTTGTAGTCCATCGCTATAATGTAAGTCTATAACTTTTCCGCTGCTGGAACAAACACCTCCTCACTTGAAGAGGGAGTGGGACAAATTTCCCCAAGCGGGCCCCGTGTGTATAGGTGGATGAAACATGACTTCGAACTTTAGCTTCTAAATGCCAGTTTCTTCACAATGTTTTTTTTTGCCGTTTTGAGAGCAGGTGTGATGATCTAAATTACAAACTATAACCTACAACTCGCAAGTCAGGGCTGTTACCACTGGGCCACCGCTGCTCGTCATTAAGTAGCAACTAGTAAAAAGAACATGTTTATCAATCGCCCACTATGGTGTAATATTGAGTGTAATGCTGCCTACCTGGCGAGCAGCCTGCTGCCGCTAACGGAGCCCACGATCAGGTTGCGCTGAGAGGCAACCGCAGGCAGGCGGTGGCAGTTCGGCCACGTCGGTCACGTCAAGCTCCTCATGCGTCACTATCATCTCGGGCGCCTCTACCACGTCATTTCTGACAAACGCTGCTGACGCCGCCGCTGCTAACAACACCACGAGAACTAAGCTCTTCATCTGGAATCATGAAAAGTCGATTTTATTGATTTGGTCATTATGACTCACTAGCACACACTAGTACACATGGAGTCCGGAAATTATCCAACGGGAAAGTACAACTGCAATAAAGGGACCTCATGTCATAACCTACCTGTGTGCCAGTGAAGGTGTAAAAACAATATTACGATGGATTTTTTTGTTGTCGGTAGTTTTTAGCTTAATGATTAGTTTGACAACTTGGCTCTTCTTTATAGGTGTATAGTTTTAGACTGTTTTAGATTGAGCTCTGAAGACCTTTATCAAAAGGTTACAACGTTTATTTATTAAACGAAATAAGGTAATGTTTATGTTTGATTTTTACTTACCTTACAATGTGTGTAATTACGAGTTGATACTCAAAACACTTCAGCTGACTCTTTTGAGTTTACTGTTACCATAGTTTCTTTTTGAAGGAAGCAGTACTTATGCTAGAATTGTATTGATGATATGAATATTATATCAGTTTTCTAGTCAATAACAACAATATTTAATGACACCGACTTTGATAATTTATGCAGCGGTTGTAAATCAGCATTGATAGGTACTTATCTCTATGCGATAATATTAATGGGTGTGAGGATGACATAACTTTAAAAAAAGAATCAAATTGTTTAATTTCTTTATTATATATTTAATACAAAAATAGAACGCATCTATTACAAAACGTCTCTTACAATAAAAAAAGAACTGTCTAGTCTAATTTAAAACCGAAATTGCCCAACATTCCATTATGAGCAGATTATCTAGCATAGACTTGAATTCTGTAGTGGTATCCGCGGCCTAAAGCTGATCGTATCCTGATTGTGACAAAGGAGCTTCCAATTCCTCCATTCAAGATGGATGGTGTTGCGTTCTGTGAGGCCCCCACGCGGTTCACCCGGATCGCGCTCACGCGCCGTACCGTGTGGATTCTAATATCTCTCTCGTGGATATGTTTGGGGATTCCGTTGGCCCAGACCTCGCCACTGTAAGCAAAACATGGTCATGGTCAGGAAAAATGCAGTTTAGCTTTTATTGTGGACATCTATGGAGCGATATTTCCCGAGCTGACAGTGTTGATAAGGTATACTGTTGTGAGAATCACCACTATTCTCAGATATGCTTCAAGATTTCTGAAGCATATTTGATGCTGTGAACTCCATTCGATTGCTAGACGTGTAAATAATTACAATTGTCTTTACTATTGTATGTTTTATCGTTGCCGTTATTTGTTGATTCACATTTTAGTTGTATGGTTAGTTGGTGGTTACTTACTTGTGTACCAGGAAATCACCAGAAGCGATAGATCCCACGTTCAAGTTACGCCGAGTGGCTACTGCAGTCTTCGCCGGTACGTCAACCTCGTCACTCAGCTCACTCACGTCAGTCAGCTCATCTACGTCAATCACATCCACCTCTGGCAGCTCGTACACGTCCACGTCACCCACGTTATCACCGTTAGCCCCCCCAAACAGCTCCACGTCAGGCACTTCTTTGCTGAGGACTTTAGCTGTTGCTGCTACCGCTAACAACACGACGAGGAGTACGCTCTTCATCTGGAATTATTTTATACATTATGTTGAATACCAGACTTAATCTCCCTACGAAAAGTCTGACTTAAACATTTTATTTTAATGTTCTGGCATACATACATGAGAAAAAAAAATAACTTACCTTTTCAATATTTACTTAGACTCGATCCACAAAACACTAAAGTTAACTCCTGTAAGGACAGTGTGAGTATAAGTTGTACTCTGAAGGAGCCGGTATTTATAGTGAAATAAGAAAGCACACGCATATGATAAGATAATATCTGACCTACATTTCGGGTAATTACATCCGCTTAATATATTATGATATCTATTCAGTGACAACAATACAACATTTGAAGGAAAACCAATCGAAAGTAAATCCAATGGGATCCAATGCTGTAGTGACAAATAATTACCTAATATATTATATCCATGTGTCCCACCAGCTAGCTCATTACATGTTACGCGCTACGCGGCGAGCTACGCGTAGCTACGGCATAGCTGGTATATCGTGATCCCCACGCTTATTAAAATAAATTACTTCATGGAACCAGTTTCAAGGTCATTGATATGTTTAAATAAAATCACGGATTCTACAGAAAACTGATCTAAAGCCAGTCATAATTTATTAATCTTTGTGGTTATTACCTAAACCAAGATTCTTGCTTGTACAACAACCGATATCATTCGCTCCATTTGCTGTTAACAAAAACTGTAAACCAACTGAAAAGTCACGGTTGTATTGTATTCTACAACTTGAAGCCGCATAATCTCCGACTCCTAAGATACAGGTCTGCGTACCTAGTTTAGAAACCCCACTATACTTTTAAACTTGGTAGTACTACCCACTGTTTCCATTATGCTATGAACTGTGTTGTTGTGTTTGTGTACTAATAAACTTATGTATAAATATATTTCCGTTGGTTCTGTGTGGTGCCAGACGTAAAAGAATAATAGCACCATTCCATTTCTTCCCGAGGGTGTCGTAGAAGGTGACTAAGGGACTTCCTGGAGAACGGGCAGCAGCGTTCTCTGTGCATCATACCACCATACTGCGATCGCGAACCCAGCTGCAGAGCGTGGCGATTATGACAAAAACCCCCTTTTGGGGCAGCCCTCTGTCCACCATAAACGTGAGTATCCGCTTTAATAACAAGTTGCCCAAAGTCATAGAACTTAATGGAAAGTTCAAATTGTACAAAAAACGTGTCCTTATCAAAAAAGAATATTAAAAGATAAAAGACTACGTTGAAGACGAAGAGAAATGACTCACTTGTTTTAGTTAATTTAGATGATGTTATCAAAATTTCATTTTTACTTCATGTATTATGGAAATCATCCTACTAATATCCTTACTAATATTATAAACGCTAATGTATGGATATTAAGATGTTTGGATGTTTGTTACTCAATCACGCAAAAACGGCTTAACGGATTTGGATGAAATTTGGGACACAGATAGTTTAGAACCTGCATTAACAGATAAGATAGTGTTTTTTATCCCGGAAGGACGTTCTCGTGGGATCATTATCAACCTTAACGCGAGCGACGCTGCAGGCAAAAGCTAGTACAACATCATTTCCAAAATACAAAGAGAAGGCATAGTAAGTATATCAATTTCGTTGAGTTTGTTTCTAAGAAACTCGCGAGGCCCCATTTTATAGATTGCGCGGATTGCCCTCTTTTACTTTTCACGTTACTCGCAGAACAGATGGCCACTGAGGCCGAAAGGAAGAAGTAGCGTTGTATGCCTTCCACTAGGTGGACCGAAAAGTTTGTGAAAGCCACTGGAATACGCTAGATGCGATGTGGCCACGCTTGGGGAGTCTATGACCAGCAGTAGACGTCTTTGGGCTGGACTGATGATGATGTGGTACTGATTATATCTCACCAAAGTTTGCTACTTTCAAATAGTTATAAACCAGCTGGGGCCGCGACGTTGTTTGAGATTATAAATGATTTTATTTCTGTAAGTAGATTTGTACAAACACGTTTACAAGTCAATCATATTTTTAAAATTAGATGAGGTTGGCGTTTCCTATCTGACTACTTTGAGAACAAAATATACTTTTCTAGTTCTAGATGAAGGTCCGGCATATCGATTAATAAACAACAGGCCGCGCCACAGGCGCATTTTGAATTAGAGTTAAGAAGAATAAATGTACATAAATTGTTAATTATTGTACATAATAATTAAATAATGGCACTATAAAGATTCGCGAGAAATTTTATAAAATCGGTGGCGGCGAAGCTCTGGAGTGACGACTGCGTACAGGAAGAAGTACCATTGTATGCCTTCCACTAGGTGGACTGAAAAGTTTGTGAAAGCCACTGGAATACGCTAGATGCGAGAAGCACAGAACCGGCCAATAAGGCCACGCTTGGGGGAGGCCTATGACCAACAGATAATGACTTTTTGTAGTATTACTCATCATCAATAAAACAAACAATATACGTACAATTGTTTACGATTGAGTTTGTACATCAATACCGAATTTATTGCAGTGTACGCGGTGGCGCGGCTAGCAAGCATGCTTTCCGGCCGCGCCACCGATTTTGTTAAATTTCTCGCGAATCTTTATAGTACTATTTTTTACTATTATGTACAATAATGAACATATTATTTACATTTATTATTATCAACCCCGATTCAAAATGCGACTGTGGCGCGGCCAGAAAGTACCACACCAAGGTTCCGAGACAAGTGAAAGATATTTAAATGTTTTTTTATTGAAATAAAGGAGATAGTATCTATCGACGTTTCTTCTCAGGTAACGTAAAGTTAGGAAATACCGTTGACGTAAAGTTTTCAAATCTCCACCAAAATATTGACGTATAAATATAACAAAAAAAGTAAAGTCCAGTATGTGTTTTATTTTAACTTTTATTAAGATGTTTGGTTTACATTTTGATTCCTGTAATTATTAGCACCAACATAAAATATTTCAATCGCCCATTGCATGCAGTTTATCGTCCATAGACTTCGATCTGGTAGTTATAGCCGCGGCTTCTAGCTGACTGAAGCCTGACCGTGACAAAGTTACTTCCAACTCCTCCAGCCCTGATGGATGAGGTGGCACCCTGTACGGCTCCCACGTGCACCACCCGGATCGCCGTTATCCGCAAGGAGTTAGTTCGGAAAGTGATGTCTTGAAGATGAATCACGTTATTAGCAGCTCCCCTGATGTGAGCGGATCTGAAAACACATGAAATGCTCATGAGGAGAACAGTATTTACAGTCCATCGCTATAATGAATTTTCCGCGTGGTGCCTGACGTAAAGAATAGCACCGTCCCATCCCTTCCCGTGTGTGTCGTAGGAGGCGACTAAGGGACTTACTAGAGAATGGGCAGCAGCGTTCTCTATGAATTTTACCAGCATACTGCGATCGCTAACCCGCCTGCCAAGCGTGACGATTATGGCAAACCCCCAAATTGGGGCAGGCCTATGACCAGTAGTGGACGTCTTTCGGCTGGAATGATGATGATGATGATCGCTATAATGTACTACAATAAGCCTATAACTTTCCCGCTGCTGGGTTTACAGACCTCCTCACTTTAAGAGGGAGTGGGCCGAATTTCCCCACTCGGGTTCCTTGTGGATAGGTGGATGACACGTGACTTTGAAGTTTAGGTTCTGAGACATGCCAGTCTCTTCACTATGTTTATTTGTGCCGTTATGAAAGCAGTGGTGATGACGTAAATTACAACCTATAACCTACAACTCGCAAGTCAGGGCTGTTACCACTTGGCCACCGCTGCTCGTCATTAAGTAGCCACTAGTAAAAAGAACATGTTTATCAATCGCCCACTATGGTGTAATATTGAGTGTAATGCTGCCTACCTGGCGAGCAGCCTGCTGCCGCTAACGGAGCCCACGATCAGGTTGCGCTGAGAGGCGACCGCAGGCAGCGGCGGCAGTTCGGCCACGTCGCTCACGTCAAGCTCCTCATGCGTCACTATCATCTCGGGCGCCTCTACCACGTCATTTCTGACAAACGCTGCTGACGCCGCCGCTGCTAACAACACCACGAGAACTAGGCTCTTCATCTGGAAGTATAATAAGTCGATTTTATTGATTTGATCATGACTCACTAGCACAAACTAGTACATATGGAGTTCGGAAATTATCCAACGGGAAAGTACAACTGCAATAAAGGGACCCCATGTCATAACTCAGATCATAGCCTACCTGTGTGCCAGTGAAGGTGTAAAAAGGAATCAGACAGGTAACACAGTTCCTTTTGCATTTAATATTACGATGAATTTTATTGTTGTCTGTAAAATTGAGCTAACACAACTCGACTCTTCTTTGATAGTTTTAGATTGACCTCTGAAGTCCTTTATCAAAAGGTTACAATTTATATTTAATAAACGAAATAAAGTTAATGTTTTATTCTTAATTTTATATAAGAATGAACTTACCTTGACAATGTATGTAGTTACGAGTTGATACTCAAAACACTTCAGCTGACCCCGTTGAGTTCACTGTTACTATAGTTTCCTTTTGAAGGAAGCAGTATTTATACTAGAATTGCATTTGTGATATGAAGATTATATCAGTTATCTAGTCAATAACAACAATATTTAATGACACCGACTTTGATAATTTATGCAGCGGTTGTAAATCAGCATTGATAGGTACTTATCTCTATGCGATAATATTAATGGTTGTGAGGATGACATAACTTTAAAAAAATATCAAATTGTTTAATTTCTTTTTTAAATTTTTGATACAAAAAAATAGAACGCATCTATTACAAAACGTCTCTTACAACAAAAAAGAACTGTCTAGTCTAATTTAAAACCGAATGTGCCCAACATTCCATTATGAGCAGATTATCTGGCATAGACTTGAATTCTGTAGTGGTATCCGCGGCCTGTAGCTGATCGTATCCTGATTGTGACAAAGGAGCTTCCAATTCCTCCATTCAAGATGGATGGCGTTGCGTTCTGTGAGGCCCCCACGCGGTTCACCCGGATCGCGCTCACGCGCCGGTTCGTGCGGATTGTAATATCTCTCACGTGGAAATGATTGGCGATGCCGTTGGCCCTGATCTCGCTACTGTAAGCAAAACATGGTCATGGTCAGGAAAAATGCAGTTTAGCTTTTATTGTGGACATCTATGGAGCGATATTTCCCGAGCTGACAGTGTTGATCAGGTATACTATTGTGAGAATCACCACTTTTCTCAAATATGCTTCAAGATCTCTGAGGCCTATTTGATGCTGTGAACTCCATTCGATTGCTAGACGTGTAATAATTACAGTAATTGTCTTTACTATTGTATGTTATAACTTGGCCGTTATTTGTTGATTCACATTTTAATTTTATGGTTTGTTGGTGGTTACTTACTTGTATACAAGGGCATCACCAGAAGCGATAGATCCCACTTTCAAGTTACGCCGAGTGGCTACTGCAGTCTTCGCCGGTACGTCAGCCTCGTCACTCAGCTCACTCACGTCAGTCAGCTCGTCTACGTCACTCACATCCACCTCTGGCAGCTCGTACACGTCCACGTCACGCATATCATCACCGTTAGCCCCCTCAAGCAGCTCCACCACGTCAGGCACTTCTCTGCTGAGTACCTGAGCTGTTGCTGCTGCCGCTAACAACACGACGAGGAGTACGCTCTTCATCTGGAATTATTTTATACATTATGTTAAATACCAGACTTAATCTCCCTACGAAAAGTCTGCCTTAAACATTTTATTTTAATGTTCTGGCATACATACATGAGAAAAAAAATAACTTACCTTTTCAATATTTACTTAGACTCGATCCACAAAACACTAAAGTTAACTCCTGTAAGGACAGTGTGAGTATAAGTTGTATTCTGAAGGAGCCGGTATTTATAGTGAAATAAGAAAGCACACGCATATGATAAGATAATATTTGACCTACATTTCGGGTAATTACATCCGCTTAATATATTATGATATCTATTCAGTGACAACAATACAACATTTGGAGGAAAACCAATCGAAAGTAAATCCAATGGGATCCAATGCTTTAGTGACTAATAATTACCTAATATATTATATCCATGTGTCCCACCAGCTAGCGCATTACATGTTACGCGCTACGCGGCGAGCTACGCGTAGCTACGGCATAGCTGGTATATCGTGATCTCCACGCTTATTAAAATAAATTACTACATGGAACCAGTTTCAAGGTCATTCATATGTTTCAATAAAATCACAGATTCTACAGAAGACTGTTCTAAAGCCAGTCATAATTTATTAATCTTTGCGGTTATTACCTAAACCAAGATTCTTGCTTGTACAACAACCGATATCATTCGCTCCATTTGCTGTTAACAAAAACTGTCCAACTGAAAAGTCACGGTTGTATTGTATTCTACAACTTGAAGCCGCATAATCTCCGACTCCTAAGATACAGGTCTGCGTACCTAGTTTAGAAGCCCCACTATACTTTTAAACTTGGTAGTACTACCCACTGTTTCCATTATGCTATGAACTGTGTTGTTGTGTTTGTGTACTAATAAACTTATGTATAAATATATTTCCGTTGGTTCTGTGTGGTGCCAGACGTAAAAGAATAATAGCACCATTCCATTTCTTCCCGAGGGTGTCATAGAAGGCGACTAAGGGACTTCCTAGAGAACGGGCAGCAGCGTTCTCTATGCATTTTACCACCATACTGCGATCGCCAACCCAGCTGCAGAGCATGGCGATTATGGCAAAACCCCCTTTTGGGGCAGGCCTATGTCCAGCATAAACGTTATTATCCGCTTTAATAACAAGTTGCCCAAAGTCTTAGAACTTTATGGAAAGTTCAAAGTGTACAAAAAACGTGTCCTTATCAAAAAAGAATATTAAAAGATAAAAGACTACGTTGAAGACGAAGAGAAATGACTCACTTGTTTTAGTTAATTTAGATGATGTTATCAAAATTTCATTTTTACTTCATGTATTATGGAAATCATCCTACTAATATCCTTACTAATATTATAAACGCGAAATTTTGTATGTATGGATATTAAGATGTTTGGATGTTTGTTACTCAATCACGCAAAAACGGCTTAACGGATTTGGATGAAATTTGGGACACAGATAGTTTATAACCTGCATTAACAGATAGGATAGTGCTTTTTATCCCGGAAGGACGTTCTCGTGGGATCATTATCAACCTTAACGCGAGCGACGGTGCAGGCAAAAGCTAGTACAACATCATTTCTAAAATACAAAGAGAAGGCATAGTAAGTATATGAATTTCGTTGAGTTTGTTTCTAAGAAACTCGCGAGGCCCCATTTTATAGATTGCGCGGATTGCCCTCTTTTACTTTTCACGTTACTCGCAGAACAGATGGCCACTGAGGCCCAAAGGATGAAGTAGCGTTGTATGCCTTCCACTAGGTGGACCGAAAAGTTTGTGAAAGCCACTGGAATACGCTAGATGCGATGTGGCCACGCTTGGGGAGTCTATGACCAGCAGTAGACGTCTTTGGGCTGGACTGATGATGATGTGGTACTGATTATATCTCACCAAAGTTTGCTACTTTCAAATAGTTATAAACCAGCTGGGGCCGCGACGTTGTTTGAGATTATAAATGATTTTATTTCTGTAAGTAGATTTGTACAAACACGTTTACACGTCAATCATATTTTTAAAACTAGATGAGGTTGGCGTTTCCTATCTGACTACTTTTAGAACAAAATATACTTTTCCAGTTCTAGATGAAGGTCGGCAAATCGATTAATAAACACCAGGCATTAATAAGACCATTAATATACCGTAATAATAATTTAAATGTAGTTCTGCGCCAAGCGGGGGTTGTCCTTGGATGCACTTGCGTAGTGCATACTCGCGTGGTACTATCTGGCCGCGCCACAGGCGCATTTTGAATTAGAGTTAAGAAGAATAAATGTACATAATATGTTAATTATTGTACATAATAATTAAATAATAGCACTATAAAGATTCGCGAGAAATTTTATACAATCCGTGGCGCCGAAGCTCTGGAGTGACGACTGCGTACAGGAAGAAGTACCATTGTATGCCTTCCACTAGGTGGACTGAAAAGTTTGTGAAAGCCACTGGAATACGCTAGATGCGAGAAGCACAGAACCGGCCAATAAGGCCACGCTTGGGGGAGGCCTATGACCAACAGATAATGACTTTTTGTAGTATTACTCATCAGCAATAAAACAAACAATATACGTACAATTGTTTACGATTGAGTTTGTACATCAATACCCAATTTATTGCAGTGTACGCGGTGGCGTGGCTAGCAAGCATGCTTTCCGGCCGCGCCACCGATTTTGTTAAATTTCTCGCGAATCTTTATAGTACTATTTTTTACTATTATGTACAATAATGAACATATTATTTACATTTATTATTATCAACCCCGATTCAAAATGCGACTGTGGCGCGGCCAGAAAGTACCACACCAAGGTTCCGAGACAAGTGAAAGATATTTAAATGTTTTTTATTGAAATAAAGGAGATAGTATCTATCGACGTTTCTTCTCAGGTAACGTAAAGTTAGGAAATACCGTTGACGTAAAGTTTTCAAATCTCCACCAAAATATTGACGTATAAATATAACGTAAAAAGTAAAGTCCAGTATGTGTTTTATTTTAACTTTTATTAAGATGTTTGGTTTACATTTTGATTCCTGTAATTATTAGCACCAATATAAAATATTTCAATCGCCCATTGCATGCAGTTTATCGTCCATAGACTTCGATCTGGTAGTTATAGCCGCGGCTTCTAGCTGACTGGAGCCTGACCGTGACAAAGTTACTTCCAACTCCTCCAGCCCTGATGGATGAGGTGGCACCCTGTACGGCTCCCACGTGCACCACCCGGATCGCCGTTATCCGCAAGGAGTTAGTGCGGAAAGTGATGTCTTGAAGATGAATCACGTTATTAGCAGCTCCCCTGATGTGAGCGGATCTGAAAACACATGAAATGCTCATGAGGAGAACAGTATTTACAGTCCATCGCTATAATGAATTTTCCGTGTGGTGCCTGACGTAAAGAATAGCACCGTCCCATCCCTTCCCGTGTGTGTCGTAGGAGGCGACTAAGGGACTTACTAGAGAATGGGCAGCAGCGTTCTCTATGAATTTTACCAGCATACTGCGATCGCTAACCCGCCTGCCAAGCGTGACGATTATGGCAAACCCCCCAAATTGGGGCAGGCCTATGTCCAGTAGTGGACGTCTTTCGGCTGGAAAGATGATGATGATCGCTATAATGTACCACAATAAGCCTATAACTTTCCCGCTGCTGGGTTTACAGACCTCCTCACTTTAAGAGGGAGTGGGCCGAATTTCCCCACTCGGGTTCCTTGTGGATAGGTGGATGACACATGACTTTGAAGTTTAGGTTCTGAGACATGCCAGTCTCTTCACTATGTTTATTTTTGCCGTTATGAAAGCAGTGGTGATGACGTAAATTACAACCTATAACCTACAACTCGTAAGTCAGGGCTGTTACCACTGGGCCACCGCTGCTCGTCATTAAGTAGCAACTAGTAAAAAGAACATGTTTATCAATCGCCCACTATGGTGGAATATTGAGTGTAATGCTGCCTACCTGGCGAGCAGCCTGCTGCCGCTAACGGAGCCCACGATCAGGTTGCGCTGAGAGGCGACCGCAGGCAGCGGCGGCAGTTCGGCCACGTCGCTCACGTCAAGCTCCTCATGCGTCACTATCATCTCGGGCCTACCACGTCATTTCTGACAAACGCTGCTGACGCCGCCGCTGCCAACAACACCACGAGAACTAGGCTCTTCATCTGGAAGTATAATAAGTCGATTTTATTGATTTGATCATTGATCATGACTCACTAGCACAAACTAGTACACATGGAGTTCGGAAATTATCCAACGGGAAAGTACAACTGCAATAAAGGGACCCCATGTCATAACTCAGATCATAGCCTACCTGTGTGCCAGTGAAGGTGTAAAAAGGAATCAGACAGGTAACACAGTTCCTTTTGCATTTAATATTACGATGAATTTTATTGTTGTCTGTAAAATTGAGCTAAGTGATTAGTTTGACAACTTGACTCTTCTTTGATAGTTTTAGATTGACCTCTGAAGTCCTTTATCAAAAGGTTCCAATTTATATTTAATAAACGAAATAAAGTTAATGTTTTATTCTTAATTTTATATAAGAATGAACTTACCTTGACAATGTATGTAATTACGAGTTGATACTCAAAACACTTCAGCTGACCCCGTTGAGTTCACTGTTACTATAGTTTCCTTTTGAAGGAAGCAGTATTTATACTAGAATTGCATTTGTGATATGAAGATTATATCAGTTATCTAGTCAATAACAACAATATTTAATGACACCGACTTTGATAATTTATGCAGCGGTTGTAAATCAGCATTGATAGGTACTTATCTCTATGCGATAATATTAATGGTTGTGAGGATGACATAACTTTAAAAAATTATCAAATTGTTTAATTTCTTTATTAAATTTTTGATACAAAAAAATAGAACGCATCTATTACAAAACGTCTCTTACAAAAAAAAAAAACTGTCTAGTCTAATTTAAAACCGAATGTGCCCAACATTCCATTATGAGCAGATTATCTGGCATAGACTTGAATTCTGTAGTGGTATCCGCGGCCTGTAGCTGATCGTATCCTGATTGTGACAAAGGAGCTTCCAATTCCTCCATTCAAGATGGATGGCGTTGCGTTCTGTGAGGCCCCCACGCGGTTCACCCGGATCGCGCTCACGCGCCGGTTCGTGCGGATTGTAATATCTCTCACGTGGAAATGATTGGCGATGCCGTTGGCCCTGATCTCGCTACTGTAAGCAAAACATGGTCATGGTCAGGAAAAATGCAGTTTAGCTTTTATTGTGGACATCTATGGAGCGATATTTCCCGAGCTGACAGTGTTGATCAGGTATACTATTGTGAGAATCACCACTTTTCTCAAATATGCTTCAAGATCTCTGAGGCCTATTTGATGCTGTGAACTCCATTCGATTGCTAGACGTGTAATAATTACAGTAATTGTCTTTACTATTGTATGTTATAACTTGGCCGTTATTTGTTGATTCACATTTTAATTTTATGGTTTGTTGGTGGTTACTTACTTGTATACAAGGGCATCACCAGAAGCGATAGATCCCACGTTCAAGTTACGCCGAGTGGCTACTGCAGTCTTCGCCGGTACGTCAGCCTCGTCACTCAGCTCACTCACGTCAGTCAGCTCGTCTACGTCACTCACATCCACCTCTGGCAGCTCGTACACGTCCACGTCACCCATATCATCACCGTTCGCCCCCCCAAGCAGCTCCACCACGTCAGGCACTTCTCTGCTGAGTACCTGAGCTGTTGCTGCTGCCGCTAACAACACGACGAGGAGTACGCTCTTCATCTGGAATTATTTTATACATTATGTTAAATACCAGACTTAATCTCCCTACGAAAAGTCTGCCTTAAATATTTTATTTTAATGTTCTGGCATACATACATGAGAAAAAAAATAACTTACCTTTTCAATATTTACTTAGACTCGATCCACAAAACACTAAAGTTAACTCCTGTAAGGACAGTGTGAGTATAAGTTGTATTCTGAAGGAGCCGGTATTTATAGTGAAATAAGAAAGCACACGCATATGATAAGATAATATCTGACCTACATTTCGGGTAATTACATCCGCTTAACATATTATGATATCTATTCAGTGACAACAATACAACATTTGGAGGAAAACCAATCGGAAGTAAATCCAATGGGATCCAATGCTTTAGTGACAAATAATTACCTAATATATTATATCCATGTGTCCCACCAGCTAGCGCATTACATGTTACGCGCTACGCAACGAGCTACGCGTGGCTACGGCATAGCTGGTATATCGTGATCTCCACGCTTATTAAAATAAATTACTACATGGAACCAGTTTCAAGGTCTTTCATATGTTTCAATAAAATCACAGATTCTACAGAAAACTGATCTAAAGCCAGTCATAATTTATTCATCTTTGTGGTTATTACCTAAACCAAGATTCTTGCTTGTACAACAACCGATATCATTCGCTCCATTTGCTGTTAACAAAAACTGTAAACCAACTGAAAAGTCACGGTTGTATTGTATTGTACAACTTGAAGCCGCATAATCTCCGACTCCTAAGATACAGGTCTGCGTACCTAGTTTAGAAACCCCACTATACTTTTAAACTTGGTAGTACTACCCACTGTTTCCATTATGCTATGAACTGTGTTGTTGTGTTTGTGTACTAATAAACTTATGTATAAATATATTTCCGTTGGTTCTGTGTGATGCCAGACGTAAAAGAATAATAGCACCATTCCGTTTCTTCCCGAGGGTGTCGTAGAAGGTGACTAAGGGACTTCCTAGAGAACGGGCAGCAGCGTTCTCTATGCATTTTACCACCATACTGCGATCGCCAACCCAGCTGCAGAGCGTGGCGATTATGACAAAAACCCCCTTTTGGGGCAGCCCTCTGTCCAGCATAAACGTGAGTATCCGCTTTAATAACAAGTTGCCCAAAGTCATAGTACTTAATGGAAAGTTCAAATTGTACAAAAAACGTGTCCTTATCAAAAAAGAATATTAAAAGATAAAAGACTACGTTGAAGACGAAGAGAAATGACTCACTTGTTTTAGTTAATTTAGATGATGTTATCAAAATTTCATTTTTACTTCATGTATTATGGAAATCATCCTACTAATATCCTTACTAATATTATAAACGCGAAATTTTGTATGTATGGATATTAAGATGTTTGGATGTTTGTTTCTCAATCACGCAAAAACGGCTAAACGGATTTGGATGAAATTTGGGACACAGATAGTTTATAACCTGCATTAACAGATAGGATAGTGTTTTTTATCCCGGAAGGACGTTCTCGTGGGATAATTATCAACCTTAACGCGAGCGACGGTGCAGGCAAAAGCTAGTACAACATCATTTCTAAAATACAAAGAGAAGGCATAGTAAGTATACCAATTTCGTTGAGTTTGTTTCTAAGAAACTCGCGAGGCCCCATTTTATAGATTGCGCGGATTGCCCTCTTTTACTTTTCACGTTACTCGCAGAACAGATGGCCACTGAGGCCGAAAGGAAGAAGTAGCGTTGTATGCCTTCCACTAGGTGGACCGAAAAGTTTGTGAAAGCCACTGGAATACGCTAGATGCGATGTGGCCACGCTTGGGGAGTCTATGACCAGCAGTAGACGTCTTTGGGCTGGACTGATGATGATGTGGTACTGATTATATCTCACCAAAGTTTGCTACTTTCAAATAGTTATAAACCAGCTGGGGCCGCGACGTTGTTTGAGATTATAAATGATTTTATTTCTGTAAGTAGATTTGTACAAACACGTTTACACGTCAATCATATTTTTAAAACTAGATGAGGTTGGCGTTTCCTATCTGACTACTTTGAGAACAAAGTATACTTTTCCAGTTCTAAATGAAGGTTGGCAAATCGATTAATAAACACCAGGCATTAATAAGACCGTTAATATACCGTAATAATAATTTAAATGTAGTTCTGCGCCAAGCGGGGGTTGTCCTTGGATGCACTTGCGTAGCGCATACTCGCGTGGTACTATCTGGCCTCGCCACAGGCGCATTTTGAATTAGAGTTAAGAAGAATAAATGTACATAATATGTTAATTTTTGTACATAATAATTAAATAATAGCACTATAAAGATTCGCGAGAAATTTTATAAAATCGGTGGCGCCGAAGCTGACGCCGAAGTGACGATTGGGTACAGGAAGAAGTACCATTGTATGCCTTCCACTAGGTGGACTGAAAAGTTTGTGAAAGCCACTGGAATACGCTAGATGCGAGAAGCACAGAGACATGTCATCGCGACGCGACCGCGCACTCTCGTACTTTTGTTTAGCTCCGTGTTAAAATTCTAAAAACTGTGTTTAAAGTGCATGAAACCTCGAAATACAGTAAAGTTAAAATCTACACTAAACCAGTGACATTTGTCCGCTAAATACTAGTGAAATAACTACGTTAACCTTTAATGTGATCAGTTTTAAAAACAAAACGAACATAAAAATCGTTAAAAGTGCACAATTCTGGACTTTGACCTCATTACCGAGACAAAGAAATAAACGTGATTACCACAAACAACTTACACCTGTCTAGTGTTCGCCTATTTGAATCAGTAACTCATTGAGTCCGTGGCGTACCGGCGAGGCGTGGCGCCTTTACATGCTTGATCCTTGTGGTTCGGGTTCAAATCTCGTAGAAGCAGATATTTGTTTCGGCTTTTTGCTTTTGGTTTTTGTAAATCTTTCACCCGTTTTATAATAATTTTCTAAATTATTGCTAATATTATTAGCTGTCTTTTATCAAAATGCAAAGAACCCCACCTAAAACACCCTTAACTCATGGGCAATCACTTTCCGAACCAGACTTAACGTCAGCAACAAATGAAAAAACAGACTCAAAATCGGATGAATCCAACGTTACTGTGCGGAGCAAACGTATTCGCTTGGATGACTCTCCCATAAACGACCCAGATCCTAGACCTCAACCAGAATTCCGCGCGTTCAAAATTGAGCTATTGGAAATGCTGTCAAAATGGAAAACCGATCCGAAGAACAGCTTGTCACGGAAGAGTCATTAAAGAATATTATAAAACAGGAATTGGGAACGACTATAAAAAGTTCAATTAAGGAGTTGGTGGCAGACCAGCTTTCTAGTATCAATGAGCGTTTGGACGGCTTTCACAGCTCACTCCAGTTCTTCAACGAGAAGTTCGAGGAATTTAAGAATCGACTTGAGGAAAGGGATTCCACCATTACAAATCTGCAAACAGACAATGAGCGTTTGAAATCGAAGGTCAACGAGTTGACAGTCCGGCTGGGTGTGGTTGAGCAGCATTTGCGAGAAAGTAATATCGAAATCAACGGTATACCCGAGAACAAGAACGAGAACCTAGCAAATACACTAATGAATTTGTCTACAACCATCGGAAGTCCTTTGAATGACACAAATATTCTGCAGATCACTCGGATCGCGAAGCTAAACAAGGACAACGATCGACCACGTTCTGTCATAGCAAAATTGCAGTCTCCAAGACAGCGTGATACCATTTTGGCAGCGGTCACCAACTATAATAAAAAGCACCCTCAAGATAAACTGAGTTCCCATCACCTGGGTATCGCCGGCAATCGTGCCCCTGTGTTTGTAACCGAACATCTGAGCCCAGCCAATAAACAGCTGCATGCAGCAACGAGAAAATTAGCCAAAGAAACTTCATATAAATTTGTCTGGATTCGCAACGGTAGAATTTTTGTTAGAAAGGACGTCAATCATGACTCTATCTATATTCGATACACTGGAAAGAATGAAAAACGAGTAAGTCTCTCCTTGCAATATTGTTTGAAAAATTGTTTGCTGTTTAAAAATCAATAATGCTTAACATATATTATCAAAATGTGAGGGGTACGAGAACTAAAACGAATTGTATACACCATAATATATTGTTAAATAACCACGACATAATTGCCTTCACGGAAACATGGTTAAATTCAAGTATATCTAGCAGTGAAATTATCGATAACAGGTATATCACTTACCGTAGAGATCGACTCAGCACTATCACTTCCAAAAAAGATGGAGGCGGGGTGTTGCTTGCTGTCTCGAAAGATATTAAATCGACAAGAATGCAGTGCTGGGAGACCAGTTCTGAAGACTTGTGGATAACTATAGAAATGAAAGCCCAAAATATTATAAGAAAAATTGCTATATGTACAGTATACCTTCCGCCTCCTATCAAGAAGGAAAATCTAGCCTCATTTTTAGACAATGCAAATAACATAATTGCAAAGGCAGATGATGTTATAATTCTTGGTGATTTTAATTTGGGTTTTATGAATTGGACTCGAGTGAATGAAGGTTTTCAACACACACTTCCTGAGAACTACAGCAACTGCTTAGGTTATTCACTAACCGACTTTATCTCATTAAACAATCTCTTTCAGTTCAATTATTTAACAAATATTGACAATCGTATATTAGATTTGGTAATAAGTAACTTGAAAAACATTACAGTTAGCACTCCTGTTGATCAACTAAGTAAGCTTGACCCTCTACACCCTTGTTTACTTATACGTATATCTGACACAGTCCCCGAGTCACTGAAAAGCAACTATAAACTAGGTTATAACTTCTTTAAGGCTGACTATACTAAAATTATTCCTAAACTAAAAGAAGTAGACTGGACTAGCATGTTTTCTAAATGCCAAGACTTGAATGAAATGGTATCTCACTTTTACAATATTTTATTAAACATTATTGAAACCTCTGTACCGAAATATAACCGCCGAAAGCAAAAATATCCAGCTTGGTTTTCATTTAGGCTGATCAAATTACTTCACCAGAAGGAAAAGATTAGGCAAAGATGTCGCAAGTATCAAAACCCTCGCGATATGATAGATTTTGAGTTATTGCGTAGTGAATGTCATAAACTTATAAGATCATGTTATCATTCATATAAACAAAAAATCGAATCCGACCTACTTCAAAACCCGAAGGCTTTTTGGAGTTTTATAAAGGACAAACGTAAGGAACAGTCAAAGTTTCCCTCCAGTATGCGGTTGGATAGATCAGTTGCGGAAACTGGACCAGAAATCTCCAACTTGTTTGCCCAGCAGTTCTCCTCAGTCTATAGCCCCAACCTTGAAGGCGGAACTGAGATATCCTCTACCATACAAAAAGCCATCAGTAAAATACAGTTCACAGAAAGATAAGTTTTTATGAAGCTAAAGAAGCTGGACTCCTCGAAAGGTCCCGGCCCTGATTGCATCCATCCTATTTTTATAAAACGATGTTGCAACACATTGGCATTGCCTTTATGCATTATCTTCAATCGCTCATTGGCTGAAGGCGTTTTTCCTGAGGTATGGAAACAGGCAAAAATTGTTCCTATCTATAAAAAAGACGATCCTGCAGATGTAAAGAACTATCGTCCAATTTCAATACTGTCGTGTTTTCCTAAAATATTTGAATCGCTTATCTGTCCCATAATCACACATCACTTTGACGCAAACATTTCACCTTGCCAACATGGTTTCAAAGCAGGTCGTTCAGTGGAAAGCAATCTGATTCAGTTTGTCTCCGACATATCTGAATCTCTAGACAAACGTCTGGAGGTAGAAGCAGTGTACACAGACTTCAGCAGCGCTTTTGATAAAGTGAGTCACTCTCTACTTTTGTCAAAACTAGCAGCCAACGGCGTGCACGGATCACTTCTGAGGTGGTTTTCATCTTACCTACAACAACGGTCACAGACTGTTGTTTTGAATGGTTACACATCACAACCATATGTTTCTATCTCGGGAGTACCGCAAGGATCCCATCTAGCGCCAATTTTATTCTCACTGTTCATTAATGATATAGCACATCAAATCAAAAGCTGCAAGTTTTTAATGTTCGCTGACGATTTAAAGATTTATAAGACAATAAATTCACCGAACGAGTCGGTCGCGATTCAAAGTGACTTAGATCGAATACAAGATTGGTGCAATAAAAATGGCATGGCTCTAAACGTCAAAAAATGTTTCCACATTACATTCACAAGAAAGAAACAAGCTAGTGTAACATCATATAAAATCAATAACGTGACACTAACTAAGGTTGATGAAATTCGGGATCTCGGAGTGATCATGGATAAGAAAATGACATTCAAGCAACATGTAGACAGTTGCGTTAAAAAATCTGCTCAATTGTTAGGTTTTCTTAAACGTAATACGCGAGAATTTAGATCTGTTAAAACTAAAATAGTCCTGTACAATGCCTTAGTGCGTAGCAGGCTGGAATATGCCAGTGTTGCCTGGGACCCCTTTTACGCAATACATTCTCAGCGTCTGGAGAGCATACAAAGGGTTTTCACCAAACACCTCGCATTTATATCCCCTGGCTTATCCCATAGGTGTCCCTATCAACAGCGTCTAAGCTTTTTTAAGATGGTCTCACTACGGCAACGGAGAGTTATGCATAGCCTTATGTTCCTTCATAAGCTAGTGAACGGTTGCATAGATTGCTGTGAACTGCTATCGCGCGTTTCGTTAAAAGTTCCGTCTAGAATTCCACGCTTTCCCATAACCACAATGTTACAGCGCCCTACTACCTCTACAAACATAGGTCTCAACTCACCACTCACTAAAATGTGTGACAACCTAAATTCATTTAATAAGTCCGTACCTGAAGCAGACATATTTAATGACCCTAAGGTGAAGTTTAAATCAAGAATCTTGGCCTCTCTACACACCAATGAAACGTAGTCGAAATTCCAAATTAATTAATAGTGCAAATACAATCGAATCTAATTACTTACTCTGTCTTTCATTTTATTTTATTATGTAACTATTGTTTTTTTTTTATGTTGTTTTTTGTGTTGTTTCTCATTTTCATAATCAATTGTATACCTAGACTTAAGTTAGCAACTAAGCGATAATCTGGCGTCTTCTGTTGTCAATGTTGTGTTTACCTGTAATTGGCATATATATTAGAATATAACCGTATTATTTAATATTTGTATGTATATGTATGTGCTGTGGGTGAACCTTTAAGTAAATAAATAAATAAATAAATAAGCACAGAACTGGCCAATAAGGCCACGCTTGGGGGAGGCCTATGACCAACAGATAATGACTTTTTGTAGTATTACTCATCATCAATAAAACAAACAATATACGTACAATTGTTTACGATTGAGTTTGTACATCACTACCCAATTTATTGCAGTGTACGCGGTGGCGCGGCTAGCAAGCATGCTTTCCGGCCGCGCCACCGATTTTGTTAAATTTCTCGCGAATCTTTATAGTAATATTTTTTTACTATTATGTACAATAATGAACATATTATTTACATTTATTATTATCAACCCCGATTCAAAATGCGACTGTGGCGCGGCCAGAAAGTACCACACCAAGGTTCCGAGACAAGTGAAAGATATTTAAATGTTTTTTATTGAAATAAAGGAGATACTCGTAGTATCTATCGACGTTTCTTCTCAGGTAACGTAAAGTTAGGAAATACCGTTGACGTAAAGTTTTCAAATCTCCACCAAAATATTGACTTATAAATATAACGTAAAAAGTAAAGTCCAGTATGTGTTTTATTTTAACTTTTATTAAGATGTTTGGTTTACATTTTGATTCCTGTAATTATTAGCACTAATATAAATATTTCAATCGCCCATTGCATGCAGTTTATCGTCCATAGACTTCGATCTGGTAGTTATAGCCGCGGCTTCTAGCTGACTGAAGCCTGACCGTGACAAAGTTACTTCCAACTCCTCCAGCCCTGATGGATGAGGTGGCACCCTGTACGGCTCCCACGTGCACCACCCGGATCGCCGTTATCCGCAAGGAGTTAGTGCGGAAAGTGATGTCTTGAAGATGAATCACGTTATTAGCAGCTCCCCTGATGTGAGCGGATCTGAAAACACATGAAATGCTCATGAGGAGAACAGTATTTACAGTCCATCGCTATAATGAATGTTCCGTGTGGTGCCTGACGTAAAGAATAGCACCGTCCCATCCCTTCCCGTGTGTGTCGTAGGAGGCGACTAAGGGACTTACTAGAGAATGGGCAGCAGCGTTCTCTATGAATTTTACCAGCATACTGCGATCGCTAACCCGCCTGCCAAGCGTGACGATTAGGGCAAACCCCCCAAATTGGGGCAGGCCTATGTCCAGTAGTGGACGTCTTTCGGCTGGAAAGATGATGATGATCGCTATAATGTACCACAATAAGCCTATAACTTTCCCGCTGCTGGGTTTACAGACCTCCTCACTTTAAGAGGGAGTGGGCCGAATTTCCCCACTCGGGTTCCTTGTGGATAGGTGGATGACACATGACTTTGAAGTTTAGGTTCTGAGACATGCCAGTCTCTTCACTATGTTTATTTTTGCCGTTATGAAAGCAGTGGTGATGACGTAAATTACAACCTATAACCTACAACTCGTAAGTCAGGGCTGTTACCACTGGGCCACCGCTGCTCGTCATTAAGTAGCAACTAGTAAAAAGAACATGTTTATCAATCGCCCACTATGGTGGAATATTGAGTGTAATGCTGCCTACCTGGCGAGCAGCCTGCTGCCGCTAACGGAGCCCACGATCAGGTTGCGCTGAGAGGCGACCGCAGGCAGCGGCGGCAGTTCGGCCACGTCGCTCACGTCAAGCTCCTCATGCGTCACTATCATCTCGGGCGCCTCTACCACGTCATTTCTGACAAACGCTGCTGACGCCGCCGCTGCTAACAACACCACGAGAACTAGGCTCTTCATCTGGAAGTATAATAAGTCGATTTTATTGATTTGATCATTGATCATGACTCACTAGCACAAACTAGTACACATGGAGTTCGGAAATTATCCAACGGGAAAGTACAACTGCAATAAAGGGACCCCATGTCATAACTCAGATCATAGCCTACCTGTGTGCCAGTGAAGGTGTAAAAAGGAATCAGACAGGTAACACAGTTCCTTTTGCATTTAATATTACGATGAATTTTATTGTTGTCTGTAAAATTGAGCTAAGTGATTAGTTTGACAACTTGACTCTTCTTTGATAGTTTTAGATTGACCTCTGAAGTCCTTTATCAAAAGGTTCCAATTTATATTTAATAAACGAAATAAAGTTAATGTTTTATTCTTAATTTTATATAAGAATGAACTTACCTTGACAATGTATCTAATTACGAGTTGATACTCAAAACACTTCAGCTGACCCCGTTGAGTTCACTGTTACTATAGTTTCCTTTTGAAGGAAGCAGTATTTATACTAGAATTGCATTTGTGATATGAAGATTATATCAGTTATCTAGTCAATAACAACAATATTTAATGACACCGACTTTGATAATTTATGCAGCGGTTGTAAATCAGCATTGATAGGTACTTATCTCTATGCGATAATATTAATGGTTGTGAGGATGACATAACTTTAAAAAATTATCAAATTGTTTAATTTCTTTATTAAATTTTTGATACAAAAAAATAGAACGCATCTATTACAAAACGTCTCTTACAACAAAAAAGAACTGTCTAGTCTAATTTAAAACCGAATGTGCCCAACATTCCATTATGAGCAGATTATCTGGCATAGACTTGAATTCTGTAGTGGTATCCGCGGCCTGTAGCTGATCGTATCCTGATTGTGACAAAGGAGCTTCCAATTCCTCCATTCAAGATGGATGGCGTTGCGTTCTGTGAGGCCCCCACGCGGTTCACCCGGATCGCGCTCACGCGCCGGTTCGTGCGGATTGTAATATCTCTCACGTGGAAATGATTGGCGATGCCGTTGGCCCTGATCTCGCTACTGTAAGCAAAACATGGTCATGGTCAGGAAAAATGCAGTTTAGCTTTTATTGTGGACATCTATGGAGCGATATTTCCCGAGTGTTGATCAGGTATACTATTGTGAGAATCACCACTTTTCTCAAATATGCTTCAAGATCTCTGAGGCCTATTTGATGCTGTGAACTCCATTCGATTGTATGTTATAACTTGGCCGTTATTTGTTGATTCACATTTTAATTTTATGGTTTGTTTGTGGTTACTTACTTGTATACAAGGGCATCACCAGAAGCGATAGATCCCACGTTCAAGTTACGCCGAGTGGCTACTGCAGTCTTCGCCGGTACGTCAGCCTCGTCACTCAGCTCACTCACGTCAGTCAGTTCGTCTACGTCACTCACATCCACCTCTGGCAGCTCGTACACGTCCACGTCACCCATATCATCACCGTTAGCCCCCTCAAGCAGCTCCACCACGTCAGGCACTTCTCTGCTGAGTACCTGAGCTGTTGCTGCTGCCGCTAACAACACGACGAGGAGTACGCTCTTCATCTGGAATTATTTTGTACATTATGTTAAATACCAGACTTAATCTCCCTACGAAAACTCTGCCTTAAACATTTTATTTTAATGTTCTGGCATACATACATGAGAAAAAAAAATTACTTACGTTTTCAATATTTACTTAGACTCGATCCACAAAACACTAAAGTTAACTCCTGTAAGGACAGTGTGAGTATAAGTTGTATTCTGAAGGAGCCGGTATTTATAGTGAAATAAGAAAGCACACGCATATGATAAGATAATATCTGACCTACATTTCGGGTAATTACATCCGCTTAATATATTATGATATCTATTCAGTGACAACAATACAACATTTGAAGGAAAACCAATCGAAAGTAAATCCAATGGGATCCAATACTTTAGTGACAAATAATTACCTAATATATTATATCCATGTGTCCCACCAGCTAGCGCATTACATGTTACGCGCTACGCGGCGAGCTACGCGTAGCTACGGCATAGCTGGTATATCGTGATCTCCACGCTTATTAAAATAAATTACTACATGGAACCAGTTTCAAGGTCATTCATATGTTTCAATAAAATCACAGATTCTACAGAAAACTGATCTAAAGCCAGTCATAATTTATTAATCTTTGTGGTTATTACCTAAACCAAGATTCTTGCTTGTACAACAACCGATATCATTCGCTCCATTTGCTATTAACAAAAACTGTAAACTAACTGAAAAGTCACGGTTGTATTGTATTCTACAACTTGAAGCCGCATAATCTCCGACTCCTAAGATACAGGTCTGCGTACCTAGTTTAGAAGCCCCACTATACTTTTAAACTTGGTGGTAGTACTACCCACTGTTTCCATTATGCTATGAACTGTGTTGTTGTGTTTGTGTACTAATAAACTTATGTATAAATATATTTTTAATTATCAAAAAAGAATATTAAAAGATAAAAGACTACGTTGAAGACGAAGAGAAATGACTCACTTGTTTTAGTTAATTTAGATGATGTTATCAAAATTTCATTTTTACTTCATGTATTATGGAAATCATCCTACTAATATCCTTACTAATATTATAAACGCGAAATTTTGTATGTATGGATATTATAATAATAATAATAATAATCGTTTATTTTCGGAAATCAGGTTCCATTTTGTTAGTATTACAGTCTTAAATAAAATGTTAGTACGTAAAATATTAAACTAATCGGGCATGAACGGAGAACCACTCATCTCCTGTTGCAAAGAGAGTGCCACCCCATCCACGCCTGCAGCATTGGTGAATCCCACCGTTCAGACAAGGTCTTCAGGAGAACGTTAGAGGTGATCCGTATCCGACTCAACAATGAAGCGCAGCGCGTGCGCATCACAGCGAAGAAATCCTGTGTGCGCGCTTCTGCGAACATGGCAGATGCGCTGCACCACCGCGGCAGCCCCAGCATTCCCCTGAAGGTGTTGTTATATTGGACGCGAAGGGCACTGTACGCGCGATGCGTATAATTCACCCATAGCCCGCACGTGTACAGTGTCTGGCAGTACGACTTGAATAAAGTAATTTTTACGTCTCTTGTACAACGTGCGAACCTACGAGCGAGCATATTACATCGCACGGACAGCGCCCTTCGCTCCCTCTCAATGTCCATATCATCCGATGAGTCGTCGGTGACCCAGTGACCAAGATATTTAATTTTACTCACCTGTGAAAGTGGTGTGCCGCAAAGAGTGATCACGGGCGCACGATATTGTTTTTTACCCGCCTTAAATATCATAAATTCACTTTTTTGGCGTTATATCTCAGCCCATGAGCCACCGAATACGCCTCACAAATATTCAAAAGACACCTTAAAGCTCTAATTAAGATGTTTGGATGTTTGTTACTCAATCACGCAAAAACGGCTTAACGGATTTGGATGAAATTTGGGACACAGATAGTTTATAACCTGCATTAACAGATAGGATAGTGTTTTTTATCCCGGAAGGACGTTCTCGTGGGATAATTATCAACCCTAACGCAATCATATTTTTAAAAATAGATGAGGTTGGCGTTTCCTTTCTGACTACTTTGAGAACAAAATATACTTTTCCAGTTCTAGATGAAGGTCGGCAAATCGATTAATAAACACCAGGCCTTAATAAGACCATTAATATACCGTAATAATAATTTAAATGTAGTTCTGCGCCAAGCGGGGGTTGTCCTTGGATGCACTTGCGTAGCGCATACTCGCGTGGTACTATCTGGCCTCGCCACAGGCGCATTTTGAATTAGAGTTAAGAAGAATAAATGTACATAATATGTTAATTATTGTACATCATAATTAAATAATGGCACTATAAAGATTCGCGAGAAATTTTATAAAATCGGTGGCGCCGAAGCTCTGGAGTGACGACTGCGTACAGGAAGAAGTACCATTGTATGCCTTCCACTAGGTGGACTCAAAAGTTTGTGAAAGCCACTGGAATACGCTAGATGCGAGAAGCACAGAACCGGCCAATAAGGCCACGCTTGGGGGAGGCCTATGACCAACAGATAATGACTTTTTGTAGTATTACTCATCATCAATAAAACAAACAATATACGTACAATTGTTTACGATTGAGTTTGTACATCAATACCCAATTTATTGCAGTGTACGCGGTGGCGCGGCTAGGAAGCATGCTTTCCGGCCGCGCCACCGATTTTGTTAAATTTCTCGCGAATCTTTATAGTAATATTTTTTCCTATTATGTACAATAATGAACATATTATTTACATTTATTATCATCAACCCCGATTCAAAATGCGACTGTGGCGCGGCCAGAAAGTACCACACCAAGGTTCCGAGACAAGTGAAAGATATTTAAATGTTTTTTATTGAAATAAAGGAGATACTCGTAGTATCTATCGACGTTTCTTCTCAGGTAACGTAAAGTTAGGAAATACCGTTGACGTAAAGTTTTCAAATCTCCACCAAAATATTGACCTATAAATATAACGTAAAAAGTAAAGTCCAGTATGTGTTTTATTTTAACTTTTATTAAGATGTTTGGTTTACATTTTGATTCCTGTAATTATTAGCACTAATATAAAATATTTCAATCTCCCATTGCATGCTTATGTTTATCGTCCATAGACTTCGATCTGGTAGTTATAGCCGCGGCTTCTAGCTGACTGAAGCCTGACCGTGACAAAGTTACTTCCAACTCCTCCAGCCCTGATGGATGAGGTGGCACCCTGTACGGCTCCCACGTGCACCACCCGGATCGCCGTTATCCGCAAGGAGTTAGTGCGGAAAGTGATGTCTTGAAGATGAATCACGTTATTAGCAGCTCCCCTGATGTGAGCGGATCTGAAAACACATGAAATGCTCATGAGGAGAACAGTATTTACAGTCCATCGCTATAATGAATTTTCCGTGTGGTGCCTGACGTAAAGAATAGCACCGTCCCATCCCTTCCCGTGTGTGTCGTAGGAGGCGACTAAGGGACTTACTAGAGAATGGGCAGCAGCGTTCTCTATGAATTTTACCAGCATACTGCGATCGCTAACCCGCCTGCCAAGCGTGACGATTATAGCAAACCCCCCAAATTGGGGCAGGCCTATGTCCAGTAGTGGACGTCTTTCGGCTGGAATGATGATGATGATCGCTATAATGTACCACAATAAGCCTACAACTTTCCCGCTGCTGGGTTTACAGACCTCCTCACTTTAAGAGGGAGTGGGCCGAATTTCCCCACTCGGGTTCCTTGTGGATAGGTGGATGACACATGACTTTGAAGTTTAGGTTCTGAGACATGCCAGTCTCTTCACTATGTTTATTTTTGTCGTTATGAAAGCAGTGGTGATGACGTAAATTACAACCTATAACCTACAACTCGCAAGTCAGGGCTGTTACCACTGGGCCACCGCTGCGAGCAGCATGACGAGTCATTAAGTAGCAACTAGTAAAAAGAACATGTTTATCAATCGCCCACTATGGTGGAATATTGAGTGTAATGCTGCCTACCTGGCGAGCAGCCTGCTGCCGCTAACGGAGCCCACGATCAGGTTGCGCTGAGAGGCGACCGCAGGCAGCGGCGGCAGTTCGGCCACGTCGCTCACGTCAAGCTCCTCATGCGTCACTATCATCTCGGGCGCCTCTACCACGTCATTTCTGACAAACGCTGCTGACGCCGCCGCTGCTAACAACACCACGAGAACTAGGCTCTTCATCTGGAAGTATAATAAGTCGATTTTATTGATTTGATCATTGATCATGACTCACTAGCACACACTAGTACACATGGAGTTCGGAAATTATCCAACGGGAAAGTACAACTGCAATAAAGGGACCCCATGTCATAACTCAGATCATAGCCTACCTGTGTGCCAGTGAAGGTGTAAAAAGGAATCAGACAGGTAACACAGTTCCTTTTGCATTTAATATTACGATTAATTTTATTGTTGTCTGTAAAATTGAGCTAAGTGATTAGTTTGACAACTTGACTCTTCTTTGATAGTTTTAGATTGACCTCTGAAGTCCTTTATCAAAAGGTTCCAATTTATATTTAATAAACGAAATAAAGTTAATGTTTTATTCTTAATTTTATATGAGAATGAACTTACCTTGACAATGTATGTAATTACGAGTTGATACTCAAAACACTTCAGCTGACCCCGTTGAGTTCACTGTTACTATAGTTTCCTTTTGAAGGAAGCAGTATTTATACTAGAATTGCATTTGTGATATGAAGATTATATCAGTTATCTAGTCAATAACAACAATATTTAATGACACCGACTTTGATAATTTATGCAGCGGTTGTAAATCAGCATTGATAGGTACTTATCTCTATGCGATAATATTAATGGTTGTGAGGATGACATAACTTTAAAAAATTATCAAATTGTTTAATTTCTTTATTAAATTTTTGATACAAAAAAATAGAACGCATCTATTACAAAACGTCTCTTACAACAAAAAAAAACTGTCTAGTCTAATTGAAAACCGAATGTGCCCAACATTCCATTATGAGCAGATTATCTGGCATAGACTTGAATTCTGTAGTGGTATCCGCGGCCTGTAGCTGATCGTATCCTGATTGTGACAAAGGAGCTTCCAATTCCTCCATTCAAGATGGATGGCGTTGCGTTCTGTGAGGCCCCCACGCGGTTCACCCGGATCGCGCTCACGCGCCGGTTCGTGCGGATTGTAATATCTCTCACGTGGAAATGATTGGCGATGCCGTTGGCCCTGATCTCGCTACTGTAAGCAAAACATGGTCATGGTCAGGAAAAGTGCAGTTTAGCTTTTATTGTGGACATCTATGGAGCGATATTTCCCGAGCTGACAGTGTTGATCAGGTATACTATTGTGAGAATCACCACTTTTCTCAAATATGCTTCAAGATCTCTGAGGCCTATTTGATGCTGTGAACTCCATTCGATTGCTAGACGTGTAATAATTACAGTAATTGTCTTTACTATTGTATGTTATAACTTGGCCGTTATTTGTTGATTCACATTTTAATTTTATGGTTTGTTGGTGGTTACTTACTTGTATACAAGGGCATCACCAGAAGCGATAGATCCCACGTTCAAGTTACGCCGAGTGGCTACTGCAGTCTTCGCCGGTACGTCAGCCTCGTCACTCAGCTCACTCACGTCAGTCAGCTCGTCTACGTCACTCACATCCACCTCTGGCAGCTCGTACACGTCCACGTCACCCATATCATCACCGTTAGCCCCCTCAAGCAGCTCCACCACGTCAGGCACTTCTCTGCTGAGTACCTGAGCTGTCGCTGCTGCCGCTAACAACACGACGAGGAGTACGCTCTTCATCTGGAATTATTTTATACATTATGTTAATTACCAGACTTAATCTCCCTACGAAAAGTCTGCCTTAAACATTTTGTTTTAATGTTCTGGCATACATAAATGAGAAAAAAAAATAACTTACCTTTTCAATATTTACTTAGACTCGATCCACAAAACACTAAAGTTAACTCCTGTAAGGACAGTGTGAGTATAAGTTGTATTCTGAAGGAGCCGGTATTTATAGTGAAATAAGAAAGCACACGCATATGATAAGATAATATCTGACCTACATTTCGGGTAATTACATCCGCTTAATATATTATGATATCTATTCAGTGACAACAATACAACATTTGAAGGAAAACCAATCGAAAGTAAATCCAATGGGATCCAATGCTTTAGTGACAAATAATTACCTAATATATTATATCCATGTGTCCCACCAGCTAGCGCATTACATGTTACGCGCTACGCGGCGAGCTACGCGTAGCTACGGCATAGCTGGTATATCGTGATCTCCACGCTTATTAAAATAAATTACTACATGGAACCAGTTTCAAGGTCATTCATATGTTTCAATAAAATCACAGATTCTACAGAAAACTGATCTAAAGCCAGTCATAATTTATTAATCTTTGTGGTTATTACCTAAACCAAGATTCTTGCTTGTACAACAACCGATATCATTCGCTCCATTTGCTGTTAACAAAAACTGTAAACTAACTGAAAAGTCACGGTTGTATTGTATTCTACAAATTGAAGCCGCATAATCTCCGACTCCTAAGATACAGGTCTGCGTACCTAGTTTAGAAACCCCACTATACTTTTAAACTTGGTAGTACTACCCACTGTTTCCATTATGCTATGAACTGTGTTGTTGTGTTTGTGTACTAATAAACGTATGTATAAATATCTTTCCGTCGGTTCCGTGTGGTGCCAGACGTAAAAGAATAGCACCATTCCAATTCTTCCCGAGGGTGTCGTAGAAGGTGACTAAGGGACTTCCTAGAGAACGGGCAGCAGCGTTCTCTATGCATTTTACCACCATACTGCGATCGCCAACCCAGCTGCAGAGCGTGGCGATTATGACAAAAACCCCCTTTTGGGGCAGCCCTCTGTCCAGCATAAACGTGAGTATCCGCTTTAATAACAAGTTGCCCAAAGTCATAGAACGTAATGGAAAGTTCAAATTGTACAAAAAACGTGTCCTTATCAAAAAAGAATATTAAAAGATAAAAGACTACGTTGAAGACGAAGAGAAATTACTCACTTGTTTTAGTTAATTTAGATGATGTTATCAAAATTTCATTTTTACTTCATGTATTATGGAAATCATCCTACTAATATCCTTACTAATATTATAAACGCGAAATTTTGTATGTATGGATATTAAGATGTTTGGATGTTTGTTACTTAATCACGCAAAAACGGCTTAACGGATTTGGGTGAAATTTGGGACACAGATAGTTTATAACCTGCATTAACAGATAGGATAGTGTTTTTTATCCCGGAAGGACGTTCTCGTGGGATAATTATCAACCTTAACGCGAGCGACGGTGCAGGCAAAAGCTAGTACAACATCATTTCTAAAATACAAAGAGAAGGCATAGTAAGTATATCAATTTCGTTGAGTTTGTTTCTAAGAAACTCGCGAGGCCCCATTTTATAGATTGCGCGGATTGCCCTCTTTAACTTTTCACGTTACTCGCAGAACAGATGGCCACTGAGGCCGAAAGGATGAAGTAGCGTTGTATGCCTTCCACTAGGTGGACCGAAAAGTTTGTGAAAGCCACTGGAATACGCTAGATGCGATGTGGCCACGCTTGGGGAGTCTATGACCAGCAGTAGACGTCTTTTTTTTTTTTTTCTGGGTGGGAAATCATCAAATAACTTCTCCCGCTCTGGGTGGAGCGGGAGGGCGTGTCAGACTTTTACTGACTAAAACCCACCCGTGTTCCCTCAGTTGCCTGTGTGCCAGGGGCGGCGGTATCTCTTTCGAACAACCCGCACCCCCGGCAGGCATCGGCCCTTGCGGGCCCCTCTGTTGCTGCTGACATCTCTTTGAGGCGCGCGTGGAACACAACGCGCCGTCGACCCGGGCTTGGTCCTTACCGGACAGCGAGGTACCCATTACTCGCCGTCCGCAAGCCCGTGCCTACGGTGGCCGGGAATCAGCCTGGGATTCCCGACGCCCAGGGCGTCTCCTGCGAAGGCCACGGCTGTGAGGGCGCATGTACTGCATCTCCCTCACGTGCGCCGCCTCCCTCTTTGCGAGCATAACTGCTTCGCTGAAGGAGGCGACTGCCAGCCATGCCCTCTCGCTCCGTACCATGGCCTGAACCAGGGTCGGACGCGAGAGATCGCCGCCGCCGATCACCTCCACGAGGACACGGCGTTGCTCCGCCCAACCTGGGCAGACCTCCACCGTATGCTCCACCGTGTCCTCTGGGCGATCTTCGCAATGGAAACACCCGGGCGTTTCCTCCCGCCCTATCCGAAACAGGAACCTCCCGAAACAGCCATGTCCGGTGAGGACCTGTGTCAGGCGGAAGGTGAGGACGCCATGCCGCCTCTCAAGCCACTCCTCAAAGAGGGGACTTACCGCCGCAATCGCGGCGTGCCCAGCACTGGGTTGCGACAATCGCACTTTCCACGTCGCCATGAGATCCTGCCGGAGCTCTGTCCGCCGTGCCGCGATTTCCCGCGGCAGCGGAGTTACGCCCCGGCGTTTGGCCTCCTCGCGCCACTCCCAAGTGAGCGCGAGGACGTTTGCCTCCAGATCCCATGGCGGTAATCCGGCAAGGAGGCCCGCCGCCTCACCGGAGATCGTGCGGTATCCCCGGATCATCCGGATGGCCATGACCCTATGGGCCGCCTTCAACCGGCGTGCTGGTTGGCGCCTCAATGTAGGCGCCCACACCGGCGCCCCGTATAGGGCCATGGCCCGCACGACCCCCGCGTAGAGCCTCCGGCAGGAGGCGTTTGGCCCCCCTAGATTGGGCAGGAGCCGCTTCAAGGCAGCCCCGGCCCGCTCCAGTCTGGGAGCCAAACGTCGGAAGTGCTCCGCGAAGTTCCACCGGCTGTCGAGGACGAGTCCTAGGTACTTCATCGTCGACTCGACGCCGATGTGAACCCCTCCCACCGTTATCTGGGAACCCGTCAGTGGCGCATTCCGAAGACCATGAAACCACATGGCCTCGGATTTGTGCAAGGCCACCTCGAGTCCCAGTTGCCGGATCCTATCGACGATTGTCGCAACTCCGTGTGTCGCTAAGTCGGCCGCCGCCTGATACGACCTCCCTTGCGCCAGGACCAGCGTGTCGTCAGCGTAGCAAACTACGCTGACGCCACTAGGGAGGTCGGCGCGCAGCACCCAGTCGTATCCGATGTCCCACAGATGCGGCCCCAGGACCGATCCCTGTGGGACACCGCACGACATCTCTCGCCGGTTCCACTCTCCTAGGTGACCGGGGTAGATGACGGCCCTGTCCGTCAAGTAGGCCTCGACCACACGACAGAGGTAGGTCGGCATCCGGTGATACCGGAGTGCCTCCCTTATGCAACTCCAGGGCAGGGTGTTGAAGGCATTGGCGATGTCCAGAGACACCGCCAAGACGACCCCACCCCGGGCCACAGCATCCCCCGTCGTGAGGGCTCGCACGCGCATGATGGCGTCCACCGTGGAGCGCCCCCTGCGGAAACCGAACTGGCTCTCCGCCAAATCCGGCCCCACCCGCACCAGCCGCCCGACGAGGCGGTCTGCAATGACTCTTTCAAAGAGCTTGCCCACCTCGTCGAGCAGCACGATGGACCGGTAAGCGGACGGAGAGTCCGCGGGGCGCCCCTGCTTCTTGATGAGGACCAGTTTCCCCGTCTTCCAGTGACGTGGGAACCGGCCCTCCTCCAAGCATGCGCTTAGGAGCCCTCTTAGTCGAGGCCCGAGAGCCTCCAAGGCCAGGACCCAGGCTTTTCCAGGCAAGCCGTCGGGTCCTGGGGCGGTATTCTTGGCATTCAGCCTACGTACCGCCACTCTCAATTCTACCTCGGTCACCTCTGGAGCATCGTCGTCGTCGTCGGTGTGGTCCGCGTCGGGCACCGCAGGTGGCGGAGCCATGGGCGGGGGAGCATGCTCCCCTCGCGAGGGAAACAGAGCGCTCACCACGTCCTGCACGAGCTGAGGCCGGAGACTCTGGGTCAGCGAGGGAGCCCACGGGCGGATTTTCTCCCGCACCGTTTTGTAGGGGCGTCCCCACGGGTCTCTGTTCAGAGTCTCCAGCGACTCCTCACGGGCCAGTGACCTGGCCTGCAGGATCTCCGCTCGGAGGGCGGTCTTCGCCACTCTGTACCCCTCGTATAGCTCCGCCTGAATGGCTTCCGTATCCGGAGGGCGGATACGGAGCCTGCGGTGCCTGGTGTACCGATGCCGCGCAGCAACGCACGCCTCGCGCAGAGCTGTGAGCTCCGGCGACCACCAGTACACCTGGCGTGAAGCACGTCCTGGCTGGACCCGGGGCATTGCCACGTCGCATACCTCGGACATGGCCTCCCGGAACCACTCCGCCTCGTCGTTGATGTCGGCAGGCCTGTCCGGTGGTGACACCCAGGCCTGCACGATCGAGGCTTCCAGGAGGAGCTCCCGGTCCAGCCGCTTCAGCGCCCACCGCGGACCACACGGAGCCTGTTGGACCGGCGCGCTCGAGGCCTGGGCGGAGACGTCAAACCGGATATACCGGTGGTCGGAATACGTCTCCACCCCCTCCATGACGCGCCAGTCGACGACACGCGGTGACAGAGCGGGGCTGGCGAACGAAATGTCCACCACCGACTCACCCCGCATCCGCACACACGTGGCGACAGAACCCCGGTTTAGGACGACCAGGCCCACCTCTAGAGCCCAGTCCTCCACCATCCTACCCCGCACATCCGTCAACCGGGAACCCCAAGCCAAGTTCTTGGCATTGAAGTCCCCGAGGACGAGCACGGGGAGGGAACGAAACCCGACGACGACGTCATATTTTTAAAACTAGATGAGGTTGGCGTTTCCTATCTGACTACTTTGAGAACAAAGTATACTTTTCCAGTTCTAAATGAAGGTTGGCAAATCGATTAATAAACACCAGGCATTAATAAGACCGTTAATATACCGTAATAATAATTTAAATGTAGTTCTGCGCCAAGCGGGGGTTGTCCTTGGATGCACTTGCGTAGCGCATACTCGCGTGGTACTATCTGGCCTCGCCACAGGCGCATTTTGAATTAGAGTTAACAAGAATAAATGTACATAGTATGTTAATTATTGTACATAATAATTAAATAATAGCACTATAAAGATTCGCGAGAAATTTTATAAAATCGGTGGCGCCGAAGCTCTGGAGTGACGACTGCGTACAGGAAGAAGTACCATTGTATGCCTTCCACTAGGTGGACTGAAAAGTTTGTGAAAGCCACTGGAATACGCTAGATGCGAGAAGCACAGAGACATGTCATCGCGACGCGACCGCGCACTCTCGTACTTTTGTTTAGCTCCGTGTTAAAATTCTAAAAACTGTGTTTAAAGTGCATGAAACCTCGAAATACAGTAAAGTTAAAATCTACACTAAACCAGTGACATTTGTCCGCTAAATACTAGTGAAATAACTACGTTAACCTTTAATGTGATCAGTTTTAAAAACAAAACGAACATAAAAATCGTTAAAAGTGCACAATTCTGGACTTTGACCTCATTACCGAGACAAAGAAATAAACGTGATTACCACAAACAACTTACACCTGTCTAGTGTTCGCCTATTTGAATCAGTAACTCATTGAGTCCGTGGCGTACCGGCGAGGCGTGGCGCTTTTACATGCTTGATCCTTGTGGTTCGGGTTCAAATCTCGTAGAAGCTGATATTTGTTTTGGCTTTTTGCTTTTGGTTTTTGTAAATCTTTCACCCGTTTTTATAATAATTTTCTAAATTATTGCCAATATTATTAGCTGTCTTTTATCAAAATGCAAAGAACCCCACCTAAAACACCCTTAACTCATGGGCAATCACTTTCCGAACCAGACTTAACGTCAGCAACAAATGAAAAAACAGACTCAAAATCGGATGAATCCAACGTTACTGTGCGGAGCAAACGTATTCGCTTGGATGACTCTCCCATAAACGACCCAGATCCTAGACCTCAACCAGAATTCCGCGCGTTCAAAATTGAGCTATTGGAAATGCTGTCAAAATGGAAAACCGATCCGAAGAACAGCTTGTCACGGAAGAGTCATTAAAGAATATTATAAAACAGGAATTGGGAACGACTATAAAAAGTTCAATTAAGGAGTTGGTGGCAGACCAGCTTTCTAGTATCAATGAGCGTTTGGACGGCTTTCACAGCTCACTCCAGTTCTTCAACGAGAAGTTCGAGGAATTTAAGAATCGACTTGAGGAAAGGGATTCCACCATTACAAATCTGCAAACAGACAATGAGCGTTTGAAATCGAAGGTCAACGAGTTGACAGTCCGGCTGGGTGTGGTTGAGCAGCATTTGCGAGAAAGTAATATCGAAATCAACGGTATACCCGAGAACAAGAACGAGAACCTAGCAAATACACTAATGAATTTGTCTACAACCATCGGAAGTCCTTTGAATGACACAAATATTCTGCAGATCACTCGGATCGCGAAGCTAAACAAGGACAACGATCGACCACGTTCTGTCATAGCAAAATTGCAGTCTCCAAGACAGCGTGATACCATTTTGGCAGCGGTCACCAACTATAATAAAAAGCACCCTCAAGATAAACTGAGTTCCCATCACCTGGGTATCGCCGGCAATCGTGCCCCTGTGTTTGTAACCGAACATCTGAGCCCAGCCAATAAACAGCTGCATGCAGCAACGAGAAAATTAGCCAAAGAAACTTCATATAAATTTGTCTGGATTCGCAACGGTAGAATTTTTGTTAGAAAGGACGTCAATCATGACTCTATTTATATTCGTAACGTAGATACACTGGAAAGAATGAAAAACGAGTAAGTCTCTCCTTGCAATATTGTTTGAAAAATTGTTTGCTGTTTAAAAATCAATAATGCTTAACATATCTTATCAAAATGTGAGGGGTACGAGAACTAAAACGAATTGTATACACCATAATATATTGTTAAATAACCACGACATAATTGCCTTCACGGAAACATGGTTAAATTCAAGTATATCTAGCAGTGAAATTATCGATAACAGGTATATCACTTACCGTAGAGATCGACTCAGCACTATCACTTCCAAAAAAGATGGAGGCGGGGTGTTGCTTGCTGTCTCGAAAGATATTAAATCGACAAGAATGCAGTGCTGGGAGACCAGTTCTGAAGACTTGTGGATAACTATAGAAATGAAAGCCCAAAATATTATAAGAAAAATTGCTATATGTACAGTATACCTTCCGCCTCCTATCAAGAAGGAAAATCTAGCCTCATTTTTAGACAATGCAAATAACATAATTGCAAAGGCAGATGATGTTATAATTCTTGGTGATTTTAATTTGGGTTTTATGAATTGGACTCGAGTGAATGAAGGTTTTCAACACACACTTCCTGAGAACTACAGCAACTGCTTAGGTTATTCACTAACCGACTTTATCTCATTAAACAATCTCTTTCAGTTCAATTATTTAACAAATATTGACAATCGTATATTAGATTTGGTAATAAGTAACTTGAAAAACATTACAGTTAGCACTCCTGTTGATCAACTAAGTAAGCTTGACCCTCTACACCCTTGTTTACTTATACGTATATCTGACACAGTCCCCGAGTCACTGAAAAGCAACTATAAACTAGGTTATAACTTCTTTAAGGCTGACTATACTAAAATTATTCCTAAACTAAAAGAAGTAGACTGGACTAGCATGTTTTCTAAATGCCAAGACTTGAATGAAATGGTATCTCACTTTTACAATATTTTATTAAACATTATTGAAACCTCTGTACCGAAATATAACCGCCGAAAGCAAAAATATCCAGCTTGGTTTTCATTTAGGCTGATCAAATTACTTCACCAGAAGGAAAAGATTAGGCAAAGATGTCGCAAGTATCAAAACCCTCGCGATATGATAGATTTTGAGTTATTGCGTAGTGAATGTCATAAACTTATAAGATCATGTTATCATTCATATAAACAAAAAATCGAATCCGACCTACTTCAAAACCCGAAGGCTTTTTGGAGTTTTATAAAGGACAAACGTAAGGAATAGTCAAAGTTTCCCTCCAGTATGCGGTTGGATGGATCAGTTGCGGAAACTGGACCAGAAATCTCCAACTTGTTTGCCCAGCAGTTCTCCTCAGTCTATAGCCCCAACCTTGAAGGCGGAACTGAGATATCCTCTACCATACAAAAAGCCATCAGTAAAATACAGTTCACAGAAAGATAAGTTTTTATGAAGCTAAAGAAGCTGGACTCCTCGAAAGGTCCCGGCCCTGATTGCATCCATCCTATTTTTATAAAACGATGTTGCAACACATTGGCATTGCCTTTATGCATTATCTTCAATCGCTCATTGGCTGAAGGCGTTTTTCCTGAGGTATGGAAACAGGCAAAAATTGTTCCTATCTATAAAAAAGACGATCCTGCAGATGTAAAGAACTATCGTCCAATTTCAATACTGTCGTGTTTTCCTAAAATATTTGAATCGCTTATCTGTCCCATAATCACACATCACTTTGACGCAAACATTTCACCTTGCCAACATGGTTTCAAAGCAGGTCGTTCAGTGGAAAGCAATCTGATTCAGTTTGTCTCCGACATATCTGAATCTCTAGACAAACGTCTGGAGGTAGAAGCAGTGTACACAGACTTCAGCAGCGCTTTTGATAAAGTGAGTCACTCTCTACTTTTGTCAAAACTAGCAGCCAACGGCGTGCACGGATCACTTCTGAGGTGGTTTTCATCTTACCTACAACAACGGTCACAGACTGTTGTTTTGAATGGTTACACATCACAACCATATGTTTCTATCTCGGGAGTACCGCAAGGATCCCATCTAGCGCCAATTTTATTCTCACTGTTCATTAATGATATAGCACATCAAATCAAAAGCTGCAAGTTTTTAATGTTCGCTGACGATTTAAAGATTTATAAGACAATAAATTCACCGAACGAGTCGGTCGCGATTCAAAGTGACTTAGATCGAATACAAGATTGGTGCAATAAAAATGGCATGGCTCTAAACGTCAAAAAATGTTTCCACATTACATTCACAAGAAAGAAACAAGCTAGTGTAACATCATATAAAATCAATAACGTGACACTAACTAAGGTTGATGAAATTCGGGATCTCGGAGTGATCATGGATAAGAAAATGACATTCAAGCAACATGTAGACAGTTGCGTTAAAAAATCTGCTCAATTGTTAGGTTTTCTTAAACGTAATACGCGAGAATTTAGATCTGTTAAAACTAAAATAGTCCTGTACAATGCCTTAGTGCGTAGCAGGCTGGAATATGCCAGTGTTGCCTGGGACCCCTTTTACGCAATACATTCTCAGCGTCTGGAGAGCATACAAAGGGTTTTCACCAAACACCTCGCATTTATATCCCCTGGCTTATCCCATAGGTGTCCCTATCAACAGCGTCTAAGCTTTTTTAAGATGGTCTCACTACGGCAACGGAGAGTTATGCATAGCCTTATGTTCCTTCATAAGCTAGTGAACGGTTGCATAGATTGCTGTGAACTGCTATCGCGCGTTTCGTTAAAAGTTCCGTCTAGAATTCCACGCTTTCCCATAACCACAATGTTACAGCGCCCTACTACCTCTACAAACATAGGTCTCAACTCACCACTCACTAAAATGTGTGACAACCTAAATTCATTTAATAAGTCCGTACCTGAAGCAGACATATTTAATGACCCTAAGGTGAAGTTTAAATCAAGAATCTTGGCCTCTCTACACACCAATGAAACGTAGTCGAAATTCCAAATTAATTAATAGTGCAAATACAATCGAATCTAATTACTTACTCTGTCTTTCATTTTATTTTATTATGTAACTATTGTTTTTTTTTTATGTTGTTTTTTGTGATGTTTCTCATTTTCATAATCAATTGTATACCTAGACTTAAGTTAGCAACTAAGCGATAATCTGGCGTCTTCTGTTGTCAATGTTGTGTTTACCTGTAATTGGCATATATATTAGAATATAACCGTATTATTTAATATTTGTATGTATATGTATGTGCTGTGGGTGAACCTTTAAGTAAATAAATAAATAAATAAATAAGCACAGAACTGGCCAATAAGGCCACGCTTGGGGGAGGCCTATGACCAACAGATAATGACTTTTTGCAGTATTACTCATCATCAATAAAACAAACAATATACGTACAATTGTTTACGATTGAGTTTGTACATCACTACCCAATTTATTGCAGTGTACGCGGTGGCGCGGCTAGCAAGCATGCTTTCCGGCCGCGCCACCGATTTTGTTAAATTTCTCGCGAATCTTTATAGTAATATTTTTTTACTATTATGTACAATAATGAACATATTATTTACATTTATTATTATCAACCCCGATTCAAAATGCGACTGTGGCGCGGCCAGAAAGTACCACACCAAGGTTCCGAGACAAGTGAAAGATATTTAAATGTTTTTTATTGAAATAAAGGAGATACTCGTAGTATCTATCGACGTTTCTTCTCAGGTAACGTAAAGTTAGGAAATACCGTTGACGTAAAGTTTTCAAATCTCCACCAAAATATTGACTTATAAATATAACGTAAAAAGTAAAGTCCAGTATGTGTTTTATTTTAACTTTTATTAAGATGTTTGGTTTACATTTTGATTCCTGTAATTATTAGCACCAATATAAATATTTCAATCGCCCATTGCATGCAGTTTATCGTCCATAGACTTCGATCTGGTAGTTATAGCCGCGGCTTCTAGCTGACTGAAGCCTGACCGTGACAAAGTTACTTCCAACTCCTCCAGCCCTGATGGATGAGGTGGCACCCTGTACGGCTCCCACGTGCACCACCCGGATCGCCGTTATCCGCAAGGAGTTAGTGCGGAAAGTGATGTCTTGAAGATGAATCACGTTATTAGCAGCTCCCCTGATGTGAGCGGATCTGAAAACACATGAAATGCTCATGAGGAGAACAGTATTTACAGTCCATCGCTATAATGAATGTTCCGTGTGGTGCCTGACGTAAAGAATAGCACCGTCCCATCCCTTCCCGTGTGTGTCGTAGGAGGCGACTAAGGGACTTACTAGAGAATGGGCAGCAGCGTTCTCTATGAATTTTACCAGCATACTGCGATCGCTAACCCGCCTGCCAAGCGTGACGATTAGGGCAAACCCCCCAAATTGGGGCAGGCCTATGTCCAGTAGTGGACGTCTTTCGGCTGGAAAGATGATGATGATCGCTATAATGTACCACAATAAGCCTATAACTTTCCCGCTGCTGGGTTTACAGACCTCCTCACTTTAAGAGGGAGTGGGCCGAATTTCCCCACTCGGGTTCCTTGTGGATAGGTGGATGACACATGACTTTGAAGTTTAGGTTCTGAGACATGCCAGTCTCTTCACTATGTTTATTTTTGCCGTTATGAAAGCAGTGGTGATGACGTAAATTACAACCTATAACCTACAACTCGTAAGTCAGGGCTGTTACCACTGGGCCACCGCTGCTCGTCATTAAGTAGCAACTAGTAAAAAGAACATGTTTATCAATCGCCCACTATGGTGGAATATTGAGTGTAATGCTGCCTACCTGGCGAGCAGCCTGCTGCCGCTAACGGAGCCCACGATCAGGTTGCGCTGAGAGGCGACCGCAGGCAGCGGCGGCAGTTCGGCCACGTCGCTCACGTCAAGCTCCTCATGCGTCACTATCATCTCGGGCGCCTCTACCACGTCATTTCTGACAAACGCTGCTGACGCCGCCGCTGCTAACAACACCACGAGAACTAGGCTCTTCATCTGGAAGTATAATAAGTCGATTTTATTGATTTGATCATTGATCATGACTCACTAGCACAAACTAGTACACATGGAGTTCGGAAATTATCCAACGGGAAAGTACAACTGCAATAAAGGGACCCCATGTCATAACTCAGATCATAGCCTACCTGTGTGCCAGTGAAGGTGTAAAAAGGAATCAGACAGGTAACACAGTTCCTTTTGCATTTAATATTACGATGAATTTTATTGTTGTCTGTAAAATTGAGCTAAGTGATTAGTTTGACAACTTGACTCTTCTTTGATAGTTTTAGATTGACCTCTGAAGTCCTTTATCAAAAGGTTCCAATTTATATTTAATAAACGAAATAAAGTTAATGTTTTATTCTTAATTTTATATAAGAATGAACTTACCTTGACAATGTATCTAATTACGAGTTGATACTCAAAACACTTCAGCTGACCCCGTTGAGTTCACTGTTACTATAGTTTCCTTTTGAAGGAAGCAGTATTTATACTAGAATTGCATTTGTGATATGAAGATTATATCAGTTATCTAGTCAATAACAACAATATTTAATGACACCGACTTTGATAATTTATGCAGCGGTTGTAAATCAGCATTGATAGGTACTTATCTCTATGCGATAATATTAATGGTTGTGAGGATGACATAACTTTAAAAAAATATCAAATTGTTTAATTTCTTTATTAAATTTTTGATACAAAAAAATAGAACGCATCTATTACAAAACGTCTCTTACAACAAAAAAAAACTGTCTAGTCTAATTGAAAACCGAATGTGCCCAACATTCCATTATGAGCAGATTATCTGGCATAGACTTGAATTCTGTAGTGGTATCCGCGGCCTGTAGCTGATCGTATCCTGATTGTGACAAAGGAGCTTCCAATTCCTCCATTCAAGATGGATGGCGTTGCGTTCTGTGAGGCCCCCACGCGGTTCACCCGGATCGCGCTCACGCGCCGGTTCGTGCGGATTGTAATATCTCTCACGTGGAAATGATTGGCGATGCCGTTGGCCCTGATCTCGCTACTGTAAGCAAAACATGGTCATGGTCAGGAAAAATGCAGTTTAGCTTTTATTGTGGACATCTATGGAGCGATATTTCCCGAGCTGACAGTGTTGATCAGGTATACTATTGTGAGAATCACCACTTTTCTCAAATATGCTTCAAGATCTCTGAGGCCTATTTGATGCTGTGAACTCCATTCGATTGCTAGACGTGTAATAATTACAGTAATTGTCTTTACTATTGTATGTTATAACTTGGCCGTTATTTGTTGATTCACATTTTAATTTTATGGTTTGTTGGTGGTTACTTACTTGTATACAAGGGCATCACCAGAAGCGATAGATCCCACGTTCAAGTTACGCCGAGTGGCTACTGCAGTCTTTGCCGGTACGTCAGCCTCGTCACTCAGCTCACTCACGTCAGTCAGCTGGTCTACGTCACTCACATCCACCTCTGGCAGCTCGTACACGTCCACGTCACCCATATCATCACCGTTAGCCCCCCCAAGCAGCTCCACCACGTCAGGCACTTCTCTGCTGAGTACCTGAGCTGTTGCTGCTGCCGCTAACAACACGACGAGGAGTACGCTCTTCATCTGGAATTATTTTATACATTATGTTAAATACCAGACTTAATCTCCCTACGAAAAGTCTGCCTTAAACATTTTATTTTAATGTTCTGGCATACATACATGAGAAAAAAAATAACTTACCTTTTCAATATTTACTTAGACTCGATCCACAAAACACTAAAGTTAACTCCTGTAAGGACAGTGTGAGTATAAGTTGTATTCTGAAGGAGCCGGTACTTATAGTGAAATAAGAAAGCACACGCATATGATAAGATAATATCTGACCTACATTTCGGGTAATTACATCCGCTTAACATATTATGATATCTATTCAGTGACAACAATACAACATTTGGAGGAAAACCAATCGGAAGTAAATCCAATGGGATCCAATGCTTTAGTGACAAATAATTACCTAATATATTATATCCATGTGTCCCACCAGCTAGCGCATTACATGTTACGCGCTACGCGGCGAGCTACGCGTGGCTACGGCATAGCTGGTATATCGTGATCTCCACGCTTATTAAAATAAATTACTACATGGAACCAGTTTCAAGGTCATTCATATGTTTCAATAAAATCTCAGATTCTACAGAAAACTGATCTAAAGCCAGTCATAATTTATTCATCTTTGTGGTTATTACCTAAACCAAGATTCTTGCTTGTACAACAACCGATATCATTCGCTCCATTTGCTGTTAACAAAAACTGTAAACCAACTGAAAAGTCACGGTTGTATTGTATTGTACAACTTGAAGCCGCATAATCTCCGACTCCTAAGATACAGGTCTGCGTACCTACTTTAGAAACCCCACTATACTTTTAAACTTGGTAGTACTACCCACTGTTTCCATTATGCTATGAACTGTGTTGTTGTGTTTGTGTACTAATAAACTTATGTATAAATATATTTCCGTTGGTTCTGTGTGATGCCAGACGTAAAAGAATAATAGCACCATTCCGTTTCTTCCCGAGGGTGTCGTAGAAGGTGACTAAGGGACTTCCTAGAGAACGGGCAGCAGCGTTCTCTATGCATTTTACCACCATACTGCGATCGCCAACCCAGCTGCAGAGCGTGGCGATTATGACAAAAACCCCCTTTTGGGGCAGCCCTCTGTCCAGCATAAACGTTAGTATCCGCTTTAATAACAAGTTGCCCAAAGTCATAGTACTTAATGGAAAGTTCAAATTGTACAAAAAACGTGTCCTTATCAAAAAAGAAAAAGATAAAAGACTACGTTGAAGACGAAGAGAAATGACTCACTTGTTTTAGTTAATTTAGATGATGTTATCAAAATTTCATTTTTACTTCATGTATTATGGAAATCATCCTACTAATATCCTTACTATTAATATTATAAACGCGAAATTTTGTATGTATGGATATTAAGATGTTTGGATGTTTGTTACTCAATCACGCAAAAACGGCTTAACGGATTTGGATGAAATACAGATAGGATAGTGTTTTTTATCCCGGAAGGACGTTCTCGTGGAATAATTATCAACCTTAACGCGAGCGACGGTGCAGGCAAAAGCTAGTACAACATCATTTCTAAAATACAAAGAGAAGTCATAGTAAGTATATCAATTTCGTTGAGTTTGTTTCTAAGAAACTCGCGAGGCCCCATTTTATAGATTGCGCGGATTGCCCTCTTTTACTTTTCACGTTACTCGCAGAACAGATGGCCACTGAGGCCCAAAGGATGAAGTAGCGTTGTATGCCTTCCACTAGGTGGACCGAAAAGTTTGTGAAAGCCACTGGAATACGCTAGATGCGATGTGGCCACGCTTGGGGAGTCTATGACCAGCAGTAGACGTCTTTGGGCTGGACTGATGATGATGTGGTACTGATTATATCTCACCAAAGTTTGCTACTTTCAAATAGTTATAAACCAGCTGGGGCCGCGACGTTGTTTGAGATTATAAATGATTTTATTTCTGTAAGTAGATTTGTACAAACACGTTTACACGTCAATCATATTTTTAAAACTAGATGAGGTTGGCGTTTCCTATCTGACTACTTTGAGAACAAAATATACTTTTCCAGTTCTAGATGAAGGTCGGAAAATCGATTAATAAACACCAGGCATTAATAAGACCATTAATATACAGGCGCATTTTGAATTAGAGTTAAGAAGAATAAATGTACATAATATGTTAATTATTGTACATAATAATTAAATAATAGCACTATAAAGATTCGCGAGAAATTTCATAAAATCGGTGGCGCCGAAGCTCTGGAGTGACGACTGCGTACAGGAAGAAGTAGCATTGTATGCCTTCCACTAGGTGGACTGAAAAGTTTGTGAAAGCCCCTGGAATACGCTAGATGCGAGAAGCACAGAACCGGCCAATAAGGCCACGCTTGGGGGAGGCCTATGATAAACAGATAATGACTTTTTGTAGTATTACTCATCATCAATAAAACAAACAATATACGTACAATTGTTTACGATTGAGTTTGTACATCAATAGCCAATTTATTGCAGTGTACGCGGTGGCGCGGCTAGTAAGCATGCTTTCCGGCCGCGCCACCGATTTTGTTAAATTTCTCGCGAATCTTTATAGTACTATTTTTTACTATTATGTACAATAATGAACATATTATTTACATTTATTATTATCAGCCCCGATTCAAAATGCGACTGTGGCGCGGCCAGAAAGTACCACACCAAGGTTCCGAGACAAGTGAAAGATATTTAAATGTTTTTATTGAAATAAAGGAGATAGTATCTATCGACGTTTCTTCTCAGGTAACGTAAAGTTAGGAAATACCGTTGACGTAAAGTTTTCAAATCTCCACCAAAATATTGACGTATAAATATAACATAAAAAAGTAAAGTCCAGTATGTGTTTTATTTTAACTTTTATTAAGATGTTTGGTTTACATTTTGATTCCTGTAATTATTAGCACCAACATAAAATATTTCAATCGCCCATTGCATGCAGTTTATCGTCCATAGACTTCGATCTGGTAGTTATAGCCGCGGCTTCTAGCTGACTGAAGCCTGACCGTGACAAAGTTACTTCCAACTCCTCCAGCCCTGATGGATGAGGTGGCACCCTGTACGGCTCCCACGTGCACCACCCGGATCGCCGTTATCCGCAAGGAGTTAGTGCGGAAAGTGATGTCTTGAAGATGAATCACGTTATTAGCAGCTCCCCTGATGTGAGCGGATCTGAAAACACATGAAATGCTCATGAGGAGAACAGTATTTACAGTCCATGGCTATAATGAATTTTCCGTGTGGTGCCTGACGTAAAGAATAGCACCGTCCCATCCCTTCCCGTGTGTGTCGTAGGCGGCGACTAAGGGACTTACTAGAGAATGGGCAGCAGCGTTCTCTATGAATTTTACCAGCATACTGCGATCGCTAACCCGCCTGCCAAGCGTGCCGATTATGGCAAACCCCCCAATTTGGGGCAGGCCTTTGTCCAGTAGTGGACGTCTTTCGGCTGGAATGATGATGATGATCGCTATAATGTACCACAATAAGCCTATAACTTTCCCGCTGCTGGGTTTACAGACCTCCTCACTTTAAGAGGGAGTGGGCCGAATTTCCCCACTCGGGTTCCTTGTGGATAGGTGGATGACACATGACTTTGAAGTTTAGGTTCTGAGACATGCCAGTCTCTTCACTATGTTTATTTTTGCCGTTATGAAAGCAGTGGTGATGACGTAAATTACAACCTATAACCTGCAACTCGCAAGTCAAGGCTGTTACCACTGGGCCACCGCTGCTCGTCATTAAGTAGCAACTAGTAAAAAGAACATGTTTATCAATCGCCCACTATTTAATAATAATAATAATAATATATCGTTTATTTATAAAAGGGGCATATTTACAATGTATCTTAACAATTAAAATAGAGCACAGTTGCTTATTGCCTGAACTAGGTTGAACCTGTGCTTCAGGCTATGAAGCGCGTAATTACTTAATGTAATAAATTAACAAAGTGTAGTATATGTTAAACTTAGGAAAGTAAAAATAAAATAGCATGTTAGTCGTTCTATTTGCAGACAACAAGTAGATCTTCTGTCTGTGCATATGCAATGGTTAGTAAATATTTAAGTATAATTTTCTTACAGCTAAAGTAATTTAATTTATAGATACTTAGTTTTCTATTTAACCTGTTGTACAGAAATGGGCCTAAAAATGTAAAAAATCTTTCTACAAAGACATGTTTTGAGGTTGCATTCGATGTGCATACTATATCATTCCGTCTTTTGTTAGTGTTGTCAGCAGTGTAGGTAAGCATGGTGTGCTGTTTTAATACTAAGTGCATAATGAAAAGTTGGCGAACAGTCAGCACGTTGCAGGATTTATATAGCAGATCTGTGGGAAAGAAAAAGGGATGGAAGTTTGCTACCTTTAAAATTGCTCTCTGTGCTCTTTCAAGAATAAGCAAATTCGTTTTTGGTGCGCCACCCCATGATGTGATGCAGTATTGAATTATTGATTGACATAGGGCTAAATAAACTTGAGAGATTAATTCTGAGTCTGCAAATGATCGCAATTTTTTAAAAACATATATTAATTTGCGCACTCTTTTAACGAGACTTTCAATATGTTTTTTGAAAGACAGAGTGTCGTCCATTATTACGCCGAGGTATTTTATGTTGCTAGTTTTGAGGATAAAAGGACAATTGCACATGTTGACTGAACGGTTTCCGCATTGATGGACATATAGATGAGGGTTAGTAATATTAAGTTGAGGCTTTCGCATGGAGAACTGAATATATTTTGTCTTATCAGCATTTAATGTTAGTAAGTTTCTTTGAAGCCAATTAGTCACAGTATTAAAACCTAGTTGTGCGATTTCGAACAGTTCGGTACTGGTTCTAGCGGTAAAAATTAGCGCCGTGTCGTCGGCATATGATATAATTTTCCCGTCTTTAATATTAAGGTTACACATGTCGTTAATGTAAATCAAGAAAAGTGTGGGGCCCAGAATACTTCCCTGAGGAACACCAAAACCCGTACTTTTTTGCTCATCGCTTATGGTTTTATCTATTCTAACACATTGGTATCGGTCTTGTAAGTAGTCAGAAAATAGTTTCAGCGGTGTTCCTCTAATTCCTATAGTCTCTAATTTATTTAGAAGGACAGGAACGGACACCGTGTCGAAGGCCTTGGCTAAGTCAAGGAAGACTCCTAGGGTTTGGTTCCCTTTGCCGAGTTCTTCTGAAATATAATTGGTTAGGTTATGCACCGCGTCGGCTGTGGATAATTTGGCTCTAAAACCAAATTGCGCAGGGGATAAAAAGTTATTGTTTTCTAGATAGTTAACTAGTCTACTGTTTATAATTTTCTCTAATATCTTTGATATAGAGGGAAGTAACGATATTGGCCTATAATTATTAACTAGGTCATTGCTTCCAGATTTAAAAATAGGGATTACAACTGACTTTTTTAGACATCTAGGGAAAATTCCATTGGAAAGACAGATTCGAAATATATGCGTTAAGGGAGGTACCAAAATATGCTTATAGAGTTTAAGGATCTTATTGCTTATGTTATCCCACCCAACTGCACAGTCATCTTTTAGCCCAGAAATAATTCGGGTTATTTCGTCTTCGTCAGTGTCCATCATAGCAAAAGATTTCAGGTTACTGCTATTGCTTGATTTTTGGAAAGATTGTTCACAATAATGTTTCGGAATCTGTTCCGCAAGAGTTTTCCCTACATTGACAAAAAAGTTATTAACATTGTTAGCTGAAAGGAGGGGTGAGGCATTAGTCAGCAGTAAACTCGAATTTGACTCACGCTGTTTAGACATGTTGGTGACGTTTTTAATATGTTTCCAGAGTTGCTTGCTATTGTTACCTGCTCTATTTAATTCGTTTTTATCGTAATTATTTTTTAAATTCTTTAGCAGATTGTTGCAGAAGTTCCTGTATCTTTTATATGTGGTTTCAATTATTAGATTATCAGGGTATCTTTTTGTTCTCTGATGAAGTTTATCTCTGTGTCTTATACATCGAATTAGTCCAGGAGTAACCCATGGTTTAATATTATAACATTTCTTATCCACTGTAAAGACAATCGTGTTACGTAATATTGCTTGTTGGACATATTTTATTAAGTACGATAAAGCCATATTAGCGTCAGCAGTATTGTAAACTAGGCTAAAGTCGAGGTTGCATAAGTCATATTCGAGTTTATTTGTGTTTAATTTGCTTTTGGTCAGGGGACGATTTTGCTTAGGCAGCGTTAAATTTACGGCAAGTAGGACAGCGTGATGGTCAGTAATTGTTGAGTTAGTAACAAGCGTAATGTATGATAAGCTGCTTTTGATCATCATATGATCAAGACAGGAACCGCTTTGATGAGTAGGCAATGTATGAGCGGGGAGAAATCCATGGTATGAGCAGATATTAAGGTAGTTTTCGGTCCCTGCATCGCAGTTTTCGGCGCCAATATTTATATTCAAATCACCTGTTAGTATAACATTCCTAAACGATCTTAGTGTTTGAAAAATCTGATTTAAGGTATTGTGAAAACTATCAAAGTTTCTAGCGGATGGGGACCTATACATAGCGATTATCGCTGTAGTTGCGCCAATTTTGATAACTAAGCAATTACTCATACAGTCTTGTAGAGTAGGTTCCTCGACTGTGACCTTTAAACATTCTTTGGCAAAAACTACCACACCACCATTTTGATTGCTGTTTATTGTGGTATGCAATAAGTTATACCCAGGTATTACTGGGAGGTTATCTATGCGGTTTGCTAGCCAACACTCAGTTAGTACAATTATATCACAATCAAAGTTAAGTCTATGAAGGAAAACTGTAAAGCTATCTATGTTCTTATAAATACTACGAATGTTTTGGGTCAGTATAGTTAGTGACTTTTGATAATCGGAAAGATATTGTCTGCAATCCTCAACTTCACATGTTTTTGACACAGTTAAAAATGAGTTATCTATATTGGTAAATAAGTTAATATCCATACTAAATTAAAGAAATAACAATAAAAATTCTAAAACCTAGCGTCTAAAATATAAACAAGGATGTGGCGCTCTTAGGCGCCTTCATAATCGATCGAGTTGATGTACCTGTTTTCTGCAGCCTTTTTGGCCGGACAATCTGCGTCTCCCGTCTTGTGGTTGGCCTGTTTTTTAAAGCGCAAACATGTAGCACATTTAGGTGCTTCGGATTTTCTTGCGCAGTCCTGTATTGTGTGTCCTTCTTCACCGCAATGTCCACACGTAGAAGCAGCAGTTTTGCATGTTTTGGATGCATGACCGTACTGCTGGCACTTGTAACATCTCGTTACTAGTGTGAAGTCTCGTACCGGGCAGGACGTCCAATTAATGAAAACACGGTCTTGTGTGATGAGGGCCTTACGTACGAGGGCTGGAACTTCTATAATATAGTTGCAGTGTTCAGCATCTTTCCTGCCAGAATTGTGGCTTAGTTTAATAGAGGTCAAAAATGAATCTAGGGATATAGTAGGCAGTTTGTCGGCCAAGTTTTGTTCATAAATGCATTTATAAACCTCATTTTCAGCCATTGATGTGGGAACTCCTATTACTATTATTCGTGGTTTGCGCTTTTTGGGTTCGTCGACGGTGAGCCCTGTCGAAGCGAGTTGGACTGTTTGCTTGAGCTTATCTAAATCATCTTTAGTCTCTGTGCTTATTATGAGTCCTCCTTTTCCAATTTTCCGTACGCCTCGAACTTTCAGCTTCATTTCCCCAGGGCATATGATTTTTTGGACCATGTTCTTAGTTTCGTCACTGGTTTTTGAGATGTCACTGGGATAAATCGCCACGGAGCTAAAAGTATTAGGACGAATAAAGGTGTTGGACCCCTTCTTGACCATACCTGCAAAAGATGAAGAAATTGCTTCTCGGTTCGTGCAGGATTCCTGAATCGTCCGGTTCATTTCCATAAGGCAATCAGATAGGTCTCGGGCTTCGGTCATGGTTTTAAGGGAGGTATGGGTTTGGATGGCTTTCTGTTTTAGTGACTGGTAATGAACTGCCATTTGCGAAGTTCCATGTCCAACTTTCCGGCAGAGATTGCTTATTTTCAGCTTCTGATCAGCGTTTAGCTTTCCCTCAGAAGCAACAGCAACAATCTCATTTAGACACTGCTCAATGGACCCCATCCAGTTCTGAATCTCTGGAGTGGACACAACTTCAACTGCCTCATCTTGGTCCCGTCTTGGTTGTTGGGGCGGTGTCCGTGCCGGTGTTGGTACCGGAGTCGGAGTCGGTGGAGGGCTACGTCGTATCATCGCGCTACGATTAAAGGGGCTGCCTTCCATTTACAAGTAATAAGAACTTAATACCGTCAGTCCATTGTTTTAACTTATCACTTAAATATGTATTGATATGACACACTATAAAACTGGGTCACTGATTATGCAAGCGTTAATTTATTTACTTAAAATTGTGCATTTATGAGCACGTCTGTATGCGATGAGTGCAATGGACTTAGGGACTATGGTGGAATATTGAGTGTAATGCTGCCTACCTGGCGAGCAGCCTGCTGCCGCTAACGGAGCCCACGATCAGGTTGCGCTGAGAGGCGACCGCAGGCAGCGGCGGCAGTTCGGCCACGTCGCTCACGTCAAGCTCCTCATGCGTCACTATCATCTCGGGCGCCTCTACCACGTCATTTCTGACAAACGCTGCTGACGCCGCCGCTGCTAACAACACCACGAGAACTAGGCTCTTCATCTGGAAGTATAATAAGTCGATTTTATTGATTTGATCATGACTCACTAGCACAAACTAGTACATATGGAGTTCGGAAATTATCCAACGGGAAAGTACAACTGCAATAAAGGGACCCCATGTCATAACTCAGATCATAGCCTACCTGTGTGCCAGTGAAGGTGTAAAATGGAATCAGACAGGTAACACAGTTCCTTTTGCATTTAATATTACGATGAATTTTATTGTTGTCTGTAAAATTGAGCTAAGTGATTAGTTTGACAACTTGACTCTTCTTTGATAGTTTTAGATTGACCTCTGAAGTCCTTTATCAAAAGGTTACAATTTATATTTAATAAACGAAATAAAGTTAATGTTTTATTCTTAATTTTATATAAGAATGAACTTACCTTGACAATGTATGTAGTTACGAGTTGATACTCAAAACACTTCAGCTGACCCCGTTGAGTTCACTGTTACTATAGTTTCCTTTTGAAGGAAGCAGTATTTATACTAGAATTGCATTTGTGATATGAAGATTATATCAGTTATCTAGTCAATAACAACAATATTTAATGACACCGACATTGATAATTTATGCAGCGGTTGTAAATCAGCATTGATAGGTACTTATCTCTATGCGATAATATTAATGGTTGTGAGGATGACATAACTTTAAAAAAATATCAAATTGTTTAATTTCTTTATTAAATTTTTGATACAAAAAAATAGAACGCATCTATTACAAAACGTCTCTTACAACAAAAAAGAACTGTCTAGTCTAATTTAAAACCGAATGTGCCCAACATTCCATTATGAGCAGATTATCTGGCATAGACTTGAATTCTGTAGTGGTATCCGCGGCCTGTAGCTGATCGTATCCTGATTGTGACAAAGGAGCTTCCAATTCCTCCATTCAAGATGGATGGCGTTGCGTTCTGTGAGGCCCCCACGCGGTTCACCCGGATCGCGCTCACGCGCCGGTTCGTGCGGATTGTAATATCTCTCACGTGGAAATGATTGGCGATGCCGTTGGCCCTGATCTCGCTACTGTAAGCAAAACATGGTCATGGTCAGGAAAAATGCAGTTTAGCTTTTATTGTGGACATCTATGGAGCGATATTTCCCGAGCTGACAGTGTTGATCAGGTATACTATTGTGAGAATCACCACTTTTCTCAAATATGCTTCAAGATCTCTGAGGCCTATTTGATGCTGTGAACTCCATTCGATTGCTAGACGTGTAATAATTACAGTAATTGTCTTTACTATTGTATGTTATAACTTGGCCGTTATTTGTTGATTCACATTTTAATTTTATGGTTTGTTGGTGGTTACTTACTTGTATACAAGGGCATCACCAGAAGCGATAGATCCCACGTTCAAGTTACGCCGAGTGGCTACTGCAGTCTTCGCCGGTACGTCAGCCTCGTCACTCAGCTCACTCACGTCAGTCAGCTCGTCTACGTCACTCACATCCACCTCTGGCAGCTCGTACACGTCCACGTCACCCATATCATCACCGTTAGCCCCCTCAAGCAGCTCCACCACGTCAGGCACTTCTCTGCTGAGTACCTGAGCTGTTGCTGCTGCCGCTAACAACACGACGAGGAGTACGCTCTTCATCTGGAATTATTTTATACATTATGTTAAATACCAGACTTAATCTCCCTACGAAAAGTCTGCCTTAAACATTTTATTTTAATGTTCTGGCATACATACATGAGAAAAAAAAATAACTTACCTTTTCAATATTTACTTAGACTCGATCCACAAAACACTAAAGTTAACTCCTGTAAGGACAGTGTGAGTATAAGTTGTATTCTGAAGGAGCCGGTATTTATAGTGAAATAAGAAAGCACACGCATATGATAAGATAATATTTGACCTACATTTCGGGTAATTACATCCGCTTAATATATTATGATATCTATTCAGTGACAACAATACAACATTTGGAGGAAAACCAATCGAAAGTAAATCCAATGGGATCCAATGCTTTAGTGACTAATAATTACCTAATATATTATATCCATGTGTCCCACCAGCTAGCGCATTACATGTTACGCGCTACGCGGCGAGCTACGCGTAGCTACGGCATAGCTGGTATATCGTGATCTCCACGCTTATTAAATTAAATTACTACATGGAACCAGTTTCAAGGTCATTCATATATTTAAATAAAATCACAGATTCTACAGAAAACTGATCTAAAGCCAGTCATAATTTATTAATCTTTGTGGTCACAAGCAAGAATCTTGGTTTAGGTAATACCTAAACCAAGATTCTTGCTTGTACAACAACCGATATCATTCGCTCCATTTGCTGTTAACAAAAACTGTAAACCAACTGAAAAGTCACGGTTGTATTGTATTCTACAACTTGAAGCCGCATAATCTCCGACTCCTAAGATACAGGTCTGCGTACCTAGTTTAGAAGCCCCACTATACTTTTAAACTTGGTAGTACTACCCACTGTTTCCATTATGCTATGAACTGTGTTGTTGTGTTTGTGTACTAATAAACTTATGTATAAATATATTTCCGTTGGTTCTGTGTGGTGCCAGACGTAAAAGAATAATAGCACCATTCCATTTCTTCCCGAGGGTGTCATAGAAGGCGACTAAGGGACTTCCTAGAGAACGGGCAGCAGCGTTCTCCATGCATTTTACCACCATACTGCGATCGCCAACCCAGCTGTAGAGCATGGCGATTATGGCAAAACCCCCTTTTGGGGCAGGCCTATGTCCAGCATAAACGTTAGTATCCGCTTTAATAACAAGTTGCCCAAAGTCTTAGAACTTTATGGAAAGTTCAAAGTGTACAAAAAACGTGTCCTTATCAAAAAAGAATATTAAAAGATAAAAGACTACGTTGAAGACGAAGAGAAATTACTCACTTGTTTTAGTTAATTTAGATGATGTTATCAAAATTTCATTTTTACTTCATGTATTATGGAAATCATCCTACTAATATCCTTACTAATATTATAAACGCGAAATATTGTATGTATGGATATTAAGATGTTTGGATGTTTGTTACTTAATCACGCAAAAACGGCTTAACGGATTTGGGTGAAATTTGGGACACAGATAGTTTATAACCTGCATTAACAGATAGGATAGTGTTTTTTATCCCGGAAGGACGTTCTCGTGGGATAATTATCAACCTTAACGCGAGCGACGGTGCAGGCAAAAGCTAGTACAACATCATTTCTAAAATACAAAGAGAAGGCATAGTAAGTATATCAATTTCGTTGAGTTTGTTTCTAAGAAACTCGCGAGGCCCCATTTTATAGATTGCGCGGATTGCCCTCTTTTACTTTTCACGTTACTCGCAGAACAGATGGCCACTGAGGCCGAAAGGAAGAAGTAGCGTTGTATGCCTTCCACTAGGTGGACCGAAAAGTTTGTGAAAGCCACTGGAATACGCTAGATGCGATGTGGCCACGCTTGGGGAGTCTATGACCAGCAGTAGACGTCTTTGGGCTGGACTGATGATGATGTGGTACTGATTATATCTCACCAAAGTTTGCTACTTTCAAATAGTTATAAACCAGCTGGGGCCGCGACGTTGTTTGAGATTATAAATGATTTTATTTCCGTAAGTAGATTTGTACAAACACGTTTACACGTCAATCATATTTTTAAAACTAGATGAGGTTGGCGTTTCCTTTCTGACTACTTTGAGAACAAAATATACTTTTCCAGTTCTAGATGAAGGTCGGCAAATCGATTAATAAACACCAGGCATTAATAAGACCACTAATATACCGTAATAATAATTTAAATGTAGTTCTGCGCCAAGCGGGGGTTGTCCTTGGATGCACTTGCGTAGCGCATACTCGCGTGGTACTATCTGGCCTCGCCACAGGCGCATTTTGAATTAGAGTTAAGAAGAATAAATGTACATAATATGTTAATTATTGTACATAATAATTAAATAATAGCACTATAAAGATTCGCGAGAAATCTTATAAAATCGGTGGCGCCGAAGCTCTGGAGTGACGACTGCGTACAGGAAGAAGTAGCATTGTAAGCCTTCCAGTAGGTGGACTGAAAAGTTTGTGAAAGCCACTGGAATACGCTAGATGCGAGAAGCACAGAACCCGCCAATAAGGCCACGCTTGGGGGGGGCCTATGACCAACATATAATGACTTTTTGTAGTATTACTCATCATCAATAAAACAAACAATATACGTACAATTATTTAGCATTGAGTTTGTACATCAATAGCCAATTTATTGCAGTGTACGCGGTGGCGCGGCTAGCAAGCATGCTTTCTGGCCGCGCCACCGATTTTGTTAAATTTCTCGCGAATCTTTATAGTACTATTTTTTAACCGACTTCAAAAAAAGGAGGAGGTTCTCAATTCGTCTGTATGTTTTTTTATGTTTGTTACCTCAGAACTTTCGACTGGGTGAACCGATTTTGATGATTCTTTTTTTATTTGAAAGCTAGTGCTTCAAGTGTGGTCCATTTCAATTTAATCTAGATCTGATTATGCGTTTCGGAGATAGACAACGGAACTCTTCAAAATATAACAGTAAATCAACCGCGAATGCTGCTATCTCGTAAATATGCATTGTTTTCACCCCAAGTATGAAGAAATTTCGAATTAGTAGTGTAGGTACTATAACTGAAAAAGTGAAAAATAAAAACTTGTCCCAAAAAAAACAACCGACTTCCGAAAAAACAGTACATAGTGAAAAATAACTTTAATTTCGGAAGGCGGTGACAAAAAATTAAAATACATATCCAACTTATACATAAGTATAATTATAGCATAGCATTATATATAAGTATAGCATAATACACACAAAATACATTATCCACTTCCGAAATTAAAGTTATTTTTCACTTTCGTTTTTCGCTGTGCGGCGAGAGCGCAGTTGTCCAAATAAATGCAGGTTGCATTTATTTGGACAACTGCGCTCTCGCCGTTATCAGAATACTATTAGTGTTACCTCTCATAAAATCGCATTTTTTGGCAAAAGTGTCCTAGGTATGGCCCCAAATATATATAATAGTATAGCAGCAGTAATTAGAAATAAAGAGTGTCTGGGATTCTTTAAAAGGTCCTTGTTTAAATTCCTTCTAGATAGATGTTACTACAGTATCAGTAGTAAACTCAATGATGGATTGAGTTTACTACTGATAAACAGAGGTATGACGATTCCGACTTGCTAATCAAACTCATTTGATTTTTATTTATTTATTAAGTGTGAATGTGTTTATTTATCTGAAATTTTAATGACCTGTTTACCTACCTGATATATTTTAAATAGATTTTTTTTTTTGCAATGTATTGGCATGCCATTTTGTAATTATAATTGCTTGTTTTGATAATTTTGTATGCTGGCAAAACATATTGCGCATATTTAAGACAATTCTAACTGTAACCATACCAAATAACAAAATAAATAAATTGAATTGAATTGAATTGAACTTTGTAGTGATTTTTCGGAAGTCGGTTGTTTTTTTGGTAAGAGTTTCTTTACTATTATGTACAATAATGAACATATTATTTACATTTATTATTATCAACCCCGATTCAAAATGCGACTGTGGAGCGGCCACAAAGTACCACACCAAGGTTCCGAGACAAGTCAAAGATATTTAAATGTTTTTTATTGAAATAAAGGAGATAATATCTTTCGACGTTTCTTCTCAGGTAACGTAAAGTTAGGAAATACCGTTGACGTAAAGTTTTCAAATCTCCACCAAAATGTTGACGTATAAATATAACGTAAAAAAGTAAAGTCCAGTAAGTATGTGTTTTATTTTAACTTTTATTAAGATGTTTGGTTTACATTTTGATTCCTGTAATTATTAGCACCAATATAAAATATTTCAATCGCCCATTGCATGCAGTTTATCGTCCATAGACTTCGATCTGGTAGTTATAGCCGCGGCTTCTAGCTGACTGAAGCCTGACCGTGACAAAGTTACTTCCAACTCCTCCAGCCCTGATGGATGAGGTGGCACCCTGTACGGCTCCCACGTGCACCACCCGGATTGCCGTTATCCGCAAGGAGTTAGTGCGGAAAGTGATGTCTTGAAGATGAATCACGTTATTAGCAGCTCCCCTGATGTGAGCGGATCTGAAAACACATGAAATGCTCATGAGGAGAACAGTATTTACAGTCCATCGCTATAATGAATTTTCCGTGTGGTGCCTGACGTAAAGAATAGCACCGTCCCATCCCTTCCCGTGTGTGTCGTAGGAGGCGACTAAGGGACTTACTAGAGAATGGGCAGCAGCGTTCTCTATGAATTTTACCAGCATACTGCGATCGCTAACCCGCCTGCCAAGCGTGACGATTATGGCAAACCCCCCAAATTGGGGCAGGCCTATGTCCAGTAGTGGACGTCTTTCGACTGGAATGATGATGATGATCGCTATAATGTACCACAATAAGCCTATAACTTTCCCGCTGCTGGGTTTACAGACCTCCTCACTTTAAGAGGGAGTGGGCCGAATTTCCCCACTCGGGTTCCTTGTGGATAGGTGGATGACACATGACTTTGAAGTTTAGGTTCTGAGACATGCCAGTCTCTTCACTATGTTTATTTGTGCCGTTATGAAAGCAGTGGTGATGACGTAAATTACAACCTATAACCTACAACTCGCAAGTCAGGGCTGTTACCACTGGGCCACCGCTGCTCGTCATTAAGTAGCAACTAGTAAAAAGAACATGTTTATCAATCGCCCACTATGGTGGAATATTGAGTGTAATGCTGCCTACCTGGCGAGCAGCCTGCTGCCGCTAACGGAGCCCACGATCAGGTTGCGCTGAGAGGCGACCGCAGGCAGCGGCGGCAGTTCGGCCACGTCGCTCACGTCAAGCTCCTCATGCGTCACTATCATCTCGGGCGCCTCTACCACGTCATTTCTGACGAACGCTGCTGACGCCGCCGCTGCTAACAACACCACGAGAACTAGGCTCTTCATCTGGAAGTATAATAAGTCGATTTTATTGATTTGATCATGACTCACTAGCACAAACTAGTACACATGGAGTTCGGAAATTATCCAACGGGAAAGTACAACTGCAATAAAGGGACCCCATGTCATAACTCAGATCATAGCCTACCTGTGTGCCAGTGAAGGTGTAAAAAGGAATCAGACAGGTAACACAGTTCCTTTTGCATTTAATATTACGATGAATTTTATTGTTGTCTGTAAAATTGAGCTAAGTGATTAGTTTGACAACTTGACTCTTCTTTGATAGTTTTAGATTGACCTGTGAAGTCCTTTATCAAAAGGTTACAATTTATATTTAATAAACGAAATAAAGTTAATGTTTTATTCTTAATTTTGTATAAGAATGAACTTACCTTGACAACGTATGTAATTACGAGTTGATACTCAAAACACTTCAGCTGACCCCATTGAGTTCACTGTTACTATAGTTTCCGTGTTACTGTTACTTTTGAAGGAAACAGTATTTATACTAGAATTGCATTTGTGATATGAAGATTATATCAGTTATCTAGTCAATAACAACAATATTTAATGACACCGACTTTGATAATTTATGCAGCGGTTGTAAATCAGCATTGATAGGTACTTATCTCTATGCGATAATATTAATGGTTGTGAGGATGACATAACTTTAAAAAATTATCAAATTGTTTAATTTCTTTATTAAATTTTTGATACAAAAAAATAGAACGCATCTATTATAAAACGTCTCTTACAACAAAAAAGAACTGTCTAGTCTAATTTAAAACCGAATGTGCCCAACATTCCATTATGAGCAGATTATCTGGCAAAGACATGAATTTTGTAGTGGTATTCGCGGCCTGTAGCTGATTGTATCCTGATTGTGACAAAGGAGCTTCCAATTCCTCCATTCAAGATGGATGGCGTTGCGTTCTGTGAGGCCCCCACGCGGTTCACCCGGATCGCGCTCACGCGCCGGTTCGTGCGGATTGTAATATCTTTCACGTGGAAATGATTGGCGATGCCGTTGGCCCTGATCTCGCTACTGTAAGCAAAACATGGTCATGGTCAGGAAAAATGCAGTTTAGCTTTTATTGTGGACATCTATCGAGCGATATTTCCCGAGCTGACAGTGTTGATCAGGTATACTATTGTGAGAATCACCACTTTTCTCAAATATGCTGCAAGATCTCTGAGGCCTATTTGATGCTGTGAACTCCATTCGATTGCTAGACGTGTAATAATTACAGTAATTGTCTTTACTATTGTATGTTATAACTTGGCCGTTATTTGTTGATTCATATTTTAATTTCATGGTTTGTTGGTGGTTACTTACTTGTATACAAGGGCATCACCAGAAGCGATAGATCCCACGTTCAAGTTACGCCGAGTGGCTACTGCAGTCTTCGCCGGTACGTCAGCCTCGTCACTCAGCTCACTCACGTCAGTCAGCTCGTCTACGTCACTCACATCCACCTCTGGCAGCTCGTACACGTCCACGTCACCCATATCATCACCGTTAGCCCCCTCAAGCAGCTCCACCACGTCAGGCACTTCTCTGCTCAGTACCTGAGCTGTTGCTGCTGCCGCTAACAACACGACGAGGAGTACGCTCTTCATCTGGAAATATTTTATACATTATGTTAAATACCAGACTTAATCTCCCTACGAAAAGTCTGCTTTAAACATTTTATTTTAATGTTCTGGCATACATACATGAGAAAAAAAAATAACTTACCTTTTCAATATTTACTTAGACTCGATCCACAAAACACTAAAGTTAACTCCTGTAAGGACAGTGTGAGTATAAGTTGTATTCTGAAGGAGCCGGTATTTATAGTGAAATAAGAAAGCACACGCATATGATAAGATAATATCTGACCTACATTTCGGGTAATTACATCCGCTTAATATATTATGATATCTATTCAGTGACAACAATACAACATTTGAAGGAAAACCAATCGAAAGTAAATCCAATGGGATCCAATGCTTTAGTGACAAATAATTACCTAATATATTATATCCATGTGTCCCACCAGCTAGCGCATTACATGTTACGCGCTACGCGGCGAGCTACGCGTGGCTACGGCATAGCTGGTATATCGTGATCTCCACGCTTATTAAAATAAATTACTATATGGAACCAGTTTCAAGGTCATTCATATGTTTAAATAAAATCACAGATTCTACAGAAAACTGATCTAAAGCCAGTCATAATTTATTAATCTTTGTGGTTATTACCTAAACCAAGATTCTTGCTTGTACAACAACCGATATCATTCGCTCCATTTGCTGTTAACAAAAACTGAAGCCGCATAATCTCCGACTCCTAAGATACAGGTCTGCGTACCTAGTTTAGAAGCCCCACTATTCTTTTAAACTTGGTAGTACTACCCACTGTTTCCATTATGCTATGAACTGTGTTGTTGTGTTTGTGTACTAATAAACTTATGTATAAATATATTTCCGTTGGTTCCGTGTGGTGCCAGACGTAAAAGAATAGCATCATTCCATTTCTTCCCGAGGGTGTCGTAGAAGGTGACTAAGGGACTTCCTAGAGAACGGGCAGCAGCGTTCTCTATGCATTTTACCACCATACTGCGATCGCCAACCCAGCTGCAGAGCGTGGCGATTATGACAAAAACCCCCTTTTGGGGCAGGCCTATGTCCACCATAAACGTGAGTATCCGCTTTAATAACAAGTTGCCCAAAGTCATAGAACTTAATGGAAAGTTCAAATTGTACAAAAAACGTGTCCTTATCAAAAAAGAATATTAAAAGATAAAAGACTACGTTGAAGACGAAGAGAAATGACTCACTTGTTTTAGTTAATTTAGATGATGTTATTAAAATTTCATTTTTACTTCATGTATTATGGAAATCATCCTACTAATATCCTTACTAATATTATAAACGCTAATGTATGGATATTAAGATGTTTGGATGTTTGTTACTCAATCACGCAAAAACGGCTTAACGGATTTGGATGAAATTTGGGACACAGATAGTTTTTTTATCCCGGAAGGAAGTTCTCGTGGGATAATTATCAACCTTAACGCGAGCGACAGTGCAGGCAAAAGCTAGTCCAACATCATTTCTAAAATACAAAGAGAAGGCATAGTAAGTATATCAATTTCGTTGAGTTTGTTTCTAAGAAACTCGCGAGGCCCCATTTTATAGATTGCGCGGATTGCCCTCTTTTACTTTTCACGTTACTCGCAGAACAGATGGCCACTGAGGCCGAAAGGAAGAAGTAGCGTTGTATGCCTTCCACTAGGTGGACCGAAAAGTTTGTGAAAGCCACTGGAATATGCTAGATGCGATGTGGCCACGCTTGGGGGAGGCCTATGACCAACAGATAATGACATTTTGTATTATTACTCATCATCAATAAAACAAACAATATACGTACAATTGTTTACGATTGAGTTTGTACATCAATACCGAATTTATTGCAGTGTACGCGGTGGCGCGGCTAGCAAGCATGCTTTCCGGCCGCGCCACCGATTTTGTTAAATTTCTCGCGAATCTTTATAGTAAATTTTTTTTACTATTATGTACAATAATGAACACATTATTTACATTTATTATTATCAACCCCGATTCAAAATGCGACTGTGGCGCGGCCAGAAAGATTATTTACATTTATTATTATCAACATTATTTACATTTATTATTATCAACCCCGATTCAAAATGCGACTGTGGCGCGGCCACAAAGTACTACCAAGGTTCCGAGACAAGTGAAAGATATTTAAATGTTTTTTATTGAAATAAAGGAGATAGTATCTATCGACGTTTCTTCTCAGGTAACGTAAAGTTAGGAAATACCGTTGACGTAAAGTTTTCAAATCTCCACCAAAATGTTGACGTATAAATATAACGTAAAAAGTAAAGTCCAGTATGTGTTTTATTTTAACTTTTATTAAGATGTTTGGTTTACATTTTGATTCCTGTAATTATTAGCACCAATATAAAATATTTCAATCGCCCATTGCATGCAGTTTATCGTCCATAGACTTCGATCTGGTAGTTATAGCCGCGGCTTCTAGCTGACTGAAGCCTGACCGTGACAAAGTTACTTCCAACTCCTCCAGCCCTGATGGATGAGGTGGCACCCTGTACGGCTCCCACGTGCACCACCCGGATCGCCGTTATCCACAAGGAGTTAGTGCGGAAAGTGATGTCTTGAAGATGAATCACGTTATTAGCACCTCCCCTGATGTGAGCGGATCTGAAAACACATGAAATGCTCATGAGGAGAACAGTATTTACAGTCCATCGCTATAATGAATTTTCCGTGTGGTGCCTGACGTAAAGGATAGCACCGTCCCATCCCTTCCCGTGTGTGTCGTAGGAGGCGACTAAGGGACTTACTAGAGAATGGGCAGCAGCGTTCTCTATGAATTTTACCAGCATACTGGGATTGCTAACTCGCCTGCCAAGCGTGACGATTATGGCAAACCCCCCCAATTTGGGGCAGGCCTATGTCCAGTAGTGGACGTCTTTCGGCTGGAATGATGATGATGATCGTTATAATGTGCCACAATAAGCCTATAACTTTCCCGCTGCTGGGTTTACAGACCTCCTCACTTTAAGAGGGAGTGGGCCGAATTTCCCCACTCGGGTTCCTTGTGGATAGGTGGATGACACATGACTTTGAAGTTTAGGTTCTGAGACATGCCAGTCTCTTCACTATGTTTATTTTTGCCGTTATGAAAGCAGTGGTGATGACGTAAATTACAACCTATAACCTGCAACTCGCAAGTCAAGGCTGCTACCACTGGGCCACCGCTGCTCGTCATTAAGTAGCAACTAGTAAAAAGAACATGTTTATCAATCGCCCACTATGGTGTAATATTGAGTGTAATGCTGCCTACCTGGCGAGCAGCCTGCTGCCGCTAACGGAGCCCACGATCACGTTGCGCTGAGAGGCGACCGCAGGCAGCGGCGGCAGTTCGGCCACGTCGCTCACGTCAAGCTCCTCATGCGTCACTATCATCTCGGGCGCCTCTACCACGTCATTTCTGACAAACGCTGCTGACGCCGCCGCTGCTAACAACACCACGAGAACTAGGCTCTTCATCTGGAAGTATAATAAGTCGATTTTATTGATTTGATCATGACTCACTAGCACAAACTAGTACATATGGAGTTCGGAAATTATCCAACGGGAAAGTACAACTGCAATAAAGGGACCCCATGTCATAACTCAGATCATAGCCTACCTGTGTGCCAGTGAAGGTGTAAAAAGGAATCAGACAGGTAACACAGTTCCTTTTGCATTTAATATTACGATTAATTTTATTGTTGTCTGTAAAATTGAGCTAAGTGATTAGTTTGACAACTTGACTCTTCTTTGATAGTTTTAGATTGACCTCTGAAGTCTTTTATCAAAAGGTTACAATTTATATTTAATAAACGAAATAAAGTTAATGTTTTATTCTTAATTTTATATAAGAATGAACTTACCTTGACAATGTATGTAATTACGAGTCGATACTCAAAACACTTCAGCTGACCCCGTTGAGTTCACTGTTACTATAGTTTCCTTTTGAAGGAAGCAGTATTTATACTAGAATTGCATTTGTGATATGAAGAATATATCAGTTATCTAGTCAATAACAACAATATTTAATGACACCGACTTTAATAATTTATGCAGCGGTTGTAAATGGTTCACCCTTGTTTGATAGAACAACGTTTGATATAATAATACTAAATCGAACAACGTTTAAGAAAATCATCACTTTGTATAATATCGTTTGACAGAATTTTCAGTTCATCGAATATTTATTTGCTATAACAACATTTGCGCTAATGATCAAAAGGGATAATGTTCAGACAATATTACCGAAGAAGCATTATTTTAATATCGCTGAATCCTTTCGCAACCCCAAATTTGTATAATTACTGTGAAAAAAAAAGTAGGTTCTTCAGGTTGACAGAAACGAATCGCTATAAATCCGACTCCACGCAGTCTTGTCTGCCCTACCCCTAGAGTGTAATTTAGAATCGCGTAGGCGCGGAGGGGCGAGGCGGCCCGCGAGCTGAGGAGCGGGTGGTTGTTACACTCGCCGCGGCGGCTGAGGCTGGCCGGCAAAGCCGGCCCGCAAGCCGAAGCCGCGGTGGTGAGTGTTAAACCATCTGCGACGATAAGCTCGCGAGGGACCGCCGTAGCCCCGCAGCGCCGGAGCCGTGACAGAAACGAATTTTCAAATGAAATTAGTTCAAATGAATAATTACGCTAAATAAAAATTTACCAATGAATTATTCGGTCAAATGAATAATTCTTCGAAATGACTTTATTGCAACTAAAATTCGATTTAGTAATATTATATCAAACGTTGTTGTATCAAACAAGGGTGAACCGTTGTAAATCAGCATTGACTTTTCTCTATGCGATAATATTAATGGTTGTGAGGATGACATAACTTTAAAAAATTATCAAATTGTTTAATTTCTTTATTAAATTTTTGATACAAAAAAATAGAACGCATCTATTACAAAACGTCTCTTACAACAAAAAAAACTGTCTAGTCTAATTTAAAACCGAATGTGCCCAACATTCCATTATGAGCAGATTATCTGGCATAGACTTGAATTCTGTAGTAGTATCCGCGGCCTGTAGCTGATTGTATCCTGATTGTGACAAAGGAGCTTCCAATTCCTCCATTCAAGATGGATGGCGTTGCGTCCTGTGAGGCCCCCACGCGGTTCACCCGGATCGCGCTCACGCGCCGGTTCGTGCGGATTGTAATATCTTTCACGTGGAAATGATTGGCGATGCCGTTGGCCCTGATCTCGCTACTGTAAGCAAAACATGGTCATGGTCAGGAAAAATGCAGGTTAGCTTTTATTGTGGACATCTATGGAGCGATATTTCACGAGCTGACAGTGTTGATCAGGTATACTATTGTGAGAATCACCACTTTTCTCAAATATGCTTCAAGATCTCTGAGGCCTATTTGATGCTGTGAACTCCATTCGATTGTATGTTATAACTTGGCCGTTATTTGTTGATTCACATTTTAATTTTATGGTTTGTTTGTGGTTACTTACTTGTATACAAGGGCATCACCAGAAGCGATAGATCCCACGTTCAAGTTACGCCGAGTGGCTACTGCAGTCTTCGCCGGTACGTCAGCCTCGTCACTCAGCTCACTCACGTCAGTCAGCTCGTCTACGTCACTCACATCCACCTCTGGCAGCTCGTACACGTCCACGTCACCCATATCATCACCGTTAGCCCCCTCAAGCAGCTCCACCACGTCAGGCACTTCTCTGCTGAGTACCTGAGCTGTTGCTGCTGCCGCTAACAACACGACGAGGAGTACGCTCTTCATCTGGAATTATTTTATACATTATGTTAAATACCAGACTTAATCTCCCTACGAAAAGTCTGCCTTAAACATTTTATTTTAATGTTCTGGCATGCATACATGAGAAAAAAAATAACTTACCTTTTCAATATTTACTTAGACTCGATCCACAAAACACTAAAGTTAACTCCTGTAAGGACAGTGTGAGTATAAGTTGTATTCTGAAGGAGCCGGTATTTATAGTGAAATAAGAAAGCACACGCATATGATAAGATAATATCTGACCTACATTTCGGGTAATTACATCCGCTTAATATATTATGATATCTATTCAGTGACAACAATACAACATTTGAAGGAAAACCAATCGAAAGTAAATCCAATGGGATCCAATGCTTTAGTGACAAATAATAACCTAATATATTATATCCATTTGTCCCACCAGCTAGCGCATTACATGTTACGCGCTACGCGGCGAGCTACGCGGCGAGCTACGCGTAGCTACGAGATAGCTGGTATATCGTGATCTCCACGCTTATTAAAATAAATTACTACATGGAACCAGTTTCAAGGTCATTCATATGTTTCCATAAAATCTCAGATTCTACAGAAAACTGATATCTAAAGCCAGTCATAATTTATTAATCTTTGTGGTTATTACCTAAACCAAGATTCTTGCTTGTACAACAACCGATATCATTCGCTCCATTTGCTGTTAACAAAAACTGTAAACCAACTGAAAAGTCACGGTTGTATTGTATTCTACAACTTGAAGCCGCATAATCTCCGACTCCTAAGATACAGGTCTGCGTACCTAGTTTAGAAGCCCCACTATACTTTTAAACTTGGTAGTACTACCCACTGTTTCCATTATGCTATGAACTGTGTTGTTGTGTTTGTGTACTAATAAACTTATGTATAAATATATTTCCGTTGGTTCTGTGTGGTGCCAGACGTAAAAGAATAATAGCACCATTCCATTTCTTCCCGAGGGTGTCATAGAAGGCGACTAAGGGACTTCCTAGAGAACGGGCAGCAGCGTTCTCTATGCATTTTACCACCATACTGCGATCACCAACCCAGCTGCAGGGCGTGGCGATTATGGCAAAACCCTCCTTTTGGGGCAGGCCTATGTCCAGCATAAACGTGAGTATCCGCATTAATAACAAGTTGCCCAAAGTCTTAGAACTTTATGGAAAGTTCAAAGTGTACAAAAAACGTGTCCTTATCAAAAAAGAATATTAAAAGATAAAAGACTACGTTGAAGACGAAGAGAAATTACTCACTTGTTTTAGTTAATTTAGATGATGTTATCAAAATTTCATTTTTACTTCATGTATTATGGAAATCATCCTACTAATATCCTTACTAATATTATAAACGCGAAATTTTGTATGTATGGATATTAAGATGTTTGGATGTTTGTTACTCAATCACGCAAAAACGGCTTAACGGATTTGGATGAAATTTGGGACACAGATAGTTTATAACCTGGTTTAACAGATAGCATAGCTTTTTTTATCCCCGAAGGAAGTTCTCGTGGGATAATTATCAACCTTAACGCGAGCGACGGTGCAGGCAAAAGCTAGTACAACATCATTTCTAAAATACAAAGAGAAGGCATAGTAAGTATATCAATTTCGTTGAGTTTGTTTCTAAGAAACTCGCGAGGCCCCATTTTATAGATTGCGCGGATTGCCCTCTTTTACTTTTCACGTTACTCGCAGAACAGATGGCCACTGAGGCCCAAAGGAAGAAGTAGCGTTGTATGCCTTCCACTAGGTGGACCGAAAAGTTTGTGAAAGCCACTGGAATACGCTAGATGCGATGTGGCCACGCTTGGGGAGTCTATGACCAGCAGTAGACGTCTTTGGGCTGGACTGATGATGATGTGGTACTGATTATATCTCACCAAAGTTTGCTACTTTCAAATAGTTATAAACCAGCTGGGGCCGCGACGTTGTTTGAGATTATAAATGATTTTATTTCCGTAAGTAGATTTGTACAAACACGTTTACACGTCAATCATATTTTTAAAACTAGATGAGGTTGGCGTTTCCTTTCTGACTACTTTGAGAACAAAATATACTTTTCCAGTTCTAGATGAAGGTCGGCAAATCGATTAATAAACACCAGGCATTAATAAGACCACTAATATACCGTAATAATAATTTAAATGTAGTTCTGCGCCAAGCGGGGGTTGTCCTTGGATGCACTTGCGTAGCGCATACTCGCGTGGTACTATCTGGCCTCGCCACAGGCGCATTTTGAATTAGAGTTAAGAAGAATAAATGTACATAATATGTTAATTATTGTACATAATAATTAAATAATAGCACTATAAAGATTCGCGAGAAATCTTATAAAATCGGTGGCGCCGAAGCTCTGGAGGAAGGAACAGGAAGAACACAGGAAGAAGTAGCATTGTATGCCTTCCACTAGGTGGACTGAAAAGTTTGTGAAAGCCCCTGGAATACGCTAGATGCGAGAAGCACAGAACCGGCCAATAAGGCCACGCTTGGGGGAGGCCTATGATAAACAGATAATGACTTTTTGTAGTATTACTCATCATCAATAAAACAAACAATATACGTACAATTGTTTACGATTGAGTTTGTACATCAATAGCCAATTTATTGCAGTGTACGCGGTGGCGCGGCTAGTAAGCATGCTTTCCGGCCGCGCCACCGATTTTGTTAAATTTCTCGCGAATCTTTATAGTACTATTTTTTACTATTATGTACAATAATGAAGATATTATTTACATTTATTATTATCAGCCCCGATTCAAAATGCGACTGTGGCGCGGCCAGAAAGTACCACACCAAGGTTCCGAGACAAGTGAAAGATATTTAAATGTTTTTTTATTGAAATAAAGGAGATAGTATCTATCGACGTTTCTTCTCAGGTAACGTAAAGTTAGGAAATACCGTTGACGTAAAGTTTTCAAATCTCCACCAAAATATTGACGTATAAATATAATATAAAAAAGTAAAGTCCAGTATGTGTTTTATTTTAACTTTTATTAAGATGTTTGGTTTACATTTTGATTCCTGTAATTATTAGCACCAACATAAAATATTTCAATCGCCCATTGCATGCAGTTTATCGTCCATAGACTTCGATCTGGTAGTTATAGCCGCGGCTTCTAGCTGACTGAAGCCTGACCGTGACAAAGTTACTTCCAACTCCTCCAGCCCTGATGGATGAGGTGGCACCCTGTACGGCTCCCACGTGCACCACCCGGATCGCCGTTATCCGCAAGGAGTTAGTTCGGAAAGTGATGTCTTGAAGATGAATCACGTTATTAGCAGCTCCCCTGATGTGAGCGGATCTGAAAACACATGAAATGCTCATGAGGAGAACAGTATTTACAGTCCATCGCTATAATGAATTTTCCGCGTGGTGCCTGACGTAAAGAATAGCACCGTCCCATCCCTTCCCGTGTGTGTCGTAGGAGGCGACTAAGGGACTTACTAGAGAATGGGCAGCAGCGTTCTCTATGAATTTTACCAGCATACTGCGATCGCTAACCCGCCTGCCAAGCGTGACGATTATGGCAAACCCCCAAATTGGGGCAGGCCTATGACCAGTAGTGGACGTCTTTCGGCTGGAATGATGATGATGATGATCGCTATAATGTACTACAATAAGCCTATAACTTTCCCGCTGCTGGGTTTACAGACCTCCTCACTTTAAGAGGGAGTGGGCCGAATTTCCCCACTCGGGTTCCTTGTGGATAGGTGGATGACACGTGACTTTGAAGTTTAGGTTCTGAGACATGCCAGTCTCTTCACTATGTTTATTTGTGCCGTTATGAAAGCAGTGGTGATGACGTAAATTACAACCTATAACCTACAACTCGCAAGTCAGGGCTGTTACCACTTGGCCACCGCTGCTCGTCATTAAGTAGCCACTAGTAAAAAGAACATGTTTATCAATCGCCCACTATGGTGTAATATTGAGTGTAATGCTGCCTACCTGGCGAGCAGCCTGCTGCCGCTAACGGAGCCCACGATCAGGTTGCGCTGAGAGGCGACCGCAGGCAGCGGCGGCAGTTCGGCCACGTCGCTCACGTCAAGCTCCTCATGCGTCACTATCATCTCGGGCGCCTCTACCACGTCATTTCTGACAAACGCTGCTGACGCCACCGCTGCTAACAACACCACGAGAACTAGGCTCTTCATCTGGAAGTATAATAAGTCGATTTTATTGATTTGATCATTGATCATGACTCACTAGCACACACTAGTACACATGGAGTTCGGAAATTATCCAACGGGAAAGTACAACTGCAATAAAGGGACCCCATGTCATAACTCAGATCATAGCCTACCTGTGTGCCAGTGAAGGTGTAAAAAGGAATCAGACAGGTAACACAGTTCCTTTTGCATTTAATATTACGATGAATTTTATTGTTGTCTGTAAAATTGAGCTAACACAACTCGACTCTTCTTTGATAGTTTTAGATTGACCTCTGAAGTCCTTTATCAAAAGGTTACAATTTATATTTAATAAACGAAATAAAGTTAATGTTTTATTCTTAATTTTATATAAGAATGAACTTACCTTGACAATGTATGTAGTTACGAGTTGATACTCAAAACACTTCAGCTGACCCCGTTGAGTTCACTGTTACTATAGTTTCCTTTTGAAGGAAGCAGTATTTATACTAGAATTGCATTTGTGATATGAAGATTATATCAGTTATCTAGTCAATAACAACAATATTTAATGACACCGACTTTGATAATTTATGCAGCATTGATAGGTACTTATCTCTATGCGATAATATTAATGGTTGTGAGGATGACATAACTTTAAAAAATTATCAAATTGTTTAATTTCTTTATTAAATTTTTGATACAAAAAAATAGAACGCATCTATTACAAAACGTCTCTTACAACAAAAAAGAACTGTCTAGTCTAATTTAAAACCGAATGTGCCCAACATTCCATTATGAGCAGATTATCTGGCATAGACTTGAATTCTGTAGTGGTATCCGCGGCCTGTAGCTGATCGTATCCTGATTGTGACAAAGGAGCTTCCAATTCCTCCATTCAAGATGGATGGCGTTGCGTTCTGTGAGGCCCCCACGCGGTTCACCCGGATCGCGCTCACGCGCCGGTTCGTGCGGATTGTAATATCTCTCACGTGGAAATGATTGGCGATGCCGTTGGCCCTGATCTCGCTACTGTAAGCAAAACATGGTCATGGTCAGGAAAAATGCAGTTTAGCTTTTATTGTGGACATCTATGGAGCGATATTTCCCGAGCTGACAGTGTTGATCAGGTATACTATTGTGAGAATCACCACTTTTCTCAAATATGCTTCAAGATCTCTGAGGCCTATTTGATGCTGTGAACTCCATTCGATTGCTAGACGTGTAATAATTACAGTAATTGTCTTTACTATTGTATGTTATAACTTGGCCGTTATTTGTTGATTCACATTTTAATTTTATGGTTTGTTGGTGGTTACTTACTTGTATACAAGGGCATCACCAGAAGCGATAGATCCCACGTTCAAGTTACGCCGAGTGGCTACTGCAGTCTTCGCCGGTACGTCAGCCTCGTCACTCAGCTCACTCACGTCAGTCAGCTCGTCTACGTCACTCACATCCACCTCTGGCAGCTCGTACACGTCCACGTCACCCATATCATCACCGTTAGCCCCCTCAAGCAGCTCCACCACGTCAGGCACTTCTCTGCTGAGTACCTGAGCTGTTGCTGCTGCCGCTAACAACACGACGAGGAGTACGCTCTTCATCTGGAATTATTTTATACATTATGTTAAATACCAGACTTAATCTCCCTACGAAAAGTCTGCCTTAAACATTTTATTTTAATGTTCTGGCATACATACATGAGAAAAAAAAATAACTTACCTTTTCAATATTTACTTAGACTCGATCCACAAAACACTAAAGTTAACTCCTGTAAGGACAGTGTGAGTATAAGTTGTATTCTGAAGGAGCCGGTATTTATAGTGAAATAAGAAAGCACACGCATATGATAAGATAATATTTGACCTACATTTCGGGTAATTACATCCGCTTAATATATTATGATATCTATTCAGTGACAACAATACAACATTTGGAGGAAAACCAATCGAAAGTAAATCCAATGGGATCCAATGCTTTAGTGACTAATAATTACCTAATATATTATATCCATGTGTCCCACCAGCTAGCGCATTACATGTTACGCGCTACGCGGCGAGCTACGCGTAGCTACGGCGTAGCTGGTATATCGTGATCTCCACGCTTATTAAAATAAATTACTACATGGAACCAGTTTCAAGGTCATTCATATGTTTCAATAAAATCACAGATTCTACAGAAGACTGTTCTAAAGCCAGTCATAATTTATTAATCTTTGTGGTTATTACCTAAACCAAGATTCTTGCTTGTACAACAACCGATATCATTCGCTCCATTTGCTGTTAACAAAAACTGTAAACCAACTGAAAAGTCACGGTTGTATTGTATTCTACAACTTGAAGCCGCATAATCTCCGACTCCTAAGATACAGGTCTGCGTACCTAGTTTAGAAGCCCCACTATACTTTTAAACTTGGTAGTACTACCCACTGTTTCCATTATGCTATGAACTGTGTTGTTGTGTTTGTGTACTAATAAACTTATGTATAAATATATTTCCGTTGGTTCTGTGTGGTGCCAGACGTAAAAGAATAATAGCACCATTCCATTTCTTCCCGAGGGTGTCATAGAAGGCGACTAAGGGACTTCCTAGAGAACGGGCAGCAGCGTTCTCTATGCATTTTACCACCATACTGCGATCGCCAACCCAGCTGCAGAGCATGGCGATTATGGCAAAACCCCCTTTTGGGGCAGGCCTATGTCCAGCATAAACGTTAGTATCCGCTTTAATAACAAGTTGCCCAAAGTCTTAGAACTTTATGGAAAGTTCAAAGTGTACAAAAAACGTGTCCTTATCAAAAAAGAATATTAAAAGATAAAAGACTACGTTGAAGACGAAGAGAAATTACTCACTTGTTTTAGTTAATTTAGATGATGTTATCAAAATTTCATTTTTACTTCATGTATTATGGAAATCATCCTACTAATATCCTTACTAATATTATAAACGCGAAATATTGTATGTATGGATATTAAGATGTTTGGATGTTTGTTACTTAATCACGCAAAAACGGCTTAACGGATTTGGGTGAAATTTGGGACACAGATAGTTTATAACCTGCATTAACAGATAGGATAGTGTTTTTTATCCCGGAAGGACGTTCTCGTGGGATAATTATCAACCTTAACGCGAGCGACGGTGCAGGCAAAAGCTAGTACAACATCATTTCTAAAATACAAAGAGAAGGCATAGTAAGTATATCAATTTCGTTGAGTTTGTTTCTAAGAAACTCGCGAGGCCCCATTTTATAGATTGCGCGGATTGCCCTCTTTTACTTTTCACGTTACTCGCAGAACAGATGGCCACTGAGGCCGAAAGGATGAAGTAGCGTTGTATGCCTTCCACTAGGTGGACCGAAAAGTTTGTGAAAGCCACTGGAATACGCTAGATGCGATGTGGCCACGCTTGGGGAGTCTATGACCAGCAGTAGACGTCTTTGGGCTGGACTGATGATGATGTGGTACTGATTATATCTCACCAAAGTTTGCTACTTTCAAATAGTTATAAACCAGCTGGGGCCGCGACGTTGTTTGAGATTATAAATGATTTTATTTCCGTAAGTAGATTTGTACAAACACGTTTACACGTCAATCATATTTTTAAAACTAGATGAGGTTGGCGTTTCCTTTCTGACTACTTTGAGAACAAAATATACTTTTCCAGTTCTAGATGAAGGTCGGCAAATCGATTAATAAACACCAGGCATTAATAAGACCATTAATATACCGTAATAATAATTTAAATGTAGTTCTGCGCCAAGCGGGGGTTGTCCTTGGATGCACTTGCGTAGTGCATACTCGCGTGGTACTATCTGGCCGCGCCACAGGCGCATTTTGAATTAGAGTTAAGAAGAATAAATGTACATAATATGTTAATTATTGTACATAATAATTAAATAATAGCACTATAAAGATTCGCGAGAAATTTTATAAAATCGGTGGCGCCGAAGCTCTGGAGGAAGGAACAGGAAGAACACAGGAAGAAGTAGCATTGTATGCCGTCCACTAGGTGGACTGAAAAGTTTGTGAAAGCCCCTGGAATACGCTAGATGCGAGAAGCACAGAACCGGCCAATAAGGCCACGCTTGGGGGAGGCCTATGATAAACAGATAATGACTTTTTGTAGTATTACTCATCATCAATAAAACAAACAATATACGTACAATTGTTTACGATTGAGTTTGTACATCAATAGCCAATTTATTGCAGTGTACGCGGTGGCGCGGCTAGTAAGCATGCTTTCCGGCCGCGCCACCGATTTTGTTAAATTTCTCGCGAATCTTTATAGTACTATTTTTTAACCGACTTCAAAAAAAGGAGGAGGTTCTCAATTCGTCTGTATGTTTTTTTATGTTTGTTACCTCAGAACTTTCGACTGGGTGAACCGATTTTGATGATTCTTTTTTTATTTGAAAGCTAGTGCTTCAAGTGTGGTCCATTTCAATCTAGATCTGATTATGCGTTTCGGAGATAGACAACGGAACTCTTCAAAATATAACAGTAAATAAACCGCGAATGCTGCTATCTCGTAAATATGCATGGTTTTCACCCCAAGTATGAAGAAATTTCGAATTAGTAGTGTAGGTACTATAACTGAAAAAGTGAAAAATAAAAACTTGTCCCAAAAAAAACAACCGACTTCCGAAAAAACACTACATAGTTAAAAATAACTTTAATTTCGGAAGGCGGTGACAAAAAATTAAAATACATATCCAACTTATACATAAGTATAATTATAGCATAGCATTATATATAAGTATAGCATAATACACACAAAATACATTATCCACTTCCGAAATTAAAGTTATTTTTCACTTTCGTTTGTTCGCTGTAACCTGCATTTATTTGGACAACTGCGCTCTCGCCGTTATCAGAATACTTATTAGTGTTACCTCTCATAAAATCGCATTTTTTGGCAAAAGTGTCCTAGGTATGGCCCCAAAAATATATAATAGTATAGCAGCAGTAATTAGAAATAAAGAATGTCTGGGATCCTTTAAAAGGTCCTTGTTTAAATTCCTTCTAGATAGATGTTACTACTCCATCATTGAGTTTACTACTGATAAGCAGAGGTATGACGATTCCGACTTGCTAATCAAACTCATTTGATTTTTATTTATTTATTAAGTGTGAATGTGTTTATTTATCTGAAATTGTAATGACCTGTTTACCTACCTGATATATTTTAAATTGATTTTTTTTTTTTGTAATGTATTGGCATGCCATTTTGTAATTATAATTGCTTGTTTTGTTAATTTTGTATGCTGGCAAAACATATTGCACATATTTAAGACAATTCTAACTGTAACCATACCAAATAACAAAATAAATAAATTGAATTGAACTTTGTAGTGTTTTTTCGGAAGTCGGTTGTTTTTTTGGTAAGAGTTTCTTTACTATTATGTACAATAATTAACATATTATTTATATTTATTATTATAAACCCCGATTCAAAATGCGACTGTGGAGCGGCCACAAAGTACCACACCAAGGTTCCGAGACAAGTCAAAGATATTTAAATGTTTTTTATTGAAATAAAGGAGATAGTATCTATCGACGTTTCTTCTCAGGTAACGTAAAGTTAGGAAATACCGTTGACGTAAAGTTTTCAAATCTCCACCAAAATATTGACGTATAAATATAACGTAAAAAGTAAAGTCCAGTATGTGTTTTATTTTAACTTTTATTAAGATGTTTGGTTTACATTTTGATTCCTGTAATTATTAGCACCAATATAAAATATTTCAATCGCCCATTGCATGCAGTTTATCGTCCATAGACTTCGATCTGGTAGTTATAGCCGCGGCTTCTAGCTGACTGAAGCCTGACCGTGACAAAGTTACTTCCAACTCCTCCAGCCCTGATGGATGAGGTGGCACCCTGTACGGCTCCCACGTGCACCACCCGGATCGCCGTTATCCGCAAGGAGTTAGTGCGGAAAGTGATGTCTTGAAGATGAATCACGTTATTAGCAGCTCCCCTGATGTGAGCGGATCTGAAAACACATGAAATGCTCATGAGGAGAACAGTATTTACAGTCCATCGCTATAATGAATTTACCGCGTGGTGCCTGACGTACAGAATAGCACCGTCCCATCCCTTCCCGTGTGTGTCGTAGGAGGCGACTAAGGGACTTACTAGAGAATGGGCAGCAGCGTTCTCTATGAATTTTACCAGCATACTGCGATCGCTAACCTGCCTGCCAAGCGTGACGATTATGGCAAACCCCCCAAATTGGGGAAGGCCTATGTCCAGTAGTGGACGTCTTTCGGCTGGAATGATGATGATGATCGCTATAATAACCACAATAAGCCTATAACTTTCCCGCTGCTGGGTTTACAGACCTCCTCACTTTAAGAGGGAGTGGGCCGAATTTCCCCACTCGGGTTCCTTGTGGATAGGTGGATGACACATGACTTTGAAGTTTAGGATCTGAGACATGCCAGTCTCTTCACTATGTTTATTTTTGCCGTTATGAAAGCAGTGGTGATGACGTAAATTACAACCTATAACCTACAACTCGCAAGTCAGGGCTGTTACCACTGGGCCACCGCTGCGAGCAGCATGACGAGTCATTAAGTAGCAACTAGTAAAAAGAACATGTTTATCAATCGCCCACTATGGTGTAATATTGAGTGTAATGCTGCCTACCTGGCGAGCAGCCTGCTGCCGCTAACGGAGCCCACGATCAGGTTGCGCTGAGAGGCGACCGCAGGCAGCGGCGGCAGTTCGGCCACGTCGCTCACGTCAAGCTCCTCATGCGTCACTATCATCTCGGGCGCCTCTACCACGTCATTTCTGACAAACGCTGCTGACGCCACCGCTGCTAACAACACCACGAGAACTAGGCTCTTCATCTGGAAGTATAATAAGTCGATTTTATTGATTTGATCATTGATCATGACTCACTAGCACACACTAGTACACATGGAGTTCGGAAATTATCCAACGGGAAAGTACAACTGCAATAAAGGGACCCCATGTCATAACTCAGATCATAGCCTACCTGTGTGCCAGTGAAGGTGTAAAAAGGAATCAGACAGGTAACACAGTTCCTTTTGCATTTAATATTACGATGAATTTTATTGTTGTCTGTAAAATTGAGCTAAGTGATTAGTTTGACAACTTGACTCTTCTTTGATAGTTTTAGATTGACCTCTGAAGTCCTTTATCAAAAGGTTACAATTTATATTTCTTAATTTTATATAAGAATGAACTTACCTTGACAATGTATGTAATTACGAGTTGATACTCAAAACACTTCAGCTGACCCCGTTGAGTTCACTGTTACTATAGTTTCCTTTTGAAGGAAGCAGTATTTATACTAGAATTGCATTTGTGATATGAAGATTATATCAGTTATCTAGTCAATAACAACAATATTTAATGACACCGACTTTGATAATTTATGCAGCGGCTGTAAATCAGCATTGATAGGTACTTATTTCTATGCGATAATACTAATGGTTGTGAGGATGACATAACTTTAAAAAAATATCAAATTGTTTAATTTCTTTATTAAATTTTTGATACAAAAAATAGAACGCATCTATAACAAAACGTCTCTTACAACAAAAAAAAACTGTCTAGTCTAATTTAAAACCGAATGTGCCCAACATTCCATTATGAGCAGATTATCTGGCATAGACTTGAATTCTGTAGTGGTATCCGCGGCCTGTAGCTGATCGTATCCTGATTGTGACAAAGGAGCTTCCAATTCCTCCATTCAAGATGGATGGCGTTGCGTTCTGTGAGGCCCCCACGCGGTTCACCCGGATCGCGCTCACGCGCCGGTTCGTGCGGATTGTAATATCTCTCACGTGGAAATGATTGGCGATGCCGTTGGCCCTGATCTCGCTACTGTAAGCAAAACATGGTCATGGTCAGGAAAAATGCAGTTTAGCTTTTATTGTGGACATCTATGGAGCGATATTTCCCGAGCTGACAGTGTTGATCAGGTATACTATTGTGAGAATCACCACTTTTCTCAAATATGCTTCAAGATCTCTGAGGCCTATTTGATGCTGTGAACTCCATTCGATTGCTAGACGTGTAATAATTACAGTAATTGTCTTTGCTATTGTATGTTATAACTTGGCCGTTATTTGTTGAGTCACATTTTAATTTCATGGTTTGTTGGTGGTTACTTACTTGTATACAAGGGCATCACCAGAAGCGATAGATCCCACGTTCAAGTTACGCCGAGTGGCTACTGCAGTCTTCGCTGGTACGTCAGCCTCGTCACTCAGCTCACTCACGACAGTCAGCTCGTCTACGTCACTCACATCCACCTCTGGCAGCTCGTACACGTCCATGTCACCCACATCGTCACCGTAAGCGCCATCAAGCAGCTCCACGTCAGGTACTTCTTTGCTGAGTACCTGAGCTGTTGCTGCTGCCGCTAACAACACGACGAGGAGTACGCTCTTCATCTGGAATTATTTTATACATTATGTTAAATACTAGCCTTAATCTCCCTACGAAAAGTCTGCCTTAAACATTTTATTTTAATGTTCTGGCATACATACATGAGAAAAATAAATTGCCTACCTTTTCAATATTTACTTAGACTCGATCCACAAAACACTAAACTCCTGTAAGGACAGTGTGATTATAAGTTGTATTCTGTAGGAGCCAGTATTGCCAGTAGTGACATTAGAAAGCAAACGCATATGATAAGATAACATCTGACCTACATTTCTTCAGGTTAATTACATCCGCATAATATATTAACTTATCAGTGGCATCAACTACAATTTTCAAGAAAAATCAATCAAAAAAATCCAATGGGACCCTATGCGGTAGTGCCAAATAATTACTTACTTAAGATATTGTATCCATAAGTTTCGCAATTTCTAGGGAAGCCGACCAGCTAGCGCATTTCGTATTGCTACGAGCTACGCGGCGAGCTACGAGTTGCTACGGCGTAGTTACCATATTGTGATCTCCACGTCTACTAAAAATGATTTACTTCATGGAAGCAACTTCAAGGTCATATTAAAAGAAAAAAAAAACAATTTTCTTTATAAAAATAATAAATTTAATGATTAAACTTTATTACAACTACATATGATTGATTTCGGCCTTCTTGTACACTATATGTACAGCAATGTTATACGACTCGTAAGTAATGCGCTAGTTCGCAGAGCTGTCTCGAGCAAAGTTCCGTGTCAATCGATGTTATCTTGAGTTGATTTTGACAGTTTGGCCAAGTTCACATTGTTTATGTTTCCATAAAATATAAGGCCCTTAAGGTGAATCTTGTCAACAATATTTCTGTACAAACTTCGGGAGTGTATTTCTCCACTGTTCGATAATGTACATAAAAAATTTAACATGGTATGGTTTTATCTCATTATTAATATTGTCTGTGAGGAAACTAAAATAAAGCCATTGAAAAGTTATGATCCAACAAAGATTCGTTTTTCTTGCTAATTTAAGCTAACTGGGCGTGTTTAAATAATAAAAGAAGCGCAAAATCTCGAAAACCAAGTCATTAGGTACCGACAAAGCTCAAATATCTAAAGTTCAATAAACTTTACTGGTTATTGATTTATCCAGTGGTTTTTTCATATGCCCCGATGTGCCGAAGGGCTTTTCTTATTTATTTACGCGCCTGTTTTACTGTAAATAATCCTGCATCTCACTCAATTACGTTGTGCGTGTAGACTAGCGTCTAACTGCTCATCACTGATACTACCTCTGTCGGACACGATGTCTACTGAGACAGCGTACTTTTTTACCAGGCCGACCAGTGAGCTCCAACCCGCGACTAAATTCCCCTTAAGTTTAAAACAGCTGTCATTCTTTGACAGGTGTATGAAATGGCTGTCACGACTAATTTTTGTAAGGTGTCAATTTGGTTGGCAAGCACTGCATTTTCAAATGATTCTATATTATTATTTCTATCCTCTTAAATCTTTTTTTATTTAACTTATTGTAATTACAGCCTCCACGATAGGTCGGGTGCAAATCGAATCTATTTACCATGATATAAGCTATCCTCGTAAGAGGGTGCAAACAGATAAGAAGGCTGGGACATACATGGTACATGTTTGAGTCAAGGCATTTGGGGCCTTCTTGTACTTTATCCGTTGTATCTACAGGAAAACGTTCTTGGGAGACTGTCTTGGACTTTTGGAGCAGTTTCTTTGTTGAATTTGCTAGTCAATTCTTGAGGTAGGTATAGGCTATTTAAAATCAAGCAAGCGGAGTAAACATAAAAAATGGATAATTATTAATTAATCAGGATGGCATCCAACCGATTGAAGTTCAATTTTTTGTTTGTTTGTATTATTTGTTTTTAGTATTCGTTTGTGTAAGTATATTTGTGTTTATATATTTATTTACAGTTAGGTATAAATATTACATTTATAGTTTAAATAGGTTTATGCGTTTATATTTAAAATACTTATTCTTCTGATTTATGGCACCTACCACTGTTTTTCTATGCATCACCCAAAGGTTAACTGGTAGAAAATGCCTATGGCATTAATTCCGCCTCTGTAAATTTGCGTAGTTAAAGTATTGAACAAATAAATCGTTAATATATAAGCAGATTACTAAGTCCGTTAATTACATAAATAGGTAGGTACGGTACAACTGCGATGACGCCAATCAATCTACATCCTTACTTATCTTTATATCTATAATCCCGCTAATAAGTAATCACAGGTAAATTACTCAAAAAACTACTACATTCTTATCATTGTCTTATCAGGTATTCTATTTTTGCATCTTTTTTTTTAAGTAATCTCTAAATTATCTGTCTCAATATTAAGCATGATTATTGATAAGAATAGTTGATGTCATTAGCGGGGCGTTCCCCGAGTTTGCCCTAGATTTATATGCTTCCGGATTTTGTTTTATATTGTTCAAAAATGGACTAGAAACAAACGACATCATCTGAGTAGCCTTTAACCCAACTATGTTTCTAGTCTTACCGGATGCAACTCGGTATTTTATGGATTAACTGCCTATCTGACCTCCACAATCCAGTCACAGGGTACTACGAAACTCGTTGTTAAAACTGGTTGTCAGATTTTCAAGCTGCAGACGGCCCGTAGCGATTCACAAAGATCCACTTATGATAGCCAGGACCAACGGCTTAAACCTTCAAGTATCAAGTAATTAACACCATTACTTTTCTATTGTTATCAGACTCAATGAGTCTGCCTAACAGCCGAGGGTTTATGCGCTTCCCGAGGCACGGAGATGTCTTGGTACCTACTTCAACATGGTCACCCAACCGTTATTGTCGACACCTGAAACACGCCACCGAAGCTGCATTGCCAACTTCAGTTAGAAAATTAGTACCTACAAGTAACAACGCATTCTTATACCAAAAGACTCACAACAGGAAAATAAAATTAAAATCGACAAAATAATAATAGCTGGATCTTCCGATAAAATCCGCAGTAAGATATCAATAATTGATAACCATTGTTTTTGCGACATAACAAAGAGGAAATTCATGTTGCATTAATAACACAAAGAAGGTTCTTTACACGAGTAGTAGCTAACTTAATGAAATCAAATTGATTTCGAAGAATTAATTATTTACTCGGATAACGGCAGCGATCTAAGAGATTTTTACCAAATCAGTTATTACACGCAACCGAGCGTAAATGGATTTTACTATATACTTTTCTTTATACATAGACTTCTTAAAGAAGAAAAAGATTACCAATATCTGCTAATCCACGCCAAGTCTGTAGGTAAGCTTTTAGTTGTACACAGCATTCAGTTTACCAATCAAGGAGCAATAAGGAATTCAAAAGGAACACAATTTATACGAACCACAGTTTACTTCTTATACAGTAATCTTTTCTTGCCACTCACGATATAAACAAAACTCATTTCACGACTTAAAATATTACAAACTAAAAAGATAAAAAATGCATAACTTTCCCGCCATATTCCGTTCCACAGACTAAAAATTTACATTGTTACAAAACATGAGTAGACCAAAGCACAAAAGTTATTCAGCCAGTATTCATTCTAACAAAGCATGACAAAATTCATATTTCAAAATGTGAAATTCAGTATTTAATTCGAAATCCAGACAGAACTGGGCGACACGGACGGGCGTTCTAAGTTTAAAATTGCTTCCCATTCAGGCTCACTGAACAATGGCCGTTGCCACGTAAACGGAAACTACGGAAGTAAAACCTACATTTATTTATCAGAGATCCAAAATTTGTTAGACTTTTACCCTGTTACTCTTTTATACTATATTGGGGTTATTTCCGTGGTATTTCACATTCAATAGTTCGCGATATTTTAATATCTGGCTTATTGAGAAGTTATGTAAATAAGTTTTTTATGAACCTGGGAAACACTGGAATTCAACTATACAGGCAGAAACATGGCGTTTTACAGAAAACAGTGGTTTTCTACATGAAAATATACTAGCGGTTAAGAAAATGTTTATTGATTTATTTTAAAAACCAAAGTAAAATAGTATCTTTTTAAACTCCGTTGGCTTTATTGCAAAACAAGGATTTTCTTTTCTCATAGTCTAGTTTTTGAAATTTGAACGTAACCGTTCTATGATTGAAATATCTATAGTTCTTTTTAACGATGCTTAAAATTAATAATGATTAGCGTCTGTATAACCATACATTTTTGACGTTTAAACATCATTTAACTTTATTCATCGTTTATGAATATGGGCGAGTCCGCTGCTTGGTTGTCAGTTCTGATATAATAACTTTTTTTTTGGGGTTATGGTTTTGCACGGTTTGTGCATTTAGCCAATGTCACGTTTAGAATAAGAACTTAACTTTTGTCGGAATAATGCTCTTTGTTTTAAAAAATGGCTCTATGGCTTAAACTCAAAAAAAACGTTTATGGTTTAAAAAATACTGTACTTACTAATTCCATGGTTCAAAACTATACTGTTACAAAACACGGTTTATTTATATGGTCTGGGTCTGACGATAAACCGTGTTTTGTAATAAGATGGCGTGAGTTTAATTTTCAACCATGGAAATAGTATATACTATAGTTTTTAACCATGGAATTCGTATGTACAATCATTTTCAATACAGTGCATGTGATAATGCGATCACCAAACGGTACAATTAGTTCTAATACGAAGAAGTTCCTACTAACTTAACTAAAAACTCTTTTCTCTTTTGTCGCAGGCAGTTTCGGATGAAATGCTGGTCGAGCTGAAGGCATGCTTCATGGAGGCTTATGACGACAATCAGGATGGCAAGATTGACATACGAGAGGTAATCATAAACTTCAATTATATTTTTGAAAAGAAAAGATTTATATCAAGAATACACTAAATGCAGCATCAGCACCTCAAAACCGGCCCGAAAAATAAAGCTACTTAGCTTTTTAAAATTTGATTGTAGAATAAATACATAATTTTGTAGTTATTTCAAAAGGGCTTCATTCTCAAGCTTCAATCGAATAGGTTTTACATTTTCTTTAATAACAGAGGACAGTCTGTTTGGTCAAACAGCAAACATAATTCAACTGTATGTTCAAGCGGTAAGGTTGAAAATAACCTGAAGTTCATAATGATTAAAATACCTTTTAATTTTTTTTTTTTGAAACGTATTTTATTTTTTATATTTTTTATGCAACAGTGTCCAGTTAAGCAATGTGTTTTGTTCGTGATTCCGTATCTAGAGGGTATTCATGATCGAAAGGCCTATGCAACGGGCTTCGTAAACATCGTCAACCGCTTTGGCCGACACCGACTGTCGTACAGAGCGTACAGTTGTAGTGCCCGTTGATAGGTACCCACGGGACGGGGTATCGGCTGTTCAGGCGACAGAACTTGCATAACTTCGTATTTTTATCCCTCGAAGTGAAGTGTGCTTTATTTGTGGGCACCAAGTGTACTACGTCGACATTCACACGGACGTAATAAAATCACGGCAGAATCTTTTCACGCACTGGATTTTCAACACTCGTTGTTAAACCGAGCATCGAAAATTCAACAGAGTGCATCACAGGGCTTCGAAAATCGAACAACGTGTTTTACTGTTCGATTTTCAAATATTGTCGCTGAGCAGTGGGTTGAAATTCAGAGCGTGGCGTTTTTGGCGGGATCTCGTTGGAACATGTCGCACGACTTTTTATTTTTATGAAATTTAGTGAAATAGCGAATAAAATTGCATAATTTTAGTAGTGAATTATGCAATTTAATTACGTGTGAGTGCACAAGTGCAGTGAAGGTGAAAATAAGTGACTAACATGGACTTTTCGTGTTCCCCCCAAAAACTCCTAATAGGTTGTTGTAAAGTTACTACCGCGTTACAATAATTTTGACTTGACTGACTAAAGACGACTATGACTGTTTTGTAACTTCGTGCCCGATGTCGGGCCATTTACTTGATCGAAAAGAAAAATTACTTGACACTGGCTAAATGCACAAACCGTGCGAAGCCAAAACCCAAAAAAAATAAAAAAATCAGAGCGCGAAAACATCCCGCCGTGATTTCCACGCTCAGTCCCATCCGAGACACAGGTGAAGTCGGATGTGTGTCTGTGTGTATTATGTGCAGATGCTACTCGTCTGCACGCACACATTGACAGCGTGTTCGTACCATTGGCCACCACAAGTAAAGCACACGTCGCTGCGTGAAATAAAAGTTAAAAAAAAACAACCGACTTCCAAAAAAAAGACTAAAAAGTGAAAAATAACTTCAACTTCGGAAGGCGGAGACTTTGGATATGTATTTAAATTTTTTGTCGCCGCCTTCCGAAATTAAAGTAATTTTTCACTTTTTAGTGTTTTTTTTTGGAAGTCGGTTGCTATTTTATATTTTTATTTTTCACTTTTTAGTGGTTCATATGTGCTTACCCCTTCACAGCATCCCGGCGTGATGTTATGTTATGAACTGGTGTAAACAATAGACAGACATGAGATTTCTGCAATTCCAGCCCATTTGCTAACATTTCTTGAGGAGTTCCGTTGCCTATCTCCGAAGTTCTTCATTAGAACTTCACCAAATTGAAATGGGACCACCCCGAGAAAGTACTCTTTCAAAAACTATCCAAATCGTTCCAAGTGAAGAGTTCTCTCAATTTCTCCAGGATCCTATCATCAGATCCTGACTTGATGATCATGGGACCACCTGGACCACCACCTCCTTTTAAACAAAAAAAAAACCAAATCGGTCCAGCCATCTTCGAGTAATCGGGGAACATAAATAAAAGAAAAAAAAAAGGTTCCGACGAATTGAGAACCTCCTCCTTTTGGAAATCGGTTAAAAATACTGTGGTCACCGTTACTTATGAAAAAAAACGATTACAGTAATTTTACCTCTCATTTTGCATCATTGTCAAAATCACAATGATTTTTATTTTCGTTGCATTAAGGTTGCTGTTGGTTTACTGTCAGACGTTTACCTAACCTAGAGGTTAAACCAGCAACTAAGATATGATAGAGCTCTGGACAAACTGAAACGAGCAAACGAGTGGGTTGCGAGATGCAACTCGATTGTTTTAAGAGGGCCCTTCCCGGTACGTCTATCGTCAAAACTAAAATGACTGAAAATCTTGTTGTTTCGTCCAATACAATGCAAGCGAGTGAAAACGCGTTAACATCGAACGAAAATTGGCATCCGGAGGTTTCACTAAACCTGTTCCAGGAAATATGTGTTTTTGAGAACCCTTACTTCTAAACTTTTTTACCAAAAACCCGTTTTTGGAAAAAAAATGTTCAGAAATGTTTGAAAACCCGCATATGTAATAGAGATTCTATTACATACGAGTTTTCTATGAAGATGTTTTCTTCAGTTTTTCAATATTTGAGTACATTATGAACGGCTTAAGTTCAGATAAAATTTGTGCAAAAAAGCAGATTTTCAGACGTCTTTATTGAATTCGTTTAAAAAAAAAGTTATTTTTTATTACATGAAAACCTAGATGGAAACCACAAGATACCTGTGTGTTCAAAATATTTGGAGAAAAAATTGTTATACCTAACGCCATAAGCCCGTACGATCGTTTGTGTAAGATTTATGACGGTTTGGCCGCTCTTAATGACTGGAAGTCAAGCGGTTTGTCACGCCAGCCTCACACCTCTATACAAGTTGGTTGATACATTCGGCGCGAGCGCTTTGTAGGTATCCAGCATCTCGCTCTGTCGCTCACTTTAGTTCGAACAGAGATACTAGCTTTTTCTCGCGGCTCCGCCCGCGTGAAGGGCGGTTATCGTGTAAAAAAGTAGCCATGTCCTTTTCCACATCCCTGGCTATACTTCTGCCAAATTTCATGACGATTGATTTAGCGGTTTAGGCATGAAAACGTAACAGACAGAGTTACTTTCGCATTTATAATATTACTAGCAGCGCTCCGCAGTTTCACCCGCGTAGTACCCGTTCCCGTAAAAATATGGGGATAAAATATAGCCTATGTTACTCAGTGATAATGTAGCTTTCTAACGGCAAAATAATTTTTGAAATCCGTCCAGTAGTTTTTAAGTTTATTCGTTACATACAAAAATACAAAAATACAAATCTTTCCTCTTTATAATATTATATAATATTAGTGTAGATTAGTGTAGAAGTGTAGACTAGGGATTTATTTTTGTAAGTACCTAAGTTTTTACAAACTTTTACACAAAAAATTCCTCGTTTCACCATACAATACATTTTACTCTCTCCATTTATTGTTACAGTTGGCACAGCTGCTTCCAATGGAGGAGAACTTTCTTCTACTCTTCCGGTTTGACAATCCTTTGGAGTCCAGTGTGGAGTTTATGAAGGTGAGTCCAAGACCACAGGCCCTAACCTGAACGCCAAACGTAAACGTAACGTGATCAGTGGCTCTAGTGTAAGTTTCTTTTAACCATCTCGACCGCGTTCAGCGCTCCGATTGGCCCTTCACCAATCGATGGCCAATCGGAGCGCCGGACGCGGTCGATGCGTAAAGTCGAGATGTTTAAAACAAACTCACACTAGGGCCTCTGACCATGTGTCTTGCTGAAGTGTCCTCGGTGCATTCACTTGTACCTCGGATGACTTAAAGAGTACCACTCATTCCGCATTCAATGTGGCTTGGGTGGTGACTTTGATGGTGGCATCAGTGGCAATACTGTGGGCTCAAACAATATTAAAACAAATAAACATCGACACGAAAAGAAGATGAAGAATGTAACGTCAAATCAAACCCAAAGCATTAATTTCAAATAAACCAATTACAGGCTTTTTTGAATTGTCAAGGGGTCGGTCAGTAAGAAAGATGTAGCTAGGAGCCCATTCCATAGCGTAGTAGGTACCTATGGCGAAATACATGCAAGATAAAATTAAACAAAAACTATTTTGGAATAAAAAATACAGCTGTTCTATAGAATTTTGGTTTACATTTTTCCGACTAGGTTCGGCGAACCTCTCACATCGATGTGCTATTTTTTCAAAATAATTATTTATTGTAGCCATGATGTGCCAAAATTTAATCTTGACTTAGTAACGACAGGAAAAAAAACAGCGGCACTCCTGGAGTGCGGACTAAAGTGAAAACTTGAACAATTACGTGCAAAAGACATCAACGCGCAACTTATCCGTGTGCTCGCTGGAAAGCGTTCGGTGTCGATGACGCGAGTTCCATGATTTTTGTTCACCCAAAAAGTGCTCAACGAGCCTAAAGAAGTTTTCACTTCAAAAAGTTTTGCAATAATACCTACCTCTTTATATACCTATCTTAATTGAAGTAGGTACTTATTTAAAAAAAACAAATAAGTATAACCCCTGCTGTATAGGTGCTAAATAATTTATAACGGGTTTATATTTTGTTACTTTTAACCATCGGTTTCTAAGCGAGTCTTTAATGGTATTATTGAAAATTACGAATTGTAGGCACAGGTAGGTGTAAGTACATATAGCGTTCAGATTTCTGTGTTTGCAATTGTGATCTATGTACGTAAATTCTTCAATTGATGATGTGCCCAACCTATCTTGTCACGTGCCGCCAAAGGCACGCGTACCATCGGTTTGCCATCCCTGGACTAGGTCATGCGTCGGTATCAATCATAGATATGTATAGTCTTGAAACTCAGTCCGTCTTATTACAAAACGCGATTTAGCTTTAGGTCTAGCCTAAAGCTCTTTTTTCATTTCCAACCTATTTTTTGTGACAAATTTATTATGTTCGTTTTTCAGATTTGGCGGGAATACGACACCGATGGCAGTGGGTACATAGAGGCTGATGAATTGAAGGTAAATAAACACGATTTTACGGCCTGGCCAGGACCTTGCCGCTAAGAACGCCAACTAAAAAAGACAAAAACAAATACACAAAAATGTATGAAACATGCCACGACGTGTCGTATGCAGCGGCAACGCCCCGCCTGCCGACAACGCGCCGCTTGCCGCGTTGCATGCCGCTAAGGCGTGACCTACATACAGGCTTAGCACGAGAACCGTAGACAAGCGTGTTGTCGTCGGAAGAGTAGACAAAAATGACGTTTCCGAATAGACAGTTGACAGTTTTTCACCGAGAAATGTAGACAAGCGATTTCTATTCTACAATAGGTAGAGTAGAAATAGAAAGCGTCATGCTAAGCCTGCTGGCCAGACTGGGAGATAAAATGGTGGACTACTTGGGGCTGATTGGGTTCTTTTTTTAATTTAATCATTTACATGCACACATATACAAGGTCAAATTGAATTTACTAGCTGAACTCCGCAGACGCGTGTCGATACCTATACATGGTCCCACAAAAAATAAATTAATTTGATAAGTTATTAGTACTGTAATATCAGTGTTCAAAATTAGTTTTCTTTGTGCACACTTGGGTATTGATATCAAAACATGATCGAACTAAAAATAAAACAGATTTTCTCAATTCATACTTCAAGTATTACCAACGGACGTGGACCCTAAAAAAACAGACTAGAAGAAAATGTAAGAAAAGTACGTATAAAAGTGATGCTTAATTCCAAAGACATCTCTTCTAACAAAAGTGCGATTGACGTTTGTTCGAGGAAAGAAGATATAAAGAGATGTAGACACTGTGTAAGAGTAGATCCTACTTATTACTTACATTACTTATTACTTATAATAGGTATTAAAAAGGTGAGAGTTTGTATGTTTAGGTGTTTGTTACTTAATCACGCAGTAACAGCTAAACAGATTTGGATGAAATTTATCATACAGATAGATTATAAACCAGATTAACATATAGAATACTTTTATCCCGCTAGTTCTCGTGGGATCATTTCCGACCTACACGCGAGCGAAGCCGCTGGCAAAAGCTAGTGAGAAAATAAACATTGCTGATCCTCAGCCTCATTTGAATAATTGCGTTTTGATTTAGAAATAGTTTTGCGAATTACAGGGCAACGGCCCTGTATCAAAATTGTTGCAGCTGAGTAAATTCACAACTAAAAACCTTGCAATTAGTCTGGGAGTTCATGTGCAAATATTTTATTAATGTTAGTACAAGAAAGCTGTTTTAATTTCATTGTGAGTCTGTATGTGAGCATTGACCTTAGCGGCGGAGAATTTAAATTTAAATTGGATTATTTTTTGTTTGGTTTTTGTTTTATTAGAACGGCTAAAATGATATGGCCAGGTGTTTATATTCAGCCAGCTAGGCATGGGTGCAATGATGGCAATATTTTATGTCAAATCCTCAAGATTTCTATGCTACACCTTCCTAATTTAAATTTTAATGTTCCACGCACATAAATCTTCTGGAATAAATTCTCTAAACCTTGGTAAAAACCGCAAAAAAATCAATTTGCAGTTTAGAAGAACTAAGAGGTCACACGGAAGTACACGACAAGAAAGAAAAATAGATTTATTTGTAACGGAAACACGTGCAAAAAGATGAGCTCACATAAAAAAAAACATGAAAATAACACAGATTTATACTTAGGAACGTAGAACATAAACAGTTAGCAGCTCCACGTGACTGTGACAAAAAAGCTTTCACTCTTTTCACCAAACACCCGAAATAGAGTAATTGATGAGAATAAATGATTGTGAGAAAAATTGTGGTCATAATACAAATCTACGTACTCCCACAGTCGCATACGTATAAAGGCTCGTGCAGACTAGCGCGACGCGACGGTCGCGTCGCGACACTCGTAGAACAATTTTTATGAAAACTTCATGGAAATTGTTCTACAAGTGTCGCGTCGCGGCTGTTTGAAAAAGCCTTAAGGTGAACCTAGTCCACATTTTTCCCATACAAACTTCGGGAGTGTATTACTCCACTGTTCGACAATGTACATCAAAAATTAAACATGGTATGGTTTGGTCTCATTATTAATATTGTCTGTACGGAAACAGAATACTAAAATAAAAAGCCATTAAAAAGTTAGGACTCAACAAAGATTCGTTTTTCTTGCTAATTTAACCTAACTTTGGACGTGTATAAGTAATAAAAGAAGTGTAAAATCTGAAAAACCAAGTCGGTACCGACAAAGCCCAAATATCAAAAAGTTCAACAAACTTTATTAGTCATTGATTTATGCAGTGATTTTTTCATAAAACCCGATCTTCCGAAGGACTGTTCGTAATTTTTTACGCGCCTGTTGTACTATAAATGATCCTGCATCTCACTCAATAATGTTGTGCGTGTAGACTAGCTTCTAACTGCTTATCACTGATACTACCTCTGTCGGACACGATGCCTGGTGAGACAGCGTGCTTTTTAGCCAGGCCCGTCAGTGAGTTCGAGCCTGCGACTTGGTTCCCCTTAAGGGTCTAGCGTAGGTACTTCGTCCATTTTGATTTGTTTCGACTGTACAGCAGAAATGTGACTGTAATTTACGTAGTTTTAATTATTTATGGGATAAAAATATCTATGTTCAAAATGACAAAATTCGATTTACAATTTTGAATAAACTACGTTTATAATGTGCATTAATTCAGTAATATATTATACAATCACCTTACTTCGATTGTAACTTTGAATTTAGTGAGCTAAAATAATTTACGACATATTTTTTTTTCCAGAACTTTCTTCGTGATCTTCTGAAGGAAGCAAAGAAGATAAACGACGTGTCAGAAGATAAACTCATCGAATACACCGACACAATGGTATCTTATTTAATATCATTTTCATATCAATTTACGCCACATAGAAAACAAGAGGGGTAATTGCGTAACACACTAAAAGTAGGAATGGCTTTAATTTTGACAGTTCAACAACATTCATTGAAAGAAAGAAAGAAAGAAATAAAAAATTGGTTGCCTGTAAAGTCGGTATACGGGCGAAAGTTTTACGTGACAACGACTTTGAGTGGTAAAATAATTTTAATGTGAATATTCATTCGTATAGTAGGAAGAAGGATGAAATAATAGTAACAATTTAAAACATTTATTTATACAAAGAATTATATTTAAAACATTAATTTATACAAAGAATCTCGCACTGAATTTCATATTAACAAAATTTTATTTTTACCTTTACACATACATACGTATTTATATACAAATATACATACAATAACTTGCACTTTTTATGTCTGTCTCTCTCGCTCTTAGGCGGGCTAACCATGCCCGAGTGGAAGGGACGCGTGCCTCTCACTCGCTCTCATTGTGAGCGCATAACGTGAGCGGAGCGTAACGCAGTTTCTTGAAGTGTCACCCGGCAAACCAATTTATAAGACGTTGTCACGTCAAAAGTATTTATTGTGACTAGCACACATATCACAGACTAAAAACACAATATACTTAATAATATTAAGAAAAAAGTAAAATTGAAATAAAAACAGAAAGTCCTGTACGCGGCCAAAAGGCTCCTATCTCAGCATGAGCTTCGATATTTAAAAATAAGTGTCGCAGCGCTAGTTTTCTGTTATGGCCCGCTGTGATGTCACACCGACTGCACCGCACCTTGTGTGTTTAGATGAAGGAGACTTTTGGGCATTTTTAACCGAAATAGGACGAGGTTATCAATTCGACACTTTTTATATTTTTTTGTTGTTTTTTTATGTATGTTCGGGCATTACTCCGTCATATATAGACGGATTTCTAAATTATTTTTTGTTTGAAAGAAATTTATTCCGGAATGGTCCCATTAGAATTTCATAAAGAACTCATGATGAGTTTCGGAGACAGACAACGGAACTGTTCTAAAAATTACAGCAAATCAACCGCGATTGCTGCTATGGCATAAATATGCATTGTTTTGACCCCACTGATGATGTTTTGAATTGGTGTGGGGGGTAGGTACTATTGTACCTAACGCCTACCCCTTTTCTAGTTATAACTCGAACGTGAAAAAAAAAATTAAAAAAGAAAACAACCGACTTCCGGAAAAACATTACAAAGTGAAAAAACTTTAATTTCGGAAGGCGGTGACTTTGTATATATGTATATTTTTATTTTTGTCACCGCCTTCCGAAATTAAAGTTTTTTTTTCACTTTGTAATATATTTTTTTGGAAAAAGTTTTTATAGGCAATATTTATCTACTGGAAGTTAGTTTGCTTCTCTCTCTGTAAACGATTATGGCCTATTCCCTGGCCATAATTCACTACAAGCGCCCACTATGGTTTGAAGAACCATAGCAGCGTTTCATTAACAACTTTGTTGCAAAGAATAATAACTTGTAATGATAAATGATGAATGATTTTATTTCTGTAAGTAGGTTTGTACAAACACTTTTACACGTCAATCATATTTTTTTTAAATTAGATGAGGTCGGCGTTTCCTATCTGACTACTCTGAAAAAAAAGGCCGAACCAAACTCAGAGGTCAGTCTCTTATAAAGTCCAGACATAATCTTGGTCAGATCATGTGAAGACCATGTAGATTGGTGTCTGAAATGGTCTTTTGAGGAAAGAACCACACAGATTGAGTGGACCTGTCCATTCAGTGCACGCATTTATCAGTAATCATGCAGCTCAACTCGAGGAGCTCAATGGTTTGACGAACAATACCAAAGAAAGGACATTTGGGTATGCTGCATAAAGTACTCAAACCGCCAGATTAACATTAAAACTAACTGAGAAAGAGATGAAATACAAAACAAAAAACAATGTGACCCACATAGTCCTCACTTTCACAATAATTAAAACAACAATTATAATAAATTTCTGAAAGTAAATATTCATGTCAAAGTGTACATATATAATAATTATCAAATGTCAAAGAGTATAAGTTTGCAAAAAAAAAAACAACATTTAGTATGCAAAAATTGGAGCAGGTCAATCCTAAGCTTTTTTGTCCTCAATATAATCTTTAACGGTACAAAAGGCTTTCAGGCACAATTTACGCTTAATGAATGATTTATATTTATTGAGACTTAGATCTTCAACATGGTTTGGAAGTTTATTATAAAAACGTATACATTGACATCTGAATGACCCACCTTTTTTTTAGATAGTGGAACTGTATGTATAAAGATGAAATAATAATTAAATTGTTATTGAGGTCGTCTCAGGTTCTTCCCAGGACTACGACTAGACAGCTAGATTATTAAAGATATCTCGTTCATTGTCACCAATTTTACTATCTTTCAGACAATGTGCATTTGTCTTGAGATTTCATTCTCCATCGTTACTTCGATTATATTTATATGATAACATACAGGTATACAAAAAGTTACATCGCTCTGCATCATGCCAAATGTGCAAAACTCCTTAGTCGACATTCACACGGACATTAAAATATCGCGACGGGATTTCGTCTCATTTTCAGCGCACGGTGTTGAACAGTTCATTCAGAATCCAAAAGAGTGCAACTCGTCCGTGTGAACGTCGATGTACTATGTTTATAATACATGATAGATCTTCTGAATAACAGTCAAGTACTAAATGGAGCTCTAAATAATTTCCAATATTGATTCCAATAATATATTTATTACCTTTAGATGCGTTACCGGCGGTCAATATTGGCAAGATAAATGCAAGGTAATTTTGTTTTAAATTGCCTGTCGAGTATCGTACCGTCCAGTGACGCGACGCAATGCTAGTGACGTAACTAAATATATATGTTTTTCTCTCTTTAACAACAGGAATCGGTATAGGTCTTTTCTGTGCTTCGCGCACTGTATGATTGTGTGTACTAGTAGGTAGTTACATTCATGGCTTACGTTGTTTTTGACTCCTCTAATGTTCGTGTATGACACGTCTATTTATAATACGTCATTGGTTGATTCTAATTTATTTTTATTTACAGTTGCAAGTATTTGACTCCAATAAGGATGGCAGGCTACAGTTATCAGAAATGGCCAAGTGAGTATAATCCTGTCTTATACTTCTTTAATTTTATTTATATATCCCTAATTCTGAAATGTCCACATGTCCAGAAATAATTTGGAGCGTGGGAATGTCGAAAATGGTACATTATTACAAAGGCCGTGAAATAGGCAATTGCAGGTCGAGTATGTGTTTGAAGGCCGAGCCGTCGGCGAGAACTTCACTTATACGAGACTGGCAATTGCTATTTCCGCCGAAGCACATATAGTGCTTTTCTCAAAAGAATGCAGGGAAATAAAACTTACTTTATGTTTTCGCCAGTAAAAATTTTCGATTGCTTGCTTTTTGGATCCGGTCGATTGTCGTTTAAGAAAAGTAGTTAAATTTCCATAATTTTTCAAGCTAATGCCGTTTTTAACATGAACTGTACATTTCAGCATGGAATAAATTGCCCGTAATGTAGATGGCTTTTTAGTTTTAGCAATCTCATTAAAATACGCCAAAAATACTGTTTCGGAAAAAAAAATCAGTTTTTTCTCGTTTTTCCAAATCATACATTTTTCATAGACTTTCATGTATTTTCCTTTTGACTTCGCTGGAAGCAGGTTTTCCATTGCCAATTTTGCGTCTGATCTTAAAGCTGGTGGAGTACTATCAATCTCCATTTCACTCTGAACCGTTGGAATCATTTTAATTATTAAATTTATATTTAAGTATGTAAATAACAAATCAAGGCTAATTTTCAGCTTTGCCGCCAATTTTCTATTTATCATCAAAATCATCTGTGCCGAAAGGCAAACGCATTTATGGCTATACAGCCACGTGAACGCAATTTGTACTAAGCAAAGAGACTTACTTTTTTATGCCAAGAATGATAAAAGAGATCCAGTCAGTCAAGAGTATTTAATAACTCCAGCACGCCGTTTCATACAACATTGCTGGAGGGTTGTAATGTTCTAAATTCAAAAAACGCTCCTACAATGGATTTGATTTCGTGTGTTCTTTTTTCGTAAATAATGACAATATTTCCATGCATGTTTGAGAAAAAAGTATTGAAACAAATTTTATCGACATTCAAAGAAGGAACCGACAATGTTCTAAATTCGACACGTTTACGTTATTTTTTATTTTGATCTCATATCTAAATACCTACTTACCGATAATGCATTTAAAAATATGCTTCTTTCGTTCTAAAGATAAAAATGAAAACAAACAGATAACTTTATCATTAATCAGGCCATAATCAAGGCCGCTGCAGGGGAATAACAATTACGGGTGTAATCGCGATCTATCAAAAGCTATTAAACGGTAATTAATAATAATCTGTCAGTAATAACAGGATCAATCTATTGATAAGATAGTAGAAGCAGTATCGGTTGGCCTAATGGCCTATAACTAATTGGGATAGTACCTGTGGAGATCTGTAATAGGTCATCAACATTCTCTTGCCCTTATCCAAATTTATTTGGCGTCGGCGCAACATGTCTTTATCTTCCACATTTCTCTATTAGTCGTCATTTCGGCAATCACTCCCTTTCTAACCATTTCATCATTCACACAGTCCATCCATCGTTTCTTTGGTCTCCCCCTACTCTTATAGCCATCGATATTCATACTCAAAACTTTCCTCACAACATTTTCCTCATTATTCTCCGTATCACATATATCCAGCCCATACCATGACAACCGTGTCATTTCCACAAAAGTTGTGTGGAAATCACACAACTTTTCAGTTAGAGTCGCCACTATCAAACTTCCTCTGACCTTTCTGAATAACATCACTATTATGGTCACTATAAGGGACTACTCACACATTCAGCTCTGTTCAGCTTTTGTCCATAGAAAACAAAGATTTTGTTCCGTTCAGCCGCGGAAAGCTGGAGTCTATACAAAATCGTTGCTTTCTATGGACAAAAGCTGAACAGAGCTGAATAAGAATAGAATAATTTATTTTTCAAACATAGGTAATTACCAGAGGTCGGAGTAGGTACTTAGATTGATTTAAGGTCGTTGACGTCAAACGTAGAGGATAATATGGATATGCCTCCAAAATACCGGAACTTCATATTTATTGTGATGATTATTTATTTTAATTGTATTAACGTTGAAAGCCAAAATATGGAAATTGTATCCGATGAGGCTTAAAAATAATTTATTTATGTTTTTGTTTAATTAAAAAATTTAAAAATTGTTCATTGAATTCAATCAATCATTCATATAATAAACGATTTTGTTAGCCTATCTGTATGTTTTTTATTTTATTTTATTCCATAATTCCAATTCCGGAACTTTTTCCGGTACTTCCCGCACATTATGGATAAAATGGCATGTCCATATTATAATATCTTGACGCAAGTATATAAAATCAATCTACCTACTCCGACCTCTGGTTATTACATACGAAGATCTTAAAAATAAGGTAGTGCACTGTGTTTTACCGATATTGGCATACAATTCGTAAGAACAATTAAATAAGAACTTAGTATTCATTTACAATGATAAAATTACAATTTAATTAGAATTATTGGAGTAGCTGCATGCAAGCAAATTTAATTACAATTCAAAGTCAATTTCATTTCATGTCATAAGTAAGTGTGAGTAGTCCCTATTTACTTCCGATGCCTTCATTCATGCGCCTTTCATTCATTATATTAACACGACCATGCCATCTAAGCATACTCTATTGTATGATCTAGTTCAGATAGGACGACCCTCTATACATCTACCTGTCATTTTTTCCAAATAAATATTGAAATTGGCCAACAAACAATCAGAAGGCCTAATCTCGTAAATAAAAACGTTCAAAATCTAGTCGCAGTCTCATCTCGGCGACAATCAAATGTCAAAAACTTGTCAAATATGTATGTATGAAACTCGAGGTATTTTTGACAGATTGTGAACGTTCTTAAAATTACGAGAATTGCCCCTCTGGCCTTAGTGACTAATGAAAAAAAAAACTTAAGTAACCACTTTCACGAAAAATGCCTTTATTATTATACAGTAATGTTAATAGGTACCTAATTACCTGGAATTGTGTCGTGTCCAAATTATTTTTTGAACCACCATTCGCCATTTCTGATCTAATCTTTTCCGAAAAAAAATATACAGAATTACGATCGACACATAAAATTACTCGGCTCATCAGATTAGCCCAATAAGATCGCAGCAAAGGTTATTTTAGGCCTGTTCTAAACACAATCCGGAATCCGATAATTGGATATTCCGCTTCGCGTCCGATAACTTTAAAATACATTTAATTAACTGAAGCTTTGTCTATCCCGAACAGATTAAAAGCTACGTCCGGTAGGTATTGATCCCAAATTCTGAACTGTCGACATGTCCAGAAATAATTCGGCGTGTGGGTAGTAGACTCCTACTCTGGGCTTACATATTATGTCGAATCTTTTGCAAGTTTTAATTAAACGCAAATAGCTTTAAAATTACGTATACAGGGTAAAATTAAATTAGCCAGCAATACTTTACCTTCGCAATATCTTCTTGTCCCACATACCGCAGTGTCTCAAGACGAAAGTCTTTGAGCAGTGCGTGTTGCCGGTGATGACATATGGAACCGAAACGTGATCGCTCACAATCGGCATCATAAGAAGGCCTAAAGTCACCCAAAGGGCAATGGAGAGGGCTATGTTTGAAGTTTCCCTATGTGATCGAATCAGGAATGAAGAGATCCGCAGGAGAACCAAGGTAACCGACATAGCCCGAAGAATTGGCAAACTTAAGTGGCAGTGGGCAAGGCACATTGCTCGCAGAACAGATGGCCGATGGGTCCGAAAAGTTCTGGAGTGGCAACCGCATACCGGTAGACGTAGAGTTGGATGGCCTCCCACAAGGTAGACCGATGATCGTGTGAAGGCCGCGGGAATCCGCTGGATGTGGGAAGCACAAGACCGGTCGAAGTGGAGGAGCATGGGGGAGGCCTATGTCCAGCAGTGGGCGTCTTTCGGCTGAAATGATGATGATGATGATGATGATGATGACTTTACCTACGTGTTGTGTTTCGATATCGAAAACGAATGAAAAAAAACAATATTTCAAAAAAAAAAAGCTTTTTTCCAAGTTTGTTCGAAACTTTAAATGACACTGAAATGTACTATAATGCGACTCTTATGCTTTGGTTGTTAGCTATTCGTAAAAATATCTAGGTATGCTCCACGAAAAATTACAAAAACAACTGATTTTACGATCGAATACAGGCCTGACCTTCGCCCATCAAATGATGTTTTTTTTTCCGTTTTTGTTTTGTTCCGTGATTTTAATATATTTGGCAATTAGAGTGACTTTATTACTAGACTGTGTTCCCCGATGGATAGGCAGAGGTATTCTTATGTTTATAACCCCGACGTTTGTCCAGCTAATGTGTAAGCCCAACTCAATGCAATTGAGGTCAAGATTATTGCCATCCGTACTGCACAAATTCAGACTAGGCTGTTAGGGGTGCTACTCATTTGTTTGGGTCGGTATAATACGACACAGCGGATCGATAAAATACAATATGTAACAAAAGCCCTGTTGTTCCTTCTACCCACGTTTTCAGAATCGGTACACATACGTAATAAAGCAAGTAATTTATAAAAACTGTTCAACAAAAATAATTAAAATAAATATGTAATTATGAATATTTGTAATGTTTAACTAATTTTGATTAGATCAAAGAAAGCCGCCGAGCTCGTAGGCTATTGTGCGAAATAAAACTTGTAAAATCAAATATTAGAAACATTTTTTTGAATGCCAATGCTTATTTTTTAAATTATAACTTCGTAAATGTTGTGCTTGTAGGTAAGTGTATACGTCCCTAAAAGGAACAACAGGGTTTTTGTTACATATTGTATAACATAACACTACATCCTACTAATATTATAAATATGAAATTTTGGATGTTTGGATGTGTGTTACTCAATCACGCCAAAATGGCTGAACTGATTTGGCTGAAATTTGGCGCACAGATAGATTATAACCTGACCTAACTTATGAGATATTCTTTATCTCGGTATTACGTTCTCATGGGATAATTTTCGACCTCCACGCGGGCGAAGCCGCTGGCAAAGTATGTAATAATTGTTCGGCAAAAAGTCGCTCGGCTCAGCTGGAATTGTACGGTGCCAACCCGAACAAGATTCAGCGATAGTAGCTGAAACATTTCTCCTTCATTTATAAACGCTGCTGAAAGTTAAGTAGTTTAACCATACATTTTTGACGTTTAAACATTTCATATCGTTATACTTAATTTTTTTGACTGCCTCGTTGGTCACAAGTACTACGGCTGAGCACGAGGCCCTGGGTCCGATTCCCTACTCGGGCAAAGTGATATTGGGATTTTCTATCTGGAAATTCTCAGTAGCAGCCCGGAATCTTGATTTGTGCCTGGTTGATGCTAGCCGCCTATTATATAGGACTAAAAGATAACAAGCGACATGTGTGCGTCTTCTATAGGTACAGCACTGCCAACACTGTAACAAGGGGTGATGTTATGTTATACCTAATCAGCCTATAATGTGCCCACTGCTGGGACACAGGCCTCCTCTCTGTGAGAGGGAGTGGGACGTGATCCACCACCCGGGCCCAATGCGGTCTGCTAGATGTCACATGTCTTCGAATTTTTGGTTCTAGAACATGCCGGTTTCCTCACGATGTTTTCCTTCACCGTTTTGAGAGCAGTGGTGATGAAATAATTAACACAAAGTGAAGCTCCTGTCTGCGTTCGAACCTACGACCTACATCTCGTGAGTCGTGGCCGTTACCACTGGGCCACCACTGCTCCATTAATATTATTATGTTAAGTAACTTCATGCAATTTTTATAAGCAAACCCCTGAATGTACTGAAATACACACTACCATACTTTCACTCACTCACTCACTTCAGCCGAAACACGTCCACTGCTGGACATAGACCTCCCGCATGCTCCTCCACTTCGACCGGTCTTGTGCTTCCCACATCCAGCGGATTCCCGCGGCCTTCACAAGGTCGTCGGTCCACCTTGTGGGAGGACTTCCCGCTCTACGTCTTCCGGTACGCGGTCGCCACTCCAGAACCTTTCGGCCCTATCGGCCATCTTTACTACAATTTATGTATTTCGTCAAGTAAAAATATACAAAATATTATATATTTGCATATAACAGTTCTATTCAAAGACACTCGCTCCCTTTGTGTCATGCAGCTTTTAACGTAGATAATGGAAGGCCCCAGAGCTTTAAGTATTGTACTTCAGCCGCTCAAAACTTGACCACTCGTGTAAGTACGTCCATTTATGGATTAAAAACTCCTTTGACGGACCCTTTGTGAAAAAATAAGTACATAATGGAGTCTCAAGAACCTTTTTCTTTGTGGATCTTTGTGTTTGTAGTATTGTATGATATTGGGCTAAAGCGTACTTAAAAATGCATACGTTATAGTCTATTCGCGTTAAGAAAACAGTGACTCATCGTTATCACTCAGCTCAGCCACGCCCCTTGACCAATTAGATCATAGTAAATTATAAAGTCGTGTTCAAATTGACTACGATTTAATTTACTATGATCTAATTGGTCAAGGGGCGCGGCTAAGCTGACTAACAACGATGAATCACTATTTTCTTAACGCGAATAGACTATAATGAAAAACTAGCTTCTACTTGAGGCTCCGTTCCCGTGGTAGGTGGAAATACCTTAAATACATTATAGCAGTGGCAGAGCAGTGATATCCCAGCAGTAACGGCTGCGAATTACGAGTTGTAGATCGTAGGTTTGAAACTAGACAGGTGCTTGACTTTGTGTAAATTACTTCAACACCACTGCTCTGAAAACGGTGAAGGAAAACATCGTGAGGAAACTGGCATGTCCTAGACTAAAAAATCGAAGACATGTGACATCTACCAACCCGCACAGGCCGCGCGTGGTGTACTACAGCCCACTCCATCTCACAGAGAGGTTTGTTTCCCAGCAGTGGGAACACTATGGGTTGATTGTGATACACTATGGTACTCGGCAAATGTGTAGCTTTCTATTTGTTAAAGAAATCGGATGATCAGTTTCGGAGATTACCTCCGTCATCCAAACTTACATTTAACTCTTTATAACATTTTTTTGTTCATAAGGGAAAACGAATGGAAGTTTTTGGAAAAACAAACTTGTTGCAAACTTCAGTTGTAAAGGGTTTTTCAACAAGAACTTTGTTTTCTAAAACAAAATAAAACAAAGAATTTATATGAAGATGATTAAAATTTTTATTGTATTATGAAGAGAAAAGTTTGGCAATTATGAATGAAAAATTATATCTGACAAATGTCCACCACGAGCACGCTGACAGAAGTCGATTCTTTCATCAAAGTTTTTAATCACTTTTTGGCAAAATGGCGGGTCTATTTCGTTAATCACATCACAGATTTTGAGTTTTAAGGTTGCAATCGATTCGATTGGCTCCGCATAGACTCTGTCCTTAACATAGCCCCACAAAAAATAATCCCGTGGTGTTAAATCACACGATCTGGCTGGCCACAGACCGCTGAATTTCGTGAAATTATGCGATCGGGAAATTTCGTTTGCAATAAAATGATCGTTTCATTGGCTGTGTAACATGTAGCACCGTCCTGTTGAAACCACATGTCAGTGCTATCCACGTCATCAATAATAGGCCATGTGGTGGTTTTGGATAACCCCAATTGTTGAGAATGACGAGGAATAGACAAATTTGGATCTTCTTCAACACTGTGGCTCACGGCTGTGATGTTTTCAGTTGAACGACCAGGTCGAACACGCGTTGGTGTTGGCACATTTTGTACCGAGCCTGTCGACTCAAACTTAGCGACCAAATTCTTAATAGCGGTCTCAGAAGGGCGATTATGTTGTCCGAAAATATCACGAATTTTACGAAATGTAACTTTAACAGAACCACCATTTTCATAGTGGATTTTAATTATTTTAATGCGATTTTCAAGCGAAATTGAATTCATTGTAACAATTGCCAAAGCATCTACTACGAATACGACAAAAAACCAAATGTCAAAACTGTCATGCTGTTGTTGTTGCCCCAATTGAAAAACAAAGTTCTTGTTGAAAAACCCGTTAGTTAGGAGTTCAGGACAAAATCAATTAAATTCACACTAGAAAAATAACACGAGAAAATACTCTTGTTTGTGTATTGCTTTCTACGGGTCCTATAGTAAATATAGTAAACGGAGTCTCTAGCAGATCCCTCAAAATTTCAACTAAGTACATATATTAATATTATTTTTAAGGTATTAGGCTAAAAAAGGCTAGAAAAAGTATGTCGATTTCACAAACCAATATTTGTGTAAATGTGATATAAAAACAAAAACTACTTCAAGTTCTTATTTTTTATCAAATATCTATTAATTATATTTAAGTGCTTATTAATTAATTAAAGATACCGCAATAAATATACGATTGCCAATTAATTAATTAAGATATTGCATGCAATATCTTATCGTTTTCAAGTGTAGTGGTACTCTCTATCTGCGATTTTTATCAGATTTTTTTTTGTTTTGACAAAACTGCAGCTAATAAAATACTAACTGCCCAAGAACCCTGCTTCGCACAATTTTTCAGACTTGACAATACATAGAGATTTCTTTGTTACAATGTACGTTTATTATTAATGTAACACACAAATCTTCCGGAAACAAGTCTCTAAATGACAGTGATAACCGAATCAAAATCTGTTGCGTAGGTTAGATGAACAACGCAGACACAGACAGACGCGAAAAGCAACTTCAATTTATAATAAGACTAGTTGACTGTGTCCTGTCCAAAGTACAAAATTCCCATAGCAAATGCAATTTCCGTTTTCCTCATTTTTCGGCTGTTCCTTTGAGTTTTTTTCTAATTTTTTCTTTTTTCAAACGAAACCCTGTATTAGAACGAACAAAACAATAAATAAATAAAAACGATCAAGCCGCTAGACTAATGAACATTGATTGATTTTTATTGAAATAAGATTATGAATAGATGTATAGATTCAAATACTTCACACAGTTGCTAATATTACGATCATATATTGCAGGCTGCTGCCCGTCAAAGAGAACTTCCTCTGTCGACAAGTCTTCAAGGTGAGTGACATTTCATTTCCCCGCCATTGTTCACACCGACGCCATATTGCCGTACGCATTGTAACCATAGAGTAAATAGAAAATAGAACTGAAGAATAAAAGGGGCATTATTGATGAACAACTTTTTGGGGGCGATTAGTTGTACTAGAATTGAGCTTGAAATTTCAAATTTGCGACACACTCTGTTACATGAGAGAGAAGAGAGATATACCTAGCTATGTCTCTCATACTGATACTTTCTTATTCTTATTTTTTAAAGTTTTACTTTTATCACGTGTACGGTGTTGTACGCGCCATTTTTATTAAAATGTTGATTAGAGATATTTTTTTCTGTAGATTCGATATGAAGTTAAATTGTGTAACAATAAGTTCAATTCATAAATAAAATACGATTCTTAGTGCCGACCTTAATCAAAAGTTTACCTGCAACCAACTTTTTTTTCACTTAGTTTCAACACGTATAGATTTTTCTTCATTTCTACACGAAATGTAACCGTTGATTCATACTAGCGCAAAATCGAAACGTAGCAAAGGGCCAATCTAGAAGATAACATAGCAAATTCACTCTTAATCTCTACGACGTAACACACATTTCTATCGAGATAAAAAATGACGAGTGAAATCGTGCGCATTCTACTGCATACGTGCGCCTGCGAGCAACCAGCACTGATTGGTGCGCGCGGCGTTGTAGAGTTTCTCAAGATTTTTGCAATTTACAGGTCAGTGCCAGGTTGTATGTAGAATTAAATGTTTTGCGACCGTATCACGTAGGTATTTACAGAATTATAATCAGTAAAATCAAAATCAACCCTCCAAGTTATGTTAGTTCCACGGAATGCCTTTTTCATGAATTAAGTATGTAAAGCCATATTTGTTACGGCAGCAAATCATATTTTATTCATCATAAGAAACTTTTAATGTCGCAACCTACCCTGGCCTCTCACTATAAGGGTGAGTTTGCTGTGTTATCTCTGTGCTGCGTTTCGACCATGCACTAGAATGAATCGACCCATACATACCAACTACCTATAGTTTTATTATTTTCTCAAGCATCCCTTCGATAGAATATATTAAGTAGATAGTCACATTATCATAATTTTGTGCACTCATTTCCTTCCTATTTAGTTATGCTTATATTAAAAAATATAATCTTAAAACTCCTAAAACAATATACCTAATTGCCATTTTCCAGACATGTCACATTTTCATAAAGCTCATTACATTAATTAACACATACACTTATCATCATACAAGAACATAGACTACAAATAATAATTTTTTCGCACGTACACATAGAATTATACAAATAAGATATGCTTCGATTAGACGATTATGTCTACCTTGTAATTTAGCCTGTTAAAAGTTAAGCTCAACTTCCCACTCTCTAAACCTATAGATGCAAGAAACTCAAGTAATTTTTAAACATGTTACTTAAACTATTCCATCTTTTCTGAAAACAAATGAATGTCTTCATTCAAAAACAATATTGAAACTTCAAACCAATTAAAAAAAAATGAATATTCAAAACAGGAATACTTACGTGTCTGTGATAAAGATTGAATGTAAAAATTTAATAATACATTATTTAAATGAGCACGTTACTATGATTGGTTTGCCTGTCTGTCTGTCTATCTTAACACTAACGCTTATGTCTGCACTCTGCACTCCTAGGAGGGCATAGAGGTGAGTCCTCACGTTACGTTTAAACGTTGGCCCACACTGGCCCCAATTGGATGCCATTGTTTCATGAGAACCTATTTGAACGATTTTCTTGTAATTATTCAATGAAAATCATTCTGTACTAGAGGGCATCATTTCATACATTTCTAGGCTATGTCAGTTGGCCAACGTTTTAATGTGACGTCACTTATTTTCCTTAATAGTTACACAAAATACCAATTGTGGATATTAAATTGTTTACTTTTATAAAATTTCGTTTATTTAAAAGTGTAGTTTTTATTGTGATTTATTTAAATTTTTTATTTAGTACTATTGCACTGCGAAATGCTATAAAACTTGGAAACTTTGACCTAGATTGTAAAGTTTAATTAATCCGTTTTACTTTGATTTTATGTCCAAATAAATAGTATAATAATATTATGTTTGTATGTACTTAGGTAATTATAATACCCGCTTCTCTTACTAAGCGTATAAATTTATATTTTTTCAAATTGTAATAAAATAAATTGGCGCCCAACATGGGACAAGTCTTAAGTTATATTTTATTTGGTTTGACACTAATACAAATGTTTTTTTATGCTATCAGGGCGCAACAAAACTTACAAAGGACGATATTGAAAGGGTCTTCTCTTTATACGATAGGGTAAGATGTTTTATTATTATTTTATAAGGGTATTTTTGGGACACTATCCTTTTTATAGAAACTCCTTGTCAGGGTTACATTATATACAAAGGATGCCAATGGAATCCTATTACTAAGGCTCCGCTATCTATCCATCTGTCACAGGGCTGAATTTTTTGAACCGATATTATGTGGATACTTGTCACAAAGTGTATAGTATTTTGACCAGTACAACAACAAATATTAAAAGGGGGTACATACAAGAAACGTGTGTTTTACTAAAGTATTTTTTAATTGTGTTAATTATTATACGGTGTTACCTTTCGTGTGCGAGTCCAACTCGCACTTGGTAGCTTTTTATAAAAGGATAATGTCCCAAAAATATGCGCATGAAAATAGTAAAGTTAAAAGTAGTTTTGGAGGTTGATATTTATAGCGAAGAAAAGGAATACTTTGCAGGAATCTGTTATACCTTTAACGTTTTATTTTATTTTGTTTATTCAGGAAAATAAACGGTTATATGTTACGCTATTACACAAAAGAGCTACAGAGTGAGTAAATGTAAATACACCAACCCGCCCTGGGCCCGCGCGTTGGATTACGGCCCACTCCTTCTCACTGAGAGGAGGCCTGAGAAAGTACTGGGAAAGTTGCAGGCTGATACTGTTAAAAAAAATATATGTAACTTAAAATTATGATATGTCAACATTTTGAACCCTGTGGGGCACATTAAAATAGTAGGAGAGATGAAGCTTCAAATACTTTCGAGTATCAGTCTTCTGAACTAAATCTACCAGTGGCGACGGGTCAAGCCGATTCCCAACCTTTATAAAATCCCACCTCACCGATCTATCATACATTATGTTAAAGTACAATTAATTATTTTTTGTTGAAAAAACGCCTGTGTGCAAAGAAAATCAAATCTTCCGTATAAAATTCTTTGATTCCAATTCAATATTAGTGAAAGTAGGGCCTTATTTTCTGAAGAAATTTTAAGGTCACGCGGCGAGTGTTTTTTTTTTTGTAACGGCTTACCCTGGCCATAATTCTACCCCTCGCCACTGAAATCGAATATTATTATATTTGGATGTCATGTACTGTAGCCATGGTAACAGGTTTCACATCAATGTCCCTCCTACCCTGTACTTATATTTTACTGTAATAATACTTATGATAGCGCTTATATCTTGTCGTTTAGCTACTTCTGTATGCTGCATTTTCTCATAAAAAAATGTACTTTTCTCAATTAAGTAATATCTAAGTAACCAATGACCTATCCCCCCCAGTGGGGTTCCCGCATTGGTGTTGCGGGGGGGCTCAGTAACCGTGGTCACCCTCCCACGGTGAAGCGAAGACGAACCCGAAGGTGGGGCCGCTCGTCAGGGCTTTTGCCTCCAAGCCGACGACGTAGCGGCCAAAAAGTAGGTTGCGGTGAGGTGCATCCCAACTGAGGCGGGCCGCGATGTCGAATGGGAGGCATCGCGGCTGAGGGTTACAGGCTGCGGCGGAGGAGGAGTGCCGGTACTTCTGAGTAGCGCTCCTCCCTTCCGTGGCCTGGACGGGGCTGCCACCGTTTGATGGCGGACGCGGTGGGGCCGCAGGGGAAGAGGAGTGTCGGTATAGCGTTGGCCGCTCTCCCTATCCCCTGCGGCCGAAAAGTGGTAGGCGGCGGGGCCACTGTGCTGACCCGTCGCAGGGGGACCAAGGGTGCCAGGCACGGGGTCGTCTGGGGCCCTTATGCAATTTGGTTCCTGGGGTGATCACGGCGTGCCATGTGTCCTGGTGCGCCGGTGATAGGGGTTATTCCCCGCCGAGGAGGGTCCGGTGACGGGCAGCCGCGGCGGGTTCGCGGATGGCTTGCACGTTTTCGTGTTCCCGCCTCAAGCGGCACTGGAGGACACCGTGAAGTTTTAGTGGGTTACAGTCCCACATAACTGCGCTATCTCCCCGTGGTAGCGCAGTAGGCATTTATCCAGGTTAAACAAAAAAAAAAGTGTCCGGGTCGACGGCGCGTTGTGTTCCACGCGCGCCGTCAGAGATGTCAGCAACAACTAGTGGGGCCCGCAAGGGCCGATGCCTGCTAGGGGTGCGGATTGTTCGAAAGAGATACCGTAGCCCCTGGCATACGGGCAGCTGAGGGAACATGGGTGGGTTTTAGTCAGTAAAAGTCTGACACGCCCTCCTGCTTCACCCAGAGCGGGAGAAGTCATTTGATGATCTCCCACCCTCAAAAAAAACCTATTTTCACTATTCAATGACATATTACAAAACAAAGTCCCCCGCCGCGTCTGTCTGTCTGCCTGTCCGCCTGTTCGCAATGAACTCAAAAAGTACTGAACGGATTTTCATGCGGCTTTCAGTAATTATACAGAGTGATTCATGAGGAAGATTTAGGTGTATTATTCTTTATGGTCTCGTGTAAATTGGTAAACGCGGGCGAAGCCGCTGGTAAAAGCTAGTTTTAAATAGTATTCAAATTAAACTAACTTATGGTACAAAAACAAAACAATTCCCTTCTACATTTTCTTTCACTAATAAAACTTACAGAAAGTCGTATTTTCAACTCAGAAATCACAAAAACTCAATTTAAGTTATCTAACGAATCCATTCAAACTTTTCCAGGATAACAATGGCTCCATCGAGAACGAAGAACTCCGGGGCTTTCTCAAGGATTTATTAGAATTAGTTAAGAAGGTTAGTGATTTTGTTACAAACGTTTTATTCTAGTTTTTTAATTGAAAAAGTGAATTCGTTTTCAACTTTCGAATCGGAGAATAATTAAAAAAATGTGATCAGAGAGGCGATTCTCGTAATTCTAATGAATCGTTTACAGTCTCGCCTCTCGGCTCGTCTCGCGGTTCGTCTCGTGTCCCGGCCACAGGTCGAGATAATCAATCTATGTTCTGCACTCAGCTGTTTTCGAACTATTGACTATGAAGGACGTCGAAATATTAGCGGCATCAAATCTTTCTTTATTGAGCTTCTACTAATACGCATTAATTTACAAACACAAACAAGCATCATTGACTTTTTGTTGAGTTATGATTTTTGTTCTTAGGATCCTAAATTATCCGCTCCTTTTCGAATGAATCGTAACGTATCTTTTCGAGACCAATCCATTGCATCCACATAACCGGCACGGCAAAACGTTTGTAACCGAATAAAGACCGAACGCGAGTGTAAACACCACGCGCGCTTCCCCTGCGAGCCCCTTTGACTAGTGCCCAAAAAACCGCTTCTGACGCGAGCGCTGCGAGCGGCGAGGCGAGCCACGAGCGCACCGATTACACACGCGTCTGGTGGTTCGCCTCGCGGCTCGTCTCGCCGCCCGCGCGAGATTATAAACGAGCTATTTTATTGTTTACAGTCTGATCTCAGTCTCAATCTGTCAAAAATACCTCGAGTTTCCATTTTTAACAAATTTTGACATTTGACTGTCGCCGAAGTAGAACTGCGACTAGATTTTGAACGTTTTTAATTATAAGAATTGGCATCCAAAAAAACTTAAAAAAGCAACACATGCATGCGTGTTGTTTTTTTTTTTTAAGTTGGGGTGTTTTAGTTAACTACACAATAACCCGCATGGTTTTTCATAAATTCCCTAGATACATAGGGCTGATTTTACTGAAGTCAGATGTCTGTCTAACAGTTCTAGTATGAAAAACTGCCAAAAATGCAAAAATTATTCTCAAAATGAGACTTATTATGGGTACAATAGTTCTTAATTAGATAAAAGATTTAACAAAGTAAAACGAAGAACCACCATTATCTCCTCCGACGCTTTCCTGTCATCACTTCCATTTTTCTTTACATAGGTAATTTAAGTATTGCCAAAATATAAAGCATCCAAACTATATGTTTCAGGATTACGACGCTCAAGACCTTCTAGAGTTCGAAGAAACGATCCTCCAAGGCGTCGAATACAGCAGCGAAGGCAAGATAAGCAGAAAACAACTGACGATGATACTCCTAGCCCTCGCCAAGCACCACCAAGAAGAAGAACCAGCCACTCCATAATTGTTTCCGAACGCAACCGCCACTCCGTCCCTCAATCCGAACGAATTTGTAGCGTCGCGAACGTTTTGACACATTTGACGCCATCTTGGTATTCTACATTTAAATTTCAAAAAGTGCTTCCTGGTACCATTTGTGGTTTTTTTTTTTATTATCTTTCTATTGTGGTTATAGTTGAAGTTGTTTATATTCCGATGTTGTTATCAAAACGGAACAATAATATAGCCGATTTTCTTTAAAACTAGCTGACCCGACCGACGTAGTCCTGTGCAAATTTCAATAATTCTTACAGAATTCCCATAGAAAACACCATTTTCAGTTTTTCCCACAATTTTTCCGTTTTCCATGTCTTACCAAGGAGTATCAGTAACTGGACTATGGAGGTCAGATAGGCAGTCGCGTCATGTAAAATACTAGTATTCAGCTGCATCCAGTTAAATTGGAAGCCGATCCCAATAGTTAGTAAAAGACTAGGCAGATTAATTGACCTGGTGGTTTTGTTCCCATAGTTTTCTTTTCATAAAGAAAAAACACTACAAAGTGAAAAATAACTTTAATTTCGGAAGGCGGTGACTTTGGATATGTATTTAAATTTTCTGTCACCGCCTTCCGAAATTAAAGTTATTTTTCACTTTGTAGTGTTTTTTCGGAAGTCGGTTGTTTTTTTTGGAAAAAGTTTAAATTTTTCAGTTTTTAGTTATAGTACCTATCCCTAATTCGAAATTTCATCATCCTTGGGGTCAAAACAATGCATATTTATGCGATAGCAGCAATCGCGGTTTATTTACTGTTATTTTTTGAAGAGTTCCGTTGTCTGTCTCCGAAACGCATCATCCAATCTATATGAAATTGGGACCACACGGGAAGCACGAGCTTTCAAATAAAAAAAGAATCATCAAAATTGGTTAACCCAGTCGAAAGTTATGAGGTAACAAACATTAAAAAAAAATTAAAAAAAAGAACATACAGTCGAATTGAGAACCTCCTCCTTTTTTTTAAGTCGGTTAAAAAGCGATTTTTTTAAAACAAAATACCAACCATTTTTATCTCGAGTATTTTGTTAATATGGCGTTGAATGTGTCGAAACAATGTTTAAGGACTGGGATAAATAGTTGTATTATTGTAGTGTATGTATTGGTCAACTAAGTTCTGTTTCTAATATGAAATACTTAGTTCCAAGGTTTGAGATTGTTGCTATGACACACGTGTTCTTGTGGGCATGATTTGACACAGGCAAGGCGGCAAAATCCAATGTATATTTTGACACTCAGCTGTGTCAAATGCTGAATCCTACCGAACAAACGTGTAGCATACCAAAGATTTATTTCACTTAAACTATTAGAAAATGATGCACAAAATAGTTGTAAAGATAATCAGATAGAACTTTCAGAAATTATAACACGATTTTTTTTATTTTTTGCGTTAACAAAGTCGTGTCTAGAAACTGAGAGGCCACAGTCTCTTAACATTATAAGTACCTATTATAAAATATTTACAACTCACAATTTGATAACACCAAAACGTAATATTTAAACTAAACACTTTTGTATTTTTAATTAATATTATATTTCAAAAATATTACATGGTTCACTTTTCAATTTGGATGAATCAACCAAATTCAATCTTTTTTTTTTTTGAGTGTGGTACATCATCAAATAACTTCTCCCACTCTGGGTGGAGCAGGAGGGCGTGTCAGACTTTTACTGACTAAAACCCACCCGTGTTCTCTCAGTTGAGTGCATCAAAGTGAATATGTATTTAAATATCGGCCATACCTAATTTCTGCGCCATTTGTAAGTGAAGCGAGTGGTTGAACCGTGTAATAATATTATCACAAAATGATTACAGGGTGTAAAGAGACCGATCACAAAGCCGTCACCTACGCAACTTTTTCGTTTTGTGCAAAAATAATTACTGGAAAACTTTTAACTATGGAGTGAAAATTCGCTGTTTATAGCAGTACGCAATGTAACGCACGCAAAATATTGCGCTTGTCAGAGCATGCAACGGTACAGGAATAGTGGGAGTCTTTGAAGTGTTAACATTTAGGACTTGTTTTTGTTAAGAAAACGTCCAAAAAAGTTGGATATTTGCCTTGTAATATCCCCGTAACCTGAAGGTTCCTAAGTATGATCTGGTAAGGAAAAAGTTATCACAATGACGAGAAGAATAAGTGACTCTTATCTTAAATAAACGTCTTTTTACATCCGATATATGGCAACACTGCAATTCGACTAAACCATTAGGCTCGATTATTTATCGTATCTCAATTAGGAGCTTATAAAATCATTTCCTTCTCTTTTTCCTGATTTTTAAATCTCTGTTTTGCATTGACATTCAAATTAAGACACGTAAAATAGAGTGCAAATATTAACTTTATTGATTATTATATACATGATCATCTACAAAGCCAAATCGTATGCCAAATATTTAAATCTAGCTATTTGATCGACTCTTGGTTTAAATGAGAATAAGATATACTTACCCGTCTTAAAAGGGTAAAAGTATTTTAAAATTGTAATAAAATAGAGGTGAATTGTTAAAATCGATTTAAAATTTTAGTCGATTCAATTTACATCATTAAAAAAATCGTCTTGCAAGTCAATTCATAGAAGATTAAGGCATCCCATTCCTAGGCTAAAAAGCTAAAAATATCGTTTATTAGAAACGGTTAGACCAGCTAGCTACAGCTTTTTCCGCTTAGTTATAGAAAAAATTCTTTCTCTTTTTCATTTTTACCAAGAGATCTCTTCATACTATTTTCATAAACCATTTTTAATGAAAGTAGTAGCTAAATTACATGGTGTATAAAGTTTCTGATACGTACATATCATTCCGAATCACTTGACATTGGCACACTGTTTTGGATGATTGTTTTCACTATGAACGTTGTATTGTCCAAGAAGCAGTAATTTTACTACGTATACTTTCCAACAGGCCACTAAAAATGCAATTTACGGCTTAGCAGACGTCGAGCTACGCCGTAGCCCTTAGTCTGCTACGTCGTGCGTCGTAGCAGCGTGGTTGTGTAGCCCGTGCTACCTATAATCGCGTCGCAAGGTCTACGCGATTTTTACAATAAAAGTTATAAATTCAGGAAGATCTACACAACTAAAGTGTAAAACTACACGAATCAAAAATCTGAAATGAACAAACAACGTTCATTGAGAAAATCGTTCACACAAACTCGCTTACTGTAGCTAGGAGCTCTTTTAGATATCAGTATCCCAATTCTACTTTAGTAACAAAATCTACCTATTGTTCCCCTCTGAAATTCTAATTTAGACTTTACCCAGTAAGTTTTATAATTAAGGGGGAAGTTCCAGGATAGCCAATGTCAGGCTGTATGTTGTACGTGTATTTACAGAATATCTTGCCCGTCATAACCAACAACTGAAAAAGCAAGATAAATGTAAAAAGCACAAAGTATGTAAAGTCCCCGTCACGAGAAGCTATACATTTTGTAAATAAAGAACTTCTACCAAGTTACGCAGCGACAATTCAATCAACAATAAATAATCCCAAATTCAATCAACTCAAAGTAGGTAACATACGTATAATACGAAACTAACGAGCAATTTCACTTGGTTGGGTTATATTTTAGCGATATAAAGCGCTGTCGTCTATTGTTTTGTGGTACTGGAACGCGTCTGACTCATGAGACGTAAACATTTGAACCCCCGAATGTGTGTTTACAAAATTCTAAAGCTTCTCGTGACGGGGACTTTACCTACACTTTTTTTTTTAGCACACAAATAAAGATCACATATTCAAAAAGTCCACACAATGGTGTTAAATAATTTTGCACATTTTTATGGAAATTCAGCTCAAATATTTCACAAATTCGAAATGAATGCGGCCTAATATTAAGAAAATTGTATTTTCCCCTTTATCTCTCTAGTCTATTTAAACCTAATCTATTCTTACCTTATCCTTCGTCCATCCATTGTACAAAAAAAAAACTTACTACACTATGACCTTTTAAAAAATGTCTGCAAATCATTAGATTAATCGGTGTAGCTTTAAAATATCCCCTTAGATTTTTCTCTAAATGTCTTCGCTTGATGATCCTTGTAGATAGGCAGCTTCTAATAAAAATATGACAGTAACAGCATAAACATCTCGGAGTATTATTCGCTTTATTATTCAGCTAAAATAATGGAGACTGCAATAAATAAAAAAAACCTGGCAATATTAATAAATATGTACTAGATGTTTTTTGCTTTTTTTTTTTCAGCAACGTTTTTTACGCAGTTTTTTTATAATCGTATTTAATAATCAGTCACATGAGATTAATATTTTTATCGTATTTTTTTTTTGTAAAATAAATGTGGGTGTAATAAAAAATGTAACGTAACTTGATGTTTCACATAAGTATTGTTTTGTAACGGATAATAATGTAATGTTAATTAGTATTTTGTATAAAAGTGACTTGTTAACTGGAAAGACAAAAGACAAAACTTATAAAAAGAGATGATGACAAAAGAATAGAAAAAAAGTCTTGCGAGACGTATCAAGTTTTGTTTTTAATTTTTCTAGTCCGAGCTTAAATCGATGTTAAATATTAATGAGTATAACGTAGTTATTGTTGAATTACCCTGATTGTGTGTAGCGGCCTTCTGTGTATTATTTAAAAAATATATTAACTATATGGATGGTGGGCAAAGAGATACGTAGGTACCTACCGTCCGTTTATAGTTATTTTATCTCTGACAGCGGCAACCAAACAGCAACCTAATAGTACCAAGAATAAAGATCACTGTGATATTAACAGACTTAAGTGACATCAACCTAAAAGCAGCGTTATTGTGACAAGAACAAAGATCTTTAATCAGAGATAAAAAAAAGTGTGAACGGACTGTGTAGGCTATCATAATGGTAGGTAAACTGTAACTGTCGACTTGCCTTTCCTGGTCTAAAATGCACAAACAATGTTTGCAAATGCCTTAAAACACTTTCGACAGAATTTGCTATTTTTGTTCATGCGTAACTACCCTAATACCTTTGGTTTCCAACGACATTGGTGACCACCACGCAGGGACCATAGTGACGACTGTCATGAAGGTGACAAAAACGCTTTCTTAGGAAACTCTCCAACTTACTTTCATAAAGAACGTTTCAGTAACGTCATTGGACGTTAAATTGCGGAAGCTACGTAGCGGTCACCGCAGTCTTATGAAAACCAAGCTTAACCAGCTTCAGACACTTAAAGTTTTCTGGCATGTATGTTGAACTGGGCTCATTTGGCGTAGCCGTCAGGCACACAATACTCTTTTTTAAGTTTTTGTTGTGAATATTGTGTGACTTATACTTGGGTCAAATAAATCGTGAGCTAGAAAAAAAAGAAAGAAAACAAATTTATTTCTGAGTCAGGTATGTGTTTCTGTGGACAAAATTAACAAAGTCTGTCGAAAGTAGTTTTCCATATGAAGTACTTACTATATTAAAACAGTTGCCTCTGCTGTGCATTTATGCTCATTGACTATGTACCTACTTGCAAGCTTAAGAGCGTTCATTCCACGCGAGCTGGCAACAACGCATTTATAGTAGATTTTCGTGATTTATTTCATTAAATGCAAACATAACTACTATATTTTTCAACCCCCCCCCCCTCCCCTTTTTTTTTTTTTTTTTTTTATCGTTGGTATTTGTAATTATTTTTAACATTGTCTGTTTATTATAAACAGTTAATCGTATTAGGTAGTGCAAAAATAAAATAATTGACCGTATGTCGATTTTTATAAGTAACTACCAAAATAACTGGACAAAATAGCATACAAACTTGAAAATACCAAGGATCTAATGCATGGTTGAAAAAAATGTTTACTTTTGTGTGTATTTAATTATATAATTACGAAATACCGCCTTAAATGCGCCGTTGCCAGCCCACGTTAGGAAAACGCTCTTAACTCTTTTGCCGTTTGTACTTACGTATATTAACAAAACATAAATAAGTGTTGTGATAGTATAACGTCTAGCTTTAAATATCTACTAATGAGTTATCTATGTCTTACGCACAATGAAACATCGCTCAAGCATTCCCTACTTTTTGGCGCCAAAATCAAAATCATAGACAATTTGATTGTTTTATGTCCTTGTTAATTTGATCGCTTGTTGCAGTTTATAAATTAATGATAATTGATGTTTCATTGTACTACATCATATCTAGTCAAAGCACACTAATGCTAGATCCACATACAGCGCCTTTAGTCACTGGCGACATCGCTAGCGATAAATGCGCTTTCAAAATTCTAAGAGTCCAGAGTCGCAGTGACTAAAGTGACTGCTTGTACACCTAGCATCACAATTTAATCAATGTTTTCAAAAATGGTTAGTGAAACTCACACCCTTAAGCAGTGGTCGTGTTAATTGTAAATGAATGTACTTTTTTTGGATTACGGCGTGGAGGTCTTACAAAAGAGTATTCACAAAAGAAATTTTAATTCATCTTTCCTAACTGAACAGAGTACCTTTAAATCATAGGCCACTGCTTTGAGGTCCATCAGCCATGTTAATTGACAGTTTCCATAACGAATTTTGTAAACAACATTCAGAAATCAGATTGATGAACCCGATGAAAATAACTAGATGATACAAATGGCTATTAATACCTATTCATTTCTTCGCCTGGCACTAAGTGTTAAATGTAAGGTTGGAATACGATGATGTTTGTTATAAAATGTTTATATTTGTAAATCTGATGTTTCATTTTGTCATCCCTATTCATTCCATTCCCTACTAAGTCCCCTACCTATGTGTCTATAGTCACCAGGGCACCTCCGTGCAACAATATTGACAATGTAACTGAAAAGAGTTTCTTGCCCGTTCTTTTCTATAGATACCCACTACGCTTTAGAATGGGCAACTAGCTTCTTATTTCTAACTAACCGACTCAATTCAAAAGTGTCTGTAATTAGTTTAATTGAAATAAATATTTAGAGTTTGGATACAAAACCAGCCTATTATTTTCCTACTATAGGCCAAGTGCCACTTCTCAAAACCAAAATATTTTATTTCATCTAAACCTACATGGGATATCGGATGTAACTAAACGTCGCCCTGAAGGCATTGGTCAAGGCAAGTTGCCAGCACGATATTTACCATAATGCGTTTTCGAACGCACCTTCGCGCATGCGCTTCGCGCCGACCTATAATAGCGTAGCCGGCGTGAATACCGACCACTGATTGGCTGATGTTAGGTTGGTAGAAATGAGTTTGGTTGAAAGATTTTATATACGATAAGTATGGCGGCATTGGAATTCTAACTCTTGTGTCGTAATGATGTAATTAGTTATATTTTACGGTTTTATTATAGTTTATGCGAATAACAAAACCCTTTTACTCTAAACTGACTCACCCTGACTACAATGTGCATTTATGAAACATCAGAAGCTAGGTACACGCTTCCAATTATTGGTCGTTTCATATGGAGAAGAGCCGTCAAGAAACTCCACGGTTACTCTTTTAAAAATAACTGGCTTTTACAAATGTTTTCAAATTACTGTGTTAATAATAATAAGTATGGGAGGACAGAGTATGCCTGTCAACAAGTACCAGGTACTTAATAAAATAGAAAATGGTCTAAAAATATACAGTCTACAAGCCCTACAACCTTCTCACATTCACCAAATATAAAATAATCAAACAGAAAAGGCACGAGCATTGATTTCAGACTAATATTAACCTTAATATAAGTTCAGGTTTCTTCATGATGTTTTTCCCTCAACGATGTCAGTACCTACCTTAAGGGGAATCTAGTCGCGGGCTCGAACTGACTGGTGGCCCACCAGTCAGTTCGGCTAAAAAGCACGCTGTCTCACCAGGCATCGTGTCCGACAGAGGTAATAACAGTGATGAGCAGTTAGACGCTAGTCTACACGCACAACGTTATTGAGTGAGATAGAAAATAGAAATAGAAAATATTTATTGTCCAGGTAGTACAGTAAGCATACTTACGTTAACATCAAGTTGAGACGACATTATTGAGTAGCTTAAATATTACCTACAGCTAGTTCCATTTACTATTTGCCAGTGAACCCCAAACTAGACTCACCTAACGCAGGTCCTCACCGAACACGGGTGTTTCGAGAGGTTCCTGTTTCCTATAAGGCGGAAGAAACGCCCGGGTGTTTCCACTGCGTAGATCACCCTGAGAACACGGTGGAGCCTATGGTGGAGGTCTGCCCGGCTTGGGCGCAGCACCGCCGTGTCCTCGTGGAGGTGATCGGCGTCGGCGATGACTCTCGCCTCTTGAGTCCGGCCCTAATCCAGGCCATGGTATGGAGCGAGAGTGCATGGATAGCCGTCACCTCCTCCTGCGAGGCACTAATGCTTGCGAAGAGGGAGGCGGCGTACGTGAGGGAGAGGCAGTATATGCGCCCTCATGGCCCTAGCCTCCGCAGGACACGCCCTGGGCGTCGGGAATCCCAGGGTGATTTCCGGCCACCGTAGGCACGGGCTTGCAGACGGCGAGTATGGGTACCTCGCTGTCTGGTAAAGACCAAGCCCGGGTCGACGGCGCGTTGTGTTCCACGCGCGCCTTAAAGAAATGGCAGCACCAACTGGTGGGGTCCGCAAGAACCGATGCCTGCAAGGGGTGCGGATTGTTTGAAAGAGATACCGATACCCCTGGCACACAGGCAACTGAGGGAACACGGGTGGGTTTTAGTCAGTAAAAGTCTGACACGCCCTTCTGCTCCACCCAAAGCGGGACAAGTTATTTGATGATTTCCCACCCTCAAAACCCCCCAAAACTATACAGTCAGTCTGTTTTTATATAACAGTTACACAGCAGGCGTGTTTCAAATTAGGAAAAGTCCTTCGGAAGATCGAGTTTGGTGAAAAAACCACTGCACACGTCATTGACCAATAAAGTTTATTGAATTTTTCGATATTTGAGCTTTGTCGGTACCAACTTGGTTTTGGAGATTTTACACTTCTTTAATTACTTAAACACGCCCAAAGTTAGGTTAAATTAGCAAGAAAAACGAATCTTTGTTGGGTCCTAACTTTTAAAAGGCTTTTTATTTTAGTATTCTGTTTCCGCACAGACAATATAATTATTAAGACAAAACCATACCATGTTTAATTTTTATGTACAATGTATACATTGTCGAACAGTGGAGTAATAGTTTAAGTTTTTATTGAAAAAATGTCGACTCTATTTACCTTAAAATAATAATTATATTGACAACGTTCTCATGAATACTAGTCTGGATTTGAACCCCACGCATGAGAGGTCAAGAGCTCGCCCCCTTGACCTCAGGACCATTGCGACACATATTCTTTTGATGTCCTCTCTAATTTCTGAAGGGTGGTATTCCTCATGCAATAGAGGCGTGCAGATGTTTTATGTTATTTTTAAATTAAAATAGCTACACAGCTGAATCATCATCATTTCAGCTCATCCTGAAGTCCAATATTATGGTCCACTGCTGAACCTAAGCCTCCTCTAACCGTCGCCAAATCGATCGGCTTTAAACTTTCCATTCTCGCTTCCTCGAATAATATGTTACATATCCCAGTAATGTACCTATAATACTAATTGCCAAGAATTTCTGGGCAGGCGGTGAAAAACCACATTTATGACAATCTAAGTAAAACGAGGCCGAAAGATGACGACAATGACGTCAACTTTCGGCCTCGTTTCGCTTCCGGCCTGCGACTACAACTATAGTTGAAGTTTTAGGTGTATGTTGTACTTACACTTGTTATACCCGACGCCAACATCATTTCACATCCGAAAAACTTTACCATAGACAACACATAGAAATATTTTTGTGTTGGTAGCACTATAGAAGATCCGCCATCATTAAATAAAATCGGCGTATTGGAAGCCGCGACGCGTGGTACCTATTGGATTTAATAAATTGTGTAAATATAATATCCACATCACCATGGGTGTAAACGTGGAAACCATTTCTCCCGGAGACGGTAAGTTGATATTAAATTTTCCAGTTTTACTCGGTGGTAAATGTGATATTGAATGGTTATTTTTTTTCTATAATTTTTACTTTTTCTGTATAATTTAACTCATCATGCTCAAGAAAATGTCACCAGCATCATTTAAAGTGAATTCTTACGCAGAAGTGCTAAAATACTGTGGTTTCACAACGAACTTTTTTTTTTGCGGTCACTGAATGACTCCTTGGTATCAGTACGATCGTCAGATAATTTGCACAAACAATGACTAATCTGTTTTCGATTACTCATTTCAATATTCATTTTCGCTATTACTTGCCAGTAAACAGTCATGTCATGTGAATAATTCTCATACCCACACGATTTCACACTAGATTCAGGTCCTGTGAAAATAGGGCTCGTGCCGGCTTGTATTTAAAATGCGTGGGAATAAACCACGTGTGGTTCGACTGCATTATGATTATATTTTTCGCTCCAATTAAGTACCTATACTTCTGACCTATTTACCAAGACTTTTTTAAATCCTCTAGTAACATTATGTTGTTATCTAATTTATATAAGTCGTGATAAGTACCAATGTAATGTAAAATAGATAACAGAATAAATATTATGTACATGTTAAATTATGCAGGTTGTTAGCTTTATCAGTCATTTCCCCTTGATGATAATATGAGAACATTAGGTTGGTATAAAAAGACCCTATTTCGCCATATTAAAGGTCACTTCCTCAGTGACACTGCTATGTTGGTCTACACCAACATAGCAGTGTCACTGAGGAAGTGACCTATACTTATGACCTATTTACTTATGACCTGGTTACAAGTACTACCGCTGAGCATGACATTCTAGGTTTGATTCCCAAGTCAGGCTTAGTTTGGTAGTAGCAGCTTGGAGTCTGAATTTGTGCTTGATTGATGGCAAAAGGGCTCGCCCCTTATTACATGGGACTTAAACACTACTGGTGAATGTGGGTGCACTATAGGTACACCTCTGCCAAACCCTTCGGGACACAAGGTCAATGTTACACCTAAATTATTATCCTATCGGTGACCTGCATACCTACGTTTCATTATGAAACTAGCTAGACGAAAATTTAAAAAAGAAATCTGATTATGACAAAACCTACACTTGAATATTTTGACACTATTCTATTTTTATTTTTTTTAAGAAAATCAATTAGTTGTAGGTTGGAACCCAGACAGGTGCTTTCCTTTGTGTAAATTATTTCATCACCACTGCTCTCGAAACGGTGAAGAAAAACCTCACGATGAAACCAGCATGTGCTAGAACCAAAAATTCGAAGATGTGACATCTACCAACCGCACTGGGCCTGTGTGGTGGATTAGAGCCCACTCCCTCTCACCAAGAGGAGGTCTGTGTCCCATCAGTGTAAACATTAAGAGACTGATGATGAACAATAATGATTTACTATATTGACATTAACAAAGTCTAAAACTGCCTATAACATTTTGAGGGTACACCCTAGAAGGCTACATAGTGACCTTAATGGTGATGTTGCACAGAATGGTCAGGTGCCTAAGCACCTCACAACGAATGTGCTTGTATGACCAGTGGCCCTAGTGTGAGTTTTATTTAACCATCTCGATCAAATGCTTCGAGCGCGTTCGGCGCTCCATCACCAATTCAGGGCCAAGACCGAGATGGTAAAATGACACTCACACTACAGCCTCAGATGTATGAACATAAACAAAGCAAAAAAAGTATGTAAGAATCATAGCAGGTGGCATTCTGTAGTTCCTGTCTACCCTTATGGGAAGGAGGCCTGAGTTTCAGTATGTGTATTTAACATTACCTACCATATTTTCCACAGAGTCTACTTACCCCAAGTCTGGCCAGACGGTGGTCGTGCACTACACAGGCACGCTGACCAACGGAAAGAAGTTTGACTCCTCCCGCGATCGCGGCAAGCCTTTCAAGTTCCGCATTGGCAAGGGAGAGGTGATCCGAGGCTGGGATGAGGGTGTTGCCAAGGTGAGAAGTTTTCAATGCACAACCAATTCTTTATCTCGTAACTAAGGTTACCATTTTGATATTAAAAAAATCCTGACAAAAAGCAGGACATAAAAATGTCTGGACATTTGAGTAGCCCGGGCAAAGTCCATACAGGGAGCCAGACATTTCTGAACCAATCTGGACAGATGTTGACCCTATGTAAACTGCCCCTAAAATTTTCAGGGCTGGACATAAGCCATTCCCAAAATTAACATATTTTATATGGATGGAGCCAGTCCTCTTCCATGTAGTTTATTTACTGCGAACCATTCGGTGATAATTATAGTCTTGTAAAATTAGAAAATATTTTTTGAAAATTACCAACTACTCAATGTTCAAATGCCTTTATTTTTAAGCAACAGTATATTTTTAATTATGAAAATCACTTATCTCATTTCATTTTATTTAGTAAGACTAACTCAAATATCTATGAAGCTTAGTCAAGTCTAGTACATAGATAACACATTACGAACTATTGTTATGTTTTCAAATGAAAAATGTTTGTACAATGTCCACTCACAATGCCATATGTGCATTGTTTTATAAACTATAATGTCTGTCTTGCTTGTTTGAGTGTCAAACAATTGTGTGAGGTAAGGAACAACAGTTATATGGACTAGGATGTTAGGAATTAGTCCACGACGGCATGGGTACCCTTAACTGGATCATAACTGGATTTTCAACTCTTTATGTTGAGCGTTAAGAATCCGACAGAGCGCATCCCAGCGCGTTTAAAAAGCTCACAGATGCGCGGTTAAAAAGCGTCTAGATCAGTGCTGGGCAAACTTTCTGAATGGGCCCCCCATTCAGAAAGTTTGCCCAGCACTGCCAGTCTGCCAGGAAGTTTAAGAAATTTCAGAGGGCCAAAATTATAGGAAAAATGTATTTTGTGTTGAAACTTTTAATTATATGAAAACATTACACACTTGCACGAATGTAAATAATAAATTTAACTTTTATTCGAAGGCCCTGCCATGGTAGGCGTGTGAGACATATGAAATTGCTTTTGATTTGCCATAATATTTTCGAATGCAAGTTCGGGCTGTGACGAAGTAACTTTCAGCAGCGCGAAAAGGCTAGTCTAGCTGGCTCCTTTACCTATGCGTCTATTATTCTACTAATTAGAATCTACTTTATACTTCTGGATCGTCAAAATATAATTAGGACGGGCCATATACTATTCATGTCGAAGGACCGTCGGCGGGCCCGATAAAATGTTTTCGCGGGCCGGAGCTGGCCCGCGGGCCATATTTTACCCTTCACTGGTCTAGTTAATAAAGCGCACATACTTTCCTGGGCTTCAATGTAAACTTGCAATATTTTTAATACATATTTAATATCAATGTAGTCAGTAGCCAACTGTCAGTTTGCATGGGTGATTTTTATCAGTGTAGGTACTTACTGGATTTTGCGCGCTGCTAACAGTAAACACTGCTAATAAAAGCTGCTAAAAATCTATCAGTGTGTATTTTGACGTGCCAGGATTCGCTCTGTTGGATTATCAATGCTCGTGTCGGTACAAAGCGTTTAAAATCCAGTGCACTATAAAAAATAGTCGCGTTAAAGAATGTGAATCTAGGCTTATAGTTTTGATATTATTTGAAAATGTGTCGGTTTCTGATCAATAAAACTGCTATCAAATCTCTTGTTACCTTTTAATTTGTTGCCGCCTTAAGAGTGAATCATAGGACTAATTCTGCCATTATCATAATGTATAAGTTGATGATAGTGGCAATATGTCCCATCGTTCCTTAGGACTTAAAATTATTGTTTCTTCCATTTGCTTCACTGTACATTTGCTTCCATCTGCTACACTGTATCGGCTTTGTGGAGTCTTGACGGTTAGACAGTTATTTATAATAAGTATAGTTCTGCTACAGCATAGCAAACAGGTATATGACCCACAAATCCTCCAAAAACGAAGAGCAGACTTGTTATGTAGCAGATTAACTCACTTCAAAAGTAAATTTTGCCAACGTTTCGCGATCTTCATTGGTCCCCTTCTTTACAATAGATTAAACAGGGCTATACAGATATACTCACTAACAAAAACTCAATGCAAAAAAAAGGTATCTGAATATTTGCAAAAACTGAATTATGAAGAGACTGAACTTCTACTGCATATAGCACAATGATCACGACTATAGCATTAACTTGTTTGATTTTTATTTACAAAATTAACCCAGAGTACACGCTTAAACTTCCAAAGGTTTATCTTTTTCATGGACTACACACACTCACACACACCCCCACACACCCTCTCTCAATTCACACACTCACATTTCATCCTACACAGTGAGAGGTCACGCATTCTTACTCTACATAAATTATAGTAACTTGCTGCATAACAAATTGTGTAAAATAACACTTACTTTATCCTGTAAAAATTAATATTAATGGCTACGATATATGTAAAATTATCCGAGGGGACTGGCGCTGATAGCCGAAATACAGGTTTTGCCTAGTTCGGCTACAGATGCTTAACTCATTTGTACTCAAAACTAGCCTATTTTTAATTTGTACAATATGTTTAAGTTTTTTGAACTAAATATAAATATAAAATAAATAATTGCTTAACTGTATTCCTCTTTTTTTTACAGATGTCAGTGGGCGAACGCGCCAAGCTGACCTGCACCCCCGACTTCGCTTACGGTCAGCAAGGCCACCCCGGGGTCATCCCCCCCAACTCCACCCTCGTCTTCGATGTGGAACTCCTGCGCCTCGAATAAAACCTTAATGCAACCACCTACTTATAATTAACATTAGACATTATCTATTTTTCAACATGCAAACTTTTAAAACTAATAATAATAAACTTTAAATACGTGGGTACATAGAAAATGTCTAAGAAAAACCACTCTTTTTAACTGCCAAGATCAAATGTCAAAACTCCCCAGTTGTATGAATTTACTTAGCTTGTATTCGATGAGGGAGTTACACGTAATTTTTTACGATAATTTTATCTTAAGATGCTGCACAATATAACTTGTGTCAAAATGTGTTTTATATTTTATGCAACCATCTTATGAAATAAGATCTTCAAAGTTATTCACAAATGGAATTTCACACTTAATTAACGTCAATTACAATTTGTATTACTTATTTACTCGTATCTTATTCACGGGGCTGTCGAAATATTCAAATCTATAGCTAAATATCGATGTATTCTTTCTTCCCAATTAGAAACTATGTGAGTCAGTGGACAACCCTTAGCTCATACAACATTCCTAAAGCATTTGGATTACTAGAATCGTGCAATATTGTCATAATAGTCACATTTAGAAATCTTGTCACTCTTGAATCACAAATAAGATGAAGATGTGTAAGATCATGATAGAATAAGGCCAAAATATGCGAAGTGCGTTGAAGCTTAAGCCCAAAACTGTATATAATGTATGGACAAGTGTACTAACTTGAGTGGACTCTTATTCTGAATGTGTGGTAGGTAAAGGTGATTTCAATGATAGCTTTATCATATAACTAAGATGAATAAACTTATTGTGGAAATTTTATGTTTTATTTGTAATTTTTAACACCATGTGTATGCATTCTTATTGCAGCCAACCTTGGTGATGTCGAACTAAAAAAAAATATCGGTTAAAAATGTCGAGAAATGCGCTGACGAGTTTTTTGGCGGGATCGCGTTGGAACATGTCGCACGACTTTTTATTTTCATGAAATTTAGTGAAGTAGCGAATAAAATTGTATAATTTTGGTAGTGAATTATGCAATTTAATTACGTGTGAGTGCACAAGTGTAGTGAAGGTGAAAATAAGTGACTAACGTGGACTTTTCGTGTTCCCCCCAAAAACTCCTAATAGGTTGTTGTAAAGTTACTACCGCTTTACAATAACTTTGACTTAACGTTGACTTGACTGACTAAAGACGACTATGACTGTTTTGTAAATTCGTGCCCGATATCGGGCCATTTACTTGATCAAAAAGAAAAATTACTTGACACTGGCTAAATGCACAAACCGTGCGAAGCCAAAACCAAAAAAAAAAAAAAAAATGCGCTGACACATGTGTATAACATCCTCTTCAAGGTTAGATACGCATTTTCTAATTAATAATTACAATGCTTAATAATACAAAAATTGCCTGCCAGACGCGCTCCGAGTACAACATTGTACAAGGAACTTTTGGGTCGAACCAAAAATCGCAACTAACGCCGCCATTTTGTTTTTTTTACATTGACCACTGTCAACGTCATCAAGCATAAAAATATCCTTGTAACACTGCACACCCACGCTTCAGTTGCATCAGGGAGGCACTCCGGTATCACCGGATGCCGACCTACCTCTGTCGCGTGGTCGAGGCCTATTTGGCGGACAGGGCCGTCGTCTATCCCGTCACCGAGGAGAGCGAAACCGGCGAGAGATGACGTGCGGTGTCCCACAGGGATCGGTCCTGGGGCCGCATCTGTGGGACATCGGGCACGACTGGGTGCTGCGCGCCGACCTCCCAGCGGCAGTGTAGTTTGCTACGCTGACGACACGCTGGTCCTGGCGCAAGGGCGGTCGTACCTGGCGGCGGCCAACTTACTGACACGTAGTTGCAACTGGGACTCGAGGTGGCCTTGCACAAGTCCGAGGCCATGTGTTTTCATCGACAGGTTCCCAGATATCAGCAGGAGGGGTTCGCCGTTCCAGCTCGCCGGCTGAACGCGTCCCATAGGGTCATGGCCATCCGGATGGTCCGGGGATACCGCACGATCTCCGGTAAGGCGGCGGGCCTCCTTGCCGGATTGCCGCCATGGGATCTGGAGGCAAAGGTCCACGCACACATTTGGGAGTGGCGCGAGGAGGCCGGGGCGTAACTCCGCTGCCGCGAGAAGTCGCGGCACAGCGGACAGAGCTCCGGCAGGATCTCCTGGCGACATGGAGATTGCGATTGTCGCAACCCAGTGCTGGGCACGCCACAATTGCGGCGGTAAGTCCCCTCTTTGAGGAGTGGCTTGAGAGGCGGCACAGCGTCCTCATCTTCCGCCTGACGCAGGTCTTCAACAGACACGGTTGTTTCGGGAGGTTCCTGTTTCGCATAAGGCGGGAGGAAACGCACGGGTGTTTCCACTACTTAGATCGCCCTGAGGAAACTGTGGAGCACGGTGGAGGTCTGCCCGGCTTGGGCGGAGCACCGCCGTGTACTCATGGAGGCGATCGGCGGCGGCGATCTCTCGCGTCCGGCGCTGGTCCAGGCCATGGTACGGAGCGAGAGTGCATGGGTAACCGTCACCTCATGCGAAGCAGTGATGTTCGCGAAGAAGGAGGTGGCGCACGTGAGGGAGAGGCGGTACATGCGCCCTCACGGCCCTAGCCTCTGCAGGAGACGCCCTGGGCGTCGGGAATCCCAGGCTGATTCCCGGCCACCGAAGGCGCGGGCTTGCGGACGGCGAGTAATGGGTAGCTCGCTGTCAGGTAAAGACCAAGCCCGAGTCGACGGCGCATTGTGTCCCACGCGCGCCTCAAAGAGAAGTTAGCACCAACTGGTGGGGTCCGCAAGGACGGATGCCAGCCAGGGGAGCGGGTTGTTCGAAAGAGATACCGTCGCCCCTGGCATACAGGCAACTGAGGGTGTCGGGTGGGTTTTAGTCAGTAAAAGTCTGACACACCCTCTTGTTCCACCCAGAGCGGGTTTTAGATGAAGTTATTTGATGATTTTCCACCCTCAAAATAAAAAACCGTATGAATAAGATATAAAGTTTAAAATCTATCAAAGAAATTTGACAAATTGGGGTAGCTTGATGTGGCGTCTGTACCTACATGTGTTACGTTCATAGCTTAATAACTCTTTGGTTACGTTAATGAGAAAATATGAAAATCTCAGGAAAAATACTATTAAGGCTGTTATTTTCTCGATCACTACCGACGTTGGCAGAATCGTTCGGGCAAAAACGGGACTAGTAAGAAATTGAATTGAAATAATAATAATAAATACTTTATTGACACAGAAAAACACACTTTAAACTAAACAAATCAACAAATCTTAAGCTAAACAAATCTTTAAATTAATCAGTATTACAATGATAAATCAGTGAACTGTGTGTTCATACTTATTTCTAAATGAATCCTAACGTCTAAACTAGGCCGAGCCGAAATAAAGGCAAACGTATTAAAAATAATTGAATAAAAGCTATTTTATATCGAAACCCGAACCGAAATGATCCATTGCGAAGCATAATATCGATACAAAGCAACCGGATCGATCATCTCTGTAAGCGATACGGTAGGAGTTGCTAGGGAAAATAAAAAAAAAATAATCTGACAATGGTGCCGATTCTCTTGTCACAAAATTCTCTAAACTAAACTAAAAATCACCAAAATTTAGTTTATTCCAGTCAAACGACGATTTCCCATTCTGAAATTAGCTAAAGTGACACAACGTAGCTATATTTTAGTTTGATAGCGCTAAGATTGCACTGAGTTTTAGTGAAAATCGTAATTTTTCTATTCTGTTGTTGTCAATTTCATTAGTCTATTCAACATAAAATTTCGATTGTCTAACTAAATCTGACTATTTTAAATCGCGATTAAAAAAGTGTGGAATAAAATTAGTTGTCAAGAACTAAAATTCACACCAACACCACGACTTTGGGCGCAAATACATACTATATCTTTTTTTCTTTTCTTTTGCTTATATCTCGAAAATGGTGTGATCGCGACGATAGATCGTGGTAGAACAAAATGAAAGATTGAGTGGACTGTATAATATGTATAATGACGATATGAAATAGAATTGAATTATAAAACGGTTTAAAATGGTCGGTTTAAGATAGAAACAAGATATGATCGTTAAGAATTGTAAGCGCAGCCGTGCGTGGAGGCGTGCAACAGCTGACTGGTGTGTCGCGGGGGCCCGCGCTCGGCCGTCGGCCGGCAGACGAGCCGCTGTCCCCGCACCCCTCTTTCACTGCCGCTGGCGCGCGGCGATGTTGAGATGGTGGACTCAACATACTCCCCCCGTTGAAGAGTCTTCAACAGTCGTGACTGGTAGCGGGCAGATGGTGTTGAAGGCGCGCCGGATGACACCCTTTCTTGTGAGGATGTCGGCGACCCTCGCGACGCCATCTCTGCCTGGGAGAATATGTGTGATGCGTCCTAGAAGCCACATAAGAGGTGGTAAGTTTTTTTCCTTTATGACGACCATTTGTCCTTCCTTCAGCTCGCCAGACGATCGGCACCATTTCGTTCTCTCCTGTAGCCACAGAACATATTCGTGAGAGAAGCGAGCCCAGAAGTGTTGCTTCAAATACTCGATGCGGCGAAATCTTTTTAGGCTGTGTACGTTTGCGATCTGGATCTGTGGATGAGGCAGCATGATTAAAGAACGACCAATAAGGAAGTGAGCTGGGGTTAAAGGAGCAAGGTCGGAAGGGTCGTTGGACAATGGAGTTAAGGGCCTTGAGTTTAAGGTAGCCTCAACTTGAATTAAACAGGTGGCCATTTCCTCGAAGGTTAGGTTTGTTAAACCCAAAATGCGTCGTAAATGATGTTTGGTGGATTTAACTGCAGACTCCCATAAGCCTCCGAAGTGTGGCGTGTAAGCAGGTATGAATGAAAAGTTTATGCCAGGATCAATTTTGTTTAGGTTTAAGGTTTGCGAAAGGAGCCTGGCCAACTCATTGAACGCACCGACAAAGGTTGTACCGTTGTCGGAAAAGATATTACGGGGTTTTCCTCTACGAGCAATAAAGCGGTTTAATGCAGCTAAGAAAGCTTCCTTTGTAAGATCCGACACAAGCTCGAGGTGAATGGCTCTCGTAGCTAGACACACAAACACACAAATAAAGCACTTGATAAGCCTGCATCCTCTACCTTTCCGGTCAGCTATCATGATTGGACCGGCGTAGTCTACCCCTGTGTCCAAGAAAGGAAACTCTAAGTGTAGACGCTGCTCTGGAAGGTTACCCATGATAGGTTGAATGGTGTTTGCCTTGACTCTGCAACACTTTACACACTGGTGTGTAATCTTTTTTGCTAGATTCCTACCTCCAATGGGATAGTAGTGGTGACGAATAGTAGCCAATAAAAGTTGTGGTCCAGCATGCAAGAGACGTAAGTGAAACATGTTGAATAAAAGATTGCAAATTGTATGAGAACTAGCTAATAGGATTGGATGCTTAATGTTGTAGTCGTAAAATGAGTTAGTTAGTCTTCCTCCAACACGAATAAGATTAGAAAGAGTGTCAAAGAAAGGAGACAAAGATAATAATTTGTTCTTTGCTGGTAACTGTTTACCTGCGTTAAGTAAGTGGTACTCTTCCGGGAAAGATTCCATTTGACTGAGTTTTAGTAACAAGTTTAAAGAATTATTAAGTTCAATAGAAGTTAGTGAACCATATTCAAGTGATTTCTTATTGCATTTATAAATGAATCGCATGACATATGCCGTCACACGCTGTAATGTGTTAAAGTTTGAAAATTTTGAAAATAACGCAGTAAAAGGATTTTCAATAATATGATTAGAAACATGACAAGAAGCCACTGTTTCTGGTAACCCAGAATGGTTATTATTTGGTTCTGGGAACTGAGGCCATGAAGACATATCTTGGCTAAGAAATTGTGGTCCTGACCACCACAATGAATGCGACAACAGCTTGTCAGTTCCAATTCCACGCGAAGCGAGGTCTGCGGGGTTTTCAGCTGACGGAACGTAGTGCCACGCCTCTCCTCCTACAGTTTCCTGAATTTCAGACACTCGATGACGAACGAATGTTTTTAATTGATTTGGTGAAGTGGATAACCATCCCAAGACGATGGTGGAATCACACCAGCAATGGACTTCATCAAAATGTAATGTAAGTGACTGACGAACCTTTGAGTACAACCGTGAACCCAACAACGCACCACACAGCTCAAGCCGCGGTATGGTTGTGGATTTGATTGGAGCTACCTTGCTTTTAGCGGTAAGGAGATGTACAGTAACCTCGCCGTCTCGCGTAATGCTGCGAACATAAACACACGCCCCATAAGCTTTTTCGGATGCGTCAGTGAATATATGTAGCTGTAGACAGGACGCAGATTCACACAACACCCACCGAGGTATCTTGAACTCGTTTAAAAGGTGCAGGCTATTTTGAAAATCATTCCATGCATACTGAATATGCGTGGGAACAAGCTCATCCCAAGAACATTTGGCCAGCCACAGATGCTGCATGATAATTTTGGCTTCCACTATGCAGGGAACAACCAGGCCAATGGGATCAAAGATCTGTGCTATGGTTGACAAAATATGACGTTTAGTTGCCTTTTCAGTGGAATTTAAGTTAATAGAAAAGGAGAATGTGTCACTTAAGCTCTTCCATAGAAGTCCCAGAGTCTTCGACTGCTCGTTGTCGCTCAAATCCACAACATCCGAAACGTCGTGTTCACCGCTAAGTGCCTGCAGCACCTGACTGGAGTTGGACCGCCATTTCCGAAGATTGTATTTCGCTGAGCGAAGAGCATCATCAACACGGCGGCCTTTTTCTAAAGTTTCTGAAACAGATGATCCACCGGACAAGTAATCATCCACGTAGAAGTCACGTGCTATCGAAAACCTAGTTGAAGAATCGGAACACTCTTCAGCCAGTTGAAGTAAACATCTGGTGGCTAAAAAGGGTGCCGATGCTGTGCCATACGTTACGGTATTAAGCGTGTACTCCTTTAACGGATGAGTTGGTTCTGCCCTCCAAAGAATCTTTTGTAAAGGACGATTACTGTCATGAACAAGAGTTTGTCGGTACATTTTTTCAATGTCCGCGCTTATGACAATTTTATGCTGACGGAATCGAAGCAATATTGAAAATAAATCATCTTGGATAGGGGGACCAACCATCTGTATTTCGTTAAAAGATTTACCTGATGTAGTTCTGGCGGAAGCGTCAAAAACCACCCTCAATTTGGTGGTAGTTCTTGACTCCTTCAGAACACCATGATGTGGTAAATAATTACAACATGTTGAGTCGAGTGGGCGTCTATTAGATTCAGACATGTGTCCCAGCTCTATGTACTCGTTGATAAAGTCTACATATAGGCTTTTAAGGCGAGGATCTCTACCCAAACGACGTTCTAGAGATAGAAATCGCTGCTTAGCCATCATGTAAGAATCAACCAATACGTTCAGTGACTCTTTGAAAGGGATACTTACCACAAATCGCCCATCGGAACTACGATATGTGGTATCTTTAAAATGTTGTTCACATGATCGCTCTTCACCTGAATGTTTATGTATGGACGACACAGAATCTAACTCCCAAAACCGATCTAAATCTACTTGTAAGTTATTAGTATGCATACAAACATGTGAAGAGGAATCAGACTGATGATATGCACCCGAAATGAGCCAACCTAACTTTGACTCAAGTAAAGTGGGCTTATGAGTACCTAATGCGATACGCCCAGTGCCTATGATACCCCAGAAGACTTCTGCACCAACAAGGACGTCGATTGAAGACGGAACATGATAAGAGGGGTCGGCAAGACGGACGTTCGTAGGTATACGAATATTACTAGTATCAACATAAGTATGAGGAACTGATGCTGACACTTTCGGCAATACGAGGCAGTCAATGTTCAGTTCGTACTCACTGTCATCAATTGATTTTAATGACACTGAGCATCCCTGAGTACAACTAGTGGTTTGAAAATTAATACCTGTTACCTTGGACTTGGTAATGTAGGTAGGAACATGTAGCTTACGAACAAAGTCCTCCGAAATGAAATTTGTTGTACTTACACTGTCCAGTAAAACTCGTGCTGTATGGTGGTTACCGTCAGCGTCGGTCACCCTCACGAGCGCTGTGGAAAGTAAAATTACTCGAGATGTAAACGAGTGACTAGCTGATAATGCAGTGTTGTGTGCACTAGTAAGAAGATTGTCACTATCGATGTGTAATAGAGTGTTGTGTTTTTGCCGACAATATTTACAGTGACTTAATTTGCATTTGGACACGTCATGACCTGAACGAAGACAATAATTCATGCATACATTTGAACCCTGAGCCTTTTTAATACGAGCCTGGACTGAGAGACTTTTAAATTGCTCGCATGCAAAAAGAAAATGATCCTGACGACACATGGGACATGACAAAGGTTTTAATATCTTTTCAGGCAACACACCACTGCTCTTAGGTTTGGTCGCAGGTGCGGCGGGTACGCTTTTACCTGATGCCATAGGCTTAGACTCCTCAATTGTCTCCAGTAAGTCAGCCCTGCCACTGATAAAACTGGTGAATGCAGATAATGTAGGAGGTTCAACGAAAGTGTTTCTGTGCTCTTCCCATTTACGATTTGTAACGTGGTCGAGCTTACTGGTCATTATGTAAATGACAAGTACGTCAACGAAAGCGTTTTGAACCGGTTGACCTAGGGTTGCCAACGCTCTAAGATTTTTATTTGTTGTATCAATTATGTAACGTAGTGACTTACTTGACTCTCTATCAATAGGCTGAACGTTAAAGAGTGCTTGCACATGGTTGTTGACAAGCAATCTTTTGTTGTCATACCTCTCGCAAAGTAACTTCCAGGCAGTGTCGTAGTTTTCTGATTTGAAGTCAAGGTTATCAATAACAAGAGAAGCACTGCCTTTTAAGGAAGCACGCAGATAGTGCAATTTATTAATGTTATCTATGGTTGTGTTGTTATGAATTAAAGAAACAAAAGTATCTCTAAATTCCAGCCAATCATGATAACTACCTGAAAACTTGGGTAAGTCAATTTTGGGTAAGCGAATTGAATTGTGTTTGTGTGTACTAGTAATACCAGAATCCACCTCAGTTGCGGAGTTCCCCTCAAGAAGCTTTCTTGCGCCGCTGATCAGCTGTCGAGCAGAAGCTACCAAGCCGTAGTACAGCTTTTCAAACTCTTCTCGTTCCGCAAATTGCTCGCTGGGGTCATCCACCAACGCCTCCAATTCATCCTGCAATGCATCATATTTCTCATATAAACTTTCAAATATATTAAGTCGATATTCGATTTCGATGAGTTGCACCTCACTCAACTTTTCGCAAGACCTAGAAATATTTAAATATGAAGTAAATTGCGTAAGCTTCGCTTTAATTGAAGCTCGCTTCTTAATAAGGCTTTTCATGTCAGGCATTACTATGAACTTTAGCAGTTACAGTAAAAGAGAGAAGATAAAAAAGTAAGAAATTTTTCAATGACAAGCGAAAATTACTAATACTAAATGATTAGCAATAAGTTGTGAAGTGGGCACGAGAGCTATAAGCAGTAAGAAATGAGATTGCTATTAAAAAAGTGCTAGGCGTTTACGATCAAATTTGCTGAGTAATGCTAGGCGAATGAGGCAATGTTTTCTTTACACACAAAAAAACAACAAAATAAATTCAATTCAATAGAATAATGCAAATTATATCGAGTAAAATTGTAATAAATATGATTTAGAAAAAAAATATAAGGTAAGAAGCAACGGAATTATTGTGATTGGTAGGTACAATGCATGAAATATTAAAATCACTTTTGTAAATTCTTAATTAAACCTTGGTAGTGTGAAACACAAAGGAAACTGTTTAAACAAGCTGATAGGCTGAAGATTGTGGATTTATGGTACTATTAATCGAAATGTAACTAATAAATAAGTTCAAATAAGGTGAAATGATTAGGCAAAAATGTAGGAACAAAGGAATTGGAACGTTCTCACGGTTTTATGCTGTCAACCTCTGATGATGAGCTGACGATCGTGGCTCCGATGAGTCAGTAGATCCTGGGTTCTTGAAAACTCTTCCTGTCCCGAAGTCTCGACGATTTTTTCTTGCGCCGCCCGTTGGTTTGAACTCGATGAAGACGGCTGATGCCGTATCGACGTTCACGATGACCAAATGCAGACGATGACACGCGAAAAAATGAAGACCTCTTGTAGAACTTGAACCCGAAGATGAAGTCCTTTGTTCTTCAACCGACGAACCGTTGAATTTTGAAATTTGAAGATTCCGTTATTTTCTTTGTTCGGTTCAAAACGTTAACGGTAGAAGGACCAATGATCGCGACGATAGATCGTGGTAGAACAAAATGAAAGATTGAGTGGACTGTATAATATGTATAATGACGATATGAAATAGAATTGAATTATAAAACGGTTTAAAATGGTCGGTTTAAGATAGAAACAAGATATGATCGTTAAGAATTGTAAGCGCAGCCGTGCGTGGAGGCGTGCAACAGCTGACTGGTGTGTCGCGGGGGGGGCCCGCGCTCGGCCGTCGGCCGGCAGACGAGCCGCTGTCCCCGCACCCCTCTTTCACTGCCGCTGGCGCGCGGCGATGTTGAGATGGTGGACTCAACATGGTGTGTCCTATCGTAAAAATAATGAAAATTTCGACCCCCTTTATACAAACCCATAGACATAGCTTTAAGATTCTCATAGCCAAAAGTAAGGAATTTTAGTGATAGTTTAGTTCGGTGTATGTACAAGAGAATCGGCACCAATACCTAATCGATTTACAAAACAGTTATGCTAATTTGGAAACTGTGTTAAAATAGTAACAACGTTTTTGATCGTTTTATTTTAACAAAATGTAAATGAGCATAATCTTCTCATATTACAGTATTGACCGGTACTCGTTTTGCAGACAAACACTTTTTTTGGTTTAATTGATTATCTAATCGATGACAGACTGATATTGAAGTTTTATTTCCGTGCTGGTAAGACTGCGTCAAACAAATGGCACGGCACGCAAACTTAGAACAAAAAATGTACACCTTATACTCTATGGTTGGAAGAAACGAACAAGACAGGCCTCCTCACCCCCTTCTATCATTCTTCACCCCTCTTTCGCCAGGTGCCAAAACCATAGACCATTTACAAATGTCACTGACAAATTTAGGCGGTTTTCGAATATGTTTTCAGTTTTCCGCTTCTGCTATTTATTTACCGCCATTACAGTTTTGTTGTTGATCGAGTGAAGTTTGCGTTGATTAATTTCCGGACTGTCTTATCCTCTCAGTGATTAAACTGTAATATTTTGCATTGGTGGCAAATGAGTACATATAACACTGTCCAGCTAAAAATAACATTTCCAAAATAATAAAAAGCCAAATTAAGTCTAAGCACTCATTTGGCTTCCTTTCTTGTGAAACACATAAAAATAAATTAAAAAGGCCTTCCTTGACCATGTGTTAAAATTAGTAATTTTCAACTGGTGTTGTATAGTAAATAAAATAATAAAAGGCACAGATATATCCCGATAAATAGGAAAATCTCGTCCGAGAATGCAACCTAAGGCATATAATAAATATAAAACTAAATTAAAAAATAAAAATCTTAATAAGTATTTGTTGTTTCATTTACATATTTCTCTGCAGTTCCCTGTAATTTATAAGTTTTACATTATTGGATTTGAGCTACCAACAAAAAAAAAAAGATCTGAAAACAGTACCTACAATAGGGTAATAGAGGCTTTCTGTGTGAGCTTTTGCCTAAAACTCAACAACTAAATTTAAAAAAAAAACGAACTGTCATGTTTTAAACTTCCAACTTTTGACATCTCTACTGACCATTTTTTCTCCATGGGAGTGGGTCGTCTGATACGTAGTATCTCTATGTAGTCTGTGACAAATGGCTACGCTTTTTAACTGGTGAATCCAGTTTATACAGAGTGTAACAGAAACCCTATTTCTGTCCTTAAGCACTAATGATAACAGCATTGACCGAAAACTTGTATGCGTGGTGCAACCTGTAAATATAAGTTGGTTATTAATTTTTTATTTTATTTATGTAACTATGCTAGTAATGAGCATGTGTGCTGTTAGCTTAATGTTGGTGCTCACTAGTCTAAATAGTATCCTAGCGAATTTCGGTCACGACGGCCAACGGAGATCAGCCAAGAACGGAGCAGATAATAATTATTACCGTGCTAAAACACAATTGCAATCTTTCCTCACTCTCATAGTCCCATGGGACGGCAATCCGCTATGACCGGAGCGACATCAGGAGCAAGAGCAACGTCTTAACGTGCTTTCCGAGGCAGGGGGGTGTCATACCACCAACTTCCGCACTTAAAAAATAATGTAAAATTTTATCACTTTCTAGGGTCACATAACCCGGGAACTCTGTCTACAAATTGACCGTTACCTCTAACTAACGTAAGTCACGTCCTAAAATGAATTCAACTAACTAGGAATCCTATTGTTTAGTTTTACGGAAATATCTCAAAAACTAGACGTCCCAGGTAAAAAATTATGAAATTTTCATTTCCCCCTTGGGTTACCCGGGACATCAGTCTACAGATTGATGGATGACCCTATTTGACCTTAAACGTGACCTTTGACTAACATAAGTTACGTCTTAAAATATAAAACTAACTTGGAATCCTATTGTTTAGTTTTTCTGAAATGTCTCTAAAACCAGACGCCCCAGGTCAAAAATAATAGAATTTTCATCGCCCCTTGTGTACCACCCCCAGATCGCCAGTCTACGGATTGGAAGAATGACCTTACTCAACTTCGTTTTTCGGAAATATCTCAAAAACTAGACGTCCCACTAACGTGGGACGTCTAGTTGTTATCATTATTTGTGATCAAGTAATGATATTTTCATCTCCCCCTTGTGTAACACCCCCCAGGACGTCAGTTTACAGATTGAAGGATGACCTTATTTGACCTTGACGATGACCTTTGACTAACAAACGTCGGGTACTAAAATAGAAAACGAACTTGGAATCCCATTGTTTAGTTTTTTACAAATATCTGTATCTCAAAAACTAGACGTCCCAGGTAAAAAATGATGAAATTTTCTTGTGCAACATCCCCGGGATTTCAGTCTACAGATTAATGGGTGACCTAAATTACATCACCCCTTGTTTCCCCGAAAGCTGGGGCAGAGGTGTATCTATCTATTAGTAAACCCATATTTCGCCAGTTACTTTTAAGTCCCATGTAATAGAGACGAGTCTATTGCCATCGACTGGGCACAAACCCAGACTCCGGGCTACTCTTGAGAAGTTCCAGATTGAAAAACCTTGTACCTAACACTTTGCCCGAACTGGGAATCGGACCCAGAACCACATGCTCAGCGGTAGCGCTTGCGACCACTAGTTCAACGAAGGAGTCAGGCAGAGGAGTCGAGGCAGTATTACTGTTGTTAGTGTGTTAAGAAATTGCCGCGCTGGTTGCCCACTTTTCAACCTTATTCGTTATTCCAGCAGAATATTGGCGTCAGGCATTATCACATATTTGCCTGACACATGCAGAGCTGGACTCACATTTGGTTCAACTTTGAGACGCACACCGCACTTTTGTACCTATTCCACCGCACGTTATTTCATTTGAATGTTAAATTATGTCAGTGACATCACTATACTTAAGCTATACTTTGTTCTTTTTTTTGTATATTGGCATCTTCTTTTCATGTAATTAGTTTTTATATCTTCGTGCTTTGTATATTGTGTTGTGCCTTTTGTATGCACCAAATAAACGATGTATCAATGTATCTATCTATTTATTACTCAAGATATTAAGGTGAGGATCTCCTGCTTGTTTGCTACTACGTGCTTAGTCAGTGGTATAACTTGCGTGGGACAGGCAGGGCAAGAGCCCTGGGAGCCTATCGAAGGGGGGCGCAAAAAGTTGCCAATCTTGTATAGACTGGCGACTTTTTGCGCTTTTTACTATACATATAAATAAAATTGGAGTGTCTGTTTGTAATATAATATATATATAATATAAAATAACCGGTTTTTGCTGAATGCATATGAATATATATGAAAATTGTAAAAAATGTTATTTTGGTATATGTACCGTATATATATACGGTACATATACCAAAATATTTTTTTTTTTAATTTTTGTCTGTCTGTCTCTCTGTCTGTTTGTTCCCGCTAATCTCTGAAATGGCTGGACCGTTTTTGACGGGACTTTCACTGGCAAGTAGCTGATGTAATAAGGAGTAACTTAGGCAACTTTTACTATTTTTTTATATTAGGATAATTATTGCAATGAACTAACAAATCGATGACCAACAGGATATTCAAGGTATGCATGAATGTAAGAACATGCATCAAATGGAGTGGCCAGCAAAGCAATTGGATTATAATTATCAAAGGAAAGGGAGTTAAACGGGGTTGCCCTCACTCCTCTCGCCTTTTTACATTAGTCTCCGACGAAGTCCTTAGAACCCTTAAAGATGCAACCCATTTAATCAAACTAGATCAGGACCGCGTTTCACTCCCCCTGGTATTATCATTTGCGGACGATCTTATACTCATTGCAGATGATCTAGAAGGACTAGAGCGCATCTTATACCACACAAAACCTTTACTAAATACCGCAGGCCTCCAAATAAACGAAACAAAAACAAACATTCTAATTAGGGACCCCATAACATCACAGCAAACAATCAACGTGACCCTCAACGGAATAAGTATACCAACAATGGACGAAATAAAATAGCTAGGCACATACACAAGCAGAAAAAGCACAATTAGAAAACGATGCCAACAGGCCACGAGAAACGAAAATCATTACTACCATTCATACTAAAGGCAAAGATGGACTGGAAGTTAGCTAGACTTATGTATCGAAGAGTTATCGTACCTTGTATGATATATGACTTAAAAGTATCGACCCAAGGTGAACAGATTAAGACTCAGAAGATATGAACGAGTTATCATGAGAGACTTGATTAACCACATCAGGAACAAACTAATAATTAAGAAAATGCACCAAATCTTAGACGAAAAAACCGTAACAAAACGCATCAAGAATCACAGGATGTGCTACTTAGCACACGTCTTCAGACGGGATAAACCACACCTATTGCAGGTAGCAATGCAGTACAGGGCCAAATCTAAGAACCTCGGACGACCTATTTACCCAAGGAATGACAACCTAAAACAAGCAATGAAATACTTCGACATGGGAATCAAGTTTTGAAAGGACATGGCTGTCTACAAAAAACCAGAAACTGTTAGCTGCGAGAACTCAGAATATTACTACGAAAACAACAAAACAGAACATAGCGAAGCAACGGCACAGAAAAGAGCTAAGAAAACAATTGAACGTACCCAAGAAGCCCGACCTGAATCAACATGCCGGCGACGTCGTGAAAAGATGCCCTCCTATAAATAAATACCACCCGTCTCTCCACTAGTCCAATGCTTACTCAAGGATGCATATCCGGTAGGCTCGCAATCCTTTCCTATCCTATGGGCACGTCTACCTGACCATTACCGCGCCACCCGGTCTACTTCTTGATATGCAATGGCCTCTGTAACACCATGAAGCATGAGGCTCCAGGGGCTAGTGCAAATCTTGGGGTTCATTCGATTTATCGAGTCTGGTCAAGCCACGCTGGGATCGGTGCATTTCATATTCATATTCATATTCATATTGTTTTTATTGATATATAAATAATAGTAAAAAAACTATTCCGCGCGGACGACGTCGCGGACACAACTAGTTATCAAATAAAACATCAATAAACCATTTCATACGGTTACTTACCTTTATCTAAGAAATCTGAAGAGCTACTTGAATATATTGTGCAGTACGAGGATCAATGCGTATTTCCAAATTTGCCTATTTCTATTAAAATTCTCTTAAAATTGCAGCATTGCAAGCGATTTTAATTTGAAATTAATACCTTCGTTAATGGTCGGCGCGTTGTGTTCCACGCGCGCCTCAAAGAGATGTCAGCAGCAACTGATGGGGCCCGCAAGGGCCGATGCCTGCCAGTGGTGCGGGTTGTTCGAAAGAGACACCACGGCCCCTGGCACAAAGGCAACTGAGGGAACACGGGTGGGTTTTAGTCAGTAAAAGTCTGACACGCCCTCCTGGTCCACCCAGAGCGGGAGAAGTCATTTTATGATTTCCCACCCAAAAATAAAATTACCTTCTTTAATGGCTATAATTGTTCAAGAAAGGTTATGTGACCTAGCTTTGCTCAGTGTAGACCGAGAAGATAATTTACGAAGGGGCGCAAATGTGATGCGTGCCTTAGGCGCCATTTTCTATTGGTACGCCCCTGCGCTAATCAATGCTCGGTGGAGTAGCGTGAGTGCCATGATCAACGCGGGCCGCACGCCGTGCTGGCAGGCGCTGCTGAAGAGCCGGTCGGGGCCACATGCACCACCATAATTACTTACATCGATCGGCGAATTCTTGTAGCTGTGGCACGAGAAAGGAACCACATCTTCTACCTAAAAGATGGCAGTCCTACGAGTACTACACGCCGATTACCTAAAAGCGCTCCCTCTCTGGGAACATTCGTCTATAATGTAACAATCCATGTTTCCACTGTCACGGCTTAGGCTATGCAAGTCGACTGTGCAGGTCACCAACTGCTAGGTAGCGTAGAGAGACAATTGACACTAGCAGGATAGGTAAATATTTATGGGCGACGGGTGACGGCTAGGTCACAGGTAGGAAATGTTGACATTACAGGCGAGTGCTCCCGGTGAGAGAGAGCTTTAAGGGCTCCAGCAGACATCTGGGCATCTGTGTGTGTACTTATTGTGTATTCATTGAAGTTTGAAATACTTATCGCGACAAACAAAGATTTTATTTCAATGCAGACTTGTCTATAAGTGTGTGAGCAGAGGCAACTGGCTGCAGTTAGACTAAAACTTGTTGCCTTGACTTGGCTTGTCTTGTTTAAGACTGAGAGTGGTTGTCTTTGTCTTGTCACGTCTTGGTCGGTGTGATGGTGTAGTTGGTGTCGATGTGTTAAGTTTCGGAGAACCTTTAGATATTTAACCAATAAATGAAAACAAGTGACATTTTCACACATTTACGACGACAATAAATACATAGATAATAATTAACATTAAATTACGAGATCAAAAATAGCCCGTCTTAGTAGACGGGTAATAGATAATACTTAGATAATTAGTAATAAGTTACACACTACATACAACAATTTAATTAATTGTAGAGTAGGTTGTTAAAATTAGGTCGGTAGCTTAGTCCGTTGTTTAGCAAGATTACTTAGGTACTTTAAGTTGTTCAATATTCGCTCTGGATGGATTCTTTCCTTAATTATGTCGTTTCCTGCTTTGCTGTCGATTATTTGTTGCACCTTGTCCTAAAAAAAAAATATTTTGGTTAATTTTGAGTATCTTAGCCGTAATTTTTCTGGGGGCCTAAAAATACCATATTAAGGGATTCTTCTAAAAGCAATTCACTTCCTGAATTCCCCTATGGTTCTGCTATTGGAAATTTTACTTTAATATAGCAATTCATAATTTGGTGACCATTTTACGAATTTCTATACAAAACTGTCAAATAGATGAATTGCGTGCTGTCTACGCAGATAATGTTATGAATTGTCAGTTTGTGACCATTTTACGATTTTAAATATGATTCATAATATTTTCTATTATGATTCTGTCAAAGCGGCCTTTTTAGACGCCCTGGTACAGTACACATCAAGCTACCCCAAACTGTCAAATGTTCCCAATTGAACATGAACCTTATACTTAAGTTTTAAAGTTGAAAATTTATCAAATAAATCTAACAGAAACTAAATTTAACATTAACAGAATTAATTTAACAGAATTTAAATTTAACCTACTGGGAAAATACACCAGTACCTTAAGACCCCCTTGGCACGGTTGGAATAATATCGCGTTGCTATTTTTTCGCAAAGTACTGAATCTTCAGCGCACTGGTTAGAGTTGAAAATCGAACAGTGTGTTTTTACAACGAACTGGGATGCACTCTGTTGGATTCTCAATGCTCGGCTTAACACCGAGAGTGAAAAATCCAGTGCGCGATAAAATCCCGCCGTGATATTATATTTTTGATGTCCGTGCGAACGTGTTCCAACTGCGTAACACACTTTCTGTTGCAATGGGAAGGTTTTGAAGGAAATTCCTAATGCACAGCTTCTTAGGTTCAAACTTAGGTCATAGATTTGAAAAATTCGGCTGAACTGTCAAAATAAAAACCATTGCGACTACCTTTTTATGTGGGTCACGCAATCACCTCGCCCGCACCGTTTCCTATCCACATTAAAATTTGCCAACGGGTTTTAAGCCTCAGGTCAAGTGATTTGATTGGCAGTTGTAACTCAGCCAGCCAATCACAGCAGTTAACATGAGCTTGACAATCTGTCAAATTATTTTTGAGTTTTTAATGCGTATTATGAAATTGGTTTGGTTGTGACCCTCAGACTGAGATGCTCCTCACCATCTCCGTGATATGTCAAGAGACTGGTAGTTATCTTCTTCTAGCGAAACTCCAAGCATAGCTCTCTCCATTGCCATTTGGGCTTTGGGTGACTTTAAGCCTTCTTATGAGGCCCAGTGAGCGACCACGTTTCGGTTCCATATGTCATCACTGGCAACACACACTGGTCAAAGATTTTCGTCTTGAGACACTGCGGTATGTGGGACAAGAAGATATTGCGAAGCTTCCCGAACGCTGCCCGGCCGAGTTGGATTGGACGATTGAACTCTTTCTCGAAGTTGGACCTACCTAACTAGACAGTTTGTCCTAAGTAAACGTATTCCTCCACAACTTCGAGTGCAGCGCCTCTGACCGTTAACCGAGTGGGTGTTACATGGGCATTGGACATGCCCTTTGTTTTGACCATGTTCATTTTAAGACCCATTCTTTCGGAAGCTCTACTGAGATCATCGAGTATAGCTCGATGCATTTTCGTTTTCGTTATTGCGCCATGGTGGATTCCGGCTGAAATGATGATGATGATACAAAAGCATATAAGCCAGCTGTTAAATTAAGTAAGCGAGCTGACTGCAAGAGAGCGCCGAACGTATTTAATGAAAATGTTACATACACTGATCTGTAAATTGAAAAAATGGAAGAAAATCTGAATTTCCTGATCTACCTTAGCGTATCCACTTTAATAAAGGTTAATTGGGGCCCATGTATGGTTAAGTAACGAAAATGTTATGCCATTCCATTCCAATATTAGTAGCGGCCGCATTTGCACACCTTTTTGAATTCTCATTTTCATGACAAATGTGGTCAAGTAATCGGCAAAATAATTAGATACATACCTAAATGTAAAGGCCTCGCCACTTGGTCGCGAGCTATTTGCTCAAGTGACAGGCAACAGCAACAGCAACTGCGGAGAAAACAAGTTTTTAAGAAGTTGTTTAGTCGACGTATATAGTCCTCCAGACCGTATTTCGGCCATGGCGACAAATCTCAACGGAGACTAGCCTTCGGCGCGGGAGATATTATAGTGTACAAGTGTGGGCGCAGACACAGGTGCTCTCACTCTTTCTTCACTCTCATAGTCCGATGAGATGGCAATCCGACACGACCGGAGAGAGATCAGGCGTGTGGACCAGCGGCTTAACATGCTTTCCGAGGTACGGGGGTATTAGTTAAAGCACTAGGAAGTGATAAAGGACTGGCTTTTTGGGGGACTTTGACGTTCAAAAAGTGCTGACTCTCAACCTAGTTTGAATTAATGAATTTTGATTTTGATTTCATACCGCCAAAGTCCTTAGTTAGTCGACGTAGGTACAGACGCCAGCACATCACGCAATCCCAAAGTCTACAATTTTCCCAATTGAACATGAACCTTATTCTTTTGGAATAAAGTTGAAAAAAGATCAAAGAAATTTGACAGATTGGGGTAGTTTGATGTGCTGGCCTCTGTACACACGGATGTAATAACATCGCGGTGGGATTTTTCCGCGCAATGTATTTTCAATGCACTGTTTATCGCCGAGAGTTGCAAATCGAACAGTAAAACACACTGTTCGATTTTCGACGCGCTGAGATGTAATCTGTGGGATTCCCAATGTTCAGTTCAACACCGAGCGTTCAAAAACCCGGTGCGTGACATAATCCCGCCGCGATTTTATTACGTCCGTCTGAACGTCGACTTATGTGTGTTACGCAACTACCCCGCTGTTTATACTTAAGTTCGTATTTTAAACCTACATACTAATTTGACAGGTATAATGTCAAACTCCTGTAGTAATAAATAATAGTTTAAAAAACTAAAAAACACGCTTTAAAAACCAAACTAAAAAATTAGAAAATAATTTCATTCTATTAAAAAGCGTGGGGTGCTTGATATTAATTGATTATAAAAATACCTCAAAAGGCACCCCACGCTTTTTAATAGAATTAATTTATTTTCTAATTTTTTAGTTTGGTTTTAAAAGCGTGATTTTTAAGTTTTTTCTTTTTATTTTTCTCTTTTTTAAATTTTTTGAATTGTCATTGGTCCTCGATAAGTCTACAAAGTTTCAATGAAATCTGACCGTTTGAAGTGGGTCAAAATAGCGTCCAAAGGAGTCGGTTACATACATACAAACAAACATACAAGTAATATGAAGCGTGTAAAAAAGCAAACACAGTAAATTTGCCTCAAAAATCTACGATCTTTCATCTCAAAACTGAAAGTAAAAACAAAGGACTTGAAATGAATGTCAGATTAGTATTGTATCTGGGAGCAAGACGAGCTATAAGTATCTTGAAATTTTCTCATGCGTAAGTACCTACACAGTGTTTTGCATATTTACCTGCAAGAGTGTTGATTCCTTAATTCTTACGTATTCCAGCATCTTTTTAATTCCCTCCAAAATCCATGATCTTTCATCTCTCATCTGAAAACAAAAACAAAAGACTTGGAATTAATGTCAGATTAGTAGATAACTGGGATTAAAAAACGGGCTTTAAAAATGTATCTTGAAATGTTCTCGTGCGTAGGTATACACAGTGTTGTGCATATTTACCTGCAAGAGTTTTGATTCCTTCTTACGTGGTCCAACATCTTTTTATTTGCTTTCAAATCCATGATCTTATCTCATAACTGAAAGCAAACACAAAAGACATGAAATGTCAGATTGGTATCTGGGATTAAAAAACGAACTTTCAAAATGTATCTTGATATGTCCTCGTGCTTAAATATACAGTGTTTTGCATATGTACCTGCAGGAGTGTTGATTCTTATTTACGTGGGCCAACATCTTTTTAATTGTATCTTAAATCCATGATCTTTCCTGTCTTAACTGATCTTTTCTACATAGGTACCTATATATAAAAATATACTTCTACTAATGGACAATGGAAATATTGAATAGTAGGTACATTTTCATCTTGCTTTGTCTGCATTCCTTATAATTAAAAACATCGATTTATTTTAAATGGCGCTCTTGCCTAATGCGAGTCTGCCATCTTCTTATTCTTAGTTATTATGTAATAGTTAACATCAAAAGCATTATTTTAAGGGTAAATAGATATAAGATATGTTGTATAAATGGCTAAGTATTCTTAGTAAGTCGTACCACTCAAGGTTTTATTTGTCTTCGATGTTTATTTCGTTATTCTAGCTTATTCCAAAGATTTTCCTTCATTGTCTTTGACAGATCTTCGTCAGTCACTAGACTTAAGCCATAGGTATATAAATATACGTATACATCCAATGTAAGCTTACAACAGGTAAATATATAGCTACCTGTATTCTAATGCACAGTTTCAGGGTTATGAATATATTTCCTTGCTCAGCAATAATACTTTATCAAATTCACAATATTTCCCTGATTTCCGTTTCTTTTTCAACTAAAGCCAATTATTGTAGGTAGTCTTATTTTAGGTATGGGAATTTGTACTTGTTTTGTTTTTACAGGTAAGCCCGGTTCTCCGTTAGCACGTCTAATATGAAACACAGGCATATCTAATAAATAATTGTCCCATAATTTCTCGGAATTAAAACTGAGCCAGGTTCTGCAAGCCCCATCAACTGCATAAGGGAATGCGCGGGGTCACAACATCAAATACGGCAGTTCTTGCTCGTATACAATTAGATTATAATCATCCTGATTATCTACTTCTTATCAATAAAAGCTCAAGAATGTAATGTAGAAGTACGGTCATTGAGACCGAAAGGAACACGAATATTGCGAAACATCAAATGCTCCTATTGAGCATACGTGAAGTGGTAACGGAGAAAAGAGGTAGAAGTTAAAGCTAATACTCCGCCAGTCTCTTTATTCGCTGGGGGAGTTTACACCGGCTGAAACAGAACAAACAAGAATATAGTGTTGTATCTACTAAAACACGTAAGTATTCAGGAGCTGTCCATTTACTACGGAAGACGATTTGAGGGGGACGGGGTCCGAATAAGTGTTATTTTTCTTATATGGAGGTAGATTATAAGAATAACCGAGCGTAAGAACGCACAATCACAAAAGTAAGCAAACATTATGATTTTAAAATGGTGGATGCGTTTAGGTAACCCGCGAAATTTTTACTTACGTTTTTTGCAATTTGCAGGTCAGCGGCAAGTTGCATGTTGATTTGTGGCGGACATCTACAATGCCCCACATACGAAACTTAAAAAATCAACAAATGTGGAAAAACACAAAAAGTGAAGTGGCGCCACTTCACTTTTGTGTTTTTCTCAACTACATTCGTTCATCTACAATGCTATATGCGAACTACTCAAGACTTGACGTCACAGCGGTGTGACGGGGTGTGCTAACTGCTTGCGCGTTGTAGTTGATGTAGTTGCGGAACTACATCAACTACAACGCGCAAGCAGTTAGCATCGAGTTTACCGCGCGATCTGTATATATACAAACATCCCGACATCAATCGTCGAGCAGTAGCCCACCAGACACAACACCCGTCCCGTCTCCGACCAGTCTGGTCGGAGGATCCACCTTTACCAATAGAGTATGAATGAAGTTTACACCCTGATGATTCGCGACTGTAACAAATACGGCTTCGCAAAATTAAGATAATAAACTGATGAAATTACTATTTCATGAAAAAGTCATTCAATGGGATTAAATGAACGGTTGTATTTTAATGATTACAGTTCTATAAATATATAAGTGTTATGGTCGTGAATCAAATTTTAATCCACTTACAACCTGACACTTACCAAATTCCAAAAAAAATTGCAAATTGCAAAAAACGTAAGAAAATGTGAATTCCTCTAGCTACCCTGGCGCTTCTCCATTGAGACGTTACTTTCTATTGCACAAACCAACGGGTTTTATCAAATCATATTGAAGTCTTATTTTTCTTACGTAGGGGGGGTCAGAAAGTGGTTAAAATGGTCTTACGTACTGAATGAACAGCCCCTAAGTACGCACTAAGACAACGCACGCAGTAAGATTTTTCACGCACAAATTTTATTGGCGATCGTTTCCCAACACTATTGAGTGTTCCCACTGAGTTTTACTATTTGATCGAGTAAATTATTTAAATTTAATAAAATGCTTGATAAAAATAAACATAGTTTAGGAAAAAACTAAAACTTGTGCTTTAGTTAAGTAAGTGCAAGTAATAAAATTAGGAAGACGATGCCATTATCTCCTAGCAGATAATACACTAACAGCAAATCAGTAGACTGCGTTAGCCAATCCTTTCGGCTTCCATAAGTACACAATGGCTCAAAAGTCATCATCAATCACTTTTATATTTCTATTTTAATTAGCTGTTACTTTTCATGGCACGTAAAATACTATTATTTTGATTCCCTTGAGAATGTCAAAATATACGTTTTTTGCGGCATAAACGGCCATTTCTTTTTTTTACGTTTACTTGAGAAGTTTGATTCAGATATGGCATCTGACATCGAGTGTCAAATTGAAAATATAGAACAAGATACAAAAAATATAGATTATTTCGTTCTGAGTATTATTTTATTACTTACTAGACAGCTAGTAAGTAATAAAATACACATATATTTTTTCTAGAATAAAAGTAGCCTAAGTTACTCCTTATTACATCAGCTACCTGCCAGTGAAAGTCTCGTCAAAAACGGTCCAGCCATTTCAGAGTTTAACGGGAACAAACAGACAGACAAAAATGGAAAAAGTTATTTTAATATTACAAACAGACACTCCAATTTTATTTATATGTATAGAAGATATCCTGACGACCGGTAAAAGATTGATCACAGCTTCAAGGGACTGTAGACTTGAGTATAATATAGTAGTTTTAATTTCAACTCGATACCTCCACGTGTTCCGCTAAAGGGTCTTGACAGACAGACGGACCACAACGTGATCCTATAAGGGTTCCGTTTTTTCCTTTTGAAGTACGGAACCCTAAGACATTAAATGTCATGAAAAGTAATATTTATTTCAATTTCTAAGATAATATTTACATTATTAAAAAGCACGTTTAAAAGCACATACATATTAATTTAAAACTTAGCTTTTACGTCAAGTAAAATTAAAGGAAATAAAAGTGCAGTATTTCTTACCACTTTGGTAATGAAGCCATTTTGTACCTACGAAGCCATGTGCTAAAACTATACGACGTCAGCTTGGTTTCCGTACCGTCCTACAGTACCTTTAGGTAGGTAGTTTCGCAAATCAATGGCTTAAAAATATCAATGGAAAACTTAAGGTTTTGCAGAAAGACTTCGTATAGTTTCGGCGTTAAAATAGTTGTGAAATCATAACAAAGAATTTCTTTAAACCACAACACGGAGAAGTAAGCAAACGGAAGGATACTGCAATGATAATCGCAAAAAATAATATGAGCGAATAGGTACAGGGTGGCTTATTCAGAAGCATACAACTTTGAACTCCTTAAAAATAGAAACGTAAATTACCAGATACTTTTCATAATAATATTATTCAAACTTGGCAATTGTATATGCTGAATAAAATCGGCCTATTCTCCTACTTTGTTTTACTCAAAAATGCAATCGCCTTTCATCGTACTTTATTAGGTATCCCACCAGCAAAGTCACTAATTGAGATTGATCAAGACAAGTCCTCTTTGGATAAACTCACAAGAAAATTGAGGACGTGTCGCTAACTCCTCAGTGACAAAAATGGGTAGGTATTCTTTAAATTCGTTCTACCACTTCAGGATAAAATAACTGAAAGTATTACGGTGGTCCTGCTCTAATAGACTGTACGTAACGAATATGCCATAAAATTTTACTATTCAATAGACATCAAACAACTGCAAAATCTGGCGTTAAGTCAGAATGGGGTCCTTAAAAAAGTTGTTAAGCATTCGAATTGGCCACCCTATAGTTGATGCTAATCCTGCACTCAATTGGGGCTGTAACTAGATTGCTCAGGTGCAAAACCACTATGACCACGTGCGGCCCAGGTAGGAATTAGGGGTCCAATAATAATCCCTCCCGCTGGCATGATGTGCATGCTCTGTTAGTCCGCTAGTGGCCACCCTGATCGAAAAACAACATGAAAGCATTAGAATTTTATTTTTGTGGCAATCTTTCTGAATTTAGGCCGTCGCCAAAGCCGAGTAAATGATCCAATAGATAATACCATTTATTGGATTATTTAGTCGACTTGAGTTAACACTCAACGCTCGACCTGTACCCAGGTCCTCTCACGCTACTCTCATTTTAAAATTAACTTTATATTAAAAGAAAAACTAACACAATTCACAGGCAACCCCCCCGCTTACTACTCCGTGCTAGGATTAGCTGGCGTGTGCATTATCTGTTAAGCATTTGTTATCTTTTACTAAACCTCATTAATAAGTAGGTGTAATAATAAAATAAAAACTTCTTTTGCCGCCTGAATAAAGTTTTAAATAGTCTTTTATCGGGCGGAAACAAGGTGCGCGCCTTCAACGGTTGGGTCATGCCGGTTTTGATGTACTCTTTCGGCATACTCAAATGGACTCAGACGGAACTTGACGCCCTGGATAGGAGGGTCCGCACACTGCTCACCGCAAATCGGATGCATCATCCGCGGTCATCGGTGATGAGACTGTATATCCCGCGAAAGTGTGGTGGCCGAGGTTTCTTAAACGTTAAGAGCCTCCACAATCGCGAGATATGCAGTCTCAGGGAATATTTTCTAGAGGCCGACGTGGGGATGCACCGAGATGTGGTCTCAGTGGACAAGGGCCTCACCCCGCTCTCCTTGGGTAACGAGAACTGGCGCAAACCTAAAGTATTAGATACTAATGACCGCAGGGAGGTATGGCAGAGCAAAGAGCTTCACGGGCGCTTTTACCGGGTCCTACATGGACCTGAAGTAGACCTCTTAGCGTCCGTATCCTGGTTACGATTCGGTGATCTCTTTGGAGAAACCGAAGGTTTTGTCTTTGCAATTATGGACGAAGTTATGCTGACGAACAACTACCGGAAATATATTGTGAAGGATGGAACGGTTGACATCTGTCGGGCATGCCACCGTCCGGGGGAATCAATCCGACACATTATTTCTGGCTGTTCTAGTCTGGCTAACGGAGACTACTTGCATAGGCACAACCTTGTAGCCAGGATTATCCACCAGCAACTTGCTCTGAAATACAGTCTTGTGGACTCGGAAGTACCGTACTATAGGTATGTGCCCGACCCAGTTCTCGAAAATGGCACTATCACATTGTATTGGGATCGATCTATCATCACTGACCGGACTATTGTTGCCAATAAGCCGGACATCGTGGTGATAGATCGATTAGAGCGTCGCACAATGATTATTGATATAGCAGTCCCACATGACGAGAACCTCGTGAAAGCTGAAAAAGATAAGCAGATCAAGTATCTTGATCTGTCACGCGAGGTTGTCGACATGTGGGATGTAGCCATTGACAGCAGTCATTGTGCCGATAGTCGTGACAGCCAATGGCATTATAGCCAAGAGTCTCGACCAACACCTCAAGAGGCTCTCGTTAGGCAGCTGGATCAAGGGTTTGATCCAGAAAGCAGTATTACTCGACACGGCGCGTATAGTGAGGAGGTTCCTCTCTCAGCAGCCCTGACCACCGGTAGCTTGGACCCTGTTCCCGATACCGGTGGGCTACTATTTTTTATATTTTTAAATGTTTTTATATATTTTTTTTATATTCGAATATTTAAAAATATAATTTGTATGTATTAACGAAAATAAAGGAGAAAATAAAAACTAATCTCTACATTACGTAACATAGCAGAAATCCGTTTTAATGTTTTCTTCAGCCTCCTGTGTTTAATTATTAGTTTTTCAATCTGTCTAGTTTGAATAGTGATTATTGCAGTTGCCTTGTGCATGTCAGTCATTTGTCCTGATTGCAGTAGAATTTTTGTCATTAGGACCTCTTTAATTTCAGCCTCTTTTGCTTCGACTGCCTACAACAATATTAAAAAAAATATGAGAAGCAATGATAATGATGGGCAAAATTAGACAAATCGGAATAGTAAGAGAAGGGAGTGGTGTTCTCATATTTTTACAAAGATTCGATCTCACTGAGCTCTTGAAGTGCGTGAGTTGGATGAAATTATAATGATTAATGATAAAAAGGTACTCTGACACGGACAATTAAAGTAAATGTTTTGTCGAAAAAATTACTTTAAATCACTCATCAGATTACAACTTTATTGTAGGTCGCGTCGGAGCTTCTTAACTAGTGTTCACTCCATTTGCTTACTAATCCGTGGTCACTCAGTAAGTGACGGGTTCTCGCCAAAAACGTTTGATTCACACGAGCGCTTTTCATTGGCAAGAGTACTTTCCAATAGATAGCTAAAGGCTAATTCTCATACTTAAAGAACGGTCAAATTCGAGTCGGCTTCTCGATTTGCTAAATTTCAAAGTCTCGTGAAAAATGTAGTTAATTTAGAACACGTAACCACCCCGTTGGTTCCGCGGTCGCCAGCGCGACTGCTGAGCGGGGACCTGAGTTCGATTCCCAGTTCGGGCAAAGAGTTTTCTAGTTTTCGGGTTTTCACATTAGGAATTTCTTAACCCCGGAGTTTGGTAGTTTTCACGTTAAGACGTTGGTCCAGCGCCCGATCTCTCTCCGGCCCGCTTTTCCGGAAAGTGATGTAAGAGAGAGTTTACCTCCCTGTATCTGCGCACACACTAGTGCACTATAATATCTCTCGCGCCGAAGGCTAGTCTCTGTTGAGATTCGCCACCATAGCTAAAATACGGTCTGGAGGACTATATATGTATCTTTTAAATAATTAAATAAATGAGCTGTACCTATTGTTTAAAAGTTAGAGAATAGACTAGAATGTGAACATTAAAAAAATACGGGAATCGACCCTCCAATGGCTTTAAAACAAAGCCTATTTTTTCGCTGTTTTATATTAGAAACAATGGAAAAAGCGCTCTTGTAAATTTCTTGTCACGTCCTATGGAGCTGAGAACAACAAACTCACGAGTGCGTCGCTCAGAAGCCGCGTGTGACCTGCGGCGTGACGCCCGCCGCCCATCGTCTCCGTTCTGTGAGAATTGTGGTGAGAGGTGCTAATGAATCAGCATCTTTAAAGCTAAGCGACGCTTCCCGAAGTTGATCCGTGGATGGGTGCATACCGAGACCCGGGCTTATTACAGAAAGCACGCTTACCAGTTGGTCTCGGCTGTCATGTAGATCTTTGACAGTCGCTACGGGTAGTCAGAAGCCGACAAGTCTGGCAAGCAGTCTTGCCAAGAGATACCATGTTACCCAGTAAGTGGGTAGTAGAGGTCCGATAGGCAGTCCCTCTATGTAAGGTACTGGTATTAAGCTGAATTCTGTCAGACTGGAAGGCAGCCCCAAGATAGTTAGCAAAAAGCTAGGCAGATGAGATGATGATGAGGTACTCGTGGAGGTACGCATAGATAAAAAATAGATGATTCATAGCAGTGTGACAGCAAACAACGATTAGGTATGTTCTAATTTTGGCGCGTGTTTCTTAACCGTTTCGTTTGACCTTAATTCACTCCTTCAGAATGAAAAGGTTAAGGAATTTTCTTTGTGGGGTAACAAAAGTTACTTTGTCATTCAAACTTGAGCTCGGGAAAAAACTGTGACCTTTTATATCTCCAGAACCAAAATGTTCCCAGGCCTGATCCCATGGAAAAAAAAAAACAAAAAGATAGAGTGACTTATAGTAACTGACCCTTATAGTTCGTTCGCGTTAATAATGCAGTGAATCATCAGTGCAACTGCAAGATAAAGGTGTATTCACAGTGGTGTTAAATTCAAACAAATTATATTTTAAAAGATTAAGTTTAATGAATAGATTTGATTGTAATTTGAAAAGATTTGATTGGTTAGGGGGCGGGGCTAGGCCGACGGATAATGATGACTCACTGCATTCTTAACGCGAATGTACTGTAGTATCATTAAGCGTAATTTTACCTCTTTCTGCATTATAATGTCCGATTGATACACGTGAACACGTGTAATAGAATATGATTTTAGAAATAATTGGGCAGGTGAGGGTGCCCTTGAGGGTCCAGACGTGGGGCGTTGTTAAGGGATCAGAGGGGAAAACATGAGGGATGCGCTATAAATAAACATTAATTAGGGAGATGTTTTGATTTTTTTTCTCGAATGTTCGTCGGTATCTACTGATAACTACTGGCCAATTTAAATTCATTATTTGTTCTGCTAATGGAAAAAATTGCGTGTTATAATAAAGGGTGGCACAGACATCGACGCGCAAACTGTAACCATGAATTCACCACTTGGTTCTAGTACAGTTTCTTCAGGGGGAAGAAAACCATCGGTTATCAACAAAAAAAAACTGCTGTTTCATAGAAAATCACAATACGTGGACGTTTAAAATATATGGAACAGCAAATTTTTAATAACTGACGAAACATTTCGCTCAACGTGTTAGTTACTATATGGATTCAGTACACCATTCTGAAACCCTTGCGTTGTAAATTTTCGTCGGTTAGTACAAAAATAAATTAGCTGTTCCGTATATTTTCACCAAGGATACATAGGCATTCGTATGCCGTGGACAGAGGGCGCTATTGGTTATCATTTGTGTCACATTGCATAAAAAAACAAGATGGCGCCGTCTGTTCCGAGGGGTAATTGCGTAATACAACAGTAGGAATGGTTTTCATTTTGACAGTATAACAACATTCATTGCGTTATATACGTTCTTGAGAAGACATTTATTTCGAACGTATGAAGTAATGGATTATCAATATATCCTTCAAAATGATTCAGATTCTGACTGATAGTGTATTACGCGTTAGAGATTTTGCATTTGCGCCAAAATGTAGGTACATGTAGCATAGCATAAACAGCCTATAATGTTCCCACTGCTGGGACACAGGCCTCCTCTCTGTGAGAGGGAATGGGCTGTAATCCACCATCCGGGCCGAGTGTGGGTTGGTAGATGTCACATGTCTTCGAGTTTTTGGTTCTAGGACATCCGATAGGTATCCTCACGATGTTTTCCTTCACCGTTTTGAGAGTAGTGGTGATGGAATAAGTTACACAAAGTAAGGCGCCTCGCGCTACTAAGAGCCCCGTCGTAGCCGTTACCACTGAGCCACCACTGCTCGAAAAGGGAACATGTAGCGGTTGACCTACAATGAGCGATGAAAAAATCAGTGTTGGGTTAAAGATACTCAAACGTATACCAACTAACCTTACGGCTTGACCTCCTCCTTGATAAAATCCTGTTTATATTCTCCAGTTGTTGCTCCGGCGACAGAGCTGGTGGTTCTGGTGTCATCGGTGGAGGCAGCTGCTGCAGATGTGGTTGTAAGTCCAGCGATGGGTATGAGCTGGTCGATGACTGTAAATGAAATGGTAACTTATAGGAATGATGGTATGAAGGTGGTAATTATTTGTTAAAGTATAACATCTAGCATTTTTTTTTTGAGGGTGGGAAATCATCAGGAGAAGCAGAATCAGCAGGAGAGAGCGTGTCAGACTTTTACTGACTAAAACCCACCCGAGTTCCTTCAGTTGCCTATGTGCCTAGAGCGACGGTATCTTTTTCGGACAACCCGCACCCCTGGCGATCGGCGGCGGCGATCTCTCGCGTTCGGCCCTAGTCCAGGCCACCTGGTAACTGTCACTTGCTTCGCCGTCGCAAAGAGGGAGGCGGCGCACGTGAGGGAGAGGCAGTATATGCGCCCTCACGGCCCTAGTTGCGATGGCGAGTAATGGGTAGCTCGCTGTCCCGTAAGGACCAAGCCCGGGTCGACGGCGCGTTGTGTTGCACGCGCGCCTCAAAGAGATGTCAGCACCACCTGGTGGGGCCCGCAAGGGCCGATGCCTGCCAGGGGTGCGGGTTGTTCGAAAAAGATACCGCGGCCCCTGGCACACAGGCAACTGAAGGAATACGGATGGGTTTTAGTCAGTAAAAGTCTGACACCACCCACCCAGAGCCACCCAGAGTGGGAGAAGTTATTTGATGATTTCTAAACCAAAAAAAAAAACGTTGCCTATATTTTTTTTTAATAATTGTTTAAAAAAAATGTAGGCAACGTTTCACATTATGGAATGTCAAGACTGATTTAGGAATGAGTTACCCCGTTATGGAATGCTAGGATATATGATGTGATGAAATGTGGGTACCAGCTACCTTCCCTTTTTTTTACTGTGAGGATCATGGATATCCTCCATCTGGGAATAACAGAGGGATATGTCGGACTCCTACCGTCTAAAACTCCACGGTTCGTTCCACTTCAATCAGTTTTTTTTTGGGAACGGCCTCTTACAGGCCAACCTAGGATGTTGCTAACCGCATTTGCCTGTGGCTGCCTTAATAAACTAAGACCTCCAGCCGGGGCTCAAAAACTTAAAAACTAAACGGCTAGACTTAAGGGGATGGGTGGGCAGGAAGGGACGAACTGTTTCGGAATTATTTAGGGACGAATTTAAAGTTTGGCGGTGCAGGCTGGATCGAGCATGAGTCGGGGCGAACTATCAAGAGTCGGGGGTCCGGGAAAATTTGTATATTCGCCACACCCCCGACTGGTACCTTCGTAGCCAAGGTAGATAAACAATTTCAATGGAATAACCACTTACCGCAAGATGCCTCGGATCTTCGCCATCAAATTCCGAAGAGGAACCAACTTGCGTGTCATCATCGCACATGGAATGGGACAATCGCTGCCCCAAGTAATATGCACGCTAAAGACAAAGAAATACAGTTTGTTAGATTTATACTTACATAGAGTTATTATCTGTGTCTACATGTATACCTGTATATCAATGTTAATATGTCCAATGCCCTATGTCAATGTGTGTACCTAAAATTAGCTAAATAACTAGGTAAATCAGACTGTAAATACCTGGACCTATAGTATTTGTTAACCACAAGTAAAACGCGCGCTGCTTCTTGAGATGAAAAAACTGTACTTTTCAATCAAATAAACGGTATTTTTTTAAATATGTGTTCCCTTTTTCTTTAGTGGTGTGCATCAAAGTATTTATTATTAAATTAATCGAATTAATTGATCTTTAATACCCAAACCACGACATGTACAAACACTAAGGTATTAAGTAATGTACATTTCTGTGCTTGTAGTGTAAAATCAATAAATACAAAAGAGAAATGGAAATGGTAGAATCTTCGAAGTCTTTTCAAAACTACAGGTACTCTATAGAAAAAAAGTAGAAAATCTATCCTCTACTAGGCCGCGCAGAAAGTATTGCGAAAAAAGTTTTTATGTATGAGAGACTGGCCAGTTATAATCTATTTTGAAAATATAATTATTTGTAAGTAAAAATAAGTACGTTCCAATTTCAAAATGTCCCTCCACCTTGTTCGCGAGCTAATTTATATTCGATTTCAAGTGTCGCCTGAAACTGGACGAATCGTACGATAGACTTCAAATGGCATTCATAGATGAAGACTTCTTCTAAGGCAACCGTGTATCGTTGGTATAAGGAATTCAAGCGCGATCGACTAGCTTTGGGGGATGAAGAAAGAAGTGGTCGCCCTTTGACGGCTGTTACGGAAGAAAACGTGCTAGCAGTGAAAAATGTAATTCATGACAATAGGCGAGTTACTAAAGAGATTCAGCACATACTGCAGTTTCGATCGGGAAGCCTTCACGAAATTCTACACGTGCATCTTCGCGTGAGGAGGATAGTTTCACGCTGGTTGCCGCACAACCTCACCGATGCTCAGAACCAGGCCCAGGTGGAATGGTGACGTGATATGATAAACAAATTTGTAGCGAAAATAAAAAATCAACTCAAAGGGACACAATTTTCGTTGCTTGCCGGAAGATGCGCTGTCAGCGTTCGAGCAGGCTGTAAACGGGGTGTCTGCGGCGGACTGGAAAAAGTGTTTCGAAAACTGGTTCAGACGCATGAAACTTTGTATAGAGGCTAGTACTTTGAAAAGATTTAATAAAAAAATATTTACTTAAACAAATTTTATTTTTATTTTCGCAAAACTTTCTGAGTGTCCCACGTATTTATATTTAGAAGAATTTTTTTTTATAGGCACTATAACATTTAACCTTAAAAATAATAACATGAAATAAAAAAAAGTTACTTGCTCCACTTAATGCTAGATTCGCCACAGTTTTTTTCAACAAAAAAATAAAAAATGCCGAAATAGGTGTGTTTGGATACAAAAGTTTAGTAAAAAATGCAAAAAAAATGGCACAGACATAAATAAAACCAAATAAAATCGCGCGCGGCTAAATCATAATCAGCTTATAATGCTGCCACAATCCGAGTGGGCAGTAATCTACCACGCGAGCCCAATGCTGGTTGGTAGATGCCACGTGTCTGGTTTCGAACCCGAAGTCGGCTACTGCATCACCACTGCTCCCCGCTCAGCCAAACCAAATTGTTTATTTTTTTTATATTTACCCGATTTGGTTCCCATTCGTCGGCCGCAAACGTACTATCCGGCTCTTCATCGAATGCGGGTGCCGGTGCAGGTATAGCGAATGAACTGGGTTGCTCGGAATCCACTGCTGCGTTGTTTGAAGCACCAGCCTACACCACAAATAAAAAGACAACAAAAAGAAAGTAATAAATAAAATTAAATATAAATTATTTATTTCAGCCGTTACCGTCCATAGATTGTAAGTAATTAGTTAGTAGCAGCACCAGGTAATGTCGAATATTGAAATTACCTAATAATCTAAGCTAATGTATATTTTTTATAGATTCAAGTAGTTAAAATAAAACCAAATATCATTATTTTTCAACAAATTCTCATACTGGTATTCAGTTGGATCAGATTGGAAGCCAACCTCAACATAGTAGGAAAAAAACTAGGCAGAATATGATGTTTTAAAAAACTTAATCGTACAACCCTTTACACCAACACATTTTTTTTAACACTTGATATAAAACTGATTGACTTAAAAACTATCAGAACCTGCACTAACCTCTATTCTCCATACTGAAAAACCAACACTAGGAGAAATCTAGCAAAGTATAAATTCACAGTATACTAAAATCGTGAATCTATTAACTCGTAATACTAGCACATCATTTTACAATTGACACACAGTGCTTGGGACTCCGAGGGAGTGTCCAGACGGGAGACATAACTATTATACGTACATAGATGTGAATTTATCGGAGTCTGACGGTAGAGGTGTCCCCGTCGCGGTGTGGGATGATAAATTGCGAACTGAATTTAACACATGCGATGATTTTGATTGAGATTTTGTAAAAGGTTGACGATCTCTTGCGGAAAAGGGGTATTAAATTTAAGTACCAAAATATAAAATTTAAAAAACGATGATTTTGGTTGAGATTTTGTAAAAGGTTGGCGATCCCGTGAGGTAATGGGGTAATAAACATACCTCTACCTAATATAAAATTTTATAAATTATAAATAAATAGAAATCTTTACTGCAGACCACATGATCCATAAAAAAGCCTATTATATAGAAACGCCTATTGTAATATATAAACACCTACCATTATATTAACGCCTAGTCTTCACAAAGACCTTATAAAACATCTTCTTTAAGTGCGTCATTGTGTGGTTTTTACCATGCCTGACTCATATTAAGAAACCCACATTTTCCATCATGCTGGAATTGATTTCCCTGGATGTCTTATTAAAATTATGAAGAAAAAACTGACAGATGACCTCAAGTGCCATAGAGGGAGTTTTTGGCGGGATCGCGTTGGAACATGTCGCACGAATTTTCATTTTCATGAAATTTAGTGAAATAGCGAATTCAATTGTATAATTTTGGTAGTGAATTATTCAATTTAGTTACGTGTGAGTGCACAAGTGTAGTGAAGGTGAAACTAAGTGTCTAACGTGGACTTTTCGTGTTCCCCCCAAAAACTCCTATTAGGTTGTTGTAAAGTTACTACCGCTTTCCAATAACTTTAACTTTGACTTGACTGACTAAAGACGACTATGACTGTTTTGTAACTTCGTGTCCGATATCGGGCCATTTACTTTATTGAAAAGAAAAATTACTTGACACTGGCTAAATGCACAAACCGTGTGGAGCCAAAACCCAAAAAAAAAAAAAAAAAATTACATAGAAAAAAAAACCATTAAGTACTTTTTTTTTCTTGAGTTGTTCACCTATGAGAGAGTTCACTCCGGTACCATTAAACCAGAATTCCTTAGGGGGTTAGGCAGACGTGTCAAATATAGTCTAGTTTTCATTAGTCAACTCATCACGTACAAATCAGGAGTCCTGGCTACGTCTGAGAATTTTCCTAATACCTGATATGAAAAAAAATACTTTGAAATACTTACGTAGATATTCCGGTAGACTACATACTCGCAGGGGAGCGCGGAGATTTTAAGATACTTATTCCCGGATCTCTTTACTATGTAATCTTGGTCTCGGAAGTGGTGCGAACAAATGAAGTCCTCAGGCGTCGGCACCCAATTCTCTCTTCCAGTCATTTCCACCCATTTTTCTCTCAGCTCTATATCCGTCGGGAATCTGTAGCAAATAGGTTCTATCTTTAACTGACAGTATTTTTTTTATTTTTGGTTTGTAGAGGAGTGACCTCTGTCTGCCAATGTCAGGTCTAAGGTAGTAAATACCTTTGTCTAACAATGGAATGCGTATGGCTTCTAAAAAAAAATCTCATAAATGATCTTATTAAATTCCCTTCTCGATATGCGCTTCGTATATAAGAACGAATAGTTAAAGGTGGCAAATCACCAATAAAATTGTACATAGTTCCCATGCCCTACTAATAGTTATTTTTGTTTGGTTATGTAATTTATATTGTAGCTACCTACGCTAATTTTTAATTAATACATTCTGTTCTCGGGTAGCGTCGTAGCCTCGTAGGCCTGCTACTAAGCGGCTACGACGCTACGCTTCCAAGACTACGCACTACGCAGCGAGCTTCTAGAGCTCGTAGCAGATACCATTATGATCGGTGCCTACATCGTGGGCATGAGTTACTTATGTTATAATTTTTAGCAAATAAAGTTTCAGAATAGAATAGAATATGATTTATATCTGATTCATTTACTTCTTTAACTATTTAATCATCATCATCATTGGTCTCTTGCCCTTGTGAATTATTTGGGCCCCGGCTATAAGCAGTGACGGATTTACACATTTTCCGCCAGTAGGCTATTCAATTTTTACCGCCCCTACGAACTCTTTTGAATTGTAATATTGAAACGCTATTGGAATATTTTAAAAAATCATATTCACAATTAGTGTACTTTACTCAGCGTTTGGTAATTTTTTATATATAGACGTTGGAGTATTCGGTATACCTACTGTATGTATAGTAGGTAGGTACTAAAATACTGTAATTTTGTTAAATTTTCGAGACTTCTTTTCTCCGCGTAATGTCTTTTTTTCCTTAGGGCAAAAAAATTAGCCAAATTTGTCGCCCTAGGCTCCAGCCTACTCAGCCTGCTGGTAAATCCACCACTGTCTATAAGTCGTAATTTCTTTAAATAGATATCAATCAATAAAATTGTTTTTTGTTTTGTCTTCGATGGCGCCACATTTGTCTAAAGGTGAATTTCGATACGAGCCTGCGCAGAACGTGAGGTCTTTGTTCTGGTATGTACTCACAATTTTCTGAAACCATAGCTCATAGCACTTTATGAAAAAAGTGACCGTTTTTTTACGCGGGAATTATTTTTTTGCACTGACTCGAAATAATTATTATTTATAACGATACTAATCAGTTTAATATTTTAAATTTATGTATTCTACATGTACCTACTCACAGAAATCTGAAAATATTGCATAAATTGGCGATTAGCAACTTCTGCGGTTTCCATTACTTTCAAAATTCGCTCAATTTATGCTAAAAGCACAGCACAAATAATAAAAACACTTCTAATAGAACACAATACACTGGCTTCATCGATATTTTCTTCATAAATAAATAATCGGAGCACCTCTAGTCTTCGACCCTCACCATGAAACGCGTTCCGAGTTCAGGTCGTAATCGGTCGCTACGTGATACAATGTCCCTTATGATAGCGCGACGAAATTTGGTAGCGAACACGAACACCAATGTATATCTTTCGCAATGCAACAGATTAATGGTCGCTAGAACAGGTGAATTTGCAATTTTCCGTCCACTTTTTTCAAGTTAAATGAAATTTTTGTACTTACCTATGACAGTAAAACCCCTTAGGGTCATCCTTGGTGTGTTTGCACGTTAACACAGCACAGAGAGGCATTTTTAAATTTTTCGGAGGAGGTTTGGTCACCGCTGCGTTTCGTGGCCAACTAAAATATCGCCTGCGCTTATTGCGATCGATAGGTGTATGAGGAATTGGTGCGCAGTTGCTTTCCACCCCCCAGATTCTATATTTAGCTCGGCTGTAGGTCCTGGGAATATAGGGAAGCAATTTATCTATAATATGCAACTTCACGTCGCCTCTTCAGCGGCCTCCATTGGAAATTAAAAGGTTAAAGTTGATGTAAGTTTCAGCCATTACATCTGTGATCTGATATGTAAATTATTTGTTACAATGCTTTTTGAGTTTTCAGGTGGAATGTTTAGTTTTTAATGGGAAAATTAGCCATTTTGAGTGGTTTAGGCAACTTAACTTTCAGAAGTTAAGTTCTTTGTTCGGCTTTGTAAAAGCTAAAAAGTATTTAATCTTTTTGGATTTTAGGGTTTAGATTAACTATTTATTTACTTAGAATTTTTGTTTTGAGAGTTGAATATGACTCAAAATAAAGATTGTCTTCCTTTCATTCGCGGCCTTCGGATTTTGTAAGAGCGAGCATTTTTAAGATACATAGGCATTCAAAAATATCTTCTAATCTTTAATATGAAAGCTCTGAACAATACAATAAATAACATATCGCAGAATGATTTTTACACCATTTCTTGGTCCGTGGCATAGATAATTATGATGTGTGGCGATTACAGTGAACATCTTATATATTAGGCAAAATATACACTTGTACACTAAAACCAGTGATATTCACACCGTTAACACAAGAAATAAGGACAAACTACGTGCTCCCTTTCACCGGCTTCATAAGGTTCATAACTCATTTGTTGGGCTTGGTATAACTTTTTATAACAAGCTTCCCTCTTCTTTGCTAGATTTGCCTTTTAATGCATTTAAAGCTCAAGCAAAATCCATCCTTTGTTTAAAGGCTTACTATTCCATCAACGACTAGGTATTTAAATGACAAGAATAGTTGGTCGCTGTGATTAACTCAAGACAATGTTTATGTTCTTTCTCCAGAATTGGCGTATCTAGTGACAGGTTATATGGGTTCATATAATTATTATTTTATTTTTTATTGTCTGTCTAACAATTTTTTTTATAATTATTTATGTCATTAGTTATTCACATGATCTACGCATAACAATATTTTCTATGATGAGTTGTTTTAGGCTTTATTTGGCCTCGACAGTTTTCATTTTATTTGTCGGTATATTGGTATGGCTAGCTGACATTTTGACTAATTATTTAATTAATATTTTGTGTCTCGTAACGTTTATTACTTTGCCTATGTATGTATAGAATCAAGTCTATCCGACTAAACAGACAGCTGTGCTGCTGGGGAGTTTGTTCCGCCACTTCTTCTTCCCAGCTAAAGCACTAGGAAGTGGTGAAGGGTGGGCGTTTTGGGGGACTGTCTCATGTACTTTGACGTTCGAAAAGTGCTGATTCTCAGCCTAATTTGAATAAATTACTTTTGATTTTGATTTTGATTTTAACAATCGATTACTATCGTAATCTCGGCCTAATAGAATTTAGGCAATTGAACTCTAACGTATTATTTTACTGATAGATTTTGTTGTACTTCCATAACTAAGAATAGTGTCCATTTTCACTTTTACACAATTTCGTAGCACATTCTAACGGTCTGATATTGATAAAAACACTTTGTTCATGTCATCACGAACTTACATGTTTAACACAGCATTTTTACTATTATATACACTAACCCAAATGGTTTAGACATTTAATAACCATAGGATGCATTTTTTTTAATTAATCTTTAACAAACGATGATACCAGCATTCTTATTGCGTCACGCACATCGTCATCATCTGCCTAGCTTTTTCCCAACTATGTTGGGGTCGGCTTCCAGTCTAACCGGATGCAGCTGAATACCAGTATTTTACATGGAGCGACTACCTATCTGACCTCCACAACCCAGTTACTGGGTAATACGATACGCCTTGGTAAGACTGCTTGTCAGACTTTCGGGCTTCTGACGACCCGTAAGAACTGTCAAAGATCTACAAATGACAGCCGGGACCAACGGCTTAACGTGCTTTCTGAGTCACGAAGGGGTCTTGGTATGTAAAGATGGTCACCTATCCACAGACCAACCGCGGCTAGCGTAGCTTAACCAGCCACACACCAATTCGAAATTTCATCATCCTCGGGGTCAAAATAATGCATATTTATGCGATAGCAGCAATCGCGGTTGATTTGCTGTCATTTTTTTAAGAGTTCCGTTGCCTGTCTCCGAAACTCACTATCAAATCTACATGAAATTTAAATGGGACCATTTAGGAATAACCGCCTTTCGAAAAAAAAATCCAAATCCGTCTATGAATGACGGAGTTACGCCCCAACTTACATAAAAAATTAAAAAAAACCTCCTTCTTTTTTTGAAGTCGGTTAAAAACACATGTCGAATAACACCACAAAGTGAAAAATAACTTTCGGAAGACGGTGACTTTGGAGTATTTTAATTATTTGTCACCGTGTTCCGAAATGAAAGTATTTTTTTTTACTTTGTAATGTTTTTCCGAAAGTCAGTTGTTTTTTTTTTGGAAAAAGTTTTTAATAGCACATGTGTCCTTTTTTTAATTAATTCACTGACAGAGAATGGCCACCCTAAACCGCTGGGTGTAGGCATTCAATCGTTTACAACAGGTCCTTATACAACGTGTAACGGAAAGGGTATATACATACCACGGCTTCTTTGGATGATATCAAACTATATTGGAAGGGTTTTTTAATCCTATCTCTACATGTTCGGAAGGTATGAGAATGTTTAATACATTGGTACCAGAAACTGAACTTTTCAAATTCAATTAAACACATCACTCGGAAGAGATTTGTCGTGATATTGGCAAGTAACGTGGAAAGTTATTAACCTACGTGGTGCGGTAACACGTTTGATATGATTTGAATTTAAGAAACTTATGAAACCGAAAATTTGGCATCAATTAGAGTATTTTATTTTGAGCTAAAACTATGTATAGTGATTATATACCAGCTGTTATCTTTAGTGCTTAAGGATAGCAATAGGGTTTCTGTTACACCCTGTATAGAGAAGAAAGGATAAAAAGAACTTTCCCTACAGGGATTTAATGATGATGCATTGACTGGACTGGTCCACTCAAATCTTTGTGGTTCTTTCCTCAAAATTCATTTTTCATTTCAGGCACTAATCTACATTGTCTTCACATGATCTGACCAAGATTATGTTTGAACTTTAAAAGAGACTTTAACGCTTTAGTTTGTTTCGCCATTTCTTCTAAGGGGTAGTCAGGTAGGAAATATCGACTCCATTAACTTAAAAAAATATATATGGCGTGTAAAGGTTCCATGGATGTTCGTCATTTTTGCTGATGGGCATGCCATCGAGCACGCGGTTGTGTAGGCAAAAATACCTGAAATACTTTGGAAAAGCACATTATCTGTATAAAACAATAAATAAATGTAAATGAATTAATTAGGTACTTTTTATTTTAACAGGCTAGTTTAAAAAAAAAATATTTAAAAAAAAACTACAAACTGAAAAATAACTTGATAGTTTCGGGAGTCGGTGTCTTTGGTTTTGTATTTTCGTTTCTTTGCCACCGACTTCCGTAATTAAAGTAATCTTTGACTTGGTAGTCCTTTTTTGGAAGTCAGTTGTATTTTTCAATGAACTTTTTATTTGTGGTACCTAGCCCACACAAATTCGTATCCTACTGTCACTTGCTTAGTAAATAACAGAGACAGGAAAATATTATAGCACCATCAACTTAAAAAAAACGGTCAATCAGAACTTGACTAAATTTAAATATATAGGACCACTCGGAAAGTAAGTATCCTTTTCAATTTCAAACCATAGAAGAATTTTTCGAATCGGTTTAAAAATGACAGAGTCTGAGAATGAATGAGCCAATACGAGATCATGGATTTTTTTAATGTTTTCCTCCGTAGCAGCTGTTTTCGGTGCACCTGGACGTGGTTCATCAAAAACCGACGTACGGCCACGTGCAAACTCGTTGAACCAATTCTTGACGGTGGCCATCGATGGAGAAGAGTCACCGTACACAGCATCCAAGCGCTCTTTGATTTCGATGCGCGTTTTCCCTTCCAAAAATAGGAATCGAATCACCGAACGATATTGCTCTTTTTCCATTTTTGTAAAACCGATCGACACGTTCGCTTCCATAAGTTGTCAAATTAAAACAAATGAAGGGATTGGAATGAAAATTTGAAAAAAGAATTAAAAAAGAATGTGCTACACTGTGGTAAAACTCTTTTGAAACTACAGCGCCCTCTGGCGATGAGGCTAGGTACTTATTGAATGCACCTCGTACATTTTTATTTGCAGAAGGAGCGGTAGCGGCTTCCGCTCCGCAGTTAGCCGCATCTGTTAACACTAGGCTAGGCTTCCGGGAAGCCTAGTGTTAACGGACGCGGCTGACCTCCACAACCCAGTTACTGGGTCAAAATCAAAATCAAAAGTCATTTATTCAAATTAGGCTGAGAATCAGCACTTTTCGAACGTCAAAGTACATGAGACAGTCCCCCAAAACGCCCACCCTTCACCACTTCCTAGTGCTTTAGCTGGGAAGAAGAAGTGGTGGAACAAACTCCCCAGCAGCACAGCTGTCTGTTTAGTCGGATAGAGTTGATTCTATACATACATAGGCAAAGTAATAAACATTACGAGACACAAAATATTAATTAAATAATTAGTCAAAATGTCAGCTAGCCATACCAATATACCGACAAATAAAATGAAAACTGTCGAGGCCAAATAAAGCCTAAAACAACTCATCATAGAAAATATTGTTATGAGTAGATCATGTCAATAACTAATGACTTAATAGATAATTATAAAAAAAATTGTTAGACAGGCAATAAAAATAAAATAATAATTATATGAACGCATATAACCTGTCACTAGATACGCCAATTCTGGAGAAAGAACATAAACATTGTCTTGAGTTAATCACAGCGACCAACTATTCTTGTCATTTAAATAGTCGTTGATGGAATAGTAAGCCTTTAAACAAAGGACGGATTTTACTTGAGCTTTAAACGCATTAAAAGGCAAATCTAGCAAAGAAGAGGGAAGCTTGTTATAAAAAGTTATACCAAGCCCAACAAATGAGTTATGGACCTTATGAGGCCGGTGAAAGGGAGCACGTAGTTTGTCCTTATTTCTTGTGTTAACGGTGTGAATATCACTGTTTTTAGTGTACAAGTGTATATTTTGCCTAATATATAAGATGTTAGCGAATATGAATTGTGATGCCACCGTGAGAACGAGGGTGATACGATACCCTTGGTAAGACTGGTTGTCAGACTTTCAGGCTTCTGACGACCCGTAACAACTGCCAATGAACGTGCTTTCCGAAGCACGGAGGGGTCTTGTTACAATGGTCACCCATCCACGGAACAACCGCGGCAAGCTTAACCTGATCGATCGACCCGTGCGGCTATTAAAACTTAGCTACAAGCCCGTAGGTTGCCCATCGTTAAATTATATTTTGAATTATTCTCATCGTTTGCATAATGGATTTATAATAATATTTATTTGATGTTTATAGAATGTCATAACTATTAATATTTGTACGCCGTTAAGGCAAAATATGACTGTCATATTATAATTTAATGTAACATGTTCCATGCCATAATTATGTAACGGGTGTGCTTTAGTCATGTTTTGGACAAATAATTGATTATTTCATCTCATCGTAACTTATTTTATAGGTACCTTTTTGTTATTTATTTATTAGGTTCACCAACAATTGTTTACACTGGTATTGAGCTAAAGATAACATGTAAGATAAATTAATACAGTAGCGTAACAATCACTTACAGTGGGCACGCCACGATTGCGGCGGTAAGTCCCCTCTTTGAGGAGTGGCTTGAGAGGCGGCATGGCGTCCTCACCGGACATGGCTGTTTCGGGAGCTTCCTGTTTCGGATAGGGCGGGAGGAAACGCCCGGGTGTTTCCATTGCGAAGATCGCCCAGAGGACACGGTGGAGCATACGGTGGAGGTCTGCCCGGCTTGGGCGGAGCACCGCCGTGTCCTCGTGGAGGTGATCGGCGGCGGCGATCTCTCGCGTCCGACCCTGGTCCAGGCCATGGTACGGAGCGAGAGTGCATGGCTAGCAGTCGCCTCCTTCAGCGCAGCAGTTATGCTAGCAAAGAGGGAGGCGGCGCACGTGAGGGAGATGCTTTACATGCGCCCTCACAGCCGTGGCCTTCGCAGGAGACGTCCTGGGCGTCGGGAATCCCAGGCTGATTCCCGGCCACCGTAGGCACGGGCTTGCGGACGGCGAGTAATGGGTAGCTCGCTGTCCGGTAAGGACCAAGCCCGGGTCGATGGCGCGTTGTGTTCCACGCGCGCTTTAAAGAGATGTCAACAGCACCAGATGGGGCCCGCAAGGGCCGATGCCTGCCAGGGGTGCGGGTTGTTCGAAAGAGATACCGCGGCCCCTGGCATACAGGCAACTGAGGGAACACGGGTGGGTTTTAGTCAGTAAAAGTCTGACAAGCCCTCCCGCTCCGCCCAGAGCGGGAGCAGTTATTTCATGATTTCCCACCCAAAAAAAAAAAAAAACAATCACTTACAGGTAAACTCCGCGTGCATATAAAGAAAGTTGTACAAAATAAACTAAACTAAAGTAACTTAACTAAACTAGGTTAAAAAAATGCTTAGTACTTAAAAACTTCGAAATTAGGACTAACTTATAATAGTATATTGATGACTATATTGATGAGTTATGTAACTACTTTTCAAATCAAACCCCATTCGGTTTGTTTTGATTGCTAATTGAATACATGAGAGACGACCGCTACATTTGTCGTGATCACAGGAAGCTGGTTTTATTAAGTTGCTAGATATTTGCGTCAAACAAGGGTGCTTTCAATATTAGCTAACCAACAATTAGCAACCGACTCCGTGACGTATAAAACATTAAAAAGGCAATTTATTGGTAAAATCATGAGTACAATGTTGAGTTTATCAAGTAAGCTGTTAAGTTCTTTAATGTTTAATAAAACTAGTAATAGTAATAATAAATAATAATAACTAGTGGTCCCCCAGTACTCGAAATTCGACCTTATTTCATTTAAAAGTTAATGTGTTTATTCCACTAAAATGTGAACGTTTGTGTTTAGATATTTAGATGTTCGGATGTTTGTTACTCAATCACGCAAAAATGACTGAACAGATTTAGATGAAATTTGGCACACAGATAGATTATAACCTGGATTAACACATAGGATACTTTTTATCCCGGTAATACGTTCCCGTGGGATAATTTTCGACCTCCACGCGGGCGAAGCCGCTGGCAAAAGCTAGTTTGACCATTTATTTAAGACTTAATGTATTTCTTATGCATTTAATTATATAAAATAATAGCTTTCTGCACTCCTGCAACTTCAACTGTGCTAAATTTCAAACTCCTTCGTGCGCGTAATTTTCGTAAAACGGGGTACAAAGTTTTTGCTTATGAAATGAATGAAATATTTATTGATGTAAGGGAACATACCCATACTATGTGACCCGTTCTGAGGGGGGGGGGGGGTATTCTAAATACCACACTTGGTCATAGGGGTGGGGGGAGCTTAGGTTTTCGTCACGTAGTCAATACCCTCTAGGGAAATCCCGTGCTTTTTCAAGCTATATTTAAATATGGCGCGCAGCGTTTAGCGCAGTGTATTAAGTTCCTGTTACCATGCTTTTACATAGGTTTTATATTCTTGATAATATTTTTTTCACTTGCTAAGATAGATATGTACGCGCTCTTGGCGTCATGACGCAAGCGCTGTAATAATAAACACAAATATGAGCCAAATATTTTTTTTAACTTTCTGTCGACAAAAAATTGTTTTAAATCATATTTATGAATTACTACGTGAAAACTAGAGGGGGAAGGACATATACTATGGGTAGTCACTGAGCGGGGAAGGGTCATAAAAAAAATAAAAAAATGGGTGACGTAGTATGGGTACGTTCCCTAAGTAGATCTTATAAGACACTTTTACACGTCAAAACATAGATAATACGTGAATATAAAGATAATAAACCTACCTTTAACCGCGTAAATCATTTCTTCGCACCTGATCTAACAGACTCGACCCGACATTATGGTAAACAATACAAACACAGCTACTAGGTAAATTTTCTTCCCGTCACGTGTTCCCGCGCTCGTTGTGTCGATGGTGACTTCGTTTCCCTCCGAATGTGTCAAAGTTGCCGAAATAGAAGGCTGGCACGTTTCATCGTAGATGGCAGTTTTCCTCCTTATTTTTATTAGGTAATCTTAAAAGTTATTTATACTAATATTAACTAATGAAGAGGCACAATTTGTGAGTTTGTACGTAGGGGGTTTTTTTTTTTTTTCTGGTTGGGAAATCATCAAATAACTTCTCCCGCTCTGGGCGGAGCGGGAGGGCGTGTCAGACTTTTACTGACTAAGACCCACCCGTGTTCCCTCAGTTGCCTGTGTGCCAGGGGCGGCGGTATCTCTTTCGAACAACCCGCACCCCTGGCAGGCATCGGCCCTTTCGGGCCCCATCAGTTGCTGATGACATCTCTTTGAGGCGTGCGTGGAACACAACGCGCCGTCGACCCGGGCTTGGTCCTTACCGGACAGCGAGCTACCCATTACTCGCCGTCCGCAAGCCCGCGCCTACGGTGACCGGGAATCAGCCTGGGATTCCCGACGCCCAGGGCGTCTCCTGCGAAGGCCACGGCTGTGAGGGCGCATGTACTGCATCTCCCTCACGTGCGCCGCCTTCCTCTTGTACGTAGGGGGTAATCTTTTGAGCTACTGATCAGATTCCGAAACTTCTTTTAGTAATGGGAAGCTACAGTATTGTCAAGTGTCGTATGTGTCTTTATGTTTCAGACAAGAAATTTTAGGCGGACGAAGTTGCGCACAGAAGCTAGTACCTACCTACAAAAATAAATCATTTCCTTTAAGAACAAAAATATAAAAAAATGTTTTTATTTCAAATAAACCAATTACAATTAAATAAAATAATTAGACATTATGAACAAGTATATAAAGTAAAAAAGGGAAGAGCTCACTGGGCATCAAAGAATTCGTCCGCATCGAACAGTCAGTGGGAAAAGTGCCCAAATGGCTGACAGCGTTGCCACGTTGGATGGCAATGCTGATTCTTTGACCTAAGAATAGGCCAGCTCTTTGGTCACGTGGAGAGTGGACCAACCGCTTGGTGATGTCCCGAAATACTCGATGGGCACTCGGACCCCACGGCCCTAGTGTTTCAACCCCAAACGGCTTAAACATATAGCTCCCAATAAGGTTGTTATTTTTGCGCCGTTTGAGGCTTTCTGCATCTGCAGCAGCCGCACCAGCACAGCCCGCCGTGCTCAGAAGATGGGATGGCGCGAGGGTGTCGACACAGGTAGCATCCCACACCAAAGGCCTACCCAACTTCCAAGGGATTATGGTTATTCCGTTTAGCCTGTTCCCATCGTCGCGTGCCAAGCCATTTGGTTCTAAGACAGCTGGCACCCCAGAAAATATAAATAAAAAAAATACACACTAACACACACATGCACCGGGAGCTGCTAAATGAATATTTTATTATTTTTAATTTTCTTTTAAACCGTCTAAAACATTGTTAAGCTACCACTTATAGGAAGAGCGAGACAGCTCCGACACAAGTACTTCTGTTACTTATTGGGCTCCCTCAATTTATGTCTGACAGAATGTTTACGATGAAATAAATATTTTTGTTTTTTGTATTTTTAAGTACTACAATTTTTGCTGTCCTGCAACGCTTCCAGTTTCACCCCGGCCGACTTGACCTGTGGAAACACAGCAATGTTGAGCCAGTTATCTCATATCCACTCTGTTATCTTTTAAATATCCTATTAAGCATTTTAGCGAATTATCACACTGTTCTTGTTAGTGCTATTTTTTTAAATCGTCAAATAACTTTTATCTGAAGAATTAATCTGACAGTTTGGCATATTTTCCATACAAAAGCTGGCAAACCGACATATTTGTTCTTCAGATAAAAGTTATCTGACTAATGAAAATTTCGCTTTCAGACTTTAAAATAAAATGCATAATATCAGCAAAAAGACGCAACTAATAATAAAGTTACGCTTTGATCTGGCAAAATGACGTCTAATTTTGACAGATCGAAGGGTAAGTTTAAGCTAAGTTTTATTTTAGTTTCTTACCCTAACAGCCCTCCAATTTGAGAGGCTGCTTAAATCACTCAGGTAATTTATGCTTATTTGACACTAACTAAATTAATGGTGTTGCCTAGCGTTGAAAGGTTGATATTGTGGCGGCCATCTACAATGTCCCACATACGAAACTTCAAAAAATCAACAAAAAGTGGAAAAAACACAAAAAGTGAAGTGGCTCCATCTACAACGCCATATGCAAACTACTCGAGACTTGACGTTACACCGCAACTACATCAGCTACATCGCGCAAGCACAGTTTACCGCGTGATCTGCATATATACAATATCCCGACATCAATCGTCGGGCAGTTGCCCACCAGACACAACACCCGTCTGGTCGCAGGATCCTCCTTTACCAGTAGAGTATGAGTGAACTTTACACCCTGTTCCTTTTGACGGATCGCCATGGATGAGGTCTGAGGGAGCGTGCCCAAAAGATGCCTGTTTACTCTTGCTTCGAAGACTAACGAGTTATAATGGGGTATAATATGGAAGTGAACACAGACGCTGGCAGATAGAAATCTTGACCTTCAGCTCACACTCAATTAAACACATTGTAAACTGCTGTGCCATTGCACTGCCAATCAAATCACGACACGAGTTTAATTGTGACACGTTCGTAAGCTTAAGCTTTCAGCTTTTCACTGAAATCGTGAGAAATCGGGTGTACCTAAATAAGTAAGTATTAAAACAGGTGTCTACCTCAGGGGCCTATTTAATAAAACCGATTGATGACAGACGATAATCCGACATCAAAACTCGCCAATTATATTTAAAAAAAACAGTGGCACTCCGGTAGTGCCAACAGAAGTGAAAACTTGAACAATTACGTGTGTATTTTTTGAACAGTGTCGCGAGTTCAATTGTTTTTTCCCCATCTCAAAAAATGCCCGACGCGCGTAAAGAAGTTTTCACTTCAAACTCGTAGGTACAGAGGTGTCGGTAACGGTAACGGTAACAGTGTCGCGAGTTCAATTGTTTTTTCTCATCTCAAAAAATGCAAACGCGCCTAAAGAAAATTCACTTCAAAAAAACATAGTCCTAGTGCTATATTTAACAACATCTGTCGTGAAAATGTAACAACTCAAAAAAAAAACATAACATCCCGCCTTGTTTCCCCGACGGGTTAAGCAAAGGTATACTTATGTATACACACATTTCGCCACATAAGTTTGTGTCCCATGTAATAGGAGGCGAGCCTGTTGTCAACAACCGGGCACAACTCCACACTCCGGGCTGCTACTGAGACTTCTTGATGGAAAAACTCAGTAACACTTTGCCAGATCTGGGAACCTGACCCAGGACCCAGGACCCCATGTTCAGCAGACAAAACAAACAAACAAATACACAAACAAACAAATCATAGCTAATATGCCGTTTAAGTACTGTCTGTTACAATAAATGAGGCCCCAGGAAGTGCAGCAATTTTTCCCTGCACTGAGCCACGCCAAGGTCGGTTTCGAGTGCCACTCTGATAGACCAGCAAGTGCCAATTACGCCCGGGTTCCAGTGTCATGACTGTAGATAATCGTCCTATTGAATGTGTGGCTCGTATGTTATATACGGAGCTGTTCATATACGCGCCTTCTTCCCACAGGATTCGGCAGAAAATACAGAACTAAAACCAACACGATCCCTTCTCCTCCTTTTGCTTCATTTACGTTCATACATCTGAGGGGTAATTAGGTAATACATTAACAGTATTGACACAGATTACCAGATGTATCACTCCATGTACCTACTTACGCACACGGCCACTGAAGAGAGCGGCCAAGAACACTGACCTATACACAATTAAAGGTTTATTGTGATTACTTCTATAGGCGATAAGTATCCCTGAAGTGTTAAATCTCTACTCATATTCTAAATGTGAAAGTAACTCTGTCTGTCTGTTATGGGGGGCTACACCGACGGGAAACACCGTTGATTATCGCGGTGAGGGACGTTAACCGTAGGTGTAGCCATAACTTATCGCGATAATTACTTCGTTGTTTATCGCGATGATGGCGATTGACTTTGACCGTTCAAGTGTGGCCACTGAATTTATCACTTTAATTATCGGAATCTTTACCGCGTTGTTTATCGCGATATTAAGCATTGATGTTGACCATAGTGTAGCCCCAGCATTACGCTTTCATGCCTAAACTGCTGAATCAATCATCTGGGAAATGGAGAAGGACTAGGCTACTTTTTTACGCGATAACCGGGGGATAATCCAGCGGGCGAAGCCGCGGGCAAAAGCTAGTTAAGCATGAAGGTTGGAATATCATCTGCCTTGCCTTTTCCTATCAATTTCGGGGTTGGCTTCCAGTCTACCCGGATGCAACTGAATACCAGTATTTTACATGGAGCGAGGCAGTTGCGCTACAACGCGATCTGACCTCCACGGCCCAGTTACTGGGTAACACGATACCCCTTACTAAGACTGGTTGTCAGACATACAGGCTTCTGACGATCCGTCCAAGGTCCACGAATGACAGCAGACAGCTGGCACCAACGGCTTAACGCGCTATCAGAGGCACGGAGGGGGTCTTGGTATGTAAAGATGGTCACCCATCACGGAACTAACCGCGATAAGCATAGTTTAACCTGATCGATCGACCCGTTATTGTAAGATACCTATGTGTGACTGGCTGGGCACTACGGTAACCTACCCTAATAAGCAAAAACGCCCACGAATGAAACCACAAATTTTATTGGTTTTAGATTATTATCTTAGCATACCGGGCGGATGTTGCATGTGAGCGGTGACCCAACTAGGACCGCTTGAAAATGGCATGTAACTTGTCATTCAAGTTAGGATTTTAAATCAACTGTTATAGACTACATTTTATGATTACAATACAATTGTACAATTTTTTTTTAGTGGACAGCTCGCGAGCGTCACACATATAAACGCAACCAGCCGCGACGCGACGCAGTGCGACGCGATTCTGGTAGAACAATTTTCATAAAGTTTTCAAAATCGCGTCGCGTTGTCGCGTCGCTCCAGTCTGCAGAAGCCTTCAAGCGAGCCCGTTTTCCGGCGAAGAAACGCCTGCAAGCGGTATGCATGAACGGTGCCTACCCATCGTGGCCCGCAAATTCTCAGACACACTGATGTTCGCAAATCGGTCTGTAAGCTGAAAACTAACCGTTTGGCGCGTGGACAGTGAGCTACCAACTTGTAAGCGGTGCGTGAACAACAAGCTGTCACCTCGCAGGTGGCGTGTTCAAACTTACGACCTACAACTCGTAAGTCAAACCTACGACCTACAACTCGTAAGTCACTGTTCTCTTTTACATAATAATGCATTAGAAATACATTAACCGGTCACGCCCCGGAAACGTCACCGACACCGTCATATTTATGACCGCTCATAAAAAAATGCTTGAAATTAGTTATGGAATTTCGACCACTCGTGTGATGATCTACAAATAGAAATATGGAACTGTTTTAAAGAAGATGGATGTATATGGCTAACTTCATTCTTCTATAAGTTGTTGCATGAAAGAGGGATCCCACAAGAATGGTGCAATAGTTCACTAGTGCGCATCTTCAAGAATAAAGGTGATGTACAGGACTGCAACAACTATCGAGGGATAAAGCTCATATCACATAGTATGAAGGTACGGGAGAAAGTAATAGAGAAAAGACTGCGAGAGGAGAGTGAGGTTACCCCGAACCAGTTTCGGTTTATGCCAGGTCGAGGAACAATGGACGCCACTTTTGCACTCCGCCAATTGTTCGAAAAGTACACACGTGCACAGAAGGACTTGCACATGGTGTTCATTGATCTGGAGAAAGCATATGTATGGTAGAGACTAAACTTATAAAACCCGTTTTGTCTAAATCGTTGACCTATGCTGCGACTCGTAAAATAGCTTGCAGTAAATGTAAAAACCCCTCGTTATTGCACGATTTAGTAAAACGTCAGAGCTATAACAAATACTTTTGTGTAACGTGCACAGAAGGTCAATCTTATTTTGACTACATATGTAATATTTGTATTGGAGAGGATTAAGCTTGTGTTTTAGAGAGTCAAGTACTTAGATACTAAAATGTAGATAGTAAATTCAGAATTTCATTTAGAGAGTGTATTGTTTCTTTTTTCAGGGTAGTGAACCTGGCCAAGTAATTTCAAAATGGTCGTTTACTTTGGTATCCCCAAAGTTATTGTTAAGAATTATTTAAATACATTTCTTAAAGACGATTTTGCCTGGCCTTGGTTGTCAACACATTTTATATTGTCGGTGTGCTCATCAACACATTTTATATTGCCGGAGTGGTTGTCAACACATTTTATATTGCCGGAGTGGTTGTCAACACATTTTATGTAGTTTTAGTTTATTGTTGGAGATATGTTTCGAATGTAGAAGTCCTACAAAAAATGGTTTGAGTGCAATGCCATCTCATTTTATACTGACCATGAATAGGGAAGATGTAAAATACATATTTAATAAAAAGCAGTTGGTTTTGGTGCAAAACATGCATATATGTCAGCGTATATGATCATTATTCTTATGATGAATGCCAGTACTGCAATAAATAGATGTATTGTGTATGCTGTTTTTTTTTTCATAAAGTAAATATTGTTGGTCAAATTTAAGAACATACTTTACATTTTGCTTAATATGTTTAATATCACTGCCCAGAATCTAACGTTCCAAAAATGTTTGATAACTATTAATGATGGCAATTTCTAATAAAGCGTTATTAAAATTTATTCTTTTTATGCAGAAAAATAAACATTAAGATATTACTGTATGTTACTATATTTTAGAATATTAAATGACATAACAAGTAATATTCTAAAATATAGTGACAATATAATAAGTGTCATTAAATTACTACTGTTAGTACTTAAATAGTTTCTATGTGATACAAATAAGAATTTATTCCAAAGCCACTAAAGCTATAATTGTATGATGCCTGTGTTAAGTTTCAGTAATGTGAGTGTGTCGTTTAACTTATGCATATTCTGGGCACGCCACGATTGCGGCGGTAAGTCCCCTCTTTGAGGAGTGGCTTGAGAGGCGGCATGGCGTCCTCACCTTCCGCCTGACACAGGTCCTCACCGGACATGGCTGTTTCGAGAGGTTCCTGTTTCGGATAGGGCGGGAGGAAACGCCCGGGTGTTTCCATTGCGAAGATCGCCCTGAGGACACGGTGGAGCATACGGTGTAGGTCTGCCCGGCTTGGGCGGAGCACCGCCGTGTCCTCGTGGAGGTGATGGGTGGCGGCGATCTCTCGCGTCCGACCCTGGCCCAGGCCATGGTACGGAGCGAGAGGGCATGGCTAGCAGTCGCCTCTTTCAGCGAAGCAGTTATGCTCGCAAAGAGTGAGGTGGCGCACGTGAGGGAGATGCAGTACATGCGCCCTCACAGCCGTGGCCTTCGCAGGAGACGCCCTGGGCGTCGGGAATCCCAGGCTGATTCCCGGCCACCGTAGGTACGGGCTTGCAGACGGCGAGTAATGGGTAGCTCGCTGTCCGGTAAGGACCAAGCCCGGGTCGACGGCGCGTTGTGTTCCACGCGCGCCTCAAAGAGATGTCAGCAGCAACTGATGGGGCCCGCAAGGGCCGATGCCTTCCAGGGGTGCGGGTTGTTCGAAAGAGATACCGCCGCCCCTGGCACACAGGCAACTGAGGGAACACGGGTGGGTTTTAGTCAGTAAATGTCTGACACGCCCTCCCGCTCCACCCAGAGCGGAGAAGTTATTTGATGATTTCCCACCCAAAAAAAAGAAAAACTGATGCATATTTAACTTTTTCTTATTTTATGTGTTGTCATATTCCCTACTAAATTTTTATATAATTTAAGCTGCTGATTCTTGCAATGTTTAAAACAAAAAAAAATGTTGTAATGACCACGTTTTTTTGTCTGATGTCCATAATGTTGATGCTTACTACTATTAATGAATAATCTTTTCAATCGGCAATACAAATAAGTAAGACTTGTGCTTATGTAGAAAGGCTGGTTTAGTCTGCAGCATGTCTGGCTCCGTCATTGGCTCTAAACCTGTAAACAGGGTGTCAACTTTTCTAGCAATTATGAATGTCCGTGTGGCTTTTGGTCACTCAATTTTGCCCAAAATAACAAAATTTTATAAGATTGTCATGTCCTGACAATGTTCCTTACTAAAAATAAGTGTGAGAAACATGAAGACAAAGAGTCTGATTAGAATTAAGTTCATTAAACGTTGATTATGACTAACCAATAATCCTTCTTTTTATTTATTCATATCTTCAAATAGGCATTATGGACCTAGCCTTATGTTTTTCTATTTTGTTACCAATTACTCCTTTTTTGTTACTGTTCCAAAAATCTCCCGTTCTTATACTCAGTTTTATGTATTTATTTATTTTTTATAAATAACTTATAATAACTTTTGCACCGCACCCCGCCTTTATAAAATCTATCTAAAATCTTTAAATTTAGTTTATTTTTCAAATAATCAAAACTTTAAATTTACTTTGGGTCAAAAGTAACAAAAAAACATTATAGCGCCTAAATTGGAAATTATCATTTACTTTTCCTTGTATTTCTTTACGATGATGTTATTAAATTTTATCATGAAGTCTAAGAAATATATCACTTTAGCCACAGAATCAGCGACTTTTTAGTTTGTTTTTTTTTTTCAATTAAGGAGTAACGAAATAAGAACTTTTAGCCTACCTGCATTTAGATTTTTACATATTTTTTCATAAATCCTAAATAAAACATAATTCCTTGTTAAAAATCTAATTATTTATAAAACAAACTATTTCACATCAAGAAAACAAAAGCGATTTATTGATATTTTTATTATTGGCGTCTTTTTAAAAACATGGCAAAAAAAGAAACGCTCATAGCATTGTTCTTGTCGGTGAAGATGTATCCGAGATTCAGAGCAAATTGGAGAAGTGGCAACAGAAGCTGGAGAATGTTGGCTTGAAAATCTGCAGAACCAAAATTGAAAATATGTTCTGCGATTTCGGCAGTCTCTCCAGTTCTGGAGCCGTAGCGCTTGATGGCGTGCTTTTCCCAGTCTGCTCCGACTTTCAGTATCTCGGTTCACTCGTGCAAAGCGATGGCGAAGTAAATCGGATGGTTAAGCACTGAATTAACACTGGATGGATGAAATGGCGGCAGGTCACGGGAACAATCTGCGACTCCCACATTCCCTTTAAACCTAAGGGGAAGATATATAAAACCATAGTAAGACATGCCGTCTTGTATGGGTCAGAATATGGGGCCACAAAAGGGATGAATGAAAGGCAATTGCATGTAGCCGAGATGAGAATATTAAGAGGGATGTAGGTGTTACACGAATGGATAGAATAAGAAATGAGTACATAAGAGGAAGCCTTAAAGTGGCACCGATAGCTGAAAAGTTGTATGGAAATCGGTTATCATGGTATGGGCATGTGATACGGAGGAATGAGGAAAATGTCGTGGAAAAGTTTTGAGTATGAATGCCGATGGGTATAAGAGTAGGGGGAGACCAAAGAAACGATGGATGGACTGTGTGAATGATGATATGGTTAGAAAGGGTGTGACTACGGAGATGACGACTAATAGAGAAGTGTGGAAGAAAAAGACATGTTGCGTAGACCCTAAATAAATTGGGATAAGGACAGGAGAATGATGATGAGGTTGCAAAACAAATAAAAAAGGTTTAACTGTAGCGGACTAGAGATACAATAGGTAGGTATGTTTTGTTTAAAGTATGGTTCTTGAATGTAACTAGGAACTCGTGAATTGGTTTAGAAATTAATCTCTTAAGATCGAAGAAAAGCGCAATTCCGCCGAAAGTTCCTATGACAAAAAAAAACCCTAATAACTAATAATAAAAATGTTAAAGTTTGTGAGGATGGGTGGACTTTTGTTACACTTTCACGCAAAAACGACTGAATGGATTTGGATGAAATTTGGCTCACAGATAGTTTATAACCTGTATAACGTAGGGTACTTTTATTCCCGGTAGTACGTTCCCGCGGCATAATTTCCGAACTACACGCGGGCGAATCCGCTGAAAAAGCTAGTAGGATATAATATCGAGGGAAAGAGTCTAAGTTTTCGATTATTTGAATAAATAAGAAAGAATACGTACTTTAGTTTAGAACGGGATAAAATCAAGTGGCCGTATGATTATTACGACATAGTTCACTCGTCTGGTCTTTTTTATTTTGTCTAAACGTATCACGAACGACTTATATTTGCAGCGTTTTATACCGTATTTTTGGTTTAAAATTATTTAAAACCACATTAAGCGGTTTAATATTGGTTTATGACGTTTCTTTAATAGAACGTACCGAGGATTCACATTTAGTGATCTAGACCACACCCACTGCCTGATTTAGGATGTATCAAGGGCAATATAAATGAAAAAAGCGGCCAAGTGCGAGTCGGACTCGCCCATGAAGGGCAGCAAGTAACGCGCGAATTATAATTATTATTTACTTAGGCACCTATTACAGATTTATTATTAGAAAATAATGGTTCACGGTTTATGCATAAGGTTTATCTTTATGACATTAAATGTTTTTAATATTTTTAAATTTGAGTTGATTGAATGAAAGGTAAATTGCGGTTTACGATTTATGAAGTATTAAAAAAAAACTACTTACTAGAACAGATCAGATAGCCCAAAGTCGTCTGCTGACCTTGTCTGTAACTTTTTCACTGACGTCGGTAAAAATCTAGCGAACAACATCCTTCTGTCTCATACCTCATCTACAGATAACTCTGTCTCCCCTCAACCTTCTGCCTCAGACTGTTCCGAAAACTATCAACCCAACTCACTCGTTATTTTAGAAGTAGATGAAGCGGACATTGAAACCACTATCCTACAGCTGCGGCCAGATTGTGCTACTGGATGGGATGGAATTCCATCTTCCCTTCTCAGAGAGTGCCGACGTGTACTGATTCCACCTATAACGCACATCTGTAATCGTGCTATTATTACTGGCGTGTTCCCTGATGCTTTGAAAAAAGCTATTATACACCCAATTTACAAGGGTGGGGACAGAGACTGCGTCAATAATTATAGGCCCATATCGGTGCTGTCAGCCTTATCAAAGATCTTAGAAAAAATACTGTACAAATCGCTCAAAAATTTTATGAATCGCTTTAATATCTTAGCCGACAACCAGTACGGATTCAGATCAAGTGTATCTACAGAGGACGCAGTGTTGGATTTGACAGAGCAAGTAGTGGAAAACCTAGACAAAAGAAATAGATGCCTATGTATATATCTAGATCTCTCGAAGGCGTTTGATACAGTTTCTGTCCCTATCCTCTCAGCAAAGTTAGAACGAATAGGTGTACGAGGCACTGCTTTAAATATATTTAAAGACTATCTTTCCCGGCGTAAGCAATATGTCAAAATAAGCGATTGTCTTAGCGAGGAACGGACAATCCTCTTTGGGGTCCCACAGGGGAGTAGTTGTTTTTGGTGTATATAAATGACCTCTGCACAATGTCACTTCTATACACCAAAATCTTTACATATGCAGATGATACAGCAGTATTTGTATGGGGACGGAATTGGCAGGTGGTCAAAGATAGAGCCGAATATTCCCTCTCCAAAATAATGACCTGGCTAAGACTAAATCTTCTTACACTAAACCTCAGCAAAACACATTTCCTACCCTTTTCTTTGAGACCCAACACTAAACCCCCGCCTGACTATTCCATAATACCACATACTTGCGAGGACCGATACAAATGTAGTACCTGCCAGGTTATCTCTCGGGTAGAATCGGCGAAATATTTGGGAGTGCTGATGGATGATGGACTGAGGTGGGACAAGCAGATTGGCTCGATCATTACCAGAACTAGGCGGCTAATAAATGTGTTCAGGACCCTAAGGGATTCTGCAACACTGAAAAACCTAAAACTAGTAAACCTGGCCCTATGTCAGTCCATTATGCAATACTGCATAACCGCATGGGGAGGTGCAGCCAAGACCTACCTGCTCGGGTTGGAGCGGGCACAGAGGGGTGTGCTTAAGGTTATGACCAAGAAACCGTACAGGTTCCCCACCTTCCAATTATTCTCTGAATTAAAAGTCCTCACTGTCCGCCAGCTGTATGTGCTCAAATCCATCCAAAGAAAACAAAGGAATGTTCCCTTACCTGACCCAAATAAGCGTAGCAAATCCTCCATATGCCCTACGATACCCTGCCGGACTTCATTTGCCAAACACCAATTTAATAGCTTAAGCAGCAAACTGTACAATCTCGCAAACAAAGAGCTGGACATAGCTACAATGTGTCGACAGGATATGAAAAAGAAAGTATTAGACTGGCTCCTAAAGATGGACTATCAGGAGACTGAAAGTTTATTCACATTCTTAACTTAGCATATTATAATATGATCTAAATCCTATACACACTGTCAACCGTTCTTACTTTTCCCGTCCTTACACACATTCAAAGGCGCGAATCAAACCAGACAATCACTCACTCCCATATTCACACACAACACACTTCCACCACATGCACATTTACACACATCCACCCAACTAACACAATTTCACACACACGCACATACAAACACACGTAACACTTTAGCATTATACTTTCTGTCCTACTCTTTTTGTAATAGATAAATAATTTTTACCTATACGTGTTACTAAATGGCAACAACCTTGGCTGTCAAGTTTGTATATTAATAGAACCCATGGCTGAACGCTGACCCCTAAAATACAGGTCCAGGCCTAGTTTGGGGGTTAGGATCATATTTGTGGCAATACATTCGTGTGCTTTTTTATTATGACTGGCTTGTAACATGGTATTTTTTAAGTGTCAAATAAATATTTCTGCTTTTTTTTTTATTATTTTGTCTAAACGTATCACGAACGACTATATTTGCAGCGTTTTATACCGTATTTTTGGTTTAAAATTATTTAAAACCACACTAAGCGGTTTAATATTGGTTTATGACGTTTCTTTAATAGAACGTACCGAGGATTCACATTTAGTGATCTAGACCACACCCACTGCCTGATTTAGGATGTATCAAGGGCAATATAAATGAAAAAAGCGGCCAAGTGCGAGTCGGACTCGCCCATGAAGGGCAGCAAGTAACGCGCGAATTATAATTATTATTTACTTAGGCACCTATTACAGATTTATTATTAGAAAATAATGGTTCAAGGTTTATGCATAGGGTTTATGTTTATGACATTAAACGTTTTTAATATTTTTAAATTTGAGTTGATTGAATGAAAGGTAAATTGCGGTTTACGATTTATGACGTATTAAAAAAAAACTACTTACTAGAACTCGTTCAAACCAATTTTCGGTGAAAGTTTACATGGTAATGTACATCATATATTTTTTTTAGTTTTATCATTTTCTTGTTTTAGAAGTTACAGGGGGCGGGACACACATTTTACCACTTTGGAAGTGTCTCTCGCACAAACTATTCAGTTTAGAAAAAAGTGATATTAGAAACCTCAGTATCATTTTTGAAGACCTATCCATAGATACCCCACACGTATGGGTTTGATGAACAAAAAATGAGTTTCAGTTGTAAGTATGAGGAACCCCCAAAATTTATTGTTTTTTTTTCTATGTTTGTGTGAAAATCTTATTGCGGTTCACAGAATACACCTACTTACCAAGTTTCAACAGCATAGTTCTTATAGTTTCGGAAAAAAGTGGCTCTGACATACGGACGGACAGAAAGACAGACAGTCATGACGAATCCATAAGGGTTCCGTTTTTTGCCATTTGGCTACAGAACCCTATAAACAGGTCAAATTAAATTAGCTAGCAATACTGTACCCACGTGATGAGTTCCTAGCGATAATGAAAACAAATAAAACAAAAATTGTCATCATTCGATGGGCGATGGCCAGTGACCGTAATATTTCAGTGGACTGCGTCGGCCGTATATCGCTCAGCTGTTTTGTGGATCTTAGACATTTTTTTGAATTTCCAATAACCATAACACAACAGTCGTTTGGTTGCCTTACTGTACATGTCACATTGTCATTAAAAATTTTGAACAAAGTTATAAAAATATAAAAATAAAAATGTTTTATTTATATACCCATCATCATATTCATCTGCCTATTCTTTTTGCTAACTATATTTGGGTCGGCTTCCAGTCTAACCGGATGCAGCTGAATACCAGTATTTTACATGGAGTGCCCTATTTTATATAAATACCCATGCTACACGATATTAATACCCAACACGTGGGTATGAATAAATGCTGCTGTTTATTGCCTTCTTCTTACATTCTAAAAATATGCAGTAGCTGAGCAAAAATCTAGACTATTTTTTAAATTGATACTTAGATATGTTACCGGCCAAACCCGATTTCAGGCCAAACTAGTTTGTCCTAGGCCAAACTGGTTTATTAAGCCTGGGCACCCCGATTTTATGGATTAGGTTAGGTTAGAATTGTGACCAAAAACGCGCGAGCCGAGCGAGCGAACCGAGCGGTGCCGCGGCAGCGGCTGGCGAACGCTACTTCCAAAGGCTGTTAACGAAACGGCTAATTAAGCTAGTTGGCTGCGACATATCACGCGTAGGATAAGTCTGTTTGGCCTAGGCCCCAGTTTGGCCTGAAATTTGGTTTGGACGGTAACTGATACAACACATTTTTAAATTAATATTTGATTATATACGCACATCAAGATTATTTTCAGTCTGTCTAATCATAAAGAAGTGCTATAAAAATGCTAATGGCTTCACATAATAAATTAAATTAAATATAATAATAAATGTAGTGAAATATTACAATTAGCCTTTTTTAACTTTATTTTTAAAGTATTACGTTACGTTAGTTGTACGGCCCACGTGGTCGTGGCTCTCAAACCGTTTTAAACGATTCTAAAACGGTCAAACGCAAACGTTCTTTATTTGAAAAAGTTAAAAGACATTATTGCTGGTCAAGTAAAGCTTAAAAAAGTTTGAAAATGTTTTGAACGGAGGAAAATTATAGATTATTTAATGTAGTAAAATATAATACCTACATGGGTACTGCGGTATGCTTTGCAAAACGTGTTTGTAGGATGTACATTCCACATAGGAACTCACTTAATCATACAAACAAGCATATAATATACATACTTAGTCGTTCCATGATAGTTAGTCGTAGTTAGTAATACACACGGCCAATCAATAACAACCAGTCCGAAACCTGGAGCGGAAGGCAGCGCAATTAATTATTTTTTTTACCTAATGGTGACCGGACGCGAGTGCGACGGAGAGAACATGCGCGAAAGTTCGGAGCTTTCCGTGATACTTCGGCTGGATTGCACCACCCTTTAAAATGTTATATTTGGGTACTAGAGTATTTGTAAATAATTAAAATCGTAATTTAGAGCACATATACAATCTCTTCTGTGACCATGCCCTCCCTAGACTAGTACTTTTAGATGCTCACTAGATGATAAAAAAAGGTTTAAAAAAAAACTAACGACTTCCAAAAAACACTAGAAAGCGTAAAATAATTTTCATTTCGGAAGTCGGTGTCTGGTCTTGTATTTTCGTTTGTTGTCGCCGACTTCTGAAATAAAAGTGTGTCAGCCACGCGGGCGAACTCTAAAACGGTTAACTCAAAAACAAACTATCAGAATATGACCTAATTTATATGGAACCACTCGGTTAGCATACCCTTTAAAACCAGAGAAGATTTTTTCAAATCTGACCGTTCAAAACTGAATTGTGAACCTCCATTTTGTGAAGTCGGTTAAAAAGAGGGCGTTGGCTTATGATCACACGCTAGAAGTGTAAACTTATATTTATGAGCCGAGCAGGTACCTATAGGAAATTTAGCGACACCGACCGACTGGAGCCGAGGTTACCCGATGATTCAGCGACACTACCCGACGGGAGCCGAGTTTACCCGATTCAGCGTCAACGCCCCACGCTTTGCTGGTTCATATTAGTTCTTCAAGTTTCAGAAATAGAGCAAACTGCGCCTTGGGAAGTTTTCACTTAAACAATTTGTACAAGATTGGAAATATTGGAATGCAAAGCTACATTTGTGCTAATAAAAACGGATTTGTATAACAAGTAGGTTTTCAGTTCCGTATGGGATGGGGGGGGGGGGGGTAATGGCCACCCTAGCATAGTATTTTGTTCTACAAGGGATGATCGGTTTGCCTACATAGGTATCTAGGCACGAGGTGTATGGTTTGGCGCATGCGCGTAGCGAGGGTGTTAACAGTTCGAATGCCTATATAGGTCTTTACCCCCGAGGTAAACACTCTGCTTTATCAGTTAAACTAACAATATGTATTATATATATATTTTAAATAATATATCTGATGGTGGTAGTCGCCATCATTAGGTATACGATCGGTCGTCAAGTAGAAAGTCCGTGGTCTCCTCAATACCAGCGCGCAGCGGTATGAATGGTCGACTGATCTGTTTGATTTAAGGGGAATCTAGTCGCTGGCTCGAACTCACTGATGGGCCTGGCTAAAAAGCACGCTGTCTCACCAGGCTTCGTATCCGACAAAGATAGTATCAGTCATGAGCAGTTAGAGACTAGTCTACATGCAAAACGTTATTGAGTGAAATGCAGGATCATTTATAGTAAAACAGGCGCGTAAAAATTTAAGAAAAGTCCTTCGGAAGATCGGGTTTTATGAAAAAATCACTGCGTAAATCAATGACCAATAAAGTTTGAACTTTTCGATAATTGAACTTTGTAGGTATCGACTTGGTTTTGGAGATTTTATGCTTCTTTTTTTACTTAAACACGCATAAACTTAGGTTAAATTTGCAAGAAAAACGAATCTTTGTTGGCTCATAACTTTTTAATGGCTTTTTATTTTAATATTCTGTTTCCGTACAGACAATATTAATAGTGAGGCAAAACCTTATCATGTTTAATTTTTTACATACATTGTCGAACAGTGACGTAATACACTCCCGAAGATTGTATGGAAAAAATGTTGACTAGATTCACCTTAAACTCGCAAAACAGAGCTTCTCCTATGGGTACAGACGCCAGCACATCAAGCTTGATGAACTGGCGTCAATATTTTTTTTCCAATTGAACATGAACCTTATGCTTATTTGATAAAGTTGGAAATGTATCAAAGAAATTAGACAGATTGCGGTAGCTTGATGTGCTGGCGTCTGGCGTCTGTACTAGAAAACAGATATAATACTTTTTTTTTTGTTGTTAATACATATTTAGGAAACACCCATACCGCTGTGGGCTTCGAACCCACAACCTCGTGATCAGCAGTCTGATAGTTGGACCACTAGACCATATTAATGATATTTTAGTCATTTGTATGCACGGAACAAAGAAAACACGGAAGTGCAAAGTAGGTGTGGAACGCGTGCCTCAAATAAGCGTTGTTACGCTTAATTGGTCCCAGTCGTGTTCTAACATCGCATCGAGTAGCTAGTCTCGCGACAAATTAATTTTTTCGTAGCTATGCCCAATTTTGCAGCGCACAAATGATAGTAGGAGAATAAATCTTAAAAATGGAGGTGTTCGTATCATCGATAAGTACGGTTTTATTTGTTTTCTAATCAAATTTTAGTTCATTTTAATTTACTCATAATATAATATAACGTCTAGTTAAAATCAACCTTATGCGATTAAAATAAATTTTATTTTGGATTGATTGTATTCACTATTTCGTTCTGGAAAGTACTTAGCTACTCAATTAGTGCTGTAGTCGGGTCGGATGTTGGTTTTATCGATGGATATTTATAAAAAAATTGTCATTTAATATTTATTACAAAATAACATTACCATACAAATGTAGGTTGCTTAACATTCATACACGAAATTTATTTTAAGAAGTGTATTACGTTGCACAGATGCTTTATAGCAAAAATGTAATCAAACTTTTACATAATAATTACGTCTTTCTTCCTACAGTTTTATTACTGAACTCCCAACAAGATTTCTGGTTTAATTCGAAAAAAGTATCTATCGATATCGAAAATGTGATTGAGAATTCAATGAACTCTGCACTGGTGTGACAGGTCGTACTTGGTCGAGTAGCACTAGATATCGACCTACGACTCGAATGTCAACCTTATCGTCATCACAATTATGTCTAAAATTGCGACCACTGAGAATACTGCCATCTATGGTCGAGTAGCGGAATTTACTCGACAATCGAATCTAGTTTGACTAGATTACAAAACGTTTTAAATACTTTCTGAGCTAAATCAAAATAAATCCTATCTATAGAGCATGCAGGTTTATTTCCAGACGTCGGGATCTGTGGCTTATGCTAGTTTAGACTAAAAGTAAAACGACAAATCAAACGAATTGTTTATTTGCAGTGCATTATATGATTATCGGTCTTTTTGTGTGAGTTTGGCGACAACGGTTCTTATAGTAATTTTGTTGCATTGCAGTTCCACCTGTTTTTTCTCTTCCACGTTTGTATGTATTTTTATAAATAAATAACTTGTAAACATTGAAACTAGTAGGTAAGCATTTCATTGCTTTCCAATTCTTTTAGTATTTGTTTCAAACTATTTAAATGCGAAAAAAGTCTAAGTAACTTTTATAAAATTATCAATACCTTTTATTCAAATCCCTACCACATGCTTCTAGTTTCTAATTAGGGCATTGCCAAACGGATTTACGGATTTATACATTTATCTACGGATTTTGGACCTCGGATATAATTTTATCGATAGAAAATCTATCGAGAGGCATAACCAAGTTGTTGTCTTCGTATGTTTACTATTCAAAGCTAGATGGCATAACTGACGCTCGAAATTAAAGTTTGTGTATGCCATCTGCACTTCCTTACAGCCGCTCTAATTTTGCTACATTATGCTAGATGGCGTCACTCACAAAAGTTCTTCACCTTTATGCTCTCTATTGTATCGTTGGCGAAAACAGACTTTCAAGTGATTCTAATTCCTTGTTACTAATAAACACGGAATAAAGTTATACCCAGAGTAACATAGGAATAAGAGGGCTCTGTATTTGTGACAATTTAAATAAATTGTTAGGTAACTTCTGTTTTTGACGTAAATTGATATAAATTTATTTATCCCGAACCCCAGCTGGTAAAATTTGATATCAGAAGTAAGGGATAAATTATGCCAGTTTCACCGAAGGAGGACAAAGATGGTATCCATACCAGGAGTCAGCGTCAGCAGGAGGTGAATCAGAAGCGGTTTGAAGTTTTACCGTCTGTATCGGTAAAACTGTGGTACCTGGTGGTAATCAGCCGACGATGAAGCCAGTATCTGGTACTCCTACAGCATCAGTAGCCATGGATATTTCTGCTCTAATGGCGATGCTGCTAGAGCAGGTCCGCTGACAAGAGGAACAGGCCTGCCGATTGCAAGAACAGCTTAAGCGTGACAAAGAGGAGCAGATCCTCCTTATAAAAGGTCTACACGCGACATTTGGTATTGATATCAAAGCCGTAAACGAGAAGTTTCAGCTACACGAGAGTCGTATCCCTGAGGCCGAAATCCAGATCGCTGATATGAGAAAAGCGTTTGGAGATCTGATACCTGGAGACAGGATTGCGGCTACTGTAGTTACTGCACCTTCCGTGCGCGGGTTTAATGTGCCTCCCTCCGATGGAACATCTTCCTGTTACACAATACCTAGTTTGGAGCTGTCATGGAACTAAAAGGGCAGGCCGTGACCGCGCTTTCTGGATTTTGTATGCCGATACACATATCTAATTACAGTTGAAGGCAAATTTCTTAGATGCGATGATAGGTAGGTACTAGAAAGATTTCCTTACCTTTATTAGATACTAAGTATATTTCGTCTGGCTCTTGATTTAAGAAGGAAGAAAAGGCGAAATCTTTCTTGTTTTGTACTTAAGGGCGCTTTCACATTTCCTCTCGAATTTGGTGTCCGTTACCCAGGCCAGATGTTGTCGAAAATGGTCATTTGAATCTTATAGATAATTAGTTTTGCGGCTTCTGTAATTGTTGCGCACATTTTTAAATTTGTTGCGCTTATAGTTTTTTAATTATTTCACAAAAACATTTCCTGCTGGGGTAACGTTACCCCAGCCAGACCTTTTTCTTTCTAATGGGAATATTTAAATAATTACTAGCTATAAAATTAGTTGTCTAGATGAAGTAAATGTTGTACCTTATTTTGTATTTGTTCTTTCATCGGTTGCGAAGTTATTCGAGATTTTGCTGGGGTAACGTTTTTGGTTTTGCTAGATCTTTGAAATGGTTAAGCGGATTCTTATCATATTTTGTACATGGCTTCTTGGGAATTAGTTTAAATTTGTTCTGCAATCAAAAAACCAAAATAATACATAGCTTAAAGGTTATTTCATTAAATAGAAAAACACTTCAATTGGTCCCAGCACTCTCAATAAGAGATCTAAAGACTTACTTTAAACGTTATTTTAAAGCTTGTAACTGCCTTCAAATGTAAGTGAAGTTTCATTAGTATCCTGTAAGTATTTAACAAGTTATGAAGATATTGAGTTCTTCACGAGCACGGTCTTGATGCGCGCGGTGTTATTTGGCCACTGGATTGGATATATGAACTGAATGTTATGTCAATTATTAGTTTTTTAGTTCAGTTGTATATCAGTAAAATTTCAGCTCAGTACATTGGATAATTAATGAGATAATACGATTAAAGTCATTAGGAAGTGAATGACCGTGGTAACCCGACCAAGTTTAGGTGGTTACGAAAAAGCGAAAACGCAAAACATTATGGTACCTTCTAATATAGTGTTACAAATTTAGTACAGACATGTACACAAGTTTAAAAAAACTACGTGATTATTAAATATTTTTTATTGACAGGTAATATAATCATTTCAATTGAACTTTTAAAGTATTATTAAACTTACACTTAAAAACAATCACAGATTAAAATTACAGATAGTAATTTTGCTTTTTTGAAATTTTCTATTATTTTTTAATTAAATTATAGATTTCAGTATACACAGTACACAGTTACAGTTTTTATTTAAATATACACATATTGGACTATGTAATGATCACAGACAATAAATAATATACAATGTTTTTTTTTGCGCATCAAACAACTTTTGCCAAGTTACGTGTCGGGGACTGTAATAGCGCGCGTATTTAGAGCATTTTTATTTACCTACACATTACATTTGTAATAATCTATTTAAGTCATGATCCATAGTAATAAAGATTGAACAGTGGCCAGCAGGTCAACCTACCTAAATCGTAGTAATATATACCTAGCTAGATATAAGTATGTACTCACCGTAGATTGAGAGTTTTACAGACGTAGAGGAGAACGTCAAACGATATTTTTTTATAACTGCACCACGCAGCCATAGTCGCCACCACACTCATACGTAGGTATTATGTCGCCATCACCGCGTCCATCATCGTGGCCCACGGCTATTGCTATGTTGCCATTCTGTTTATGCCTACAATAAAAACAAAGAGTACATTTTTTTGTCTAAATCCTTAATGGGGTTTCAATTGTAGTTTTGCTACCTACATATTTGAAACTCGAATCGTCATCTATTTGCGAGTTTATATCAACGCGAGTGTCGCAACAAGGTAATTATGGATTTCTTAAAGTCTACGTGTCCAAGGAGTTTGTGGAAATAAATAAATACCTACCTGTTGCGGTAGTCCCGACTCCCGACATTGATAACGATAAAAATCGGTCGCTAAGTCCTGAATTTCATTAATCAAGTTTCAAGTCATATTTTGACAATATACCTATACACAAAAACTTTCCACTTGAATCAATCTATCTATTAAAAAAAACTGCTTCAGAATCCGTTGCGTAGTTTTAAAGATCTAAGCAAACAGGGACAGACAAACGGGAAGCGACTTTGTTTTATAGGTACTATGTAGCAAAGGATAAATATGTCGTTATCGTTGTTGAGAATTCCAGTCTAGGTAATAATTAAGTACGAAAGAAAAGAAAATAATAAGTTCCTAAATTTAAATATTTAAGCCTTAAAAAAATACAGTTTTAGAAAAGTACCTAACAACATGTACATATTAATAATAATTTTGCTACTATTTCTGTAGTTACATTATACAAGCTTACCTTGTTCGTGAATTCATCAAGCAGCCTGCACCATAACTATGATCATCAATAGAAGCTCTCCACATTAGCAGTAATTCGCCACACTTATTATTTTACATTAGCTCTCACGCACTCTATATTTGCAAAAACAGGAAACGGAACTGCCGAAACGCATGCGCACTCTACAAAATGAATTATGTGATTACGGAGCATGTTTAGTGCGATATGCAAACAATGCGCCCCTTCACCCCACCCCTTCCGCGTCCCACCGAACGACATGTTATATCAGTGATTTTTGATAAGTTTGTGCAACTGGAAGATAATAATAATGTTTTCGTAGTACAGATATTATTATATTATTAATGTATTTAACAGTGTACGCGTCTGTACCGAAATTGTAAGGTGTATTATACTAAACATTTCAAAAGATAGTATAATGTTCTGCGTTTTCGCTTTTTCGTAACCACCTAAACTTGGTCGGGTTACCACGGTCATTCACTTCCTGATGACTTTAATCGTATTATCTCATTAATTAGCCAATGTACTGAGCTGAAATTTTACTGATATACAACTGAACTAAAAAACTAATAATTGACATAACATTCAGTTCATATATCCAATCCAGTGGCCAAATAACACCGCGCGCATCAAGACCGTGCTCGTGAAGAACTCAATATCTTCATAACTTGTTAAATACTTACAGGATACTAATGAAACTTCACATACATTTGAAAGCAGTTACAAGCTTTAAAATAACGTTTAAAGTAAGTCTTTAGAGCTCTTATTGAGAGTGCTGGGACCAATTGAAGTGTTTTTCTATTTAATGAAATAACCTTTAAGCTATGTATTATTTTGGTTTTTTGATTGCAGAACAAATTTAAACTAATTCCCAAGAAGCCATGTACAAAATATGATAAGAATCCGCTTAACCATTTCAAAGATCTAGCAAAACCAAAAACGTTACCCCAGCAAAATCTCGAATAACTTCGCAACCGATGAAAGAACAAATACAAAATAAGGCACAACATTTACTTCATCTAGACAACTAATTTTATAGCTAGTAATTATTTAAATACTCCCATTAGAAAGAAAAAGGTCTGGCTGGGGTAACGTTACCCCAGCAGGAAATGTTTTTGTGAAATAATTAAAAAACTATAAGCGCAACAAATTTAAAAATGTGCGCAACAATTACAGAAGCCGCAAAACTAATTATCTATAAGATTCAAATGACCATTTTCGACAACATCTGGCCTGGGTAACGGACACTCGAATTTGAGCGTTTGTCTCGAGATTTGATGATATTTTGATGAAATGTGTTTTAGTAGTACATTATGATATAAGTGCGGTAATTTTCCATAGATTTTAGATTTTTAAAAGTACCGTTCGTTTTAGACGGAGCATCTTGATAAACCGTGCGTTAAAAGATCCTTTACGAGCAAATGTGTTATAAAAAGTATTTTGTAACACATTTGCTCGTAAAGGGTCTCTTATTACACCAATTTCAATATCGTAATGTATGTCATTACGCACTTGTGCGTTATTGTAATGAAAAACGCACGGTTTATCAAGATGCTCCGTCTAAAACAAACGGTACTTTTTAAAATCTTGGCAAAGAGTTTTTATGTCAGAAAAGTGGTCAACATTTTATGAATAAAATTAACTTTGAGAGATAAAATATAAAAAAATAAACATTTAATTCTTTAATTTAATTAGTTTTGACAATAAATTACAACCATTTATCTGTAACCAAAAGAAAAAAATATTAATTTAATTTATTAGTTATACTGGCTGTTTTTGTGCCTTTGCCTTAAAAAAAAGCGCTGATGCCCGCGCATCGCTAATTTGTGAACAAGTAATAATCAATTTTACAAATTTTTCTAACTGCTTTAAACAAGTGATTAAAGATTTACTCGCTTAAGAAAGTCCGACTTTTATTTATTTCCTCGCATATATGTTATAAAACGTCGTATGACAAACGTGCGCTTTGAAAATTTCAGCCTCTGCTTTCTTGTAGCCCTCGCCTACGGCTCGGGCTAGCAATATCGCCTCGGCTGTAATTTTCAACTTACCGCACTTATATCATAATGTAATAACTAAGGTTACTAAGTTAACTTGCTTGAAAAAAAATACAGTCTATTTAAAAGTAAAATAATCTTTTAAAACAACTGTTGAATGCAACGCTATGAATCAGTAACGGGCTTTTTTTTTTTTTCTGGGTGGGAAATCATCAAATAACTTCTCCCGCTCTGGGTGGAGCGGGAGGGCGTGTCAGACTTTTACTGACTAAAACCCACCCGTGTTCCCTCAGTTGCCTGTGTGCCAGGGGCGGCAGTATCTCTTTCGAACAACCCGCACCCCCGGCAGGCATCGGCCCTTGCGGGCCCCATCTGTTGCTGCTGACATCTCTTTGAGGCGCGCGTGGAACACAACGCGCCGTCGACCCGGGCTTGGTCCTTACCGGACAGCGAGCTACCCATTACTCGCCGTCCGCAAGCCCGTGCCTACGGTGGCCGGGAATCAGCCTGGGATTCCCGACGCCCAGGGCGTCTCCTGCGAAGGCCACGGCTGTGAGGGCGCATGTACTGCATCTCCCTCACGTGCGCCGCCTCCCTCTTTGCGAGCATAACTGCTTCGCTGAAGGAGGCGACTGCCAGCCATGCCCTCTCGCTCCGTACCATGGCCTGGACCAGGGTCGGACGCGAGAGATCGCCGCCGCCGACCACCTCCACGAGGACACGGCGTTGCTCCGCCCAAGCTGGGCAGAACTCCACCGTATGCTCCACCGTGTCCTCTGGGCGATCTTCGCAATGGAAACACCCGGGCGTTTCCTCCCGCCCTATCCGAAACAGGAACCTCCCGAAACAGCCATGTCCGGTGAGGACCTGTGTCAGGCGGAAGGTGAGGACGCCATGCCGCCTCTCAAGCCACTCCTCAAAGAGGGGACTTACCGCCGCAATCGCGGCGTGCCCAAAAACCAGTAACGGGCTTTAGATATAAGTCCGCGCCGGTATGTTCCTGGGCGTCCGAAATACGAATCATAATGGTTAGCATGCTGAGTAGCGTAGGTACTTCACTAGACACACACGCGCAATCAGCTACCACGCGCCGTTAAATTTACCTAAAACTGAATACTTCTACTTCTACTTCTACATTCTGTTGGATTCTGAATGCTCAGTTCAACGTTGAGAGTTGAAAATCCAGTGCGCGACAATACCTGGCCGCGATATTTTTACGTCCGTTCCTGTCTTATGAAATTCCAATGTAGAACTACCGAAGGTAGGCAATAGTTATTTGTTAAACAAGAGTGCAAAGTTGCTTTTCAACCACGTGCTCAATTTTGATGCCGAAGCAAGCGAAGGATTCTAAAAATTAGAATCCTGAGCGTTAGGTAGCGAAGGAATCAAAGAGCACGAGATGAAAAATCTTTGCACTCGAATGCAACACATAACTTTTCATTCCACCTCAGCGAGGAAATGACTAAATGCAAAAAAATAAAACATTTACAATCACAAGATACTTTTATTTCAATTTAGGTATTAACTACTACATTATGGTAAGTAAGTAACTATTACAAAATAATCTTTAAATTACAATTAACAATGAAAGTAACGTTGCTACAGTTAGGTAGGTACTTACCTAAGTTGAGTGTAATATTTCTGTTAGGTACTGTAATGTTGGTGTTAGTGACTTGAGTACTGAGGCCCTAGTGTGAGTTTCATTTAACCACTATCACTGTTGCCAACCCCCAAAAACTAAAAAACAACAGCTCGCAAAAAAAAAACAGGAGAAAACAGTAGGTAAAGAAAAAAAAGGCAGATTTCATACTTTTGCTCATATAATTAAAACAATGAACAATTTTCTTAGTTACCAGAACTCACATACATTGTTATATTAATAATCACAACAACAAAAAAATAAAAATCAAAGTAAAATTATTTTCCACTTTCATTCTCAATTGCCTCATTTTCAATATTTTCACACTCATTTTTCTTTTTAATAGTTGTAGTCGATATTCTGTTGCGTAATTTTGTTTTCATAATATTTAAAGCAGAAAATAACCTGCATTTTATTACATAGTGGTTATCAAAAAAATATTTGCATAGTGTAATAGGTGGCGCTGAACGCTAATCGAAAAACAGTAAAAATTAGGAATGAAACAGAAAACAGGGACATCAATGTGAAAACAGCAAATCTACTGTTAAAACAGTAGGGTTGGTAACACTGACCACTATACTAAACGCAGAGAACGCTTTCGGCGTTCCGATTGGCTCTGGATTGGTGACGGACCAATCGGAGCGCCAAACGAGCTCACTGCGTTTGGTGTAGATGGTTAAATGAAAATCACACTAGGGCCTCTGTTTTTCGGTAAACTATTTGTCATATAAACTTAATAGTTGTACCAATTTACTTTAAGGCTTCTTCAAACAGCCGCGACGCGACACTTGTAGAACAAATTCCATTAAGTTTTCATAGAAATTGTTCTACGAGTGTCGCGACGCGACCGTCGCGTCGTGCTAGTCTGCACGAGCCTTTATAGAGAGATCCAAAATAGTGTTTTCTGTTTCCCGTGGGTTACACGTTAAGTTTCCTCACTATCCTTTGTAGGCTTTTGGTCAACTGCGCCTGCGGCGACCGGCCATTCTCAGGGAGATATTTTGAGTACCTAGGTAGATGTTCTTACTGCTGATTTTGGTAGTGTTATTTAGGTATTACATTTGAGGGGCGTTGCTTGCTTCTTCTTCTCGATACCTATAACCAGCCAGCCTAGAATTTGGCTACGACCTTGTCACTTTCAGCAGTGTCCATCAACTACTTTAAAGTGCAGACAACAGGGACACGCTGGGCAGGATATTAAGTGCCCCATTGTTTGAGGGACAGCACCACAAATACACTCCAGGGCGCAGTCGCTGCTTTTCTGTTTCATCTGAAGAAAGTAACGTATCTCGGTGAGTCTAGACTTTGTAGGTACATTAGTGTGCGTTACCCAGGCCAGATGTTGTCGAAAATGGTCATTTGAATCTTATAGATAATTAGTTTTGCGGCTTCTGTAATTGTTGCGCACATTTTTAAATTTGTTGCGCTTATAGTTTTTTAATTATTTCACAAAAACATTTCCTGCTGGGGTAACGTTACCCCAGCCAGACCTTTTTCTTTCTAATGGGAATATTTAAATAATTACTAGCTATAAAATTAGTTGTCTAGATGAAGTAAATGTTGTGCCTTATTTTGTATTTGTTCTTTCATCGGTTGCGAAGTTATTCGAGATTTTGCTGGGGTAACGTTTTTGGTTTTGCTAGATCTTTGAAATGGTTAAGCGGATTCTTATCATATTTTGTACATGGCTTCTTAGGAATTAGTTTAAATTTGTTCTGCAATAAAAAAAACAAAATAATACATAGCTTAAAGGTTCATTAAATAGAAAAACACTTCAATTGGTCCCAGCACTCTCAATAAGAGCTCTAAAGACTTACTTTAAACGTTATTTTAAAGCTTGTAACTGCCTTCAAATGTATGTGAAGTTTCATTAGTATCCTGTAAGTATTTAACAAGTTATGATGATATTGAGTTCTTCACGAGCACGGTCTTGATGCGCGCGGTGTTATTTGGCCACTGGATTGGATATATGAACTGAATGTTATGTCAATTATTAGTTTTTTAGTTCAGTTGTATATCAGTAAAATTTCAGCTCAGTACATTGGATAATTAATGAAATAATACGATTAAAGTCATCAGGAAGTGAATGACCGTGGTAACCCGACCAAGTTTAGGTGGTTACGAAAAAGCGAAAACGCAGAACATTATACTATCTTTTGAAATGTTTAGTATAATACACCTTACAATTTCGGTACAGACGCGTACACTGTTAAATACATTAATAATATAATAATATCTGTACTATGAAAACATTATTATTATCTTCCAGTTGCACAAACTTATCAAAAATCACTGATATAACATGTCGTTCGGTGGGACGCGGAAGGGGTGGGGTGAAGAGGCGCATTGTTTGCATATCGCACTAAACATGCTCCGTAATCACATAATTCATCTTGTAGAGTTTCCTGTTTTTGCAAATATTTATAGAGTGCGTGAGAGCTAATGTAAAATAATAAGTGTGGCGAATTACTGCTAATGTGGAGTGCTTCTATTGATGATCATAGTTATGGTGCAGGCTGCTTGATGAATTCACGAACAAGGTAAGCTTGTATAATGTAACTACAGAAATAGTAGCAAAATTATTATTAATATGTACATGTTGTTAGGTACTTATCTAAAACTGTATTTTTTTAAGGTTTAAATATTTAAATTTAGGAACTTATTATTTTCTTTTCTTTCGTACTTAATTATTACCTAGACTGGAATTCTCAACAATGTTAACGACATATTTATCCTTCGCTACATAGTACCTATAAAACAAAGTCGCTTCCCGTTTGTCTGTCCCGGTTTGCTTAGATCTTTAAAACTACGCAACGGATTCTGAAGCAGTTTTTTTAATAGATAGATTGATTCAAGTGGAAGGTTTTTGTATATAGGTATATTGTCAAAATATGACTTGAAACTTGATTAATGAAATTCATGACTTAGCGACCGATTTTTATCGTTATCAATGTCGGGAGTCGGGACTACCGCAACAGGTAGGTATTTATTTATTTCCACAAACTCCTTGGACACGTAGACTTTAAGAAATCCATAATTACCTTGTTGCGACACTCGCGTTGATATAAACTCGCAAATAGATGACGATTCGAGTTTCAAATATGTAGGTAGCAAAACTACAATTGAAACCCCATTAAGGATTTAGACAAAAAAAAATGTACTCTTTGTTTTTATTGTAGGCATAAACAGAATGGCAACATAGCAATAGCCGTGGGCCGCGATGATGGACGCGGTGATGACGACATAATACCTACGTATGAGTGTGGTGGCGACTATGGCTGCGTGGTGAAGTTATAAAAAAATATCGTTTGACGTTCTCCTCTACGTCTGTAAAACTCTCAATCTACGGTGAGTACATACTTATATCTAGCTAGGTATATATTACTACGATTTAGGTAGGTTGACCTGCTGGCCACTGTTCAATCTTTATTACTATGGATCATGACTTAAATAGATTATTACAAATGTAATGTGTATAACATGTTATGTCATATAGTTTGTACGCACCGTAAGTTTAGTGTTAACTGAAAAAAACCATTGTATATTATTTATTGTCTGTGATCATTACACAGTCCAATATCTGTATATTTAAATAAAAACTGTAACTGTGTACTGTGTATACTGAAATCTATAATTTAATTAAAAAATAATAGAAATTTTCAAAAAAGCAAAATTACTATCTGTAATTTTAATCTGTGATTGTTTTTAAGTATAAGTTTAATAATACTTTAAAAGTTCAATTGAAATGATTATATTACCTGTCAATAAAAATTATTTAATAATCACGTAGTTTTTTTTAAACTTGTGTACATGTCTGTACTAAATTTGTAACACTATCCTACATATTTTAGAAGGTACCATAATGTTTTGCGTTTTCGCTTTTTCGTAACCACCTAAACTTGGTCGGGTTACCACGGTCATTCACTTCCTAATGACTTTAATCGTATTATCTCATTAATTATCCAATGTACTGAGCTGAAATTTTACTGATATACAACTGAACTAAAAAACTAATAATTGACATAACATTCAGTTCATATATCCAATCCAGTGGCCAAATAACACCGCGCGCATCAAGACCGTGCTCGTGAAGAACTCAATATCATCATAACTTGTTAAATACTTACAGGATACTAATGAAACTTCACATACATTTGAAGGCAGTTACAAGCTTTAAAATAACGTTTAAAGTAAGTCTTTAGAGCTCTTATTGAGAGTGCTGGGACCAATTGAAGTGTTTTTCTATTTAATGAACCTTTAAGCTATGTATTATTTTGGTTTTTTGATTGCAGAACAAATTTAAACTAATTCCTAAGAAGCCATGTACAAAATATGATAAGAATCCGCTTAACCATTTCAAAGATCTAGCAAAACCAAAAACGTTACCCCAGCAAAATCTCGAATAACTTCGCAACCGATGAAAGAACAAATACAAAATAAGGCACAACATTTACATGAAGTAAATGTTGTGCCTTATTTCTAGACAACTAATTTTATAGCTAGTAATTATTTAAATATTCCCATTAGAAAGAAAAAGGTCTGGCTGGGGTAACGTTACCCCAGCAGGAAATGTTTTTGTGAAATAATTAAAAAACTATAAGCGCAACAAATTTAAAAATGTGCGCAAAGAGTTAAGCATTCTTTACGATAGCCCTGTATATGCAATCAGTCACACATCAGTCGTCCTAATCGCCATTATGTCGTAGCAGTATGGATGATATTCGTTTTGGTTGTGTTCCCACTGATTTGAGTTTGATTGTACATAGTGTCTGCATAGTTAAAATGTGTGCAATACTTTGGTTGGGAATAATGAATAAAAAGCAGCCGTAGTTATTCATAAATGTAATTTTAATCGTTTTCCGTGTCTCAACTTTTCTCTTACATTAGATACATTTAAATAGAACTCAAATACAAAACTTATAATCACTCCTTTTAATTAAACTTAAAAATTAATCTCTTCTTATACTAAAGTTATGTAATGCACCAAGAACGCGCATTTTTTACAAAGCCAATCAAAATCTATATATTTTTCTTGTGTAAACAGTACACAGTATCCTTAAAATTAGAACAATAAACTATATGTAATTGAATTCAGAATCTTAGATAATTTACATTTATTCCCACTTGCTCAATTATCTAATTTAGCGTTATGAAGTCTCAGTTGGTTTTCGAGTTCCTAACCATTTCCAATTTTTTCTTGAAATGGAAATTAAACTGTTCTCTTGAAAATTTTGTACGAAATTGAGTTTGTAGTTAAAAAACTAGATAATATTATCTATGATTCTGAGTACAAGCGTATTCGAATATAAAAGACCGGTTGATTGCACACCTTGCGAATCTCGAAATCACAAGGCCATCTACTACCTACTTAAGAAAATGTTTTAGGTTAAAATGTAGCTTCACCAAAAACTAGTGATGTCGTCACAGACCCGATATGTCGCAACACGTGTTTGTAGGAAGTACATTCCACTTAGGAACTCATTTAATAATACATACAAGAAGTTATTAGAATCGTACCGTGATAAATTACTCGTGGTTATTAAGAATACATAGCCGATGAATTATGACTGGTCCGAACTTTGCGCAAGAGGCTGCGCAATATTTTTTTTTAGGGCCCAATGATGAGTGTGTGATAGGACATGCGCGAGAGTTTGGAAACCATTCCTTGATTCATCGGCTTTATTGCACAACCCTTTAAAATGTGGCATATTATTAAAGAGCTTGAGTATTTGTAAATAATCAAAACCGTAATTTAGAGCACATACAGCCTCTTCTGTGACCATACCCTATCTAGACTAGTACTTTTAGATGCTTAGTAGATGATAAAAAGGACGGTGTGGGCTTATGACCACACGCAGGAAGTGATATGAGCCGAAGATACCCGATTCAGTGTCACCGACCGACTGGAGCCGAGTATACCCGATTCAGCGTCAGGGCCCCGAATGTGCACTGTTCAGAAAGAGCGCAAAGTGCGCTCTAAGAAGTCTTCACTACAAAAACTTTGGAAGTCAAAATAGCCATAGAAAGCACAATTGAGCCATTAAAAACGGATTTATACAAGTAGATTTTCAGTTCCGTATACATTGTAGGACTAAATATAAGTACATAATTGGCATTTAGTTCTGTTAATGCAAAACAGGCCTATGTCCAGCAGCGGACGTTTTTCGGCTGAAATGAAGAATGCGATATTATAAATATACCATACGAATATTATAAATTCGAAAATAAGTCTATATGCAGACAGACCACGCCTAAACCATGATGGATGATACTTGGCTTATTGAAGAAGAATGTAGTCTACTTTTTGTACCGGAAGAAAGTACTACTTACTCGATAATTTTACACATACCCGCGGGCTGACCCGCTGGCAGAAATAAGTAGGTAATAATTATAGAAACTTCTAAAAATAAACTAAATCTGATAATAAATTTTAAAATATTTAATTTGTAAGTTTTAAAACATTTCAGTAGCAGCCAGAGTTTCCAAGTTAGCCGACTTCCTTTTGCTCCCACGGACGTAATAAAATCGCGGAAATCAGACAGTTGTTTGATGTTTTGCGACGCTCTGGGATGCACTCGAAATAATTCTCAATTCTTGGTTCAACATCGAGAGTTGAAAATGCAGTATGAAACTGTCATGATGTGACCCTAAAATTATACAGTAATATTTCGTACTCATCAACGCTGTATCCACGGGGCCTTAAATATCGATTCCCATGTAATTGGTGAAGTTTCGCCAAGTTATTAATTTGACCGTGTTTAGCTTATGCCTACGTAATAATCACACGCCACTCATTTTAAGGTAGACTAAACATGTTCTCGACATTATGTATAACTATTTATCATTTTTGACAATTATTTACAATATTACAGTACCTACACTATGTCAAGTTGGAACATAGTATAAGAATATTCACTCCCGAACTATAGAGCCACCATGCAGATTATTTAAATGTAGGTATAAAGGTCCAAAACATCAAAACAACTTATAAGTAAAAAAAAAGTTCTTATGCAGTTCTGAAGCCGACATACAAACTATCATTTAGGGTTGATCCAAATTTGAATTCACAAATACTTACATATCTAAAAAGTTACAGACCTTTATACAAAAAAAAAATCAGGGTGGCTCGCTTCAGCTGGTTTGCTCTAAGTATATTAACTTACAGGTTTGTCTACACAACAATATGTATAAAAATATGTAAATGGCTACCGCTGCTTATCAGCCATTTTGAAGTAAGTGTGAGTATAAGCATACATTATAACAACGCGCTTTGGGTTGTATGTTGGAGGGCAATTTATTTCGAATTGTCTGATAAATAATAATTATTATTTACGTGTTATTTCATAGCAAGCCTTATTTGAAAGTATTAAAGTTGATAAGTTTTTACTACATACTGTGACAAAATCGAATATTAAACGCCTTGTCAAAATCGCATTTTCTGTTACATATCGAACATTTTAATTAATTACATATATTAAAATGTTTGTCTTTACTACTCTTAACATTTTAAGCTTAATCCTAGACAATATTCAAATTAATGTTAGCAGTCATACTGGCAACATTGTGAGGAACTAAAGGGAGTAAGCAACAAAAAAAATCGTAGTTTTTTTTTTCAATCTCGCAGACTTAATTTGACACAAGCAACTTGCCATCAAGTTTTTAAAATATGAACATTATAGGCTGATTATGAATATTAATCAAATCAAGAGTTCACAAATTTATTATTGGATTGTGGCGCAATTAATTAAAATAACACAAAAACTGATAACCTCATGAATTGTCAGTTGAGTCTCCGAGATTTAGAATTAATACAGATTAGCTGCTTATATAAAAATAACATACCCATGAATAGTTAACAAGCCAAGGCCAAGTCTGAGTGGGCAACAAATCATAGATATAGGAAAGGTCGGAAATCCTTCGAAACGTATACCGTCAAACTGGGTGAACGAAACTTTAAAAGGGATTTTATCATTTAATTAACATATTTTGTAGCCAAAAAGGCCTCTAATGTCTTAACTGTATTATTATTAACGATTAACTGCCCTTGTTGACAACCAACTTTATTATTTCAACATTTAAAAACCATTTTAAAGTTTTGTCCCCATTCACTTTGCATGCCTATTCATCCCGTTTGTAGGTACTTGACTTGCGACTAACGTTAAAAATACCTACTGTTTTTAGAATGATTGATGATAACATGACATCACGCCTGTAATCCAAGAAGAGTTAGACAGAGGTGCACCTATAGTACAACCACATTTCGCCCGTAATGTTTAAGTCTCATGTCACATATCGATATAAACATTTGAAGCATGTGTATGATTGATAGTAAAATATATAAAAAATACATATCCTACGTTAACACAAGACAGTCAGGTGCGTCGTACTTGCAACCGGCTTGCGTGTATGACCAGATTTATGAACGCAAAAGGAGTATGTAAGGATTGTAACAAATGGTGTTCTGTAGTTTCTGCATACCCCCATGGGAGGAAGTAGTGAGTTTATGTATGTAATTGGTTCTTAACCATTTAACCGCCCGACTTCATATCAGGGGCTCAAGTCTGCTATTTTTATAAATTTGTCATTCCAACACGATCCCATTGTCATTTTGCTAAAAGTTCGTAATGTGCTAAATTCATGATGGTCGATCATTGGTCGGTCAATGGTCTCGTAATAGAATTGTGTTATATATAATGGTATTGTCGTATTGTCATTATTAAAAAACCCCTTTAGTAGAAATGATTTTCCAAAAACTACTACTAAATTTGAACTTTTATTCATGCTCGATTTCATTTATATATATTTTTACATATTATTTATTAGTTTCTTAGTGTAAAATTTTAGCAGATTACCGCCTAAGTCGGTCATTCATTTGTCATTATGTACGAGATTACCATTAATGCCATTTCTTTCAATGGAGTGTCAGTGGCTGACCATTAGAAAGTCATAATGACGCCATTATATTAGTAGATTACCAAACTTGTCAAAATCAACAATTATGAAATCAATGATAGACCATTCTGACACTATTGTAATAGCAGACTTGAGGCCCTGTTGTCGTGCCCCCAGCGCCCGGCACAGTGAATAACAAAATAAATACCTACCACAAAGAGGGATATGCAATACTTAAGTTTTTACAACAGATTAAACGAGCTGTGATGGTCGTAAATATACGACCCTGGCGAAATGGACTCGAAAATATTTGTCGGATTAATCCGAAGTAAGCAGTTAAAAGGTTAACTTATTATTCTCGTCTATTCAAGGTTTGCCTGGCCTCTATCAGTGACAATATGGCTATTATACCCCGATGTTATCTTAGTGAACAGTACAAAGGCAACGTAGTAGTCATATTCATATTTCAGATGATCAGATAGGATATTGTATGTCACAGTTGATCTCAATCATCATAAAAGAATATAGTACATACAGCCCATGTACCATCGCGGACACTGGCGGTCGACCACTTTTCACCCTTATTTCTGAAGGCATCAAGTGCGGTCCGATGGGGGGTCCTAGGGGTCATGACCCCCCAAAGCCGTAAACGTAAAGCTTAAAATAGTAATTTTTCGAAAATATAATAAATTTTCTTATTAATATGTAGGTAGTCTTTGTCTTTGACCCTCCAAAGTTTTTGGCTGCGACCGCGCCTGGAAGGCATAAGGGTAAAAAGTGCTTCACCGCTATTGTCCGTTGTAGCATAAGGTTGTTGCATCATGGCCGGTGTGAACACAGGCTTTCCGGACTGTCGCGCATGTTCTATCTATCACTCACACTCTTCTCATGTCACAATTTGGTTCCGAAAAAATGTTATTGCGCAGCCTTCTGTTCAAAGTTCGGACCGGCCATGATTACATACTCTTGCTCGGCTTAGGCCCGTTTAAATCGGAGCTAGTTTTGCTTTTCCTTGCCATGACTCTATATATAAGATTACTTACAAGTATGTCATAAAATAATTAATACATGTCATTACTGTGCGTTTTCATCTTATAATACAGGACTGAATCGTTTTATATTAGATCACGTGCGCACGATTTTGAACTGTAGGTGTTGAACCGAGAATCCAACAGGGTGCATCTCACCACGTCGAAAATACACATTATTCGATTTTCAACTATCGGCGACAAGCAGTGCTTTGAAATTCAAGTGCGCGAAAAAATCGGCCGCGATTGTCTTACATTTCAACTACAAGCCATGTAAAATATTGATCTTTATTGGTAAAACATAATTTTGCCTGCTGCTGTTTTTATTTCAGTCATCTTATTTTATTTCTGTGTTGGAATATTATCTTGAATAACGAAGGTAGTACCTTAGTTGCTTTCCTAATGAAATATTTACTCGTAACTTTCAAGTTTGTTATATTTTTATGAAATATTTTTTCTTACGGTTGAATTATGATTTATAGCGCATATTTGTTTACAGTATATATTTTTGTATTGCAACTTTTCCTTTTATAACTTAACGCCTTTAGAAAGCATTGGAATAACTTGACTTCAGAAATTCCTTGACCTGAGGCGTAATTGCGCTTTTATTTTCACAGTTCAACAACATTCATTGAATTATTGACGTTGTTAAGCATGCAAATTCTTCAAACAAGTGAAGTGAAGTGTTTTGAATTTCTTTCAAAATTATTCAGATTCTGATTGAAAGCGGGTTACGCAATTAGGGTGCCGGCTATGATATGACACTGAATTGTAAATAATATTTCATTAAAACAAATCCTTTAAATTCAAACATGCTCCGATCTAATAGACTTCAAAATAAGTATGTACTTAACTGAACAATAATTATGTATATGAAATTAAAATATAAATCATTAGAAACACATTTAAACTATTTCGAGTTCACTCAACAAAATAAAGTCTTTTACAAAATGTTTGTGACACATTCCGTTTCCAGAGTCAACACAAAAACTTTTTAATCACAGTTTGCCCCTTTCACACGATAATTTAAACATATACTGTTTATATATACAGTCTATGAGTTAGGTAGAGGTTTAAGAGGCCCTAAACTTAGTAGTCCATCAGCTCCTAAAGCTTGCAAACTGTTTGTCATACCATTTTGTACGTTATGTACTGAGATTACTGGTATGCCGAAGCATCCGCCCGCTTGCTCCCTATTCGCTAGCGGTATAAAACTATATATACCTAAACTACTCAAACGTTTCAGGTTTTCTTCTTGTGATAGGTCCACAACGGGCAGTCCGAGTTCTCTATTGGGTCCCGTCACATTGTGGAATATCCTTTTATGATGTTGCAACTGTAATGATTTTGGATATGAAGCTGGACATTCATCACATTTGAAGACTGGTATTTTGCTCTGAGGATGTGCGCTAGACATGTGAACGGAGAGAGAGTTGTGGTTCATGAACATTTTCTTGCATATCTTGCAGGCTAGCATGCCGCCGCCGACTTTAGACTCTGGTATGGAGAAGTTACTTGATTTCGACGTGTGTTTGATGCTCATACCGGCGCCGAGGTTCGGGATATGAGGAATGGGACGCTCTGGAGTCGGGGACCGACTCTTCTGCTTTTGTTTAACGCTTATACCTCGCGATGCTAACACATTAGCCATAGCATTAGCTTCTGTATTCACTTTCTTCTTCGTGATAGATATTTGGCTGCCAAGATTTAGTTTATCTTTCGCGCCTTGCACGCTCTGGATCATCGGTAGTCCTTCCCTCTGTTTCTGCATCGCCATGACTTGACAGTCTTCGTTGTCATGCTTGCCTGGTAGCAACATGTCTGTTCGTCGTTTCTGGCCAGGTCCACCGGGCATAGGCGCTGGTCGCTTCATGGGCATTCGCACTCCTGGTTTCTGCTGCCGAACTTGAGCATGTACTTGAATACCTGGCCTTATTCCGGGTCGAGGGCCTCTAGGATTAGCCATGCGTGGTCTCGTCCCTGTAATAGTTGCGCCGGGTGCCATTCTGATCTGGTTCGGTGCAGGCATTTGTCCTCCTACCATTTGGCCGGGAGCTGGTGCTTGGCCTATGTGGTCTGGTCCAGGCATGCCTATAGCCTGCCCGGCTGGGAAGGTTTGTACGTTTTGGATCTTAATACCACCTGCAAGTGGTTTCATAGCCCCGCCCGGGCTTGAGGAAGGTACGTAAGATGATCCGGGTGGACCCATTTGACCCAATGCTTGTCCCAGCTGCGAGTTAATTCCGCCGGTAGGCGCTTGACCATACACGGCTTGCTGCATACCCTGAAGTGGCGAAGACACGGAGTAAGGAGATGAGGAAGGCGGGAACTGCCCCTGCGACATACCCCCAGGATAGCCCTGAGGTTTAGGCTGTTGGAACTGCCCATAACCTGGCTGACTCATATAAGTTTGGCCTGGATATGGCATCTGCCCAGGCATCGGTTGTTGCTGACCATACATATTATTGCCATAATCAGGCTGTACATTCTGTCCAGGCTGATAACTGTTGTATCCTTGAGGATTCATCATCATGCCACTTGCGCCAGGATACGCTTGGATATTGATCATGACATTCTGCTGATGCGTGAACCCTGGGCCTGTTCCTCCGATGGTAGATAACTTTCCAACATGGTCAGCAAGTTTCACAGGCAGTAAGCTAGAGAGAATATTTGAAGAAATATTAGATGTCGGATTGTATGGCATAAGTGTTGACGTCGATGAAGGAAGAATCAGTGTTTTTGTATGTCCCGTCATCCTTCTGTGGTCATCCAACAAAGATATGTCAGTGAATCTAGTGTTGCATACATCACATGAATGTTGGGGGCCTAGAGTGTCTAAGGATATGTATTCACTCGCATCTGATATAGACATGCTTTCTTTTTTGGTGGAAGTCGATAGGAGGCTTTCGAATATGTCATCTGCGCTTTTTTCGAGCATATCCAAAGGTGGTTTAGAATCTGGGGCATTCCAGTTAAAATTGTGTTGCTTTTCCAAGGATGGGGCAGTTAGGCGTGTGCCGAGCATTCCTGAGGAACTGAAGCTTGGCTGCGTTGTCGGGTACGCAGGCGGAGGGTACGTTACAGGCGGATTTTCAGTTTTGGGTACTACGGGTTTAATATCTGGCGCTGGGGTCGCGGACACCACACAACAATCATCATCTTCGTCATTCGAATCTCCGTTTATTTCTATAACCGTCACTACTCCTGGTTCTTCCTTTTTGGTAACTGGGAGAAGTGGTATGGTATTAGATGTTAGATGCAACGCTAGGGCACTGGGCGGTGCGCTCTGGTGTGATGCTAAGGCGTCTGGCTCCGATTTCACAGTGGCAAGTATTGGAGTAGATGCCGTTTCGTTTGGCGTTGGCGAAGCCCTTTCGGACTTAATCTGTGAGGAAAATATAGGAACGTTGGATGCCTGCGTTTCGACAGTCTCTACTTCTTGTTTTACTGAGACATTTTCCAAGCTTGCACTTGATTCACGTCTTTCTGGGGTAGGAGCTTTGGTCGGAGTAGCAGATTTGATTGGAACTTCTCTCTCCTGCAGAGTAATCAGCGTAGCATCTTTGGGAGCGATAGGCAGATTAGCTCCTCTCTTTGGAGTCTGCTTGACAGCTGGCCTCGCGGGCGGCTTAAGACTCTGAACAGGAACTTTAACTGGCGTAGGAGGCGTTTTTTGAACGATAGACATCCCTTGCAAGTTTTTTAATGGACTCGTTGTCTGTGGTTTAGATTTCGCTGATTTCTCAGAGTCATCGCTTTCTGACGTTTTACGAGTATTGGGCGGAGTTCGTTCATTTTCGCACTCGGAATCATTTCCTGATTTGTCTGGATCCTCATCATCACCTGGGTCTTCTCGACTGTCGTCATTCTCGCTTCCCTCATCCTCATCATCAGACGCACCAAAATCTTTTAGTCCATTGATCACTTTGAATGAGTTCGCGTTATTCCCGTCAGATTTTAATTTCAGTTTGATACCGCCGAGTTTGCCCAGTTTTTGCATCACATCGTTAGCGTTTTTTTCTGGTTCTGGTTCATTCTTGATCGGCGTAGTACTCTTCTTTATAGTAAACCCTAATCCACTTAGTTTATCCAGTGCTGAATCGGAGCTCTTATTGTCATTTTCACCGGGCTTTTTGAGAGAGAGCCCAGTCTTTTTTAATAGTTGTGATATGTCAATTTTAGTCGGTGTGGCTTTTTGGGGGGGCGGAGGCGGGGCTGGCTCTTCGTCTTCATCGGACCAGTTTTCATCTCCTGATGGAGGGGTGTCTTCGTCGTCGGAAGGCAGCTTGTCGAGTACCACGGAGGGCAGGGAAACGTGCTGTATCAAGTGGTTCTCTAGTTCTTCCCAATCTCGGAAATCTTCGTCGCACGTGAAGCAACGGTACTCTTGTTTGGGTTTTTTGATGAGAGCACCTGTAGACTGGAGTCTTTTCAGAATATCCGCAACATTGCTCTCTGCTGGTGTTATGCTATCTTCCTCTGGTTCGGAGCCTGCAGAGTCAGCGGCCTCCTCATCTGAAAAGCAGATAAGCCCGGTATTAATTTACAAGTTAAGTATATTTAGATGTTCATGGAGGTAAATTCGGAAGAACTTTGTCTAGTTGAAGGCGGCAGACAGGTAAGGGAAAACTTAACATGAGCCTTATTGAGACGCTACTCGATAAACTTATAAATACATTTAAATTAATACGTGAAGCATAAATTTTGTACCCATTTTTGCAAATTAATAAGTGATGCATAAATTTTGTACCCATTTTTACGAAAATTAGGCAGACAAAGGAGCATGAAATTTAGCACAGTTAAAGTTTATGAAGTGCAGAAAACTAATTTCTTACAAAATAATGCGTAAGTTCAAACTTAAAATTTAAATGAATTATGGTCGAATTTCGACCACTGGGCGACCACTAAATTTAATTCGATAACACTTGAGCAAATGCGGTCAATCGATGTAACTTTAATATTCAATAGCGTTTAATGATTCATTTCCATTGAACCTTTCATTCAATTAGGTTGGTTGATTGTAAACCAACTATTTTGACTAAAAATGGTTTATAGTTTACTGTAGCATTATACGGCAGACATGTAGCAAAGAGGTTTTCATTCCATCTATTCGAAAAGGACTACTTGGTTCGCCTTTAAGTGCACCCAAAGGTGGTGCTTTCGGTAAAAGTTTCTTAAAATAAACTTTTACCGGGCATTAGTGAGTTTTTAATCCTCTTTATAAGTGCGCCGCAATTATCTTTGCCGCGCACTTTTAAAATTTGGAACATCTTAGTTTTCAGCTCCAAAGAAATCGAACGCAATTATTGTTTGAATAAAGACTGGCTGGTACGACAGCTGAATAAAAAAAAAGAAATCAAATTAAAAACGCGCGAACTACAGCCCGCGGAGTTTTTGGCGGGATCGCGTTGGAACATGTCGCACGACTTTTTATTTTCATGAAATTTAGTGAAGTAGCGAATAAAATTGTATAATTTTGGTAGTGAATTATGCAATTTAATTACGTGTGAGTGCACAAGTGTAGTGAAGGTGAAAATAAGTGACTAACGTGGACTTTTCGTGTTCCCCCCAAAAACTCCTAATAGGTTGTAAAGTAAAGTCACTACCGCTTTACAATAACTTTGACTTAACTTTGACTTGACTGACTAAAGACGACTATGACTGTTTTGTAAATTCGTGCCCGATATCGGGCCATTTACTTGATCAAAAAGAAAAATTACTTGACACTGGCTAAATGCAGCCGGTGTTACAGCCCGCGTTTTCGTCAATTTTCACGGATTGTTGGAAATTCATGGCTTTGTTTTGAAAAATGAATTCTTCAAGAGACAGTGAAAGTATAGAATTAACTTCTGAAAGTATTAGAACTGACGCAAGAAATGTGATGGATAATCTATTACCTGCAAAAGCGTGGGAGAAATATATGAAAGCCTATGGTAATTTTATTGAATGGAGAAATGCAAGAGGCGCCAAGAATTTTTCAGAATCTGTGTTTTCAGTTTGATGCGGCTTGCTTTCAGTAATTAGCCAAAACTAAACAACCTTCCCCTCTTTGGAGTGCCTACTCAATGCTAAAATCAACAGTCAGTTCTAATAACGACGTAAAACTGGACACATATTCGAAATTAATAGCGTATCTGAACAAAGTGTTCTCAGTCAAAAACGTGGAGACTTTCCGTAATAAGGCACCCGAAAAAGTCTTTCTTCCCGTAAAAGTAAGTAACTATGTGTATGGTGGATTAGTAAAGTAGGTATAACCTTAGTGTTTTAAAATGCGCATTTTATTGTAACCTGTACTTCGATAGATACTTGTCTTATTCACATTCGGTTTTGTTACAGGTGGCTTTAATTTTCGGAGTACATGGAGCTTGTCTTGGCAATGAACTTTTAAAAATAACTGTTGATGATGTCGAAAATCACTCGGATGATTTACTGTTAGTAAAGCTGACAGACACAAAAACAAAAATTGACCGATCCTTCGTAATCCGAGGAGAATACAAAACTATTGTACAGATATGCCTGGACCTAAGTCCTGCTGATATGAAGACCAATATATTTTCATAATTGCGAAAATGTCTCAAATGTAAATATAAGTTTTTAGTCGTTTTATTATTCGATACTATTTAATTTCAATTTAGTTGTTACTCTATGTTTTATTAAATAATAATATTACAATAAAATATGAGGCGCCTTTTATTTTCTCATAGAGAGTGATGAAAAGTAGAGTGTATCACTCGGGCGCAAAATATTTTTTGGCTCGGGCGACGTACTATGAATCCCTCGCTACGTTCAGGATTCTACTCTAGAATCCCTCACTTCGCTCTGGATTCAAAACAGCGCCGTCGCCGTAATAATATTATTTTGCTCCCTTGTGATACAATCTACTGTTATGGTAAGCCCCTCACTGACGGGAAGGACGGACCGACAGGGGAACACAAAAGGATTCCGCTGGGACCCTTTAAGCGAAGCTCTAAAATGGTCAAACAGAACATTGCACCCTATCATCTGAGCACCAGGTTTTAAAATTGACTATATGGCACTTTTATCGAACAGTGAGGGTCAAAAATTGACATAATTGAGACTAGTACTTGCACGTATGCTTGCACTAATATTGCTCTTCTCGACTGTGTAGGCGCGAGCCGCAGACAAAAATACTGGTGTATGAATGTCTAGCAATGAAGACCAAAATGGAAACTCGTGGTTAGATGTCATAGATGTTGATACGTAATCAAGTAATGGCTATTTCAGGCTTCTAATTCATGTTATTCATTGATCAAATAAAGTACGTACTGTTATTTTTAATTATCGATATTGTATGTAATCATTATATTAGTGCCCATTTCATTACTTAGGAAACCACGTGTCATTCCAACCACCAACATCTATCACTGAAAAAGTCAATAGTGTAATGGATTCTAAAACCAAAAAAAAAGTCAAATTATTTAGTTACAAGCACTGTCCCATTTTTGGGACAGACATCAGTGTTCAAAGCCGTTGTTCCATACATTTTGACCGCGTAGCTACTTATTGCAATTTTCTATGAATCAGCTGATTTTTTTTTGTATAACCAACGAAAAATTTCTACGCTGGGGGTCTAGAATGGTATGCTGAATTCATGGTTACAATTTGCGCACTGGATAAAAAGTTATCCTGTATATTAATACGTGAGCAAAAACTTTGTACCGCTTTTTACGAAAATTACGCGGACGGAGGAGTATGAATATGGAGAAGGAATGCAGAAAGCTAATATTTTTATTCAATAATAAGTACATTTTAAATACATTAAATTAAATAATAAAACAAAGTCGAAATTCGACTTTGTTGGATGACTAATTTTAATGTATTTAACATTAAAATTAGTGATGTGCCGACTAGTCGGTAAAGCCGATTAGTCAGCCATATTTGTAGTCGGCGACTAGTCGGCTAAAACCATGGACTAGTCGGCCCATTTTTTACTCGTATTAATATGCTTAAAAATTTAAAAGACGGTGATTGTAATTAAATTGAAATCTTTACTGCTATTTGTATATATTATTATAAAATCAGTTTTACACTTTACTTTCACTGCAATCAGGAAATTAGGATAATAAGGAATAGGAATCCTTCGTTTGGTCCATTAATTAATTGGACTTAGATCCAGAAATTAAATACCTAGAGTAAAATTAATTAATACTTCTAACAAAAAAGAAGTAACTCTACAGCAAACAATTGGCTATCAAATCAAATCAAATCAAAATATTTTCAAATCAAAATATTTTAATTCACAGCCTGCATGGACACTTATGAAATCTAAGAAGCTAGGTACACGAAACTCCACGGTTACTCTTTTAAAAATAATTGGCTTTTACAATGTTTTCAAATTACAGTGATAATAGGCAGCCCGGATCTTGGGCGCAAACCGGGGCACCCGTCCCGGGCGGCAGTTTCGAGGGGCGCCGAAATCATACTATTGTGTGATTAAAAATAAAAATCTTGCTCCACAAAGCGCTTAGCATAAGGAAGCCTGGTTGGCTTACCGTCGACTTTTAAGAAAAAAGCGCCACACAGGCCCACACCTAATTAATTTATCTCAAGTGCTTGAGAGGTGCGCCGCTATCAAATTTCTGCCCTGGTTCGAAAAAATCGTAGATCCGGGGCTGATAATAGGTATGGGAGGACAGTGCAGGCCTGTCAAAAGTACCAGGTACCTACTTAGAGGAAATAAAATAAAGAATAGAAAATCGTCTACAAATCTACAGTCTGTAAGGCCTACAACATTCTCTCATTCACAATATATAAAAGAATCTACATAAATAAAATTAACCTATTTAAACCAAGTGACATAATTTCCATAAAAATCATTAATGAAAAGTCGAAATTAGAATTGATGTATAATGTCAAATAATGACGAGAATAAGTCAGACATTGTAAAAAATAAAAAGAATAACAATTAACATTGTAATTTGGGAGCAGTTAATAGACTTTCAGATAGTTATGCTGTTAATGAGGTACCAGGGAAGCCACATGTGCAGAAGGAATTAATGCCAAACTTCCCTGTCTTCAACGTAGTCTTTTATAATATGCTTTTTTGATAAGGACACGTTTCATGTGAGTTTTAAACTTTCTATCGCTAAGTTCTGTAACCGACTTTGGCAACTTGTTATAAAAGCGGGTACTGTTTATTAGAAATGCTAGTTTAGCTAGTTTTAGTTAATCTAAATCACAATATCATCTTTACTACGTGTATTTAGATTATCTCGAAAATCGAATCTTTTTTTGAAAAGACCCTACGTTTTTGCGAACATACAAGATATTTTCTAGGATATACAGAGAAGGCAGAGTTAATATTTCCATTTTGTTGAATTTGTTTCTAAGAGACTCGCGAGGCCCCATTTTACAGATTGCACGGATTTGACCACTTTTGTAAAATGAAAATTGAATCTACGTCAGCTGCCGATCCCGACAGCAGGGTGCTTACTCTGGAATATAATTCCGATAGATCAACATTGGTCAAACGTCAGTTGGTTGAGTTAAGTGTCAGGGATTGGCTAGACTCAGTGAGTCCAGCCAATCCTTGACGTTTGACTGACAATTCCCATGTCGATATATCGGAATTATATTCGAGAGTAAGCACCCAGAACGCCATAAGACATAATACTGTGAAAATAAGCAAAGTATACTAACCTAGTACCCCAATATGTAGGTTAGCCATTTTGAACATAGCCGATGTCAACCGAACTCAACCGAAATCAATGATCGTCTTGGCCGACTAGCCAGCCATTTTGCAGCCGACTAGTCGGCTAGTCGGCCAGTCATAGTCGGCCCATCTCTAATTAAAATATATTACGTGTAAGTTTTTTATTTAGTAGACGATAAATATTGAATAGTTTGTACATACAATTTCAGATGAGAATATTTTCTTGTTTATTACTTTTTAGAGCGTGGTTTTCCAGTACCTAGTCGGGTTTTACTTTTAGTAAGATAACTTTAAAAGCCACACACACACATGTTAATTTTGCGCTTGGTACTTAGTTTTATTTTTAATTGACTTTTTAGTAATCCCTCCTAAATCCACTTATGTTACACTACATTAAAAGTTGCTATTTCTTTAAGGGGAAATGCCATCAAAATGGAAACATAAGGTACCCTACATTAATATTTTTATGAAATAGATCAGAATTCTCAAAACTTTCTACCCCTTTTTACGAAAATTACGCGAACGGAGGAGTATAAAATTTGGGACTGAAAGTTTATATGAAGGAGCGTAGAAAGCTAATAGTTTTATATAATGATGCATAAGAAAATACATTAAGTTTTAAATGAATTATGGACGGTCACTAAGCAAACAGTAGTATATTTTAAACAAAAGACGTCATAGTAGTTTATTACCTGCATGTCAAGAGAAATCCTCTAAGTATTGTACCTCTGCTCAAGGTTGTCTGTTGAAGACTAGTTTTACTAAGACGTCACGAAACGGTCAAAGCATTGCCGCATATGACGTCATTAGGATCTATTTATAGACCAAAAAAAGACAACTTTTATTTGCTAACCAAATGTAGTAATAAATCAAGATCCATACTTATGCAACATCGTTCTGCCAATATTGGCAAAACATAGCACACTACCACCTTATATTTCAGATGTTCTTATGTAATTACCTACGTTTAACAAATAATTATTCTATTCTGTTCTATTCTGGATACTGGCCTGACAGTCGCTTCACTTAACCGCGGTCCCTCTACATAGTGTAAAGATTATATGAGCTCATAAAATCTGCCTAGTTTTTTCCCAGGGGCCATTCAAGTATTACGAGGGTCATTCAATAAATACTTAGCCTACAAAAAGTAAACGAAAATTTTGGAAAAGTGGGAATTTATTTTTCAACATAGTCTCCTTTTAGTTCGATACACTTAGCCCAGCGATGCTCCAACTTTTTTAATCCGTCCGAAAAATAGTTTTTGTCAAACTCTGCAAAATAGGCCTCCGTGGCGGCGATGACCTCCTCATTCGATCCATATCTATTCCGGGCGAGTGATTTTTTTCAAATTAGGAAACAGAAAGAAGTCACAAGGGGCCAAATCTGGAGAATACGGTGGATGGGGCAGCAATTCGTAGCGTAATTCGACCAATTTGGCCATGGCAACGGCAGACGTGTGAACCGGTGCGTTGTCGTGGTGAAACAGCACTTTTTTCTTCGCCAGATGGGGTCGTTTTTTCTTTAATTCGGCGTCGAATCGGCCCAATAAATCGGCATAGTAAAGCCCTGTAATTTTTTTACCCTTCTCGAGGTAATCGATGTAGATCACACCTTGTGAATCCCAGAAAACGGTGGCCATAACTTTTCCGGCCGATTTTACAGTTTTCGCCTTCTTTGGAGCACGTTCCCCGGTCTGGATCCATTGTTTTGATTGCTCCTTGGTCTCTGGTGTGTACCAGTGGATCCAGGTTTCATCGACGGTCACAAAACGACGCAAAAACTCCGCTGGATTCCGCTTAAACAGGGCCAAACACGTCTCCGATGTGGTCTCACGGTTGCGCTTGTTTTCTGGTGTGAGTAAACGCGGCACCCATCGCGCCGACAGCTTTCTCATGCCGAGTTCCTCGTGAAGAATATGATGCACTGTTCCTTCTGAAATGCCTACAGTCTCAGCTAGCTCCCGAACCTTCATTCGGCGATCTGCCAATACGAGATCATGGATTTTTTTAATGTTTTCCTCCGTAGCAGCTGTTTTCGGTGCACCTGGACGTGGTTCATCAAAAACCGACGTACGGCCACGTGCGTTGAACCAATTCTTGACGGTGGCCATCGATGGAGAAGAGTCACCGTACACAGCATCCAAGCGCTCTTTGATTTCGATGCGCGTTTTCCCTTCCAAAAATAGGAATCGAATCACCGAACGATATTGCTCTTTTTCCATTTTTGTAAAACCGATCGACACGTTCGCTTCCATAAGTTGTCAAATTAAAACAAATGAAGGGATTGGAATGAAAATTTGAAAAAAGAATTAAAAAAGAATGTGCTACACTGTGGTAAAACTCTTTTGAAACTACAGCTCCCTCTGGCGATGAGGCTAGGTACCTACTTATTGAATGCACCTCGTATGTAAGCACTATAGGGGGGCGGGGGTCTTTGCTTTGCTTATTTTTCATGCCATGGGGGATGGGGGAGTCTATGGTGATTACGCAGCAGTATTTATTCTTCACTTTTTTGGATTTTCTACAAAATTTAGTCGATTTTGGTTTGAACACATATGGCAACCCTACTTGTCTATGAATGCCCCAAAGAAAACGATTTCGATATTCCAAAATCACACGAAAGTGAGCAGACACACAACATTGAACAGCAAACAACCAATGTAATCGAAGTCTTAGGAGTCATGGATTCGTGTGTCATGGACAGAAGACTGTTAATTTGAATGATATACCAAAATTTTAAAAGAAATTTGTTTTGTTCGTTAATATATAAAGATTATAATAATTCATTCGTCTCATTAAAATTTGCTCAAATAAATAATACATGCGTTAAAGTCCTCCATTCCAAGCCTATTCCTTGTATCTAGACTTATAACTACTGCTCATGAATCAATTAATAAACTAGAACATATTGAAAATTGCACGTACCAATGTTTATGTGAGCATGGGACGGGAGGGTAAGAGTTTTGCTGACGACTTGGAGGGGGGGGGGAATCTGCTTACGTAATACATGAATGGCCCCATATGTTGGGGTCGGTTTCCAGTCTAACCGGATATAGCTGACAGTAGGAACTCATAAAGATTATTGACTATAATACTTATACTCCATTTGAAATAAGATTACACATTTAAGCAAACCTTTTTTACAGTCGATTCAAATGATTCTGACTTCTATTCCGTAGGCATAAGGATGTATTAATAGAAGGATAGGGCACTTTTTATCCCGGTAGTACGTTCCCGGGGGATAATTTCCGACCTCCACGCGGGCGAAGCCGCTGGCAAAAGCTAGTAGTAATATATTTAAGCTCGTGGCTGTATAATAATGAGCTATACTCCGTTTGAAATAAGATTAGACAATTAAATAAACCATTGTTTACAGTCCGTTCAACGTTCAAAAGTACCCTTCTTACTAATAAACACGGAATAAAGTTATATCAAGAATAACAAAGGAATAACCATACATTTTCGTAGGTATACAACTTTATTCTGTGTTTATTAGGGGCTTCCCTACTTGATTTCGAAAGTTGATGTTTCGATTTTTATTATATCGAACACGGTGTGTCGATAATTTAGTTGTACGATGTAACGTTTGTGCGAAAAATCCTGTTGCGAAAAATCCTACAGCGTTTGCTCATTACTTCGGTAATTTATTAGTTCAATAGTATGTCGGTTCGAAACGCCTACTGTTGTCCGTGACATTTAATTAATAATCTTATTTTGCATACACGCTAAGGAAATACATTCCTTTTATTTTTAAATGCATAATTCCTAGTTTATGATTTACAGCAAGATACATTAATGAATTATATTTAAATATATTAAAATAATTCTAATTTATCCTAAATCATTTAAATGAAATAATTATATATGCAAAAAATGTTTTATCTATGTTACCTACTGTAAATATTATTCTAAATACAAAATCTGAAAATAAATTGGCATAATTTATTTTCAGATTTTGTTTTTTTTTTTATAAAATTTACAGTAGGTAGGTAGGTTTACGGTAGGTATTTACAGCAGGTCTACGTTTATAATGCATAATAAGATTATTAATTAAATGTCACGGACAACAGTAGGCGTTTCGAACCGTCATACTATCGAACTAATAAATTACCGAAGTAATGAGCAAACGCTGTAGGGTTTTTCGCAACAGGATTTTTCGCACAAACGTTACATCGTACAACTAAATTATCGACACACCGTGTTCGATATAATAAAAATCAAAACATCAACTTTCGAAATCAAGTCGGGAACCCGTTTATTAGAGGGTTTGTGTTAATCCAGGTTACAAACTCAAAAAATTATACATTTTTTTTTTAGTCGAACCATAAACCTACTCGTTCTACGAAATTTTAAAAACGTCATAAACCAGATAATAAATACACTAGATCTAGCTTGTAGAGTAAAATAACTTATGTAAATATGACTACTTTGGAGTCAGCGTCAAACAAAGGCGTCAAGAAAATAATGGCAGCTTGAGTGAACTGCGTTGAACATATGGCGCTGACTCAAAATTAATCATTTACATTAGTTTAGAAGTTTAAACAAAAACGGGCTTGTGGCTAAGTAATGACAGCCGCACGGGTTGATCGATCAGGGTAGGCTACGCTTGCTGCGGTTGGTCCGTGGATTGATGACCATCTTTACATGACATACCAAGAACCCTCCGTGCGTCGGAAAGCACGTTAAGCCGTTGGTCCTAGCTGTCATTCGTAAATCTTTGACACTCGTCAGAAGCCCGAAAGTCTGACAACCAGTCTTACCAAGGGGTATCGTATTACCCAGTAACTATGTTGTGGAGGTCAGATAGGCAGTCTCTCCTTGTTAAATACTGGTCTTCAGCTGCATCCGGTAAGACTGGAAGCCGATCCCAACATAGTTGGTAAAAGGTTAGGCAGAAGATGAGTTACACAAAAAGGTTAAATTTTTGCTATTCGCTTTCTTATTTCATCGATTACATTTTTTGTTAAAAAGTTATTTTTAAACTTTGTTCAACGTTTAAGTGTTTTGTTTATCGTAACCTACACTAATAAGCTAGGAACTTATCTCTCAATATAAACTACTTTGACGTTAACAATAATTACAGAGGCCCTAGTGTGAGTTTCATTTAACCATCTCGATCAAACGCAGTGAGCGCGTTCGACGTTCCGAATGGTCCTTCACCAATCCAGGGCCAATCGGAGCGCCGAACGCGCTCATTGCGTTTGATCGAGATGGTTAAATGAGTCTGAGCGTTGATTGAGTCGGGTCGGTTCCGTAAAATTCTATGACGTGTTTCAATTCGATAGTTTACGTTTTTATGTTATGTTATTATTTTATCTACATCTAGAAAAATGATTTTATAGATTTAATATGCAGAATTTTGATTTCTATGGTCTTGAATGACAAAAATGGGTGAAAATAACAAAACTTGTATTTAGTTTGAATCATGCTCGTTTTATTATACCTAAAATAAATTACATAAGAGTCATACGAACGATTAGGAAATATTGTAAGTATAGATTATGAAACAAGTCACAGTTTTATATGGGTTTAATTAATAGTATAAAATAGCGTGAAATCGGGGTTTAAACGCAAGTGGTCCGAAAAGTGGCGTGGCCTCGTCAAGGCCGTCGACAAACTTGGCAATTTTGACGGTTGAAATGATAAAAACAAACTATGCGTGGCATTCACTAATGCCACATAAACAAGGCATGTTTACCAAGGGTCACGATCATTCAAGGTAGTTAAAAAAATCAAATCTCATGCAGTCGGAGGCAATAAAGGTCTATAATGTTAAATTTAAGAAGATGCCTCCGACTACATGAGACTGCATAAAATATCAGTTTAATAGTCATCCTTTCAAAACAAGTTTCTTGTGTCCATCTTTTTTGATTAAAGTTCACTTTTTAGGCAGTCAGGTTTTTTGATTTTGTAAATTATTTTATGTTACAGTTTTTAGTTAATATAATTATTTTCGACGTTAATGAGACCTATTTATGAAAACTTTTATTTTGATACCCCACTCAATAAGTTTTGAAAAAAAAAAAGACAACATGGCGCCCAAAATCGGCCATTTTTTTTCTAATTTTGATAGTGTCACTCTCACAATTACAACGAATCTAACGGCACCTCTCAAGCTGAAATCGATCAAGCTGTTTTGGCTAAAGAGCGTGCCAAAGAAATATACATACCGTCGTGTTAATGGGAAAACCGACTAAGTATAAATTTTTGCAATACTGAGATAAAAATACAGTTTTTCTTTAAAAAACGAGAGCTGTCTAATGGTAAAACCCACTTTACAATATAGTGCACAGTTAAAAAGATATTGAATGGGAACAACAACTGAAATGGGACTTATCCTACAAATTGAGACTGAAAAGCAATTATCTATATACTTATAGTTATATACTTCTCTATACTATTATTATAAAGCTGAAGAGTTTGTTTGTTTGTTTGCTTGAACGCGCTAATCTCAGGAACTTCTGGTTCGAATTGAAATATTATTTTAGTGTTGAATAGCCCATGCATCGAAGAAGGTTATAGGCTATATAACATCACGCTAAGACCCTAAGTAGCCAAGCAAAGAGAGAAAAAGTCACGAATACGAACTAAGTACTCGCACGGGCAGGCGATTCTAAGCGACGCATGGCGACGGGGTGGGTCAGGGGAGCAAGAAATTTGACGCGAACGAAGTCGCGAGCAGAAGCTAGTTAAAACATCATTCTCGTTTTAAATTTATATCTTCGAAAAAAAGGTATTAACCTAATATATCTCTTTTTCATGCTGAACGTTTCTTTGGCACATTTTGTTGATCTACGCGCAAAATATACTAACAGGAGTTAATGGTTTTTGACTTTAGTGAACATTTTAAAGCTGAACTCAAATAATATGTAATAAAATCGTACCTACTTAACAGAAATAGTACTTTTTACGCGATGATAATTTAGATAATGCTATAAAATATAATTGAACGGCAATTCATTTCAACTTGTATTAGCAGTTTTTGCCGTTAAAATCGAAAAAAAGCGGATTTGCTAAAACTATGCTCCAAAGGAGTAATCCGAGAGGAGTACCATGACTGGTATGAGAAAATTGAGACCGAAGATTGTATCGTCGATCGATTACCAGATGGTACTTTTAGGTTTTTTTTTTTTAAATAAGTTTGACATGCTGTTAATTGGTTAATTGCGAATGTTGCTGTACAATTTACAGTACCCAACTTTTTAAATAATACCTAATAAAATATTAAAAGTTTATGAAGTTTTTGGTTTTATTTCTGAGCAGTTAGTATAATAACGAAACTAATAAAGTATACACATTGCACTGACAAGAAACAGACTTAGTTACACATTAATTAGAAAGGTCAAGAAAATAGTAAAATCAACGTTTTGCTCAGTAATTAGTAATATTAGTTTAACTGTAACTTAATAATATATTCTTATTAATAGAGGGGTAAAACCAAGTACCATTTTCGTTTTTTACAATTATTTAGATTTATAACGGTTTTACAGATTTAACCCAATATGAACCAAAAACTAATTATTCTAACCCAATATGAACCAATAACTATTTTTCTAAGCCAGTTAAAACAATAGATAACACTTTGACAGTAACCTTATTTAATTAAATATTCATGTTTTTAGGTTTTACAGGTAAAACCAACTAACTAGCGGGATTTACGACATTTTTCCCCGTTTTCTTATTTTATTATAGACTTGCGGAACACAAGATTTAGTGATTTGAAATGATAAATAATTATTCTAAATAAAAAAATTCATGCAACTTACATTATAATTTATTTCATCAGAGATTTTCTTTATCTAACTTTCAAAATGAAATATCTCGTTTTGATAATTTGGGCATTTAGTCGGTTATACCATTACTATGTGGCGGCCATCTACAATGCCGCATACTAACTTCAAATCAACAAACTTGAGAAACACAAAAGTGAAGTGGCGCCATCATATGCGAACAAGACAAGACCTGACGTCACACCATAGCTACATCGCGCAAGTAGTTTACCGCGCGATCCGCATATATACAACATCCCGACATCAATCGTCGGGCAGTTGCCCACCAGACACAAAACCCGTCTGGTCGGAGGATCCTCCCTTTACTATAGAGTATGGGTGAACTTTACACCCTGTTCCTCATACCTCTATAAATACGACGATACATACACTCGAAAAAAATACTTTATTACCTACGTATATGTATTATTGTATTTTCTTAGTATACGCCCGAAGTAGTAGGTAGTTCTCGCAAATGGCTATGCCACGCTTGTCGATAGTAACATCGATATATCTAGAAGTAAAAATAAAACCGTTTTGTGGCAGAATCAGCTCTTTTGTAAGTCAAAAATAGTAAGAGCCCCCAAAAAATACAATTTCAAAATCAAGATTGGAAAGACAATATCTCTGTGAATAGAATACGGGAAAGAAAGCAAAGCTCTTGGGCCAACTATTTAATAAAACTGGCAGGCGACAAGTGACAGGCGACAGGTGACAATACGACAATTTTTTAGTTTCTTTAATTATCGGCAAATGTGCCAATGTTGTCTTTTTTACACGCTTTTTATTAGCTTCACCTGTGAGGTGCTGACACTAACTGATTTGAAAAATTCTTCTTTTTTATAAAAGGTCTTACAGAACAGAGCATATAATTTAGGTCAAGTTTTAATTTGTGGTTTTTGAGTCAGTTTCAAGAATACTTATGTATTTTTCCAATGAGTGTATGTTGAATTGTGATGATGTTTAATAATTTCGTGTCACTGTTGTGCAGGATGTGGGATGCACATTAAAATGCGATGTAGGAGGTTAATTAACCAGGTATATTAAAACAAGGTTAAAAAAGGTTTACAATTATGGAGGACGGGTCGTAAATAAATAAATAAAAAAAATTACTCTGCATAAACCGTCTGGTCCAACAAAAAGCTTCTCCACTCTTCCCAAAATCCATTTCATTGGCGGCAGAGGATCATCCTTGATGGTGACTATTATAGTATATGTTTATTACTGATACTATACTTACACTTCTTTTTCATTCATCCACATCATCTTTGTTTTATTATCCTTTTACAACTTTCTTACATTATTATATTTCGCTCTTTGTTTTCTGTGTTAACACTCTGCGAATCTCTATCGTCTATATAGAATTACCTGATTTTACATAAGAATTTTCCATCTTTTTACATATTAATATTCTTGTATTTCATGTTATGACATTTAAGCCAAACGTGTCAAACTGATGTCTACTTATTCTTTTAATTATCTATGCAGTCTATTCAAGGAAGGTTGCATTAGGATTGTATTTACTAAAAATCATTTTATATCGTTTTGGATAGCCTAATTTTGGTTTTTCTATCTAACTACGTTATCTACTACATAACGAAATTCTAAATTATAATTATAAGATTCTTAAACGCACTCTCGGTTTGTATGAAGGAGGTTTTATACGTCTTGGCCGACTAGACTGGCATATGAGAGTATATATGGCTGAAAAAGAAAAAAGAGGAAGGAATTTGGAATGCAAAAAAAAGAACAAGTGAAAGAGAGAGCTGAGGAGTCATTGAAAGAGGAAGCGATGGATTTGAGAAGCCAACTGACTGATGGTTCGCTTTGTAACTGAAGACAGGAGACCTATTCTTGTTAGTTTCTTCTGCTGCACAAAACTAAAAGCAGTTGCTAACAATTACTGAGACAATGTCTGGAGCCACGGAGCTGCCTTAGACGCCTACACGTCTCCGCATCCCTGGACTCCTATACGTTGCCACTTCCCTGGACGCCTACACGTCGCCGCATACCTGGACACCTACACGTCGTCGCATCCCTGGACGTCTACACGTCGCCGCACCCCTGGACGCCTACACGTCGCCGCAACCCTAACACTATATCAAGTGATCTCCGCTGTCCTCCTTATCTTTGAGTTTGTTTCTCTTTAGACAGGTACCCTTTTTATAGCTTATCTTTTTGTATTCCCTATATTAAATTTAATTGTCTGGTCTATTTCTACCCTTTCATTTGTTAGGGATAGGTAGACACGACACTACATCTCAAACTTTAACAGGTTGGCCACTGAATCGACGCCATTTAACTCGCCGTTGCAGCTCGGAGAGAAATTCTTGCGACCATCTCTTCCAAAAATGTTGCCTCAGTCTTTCTAAATGCTGATATCGGTTGATCGACAATTTTTCTATGACATGAGACGCCAGTGACGTCAATGGACGCCCGATGCTGAAGTGGCCGGGTGTTAATGGGTTAAAATCTGACGGATCCGATGACATAGGTGTCAACGGACGCGAATTTAATATTTCCTTAGCAAGTGAAGGTATACGAATTTGTGTGGGGTAGGTAGCAGAACTTAAAAGTGAAAATTTAAAAGTTTAATAAAACAAAACAACCGACGGCCAAAAAAATACACTACAAAGTAAAAATTAACTTTAATTTCGGAAGTTGGTGGCAAAAAACAAAACCAATGATACCTTCTTCCGAAAGAAAGTTATTTTCACTTGGTAGTGTTTTGTTTTGGACGTCGGTTGTTTATTTTAGAAGGCGGTTGTTTATTTTAGAAGGCGGTTGTTTTTTTTTTTTAAACCTTTTAACACTTATTTATAATATTGCCCAGGGCTTAGCATCATAAACCGTGCAATCAATATAATGATAAACGTCGTCCCACCGGTTGAAGGCGTCCCATGGGGTCATGGCCATCCGGATGATACGGGGATACCACACGATCTCCGGTGAGGCGGCGGGCCTCCATGCCGGATTGCCGCCATGGGATCTGGAGGCCAAACGCCGGTGCGTAATTCCGCTGCCGCAAGAAATCGGAGCCCAGCGGACAGAGCTCCGGCGGAATCTCATGGCGATACGGAGAGTGCGATTGTCGCAACCCGGTGCTGGGCACGCCACGATTGCGGCCGTAAGTCCACTGTACGAGGAGTGGATTGGGAGACGGCACGGCATCCTCACCTTCCGCCTGACGCAACCCCGCCGGACACGGGTGTTTCGAGAGGTTCCTGTTTCGCATAAGGCGGGAGGAAACGCCCGGGTGTTTCCACTGCGACGATCGCCCTGAGGATACATACGGTGGAGGCGATTGGCGGCGGCGATCTCTCACGTCCAGCCCTGGTCCAGGCCATGGTACGGTGCATGGGTAGCCGTCACCACCTTCTGCGAAGCAGTAATCTTCGCGAAGAGGGAGGCGGCGCACGTAAGGGAAAAGCAGTATATGCGCCCTCACGGCCCTAGTCGCCGCAGTAGACGCCCTCGGCATCAGGATTCCTAGGCTGATTCCCAGCCACCGTAGGCGCAGGCTTGCGGACGGCGAGTACTGGGTAGCTCGCTTTCCGGTAAGGACCAAGCCCGGATCGACGACGAGTTGTGTTCCACGCGCGCCTCAAAGAGATGTCAGCACCAACTGGTGGGGTCCGCAAGGGCCGATGCCTGCCAGGAGTGCGGGTTGTTCGAAAGAGATACCGTGGCCCCTGGCACGCAGGCGACTGACGGAACACGGGTGGGTTTTAGTCAGTAAAAGTCTGACACGACCTCCTGCTCCACCCAGAGTGGGATAAGTTATTTGATGATTTCCCACCCTCAAAAAAAAAATCTCGTGGCAAACGACCGTATCGATAATATGAGACTTTTGGTGAGTACCTCCACTTCACGAGAGAGGGTCAAGTGCTTGCAACGAACTCCTTGAAGAGGCTTGAAATGTGAAACACAGAACTTCTATTCACACTTTGGCATCCTAAACCAAATAGGACCTGCGTTCGATTTGGCCAATAGGACGGAAAAACATTGCTTTTGAAATTATTTGATCTGCCAAATCTCAAATAGATTTTTTTTTTTTAAAGTTACTCTCGGGTTGAAATCGAGATGGATGAATAATCAATATTGTTACATTCGCATGTCAGTGACACGAACTCAAAAGCACCTATTTAAAAGTTTTTGAACACTTGCCGGTCATGTCACAAGCCCGCACCGTGCTACCTAATTGCGTAATACATTATTGGCAAACGATTCAGATTAATATGCTTCGTTTAAATCGCAGTTTGCTTAATTTTACGAATTTCGAATTGCGGAACTCCCAATAACTGTGAAACCAATTACTAATCTATTAGAGTGAATGATATGTGAGGAAAAATTGGGCATACGTGTATTATTTGAATTAATTCGAATTATGAAACTAGTTTGACAGCTATCAGTTTGTTTGAAACCAAGGAGTAGTCTGTTTCGCATGGCGAAGGCAACGTACTCGCCTATACCGTTTTTCTTCGTACATTTTATTGGGATTTACTCATGAAATCTCATAAATTACAACGCAAACATACAAGTGGTACTCTTCCTGATTAATTGTCAATGTGATTTTGTGTAAAACCCCAATGATAAATCAGTATTGTGGTATTTTGAATAGCGAAGCAACGAGGTGATTTTTAACCGACTTCCAAAAGGAGGAGGTTCTCAATTCGTCGGAACCTTTTTTTTTTCTTTTTTTATGTATGTTCCCCGATTACTCCAAGATGGCTGGACCGATTTGGATAATTTTTTTTTTGTTTGAAAGGGTATACTTTCCAGGTGGTCCCATGATCATCAAGTCAGGATCTGATGATGGGATCCTGGAGAAATAGAGAGAACTCTTCAAATTTTATAGGCACACTTGAAGCAATTTGTGTAGTTTTTGGAAGAGTACTTTCTCGGAGTGGTTCCATTTCAATTTGGTGGAAGATCTGATGAAGAACTTCGGAGATAGGCAACGGAACTCCTCAATAAATGATAGCAAATGGACAGGGATTGCTGAAATCTCATGTCTGTCAATTGTTTACACCAGTTAATAACCATCACGCCAGTACGCTGTGAAGGGGTAAGCACATGTGAACCACTAAAAAGTGAAAAATAAAAATATCTAAAAAAAAAAAAAAAAACAACCGGCTTCCAACAAAACACTAAAAAGTGAAAAATAACTTTAATTTCGGAAGGCGGTGACAAAAAATTAAAATACATATCCAAAGTCACCGACTTCCGAAATTAAAGTTATTTTTCACTTTTTAGTGTTTTTTTTGGAAGTCGGTTGTTTATTTTTTTTGAAAAAAGATTTTATATAGAGAAAATTGCAATAGTTTTCTTATATTACATGTGCTTACAACCTAAAATAAAGATACTTAGATGATATTTCAGAAACGAGACATATTGGTGGCGTTTTAACGAAATACAAATTCCTACTTCGTAGGTACCGTAAACTTATTATATGCCACAAACTTGGCAAGCCAGTCGAGCATTTACGAATTGTACCTAAATATAAAACCAAAAAGAGCAATCATTTCAAAGAGGAAAGCCAAAAGGTGTATTATATAACTAAGGACTTCGATGAACTAGCTACATACACACCATATGGCTCAAAATCACCAAGGTGGTAAATCCACTTCGGCAGCAAATATATGCCTAAATTCTGTTTTTTTTAAAACATTTTAGCATTAGTAAACACTTAACTATGTTTACTTTAACCACACATCACACAAAATAATTAAAAAGTCTTATCTATTACATTTTATATGGACAAATAAGTACAAGAAATCATTTGGAGAACGCGTCCTAAGTAGCAATTCTTAAAAGCTAACACCAGAAATAGTCATAAAATAAAACATTTTTAACGGTTATTAATACCCATTCACCTTCAATTGTATCTAATATTAAATTATTGCAAGCATTAATCAAGAAGACAAACGAATTTAAAAAATGTAAGTCAAAATATAATGTCCGACAATGTAAGCATCATTTTAGTGAACGCAGCTTTGATTGCGCGAAAAAAAAAAATTTGAACTCATCCCTCTTTAGTCTATGGAACAGCTGTAGAGAGAGTTGTGAACAAAGTGCCTGTGAAGAAAGTAGTTCGCCAAAAGAAATTAAAATAAGTGGTAAGTGTCTTTCAATTCATTCTTTACATAGCGTACATCAATAGGTCGTCAAATGGGGAACGCGTTTTTCAATCAAAATATTGCAATAATAGCTTTTATAGTGTTGTTTATCAAATGTTAATCTCAAATATTTTACAATAAGGAAGCGAGAATTGCTGTCAAATATGGCTGCCGTTTAAAAAATGCGCGGTTATTTGAAAATATCATTTGGTGAACGGTCATTTGGGGAACGTTCTCCGATTTGATGGACCGTTCTCTAAATGATGTTGTTGTTCCCCAAATGACTATTTAGTTACTAAGTGGTACTTTCTATTACTAACTATCAATTTTGTGTATGTCGTGCTTACAAAGTTATCAATAGGTATACTTATTTTATTTTTACAGCAATATGGAGTCTCACAAAGCTGAAAAAAATAACAACCGTTCGAAAAAGCAAATAAAGAAAAACAGTACAACTTTTTTTTTTTTTTTGGGTGAGAAATCATCAAATAACTTCTCCCACTCTTCGTGTGAGTCTTTTACTGACTAAAACCCACCCGTGTTCCCTCAGTTGCCTATGTGCCAGGGGCGGCGGTATCTCTTTCGAACAACCCGCACCCCTGGCAGGCATCGGCTCTTGCGGACCCCATCAGTTGCTGATGACATCTCTTTGAGGCGCGCGTGGAACACAACGCGCCGTCGACCCGGGCTTGGTCCTTACCGGACAGCGAGCTACCCATTACTCGCCGTCCACAAGCCCGCGCCTACGGTGACCGGGAATCAGCCTGGGATTCCCGACGCCCAGGGCATCTCCTGCGAAGGCCACGGCTGTGAGGGCGCATGTACTGCATCTCCCTCACGTGCGCCGCCTCCCTCTTTGCGAGCATAACTGCTTCGCTGAAGGAGGCGACTGCCAGCCATGCCCTCTCGCTCCGTACCATGGCCTGGACCAGGGTCGGACGCGAGAGATCGCCGGCGCCGATCACCTCCACGAGGACACGGCGATGCTCCGCCCAAGCCGGGCAGACCTCCACCGTATGCTCCACCGTGTCCTCAGGGCGATCTTCGCAATGGAAACACCCGGGCGTTTCCTCCCGCCCTATCCGAAACAGGAACCTCCCGAAACAACCGTGTCCGGTGAGGACCTGTGTCAGGCGGAAGGTGAGGACGCCATGCCACCTCTCAAACCACTCCTCAAAGAAGGGATTAACCGCCGCGATCGTGGCGTGCCCAAAAACAGTACAGCTTACTTGCGCCAAAGAGAAAAAGCTAATGCCAGAAAAAGAACATTTTTAGATAAGATGACAGAGGAAGAGAAGGAGATTAAAAGGGCTAAAGGCAGAGAATACTATCATAAAAAAAAACAAAAAGAGAAAGTGAAGAACATAGCTGAGATCCGAAAGCAAAGAAAGATGTAAAAAGAAGTGAAGTCTCAGAACCCTACAACTTGGGAGTTGTAGGGTTCTGAGACTTCACTTCTTTTCTCTATTAATAATACAACGTTTTCTAACAATGCGTTAACTTGGCTGTTGGGACAGCAAACTTAACGCATTGTTAGAAAACGTTGTATTATTTCTTTGACACTGATATCGATGTTTTCGAAAAATTCTAATTATATCGTTTTTTAAGTATATTGTTTCTTTTTTTATAAGAAGGTATTTCTACCTAAATTAATAATGATTAAGAAAGATTGTTTTTGTTTAAAAGTTTAAATAAGATTTTAGTAAAGAACTATATTTATTTGTTTATATAGTTTGATCTTCTCCAGCAATATCCAAAGTTAAATATGATTGTTAAGAGTGTTACTTGGCTGTGTGTCATCAATTATAAGACAAAAAGTGATTTAATTTAGTTAAGATTGAGTTTTTGTTAAGATAAACCTTATAGCAAATAAATAAATAACAATTACTTCCTATAATTTGGCTTAAAATTCAATTTAACTGTGAATTTAACCCTAATTGTATGCATATCGTCATTTGGAGAACACACGCATCATTTGATGAACGCCCTCATCATTTCGGGGAACACCACTAAAATCAAAGAAATGCCATTATAACATAAGGTATTTAGGAATAAAGCCTGATAATATTGGAAACAGGCGGAATCCCTATAGCTACTGCAGATTTATTTATATGCAAGTGAGCGATATTCACTTATTTAGTTAATTTAAGAACACGAAATAGTCATATAGCTTAATTTACAGCGACATTGTCCTTAAAAACGTTTTAATTCCAAATTTTGTCAAAGTTTTTTAATTTCGTACTATTGGCGACATATCTCCGCTATCGTAAAGGGTAAAAATGAAATAGATATTTTTTTTTTTATTTAATTATAAACCTCCGAATAACGTTCCCCGAATGATTAATTTTAGTGATAGCACACTTAAAAATTGAAATTTCAAGAAAAGTATTTAATTCTATGCTCTGCCAAGGTAAATATAGTTTAAACACAAGTTTAGTTATGATTTAGAGTAATTATCAATATATTTAGCTTCTACTCTATAGTATCATAAAACAGAATTCAGAATTTTCCACCTTGGTGATTTTGAGCCATATACATATAGGTATATAGACTTATTTCCACATCATTGTCTGCTCAAGATAATATCAATATTATTTCCTTTCTAAGAACCTATTGAATATGCCTAAATATCGTATCTACATATATTGTTTGTTGACAATACAAAATATAGATAAGGCTATGCATAATTACTTAGCAAATTATAACAACAAACTAAATTAAACTATACTTAGTTTAATTTAGTTTGTTGTTATAATTTGCGAAGTACCTACTGGTAGGTAGGCAACTGAAAATATATCATATGTAAGTACTACCTTAAATACTAGAACTATTGGTTCGTGCTCGCTTTCCAGTTTTGTTTTTCACAATGGTTAATCTGCCATTTTTCATTTCTAATACTTAATTTGTTTAAAAAACGATTGTATTACCAAGACAAAACCATTTCGCTGCGGGAAAACAACCATTAAAATTTCACCGTGATACGAAATCTTGTACCAAATGCTTTTTCTTCATATTCCTCGAAATAATTGCGCCGTGTTCGGAATATACGGGGAGTGCGCAAAATTCTTTCTATATCATCAAAATCAACTAATACATTATCCTCTTCAAAGATATAAGTAACTCAAAGCGTCTTGCATTTTTATTTTGTAACTAAGTGATTCACAATTCAAAACTTCAAATCGGAAAGCGTAAACCAACGGTTACACTGAGTTGGCCACGTCGTTTAAGTTAACCATCCGATTACAGTAATTAACCAATGGTAGTGCGTGGTGAACAGCAAAATATTGTTAAACAGCCGGTTACGGTTTAAACGGCTGTTTTAAATGTAACCATCTGTTGGTAAACTCGGGTCCTAGTGTGTTACGCAACACCCCTGTAATCTTACACAAAAAACACAGAAGATCTATAAGGACTTTGGCTGGCTCACGGCTCAGCGTTACATAAGTCTGCACTTACGAAGGGACTCAGAAGCTCGTCTCGAACTCCCGCTAAAACCTACCGAACTTATACTCCACATAGTTTGCCAACTAAAGAACTTATATCCGAGAACCTAAAGATCGAACTTCGCACCAAAGCCTTGTAGCATAAAGTAGAATTTAGCTGTCGGCATTTTGGCATGGGAGTTGGAGGACGGGTGGTACTTTTCGTACTGGGATTTGTTACCCCTATAACAAATCCCAGTACGAAAAGTACCACCCGTCCAAGCTTCGGGAGATAGATAAATCATCCTAGAATTTGGAGTGAGAAAAACCTTTGTTGGAGATTAAAATTTTAGACCTACATTTTGCTTCGCTTTGACTGTTTTGCAAGCAGGAAATAAAACAATGTGTAACAGGTGCCGCGTCAGTTGCGAGCTCCATAATTGTATTCCGTTTCTTATAAATTTATAATACAAACAATGCAGCAGTTTTAGTTAATTTTTTGACGTGATAACGACTTATAAATCGATGAACGCCGGCTGCACGCACGAAAAAGCATAACTCATTGTCACGTTCCGCCTGAGCCGAGCGTGCAAGCGAGAGCGCGAAACAAGCGATAGAGAGGCACGATTTTCTTATGACGTTATCACGTAAAATTATCGTCCGTAAACCGATTTTACAGACAACAATTTTTTTGTATATTAAGGTTAGCTATAATTGATACTGTAGGTCTTTCTGAGCTCTGCCTTTAACCACATCGCGATAAAAATCTGCACCCTAAATGCGTAACACAGTATCATCATTTTGCAGGGTATTGCTAATCTACACTTCATATGTTCGAAAAATTTGTCTGCTCAACAACGTAATGAATGTTCTTCAACTCTCAAAATGAAATCCATTCCTACTGGTAGTGTTACGCAATTACCCTTTTGGTTGTAGCTTTTAATCCAAGACGTTATCGTTGTCTTGGATTTCTTGTCCAGGATAAGGACTATTCCTTATCCCAGTTCGCTGATGCTTGTGAATAGTCATGATAAACAAATATCAGATCTCCGGGGTACTTTCGAACAGCCCTTACAAAGTCCTTTCCGTCCCTACTGGTCAGATTGTATCGGATGGCAAAAAGTTATTGGTTTAAATGTGGTTTGAGCGCTATTCTCGGTTTATAAGTATTTGTCAGCTCATGGTTCTCGACGACCCCCAACTTTACGTAGTCCCAACTTTCTGACCGAGCGGTGCCCGAAGGAGGCGCCGTATATATCTTTTTATTTATTTATTTGGCGTCTTGCAGGTCATCCCAGGAGGTCGTCGGCTGTTTAGCCGGACTTGCCTGTGGCCGCCTCGATAAATTAAAGCCACCAGCCAGGGCTTAAAGACTTAAAACAAAGCGGCTACACGCAAAGGGCACCCCCTGAGGTACGGAACTCGGCTTAGGACGTCGGTCGCTGGAAGAGGGTAGCAAGGGACGGGTTGGATCGATGCGGTTTGTCAAAATGAACAGTCGGTAATAACTTGCGAAATTACGTCAGTTTTGGAGCCAATATCAAAAGCCATTTATTCAAACTAGTTATGTCGCCTAGTCGTCGAAATTCGACCATAATTCATTTAAAACTTAATGTATTTCTAATGCATTAACTTGGTTAAAACCGGATGAGATGTTGTTTAATGTAAATGATTTTTCAGTTGCCAGTGCGTACAACAGGTCTTCGATAGGGAGCTGGTACTTTGATATTATGTAAGAGTTGTTTTCGATATAGGGAAAGAAAAGATATCACTGTTTGCTCTGTTGATCGCTTATGTGAGGTAGCATGTGCAGAGGTTGAAGGCCATACATTCTTATCTGTTTATAGACCACCAGCCCCGAACTTGTCATCATTTTTGATCATTAGGAAAGAAATATTAGGTAATTTTTTAAAGATAATAAATTATTTTTTGTATGTGGTGACTTAAAAATTGATCTATTAGTTATTAATTCGCCAGAAAAATGTAAGCTTATCTCATTGTTTAAATCATTCAATTTAAAAATGTATATTTAATGAAGCGACTAGAATAACAGCAACCACAGCTTCAAGCATAGACAATGTATTTACTAATTGCAAAATAAAGGACTCATCCTTAATTAGTGGCGTCAGGTCAGACCATACTGGTCAGCTTGTATTGTTTGACATAGATAAAAAGTTACAACTAGATAAAACCATTGAACTGAGACCTCTGACTAAAAATAAATTGAAAACATTTGATTACGTTCTTAGCAATTTCTCAACAGCACGTTTTGATGCACAAGACCCCAATATAAACTAAGGCACATGTTTTTCTACAGTATGCCAAGATTTCAATAAAGCATGTCCTGTAAAAAAGTTACAATCACTACTAAACCAAAATTTTGCGAATGGGCCACTGCTGGCATTAGAAAAAGCAGAGATATCTTACATAATTTGTATCACGAAAAATCGTTGACTTTTGATCAGGCCCTTCATAATTATGTAAGAAATATTCTAAGATATTCAAAAGAGTCTGCGCTCAAGCTAAATCTAAATTAATAAGTAACAAAATTAGTATTTCTAAAAATAAAATAAAAGCTGTGTGGCAGGTAATTAACAAAGAAACTGGAAACACAAAACAGCGAGATCAGAATGACTTAGCTCTAAAAATTTATAATTAAACCATTTCAGATAAGTTAAAAGTTGCTGAGACTCTAGACAATTTCTTTACCAACATCCCAATAGAGGTTACGAAATCTCTCCCCTCGTCATCTGTATTAGCTGAATCTCTTCTTAAAGAAAACTTCAGTAAGGACATTTCCAGTTTTGAATTCAAACCCATTTCTATTGCCACAATTAAGTCTTAACATAAAAAACATTGAAGACTTATTGGGGATTTCCGTTAATTTTCTTGAAGATATTATTGACACAATTGTTCCTGTCCTAACAGGCATATTTAATCAATGTTTAGACAGCGGTGCGTTATCCGACTTAATGAAACATAGTAAAGTAGTACCAATTTTCAAATCGGGTAGTACAGGGTGTCCAGTGGCAGATTTCAAAGTTTAAACAAACATAGTTTCTGAACGCAACACGCGAGAGGGGCGCGGGAGGCGTCGATGAAAACGCAAGCGCTGCGGATTTTTTAGTAGCCATGGAACAGTGGAGTGGAGAGCACCGCGCTTTTGCCGTCGAGGCGTACATTTCGAGTGGTTTTTCGCTGTCTGAAGCACGCCGTCAATTTAATAATAGTTACGGTATTTGTCGATTACGTGATGGACCATCGATCGACCTCATTCAGTCATTGGATAGTAAGGTTCAGAGCTACAGGATCAATATTAAATAGACCCAACCAGCTACCTAATTACGTAATACATATTGGCAAACGATTCAGATTAATTTGCTTCGTTTCTATCGCAGTTTGCTTAACACAACTCCAGCCGGCCAGAAATCTGAACTAAGGAAGACAGCCTCTGCATTGCGGGAACTTGAAGGATGTAGGACTTAAAATTTATAGTCCTGGTTGACTACAACCGCGACAGCTTCAGCAACTTCCGTTCCTCGGCACCGATTTGTCCTTGGCTCCTCCTGATCATGAATTGGAGGAGCTTATCTCCCGACGTCTGTGAGTCCAATCGGAAAATGTACAGGAGCATTGTGGGTACTGCAACGCGTACATTCTCACTTGCGGGAGCGGTACCGCGTTTGTTTCACTTGCGTCGCGAACGACCCCTCTTGCCCTCAACCAAAGTAAAGCCCTCCTCATCCACTGTACTGGTTTTAGCAGCCAGCGCCGTCCACTTCTATGTCTCAACAACCAATGCCGTACCAGCAAGGGTCGGTTGAGAACTTTGGCGAAGGCGTGAAGCCTTTTTCGCGTAAGTTTCAGAGTTTGTGAGCAAAACTCATCAGTCACATTTTGGAATCCTGGGAGAGGTCCCAGGATGCAATTGGCATTTTCTGTGACCTCTCAAAAGCTTTTGACTGCGTTGACCACAATACACTCTTCTGTAAATTATACCACTACGGAATTCGTGGATCTTGTGCATTCCTATTAATTATCAAACCGGCAGAAAAAAGTAAACGTTAACGGTGCGACGTCCTCGGTCCTTTATTCGCTGATGACAGTTCTCTTGTTTTTAGAATAAATAGAAAAGATATGGATGTCTTACATGTCAACGATAGTCTAGCTGTTTTTTCGCAATGGTTTGCGGCTAATAATCTTTTACTCACTGCGAACAAAACTAAATGTATTAAGTTTTCGTTACCAAATGTACCCTAAGTAGGTCTAAATTTAAAACTTGATGGCAATAAACTAGATGCTATTTCGGAAACAGTATTTCTAGGAATGACTTTAGATTCAAAATTGCAATGGGGTGCCCACATTAGAGCTCTTTCAAGTAGATTAAGCTCGGCTGCCCACGCATTGAGAAAAATAAGGCAGTTGACTGATGTAGCCACAGCTAGGTTACCATACTTTGCTTATTTTCACAGTATTATGTCTTATGGCGTTCTGCTGTGGGGATCGGCAGCTGACGTCGATTCAGTTTTCATTTTACAAAAGAGGGCAATCAGCGCAATCTATAAAATGGGACCTCGCGAGTCTCTTAGAAACAAATTCAACGAAATTGATATACTAACTCAGCCGTCTCTTTATATCCTAGAAAATATCTTGTATGTTCGCAAAAACTTAGGTCAAAAGACCTAAGAAGTCGCATCTTTTTTTGAAAACAAAAAAAGATGCGACTTCCATAATCTAAATACACGTAGTAAAGATGAGATTGTGATCCCAAAATTTAGATTAACTAAAAGTAGCAAGTCATTTCTAATAAACAGTATCCGCTTCTATAACAAGTTGCCAAAGTCGGTTACAGAACTTAGCGATGGAAAGTTTAAAACTCACATCAAATGTGTCCTTATCAAAAAAGCATATTATAAGATAAAAGACTAAGTTGAAGACAGGGAAGTTTGGCATTTATCCCTTCTGCACATCTGGCTTCCCTGGTACCTCATTAACAGCATAACTATGTGAAAGTCTATTAACTGCTCCCAAATTACAATGTTAATTTTTATTCTTTTTAGTTTTTTACAATGTCTGACATATTCTCGTCATTATTTGACATTATACATCAATTCTAATTTCGACTTTTTATTAGTGATTTTTATGGAAATCATGTCACTTGGTTTAAATAGGTTCTTTTTATTTATGTAGATTCTTTTACATGTTGTGAATGGGGGAGCCTTTTTTTTTTTTTTTTTTTTTTTTTTCTTTCTGGGTGGGAAATCATCAAATAACTTCTCCCGCTCTGGGTGGAGCGGGAGGGCGTGTCAGACTTTTACTGACTAAAACCCACCCGTGTTCCCTCAGTTGCCTGTGTGCCAGGGGCGGCGGTATCTCTTTCGAACAACCCGCACCCCCGGCAGGCATCGGCCCTTGCGGGCCCCTCTGTTGCTGCTGACATCTCTTTGAGGCGCGCGTGGAACACAACGCGCCGTTGACCCGGGCTTGGTCCTTACCGGACAGCGAGGTACCCATTACTCGCCGTCCGCAAGCCCGTGCCTACGGTGGCCGGGAATCAGCCTGGGATTCCCGACGCCCAGGGCGTCTCCTGCGAAGGCCACGGCTGTGAGGGCGCATGTACTGCATCTCCCTCACGTGCGCCGCCTCCCTCTTTGCGAGCATAACTGCTTCGCTGAAGGAGGCGACTGCCAGCCATGCCCTCTCGCTCCGTACCATGGCCTGGACCAGGGTCGGACGCGAGAGATCGCCGCCGCCGATCACCTCCACGAGGACACGGCGTTGCTCCGCCCAAGCTGGGCAGACCTCCACCGTATGCTCCACCGTGTCCTCTGGGTGATCTTCGCAATGGAAACACCCGGGCGTTTCCTCCCGCCCTATCCGAAACAGGAACCTCCCGAAACAGCCATGTCCGGTGAGGACCTGTGTCAGGCGGAAGGTGAGGACGCCATGCCGCCTCTCAAGCCACTCCTCAAAGAGGGGACTTACCGCCGCAATCGCGACGTGCCCAGTGGGGGAGCCTTGTAGGCCTTACAGGCTATAGATTTGCAGACGATTTTCAATTCTTTATTTTCATTCCTCTTCCGTACCTGCTACTTATTGACAGGCCTGTAATTGTAAAACATTGTTAAAAGCCTATTTTTTTTATTTTATTTTTAAGAGTAACCGTGGATTTTCTTGCCGACTCTTCTCCATAGGAAACGACAAATTAGAACCGTGCACCTAGGTTCTGACGTTTCATAAGTGCCCATGCATGTTTATGAGAAATAAAATATTTTTATTTTGCATTATTAAAATAATATAAGCTTTCTGCACTCCTTCTCCACATAAATTTTAACAGTGCCAAATTTCATACTACATCGTCTGCGTAATTTTCGTAAAAAGGGTACCCACAAAGTTTTCGCTTGACGTATGATGATGGCTCCCCCCCAGTGGGGTTCCCGCATTGTCGTTGCAGGGGGGCTCAATAACCGTGGTCACCCTCCCACGGTGAAGCGAAGAGGAACCCCAAGGTGGGGCCGCTCGTCAGGGCTCGTGCCTCCAAGCCGACGACGTAGCGGCCAAAAAGTAGGTTGCGGTGAGGTGCATCGCAGCTGAGGGGGGCCGCGATGTCGAATGGGAGGCATCGCGGCTGAGAGTTACAGGCTGCGGCGGAGGAGGAGTGCCGGTACTTTTGAGTAGCGCTCTTCCCTTCCGTGGCCTGGACGGGGCCGCCACCGTTTGATGGCGGACGCGGTGGGGCCGCAGGGGAAGAGGAGTGTCGGTATAGCGTTGGCCGCTCTCCCTATCCCCTGCGGCCGAAAAGTGGTAGGCGGCGGGGCCACTGCTGACCCGTCGCAGGGAGACGTCAGTAGCAGCTGGTGGGGCTCGCAAGGGCCGATGCCTGCCAGGGGTGCGGGTTGTTCGAAAGAGATACCGCGGCCCCTGGCACACGGGCAGGTGAGAGAATATGGGTGGGTTTTAGCCAGTAAAAGTCTGACACGCCCTCCTGCTCCACCCAGAGTGGGAGAAGTCATTTGATGATTTCCCAACCACAAAAAAAAAAAAAACCTATGATGGCTATGTCATGGATATGATGGCTGAGAATAAGCACGTTTTGCACGTCAAAGTGACGAGATTCGGTTGGTTCTTAGTTAATGGCAAAAAAGAGACCTCAATCAAATTCAAAGCTAATTGGGACCTCCTCAGCTGCACATTTCGAAAATGGGAAAACCAATCAATCCGTACTACCATGAATGGCTTTAATCTCACCCCATCTATTGAAAACCCACAACTACAGAATCAGTCCAACTTTGGGAGTGTCGTACTTAGGTCGGTACTCAAACAGACCGAATAAATTTGGTCTTGGCCAACTTTTAAAAGCTTAGACCGGACTGCAGCGCCCGGATTTTTCATCACCCGCGCCGGAGCAAAATCCTAATATTCATCACACTCACTATCATCTCCGTCTTAATCAGTAGACTCTGTAAGAGCTAGGTATATTACTGTCACAATATAACTTTCAAGACTTGCGGAGAATTTTACGATAAAATATGTTGAGATAAAGTTTTTGACAGCTGTTGCCTGTTGACAAAAATTTAAGGCGTAAACTAAATAAATGCCTTACGACGTTTTTTAATGTTTTCAATAAAGATACTTTAAATTTTTAACCTACTTATTCTGGATTAAAGACCGGGCTTTTTTTTTCAAATAATCAGGATTTTTTGGCCGAGTGTGACCGAGTTTCCGATTTTAGGTTCTAGTAACCCACTCGCACTCTGATCGAACCAAGTTCAGGCAACAAAAAAACTCGTTTCATGTTTATGAACTTTACATACAAGACGCATAGTCGACTACACGTCACTGGTAACGCTTTGACCTTAAGCTGGCCTAGTGTAGCAAGGAGTTTCAATAGAATAAGGTTAATTCGCACCGACAGGTGACGCGACGCGACGTTGCACGCACTTTTTAAGATAGCGATACAAAATCGACCTTATTTACTGCCCAACAAGGTATACTATACCCACTACGCACGTCGCATCTCAGCGTAATTCGAAGCGCATTCATGCTCTCACAGTGATATCTAGAAGGCGGCACGTAAGTTGAACCGACATCAGAACAAACAACCGAAAGTAGGAGCGCGTGCAGTCGTTGCCTCGCACAGAAAAAGCATGAGATCAACGTGTAGCATAGTCATTGATGTAACGTGTACGTACTGTAGTTTGGAAATAAATTATAGATAAGTTGGAATTCAATCAGCAGTATAAGCAGGTAAGTTGAAATAAAATCCGTCATTTTTATTCAACTTACGTGCCGCGATCTGTAAACAGAAAATAGCGCTGCAGATCAAGCAAGCTGCCATTATTTAACTTGGCCTTTATGTTGGTTTGGCGCTGACTCAAAATTCGTAATTTACATTAATTTAGACTAAAAGATTTAGGCGTGCTCATTACAAAAAAATAATAATTACAAAATCAAAAATCTCATACAGTCGGAGGCAATAAAGGTCTTTATTGTTAAATTTAAGAAGATGCCTCTGACTGCATGAGATTGCATAAAGTATTTAGTTTAATAGTCATCCTTTTAAAACAAGTTTCTTGTTTCCATCTTTTTTAATGAAAGATCACTTTTTATGCAGTCCGGTTTTTTGATTTTGTAATTTATTATTTTTGTCACAGTTTTTACTTAATATCATTATTTTTGACGTTAATGAGACCTATGTATGAAACCCTTGATTTTGATACTCCACTCAATAAGTTTTGAGAAAAAAATATTTGAAGACACAATATGGCGCCCAAAATCGGCTATTTTTAAAAAAAAATTATATACCCAGTGTCACTCTCACAATTAAGACGAATCTAACGGCACCTTTCAAACTGAAATCGATCAAGCCATTTAGGCTACAGAGCGTGCCAAAGAAACATACATGCATACACTCGAAAAAAATAACCCTCCTTCTGGCGCAGTCGGGTAAAAAATACACGAGTCAACTTGAGAACCTCCTCTTTTTTTATTCGTCGGTTAAAAGTACGCGCTGCGTCGCGTTGCGTCACGTCGTGTCGGGGTGAACTGACCTTAAGAGGCCTTATGAGCCTGAGGCCTCATATTGGTTATGTTAGATACCACTGACATGTGGACAGCGGCCTACTGCGCTTAGAGCGAAGCTATTATTGCTATAGCATCTCTGCAAAACCAGATAGTTCGCCTCATCGTTATGCCTCAAGGTCTCATAACCGGTTTAGTGACCTCCTGAACAGTGAGGTTTCATATTTGACTACGCAAATAATTCCAGACTGGCGCCTGAGTGAAAAAGAACTACCTACACCCTAATTGAACACACTGTTAATCATAATCCGAATCATTTTGAAGGAAAAAAAATTACTGCTCAACAACGTAAATAACGCAATGAACGTTGTTGAACTATCAAAATGATAGCCATTCCTACTGTTAGTGTTAAATTACCCCGCTAGATAAGCAAGAACACTGTGCTAGTGAAAGTGATTGCCAGGTCCCGGACTTAGAATATGGGTGTAACACCCATATTCTAAGTCAAAACGTCTCACAACATGGACTCATAATAATAGAGGTAAAAGACAGTGTCTCGTCCAGTAGAAACAAGGAAAGACCAAAAATAGATAGCGTGTGACAGAAAAAGAGGAATGCGCCAGTAAGTTTAAGAGTCAAGTGGTAGATATAATGATAGAAATGAAGGATATGGAAGAAAAATCCGTGAATTAGCGATCCGTGAAAGAGATGGCGGATTGTATAAGGATAGTAGCAAAGGATGTGCTTGAAGAATAGAAAGGTAAAGGGTGAGACGCTCTGACGTCGGAAATACAGCAGGAGACGTGGTGACGTCCCTGAGTACTGGCATTGGCCTTTAGGGGGCTGTCTCTTGTAATTTGACGTTTGATAGTACTGATTCTCAGTCATAGTTGTATAGCGGTACAAGGAACAGGTTGTAAAGTTCGCTCATCTTATAGCGCGGGAGGAGGAGGTGTTGTGTCTGGTAACTGCCCGTCGATTAATGTCTGGACGTGGTATTTATGCTAGTTGCAGACGATGCAGGATATTGCGTGACATCAGTGTGAAGCTTAGTTCGCATGTGGCGATATAGATCAGGTGAGGCAACTAGATTTTTATTTGACCACGTTGGTGGCGATACTTATAACGGCCAACTTGTTTATCCTAACGAGAGCGATTTTGTTGTTTAGTTTCCTGTTAACCAAGATAAGAGCAGGTATACGGGTCAGTTATATTATAAGTAACGCTTCACTCGAGTCAATGTACATTTTTGTTTTATTCCACGTTCACACGTCACCGAAAAAATTACATAGGAATGAACGTGCATCTGCGGATTCATTTCATTTTTCGATCATTCGATAGGCTTGTGAAAGATGTAGAGTACCGAAATCCAACATAGTTGAATCGGTTCAGTAACGAATTCATTTTTTTTTTTCACTTTTGATTCATTTGTGTTCATACGTTTCATTTCAAATGAAAAATGCCAAAAACAAAAATGAAGAAAAACTGTCTGCTTCAAGATCATTTTACTAGCTTTTATTAAACTTGCAATGTATGTATGTAACAATGTTTGTTCGGGTAGAATCTTGCAACTCAATTTTGAAGCAGATATCTTTGACCGATTGAGCTGAAATTTTGTATACACATTTAGTTTGGATGACAATGCATGATTAGATGTGTGACGTCATTCTAAACACAACATGGCGGAAGACCTAAGATAGCGGACTATTATTTTTTAATGCACACCTACAATATAGGTATCAAATGAAAGGACAAGGCTGAGAATAACTCGAAAAATAATTAAAAAGTAAAAAATAAATTAAAACTATTTTTTTTTTTTAAACAAGCTTTTATTTAAATGCGTTAAAAAGAATAAAATAAACTTTTCCTTTAAACTGTTTACTATCAACTTATAACATCATTACACAATTTATGTATATACTAATATTATAAAGAGGTAAAGTTTGTGAGTTTGTGAGGTTGTAGGGGGTAATCTCTGGATCTACTGAACCGATTTTGAAAATGATTTACCAATAGAAAGCCACGTTATTTGTGAGTGTCACAGGCCATATATTAACCCGAAAAAGTTTTTCCGGAGAAAATCGGTCGAACGAAAACGTTTCTTACGAACGCTGCCTTAAGAGTCCGACGAGCAATGCTCGCAACTACGATTCGAGTCGGAGACAAAATTTCGTCGGAATATTGCTATCTCTGTTTGACAAAAGAACCCGTGAGCGCAGCAGTGTGTGTGAGCAGATAACGAGTCGTGGGTATTTTTTATTTATTCATAATTAATTAGGTGTGTTCATCATTTGTTTTATTTTTGTTGACTACTTTGGGGAATCGTTAGTAAATGTACAGAGTAATAATGCGTTTTTTGGAAATTCCTTTACAATGTAAGTATCTCAAGTTACTAGAATATCTCGAGATCTAGGCCTCTTGTAGAGAAAATCTAGCAGATACGTCATACATACATATGTTTCCTAACTAGATTGTAGACCAATGTTTGAATGTATAAGCTTGAATAAATGAATAGGTACACAACGGCACGTTATGTGACTCCAATACGTAATGTATCGTTACCGCGGCTCGCGCGCACGTAGCGAACGGCAGCGCAGCGATCCTTCAACCGCTAGGCAGAAAGTGAACAGCTGATGGCGGCGCCGCCGGCGCTATAGTTGTCACACGCATGTCGCATAAATGTAAATTATTGGAATATTTATTATTATTATCGTTATTTATTTCAAGCCTAATTATGTTTGTTTATTCCCGTTGCAGTGGTCTCAACTTTAAAATACGAACGCTGCTTCTGTCATATTTATGTACTTACTTATTCTTTTTTTCTAAACCAAAAAAATGAAATTATAAATAATGAATATAATTAATTATTAGTGTTACACAAAGTATTACTAACAAACAAATGTTCCAATAATATATACCTATTTACGCAATGTGCAGATAAATAACAGCGTTTTGAGCGTATAAATGAAAAACAAGGACTTTGAATTAAAATTTAATTTGTGTTCTCACTCTTTACTCTCCTGACGAAATTCCTTATCCAAAGTATAACTCGATAGTAGATTGTTCAGAATTGTTGAGGGATTTTTTATTCCAGAAATAATTAAAACTATATACGTTAATTAAAGTCGAACCGTTCCCACGGACGTAATAAGATCGCGGCAGGTTTATTAGCGCACTGGTGGCTGGGTTTAAAATCTTCAACGCTCAGTGTTGAACAAAGCATTGAGAATCCAACAGTGAGTGAGTCTCAGCGCGTCAAAAAAATACACTGTTCGATTTACACCTCTCAGCGCTGAGCAGTGCGTTGATGATCCAGTGCGCGAAAAAATCCCGCCTCGACTTTATTACATCCCGTGTGAATGTTGACTTACGAAAAATCATTTCAAATATTACCTGAATTATTAATTATTGTTTTTAGGATATAATGTTTATGTTGCATAATACCAAGGTGAGATGTCAGATCTTACACATAATTATGCGACTACTGTAAGGTTCACTCGTTTTTTTAAATAATCGACGAAATATCAACGCAGGGATATTTAGAATCATGTAGGTACTGAATCCATGATAACGATATGTTTGCGCGTCGATGTCCTTGTCACTCCGTATAATTAGCGATGCATCGACAATAGCGAAGCACGTTGCGAGATATAAAATAACTTTTTGCATCCACGATGTTATTTCTACTTTCAGCGGTAAACGCGAGTCTACTGCAAGTAGGTATTCTGCTCTGCAGATAGCTACACCAGAAGCCCATCCGTAGCTTGCATCCATAGCACGCATCCATCCATATAAAAAAAAAACATAGCTTAGTTGAACCCGTTTCCACCAGTGCTATGCTACGAGTATGTGGATTGGTGAATATCAAGCGTATCCATAGTGGCAACGTAGCATAGCACATCTCTGGTGAAAATGCAAGTCTCAGCTGTGTCCTTGAGATAATTACCTACGCCCGCTTGCTTACATGAGTAGAGAAACGAAAAAAATAAAACTCCATAGGTATCTTTGAAGCTTCTGTTTACTTCTTCCCTCACTGCCTATCTACCCAGATAGGTAGATAAACACAAATTTATACAAAATATACTTAGGTACTAGCTTATAACTCAGACCTCGTAAAAATCTTTATTTTATTGGGCTGAGTTTAAAAATTTGTACCTAAGCAATTAGTAGCCAAGAAAGTAATAGGCAACTAACTTATAATATATGTCATATTGGGTTATACTTACTGTGATTTACATCCCAACGTTCGGAGTCCATGCCGACATCCAAACCGAGTCGTAAATAATATATCCAAGTCCGTAAACAAAGCAAAGTTCGTAAGAATGTAGAGTACACGAAACCAAATTACAGGGCAAATCTAAATCCAAGTTCATAGCATAGATCAATAGTGTCAGAAATATTACAATACAATTTAGAAAACAAATAAATATTCACGCAATGCACTGTATCGTAATCGTTTCACACTGACACCAAACAAACCCCGTCACGACCAGTGCTGCCAACTCGTCTAAGCAAAAACGCGCTGTTAGCTCTTTAAAAAAGCGCTAGAAAGCGCTAAATCGTCGCTGTCAATAACGCGCTATATCCGGCGCCAAATTCAAACAAAACGCCCAATAATTTGAGACTAGGGATGTATAAACGTATTTCGCTGAAATTATTCGGTACCTAGTTTAGACAAATTGATTCTTTTGAAGTAGGTAAATTAATTACTTCAAAGACAAAGATGCTTCAGCTTGACTATTTTGATTTACTTGTTGCAACTCAATATTTTTCTGTGAAGTATCTATTATTGGCTTTACTTTTTTTTGGTGATAGGCTGTTTCACTATGTCGTTTTATATCACTATCACTGATTTTGGCCGAAAATTCCCGTTTACAATATATACACTGAGCTTTTGTTGTGTCTCCATGCACAGGTTTTGACCAATGTTTATATTCTTTTTCTTGCTCCTGCTCACTCTTATAATTTTGTTTGTAGTTGGTTTTTTTTGATAAGGGGAGATCCATTTTTATTATCTCACTGCACAACTCGTAAAACTAACTTAGAATAAAAGACGGCAAGTTATAATATAAATTACTTTGGAACAATAGAATGTGAAACGAAGTTAGCTACAAATTACAAAATAGTTAGCGAGGAATCCCCAACTCATAGACTAAGATAACAACATAAGAAACATATCATCATTTATGTGATGCTAGTTAAAAAAAAAATTGCGATTCCTTCCGTGTTATGCACATCACAGAATAAATAATAGGAGATGTGCATATCACAATATGATTTCAAAAAGCGCTAGATTAAGCGCTAGGCGCTAAAACGCGCTATTGAACAAAAAAAGCGCTAGATCTGGCGCTGAAAGCGCTAAGTTGGCAGCACTGGTCACGACGCGTGTCGCTCCCGAACCAACCCCACTCAACATCACATTGCGCTAGTGTTAGTGCCTGTCCGAGCGATACACACCTACAGTGAGCAGTACGATCACACACACATTGACATTTGCTTGACGTGATAGCACTACAAGCTACTGAAGATTTATGATGTATTTGGATGTGTTCCGTAATACCAAAAATGATGAATGAAAACTTATTGTATTTTAATATATTTTTCGATATTTTACAACTTGATAATATGAGCTATGTTTCTAGAATAAAAATATTACAGATATTGTTGGTTATATTACCAAAAAAACTATATGAAAACATGTAATTTACGCTGTAAAAATGTGCGAAATGCAATTCGCCCTAACTTCATTTTAGGTAAGTATTTTAGAAAAAAATACCCCTACGAACCTAGATATATACTGTCTGAATCTGAATATCACCATAATATGGTGGAAATATGCTCAAATTGCAAATGATTTAAGTATTACGTTTGTATGGACAATTCATCCTCCGTTGCCCCCTTAACGATGAGCGATATATGATTAAGGGGTGCCCTCTACCTGGCAGAAACTTGATACTCCGAAACCTATTTGGCATAAACTTCTTCACGTACATTTTTAAAGCATAAAAAATATTGAATATGTAAAATAATTTTTTGGCCTAATGTTTGTATGTCCGAATTTAAAATGGCATACTTTTAAGATGGCAGATGACCTTTGGCAAAGTTAAAATTTTGCATAATTTTGTTTAGCATAACGCTTATTTAGTGCGCAGATTATTTGGCATAATTTTGACTTGGCATACTACGAAGATCACAGAATTTCAATTGGAATAATTTTATTAGCCATACTAAAAAAAATTATTAAACAATTGTCTTAAAACATCATTATGACGTGCTACGAGAGTTAGCGACAGAAACGAATCGCTGCAAAACCGACTTCACGTAGTCATGTCTGCCCTACCCCTAGAGTGTAATCTAAGCCCGCGTAGGCGCGGAGGGGCGAGGTGGCTCGCAAGCTGAGGAGCAGGTGCCAGAGCAGGCGGCCAGTAAGCCGAAGCTGCGGTGGTGAGCGTAAAACCATCTGTGACGATGCTCGCGTGGGACCACCAAAGCCCCGCAGCGCCGGAGCCGTGACAGAAACCATACCTGCTGCATGTTGCATGCTTGCTTGCAATATGATGGTTCTACTTTTGATTATTATGCATATGAAATATATGCCTAAAGATGATTCTGACTTACAAAATTATGGATTTCAGTGTATGCTAAATAAGTGTATGCCAAACGATTTTCTGCGAAAAGAGGTTTATGCTATCAGTTGTAATGCAAAATAAAATTATGACGTAAGATGTTCTGCTATAAAGGTGTTCCCATGATTAAGTTCTAGAGAAAAGTTGTAGAGCTTGATAATGCCTACAAAAAAGTCAGCGACAGCATAATTATGTCTAACTTTTATACAGGATAAGTTTTTATCCAGTGCGCAAATTGTAACCATGAATTCAGCATATCATTCTAGAGGCCCAGCGCCGAAATGTTTCGTCGGTAATACAAAAATAAATCAGCTGTTCCATACATTTTGACCACGCAGGTATTGCACATTTCTATGAAACAGCTGATTTTTTTTGTCTAACCGACGAAATATTTCTGCACTGGGGGTCTAGAATGATATGCTGAATTCATGGTTACAGTTTGCGCACTGGACAAAAACTTTTCCTGTATTTAAGTCACAAAAAGTAGATTTTTTATATTAAAAAAAAAACATTTAAATCATTAGGTCATGTCCATCAACAATTATGAATTCTTATCAAAATAAGTAAATTTATCGTCTCATGTGTTTAGAACAAGACTTTTCCCTTTTACTGCATATAATTTGGACGAATGGTTAAAGAGATAATACGACATAGGTATGGAACCGCGACCGTGTCGTAATCTATTGAGTGATATAAACAAGTTTACCGCCCAACGAAGTGGGCACTGGGCACGCCACAATTGCGGGGGTAAGTCCCCTCTTTGAGGAGTGGCTTGAGAGGCGGCATGGCGTCCTCACCTTCCGCCTGACACAGGTCCTGTCCGGACCCGGCTGTTTCGGGAGGTTCCTGTTTCGGATATGGCGGGAGGAAACGCCCGGGTGTTTCCATTGCGAAGATCGCCCTGAGGACACGGTGGAGCATACGGTGGAGGTCTGCCCAGCTTGGGCGGTGCACCGCCGTGTCCTAATGGAGGTGATCGGCGGCGGCGATCTCTCGCGTCCGACCCTGGTCCAGGCCATGGTACGGAGCGAGAGTGCATGGCTAGCAGTCGCCTCCTTCAGCGAAGCACTTAGGCTCGCAAAGAGGGAGGCGGCGCATTTGAAGGAGATGCAGTACATACTCCCTCACAGCCGTGGCCTTCACAGGAGACGCCCTGGGCGTCGGGAATCCCAGGCTGATTCCCGGCCACCGTAGGCACGGGCTTGCGGACGGCGAGTAATGGGTAGCTCGCTGTCCGGTAAGAACCAAGCCCGGGTTGACGGCGAGTTGACTTCCACGCGCGCCTCAAAGAGATGTCAGCAGCAACTGATGGGGCCCGCAAGGGCCGATGCCTGCCAGGGGTGCGGGTTGTTCGAAAGAGATACCGCGGCCCCTGGCACTCAGGCAACTGAGGGAACACGGGTGGGTTTTAGTCAGTAAAAGTCTGACACGCCATCCCGCTCCACCCAGAACGGGAGAAGTTATTTGATGATATCCCACCCAAAAAAAAAACGAAGTGGGCACGGGTTAGGTTCAACCTTGCGACAAACTTTTAATAACTTGTGTAATGACGATATAAGTTGATAGTAAAAATAAAATACAAAATCGACTTTAATCATTAATAATAGACACAGACATCAGAAATTAATGTAATTTTTCACTGTGTAGTGTAATTTTTGGAAATGGTTTCTTTTTTTTCGTTAAAAAGTTTTTTAGTTATTCAAATTAAATGCCAGCAGGATGTATGGTTTCATAAGTAACGGTCAGCTAATAAGAGTCCGTGATAAGACCTTGCACGGTCATATGAACTCAGCACGGCCATCTTTGTGTTAACTGTGTTAGGTATTTACTTTTAGTGTGTAATTAATTACACCTGTGTCATTTTTTGAAAAGGCTCATAACATAATGCAAGGCAGTGCTATCAAAATGGTTAGTCCCCCTCAAAAGACCACATAGCGACGAAGAAGTGATACCAAAAAGGTCAAACTTGCGAATAAATTTATTTCTTAGTGCCGTGTTTTCAAAACAAATCAAGCCAAGGTCCTTTTGTTAGAAGTGAAGTGAATTCGTTACCCACAGCAACGAACATCACTGTCTTCAGAACAATAGGACCAATATCGTTGTGAGACACCATGTCGTTTTATTATACGATTTTAAGAGAGCCAACTAAACACGAAATAACATAAATATACTGCAAAAAACTAGTAAGAGGACACAAAAAAATACTCCAGAAATTCTTATAGGAAATTAGCAAAAACCAGCTAGGAGTAATTTCTAGCAAGGCGCAAGATGGAGTTATAAGATGCGGGTAGACGGGAATATATGCCCTCTCCTAGTGGTTCCTAATGATAAAGCATGGAGAGAAGGTGCCGTAAAAGGGTATTCTTAAACAATATTAATGATTGTACAAAAACGGAGTTTTGTTCAAAGAATGTTGGTCCTTCGAGCAATAAATTAACTTAGGGAGAGGTTTATGGTGATTCGTTCACGCTTAAGGCGTAAAAGGCTTGTCGGGTTCGCCTGGAGGACACGGTGCAGCATACGGTGGAGGTCTGACCTGCCTGAGCGGAGCACCGCCGTGTCCTCGCGGAAGCGATCGGCGGCGGCGATCTCTCGCGTTCAGCTCTGGTCCAGGCCATGGTACGGAGCGAAAGTGCATGGGAAGCCGTCAGCTCCTTCTGTGAAGCAGTAATGTCCCTGAAGGAGGAGGCGGAGAGCGTGAAGGAGAGGCAATCCTTGCGCCCTCGCGCCCCTAGCCGCCGCAGGAGACGCCCTGGGCGTCGGGAGTCTATAGTGGACTCCCGGCCACCGTAGGCGCGGGCTTGCGGACGGCGAACAATGGATAGCTCGCCGCCCGGTAAAGATCAGGGTGGGGTCGACGTGCGTTGAGTTCCACGCGCGCCTCAAAGAGATGTCAGCAGCGATAGGTCGCGGATTTGTTCGTAAGAGTTACCGTGGCCCTGGCACAGGCAACTGAAGGAACGCAGGTGGGATTTAGTCAGTAAAATCGAACACGCCTTCCCGCTCCGCCCAGTGCGGGAGAAGTCATTTGATGATTTCCAAACCAAAAAAAAAAAGGCGGGAAAGGCTCCGAAAGATGATCAGTAACACCAAGGCATCCCTGGACTTTCTTGAGGAGCTGGTTTGGATCGAATAATCAATTTACTCCCCTGTACACAAAATACGCGCATTTAAGTGGGATTGCGGAAACCAAGCCCGCCTTCCCAATACCGAGGCGGAAATTAGAAAAATACCCTGGATACGAAGATATGGACTTGGTCCTCAGACGAGTACCTATTGCGTTTTGTCCGGATCACCATCTCACCAAAAAATAAACAAATCTACATTTAAAATAATATAGGTTAAGTACAGAATCTACGGCCCGAAAAAAACACAAAATAAAATGCTGAACCGATCGTCATGAAATTTAAGGGTATGGAGGACATAGGCTACTTTTTACGCGATAACCGACATATACGCGGGCGGAGCCGCGGGCAAAAGCTAGTGCTAAGGTGATAAAACTCTAACCGGAGTAATAATTTCACAACACAGGCAGGTCTTTGCTGAGATTTTTAACACCCAATTTAGTTTTTACATAGGTATTTTTATTTTATGAAGTGACGGTGTGTAGAAACTTGTGAGAGATGCACGAAATAAAGTAACAAAATTAAAATTCTCGAAAAGAACTGAGCTTGAATATTTTTTATTATAATGCCGCATGTCTAACCAAACGCGTGTAAAATAAAACTGATACGCCGCGCATCTGTGATTCATAGTTTTACCCACACAGGCAGAAAAATAATTTATTTTATGATTCAAAGATAGGTCTATTGTAACCAAAGTGCTGAAACGTGTCAGATATTAACATTTAATTAACATACCTTACATAGTACATTTTATTATTTATATACTTTTTACAAGTTTTTAATTAACTTGCAATGTATGTATTCGGGTTCGGGTGGAATCTTGCAACTCAATTTTAAAGAAGATATATATACCGATTGAGCTGAAACTTGGCATGCATATGTTTATCGCGTGACAATGCAATATTATGATGACATGGAGCTGATCTGATGCTGGAGCTGAAGCTGGATGGTCGCTATATTTACTCCGCAATAAAACGACACAACCTCCTCGAGTTTGAGCTCGTTTGATTCGTATTGACGAGTACTTTGATTCTATAAGGCAACCAGGGTCTTATGCTGAAGCTGGAAGGTGACCATAGGAACTCCGCAGTAAAACGACACAACCCCATCAAGTTTGGGCTCGTTTGATTCGTATTAACGAGTACTTTGACCCTTTATGGTAACCAGGGTCTGATGCTGCAGCTGGAAAGTGGCTATAGATACATAACCCTTTCCATGTGTAGGTTCTACGAATTTTTACGAGCTACATAACGGAAAAACGCTGCGCCGTAGTAAATCCTGCATCATAAATACTAAAAAAATCTTTTTTAAACAAGCTTTTATTATTACTTGCTAATAAAACTAACTAAAAATTTAAAAACAATTTCATCTCAATTATTTAAATAAAAGCGTGTTACATATTGACGGTTAGAAATAGGTGTATCATGCTAATAAATGTTCTTTATTTCCCCTGCCATCAAAATGCAACAGGCTTGTTTAAAAAAAAGTTTTTCTTTCTTTTTTGCTAGTTATAATAAAATACTCATACTTCATTTTGAATTTCAATATTATTATAAGAATAAAGTAAGAGAAAATTCATTAATATAGTTCAGCTAACCATCGTTTAACACATTCCTGTACCAATATATCGTCCGACGCAATCAAGTACCAATTAACTAACGTCTGGCATATTCAAGAATCAATTAACTATCGTTTGAAATATTCAAGAATCAATTAATTTTCGTCTGACGCACTCAAGCAACCATTGCAACCAATTTCAATTCAATCATTCATTCATTTTTTTTTCAATTTCTTTGAGCCCTGTACAGGGGCTAGAATCCCTACTAATATTATAAATGTGAAAGTTTGTTTGTTTAAATGTTTGGATGTTTGTTACTCAAACACGCATAAAAGACTTTTTTTTTTATTACCAAATGGGCCAGCTCTTGACCTCGATCACGCCTGATGGAAAGCGATTGATGAGATCTATGATGGATCGAGCATGGCCAGAAAATGCCTGTTCACTCTTATTTTGAAGGTAGACGGGTTAGATGTGGAAGGGAACACAGACGCAGGCACACAGTTCCACATTTTGGCTGTGCGCATAATAAATGTGGAGGAGTAGCGCTGAGTACGACTGGTCGGAATATCAACCAAGTGCGGTTGGTACCCTGCAGTGCGTCTGGTAGGCCGGTAGTAAAAGGGCGATGGCGGGATCAGGTCGTGGAGCGCCTGCGCCTTGACCAGATTGTCGTTACCCCATTGGGAAACAAGATTTAAGGTCAAATTCAATCGGTCCAGAATGGCCTCTCTAAGAGCAGTTGTTTCATCTCTGCTGGCTCTTGCACTGGACAGGTACCTATCTGAAACTGTGCTGTCATTTGCGTACCCGATGCACCAAGCTGTAGCAGGTCGTTAATATGCAGCAGAAATAGAGTCGCAGAAAGAACAGACCCCTGAGGAACACCGGCATCAATAGTCTTATGATCCGATGAGCAGCCACCTAAGACAACTGATAGATCGATCACTCAGGAAGTCGAAAATCCAGTTGCAAAAGTCAGCGGGGATGCCGAATGCGGGAAGCTTACTCAACAGACTATCATGCCAGACCCTGTCAAAGGCCTTTGAGATATCAAGCCCTTGCTGTCTGGCTTCGCCGTGTTTCTCAATAGCCTCGCCCCAGCAATGCGTGACATACACGAGAAGGTCCCCAGTTGATCGACCACGACGGAATCCTTACTGGTGGTCACTGAGAAGCTCATTGTCTTCTAGGTATGCTTGCAGCTTATGGTTCAGTACCCTTTCCATTACTTTACACAGTATGGAGGTTATGGCGATTGGTCTATAGTTGACAGGATCGGCACGGTTACCCTTTTTGGGCACTGGCTGTACATTAGCAAGCTTCCAGGACTCCGGCACCACTCAAGTTTTAAGAGAGAGGCGATACAAGCGCGTCAAGACAGGCCTCCTGTGTGTGACCTGACGGAATTCCTGCAAGAGGACTCTTGCGGGAATTCCGTCAGGTCCACTGGCTTTATTCCCGTCCATACACTATAGGGCCTTACGTCCTTTTTTAGATGTATCGAGATCTCTAGCATTGTGGAGCCATAGTGAGGTATGTTAGGTGGAGTGTTAGAGGCCGTATCAAGGCGTCAATTTTCGGCAAAGATGGAGGCAAAAAGGTTTGCTTTTACTTGTGCGGTATGAGTCAGCGTTCCATCAGATTTCAGCATGGGAGGCAGCGAAGAACGGCAAAAGTTCGTCTCGACTGATTTAGCCAGGGAACAGAACTCCTTGTTACCCGAAGGGTAGGACGCCAACTTGGCCCCAATTCGTCCAACATGGTCGTAACGCGCCTTCGGTAACACCCGTTTGTAAACCTTGGCAGCAGAATTGTACGCCCTTTTCATTACGCGAGCACCCTGACTTTCGCTCCTGTCACTGCGGGCCGAAGCCTTCTTTGAGCAAATCGGCTTGCGCACAAGACGCGTTATACCATGGCTGAGCCTCGCAGCCGAGTGGAACGTCTGAGAATGGGATAAAATATTCCATTCCCTGACGTATCACAGCCGCAATTGCGTCAGCAGTCTGCCATGGGTAAGATGCAAAGAAATGCCGCATCTCAACCCAGTCTGCTGACCCGTACTTCCATACTCGCCTCGTGCCTCTAGGGCTTAAATCTGTAGAACAGGAGGATTTCACCAAGAGTGGTGAGACGATCCGTGCAGAGCCCAGACCGATTCAGAGTACCTGTCCGGATAGGCTGTCAGCAGTAGGTCTAAGCAGTTGGGTGTGTGGCCATTAACATCCGGAACGCGGGTAGCTTGGTCAACCAGTTGGTGGAGATCTAGCGATATCGCAAACTTGCTTCCAGCATGGTCAGTTTTATGGTACGGGTACAACCATTCCTTATGATGGGCATTAAAATCCCTGAACGGCTGAAAGAATTTGGATATAATTTGGTACACAGATAATTTATAACCTGGATTAACATATATAGGATACTTTTCATCCCGGTAGTACCGAGATGAAAAGTATCCGCCCGCGTGGAGGTTAGATACTTTCAGAGATACAATCAAGTACCGTAGAATAGAATAGATTAAAACCGGTCGCATACTTACGGTAGTTGATTGCATCTGACAATAGTTACTTAAAAAAACAATAGTTACTTCAACGTATTCAAGAATCAATTAACTATCGTCTGACTTATTAGGCGATAGCTAATTGATTCTTGATTTTGTCAGCCTATTACTAGTACTTCTTTTTACACGTGCAGCCTATGGGCTAAATGTTCGCAAAGATCGTACAGCGCTCTCTGCGTTCAATATAACAATGCATTTAGGATACTGGTGGGGCTGCCCCGTTTCTGTAGTGCGTCAGGGATGTTCGCAGATGCGCATGTAGATTGCTTTTACGCAACAATGCGTAAAAGGTGCGCTTCCCTCGTGCGTAGGGTGTGGGGCAGCTCCAATAGTGTCTTAGGCATGGTTGCGAGTCGCCTGGACTGTGTTTACGTGGGTCACTGTTGTGCCGTCTCTCATGGGATGTCGCAACGGTGATCGACCGTTGTTTTTGTATTGTTTTTCTTGTTTTGTGTATAGTCTGTGGTTACTAACATAGTCGTAAGTTTTACTAAAAATTTTGTTGAGTCTCGGTTACTTGAATAAATAAATATTCTATTCTATTCTATTGTCGATTGGAATTGATTCTTGAATACGCCAGACTATGGTGAGTAATTATGTTCAAGAATAAATTAACTAACATCTGACGCAATCAAGTATCAATTAATTATCGTCTGACGCAATCCAGAATCAATTAATTATTGTCAGACCCATTCAAGTATCAATTAAACATCATGTTAGGTAAAAATTTAGTATCGTGTCGCAGGAGGGGGAGCGGGAGTGGGGGGAGAAGGGTGTGCCCCTTCCTCCCTGGCACCACTCCCATGAAAAGGTAACACACCGTTTCCGAGAAAAATGATTTTTTGTAACCTAACCTCAAAACACTCAAAAGTTGCCTAAAAGGCATAGTCGGATCCCAATGGTCTAAAAAAAATAACCACGAAGGGAATGGGTCTGTGTTCGCTCGCTCACTAGACACCGCCATCCCCTTCTTACCTAACCTGTCCGAGTCGGGGTGTCCCAAGTCCCGAGCTCGCTTCGCTCGCTCTTGCATCCTAAGTTCCCCTAGTAGCAGTCGTAACTGCCTTTTATACACACATACGATCAGTGGGAGTACACTAACTTTCATCTAAGCAGGATTTTTAGGATGATTGAAACTTTTGTTTTTTACGTTCCCTTTTATCGATTTTGATGTATACGATATTTAAACCATAGACAATATATTGTGTCAGATTTGGTTGTCAATCACCCATTTTAACGTTCCGTTTTTGCTTTTAGCTGATTTGAGGTTAGAAACTAGTTTTGACATTTTCTCGAAAACTATGCATTACCTACCTTTTAATAGGAGTGGTCGCGTTATAATCGGGGACCCAAGCCCTACCAGTTTTCACCATTTTTACCCCCCAACTCCTGCCAAAGGATACTAGATCCAAGCCTTTTTTTACACGCTTTATATTAGCTTCACTTGTATGTTTGTTTGTATGTAACCGACTCCTTTGGACGCTATTTTGACCCGCTTTAAACGGTCAGATTTAATTTAAACTTTGTAGACTTATCAAGGACCTATGACAATTCAATAATTTAAAATAAACACGCTTTTGTAGTTAGCAAAACTAAAAAATAGAAAATAAATAATAGTTTAAAAAAATATAAAAAAACACGCTTAAAAAACCAAAGCGTGTTTTTTTAGTTTTTTTAAAAGTATTATTTATTTTCAATTTTTTAGTTTTGCTAACAACAAAAGCGTGTTTTTTCAATTTTTTTTTAAATTAGTGAATTGTCATAGGTCCTTGATAAGTCTACAAAGTTTAAATTAAATCTGACTGTTTAAAGCGGGTCAAAATAGCATCCAAAGGAGTCGGTTACATACAAACAAACATACAAGTGAAGCTAATATAAAGCGTGTAAAAACATAACCCTCCTTCTGGCACAGTCAGGTAAAAAAGAAAAAATCTTTAAAAATCCTTTAGTGCAGTCAGCCACTTTCTAGAAAATATTAAGTGCACTGAACCACTAACTAAAAATTATTTAGTGCACTCAGCCACTTGCTATAAATTATTTAGTGGGCTGAACCACCTACTAAATATAATTTAGTGTATTCAACTATTTACACTCAACTGCTTACTAAAATCATTTGATACACTCTAGTACTACAATAACATTCTTTGTAACAAATATATGTATCATTATGGAAATTGAGCATATTGGTAGGTAAACTTACAAGTAGAATTTAAAATAGTTGGTTGATAGTTTAAATTCTTCAGTGGTCCTAGTTTGAGTTTTTTTAACCATCTCGATCAAACGCATAGACCTTGTTTGGCACTCCGATTGGCCCTGGATTGGTGAAGTACCAATTGGAGCTCCGAACGCGGTTGACGCGTTTGATCGAGATGGTTAAAACAAACTCACACTAGGGCCCACTGCACACTAAAGTGCCATGTTTTGTGATGAAAAATCAATAATAAATAATCATAGAACACCAACATCAATCACCAAGTTCTCTCCCAGTTATGGGCATTATGGCAATATAGGGTGGATTTATGACACTACTGCGTCTCTAAAATCCAGTCTATATCATGCTGCTTTTAGTACAAACTTAGGACGGCGATCAATTACCTATAACTATATTGAGCGCATGGCCAGTTGTTTGAGTAAACAACAATTTTGGAAGTAAGGCAAAAATTAAAAGTATCGTCACTAGCCTTACATACTCTTCAAACTATAAGACAAAGCATAATATAAAATTAAAAAGAAAAGCATCTACAAAGCATTACAATAACAAAACAAATCGTAAAAACTAACCTGATTCATTGTTTGTAGGTGGTGAGGAAATAACAGGCTCATGCTTAGTAGCCATCATCTACGATACCTGTGAACAAGTTATAATATCATCCTTGATGCATCCTCTTTGAACAATAATAATTTTGTATTTAGAGCGACAGCCTTTTTCTATCTATATTTTGGTGCATATGTTTTCGACATCTATGATGAGATAGATGTTTTCTAATTTGCTTGCGTTGGCATTTGCACAAGGTAAGTCATCACACAGCTTAAGTTGTAAACTCTCTTGGTTATTTAGTTTGCTGTTGTAACTCATTGTTGGAATTTTGGATTACTTATTGGTAGATAGTTATATGGATATAAATAATGTTATAAACTCATTCACAGATAGCCTTTGTTAGTAAGTAAACACAACAGATATCAATCACAGACACTAATTTCAAAACATTACAATTTCTAAACTATTAAACAGATAAGTAGGTAAGCTTTGTGAAAAAATTGTTTTGTTTGGAGTTGAGGTTGGTTTTGATAAGTTGAATTGTGTACCTACCAAATTAAAAGAATTTAATCAGAATTATGTACAATAAAAGTTGAAGTTACAATGAAAGTCAAAATTCTAAGTTATTATTATTTGAACATTCTCAAGTCCAATTAACCTCTCTCAACTCCATACACAACGATGAGTTAAAACAAGAAACACAACTCGGAACATCGTAAGTAGACAGAGTTTCATGCCGCAAAATTAAAGCAGTAAATCTTATTGTACTCACAATCATAATCCAGATTTTGATGAAAGTGTAGCCGATTCTTACACGTACATCGGTTTATTTTGGTTCACCACACAATCAACACATATTCCGGCACAATCCTGCACTTTACTTTACAATCCAATTATAACACTCAAGAGTCCATGCCGCTACGAAAACAACAACATATATATTCGACCGCTTTTTCAGTTTTTACTATGCAATAAGATAACCTTGAGAAACTATCAGAAACACTGGGAAAATGCAAATAATTATTTTCCACGAACTTCTGTCACTCGCTTCGCTTCTGCAGGAAAATACAAAATGGCCGACCAAATAAACGAGCGCTGTCAAAAAAGTCAATCAAATGAACCGATAACCCACCGTAGCCACTGCACGCATTCAACATTTGTCTCTGACATCTTGCGTCAAACTGGTTAAATTTACAATTACTGTAAACCAATTATGTAAATTATTCTGATAATATGTTCAGGTTAAATTAGCTGAGCAAAGTGGCTAACCTACGTCTTTCGATGGAAAATTCGAAACGCACTCTCAGTTTACCAAGGCAGACCGAAACTCTGTTCCTTTCACTCACAGGCAGACGCGGAGAGACGCGGTTGCCAATGCCAGTATGGCGGACTCCCAGCCAGTATTGGTCGGCTGGCAAATTCCTAGCGGTTGTCGGCAGTAGCGTGTCCTATCTCTGTCTAACGAGGTACGCGGGGACCACAGTCGATATATCTATCTCTGTTGCTCGGTTCGTAAGCAGCGACATTCAACATAGGCATAAATAACTCTCCGGCAACATAGTGGTTTATTATCGGAATGGTTCGCCCCCATTTTGACCTCGCTCGCTCGCTCGCTCGACTCGTGCTCATGGCTCGAGTAGCGAACAACGCAGAACGCTAACGCTAAGTCGAAAGTAATAATAATACTGGTTGCGGATTGAGCCAAAAGGTTGAGTCATGGAATTAATTGAGCAAAGTGGGCTAAAGCGTCCCACTGTGAGACGCTTTAGCCGTTAATAGTGTGTGAGACTCACACACTATTTAATATACCTAATGTGAAATATACATATTTAATAACTATAGCACTTGTAGGTAAAGATAATCATCTTCACCTTTAAACATTCTTATATTAAGCGCCCTCACACAGCTTAGATACGATAATATAATAGTATCGTGAGCGCTTTATTCTAACGGACCTATGTACCTTACGCCGACTTTGGAATTGTAGGGCTTTGGCCCTTTTCCGTACCTACAGGCTGTTCAGTTTTTGTAATGAAGCGTATAAAAACTTTAGACCTAGGTATCTGACAGGTCATCTGACTAAGATTGGGACGGTGGATTAAAAATTCATGTTGCATACAGTAAAAGTAAAAATCGTAAAGGTCAAATTCTTTTTCAGTTGACTTTGTAACGACAAAGACTATTAACTTCTTTACGTGATGTTCAGTAACGATAGTGCAAAAAAATGTAATTTAATAAAATTAGGTCTTACATAATATAAAAGGCTTTCATAAACACATTATAATAGAAGTGTTAGTTGTAAAATCAATCTACCTAGTTGAGGTTGGCTTCCTGTCTAACCGGATGAAGATGAATACCAGTATTTTATAGTAGCGAATGTGACATCATATTGAATGGAGAAAACCTGGAATTTGTTAATCAAACGGTGTTCTCCTAGGAATCACGCTAGACGAGAAATTACAATGGGGACCTCATATAATATCTCTTGCGGGGCGGCTTAGCTCGGCCGCCTACGCTGTTAGAAAGATCAGACACTTAACAGATGTAGAATTAACGGCGCGTTTGGTCTATTTTAGCTACTTCCACAGCATTATGTCGTAAGGCATTTTACCGTGGGGTCGGGCTGCTGACATTTAATCCATCTATATTTTGCAAGAGAGAGCTGTCAGATCTATTTCTATAATCAACATCGCCGCGAATCCCTCAGGAAACTATTTAAAAGGTTTCATGTTATGACGGTACCTTGCCAATTCATTTATGAAAATATCATGTATTAAATATTTTACGTTAGAAAAATTTAAACAATTTGTAAAATTGATTATAACTTTTTCACAAATTAGCGATGTGCGCGCATCCACGCTTTTTTTAAAGGCAAAAGTACAAAAGCAGCCTGTATTACTAATAAAGTAAATTCATATTTTTTTACTTTTGTTACAGGTGGTTGTAATTTTTTGTCAAAACTAATGAAATTAAAGAATTAAATGTTTATTTTTTATAATTTATCTCTCAAAGTTAATTTTATTTATAAAATGTTGACCACATCTCTGACATAAAAACTCTTTGCTAAGATTGTACCGTTCGTTTTAGACGGAGCATCTTGATAAACCGTGCGTTTTACCTTATTAAAAAAACTCGTGCGTTTTACATTACATCACATTATCGCACAAGTACGTAATGACATACATTACGATATTGAAATTGGTGAAATTAAGGACCCTTTACAAGAAAATAATTATGTTATAACAAAATACCTTGTGATATTTTGCAATTATATGAACGGAATTTTAAAATCTTAAATTAAACGTACACTTTGTAAACAAGCATATTACAAATTAGAGGATTATATCCAAGATACGAATGCTTGGAAACATTGGTCTTGCTCCATAGGACAATCTAGAGTCTATTAGACAAAATCAAACTGGTTGCTAATTGAATTGTATAATTAATTATATTTATGACATTGATTTAGACTCGATGATTACTTTAAGTCATACATTGACTTATTACTTGTTAATATTTTAGGAAAATCTCATACTTACTTTTACAATGTTTGTAAATATGTGAGCACCATGTATCTATCTAGCATACAATTTATTTACTTATGTCGTTTTAGGTAGGTACCTATTTTGGCATGGTAATTTTATTCTGGGTGCATCGTTTTCACACATAATTATATGATGAATATTTGTTAAATATTGTACTTAAAACATTTTAAAAAAGTAACGGTGGAGTTTCTTGCCCATTCTTCTCCATACGAAACTACATTTTGGAAGGGGCGACTAGAATCAATTCTATTTTAATGTAAATGTTGACGTTCAGTAGTGCCTTTTATGTGCCTATTTGAAATAAATGCTTTGACTTTGACTTATATATGGAGCTACTGCCTATAGTGCGTACTTGGACTCCATAACCAAGTCACTGGGTAATACAATACCCTTTGGTAAGACTGGATTGACAGACATGCGGGCTTCTGAGGACCCGTAACGACTGACAAAGATCCATGAATGACAGCCGGGATCAACGGCTTAACGTGCTTTTCGAGGCACGGAAAGGTATGTAAAGATGGTCACCCATCCACGAGCCAACCGCATCAAGTGTAGCCTAGCCTGATCGATTGATCCGAGCAGTTATTATTACTTAGCTACAAGCCTCACATAGGAGACCACCCGCAATGAATCCTACTACCCTACTTCCTACTCATCATCATCATTATTTCAGCCCAAAGACGTCCACTGCTGGACATAGGCCTCCCCCAAGCTCTGCCACTTCGACCGGTTCTGTGTTTCCCGCACCCAGCGGACTCCTGCGGCCGTCACAAGGTCATCGGTCCCCCTTGTGGGGGCCTTCCAACTTTACTTCTTCCGGTACGCGATCGCCACTCCAGAACTTTTCGGCCCCATCGGCCATCTGTTCTGCGAGCAATATGCCCTGCCCACTGCCACTTAAGTTTGGTAATTCTTCGGGCTATGCCGGATACTTCCTTCTATCACTACATAGTATAAAACAAAGTCGCTTTCTCTGTCCCTATATCCCTATGTATGCTTAAATCTTTAAAACTACGCAACGGATTTTGATGCGGGTTTTTTTAATAGATAGAGTGATACAAGAGGAAGGTTCATATGTATAATACACCGACCTCCACGCGGGCGAAGCCGCTGGCAAAAGCTAGTAATATTATAAATGTAAAAGTCTGTATGTTCGGATGTTTGTTACTCAATCACGCAAAAACGGCTAAACGAATTTGGATTAAACTTATCACACATTATAGCATGCATTAACACAAAGGATACTTTTAATCCAGGTAGTACCTAAGTTCCCATGGGATAGGTACATTTCGACCACCAAGCGGGCGAAGCCGTTGTAAAAAGCAAATATAATTTATCGCACCTTCGGTGTAACAAAGTCACAACAGTTCATTTTTTAATTTTACAGGAGAGGACTTTAATTATTTTTTTTTTCGTTTTATTTTTGTCTTCTCTGGATTACTATTTTATAAGATTTCAAAACTACTTTAAATTTAAAAAGGTGCTATAAGTAAATTTCAAACTAGCTTTTGTAAGGACTATTACAAGTAAAAAGACATGAGTGTCAGTGGGACGACGGCAGTGGGACAAGCGGGAATACACGCAAAAAACAACGACTTTTGGGTAGGGACTAGGGAGTAGGGACTTAACTTTCATTGTAAAGCGTTACATATTTTATTTATTAATAGGTACTTAAATAGTGAAATATAAATATTGCTACCTACTACTTAAGACTTGTAATTGTTATGTGTTGGTTAAAAACAGTGTAATACCTTTTATAGTACAGATGCCAGCACATCAAGCTAACCCAAACTGTAAAAATTTTACCAATTGAACATAAACCTTAAGCTTATGTTATAGAGTTGAAAACCTATCAAAGAAATTTGACAGATTTGGATAGCTTGATGTGCTTGGAGCTACAATATTTTGCATGGCGCCTTAGTAAATCCAAAAGATGATGTTCAGTTAGAGACATGGTCGATAACCAATAAGGAATTTTGGTTGATTAAACTATACTTAGAACCTAATTATTATTTGAAATCTATAGGTACCTACATAATATAATAACGCTGAACAGTGTATTTATTTGAAGACGCTCTGTGGTTTGTGCTAATTCTTATGTGGTTATAAATATTAGCAAATTATATTATTGTTGTATATAAATACAACATGAATATCGAATCCACTGTCCTAATCTTCGTCAGATGATCTGTCAAGTAAGTAAGTCTAGCAATAATAAATTTTATGTACTTCTTTGAAAAAACTAAACAGCCTGTAGGTACAAGGGACGGAACGTGCGATTCTGAAAACGGCGTCCGGTAGAATGACGCACGCGCGATATTATTATCGTAAGTTACGATAATAATATCGCAAGTGCGTTATTATCGTAAGTTACGATAATAATATCGCGAGTGCGTCATTTAACATGAATGAACACAAATAACACAGACACACACTTAAGCGCCCTATTGTAATATATTATTACTTATATTATATTCGGTGTGTGTATTCCACTTTAGTATGTCTTTGGTAATAGTATCTTTTATGCCGAAGCATAATGCTCTTTGCTGCGCTGTGCTCCGCGATTACATTGATTCATTGAACAACCGAAATGTAGATTAAATTCAATTATGATTTCTTGCTTAGTTTTCTGGTTTAAAAAATACTTACATGCGTCAATCTCACAGTTGATTACCTACTTAGCGTTAGGGGCACCATTACGCAGCTTATGATAATGATATACCTATATCATTTATCTATTCTGTGATGACATAGTACTATGTATTCTGTATAACCGTATTGAATACATAAACAGTCTCAATTACAGGTTAATTATATAAATGTAATTTTCAAACATTGCCTAGAAAATATAGGTAATAATCGAACGGGTCGAGAAAACATAAAAAGGTCTTGTTGTAGTTCGTCGTCGTCGGGCCTCCCACCACAGCATGCATCGGTTGGCAACTCGGCGGCACGGCACTGTGGTCTGGTTCAAACCGGTTCGTGAGCAGCCAAGCGCATATTCTGTCTCTGTCTAGCAAGTAGGCAATATAGTTTAACGAGTTTAGTATTATTATTGAGAAGTTCTATGTCAATAGAACGTCGGGTTTTATACCATACCAACGCAGTGAAATCGAATGTAGGTAGGTAAAGTTAAGTAATAATAATAAAACTCTAGCAGAGCAGTTACTTTATTTCTTGACAGCCCATATTTTATAGCTATTATATTGTTATTTTAGCTACCTATGGACTTTATCATGTGGCTTATCCTCAATGGGCTTATCAGTGTATTTTGCAATGTAGCCTGACCTTGACGCTTGCTAATGCTGACGTGGCCTATAAGTGCCTATAGAATACTCGTAAATCGATACAAGGCAACTAGTAGGTACCGATTTACGAGTTGGCGTATTAGGGTAGTAACCCGAAACGCTTGGAAATTAGGGCAACGTTTCGGGTTTGTCTCGCACGGTTTGCGTAGTTTGTTGTTTTGTGTTTTGTGATGTGACTACAACACACTCGCACATACTCCCCCCGTAGGTTACCTTCCTACATTTAACAGAAGTCTTTGTCTTTTGTTGGGTAGAGTCTTAGATAAACTTTAGAATACTCTGAAGGTACTATAGGTAAGTAGGTATTTATTTATTGCAAAGTAGGTAGGTACAGTGGACCGCACATCGGTGGTTATACTTTGACCTTGACTTGATCGTGTGTAGTACTGAGTTTTAATAGAATAAGAGACTAGTTTATTACTGCAAACAAGTTTTGTTACCACTAACGTGCAGCTCAATATGAATAGAAAGAAGAAACAGAAAAATGGAGAATATAAAAATCACACAAAGGCCGACCCGTGGCTGATATTCAATCTGTAAGTCGATGTGAACAAAAAGGGGAGATGGGCATGGGGTGGGTTTTGTTGGGAGCCCCAAACTCCCAACAAAATTCACCCCTCGACTCGGGCGCCCTCAGCCCACCTAACCAACACAATCTACCCTGCACGCCCTTTTTCGGCGAAAAGCCCCAAGGACAAAGTCGCTAGTCTCTTCCCTAAGCATCACATAAACAACAGTCAAAAAGGGACGGATACGAATGAGTACGCCGTTTCGTGTTTCACATTGAGTCCGAATTGTCGTACTCAACATTGTAGTTTATACACACACAACATTTTACCAACTTCGTAAATAAGGAAAATGTAACGACCTACTCAATTAATAAATGCTTGGCCTCTGCCTACATAACATACGAAATTACCTATAATAAGTAGGTATTTGTCCTAGGCTGCAATTTAGCTCTTAAAATTGTATGGAATTGGAACCGGTACTCTAAATTCGCATAGGATATTTGTCCTAAAAATTCTGTATCCCTTTTTTTTACTAGTTTTACAACATTCGTACCAAACCTACTAAGAACAGCTTTAAATGAGCAAGTATGTAGGTGAAGTCTGAACTCTCTGTTGAAATTATTTTTTTAATACAGGGTTCCGAGAATCCGACCGACCCCGAGCAACACTCGAGTTTTTGTGTGTGTTTGTGTCGTGTATGTTTTTGTGTGTGTGCGTGAGACTGCGGGCTGTGTCTGTGTGTGCACCCACGCTAGCACGACCCACAGGGGGAGACCTTGTGTATGAGATCACTATGAATTCGAGCGTATTATTATTAGCAGTGTCGCGTTCATTTTAAACATTTGAACAATATTTGAATAATATTGGTTTATTAAAAACAAATGTGATGGCATATAACGCGGATATAATGCCGTGAGATAAATTATAATTATGCCAGACTAAAACGTCACAAGTCCCTGAACAGGTAGGTACCGGTTCTGTACGGGCGAGCTCAAAAAAATACCAGATTATGCTGATTTTTTCAATAATCTATTCACATATAATTTTTGTTGCTTATTTTTAGCTAATTGTGTTGTTCACAGCTGCTTTGTCTTTTTTATTATTGAATTCATTTTCAGAAAGTACAAGTAGGAATAATGAAAAAAGTGGTTACCTAAACCCATTTTAAAGTGGTTATGACTAAAATCATTTTGTTGTGGTTATTAATGAAACGCTTGTTGCAGTGGTGATAATATACCTTATTTTACAGTGGTGGCTAACTTTAGAATTGCCACATTATTCAGTTTATCGTCTCCTTGAAGTTATCTCCATACAACAAAAAGTATGAAACATGTGGTAGGATTTAACCAAACTAAAAATATTATATCTATATTTATCTATTAGTAGGTTCATTATATTATAAAAAGTAGTGAGTTTGTATGTAAAGGGTAATCTTCGGAACCACTGATCTGATTCCGAAAATTATTTAAAAATGGGAAGCCAGACAGTAATGCCGAGTGTCGTATGGTACCTATATGTTATGTTTAAACAAGAAATTTCACACGGACGAAGTTGCGGGAACAAATATCTAAAATACAGCTATTTTAAAATGGCCAGTCAAATTCTTTTAATCTTTTCTATTTTCAACAGAAAAACGAATTACCAAACACTTTTTAAACACGTTCCGCAGTATAGATTTTTCTAAACCTAGCAGCGTAAGTCCGTGAGCCTTGGGGGTGCTAGAGTTTGTGCGGAAACCCTTACGTCAGGACTGGGGTGGGCCATGCCCTCCCTTGGCCACCACACCACACCTCCACCCTGTCTGCGTTATACTGGTACGAACCTCTAGGTATATAAAATACTTTATGTTAGCAGCGGCATCATGGAGTTTTGAAAGCATTTTATTCGAATGCTTCTCTGCTATCGCTAGCTATCATACGTAAAAGTGTTTTTAATATGTCGAACTGTACATAGGTAGATCTTTGCTATCACTATTTAACACATCTTCAACATCACAACATCTTGTAGCTCCATTATGTGTACCTAAAATACAATTGCGTATCCAATTTATTTAATTTTAAAGTTACGAATTTGGCAGGCCTGTAATTACATAAGTGTTTTCTTTCTTCTTCCTTCTTATCTCTGGGTGGAGAATATTCATAAAAAGATGAGGCAACACACTTAAATAGTAGGCAAAGCATTTAGATAAAATCCTTATCTTAGTTGGTCACTGTAAAGATATACACTTTATACTTTATACGCGTAGTCTGTGATTCTGTTGTGTTCATTATCTTTTTGACCTTCATAGGTAACGTGTCGTTTTTGCTGTCAAAAAATGGTAGGTAATTATTGATTCAGCCTAGCAACAGTCATAAAACTGTGGCCGAGTCAACGACTGATAGGTATTTTATAATTAAATGATACATGTTTGTGTTTCCTATGATTTTGTGAGTGCACGGAGTCACCTGGGCGGCTGCTGCTAGAGGTTACATTATCAACACTTTCCATAAAAACCCACGATGTCATCGTTTACTGACAGTTTTGTAAGCTGTCCGTGACATAAGTTCTGCGCTCAACGCACTTTCGGTATCATGCTCTGTCTACGGTATCAACAATATTATAATTACTGCCGATGCCACCTTTATACTTGCTCGTGCCGTGCTCTGTGGGTAAGTGTCAAAGGCCAACACAACATATAAGATAGTATTAGTTGCAGAATCCCAGGCAGATAGAGTATTGATTTCCACCGTTTGCGTTACTGTCGAGACCCATTCTTACCACAAACAGAGCTTAGTATGCACTTAAAAGGTATACCACTAATCCACAAGTGTCCACAACTCTCATTGTACCTCAGAACAAACGAGATCGTCACAAGACAAGCTCAAACTTAAACTACCTACAACGTATATTCGGGCTTCTGTAGATCGAATATGTACAAAATGTACGGTCTCAAGAGGAGAAGCGAGGGTGGGAGACATGCGCCGATAGTACCCCCGGTCTACAACTACGGTCCAAGGGTGGATTCAGGGTAGGAGTCGAACAGAGGAGGGTGGCGTTCGCACAACACCCTAGACTCGGCGTTGATAATAATAATCCCCAGTTGATTGATCACTCAGTTGGCAATTTGATGAAATTATACACAGTTCTATTATTTCGATCATGCATTATCGTGCTGTATATAAAATTAGAACTCAGGGACTACTCACACTTATTCAGCTCCTATTCAGGTTTTGTCCATAGAAAATAACGATTTTGTATAGAGTCCGTTTAGCTTTCCGCGGCTGAACGGATGCGTACGTATCTCATACAAAATCGTTGTTTTCTATGGACAAAAGCTGAATAGAGCGGAATAAATAGGAGTAGTACCTTAATCAAATTATGAATGTTATAAAGACTGACTTTATAATATAATCTATAACAAAAAATGTTCAGTGGTGATTATCACGAAATTAATGCAAAGGTTATGTTAAGTGGTGATACAGTTAAAATCTGGCAAAAATAAATGATAACCGTTTTAAGGTGGTGATATAAGTGGGTGAGTTGGTGGTGATTTATTACTTTTAAAAGGATTAATGGTGTAATTTAAATGCCACTATCTTAGATCTATGTAGGTATGTACCTACATAGATCCGCCTAGATAGATTGTACCTACAACAGGTATAATATCCCTACTTTTAATAAAAACTGGCGTTACCGACTGGAGTCACACCAGATTATCACACCAGTGTGAGAAACAGGATTTTTTCTCGTTTATCACACTACTGATTTTTCCACACCATTTATTCCTAACTAGTGCTATCTTAGCTATTAGGGCATGCTCCCGGGAGATCCCGGTCTCGAAAATACGGGTTATAGGGGTTATTTAAAAAATAGAGGTTAACGTATGAAATTGCCGTTGAATAGTAATGGACGCTTCAAATCAAATCAAATCAATTTATTTCGGATAAAAATCCATAGGTGTTAGTAATGATAAACTTAGCCTAATGTTAGTACAATTTAATTGTTTTAATTTAAGCATGCGCCGGGTTGAGCGCCCTTCGCATGAACACTCATCCACTGCTTCAACAGTGGCGAATCCCACCTGTTTGCCAACGCATCCAGGATGCCGTTTACGGTGCCACGCACGCGTCTGAGCAGCGAAGCGCTTCGCTTCCGGATGATTGCATAAAAAGAATCAGTGTGCGCCTCGGCAAACATAGTCGACGCGCTGCAAAAACGAGGCAGCCCAAACAACACCCTGAATGGGTTGTTAAATTGTACACGCAGAGTCCCGTACACTCGCTTCGTATAGTTGACCCATAGACTGCACGTATATAGAATGACTGATAATACGCAATTGACTTAAGATCTTCATGGTGTGAGATTTTCGTGTGAAACTTTTTCACGTGCCACCTATGAGGTTCTTCTTTTAAAAAATGTGCAACATTCGATTTGCGACTTTCAATAATTGTACGCAGCTTAGACGTAAAGATGGGTAATTCGATAATCCGAGTTATTTTGAATACGAGTTCAGTCGCGGAAGTAACGCGGCCGAAACGGCTCGCAATATCAACGTTGCGTGTGGAGAGGGGATTGCAAATGAACGAACCGTGCGTTTTTGGTTTAAACGCTTTCGTAATGGAAACTTCGACTTCAAGAACGAACCACGTGGTAGACCGCCTACACAGGTGAATAACGCTGAATTGAAAGAAATGGTAGAAGAACTCGATCCGAGTCAAACTACCCAGGAATTAGTTTGGAATGGTTTAACGTTACCCTAACGTTACAATATTGACTCATTTGCATCAAATCAATAAGTTAAAAAAAAATGAAAAATGGGTGCCTCATGTTTGACTGCTGCAGAAAAAAATGCGTGTTGAAACTTGTGTTGCCTTGTTAAATCGGTACAGAAATGAATATTATTAAAGAATATTGGATCGAATTGTGACATGTGACGAAAAGTGGATTGTTTATGATAACCGTAAGCCAGAAAAATGCAATGGCTCACCTTAGGTTAAACGCCGCAACAGTGCCCTAAACCAAAGCTTACCAATATAAAGGTAAAGGCTCTTCATGGTGTTATTCACTAATAGCTTTCTCAGGTCTTATTAATTGATGCCTTAAAAAAATGCCGTAAAATATGGTGTTTTTTTTTTTTATAGAATTACATCTTCATCATGAACTTTTAGGAGGTTCCAAGATCCAGCTCCAGCAAGTCTTCTGTCTGGCATCATTTTTACGTGCAAATGTTAAAAATGAGGCAAAGTGCTGAAAATGTAATAAAATATTGAGAGCACTTGGTGGAAGCACAAGCAGTCTCCGAAAGCATTTGAAAAATGTCCAAAGTGTGGAAGGAACAACGTGAATATGAAATTGATTGATTTGTTAACTGAAAGCAAAGTCATTTATTGAAATGAGACTGAGAATCAGCACTTTTTGATCGTCAAAATACATAAGACAGTCTCCCCCAAGTCCAGTACCGAAAACCCAGTCCCGGTTCATGAGAAGGCACTAGTACTGCAACCACTACTAGCTATAGGTACTACTTACTTAGTTAAATTAAAAACCTTCAAACTACGTATTAGCTTATATTTTTACCCGACTGCGCCAGAAGGAGGGTTATATTTTTCGAGTGTATATATGTATCTATGTATGTATATATATTTCTTTAGCACGCTCTGTAGCCTAAACGGCTTGACAGATTTCAGCTTGAGAGGTGCCGTTAGATTCGTCTTCATTGTGAGAGTAACCAGGGTATATCAAAATTGAAAGAAAAATAACCGATTTTTGGTACCACAATATGTAGGTTATCTATTAAAAAAAAATATCTATTAAGAAAAAATCTCAAAACCTATTGATTGGGGTATCAAAATAAAAAGGTTTCATAAATAGGTCTCATTAACGTCAAAAATAATTATATTAACTTTTTAGTTAAATTTCTAATTTCAGTTTTTACTGAAATTAGAAAATTTCTAATTTCAGTAAAAACTGAAATTAGAAATTTAATTTAGTTTTCAGTATGTCAAACAATGCAGCATATGTCGACTCGTTTTTGTCGCTCATAAGCACATGTATTAGCGGTATCACTGAAGTTATTTGAGACGTGCTCCCAAGTCACCGAGGATAGAAAGTAATTGTGGAAATGGTCGTGGAGATCTCCTAAAAGTCGCATCTATAAAATATTCTTTCACACTTTTCAATAATTGCTTTGCTTCTTCAGAACAAAATATTAATAGTCTGGTATGCTCATATTGATAGTCGGCAACGAGAAATTCCTCAAATGTAGCGGGTACTTGTACTTCTTCAATACATTTGAAAATGATCTCGCTGACTTTTAGTTTCCGTTTTCGTGCATGTAAAGGTTGCACTTTATGCTATCGAATTGTAGTATTTTCAATCCTTTTTCTTTTAGAGGTCTTATATTTTCTTTGTAGATTTTTGTCATTGGCCTCGCAGAAGTACTAGCTATTTCACGTATTTTGTGTATCGTAATGGCTATTTCATTTTGGTTCTTATCTGGTTGACATGTATTTTTGTTCTCGACTGTTTTTACATCATTTTCACCCTGTGAAGTTAAACAACGACTAACATTATCATACAGTTAACTAACTAACGAAATAAATAAATATTATATTATATTTCTAGACGGATATTGATGCGAGTCTGAAAGGTTACGACTTAGAATAAGTTGGTTAATATAAAAGAGAAAAAAAAAGTTTCAAAACTAAAATCCGACTACTGAAAAGGATGAAGGAAAGAAAGTAGGTACCTTCCCGTGGTCGCATGCTACCATCCATAGCTTTGTATGTTATTACAGCGGCAAAGTATAGGTAAATATTACTGAAATGTTCTAATTAAGCCCTTCCATTTAATACACAACATGGCAAGCTTAAAAAAATATTTTAGGTCATGACTTTATGTCCGCTAGATGTGGTGCCAAATTCAATTTATTGGGACGTCACTAAGCCTATAACCAGCGGGCGATTAAGACGCTTCCAACGATACCTCATTTGTCCAATTATGACAAGAAGTTTAGAAGTTATGAGAGAACAGATGAACATATATATATACATACATACTTACGTACATACGTATCGGTCAAAATCACAATCCTGCCTTTTGCTTCGCCGTAGTTGCGTAAAAAAAGAAATGAAATAAAAATGTGTGTTTTATATAAGTGTTTTATAATTTGAGGGTATGTGGTACTTACGTTTATTGTGAGCGAACCTGAGCAGTTTATACTATTACGACGGTTACGACAAAACCATATTTGTATTAGAAGAAAACAATATTAATACACAATTATCAATTTATTAATGCGAAGATGTAGGTATTTTAAAGGTTATTCTCTTTAATTATTATTGAGCAAATAAATCAAACTATTACATTAAATTTCAGCAGATTTTATTTAACTATAAATAGTTAAATAAAATCTTTCAAAATAAGTGATTATCTTGTTCCAAATAATGGAGCTTTATAAAAGGTGAGTGTTCCGTCCGGCGGCCCAAGTAAGAAGAAGGAAAAGCCGGGCGCGCCGAGCGAGCCGGTCTCCTCCCCACCACGAGCCGCGATGGTCCGATGTTGACATCACGGCTAGCTAGGCAGCGCTTGTTGTTCCGGTCGTCAATAACAGATGGCGCTCGCTCCACGAAGTTGCCAACATTTCGTCGACCGTAGGTTCAATTGGGGTAAGGGACAAAATACGATTTTTCAGGAGAGGCCGACAAAGTTTTTTTTTTGGACTAAATCGCCCATAACTTTTTTGTTATGATCCTTTTTCGGATCTGATTTCACACATAATCTTGTATTTTGGTGCTCTATCTACCTGTGTAACATTTATTTAAATAAGTTAGCTATTTAAGAAAATAGACGTGCCTTACACCAACGTATTTTGTTAGTAATGTCCCTTACTGACCATGTATCTTGTAGTCCCGTCCCTTACATTAAATTGACCTCTACGTTGGATTCAATCTATTAATGAAAAAGTAGTGTAAAGGACTTGTTGATAAAATGTATGAAAAAAATACAGTGTAAAGTGATTGTTGTCAGAAAATGAAGTACACTTTTGACGTACGGATATCTTAAATTTGGAAATTGTTATAAAAATCATGTAAGAGACATGGTTCTAATACATTTTGTATTAGAACCGTGTGTGTGGTTGTTTGTGTGTTGCTTTCATGCAATGTTTGTACCTACATTGTAATAGCCAATTTCTATTAGTTGGAATAAAACAATTTTTATTTCACTTCAAAATCGTAATAGGACATTACGATTTTGTCCAGTCCATAAGCATCGCATAAAGTATGACAATGCAAATTGGGGTAAGGGACAACTATGTCAAAACTCGTGCGATCCATTTAAAGTATGGATGATATTTATTTTTTGAGAAAACAAAGGCATTCGTGTAAGGCCAGTTTTATTATGGTTTCTTCAAAAATAAACCATGTATTGATAATGCGTTGATTGGGAAGACCCTTACCTCATTTGAAGTGGATTGGCGGCGGTAAATACACCATTTCAAGTTGCTATATTGCATAGTTTTCAGATACATTGTTATTATGGGGCTGATTCGAAATTTGGATCCAAAAAATCAGTAGGGTAAGGGACATTTTTCGTAAGCTAGAATTTTATCATATACACCATTCGAAAGAGCGAAAAATTCTGAACAAAACTGTATACTCAACTCATTTTAGGTATTTTGTCCCTTACGTCAATTGAACCTACGGTCGACGATTTGCGATCAATGTTTGTAAGCTTTGTTTGTAAGCATATGTTTGTATTGTAAGCATACAAAAATCCATGGTAATCGAACTTGAAACCAATGCACGATTTAAAATCGTTGATGTAGAAATGTGTAAATTAGTTGTATTGTAGTTGGTCTGTCAATTGCATTTATCATTATCTCAAGCATTGCGTTTCCAACCGGTCAGTACTAGATAAGGTTGTAATATCATAAGAACCACTGGCCATCCACAGCTGAACATAGCTTGCACTACTTGCTACAAAATATAACATATTATTCCATTTTTATTAGTTTTATTTTGTTTTTACTAAGACATGAAAACACTTTGTACCTTATTATGAAAAAATCGGCAGAAATATTACTAAAAGTAAAAAAATCTAAATAGTCGGTAAAGAATGAAAGTCGGCAAACGCCGATCAGCAGATCGACTTTATTAGAATATGTAGGTACTGCACTAGTAATTATCGCATACATGGTGTGAAAAAATCAGTGGTGTGACGATCGAGAATAAAAATCCTGTTTCTCACACTGGTGTGATAGTCTGGTGTGACTACGAGTCGGTAACGAAAACTGATACTCAGCTGCATCCGGTTAGACTGGAAGCCGACCCCAACATAGTTGGGAAAAGGTTAGGCAGATGTTTTAGATGATGATGATGATGAATCGTGCAATTTAAGTGCCCCGATCTCAGGATAGGTAGGTGAGCATAATAGTTATAATAACCCTACTTTTTGTTATTGTTAAACTCGAATACGACCCTCTCTTGTGGCGTCAGGTAGCCGGTCCGTGACGATGAGTCATGCATGCGCTGCCTGCGGGGCGGTCAAGTAGGTATATGATTGTTGCGATTTGTCGTTGACAGGCATTATTGACAGGTCGCCGTTCTGGCAGTATTAATAAAATTCGCGTCATTTGTGCTGTAAACGGCGACATACTTCATTTGTATGGAATAAAAGAAAGAAAATACGTATAATGACGTAAGCATGAGGCAGAGAAAGAACACGAATAAAAACAACAAGTTCGGGGAAAATATGCGTCACATCTACACAAAACGGCCATCTCTCAGCATAATGCTATGCTGCCCTATACAAAACAGAGCCCCGGGGCTCGTTTTCTGTGACAGCCGTAGTATGGAAGGTGTTGAGAATGCTGTCTCTAACAGTGGGGCTGTATCACCAATATAAAATGGTTATTAATATTAGGTTCTAATTACCATTTTATACTGATGATAGAACCATCTCACCCAGCTATACCGTTATAATAATAATATAACATAACGTAAATAATAATAATGGAAAATTAATTAGTTAGTCACTAATAAATAACGAATTACTTTTCCATTATTGATAATTACGTAGGTATTTATGATAGACTAGTTATGAAGCGTTTAGATACTACGCGCTCGGCGAGTTATTATCTACACATTGCTTAATAGTCATCAACAGTATACACAAAACTCGTTCCACCCTATTCTAAACCTCTCAAAATAAAGAGATTTATCCTACTTTGTTTCTTAACAAAGAAGACGATTAGATGACAACTGAAAATAAACTTGATGACGTAGATTAAAAAGTTGCTATTGGCGTGATGTAGATTTACACTTACGTCATCTTTCATCTCAAACTTGCTTTCAACTCGGACGTTTTTTTAATTTAATTTTTGGAACTTTTAATGGGGCCTTTTTTCATCGTTTTTTAAAGCAGAATAGTTTAAGACGAAAGGTGAAAAAGAGAGCCCATTAAAGTGTCTGAATTCTGACGCAAACATAAATAAAACTGTGGAGAATGACAGCGAGCTTGTTCGGGCATACGAGTGCAGTTGCTACACATACGTTTATCCGGTAACCCATACCTACTAAATAATGATAAATAAAAGATACTTAATAAACTTCCAAGCCATGTTTAAGATCTAAGTCTCAATTTTAAATCATTCATTTTACGTAAGTTAAGCCTGAAAGTCTTTTATACCTACCGTTAAAGATTATATTGGGGACAAAAAAGCTTGGGATTGACCTGCTCCAGTTTTTGCGTTAGTACGTGAATGTTGTTTTTGTTTTTGCAAACTTATACTCTATAACATTTGATGATTATTATATACACTTTGACATGAATATTTACTTTGAGAAGTTTAATATTATTATTGTTTTAATTATAGGTTCATGTTTTTTTTTCTTTTTGTTTTTCCTCTCTCTCTCAGTTAGTTATAATGATGATCTAGCAATTTGAGTAGGTACTTTATGCGGCCTACCAAAATGTCCTTTTTTTGGTATTATTAGTCGAATCGTTGTACTCCAGAATTATGTTTTAAGCTCAGCTGCATGATTGATTACTGACAAATGCGTGCACTGACAGGACAGGTCCCCCCCAGTGGGTTCCCGCATTGTCGTTGCAGGGGGGCTCAGTAGCCGTGGTCATCCCTATGGTGAAGCAAAGAGGAACCCCAAGGTGGGGCCGCTCGTCAGGGCTTTTGCCGCCAAGCCGACGACGTAGCGGCCAAAAAGTACGTTGCGGTGAGGTGCATCGCCGCTGAGGCGGGCCGCGATGTCGAATGGGAGGCATCGCGGCTGAGGGTTACAGGCTGCGGCGGAGGAGGAGTGCCGGTACTTCTGAGTAGCGCTCTTCCCTTCCACGGCTTGGACGGGGCTGCCAACGTTTGATGGCGGACGCGGTGGGGCCGCAGAGGAGGAGGAGTATTGGTATAGCGTTGGCCGCTCTCCCTATCCCCTGCGGCCGAAAAGTGGTAGGCGGCGGGGCCACTGTGCTGACCCGTCGCAGGGGGACCAAGGGTGCCAGACACGGTCGTCTGGGGCCCGTATGCTATTTGGTTCCTAGGGTGGTTACGGCGTGCCATGTGTCCTGGTGCGCCGGTGATAGGGGTTATTCCCCTTCGAGGAGGGTCTGGTGACGGACAGCCGCGGCGGGTTCGCGGATGGCTTGCGCTGTTCCGTGTTCCCGCCTCAAGCGGCACTGGAGGACACCGTGGAGTTTTAGGGGTTACAGTCCCACATAACTGCGCTATCTCCCCGTGGTAGCGCAGTAGGCATTTCTCCATGTTAAAAAAAAAATGCCTGGGTCGACGGCGGGCTGTGTTCCACGCGCGCTGTCAGAGAAGTCAGCAACAACTGGTGGGGTCCGCAAGGGCCGATGCCTGCCAGGGGTGCGGGTTGTTCGAAAGAGATACCGCGGCCCCTGACACACAGGCAACTGAGGGAACACGGGTGGGTTTTAGTCAGTAAAAGTCTGACACGCCCTCCTGCTCCATCCAGAGCGGGAGAAGTCATTTGATGATTTCCCACCCGAAAAAAAAAAAAAAAACAGGACAGGTCCACTCAATCTGTGTGGTTCTTCCTCTAAAGACCATATCAATACGGTCCTCAAATGATCTAACCACGATTACTTCCATTGATTTTAAATATACACTTTGACAATGATACATTTTATTTAAACAATGACATGAATTTACTTGTAAAGTATCATATTGTTTTAATTATTGTAAATGTGATGAGGATGACTGTGTGGGTGTTTATTTTTTTTGTTGTTTGGTTTCTTATTTTTCTTCATTTAGTCATGGTCTGGCAGTTTGAGTAATTTATGCGGCCTACCCAAATGTCCTTTCTTTGGTATTGTTCGTCAAATCGTTGAGCACCTCAAGTTCTGAGTTGAGCTGCATGATTACCTACTGATAAATGCGTGCACTGATTGGATAGGTCCACTCAATCTGTAATCTCAAAAGACCATTTCAGACACCAAACCACATGGTCTTCACGTGATTTGACCAAGATTATGTCTGGACTTTAAAAGAGACTGTGACCTCTGAGTTCGTTTCGGCCTTTCTTCTCAGAGTAGTCAGATAGGAAACGCCGACCTCATCTAGTTTAAAAAAATATGGTCGACGTGTAAAAGTGTTTGTACAAACCTACTTACAGAACTAAAATCATTCATCATTTACTTATACAATATGTAACAAAAACCCTGTTGTTCCTTCTTCCCACGTTTTCAGAATCGGTATACATAGGTACGTAATAAAGCATGTCATTTTTAAAAACTGTTTTACAAAAATAATTAAAATAAATATTTAATTATGAATATTTGTAATGTTTAACTGATTTTGATTAGATCAAAGAAAGCCGCCAAGCTCGTAGTCTCTTGTGCGAAATAAGGATACTTGTAAAATCAGATACTGTTAACATTTTTTTTGAATATGTCGATTTTAATAGTTATTTGATGTTGAACTCTCGACTACCCAATGCTTATTTTTTAAATTATAACTTCGTAAATGTTGTGCTTGTGGGTAAGTGTATACGTCCCTAAAAGGAACAACAGGGTTTTTGTTACATATTGTATTCTGCAGGGACCTACTAGGTATTTTAGAGGTTTTAGGTACGGTTTCCTATTTAAACGCAAAGTTTTGCCGCGGTGGCTTTGCTGCATATTTTTCCTTATTCGGCTCTCTGCATAATGAGCCAGTTTTGTGTAGTAGGTGCATTACCTTACTTAAGTAAGTAAGTACCTACTATGTGTGATGCTGATGATAAGTATGCTTCGTAGAAAAATATTGTTTCAGAACCTACTTATGTAGATACCTAATAATTATTATTTTATAGCGTAATGTACCTAGTCATAAGTCAATAGTAACTGTTATCGTGTATTACGAAATTAAATGAACGGATAGATGACTGGCCAGATACCGAATATCCGACCATTCTAGAAACTGGATATCCTGCCAAACATTAATTAGTTATTAAATATAGCATAATCTGCGAGTGAGCCCACAGACCGAGTGAAACTCGCACGATCGACCAGATTTGGGCACCGCCGGATACTGATCATCACTATCCGGTATCCAGTCGGATATTAGGCTGGATGGTGGATAGTTGCCGGATTTTTTGCTGGACGGCAGTATATTCGAAAGCTAATGGTATATCCACTAGCCAGAGTGTCTAGAGTAGCCCTAAGGCTATGCCAAAATCATTTGTAGAAATAAAAATTATTAAACGCATGGGTCCGAATGAGGTTGATTCGAGTGCGACAAATAACCGACAACTATCTAAGACTCGACATGAGGCAAGTCTGGCTCATGGCGCAGCGTGTCTCAGGTTGAGGCACGCTGCGCTGCACTTGATTAGAGGCGGCGGCCTCGGGCCGAGGCTGCCTGCTGCTAATAATACGACTGCGCCGACATCTTTCTGACGCGGCGCATAATAGGGATGTGTTTTATACCTATCTACATAAATTTACCTACGTACCTATGACGCAAGTCCGCGGCCTTCCGCGCGGAGGCACTCTATAGGAAGGTCAATGCGCTCTGCGCTCACTGCGCGCGGCGCTCCATTTCCCTACCAGTATGTTGAGCGTCTTCAATGACTCAACAACTTGAGCAATGATATGCTGTATAAATTCACGCACCGTCAGGCACGTACTCACCGCACGTCAGTGGAAATACTTTCACCTCGAGCTGGCGTAGCGTAGTACGGAATTTTAATGGAATTAGGGCCTTTGCACGAGGCGATTATTTTTCGTCGTCAACGGGGTGTGGCATATATAGTGGTTTAAAGTTATAAGGTCGAAACACCTCATAACAGAATGGTTATTAAAAAAAAAAACGTGACATAAAAGTATTTATGTAGGTAGTAGAATATAATATTTAAATTTAAATTATTTGGCTAACAGTTTTTGTGACCCACGTAATTTAAAAAAAAGGTGTGTTTTTTATACATAATGGAATCAGTTATTCTTATTATTGCACTACTTTATAATTTGCTTTAACTGGATGTATGGTAGGTACAACATTGTTTAAATTGTTGTTTGTGATAGCTGAATAGGTATACGGTGTTTTGACCCAAGAAGTGAAGACGTGTGGTGTTAAATATTGTGCAGTGGTATGGAAGGAATGTTTCATGTGCGATTCTGACTTGAACTTGACCGCTTTATTACATGCGCATTCCACGTAACGCAACAGGCGCTTGCAGGGCCGAAGCGCGCAAAGAACACGATTCCTGTCGGCTTCCCTTCGGAATATGATACTGTCAGTAGTATTTAATAATACCTGTTTTATAATCACACTATAGATATTTAATAAACCATAAAATTAAAACATTACAAAACGCCTACATGAAATTTTTGAGCATATCGAGTTATTTTAGAGCATAATGCTTTGTTGTTGGTATCCCAACAACAAAACATTATGCTCTAAAATAACTCGTAGGCGCAACCGGCTTGTAGTGAATTCAATTTCTATACAAAATAATGTAATCATAACGTCACTTCACTCACATCCTCGTTTCTAAGCGGTCTAGCAAGCCGATTTTTCCCGAGTTACGATAGAGACAGTAATAAAAAATGAGTGCGAGCGAACGAGATGGAGCAATGCCGAGTACCGACCGGACTGCGGTCGGATGACTGATAGTGTGTGGTCGATGCTTGACGTAATCGCATTTATAACCTTTTTATTTTGCTTACATTTGCATTTTGTTTGTTTTATTTATTGAATTCATTAATTTATGTAGTTTTATGTTCATAATTAAATAGTGAGTATTTGTTTGATGGTATAAAACAGTGATAAAGGTAGTGATTTGAGTTAAGTGCTTTAATTAGGAATTTGGGGTAAGTAGTTGATAGTTTATAGTAATTAGTACTATTAGATGGCGGCAATAATAGCTTTAGATTGCTGTTTAACAGATTATTTGCTGTGTGAGGAAACATGTATTTTATACGGACTGCGGACAACCAAGGTTCTTACCTTTTATTCACAATTTCTTGTACTTTTGTTGGAAGTAGGGATTATAAATTCATATTATTATTTTGTTTTAGATTTGATAGAATAACCTGAAGGTGTACTTCGAAGACTGCTACTGGAACTAGTAGACGAGCAGAGTTAGGTGTGCCGAGTTTGGGCTCGTTTTGATAGTTACGTTGAGATCTTACCTTTGGACTTGATGGAGTGACCTGAAGGTGTACATGACTGCTTCTGGACCTAATAGACGAGTTGAGCTAGGTGTTGCGAGTTTGGGCTCGTTTTGTTAGTTACGTTGAGATTTTACGTCCGGACGATGATAGACGTGAAGGTGTACTTTGAAGACTACTACCGGAACTACCTAATATACTAATAAAGATAAGAATGTTTATAGTTTAAATAGCTCTCATATTAGATGCCAAAGCCTAAAATATGGAACTACGGGAACATTCTTCACATTGTCATAATAATTTAATTAAATCTAAGAATTGATAAAAATTGTGTTTTTTTTTTGCTAGTTTTATTCATTTTTATCATTTATTAGCTCCTAGCTCGGCTTCCTAAATGCGTAACACACTTGGAATGGCAATCCATTCCAATTTGATAGTGCAACAATAAGCATTGCATTGTTTTTGTTGGCGTGCAAACTATTTATAAAGATAAATCTTTAAAAAAATAGTTCATAAATGAAGCAATGAACAAAGTATAAGTATATTGGCACAGTGGGTATGACAAATAAACGCCTTTTCTTTCTTCATTCTTTGCTCTTTTGTTTTCGAGAACTCACTTGCATTTGCTACCTTGACAAATTTATTATAATTATGAAATACTAAATTAAACAAAATATAAGCTTATTTATAATACTTTTATAATTAATAACTTAGTACATTACTAGTGCATTATAAACATGATTGCTTTATCACTACATAGTATAAAACAAAGTCGCTTTCTCTGTCCCTATATCCCTATGTATGCTTAAATCTTTAAAACTACGCAACGGATTTTGATGCGGGTTTTTTAAATAGATAGAGTGATTCAACAGGAAGGTTTATATGTATAATACACCGACCTCCACGCGGGCGAAGCCGCTGGCAAAAGCTAGTAATTTATAAAATACTTATGTCAGATCTCGTATCATTATAGAAGGTATTGCGCTTCGTCCAGTACCTATATTATAGGGCTTAGTAATATTTCATAAGTTGATCATAGATAGTTATAGAAATAAACGCCCCTATACCTGCGCCCAAATTCACCTTTGTATCATGCTACAAGTTTTTTATAAGGGAAAATAAAAGTAGTCTTGAGATAATTTTAAGTACTGATTTTGCTACTTAGGTTGTTCCGAGACTCATGGAAACGGAGAGCCTCAGACTTGTGCAAAGCCACCTCGAGACCCAGATGCCAGATCCTTCCAACGACCTGCGCAACTCCTGCCGTGGCCAGTATGGTCGATTGCCGGTGCGTTATCCCCCAGGCCGTCACCAGAGTGTCATTAGCGTAGCAGGTTACATCGACGCCGTGGGGAAGTTTACCGCGCAGCACCTGGTCGTAACCAATGTTCCACAGTAGCGGCCCCAAGACCGAGCCCTGTAGAACACCGCCCGACGTCTCTTACCAGCTCCATCCTTTACGACCCGACGGATATATTACGGCTCTCTCCGCTAAATAATAATGCGGCGGAGGTAGGCAGGCACACGATGATATACGAGTGCCTCCCTTATGCAACTCAAGGGAACGGTGTTGGCGATATCCAGGGACACCGCCAAAACAACGTCTCCTTGGGCAACTGCTTCTTCTGCTACAGGTCTTATACGCATTATGGCGTCCACGGTGGAGCGCTCCGGCGACAACTAAAATAGCTATCCGCCAAATCTGGCCCTACGCTGGTCAAGTGTTGGACGACGCAGTCAGCGATTATTCTCTCTCCTTGCTTGCTCGCCTCGTCTAGGAGCACAACGGGCCTGCATGCCGATGGAGAATCAGCAGGGTGCCCCTCCTTCCTCAGTAGTACCAACTTGCCAGCTATCCACCGCTGTGGAAACTGACCCCACTCGAGGTCTGCCGTATAAAAGCTTGCGAATTGGGACCAGAGAGCCCGCATAGACAATACGAGTACACGGCCCTAGGGCGGTGTTTTTGATTTATAGCTGCAACACCTCGGCCTTCAATTCTATTTGGATCGCTTCAGGTACCAGTTACGAGATACCTGAAGCGACCCAAATAGAATTACCCCGCTGGTTTTGTCAATCGACCATCTCAAAAAGGTAGCTGGGACAGACTGGATGCAAAAGATGGAGGACAGGGTGTTGTGGCGCAGCATAGAAGGCCTATCTATGTCTAGCAGTGGACTGCGATAGACTGAGTTAATTGAAGCGTAAGGTACAGTCAAATCTTTAGGAGCGGGTAATGGATAAGAGAGACAGAGAGAGAGAGAGAGAATGATTGCTAGGTCCTGCTATTTTAACTCACGAAAACGTCTTAAAGTGAAAATCAGAAACCTCTGAAAGTAGGTATACCTCTTTATGCGAGAGTTTATTATCTACTAACAATTATCCCACCAAAAGTACACTATGTGTTAATCCAGGTTATAAACTGACTGTGTGCCAAATTTCATCCAAATCCGCTCAGCCGTTTTTGCGTGATTGAGTACCTAACAAACACTCAAACCTCTAAATATGCATAATACCTACAAACTTTCACATTTATAATTTATGTAGGATAGTAGGGCTAGGATTTATGACGTCGACGTTTTCAAAATTTCGTAGAATCTACTCGCACATGGTTCGTCTTCCTAACAAAAAAAGACAATAAATCTAGAGTTTTTGTGTCCCAAGTCATTGTTTTTATACCGCATTCTTTTGGTAAGAACGACCAAATGTGTGTCTGTACCTACTGTATTAGACCATTTTGTTCATCTTATTACCGTTGGTGATCGTAACAATTGCGCAGGAAGATTCAACACGGATATATCAAAGGAGTCTATTTTTATTATTTATTTATTTATTTGAAATGTACACCAACGACTAGAAACGTAATAAAAATAACATTTGCATTGAGTTATGGTGAATTTGTCACATACAGCACTTAGATACTTACAAAATTGCTTCTTAAATATACGTTTTAACAAGATTTTTTACTCGCAGTGAGGATAGAGAAATTAATTAAAAACAAAGGAGAAAACATACAAAGTAAAAACAAAATCATAATCGAAAGACGAATAAAAAATTCAAATCAAAATTCAAATGATTACTAGAATCAAAATTAAAACATTACCTACGATTAAAATTGAAATTAAAAAATAAACAGCTAAATATAAATTCAAAACGGTAGAACGCGATAACGAGTGCAAAGAGAACATTCCAAAATTTTTGTAGTGACAATGCATATTAGGCAAAAAACCAGAAAAATCATTAAAATAAAAAGTAGGTTATGCCAGGCCGCTCAGAAAGTATTGCGAAAAAAAGGTTTTTATGTATGAGAGACTGGCCAGGTATAATCTATTTTGAAATGGCATGTATTTAATGCGGCAACTAAGTAAAATGAATATAGGTTTTAAAAAAAAATAGAGTGGGTACCATATATAATGGGTTGGCAGCTAATAAGGAGTATCGTAATAAGTAATAGGTAGCATATTAATATATCAGTAATAAGCTCCGTTTTAATTTAAACTAGCATCAAGTTTTTCTTTTGGGAACTGAATTAATATCTAAGCGGAAACTTAATGGCAAAAAAAAAATAGAAAATGGGCATTCATAAATAATATAAATCAGATTCTATTTAAAATTGTTTGTATGAAGAATAAATATAAACTAGCTTATATTCTAGCTTAGTTTCTGTCACGGCTCCGGCGCTGCGGGGCTACGGCGGTCCCTCGCGAACTTATCGTCGCAGATGGTTTAACACTCACCACCGCGGCTTCGGCTTGCTGGCCGGCTTCGCCGGCCAGCCTCAGCCGCCGCGGCGAGTGTAACAACCACCCGCTCCTCAGCTCGCGGGCCGCCTCGCCCCTCCGTGCCTACGCGATTCTAAATTACACTCTAGGGGTAGGGCAGACAAGACTGCATGGAGTCGGATTTATAGCGATTCGTTTCTGTCAACCTGAAGAACCTAGTTTTTTGCCACCCTACTAACATTATTAGTCGCCAAGTCATTATTTATAGCTCCTCGCCTAATATTTTATTTGACTGGTATAGTTTATTTGCTACCTAAACGCAGCTGCTAGTTTTTAGTTTTTATAACACCTTTAATTTTGAACCTTACATAATATAATAGTCGCGAAAATATTTAATCGCTGGCAAGTTATTTTATTTGTTGCAAACATTTAGTCGACTTTTAAGTTATTAGTCACTCGGAAAATAATAAGCTTTTTGAAATTATGATTATTTGTAAGTAAAAATAGGTACCTACGTTCCAATTTAAACCGGAAGAATCGTACGATAGACTTCAAATGACAATCATGGATGAAGACCCTTCTAAGACAACCGTGTATCGTTGGTATAAACTTTGGGGGATGAAGAAAGAAGTGGTCGCCCTTTGACGGCTTTTACGGAAGAAAACGTGCTAGCAGTGAAATTTTTTATCCATGACAATAGATGAGTTATGTTAATAAAATACTAATATAGAGTTTTAATCAATTATTTTATTAAAGTGCACAACCCTTGTTCATATGTCTTGCAAGCCTCTGGTGACCCATAGAGACAGATAGATCCATGGACCACAGATTAAATAATAAGTGCAATACAGAACATCCTCTCCGTTTTATCAAATTCTTAAGTAGATACAATCATGTATGCCTTAACTACTTATTTCTAAGTCTTATATAAATCACCAGTCATAATATGACAGGTAGAAATTTATTTTAAATAATCTTATTTATTTAGCCATAATTAACCATGTCATACTTAAATACACAATGGATAGATAAGAGTTAACATTTCTTTTTTTTGTAAAGTGAAGTATTTATTTATTTTAAACAATAAACATTTAACATTTAATGTAGGGAGTAGTCATTGAACCTTACTGGTAAACATCTTGATCTAATAGGTCTAGTGTTTTGACTTTGAGTTGAGACTGGCTCAGCTGTATCATGATTAACATTTGAATTTGAAATTACATTATTGTCCAGAATTAGTTCACAGCCATAATCAGTTTTATCATTCATATCAGCTTTATTTTTATTTGCATCATGGTTATTTTCAAAATTATCTAACACAACAGTTTTCTTCTTTTCTTTATCTTTGTTTGTAATATCCACATTTTCTGTTAGACCCCCTTTGTATGGTTTTATATGTGTTAAGTCTCGCCTATATATTACCCCATCTACATTTACTTTATATGACCTTTCACAAACTTTTTCTACAACAAATCCTAATTTCCATGTGTTGGTGTTTTCGGGACTTATTTGCACCGCCACATTCTGACCGATAGTTAAAGAGAAGGGATTTTTGCATTTTTTATCATAATAGTATTTACTTTTGTCTCTTTTAGCTTTAATTCTTTTTGGAATGTCAGTCATCAACACAGGAATGAGTTGCTCTGATAAGCTTGGCATCAGACTCCTAGTTTTTCTAGATAGAAATTTTTGTGCAGGACTACAATCATCTCCGCCACTTGGTACATTTCTCTGGTGTAACAATGATATCCAAAAATCTTCACCAGCTTCATATGATTTAAGAATAAGTTTCTTTGCAGATTTTACTGTGGCTTCAGCAATTCCATTAGACTGAGGGTAATGTGGAGAGGAAGTTACATGGATAAAATCCCATTCTTCAGTAAACATAGCAAATTCTCTGTTAACAAAATTAGTGGCTCCATCCGTACATACTCTTTGTGGTATACCATATCTTGCAAAATTCTTTTTACATATATTAATAACTTCACTAGAAGATAAATTTTTCAGTTTATCAATTTCATAAAAGTTTGAGTAATGGTCAGCAGTTATAAGAAAATTAAAAGACTGTGAATTTAGTTTTACATTGAACACATCCATAGAGATATACTGAAAGGGATACATTGGTATGTCATGAGATAACATTGGAAATCTAGTTTGGGATGGAGAATATTTTGTGCAAATTCTACATTTTTCTACAAAGTTTTTTATATCTTCAGACATGCCTGGCCAAAAAATATTTTGTTTAGCTAATTTAATTGAACTAGCAACGCCACTGTGACTTTTATGAATTTTTGGCCACATGTAGTTTCTCATACATCTGGGAATTAAAATCTGATCATTTTTAAAAATTATGTCTTCCTGAACAGACAGATCAGAGGCAAATTTATAGAACCATCTGAGATTTTCAGGCATATCTGAAATATAATCTGGAAATCCATTTACAATGTACTTTTTGAGCTCTAGACACTCTGGATCATTCTCCATTTCTTTCTTTATGCTTTCTATTATTTTGTTTGAGACCTTGAGATATTTTGCTGAAGAATGCTTACTAATAATCTCAAATATTTGTTTAGTATTAGCATTGTTAAACGACTGAGTCTTCCTGTATTGGAGTAGGTGTTCTTGAAAGTGCATCTGCTACATAGTTATTTTTTCCACTTATGTCCTCTATTTTTAAATCATATCTTTGAAGGATCATTAACATAAGTTGTAATCTTTTTGGAGCTTCAACTAGTGGTTTCTTAAAAATATTTATCAAAGGTTTATGGTCCGTTTTTATAATAGTATTTGTGTTTGCAGTTATGTATTGACTGAATCTTGAACAAGCAAAAACCACAGCTAACATTTCTTTTTCGATTTGGGCGTATCTTTTTTCGGTGCTGGTTAAAGTTCTAGAAGCAAAAGCTACGACCTCATTATTTTGGTAAAGAGCTGCTCCAAGTCCCATGCTACTGGCGTCGCATTCTATTGTTAAGGGTTTACTCATATCATAGTACTTAAGGGTTGGTAGACTGGATAAACATGAAATCATCTGATCAAATTCTAACTGTTCCTTTTCTGTCCATTGCCATATAGCATTTTTTTTTGTTAATGCTCGTAAAGAAGTGACTTTTAAACTTAAGTTTTTAATAAATTTACTTAGGTATGTTACCATACCTAGCAGTCTTAATACATCCTTGGGATTTGTAGGTATTGCTATATTCTTGATAGCTGAGATTTTCTCCTCATCAACCTTCAGGCCAGCATCAGTCAACACATGGCCATAAAATTTCACTGATTTCTGTAATAAATTTAATTTATCTTTATTAAGCTTGCAATTATTTTCTCTGAGTCTCATTAAAAGGTTTTATAAGTTAATGTTATGGTTTTTTATTGCATCCTCGGTTGTATCGCCTACCCCATATATTAAAATATCATCAGCCATTACTTCAATACCTTTAAGACCATGTAAAACTGATAATAACTTTTGCTGGAAGATTTCTGGCGCAGAAGAGATACCAAAGGGGAGCCTTAACCACCTATATCTACCAAATGGTGTCCAAAAGGTAGTCAGTTTACTACTCCTTTCATTAAGACTAACATGCCAAAATCCTTTTAATGCATCCACTGTGCTAAAAACTTTAGCTTTTCCAAGTTCTGGCAAAACTTCTTCCAACGTTGTAAATTGAAAATGAGGTCTTTTGAGAGCCTTATTCAATGGGATAGGGTCTAAACAGATACGGAACTTTTTGCCTCTTCGAACAATTAAAATATTACTAACCCAATCAGTATGAGACTCCTCTTTAACAATAATATTATTATTTTCTAACCTGTCTAGTTCTTCTTTAAGAGGTGTCCGGAGTGCCATGGGCACACGACGTGCTGGCTGAATACGAGGTGGAACATTTTCATCAATTTCCAAATCAACAATTCCTGGTAACCTACCATATCCTTCAAATACATCTGAGTATTTGTCTATAATATTCAGTGCTTCATTGGCACTTCCACTGTTCACTGATACCGTATTACAGTATTTTATTAATCCTAAGGCAACACACGCAGACTCAGATAATAGAGGTTGATGACTGACATTCACAACATGAAAATTAATAACAAACTTTCTGTTTTTATACATACATTCAACATCAGTCACACCTAATGTCTCTATGTCTGTTTCATTGAAACATTTCAATTTTAGATCAGTAGGACGCAAATGTTTCAGGCAGCCACTTTCACAAAATTTCTTGTATTGTTTGGCACCTATTACACAAACATGAGCTCCAGTATCCAACGTACAGAAAACATTCAACCAGGTGTCGTTGAACTTCAAACAGAGTTCCACTTCCTTGTGGCCAGATTGCTGATTTGTCCTGATTTTAGATATGTATATACTGTTATCACTGGTTTCCTCCTCCAAGTCTTCTCTATGTAATTCTTTCACCATTTTGGTCTTCTTACATACTTTTTTAGAATGATTCCTACCTTGGCAATTTTCACATCTTTTTCCCCAAGCAGGGCAATTTTTCTTTATGAATACATGCTTCTCACCACAAAATTTGCACAATAATGATCCGCTGTTAGTTTTGGTCTGTTTTTTGTCAATTTTGTGAATCATTGCCAATTGTTCGGAACACAAATTCTGAACTTGTTCAGTTGTTGCTTCGGCCGATTTGCAAATATTAATAGTTTGGGTGAGATCCAGTTGATCTATCCGTAACAGTTCTTTTTTTATTTCCGGATTTCTAATGCCCACTACAATTCTGTCTCGTAGCACTTCGTCAATCATATTGGTACTGTATCCACAAGTTTTTATTAATTTTCTTAATTCCAGTATATAGGTATCTATGTCTTCGCCCTCTGATTGTGATCTTTTGTTGAACAAGTATCGGCTGTGTGTGTGTTTGATTGATATGATTGCCTTTTTTTATGCAAACCTATCTATAGTACCTACATATCAGAGTAAAGTCGTTGGGATCGACTTTTATGTTTAGAGTAAAAGACCTCTCCCTACCTAGATAAACGGTTATGTCTTACCTTCACTGCCAAATATATATCGTCAGGGGCTTCAAAAATGTTTCGTAAGAGGTGAAAACCTTCGATTTTTTGCTCTTGATCCCCTGAGACTGTCTTTTCAGAAACGATGTTAGATTATGGAATCTTTTGAAATCGATATTGTGTTTTACTTTTAGTGTATTCTTGAGCATTGAATACCTGCTCCATAGCGTAGAATGCTTTATTTTGGCAGATAGTCCATTGGAGTACCTATGTAAGAATACACTTTCGCCAAATGATTTTATTTAAATATTTGCTCGCCACTTCATAAAGTCATTGTATGTATTTAACTATCTTTCCTTTGAAATTTCTGGCAAAAGATTTTCGATACTTAACTGTATTTGCCTATCTTTAACAGGATCTGGGGTCAACATTTCAGAATCACTTGAACTCATTTTTAATAAGATATTAGTCTAAATAAACCGAGATTTCGATAAGTACAGCTTACAGAGTTAGTATCCCGCCAAATTAAAATCAAATCAGTCAATCAGTCTGTTTCAAATTTTAACTTTGGAACACACCTGCGTCACTGCCGCGAGCGGGACCTGCTTACTTTTTTTTTTAATTCGCTCTGGCTGTTTATACACTCACAAGACCGCAGCATTTTTTTCGCCGACTGCCTAACCAAATTTAGTTCTATTTTTTAAATTTATTCCCACCCTAGAGAGGGAAGCAATTACTATGAGTCTTTCCCGCCCAAAGGAGGGAAGTAGCATCTTCCACCCGCTACTCGGATCAAACAAACACTACTTTCCGAGTATGAGAAATGAAAAAATCATTTATGATTATCATTAACTTGTTGGCAAAAGCTAGGCAAATTGATTGGTTGTATATAGTAGATAGACCGAACGATAGAGCTAAACGAACGGCATTCACCACATTCTAAGGACGTAACGTTGCAGTTGTGTCTTGGTCTTGACCGCGATAATTTGTGTACCCATCTGTCTGCAGCCATTCGAACACGTTCGCCAGGACGCAAATTATTGCGGCGGGATTTTCAACCCTCTGTGTTGTACCGAGCATTGATACTCCAACAGAGTGCATCCCAGCTTGCAGCGTTGAAAAACAGACTGTTCGATTTTCAAGTCGCGGCACTGAGCAGTGCTTGGAAGATACAATGCGCGAAAAAATCCCGTCGCGATTTGATTACATGCGCGGGAACGCTAGCTTATCGCTTCATACTTACCCATTATACTAACCTACTACTGAACATTAGACAGCGATCTATAGATACTGCAAAAATCTCACCGTGACTGTGCTGTGACCGTCAATCATAAGCAAAGTAAGCTGTAAATAGTGTCAATCTTGCATCAGCAGTGCGATTCTGTAAAAATCTCACCTTGAAAACTTGGGTGAAGTGAGTTTATAATGAGCTGTCAATCCCTGGCGGTGGGATGACAGTTCATTTAAAGCTCACTTCAACCAAATAATGAATCATGGTGAGACATTTCGAAAATACCGGCAGTCCTACAAGGCTTTACGTAGGCTGGTGGCTTTATTACGATAAGTTTATTTACAGAGCAGTATTTTTAATTGTATGATTTTATTTCGTGGATTTAATTTCAACTCCACTGCTCTCAAAGATGTGAAGGGAATTTTTGGTTTTTCTACGTGCCGGTTACCTCACGATGTAGTAACGGACACGTAGAAGAACAAAAATATCCCGCGTGGCGGATTACGGCCCACTCTCTCACCGATAGATTTTTGAGACCCTGCCGGGGCACGTTCCGTCCAAGTCCCGGGCAGAGCCCTGGTAAGTATGGATAAAACTTGATTAATATAGTTTTCACAACACTTCGGTAGTTGCTAGCCATAGCAAATACATATATATCCTGTGAACCGTTACCGCACTTTATCCGACGGACGTTTGGAGCACAGACAGCAGTGAACCGCAGACCGCAGAGCTGCATGCTACGGAAATAGATGTATCCTATTTCACGAATTAGGCACCTAATGCTACAAATACCTAGCTACCTACACGGTAACCTAGGTTACAAGAAAAACCTTTTGAAAATGAGCAAGAATATATTATCATCATAATCAGACTTATGCCCACAACTGGGACACAGAGCTCCTCATTGTGAGAAGGAGTGGGCCATAATCCACCACGCGGGCCCAGCGCGGGTTGGTAGATGTCACGTCTGTTAATTTCTGGTTCCTCGCGATGTTTTCCTCCACCAGTTTGAGAGCAGTGGAGACGAAATAATTTACACAAAGAAAAGCGCCTGTCATAAATTTGAAGAGTAAGTCTGCTCAACTACGTCAATAACGCAATATTAATGTTGTTGAACTCACAAAATGAAAGCCATTCCTATTGTATTCCTACCCTTTTAGAAATAAACGAGGAATAAAGTTAAGTATGTTTTTACTTTTATTTTTTCTATGAAATTCATTTTTAGAAATTAAAGACACGTTCAGCTAAGACTCCATATAATGACTAAAACTGATGTATGACAGACTGACGTTTCTACAGATTGTGTGCATGCCCGGGTCGACGGCGCGTTGTGTTCCACGCGCACCTCGAAGAGATGTCAGCACCAACTGATGGGACCCGCAAGGGCCGATGCCTGCCAGGGGTGCGGGTTGTTCGAAAGAGATACCGCGGCCCCTGGCACACAGGCAACTGAGGGAACACGGGTGGGTTTTAGTCAGTAAAAGTCTGACACGCCCTCCCGCTCCGGTTATTTGATGATTTCCCACCCAAAAAAAACAGATTGTGTGCATTCATAGACAATACAACAAAGTATACCAGGAATAACAAAATAATAACCATACATTTTCATAGGTTTACTATGAAAATTTATGGTTATCATAGGTTTTTTCATAGGTTTACATTTGAATAGCTTTATTCTATGTTTATTAGTGCCTCGGAAAGCACGTTAAGCCGTTGGTCCCGGCTGTCAAAGCACGTTACGCCGTTGGTCCCAGCTGTCATTTGTGAATCTTTGACAGTCGTTACGGGTCATCAGAAGCCCGAAAGTCTGACAACCAGTCTTACTGCTAGGTATCGTATTACCCAGTAACGGGGTTGTGGAGGTCAGATAGGCAGTCGCTTCATGTAAAATACTGGTATTCAGCTGCATCCGGTTAGACTGGAAGCCGACCCCAACATAGTTGGGAAAAGGCTAGGCAGATGATGATAATTAGTAAGATAGCTAGTGTTACGCAGTTACCCCGCTGATGACTGCGTTAGCGAGCGGAATTCATGCAGATTAATTTTGGACCAAACGTGTTTGATCTTTTTGCCATACAGGATAAGTCTTTCTAGTGCGCAAAAAAAATCAGCTGCTCTATACATTTTGACCGCGTAGGTATTGGACTTTCTCTGAAACAGCTGATTTTTCTTTTTGTATAACCGACGAAACATTTCTGCGCTGCCTGGGGGGGTCTAACATGCTATGCTGAATTCATGTTTACAGTTTGCGCACTGGATAAAAACTTATCCGATATATACTTTAAGGAGAAGAATCAACTTTTAAAATAAAACAACCCAAATCATTAATATAATCATTTAATAAACAGATCCAATACATTCAAACATCACTTCTCCCCTGACGGAAACGCCAGGGTAGTCTGCAATATTCAGAATTTCTTACGTTTTCTCCAATTGGCAGGTCAGTGTCAGGCATCATCATCATCATTTCTGCCAAAAGACGTCCACTGCTGGACATAGGCTTCCCCCAAGCACCGCCATTTCGACCGGTTCACAGAACCTCCTCACATCCAGCAGATTCCTGCGCCCTTCACGAGGTCATCGGTCCTTCTTGTGGGAGGCCTTCCAACGCTACGTCTTCCAGTAGGCCGCGAAAATAAAATCGGCTGTTCCCTACATTTATGTTCGCATAACTTGTCAAAATGTAAGGAACAGCTGATTTTATTTTCGCGATTTCAGGTTTGGGCCCATAGTAAAAGTTGTTCATAATGATAAGTACAATGACCCCTTATGAGGTTAACGGTGATTAAAACTACACCTTGTATATTATATTTTAATGATTATAATTCTTCAAAGCCATATGTTCGACTGCGAATCATAGTTCAGTCATTATACAACCTAAAACTTACCTGGAAATTGAAAAAAAGAAACAATTGCGGTCTACTATTGCACATACACCTTAAATATTAAGATTCAAACTCTCCAAATAATATCCTTCATATTCCGTATAAGTCTTCCCATCAACTGTTCTGTTGCCAGAGATATATTTCTTCATGTCATTGTCAGACCACAACTGGACATGCTCGTGAGCGAGGTCCAATGTTTTGGTGGTTTTTTGAAGGCTAATAAGATTCTCGTTGAGACGTTTCTTTATTTTGTCCAGGGTTCTCTGTTCCTCTTCTGTTTCTGATGTTACGTCTGGAATTAAGAAATAAAAAGGGTTCTATCAAAATAAAATCAAAAGTAAGGAAAAAATCAGAGAAAGTGCAATTGGTGGGACAGTGGTAACAGCCTTTACTTACGAGTTGTAGGTCGTAGGTTCAAACCCAGACAGGCGCTTTCGCTTTCGTCATATCAGCTGAAAGACGTCCACTGCTGGACATAAGCCCCCTCCAAATGGGGGGATTTCTCATAATCGCCACGCTTGGCAGGTGGCTTGGCGATCGCAGTATGGTCAAATGCATAGAGAATGCTGCTACCCATTATCTAGTAAGCCTCTTAGTCGCCTTTTACGACACCCACGGGAAGAAATGGAATGGTGCTATTATTTTGCTGCTATGGTGCTATTCGTCCGGCGCCACACGGATCTGACAGGCGCTTTACTTCGTATTAATTATTTCATCACCACTGCTCTCAAAACGGTGAAGGAAAACATCGTGAGGAAACCGGAATGTCCTAGAACCAATAATTCGAAGACATGCGACATCTACCAACCCGCACTGGGCTCACGTGGTGGATTAAGGCCCATTTACTCTAACAGAGAGGAGGCCTATGTCCCAGTAGTGGCAACATAATAGGCTGATTATAAATAGACTGAGGATCAGCACTTTTAGAACCTCAAAATTACATAAGACAGTCCCCCAAAACGCCCGCTCTTCACTACTTCCTAGTGCTTTAGCTGTGAAGACGAAAACTCAAACTCAAAGCATTTATATCAAATAAACCAATTACAGGTACTTTTGAGTTGTCAAGGTCGGTGAGTTAGAAAGATGAAGCTAGTTACCCATTCCAAAGCGTAGTAAGTACATAGGAACATAATGATGTGACCAACTTTTTGTAACAATGTCATGATTTTAAAAGAGTCCATCTTCTCCATAGGGAGAAGAATGGGCAAGAAACTCCATGGACACTCTTTCACTCTCTCTCACATCATTATGTTGATATTATCAATGTGAGAACGATGTAAAAAGATGTGCACATTAAAGCGTCCGAAATTAAAACAAAATTAAATAACAATTCAGAAATTAAAATAAGCCGTGGGGGCTAAGAGATAAGAAAGTGGCGCAACAAACTCCCCAGCAGCACAGCTGTCTGTTAAGATATAATTAGTTAATTTGATTGGTCGTGAAAGTCGTGAGTTCGATCGTGTTATAATAGCATAACATCACGCTCCCATTCCCCAAAGGGTTTAAGCATAGGTGTACCTATACAGGGGTGCGAGTTTTCCAGGGGTACGGGTTCGAAAGAGATACCGCGGCCCCTGGCACACAGGCAACTGAAGGAACACGGGTGGGTTTTAGTCAGTAAAAGTCTGACACGCCCTCTTGCTTCAATCGGAGCGGGACAAGTTATAGCCTATTGTTATCAACCGGGCATACCACCACACACTGGGCTGCTACTGATAAGTTTCAGATAGAAAAATCCAATAGCGCTTTGCCCGACCTGGGAACCGAACCCATGACCTCATTGCTCAGCAGTAGCGTTTTGCGACCACTACACAGTAGCTGATTATTGGGGATTCAAGATCACAGGAAGTCCAGCATAAGTAGACCCGTGCTGGTTAGTAGTTTGGTAGAAGAGAAGCGAGCGATCATGTTATAGTGGTTAAAATGTAAAAATGCTCTGTAAAACAGAAGTTCGTGGTGTGTTATCATGTCTTCAATGTTGCTTTGTGGTTGAGGGAAACGATAAGAAGTGTGTTATTGTGATTTACAATGTTGCAGTACTAGTTCCCACGGGGGGACAGGTTCGAACACGTGTTGGTTGGCCATGCACGGCTGGAGCCGTGTGTTGATCGGAGTGTTGCGGGGCGGGCCAGCACGGGTCTACTTATGCTGATCTTCCTGTGATCCTGAATCCCCAATAATCAGCTACTCTATACCAACGAGGCAGTCTAACGTGACGATATTATCGTATACGTCAACGACCACTTACATGAAACGTATGGAAATATAAGCACGTTATAACGTTATCGTGGACGGAAATACAGGGTCAAATTAAATTAGCTGGCAATACTTTACCCACGTTTTGGGTAAATACCATCACAAATTTGTTCAAAACTTTAAATAACACTGTGACGTGTACAGAGGCCAGCACATCAAGCTACTCCAATCAGTCAAATTTCTTTGATTAATTTTCAACTTTACAAAAAAGTAAATAAGGTTCATGTTCAATTGGGAAAATTGAATTGGGAAAAAACCTAGTTTCTTTTTTTGAGGGTAGGAAATCATCAAATAACTTCTCCCGCTCTGGGCGGAGCAGGAGGGCGTGTAAGACTTTTACTGACTAAAACCCACCCGTGTTCCTTCAGTTGCCTGTGTGCCAGGGGCCACGGTATCTCTTTCGAACCACCCGCACCCCTGGTAGGCGCCAGATTGGCGTTTGGGGACCCCACCAGTTTGTGCTGATATCTCTTTGAGGCGCACGTGGAACACAAAGCGCCGTCGACCCGAGCTTGGTTCTTACCGGACAGCGAGCTACCCATTACTCGCCGTCCGTAAGCCCGCGCCTACGGTGGCCGGGAATCAGCCTGAGATTCCCGACGGCCAGGGCGTCCTGCTGCGACTAGGACCGTGAGGGCGCATATACTGCCTCTCCCTAACGTGCACCGCCTCCCTCTTCGCGAGCATCACTGCTTCGCAGGAGGTGACGGCTACCGATGCACTCTCGCTCCGTACCATGGCTTGGACCAGGGCCGGACGCGAGAGATTGCCGCCGCCGATCGCCTCCACGAGGACACGGCAGTGGTCCGCCGTATGGACACGATGGAGTGTCCTCAGGGCGATCTTCGCAGTGGGAACACCCGGGCGTTTCCTCCCGCCTTATCCGAAACAGGAACCTCTCGAAACAACCGTCCACAGAGTTAGATTAGCTTCTGGGGTTGCCATGGGCTGCATAATTTTAAAGGGAACTACTGTTTTTCCTGTTACTATCCAATGAGGTAACAGAGTAGTAAGGTCAGCAACAATAAAGTCGATTAACACTTAATTTTTTCTAATGTTAATTATTGAGCAAAATATTCTTTAAAAATCTGGAGTGATATTAAATTGCATGAGTAACTTAGGTATTACATCATCATTCATCATCATCATTTCAGCTGGAAGACGTCCACTGCTGGACATAGGCCTCCCCCAATTTGGTGGGGCTTGCCACTTGGCAGGCGGGTTGGCGATCGCAGTATGGTGGTAAAATGCATGGAGAACGCTGCTGCCCATTCTCTAGTAAGTCCCTTAATCGCCTCCTACAACACCCACGAGAAGAGATGGGATGGTGCTATTTTTTACGGCCGGCACCACACGGAAAAGGCCGCAGATTGTATAGAATTGGATCATTGTGTATCAGTTTAGTTGATATTTAAAAGTCACGTGAAGTTAAGGGCTTGTGGGTAAGTAATAGCAGCCCCACGGCTCGATCCATCAAGTTAAGCTAAACTTGCCGCAGTAGGCCCGTAGATGGGATCTTTACAAACCAAGACTCCTCCGTGCCCCGGAAAACACGTTAAACCTTTGGTCGCGGCTGTCATTCGTAGATCTTTGACAGTCGTTACGGGTCGTCAGAAGCCCGAAAGTCTGACAACCAGTCTTACCAAGGGGTATCGTATTAACCAGTTACTGGGTTGTAGAGGTCAGATAGGCAGTCGCTCTATGTAAAATACTGTTATACAGCTGCATCCGGTTAGACTGGCAGCCAACCCCAACAAGGGAAAAGGCAGATTGATATTTAATAGTTACATTGTTTATCGACTTTTATTGCTGACCGTATCAGTGCATTCCGCGGAATATCGTTAAGTGTCTCTGGCCTTGACATATACCTTACATTTCGGGATTGGTCTAGATTATGGGTGCATGTCAGCGGTTGAGTGAAAATCGAACAATGTTTTTTAACCGACTTCAAAAGAAGGAGGTTATCAATTCGATATGTTTATTTTATTGTTATTTTTTTTATGTATGTAATGGTAAATTCTTAAAAAGAACAAAACTCTTAAAAAAAAATTCAGCAAATCAACCGCGATTGCTGCTATCGCATAAATATGCATTGTTTTAATATATTTTCTTTTGAAAAAAGTTTTTATAACTGTTCGATTTTCAACTCTCGGCGCTGATCAGTGTGTTGTAGATCCAGTGCACGAAAAAATTCCGGTGCGGTTTTATTATGTCTGGGGGAAGGGACTATAAAACATTGAAAAATCTGCTCACCTATAGCCAGATCCTTTCTCTGACTACCCTCCAACGCCTTCAATATTCCCTCCCCATGCTCCTTTTTCTCCACCATCTGTATCAGCCGTAGTAAATTGCGCGACAGACTGGCGGACGGACACACAAGCGAGCACGTGACGTCATCGCGTTGCCAGCTCGAGTGCAGCCGGTCGATCGAGGATTGAAGGGTTTCAAATATCCAGATTTTTTCGCCACTAAAAGAAGAAATTATGATTGGTAACTCTATAAATCGAATCAGAACTAGAATAGGGTTTTAGTTTATATGAGAAAAAAAATAAAAAATATATTATTGAGATCACTTATGCAAAATGCAGTCGGAAAATGTTGTTGTCATAAAATAACAAAATAAATGTTAAAATTCTATTCAAAGATATCAGTTTTTTTAATCTGTTTTGATCACCATGAAATCATAGCAAGAAACAGTAGCCGCCATGTTATTACGTCATACGGCGAGTCAATTGAACTACTTAGTACTTTTATTATTTTCGTAATCAAAGTATATTTTGCATTCAGGAATAGCAAACCAACGATAAGTAGAATAACAACTATTTTTTAAATTATAACAATTATCGTAGAAAACATCTGCGTATTTTTATATATGGCAAACTGACGTCATACCCACAGAGCAATATGACGTCCACGGCGTCCAGCATTTTAGTCAAATTAGGCGCGAAATTTGAAAATGTAAAATATTAATGCATTTTTACGGCACTAATCGATGAAATAAAAATGTTGTTTTTTTAGTGGTTTATTAGCACTTCAGAATCTAATTAGGACACTTTAAAAATGTGTGTAAAACCGTATTGTTGAGAGAATGAGTGAATGGCGAATAACATAAGATATTAGACATACAAGGCAGATGTGAGTGGAAACGAGATACTTGTGGCCAAATAATAACAACTGCATGGGTCAATCGATGAGGTTAAAGTACACATGGCGCGGTTCGTTTGTGGATGGGCGACCTTCAAATACGTTAAGCCGTTGGTCCCAGCTGTCATTCTGGGATCAGTGACAGTAAAACTTTATGCACAAATAAAATAATACTGTGCAAAGACGGACTTAATGCCTGAGGCATTTTCTACCAGTCAGTCTTAGTGTGATGCAGAGACAAAATATGGCATGTACGCGATAGATAGCTCAGAAAAACTTAAAAAATACAAGAATAAATACTATTACATAGATACAGACATATAAACAAATTAAAAATTGTCAGGAGAAATAACGATCGGCAGAGGAGAAAATGAATTCAGAAAATCAGCGCTAGGATGTTGCCTTTGCAGTCTGGATGTAGATTTATCAGCATCATCATCATTTCAGCCGAAAGACGTCCACTGCTGGACATAAGCCTCCCCCAAGCAGCGCCATTTCCACCGGTTCTGTGCTTCTCGCATCCAGCGGATTTATGTGGCCTTCACCAGGTCATCGGTCCATCTTGAGAGAGGTCTTCCAACGCTACGTCTTCGTAGATTAGCGACAGGTTAAATCAAGATTTTATTAAAAGCTGTAAAGTCTTACCAATTCTTGTGAAACGCCCAGTAATATATATACTATTGCTTACCTATCCAACACCAATTTTCTATTCTTCTCCAATTTGAATTTCTTCAAGTAGATTTTTAGCTCATCAATGAATGTTGGATTCGAATTTTCTGGAAAATAAAATATCATGTTCATGGCAGCGGAACGAGTATTTAAAGTTTTTCATTCTATAGGCAGAGGGGTATCTTGTCACCCAGTAACTGGGTTGTGGAGGAGGTTAGATAGGCAGTTGCTCCATGTAAAATACTGGTATTCATCTGCATCTGGTAACACTGGAAGCTGACCCCAATATACATAGTTGGGAAAAGGATAGGCAGATGATGAGTATGGTATTTACCTGCAGCATCATAGGAGCAGTTCTCCGATGTATCTAGGTCCATACTCAGGTTGACTTTGTTCCTATGCCTCTCTCGTGTCTCCTCGTAGAATCGCCGAAGACTTAATACTGAATCTTGTGGAAGTGACAATTGACCTAAGGAAATTAAAAACGGTTACTGACATTTATTTAGAAAAGTTTGACATTAGGAACAAGTAGGTACGGGTTGGATTAAATCTTAGTTTTACGAAAAAAAATTATTGTGACGTGAAAGCAAAGATTATACTACTAGCTTTTGCCAGCGGCTTATTATCCCACGGGAACGTACTACCGGGATAAGAAGTATGCTATGTGTTAATCCAGGTTATAAACTGTGTGCTAAATTTCATCTAAATCCGTTTGGCAGTTTTTGTGTGATGGATTAAGAAACATCCAAACATCTCTCTCGATATTTTTACTTCCGTGTGAACGTGGACGTAAGACCGTAAGGTATTCAGTTTTTGCGTCAGTAGCGTGAATTCAATGCTACAAGAAAAGTAGTTTAATTGAAAACATACATAAGTTAATTAAAAAAAGTTACATATCTACCTCCAAACCGTTCGTTCTCCGTGTACCAGGCGTCACTATGGAAGCTGTTGAACACAGTGATGAGACACTCCCGCACGTTTTGTATCTTGCGCTCCGTTATAGCGAGAGACGTTATCAGGCGCTTTAGCTCTTCGCGTTTGCTTTCCTGTGACAAAGTTTTACGTTATTACAGTTAAACCAGAAAAAGTCTGCGCTTCGGTAAAGTTTGTGTTTTCGAATTTGCACGAATTTCGCACCACAAAGTACCCACAGAAGCGAAGCTTCTAACTTTTTGACTGCAGCGCTTATTAGTAGGATATTATTGGGCATCCTACTCCACCTTCGTTCTTTCGGCTCACTCCGTTCGCCTCGTCACTCTCGGTGGACAGAATGCCCAATAATATTAATATTTCTGATATCGATGGCTGACCTCGTGAGTCGATGGAACTGAAGGTGGAGTAGAATGTTCAATAATATTTCTGATATAGATGTCTTACCTCAAATTCAACTGTCGGATTCATTTCAATATACTCACCAGCTTAAAAACACCTACCCACCTGCTTTAAAACTTTACACGTTAACATAATCAGGTCTATATTTGAACGAACCAGTTATCTAAAATTCAGGACAGATTGTCTCATGTCTCTCCTCATACTTGGGGATGGTGCATTGTCGTTTAGTGACACACATACCCGGTATCGTGACCAGATTGGCTCGAGAACATCTGAACTTTAGGATACCGCATACATTAAACTAAATTTAGGACCGATTGTCTCATGTCTCTCCTCAAAAGTAAAATAGCGCGCACCCTTAGGTTCACACACATTTATTCTGTGACCAGATTGGGTCGAGGACATCTAAATTTAGTTTAACACATTACAGACGATACATACTTTTACATCAATACACCCATCTGCTTTAAAACTTTACACGTTAACATAATCAGGTCTATATCTGAACGAACCAGTAATCTAAAATTCAGGACAGATTGTCTCATGTCTCTCCACATACTTGGGGATGGTGCATTGTCGTTTAGTAACACACATACCCGTTTTCGTGACCAGATTGGCTCGAGGACATCTGAACTTTAGGATACCGCATACATTAAACTAAATTTAGGACAGATTGTCTCATGTCTCTCCACAAAAGTAAAATAGCGCGCACCCTTAGGTTTGTACACATTTATTCTGTGACCAGATTGGCTCGAGGACATCTAAATTTAGTTTAACACATTACAGACGATACATCCTGTTACATCAACACGTAAAAATCAAGTGGCAAGCGCGGTCCCACGGATAGTCGATCCTTGTCCAGTATGCATAAAGCTAAGGCGCTGATACACTTGACAACGGCAGCCGGATCCGAAACGCATCGACGGTTAACAATCATTAGTGCTTATATCAGTTTTTACGTAACACTATTGATTCATAACCGTCGATATCTCACATTATTCAATCTGGTGTACAAACTGTGTGTGGATCCGCTGTTGTAGTCTGTTCCGTAGACGGTAACCGTACCCGGTGGTTGTCAGTTTTATGTATATAATCAGCTTTATGTATAAGTCAGCTTTATTAGTTCGAATCGGCACATTTCAATGACAATGGAATGCACGCTTCCCACGTTCACATAAATTGCATTCCATGCATTTATATTGTTAAGTAATGTGACCATCATGTTGTAAACACTAAATTAGTCTTTTATAGAACTTCCTACATATTATTTTCGTAAATTTTTAAAGTTTGTAATCGCTTCTAGTTTTAACGTGTTTCATTCTTCTACGTATTAAGATTATATATTTTTATTTATATGAATGATATATTTTGTATCAAGTACGATACGAATTATTGGTCGAACCATCTACCACTTGTTATTGAGTGTGATTTAAAATTAATTAAGAGACCTTGAAAAAAGAGAACACTGAGGTTATTAGGGATAATAAGAGTAAAGAATAAATGAATAATTACATTGGAGAAGCATTGAAATCCTAGAGTTAATGTTATTATAGATAAATTGGACAACTATAAAACCGTAACTCAGTCACGTACTTCCGATTCCTACACGATACCTACAGTTTCATGGTTTCTTTCATTGCAAGTGTAAGTGATTATTTAATAATACGAATGAAAATGTTATTAGTGAGTAAACTAACTTACTCTGCACTAGTTTTTATATGATGATAACAATTTCCGAGTTTAACTGCAACTTAAAATTACTTGGGATCGGGTTCACTTTGTCGGCTTTATTTTTCAATTCTCAATACTTATGACACAGTAAAAATAAAAGAAGCAGAAGTATGTCTCGGCACTGACATTGAAAGAAATGCATTCAGGTGCCATTTAAGCGAATGCCTAATGTGGAATACGTCGAAATGCCGACTGAGTTGATAATGTAATAAATGATATTTCTGGTTTCAATATTGATGAATTCAAACACACAACACTGAATAATACAATTGATAATTTCGTGTCAAATTTCAAGTAACTAAATGTTGCACCCTCCGCGTATGTGCGTAACTATCACCCTCCGAGGCTGTTGCGTATTGTGCACACTGAAATTTCGAAACGCGTCATCTCGACCGTTTTCTATGAAGTTAAACTACTGTAATTTTTTATTCTGTGTCAATTAACAAATTACAATTTAGCAAAATTGATATGCAATCAATACGGTTAAATATGACGTAAACGTCATTTTTTTTATACAACTGTAAGACTTGTACTTAGAGTTTAAAATTGAAATTATCTATTTTTGTGCTGAAATTGTATTTTTTGTGTATATAAACGAATTAATTTCAATCAATAAATTACATTCGCTCCGGAATCTTCAAAGTGACAAGTAGTACTAGTGGTACTTTAATATCGACTTTCTAACATGTAAGTGAGTACTTATTAATTTTAAATTTGAAGTTATAATGCTCAGCTACGGACCTGGTTTTTGCCTGCCGGCTGTTGTAATTATCATGTCCTATTTATCCATCGTGACTGCTACTCAGCTACGTACCTGGCTTCTGCCTGTCGGCTGATGTAACTGTTAACGACCTGTCATAAATTGATAGATTTCTTATTTATTGTATTTCAAAAAAGACCTTGTAGGTTTTTGTTTTGTTATATTAAACATGACTTTTTTTGTTGTACATTAGGTCTGACTCCGACGTTTCCCGTATGTCTGACTACATAAAGAGCCCGGCAACTGATACAAAGGTCGTGTCGAGAAGGACCCTGCCTGCGAAAAAAACTACAAAGCGCAAAGCTTCGTCGGTCGTAGAATCAGGATCAAGGTAGTTTATCAATACTCTTTATCTGACTTATCCCTTTTCATTAGTCTCACTTATTATATTATAACATAGATCTCAATAGAGAACTTTTATTTGTAACAATAATTTTAAGTAAATATATACTTACTTATTTTATCATGCAACATAGTTTGAATCTAGAAAAGTGTTTCTTCTAGATTATTAAAATCAAATTTTAATTGTTTACAGTGACCAGAAACCGAGGAGCACCGACCTTTTCGGTTTGGAAGACTTTGGTGGCCTTCCTCCGAAGTCGGACTTAGGATCATCCTTGCTGTCCCGCGTAGCCAACGGGAAGGTACGACGGACAGCAGATCTAAGCGGTGCCTTTTTTGTGGAACTGAAGGTATTCCATAAAGAAAATATCATCTCCATTGCTCCTGAGGAGCGTTGGAAGAAGGCAGAAGTTGCCTTGAAATTTCAACTGGAAAAGGTAGCTCACAGTGGAACTCACTACAAAAATTCATGCATAAGGCTCATGAGTTGTTCAATGACTCAGAGCCTGTATATTATAGTGATAAGATAAATTTTAAATCTAGTTAGGTAATCACTTAAAATTTAAATTGGGACACCTAAAATTAATGTTTATTTTTAAACTTAGTGGGTAGAATGTCTTAAATTCTTATTCAAGGCTTAGGAGTTGATCAAAGACTCAGAGGCTGTATATTATAATGCTAAGATACATTTTAAATGTACTTAGGTAATTAATTTAAAATTAATATTTAGGACATCCTAAATAAATCTTTATTTTTAACTTAGCCGGTAATTAATTACGCTAGAATGCCTTTCTGCACTGTTTGTAACACATCTGTTGAGCGCAGTCACTGGACAGGTCATCTACGCAGTACCAATCATAAAAATAAAAATATTTCATACGTTTGCGAAGGTGTTGAATTAATTCTGCATTCCGAAATCGTATAGCTTCTTATAGAATTATTGACACTAGTGAAAATTATTCTTTAGATTCGTTTTTGAGTAATAATCAAGAAAAAATCAAAACATTAATCAACAAATCTCTGAAAGATCATGTATGTCTAAAAATTAATTTTGAATATTTTGCTTTGTTTTTGATGGTTAAAAATGATAGTCAGGAGATGAAATCATTTGCTACAAAGAATTATGTGGTACATCAGAATTATGAATATGATTTATTGACATCTCAGGTTAGAAACACGTTGAAAAAAAAATTAGAAGAATTTCAAGATCGTGACAGTGGCTGGACATTTATAAGTAGTTCGCATTTGGAAGTTAATGTTAACAAATATCAACCTTTACGCGGCTCAAGCTTTATCGAGTTGCCGACCGTAGTTAAATCAAAAAAAGCATGTATTAATATTCGCAATAAAGATAATTATTGCTTTTTATGGTCAGTTGTTGCTGCTTTATATCCAGCAAAAACTCATCCTGAAAGAGTATCGTCTTACCCCAATTTTCAAAGTGTGTGAAACATAAAAGACATTCAATTTCCATTGAGTTTCTCAGATATTGCTCGATTCGAATTAAATAATCCTGATATTTGTATATATATTTATGGCTTAAAAAATAATACCGTGACTGGACCGCTTTATAAACCAAAATTTTTGAAGGAAAAAGTGATCCATTTACTTTACTTAGAAAAAGATGATTTATCACATTATTGTCTCACTACGGATTTACCGCGTCTTGTTAAAAATCAAATAACAAAGCACCACAGTAAATTATACTTTTGTGATGTTTGTTGTTTAATGTTCTTTGATAGTTGTGATAATCTTACTTCACACAGTTGTGGAGGAGTTGCTACTGAACTACCGCCAAAAGGCTCTTTCATTCAGTTTGAAAATTATGGCAGAAAGCAATTTGTACCATTTGTTATATACGCCGATTTTGAAACAATGCTAGAGCGGTACGACTCCTGCGACCCTGACCCAACTCAGGCGAGCACCGTTACGAGACAGCGACATGTGCCCATCGCTTTCGCTTATCATATTACGTGCACTCTAGATGAAACCTATAATCGTTATGTCTCGTATCGTGGTTCGGATTGTGTTTCAAAATTTGTGAAGTCTATCTATAAAGATACCAAAAAAGTTTATAGAATTTTAAATAATACCATTCCCATGATTTACACGAATGAGAATGCTCTCGACTTTGAATACTCTGATACATGTCATATTTGTGAGAATTTCTTGTTAGGTGATAGGGTACGCGATCATTGTCATTTGACTGGTAAATATCGTGGCGCAGCTCACAGTTACTGTAACCTGCAATATAAAATGCCTAAATTTCTCACACGTCTCACACTCTCACGTCCACAACTGGCCCTGTCTTTAGATTATCCGCTTGTCTAGAGCAATCAATGACAAACAGCGGTGCTAAATCTCTAAACTGTTTTTCGCTTAATATGGGTTCCGGTCGACGTCCGTAATACGACTGTTGAAATCTGGTGTATTGCTCGTATAATAAAGCGATTCTGTTATTAGCAAAACTCGTATTTAGGTTTTCATACGGAAAATAAGTTGAATTGAGATACACTCTAACGTCTCGAACATGACAGTGATCGAATTGAGACATGTCCGAACTTGCATTGCTTTTCCTATTTGTCTGTAACCCGATAATAATGTACCTTGGTTTTTCTATTTGAGATGAAGTTTTGATTGACCAGGTATGTTTTGTAGTTTTAGGCAAAGCTGGATATTCGTACAGATCCCAATTTCTGTATACCATTTGAAGTGATCTATCTTTTTCTAATAGTTTTAACAAAGTTATTTTTTCTTTGTCTGATACTTTAACATGCGGTACGCGCCATATAATTTTGTTGATCTGAACGTCGTCCACTATTTCGCCGGTGTTAAGTTTTACAGCGTTCAAATTAGTATTACTTCGTAACAATATCAGTTCATGTCTGCTGTTTATCACAACTTTTTTATAATCTTCAGCAAACCCGAGGATGTTACGTAGTGGAATAGAAACAGAAAATTTTCCACCATTAATATTGTTTATACCATCGATATTCCAACCCCAAGCATTAGACATTTTTGATTCACTTTCATTCATTGATATTAATGATTTCATGGTTGTAGTTATACCTGCATTTTTTATTTTTTCAATCTCCACTCCATTTAACTCATACCTAATATCTTGAAACAAGTACAGTAGACCATTGTTTGTGAAATTGATACTAGTAGCTTTGTCTTTCGTATCTTTTTTGTTTACGATAACAGTGCCTTCTAAATAGAGTGTGCTAGCTGAAGGAAGTATGTACAAATCCTGTTGGTTGATGGGAATGCGGATTTCATCGTTCCTGTTGAAACTCGTTACGTACGGCTTGTAGGAATGAAATTCGATTCCTTCTATAGTATTATCGTAAGTTGGAGCGGATAAAACGTCTAAGATATTCATTTTAACAATCCGATCGCTCTAAGGAACGCTTTATTGTCTTTAGTTAATTTTATTATCTTCTTAGAGAAAGGTCTTCTTCGATAGGTAGCTCGGGCAGAACTGATATTCTTTACTTGGTGAAACACATTTTTATTGTAGTCAATCATCTTTTTCTTCTAAGATGCAGATATACCTGCACTTCTTCACCACGTAAATTGATTATTCGTTTGTTTATATCTAACAGTCTGATATGTATGCAGCTTATGTTGTTTTGATTGATTGGAAAGTATATTGCGTTCTTCGGGATTTCTATGATCCTGTATCCTGGCGGCACATTAAGTGCAAATTCGTGAATAATATGACTTGGTTCACCGTTCACAAATGAACCGCTTACAATATCACATTCAATCCTGACTACGGTTGTAGGTAGAATGTTGACTGGAGACTGTGACACATGCCATTTATTTGCTGTTAAAATTTGTTTGTTAAACCCCAATAGTCTTCTAAAAGAGTCTCCTTTGATAAAATTAATGTCTTTTGTACAGAATATTGTAGTTTTTAAAGTATTATTATTGCACCGTAGTTTGATCGCTGCATCTTTTATTTCAGATTTTAAATAATCGCTAATATCTTGTAATTCATAAGTGCCTTCCGGTACTTCAATAACTTCATTAATGCCATAATAGAACTTATTATTACTTTTGTCAATGTTTGGAATAGAATTAAATGTTGAAAAGTGCAATAAAGCACACTCATACTCTCCGTCTAGTTGTAAAGTATTAGGATAGTATGTAGTTAACACTGACGAGTCTCCAGTTATCGACAAAGTGAGTGACATCTTGCAAATGATTGATATAAAAGAAAAGCATTTATTTTATAATATATATTTATTCCAAAAAGTCAACAAATAATTTAAACATAAATGACCACAATTGACTGCGTTTAATTTTTGATATTCTGTGTAGTTATATAACACATCACAATTTTTGAAATATTGCATCAATTCCATTGGAGGTTTTAAATTTCCATAGCTATCAAAGTATTCACAGTGATTGTATACTTTAGCATAAGCTACCCAATGCGTTCCTTCGTTCTTAGAATCGTCTAAGTTAACGATACCACATTCAATGTCTTTCGGCTTCGAAGGTAGTCGATCCTTCATGTAGACCCCCCGAAAATATGGAATGTGTCTTGAATACTTTCGGATGTCTACATCAGTTAGAGGGCGATTGGGTAGCATATTTTTCAGTTTTTTGAAGATGTTATAAACAATCCTTTACCACTTTTATACGGTCTAATGTATAAACCCTTACCCAACACTAAAGCCTCCATAGCTTTATTATGTCGTTCTGTTTCTTGCAAATTTTGTTTGCTTGCTTTGTAATCATTAACGGTTTTTGCAATGCCAGCTGCACCACCAGCTAAAGTTCCTAAAGCCATAAACCAGCGAAAATTGGAATTAAAGGTAGAACTCCTCCAGTCTTTGGTATGGGTATTACTCGGGGTACTCGAATTCGATGGTGAATGTTTGGAAATAACTTTTTTGCGGTTAAGTAAGCAGCTTTTATTAAAGTCTTATTATCTTTGTGTTTGAGTTTCTTAATTTTTGATTTTATTTTCGAAACTAAGCTTTTAAATGTTTTAATGCCTGATCCAGACTTTAGTTTCGCTTTCATAACTTTGCTCACCAACCAAGAGCTTAATTTTTCACCTTTCCCTGCATCTTTTGATTTAAGTCTTTGTTTAGCCATATCAAGTAGTTGTAAATCAGCTTTGTGACGATTTGATACGTCTGTATGGTTTGTATACGCAATGTCGTGTTGCAAGCAAGCTTCGTCTAGCTTATTTACACCTCGATCACCTCGCGCCAAGCGTTTATGAAGTTTGGTTCCTGGTCCACAATAATTGTATCCTGGCAAATGCACTTCGAATGGTAGATTATTAATTATGTTGTTAACTAGTCCACCCCCTTGCATTACTCAAATTAGAATGATATGATTTCGAATGAAAATGGTTTTATAATAGTTAGTTCATTAATGCAGCTTTTTCAATCCAACTGTTTTCTGCACTGCTTAGGCCTAACCATTTAACATACAATTTATTTCCTTTCTTTTTCAAAACCTTTTCTATCAAATACACATCAGGATAATTAGATCTTTGCAGTTCTTGTTCGTAAAAAGCTCCTAATATGTTTTGGTTTCGTTGATCTTCTATGTGAAATGTCACTGGTAAGGTTTTATTTATCTTTTTTATAATAAATAACTCAGTTGACCAATTAGGAGTGTAACCTTTCTCAAAATTATGTTTGTATTTACTTATACGAACACAATCACCAACTTTGAATTTAGGCTTCCACTGAACCAAATCATGTTTGTTTATTTTTTCTATATTTTCTTTGATAACTTGTTCATTACATTTATTCACATCAACCGGTTTAAATTGAATAGTACGATGTTTGGTGTTGTTATATCTCTTCAATGTATCTTCCAATGGTAGACCTAGCCACTTATAGTTTCCATTGAGACTAAAATATTTATATAATTTATTTTTTAAAGTTCTTATCAGTCTCTCTACAATTGATGCTTTTTTAGTAGAAAACGATGAGTAATGGTTAATGTTGTGCTTTTTCATAAGCGTTTGAAAAGTGATGTTATAAAATTCGGTTCCCATATCAGTCTGTAAATTAACAGGATCATTACAACTACTAAGCAGTATATGTTCGAATGCACGAGTAACATCAAATTTATTTTTCGAATTTAACGGTTCAGCCCAGGCATACTTTGCAGTCAATCACCACAAGGATGAAATTATAACCTTTGTTATATTTCCTCAGGTTTTGCATGTCCATCAAGTCTGCTTGCCATAAGTCATGGATTCCTTTCAGAATAACAGAACGACGAGGGAAATTTCTTCGTGTTGCTTTGTGTATTTCATTTACAATTTGCTGTTTTACCATTATGGAGTTTTCTGAAGTAATTTATCTACCTCTGCTTTAGTATAAAACTTATCTTGCAAATGAGTTGAAACCTCAGGTAACCTTGCTTTTAAAGTAGCTTGAACTGTACCCTTTGCATCTTTTATAATTTGAGTACGCAATGTAGCAATCAGATTATTAAATTCTTTAAACATATTAGCATTCAACCGATCTACATAATCCTTATTCACAGCCAGATTATTTAATTGTTTTAACGTGTTAGCATTCATTCGATCTACATAATCCTTGTTAACAGCATCGTTTGCTTCTATTGGAGATGTAATTCCTGTCAGTCTTGATGTTTTTAAATCAAAATCTCCGTTTTCTGATTTTAACAATGCATTTTCATTGAAATCAAATAACTCTGATAAACGCATTCTTTTGTGAATGTAGTGTCCGAATTTATCTACGTTCATGTTTAAGGTGTATTTTATCGAGAGGCTGATGACAAAATAAACATATTTTTAAACATTTATTTATTTATAATCTTACATTCACGCAATTCTTCAATGATAGATATAATTTCATTATCTAATCCTGTGTTGCCAGCATCTCTAGATGCAATTAATAATTTCAACCTTTCCACTAGTTCATTAGGATTATCCCAGTACACTAAATCTACGTCTTTTCTCCACTTTTTTAGTAACGGTAGACCCTTTCCCTGAACTGCATTCTTCAGTTTAAAAAGAGGTTTAATAACTTGTAAATATTTTTGTCCTTTATTACTTTTTATTGGCTTACTGGGCTCAAAGTCTCGACGATGTGCATTTGTATCAAGTAGCATTAACTTATAATTTTGCATATCACTATCTGTAACCAAGCTTAAGTCTACATCTTTCTTAAGCAACAACTGTTTTAATCTAGGTGTATTTCGGTATTTACGTCCAGCCACGGTGATGTATTGATCGTTGATCGTTATGCAAGCAGAACCTAAAAGTAGTTTCCCACGGTCTGCTGTAACTCCAAATGGAATATCTACCAACGCTTCTGAAGACACTGACCAGGATGACGTATCATAATCTTGGTTACTTTCAACTACTGATTCATAAGAAGAGTCACTGTTGATATCGGATTCATATTTATCTTCACCGTCATTATTATCATTACTTCCTACGCTATCAGTTCTTTGTTTCTGCAATTTTTCGTTAACAAACGGAACATCAGCAAAATCATCACTAACACGCAGGAGAGGACTTTGCTTACTAGCATTAGCAATTATGTTGAGAGGTTCTGTTACAGGTTTGAAAACAGATTCCAGTGCTTGTTTATTGTTAATCTCAGTATCTCTCATTTTTCGTACTTTTATCTTTACTGCTTCTGCTGCATCAACAATTTGACGTTTCAATGTTTTTTCCATATTGGTAAAACAGGTTGTAATTGATTAAGCGTCGTACGGTGAATAATACTGTCAGACAGGTTATAGCCTTATATAGGTATAAAGTCATGTTCTTAATCAAAGACTACAAACGTGTCAAATTTACTTCTATAACATCCTTTGTTTTTGGAACAATCTTTATTAATTACAACATAATTGAAAGGTATACTCCATATTTTTGAACACATTTCCCGAAATTCAATCCATGTCATGTCAGTGTTGACGTGTTCTTCATACACATGTCTCATATTTCTTTCATCTTGTTTAAAAAGTACGATTAGATTTGCGTTGTCTCTTACTAACTGCTTAGGGATTTTACTATACGTCTGATTTAGATAAAAACAATCGATGAACTTGTGTCTTCCCATAGCAAAATAATCACGCATACTATTTTGATTTTCACAAGCAACATCATCAAATACGATTACAGAATTTGGTTTTGCGGTCTGAACACTCAGAACTTGTTCATTTTCATGATATTTCTGAAATGAAATGCCTGGTACACGTTGCAAGACTTTTTCTAAAAACACGTACTTAGGTTGTTGCAAGGTTTTAGAATAAACATAAACATTTTGAAATCTTAAACCATTCTCATGTATAAGAAGACCAATTAATAAATTAGTTTTTCCGCAATTTGATGGCCCACAAATCGTACCGATTTAGGTAATAATTCTCCATGACGAAAACCAGTCTCCTGAGAATTAACATAAAGTTTGTTTACATGTAACGATTGTGGTTGTTTTACAAATTTCATGATGACTGCTTGAAACGGTTAAATTAATAATGAGTCAATTGTTGTTTTACATTTACCTTTATAACTCATAATCGCTAACTGGAATGAATGTACGAGCAACCTGGCCATGGACGTCCTTCAATATAAAATAGTGAGTGTTATGGTAAAATAAGGAAAAGGTAATATTGAGTTTTAGAACTAAAATAGTGGAAAAGACGTTGAACCATAACATTTCATTTATATTATTGGGCATTCTATCCACCGAGAGTGACGAGGCGAACGGAGTGAGCCGAAGGAACGAAGGTGGAGTAGGATGCCCAATAATATCATACTCTTATTGGTAGTGCACTCATCATTGCACGTTTGTCTGAAGTTTTATCTCTGTAAGTTAACTACTCCGGTCGCAGATTGACATCTGTCAATCAATAGTTTTGAAAAGTTTTTTGTAATTCTTAATCTCTATTTCTACTATTTGGGCATACGAAACAGGAGCATGTACTTTCATGGTTGTAACAGCTATATGTTAGAACACATCATTGCGCGTTGATATTTTTGGGAGACACGGGGTACATAGATCGGGGATATTCTGGGTCACAAGTTATAAAAGACGGTCTCCAAAACGTCCACTTTTCAGCGGTTCCTATCTTTGAGTTCGATCCCCGGTTCCGGATTCCCCTCTTCTGGGAAAATTAGGTAGACAAACAGATAGAACATAATTATTTTCAGGGGTTTCTTTTGATCAAAAACTACCTACAGCTCGGCATATTTAAAACAAAAAAAAAATAAAAATAAAAAAAAATAAAAAAAAAAAAAGATTTTTTGTTACTTACAATAGCTTTATCAATAATTCCAATCTGCTTGCCGGCTCGCCTGTCCCCCGCACTGCCCCCGGGCGCCTCGAACACGCCGCGCCGTGACGTCATCTCGTCGTGCAGTGCACGTAGGGCTAGCACGCGTGCTTCGGCGCGGGCACGCTCGCAGCGGACCACTAGGAGCTCGCAGGATGAGCCTGTTACGTACTCCTAAAGAAAAGAAAGGACATGTTTATTTGCGCCCAATGTATGATTTACTGTCGGGTTCAACACCGCGCATCGGGTTGCACCGGAGCGCATTGACAATGTTTTTTTTTAAATTTGCATTCTTAGCTATTTACAGGGGTTTTTATCCACACGGATATGCCAACTCCATCGTACCTTTTTAACTATTTAACTCTAAGACCCGAGTGCACCAACTACAACATAACCATTGATTACGTAACCGTCCTGTTAACATTAAACATATGTTTAAGCAAACCGCGTTTATTTCGAGTTCACTATTCAATTCTACCCAACGGTTAAATAACCGAACGTTTTTGAATGAGTGATTCAAAAATGACCGAATGATCGAATGGTTTAACATTATTTTGTGAAAGACGTTACGACAAATGCCGAAAAAACTGGGGTCGGGAGCATCTGGCTGACAAATTTAATACTTTCGGCACTCACTGCAGACGTGCTTGGCTATTCAAACTTCTTTTTAATCAAATCAAGTAATTCCAGAGCACTTACTACATTTGTATGTACGAAATCTTGAAGCAAATGCTTTCTCGTCATATTCCTCGAAATTATTGTGCCGTGTTTGGAATATACGTGTGCGCAAAATTATATAGCTATTATCTTCAAAATGACCTAATACATTATCCTCTTCAAAGAATAAGTAACTCAAAGCGTCTTACATTTTTATATTGTAACTAAAAGTGATTCACAATGCAAAACTTCAAATCAGAAAGCATAAACCAACGGTTAAACTGAGTTGGCCACATCGTTTAAGTTAACCATCCGATTTCAGTACTAACCAATGTTTAGTGCGTCGTGAACAGCAAAATATTGTTAACCAGCCGGTTATGGTTTAACCGACTGTTTTAAATTTAACCATGTGTTGGTGAACTCGGGTCTTAAGTATAATAACTACATAGGTACTACATGCGTGAGGGAAAAAGAATAATTGATTAGGTATCTTCACTAGGCCATACAACCTCTTTGCAATCGCCGATCTAGGATTTGCTAAAACAATCTGAGTTATCCCAACGTCCAAAATGTTTAGTTTAAATTCTGTAATCAATGACTCTCTTTCATTCTTGCTATTTACATATTCCATCAACAAATGTTGCACATCTTCAATTTTGTTGCATATTTCACAATTAGTTGATGCGACCTTTCGCATTAGGAAAGCAAAGTTTGCAGATGGATAGTGACAGCACGCAGACCTTTTTTTTGGGTGCGAAATCTTCAAATAACTTTTCCCGATCTGGGTGGAGCGTGAGGGCGTGCTAGATTTTTAATGACATACACCCGTTTTCCTTCAGTTGCCCGTATGCCAGGGGCCACGGCCAGGCTGCGTTCTGGCTAATTTAACATAACTTCTGCTCAAACTTGTATCCTCTTCAAACCAGGGTGATGCGAGAAGGTTCGTACTAAATAACTTTGTACCAAATTCCTTTGACAATGTGTTAGACCACGTTCGTTCATAAAGATATCGGAATAGCGGAATTTCATAGCGCACTGGATTTTCAACCCACGGTGTTCAACCGAGCATTAAAAATCCAACAGAGTGCATCCCGCCGAAAAAACACATTGTTCGATTCCAACTGTCGGCGCTAAGGAATGCATTGAAGAGGCAGTTCACGAAAAAATCTCGACGCGATATTGTACCGACCGTGTGAACGTTAACTAAAAGTCATATTCCAAGGTATTGTGTAAAACCTTGGAACCTGCAGGCTTAGCACAACGCTTTCTATTTCTGCTCTACTGTCGAATAGAAATCGCTTGTCTATATTTCTCGGTGAAAAACAGTCAACTGTCCATAGGAAACGTCATTTTTGCCTACTCTTCCGACGACAAAACGCTTGTCTACGGTTCTCGTGGTATGCCTGCTGGTTGATTCCGTGCGCATATATCGGTATTAGCCGATCAGCTGCGTTCGGCTACAACCGCAAAAACATAATTGGTATGTACCCATAAACATTTTTATGTTTTTATTAGCCTACACTGTCAGACTGCTGACCAAAGGCTTCCTCCGAATCACTCCTGGCGTCCTGGCACCTCGATCCGACCCTTGCAATACGCGTCTAGGTCGTCATAAACACAAAAAAACTTTGGCAAATGTGCGTCACATCCACGCAAAAAGGAAGAAAAAGGTAAACTATGGACATTTGTTTCCATTAAAGAGACGAGACGTGTGAAACCGAGCGAAGACCTGCAGGAATCGAACAATCACAAAGAGAAGATACTTACGCGATGTAGACTTCAACCTATGTGGTCTCCGCACCCTCGTCTCCGCTTTAGTGGAAACTCGAGTGTCAAGCGTTTATTACACGATTATTTATTCATCAATCAATTCCATCAATCATGAATTATGAATGACTGCTGATAACCATATCGAATAGCCCGTAAGGGACGAGATACGAAACGAATTGAAAATGTCGGCCATACAGGAGCTTATCTTTCACTCGCACAATTAGCGCTGCCATTTTATTTTGATTCTTTACAGGCACGTGTTACAGAGATACAAACATATTCATAATTTTAAAACTGTAGGTTATTCGTCAATCAAGCCAAACAAATAAGAACTTCGTTGTAAGTTCTTATTATTTTGAAAGGAATTAGTCAAGAAAAAAAAAAGCTGCTTCTAACTTTGGCATTACGCGTATACCTACCCAGGAATCGATTTTGAAAGTAATCGATTCAGTACGTGTAGTATAATAATTACTGTTGTTCACAGATATTTACAAAAAAATATCGTGATATTTTTGATCGCATAAAATAAATATTGACAGAATTCAGTATTTTTCAATAACTACCACAGTACACCGCAGTAGCCACACTACACCTCAGACTATGAAACAAAGGCAGATAGACCGCGCGGAACACCGCGAGTGAGGCCATCAAACAAAATACTGATTCAAAACTGAATACAATCTCGAGTTAGTACGACGTCACGAAGCGTCGCATCGTACGTACGTCACTGATAGCTTCAATTTATTTTGAGAATAATGCCGTCTTGTGTTTTTATACATTGCAAAAATAGTTCCCAAAAATAAAAGAAAGTAGATGGAGTATGTTTTCATAGGTAAATAATGATTATTTGTCTATTTGGATATTATTTTTCGTGACACCTTGAAACACAAAAATTTGACAAGCAAAATCTGTGTTGCCAGTTTATATTTTAAAAAAATACCCCTAAATTAGGGACATAAGTATAGGATGCACACATCAATTTAAAAAAATACGAATTTCAATGAGAGTGTTTTATTTATCGCGTTTTTTGGTTGGCATGTTTGTATGTACCTATGTAAATAAGTATGTATGGGAAAATGTGTGTCCGTTTGTATGTCTTCATAACTAAAACTACTTAAAGGATTGACTGTAATAATAATGATGCACATCAGTAGATTCGATTCCATAATTATCATGAGTATCATGTGTTATGACGTCACAATGAAGTAAATATAGCTATCAAAAACATAATTACGACTCTTCACGACTTCTCCAAATGGCTACCATAGCAGCCAGAAAAAGACCGACTATAACAACCGCATTTTTCTAAGACATTACATTTTTTATTTATTATAATGAAATATTATGGGTAATTTGATCATTATCCTGGCAACCGTACACGCACAGAGAGGAACATGTCGTTACAGTGCTGTCACGCACACATGTCTATAAACGTGCCTCAAAATAATGTTCGCGCGGTCTATCTGCTTTTATTCTATAATCTGAGCTCTACACATTCAATCCGAAATTGGAATTACCCCGCCGTACGTTCAATCTTTACTGCGATCCATCAATGTAATTTGTCTGACATCAAACCGTTTTGGTTCGTTCGTGTACGATACGTTCATTCAATATTGATCGCGTCATTCGCGTGGCGTCAGTAATTCAGTATTGTGTCGTGCTTTGTACCGTGCACACAGTGCATTTACAGAGACAAAAGTTAAAGATTGTGTGGTTGATATCTTAGCAATTAATAAATTGAAAGTGACGGACTTTTAATATCTCAATCTCAATACCTGTAAATGGTTTACATAAAACAAAGTTTGCTTTTCGTGTATGTGCGCTTGGTTCTTCTAAACTATACAACGGATTTTGATACGGTTTCACGATCATTTAAAGAATACGTAACTCAAAAAACTTACTACATATAAAATACATTCATATAATATATCTATGTTTTGACAAGAACTAATTGGAAAATTGATTTAATAAAAATACCAGCTCCTGCAAGTTTCCTATACTTCAGAGTTTGATTGATTGATTGCAAATTGCTAGCAATGGAGACCACCGTTTTTAAAATTGAAAGCACGGAACAGTAACGCTCGCCCTCGCCAGAGGTCTCAGAGTTCGAACCCGCAACAACGGAGAAGATTGTAATCAAAGAGTTCATTTTAAAGTACGAAGCACTGCCCGAGCTCTGGGACAACTTCTCACTACATTATCAAAATGGAATTAGAAGAGAAATAGCACTGACAAAGTTACTTGAGATCTATAAAAAAATTAAAAGTGACGCGACCGTTGACGATGTAAAAAAGAAAATTAACAGTATTCGATCTAACTTTAGGAGAGAATGGAATAAGATAGAGGCATCTAAACAACTACGAGGTCGGAATTCTGCTGTGTATAAGCCTAGATCATGGGCGTTCCATTTATTGACATTTTTAAAAAGGAAAAGACTACCATTAGGTCGGGTAAGTGTCTATGGTCTGCACTCCAATTGCGTGGCAGACTATCAATCTGAATCTGAATAATTTTGAAGGATACTGCTTCTTATGTTGGTAAAATTTGTTTGCTCAACAACGTAAATAACGCAATAAATGTTGTTGAACTGCCAAAATGAAAGCCATTCATAATTTTAGTGTGTTACGCAAAATCCCTTGCTGTTCTATTTCTAATCAGTAAGGCGGACCACACACTACTACGCGCCACGCAACAGCGTTCTTATTAAATTTGTTCGTAAAAATCACGCACTAGCACATTATCTGCGCCCCTTCGTGTGGTGTGTCTTAGCGTGTGATCCGCCTTAAAGTTGCCAGCAAAAAAAATAATTTAAAATAATTGCGAAATACAATAAATTGGTGTCATTTGAGGGACGTATTGTATCGCCACATTCAGGTAGAAACTGCCTACTTCCTACCTGAATCCGGGCTATGGGGCACGAGGGCGACTATCCAAAGAAATCAGAGGTCCTGCGCCAAACAATAGTACCTACCTGCGTATTCGATTCCATGATTTTCTCAGGTTATTTTCTGGAGTGTGGTGGTAGCAGTGGTGGCCCAGTGGTAACAGCCGCGACTTACGAGTTCTAGGTCGTAGGTTCGAACCCAGATAGGTGCTTTACTTTGTGTTAAAGACATGTGTGTGATATCTACCAACTCGCATTGATCCCGCGTCGTGGATTACGACCAGTGGGTCGTAAGCCTTCGCGGTCGAGGACTGCTCTCGGTGAGAGGGAGCGCCCTCTCACCGAGAGAAGGCCTGCGTCCCAGCAGTTGGAACATCAGAAGCTGATTATGATGAATTTTCAGATAATAATAAACATCCCCACACAAATTGAATGAACTGAATGACAAAAATACATGCTATTATATTGTGCAGCGTGGGCATCCGTCTACCAGCTGCTATACATCGGTCGTTAACCCCAAGATTCACTTAAACTAGCACATTCACGATCGACGTAAAACCATTAGTAAGTCGTTGCAATGTAACTCTTATCTCGGTAAGATAAGGTATAAATTAGAACGAATGTCGAGAGTTTTATACAACTCACGGTAATTTACTATAATACAATGAGATAAAGAGTTTCATTGCAATTACTTATGTACGAATGGTTTTAAGTCATGCAAATTTGACTATGAATATTGCACTGTAGCTTAGTTCAGCTGAGCGGATGAGTGACCCTGACCATAAATTACGATCGATTGTGAAGTCATGATTTTTGGAGCACCTCATATATGCGAGCCATTGCATACTAAAAATTACAGTCAGGTCTAGCACATTTACGATCACAACATTGAATTGATCATTCATGATCATTGATATACCTACAAAAAACCCAAGATGCACAGTCTCAAACAAAATTAACGCTCCAAACTGTCCCCAGTTATACGCCAGTTATGATAAAAACACACTTATTTGTAAATTCAACCTTTCACGCATGACAAAGTGGGTTTTACAAAGCTTGCCCAAAAAGACTGACTGAAAGATGACTGACGATACTATTGACACCTGCGCACACTGCGCCCTATTCATGCGGACGTTTTTAGGACGCTGATTGTGTATCTTGATTTTTTTGTATATCAGTGTTCATGATCAATTTTGACGTAAAACCAACCAACTGAAATGAATAGCGATTTTTGATACGGAAATTGGTTTTAGCTGGTTTAGTTTTACGTTATTTAAAGTTGATCGTGAATGTTCTACTTTAGCGTCGGCATCGTCAAAGATTCGACAAGCACGCGGTCAAAGCTACGTGATAGCAAATATTTGTTCATGCTAACACTTGTTTAGTATTTTTATCTCACACATCTAAATAACGGCTGTACTGTGTAAATACTCGTAGCTAAATAAATAATGAAACCGACGAAATGGGCCTTATTAGTAGGGTTAAAGTCACCCAAAGGGCGATGGAGAGGGCTGTGCTTGGAGTTTCCTTACGTGATCGAATCAGGAATGAAGAGATCCGCAGGCGAACCAAGGTAACCGACATAGCCCGAAGAATTGCCAAACTTAAGTGGCAGTGGGCAGCGCACATTGCTTGTAGAACGGATGGCCGATGAGCCCGAAAGATTCTGGAGTAGCGAACGCGTACCGAAAGACGTAGAGTTGGAATGCCTCCCACAAGGTGGGCGATGATCTTGTGCAGTCCACAGGAATCCGCTGAATGTGGGGAGCACAGAACCGGTCGAAGTGGCGGAGCTAGGGGAAGGCCTATGTCCAGCAGTGGAAGTCTTTCGGCTGAAATGATGATGATGATAAAGCCGACAGTCAGTTGTTCTTCACATTATTACGAATTGAAGTCGTTTTCTTAAAAAAGCAAAGCTTTAGTTTGATGTTGAGTATGCGTAGATGACGTCTTCGTGGTGGGTCTTTCTACACCTTGTATAAATAAAATACAAAACTCAATAAGGTTAGTCCGCGAAAGATAGTCATCTGACTTGGAAAAATCATATCGACGCTTTGTCAAAGAAGCTTAGTCAATTTGCGTATGCTCTGTACAAACTATCAAAAACGGTTAACCGCGTTACAGTACAAATAGCTTATAATGCTTATGTGGCTTCTAGCATTAGGTACGGAATCATTTTCTGGGGCAACTCCACTGACAGAGACATTGCCTTTAAAGCTCAGAAGAAATGCTTGCGATCGTTTACCAAATTACAATCGATTGATAGTTGTAAACCATTATTTAAGGAACTTAGTTTACTCACTCTACCGTCTATGTACATTTATGAAATGGGAGTGTTTGTTCGCTGTAACCTGCATTTATTTGGACAACTGCGCTCTCGCCGTTATCAGAATACCATTAGTGTTACCTCTCATAAAACCGCATTTTTCGGCAAAAGTGTCCTAGGCATGGCCCCAAAAATATATAATAGTATACCAGCAGTAATTAGAAATAAAGAGTGTCTGGGATCCTTTAAAAGGTCCTTGTTTAGATTCCTTCTAGATAGATGTTACTACTCCATCATTGAGTTTACTAATGATAAACAGAGGTATGACGATTCCGACTTGCTAATTAAACTCATATGATTTTTATTTATTTATTAAGTGTGAATGTGTTTATTTATCTGAAATTGTAATGACCTGTTTACCTACCTGACATATTTTAAATTGATTGTTCTTTTTTTTCTTTTTTGTAATGTATTGGCATGCCACTTTGTAATTATAATTGCTTGTTGTGTTAATTTTGTATGCTACATATTGGCAAAACATAGTGCACATATTTTAGACAATTCTAACTGTAACCATACCTATGTTTAACAAAATAAATAAATTGAAATTGAAATTGAAATTGAAATTCAAATTTCCCAATGAAATTACTATTTCATGAAAAGTCATTGAATAACATTAAATCAACTGAGGGTTGTACTGATAACTATAATTATTATAATTCTGCAAAACCGTATTCGTTTAATATACAATCTGGCACTGACCTACACATTGAAGAACACTTACGAAAATTTGTATTTCCTGGGCTACCATGGCAAAACACGTAAGGTGTTTCGCGGGCTATTTAAGCGCATCCTTCTTAAACCGTCTTTATTAATTTGAATTTGTTGTTTGTATTTTAGCGCACATCTACAGCATCAGAAGATTCAGAAGAGCAACTCCGAGAAAGACTTGGAACATTCACTTCCCTCCCACCGCCTTCAAAACGATGGAAACATCAAATGACAGAACAAGAGAACAAAGCTTGTAGTTCATTCTCACCTCACTCAGTCAATGCACCATTAGATCAAACACATTCATTCTCACCTCACTCAGTGAATTCACCATCAGACCAACCTCATTCATTCGTACCTCAACCTTTGAACTCGCCTATAGACCAAACACATTCATTTCTATCACAATCTGTGAATGCACCTTCTACTGTTCATACGTTAACCCCAACAGCACTATATTGGAGTCATAAATTGGACAATTTAAACCGCACACAAAGGCTGTATGCAGAAAAATTCATAAATGAAATTTTATTAGAAGCTGAGCTTGGAAATTTGGGGCGGAATTCTGTACTCATTAATTCCTGTGATCAAGTTGAAATCCTCAAGCCATCACCTGCTTATTCAGTTTGCCATCCCACACCATCTTCTTCAGATAACTATCTGTAATTGTAACTAATATATCTATACTTGGACTCATAATCGTATTCAGCAACTTCACAGTTGAAGGGTTACCAGATAATGATAAAATAAGATAGTGAGGTGGTGTAAGAATGAATGACATTGAATGAACTTAAAATATTGTACTTACATGCAAAAAAAATGTTTTAAATTTAATAACTCGTCTTAAAAATATGGTATGCATTATTAAAAATAGTAGAATTTGCTTTTATATATTCTTAAATTCCACATGTTACAAACGAATTTTTAAAGTTTTTTAACGAAATTAATATTAAACCATTTTTATCATTAGTTCGTTACGCAAAATCGTTCACTACCTCCAACACTATTAGTTTTAGTATGGTAACATTATTATTCTTCGAACTGTCAAGTTACTGAATACGATTATGAGTCCAAGTATATGCAGCTCCAATGCAACATTGTAGTTTTTATCAATAAATAAATATCATAATGATTAAATATGAGTTTTACTTAATTTTTCTTTATACAGGGTGGCAGTGACGCCGAGGATTGAAAATCGAACATAATGCATCCCAGCGCGTCGATAATACACTATGTTCGATTTTTCAAGTCTCGGCGATAAGCAGTGCGTTGATGATCCAGTGCGCGAAAAAAATCCGCCACGATTCTATTACGTTCGTGTGAACGTCCACTTACTATGGAGTATTCAGTACATGATTCTGAACCCCACTGTTCCTGCCAGGGGTGCGAGTTGTTCGAAAGATATCGTGGCCGCTGGCACACAAGCAACTGAGGGGACACGGGTGGGTTTTAGTCAGTAAAAGTCTGAACCGCCCTCCTGCTCCACCCAGAGCGGGAGAAGTTATTTGATGATTTCCCATCCTCAAAAAAAAAAACCCCTCTACTGTGTTGAGATTTTACGCCGGTTACACAACCACTCTTAAAATAGGTATTGTGTTACCCAGTAACTGGGTTGTGGAGGTAAGGTAGGCAGTTGCTCCATGTAAAATACTGGTATTCAGCTGCAACCGGTTAGACAGGGATCCGAAACCGACCAAAATAAGTATAGTTGGGAAAAGGCTAGGCAGATGATGACTTAAAAAAAATATATATATCGAGGGGTGAAAGGCTATTTGTTTGAAGCGACATTTTGGACGATATTGAGTTATATACCCAATTACTAACTCAATACTGTTTATAACTCAATATCGTGCAAAATGTCGCTTCAAACAAATAGCCTTTCACCCCTCGATATGAAGATTTTTTTAGTTGTTTTTTTTTTAAATGAAATATTTAATATAAATGATTAAATTCTTAATAACTTACCTGTGTGTAATGTCGAAGTACATAGATCAGGGATGGCGAGCCAATGGCACGCGTGCTTTTGGTGGCACGCAACAAAATAATTTGGGCACGGCAGCCTATGTCACAGTAATAAACAGAAATGCGAGCGTGATAAGTTATTCTGCTTAAGCCTGGGTCGTTACTTTCAGAAACCGTACCTATGTTACATGATTCCAGTTCAGCTTGCATTCTGCTAAAAGTTAATATACCTATGAACCTAATACTAGACACCAGCATGTCGATTCTGTAACCATCTCACCGCGTGAAGTGAGCGTGGATTGAGCTGTCAGTGTCATCCCACTGATGCTAGGGATTGACCAAGCATCAGGTGGAATGACACTGACAGCTCACTTCACGCGGTGAGATGGTTACAGAATAGCAATGCAGAAGTTGCACTAATTTGTTCTTTCATATAAATTAGCTGGTGTGATGTTGATTACTGTATAGACCTACAACATTTATTGATGGAATGTGCCCAATATGACTCTACTAGAAATATTTTAGTAAGAATCCCTGAATTTGAACAGAACTGATGTAGGTATGTTTCATACAATTCTATCCCAAATGGCGACGATGCGAAGGGTTTGTTTAAATTCGTGGCCCACGTGTTGTGAAAGTGCAATAATTGTTTAGGATACGATGGGACTGACATACGCTATGCGTAAAAGCAAATAATGAAAAAAAAAACTGTATAATAGTAGGTACAAGTCTATTTCTGTTTGCAAATAAAGAATACCAATAATTGTGAAAATAGTTTTTCTAGTAGTCAGTAAGTCAAGATTATTTGTTGTCACGTCATTGCCATATTATTTTCATTTCTTTTTTAATGGCTTGTAGAAGTTTACAGGTTCGCCATCCCCAAAAAAGATCAATGTTTTACTATGTCCATGATGGCCTGGCTTTGGTCAAATAAGGTTCTGATTTGGGTGACATTTATACCCGAAATCGAAAAGTATTACATATTGTAAGCGGTATGAAATACGACACAATATTGATAGCGGGTCTTTTTATTCACCAATGCAGATTGTGATCAAACCATCAGTAAAGCTATTCACAAGCATTCGACAGGCTATCGTACCGAAAATGACACATTACGATAACCTGATTTGCCTTGCCATTTTTTTTTCGGGAAATCGTCAAATAACTTCTCCCGCTCTGGGCGGAGCGTGACGGCGTGTCAGACTTTTACTGACTAAAACCCACCCATGTTCCATCAGTTGCCTGTGCCAGGGCCACGGTAACTATTTCGAACAAATCCGCGACCCTGGCAAATCTTGCCCCAAAAGGTAACAAGGAAGTTCTAGTTAAAGCAAACGGCTGTCGAAAGAAGAGAAAATGTTGCCAATTTAAATCTAATACCTACTAATCCTACTCAATCTGCCTAGCCTTTTCCATAGCCGTTGGGGTCGGCTTCGAGTCTATCCGGATTCAGCTGAATAACACTATTTTACATGGAGCGACTGCCTATCTGACCTCCACAAAGCAGTTACTGGGTAACATGATACCCCTTGGTAAGAGTGGTTGTCAGGCTTTCGGGCTTCTGACGACCCGTAACGAATGTCAAAGATCTACGAATGACAGCCGGGACGAACGGTTTAACGTGCTTTACCGCCGATTAAGCCAAAGAAAATTCAATGTTATTTCAAAGAAAAAAGACTTCATTATAAATGCAGAAAGTAATACTAGGGTCAACACGATTTTCTTAATAATAACAGTTAACTTTAAAAAAAGTTTGATCATTGTATTATTCATGCTTTTAACACAATACTCTAATTGGGGTGTATGAGGTCTTGCGTTAATTATATTACATGTTGTATAATGTGACTTTTTTTTAACAAACGAGTATTATTATTTATTATTAAAGCCGGTCAGAAAGAACATAATTATTACTGTTTTAGTCTGAGAAATAATGTCCTAAAAATGTTTTAATACTTGATACAAGGAACACAACAGTCAGAATAAAATTAACCCCTAGACTGCAAATGCAAGTTTGAAAAAACCTTATAACATTATTTTGGGGATTAATCATAGAATTTTGTTGTGGCAGTAGTAGAAAATGTCAAGATGTTACTTCCAACCAAAAAAAACCTGATAATGAAGATTAGTTTAGACGAGCCATTTTTTGGGCACTACATTATCTCTCTTCTAGGAACCTATATTAAAAGAAAATGGCGCCTAAGGCACGCATCACATTTGCGCCCGTTCGTAAATTATCTTCTCGGTCTACACTGAGCAAAGCTAGGTGACTCTTGACCAATTATAGCCTTCAATAAAAAAGGTATTAATTTAAACTGGCTAAAAAATCGCTTGCTGTTTGCTAAAATGCTGCAATTTTAAGCGAATTTGAATAGAAATAGGCAGATTTGGAAATACGCTTTCATCCCCATACTGCACAATATATCAAGTAGCTCATCTGATTTCTTAGATATAGGTAACAGCATGAAATGGTTTATCTTTGTTTTTTAACCGACTTCAAAATAACTTTCGACTGGGTGAACCGATTTTGATAATTCTTTTATTTGAAAGCTCGTGCTTTCCGTGTGGTCCCATTTCAATTTCATATAGATCTGATGATGCGTTTCGGAGACAGACAACGGAACTCTTCAAAAAATAACAGTAAATAAACCGCGACTGCTGCTATCGCATAAATATGCATTGTTTTGACCCCAAGGATGATGAAATTTCGAATTAGTGGGGTAGGTATTATAACTAAAAATGGTCAAATAAAAACTTTTTTCAAAAGAAACAACCGACTTCCGAAAAAACACTACAAAGTGAAAAATAACTTTAATTTCGGAAGGCGGTGACAAAAAATTGAAATACATATCCAAAGTCACCGCCTTCCGAAATTAAAGTTATTTTTCACTTTGTAGTGTTTTTTCGGAAGTCGGTTGTTTTTTTTTGGAAAAAGTTTTTTTTATTTAATAATTTATGGGCGACTTTTTGCGCCAGGGCTCTTGCCCTGCTTGCCCCACAATAGTTACACCACTGCCAACACTAGGTACTATGAATAGTATAATGTATAATACTCACGTTAAGTTGTGATAGAGTGACCGCCAGTCTTTTCTGCATATATTTGGTGTGCACCTTGTTCTTGATCGCGTTGAGAGCCAGCGAGCAGTGCAGAGACGCCGTGTGTGACAGCACCCATTGAGGAGTTATCCTGAGATATCATGTCTATGTTAATAATTTGGCATTTTTGGTTGATGAATATAAAATTGAATAGGGTTTACATACAGTATAAAAAATGTGCGCAAACTGTAACTTAAATTTGATTCGTCGATTACCAAACAATAAGCTGAAAAAAAAAGGTCGGTGGTAAATGTACGGAGCAGCAAATCTGTAGTAATATTATAAAGCTGAAGAGTTTGTTTGTTTGTTTGCTTGAACACGCTAATCTCAGGAACTACTGGTTCGAATTGGAATAATCTTTTAGTGTCGGATAGCCCATTTATCGAGGAAGGCTATAGGCTATAACATCACGCTAAGACCCTTAGGAGCTGAGCAAAGAGAAAAAGTCACGAATACGAAGTACTCGTACGAAATTTGACGCGAACGAAGTCGCGGGCAGAAGCTAGTTTAATTTTACACAGCCGACGAAAAATGGAGTCTAGAATCATATGCTAATTTCATGATTACAGTTTTCGAAATGTTATCCTGTATAAACCTTTTAATTACTGTGGGGTATAAGATACTGAAGTCTATGAGTATGTTTGTGTCCAGGGTAATTTTTGAAGTTACTTATTCATCATCTTGATTCGGGCCCGTATCCCAATTTATTTGTGGTCGGCGCAACATGTATTTTTGTTCCACCCTTCTCTATTAGTCGTCATCTCCGTAGTCACACCCTTTCTAACCATATCATCATTCACACAGTCCATTCATTTGAAGTTCCTAATTGGATACATATTAACTTACCTGCATTTATGTATTGTACACACGCCAGGACATCAAACTACGTCAATCTGTCAAATTTATTTGATCGATTTTCATCTTTATTCCATAAGCATAAGGTTTATGTTCAATTGGGAACATTTGACAGTTTAGGGTAGCTTGATGTGCTGGCGTCTGTGCTTTCGTATGAACCATCAGATTTTTGTTTTTTTGACAGCCAACGAAAAATTTCACTGGCCAAGAATCATGGTTATACAATTTGCGTAGTGCTTACAATTTTATCCTGTACTGAAACACAATTGACATATAATGTTCCCACTTCTGGGATACAGAGGACACAGGGACCTCCTCTCTTCCAGAGGAACTGTATTGAAGAGATAAGAGTTATATTAGCTCGGACCTGCAGTTGTGTAACTAGCGTGGGGCAGGCAGGGCAAGAGCCCTGGGGACCTATCGCAGGGGGACGCAAAATGTCGCCAATTATTAAATAAAAAAACATCCCTACGTATATCTCAGAAATCTGAAGAGTTACTTGAATATATTGTCCAGTACGGGGATGAATGGTGACTGATGAGGATGATTGATGAGGATGACTTCTGATCAGGCCCTTCATAATTATGTAAGAAACTATTCTAAGATATTCAAAAGAGTCTGCGGTCAAGCTAAATCTAAATTAATAAGTAACAAAATTAGTATTTCTAAAAATAAAATTAAAGCTGTGTGGCAGGTAATTAACAAAGAAACTGGAAACACACAACAGCAAGATCAGATTGAGTTAGTTCGAAAAATTGACAATGACACCATTTCAGATAAGTTAAAAGTTGCTGAGACTTTAGAACACTTCTTTACCAACATCCCAATAGAGGTTTCGAAATCTCTCCCGTCATCATCTGTATTAGCTTAATCTCTTCTTAAAGAAAACTTCAGTAAGGCCATTCCAAGTTTTGAATTCAATCCCATTTCTATTGCCACAATTAAAACAGCATTTAAAAGTCTTAACATGAAAACACTGAAGACTTATGGGGCATTTCCGTTAAGGTTCTTGAAGATATCATTGACACAATTGCCCCTGTCCTAACAGGCGTATTTAATCAATGTTTAGACAGGTACGTTTCCTGACTTAATGAAACAGTACCAATTTTCAAATCGGGTAGTAAGAGTGATCCCTCTAATTATAGACCTATATCTGTGCTTCCAGAATTGAGCAAAATTTATGAAAAAATCATGCTAGACCAGATGTTGTCACATTTTAACTCAAATGGGATTTTACATAGTCGACAGTTTGGTTTCACGAAAGGTAGGTCAACGACAGACGCGGGAGGAAAACTCATCAGTCACATTTTGGAATCCTGAGAGAAGTCCCAGGATGCAATTGGCATTTTCTGTGACCTCTCAAAAGCGTTTGACTGCGTTGACCACAATACACTCATCTGTAAATGACACCACTACGGAATTCGTGGACGAGCTGCTGATCTTGTACTTTCCTATTTATCAAACAGGCAGCAAAAAGTAAATGTTAACGGGGCAACGTCCTCGGGGTCTCTAGTTAAGATGGGCGTGCCTCAAGGTTCAATTCTTGGCCCTTTTTTATTTCTAGTTTATATTATTGACCTTCCTTACTTGATGGCTAACTTCTCGGATATAATTTTATTCGCTGATGACACTTCTCTTATTTTTAGAATAAATAGAAAAGATACGGATGTCTTACATGTCAACGATAATCTAGCTGTTCTCTCGAAATGTTTTGAGACTAATAATCTTTTAGTCAATGCGAACAAAACTAAATGTCTTAAGTTCTCATTACCAAATGTACCCCAAGTAGGGCTAAATTTAAAACTCGATGGCAAGAAACTAGATGCTATTTCGGAAACTGTATTTCTAGGAATTACTTTAGATTCAAAATTGCAATGCGGTGCCCACATTAGAGCTATTTCAAGTAGATTAAGCTCAGCTGCTTACGCAGTAAGAAAAATAAGGCAGTTGACTGATGTAGCCACAGCTAGGTTAGTATACTTTGCTTATTTTCACAGTATTATGTCTTATGGTGTTCTGCTGTGGGGGTCGGCAGCTGACTTAGATTCAGTTTTCATTCTACAAAAGAGGGCAATCCGCGCAATCTATAAAATGGGGCCTCGCGAGACTCTTAGAAACAAATTCAACGAAGTTGACATACTAACTCTGCCTTCTCTTTATATCCTAGAAAATATCTTGTATGTTCGCAAAAATTTAGGTCTTTTCAAAAAAAGATGCGACTTCCATAACCTAAATACACGTAGTAAAGATGAAATTGTGATTCCAAAATTTAGATTAACTAAAACTAGCAAGTCATTTCTAATAAACAGTATCCGCTTCTATAACAAGTTGCCAAAATCGGTTACAGAACTCAGCGATGGAAAGTTTAAAACTCACATCAAACGTGTCCTTATCAAAAAAGCAATATGCTTTTTTATATATACAATATGCTCCTATATATGCTATATATATGCAATATGCTCGTCATTATTTGACGTTTTACAAAACTTGTAATATAGAGTATTTATTAGTGATTTTCATGAAAATCATGTCACTTGGTTTAAATAGGTTGATTTTACTTATGTAGATTCTTTTACATATTGTGAATGAGAGAACGTTGTAGGCCTTACATACGTCTATAAATCTACAGATTTATAGACGATTTTCTATTCTTTATTTTCATTCCTCTAAGTACCTGGTACTTATTGACAGGCCTGCACTGTTCTCCCATACCTAATATCACTGTAATTTGAAAACATTATAAAAGCCAATTATTTTTAAAAGCGTAACCGTGGAGTTTCACGCCGGCTCTTCTCCATAGGAAGCGACAAATTGGAACCGTGCACCTAGCTTCTGACGTTTCATAAGTGCCCTTGCAGGTTTATGCGAAATAAAATATTTCGATTTTGATTTTGATTTTGAAAGCCTATGTCCAAATCTGCCTATTTCTATTCAAATTCTCTTAAAATTGCAGCATTTTAGCAAGCAGCAAGCGATATATGTTTTGTATTTTTTTTTATGTATGTTCCCCGATTACTCGAAGATGGCTGGACCGATTTGAATATTTTTTTTTTTGTTTGAAAGGGTATACTTCCCAGGTGGTCCCATGATCATCAAGTCAGGATCTGATGATGGGATCCTGGAGAAATAGAGAGAACTCTTCAAATTTTATAGGCACACTTGAAGCAATTTGTGTAGTTTTTGGAAGAGTACTTTCTCGGAGTGGTTCCATTTCAATTTGGTGAAGATCTGATGAAGAACTTCGGAGATAGGCAACGGAACTCCTCAATAAATGATAGCAAATGGACAGGGATTGCTGAAATCTCATGTCTGTCAATTGTTTACACCAGTTAATAACATAACATCACGCCGGTACGCTGTGAAGGGGTAAGCACATGTGAACCACTAAAAAGTGAAAAATAAAAAACTTTTTTCAAAAAAATAAACAACCGACTTCCAAAAAAATACTAAAAAGTGAAAAATAACTTTAATTTCGGAAGGCGGTGACAAAAAATTAAAATACATATCCAAAGTCACCGACTTCCGAAATTAAAGTTATTTTTCACTTTTTAGTGTTTTTTTGGAAGTCGATTGTTCATTTTTTTGAAAAAAGTTTTTTAGCTAATTAAAATTAATACCATCGTTATTGAAGGCTATAATAGGTCAAGAAAGGTTTTGCGACATAGCTTTGCTCAGTGTGTAGACCGAGAAAATAATTTACGAATTTATTTTATAATTGGCGCAAATGTGATGCGTGCCCTAGGCGCCATTTTCTATTGGTACCTGCGTACCTGTTAGTGTCCGCGCCAGCGCGCGCAGCAGGCGCCGCCAGCGCGGCGCTGAGCGCGGCGCGGCGCGCGCACAACTGCGGCCACAGCGCGCCGCCGCATTTTACTAGACAAGATAGTAATGTCTGGTCTTCTGTTGGGACAAAAGAAACTCGTATACATTTAAGACCTTGGAAGTTTCTAAGCATTAACAGCTGCACGGGTCGATCGGTTAAGTTAAGCTGTGCTTGCCGCGGTTGGTCTGTGGTTATGAGACTTTACATACCAAGATCGTGCCTCGGAAAACACGTTAAGACGTTGGCCTCGGCTGTCATTCAGGTGTTAACTATGTTGAGGTCGGCTTCTTGGTTTAAGCAGATGCAACTAATTACCAGAACTTCACATAGAGCTACTATCTGACTTACACAACCCAGTTATTGAATAACATGACATTCTTTGGTAAGACTGGCAGTCAGACTTTCGGGCTTCACTTAAAGAGTACACAGAGTCGACACTTCCTATCTGACTGCCTCTGAGAAGAAACGGCTAGTGATAGATGACAGGGAACTTACCAGAATCATTGAGATCTCCATTGCTAGAGGCAACGGAGGAGTTGGCCAGTGGAGCCACGCTCACAGATAGAGCGACAGGCGGCCGGCTGTTGTGACGACGAGACGTGTACCTGTCCAGCTTGCTCTAAAATTGCAAAAGCAAAATGAAAATTTCATTATAATAAATGAAAAACGGATAGGTATTGACGCTGCATAAATTACTCAAACTGTCAGATCATGATTAAAACTAAATGAGAAAAAAGAAAACAATTAATAAAATAATATAATACTTTACAACATAAAATATTCATGGCATTCTATAAATAAAATTAATCAATTTGCGATGTGTCATAGCAAATTATAGCCTGGATTGTGTTTTTTTGACCCACCAGCCACCATCATTAACGACATAATATGCAGTAAGTAGGTATAAAAGTGGAAACTTGAAACTGGCCATCTTCTACATAGTCAAACATAAGAGCTGTAAGTTTTCATAAAATTAATAAAATACCAGTTACCTCAACATCCTCACAATCCTCGACGGTGCACAGCGAATCAGCTATACTCCTCGCTTCTCCCAGGTTATACTTCTTGGACCGCAACTCTTCGGCCAGCTGCTGCAGGAGCCAAGCGCGGCGCTGTGCGTTCTGCACGCGACCGCGGTACAAGTTGCGTTGGGATACTGAGGGGATGGCAAGATGTTTAATGTTGTAGAACAGAATAGAATATTATTTACTGTTCAAAAACTATATCTAGTAGCACAGGTTTATCACACAGTAATGAAGTAGGTACTAGGCTTTGATGATTGGGCTAAGGACAATTAAAGAGGCTATTTTTGCCTTGAACAAATATAACCAAAAATCTTTCATAAAACTTACGCTTGCTGGAAACTTTATCCACCAGCTGGTTTAGTTCCTGCCTGGCTTGCAGTACCCTCGCCTCTGCATCTTGTACTTTCTCTCTCAGTGCAGTGTGTTGCTTCCATAGTGACTGCTCTTCAGGCACCACCACACTTGAGTCAGGCTACAAAAGTGAAATGCCTCAGTAGAACTGACACTTGAATTTTTACAAAACTGGGTAGTCTAATATGTTTAAAAAACCATCTTTTACCCCTACCAAATGAATAACAAAACAGTATTTTATTCATTCTGGAATATTTTTTTTACCATAGGCTAAACAACCAAGCTATTTTCAATTGAACCAAAATTTTAAGCGCTAACCTTGCAGAAAGCATTCTTCTTCTGACAGCGTTGCACATCATTGTTGAAGACTTGCAGCCTCTTTTGTCTGATGGTCTCTTTGGGTTCTACATGCTCCATTAAACTGCGCCACACCATGTAGTACTGGCCACGGCATATCCTGTAAAGAATACAAAAAAAAAATTCTTAATAAGCTCGCCTAGGAGGCGACATGCGACTTAAACATAACTGATAAAATCTGGCTGTCCTAAAAGTGCAAGTCTGCCTAACCTTGTGGGGTTTACAGGCGTGATGTTATGTTAAACATGTATGTAGATGTATGATTTATGAACACTGATGAAGCAAAAGCAGTATGTAAAAATTATAGCAAGAGGCATTCTGTAGTTTAGTCCACACCCCCACGGGAAATTATGTATGTACCAATGTGTATTTAGCCAAGAAGTTTATTCTTAGGATTGGCAGATTTAGGAACAGAGTTTGTTAAGCAACACAAATAGTGGCACATTTTGCAGTTTCTGCCTATCATAGGCAGAAACTGCAAAAACCATAGGAGAAAACGTGTTGGTTTATGTTAGGATTTTATTTGGGAAACTTACAGCTAGTTTAAACAGCATTCTTTAAAAGTTACCACCACACTTGAGTAAGGCTGCAAAGGTGAAACGGCTCATTAGACCTGACACTTGAGTTTTTACTCAACTCGATGTGGTGTGTAACCTGAGCCTCTGAAAGCATGTTAAGCCGTTGGTCCCGGCTGTAAGGTGTGGATCTTTGGCCTTTGTTAAGGGTTGTCAGAAGCCCTAAAATCTGTCACAAACAACCAGTCTTACAAAGGGGTATCATATTGCCTAGTTTGTGCAGGTCAGATGGGCAGTGGCTCCATGTAAAATAAAGGTTTCCAGTTGCATCTAGGTAGACTGAAAGCCGACCCCAACTTATTTGGGAATAGGCTAAGCAGATTGATTGTTTATTACAAGAAAAAAGGTGACAGTTTATGCGAAAGAGTGTTTGAAAATATATGAATTTCCTATGTACCTAGATTATATTGGGCCTTAAACTTAACCAACAATTTTAAGCTGTTATTTCTCATAAAAACATCATCATCATTTCAGCCGAAAGACGTCTACTGCTGGACATAAGCCTCCCTCAAAAGGTTTTGCCATAATCGCCACGCTTGGCAGGCGGGTTGGCAATCGCAGTATGGTGACAAAATGCAAAGAGAACACTGCTGCCCGTTCTCTAGTAAGTCCCTTAGTCGCCTCCTATGATACCCACGGGAAGAAATGGTTTAGAAAACATATTAAAATTAGATTTATTTATTTTAACCAGAACATTGTAAAACCAATAACAATTTGTGTATTATATATTAGGTTGGTATATAATAACACAGATAGATAAATGCGTGAGCCTACTCATATTAAATAGCAATGTTGAAATTTTACACCAGTAATGTATTATTATTTATGAAGGCTCGCTCTTTTAAGGACAATGAATGCGGTTTATTTTAAGCCACTCTATTCAACTTACATATCCAAAAAGTTAAATCTAAGATTTGAATTTTTCGTGTTTTATAAACCAGGTAATAAATGTGGCCAAATGGCCATGTAACCAAATAAAAATAAAGCTAAATTAAACTTAATTGTGGTGAAATCTTCAATCAAGGTAAGGTGAAATTCGTCAAATGTATATTTTCTTAAGTTTTTCTTAAAATTCTAAGTACACACTTGAAATACTATAATTTCTCTATAACGTTGGTTTTCTAAGGGACATAAGTCATTTTATCCAACTCTACAAACAAAGTTATTAAATAAAAACAAACTCAAAAAGATCTTCCCGTACCGGGAATCGAACCCGAGCCTCCTGGGTGAAAGCCAGGTATCCTAGCCACTAGACCATACGGGATATGAATAACACTTCGAATTTTAAGTACATTACTTAAAGCATGGGAAAACATTTCCAATTTCTACAAAATCGTAATTTTTAACATTTCCACCATACAAAAGTTTTAAGCAAATGTTTCCAACCATGATAGATATTCCAAAGAGGTTATAAGACTCACTCGGCAAGTTTATCTACAGAAGGCACTTTATCCGGCGGACACCCCATTGACAGAAGCCATTCTGCGAACTTCTCGGGCACTTTATCACCGCTTAATTTTTCTTCATTCATTTTAGTCAAATAACGTTTTCTACTGTTACAAAATTGCTATTTTTCAGACAATGAACGAAATGCAACAACAAGCAACAGACAAGAATTCAAATCTAACATTGTTATGACAGGACAGGAGACAGGTGACAGTTTGTTATAATCCATTGACAATTATACTGACATTCTCGTTAAGTTGGAAATAAAGCGTGCTACACACACGTCCCAAGATCAAAGCAGGATTCTTCGGCTAAAGAGTTGGCACTTGGCTGTAATGGCATTGTCCCGAAAAAAAAAAACTGTTCTATACATTTTGACCGCGTAGATATTGCACTTTCTATGAAATAGCTGATTTTTTTTGTATATCCGACCAAAAATTTCTACGCTGGGGTGTCTAGAATGATATGCTGAATTCATGGTTACAATTCGCGCAATGGATAAAAACTTATCCTGTATATTAAACTTATCTGGAACAGAGGTCGGAGCAAAAAAAAAAACAATAATTGTTTTGTAAACAAATGTACTCAGAGCAGCCTAAAGCAACAAGTCGAACTTGCCATGACTATTTTAGAATAAATAGATGTACTGGAGCGAGCGAATATTAACCTGGCTAAACAAATTATCTTGAGTGCAGATCATTATGTTTTATTTATAATTTTTATTTACTGAAAGTTATAAAATACTAACGACAACTTTGCCATTACAATAATTATATTATAGTTTTTATTTTGAGATACAGATATTTTTGGCTAGTCAGTTTAAAAAATATCAGGTTCTAATTCTATCATTGTTAGAGTTTAAGGCCTTGCTTAGACAGTATTCCCCACTTTAAAACAAATTCAATCACTCATAGCCCTATCAAAATTTAATTAATTAATTAAAACAAAATTAAAACTTTTCTTCAAAAAAGGACAACGTAGCAGTAATAACACCAAGATAAAGAATTCTAAAAAAATTACTTTCAGTTGATATCGTTTGGGAGTTAAACGAAATTTGTAAAATAAATTTTCCTTCCTTCCTTCCTCGTGGAGGCGATCGGCGGAGGTGATCTCTCGCGTCCGGCGCTGGTCCAGGCCATGGTACGGAGCGAAAGTACATAGGTAGCCATCACCGTCTGCGGAGCAGTGCTGCTCGCGAAAAGGATGGCGGCGGGCGCAAGTGAGGGAGAGCAGTATATGCGCCCTCACGGCCCTAGCCACCGCAGGAGACGCCCCGGGCGTTGGGAATCGATTTGTAGGCGCGGGCTTGCGGACAGCGAGTAATGGGTAGCTCGCTTTCCGGTAAGGACCAAGCCCGGGTCGACGGCACATTGTGTTCTACGCGCGCCTCAAAGAGATTTCAGCACCAACTGATGGGGTCCGCAAGGGCTGATGTCTGCCAGGGGTGCGGATTGTTCGAAAGAGATACCGTCGGCCCTGGCACACAGGCAACTGAAGGAACACGGGTGGGTTTAAGTCAGTAAAAGTCTGACACGCCCTTCCGCTCCACCCATAATGGGAGAAGCTATTTGACGGCTTCGCTCGCGTGATATGTAACTTTCCCGCAACAAATTTACTCTGGGAAACTTTCGCGCTTATAATATTTGTAAGATGACAACTAGAGGGGCTCTGATGAGGTGCTAGCCTAGGGCGCTGTAGACATTTAATCCGCCTCTGTGTGTACCTATTGGTGAGCCTAACGTTGCCAGTCTTATTGTGCGAACGGGACCCTGACTAGCCTAGCACGAAGTTTGTAGACCCACTTTATTGGCATTATAGTGGTGTGTAGCTGAAAAGTGTGCTGTCGCCAGGACCTGCCAATGCGACTGCGATCTGTCCAATTGAGTGCGTATGCGTAATGTCATCATAATGTACCGTAATGTAATCATTTATTTTATTACAAATTATTTTATGTTATATGTTCTGTGGTCTAAAGGGTAAAATTTGGCAAGTTGGCACCTGTCATGTCTGTCATTAAAACGTAGACGTCATTTACGTCAAATTGTCTGAAATTGTCAAAGTAAACAATGTTGATGTTCTCTTCCTAATATTTTTGTTAATTTGAAATAATGTTAAGTAACCTTAAGGACTTTATTTCTGTTGTGCAAGATGGAATAACATCTAACAACAATTTAAGGCAAACGCTACAAGAGGTGCAGAGGGTGACAAATATATTCAAAGACAGACAAAAAGTTTCTCACGAACACGAAAGCAAAGTTAATTACGGTGCTGGGGGTGCTTTACTGGAGAAATATCAAGAAGATTGGGCTAAAATACATGAGAATGCAGACGCAAGTGCTAAGGCAGCTGATGAAGTAGATAAATTAATTGATGAGTTACATGAAGCTGCTACAAAGCGTTTACAAAGTGCGAATGAGTTGGCGCATAATTTGTCCTTTATTCCTAATTTAACTGCTTCCGTGGCGCAATGTATGGATAGTTTGAAGAATGTTCAGGGGCTGCTGAAGTCTGTTGAGGAGGAACTAGTGGAATTTGAGGATATTGTTGAGAGGAGCAAGATGGAAAATTGGAAACTAGATCATCACTACCACCTCACTGTTTATAAGGAGAAAAAAATGGGTATGTTATTCAGAACTCCTATTTAACTAACATGTGACAAGGTTAACCGAAAACGGCCAGATTACTTGAGTATTTTTTTATCAAATTATTTTCCTCTAGCCGGCATTATCAGAAGTGCAGATGAATTTTGATAAGAATTCGGCCTTGTTACTACTTTTTGTATCACATTTTAAATCATGTTGAAATGGTTGTCTTACTTGCTAAAATAACTCGTTTTAAAAAGTTTATTCTGGTACAAAAGGATGATGTTAATGATGGAGGTGCTTTAACTCATAATACACTAAAATAGGCATGATTAATTTGCTCAAAAAATCATATCAGTAAAAGATATAGTTTTTGACCTGTATATTACACATAGTATTCAGTAAACAAAACATTATACATCTGAATGATTACAGAACCTAATATTCTGCAAAGAATAATGTTTCATGAAGGCCCTATCTTTTAGATAAATTGACTAACTTCTCTGAAGATGGTGAAATAAGCCATAATAAATTTAAGTAACTCTCATAATTTTAAATTGACAATTCCAGTTGCACTAGAGGAAGTCCGCCACAAGCTAGCGCAGGAGAACAGTCAGCGAAACTATGAGAGAGAGAGACAGCAACTGGCAGAGTATCAAGCAAGAAGAGAGCAGAGTTCTAATGCATTCCAACAAGATATCGCCAAGTACTTAGCTAGCGGTGCAGTATCCACAAGTAAGTTGTTAATGGATTTGTTGCCACCTTAATTTTTATAAATTCTTTAGGAAGGCCCCATAGATTGAATCTCTGGTCAAACTCAGGCGAATCCCACTCGGAATGCGTCCCACGTAACTTCCTGTTCATTGAAAGAATATGCAAGCAGTTGTGTCCTACGTCCCTGATGGGATTCGCCTCAGTTTAAACAGTGCTTGATGGCACGCCAAGAGCGTCATTGGCAATTCTAAACTTTGTCGCTCCTGACGCGCTTAATGGATTAACCCAACGCACACACAAACTAAGCCATAATCTGGACAGTTCTTAATTATTTTAGCTGCGCAAGTTTTACGATGCAGCACCCGTTCAGGCAATTCTGAACTTCGTAAACCACATTGCCATTTAGAAAATTTGATTGAAGTCGCAATAAATGTTATATTTCTTTCTCCTGTTCCAGGTCAGCCTACAACACCAAAAATAACCCTAGAGCAAATCCAACTAGATGACGATTGCACCGACCTGGAGAAATTCCTCGACAGTTGATGTGATCGGTCTCGCGGTGGGCAACGGTATCGTGATATCAGAGCTTGTACAATTAAGACTTTATGCATTCTATTTTATATTCCAAAGTTAATATAATATTGTTGAACATTTTACTATTGTATTTTCATTTAAAAATCGAACTGATGGCAATCCAATACTTGATTTAGAATTTTGATAATGTTTGCAAAGGTAGTGTGGGGTTATAATCTCAAAAGGATGAAAGTCACTTAGATTATATCTTTCGAAATCTGCAATAAACTGAACAAGTGTCATCCGTGTATGGAGTAAAATGGCCTTGTACTTTAATTTCTTGAATATTTCTTATGTTGATTAAAAATAGCCCTAAAACTGATCCCTGGGGAACTCTAAATTATTATCCGATCAAAGTAACTGCGATCTGTTTCTTTGATATGAGTACGTAGAACATTTTTTAAGACACTGCCGGTAATATTGCTGTTTAATAGCTTTTAAGTTGATACTTGTATTCATAAATTACGGTGTCGAATGGTTTTTTAGGGTCAGTAAAGGTACCAAAGACCATATTTTTCTACATTTTGCTTAAGCTTTTGTTTATCCGTGTTACATGCTATCAAAATCAAAACCCTGAAGTTTGAACAATTCATATACAATTTATTTTAATGTTAATACCTAAAGAATTCAATTTATGTACTGTTAACCTTTTTTTTTAACTGAAATTATTTTTCTTATTCAATAATAAAGTCAAAAATACAAAAATATATATACAAAGCATTTATGACTAGTAAAAATAAGCACATTGCTAAAACAGCTCTATCGGAACAACACGGTTCACGCCGTTCGCGACATAGTTCGATACAGGTCTACGGGGATCCCACAAAAACTCAATTCACAGCAATAATTATATATCAAAAACTGACTCCGACCACTAAGAGTTGACGGACGCATCATATAAAACAGTCAAAAATATATCTGTACGCCACAAACACAAGGAATTTACTAAATACGACAACTAGCACTGTGGAAGCTTCGTCAGTGGCCGGACGCGGATGCCGCAATTCACAATTTTCCACTGCTCTTCAACTGTCAGTGGCGGGAGTGCTTGTAAATTGTAAAAATATATGAGTAGCAATCTTGTAGGATTAGCTAGACGCCGCGGGATGGCGGCGTCTCGTTTACTCTGCTACGTCTTCCTCATAATCGGATGCAGGTCGCCGCCGCCGTGCGCGGACATCTTAACCTTGCCAGCGACGTGGTTCTTGATACACGGCCCGGCGTCTTTCATAGACACGCTACCGTCCTCGATGTCCTCGTCGGACGAGAAGTCCGTAACGCACAGCGTCAGGTGCCGCTTCTTCGGCGGCACCACGTGCAGCGTCCACCGCACGGGGCCCTTGTGGTTGCCCTTTAAATTCTCCCGAGCTTCGTAGTCCGTATCGGAGGCCGCTCGCTGGGACTCACTTTTTAAACTCCGCAAGTTCTTACTCGGTCTATGGGTTTGCTCCTTTTTTTCCCCCCTCGGGGGGGTGTGGAAGTTTTTTAAATTCATTACACTGGACGTCTGCCCCTTGGAATTAAGGTCGGGAAAATTCTGCGAGTATATCACGACGCTGTCTACCGGTTTCTCTTTATGAAATTTTGCCAGCTGCTTGCTTTTCGTGTCGCTTTCCGAGGGTGAGCTGGAGGCTCGCTTCTCCGCTGAAGTACCACTGCTGCAACTAGTGTTACTGTTGCTCGTACTATATTGCTCAACAGCCTGTTTTTCTAGCTCTCGAAACTTGGTGTCTATACTCTCATCGGACGCTTTGTACTGCTCTAGCGCTTCTTTCTCCAGTTCCTCGAATTTGTGATCAACAGTCGGTGGCCGCACCCTCGATCCAGGGAGCACCATCTTAGGATTCAGTTTCAGGAGGCCAGGCGTCACTAATTTCTGCGCCAGTCTCACGACCGGGGTGAGGCCTATAGGCGCTGGCGCGCTCATGCTGAGCACTGTGCTGTACAGGCGCTTCTTCCTCAGTCCGGTATCCATGGCTGCTGCGCTAGTGGACGGTAGCTGGCCATCAATCACGATTTTGTCTTGTGTATTCGGACTTTCTGGCTTATCACTTTGCGAGGTCTGTGGTTCAGCCACAGGAACCACAGCCAGTTCGATAGTAGTGCTGCTGCTTTCCTTCTCCTCGGGAATGTCTATCTTCTTGCCCTCTTCTGTTTCTGTCCGGTCGGGTGCCTTGGGAGCGGCGGGGGTGGTGGGGGCGGAGGCCTGCACGTGCGTGAGGTGGAACCTGTGATCGAGTCGCGGGGAGGGATGGTCCCTCGGCCACCACACGCCGTAGCGCCTCTCGGGGCAGCGCGCAGGCCGCGGGCCGGTGGGCGCGTAGCGGCTCACGTTGGTGCCGCGGTAGGGTGGACACCGAGCTGCCGACGCGCGCATTACTGCCTGCACGCTGGCTGACAGCCGCCCCATGGCGCGCTGGCACTCCGTCAGCTGAGGAGGCCGCGGCGGATCGAACTGGAACTGACACATGTACAGCTATGAAACCATTACAGGTATACTCGTCGACACACACAGTACAGGCTAGTTAATTAATCGTAGCACTTAAATTATGTTACGAATAACCTAATAATTATTATTTATCTCCACTTTCCGTTTTTTTACTAGATAAGTTTAATCTTTTGTACCGTTCTCTTTAACCAATCTTAACAATCGAATCCGATGGCGAATCGAAACGGTTGAGACTAAGCCAGCTGGGGCTGAATAGGAAAGTGTAATTCATCAATATTCCAGTGCGAGAAGAGTGCGTGTATAATAATAATATATTTTCAATATTTTGTTACAGACAGCATTACAGTCCATAATATTATCACGATTACATTTTAAGTATAATAAAGCAATTACTTGTACAGCGCCAACCCTTTATTGCACTGATCTCGCTAGAATATGACTCGGACTCACTTTGCACGTCGGGTCGCAGAAGAGTTGGGCAGGCACGTCGAGGCAATACGCGGGCGGCGGAGGAGCGAGTGCTGTCAACCGCCTCGGTTGGCGACGTCTGGCCCGCATCTTGCGTGAGACGGCCGGAGGGCTGGGTGCGCGGGGCCCCTGCGTCTGCGAGGCGCCCCTCGACGTCTGGGGAGGGGCCCAGAGTGCTCGTACGCTGAGCACCCGCGCTGCCAGCGCTGCTTCTTCGCCTGCGGCTCGCGCCCCACTCGGGCCCCAGCGCTCGCTAGCTGCCGATCGGTGCCAATTAATTCCTCTACTCGCAAACTACCAATAATTATCTCATCAAATTTAGGCAAAATTTAAGCCCAGCCTCCCCAAGAGATTTACATCTCTGCAGTACTTAGTTAGAAACGTAAGGCTTATCGACAAGTTTCTGTTAACATTGGGTCAACAGAAACTTGTCGATAAGCCTTTTGGTAAGATAATAAATAAAACCATCTTTGCCAAACCCTAGGCCGGAGACAGGTGTAACCGCATCATCTAATCAAGACCACCAGCTTTTACTGCTCGCAGTCTAAGCGACACGGCCAAGAGTCCTACCGAGGACTATTATCGTCAGAGTCTCAAGTTTCTATCTAAAAGAAAGGTACCTACTTATTATACTCATTGGCGAGTATTATACTCACTGGCGAAAGTAACTAACTATACAACTGATGAATCGTGGCCGGTCCGAGCTTTGCGCAGAAAGCTGCGCCATAACATTTTTTAGGAGACAAATGGTGACACGAGGCAAGTGAGCGAGAGAACATGCATGAAAGTTCGTAGTGCCTATGATCAAAACGGCCATGATTCACAGTACTGTACTAAGTTAGTAAGATAAGATGGACGCACAAATCCTCGTCGGGCAGCATTCTGTACTGACGACGTCGGCGCGGGAACATGCTGCGCTCTGCTGACTCGTCTACCAGCTTGCGAAACCAATACTCCACCTGGACACACAAAATTCATAGGTGTATAAAACGCGTAAATATTATGCGCGGATATAAAATTCTGTTACATTTGGATTTAAAAACCAAAATGTTCGATAGGTAAAGTGATGCAGCCATGACTCGCGACTACAGCATACAAAAATGCCATAGCCTACATGCGTGTCCACGTAAGGCGTTTTACGTCTGAATAATTACGCACGCATGACTGGATTCAAGGAGACACCTCAAGAATCTTGCCTACACACCTATCTGGACAGTCTTTTTAAGCACAATGGTGGAACAAAGTAGGCTAGGTGACCATATTGCCATAAGTCCGCTGTGTAGCCGCCAATCATGCAAGGGCAAAGACTTACATGAGACAGCCTAAAGCAGCAAATGGTGATTCGGGATAAGCATCCATTCCATCATACATACATTACATCATACTGCGATCGCCAACCCGCCTGCCAAGCGTGGTGATTATGGAAAACCCCCCAATTTTTTTTGGGGAAAGCCTATGTCCAGCAGTGGACGTCTAAACCTAAAATAAGAAACTAGCGAAGATTCATTATAACGTTTGCTTGGTCGTATAAACGTTGGTCCCTAATCCACAGCCTGATTTTTTTTGTCAATTTAAATTACATAGACGGCAGCTATTCTTCTCACAGCTATTTACTGTCGGGGGCAAGATAAATCAGGTCATCGAGATGTGATATTTTCGATACGATAACCTGTCGAATGCTTGTGAGTAGCTATGCTGGACTACCATAAGGTCCATTACTCCTTTTGAAGTGACGCTTTAATAAGAACCAATCAGTAAGTAACAAAAGATTACCTCAGGCAGCATCCAGCATTCCGTGAGGTCAGAGTTTTCGCAGCCCTGTCCGTTGTACCCTCGCAAGTTTGTTCTTTCGTTCGTACTTGTATAACATTTCTCTCTATTAGAATAGAAAATAATGTTGGATTAAATACTCAGTAAAATTTATATACAGAGTAGCCAGACGATTTCATGGCGAGATCTTGACACAGCGTCTATTTTTACAAAAGCTTGTCCGCGAAAGGCAGTGAGTGTACTGCTTTTACATTTGAAAATATTTTTGGAATAACTATGATGTTTTTGAAGTTGCCGGTGGCTGCCCATGTTGGCATGTTTGTCAAAGGAACGATGGCTGGTGGAGCAGACAAGTGCTGGGGTGAAAACCGCGTATTGGCAAGCGTAGCATGAGACGCCCCCTAGCTAGATGGGCCGACGACCTTAAAAATGTAGGTGGGACATACTGGGTGCGAAAGTCGGAGAGCAGGGTGTTGTGGCGCAGCCTAGTAAAGTCCTATAACCAGCAGTATTGATTAATTGTGATGTTTTTGGCGTTGCCTCTAAACTTGGCCCTGACGACATAAACGCCAGTCTGATAAAGGCTTCAGGATCCGGTTGTTAGTTCCAGAAGCTACTAGATTCTATGCTAAGAGTATGATGAGCTTATGGAAGCAAGCAGTACCTACAAGCAGGTTTTAAATGGTTAATAGGAAGATAACTGTGCCACTACATCGGCTTATTTCTCATCTGAAATACGAGATAAATGGACAACCTGACTTCGTCGTAATAAAAATTTCCATAGAATTGTGCCAATCTGGACTCTGGAATCACGTCTTTCACACTTCTTCTGCCACTACTGCTTCCATTTTCTTGGCTTTGGCTTGAAATTGCGCGCTTATTATCTACAATCAATGATAATCATTATTTCATTGTGTTTAATAACTGGGATAGGCAGAGGCAACAGAGCCTTATTGGATATGGAGTCCATCATACTCCAATCGTTGTCCCTGCTTCGAACGGGAGCAATGGCGACATGTCAACATATCGAAATTTCTGAGCTCTATTATGTGAAATATTATTGTATTATTTATACACAAACCCTCTGAAATAAATTCTCTAAATAATAGTAATTCCCGCATCAAATCCATTCTTCAGTTTTGAAGATTTTAGCGGTCACCTATTGGCGAAAAGCGACTATATTTTGTATAGTGTTGCTGGTAGAACTTAGACAGAAAAGTGGTAGTAGTTCGTAAAGAGCTGGATTTATGGAGTCAATAATATGATTATAAATGCATGGATCGAAATGCTGGGCCGTGAAGAACACGGATGTGAAAAGATTGTATGCAGCGGAGATGAGAATGCTGATTATGACGAGAATGGATAAAGTAAGAAATAGTATATTAGAGGAAAGAAAGTTTGAAGTGGCGCTAGTTACAGAAAACTTGATAGGGAATCGTTTATCTTGGCTTGACGATGAGGAGGGATAAAAAGCATTGACTAAAAGAGTAATGAACATATATGTAGATGCATGGGGACAGAGAGGAAGACCAAAGGAGAGCTGGGTTGTGTGTTAGGAAAGAAAAAGGAATGCATAATAGAGTGACGCTCACATCAAGGAAGAGGAAACGTGTTACGCCGACTACAAGTACCTAACATGGTACAAGGGCAGGAACATGATGACGATGACTCGGTTTCCGAAACCAGACTGCTTTATGAGCAAAGGAATCGCAGCGTTCCGAGATTATTTTAACTCTCTTCGAAAAGGCATAGTTATGTTCGATGTTCTAATGCTTAACTACGAGTTATGATTCTAAATTATCTTCGGTACTGCAAAACTTATTCGGACACGGAATCGGAGGAAAAAGAAGGAACAGAGGTTTTGCGTTTTGCGGCTTTTTCATTCCTTGTGTATTAGCGTGAGGTGTTGAAACCCAAGGTAAAAGCCAATAGATTGAGTAACAATTTTCTATTCGAAGATGTTCACTACAAACCAGTAAGATCAACCAGTTCATCTAACACACACGAAGAATTTAAAATTTTACGAAAATTCGATCTACTGACGATGTAAATCTATGTTCTAGTGGCATTTAAGTTCTGACCTGTTAATTCGCATTGATTATTCGTTTGCAAACTTTGCGATTCCAATGATGTGTCTTGCAGAACTTGGGAGACACGACAATGCTGTGTCCAGAGACGCTGGAAACGAAGAAACATCATACCAGAAGTAACGACATACGTTAGGACAAGTTTTGCCCAAAAAATCTGAAAGCCTAGCAATTTTCTGTAGGGTACCTGATTAGCTATAATGAATTCATCGGGAGGTTCCGTAGCCCATGTGAGATCCGCACAAAGGGCGATATGTGCCCACGCAGACGAGTACCGATCCACTTCGAAGCTCATTCAATGTGACATTTCACACATACAATTAATTATCTTTAGAATAAGAAACGAACTAATATAATAGTCACTAAATTTTAAGAGAAAAATTAACGGTAAAACTGTTAATAAAAACGAAGAGAATTTGAAAGACATTGGTGGTTAAATCTACAATAACAAAATTTTCCTCTTTTTTGATAGATACATGATATATTTTTTTCTTTTATTTTAAATCGCTTTTCGAATTTCGTACCAAATGAAATGAAAGAAATTGTCATCGCGTTGGCTAGGCCGGATGTCCGTAAGCAGTTTTTATTTGTAGCTTTATGGTGGAAGCTTTCACTTTAGACTATTTTATGTAAATAACTCTGGAACGGATTCAACAGCGTATTTGAAATGTGTACATCCATTTTAGATTTCAAGTTTTATATTTATTTAAACGGTTAACTTGAACTTAAAATTTTGTTTGTTTTTATGTGGCAACATTCTGTTTATGGCGTATGATTTTTCTTAGCTTGCAACTTAAGCGGTCCCGCCCGCCACCCGTTATTATGTCAGTTTGGCTTGCGCAGCCAGGTGGCATTGTTCTCACGGTCGAAACGCGCAAGCGCGCACAGCTGAGGTGACTGTATGAACATTGACAGATCAGTTAAATAATTATAGTTTATTTCATTCAATAAAAATAATAAACCTTATCAATTAAACAAACTTGGGCTTTTATTACAAAAAGTGTTACAAAGTATTGGCATAATCGAGTTTGTATTGTGAACAATCGGAGAAAGAAGAGTTTAAAAAAATCGATTACAAACGACAGATCGTATTTTCGTTGATATTTCTGTGTAATAAACGACTTTAGTTTTGCAACAAGTGTGAGCCCCGCTAGTCGTGCTAAGAACGGGTTTCGGGACCGTTGGGTTTTTTGTTTATGTATATTTGTTTGTGGTATATATATTTTGCGAGTGAGTGCGGTGTGTCGTGTCCGTTAGTGATGCTGCAATCCGGTGCAAGTGGTCGCTGCTGAGCCGACATCTCGCTACCTTTGCACGGTGAGTGAAGATCCTCTACTGCTTATTATATTAGTGCTATTCACACTGGTTATGCAAGTAACGTCACTGGAAAGTGCGCTCAGTTCTATACCTACTTGTTTGAGTTCAATCCGTTTCATCAAGCGACGTGAACTATCTACTTACCTGTACCATGTGGATGCACTTGTACCTGTTACTTTTGTACGAGTAACTGTCCTTTCTAAAGTATACACATAATATTTATCGTATCGTAAGTATCTATCTTTCTAAGTATTCATAACACTTATTGTACTTACTATACCCACACTAAAACAATTAAATCGTTCGTATTGCTTCACTAATGATTGGGACATCTATTCTTTGACCAAGTTCAGCTGAATTGCAATAGGCTAGTTAATCTATTGTTATTTTATCAATGGATCAAATCATAATCATCTTTTTGAGTTGCGACACAAAGGAATTTGTGAGTAAAAATAATGATTTAGATTTACGATAATAAAGCATTTGTTTGTTATTATTATCTATATCTACTTACTATTTACTATTGCTGGTACTTATTTACATAATAATCTTGTTTAGCTCTTGTATGCAAATAGTTATTAGTAACATTACAATGGATGATAAATCATACATTATTCATCATATAATAAGTAGGTTAATAGTACAGTTTATCAATTTGATTTATTTGATAAGATACGCTTTGAAGAGGTTTGGGTTTCTTTCACGCATTTCCTTAAACATGTACTCTATGTAGGTACCAAAATGCTATAATTTAGCTCGGAAAGTAGCGAATTAAAGCGGAAGAACAAAAAACCCGGCCAAGTGCGAGTCAGACTCGCGCACGAAGGGTTTTGTACCATTATCTATAAAATCGGCAAAAAAATCATGCCTTCTGTATGGGAGCACCCTTAAATATTTATTTTATTCTATTTTTTAGCATATGTTGTTATAGCGGCAACAGAAAAACATCATCTGTGACAGGTTCAACTGTTGCTATCACGGTTCATGAGATACAGCCTGGTGACAGACGGACAGACAGACGGACGGACAGCGGAGTCTTAGTAATAGGGTCACGTTTTACCCTTTGGGTAGGGAACGCTAAAAAGTATGGTGGAATATAGGAAAGATGATATGGCTAGAAAGGGAATGACTGCTTAGATGGCAACTAATATGGTTGTATGGAAGAAGAAGGCGTGTTTTGCCGACCCAAAAAAAAATGGGATAAGAATGAGGAAGATGATGAGGGAAGAAGTGAACTCTGAGGGTAAGAGATCTTCTTCGTCGTGTCGATAATTTCAATGAAGCTCAAACAAGCTTCGACCAGAATTCTGCCACTTCGACAGCGTCATCGTAAATGTCTCGCAGAGGTCTTTCATAGTGCAGGAGTTATTGCAAAGAGAGCTCGACATGAGGTGGGACTGCATCTCATCGGAGTTGCACCTGACCAAGTTGTACCGGCAGCGGCCCGCCTAGCCTCGTAGTCGATTAAGAGATTTCCAGGTGAGCCATGGCAGTTGGTTTTCTGCAGGCTCAACATAGTCTACCAGAGCGGGGTGTTTGAGAAACCACAGTTTCAATTGCGCCGCACTGGAGCTACCGTCAGATAGTGGGATGGTCGACTTGAGAAAGCTGTTATTTGTAAAACGCCACTCAGCAAAGTTAAATTAGAGTACTCCAACACATATCTAACATTACTATTCTTCTAATGTCTATGTATGTATTGTGTATTATTTTAACCACTCCTACAAGCATTGAAATAATGTTATCAAGTCTCCGACTACCTATCCTGCATATTCCAGTCTAACCAGATGCAACTGTGTAGTTTTTATTTTTCCTCGTTTTTCCTGTAATTAATTTTGTGTTTTGTTTTGTCCAGGTTGGTTGCGGGCTGACAATTGACTTGGCTTGAATTGGCGATAATTACAACACACTAATGAATGCTTGCTTCTTTATTAACCTGCTTGCTTTTTGACTCATCGCTAACAGTGCACTAATTTGCTTGACTTTTGAACGTGTCTGGTCGAATTGGTTTACGAGAGTGGTACTTCTTTCTTCTTAAAATAAAGACAAAATGAGAATAAAAACTGTGAACCTAAATTTGACCAGACTGCTATGCAGTTGAATGGAGTCTATCTGGTTTAAATTCCTATTAGAACTTTAAATATGTTTTGCACATGCTTGATTAGATAACATTTTTGTGTTCATTTTAGTGTTTAAAAACGATGTGACCTAGGCCAGATCGTTTTTTTACCCTTTACTGGAGCTGCTTTATGATTGTCTTCTTTGTATGTTGTGTATAACCAAAATTGTATCAATAAACAATGAATGTATTGTTATTAAAGATAATTACCATTTTGTTGTAATTATTGCCTTTGCTTTTAACAATTTCAATACGTTCCAATTTATCATTCGCACATTGTTTGAGTTCAGTAATAAATCCGTCTACACATACACGAGTACAGATTTATGGATGTAAAATGAGGAGTTTAACATCATTTTTTTATTTCACAGAAACTATCCTACATCTCTGCGTAAATCATTTAAAGAGAACTCTGTCTGTTTACCTACTCTTTGTTATCCGTAAAAAGGGTCCACATATTGTTTGCCACAAGATTACGCACTTCGGCGTATAATATGACGTAACCAGCCGCCCAAACATTACATTACTGTGTATTATCCCGTGCTAGATCCCCTAAACACAGCCAGGCCGCGGTGTTGGCCTTGGCCTCATTTCCCAATCCGAGCCATCTCTAAGGACAGCCTTTGGTATATTTCAGAGGATGTAATAAAGCAGAATTCTCAATGCGGCATAATTTCACCAAAAGAAATGGGTGTATGTAAATTTTGTGACATCTTAATCTGACAAAAGGGTCTTGCCCTACTTTATCGTATTTAAAAGCACTGATAAAGACTGTTGAACCGAAAGCTTTTATTCTATTCAAGCATCTATGTGTATTCTGCTAAAAAAGTTCAGCACAATATTCATAAAAATTAAAATATGTACATTTATTTAGCACAGCCTAAAAGGCACACAACTTACTCTGCAAATCATTCATTCTCATTTTCTTGCCCCAATTTATGTAGGGTCGGTGCAAAATGACTTTTTCTTTCCACACTTCTCTATTAGTCGTCATCTCGGTAGTCACCTCCATTTTAACCATAACATCATTCACACAGTCCGTCCATCCATCGTTTCTTTGGTATACCTCTACTCTTATTGCTATCGACAATCATGCTCAAAACTTTCCTCACGACATTTTCCTCATTCCTCGGTAACACGTGCCCATACCATGACAACCGATTTGCACACAACTGTTCAGCTACCGGTACCACTTTCAGATTTCCTCTTAAATACTCCTATCAACATTTATTCTGCAAATAAAAACCAATAAATTTAAAGAGCGATGTGTTATTTCTAAATAAGCAGGTATAAAAATAAAACAACCGGCTTCCAAAAAAAAGACTAAAAAGTGAAAAATAACTTTAATTTCAGAAGGCGGTGACTTTGGATATGTATTTTTATTTTTTGTCACCGCTTTCCTAAATTAAAGTTATTTTTCACTTTTAGTCTTTTTTTTGAAAGTCAGTTGTTTTTTTTTGACTAAAGTTTTTATTTTTCACTTTTTAGTGGGTCACATGTGCTTACCCCTTCACAGCGTCCCGGCGTGATGTTATGTTACGAAGTGGTGTAAACAATAGACAGACATGAGATTTCTGCAATTCCTGTCCATTTGCTATCATTTATTGAGGAGTTCCGTTGCCTATCTCCGAAGTTCTTCATCAGATCTTAACCAAATTGAAATAGGACCACTCCTAGAAAGTACTCTTCCAAAAACTATCCAAATCTCTTCAAGTGTGCCTATGAAATTTGAAGAGTTCTCTCTATTTCTCCAGGATCCCATCATCAGATCCTGACTTGATGATCATGGGACCACCTGGGAAGTATACCCTTTCAAACAAAAAAAATAATCCAAATCGGTCCAGCCATCTTCGAGTAATCGGGGAACATACATAAAAAAAAGGTTCCGACGAATTGAGAACCTCCCCCTTTTGGAAGTCGGTTAAAAAAAACACGTGCATGAAAAATACCGGTATCTGGATTTTTTTTTCATCCATGTGGATCCATCTTCAAATGCAGTTATTAGAAAACTTACCGAATATTTCGATAAGCTTATCATCCGTCATTTCAAACAACATGTTTACAAATATTCATATCACGCCTAATCTTGTCCCTGACATTTTATTGCATTATTTACCCACTCTCGTCCAAACTCACTGAGTTTTTCATACGACCCTAAATAAATATATATTTCAATATGACTCCCAAATTTTTTTGTTGCCTCTTTTACATCTGCATGCAGTACTAGGCCCGGCTGCTTCCAACCTTGGCCCATTTTGGGGAGCTACCCGCTAGGATCTTTTCATATGCCCTCTTATTTAGATAAATTATTCTTCGGATGTAACTGAGAGCAACCGTGTATGTTTTTTGAGAGGGTTAAACGTGCGTACTACATTTTGGGTCGATACTTTTTTGGGGTGAGTGAGATAAAATTATATTGTGCAATGTTTCTAGATGTTTCTTTTACTTTGCAATTACCATTGAACGAGTGTTGCATGTTTGCATTCTTAGCATGTTTGTATCTTCAGTCTTAATTATATGTATGTTGGTATCCAAGCAGCATGAATTGTTTTCTATTAAGTAGGGACCTATATATTTTCCCAACATTGCATAATCTCTCTTATGATTATAGTCGGTTACCTAGTGGATGATTAGTTACAGTTGTAATCACTGACCTACTTATGGAATTCCATAAATAATGGACCCAAAATAGTCCCTTGATGAAATACTTTCGGTCTTTAGTTAAGGGCCCGTAAAAGTATGGATAGCATTAAAGATTGCCAAGACTATTAAAACACAGTTATTACTCCTCTTAGTCATATTGCTTCGTTCGAACCGACCGCTGTCAGTAACAGACTAATTAAAATTCTCATACCAGTTGCGTAATGAAAAGCCTCATAAAAATCGTATTGAACAAACCGTCGATTTTATGGTGGCCATAGCATGGTTGATTCGCGTAGATGCGGCCACTGTTTACCGCTGACCTATTTAAGTTCATTTTTCATTTTAATGTAAACCGCCAGATGAAAGGAATTATGGTGTTTATGTAGTTATTACAGAGTCTAAAATCGATAAGAGTATGCCGGGTATTGCAATATTTGATTTTGTATCAGGTCATTATGATGCAAAGATCGATGATCGTGCCTGATATAATTAGGCTCTGTGGGAGAGCAACTAAGCTGATGGCCACACAGATAATCATACCAAGGCATTATTTAAATAAAACTATTCTGAATTCTTATACTTACTGCAAAAAGTAGAACAAGAAGAAAGGACGCTAGCAATCTGTAAATACAAGGATGGACAATACTGTGGATTTAAGTAAAGCATTGGAGCAGGGTTGGCCTAGTGGTATCGGCCCCGACTTACGAGTTGTACTTCGAGAGTTCGAACCCAGGCAGATATTATACTTTGCGGTTTTGATTTCATCACCATTGCCCTCAAACCGGTGAAGGTCGTGAAAAACCGGTATGTCCTAGAACCAAAACATTCGAAGACATGTCACATCCACCAACTCGCACTGGGCTCACGTGGTTGATAATGGCCCAGTCCCTCTCACAGACAGGAGGCCTGTTTCCCAGCAGGTGGGAACATTTCGGGCTGATTATGATTGATGAAGAAAAGCCCTTTAGTGGTTGACAAGAAAGAATAAAAAAGTAACTAGAATAAGCTGCGATATTACCGTCGTCTAAATTGAAGCGCAGATTGCTGTGCCACATAGAATTGCATCACACGCAGCGTTGAATGTCGATAGGTGATTAGCTTACTAGTCACTTGCATACGCCGCGCTGAGCTCATAATAATTAACAACATCATTGATTAGTTACTACAGAATCTTTGCTGCATGAGTGAGTTCTTAAGGTTAACCATTTCTAAATCAATATAATATATATCACGTATTTGTTTCCTATAACGAGGTCAAAGAGTAGGCAAACAATGTAAGCAAAAATATTTGAAGACATTAGAGATATTCAAGTTGACTTAATGTGTAGCAAGGCATTGTTGGCTCATTGCCCATAGAGGGAGGGTATTTAAGATTAAAGTGGCCAGATAAAGCTGCGGAATGAAGCTTATAAACATGGAGCGGAAGATATAAGTCTTGGTTAGGAAATCTGAACTGAATATTAAATATCTAAACAATTTTATCCCATATTTTTTAATAAATCAGTACCGCTTTTAAATGAATGAATAATAAAATTACTAAACCTGAAGATCCTAGTAAGAATAATGGGACAAAGTTATTAAACTATTGTTGAAGTGGGTGAAAATTACGTTCAAGTCCATCTCATACATATATAGATACAGGTGAAGCTAATAAAAGCGTGTTTAAAAATGGCGAATTAATCAGACTACAGCGGAATGCAACATTAAAATTTCATCCCTAATATGATGCATACATCTTACTCGGTTGCACGAAAACAATATCTACGTCCTACTGCTCTAGGAGCTTTTTGAAAAATTAAAACATAATAACAGTTGTTTTTGCCAAAGGAACTAGGATGTCAAAGACTACAAAGAACGGTAGATTGAGCTGATTGTATCAAAGTGTGATGCCGACAGCAATGCATACAATGTACAACCAGGACCTTGAAACTATGTTTCGCACAACGTGCGTACTAATTTTCTTTCCAGTGTGGATAATATGCGATAATTCGACCTTACTTCATAAGCATGTTAATAAGCAGCGAACGAACGATGCAGACTTAACAGATATGTAATACGTTGATTATGTTAGCAATGCTTACTCAGTAAAAGACAAAGATAAATAATTACATAAATGTCATCCGGTGGTCATTGCAGCATTGCACATTGTCGTGGAGTAAGCCCTTGTATAATTAAATGCGTCAGTGGTTCAGAAGGGTGCTCCAAAATGTGACTAACTCGGATTTTTAAATTAAAGGTACAGAAAAAAGAACCCTTACTTTACCTATTTCTGCCGTCAAGCAGTGGTAGTATTCTGCGGGATCACTGCGTAACACATTATCAGTAACAATGTTCAGCAACATTCATTGCGTTGTATACGTTCTTGACCAGACAAATTTTTCGAACATATGAAGCAATAGATTAGCAATACCCTTCAAAATTACTCAGATTGAGATTGATACGCTTACGGTGTGGTTTGAAGAGTATAGGTGCTGGTGTGATGATAACAGCATTGTCCTTGGCGTGGTAATACACCTTGGCACCTACTTTGGCTCTGGTATTGTATATAACGAGGTGGTGGCGACCACTAGCCATCAGGCAGACAGGCAATAAAAATTGCAAACAAAAAGTCGATAGCAGCTACAGACTCTCAGAACACGAACGAAATTTTAAATTGCCTCTTGCAACTGTACTCTGCATCTCGAAACTTTCAACCGTAAATCCAGTTGTACTCGAAAGTTTTCCAATAAAACTACTAGGACTACTGAAGTACGAGGAGCCACTTCTGTGCAGTAAACAGTCGGTTCGCCCATTGTTTTTCGATGTTTATTTTACTTGCCCCTCTTGAATGTGCTCGCGTTATGAACTCTACGCTTATTTTAGTTTTCCAACGCTCTTTCAGTGTTGACGGAATACTCATAATAAATTTATTAATAGTGGCCGTATGAGATTATGGTTCTTAAAGCGGGCTGGTTATAAGTGTGATGTTTTATTGTAATTTTGGATTTTTACCCGACTACGGTGTTGTAAAAGTAGGGTTATGATTTTGACCGGAATGTATGTACCTATGCATGTATATTCATCTGACCACGGCTTTATTCTGACCATTTTTGTACCCATGTTTTGATTACTGACTGAAATATTTTCTTGTTTCGTACTTTTATAGCGTGATTTTTCAGTAGTCGGGTTATAGTTTTTAACTTACTTATTTGCTGTGTGGTCTAACAATAGCGTAGCTCCGATGGTTACCAACGCCATTGCATTATTTGAGATAATCTAACAGTTTTTCAACTTCATCTCCTACTAGCTTTCGTATAAACTATACCAGAAATCATTGTTATTATATGGCACTCGGCAATAATGTAGCTTTCCATCAGTGAAAGAATGTCTGTAATCGTAACAGTACCTACTTTCTACTGCTTAGATCTTGTTACAGTCCTCTTTCAAGATTCTCTTCCTGCTACAAGCATTTTCAATTGCACCAGATTTCCTTTCTTCAAAAACTAGATGATTTTAAAACTTTTAAATTAAATGTCCAATTGTTTATTAAACGGATCAAGGAAAGTTCTAAGAAAACCCAATGTATCAATATCATCAAGATAATCTAACCTTACTAGGCTCAAACGTCACAATACAAACGGTACACCATGCTACGGTAACTAGATACTTAATTCACTCTCCCACGCATTCCCATCATATTCCCATAACCTACTGATTCACTGTACATTATTCACTGCCATAGAATTTTATCGATTGTAAACGATTCTGATTCTTAAAGTTAAGGACGATACTAATATTTTTAGACTACAGTGACATGACATGCGTTTTGATGATATATGGAATGAAATTAAACAAAGTAAGAGAGAGTGAGAAAGATTTTATTAAAATACATGGAAAGAGAGAAGAGAGGAGAACCTCAATAGTTATTGACATATTTACAGTCCACACAGAATATTGCACCAATCATTCCAAGAAGAAGAAGAATGTCCAAAACCTGTGTTTTGGGCAATCTTCATCGAAGCGTGTCGATAGCAATCTATGTAGAGTCAGCCCAGAATTTGGCTACGAGCTTGGCACTTTCAGTAGCGTCCATCAATTCCGGTAGTGTGCAGACAACAGTACACGCTGGACACAATATTAAGCGCCCCATTGTTTGTGGGACAGCACCACATTGATACTACAGGGTGGAGTCATCTGTGAATCTCCACTTGAGCAGGTTAGGCATAGTCAATACTGACTTCTAAATAGAACCTTCAACCTACATGCTGCTTATTCACCCAATAAAAACATACAGGTTATTACCAAGCACTAAAAACAACCAGGAGTTAGCAGAATCCGTTTTCCCATACATAATACCGAATATTTTGTCCAAATGTTGATTTTATTTTTGTTAAAGGAGCAGAAATTATAGTTTCCTAGAAATTAGTCAGTCTACCATACTGAATTTGATGAACAACCTACACCTTGAATGATCTGATCTAAATAATGCCACTGATGCCGCAATAAATGTGGCCATCTACTCTGACTATTGAAAAAAAATTAAGAAAGTGTACGAGTGTGTCTGTCCCAGCAGTGGGAATATTATAGGCTGATTTAGCTTATAAGAAAAGAAGAAGAAGAAGACTGAATTTGATCATAAAACTTATGCGGAAATATAAGATCATCCGTCGCTTAGATAAACTTAATAGCGGATCATCAATTTATTGTAATTGGAAACTTGGTATTCATTGAAGAAAGTAAAATTTTATGAGAAGGACTAAACTATTCGTAAGCGTTTCTTGTAGAATTACATGTTGCAACTTTCTCTGTATTCAAAATTGCGTGTTTTATTTTTATTAATTGTAATTGTACTTTACTAAGTAATAAATAATCTTTGTATCTTTGCTGAATTTATCAAAAAAAATTGCTGTATTAATAACTTTTATCAGATTTCTGCTATAATCGTCTTCCAAAATCCCAAACGAAAGTATCTTGACTTCTTCATGTGCAGAAACAATTGTGTTTTCTAAAATCAATTTGAATGGCACAGCTTGTAAAAATACGGATTCTTGAAAGATAAAAACAATGCTGTATACAAAAGCAATGCAAACAATCTGTTTCATTGTTTGTCACAGAATGGATAGCATGTGGGGTAGAAACTGTATTATTAGATCAGTTGCACTCAGCAACAAAATAAATGGGTTGAGAATTTGAATGGCAACCGCAAACATTCACAGATGTTGAAACAATTAGACATATTGAAGAAATGTTATTAATTCGATAGGATTGTTGGAATGATTCTTAATTTCGTCGAGGCTTATTTATAGGATTTATTCGTGAGAATTAGTTTTCGAAAACTTGAATCTCTATTATCGTGAGTGATTAGAAATTCAATATTTATGCCTGGGAACTAAAATGATGAACTTTTACTCTCTATAACAAACTACTTTACGTCAAAAAAATATCAAGCCGACAGAACAACTTTTTTAAAAGCTTGTGTGAATAAAATATCGAAGAATTTTGTCGAAATTTTGGAAGATCCTAAACTTTTAAAATAATATAGCATCACGCCTGTATTGCCCAAAGGGTCAGACAGAGGTGCACCTATAGTACACCCACATTTCGCCAGTTATGTTTAAGTTCCAAGTAACAGGGGGCGAGCCTATTGCCACCAATCGAGCTTTTAACTGCCCCAAAATTATCGTCTGATTCTCGCTGAAATCCTACAAAAGTAGTGAGACCACACAATGTCCAATGCGTGTAGGCAATACCTATAGAACATCTCTCGCCTGTTTACAATAACCTCGTCAGGGCCTGTCAATACTGCTATCCACACAATTATGATATTGTCTCCATCAACAATAGATACTTGTGGTCTTCTCCGGAAGCGTCCGAGAGAGGCCTTGAAAACTGCTCTGGCAATAGCGCCTCTTGGCATTTACTGGTTTTCAGCTATTGACTCAAATGGAAGTGTCCTTGCAGAGTTGCACTGCCTTCTTGTAGGATGATTGGTTGGTGGTTTCATTGTATTTGTTCTTGGCGCTTGTTCACCATCGCAATTAATTAGTGATTCCTCCACTACTTATTACAATTGAAGCGTGCTACTATTAATATCCTGGTTGCAAACTTTAATAAAAGTTGATTACTTTCACAAATCTGGTCCTTTTTCCAAAGATGTGTCCGTCTGCTTACGCTCTGTTTGATTAATGACCGTTAGAATGAAAGTCTAGATCAATTCTTCTGTTGTTAAATCTTTCTAAAGAATCTTTAATTTTATCAAAAGTACCGACTGTCGAGCTCTCCTCCTTCACCTATAGGTTGAAATATAAATGCTATTAAAAACATGCTTGTATGCTATTTTTTTTTTTTCGGGGAATGACATCTCGTAAACCCTAAGAGGTTGTCGGCTGCTTAACCGGGATTGCCTGTGGTGCCTCAATAAATTAAGGCCTTCAGCCAAGGCTTAAAAATCTTTAAAACTCAGCAACTGCACGCTCAGAGCACCCCCTGTGGGGTACGGAACACGGCTTAGGGCGTCGCTTAGGGAGGACAGCAAGGGATGGGCTAGATCGGAATTATATTGGGACGAATTTAAAGCTCAGCGACGCAGGCTGGCTCTAGCAAATGTCGGGGGCTTGGTAGAAAATAGCATTCTTATTTATAGCATGCTCTCCGTGTGTATAAAATTATATCACAGTTACTGTTTTCGTATACATGTGTATACGAAAACAGTAACTGTGATATAATTTTAAATAAATATTAATTTAGCTAAATTGTGTGCTACGCGGTAGCATCTGCTCGAAATTAACATGCTTTTGGGCTTGGCCTGTAGTGGCCCAGAGGAAACGACGGTGACTAACGAGATGTAGGTCTTAAATTCGAACTCAGGCTGGTACTTTGCTTTTTCTGTAAATTACTTCATCACCACTGTTCTCAATACTGTGAAGAAAAACATCGTGAGGTAACTGTCATGTCCTAGAACCAAATATTTAAAGACATCTACTGTTTCGTCGCTCTAAGTTACTGGCAACGATACTGTTAGTGCAGTATCGTTGCCAGTAACTTACCATTAACAGTTCCATGATGGAACTACTGACTTTTTTTAAATCACTAGTTTCATTTTAAAAGAATTTTCAAATAATGGAACTAATGTTGATTTTGGTATCGCTAGTTCGACTTTATTATTTACCCACACTGGGCCCGCATGGTGGGTAGCGGCCAAATCCCTCTCGCAGAGAAAAGGCCTGCGTCTCAGCAGTGGGAATACTAAAGCCTGATGATGTATAACATGGTATATTCACACGCACTTTCTTCAATAATAGGTGTCTACTCTCTCTTTACTATACAGGATAAGTTTTTATCCAGTGCGCAAACTGTAACCATGAATTCAGCATATCATTCTAGACCCCCAGCGTAGAAATTTTTCGTCGGTTATACAAAAAAAACTCAGCTGCTCCTAACATTTTAACCGCGTAGGTGTTGCACTTTTCTATGAAACAGCTGATTTTTTTTTTAACCGAGGTAAAATTTCTACGCTGGGGTGTCTAGAATAATATGCTGAATCATGGTTACAATTTGCGCACTGGATAAAAACTTACCCTGGTATATACCACATGAATAATTCCTTTATACTCACACTGAGACTTTTAATTAGCAGATCGTACCGTCGCTTCATAACGATTCTTCCGGAATATTGCTCGGTGGCAGTTTTAAAATTGAACTGTCGATATTATCGACTTCGCACTTTACCCGTGATTAATGAGAAAGCTATTGAAAACTTTGGATCTCATATTTTTGGATTTCAAGTAGGAATATTAAGTTATATGACATTTCTTTGATTAGGAGATCAGGAGATCATTAACTCGGCGCTTTTTACCTGATATCTTTATACATACATAACAACACCCTTTGTTTTCCTGAAGTGTTGCGCAGAGGTATACTTACCTTAGTACCCTACATTTCGCCAGTTATGTTAAGTCCCATATAATAGGGGGCAAGCCTATTGCCATCAATAGGGCTATCAACTAAACCAGAATCCGGGCTGGTACTGAAAATATCCAGAGGGAAAAACTCAATAAAAGCTCCACAAACAGGGCCCCAATTCTGTATAGTTATAATGATTCCCCGCGGAATCTTACTAGTTCAAACAACGTCAATATCGTTTTTTTAGAAACGAATGTAACAGTAAGGAATCGAAATGTCATATTCTGTATGTTCCAAGACAATTTGTCGATATTATTAATACCATTTTAGCAGAATTCGTGTGTGATTGACGTGGTTTCGAGTAAGGAATCGTTATGTGGTCATAGTGAATTCAGGCCCAGGGTTGCTACTCTCTAACTCCGTCAACGAAAATACGGGCCCGTCCGAAAATAGTTCAAAACTTCGAAGTGACTCCTACAGCTGATTAAGTAACTTTTTTGGACGGGTAAAACCATATATGGAGTAGAGACAGCTGTCAAATCGTGTAGTTATTCATTCCTAGTTTGGGCCCAAACTAATCATTGGTCCGTAAGTGATACGGAGTAGGAAACGCCCGTAACTTCGACCGAGATTACCTATTTCGTGCTTAGAGAGAAGACCCACAGGCGCGACGCGACTCTCGTAGAACAATTTCTATGAAATTCAAATGAAATTGGGCAGAAGTAGATAGGTAACGTAATTTACACAAATTATTTTCTACCGCAGACAAATCAAATCAAAAGTATTCAAACTAGGCTGACAGACAAACTTTATGAACGTCAAAATTACATAAGACAGTCCTCCAAAACGCCCGCCCTTTCGTGTGCCGTGTATCGGCAAGCGTAGTGTGGGACGCTCCCCAGCTAGATGGACCGACGACCTTAAAACAGTGGCTGGTACAGACTGGACCTGGAAGACGAAGGAAAGGGTTTTGTGGCGTAGTCTGGGAGAGGCCTATGTCACAAAATAAATATGGACAGTACAGAAACTACATACAAACGGTAGAAACGGCACCTAACGTAACGTACGTAATTATTTCAACAAATAGGCCTAGTTTCCATACTGTCCATATTTAAACTGTGCCCATTCCTGTAGTGGATTACGATAGGCTGAGTTGATTAATTATCTTTACCAGCTTGTTTTGGTATCGCTTATAATTCTTCACTGTTACTGTAGATTGCGACATGAATGTCACTACGATATTTTTAATTAATACTTCGCCACATGTGACAGAAATTAAATTTGTAGTACGAATCACACGCTGTGCTCTGAAAATAAAATATTTCCGACCTATAAACCTGCCTACACTATATTAGGAGTACTGTAATACACCATCTGTTGGTATTCTCCATAAAACAGGCCATTAACTGAACTGTCATTCACCCTTTACATGTTTTACCAATCTATATCAATAAGTAAAATTGAAGTTTTTAAAGTATACGCATATCCCGCATATAATCTACTGATATTTTTTTATTTTGTTGTCTGTCCGTCTGTTTCTTCTGGCCTCAATCACCGAAACGCCTGGACCGATAGCTGATTTTATAGGCTTTTTGTCCCGATAGCACACTCCCGTGGGTTAATTTCCAGCAACTGGCCGGGCGATGCCGTGGGCACAACTAGCAGTGGCGAAGGGTCAATACAAACCGATTCCCATCGGCTTACGTTTAAGAAATCCCACCTCCCACCGATTATTTCAAGATACAATAAATTTTTATGCGTTTCTAAGTTTCACTGAAAAAACGTGCGCAAAAACATGCGCGCAAAGACAACCAGACCATCTTACAAAATTCTCTGATTCCAACTCTGTATGAATGAAAGAAGGGCTAAACCTGTGAGGAAACTAAGCTTGCACCACGTGGTGAGTGTTTTTTTTGGAACGGCTTACCCTGGCCATAATTACACTCCTCGCCACTGACAGCTAGTGAAATTTTAAGTAAAAAGGTAGTAACCTATCTACTTATACTTATAATATCATTGTGTTTTTTTTGTTGGGTGGGAAATCATCAAATAACTTCTCCCGCTCTGGGCGGAGCGGGAGGGCGTGTCAGACTTTTACTGACTAAAACCCACCCGTGTTCCCGGGATCAGTTGCCTATATGCCAGGGGCCGCGGTATCTCTTTCGAACAACTCGCACCCCTGGCTGGCATCGGTCCTTGTGAACCCCACCACCAGCTGGTTCATCATCATTGTGTTTACATCAAACTCCCCCCCCCCCCTAATCCTACTAATATTATAAATTTCAAAGTTTGTATATTTCGATGTTTGGATGTTTGTTACTCAATCATGCAGAAACGGCCGAACGGATGTGGATGAAGTTTGGCATGGATATTTTATACCCTGGGTTAACACATAGGATACTTTTTATCCCGGTAGTACGCTCCCGTGGGATAATTTTGGATCTCCACGCGAGCGAAGCCGGTGGTAAAAGCTAGCACGATATATTTCTCCAAGAATCGTCCCTATTTAGTAGTCCAACAGTGGTTGAATGTGAAATTAATTTTAACTGTTATGAATTCTGTACACAAAGGCTATGTTGTACACATGTCAACATCAACTTCCATGTAAAGCAACAATTATAATTCAAAACCACGGTACTTATATATGAATTCTCGCACTGCCCGAGGGGAAAAACCACGTGAGCTCTTCGAAATACTATTTTTTTTTTTATACCTACCTACGATGAAATCATTAATATTTCGATCAAATATATCTATTTATCTGAGCTGTAGGAATAACTGCATTTCTATTACTGTTACCATAGAAAATAGTTTATTGTCCTGGTAACACGCTGGTACCGGCTGTCATTTATTATCTTTGATGTTCGTTACGACATCCTAACACTGACCTAAAAATTAAAAAAAAACGTGAGAAGATTTGAATTTCGCGAGCTACCATAGCGCATCGGGGGTCGGGTTGCCTTCTTCCCTCAAATATGGCAAGGGGGGTAATAGTTGATCTTTGCGTTATGCTCGTAAATGGGTACTGCATGTAGTGACTGGTCGTCTTGCTGACCATGGTTTTGTTATTGTTACTAATAATTACCTACCTGTTTATTTATTTTACGTCGATGGTCCTAGGTTATCATTTGTAGCCTCGAGTTGTAACTCGGGTCGTAACAGCTATGTGAACATAATCCTGCATTGCATATGTAAGCAATCACGCCCTTTAAACCAGGAGGCTTTTATTTTGGTACTAGCTTTTGCCAGCGGCTTCGCCCGCGTGGAGGTCGGTGTATTATACATATAAACCTTCCTCTTGAATCACTCTATTTATTAAAAAACCCGCATCAAAATCCGTTGCGTAGTTTTAAAGATTTAAGCATACATAGGGATATAGGGACAGAGAAAGCGACTTTGTTTTATACTATGTAGTGATTATAGCTTTTTATATTTTTTTTTTAATTTTTATTCTTTGTGCTTGAGTTAAGTTTTCTTTTTATTTGTTGGTATATTGGCATGGCTAGCTGACATCTGACAAATTATTTAACTTTGCTTATCTATGTATAGAATCAAGTCTATCTAACTAAACAGACAGCTGCTGTGCTGCTGGGGAGTTTGTTGCGACACTTCTTCTTCCCAGCTAAAGCACTAAGAAGTGGTGAAGGGTGGGCGTTTTGGAGGACTGTCTTATGTATTTTGACGTTCAAAAAGTGCTGATTCTCAGCCTAATTTGAATAAATGTCTTTTTTTTTGAATTTGCATCCTCCATAAAATAACAAACTAATCTGTTTTCACCAATTCGTTCACCAATAGATGTTTGTGACAATATAATGTCCTCAACCATTTTGAAATCTACCCGTAGCGCCATAAGCGCAGATATAATCGTGAATATCAGCAATATTTTTCTGCTTACAGCATGAACCCTAGGTACATATGCACGCCATCCGTTGTGACATGTTTTATAAAGTCACTAGACAATATAATGTCCTCAACCATTTTGAAATCTACCCGTAGCGCCATAAGCGCAGATATAATCGTGAATATCAGCAATATTTTTCTGCTTACAGCATGAACCCTAGGTACATATGCACGCCATCCGTTGTGACATGTTTTATAAAGTAGTTCTGCACATGCGACGAGATTACTGTACACGTGTTTCTTACATATATTGCGGTATAGACTAACAGACCTATTGTCGCTTTATTTCCATATTTGCAACTTTGAACCCTGACAAGACAAATATAGGGTTCAAAGGTTGTTTGACGTCCAAGCAGAAATTAACCGTGTCCCTACGATACTACGTAGGTACTTACCTACTAAACCCAAACTGGTATTAGATGCCTCCCAATCACACGTATGTATCCAAAAATGGAAAATAAATGCTTTCGTTGAAGCAACTCATATTTAATTTTTGAGTTGACTTGACGTTATGGCAACAAAAGACAGGACTCCCAAAATAGCTAACACTTCGAAGAAGAATTGAGAATCTGCATTGGCAAATGACTTTAACAACCAATGTACAGCACTTAAGGGGAACCTAGTCGTGGGCTCGAACTCACTGATGGGCCTAGCTAAAAAGCACGCTGTCTCGCCAGGCATCGTGTGCGACAGAGGTGGTATCAGTGATGAGCAGTTAGACGCAAGTCTACACGCACAACGTTATTGAGTGAGATGCAGGATCGTTCATAGTACAACAGGTGCGTAAAAAATTAAGAACAGTCCTTCGGAAGATCGGGTTTTATGAAAAAGCCACTACATAAATCAATAACCAATAAAGTTTATTGAAGTTTTCGATATTTGAAGTTTGTCGGTACCGACTTGGTTTTTCAGATTTTACACTTCTTTTATTACTTAAACACGCCCAAAGTTAGGTTAAATTAGCAAGAAAAACTAATCTTTGTTGGCTCGTAACTTCTTAATGGCTTTTTATTTTAGTATTCTGTTTCCGTACAGACAATATGAATAATGAGACAAAACCATACCATGTTTAATTTTTGATGTTCATTGTCGAACAGTGGAGTAATACACTCCCGAAGTTTGTATGGGAAAAATTTGGACTTGATTCACCTTAACACTACATGATTCTTTTGGCCCGTGACCAAAATCGGAACTGACGCTGCCATCTTCTTTTGTCAAAACATTATAGAAGGTAGCTGTCAAAATGGCGCTGTCGTAGCTAGTTCCAAACAAAAGTCAATAATATAAGGCGCGACGTGGTTTTATTTTATTTTTGCGAAAATGACGCGTTGTTGTGTTCCTAAATACTCCGAAATTGGAGTCCACCGATTCCCAAAAGATCCTTAGAGAATTGTTGTGTTAAAGCTCGTAGAGATTCTTTTAAAATTAAACAGAGTCCGAGGTTATGTTGGAAACATTTTAAAGGAAGTTATTACGAGGAAATATTTAAGGTTAAAAGTTCTGACACTTCCCATGTGAAATACTTACTGTAAAATATTGAAATCACCTAAAATAACGAAATAGTGAAATAAAACCAAACTCATTAATGAACACAAAAGGGAAAAATTGAACGAAATATCAAAATTAGGCCGTAGAGACCTATCCATGATCACGCCATCTACAATTAGCTTTGCCGGACCTTTCGCATTTCTTTGAAAATCTCAAAAATGTAAATTACTAGCAACGCTGTGAATTTCAATCAAGCCCAATAACATTCTTGTAGCACTCTAAATGAACGAAATAAAAGTATTTGGAACTCGGACATTCAGATGCCGATACCAAAATGCAGTTAGAAGGCAAAGTTTTAACCCAACGTTTTTCTCAAGAATCCACAACGCTAACCCACTTCCAAACTGATCGTGCGCAGGTAATGGTGCAGTGTTTAAAGATCTAGACACGACTGAGCGACCATCTGGCTTGATGGACTTATTACCTGTCACTGATTTGCAATAAATGGACTCGCAGACTCGCAGCAACGGTGTTGATTCTAATGTGGGTAGTGTTTGAAATGGTGTAACTTTAAGTGGGTACCTCGTCAGTAAGTGATTAGTCAGGTCAGGTAAATGTCAGTGGCTTTAGCTGGTTTCTTAAGTTAAATGGAAGTTTCCCCATTGTCTTAAAAGATTTTTAGGCACTTACGACTTTAGATTTTTCTGTCCGTTGACAGCATCATTCTCCTCCCAAGTGCACGTCCACATGTAGTGCCGGGAGCCCTCCTGGAGGGCTCACTGAAGTCGCAGGTGGGATGCCGGAAGCCCTCGCGGAGGGCTCATTTTGAATGTACGTTTTTCTAAGTGAATACCGCATAATAAACTGTGGAAATGAAATCAGCTGTATGTTTTAACAAAATTGATTAGCATATTCGTTAGTATTCAAATACAAGATATTTATTTTCAATAAAATTTGGCAGTCAGAATCCTCGTATTTCAGGGGTGGGGGACTTGCAGTATTTATGGCGACATGGCGTATGAGTTCGATGAAAAGTGGGTGGAGTAGAACGTGCTACAGCTCAATTGTTTTTAGCCCCATTTTAAAAGCATCTAGGGTTTGTTTTCCCTCCAATTTAAGCAGCATCTATGTCTGCCTCTTCTTCTTGACACGACTTTCTTCACATCGAGTTGGCCCAAAACTTCGGCACTTCTGGGCCATCGTCGGAGGCAGCGCAGAGATCACTTCGATTGCAAATTTTGGGATACAGAGGGCAGAGTAGAAGGTGGAGCATAACTTGCGACACAGCCCCACATTCGCACTCTGCTGCCATTCCGTCGCGGTAACCACAATTTACCAGGTTGGAGTTACATCTTCCTACTTATGTCCTGTCTGTGTCGACCTGCTACCTAAACATAAATGATTCAAAAAACCACGCAAGATCTCTGGAACATGACATTATCACACTTCAATAAAAAACGGTTCCTAATAACTATAAGTCCATTACATTTATGAGACATTATCGATCTCTTCTCTTCCATTATATCAAGAAAACTGCGCCAAAACGGTGTTAACTGTGTACCTACGTGCGTTGGCGAAACGAACGGCGTGAAATTATAAATTTCTTACATACCCACTAATGATAGGAGTATGCCTGCCATTGTGATGCTCTAATACGTTTCATATGAAAGCAGTATTGGGCCTTTAACGGTCACGATAATGTTCGATAGGTACGGTCAGCTACAAATATTTTTTGAGACAATTACGAAATATTAAAAAAAAAATAAAGTAAGGTGTTGCATGAAATAGGGATAGTATTAGTAATTTTGGTGTCTCTTAATCTACAGGCTGGCTGGCAGTCAGGATTTGGTTACCTGTATCCCTCAAGGGGGTCATGTACACGTCATTATATAACTTCCGCCATGAAACACCTACTCATACCCTCACTGTAAAAAAAAAACATATTCCTAAGATTATTTCGATGTGTGTAGCAAATAATCTTAAGAATTTGTTCATTTTTTTCATGACTGATAAGAGTTTCGGAGCGAAAGTTGTTTAAAAATGACAGGTAGTATCACCCTCTTGACGGATGCAGGGGACTAAATCGCCACCATGTATTTATATCGAATGCTAAAGTAACTTTACTGGTCATATTCTTCAGAAAGGTCAGGTGCATTGTATTTGCAACTGGCGTGCGTGTATGACCAGCACCCACACAACGTAACACACTTTTCTTTTCTGGGTGGGAAATCATCAAATGACTTCTCCCGCTCTGGGTGGAGCAGGAGGGCGTGTCAGACTTTTACTGAATAAAACCCACCCGTGTTCCCTCAGTTGCCTGTGTGCCAGGGGCCACGGTATCTGTTTCAAACAGCCCGCACCCCTGGCAGGAGCGTAACACACTTTCAATCACTATCTGAATCATTTTGTAAGATATTTAGGCTAATCAATTGCTTCATATGTTCGAACAAAATTGTCTGCTCAACAACATAGATAACGCAATGTATGTTGTTGAACTGTCAAAATGAAAGCCATTGCTACTGTTAATGTGTTACGCAAATACCCCAGAGATTTATGATTGTTAACGAAGCAAAAGGAGTAAGGTAAGATAAGATAAGATCGTAGCAGGTGGTTTTCTGTAGTTTCTACCTTCCCGCATGGGAAGGAGGCGCTGGTTTTTGTATGTATGCAAAAGTAACAGTGCAAACCTCTTCTGTTACTGACCGTACCTGCCGTGTACTCGATGGATGCGCATGAAATCAAAGGCAGAGGTCATGTCTCATGACCTGGAGGGTTAAGAGTATTTTGTGGTCTGATGTTCGGTTTGATAATATTTATGAGGTTGGTCAATTCAGGTCAGTTGTTTTCTTGCAATTTGGCTTACAACACTCTTCTGCTCCTGCTTTCAGAATTCCTTGGATTCGAGAGCCTCCTAACTTATGTAAAGCCTCTTTACGTTTTCTTTTTTGGGTGGGAAATCATCAAATAATTTCTCCTGCTCTGGGTGAAGCAGAAGGTGTCAGACTTTTACTGACTAAATCCACCCGCGTTCCTTCAATTGCCTGTGTGCCAGAGGCCGCGGTATCTCTTTCGAACAACCCGCACCCCTGGCAGAAGCCTCTTTACGTTAGGGTTTGAATAGACTTCCAAGTGGTATTCAGGATTTAAAGTTCACTAAACGTGACAGAAATTCATTCGCATAGAAAGATGAGTACAGATGGGCTCGTGGCTAAATAATGACAGCCGCATGGGTAGATCGAAGGTTATGCTACCGCTTGCCACGGTCGGTTCGTGAATGGTTGACGGACCATTATATATCGAGACCCCTCCATGCCTCGGTGAGCACAATAAGCCATTTGATCCCGGTGTCATTCGTAGATCTTTAATAGTCGTTCCGGGAAGTCAGAAGTCCAAAAAGTTTGACAACCGCTCTTTCCCAGTGACTGGATTGTGGAGTTCAGATAAGCTGTCGCTCCAAGGAAAATACTGGTATTCAGCTACATCCGGTTAGACTGGAAGCCGACCCCAGCATAGTTTGGAAAAGGTTGGGCAGATTAATCGTTTTCTAGCAATTTGATGGAATGCACTAAATCCTGCATGATAGTTTAAGAAATGACTTTCAAGGAAATTATTAATAAAATAAATAGTTACTCAGAAAAATTACTAGTTTGACTCGCAGTGCATTGAACTTAAGTTCCTGCTGCGACTTCTCTAATTTAATGTCATCACAGTGATTCTAAATTCGCAGTTCGTAATTTTTTTTTTAAATGACACTAAAATTATTATTGGCTCATAATTTCGGATCAATAGCATGCATTGACCTGTGCTTGAATTTACATTTTTACTTTAGTTCGTCTCTTGCAGAGCAGTCAAAATGAAAATCCTACTATATTATTATAAATGTGAAAGTTTGGATGTTTGTTACTTAATCACACAAAAGCGGCCGAACGGATTTGGATGAAATTTGGCACACAGATAGCTTATAACCTGGAATAACAAATAGGATACTTTTCATCCCGGTAATACGTTACCGTGGGATAATTTCCGACCTCCACGCGGGCGAAGCAGCGGAAAAAAGCTAGTCATTAATAAGTATTTCATCATCATCTGCTGGATCTTTGCCCAACTATTTTGGAGACTTCGGGTCGGCTTCCAGTCTAACCGGATGCAGCTAAATACCGGTATTTTACATGGAGCAACTGCTTATCTGACCTCCATAACCCAGTTACTGGGTAATACGATGACCCTTGGTAAGACTGTTTGCCAGACTTTTGGGCTTATAAGCACACATAACGACTGTCAAAGATCCACGAATGACAGCCCGGACCATTGGCTTAACGTGCTTTCCGAGGTACGGAGGGGTCTCCGCATGTAAAGATGGTCACCCATCCATAGACCGACCGAGGCAAACATAGCTTAAACTGATCGATCGACGCATGTGGCTGTCATTATTTAGCCACGAGACCATCTTTATTCATTCATCTGTGCGAATTAATTCCTGCCACGTTCAATGAACTTAAAACTCTGAATACCACTTGGAGGTGTATTTAAACCTCAACGTAAAGAGGCTTTAGATAAGTTGGGAGGCTCTCAAATCCAAAGAGTTCTGAAAGCAGGACGCGGTAACTGGCAACTTCCTGACCACACCGCGGGCGTCCTTCCGCCCCTGAAGCCTGCTATCTCATTCAACTCTTGATAAAAGTCCTCTTCTCTAATAAATAAAAAGCAGTGACTTAATTTTTAACCTGGCAACATTGTATTTTTATTCTGTGGCATAGGTACCTTTTTTTTCGATATTCAATTTATGAATGGCCAGCGGCATTTTGTGTATTAACGTCGAAAAATGTCAGAAGGAGGAAAATTGTTAATTTTACACTACATGCACCGTTATTATTTGTACGCCAAGTGTACACAGCTTTAATTTGACTCACAATGTAGCAAAAACAAAACGTGACTTGGTATAAAAAATATACGGCGTGTGACAACGTTTTTCATGGTTGTTGTCACTTAAAGGCAAAGCAATTCCTTTTTCGTCCCTTCCAGTTTTGGTCCTTTCCAGTTATAAGTAGCTAAGTACCTACCTATCAGGAGGTTAAGCTTGTTCTACTAAAGTAACACCTACGATGTAAGCCCGAAAAAAAAACGAAAAACGATTTGCCTTATCCAGAGATTACCTTTAGGGCCACAATGAGACACGACAAATAGGTAAGATTGGGTGCAATTTGTAATAACGTCATTGTTGAATCTTGAGTGTTGCGAAAACGAATATAATGTTTTTAACGATGTATGAAGATAATACGGTATTTTATCTAACGTAACGCAGTACACACTTTGAAGTGTGTTTAAAATGCTGGTCGAGATGACCACCTACAGTTCCACTGCTAGGTAAGTCTCCTCCAAAAGTTTTCTTTCCATACCTCTCTCTGTGTCCCAAATGTTGGGAAATGAATTGAAACGGACTCAAACTCCACAGAACACTTTATTAAAATTAAAGTGTGAAAATAGCTGTACAATAGCATTCTCCGTCTATGTTGTACAAGAACAACGTTGACATTTATTGACACGCGCCCTTGTTGATAGCTTTGTCCGAATGGCCGGCCGGCCGCCATGTGTCAGCCATAGCAAAAACCATAGATAAACACTAATGGCCATGCGCGTGAACACTGTGTTGCTTTTGTGAAACCACTACCCTACTAATAATACAATTCCGAGGAGAGCCTTGAACATTATGTATACTTATTTAATTTGTGAAAATGGTCACTTAGTCAGAATTCCTTAACCACGTGGCAGTAACCTGTATTGCTAACCCATTGCTTCATAAATTGTTTTTTTTTTTAATTACCTACCCGATAAATGTTGTTGAAGTGCCAAAATTAAAACCATTCCTACTTTTTGAGTGTTACGCAATTGCCCCTATCCACAAACATGGCCGATTCCTATATTTTACGTACCGTTATTGGTTAAAAAAATAATTCAGGAAAAGGTTACGACGAATTGAGAACCTCCTCCATTTTGAAGTCGGTTAAAAATGAAGACTCTTGTATCTTTACCAATACCTAACCTCATAGCTGGGAAAATTAGCTTACAAATCTATTTAAATGCCCAGTTTGGCGTAAAAAAAATGCTACCATTGGTAAGCAAAACGATTCGTTTTTGTTTATAGGAAATTTTATTATGTAATTAGCTGGACTATCCCATTTCTTCCCGTGGGTGTCGTAGAAGGCGACTAAAGGACTTACTAGAGAATTGGCAGCAGCGTTCTCTATGCATTTGACCACCATACTGCGATCGCCAACCCGCCTGCCGAGCGTGGGGATTATGGCAAATACCCCGCTTTTGGGGGAGGCCTATGTTCAGCAGTGGACGTCTTTCCGCTGATATGATGATGATGATGAGCTGGACTATATTCTAGACTAGAATATAGGTCAGCTTTCATAACAATGTCTTCGAATCCACCTTTGTACATGCACGATGACAGTTCATTTAGATTAAAGTCCAGTAAATGGATCGACGTGTGGCGGCCAGGTGTCAGCCACGCGTTCAACTGACTGCAACGTCTGCAACCGACCGTGGACTGTAGTAGGACCGCCAACTTTTTCATCTTTAAGGGACAGACTATTTCGTTTGACATTTATTTAGTTGAAATGATGAAGTTAGCTGTGAGCTGTGGTCCTGTGGAAGAAGACTCAGTAAATCAGACAAACAATTAAAAAGCCGTTGTATCACTCGTTATTATATGAACAATGTTTTGGCTAATCGTACGTTCGGATCTTTGACACTTAAATCTAGGTATTGCAGTTTTATATTGCCTTTGCAAAATTCATTAACAGTATTTGTTATGCAATTATTGGAACAAAAAATACGAATTTGAGCATTTGTGAATTTCTTGCATAATACTTAGCTAATTCCTAGTAAATACAGACAGGTACTTATTTATTTGTCAGTCTAGACAATTTTTTTTATTAACGCTTATTCTCCAAGTCTTGGATTCCCAAGGCCTTTTAAATACTGATTTGTATGGACATAATATCTACATTTTTCATTTGGCAATAATATGACCTAACACTTACTTATTTAAATATTTACAAATCAGGTTTTAACATACCATCAGACCATCACACTTAACAAGTCTTTAGTACTGAAATTAAATATACTTATTTCTCCAGGTAGTTTTTAACGGAGGAGGAGGTTCTCAATTCGTCTGTTTTTTTTATTTGTATAGTCGCCAGCACATCAAGTTATCCCTAATTGTCAAATTTTCCCAATTGAACATGAACCTTATGCTTATGGAATGTAGTTGAAAATCTATCAAAGAAATTTGACAGATTGGGGTAGCTTGATGTGCTGGCTTTTGTACGTTCCGCGATATATCCGATAATTTGTGAATCGATTTCAAAGATTATTTTTTATGAATAAATTTTACAATCTTTGTTTGGATCGTTTTTGCGTTATCTTCGGTATTTAATTCACTTTGTGCATCTTGACGATGTTTCAATAATTCCCGTTCACTGTTATTTACATTGTAAGTAGTGGTAAACAAATACAATTATTACGGTAATTGAGTCATTTTTCCGGTCCATATTTTAAAACTAGATGGCGTCGAAATTTTCCAACTGACTGTTCCCTGAGAAGAAATGCCGAAGTCAACGCAGTGCACCCGTAATCATTCACCAGTTGTGTTAGTCAAATTAGTCATTTACAATAATAGGTGGTCAGCCTATTGCCATAACTGCTAATGTGAAATTCCGAATCAGGTTTCGATCATTTACATTTATTTTTTCGGATCGTTCCAAACTTGTCTTAAGCTCTTCGCTCCAGACAACAGGCCACTAAAGAATTGTTTTTATAAAACATACCGAGCGGGCTTACGAGCAAAAAACCTGTTTAATTACTTCAAATAGGTTTTCTTTACCATATTGTTATTGACTCTGTGTCCGTGACCGTTCAAACCGTGAAGAGTTAAGTAATGCCAAGGACTTTTTAACTTGATCAATTTCTACGTTTGTTTTGGTTCATAAATTGCCTACAGACATTATATGAAGAATTTTTAAAAGGACGTAGTTACAATAACTTCTTCGGGTATTTAACAGTTAACAACATTCATTGCGTTATTTAAGTTGTTGAGCAGACAATTTTTTCGAACATATGAAGCAATGAATATATTTGTGCGCCGTTGACGGCAAGACATAGCGTTAATTCTTATTAACAATATTGACATCTGTGCTTTACCTGTGTTCTACAAATAAACAATTTGATTTTTTTTTTATTTCAATGGATTAGCAAAAGCCTTCAAAATTTCAGATTCAAATTGATAGTGTGTTACCCCATTAGGGTGCTAATCAAACGTAGGTAACTCTTCGATTTTACGAGCTACTTTATCGCCATCAAATTCTGTTTCCCAATACTATATTTTTGGATAATTATTTAATAACCGTTGATTAATACCTATAAGTATGAAGTAAGTAATTGCCGATTATGTTTCCATTTTTCATAATATAAAATTATATTTATCATTTTTGAACCCATAAGTGTGGTCACCATATTTCTTATGAGCGGGGCGGTTGCACAAACCCTTCACGGTGACTGAATGTCTATGGGCAGAGCACGAAGATACACACGCTCCTTTCATAATAATAATAATTAAATGTAACTGACTTTTGGATCATATTTTATTTCCGTTATTTAAACCATATTGAATCAGTTTATCTGAATTTTTATGTAGTTGAAAGAAGAAATCGGAATTATTCTGGACATCAAAATCCAACATTCGATTTTTAAATACTTTCTTTGGCAGAAAGTGGTTTTTTTTATTGCAAATAACAAGTAGCTGATGACCAAAGGAAGTAGTTTGATTAAAATTACAAAATGATGCTTGGAACTTTAGAGGTCATTAATATTTCTTGGTTTGTGGTTAAGATACATCATAATGTAGGTACCTATTTCTGAGTAGTTGCATAAACCCTTCACGGTAGGTGATCACGTCTGAAGGCAAGGAGATGATGTGTTGCAGTGTTGCCATTGTACAACATTGTTGCAGAGTTTAAAGCTGTGCTAAGTAGCTATTGTTTTGTTAACGTTATTGGGAGTTATTGTGAGATGAAAGTACGTTAAGTTGATGTTATGTAAAAGCAAAGTAAATCGCCTTAAAATAGTTTACATGATCTTGAAAACAATTTTATGAAAGTGCAGTGAAAGTTGCAGTTTTTGTAACAACCGGGGTTTAAATTGGCAGTCTTAAAGTGGAGCCAGTTATTAAAGACTTCGAGATGATTCTGTTCGAATTTTGATTCGGTTAGATTAAAACGTCCCTTCTCATTAACCTTGCTTCAAAATCATGCCACTGGCTCATAAACCTCTATCGTGCTTGTATTCAATTATACACCTCGTGTATTCCGCTAGTCTCTCCAATGCTCCATTTCAAACAACGTTAGACGATTAGCCACAGTCGAATTGACGCGTGTTCTCCGGGCGATCGTAGAGATTAGTCTACACGATGAATCATCATAGACTTAAGACACACTTGTGACACCCGACGCCACAGCACTCGAACTTATTGGCAGAATGTTTGCGTCATGTGGTGCGAAGTGTTTCAAATCTGTTACGTGCATTACTGATGGATGGCTAGTGGACTAGCTGCCTGCCAATGTTTACAGTAAAAGATGTTAGTGCAATAAAACGGTTTGTTTATGTTTAACTCCTTCCGGGACATAGAGTATGTGCTCGCTGATTTATTATGGATGTGGCCATCATTTGATGACAGCAGACCTCCGTATCATTTGGTATATACACAACTGTCGCTAAGATGGCCAGTTTCTTTAACTTCAACGAGTCGCTTTTTTGTCAATTATAGGTGCAGCCAAATTGTGTCCATAACGCAGGTTTTACCTGCAGATATTATTTTACTAAAAAGCAATACTGAAGCAAAGCATGCTGGTATTGTGCCCTAGAGACGGACTGGGCCGAAGGGTTTCCTACCAAATATTTCTATTTTAGGTTCAGGTTAAGTTAGTTCTATGAAATATTAATTTAAAAAGGGCCAAGCTACGAAGTTGAATAACCAAACACTGCCTCTTTTGGTCAAATACACAACTGGATTTTTTGACTGAAAAGAAGTAGGTAAGTATAGAAACTAACAACCAACCATGTTTTTTTTATAATTCTCCTGAAAATTTATTGTCACCTTTACCTATGGTAACATTGGTATTTATTTCCATAGCGTGATATTCGTACTGCATAGAAATTCAAAATGGCTGGCGTGACAACCCGCGATAAAATATATAACTCTAATAAATTGGTCGAAACAATTCAGCACGCTAGTTTTTAAAGGCAGTTGACCTAACTATATTCTGTTGTTATATATTTTATACTATTTAAATGGCTATAAAAACCTAATTTCCTGGTTCTGTTAATAATTTGTGGTTTAACCTCCAACAATTTGAAAGCACAATGCCGTTTGTCCAGGCATCCCGAATGCACTCGTAGATCTTTGACAGCCGTTACACTATTCAGAAACCCAAAAAAGTCTGCCAACCAGTCTTACCAAGGACAGAGGCAGACGCTCCATGTGAAATACCGGTAAGTTCCGATGCATCCGGTTAGACCCCGGAAAAGGCTTGGTACATTGATTGACTTCAAAATTTTTTTTAGGGTGGCAATGACAATTACCTACAATATTTTTTTTTTACAAGGATGTGAACCAACCATTTGAAACAGTTTTTATTGGCGCCAATATCCGTTATCCGTTTATTATAAAACGAAATTCTATGTAATTATCCATTTATTACTTAGAGAGATATTAGTCACAAACCTGACAACTACAGTTGATTAGCAAGACAACATGATTATCTATCTATACAGCCATAACTGTCTGTTTCACGGGTTTCAATTGATTTCACAATGCTTAGTTATGAATTTTATTGTGAAATTCGATTAGCAAAATCGGCAATTTTATGTATAGGAATTACTTACAATTGTGTCTTTGTTAGTTCATTTGTTGCAAAATTGTTATATTTTAAGAACAAGCAAGCATTGCATTTCGTATGACAAGCAAAAACTTTTGGAGTAAATTACTGACAGCGAATTAGCACTAGACAGTTGGTCTATAAATTTTTCCTGACTAAACACAATAACAGAATACTTGCCTTTTTTTAATGACTCAACATTACCCCATCATATCAGCCGAAAGACGTCCACTGCTGGACTTAAGCCTCTCCCAAAAGGGGGGGATTTGCCATAATCGCCACACTTGGCAGGCGGGTTGGCGATCGCAGTATGGTGGTCAAATGCATAGAGAACGCTGCTGCCCATTCTCTAGTAAGTCCCTTAGTCGCCTTCTACGACACCCACGGGAAGAAATGGGATGGTGCTATTCTTTTACGTCCTGCACCACACGGAACCTTACCAACACACCTTGCCAACATTACCTCACGCCAATCAAAAAATATCTATTATGTACAAGTGACATCTACCAACCCGCACTCAGCCCGCGTGGTACTTATGAGCCCCAGAATAGACCCAGTACTGAGCCTTGAAGGACACCCAACTTAACTGGGTGCCCGGAAGGTTTCACACCATAAACATCTCCACATTGGCGCCCTGGCGATGCCGAGGTATCCAGCTGCATCCGGTTAGCCTGGAAGCCGACCACAACATGATTGGGTCAAGACTAGGCGGTTTCTTTTTTTTAGGGGGGCAAATCATCAAATGACTTCTCCCGCTGTGGGTGGAGCAGGAGGACGTGTGAGACTTTTACTGACTAAAACCCACCCGTGTTCCTTCAGTTGCCTGTGTGCCAAGAGCCACGGTATCTCTTTCGAACAACCCGCACCCCTGGCAGTCAACCCGCGCACCCCTAGCAGACGGAACGTGTCTTTGCTCAGTTTTTTTACCTACCACATTTCAGGTCCTAGCTTAACATTTGTTACTACGAGTTAAATCTAAATGAACATCAGATTGATTGTGATAGTGGGTAAGCCTATTGCCACCAACCGAGCACATATCCAGATAGCAGGCTGTTACTTAGAAATTCCTAATGTAAAAACCCAATAACGCTTTTCCGACCTGGGAATCGAACCCAAGAGGACCTCACGCTCATCAATAGCGCTTACGACCACTAGACCAACGAAGCAGTCAGTGAGGATTTATCTTTATGATACCACCTTTATTAGGTCATCAGCTTCTCTGTTACAGATCTTGACAATCCAAGAGAGACACATCACACGATACTCGTATAAACGACGCATTTTGACCTTTCAAAGCATTTAATTTCCGTTTCTATCAACACTATATAAATTAATGCCTAACTTATAAGGGCCAGGATGATTCGGGTGAACGCACGACTTAGCACTGAGAGTCCAACAGCATGCAATGCGACTATTGGTACTAAAAACGGGCAAAAATCTATCACAAAAGCTTCCTAAATCCATTACAGCCCACTCCATCTACTACGCTTTTTGCAAACCCTGTCAATTTCCAATCATGTCTCGCCAAGTTCATTGTACCAGCGGATTGAAATCGCTTTCCTGTGATTGCGTGATTTTCGATACTTGTGCGCGTTTTCAATAACATTAGGCGCCACCTAAATGAATACCTACTGCGCTGTTGGATTTTGAACGCTCGCGTCAGCGACAAAAGTTAAAAATCCATCCGCGCGTTTTTGTTTAAGCATTCATTTAGAGGTAGGTGAATTTTAGTATTACTGAAAACAGGCATGAGCTCCATTCGTGAGCGTAGCTATGGCCCGTCAGTTACAGAGGTGAAGAATTAATTGAATGGTGTTGGGATAATTGATTTTTTTTACTGTTTTCTCACATACCTTATACATAGGAGCCAAAATAATTATTTACCCAGTATAATGTAATATCTTGATTTCAAAGAGTGTCCTTTGAGTCTCGGGCCCGTTCTTCTCCATAAAAGATGTACGGTTTGGAATGGGCAACTAGCTTCAACTTTGTTACCAACTGACTGACTGTTTCACAATTTAAAAGTGCTTATAAATGGTTAAATTGAAATAAATACTTTGAGTTTCAAATCTCTACATGAATTCAGTTCCAAAAAATTGAGGTAGACCCCTTCTCACTTGGACGTCTGTTGACAACAATGACCTGAAGCAAGCCCAAGTGAATGATTCGACGACCTAGAATCGAAACATTTGGCGAAGATTGACGAGGAGAGTCGACCCTAAATCAATGTGAAATGGTATCCCATTTCACAGGCTAGGCAAAGAGAGAGAGGGAAAGAGAGTTTGAGTTTGAAACAAGCAAGAAGATTCTAGGGGGCCCATATCCTTTCTCTCTATCAGTTGTCATGGATGATTTAAATGGGAGTATTGTGGAGTATCCCAATTCCCGTTTCCAAACCACTGAACCGCTTACGCATTTTTATCCTTTGAGCTTCTCAAAGCAATTTCAAAATCGTCAGAACGTGAGATGAGAATCGATAAAGTACAATTCCGACTCATAACATGTCTAATGCATTCAGTTTTCAAATAGGTTTAGACATAGGCACCCACGCGGACGAAGAAGCGACTGGCTCAATGATTTTCTCGCTCAAGAAAGTTTTAAAAGATTGTAGGTCCCGTGTAAGTAAGAGATGTGTAGGTAAATATATTAATAGTAGATCACTGTAACTCGTTTTTAGTTGCTAGCTCAACTCGCTTTTCGTTAATCTCCAGGTTGTAGGACATAATTCTTAAGTCCACTTTTTTCTCTCGATTCAAAAGTTCAACATTTTTTGCAGCGATCTAGCTCCGTCTGACTCTGAAGTAAGCACTTATTTCAGGGAAATTCATGAAAAAAGAAAAAAGTAGTCTGCAACTGAGTCGTACAGTCGCCGATTGCCCCCTTCCCTTCCGTCTAGCGTACGCTTTGTCGCAGTTTTTTATTCTCTTTAACATTTTTTATCTAGGTTTCAATTGCTGCTTTTTAACCTGACGTCTATAATTATTCAGTTACTTAGAATTTTATTTTCTCGGTGGCAGCCCGGAGTCTGAATTTTTAATCACCCTTAGGAGAATGAAATTATGTTTAGTTGTTTGCTGATTCCCCAGCTGACAACGGACATACTAGTCACAGTCTTCTTATTTAATAAAAATCTTGAATTAATTCATTCACTGACAGAAAACTCATGGCCTAAACCACTGTCAAGCAGCATGAAATTTTGTACATGGGACCAAACTGGGCACTGGGTCCACGTGGTGGATTACAGCCAACCCCTTCTCACAGAGGAGACCAGTATACCAGCAGTGGGATCATTATAAGCTGATTAAAGGGGTTAATTAGGGGATAGAAGCTCGCCATTTATGAAGTTGGGAACATGGAAGTTGATACTATGACTTCTGTTTATAAGTAAAACTCTGTTGTGTTATCTATCGTTTTTTGGACATTCGACACCTAAATTCGGCTTCCAAAGAACAGAATTGCCGATGGGAAATCTCATCGCGCAAACGGGTCGACCTAGAGACATTAGTACTTACGATAGCAGTCCAACGTTTTTTTTTTTCGATCATCAATTGTCTTCACCAGCCATTAAGGCCACTTCAATTGATCTCCTTTCGGAAGCAGTTAACACGTCTCTCAATAGGTAACTACGCAAATTGTTGCCACTTTACAGTGTTATTGGCACGCATTGTAATACAATCAGTGTTGACAGCCATGAGAAAACCGCATGGTAAATCGGTTCAGTGGCCCAGGGAACGTTGGCCGTTCTACAAATTGCTTCTCTCTGATTTTTTGTGTCTCAAGAGTGTTAGGTCAATTTTGTTGTATGGATATAGATATTGCCATAATTATAGGTGCTGCGGCTTTGTACATTGATTCATGATCTTGCGCTGTGGTGAGTCAGGAGTCGGTGTTTTTTAACTTCTTGCGGCCGGCGGAATTGGGGAGAAAGAAGAGGGCCTTTTTGAAAAGTACTATTAATTCTTAGCTTATCATAACATCACGCCTTGTTTCCCCGACCCTTCGGGGAAAAAAGGAGTGATGTCTACCCACATTTTTCCGGTTATGTTCAAGTCCCATGTAAAAGGGAATCGGACACAAATGTAGACTTCCGGCTGCTACTGATAAATTCCAGATTAGAAACCTAATAACAATTTGCTGGACCTGGGAATCGAACCCAGGACCTCAGGCTCAACAGTAGCGCTTGTGACCGCTAGACCAAACAGACAGTCAATTAATTCTTAAATAGTAAGGAATAGGCATTTCCTAAATAGGATCTCTAGGGCTTCCTTCCTAGCACAGCGGCAGACAAAATAATGAAATCCTGTGCTTATAAAGTTACTTTATACTCGTAAGATCAGCCGGCTCTGACATTGGCACCCTTTTTATTAACCACACGATTGCCAGGTAATTTTGCACATACAAGCAGCCATTTTGATGCACCCCTGAGTTATTAACCTCCTGACATAAACTTATAAATTTCATGTTTTCATAACTATATGTTTTCATGCTTATACACAGTTCTAGCGGTGCATAAAGCACGGAGAATTGCCTCTGCGTGACGGTCGCCAATCTTAATTTACTTGATTACCAAAGCATGAAAATTGACGTCTGATTGGCTTAATTGCTTGTCACAATTAAGTTCTTATTTGTTTTTAAGGCCAGTACTTGGGATATCAATTTAAACCTGAGATTAGAAAACTTTAAAAATACAAATGAGTTTTTATTTTAGTATGAATGAAAACTTTTTGGATATTCTAAGACTTGAGAGATTTCTAGGTGTAGTTGTCCTAGACATTATATAGGACCAAATTATTTCAGATCTTCGGAATAAAGCTTCTTCGCTTGAAATACCAGTCGTTTATATACTACAACATCCACATAAGCATAGATAACATTGTAAACAGGCATAACTTGTGAGTAGCTGTCAGTCTACCCAGACCATCCTTGGTCCTAAGACAATATATCACGTTCCGTTTACATAGTTGTCTACATAATCTCAATCTATCCGTAACAGAATCTTCCAATACACGCGCTATCCTTGTCAATTGATGTAAAGACAACAGAGTCTGGCCCTTGCGAGCTGTCAGTCGGCCATTTTGGCGCGCGTGACTGAATAAAAAATAGTTGGCTTACTTTGATAATTAAAATTAATGGCGGCTGGATGGTTTTAAGGATTAAAGGAAGAGGAAAATTAAAAGAATGATTTGTTGGTACAAGAGTCAGGTTTTGGAAAGTTTCCAAATCTATTGTGACGTTATTGTCGTGGAAGTAAGACCCTTGAAAGAGGTTGAATTTGTATGCTACACTGATTTTGGTTGGATGAAACTTTTAATTGGCTTTTGTTAAAAATAACAGTAAAATTAAAACTCCATTACAATCTGAGCTTGGAAGATTATTTAGGATTAAGCAGGTATACTTAATATTAGAAGTAGCGTTAGAAGATGGAGTGATGACCTGATAAAGACCGCAGGATGCGAGAAGCACGGAACCGGTAGAAGTACCGATGGTTTTTTTTTTTGGTGGGAAATCATCAAATAACTTTTCCCGCTCTGGGTGGAGCGGGTGTCAGACTTTTACTTACTAAAACCCACCCGTGTTCCCTCAGTTGCCTGTGTGCCAGGGGCCGCGGTATCTCTTTCGAACAACCCGCACCCCTGGTAGGCATCGGCCCATGCGGGCCCCATCAGTTGCTGCTGACATCTCTTTGAGGCGCGCGTGGTCCTTACCGGACAGCGAGCTACCCATTACTCGCCGTCCGGAAGCCCGTGCCTACGGGCGAAAATGCCGCGCGTATTTTGTTTTTGTTTCCCTTTTTTTATTGATTAATGTTAACACTATACGCGTTAACTGTATCGGAACCTATGAGGTGCAGGCGCTTCATACGAAAATAAGAAGCAATATTGAAGTTTCACTATTTATTTTCAGAGAACGTGCTCACTATTACGCTCACGCTCACTTAACTGTGGTTTTTTTAAAACAATTGCCGTGTATTATATGAAAACTAATTCTAAATTCGGTTGAGTGATCGAATGCAACCAGAGTTATTTTTCCACCAGCTTGAAAATATAAAGTTCCCTTTTGCGGAAAACCTTTACATTACCTATAAAAACCCTGATATTAATGCTGGCGGACATATTTTCGAAATGTCAAAACCATTCAATTCAAATGCCCACTGTGAATGTGAAGCCGAGGCACTGACATTCCCAAAGAGGTATTCCATTCAAAGAATCGTTGTTTGTCATTGATTTCATTGTGCTAATGTCCAGAGTTAACCCACTTTTAGTTCTCATTCAGTGAGCATTGTCTTCTACTCTGAATTGACGTCGTTATGTAGAACAAGACAATTTGTAAAGCGAATTAGGGATTTATATAGCAGACTAGCTGACATTAATCATTGAGTTAGTGACTGTCTCTTCCCTGTGTATCAGTAAATAGGTTCAGTAAAATAGCATCGAATTGATGGACTAGATACAATCTAAGCCCCTGATTAGACCCAAACTGAAAATCCCAATTACGACCGATGAAATCCGAAGTTCCGAACCAACGACCACTAACCTAATGAGGCGGTTAAAATGTAGTTCCTTTTTCGAATTCAAACTCCAACTGTTCTTTTTTTTTTACAGTGCACGTTAAAGTTGCCTGTCTAAAGTGCCTATTTCAACTATTTACTGCGTACTATTACTTTAGTGACGTAATTTGTTGCCAGTGTCAAAATATTGTAGAATATTATTGTAGCGATACCAGTAATTGCACTATGTTGTTTTATGATGATCCAAATTATAGGTTAACGTGGCAGTTCTTAGCTTTTGTTTCTTCCGTTGAGGTTACGCAAGACTCTATTTTAGAGGTATTGTTTACTATTTAAAATGAGGTTGCTTCGTAGTTTTAAGAGAATAGGGTAATATCTAAGGTTGCTTTACAATTTGCTTTTGGAAGGATATTGTCACCGGATTTGCACAAACGACTACACTTATTACTTTCTACTTGTTTTCTTAGTATTATGTCTGCCTTATGGCTATGCCATGCTTTTATTGCAAATTAGCTTTTTTATCATTAGCTGGTGTTCAGTTAACCATGTTGGCTCTATTTCTGATTTAATGCATAGCAAAGAACTGTCAGATGACTAATAATCTTATATGAACTGACAGACAATGAAAAAAGCAAAAGCAGGTGAACAAGGAAGGACTTTTGATAATTCATCTCCTCAAATTAATTATTGGGGGATGTAAGCTTGTGTTGAAAAATCTGCTGTTTCATAGAACCTACGCGGTCAAAATTTATGGCAGAGCAATTTTTTTTTTTAATATCTCTAAAATATGATCTATGCTAGGGGGTCTAAAATCATGTGCTGAATTCAAGGTTTCAGTTCGTGCGTCGATGTCCCCTCTTTTTTTTTGTTGAGGTTGGGTTGGGATATCATCAAATAACTTCTCCCGCTCTGGGTGGAGCAGGAGGGCGTGTCAGACTTACTGACTAAAACCCACCCGTATTCCTTCAGTTGCCTGTGTGCCAGGGGTCACGAGACCTGTTTCGAATAACCCGCACACCTCCCCCTGCCACCCTGTAAAATAAGGAAATTGTCTGCAGCAGGTACGAAGTAGGTTACGTACTGATTTAAATTAACCAGTAGTAGTTTTTTTATAATATAGGTCCTAAATCAGTTCCTTTAAGAATTACCCACCTATTTGATAAAATGCACTGTTTCAATATTGTGTTCCCAAATCATGGGCTACATATCTACCAAACACACTGTGACTACAAATCAAAAAGCTAGCAATTAACTCGTCCTTTCGTCTACTCCAACATATTGAACTTTGCTTCTAATTCATCACAATAACGATAAGTTGCATCGTTTGAGTCAGCTGCCTATAACAATGATAGTTTATTGAGTGCCTTCCGATTGGTCCAAAGTGCATATACTCGATATAACTATGGTAGAAAGTCGCGAATGGCAGTTACTTTCCGTGTGTACTCAGTGAATCACAGCCATTAATCGATTTTTTACACAACGTTGGTAGTACGAGACTACGAGGCTTCAATCATGAATAGGGCTGGCACTGGGCCCTAATTCACTTTGACCACTTACCGATTCCTTACTTCGAAACCACGTCAATTTCTTAGATCACACACGACATCTGCTAATAATTGTCGACAAATTGTCTTGGAACATACAGAGAGACATTTCGATTCCTTACGGTTATATTGGTTTCTACAAAACACTATATTGACGTAGTTTGAACGTAGTAATATTCCGCGGGGAATCATTATAACGATACAGAATTGGGGCCCTGATCCGGTTTCGACCGGATTATCCGGTTTAAATGTGATTTGTTTGAGTGCAATGCACCGAAATCAGAGTAATTTTGCGTTTTACGAAATTCGAGAGTTCGGAAACGAGACTTTATCTTTCGAGCTGGGTGTGTAAATAAATAAGGTGTGTTAAATAAAGTATAGTTCATAGCAGAAGGCCAATTCCCGATTAAAACCATCCACTTCAGCGAGAATCAAAGAAAAAACTTGTCAAAAAATTTGAAATTTTTGCGGGATTTAAACTTAGAAGAATGCCTTCTAATAGTTACAGATTTGTCAGTGATAATTAGGAATTTGTGTTTGTTTTAAATTTAAGTCCGGGACCTACCTATGTAACGTGAGAGGGGCTTGTGGCTAAGTAACAATAGCTGCACGGGTCGATCGATCAGATTAAGCGACGCTTGCCGCGGTTGGTCCGTGGATGGGTGACCATCTTTACATACCAAGACCCCTCCGTGCCTCGGAAAGCACGTTAAGCCGTTGGTCCCGGCTGTCATTTGTGGATCTTTGACAGTCGTTACGGGTCGTCAGAAGCCCAAAAAGTCTGACAGCCAGTCTTACCAAGGGGTATCGTGTTACCCAGTTACTGGGTTGTGGAGGTCAGATAGGCAGTCGCTCCATGTAAAATACTGGTATTCAGCTGCATCCGGTTAGACTGGAAGCCGACCCCAACATAGTTGGGAAAAGGCTAGGCAGATGATGACCTACCTATGTAACGTTTTATTAATAAAACTCACTACCACTAATTCTATAAAAAGTAAACAAGTGCAACCGTCAAACGATCACCCCGTTTAATAGTAGCATTTATGTTTATGTTTGTGGGGTGAAATGGGATGCAGGGGTAAATCGGGATGAAATTTTAATATTGAAACAATATTGTTTGTTTCCAAAACGGACTCACGTGTTTACTGTATTATAATTTTCGATGAAGTGCCCTTTGTTGGAAACAAACTATTATTTCAACGTTAAAATTCACCCCGTTTTTAGGTCTATACAAGTTCTAGTTTCTTTGTCGTTTTTTAGGAGTCATTTCCTGCCCCTGTCCTATAAATCTGAACTGCAATTTACCAGCCCTAATCACAGAGCAAATCAAAGCCCGGAGGCGTAGCGAAGTTTTTACAAAAAGTTTCCAACTCGTGGGTGCACCAAACGTGACTGCCATTAATCGCAAAAAATATACAAAATGGACGGCGGTTGTCATGGAAATCAATAACGGCGGGAAGGGGAATTTTGAGGTTATGTTTTCGGCGGTTTTTACTATCAAATGTCGAAGCACATAAATTGTGGGTAATTTAGGTAAATCAAATCATAGTTCTTTAAAAGCTTTGATTTAAAAAGTGGCGGTAATAGAAAGTTACTAATGTCACGATTCTGTACTTTTCGGTCATGGCTTTTTATGTAACACTGACAGGGTGAAAATTTAATACAAGGTAAGTACATTTTAAAATTCTGCTTGAACTAGTCTTTGACTTATATTAGTTACGTATTCTGCGAAATCTCTAACCTCTAACTACTCCAAGTCCATCACACTACATGGTAGGTAGGTAGGTACTAAACAAAAGACTGACATCACTCTAAAGTTAATTCTACTTTAACTCCAAAATCATAAAAACAATTTACATTTATTTATGTGTTGGTAGTTCTGCCATAAACTCGTCAACTTTATATCGCGTGCTGCCTCATTTTCTAATTTTCCTGTTATTATACGTTAATAGCTACGCTTTGCTGCGGTTTTGTAAATTATGATGTAACACAATGCAATACTTTGTGCAATTTGTTATCATTGTTGGTCCTGCACCCTTATTGCGTAACAAAATCTCAATCGCAATCTGAATCATTTTGAAGAATATTGCAAATCCATTGTTTCATACAGGATAAGTTTTTATCAAGTGCGCAAACTGTAACCATGTTCACCACCAATTCAGCATATCATTCTAGACCCCCTAGCACAGAAATTTTACGTCGGTTTTACAAAAAAAAAATCAGCTGTTTCATAGAAAACTGCAATACCTACGCGGTTAAAATGTATGGAACAGCTGATTTTTTTTTGTAGGTAGGTATTACCGACGAAAAATACCGTCTAGAATGATATGCTGAATTCATGGTTACAGTTTGCGCACTGGATAAAAACTTATCCTGTATGTTCGAAAAAGTTGTCTGTTCAAAAAGGCAAAATAATGCAATTAATGTTGTTGAACTGTCAAAATGAAAGCCATTACTAGTGATAGTGTGTTTCGTAACTACCCCGCCGTTATAAAATACCAATAACCAATCATAAACACATCATTCTCCTGCGCTTATCCCAATTTATTTAGAGTCGGTGCAACATGCCTATTCCTTCCACATTTCTCTATTAGTCGTCATCTCCGTAGTCACACCCTTTCTAACCATATCATCATTCACACAGTCCATCCATCGTTTCTTTGGTCTTCCCCTGCTCTTATAGCCATCGACATTCATACACAAACCTCACGACATTTTCCTCATTCCTCCGTAACGTCCATACAATGACAATAGGGTATTTTACTCTATATGAGAAAAATCTATAAATATATTAGATATTGAGACAGCTTAGGCAAAAAGCAGTAGGAAAATTTTAGTTTTAGTGCAAGAAATAACAAAGAAAATTTTTAAATTCAATTCATAGATTTCAGTTTTTTTATCTGTTTTTGAACACCGTGAAATAGTAGCCGCCATGTTATTACGTCACACCGCTTTTTAAACTAATCGACTGAACAACTTTTTACTTTTATTATTTTCGTAAACAAAGTAATTTTTATTGAAATCATATCTTACATTACTGAACAGCAAACCAACGATAAGTAGAATAATAACTAATTTTTATTTAATTTTAAACAAATATACAAAATATCAGCGCATTTGTTTACATAGTAAGTTGACGTCATGTCCCCAAAGCAATATGGCGACCACTGCGTCCAGCGTTTTCGTCAAATTACGCGCAAAATATGAAAATGTAAAATTTTAATTCATTTTTATGGCACTAATCGATTCAATAAAGATGTTGTTTTTACAAAAAAACTGCTAATAAACCACAAGGTTTATTAGCATTTTAAAATCTAATTAAGAAACTTTTCAAAAATGAGTGTAATACCCTATTGATTCCCACACAACTTTTCAGATAGAAATAACCAATCATATCCTATTGAAAATAAATTACAATCAATTGATTAGGTAATTAAAAATCAGGAGCTACGGCATCGGCGGTAGAGCAGCCTTGTTTTACCATTGTCTGTCTATCCATCATTTATGTTTAAACTTTCAAACAAATGCGCATCAACGTCTGACAAGACACCATATTAGTCGTAAATATAGCACAACACAATTATATCTATCCCAGAACATTACCTCTTTAATATAGCCTCACCCAACTATGTTGGTGGGTCGTTGGTAAATGATAATATTTTATGTCAATTGGATCAAAAATAGTGTATTTAAAAAAAGTTACAACCAACTTCCTAATAAAAATACTGCAAAGTGGTGTCTTTGGTATTGTATTTTCGTTTTTTTTTTGCCATTGACTTCCGAAATTAAAGTTATAACCCCATATATCCTTACAAACCAAAGAAGATTTTTTCAAATTGATTCATAAATGATAGAGTTCTTAGGTAACGAACATAAAAAATATATATAAAATAATTACAACCGAATTGAAAACCTTCTTTTTTGGAAGTCGGTTAAAAAAAATAAAAAGTTATCTACATAATCCTCACATTCACAATAATTAAGTAATAGGTACCTACTAGTGAACCCCCAGTGGTCGAAATTCGACCAAATTCATTTAAAACCTGAATGTACCTATTTCTAATTCATTATTATTTATAATATTAGCTTTCTGCACTTCTCCATATTATTAAAAACTTTAACTGTGCCTAAATTCATACTCCTCCGTCCGCGTAATTTTCATAAAAAGGGGTGCAAAGTTTTTGCTTCACGTATTATTTTAAAGATAGATAATAATTTACAAAGAAAATGTCCATGTCATTTTATTTTGTATTGTAATAATCTCCGAATAGGTACCTATACCAATAAATTAATGTGTTGTGATTGTGTGTTACTACCTTGTGCATCGGTATTTCCAATCTAAATAAGCTATAACAAAGCTATTTACGATCAGTTTAAATACTCCTGTTGATAGGAAGCTGATAGTTCAATGTTTTAGTTCGGTTTACAGTGGCCATTGCTTACGGTAGGTTAGCGACCGACGAACTGAATTGATTGGAGAGAGTACCTACATGTTGGACCGACATGGTACTGTTCGGTTTATTTATAGTGTTAATAGGTAAGTTTGATGTTAAGAGATGAGTAGAATGATTGGTAGATTGATAACTGACGATTTATTCTGTAAAAAATTCTGGACTCCCGCAAAATCCTGCATCGCGCAAGCAAAGTTTGCTGTGCGATCACCATAATATATATACAATGTTTCGACATCAATCGTTGGGTAGTAACCTACCCGAAAAAATATATTTAAGCTAGAGAATACTAATCTTGATTTTTTACATTTTTTTAGAAGGTGCTTCAGGGTTGCAGTTTTAACAACACTGAGGTGTTAATAAATTAAGAATGATTAATTCAGGAAAGTTCGTTTTTTAATCCAAGATACATTTCAAGTCTTCTTGTGTCTGACTTTGGCAGAATTGTCGACATCAGCGCCACTGCCAAAGAGAAAAAACAGAATTGTACTGGTTTGACATTCAACCTGTCAAATACTATCTGGGCTTAAAAATTATTGTATGGGTACTTTCATACATTGGGAAATTATCAATAACAACTTTACCCTGGTTCTAAAAGTTATATACACTATTAAAATATTTCATCAAAGTACAGTCCCTATTAAAATGAATACCCATCTGCGGTTATGCTAATAACAATATGACTTGACATTACACCAAAAGGCAATAAATTAAAGATAAAGACGGTTCCTATTCTCGTAAGAGATGATATCATTTTGATTTATAGACTTGAGCGGTGAACAAACTGCCTCATATTGATTCGGGAATTAATTCTAACCGTACTTGGACGAAAGCCGCTATTTTTGCTTTGTAATATACCGCCCCATTTCTTTTCTGCGTGGGCGTAGTGTCCGATTATCGGAAAAATGGGAGCAACACGCCGACAATCTGTCGCCAAGAAATCCTAGGTTATTTTGTATGGTGCCGATGAAAATTGGAACCTAGATTTTGTTTCTGTAAAGTCAAAGTAAAATCCTTTATTTCAATTAGGCACATACAAGGCACTTTTGTACATCAAAATATACAAAAAAAAAATTGATTCTAGTTGCCACTTTCAAAAGGTATGGAGTCGTAGGGAGAAGAATGGGCAAGAAACTCCATAGATTACTCACTCTTTTAAAATGTCTTACAATATTTTGTTTTTCTAATGTCAACAATTTCCTTTGGTGTTGCAAGTGACTACGGTGGCGGTCAGTCACGACTGTCCATCATGGCCGCGGGCTTTTTTGGCAGCGGATAACTTAAAAATAAAATTTGCTAATGGTCCTTCGCTCCGAAATGCAGAACAGCACATGTTAAACGGACAAGGCAAAATCTTCTTTCGAGAGTATAAGCAATTTGAACTAATTTTAGGCAGAACTAAAATGTAAGCAAGTTGTTGACAGAAATGGTTAGCTGATAGAGGCTATTGAAGGAATGAATGAAATGCACCGACCCCAGCGTAGTTAGAACAGACTCGATTAATCAAATGAACGCCAAGATTTGCACTAGCCCATAAAGCGTCATGTTTCATGGTGGAACAGAGACTAATGCATATCAAGGAGCAGACGAGGAAAAACAATCTTATTTCACTCTAAATACACGGAAGGAGTATTTATTCAAAACGTGAAAATAAGCCTTAACACAGCTTTAAAGCAAAACCACTCACGTACGCAATCCAAAAACCAATAAAAAAGATAAAAGCGGCATGAATGGCATCAGATTATTCGTTCGAATCAAACTGTGGTATACATAAGTATCGAGCGACCGGTTGCTATAGCAACCGCCCGGCAGATCGATACAGCGTAAACAACTCTGCATCCCAGCGAGGCTGCGACTTTCATTGAGGCTTGGATCAATTGGAGAATAAATTATAGAAGAAACCAACTGTTAAAGTCGATTTCTTTTGCATACGAACTTTGAGTCCCATTGGAACAGGGACTTCGGTTGAGCAATAACTTCTCAGTGTATCTCTACTCTTTAGGGCTAAGTTTCCATCTTCGGAACTGTCTAAGGTCGGAAAAGTGATAGATCTCGTTCCATCAGCGTCGTCTCGACAGCAAATAATTTATTAGTCTTTCTTTGTTTTATTCTTGTTCACCTCTGCTGTGGTCAGTCTATCAATGTTGAGCTTAATAAATCGGCTAGTTTTGTGAGTCGATGCTAAATGCTACTTCTAGATCACCCAGTGGCGTAGATACATTCACAACTTTAAAGTGAATCTAGTTGACATTTTTTCCATACAGAATTTGGGAGTGTATTACTCCATTATTCGACAATGTACATCAAAAATTAAACATGGAATGGTTTTGCCTCATTATTAATATTGGCAGTGTGGAAACAGAATACTAAAATAAAAAGCCATTAAAAAGTTATGAGCCAACAAAGATTCGTTTTTCTTGCTAATCTAACCTAACTTTGGGCGTGTTTAAGTACTATAAGAAGTGTAAAATCTCCAAAACCAAGTCAGTCAGCTAGATATTTGAGCTAGGTCGGTACCTAGCTCAAATATCGAAAAATTCAATGCACTTTATTGGTCATTGATTTATGCAGTGATTTTTTCATAAAACTCGATCTTCCGAAGGACTTTTCTTAATTACGCGCCTGTTTTACCATAAATGATCCTACATCTCAATAACGTTGTGCGTATAAACTAACTGCTCATCACTAATACTACCTATCTCTGTTTGACACGATGCCTAGTGAGACAGCGTGCTTTTTAGCCAGGCCCATCAGTGAGTTCGAGCCTGCGACTAGAGTCCCCTTAAACCTAAAATCCGTTTAGATTGTGAATCTTCTGATACCCCAGAATCAGTTATGGTGCGATATATTTTTACTCAAGTGTGATTGTTAACGATAACACATAACTGTGGACAATCTTCGGCCACATTTGCATTTAAACTCTCATCATTGTAATATCCACCATTTCCCTCATTCCCAATATCGTCTCACGCATTTAATTTCGGTAGAGTAACATTGAAAACAAAATGCTTAAGATAACTCCGACTGAGATAATAAGTTAACATCAAGTTTCGACACCAAGTGGGCGTGTGTGGGCAGGCCTGTTTGGAGTAATCTAACCGAATCTTGTACTGTCGGTTATCAAGGACACCGTTATTTATTAGGTTAGTCAGTAACCGTATTTGGTTAACTGAGTGGTAGTTGATTTGGAAATGGTTTAATCGAAGTTACGAAAATAGACAGACTAAAGATAATATGGCTGGAATGTGTATAAGATGATATAGGTAATTAGGTAAAGAGGGAAGAACCACAGATTACGACTGATAACGAACATGTGTAAAAAGATGCTTCTGAACCAGACCCAAATAAATTTTAATTAGGGCAGGAGGATAGCGATGAAGTAATATAATTAATATCATCCATAACTCATTTCTGACAGATAGTCAAAGATTTCTATTATACTGTTCAATAGTTACTAATCAAACCAAATAATTCAATTCAATACAATTTTATTTACATCAGAGAACTCTCCATATAGGTTACAAAATTCAAAAACAAAACAGAAATCATAAAATAGTTACTGTGTTACTAACAAAAAATTTATATAAATGTACCTACAGGTAACTATGAGCAGGCCCAAACTACGAAACACACGAACGAAATGGGTTGCATTTTGACGGTTCAACAACATTCATAGGGGTTTTTGTGTTGTTGAGTAGACAAATTTTTCGAACATATGAAGCAATGGATTAGCGATATCCTTAAAATGTATAGTGTGTAAATTAAAATACAGCAGGCAACAAAGGCCCTAGTGTGAGTTTCATTTAACCATCTACACCAAACGCAGTGAGCGCGTTCGGCGTTCCTATTGGCCCTGTATTGGTGACGGACCAATCGGAGCGCCAAACGCGCTCACTGCGTTTGGTGTAGATGGTTAAATGAAACTCACACTAGGGCCTCAGAATTAAACAATTTTACTCGTGGACCTGTGTCACGTTTGCTCAATAGTACGTGCATCGTTCTTCATTAGATTGGTGTGTCTTCTGAGCCTAATATTGCGTGCCTCGGGATTTCTTCCAGACAGTCTGATTCTGATTAAAATGTTATGAACAAAAACTATTGGTATGTCGAAAATGAGCCTTGTTAAATGTTGATTTTCGTTTCATAAATTGGCGTGTTATAAATCCAGCTCCCACAAAAATGGCTGCTCATTTTAGGGAAAAACTTTTGTTAAAGCTTGTTAAAAGTTTTTTAATTAAATTTTAATCAATGGTACCGTCCTCAGTCTACGCATCCGCTGGGGCCTAAGGTGGATATTTGGAAGGAAAATATTCTGAAATATGTACCTTTTTATCAATGGAGTTTAATACGGACATAGAGTAATATGATGTCTACTTTATTTTCGTTTGTGTGTTAACTTTGTTAATTTATATCATAATTATACTTATTTTGTGCTTTGCGGTTGCCACTACAGAAGCTTTCGGCTCCATCTGCCATCTGTTCTGCCTCTGTTCTCTTTTCTTATTCTTTTGGATGGTTATAAATTAAAATAAATCATGATAAGGCGTGGACCCCTGCAGGGTAACTGCGTAACAAATAGAGGAATGGCTTTCATTTTGATAGTTCAACAACATTCAGTGCGTTTTTTACGTTGTTGAGTAGACAAATTTTTCGAACATATGAATCAATGGATTAGTAATATCTTTCAAAATGATTCAGATTAGGGTGCTGATATATCTGGCCCTAAGGTACAGTTTTAGTCAGTCTCGCCCCGCTATCTTCCCACGTCAGCCTATCGAATTGATGGTTTCAAAGACCGTGTTACCGCTCTAGCACCCTAATTGTGTAACACACAATTAGGAACTGAATCATTTTCAAGGATGTTGCTATCCATTGCTTGATGTGTTCGAAATATTTGCCTGCTCAACAACTCCTCAAATGATCTCACCACGATTATTTTCGTATTTTTTGTTTATATAGGCATTGACATTATGAATTTTATTTAAACAATGACATGCATATTTACTTTGTAAAGTATTATATTGCTTTAATTATTGTGAATGTGATGACTGTGTAGGTATATTTTTTTTCTTCTTTTACTCATGGTTTGGCAGTTTGAGTAATGTATGCGGCCTACCCAAATGTCCTTTCTTTGGTATTGTTCGTCATATCGTTGATCTCCTCTAGTTCGGAGTTGAGCTGCATCATTACTGATAAATGCGTGCACTGATTGGACAGGTCCACTCAATCTGTGTGGTTCTTTTCTCCAAAAGACCATTTCAGACACCAATCCACATGGTCTTCACATGATCTGACCAAGATTATGTCTGGACTTTAAAGAGACTGTGACCTCTGAGTTTGTTTCGGCCTTTCTTCTCAGTGTAATCAGATAGGAAATTTTAAAAATATGATTGACGTGTAAAAGTGTTCGTACAAACCTACTTACAGAAATAAAATCATTTATCATTTAACGAAATGAATGTTGCTGAACTGCCAAAATTAAACCCTTTCCTACTATTAGTATCTTACGCAATTAGGTCTCTGGCCACCACTCATCTGCACTGCGTAAATAATTAATTACGTAAGTATTATATTATACTACACTATATTTTCCGCGATTTTCCTCGTATATACGTCATAAACTTTCTCTTTCGATCGCCAACAGGTCTCGCATTGCATCGGATTATGTAGTCAAGTAGATTATGTAGTAGAAAAGTTGGCATCTTGCTGCCCATGCTTTCCCTCATGCACGATTTCGAATAAGCAAAAACGGATCGTTTAAACCAACCAATCGTAGCGTTGATCATTGGCCCTGTATTGGTGAAGGACCAATCCGAGGGTTGAACGCGGTCGATATGTTAGATCGAGATGGTTAAAGAAACTCACACTAAGGCCGCTGTATTGAAATATACACCGTGACATTTTAGTCGTCTTACAAAGGTGGTCCACTCAATGTATCCATCATAAAATACCTCTAGGCGGGATTAAAACATTGTTACCATTAATTAAGATAATAGGTACAAAGAAAAATAATGCTTTAGAATCATGAAACACCCTCCCTGTTAATAATGTATACGTATCAAACGGTACAAGATGTTTACCTACCTACGTTTATTAAATTCTATCATTAATTCCATCTCCTTAACAGGGTGTTTCAAACTACGTCATGCGTCTCAATGAATGATATTTTAGTTTTTTGAGTTATACAAATGTTCAAAATTATTATTTAAATATTCTGAAATATGTATGTTTAAAATTATTATTTTGAACATTTGCAGTAATCATAAAATAGTTAGTGTGTTAGTAACAAAAAAATAATATAAATGTACCCATAGGTAACTATGGCCAGGCCCAAACTACGAAACACACTAACAGTAGAAATGGCTTGCATTTTGACGGTTCAACAGGGGTTTTTACTTTGTTGAGTAGACAAATTTTTCGAACATATGAAGCAATGGATTAGCGTATTATTATTAAAATTATTATTTTTTATTTCATAAATGATTAGTTATTATTGGTTACATGAAGTGGGCTGCCGTTGTAAGACGACTAAAATGTCACGGTGTATATCATTATATATTCGGGAGATACAGGCGTGTTAATGATTATCTTTTTATATATTTTATTTGTTTGTAACTGTAGTAGTTCCAGTTCCAGTACAAATAAACCGTTGACCGATAACTTATGGGTGTGGCGCACACTGCGGGGTAATTGCGTAACCCATCAACAATAGGAATGGCTTTTATTTTGACAGTTGAACAACATACACTGCGTTATTTAAGTTGTTGAGCAGACAAATTTTTCGAAAATATGAAGCAATGGATTGGCAATATACTTCAAAATGATTTATACTGGTGTTACGAACGCAATTAGGCTGCTGTATAAAAGTCGGTTATTAATAAATAAATTTCATTTGTAACATCGTTCTACCTATGTTCTGCTAATAAATCATTCATGATTATTAATTCATGTTCTAACTTGTTGTTTGAAAAGTATCCAGAGGTAATTTTAACTTTAACTTTAAATGATAAAAAGGTTACGCTGAGCTTTGAGAAGTTCATGACGTAATTGACATCAATATTGCAGACAAGTTCCAGTCCCCCTATGTATCTGACATTTCTGCGAGAAGTTCAAATACTTAAATTAACATTTTTAGGATATCTTTTATCGAGTTTCACCGTATTTTTTTAGAGCCTACGATCAGATGTCATCCTCATATTCCCTACCCACGTTAATTACGAAAAGGTCTCTCTCTCTGACATCTTGTATAAACTCAAGGAAAAATCAATTACGAACATCAAGAAAGGGCGACATTTTGGTGATGTGTCTTAAATAGAAGTAATGCCGTTCTATTCCTACAGTCTATCCTGATATTTGTTTCTAATTGACGTTATTTTCACTAATTCGAGGGTGAAATCAACTTTATGTTAGTGTAAATTATGTTTATTTCAGAACGACTAGAACGGATATCAGAACTCTATTAACATGATTAAAACGACACAGTTTTTGCATTTCCAACTTTATTTGGATCCGGGAATAGTTCTAAGCCAATGACAACTTAGCACCGGACTAAGTTGAGTTTTTTTTAAAGAACTGTATTACAATTCCTTTTAAGTTCTTATTTCAAAAACAGGCTCAGTATTAGTTTAAACCACAGAGCAAATACAAAGAGGAGATGGTGTAATTAGATTTCCATAAGGAACAACGCGTGACAATTTGCGGGGTGAGGGGGTATTAGATCCCGCCCACTTCTTTAATTTCCATCTACCGGTCAATGGCAAAACTACTCGCTCGTTCTGTAGATTTTACTTTGTATTGACGTAAGTATCTCACACTAGATGTCACTAAGTGCAAGATGCAACAGGGTCGTACTCAGAATTTTCGTACCAGGGAGTAAGTTACTTACTTCGTTTTTTATATTAATTTTGTGGACCAATTAGGTACGTATTTTTTTAATTGAAATTGTGATATTAATTTTTGTAGTACATTGCTGTCTTAGATTATCTTCGGAAAGAAATCTGGAACATACATCATTTAAAATTTAACTAAATAAACTAGATAGGCTTTAAGTACTTTTAATTATGTAAACAACAACTACCATACACTATTGTAGTTGTTCTTTACTTTCCCTCTGTGAGACAACTAGTGTGCACCATAATAGTTGTCTCACGGAGGGAAAGTACTTTAAATAAATTATTTTAGATAGAATATTTAATTTATAGGAGATTGTATTTTTTATGAGTATTTCCATTTATGAGACAGCTGCGGGATATTCAGTACAATAATTGGATTCCATTACGGCCCTGTGTTTTTGTTACTTGTCAGGACGAACGCCAACAATACACTGACTAAGGCCACGCCTACTTGATGACGTCAGGACCTTGTCGAGAATCACAGTGCACAGTTGTTTAGGCCGTCTCCTCTTTGTATTTACTCCGTGGTTTAAACCATAAAGTAAAGAAAACCCATGTTTTGTAATAAGACCGTATGGGTGTTAAAATTATTTTTCCAAAAACATTTTTGGATCGAAATCGCGAACGCCGTATAACTCTTTCGGTCCAACAGCTTCCTAATAAAATTCAACTCCGCAACCGCTCCTACTTTCTATAAGCCCTGCAACATGTTGCTTATTAAGTGCATAGCCTTTAATTACCATCTAATACATTAAAATCAGTAGAAACCACGCTATATAGCAGATTAGCCGGTGACAGCGAGCAATAGAGTGCACCGGACCAGTATTTACGTAAACCGAGTGTCTGTTCCGATCACAAACTCGATATCTTGGGGCCTACTATGAGTTTTAGGAAGTGCATAAGTTTATTTTACGAAAGTAGAACAATAGAACAAAAAAAAAATGCCACAATTTTCTTCTTATTAATCGAAAATCGTGTAGGCTTAGACCTGTTTTTTACCCGACTGCGGCGAAGTAAAAGGGTTAAGGGTTATGATTTTGACCTGTATTTATGTTTATCAGTTCCCTCATAACATTTAAACTACGTATCATTATTTGCCAAATGAGCTAAACCAGACATGGACCTCTGAATTTGCCTTCAATGCTCAATTCATCCATGCAGACATGCTGATTTCACACTTTTCAGAGCCAAGCCTTTTCAAGTCTGAAGATCTTGGACTTTGTGTGAAATAAGATCCGTGTTAAATAAAAAAAAATAAAAAAGTTCAAAAGAAATCGTCCATTAGTGTGGATGCTTTTACAATCTCCGTCTAGTTTTTGTTTACCCTAAACCCGAAAAGGGGTCAACAATGACCCCATGAAATAATGAGTACAAACTCATTATTTTGAACAATTTTTCTATGGGATCAACCTTGAAATCGCAAAAAAATCAGCTGTTCCATACATTTTGTCGATTTAAGTGAACACAAATGTAATGAACAGCTGATTTTTTTTCACGATTTCAAGGTTGGTCCCATAGAAAAAGTTGTTCAAAATGATGATTACAATGACCCCCTTTCGGGTTTAGGGTAAACAAAAACGAATGTTGTATAAAAAAACACTTGGTTTTAAAACACTATCTAACAATTTTGAATCTGATCGATCATTCCATTCGATGATCTAAGCATTGCATAAACAATTCGTATTGTGTTTTGTTTGAAACTCGTAACAGGCGTGAAGTGTTTCATTCAAGGACTGTGACTTATATACTGTATTTTTCACGCAAATTTTCTTTGTTGCGAATAACAAGTAGAACTATCTAGATTGTTCGTTGACCGATTTCGCGGAATCACTCGATTCGTTACAGAAGACGTAATAGATAGAAAATGACACTCAAAAGGAAGAGCAGGCAAAAAGATATCGCTATTTAGAAATTTTTATATTGTGATTTTAAATCAACAAATCATACCGTATGGATTCTGCCTCTTCCAAGAACATTCTATAATTATTATGATGATATGAGTTGAGTAATAATGCTTAGTAATAACCAGAGGTCGGAGTAGGTAGATTGATTTTATATACTTGCCTCAAGATATTATAATATGGACATGCCATTTTATCCATAATGTGCGGGAAGTACCGGAAAAAGTTCCGTAATTGGAATTATGGAATAAAATAAAATAAAAAACATACAGATATGCTAACAAAATCGTTTATTATATGAATGATTGATTGAATTCAATGAACAATTATTTTCACCATTAGCTAACACTGGTAGCGTAGATTGATATTATTAATACGTTTTTCACCTTAAACACAAATTCGTGCTAATTTCAAAGTTCCGGAACAAATATCACAATAAATATGAAGTTCCGGTATTTTGGAGGCATATCCATATTATCCTCTACGTTTGACGTCAACGACCTTAAATCAATCTACCTACTCCGACCTCTAATAATAACACTAATAACAGCCGCATGAGTAAAACGATCAGGTTAAGCTAACATTTGCTAAGGCTGGTCCGTCGATGGGTGACTATCTTTACGTACCGAGATTCCTCTATGCCACGGAAACCACGCTACGCCGTTGGTTTCGGCTGGCATTCGTAGATGTTTGACAGTCGGTACTGGTCGTCAGAAGACGGAAAGTCTGACAAGTAGTCTTACCGAGGAGTATCGTATTACCCAGATACTGAGCGACTGCTTTTCTGGAGATCAGATAATAATCGCTCCATGTATGACTGGAAGCCCACCAGTAACGAAACAAGTACATATATTACAAATTATAGGATTATATCCAAGATAAGAATGTTTGGAAACATGCTGGTCCTGCTCACAGATAGTTCATCAGATTCTGATTCAGATTTAGAAAATAGAGCCTTTTATTATAAGACTATAAATATTATTATTTTAACATTTGAAATAAAAGGTTTTGTATCTATGAGTAGTATGAGTCACGTGTTTTTTTTCGTTTACTTTTATTTAACTACCTAAACCTATGGAGTCTATAATTTATACAATTCAATTAGCAACTAGTTTGATTTTGTCCATACAAAATCAAACTAGTTGCTAATTGAATTGTATAAATTATATATATATAAAAAGCGGCCAAGTGCGAGTCGGACTCGCCCATGAAGGGTTCCGTAGCAGCAAGTAACGCGCGAATTATAATTATTATTTACTTAGGCACCTATTACAGATTCATTATTAGAAAATAATGGTTCACGGTTTATGCATAAGGTTTATGTTTATGAAATTAAATGTTTTTTTTTTATGTTTGAGTTGATTGAATGAAAGGTAAATTGCGGTTTACGATTTATGACGTATTAAAAAAAAACTACTTACTAGATCTCGTTCAAACCAATTTTCGGTGGGAGTTTACATGGTAATCTACATCATATATTTTTTTTAGTTTTATCATTCTCTTATTTTAGAAGTTACAAGGGGGGACACACATTTTACCACTTTGGAAGTGTCTCTCGCGCAAACTATTCAGTTTAGAAAAAAATGATATACTCGTATATACCCCACACGTATGGGTTTGATGAAATTTTTTTTTTGAGTTTCAGTTCTAAGTATGGGGAACCCCCAAAATTTATTGTTTTTTTTTTTCTATTTTTGTGTGAAAATCTTAATGCGATTCACAGAATACATCTACTTACCAAGTTTCAACATCATAGTTCTTATAGTTTCGGAAAAAAGTGGCTGTGACATACGAACGGACAGAAAGACATGACGAATCCATAAGGGTTCCTTTTTTTGCCGTTTGTCAGGACCCCTAAAAATGACTCCCTATTTCCCTTGGTCACGACTCACGGCTCACGGCATCACACGTGACCGGCTGGACTAATTTTGCTAATTCTTTTTTTGTTGTGTTTGTTGTCAGGAGAAGATTTTTATGAAAGAAAAAAATAAGAAAGTTGCGCGTAACAGATTAAAAAATGCGAATTCAATATTCATAGTTAAAAAAGGACAACGTCTGTCGGGTCAGCTAGTTAATTATATTTATGACATTGATTTACACTCAGTGATTACTTTAACTGACTTTTTACTTGTTAATATTTTAGGAGAATCGTATACTTACTTTTACGATGTTTGTAAATATGTGAGCACCATGTATCTATCATAAAATTAATTTATCTGTAATTGCTTCATTTTCATTCTTTTTATCTATTTTGGTATGGTAATATGGTAATTTTGGTAAAAAGTAAACTCTCGGGACTCTCCGGGTCACTGCGTAACATTGTTCGTTGTATTCCACCAAAATTGCGGTATACTGTTTACAACTCCCTAGTAAAGCCACATCTACTTAATTTAATCGAAATGTGGGGCAGTGCTGCTAAAACAAAATTATCAGAACTTCAAACTACCCAAAATAAAATCATAAAAATAATATTCAACTACCCATATTTAACATCTACCAGCAAAATTTATCAAGACACAAAAATAATTAACATAAAACAACTTTATATTTACAACACATGCATTTTCACCAGAAATATTTTCAACAAAAGCGTTCACTCAAACATAACACTCACTCAATATAAACAAGTTAGTCAACGCAGTACACGGCGAGCAAGCTTGTTAGTTTTACCAAAAAAAAGAACTAACTATGGCAAAAAAATGCTAACTTTTGAAGGAGCAAAGCTTTATAACAAATTACCGTCCTGTATAAGAAATGTACACTCTTACAATGCATTCAAAACTCAACTTAGCCAGCACATAATTGCGGATTGATCACTTCTGGAGAAATGAATGCATTGGATGGGTAACTATTAAATTGTAATACTGATGACGAACATATTGTAATCTATATTTTTAGTATTGTTCTCAAGTAAGTGACTTATGTCTTTATTGGGAATAAAGTTTCTTTAAACCGAATTTTGTTCTGGGTGCATCGTTACACACATAATTATAAAATGAATGTATGTTAAATATTGTATGTACAGACGCCAGCACATCAAGCTACCCCAAACTGTCAAATTTTACCAATTGAACATGAACCATAATGTTATGTGATAAAGTTGAAAATCTATCAAAGAAATTTGACAGATTGGGGTATCTTGGGAGTAACGGTGGAGTTTTCTGCTCATTCTTCTCCATACGAAACTACATTTTGGAAGGGGCGACTAGAATCAATTCTATTTTAATGTAAATGTTGATGTTCAAAAGTGCCTATTTGAAATAAATACTTTGACTTTGACCCCGACATAGTTGGGAAACGGCTAGGCAGATTAATGAGTTGAGTATGATAGTATGACCCACTTATTCTTCTTTTTTATCTCACTAATACCCACTCCCATCTATCTATACATTTCTAGCCAGTCTCCAACTATCCTTAAAATAACATCACGGCTTGATTCCCCGACGGGTTGGGCAGAGGTGTACATCCAAACAAACCAATTGGTATACAGGCAAAAATTTATAGATCTTCCATCTTTCCACTGCACTGGCAGTATTCATTTTAACACAACTACTTTAAAAAGAGCAAACAATTGACTATTCAACACGAGCACGACAATGCATGAAAACAGCATTGTTTAAAAGTTGTTTCAACATTAAGTTAGCTGCCTGTATACCAAATAGCTTGTTCGACTGTACCTGTACTACTTACATCCACACTTCGCCAGTTATGTTCAAGTCCAAATAGGGGGCGAGCCTATTGCCATCAACCGGGCATAAATCCAGACTCGGGTCTTCTAATGAGAAATTTTCAGATAGAAAAACTCAATAACCACCAACCCAGGACCTCATGCTCAGCAGTAACGCCTGCTTCCACTAGACTAAATCCAAGCATCCATAATCATCAATTAATTCAAATAATCCTAATTCGCAGTCCTGTAGTATCCCTCCAGGACGGTTGCAGGCAGTGCGACCGGTTCCCACGGTATACGTTATAATATAGGTATCTGGTCGGGCAAGCAGTTTGCATGCCTCACCTATCCTAGTCACCAGCCAGTGTGAATGTATCTACGCCATTCTCTACCAATGGCGACGGTGCAAAATGTCGGTAATTATTCGTATGGTTTGATAAAGTTTCAGGCCCACTGGTACAAGAAATCCCTAAATGCATTTGGCGCTCAACGAATTTAAATGAAGTTCCTTTTTCTGACAATAGTTTGAAAATGACAGTGATAGAATGTTGTTTTAAATAGTTTCAAATATCGAAATCCCCAAAAATAACGATAGAGTGAAATAAAACCAAACTCATGAATGAACACGAAATGAAATGAGCGAACGAAATGTCAAATTTATTGTAGGCCGTAAGGGACCTAGCTATTATCGCGCCACCTACAATTAGCTTTGCCCGACCATCCCCATTGAGAAACGTATTTTTTTTTACATTTCTTAGTTCTTATCAAATTTATGAGCGATGAACCAACACTATAACTGCATACAGTGGTAAGCAATACGCATGATTAGGTTACTTACCTTTAAACGTTGAGACACAAAAACCCAAGATAAACAATCAGCGTCTCAAAAACGTCCGCGTAAATACTTAGGGGCTAGGGCGCAATGTAAGCTGGTGTCAATGCAAAGAGAATTAACACATTCGATGCCAAGCAAGAAAAATAAAAATAATTAGTTTGTGTGCCCACAACTCGCATCCGAGTCGTCGCTATAAGTAGTCTCGCTAGTCGGGTCCTGGGCACTAACAGAATCATCAATAGCTAATTATTGCGACGACTCGGATGCAAGTTGTGGGCACACGAATCAACTATTTTTCGACCCATATGCTGGGTGCTTGGCATGGAATGTGAGTCATTGTGTCAATGGTATCGTCAGCCATCTTTCAATCTTTTTGGATATTGCTTAGTAAAAACCACTTTAAGTCATGCGTGTAAAGTTGAATTTGCAAAAAAAAATTGTATTATCATAACTATAATTATTAAGATTTCTGCGCTATAACCACTGAAGTATAATTAGGGACAGATTTGAGTGTTACTTTTGTTCCAGACTGTGCATCTTGGGTTTTTTGAATATCAATGCCTTTAAACTTAAGTCAGCTATATTCAACTATATTTTCTACAGCAGAAAGTCGTTCTAGAGATTAGATTTCCTAAACAAAAGACAGTAAAATGCACCATCATGATAATAGCATCCTTTCCTGTCCACAACAGACGTAAGCTTGAATTAAATTAAGATTATAATTTTAAAGCCAAGAATAAAAACCAGTTTCAAAGTGAATGAAACTCCTTGGAGTTATCACGTTACAAGGAAAGATATGAATGAAGCCCTACGAACTCAAGTGGTGTGGATGTAAGCCAGATTTCCTGCCCTTATTGGATATGCACAGATTATAAATAACGGATTAAATAAATGTCAGCAAAGCGGTCTATAAGAGGCAGGATTATGAAGGTTCTTTTACGTTTTTAAAAGAACATTAATGTGACGATGTTTAGGTACAGTAGGCGGCACGTCAACGGTCTAATCTAATCTCTTCACCACCCTTGGTTGACTGGTAGAGAATGCCTGAGGCTAACATCTCGCACACAAAAAAGATACAAAGGCGGACTTGACGTCCGCCTTTTTTTTTGAGTGTGTGATATCCTCAAATAACTTCTCCCGCTCTAGGGGGAGCGGGACGGGAGGGCGTATCAGACTTCTGCTGACTAAAACCCAACAGTGTTCCTTCAGTTGCCTGTGTGCCAGGGGCCACGGTATCTATTTCGAACAACCCTCACCCCTGGCAGGCATTGGCCCTTGCGGACCCCACCAGTTGATGCTGACATCTCTTTGAGGCGAGCGTGGCTTGGTCCTTATCGGACAGCGAGCTACCCATTACTCGCCTTCCGCAAGCCCGCGCCTGCGGTGGCCGGGAATCAGCCTGGGATTCCCGACGCCCAGGGCGTCTCTTACGGCGACTAGGGCCGTGAGGGCGCATATACTGCCTCTCCCTCACGTGCGCCGCCTCCCTCTTTGAAAGCATTACTGCTTCGCAGGACGAGGTGACGGCTACCCATGCACTCTAATGTCCGCCTGTGTACCTTACGTGAGCGAGAAGTTTAAATAAATAAATGAATGGTAACACAATTAGGATAACTACCTTACTACGCTAGGCCACCTCATAGTGGATACTTTATAGCCACACGTTAGGCTATTTGAAATGTATTAAAGACTAGTTTCCGGCGGCGGCTTCGCCCGCCTGGTATGTTGATGAAAAGTCTATGATCTTCCCCAGAGTTCCAAGTATCCTCTTAAAATCGATCCAGCCGTTTCGGAGGTGACCTGGAACAAGTAGATTTTTATTTCATGATAACTACAAATTATACGCGATGAAGTCACGGGCAGGAGCTACAATAATATAACACCTTTGCGCTATAAAATAATCGAAATTAGCATAGAACGGCAGCTACGCAGACGGATAAGGACGACGAGCTTAGACGACGACTACGACGACGATGACGTTAGAGCTTTTGTCTTTCAACTTGTATATAAATAGCGGTAAATCTTTATAGTCTATGCTAATAATCGTATGTTCTTAACTCATTTGACGTTTAAATCGGGTGTTAAATCTTTGTACGGATGATTATTGAATAATGGATAAGCAATAACACTAAAAGTGGTTTTTTTTTGGGGATAACATCTCGCAGGTCAATCTAGGAGGTTGTCGGCAGCATAACCGGGCTTGCCTGTGACTGCCTTAATAAATTAAGGCCTCAAAGCCAGGGCTTAAGAACTTAAAACTAAGCGACTACACGCTAAGGGCACCTCCTGTGGGGTAAGGACCTCGGCTTAGGGCGTCGCTGGAAGAGGGCAGCAAGGGACGGGTTGGATCCGAATGAACTAACAGTGATAATAACATCGTTGATGGAAGAAGGAGATCAGAGCGGAGGAGACCAGGTTGTGAAGTCTAGCCACCAACGTTTCGTCGCCTATCAGCCTTTTTGAGTAATCATCGGTCTTTACATCTTTGTATACGAATTAGCTCATACTGAAGTAGAACAAGTACAGGCTGATCTTCAAAGTTCGTTGAAAATGAAGCACTCAATTTCCAACTTTTTATGACAACTAGTCCTCCACCTTTATGAAAGCCCGTTTTTCATTATCAATGAACCACAAGAAGCTTACTAGTACCATGTAGATTAAATATTTGCTCATCACTACATAGTATAAAACAAAGTCGCTTTCTCTGTCCCTATATCCCTATGTATGCTTAAATCTTTAAAACTACGCAACGGATTTTGATGCGGGTTTTTTTTAATATTCAAGAGGAAGGTTTATATGTATAATACACCGATCTCCATGCCGGCGAAGCCGCTGGAAAAAGCTAGTTACTTATATAGCTCTTCTAGGATCAACCGCAATTAGGAATAAACATTGAAGTGTGCCCAAAACCGGCTTCTGCAACAAAACCTTTTAACTCACCCCAGCAGTCTCGTTTGCATCATATTGACTTTAAAGTCCGTTAAATAAAAATACATTCGTATTTTAAATATTCAATTTGTTCGCGGTTTTTACTCTACAGAGCTTTTTTAATTTGTTCCCTTTTCAAATATGTTTTATTTATCCTTTTTGGTATTGCAGACTTCTTTTTAAATGCATGGGTTATAGAATAAATAACAGTTATTTTTGCTTTCCTATATCTCTGCATGTTTTATTTGCCTAGCCGCTAGCCGGAAGCCCGGTCATTCATCTATTGCCTCTCTGGTATCTTCATATGCTGGTTTTTGTAAAATATAATATTGCTGTGGCGGACATCTACAATGCCCCCCCACATACGAAACTTCATATCATACCTCTATATTGCTATGCGTATTTACAAGGATGGTTTTTTTGGTTGTAACTATCTCTGTTTTCCCTTATAGTTTCGCCATGTCCGTTCGACCGTCCGTCCGTCTCCGTCTGTCCGCAGCTTAGGTCAAAGACTCTTAGTCCTAGAAAGCTGTAATTTGGCATCATCGATCACTAATAAAGAACTTAGTGATCGATGTTTGGCATGGATATACATATTAGTCACGCCGCCGACAAATAGCTAAAATATGAACTTGAAAAAAACATTTTGTTAAGGTTCTTCCGATACACAAAAAAATTATATGCTTTTATTTCTCGTCTATCCCACGGGGTGTCATTGCAAACGCAAGAATGCTATCGGCTACAAAGTCAGCCTGTATAACTAACTAAACTAAAATACGTGCAACTTATCTTTATGTTTTTGTCATCCCATAAAAGAATTTATAGCAAAAACAGTACCTAATTTCCTTACAATCATTATTACTTTTAATGCATATCGTCTAGCTAGGCGGACATCCGGCCATCCTTCTACGATTCCCTTCGATTACTCACCGGGATTCATTTGAAACGGTAATGACATTGTTTTGTGTGGCCTTCGAAGGATGGCTATGATGGTAGCGGCAGCCATGACACTTTGATTGTTTATTGTCATTTGTCGGCCATTGTGGATGTATTGATACAATTTGTGGTGCGTTTGAAGGAGAATGTGAATTATAGAGATAAGAAAAGGTAGGTGTTTGTAATAGGGTGCAAAGTTATTATTACTACTTACCTACGTTACTCGGTATAATTCCAGGTTTTATTTAAACCAGCATCCTAATTGCGTAGTGTGTTCACTATCATTCAGAATCTGAATCATTTTGAAGAATATTGCCTATCTAAAGCTTCGTAATTTTCGAAAAAATAGTCTGCTCAGCAATGTAAATAACGCGATGAATGTTTTGAACTGTCAAAATGAAAGCCATAGCCACTGTTAGTGTGTTACGCAATTACCACGCTAGTCAAGACTCAGTAAACTGCTGACAAATCTTTTATTTTGCTGTGTTTTTATAAGCATTTAGCTTCATAATGCTTTAAAAACCAGAGAGGCATTATTTTGATTTGTTCTTCTTCTTTGCGCTACGGTAGTACGGAATTCAAAATATGTTCTTAAGTTTTTTGAAGTGAAAACTTGTTTATGCGCGTTGGGAATTTTTTGAAATGAGAAAAAACAATTGAACTCGCGACACCATCACCGACACCTCTTTATATACGTTAGTTTTCGTTGAGTGAGTTTGATCAGTATAAGCTGGCGATTCAAAAAATACACACGTAATTGTTGAAGTTTTCACTTCTTATTTTCGCAATCGCGTTTCGTTTTTTTTTTTTTTGCAATTTGCAGGTCAGTGTCAATCGGGTGTTGATTAAAATATGATGGCGACCGTAACAAACAGGCTTTACATAATTACCGTATTTTTTTTGTTGTGGTGTAAGCTTTGTTAGTTCATCATAATCATCATCATTTCAGCCGAAAGACGTCCACTGCTGGACATAGGCCTCGCCCATGCTCCTCCACTTCGACCGGTCTTATGCTTCCCACGTCCAGCGGATTTCCGCGACCTTCACAAGGTCATCGGTCCACCTTGTGGGAGGCCTTCCCGCTCTACTTCTTCCGGTACACGGTCGCCACTCCAGAACCTTTCGGCCCCATCGGCCATCTGTTCAGCGAGCAATGTGCCTGCCCATTATTGGTTGTCCATAAATAAATAAATAAATAAATAATAAACATTAAAATCATCAAAACGACTGTCGAAGTTCATGTTATCCCTTTGAATGACTGTTTCGCGAAAATGTCATTAAATTAAATCACTTCCCTCTTAAATAAACGGGATATATATGGAAGAACGTTCACATTCTGATCTCAGTCAACCTGTAAAAAAAAAAACATTTTATAAAAAATGCCATTTTTTTATACTCAGATATTGTTTGTCTCTGGATGACTTGAAATTGAACGTTTTTAGAGTACGAGAATTGGCCTACGAAAAACCCAACATTTTACGTTGAAAAAAATTAAGCGCTAGTTTCTGGCAGTTCAAAATCGCATCAAGTGAACTTGACAAATTAATGTTATTCTGCCCAACTGTTTGCCCAGACATTTACAAAAACAGCTGAGAACAACGAAAACAACAAGGCAATGATTGATTATGTTTTCGATCTTTTTGCTACCCTATTTCTAGAAAAACAGAATCTCATCTAACGTAACAAAGGTTTTTTTAGACAATGCTAAGTTATCTTGGCCACATAAATATCTGCTGCCTCGTCGGTCTAGTGGGCGCAAGCTCTACTATTGAGCATGAGATCTCGGGTTCGATTCCCAGGTCGGGCAAAGTGTCGTTGGGTTTTCATCTGGATTTTTTCAGTAACCGCCCGGAGTCTGGCTTTATGCCCCCGTTGATGACAATGGGCTTGCCACGTATTACATGGGACTTAAACATAACATTACTTGAGTAATCGTGGCGCAGAGATAAAAGCCTTTAACAGTTGTAGGTCATGAGTTCGAATTCGGACAAGCTCTTTATTTTGTGCTTTGTACCACTGCTCGCAACCCGGTGATGGAAAACATCGTGAAGAAACGTCTTATTTTTTTTTTTTCTTTTTTCTGGGTGGGAAATCATCAAATAACTTCTCCCGCTCTGGGTGGAGCGGGAGGGCAGGGTGTCAGACTTTTACTGACTAAAACCCACTCGTGTTCCTTCAGTTGCCTGTGTGCCAGGGACCACGGTATCTCTTTCGAACCACCCGTACCCCTGGCAGGCATCGGCCCTTGCGGACCCCAACAGTTGGTGCTGAAATCTCTTTGAGGCGCGCGTGGAATACAACCGCGTACGCACGTCGACCCGGGCTTGGTTCTTACTGGAGCAGGATTGCGTCAGACTTTTACTGACTAAAACCCACCCGTGTTCCCTCAGTTGCCTGTGTGCCAGGGGCGGCGGTATCTCTTTCGAACAACCTGCACCAAACGTCTTTGATCAAAAAAATCGAAGACATGTGACGTCTACGAACCCGCACTGGTCCCGCGTGGTGAAATACACGCAGACGAAGTCGCGGGCAATAGCTAGTGCTATTCAAATTAAATAAAAATACTTTAAGTATCTATCGCCTGGGAAATACACCTAAACAGTTTAAATAGATATGTTTACGTCTAGGCGTACTTATAACAATAGCCCTCTTAAAAGTCGGTTAAAAATGTTTGTCATCTGCAGATGCCAGAGTGCCAGTAACCTCAAGCACAGTTCGAAACTATGTGACATATTCAGCTCTGAATGCATTCCGCTGTCACTTGCGAGACAATGGCTACCGAATGTCGGCGCCCGCGCAACCAAGCGGGCATGCGGGCTTTGAGATGTTTATCAAGACTGAAGAGCTATTGAAGGGAAGAATCGTATTAGGAAAATAATTATAAAAGCGACATTTTATGAGCCCTATACCTACTGGCGTATTGTGAAAGAAATACCTACCTAATCCGCCATTTGGTGTTGGTGGCGTCGACCATCTTAGATTTACAATGATAGGTACTGAATAAATGAAATTGTATTGTCATGGGAATCAAAGGTGTGTACCAAATCTCAGATCGATCTGATAACCCCTTCCTGGCTAAAATTTTAATGACTCAATTTGAACTAAAAAACATCAACAAACGGGGCAAGCTAAATAATATCGTTTAAAAATTTGTTAGCGAGTAAACTACTTTTGACACACAGACAAACACAAAAGTTGACAATTAGGTATCATTCCTTTCAAATAATATTTGGTTCACATAATTATATTTGCTTGTTGATTTAAAATATCTCTTTTATTAATTCTATTAACAAATGCGGTGTTGTTGTCTTTTATCGTAGTCAGTGCAATGTCAATATTGACAGCCATTCTATAGTGGACATAGTAATTGCTTCACCATTTTTGACAACAATTCCAGTACCTAAAAAGGTCAATAAGGTTGTATTATTGAAAAAAGATCCAGAGTACAGCCACCAGGACACTGGGTGTATGAAATCAACGAAAGCATGGGCAAAGACTGGATGGTCATAGCCAAAAATAGGGAAAACTGTAAAAACTGGAGGAGGCCTGTACCCAAAAAGGGGCCATAGCCCTTATCCTAGTTGAAAAAAAAAAAGTAATTTATTTTTAAGAATATTTTTACAGTAATATAATTTAATCATCCACATCATTATTTTTTTAGTTGGGAATTAAAGGCTATATTTACTATAATAATCCTACTTATCCTATTAATATAATAAAATGTGAAATGTTTTATTATATTCTATTCTATTTTTAAATATGGCAAGCAAAGCCGATGTCGACTATTCTGCCAATGTCGAAAGTGAATTGGAAAAGCATGTGTGCATTATTAAAAAAAAAACCGATATTAATCTTCGAATATACAGTTGGGCTTAACTGTTGATCTTGTGGGGTTAGTACTGGACTGAAACAAACAAAGAATAAATAAATTACATACATAATAGGTTGGGGAAAAAGTTTCTTCGCCTTTTTTAAGAAAATTCAAAACATTTTTAATAAAGTTTATTTACATTTAACTAAAGTATGTAGGTACCATTTTGTTCGATAACTTTTTGCCATCTTGTAGGTAGGGACATGATCCCATTGCTATAGAAATTTTGGGACTTCTGGTCAAAATACCGCGACAAGTGGTTTTGGCAGTCCTCTCGTGATGTTAACCTGACACTGCCTAAAGAATTCTGAAGAGACCGAAACAGGTGGAAATCTGAAGGTGCAAGGTCAGGACTATACGGCGGATGCATTAACACCTCCCAGCCAAACTCTCTTAATTTTTGTTGGGTGGCTAAAGATGTGTGAGGTCTAGCGTTATCATGATGAAAAACTACACCCCTTCTGTTGATTAATTCCGGCCGCTTTCTCTCAACTTCTTGCTTTAATCTCATCAGTTGTTCGCAGTAGAGTTCAGAATCGATGGTCCTGCCTGGTGGTAACAGCTCATAATGAATAATGCCCTTCCAATCCCACCACACACACAGCATCACCTTGTTGCGAGTTAACCCGGGTTTCGCCACAGTCTGTGAAGCCTAACCGGCCTTTGACCACGACCTTTTTCGCACGTTCTTGTCATATGTCTTTGTCATGTCGTCTTCGTGATCCACTTTTCATCACCAGTTATCAGCTTCTTCAAAAATGGTTCGGTTTCATTACGTCATAATAAAGAATCACAAATGAGTACACGGTTCATTAGGTTTCTTTCAGTGAGCTCGTGAGGTACCCAAATGTCGAGCTTTTTTGTGTACCCAGTTTTTTTCAAATGCGCCAAAACTGTTTTGTGGTCAATTTCCAGTTCTTCAGCTACGTCGTAACTACTGGTATGGATCTTGCTCCACTTTTTCAAAAATGGCATCCATTTTATCCGTAATAGGGCGACCAGAGCGACGTGCATCTTTGACATCAAAATTTCCGAATTGAAAACGCTTAAACCAAATTTGTGCTACTCTCACAGACACTACACTAGGTCCATAAACATCGCAAATTTTTTTCGCGGCTTGCGTTGCATTTTTACCTTTTTTGTAGTAAAATTTTAAAATGTATCGAATTTCTTCATTAGATTCACTCATCTTGACGGTACGAAAAACAAATGAAAATCACACATTTTCCTAATTTGAATTTGGAATTATGTTCTTTAAAATTTAAACTTTCAATGATACCAAAACCAGCCAGATACAAATAGTATAACCAAAGAGATTTTATTACAAGTTCATACATACTATAATGCGAAAAGACTTTTTCCCCAACCTAATATAATAAAATTGTTAGAACATTAAAAATACATTATATACAACATAAACACAGCTTGGGGGAACAAATCATAATTTTATATATTATTGTGACGGATGAAAATGATCAGCGCCACAAGCAGTTCAGGAGAGGAATGAGTTAAAAGAGAGGGGAAATTTATCGGAAGAGGGATCTTAAATTTCGTGAGACGGCTGTACAAATCTAGAGTTGGGACGTTATTGGAACATTCGAAAAATATGTGGTCAAAGGTGCCTTCCTCCAATCCGCACTCGCAGAGCGAGGAATCGCGGACATGGATCTGAAAATTTATGTTTAGATGTTTGTTATTCAGTCACTCAAAAATGAATTTGGATAATCTTGGCACACAGATAACTTATAACCTGGATTAAGACATAGGATACTTTTTATTCCGGCAGCACGTTCCTGTGGTATATAAATTTTGGTCCCCACGCGGGCAAAGCCGCGAGCTAGTATATTATAATTGGAAATGTCTATGTCACCCTGACAAATAGTTATTGTCATTTTATGACGGCCAAGTGACAATCTAACTTAGAGTGATCAATCATTATTTATAAAAGTCCACTATACTCACTATTTGGGGGGTAAAATAATGTAAATCTTAACTCAGTAGGTACTTAAAACGAGTCAGCTAAGTAGTGTCGTATGTAAAACAGATGTTTTGTCCACAGTTATCATGTAAAGCCGGGTACACAATGTTTGTCGCGATGTGAACGAACGGAGAGGCGTCGCATTGAATAAATAATGCACTTCGTGTACACTCGCACGCAGCGTAGGTTGGTGCAGCTGATTGTAATCTTATGACAAATGAAACAGAGGAAAAAGGATTCGTCCAATAACCTTAAAAATCGTCTGAGACTGGGTTTTTTTCACTTTTCTTGTTTGAAGTTGTGGGTTGCTTGCTAATGGTTTTAATGTAATGGGGCCAAATAAGGAATAATTATAAGTATAACTTTTTGGCAAGTTTTATCTAAATATTATCTAATACCGTGAAACAAAAACTTATCCCTATTTACGATAATAACTCGAAAAGAGGCGTAGGTTTAGCACAGTTAAAGTTTTGTGCAGAAAGCTAGTATTTATTTAAAACTAGCTGACCCTACAGACGTTGTCCTGTCGTCTATGAATATTGAATTCGCATTGGTATAATAATAGAAAAGTTAAAATGGTCATAAAGTTTTATTAAATTGTCTAATGTTACGCGCAACTTTCTTAATTTTTTCATTTATAAGAACCTTCTCCTGACAATAACAAGCACAACAAAAAAGAATGAGCAAAATTGGTGCAGCCGTATTTTTTTATGTTTTTTGCGTTTGTAATCATCAAATAACTTCTCCCGCTCTGGGTGGAGCAGGAGGGCGTGTCAGACTTTTACTGACTAAAACCCACCCGTGTTCCCTCAGTTGCTTGTGTGCCAGGGGCCGCGGTATCTCTTTCGACAACCCGCACCCCTGGCAGGCATCAGCCCTTCCGGGCCCCATCAGTTGGTACTGACATCTCTTTGAGGCGCGCGTGGAACACAACGCGCCGTCGAACCGGGCTTGGCCCTTACATTACTCACCGCCCGCAAGCCCGCGCCTACGGTGGCTGGGAATCAGCCTGGGATTCCCGACGCCCAGGGCGTCTCCTGCATAGGCTACGGCCGTGAAGGCGCATGTACTATCTCTCCCTCACGTGCGTCGCGTCCCTCTTTGCGAGCATCACTGCTTCGCTGAAGGAAGCGACGGCTACCCATGCACTCTCGCTCCGTACCATGGCCTGGACCAGAGCCGGATGCGAGAGATCGCCGCCGCCGATCGCCTCCACGAGGACACAGTGGTGCTCCACCCAAGCCGGGTAGCTCTCCACCGTATGCTCCATCGCGTCCTCCGGGCGATCTACGCAGTAGTAACACCCGGGCGTTTCCTCCCGCCTTATCCAAAACAGGAACCACCCGAAACAACCATGTCCGATGAGGACCTGCGCCAGGCGGAACGTGTGGACGCCGTGGCGTGGCGGATTGAGAAGCATCAATCCACTCCTCAAAGAGGGAACTTACCGCCGCAATTGTGGCGTGCCCAGCACTGGGTTGCGACAATCGCACACTCCATGTCGTTATGAGATCCCTCCGGAGCTCTGTCCACTGTGCCGCGATTTCTCGCGGCAGCGGATTTACGCCCCGGCGTTTTGCCTCCAGATCACATGGCGGAGCTGCATCTGGTTAGACTGGAAGCCGACCCCAACATAGTTAGGAAAACGCTAGACAGATCAGATCAAGGTTCCAGTTTCTAACGGCATCTAGCCATATCTCATCAATCAGGAAGACGGGAAATTAAAGAAAATAACCCCCACAGTCACACTTTTTATGTACACTCCATTTGAAATAAATTGGACATTTAAATAAACCTTTTTTATAGTACGTTCACCCGATTTTGACTTCTTTTCCACAGGCAAAAAAGTGGTACCAACACAATAGAAGTCAAAATCAGTTTAACGTAATGTAAAAAAAGGTTTATTTAAAAGTCTAATCTTATTTCAAACGGAGTATAGGTACATCAAAGGACATCTTAAACATTATCCTTCTCTGTACCCTATTCAACATAAGACCACACAATATTCAAATAAACTAAACAGGAATATCGTTGGAAGTGTTGGTCAGTAACCACCAATGTCTGCTTCTTTCAAAGCTAAAATACACTTGGAACAAGGATTACAACTCTTTGTTCGTCTGTTATTTTTATCTTTTTACACTTTACAGTAAATTTATGAGTGCATACCATTAGTTATGTTCTGTAGGGGGTAACAGTAGGTTAAGTTTTTAGGTTTCTTTGGCATATTTCCCACCTTATCTTACGCCTATTTCTTCACTACACCGTTGTTTATCGAGTTCTGAAAACAAACGTAAAATGGGACCTAAGACAGACCCATGAGGGACACCAAAAAGCTGGTGTCAAGAAACCCGAAAATATGATAACCAGTCTTACCATGGGGCTACTTCGTTGCTTCTTAACAGACTTCCAAAAAGGAGGCGGTTATATGTTCGACTGTATGTATTTTTTAATTTTTATGTATGTTCACCAATTTTTCCCCCATTTGTGGACCGATCCTCAATTTTTTTTTTAAGAGTTTTCTCCTGAGGTGGTCCCATTGGCACCAAGTCAAGATCTGATGATGAAATCCCAGGGAAATCGAGGGCAACCCCAAATGTCATAGGTATTAACAATGTTTTGCATATATTTTCTAAAGCTATTGAGACATTTGCGTATGGTCATCATCATCTCATGACGCTGAGCTGATGAAGGAAGGTACAACCTTCTTTTTTATGTATGTTTGGGCATAATTCCGTCATATATAGACGGATTTGTAAAATTATTTTTTATTCGAAAGGGGTTTATTTCCAAATGGTCCCATTTAAATTTCATATAGATCTGATGATGTGTTTCGGAGACAGACAACGGAACTCTTCAAAAAATGACAGCAGGTCAACCGCGATTGCTGCTATCGCATAAATATGCATTGTTTTGACCCCAAAGATGATTAATTGGTGTGGGGTAGGTACTTTAACTAAAAAATGAAAAATAAAAACGTTTTCCAAAAACCAAAAAAAACAACTGACTTCCGGAAAAACACTACAAAGTGAAAATAACTTTAATTTCGGAAGGCGGTGACAAAAAATTAAAATACAAATCCAAAGTCACCGACTTCCGAAATGAATGTCATTTCACAATATTAGAGTTCCGGAAAAACACTACAAAGTGAAAACCAGTGGTAACACGATACCCGTTGGTAAGACTGGTTGCCAGACTTTTGGGCTTAATAAAACATATTCTTCAATACCTCAGACTACTCTGCATCACACAGCAAGATTATCAGAACGGTACTTATGTCGTAACTCACTGCCTGTCAAAAGCCCCGCGACTGATTTCGGTCACGTTCGCAACGGGCGACAAAAAACCTTTTAAATGTTTTCTGGGGTCAAGCGAGAGCGATGGACCGACCGATTGTTGTGATGATTTAATTTTGGAACACCTTCGTAGTCTTATCTATGGTTTCTGAGACCATAGAGTGGTTGAAATTTTTTTTTGTCAAGATGCAATGTTAACTTTGATGTTTGTGAGTTTTAAAAATATGGGCCAAATAAGAAATTAATTGAGATGGCGCATGTCGTACTTTATCAAGTATCGTCACACGTCGTCTGTAATTTTTTTTGTAGCAATTCTAGTGTGAGTTCTTTTAAGTTAGTCATAAGGTTTTGAATTGCCACACTCTCGTAAAGCAGCAGCAGTATATTAGCAAGCAAGCCAATCGGGGTGCCCAACATCGTCATCTCACCCACCACATAACTCTAATTTCGTTCAACCAAGATGCAACCGAAACTGCCACAACGCCGCAAGTTCTCAAAGAATCCCATGTGGTGTTATTTTGATACAAACAGTAATAAAACTAATAAAAGCGTCGCAGTGTGGCGTCGGCGTCGTGTCGCCTTTAAATGTCCAGATATAACGTGCGTCTGTGTCATAGCTTGTGAACACCATGGGGACGTGAATTCACGGAATTGTCCAGCTGGCTTTTGTTTTGTTTTCTATGGGTGTAGCTTTGAGAAAAATATCAATAGCTTTGTTAACGGTTGTCAGTTTTAATGCAGTTTATCCCAGCAGGTACGCCAGCACCCCAATTTAGTAACACAATTCCAATTTCATTATTTTAAAGAAAACTGCTAGTCCATGCTTCACACCTTCGTCTGTTCGACAACGTACAGGAGTGCGGGTTGTTCGAAAGAGATACCGTGGGCCCTGGCACACAGGCAACTGAGGGAACAGGGGTGGGTTTTAGTCAGTAAAAGTCTGACATGCCTTCCTGCTCCACCCAGAGCGGGAGAAGTTATTTGATGATTTCCCACCCAAAACAAAAAAAACCATGGCGGAACTGCCAAAATAAAAGAAAATGCGATTATTTGTCATTTTACACGCTTTTTATTAACTTCACCTGTATGTTTGTATGTTTGTTTGTAACCGACTCCTTTGGACTTGATTTTGAGCCACTTCAAACGGTCACATTTCATTTAAACTTTGTAGACTTATCGAGGACCGATGACAATTCAACAATAAAAAAAAACTGTAAATTCACGCTTTGGCAGTCAGCAGAACTAACAAATAGATAAAAAAATCAAAAAAACACACTTTAAAAATGCAGATTTTTTAAACTATTATTTATTATGTGTGTGAGTTACTGAGTAACACGATACCCCTTGGTAAGATTGGTTGTCAACTTTCGGGCTTCTTGGCACGAGCTTTCTGGAATCCCTCAAGGGTCTGTCTTAGGTCCTGTGTTATGTTTATTTTAAGAACTGCGTAAACAACGGTGTAGTAAAGAAATAGGTGGTATGGTGATGACTCCATGCAATTTTCAACCACTCGTTACTCTGAACTTCAGCAGGTACTCTATTGCTTTCTGTACACTTCTCCATTGAACTAGTTGTGGCCCTATTTTTATTTGGTATTAGGTAACTTGATTATGTATTTGTCTTTGCAAGTGTCAATGCCTGAACAAAAGCTATAATTATGTATAATAAGTAATAGTCTCATGAAAGACATTTTCGAAGCCTTTCTAGTGGCATAACACTACCTATACCTACTAATATTATAAATGCAAAAATAACTCTGACTTTGTTATGCTTTCACGTCTAAACCGCTGAACCGATCGTCATGAAATTTACGTGATAACCGACATCCACGCGGGCGGAGCGGCCGTCAAAAGCTAGTTCAAAATAAAATGTAAATACAACTAGGACCTGTCCCAACACCGCAGTGCATATGGTCTCCCATTCACCCCGCGGATGACCGGCGAGCACCGATAAATGCTCAGAAATAGTATCGATTACAACCTCCAGCTTCCGTGTTCTATGTCACAGATAATATATTGTAGTTACATGACGTTTGTCGTGATTTGCGTTACATCTTACGTTATGTACTGCCACTGTCGGTTGTGTTATTATGTGCTACTGCTATATTGATGTACATTTGTTTGTTTAGAAAAGGATAGGTTGCGTGTGATGCCAGGCACATGCCAAATGCCTCTTTTAGTCCTTTTGGCAAGACATAATAACGTCTTGTTGGTCCAGTGGTCGCAAGCACCACTGCTGAGCATGACGGTCCTGACTTCAATTCCCAGGTCGTGGAAAGGGTTATTGGATCTTTTATCTGGAACTTCTTAGTAGCAACCCGGAGTCTAGATTTGTGTCTGGTTGATGGCAATACGGTTCCGTGTGGTGCCGGACGTAAAGAATAGCACCATCCCATTTTTTCCCTTGGGTGTCGTAGAAGGCGACTAAGGGACTTACTAGAGAATGGGCAGCAGCGTTCTCTATGCATTTGACCACCATACTGCTATCGCCAACCCGCTTGCCAAGCGTGGCGATTATGGCAAGACCCTCCATCTTTATTTTTTGAGGCGGCCTTTGTCCAGCTGCGTACGTCTATCTGCTGAAATGATGATGATGATGGCAATAGGCTCGCCCTAATTACATGGAACTTAAACTACACAAACCTTCGGGGAAACACGGCGTGATGTTGTTTTAATTAGGTCAATAAAAAGTTTGATCATTTATTTCACAATCTTTGGCTCTAATTTAGGTACCAGCTTCTGCCTGCGGCTTTGTCCGCGTGTGTTGTTTTGTTTCCTCGACCCACCCCGGGTGGGAGCCGCAAGAGCCGACGCCTGCCAAGGGTGCGGGTTGTTCGAAAGAGTTCCCGTCGTCCCTGGCACACAGGCATCTGAAGGAACACAGGTGGGTTTTATCAGTAAAAGTCTGACACGCCTTCATGCTCCACCCAGAGGAGCGGGAGAAGCTATTTGATGACTTCCCAACCTTAAAAAAAAAACTCCGTCGCTTCGCTTCGCAACGCTTGCCCGTAGTGTTACTCCGTTTTCGTATCATTATTTTTAACTTTTTTTATTTTTGCTCGTCTCCTAAGATTCCTAATGGGATGTTCAAAACCAGTCTCACCAAGTTGTACCCAGTAACTGGGTTGTGGAGGTAAAGTCGCTCCATGTATTTTTAAAAAGAAAACTTCTTTAGCGCGTTGGGCATTTTTGAGATGGGAGAAAACAATTGAACTAGCGACACTGTTACGGACACCACTGACAACACGAACGTACGAACGAACAACGTTGATCGTACGTTGAACGTTGAACGTTGTTTAATCTGACGATTAAAACATTATTTCCTGACGATTAAAAAAATACAAACGTAATTGTTCAAGTTTTCATTTCTGTCGGCACTCCCGGAGTGCCACTGTTTTTTTTTTTTAATTCAGCTGCTTCCGGTTAAACTCGAAGCCAACCCATAGCATTTTTTCAACTAGGTTACTAGTTGAAAAAATGCTAGGCAGATTGATTGACATTTTAATAGCGAAATTGATTTAACTGAAAACGTAAAGCGTTAATTTTGTATTTGTCACGTAAACCATTAAAATATTAACATAGTGTAAATAACTAAGTAATTATTTCTTTATTATGTAGGTACCAACTTACTTTTAAAAAGAAATGTCTAATCAACATTTTCTCTTTTTTCAGGTAATTAAGACGAATTTAGCAGCGATTGAGATTGTCAGGTATAACTTAATGATCTAGGAAGCAGTCAGACCGGTCAGTTCTGGGATTAACTGAACATATAAAAACTTTTTTCAAAAAAATAAACAACCGACTTCCAAAAAAACACTAAAAAGTGAAAAATAACTTTAATTTCGAAAGTCGGTGACTTTGGATATGTATTTTAATTTTTTGTCATCGCCTTCCGAAATTAAAGTTATTTTTCACTTTTTAGTGTTTTTTTGGAAGTCGGTTGTTTATTTTTTTGAAAAAAGTTTTTTTATTTTTCACTTTTTAGTGGTTCACATGTGCTTACCCCTTCACAGCGTACCGGCGTGATGTTATGTTATTAACTGGTGTAAACAATTGACAGACATGAGATTTCAGCAATCCCTGTCCATTTGCTATCATTTATTGAGGAGTTCCGTTGCCTATCTCCGAAGTTCTTCATCAGATCTTCACCAAATTGAAATGGAACCACTCCGAGAAAGTACTCTTCCAAAAACTACACAAATTGCTTCAAGTGTGCCTATAAAATTTGAAGAGTTCTCTCTATTTCTCCAGGATCCCATCATCAGATCCTGACTTGATGATCATGGGACCACCTGGGAAGTATACGCTTTCGAACAAAAAAAAATTATCCCAATCGGTCCAGCCATCTTCGAGTAATCGGGGAACATACATAATAAAAAAGAAAAAAAAAAAAAGGTTCCGACGAATTGAGAACCTCCTCCTTTTGGAAGTCGGTTAAAAAGGGGAACCTTTTTAAACGTTGAGTGCGACGTTACGACGCGATTCTGGTAGAACAATATCCGCGAAGTTTTCTTATATTTTTTTTTACAAGACAAGCGTCGCGCCTGTCTGCGAGCCTTTATGAACTTCTGTGACTTAAATGTTATCATAGGTATCTTCCTAGACAAAAATATAAAGAAAAAACTACATACGATTTGGTTAAAAAGTTATATTTGCAAAAAAATGGACATCGGGCCAGATGGTTCTGATTACGAGAATGAATCTCCTCAATAAACGTAGTATTTAGTTCTCATACATAGCAGAATGTACAGAGTATTAATTTAGACAACGGAGGTAGTCTTCAAAACTCTGAAAAATATATTCTATTTAAACCGCCAACAAGCAGCAAATAAAATAAACAAACAATTTTACGAATGGTAACAAAACCAACAATTTAAACTGTGATTACCTACCGTTAACAGTTAACTATGATTACGTTAATGTTAACTGTGTTAACTATCCGTAATGAAGGCTACAGCCGATAATGAGGCAGACTGTAAAGGTTTTTATTTACATAAATAATAACCTACTACACAAGCCATGCATACTGTAAGAGGTCCCTGGGTTCCATCCCAGGTCCGGCAAAGTTTTATTGGGATTTTTTGTGTCGAATCTCTCCTTAGCAGCCCGGTTTCTGGATTTCTGGCCGGTTTGAGCAGTAGTGGCCCAGAGGTAGCGGCCCAAATTTACGAGTCGTGAGTTCCAAGCCAGACAGGCGCTTTCTGCCAGGGGTGCGGGTTGTTCGAAAGAGATACCGCGGCCCCTGGCACACAGGCAACTGAAGGAACACGGGTGGGTTTTAGATAGTAAAAGTCTGACGCCCTCCTGCTCCACCCAGAGCGGGAGAGGATATTTGATGAATTCCCAATCAAAAAAAAAAAAAAGCCACCACTGCTCTCAAAATGGTAAAAAAAAATATCGTGAGGAAACCGGCAAGTCCTAAAACCATAAATTTCGAAGACATGTAAGATCCACCAACTGGGCTCACGTGGAAGGAGTGGGCCATAGCCCACTCCCTCTCACATAGAGGAGGCCGATGTCCCAGCAGTGGGATAGGTTGGGAGAAGCATTATAGTCTGATTGTGGGAGGGCAATTAGGTACCTATCAGTGGCGACGGGTGGAGTATTGGCTAGGGTAAGCCGTTCCAAAGAAAGACACCCACCACGTGATGCAAGCTTACAGTTTCTGCAGAAGATAATGCCCCACTTTCATTGATACTGAGTTGGAATGAGAGAGTTTTGTACGGAAGATTTGCTTTTTTTGCGCCCAGGTGTTTCTCAGCAATACTTAGCAACACCGGAAAATTACCTAATTGTACTTTACAATAATAAGTGGTGGATCGGTGGGAGGTGGGATTTTTTCTTAAGGGTAAGCCGATAAGAATCGGCTTATATTGACACTTCGCCACTGGTACCTATAGACTCGCGCCTTATTTCATAGGACTTACTCATATCCGGTGTAATGTGGCTGCATAGTACCTAGTAAAAACATTTGAAGATCGGGATTTATTTATCGCTATTTCGCCTCCCTCGTTAATTGGTCGCCTTTGTATTGCAAATTGGCTCTTACAGGCAAATTACTTTTTGACAGGATATTTTCCTACTTCCGAATATAAACAGGGTGACGAATTGAATTTTCCCAAATATAATTAAGTCTAGTTAACTAGCTCTTTCCCGCGCCTTCGTCTGGAATTGAGGATGAAAATTAGCTAATGTAAGGACATTAGCTAATTTTGAATAAATCATGACCTAGGTAAGGACCTAGGTCATGATTTATTCGTCAATGTTACTTTTTTTTTTGTGTAAGCTACTGTATCGTCAATTCGTCGCCCTGTACAGAAACCCTCTAACTAATATTATTAAATAATTTAATTCTATTAAAAAGCGCGCGGTGCTTGATATTAATTGATTATGAAAATACCTCAAAAAACACCCCACGCTTTTTAATAGAATTTAATTATTTTCTACTTTTTTAGTTTGGTTTCTAAAGCGTGTTTTTTAGTTTTTTAAACTATTATTTTTAAATGCAAAAGTGAGTTCGGTTGTCACTCAAACACGCAAAAACGACCCAACGGATTTATATGAAATTCGGCACACAGATAGTTTATAACCTGGATTAACACATAGGATACTTTATATCCCGGTAATACGTTCCTGTTGTATAATTTTCGGCGCGAAGGAAGACGCTAGCAAAAGACCCTTTATACAACTATGTATATAAACCAACGTAAACAAACCAAAGTGTTGTGGGTAAGTTTGTTTTAAACATCATTATCGGTCTGTCAGCCTGCGGACCGACATGCGCCCGATAACTACGATAAGCCTTCTGTGTGCTGGTCTGATATAATTAACGAGTTCAGAGGCTCTCCAGTTTAATTATAAAAGCTAGGGTGGTTGTTGTTCATTTTACTACAAAACTTTATCAGTCGGCTAGAAAGTGTCGGCGCCATGTAGTTTTAAAATGTTGACGTGTAAAAGTGTCACTTCCTGTCACTATTATTTACATAGCAAATAGTAGTAGGTATACGAATTAGTGTGGGGTAGGTACCATAACTAAAAAGTGAAAATTAAAAACTTTTTCTTAAAAAAAAAACAGTGGCACACAGTGCCGACAGAAGTGTCTTAGAAGTGTCTATCATAAACGAACTAATTGTACCTAATTAAACTTATTAAACTTACAATTTTAATTTAATGCGCTTTGATTATATTGATTATAATGCGCTATTGTACATGCATGTGTATCTATGTACGTACATACACAATATATGTACATACTTATATACAGAGGTGTCGTAACGGTAACAGTGTCGTGAGTTCAATTGTTTATTACCATCTCAAAAAATGCACAACGAAGCTAAAGGCGCCTAAAGAAAACACTAAAGAAGTTTTCACTTCAAAACCAGAAAAATAACTTTATTTTCGAAACTCGGTGACAAGAAACTAAAAAATACATATCCAACGACACCGACATAGGAAATTAAAGTTATATTTTTTTTTTAATTTATTATGGTCTGGAATTTCGACCACTTGGCCACCACTGTTACGTTAATATGTACCTACAGATTATAGATGAGTAATTTTATTGTGATTGGCACAGTTAAAGTTTATTTGAAAAAGCAGTGCAGAAAGCTAATATTTTTATAAAACAATGTATATCTAATTAAATGAATTATAGTCGGATTATAAACACTAGGCGGCCACTAGTACCTGAATATAAATATCAAGGACTATAAACAATATTCCCACAATATTAAATTATTATCTACCTTCCAAGAAGTAATCACATAATTAAGAGCAATAAATTCACTGAGATTTATATGCAACAGACTGTCCCATTGAAAACAAATCAATGGTTCATGAGTATGCTGCTATTAATAATTTAATTTAATGGACTTATTAATAAATTGATATATGCTGCCTAGGGGTGACCTAAAAATAGAGATGTCACTGTATGGTAGGTAGGTAACTTAGTTCATCAGCCTATAACGTTCCCACTGCTGGGACACAAGCCTTCTCTCTGAGAGGGAGTGGACTGAAATCCACCACGCTGGCCGCCCAGTGCGGGTTGGTAGATCATATTTTAAAAACTAGATGAGGTTGGCGTTTCCTATCTGACTATACTATGTGAAAAAAAATATCATATTTATAGTAGTCATAGTCTCTTTGAAAGTCCAGACATAATCTTGGTCAGATCATGTGAACACCATGTAGATTGGTGTCTGAAAGGGTATTTTGAGGACCACCACACAGATTGAGTGGACCTGTCCAGTCAGTGTACGCTGTGGCAGCAAGATGGTCGTATTTTGCTCTTTTTTTATCTTTCTGACGAACTGAGCGCCCCCAAACATCCCTACCAATCGCTACTAAGTATATATTAATATTATAAATGCGAAAGTAACTCTGTCTGTCTATCTGTTATGCTTTCACGCCTAAACCGATGAACCGATCGTCATGAAATTTGGCAGAGATATAGCCTGGGATATGGAGAAGGACATTTTTACGCGATAACCGACATCCACGCGGGCGTAGCCGCGGGCAAAAGCTAGCTTCCAATAAACAAAACTGTGCCATTTATTTACAAATAAAATTTCCAAAACTTATAATTTATGACATCATAAACTGCCATTTTGAATCCAGATAATTTGTCCATAAATACACCTCAATATCTAAACAATGTTTAATAATTAATTACTATTCTACATACAAACATAAGTAAGTATAGCCGAATGAGACGTGAGAAATATACGTCAAACAAATGATAATGTTTGTAAATATTTTGATCATCATCGGTACAGAATAGCGTAAACAGAATGCAGCTTCGCTAAATTGAAAAGCTTCTAAAGACATGATACTTTTTGACAGAAATAAGAAAATTTTGCAGGCAGATAAACGCAATACCGCGCCAATGTTTTAGCCTTTTTCACGCTAATTTAAATATTTATTTAAACATTAAATACTAGATATATTTTTGGGAATAAAGCTTGTGGCTTAGTAATAACAGACGTACGAATCGATCGATCAGCACCTTAATTGCGTAACGCACGATCAATCATAATCTGAATCATTTTGAAACAGATTGCTAATCCATTGCTTCATATGTTCGAAAAATGTGTTTGTTCAACAACGTAAATAATGCAATGAATACTGTTGAGCTGTAAAAATGAAACAGATTATGATTGGTCATGACTTCATGAGTTACGCAATTAGGGGAACCTAATCGCGGGCTCGGACTCAATGATGGGCTTGGCTAAAAAGCACGCTGCCTCACCAGGCATCGTGTTCGACAGAGATAGTATCAGTGATGAGCAGTTAGAAGCTAGTCTACACGCACAACGTTATTGAGTGAGATGCAGGATCATTTATGGTACAACAGGCGCGTAAAAAATTAAGAAAGGTCTTTCGGAAGATCGGGTTTTATGAAAAAAACCACTGCATAAATCAATGACCAATAAAGTTTATTGTACTTTTCGATATTTGAGCTTACTCGGTACCGACTTGGTTTTTCAGATTTTACACTTCTTTTATTACTTAAACACGCCCGAAGTTAGGTTAAATTAGCAAGAAAAACGAATCTTTGTTGGCTCCTAACGTTTTAATGGCTTTTTATTTTAGTAGGTATTCTGTTTCCGTACAGACAATAATAATAATGAGACAAAACCATACCATGTTACTTTTTGATATACATTGTCGAATAGTGGAGTAATACACTCCCGAAGTTTGTATGGGAAAAATGTGGACTAGATTCACCTTAAGGTACGGTTGTCGCGGTTGGTCTGTGGATGCGTGACCATCTTTACATACATACAAAGACCCCTCCGTGCGTAAGGCGCTGGCTCAAGCTGTCATTCGCGAACCTATATTAGTATTGACAGTCGTTCCAGGTCGTCAGAAGCCCGAAAGTGTGACAGCCAGTCTTAGTTAGCGGTATCATGTTTTTTTTTGTTTTGGCAGGAGTGGGAAATCCTCATGGACGCCCAGACTGCTTCACTTGTGACGCAGTCTGGGCAGAGCCGGACTCTTACCGGCTAAAACCCACTCCTGCCCTTGCTTAGTGTCCCTCTGACATAATCAGAGCCCTTGCTCTTCAATGTTTTCTGATCGCAGTCTTTCTTTTAATATTATTATTTAGGCAATCCAATTTAAGGAGGTCGGTAGTTAGCGGTTATCATGTTACCCAGTAACTGGATTGTGGAGGTCGGATAGGCAGTCACTCCATGCAAAATGATGGTGATGGCTTTGGCCCAGCTAACTTACTTGGTAAACCACTGTCAGTCAATGCAAAATCACAGCTACAGAACGATGCCCTAAATAAAGAATCCTTTTACTCTGCAATACCCAAAATGATTGAAATAAGTGTTTACTGATGTGTGTAAAAGCACTCTTCCTTTATACCCAACTGCAAAGAAGGGTCGTAGGTTTTTTTACTGGTCTTTTGTGACGCATTTCAGTTCATTCATGCGTACATTAGTACTTATAAGTGACGAGTCTTTTTTTTTTCGTCGGCTATATTATATTTCTATTGCCAGTAACCACACCGAGATTGTCTGTGGTGAGCGGTTGTGGAACTGACTTCACTTACGCCTCTAGCTATCTCGCAAGGAGCTGTAATATCCCTCAACAAATTCGCCGATTTTGAAGTACGCAATTTATTAGACATCAATGACAAACTTTCTCGAGACTCTTTAGCAGGCTTAACACAACAACCGTAGACAAGCGTTTTGTCGTCGGAAGAGTAGACAAAAATGACGTTTCCGTATAGACAGTTGACAGTTTATCACCGAGAAATGCAGACAAGCGATTTCTATTCTACAGTAGAGTAGAAATAGAAAGCGGTATGCTAAGCCTGCTGGTTTGGTCAGATCTAGCTGGCTGGTTCCTGGCTTGTTCTGTGTGGTGCCGGACGTAAAAGAATAGCTCCATCCCTTTTCCTCCCGTGGGTGTCGTAGAAGGCGTTAGGCGACTAAGGGACTTACTAGAGAACGGGCAGCAGCGTTCTCTATGCATTTTACCACCGATCGCCAACCTGCCTGCCAAGCGTGGCGATTATGGTGAAACTGCCCTTATGGGGAAGGCTTATGTCCAGCAGTGGACGTCTTTTGACTGAAATGATGATGATGATGATGAGCTGGCTGGTGTGGTCTGTCTAGTCTGTCTGATCTTGTCTCTGATATTGTCTCTGATCTTTGCCTACTCTGTCTGGTATGGTCTGACTGCCTGTGATTTGATTAAGTTCAATCTTAGTAAGATTGGGAATTTTTTTCCCTGCCAAAAGGGAAAAAAAAATCTTACTACCCAGTATTTATTAGGAAATTCAAAGCTACTTAGCTTCGTCCAACTCCAAACCATACACAACTTTGCCAGGATCCAGGTTGCTCTCAACTCAACTAACCAAGATAAATTGTAATGGACCGCAGTTTCAAGGTCGTATACTGAGAATAACTGATAATTTATTTTAACTACCATCTTTTAACCGATTTATCGATTTTAACTACATCATTTCATGGTTTCACTACGGCTTGTTATGTTTAACGGGACTCTACGGTTTAATTATAAACGGTGTGATGAAAATTTATGTTATATGCGTGAAGAAGGTGCTTGAAACCATTATTTTGATAGTCCGTAGATGGTAATGAACTTTAGTTGAGCTCGCAAAACAAGAAAAACACACGTAGCCTAGATATTTATTTAATTCGGTGATGTAAATCTGATGATGATTTTCGGAGACAGACAAAGGAACTCTTGCAAAAATTACAGCAAATCAACCGCGATTGCTGTTATCGCATAAATATGCATTGTTTTGACCCCAAAGATGATGAAATTTCGGATTGGTGGGGTAGGTACTAAAACTAGAAAGTGAAAAATAAAAACTTTTCCAAAAAAACCGACTTCAAGTCTTTGACTTGGATATGTATTTTAATTTTTTATCACCGCCTTCCGAAATTAAAGTTATTTTTTACCTTGTAGTGTTTTTCCGGAAGTCGGTTTTATTTTGTAAAAAGTGCTTTTAGAAACCAATGTAACGGTAAGGAATGAAAATATCATATTCTGTATGTTCCAAGACAATTTGTCGATGTTATTAATACGAAATTAGAAGAATTCGTGTGTGATTGACGAGGTTACGAGTAAGGAATGGATAAGTGGTCATAGTGAATTCAGGCCCTGCTGAGCGCCGAGATGTCAAAATCGAACACTGTGCTTTTTCGACGCTTTGAGAAGCACTCACTCTGTTAGATTCTCACTGCTCAGATAAACCCAGAAGAGTTGAGACTCCAGTGTCTGCATGGTACAGGACTTGATGGACGCTGCTGAAAGTGCCAAGCTCGTAGCTAAATTCTGACTGTAGGTATTTAGATTACTATCGATACGCGAAGAAGAAGTGCGCGTAAACCCCGCCGCGATGTCAATACGTCCGTGTGTATGTCGACTTACTAGGTAGGTGAGACTTTCGGGCTTTTGAGGCTTGTTATGAAACAATCATCAATCAAAATATTGCATTGAGTGAAGTAACAACCCACCGTACAGTCCATTGACCAACTCCTCTAAGGTCAAAACTAAACTAAATAACATGGATCCCTCTAAAATTGATTACCTAAAAGCCGTCTATTAACCAAGATCATCGCGGTTTTGACCTTGCCACTAATTCAACCACCATGAAACTTGTAAATGGTGTACAAATTAACCATGACATTACGTAGTATTCAATTAATGGAAAGTGCTGCCATCTCGTTGCAAGTTTTGGTAACTTGTTTGTTCATATGAATGAACTTTGACATGGAGTTTTTGGCGGGATCGCGTTGGAACATGTCGCACGAATTTTCATTTTCATGGAATTTAGTGAAATAGCGAATTAAATTGTATAATTTTGATAGCGAATTATTCAATTTAGTTACGTGTGAGTGCACAAGTGTAGTGAAGGTGAAAATAAGTGACTAACGTGGACTTTTCGTGTTCCCCCCAAAAACTCCTACTAGGTTGTTGTATAGTTACTACCGTTTTACAATAACTCTGACTTGACTGACTAAATACGACTATGACTGTTTTGTAACTTCGTGCCCGATATCGGGCCATTTACTTGATCTAAAAGAAAAATTACTTGACACTGGCTAAATGCACAAACCGTGTGAAGCCAAAAAAAAAAAACTTTGACATTTGATTTGACATTCTATCCAATGCAAAGACTACCCTACACTGGCAATGATGATGATGATGATGATCCAATGGTTATTTAGGAAAGTAATGTTAGATCTACAAAAATAACAGACGGACAGACGGACAACAAAGTGATCCTATAAGGGTCACCGTTTTTGCCGACTGAGGTACGGAACCCTAAAATGAAATTATGTTTGTCGGTACAGCTGCTTACCAGTATTTTACATGAAGCGAGGGTAATACTATAAATCCTTTGGTTAAGACTGATTGTCAGTCTTTCGGGCTCCTGACGACTCCTTGACTCGGCAACGGACAATACCATAACGTGCTTTCCTAGGCACGGAGGGCTTTGGGCATGTAAACATATTTTGCTGACATATAACAACAAATAATATCAAGTGTGAAATAAAGAGGGTCCCCGTACAAGTAACGTGTTTTTTTAACAAACCATGCTGGGGTCAGTAGTCGGTACCATTAATTCATTCATCAATTTGTAGTGTTATATTGTACGGTGGTAAGGAACCCTACATGTGCGATTCCGACTCACACTTGGCCGGTTTTATTTCGTTTTACTAGTGGTCAAAATTCGACCAAAATTAATTTAAAATTTTAATCTATATAAATAAAAATGAATGTTGCTAAAGGCAAAACTCGAGAACGGCTCGACCAAATTGTTTAATTTTTTTTTCGTATGTTCCATAATAGGCATATGGAAAGTTTTAATATAAAAAATAAAAAACTTTACATAGATGTGAATGTTTGTGAGTATGGATGTATGGATGTATGGATGTTTATTACTCTTACACGCAAAAACGACTGAATGGATTTGGATGAAATTTGGCACACAGATAGATTATAACCTAGATTAACACATAATATACTTTTAAATCCCGGTAGAACGTTCCCGCGGGATAATTTCCGACTTTTAAAATATAGAAACACAATCTTTTGTAAATTGATATTTTGCACGAAGTATCAGATTGTCATAACTTGGTAGGAGCTCACCCAACAAAGTTGTGTCAGCTAGAAAACGCTTTATGCCTTCGAACAGGCTGTCATAACTTAGTAGGAGCAGTTGTCACATAGCAGCGTTCCCTTCACTTATAGGAGACCACAGCATGCACAATAGAGTTAACAAGTATGCTAACAAAGTAAAGGTCTCTCAAAGTAACTCTGTCTGTATGTTACGCCTTCACGACTACATGAATGTTGGTATAAAGATGCTTAGACCTTGGAGAAGAAAATAAGCTACTCAAAGTACTAATCCTGCGCAGACGAAGTCGCGGGCACCACCTAGTCAACAATAAATAAACTTGAACTGTGCCAAATTTCATACTCCTGCGTCCGCGTAATTTTCGTAAAAAGGTGTACAAAGTTTTTGGTACACGTATAAATACCTATTCATTATTCCTACATTGAATACACCTTACAAATAATAAAGCACTAACTCGTTTCAGGCCATTCTAAATTTAGCCCAAAGCATTCACTGCAAAAGTGTAACGCAAATAATACTAAAATTGGAACACAGATATCTGTTGTTACAAACTCGAACATTAGATGTAGGTGACCGATAACAGCAGGTGCTAAAACCGTAGTCACCTGTACACTATCAGAGAACTTATTATGTGTGGTGATAGGTTAAGAAATCCTATTACATTTGAGACGTTTTCAAATGTAACCAAAGACTGACTCCTGAACCGGAGTCGGAGTTTTCTCATTCTTACTTAGTATAAAACAAAGTCGCTTTTCGTGTTGGTACGCGTAGATCTTTTAAACTACGCAACGGATTTGAATGCGGTTTTCATCAATAAACAGAGTGATTCAATATAAAGGTTATGTATAATACACCGACCTCCACGCGGGCGAAGCTGCTGACAAAAGCTACTACATAAACATATCCAGCCCGCTGGGAATGTTCAACACCGTCTACCAGGCAATATGTGTGGGCTGTTATACAAGCGGTGTATACCTACGCCGTAGAAGATGGAGAAAATTGTTCAGTTTGATGGCCTGTACCACAAACTTTTTTACAGATCTTTGAAAACTATCCCTGTAAAGGCTGAGAATCAGCTCTTTGTGAATATCAAAATAAAATTAGCCCCCAGGTCCCCCAAAACGCCCGCCCTTCACCTCTTCCTAGTGCTTTAGCTGGGAAAAATAAAATAGCGCAACAAACTACCTAGCTTTTTTGGTTGTAAGACATGGTTCGGTTTCCCCGCGGTGTTTCTCAATGTATATCGTCACCTTTTATTTCTGAATTAATTTTAATGTCCTTTCTCCGAATATTTTATATTTGTATAGACTACAGAACCATTTTCATAAAAAACAATTCTATTAAACACCATGTATAAGTACTAACTAAATCATTAACATAAGCAATTTGATGTAGGTATCGTTCTTAATTTCGTTGCACTAACCAGTCACATCCTCCTCATCCTATCAGCCGAAAGACGTCCACTGCTGGACATACGCCTCCCCCAAAACGGGGGGATTTGCCATAATCGCCACGCTTGGCAGGCGGGATGACGATCGCAGTATAGTCGTCAAATGCATAGAGAACGCTGCTGCCCATTCTCTAGTAAATCCCTTAGTCGCCTTCTACGACACCCATGGGAAGAAATGGGACATAATTAGTCACATAATGAGTTGGAAACAAGCACTTTGTAAACAGTCCTCCAAAACGCCCGCCCTTCACTACTTCCTAGTGCTTCAGCTGGGAAGAAAAAATGGCGCAACAAACTCCCCAACTTCGATATTTTTGTTTTAAGTTATGATTTCGGTTTCCTTGCGATTTTATTTATGAGTTTACCTTTTAATTGATTAGTCCTTTCTACGACTACTTTATTATTGTACACACGACAGAACCATTTTCCTAAACAAACAACTATTATTCAGCTTGTATGAGTACTAACTAAATCATTAGCATAAGCATTTTGATCTACGATTGTCATTTCGTGCCACTAGTCACATACAAATAGGCTGTGTCTAGTTGAATCTCATGCTCGGACGCGCACGCGCTGCATTTCGCAATGAACAGTTACTCTGCGGCGATGAGTTTGTGTGTGTGTGTGATATAAATTGTGTCCGTATGTGTTACGTGGGGTTACGAATCTAGGTTTTACTGGTTGTTTATTTTTGTTATTGTAGATATTCTTTACAGTGTACTCTTGTAGTGAAAACTTCTTTAAGCGCACTTTGCGCTCTTTGTAACTAAGTAAATATGAAAGTAAATGAAGCAAAAGGTATGTAAGGATCGTATCAGGTGGCGTTCTGGGCCCCAATTCTGTATCGTTTTAAATTAAAAAATAAATTATATATTTAAAAAGTAGCCTAAGTTACCAGCCGTTTCAGCATTGAGAAGAAGAAGTGGCGCAACAACCTCCCCAACAGCACAGCTGTCTGTTCAGTCAGAAGAACTTGATTCTATAGAATAGAAAGTAATGAACACATGCCCTATGTTAAGGTTATATAATCATGGCCATTAAAATTCTTATGCATAAAAATACTAACGCCATAATACGTTAGTATTTTTAATATTATTAAGCACTAGCTTTTGCCAGCGGCTTCGCCCGCGTGGAGGTCGGTGTATTATACATGTAAACCTTCCTCTTGAATCACTCTATCTATTAAAAAAACCCGCATCAAAATCCGTTGCATAGTTTTAAAGATTTAAGCATACATAGGGATATAGGGACAGAGAAAGCGACTTGGTTTTATACTATGTAGTGATACGGATGTTTATTGAAATAACAATAATCAACTTTTTTAACCATGGATCAGTGTACCTATCTGTTACTTCTATAATATAAGTACCTACGTAGCAAGAAAGAATAATAATTCATGATTATAAATGAAACAAAATGTTTTTAGCTCATGCAATTTTTGCTTTACTCACGAAATTCAATGAAATCACGAGGCGCGGACGCGACAGTCCCGCCTGAAATCGATACCACTTCAAACCGTAAGCGACTTATCATTATCTGTTGCCAAAGCATTGAAAAGCGGATATTCCTGAAAAAGGACACCTTTTACTATGAATAAAAATATAAAACTTGGAATTTCAACTGGAAAACGAAACTTAAAAAAACGAATTGCAAGAAAATACATTCATTTTTACAAGCATTTATTTACTTTTCTCCTATCCCGGTCTGCCTATCTGAAATCACATCTTGCAAGTCAAATTTGACCCACTTCCCGGTTTCCGATTAAGCTTAAATTTTGCATGCATATCATGTAAATCGGATGACACTGCAATATTATTGTAACGTGGGGCTGATCTGCAGGCTTAGCATGACGCTTTTTATTTCTACTCTACTGTAAAATAGAAATCGCTTGTCTAAATTTCTCGGTGAAAAACTGTCAACTGTCTATACGTAAACGTCATTTTTGTTTACTCTTCCGACGACACAACGCTTGTCTACGGTTCTCGTGGTAAGCCTGCTGATGAAGGACCCGGAAGGTGGCTGTAGGAACACGCAACCTCATCTAGTTTTTAACCGACTTCAAAAAAAGGAGCTGGTTCTCAATTCGACCGTATGTTCTTTTTTAATGTTTGTTACCTCATAACTTTCGACTGTGTGAACCGATTTTTTATTTGAAAGCTCGTGCTTCCCGTGTGGTCCCATTTCAATTTCATATAGATCTGATGACGAGTTTCGGAGAGAGACAACGGAACTCTTCAAAAAATTACAGTATATAAACCGCGATTGCTGCTATCGCATAAATATGCATTGTTTTGAACCCAAGGATGATGAAATTTCGAATTAGTGGGGTACTTTAGCTAAAAAGTGAAAAATAATAACTTTTTCCAAAAAAAAACAACCGACTTCCGAAAAAACACTACAAAGTGAAAAATTACTTTAATTTTGGAAGGCGGTGACAAAAAATTTAAATACATATCCAAAGTCACCGCCTTCCGAAATTAAAGTTAAGTATTTTTCACTTTGTAGTGTTTTTTCGGAAGTCGGTTGTTTTTTTGGAAAAAGTTATCATTATTAAGTCCCATCCCATGTAATAGGGGGCGTACCGATTTTGCCATCAACCGGGCATTCATACTTCGGACTGCTACTGAGGAATCTTTAAGGCCATGATAACTATAAATAGTCTCGTTATGAGCGATAATAGTTCTTATTGCAATCCGATACGGGTTAAAATCTGTTGTAATAAATTCGAATAATAAATTAGCAAGCGTATGTCGTAAAAATGCAAAAAAAAAACCTGTAAAATTAGATATTAACTATTTAAGAATAAATAGTCCATCACTGAATGCAGTTTGGAATTTGGAATTTTATGGTATATTTTTAATTATAATTATAATAATTATTGAAGGGATTAACTGCTTTTAAAGATAATTAAGAGGTGACTTGGATGATTTTTTGATGCATTAAAGTATGTTTAATTAAGTTTTGAGTTCCATCGCTGTATGCAAAAAAGACTTGAAAATATCATATATTTTTTTTCTTTCAAAATTATTTACGGTTAAAGAGATACACAGCTTTAAAAAGCCACCTTTTTGACCGTTTTCAAGAAATCTCCGCCTTTATAGAAAAACTTAGGAGCACTTTGTCAGGCCTGGGAATCGAACCCAACACCTCGAGGTCATCAGTAGGGCTTGGGATCACTAAACCAACAAGGCAGTACGCTTATTTCGGTGTTTTTATTTTTAGGCATTTTTTCGTAGTAAAGCACCCATGTCCCTAGTAATTAGCAACTCAAATTAGCAGTAATTAACACACAGAAGAATGTTGTTGTGCTAATTTATCGGTTCTAATAACTGCGTACAGTAGGTAGGTCCTAATTAGAGTACTTAGTGAACCCTCATTTTTGTACGGTCCTTCGTGCATTATTTGTTCAGTACATAAATTGTTATTGCAAATCGACCATTCATTTATTAACGTTTTTGCGTCTGAAGCGAACGCACTCGTTCTGATAGTCTCGGTGCGCTTATTGACTCAATTGTGATTTGTGTGCAATTAATTGAAAAAAAAAACATAATGGATCTTTGTGGGTGCTGCAGTGATGTTCTAAATTGAAATTCGAACGCCATTCGAATAAGTGGACATTGTGATTTATTTGTGTTCACGGAAACGTCGAATGAGCTTGGAAATTATGTAAGTTTTTAAATCTTCTTCATTCCCGCCTAAATTTTTCTCTATATTGCAGAATTTTGTCTCATTGATATTTTTGGTTTTTTCATAAGCTGTCTTTTTCTTGGCTAGCAATTAATTGGTGTGACGTGAAAATAGTGTTTTACCTTACTAGTGTCCACTAGTAAGGAACGACCATAGCGAATTTCGACCACTGGCGGACGCCAGTGACTGCCGCACATTGGGGATAGAGCGAATTTTTTGTTCAAAACCACCTAGAGATCGCAAAAATAAACCAAATGAGACAATTTTTGGACAGAAATGCTTATAATTAAATTCTAAAGAGACTGACGAAGCCGGAATTCTAATATTCCTTAAATCTAAAAACTTCATAACCCACTAAAACCAAGGTAAAGCGAGTTTTACCCTGTTCTTTAACCCTTTCAGTCACGCATTTCAACTAGCACTTGTATGGAAGTGCAAATATACGCTTCCGATATATTTTTCGTCGCTGAAAACGAATCTGATGTCAAAAATGCAATAAACCGAAAAACATCGGTATCGATCGTAGGGTGGAAACAACCCTTTTTTTTCATAAAAAAATTTATTCATTATATTCATTGTCTATTTCGTATCAGGAAAAAATCTCATGATCACTAGAGTATAATATAAAATCAACTATAATATAAAAAAATATTTAAAAAAATAAAATTACCACCTAATTTCGCAAATCGGGCTTCGTGGGTGTCTTTGGAATTTGATTTCAAACATTTCCGTGCAAAAATGGTTTAATTTGGTTAATATTTGAGGTCTCTAGGTGGTTTTGAACATTCTGTCCCCAATGTGTGGCGTCCGCCAGTGGTCGAAATTCGACACAAATTCGTTAACACGTAAAATTTTAATTAGTTATAGAAAAATATTAACTGTGTCAAATTTCACACCTTCCATCCTACAATGTTTTTGCTACACGTATACATATAGATTACTTTATTATTGGGACACGAAAGATAACCGGTGGAAAAATAAAGAACTAGTGTAAAATTTGTTATAACATGACGTAAACAACTTTTCATAAAAAGAACTAAGCAAGTAACTACTTTCTACAATTCGTTCCCAATCAATACGTGAATAATAAAAAAAGTAGTGTTCCACATTTGAAAATAATAAAATGGTGTGCAGTGCTCCAGTTGCTAACTAGGTAATATTAACAGCAAGTGCGATGCTCAGCGTTTTCATTATGCTATAATGTGAACGTAAACATACATACTTGTTGGGCTACGAAATAAGCGTCAATTTACAAGCGTTAGCGGGAATATGCCCGGAAATTAAAAAATAACTGAATCGAGACCCCATCCTTTTTTTGAAGACGGTTAAATATATAAGGGGCGTTGTCTTTGGTTTGACTAAGAATTTTTTTTTTAATAAAGTTCATCTGAGGTTTTTAGTAAATAAGAACTTTCATTATGCTGTAATGTGACCGTAAACATACACAAATTGCTAAATTAAATAAGTCCGTGAATTCTTTTGTTAATGTTATCAAATAAGAAATTCCCCGAAAATAATTTCCTTATCCATAATGATCCTTCGTAAACGATTGGCAAATTGACAATATATATCACTTTAAAGAGTTATCTTTCCTGCTAATGAGTCGTTAGCCGATAAAGGAGAACTTTTTAACTTCAAAGTCAAGTCTTTTTGGTCATTAGGTAATGAGCCAAACTGTACTTGACTGATTTTATTATTCCAAAAGTTTCCGGGCTTAAAACCTCTTTGATTGCAAGAAACGGCTACTATAAAATGTCGAGGATGTCTATTATCCTATCAAGAAACTTGAATCCTGCCAGGGTCGCGGATTTGTTCGAAAGAGTTACCGTGGGCCTGGTACAGGCAACTGAAGGAACACGGGTGGGTTTTAGTCAGTAAAAGTCTGGCAGACCCTCCCGCTCCGCCCAGAGCAGGAGAAGTCATTTGATGATTTCCTATCCAAAAAAAAGGGATCTTGAATAATGTGCTGAAACCCTGTATAAGATAAAGCAGTGTGGCCCAGTGGACAGTGGTGACCCAGCGGAAACAGCCGCGACTTACGAGCTGTAGAGGTGCAAACCTAGACAGGCTTTTTTGCGTAATCACCATTGCTCTCAAAACGGCCTACCGCTATGCGGCCTACCCAAATGTCCTTTCTTTGATATTGTTCGTCAAATCGTTGAGTTCCTCAAGTTCTGAGTTGAGCTGCATGATTACTGATAAATGCGTGCACTGATTGGACAGGTTCGCTCAATATGTGTGGTTCTTTTCTCAAAAGACCATTTCAGACACCAATCCACATGGTCTTCACATGATCTGACCAAGATTATGTCTGGACTTTAAAAGAGACTGTGACCTCTGAGTTTGTTTCGGCTTTTCTTCTCAAAGTAGTCAGATAGGAGACGCCGACCTCATCTAGTTTTAAAAATATGATTGACGTGTAAAAGTGTTTGTACACTTTTACACGTAACCTACTTACAGAAATAAAATCAATTATCATTTATCATTAAACAGTGAAAGAAAACATCGTAAGGAAACCGGAAATGTTCTAGAACCAAAAATTCGAAGTCATGTGACATCCATTAACCCGCACTGGGCCCGCAAGGTGGATACGGCTCAGTCCCGAGGGTTGTGTCCAGCAGTGGAGCCATTATAGGTTTAATATGATATTATATTAGAAATTAATTGGTAACTATAAAAAAACATATTAATTACTAGTCACTGGAAAAGTGTAAATTTTTGTATGTAATCTAAAAAATCAATAAAGTATAAAAAAAGTAATCTGCTTTCAATACCGCTTACTTCGAGGCCCGACCCACCCGTAACAAACATCATACACTAAAGATTTTTATATATTTATGCTAATTTCTTGAGTAACATCCGACACTATTATCATATGGACCGTTAGCCTCTTCTTTTAATTTAAATCTCCATTTTTATTACTTGAAACAATATGAATAAGTTTTGTTTTATAGAAATAGGGAAGCTTGTTACGATTTACTTTTGAAGTGCGTTGTATCAAGTTTATTAGTACATAAAAAATTAAAACACAGTACATAGCATATGGAAACAGGGGATTCTACTACCTTGTAAATTATAGTCTATTTTCCAGGCTCATATACTAGGTACGCAGACCTGTCAAATTCACGCCGTGAGGTTGGGTGAAGTGAGCTACTAGTAAACTGTCATCCCATCCGATGCTAGGGATTGACACTATTGACAGCTCACTTCTAGCTCACTTCACGTATGTTTTCACGGTGAGATGTATTACAGAATAGCACTATTGTATCTTAGGAATCGGAGATTATGCGGCTTCTATTTATATAATAAATACAATACAACCGTGATTTTTCAGTTGATTTACAGTTTTTGTTAACAGTAAATGGAGTGAAACGTTTTGGTTGTATATGTATCTAGGAGGGCGTACATGAGTGTAGGTAAGTTCAAATTCAAACTATCCAACCTCAATTAATCCTGATCAAGTACTTCATCATCATCATTCACATCCCGACTACACCCACCGCTGGGCATACGCCTCTGTTTTTTTGTGCCAATCCCCACATTCTTATGCCAACCTCATCCTGGTTTTGCCCGCAATGGCAACAATGTCGTCCGCCCATCTCGCCGCCGGATTAACAACATCTCGTCTTCCAGTCCTTGGGCGCCATTCTGTCACAGATGAGACAGAGGGGCGCGTGGCGTGGTGGTGGTGGACCTGTCATCACTGCGCCTGGCCAGGTGTCCTGCCCAATTCCATTTGAGCTCCATGATACGCTTTCCGATATCGAAGACCTTTGTAAAAAATGTGTTTTATCATAACTGTAACTACTGACGTATAATTGGGGACAGTTTTGAGTGTTACTTTTGTTCCAGACTGTGCATCTTGGGATTTTAATAAGTCATAAACCAATAACTATAAGTCATTTATTCATTTGTGTCACATATTATTCACACATTTCACAATAGGATGCGCTAAGTTAGCCCGGGAATTTCTAAATTATCTTACTTTTTTTGCAACTTGCAGGAATGTATGTCAGTTGTGTTGAATATTTTATTAAAAATCATTCCGTGGGATTATACTAAGTTAGAGGGTTGTATTAACGGTTTTAATTATTCTGTTAAACCATATTTGTTACGGTCGCGAATTATATTTTAATCTACATATAGCCTGATACTGACCTGTTTGACATAAATTTAAAAAAACCTTATTAGAAGAAGTATTCATCTTTTGTCTGTAAAATTTTAGCATAACAATGAAAGCCAATAAGTTACACAACTTCGTTACGACCGTACTTTGTAGTCGTGACATCTTGTTTTAGATTCTCATTTATGTGCGTATGGGTCAAGGATAGTTTAAAATGCGAGTAAATCTTTGCCTTTTTTATATTTATTGCGATGATTACATAATTTTTACCCGACTAAGGCGAAGCAAAAAATACGGTTATGATTTTGACCGTTCCGTATGTATGTATGTATGTAAATCTCTTCCTTAATAACTTCTTAGCTTCATATCACAACTTGGCAAATGAGGTATCGTTGGAAGCGTCTTGGTCGTCCGCTGGTGATAGGCTATGTGACGTCACATTGAACTAACAAATAGAGGATCTATCGACTAGATTGTAAACGGATCCTTACCTTCGACGGACGACGGAACGTTAAAAGTCGAAAACTCTGTATTGCTTTGCACAAGTTTTTATGTTCCGTCTGCTAGAATAATCATAGCATCCTTCTGGGTATTTTAATCTGTTCAAGCTAGCTAGTTTTATAATAGAAACAGATGAACCACTGCCGGCATAGCATGAGAACCGTAGAGAAGCGTTTTGAAGAGTAGACAAAAATGACGTTTCTGTGTTCTACGGTATATTAGAAATAGAAAGCATGATGCTATGCCTGCTGGTAGCCACTGTCAGTATTCGATAGCCACAATTATTACCGTTATAGATGACGCTGCGCTCACATCACGTTTGTGCGCTTGCGCAAGCCTCGGGTGTCACCGCAAACTACTGATCTAACAACTTGTGCCCACATCTGCTGAATACGTAATTTGTTGGTTGTTTATATTTCCTTTAACAGCATGTGTTAAGCTAGCTATTTTATTTATTAGTTTAGTTCTGCGGTTTTTTGATTATTTGATAAAATGATGCTCTATTTGATTGCAAATCTGAAAAACTGATCCCAAGTCACCTTCATCATCCTCCTGCGCTTATATCTTTTTATTTGGGGTCGTAGCAGTAACTCCAGCTTTGAACCGACTTCAAAAAAGAGAAGGTTCCCAATTCCACTGTGTTTTTTTTTGTATGTAGGTATGTTCCTCCATATCTGCGGCAAGTGTGAATCGATTTTTTAAGTGGCAACTTTTTTTTTTTGGGTGTGAAATCATCAAATAACTTCTCCCGCTCTGGGCGGAGCGGGAGGGCGTGTCAGACTTTTACTGACTACAACCCACCCGTGTTCCCTCAGTTGCCTGTGTGCCAGGGGCGGCGGTATCTCTTTCGAACAACCCGCACCCCTGGCAGGCATCGGCCCTTGCGGGCCCCATCAGTTGCTGCTGTCATCTAAGTGGAAACTTCTTTAGACGCATTGGACATTTTTTGAGATGAGAAAAAACAATTGAACTCGCGACACTATTACCGACACCTCTGTAAATAAGTTAGTTTTAGTTGAGCTTGATCGGTATAGGTACGCGGGCGATTCAAAAAATATTTCCTGATCCTGACCGTTCAAAAAATACACACATAATTGTTCAAGTTTTCACTTCTATCGGCACTACCGGAGTGCCATTTTTATTCTTTTTATTAACTTTGCTTCGGTAGTTCAAGCTAGAGATGAGAATATTGGTTGAAATTGTTTATTGGTTATACCCCGGTGTCCAACATGATCCCTACGATAAGGGCAAGATAACCCTGGGGATCATGTTGATCGAAATGTCCTAAGTTTTGGTAGAATTAAATTAAAAATAACTTATCAGAGTTAAATATGTCTTTAATTACGATATCAAATATCTTACAGACCTTGACTTAGGTAGAATGAGCCAGTCTTATGAATTAATAGTCAGTCTCATAATCACTAATAAGTAACAATCATCATACATGAGATTAAGCGTTAAGTAAAGGTTTCACAAAATTTTATAATCTTCTAAAACAATTTTATTGAAATGACCAAACCTCACTATCCACAATCAACATTAAACAGCTTCAGAAAATCTTAAAAAATAGTGATTGACTTGCAAAGAAATAACATTTCTTATAATCTTTACCAATTAAAAACAATCAAAATGCAACTCAAAAAATAATTCTTTAATAGTTCATCGCTATCTACCCTGCACAAGCCTCATGACCCCTTGCCATCTTTGGTATACACAACACTTTATCCATCCCTTGCCCCTGTTATCTTTGGAAAAAAAATCCGTGCAGAATTCACATTCTGCGCCACCTTCTTCTTCTTCGGATGATTCCGACAAAATATCAACAGTTTTCTTCCTTTTATTTGACATTCCTTTGCGTACTCCTTTCTCGTACACCTTTCCCCTATATAATTTATATCTACCGTAACATAGTTATAGGAAAGCGATTCATTACTATCTTACGGTCGCAATTTAGTAATATGTTTATCTGACTAAACTAATCTGGTTAAATAGTTATAAATCTACCATAGAATCAAATAAAACAATGTATTGGTTTTTATAAGCAGTAATTTGCAACGATAAAACTAATATATACATATCAGATTTTAAAGAAAATGTGGCGAAAATTCAATTAATATGTACGAAAACGCAACCGTGAACGCCGAACAACTGATGATGAGCTGACTAACTGGGGGCGTATATTCATTAATACGTGAAGAAAAAACTGAATTGAGCCAAATTTCATACTCCTCTGACCGCGTCATTTTCGTAAAAAGGGGTACAAATCAAAGTAATATGAGAAGGAGTGCAGAAAGCTAATATTTTATGTAAGTAATAATGTATTTCTATTTAAATGAATTATGGTCGAATTTCGACCACAAGTTCGATCTGATTATCCCATCCTATTGCCAAAGTCTGAAAAGTGTCTCCATCTACGCCATGAGCTCAATAGCAAGACAGTATGTTTTATCCGCCTTCCGCTTCTAACTATCGTTTGTTTATTCCAAGACAATGATATCGATAGAAACCTCCTCTATTACATAAACTATTCTTCTTCCACTATGAAGGAAGCGTTATTCATCAAAAATAGTTCAGTAGTATGAGAGAAATAACAAAAGAGCTCTATAAATAAAATACAATATAGATTATATGCTGATACAACGAGCGATTAATCCTCTTTTTTTTATTCATTGATTGAACGAATACATACCTCTTATGCGTCGCGGGCAGTAGCTAGTTCATCATGAATTGACATAATTATTCCTCAAGAAAACTATAAATTCAGCCTATTTAATACATGAGACATGCGACACACACACACACATGTGACATATACCAACCCACACTGGTGGATTACGGCCCATTCCCTTTCACCGAGAGGAGGCCTGTGTCCCAGCAGTGGGAACATTATTGGCTAATTATGCTTATGCTAATACAATCATTCACTGCTACACAAGCTCACCATAATATCAGTCATTTCCTACTTCTTAAAAACAAATAGAACTGTCTATAATTACCCCTAATTTCAACCGAAGTTCAAAAAGGTAAAATTATCAAATAAATACTCCTTGTATAATGAGTGCCCTAAAGACTTGTAATCTCACATGCTGTATGTAAACTCATTCAATTGAGTGAAGCGTGGCATTAGCCGCCTTTGTTTACCAAGAAGTTTCTCATAAACGCGGGTAATTTGTGAGGAAAAAACTAGATAAACACTATGTAAGTACCTACTTTCGTTTTCCCGTGACTGGTGGCTGGTGGCAACTTTCTATACTGCATGGTGTTGTGGATAAAGGTTTATTTTTATGGTTATTTTGTTGAGATAAACGTTTTTCAAGGAAAATTATTTTTAAGGATGTCATAGCAAAGAAATTATTGTAACCTTGATATTGCTATCAGTTCGCTGCTGCACGCCACTATAAGTATAAAAAATAAGCATCCAGAAGAATCGAATATTTGCTTGTTTTTAAATGTATAGTAGGTATAGGGCAAGAAAGAGGCAGTCTCATTTATTGAGTTCCAAGCGTGAAAACGACTCTCCAGAGGTTCCGTTTTTTTAGTTTTAGAGGTTTTCGTGGGTGAAATAATCACAGCCTGGCAATCACTCTCACTTGTAGAGTTTACTCGTTACTTCAGTTGTCAAGAGACAAAGCAGAACACACTACAAAGCAGAGTGGACTCAAGTTTGACTGTAGTCTGTTCTGCTTTGTCTCTCGATAACTGGATATTTAATAGTAACCTACTCTTGAATTAATTACGTAGTCAAATATGAAGCCTCACTATTCAGAAGGTCTAGGTGACGGTGTTAGAAGCACAACCTCCGTGACAACAGAAATTAGGGTAGGACCACGTTTTTTTTTATTATTTCAAACTAAGGAGCAGTGTGAAATTTAAAAAAAATACGACTAAAAGGCTGCACCGTTAAACACGTTTTAAACTCAAACGTTCTTACTTCTATGATGTAGATACAGTACATACCATGATCAGCAAAGAGTGATAAAGACTCAAACCGCTCTGCTCTGAAAATGGAAGCCAAAAGTTAATTGGATTGAACTCACTGAAATGTTTCGCAGACCCACAAAAACCCGTTAAAAATTAAATTGCAATCGCATTATAAACGTGAGCCAACCAGCGATGGCGCTCAGTAACCTCATTCCGGAGCGGTCAGTATTGTCACTCGGCTTAATAAAGCTAATATATGCGCGGATACTATTCATCAATATTATGGCGAGCCCGAATTGCGGGACGTGGCCCGAATACCGTCCAATTGGGGCACTTGTGTTTATCTACTTTAGTAGTACATGCACCCCGACATTAACTCTGTAGGGAATCTTGTAGGCCTGAGTTCAGTGTGCATAGTAGGAGATCGTTTTTACGGTGTTGATGAAGGTCCAGACCATTTATCAATGATCAGAAAGAGATGTTGACGATTGGAGAAAGAAAAGTCATAACAATAGATTGTGATTGGCTGCTTGGGCTTAACCAAAGGTACGAGTACTGGAACGGAAAACCTTCAATCTTTCAACTGTTAAAGTATTCATCTTCACAAACATACACTCATCTCATCCACACAGTCACATCGTACATACACTCATTACATACACACACTCATTACATACACACATACTTTTGTTTTTTTTTTTGCCTTGTTTTTTGTTTCACTCTTTGGGTTTTGTTTTGTTGTAGATTAAGTATATGTTTTTGTTTTATTTTTAAACAGTGTCTGCGATTGGATACGGACACTGTCTTTTTGTTGAGGCTTTTCGCAAAACTTCATAAAGGGGTTACCTTTCCTTGTTAGCCACATAAGTTTTTGTACAGTTGTACAGTACGCGTGTCCGCCCCCCACGTAGCCAGGTGTTCAGCTTGGACGTAAGGTAGGATTTTAGGGGGCACATACTTTTGGTTACCTTGGATCCTGCGACACAGGGTATCGTAATTAAAGTATATTATTATTGAATTAAAGTAAAATTATATTAAGGAAACGGGAACACTATCACAGCTAAATAGGCTTTTTTTTTCTGGGTGGGAAATCATCAAATAACTTCTCCCGCTCTGGGTGGAGCGGGAGGGCGTGTCAGACTTTTACTGACTAAAACCCACCCGTGTTCCCTCAGTTGCCTGTGTGCCAGGGGCGGCGGTATCTCTTTCGAACAACCCGCACCCCCGGCAGGCATCGGCCCTTGCGGGCCCCATCTGTTGCTGCTGACATCTCTTTGAGGCGCGCGTGGAACACAACGCGCCGTCGACCCGGGCTTGGTCCTTACCGGACAGCGAGCTACCCATTACTCGCCGTCCCCAAGCCCGTGCCTACGGTGGCCGGGAATCAGCCTAAGCCTAATAGGCTTTACCAGTTAACGAGTAATAGTCGACCAAACTTATATTTGCAGTCTGAATGTATGGCACAACCAATGACGTATTATAAATAGACGCGTCACACACGAACATTAGAGCACTCAAAAACAGCGTAAACCATAAATGTAGCTACCTACTAGTATATACAATCATACAGTGTAAAGACCCATACCAATTCCTGTTGTTGGAAAGAGAAAAAAAAAACTATTTAGTTACATCACCAGCTTTGTGCCGCGTCACTGGATGGCACGTGACTAATAACACGACAGGCAATTACCTGTCATTTATCTTGCCAATATTGAGCGCCAGTAACGCATCTAAAGGTAAATATATAATTGTTTTTCAAATGTTATTTTAGTTCTTGGTATAAATTCATCACAACTACGCAGACGAAGTTACGGGCAATAACTAGTGCTACATAAATTACATAATACGAGGTGTAATAAGTATTACTAGGTATATAATTACTTTTATTAATTACTAAGATTATAAACGCGAAAGTTTGTATGTATGGATGTTTCTTAGTCTTTCACGCAAAAACTACTGAATGGATTTTAATAAAACTTTACAATATTATAGCTTATACATCAGAATAACACATAGGCTATAATATATAAAGACATTGTGTGAATTGTCCAAAATATAACGATAAGTGTCAAGTAAGTAGGAAAAAATTATGCCATCTGCGAGCTATTCTGGCGTGCGCTGCAAAAACCGTTAGAGTTACACTTATATAATGTATAATGGAAATGTTTATCTCAAATGGTCCTACAAACAAGCCCGCGAAAGCATATATCTATCTTTTATGTGTAAGGCATTATCGCCAAAATAGTGAACCATAAATACAATAAAAATAAGCTAGTCGAAGTACTAATCCTGCGCAGACGAAGTCGCGGGCACCAGCTATTAAGTAATAAGCTGTCGATAGGTAATTAGATATCTCCGATTCAACATGACAGCATTCGCTAGAAAATAATGTGATACTATAATAATTCGCAAATCATGCTCTTTTAAACAGACAGTCATTGAACGATCGTAAAACATCAGTAACTCCTCACTTTTTAAACATTACAGTAAGTTTTCTCTACCATTGTATTAGTCTTAACTATTACCTAACCGTAGGTAAGTAACTGTCGCGTCATTCAGTGAAAGTATTGGGAGTTCAAATATTTAACTTTATTACATACTATGACAGGTTATGTAAAGACGGGTTGAATTAAAAGTAAAGCGGTTTTTGTGCATGGTAAACGCATCTACAGGATAAGTTTTTATCCAGTGCGCAAACTGTAACCGAATTCAGCATATCATTCTAGAACCCCTAGCGCAAAAATTTTACGTCGGTTGTACAAAAAAAATCAGTTGTTTCATAGAAAATTGTAATACCTACGCGGTCAAAATGTATGGAACAGCGATTTTTTTTTGTATTAGAATTTTTGCAGTAGAATTCAAACGTATGCTGTATAAGCAGAACTTTTTAGTGCGATTTTATGTTCTCTGTCCGTGGCTTCCTCCGCGTGGATATCGGAAGACATCCCACGGGATCGTACTACTGGGACAAAAAGTAGCCTATGTTACTCTTTATAATATCAGCTATCTGCCAGTGGAAATCCCGTCAAAATCGGTCCAGCTGTTTCGGAGATTAACCGGACTAAACTGACAGAGAGAAAAATAAAAAAATAACATTGTGTTTTTGCTATATGTACCGTATATACCTATGCATTAAGTAAAAAATATTATTTTGACATTTCAAACGGTCAGAAGATGGTTCAGATACCATCATACCTGAATTGCGTCATCAATAACTGTATTTTGTAGGCATTTAAGGTTATTTATCATATTATTTTTATGCCTACTTAAAAACGAATACCTACAAGATCAATATAGCCATTGACAACATTGATTTCCAAATTTTACAAACCGCTAACTGCTGTTTTGGTAATACTGGGTAAACAATTGTTAGACCGACTTCCAAATGGGTGCTAATGAATCCTTTTTTTATGGAATGTAACGGTGCCGTTTTATGTCTATGGTGTCTACCTATTTTGAGAATTAATTAATTACCGAGGCTGCCAGCCTTTTGGGCACTTTTCTTAGGCCCTGTGATTTTGTTCCGTTCTTTATTTTGATATACATTGACATATTATTAATATTATTTTAAGTTTTTAAGATTATACATATATTAAAGACGGTCCGACAGTTTTCTGTAAAAAAACGGATTTGAGGCGCCATCTGTTTGAGACTTATGAAACTTACGATTAATAACAACAATCAATATTGATAATCATTTTATTGTTAATTATAAATTATAAAGGCAAGAAAAAACAAAAAAAAACTATCCTATCTCTCAAGTTGGAACAAATTACATATAAATGCCATTTTTCATCAAAATCGGTGGACTTGGTGAAGAGTTGCGAACATCATGACACTGGATTTTTATATATATTGTGGAGGTCGGTATATTATGCATATAAACCTTCCTCTTGAATCACTCTGTCTATTAAAAAAACCCGCATCAAAATCCGTTGCGTAGTTTTAAAGATTGAAGCATACATAGGGATATAGGGACAGAGAAAGCGACTTTGTTTTATACTATGTAGTGAAGATTTAAAAACAAATCTTTAATTTAGAAAAAAAGGTAGGTACACCAGAATTTCCTTATTTGGGTTACATTATGAAGCCTCCTCCTGTGTTGAAAGACTCTTTTCTATTGAAGCAATCCTCCCTGATCAGCGCTGATTTATATCTGTGATCCATAAAGGATCTTTCAATACTCAAACATAGCCAATTCTTTGTTCCAGAAGCCAGTGATAGCAGCGGCGGTGACTTCTGTGCGCGGTTCGAATGATGAGCGGCGCCGGCGGCGGCCCCTGCACCCCGCGCCTGCCCCGGCAGCCCCGCCCGAGACATGGCCGCCCTCTCCTGCTACCAGCCTTGCAGGTCGCACCTCGCACAGCCTGCTAGGTAAGCTATATTGAAGATTAAAAGTTCCCACTGCTGGGACACAAGCCACCTCTCTGTGAGGGAGTAGACCATAATCCAGCTCAGTGCGGGTTGATGGATGTCACATGTCTTCGAAATTTTGGCTCTAGGACATGCCAATTTCTATTTCCCGACAGATGTTTTCCTTCACCGTTTTGAGTGCAGTGGAGCAATTAAATACACAAAGTAAAGTACCTGCCTGGGGTCGAACTCACGACCTACAACTCGTTTGGCTCTGTTCTATATTCAAGGTATCGTAATACCCAGTAACTGGGTTATGAAGGTGGATGGGCAGACGCTCCATGTAAAATGCTGGTATTCAGCTGTATCCGGTTCGACTGAAAGCCGACCCCAATTTTAGTTGGGCTTAGGCTAGGCAGATTGATTGGGCTACCTTAGTGCGTCCTCCATAAGACTCAGAAGGACCAAAAATGTTGTATGTAACTGCCACAAGACCAGATTGTACCTTAACTTTAGCTGAACATTACTTTTCACGACTAAATGCTATCTCATATTTAAGCACTTAAAAAATGAGTTTAATTATCAATGCTAAGCTGCAGACATAAGACACTGCACAGCCAGTGGATGCCAGTCGATTGCATTAGTGACTTACATGACACAACACTACCACGTCTTGCTGTGTAGAATTTAGAAACTATTTGGTTTACTTAGATTAGGCATTTGAATACCAAGTTCCAGTGACATTGTGGAAAGAATCTAGATCAACGCAATTATTTCGGCATCCTAACTAGCCGTTATCGTGTTTCGTCAACTGAATATATTTTTCGTCAGTGACAATTTCTTGGCTCAGCAAAAATCTCCAATAGAGTAAGTTAGACTGGTGCAATAGCTCAAAAAGCCTTTAACCCATAATTCAAATAGATTTTTCTCTAATATATAAAGATATTTTCAGTCTCACCAAGGAGTATCGTGGTACCAAGACCCCTCCGTGCCTCGGAAAGCACGTTAAGCTGTTGGTCTCGGCTGTCATTCGTGGATCTTTGACAGTCACGCGTCGTTAAGGGTCGTCAAAAGCCCGAAAGTCTGACAGCCAGTCTTACCAACCGCGTCCGGGTAGACTGGAAATCGACCCCAATATAGTTGGGGAAAGGCCAGGCAAATTGAAACATAAACAAGTGGAGCTATCCTAATAATTTCGATCGCTCTAGAAAGCAAAACTATGTCCCATTTGGTCGTACTGTAGCTCGATCCACCTCCCCTATACCTCGTATATTGACGATGCTCAACGAGCTCGTGGAGACCCACCCTGGATTGGATTGGTTTGCTGATGGATGGAAGAGTTAGTGATAGAATATTTGCAGGGTTCTGTGAGAAGACAGTGTAACAGAATTTACTTAATTTAATAGGTATCCACGACTAATTAATAACATCTAATTAAAAGAGACTGTGACCTTTGAGCTTGTTTCGGCCTTTCTTCGCAGAGTAGCCAGATAGAAAAAGTCGACCTCATCATCTAGTTTTTTAAATATGATTGACGCATAAAAGTGTTTGCACACCTACTTGCATAAAATCATTGATTATATAATTCCCATTTCTAGGTGTCTAGACGACGACGAAGATCATCACCAATCAGTGAACTTCTCGCTCCGGCGACAGCAGTTCATCGAGAGATGTCACGAGGCGAGGGGCCTGCGCCCCCGTGACACCATCCCTGAGGTGTCGGTCAAAAGGACCAGGGAAGAGCTGGCGAAGCATGCGTCGCAAGCCACACCGCTAAACCGCCGGCTTAACGTGGAAGCCGGCTGGTCAAAAGTCGAGGAAGTGCGGAAGAAGTTTGAGGGAGCTGCTAATTGTCCGGCGTTTTCGAGGTCTTTTGAGTCGCCGCCCAGGTAAGAGAATTCAACATCCTGAGATATCTTTTATTTTCTCAGTAAGTCAGTTTAATTTTCAACATCCACTTGTAACTTAATCCACTTATCAATTCAACCACTGTTGATCAATTGCTCATAATTTTGGCAGTGAAAACGATAACTTATTCCATTGTCACATTTTAACAGTACGTAAACAATTTTTTTCTTATTTTTTAACATAAGTGGCGGAATGTGGGTGTACTTACTATACAAAACAATTTTTTTATCATTTTAATCATTTAAAAGGGTCATTGTACTCATCATTATGAACAACTTTTACTATGGGATCAACCCTGAAATCAAGGTTGATCCCATTGTAATAAGTTGTTAAAATTTTAATAATAATTAAATGATAAAAAAATAGACCTGTATGAACTAAGACTAATGTTAGAGCCATCAATATTGTAATACGTGAGCGAGACAGTAGCTATAAACATAAATAATAGCACCGGATGGTGCTTTTTCAAAACAATGATGTCTTTATAACCCAAACATCCATTTGTCCTGAAGCACTTACCTAGGAATCTAGGCAGACTTTTCTAATGATCACAGTTTCGCATCGCTCCCCAGGCGTCGCCTCGCAGACTCTTTGTTCGCGAGTTTCAAACTCCCGCGCAAGTCGAGAGACGGCATGGCGGCTCCGCGGTCTCTGGCGCAGCCGCAGCAGCAGAAACGGAAGTCTGCTGTGGAACTGCTGGCAGAGACTAAGGCTTTCTATGTGAAGTCGGAAACTGTGCTGGATCGGAAGCAGGAGTTGCCGTTGAGGGTGAGTTGGTTAATAAATAATTTGGTCATGTTAATGGCGAAGCGCCAGAGAAAAAATTTTCTTACGGTTTTGCAGTTCTAACTTAATATAACCCTAATTAATGACTAACTATTTCATTCAAAAGGGTTATATGAACTGAAAGGGTTGTATTCACGATTTTATTGATTATAATTCTGTAAATACAAACTTCTTACGGTCGTCTCGAGGGGCGCCACTATCAACTTTCTGCCCCGGTTCGAAAAAATCGTAAATCCCGGTCTGGTGTCAAATATTTTGTTCAACATAAAACCTAAACACTGACATGCAAATTGCAAAGAGAAACGCGAAGAAATTGAAGATGCTACAAAAGACTACCAATCGATGGCAAACTTTATGTTCTCTATATGAGAAAAAATCTAAAAATATATTATTGAGATGGCTTAGGCAAATTTTGCAGTCGGAAAATGTTAGTTTTAGTTCATGAAACAACAAAATAAATTTTAAAATACAATTTAAAGATTTCAGTTTTTTTTTTTGTCTGTTTTTTAACACCGTGAAATAGAAGCCGTCATGTTATTACATCATACGGCATGTCAACTGAGCAACTATGTACTTTTATTATTTTCGTGACTAAATTAATTTTTAATTAAATAATATTTTTCATTCAGGAACATCAAACCAACAATAAGTAGAAAAACAACTCATTTTTTAAATTATAAACAATGGTCTTATAAAATATCAGCGCATTTGTTTATATAGCAAACTGACATCATACCCACAGAGCAATATGACGTCCACTGCGTCCAACGTTTTCATCAAATTATGCGCGAAATTTGAAAATGTAAAATTTTAATGCATTTTTACGGCACTAATCGATTAAATAAAAATGTTGTATTTTTTGTGGTTTATTAACACTCTAGAATCTAATTAAGACACTTTTCTAAAATGAGTGTAATACCATATTATATCAAGAACTCAATCACCAAAGCTCCATCATCTGCCTAGGCTCTTCCCAACTATGTTGGGGTCGGCTTCCAGTCTAACCGGATGCAGCTGAATACTAGTATTTTACATGAAGTGCCTACCTGACCTCCACAACCCAGTTACTGGGTAACACGATACCCCTTGGTACCTAAGACTGGTTGTCAGAATTTAGGACTTCTGACGACCCGTAACGACTGTCAAAGATCCACAAATGACAGCCGGGACCAACGGCTAAAAGTGCTTTCCGAGGTACGGAGGGGTTTTGGTGTGCAAAGATGGTCACCCATCCACGGACCAACCGCGGCAAGCGTAGCTTAACTTGATCCATCGACCCATTCGGCTGGTATTACTTAGCCACAAGCCCCTCAATCACCAAAGCTCCAATGGTTTAATATTGCTTACAGATGAGCAGTGGTCTGGGGCAGGCGATAGCGGCCGGTGGCTGCCACCTCGTCAGCTCCGGCACCTTGAACAATGATGCCTGCTGCAACCCCTGTAAGTATACACTTAAGTACCTACATGGAAAAATATATGCAGAGAGACATAATTATACACCGTGACATTTTAGTCGTCTCACATAGGTGGTCCACTCAATGTATCCGTCATAAAATACCTCTAGGCGCGATTAAAACATTGTTACCATTAATTAAGATAATAGGTACAAAGAAAAATAAATAATGCTTTAGAATTTATGAAACACCCTCCCTGTTAATAATGTATACGTATCAAACGGTAGAAGACATCTATCTACCTACCATTACATTCCATCATTAATTCCATCTCCTTACCAGGGTGTTTCAAACTACGTCATGCGTCTTAGTGAATGATATTTTTTATATTTTTTATTATGCAAATGTATAAAAATATCCTTTTTTTTAATAAATGATTAGTAGTCATTGGGTACATGGAGTGGGCTGCCGTTGTAAGACGACTAAAATGTCACGGTGTATTTAGAGCAGTGGTGGCGCAGTAGAAACGAAAGCGACTTACGAGTTGTAGGTCGAAGGTTATAAATAGAGATCGGATATTCGGATGCATATTTAATTAAAGTAAATTTTTGTTTATGAAAGTATGTAAGCGGCTTTTAAAAACATATTTTTATGCCAGGAACACCGGGAATGCATAACTAGTCAGGTGTATAGTATGGAAGCGACTTCTAAATTATTAGCATTGCAAAACTATTCAGATACATATTTATATAGAATTAATGTTTAAGCCCCGATGCAAATATATGTATGTAGGGTGTAAGGGAGGGAGGGGGTGGTGTGTGTTAGTAAAAAAATAAAACATAAATAAAATACATCCGAATATCCGATCTCTAGTTAGAACCCAGACAGGCGAACAAATAATTTACACAAATTAAGTTGTGTAAATTATTTCTTAATATTTCACCACTGCTCTCAAAACGGTGAAGGAAAACATCGTGAGGAAACCGGCATGTTCTGGAACCAATAATTAGAGGACATATGAATTCTATCTTGACAATAATGAAAGAATTTACTATTTACTCTCATTGTCGAATTAAAAAGCACAAATAATTATTAGACCACCGCGAAATTCAAAGACATTGAATGACTATTTGACGTGAAGAAGTCCTTCAATGGGATTATTTAAATTTAGACCGTCTTATTACAAAACGCGATCTTACTTTAGTTCTAGTCTGAAACTCTAAGTCAGTTTTTGCATTACCAACTTTTCTTCTGTTTGAGTAAAGCTCTAAACACAGCACTGGACTAAAGGTGCGCTTGCACGAGCAACTAAAATTGCTCCATCCTGATCGATTCTCGTCAACTATGACGTCATGACTACATCCAGCAATTCAGGGCAATGGCAATATGTAGCTGTTGGATCGGGTAATTACGGCGACAATAAGAACGATAAGTGGTACGTTTACAATAACTATATTCACCAAATAAAACAGATAATTACAATTATTAGAGTTTTTCAATGAACACATCACAGACAATCATCTCGATAATTTTGACAGCTAATAACGCGGGAATAAGTCGGCGACTATACGAAATAGTGATGTGCCACTATAACACTCCTCCTCACAACACTATTGCAGGAGTCCCAGCTTGTTCCTTAGAGTGGATAGTCTGGGTCCTGGGAGTGCCTTGGTCAAAATATCCGCTTCCATTTCTTCAGTGGGCATGTACATGACCTTCAGTACTCCTTCCTTGACGCAGTCTCTAATATAGTGTACCTTCAGGTCTATGTGTTTGGATTTTGGAGACACTATGGGATTCTGACTTAGTTTAAGGGCGGCCTGGTTATCATTCCAGATTGTTATCTGCCCCACGTTTACGCCTAGATCTCTGAATAATGACCTGAGGTGCACGGCTTCTTTGGCGGCCTCAGTGAGTGAAACATACTCAGCTTCTGCTGTGGACAGGGCTACGCTTCTCTGCTTCTTAGACGCCCAGCTGATGGCTGCTCCAGCATACTTGAAACTGTACCCAGAACATGACTTTCGGTCCATTTTGCAGGCACCCCAATCAGCATCAGCCATGCCTTCTAAAGGTTTCTGTGCTTTTGTGTATGTTAGTCCAATGTCCATTGTACCCTTTAAATAGCGTACGACTCGCTTTGCCGACTTGAAATGATCCTTCCCAAAACAGTCGTTGAATCTGGATAAGTAGTTTACGGCGTACGATATGTCGGGTCTGGTGGCTACTGATAGGTACATCAGCATTCCGATCAAGTTTCTATAAGGTAAGTTCCCCTCGTTTTCATTTTTATTTGGTTCTAGGTTCAGGTTGACTTCCATTGGTGTAGTAGCAGGATTGCATTCTTCCATCTTAAATTTCTTTAGTATTTCTTGAATAAAGTTCTTCTGTGTCAGTTTAATTTCTTTTTCTCCATATATTATATCTATTCCTATGAGGCGTTTCGGCTTTCCCAGGTCTTTCATTTCAAATTTTTCATTTAATATCTTCTTAATTTTACCAAGTTTTCTAGGGCAGGAATAGGCTATAAGTAGGTCATCTACATAAATTGTGATAATTACCTTTTCTCCTCCTTTTGCCATTATGTATACGCATGGATCAGCCTTTGATGCTTCAAATCCATGGTTCTTTAGCTCTGTATCTAATTTAGTATACCACTGCCTTCCCGCTTGTTTTAAACCGTAGAGAGCCTTTGTGAGGTGACATACCTTCTCTTCTTCTATGCTCTTTATATCTTCTAGCATCGTCTTTGCCTTGTTGTATAAAGTGAAATCATCTTTGTCACATGCCTCTACCATAATCTCTGCAATATACTGTTCTACATACTCTGGTAGTTTCATGAAGATGTTCTCTTGTATTTCACCATTTAGGTATGCTGTAGTAACATCCATTTGGTTTAGTTCTAAGTTCTCTTCTATTGCTAGTCCTATCACAGATCTAATGCTGCTTAATTTTGTTACAGGTGCAAACGTCTCGTTGAAATCTATTCCGGGACGTTGTCCAAAACCTCTAGCTACTAGTCTGGCTTTCTTTGTCTCTTCATTTCCAGGATTTTGTTTCCTTTTAAGGACCATCTTGTTATCTATTACCTTCATGCCTTTTTCCTTTTTTACAATTTTCCAGGTTTCATTCTTAACATGTGCCTTTATCTCTGCTTTGATAGCCTCATGCCATTCTGAGTTTATTCCATAACTAGAGTCTGCTTCACATAAGTAAGTCAGTTCATTTATATCTGTTTCGTCTGATGGTTCATGATATTCATCAGAAGAGGATTCTTGGTTTAGCACATAATCTTGCTGCCAGATAGGAGCCTTTATTTCTCTATGTGGTCTTACATTTTCATAGCTTCTAATGTTAACATCCTCTTGACATATACTTTCTCTAATTTCGGGTTCATCATCATGAAAAGTTGTTTCTTCTTCAGGATGTTCAGATGCTTCTTCTAGGGCTTCAGGGACTGTTTGTACAGGTTTGTGAGTGAATTTGACTTCTATTACAGGTAAGTTTTCTTTCTTCTTTCCCTGTTCTTCATTTTTGTTCTTTTGTACGTTCTTACTCATCTTCTTTTCTTTTTCAGGTTGCAGCTGTTCCTGTTTGTCAAAGAGATTTTCATAATTTTCATTATGGTTGCTGTTGTTTATGTAAAACATCTTGTCAATGACTTTCACGTCTCTGCTAATGATTACATTTTCTTTTTCAGGAATGTAGATGCGAAAACCTTTCGCATTCTGTGCATAACCCATGAAAATTCCTTCAGTAGATTTTGGTGTGAATTTACCTTTCCTGTGTTTATCCAGTACGAATGCTTTACTTCCAAATACCTTCAGATGATTTCCAGATGGAATACGTCCAGTCCATTTTTCGTAAGGTGTATGTCCTTTCAGAGCTTTTGCTGGGCTTCGATTGATGAGGTAATTCGCTGTGTACACCGCTTCAGCCCACAATTTTTGAGGTATGTTTCCTTCAATCATTAAGCAACGGGCTTTGTCAAGCAGCGATCTATTTTTGCGCTCACTTTGACCATTCTGCTGCGGTGTGTATGGCGCTGTAAATCTCCTCCTGATTCCATTTTGTCTGAGGTATTCATCAAATTCTCTGTTGGAGTATTCCATTCCATTATCGGACTGTAGACTTTTTATTTCTTTATTATGGAATTTCTGTACCTTGCTCTTGTATTCTTTAAACTTCTCAAATACTTCATTCTTGTGTGAGATGAAGTATATGCAACAGTACTTTGTATAGTCGTCCAAGAATGTTACAAAGTACTTTGCTCCGGCCAAGGTTTCAGTATTAATCGGCCCGCACACATCACTGTGGATTATTTCTAATGGTTGTGTAGACTGTGGTCCATTCAAAGAAGCAAATGGCAGCCTTGTCATTTTTCCCTTTATGCACACTTCACATGCAGGTAAAGACTCACCTTTAAGTTCTAGGCCCTTTATTAGATTTTTATTTGCAGCTAACTTCAGGTCATTTTCATTCAAGTGGCCAAGTCTTCGATGCCACATTTCAATATTTCTTGAACTTTGCTTGCTTGCCATATTAGCTTTTTCTCCTTTTGTGTAGTACAAGCCATTTTCCTTTACAGCTGTTAAAATTATTTCACTGTCCTTGTCTGTAACGTATGCTTTATCTTTAGTAAATAAGACACTGTTACCTTTTTCAGTGATTTTTGCAACTGACAGCAAGTTGGTTGCTAAGGTAGGTACATATAGAGTATCATGGAGGTTATAAGTATCATTGTTTATGTTAAGACGCACTTTTCCCATTCCCTCTATTTTTGTTGTGTGGCTTTCCGATGCTAACCTCAAAGATCCGGTTTCCGAGTCAATATTTTCAAACATGTTCTCTTGCGCACACATATGAGAGGTACAGCCGCTGTCCAGACACCAGGTATTTTCAGAGGTGACAGACAAACATGTAGGTGTTATGCTAAAATTCTTTTCTTCTCTTTTCTTGAAGGATTGTTTTTTATTTTTATTACTCCAACACTCTTCATTTGTATGTCCTTTCTTCTTACACCTGTGACAATATTTTCCCTTCTTCTTAGCATAAAATGCACCTTCGTTATGTTCTCTTTGTGTTTCTTTACTTTTTCTAGCTTCACTTTCCTCTACTATTTTGATTTTTAGCTCTTCAGGTTTAGGTAGTTTATCCCTCGACTCGACTGCTATGCGGAAGTTTTCATATGAAGCAGGTAAGCTATATAACATCATGATGCTTAGAAGGTCAGGATGTAAGTCTATGTCCATGTCAGCTAGCTTATCAATAATGTCCATGAAGTTGTTTAAGTGTTCACGAACGTCGCCAGTATCTTGTTTTTTTAGTATAAGCTGCTTTAACAATGTTGCTTTTCTGGCTGGACCTGTGCTCTGGTATATACTTTTTAATGTGTGCCATACCTCGTATGATGTTTTACATCCCTTTATCTGTTTGAGTTCCGACGGTGAAATTAGTAACAATAGCTCGGAACGTGCCAGCAAGTCTTTTTGGTTAAATGCTTGTTTCGCTTTGTCGTCACTTTCAGGAGCAGTTATGTCGCCACTTACGTAGCCCCATAGTCCATTTTTAATAAGCACTGCTTGAGCCTGGAGGCACCACGTATCGTAATTTTCTTTTGTCAGCGCTTCAATACGATGGTACGCCGACGCTGCACTCATTGTCATTTCTTCTAACCACGCTCTGCTACCAATTGTTGGATCGGGTAATTACGGCGACAATAAGAACGATAAGTGGTACGTTTACAATAACTATATTCACCAAATAAAACAGATAATTACAATTATTAGAGTTTTTCAATGAACACATCACAGACAATCATCTCGATAATTTTGACAGCTAATAACGCGGGAATAAGTCGGCGACTATACGAAATAGTGATGTGCCACTATAACAGTAGCAACTTGTTGTCAGAGATACAGTCACACAATATCGTGCAATATGGAGCAACTTAAAAAAACTAGGCAATACGCCGCCCCCGCCGCCACCGCCGCCGGCCGGTTCCTCTCGCAAAAACGAGACGTAGTTATACATACAAACGAAATAAGAAAAAAAAATTACTAAAAATTTCCAAACCGATTGGATACTCGGCAACTCATGAAATATATGGAGCATTCAGAAGCAATATTCCCGAAACAAATCCGCAATTTATTGTTGTTGCTCCAGATTGATCCACTTAATTGATCCATTAGTGTTGCCGAGCAATAATTGCCAAAAAAATTGCCCGTGTAAGAGCACCTTTAGTTGTCAGTTTTGTAAAAGGAGCTGTATTTCAAGTTCAGTTGGGTTCTTATTTCAAAAACAGGCTCGATGTTTTAAACCATACCTAAAGAAAAACCTTGTTTTGTAGTAAGGGGGAGAGGGTTCAGTTGATGATTTTAATGGTTATGATTTTGTAAATACATACTTGCCGAGAATCGAGCTGAATGACGTGCGATTGGAGAAGCCTATGTCCAGCAGTGGACTGATGTGGGCGGATGATGATGATTATGATGATGATACTTGTTATGGTCGCGAATTATATTTTCTTCATCATACAACCTAAAAATGACCTGCAAATTGCAAAAAAAATGTAAGAAAAAAAATAACAATGGCACTCCAGGAGCTCGGTTATTCTGTGCCAGGAGTGCTGACAGAAGCGAAGACTTGAACATTTACGTGTTATTTTTTTGTTTTTGAGGGTGGGAAAGTATCAAATAACTTCTCCAGCTCTGGGGGGAGCAGGAAGGCGTGACAGACTTTTACTGAGTAAAACCCACCCGTGTTCTCTCAGTTGCCTGTGTGCCAGGGACTACGGTATCTCTTTCGAACAACCCGCACCCCTGGCAGAACTGACAGAAATTACGTGTGATGTTTTTATTTAGCATGATCACCAAAATTTTTTGTAAAAAAATAAACAAAAATTAGTATTGAGAGTCAATTTTGGCAGCTATTTTACCAATTATGTAAAATCTTTGATTACATGTAATTTATACTGATCAAGCTCAACTAAAACTTATAAACAGAGGTGTCGGTAACAGTGTCGCGAGTTCAATTGTTTTTTCCCATCTCTAAAATGCCCGACGCGCCTAAAGAAGTTTTCACTTCAAATATGAATTTCGCGCGCTAACCTGGCGATTCCGCTTTGACGTTTCTCTCCCTTTTGTTCAACAAATCAGAGACAATTTTCGAACATCACAAATCCATCATGGCGTCTTCGATACGCAATCCATAAAACTGCCTTGTTTTGACATCTCCTCTAAGATTAATTGCGAAGTCCCGGCATCGTTAATTCATGCCTGCGTTCACTATCAATCAGTGTCAACCACATTCAAATCAGAAAAGATCTAATCTATGACACTCGATTGCTTTCATAAAATGGTAATAATATGATGGCCTTTTCAAAAACATGTTTTTGAAAACACGAATGATACCTATCCAAAAACATAAAAATATAGCACCTTTTTTAACCCTCTACAATTAATAATTGTCGCACATCTTTTAAGAACTGTGTGCAAATCACTTTGTGACATTGAGGAAACAAGAAAAAACTATTTCTTCTATAATTTGTTGTTTACCCCGTAGTTCTCCAATTTGATCTCTCTCTCCCTCTCTGTTGTCTTCTCGCATTGAATGAACACACTAGATGATTTTTGTATGTTTGTTACTCAATCACGCAAAAACGGCTGAACGGTTATGGATCAAATTTGGCACACAGATAGTTTGTGTTCCGGTAGTACGTTCCCGTGGGATAATATTCGGCATCCACGCGGGCGAAGCCGCTGGCAAAAGATAGCTATATGATAATAGCGGCTATCTTTTCTTCTTCGCTTCGCTGTTGACAGAGCAGTCATGGCCAGGATGACTTGTGTCCAATTACAGGTGTAGTCGTTCGCCTCTCTCCATCTGCTTCGAGCTCTCTCAACTTGCTGACACTTCTATCAATAACCAACAGAATCCTTTTTAGAACTGCGTTAATGTCACCGTATGATTGTGAACACCGTTAGATTCGAATTTTTTTAAGTTTGGGAAATCATTAAATAACTTCTCCCGCTCTGGGTGGAGCAGGAGGGCGTGTCAGACTTTTACTGACTAAAACCCACCCGTCAGTTGCCTGTATGCCAGGGGCCAGGGTATATCTTTCGAACATCCTGCACCAACACCGTTAGTTTATAATCTATCTCGCGTGATTATATAAACTGTCGATAAATTGTGAACTGCACCATACTGCTTACCGACCGAATAGGTAAGGTTAGGTTAGAATTACGACCAACCGCGCGCGAGCCGACCGAGCGCTACTTCCAAGTTAGTGGCAGTTTTTGACTATTTCTTTAGTAATAGCACAAGGTACTATTCGTCTTGATACCAGTTCACAATTCGACGGTTTCACTTCGATAGATTATAATCTACCGAAAAATAATGTGTTAAATTGGAAGCAGTATGTTACGGTTCACAATCTTTCGACAGTTCACAACCTCAAGAGATCGCAGGAGAGGAGTCACATAGTATTCTAACTCCAAACCTACTATTTCCAGACGCGACAACCCGCAGCATGGGTCCCGCTCGCCGCGCCGTGAGTGCAGGCGAGGGCCTACAGAACACGCTGAGACGGCTGCTGGAGCATTCTGACAGCAGGGAGAATGTCTACTCCCCGCCTTTTGCTGTTTGTAAGTCACATGAAATAACAATATTTTTTCAATCCATCGACGCTCAAACTGTGACCATGAATTCTGTACCCCTGGTATAGAGTACCAATAGTTGAAATTTTTCGTCGGTTATTTAAGAAAAAAAAACCCTCTGTTGCATGCGTTTTGGCTGAGTAAGTACTGCACTTTTGTATGAAACAGTTTTTTTTATTTTCATCATGTGATGAATTCATCGTACAATAGTTTGCGCGTCCAAGTACCTTTCACCGTGTACATGACTACTTTGTATCCGCTTCTTGCTCTTGTGATCAATATAACCCACAAGAACCGAGTATCAGGAACAATGATCAGGGATAAAAGTATTCGTACATCACTTTCGGCCTTATTTAACTATTTGTATACAAATACATCTTGTGGGTTTGTTGCTCCATTGCTGCATGAAAGAAGGACATACCAGCAATCACACTTTCCATTCCAATTCCAATATCATAGTGATTGTTTAAGATTCCATTTTCACGTTTTCCTACAGTCCTACCTACGTTCATATCTATAAAGAGCAAAGCAATTATGTGTTTTTGGTTGTTTCGAAAACCTGTTTACTTTAACTAAAGGGCTTCTAAAAACATATTACTTTCCACTTCAGGTACCCTTTCAGCGCACAAAGTATATGCTGATACAAGACGGCTAAAGGATTCCTACCCTGAACGAGAGACCATTCCTCGGTCACAGCACAACTCAGGAACCTTCTCCGGAACATTCTCCGGAACCTCTTCATCAGGAACCTCAGGATCAAAGGCCCAGAAGTCAGACCCTGACCATAGAGAGAAGATGAACAGGCCCTTGAGCTTTGGCGACGCGAGGGTGTTCTTTCCGGAGTCTTTCGTGATACCTCGGCAGAGGCCCAGTGAGGTGGTGATCAAAAGTGGATATTCCATGCGTGAGTATTTAAGTGTTTGGTTTTTCTTGGAATTACTTTTTTGGTCCTCCAGACCTTGATTTTTGAAAGACCAAAAGTTCCAGATATTGGTCCTTCTTCTTTTTAAATAAAGAAATGAGCAACTTAAAGATTTGTTATTTGAGAGTCGCACTGCACCGTGACGTATGACTGAAAGGAAGGTAGGCCATAGACCAAGCAGTTGCTAATTCTGGGCTTTAATTATTATATTATGGTTTGTCATGATTCCAGCGAGTTCCCACTCAAGCCCTGAGAACATGGAGCTCCCCGAGCCCGTGGTGTCGGGTTCGGGCTCGCCCGCCGACCCCGTGGCCACCATCAGTCCGCCCGCGCAGTACGCACACTCTGCGCCACGGTACATCAGGTGTGTGTCATCATAACAGAACCACAGAGCATGAACTGAAGTCAACGACCGCTGCTAGAGGCGGCACTGTCAACACTTCTATACTAAGCAAGCGTAGCACTCTCGGTGTTGAGCCGAGCAGTGTCCAACAGAGTGTCTCCCAGCGCGTCGAATAAACACACTGTTCGGTTTCCAACTCTGCAGTGCTCCAAAATCCAACCGCGATATTTTTACGTCCATGCGAACTTAGACTTTTGCACTACGACACAAGTGACGTATAGAGATGGACAGCTTTGGAGATGATCCGCGACAGAAGTCTTGCTGCGCTCAACACACAATTTCGGCGTCACAAATTTTAATAGTACAAGTACTACCGTCTCTAAAAGCAGCCGGTGAGAAATTCCGTGCTCTACGCATGGAACAGTGCTATCATCCTGAAATCTTAAATGGTGTCTGTTTGCCTTAACTTCGATGCCCAACTGAAATTCTTTTTAATATTAAATGGCTGTCAACTGTAACTATAACTTCAGCACATAATTCTAAATTCCCTGCATAGTTTTTACATATTTTAAGGTGAAAACTTCTTTAGGCGCGTTGAGCACTTTTTGGGTGAACAAAAATCATGGAACTCGCGTCATCGACACCGAACGCTTTCCAGCGAGCACACTGATGAGTCGCGCGTTGATGTCTTTTACACGTAATTGTTGAAGTTTTCACTTCTGTCGGTACTCCCGGAGTGTTTTTCCTTTCACTAATTTGCTGTTCGATACATTATGACCGTGTTGGTACCATGGTGGTTGTAGCCTTTTAGTATGACATAGCTGATTACTTTCTTAAAACCCGACGAAAAATGTCTACATTTGGGGGTCTAGAATCATGTTCAGTTTGCTTCCTGTGTTCATTAGGTACACCGTATACATGATGACCAATTTAACTTCACTTCAATTGTGGTTTTGACAGCAGTAGAAACCTTTATGGACATGAACTTCCTACTGCTACACTTTTTTGTAACAATTCGAAGTATTTCTTTAATAATAAGTGCGCAGTTGTATGTGCAGGTCCAACTCGCACTCGCAGCCGAGCATGCGAGAGGAAGACAGCGGCTGTCCCAACATCAACAGCCACAAGTCTCTGCCGGATCTGCACACGCAGACCAGATGCTATCCTGAACAGTGAGTATATATTGTATAAGAGCTATGTTATTTTGGTGCAACCAGAAGTGTGTTCCGTGTGGTGCCGGACGTAAAGAATAGCACCACCCCATTTCTTCCCGTGAGTGTCGTAGAAGGCGACTAAGGGACTTACTAAAGAATGGGCACCAGCGTTCTCCATACATTTTACCACCATACTGCGTCCGTCAACCCGCCTGCCAAGCGTGGCGATTATGGCAAATCCCCCCCTTTTGGGGGAGGCTTATGTCCAGCAGTGGACGTCTTTCGGCTGATATGATGACTGTTCCCTATATCTAAGAAATCTGAAGAGCTACTTGAATATATTGTGCAGTACGGGGATGAAAGCGTATTTCTGAATCCGCTTATTTCCATTCAAATTCTCTTAAAATTGCAGCATAGTAAGCGATTTTTTAGCAAGTTGAAATTAATACCTTCGTTATAGAAGGTATTGGTCAAGAAACGCTATGCGACCTAGCTTTGCTGAGTGTAGACCGAGAAGATTATTAACGAAGGGGCGCAAATGTGATGCGTGCACTAGGCGCCAATTTCTATTGGTACGCCCCTGATAGCACTATAGGTTCATTTGTATTCTAGATAATTGATAAACACTTTTAAGGTGAATCTAGTCGAACTTTTTTCCATACAAACTTCGGGAGTGTAAATTATACTCCACTGTTCGACAATGTACATTAAAAATTAAACATGGAATGGCTTTGTCTCATTATTAATATTGTCTGTACGGAAACAGATGAAACAAAAGCCATTAAAAAGTTATGAGCCAACAAAGATTCGTTTTTCTTGCTAATTTGACCTAGCTTTGAGCGGGTTTAAGTAATAAAAGAAGTGTAAAATCTCCAAAAGCAAAAGCAAAGCTCAACTATTGAATGGTCCAATTAAATTTATTGGTCATTGATTTATGCAGGAGTTTCTTCATAAAATTTCTTAACTTTTCACGCGCCTGTTTTACTATAAATGATCCTGCATCTCACTCAATAACGTTATGCGTATAGATTAGCGTCTAACTGCTCATCACTGATACTATCTCTGTCGGACACGATGCCTGGTGATACAGCGTGCTTTTTAGCCAGGCCCAACAGTGAGATCAAGCCCGCGACTAGATTCCCCTTAACGTCTTTTTCATCAACCCCCAGCGTCAACGTGGGCCACACAGACACGCTGGGCCGCTCGCCGCGCCGCCGCCGCCACTCCACGCACCAGCGCACCGCGTCGTGCTCGTCCAAGGGCACGCGCTCCAACCATTCCTCGCTCATGTCCTCGTGCGACGCCTTCTCGGAGCATCCTTCGCCAGGAGAGGACAACTATCAGTCTTATAATAGGTGAATATGGTTCATTGTCATTCAGTTTTCATAATTATGTTAACTGCTGGACGTAAGCATCCCCACAAATGCCAGTCCTGTGCAGAATGCAACTATGGGTAGTTTTTTTATGTAATTATGTGTTTAAGGGAAAGGTTTGGATGGACAACAAGGTCCTCATGTGTTTCAAGGTATATTTACTTTACGATGCACCAAGGAACTAAGCTACTACTAGTGTTGCACTAGACATTAGCAATGTCTCTCTAAGCTTATAAAGCAATAGGATCAGTAATGTTTTTAAAAACGGTGACAATATCATAATCTGCCTAGCCTTTTCCTAACTATGCTGGGGTCTGCTTCCAGTCTAACCGGACGCAGCTGAATACCAGTATTTTACATGGAGACTGCCTATCTGACCTCCACAACCCAGTTACTGAGTAACACGTTACCCCTTGGTAAGACTGGTTGTCAGACTTTCCCGCATCTGACGACCCGTAACGACTGCCAAATATCCATAAATGACAGCCGGAATGCTTTCCGAGGCACGGAGGGGTCTTGGTATGTAAAGATGGTCACCCATCCACGGACCAACCGCGACAAGCGTAGCTTAACCTGACCGATCGACCCGTACGGCTGTTATCACTTAGCCACACAAAAAAGACGGTGGCAATATCCGGTATTCATTTGCTTGGTTGGTCTATTTGCCAGCTTATCACATAAAAGATGATATAATCAATATTTGACTTTCTCGTTGGTCTAATGGTTGCAAGCGCTACTGCTGAAGGGTTCGATTCCTGGGTCAGGCAAAGTGTTATTGGGTTGTTCTGGAATTTCTCAGTAGCAGCCCGAAGCCGGAATTTGTGCCCGGCTGATGGCAATGGCTCGTCCCCCTTTACAATGGACTGGTATACTGCCTAACCCTTCGGAGAAAACAAGCTTGATAGTATGTTACATTATGTTTATCAATATTTTTTTCTGTGCTAGTCGTTGCGGGTCGTCGTTCGCGCGCGACTCCGGCGGCTCTAGCGGCCACTACACGCAACGCAGCGCCCCCGCACACAACGCGCCGCATCAGCACAGACGCACTGACTCCGGGTCCTCCACGCAACATGACCATGAACACGCCAGGTGAGCACTAAACAGCATCAGAGTGTATAAGAAAGGTGTGCTCATACTTAAGGGTTCCGTGTGGTGCCGGACCTAAAGAATAGCACCATCCCATTTCTTCCCGTGTGTGTCGTAGAAGGCGACTAAGGGACTTACTAGAGAATGGGCAGCAGCGTTCTCAATGCATTTTACCACCATACTGCGATCGCCAACCCGCCTGCCAAGCGTGGCGATTATGGCAAATTCCCCCCTTTTGGAGGAGGTTTATGTTCAGCAGTGGACGTCTTTCGGCTGATATGATGATGATGATAATACCAAAGGCACGGCTTCTTTGGATGATATCAAACGATATTGGAAAGGTTTTTTAATCCTATCTCTGCTCGTTCGGAAGTTATGAGAATTTTTAGTACAACCTAATTGAAATAAAAACGTCACTCGGGAGAGATTTATCGTGATATTGGCAAGTAACGTGGAAAGTTATTAACCTACGTAGTGCGGTGACACGTTTGTTATGATTTGATTTTAAGAAACATATCAAACCGAAAATTTTGTATCAATTCAATCACTATACATAGTTTCAGCTTAAAATAAAATTATCTCGAGCTGAAACTATGTATAGTCATTCCACATATACCAGCTGTTATCTTTAGTGCTTAAGGATAGCAATGGGGTTTCTGTTATACTCTGTATAAACGTTTAAAAGTTAGGTTTATCGCTAATCCGGCTCGAAGGACAAAAAAATACTGAGGCCGACCAAAAATCAAATTTTTGCGTCACAAATAACTAAGACTACGATCCTTAAAATGATCCCTAATTACAAATGACAGTTTTATATGCAGGGTAAGATTTTATCCAGTGCGCAAACTGTCACCATGACTTCAGCATCTCATTCTAGACCCCCCCTAGCGCAGAAATTTTACGTCTTTTTACGTTACGTTTTTTTTTTGTATTACCGACGAAAAAAGTCTGCGCTGGGGTGTCAAGAATGCTGAATTCATAGTTACAGTTTGTGCACTGGTTAACAACTTATCCTGTATTTTATTTATCTAAAAATAAGGACAATAGCAAGACATCGGTAAAGCACTAAAAAGGGGTCATCACACCATAAGTCATCATCAACTGCCTAGCCTCGAGCTCATTAACCCAGTTATTGGGTAATACGATAACCCTTGGTAAGACTGGTTGTCAGAATTTTGGTACGACTGTCAAAGATCAATGAATGACAGCCGGGACCAACGCTTTCCGTGCCTCGGAAAGCACATCTTGTTATGTATAGATGGACTTCAATCCACAGACAGACCGCGGCAAGCGTAGCTTAACCTGATCGATAGACCCGTGCGTCTCTTAATACTTACCCACAAGCCCCTTTAAGTAACACACCATAAGTCAATAGCTTTTAAGCTAAAGTTAAATCCAACCCTTGTTCTCAGGCATACTATTCTCTCAACGACTATTTAAACGATAATAATAGTTGGTCGCTGTGATTAACTCAAGACAACGTTTGTGTTCTTTCACCAGATTTAGCTTAACTACTGACAGGTCATATGAGTTACTTTATGTCATTGTTTATTTTATTTGACTGAATAAACCATTAAAAAAAATATTAACGATATTTTCATTTATTGTTAAAAGTTAATTACTTACTTATTATTGTATACAATCAAGTTCTTCCAACTTAACAGACAGCTGTGCTGCTGGGGAGTTTGTTGCGCCACTTCTTCTTCCCAGCTAAAGCACTAGGAAGTGGTGAAGGGCGGGCGTATTGGGGGGACTGTCTTATGTAATTTTGACGTTCAAAAAGTGCTGACTCTCAGCCTAGTTTGAATAAACGACTTTTGATTTTTATTTGTGATCTCTCAACAAAATTATTATAATCCACAATACTACACCTCCACGTACCCCACAGCCGCTACAACTCGTACGTGTCGGAGTACGGCACGTCCCTGCACTGCTACGTGTCGGCGCCGCCACAGTTCCAGGACGGCGCGCCCTCGCCGCCCGCGCCCCCCGCGGCGCCCGCGCAGCACCACGCACATCATCATCACTATGCGCATGCGCCCAGGGTTGGGATACACTTCCAGGTAATTAACATGTACCTAGCCTCTCAAAAACCAAGTTTCAAACAAAAAATCTTATTGTTTTTAAGTACATACATTTGATACGTACCTAGATTTGAATGAAAATGTGTGATCCTAATGCCAATACCATTCCGAATTTCAAAATCATCCAAAAACATCCTGCGGTAAAATAGTTTAACTGCTTAACTTCCTAACAACACGGCAACAGATCCAAACTTCAACGGTCGTATTACAAAACAATGTTTCTCTTTAGGCATGGTTTAATTAAGCCATCGAGCAATTCATTCATATACAAAAAACTCAAGATGCACAGTCTCGAACAAAAGTACTTAATACTCAAAACTGTCCCCATTTCAATGTCAGTTATGATGAAACATATTTTTTTGCAAATTTAACCCTACACGCATTAAATAAAGTGGTTTTTACAAAGTTATGTCCAAAAAGACTGATTGAAAGATGACTGACGATACTATTTGAAATAAAATAAAATCTGTTATTCTGTTTATGTTGTCAATTTTGTACTAAAACTGGGTGTGATAGTGTATAATATATACGCTGCGATAGAATGAATATACGCTGCGTTGAACATTCGATCAAACAAACATTCAATATTTTGAACACTCGATTTATGGAGTGTACGATATATTGAATGTTCGTTTTACTAACCATTCGATATTATGAACGTTCGAGTATTTTGACGTTCGATTTATAGTGATCGATCAATTGATATTCGATTATTTGGCATTCGATTTGGCATAGTACACCCCTAAGAACTTTACCAAAGTCGGCATAAAGTTAGAACGTGTTTTATAATAAAACGGCAAAGGTCCAAAAACACAAAGGTTGACGGAATGAAACGTTCCATCGTCTGGTACAAACCATCAAGTCTAGTTTTACACATTTCTTTACCGTGCAAAAAGCAGAAAACACAATAATTTTCCGCCACACGTTCTCAAATATTACCCTACAGTAACCATAGCTGTCTCCCGCAGGCCAGTGCGCCCCCGCCCCAGTTCCAGGACGAGCCCCCCACGTACGACTACGGCGACTACGAGTGCACGTACAAGGCGCCGCTCAAGTGCCTCAACGTGGGCCGCAAGGAGTACGCGAGGGAGTACACTAGGTAAGGACTAACGACCAACCAATAGGTATATGATACATTAAAGTAAGCATACACACATCACGTTAGAGTATTGGTATAAAAGTGATTTACATCCGTCCGATTTAGGGCCAGTTGAAAACCAGCGTCAGGCACGAGTTGTCTAATATTTTTTGCAGAAGTATATCTACGTATTCACAACTATACGCTTCCGTATCGAATCGAACATCAATCAATGTTATCGTAGGAGTCCTATAAACGCTATTCACAAATCCAAAACCCGAAAATTTTGTCAGCCAGTTCAAACGGCTAACAGCTGTCGGAAGAATAGTGGGCGTCAGACGACTATTCTTCCGGCAGTTGTTTGCTGTCGGGGCATGACAAATCAGGTTATCGAAATGAGTTATTTTCGATACGATAGCCTGTCGAATGGTTGTGAATAGCTATGTTGGGCCATTTTAGCGCAGCCGTGAGGCACACTTTAATTCTAATTTCCTCTTTTTTTATCTTCTGTAGGTATATTGTGTGCCTTTTAATCCGTGCTAAATGAATGTATCTACTTTCTTTATTAAAAAAATATATATATATACGCGTCGTCTTGAGAACCTCCTCCTCTTTGTCCTTGGTTAAAAAATCTTTTTGTAGCAAGACCAATCAAAATGCCGGCGTAAAATTGACAAATGGGAACACTTTTTACGAGAAGATAGCCATGTTTCTGAAGGTGGGGCAGAGATAGCCATGTTTCTGAAGGTGGGGCAGAGATAGGTCAGATTTTACTAATCACAGTAGACCAGGGAAGCTGGCAATGATTCCTGTTTTCCACTTTTCTCGGTCTTCCACGATTTGCTCTTTGCCTCGGAGTGGGACAAAACACGCCCATAATAAGAAAACCACCATTTCCCAGAGGTGTTAACAAAATCACTACTTCGTCCTTATCGCTCCTTTGTTCACCTAAAATGAAGTCTTCACATTTTTCCTCTTTTTGACAATACTCTAAAAAACTTTCAACTAGTTACGTGTTTTTATAGATATGGATATATTGTTAATTATTCATTTATAATCATCATTTCAGCCGAAAGACATCCACTGCTGGACATAGGTCTCCCCCAATAGAGGGGTTTTGCCATAATCGCCACGCTTGGCAGGCGGGTTGGCGATCGCAGTATGGTGGTAAAATGCATAGAGAACGCTGCTGCCCATTCTCTAGTAAGTCCCTTAGTCGCCTTCTACGACACACACGGGAAGAAATGGAATGGTGCTAATCTTTACGTCCGGCACCACACGGAACTGTTAATTATTGTGTGGTAATTTATTTTATTTATTACCAGATATCACGAGCCGAGCACGGAAGTAGTAAACAAACAGCCGCAGTACCAGGAGCTGCGTATGAGACCACGTGTCGACGATAAACAGGAGTACGTCAACGCCACGCAGGTCAGTACAAACTTACTGAGAACTAACTCGATCTTTTCAAAGCACTAAAATAGAATTTGCTCCGTTCCGAGCAGTTTTTTTATTATTATTCATTTTATTAATCAATGAGAGGATTTTTTGACAACTTTGTATCAACCGCAAAATAACTTTGTTTGCAACGTTTTCATGAATAAATAAGAAATTACAATTTTCGTCTCGAAAACAAATTCGGACAACTACCCTATTTCTCTCAAAAATTGCCTATGCACTGCTAACAACAAAGACACTTCCTCTTCCAGATATGCCAGCCAACAGAAGAGGTGACGTCACCACTGGGCACGTTCAAGCGCCAGCGATGTCTACGGTACAAGCAGCGGCGACCCAGACCTATACTTCGTTCCAAATCTGATATCTCTGATAGGTAAGACACACTTTCATATTTTACAGAGCGATGAAAGTATTTGATACTGCCATTTAGTTATTTTAAGCTTTTAGACTTATTCCTATTGATAGACAATGCGAACTCGACAATAAGACATTGGACAAAAACGGGCTTGGTCCAAATATCAACCAGGATCGAGTTTTGTTATAGTCTGAATAGTCTATTAAATAATTACGCTTCAAACGCTGAATCTGGTTAAATTAGCCAGCTGATTGAACGCCTAGGCCGTTCGTTAAACGACGGCATCCAATTAAATAGCTGAAAGACAACTAGCCAAGTAATTGAGCGCAACGTTTAACCAGATGACAGAATGTCGTGTAGTCATTTAGTTAAATTGGATATGGATGTAACTGTGATGTTTGGTCAGGGTGACGATGAGTTCACAAATTATATACGACTAGTAATAGTGAAATGTTTTTAAATAAATAAATAAGATTACTTAAAATTAAAACGCAAAAAATATTCACGGTTTGCGCTGTTGACGCCATATTTGTTTTGGTGACTACTAACGCCGTAGTGGAAAAAACTAAACTAAATTTGAATCACTTGGCTGAGTCTTGGTGAGTCATCTTCAAAGTCAGCCCACTTGCAATACGCCAAGTTGTTAAACGTTGAATGATTTTAGTTCAATTAACTATCGGCCTAGGCGTCCAATTAGCTGGCTAATTTAACCAGGTGGCTGCGACATAATATATACAACGTCCCTACATGAATCGTCGGGCAGTGCCCACCAAATACTAAACCCGCCTGGTCCGAAGATCCTCCCTGTCTATGGAGGTCGAGTGAACTTTACATCCTGTTCGTCATGCCTCTACAGGATACGTTTTTATCCAGTGCGCAAACTGTAACCATGAATTCAACATATCATTTTAGACCCTCAGCGCAGAAATTTTTCGTCGGTTAGGTATACAAAAAAAAATCAGCTGTTCCATACATTTTGACCGCGTAGGTATTGCACTTTTCTATGAAACAGCTGATTTTTTTTGTATAACCGACGAAAAATTTCTGAGCTGGGGTTTTCCCATTGTCGTTCTGAATTTTTCATATATTGTTGCTTGTCTATAAACTTGGTGGCGATAAACCGACAATCTCTTCAATAACCAATTTAGGATGTTTTTTAGCTATGATAGCTATAAACTGAATATGGAGCAAAATTGTGTAGGTACAGTGCCTACGCTTTTAACTAAACTCCAAAGAGGAAATACTTAATCAAAGTGTAACTCCCTTCTACATCCTAATAAACATTTATCACATAACATACCAGCATCTTTGAGATCATCAAATGCACTTTTGACTCTTTTTATTGAGACTGGTTTATAGTGTGAAAAATAGCGATTTAGGCAAATAAAAAATACCCGACTGCGTAAAAATGGAACTTTAAAAAGATGGAAACAAGAAACTTTTGTTTTAAGGTATCGGTTAAAAACAACCTGTAGGCCTTCAGTATTTGAAGTTTTTATAAATTTAAATTTAAAATTTCCAACCAGGATAATACAAATTTTGAACTTCCTGCAGGCTTAGCATGACGCTTTCTATTTCTACTCTACTGTACAAATCGCTTGTCTACATTTCTCGGTGAAAAACTGTCAACTGTCTATACGTAAACGTCATTTTTGTTTCCGACGACAAAACGCTTGTCTACGGTTCTCGCGGTAAACCTGCTGCAGGGGTTAGGAATAGGTACTTACAAGTAACATAAATAACTAATCCACACCACCTTCCAGATACCGGCGCTCCGACGGGCGCAGCCCGGCCTCCGCCCCGTGCGAGGGCGATGACTCCCCCGACAGTCCCACGGAGGAGGCGTCCCGTCTGCAGGAGTTCTTCGAGAGGCTGGGTCTGGAGCCGCGCCAGTACGACGCGCTGGTGCGGGACGCGCCTCCCGATAGTCCCGTGTTCTTCTCGTCCGCTTCGACTGTTGACAGCAACCAGTTGGCTGCTACTGCTGATTATACGGTAAGGAAATGCCTCTCGATGTGAACACAGTGCTTTCACATCATCATTTCAAGCGAAGTACGGCCACTGTTGGATACAGGCATCCAAGTGTCGCCACATTGCCCAATCGGCTTCAATCGTATACCATGCTTCAACATACAAAACTTGAATTCAGAATCTTATATAATTTTCAAATTTTCGCATAAATGATTAAATTCAAAATTTTCTGATGACCCTGATTAGGTATACCTTTATGTGACTGTTCACAAAAAGGTATACGTAATCAGGGGCATCGGATATATTTGAAGTTTAGTAAGAAACCGATGGATGCTTTCAAATAAAATCATTTAATTAATTAATAGAAAACAGCCAGTTTATTTATCCAATTTAATTTTATTCTCAAAACACGACCCTGGTTACTAACTCTTTTCGTGACTGTACCTATTTACTTAGGACCTTTTTTTCTACAAAAAGTGACTCCAAAATCAACTGGTAAATGGTCATTAAACCGTGGCCCTGTTTTGAAACGGCATCGGCTAAGATATTAATACTGGTTGTGGTACCAGTTTCTAAAAGATTGTGGACCAAAGTTAGGTACCTACAATCTGAATTGACTGACATGGTCCTAGTCCTAGTCCTGACATTTGTGAACATAATCCAGCATTGCATATGTAAGCCATTCATACCCGGAGGCTTTTCTTTTGGTAGTATGTTTTGTTTACTTTTTATTTGTGCTTGGGTTAAGTTTTCATTTTATTTGTTGGTATATTGGCATGGCTAGCTGACATATGCCATTTTTTTTTAAGTTCTGTGTCTCGTAATGTTGATTACTTTGCCTACCTATGTATAGAATCAAGTCTATCTAACTAAACAGACAGATGTGCTGCTGGGGAGTTTGTTGCGCCACTTCTTCTTCCCAGCTAAAGCACTAGGAAGTAGTGAAGGGCGGGCGTTTTGGGGGACTGTCTTATGTAATTTTGACTTTCGAAAAGTGCTGATTCTCAGCCTAATTTGAATAAATTACTTTTGATTTTGATTATATCTTCAATTCTTTATTCCAGGTGCAAGGCCCAGGCGTCCAGAAACAAATCTACCGCAACACAGAGCCCCCTAGCGTCGTTGAGCGGAACGCACGCATCATTAAGTGGCTCTGTCAATGCCGGAAGACACAGATGCCGCCTCCGCAGTGAACATCACTAGCACGCATGGATAGCACTCCAAGGAAAGATTTAGATAGGTACAACATTAGCAGACACATTTAGAATGACCTGTCGTAGGAAAACTTTCAAGGGTAGTCCCGCTGTAAAAATGTCTGTAAACCCCGCTAAAGATGCTATAATATTTATTAATTAGACTTCAGGATAAAGGATGTAGACAAAATCGATTAAAATTTGAGAATCGATTTAAAACTCGAAAATCGATTTCTGAAGATACGCTCAATGACTGACTTGTAATAATCGATATAAGAATGACTATGAACTGTCAGAAACGAGATTCATACGTGGATTCGATATTCATAATCCTCATAATCGAAATGTGAAATATATAGAATGCGACTAAAATTTAAATTAAGCTACTCGACTAAAAAGTCACTCGACTTAACTGAATAATCGACTATCGAAATGTTACTATAACAAAATGAGAGAACCAAATGTTGCTCATACGTCAATATAAATGACGCTTAATTAATTCTAATTCCTAAAACTAAGAATAGATTTAGGCGATTAATAAAAGTTAGATTTCAATATTTAATTATTTCTTCATTTATAAATTAACGTCTTCGCAATGATAATAAATAAATAAATTTTAATATTGAGATGATCTGGTCCAGATAACACAGGCTCATAAACTCGACTAAAATATAAGAATTTGCGGGTCTCTTCTATAAAAATCTCACCGTGAAAACGCCTGTTTTCACGAACAGTAGGTGAAAGCGGCCTATTGGATTTTCAATGCTCGGCTCATCGCGGAAAATTGAAAATCCAACAGCGCGCTTTTATTGAGGCTTTCATTTAGATGTCATCTACAGTTAGTAAAAACAGGCATTACTATCAAATGAGAAGGCTGTGCGTATCTGGACGACTGACACGGTGAGCGATCGCCGTTGACTGCTGGTATTTGATAACTAAGCGATACTAGTTCACTAGTCTGTACGGTTCTTAGAGTAAGCATCGACATAATAATAATATTCTAAAGTCTAAACCTTTTAATAACGAGACTTAATAATAAGCATGGTTGGAATGAAGACTTGGGCCTAACGTACTGAATGGCCTTACTAAAACCCCAACGCTTTTCTAGTTTTATTCTGTGTTTGTATTTTAACTTATAAACAGCATTTTCGATTTCTTTGTATCTATTGATATAATTCGGATTTCGCCTTACACTGCTTCAAGAACTCGAATGACATTGACGGGAGGCGCTGTGGGTACGACATTTATTGTGTAAAAAGTATTCAAAAAACAAGATGGCGGCGCTCGTTCCGATTTTGGCCACACGCCACCTTAACCTAGTAGCGCTCTATGTGTGTTACAGTTTAGTGATGTAGTTTGTCATGTCATGGGTACTAATGGATTATATAGTCGATTTTCGATTCATGGGAATATTCGTCAAGAAATCGACTAGGTAAGTTAATTAATAAAAATCCAACCATGTGTTATTATTTCGTTTCAACTAAGAATACGTACGTAAAAGTTTAATTATATCTCCAATATTTTTGGTCAAAAGGCCATAAAAGTTATGACTGTAAATAATAGAACGTATTTTTGTCTCGACAACTACGTACAAGTCGCGAGCTTAATAAAGGCGGAATGAATGTTATTTTCAAAACGGAAAACGAAGCTCTGGCCTAACTGAAACGAATTTCGAGCGGGATGCTGGAAGAAATTCGCTCGCACTGATTGTGTCAACTTAATTTTATGGAGCTGTTCAAAGTGGCGCAATTCATAGGGCCAGTTTCTCGAACAAAAATGATCGCAATCGCAAAATGAATGTGAGAAATTGTCCAGCGCTCGTAAACTGTTGTAATTCGTTGTATGATTTATCAACAGCCAGACCAGACAATTTTTCATTCATTTTTGTTTAAGAAACTGGCCCATGATTCGCGTGACTTCCCAATCATTAAACAATCGACGCACGCAGTCCCATCCCGTGTCCTGCACGGCATTCGCGTCAGTGCGACCAAAGCGTAATTCGATAGTTCGACTATCCTACGATTTCTACTGTTTTAATAGTTATTTATTTACCTATTTAATATTTTAAAATACGTAAATCTTTTTCAACAATGTTGCTAAATCTTAGGGGTCATCCATAAATTACGTCACACGAATTTCATGAGTCTTAGAGCGGTGGGGATCCCCTTGTCCCACCTTGTGTCACTTTTTTGACCCTCTAAACGTTGATGTAATCTATAAATGGCTCCTTATTTCAATCTAATGTTACGGTACCCCGACGTCAGTATGACACATCGAGCTTTAGAAAGAGAAAGGTATAAGCCACACAAATATAAGTGACAGAGACGACGGCGACGCACTACAGAACAGTTATTTTTCTGAAAGTTGATCTGCCATATTATTACAGGCCAGTTGGTCTATTCTATTCCTTTAAAACTCTACCGTGCACACTTAGGTGACGTGAGCTTGAAGTGAGCTGTCATTTCACGTGATGCTAAAGATTAACATTATTGACAGATCACTTCACTTAAGTTTTCATGGTACTGAATAGACTGACAGGTACCGTGCTTATTTTTGGTTATGAGTGCCTAAATATACAATAAACCATTAATAAAGCCTCATATTTCTGACTGTTGATTTGTCTAGGTAAATAAATATCCAAATTATATTAATTTTTCTATTGAGGTTTCGTATTTTTATTGTAATGTTGAAGTTCTACTAATTTTTATAAGAAAGGAATAGCTGAAATATGATTTATAACTGTTTGTTAATTCAGCAGCTCAAAATGGTGACAAAAATTATAACCGTTAATTAATATCACCAATAAAAATGATCGCGACCAACACATCTAAACCGCGTTCAGGAGCAGTCAGCGTAGCGTCATCATTGTTTCGAAATATTGGCACTTACAGCTCTTGAACGCAGTTTAGACCCTATGATAAAGTAATAGATGTTTTGACTTAGTGTCAACCATAGATACTTATTTTTATATTTCTATGGTGCCAACTAAGTCATATAATAATTTCCCACAGGCGCAGTAGAAACCAAATGAAATACGAAATATTTGTAAAAAAATGTTCCTGTCATGGATTTGTCTTAAATATTTTCAAGCCTGTATATATCTATATTATTTATGAATGTTATTCTAGCTATATAAGGCATAACCTACCTTCAACCCCGGTTTGAGAGCAGAAAAATGAATGATTAAAAAATCTAATGCTGTATTTTTGTGCCAAAAAATTTACCTAATAATCTATATAACTATGTTTTGACTTAAATACAGTATTAGTGGACGTAGTTCAGTTAATAGTGAACTTAACATACATATTTCTATTTTTTCAAATTAGTCATGGACCAGGGTGGAAAAGAAATCGACGCGCAATCTGATGGATTCCGTACATGATTCTGAAACCCCTGCATTGGAATATTTCGTCGGTTAGTAAAAAAATATTTGCTGTTCACTATATTTCGACCGCGTAGGTATTGCTCTTTTCTATGCTAACTGACGAAAACTTTCTACGCTTAAGGGGTCTAGAATCATTTGCTCAATTCATGGTTTTTATTTTGCGCGTCGATGTACTTGCCAACCAGTATGTTATACCGAAGAGCTGTGCTGCGTTTCCCGATGAAATGACTAAATCATGTCTTTATATGAAAAATAATAAGTTTTACTGTCTCTACACCTCTTTGGCTATAATTATACCATTTGCGACTACTGCATTTCATCGTTAATCGCCACACAGGCCCAAACTATTACCTACTATAGCACGGTACTATAGTGAGAAATTATTATACATAAAGTTTGTCTTCATCCAATATAAGGTTATGATTCTACGATTAGTCTGACAACTACTTTGATTTCAAAGACTCTTCTGCCCGTTTTTACTTATCCTAGACGAACCCTAAATATATTGTCTATACAAAATTGCACCGTTGGATTTTCAACTCGGTGCTGAGCTAACAGGTGTAAATCCAACAGTGCGCCACCCGGCTTATTAGGCTTAGCTTAAATCGACTTCATTCCTTATATATTACTAAATCATCGTAGCTGTCAAACAATGAAAACGGTTAGATTCAAAATCAAGTTCATAGAAACAATATATCAAGATCGAAATATGTTTAAATGTCTTAAAAGCATAATATTTAACTATAGTTCCAATAACGCAACAATTAAAGTATTTAATCATTCATAGTAATATGTAAATAACCATTAGACTGGTCTAATCTCAATAGGTTAACATTATAACGTAAGAATTAATTGTTTATCTTCCATTAACGCAGTTACTAATGCTACGTTTAATCCGTTGTAGTATTTCTGTTTCATAAAGACTATACCTACATCATTTCATTTTAACCTACTGCAATGATAACGAAGATTCTGTGTTTGAATTTTTAATTTGTACATGTTCTGTGATAATGATAGGTAAATTTAGACTTTGTGTAGACATCGCTGTATGAAAATCATTGCCTTTTGTGATTAACCTCAGCCTTTCCAAGACAGAAGGAACCTATTTAGCTATTATGAGTTCTGTTACTTCTGACGCAGTTTACCAAACAGCAGATTTTAAGCCTACTCTCTATGTCCGTCAACGAAGATACGCGCCCGTCCTAATGTAGTTCAAAGCATCGGAATGAACCCTAAAACCTATTAATTAACTTTTTTCGACGTGTAAAAACACATCGGGTTTAGGAACAACTGTCAAATCGTGGTGTCATTCATTCTTAGGTCGCGCCCCAATCTATTCTTATGTCCGAAGGTGATACGGAGCAGGAATCGCTCGTAATTTCGGCCGAAACTACGGATTGTGGCTTTAGGGAGTAGACCTCTAGTTTTGTTAAATTTTTTCTACGGTTGATTTTCAAAAAGGGGGTTTTCCATATTTCACTTTTTGGTCTAAAAGAGAGAAGCTTGTCTTGGTGTGGTACCTTAATGTGTTTCACTATTCTAAGCTGGATAGATTGACACTAGATTCCGGAAATTTTAACAATACTTTCCATTTCGCATTTACATATAACTAAAACTTTGTCGATTGTATCCGATTGATAGTCGATTCCTAATCGATAATCGATTATGACCATGTTTTCTAATTTACTTCTGTGATGGATGTTACATGAATGCAAATACATATTTTTTGCGTTTGTTTCTTGACTATTATGAAATCAAATGAATTAAAATTTCTCGATTAAAGAATTATACCTTTAATATAGTTTTAAAATGTATTGACAATGGTTAGCATTACAGTATTAGAAAGTTTAGCATTCGATGCTTCCATTAATTGTGTAAATAAGATTTACGTAAATTGTTAGAAGTTTATCGTGAAGAAAGAATTATATTGTGGTCTGATATTCTGTTGTTTTATTTAATTTGCCATAAAACTGTGTAACACAAGCATAAAGCATAATAATCATTAATCCCTTAATGTTCCCATTGCTGTGACATGGGTCGCTAGTCAGTGAGAGGGACTGGGTTCATAACGGAATCCACCATGCCAATTTCACTCTTCTTTAATCTATATCCATCCAATGCTTAGTAGGCCTCTTGTGTCCTACACTCTTTCCTGCTACCATAAAGAATAGTAATAGTAAGTACAGCCTGCTACCTTGACTCAGTTCATCGGTAAGTACATATCAACTAATTTTCACATCACTGATATCTTATTAAATAAAACTGTGAACATCTACTAAGGATCCATATTATTTTAAAACTAACGAAACTTTCCTGCCACTTAAATTGTCGATTGAAATCGAGATGATCAAGTCAAAGCTTAGACCTATCTACATTTACAGTGTAAAGTGAACGTAGCTAACGTATCAAAATAAATTGTTTCTGAACGCAGCTTCTTCTAATGTCAGTCACAAACAAACACAAAATGTCAAATAGGGATGTGCTAGCGACATCCCATCAGATGCTAATGTCGATACTATTATTGAATTGATTACATAGAGACGAACACCTACAATGTTATTTATCATAATATAAATAAACTGCTACATATTGCTCGTTTCTTCAAAAACTTCATCCAGCAGACCTACGAAAGGAAAGATGAACAAGAAATGTAGACCATCAATGATGTTTTTATTGAAAATAAATCTTTCTAGAATCCATCGTGTGGATTGTTTTCATAAAACGAATGATGAAATCCCTACGTCTAGTGACATGATGACGTCAAAAACTTGCTCAAATGACGTCAACTGACATTTCCTGAACTATTTATATTTTTGCTTTCGAGTAGAGTACTACGAGTCGGTATTACGCATCAGGAACCGAGTAAACATGAGTAAATAAATGAACAGTTTGCATTCGTGTTATTGTTTCCAATCGAGTGAAACAAGATAAAATTTAACTAAAAGTTCCTTAAGGCAATAAACTCATAGGAACGCCAAAACTGTCTTGCATTGTGAAGTAAGTTGTGCAATAACGCACAGTAAAAGTGATTCAGTCCACCAACAGTGTCTCAATTTTTCGTTAAACTATTACAAAAGCGTCCTGTAGTTCCTTAAAATCTCTGTGATTCCTTCAGAAGTGTGTTCAAAGTAGTTTTTAGTAAAATTTGTGACCAAAGCGCGGCTATTGTCGAATAAACTATTTAATGATATTAGATGAGCTCGAAGATTTCTTTGACATGGCTCCTAACAAGCGTGGGAGACGAGGAATCAGTGACGCTGACGATGAGGACGACGACTATCGACGGAAGAGGGACAGAAATAATGAGGCAAGGTTTTACTTATTTTAGTATAAAAATAAAGGAACATACAAGCTTGAATCCAGCCAGTAAAGACTGCCACTAATTTCATGGAAGTAAGAGTATGATCATTCTTTGCAAGTGAGTCAGGTATATGTAGAAGTCACAGGAAAAAGTCTCCTTGAAGTTATTTTTGGTTTTTTGGGGTACATAGAATCATTTTTTTTAATTATTATTTTTACTGTTTTCTTGTGAGATGCACTTAGAGCTACAAATGGGAACAGTAAATATAAATCCTTTTAATGCTACTAAGTATTCACTAGTCCATTGGATGCAAACCTACATTTAGAAAAAGAAACAATAAATCATAGTATGTTTTCCTACAGTTACCATAGTTACTGATTTTCTTTTTGTATTTAATTTACCAGAACATGATTCATCATATTTCCAAAAATCATTCAGTCCTTTAAAATAAAATGGAGTAATGAATGAGTCATACCAGGAATTACCCAACCTTATTTGATAGGAAACAATAAGGAAAACAATATACATAAATAAAATTATGACCCCATATTATTCAGTCATTAATAATTATTGAGTAAGAATTTGTTAAACCCAGACTTGTTTACATAAATAACCGCCAAATATTCTCCTTATCTTGGACGTATTATATAGTAGTTGTTGGTACTATTTCCTATAAATAGATTATAAAAAATATTGTGCAATTTGTTGTGTATGTTCGTAATCATTATGCAATAGTTTTACTATAACTGTTTGCGTTACCACCATAGTATTGTTTATTTCAAGATGGAGAGTCTACAAGGCTTGTACAATACCACAGTTTGCTTTAATTTTAATTTAATTTTTGTGGTAATTCTGTAATTAATAACAGTGACCATGTTGTTTTTGTGATATTACAATCATTAAAGTGCTGGTTTTCTTATCAAAATATAATGGTACTATAGTAATGTATACATTAATTGTGTTTATGTCATTACTCAATATTGTTTATAAATACTTGAAGTGATGCAATACAATTATGATTGGTGCTCAGAGAAGTGTTAAAAGCAATAATAAAGAATAATTAATCTATTTTCAGGCAGTAAAAAAGAGCCGGTTTAAAACTAAACAGCGGACGCAGGAAACATTCTCTCGGGTCAGCAAACTAAAACAAGAAAATCAAATGTTGGAAGAAAAAGTGAAAACACTAACGAAAGAGCTGCAGTTTCTTAAAGAACTGTTCTTAGCTCACGCATCAAACGCATCCAATCAAAAACTCGAAGGGATAGACCTGGACAAACTGCTAGAAGAAATACCAGAGGATAAGAAATAGTTATTTAAATAATTTTATTCTATAGACTTGCCGGAAGTAGTGGTTGGTATAACAAAATATTGTGATGGTGATCACCGGGACAGCAAAATTCAGTGTTCTGTGGCTCAATTAGAAAAAAATAATAGCTATTATGTGCTAGCGACTGTAAATAAGATGACTGTACTATACTCTATGAAACAACAACAATATAAGCATGTATACCTAAAATAGTTATTTGTTGTACATATTTGAATTGTATAACTTATCAATCAACAGTGTAAAGGTCGCATGTGCATAGTGGCAATAAACCAGGATTATTGTATACTATGTATACTGTCGGTTATTTTGTACCATGGGGTACATTAAATTAAAATTGTTTCACTAAAGGGATTTTACCGATTTCATCTGTATAATTTTTTTACAAATAACATAGATATTTTCTGACTACAGAAGTAATATATTTAATGTTTGTTTAAATTTCAGCATAATGGCCCATCAATTACTAAAGTATTTAAATAAAAATAGAATTACTAGTAGTAGTAAAGCCTATTTTATTTAACTTATAATTATTACCTTAATGTCAATGAAAAAATAAAAGCAAAAGTTACTATTATGCTTGCCTTTATAATATTATGTTTATTTTAATGAGTTTTCATTAATAATGCCTATCTTTTTTATGTGAGCTGACAAGTAAATTACATAGTATTTTAGATAAACACGCCTCTGGTTGTTAATTGATAAAAATGTCGGTATTATTATAGTGCATTTATAAAATACAAGGGATCTTTTGGTATTGTGAAATATATTGAAATAAAACGAAATTATGTTTATTTCTGTAAGTAGAGTTTTATAACACTACACGTCAATATTTGATAACTAGATACATTTCCTAGTTGACTTATCCCTGAGAAGAAATGCCGAAACAAAATCAGATGATGATGATGGTCATGATCTATTTTAACATCCAAATACTACATTATTCATATTTTACGGTTTTTAATGCCCCTTGCATTAATAAAACAAGGTGGCGGCGTTACTTGTAATTTTGGCCACGCTCTAAAATAACCATAAACCTCTATTATACATAGGTACAGATGTGATTTTAAAGCTGAGAGTTACGTTAATTAATTCAATAATATGTACCTAGTTTCTACACACATGATTCTCTTTGCCTAAAATCCTACTTGTATTGCTGAAAAAACTAATTTTGTTATTTTAAATTTTGTGATAAGTACCTCATCGGTTAAGTTTTATTTTGCTGGTCATATTTGTAGTTACATATAAAACACCAGCACAAGAGAGGCAATATTTTACACTACTTCATGACTTAGCACAACTCTTTTTTGAAAATTTATGGTACAGACGCCAGCACATCAAGCTACCCCAATCTGTCAAATTTCTTTGATAGATTTTCATCTTTGTTACGTATGGTTCATGTACAGTTGGGAAAATTTGCCAGTATATACGGGGTAGCTTGATATGCTGGCGTCTGTACAAATAATGTGGAATAAAAACTTACATCAAAGGCACTGTGATCAGTAATTCAATCATCATCAGTTAATCTAAACTAATATTAAGACAAAAGATTTGATTTTTTTTGTTCGGACGCCAGCATATCAAGCTACCCTGCCTATCTGTCAAATTTTCCCAAATGAACATGTACCATAAATATATGTTAAAAATTTGAAAATCTATTAAATAAATTTGACAGATTGGGATAGATTGATGTACTGGCGTCTGTACATTTATTTCACGCTACAACGGCTGAATAAATTTGTTTGCACATGGGGAGACATTGATCTAGAAAAGGATATGCTTATCATCCTTGATCGCAGCCAAGGTCGCGGGCAACAGCTAGTTAGAAATATGTGGTATTTTTCTTTGCATTTTGAATGAAAAATATCTAATTTAGGCAAATAGGTATACCAAAAAAGTACAATGTTTACTATTGATTGACATATTATACGAAAATCTCGCAAATATTTTAGAATATAAACTTTCTGCAAATTAATACAGGACATTTTTCTGTGTATAAGGTTATTTATTTGTTTCACAGTGGGTATTTATACTTACATCTAATTCGTGAAAAACGCGCATAAATTGTGCGATTTGAATTTTGAGCTCAAAGCTTATTCTCTATTATTTATCGGCTTGTAATAAATATCATCACAAATTATTATTGAAAAAACGAATTATTGTTGAAAAATAAAACACACAGCCACACCCCACTGCGTATTTTAGCGCGTTTTTTATTTCATTAACACAACGTACCTCTATAGTGATAAAATTAAATAATTATATGAGTTTTTCTTTTATAAGTATATACCTAGACCTTTTTGCATGGGTACTACAGCTTTACAATATTTCATGTTCTGAAGGAAATATCGGACAACTATCGTAAAAGAATCTAATTGAACATAGCAAAAAAAAATTAACATTTTTACAAAACAATACATGTTGTTTAAATTTTGTAGAAACGGGGTTACCCAAGTGGACCTTAAATCTAAGAACCCTCATTAGCCGCCTCTGGATGTGACACATTTATTTTCCTATCCATTGAATATATTTCTGTGATATTTGGGAATGTACAGACGCCAGCACGTCAAGCAACCCCAAACTGTCAAATTTTCTCAATTGAACATGAACCTTATGCTTATGTGATAAAGTTGAAAATCTATCAAAGAAATTTGACAGATTAGGATAGCTTGATGTGCTGGCGTCTGTACATTCCAACCTACCGCCTATATGATAGTGCAAAATTGGGCATTTTCTGTATTTACATCACACACATAGGTACTCATTTTTTTTACTTGTCTGGTCCATTCTTTGTAAGCAAAGAAAGACATTATCAAGTAAGTCTCCTGCTTTAAGTGCATTGTATGGAACCGTTTGATCAACAAACGTACAATTAGGTACGTTTTTGTGGCATTGTTTACAGTTCCAAATGCTGATAGTGTAAAATCATATTGTTGAATATAAGCCAGACACCATTATCAGAACCTAATAAATAGTCTTCTAGTTAATTATCCGGAAGATTTATTGTATTCTCCATCTATTGGATGTTTGGAGCATTACAGTGGCCAGCGCTAATAAATCACACTGATTTAAAACAAAGAAATTCTAGCTATGACGCAATAAAAATCATTAACTTCATAATTTGAGTCAATTAATGATAAACTTGTTTTCAATAGTAACCTGTAATATTTTATCGAGCCCTTACAAATAATTTACTCGAACTTTTACATAATGGCATTCGATTGTCGATAAAATGAACCTATTGGACACCCCATGCCTATCTCTACTGACGTCATATCTGTTTGACAAATCGAAAGCTGAATTGCCCGAATTGCTGAGTTCCCACATTGTTGGGTACAAGAGGAACTACCGTTTTTTAAAGCCTAGTGCTCGATAAGGTCTAAACTCGGCTTATTTTAGCTAATTCTTAAAATTCTTGAATTAAAACAATTCAAAAATAGTATTTATTTTGGGTTTCAGAAAAAAAAACTTTAGCTTATATTTTTGGGAGACCGAAAACATACAATGGCAACAAAATTGCGTGATATTTTTTTGGTAGACACTAGACAGACATTCTGAAATATTCTGAATTCATTCACAATTACTTTTTCATTCAAACGAGTATCCTGCATTACTTTGTATTGTCAAATAAGTGAACATTGTTTGATTTTTCTACAAATCTAGTAAATCAGAACTATTGCTAACTAAAGCAGTATCAATAAAGCTTCAGCACCTTAATTTGGTACGTATATTTCGAAATAATTGATGTCGTGTTTCAACAGCAAAATTGCGTCATAATTTCATGGAAACTATAACTAACTTTTCTATTTCTTTTGTTTTGTTGCAGCAGTGTGTCAAGTAATTTACAGTTAATTTCTGTAAAGAGTTCGCGGCGTTAAGTCGTTAGTAATTTGATGACATTATACGATTTGGACGACTTTCTCGATATGCCACCTGTAAAACGAGGAAGGCGAGGGGCGAGCGACGCTGATGAGGGAGACGAGGAGTACAGAAAAAAGAGGGAGAGAAACAATGAGGTATGTACTTAATTAAAATTACCATAGAAAAAGTGAGCTAAAAATAGACCCCGGTGAAGTTAGGACACTTCTCTTACATTAATTAGGCTAACCAATGTTATTGACAAAGTATTGTTGCGAAGGTAAGCAACAAAGTTCAAATCTATTTAGATCTCAGATACTTTGCAAAAGTTATAATTTTAATCAAACGTCATCTTCTATTAATAAATCTTGTCAATAAGATTGCAGTTGTCCATTTTCATTAAAACTAATAAATAACTTGCATTACATTTGACAAAAAATTCTGCATAAATATGCTACACCGTCTAACATTTGTTTTCTTTTAATTGTGGCTACCCCTTGTTATATTTGATTAATATTGTGTAGATTTAAAATTTATGTCATCATGTTGTTTTATGTCATGTCTGAGCTTTGTAGCAAATGCTACGTTATGTTGCATAAATATTGCGCAACTGTTTACATCTTGTAATGATGATTCAATGATTGTAACATCTTAGACTTTTGAATTTCATATCAATGTTTATTCAAAACCATGACTTAAAGTACTGTGTATAGGGTTAGTTCTCCTTAAATACCATTGAAGGTTATGAATAATTAATTATTTTTAAGTAAATACTTTATTGTAAACCGGAAAATTAAATTTAACAATACTAAACACACAATGGGCCGCCTTCATTAATATAATATTAATCAAGACTATTTCATTTCTGGTTTTTGAAAACTACTAAATATGCTCATATGTACTGTTGTTTGTTTTTGAAACCTTCTGAATGGATAGCCACCTTTTTAAGTTGTTATAAAAATTGTAGTGTTTTCTTTATTTTTTCTTTGGACTTATGCCAAAACGAAAGCATTCACATTTTACAATACTGTTCCAATTAACATTAAATCACACTTGTTTTCTGAAAGGGTTGGGTAAGATACATAGAGAATATATTCAAATTTTGCCAGTACTTTCGTTAGTCAGAATCTAAATGCTATTGAAATATTCCAATAGGGCATGTTTTTTTGGTAACATTATCTCTTCCTGCTGGGGTCTTCCCTTTTTTCCTTCCGAACCTCCTCTTTTTCCTTCCATACCTCTCTATTTTGAGGGGCTTGTGGCAAGTAATAACAGCTTCACGGGCCAATCCATCAGGTTAAGCTACGCTTGCTGTGGTTGGTTCGTGGATGGGCAACCATCTTTACACACCAGGACCCCTCCATGCCCCAGACAGCATGTTATGCCGTTGGTCCCGGCTGTCATTTGTGGATCTTTGACAGCTGTTACGGGTCATCAGAAGCCCGAAAGTCTGACCACCAAGCTTACCAAGGCGTATCGTATTAACCAATAACTAGATTGTGAAGGTCAGATAGGCAGTCGCTCGTATCGTATTACCAAGTAACTAGGTTGTGGAGGTCAGTTAGGTAGTCGCTCCCTGTAAAATACTGGTATTCAGCTGCATCTGGTTAGACAGGAAGCCGACCACAACGTAGTTGGAAAAAGGCTTGGCAGATGATGACCTCTATTTTGTGCGAGCTGTGTCCATGTTGGCCCTGCAAACATGATTATCATCAACTACCTCGACAGCAAGGTCTCCTCATTGCTCTTAAACCATTACTTATTTTTATTCTTCTATTTTCAGGCAGTCAAAAAAAGCAGAGTGAAGTCAAAAATGCAGACACAAGACACATTCTCTCGTGTCAAAAAGCTGAAAGAAGAGAATCAACAGCTTGAAGATACCACAAAAAGACTGACAAAAGAGTTGGAGTTGTTGAAGGAGCTCTTCATTGCTACTGCGGCAAACAAAGCTGATCCCAAGTTTGAGGGTATGGACCTTGAGAAACTGTTGGCAGATACACCTGATAGCAAGTAGTTTTAACTATTTGGACAAGGAGGTGTTTACGCAGAACAATGCTTTGAACACTGAATGAAACTTTATGCTTTGAACAGACTGAAGGGAATCCCCGGTAGGTATCACTTGTCCTACGAAAATCACTCTTACTGCTACGCCATTAAAGCCCTGTCAGCGTCTAATTGTTACCACTAATGTACAGTCACCAAGAGATAAGTAACCAGAGGGTCGTCGGAAAAAGTTGAAGTTTAGTAAGAAACTGATAGATGTTTTCGAACTAGATAAAATAACTCTTTGTTTTCTATTAATTGAAATAAATTTGATTCCAAAGCATTTATCGGTTTCTCACCAAACTTCAACTATGGCCAACGAATGTGGTTACTTAACTCTTTTCTACATTCGCACAGTCCCAAGAGGTTCGATGCTGGGGTCTCTGTTGTCGAACAAAAAAACTATAGTCCTTGTCCACTTCGACAGTAATTTCGTCAGTTCCTTTATCAAATCCTATCCCCATCCTGGGTCAGATAAGTCTCTATTATTTGTATACATGTTCGAACCATTCGTCATGCAACTTTGTGTGACGCATCACGTTCGGGATTGCCCTCAGTGTAACTCAAGCTATAAAGATGACGCAATTTACATCATCTCTTCATCGTCAAATGAAATTAAAGAATTGCAAATCAACATAGCATTGCCTAAATGCATTCTGACGTTTTGTAGGCACACTCTATTTTGCTAATTATCACTATGTTTTACTAGGTTCTGCCTGTGACTGACATTAAATAAATACTCTACGACACACGGCACGATTGTCATTTCTAATAACAGTATCCGCTTCTATAACAAGTTGCCAAAGTCGGTTACAGAACTTAGCGATGGAAAGTTTAAAACTCACATCAAATGTGTCCTTATCAAAAAAGCATATTATAAGATAAAAGACTACGTTGAAGACAAGGAAGTTTGGCATTAATTCCTTCTGAACATGTGGCTTCCCTGGTAGCTCATTAACAGCATAACTGTGTGAGAGTCTATTAACTGCTCCCAAATTACAATTTAAATTTTTATTCTTTTTATTTTTTACACTTTCTGACAGATTCTCGTAATTTTTTGACATTATACATCACATAAAATATCAGCTATTTATTAGTGATTCTCATGAAAATCATGTCACTTGGTTTAAATAGGTTGATCTTACTAATGTAGATTCTTTTACATATTGTGAATGGGAGAACGTTGTAGGCCTTGCAGACTAGATTCGATTTTCTATTCTTTAGTTATATTCCTCTAAGTACCTGATACTTATTGGCAGGCCTGCACTGTCCTCCCATACGTATTATCACTGTAATTTGAAAACATTGTAAAACCTAATTATTTTTAAAAGAGTAACCGTGGAGTTTCTTGCCGGCTCTTCTCCATAGGAAGCGACAAATTGGAACCGTGCACCTAGCTTCTGACGTTTCATAAGTGCCCTTGCAGGTTTATGTGAAATAAAATATATTGATTTGATTTGATTTGATTGTAGTTTTGCATCTGTGAAAGATTTTTTGTAATTGGATAAGGAGTTGCAGATATTGCCTTAAATAACTATGTGATGATAAGTGTATAATATTGGTTGAGATGTAATATTTTTGTCCCATTATGCATTAACAAGATAAATGTTAATTTGAATTTTCTTTTTGTGTAATGTAGGAAACATTAGTATGAAGAAATGAAAACTATGTAGGTTGTCATCACATTTTATAAATTTTGTTATAAGCTAGTACCTAAACTCTGATTTTAATTTGCTGGACCAAAATGAGAGCTGCGAACGAATAACTTTAAGTTTTGATTTCAAAGATGGAAAAACTGACAATGGTACCGATTCTTTGTTCACCATTTAAATAAACTAAAATAAAAATATTGCTATCTCTTACTGATACACCGCGAAAGAAAAGGACAAGTGACGCTCTTTAGAACTGTCAAACTTAATTACGTCTCGAATGCTTTGAATTCGGCGTGGCATGATGAAAATAGTTCGTCGTAGTTGTGTCAAAAAAAATCTTAGTTCAATTAAATTTGACAGAAATTGATTTCTGTCTCTGTCTTGTTTCATTCGAAGGAAAAAGATAGCAGAATCATCACCAATGTGTATATGTTTAGTGAAGAATATACGAATGTATGTTGTGGTCAACAGGAACTTGCATGAATTATATGAGAAGTCAGTCAGTCAGCTGACTGATGTAACCTTTTACAATCGCAGCTATCATTTTAGTCGAGCAAATTAAAAAGTGTTTTTAGAAAGAATGGAATTGATTGAACAGTATGTTGGTTTGTATTGTTAGAAATTATTATAATCTGTGATAGTTACGGCCAGTTTTTCGAACGAAAATTATCGCAAAATTAAAGTGGACGCGCCAGGCGAACGGCTTACGTTTTTTTTTCCAATTTGCAGGTGTTATGATATACGTTGTACAAAATATTATTCGTGATCGTAACAAATATGGCTTTATATAATTATAAAATCATTACAATTATCAATTCAACCTTCCTAAGTTCATTATGAATTAATTAAATATTCGTTTTTTTAATAACAAAATTAAAACCAATAAATATACTAATAAATCTTGTAAAAGTATACAACTGAATTTATTTTCACAGTATTCGTTTAGAAAAACGTACATTTGAAATGAGACTTCCGCGAGGGCTCCCGGTATCCCATTATGCGACTGCAGTGAGACCTCCAGGAGGGCTCTCGGCACTGATCGTGTTAATTTAGCGATAATTTTCGTTCTAAAAACTGGCCCTTAATCTAGTTCGTATTGAACATTGTTCTATGACAAGAGAAATTATGAGCACAAACTATTTGAATTGTTGTTTTGAGTTAAATAATGGATGATTGTTATAGTATTATGTTACACTCGGTCAGGGAATTTAATTATTCAGCTAATTGACCCTCTACTTAAATGTGCTGTGATATAACCATTTCATATCACGAACAATTTAAGTTGGTTCACATAACATTTCCCTAACTTTTTAAGTTGTATCTTAGTACGCGAATGGGCGAAACTAGGGAATTACTTTGAAGTATTCCTTAGAAAATATCAATTACATAAATACGTTTTGTATTTTTTAGTAAGTAATACTAAAATCTTTGACATGTCGGTACAAGGTACATCATTTTGTAATGAATAAAACAATAAAATTCTGAGACTTAATATTTTATTATGAAAATAGAATCTTATTATCTACAATTGTATTGATTAAGTACAGTTTTACTCACATGAGTGTTTCGGATTAACCCGACTAGTTTCGAGCTCGAAAGAGATCGTGATCCGAATCATACACGTGACTAATTCCGAACGAAATCATAAATATGAATATTATGTTAGAATTTTATAATTACTATCTAAGAATTTAGAATTACAAGATTTTCAAATAAATTTGATACAATTTTATTATTATTCAGTCGTTGTCATTTTCAGGGTTCTGTACCCAAAGGGTGCCAACGGGTCCCTATTACTGAGCCTCCCCTGTCCGTACCCCGTCTGTCTGCCAGCCAGCGGGCTGTATCTCATGAACGTAATAGGTAGACATTTTGACATTTTCACAATGTGTATTTATAATGCCGCTATAGCCACACCACAAGTTAAAAATTTCCCAATCTTCATACAAGAAACTGTTTGGCGGCGATTTTTTGCCCCATAGAATTTAAATAACTTCCTTGACTGCAAGTGAAAAATAATTTAATATTAAAATTGCATAAAAATATATGGTGGAGACAATACCGTTCTCAGTTTACACACGGAAATTCAAGCAAATAAATCCAACTGTTTAGTCACATAGTATTCAAATATAATAAATATGTATAAAAATGAATCCCTATTTCCCTTAGTCACGGCACGGTTTCTTTGGATGATATAAAACGATATTGGAAGGGTTTTTAATCCTATCTCTAAATGTTCGGAAGTTGTGAGAATTTTTAATACATTGATACCAGATACCGAACTAAAGTTGAAATAAACACATCACTCGGAATAGATATATCGTGACATTGGCAAGTAATGGGGAAAGTTATTGACCTACGTAGTGCGGTAACACGTTTGTTACGATTTAAATTTAAGAACCATATGAAACTGAAAATTTGGCATCAATTCTTAGAGTATTTTATTTTGAGCTGAAACTATGTATAGTGATTCTATACCAGCTGTTATCCTTAGTGCTTAGGACAGGACTAGGGTTTCTGTTACGGCATCACACGTGAACAGCTGGACCAATTTTGCTAATTCTTTTTTTGTTGTTTGTCAGAAAGTTCTTAAGAAAGAAGTTGCGCGTAACATTAGAAAAAAAGAAAAACTTAACGACCATATTAACTTTAACATTCATAGTTAAGACAGTTGGGTCAGCTAGTTATAAATAAATATTAATAAACATTCTATTTCTCTTCCACAAAGGCGCCTTAACATAAGTAGATACAACATCTGAATAAATCGTTTGTGAGAGACAGGTTATCTGTAGGTACTAGGAAAACCTGTCACGCAGATTACCATATAACGTTCCCACTGCTGGGACACAGGCCTCCTCTCTGTGAGAGGGAGTGGGCCGTAATCCACCACGCGGGCCCAGTGCGGGTTGGTAGATGTCACATGTCTTTGAATTTTTGTTGCTAGGACATGCCGGTTTCCTCACGATGTTTTCCCTCACCGTTTTGATAGCAGTGGTGAAGAAATAATTTACACAAAGTAATGCGCCTGTCTGGAATCGAACCTACGACCTACAACTCGTAAGTCGCGGCCGTTACCACTAGGCTCTCCATTTGATAGTTCCGAAATACTCTTTTATTTGTATTGTCCGTATTTTCATTTATTGTCTCCATATAGTATACGTGAGTAAAATGTTAAAAGATCACAGATAAACAAATTTAAGGACCTAATTATTATAACAAAACAAAAGAAAACATTTTCAATATCTTAATATTTATAAAAAAATGGTTGTCTGTAAACTCTGTTTACGGACGATAATTTTATGCGATAACGTCATAAGAGAACAGGCTGATCGTGTCTCTATCGGCGCTCCGCGCTCTCGCTTGCACGCTCGGCTCAGGCGGAACGTGACAATGAGTCATGCTTTTTCGTGCGTGCAGCCGGCGTTCATCGATTTATAAGACGTTATCACATCAAATATATAATTTACAAAGACTATACCAAACACAGAGAGGTATACATACAGTTTTACATAATACATAAACTCGTGCTTTCCATGCGGGTAGGTAGAAACTACAGAACGTCATCTGCTACGATCTTTACACACTCTTTTTTTGCTTTGTTTACATTCATATATCTGAGGCCCTAGTGCAGGGATGGCGATCCTCTTAACCTCTAAGAGCCATTATTTCCACAAAAAAAATGTAATATAGCATTTACGTGCCAACAAACAAGCGTGACTTATTGACTACTAGAAATAAACTGTATGCTTTCACAATCATTGGTAGTCTTTATAAATGCAAACAGAAATAGACTTGTACTATTATATGGTAATCAACATCACACCACATTATTTAAATGAAAGAAAAAAAAAATTAGAGCAACGTCGGGTATCTGGTATTGAGGTCATATGACATAGTATACAATCATGTGAAAAGGTACGGTTTCTGAAAGTAACGACTTAGTTTTAAGAAGATGCATTTACCATACTCCTATGATACTGAACCTACCATACTGACTTAGGCTGCAGTACCCAAATTATTTTGTTACGTGCCACCAAAGCACGCGTGCCATTAGTTCGCCATCCCTGCCCTAGTGCGAGTTTCATTTAACCATCTCGATCAAACGCGTCGAGCGCGTTCGGCGCTCCGATTGGCCCTGGATTGATGAAGGACCAATCGGAGCGCTCGACGCGTTAGATCGATATGGTTAAAGAGTTCTCTAGGGCCACTGGGTCATACACGCACGCCGATAGTACGCAGCATATAACCAGATCAGTACCAGTATACAGTTCCAATTTAATATTATTATGTATTTACACACTCAAGATACTGTGACACAAAGCTAAGAGCACGTTACAGCCGCATCAGTCTGCAGCGCATTGAATTTCAATATAATCGCAAATATTTCAAAAACTAGACGACCTAGGTCAAAAATAATGAAATTTTCATACCCCCATTGTGTCACACCCCCAGATAGGTTTGTTTACATATTCATGGATGACCTTTAATTGACCTTGATCGTGACCTTTGTCTAACATAACTTGCGTTAAAATGGTTAGATTTACTGTTCGCGTCACGGAAGTTTGCCGCTCTGAAACCAGACAATAATTTTTGAAAAAAGTGACGTTTAAGTTAAAATAAGGGGCAATGACCCTGGAAAGTGTAGGTGGGTTATTTTTTACCCGACTGCGCAAGGCAAAGGAGGGTAATGTGTTTGTTACGTAGGTCGTGTAGTTTTTGGGATATTTGTAAAAAAAAAACAGTATTGCATTCAGGAAATTTCGCCCTGTTTAATACATTGACATTTAACTACTGTATTGGGCTTTATAGCCTACTTCCACACATTAATGACGCCGTCCGCGGCCGCGCTGACTAGATAGGGCTTGGTCCCCTCAACCATGGTGAGGTCTGTGATGGGCGCGGTGTGGTAGAACGAGCGGGACTCAACGCTGCGGTATATGTTGTCTTCGATGAGGGACGCGGGCGCAGAAAGGTTCAGTTTACAGCACTCTTGGATTACTGTTGTTCCATCTATTATGCGGCTCCTGTAGAAGAATTGAGGTCATTTTAGGATCATCATCATCTGGACAGCCTTTTTCCAAGTATGTAGGGGTCTGCTTTCAGTCTAACCGGATGCAGCTGAATACCTACCAGTATTTTACATGGAGCGACTGCTTATCTGACCTCCACAACCCAGTTACTGAGTAATACGATACCCCTTGGTAAGGTAATAAATACGATACCCATGGTTTTTAACCGACTTAAAAAAAGAAGGAGGTTCTCAATTCGACTGTATTTTTTTTAAATTGTTTGTTACCTCAGAATTTTCGACTAGGTGAATCGGTTATTGTTAATAGTATTAACTGTTTATTTATTTTACTCCGATGGTCCTATTTACTTTTAGATAAAGCTGTGTGAATATAATGCAACATTGCATACGTAAGCGGGCACGCCCTTTATGCTTGGAGGCATTAATTTAGGTTTTAACTTCTGTAACTTCTGTTTATGTTTTTGTTTTTATTATTTATATTTTGAGCTTGGGTAAATTTTTTAATGTTTTTTTTTTGGTACATTGGCGTGTGCTAGCTGACATAGGGCAAATATTTCAATTTTATGTTTTGTGTTTCGTAATGTTAATTACGTACCTACCATTGTATAGAATCAAGTTCTACTAACTAAACAGACAGCTGTGCTGCTGGAGAGTTTGTTGCGCCACTTCTTCCCAGCTAAAGCACTAGGAAGTGGTGAAGGGCGGGCGTTTTTGGGAGATTGTCTTAAGTAATTTTAACGTTCAAAAAGTGCTGACACCAGCCTAGTTGAAAAAAATAACTTTTGATTTTTTAAGACTAATTGTTATACTTTCGGGCTTCTGACGATTCATAACGCCTGTCCATGAAACCATGAAAGATCCACGTCTTACAGCCGGAACCAATGGCTTAGCGTGGTAGAGGCCTGGAGGGATCTTAGTATGTAAAGATGGTCGGACGGACTTAGCGTAGATTAATCTGATCGATCGACCCGTTTTGTGTTGCGAATGTTCTGTATTACACAGGGTTAAACTAAAGTAACTAGCTAAACTCCGCAGACGTGATGGGTACCGTTTTAAACATGGTAAAACAAAAAGGGAAAATAATCTGATGTTTTTTTTTTGTGGGGTCATCGACTGATAGATTTCAGGAACGCATCCTCTCGGTGGCCGCAATATTAAATAATTGCCATGGAATTTGTACTTTGTCTTATAAGATATTGAGTTTATTATTCCAAAACTTGATAAACTCAGATACTAAAGTCAAATAAATATCCTACCTGTACTTAATAGCGTTGGGCGTGTGCCTAAGCGCATCGTTATGCGCATGTAGAAGCACGTAGGAGTCCTCTGGTTGCTCCAGGTTCCAGTAGCGCAGGCGCAGGTCGGACCCGCCCGTCACTACGAACCGGTTGCCTTCCCGGGCACCGCAGTAGATAGAGCTTATGTAGTGAGAAGCCTGGGGGAATATAAATAAAAGTGGTTGTTTCATATTGGTAGTTAATTGTTCAAAATAAAAAAATATGTACTTAAATAAATAAAATTTATTTCTTGCGTCTTTACATCTTACCGACCTTGTTAAGGATTATGCAAGGTATTTTAAGTGAAAGAAAGTGCATTGTTGCACGAACATCGATTCATAAACAAATCTCACAGGAACTTTTTCTGATCCATTTGTTAACGTTTTCATCAGAGTCTTTTGGAACTTACAGGCCATATTATTATTATTAAAAGCCTGTGGTGTCCCATTCCAGGGAAAGGCCCCCTGTACCCTCCTGCCACTTCTCTCTTTTTAAAGCTACTAAGGACCAGTTTTTGTCGAAGGAGTCCAGCTCATCCCGCCATCTCCATCTGGGGCTACCGCGATGTCGATTGCCATTAAGAGGGACCCATTGGTCATCTGACATGCTGCAGATGTGTCCAGCCCAATTCCCTTTTTAGAGTGACAGCTCTCTAAGACGTGTGGCAGCTTTAACAGACCATAGGTTTAGGGTAATCTCCGAGTACGTACAGCGGGTGTATAGTGCAGGGGCTGCACACAGTTGGTGCTGGGCCATAGCGCGTGCGTCCTCTGTGTAGACTCCAGGCTCCAGGCGGCCGCGTCCCTGGCGCCGGCGGCCCAGATGGCGCCGCTGGTGCCGCTGCCTACTATGCGACGGACTCGTTCAGCTACAAGTAAAAATAACATTAATTCCACATTTTAGGAACATGAAGTTTTAAAAGATCATCGTCTCCCTAGCCATTTCCCAATTTTGGCTGGCGGGCTTCCAGTCTTACCGGATGCAGCTCAGTACCAGTATTTTACATGGACCGACTGCCTATCTGACCTCCACAATCCAGTTACTGGGTAGTACCCCTTGGTAAGACTGGTTGTCAGATTTTCGGGCTTCTGACGACCCGTAACGACTGTCAAAGATCTACAAATGGCAGCCAGGACCAACGGCTTAACGTGCTTTCCGAGGCACGGAAGGGTCTTGTTATGTGAAGATGGTCACCCATCCTTGGACCAATCGCGTCAAACTTAGCTTAACCTGATCGATCGACCCGTGCGACATAGCCACAAGCCCCTCTTGAAAAAGATGAAGCAAATAAATTAAAATTAATACGTCACTTTTGCGGTTACAGACGGTAAAAAATCGTTGTAATAGGAAGGGGTCCTCATAACAGACGCATGATAAATGATTTTTCTCAAACATGCATGGAAATATTGTCATGATTTACGAAAAAAAGACACGCGAAGTATCGAATTTACGGACAAAGAAAATCAAATCCATTGTAGGAGCGTTATTTGAATTTTGAACATTACAACGCTCCAGCAATGTTGTATGAAACGGCGTGCTGGGGTTATTAAATACAATCTCTTTTATCATTCTTGGCATACCAAAGTAAGTCTCTTTACTTAGTACAAATTGCGTTCACGTGGCTGTATAGCCATAAATGCGTTTGCCTTTATTTATTTATTTATGAGTAAAACATATGAAATATCAAATGGTTAGTTTACATTTTTAGATAATTTTGGACCAGATCATAGGTACTCACAGTTGGGATGCCGCACAGACGTGATAGGCAGGTGGAACCTCAGGTCCCACACGCAGATGGCGCCACTAGACGTACCCACTGCGAGGTAGCCGCACGGGTCCGCGTATAAGCATGTGTATACTCCTTGCTTCAAGTCTCCTTGGAGTTTCCATGCGTTGCCTAGAGAGGAAATACATATACAGGGTAAATTTTTAACCAGTGCGTAAACTGTAACCATGAATTCAGCATATCATTCTAGACCCCCTAGCGTAGAAATTTTTCGTCGGTTATACAACAAAACACAAAGCTGACGTCACGATGTCACGTGATAAAAAGTCATCGTAAGGAGCGTTTTGGCGGTAAATTCAAAACAACGAATAATATATTTGTTTTTAATTGAGAACATGGATATTAATTTAAAAATCCAATATTTTTCTGTTTTTCTGTTTTTCTGTCCCATTTTCAAATTAAAATGGTTTTTATTCAAATGGAAAATACCCTATTCCGCCTGGTCGACGGGCGCCGCGAACTGGCACCTACGAGCCGAAAGCTTAGTCACGAACATTACCGATGTCACCCGAACTCAACCGAAAGCAATGATCGGCTTGGCCGACTAGTCGGCCAAAGTCATGGTCGGCCCGTCTCTAGTTATAATAAATCTACTATCTACGTTTTGTCTTCGCCATTTCTTCTCAGGGGTAGTCAGATAAGAACTGTCGACTATCTAGCAATTTTATTTGCATTTCACCTGGTGCCCTCAAGTCCCAGCCTACAATCGTGGCGAGTAGCGTGGCGTAGGAGATGACGGCGCCATGTGACGGCGCCGCTACACACACTGCGTCGTCGCCGTCACCCTCCAGCTGTCGGCCTTGCGAGAGGTTCATACGGGAGGAGGTGCCGTCGACCCTGGAGAAGTAAAGGTAAGTTTACATGTTGGTAGACTCTGTTGGTGAAAGAGGATTAGTAACGGCCGACAGGTGGAAGGAAAGACTATGTAAAATTCCACAATTACAACAACATTACACAAACACACATTACATTAGGCAAAATAAAATTTCATTCTATTCTATTCTATACAATTACAGACCAAAATTTGCCTTCGTTTGTTATTTTTAGCCTGTGTTGTCCCATCGCTGGGCAAACGCCTCCGTTTTTCCTTTTCAATTCCTCCCAGTTTTAGGTAAGTGTGGGGCAATCTTTTGAATATTACTTACGATTTAAGATTTCTGTTTAAATCATTAAACAGTTAAAAGTTTATAATAAAAATGGAGGACGGAAACGATGAAACATTTTTTGTGAATTATCTCTTATATACAAGCTAAACTAATCCTTATCGCAATGACTATACGTACCTCAATACAAACACCGATTCTTGCGTGGCTGCTACAAGAGATTGACCTCCTTCACACGCTGCTATTGATAACACCGGGCCTGCATTTCTGTTATACATCGATTTTGATCTGTAAGAATATATAAGCTGGCATGAGATTTGATTACACATCAATCAGAATCAGACCTATTTTTGGATGGGAAATCATCAAATAACTTCTCCTGCTCTGGGTGGAGCGAGAGGGCGTGTCAAACTTTTACTGACTAAAACCCACCCATGTACCTTAAGTTGCCTGCGTGCCAGGCAGTAGCGTAACTATGGTGGGGCAAACAGGGCAAGAGCCCTGGGCGCCTATCGAAGGGGGCGCAAAAAGTCGCCAATAATTAAATAAATTAAAAATAAGCATCAATAAACCATTTCATACTGTTACCTATATCTAAGAAATCTAAGGAGCTACATGAATGTATTCTGCAGTATTGGGTTGAAAGCGTATTTCCAAATCTGCCCATTTCTATTAAAATTCTCATATAATTGCAGCATTGCAAGCGATTTTTTACCAAGTTGAAATTAATACCTTCGTTATTGAAGGCTTATAGTTGGTCAAGAAAGGTTATGTGACCTAGCTTTGCTCAGTGTAAACCGAGATGATAAATTTATGAAGGGGCGCACATGTCTTGCGTGCCCTAGACGCCATGATGATGCCAGGGCCACGGTAACTATTTCGAACAAATCTGCGACCCTGGCAGATCCGCGACCCTGGCTGGGATAGGGCAGACCTTAAGGGATTCCTTGTTCTAGCATTCTTAAATTAAAATAGGTATCTGAATACCTTGGAATTTTAAATCATCGTAAGTCACATACTGTCGCTATTACTCTGAGGTGTACTGTAGCGAGAGCAGCGGTGGCGACTTACGAGTTGTAGATTGTAGGATCGAATCTAGACAAGCGTTTTACTTTGTGCAAATTATTTAATCACCCCTGTTCTTTTTTCCTCACTAAGATTAATAATGGAGGTCCTAAAGGTCTCATTTTTAACTGTAACTACCGCTGCTGGTGATTTAAGATCCTTAGACCAAGTGAAGTCATCACAAATGTATTGCCCATCGGTATAGTTTGTTTTAACTGTAATTAACTTTTCAAATTTAGTTAAAACACTGAAGGAAAACGTCGTTAGGAAACCGGCATGTCCTAGAGCCAATAATTCGAAGGCATGTGACATCTACCAAACCGCACTGGGCCCGCGGGGCCCACCTTGTCACAGAGACGAGGTCTGTGTTCCAGTAGTGGGGACATTATAGGCTGAGTATGTACTGTAGCGTAGCAACTTAAAGACTTAAGAACGTGAACCTCAATTCTCGGTAAATAACCGAGAATTTGAAGAAACACAGGCCACATGCCTGTTAATAAACGATGACCGATATCATAGACATTACCTACTTCTTCGGTCTCGGAGTAAATACAAAGAGGATACGGCCTAAACAAGTGTGCACTGTGATTGTCGACTAGGCCCTGACGTCATCAAGTAGGCGTGGCCTTAGTCAGTGTATTGTTGGCGTTCGTCCTGTCTAGGAACAAAAACACAGGGCCGTATTTAGAATCCAATTATTGTACTGAATGTCCCGCGGCTGTCTCATAAATGGAAATACTCATAAAAAATACAATCTCCTATAAATTAAATATTCTATCTAAAATAATTTATTTAAAGTACTTTCCCTCCGTGAGACAACTAGTATGGTCCATACTAGTTGCAGTAGTAAAGAACAACTACCATACTGTATGGTAGTTGTTCTTTACTTAATTAAAAGTACTGAAAGCCTATCTAGTTAATTTAGTTAAATTTTAAATGATGTATGTTCTAGATTTCTTTCTGAAGATAATCTAAGACAGCAATGGATTACAAAAATTAATATCACTATTTCAATAAAAAAATACGTATCAAGATGGTTCGCAAAATTAATACAAAAACTTAAAAAAAAAACCGACTTCCAAAAAACAATACAAAGTGAAAAATAACTTTAATTTCGGAAGTCGGTGACTTTGGATATGTGTTTTTTTTTTGCCACCGCCTTCCGAAATTAAAGTTATTTTTCACTTTGTAGTGAATAAGTTTTTTATTTTTCACTTTTTAGTTAGAGTACCTAACCCACACAATTCGAAATTTCATCATCCTTCGGGTCAAAACAAGGCATATTTATGCAATAGCAGCAATCGCGGTTTGTTTGCTGTAATTTTTTGAGGAGTTTCATTGTTTGTCTCCGAAACGCATCATCAGAACTATATGAAATTTTTATGGGACCATTTCGGAATAAACGCCTTTCGAACAAATATTTTGCAAATCCATCTATATATAACGGAGTTATGTCCGAACATACATAAAAAAATATAAAAAAACATAAACATTCGAATTGATAACCTCCTTCTTTTGAAGTCGGTTAAAAAACGGAGTACTCCCCTGGTACGAAAATTCTGAGTACGACCTTGTTGCATACTGCACTTAGTGACATCTAATGTGAGATATTGTAGTGACCTACATAATAAGAGCATACGAGCGGCCGCGAAGAGGCGCAGCCATGCACTGATGTGCAGACCACAGGATCGTGGTATTTACGTGCGCACACGCCGGCCACATCAGAGCGCCGACAACATACCGACCTCGCAAGCAAATGTGTACTGTACTGAGGCGCGGCGGAGGTGGCGGTAACATTTATAGTGTGCGTACAGACGGCGCTATACGTCACGCACGTGCTAGAAAGAGATGGGTGCGTGGTCATTGTACGCCGTAACGATTTGAGGTTCGTTTCTAATGCTCTCCGATTGGCTGTCTGATATTTTGAATACAGTAGCACAGCTACAAAGTGTTGGACCCAAAATAGTACTTAAGCCAGGATTTTTCTTCAATAAATATTAGCAACTATTCCCTACTATTGAGTTTTATTTACTTCTCAGTAACTCTAAAATATTTACGTCACTACAAAGTAAAATCTACAGAACGAGCGAGTAGTTTTGCTATTGACCGGTAGATGGAAAATAAAGAAGTGGGAGGTATCTAACACCCCCTCACCCCGCAAATTGTCACGCGTTGTTCGGAAATCTAATTTTAACATCTCTTCGTATTTACTCCGTGATACAAGATGATGGCAGAGCTGAGTGCGCAGGGTACGCCTTACCTACACTGTTAGCATCCAAACTGAAAAGGCTATTTCAAAGCAAGGTCCAGCGGGTCCTGTTGTCTGCACGCTACAGGAGTTGATGGACGCTAATGAAACTGCCAAGCTTGTAACCAATTTCTACTATTCTGCTCTGACTGTATTTAGATTGTCATCGACACGCTTAGAAGGCATATAAACTTACCTATTAATATGTGCCTGTGTGTGTAGCCGCGCCGCGTCCCACAAGCGAACAGTGCCGTCATCTGAACACGATCCAAATAATGACCGGTGAGCTGGCAGAGTTACTAGCTGGTTGACACGGGCTCTGGAACAATAGAGGTCAGGTTTCAAGTTGGATAAATTATATCGGTCTGCACGGGTCAATAAACGAACTGCCCGGAGCTACGAAGGCACTGACCCTGATAGATGTGGATTGACCTTAAGTGAGAAACGCCAGGGTCGAAGTTAGCTGGCCCGTACGTTTTTTTTTGTAATTTGCTGGTCTAGTTGCATGTTGAACAAAATATTATTCGCGGCCGTAGGTAACATGTAATTTACCAAGAATTTGGAAATATCTTGATTTGAAAGAGTGACCTTGGAGTTTCTTGCCCGTTTTTCTCAATAGAGATCGACGTTTTGGAATGGGCAACTAGCTTCAACTTTCCGATGAACCGATCCCCTTTAAAGAAAATGATAAAAAGTAAATGATGCAATGAAATGTAAAGAAAACAGTGAACACGTTTGAGTTTTTTTACAGTTCAAAAGTGAAATAAATGCTTTGAATTTGACACTCCAAAACCCAGGACCTGCTCAGCAGTAGCGCTTGTGACCACTACACCATCGAGTTAGGCTTAAAGAACACAAAAAGTATAATAGAACAGTTTTTAGCACTTACTTGTGTTCATGTAAATATGCGAGCAGTTGGTTCCCCGGCCGCCATCCGTGTGGCGGTAACACATCCTCATTGTTGTCTAGTGGGTCGTCGTGACTCCTGGCAACAAACAGATTATTTACTTCCACCGTATAAAGAAATCTTGTAAAATAAAAACACTAGATTTCACAATTTACACTCATTTTAAAACACACATTGCATATTTAATCTTTTTATAAAATGACACATTTTTTTTTTCATTTTGACAAGTTTTAAATACAATATAAAAGCTAACACTAAATACAGGATGTAAGGGATATCGATGCGCAAACTGTAACCATGAATTCATCACATGATGCTAGAATGATATAAAATTATGAGCTGTTCCATAGAAAAGAGAAATGCCTACGCGGTCAAAATGTATGGAACATATTTTTGAAGTGATGGGGAAAAAACAATTAAACTCGTGACACCATTACTGACGCCTCTTTAAGTAAGTTTGTTTTAGTTGAGAAAATTGTAATATAATTTATGTAGTAGTAGTTTATAATAACGAATAAAAAAACACTTCATTTAAAAGTATTTCCTGCACAATAAAATATGTTCGGACAATTAAAAAATACACACGATAATTTTTCAAGTTTTCACTTGTGTTGGCACTCCCTGAGTGCCATTGTTTTTTTTTTATGAAATCATTTTAGGCGCGTTGAGTAATTTTTGAGATGGGAAAAAACAATTGGCAATGCTGATGCTTTGGCCTAAAATTGGAACACAAATTTTTAAAAAGAACACATACTACCTCAACGACTTCTGATATTTCTGCTGCATCCGTGACGTCAAGTCTCTAAGTTCTACGCGACACGGAGCCATGCTGTCTGCAAAGAATAGAACCATTGAAGATAATTATGCTGATGGAAATGAACCAATATCATCCTGTCTGTTGTTTATTATTTACTACGAAGGGTTTCGTACGCACGGCTAGACATCAAGCTAGACATTTCCAGTTTACGCTGATCTCGCACTATACGGCAATCCTATACAATGCCAGATCAGCTTATACTGGAAATGTATAGCTTAATGTGTAGCCGTGTGTACCACTGGATAATATTTAACACTACACAAACACATAGCATGCATAAGCATAATCATCTAATAACGTTCCCACTGCTGGGACACAGGCCTCCTCTTTATGAGTGGGCCGTAATCCACCACGCGCTCCCAGTGCGGGTGGTAGACGTCACATGTCTTCTAATTTTTGATTTTAAGACATGCCGGTTTCCTCACGATGTTTTCCTTCACCGTTTTGAGAGCAGTGGTGAAACATACCATATTTTTTTAACACTTTCGTAAAACTCATTTTTCTATTCCCTTTAATTTTTATCTTTATTTCATTTATATAATTTGTCCGCTTTAGCTCGGTTTGCTATCACGGCCACTCACAAGGTTTAGTAGATACAGCCATGTGCCAGACGATCGGATGGCCGTTTGGGTACAGAGGCCCTAGTGTGAGTTTCATTTAACTATCTCGATCAAACGCAGTGAGTGCGTTCGGCGCTCCGATTGGCCTTGGATTGGTGAAGGACTAATCGGAGCGCCGATCGCTGCGTTTGATCGAGATGGTTAAATGAAACTCACACTAGGGCCTCAGAACCCTAAAACTGAGGTGACGATAGCATTCGCTATATGATGGGGACCCTCCAATCCACAGCCCAGTCAAGAGAAACTAAGTGCGCACACAAGTAAACACGAAAGCACAAAAAGCGTTTTCGTTTTACACTATCTACTTTAAAAAAAATTAAAGTTTGTAAGTTTGGATGTATATAATCTAATATAATATATAATCTCTCACTCGTCTAATTTAAAAAAATAATTCCACCAATAACTGGAAGATTTCCGCTGAGTGCCAAAGGATATGTTTTATGTTAAAATACGCGGTCAAAGTGCGGGCAGAATCTACTTTAAGAAAAGAAAAGATTTTGTCATGAAAATGGCTGGTACACACGGGTACACATCGAGCTACATATTTCCAATTTACGCTGATCTTGCACTTTTTGTTGACACGCTTTTATTAGCTTCACCTGTATGTATGTTTGTTTGTATGTTTGTAACCGACTCCTTTGGGCGCGATTTTGACCCACTTTAAACGGTCAGACTTCATTTAAACTTTGTAGTCTTATCGAGGACCGATGACAATTCAATAATTTCACAAAAAAAAATAGAAAATAAAAAACACGCTTTTGTAGTTAGCAGAACTAAAAAATAGAAAATAAATAATAGTTTAAAAACTAAAAAACACGCTTTAAAAACCAATCTAAAAAGTAGAAAATAATTTAATTCTATTAATAAGCGTGGGGTGGTTTTTGAGGTAGGTATTTTTATAATCTATTAATATCAAGCACCCCACGCTTTTTATAGAATTAAATTATTTTCTATTTTTTAGTTTGGTTTTTAAAGCGTGTTTTTTAGTATTTATTTAATCCAATATGTGACAGTTTTATTTTTATAATAATTGTTTACATTTGGCACCTGTAGGTTCTTTTTCTTTGCAATTCGGGTTGGGTAGTTATGTACTTTTTTTTTAATGTTTGTTATTGTTATGTACGTACAGAAATCCTATACAATTGCGAGATCAGCTTATACTGGAAATGTACAGCTTGCTGTGTAGCCGTACCCTTCACCAGTATGTAATGAAAGAATAAAAAAAAATACAGCAGGCAGGGACGTTGATGCACAGCCTGTTACCATGGGTACATGATTCAGTATTGCACTTCTTTATGAAATAGCTGAATTTTTATGATAACCGACGCAAAATGTATACGCTACCCGGGTCTAGAATCATGGTTACAGTTTGCACGTCGATGTGTACTATAGTATGTAATCACTTCACCAATATACACCGTGACATTTTAGTCGTCTCACAAAGGTAGTCCACTCAATGTATCCGTCATAAAATACCTCTAGGCACTATTAAAACATTGTTACCATTAATTAAGATAATAGGTACAAAGAAAAATAAATAATGCTTTAGAATTATGAAACAACCTCCCTGTTAATAATGTTTACGTATCAAACGGTAGAAGATATCTACCTACCTACCATTACATTCCATCATTAATTCCATCTCCATAACAGGGTGTTTCAAACTACGTCATGCGTCTTAGTGAAGGATATTCTAATTTTTTTTACTACACAAATGTTCAAAAATATTATATTTTTTTAAATAAATGATAAGTAGTCATTGGATACATGAAGTGGGCTGCCGTTGTAAGACGACTAAAATGTCACGGTGTATAATGAAAGGAAGACTTAATGTATGATGATGTAAAGCTGGTATAAATACATACATTGAACATAGCTAGCGCTGTGTCCTAATTGAGAATGTTGTGGAGGTACAGACATCGCTTGTGATACTACACCGCTACCCGACACCACTTGTGATTGAGAGACGCCCTCTGAAAATAAAAACGCTGATCATTTTCTTCGCAGAAATTGTGAAATGTTAATTATTTGTGTCCCATGTAGCCGATAAACACGTCTAACAATGGATTTGATTTTGAAAGTCACGTCATCATGAATCTGCCTAGTATATTCAGTCTATGTTCCCACTGCCGGGACACAAGCCTCCTCTCTTGCAGACGGAGTGGGCTGTAATCTGCCACACGGGCCATACGCGGGTTGGTAGATGTCACATGTCTTTTAGTTCTAGGACATGCACCTTCCACGGTTATCCTGCGCCGTTTTGAGCGCAGTGGTGTTGACACTCAAACTAAAGCTCCTAATATAATTTGTTTGCTTAACGTTTCTCGGATGGACTGTGTGAGGTATGATATGAAAGAGAAGGGAGTGAATTATAGCGTGACGGTTGTCAGGGGAGAGTGGAAGAAGAAAACATCTTGCGGCGACCTTAAGTAACATGGGACTAGAGCAGGAAGATGATGGTTTTTCGTAACAAGTTTTGAATAGATTCTGGAATTTTATTGAGTACTAGCTGATCCAACAGACGTTATCCTGTCTTAACTATGAATATTGAATTCGCATTAGTAGGTATAATATTAGAAAAGTTAATTTGGTCGTTAGATTTTCTTAAATTTCCTAATATTACGCGCAACTTTCTTAATTTTTTCTTTCATAAAAACGTTCTCCTGACAATAACAAAAACAAAACAAAAAATGAATTAGCAAAATTAGTCCAGCCGTTTACGTGTGATGTCGTGACCAAGGGAAATGGGGATTAATTTTTATATATATAGATTAAATAATTAATTAATAATGTTGGCATGCCTAGATGGTTTGATAATGTTGAGAGGATGTCTGTAAGGAGACTAACAAAGTTATTTACAAGGTAGATGTGAGTGTAAACGGGAGAGCAGGCCCTAGGAGGACTGATATTAGAGACTTTATTGGCGATGTTCTTCATAAAGGTTTTTTTTGGGTGAGAAATCATCAAATATCTTCTCCCGCTCTGGGTGGAGCAGGAGGGCGTGTCAGACTTTTACTGACTAAAACCCACCCGTGTTCCTTCAGTTGCCTGTGTGCCAGGGACGACGGTATCTCTTTCGAACAACCCGCACCCCTGGCAGGCATCGGCCCTTGCGGACCCCACCAGTTGGTGCTGGCATCTCTTTGAGGCGCGCGTGGAACACAACGCGCCGTCGCCCGGGCTTGGTCCTTACCGGACAGTGAGCTACCCATTACTCGCCGTCCGCAAGCCTGCGCTTACGGTGGGCGGGAATCAGCCTGGGATTCCCGACGCCCAGGGCGTCTCCTGCGACGACTAAGGCCGTGAGGGCGCATATACTGCCTATTTTCTTTACAAAGGCCAGATGCATTGTACTCGCAACCAGCGTGCGTGCATGACCGTAAACGAGGCAAAAGGAGTGTGTAAGGATCGTAACAGGTCGTGTTCAGTAGTTTCTGCCTACCCCAATTGGAAGAAGGCGTCAATTCGTTTATGTATGAATAAGTCAATATTTATCAAGCACTCCATGATTTTTAATAGAATTAAATTGTTTTCTACTTTTTTGGTTTGTTTTTAATATTAAAAAACTAAAAATACAATTGACCATATAACGACAGACTCATAGAGACATACATAAACTCGCGCTTTCTTCCCATGGGGCGTAGGCAGAAGCTACACTCCTTTTACCTCGTTTATGTTCATACATCTACGACGGACTCAGCTAGTTTGTATGATCAATTTGGTCATATTAGGTGCGATACTGTTAAATCTACATTACCTCTTGAATGTTGCTCGTGCGACTGCCCGAACATGTGTTGCCATTCAGTATTCATGTGTGTCTCGTGGGAAACCGACGTTTTGTGGGTTCGTCTGCAAATACAACATATTATTTTAAAGAAGAAAGAAAGTTATACAGGTTGGCAGGGATATCGACACATTCTAAAGTCTGTTCGCCGAGAGTTGATAAAGTCATTACAAATTGCGGCCCGCTAATTATTTATAAGCAATATGACCGCCGCGTCCGCTCGCTGTTCGGGCCGCAGTTCACAACACCTGCGTGCCTCGTACCACGAAAACGGCGAAAGCGTGAGATAAGCGACAGCCGCCATACAGTTTGCGATAATTAAGCGACCCCCTTGCGTCCACCCTGTATAAGTGGTAACTAGTGGTGTTAGTGGCAAGAATCCGCGGGATGCGGGAAGCACAGAAACGGTTGAAGTGGCGGTGCTAGGGGGAGGCCTATATCCAGGAGTGGACGTCTTTCGGCTGAAATGATGACGATGATTTATTTGCTTACCTATTCTGTGTGGAGTTATACAGTTTGTCGACATGTTGCATGGCATCTGCGGCGCCGGTGTCCAGTTGTACGGCGCGCGATATACCCGTTAGTTGCAGGTTTAAGCGACCGGGAGCCTCTGTTATGTGCTGTAAAAATCAATAATAATTGATGCATAAGGCACCTCAGTTAAACGAAAATCTATAAAATAACTGTTTGAAACTGTTTTTAAAGACATTCCGAGTCGGTCAAGCTTCAAACATGAACTTACGTTTCGTTTTGCTTGCTCAAGAAGCTTGATGCACAGATGACAAATGAGAGAAATGTTTTACGATGAGCTCTCCAGTTGTGTATGATATATATTTATAAAGCATATAAAGTCGATTTTCGTTTTTTTGCCACCGACTACCGAAATAAGGTTATTTTTGCAGATTGTAATGTTTTTTTTTTAATAATCTTTTATTGTTCACTTTTTTGCTGTGATACCTACCCCACAAAAATTCATATACCTTCACTTGCCACGTAAAAAACAGTTCCGAACACTATTAACATAAAGTGAAAAAAAAAAGTATAATTGAAGCTAACTCAAAAACCACTAATCAGAACTTGATCAAATTTATATGGGACCACTCGGTTAGTTATACCCTTTCAAACCAAAGAAGATTTTTTCAAATCAGTTTATAAATGACGGAGTCCTCAGGTAACATACATAAAAAATACAATCAAATTGAAGACCTCCTCCTGTTTTGAAGTTGGTTAAAAAAAATCTCTCGATTTTAGATTTAATTGAACTAACAGAAATGTGGACATTTCTCCTAATTTGTAAGTGTTACTAACCTGTGTAGAAGATCCTTGTATTTTGATTAAATGCGCGCTCATAGCCAACAGTTGATTTTCCACATGCTCTGTCATACCTGAAAAGATTTAAAAAAAATGTTATAAACATCTTCCACAGGGTAGACCATGGTTTCAGAAGGTACTAGGTACATGATTCTGTACTACCCTTCGCTGAAATTTTTTGTCAGTTATAAAAAAAAACTGTAACCAATAATTAAAAAAATTGCTGTTCCATACATTTTGACCGCGTAGGTATTGCATTTTTCTATGAAACAAGTGATTTTTTTTTTAAATAACCTACAAAAGTTGTCTGACGGGTCCGTAAGAGCCGATGCCTGCCAGGGTCGTGGATTTGTTCGAAAGAGTTACCGTGGCCCTGGCACAGGCAACTGAAGGAACATGGGTGGGTTTTAGTCAGTAAAAGTCTGACACACCCTCCCGCTCCGCCCAGAGCGCTAGAAGTCATTTGATAAAAGGGGGTCTAGCAGTGGCGAAAGCACCATATGACACGATTCCTACCGACTTCCCTTCGGGGATTCGCACCGGCAACTCTATCGCTATTAAAAAACGGCACGTTAATAGTGGCTACTATTGTAAAAAAAATTAGTTAAACTACGGGTTTATTTCGCCATAACGTTCAAACAACAAAAACGTTTGTTTTTAGCTTTATATTAGAACAAAAAAAATGTTCTAAATTAACCCGGCGCCAAAACGTCATCATCGGGAACTAAAAATTCCTACAGCAGCGATCCCGTAATGATGTCACTTAAGGTCACGTGGCACCGCTTGATATGGACGAGAGCAAGCCGCTGTACATCGGGTTATGACAGAGACAGATATAGAAAAACGCGTCAGCGAGAACGAGATGGAAGAATATTGCACATTTTATTTGGTTTTCAGCTGTTCAATTTTATTTTTATTTTATTGTTTACATTTCTTTATTGATAAGTCAGTAAGTTAAAGCTGACTTCGCTTCAGCTTCTCTCTTAGAAAATTTGACACCTCGCCGCTGGGGTCTAGAATCATGTGCTATATTATCCATGGTTACAGGTTGCACTTTGGCGTTGTCAGCACATCACAGAGCATGCGATTGAGGAAACTTACCATCAGAAGCAAGTCTTCTAAATAAGTTTCTTAGTTGCTGCCCCATTTCGGAATATTGTGGCACTGTACCCTGTTTTACCTGAAATAATAATTATTGTATCATAACATCACGGTTGTTTGCTTCGAAGGACCACTAATAACGCACGGTCACCCGTAATGGACATGGGATTTTAAAGCTTTTTACTAATATTATCAACGCGAAAGTTCGGATGTATGGATGTATTTCACGCAAAAACTACTGAATGCATTTGGAGGAAATTTGGCACACAGATAGATTATAACCTAGATTAACACATAGGATACTTTTTATCCCGGTAGTACGTTCCCCTGGAATAATATCCGAAATGCACGCGGGTGAAGTCGCGGGCGGAAGCTAGTAATAAATAAATTCTTTATTGCCATAAAATAGGCTACAGAAAAATGTGAGACCCTGTTTCCAGAGCTAGGTTAAAATACCCGTATTTCAGGAGCCAGTGCCTTCTTCCATTTAGATTACAGTTAAGCAGATGTTAAGCAGCAAAAGGTGATTAAATTATATTAGGTACTTAAAATTAAGTTCAATACTAAACATTTAACATAAGTACTTAAAAGAATTAGAAATAAAAAAATAATGAGAGTGCAAACACATTAAAACCAAAACTAAATTAGAATAAAATCAGAAATAAGACTAAGAAGCGAAGAAATAAGAAGCTAAGCATACATAACGACCGCATCGCATCGTATTTCAATACAAAAAGCGCGATGAGAGTTGTAGACTGCGATGTTTTATACAAAATTTACCAAATTTGTGATAGTCTCAACATAGCTGGCGAAATGTGGATCTACTCTAAGTACACCTCTGTCGGACTAGACAGAAAAGTCTAGGATGTTAGGGTACCTACGCACTATGCGGTTAGCCGGGAGGCGGGTAGCCGCAACCGGAACGAAACCGTCGTGGTTTGCGGTTGGATCGACTCATTTCAAAGATGGACGTCGAAGAAGTCGCAGCTATTTATTATATTTACTCGCGTTTAATAAACCTAAGGCCTATTTTGTTGTATCTCAATTATAAATTTTTCTGTATCGAAATCCTTAGTTAATTATCTGTTGTCATCAATAAAATGCGCGAGCGTAGATGAACACGTACACCGTCAATGGCGGGCAACCGCAACCTAGCACTATCCGCATAGTGTGTATAGCAACCGTCCGGCTGGCCGTCAATCGGACCGCAGCGCTCAGAACGACCGGAGCGGTCGGCCGGCAACCGCATCGCAGTGCGGATATAGATGTATGAGGAACAGGGTGTAAAGTTCCCTCATACTATATTGGTAAAGGAGGATCCTCCGACCAGACGGGTGTTATGTCTGGTATCTGGTGGGCAACTGCCCGACAGTTGAGGTCGATTAGTTGTATATATGTGAGTCTCGTGGTAAACTCTGGCTGCGCGATGTAGGATTTATGTGACGTGCAGATTTGCGTAGTTCACATGTGGCATTGTAGATGGCGCCACCTCACTTTTTATGTTTCAAGTTATTTGTTGCGAAGTATCTTTTCTGTAGTGCCGCTACACGGATAATAACTACTTCATTCCGGGTAACCGCATAGTATATAAGCTGATTTTCAATCACAACCTATATTGTGACATGACAGATGTCATTTGATTTTGACATGACCTATATCTTCCGTTTGTTCATGGTTTGCACAATACTGTTTTACTTGTTTTTATTAAATCGTTTTCTTTCTGCCGAAATATCCAACTAAGGAAGCCACTCTTTTGGGGGACACAGGCATATTTGAAAAAAGTATGTTACCTTGAGCCTAGTATTCCTTCTCTCTCGTAACGTATGCACCAACCGGTCCACGTCTCCGTGACGTAGCACAGCATCCAGCACTTTTCGCGGGATTGGCTCCGCTAGACTTTCTAATAGTAATTCTGCTCTTTCCACCTGAATAATATAGAAATTATCATGTTCAAACTTTTTATAGATGAATTTTGGAGGAGGAGCTTAAGCTTTGGATTTGAGCTAAAGGATTGAAGGTTAAGCTGAGCTTAGGTAACGCGGTCGGTTCATGGATGGGTGACCGTCCATAAAATATTAAGACTCCTCCGGGCCACGGAAAGCATGTTAAGCTGTTGCTGACAGCTGTTATTTGTACATCTTTGACAGTCGTTACGAGCAGTCAGAACTCTGAAAGTCTCACAACCAGTCTTACCAAGGGGTATCGTATTACCCAGTTACTGGGTTGTGGAGGTCAGATAGGCAGTCCTTGTAGAATGCTGGTATTCAGCTGCATCCGGTTAGACTGGAAGCTGACCCCAACATAGTTGGGAAAACGCTAGGCAGATTAATTGATTGAATTTTGATGCGGTTTTCACCGTGATTTAGAAGATTTCCAAGATTTATAGTGTGTAAACATTTGCATTTGTGTAAAGCCGGAGCGTATGTGGGATACAGTGAACTGTAGCGCTATTCTGTAAAAATCTCACCGTAATAACCAGTGATCGGATAATCCGTCGACAAGATACCTCAACTTCACTTTTATTCCCACGAAAGAATAATACGGACATGCCTTTCAGAATCGCGGATCCCAGAATCATTCGTATGAAATACAATAAATTAGTCTATTCCATCACTAATCTGATAGATAGATAAATCAATTTTCACTACTTGACCACATTGTGTACATTATCATTTTTTATTGATATTCCATTTCTTTTGAATAAATTAAAGATACTAAATCAAAATTACCACTGCTATAATTTCATTATGTTTGTTATAGTTGTTTTTACAAAATTGTTCAATGCCGGGTTCCCAGGATTACTTATTTATTCAGAGAGGACTGTCCACATTATTCTTTCGTGGGAAGAAGTTTAGGTATATAAGCGCCCGATTATTCGATCACTGGTAATACCTTAGGTGAAGCGAGCTTAAAGTCAGCTGTCATTAGTGTCAGTCCCTAGCATTAGATAGAATGACAGATCACTTCGAGGTCACTTCACCTAAGTTCTCACGGTGAGATTTTAACAGAATCTGCCAACTGGTAGATAATATAACCGATATAATAATATAACTGTTACCTGTATTAGTTTGTGCTTGAGGTGCGGCCACACTAACGGCAATATCTTGCAGTTCACGTCGATAGGGTTCAAGAGGCTTGAGACGCAAGATACCAGGCCACAAACTTCGTGACGAATCTAAAAACAAAAACACATTAGAAATACTTATATATACATCAAACTGAAAAGTCTGTTATAATGTCAAAATGACAGCATTTTACTAAATGCATATGAAAGTATATACGGTACTTATAACATGATTTTTTTATTGTTGTCTTGAAAGACAGAAGCAACAGAAGTTTGTTTCGGCTAATCTCTAAAACGGGTAATGTTATAACAAGTGTTATAGGCATAGTATTTTTGTCCCCGTAGCAAGTTACCGTGGTATAATTTCCAATATCCAGGAGGGCGAACCTAGGCGGAACTTAGTCCTACTATCCTTCTAATATAACAAAAAAAATGTGAATTTGTTTGTTTACATGTTTGGATGTTTGTTACTCAATCACCTAAATATGGCTGAACGGATTTAGATGAAATTTGGCACACAGATAGATTATAACTTGGATTAACACATAGGATATATTTTCTTACTACTATTACTATTTATCCCGTTGGTACATTCCCGTGGGATATCAAGCGATGTCCACGCGAACGAAGCAGCTGGCAAAAGCTGGCTAGTCTACACTATCTACACTAATATTATAAAGAGGAAAGATTTGTATTTTTGTATTTTGGTATGTAACGAATAAACTTAAAAACTACTGGTCCGATTTCAAAAATTCTTTTGTCGTTAGAAAGCTACATTATCACTGAGTAACATAGGCTTTTTATCCCCGTATTCCTACGGGAACAGGTACTACGCGGGTGAAACTGCGGAGCGCTGCTAGTATGTAATAAAATGAACAAGAAACCCTATAACCTCCCTCAAGAATTCCCTACATATGAACAGACAAATTTTACCTCTCTATAATATTATGATAAGTATAAATAAACTTACCCATAAATTAGGATGTGCAAGGAAAACAGCGCTCTCAGCTACGAGGTCACACAGCGCTTGTTTGGGCAACAATCCTAGCTCTGCCAAGTTCGTCGTAGCTCGTAACGCCTTCCCTATTATCCACTCCGATTGATCCGTCAGACCCTGCAAAAATATACGGCGATTATATGAAGACATATTCACCGAGAAATTTTAATGGTTGTTTTCCCGCGGCAGAACAATTTGCCATAATGAGTACTTGCGAAGCATAGAGTAAAAGTAAAAAAATAAAGATTTTTTTGTTTTAAAATAATTTAAAAAATCCGAAAATGAAGACAGGTTATAAGGGCTAATGATTCTCGATACAGTACCATAAAAAAATGTACCTAATTTTTTAGCATTTTTTGTAAATTATGGTGTCAGAACAGTTAAATGAACCATTATTTGAGGTTAAACACATTTAAAAACGACCCCAAGTGCAGGCGGCGACTTTAGGTTTAGGCATCCTTTGTAAAGCGCCGCCAAAATAAAATAAGTAGAAACATTACGGAAGCGTCAAACGTTTAAATTGATGCAAAATAACCAATTTAAGAAGAAAGGTTATTGGTATCCGTTTGCATTAAGGTTAAATATAACCTATGTTCTGGCTTCGGAAGCGTTCCCCTTACACCCTGGATTCTGTCTCGCCTTGTATATGACATCAGCCGAACACGCCTGCCTTAGCCATCCATACTTCCAAATGGGTGACCACCTTTACATGCTAAGACCATTCCGTGCCTCGGAAAGCACCCAAAGCCGTTGACGGGACTAACGGCTTTCATTATTAGCATACATATTTAAGTATTGATCTACGTGACATTATTTTTGATGACATTTAAAGAGATAACTAACTGTGAATGTGAGTACTATGCAGGCTAGATTGAACACATGACTATAACTCGTCTGGTGGTTTTAAGTATTTTGTAAATGGCCTACGCAAATGTCCTGCAAATCTGGTAGCGTCTTGTGACGGATCGTTGAGCTCCCTAAAATAGGGTTGAGCTACACGGTGACTGATACATACATGCCGTCTGTTGGGACAGGTTAGCTCGAAGCTGCAATGGGTCTTTCTTCAAAAGGCCCTTCCAGACATTCTTAGACTCACATAAAATTCAAATTATATAATGTTTGGACTTTAAAAGAGACCATGACCTCTGAGTTTGTTTCGGCTTTTCTTCTCAGGGAACAGTCAGCTAGAGAATGCCGGCGCCATCTAGTTTTTTAAATATTGACCAACAAAATATTGACGTGTTAAAGTGTCTTTGAAGATCTACTTACATAAATGAACATTTCATTTCATTTCATTCGTGGATCTTAGACAGTCGTTACAGCTCGTCAGAAGCCCCGAAAGTCTGACAACCCGTCATACCAAAGGGGAATTCCGTTACATAGTAGCTGGATTTTGGAGGTCAGATAAGCAATCGCTCCACGTGAAATATTGGTAGTCAGCTGCATCCGCTTAGTCTGTAAGCCGACCCCGACGACCCAGATGAGGCAGATGATAAGTAGATCATGTTAAATGTGTGTGTTGTTACTGTTTATAATTTAATGTGCGTCTTGTTGTATTGTTTGTTAGGTAAGTAGAAAGATTTCCACTAAAAACTATACTAATCTGAAAATACCGCTACCGCTACCGCTTTCTACTTTGCTGTACGCGACCACGATTATCAAATACTTCTGAGAACTGCCTATCTGACCTCCACAACCCAGTTACTAGGTAATACAATACCCCTTGGTAAGACTGGTTGTTAGTCTTGCGGGTTTCTGACGACCCATAACAATATTTAAAGATCTACGGATGACTGCCAGAACTAACGACTTAAAGTGCTTTCCGAGGCACGGCCCTTGCGGACCCCACCAGTTGGTGCTGACATCTCTTTGAGGCGCGCGTGGAAGACAACGCGCCGTCGACCCGGGCTTGCTCCTTACCGGACAGCGAGCTACCCATTACTCACCGTCCGCAAGCCCGCGCCTACTATGGCCGGGAATAAGCCTGGGATTCCCGACGTCCAGGGCGTCTCCTGCGGAGGCTACGGCCGTGAGGGCGCATGTACCATCTCTCCCTCACGTGCGCCGCCTCCATCTTTGCGAGCATCACTGCTGCGCTGAAAGAAGCGACGGCTACCCATGCACTCTCGCTCCGTACCATGGCCTGGCCCAGGGCTGGACGCGAGAGATCGCCGCCGCCGATCACCACGTGGACACGGCGGTGCTCCGCTCAAGCCAGGCAGACCTCCACCGTATCCTCAGGGCGATCTTCGCAATGGAAACACCCAGGCCTTTCCTCCCGCCTTATGCGAAACAGGAACCTCCCGAAACAGCTGTGTCTGGTGAGGACCTGTGTCAGGCGGAAGGTGAGGACGCCATGCCGCCTCTCAAGCCAATCCTCAAAGAGGGGACTTACCGACAATCGCACTCTGCACGTCGCCATGAGATCCCGCCGGAGCGGAGTTACGCCCCGGCGTTTGGCCTCCTCGCGCCACTCCCAAGTGTGCGCGAGGCCCTTTGGCTCCAGATCCCATGGCGGCAATCCGGCAAGGAGGCCCACCGCCTCACCGGAGATTATTAGCACTTTAGAATCTAATTAGGACACTTCAAAAATGGGTGTAATAGCATATTGAATGAGGGCAGGAGAACGATGATGACTGGTTTACCTGCTGAAGTAGCGGCACCAGTATAGGCGCAGCATGGTGCCCTACATATGCTGCGACGCCCACCACTCGCTCAAAGAAACACCCTCTTAAGGCTGCCTCTTCTTTGTCGTTCAGAAACGTCACCATGTGAGATAGGATTACGTCGTTAGCTGTAATAGGGATTTTGTTTATTACAAATATGGTCATTATGGCGTAGCTACTACAGCTGTGTTTTGAATGGCATCTGTGTGAGCGAGCGAGCTTCTACGTTCATATTTTGCTCGTACTGCACCCTAATTGCGTAGCACACTAAAGAAACGACTGGTAGTTCCAGATATTTGCGCGAACAAACAAACTCTTCAGCTTTATTATTAGTATAGATATAGATGCTCGTTTAGAAAGTCAGAATCAATCAGAATCTGAATCATTTAGGTGAAGTTCAGACAAAACGGAAAAATGCCCGAGTAATTTACTGGGCTCATTGGAAATAGGACCGCAATACCATAGCCTAAAGTAGAAAATTGTATGAATATTGACACATTCGGTTCGCGCATGCTCGCGAATCGGTTGCTCTCGGATTATATTCCGGCCAGAGAATGCTCGAGCCTGCGCGAGGATTTATCCGTACTGCCCGAACTGACCTTTACAAGCATATTGCTAATCCATTGCTTTATATGTTCTAAAAATTGTGTGCTCAACATCGTAAATAACGCCATGAATGTTGTTGAACTGTCAAAATGAAAGCCATTGCTACTGTTAGTGTGTTACGCAATTATCTCTGTTCAGATTATAAATGTTTATTGGATCTCAAATTCGATTCCTTCTCACACAGCGGTATAAGATGCCTTAAATTATTCTCATTACTTTATGAAACTATGAAGCTTCTATTACTTAGTAAAAAGGGTGTACAAAACTTTCTGATATTATTTTTTCGAATAGAGGGATGAATGGTTTTTCTTTTTGGCTGATACGCTTCTAATGCACAAAAAAGCTGTCTTTGATGAAGGATGATAATGATAACGAAATTGAATCAATCTTACCAGTCTCTGTAATTTTGAAAAAACAAAATCCAATTTTAATAATCGTGGAACATTTTTGTGACTTTAAAAAATAATTACTTAAGCATGTTTTTCATAACTTGAACGCGTATATTATGAGAAAAAAGGCTTACCCTTTTGTTTGCCGAAGAATATGCATAGTTTGGTGATGCCATTCTCTACTAGTGCTCGCTTGACCACCGCTTGCGAGTCAGTCAGGAGATAGGATACTGTTGATCGTACCTGACGCAAAGAAAACATATAATTAGTCCGTGGAATGTATCGAAATTGTTGCGAAGTTACAAATTCCATTCCTTTGAAGACTCAACTTTATGTTCATTGAATTTAAATAAGACTAGCTTCTACCCGCGGAACATGCTACCGGGATAAACAAAAAGTATAAAATCAGCTATCTGTCAGTGAAAGTCCTGTCAAAATCGGTCCAGCCGTTTCGGAGATAACAAAACAATTTTTTTTTTAATTTGTCTCTCTGCTGGTTTCGGCTAATCTTCAAAACGGCTAGACCTATTTCGATGGGAATTTCACTGTCATATAGCTGATGTCCACGCGGGCGAAGCTGCGGGCAGAGCTAGTTGAACAAAAAAAAAATACAATTTGCGATTTTAATGGCAACAACAGAAAGAATATGATATTAATACGTTTATGATAATTTCATATACATACCATTTCATGCAGCGCAGACAACTCAGTCTCATAGTTGATGTTGGCGGCTTCTTTATCCACCATGTTCTGTGTTTGATCCAGGAAACGTACCGCAGTTTCAGCCAATTTAGCTGTTGAAGTAATATTAGATTGTTTGTATTCCATCTTTTCTAGAGTTTCTACGACTAATTTTGCGTTGCGTAGATGGCGCTAAAGTCTATTGATGTATCATTGCATCAGATATGGAGCGCAATATACTAGGCGTTAAATTAACGGATCGTATTCGGAATACAATGCTAAAATAAAAAAATGTGTTGTGTTGTTTTTGGGTGTGTTATGTATATTTTTGTTATATATTTTCTGGTGTACAATAAAACAATAAATGAATAAATAGCTGGCGAGGCTCAAAAGGCTGCCCAACTTAAATGGGACTGGGCAGGACATGTCAGCCACGTGCGGTAAAAACTGTGGGCCCAAATAGTACAAAACTAGTGCCCTGAGATTGGGAGGCGGGATCGCGGTAGAACACGTAGGAGATGGCGGGACGAGCTGGATAGGATCCACAGAGGTATGAGGATCAGGGTGTAAAGTTCACTCATCCGCTATAGAAAAAGGGAGGATCCACCGAACGGTGATGTGTCTGGTGGGCGACTGCCCGACGGTTGATGTCGGGACGTTGTATGTATACCAGTCGCGCGGTAAACTCTGATTGCGGATTTTTGTGACGTCAGGTCTTTGTTTTGTAGTTCGCATGTGGCGTTGTAGATGCTGCCACACATCCGTCAAAACTAAAAGGAGGATGCGTAGGCTCGCGAAAGATGGAAGGAGTGGGATATAGGCGACTGCCAACAGACCACAACACCATTACTGAGTAAAATGATACTCTTTGGTAAGACTGGTTGTCAAACTTCCAGACTACCCGTAACAACTGTTAAAGATCTACAAATGACAGCCAGGACCAACGACTAAACGTGCATTCTGAGGCACGGACGGGTTTGGATATCGACCCGTGCCACTATTATAATTTAGCCATGAGCCACTCTAAACTACTGTACAAACTAACTTACCAATATTATTAGCATAAGCAATCCGCACAGGCACACTGGGGTCCGTAGCGCGCGGCGCTAGCTCCGGCAGGATGTACTCCGGGAACACATTGCAGTCGGCGTTGGGCAGGGACCGCACCAGGGCCACGGCGCGCGCGCACGTTGCTACTGCGCATGCGCGCACGCGGGACACGCTGTCGTGAGATAGGTGGATCTGAGAAAGAAAGAACATTAAAAAAGATTAAGAATTATTTGAGCAGGGTTAATTTTCAATAAATAATAAAATTAAAAATAATATTTTACTTGAACATAAACACAACTAAATTAGGGGTTGTTCCTGTTTTGATCAATTGAGATATGAGACGAGATTTTCAGATTTATTCTGCTAGAACCGCTCCTGTTCTTAATTTGCAGGATTTCTACAAATGAACAGTTCCTCAAAGATTAATGTTGCGTAAATTAGCTTTAAAAAACCGACCAAACATATTATTCTGATTAACACTGAATTTGGCAGTTTTAAGGGTCCCGCCATCCACTAGAAATAGATCAATTTCCATGAAGTTTTCATAGAAATTGTTATAATAGAGTCGCGTCGCGCTGGTTGCGCTTAAGGTGAAACAATAGAAAACTTGAACACATGAAAAATATTTACTCACAATATAAGGCAAAATCCGATCCAAAATGGTCTCCGAACTAGAATTCTCGCACAACAGCTGCAAAATCTCCAAACTATACAACTTCGACGTACAATGATGAAGCCCCCTTATACATGACGTCACCAATGACGTAATCAGTATTAAACCTTCACTATCAGGACCCATGTCTTTTCTCGCTGGTGCCTTATCGTCATCTTCGTCAAAATCCGTTGTATTGACGTTCAAAACTTTGAATTTGTCTTTTAATTTATCTATATTGTCTATGTTTTGATGGTCCGTGGTTTCTTCTACTAAGTCTCGGTAGTTTTTCGCGTCTGATGGTTGGGTGAAGATCTTGATGATGTTCCTTATGTCTTGGTGTATGCGGAGTATCTTTTCGTCGGGAGGGAGTATGGGCTGGGCGGAAAATATCAGCATGTAGGATTGCAGGAACGAGTAGAAGTATTCTGGGAATAATCTGCAACAAAATTCGTTTTAAAATAGCTGAAAGTAATTATTTGAATGGTATTGGAATAGGCTATTACACTATTTTTTTAAATGTGTCTTAATTCGATTCTAGAGAGCTAAAAAACAACATTTTTTACATTAGTGCCATAAAAATGCATTTAAATTTTACATTTTCAAATTTCGCGCGTAATTTGACGAAAACGCTGGACGCAGTGGACGCTATATTGCTGTGTGGTTAAGACGGCAGTTTGCTATATAGATACATGCGCTGATATTTTATAAGACAATTGTTTATAATTTTAAAAACATTGTTATTTTTCGACTTATCGTTGGTTTGCTGTTCCTGAATGCAAAATATTATATAAATAAAAAATACTTTGGTTAAGAAAATAATAAAAATACAAAGTTGTTCAGTTGATTTGTTTAAACAGCGGTATGACGTAATAACATGGCGGCTACTAAATCAAGGTGTTCAAAAACAGATAAAAAAACAGAAATCTTTAAATTGTATTTTGATTTTTTTTTTTGTTGTTTCATGAACATCAACAACACAACTAACATTTTCCGACTGCATTTTGCCTAAGCTATCTCAATAATATATTTTTAGAATTTTTCTCATATAGAGTAAAATGCCCTATTGCGAAAACGTTGTCATCTATAACAATCTTATTTCGTTATTTAATAGATTTTCTAGTAGTTGTAATAATTTTGACTGTCGGGACAATTTGGGTGGTAAGACCCCGCCCCCCTTGCTAATTGGAAAATATTTCGCAAATATTTTTCCGTCGTATTACAAAACAAGATCTAACTCCAGCTTTACCATCATCGGAATACAGTCCGAAATACAACGAATGGATCTGAAGATAAGGGTCGGGTTATCCTTAGAGCCACTCGTTGTATTTCAAACTGTATTCGAATGATGGTAAAGTTCTCAATAAAGAACCTCGAAAAATACGGACTATGTTATCGGTTTTGCATATGAACTGTATTTCACAAACAGTGACAAAAGCTAGTTGATAAATAAAAAAAATGCTCTACTCACTTTCCCCTAGCCTCATCCAGATACAACTCAGCCGTCCTCCTATCCTTGGGGTTCCTTTCAGTCATGGAGTGCAGCAGGGTCTTCAGCTGCGTCTCTTCTGTCGTCAACGTCATGGTAGGCGGCCGGTCTTCACCGTTACGGTAGGCTAGTAGACCGGGCAGGTCCAGAGCGGGCGTGCCGTCGTTCCAAAGTTCCAGGAGGGCGCATCTGATGGGAGGAGACATTGTGGTTTGAAAGGAATAAATATCAGGCTGAGTGAAATACAATTTTTTGGGAAATGAAATATCTATTGAAAACAAACAAGGATATATTGACGACTAACAATTCCCACGCGACTTAAACACAGATAGCTGTGCTACTGGGGAGTTTGTTGCGCCACTTCGTCTTCCCAGCTAAAGCACTAGGAAGTGGTGAAGGGCGGGCGTTTTTGGGGGACTATCTTATGTAAGTTTGACGTTCAAAAAGAGCTGACTCTCAGCCTAGTTTGAAGAAATTACTTTTGACTTTGATTTTGACTTCGTCCGCGTGAAATTTTGGCCACCGACCTGCCGCGTCGCATCCCGTTTACTAAGAAAAAACGAAGTTATAGCGTGGGCTGTACTCAGAGACGTGACGTCATGGATGCAGCAAAAATATCAGAAGTAAAGTCCCCGTCACGAGAAGCTATAAATTTTGTAAATAAAGAACTTCTACCAAATTACGCAGCGACAATTCCATCAACAACAAATAATCCCAAATTCAATCAACTCAAAGTAACATACGTGTAATACGAAACTAACGAGCAATTTCACTTGGTCGGGTTATATTTTAGCGATATAAAGCGCTGTCGTCTAATATTTTGTGGTACTGGAACGCGTCTGACTCATGGAACGTAAACATTTAACCCCCTGAATGTGTTTACAAAATTTATAGCTTCTCGTGACGGGGACTTTAGTTGATGTAGTAGCGTTTATTATATTTTTTACTCGCCTGCCAAGGAAGGGTTATGTTCCAAACTGTTTTTTTTTTGTTTTATCATTAAACATAGCTGTGCCCTGTTACTTCGTTTCCGTTTAGCGTACTTACATACTCTTTTTCTTTTTGCTTGGGTCCTAAGGGTCGTAGCGTGATGTTAAATTTTTATTTGGCGGGCTATCTTAACGCATAGTGTCAAGTAATTAACACAATTACTTTTGTATTATCAGACTCAATGAGTCTGCCTAACAGCCGAGGGGTACCAAAACTTTTGTAAAAGCTTACCCAGCTGAAAATATGTCCATACTGGGAACAAGTTCACCAACTTTACAGGGTGATTCGCTCAGCAACAGACCGCCCATTCTGTCATCACCCTGTAAAAAGTAAATAATAAAATTATTACATACACACACATAATCCCCGGTTAGGTTAGAGAGAGGTGAGAGTAGAGGTGTGTGGTGACAGTTGCTTTATTGTTTGATATCGGTAACATCACGACATCTTTCTATTAAACTAGCTGGCCCCGCAGCTTCACCCGCGTAAGTCTCGATCCCATAGGAATATCGGGATGAAAAGTAAGTTTTAATGCAGGTCATGGTCTCCCCATGTGCCAAATTTCATCCAAATCCATTCAGCCGTTTTAGCGTGAAAACGTAACAAACAAACAGACAAAAAATCTAATCTTTTCTCTTTATAATTAGTTTAGTTTATAAACGGTTTCAACACCTGAGAGTATATTTAAGATTTTGAGTGCAAATCAACAGCGCGCATAACTTTTATATCATTGACTTAAGGTTGAAATTGCTTTGATTCAGTCGCGCTCTCGTAATGGAACAACTATGTTGCACAAATGGTAGCTTCCAGTCATAGTATACATGGAGAAATACCGTAGATTTATTAATTTTTCACGAATATTATTCACAAAGTAAATAAAAGTTTGGCTCATCTGTGAAGCAAACAACACTAACTAAAATTATAAATACCAAAGTGAGTTTGTTTGCAACGGTTTTACGCTTAAACGGCTGAACGGATTTGCATGAAATTTAGCACATGGGTAGACCATTACCTAGATTAGGACATAGGATAGTTTTATCCCGGTAGTTCGTTTCCGTGGAATAAATCCCGACCTCCACGCGGGCGAAGCCGCTGGCAAAGCTAATGCTGTTATAACTAAGATTTCTCTGTTTTTTTTTTTGGGTATATTGCGTGCCTTAAAGTTCCAGTCTTATCAAGGGGTACCGTATTACCCAGTTACTGGTTTTTGGGGTCAGATAAGCAGTCGCTCCATGTAAAATACTGGTACTCAGCTACATCCAGTTATAATATGGCTACGTTGTCGCGATATCGCAAATTATCTTTCGCGCGCTCTCTCTAGCACACCGCTCGACGTCTCACTGTGCAACAGAGATCGCGTGAACTGTAGTTTGCGTCATCGCAACAATTTAGCAGCAGCATTAGAAGAAGCCGAACCCAACATAGGTGGGAAAACGCTAGAACAGATTGATTGTGTACCTTCAAGAAGCCCATTTTTTTCTCATTCTTTCTTTAAAACTTACCGCGGGTCTATTATGAGGGTCAGGCGCCCTCACGAACCTCTCCGGCGCGACATAGCATAGCCTCCTGCGAGACGTGTCGAAGAAGTAACTGAAGTCGGCCGGGTTGTCGTCGGGCAGAAACGTAGGCTTGAACGACGCTATGTCCGTGAGCAACACCCACAGCCAAGAGGTTACCATCACGTTTTCTAGCTGATAAATGAGAAGTTTGGAATGAAGAAATATACAACATGTAAGTAACATAATCAATGCAAGACCTCATACACCCCAATAGGGTATTTTCCAATTTATTAAAAACTTTTCTAAATTGAAGATTGGGACGAAATATTTAACAGAAAAGTAAATTGATTGATATCCATTTTTAACCGACTTCCAAAAGGAGGAGGTTCTCAATTCGTCGGAAGCTTTTTTTTTTTTATGTATGTTCCCCGATTACTCGAAGATGGCTGGACCGATTTGGATTTTTTTTTGTTGTTTGAAAGGGTATACTTCCCAGGTGGTCCCATGATCATCAAGTCAGGATCTGATGATGGGATCCTGGAGAAATAGAGAGAATTCTTCAAATTTTATAGGCACACTTGAAGCAATTTGTGTAGTTTTTGGAAGAGTATTTTTTCGGAGTGGTTCCATTTCAATTTGGTGAAGATCTGATGAAGAACTTCGGAGATAGGCAACGGAACTCCAAAAACTTATAAACTTTATATAACATCACGCCGGTACGCTGTGAAGGGGTACGCATGTACACATGTGAACCACTAAAAAGTGAAAAATAAAAAATCGTTTTTCAAAAAAAATAAACAACCGACTTCCAAAAAAACACTAAAAGGTGAAAAATAACTTTAATTTCGGAAGACGGTGACAAAAAATTAAAATACATATCCAAAGTCACCGTCTTCCGAAATTAAAGTTATTTTTCACCTTTTAGTGTTTTTTTGGAAGTAGGTTGTTTATTTTTTTTGAAAAAAGATTTTTTATTTTTCACTTGTTAGTGGTTCACATGTGCTTACCCCTTCACAGCGTACCGGCGTGATGTTATATAAAGTTTATAAGTTTTTAGCTGAGAAAATGGATATTAATAAATTTATTTTTATTTTTCTGTTAAATATATCGTCCCTTCTTCGTATCTTCAAATTAAAATAGTTTTATTAAATTGGCAAATATGGTATGGTATTTTCCAATTTAATAAAAAGTATTGATTTTTTTTTTTTGGAGTATGGTTGTAAAAAATGCATAGAGAATGTTGCTGCCCATTTTCTAGTAAGTCCCTTAGTCGCCTTCTACGACACCCAGGGGAGGAAATGGAATGGTGCTATTCTTTTACATCCGGCACCACACGGAACCCTATTAATAATATATATGAATTAAAAGCATAATACCATGACCAAAACTTTATTTTTTAAGATAACCCTACCATTTTTTTTATAGCGTACTTGGGTACGAAGGACTTGGGGGAGGCCTTTGCCCAGCAGTGAGACAGTATAGGCTAAACCCAAAAAAAAAAATAGCCTACACTGTCCAACCGCTAAGCAAAGGCCTCCCCCTAAACCCTAGCATTTTATGCATTTAACTGTCTACCTATTACGGATCATGAGATACAGACTGCTGATAGACAGATAGCAGAGCCTTAGCAATAGGGTCCCGTTAGTTACCCTTCAGGTACGGAACCCTGAAAACCAAGGCTTAAATTCTAAAAACACTAACCTTAATATCACCATGACAAATCCCAAGTTTGTGCATACGGTGGAGTGCGTACAGCACTTGGAAGGTGATCCATTTCTTCTCAAGAGTGGTGAGGAACGGACGAGTGGACATGCGGTCGTAGACGCTACATTTGCAGTACTCACGCATTAGGAGACCTGCTTTATCTGTAAGCTGGAACGAAGATGAAATATCAGTAAAAATTTTGATTTAGAAATGTTCAGTCTTGAAGGTAGTTGGAATTTTACTAGTTAAGTTGAGAACATTACACAACCAATCTTTCTTGTAACACTTAAGTAATTGTTTTTTTTTAATAGCTACTAAAGTATATAATGAGGTATGTTATTAGTTTGTTGCCTTTAAACACAATAGCTTTTATTTATAAAGACTACTCTTTATTGTGTCTACAGATTAATTAATCTATAATTGTTTCTCAACTTAAACAAGTGAAACAGTAAAAGCTAAAAAAACTTGTTCTTTAAAATTCTTGTCCAAAATTCTTCCTCAGTCTCCATATCTAAATTTATTTGGGGTTGGTGCAACCAGGGGCGTACCAATAGAAAATGGCGCCTAGGGTACGCATCACATTTGCGCCCCTTCGTAAATTATCTTCTCGGTCTACACTCAGCAAAGCTAGGTCGCATAACCTTTCTTGACTCCTTCAATAACGAATGTATCCATTTCAACTTGCTAAAAAATCCATCACAACTTGTAATGCTGCAATTTTAAGAGAATAACGCTTTGATCCGCATACTACATGATATATTCAAGTAGCTCTTCTGATTTCTTAGATATAGATAACAGTATGAAATGCTTTATTTTTATTTATTAATTAATAAGAACTAATGTTCTTAATAATTTATTACAATCTAGCCTAATAGACTAATAAGCAATTTAACTCTAACTTAATATTTTACGTGGTAGATTACGTTATAACTAAGAATAGTGTCATTTTGCAATTTTACACAATTCTGTAGCACTTTCTTAGTCTGATAATTAATAAAAACACTTTGTTCATGTGTCACACACAAATGCTTTATTGATGTTTTTTTATTTTTGTTTAATAATTGGCAACTTTTTGCGCCCCCCTCCGATAGGCACCCAGGGCTCGGGCCCTGCTTGCACATGTCTTTTTCTTCAATACTTCTCTATTAGTCGTCATCTTGGTAGTCACTCCTGTTGTAACTATATCATCATTCACACAATCCATCTAACGTTTCTTTGGTTTCCCCCTTCTCTTACAGCCATCGACATTCATACGCAAATCATCATCATCGTGCCCATACCATGACAACCCGTTCCCATTTTCGGACTTACCGGTGCCACTATAAGACTTCTCCTTATGTACCCAATTCTTTTACTTGACGTCCCAGCCTTATTTCTTTGAAAGAATAATTTAACTAGGAATGAAAACTTACAATAACCCTCTGGAATGGCAAACAGTTGAATGCCGAAGCCAGCTGCTCCTTTATCTTCAGTATCCTCTCCTTATGTTCAGCTAGCGGTAGTGATGGGTCATGAACCGCAAATACCTTCACCACTACTAGACCTTCACGGGATCTGGCGCGAGCTACCTTCAGAAAACGTGTAGAGCCAAGGCTGGAAGGAAAATGTTCGTAAAATTAATCTTTAAGGTGGAAACCCCAGGCTGGTGACCTAGTGATTTTCTGTATTTTTTTCAGTAATGTCTTGTTATGATAATATGAATATTTTTTATCATATATTCATAAATCTTGATATAAAAATATGATCATCACAGCCAGAGCCCAAAACAAAGATACCGTAAAGATAAAATGATTGGGGTTTGTTCTGATACATTATTTTATTTTTAATTTCATGGAAATATATTTCAGGTTTTCCATGCAGCTTTATTAAAGTTTTTAGTTTAAATTTGTTAATATAATATGCGACGTGGATATTCTACACCTATTTTTATTGAATTACCTACTTATCAATATTGACATTGTGATACACATAAAATTGAATCATACCTCTGATCGAACGCCAGGTCTACATGGTCGCTCAAGTAATGTTCTACGGGATATATCTGCGACGGAGCGACACCCACAAGCTGATTTCCCATTGTGTAATGATAAAATTGGCAAAAATTGCTTTCAAAACATTTCGTTCTCAACGATAACTTGTTTATTTTCGCCTCAGTGAACGGTATAGCTTTGGAATCGTGAAGAGCACTTGTTTATCTTCTGCGCTTATAACTACAGTAATAACTGCAATTTATTTTATAATAATAAACAGTGTGAAAGTGCACAAATGTATTCAAAACAAAGCAAAATTTGCAATTTTTGACAAGTTGCCTTCAGACAGTCAAAACGTAACACTGACAAGTGTTAATGCGTTCAAGAACACACATTGAAGACAACTGTGATAATTTTACTTTGAAAAAGAATAAAAAGATAGTCCTTTGTTTATAAAAAAACATTATTTCTTGACCTTTCATTACTATTGGATCAGCATTAATGTGTTAATATTTTTAGCCTTATTTGTATCAACTTTGATTGAATAAAAAAACGAAACTTCTTTGATTTTCGTGTTTTTCTCTTTCTGTCAAAATTCATAGAGAAAAATGACAACACAACTCATCAAATCTGCTGTCATTTTAGCTCTATGGTTTCTCTTTCCTTCAACAAACAAGCATTCCACCCATTTTCATTGAATTTGATATCGTTTGCTAATAATATTTCAAAGAAATGTCTTCTAAAAGTGAAAAAGATCGAGCCAAACAGATCCAGGACAGATGTCAGAACATACTGATGCAGATGTTGAAGGATGAGGACAACAAATATTGTGTTGATTGCGATGCTAAAGGTACGCGGATTTTTTCTTTTTTTGGTTGCAAGTTTTTCGATGTATCTTCTGGAATGCACTTGAAATGAGGTCAAAAAAAATGTTTAATGTATGTTTCTTCACAACTTAGTTTAATTTCGTGAGTGTAATTGAGGTCCTTGAACTCAATTTTTAACATCAATATTATTCAAATGACTCACGATATCTCATAATTCTTCGTCTTGCTATCGCTTCATATTTCATACTCTCATTGCTTCCGTGCTCTCACTTGTTCGTTATTTTATCGAACAGTAAATCACGTAGGCTGCAAGTGTTTGAATAACAATTTGTTCTTGATTGAATGGTTTTTAAGAATGTTTCAAAATAGTAAAGTATTCAGTGCAAACAGCTGCTGGAATTTACTGCAAACATAATTCGCTCTTCCAATCTTCTTTCCAAGACGTCTAACGAAACAGAATGCCTTGTTTCCCTGAAGGATTGGACATAGTGCACCTATAGTACACTCACATTACGCCAGTTATTTTTAAGTCCCATGTAACAGAGGGCTAGCCTATTGCCATCAACCAGGCATTAGCATCAAAAACACAGTAAACTTTCATCATAATCAGCCTACAATGTTCCCACTGTTGGGACACAGGCCTCCTCTCTATGAGAGGAGGTGTCACATGTCTTCGAATTTTTGGATCTAAGACATGCCGGTTTCCTCACAATGTTTTCCTTCACCATTTTGAGAGCAGTGGTGCTGAAATAATTTGCACAAATTATAGCACCTGTCAGGGCTGGAACCAACAACTCTAAGTCACCACTGGGCCACCACTGCTGTCAATAAAACTTTAACCAACATTAATAATTGATAAGGCATATTTATATATTTATTTAAGAAAATATGCCTTATCAGTGCTTAAATACCATGTCATTCACTGTCTTTGCTCATGCATTAATATAATCGAAATATTTCTGAATGGACAGGTCCACTCAATCTGTGTGAGTTGAGTTTATTTGAGCCTTTTTTTTTAGTTTATTTCGGCCTTTTTTCTCAGAGTAGTCAGATAGGAAGCGCTGACCTCATCTAGTTTAAAAAAATATGATTGATGTGTAAAAGTGTTTGTGCAAACCTACTTACAGAAATAAAATCATTTATAATTTCCGCTTATTCCAAAATGTTAATTTACTAAAACAATTTTTATTGAAAGATCCAAGTATACTGTTATTCTGCCATGGACAGCCAACCTCTATAGTCGGGAAAATCCTTTGCCTGGTCTGATCTGTTTTAGTTCATAAAAAACATGACATTGTTTTTAAATTGCACATAATGTAAGTAAGCACTTATAATTTATGATTGTAGATAATATTGTTCACTTATACTTTTATGTAGGACTTTAATGGAGGTAAATAAACATCTAAAGTGATTATGTTTGGAAAAGCAATGATTGCATACACTGCTGTAAGTTCTGTTGCTGTAAAAACATATTATTACATGACAATATTTTTCTTTATTAAATATAGAAATAAATATAATAGATTTTTGACCATACATAATATTATACACACACATAATATTATACAGCCTTAGGAACGAGGAAACGCAAAGTCTTAAAACGACACCCTACGTTACTAAAAGAATTTTTAACAACACTAATTTGACAAATTTCCAATCGGCATTAAATAAAATTAACTGGGACTACATTTTTAACCAAAACTTGGATATAAACGAAACTTATAATAAAATCCATGACATTTTACAATCTAATTTGAATAAATACATACCAAAGAAACGGATAAAAATAATGCAAAATAAAACAAACAATTATCTTACTAAGGGACTAAAAAAATCATGCAAAAATAAAAGATTGACTAGAATTATCTTGAATCAGCTCAATAGCGCCGTATTTAAAAAACACTACAAAAAATACTCTAAAATGTTAAGAAGATGTATTAAAACTTCAAAAAAACTAAATTACATAAAAGAGATGAATGCCTCACAAAATAAAACAAGAACGATGTGGTCACTAATCAATAACATAACTAAACCAAAAAAAACTAAACGAAATCTAAAGAACATTACGTTGAAATTAAATAACACAATGATAAAATCACCGCAACAAGTTTGCACGACATTTAATGATTATTTCGTATCGGTAGGTGTAGATACAAACAAAAGTACGGGAGCTGCGGCGGCGCCAGCGCCGTGTGGGCCATCGGTACATTCGGTGCATGCGCCCGCAATAAACTCCATGTACATCGAACCGGTAACCGAACGCGAGGTTTTTAATATTATACGCGGAATGCAGAATAAACGTAGCTTTGGAGTGGATGATATTCCGCCGCTATTAGTTAAAAAATGCATAAAGGAGTTAACACCGCCGCTCACTAAACTAATAAATATTTCTTTCGACGAGGGACGATTCCCAGAAAAGCTCAAAATTGCGAAAGTACGCCCAATTGCGAAAAAAGGAGGAAATTCAGAAAATCCGGGTAATTATAGGCCCATTGCATTATTACCCACTATCTCAAAAATTTTCGAAAAATCAATGGCGAACCGTGTTAACACATTTTTAGAAAAATTTCATATTTTGGATAAAAACCAATTCGGTTTTAGAAAAAAATGCTCAACTACTTTAGCGGTATACAACTACGTACAGGAAATCTACAGTTGCATTAAAGAACGAAAATACGCTATTGGCCTGTTCCTGGATATGACGAAGGCATATGACAAGGTGTCACATAGAATTCTATTACAAAAACTTTACGGATCGGGTATTAGAGGGCAAGCTTTTAATTGGTTCAAATCATACTTACAAGACAGAGTTCAATTCGTTGAAGTAGAGTATTACGATAACGTTAACCAGGAAATGTACAGCATGGGATCAGACATGGCTACCATTAATCATTCAATACCCCAAGGCAGTGTATTAGGATGTACCTTATTTATAATATACGTAAATGACTTGCCAAAAAAGATAAGTTCGTCGTGTATTTTATTCGCTGATGATGTTTCTTTATTATTTAAAACGCCCGCGAATGTTGATCATTTAGCTATTTTTAAAACTTTCACAGAAACTGAGCAATGGTTAAACGAACATAACTTAGAAATAAACTTATCTAAAACTAAAATATGCCAATTCAGAACTCATCAAAGAACCCCAATAAACCTAAATATATTAACGCAAAGAATTCAATTAGAAGAGGTAAACGAATTCACACTGTTAGGCTTAACATTAGATTCAAACCTAAATTGGAAGAAACATATAGAAAGTACAAGAGCAAAATTGTCCCAATTTATCTATGCGCTAACTATATTGAAATGCAACACAGATTATAAAACCGCCTTATCTGCCTATTATGCGTATGCCTACTCCTGGCTGAATTATGGTATTATTCTGTGGGGAGAAAGTACTGACTTTTTGGACCTCTTCATTCAGCAAAAGAAATGTATCAGAATACTAATGAACATAGGTCCACGAGAAAGTTGCAGGCCACACTTTATTAAACAACGAATTCTAACACTACCAGCAATATATATAATGCAAAGTTGTATATTCGTTCGAAAAAATAGGCACCTCTTCAAATCTAATATCGAGCTAAATGAAAACTATAACCGACGGAACAAGAATAGATTAATATTACCCATCACAAACTTAAAATTTATCGGAAAAAGCCCATACTCAAGACTAGCTAACATATTTAATAAACTACCAGAAAGTTTAAAATCTCTACCAAATGACTCAAAATTCTCGAAACAGTTGAAATCTCTGTTAATAAAGAAAGGCTACTATACCGTTGAGGAATTTAAAACTGACAGACTGTGAATCGATCGACCTTATAATAATATGCTTGACGTAAATGTAAAAAAAATAAAAAAAAAATGACTATGTAAACTACTTTTATGACTGAAACGAATGCATGGACTGATATTATGGATTTATTTTATTAAAATGTAGTGAATTAATATAATGTAATGAATGATTGATTAATGCCTTGTATAATGTCATAGTTTAATTGTAATACTTAGAATCATTATTATGTAATGTAATTTAATAATTTAATTTAATTTATTCTATTCTTATCTTAATTTTAATCTTATCTTTTTGCTATGCCCTTACAGGGTCCATATTTCTGTACCTAGCTTTAAGCCCTATGTTACATCTTATTTACAATATGGAATGCAATAAATAAATAAATAAATAAATATATATACTCTTCTTCCCATGGCAGTACTTAGAAATGACAGAATGGCACCGGCTAGGATCCTAACAAATTCCTTTTGCTGCATTTACATTCATTGGTGTCCTTGGTTCCTTTGATAATTTCAGCAACTATCTTATCATAAGAAACTGATGCAACATTCAAAAGTCCACTTTATCAAGTATATAATAACTTCTAAAAGGTTATTTTTGATACTAACGAAATTTAAAGGCCTTTTTGGCGGCATCTACATCGTCATATGGAAACTACGCATCCCACTGGCGTCACGCAAAAATTCTGCATCGTGCAAGCAGGCAGAGATCGCGCAAACAAGCATTTACAATCCTAGTTTCAGTAAATGCGAAATTCGAAACACGTGTCTAGTATCTACAAAATTGAAAACTGTATCATGGAAAATCACAAAGTTATAAGGTTGTTATGTTACCTGGTTGTCTACATGGCCCCCACCCACGCGTCCAGGTACACGTCGTATTGTGCTCATTGATAATAATGAGGCAGTAGGTACCTAACCGTACTGCGATCGTGTTGTAATTAACTGGTGATAACATTTTCCATCACACTAGCATAACTTTTATAGGAAAAAATATAACATGGTGTAAAAATTATTGGGATCGCTTCAGTTACTTATTCTAAACAAACTATATTCAGGTTTCGCATATACTAAAAATAATCTTGTATAGAATGTCCCAAGATCAATCATGGGGCAGTTGCTCACCAGACAGAACACACGCCTGGTCAGAGGATCATTCTCTTTCAATAGAAGATGAGTTAACACCCTGTTCCTCATACCTCCATAGCTTATTTTGCAAGGCAGGCATTATCTACCACATAAATGCAAGAAATGGAGTCAAATAAAACTATGTTTACTGAGTAGTAGTTTATACTATCTTTCAAATCACTTAACTGAAACAGATCTGGAGAGTGATGAGACAGGCTATAGAACAGTAAAAACATCACTAAGTGTACAACTTACTCAAATGTTTTTTTCATATTAGCCTGCATTGTGTCCTATCTATTTTCTATCTCTGGGCATGTTGGCGTCGCAAACATGATTAAATCGTTACACCACATTTGCTGTAACTTCCTCCCAGAAGTGAAATGAAATGTTTATTTTTGTAAGTAGATCTTACAAGACACTTTTACACGTCAATATTTTGTTGGACAATATTTAAAAAACTAGATGGCGCCGGCTTTTCTTAGCTGACTGATCCCTGAGAAGAAATGCCGAAACAAACTCAGAGGTCATAGTCTCTTTTAAAGTTGAAACATTATTTTATTAGAAGTTTATATGAGTCTAACAATGCCTGGGTCATGTCTGGAAGGGCCTTTTGAAGAAAGAGCTATTGCATTGCAGCTTTGAGCAGAGATTTAAATATAATACTCATTACTATACAATAAAGTTGATAGCATATTAGGGAACTTGCAATGGCATGTAATTATACTTCCATATTAATCACACGTATCAATATTCTATACATTTGGTAATCATAGACAGATCTATTAATGGATAGAACATGTTTATGTTTTGCATATACTATAGTATTACAATAGTTCATAACAAATGTGTTGTTATTTCTTAGCTGTTGAGTATATGCATAATTGTTTTCTTCAATTACAAATAATGCTAGTACTTACCAGAAAGAAATGCTTGGTATGTCATTAAGAAACTTATAGAAAAGAATAATCAAAAAGTTGTGGAGGTCAGATAGGCAGTCGCTTTATGTAAAATACTCGTATTCAGCTGCATGTAGACTAGAAGCCGACCCTAACATAGTTGGGAACAGGTTAGGCAGATAACGAGAAAAGCAAAGCAATAATCAAAAATTTGGGTAAGCGACTCGCACTCGACTGTAAAACCCCTATTAAAATATCAAACACAGCAAAGACGCAGCAGACTAAAAAGTATAAGTCTATCCATGATTCATATCAGCCGAAATACGTCCACTGCTGGAGATAAAGCTCCCCTAAAAGGGGTGATTTGCCATAATCGCCACGCTTGGCAGACGGGTTGGCGATCGCAGTATGGTGGTCAAATGCATAGAGAACGCGTGTTGTAGGTTGCCAGGTGCAGTTTTCGTTTGTTGTGGTAGCCAGATCTCTTCTGGAGATTCTTAGCCCCCTTGCCTCACCGTAACCTTGGCCACTACCGTAGCCAAGAGTAGGCGGGCCGCCGGGTACTAGGGGCCGTTTTGCAGGGCTGGTTGGGGGGGTTTTGCCATAATCGCCACGCTTGGCAGGCGGGTTGGCTATCGCAGTATGCTGGTAAAATGCATAGAGAACGCTGCTGCCCTTTCTCTAGTAAGTCCCTTAGTCGCCTCCTACGACACCCACGGGTAGAAACGGGATGGAGCTATTCTTTTACGTCCGGCACCACACGGAACTATCCATGATTATTACTTTTTTAATTTAATAATGTTACACCGGGGGTGTTCTTACAAGCTAATAATGATTAAATGCAGTTTTTATAAACATTAAGAGGCCATTTTTGTGAACAATACAATAAAAAGGTAAATCAGCCGAATTATCCCCCAATTTGTAATTATCATTATGATATGGCTTTTAATGGCAAATGTCCAACATTGATATTTTTATCACAAACACTGATATGTTATCAAGATAACTTCAGCTCTTCTAATTGCATAATTAACCCATTAACCGCCAAAGTCGGATTAATCCGACAAATATTTTCGTGTCCATTTCGCCAGCGTCGTATATAAACGACCAAATACACCATCACTTTTAGTTTTAATTTTTTATTTAATTATGCTGTATTCTATGAAAAATATGTTTGTATAAGGTAAATAGTTATACAACTAGTAATATAATAATGTAATCAACATATGTCTTTTAATTATATGCCGTAATAACAGTTTTAAAAGTTCGATGAATTACTATAATATTTTTTCGGAATTTGCATTGACCTGCAGCGCCAGCGACGGTAAAATACGACATTAGGGACGGGACTCATACCAAAGTTTAGTAATACTAAAATAAATGTAATTAAAAATATTTCGCGCTAAACTGACTAATTAATCCCAAAACAAATGCAGTGATTTTTAATAAAACGTGTCTTTGTAAATATTTATGAGTGTTTCATTTAATTCCTTTGAAATGGAGTAAATTTACACTAGATAAATATCAGCAACTGCATAGGTGGTCACATCCCTAGTGCATGCGTCTCGAATCAAATTTGGTCAGTACGCTCACCGCCACGGTCGGATATACACGACCACTGCTTACGTCATAAGCGTGTAGTGCATTCTGGAATTTTCCATTAGTGTTGTGAATAAGTATCGTTTATTCATCGATACATTGACTATATGAAAATTGTGTAATAATTATTATTATTATTATTGTGATAGAAAATAAATCTGAATAATGCAAATACTGTAATAAATCTTCTAAATCTCTATAAACTTTGTTTTATTTCTTTTAAAAACCTGAAAAGTTTGCCGGAAGCCATAAACCGGGATATGATAGCGCTTAAAGACTTGTCAGGCAAATTTGGCTTGAAAGTAAATCCAGCAAAATGCCATGCTATTATTGTAGGGTCCTCGCGCATGGTAAACCGGATAGATACCTATGTGTACTCTCCCCGTGAAAGTGATGAATGCGGATGGCCCGAGACCAGGCGAGGTGGAAGCATCTGGGGGATGTCTATGTCTAGCTGTGCATTTTTTGTAGCAGATGTGATACGTTGGTGTATATGCAGGTGTTACTAACCATGATCACATAACATAGTTACGAACTATCGATGTTCAAAAAGTGCATAAAGCACATCCCTATTTTATGTAGGTATTTATTAATAGTTTACTGTGCCTGGCGCTAAGGGCACGAAAACTGATACGTCGCTTGGCGGTTAAAGGGTTAAATGCCAAAACAAATTTACTGAAAATTTTATTATGTTTAGTAAATGATCCGCCCCTGGCTCGTATGGTTTTCTGACTTGACAAAACATGAAGCATCGTAATCGTCGCTATACGTAGCTATAGATGGCTTCTGTTCATGCCCAGGACCCAACTAGTGAGACCAAAATCTAAGCATGATTTATTCTAACTATTATTCACTAAATACATTTTCCCTTAAAACAGTAACAAATAAACGGTGGCCATGTATTAATTAAACCATGGATAACAGGAAGTCTGCAATTGTGTTGTACCTTCCACATCATCAACGTTATTTGGTATGTCAATGTTGCTGCATACTTGAATCTAAACGCATAATGTATATGAATGGTTAAAGTTGGCGTAAATGTTATTTAAAGTAACAAGGAATATTATAATTGTCTTATTGAAATGATTAAGTTTTCAGAAGTTAAATTGAACTATGCTGAATGTAGTTCAATCAATTTATGAGTACATACAAAGATAGAATACTCTTTTTTCTTCACCGTAACAACTTATTAAAGAAGCTTCTGGTCGCGACTGTTTAATACTTTACATACTTACATAAACTCACGCCTTCTCATGGGAGTAGGCAGAAACTACAGAACGCCACCTGCGTTCTGTAACGATCCTTACATTCTCATTTACTTTTATTCATCTGAGGCCCTAGTGTGAGTTTCTTTTAACCGTCTCGATCTAACGCATCGACCGCGTTCGGCGCTCCGCTTGGTGCTTCACCAACCCAGGGCTAATCGGAGTGCCGAACGCGCTCGAAGTGTTAGATCGAGATGGTTACATGAAACTTACACTAGGGCCTCAGGTTATACACGCACGCCGGTTGCGAGTCCTTTCCTTTCTGAAGAATATCACCTATGCCTAAGGCGTCCCCTTCGGACGTTTCCACTTATATTTGCCTTGTAAATACCTTTTGATGTCGTCTTTCGTTCAGCCTCCCAACATGACTAAACCATCTAGCCATACTCACAATTTTTTGTCACTTCGTCGTCATATGACACTCGCCAATCCCATTTGTGAAATTAATCTTCGGAATCGGAACAGTGGTTTCGAAGATTACCCCGTAAATAGAGACTCACAAAATTGACCTCTTTGTAATATTAGTATAAGAAGAACCCATTAAAGCTGGATTTGCAAGGAAATGGGTGACTGTTTAATGCATATACACGCAAACTTGTGGGCAGTCTGAACCTGCTGTGTAATCATTTGACAATAATAAATGCACGACGCATAACACCGGTCGCCTGACATATTGAAGAATCGTTACACAACGGCACGTGACTTCGCTAGACACCAAGCAACATACCAAATGCATTTTTACCCACACCGAAGACGATATTACGCAAAGTCACATGTAATTTTGCGTGCCTTGAAACCAGAACACCAAGCATTGGTAGCTAGCGCTACATGATACTAGAAGCCTAAACCAACACGGCTGTGATGGTTACGAATTTGAAGTACCATTTAATTTCAGTACCATGTCATTATAAAGAACGTGATCCACCAGTAAGCTTTACCGCAGTTTGGTACGTTCGCTGGTGGATCATCGCAAGACCGCGGTATTCTGAACAAAACCACAGCAATTTTAACGGAAACTAAACTGTTAAAATGTGGTTGTTGCTACGAGTATAACGCTCTGGCCAACCCTTCGGGAAGTACAGGATATTGTAAAACATTTTAAAAGAGTAACTATAGAGTTTCTTGTCCATTCTTCTCCATACGAAATTACTCCGAAGGGGCAACTAGAAACAATTTCATCATTTCAGCCGAAAGAAGTCCACTGCTGGACATAGGCCTCCTCTAGGCTCCTCCATCTCGACCGGTCTTGTGCTTCCCGCATCCACCGGATTCCCGCGATGACCTATGGCACAGAAACGCGGTCGCTCACAATGGGCCTTATCAGAAGGCAATGGAGAGGGCTATGCTCGGAGTTTCCCTACGTGATCGAATCAGGAATGAAGAGATTGCAGGAGAACCGAGGCAACCGACATAGCCCGAAGAATTGCAAAAACTTAGTGGCAGTGGGCAGGACACAGGACGTAGAGTGAGAGACGTAGATGATCATTCAAAAGTGCCTTAAGTAAATGATTTGTCTGATTTTTACAGGCGTGTGTTATGTCATAATAATTTTCCAACTTATAACCCTTAACACTGTGGTTTTTCATCTGCACAGGTCCCCGCTGGGCGTCATGGAACCTGGGTATATTCCTGTGCATCAGGTGTGCTGGGATCCACCGTAACCTGGGCGTCCACATTTCTAAAGTGAAGAGTGTCAACCTCGACTCATGGACGCCGGAGCAAGTCGTGAGTTCCATATTTCCTACCTAAATGGCTAGATTGACTTAAGGTTTTTTCTAGCTCTGTTCGTGCCGTAATTATACTTCAATTGTGACTTTAATGTATCGTCATTTTTAATGAATTTTGCAGTGTTTGCGTAAACCTGTTAAGAAAAACAAGAACTAAAAATGCATTTTTAGACCCAGTTTAACTTAATTTTAGGTAACCAGAAGTGGCTGCACTGTCAAAGCTCTACCTTGTGGCTACTTGCAACGGGCAACATAATCTGTTTTATTTTGACAGTCTGACAATATTCATTGCTTCATAATAACTTATGAAGCAATGGATTAGCAATCTGTTTCTAAATAATTCAGATTATGATTGATCGTGCGTTACGCAATTAGGGTGCAGAACCCGTTGCTCTCGACGTCGGTTAAAGTGTAATTGGTTTATTTTCCATTAGGAATATCAGTAGTAACAGCCCGGAGTTTGGAAGTTGGCGGTATGATACACCCGTGCCGCGGAATGCACGTTAAGGGACTACTCACACTTATTCAGCTCTGTTCAGCTTTTGTCCATAGGAAACAACGATTTTGTATAGAGTCCGTTCAGCTTTCCGCGGCTGAACGGATGCGTACGCATCTCATACAAAATCGTTGTTTTCTATGGACAAAAGCTGAACAGAGCTGAATAAATGTGAGTAATCCCTAAACCGTTGGTCCTGCTCCTGAGCTTTCCGGTCGGACTACGAGAGTGAGGCAAGATTGAGTGCATCTGTGTCTGCGTACACGCTTGTGCGCTATAATATCTCCCGCATAGATAGCTAGTCCCCGTTGAGATTGGCTGCCATGACCGAATTTCGCGGCGGGATTTTTTCGCGCACTGCTTAGCGCTGAGACTTGAAAATCGAGCAGTGTGTTTTTTCTACCCACTGAGATGCACTCTTTTGTATTCTCAATGCTCAATTCAACACCGAGAGTTGAAAATTCAGTGAATGTCGACAAGAGTTAAAAACCAAAAAGGCATTTGGAAGCTAACCCATCAGCCTAAGATGATGGTCGTACCGGTCATTGACCATGTTCACAAAGTACAAGTTACCCTGATACGATGTTATCGCGTTATAGTGACGTGTCGTGCGAAATTATTAAGTACCCTTCATATCGTAGATTGCGTGACTTATAACAATAAAGTACTTACTAAAGCGACGTCAATGAACGAAACACGTGGGCGGTCGTTAACTTAAAAATAAACTCTGTGGTGGGTTTCTTTCTATGTAATTTTTTTTTAGAAATTGGCCCCTCGGGTTACATAAATGAAGCTTCATTTATGTATGAAATAAAGTTTTGTTAGGTAAGTACTGCTTTCATCGAAGAAACCCACAAATGCTGAAATTTAATCGGAAATAATGAGAAATGACCCGAAATATAATTGTTTGTGGTTCCGAAAATACAAACCCCTTTCATTTCATCATTAATTTACTCAGCTCACACTATTCCCTTGGTAACTTTGGCTTACATTTTCAGCCCGTCGATCAATAGAATGTACTCACAACTCGGCCTATGCTACTATCTACCCTTCGACTGGCTTAGGGGAAATAGAAAATTTAAATACACCGAGAAATTTGAATGGTTGTTTTCCCGCGATAGAACAACTTGCCATAAGGAGTACTTTCGAAGCATAGAGTAAAAGTAAAAAAATAAAGATGTTTTTGTTTTAAAATCATTAAAAAAATATTCATCAACTCAAACAAGAGAGAACCAATTACTAACACTAGAAGTAACTTCTTGTAACTACTACTAGAATCGCACGCGAGCCGCCGACAAAGGGAACAGCGATGCATAAATGTTCAAAGCAAAATAAACTCTCACACATGGATTTCGAGTTTTGTTTTTCACAATGGTTAATCTGCCATTTTTTGTTTCTAATATTTTATTTGTTTATAAAACAATTGTATTACCAAGACAAAACCATTTCGCTGCGGGAAAACTAGATTCTTCTTTGGTATATTGCGCGGAAGAGTTTCAAATTCATTCCCCTATATTACTCAGACTCACATCTCTTTATGAGAGAGAGCGGGCCGGGCCACCACGCGGCACAAGTTCCGCACCCTTTGCGTATCAATCACAATCTGAATAATTTTGAAGGCTAATACAATGCTTCATATTTTGTCAGAAAAATTTGTCTGCTCATAAATATTTCCTCGATGAGTTGGACAGAGGTATGTATACCTATAATACACCCACATTTCGCTAAGTTATGTTTAAGTCCCATGTAATGGGGGCGAGCCTATTACCATCAACCGGGTACAAATCCAAACTCCAGCCTGCTACTCAGAAATTCAGATAGAAAAACCCAATAACACTTTGCCCCACCTGGGAATCGAAGCCAAGACTTCATGCCCAGCAGTACAGCTTGCGACATTTAGACCAAAGAGGCAGTTATGTGTCTGCTCAGCGCTCAACAACGTTAATAACGCAGTGAATGTTGTTGAACTGTTAAAATGAAAGCCATTCAGTTGTCACAGTTACCTGCAGTTTTCCTTCAACGATGTTTTACGTTCCAGGTATCTCTCCAACAAATGGGCAATTCTCGCGCCCGCGCAGTGTACGAGGCGAACTTACCCGATTCCTTCCGAAGGCCACAAAACGACTCTTCGCTCGAGGCATTCATCAGGGCTAAGTATGAGCAGAAGAAGTACATTGCTAAGGAGTGGGTGCCCCCTGCACTGCCTAAAGTTAACTGGTAAGTCTAAAAATCATCAGCATGGGAAGTAGTGATTTACCGACTAGTCGACGTCAAGTCGGTCATATTTGTAGTCGGCCCATTTTTTACTCGTATTAATATTCTTAAACAATTTAAAGACGGTGATTAAAATGAAATTGAAATCTTTACTGTTGTTATGTTTATTATAGAATCAATTTTACAGTTTACTTTCACTATAATCTAGAGTAGGATAGGAAGAAACGCCGGCTCGCACGTAAACAATAATAGAATAAATGCAAAGTAAAAAAAACATGTCCCGACAATTCCGCCTGGTTGCCGGGCGCCGAAAGCGTAGTCACGAACATTACCTATGTCACCCAAACTCAACCGAAAGCCATGATCGGCTTTGCAGCCGACTAGTCGGCTAGTCGGCCAAAGTCATAATCGGCCCATCTCTGATGTGAAGTTATTCATCTGCTAATCGTGGGCTAAGTAATAACATCCGCACGGGTCAATCGACCAGGTTAAGCTAAGCTTGCCGCGGTCAATCCGTGGATGGATCTTTACATAGCGAGACCCCTCCGCGCCTCGGATACCACGTTAGGCTGATGGTCCCGGCTGCCATTCGTAGATCTTTGCTAGTCGTTACAAAAGCCCAAAAAGTCTGACAACCAGTCTTACCAAGGGATATAGAGTTATTACCTGGAAATTGGCATTTGTTGCGCCACTTTTTCTTCCCAGCTAAAGCACTAGGAAGTGGTGAAGGGTGGGCGTTTTTGGGGGACAGTCTTTTGCCATATTGACATTCAAAAAGTGCTGACGTCAGCCTCGTTTGAATAATGGCTTTTATTTTTGTCATGGGCTTTTCTGTACTTGCCAATAATAAAAGATCATAATTAACAATATTTACCGAATGTTTCAGGGACAAAGAGATTGATGAAGAAATAGAGAGGCAGAAACGGAAAAAGAAATCCAACTCCTCAGGCTTAGGACCTCTGCCAGCACCCACCACGAGCGATAAGAAATACAACGTAAGTATTACAGCAAATGATTAGCAGAAATTATAAACTTACCAGCCTGCCACATTAGCCGTAGAACCGATGACCGTTAGGGTAGACGTGTTCTTGAGTGGAGACCGCGAATCGGCAAACGTAAGGTAGGACGCCCTCACGCTAGGTGGAGCGACGATCTTCGCAGAGTGGCTGGTAGCAGCTGGATGGGAGTTGCCGAGAATTGGAGACGGCTATATCCAGCAGTGGACTGCTGTGGGCTGATGATGATGATAAACTTACTTACCACCTCAACAGCCCTAGACAAAACACATTTCTGTTAGCGTTCCCGCCACGGAATAGAAAAAACAGTGGAAGTGCCTACACAGCTGTCCCGCGAGTCACAATTATGCGGAAAATATGTAAAATAATAACAACCTTCGTCAGATGAGAGAGTCTTAATTTTGTATGAACAACAAATTCAACTTTGACGAAAACCTTATTTGTTGTCCATACAGAATTAAGACTTATTACAACTGACGAAGGTTGTTATTCTCTTACATATTTCTCCGCTTTATTGTGAGACACGCGGTGACACGCGTGATAGCTGCGTGGGCACTTCCACAGTTTTTTCTATTCCGTGGTTCACGCCAAACGCTACGCCAAAATGTACGGGAATGACACTACCTGCGGAAAGATTATGTCGTGTCCTTTCCGCAGGTGATGTCATTCCCATACATTTTGGCGTAGCGTTTGGTGTGAACGCTAATAGAAATGTGTTTTGTCTCAGGGCCCTGATTTGCCAAAAACAATGAAATGATGTAATGTTGATTGTTGTGTTGATAAACTTACCACCTCAGATTTGCCGAAAACAATGAAATTATGTAATTTTGATTGTTGTGTTTGTAAGTAAATTTTTAACCAGCTTCAAAAAATCATTCCGATGTGCAATGCTGGATTATGTTCACAAATGATAACCTAGGACCATCGACGTAAAATAAATAAACAGGTAGGTAATTATTAGCAACAATAACAAAATCTTGGTCAACAAGACGACCAGCCACCACAAGCAGCACCCATTCACGAGCATGACGCAAAGATCAACCATTAAAAAAAAACAGAACGCGGTGGATGCGTTAAGTCGAGATTGTTTTGATTGATTGTCGAGAAAAAACTAGCACCTCAGGTGTTCGTGAACTTTAGCGTTCTTAATAAACCACGGTGAATTTTCATTTAACTCTAGGTACAGAGGCCAGCACATCAAGCTACCCCAATCTGCCAAATTTCTTTGATAGTTTTTAACTTTATTACAAGAGAATAAGGTTCATGTTCAATTGGGAAAATTTTACAGTTTGTGATAGCTTGTCTGTACATGTGAAGAAAAATCTTTCAACAACAAAAGTTAACCCAAAAGGTTTGATCCTTTTCAGAAATCTGACGTCATCCCCAGCATTCCGAAACCAAAATCGTCAGTTAGCCCAAAATTGGGCAGGAATACTCCCCCCACACAACCGGACCTCAGCAAGATTTCAAATGGAGCCGCAGACCTCCTCGGCCTCGACACGAGTACCAAACCGGACCCAAAATCAGCCAACGACGACATATTCTCCAGCTTCTTCTCCGCACCCTCAGAGAAACCTGCAGAAACGAAACCAGAAGACTTGAAACCAGACCTCAAAACTGAAGAAGAGAACTTCTTCAAGCAAGCCGCACCAACGGAGAAAGAAAAGTCAAAGTTAACAAAGGACAGTATATTAGCTTTATACAGTCAAACCCCATCAACTAATGTAGTGAATCAATTCAATCCGGTACAACCCGTGCAACCAGTGCAACCAGCATACCAGTTCGGCAACGTGTTTCAACACCAACAAGGTTTCAGCAACATGGTGCAACAGCCCGTGCAACAAAACGGTATGCAGTTCAATCAATTCCCCATGCCTAATCAATTCCAGCAACCGTTCGGAGGTCCGGTACAGCAACCGTTGCAGAGTCAACCATTTCAAAGTAATCAGTTCTTCAATCAGCCCCAACAGCCGCTGGCGCAACAGTTTAATAGTTTGAACTTAGGACAGAGTTTTCCGAACGCGTTCGCGCAACCGAACGCGAACGTTGCTAGCAACACGACATGGCAGTAATAATGTGTTGGTATAGACTTTTTTTATTTACCGCTGATGTATTTTGTATGTAAAGCTTTTGCGGTCATGTAGTGATGCTATTTACAATAATATTTATCAAAACTGCCAGAAAATCTTTCATATTTTAATTCAAGAAAGCATTTTTCTGAAACTTTTAGTAACCCGATGCCATAGAAATCGTTTTGCCATAGTTAGTAACTTATTACCTCATGTCGTTCTTTTTATTTTTTGCTTGGCAACAATGAAATTTTAGTGTCTAATAAAAAGGGTGCTCTTTTAGTTTTCTGGCAGTAATACCTACAATAGACTTAACACTGCCGAACGAGACTTAAAAAACGCGATATAGTCCACGTAATTTGGCTTAGCACTATTTTATTTATTTACCGTCTCTGTCGCACAACTATCAAACTATAAGTGTAAGACAGAGACGGGAACATATCTAAGCCAAAGCACGTTCTAGGTTACGTTTATCTATCTCGGCCTAAATGTGCAAATGTTGAGAAGTGGTTTATAATACCAGACCAGCTAATACCGGCCTATAGCCTAGACCGGTTCTGTGCTTCTCGCATCCAGCGGATTCCTGCGGCCTTCGCCAGGTCTTCGGTCCACCTTATGGGAGGCCTTCCAACGCTACGTCTTGTCGCACTGGAAGGCAAGAGGTCTCTTCTGGTTCGGAGAAAGCACGAGCATTAATCACCACGCTTGCTCGAGAAGTGTTGGCGATTTTAAACTTATTTTCATCAAAGTCCAGGTTTCCCCACGATTTTTTCGTTCACCGATGTCCAAGAAAGTTGGCAGGACTGGTTTAAAAACGTTTTTTTCTCCACTGCCAAGGCAGAAATACAAGTAAAAATATCTCTATAGGTCTTCCTAAACAACACTACATGGCGCTAAAGCTGAGTACATCTGCGCGGGAGTTGATAACGCGTGTAGATAAGTTAGCGTGAGCGTTGACTCGATCGGCTTCTTAAGCAGTTTGTTCCTATTTATAATGCTCAGATAACTGAGGAGGCTGCACTCACTAGGCGTTGTCATGGTGGTTTTTTTTAACCGTGTGATCTTGTCCCTATTACAACAAAATAGTGGGGGTAATTGCTTAACACATTAAATTACAATATTGATCGCAATTCCTTTCATTTTTACAGTTCAGCCACGATCTCGTTGTTATTTATACATATACGCCGTTGTAGGCGAATTTTTCAAACCTGTGATGCTGGCTTAGAAAGTCCCTTAAAACCAAATGTGTTAAGCTTTCAATAACTCGAAGATTTATTTCAATTAAAACTTACAGGCCATTTTGAATTGTCAAAAGAGTCGGTCATTCAGAAAGATGAAGCTGTTAATTCATTCCAAAGCGTAGTAGGTTCTATGGAGAGGAACGACCATGAAACTCCATAGACTTTTGGATGTTTCTCTCAAAGTTAGTACTCAAATCATACCGATTCATTCATACGAGCTCCAGATGTTTCTTTATTCATTAATTTATAAAAGGAAAATCAAAAAATAAGACCGTTCCTCCGTGCCTGTTGTGTGCAGCTCCTTACACTGTTATGAGGCTTGGGGCTTCGGAATAAGTGGAGCAAAGGTGAAGTACTTAGTATTGCTATTTCCAAATATCCTGTGGGTATTAACTGCAACGATTTGTTGGATATAGATAAAAAGGTTCCTCCATACTATACGGTGCTGTCCTGTACGATGTTTTACGTAAAAAAGTTGGGAACACACGTCAACATCTAACTGTTATTCTTCAACGTACTGCTTAGCGCAGAGAGTTGAAAATCCAACACTGTTTTTTCGATGCGCTGAGACTCACTCGCGCTGCACTCTGTTTGGATTCTCAATGCTCAATTCAACATCATAGAGTTGAAATTCCAGTGCGCGATAAATTTCCGTCGCGATTTTATTAAGTCCGTTTGGCTTAATACGATTAAAAACAAATGCAGTATGGAACTGCCATGTGATCCCAAAATTATGCATTTAAATATCGTATTGATCATCGCCCTGAGAACTGGGCCTATTTATCAAGCCAAGAGGTTTTGAATGAACTTATACCATCGCGATTCGGAACCGTGCTATACGGCCAATATATCATGGACGGTCCGAACATTGCGCAAAAAGCTGCGCAGTAACATTTTTTCGGAAGAAAACGGTGATATGAGGCGAGTGTGAGTGAGAGAGAACATGCGTTACAGTTCGGAGAGCCTGTGTTCACACCGGCCATGGTTCACCGGCCGTATTGTAAATACTTAAGGAGGATGCGCTAAGTAAGCCCGTGAAATTCAAATTTTCTCACGTGTTTAACAATTTGCATGTCAGTATCAGGTGATGTTGATTAAAATTAGATTCCCGACCGTTACAAATATGGCTTTACAGACATTAAAATCGTCTCAAAACAACCCTATAAGTTAATTTATCCTTTTAACCGCCCAACTTCATATCAGTTGTCGTGCCCCCAGCGCCCGGCACGGTGAGTCGAAATATAAATACCTACCAAAAAGAGGGATGTTCAATACTTAACTTTTTACAACAGATTAAACGAGCTGTGGTATTTTGGTCGTAAATATACGACTCTGGCGAAATGGACCCGAAAATATTTGTCGGATTAATCCGATGTAACCGGTTAAAGGTTAATCATCATTATCGTTATCATTTAGTAATGACTTAGCCTTTACCTAAAAAATTTGAATTGCGCGAGCCATCTTGGCGCTTCGCCCTTAAATGATTGTGTGGAGAGATTCATTACACTCCGTTTTTATTTAATGTTTAAAATACAGTGGTTTCCACTTGTTCTGAAGTTGTAATGGTCAATGCATACATGTTCGTTTGTAACTATGTTAGGGAAGGTTAATAGTGTCGTTTGATATGTAAATTATGGTACTGACACTGCATAACTGATTGTTGGAAAGCATAGTTCGAAATAGGTTTGGTCTCAGTCTGAAATTCTCTTGACAACATTCTGTGTGTCTAAGTGTCACTGTCTGAGATTTGGCCGAATCATTGTGGCAAACGCAATTATGCTTTTTGGAATATGAAATAGAGTTCAAAATGCCAAAATACAGTTTATATTTTTACACATAATAATAGAACGACATGTGTGCAAAGACCTAGTTATTTCAAGCTGTGTTCATTAAAGATGCGTTATGGCAAAGTCGTTTAAAGCTGAATTAAACAACCCTTTAGTGATGGACCATAGTTAGTGCACAATGTAATCTAAATATAATAACTTTATTAATGTTAATTTCAATGAATGTTAAGTATTATAGTGAATAGTAAATTAACTTTGAAATTATGAACCCAAAAACTCAGCTTGAAATAACCAGCCAAGCTCAACCTTATGATTCGACCTGTGCAATTATATGTAAATCTGATGATATTGTAATTATTATTATTTTTTTCATTGAATTATTTATATTTATATATTATTGTGGATCCTAAAAATGTTTACACTTTGATTAATCATTTAGCACTTTTTTAACACTATTTTAAATATTTATGCACAGATAATAATTTGTGTTTGTGTAACGATCTTAATTCGCAGTAATTTTAAGTAGATTTTTTATTTTTATTTTCTTTTGCGAAACGCAGACGTCCCGGATTCGTTCCGACATAAAAATATATTTGAAATATGCAAAAAAAATGTTTAAAGATATTTTATTTAATCATAGAAATACAAAAAAATACATAATATTATAGTATACAAATGATTTAATAATCAAAAAAAGACTTCGGGACGTTTGTAACTTGAAAATTGGTGCGTGTTCAACGTTTAATGTATTTTTTTATTTATAGAAGTTAAAATGTTAAATAAAATTCTGATAACCGTTTTCTCTAAATTGTAAAGTTTCTATATTATAACTATTTACAAATAGGAAGCCATTCCCATCTCATGCTTTTTAGGTATTTCTTTTGATGTTGCCATGGTTCACAAGTATTACTTAATCTGCGGTATCCTTGAAGAGCGGTTGCTTCATATTATAACGGCGTTTAACAGCACGGTTATAAGTCCCCGATGAAAACTCCCCCTGGAGTAGCTCAGCTCACGAAATTAAAATTTTCTTCACTTTTGTTTTGCAATTTGCATGCTACTGTCAGGTTGTGCGTTGATTAAAATATGAATCGCGAACGTAATAAATATGGCTACACAGAGATTGTAATAATTAAAATCATTAATACAACCCTCGTAAGTTCATTTAATTGTCAGTTTACACCGAGACGCGACGCGACGTGATGCTGCGCGCACTTTTTAAGAAAACAACAGAATATCTAACTTATTCACAACACGAAAAGGTATAATTTCACGCGAAAGCGTGTCGAAGAACGCTGAGTTGCACCGTGTTGTGCAGCCCATATACCTTATTGTGAAGTAAATAAGATCTATTTCGTATCGTGATCTTAAAAAGTGCGAGCAATTCAATGGGATTCAATGAACTTGGCGAGTATGTTGATCCTTTAATGATTATAATTCTGTAAATACATACATGTTACGGTCGCGAATCGTATTTTATTCAACATACCTACAGCCAGAATCTGAATTTCACGGGCTTGGCGCTTCCACCTTATGGTGACAAAAAAAAGTACTTGCTTCTGCAGTACATATACTAAAATTGCAACCATACAGAGAAGATTAGCATGGCCCCTGCGCAAGGATGACACGCAAAATCGTGAAGCGTTCCACGTTTTTTTCTGCCAGGGGTGCGGCTGGAAAGAGATACCGTGGCCCATGGCACAGAGGCAATCGAAGGAACACGGGTGGGTTTTAGTCAGTAAAAGTCTGACACGTCCTCCTGCTCCACCCAGAGCGGGAAAAGTTATTTGATGATTTCCCACCCTCAAAAAAACAAAAAAAAGGTTATAAAAAAGCTCTATATTTGGACAGCCGTTATTGTGTGACTGTTAACCGCTTTCTGAGGAAACATATTTTCTGCAAATGAACCTTGAATTTTAGTTAACATGGAGTATATTATACCAGAGTACCTGGCCGTAAATATAGCTCATCGAGTTGTAGAGCGTCAAGTCCGTCACTCATGCCTTGACATATCTCATGTGACAGTTACCTCGATCTTGTGACAGTTCTCTATTTCAACCTCGATGTGTCATATTAATTTCCCGGTACTGTATTTATATTCTGCCTGTGCACGATAAACTGTTGTCATAAAAGACTGATTTCTCGTGCATCATTCCTTGGAACAGGGTCATATCGTATTGCTAAATGTCAGTAATAATTTGTCAATTTATTAATATTTTGATAGGATGAACCTTTTTGCCCGTATACTGCCATAATAACCTGAGTTTCTCTCAAAAAACACTACTTGCAAAAGTCAAAGAGCTGCCGATAGAGTATTCAAACCAATAGTTGATGCATTTCACGAGTGCACGTCAATCATTACAATTTAAACCTTGTGTCAATGTAATTAAAAGTCACTTGACGCGCACTCGCTGTATATATTATCTCCTGTGTCAGTCCAGAACTAACCCCACAAGATCAACATTAAGCGCAACTGCATCATCGAAGATTATTATCGTACTTTTTTTTAAATAACGCACACATGCTTTTCCAAATTCACTTTAGACAATGGCAGAATAGTCGACATCGGCTTTGTTTGCCATAATAAAAAATATAATAGAATATACTATTATCTTGTTCCAAGTCGTCAAGATCTACATTGTGTTCAACTGTATAAATTTTTCTTTAATTTTGTTTTTTTCATGCACACTTGTTTTTCAATTCATTTTAGACATTGGCAGAATAGTCGACATCGGCTTTGCTAGCCATTTATTAAAATAAAGTTAAATAAAATAGGTCTTGTCAAAAAAAATGACTCGTTGTCTGAACACCCTAAGAAATTAGCTACTTTTCTTTTGCATGTTGTTCAAATTTTGAAAGAAAATCAGGTTATTTTTAGGGCCCTTTAATTTATTATGAAAGTACGATTTCATTTTGTTTAAATCACTCCACATTCCAATGTCAGTTTCGCGCCAAATTCATCGACGTCCATAAACTTAAAAAGGTGCGAAAGTCATTCATAATTTAAAAAAAGAACATCGTACGCGTCCGATTGATGACGAATCCAATACACGATCAATACGATTGAACAAATGGAAGGCATATGATAATGAATGGCATTCATAGGACTGGTCGATTTGCACGATATAGATATAAGAAGTCGACAATACTTTTATCGATAACCAATCATATATTTATTAGAGTGATGCTAATACAGTAGTAATTCGATGGAGGATGGATCTGTAGGGAAAAAGCAAAAGAAGAACCTATGTTCGCATACCTAAAAAAACATTTTCGTGATTTGAGTACTCCATTTACTCTCTCTACTCTGTGTTCTAGATGTTGTGGAATGTTTGTACGAATTAACAACTACAAGAAATTAAGTGTTACTTACTCTTCGCACGTCAAGTGCACACCATGTGTACCGATGACAATAGAATTTCTATTGTGTCTGCTAATTAGACACGCGGCGGGATGTGCGATAGAACACCACGAGATGTCAACTCACGCATTATTATGCAGGGTTCCGTGTTACCTTTAACTATAACTGTATTTTTTGTTAAAGCGGATGGCCGCTTAAATGATAATTAAAATTTTTACAGAGGGTGTACTACTTTGGAGTAGTACACCTGTGTAAAATTTTTAATTGTCTACCTATTACTGTTTAAAAGATACATCCCTATGACAGACGGCCGGACGGCAGAGCCTTAGTAAAAGGGCGCCGCACCATTTGCATACGGAACCCTAAAAATGGCAAATGCATTTATATGAATGACACGAGTACTCCATTTCTTAATACTTTGTATCTTTGTGATGACTATAGAATGCCAGGTTTCTACTGATAGCCTATATTTTTAATCATCATTCATAAAACCCACTTTTGACGTATTTAGTTGAAATATAAAATGTGATTCTTTAATAAGTGAATATGTATTATAGTAAAAGTAACGGGCGATTAGTCATATTGGCTGAATGTAGCCCTGATTGTGCCCATCTTTCGTTTACATACCTAAATAAATATAATGCCAATAGAAATATTTTTTATTTAACTTTAACCAACTGCAGGCCTCGATCTTCGAGTACGAAGAAGTAAGTATACAGATAGACAGATCTACACTACAATACGGTTGATGAATCATGGCCGGCTGGTCTCTCCGAACTGTCGCGCAATTTCTCTCACTCTCTACACATGTCACCATTTAGTTGCTAAAAAAATGTTATTGCGCAGCCTTCTGCGCAATGTTCCGACTGGCCATGATTCATCGGCTGTGTATTGTATTATGGAACCTAAGATAAGAGCTAGTCTGCAATAACAGGTGATTCTTAGCAGTATAGACCTCATCCCTTTAGATCCTACAAGGGAAGACAAACTATGCAGAAAGAGAAAGTGGCCAATGTGATGGCATAACTAATAAACAGGTCAATGGTAAAGTAAGAGAGGTGATGCAAAAAATATCTAAGAAATCCTTTCACCAGAAATTTACACCTAGAATTCCCCTTTCGGTCTTACTCCTGGGCCTCGGACTAAGACCAGATAAGAGGCGAGCCACAGTTTTTGTGGTAAATCGATTCGTTCGATTGGACGGACAGAGGGCCAAAGAGGTGCGGCACCTATTTGTTCATTGGTCCAATCCACTGAAGCAGTAATTGGGTTATTTTTAATACAACTAATAGTCACATTCATCTCAAAAAATAGCATTTTAATTATTAGTATCGATAAAATTATTAAAATAAAAGTTCATTGTGGAAACGAAATTGTGTAGAACAACAAAATAAAGTTGATTCTGCTTAAAACGGAACGCATTCAATAAGTAGCTTGGTTCAGAAATCGTATTTTTCAACCGATTTTTGTAAAATCTATGTGAAAAACTGAGTGAATTGCTGCAAAATAGAAAATTATGGATTGCGGGTAAGTTAATGTGCTAAAAACAATATTGAAATCTTTTGATTTTTGTTTAGTTTTATCGATAAACATGTTAAACTTTTGTTTTGGCGCCCGCAGCCATATTGTGTCAAACAGCTGTTGCGGGACGACTTCTGTGCGCTCCGTTGTTTTTGTCGTTTTTATTAACAAAAAAATGTTTCTAAACTCGGTACCTCGTAACAAACAATGTTAACGTAGTGTAAATAACGTATTCAATAAATGAACGGTCACAAATTGGTTGGTCGGGATGTGTTTTCGGTAATCTGACAATACCATGGCTTGTGGATTGCAAAATTACGAGGACAGTGAAATGCCCGCGGCAGAACTTGAGTTCCAAGCGAAATGGAGCAGGTTTTCCGACTGGTTGCACTGCATTTGTGTGGTTACGTTCGACTTGGAACTCGGACAGGCTATGGAAAGCGTGTATCCTCCTGGTGTGAAGCTAAGTGATCAAGAGAAGTGTAATATCTGTTATTTGGCGTTCCCTGACTCTAATTCGGGTTGTATGGGAGACACCCAGTTCCATGTTCGTCTGCGTTCGCGAGCAGGGCTTACACAGCAGCAACTTGTATACAACGACGACAGCGTACCGACGTTGCGCGCCGACTCCACGCATTACTGGGGCTTCGTATACTTCAGACAAGTCAAGGACCCGTCCCTGCCGCGAGGATACTTCCAGAAAAGTATAATTTTACTTACTAGACTACCTTTTATAAACTTATTCTACAAAGTAATACAATTGATTGCTCCTAAGCACTTCGAAGAAGGGGAAAGAAGCCTAGAAGCCGCCTGTCATGATATTAACAGGTGGCCTTCACTCGACGCCGGCCAGAATATGTTGCTACCTGTGCTCGGTACAGTTTTTCAATCATACATTCCGAACCAACAGACCGGAAAGATCACTCGATCTGACATTGCTAAACAAGTGCATTCTCCGAATGTACCTCACATATTAGCATCAATACAAGATGTGAATGTATTTGATGTATTATCTAGTGTTATTTCACACCTACATTTATTATGGGAGTTAGTGTTGACTGCAGAACCTATAGTGGTTATGGCCAGTTCGCCAACTGAATGTTCCGCATTAGTTCAAGCCCTGACCTACTTGATACAGCCATTGCCATACTCGGCAGAATATAGGCCATATTTCACAATACATGACAGTGAATTCAAAGAGTTTACAAGGAAACAATTCAACCCACCTTGCGTAATATTAGGTGTGACCAATCCATTCTTTACGAAAACATTACAACATTGGCCGCACACCATTAAATTGGGTGATGCTTCTTCTATAAAAACGAAACTAAGGAAAGTTGGTAACCTTAAGCTTTTGGACACTGCTCCTGGTGTGTACACCCAGTATAAACCTTTTCTGGAAAAAGATAAAGCAATTATAAAGAAACTGCATAATGGAATAAGAACTGATCGCCCGTCTGAAGTTCAAACTGCTATGGTGAAACGGCACTTGCTTGAACTGACCCAAAGTTTTATGATACCCTTAGAGAGGTACATGGCATCACTAATGCCTTTGCAGAAGAATATATCTCCATTCAGAGCACCACCAGTACCAAATCCGTTCAACCCTGAGGATTTCTTTGCAACTCTACAGCAGTCAGGTCCACAGTTGACTACTGGTATCAAAGGAGACTGGATTGGTCTATACAGAAACTACTTTAGGACACCAAATTTCAGTGCATGGTTCCATGAACGACACAACAATTTGACAAATAAATTACATGCATTGCAGCTTGAAGCTTTGGCTGAGAGCGACTTAAAGAAATGGTCAGTTGGTAAGAAGGAAGTTGAGATTGTGGATATGGTCTTGAAACTGAGAGAAGTATTGAAAAGTAACCCCCCTGTCGCGGATAATACTAGGACATTGTTGGCGCGACGTTTAGAAGACCTCAACTGTGTCCTTCCCGAGGATATGAAGTCTATACTTAATGCAGCCACGTGACAGAAGCACTGCTGCGCCTCAAACCTGCGAGGATGCAGCGATGACTGCAAGACACAATACAGGAAGTTAAGACATGGTCACCCTATTGTGTGCATGTGAAATGTTAAGGTTTTTATATAAACGTGCAATAGTACCGCATTTACGGGTCGCTTGCGCAAACGGGTTGCGAGTATCAACTGTTTTGTTGCAATATTTTTATTATACCAATTTGCGTTACTAATGTGGTGTAAAAAAACAATAATAAGCCACTGAGTTCGCATTTTAAATTTTACGCTCTTTGATTTTACCATCTCTGGTCTGTAATTACTTTAGTTGACTTACGATTGTAATTAGGTAATTACATAAACAAAGACCTGATAAATTTTCAAACAATATTCTGGTTGAAGACACATGTAATGCTAGCTTGTTTGATAATTTGTTTCCATGTGACCTATGAATTGTTTTGAGAAACTGCTTCCTTCTTTGTACCTACTCTGATATTAAGTATCTTATGTTAATTAAGTAGTAATTATCGTATTGACAAAGTGTCCTGTTAGGAATGACTGATTTTTGGTTAATTTCGGGTTTCAATACATTCAGGAATGTATGTTTAAAGATCCGAAAAAGCTGGTGGAGGTATTTGACCTAATTTGGCCGATTTACGATTTTAGTACAGATTCTTCTTGTTTATTTGTCCTGTTATGACTATAAAAGACGTTTTTGATACTACCTTAAAGCATTTTCCTGTAATATATTGTTATACATATTAACTTTAGTAATGGCTCATTAATGAAGTCAAATAAATTCAAGATACTTTCGACCACAGTCATTGTTAACCTATGTAAACAATATTGTCATTCAAAATTGAGTTTATATTACCGTGACCAAAATGTTTCATGTACAATAAAATGGCCATAATTCTGCATAATAATTCAGTTTTAAACTATTGAAAATCTTGCCAAGAACGCCTGGGTGGATCGCTGGTGTTTGTTCACTGATAAGACATGATATTATTATGGAACTACGTCGATTATAAATAGGTAGGTGTTGTAAATATTCTAGTTATATAAATTAATACTTAATCATAATTTTATCTTTCGAGTAACCAGAGAAAATGTCGGAAGGCGTTTTTTAGATAATTATCGTATGTTAAAAACATTGTAATCCAATTTGGGAGACATTTGTAAGTCTGCTATATTAGGTTTAACTGTAAGCAAGGTCACATAAAAAACGCGCAGTTTTTTGTTTCTTACTTGGCATATTAAGTTTCACGCCACCTATGAATACGGATTATTAAACGTAACTGATGATAATCTTGACACTGGTTCTTTGCAAGCAACATCACATATTCCAGCTGTGGAAGGCTTTAATTTTATACTTAGTTTGAGCATCAAATTACCTCGTAAAATGTAAAATATAAGTCGGAATACTAATACCTATTAGCCGGTATCACTCTTCGGTAGAATTACCGTTCCCAGAGTCGTCACTGTAATACCTGCGCCCGCGCTGACTCAGTAATATGAATCAAGTAGCTTAGTAACTATTTGAAAATAAACCATTTCAATCACTGTGAGAAATATCTCATTGTGTCATACGTTTCAATGAGCATTTTCTCGCTCAGTAATTTCTCGCATTATCGATGACTGAAGTGGAGGGGCTCGTGGCTAAGTAACAAGTTAACAACACGGACGGAACGGAACTGTCGATCAATCAGTTTAAGCTACGCTTGCCGTGGCCGGTCCGCGTACGGGTGGCCATCTATTCATATTAAGACCATTCCGTGCGTTGTAAAGCGCCGATGGTCCCGGCTGTAATTCGTCCATTTTTCACAGTCGTTACGGGTCTTCAGAAGCCCGACAGTCTGACAATCAGTCTACCAGAGCTACCCAGATACTGAGTTATTGAGTCGCTCCATGTAAAATACTCTTATTCTGCTGCATCCAGTTAGAGTTAGACTGGAAGACGACCCCAAAAATAGATGGAGATAAGTTTAGGCAGATGATGCTATCGATGACTGAAGTGGCTCTTGTTAGTGGTAATCTATCTAATTAATCGTTTATCAGATCTTGGGGAAAAACCAATAAATTCAGTTATCTACTGAACTTATATATTGCATTGAAACGCCCAAAAATACAGCTCAGTGGTTGAATCCTTTGCGTTAAAAGACTTCTTTTAAATGCCAATTTATCCCGTCGCGGGATAATACTTCCTGCGTAAGCGGAAAACCAGATGGTTTTTTTTTTATAGACCTAAACTATCACTTTAACTTGAAAGTTCTTGAATGTCCTGTACACTTGCGATTTAAAACTTGAGCTAATCACACAAAATAGAGTCCAAAATCAGTCTAAATATAATAAGTAATTGTCCTCGTTCGTGCTAAGTCTAGTTAAGCATATGTTACTTACGGCCCATTACTCAAACGCTACTTAATTTTTAATCTCTGCTATGTCTTATGCTATCCCTGTCTCTTGATAAAGTATTGTAGCGACAGAAACACTTCTAAGAACTTCTAAAAGTTGATATTATCGTTTGAGTATTCGGGGGTTATTTGCATTGAAGTATATTTTCGTATACTATTTTAGTAGAATGTATGTTTAGAATCTCTGTATTATATGTGTATCTGTCCTATCTGTGCATGTATCACAAACGGTGCGTTACGATTGTCAGGGCGGTAATAAATCAACATCATTATCAGGCGGTTCCTAATCGTTCACAAGTTAACCTAATCGATCGGTAGACTGTAGTAAGGACGTTTTGGCAGAATTATCGGGTTTTATTTGATCGCCAGTCTGTTTGCTAAAAAGATTATTACTGTAGGTATAGGTGCGAATCATCTGAGACTGCGACTATTAGGCGCATCTCACACTAGCGCCACGCGCCGGGGCGCGGATACGCGTTTTTGTTGAATTTGTATGTAAATAGTCAGTGCGTTTCCCGCCACCGCACCTTAGCTGTAAATATGACACCGGAAGAGGGTTGTCCGTAAAATCATATCACACAGAGGACGGTTTCATTATCAATTGTAATTTTTTCCGTGACCCCAACAACAAGGCCGTGTCAATAAATGTGAATATATTCGATATCTAACGGAATTTCAAATCGATACATCGGCTTGGTTAGTATAGTAACAAGTCAATGTATCGATTTGAAATTCCGTTTCATGGTTACAGTTATCGGACTGTTCAAATGCAAAAACAGACCCAGATTAGGTTTATAGATATTTTGTAACGCAAGTGCCACGTAGAAGTAACATTCAGACTTAAATATATGATTGGAATATAATAAAGTGACAATCGCAACAGCCCTATCTATTATATAACTCATCTATCACATAAAAGTCCATCCAATTGTACTTTATTTTAAAACAGCTAAGTAATGGACGGTTGTATTGTTAAACATAGATATGTAATGAATGAATATTAAGATAAATTACATTGTTATCGCTTATAGGATTTTTCTACGATATTTTATCGAGACTACAGTTATTGTAATATGATATTTAAACGGACCGCGCTTGTTAATATACTTTTAAGTAATTTACTATACAATGTTATGAGAAATTGGAAAATATGATAGATTGTTGGCATTTTTTAGTCAAGGGACTGTACTCGAGACTAAATAATTCCAGAATTCATTGAGATCTAATAACAAAATAATAAAAAAGCCCGAGAACTATCTTAATTGCCTTCAGTTCAAATCACAACCACCAATTCATCTATTACAATACGGCCGACGAATATAGCCGGTGTGAACACAGGCTCTGCGAACTGTTGCACATGACTTCTCAGTCACACTCGCCTCATGTCACCATTTAGTTCCGAAAAAATTTGACTGCGCAGCCTTTTGCGCAAATTTCGGGACGTGATTCATCGGCTGTATTGCACTTTAATTTAGAAGAAATTAGCATAAGAGTTGCGTGAAACGCATTCATATAAGTGAAGTGTGTGTTGGACAAAATGGCAGCTAGATTGACCGTAGGCGGAACGGGGTTTCCTATGTTCCTTCCTGGCATGGTTTATAATAACTAGAACATATATCGCACCCATCCTCCGCTTAGCCCACGACTTACTGTGTGACGCACGCTTTACTATAAAGGTCTCTGCACACAGGCGCGGCAGGACGGGACGGCGACGCGACGCTGAGCAATTTTAATGTAGGTACTGAATATTACGAGCGATAAGGCCGCCCATTGTATGTTTTTAGTATTAATTTTGTTTTTGTCATGTATTTTCTGGTGTACAATAAAGCATATATAAATAAATAAATTACGGACGACGACGCCATATAGAGCCGTCGCGTCGCATCGCCGCCCGTCTCGCCGCGCCGCGCCCGCTGTGTGCAGCGACCATAATGTAAGCAAGACGAACATGATTCCGGGTGTTATTAAAAACCAGTACCCAAGCTATAACCTTATTTTGCATCTGTCAAGGTTAAAAATGCATTTCAGGCAAAAACAGCGACCGCCCGGAAATCGATGTCCGTATTATTTTACAACGCTAATACATGAAGTAACTGATTGTTTTATTTTACGCGATTATTTGTAAATAATTGAGTGCCAAATTGTTTTATTTTTCAAATATTGGATGTTATTGATGGCATTGTAGTTTTATTTTTATATAAGTAGCTAGTTTTATGGTTATACTCCATGATGGGCCTGTTTGCTCAATAAAATTGTTTGAAAGTTTAAGCTTATGAAAGGGTGCAGTGCAGACATATTGGCGAAATCGTTTTTGATGCGCAGGCATGCTTATCGCGTTCTTTTTAAGCTAGGGACAAGTCAGAGTAGAAAAATAGAGCAGTATTTCGCGCTCTGAAAGTCTGGGTAAAAAAAAAACAGGCTTATGTACTACCTGAAGCAGCGGAATTGAGCACGCGAAATTCTACCGCCTTCTTTGCTCCATCTCAACTCTTACTCTGTGAAGATAACTGGGGCCACAGTTCATGCAAGATTACCAAGCGTTCGCCACTATGTGCGCACCCCAAGGGAGACTTATGTCAAGGTCAGGTCGAGCTAATGTGACGTCGGTTTACTCATGCAGACGTTCCAAACTAGATTAACCTGGGGCGGTTTGACCCATTTGTTTTAATTGACATTAAGTTAATAGGGCCTTACCAAGCTGATATTTATGGCTTCCTATGTCTAGTCTGATCAGTATACGTGAGTTCAGTAGTCTATGATTACTTCATATCAAGCACATGAGACACTTAAGCCTAGTCTCTGGGATGGCAGCTATTGGCAAACCATCTGCCTTGCCTCTGGCTGATGTCCATAAATAGCAGTGTACCATCAGATAAGCCATTTCGTCTGCTTGTTTTAATAACCAACTTCACAAAGGTCATTGACGAATTTATTATGGCCATGCAAGCGGGTCAGATCCATATGCGAGGTAAACCAGCTTGACCGGAATGCTGAATAAGGCTCTTGTCACAAATTTTCTGCAACCAATTTAGCAGGACCTGTTATTTTTGAAGACTACGAGTTTTTATTCACCCACGACTTCCATTGGCTCGACTGGACTAAAAGGGATGGGATATTGAAATACCCATCCCATCCCATTATGTATGGTCAGTTATTGCCGACTCCACTAGTATAATGACATATCCCATCGTAATCGCTACATGTAAATACAACATTGTACAAACTGCACTGTGTAACACAAAGTAAACGAAATAAATAAACATTATTTTTCAAAAAACTCATTTATTAACGCTTATGCATATTCGTGCTGTCCTGATACGACAAGGCGGGAATATGTACGTAATACAGGGGTTGAGATATCCATAAACTGTACGTAATTTTGACAAAAAAGTTTATATGCAAGGCTGCATACATTAAATATTTGAATGAGATAAATTCAAAACACTTTGAAAGATTCTCATTGTTCTGCTGGATTAGCAATCATCTGAAAGATAGATATCAACATAGTCCACCTTAATTTTAGACAGAAACTACTATAGATTTCATTATAGATATTTGAGCAATTCTTTGCACCTTTTGACTTTCACAATAATTTACGAAGTACCCACTTTAGTTTTGGCGTAGGAAGCCCTTTATTAGTCTAGAGGCAAACTTTCTATAACAAGTTATAGAAATACACAGAAAAACGCTCAAAATTGACCCAATAATATGCATACAACATAGGCAACAGGAAAAATAGGTATTTATTAAGTACAATTGCAACCAAGCAGCTACACAACTTGCACAGTTTATGGATACCAAAAAGCACTATACATAAATCTAAACAGGTACAGGGGACATGGCACAAATAAGTCCCTGCGTCCCGACAGATACTTTGGCGTCGTCCTTAACAAAATTCTAAACATAACAGTCTATTAAATATTTACATAACTATAGGCGGGTTGAATCACAATCTGTTGTATCTAGCTTTGCTCCAAATGTTGTCATTATCGGTTATGAGGGTGTATACTCCTGCGAGGGTGAGGCCTACTGCGGCTCCTAGGCCCATGGAGCGGAGTCCGGAGGTGCTTTTATAGATCATGCCAGTGGTGGTGGCCGCTATGAAGGTGTTCGCTGTGTCTTCCTTGTCGCGTATCCATGTGACTCCCAGCGCGATGCACGAGTAGAATGATGCTATGATTCCGAGAGTACAGCCTGTATTTGTGCCTGGAAAATGTTTTTGGAGGTTTTAATGAAGGTGTTTGATTTAATATGTGGGGTTAGGTGGCCAGAATCCGTTGGCAGTTAAATACGTCTTCAGACAGGCACGACGCGACTGATTGTAAAAATTTCCTTGAAGTTTTCATAAAATTGTTCTAATACAATCGCGTCGCGCCTCTGCGGGAGCCCTAGGGGCTACCCACACTTATTCAGCTCTGTTCAGCTTTTGTCCTTTCCGCGGCTGAACGGGTGCGTACGCATCGTTGTTTTCTATGGACAAAAGCTGAACAGAGCAGAATAAGTGTGAGTAGTCCCTTAAAGCTTAATTGTTCCAAATAGGATATTAAAGTCCTGACGCATTGGCTTATATTCTATGCAGTCCTTTACAATGTTATTAATTGAATTAGCATTAAGGCCGTTTTAGATGAGATGGACCATGAAAAAAAAATTTAAAGTCTGAATGACTTTTAATTTTTCAAATTTCGCAGAGAATCGGTATTTTTTTAAATGCCAAAAGTACATAAAACAGTCCCCCAATACGCCCGCCCATCACCATTCACCACTTCCCAGTGCTTTAGTTGTTGGGAAGTGGCGCCGCAAAACCCCAGCAGCACAACTGTCTGTTAAGTTAGAAGAACTTGCCTGTACAATTTGTACGAGTAAAATAATATGCTGAGTAGGACTTATACAAAGATTATTTTTATAGTTATTATTGATACAAACAGCAAACTGACCTTGTTTCATAATGTAGTTGATAATTTGTGTTCGCCGCACCTTGCCTGTTTGCCCTGCTAGTGTCGTAGCCCTCAATCCTTTGTACAAGCCTGTCACACCACCTAAGCCTGGAACAGAGTTCAAACATGTTTAAGAATAAAGCTGATGATGGGTAACATTTGGTTATGCATTTTTAAATGACATGTTTGTTTGAATAAAAAGGGGCAAGATGGTAAAGTTAGCATTTTAGACTACAGTACTATATACGCTGCATATTATAACACTATACTGGTGTTGTTAGAACCTGACCTCATACTGTATGTTGGTACATGTAAAAGAAAGGGGGAAAATATTTTATTTGGGACAAAAACAGGAAATAAAACAGTCATGCAAAAAGTTAAAATTAACATTAAAAACAACTAAAGAAAAAAAAGGCCCGAAAGGCCACTATCGCAGCATGATGCTGCGATATTTAAAAAGTAAATACTGCAGAACTGGTATTCTAGGGCCTGCTATGATGCATGTATGTATTGTTATTGTATCAATAGAAAACTATGTCTAGCTAGAATACTGATAAACATATTTAGGAACATAATACAGCTGGTGTCCATAACTCAACGTCACTGTGTATTTTGCATATGAGTGGGAATGTCTATTTCTTACTGGAATTTATTTTGTACTGCCTAGAATGAGTATGAATTTATAATTATAGTCTCATAATCTGAAATCTACTGGGATACTCAGTTTTTTTTATTTGGGTGGGAAATCATCAAATAACTTTTCCCGCTCTGGGTGGAGCAGGAAGGCGTGTCTGACTTTTACTGACTAAAACCCACCTGTGTTCCCTCAGTTGCCTGTGTGCCAGAGGCCGCGGTATCTCTTTCGAACAACCCGCATCCCTGGCAGGAGGGTACTCATAGTTTGACTTAAGATTTCTTTTAGTTTCAGTACATAATTCAATCTGGTGAACCTCATCAGCTATTTTTCAGTATTGAATTGTTCAGCAAAGCAGATTTTTAGACTAAACTAAATCAACAAACCCTAAATTACTTACATTACGTTACATTCCTCAGTGTACTGAGGAAAGTAACATCTTATTATTTATTCAGATTTGATTTCATGCTCTAGAGAGTACGCAACCCATTTTAATAACTTCAGGTAATTCCAATGTTTGTTTTTATTGATGATTGCACTGTTTTTTAGTGATTTTATAATTTTCTTTGTTAATTTATGAATTATATGCTAACTCTTGTTATTGGCAGTATATGTATGCAGCTGTTACTGCAATCTAACTTGGCTAGGTGCCCATAGTGTATATAAACAGAGATAATAAGTACTAGACACATTTTTCTTAATTAGGAGCATCTTGAATGACTTTTCATAACTCTTCGACCGTTATTTTTTGTCAATAACAAATATATACTGTTTATTAAACCGGCCTTACGCAGTGTTATGTAAAAATTACTAATGATTTTGAGGTTATAATTTCATCATCCCATTACCTGATCCGGTCATAAAAGACATTCCAATGATGGGTAGCGCTACATTAGACCTCCGAGCAGTAGATGCCATGTGACTGTCATCAGGATACAAGAATTCTGGCTGCATTTTCGGTATGATATGGGGATCGAAGTTCAAATATGGGGATAGACTTGCCCCAGCCTGCTGAGCCTTCTCCTCATTCTTATTTATGGATAGTATATCGCCGAACAAGGACATTTTGCTAGTTTTCACACTATTTTAACTAATCTAAAACTAAAAACGTGATTTATCTATCACGCCGTGAATTTTATGAAATCGAACTATTCTGAAACGTCTGTCAATGTCAAAAAAGGTCCTAAAAAGAATAGACAATAATGATGCGAATGTTGTCAGTGTTGAAATTAAAATGGGTATAGACAATTTAAAAAGTTATATGTTTATTTTGATAATTATGCACAGAACAATACTTTGATAATTTTCCTTAATTTTTGGAAACTATTTTAAATATTTTTTGTTTCAATTAAACCTATTAAAAAAGCGGTACGATCAAACGCGCGGGTTTAGCCCGACATTACTTCAGGCAGTTCTGTTCCTTTCAAATTAAATAATAGTTTAATACTTTATCCGTTTATGAATTCCAGTGAATTAAGAACCCCAGAGGAGGTGAGAAAAATCATAAAAACTGCAAAACTTCATGAGTCGGAGCTAACGGAAATCACACAAGTATTAAGATTCCCAGATGCCAGCAAACACAACGATAACTTGAAGCTAATGTTGCTAGATGCCACACTCCTGAAGGAAATAGAAGCGGGAAATGAATTGCTCTTTAAAGGTAATAATTCTTTATTTATTTTCATTCATAATAAATTTTTTCAGCAGATTGTTTTCAACTCTTCAATAGAAACGGTAATGCATGTTTGCTAGAAGAATATTGTGACATTTGCTTGGAAACCGTAACCTCGCATCTTAAACAAATGCGATCGTGGCGGGTTCACCAAACAAAAAGTGACATAAGTAGGTATGAGCGCGACGATCGTTTTAAAGTGAGATATGAACGTGACGATCGCTTTTGTTTAGGATTTGATTTGGTGAGGAGGGGGGGGAGTTGTCATCATTAGAGATGCGCAAAATGTGTCAGTAAAAAGAAATGAATGAAGTATATCTTTTCGCTTAGTGAACTAGTCCACTCATTTACTTCAGTACTTCATTTAGTTCAGCAAATCAGAACGAGTCCCTTTAGTGATTGACAAGTTACGACAAATGATGCACTTCACTAGTTCAGTTTTATACGTATGTCGAATTTTCTTCATACTCTTTATAGGCTTAGGACTGTCAACTTAGAAATATGAATTTAAGCATAACTCTTTTTATTAAGTAAGTAGTATGTATTGTTTTTTTGTACTAATAGTTAGAAATTTTTGTCTAGGCTGGCGAATTTAAAATCAAAATACCGAAAAGAAACACTGAACTAAGTGAAGTAGAGACACATTTGAATGACTACTGATTGAATAAGTGTATTTTGGGATATGAAGTAGTTCATTTCCTTGTCTAGTCATCATTTGAACTTCTCTCTTCTTATCTGACAGGATACAGATGCGGTAAATAGCTACTTGGGTCCCTAGTCTTGGTATGCTCGATTGTGGGTATACGTAACTAGCTCTTATTTATTTTATAAAGTTTAGCAACATTTATTATTTTTCTTCATCGAAACCTAAACAACTCCATTCAGAAGTCCAGTTCCACTGCTGAAGGTGCTGACAACATCAGCGGTCATTGTAGCAAATCTTGGGAAGGCCTATGTCCCGCAGTTGACAACTTTTTAACTGACATGATGATGGTTGTCGGTGCATCACTTAGGTACGTGATTGACCGAGGGAAAGGCGTGGTGTGCCACCCATACCACTCAGCTCACAGTTGCGCGCCACTACGGGCATTTCATCGTTTTATTTTCTACATACGTTGTGTTGTGTAAATTAGGTCCACTACTTATTCTATTATCAAGACCGACTGAGCGCCTAAAATTATATGGATACTCAAGTTGATTTTGTTGACTTTATTGTGACATTTATAAACCCTTTTGTTAAAATAAAAGTATGTACAATTCCAGGTGATCCTGACGAAAGCGTAGTACTATGTACAGACAACAAAACTTACGATGTAAAAGAAGCCGAGACATCTAACAGCCTCCTTCTAGTCCCAGAACTATTATTCGCAGCATCGACAGGACTGGACGAAACTATACAAAATGAGTCCATGGAATCAGACTCTTCATTCGATAAGTCCAACGCAAGTTTGAACAAATCTACGGAATCCGATGAAGGTGCAAGACCGCCAAGAAATATTGTCCACAAAGATATTATCAACACCTTTTTCACATACTACGAATTAAAGCCTTGCAAACCAAGATTATCAAAGCTAAGAAAAATATTACAAACTACTAGATATCAAGGCTTAGAGTTAGAATATGCGATAGACAAAACGAAACTACTAACCTATGACGCTCTATGTGACCAAGTCCAGGCGTCTAAAGCAGAATTAAATGAAGAATTGGAGAAGATTCAGGCAATAGAAATTGAAGGCCATTACAGATTACTAGAATTTGATTACGAATTCCGTGTTCTATCCTACATGTTGGATCTAATAGATGAGAACTCTTGGCTTTTGGATAGAATATCTAAGGAAATTACAATAGAGAGTCTAAAGGAACTGGTTCCTTTGCCAATATTGGAGGCAACATTCAGGTTTTATACTACAAAGTCTATTCTAGAGGATGGCGTACAGTTCTACCAATATAAGCACGATAAAGTGTGTAGGTTTTTGGCCAGAGTACTATTAAAGAGTGCCGGGAGATTCAATTTGGCGGAGTTTTTACAAGCCTGGAGAGACTCTGTTCCTGAAGGCATGGTTACAGATGTAAGTGTCTTTAACTATTATTTTAAGGGTCCTAAGCCAAATAGCTCGTCCGTCCGGATGTCACACACCACACAACCAATTATTATTTGATTATTTGCGCTTTCAAATGGATTGGAAAGAAGTTGTGCACTTCCTAAATGTAACTGAGGGTTGAAAAATAAACATTGCTTATAAGCGTGTGCGATTGTATTATTGCATCCTATAATTTAAAAGATTATTATGATGTTTCTATAGAGTTATGAGGAACAGGGTGTAAGGTTCACTCATCTTGTCTAGAAAAGGGAGGATTCTCCGATGAGTATGCTAGTTGCGCTCTAAACTCTGCTTGCGCGATGCTGGCATTGTGCGTGACGTCACTGTGATGCGTAGTTCGCATGTGGCGGTTTGGATACCGCCACATTTCTAAGTGACTTAGCTAGATAAGTCAAGAGTTTGTAATATATGGCATGTTTTCGGTTACAACCTCAGACATAACTTTGTTTTTCATCGTTTTTTCTAGAAATGCTATGCAAACAAAACTAACTGTCGTCGATAAATTTAAAACATGCGTCTTTATTCACCTCAATTACAGAACCCTTCACTGTGCGTGGTCTGACACGCACGTGGCCGGTTTTTTGATCATATTGCGTAGCTACAGAGATCCATGAATTTCTCAATATTCCGATGGTCAATGAGGAGATAAATATACATGGAAACCGATAAATGCCGACTGCTTAAGCATCCGAATAAGCTTGCGGGGCAGCTTACTATTCCAGAAAGAATCCGCCGATTAAAAAAGCGGCCGGATATTTTCGACCAGATCAGTCAGTCCGAAGAGTGACTTGAAAAGATAGGGCAAACTCTAATGGGAGTGGTGCCCAACACGGCGTCGGAGCCACCTCATCTGCTTATAGTTTGGAAGACTGATCGCATGATTAAAAAAATATTGCCTAGCAAGCCGACGTTCCACCTGATGGTAAAAGGGCACCGTCACCTGTGGAATGTCGCAGAGGTGCAGATGCGTTCGCATTCCAGAGACAAGCTGTCATTTCTCAATGGTCCGTAATTACACCGGCACCAACGGACCAACGAGAGCAGTAATGGCCCAGTAATAACGGCCCCGACTTACACGGGGTTGGGGATTACGGTGTCGGTCGTGGGTTTGAACCCAGGCAGGCGCTTTACTCTGTCTAAATTATTTCATCACCACTGCTCTCAAAACGCCGAAGGAAAATATCGTGAGGAAACTGGCATTTTCTAGAACCAAAAATTCGAGGACACGTGACATCTACAAAGTAGCAACATGCACTGGTCCGAGTATACTGGTGCATTACAGCCCACTCCCTCTCAAAGAGAGGAGCCCGTGTCCCAGCAGTGGGAACATTATTCACCTCATTATTTACAAAATGTGGAATGCGATAAATGATTGAGTATTAGATACACTCTTTCTCAGCGCATAGATTTACGTACGTAGATTTTTGAAGTGAAAACTTCTTTAGGCGCGTTGAGCACTTTTTGGGTGAACAAAAATCATGGAACTCGCGTCATCGACACCGAACGCTTTCCAGCGAGCACACGGATGAGTCGCGCGTTGATGTCTTTTACACGTAATTGTTCAAGTTTTCACTTCTGTCGGCACTCCCGGAGTGCCACTGTTTTTTTTAGATCGTTTCATCATCATTATCATCATCACTTCAGCTGAAAGACGTCCACTGCTGGACATAGGCTTCCCCCAAAAGGGGGGTTTTGCCATAGCCACGCTTGGCAGGCTGGTTGGCGATCGCAGTATGGTGGTAAAATGCATAGAGAACGCTGCTGCCCATTCTCTAGTAAGTTCCTTAGTCGCCCTCTACAACACCCATGGGAAGAAAAGGGGTAGTGCTATTCTTTTACGTCCGGCACCACACGGAACAGTTCGATTGTTCATGAATTGAAAATTAATGACATAATTTGTTTTGTGTTGAATTTCAGGAATCACTATTATCAGGAATCGCATTGGTGGACAAATCAACCACGCCTCAGGTCGTATGGGGATTCGCTGAAAACGACTTACCTGAGGAAATTAACGAGCGATTCAAAATATTGTTTCAAACTAAACCGAAGTGGACTGTTGATCAAATATCGCCTTATATTGAGTAAGTACTATTATTATTCCAGATTTTTTATAAACCTTTTATTTTTTCGTCTCTTAAGGCCGTATACTTACTGAAAGCGATCGTCGCGCAAGAACGCGCTTTAAAATTCTTATTTCCCCGAGGACCCGACACACTCCGACGCATCACATCACCCGGTCGCCCTATGTTGTTTCTTTCTGAGTTCTTTCCGGTAGTTCCGGAGATTGCCACTGTCACAATAATCATGGTATTGAAATATATACTCTTCGCATCTAATCCCTTGCCGTGCTCTGTCGCCAATGTTTAACAGACTCCCTGCTAACTCCCAACAAAGTCCCCAACGGGTTACGCATAGCATAGAATTCTAGCATTTCCTACAGCGAACTGCTCCAAACTTCCAAATAAAGTGGCGATGGGATTTAACCGTGAAATTTTTCTAAAGCCAAGGTTTCCAAAGGAGTAGTGGCCGCCATAACGCGTCCGCAATTTACCGACGAATGACGTCACTGACATGTTAATCATGAAAGTATGTTGGTGAGTTTTCCTAGAGAGCGTTTTTTAACACCGTGAAGTCAAACCCAGCTGTCATCATTTTCATGACAGCCATCATTGTGGCCATAAGGTGATGGCTACCGCTTTCCTATGAAACCGTAGCCTGACGTATGTAGCGACCTAAAATTAATAACGTAAAATCCCCTATTTGAGTTTTTCGCAAATATTTAAAACTAGATCTACGTAAAAATTACATAGGTACCAAGCTAATAAAAGCGTGTTATTAATGCAATTTTCATCCCTCTCTTGTACAACAACATCTCCGGTATGTTTGTCTACAGATTAAAAAATACATAGGTACCAAGCTAATAAAAGCGTGTTATTAATGCAATTATCATCCCTCTCTTGTACAATATCTCCGGGATGTTTGTCTACAGATTACTGACTGAGTGACCTTAAATTGACATTGACCTTGATCGAGACCGTTGTCTAACGTAAATTGACCTTTACCGTGACCTTTGTCAATCATTGTTGAATTTACAGTTCTCGTCACATAAGTTCAGCTCGAGTCTCAGCGTGACCTTGCGTGACGTGATCGGTAAATCCAACAATGTTTTACGAAGGTCACCGTGCTTCATTTTCCTCCATCACTTGGTTTCAATGTAACAGACGAATATAATCAAAATAATCATCCATCGAGGTTACTGAAGCTACCGTTTCTTCGGCTTTCTTTGGTAACCAAATATACCTCACATTTTATAGAAAGTAAATCAGAACCCAAATTCCGTAACACTTTCTTTCACAATCCAAAGGATTTTCAGAGAAATTCCCAATCTATTGCTTCATTTATTTGAAAGAGTCGTCAGCTCGACAACGTAAATAACGCAATAAATATTATTGTTCTTGAATTGTCAATGTGTTACGCGATTGCCCGCAGGTAAGGGTTATTCAAATTAGACTTTACGCTCTTGAAGAACATGCCCTTATTATAATTTTGCAATTTTCCAGATGCTACGCCACAGAAAAATTGAACGTCAACGCGCTTTTGACGAAATACGCCAGAGCTTCGACACAGGATGGTGTGAGAGTGTTCTCAGCTAAACATATGAAATAGTGTGTAATTGTAAGTAAAATACAAAATGGCCGATGTATCATGGCCCGTCCAAACTTTGCGCAGACGGCCGCCGAATAATATTTTTCCAAAAACAAATGCTGACATGAAGAGAGTGTGAGTGAGAGAATATGCGCGACAGTTAGGAGAGCCGTGTATTCATACCAGCAATGATTCATCGACCGTATTGTGCAGTTAATAATTTGATTAAGAGATGATATACTGTTGTGGGATACCAATGAATAAAAATCAAAGTTACTCATTGAATAATACGTTTTATTTTAAACATTAACTTACATTACAAAAATATTTATCCATTATTTGATGAGTAATTAATTCGTTATCGTAATTTACATATCATAATTATTTTACTTAAATAACACAGCCTTCTTGTTCTTCATAACAACGTTCCTATAAACCATCCTTTTTAGAACTTTCGTCAAAGTTTTATCTCAATATTACGACCAGCGTTCGATTAAAACAAAAAATAACAATAAAATCGCTGGAATGTTTGCAAAGTTATACACGAAAAAGAAATATAAGTAGTATCTTTACATTCCAAAACTTACGTTAAAGCTTAAAACTAAGAATCTTTGGTTAAGAAATTAAGATTGTTGAACATTTTTCCTGAGTTTGTTCAGCTCTTCCCACATGGCGGCTGGTAGGTCTTCTCCCACTTCTTCTTTGAAATACTTCTCGATAGCGTCAGCTTCTTGGAGCCAGAAGTCTTTAGGTATACTGAAGAGGGTTTTCATGTCGATGGGGCCTAGGTTTTGGATGTTGAGATCGCCCTCAGTGGGGATGTTTCCGAGTGGAGTTTCGGTGAAGCACGGCTCGTTGTCGCAGCGGCGAAGGATCCAGTCGAGAACGCGGGAGTTCTCACCATAACCGGGCCAGAGGAATTTACCCTGGAGAGAGAAAATTATTATTAGTTTGGAATACTGTTAGAGCTTGTTCAAGGCATAAAAAAATCTTAAATTTTTTGTCAACAGTGGAATTATGGTCCCAATTTCTATATGAGACTAGATCACTCGTAGTAAAAAATAGCAAGTTACCAAGGTGCTAGCGGGATCGATTGTTCAATGATTTGCCGGACTTAAAGTCGTCAACAAAAGTCAATTTTATCACTTCAGTTTCTAACATCCTACTTATTGAGTCAAATATTATATCGAAATCGGAATAGAAGTAAAATTAAAAGAATACCAACGTTTAGCTCATATATGAAAATCTCAAATACAATGTGTCAAATTTTGTATAAATAATTGTTCAGCAAATAATGCCAGTCGAAGTTGGACCCGTGTATAGTTAGTTTCTAATCAAAATACAATAGTAAATGTTACGTACCTCATCATTCTTACGGAACCAGTTGACGTGGAAGATCTTGGGCATCTGGCGCCCAGCCTGGGGCATCGACAGCCAGTGCTTGATGTATTCGCCGAAGTTGTAGCCAAAGAACGGACGCATGGCGAACGGATCGTGCATCACTACTTTACCCTGTAATAGATAAATTTGGGTTACAATCGTGTAATAGTGAGATGACAAATATATGTAGTCCAGGGACTGCAAGAATTTGCGGATTATAAATTAGCAAGTTCAAATGGAATTCAGTAGTAAAAAATATGTCGGTTTAAGGGACTGATACGATTTAACGTATATTAATTGTAGCAAAGGATGCTGGTGTTATTCAGATTTTTCTCTTTGAAAACAAGGCCCGTATTATGGGAGTTGGAACCATCTTTGTCGTCCTGCAAGATACAGTGAGAGATGGAGCTATCCAGAATGAATAGCACCATCCCTTTTTCGCAAATACGGCCCCTACTACTACTAACGCAAAGATGAAAAATTTGAAAAACCGGTATAATTTTTTATCATAGGTAAGTAAATAAAATATAATGCTTACAGCATGTTCAGCCGCAGCAGTAGACTCAGATCTCATGCTAGCGCCCATGAACACTCCATGTTGCCAGTCCCTTGATTCTACCACTAAAGGTACGCCAGCTGGTCTACGACCGCCGAGCAAGATGGCGGAGATCGGTACTCCTTCAGCGCTCTCCCACTCATCATCGATGATTGGGCATTGTTCAGCTGGAGTACAGAATCTGTAAAAAAATATTTGATTATAATCGGGGAAAATACATTTAAAAAAAAGGTTCCGACGAATTGAGAACCTCCTCCTTTTGGAAGTCGGTTAAAAATCACAGCAATAATCGAAAGTTTGATTAATTTTGGTCCCGTAAAATTGGGTAACATTCCTTAATCGGGCTACATTTCCAATTTAATCTGACAAAGGTACAAAAATATTCCGACAACGCAACGTTATCGGGAAAAATCCTTAAAACCTGGCAACACTATCAACCATAGACAATATTCCCAACTTTTTATCTGGCCAAGATAACATTTAATTCAGCCTACCTAGAGTTGGGATGAGCAGCAGGAGTCTTCTTGCTAGAGTCCCACGGCTGACCCTTCCAGTCGGTAAGGTTCTCTGGCTTGGTATCCATGCCTTCCCACCATACGCCACCATCTTGGGTTTCTGCTACGTTCGTGAATACCGTGTTTTGGAATACTGTTGACATTGCTATCGGGTTCGTTGCTTCTGAGGTTCCTGTGAAAATAATAGAAAATTAGAATTTGAATAGCAGAACTAGTATTGAGAACTGTTATTTGTAACAAAACAGCTTGGCTGTATTCCTAGGAGTAGGTAGACAGGTATCTATATGTGTACCCATTTCATGTGTTCCCATGTCCGGGATAGCATGCCCATTCAAGCTTCTAGCCACAAATTCAGGCTACAAGGGATCTACAGGAAAACCCGACCTTACTAGTAGAACTTATTTCTATTATGTTGACTTGCGACCAGTCTGATTTGTTAGACCACGCTTATGTCAAAATTACAATTAAAAATCTATTTTTCCTGTCTAGACAACATTGTTCTCTGTAATAAATTCAAATTAGGCTGACAATTAGCACGTCTGTGAACGAAAAAATTACATAATACAGTAAAACGAATAATAATAATTACACACCTGGAGCAACTCCAAAGAATCCATTCTCCGGATTAATAGCCCTTAGTACGCCATTTTTGTCGAACTTCATCCAGGCTATATCATCGCCCACGCATTCCACCTTGTATCCTGGCAGGGACGGCGTCATCATAGCAAGGTTAGTCTTGCCACAGGCTGAGGGGAATGCTGCTGCGATGTAGCGCTTACGACCCTTGGGGTCGGTTACTCCTACGATCTGGAAAGATGGAGATTTTTTTATTAGCTTTGTTTTTTTTACCATTATTACAGCCCACTCACAGAGAGAAGGCCTGTGAACCAGCTGTGGGAACATTATAGGCTTAATGTTGGGCGTGCGTGTGTGTCGATGTATCGTGTACGAAACAAAAGGTATATACACCGTGACATTTTAGTCGTCTTACAAAGGTGGTCCACTCAATGTATCCGTCATAAAATACCTCCAAGCGCGATTAAAACATTGTTACCATTAATTAAGATAATAGGTACAAAGAAAAATAAATAATACTTTAGAATTATCAAACACCCTCCCTGTTAATAATGTTTACGTATCAAACTGTAGTAGCTACCTACCATTACATTCCATCATTAATTCCATCTCCATAACAGGATGTTTCAAACTACGTCATGCGTCTGAGTGAATGATATTAATTTTTTTTAATTATGCAAATGTAAAAAAATATAATTTTTTAGATAAATGATTAGTAGTCATTGGATACATGAAGTTGGCTGCCGTTGTAAGACGACTAAAATGTCACGGAGTATAAGGATCGTAGAAAGATCAAAAGGCGTCGTACATGGGACAGCATAACTGGCGAAATGCAGGTGTACTAGACATGTGCACCTCTGCACAACTCGTCGGGATAACAGGGCGTGATCTTATGATTAATTAACTAATACTCATTCAATAACATTTTAAACTCACCAGCATATGTTCTGCGAGCCATCCTTCTCTGCGCGCGATGCCTGAACCCAGACGGAGGGCGAAGCACTTCTTGCCCAGCAAACTGTTACCTCCATAACCACTGCCTGTTAACAAAGGAAGAATAAAGTTATGAGTCTGAAATATTATCTAAATGCTGTATAAAAGCAACAGTAAGATTCTGTGTGAGATAAAAGTTGTGGTTTACCGCCGCTAGATGGCGTTCATAGTCGAGAATTTTCTTGAATTTTTGATTTTTATTTTGGGTTTAAATAACCTTATCTGATTTCATAATTTTCCTAGATAGTATATTGTGTCGTGCTTTTCTGTTTCTATCAACAACTGTACTTTTTTAACAATTAACTATTATGCAAAGGACCACGCTTGAAGCCTTATCAATATTTTAATTAAGGTTTATTGCTGATTCGTCGTATTCATTGAAGATAAATGATGCTCTTGGAAAATACGACCATATCCACACAGTCACACATTCAGTCAGTCATTAAACGCAATACATTTTACAAGTTACAAAAATACTCACCATAGCTAACAATTTCATTATCAGCAGGTTTATGCAGTATGATAGTACGGGGAGGGTCGCAGGGCCATCCTGTAATGCCGCCGGTACCAACTGCATGCAGGCATCGTACGAACTGCTCATCTTGACGCAAAGCCTCCAGGACTTTAGCACCTGTTGACAATGAAAAATCCTTTTAGATTTTACCTTTATTTCTATTGGGGATTAAAGTATCCTGGCAGATATGTTGTCTCTTTTACTCGTGGGATACTGAAAACAGTTGTTCAAAGAGGATAATTGTAGCAATAAGCTGTTTGCAAAGGAGTTAATGTATGAACACTTTTGTTTAAATAAAAACTAACGACTTCCAATTGCTTTGCTCTGTTTTTTCTATTTAAATCTGTGTGCATACGAGGTGTAGAACAAAATCAAGAACCGTAGCCAAGGTAGACTAAATATGATGCTGCATGAGACATCTCAAACAAGTCAGCATTTGAAACGTAAATAGCACAAATCAATATGTTTTACACTAACAGAAACTTTATCCATTAATTTCGCAACACGTGAGTACTAAGCTTATGTCTATAAAAGCTAACAAGGGAACCAAATAATCATAAAAGAAACCAAGAATGTTTGACAAATAACCTAAAAATAAAAATTCGCGCCTTTTATATCTGCGCTCTGATTGGCGTTCCGCATCACGGGACAATCCCAGACATGCGTACTAGAGGGGGGGGGGTGCGACCTAAGCAACACGTGGACAACAATATTTATGAGACTACAACAACGAAACAGGACAATTTTGCGACGAAAACAATTATATTATCTAAAAAAAAATACCAAAAATTTGAAATAGGAATTTTCGTGTTTTTCTAAATGTGACGTCGTTAAAATAGTGATGTGAAAATTGAGTTTAAAAAACGCGCCGTTTTCAAGTGCATACCTAGATGTCGTTGCATTTGTTTAAGATATGCGGCGGCTCGAGTTGCCGCACGGCATTCTGTCGCAAAAATGACGGAATGTGGAAGTGAGATGTCGAACTCAGCCGCTTCAAGCTCGTCAGCTCTGGCAATCACCACCCCTAGCGTCGGTGATCCTACAACCGTGATCGATGAAGAGATGCTTATTGAGGAGGTGAAAAAATACCCCTCCCTTTATACTACAGCATACGCAGAATATATTGAGAAGGAGACAACGAATACAAACTGGAATAAAGTCTGTAAATCTCTGTTCAAGCAGTGGAAAGAGTTTAGCACAGAAAAGAAGAGAGAAACATGTAAGTAATTGTATTTTTGTTCGCTCAAATGATCATCTAATTAGTGGTCCCCAGTGGTCGAGATTCGACCGCGATTTTTTTATTAATTTAATGTTTTTTATAATTTAAAAGTATAATAAGCTTTCTGCACTCCTCCATATAAACTTTCTGTGCCAAATTTCATACTCCTGCGTCCGTGCAATTTTCGTAGAAACTCTTGCTTCACGTATTAATTTATAGATAGATAGATAAATGCCAATTATTTGAATTATATAACTTAATGTATATGGTTACGTGATTCCTAGAATTATTGTGCGGCTTATATTAATATCGAACTGTACTGAAGCGGGAGCGTTTGAAGTCTATTATGCCCGGGTTCGATTCCTGGGTAAGTCAGGAAGGCAAAATTTGGTATGAAAAGTCTGTTTAAAATTTAATTAATAGCGTCCTAAGTGGCTATTGTAATAAATGTATGTGGGTATTAGGTATTAGCATCTTTTTAGAATAATTAAGGCACAATCCCAAGCATTAGGTCTCAGCTTTACAAGGACATAATCGGAGCCTATGTGCCGTGATTTTGGTGAATAAATTACTGTGAATTTTTAACTTTGAAGTACGTCCGCCCAATTATACTGGCGCCCTGCATGACCTGTATGAATTGACGTCTAAAAATAAATTTAGAAGCCCCGCTCTTAGTAGGGCTGCCCAATTTACCCCCATGTATAATTAAGGATACTTAATCTTCGCACGTCAAGTGCACACCATGTGTTCCGATGACAATAGAATTTCTATTGTGTCTGCTAATTAGACGCGCGACGGGTTAGATAGTATAGGAGATCGCAGGAGACGTTTTTTATTCATTTTTGGGAAAAGCTGACCTGACCAGACATTTTTGTTTCTCTTGTTGTGTCGCAATTTTTGAAAATATTGTTTCCATAATAAATCTTTAAAATATGGTCTACACCATATTATGGAAACAATATTTTCAAATTTTTATTTTTTATTTTTAAGGAAAAAAATGCACGACAAAATTTGTTCCGGGTTTTCAGACTAGTTTTATTGTAAGTACAGACGCTAGCACATCAAGCTATCCCAAACTGTCAAATTTTCCCGATTGCACATGAACCATAATGTTTTGTAATAAAGTTGAAAATACTTTAATTTGACAGATTGGGGTAGCAGTATGTGCTGGCCTCTGTAACGCTAAGAAGTCACAACAAAAAAAGAAGGTTTGCAATGACTCCGAATTAATTCAAAAACGACGATGGCGTAGACAGATAAAGAAATACCGACACATGTTAAACTCATCTCTCTCTCTCTCTCACTCTCTGTGTCTGTTGGTTGCGAAAAATATTCAAATTCTAATTATTCCATTTTATTTTATTTTCAGTAAAAATGACACAGTTAAAATGGAAAACAAAAACCGAAAAGTTTTTTAGACGGCACACATACCCTACGTCCTCCAAGAAAACCCCCACAGAATCTATGAAGTTTCTTATCAATGTCGGTGACGTGGACATTGCCGCCTCCACCACCTGCCCGCCAGAGCCATTTAAACAAACTGAGCCATTACCGTCAACATCACAGGGAGAAGACACGCCAGTCTTAATCCCCCCTCGAAATGAACGAATCTTCCTCCCAATGGCATTCGCGCATATGACCCATAACAGCCCGAATGAACAATTTGCAAAAATGCTCGTGCCTCTTTTAGACAAACTAAGTCAACAAGAATTGTATATGGTCTGGCCTAAAATACTAGATGTAATAAAGGAGGCTGAAGGGCAGAGAAGATTAGGAGTGTTGAAGCCGGAGATGTTATTTCCTACTTCTACACCTCCTCCTACTGCTGTAGAAAAAACAGTTGAAACAGAAGATCAAACGCAGCAAGAGGCTGTAGAAGAACCCACATATCCGTCTCATTACGGGAGGCCGACCAACCCTGAAGGAGAAATTATGTATCCAGAGACAGATCCTGAGGACCTTGACGAGATCTAGACGATGAGACCGCCTAACAATAACTCAAATTCTAGGTATTAATAGACAAGCGTAAATTAAGCGTAATTTACGCTGCTCTCAGTGAGCCCCCGAAATTACGCAGCTCTGATATTGCGGTTTTCAACTTGGTGCTGAATTATTATTATTATTTATTTATTTCCAGAACACTTAGTAAAATCGCGGCGGAATTTGATGCGCACTGGATTTTCAACTCTCGGTGTTATACCGAGCATTGGTAATCCAACAAAGTGTATCTCAGCGCGTCGAAAATCGAACAGTATGTTTTACTGATCGATTTACGACTCTCGGCGCTAAGCAGTGTGTTAAAGTTCCAGTGCGCGAAAAAATCTCGCCGCGATTTTGTTACGTCGATGGAAATGTGGGCTTAGCCTATATCTTTAAATTTCTCTTAATTGATTGAACTTCAAAAATCTTTGAAAAATTACGTCGAGCAGCGAAAATTACGCTCATTTTGCACTTCATTAAAAAGTGTACCTACATGTTAGTTAAAAAATGTTCACGAATTTACCTTTTTCTAATTAATTACTAGGTATTATATTCTATCTATATATGATTGTAGGACTAAAAAGCGATTGTTTAAAATGATGAGCATATTAATAATTTAAGTGTAGGTAAGTATAATTATGTTTCATTTAATTTAATTTACCATTGGCCATTTAGTAGCCATGTTTAAGGGGAACCTAGTCGCGGGCTCGAACTCACTGATGGGCCTGGCTAAAAAGCGCGCTGTCTCACCAGGCATCGTGTCCGACAGAGGTAGCATCAGGGATGAGCAGTTAAACGCTAGTCTACACGCACAACATTATTGTGTGAGATGCAGGATCATTTATAGTACAACAGGCGCGTAAAAAATTAAGAACAGCCTTTTGGAAGATCGGGTTTTATGAAAAAACCACTGCATAAATCAATAAGCAATAAAGTTTATTGAACATTTCGATATTTGAGCTTTGTCGGTACCGACTTGGTTTTTCAGATTTTACACTTCTTTTATTACTAAAACACGCCCAAAGTTAGGTTAAATTAGCAAGAAAAACGAATCTTTGTTGGCTCCTAACTTTTGAATGGCTTTTTATTTTAGTATTCTGTTTCCGTACAGACAATATTAATAATGAGACAAAACCATACCATGTTTAATTTTTGATGTACATTGTCCAACTGTGGAGTAAAACACTCCCGAAGTTTGTATGGGAAAAATGTGGACTAGGTTCACCTTAAGGTTGTAAACTAATGGAAATTTCGAAAGTATGCATAATGTAAGAGAAAATAATTATGTGTTTATGTGTGTGTGTGTGTGTGTGTGATGTGAATGGGATGTTTGTACACTATCAGTGCGTATTTGTTTTAATATATTATCTTGTATATTTGGCGATGATCAAAATCGCTTCTGTATATAATATAATAATTAGTCATTTAAGTATTTGTATGTGGTAATATGTACCTACATACGTTTTAAAATATGATTGACGTTTAAAAATGTACAAACGGTAACGATTTACCGAAATAAAATCATGTATCATTTAATATTACCGTCTATTTGTGTAGGCTCCTGATTGCTGTGCAGTTTTATGCATTTGTGTGTTTAGAATTAAAAATAAATGTAAAATCCATTTTGTATCTTATTTCCTAAAAAAAAAATCAAGCTGAAATATTTTACAACTTTTTCTGTTGACAGCCCATGCATATTTATGCTGGCGACACACTGCGCAGTCTTATTCTGTAACACTCGCCGTCGCTCGCTAACCTCCTCCCAAACTTCGAAGATTCTTGCTAGCCCAATTCGGAATAAGGCTGCAAGTGGCCTAAGCCATAAGCGAGTTGCGCCAACTAAGCCATTGAAAACCGCGAATCATCAATAGACACATTTATTTATAGACAAGTGGAGGGCTGGCCGACAGAGGGAGAACAAACATCGCCCTCTCTCTCTCTCTAACGCCCGACGAGACGCAAAGCAGACTGCGATATAACCAGTATAAATTGGCCTTCGAGTTTTTAATTACAAACCGAGATTTAACGAACTATACGGATACCTCTTTGATATTTAGCCGTCGTCGGGTTTGCACGATCATGATATACTGGTTACACTGGCCTGTCTGGCTGCTTTTGTACGTATTGAATTAATTTATTGATATTTTGAAGTACTACGTACCCATCCTCGTCATGACGCGCATAGAGTAGACGACGTAGGGAGAGTCGGTGATCTCCACGCCGATCTTCGATAACGGAGAACCTACTGGACCCATGGAGAACGGAATTACGTACATCGTGCGACCTGTGGACAAATGATTATTATTAAGGAAAATGTCGTGAGGAAAGTTTTGTGTATTAATGTATATTTTGTGTATATACTATAAGAGTGGGGGGAACTAAAGAAACAATGGATGGACATTGTGAATGATGATATAGTTAGAAACGGGGGGGTTTTTTTTGAGGGTGGGAAATCATCAAATAACTTCTCCCGCTCTGGATGGAGCAGGAGGGCGTGTCAGACTTTTACTGACTAAAACCCACCCGTGTTCCTTCAGTTGCCTGTGTGCCAGGGGCCACGGTATCTCTTTCAAACAACCCGCAACCCTGGCAGGCATCGGCCCTTGCAGAGCCCACCAGTTGGTGCTGGCATCTCTTTGAACATCTCGTGGAACACAACGCGACGTCGACTCGGGCTTGGTCCTTACCGGACAGCGAGCTACCCATTACTCGCCGTCCGCAAGCCCGCGCCTACGGTGGGCGGGAATCAGCCTGGGATTCCCAATGCCCAGGGCGTCTCCTGCGGCGACTAGGGCCGCGAGGGCGCATATATTGCCTATTAGAAACGGGGTGACTACCGAGATGACGAAGTAAAATACATGTTGCGAATTGGTGCCCGTATACCAGAATGATGATGCGCTAAGGAAGCCCGAAACGTAAGAAAATTATTTTTCCTACGTTTTTTTGCAATTTGTAGGTCAGTGTTAGATAGTATGTTCATTAAAATATGATTCACGACCGTAATAAGTACACACGGCTACACATCAAGCTAGACATTTCCAGTTTACGCTGATCTCGCACTGTACGGAAATCCTATACAATGCGAGATCAGCTTATACTGGACATATATAGCTTGGTGTGTAGCCGTGTATACCTATGTATGTACCAAATGATAATCAAAATTAAATCATCAATACAATCCTCTAAGTTCTTATATTCTCATTGAAAGACTGAGTTATTCGTTTCGCGGGCTACCAGTTGGAAATAGGAATGAAATACGAAATTGAGGTTTATCAGGACTTCAAAAAAATAATCGAATGCACTATGCCTATGTATTTTATGGTTCCAAATTCAAATTATTTTAATGCCATGCTGCTTTGCTCCCCTTTATCACATCAACAAAAAGAAACTTGATGAAATAACTCAACGAAATATTTATGAATAATTTTAATCTATGTCCAGATTCCATCGATAATTAATTTGCCTAGCATATTGCATACCTGTCGTAATTGTAATAAGCGGATTGCCCGGGCCTCCGGTCCGCTGTATTGATTTTGAGGGGAGTCTGAGTGCCAGACAGATATATGCAGTCATTTATGTAGGCATTATATTTCAATTCATATTAGTATGACATGACGACCATGTAATGAACCCCTTTGAATAGATACTCGGTACTCAATCAATATCCGTGGGGCGTAAACAGATTTTGGGAAATTCATTCGAGAACGCATGGCTCATTGTTTGAAAATGGAACAGTGTTTTCATTGTTTGAAATTGGAATGAGCACTCTTGTTTTTTTTTCGATGTATTGCAAAATAGTATACTTTGCTTTATTGTTTTGAAAACATTGTCTTTCAAGGAAATTTGATTTTGCTGTGATCATTATGTGGTTCCGTAAAGCCTGACGCTGGTTTGAAATTAATGGTTTTCAATGCTTTGCTTCCATGTTTGATTATGAGACTCACCTCGCATACATCCAGGGAACCTCTCAGTGATGGCCTTGTCATAGTCATTGGGAGCGATGTAGTTGCCAAGGGCAGACTTCTGTCCCGCGCGTGCTATGGGCACCACATCCCTCTCTTTGTCGGAACAGATGAAAGTACGGGATTCTACGCGGGCTACATCGGCGGGGTCTGTACGGGCCAGCCAGCTGGGAATAAAAGGGATTGGTTAGTTTTATTTAAAAAAGAGTTTGAACATGAGTTTTTTTTAGTTCGCCATGGCGTTCGGATTGCCGGTTTATTTCAGGAATTACTAATTATACTACGACTACTACAATTTTATGTATTTTGTGCTAGCCCGGATTTGTACTTTTCGGAAATTTTATTTCAGAGTTTCTTTTACCTACCATCAATGAGATATTTTGGACAGAATTCATTGACTTCATTTTAAAGCATTGAATGATAAAACTATAATTGTTATTTTAAGCATCTAAGCTTATTTACCATTAGCAAAAGAAAAAATGTTTTAGCTGTACTTACCAGTTATCATACTTATTCAGACGCTTCAAAGTTCCTTGCTGCTGCATGATATGCAGCAAGGCAGCAGCTTCAGCCTCAGAACCATCACAGACGTGCACATGTTCCGGCTGGCAGAGAGATGCACTGCGTTCGACGAAGGCACGGACCTGAGGAAGTGAAAGGAATGGTAGGATTAGGGAATGCAATCTCGAGTGGAGGTTCGTAACTGAAGACTCCGCGTGATAAATCTTCGGATCAAGGTTTCTGGATTTTCGAGATCGAGATTTCGCCTATTTTTAGAGGTACCTTCAAGGGTCTGTCCTAGGTCCTATGTTGTGTTTGTGTTAGGAACTCTATAGCTCACATAGTCGTGAAGAACTGTGCCAAGTAGTAAGTTTATTGGGCACTAACTGTTCACTGTGCGATTGACCTACCTACTTAAGTATTGTCACTCAATGGAGTCTTTATAATGCACTCAAAGATATTAGTATTAGTGACTTTGTCAACTTGTTGGTTACCTATTGATAAAAAGGTTACCTTGATAGTACAAATGTTAGACTAAAAAGGTTGATGCATTCACAATTTTACATCGATCCACAAGATTTTCGACTGAATAAATAATTCGAACTTTTCTATCTATAGCTTCACAAAGTGACGAGCTGGCTTAGCCTATAAACGTTTGAAGTTCTCGCGACACGGTTCGCCCGCACATTAAGATAGTTATGCAAAGTATTACAAAGGCTCTTGATGTAAGGTACAATAAATAAGGCAATTTTCTTATACACAGTTGCACGATTCATACAATATTTAAGACATGCAGTGAACAGAAACCAATGTGTTTTTCTTGCGTTTATACTCAGTTCGTAGTCTTTGTTTATAAAATTACCTTTCAATCATTTCATTGACTAGGAAGAGAGAATGCCAATATTTTCTTTACAAATCGATATTTGTGAACAAGCCGTGTGCCCAATGGGATTTTCTATCGGTAAAAATGACTAACTTTTCCATACAAACTTTCATCTCCTATTTATAATATTTATAAATTTTAGATTCCATATATAACATAAGTGAGCACTAAGGATCGATTTCGACCTATAAAGGGTATACCCTTTATAGGTAAATTATCAAAAATCGATCCTTAGTGCTCACTTATGTTATATATGGAATCTAAAATTTCATGCTTCTAGACCCTACGCTTTCGTGCGTTGCCTATTAGTGAATGATTTTCAAGAATTTTATTGAGTAGAAGATATATTTACTTTCGGAGTCAATGCAGCAAGTTGAGGGTTGGGGCTAGTGGCCCCACGGAGAGCAGTTTGGTGGGCCGCACGCCCACATGCCAGCGCCACTTGGGCATACCTGGGGACAAAGGAAAACAAACATTAGAAAATTAAGCACGAATAATTGTGGAAAATGCTTGTGCTGGAATGTGGAACATAGTGGCGCCCTCTATCGCCATATTGGATTTCCTATTCCTATTTCCCAATTAAGGAAATGTTTTAAAATTTGTCATAATAACGTCAATTTTGAAACTCCGACAGAAACAGAGGGGTGTTAGGTGTTATTGAGTTTCCTATTACGTCACATGATGACAAACTAAATATTGGCTTTGGAAGAAGCAAAAATGATATGCGAACGTAACAAATGTGGCTCTTCAGAATCATAATCATTAAAATCATATACCTACACGGATTGTGTTGATGATTTTCTAAGATCATTTTATACCATTGAATGACATTTTCTTGCTGAAATCGTTCGAGAGTATCTAATAAGGTTTGAGGCTGTGGTTTGAGACAAACGCCATAAAATAGTTTATTTATATTTAAACACCTTATAAATCATTCAGTAATTCCTTCTCGGATAAAAAAAAACACTAAAGATATTATCTGACTCATTGACTCCTCCAATTAATTGCTATGTTAAAATATTTGATATGAAATAATTAACAATAAAATCGTTATCTATTGCGCACCGTCCACTATTCAGGGTGACGTTTGAAACTTTGAACCGGGCACGAAATGTCTGTTACATATTATTTATCTTATTGCACGTTCCTATTTCTTCGTTGTTAATTATGTAGGTGTTTAGATAAAGGGATTAATTAATATAAGTATTCTTGCACAATTGTTAATAAATGGGCGGATAAAGTAGAACGCTTGGGATTTTTTTTTTTTGGTGGGAGATCATCAAATAATTTCTCCCGCTCTGGGTGGAGCAGGAAGGCGTGTCAGACTTTTATTGACTAAAACCCACCCGTGTAAGGAACACGGGTGGGTTTCAGTTGCCTGTGTGCCAGGGGCCACGGTATCTCTTTCGAACAACCGTACCCCTGGCAGCATATCAATTATTGGTATAGGTACCAACTAACTTAACATAACGCCTTGTTTCCCCGAAAGGTTGTGCAGAGGTGTACCCTGTGGTACACCAACATTTCGCCAGTTATTTTTAAGTCCCATGTAATAGGGGGCGAGCGTATTGCCATCAACCGGGCACAAATCCAGACTCCGGGCTGCTACTGAGAGATTCCAGATAAGAGAAAAACCCAATAACAACCAACTTATTCATCAAATTCCTCTATCCTCTTCCTCTATCCTCTTTGCCGTGCAATCTAAAATCCAGGTTGTACAAAGACAGATCATGTCTTTGTACATCTGTACATCGTTTGTAACATATCTAACATCCTTTGTACATCGTTGTTTGGATTTTCCTTTTACTTAAAGGTAAGTATACATACGAAGGTACCCTACTTTCGTCCAGCCTATCAATTTTTCCTGTCAGAATCGGGAAAAAGGCTAGGTGTAATTTGGCATTTCATGATTTGAAATATCCTAATACACTACCTATATTAATTTGGTCCTTGACTTTTGGAGGAGTCTGCACTCTTGGCGAATGAGAGCAAGACCGAAAAAAGTACACCATTTTGACCGTCACAACACTTTTTCTATGGTATGTGTTTCTTTTTAATGTTGTTTTTATTGGACATTGGCCATTAGTGGCACTGAGCATGCAAATGAGACAAAGGAATGATTTGGGCTGCCATGTCATGAACTCCGGGCAATGGAAACATTTAGTACGTATAAGAACTATTTATAGGTCTTTTGTTACCATTCAAATGGAAAAATCTAGGTAGGTTCTTGCTTGTTGCTTATCTTTCAATACATGGTTTATTTACTTACTGTGCAACCGGCATTTTATAGCCAGCCAAGCCAGGTTATGATTAGAGCAAAGTAAAATCGATATACTTAGTATAGTTCGATACGAATACAGTATAAATAACCTATATTTTTATCTATCATCTTAAGCAGAGAACGCACTTTCGGTGTGCGTTTATTGAATGGTTAATTTGCTTAATTAACCGCCTCGTGCCAATGACCGCCAGGCCATATAACTATCTACCTAACTATGGGAAGCCAAAATGGTGAAACGCGATGCGTGCAAATTGGTTGTCTACGTCGGTACCTACCTGTTAGCCTCCGCAGATATGAGGGGTAATTGTGTATCAAGCTAATATTATGAATGGCTTTTGATTTTGACAGTTCAACGGCATTCATTGCGTTATTTATGTTGCTGAGGAGATTTTTCGAACAGAAGCAATGGATTAGCAATATCCTTCAAAATAATTAAGATTGTGATTGATTGTTTGTTACGCAGTTATGGTGCAGGTTCTACTCGTAATGTAAGTTCATTAATACTAGCTGCCCGTCCCGGCTTCGCACGGGTGGGTTTGGGATCCCTATATTTTTTCGTTCGACCGTTTTTACAGGATAAGTTTTTATCCAGTGTTCAAACTGTAACCATGAATTCAGCATATCATTCTAGCGCAGAAATTTTACGTCGGTTTTATTTAAAAAAATCAGCTGTTTCATAGAAAAGTGCAATACCTACGCAGTCCAAAATGTATGGATTTTTTTTGTCTTAGGTACCGACGAAAAATTTCTGCGCTGGGGGATCTAGAATAATATGATGAATTCATGGTTACAGTTTGCGCACTGGATAAAAACTTATCCTGTGTAGCATAGGACACTCACAAATAACGTGGCTTGCTATTGGTAAAAGAATTTTCAATATAAGCTCAGTAGATCCAGAGATCCTCAACCTCACAAACTTTACCTCTTTATAATATTAGGACAGGTGACTAAAGAAGACAACGCCTCATGACGTGTGCCAAATTGATTACTTTTTATTAGGCACTCATTGACGATATTAAAAAACTAAACAGTAACTATGTAGTGGCTATACGACTTGGTAATTTGAATCAATTTGAAACAATGCTGTTGTGACGAAATACGAAACGCTACTGAAAATGTCTGGAAGTTACGTAGAAGCGTCAATATTTAAAGAATAAAAGGTTTTTCTGTGTCTACAGTTGGTATAACTCAACTCAAAGCATTTATTTCAATTTGGTACACCATAAAGAGGCACCTTTGAATTGTCACCGCAGCGGTCGTCGGGAGGCCCTGGACACTTTAGGATAATGGGGATTTCATAACTGCCCGGGATAAGTGAAGCTTTTTTGACAGCCTCTAGCTACAACGCTGGCAGGAGTTAGAGGACCTCGTGGATCGTGGGGCCCTCGGCACTTGCCCTGAGTGGCCTATGAAAAAGACGGCCATGTGGCCAAGGATTCACTCAGTCAGATAATTGAAGCTAGTTGCCACTTCCAAAACGGAGATCTCAAAAGGGAATAACGGGCAAGAAACTCCAAGGACACTCGTCAAGATATTACGAAAGCCTGGATACATTATTCTTGTTGCTTAGACATAAATAGCTACTGTTGGTAATTGGTAGCCAAGGGGAATTTCCTTTTCTCGGATATAAATAGTTTGAATATTTCCGATAAGCGTGCCACATAAAAACGTGCAGTTTTTCCTCTAGAGGAGGATATTACCCAACTAATAAGGTAAGTAATACTTAGTAAGTTGATATGATTATATTTGTCGTAAGCTTTACTAGGAATTTTGATTTTAGGGAATATCCTATTTTACTTATAAATCTGAAAGTTTGGATATTTGTTACTCGATCACGCAAAAACGGCTGAACGGATTTGGATTGAATTTGGCACACAGATAGTTTACTTATAATCCCGGTAGTACGTTCCCGTAGGATAATCTTCGACCTCACCGCGGGAGAAGCCGTAAGCAAAAACTAGTTTATCTTATAGTGCAGCATTCTATGGCTTAAAAAAAGGTTTCCCTGTAACTAGTGTACTTATCGTAGTTATACAGGCTATTATACATGCGAACGGATTACTAAGAAAAAAACAAATATGTTCTTACAATGGAAAAACAAATTATTGTAAGTCTGGTAAAATCATTTTTTTTATACGAACCCATAAATACAAGTGCTTGATATTATTCTGATTAATTAACAGGTGCGGATTGCTTAGACTGAATTATTTTGAATTATACTAAGTAGTTTGATGGAGTTTTGAAGTAATCGAAAAGACAAAGGATTTTGAAATTGAAACAGTTTGTATGACAAAATACATGTTTAGAATTATTTAATTTAAATAGTTAAGTAACAGAAGGACAGTAGTCAAAGGATAAAAATAAAATAAGAAAAAATAATAAAATACTCACTGGTTGGTCTTCCTCACGTAGTCTTCAGGGATAGAGTTGAAGTGCAACATTTTAAATTTAAAATTAATACAAACTAAATAACACTACAATTAATTAATACTTTAAAATTTTAAAAATTAAATAAAATCGCGAGCTAAATTTTATCAAAATTACTGAAACTGAACAAAAATATCAGCCACCTATAATATCTTATAGTGTTTAATTTGTCACCCATTTAATACTATGCGTGACGGATGAAGCTTCAGAAACGTAGTGATTTCAAAATGTTGCGCGCACGCTTTAATACCGGAGGAGTGTTCACACGGCGCGCTCTGATTGGTCGAGAACGCGGGTGTGTCGTGACGTGTGCACGCGTAACGTTTGGAACAACTTGTTTTTCTACGTTGATCGATTTGTTTTTGTAATTGTGATAATGTTTATGTGCTTTTGAAAATAATACCTATCGTGATTTAGATTATTAGAAATTGGTAAGTACCAAGTAATCGTGATTTGTCAGTTCATGTTTGCGCTGTAATGTAACTGTAACTGACATCAAAAATAAATAAAAAAATAAAAAAAAAACGAACCTTGATTGAATATTCCATAGCACGCTATAGGTACCTACTTCTCAATGGTAAATTCCGTGGAACATTTTATTCGTTAGAATAAATTAGTCTCCCTTCTACGTGTGTGCCTAGAGGTAGGTACACTTTATTTAGGTCAAACCAAAAACAATCTCCATGTTCTACTAAGTTGGAAGCCTTGTTGCATCAGCTAATCATAAAGTCATGCGTAATACATCGGGCACTTTTTTTAATTATGGAGTCTAAAAATACTTTCCCGCCCTTTCTAATGTAAATTTTTTATTCTTCCAATAATAATCTTCGTATCATCTCTTAGATGACCAATTTGAAATACGGTCAGGATAAACAAAAACATTGTTCATTTGAATTTAATTGATCTTAGAAAAGGAAGGTTTTTGACTTCGTAAAGCTAAGTTGTTTATATATTGTAACGGTAGGCGTTTATTTCGTCAGCAAGTTGCAATATGTAAGCTCAAGGTGAGTTTCGTCATCGAAGGCGTGTACCAACGGCATGCACATACTGATTGCAGTTTAAAATACTTCTCTATGTACTTATTATTATTATTGTGTTGACTTTGTACTTGTGTCGATGATTCAAATATTTTTTTATAAAAACCTGTGTCTAGATGTGCGTTTTCCTTTTCTGCATATGGCTACCTACCTACTGCTAAAAATTTATTAAAAGAAACTAAAGATTGCTTGGTATGAGGCAATCTAGACAACAAAAAACATTATGGAACCTATCTGTTATGTGCACCTAGACAAAAACATTTTGCTCTGCCAACAATATCTTTAATTAGCTCAATACGGCTCAATAGATCTAATATATACCTATGACGTAATTGGAAATTGTCGTCAATGAAAGAAAGACGCAAATAGGTTCCTACTTGTGGGATGTGGAGTACGTTTACACTGACGCTGTCGACGCATTTATTTGAAACCAGCACCCTAATTGCGTATCGCACGGTCAATCATAATCAGAATCATTTTGAAACAGATTACGAATCCATTGCTTCATATGTTCGAAAAATGTGTCTGCTCAACAACATATTTAACGTAATGAATATTGTTGAACTGTCAAAATGAAACGGATTATGATTGATCGTATAATACGCAATTGTGGTGCTGACATGACGTTGAACTTGGCCTTCAGAGCATCCAATATCAAATAGTCGCGTGTATGCTGGCCCAAGACAATTTGGCAGTATTAGGTATCTTTTTCAAGGACATCGACTTACTTATAGTCAGATCTATAGGTATCTCTTCTTGGCCGTCTTTCTCCTTGCGTTTTTCACTTATAATTCCCTTATCCATCGAGATAAAATACATCATCTTCTCAAATCATAGACAAAACCGTAAATGTCCGTCACATTCCTCTTCCCGTTAACGTTTGTCGTCAGTTATTGACGTCACTAATTCAATGTTTAAGTTTTTTCTGTTCAATTTAACTGATTTGTGTACCAAAGTTATTGATAGTTATTTATTTGCAATGTATTTTATTTACGTCATCATAATATTATGATAGTTTGTGAGTGTTTGGCCCTAATGGTATGTTAGTAAATAAAATAAAGTGATGTCCGTTTGTTAGGTAGGTAAGTAGTTACCTACCTATTTATGATACATAGGTTACGTTTGCTGACGTTTGAATTTGAAGTCAATGCATCCATTATCCCGTTTGAAGTTAATTGTGTCCAATATGTTGACTTTGTCCATACAATTTATGTTTAAATGATTAGGTAACTTAAACTTTTTTGTTGTATTTGGACCTATAAAATAAGTTCTCCGTAAAAAAAACATTCAAATTCATTGAGGTACTTTGTACTTATTAATACATAATATTATCTCAATGTTCAACTTCTGATAAATTAAACTTCCTGGAACCCGCTAGTGTAAAGAGAAAAACAGTGCTACGCTATAACGCTACTTTTAATGAAGAGAAATCAAAAGAATCCCTCTCGTGAAAATACGTCAAAATAATAACTTGTAAGTAATTTTGATGTAGTCAAGCCAAAGTGTATGGAGTTTCAAATATTATCTCATTCATCCAAATAAGGCTGAGAAACAGGTCCTTGGAAGGTCAAAAGCATTATTCAGCCCCCAAAACGTGCAGCGGTCCATGGCCCTTTATGGGGCACCGGTGTGGGCGCCTTCTTTGAGGCGCGGACCAGCTCGCCGGCTGAACGCGTCCCATAGGGTCATAGCCATCCAGATGGTCCGAAGATACCGCACGATCTCCGGTGAGGCGGCGGGCCTCCTTGCCGGATTGCCGCCATGGGATCTGGAGGCAAAGGCCCTCGCGCACACTTGGGAGTGGCGCGAGGAGGCAAAACGCCGGGGCGTAACTCCGCTGCCGCCGAGAAATCGGCAAAACAGACAGAGCTCCGGCGGGATCTCATGGCGATATGGAGAGTGCGATTGTCGCAACCCAGTGCTGGGCACGCCACGATTGCGGCGGTAAGTCCCCTCTGAGGAGTGGATTGAGAGGCGCCACGGCGTCCTCCCCTTCTGCCTGATGCAGGTCCTCACAAGACACGGGTGTTTCGGGAGGTTCCTGTTTCGTATAAGGCGAGAGGAAACGCGCGGGGGTTTCCACTGCGTAAATCGCCCTGAGGACACGGTGGAGCATGAGATGAAGGTCTGCTCGGCTTGGGCGTAGCACCGCCATGTCCTCGTGGAGGCGATGGGCGGCGGCAATCTCTCACATCCAGCCCTGGTCCAGTCCAGGGTACGCAGCGAGAGGGCATAGGCAGGCGTCACCTCCTTCTGCAAAGCAGTAATGCTCGCGGCGAGGGACACGGCGCACGTGAGTGAGAGGCAGTATATGTGCCCTCACGGCCCTAGCCTCCGCAGGAGACGCCCTGGGCGTCAGGAATCCCAGGCTGATTCCCGGCCACCGTAGGCGCAGGCTTGCGGATGGCGAGTAATGGATAGCTCGCTGTCCGGTAAGGACCAAGCCCGGGTCGACGGCGCGTTGTGTTGTTCCACGCGCGCCTCAAAGAGATGTTAGCACCAACTAGTGGGGTTCGCAAGGACCGATGCCTGCCACTGCCAGGGGTGCTGGATGTTCGAAAGAGATACCATGGTCCCTGGCACACAGGCAACTGAGGGAACACGGGTGGGTTTTAGTCAGTAAAAGTCTGAAACGCCCTCCTACTCCACCCAGAGCGGGAGAATTTATTTGATTATTTCCCAACCTCAAAAAAAAAAGTTCCCAAAACGTCAAATCTTCACCACTTCCTAGGAAGAAAAAGCGGCGTTACCAATTAAATCATTTGGTGAAAAAAATACTCAAAGCATTTCATCTCACGGGGATCCAAGACTCGAGATGTAGAAAAACCGCACATATTATATTGATCGTTATTGCTGGCTACCAGCAATTAAAAAGGCCAGTTTATAAATAAAGTTGTTGAATCTAACGATAAAAGTCTGATGCAAGCCTCCACCCACGGTCATAGTTAGTATCAACATACATTCTACTACATTACATTACGTGACTCCAATAGGTCATAAGTTCAGAGAGATAAGCTGGAAGTATAGTATAGTCTGTTAGTTTATAGTTTACATCAGTTTTTTGTTACCGAAAAATACTATTCATATGACACAAGCCGTGTGAATTTGAGATAAAAGAGATGGGTGCAAAGTTGGGAGCATTATTTGATGACAATGTTTTTTTTTGACGTTATCTAATTTCAAGTATGACATTAGGTCATAACCATAGATAAGTTAGACACGCTTTCTTTGTTTAAGACACGCCCTCAGAATATGCTACGGACAAAATATGAACGAAAAAACGCGGCATTATTTGTGCCGCATCTTAGCAAATTGAAAACTTCCTAGAAAAACGCACGTAAAATTCCACGTTTTCCCCGCTCAGATATTTTCCAGTACCCACCCGTTTTAATGATGTAAGTAGTTGTGAGAGTAAATATATTGGAGAGAAGCGTGGCTGTATGATCAATACCAACCAAGGCCTTAATATGAGATGAATAGAACAATGAATTGTGAACGGTACCTATCTTTGCCATAGAGTATTTTTGTTTTGTTAGTAGGTACGTTACCTTGGTAACGTGGAATTAGGTGTTTGTTGAGTCACGTCTTTTTCTATCTAAAACACGAGTCATTGGTTAAGGCTGTTCGTCTCGGGGTTTGTCTTTTGCAATCAAAGATACTCAGATAAGATAGATATTGATGTTTGCAATATTTAACGTTCAAATAGTGTCAACCTAATTTGAATGCTTGTATGAATGTTCAATCTGTCTTCTAACTAAAATAGATAGGTAGGTATGTACATAATTCTGAATTAACAACATCGATGAATTAGCATATTTTGTCTTAATCAATTAATATTGAGTAAATTATTATCAGTTGTTTACCTCGATTGCGTTTGTCCGAAATTGTGGGTGTGTCAGCGGCACAGTCCGTCATATATTACATAAATATTTTAACCTGTTATGCCTCTTACCTGTTCTGAGCTAATAATTCCTAAGCCGTGTTTAGATATTTATAATCACCAAAATTATTACCTAATTATGAAAACAGCACATTAGCTAAAATGTCACTTATTCTTCTACAAATTCATGGAATCGACCAGAATGCCTATTATACTCATATTACATAATAGACTCGTTATAAATGCGGTGATCAAGTTTTTAACTAATGTACAGTCGTACCATGACTTGCAGATTTTTGGTCAAAATGTCTTGAACAAATAGGTTGTTAGATGATTTTTAATTTTAGTGAGATTTTTTTTCGCTGTCACGTCATTTTGTTTGTTTTTAAGAAAAATCGCGTCGCCTCGCATCTTTTGCGGCAGTTGTGCGTTGCGCGACGAGGTATAAGCAGGACCTTATAGAAATATACCTATACACCGTGACATTTTAGTCGTCTTACAACTGCAGCCCACTTCATGTATCCAATGACTACTAATCATTTATTTAAAAAAAAATGATATTTTTACACATTTGCTTAATTAAAAAATGAAAATATCATTCACTAAAACGCATGACGTAGTTTGAAACACCCTGTTATGGAGATGGAATGTAATGGTAGGTAGGTAGATATCTTCTACCGTTTGATACGTAAACATTATTAACAGGGAGGGTGTTTCATAATTCTAAAGCATTATTTATTTTTCTTTGTACCTATTATCTTAATTGATGGTAACAATATTTTAATTGCGCTTAGAGGTATTTTATTATGGATATATTGAGTGGACCACCTTTGTAAGACGACTAAAATGTCACGGTGTATATAAATAAATATATAGCTTTAGTTTGTGCAGGTGCACTTTGGCACACATTCATATTTAACTTGATTGTTACTTGTCTCGTTGTTAAGTTATCACGAGTCGCCCGTGTTTCCTGATCCTGACTTAACCGTTTCTTGCACTGCCAGTGGTGTGGGTTGTTCGAAAGAGATACCGTGGCCCCTAGGACACAGGCAACTGAAGGAACACGGGTGACACGGAGGAAAGAAAGCACGTAGATCTTTGATAATCGTTACAGGTAGTCAGAAGCCCCAAACTCAAACTCAACTCAAACTCAAAGCATTTATTTCAAATAAACCAATTACAGGCACTTTTGAATTGTCAAGGTCGGTGAGTTAGAAAGATGAAGCTATTTTAAGCCCCGAAAGTCTTACAAACAGTCTTATTAAGGAGCATCGTATTACCCAGTAATTGGGTTGTGGATGCCATATAGGCATTAACTCTATATAAAATACTGTTCTGCATCAGGTTACTTAGACTGAAGCCCACCCCAACATAATTGGTGCGGGTTGTTCGAAAGAGATACCGTGGCCCCTGGCACACAGGCAACTGAAGGAACACGGGTGGGTTTTAGTCAGTAAAAGTCTGACACGCCCTCCCGCTCCACCCAGAGCGGGAGAAGTTATTTGATGATTCCCCAATAAAAAATAACCTTATTTTTATCCAGTAGTATCCGTAGCTGTGTCTGAGGTTTTAGCCTGCATGACTTCCCCAAAAAGTTTCAACGTCAAAGGCTTCAGACTCATGTTAGGTGCTGAACTCATGGTTACAGTTTGCACGTCAAATTGTCCCTGCCCCTTTCATTTCATTGAATGTTCCGTTGCAGTACCTGCCTATCAAATCAAGTAAAAACTTGGTATAAGTTCCTTATTATTATTATTATCATAAATGGCCACTTCTACCAATTAACGATAGGATGAAAACAGTGTTATCGCAGTTCTAGTAAATGTAAGTAAACACAGATAATTACGGCAAGTTATACCGATTCAGTACACATTATTGCTCACAGTTCTAAGTCCAGTGTTTGACCAGGTTATTGGTCTAGAACGAACTAGATCTTATTGTTGAACTCGGTCCTAAGTCTATTGGGTACCTATAATATAATTAATAGTGTAATAGCAATGTGATGTTAATACTTCGTTACCAAAACGTAGGTTACATTAATTATGTGATTCATCATCATCAATTCAGCCGAAAGACGTCCACAGCTGGACATAGGCCGCCCCCAAGCACCGCCACTTTGACCGGTTCTGTGCTTCTCGCATACAGATCGCCAACCCGACTGCCAAGTATGTCGAATATGGCCACCAAAAATGACGAGCACTAATTAAGTATTCTAATTAACACTAATTGCCAATTAAAGAATAAGTACCTTAAAGTTGGTAGGATGTGTGTATAAACAATAAATAATTCACTATCTCAAACAAAATGCCTTACAAAACATTGTACCTATGACTCGCCAAAAATTTACTCATAACATCTCCCCTGTATTCTCCATACTATACACTTTTGCCGACCCCTTCGGCGAGGCGAGGCGAGTCCCTTGAGTACCCGCGAGGTACTTGCGTAACACACTAACAGTTGGAATGGCTTTCATTGATAGTTCAACAAGATTCATTACGTTATTTAGGTACGTTGTTGAGCAGACAAATTTTTCGAATATAAATTGCCATCGACACGCTTAGAAGAAGTCTAAGCGTGTCGATGGCAAAAAAATTCAAACATCTTTGGCCCAAAATTCAGCTGCGCGAATTCCGCTCCCTGGCGCAGTCTTAGGATCGTCAAATGCACAAGTAACAGAGCATGCGGTGCAGGCTGGAAGGTGAGCAATTGTTTGTGGGGAGATGCCGCATACGCACTTCAGATCTGCAGTGCTATTCTGTAAAAATCTCACCGTGATAACTTAGGTGAAGTGAGCTTAAATTGAGCTGTCATTAGTGCGCTGGAATGACAGCTTACTTCACCTAAGTTCTCACGGTGAGATTTAAAATAAATATAGATCGGCTGAGCTGTCCGTGAACCCCCATCTGTGGAGATTGTCTTTGCTCCGGCCGACTTGGGTTCGAAGTCTATTTAGAGATTTCCAAGTCGGCCACGGTAACGCGTACCCAGGCGGAAGGCTCTCAGATGGTTCGATAAAGTTATCAGGGGTTGATACAGCTCGCGCCACAGGTTACATCTTGCTCTGGAAGCGTTGCTATTGGCTGGACTAGCTAGACCGACGCACCCTATAAAACTGTTTCGGCTGTTCAATGGATTGGCAATATACGAATTATTGATAGTGTGTTACGGAATTAGGGTGTCAAACTTCGCCAGTTGTGTTCATCAAAGAGGGAACGAGTAATTCAAATAAAGAAAACACAACAAACCTTCGAAATAACACCAACCCTAACATTTCTGTAACCAGGAAGCGGATCTCTGAACTACAGTTATAATAATTAATAGCTAATAATTGGAGTAACACGACTCCCGGAACCTCCCCACCTTCCCTATTCCCTCTTATCAAACGTTCTGAAGGCCACGATTGATAAAAAAGACGCGTTTTTATACGCATCATAACTATTTAGATTATGGTACAGTCAAACGCAGATCAGTGATAATAATTTGACATTGCAAGTGCCTTTATATCGAAGCAGTAAGAGCTATACTCGTAGTGAAAGTGCGTGTGGTTGACTCAATGCATCTCATCTTGCACCAGTTCTGTTTTCGATCTTCATTAACGACATTATAGATCACATCCATCATTCACTTCACGAGGGGCTTGTGGCTAAGTAACAATAGCTGCACGGGTCGATCGATCAGGTTAAGCTACGCTTGCCGCGGTTGGTCCGTGGATGGGTGACCATCTTTACATACCAAGACCCCTCCGTGCCTCGGAAAGCACGTTAAGCCGTTGGTCCCGGCTGTCATTTGTGGATCTTTGACAGTCGTTACGGGTCGTCAGAAGCCCGAAAGTCTGACAACCAGTCTTACAAAGGGGTATCGTATTACCCCAGTTACTGGGTTGTGGAGGTCAGATAGGCAGTCGCTCCATGTAAAATACTGGTATTCAGCTGCATCCGGTTAGACTGGAAAGCCGACCCCAACGTAGTTGGGAAAAGGCTAGGCAGATGATGAGATCACATCCATCATTGTACATATTTAATGTTTGCCGATGATCTTAAACCTCAGAACTTTCGAGTGGGTGAACCGATTTTGATGATTCTTTTTTTATTTGAAAGCTAGTGCTTCACGTGTGGTTCCATTTCAATTTCATCTAGATCTGATGATGCGTTTCGGAGACAGACAACGGAACTCTTCAAAATATAACAGTAAATCAACCGCGATTGCTGCTATCGCGTAAATATGCATTGTTTTGACCCCAAGGATGAAGAAATTTCGAATTATTGGGGTAGGTACTATAAATAAAAAGTGAAAAATAAAAACTTTTACCAAAAAAAAAACAACCGACTTCCGAAAAAACACTACAAAGTGAAAAATAGCTTTAATTTCGGAAGGCGGTGACAAAAACTTAAATACTTAGATCCAAAGTCACCGACATGTGATCTAATTTTTACTTTCATTTCAATTTATATTGTTTATTTTTTAGTCTTAAGTAAGTGGGCAAAATTGCAATAAGTATTGTAATGTCTTGTTATTTTATTTTCCGTTTTGTTATTAATAAGTAGTTAGCCGTTTTTATTTTTATTCCATAGTCTTTGTCTTATTATTATTGTGTGTTATTACTTACTCATAAAATTGCTGGTTAACCTGTAATTGGCGACTGTGTAAGTCCAAAGCTATTATCGCAATACATACTTATTATAAATTATAATAAACACAGAAGCTGTTGGTGTACCTTGATACATAAATAAATAAATAATAAACTAATTGTTTGTTTTGCTGATCAATACAAAAGATAACAGTGAGCAATGTTGGCCCGCGGTAACGGCCGCGACTTGTCCGTAGGTTCGAACCCAGTCAGGTGCTTTAATTTGTGTAAATTATTTCATCACCACTGTTCTCAAAACAGTGAAGGAAAACATCGTGAGGAACGGTTTCCTCACGATGTTTTCTGTGTCCTGGAATCAAAATTTCAAAGACATGTCACATCTACCAACTAGCTACTAACGCGTGGTGGTTTTTTTTTTTTTTCTGGGTGGGAAATCATCAAATAACTTCTCCCGCTCTGGGTGGAGCGGGAGGGCGTGTCAGACTTTTACTGACTAAAACCCACCCGTGTTCCCTCAGTTGCCTGTGTGCCAGGGGCGGCGGTATCTCTTTCGAACAACCCGCACCCCCGGCAGGCATCGGCCCTTGCGGGCCCCATCTGTTGCTGCTGACATCTCTTTGAGGCGCGCGTGGAACACAACGCGCCGTCGACCCGGGGTTGGTCCTTACCGGACAGCGAGCTACCCATTACTCGCCGTCCGCAAGCCCGTGCCTACGGTGGCCGGGAATCAGCCTGGGATTCCCGACGCCCAGGGCGTCTCCTGCGAAGGCCACGGCTGTGAGGGCGCATGTATTGCATCTCCCTCACGTTCGCCGCCTCCCTCTTTGCGAGCATAACTGCTTCGCTGAAGGAGGCGACTGCCAGCCATGCCCTCTCGCTCCCTACCATGGCCTGGACCAGGGTCGGACGCGAGAGATCGCCGCCGCCGATCACCTCCAAGAGGACACGGCGTTGCTCCGCCCAAGCTGGGCAGACCTCCACCGTATGCTCCACCGTGTCCTCTGGGCGATCTTCGCAATGGAAACACCCGGGCGTTTCCTCCCGCCCAATCCGAAACAGGAACCTCCCGAAACAGCCATGTCCGGTGAGGACCTGTGTCAGGCGGAAGGTGAGGACGCCATGCCGCCTCTCAAGCCACTCCTCAAAGAGGGGACTTACCGCCGCAATCGCGGCGTGCCCAAACGCGTGGTGGTTTACGGCTGTCCTTCTCACAGAGAACTGGCCTGTGACCCAGTAGGGGGAACATTTTAGGTTGGTTATGATTATTATGACAAAAGTTAACTAACAACTACTTGGCTGAATAAATCACTTGCCATGATTAAACAACAGATTAAATAGATTACACCCATTTCTTGAAAAGTGTCCTAATTACATTCTAAAGTGCTAATAAACCATACAACATTTTATTTATTCGATTAGTGCCGTGAAAATGCATTTAAATTTTACATTTCGCGCGTAATTTGACAAAAACGCTCGACGCAGTGGACGCCATATTGCTCTTGGTATGACGTCAGTTTGCTGTGTAGACAAATGCGCTGATATTTTATATGACAATTGTTTATAATTGAAAAAATGAGTTATTTTTCTACTTATTATTGGTTTGCTGTTCCTAAATGCAAAATATTATTAAAATAAAAATTACTTTGGTTACGAAAATAATAAAAGAACAAAGTTGTTCAATTGACACGCCTTGTGACGTAATAACATAGCAGCTACTATTTCATGGTGTCCAAAAACAGATATAAAAAACTGAAATCTTTTAATTGAATTTTAAAATTTATTTTGTTATTTCATGAACTAAAACTAAGATTTTCCGACTGCATTTTGCTTAAGCTATTTCAATAACATATTTTTAGATTTTTTGTCATAAAGAGTAAATTATATCATATTCTAAAGCCAAAATTTCAGGAACGGAAAGTTTCAGGAAAGAAGGTTATAAGAACTGTACATTTCCACCTCTTTGCACGGCCAAAAAACCATGATATGAATTTGTTGAGCCATATATTCACAGCGAAAAAACCACAGGCCAATGGCCAAAAACAAACTTTATATGTAGTTGAACACCATCTTCTCTCATACATAAGTCAAAGTCAATTCTCCTACTGCAAATGTAAATGCAAAAAAATTACAAAACTACAAATTGGCGTCGAAAATTTTCCAGAGTTATGGGACATCGACGCACACTGCTGCCATGGTAGAAACGCTCCCGCAAACAGGCGCGACAACAATTTCCAAATTAGCTTTTCACAGAAATTATTCGACTAGAGTCGCGTCGTGCCTTTCTGTGAGAGTGAGACATTGCCGTCCATAGTTATAAGAAAGAAGATTCCTCCATATTAGATACAAAATCAGTCGTCCCGTGAATCCTTTTGCTCTGACCTATTTACCACCAACATTTTCCTAGAACTTTCCGCCATAGAATGTGACGCAGCAACGTCCATTGTACCTATAACAACTTGGTAGTCTCAATTGCTTATGGTAGGTGTCACACCTACTGAGTTCGACAAATAATTTCCCTTCTTCATTGTTAATGTTATGAGAACCAGCATTATCCCGTAATGACTGTACCAAGTTTACTGTTTATTTTGTAAATTATTAATATTTTATTATTGTTTAGCAATCATTTATTATTGTTCGTTCAAAACTAAGCCTACACACAGACTAGTCAAAACAGTTTTGTTGGTATGCAAACCATCATTGTTTTCACAGCACAATAAATTCCGACCTTGGTTAGGTCATTACGTCTGCACACGATCTTACACATCGTTCTAGAGAGCATAGATCCAAGGTGGCCTATAACATGACGTCCAAAATAAAATTTTGGTATCCTCTCTTTTAAGGTATCCCGAAACAGCCCCATACAAACATAGTTCAGCAATTATTTATAGTTTAGGTCCTTATTAATCAGCATATGTTACCTCTGCTGCTGCTAAGGACTCCTCTCTGTGAAAGGGAAAGGGTCCATATCCACCACGCGGGCTCAGTACGGGTGGTAGATGTCACATGTCTTCGAAATGTTGGTTCTAAGACGTTCTAAGAAACCAGCATGGTTTAATTACGATGTTTTCTTTCACGGTTTTGAGCTAAAGGGTTTTTGTTTTCTGTAAGTATCGCTTTTTCGGTGTTTATGGCACCATCACGTCATCGTCTCCCCAGCTTTTTCCCACCTATGTTAGCGAGAAGCGTCAGCTTCTAGCTGGATGCAGCATGAAACTAGTATGTTAAACCAGTGACTGCCTATCTGACCCCCAAAACCCAGTTACTGAGAAACACACCAAAAAAAATGTTGAAACGAAAGTACCCCCCCTGGTAAGACGGGTTGAACTTTCGAGCTTCTGCCTACCCGTAAGGATTGTCATAATCTTGACATCTTGTGGTCCTTGACAGACACATAGACACAGACGGTCAGACACACAGTGTGAAACAGTGGCGAGGGGTGTAATTATGGCCAGGATACGCCGTTCAAAAAAAAACACCGCGTGATGCCAGCTTAGTTTCTTCAGAGGATCAGCCCCTCTTTCACTCAATATTGAGTTGGAATCAGACATTTTTTTAAGATGGTTTGGTTTCCTTTGTGCGTATGCGTTTTTTTCAGTAAAACTTAGAAACACATAAAAATTTGTTGTACTTTGAAATAATCGGTGGGCCATGGGATTTCTTAAAAGTAAGCCGATGGAAATCGATTTGTCCCTTGTGTTCCCTTGTGTGGAATGCATTGATCCACGGTCTAATCAAGGTCAAAGCTCAGTCAGAAACCGACCTCGTCCTGATATCCCCGTCTCCTATCCCTATCCTAACCTATGACCGCTAAATAAACCTATAATCGTGTAGGTACCCAACGTTAAGCAATTTTATTGACGACTAGATAATGATATCATCACCTAATCATCGTCGATCCGCCTGGGAACAACTATCAAAACAACTATAAAAAAACCGAACTTGGCCTGAATCGTAACATTTAAAGAGAATGATGTGGAAAATTTATTGAAACCGGTATAGACACACCCACTTCAATCTTGAATATTTTACGTTGTGATATTTAGCGAGCGACGAGACGGACGGGTGTGTCTGCGACGTCACATAACACGTTTTGATATGGAATGTAAGTATATTTAGTATGTATCATACGAAGTACTTACTTGTTATTTTTTTGTCTATGGTACACACAGCTCCTTTAAGTGGTTCCCCTCCAAAAGACATGTGCGTTTAAATCTGTGCTAGGCCTAAGTTATTTTTTGTATTTTGCAAAAACATTTTATTATAATTACTGTACTGTTTTAGTGAATATGGTTAACATTTACTAATAATCACTTAACGTCTAATTAGACCTGAGGTAACAAGACCGCTTGCCGTGCCATGATTGGAGGTCCGAATCCTGGGCACACGAAATGTGCTTTTTGTCATGCAATTTTTTTTTTTAATTTAAGTATTTTTCTATTTTGTTTTAGTAATATTTATAAAGAATTAAAAAATCAAGAAAAATGAAACACTTTCATATGCATTTCATAATATTATTATTGCTATTATTTAACAAAACTTTGATCTTATTTTACTTCAAAGTTAATAGAATTTTATTTGAAAAATTACATAAAACTACATATTTTACCAACTGACTGATTATTCGTGACGAATTCAATGTTGTAGCAGTGTAACATAGTCTAACATAGTCTTCAGTGTAACGTATTTCGTGAACGATAAACGAATAGGAACCGTTTCTTAGCACTGTACTAAGAGAAACGTTTCCGAATGCTGACTTGTAATCGGTCTATAAATTCTAACAGCTCCTCGTACATTTACAAAGAGCCCTAACGTATGTTCGAACGAGAACGAGAATGACAGCGACTGATTTGACTGATACGTAAAATTTTTGCCATGTGATATAATATAGAAGTACTGCTGAGAGCGAAGACCGAATAGAGCTAATAGAACTAATACAAAGAACTAGTTCACTGACCGAAATGAACTAGTACGGAGTGATGCAAGACTAGTGTAACATTTTAAAACTTGAGGGGTTAGCACATACTGACGCTGTGTGTACCTATGACAGTAATTTTGAATAGGTAAATAGTTATTGAGTTAGAGTATCATTTACTGAGGGAAATGCAGGAAAATAGGACATCTGCAGCATCAATCAATAATATTCTATTCTATCTTTGTGATTTTTTATGCGATAAAGAGCGGTTCTTTAAACAAATAATTAGATAACATTACGACTTTTTCCCCCGAAGGATAAGGCAGAAGTAGAAACGATCCTAATTAAAAGTTATAAGTAGGTATTTAGGTAACTACATACAGTTCGTGTTTTAATCCCGACTAATTTGACATTTCAAGTCTTTGTGTTTACTTTTTTAGCAGGTAAAGGAGTTTGACATTCGTTTGATATTACACCAGTCCATTTAGCATCTGGGTTTAAAAAACGAACTTTAGCTATCTATTTCTATTATTAGTTATTACCATAACAAAAACGTTTTAGGCCTTGCCTCTAACGTTTCGTTTTAATCCTTCTGAAATGTTTGCATAGTTTTTTTAATGATTAGAGTGTTAACACAAATACCATTAGAGTGCAGGCACGTTCCTATCATCTCTTGGATTTATGCACTAACGAACACCATTGAACAGTATCGAACAAAAATTGTGAAACAGTTTTTTTTTTTATCGTCGTCGCGTCATTCCTGGTCAGCCTGTTTGTGTTGCTATGGTTTGATAAAAAATAAGTAAACTTCTTTATCGTTGCTTAGCATGTATTGCAAAATACCGGCACGTTGTGTTTATGATGCAATATTGGTTGGCTGGCACGTTTTGAAAAAAGAAATAACAGAATCGGTTGGTTGTTATTTTATTGTCATGTAAGTATTAAATACGCATAGTAAATCCTAATTCCATGGGTGTAATAGGTATGGAAGAAAAAGAAATGTTCCGTCAACCCTAAATTTCATGATTGTCATTCTATGAATGGACCTGTGATGCAGTGGAATGAGTGACTTGTCCTAGGTGTAATTTTAATCACCGTTAACCTCATAACGGGTCATTGTACTCATCATTATGAACAACTTTTACTATGGGCCCAAACCTGAAATCGCGAAAATAAAATCAGCTGTTCCTTACATTTTGACGAGTTATGCGAACATAAATGAACCTTATGAGGTTAACGGTGATTGAAATAACACCTTGTATAATGAATGTTTAGAGTTTGTTAAAAGATAGGTAGGTACCAAGTAAAACATTGAATGAATGGTGTCAAACATTTTAAGTACCTGTTAGGTACCTACTTACCATTAATCTCACCAATTTATAACCTACAGGCTAGAACGGTTTGTTTTTCCACCCCTTTCATTTCTATAACTGTCTGGGGTGGAACATCTCTAAGGCTTCATATTGGGCTAAATTAATCAGCCAGAAGTCGCATAAATGCTATAAATTGAAAAACCGAAAATGCTCTTTAGAATTTCAATAATTATTAATAGATACCTACGTAGATAAAACCACTGTTCCATACACAATTATTATTAGGCAGTGTTTTATATCTACCCACTTCTGTGTCTGATTTAAAAAAATCAAGGTAATGATGATAACAAAAGGATTTTGATAAACGATTGAGACACCTTTGCTCTGATAACTCTTATCGGGACATCAGCTGGCCCCTTGGAGAGTCACTCAATACCTACCTACAATGACTTAGACATGATGTCTCAGATTTTATTATTATCTTGAATTTTATTCTATACTACTTCCAATAAAGCTGAAGAGAATATTTGATTGAACGCGATAATTTCTGGAATCACCCGTCGGATTAAAAAAAATATTTTTGGATTTGATGGCCGAATTATTGTGGAAGGCCGAATTATTTTACATCACGCTTGGGGCTTACATTACTTGGAGCCGAGCGCGAAAAAAAAGGCAGAAAGAATTATGTATATATACATTCTTTTTGCTATGCTATGTTTTTTCTTTTTCCTTTTCTTTTAAAATAATTTAAGGTTTGTTATTACTGATATAATGCCAATAAACGCATTTTTCTTTCTTTCTTTCTAAGAGACAACGAAGTAATAGCACTACGCACGGCGGGCGACGTGACCCTACATTTTATGTTAAAACTATAGCTTTAATAAAAGCAACAAAATTTTATGGTGGTCTTCCAAAAAATCCTGAATACATTTAAATCAGCCTATAATGTCCCTACTGCTAGGACACAAACCCCCTCTCTGGGAGAGGGGATGGGCCGTAATCTACCGCGCGGACCCACTGTCGGTTCGTCAGATATCTTCGAATTTTTGGTTCGGGGACATGCCGGTTTCCTTACGACGTTTCCCTTCACCGTTTTGAGAGCAGTGGTGAATAAATAATTTAAGTACCTACACAAAGTAAAGCGTCTACTGTCAGGATACGACTACGAACATACGACCTACAACTCGTAACTTGGGGCCGTTACCACTGCGTCACCAAAGAATTAGAAACAAAGAAAAAACGTTTATTAGCGGTAAACATGACGCAAAAAAAAAGGTTGAGGGGGTTGGGGGTCTAGATTGAGTTCGACTATCTATGTCTTAATCTATGGTTTTATTGGGCAATTTTTTTTAAATTAGATTAGTTATCTGTCGCTTTGGCTCAGTAAGATTTTGATGCAATAAAAGTTAAAACATGATAGAAGATAAAACCTATGAATCGATTAAGCGATTTTTCAGTTAATCATGACTATTTTGATGATGGTATCCGGTCCACAATTTTACAATTCAATGGGCTACCTCTACAGAACATAACTAAAGTTATATGTTCTGTGCTCACCTGTAGGTAGGCACAACTGGCAAGATGTGATTATACGACGGACTTATGAATGTCGGAACAGAGGCGTGATTTGTTATCTATATTACGTAATCTATATCAATACAGGATAAGTTTTTGTCCAGTGCGCAAACTGTAATAATGAATTCAGCATATCATTCTAGAACCGCTAGCAAAGAAATTTTACGTCGGCTTTACAAAAAAAAATCAGCTGTTTCATAAAAAAGTGCAATACCTACGCGGTCAAAATGAATGGAACAGCTGTATTACCGACAAAAAAATTCTGGGGGGTTCTAGAATGATATGCTGAATTCATGGTTACAGTTTGTTCACTGGATAAAAACCTATCCTGTATATATCTATACTTAATATTATAAAGCTGAAGAGTTTGTTTGTTTGGTTGAACGCGCTAATCTCAGGAACTACTGGTTCGAAATAAAATATTCGTTTAGTTTTGGTAGCCCACTTATCGAGGAAGGCTATAGGCTATATAACATCACGTTAAGACCCTTAGGAGCCGAGCAACGAGAAAATAATTACGAATACGAAGTACTCGCACGGGCAGGTGATTCGAAGCGACGGGTTGGGTCGGGAGAGCAAGAAATTTGACGCGAACGAAGTCGCGAGCAGAAGCTAGTATACTAATAATAAAGCTGAAGAGTTTGTTTGAACGCGCTAAACTCTGGAACTGTCAGTAGGATTTGAAAATATCTTTTTGTAATTGATAGCTCAATACTTGAGAAACGTTATAGGCAATTCAACATACCCTTAGGAGCCGGGTAAAGAGAAAAAAGCCAGGAAAAAAACGGTAAGCAAAACGAAATAAAAGCGCGCGCGATGCGATGCGACGCTGTGAGTCGGAGAAACAAGAACACGTAGTGAACAACTAGTGTCCTAAATAATCTAATAAGTTCTGTTGGAATGAGGATGCAAACTCAGAACCAGTCACAGCTAACTAATCATTTCCTAGTCAACCACAGACAAAAACTTTTTTATTACCAACTCTTTATAAATATCTCACTCTTTGTGTACCAGAATATCTTTAGTATCGACTAGTTGATAATATAATGTATTCCTTCGTTTCTTTGTCTGCTTAGCACCTGTTTCTGGTCTGACTGGTCGTGAAGGTCGCGCGTCTTGTATCTTAAAGAGAATGGGGTTCCTTTGTCTATGAACAAAATAAGGAAGTTTAACTCCGTTAGGTTGCCTACAAATAAAAAATACGAATTTAAAAAAATATAAGTATATAAATTAAATACAAAGTAGGTTTTATTGATTTTTGTCAGTAAAATTAAGAAATTGAAGTAAAAAGAGTATATTAATCCATAATTAAATAATGTTATTATTAGAAAATGTAATTAGTTATATCTTTAATAGCAATTTAAATAGAAAACGAATTCTATTATGCTTCATTGATACCAAAAACAAGTCGAGAGCGCCTACATTTTAGTGATTGTTGCCTGTGCGGACAATATCTCCTTAGGCGCTTGGTATAATATTCGGAGACACTATCATTTTCGATCAATCATGCAGCGAGTTTTTCGAGAATTTCTTTTAAATAAGTTGTGTGGTATAACTCGCTCAGTTTTTTGTTTACAAACATAATTTTCCAGTAGGGATAAACTGAGTACTAACTAAAAAAAAGCAAAGGCTTGATATATAAGGATATTTTTTTTTTATAAATACATAATTTATGATCTTGCTTAAGGTGAATGGCTAATTAAACAAAGCAATATCTTAAGATATGTGCATAGTATTATTATTATGTGATAATTATGACTAACAGAAAAAAATACTTCAAGTATCACTGATGCAACAGGCCGACCTTTTGCAGCAGACAGACCAAGTACTGAGTAACATACAGTCTAACGTAATTATCTTAATAATTATAAATGAGTACATCTTATGTTTATTAACGTACCTACTTGTAATTTTAAGTTATTTTCTGTCGCTTAATTTGTCAGCATTTTTGACCACTTTCAAGTCTTTTATACAGGATAAGTTTTTAACCAGTGCGGTTGGCCGGTTTAAACGCTATCCCTATTATACACCGTGAAATTTTAATGGTTGTTTTCCCGCAGCGAAATGGTTTTGTCTTGGTAATACAATCGTTTTATAAACAAATAAAATATTAGAAACAAATAATGGCAGATTAACCTTTGTGAAAAATCACCACGTGCGAGAGTTTATTTTTCTTTGAACATTTATGCATCGCTGTTACCTTTGTCGGCGGTGCGTGTGATTCAATCAAAATCAAAATCAAAATATTTTATTTCACATAAACCTGCAAGGGCACTTACCTATGAAACGTCAGAAGCTAGGTGCACGGTTCCAATTTGTCGCCTATTCGAGTAGTACCTAAAAGTTACCTATAGAGTTACTATTGAGTAGTGTTGTACCGAATTGATGAATATTTTTTTAATTATTAAAAAAAAAAAAACTTTATTTTTTTACTTTTACTCTATGCTTCGAAAGTACTCCGTAAGGCAAGTTATTCTGCCGCGGGAAAACAACCATTAAAATTTCACGGTGTATAAAAGTTCACGCTTGAAAAAAAAAGATCTTGATTCTTTGCGTCATCTTCATAATGCGCCAAACTTTGTTTTTGAGGATATAATTATCTGTAAAAACATAGCGGCAGTGTTGTAGGTCGTAGGTTCGAACCTAGAAAGGAGCTTTACTTTGTGTAAATTATTTCATCACCACTGCTCTTAAAACGGTGAAGGAAAACAACGAAATCGGCATGTCTTAGAACCAAAAATTCGAAGACATGTGACATCTACCAAGCCGCACTGGGCTCGCGTGGTGGATTACGACCCACTCCCTCTCACGCAGAGGCGTGTGTCCCAGCAGTGGGAATATTATGATTACGATGATAATTATGAATAATTAATTCCATAATGATATCAATTACCTATTATTATGATTTATCAACATTAATCATAGTCTCATGTCTGACTCTATATCTGTTAATGATCAATTAAGAGAGTGCAATAGTTATGACTTATTATTTACTACTCGGTTATCTTACGAGGGGGATTTTCCGCAATACCTAACGAGCAAATAAGAAAACAAAATAATAAACAACAGTACTGCGACAAAAACACTCCAAAAGTACGCATGAGGAAAATTTTACTGGATTTTATGAGTAATTTCTAGATAAGGGTTGCTTTATTGACTGATACCGTTGAAATCTGAGGGCCAAAGCAACTGGAGTGCTGCGAGTTTTATGAAACGGGGAATTTCCGTGATACTCATATTTATTGCAAGATATACCTACCCACATTGTTCCAATGAACACTTAGACAGAAAAGCATTATTGTCCCTACTGCGTAGGTAGTTAGGAATAGGATTTCTGCAAGAGTTTCCAATTGTTTACATATTGTGAGGGTTACATATAGTTAACTGCTTATTAGCTGCATAACACTTATTAAGCAGTAAAAGAATTAACCATAGGATTGGCCACAAGACAATTGGCAATTGGCTACTTATTATCTAATTTGTACCTTAGCCAAAGGCTGATAAGTAGATTGCACAACCTTTTCACTGGGTAATACGATACCCTTGGTAAGACTGGTTGTCAGAATTTCTAGCTTCTGACGACCCCTACAGACTGTCAAAGATCCACGAATGACAGCCGGGACCAACGGCATATCGTGGTTTTCGAGGCATGCAGGGGTCTTGGTATGTGTCACCCATCCATAAACCAAACTCGGCCAGCGTAGCTTAGTGTAGATCGACCCGTCCGGCTATTATTAGTTAGCCGAAACCCCGCAAGCCCCTTTTAACATGACAAATATACGAATTATTAAAGAAAATGACGAAGTGTATTGACACCAATACCGGTAACTCCAGTAAGCAGGAACTCATTCTAGTAATAACTGCTTTAAACCGCGGTTTAATTAACTTAACAAATAACTTTAAAAACACAGTCAATAATGAGAGTTCAAGAGGTCACAGATAAACACATTATTATCAATAATGACTATGCATACGAATTGCGACTAAATGTTTATAATTAACGTACACTGCACGCCCATTTTTGCACTCCAAACGCTACATTATCTATAAATTTATAATATACTTAAGTATACTTTATTACAAAACAAGTCGCTTTTTGCGTCTATTTGTGTGACAATGTGACTCTTTTAATTCATATTGTACTTACATTCTGACTTTATCTTGGACATCACCTACTGACAACGGTGGAGGAAAGACTTTATATGGAAACCAGGGGCCCAAGTCTGCTATTTTTATAAATTCGTCATTCCAACACGATCCTATTGTCATTTTTGCAAGAAGTTCGTAGGTAATCTGCTTAATTCATAATGGTCGATCATTGGTCGGTCAATGGTCTCGTAATAGAATTGTGTTATAATGGCATTGTTGTATTGCCATTATTATAAAACCCGTTAGTAGAAATTATTTTCCAAAAACGACTACTAAATTTGAACATTTATTCATGCCCGATTTCATTTAGTTACATATATTTGTATTATGTCATTATGTACGAGATTACCAATAAATAGGTACCATTTCTTTCAATGGAGTGTCAGTGGCTGACCATTGGAAAGTGATAATGACGCCATTATATTAGTAGATTACCAAACTTGTCAAAATCAACAATAAATTATGAAATCAATGATAGACCATTCTGACACTATTGTAATAGCAGGCATGAGGCCCAGGACTTTTAGTGCTGCGCTTCACCCATGTGGATGTCGATAATTATCCCACGGAACGTGCTACGCATCGATCACTTCGATTCAGAAAAGACAACAATGGACACCCGATATTACAAATAGGTTGCCATGGTTACAAATAACAACTTTCCATAACATAACAGGGTCCATTATCTAAGAAATTAGCTGTGTAAAGCACAAATCGGTAATACAGCAATATTTTGATAACATTGTTTTATTATAAAACAATAGGAATAAACCAACGTACCTACTTATTTCTACAATGATATAAAAACAAAACTCTTCCTTGGCAATCAGATAAATATAACCGAGGAATTATAAATTGGCCCTAAATCTAGGAAAGATTTTCCCTTAGGTGGCTTAGCAGTGCAGTGTCTTAAATTTTTTTTAAAGATGTATTTGTATTATATTTCCTCCCATGTTATAAGATTTTCTTTTCAATACATTCTACTTTCTACTATAATATTATGAATGTGCAAGTTTGTATGTTTGTTACTCAATCACGCAAAATCGGCTGAACGGATTTGGATGAAATTTGGCACACAGATAGTTTAAAACCTGGATTGACACAAAGGATACTTTTTATACCGGTAGTATCTTCCCGTGGGATAATTTTCGCCCTCCACGAGGGCGGAGCCGCTGGCTAATGTATGACTAAAATATCGCCAGATTGTGTCGATGTGTAGTTGTGTACATACTCCCTAAGCACGAAGTCCGTCGTTTCGGTCGAAGTAACGGGCGTTTCCAACTCCGTGTCACTTACGGACAGAATGTTAGTTTGGAGTCCGAAATAAGAATGAATGACAACACGATTTGACAGCTGTCCGCCGATATGTTTTTGCCCGTCCAAAAAAGTAAGTTAATTGGCTGTAGAATTCACTAAGAAGTTTCGAACTACTTTCGGACGGGCCCGCATCTTCGTTGACGGAGTTAGAGAAGGCCCCCAGGTCCTTATTGTTCTCGTTGTGAGCGGGTGTTCAAAACTAAATTCAGTCTAGCACTGTGCTAGCAAGCCATGGTACGTATTCAGAAGGTATCAATTTCTTCGCCGTTATAGACGCCAAACGAATTTTTAACGTTTTAAACTATTTTTAAACCAGTCTTTTGGTTTAAAACGATTTAAAACCACACTTATTGGTTTAGAATATTTATTTTCATAGAATGCACTAAGGCTTCACATGTAGGTAGCGATCTAGATTACACCAACACCCTGATTTAAGATATACTTATCAAGTATATTGTCAAAGTAAATAAAAATAAAATATAAGTAAATTAAAAAAAATATGTAGTGACTGAGTAAAAACCTAATCAAACTATTTATTCATTGAAACTTAGCTACATAAAAAATATTTTTAAATGTAAAATATAATATCAAGATTAATTTTCGACCGTCTAATCATAAAAAGTAGTATTATGTATGGCTTCACATAATAACTTAATAAAATGGTGAATGATTTCAAGTAGTCATTATAACTTTATTTTGAAAGAAAACGTAATTAATGAACCTACAGACCACGTGGTCGTGGTTTTAAACCGTTTTAAACAAATATAAAACGCGTTTTAAACTACGAATTTTGGTTCAAAACGGTTTAATAACAACTAAAGTCGCTGTTATCGAAATCGGCAAGGAGGACTCTATCCATCTTTTTGAGGCTGACTGTAGGTACCTACCTAAACTTGTGAGGTAGGTAGGTACAGCGTCAACAGACATTTAGGTCGGTACAGAGGCCCGGACATCAAGCTATCCCAAACTGTCAAATTTTACCATTTGAACATGAATCTTATGTTTTTGTAATAATGTTGAAAATCTATCAAAGAAATTTGACAGATGGGGTAACTTATATGCTGGCGTCGTTAGACGCTGCTAACGTTCATGTGATTGCTAAGATACCAAGACTAATAATTGACTTGTGAGCTCAAGACTGAAGCGTATGTCGTAACAATTTGCCTACCGCCAATAATTCGGGTCAGATAATTAACTCCAGATAGAGTTGTTAATAAAACTGTTTGATAGCAATGCGGGCTGGTTTGAAACGAGATTGTTTTAGTAAGTACCCGGCCGTAAAGGTCACAGCCATGTCAATATTTTTTATCTGTGGAATATACCGCGCTTCGGTAGCACACTCGAGTCGATTTAGCGGATACCAAGTTACTAATTTTGCAAAAGTTACTCCAAAGCAAACCCTACACTTAAATCTTAACCTAAATAAATTTTTCAAGGGGATTTATACATACTTATTTAGTATTTCATCATCATCGTATCCCAATTTATTTGCGGTCGGCGAAACGTGTCTTTTTTCCAGACTCTCTCTCTCTTTCTCTCTACTAACCATCACTTTCTCTTTCTAACCACATCATCATTCACACTGTCCATCTATCAAGTTTCTGAATGACAATAGCTTACCGAAAAGAACTAGATCGTGTCTACACCATAGAAATATATCTTCTTTCTTATATCTAGGTATAACTAAACCAGCAGGATTAGCATGACGTTTTCTATTTCTACGAAGAATAGACAGTGCTTTTTCAATATACAGTGACATTTCGTTTCTACATTGTTGACATCGCACCGTAGATATCCTTTTACAATCTGTCATTTTGTCTTCCGTTTCTAACGATCTTTGTCTAGGTCCATAGAAATGTAGACTATTCCAGAAGAATATTTCTACCCAAACTGTCAAAATCACACTGACAACAAACTTTCTACTCGACGGCCACATGTACAAAATCATGATTCGTTTAGAACGCATAACTGTGATAATTAATAGAGAAACACAGCTATCTTCTCCTATTGTACATCATTTAGTAAATAGTCATGTCTATTCTTCCGTCGACAAATCGGTGCTCGTGCTAAGCCTGCAGATGGTTTAGTTAGACCAGTTAGCGATCATAAGGAGATACTAAAGATCGCTCTTAGCGATAAGACCGCCCACTGTGTTACCCTCCGTATTTTTTTAACATTGCGTAAGTATATCTGTAATCCACATGGTGTAGGTTAACCTAACCTAAACAATGTTTTGTTATAGTCTATTTTACTACGGTCTATCTTTAAAATATTGATTGAACATGCTATCTTCCACCCGTATTCATAATACTTTTAAGTAGTACGTAGTTTTTGACAGATTGAGATTAGAATGCGAACGTTCATTGAATTGAAGAACGAACTGTCCTTCTAGTTATAAAATAAACTAGCATTCAGTACTAATTAACTCAGCAGGCGCTGAAAAACGTGCAAGAAAAACCCAGACACCCCTTTAAAACATTTTCCTGTCACAGAAATAACCTTTATGGACCTAATTAAATTTCCTTCTACTCCAAGTTACGAAGCATTTCAAAAACCAACTTATTTCCGTGTTTGCTGACGCTTTATTGCCCAAAGCAAAATAACGGCAAATAATGTAAAGCCAAACTTAAAAGGTATTAAGTATGGTTATTGTGTACCTATCAGAAAAAGTTCGACATTGTCTCTGTCACTAATCATGCCTGCAGGTGTGACAATCTATTTTTAAATAATGTGAATGCATGGAATTAGTATGTACTTAATCTCCTCAGGAAGGAGGATCAACTGCCCAAAGGTTCGCGAAGAACAGCTCTGGACAGGAATAACTGAAAGGAAATAGAGGAGAACTATGCTACGAGTATGTCGCAAGATAGCCTAACCTGAGCTAATTTGCTAGGATTCGCAGCAGAAGTTATACTTAATATGGTTAAATGTTTATCTACACAGGGCCCGAGGAAATGAAGACCATTCAAAATAATATTATTCTCCTTCCTCTGCTATCTGATGTGTGACAAAAGTAGGCTTGACAACGAATATTACTAAAAGTTGTTACTACTCCGATAATTTCGCAATTATCATTGGCTGTATAAATATTTATTATAACTCAGATTACGTTGGAGGGTGTGAGGCCAAGCCTCCGAGATGAGGGTCATCTCGCGACCTCGTTATCACTGTTATCAACCCGGAGTTCTCCGTATGTTGTACAATAATATTTATGTGTGTGCGACTGGCGTGTGCAGAGATACTTAACAGAAGGTTAAGTTCGTGAAATGTTTGAAATGGTCGCAGTTTGAAAAACCCCAAAATCTAAATATTAAGAAAAAATAATTTGTGCACTACATGAGAGTTTGTTTAGGCAAATTTCATTTTCATAGCATGGGAACTATGAAAATTTCTGTACGAAAAAAATGTGGAAATTTTGCAGGTGAATGGTGATGTACATTTATTAAATTTGAGATGAAGTGGGTGTTTTACACAGATATAGATAGACCTAGATAACGCAAGAGCATCCACTTTGCGTGCTGCGCTTAAGCTTAAAAAGCTTAACGGGGCCACTGTCGCGTCGAGTCTGAATCGGTGCGCCTCGCTAGTTGAACGTCAGTCAAAAATTCAAAAATGCCTAATTGCGCTGTGATAAATTGTTAAAACTGCACAACTGTGAGCAGAAAAAAGAAAGTTAACGTTTCCTTCCATCGGTAAGTAATTTTATGATTAATAATATGCGTAATTCATTTTAAAATCAATTATTTTTAATCTATTACCGACAGTAATAACAAATTTGAGAAAAACATAGGTCATCGAAAGCATACTGTATATTCGTAACACATTGCGGCTATTACTTGGAGCGGTTGATGTGACGTTCTGTGTTAACAAATCATGATTATCAAAAGAATCGATACTATCGTATTTCGCTTCGGTTTCGGAGTACAGGCGCTTTTATTATTTTTCTATCAATTTTAGCGATTAGTACTGTTCATCCTATACGACACAAACCGATTCTCGAGAATCGATTTCGGAAACAGAGGAATTATTTTGTATTTTATATTAAAATTTATTAACTATGCAGACAATTTTAATAAAATAGAAAATCTGTGGTGTTTTGTTTTAAGTTTGTTGACTATTTATTGATGACTTAAAGACGCTTCCACCTTAGAGTTTTAATGTGGTGTTCCTCAAACGATGGGACACTTAATATCGTGTTTGTCGTGTGCAGGTTACAGATACAGGAACTGATGGACGCCACTACTGGCCCCAAAATCGAAGCAAGCCGAATTCTGGGCCGAGACCATTTAGATTGCCATCGCCATGCTAAGAAGTTTATTTACTCTGGACCTGGACGACTGCAATACCAGAGGCATCGCTAAGTGCTGCCTCCTCAGAAGTTCTTTCAACCTCAGCGCGGTGAAGCTATTTGGCGACAGAAATAAGTACCTATGATGGCAGTACATGCACGGACTAACTCCTTTGTCACAAAGAGTCTACTAATTCAGAAAGTCTTGTGAATTTCAGCCGTAAAAAAGTATAATTTTATCAGTCCACCTATAGTTTTAATGTTTATTATAAATAATTTTTATTACGGGTTATGGCATTGGTAATAAAGAAATGTCCGATAAACGTTTCATGATGTCATCGATATGACTTTAAACATATTTTCCTACATTTTTGTACAAATAATTATATCAGTAGACTTGCGTGTCGTGCTGAAATACGTGTGCACAGCTGCGCGTCTTATGACTGTCTAGAATGTTGATAAAGAGATCATTCTCAATAATGTTTACCTATTCTGTCAGACGCAAGGGACTTTTTAAAGAGAAGTCATAACTTTTCTGCGGGATCGTGAAAATTAACTCAATAAGAACTTAATATATTACAGCATTTCGCAATGAGAGAGCAAAGGTCTAGTGGAATCTACCGCAACTTAGAACTTATAATAGTTTTAGGTCGTTAGTTCGAACCCTGACAGTCGGTTTACCACTGCCGGTGCAATTTTGTCAGGTCCGGTACTCCGATGAGATGCAGTGCGACAGTGGAGCCACATCGCAAAATATGCCCCACCTCTTGTTGTGCTCTCTTTGCACTAACACCTGCACTATGGATGACCTGTGCGAGGCCAACGATAACGCTGTCAAAGTGATAGAATTCTGGTTGAAGTTTGTTTAAACCAACAATTGGAATCATCGACATGACGAAGAAGAAGTGGCTTAACTTTGTATAACTTATTTCATCATCACAGGAATCCCCAGGAACATCGTGAGGAAACCGGCATGTCCTAGAACCAAACATTCGAAGACATGTGCCATCTACCAACTCGCACTGGGCCCGCGTGGTGGATTATGGCTCGCTTCCTCTCACAGAGAGCAGGCTTGTGTCCCAGCAGTGGGAACATTCTAGGCTGCTTATGTGTGTATTCCGCAATGTGAAAATAGGTGCTTAGTTGGTATCCTGGTAAGTTTAAAAAGACTTGAGCATTGTTAACCCTATCGGTCACAGCTATATAGGAGACAGGAAGAAGGCTTTAATTTGACAAATTGGTATAAAGTGGTGTTTATTAAGCTGTGTCTAAGGCTTTGGGTGAAACTTCGTCATTTCGGTAATATTTACCTAACTAGGTATTCACATTGTCCTTCTTATTAATAAACGAGGCGTAATGTTAAGACAACAGTCAATTTACCAGTTTAAGAGTGATGCTAGTTTCCTAAATCCAAGATAAATGTTTGTAAAGTCTTGTCTTTATCGATAAGATAAGAAGTTCCTTAGCTCCGTGATTGTAGCGTAACAAACTTAGAGTAGCAATGGCTTTTATTTTGACAGTCCAACAACATTCATTGCGTTATTTACGTTGTTGAGCAGGCACAATTTTTTAAAAGCAATGGATTAGCAATATCTTTCAAAATAATTCAGATTATAATTATTTTTTTGATAGTATGATTCGCAATTAGGACACTGTTCCACATTTCCTAATGTAAACGGGCGGAATTCAATAATTTTCCTCCTTCGCAATTTCACCGGAACTTCTGCCATCTCCCTGTCCAATACCTGTAACGCAACAGACTCGGCACTCAGCGCCGTCGCGACTGGTCGATCGCGATGTGAAAATAGACAAGTATTTTAATAGTAGAGTTGCGACCACGCCGACTGTTGCATGTTGCATATATCACTAACTACATAAGGTAGTTAGTTTGTGGTGTGTGCAACTAATGGCAAGCGTTTGCTTTTATCTAAATGTAATTCTAGGTGGCAGAAATACCGACCCAGTAACTGAGTTGTGGAGGTCAGATAGGCAGTGGCTCCATGTAAAATACTGGTAATCAGCTGCATCCGGTTAGACTGGACGCCGACCCCAACATAGAACTTAGGAAAAGGTTCGGCAGATGATGAGAAATACCTAATTGTGATGCATGTCTTTTTTATCCGGCTGCGCCAGAAGGAGGGTTATGTTTTTCGAGAGTATGTATGTATAATTGTTTGGCACGCTCTGTAGCCTGAACGGCTCCATGGATTTTAGCTTGAGAGGTGTCGTTAGATTCGTATTTACTGTGAGAGTGACACTGGCTATATCAAAATAAAAAAAACAAAATGGCGGATTTTTGGCGCCAAATTCAAATGTTTGGCACGCTCTGCGGCCTGAACGGCTCGATGGATTTTAGTTTGCGAGGTGTCGTTAGATTCGTAATTACTGTGAAAGTGATATCTTAATTAAAAAAAGTCAGCCGTCTAGTCAGTAGATTGGAGTAATCTGCAATGTATTATAGGTATGTGCTCTGAATTCAATAAGCCTCCATTTCTAGAATGGGTCCCGACTGCTACAATTTATCTGCTTATAAGCATCGCCTTAGCAACTGGCGATTCTTAAGTTAAGTGCAAGCGGGTACAACCTTTTTCTTGTTTTAGGGCTTTTCCATGAATACTCAGAAAAGCAGTCGGGTTTTTTAGTTTTTTAAATTACCGGTTTTTTATTTTAGTTCGTTTTCAGATAGGTATAATTATAAATTCAATATTGATGTTACTAATATTTTGTAACAATATAATTTAAAAGAGTGTCAATGGAGTTTCTTGCCCGTTCTTCTCCATAGGTAGGCACTAGGCTTTGGAATGGACAACTAGCTTCATTCTGCTGACTGACCTACTCCTTTTATTGAAATAAAAGCTTTAAGTTTGATGTTATTTTTTACTTTTAGCTGTGATACCTACCTCACACAAATTCGTATAAGGGTTAGTTCACCCAAGACGCGACGCTGCGCGCACTTTTTAATATGGCAACAGAATATCTAACTTATTTACAACACAAAAAGGTATAATTTCACTACGAGCACGAAAGCGTGTCGAAGAACGCTGAGATGCACCGCGTTGTGCAGCCCGTATACAATATTGTGAAGTAAATATGATCTATTTTGTATCGTGATCTTAAAATGTGCGCGCAGCGTCGCGTCTCGGTGTGAACTGACCCTTGGTAACTTCACTTGCTAAGTACCTACATATCAGTGATAGCCATTTAATATAACATCATCAACGTACAGTGAATAAAATCGTTATTATTGAAGCTAACTCAAAACCACTCATCAACTCGACCAAAATACCCGTTTAAAACCAAAAAATATTTTTTGTAATCGGTTTATAAATGACGAAGTTCTGAGGTAACAAACATTTAAAAAATCAATCGAACTGAGAACCTCGTCCTTTTTTGTAGTCGGTTAAAAATATTGCCTCAACAATTAAATAAAACCACTTACTTTTTAGTTATTCGAGAAAAGAAGAACACCATTTTGATTTTCTTTGCAGTTTACTGCTCCAACAGTTTGATTTCCTGTAACAAAATAAATGTTATTTATTGAAGTGTCGTGAACAAATAAAGAGATACGGAAACACGCGGACGCCGCTTCGGACCTCAAGCGCTCAAAACAAACAAAACAACCGGTCAAGTGCAAGTCGGACTCGCGCACAAAGGGTTTCGTACCATTATCTATAAAACGGCTAAAAATCATGTCTGTTGTATGGGAGCCAGGGGCGCGCGGGCGTACCCTGCGCCCCTTCGTAAATTATCTTCTCGGTCTACACTGAGCAAAGCTAGGTCGCATAACCTTTCTTGACCAATTATAGCCTTCAATAACAAAGGTATTTATTTCAACTTGCTAAAAAATCGCTTGCAATGCTGCAATTTTAAGAGAATTTGAATAGAAATAGGCAGATTTGGAAATACGCTTTCATCCCCGTACTGCATAATATATTCAAGTAGTTCTTTAAATTCCTTTGATGTAGGTAACAGTATGAAATGATTTATTGAAGTTTTTTATAAGAATTGGCGACATTTTGCGCCCCCCTTCGATAGGCGCCCAGGGCTCTTGTCCTGCCTGCCCCACCCTAGGTACGGCACTGATGGGAGCCCCCTTAAATATTTGTTTTATTTTAATTTGATTATTTATTTTTATAGTGAATATACACCGTGACATTTTAGTCGTCTTACAAAGGTGGTCCACTCAATGTATCCGTCATAAAATACTTCTAGGCGCGATTAAAACATCGTTACCATTAATTAAGATAATAGGTACAAAGAAAAATAAATAATGCTTTAGAATTTTGAAACACCCTCCCTGTTAATAATGATTACGTATCTAACGGTAGAAGATATCTACCTACCTACCATTACATTCTATAATTTTTCATCTCCATAACAGTGTGTTTTAAACTACGTTATGCGTCTTAGTGACTGATATATATTTTTTTAATTATGCAAATGTTCAAATATATCTTTTTTTTAAATAAATGATTAGTGGTCATTGTATACATGAAGTGGGCTGCCGTTGTAAGACGTCTAAAATGTCACGGTGTATAACTAAATATTCTGTGAATATTTCAAAAGTCTACCTGTTGCCGTTATCAATTTCGAGCAAACAAAATTACGTTTGATGTATGGGAGCCCCCTTAAATATTTATTTTATTCTGTTTTTTAGTATAAATTGTTGTTATAGCGGCTACAGAAATACATCATCTGTGAAAATTTCAACCGTCTAACTATCACGGTTCATGAGATACAGCCTGGTGACAGACGGACAGATAGACAGGCAACTGAAGGAACACGGGTGGGTTTTAGTCAGTAAAAGTCTGACACGCTCTATTTTTCACGCAAAGGAAAACTCTTACTGGAAAACTTCTTTTGATGTTGGGATGTTTTTGCGTCGTTGGCGTTCGAATTGCAAAAACTAACTAAACACGGTATCAAATGTATAGTACATACTAATTCCATGCAAATCTCATAGTAATTTAGCCACGTTTATAAGTCTGTGAATTTAGCATGCTGCGATTGAAATCACAAAAGCCGACTAAAACATTCCTGATGTATGTAGGTACCTACAGACACCAGCACATCAAGCTACCCCAATCTGTCAAATTTCTTTGATAGTTTTCAACCCTATTGCAAAATGATAAGGTTCATGTTCAATTGGGAAAATATGACAGTTGGGTTTAGCTTGATGTGCTGGCGTCTGTACAGCAAATACCTTATAATAGGCTGTCAGACATCCATATTTAATCTCTGTTACATAGAAAGGCCTGACGAGATTTGTTCACACACAACCTGCCAATTCCTGAGCTGTCACCACGTGAAATGTCAAAGCCTAACACAATTTCCCGGAGCACTCCGGGATAACCGGAAATCCGGGTAGCTAGTGAAAATCAATGGTAACATGCACTGGTCGGCCCGGTTTGGCGTCGAGTAGCAAATTGAGTTATTTGGTACATGTCAGGTCAATTATTTCGTAGTGTTTAAACACAATTTTGGAAAATATTCTCGCCTGTAAGTAATTTAAAAGTATTGGTACTGGCAGGAATACAAATTAACACTTATAAAAATTGCATATTACTAATATTTTGATTCAATATTGTCGTTGCGTCTATATAAGTTCCTTTTTTCTGTTTTAGCGTAGTAGGTACCTTCTAAGGTTGGACCGGACAGGATAAGACAGTCGATACGTTTCGTCAGAAGCCCGAAAGTCTGACAACCAGTCTTACCAAGGGTTATCGCACACTAACCGGGTTGTGGAGGTCAGATAGGCAGTCGCTCCATGTAAAATACTGGTAGATATTCAGCTACATGCGGTAAGACTGGAAACCGACCTCAACATGTTTGGGAAAAAGCTAGGCAGATGATGTATGACTATCTTTATTGAAGCACTAGTTTAAGCCAGCAGCTTCGCCCGCGTTGAGGTCGGATATTATCCCACGGAAACGTACAGCCGGAATGAAAAGTATCCTATATGTTAATCCAGGTTATAAACTACATGTGTGCCAAATTTCATCCAAATCTGTTCAGCCGTTTTTGCGTGATTGAGTAACAAACATCCAAACATCTAAATATACAAACTTCCACATTTTTATTATTAGGATTAAGATTTTTGAATTGATTGATTGTCAAAGCGCCATCCAACATTGGAAAATGTGTTTCATTTGGAGGGTGTGTACTAAAAAAGGTTTTTCCGAAACTCAACCCCTTAGCTGAAAACATGGTGGAGAATGAAGCCCACAGACAATAACCGTGTAGAAACTATAAATATAGGTAATATCAAAGCAAAATAAATCAATACCCTTAATTCAGTCTGCCTCGTATTTTTTTCTGAGAATTTTCTCGGCTGGACTTTAAAGTTCAATAACTTCTTTTTAATAAATATTTCCGCTAGGTAGGTAGGTTTGAACTTGAGAAGGACGTAAGGATCTTTACTTAGGAGAAGTACTACGGGCTTGTGGGTAAGTAATTTGTCGCACGGGTCGATCGATCAGGTTAAGCTGCGCTTGCCGCGGTTGGTCCGTGGATGGGTGACCATCTTTACATACCAAGATCCTCCGTCCCTCGGAAAGCACGTTAAACCGTTGGTCCCGGCTGTCATTTGTGGCTCTTTGACAGTCGTTACGGGTCGTCAGAAGCCCGAAAGTCTGACAACCAGTCTTACGAAGGAGTGTCGTATTACCCAGTAACTGTGATGTAGAGATGGGGGCCGACCATGACTTTGGCCGACTAGCCGACTAGTCGGCCAAGCCGATCATCGCTTTCGATTGAGTTCGGGTAACTTCGATAATGTTCGTGACTAAACTTTCAGCTCGTAGGTGAGTGTACGGCGCGGCGGTCGCCCGGTTGTTTAATTTGCATTTATTCTGTTATTGTATACGTGCGAGCTGACGTTTCTTCCTATCCTAATTTCATGTCCAATTCTAGATTGCGCTGAAACTGATTCTATAATAAAAAACAATAACAGTAAAGATTTCAATTTGATTTCATTCACCGTCTTTAAAATTTTTAAGCATATTAATACGAGTAAAAAATGGGCCGACTGGTCGGCGGGTTTTGCCGACTAGTAGTCGACTAATCGCTGACTACAAATATGGCCGACTAGTCGGTACATCACTACTGGGTTGCGGAGGCCAGATAGGCAATCGCTCTATGTAAAATGCTAGTATTCAGCTGCAACCGGTTAGACTGGGAGCTGACCCCAACCTATTTGGGAAAAGCCTAGGCAGATAGATAATAGGTGGTAGTATTTCATAACTTATTAATCTTATTATACATACATAAACTCACGCCTTCGTCCCATGGGTTAGACAGAAAATAAAGAACGCCACCTACTACAATTTTATTTGCCTACAATACTAAGATAGGTATATCACCTGTGAAGAAAGCGTCAATACAATTATAGATTTGGCAATACATCGGTTCTTTATTTAAAAACGGAATGGGATTACAAACGATGTCGCCTTGTCGTTGGGCGGTTGTTTATTTTAAAACGTATAATAATATTATTATTTATGTGCAACGGCAAAACCATTATGACCTGGAACCTAGTTATTTGAAATTCTCAAATGAAAGTGTATGAAATTGCCCTAAGGCCGGCCCCTTATTACTACAGGATAGAACAGAAGCAGCGGAAAAGTATACTTCGTCGCAGTCCGAGGGACTTCGCGTCTCTAAAGGTTATCTTTCTTCAATCATGAAAAATATTTAGCCAACGATTGAAAATATATATGAAGGTATAACCTATTTTTTCAATCGAAGGCAGAATATTAAAAAAAAAGGTATAACCTATCAGAGGCGAGGTGCAAGACTTCGTCGAGCTCGATTCGTTTTCTCTTGCAGCTTACGTCATCTTTATTTGAAAATGTTTCTGCAATAGTCGACTAAATAACTCCTATTTCTGTATCAACGAATGGTCAAAAGATAACGTCATCTATCCGAGGTGCATGTCGGTAATTGTCATGCACGCTTCGCTCGGTGTCGCATCCTGGGTTGCTTTATCATCATTATATCAAACGCCAAAAGCTTTTCTGTTTCACAAAAAATCTCTAAGCATACAAAACCAGATTTTTCCGAGAAAATCGCCCAAACCAAGACGTTCTTATTAACAAGATTTTCCCTTGGGTATGATTTAAACCATTGAGCCTGATTTTGAATAAACACAACTCAGTCCGGTGCCAAGTTGTAATTTTTGTATTAAGAACCCAAATCAAAATAAAGTATATCTTGCCCACATCAATTATTTGTCTTGCTCCACCACTACACCGTGAAATTGAAATGGTTGTTTTCCCGCGGCGAAAAGGTTTTGTCTCGGTAACACAATCGTTTTATAAACAAATAAAATATTAGAAACAAAAAATGGCAGATTAACCATTGTGAAAAATCACCACGTGCGAGAGTTTATTTTGCTTTGAACATTTATGCACCGCTGTTCCCTTTGTCAGCGGCGCGTGCGATTAGAGTAGCACCTACAAGTTACCTCTAGTGTTCCTATTGAGTAGTGTTTTACCGAGTTGATGAATATTTTTTTTATTATTTTAAAACAAAAAAAAACTTTATTTTTTCCTTTCACTCTACGCTTCGAAAAGTTGTTCTGCCGCGGGAAAACAATTTTAAAATTTCACGGTGTATATTACTTAGTATTGTTTGTTGCATACTTAGCATCTACGGTTCAGAATTATTGGTCATTGATCGTCCATGTTTCTATTTTCCCTTATTAACGGCAGCGGCCGTCAGGCAATAACTCGGAATTTTACAAAACGTCCGGAAAACACCAGACTTCATTAAAAGTAAATTAATATAATTAATTAATTAACGGGGGGTCCGTTTAATGTAATTAGGTATAGACGACCGGCATGGCCGCCCAACGCCCTAAGTGATGGATGCATGTATGGGGAACTATTGATGTTATGGTTGATCTGAAGGGTGCCTATGATGTATTGATTACTGGATTTTGACTATGTCTGCATTGAAATATTGGTAGAGTATGAATTTTGGTAATATCAAGTAGTTTTTATGCATTTTGTATCTAATTTCGACGGACATGGTCCCACTCCTAGGACACAGGCCTCCTCTCGAAGAGAGGGAGATGGCTGTTGTTTAACGCAAGGGCCCAGTACGGGTTTGAAGGTACTAGGACATGCCGGTTTCCTCCACCGTTTTTATAGAAGTGATGATGATATTGTTTACACAAAGTAGTGTGTTACTCAGTAGCAAGTTTTACACAATCAACTACGAACTATAATTCACACTCAGTCTGTTTTTGGGCAGGGTAATATCTTTATCACTGACTAGTTCATAATATAGTGCATGTTAAAAAATGATTATTCAATTAACCGCACTATTCAAATCAACTGTCAGTTAATTACTCAATATTTTATGGATAGATACTGAATTATTGTTTTAAAAATCAAATAAATTATAATGGGACAATAAATACAAAGAGTATTATTTAGACGTTAATGAGAATATTTGAAAGTAATTTAGGAATAATTAAGCAACTATACCATACATTTTGACCGCGTAGGTATTGCACTTTTCTATGAAACAGCACATTTTTTTTTGTAAAACCGACGTAAAATTTCTGGGCTAGGGGGTCTGGAATGATATGTTGAATTCATGGTAACAGTTTGCGCACTGAATAAAAACTTATCTTGTTTATTCTTTCCGTTACACGTTGTATAGAAGGGAGATCCTCCCTTCCTACGACACGACGCGTGTTGAGTCTGGCGAACTGCTGCCCGACGGTTAGGGGTTTCTGTATTCCATATACAGTATTTAATTTTAAGCTAGCTTCTGACCATGATCTTCTGACTTCACCCGCATGGTAGTCAACTATACTATAAACCATACTCTATGGCACTCGGCAATAGTGTAGGTTTCTGCCAGTGAAAGAAATCTCGAAATCATAAATCTTTATTTATCTCAAAATCATATGATACAGACAATGGTTAATAGAAATACACAATCTTAGATAGAGAAAGGTGTCTGAGATAAGAGGATCCTGATTACAGATCACCCGGCAATCGGATAGTATCGACTTGCAGAGATTACCCCAACAAAAAAAAACTTACAAACTGTACCGCTTTATAATATTAGTGTAGACAAGCTACCAGTGCCCGATGGTATTTCCCATCGGCTGAAATGACTTCCACTCGAACTTGCATCCCCTATTTTTAAACATATTAGGGGATGAATTTTCAAAATCTTCCTGGCTCACCGCTCATTAAATGAACAAACAATTCATGTTTCAGGCTGCGCGTTATTCGTCAGTGAATTTTAGATGTTTGATTACTAGATTACGAAGGAGCCGGTAATAGTACAACCTCCATACATCAGTAGATACTTATAGTATAATTAAACACTTTAAAATTTAACACGTTTGGAGTGGTACGTACTAAGTATAATGTTTAGTAGGTATGTGAACGCGATACTAATATCGGCTAAAGGGCACGCCCTTCGTTGAATAGGTAATACACGTGGTAATACAGTTCGCGCGGTAAACTCTGTTATCGCGATGCAGGATTCTATGTCATAAGTGGCGCCATCTATCCCGCGTCATGCGTGCTACGGACTTGTTATTATGAAGATAGTAGTAGTCGCCACACGACTACCTTGTTTGTGTTATGGGACGCTAGAGGAAGTCCTCTTAATCCTCTTATCCTCTAGCGTCCAACCCAGAATTTCATACTTAGAAGTCTAAGCATAGGGTTCTAGGTTGGATCCACAGGTCGCGCAGTGGTATCTTAGTAAATCGTAAATTCTCTCAGAGAAACGAGATGCTCCGACTGGTTAGCTCCTCCTAGACTAGTTTTATTTTTATATTCGGCTGAATAAAAAAATTAAAACTAGTTTAGGCAGGGCATACGATGCCAAATATAACAAAAACCTGATATTAAATGCTAAAATAATTTGATAACGTGAACACGGAAATCGTTGTTGTGTTAAAAATGTCACGACTGGTCACCAACTTTCAAAAGGTTATTTTTAACACGTTTATAAAATAATTTAATGTTAAATATTGCGTTCCTTTGTGTAGACTTAGCATCTCGTTACTGTCATATTTGCATGGCGATTTATGTAAAAAAAAAATGTAAAAAAATAATAATAAAACAGATCCCAAGAAAGCGGGTTTTTTTTTGGGTGGGAAATCGTCAAATAACTTCTCCCGCTCTGGGTGGAGCAAGAGCGCGTGTCAGACTTTTACTGACTAAAACCCACCCGTGTTCCCTCAGTTGCCTGTGTGCCAGGGGCCGAGGTATCTCTTTCGAACAACCCGCACCCCTGGCAGGCATCGGCCCTTGCGGGCCCCATCAGTTGGTGCTGGCATCTCTTTGAGACGCGCGTGGAACACAACGCGCTGTCGACCCGGGCTTGATCCTTACCGGACAGCGAGCTACCCAGTACTCGCCGTCCCCAAGCCCGCGCCTACGATGCCCGGGAAATCAGCCTGGGATTCCCAACGCCCAGGGCGTCTTCTGCGGCGACTAAGGCCGTGAGGGCGCATATACGGCCTCTCCCTCACGTGCGCTGCCTCACTCTTCGCGAGCATCACTGCTTCGCAGAAGGAGGTGACGGCTACCCACGCTCTCTCGCTCCGTACCATGGCCTGGACCAGAGCCGGACGCGAGAGATCCCCGCCGCCGATCGCCTCCACGAGGAAGAGACTGGGGTAAGTGGCTTCCTCTATCATAAACACAGTGACCGGCCCTGTGCTGCCCGCATCCTGGGATTCGAGCGACCTTGACTAGATCATCGGTCAACCTTGAAAATTATAACAATGTGCGTATAAAACTATAAAAAAATTCCATCATCATCATCTGTCTAGCCTTTTCCCAACAATGTTGGGGTCGGCTTCCAGTCTAACCAGATGCAGCTGAATACCAGAAATTTACATGGAGCGACTGTCTATCTGACCACAACCCAGTTTCTGGGTAGCACGATATCTCTTGATAAGACTGGTTGTCAGAGGTTGGGGCTTCTGACGACCGGTAACGACTGTCATAGATCTACGAATGACAGCCGGGACCAACGGATTAACGTGCTTTCCGAGACATGCAGGGGTGTTGGTATGTGAAGATGGTCACCCATCATAACATCACTCCCACTACATAACGACGTTAAAGTAGTTTATTTAAGGCGTTCTGCCAGTCTTTTTAATCGACCGGTCTGTGGGTGTCACACACGAGCCGAGCCTACAACGTCCTGCGTGTGCAATATGACAACGCCTTCCGTTGTAGTGCGTCGAGCATTTTTGCGGAAACACATACAGATGGCTTTAATGCCATTATGAGAAAGACAGCAGCATCCCGACTACAAACAACGTTTACGTAACTGTCGAAATGGCATCCTGAAAATGATTGTTGCGAGACTAGACTGCCTCATACAGAGGCACCTGGTACAGGTGGCTTTAGATGTAATACGGTAAAGAAACTCAGAGTTATCTACTAGCATTACTAACATAGCAGATAAGCACAAATTGTTACTAACTAATTACTAACAATCTATGGACTGTAACGTCTGATTTTTTTTTATAGCGTCACTCTTAACTTAAGAGTGACGTTATACAGCTTAAGAGTCTTAAGCTGTATTTTCCCGAAGGGATAGGCAGAGGTGTATTTATTTATTTATTTATTTATTTACTGTGTGTACCTACTAAAAACAGCCAAATTTCGTAAATTATGTTTAACTTTGATATTATTATAATTGGGAACGAATCCAGATTCTGAGAAATTCTTGATGGAAAATCCAAATAACACTTGGCCCGGCCTGGTAACCCAACCCACGACTTCATGCCCAGCACCAGCGTTTGGGATCATTAGACCAACGAGGATTTTTTAGCTAAAACAGTTGGTTGCAGATATTTTTAGCTGTCCGCTCGACATTCAACAAAATATACATTATTATCTTATCAAAATATTACGTTTTATAAATATTTCTTCCGCCTCTTCACTTAAATTATTTGAGTATGGAGGAAAATATCATTCTATGACGTCAAAGCAGTCAGCTGTTTACACTTTCAGCCAAAAAATTACGCATTAGTAAATTGTTATCAAACACAAATAGAAATTATAGACCTTGATGCTTCAAGAATCAGATGATAAGTTCGGATGATAAAAATCATGTTGCTTATGGCGACGATTTTCAAGGTTAGGCTCAAAACTAAAAATATTTTGATTTCGATTATTAGATAAAGGAACTTTATCTGTTTTAACAGTTCCAGGGACGATTTAGAAAAAAACTGTTCTTAAAATATAAGTAGTCGAAGCCCAATAAAATGAACTATTTTTAATGAATAATTATCTTTTTAATGTAGTAGGTACCTGTAGCGTTAGTTAGCTGAATAATTACCTGACACACTACCTGTTTAGGCCCTGTCCGTACCACGATTTTTATCGCTATTCTGTAACACATTGAATCTTATGGGAGTAACCGCACTGCATGGCCGGTAAAAAACTCGCACGGAAAAAAGTCTGTGATTTGATGCAAATTGAACGCGATGCGGTGCGGATTTTTTCCGCGCGAATATTTTGTGTACTATGAATTAGTTATGTACAGTAGCTGTGTAGTGTGTACCTACTGCTTATTTATGACTATATTTTATTAATAATGTTCTGTGTGATCATACGGAGACGTAATAATATCCTATCTGCTTTAAAACATGTACCTACTGATTATTCTGTTTTAGATGTGGTTAACGATTATTTCAACGTTATACTGGTTTACTTTCACTCTTTCGTCAAGGGAACACCGTCACCCCCGCCTACAACACCTGACTCACGGTATATTTAACAGTATTGTTGTGGTATTATAATATCGTTTCGCCTGCATCTTCGCCTACGAGATTTTTCGAAACCTATAGGGTTATCATAAGTAGAACAAATGGACATATTTTACCTATCCATAAAATCCATAATGCGGAAGTACCTACCTGTTTGTCCGTGAGTTACTTGTCCACGCCTAAACCGATGATTTTTATATTTGACATTTTAATAGGTACTTACCTACTTATGTTGCCTGGGACCTGGAGGAGGGCATGGGCTACTTTTTCTCCTAGTTATTTTGTTGGTGCCTACTTATTAAAAATAATAAACCAACGTGTCGACTTGAGAAGATCCTCCTTTTTTCGTTGGGGTTCAGCGGTGTGCTTTACTACCTACTTAATGCCCGAAACTATTGTTGTCCATTTAGCTGTGATTCCGAAACAAATGAACAACTAAATGGAATTCTAGACTTCTGCTTATTATCTGCCCGAAGCTGACGCAAAGATGTTTTATTGATAAACAAAAACAACGCATCTAAATATTCTAGATCATTTCATGGAATTATCAATTAAAATAATATCTAACAAATTAGTAAGTATTGAACCTTTTCACCCGGATTTAAACACAGATAACTGTGTAAAGTCAATTAGTAGTATATTTTAATGAGTTTTTCTCGCATTTTCTTATCAGCGCTCATGGAATATTTGCGATTTATTTGTATTTTAAGCTCGGATGCACGTTTACAAATAACGACGCATTTCTTGATAAGTAGCCACCCGTCTCTGCTACGTAAGGACAAAACATCAAGGTTTCTTTATTAGTATGTAGTGTAATATTAATATAATATTATACATAAAAGCCTTCCGGAATAAATTCACAATTCAATTCAATTTATTTCAGTAACAATTCACATCGCGTTCGAATTTAATCCAGCATGAAACATAACCGTATCAGAAATATAAAAGAATATATGTAAATATAAATACAGGCAAATAAATTAAAAATTAGAAAGTAATATATATATGATAACAAAAAATTAAAAATAAAATACTTAAATAAACCACATGTCCACAAGTTGAAAACCGCATCAGTATCCGTCGCATAGTCTAGAAGGACAACAACAAGAAAAAATTGAGTTCACCTTAACCTAGCTACCTAAGCAATAATGAAATTTACGGCGATCTAAAAAGGTTTTCTTTACCATCCAGATAAACTGGAGAAACAAATTGTGAAAACTAAGAAAAATATGTTTTTAAAACCAAAGTGCCCGATTATAAATAAACCGACGTATCTACCCAGTTTAATAGAATTTCTACGTGAAAAATGGGTGAAAAATCTACGACTTTCTAGAATTTACACTTCATCATCTAATTTTGGAAAATTTATGAGCTCACAATGTCCTATGAGAACTATTTACCTTAGAAGCACTCAGGTACCACTAGGTTGATACTTCTGCGGTACTTTAGTTATAATATGGTACCCTAGAGAGTACCAACACACGGGTTTTGCATCGGTAGATAATGTATTTTGAATGCTTCTAAAAGGTGTCATAGACAAGATAATAAAGAATGGGTTGTCTATGGTATAAAAATAAATGGAAAAATATGACGTGTAGACGTTGACGTCGAGGTTTTGTTTTGAACAAAATAAATATTAAGACAATGGTTAATTATCTTATGTTTACATTAACTGTAACTACGTAGGGACCTATTTACCATGTTTTGTAAAACCATACAGATGCTCTATTGTAATGTTACTGTCATATTGTTTTAAAACGGTCAAGGTATCGGTAAGGTGTACCTACATGGGTGAATTTCCCAAGTTTTTCTTAATAGAAAGTAGATATAGTACTTCAACCTCTAAGCTACCCATTCCCCGGGTTCCTTGTGGCATTATGCCACAATATATTTCTTTATTGTGTTAATATTTTCATTTCGGTGGCGTACATCTCATTTCGGTGGCAAGATATACAATTTCGGTGGAACGCTTATCATTTCGGTGGCATTTAAAATAAATCTCAAATATGACGTATGTTTCTAACGATATTTTGATCCCATCTAACAGAAATTATTTAAAATAACAATTTAAAGTTAAAAACAAATACTGAAATCCTAAAATTAAAAAAAACACTGAAATGAGAAAAAACACGATACGATTTCTCATGGAATTTGCGATATTATTTTATAATGCACATTTTCACTGACATAATTATATCAGTATCAGGATCAGAAACAAACAGGTGTTTTTTATCCATAAGAAAAAATGCTTGGTGTTGATTTTTTTTTGGGTCCTTGAAGTAAAGTAGGTATGGCTATTTTTGGTATCTTTTGCCTCATTTTTGTCTAAATCCTTAGGTCAATTTATACCATAGACAAAATAATTTGAAAGGTCAGCGTCAGGCGCAGCGCTGAGGCACGTACATAGAGGAGCGTAATATACTAAGTATAATTAACTCTTTTTTTTTAAGGGAAAACTTCTTTATGCGCGTTGGGTATTTTTTGAGATGGAAAAACAACTGAACTCGCGACACCGTTATCGACACGTTAATCTGTATATAAAATAGTGCCAATTCAAAAAATACACACCTAATTGTTCAAGGTTTCATTTCTGTCGGCACTCCCGGAGTGCCACTGTTTTTGTAATTTAATTGTCTAATTTTGTTGCCTAGGTCAAATAAATTAACTTTCTTTTGAGGGGGGCGCGATTAAATAATAACAAGCGCACGGGTCGATCTTCAAGGTAAAGCATCGCTTGCCCAGTGTTGGTCGATCCGTGGATGAATCTTATTGGAGTAACACCAACAACCTCTTAAGAGGTCATTGTACTCATCATTATGAACAACTTTTACTATGAAGAGTTTGTTGGTGTTTTTCCAATAACCCTGTATGTTATTGAGATAACTTAGGCAAAATGCAGTCAGAAAATGTTAGTTTTAGGTTCATGAAATAACAAAATAAATTTTAAAATACAATTTAAAGAGTTCAGTTTTTTAAATCTGTTTTTGAACACCATGAAATAGTAGCCGCCATGTTATTACATCATACGGCATGTCAAAAGAGCAACTTTGTACTTTTATTATTTTCGTAACCAAATTAATTTTTATTTAAATAAGATTTTGCATTCAGTTATAGCAAACCAACAATAAGCAGAAAAATAACTCATTTTTAAAATTAAGTATAAACAATTATTATATGATTATTATATGAAATATCAGCGAATTTGTTTATATAGCAAACTGACGTCATACGATACCCACAGCACATAGCAATATGGCGTCCACTACGTCCAGCGTTATCGTCAAATTACGCGCGAAATTTGAAAATATAAAATACTTTTCAAATGGTTGTAATACCCTATTGTGCCCGGCTGTTGTTCGTAGATCTTTGGCTGTCGTTGCGGGTAGTTAGACGCCCGAAACTCTGACCAACAGTCTTGCCAAGGGGTATCGTGTTACCCAGTAACTAGGTTGTGGAGGTCAGATAGGCAGTAGACCATGCAAAATACTGGTATCAAGCTGCATCTGGTTTGACAGTAAGTCGACCCCAACAAAGTTGGGAAAATGCTAGGCAAATTGGCATATATGACTACTTTTTATGTATATCAATGGCTAGTCATCTTTCTTTTCGTAACTTTGAAATAATCTTACGCAACATCACGACACTTCTACAAATTCCAAAGACAATCAGAACGCCCCTCGATAATAGAGCTGCAGCGTTGTCAACAAGTAGCTACGTCACAACGGCCAGTGTTATCAATGTGTGGCTTCTCGGCTCAATTACATCATGCTGTTGTGTTGATAACGCGTTGACTTCGCACTCGGGGCGCTGGGAGGCTCGCCCTATTGACTATAATGACAAATGTATGTATTTGAGTTGGTTGTTTTTGTGGAAAACTTGGAGAATTGTGTGTAAAGATGAGTTTCTATGTTTTTACCCGACTGCGCTAGGAGGTTATGTTTTCGAGTGTATGTATGTATGCATGTGGATTTCACTGTCGCGCTCTGTAGCATAAGCGGCTTGATGGATTTTAGCTTGAGAGGCGTCGTTAGAGTCGTTTCAATTGTGAGTGTGACACTGGGTATATTAAACTTATGCCAATTAAAATGGCCGATTTTTGGCGCCATACTTCATGTGTGTAAATACATACTGACCAGCAGCCTAATTGCGTAAAAAGTATCAATCATAATCTGAACCACTTTGAAGGATAATTGCTCATCCATTGCTTCAATTATGTTCAAAAAAATTGTCCGTTAGACAACGTAACTAACGCAAGGAATGTTGTTGAACTATCAAAATGAATGCCATTCTACTGTGTGTTACGCAATTACCCCTCAGCAGAAATGAGTTTCTTTTTGAGAGTTCAACATTATACATTGCGTTATTTACATTGAGCAGACAAATTTTTAAACCTGTGAAGCAATGGATTAGCAATATCTTTCAAAATTATTCAGATTGATAGTACAATTTAGGTTAGTTAATAATTTTTAAACATTAACTATAGAAGAAGAAATTTATTATAAATTGTAAAACCCTCAAACTCCATTTGAGGGTTTTACAATTTATAATAAATTACCATCAGTAATTAATATAAAAAGAACAAAGTTATGCCCAGTTCAAAAAGCTACTAAAGACACAATTAATACACACAAACAAGTTAATAAAAATAAAAAATACTGCATTATACCTATATACAGGGTTATTGGAAAACACCAACAACCTCTTAAGAGGTCTTTGTGCTCATCATTATGTTCGTATAACTACTCATCAAAATGTAGGGAACAGCTGATTTTTTTTCACGATTTCAGGTTTGGTCCCATAGTAAAAGTTGTTCATAATGATGAGTAGATACAATGACCTCTTAAGAGGTTGTTGGTGTTATTAACATAAATAAAATAATCAGTACTTGTATTTAACATACATAAAATACACACATACTATATAGCTACCTCTAAATTGAAAATATACATTAGTAATTACTTTAATTAAACAAAAACAAATAAAATCCAATACTCAAAATGGTTTATACACCATGTATGTACCTACCTAAAATATATAAATAAAACAATAAACTAAAAATAAAATAGTATTATAATAATAAACTTGCTAACAACAGACTATGCCATCAATGCCACATCTAGTAAAAATCAAATTCATACATCCATGTTGTGCTTGGTTAACTTACGATCGAGTTTACGTTATCTGTTTACCCACATTTTTTCTATTTTATTTTGTTATTTTATATACGTATATCTGTGCGCTCTAATTATTAATCTTAGTTTTAGATATTGTTTCTTAGTAAGTGAATCATGTATGCAATATTTTATAAGAAATAAAGTTGTTCTTAAACCTAAAACATCTTTCATATCACCACGCCTGTATTCCCTGAATGATTGGGCAGAGGTTTAAAAAGCGATTTTACAAATGACTAACAAACCACTTGATAAAATAATAGTACCAGTCAAATAGGTATGGCAGTTTTTCTTGACACGTACGTATCTATTAGAACCTATTTTAAAGTTTTCCAGCAAATAACAGGTCCATCCTAAAAGGAACTATCTGAAACCAGTTCCGTAATGTCGCCTCGCTACCAGTTTGGCGTCTTTACGTTACCAACCGACGCCTGCGCAGTTCATCATACGACCTATTGGAAAACCTGATTGTCACGTTAGGCACTTGTCCCGCCCACCCCACCACGCACCGGCGATTGGCGAGAAGAGTGATGAGTAGAATTAGCTACGGCGAGTAACGAGTAGCGAGTGCGTGACGGCAACGAGCGATTACTCGCCTGTACATATTTTAGAAAATTTGAATTAAAACAACCCAGAAAATGGAAGAAAAAATATACTGTACGAGGGAACAAAATTGTACAATGAACTACCTGATTATGTAACCAATAGTCACACCATATAATATCTGTCACCGTAAAATTGTAAGTGTCGTTAGATTATAATCTATCTCGTCAGATTGTGAACTGTCGAAAGATGGTGAGCCGTAACGTACCTACTGCTTACACTTTAACGCATAATTTTTCGGTAGATTATTTAAATTTATAATAATCTATCGAAGCGAAACCGTCAAATTGTGAACTGGTTTCAAGCCGTCTTGACACCAAGTCACAATTTGACGGTTTCACTATCCGTATAGTACCTTGCGCTATTACTAAATAGTCAAGTAACTGCCTCTAACTTGGAAGTAGCGCTCGCCGAACGCTGCCGCGGCACCGCCGCTCGCTTCGCTCGCTCGGCTCGCGTGCGGCTGGTCGCAATTCAATCCTAACCTAACCTATTCTGTCGGTAAGCAGTATGGTGCCGATTTGTCGACGGAAGAATAGACATGACTGTTAATTAAATTATGTACAATAGGAGAATATGGCTATATTTTTCTATTAATTATCACAGTTATGCGTTCTAAACGAATCATGATTTTGTAGATAATCGTATACACTTTGTGGACGTCGAGTAGAAAGTTTGTTCTCAGTGTGATTTTGACAGTTTGGGAAGAAATATTCTTCTGAAATAGTCTACATTTATAAGGACCAAGACAAAGATCGTTAGAAACGAAAAACAAAATGACAGATTGTAAAAGGATACCTACGGTGCGATGTCAAAAATGGAGATACGAAATGTCACTTTGTATTGAAAAAGCACTGTCTATTCTTCGTAGAAATAGATAGCGTCATGATAAGCCTTCTGTTCACAATTTATCGAAGTTTATAATCTCGCGAGATAGATTATAAACTACCGGTGACATAATACTCATATTTTAAATTCGAAAGTAACTCTGTCTATGTTACCTTTGCGCGCCTAAACCACTGAACGGATTTCGATAAAATTTGAACTATGGCTACTTTTATTCCAATATCACGTTTCCGTGGGGTAATTTCCATCATCCACGTGGGTGACGCCGCGGGCAGAAGCTAATATTAAGTAAGTATATAAAACAAAGATAAATAAGACTGCTGGTATGTATTAGATTTACTGGAAGAAGCCGCGTGTATTAAGTTTTGTTTATTAGTTGATAGTGGTGTGTATTCTTTGAATGTTAGTAATTAATAGTAATTAAAAGATTATTACTAGCTATCCGTTTCTCTAAGTAAGCATTCGGTTCGCTGATACACCAAATAATGACGATCTACCGTTAGAATAATTATAAAACTGCACTTTATTAACAACGTTATTTGCTTAGGTTATAATAGAATGATTAAATACGATTCATAAGGGTTAAATAGTGATTGAATAGTACCGGCTGCCTATTGTAGGTAGCTATGATTTCATAATAACTTCTTAATCCTTTTTTACTTTTTTTTTATTTTTATGTTTGTGGTGTTTTTATCAATGAAAATTAAAATACGTACTATTCGTGTGGCAAGTGCTCTTTTCTTTACATTATGCTACAAAAAAATTAACAGTAGGTAGGTATAAAACAGTTCCTTTCAAAAGTTATTTGTGAAATTGTTAGCGCATTGTAAGTCCGCATAAAGTTGTGAAGAATTTGACGTAAAATGTCTATTTACAGAGCCAGGAAATTATATTTTCAGAATCGAAAAGTTTTAAATATTTCACGATTTTGCTATTTCCTCGATCCTCGACAAGCAAATAAATATCAAGTTCGTTTATATAAATAAATGATTAAGTATAATTAATATAATTACTTATATGTAATTGTTTTTATTTGTTGCAACCAGGAAGCATACCTAGTAGCCATATTAATATTAATATTGATTCCATTCAAGTATTTATGCAGGCACAATTTATTAGTGTAGGGTAGTTGACTACTGATTTGACATCTAGTCTGACAGTTGAGCAAAAGGCAAATGACACTGACATTTATGCGCAAAAAAACACGTTTCGCGAATTTGACAGTAGGTTTTTTTTGTGAGAAAAAGGAGATAAATGTTGCTAAGTATAGAATTATGAAATTAAACGTAAGTTGCATATTTGTAAGGAGCGGAAACTAGTAATAAACGAACAATCAATCTTATTTTCTAAGTAACACAATAGAAATCAGTTCTATCAGCCTAGTAAAAGTGATAACGTTGTTTATTTTGAAACGATCACATCCAAGAATGTTATTATTTCCAGCATTTGTATTACTGTGCGACTTCAAGCGATAACCTTGCGTCATTTTCTATGCACGTTCTATATTTAAACCCGAGGAAAGTCTTCCTTATTTAAACGTCAACCATCGACAAAAAAAACAACACAATAAAAAAAACATGAGGCCATAACTTACCTTTTCTCAGTTAACGGTGCGCGAATGAAAACCGGATTTCTACTTCACGATGCAGTTTCACGTTATTAACGATTTTTTATTTAAAAAAAAAATGCGCAAGACGTGTAGTAGGCGGTCGACGCACTAGTGTACTGCTGTAAACAGCATCGAGATGGTACAATTACTTGCCAGGCAGCGCTATCAGTGATGCGTCGTCTTGTGATTGTGGCTGCCAAAACTCAAAGCGTTCGTAGATAGGTCAAGGCCGCAGGTGGCGACACTATTGTCGATGGTTGATTTATATGATAAATGATAAGACACACACGCCTTCGTAAAATACTTATGAATTAAACAATAATAACAAGGTAGGTACCTTTATTATGATTTTTTTTTCAAAAGGTCATAAATGTATTGCCGACAACCAAGACGACGACTAACAAAGAAGTATGGAAGAAAAAGACAAGTTGCGCGTGCGCCCACCACAAATAAATTGCGGCACAGGAGATTCGTATTATGTCGGTAGATTCCAGAAACTGCAAAAAAACTGAATTCATTTGTTTTCCATACACATGCGAGATTTTTTTTTGAAAATCAATAAGCGCAAAAAAGTAGCGACGAAGAATTTAACGCAGGTTCTTGTATGTAATAAATATTTTGAAATATGCATTTGTTCCCAACGAGTAACACCCTCAAATGTCACACTGTTACTCGATGGGATGGTTGGGAATTTTTTCTTAAAAACATTCCCATCGAGTAACAGTGTGACATTTGAGGGTGTTACTCGTTGGGAACAAATGGAAATATGCTTACATAATTTAGTCACGGTATATCCAGTGTACCTACCAAACGACCTTTAAAAAAAACCTATATTAGAAATAACACTGTAAAACCAAAACATTAATATGAATCATAAAAAGCATAACCACAATTAAAGAGACAAATAATAAGTATAAATATTCCTCACTAGCTAACCCTCTGACAGACGTTGTCCTATCAAAATTTCAATATGGACTTGACCTCAAAAAATCTCATAAAAAAGGTTATTTTTTTTTTCATAAAACCCTAATTCGGACTATTACAAAGATTTTAAAACAAAAAGTAGCCAAATCGGTCCAGCCGTTCTCAATTAATGCGATTACCAATCAACAGCATTTCATTTTTATTTAAATAAATTTGAATAGGTATTTTAAACATTAATATTGTGTCACTAGTTATGTAAGTATGTTAATGATCCAGGTTTATGTATGAATCTCTCTCTGGGTCTATCTTGCTTTTAATTAATTATTATTTAAATATGAATGGACCTGCATGGAAAAAATGCCACAGCCATACTTTGACTATAAACTAGTGATTAACAAAAAACATCAACGAAGCCAGGGTGTTTAAAATCATCATCACCAGCCTCCAGCAGTGCACTGCTGGACAAAGGCTTTGCCAATCTCGCAAAATCGCTATTGCACGGCAACTCTCATCCAGGTACCAGCCACCCTGCGAAGATCGTCGCTCCACCTACCCTGAGGGCATCCTACCTTACGTTTGCCGATTCGCGCTCAAGAGCACGTATTTGACAAGTGCCAAGTTTTCAAACAAGTTTTCTCATTATCCACCAATGAACTATGTACCTACCTACCTACTTAATTCTCACAAACATTTTTAGACAGTAATACAAACAGAAATAAGCACCTACGTATATCCTTTTAAATCCGTCTTTTCTCTGCAGAGAAATAATACGAAGAAAACTGAAAATATACCATAAAAATGTTTGTAGTTTTCAATAGTTACCAATACCAGGGAATGTATTGAAATTCATAAATAACTGACGACAATGGCGGACATTTTGTAAAGCGCCACCTGGTGGATCGCACGAGCATTGTCAGTCCATACGCGGACTAACAATGGATCAAAGAGAATATGAATGTATTTCATATTCCACAGTGTTCTTAAATGGGTATGTTTCGATCCTTTGTGAGTGTGGAAGTATGTCTTAAGCGGTTTAAACTGTGTCAGACTGTAGAGCTACTAGAGACTGTAGGGTAAATAAATGATTTACAATGTTGTCAAACCTTATTCGCTGACTGTACTTTTAACACGTTCACGCAGGAGGCTGTGTATAGGCTGAGAGTTGCACAGAGAGCCATGAAGCGTTCCATGCTTCTCATCTGACTTACAGACCGAGTTCCAAACGACGAGACACGAAGACCTACGAAAGTCTTCGATATCGGAAAGCGTATTTTGGAACTCAAATGAAGTTGGGCAGGACACCTGGCAAGGCGAAGTGATGACAGGTTGAGTCAGGCTGTGACAGAGTGACTCCAAGGACTGGAACATGAAATCTCGGTGATCCAGCGACGTAATGGGCGGACGACATAGTTGCCATCAAAATCTGGATGAGGCTGGCACAGGAGCGTGGGGATTGGCACAAGAACAGAGAGGTGTATGCCTGGGCATAGATAGGCTTGTGGCAGTTGGTGGGGTCGGACTGTCGATGAAAATAGTGGATGACTTTTAACAACAATCTGCCTACAGTAGTTACACAGTTACTTTGCTTGTGTTAGTAACGCAAGAAGCAACAAGCAACCTTATTGCATTGAGAATGAAGATCACTTTGAATACTGTGATGCAAAAATAGAAGTAAAATTACTGTGCAGGGCCAGCGCGGACCATCGCCGATAAGCGGCGTTTCGTAACACTATCAATCACAATCTGAATCATTTTGAAGGATAGGTATTTCTCATCCAATGCTTCACATGTTACAAAAAATTGTCTGCTCAACAACGTAAGTACAGACGCCAGCACATCAAGCTACCCCAAACTGTCAAATTTTCCCAATTGACCATGAACCTTATACTTATGGTATAAAGTTGAAAATCTATCAAAGAAATTCGACAGATTCGGGTAGCTTGATATGCTAGCGTCTGTACAACGAAATGAATGTTGTTGAACTGACAAAATGCAAGCCATTCTTGCTGTTGTGTGTTACGCGATATCGGGGTTGGTTGCCAGCGTTCTACATAAATACATCCTAAGGACTGCACTGCTTAAAGAAGACTGCAACCTGGTTAAAGAAGAGTGATCAAGGACCCATAGACTATTAAGTACACTCAATAGCTTCGATGATGTAGTGGGACTGAGCTAAGGGTGTAATCGAATCCAGAACTAGTTCGATATTCAGGTCGAACAGCGTATTTTCTTTTTCTTGAGTTTTCCTTAAGTAAGTAGTATCTGCGTGTTGAGATCGCACTTGGATTTTTACACATGATAAACGAATTCCTTGTTTTATATTATGAAACAATGAGTATGACATAAACGTGCCCATTCCTTTCCATTAGTAGAAACCCTGTTAAATAGACCTAAGAGGCGTACAATGAGAGGTCCACAGTGAGTTTCTGTGACCTTCTTTAAAAAAAATCGAGCTAAATAATAAAAAGTATTTATTCGTCATTTGGGTGCTATATTTTCTGTTAAAATGTTCTTGCTAACTGCAGTGAAGGAGGTAAAAGAGCCGAGGGTCTACCAATCATGATTATTGCAGATTGCTGAGTACTTTCAGAATATGGAACTGAAGTAATCTAGATGTAGCGTAAAGTCTTGTTTTAAAGCGCTACATCTGCGGAAGGCCCATTGGAAACACACGTGGCAGTGTTGATCTAGTGGTCACAAGCAAGAGTGCTGAGCACCGGTTCCAGGGTACAATCCTCGGGTCGGGGAAAGCATTAGGAAATTCTCAGTAGCATATTCTGTGATCGCTATATGCTTGGAATTTGGTATAAATGAACGTTATTAATTAACCTTTAGTTAAGCAATTTTTATGTAAGATATTTAAAGATTCAACACTCTTTTTAAATCCACCATTACTTGTAGTTTAAAAAAAATTAAAGTAATCTCAAAAAAAAACCAAACCACATACTTTCTATAACATATAGGTTTTACATTTTCAAAAATAATGTAATAATAGTATTTGTTTTATTAATGCGGTACGACAAAAAACTGATATAATAGTAGCTTAAACATTGAGCTCATAAGGCATACATACTCATTAAACTCCAACTTAGGTCTACTAGGCACCTGAACTAGTAGTATTAGTGTTATGATGAGGGCATACTCAAAATATTGTACTCCGTAACTAGACTGGGTTCCCAGACATGGTCCGGTACAAAAAAAAATACAATGACGGTGAGTACAAAACTCTCTGCTTCGTTAAGCGTAATTTTATACCCATTCTCTGAACGACCACATCTATGATGCCAGATACCATGCAAAAGCTGTAAACAGCAGTCAACTATCTATGAATAATTCGGTAGTGTCACAAGAACTTTGAATGTAATATTGTTAACGACCCATTTCTACGACCTCCGTGATTGCCTCTTCTCAAGAAACTAAAACTATGTAGGTATGTTAATTCATGTAAGACTTTAAGCCATCTTACAGTACGTGTTACTTTCGCCGATAAAAGTGTCTTCCCTGACAACCTGAAGGCCTATTCTCGTTATAAAAACGTTAAAAATCTAGTCGCAGTCTAATCTGGGCGACAATCAAATGTCAAAAATGTATGGAAACTCGAGGTATTTTTGACAGATTGAAACTGTGAATGTTTTTAAAATTACGAGAATTGCCCCTCTGATCTCCAACAATCGAAACTCGTAGAAAACAGTATAAGCCATCTCCCATCACGACATTTTGGAGGTGCCGTGATTACTCATGCTGAGTAAGACAGTGGCGAGACAGTGCCAAGTGCTAAGACTAAGTATTATCGTGTCATCAGGCATAAGGGGTAAAGACAATGACATGACAAGATCAATCTTACTAGGTTGCAAAGTGCTTACAAGCAACATCATTGATAGGTAGATTTTCATACCACTTGTGCATAACCATCCAATTTATCATCTGCCTAGCCTTTTCTTTTTTGCTTGCCTTGTCAATGGACAATATTGTGTAACCTTTTCGACTTGAATTCGGGGCTTTTGCCCACATTGTATGTGTGCATTTTACGGTTCTTAGTTTATTTTATTTTCTGCAATGTGCGTTTTGTTTGTGCAGAATATATTTTTTTCTTTTCTTTTCTTTTCTCAACAGTGTCGGTCAGCTTCCAGTCTAACCGGATGCAGCTGAATACTAGTATTACATATCTGACTTCCACAACTCAGTTACTGCGTAATACCATACCCAGACTAATAAGACTGGTTGTCAGACTTAATGACTGTTAAAGATCTATCAAAACAGCCGGGACCAACGGTTTAACGGTCTTGGTATGTAAAGATAGTCACCCATCCACGGACCAACTGCGTGCAACACCAATTGGATTCTCGTAATTAACCTTTTGAGAGGCTGCGATAAAAATAATTTAAAACTAAACGAGTTAAGAATTAGGTTCAATGATAACAATAGTTAGTAGCTGAGAATGCGTAAAATAGAACAGGGTGAGTACTTTTAAGATTTCGTTTTTCTACGAATGCAACTTTACGAAAAACAAGCCACCAGCTTCCAAGGGTTATGTCATGCGTGTTGCTTATGTATTTATTAAGGACATGGAGAGAACACCTTCGGTTTGCCGATGATATAGTTGTCATGGCTGAGACTATGGAGGAACTCAGTACAATGCCCGATGACCTAAGTAGAGCTTCCGAAAGAGTAGGTCTTAAAATGAACATAGACAAGACAGAGGTCGCAATCCCATGTAACACCCACTCTCATGAACATCGGAGACGCTACACTCAAAGTTGCGGACGAGTATGTGTACCTAGTAAAAATTGTACAGTTAGGTCAAATTTCGAGAAAGAACTCAATCGTCAAATCCGACTAGTCTGGGCAGCGTTCGGGAATCTACGCAATATCTTGTGGTCCGAAATACCGCCGTGTTTCAAGACGGAAGTCATTGACCAGTGCGTGTCACTGAAACGTAGTCGCTAACAATGGCCCTTATTAAAAAGTCACCCTAAGGGCAATGGAGAGGGCTATGGTTGGAGTTTCCTTACGGCATTGAGTCAGAAACGAAGAGATACGGCGGAGAACCAAGATAATCGAAATAACCCGATGAATTGCCAAACTTAAGTGGCAGTGGGCAGGGCACATTGCTTGCAGACAGATTGCTCGCAGACAGGCCGATGGGGCGGAAAGGTTCTGGACTGGTGACCGCTTACCGGAATACGTAGCGTTGGAAGGCCTCCCTCAACGTGGACCGATGACCTTAGAAGGCCGCAGGAGCACACATGGATGGTGATCATGGTTTTACTATAGAGGAAGATCAGATCAGGCACATTAGCAACCAGGAATCGTGGTCCCCGAGGTCCACTTTCCAAACGATGGGCTTTATAATGCCACAAAGCACTTGCTACTATAACTTTGGGATATATTATGAAAGATGATAAGTTCTCTTTTGTCTTTCAGTTAATTTTTCCCATTCTAGACTCAATTCCACAAGGACAAACCATTATAAATTACTTCCCTGAAAAATAACAAGTATGCTCACAAAGTAGGTTCTTTTTGCACCTTCCATTACCTTAATGAGGTATATTACAAGTTATGAATCTGAAAATTAGGTACCACAATAAAATGTAATTATGACATTTTGTGAGTGTAAAATCTTGGGTTCACCAGAATCGTTTGCCTCAAAGAGATGTCAGCAGCAACTGATGGGGCCCGCAAGGGCCGATACCTGCCAGGGGTGCGGGTTGTTCGAAAGAGATACGCGGCCCCTGGCACACAGGCAACTGAGGGAACACGGGTGGGTTTTAGTCAGTAAAAGACTGATACGCCCTCCCTCCCGCTCCGCCCAGAGCGGGAGAAGTTATTTGATGATTTCCCACCCAAAAAAAACCAGAATCGTTTGCCTTAATTTTTACTTAAGCTCATGTTTATACAATAATGGTATTTCTTTATTCCAGATGTGAACTGACCTACCGCGGTGGCAATCACTTCGTCACTGTACTACTAGAGGTGCGAATACCAAACCATTCTATTAGGCGCTTCTTATCAACTACATCCCAAAACCCACATTAGGATCACCACTACAACCATCTACCCAGCCTTTTCCCAACTATGTTGGGGTCCGTTGCCAATCTAACGGGATGCAGCTGAATATCAGTATTGTACACGGAGCGACTGCCTATCTGACCTTCACAACCCAAGTACTGGGTACTACGATACCCCTTTGTAAGACTGGTTGTCAGAGTTTCGGGCTTCTGACGACCCGTAACGGGTAACCAACGGCTTAACGTAACATGCTTTTCGAGACACGGAGGGTTCATGGTATGTGAAGATGGCCACCCATCGACCGACCAACCGTGGCAAGCGTAGTTTAATCTAATCGATCCACCAGTGCGACTGTTAGAACTCAGCCACAAGCCTCCCTGCTACGATGTGATTAAAAACGAAAAGCTAACTGCCCTTAAAAATCCAAGACATCGACGCATGGAAATTGCAATATTCCCAACCATACTTTTGTACAGCAGAACCCTTATAGAAACTCTTTACCTTATAACTAGAAGGAAATTGAAAAATATGAAAGTGTTCTTTTTAAAATATCTCGTATTATCCACAAGAGATTTCCTTAATCCTTTCCCACGTCGTGTGCGTGGAAGGATGCGCGCGAAAAAGGGACGGTATATAAAGATGGCCGCGGCTCTGCAGGTCACTGTTGTGACTTGTGACCCGTAGCAAGCAGCGACATGACGGCAGTACGCTGCAGGTGAGTTTGATAAAAACTTTTCACTATAGTGAAAATAGAAATTGTTGAAAATTTTCGGTGGAAGAAACGTTGGAAAAATTTGTGTTCAAATTGTTTATAAAAGTTTTAAGTTTAGACTTTTTTTGAAGGAAGTTATTTAATACGATACAATTACGACTGTAAAAGTTGACTTTGTCATTTTTTAGGAGTGCATTTTACAATTTAAAATATACAGGATAAGTTTTTAATTATCCAGTGCGCAAACTGTAACCATGAATTCAGCATATCATGCTAGACCCCCGCCCCGAAATTTTTCGTCGTTAATACAAACAAAATCAGCTGTGCTATACATTTCGACGGCGTAGGTATTACACTTTTCTATGAAACTGCTGATTTTTTTTTGTAAAACCGACGTAAAATTTCTGCGTCTAGAATGATATGCTCAATTCATGGTTACAGTTTGCGCACTGAATAAAAACTGATCCTGTATACTAATATTGAAAAGAGGAGAGATATTATTGTTTGTAAAATTGTTTGTAATGGATAAACTCCAAATAACATAACCGATTAAAAAAAATATTTAACCTATTGAAAGCTACATTATTCCGGAGTAATATGAGCTATAAATTTGACGCGGGCAAAGTGCTAGTAACTTATAAGGCAATGCAATATTTGCCCCAGGAATGTTGATACCTCTAGGTAGAACGGACCGCTTAGCGCGGCACGCGAACATAAACGACATCATCTGACGAGCTCTTGTCACCATCGGCATTCTAGCTGTACTAGAACCCAATGGCTTGGCACGCAACGATGGCAAGAGACCGGACGGCATGTCTATATTTCTATGGAAGATGGGTAGGCCTTTAGTATGGGATGCAACATGTGTCGATACTCTTGCGCCATCCCATCTTCCTGGCTCGGTGTGCTGTGCTGGCGCTGCCGCTGCAGCTGCGGAAAACCTCAAGCGGTGAAAGTATAACAACCTTAATGGTAATTATATTTTCGAGCCGTTTGGGGTTGAAACCCTCGGGCCATGGGGTCCGAGTGCTCATGGTTTCTTCAAGGAAATCTCGAAACGGCGGGTTAAGACTTCCTGTGACCCAAGCGCTGGTTTCTACCTAGGCCAGCGGCTAAGCATTGCAATACAACGTGGTAATGCTGCCAGCCTCTTGGGAACATTACCAGTTGACAGCGATGCGGATGAATTTTTTTGACGTCATTTTTTAGTTTGTGAATAGGTCTAGTTAAGTTAGGATTATTTTTGTTTTTTTTTTCTTGTACATACTACTTATTTATTACTGTTAGTTTCAAACAATAAAATAATGTACTGGTAGAACTAGATATTTATTTACTAAACTTTTTTGAACATCCCTTTACTGATTAATTACGCCCACATTAAGCAGTTGGTCCCGGCTGTCATTCATAGATCTTTGGCACTCGTTACGGGTAGTCAGAAGCCCAAAAGTCTAACAGCCAATCTTGCCAAAGGGTATCGTGTTACCTAATATCTAGGTTGTGGAAGTCACAAAGGCAGTCGTTTCCATGTAAAATACTGGTATCTACCATAGCATCCGGTTATACAGGAAAGCGACCCCAAATTAGTTGGGAAAATGCCTGGCATATTGTTTTTTTAAATTGATTAATGAGTTAATGTAGTAGTCATTGGGGGAAGCCTATGTCCAGCGGTGGATTTTTCTTTATTAAGCCCTGCTGTGTTGAACTTAAAATATTGGCACATTTCTTGATCATGAAAGAGATCTTATACTTACTAACCTAGCTGTAATATAATTGGGTATAGCTGCCGGCCGCGGCTTCGTTCGCGTGAAATAAAATGTGTTAACATAAAATTATATCCTATGACACTAGGCAATACTGTAGCTTCTCTTTGGTGAAAGAATTTTCGGAATAGGATTAGTAGTTCCAAAGTCAAAGTCAAAGATGGCAGGAATTCCTACCGGTCTCCTAACAGTGAGTTCAGTCTTGTCAGTAACTTGGCACCCAAAGATTTTTTACCCGCATTCGCCTACAATCAAGCTAAGTCCCTTATACTCTGTCGGACCAGTTTTAACGGCACTGTGCTCCGTCAGTCACATCTTTCCGAAAGAAGCCATATAATGTGTCTTGATCTGCTGACTGCTGGTGTGTCCGTCTATCTTAGGTCCAGTCTCGGAAACCATTGTGCCTTCGACCGACATCCTTTTTATTGCAATTAGTGCAAAATCTATATTATTTACCTACGAATCTCGCTACTTTAGGATATTTTAATGGTTCGATGACGGATTTTTATGTCCGATGAAAATGGAAAAAAAAAATCCAGTAGAAAAGTATGAATTTAGGTAAATCTAACATATCGAGTGGTCTGTGTGTAACGGCCCGGTGGCTCAGTTGTAACGGCCGCGACTAACAAGGCAGGTAGGTTAGAACCCAGGCAGGGGCTTCACTTTGTGTAATTATTTCATCACCACTGCTCTCAAAACGGTGAAGAAAAACATCGTAAGCGAACCGGCCTGTCCCTAGAACCAAAAAAAATCGAAGACATGTGTCATCACCACACTGGCCCCGCGTGGTAGATTAGACCACACTCCCTCTTGAAGAGAGGAGGCCTGTGTCCCAGAAGTGGGAATATTATAGGCTGATAATGAATATTCAGTAGAATACGCCTGCCAATTGTCGATCTACTAGGACTCTTTGCCGAATCTTTGACCAAAACATACATAGGTCTAAAGTTTATGCTTAAGTAGAGTAAAACCAGGATAGTTTCCCTGGGGACTGGGGTTATAGTTGCCCCGATTTTAATTACTCTAGTTTCGCGGATGAATCGCATGTTATTTTATTAATCTATCGAAAGACTCTCTAACTACCACTAAGTTGACCGTGTCGCATGTGTGTGTGTACTGTGCGATTGCCTGGGAAGGTAAAATGCGCTCAAAGTTTTTTCGAGATAGTTTTTGCGAGTTTTTGCGATATGTCCTGTTTCTCGGCGGGGCATCTATCCGAAACGTAATTTATATGGATTAGGCAACTATTCCCTATGTGGGATAGATGTCCCAAAATATAGAGGTCCGTAAAAATCGCTAATAACTACTCTGGAAATATTAAAGATAATGTTTTTTAAACTTTTCATTAAGTAGATAAAAAACCAAAGTACCGGCCAGTTTTACAAATAAAGTGCCTTGCTTTTTGTACTGAGAGATATAGAGTGATTTCAAAAAGTGTGGCATTTATGCGGATTTTACCCTACATTATTGTGTGTCACTTCCTTATTTATATTAATACGTGAGGCATAATTTTTTTGTAAGTAGGTACTCCTTTTTACGAAAACTACGCGGGCAGGGGACTAGGAAATTTGGCACAGTTAAAGCTAATATTTTTATTTAATAATGCAATTGAAATACTAAGTTTTAAATGAATTATGGTCCAATTTCAACCACTAAGCACCTCTAGTAGATTTTGATTAATTATTTATGGCACCGCATTGTCTTAAACACGTTACAAAATCGAATCTGTGATAAGGATGGATTCGACACTGTATCGATACTTTTTCCAGCTACAGAAACTATGATAGGCACAGCATCCAGCTGCCGCGACCTTCGAGTCCTACGGTCCACCTTGCGGGGGGCCAATACGATAAAATCGAAAGATAAGCCTTTATCTTACAAAAATAAACCACGAAAAACATTAGCAATCAAATTTTACATTGTAATGGTGATTGGTTGATAGTGTGAAGTGCGAAACTGAGAATAGATAATACAATATCAGTAGATATGTTATGAGAAGGCTCATCGTGTTATGTAAATGTTAAGGTTTTAAAAAAATGTTGAAGAAACTGCTATGGACGACAAAAACTTCAGGATGTTCAACGGTTATGTTTTCATGATACCTGTATAACGACTGTATATTTAAATATGATAGACTTTTCTAACAAAATGTGTTTCCACGCCCTCCAAAAGAAATATTTCAAATAAGCCCCTCGGTTTTAATCTATACTATAATATTAATATTATGAAGCTGAAGAGTGTGTTTGTTTGTTTGCTTGAATGCGTTAATCTCAGAAAGTTCTGATCCGATTTGAAAAAATATTTTAGTGTTAGATAGCCCATTTATCGAGGAAGGCTATGGGCTATATAATATATAATAATATCACAATAAGAACCTTAGGAGCCGAGCAAAGAGAAAAAAGTCACGAATACGAAGTACTCGCACGGGCAGGCAAGGCGAGCACGTGCTGGGTCGGGGAGCAAGAAATTTGACGCGAACCAAGTAGCGGGCAGAAGCTAGTTTAGTCTATAATACGTCCCAGATTATTACTTGTTCTGTTGACGCAGTGATACATAGTGCCCGTTGGCATCCGACATGAGAGGACAGCACTGAACTCTGTTAAATTACCTACATGTTTTGTTACCAGTGGGGAAATTCCCGTAATTTTATGAACGTTTACAGTATGATCTTAGTCCCAATCTGTCAAAAATACCTCTAATTTCCCAACATTTTTGACATTGATTGTCGCAGAGATGAGATTGCGACTAGCGTTTTCAATTCCGAGAATTTTATTGGTCTTCATGTCAGAATCTCAAGACGGTACAGATAAGGGAACTAATTATTTTGTAGTTTTTGGTACAGCTGATGAAATAAAATAAAACCGTTTAACTGAAAAAGTTTTTTTTTAATTTTATAGTCAGAGGCGTTATTCGAATCTACTTATGACCTATGTAGCCATTCGAATGTTAACAGTCTTCGAAGTAGAACAACTTACGTTTTCAGTTTTTAGAGTAGGTACTACATAGACTAGATACGGTATACCAATATCAAGGATGACAGATAGCAGTAGATCAACTTGGGAGAGACCATAGATTTATATCTCTGGGAGAGGCCTTTGTAGTTTACGGTTACGATAGGTACACTGATTTGATTTTGAATGATCTAAGTTGTTCTGATAAATTTTGAGAGTTTGTTTGTTACGCTTTCACGTTAAAAGGGCTGAACGGATTTAGATTAAATTTGACGGAGAGGTACCCTGGGACCTGGAGAGGGACATAGGTTACTTTCATCCTGGATCGCAGACAAAGTTGCGGGCAACAGATAGCTTATGCACAGGCGTCACCTAGATTAGGACGGAAACCCTCGGGGCACCCATTTCTTACACAGATGTTCTTAACAGACCTGGAAATATAATCAACTTCTGGAGGGAGGTGGGCTGGAGGGAATAACCACCCGCGTTAAATGGTCCACCTGAAGGACTAAGTGCGGAAACTAAACCCTCTAACAAAGAACTTAGAGAACAAGTAATTTTCCATAAAAACAATCAATTTTGAAGATCAGTAGGGATAAGCCTACGCCGTCGTCTTTGAGGCGCGCGTGGAACACAACGCGCCGTCGACCCGGGCTTGGTCCACACCGGACAGCGAGCTACCCATTACTGCATTGAAGTCCGCAAGCCCACGCCTACGGTGGCCGGGAATCAGCCTAGGATTCCCGACTCCCAGGGCGTCTCCTGCGGCGGCTAGGGCTGTGGTCACTGCTTCGCAGAAGGTGACGGCTACCCATGCACTCTCGCTCCGTACCATGGCTTGGACCAGGGCCGGACGCGAGAGATCGCCGCCGCCAATCGCCTCCACGAGGACAAGGCGGTGCCCCACCCAAGCCGAGCAGACGTCCACCGTATGCTCCATCGTGTCCTCCGGGTGATCTACGCAGTAGAAACACCTGGGCGTTACCTCCCACCTTATGCGAAACAGGAACCTACCGAAACAGTCGTATCCGTTGAGAACATGCGTCAGGCGGAAGGACGGAGGACGCCGCGCCGTGGCGCCTCTCATTCCACTCCTGAGGGGGACTTACCGCTGCAATCGTGGCGTGTCCAAACATAAAATCCGGTTAGGGCACGGCACAAACGAGAAACAAACACCCAAACATCTGAACAAACAAATTTTCTTAAATTAGTAAGATACCTTCCACGTATTAATTTTTTTTAAATAAAATTCCCCGCTCATATTTCAAAGTAATAAGAAAGCAACAAGTCGTAACTTAACAAGATATAAGAGAACAGCGAGTTATCCGCTAACTTATCACTGTAAGCCGCCATTATTGTTGTTTGTGAGCAAACGTCACGAGCTCTGCTGATCCCGTGACTAAAACTGCCTACGTGTGCTCGTATATATAATGACTAGTCACTGCTGATATAATTCTAGTTTAATATTAGTAAGAATGAAATAATATTGGGGTTTTCTATAAGGGGCCTTTCAAGTATTACGTAAGCAGATTTTTTGCAAAGATTAACCCCCTCCCATGCTCACGTATTGGTACATGCATTTTTCAATGTGTTCTGGTTTATTTATTGATTCATGAGTGGCAGTTATAAGACTAGTAACTTATTCCTTAGAATAGGCTTGGAATAGAGGACTTTAACGCATATATAATATTTATTTAAGCAAATTTGACTGAGATGGTATTCAGTTATTATAATCTTTATATGTAATAACGAAAAAAAACTTTTTTTAAATGTTGGTATATTCATTTAAGTTAAGTCTTCAGTCCATGACACACGAATCGATGACATTTGATGTTTGCTGCTCAAAGTTGTGTGTCTGCCCACTTTCCTGTGTTTTCTTCGAGCCATTCATAGACAAGTAGGGTTGCCAAATGTGTTCAAACCAAAATCGACTAATTTTTGTCGAAAATCCAATAAAGTAAAAAAATAAATTCTGCTGACGTAATCTTCATCCAGACCCCATACCCCATGTCATCAAAAATAAGCAAAGCAAATACCCCCCGTCCGCCTGTAGTGCTTACGTAATACTTGAATGGCCCCCAAGTAATCTCTCAGCAACATGAAGTCCGGAGTTGTGCCCGGTTGATGGCAATAGGCTCGCCCCCTGTTCATCAAAATAAACTTATACCCCCTTATTTATAAAACGTTGCTTAAAGTTAACTAATGATTAGCGGCTGTTTAACCATACATTTTTGACGTTTAAAGACCTTTTAACATTAACCACCGTTTATAAATAAGGGGGCAAATGTTTCCACTGCCGGGACACAGTCCTCCTCTCTGGGAGTGGACTGTAATCTACCACGCGGGCCCAGTGCGGGTTGGTAGTTATCTTCGATTTTTTGGTTCCAGGACATGTTTGTTTCCTCACGATGTTTTCCTTCACCGTTTTGGGAGCAGTGGTGATGAAATAAATTACACCAAGTAAAGTGTCAGCCTGGGTCCGAACTCGCGGCTTACAACTCGTAAGCCGGGGCCGTTGTCACAGGTTGGGACTTAAACATAACTGGTGAAATGTGGGTGTAGGCACAGTCGAGTTCATTAATCGCGTTGCGAGCGTTGGATAGCTCAATAAATTCTATAGAACCTATAGACCAAAAATATGTCCTCATGTGAACGATTCAGTCATTTATGCTGTGCATTAGTCAATAATATGAAAAATTATGAGAAAAAGCAGTCACATATTAATGAATCTAAATCTTGACCACAATTTAATGATGCTTGTAGTTGTCACAATATTATGAACTTTTTTGACGTACATTTATTTTTTAATTCTGAAAGGGCCATTAAATTAATTAACTCGACTGTGCCTACTATGTGTACTACTCTGCTTAGCCCTTCGGGGAAACCAGACGTGATGGTGTTTTATTTTATTTTTATTGGTGAAAAAAGGTAATGTAGAGAAGCCCTTTTTGGCTTTATTAAAATAGTTTTATATTATATTTTTATTGCGCAATGACCTTCACCCTCTTGACCTCCATCCGGCCTGATGGAAAGCGATGGATGAGGTCTACGATGGAACGACCTTATACTTTTATCACTTAAGTAAGTAGATATTTCGTTGGCTGATGGTTGATTTTATTTACAACGCAGTTCCTCGAAAAATGGCTCTTATGCACACACGCTTAGGATCACATATCATGATAATAATAATATGATAGTCAGAATCAGAATCAGAATCAGAACTTTATTTGCTATGAATGTAGGTACAGTTATAAGATGAGAGAGTCTATAATGTTTCCAATTCCCACTGCTGGGAAAAAGGTCTCCTCTCTTTGAGAGGAGTGGGCCGCAATCTACCACACGGAGCCAGTGCAGATTGGTAGATGTCACGTGTCTAAATGTGTCTTCGAAATTTTAGTTGTAGGACATGCCGGTTTCCTGACGATGTTTTCCTTCACCGTTTAGAGAGCAGTGGTGATGCTTTTATTTATTTTATTGAAGCCCCTGCCTAATCGTATAACCCAGTGTTAACTGGGCTATGTTGTGGCAGTGTCTCCATGTACATAGACTAGATATCGATCTCAGCATTGTTGGGAAATGGCTAGGCAGATTGATCGATTGACTTGCAGCCAATCCAACATTAATAGATACTCCAAAGGTGTTAGAAGAAATAAATGGGAGTACTTACATAATCGCACACCTAGATCTAAACAGATTTAACAAAAAAATTTACTTTTTTCAGAAAAGGTCAAAAACTGTTTACACTGGAGAAGTTTTCTGTATACATATTTGCTTTGCAAGTTCTACTAGAAAATTATTTTTAAATCTGTTTTATTGGTCGATAGGTTGGAGTTAAGGAATTCAATGGTAAGCTTATGTCAAAACTCCCAACTTTTGACTTAGCTCCCTTTAGATCTAGGTGCGATATCAATAGGTGATACTTACACAAATAATTTCACAACGGGAACTTGTTGTTTGCGATTCAATCGCACTGTCCTCGTTCAAGAGATTACTGCATTACGCTAGGATAGTCGTCCTCTTCCTTAACAAATAATATTATTACGCACTTTACCAGTTATTTGCACTCAACACTTGATAATTCTAAGCACTACTAAGATTCACTTTAAAATGGCGAAACATTAAAAAAAGTGTATGACGGTACATCTATTGTGATAGTACCTGCCTATTATTAGTACTTAGTATTAATAATTCAATATGTGGGAATAACAAACATTCGAATTAGGTTTTTGTTCCGTTTTGGGATTTCATTACCTAGATTTTCAAATGAGAATATCAATTCAATTCAATTTATTTATTTTGTTAAACATAGGTATGGTTACAGTTAGAATTGTCTAAAATATGTGCACTATGTTTTGCCAATATGTAGCATACAAAATTAACACAACAAGCAATTATAATTACAAAGTGGCATGCCAATACATTACAAAAAAGAACAATCAATTAAAATATGTCAGGTAGGTAAACAGGTCATTACAATTTCAGATAAATAAACACATTCACACTTAATACATAAATAAAAATCATATGAGTTTAATTAGCAAGTCGGAATCGTCATACCTCTGTTTATCAGTAGTAAACTCAATGATGGAGTAGTAACATCTATCTAGAAGGAATCTAAACAAGGACCTTTTAAAGGATCCCAGACACTCTTTATTTCTAATTACTGCTGCTATACTATTATATATTTTTGGGGCCATGCCTAGGACACTTTTGCCGAAAAATGCGGTTTTATGAGAGGCAACACTAATGGTATTCTGATAACGGCGAGAGCGCAGTTATCCAAATAAATGCAGGTTACAGCTAACAAACACTCCCATTTCATAAATGTACATAGACGGTAGAGTGAGTAAACTAAGTTCCTTAAATAATGGTTTACAACTATCAATCGATTGTAATTTGGTAAACGATCGCAAGCATTTCTTCTGAGCTTTAAAGGCAATATCTCTGTCAGTGGAGTTGCCCCAGAAAATGATTCCGTACCTAATGCTAGAAGCCACATAAGCATTATAAGCTATTTGTACTGTAACGCGGTTAACCGTTTTTGATAGTTTGTACAGAGCATACGCAAATTGACTAAGCTTCTTTGACAAAGCGTCGATATGATTTTTCCAAGTCAGATGACTATCTATGTAAAGGCCCAGAAATTTTGCGATGTCACTTTCAGCGATTGCTACGTTACCATATCTTATATTTAGTTTTGGTTTATTTGTTCTTTGATTAAATGTCATTATTTTAGTTTTGTTAAGATTTACGTTTAGATTGTTATTAACTAACCAATTTATTATATTTTTAAGATCGTCATTTATGTCATTTTCAAGAATATTAATGTCATTACTAGAGAATAAAATAGTGCTGTCATCAGCAAATAAGACCATCTGATGCTTACTGGCCTTAGGCATATCATTTATGTAAATGTTAAATAATGGAGGGCCAAGAATGCTACCTTGGGGAACACCATAAGTGGTTTTCCTAGGACGTGACATGTATGTTCTTTCAGTTTTCGAGCTCGCACATAGCCTATCAAGCGATGTGATTTGAGTGCGATTAGAGAGATAAGATTTTAATAGTTTTAATGCAGTTCCTCTAATCCCATAACGCTCTAATTTGTTTAGCAGTATACCATGATCTACATGATCGAATGCTTTAGACATATCCATAAACAAAGCCGCCACTGAAGTTCTAGCATCAACACTAGAAACAATTTTCTTTATCACGTCATAAATCGCCATATTAATGGATTTACCTTTTCGGAATCCAAATTGTTCCCTGCAAATGAGATCATGTTTTTCAAAAAACGACGAAAGGCTATTATATATCACCTTTTCTATAATTTTGGAAAAAATAGGAATAAGTGCAATCGGCCTATAATTACCTAAGATACTTTTATCATCTTTTTTATGAATTGGTTTTATAACAGTAATTTTTAATTTGTCCGGGAAATGGCCATATTCAATGCAAAGATTGATGATATAGCTCATAGCAGGTCCTATTAATGGTGCTACATGTTTGACTACTTTTGTGATGATGCCATCATATCCATGACTATTGGTATTATTTAAAGAGCGAATTATCGCTACTATGTCTGCTGGTACTGTAGGAGGAATAAATATGGAGTTACAATTAGTGTCAATGTTTCTATATGAAAGAGTAGAATTATTCGGTTGAATTTCGTCTATGAAATAGTCATTAAAAGCTTGTGCAATTAGTCGAGGCTCATGTATTTCATTGCCATTTATTGTTATATAGTCAGGTATATTTTCTCTAGGGTAGTTGATCTTATTTTTATTGATAATCTTCCAAGTCGCTTTAGTTTTATTCTTGGCCGAATTTATGTGAAAGTCATTCTGAGATTTTTGGGTCAATGTTATTATTTTCTTTAAACGAGCAGTATATTGCTTTAGTAAAAGTTTATTTTTAGAAGTAGGGGCTCGCCTGTATTGCCATAACATTTCTCTTTTACGCTTACTACTATTGAACTTAAAATTAAAGTACTTACTTAACACTTCTTTATAATTAAGTTAATCAATTTAATCATAATATGAACTTAGAGGCTGCTGCAGATGCGGTTAACCTCAAACGGCGCAAATATTCCAATCTTATTAGAATCTATTTGTTCAAGCCGTTTGGGGTTGAAACTCTAGGACCATGGGGTCCGAGTTCCTACTTAGTTTTCCGAGACATTTTCAAGCGGTTGTTCGACTCTTCACGTGACCAGAGGGCTGGCCAATTTTTTGGCCAGAGAATCTGCATTGCCATCCAAAATGGCAATGCTGCCAGCCTTTTGGGCACTTTTCCCATTGACAACGATGCGGACGTATTTTTTTTATGAGTTATGATTATTTTCTTTTCTATACCTGTACATATTATTATTTTAAGACACGTAGTTTTTAACTTAGAGGGTGGAATTACTCGGATTGATTATAATTCTATAAATACATACTTGTTACGGTCGCGAATCATATTTTGTTCAACATACCACCTGCCACGGACACGCAAAAGTATTGAAAATTTTAATTAAATTGGCTATCATGGCGCTTCCCCCTCAATTAAAAAACAGTATTTTACAATTTAGACATTAAAGAATGACTGAATTCAGATATGTTACATAAACAAAACACGACATCACACTTCTATGTTTCCAGAAGGGAACAGTCCCATAAAAATTGGGGCAAGCGTATTACTGTCAATAGGGCATCGAGCTGCCTCGTTGGTCTGGTACTCACCAGTGTGACTGCTGAGCCCATGCTCAGCTGTATTTTAATCTTAAAGGAAACCCATGGGATTTTCCTTTAAGATTTTTTAAAATACAGTCTGGACTTCAAACAACAAATCCGGTAACCTGATGATGAAGGACGCGGGAATCTGCTGAATGCAAGAAGCGCAGGAATGGCCGGTGCGGCGACGCTTTGGAGAGGACGAAAAAGTTCACAAATCATGCAATATCACTGTAATTTGAAAACATTATAAAAGCCTATTATTTTTAAGAGTATCCGTCTAGTTTCTAGCCGGCTCTTCTCCATTGGAAACGTCCAATTGGAGCCGTGCACCTAGCTTCTGACGTTTCATAAGTGCCCGTGTAGGTTTATGTGGAATAAAATATTTTAATTTTGAGTAGGTACCTATGTGATATGCCCTAAAATGTAGTCATCCTCTCCAGCAGGTGTGTGGTGGTGGTAGCGGCCTGTGTGCTCGCGGCGGCGCTGGTCTCGGCACAGATCACCTTCAGCCGCGACTGGACCGGCGGGAAGCGGTCAGCGGCCCCGCAGCTTGCCCTAGACTGCGGACAGTTCACCCGGCTATGTCGGCACTTCGTAGTTAGTATATAATTCTGGTTTCCTTGGAGATAGCTGTTACAAACGTGTTAATGACTGGAACGGCAGCAAGCGAGCGGCCCCGCAGCTTGACCTGCGGCCAGTTCAACCGGCTATGTCGCCACTTCGTAGTTACTATAAAATTCAAGCTGGTACAAACGTCATAGTGACCTGGTCAGTGACTGGACCGGCAGCAAGCGAGCGGCCCCGCAACTGGCTTTCTTTATTAGTCATGTGGTTTTGGCTAACACTGATGAAAGAACAACACATTGCATTGATAAAATTAATACCTACTTTACTTGATTCCAATAGCGGTGGAATCATGTAAAAGTTGTATCTTTTGAGCTTTGTCCTTCAACGCTTAGTTCCGCGTATAGAGTTAGGTTGACCTTTAAAACGCTCGCACACAAGCGTAACCCTGAAAGTTATTGACACAAAGTGGCTTAGAGAAGCCACCAAAATTTATCAAAGCTATCAATAATACATGATTTTAATTTCAATACAATGAAAATCATAAATATGGTGGATTCTCAATAGCGGAAACAATATCGTGTGAGCACTAATCCATGCTAATGTCAATCAGACCCTGATCCTGTGACAGAAGCGTCATGCCTAAGCCGATCTTCTATTATTATGGTCTGTCTATTCGGCCAAAGTTCAGCTGTGAATGTAAACGTCCTATTATTGGATATATACATTCATTATCTAGCTGTTTTCCAAAAAAGAGCTAAGCTAGGCTAGGATGATTAGGTGGCCTTTCGTCCAGAGATGTTCTAAGCTGTGTAGCGATGAATGTATATGTTACTAGCTGACCCAGCAAACGTTGTTTTGCCTTATAAATTATTTAGGGGTGGACTACCCCTAACATTTAGGGGGATGAAAAATAGATGTTGGCCGATTCTCAGACCTACTGAATACGCATATAAAATTTCATCAAAATCGGTCAAGCCGTTTCGGAGGAGTATGGCAACGAAAACTGTGACACGAGAATTTTATATATTAGATTAAACCAATAGAATCGTTTGATTTCATAGTGTAAACTTGGCTTGGCTCTGGTGGACAACGGTTCGGCGGAGCTAAGTTGTACATAAGCGCTAACTCTTTATCATAGCACATCTTACAAGCTCCAGAGTCGGCCTGGTGGAAATAGACACATCGTTTCTTAACTTAGCTACCTCACACATCTCTAGAGGAAAGGCAGCCTCAGTGGCGGATTTACGCATTTGCCGCCAGTAGGCTATTAAATTTTTACAGCCCCTACTAACTCTTTTGAATTGTAATATTGAAACGCTATTGGAATATTTAAAAAAATCATTTTCACAATTAGTGTACTTTACACAGAGTTTGGTAATTTTTCATATACTGACATTGGAGTATTCGGTATACCTACTGTATGTACAAAATTTTGTTCAATTTTCGAGACTTCGTTTCTCCGCGTATATAATAATGTCTTTTATTTTCCTTAAGGCAAAAAAAAATTGTCAAATTTGCCGCCGCCCGAAAATTTGCCGCCCTAAGCTCCAGCCTACTCAGCCTGCTGGTAAATCCGCCACTGGGCAGTCCGACTAATTTTCTTTCCTTTCGTGATCTCTCTGGACTAGTGAGCTAGTCCAGAGAAATCACGACTGGTCTAGAAACCCGCGGGTTACACTAACAGCAGGAATGGCCGAATTACGTTGCTGAGCAGACTAATTTTTCGAATGTATAAAACAACGGATGAGTATTGATCCACATTGTGATCGATAGTGTGTAACGGAATGATAGTGCAGGTCACACTGTGTAGGTACATAATGCAGAAGTGACGTACTAATCTAAAATATCTTCTCCCATGTTGGCAGCACGAATTGAAGCAAGCCATGACGTCAGAGCTGGCCGGCAAGCACCACAGCGAGCTGGACAAGCCACCGCTCTACGACGAAGAGTAGCTGCAACCTCCCTTCACTATATAGGCAGATAGAACTCCTGAACTGACGGCCAGATCATGTTGATGTTGGATAGATTCTGTAACGGATGGATAGAGTTTAAGTAGCATCTATATGCTGTGCTGTTTCTTGATCTATGCCTTCCGTTTTGGGACAACGACATTAAGATTCTTTCAGTAGAATTTTCAGTTTCTGTTTCCAGATTTTCTGTAATATTATCAGTTGATTTTTTTGGAAGAATTGTTCAATGTTCTTTTCCAATTTTTAACTCAAAAATGTTGCCAATTTCTAAGTTTACCTTCCTAGTATTTATTGTTTACTTATTAGCATTACTTTGTTATGACCATAACATACGTTATTACCCTTTGGGTAACCAAATTAGGTTCCGTAACCTAAAAGTTGCCAGAAATAATTGAATTACGGCTAATTTTAAATTTAATTTAGCGTGGAGGATATTTATGGCAGACAATATTATGTGAAAAGTTGAAAACCATAAAATTTGTACCGTGACGCCTAAACTTTTAATATTTCGGTCGCGTCTGTTGCAAAGTTGATTACTGTAGGCGTTCGTTTTATTGCGTTATAATTACATTGTTAATTCTTTTTAAGTAATTGATTATTTCTGTATGATAAGAGTGGTTTATTTTTGTCTTAAATTATGAGTGTTGAATATTGAGAGTACTTCATGAGTTTTTAAATACGCTCAAACGCTTTCTCTAGGAGAAACGAACAATATTTTGTTTATCTAAATTCACCATAGTTATTTTATGATACGTTCCAGATCTAAGTGTGACTGTATTGTTCCTAAAACCTACTATATTATAATATTTAAGCTAACTTCTACCTTCGACTCTTTACAATATGCTTTACTATGTATTGTAAGACATAAGTAGTTAGGTATGTTTAGGTATCAAATTACGCGAATTAAATACACGAGGAGGTAATTATGCGAGGATCGATATTTTGATAGGCAAATCATCATTTTAGAGCAACTGTAAATCTCTGTATATTGTACTGTATTACCTATAAATAAAGGAGATTGACGGCTTATATGTTTTTTATTATTAAATATTTCTTCTGAATAAAATATTGAGGTTTTTTCTTTAACTCTTATAAACGTTGACCCCATAAGCATCTACCTTTTTTTGGTAGGTAGGTACTTGATGACCTTTATTCCCATTGATTCCCAGTAGTTCCATGTAGCTAGTTGCACATGGAACTACTGCAACCTAAAAAATGAATATTTTGTACCATCAGTTCCATGTAATTTTAAACTAGTTTTACAGCCGACATTGCTTTCGTATAGAACTGCTGCAACTATTTAGTTCCATTGACATCTCGCAGGTTAGGTTTATGAGGTTGTCGGCTGCTTAACAAGACTTGCCTGTGGTTGTCTCGTCAAATTAAGGCTTCCAGCCAGGGCCTAAATACTAAGCGACTACACGCTAAGCGCACTCCCTGTGGGGGTACGGAGCTCGGCTTAGTGCGTGGCTGGAAGAGGGCCTGCTAGGGACTTGCTGGATCGGAGTGATAGGCACCTACCCCGCCGCCAATTTACGAGCAGCGAGTGTGTGGCGAGCAATTACTTGCTGGTACTGGTATGCGTATGTACACACGGCTACTACACATCACGCTATAATTTCCAGTATAAGCTGATCTCGCATTGTATAGGATTTCCGTACACTACGAGATCAGCGTAAACTGGAAACGTATAGCTTGATATGTAGCCGTGTGTACCAAGCGTGAGTCGAGCGAGTTCTGCCCGCTAAGCGAGTACTCTCTATGTCGCTGCGACAAACAAATACTGGCAGGCGATGTGAACAGTCAGCGATCATCTATTAAGTAATTAAAGCTTTTACTTACTTATATTAGACCATGGACCTACAATCTTTTATTCATTTCTTTAGCGAGAAAATCGTTGTTAACTAGTCAATTCGTCGTCAGCGGGGGGACCGAAGGCACTTGAATGTACTCTGCGGGCACTTAGCCTTAAACCTGCTGGTTTTCGCGACGTATTATATTAAGTAGAGACAGAAGTACAAGCAACATCAATGGTTTGCGCCAATAACCGGCGATGCACTCATCTTGACTATGTGAACGGTAATAGACTGGCTGGGTCTATTCTGTACAAATCTCACATAATAACTGTAAACTGTCATTCCACCTGATGTAATGATGAAAATTCTGTGTATGTTGAGTTTTTGTGGTCAAGAAATCAAAAATTGCAACAATTTTTGTATACACCTATTTTGATCAAATAGTATCTTACTGATAAATTTTTATTGACTTTATCATCTTTTATCTGTGCCAAAGATTTGAGTAGGAAGTAACACAAAAAAAAAACAACAAAATATATTTAAAATTGTTATATTATTGTAATAAATTGATTTTATTTACAGGTAAAATATAATTACAAACTACACACGCATAATTATTGCAAATTACAATCAATTCCAATGCTTGGTGCGCACTATTAATTAAATTATCAAAACTACATTGTTCCTGAATTTCAATTTAAATTATATTATAATTTTTATAAAACAAAATGTCATTTTAAACAGAGGCTGGATTTACATGATAGTTCTTATCATATCAATGTACGTGAATAAATGCTAAAATTAATATGTAAATTGATATCCAAAAATTTGTAGTCGTGATATCGACGAACCCGCTCTGGGCTCGCGTGATAGATTACCGTCCTCTTATGAGAGGTCTGTGCCGCTTGAGGTATATATGTTCTGTGGGTCTGTGTCCCAATAATGGGAACGTTATAGGCTGATTTTGCTGGAAATCCCTGTGTATTGATTGTATTAAGAAGTGTGAAATAATACAAAATTTTCTTAGGAAAATGTGTTGTATGTATGGAGTTCAGGTAACGTTTTAAAAATGGAAATGGTAGAATCATTCAAATTTATGAAATATTCTTTTATATTAATAAATTTTCTTAAGAAAATATGTAAGCGAACAGCTATGGGCTAATATGGAAGATATTATGTAAGGAACAGTTCTGCATAGCTATTCACAGGCATTCGACAGGCTATCGTATAGAAAATTTCACATTTCGATAGCCTGTTTTGCCTTGTCCTCAACAGCAGACAGCTGTCGCAAGAATAGCGGTCGTCTATTTGATTTAAATTGACAAAATTTTCGGGTTTTGTATTTCTGAACAGAGTCTATAGGACTCCTACAATAACATTAATTGATGTTATTGATTCGGTACGGAAGCGTATCGAATGGTTGTGAATAGCTATGCAGGTCTAGTTGTATTGTAACAAATAGAAATGCAAGATAATTCACGTAATTTTATGAAATAGTCTTTTATGTGCTAGGTTTAGGTTAGGATTTAGCGAATGAAAATTAGACCATTCTAAGCCTGCCTTAGATCTGAACTTAGAACCATTGAGTATTAAACATTATTTTCAAAATAATGACTACATATTCAAGATACAAAAGTAGTGGAGAACAATATTTGAATGGTGTTTGAATCTCTAACCCCTAAAAGAACATCTAAAAACTAAAACAGGTGGATTATAAATGCCTTACCGCATAATTAATCTATTGCATTTTAATAATGTAATGTTCTACTTAATTATGATGTCGCGAGTATATTATTTTGTGATACAGTATTATTTAATGGAAGATGAAACTATTACTATTTAAAACTAAAGACAGTAAGTCAGTTTAGAAATATTTAATTATGAGAATAATGAATGATTATTATTAGTACACATAGCTATGTTAATATATGTATAGTATTTTTATTTCACAAAGTAACGCGCGCTTTACTTGTGGTTACCAAGTGTACAAAAACGCTGTGAATGTGAGTGTTAGCACAGGAGCTCTCAGTACCCTACCGAAACTATGGCGGCGATGTCGTGTGTGTGTGTGTGTGTGTGTGTTATGTTCTGACGTTAGAACATAACTATGCTATGTAAAATTTCTACATTTATATCTGTAATTTTTATGATGTACATAATAAAGAGAATTGTGAGAGACTTGTGGCAAAATAATGACAGCTGCACGGGTCGATCTATTAGGTTAAGCTATGCTTGCCGAGGTTGTTCCGTGGATGGGTGACCATCTTTACATACCAAGACCGCTCCGTGCTTCGGAAAGCACGCTAAGCCGTTAGTCCCGGCTGTCATTTGTAGATCTTTGGCAGTCCTTACAGGTCATCACAAGCCCGAAAGTCTGACAACCAGTCTTACCACGGGGTATCGTATTACCCAGGAACTGGGTTATGTAGGTAAGATAGGCAGTCGCTTCATGTAAAATACCGGTATTCAGCTGCATCCGGTTAGACTGGAAGCTGACCCCAACAAAGTTGGGAAAAGGCTAGGCAGATGATGACATAATAAAGAGTATTCTATCTATAAACAAGTCTTCACGCACAAATTCACAGCGTGTATGTACATTTGGTTAATACAAGTAAAGCGCGCGTCACTTCGTGACATAAAATACTGTGATGTTCTGAATTATTACTTATCAAACAAAAAGAGATTAGGAGAGTTTTTAAACAGTAGTTCAGTTAATTTAATTATATTTACAATGCTAATAAAACTAGCATGTAGTGTATTGTTAACGTTGTTGGATATCGAGTTCGTTCGATTTATTTTTCGTTTTGTTCGTTTCATATTGAAGAAGTTATTGCAGTTTGGCGTCTTGTGGATCAATAATAATTTCAGAACGTATTGTTAAAATTATTGTCATGGTTATTGATAACCTAGTGGTTACATTTTTAGTCATTAAAGCTAGATTCAGTCAAACTAAAACTACACACACTACAAACTTATCAAAAATCTTCTATGTTGCTTTCGTATCTACTAACTAAAGTAATTACGATCTATTGTCATGGCAACCGTTAGTGGCATTACTAGCAAAATGCTATACTGCCAAAGGGTTAAAAATCTTCAAGATTCGACTTTCTGATACTTTCGGTAAACTTTTTAGGTCATTTTTATCATCACCAGCCATATCCTTTCCCTAATATGGACAAGCCGGCATCGTCTACAATAGTCGTTGCAATCACGAGCTCGTTATGTGGCTCTTATATCATTGGCTAAAGGTTTAAATTCGTCCCCTTGGTAACACAAAAACGTAACTCGATTTTGAGTTCAGTATACCATCTATCTTAAAATAACAGGTTCTATTTAGTCACAAATACGTCTCTTGATGACATTTAATTTTTTTTAAATAATATGGTTGACGGGATTTTGACGATAGCTTTGAAAATATAGTAATTATGTTCTAAATATTGTACCGTGTCACGCGAATTTTATTTGTTTTATCCGTTTTCTCAAATTGGATAAAATCGAAAGTTTTTGTTTTATTAAGGGGACCGATTGGCAGTTTATCCTGACATGCAAAAAGCTACAACTATTCATTTATACATGATACTTCTAATGATAACTAAACAAATACACATAACAGTATTAAAATTGGTCCCATACAGATACCTACGACATACCACATACAGGTATTACTTGGCCCTGCCAATGAAATACTGGATTTGTAAGGCGGATTGACATTTAGTGGTTTGAATGGGTGGTGATAAGCCAATAGCTAAATCTTGGCAAAGTACGTTGGAGCCCAGAACCGATTTCCCAAAGTCGTGAGGACAAACAATAGCGCTGTTCAGTGTTGTGCCTGGTATGCTTAAATGCAGATGTTCATATAAGCAAGAATTACTGTGATGCGCGATATTTTTTTACGGTGAAACGTTTCTTCATTTGGGAACAGTTGTAAAAATGAGTCGTTTAAGGTCGAGAGAGAGTTTGAGGGTAGCTTGCAAAATTCTAATTATCTTTTTTATAATTTGTGGAATAAAAATCAATACAACCCTCAAGTTCATTTAATCCAATTGTATGATTCTTAATGAAATAGTCATTCAAAAGAATTAAATGAACTCAGAGGGTTTTTTTTGAAGCTAAGTAATCATGAAATAACTTCTCCCGCTCTGGGTGGAGCAGGAGGGCGTGTCAGACTTTACTGACTAAAACCCACCCGTGTTCTCTCAGTTGCCTGTGTGCCAGGGGCCGCGGTATCTCTTTCGAACAACCCGCACCCCAACAATTCACAAAAGGAGTGTTCCCAGAACCTTTCAAGAGGGCCTTAGTTCACCCGATACATAAGAGCGGGGCCAGAGACTGTGTCAACAATTATAGACCCATATCAGTACTTTCGGCTCTCTCTAAAGTTATGGAAAAGTTAATTAACGGTAGACTAGTAAATTATCTTACCAAAAACAAAATTATAGCGTCCAACCAGTATGGATTTAAAAAAGGAATTTCTGCCGAAGACGCAGTTATCGACCTAACCCAGTTTGTTTCAAGAAAATTAGACGAGCGACAAAAATGCGTCAGTATTTTCTTGGATCTAAAAAAGGCGTTCGACACAGTCTCTGTTCCCACCCTTCTCTACAAACTGGAGTGTATAGGTATTCGTGGCGAACCTCTCGGACTCTTCAAGGACTACCTTCGAAACAGAAAATTAGCTGTTAAAATCAACTCATGCCTAAGTGACGAAGAAACTGTCACATATGGAGTCCCCCAGGGCAGCGTGCTGGGACCTACACTTTTTCAAATCTATATTAATGACCTATGCACGCTGCCATTACATAAATCACAAATCTTCACTTATGCGGATGACACCGCGATTGTGGTCTATGGTAATTCTTGGAGCGAGGTAAAGAATACGGCAGAGCAGTCCTTAAAGACCGTTATGAACTGGCTGCTATTCAACCTACTCACCCTTAACGTGGCCAAAACAAACTTCATTCCTTTCTTTATGAATTACAGGAACAAAGCTCCACCAGAATTTGTTATTACGGCACATACGTGCTCTGATTTTAGTTCTTGCTCATGTGCGACACTTACCCGTGTTAATCACACGAAGTACCTGGGTGTAGTGATTGATGACGGACTGAAATGGTATAATCAAATAGATAACACTGCTTCAAAAGTCAGAAGACTTATCTACATTTTTAAATCTCTGAGACACTGCGCAGACATTAACATTTTAAAAATGGTTTATCTTGCACTCTGTCAGTCCGTTATCACCTACTGCATCCCGGTATGGGGAGGGGCTGCTAAAACCAAGTTTATTGTAGTGGAGCGAGCACAGAGAGCTGTCCTCAAGGTGATGCTTGGAAGACCATACAGATTCCCTACTACTGAATTATATGCAGAATGCAAATTACTTACTGTGAGACAGCTCTTTGTCCTTCGAGCCACTCTCAGAATACATAAACGAATTCCCCCATCTGATCCTTCTAAGCGCAAAGCAAAAAATGTATGGCCGACAGTAAGCCACAAAACTGCATTCGCTAGGCGCCAATTTTACGTTCTAAGTACACTGATTTATAAAAATATATGTAAAGTCATTCAGATAGCTGAGCTAAACAACCATGAACTTAAGATCAATGTACAAAGTTGGCTGCACGATCAGGACTACGCTCAAACAGAAGAACTACTACTCCACCAGCAGTAGGCGTATTAAATATATATATTATTTTATAAACCTGTTCGACTACTGCTTGGAATTTTTTACTTTACTTTATTTGGAACATATCAGCAACACATATACACTACAAATTCTCAAACATTTTATCACACCCTCACGCAAACGCTAAACACTACTACACACAGTCTTACATACACACCCTCACATCCCTCATTCTGACATACACATCCTCACTCTAACACACACACATATACATCGTAAAAGTCGTTTCCAAAATCCGTTAGTCCTTCGTTGTTGATTTTATTTTATTATACAAACATACTTTGTTAACCTGCACTGTCAATGAATTACTATTTTTTTGTAATGTTAGAGCACAACACAAAAGGTTTCTGGTATCACAGTGACAGCAGAACACTGACTCCTAAGTCACAGGATCACCTAGTTTAGGAGTCAGGGTTTACATTATCTGTATGTCCTTTAGTTAACCAACTTAATATGTATCCTAGTCTTAAGCAATCTCAAAGGTTTTTGTATCAATAAAGATTTTTATTATTATTATTTATTACCCCTGGCAGAAACTTGTGTGGATTTTTTTAATGATTATATTTTTTATAGAGCCATATTAGTCACGGTCGTTAATTAGATTTGAGTCAACATACACCCTGCCACTGAACTGCAAATTTAAAAAAAACGGAAGCAAAATTTGAATTTCAGTGTTTACCCTGGAACTTTAACCTTCACCGTTTTGTATCGTCACAACACTGGGATAACCGGCTTCAAGGTGAATTGCTATCTCCCACACACTTCAAAACACTATCACCACAACTGAATAATCAAAAAATCATCGTAATCACAGCATTATGTCTTTTACATGATTTCTCTACAAATCACATGCTTACATCATCAAGATTTGACTCACAAACATTCTAATCATCATCAGTCCCACAGCACCGGACATACTCTAAGGCCTTATTCAGACATTCCAGCCAGATATCCCTGTCCTTCGGCGTGTCGGCGGCTAGCAAGTGCCGCCGCACGACGGCGCCGCCGGGCCGCCGCACGTACACCAGCGAGCCGCTGTCGGGCACGATGAGGCCGGCCGGCACCGACGACTCCAGCAGGATGGTGTTGGGGCGCGCGCACAGGTCGCGCGGGGCTTTGATGACGCGCTCTGAAATTACCGTCGATAGGTCGATGTCGCCGATGGGCATCTGAAAAAGAGGATTTTTGTTATGGCTTCAGAGCTCTTTCAGGCTCAACATAGCAGGAACCCTAGGCAAAGACTCTAGAGTCAAGCACACTCGCATTAAGGCAGATGCGATCAAACGACAACAAATGATCCCATCACCCTGCGATAAAACCCCGAAACTGGACTTTTTTCAAAAGCACTACAACGTGGCACTCACAGAAGAACAGAATGATCACTCAGGCCAGGAAGAGCTAAGAGTCTACACAGATGGATCAAAGACTGACTCCGGAAGCGGAGTAGCGGAGTCGGAGCTTTTTCACACGATCTTAACATAAACATATCCAGCCCGCTGGGAATGTTCAACACAGTCTACCAGGCGGAATGTGTGGGCATTATACAAGCGGCATACACGCTAAAAGCCAGGGGAGTCACAGACACCCACATACGTATACTCTCCGACAGTGCATCAGTTCTCCAATCCCTAGGGAAAAAATACATAACATCGAGTTTAACACTAGAATGTCACAATGCACTAGAACGACTAACAGTTTCTAACCGCAACACTGTGACACTGCAATGGATAAAAGGACACAGCGGATCACTAGGTAACGATGCTGCTGACGAACTGGCCAGAAGGGCATCCAGCGCGTCAGTCTATGGATCCGAGCCCATCGTGCCCATGCCATTCAACCAGATACGCAGGTGGCTTCAGGACCACACCCACACACAAGCAGAGAGCTGGTGGATCTCGACATCGGGCTGCAGGCAGTCTAAGGAAGCAATGCCATCTCTGAATGGCAGGCTGACTAGACGTCTGTTACGCCTGGACAGAAAGGATCTGCGTCTGGTGATTGGGACCATCACGGGACACTGCCCACTAAACAAACACTTCTACACAATAGGTATAACGGACAGCCCCCTGTGCAGGGCCTGCATGGAGGCTGAAGAAACCGTTGCGCCTGTGCTTTTCGAATGCACAGGCGTAGCCCAGATTAGAAGAGAAATTCTCAAGCCAAATCTTACACGGATGTTCTCAATAGACCAGGAGATATAGCCAACTTCTGGAGGGAGGTGGGCTGGCTGGAATAACCACCGACGGCCGCCATGGCTCACGCACAATGGTCCACTTAAAGGTCTAAGTGCGGAAATCAAACCCAATAACATAGAACAACATAGAACATAGGGCTTCAGAGTTGTCACACACTAATCACATATACTTTTGAAATTGTTATTGCATAAATCCGGACAAACAAATGTTTATCTGGCTAACTTAATTCCTTGTCCTTGGATTGCCTTTGTTTTTAAAAACGGAGCACCTTTGGGCAAATCGGTAGCGCGCGGCGGTACATGCGGTTCGATTAGTACCTACGATATGTCTAGTGCCTTACTATAGCAATAATATTCCACTATAGTCTATTCGCGTTAAAAAAATAGTGACTCATCGTTGTCACACAGCTTGGCCACGCCCCTGGACCAATTAGATCATAGTAAATTATAGTGTTATGTCTGAAGGGATTACTTCAACTGGTCAATGTCAACATGGCTTTCTAATTTACTATGATCTAAATGGTCAAGGGACGTGGCTAAGCTGAGTGACAACGACGAGTCAGTATTTTCTTAACGCGAATAGACTATAGACATTTCACGCGTTTAAGTTGATGTTTATTTTTTAAATTATTTGAATACAAAAACATGTTCTGGTTTAAGTCTAACCGTATAAATCGATAGTACTACTGAGGGTAAATTGTTCTGAACCGTTAAAATATCAGCGTGTGTTGGGAATTATGCAAGATTGTCGGCTATCCTGCCATGTAACGGGTGTAAGATCCACATCAGCTGTTAAGCATTAGTTGCACGAAGTAAAAGATAGGTAGACATAAGTGAAGCAACATTCTCGTGCGTTTCGCCCTTTTTATAGCGTAATGGGCATGCTCTTGACCTCGATCTCGCATAATGGAAGGCGATGGAAGAGGTCTTCGATGGTACGAACGTGCCCAGAAAATGCATGTTCACTCTTGCTTTGTAGGCTGATGAAGACCGATATTCTTACCTTCCTCTGCACATCATCAGGGTACTTCCAGTAGGCCAGGCGGGGAGGCTGCAGTCTGAACCAGCGTCTGTGCCATGCTCCTAACCCTGACACGTCGTCGAAGGCAGTGAGGAAGGCCGCGTGAGGCGATGGAGGAGAGACCTGTACTCGTGCCTTGATCTCGAGGTTGACGGTGCCTTCGAGTGGACTGCTGCATGGGACCTGGAAATATTACAATACAGTGTCAGATGCATAATACTCGCAACCGGCGTGTGACCAGAACGCTAATACACGTATTTAAAAATGTTCATAATCTAGAAGCAATCTTATCTCTGCATTAATCAGTGTCAAATTCTTGCCAAAAATGAAGACATATATAAGACACAACACATCACGAGAGAGAGGCCTCCCCGCCGTGAGGTGTGGGCCGTAAGACGCCCAGGAGTGCTATTAAACCACTAAAAAAACATCATTTTTATTTAATCAATTAGTGCCATAAAAATGCATTCAAATTTTACATTTTCAAATTTCGCGCGTAGTTTGACGAAAAGGCTGGACGCCATATTGCTCTGTGGGTATGACGTCAGTTTGCTAAAAACAATTGCGCTGATATTATTTACGACAATTGTTTATAATTAAAAAAAAAAAGAGTTTTTTTTTCTACTCATCGTTAGTTTGCTGTTCCTGAATGCAAAATGTTACTTAAATTAAAATTACTTTGGTTACGAAAATAATGAAAGTACAAAGTTGCTCAGTTGACATGACGTATGACGTAGTAACATGGCGGCTATTATTTCATGGTGTTCAAAAACAGATTAAAAAAACTGAAATCTTTAAATTGTATTTTAAAATTTATTCTGTTGTTTCATGAACTAAAACTAACATTTTGCGACTGCATTTTGCCTAAGCTATCTCAGTAATATATTTTTAGATTTTTTCTCGGATAAAGTAAAATACCCTATTCAATAAGCGGACCCATTGCGGGTTGGCAGATGTCACGTCTTTGAATATTTGGTTCTAGGACATGCCGTTTCCTCACGATGTTGTTCTTCACCGTTTTGAGAACAGTGGTGATGTGATTCACAAAAAGCGCCTGGCATGGTTTGAACCAACGACCTTCAATTCGTAAGTCGCGACAGTTATCACTACACACTGTGGGCCGTAATCGACTACGCGGGCCCAGTGCGAGTTGATTCTGGACAAAATATTATTACTTAATCATTTTTCTCTTTTACGCCAAGGGCACATTTTCTTACCTTATTTAGAGTGAAGTTGTTCCTGGTAGATTGCTGCAGCGCGAAGATGCAGTATCCGTGCAGTGAGAACTGAGGAGAGCGTACTGCTAGCGGCCCTGCTGGGCTTTGTATTCTCGGCGCTTTAAGTTCGGATATCTTTGATTTCGGTGTTAGGAGTTTGGAACTTGACTGTGGAAAAAAGGGCATAAAAATAAGTCACATAGCTATGCAATATTTAAGGTACTACAAGTACCTTAAATATTTATATTTTTATTATTTATTCAATTTTTTACCAAGAAAAAATATTTTTTTGTATTGCCTAATCTCCGTAAGGACTGGACCAATTTTTACGGGACTTTCACTGGCAGATAGCTGATGTTATGGGCATACTATAAATAGACTACTTTTTGTTCCCGTGGGATAATTTCTCAAGTCCACGCGGGCGAAGCCGTGGGCACAGATACTCAATAAATAAAAATTTAAGTATATCCAAAAAAGTTCTTACTTTTTTGCTAGAGATGTGATATTTCATCTCGTGAGACAGCACTTGTTTTGACGCTTGCAACAGGTACACTTCAACTGTAACCTGAAAATAGAAAAAAAATGCTTGAATATTGATAAAGACACCTGTGCTAAAGTACAGTTTGTAAGAAACAAAGAAAAACAGTTCACTTATTCTTCTACTAAACACCCCAGGCCCTGGCTTTGAAGTTATGCCCAAGATAGAGAGTGAGTCTGGAAGTTCTTAAGCTCCTTATCAAGTCCTCATTACAGTATTTCTGAAGTATGTTGGGGTCGGCTTCCAATTTAATCGGATTCAGCTGAATAATATACACGCTTGTTCTATCATTGACCTCATCAATCGCTTTCCATAAAGTGTGATCGAGGTCATTCAGCTATACATAAGGACCCTGTAATGTTTTATAATGTTATCCAGCACGCGGGCCCAGTGTTTTTTTTTGTCTCTACGACATGCCGGTTTACTCACGATGTTTTCCTTCACCGTTTTGGGTGCAGTGGTGATGAAATAATTTACACAAAGCAAAGCTCCAGTCAGAATTCCAACCTTGGACCTACCATTCGTAAGTCGCGACCGATTCCACTGGGTCACCACTGTTTTGGTAGCCCAGTGGAATCTATTTATTTATTTATTTATTCTTCAGAAAGTCTACAGTCTAATATCTACTTAACTAATATACATTTAGCGCTTACAGTTGCCATTTACAAGCTTCCACAAATATTCAGCAATAAAGAAAAAATTATATACATTTCAGTTTCACGAACAGAACAGAATAAAATATCTCCTTTAGAAATAAATGGGCTAAAACGGCACTTACCTTGAAGTCGCTAGCAAGTCCCAGCATACGTATTTCGTCGGGGAAGTGCAGTATGTTGCTTGTCGGCTGTGTTTGTTGCATGCTGGTCGCCAGGACGCGGTCACGACACTTGATCAGGCACACTGCGTGGTGACCTACGGCGCCATCTGCAAAGTAAAGACCTGGATGTTATAACAAATGATTCCACCCCTTACAGATATTACTTGAGATTGTAACATCTATTGGTTAAGACGGAGAAACATTAATACAGAACGGTTAACAAAAAAAAAACCGACTTCAAAAAAAAAAAAAAACGATTTTTAATAAAATTAATAGAAAAAGAAAACTTAAGAAAAGCTTTTATAAATATTTGTTTATAAAACGAACTCAAAAAGCTAAAAATTATTTAATCTCAATTATTTAATTAAAAGCGTGTTACATTTTGATGCCAGGAGAAATAAAGAACATTTACTAGCATGTTACACCTATTTCTAACTGTCAATATGTAACCTCCTGTCCTCCTCCTGTATGTATTTTCCAGGTCCAGCATCAGACTCTGGTTACCATATAGGATCAAAGTACTCGTCAATACGAATCAAATGAGCCCAAACTCGATGGGGTTGTGTCGTTTTATTGAGGAGTTCCTATTGCCATCTTCCAGCTCCAGCATCAGATCAGCTCCATGTCATAATATTGCATTGTCACGCGATATACATATGCATGCAAAATTTCAGCTCAATCGGTTAAAGATATCTGCTTCAAAATTGAGTTGCAAGATTCCACTCGAACAAACATAGTTAAATAAAAGCTTGTAAAAAAACGACAAATTCATAGTAGCTAGGCTAGACAAGGCATACACACCAGCATTCAGTTGCCGCACGTAGTCCCGCTTGAGCGGCACGTTGAGTGCGTGTAGCTGCAGCGTGGCGATGCCGGGCGCGGCGGCCGGCCCGGCGCCCTCTACCTGCAGGCGCTGCAGTTCATGCACGCACGCTTGGCGACGGTGTGCTGGGAATAACGGTACATCATAAATAGTTATCCTAATAATATTATAAATGTCAGCCTTGTGGAATCAGGAGTGCCGTCCTACAGGTGTGCCCGACCCAGTTCTCGAAAATGGACATATCAGACTGTACTGGGATCGATCCATCATCACTGACAGGACTATTATTGTTAATAAGCCTGATATAGTGGTGGTGGATCGATCAGAGCGGCGTGCAATGATCGTTGACATAATGGTCCCGCATGACAGGAACCTCGTGAAAGCCGAGAAAGATAAACAAATCAAGTATCTTGACTTGGCTGTGATGACGATATGTGGGATGTGGACTCAGCTATCATTGTACCGATAGTCATAACACCCAATGGTTTGATAGCAAAGAGCTCGACCAACCACCTATGGAGGCTCGCGTTGGGCAGCTGGATCAAGGGCTTGATCCAGAGAGCGGTACTCCTGGACACGGCTCGCATTGTTAGGAGGTTCCTCTCTCTGGAGCCCTGACCGCCGGTAGCTAGGACCCTGTGTCCGATACCGGTGGGCTACTATTTTTTTATATTTTTAAATGTTTTTATATATTTTATATTCTAATATTGAAAAATGTAATTTATATCTATTTATTGAAATAAAGGAGATTATAAATGTAAAAGTTTGTGTATACAGTTAGATGTTTGTTACTCATTTACGCTTAAACGGCAGAACGGATTTGAATGAAATATGGCACACAGATAGTTTATAACCTGGATTAACACATAGGATACTTTTTATCCCGGTAGTACGTTCCCGTGCGATAATTTCCGATCTCCACACGGGCGAAGCCGCTGGCGAAAGCTAGTGTCCTTATAATTCTTGTCTTATATTTTATATCATTGTAAAATCGTACATACTATTACATTAAAATCTATCTCGCGAGATTGTAAAATGTCGAAAGATTTTGAACCGTAACATACTGCTTACTATTTAACATTATAAGCAGCATCACTTGATATCATATTTGATGATATTTACACTCTCGAATATTGAGCTTGTCCTTAAACAAAACTCTGAAATACCAGTTGTTAGTCACAGGACGACCTACCGCAAGACCGACTAATCAAGGACAGCCTTCAGACAGTTGACAATTTAACGCGCGACAGATTGTGTTTTAACAGTTTCACTTCGATAGATTATAATCTACCGAAAAATAATGAGTTAAATTATAAAGAGTAAGTATGTTACTATTCAATCAATCTTTCGACAGTTTACAATCTCTAGAGTTAGATTTAAATCGGACGGTATTTACAATTTTACGGTGTTATATCAGGACATGAACTATTCTAGAGAACATCAAGTATTGGCTACGAAGCTTTATTTTTATCAAAAAATTAATCTTCGTAGCCAATACTTGATGTGCGACATGTTGCTAGCTACATGTTCCGTTAGTTGCCTGTATACCGAATAGCATGATCGACTCGTACATTTATACAACCCTATTTTTAGTATATGCGAAACTCGAACAAATGTTAAAAATTTCAAAACTGTATCATGAAAAATCAAAAAGTTATAAGCTTGTTATTTTCCCTAGTTGTCTACACAAACATGGTCACCACGCGGCCCTGCGCGTCGTCTTATTGTGCTCATTGATAATAATTAGGCAGTAGGTACCTGACCGAACGGCGATTGTATTGTAGTTAACTGGTGATAACATTTTCCATCACACTTGGATAAAATATAACATGGTGTACAAATGACTGAATCGATTCAGTTCCTTATTTTGAACAAACTATATTCAGGTTACGCATTTACTAAAAATAATGTTGTATATGTCCAGTCGAAATGTTCTTTTCATGAAGAAACTTGTAGATGACTATTATACACCGTGACATTTTAGTCGTCTTACGGCGGCCTACTTCATGTACCCAATGACTACTAATCATTTATAAAAAAAAAAAATATTTTTGAACATTTACACAATTAAAAAAATTAAAGTATCATTCACTAAGACGCAAGACGTAGTTTGAAACACCCTGTTATGGAGATTGAATTAATGATGGAATGTAATGGTAGGTAGGTAGATATCTTCTACCGTTTGATACGTAAACATTATTAACAGGGAGGGTGTTTCATAATTCTAAACCATTATTTATTTTTCTTTGTACCTATTATCTTAATTAATGGTAACAATGTTTTAATCGCGCCGTCATAAAATACCTCTAGGTATTTTATGACGGATACATTGAGTGGATCACCTTTGTAAGACGACTAAAATGTCACGGTCTATATTGTTGATTAAAAAAGTTGGTAAACACATTTCCCACCGCTCAGTTGAAATATTACAAAGAACTAATTATCTCTTAAAGTGAGAACCAACTGATTGTTTATTTATCTATTTGAATAATGCAATGTTGTATGTACACTTACTTGCTAATAACAGTAGTCTTTCACCTTCCGCTTGCTCGGTGGAGCCGCTGAATTCAATGGTAGCAGCACACAAGTTCAAAGCTTGACTCGCCTGAAATCAATTACAAGATAGGTAATTGGAATGTTATTTATTAAAAAGGAAATAATTCAGTCAAGAAGTAGAGCAATAATCATCCGACTCGCACTGTAGTTATTTCAATTGCCAAGGGAGCATTTAAATTTCATGTTATTTACGCGATAATGGCCACTGAGGTACTGGTGGATTCAAGACTCGCATATTGTCGCCTTAGAGTTCGACTCGATACGAATTCGAGAGCTAGCAAGTCTCGTGGTATCGAGAGCCAATCCTGTGCAAAATTAGCAATGTAGACATGATAAAACAATCTCGCATTTCGGACTAAAGACTGACCCTTGACAGACCACATCGGGATAAAACCAAAATCGAATGAAATTGAAAGAAAATAATAGAAAAAAATAATAGATTTTTTGTAGGTTTGTTTGTTACACTTTCAGTCTAAAACGGCTCAACGGATTTGGATGAAAGTTGACACATGGGTAGACCATGACCTGCAGATGTACATAGGCTACTTTTCATCCCGGATCGCAGACCAAGTCGCGGGCAACAGCTAGTATACAATGAAAGTATACAATCCTATTTACAGCTCGATTCAAATTTTATGGCGGCTCGGAACACGAGGCAAGCCGCTGCGCAGTAACAAGTTCATGGGTCAGCGGGGTTGAGGGGTGGGGTACTGCGCAGCGAGTAGCGCACTTCAGAGCCGCCATAAAGTTTGACGCGAAGTATACCTGTGATATAACAGTCTGCTGCTTGGCTATCTCGTTCTGTAGCTCCTTGATCCTCTCGCGCACGGTAGTGACGCAGGAGGCCGGCTCGTCCGGCGTGGCGGGCGGCTCGCGGTCCGGCGACACATGCCGTATCACACGCATAGGGGTAGAGGGGGTAGAAGACTGGAAGGAAACATTAATTAGAATAAAGACGAGCCTAGGTCATCATCTGCTTAGATTTGTCCCAACTATGTTGGGGTCGGCTCCCTGTCTAACCGAATGCAGCTGAATACCAGTATTTTACAAAGAGCGACTGCCTATCTGATCTCCACAACCCAGTTACTGATTAATACGATACCCCTTGGTAAGAGTGGTTGTCAGACTTTCAGGTTTCTGACGACCCGTAACGACCATCAAAGACCTACGAATGACTAATGGCCAGGACTAAAAATTGTATGTGCTTTCCGAGGCACGGAGGGGTCTTGATATGTAAAGATGGTCACTCATCCACGGATCAATCGCGGCAAGCATAGCTTAACCTGACGACTAATACAGACGAGCCTAGGGTATAGAATCTTTATAATAGACGAGGGTATATATATTTTTATGAGTTTATGTTGAATCCACTTCCCGTTCAAGTTTAAACTCTACGTTTTTGGTGGATTACAGCCAACTCCTTATCAGAAAGTGGAGGCCTGTTTCCCAGCATTGGGAATATTATACGCTGATTATGTGTATGATCATGCCTGCTCTGCAAATTAATCTACATTCTCAAGCTGAAGTAAATCTTGTGTTGGAAATAAGTTGTTCAACAATATTTTACAGATGGTACAAATCATTTACTTAATACAGATTACAGAGTTCAACGCGTATATTACCAAATATTTTTATGACGCCACCATAGACATTAGACGCGAACATACGTCTAATTTTAGAAATTAGAACTATGTTCGATAGTTTACTTTTGATAGTATGATTTGTTGGTAAAGTTATCTTGACATAATATATAGTATTTATTTCACTTTTTTTAGGAAGATTGTTTAATTTTACGAACTTTTTTTAAATTACGAATTAGCGGTGTCCTTTGCCGTCAAGGAAAACAACTTTGCGGCAGGCCTAGATGGAGGTGGCGGGATGAGCTGGACTCCTTTAATAAAGATTAGTTTTTGGTAGATCTGGACACAGAGAAGTGGAAAGAGGGTAGGGAGGTCTTTGCCCAACCGTGGGACATTAATGGCTAATCTTAAAAAAAAAAATTTTTATCACATCTCTACAGAAATAAAAGTACACTCGATAGTTTTTTTTTTACTTTTAATGGTATGATTTGTTAGCAATTGTCTTCACAAATAGTATTTATTTCTTATTTTATCAATTTTTTTGCGAGATCTTCAGTTTAATTTGAGTAATTTTTACTATCATAAAGTAGCGTATAAATATGACTCACCGCGTTCTGCATGCGCCTGTAGAAGCTGACACTGTGAACCAGCTCGCCGCCCTTGTCGACCCTGGGAGTGTGGGGCTGCACCTTCAGCGGAGACTTGAAGGCCGAGCGCTCCTGGTACACGAAACTTGATGAGGACTCGACGGAATGCTGCAACCAACCCCCAGCAGCGGTTGGTCAAGCGAAATGTACAAGATAGGGCACCACAAATCATTAACTGATCGCGGTAAATTAATTCTAAACTTCATTCATTTTCTATAGTGTGAACACAAACTACAAAGAAAATGTTATCCTACCTTCCTAGTAATATTATAAATGTGAAAACTTGAATGTTTTCTACTCATTCATGTAAAACACTTGGCACTTTACTGTTTTTAATTTTTTATCTGCTATATATTTTAATCGCCGTTAACCTCTTGTACTCATCATTATGAACAACTTTTACTATGGGCCCAAACCTGAAATCGTGACAATAAAATCACATTTTGACGAGTTATGCGAACATAAATCTAGGGAACAGCTGATTTTATTTTCGCGATTTCAGGTTTGGGCCCATAGTAAAAATTGTTCATAATGATGAGAACAATGACCCCTTATGAGGTTAACGGTGATTAAAATTACACCTTGTATATATTATTTCTTTCTTTAAAAACGACTGAACAGATTTGGATAAAAATTGCCACACAGATAGATCAAAATCTGGATTAACACATAGGATACTTTTTTACCGGTACGCTCTCATTGGATAATTATCCTTGGGATTGCACGCTGCCGAAGCCGCTTGCAAAAGCTAATAACATTATAAGGATAACTTAAATATGTAATATGTCTGTGAAGCGGCATAAAAAGCCTATAAAGTTCCCACTGCCGGACCACAGTACAGGCCTCCTCTGTGAGAGGGAATGAGCTACCGCGTGGATTACCATCCACAGACCCACAACCGCGGGCCCAGTGCGGTTTGGTAGATATGTTATTACGTCTTTGGACTATTTCTTCTAGGACATACTATGCTTCCTCACAATGGTTTCCTTCACCGTTTTGAGAGAACCAAGATACTTTTTATAGGAACACTTTTGGGTTACGCATCGTAGACAATTCTACCTACCGTAAGCAAACTGAATCGTTTCTCGAATATAGGAACCGGGCATAAGCCGTGGTTTTAGCGTGTGTATGCGTGCTTATATGAATTTTGTACACTTTTTATTAAGAGGAACTCGTGGCAAAGTAAGAACAGTCGCACGGATCGATCGATCTGGTTAAGCTACGCTTGCCGGGGTTGGTCCGTGGATGGGTGACCGTCTTTACATACCGAGACTCCTCCGTGCCTCGGAAAGCACGTTAAGCTGTTGGTCCCGGTTGTCATTCGTAGATCTTTGACAGTCGTTAAAGGTCGTCAGAAGCCAGAAAGTCCGACAACCAGTCTTACCAAGGGGCATCGTATTACCCAGTTACTGGGCTGTGGAGGTCAGATCCATGTAAAATACAGGTATTCAGCTGCATCCGGTTAGACTGGAAGTCGACCCGAACATAATTGGGAAAAGACTAGGCAGATAATGACACTTTTGAACATCGACATTATTTTATATTTTCACCTGTTTATTAAATGGTAGCAGATTCTTCAACAAACCCGACATTATTCAAGTCCACTAGACGAATTACTATTGGCAACAAATTAAAACTTATTCACTCAATGTTGCGCACTGCGGCAGTAACTCGCGAATACTAAAGAAATCACAATGGATATTTGTACAACAGTGTCTAGTATATTGTGTTGTTGAATGTTTCACTAGAATACTACAGTTATTTGTCATGTTTTACTGAGAAAATTAAAACATCAATCGACGCATAAGATGATAAGTAGTAACACGGCATTTTGTTTGTGCGTCGTTATTGTCTTTGCTTAAGGTGAACCTAGTCCACATTTTTCCCATACAAACTTCGGGAGTGTATTACTCCACTGTACGACAATGTACATCAAAAATTAAACATGGTATGGTTTTGTCTCATTATCAATATTGTCTGTACGGAAACAGAATACTAAAATAAAAAGCCATTAAAAAGTTAGGAGCCAACAAAGATTCGTTTTTCTTGCTTATTTAACCTAACTTTGGGCGTGTTTAAGTAATAAAAGACGTACAAAATCTGAAAAACCAAGTCGGTACCGACAAAGCTCAATTATCGAAAAGTTTAATTAACTTTATTGGTCATTGAATTATGCAGTGGTTTTTTCACAAAACCCGATCTTCCGAAGGACTGTTCTTCATTTTTTACGCGCCTGTTGTACTATAAATGATCCTGCATCTCACTGAATAGTGTTGTGCGTGTAGACTAGCTTCTAATTGCTCATCACTGATACTACCTCTGTCTGACACGATGCCTGGTGAGACAGCGTGCTTTTTAGCCAGGCCCACCAGTGAGTTCGAGCCCGCGACTAGGTTCCCCTTAAGAGGCTGTTGACGATGTTTTTCCGATTTCACTGATTTACGTGATTTTAAAGACGTACTTTTACAGTTACGTACAGGGTAAATTTTTAAGCAGTGCGCAAACTGTAACTAAGAATTAGTAGAAATTTTTCGTCGGTTTTACAAAAAATAAAAAAATCTGCCGTTTCATAGCAAAGTGCAATACCTACGCGGTCAAAATGTATGGAAAAGCTGATTTTTTTTTTTATTACCGACGAAGAAATTCTGCGCTGGGGTGTCTAGAATGATATGTTGAATTCATGGTTAGAGGTTGCGCACTGGTTAAAAAAGTATCCTGTATACAGAATACAGTGTTTTAGGCCTTTAAATAACTAAAATATTTGTTAGTCTGCAGTCTGTCTGTTAATCTGGAGCAGTGGTGACCCAGTGGTTTCGGCCTCGACTTACAAGTTGTAGGTCGTTTTTTGTATAATTGTTTGTTACGCTTTCACGCTAAAATTGCTGAACGGATTTGGATGAATTTTGGCTCATGGGTAAGATCATGACGTGGTTTAGGACATTCGATACTTTTTATCCCGATATTTCTACGGGATGCAAACTAAAGCCGAATCGGGGCGCAGCTAGTTATAAATATTGCGTAGTAAAGTGTACCTTGTTAACTTTGGGCGGCGTCGGTCCCTCGCTCTGCTCGTTGATCGCTTCGTCTAGAATATCGTCGAGTTCGCTGTCCAATCCGCTGCTATCAGAGTCACTCTCATGCACTGCTTTCTTGTAACTCGTGTTGTTTTTCTTTACCACCTGTTTATAAACACGTTACATTATTAATTTAAATAGCAGTTAATATTTTTTATTTAATACACAAAAACCATACTACAAAGTAGTGTCTTTAAGATGTACTAGAGTGACACAATTCAAAATTTCAAAGTGGAGCCTTTGGCTTCTAAACTAGGCAAGAAGCCGGTGTATTCGAAACCAACAAAAACGTCAGCAAAATTAATTGTTAACGAAACAACTTCAATTCTCCGTATATTCACAATACAACTGTAATTTTTTTCACAGTTGTATGAAATGGTTAGAACACGGCCCAATTGACGTAGGGTGTCGATAACAATGAATTTGTATGACTGTACATCTTTCAATTACTTTAAACCTTCAAGTGTCAAGTAATTAACACAATTACTTTTCTATTGTTATCAGAATCAATGAGTCTGCCTAACAGCCTAGGGGATAAATACCTGCAAAGTATCACTTTATAGTCAGATTAATACATATCTTAACAATATACAGAAAAAAGATTATTATTTCCAGCTTAACATGCACAATAACGTTTTGTATTGAACGCAGATATCTGTTAGGCCAGTATAAAATAATAAATAAGTGTTCGACTGTTTAAACTCGGTACAGGCGACATTGTGTGAAGATTATCTTTTGTGTCATTGTGTGGTTTTCCTCACATTTTTCCTTCATTGTTTACTTTAGCTATTAGCTCCTACATAGATACAATAAAAAAGTTTAACAGGCATAGATTAAAGGTATCTAAAAACCTTTTCCTTTTATTCAACGGGGAATATGCATGAAATTCAGAACTCTTTCATAAATTAAATATACATTATACACAGGCGCGGTCCGAGGGGGGGGGGGCGGTTCTAGGGGTCTGGACCCTCGCCCCCCCCAAAGATGTAAACGTAAAGCTTAAAATAGTAATTTTTCGAAAATATAATACATTTTCTTATTAATATGTAGGTAGACTTTGCCTGTGACCCCCCCCCCCAAAGTCTGGCTGCGACCGCGCCTGATTGTACATGAGTCAAGAAACAAATTGCTATATGTTTACATTTTTTATGCATTACTTATTTTGTTGTTACGTTTTTCTGGTGGAAAGGAACGCAAGCTCGAAACGCGTCGTCTTCAAAAATGCCGAAAATGACCTCAAAAGGCACCTGAATAAATATATTTCAGATTACTCAGTGATTTAGCTAGTAATTAGCAGCGATTCACCCAACAATTCGTTGTACCTACACCATGTAAATAATTATGCATACTTTTTAAATCCCTCATGTACCTACAAAACCTTTATTTACCTACTTAAATATATTAAAATTATAAATATTTTCTTAACACACGTAAGAATATTTGAATGTTACTGGCTGGCCTGGTACTTCCACTATAAGAAGCTGGAGGAGGCGACCACAACCGCGGTCTGGGTCCCCAAGTGACGATCTTCACATGAGATTTGAGAGCAGACTAACCGATAATAAGCGACTTCATTAAAGTTCCAGAAACGGGTCCAACTATAAGTTTTTAAAATTCTTCAACTTTATTTTTTGCCTTGTGCAGTAGGTATTAAGGTTCCTTCTGCTACTATTGCAACTAGTATATCATTCAACATTATACTTACATTCATGACTTCTCGTCCAAACGATGTTTCGGCCCAGTTGTCAGATTTGTTCATTTTCTCTTGAGCTCTCTCTGGGACTAAGTCTTCACAACTGGAATATAAATAACAAATTGATGTCAGAATAAAATTGTGAACAACTTTTTATTACATAGAAATTTAAAAAAATATTGATTATTTTATTCCTTATTGTTGCTGTGACGTTTAGGTGATAAATCTCAGTATGTTTGGTTTATATTCCTAATAATGTTGTTTTGTAAAGTCAATACGTAGACTTTGACCAGCTGAGCTGATTCTTTAGTTATACTAAACGCTCCACATTTGAGACATTTTGGGCGCAAATTGTTAGGTCGGCTCTACAAGCTTAGGTCTCAACCGCATTACTTCCTAAATTGTTGAAACCCAATGTAATTCTACTTCACGACTGAGAGCCATCAGTCCGATTTAGAATTAAATTGAGTCTAATGTGATCACTAGTTTCCAACTTCCTAATTAGTGTTCCTAATTAGAGTTTATACAAATTGGATAATGTAATAGTCACTTTAGTTTTTGTTACCCTAAACCTAAAGAGGGGTCACTATACCGATCATAATGATCAAGTTTTACAATGGGACCAACGCTGAAATCAGGAAATAAAATCTGCTGTTCCATACATTGGTGTACACACAAATCAACAAAATATAGGCAACAACAGATTTTTTTCGCGATCGGAAATTCTCAATGGTGGTCCCATTGTAAAACTTGCTCATAATTGTAAGTACAGTGACCCCATTTTAGGTTTAAGATAAACAAAGGCTAAGGTTCTATAAAACGATACTCATAATTTAATTTGTTATTTAGATCATCGGCTGACCCCAGCTGACGTTATACCTGCACCCTGCACTTAATTTACTTTTGGATATAAATGATTTATTAACCTAATTGCGTAACACACGATCAATCAAAATCTGGTAGGCTTCAAGAATAGCCTTCAAAATTATTCAAATTATCCATTTGAGGTTTTGATGTGTAACATCTTTCCTCTCGTTTTAGTGAAATCTGTGCGAGTGATTTCGTGAAAAGGGGACGGAAGTGTGTAACAGGAAGCTGGGGAAGCGCGCGCTATTTGATTTGTCCAATGAGCACGTGCGGTGGTAGAGCTGGCCGTCAGATGGTACTGTACACGGCTACACATTAAGCTACACATTTCCAGTTTACGCTGATCTCACACTGTACGGAAATCCTTTAGAATTTGAGATCAGCTTATACTGGAAAGGTATAGCTTGATGTGTAGCCGTGTGTACCAACTCATTTTTCGAGAGTTTGGTACAATGTTGCTTATTACCAAGGCGAGGTGACAGATGCTACAGTTCACATGCGACTAACTAATTTGAGGCTCACTCGTTGTTTCCTATCCATTGATTCGTAAATATGAAAAACTTTAAACAAAAAAACCGACTTCCGGAAAAACATTACAAGTGAAAAATAACTTTAATTTCGGAAGGCGGTGACAAAAAATTTAAATACGTATCCAAAATCACCGCCTTCTGAAATGAAAGCAATTTTTCACTTCGTAGTGTTTTTTCGGAAGTCGGCTGTTTTTTTTTTTTTTTTTTTTTTGGAAAAAGTTTGGAAAAAATGTAGGCCTCCCCCAAGCTCAGCCACTTCCACCGGTTCTGTACTTCCCGCATACAGCGGACTCCTGCTGCCCTCACAAGGTCATACCTCTATTTATTTCTTTTTTTGTTTTCGGGGGGTTTTGGGTATAAGACCGAAGAGTGTGGGATTTTCACCTCGCTAAAACCATTCCGGTGGTCATCATCTACACATGGAAAGCATGGGCACCATTAGGTAACTCTCAAAAGACCGATCCAAAACCTCCGTGCAACGCCTATTAGGGCACATTTCTAGGGAGACTGTAAAAGGGTCTTCCCGAAACCGAACTCTGCAAGTGTGCAAAGCAGCACGGCTAGCTATTAGCTATTAAGGCTCTTTACAATGGTGTCTCAGACACCGTGTCTGTTTCATATACCTTTGCTTTTTTACCTCAATTTCATTGGTACTTCTTTGGCAGGACAAGGTCAAGATTTACTTGATTAACACGTTCAATAAAACATTCTTATGTACGTACTTATATTTTTTTTTAATGCGTAACCAGTGGCCGTGGTTTTTATGGACCTCTAGTGTATTTACACTATGTTTGGAATAGTCGGCCTTGTATTATACTATGAATGACAATGAGGTAACTTGACACAAGATTTGTATATTATTGCTAGCGATTATGGATGGTTCAACGAGCGTGGTGCACAAAAACAACATAACATCACGCCTTGTTGCCGCGAAGGGTTGTCAGACATTACTTACACCCACATTTCGCCAGTTATGCTTAAGTCTCATGTAATAGGGGGCGAGCCTATTGCCATCAGCCGGGAACCAATTCCAAACTCCGGGCTGCTACTGAGAAATTTCTTATAGAAAAACCAAATAACACTGCCCGACCTGGGAATCGAACCCAGGACCTCATGCTTAGCAGTAGCGCTTGCGACCACTAGACCAACGAAGCAGTAAAAAAGTAACCACCTAATAAGAACCTAGCGTATTGTGTGGACTCTGGCTTTCATACATTATTTAGCTAGTTAGGTACTTATAGCTAGTTTTTGGTCGTTTTAATCTTTTAAAAGGGTCATTCAGTACTCATCATTATGAACATATTTTACTATAGGATCAAGCCTGAAATCGTGAAATAAAAATGGGCTGATCCATAATTGCGTCGAGATATGCGAACATAAATGTATGGATCAGCTCATTTCTATCCTTTTTAACCAACTTCAAAGAAGTAGGAGGTTCTCAATTCGACTGTATTTTTTAAAATTTTTGTTTAAACGTTGTTTAAAGTTCAGTACATAGTTATTAGCAACTGTTTCCATTTTTGACGTTTAAACATCTGTTACCTTTAAGCAACGTCTATAAATAAACCCCTTAGTTGTAATGTCGCATGGGTCTGTAATTTAACCAGAGCACAAATATGGTAATTATGGTATGGAGCGCAAACCGAGAATAATGCCCACGTACTCCAAGTAAGGATCAGCAGGTGGCGTTCAGCCGATTCTGCCTACCCCCATGGGACAAGCGCGTGAGTTGAGGTTGCATGTACGAGTACATACTTACCAAGAAGCTTAAAGATAAAAGTGGAGGCAACACTCTAAATACCTAAGTGAAGACGACTGTGGGGTAACGCTCTCTTTCTAAATATATACATAAGAACGAGACAGTGATACGTGTTTTCTCTCTCTTATGTATGTATTCAGAAAGAGAGAGCTAGCCCACAGGTTGTCTTCACTTTTTTATTTGGAGTGTGGCCTCCACTTTTATCTATAAGCTTCTTGATACTTACTCAATCCACACATACGTAAATATGGTAACACAAAAGCTGTTTAGGCGGCGAAAATATGTGGTCTCCGGAACGAGCCCTTTTACGAAACGCTTTAAAAATTACATAAATACCTTGCAGTCTTTTTCTACCAAGACCCCTCCGTGCCTCGGATAAGCCGTTGTTCCGGCTGTCATTCGACTGTCATCTTTGACAGTCGTTACGGGTCGTCAGATGCCCGAAAGTCTGACAACCAGTCCTACCAAGAGGTATTGTGTTACCCAGTAACTGGGCTGTGGAGGTCAGATAGGCAGTCGCTTCATGTAAAATACTGGTATTCAGCTGCATCAGACTGGAAGCCGACCCGAACATAGGTGCGAAAAGGCTAGGCAGATGATGAGTCTTTGTAATAAACGCGCAATTTAATGTAATAATCACATGTACTTAGTATAAAGGACATTCTACCATCTGTCGCGCGTATCTGTTGAACGATTGCTATTCACTGGCAGGCAAGAAAACATCTGTTTGCCTCCCCAGGCAACGGTAGAGGCAGATGTGTTTGTAAATACCTAATTTGACATCTGTTTCATGTTTTTTGTATAGTTTCTGTTGGAAAGATTCATAATTAATGTTTTCTTTGTATACAAGATAAGGATGATGATGACTAACTGCTAGTCTCAGCTTCCTGATGCATGAAATTAGCATAATTGTAACTTTATAATCACGGCATTGTATAAGTTTACATAAAAAAAGAGGCTTTTTTATATATCTTATTTATTTACTAGTCTCAAAGTAGTAAGATATTATAAGTGTTTTTAGCAGCACTTGATTACTACATACATACATAGACTAACGCCTTTTTAATTGACGTAGGCAGAAAGATTTCAGGATTGATACTGTGGCGTCACGTATTGTGCATTTGTGGACGCGGCGTATTACTTGGCGTCGCATGTATTATGTATATGTGTGACTAATATAATGCCTGTTAGCAACAAGTTGGAGTTTCACTTCCGCTTTTCGACCACAATGTCACCTTCAAATAACGTAAGAGGACACAGGTAGAATACCTTCCACCTACGTCCCCAAAATACCATTGTAAAAGGTTTTCATAATAATGAGTGTAGTGACCCCTTTTCAGGTTTAGGATAAATGAAAATGACTAAGCTTGTTTAAAATAATAGTTTTACGTATTGGTGGTATTCTTCAGAACGTTCAGCGGGGTAATAGGGTAACGTTCAACAATGTTCTTTGTGTCAGTTACGTTGTTGAGCAGATTTTTTTTTCAAACTTATGAAGCAATGGTTACACATCCTTCAAAATGGTTCAGATTCGGATTGATAGTGGGTACCTACTGCACCAGTTGCAGGTGCGTGGTGCTCGTAACTATGAACGTAAACGAATCAAAAGTAGTATGTAAGGATATAGTAGCCGGTGACCTTCTGAATTTATTTATTTATATCGAGGGGTGAAAGGCTATTTGTCTAACTATTCAGCGAAATTCGCTGATTCCGAATATGTATATAACTCAATATCGTCCAAAATGTCGCTTCAAACAAATAGCCTTTCACCACCTCAATATATACTTTATTGTACACCAGAAAATACATTACAAAGAAAAAACACTTAACACTGGAAACATACAATGGGCAGCCTTATCGCTTAAGCAGAAAGCTGCTGTAGTTTCAGCCCAAATCCCATGAGAAGGCGTCAGATTCTTCTTCTTATATATCTATACAAAAAAAAAAACCATTCAACAACCACATTTGAGGCGGAGGCGCACACACGGGTAGATCATGCTAGAACTTATTTTATAAACAGCACAGAACTTCTGTACTCTCTGCCAAGAATTAACAGAGTCAACTATTTGTTCAGCAAAAAAAAGATTCATTATTTGGGACACGCACAGAAAAGTTTTCGTCAGTATTCATCCTGGCCAGAAATAAGGGATAAATAAACCAAACAACATACTGAGATTCTTCATCATAGGTTCAAAATTATGTTCGGGAATCACAGCAAAACAAAAGGAATAAAATAACCAAAACTATTGTTCAATAGCTTTATTTTACAAAAAAAAACATTACTAATTAAGTTTAATATTATCACAGACAACATAATTTATAAAATACCTGAAAAGGAGTCTTATAATTATAACATCAGAGCCCTATTTCAGTAGGACACCAGTGGCGCCGCAACCACGGTCGCCTGATTAGATACCCACCAAAATACGGGGCGGAATTTAATAGCGCACTGGATTTTCAACTCTCTGTGCACAACGGAGCATTGAGAATTCAACAACAGCGCGTTGAGTTATTCGATAATACGATTTTCAACTCGGCGCTAATATGTTTAGCGTTGAAGATCCAGTGCGTAGGAACGTGGGCTAAAGCTGTGTCTACTTTGCTGTCCACACGACGATGGTTGCGCCACCATTGTATCCTACTGAGATATAAGCCTAAGGGCTCTATCTTACTAGGACACCATGGAGGCGCTGCCAGCAAAATATACACAGCTTTATGGTAGGTATCTCACCAAGCGTTCGATCGGTTGCGCAACCAACCATACAATTTTGACAGCGCGACTATGGTTGCACCGCTTCTGGTGTCCTAGTTAAATAAGGCCCCTTAGTCGAAATTAAATTACTTATATTAAAAAGAAAATGATAAATGGAAAAAGAAAATGGCTTGTTATTGAAAATGCTTGATGTTGATAATATGGCATTTTGTTCAGTTTTATGAATGCAGACATACGATTCGTTGCATTGTTAGAAATAACGTAATTCATAAGATCACGCCTGCATCCCGAGAGATTAGGCAGTGATGTACCTCTAGTACACCTATATTTCGCCACTTATGTTTAAGTCCCATGTAATAGAGGAAGCCAATTACCATAAACTGGGTAGAAATCCAGACGCTGGGCAGCTATTGAAAAAATTCTGACGGAAAAATCCAATAACACTTTGTCCGACATGAGAATCGAACCCTGGACCTCGTGCTCAGCAGTAGCGCTTGCGACCACTAGACTAACGTTTAGACCACTATCGACCCCTCGACCCCTAAAAAAAGATTAGTTCAAATGTTTCCTCTCAACCCTTAAACATAGTTCACACTCGATCCCCAGGGGGTGAAATTGCATTTTCATACAAAGGGTGGATGGATGTTCACCTAAAACTAATATTTTGATACAGTAAGGTACAGACTACTTTGGGGGTCGAGAGGAAACTAAAACTTGGCTGAAAAATAAAATCCACTCTCAACCCCCAAGGGTCGAAAATAAAATAGTCAGGGGTCCAGTGGACACATTAATTATTGGGGTCGAGCGGTCGAGAGTGGACTAAACGTCTAACGAAGCAATGTATCATACCTAACATGAAATGAAGTAAGTATTACATATGATTGTATTTGCGACAAGTCGACTAAACAGCTCAATGCAACAAATCGCATGTTCATATTCATAGAATTCCCACCTTCGACTGTTAAATTATTGCAAACATTAACTAATTAAGTACTTGTAATTTCAACTTTATGACCACAGCGATAGAGTCTATTTTAAATTACTCGATACAACTCGATTATACATGTATCTATTCTGCAAATGTTTAGGGCATTAGTCCAAATAATTTAACCTAGTATTCTGCTATAGATAAGCCTTCGTCGATAGATTTTGTAATTGTAGTTTTTACGTGTTCTATTATACCTACTGCTGTCAATATTCGATTGAGATTTGCTAATTTTATTATACTTAGTAGATAATTAAAAAGTTAAAAAAACAACGTCGAAAAACACTTATGAACATCAATCCACGGTTAACTTAGAATCTCAAGTTATTTCTGAACATAATTATTTATTCAAATGAATAAACATCTAAGTCCTTGATGTTTTATAGCTAGAGATCGGATATTCGGATGCATATTTACTTAGTCAGCGCTGACTAGTACATTCGCAGACGAATATTTTGTAGTCAGTCCGCTCCTGACTTGTGCACTGACCCTGTGTAAACTAGCCTTTATTACTAAGTTTAGCATAAAAAAACAAAATTCTTTTTTTGTAAAAATGTGCACTGATGTTTAATAAGTGCCTCTGCCCTTCAGATATTTTCCCAAACTATCCACCGTGGCATATTCATAACGTAACTTATTTGATTGTCTCCATTACTTTTTGCTAAATGGTAAATTGTTAAAGTTATTTGTGACATGCCTCAGCTGACAGTTCCACAACACTAGTTATTTTTATTATTGTGAAAAATCCAAGGTAGTTCGTAGCCCGCAAGATTCAAATTTCCTTACGTTTATTGCAATTTGCAGGTAAGTGTCAGGCTGTGTAGTGTATGTTGAACAAAATATGAATCGCGACCGTAACACATCGGTATTTACATAACTATAATCATTAAAATAAATCAATACTAACCTTAAGTTAATTTAATTCCATTGAATAACTTTTTCATTACATGGAATTTAATTAATTTACGAGGATTGTATTGATCATTTTAATCATTATAAATTAATGAACTAAGAGGTTTGTATTGATGATTTTAATCACTATAATTTAATGACCTACGAGGATTGTATTGATGATGATTTGAATCACTATAATTTAATGAACTAAGAGGTTTGTATTAAAGATTTTAATGACTATAATTGAATGAACTAAGAGGATTGTATTGAAGATTTTAATCACTATAATTTAATTAACTAAGAGGATTGTACTGATGATTTGAATCACTATAATTTAATGAACTAAGAGGATTGTATTGATGATGATTTGAATCACTATAATTTAATGACCTACGAGGATTGTATTGATGATGATTTGAATCACTATAATTTAATGAACCAAGAGGATTGTATTGATGATGATTTGAATCACTATAATTTAATGACCTACGAGGATTGTATTGATGATTTTAATGACTATAATTTAATGAACTAAGAGGTTTGTATTGATGATTTTAATGACTATAATTTAATGAAATAAGAGGATTGTATTGATGATTTTAATCACTATAATTTAATGAACTAAGAGGATTGTATTGATGATTTTAATCACTATAATTTAATGAACTAAGAGGATTGTATTGACGATTTTAATCACTATAGTTCTGTAAATACACACGTGTTACGTGTCGTATTTTAATCAACATACAACCTTGCACTGAGCTGCAAATTGCAAAAAACCTAAGATAATCTGTATTTCGCTGGCTACTCCTGAGCTTCCATACTAAATAGAAATATTCTGTTCTACCTACCTTTTCCTTTAGCTTATTTCCGGCTTTAACTAAGGTAAACAATTAAACATGGAATTGTACTGCAATATTATTATGCGTCAATAATAAGTAGTACTAGTAATAATTGTGCATAGTACGTCAGTTAAGTAGATCCGTGTATATCTAACCTAAGCTATAAATACTAAGAGAATGTAGTAAAACCACTACACACTAATAGGCAACATACAGTCTTAGAATTAACTTTTTATTGATTCTTTTATAATTTCGCATACTTTTTGATTGGCTATAAGAGTAGGGGAACATCGAAGAAAGTGGAAGATAATATAGCTTGAAAGAGGGTGAATACTAGGATGTTCGTTGAAAGAGATAGATGGAAGAAAGAAGACATGCTACGCCGACTATATAATATAAAAGACTACCTGTGCCTCCCGGTCTCACCCTTATAAGTCTCGATCCCGTGGGAATATCGGAATAAAAAATATCCTATGTCATAATCCAGGTTATGTTCTAAGGGCGGTTACTAAGATGACCGCTGAAAGAAATGGACGGAAGAAGACAGTTCCAGTTGTTAGTAGTGGCTAATAAATTGAGGACCACTTAATATTAACGATATTTTTTATCATACATATTCATACAAATGTTCAATGGTCACGGTTTAACCCGTATAAGACTCGACTCTCGTGGGAATATCGTAATAAAAAATATCCTATGTCATAATCCAGGTTATGTTCTAAGGGCGGTTACTAAGATAACCGCTGAAAGAAATGGACGGAAGAAGACAGTTCCACTAGTTCTGTAGTGGCTAATAAATTGAGGACCACTTAATATTAACGATATTTTTTATCATACATATTCATACAAATGTTCAATGGTCACGTCTACGAGAGTGAAGCAAAAGGCTAGTGTTAATATATGTTAAAATAGCTGTCATGGCGTCATTGTTCTTATTTTGTATCCTACTAATAGAATAAATTTTAAAGTTTGCATGTTTGCTACTCATTCACGCAAAAACGGCAGAAAGGATTTGGATGAAATTTGGTGACCAGATAGTTTATAACCTGAATTAACACATATGATACTTTTTGTCCAGGTAGTACGTTCTTGTAGGGCAAAAACTAGTTCCTAATAATTATTTATAAACGAATCTCAAACGAATATAGGGAAATATTGCATGAATAAAAAGGCCCACGTTTCAAAGGTATCGACTGTTTAGATATGTACGGTAGATAATCAACGTTTTTTTTTTCGCCGCCATTACCGGCCACCATGCAAATCGACTTGACCCAATAACGTGGAACATTTGTTGAATACCTAATGAAGTAAGTAGTTAGTTTTGCACACTGTAATTAATGGGGTCTTGGGTTTATTTGCCAACAAAAAAAAGGAGTGAGTTTTAAGTTTTCGCTTTTATATAGCAGAAGTGTAGGTTTTAATTACGACTTGTAATGTTAGGAGAACGAACTATCAAGACATTAAAAATGAGTGTTTAATTTATGGAGGTATAAAAAGGCAGTTTCCTTGAAAGAATAAAACTCTTGTATTTAGTATGAACACATGTTTGTGAGTAAATAAGTTAAATACTCGAATAGTTCAAGACTGAAATATGTTTACATATATATGAAAAGGGAGAGAAATATTTGCAATATTATAAGCAGGAAATTACTTAATTTTGGATTCATTTCATTACACATCAACTAAGAATGCAAACGCTAAATTTCAAATTTTTAAAAAATCTGCTGTTTCATAGAAAAGTATAATACCTACGCGATCAAAATGTATGAATGGCTGATTTTTTTGTATAACCAACGAAAAATTTCTGCGCTGGGGGTCTAGAATGATATGCTGAATTCATGGTTACAGTTTGCGCACTGGATAAAAAGTTATCCTGTATATTCCTCGCATGGTGTATGTTAGTGTACAACCAAATTTCACCAATTTTTTTTTAAGTCTCACGTAAATTATACACGATTATATTTCTGTAAGTAGGTTTGTACAAACACTTTTACACGTTAATAATATTTTAAAAACAAGTTGAGGTCGGCATTTCCTATCTGACTACTCTGCGAAGAAAGGCCGAATCTAATTCAGAGTTGACGGTCTCTTTTAAAGTTCAGACATAATGATGGCCGGATCATGGGAAGACCATGTAGATCTACCTACTCCGACCTCTGGTAATCATGCAGCTAAATTCAACATTACTTTGTTCATTAAACACTACCCCAACAGTTTTCAAAATGTGAGTAACCTAAACTACCAAGTTCTCGGTAATGCGAGAGGTAATCGCACACCCGACGATTTCGCAACCCGGCGCCCCGTGTAAAGTAACCGATTATTGCAAAATAAGTCGGTGAGGCCGTGCCTTTAACAATGTATCGAATTACTTGACACTTGGCAACTGTCGGTGTGACTGAATTATAGGACAATGGAGTGTGACTGAGCTAATGTTATTAGGGAAACAATACCAGTATTTTTAATATGAATTCTCTAATCTTTACAATATTTAAATAAATAAAAAGAAAAGTCCTGACTGACTGGCTGACTCATCAACGCCCAGCCCAAACTCTTGGACCTAGAAAGCTGAAATTTTGCACAGAGGTTCCCTTTATAATGTAGACAAGGAACAAGGATTTTTTTTCAAAATTCAACCCATAAGGGAGTTAAATAGGGGATGAAAGTTCCGCGCGGCCGAAGCCGCTGGCAAAAGCTAGTGTAACATAATTAAGCAAGACTTCACACAATCCAATTAAATAATTGAGTTAAACGCGTAATACAATGACCAAAACCTTTTTTTTAAAGCAACCTGTTATTATTAAGAAAACCGTGTTGACCCTAGCATAACTTTACGCAGTTAAATTGAGTCTTATTGCCTTTACATAAGATTAAATTTTCTTAGGATTAATCAGCGCACATATGTTTTTTAAATACTGTTATTAAAAGTTAATGAAATCGGTTCAGTAGTCAATTATGACCGAAATACTTCCAGGATTTGCCTTTATTCTGTTACACCTTGCATATACAAGGAATTGACAGAAAACCTGGCAGATCCCATATTTTTAAGAACTTTCACATTCTAAACAGTTTCTAAATCTGTCAAATATAATACGTACGTTTATAATATAATATACGTATTTCTAATCTGCCAAGTTTTTTACCTTTACTAATAGTCGCTGAGATGTGATTGCAGTTAGATTTTGACCGTTTCTAATTACGGGAACTGACCTTTTGGCCGTCTTGTTGATTTTTGTTTCTGTAAAGATTCTTTTACGCGCCTCCATAACCTGTTTTACGCTTCCATACTTAGCTGCATTGTGAAAATTGCCATAACGTACCTATTCACGGATTTTATATTTCCTTTTTATGTATCAATGCTATGTCACAAAAGATAATTTACATAACGAGAATTTTGAGAAGAATAAGACAGTTTTCATCGGTTCAGTGAGGTTAAGTTTTAAAAAGATTATCTCATTAATATTGCTTCTTATAATGTACGAATTCCAAAATTACAATAACTTCAAGAATTAAGAAGTGTCACGATATTTTATAGGGACTTTAATTCCTACCAATATCTGAGACTGCGTGGTGGATTACGGCCCACTCCCTCTCATAGAGAGGAAGCCAGTGTCCCAGCAGTGGGAACGTTGCAGACAACGGTGCAGACAGACACATCAAGCCACCCCAATCTGTCAAATTTATTTGATAGATTTTCATCTTTATACCAAAACAATAAGGTTCATATTCAATGGGGAACATTTGACAGTTTGAGATAGTTTGATATGCTTCTTATCAAGTAAAAATACTAATATTTCAATTTACTAGAGTAAAATATCTCCTTACGTGACACAATATTTAATGGTTACGTTAATTACCGCGTATTGTGAGTTAGCATTCTCATTTTACCACTGGAAATATTCAATTTCAAATATTACTACTGGCAATAAATATACCTACAGTATCAAAAACTTTTGTAAAACAGTCCATTACAATTTAGGCACGACTTTAAATTCAATTCAATTAAAAATTAATTGAATTTTTTATTGCTTTTTTATTATTATGGAAGAACGCATTTTATAATGCGTTATCAGCAAAAGGGTTATAAATTCCGAAATTACCAATATTAAAATGGCTGACAATCTCGTTAAAATGTTTATCATTTGTAAAAACAGAACGGTTTATACGTATCGTTAGTAAATTGCCTTTGCATTTATATTGTCATTTGAAATATTCGTATCGATAGACAATACATACTAATAAGTCATTATTATATTTACCACAGTTATGATATATCTAATTGCATTTTAATGATTGCAATCTTATGACTACGTTTTTAAATCTAGTAGAACGACATGAAAATTGTTCTACCAGAATCGCATCGCACCGCCAAGTCTGTCGCTAGTCTGTGGGAGCCTTAAAGAATCGGATCAATGCCACCCAGTCATGTGTTCAAGTTTGACTCATGATCTAGAACCTGTGTAACTGGCTAGGCAACCTGTCTACACCTATAAGAATGTATAATAAATAGCGAATTAATAGGAATATTAATAAATATTTATAGTCTAGTTTTTGTTACAGCAACTTTGTGAAACTGGTATTCAATGTTCAAGTTTGTATTTCAAAATGTCTGTCGATATTTGTTCCTGAGAACTAAACACTAAATTAAACAATTACATCCTAAATTAATAGGAACATCACTTAAAAACTAAATAGCAACCGTTCGCACAACAGTTGCTGTAACACCGCCATCTTGAACTCCAAAATTGAGTACAACGCCATCTATTTTTAATCCCAAGCAACTTTCGTTCTGAAACTTAAATACAGAGAAAGAAGAAGACGCATTCGAGAGTGTAATGTCCACACCTTGATCCGCCACAGTCTGAATATTCTTCCTGAGTATGCGAGGTGTCTGTCTCAATATCTGATAGATGCGGATATAGGCTGCCTGGTTGTTGCAGGATCGCTCCGTTAGTCTGTGGGTCCTTTTTGCTGTTGTTTACTTTGATCCTTTTAACGTCTTCTAATACTGATAGAACTACGGGCGAGTCTTGCGAACCTGAAACAAGAATATTGTAATTATAATATTTGACATTGATGATAAACGTATTTTCTTTTCTTTCTTTGCTTTGTTTCTATGATAAAAGATTTGCCTCATCTTACAATTGGATTTCGCCCATGAATTACTGTGATTTCTAAAGAATGACGGTAGTGATTAAATGACTGATTGATTTTATAAGGTAAATTACTGGCAATACCACTCACTGATATTTAATGACAACATCTTATTGAGGTTCAACAGATTACCTAGCATGATGTTGAGGATAATATTGGATACTTTTGCAGGGAAAAAAACCGCGTGTCATCATCAGCTTCGTCTTTTCCCAACCATTTTGCAGTCGGCTTCCAGTCTTAGTGGTTGCAGCTGAATAACAGCATTTTGCGAGGAGCGGCCCAGTAACAAGGTTGTCGGAGTCACATACATAGGGTATGTGACCTCGACAACTCGTTACTGGGTTACACGATAACCTTGGTATAACGTTCAGGCCGTATAAATCCTAGTTCTTATCCTATAGTTAGTGAAAAAGAAGCTGAATAAGAGTAGTCTTGAGTGTAGACTCACTTCGTCTTTTAACGGGCTGTGATCCAATCACTCTATCTTCCTTCTCCACTTCCTTTTCCTTATCATGTGGCTGTTCTTTCTTCTCATCAAAAGTGACCTTGGGTATATTGGCAATGATTTCCGGCTTCTTAGTGGATTGTGCAAGGCTGGTGGTACTACCCATGAGCGGAGCCTTTTCTGAAGGGTCCTGCTCGCTTGCGTCATCGTCCGAGTCATTTGGGCTTACGGCTTTTTGTGGTTTGGGCTGGAATTGAGAAGATATTGGGTTATTGATTTGTTAAAAGGCAGTTTTAGTAAGAAATATACAGTACGCTGCCATTAAGAAGGCCATAGGGAGTAGGCCCCTTTACACATGTTAGAAAGTTACTGTTTATAGTTATAAACAGTACATGTGTAAAAGGGCCTACTCCCTAAGCACGAAGTCAGCACGTTCGGCTGAAGTTTCCAGCTGTTTCTGAGCTTTTCCTACTCCTTATCACTTACGGACATAATATAATCTCGTCTGGGGCCTGAACTAAAAATTAATGACTACACGATTTAACAGTTGTCTTTACCCCGATGTGCTCCTGTAGGTCCGAAACAGTTAATAAATTGGGAGTACGGCTCAATTCTTAATTTCGAACTACTTTTGGACGGGCCGAAGGAAGAAGGGGAAGCTCTACAAAGCCGAATTTGACTAAAATAGGGCTTGATTTTTTTACGGTCGCATAATACAGGATAAAGTTTTAATCAGTGCGCAAACTGTAACCATGAATTCATCATATCATTCTGGCAAAGCACATAGGTTATGTATGCGAGTGTTTTTTTATTTGTGTGGTTTGGTTTTGTAGGTAACTTGTTTGCAAGCTACCAAGGAAAACCCAATATCCCACATATTGGATTTTCTTGGTAGCTTTTATTTAATATTATAATGATTGTAAGATTATGACTGTCATAAGGCGTGTATCGAATTAGTTACGTGGAGTCGCAGGTCATGTCATTAAGGTCTAGCACCAGTAATAAGTACGTAATAACACGGATCAGGCAAGAAAGTTCTAGTTTCTACGCGTAAACATTCAGATTACTATAGGGTTTTTCAACAAGAACTTTGTTTTCTAAAACAAAATAAAACAAAGAATTTATATGAAGATGATTCAAATTTTTATTGTATTACGAAGAGAAAAGTTTGGCAATTATGAATGAAAAATGATATCTGACAAATGTCCACCACGAGCACACTAACAGAAGTCGATTCTTTCATCAAAGTTTTTAATCACTTTTTGGCAAAATGGCGGGTCTATTTCGTTAATCACATCACAGATTTTGAGTTTTAAGGTTGCAATCGATTCGATTGGCTCCGTATAGACTCTGTCCTTAACTTAGCCCCACAAAAAATAATCCATTGGTGTTAAATCACACGATCTGGCTGGCCACTTAACCGCTGAATTTCGTGAAATTATGCGATCGGTAAATTTCGTTTGCAATAAATTGATCGTTTCATTGGCTGTGTAACATGTAGCACCGTCCTGTTGAAACCACATGTCAGTGCTATCCACGTCATCAATAATAGGCCATGTAGTGGTTTTGGATAACCCCAATTGTTGAGAACGACGAGGAATAGACTAATTCGGACCTTCTTCAACACTGTGGCTCACGGCTGTGATGTTTTCAGTTGAACGACCAGGTCGAACATGCGTTGGTGTTGGCACATTTTGTACCGAGCCTGTCGACTCAAACTTAGCGACCAAATTCTTAATAGCGGTCTCAGAAGGGCGATTATGTTGTCCGAAAATATACGAATTTTACGAAATGTAACTTTAACAGAACCACCATTTTCATAGTGGATTTTAATTATTATAATGCGATTTTCAAGCGAAATTGAATTCATTGTAACAATTGCCAAAGCATCTACTACGAATACGTCAAAAAACTAAATGTCAAAACTGTCATGCTGTTGTTGTTGCCCCAATTGAAAAACAAAGTTCTTGTTGCAAAGCCCTATACGTTTTACTACTGTATTGCGTAAGATAATCAATCCCAAGAACCCAAGGCATATGGCAGTTCCCACATTAGAAAACAAATGTGTTCATAGATTATTTCGAAATACACAGAGTGACTTGTAATTTGAAGTACTTTTTTCTTCCAGGACGTGAAAGTATGACTGCCGATCGTGCCTAGGCGAAAATTCGTGGGATTCCAAAAATCCGAACAAAAACGCATTTTTGAAAAAAAAAAGCCCAGAATTTTGTCTGCAAATATTACTTTTCTCTAAACTCTCGGTCTTCTCGAATGACATAAATTTTCGCCTAGGCTTCATGGGGTGCTTAATTGTTGCTAATGCATTACACTTTCACATCCTGGAAGGAATACGTCAAATTACAAGTTGCCCTGTAGAACTTCGGGGCTTAATAAGTATGTATAAGCGTGCGTCACATTTGTGCATAATAAACAACTTATCTTTCTATTCTTTTTCTTTCTATATTTTTAAACATATTCGTATGTAAAATAAATGTCGCAACATTGTGTAATGCAGGTATAGTTACCATGCGGTGCGGAGGTGCGGAAATGTCGAAAATATTTCGCCATTTACCTGCCTAGATGATTCATTGTAGAGTTGCGTGAACTTCGAACTGACTGTTGAAATATTTGCATAAGACAGACTACATAACATAACGTACACACTATGTACGACAAAAACACGTAATTTGGAAGATAACTTTGAAATAGCTCTTGCCCACGCATGAATATAAAACATAGAATATCTTTTATGGCACTCGGCATCGATATAGCTTTACTTACAAGAGTTTTTTGAAATTGGATCAGGAGTCTGAAGATTATCCGTCCTACATACAATGGATAATCAGCCTATAATGTTCGCATGGACTCGGGCTCATTGCGGGGTGGTTAATGTTACATGTCTTCGGATTTGTGGAGCTAGGACATTCCCGTTTCCTCACGATGTTTTCCTTCACCGTTTTGACTGCAGTGGTGATGAAATAATTTAGGGTTTAAGAACAACTTTATTTCTCATAAAGAATTGCATGCATAATTCACTTACTGAGAAACAATATACTATCTAAAACTAAGATTAATAATTAGAGCGCACAGATGTACGTATATAAAATGACAAAACAAAATAGAAAAAATGTGGGTAAACAGATAACGTAAACTCGATCGTAAGTTAACCAAGCACAACATGGATGTGTGAATTAGATTTTTACTAGATGTGGCATTGATGGCATAGTCTGTTATTAGCAAGTTTATTATTATAAGACTATTTCAGTTTTAGTTTATTGTTCTATTTATATATTTTAGGTACATACATGGTACATACGTGGTAATTTACATAAAGTGAACTGCCTGTCTAGGTTCTAATTCACACCTTGTAAGCCGAACATCTACAACTTGTAAGCCGCGGCCGTTACGTCTGTGCCACCACTGCTCCCGTTCGTTAACGTTTAACCACTTATTGCATAAGTCAATCAATCCCTATATAAGAGCTCACAAAAAAAGTGTAGATAGAAGCAAGACAAGGATATGAACTAAGAAATAATTTGACACGAATCAAAGGGTTGGAGCTTGTATGCAAACAAAGTAGCGAGCAATAACTATTAGCATAATAATTTTAAACTGACTGGTTTTGAAGACCACACCAATTCTGTATTTTACTACGACATATTTGCATATTGTTTATGTAAACAAAAAATATCTAATTTAAATTCAATACAAGATTCCAAAATGGTTGTGAGAGATTTTTTATGAATACGGCCGCGGATGTAATCCCTTCCCCGGTGGGCTTCGATCCCCTGTATCTACGAATCGAAAATCCCAGTTTAACGGACTCAGCCAGAAATTTTCATTGTTGCAGCCAAAACTGTCAAGAAACTCGTACATCAAAGTTAAAAGCTTTGGTCCGAAATGCGACCCAATATGGAGATTGCCAAACTGGCATAAGTCCAAAAAGCTCACAAAGGCATGGAAAGTATGACCAATATTTTCAAACAAGAAATGAAATAGGCCACAAAAGAAAGAGCTGGGAGTAGAGGTCTTCGCTCAGCAGTGGGATTATACAGGCTGACAGTAATCTACACGATAGTGGAAATGCACGTCACGAGGTACTCTACGGGGTAATTGCATCACACACTTACAATGGCAATGCCTTCGGTTTGACCATTTAAATACATTCATTACGTTATTTAGGTAGTAGTCGAGCTAAAAAAAATCTGTTTCATACAAAATTGGTCGTCAAAATGTAAAAGCTGTTTTTTTTTTAATAACCGACAAAAATTTCAACTCTGGGGCGTTCAGAATAATGTATTGGATCCTTAATACCAAGTTTCGCGTCACTGTCACCTTGTATACTTCGTTCCGATACGAGAAAATACTTCAAAGTATATATAGCTTTAACCTTTTAAGGTGAATCTAGTTGTCATTTTTTCCATACAAACTTCGTGAGTATATTACTTCACTGTTCGACAATGTACATAAAAAAAATTAACATGGTATGGTTTTGTCTCATTATTAATATTGTTTGTACGGAAAATAAAAAGACTAAAATAAAAAGCCATTAAAAAGCTATAGCCAACAAAGATTAGTTTTTCTTGCTAATTTAACCTAACTTTGGGTGTGTTCAGTAATAAAAGAAGTGTAAAATCTCCAAAACCAAGTCGGTACCGACACAGTTCAGTTATCGAAAAGTTCAATTAACTTTATTGGTTTTTGATAACTGCAGTGGTTTTTTCATAAAACCCGATCTTCCGAAGGACTTTTCGACGCGCCTGTTTTACTATAAATGATCCTGCATCTCACTCAATAACGTTGTGCGTGTAGATTTAGCGTCTAACTGCTCATCACTGATACTATCTCTGTCGGACACGAAGCCTGGTGAGACAGCGTGATTTTTAGCCGGGCCCACCAGTGAGTTCGAGCCCGCGACCAGATTCCCCTTAAGGGCAAGATGGAAACGTCAAGTTGTAAGGTAAGCAAGTTTCCTAAGCGGGTCGTGCCACCTGTGTAAACTTGTAACACAATGCCTTCTCGACATTTCAATGAAGGCGTTCGAAATATCTTATTTCCTCTATTGGACAGAAGACGGCTGAAGACTTAATTAAGAGTCATAAAGTAATTAAATTGATGATGTGGTTTTAATTATGCAGCTTTTTTGTTTACTGAATTTTGAAAATTACTTTTCCTGGACTGGAAATAGACTAGAGCATGATCTCAGTTTCTGAGACAATAAGGAGAAAAACCAAAAAGCTCAATGTATTTAGCCAGAATTGAGTGAAATGAGGTCATTCAAGTCGACTCATAACCTAATTTGACATCGACAATCTCATTGCTACTTCTACTATTTTAACTATTGTGCACCAGTTTGAAAAATACATTATCTTTCATATCCCAAAGATCAATAAACAGTCTAATTGTAACTTAATTTGCATATAGCCTACAACTGTTCTACATCATTCATTTTCGCTTCTTTTTCTCAGCCTTCGACCATCGTTAAAGCTTCACTTAGTACATGCAACTCATTAGTACATGTTACGCCACGTTTCGCAATACGACCTCTTTTTAGGGGTAAGGGCGTGTACGTACTGCCTTTACGGCATTGTCAATTATCGTGTATTGTGTATTTTTACTGTATACTTTCGTTACTTTGTGGTAGTTACGTCATCAGCTTTCGGTATGTTTGACGGAGTGGAGGGAAATTAGGATCGGAGTTTTAGTCTCTGATACACGGAAGAGCACCTACTCGTGCAGCTGCAAAATTAGAGGTCCTAGCTTATACAGTTACGTGATGTGATATGACACTATCAAGCCACATTTATATTGTCATTGAAAGGTGGGTGTTTTGAGCAGTCCTTGGTGAATACTGATGACGATCACAAACTGCTGTATCATAGCCCAATATGAATAAACAATTTTTGACTTTGTCGGAATATAGGAGGAGTTACAATCGTTTGCAGTGGTCCTCTAGAAATAACTCGCTTCGCAAGCGGAAAATATAAAATTACAACAATCCATACTTCGGATTTCTCATTAAATCTACCCACATTACTCTGAAATAACTTACGACTACAGTTCTTAATTTGCTTTCCAGGGAGAGGAGCAACAGGAAATAAATACCTCTGGTTTGTTGCTCTCGACGGGAATAGCTCGGGAACTAATAAGTTAGGAGTTGGAGCTAGGAGACGTCGCGTTTTGTGAACAAGTTATGGTATAGCTTATTCTTAGTGAGTACACATTTGTTTTTATGTAGATTTAACTAACTATTACTTACTATTAATATTTAAATTATATTTGTACTAGGGATGCATCCGATACCGATGTCGATATATAGGCGCTATTCGAAGTTTGCCGATATATCGGCATCGGCGATATTTTTATGGCCGATTCAACGATACTTTAAAAATGTATAATGTAAACGCGGGTGTTGTCTCGTCTATTTCGTTGCAAACGAGGCACGAACTAACTATGCTAAATATACTACTAACTAATCCCAATCAGTCTATAGTTATAAACGGTTTTATTTAGTTTGTGCTATTTGTTCTTTCTATATTAATTAAAAAAATAACCTGTCTCGTGTTTAGTTATTTAACCTTCATTTTTGAAATCAATAAGCGTACCGGTATCAGTATCACCGATATTTTTATAAGCGCATCGGTATCGGTATCGTATCGGAAAAAAGCGTATCGAGGCATCTCTAATTTGTACGCCGTCAACAACATAGTGTACTTATACATATTTAATACACAACACCTTTTTTACCTATGTTTTACAATTAAAAACCTTGACTTTGAAATAGCTTTCTCCTTTACCTTCTTTAAAAAGAAAAATAATTGGGAAGTTTTGTCTTGGCTAAAGGATCTTTAGTGGTACTTCGGATGTAAGGTTAATTGAAATAGCCGGAGGCTATTAAATGGGCTCGTTTGAACCTACTGTCACTTGTTAAGTAAAAATCCTACATTTTCCAAAATAATGTCGGTGAACGACACTCATGGCAAGTTGTATTTTAGAAAAGTTCAGCACCAGGTATGTACAAAAAGTTGTTATTATTGTTGTTACTGGAAACCTTGTACTCTGTTAATGAATGTCTTCACAGATGTTTTCGTATGATTGTAATGAATGTTGTCCTAATAATTCAGAGCGCTTTTAGTTCGACTGCCCAAATAAGCTTCTTTTTTTTTGGGTGGGAAATCATCAAATAACTTCTCCCGCTCTGGGTGGAGCGGGAGGGCGTGTCAGACTTTTACTGACTAAAACCCACCCGTGTTCCCTCAGTTGCCTGTGTCTCTTTGAGGCGCGCGTGGAACACAACGCGCCGTCGACCCGGGCTTGGTCCTTACCGGACAGCGAGCTACCCATTACTCGCCGTCCGCACCAAATAAGCTTTAAGCTTAGACTATCAAGTTCCCACTTCAGCAGGCTTAGCATGACGCTTTCTATTTCTACTCTACTGTACAAATCGCTTGTCTACATTTCTCAGTTCAAAAACTATCAACTGTCTATACGGTAACGTCATTTTCGTCTACTCTTCTGACGACAAAACGCTTGTCTACGGTTCTCGTGCTAAGCCTGCTGGGACGGAGGCCTCTTTCTGTGAGAGGGAGTGAGCCGTAATCCACCACACAGGCCCAAAGCATTGGGTGCTTTGGGGACGTGACATGTCTTTTGATTCTGGGACATGCCCCTTTCCTTACGATGTTTTCCTTCAAAATACACATTTTATTCACTAAAACAATACACATAACAAAAGATCCTCTCACCTTATAATGAAATCTGTTCTGCAGCATCTCCATTTCCTTTTCTCTCTCCAGTTTAAACTTATTCGCGATAGTGGACTCACTAATCGTCTGTTCCTTACTGAACAGCGCCGCTAACTTCCCTTTAATCCCACCTCCCAAAGAGCTCTGACTTATATTGTCATCAGGGATATCGTCTTTTGAATTCGTTCTGGAACTAGCCAAAGAGCTGGGTTTGGTAGGTGTCGTTTTTTGAGCCAATGGTTTCTTGTCGGCTGGAAGAAAAAAAAAACAAGTGTTAATTCGAAGTCGTAGGGTACAGAGTTCGGTGTACTAAATGCCAACAATGAAGGTTTTTTGCTCGAGTATGTGTTTAGTAGGTACAATGTATGTATTGTAGGAGCAAAAAGGTAGATAAATCACGTTTGGTTCAATGCTTCGTGATCGATTAGTTGAGAGTTTGTTAACAAGAATATTATTTTATCTCTTGATGCTTTTGCAGTTTTGTAGGAAAAGAGAATGTTTATATGTTATACTAGCTTTTGCCCGCGCCATCGCTTGCGTATTGGTCGGAAATTATTCTACGGGAACACACGACCGGGTAAACTCTTATGTGCTACCCAGGTCCAAACTGTAGAAGCTCAGACAATGAAACCGCTTCTGGCATTTTTTTTTAAATTTACTAGTTGTAATATTTGCACATAATTATTATAATGGTAGCTTATTGTGTTAGGGACTACTCACACTTATTCAGCTTTGTTGTACTTTTGTTCATAGAAACAACGATTTTGTATAGAGTCCGTTCAGCTTTCCGCGGTTGAACGCATCTCATAAAAAATCGTTGTTTTCTATGGACAAAAGCTGAACAGAGCTGATTAAGTGTGAGTAGTCCCTTAACCTGCATTATCTCACTGCTAGGCAAAAGCTTCTCCCCAGGTAACAAGATACTAAATTGCAATTATTTTTTAGCAAAACAAGCATGTAACTCGACCGTTTCTCTTGCCCAATACAATTCCAATTTACAAATGGATTAAAAACTGTGAAAATAAACCTGTGAATTTATCGCCAACTGTCACAGAGGTGGTTTAATTGTTCCGTTACGAGGCGAACCTTGATGAACATCTGTCTTCGATACGGGTCAAGTAAACTGAACGAGTCAACAAGAGAAGTGATTGTAAACTCAATTGATAATATCTTCTGTATTTATATGTTGCTGCGTTTACACAGGTGATTAAAAAGTAGGAACGAATTAGTTTAGGGAATAGAAGAGTTTAATGAGGATTTCGTTATTTTGAAAGGGGCTTCTGGCTAACAAATATTAGCTGCACAAATCGATCGATCGTATGGCTTTTCTGTAAAAATCTCACCGTGATAGCATGGGTTTTTTTTTCTTTTTTTTTTCTGGGTGGGAAATCATCAAATGACTTCTCCCGCTCTGGGTGGAGCAGGACGGCGTATCAGATTTTTACTGACTAAAACCCACCCGTGTTCCCCCCTCAGTTGCCTGTGTGACAGGGGCGACGTTATCTCTATCGAACAACCCGCACCCCTGGCAGGCATCGGCCCTTTCGGACCCCACCAGTTGGTGCTGACATGTCTTTGAGGCGCGCGTGGAACACAACGCGCCGTCGACCCGGGCTTGGTCCTTACCGGACAGCGAGCTACCCATTACTCGCCGTCCGCAAACCCGCGCCTACGGTGGCCGGGAATCAGCCTGTAATTCCCGACGCCCAGGGCGTCTCCTGCGACGACTAAGGCCGTGAGGGCGCATGTACTGCCTCTCCCTCACGTGCGCCGCCAAGACTACGGTTAAATTTCATTCAGATATGAATACTTAATATGAACAACTCTTCATAACTGCAATATTTTTTTCATTTAACAACAAAAAGAAGGGAAGAGGAAGGAAATAAAGTGAAAATATTCTTATCCAATCTCTAATCTCGGAATTTACTACGTTTAGGTAAAACTAGTTATAAAATAATTAAGTTTACTTTGCATTTTAATGTTTCCTGAAGTGAACTCAACTTTCTATGTACAACTATTTTTTAATTTAGTATGTATATTTTTGTTCTTTTTTTTTTGTGTATCTTTTGCATGCCTACATGGTAAAATATGGCTGATCTTGTTATCATTTTTTGTTATCTGTTGTACCCATATTTGCGAAATAAAATTATCTTTATCTTTAACTTACGGCTCGAGAGGAAATACCTACTTATTCTAAGTTCATTGTTTTTCTTGCCAATATTAAAAGTTTTTATTTAAGAAGGGGCTCGTGGCTCAATAATCACAGCCGCATGGGTCGTTCCACGATTATGCTACGCTTGACGATGTTCAGTCCACGGATGGGTGACCATTAATTACATATCGAGATCACTTCATGTCTCAGAAAACCATAAACCATTGGTCCCTGCTATCATTTAAGTCGGTACGGGTAGTCAGAAGCCCGAAAGTGTCTACAACCAGTCTTACCAAAGAGTGTCAACGCTTCTTTCTAGATGATGGTGACGTAAACACCAACAAAAGCTACCTATGGTAACTTAATTATGTAGTTTACATTGAAATCTTTATAGTTTTTCCTTATTTGTCAACTGAGTTCATGATAAGGCGGTTTTATTTTGTTTCTGAGGTCCTCAGATAAACTCTAACAGATAGTGATTCGGCGAATAAAGTTATCTTCCAAAACTGAGTGTTATTATAACGCCATCCCGTCTTATTACAAAACGCGATCCAACTTTAATTCTGGCCTAAAGCTCTGAGTTAGTTTTTGCATTTCCAATTGTATTTCGATTTGGGTGAAGTTCTTAGCACCGGACTATGCTGTCAGTTTTGCAAGAACTGCATGTCTATACATAAGGGTATCGTATTACCCAGCAACAGGGTCGTGGAGGCCAGATGGGCAGTTGCTCCGTGTAAAATACTGGTATTCAGCTGCATCCGGTTAGACTGGAAGCTGACCCCATCATAGTTGGGGAAAGGATGGGCAGATATAATGATGATGATGAATTAAAAACTGACTTGACAAACTTGGGGTAAAGGGGGAATAATGGAGTATAGCCACGATATAGAACAAAATATCTTAGTATTTAAATAGACTCCATTTTTGACATCGCACCGTAGATATCCTTCGACAATCTCTCATTTTGTCTTTCGTTTCTAACGATCTTTGTCTAGGTCCTTATAAATGTAGCCAATTTCAGAAGAGTATTTCTTCCCAAACTGTCAAAATCACACTGCCAACAAACTGTCTACTCGACGGCCACAAAGTATATACGATTATCTACAAAATCATGATTCGTTTAGAACGCATAACTGTGATAATTAATAGAAAAACATAGCTATCTTCTCCTATTGTACCTCATTTAGTTAATAGTCAAGTCTTTTATTGCGTCAACAAATCGGTGCTAGAGCTAAGCCTGCAGTACAAAATACTTTGGAAACCATAATTAACATAGTAAAGGTTGTCTATGAAAGGTGACAAAACCGCCATTTGTCGCCCTAGTTATAACTACATTTATTTCTGTTCCTGGGTTTGATTGGCAGGTCGGGCAAAGTGTTATAGGGTTTTTCCCTCAGGAATTGCTCAGTAGCGGCCCGGAGTCTGGATTTGTACTCGGTTGATGGCAATAGGCACACCTCTGCCAAACCCTTCAATACAAGCGTGAAGTTGTGTATTTTAGTCTGATAAGGGGCAGTAGGGTAGTGTAGTTTTAAGGCTTCTTCAAACAGACGCGACGCCACAGTTGCAGAAGAATTTCCATGAATTTTCATAGAAATTGTTTTACGAGAGTAGCGTCGCGCGGTCGCGGCATGCCTGTTTGCGGGAGCCTAAACAGTACTTTTATTTTTGAGAAATTATGATTGCATTTACCTTTCAAATTGTAGGTACAGTACAGTCAGCAAGAAAATGGTCAATTTTCTCAGCAAATTAACAGGTGAATTGGAAACTTTTTCAGGGGTGAACGACATGTTTTATTCAACGGCATTTAATGGTGTTTTTGCAAAAAACATTGGGGTCAAGAAAATCAGTTGGATGTTACGGAGCAATCACTACAGTGTTGTTATCTCAGGATTATTATAATGACGGAAACCGCGTAATGACTGCCACATTGTTTGACGGTAAGCTTTAAACATTGTTCGGAAATGTTGGCACCTGGTGAAGCAGTGTGTCATGTTTTATTGTGCGAACCCAATAAGTGGAATACTTAAGATAAATATTGATTTTGCTTAAAACTTCAAACTCAAAGCATATACTTCAAACTAGCTTTTGACAGCGGCATCGCCAACGTGAATGTCGGAAATCATCCTACGGGAATGTACTTCCGGGATAAAAAGTATAATATGTGATAATCCAGGTTATAAAATATCTGTGCGCCAAATTTCACCCAAATCTTCCCTTTCAGGTGTTCTTAAAGAAAGAAAAGAAGATCGAAAGAAAATACATTAATTTAGCACAGACTTACAAGGCACACAATAAATAGCAGAAAAAAATCATTGAAATGCGAAGAAGGATAAGAAGATTTATAATACGAGTAGGAAGTAGGGCCTTGTCTGATCCAGGTTATAGAACTATCTGTGTACCTAATTTTATTCAAATCCATTCGGCTGTTTTTACGTGATTGTCTAACAAACATTTAAAATTTCATATTTATTATATTATAGTAGGATAAATAATTAGGATAAACGAATTACAGTCACTTTTGAACTGTTAAGGATTCGGTCAATCAGAAAGATGAAGTAGCCCAAACCGTAGTAGGTTCCTATGGAGAAGAATGAGCAAGACACTGAATTTAATAAAAAGCAATCATTTTAGATGTCGTAGAATCATTCTATGTAAGATTTCTTGAGTTAAACAATATTTTTCTAGAACACTAAGAAATAAATTGAAAGAACAAAGTAGTTTAATCTTTACCTCAAAAGTAATTTTCAACAGAAAATCGATCAACGCACTATCGATTGGCAATTTTTGTCACAAAAATCCAATGAAGCTGTGATTACAAAAAATCTTCGTTCACGATCACTAAACACGAATCACGATTTAAGTCGAAAAGAAAAAACAACTATAATATTTTTCTAAGTTCGATCGGTTGCGCGTGCGCTCAGCAGAATGGGCGACGCGGATCACCAACCGTTGGTCCACCACTACTTCGAACTAGTGAGGTGCGCTTCCGAATCCCACGCTCAAAACAGTGATACTAAACCTTTTGTAACTTAGACATCTTTTGTCGCATTTTTACGCGTCACTGGTTTGTATTGCTGTTTGGTTCCGATGGCCGATTGTCGTGTTAAAGAGCTATTAATTTCACTAGAAAATTGTCTGATAGCGTGTCGTTTTCATTATCAATGCAATTACTGTTGTAACTGTTTGAATCTGCGATAGAAACAGCTGCTGGAGGTTTAAAAACTGTTTTCGCAATAGGTATTTTGATGTCCGGTTCGAACAACATTTTTATCTACAACTAATCATTATTCTCTTGCACTTATCTCAATATTTGGGGTCAGCGCAACGTGTGTTTTTCTTCCACACTTCTCTATTAGTCGTCATCTCTGTAGTCGGGGTGACTACAGAGATGACGACTAATAGACAGACTCTCTCACTTTCTCAGAGACTTTCTCAGTACCTCCATCGTTTCTTAAGTATTTCCAGCCTTTTAATGCGCCCAATATTTTAAAATTGTATATGAAGCACTAAAAAACTTTGAAAAGTTCTCTCTACAGGTCGCCCATAAAATAAAAATACGTCAACTGCGGTCAAAAAGGGCCTCTTTCCTGTAAACCATCTGCGGAGTCAAGGTTGACGGCGCCTGCCAGCCTTGTTCACCTGCTATTAAGTGACGTCGCATCACTTAATTTCGGCAATACAGTGGCACTTTCGACAGCCCTATTTGGGTGTTTATTCTGATCGATTTTTGCATTTTCTTTTATTGGAAATATTTTTATGACAAAAGGAAAATAATATCGTAAAAAGCGACTTAATCAAAGATTGATGATAATAGCTGATTTAAATGCAAAACAATTAAGTGATCATTAGGATCTAGAATCACACTTGTCTTCTGCGTAACCAGGACCAAGGCTCTTAGCTGTTGACCCTGGCCACAAAACTATAGAAAAAAAAACCATGCATGAGTAATATCTTCAAGAAAGTATGTACGTCGCTTTATAAATTCTGAGACGCAAGGGAGCTAGTGTATTTTGGCACATGCCTTTAGTGTCCACAAGCTTGCACCATTAGGATGTATGTACGGCCGTCTTAGTAATAATAAGAACCGGTCTTGAACATGCTTTTAACTCGAGCAAAAACTTTAAGGAGTTCTTTTACCCTGAGTGCTATAAGCCGAGGCTTTTAACGATAGATTTATCAAACGGCTCCTGTTTATCCATTTCGCCTTTTGCAGGTTTTTTTCTCGACTGTTTGAGACAATATGCTTTGTCATTCTGATGGGCGTACATGATCAAGGATTCAATGCTTTTGTGTTTATAAAGTAACTCATCATCGTTACTAACATGTAAGTTGTAGGTTCCCATTTGAATCTACATTTAAAATACATTCGACTGATATTTATATTAAAACGAATTCTAGGGGCGTATTCATTAAAAGAGTCTGCCTCCACGAAAATGATTCTAGAATTTGTCTGATATTTGTCGGCCAGCTCTGCTACCAACCATAGGGCAATCAATATACACAGCCTGCTGGGAAACAAGCCACTTCTCTGTGGGAGGGACTGTGCTATAATGCACCACGCGGCCCGAGTGCGGGTTGGTGGATGTTACATGTCTTCGAAATGACATCGCTTTACGATGTTTTCCTTCACCGTTTTGAGAGCATGGATGATGAAATCAAATACACATAGTGTGCCTCCTGGGTTCGACCCCACGACCTACAACACGTAAGTCAGCGCCGATACCACTGGGCCACCACTGCTCTCAAAAGCAAGGCAACATAAAATAGTTAGTGCCGAAAAGAAGCAAATGGAGCTCACTATATAAGAGAACGTGTAGCTTCGTTTCCGAACATTCACATTTTCAGAATAACACCGTCAGTAATGATACTGGCCGGAACAGTAGCAGTTTCGGTAATAGTCCATCATTTTGTGGGCTATGCCTCTAATGATCCAAACTGATTGTATGTTGTATGTACGCAAACATATCATTGACATATATCTCGTGTAAGAAAACTGAATGACAATACCGTAAACGAATTGGGGAAAGTTTTTTAAGGTTTTGTCTTGGACATTACTGACATCGGTGAAGAAAAACATCGTGAGGAAACTGGCGCCCTAAATGCATAACAGACTGTCAATCAGAATCTGTATCATTTTGAAGAATATTCGAAAAATTTCTCTGCTCAACAACGCAATGAATGTTGTTTTACTGACAAAAAGGAAGCCTTTCCTACTGATACTGTGTTACGTAATGACTCCTTTGGCCAGGGGTGCGGGTTGTTCGAGAGATACCATGGCCCCTGGCACACAGGCAACTGCCGGAACACGGGTGGGTTTTAGTCAGTAAAAGTCTGACGCACCCTCCTGCTCCACCCAGAGAGGGAGAAGTTATTTGAAGATTACCCAACCACAAAAAAAAAACTCCTCTGGACTAAGTAGTTAATGTGAGTCTGAAATCGCCAACCGATTTCATTTGATTTGATTTGATTTGATTCGGTTGAACGCGCTAATCTCAGGAATTAATGTTTCGAATTGAAAAACTCTTTTAGTGTTGGATAGCCCATTTATTGAGGAAGCTTAAAGACTATATAACATAAAGCTAAAATCCTTAGGAAGCGAGCAAAAAGAAAAAAAATCACGAATACGAAGTAGGTACTCTCACGGGCAGGCGATTCAAAACATATTCATTGGTATATGCTTTGTTTACTTTTATTTTTTGTGCTTGAGTTAAGTTTTCATTTTATTTGTTGGTATATTTGCATGGCTAGCTGACATATGACAAATTTTTAAGTTATGTGTCTCGTAATGTTTATTACTCTGCCTACCTATGTATAGAATCAAGTCTATCTAACTAAACAGACAGCTGTGCTGCTGGGGAGTTTGTTGCGCCACTTCTTCACAGCTAAAGCACTAGGAAGTGGTGAAGGGCGGGCGTTTTGGGGGACTGTCTTATGTAATGTTGACATTCGAAAAGTGCTGATTCTCAGCCTAATTTGAATAAATGACTTTTGATTTTGATTCTATGACACTAATTAGTGAAAGAAACTTCGTAATCGGATCAGCAGAACGTTCCAAAGATACGCCTTCATACAAACAAGCTCATAAATTTTTCCTCTTCATAATCTTATTAATTCATTATCATCTGCCTAACCTTTTCCCAACTATGTTGGGGTCGGCTTCCAGTCTAAACGGATGCAGCTGAATACCAGTATTTTACATGGAGCGACTGCCTGGCTTCCACAACCCACAATAGATGTAGCAGTGGCATTTGTCCTCCCAATAATCTTATTCATTAAGATTCACTAAATATTGGTGTGTTTTTGCGCATTTCTTTTTGACAACTAAGTTATCGCAAAAACTTATTTTATGTGCAGCTTAGTACGAACCGCTGTATATGGAATGATGATCTGCAATTCATGTTTGTTCCTAGTCACACCAACAACGCAGAATCCTATTATATTAAAAAGACAGCTTTAATAGCTTCTTGTGTGTGCGTGCTAGCAGGCGCCGATTACATCCGTAATGATGACACAATAATAAGCAAGGTTACTTCGACTACATTAGGTTTGTATTAGCTTACCATACCACTGCGTCATTTTAAGACCAGCAGGCATACGGATGATTGACCTTATATTTTTGGCTTGGATACACAATTGACACTTATCTAAGGGTTTTGATATTTTTGGGACAAGGTGTTTTGTTAAACTGACAGTTTTGAAGTTTGCATTTGTGGTAGGTGGGTAATGTGGGTATATTGCCGTGGTAAGTTTTGATAGTTTTAGTCAGTCATGAATGATTGACTGCGGGGTAATTGCGTAAAGTACAAACGCCAGCACACATCAACCTATCCCAAACTGTCAAATTTTCCCAATTGAACATGAACCCTATTATTTGCAATAAAAAGATTGGGGAAGCTTGATGTGCTGGCCTCTGTACGTTATTTGCGTTGTTGAGCAGACGAATTTTTCGAAAGTTATGGATTAGCAATAACCTTCACAATTATTAATATTCCGATTGATAGTATTACGCAATTAGGATGCTGGTCAAGCAGATATGATAAGCACCGTATAGACATAAACTAACCTAAAAATGCTTTTTATCCGACTGCGTGACAGCCTTTGTATTTGCTTCCTTTCATCCCTTAGTTAACCTCTTTTTAATTATGCCTAAATCAATCATCAATCGTCATCATTTCAGCCGAAAGACGTCTACCGTTGGAGAAAGGCCTTCTCCAAGATGGGGTTTGCCATAATCGCCACGTTTGGCAGGCGGGTTGGCGATCGCAGTATAGTGGTAAAATGCATAGAGAACGCTGCTGCCCATTCTTAAGTCCCTTCCTTAGTCGCCTTTCACGACACCCATGGGGAGAAATGCGATCTCCATAATGACTGACCTAAAAAGTTAAACTTTTATAGGAACTGTTGCGAAACGTTTGCTCCAAATCAGTTTCGAGCGATTATAGGTATGTTCTACTTTAGCGACGTACCAGAAGCACGAGGATCTTACAAATAAACAGTAAGAACAGTTTTTCGTCATCTCGACTTTCTCTCAGTTGTCGCCACCAGAATCGACGGATCGGTACAGACTGGGGTCATTCAAGTGTTACACGCGACGCAGGGCTGCCTATACGTGATAGCATGATGATTTCAAAATTACAAGGTGGAGAGGTTATCTCGTTTTTATTAGCACGATTTTAACTAAGTATGTCAAAACGAAGTTTGTAATAAATATGATATCACAAGAAAGAAGACGTTGATAAAGATTTATATATTAACATACACAGGTATTATCGAGGAAACTTACATCTGACCAATTTGAAAACAAAATCCCGTGCAAACAATGACCACAGGCGCGGTCCGAGGGGGAGGGGGGGTCCTAGGGGTCATGACCCCCCCAAAGCCGTAAACGTAAAGCATAAAATAACTTCTATGCTTTACGTTTTTTTTTTCGAATATGTAATAAATTTTCTTATTAATATGTAGGTAGTCTTTGTCTGTTCCCCCCCCCCCCCCACAAGTCTTTGGCTGCGACCGCGCCTGAATGACCACATCTGTTAGCAAGCGTTACTATAGCAGCTGAGTACTCCAAGCAGTAATAGTCCTTACGGTGTATAGATGTTAGTTTCCTTTTAGAATATATCCATACAGTTTGAAAGCAAACTCGTGTGAACACTACGACTCGACCTACGACCGAACGAACGACGACCCATTGACGTTTATTTTCCATTGAACAAAAAAAAAAACGCAACACTTCAGCTGGTTTTTACTGTCTTTTTTTCATTTACAAAAACAAGGGACTCGGCAAAAATCCGATGCTGCGATGCTATTGGTTGATGAGATTTCTATTGCGGCCGAGCGCTGCAAGCAAAAATAGTCCTTATGGTGTATAGATATGGATGTCCCTGATAGTACATACGGCTCATGCCTCCTTCCCATGGGGGTAGGCCGAAACTACAGAAAACCACCTGCTACGATCCTGACATAATCCTTTAGCTTCGTTTACGTTCATACATCTGCACCCTAATTGCGTGACACACTGAGCATTAATCACAATCTGAATTATTTATATTGCTAATCCCTACTTTTAGTCATCATCATCATCATCATTTCAGCCGAAAGACGTCCACTGCTGGACATAGGCCTCCCCTAAGCTCCGCCACTTCGACCGGTTCTGTGCTTCCCGCATCCAGCGGACTCCTGCGGCCCTCACAAGGTCATCGGTCCACCTTGTGGGAGGCCTTCCAATTTTTCGTCTTCCGGTATGCCCCATCGGACATCTGTTCTGCGAGCAATGTGCCTTGCACACTGCCACTTAAGTTTGGCAATTCTTCGGGCTATGTCGGTTACTTTGGTCGTCCTGCGGATCTCTTCATTCCTGATTCGATCACGCAGGGAAACTCCAAGCATAGCCCTCTCCATTGCTCTTTGGATGACTTTAAGCCTTCTTATGAGGCCCATTGTGAGCGACCACGGTTACTGTTAGTGTGGTACACAAAATCCCCGCTGGTCCTGTCCTAGAGTATTTAATCGACAGCAAGGGTCCGATTGTCCAGTGACTTGCTCGCCAAGATACAGTGTTACTTGACATCAGTGCAACATCTATTGCTTTTTGTTATTTATTACTTCAAGCCATGTTACTTTAAGTTTTAGCAGCCCTACAGATAACGTTTCGTTCTGTTACGCCGCAAGTTGGAGCTCCAATAGACCATTGTCGTTGACAGGGTTAAACAGCAGTCCAAACTAAGATACTTTTTTACTGGTTAGATCTGCATTGTAAGAACCATTATAGTTCATATTTTATAGGTATATTATCTCAAGATTAGCTGGCAATACGTACTTTACCCGTGTTGAGTACTTTTAGATTTCTAACTAATGGAACACAAAAAAAACCCGATTACGGGCATTGACCTTGCGTCCATCCTCCATCATTACCATCGCTCGTAGATCAGTCAGCTGTTTTTTAAATTTTCGTGAATCAACTCAAATTAGATATGTTTTAAGAATTTCCAAAAACATTCGCAGTGTCATTTAAAGTTTTGAACAAATTTCGAATGATGACAATTTTTTTTTTCAGTGTTTTCGAAGTCGGTACTCAACACGTGAGTAAAGCTTTGCCAGCTAATTTAATTTGACCATCTATAAGGGCACGAGAATGATGAGTTCTTGGCAAATGGCAGCCCTACGATCCAATTCGTTCCGTTAGTTCGCCAACCCGAGCTCGATACTCAATAGACTATTGTCGATAAAGCATTATGCAACTGTCGGAACAGGCAGCAACCAGGACATTATGGGTAGTAAAACTTTGAATAGCTGGGTGGAATGTTTTTCATTTAACTTTTGTTGTTGTAGCTGTGGAATTTTAGGATTGCTATGGGTGTCAATAATTTTGCATTTCTTTGGACCTTATTTTATTACTGCTAATAGGACTCCATTCAATGTTTCAAACTAAAGGCACCCTTTTCAAAGAATATCCAGCACAAACCTTTTTCGAATGGCAGTATTCGTAAATATTACTAATTGTTACCAATAGTAAGTCCTCATTGAGACAAATTTTTATTTTTAATTTTATAGGCCGGATAAGCAAACATGGTGTGCGGACTAACACGCCTCACTAGAGACTACGGAAAAGTAGCGACATCTGTTTGTCTAGATTTGAACTAAATACAACTATTAATGCCTGTTGATTGAAGTCATTTTGAGAACCGAATTTAAGTTAAAGATTAATAAAAACGGATATAGAAGACACAACACTTTAGCACCTACATAGACATCATCATCATCATCATCATCATCATCATCATCATCATCATCATCTGCCTAGGCTTTTCCCAACTATGTTGGGGTCGGCTTCCAGTCTACCCGGATGCAGCTGAGTACCAGTATTTTACATGGAGCTGCCTATCTGACCTCGACAACTCAGTTAACACGACACCCGTTGGTAAAACTGGTTGTCAGACCTTCGAGATTCTGACAACCCGAAATGACTGACAAAGATCCATGTTTTTTTCAATTCCTAATACTTCTGCAGGCTGTTCACTTGACGACATCAAGCTATTTATATTTCATTATAAGCTGACCTTGTATTTTATAATCTGCCTGTGACAATGAGAAGTCAGCTTAAACTAGATTTGCGTTGCTTGATATGTCGTCTGACACAAGACGCAGAACTGGAGGGGAAAGCCAGAGTAATAGCCAATATGTCTCTACGAGCTGATGTGAAACGGCTTAGCAAAGCAAGTAACTGTAATTAGACGTTATTGTCTTTCAAATCGCTCGGGGCGACCGAGCCAATAGGTTTGTCCGTTTGTCAATTATCAATCACTGGTTTCTCTGCTTTAACTTTATGGTTTTACCCTTACATACATTTTTGGCTGTAACTATAGAACGTTACGATCGTACAACTCCTTGTAGTTTTCCTTTGCATAGGTGTTCAAGACAAATAAAAAGCGAACAACTTAGTTACTCTCTAATTTCAACCATTTAACGTGGATCGCTAAAGAATCTATAACAATTTATCTAAAATGTAGACACCTGCAATCCACTCTTCCCTCACTCTCATAGTCCGAGGGGACGGTAATCCGACACGATCGGAGAGAGATCAGGCGCAGGCTCGACGCGACGGCTTATTATCGTGCTTTCCGAAGCACAGGGTATACAAACTCCGGGCTGTTACTGCCAAATTCCTTATGCAAAAACCTAATAAACACTGCTCGATCTGGGACTTAACCCAGGACCCCAAGCTCAGCAAAAAGAAAAGACAAGTAAGAAAAGTAGCAAGAGTAAACGAGACAGAAAATATTTAATCTCTGTATCTTTACGTATGTGAACTTTTTGTCTGACCCTTCAGCGGTTAGGCAACAATTGCAGGCCATCGAAACTTCGTTACATCCCGCGAATTTAAGGTGAGTCTTGGCTAATGCTTGCAGGGTCTTTTTCGATTAGCAAAGCCGTCTAAACTTGTCTTCTATTGTGTAGCTATAGTTGTACTGGGTCTGAGACGTGTTCTAACCTAGGCTGCGGTTGCCATCTGGCAACATTGCGGTTGAACGAAAAATTCTTGCAAATCTTAGAATTTACGACTAATAACTGTTCTCACCACAGGCTATTCCATTTCCATTCTAAGTAATAACAGCTGCACGGTTCGATCGATAAGGTTAAGTTACGCTTGACGCGGTTGGTCCGTGGATGGGTGACCAGCTTTATATAACAAGAGAGAACTTTCCGTTGGTCCCGGCTGCCTGTGATCTTTGATAGTCGCTACGGGTCGTCAAAAGCCCGAAAGACTGACAACCAGTTTTCCAAGTGGCATCGTATTATACAATAACTGTGTTGTGGATGTAAGATAGGTAATCGCTTCATGAAAAATACTGGTAATCAGCTGGTTCTGGTTAGACTGGAAGCCGACCCCAGCATAGTTGGGAAAAGGCTAAGCAGATGTTGAGATGATTTTAGCCTTTATTATTTCTGGTGCTGGGTCAATGGCCCTCTCTCTGAGACAGGGAGTAGGCTGTTATCCACTACGCCCAGTGCGGGTTGGCATTTAAATGTCACATGTCTTCGAATGTTTGGTTCTAAGATATGATTCTATACGATCACCTGTTGGCTGATCATCACATAACTAATTCTCAGCTATAATTTTTACACTATGTCTGGTTCTAAGATATGATTCTATACGATCACCTGTTGGCTGATCATCACATAACTAATTCTCAGCTATAATTTTTACACTCAAGCTCACATGTTAAGCTACTATTTATTACACTATGTAATCTCGCGGTTGAACATAGCAAGTAATTGTCTATCATTATATGTTAACTAGACATATGATTAGCGTGCCACATGCTGTTGAAAGAGAGCAAGCAAATCTCAACTATGCTGTAATGAAACAAAGTCTAAGTTCCACTGATTTAAAGATTTCTTGGATACTATTATCGATTATTCCCACAATCTCATCGTTGTGACCACGTGTGATCTATTTTTAGAAAAATCTACGACAATATAGCTACTATACCACTAATATTATACGGTGGAGGTCTGCCCGGCTTGGGCGGAGCATCGCCGTGTCCTCGTGGAGGTGATCGGCGGCGGCGATCTCTCGCGTCCGACCCTGGTCCAGGCCATGGTACGGAGCGAGAGGGCATGGCTAGCAGTCGCCTCCTTCAGCGAAGCAGTTATGCTCGCAAAGAGGGAGGCGGATTCCCACCCAAAAAAAAAAAAAAAAACCACTAATATTATAAATGTGAAAGATTGTATGTTAAGATGTTTGGACGTTTGTTACTCATTCACGCAACAACGGCTGAACGAATTTGGATGAAATTTGGTTAACAGATAGATTATAACCTGGATTAACACACTGGATACTTTTTATCTCGGTAATACGTTCCCGTGGGATAAATTCGACCTACACGCGGGCGAAGCCGCTGGCGTAAGCTTGTACGGTTATAAATTTATGTTGATGAAGTATTTATTGTCCCACTGATGGGCAAAGACCTTTTCTCATACAGAGAGGGCACGAGCATTGCTCACCACGCTTAAGACGGGTTGGCGATGTCAGGCGTAGAATTTATAGATTCAGGCAATTGGCTAAAGTTAGCTTAAGTATACATGGCTGATTAAGAATGAAAGTTAGGCGTTTATTACTCTCGGACAATCATTAGATGTATTGTTTTTTGTTATATCTCCATCGCAGACGTCACCCAAAAAGCACCCAGGGTAAAGTGGGACTGGGCCAAACACGTTTGTCGCATGTCGAACGATTCATGGGCCAAGTCTACCACAGTCCACAATGTGGGTCCCAGAAAACGTCCGGCGTCATCGAGGCAGACCCAGGAGAGGATGGCGGAATGAGCTTGACGCCTTGGTCTACATTCGCTAAAGACAGAGAGGAGTGGGAGGAGGAAGGGAGGCCTTTGCCCTGAAGTGGGACGATATAGGCTAGAAATCCTTCTAATATTATAAATGTAAACGTTTGTATGTCTAATGTTTGTTACTCAACCACGCATAAACAGCCGAACGGATCTGGATGAAATTTCGCACATAGATAGTTTATAACATGCAGGCCTAGCGCGAAAAGCGTTATGTCGTCGGAAGAGCAGACAAAACTGACGTTTCCGTATACACAGTTGACAGTTTTGTACCGAGAAATGTAGACAAGCGATTTCTATTCGACTGAAGAGTTGAAATATAAAGCGTCATGCTAAGCCTGCTGGATTAAGATATAGGATACTTTTGAACCGGTAGTACGTTCTCGTGTAACATAATTTTCAACGTCCACGTGGGCGAAGCCAGTGAGGACGTTGAGCATAGGTGCTTATTGTACCTCAATGGGCCTATTCACATTACCATTTTCGTTATAGACTTGTTAATTAATCGACCGGGTCAAACTCATACAAAATACATCAGTATTTTAAATATTGGTTGCGAAACCGTGTAACACATTTATTGTTCAAATACTGTAAGTATGCTTGTTTTAAACTGTACTGCTTATAACTGTTAAAAGTCCCGACGTAGTTAGGATGTGCTAAATATTTTCAAAGACTTTCGGATGAGTCCATATTCGGGTGGTCCTAATTTGTCTCTGAGTTTTCTATTGGGAATGGCAGAAAGGCGAAAGTGTGTCAGCTTTTGAATAGTGTCAATACTCAAACAGTTGTAGCTATATATATAAGTGAATAGTAGCTATTTATAGACAATGAGACTTTGAGAATGACTGAGGGGCTCGTGGCTATGTTTATAACAGCTGCAAGGGTCGATCGAAGGTTAAGTCAAGCTTGCCGAGGTCGGTTTGTAGATGGATGTCCATCCATAACATATCGAGACACCTTCGTACCTCGGAAAAAACGTTAAGCCGTTGAACCCAGCATTCATTCGTAATTTTTGCAATTGTTACGAGTAGTAGGAGGCCAAAAGATTGACACCAAAGGGTATTTATAATGTTACCCAGCAACTGGGTTTTGGAGGCCACATAAGCAGTCGCATGTAAGACCAGCAGCACCCTAAGTGCGTAACACACGATCAATCATAACACAGGCCGACAAAATTAGACGAACACTCTTACCCAGAAACCAGACTCTATATTTTCGAGGTATTTCGATGCGCTGAATCCGAATCCGCCGCAGAATTGCTTTATCACGTAAGGATTTTCAGATATCCTAACCTGAAAGAGCAAAAAACACTGTTTTTGTTCATTTTTGAGGTTACGTAGCCCGCTATATCATCTTTCCTCTAAAAAATTATCAATAGTATCTGAAAGTAATAGTCTTTCTCTTTAAAATGACGTCGAGTTTTCTCGAATATCTTTTTCTTTCGCCGAGATATCGTATTTTGAAATTTTCATGTATTTTCACTATGCTTCTAAGGGTTGAAGCAGCTATATTAAATTATTCTAATACATTTTTAAAAATCTGACCTTGGATTTCAAAAGACTAGGCCTTTTTACTGTAGAGAGCATTTATATTTTACTGATTTTCAAACACATGACATTTACTTATTTAATTATAACGAGATCAGTCGACTGTGTACCACTACACAGTCGACTTGACCTGGATTTCAGACAGGAAAATACACATACATGAAAAATTCGAAATGCGATATCTGAGCGAAAAAAAAAAGATATTCGAGTAAACTCAACGTCATTTTAAAGAGAAAGACAAGTACTTTCAGATACAATTGAGGATTTTTTGGAGGAAAGAAGATCTACCCGGCTCGTGACCTCAAAAATGAGCAATTCTGCGGTTAGATTCGGATTCAGCGCATCAAAATACTTCGGAAATGTATAAGCCTGGTATCTGGGTAAATAATTTGTCGGGCTGTGTAATCTGTCTCCTTTTGACAGTTCAATAATATTCATTGCGTTATTTACGTTGTTGAGCAGACACAGTTTTCGAACATATGAAGCAATGGATTAGCAATCTGTTTCAAAATTATTCAGATTATGATTGATCGTACGTTACGCAATTAGGGCGCTGATATATGAACATAAACGAAGTAAAAGGACTATGAAAGGATCTTAGCAAAGTAGCGTTTTGTAGTTTCTGCCTACCCCCCAACCCATGGCAAGAAGGCGTGAGTTTATGTACGTATGTAACGTATCCCAGAAACAAGCTGAAATGTCTAATGTGCCTGGAATTTCACCGGCATCCGTACCCTTCATATTCAAATTCCCTTTTAATCTGATATGATAAGGAAGAATTTCTTTGAGTATTTTTTTGGGTCTTTAGGTCAGCCTCGATATGTATACTGTCCAATATGACTCAGAATTGGACAGTAAACATATCGAGGCGTGTATTTGCACAATTTAAGGCATTTCATCCCTAGGTACTAATACCTATTACAAATCGTCTGCTTACTGGTAAAACAAGTTAAATACATTTTTTTTACTAAATCGAGTTAAAAATGCAGTCACGTGTAATTTTTTACGGGCTATCTACTGGTAAAATAAAAAAAATGCAATGTCCAATAGCTGCTGAGATAGTGAGTTTAAAAAAATGATATCTTCTCACATTTTGTAAATATTATATATGAGCATATCTTAAAAGAAGGGTAATTAGTGCAACAGTTTGCTTTAACAGTTTTTTAAATTAATGTGTTTAAAATAGATCAAATTAAAACATAAACTTTGAAATGTCATTTACTCGAAATGACACAGACTGCACTTATTACTTTTTACCCGTAAGCAGACGAAATGCGAAGGTAACTCTGTCTGTTATACTTTCACGTCTAAACCGCTGAACTGATTGTCTCGAAATTTGGCAGAGTTATAGGCTAGGATATATAGAAGGACATAGGCTACTTTTTTACGCTATAACTGACATCCACGCGGGCGAAGCCGCAGGCAAAAGCCAGTACAGAATAAGAGCGACATTTTTCCCTATTAAACTTTTTGTTTTATGAATGAGATCCGGTACTGTGCGCGTATTAATTCTGACACCAATTTAAGTGGTTAAAAGCATTTTTATGTTTGGGTTTGTTTACCCACGTTCTTGTTAGAGGGAAACCACATGTTAAGTGATAATTATTTTCCTGTTAAAACTTCATTTGTTTTGTTAGCCAGGTATACCTATTACTTTACTGAATGAATTAAACGTATGAGGATATTTTTCGAATTACGTATTTTTTGTATTATTTTAACAATTCACAAATTGCACAATGTTGTTCGTGGAAAATTGCATGACACATCCTGTTCTTCTTAAAGTCACGTAGTTCTGAAGCCTTTTCAGAATATTGTGGTTAGAAAATGCAAAGATTTTATTCAACGGGAAAAAGTGTAAATAGTATCATTGCTTTGTGTTATCATTAGGGATCGGATAATCGGATGTATATTACTTAAAGCTACTTTTTAGTTACGAAAATATGGAAGCGGCTTCTTAAAATATTTTTTTGGATAAAAATCCTGGGATGCAAGCAACACCGGGCATGCATAACTAGTCAGTTGTATAGTAAGGAAGAGACTTCTAAATGATTAGGATTGCATAACTTATTCAGACGCATATTTATTAAAAAAATTAACCCCGATGTAAATTTGGTACCTATACCTATGTACCTAGGGTGTAAGTCTGTAAGAGTAGGGGTGGTGTGTGTTAGTAAAAACATTTTTTTTTACATTAAATTTAAAAAAAATCGGTACAAAAGCGCATTCCATTTTAGCCAACCTCTCAACTTTAGGTGAATATGCATCCGAATATCCGATCTTTAGTTATCATAGGCACGGTAACGCTTCTGATTAATTTATTGTCTAAAGGAAATTTTAACCTTTAACAGTCCAGTACCTAATGTGAACATATTTTTTTACAAACAAGGAAAAGCAAACCAAAATTTAGAATCATTTATTCAAACTAGGCTGAATATGAGAATCAGCACTTTTTGAACGTTATAATTACATAAGACAGTCCCCAACCCTTCATCACTTCCTTGTGATGTAGCTGGGAAAAACGTGGAACATATTAGTAATAAATGGGAGTTCTATGAGTAGCGTTTTATTTAATCCATGAGTCAGGAAAAAAAGAACATGGCTGTATCCTACTATTCCTACTAATTTGTGTGTTTGGATGTTTGGATGTTTGTCGCTCAATTACGCAGAAACGGCCGGACGTATTCGGAAGATCACATAAAATACTTTATAACCTGGATTTAACACATACGATACTTTTATCCCGGTAGTGCTTTCCCGTGGCCTAATTTACGACCTTCACGAGAGCGAAGCCACTGGCAAGAGCTAGTGTGTCATAAACTCATTACCTTTTAAAGCATATATTTACAACGGATAAAGCAGTCGACATCATTTCAGCAATCATTATAGTATGTTAATTACAAATGGCGATTTTGAACTGCAGGTGTTGAACACACTGTGCAATTTGTGCTAGGTCCATGGTTTTAATGATACACTGTGGCCACTTCCACGGGAAGTATGAATTCAGTTGCTATATTTTAATTTCAAAATGTCCTTTTTTTAGTATGGATACTAGGTATTAAATTAACCTATCTGTTTTAGCTCGATCTGAATCAACATGGCGGCGACGTCGTGAAAAGATGCCCTCAAATAAATAAATACCACCCGTCTCTCCACTAGTCCAATGATTATTCAAGGATGCATATCCGGTAGGCTCGCAATCCTTTCCTATCCTAAGGGCACGTCTACCTGACCATTACCGTGCCCCCCGGTCTACTTCTTGATATGCAATGGCTTCTGTAACACCATGAAGCATGAGGCTCCAGGGGCTAGTGCAAATCTTGGGGTTCATTCGATTGATCGAGTCTGGTCAAGCCACGCTGGGATCGGTGCATTTCATTCATTCATTCTCTTTGTAATGTCCGTTTGGTTTGTGCAGAATAAACAGTTTTTCTTTATTTTCCTTTTTTATCTCACCTTCACAACGCAGTCACTGTGTAATACGATACCCCTTGGTAGACTGGTTGTCAGACTTTCGGGCTTCTGACGAGATCGCGGGTGTTGTTTAACCTGATCGATCGACCCGTACGACTTTTATTACTTAGCCATACCCCTTTGCAACCAATTTCCACACAATAAATACATACCTAGATACTGCAGAATTTGTTAGCAACAAAACTTTATAGACCCATAAAACTAATCTACTATTTAAGGTGAATGCACTTTAAAGTATTCGGAACAAAAAACTTACAACGCAACTTGTATCGATTGGCACCTATTACTTAGTCGATTATGTACCAAGTTATCGAGTCAAATCGATTTAAAAATGCAAACAAAAACTTCCAGACATCGTTCTGCATCGAGATCGATCAATGCCGTTATGACCTCATACATAATTAATATTTAAAACAGTAAAGACTACAGTATAAGGAAAAAATTGTGATAAGTTGTCTGCATGGATTTAATCCCCCTTATTTTATGAACGTTGCTTAACTTCTCCCGCCCTAGGTGGAGCGAGAGGGCGTGCCAGACTTTTACTGACTAAAACCCACCCGTGTTCCTTCAGTTGCCTGTGTGCCAGGGGCCACGGCATCTCTTTCGAACAACCCGCACCAGCTATGTTGGGGTGGGCTTCAGTGTAAGTAACTTGATGCAGAACAGTATTTTAAATGGAGTTAATGACTACCTAATTACTGGGTAATACGATGCCCCTTAATAAGACTGGTTGTAAGACTTTTGGGGCTTCTGACTATCCGTAACGATGGTCAAAGATCTACGAGGTGCATTCAATAAGTACCTAGCCTCATCGCCAGAGGGCGCTGTAGTTTCAAAAGAGTTTTACCACAGTGTAGCACATTCTTTTTTAATTCTTTTGTCAAATTTTCATTCCAATCCCTTCATTTGTTTTAATTTGACAACTTATGGAAGCGAACGTGTCGATCGGTTTTACAAAAATGGAAAAAGAGCAATATCGTTCGGTGATTCGATTCCTATTTTTGGAAGGGAAAACGCGCATCGAAATCAAAGAGCGCTTGGATGCTGTGTACGGTGACTCTTCTCCATCGATGGCCACCGTCAAGAATTGGTTCAACGAGTTTGCACGTGGCCGTACGTCGGTTTTTGATGAACCACGTCCAGGTGCACCGAAAACAGCTGCTACGGAGGAAAACATTAAAAAAATCCATGATCTCGTATTGGCAGATCGCCGATTGAAGGTTCGGGAGCTAGCTGAGACTGTAGGCATTTCAGAAGGAACAGTGCATCATATTCTTCACGAGGAACTCGGCATGAGAAAGCTGTCGGCGCGATGGGTGCCGCGTTTACTCACACCAGAAAACAAGCGCAACCGTGAGACCACATCGGAGACGTGTTTGGCGCTGTTTAAGCGGAATCCAGCGGAGTTTTTGCGTCGTTTTGTGACCGTCGATGAAACCTGGATCCACTGGTACACACCAGAGACCAAGGAGCAATCAAAACAATGGATCCAGACCGGGGAACGTGCTCCAAAGAAGGCGAAAACTGTAAAATCGGCCGGAAAAGTTATGGCCACCGTTTTCTGGGATTCACAAGGTGTGATCTACATCGATTACCTCGAGAAGGGTAAAACAATTACAGGGCTTTACTATGCCGATTTATTGGGCCGATTCGACGCCGAATTAAAGAAAAAACGACCCCATCTGGCGAAGAAAAAAGTGCTGTTTCACCACGACAACGCACCGGTTCACACGTCTGCCGTTGCCATGGCCAAATTGGTCGAATTACGCTACGAATTGCTGCCCCATCCACCGTATTCTCCAGATTTGGCCCCTTGTGACTTCTTTCTGTTTCCTAATCTGAAAAAATCACTCGCCCGGAATAGATATGGATCGAATGAGGAGGTCATCGCCGCCACGGAGGCCTATTTTGCAGAGTTTGACAAAAACTATTTTTCGGACGGATTAAAAAAGTTGGAGCATCGCTGGGCTAAGTGTATCGAACTAAAAGGAGACTATGTTGAAAAATAATTTCCCACTTTTCAAAATTTTCGTTTACTTTTTGTAGGCTAAGTATTTATTGAATGACCCTCGTACGTGCTTTGTTTTCTCCGTGTCTCGGAAAGCACGTAATGTATCTCGACATGTTATAGATGGTCACCCATCCACGAACCGAATGCAGCAAACGTAGCTAACCTTGGATCGACCCGTGCGGCATTGTTAACCACGAGATCTAGACGTTCACCCCCTTATTCATAAACGTTGCTTAAAATTAAAAGATGTTTAAAAGTTTAACGTCAAAAATGTATGTTTGTACTGGAACTAATAATTCATCATATCAGCCGAAAGACGTCCACTGCTAAACATTAGCCTTCCCCAAAAGGGGGGGTTTGCCATAATCGCCACGCTTGGCAGGCGGGTTGGCGATCGCAGTATGGGGGTCAAATACATAGGGAAGGCTGCTGTCCATTCTTTAGTAAGTCCCTTAGTCGCCTTCTACGACACCCATGGGAAGAAATGGGATGGTGCTATTCTTTAAAGTCCGGCTCCACACGGAACCCACTAATCATTACTTAACTTTGATGATTTCGCACCAAAAAAAAAACCGCAACGTGGTTGGGGTAAGGTTTGACAGCCGATGAGTGGAGTGATTATTATTGCGCAATGAACACTATGTCAAAATGAGTTTGTAAAATCTCTAGTAGCCCCGAGTGCATGACATTCTTCATTAGATATGACTAGAAGGAGACTAGAGGATGTGATAAGGTTACCCGAGAAATTCAAAGATTATTTCGTTTTTTGCATTGCGGGCTGACCTGCTGTCAGGATTAAATGAACTAGAAGGTTATATTGATGATTTTGATGACTATTATTATGTAAAGCCATATTTGTAACAGTGAATTTGAGCAGTGCTGGCCCAGCGGTAATGGCCCTACGAGTTGTAGGTCGTGGTTTAGAACCCAGGCAGACGCTTTACTTTGTGTATATAATTTCAACACTACTGCTCTCAAAACGGTGAAGGAAAACATCGTGACGAAACCGGCATGTCCTAGAACAAAAAATTCAAAGACATGTGACCATCCCGTACTCTTGCGGATGGCGAGTAATGGTAGTTGCCTGTGTGCCAGGGGCCGCGGTATCTCTTTCGAACAACCCGCACCCCTGACAGGCATCGGCCCTTCCGGGCACCATCAGTTGGTGCTGACATCTCTTTGAGGCGCGCGTGGAACACAACGCGCCGACGACCCGGGCTTGGTCCTTACCGGACAACGAGCTACGCTGATGGACCAACTGATGATGCCCGGAAGGGCCGATGCCTGCCAGGGGTGCGGGTTGTTCAAAAGAGATACCGCGGCCTCTGGCACACAGGCAACTGAGGGAACACGGGTGGGTTTTAGTCAGTAAAAGTCTGATACGCCCTCCTGCTCCACCCAGAGCGGGAGAAGTTATCTGATGATTTCTCACCCTCAAAAAAATAAAACACTGACCTACAAGTTGCAAAAAACGTTGAATTTCGCTGGTTACACTGGCCTTTCCCCCTTAATTAATATTTTCCTCTCGATAAGGCTAGTACTTATCATATTAATGCAGAAATGTCGAAGGGATCGTTATGGCTGCAGTGTGACGTAACAGAACCAGTATGACTGACACTAAGGTCTTTGACATGACCTGAGTGAGGCAGGGCCTTGGTTAGCTGCAGTGTAATCATACATAATATTATGTAGCTAAAAGTCGAGCTCACATAATATGTATTCACTTTGAAAGGTAAAAATAATACCCTCTGGTTTAAGAAAGTATTATAAAAAGCTATATATACAATACAGAGAGAAGTGCATCATTATTGTACTGTATAGTAGTCTACATTATGTTGCTTATTGGGTGACTTTTTTGTAAATTTAATTTGGTTTATAAAAGTAGATTCTTTACCCCAAGTTGTTGCTATGAAATTTGTTTTAATGAATCATGAACTCACTTGAAGTACAAACTAAGTAAAATGCTTTTTAAACATTCAGAAAAAGTTCGAACTCAAATTACATCTTTGTTTACAAAATGGTGCAGGTCCAGCATTGGACGTCTTACGGCTGAAGATGATGATAACGATGAAAATGACTAGGGCAAACGAAACTCTCAATCACAATCTGAATAACTTTGCAGGATATTATTGCTGACATTGCCATTGCTTCACATGTCCGAAAAAAAATCTGCTCCACAAACTAATTAACGCCATGAATGTTGTTGAATTGTTAAATTGAAAGCCATTGCTACTGTTAGTGTGTTACGCAAATACCCCCTGAATGATGTCAAACCATTTTTTATTGGAAAGTTATTTTATCGACGAGGATACCCCATACTTTTTGCACCACAATACACAAGTAAATAGCTTCGTTTGTCCTAAATAAATAACCTTAGATATTCAAATATTGCTCCGATCTCGATACGGGAATCGGCCTAGTGACCCTGAGCACAGTAGGTTACGCTATTTGGGTCGTGGAAAAATAGATAAATTGTAAGAAATACATGGATAATTAAATTTTCATTACGATTTTTTTTTGGGGTGGGAAATCATAAAATAACTTTTCCCCCTCTGAGCGGAGCGGCGGGAGTGGCAGACTTTTCCCGACTAAAACCGACCCGTGTTCCCTCAGTTGGCTGTATGCCAAGCACGCACTCCTGGCAGGCATCGGCCCTTGCGGGCCCCACCAGTTGGTGCTGACATCTCTTTGAGGCGGTCCTTACCGGACAGCGAGCTACCCATTACTCGCCGTCCGCAAGCCCGCGCCTACGGTGTCCGGCTATGTGTCCTGTGAAGGCTACGGCCGTGAGGGCGCATGTACTGCCTCTCCCTCACGTGCCCCGCCTCCCTCTTTGCGAGCATCACTGCTTCGCTGAAGGAGGTGACGGCTAAGCATGCACTCTCGCTCCGTACCATGGCCTGGACCAGGGCCGGACGCGAGAGATCGCCGCCACCGATCGCCTCCACGAGGACACGGCGGTGCTCCGCCCAAGCCGGGCAGACCTCTACCGTATGCTCCACCGTGTCCTCAGGGCGATCTTCGCAGTGGAAACACCCGGGCGTTTTATCCGCAACAGGAACCTCCCGAAACAACCGTGTCCAGTGAGGACCTGTGTCAGGCGGAAGGTTAGGACGCCATGCCGCCTCTCAAGCCACTCCTCAAAGAGGGGACTTACCGCCGCAATCGTGGCGTGCCCAATTTTCATTATGATTAGGCGCTTCCTACTATATTTCATACTAAATAAGTACAAATATAGGTATTCATATTTTACGAAGTCTGCAGTTACAAGATACTGAAAAGGTTCTAATAGGAATGCCTGTTAGTATTAAAATAAAGACTAAGTATGCTTGTTAAATAATAATGTCAGTTAATTACCATAGTTATGACGTGAAATCTTTTATGAGAATCAGTACTACTTATAATAATAATTAATGACTGTCTGACTGTAATAATACCATAACTTTTTGCCATCGGAAACGTCAAATAAATTAGACTATATAAATTGAATTCCATTTACCCTCTGGCACTTAATTATCCCAAGTATAAAGTTTCGGCAATTACCGATAACATCTAAATGCCAATACTGACGAACAACCAATAAAAAACTTTTATCTTAGATCGGTAGTCGTGGAAAAAAATCCGGTTTCTGATATTGCACAAAAAAGATTCTGTTACTACCTTCGTTTTTTTTGTGCAATATCGCACAAAAAAAACGAAGGTAGTAACAGAATCTGCACGACTTTGACATTTAATTTAACTTTTATTTTAATTATTTCGTCCGTTTTCTTTAGCCAATTCGCGAAAGATTGCAACACGAAACTTTGCATGTCCGATGTTGATGATGACACCATTGTTAATTGTTAAGAGATTGTCATGAATAAGCAAAAAGTAGGTTATCAAAGAGTAAGGGACAATTTAATGTTTTTTTTTCTAAAAAAGGAGTTTAAACATTCTGAATTAGATTTGGGACAAGTATTTTTAAACTCATTAATATTCATTCTAGTATGAATTAGCTGCACAAAACATAATCATCTCCTACTTAGCTGCGTGTAAACGTCAGACCGCAATTAAAACAATTAACAGCTACAGAAAAGCCTCGCTAACTGCGTAACACCGAAGTGAAAAAAATCATACAGTTTATTGGTTACAGATGATAAAATCCGAAATAATTGTGTGTCAAGGAGTTAGCGTGTTCTTCATTGTTGGCAGTAAAAATATTAAAAGTTGAACTTACCTTTGTTATCCCCTAACAGGGACTTGGCAGAGGGTGCAAGGCCAAAGGGGGCCTTCGGAACGATCGCTGCGCCCTTGTTTTTCTCAAAGAGCGCTTTGCGTTCCCGCAGAGACATTTCTGCCGGGTCCTTCGCCTTCGGGCTGCCCGCCTCGAACATCGCCGCCTTAGACAACACAGAACTCCTGTCAACACTCCCGTTTATTTTTGGACCCAACTTTTTCACTAGCGGCGATCCCTTGTCCGGCGCCGGCTTGTCGTCCGCCGGTTCCGGTTTTGTTTGTTTACAATCATCACTTGCGTCATTTTCGTTGTCGAGTTGCACTGCATTCTCTTTGTCTTTTTCACTTTCACATTCGTCTTCTGTTATAACATTCCGCGGCGGCGTGGGTGCTCTGTATTTCTTGATAGAGGGCTTTTTTGTGACGGCCGGGTTGGCGGGCGAGGGCGCCACCATTGTCGCCATGTTGGGGGCTGAAGCGGCACTGGGGGTGGTCGATGCGCACTTCGGCTCCTGTCGGTCGGGATCGGCGGTTTTCGTGGTGAATTCGTAGACGAGCCGCGATTGGCTGGCCGAAACTCGCCGGTAGCCCTCGCCCTCCTACGATTGGACAAGGGCCGCGTAACGCGAGGGGTGAGCACGTGCTTGCATTTCGTTTATTGATACGTTTTATATCGGTGGCTGAGTTCGCGCGGTTAGTTTAACTGGGTTAGATTAGAGTTAAAGGGATCGCGGCGAAGTTGCATCACATCTGGCGGTACGTTGCGTAACTGAAGTGTTATAATTGTTATGACAGTAAATAAATAGTTTGTGGAGTTGAATGAACGTGTGTAGCGTGTCCGTTAGGTCGCGGGGTCGTGTGTGCGCGCGTGAGTCCCGTGAGGCGAGCTCCAACTGACTGGCTGTCTGCGGAGGGCCGAACACGTTGGCCCAGCTGATAATTATATTTTGACGCATCGCGTTGTTTGATGCAACGCTCGCTTTGTGTTATTATAATCATTGAGGAAATATGTATCATTATTTCGGGTAAATGACAAGCTGTGTTATGAAATGATTTATAATATTACCTTTGTAAGCGTTGATAATCGCGTCTGGACTGTGAACCGTGCTCATCAGAGCGTCAATTTGGCATTCAATGACAAAGCATAATGGATTTTGTTAGTTATAATTTGCGACCCTAAATTCAGTGACTAAGACTACAAAACAGTTTCATCATAGATGGGACAACATCTAATGCATTGCTTCATATGGTCGAAAAAAATGCCTATTCAACAACGTAAATAACGCAATGAATATTAGTGAATTGTCAAAATGAAAGTGAGTCCAACTGAAAACTCTATCAGGACTTGTAATAAAGTTGGTGTAAAATCAACTGTAGACTCGAAAGACATATGATCGTTAATTCCTACATTTTTGCCAAAGACGAGGAGGTGCCGGAAGTCCTAATGACAAGACTTACTAATACAGAGATATCGACACGAACACGACCGGAAAAAACACAACATTTTGGAGAAAATATGTCCTAACGGACTGCTCCCGAAACTTTGGCGTGTTTATCGTCATTACAGTCCACAAACCAGTGGTAAAAGCCTAAAAAAAACCTCGTTTTTGTTAAAATGTAATAATAAAGTTTTGTTTACGATGCAGGATGATGATTAATAGGTCGTATTAGGCGCTACGAAATTACTAATGAGTACCCCTAAATTACTTCATCACCACTGCTTTCAGAACGGTGAAGGGAAACATCGTGCGGAAACCGGCTTGTCCTAGAAAAAATTTGAAGACATGTGTCATCTAATAACACGCACTGCTCTCGATTACTAAAACAATTGTAACAGATAGTAGTTTATTCTAATTATGTATCGCTTCGATATTAAATAGCTACAACAGATTTTTAGTTATAGAGAGAAATTTAAGTACAGTACTCATGGGTAAAGTTGCTATGGAAAGTAAAGATGCCACAATATACCGTACTATTTATGTAGGTAATTGGTATTTTGTACCGACTTTTTCCTTGTCTTTATTTTTATTGTTTATCAGTGGAAACATGTAAATGGCCTTCAATTTTATATTGTTTTAAAACACTATAAAATTACCTGTAAGATTTCCGAATAGAATGAAATAAACCACTCCTCACAAAGAGAAGGCCTGTCTGTATGCCAGCAGTGAGGACCTGAGGACATTACAGGCTGATTATGCTATAGATAGTATTCACAGGAAATGGCTGATCGATAAGTAACAAGGAAACATGACTGGCAGAAGCAAAGTCCATGTAATATTGATGGACAAAAAATAAAGTCTTGTAAAAACTATAAGTAAGTAATGTATCATAATGTGATTACGATTTTATCGATTGCCGGACAGCCATTTAAATTGGGCTTAGTGATTTGTAATCGAGTTTCTTATAGACATGGCAGATTTTCTTTGCAAGGGCTCTTTGAACCAACTTTAGGACTTGGTAAAGCCCCAATGCCTAGTTGTTACAATCCCGACTCTGCCGTTACGTCGTCGGGGGAATCGAGACTTTCGGTAATGACACTAATGAGGAATACGATGCGAGAACGAAGAAGAAGCAATATAGGTTTGGTTATTCACAAGGACATCACCATCTGGCTTGTTTAGTTGATGTCTTTACAGGTATCGATCGACTTTACAGGTTGCGCGTCGATATTCTCTGTCGTCCTGGTGGTTACAATGGATTTAGTACATAATTCAGAACCCTCATTGAAATTATTCGTCGTATATTCAAAAACATAATAAACTGTTCCATACATTTTAACCGCGTAGGTATTGCACTTTTCTAGGCTAGCTAAAACTTCTACGCAAGTAGAATCTAGAATCATGTGCTGAATTAATGATTAAGTACAGTTTGCGCGTCGATGTATGTAACCCTGCATACCTACTAGATATCCGCAAAAAATCGCTACGGTAGGTAAATTACGTCGTTATATTCGAAGTAGGGCAAAAAATTGACAGGCTTTTGACGTATAAAACGACTTGCAGAGACCAAATATCGACATCTATATCGATATCTCTGTGAATACACTATAGTCAGAATGCGGAAAAAAATTGTCACACCATTTTGAAATACTCCCAAAAAAACGATCCCATCAATGGGTCATTCTGAAAGTATCACAATCAGCTTTTATTGTTCTCACATCTGCGACACAGGCTTCCTCTCTGTGAGAGGGAGTGGGCCGTAGTACACCACGTGGGCCCAGTGCGTGTTGGTGGATATTAGGTACTATCGAGGAAACTTATATCAGCAGGCTTACCAGGACGCTTTCTATTTCTACGAAGAATAGACAGTGCTTTTTCAATACAAAGTGACATTTCGTTTCTCCATTTTTGACATCGCACCGTAGATATCCTTCTACAATCTGTCATTTTCCCTTTCGTTTCTAACGATCTTTGTCTAGATCCTTATAAATGTAGACTATTTCAAAAGAATATTTCTCGCCAAACTGTCAAAATCACACTGAGAACAAACTTTCTAATCGACGGCCTCAAAGTAAATACGATTATCTAGAAAATCGTGATTCGTTTAGAACGCAGAACTGTGATAATTAATAGAAGAACATAGCTATATTCTCCTATTGTACATAATTATTTAGTTAATATTCATGTCTATTCTTCCATCGACAAATCGGTGCTCGTGCTAAGCCTGCTGATCAATTTGAAAACAAAATCCCGTGCCCACAATGAACACATCTGTTAGCAAGCGTTACTATAGCGGCTGAGCGCTGCAAGCAATAATAGTCCTTACGGGAATTTTAGGTTCTAGGACATTCCGGTTTCCTCACAACGTTTTCTTTCTCCTTTTTTTAGCAGTGGTAATGACATTTAATACCTAAAGTGAACTGCCTGCCTGGGTACCAACTCACGAACCTCGGTAAGTCGGGGCCGAGTACCACTTTGGCACCACTGCTCTCTAAAAGTATCAAATGCATCAAATTCCGAGCTCCTAAATTGATAGTAGCCTTTTAACCAATTCCCTTCATTAATTTCGGGAGCCTGCCGAATATTGTGATAGACATTCCCTTTACGTTCCCTTACGCTTTGCGGTCAATGGCTTTAGCTAGCTGATACTACTTAGTTGAACTGACGAGTGTCGTGTTACTCTAATTTAGGACTATTTAACTGTTAAAGTAAACTGAGGAGCGCTTTTGGGGGGAACCTTTTCAGTCTTTCGACGTTCGAAAATTGGTTTAATTATATAATATGTCATTCCAAAAATATGTAACCTGAGGAAGATTACTGGGATTTTTTGGAAAAAAATATACTCAATGGATGAATTATAGCATCTTATTAGCTAATTTAGGAAAAGTTTTTATTTTTTTTTAGTCACAGAAACTAGCAGAAACTTAAATAATGATGCTCTTCAGAAAGATCAGGTGCGTAGTACTCGCAACCGGCGAGCGTGTATGAGCAGTGGCCCTAGTGTGAGTTTTATTTAACCATCTTCAAACGCGTCGAGCGCGTTCGGCGCTCAGATTGGTCCGTCACCAATTCCGGGCCAATCGGAGCGCCAAACGCGCTCGATGCGTTTGATCGAAATGGTAAAATGAAACTCACACTAAGGCCTCAGTGGCCCTAGTGTGAGTTTTATTTAACCGTCTCGATCAAACGCTTCGAGCGCGTTCGGCGCTCCGATTGGTCCGTCACCAATTCAGGGCCAATCGGAGAGCCAAACGCGCTAGATGCGTTTGATCGAGATGGTAAAATGACACTCACACTAAGGCCACTGATCTATGAACGTAAACGAGGCAAAAGGAATATGTAAGATTCGTAGCTGATGGCATTCTGTAGTTTCTGCCTACCCTTCAAGGAAAAAAGGCGTGAGTTTACGTATGGTTACTTAAACTCGAATTGAGATGGTCATGTTTAATAGTAGACTGTAGTTGTCTGATTTGATGCGTAATATCATTACTTAGCACAATTAATGTTAAACCTACTCATCAGAACTCCCTATCATCATTATATTGTATGAAAATATCCTAGAAACTTTGCATGAATTAGCTATTATATTTTTTGTAACACCTACGATACAACACTTTTTACAACTAATCTACTACGAATTAACATCACTTTAGTGTAGCAAAATGACTAATGCTTAATCATTTCCTTGGGCATTTTAATATATTTAGTAGCGATCACTTCTAGTCACATTCTCACAATCTATATAGATAGATAAATCGTGTATTTGGTGCACACAAAAGACAACACAACAAACAAAGCACGATGAAATAATAAATAATTACATGAACGTGATTGATTACTAATTAGCGAAGTAGATACAAGGTGCCAATATAAAAAGAAAGGAAGACATTACTGATGACACTTTAGGCTATGACCTATGAAGTCTATGACACAATTTAAAATTCAAATGAAATAATGTGCGGTGGAATAGGTACAAAAGTGCGGTGTGCGTTTCAAAGTTGAACCAAATGTGAGCCCAGTTCAAGATGTGTCAGGCAAATATACCTGACGCTGATATTCTGCTAGATCTTTGCAGTGACCTACAGACGTCGAGCAGATGAGATCAATATGCAAATAATTATTATTGTTGAGAGAATGCTGGCACATTCTATAATGCAGACTGTCTAGTCGAGGTTCGATGCACCCAAGCAATCAATCTCATAAAAGCATTTACAGAAAAACTGCCCGATCCAAACAACCGGTACCATGGTTCGCAAAAACTTGGGTCAACAAACTACTACCATGATCCATGACCATTTAAAAAGACCTACATTCCTATGGAGTTTCTATCAAAGAATGGGTCTTTAATCTGGCTAGGTTTGTAGGGAAGTGATGCTGTCGTAACAATGATGCAATTTGTATAAAAAAGGCGTTACGACATAGCTGTGGCGATTAATCTGTATCGGGGTGTAAAAAGACAGTTAATTCACACCGTTAAATACAGCCAAGATTTATAGTGTGTGGGCTTGTTATCGTAAACACATGGCCGTTTCTTAAAAGTTTGATCATTCCTTCTCTGTTGGGATATAAAAGCAATCTTTGTATTGATGGCCAGTCCTCCAGTCCTCAATGCGTTATGCAATGTGTGTTGTGAAACCAAACTTTTTGGTTACGATTTCAAAGAACACCACATTCCAGTGGCTCGTTTTTGAATGGCGAATTTTATGAATATTATTATGGCAATAATGTCACCGGCGACGGGGATGTGGTTAAGCCATAAGCCGTGATTGGTCCGGGGATGGATCTTTAAATACCAAGACCCCTCGCCTCAAAGAGATGTCAGCATCAATCGATGGGGTCCGCAAGGACCGATGGCTGCGAGGGGTGCGGGTTGTTCGAAAGAGATACCGTAGCCCCTGGGTCACAGACAACTGAAGGAACACGGGTGGGTTTAAGTCAGTAAGTATCACGCCCTCCTGCTTCACTCAGAGCGGGAAAAGTTATTTGATGATTTCCCAAGTACAAAAAAAAACCCCTCGGTGCTTCGGTCCCGGCTGTCATTCTTAGATCTTTGACAGTCGTTACGGGTCGTCAGAAGCCCGAATGTGTAACAGCCAGTTTTATCAAATCGTATCGCTATTACCTAGTATCTGGGCTGTGGAGGTCAGATAGGCGGTCCTAAGATGTAACTGGTATTTAGCTGCATCTGGCTAGACTGGAAGTTGACCCGAACGTAGTTGGGACAAGGCTAGGCAAATTGATTTAACATACTCTATGAGAAGAGGCCTTTGTTTGGGGGGGCTTTGTTTGTTTGCCCGATCTGAATCGACATACGTTCTACCGATTTTTTGGATCGATTCATCATTCAACAGCATGCGATCTTCGCCCAGATCGGATCGTATGCGCTATAGATAGTATCAAAAAGAAACTTGGACCAACTAAAACCTAAACGCCAACCGAAACGTATCGTACGAACTACAACAAAGTAAGATTACCTACATAAACATTGAATGAGATCAGTTTCAACTGTTCTGTTTCGAGTTACAGCAATCAAAAGCGTTATTGTATGATTGTAGGTGATATTGTGATAGTATTTTGTTTATTTGATTGTCGGGTATGTAAGCATTCTCTGATTTTATTTTCTTTCATGCTTTATATTAGGTACTGTAATAGGAAGTGTTATATCTGTTCTGTGAGCGAAAATCAAACGTTTGGACATTTTTTATTAAATGTGACACTGGTGGACAATGTAGATTGTGTAAACAGATTGTCAAAACGAACGGTAATACCTACTACCAATTAAAAAAATCATCACAGACGTCATCACATAGGCACCGTGGCACACTTTGTAATAGATCTATTATTTAGATTAAGTTAATATGAAAAAAAATGGAATGCTTACTGTGCTTTTCATTGTTTTTATAAAATTACGATACCATCTTTCTTGATCTCGGAAGATCGATTCAATACAATACGATTAAAATCGTGAATCGATTCACGAGGGTTACGAACTATTACGATCCAGAGTCCCGATTCAAAGCAAAAAATCGGGCATCGCTTGCCCTCGCCGTGCGGGCGGTGAGACAATAATAGGCTGGTATCATTATTAATATCACAGGGCCAAGTCTGCACTTTACACAGTTTTAAAGGCAAGCATTAGTCTTACTGTTCGTATGTTCGATGCACCAACAAGCTAGAAGATAATATGCTCTAAGAATAGATGGAGCCCATCATCCGTGTAACGTTTTTCCATTTAAATTAGCACCATAAGCTCCACCTTGCTTACAAAGCGTAAAGGCTTCTTGAAACAGGCGCGACGCGGCACTTGTAGAACAATTTCCATGAAGTTTTCATAGAAATTGTTCTACGAGTGTCGCGACGCGACCGTCGCGTCGCGCTAGTCTGCACGAGCCTTAACACTAACATTAAGTTTATATGTTTGTTAGAATTATGAGTATTGAATTACGTTTGACTGATAAGAAAGCTCGTGCTGGCTTTTGTTTGAAATAATTAACACGCGCAGAAGGACTGGCTATTGTAAAGTAACTTTAATCTTCATTTGAAAATAGCAAGAGATGTCGATGACACCGTCTAGCAGAATCAGCCTATAACGTTCCCACTGTTGGGACACAGGCCTCCTCTCTGTAAGAGGGAGTAGGCCACAGTAATCCACCACTCGGGCCCAGTGCGGGTTGGTACTTGGTAGATGTCACATCACATGTCTTCGAATTTTTGGTTCTAGGACATGCTGGTTTCCTTTCATCTGGGTGATGAAATAATTTACACAAAGTAAATTGCCTCCCGGGGTTCGAACCTACAACCTACAATTCGTAAGTCGCGGCCGTTACCACTGAGCCACCACTGCTAACAGGTACACTGTCTAGTACGCCTCTTTTTTTTGTTTGCAGGTCTCCTGAAGTTCTGAAGAGACTATAAAATACAAGTAAAGAAGCCATTCGGTACTTCCTTATGTCAAGAGAATGGACAGAGAAGCACTCTTACACACTAGCTTGCCAAACGTGTTAAAAAGGGGATTTAGAAGCTTTAGGTCCATATCTTACTAGGTAACCATGGTCGCCACTTTGAGGAGTTTTCTCAGGGTATGTGTTGGGTCTATTTAAATGATTGAAATGCACGTTTAGCAGTAAATAATTGTTAGTAAGTATAAGGGCACAAAGAGCTAAATAGGAAAAGAAAACAACGATACTTTTATAATCGAGTTGCGAGCGTGGCATACGGATTCGCGATCCTTCGTCCACTGTCGGGCAACGGGAGACGACACTGCCACAAATGTGTGGTTGTTAGCCACCAATTGGACGCCTGGTGAGATACCCAATATAAATGTGTGTATATTTTGCTGGCAGTGCGACCATGGACATTGACAGTCCTAGTAAGATATGGGGGTTAAGGGAGCGGGCTGCCTAGGTCTAGCAGTGGGTCAATACAGGACCGTTAAATTAGATTTAGGAGCTATGAGAAAATTTCTATAGTAATACTTTTTAGGATCGACATCTTAATAAGATACTAAGAAGGTAGAGGACAGTACCAACAGTTGTATTTGGAGAAAAAAAAAACTCGAAACCGAACAATAGTCCCACACGAACAGATTCATTGACCAGAAAGGTAAACATACGATCAATTCAATATTTCACAACCCACCATTTGTGTAAACCTTACACAAATATACACAGTACCATAGCGACCCATATAACAGTAATACGGAAACTCGAACCGATGAACATGATGACATTTTAAGCGGCCACACCATGCGAGATGCGTATTTAGATTGCACGCGGAACTCCTGCGCATAGCACAGATACACAGGTAGAAATAGAAATGTTTCCGCGGAATGAGAAACTGATTTGGTCGATAGTATTTTGTAATGTAAATTGATATAGTAGTCTACTTACCCTACTAGAAAAGAAAACTAATATGATTAGATCTGATACATAGTCTAAGCAACTGAAAAGTTGTGTGAAAATCGATTGTCATGGTATGGGCGTGTGATACGGAAGAATGAGGAAAATGTCGTGAGGCAAATTTTGAGTATGAATGTCGATGGCTATACGAGGGGGAGACCAAAGAAACAATGGATGGACTGTGGGAGTGATGATATGATTTAAAGGGTGTGACTGCCGAGATGGTGACTATTAGAGAAATGTGGAAGAAAATGACTTGCTGCGCCGACCCCAAATAAATTGGGATAAGGGCAGGAGAATTATGACATAGTCTACGCAACCTACATTTTCCAAAGCATTAAGCATGTTTGTAAATGGCAACATAATAAGTTTGAGAGGCAGTACAGCGTACTCAATTGGTATATATTGGAGAACAGTTGTAAAATACTTAAAAAACAAAGGTCTTCTTTGGCAGTAACTAAATCTTTTTCATCAACGAGGTCAGCGTCGATGCAGACGCAATTTGGTATTCCAGCAGTCGCAAACTGACTAAAAAGTTTTGCTTGTTCGAATTTGCATGATTGTTTACGTTCATCATTTCAGCCACTGCTGGACATTTTCGTCCACTGCTAAACATAGGCCTCCCCTAATTTGGGGGGGCTTACCATAATCGCCACGCTTGGCAGGCGGGTTGGCGATCGCAGTATGGTGGTAAAATGCATAGAGAACGCTGCTAGTAAGTACCTTTGTCGCCTTCTAGGACACCCACGGGAAGAAATGGTATGGTGCTATTCTTTACGTCCGACACCACACGGAACGTTGTTTACGTTATTTTGCTGCAATTCTATTACTTCTCATTTTACTTAGTGTTATTTCTCTTATGAAATAACGCACCTTATCATTAACCTCGCCTTTTCCCGCTGATGTTAAGTTCGGCTTCCAAGTCCGGATGCAGCTGATGAATACCAGTATTTTACATGTAGCGACTGCCTATATGACCTCCACAACCCAGTTACTGGTTAATACGATACTCCTTGGTAAGACTGGTTGCCAGACTTTCGGGCTACTGACGATCAGTAACGACTGTCAAAGAACCACGAATGACAGCCGCGGCTTAACGTGCGTTCGGAAGCACGTAATTGTCTTGGTATTAAAGATGGTCACCCATTTACAGACCAACCGCGGCAAGCGTAGCTTTCTTTCTTTACTACAAGTGTGATATTGTGTTTGATTTGAAACATTATTATAGTCAACCGGCCATTAATAATAACAATTCGACACTGTATGGCCTCAGGCTGATTCCCGGCTACCGTAGGCGCGGGCCTGCGGACGTCGAGTAAGAGTAATGGGGTAATGGGTAGGTCGCTCTCCGGTAAGGACCAAGCCCGGGTCGACGGCGCGTTGTGTTCCACGCGCGCCTCAAAGAGATGTCAGCACCAACTGATGGGGCCCGCAAGGTCCGATGCCTGCCAGGGGTGCGGGTTGTTCGAAAGAGATACCGTGGCCCCTGGCACACAGGCAACTGAAGGAACGAACACGGGTGGGTTTTAGTAAGTAAAAGTCTGACACGCTCTCCTGCTCCACCCAGAGCGGAAGAAGTTATATAATTTCCCACCTAAAAAAAAACCTGACCGATCGATCCGTCAGGTTGTTATTGCTTAGCTACAAGCCTCTCTAGAAATGAGATAACCCAGCTCTAGGTCATTAAAATGAAGGCCTTTTTTAATATCTCCATTTACTAATAACCTTATCTGAAATGGACCCCTATGCTGTGAGATTATCACCTGTACAATGTCAATATCACAATTCAAAGGCCCGAGATCATTACAAAGTAAATGATCTATTATATCGCGTCGGTCCATTCGGTTGCTGCCATGAATAGACTATGGAAATAAAATCATCATACAATGCAAACGTATGTCGTTATTTATTGTTATGAGTTTTAATCAAATACGGGTGCATGTTTGAATGTTTGGTCAGTGTGTTATTTAAATAGATTCGACTCCCTGTTTGTGAGCATGTCAACTTATATTTGGTAAACAGTCGAAGTTATTTTTGTCTACTAATGATTGATGGTCTTTAGAAAGGTCAAATGCGTACTACTCACAACTGCAGGCTTAGCATGACGCTTTCTGTTTCTACTCTATTGTAGAATAGAAATCGCTTTTCTACATTTCTCGGTGAAAAACTGTCAACTGTCTATACGGAAACGTTATTTTTGTCTACTCTTCCGACGAAAAAACCCTTTTCTACGGTCCTTGTGCTAAGCCTGCTGGCGTACGTGTATGACCAGCGCCATAATTGCTGGCAGAGAGGTCCACACTTTCCTTTGCTTCATTAAAGTCCTGAAGGGTGTAGGTATCTGAAGTACATAATCTATTTTATTTAACCATTCTTCTTTTTAGCGTGTCGATAGGAATCTAAATACAGTGAGCCCAGAATTTGGCTACGAGCTTGGCATTTTCAGCAGTGTCCATCAGATTCTGTAGCCTGCAGACAACAGGACACGCTGGACTAGATATTAAGTGCCTCATTGTTTATGGAACATCACCACATTTAACAATTTATACACATACGAACAAACAAGAAGAAAGGAACAGAGAAATACGTACAAAGGTAATGCTATCCTACCATGGACGCTTAGACAAGTGAAGCACACCCAAATTTGACCCAATTTATCTCACAAAAATAGCTACAACAATACTAAAGTATCATCAAACGCTCCAATTTGTGTAATTACAACAGATATTTTATCTTTATGGAAACACAGCTGTTCCATTCCACTATCTTCCCTAATCCGAATACAAAACAGGGAACCACCCAGTTTATCTTGGCATGCGGTAAAATGGGGAACTAAAACTTGAAATGTACCGAATTTTGACGGCTTAATTTCAACTACTCTCCAAAGCCTCGGAAAGCACCTTAGGCCGTTGGTCCCGGCTGTCATTCGTAGATCTTTGACAGTCCGAAGTCCAAAAAATCTGACAAACAGTCCTACCAAGGAGTATCGTGTTACTCTGTAAGTAGCAGGGTTGTGGAGGTCAGATAGGCAGTAGCTCCATGTAAAATACTGGTATTCATGTGCATCCGGTTAAGAATGGCAGTCGACCTCAAATGCTAGGCAAATGACTGGGACTTTCTTAGCATGTAGCGCCGCCCGGATGTTTCAAGATTTATTGGCCAAGAATGACAGATGTTCGATTTCAGGAACGCGCGTCATTCATTCCAATTTACACCTTATTACAAGGACACAAGAGTCACATAAGACGCGCTCCTGCGATGCACGTTCGCACCCAAACATTTTGTTTATCTAAAAGGATGAATGAGTATAATGACCAATGACGTCATCAAGGGCCACCCGTGATGTGGACGGAAAAAAATTAATGGATGAATAGATTGTTTCTAAATTTTAATACCATCCTTTGTAAGTTTTTAGAGGAAACACAAAGAATAATTGTATGGTTATTTTAGTTAAAAACACTACGGTAGCTGTTGAATGAGAGAAGCCGAGGATCGAGCTAAATGGCGTGGATGATGAAATACTATTCAATTCTTATTTGCAGTGAGAAAGTGGTGGGCAAAGAACAAGATATTGTCTTTTTCTAGACTTTTCAATATTTCAGAGAGAGAAATTCAATATTTAAACCCATGCAACTGCCGATTTGTAATGTCAAAATAATAGCTTTATTACTTAATGCATATGAAAGTATATACGGTGTTTATAACAAAATAATATTTTTGAATTGTCTGTTTGTTCCGGCTAATCTCCGAAACGGTCGGACCGATTTCGTCGGGACTTTCACTGGCAGATAGCCAGATGTTATAAGAAGTAACATAGGCTAGAATTTTTGTCCTTGTAGCACCCGTGTTCCCGTGGGATACTTTCCAAATGCCGTGAGCAGCAGTTAGTATACTATATGGTTGCATTATTAAGTTACTCTGTAGTTTATACTTCAAAGCAGGATTATAAAAATCTTCTGCAAAATCCCCAGAAAATAAATCACACAATATTTTTACTTACAAAGAAGCATATTCAAAAGCTTTTGTCGTCAACACATTCAGGTCTGTCTCGAAAAACAAAAAACCAAAACTTAAGGAAACAAAAGAAGACCAAAAAAATCATTCGTCGAAAACTCATTTGAAATAATAATAATATGATTTGTGTAAAACGAAACAATAGTGAACACTCCAGCGCATAATATTACGACGACCATTATGCGCACTGAAATGCGAACGAGTGGTGAAAGAATGAGCAGGCGCTGATTTTATGCACTGGCCTTGGGTTTAGGGTTGCCATAGTTTGGTAGTTATTAAAAGCTTTCATCTTGTTAGGGTATTTGAAATGTACAGCCGAGTTCATTAATATATTGGCACTGTCAAGGATTCAAAATATTGTGAGCGTCGGATAGCTCAATAAATTCTTTAGAACCTGTAGACCAAAAATATGTCCTCATGTGAACGATTCTATAATTTATGCTGTGCATTGGTCAATAATATGAAAATTTATGAGAAAAAGCAGTCACATATTAATGAATCAAAATCTTGACCACAATTTAATGATACATATAGTTGTCACAATATTATGAACTTTTTTGACGTTCATATATTTTTGAAGCCTGAAAGGGCCAATATATTAATGAACTGGACTGTACCTTAAAGCTATATCTCCTACTCGGTCTATAATGTTCCCACTACTGGGACAAGGCTTTCGCTTTCATTGAGAGGGAGTGGGCTATAAATAACCCACCACACAGGCCCAGTGCGGTTAAATGGATGTCACTTGTCTTTGAATTTTTGGTTCTAGGACATGTCGGGTTCCTCACGATGTTTCCTTCACCATTTTGAGAGCAGTGGAGATGAAATAATTTACACAACGTTAAGTACCCGCTTGGGTTCGAACCCACGACCTACAACTCGTAAGTTGCGGTCGTTACCACTGCGCCTTATCGGCTTAATTTGGTCTGATCAAGACTATGTCTGGACTTTAAAAGAGAGAGTGCCCTCGGAGTTTGTTTGGGTCTTTTTTGGAAACACTGAACTCATCTCAGTTTCCAAATTCATTTATTTTTGATGTGGAAGTTTAAACCAATATACTTACAGAAATAAATATAAATTATCATTTTAAAAATCAATTATAAGTTTAAATTCAAACAAAATCGGAACCGAACCGGTTAGGATTGAGATCGCCAAATTTTTATTTTTATTTTTTTTAAAGACAACTGGGTTTGTTTACGTCTTCCATTCACTTCTAAGGGTCTTCAAGACAGCCCTAGAACCACAAATTCGGCACGTACCCAGAAACTCTTTTGTCGTAAGCCCACCCATATGGCCGTAGTCGTGAAATAACGAAAGCTTTAAATATAGCCGTAAAAGATCAAAATAAGTCGTAAACTCGCCGGCTTCGGAACGGGACAAAGGGTAGCTTGGCTTAGATATGGTGGGGTTTATTTATAGATATTTCTGGGACGTTGGAACTGTGCTTTTGATAAAGCTTATAGTAGTTCCAGTTACATTATTGCGCGACTGGCGAACCCAGGCAGCCACATGTTTATTTAATTTTGTCACCACTGCTCTCTGTTTTGCAGTGAAGAAAAACATCGTGAGGAGACCGATATGTCCTAGAATAAAAAATTCGAAGATGTGTCATGTACCAAACCCGCACTGAGAGGAGGCATGTTACCCAGAAGTGGGAACGTAAAAGGAGCGACAACGTAGAGATGAAGGAGCGTTTCGAAAGTATCAGAAGTACGAGGGCGGGTCAATAAGTCCGTGACTTTTTGAATTTCTGACCTCTTTACTGAAAAAGCAACACTACTCCTGTCGACAGGCATCTGTCAGTTGACTCCTATCAAAATTTGAACTTGCTGCGTCAGTTAGTTTGTGTTTGACAGCTATCTTTATCAGACTACCCAGTAATAAAGTTGAGGAAAAAATGGAAAAAAGTGAATTTCGTGTGCTTATTAAGCATTATTTTTTGCGAAAAAAAACCATTACCGAGACCAAGGCTTAGCTTGATAAATACTATGGGGACTCTGCACCATCGATTTCAATGGTAAAAAAGTGGTTTACTGAATTTCGTTGTGGCCGTACAAGCACTGAAGATGCCGAACGTCCTGGACGCCCAGTTGTCTGTACACCCGAAACAATCGAAAAAATTCACGATGTGGTGTTGGCCGACCGAAGATGGAAAGTGCAAGAGATTGTGGAAGCCGTAGGGATCTCGCATGGCTCAGTGGTTTCAATTTTGAATGATCACTTGGGCATGAGAAAGCTTTCCGCAAGATGGGTGCCGCGTTTGCTCACAGTCGACCACAAACGCAATCGTGTAACAACTTCACAGGAAGGTTTGGCGTTGTTTAATCGCAATATGGAGGAGTTTTTGCGCCGTTTTGTAACCGTGGACGAAACATGGATCCATCACAACACACCAGAGACCAAACAACTGTCAAAACAGTGGGTTTATAAGGGTGAATCGGTGCCAAAGAAGGCCAGGTGGGTTTGTCAGCCAATAAAGTTATGGCGACTGTTTTTTGGGATGCACGTGGGATAATCCACATTGACTACCTTCAAAAGGGAAGAACAATCAATGGGGAATATTATGCCAACTTATTGGACCGTTTCAATGACGATTTGAAAAAAATATTATTAAATGTAGATGTAAGTATTTGGCCACAGTAAAAACAACACAATTTTGTATAGAATAATTTATAAGGAAACGTTGTGATTAAAAAATAAATATTAATAAGTAGGTCACAAAAAGAGCACATGGTCTCCCAGGCAATTAAATATTAAAAGCTTTCAAAAGGACATCAAGTAATCCTTGTCAAGGTCCTTAGACAAAACAATTTTAGTACCACAGATAATAAAACCGAAATATAATTTTAAAATGACGAAGATTACACTACACTGCTTCGTTTTTCTAGTGGTCGCAAACGCTATTGCTAAGAATGAGGATTTGATTCCCAGGTGGGGGGGGGGCAAGGTGTCATTGGTTTTTTTTATCAGGTATTTCTCTGTAGCAGCCCGGAAACTATATTTTTGCCCGGTTGGTGGCAGTAGTTCCGTGCCGGACGTAAAAGAATAGCACCATCTCATTTCTTCCCGTGGGTGTCGTAGAAGGCGACTAAGGGACTTACTAGAGAATGGGCAGCAGCGTTCTCTATGCATTTTACCACCAAACTACGATCCCCAATTCGCCTGCCAAGTGTGGCGATTATGGCAAAAACTACCTTTTGGGGGAGGCCTATATCCAGCAGTGGACGTCTTTCGGCTGAAATGATGATGATGATGATAATGGCAGTAGGCTTGACCCCTATTACATGGGACTGAAAAATCGAACTAGCAAAATGTGCGTGTACTATAAGGCAGTGGCGTAACTAGGGTTGTGCAAGCAGGGCAAGAGCCCTGGGCGCCTATCGAAGGGGGCGCAAAAAGTCGCCAATTAGCAATAAATAAATTAAAAAAAACATCAATAAGCCATTTCATAACTGTTACCTAACCTAACTCAAATCTGTCTATTTCTATTCAAATTGACTTAAAATTGCAAGCAATTTTATAGGAAGTTGAAATTAATACCTTCGTTATTGAAGGCTATAATGGGTCTTTGCAGAAATGACGAAGTATTCGTTTGAGTATTCGTTTTGCATACGACGTTGATGCATGATTCAGAAGTATTTTAGGGAAAAACCATCCAACAAGAGACACGGATGTCGCAAAATTGAGTTTTCTAGGTTTATTTCTTTGGAAAGTGACTTGGTTTCGTACTGTCTTAACAAAGTTAGCCCACACTAAGAATTTCACCTATCTCGTGGTACGTTTACGGTTATTTTAATAGTAGACAGAAAGAGAGAATAATATAAAGCTTTTCTAAAACATAGCTTTGATGAGAATAATCATGTTGATATGACATTTAAAGGGCACAAATAAAGGTCTTATCAGATAATACTTATCAGCAAAGCTATTCACAACCATCGACCGGTATCGTATCGAAAATGACACATTTCGATAACCTGATTTACCTTGCCCTCGAAAGGAAACAGCTGTCGGAACAATAGCGGTCTGATAAAATTAGAGGGTTGTTGCGTTCGGCTCACGCGCGGTTGGTCACAGTTCTAAGCTTACCTATTCGGTCGGAGTGACCTGGCTTGCAACCAATTCAGCTACCGTCAAGATCGACAAATCAGTTATAGTTCACAATTTAAAGGGTATGAAATCGGATAAATTGTGAATCCTATCAGTAAGTGCAGGTTCGTTTACAATTTACTGTTTGACATGGACAGATTATACAAGGTGTCATTTAAATCACCGTTACCTCATAAGGGGTCATTGTTCTCATCATTATGAACAACTGTTACTATGGGCCCAAACCTGAAATCGCGAAAATAAAATCAGCTGTTCCCTACATTTATGTTCGCAGAACACGTCGCATTGTAATCGGTGATTACACCTTGTTTATAAACTAATAAAATACTTTATATTGGAAACAGTGCGGTACAGTTCACAATTTACCGACAGTTTACAGTCACGCGAGATAGATTATAAACTAACTGGTACTTAAGGTTCATTAGAAAACCAGCGTCAGACAGCATCTGTCTGGCATTAATGCTGAAATGAACCTTTTTGGCGCAGCCGTGAGGCCACACACTGTTGTACCTAGTTAATTATATTCACTTTTTTGTTATTTATTTTGTGTTTCACGAACTGTGTCCAAATAAACGGTATTCTTTCTTTTCTTTCTTTCTTTCTTTGAACTGTGTTCAATATTATACGGTGATATTTATTGTATGTATAGATTGGATTTTTACCGAATGAAATTATAAAAATCAATAATTAGCTTGACTTGCGGCACCCGGCTTGTGATTAAAAGCTCGCCCCATTAACATGCTACAAATAATATAATTAGCGTAATGAGGAAGTTGGTACATAATACATACACCTCTGTCTACCCCTTAGGGGCATACAGGCGTGATACAAATCCTATTAATATTATAAATGTGAAAGTTTATATGTTTAGATATTTAGATGTTTGTTACTCATTCACGCAGAAACAGCTGAACAGATTTGGATGAAATTTGGCACACATATAGTTTGTAACCTGGATTAACATACAGGATACTATATAATATAACAGACTAGCTGTGCCTCCCGGTTTCACCCGTATAGGTCTCGATCCCGTGGGAATAACAATAAAAAATATTCAATAATCCAGGTCATGTTCTAAGGATGGATACTAAGATGACCGCTGAAAGAAGTGGATGGAAGAAGACAGTTCCAGTTCTGTAGTGACTAATAAAAAGAGAACCACTTAATATTAACGATTTTTTTTATCATACATACATAGAAATGTACAATGGTCGCGTCTAAGCAAAGGGAATAGCTAGTGGTAATGTGTCAAAATAGCTGTCATGGCGTCATTGTTCTTATATTATATCCTAATAATATTATAAATTTGAAAGTTTGGATGTTTGCCGCTCAATAATCACGCAAAAACGGTAGAACGGATTTGGATGAAATTTGGCGCTCATATAGTTTGTAACCTGGATTAACATACAGGATACTTTTTATCCCGGTAGTACGTTCCCGTGAGATAATATTCGACCTCCACACGGGCGGAGCCGCTGACAAAGGCTAATAAAATATAATTTCATCGCTTAAACATTTGATCCTAATAACAGTATGGCTAGACATGCAAATAAGAATAGATGGGCGGTAGATAACAAAATCGTTTCTATTAGTATTCTATGCGGGCGCCGCGTCAAATTGACGATACATGGCGCGACTCTAATCCCTGATTAAGTACGAACTGAGAAAACTTTGGAGCCGTATAAAAATGTACGCAGTAGTATAAAGTAGCTGTTTTAGTCTGTCTGTTTCTCCGCTTACTTCTTCTAAACCACGGATTTTTATCGGTTTTCACTATCATTTAGAGATTTTCTTAGAAGAGAAACGTCGGTAATTTCAAAGATTTGTAATAACGTCGAAAAAAAAACATATTTTTGCGCGCTTACATTGCTAACGCTCGCTAGCTAAACTTTACGAGATAGACCAAAACAGGTCAAGAGAAAAGTCCGCAATGGTATGTGGCTACCGTCTAAGGATACCCCACAGTAACCATTTTTACCTTTTACATATTACTGAAAAATAATGAGTTTTAACTGCTTAAATACATTTAGTCAGAACAGCTACTCTATTCCTTGTCCTGAGTAAAGGTCGCATGGGCTCTACTACGCAAATCTGTTGCCCATTGACGGCGCGGCGTCACATGACTTTTATATCGTAATCAAATGTATTACGGTACATATCCATTGTAAACAATTGACATCATAACTTATTTACATTCTTATTTATTTTGGGGTATGTTTGATGGATGTAGTTTTTATATGAAGTTCAGCTGATGCTGCAAGTCAATGATTGCAATTTAAATCTTCTGTCAATGATATTAAAGTCAAATTACGTGTCTTCGTAATTTGTAAATCCAAGGGCCAAATGGCCGTGTGTAGTTATTATGTGTATAATGTAAAAGAATAATCAGAAGGCAACTCATTTTGATTTAAGTATTGTTAAAATAGTTGTGTGTAGTTCATGATATTAAAGTGGCGTAATCTTTGGTCACAGGTCTTTAAAACCTATAATTTAATTATGTTTTTGTATTAAGGCACAACGTATTGATATATTATAATTATTCACATACCCGCAGAGCTCCTGTAAAAAACGCCGCAGCAAAAACACAAACCACCAAAAACGTGCTATCTAAAATAGCGTAGGCGTCGACGTTCAACACGAAACCGTTTACCCGTTTACCGATTTAGCACCTTTTAAATTCATAATACTCGAATACTAAGAAAATTTAATGTTGTGTTTACAAAAACGCGTCAATGATGCAACTTCGCCGTTACCTACGAATTCACCACGAACCGAACTGATGTTTTTAAACGAAATTAATACTATTTTACCCCAAAACCGTTGTTAACTTATACACGAGCACCCGTTTACCATTGTACCAATCATAAGAAACTCGAGGGTGGGTTAGTTACTAAAACTACGTTAGTGACGTCTAGAATTATCTATAGTTTACACAAAAAAGAATTTAAACATTACAGAATACGACACAAAATTGAACACGGAAGTTCGGCTCACCAGGCGGCATGTTATGGCAAACAACCTTCGTTAGCGGAAATGATTTTGAATGTTATTTTCATGGTTATGAAAATAACATTCAAAATCAATTTCCGCTTACGAAAGTCGCTTGCGAGAGTGGCTCTACGGTTGTTGAGCTTACATTTCGTTGATATCGTCACAATGGGGCTTGAGAATACCGCAGTAGGTTCAAGTATACAAATAATGGTAAGTCCTTGCCGTGCCATGTGTGCCGGCCGGCCTTTAGTCAGAATTTCTTTTAGATCACTTTTAATGGGGGAATTTGGCAATACACGGACTGTTTCGGCTGTCTCATACTGCATGACATATTGGCATAAAGCAAAAAAAAAACTTGGAGCTATTTACTCAACCTCTAATAACTATAAACATGGAATATGGGTGTACTAGGTACACGTCAGCCTAACCCTTCGATGAGGGTTGAGGCGTAATGTTATAAGTAGTTTTGTTACAGTCTTAAGCTACAGTTATTTCATAGCTTTATATACGACTGCTCAGAGAGTCGCATGACGTGAATTTTCTTTTTAGAACAAATCCCTTCCAGCTGGAGGATTAGCTATGCAAAAATTGTGTTCTTTTATAACTTGCAAAAATGCAACTACCCAAGCAGTCCGCGTACAGCCAGTTTTAATATTAATCACATCAAGGAATAAAATAAACAAAACTAGCTTACCTTAAATCCTTAAAATACCAATCAATTATTTTAGACCTTAATATTCACATCTTCAATTTAAAACAACCTAAATGGAAAGTCAAAAACACATACAAAGTATAGTTCAAATCAAATATATCACCTAAAATATAAACAGTATTATGTACGGTCAAGTCTTATATGCTAGGTACTTACCAATTCGGCTACTATCTGCCTGCCTAATCTCTGGCACTCGTTCGGTGAAGGTTTAGTAAAAGTGTTCGAGTCAAACTGCTTTGTAGTCTGTGAACAAGATGAATAAAAATCTCATTAATACTACTGCAAATCAAAGTTTCATAGTTTTTGCAATTTGCAGGTCAGTACACATATACTCAGCCTATAACGTTCCCACAGCTGGGACACAGGCCTCGTCTCCATGAGAGGGAGTGGGCCGTAATCCAGGCCGAGCCCAGTGCGAGTTGGAAGATGTCACATGTCTTCGAATTTTTGGTTCTAGGACATGCCGGTTTCCTCACGATGTTTTCCTTCACCGTTTGAGAACAGCGGTGATTATTATGCTCCTCCCTGGGTTCGAAAGCACGACCTAAAGCTCGTAAGTCGCGGCCGTTAACACTGGGCCACCACCGCTCTGTCAGCAGGCTGCTTGCAGGACAGTGCCAGGTTGTATTTTGATTAAAATATAACTCGCGACCTCATCAATCTACCTAGCCTTTTCCTAACTTCATTAGGGTCGGCTTCCAGTCTAACCAGATACAGCTGAATACCAGTATTTTACATGAAGTGACTGCCTACCTGTCGTCCACAATCCAGTTACTGGGTAATACGACATTAAAATCAAGTCATTTATTCAAACTAGGCTGGTGTCAGCACATTTCGAACGTCAAAATTACATAAGACAGTCCCCCAAAACGCCCGCCCTTCACCACTTCCTAGTCCTTTAGCTGGGAAGAAGAAATGGGGCAACAAACTCCCCAGCAGCACAGCTGTCTGTTTAGTTATATAGACTTGATTCAATTCATAAGTAGGCAAAGTAATCAACATTACGAGACACAGAACTTAAATAATTTGTCATATGTCAGCTAGCCATGCCAATATACCAACAAATAAAATGAAAACTTAAGCACAAAATTTAAATAAATAAACAGGTAGGTTATTATTAGCAACAATAAGAACATCATGGTCAGCAAGACAACCAGTCACCACAAGCAGCACCCGTTCACGAGCATAACGCAAGGATCAGCCATTACTTGGTATGACTGGTTTATCAGACTGACGACCATAGTCACCCATCCACGGGTCAACCGCGGCAAGCGTAGCTTAACCTGATCGACCCGTGTAGTTATTATTACTTAGCCACATGCCCTTTTTAACGTCTTACACGTTTTTATTAAATGTCAACATGAGAATACCATCTACATAAAATTTAATTTAAAAGGTTGCAACACACCTGTTTTGCTTTGGTAGTATTATCTAATACTTTGTTGATGTCCTTGATGGAATGTATCGACACATCTAGTGTGGATGCGTCTAGTTTTTCCTGCTTTTTTTTTAGCTCTGCTGTTGCCTGTTTGTTATCCTGCTTGATGTTTCTGGGTTCTGCGGTATTCAGTCTATTGTCTGGCTTGAAGTTTCTTGATCCTGATGTGGTGTATTTGTTGTTCTTAGGCTCTGCTGTTTGTTGTTTGTTGTTTTTAGGCTCGGGTTTAGCCGTCGTCTTCTTTGTTGTGTTTTCGGGTTGCTGGAATTAATGGAAAATAGTTAATTGAGAGATCTAATTGTAGAATTAATGGAATTATAATTGTTAGTGTTTTTTTTTTTAATAAATGGGATGGTGACATAACAACATCTTATAAGCTAGTAGGGATCTGCTGACAACGAACACAACTAAACTTATCTAAACTAGTGTTATAAAGAGAAAAGTTTTGATTTTTATGGTTGTTTGTTTGTTACGGTTTCACGCTAAAACGGCTGTGCGGATTTGGGTGAAATTTGGCACATGAGTAGACCATGGCCTGGATTAGGACATAGGATACTTTTATTCTGATATTCCCACGAGATCCAGACTTATGCGGGTGATACCGCGGGACGCAACATGACATAATAGTTTCGACGCATTTTATGACAATGGACAGAAACGGTGTCCTGTTACATCAGAGAAAGTTCCACTTTCAAAAGCATTATATCAAACCAAAGACGCTTTTATTTATTGGTCCACCACATTTGCACAAATCAATCTTACACAATCTATCTAAGGTTTAAATCAGATTACCCTAATAAACTAAAACAGTACTCACATAAGTATGGTGTGTCAAATCATCCTCCCAATTGTTGATCTGGTCTGCTAAAGCCGCCAGCCGACCGAACTTCTTCTTGCCGTCTTGTTGGGGGCGCTGCTTCGGCTGCTTTGGTTCCAGCTCCGATGGTGGAGTTGCTGAGGAGAACTCTAGCTCCGTCCAGTGGATAGGTGATGAGAGGGTTGGTTTATCTGGAAAAAGATAAGGGGTTTGCTTATTAAATGGCGATGGGAAAAGACAAGTTTGGACTGGATGAAATAGTCAAGCACTCGTTGGTTGGTATTAGCAGAGTCTAAAGAATCAAATTATCGACATTTATGAGCCCTTCAAGGTGGAAGCGCCGAGGTAGCCAGTGAAATTTATATTTTCTTACATTTTTTCTGCAATTTAAGAATTATAGTCATCAAAATCATCAATTCAACCCTCCAAGTTCATTCAAAATCCCATTTTTTTTTATGAGATAGGCGTTCAATGGGATTTACGCTCGAGAATCATATTTAAATCAACAGACAACCTGGTACAGACCTGAAAATTGCAAAAAACTTAAGAAAATTTGAAATTTACGGACTACCTTGCTTGCACCTAAAAAAAATACCATATGGCTCAATAAAGTTTACATTAAGAACTATCAATTTATGCAGTCAATGTTAACTGTCACAGCCTGAACCTATGAATGAACAATTTTCTATTCCTATCTTAAAACCATATCTATTAATTATCAGATCCTTGTTGTTATCACATCCTGTTGTATATTAGGGAGTTATGTAATAAGTAATCAATGCAGGATATTGTTTTTGTGTGAGTCAAACTATGAATTAAGTCAAATGAGTAACACCAAAATATTATGATTGGTGTTTTACACAGAAATGGCAGAAGTATTAGACCACCATCGTGCGGACGTTAAAATATAGCGGCGGGATTTTATCGCACACTGAATTTTCAACTCTCGGTGTTGAACCAAGCATTGACAATTCAACAGAGTGCATCTATCTCAGCGCGTTGGAAAATCACTTCTCGGTTTTAAACTCTCGGCGCTAAGCAGTGATCGCGCCTCCATAAATTCTCAGGACTATAGCCAGCCGCATCGAGATGGCGAAACCACAGGATGACCCACGCCACCCAATGCACAACTCTAGTCCAATGCCACAGAGGCTTGAAAGCCGCAAAATTTTTTTTGGGTGCGTCAGTCCAGCCGATGGCAACCCTTTCAGCGGAAGACACGATCTTTGGCAAGAACTACTTAAGCCTCATGGTTTCTTCATTGAACCATCAGAGAGCCTCCCATCCGGCCACGAGCTACCGTGGCCTACTTGGAAAACCATAAATAGACTTAGAACCCAAGTAGGTCGCAGCACGGACAACCTCTAAAAGTGGGGATTCATGGACGGCTCAGCTCTTCGGTGTGAGTGCAGCGTCTCTCTACAGACAATGGCTCACCTCCCATCTTGCACCGCATGCTCTATTACCTGCACACGTGAGGACATAATGGCTGTATCAGCGAACGGTATTGCGCGTTGCTGAATTTTGGCCCGAACAAATTTATACAGGGTAAGTTTTTATCCAGTGCGCAAACTGTAACCATGAATTCAGCATATCATTCTAGACCCTCGAGCGCAGACATTTTTCGTCGGTAATACAATAAAGAAATCAGCTTTTCCATACATTTTGACCGCGTAGGTATTGCACTTTTCTATGAAACAGCTGATTTTTTTCTGTCGACCGACGTCAAATTTCTGCGCTAGGGGGTGTAAATGATATGCTGAATTCATGGTTACAGTTTGCGCACTGGATAAAAATTATCCTGTATAACTGTACATAATATGCAAATTTTATTCGTTAATTTTTGCCATCAACACGCTAAGAAAAAAATCTCGCCGCGATATTTTTACGTCCTTGCGAACGTAGACGTGTAGCTTGTTGGTGTATTGTGGTGTACGTATGTGTGTATGTAGTACCTATTACCTACCTATTGATGTATTTTACCATTATCTAAACAAATATTATAAAGAGAAAATGCTTATTTGATTATTTAATTGTATATTTGTTTGTTACACTTTCAAACTAAAACGGCTGAACAAATCTGGATGCGGTTTGGCAAATGGGGAGAGCATGACCTGGATTAGGACATAGGATCCTTTTATCGAGATAGTCCCACAGGATCGAGAGTTATGCGAGAGAACTTATGGGGCATTGCTAATGTCTGTTTAAGTAAGCAAACAATACGAAGTATAAGACACATGTACAGTAATAAACATAAAAAACTATAAAAAATCATAAGGACATTCACCTGAATACAGATTGCCAAGTCGGTCAAGTCGAGACTTAACATTCTGCCGGAGTCCTGCACGCTTGTTCTCCGACGTATCATCTGTTGCCTTCTCCAGGTTACTGGATGTGTCATCTGTAATTATAATAATAACAGAATAAGTATGATTTGAATGAAAAAAAATACAACACTATTGATATGAGAAAACTTGCATTCCTTGATGCAAGTTTTCAAAAAGAACTGTATATACAATATTTGACATGGAACAACTGCCTCCACAACACAGAAAATGGGTACGGTCAACTGTGGCATCTTTACTTTCCATGAGCAACTTTACCAATGAGAACTGTACTTAAATTTCTCTCGATAACTAAAAATCTGTTGTAGCTATTTAATATAGAAGCGATACAGAAGTCGAATAATCTACTAATTGCTCATGAAAACGACTTTTTGACAATTCAAAAGTGCCTATAAATGGTTTAATTGAAATAAATGCTTTGAGTTTTTGATTTTTTTTTTAAGTAAAGATGCCACAGTTGACAGTAGTATGACACCTTTGGTAAGACTGGTTGTCAGACTTTTCTGACTTCTTTATGAAAGAAAAAAAATCCTTCCGAAATTTTTTACTAAGTTAGATGTTATCATCTAACTTAGTAAAAAATTTACAAATGACAGCTGGGACCAATGGTTTAACATGCTTTCCAAGGCATGGAGTGGTCTGGTTATGTAATGGATGGTTGTGCATTCACGGAACGCCCTCAGATAGTGTTGCTTAAACTTGAAGGTCAACCCATGTCGCTGTTATTATTTAGCCGCAAGCAAAATATTTAGCAAAGTTAAAGGGGTTAACAGGAAAGAACAAGAGGCCAACTAAATATTTTTGACATTATGTAATATTTATTAATTTATTTTTAATCTTTATTGTTTTTCTGTCCTGGTTTTGGTCTCAAATAGGTACAAAGAAATTACATATTTTAACAAAAGCTTACTGCATTATTAACAAAACATACTAAAAAAATGTTAACATTACCTGCCATCCTATTCCAGATATTTAAAAAAAGATTGCAAACACCACACTGGCCACAAGCCACACACAATTTAAAACAACAACAATTTAATAAACCATAGACCACACAATATTAATTCAAAACTGTTTGTTCTATCATTAAGCTAATGTTTTGTTAAACTTTTGACAAACATTTACTAATTATTAGAACCATTATCTTCTTGAGGTGAGTAATAAGCTACATGCTTTGTAAAGTTGTGAGGATAATAAACATTTAAAAAAATAAGTGTCATTGGCTTTTTGTTAGTCATCCTTGGCCATCCACAATTAGATAAATACCTTCATAGCAAGACCTTTTTAGGCAAAAGGTATGTGCAGAGAAGGGACAGTAATGTGGTTTTTTACTGCATAATGCATCATGTTGTTAGTAATTCTGCTGATATCAAGATGTATAATGATAAAAGTGTCTGTATAATTTGTTTAAGCTTGGTGGGTCACCTAAAAATAAACTTTATTAGGCAAACTAGCTTTTTCCAGTGGCTTTTCCCGTGTGGAGGGCAGTGTATTATACATTAAACCTTCCTCTTGAATCACTCGTATCTATTAATGAAAACCGTATCAAAATCCGTTGCATAGTATAAAAGATCTAAGCATACAGACACAAAAAGCGACTTCGTTTTATACTAAGTAAAGATTTTGGCAACCAATGGTCGAGAAGGTTATTATAAACTCCTTACCTGTAATCTCCTTTATAATAACATTGCCACCAGGCCGGGCTTGTGAGTCATACACCACACTAATAGGAGCGTCTCTTTCTTCAACCTGTACCTCAATTTGTATGTCATTTCTATGGGTAATGTTTATCTCAACGGACACATCAGAGTTCCTCCTGTTGATACTCCCCCTCTTTGGACTTTTAAACTCTTTTTTAGTCACTACAACGTCGTTACGACCTCGCTGTGGAGATGCGACATCAGACTTCAAACTCGACCTCTTAGTAATAGCTTTCGTAGGAGTTTCAGACTTTGTAAAGTCTTTTGACTGTCTCCGAGGCGAGGTGATAGATTCTCGAGCCATTTTACTCGGAGACTTCGCAGGAGAACCCTCAGATTTCACTATAGCGATGTTTTCTGAGAGTGGCTTCCTTTTCGGAACAGCCTGTCCGGAATTAGCGAGTTTTTGATCGATCTTCTCCTGTCTGGCCCGCGCTCTCTCTAACATGCGCTGGAAATAAGTATTTGGAAGTTAAAACATGCGATTATTGATGACCTTATAAAGACTGTGACCGTTAGTACATAAATTATCTCCCAATCGTACCTGGGTGAAGGGATCCATAATTTAAACGATATAAAAGGTACTATAATATCACAAATCACACAGTTGACATAGTTTGTGTACACTTTGCACAATAATAATGATTTTACGCTAGTTTTTGCGATTCAAACAAGAAAACAATTTCCACAAACATCCACCCGATCGTTGAACATTTGACGTTTGAACCGAAATATTTGAATATAGTTCGCTTTGTATCCGGTAGGCGCCGCGCAGCGTCAGACAACTTTTTCGTTCTGAAAAAGTGAACTTGTTGAAATGCTTGAATTTTAATTTATTGAATATTTAACGAATTTCTTTGTTTTCGCAGAACCAACCACAATAATAAAATTGTTTCTTGTATATGTAGCCCAAAACTTACTTATTTTTGTCCTACAAGGATCGATGTTTATTAGGGTTAAGTTGGACTACGGGTATAATAGTGTGTTTATGTAGCGCCATGCCATCCAAGAAGCTTGCGGTTGCGCCGTCAATATCGGGCAGAAGAATCAAACAACCATGCAAAATCCTAACCACTCTCCACATCCTTTTCAATGTAATATAATGTTTACAATGAACAACACTACAACAACTAGTACGAGAGCTCCTTTCTAAGTTCTTATGTCACATATCAGATGGCACTTTGTGAACTTCCTTTTTTCTATCTATTTTTTTATCAACTTTTGAAATTCATTCTATTCCAAAAATAATAAATAATAATAAAAATAAAAATTATATTTCATTTTTTTTAACTTCCTTTTAAAAATAAAAATGAAATATATAATTTTTACTTTTTTATTTTTTATTTAACGAAACGAATTTAATTATTTTTGAAATTTATTGGATTTCAAAAGTTGAAGTACCTATTTTAGAAGAACTGTAGAACCCCATGGAAAAATAGTACCTACACAATGCCACTGTTAGTACTCTAAGTCTCCAAATCTGATAAAAGAAGGCACAATAATTTGAGACCAACAGACTAAGACCAAGATAAGATATGAACACGTAAGTAGGTATACAAAACCAGATTTGTGTTGTTATTATTATAAAACCGGGATTAAACCTGTTCACGATTGTCAGTGCAATCTGTGTTTACAAACCTGTTGCCCATAGCAATTATAGTTAGGTACTCTAGGGGTATTTCCACAGTAGAACAAGTAGGATAAATAACTATTATGATAAATATCGACACAAGGTTTCTAGAACCGTTCATTAGGTCACATATTCTAATTAAGTAGGTAGGTAGCTAGGTAGGTATCTAAGTAGTCAGTTAAGTATCTACTTACCCACCTATTTCTCGGGTCAGTGCAGCGATCTTAATAAGTATCTACTTATTTCATCAAATAATTGTGTATATGTCGCAGCCATATGGTTAAATTAGCTAGCTAATTGGATGCCTAGGCCGTTCATTAAACGCATAGGCATCCAAACGGATGTCTAGCCCGATAGTTAATTGAACTAGAATCATGCGACGTTTAACAACTTGGGGTATTGAAAGTCAGCCCTTTGAAGATGACTGTCCCAGACTCAGCAAAGTGATTCAAATTTAGTTCGGCTTTTTCCATTACGGCGCTAGTAGTCACCAAAACAAAGAGGAATGGCGCCAAAAGCGCAAACCGTGAAAGTTACCTATTTTTCGTTCTTGTGTGCAATTTTAAGTGAAATAAATTATTTATTTATTTCTTTAAAAACATTTCACTTGGTATTACTAGTTAATTAGTGGTATGAATTAGTAAGAAGTCACCGTACATAATTTGTAAATTTATAGTCACCCAAACCAAACATCTCATCAATTTCCAATTGAACGAAATTACTACCCACGACATTCAGCCATCTGGTTAAACCTTGCGCTCAATGACTTGGCTAGTTGTCCTTCAGCTATTTAATTGGATGCCGGCGGCATTTAATGAACCACCTAGGCGTCCAATTAGCTGGCTAATTTAACCAGATGGCTGCGACATATAGGTACATCTAAGGATATCTTATGTGAAGTACAGACGCCAGCACATCAAACTACCCCAAACTGTCAAATTTTCCCAATTGAACATGGACCTTGTGCTTATGACATAAAGTTGAAAATCTATCAAAGAAATTTGACAGATTGGGGTAGCTTGATGTGCTGGCCTACCTAAAAAAAAAAATATTGAAATACTTCCTTCATGGCCATATCATATCGTAACTACCGAGGATAAGAACGGTGTCCTTGCGTTATACACTAAAAGTAGGCATGGCTTTCATTGTGACAGTTCAACAACATTCATTGAGTTATTTAGGTACCTACGTTGTTGACCGGACAAATTTTTCGAACATAAATGAAGCAATGGATTAGCAATATCCTTCAAAATTATTTAGATTCTGATTGATTGTGTGTTACACAGAACAAATAAAAGACGTGTGTGTTACGCAGTAAAGGAACTGAAAAGATTAACAATATATTTATTGAGCTATTCTGCAAGCCGAGTTGTGTCTTTTACCTAAGAAGAATTTTTTCTACAATTGGGTGCTTGTCATTCGGAAAAATAGCAAGATTGAAAACGAATTGATTTCTATACGACAAGGAATAAGGTCTGTTTTCCATGGAACATATTAAAAGTCATAATAATAAGAAAAAAGGAACTAGGTAAAGTTACAGCATTTTACGGTTATGAAATTAATTTCAGCGTCTGAATTTCCATTATTGTCAGGTCCAAAAGTGCGTCACAAATCCACAAACTTAGTCATAATATGGTTTGTTTACAAACTCAACGACTGAAGGGCAACCAATGAACCAAGATTGTTTGAGACATTACTCATTAAATTCGATGAAAATAACTTGTTTACCAAAACATCTACGACGAGGAAGATGGATTGTTTTATTTACTATCGTACCCACTATCTATGATATCAACTACCACAGCCTACAGTTCTGCAGCAAAGACATTTATGTATACACCGTGATGACCGTGACATTTTAGTCTATTCTATTCAATTTTTTTTTAAATGTGGCAAGCAAAGCCGATGTCGACTATTCTGACAATGTCGAAAGTGAATTGGAAAAGCATGTGTGCATTATAAAAAAACCAAAAAAAAACCGATATTAATCTTCGATTATACAGTTGGGCTTAATTAACTGTTGATCTTGTGGGGTTAGTACTGGACTGAAACAAACAAAGAATAAATAAATTACATACTTATAATAAAAATTGTTAGAACATTTTTCTTAACTTTTTTTTTTCTTTTTAAAGAAACGTTGCCCCACACTAGGAATTTCTCCTGCATTGTGGGTGCGTTCACAAACATTTAAACTCACATACACAAATAGCCAGACCCGGAACAACTACTTGTAGGTCATACCAATATTTGTTCCATGCGGGAATCGAACCCGCAACACGCAGCTCAGCAGTCAATCGCTTAACCGCTGCGCCAACCGTGACGTCAAAAATACATTATATACAACATAAACACAGATTGGGGGAACAAATCATAATTTTATATTATTGTGATGGATGAAAATCATCAGCGCCACAAGCAGTTCAGGAGAGGAATGAGTTAAAAGAGAGGGGAAATTTATTGGAAGAGGGAACTTGGTGAGACGGCTGTACAAATCTAGAGCTGGGACGTTATTGGAACACTCGAAAAATATGTGGTCAAGGGTTCCTTCCTCCAATCCGCACTCGCAGAGCGAGGAATCGCGGACATAGATTTTGTGTAAAAACACAGGAGTGCAACAAAAACCTAAACGAATTCTGCATATAACAGATAAGACAGTTTTGGATACTTTTTTGTAACCGGAGAACCATGGTTTTGGTTTAATGGTCGGTTGCACGGCATAGTAAAAACTGCCTTTTTTTCTTGCTAGAAGCATTCCATTGTTCCTGCCAGGAACACTGCAGATTCAGTTTTGGAAGGGACACTAGGTCGTAACCCTGATAAGCGTTGTATGTGAGATCCGACGACAAAGATGAACAGCATCTTTAGCCAAAGCGTCAACACATTCGTTACCCTTAATGCCACAATGACTGACATTTTAGTCGTCTTACAAAGATGGTCCACTCAATGTATCCGTCATAAAATACCTCTAGGCGCGATTAAAACATTGTTACCATTAATTAAGATAATAGGTACAAAGAAAAATTAAATAATGCTTCGTATTAAGCGGTAGAAGATATCTTCCTACCTACCATTACATGCCATCATTAATTCCATCTCCATAACAGGGTGTTTTAAACTACGTCACGCGTCTTAGTGTGAATGATATTTTAATTTTTTTTAATAATACAAATTAATGTTCTAAAGTATAATATTTTTTTATAAATGATTAGTATTAGTCATTGGAAACATGAAGTGAGCTGCCGTTGTAAGACGACTAAAATGTCACGTTGTATAGGTATACTATAATGTACACCACAAAATACATAACAAAAACAAGGTACTGTAGAGGATATTTGCTTAGTGTAAAACCTCACGCAGTCGATGATTAGGCTATGCCTATGTTCGAGCATTTAGGATATTCTAAAATAGAACGTCAAATAATTTTAAGTAGGTGGTATCCGCTGAGCTTTGATTCTATTGACAGGCGCGTCTTTGTAAGCATCTGAAGGTATTTCAGAACTCTTGAAATAAACGTGGAGTCCCACATTTTAAGCGCCCATAATCTTTTAATTTTATACCCTTACACACCCGGTACCTGGAGGCTCGTCTGAGCCTCCACAATTGGTGGAGGCGCACCACTAAATATACAATGGGCAGGTTATCGCTTTCCGCGATTTTTTCCAGGCTACCTTGGCATGGACAGTGGTTATTAGTCTGGACATAAAATGGGGAAGTTGTTGGCGCAAATAACAAATTCATGTAAAATGTTGCCAAGTCGAGACCATATGACTCGCACTGTCAAAAAGTTATCAGATCCCATGTAGAGCCAAGCTTCTAACTCTACACGCCCTAACTCCTAATTCTACTCCTACTCCTATAAGGCCTAACTTCACAAACTCTACATCTTTAAATAAAAATGTTGTGGTCTTTTACTGGTTCATTAGCATTCTAGAATCTAATTCATTTAGACACTTTTCAAAAATGGGTGTATTACCCTATTGCCCAGTAAAGGCAAAGACATAGCTACCTACTTACTATAGGTACATAGATCGTATCTTTGGAGGCTACGACTTACATAAGTAAGTAATTATAATATTATGTAAGCAGGGGATTGTAAGGTTCCTACCTGCAGGCCTAGACAAAACACATTTCTGTTAGCATTCACGCCAAACGCTACGCCAAAATGTACGGGAATGGCATTACCTGCGGAAAGATTACGTCGTGTCCTTTCAGCAGGTAATGTCATTCCAATACATTTTGGCGTAGCGTTTGGCGTGAACGCTAACAAAAATGTGTTTTGTCTATGCCTGCTCAACGTGGTATAGCTACGCTTACTAGCTAGTATAATCTGCCTATAATTTTTCCATTGCTGGGACACTCACACAGGCCTCCTATCGGTGAGAGGGAGTGGGCCGTAATCCACGACGCGGGCCCAGTGCTGAACAGAAACTTCGACCATATATGACCTCACATGTTATCGGAATTTTGGTTCTAGGACATGCAGGTTTCCTAACGATGTTTTCCTTCACCGTTTTTAGAGCAGTGGTGATGAAATAATTTACACAAAGTAGAGCGCCTGTCGGGGTTCAAACCTACGACCTACAACTCGTAAGTCAGGGCCGTTACCACTGGGCCACTAGTGCTCTGCTCTCAAATAGTAGGTAGGTATAGAGTGAATAATAGAAGAAGGATTCTAAAAGTAATCATCACTTAAAGATCGCATCAGCGTAGCATAGCAACAAAATCTTAATGTACCTCTATATTATATCAATTTAAAAGAAGGATCGTAAATTTGCATTATTTAAACTCTCGCATTTATAAACTTAACCTAAGACCTTGACACGATACGATTGGCAAATTACATTATCGTAAATCGTCGTGTTGGTTACAAACATTCGCCACACGCCCAACAATCGATAACACATCCATTACTCCCCATACATGGATGTCCGCTACTAAAACACAAAGTAAAACAGCAATGGAAGTGGTTTATTGGCATGGGCCGGCCAATACAAACCAAGATAGGTACCAACGTACATAATTGAATTAAGAACATGAGAGGTTTCTCAGCGCAGTACGGAACCAGTAATGAAACCAGTCTCATATTAGCATTTGCTGTGTGTGCACGCAAAGTGAATTTATTACAAGGCAGAAAAATATGGGTGAGTAATAAAATAACATTGATATACAGACAGCTTACACTTATGGAAGGTGCATGTGTTGCATTCCTTTCTCAAGTCGTTTCTAGCTCTTTTTTTCTGGGGTCTTTGTTAGAAGATTTGGTCCGGGGTGGTCCCAGGGCACCACGCTTATTTTATCCATATTTGACGATTATCGCCGCACAATTGAAAAAGTAGGAATTCACTCCTAACGAAATTATATTCCTTGCTTGCTTTTGCCAGCGGCTTGGCCCGCATGGAGGTCGAAAATCATCCCACGACAGACTACCGGAATAAAAATTATCCTTTGTGTTAATTCAGGTTATAAACTATCTGTGTGCCAAATTTAATACAAATCCGTTCAGCCGTTTTAGCGGGATTGAGTAACAAACATCCAAACCTTCACATTTATATTATAAATAGGACACAACTTAGGAAAATAAATTTGGTAGTAAATTTTTCTTGATTTATTATTACTTACTGTAATTTTTTTTTAGCTTTTAATTAAAACAAACATTTTACATTTATATTACCATCGTGGGTTTAACAGCGGTATGGCCAGACACGGCAACTCGGTGCGACTACATAATAATAATTAGATAACAATTAGGTAATATAGCAATTAGGGTATATAATTATATAATTTCCTATATCGCACTGCAATCTCAAAAGTATCTTTTTATTACCTTTGAGCAGTTCTTCGCATTTAACACATTGCAGATTTCATAAATACTGATTCGAAAAAACTGATTGAATGAACTGAAACTGGAAAATACTGATTCGATTTTGGCCAGTTCCAAAAATAAATCCACAAATGTTCCGTAGATAAGTAAAATTGGAACGACTTCAAGAAAATTAGAGTTATTCTTCTATGGTCTATTGTTTACGCACAATAGCTAGACAAATAGCTAAGTCAGTATGTTTACTGAAGCAAGAATTAATCATCGTAAAACACAGGACCATAATATTCACACGGTTTACAGAATAGGTACTTCACTTTAGTTAGTATTGCATATAAAAAGGCTGAATAGAAGTGTATAAATCATAAATCACGCTAGAGATAGATACTTACATAGGATGAAGGAATTACATAACATATCAAAACGCAACTTAAGCTATTCCATAATATTGATATGTTTGCTCTGTCTGCTATTAGATTCAAAGATTCAAAAATATGGTACTCAAAACGCTTAATCACAGCCACCAGTAATTTTAATTTCGTGCCTTCGTATTTTTTTTCAATTTTTGTTAAACATAGTTTTTGTTCTAGAAAATGTTGTCTTAACTTAAATTATTGTAGTTTGTAGGATTTAGTTTAAATAGCATGGTTAGATTAAAGATTATTTTTATCTGTATTTTGTGGAAAATATTGTTGGTTACCTATAAAATGTAATGTGTCACTGTTTTTTTGCTAATAAATTAAATTGAAAAAATAACATCACGCCTGTTTATCTCTAGAGGGTTGAGCAGTGCTGTACATAAAGTACACCCACATTTCACCAGTTATATTCAAGTCCCATGTAATAGGGACGAGCCTATTGCCATCAGCCGGGCACAAATCCACACTCCGGGCTGCTACTGAGAATTTCATTTCTAGGTAGAAAAACACAATAACACTTTGTCCAACTTGGAAGGAACCCAGGACCTAATGGTCACCAGTAGCGCTTGCTACCACTAGACCAATGAGGCAGTCCAAAGGTATTAAGGAATTCTGACAATAATTATTCTATTGGACACCCAAAGAACTGGGCTTGTGGCTAACTAATACCAGCCGCACGAGTCGATCGATCAGCAGGCTTAGTTAGCATGACGCTTTTTATTTCTACTATACTGTAAAATAGAAATCTCTTGTCTACATTTCTCGGTGAAAAACTGTCAACTGTCTATACGTAAACGTCATTTTTGTCTACTCTTCCGACGACAAAACGCTTGTCTACGGTTCTCGTGCTAAGCCTCCTGGTTAACGTACGCTTACCGCGGTTGGTCCGTGAATGGGTGACCATCTTTACATAAATGGACACCACCGTGCCTCAAAAAGCGTCGCAGCCATCTGGTTAAATCAGCCAGCCAATTGGACGCCCAGGCCGTTCATTAAACGCCGGCATTCAGTTAAAAAGCTGCCGGGCCACTAGCCAAGTAATTGATCGCAACGTTTAACCAGATGGCTGAATGTCGTACAGTCGTTTAGTTCAATTGGATATTGATGAATTTGTGAATGTGTGGTCAGGGTGACGATGAGTTCACAAATGATATAAGACTACTTTTTACTAATACCTACCACTAAGTAACTAGTAATAGTGAAATGTTTTTAAATAAATAAATAATTATTTCACTTAAAGTTGCACACAAGAACGAAAAATACATTCACAGTTTGCGCTATTGACGCCATATTTGTTTTGGTGACAACTAGCGCTGAGTGGAAAAAACTGAACTAAATTTGAATCACTTGGCTGAGTCTTGGTCAGTCATCTTCAAAGGGCTGACTTTCAATACACCAAGTTGTTAAATGTTGAATGATTCTAGTTGAATTAACTATCGGCCTAGGCATCCAATTGAATGCCGGCGTATAATGAATGCCTAGGCGTCCAATTAACTGGCTAATTTAACCAGAGGGCTGCGACATATATAATGCTTTAGATAGCTAAAGCATATTAGCTTTTGCTCGCGGTTTCGCACGCGTGGAAGTCGGAAATTATCCCACGGGAACGTACTACAGGGATAAAAAGTATCCTATGTGTTAATCTAGGTTATAAACTATCTTTGTGCCGAATTTCATCCAACACCGTTCAGCCGTTTTTACGTGAGTAACGAAAATCCAAACTTCGTATACTTGCTACGAAGGATAGCATCAGGCCACAATGTCGAAATAACGATGTCCTTAACTACCTTGTTTACTGTGACCCATCTGCCAGGGGAAAATTCCGACCGCAAGAAGAGGCCATTGGCCCATTACCCAATTGAATGCAAATAGGTACCTATTTGCCTGTACTGTACAATGTTTACTTGGCTCTTGACTTTGGCTGCCATTTACAATGTTGACTTGAATCTCCATCTTTAGTTTGTTGACGCTAACATAGGAGTAACAAAACTTGTTTCACAGGTTTTGGCAAAGTTATTAACACATGTATTTACTCAATACTCAATACTCAAATACTTTATTGCATTCCATAATGTGTACATAGAACAGTTGGTATATTAAAACATCGAATCAATTATGGACCCTGTCGGGCACAGCAAAGTTAATTTTTAACAGGAGAGAGGATGAAGGCGCTTTTTGTTTAGGAAAAAATAAATATTAATTAAAATAGGTAGTATCATTAAAATAGTATCGTTAAAATAATGTCACTAAAATAGTGTCATTAAAATAGTATAATTTGTTTTTATGGTAGTAAGTAAGTATTTCTATATTTGGTTTTAATTTAAATTTATATATTGTTATATTATTTATTGCACGATTTACATTATTTAACGCAAGGTTAGGTAGAGGTGCACCTATAGGTAGCACACCCACATTTCTGCCAATTATATTTAAGACCCATGTGATAGAGGTAGCCTTTTGCCACCAAAAAACATAAATAGCCCATAATATTCCCACTGCTGGGACACAGGCCTCCTGTCGGTGAGAGGGAGTAGGTTGTACCGCTGGCCTAGTACGTGTTGGTAGCTATGTCACATGTCTTCAAATTGTTGGTCTTATGTGAATCTAGTCCACATTTTTCCCATACAAACTTCGGGAGTGTATTAGTCCACTGTTCGACAATGTACATACAAAATTAAACATGGTATGGTTTTGTATCATTAATAATATCGTCTGTACGGAAACAGAAGAATTAACATAAAAAGCCATTAAAAAGTTAGGAGCCAACAAAGATTTGTTTTTCTTGCTAATTTAACCTAACTTTGGGCTTGTTTATGTAATAGAAGAAGTGTAAAATCTGCAAAACCAAGTCGGCACTGACAAAGCTCAAATATCGAAAACCTTAATAAAATTTTTTGGTCATTGATTTATGCAGTGGTTTTTTCATAAAACCCGATCTTCCGAAGGTCTGTTCTTAATTTTTTACGCGCCTGTCTTACTATAACTGATCCTGCATCTCACTCAATAACGTTGTGCGTGTAGACTAGCGTCTAACTGCTCATCACTGATACTATCTCTGTCGGACACGATGCTTGGTGAGACAGCGTGCTTTTAGCCTGGCCCACCACCGTGAGTCCGCGACTAGATTCCCCTTAAGAGAGACGGTTTCCTCACGATGTTTTCTTTCACCGTTTTGGAGGCAATGGTGATGAAATAATGTACACAAAGTAAAGCGTCTGCCTGGGTTCCAACCTACGACCTACAACTCGTAAGTCGAGGTTGTTATCACTGGTCTATATTGTACAGTCCACATTTCACCAGTTATGTTTACGTCCCGTACGTGTGATAAGAGCGAACTTATTGCCATCAGCCGGGCAGAAATCGGGAAACCGGGCTGCTACTGCGAATTTCCAAATAGAAAAACCCAATAATACTTTGCCAGACTTGGGAATACAACCCAAGACCTCATGCTCTGCATTTGCGCTTGGAACCACGAGACCGATGAGACAGTCAAAAAACACGTCTAATTGACATACAACACGTTTAATAAAATTTATAATACTACCTGCGGATTAATCTTTTATAAAAAATTATAATTATATTTAAAAGGTTGCAACTTATCTGTTTTACTTAGGTAGTATTATCTAATATTTTGTTGATGTCCATGACGGAATGTATCGACACATCTAGTGTGGATGCATCTAGTTTCTCCTGCTTGTGTTTTGAGCTCTGCTTGATTGGTATCCACGAGTTTAAAGCGCTCGTTGCTTCGTGATTTAGAAATTCTACGTAGGTATACCAGGGGTTTTCTATTTTTCAACCCTTATCAAAAACCGGCCAAGTGCGTATCTCATGATCCATAATACAGACAGTTGAAATTTTCACAGAATGCGTATTTCTGTTGCCGTTATAACAACAAATAATAAAAATGAAAACAAAGTTAAAAATTAAAGGGTCCCTTACACGAAACGTGTTTTTCCGGCGTTTTTTGTATTGTGGTACGGAAACCTTCGTGTGCAGTTCTCACACGCACTTGGCCGGTTTTTGATAAGAGTTGAAAAATAGAGAACCCCTGATATACCTATGTAGAATTTCTAAATCACGAAGCAACGAGCGCTTTAAACTCGTGGTTACCACGTCAAGCAGAGCTCAAAAACAAGCAGAAGAAACAAGATGCACAAGGACATCAACAAAGTATTAGATAATACTACCAAAGCAAAACAGGTGTGTTGCAACCTTTTAACTTAAAGATTCTGCAGATTGTATTTTCATGTTACCTAAATGTCAATTAAACGTGTTTTTTTTTACTGCCTCATTGGTCTAGTGTTTCCTAACGCTAATGCTGAGCTGAGGTATTTTTTTTTGAGGATATCATCATACCTATAAATTCTCCCGCCCTGGGTGGAGCAGGAGGGCGTGTCAGACTTGTACTGACTAAAACCCACCCGTGTTCCTTCAGTTGCCTGTGTGCCAGGGGCCGCGGTATCTCTCTCAAACAACCCACACCCCTGGCAGGCATCGGACCTTGCGGACCCCACGTTGATGCTGGCATCTCTTTCAAAATTATTCAGATTCTGATTATTAGTGAGTTACGCAATTAGGGTGCCGGTGGTATGCTTCGTCCTTGCGGGCGAAGCTGAGGGAAAAAACCTGTTCGTCATGATAATGTTCTTAGTCACCCCACTTGCACGTCCACTAGAACTGGGGCTAATCAAAGACATTAGTCACACATAATAATGCCAGCTCGCTGCAATACAACACATATTTGTATAAAGGTATACTCGGCTACACATCAAGCTATAAGTTTCCAGTTTACGGTGATCTCGCACTGTACCGAAATTCCATACAATGCGAGATCAGCTTATACAAGTTGTAACGGAATAGTCGCAAGTCCTGAATATAGTTTTTTGATAATTGACCACTAAATCGATTTTCGGTCATTTTTTGTTTAAGTATTTTTTTCTAAAATTATGTGTTGCCATACCTAGCGCCGATTGAGCCAAAGAAAATTCAATCTTATCTAAAGGCAATAAGACTCAATTTTAAATTCATAAAGTAATGCAAGGGTCACCACGATTCTCTTAATAATAACGGATAGCTATATAAAAAAAGTTTTGGTCATTGTAATATGCTTTTAACTCAATATTCTAATTGGGGTGTGTGAGGTCTTGAGTTAATTCTGTTACACGTTGTATACTGGAAATGTATAGCTTGATGTGAAGCCGTGTTAAGTGTACGCCGTGTACACACTTGGTAAGTAAATCAATCTACCGGCTTATTAATCGATACGCACGAATTAATCGGGAGTTTCGAAACTTTTAAATAATATATTATTTTCTCGAGGTGACTGGCACAAATTTAATCTATTTGTGGGCGAATCGATAACTCCAGAATTACGATTTTGCCAGCGCCTTCGTCTGCGTGGAGGTCGGCAATTATTCCAGTGAAACGTACTACCGGGATAAAAAGTATCCTATGCGTTAAACCACGTTATAATCTATTTGTTTGCCATACTTCATCCAAATCCGTTCGGCCGTTTTTGCATGATTGAGTAACAAACATCTAAACATACTAAAATATTGGTAGGATACCTACTATAGATTTATCCCACGGTAGGACCGCCCACATGAAGTTAAGAAATTATCCCATGAAAACGTGTTACCCGGATGAAAAGTATCCAAAGTCGCAATCTAGCTCGTGATCTACCCGTATGCCAAATTTCATCCAAATCCGGTCATCCATTTTTGCGTCATTGAGCAACAAACATCCAAAAACAAAGTTTTACATTTATAATATTAGTCATCATCATCTGCCAAGTCTTTCCCAAGTATGTTGGGGCTGAATACCAGTATTTTACATACATATTATACGTGTCATCCTAAAATTGTAAATACGGTTAGTTTATTAAATCTATATCGCGAGATTGGATTGTGAACTGCACCATACCATAAACCGACCGAACAGGTTAGGTTAGGTTAGAATTGCGAACAACCGCGCGCGAGCCGAGTGAGCGAAGCGAGCGGCCGGCGAGCGCTACTTCCAAGTTAGTGGCAATTACTTGATTATTTAGTAATACCGCAAGGTACTATCCGTCTTGATACCAGTTCACAATTTGACGGTTTCACTTTGATAGAATATAATCTATCGAAAAATAATGCGTTAAATTGTAACCTGTATGTTACGGTTCACAATCTTTCGACAGCTTACAATCTCACGAGATAGATTATAATCTAACGGTATTCACAATTTTAGGGTGAAATATGTATTAGTAGGAATATAATTATCCTTTATCTGTATAGCACACTAGCTTTTGCCCGCGGCTCCACGCCTGTGTCCTTCTGCATATCCCAGGCTATATCTCTGCCAAATTTCATGACGATCGGTTCAGTGGTTTAGGCATGATAACATAACAGACATATACAGACAGACAGAGTTACTTTCGCATTTATAACATCAAGTAGGGATAGTAGGGATTAGTAGGGATAGCCTTCTTTTGTTTCTGACATAATTCACAGTTCGTAATTCAATAAGTGTGACAATTTTTGACTAAAATGCAAGGAAATCAGTAAAAGCAAGATGTGAGGAGCCTTCAATAAATGTTGCAAATCAGGAAAATGCATTTGAGCAAGTCACGGATGTTGCAAATAAATCTCTCAACTATTCACATCCCCGTGAGCGTGATCGTCCTACCAAGTCATTTAATTAATTTATGAGGTCGTGCAAACTTGCCAGCCCGCCCTTGGCTCACTAACATTTGCTTACCCGAGGCTGTGGTGTTTAATGATACAACTTTATTAACATCAATCATTTTGCTGAACGGTAGCCGTAAACATAAATAAAAAAAAAAAGAATTTACAGTTTACGTTTACCAATAATAAACCTTTATTATTAAACCATAATGAATCCATACAGTACCGAGTATTAGTTTTTAGGACCGATAACATAAACCGGATGGTAGTATAGTAAGTATCCAATTAATATCATCACTCACAAAGTCCAGTACCTATTCAAATATAAGTAAAGTCTCGAAAGTAGCGAAACTTCACACTATCCACGTAGTAAGTATACCTACTCTGTTTTTTTTTAATTTGGTAGATCAAAATTACAGCTGTTAACATCGCTAAGGGAGTGATATGAAGATTCGAATGATGTTATTGCGAAGCACGCTATGTCCAAAAAGTTACGAGTGGTACGCCAGCTCGAAAATACATTGAGTCGAAAATCGCTATATCGAATGACGTTGTCGCGAACACGCTGATTCGAAAAACTGTTGGAGAATTGGAGATCGAACTGGTAATCACTGGGTCGCGAGTTCCATCCCCAGACAAATTCAGATTGGAATATGCTATTCGCAACAGTGTATTTTGGTACCAAGGCTTTCGTACTAGCGTACCATTCAAACAGTTCGATATAGCGGTTTTCGACGCAATGTGTTTTCGAACTGGCGTACCACTCGTAAAGTTTTTCGAGATTGCGTGCGTCGCAATAACGTCATTCGAATCTTCATATCACTCCCCTTCGCTAACTGTCATGATTGTTGCCAAACAAAGGTTGATCACAGCTGTTTTCACATTCCTCTCCTGCACGGTCAGAATCTCCATTGCTTTCTATGTTCGAAAAATGTGTCTGCTCAACAACGTAAATAACGCAATGGATGTTGTTGATCTGTCAAATGAAAGCCAGTCCCTACTGTTAGTTTGTTATGCAATTACCCCTCATCACCAACCACCAATGTTAATATTGAATTTTAATATGACATATTAAGTGCAAGAAAAATATGTAAAACGTACAAGAACGATCGCGCGACCCCACCCACGACCGTCCAAGGCTCTCGAGAGAAAGAATTATATGAATATGAATTCAAGTCACTCGATGGTACAGACGCCAGCACATCAAGCTACCCCAAACTGTCAAATTTTCCCAATTGAACATGAACCTTATGACTATGTGATAAAGTCGAAAATCTATCAAAGAAATTTGACAGATTGGGGTAGCTTGATGTGCTGGCGTCTGTACAATACAATAACCAGTTTTGCAATTAATCTTTCTATTTTTCTAGAGCATAGACAACATGAGCTTGAGGATAATAATGTTTTTCCTGTTATGTACAAAGTTAACGTAAATAAATGGCAAATGACGCATATTTCTGCCTATATGTAGGTATGTTGCAGTCCCTTAAAATATGCAACGACCCTATAAGTAGGAATAAAACAAAGAAATATGTACAGCTAAGTACCTTACTACTTTGTCAAAGACAAAGAATTTATAACATATTCAATTCTCGTTTCAAGTAGACTATTCAGAAGCATGTTTGAATAATTGAAAGCCAAGATCAGTGTATTGTTTATGGCCTAGATTGCTATGTAGTAGAATGGGCAAGAAATTATTGATATTAATTAGGTACTTTTGGTTACATTGTTTTCGTGAAAAATTCATACTAACATATTATTATAAATTCGCAAGTAATTCTGTCTATATTTATTTATTTATTTATTCTTCAGAAAGCTTACAGTCTAATATCTACATAACTAATATACATTTAGCGCTTACAGTTGCCATTTACAAGCTTCCACAAATTAAACTATAACTTACCTTGTCACGTCTAAACCACTGCCAGGGGTGCGGGTTGTTCGAAAGAGATACCGTGGCCCCCGGCACACAGGCAACTGAGGGAACACGGGTGGGTTTTGGTCAGTAAAAGTCTGACACGCCCTCCCGCTCCGCCCAGGGCGGGAGAAGTTATTTGATGATTTCCCATCCAATAAAAAAATACGCATAAACCACTGAACGGATTTCCATAAATATTTCGCAAGAAGATAGATGGCATCCTGGGGAAGGACACAGATGCCTCTTTCCCGCGTGATAATTTCCGAAATCGACGCGGGCGAAGCCGCTGGCAGAAGCTAGTATAAGATAAAGCTCAGTACGTGAGAACACAGGGGACAATGTGAGGACAAGTGAATGTTCGTCGATTGTTCACATTGCCAATCAAGATTAGGTAGCTGAAATATCCGCTGTACAGTAAAAACATACCAAAATGGACGAAGTACCTACTACGCTAGACCCACGGAGGCTACAGCCTTCGTAGATTTGTAACGTAACTTTGTTCGAAAGAGATACCGTGGGCCCTGGCACACAGGCAACTGAGGGAACACGGGTGGGTTTTAGTCAGTAAAAGTCTGACACGCTCTCCTGCTCCACCCAGAGCGGGAGAAGTTATTTGATGATTTCCGACCCAAAAAAAAACCACAGTTAACATAAGTAATTTAGTAAATAAACAATGTTTTATACATAATAGTAATAAAAAAACAGAGCGGTGATTCCGGTACATGCTGTAGATATAATATTTATTGAATTGGATTTTAATGATCGGTTTTAATTACTTTCCAGGTTCCGCTACTATCCTGCTGTCCATCGCGGCTGTGGTGCTGATGGTGTCTTACTCTGAGGCTTGTAAGTATCTTTGACATAATCTATCCAATTTCTCCCATATACATGCTAGACCCACAAAGTTGGCCACTATGGGCAGCCCGGTACGATCAATACCCACCTACAAAGAATCAAGAAGAAGCGATTGTCCCTAAGAGGAACTATACAAGGTGATTTGTTAGTCACCGTTTAAATTTTTCAGGGTGATAGTACCCGTAAAATTGAATAACTGCATGGGAGGTCCGTTTTATTTTTCATATTTCGAATCATGATCCTTGGTGAAAGTTGTTCAATTTCATAGGTACAATTACCCTGAAAAATTTAAACAGTGACTAAAAATTCACGTTGTATAGACAAAGCGTTTCGCATCTCCACAACGATTTTCAACACGTTTGACATAAACTTCTCGGTAGCACATAATACCTATGACATCAATCCAATACCATCATCCAATCCAATACCTTCTTAGATTATGATTACGTAAGTGAGTGGAGCACGCGCAGCTGAATTTTGGGTCAAAGATGTTTGAACTGTTTGCCATTAAGAAGAGGAATTCAATATTTATATTTTTGACTTTTCTGTCATTGTTGTGTCATTGATAGAATATAATATGTAGCTTTGCAGGCTCTAAATCCTTGGTTTCCTTATTAAGGAACCAGTGAACGGTCACACACTAACGGCTGTCAAAATACAGTTTGTGACACCTTAATGTCAAATACTGGTGAAAATCAAAGATTACCATGACGGCCCTTAATATGACGGAACAGATTTTCAACTACGAGTATGTAAGTTTCCAGCCTAACCGGATGCGGCTGAATGCCAGTATTTTACATGAAGCGACTGCCTATCTGACCTCCACAACCCAGTTACTGGGTAATACAGAAACCCTTGGTAAGTCTGGTTGTCAGACTTTCGGGCTTCTGACGACCCGTAACGACTGTCAAAGAAAAATCAGGAAAACAAATCTTAACATAAACTTCATACGTAATTCGTATTTATAGTCGAGGTAGGTAGTAGTCATCGTTTCATATGTAACGTAGTACACTCCAGCCATTGAAGTTAATTATTCAATCATAGTACTCAGTACTGTTTAATGTCTTCTTTAGACAGACGCGACGCGCTTCTTGTAGAACAATTTCCTTATTTAGTTAGTTGATAGAAATTGTTCTTCGAGAGTCGTGTCGCGCTGCCACGTCGCGCCTTTTGGCGAAGTGAGTAGATCAGTGGCCCTATTGTGAGTTTCATTTAACCATCTCGATCAAACGCAGTGAGCGCGTTCAGCGTTTCGATTGGCACTGGATTAGTGACGGACCAATCGGAGCGCCGAACTTGCTCACTGCGTTTGATCGAGATGGTTAAATGAAACTCACACTAGGGCCTCTGTAGATTAGATAAACGACGTACTTATTTTTATCCTTTTAACCAGTGCTAATCACGTTATCATTGCTCAATGCACAATGTAATAAAATCATTGGCAGGAAATCCTGTTATTCATAACGTGTGATTACGTGTGCCTCGCTCCTCCGCAGACTGCGTGCCAGTTCCCACACCATCCTGAGCACGTTGTACGATAGGTGGGATTGCCCAATACTGCGTAACTGGGCTAGACTTCATTCGTTTATAGCCAATGTCACATTTGGACTCAGATTTTTTATTTGCTAGACTTAAATGACAGCTGTGTTCTATTCTATTCTCTTTTTATTATGACAAGCAACGGCAATGTCGACCATTCTGCTAATGTCTAAAGTAAATTGGAAAAGCAACAGTTTTGTTGTAAATTAAAAAAATAAATAAGTAGAACGCTAAAAATCTTCGATGATACAGTTGAACTTAATGTAGATCTAGTGGAGTTAGTAGTGGACTTAAAACAGTAAAACTTGACAGTAAGCGGTAGTATCACAGTCTACAGCTGTCATTTAGGTCTAGTAAATAAAAAATCAGAGTATTTTCCTTCCGTTCCGAATTAGCGTGAGCGCGATAACGATGTACGCACGGCTACACATCAAGCTATACATTTCCAGTATAAGCTGACCTCGCATTGTATAGGATTTCCGTACATTGCGATTTCAGCGTAAACTGGAAATGTATAGCTTGATGTGTAGCCGTGTGTACCTTGAATCGTCATAGATGGCGTCTTGACGTGATTAATATCACCGTGAGCGCTGTCAAAAATGACAGTAATTGTGCTGTTTTGTTTTGAGTCGCATCATATCATTAAACTAACGTTTTGAAATTGTGAGTATGAGAAAATTTTACTAACATTAGGTTTAGGTACTTTCAACTACCTAAGCCCTAACACTATCGTATGGATTAATTATGTTCTGAAAATAAAGGTTTATTCAAATCAAATCAAATCAAAATATTTTATTTCACATAAACCTGCAAGGGCACTTATGAAACGTCAGAAGCTAGGTGCACGGTTCCAATTTGTCGCTTCCTATGGAGAAGAGCCGGCAAGAAACTCCACGGTTACTCTTTTAAAAATAATTGGATTTTATAATGTTTTCAAATTACAGTGATATTAGGTATGGGAGGACAGTGCAGGCCTGTCAATAAGTACCAGGTACTTTAGAGGAATGTAAATAAAGAATAGAAACTGTAGGCCTACAACGTTCTCTCATTCACAATATGTAAAAGAATCTACATAAGTAAAATCAACCTATTTAAACCAAGTGATATGATTTCCATGAGAATCACTAATAAATACTCGATATTACAAGTGTTGTATAATGTCAAATAATGACGAGAATATGTCAGAAAGTGTAAAAAATAAAATAAACATTGTAATTTGGAAGAAGTTAATAGACGCTCACATAGTTATGGTGCTAATGAGTTACCAGGGAAGCCACATGTGCAGAAGGAATTAACGCCAAACTTCCTTGTCTTCAACGTAGTCTTTTATCTTATAATATGCTTTTTTGATAAGGACACGTTTGATATGAGTTTTAAACTTTCCATCGCTAAGTTCTGTGACCGATTTTGGCAACTTGTTATAGAAGCGGATACTGTTTATTAGAAATGACTTACTAGTTTTAGTTAATCTAAATTTTGGAATCACAATTTCATCTTTACTACGTGTATTTAGATTATGGAAGTCGCATCTTTTTTTGAAAAGACCTAAATTTTTGCGAATATACAAGATATTTTCTAGGATATAAAGAGAAGGCAGAGTTAGTATGTCAACTTCGTTGAATTTGTTTCTAAGAGACTCGCGAGGCCCCATTTTATAGATTGCGCGGATTGCCCTCTTTTGTAGAATGAAAACTGAATCTACGTCAGCTGCCGACCCCCACAGCAGAACGCCATAAGACATAATACTGTGAAAATAAGCAAAGTATACTAACCTAGCTGTGGCTATATCAGTCAACTGCCTTATTTTTCTTACTGCGTAAGCAGCTGAGCTTAATCTACTTGAAAGAGCTCTAATGTGGGCACCCCATTGCAATTTTGAATCTAAAGTAATTCCTAGAAATACAGTTTCCGAAATAGCATCTAGTTTCTTGCCATCAAGTTTTAAATTTAGCCCTACTTGGGGTACATTTGGTAATGAGGACTTAAGACATTTAGTTTTGTTCGCATTGAGTAAAAGATTATTAGCCGCAAACCATTTCGAGGGAACAGCTAGACTATCGTTGACATGTAAGACATCCGTATCTTTTCTATCTATTCTAAAAATAAGAGAAGTGTCATCAGCGAATAAAATTATATCCGAGAAGTTAGCCATCAGGTAAGGAAGGTCATTAATATAAACTAGAAATAAAAAAGGGCCAAGAATTGAACCTTGAGGCACGCCCATCTTGACTAGAGACCCCGAGGACGTTGCCCCGTTAACATTTACTTTTTGCTGCCTGTTTGATAAATAGGAAAGCACAAGATCAGCAGCTCGTCCACGAACTCCGTAGTGGTGTAATTTACAGATGAGTGTGTTGTGGTCAACGCAGTCAAACGCTTTTGAGAGGTCACAGAAAATGCCAATTGCATCCTGGGACTTCTCCCAGGATTCCAAAATGTGACTGATGAGTTGTACTCCCGCGTCAGTCGTTGACCTACCTTTCGTGAAACCAAACTGTCGACTATGTAAAATCCCATTTGAGTTAAAATGTGACAACATCTGGTCTAGCATGATTTTTTCATAAATTTTGCTCAATGCTGGAAGCACAGATATAGGTCTATAATTAGAGGGATCACTCCTACTACCCGATTTGAAAATTGGTACTACTTTACTATGTTTCATTAAGTCAGGAAACGTACCAGTGTCTAAACATTGATTAAATATGCCTGTTAGGACAGGGGCAATTGTGTCAATGATATCTTCAAGAACCTTAACGGAAATGCCCATAAGTCTTCAGTGTTTTTTATGTTAAGACTTTTAAATGCTGTTTTAATTGTGGCAATAGGTTTGAATTCAAAATTTGGAATGTCCTTACTGAAGTTTTCTTTAAGAAGAGATTCAGCTAATACAGATGATGACGGGAGAGATTTCGTAACCTCTATTGGGATGTTGGTAAAGAAATGTTCTAAAGTCTCAGCAACTTTTAACTTATCTGAAATGGTTTCATTATCAATTTTTAGAGCTAACTCAATCTGATCTCGCTGTTGTGTGTTTCCAGTTTCTTTGTTAATTACCTGCCACACAGCTTTTATTTTATTTTAAGAAATACAAATTTTGTTACTTATTAATTTAGATTTAGCTTGAGCGCAGACTCTTTTAAATTTATTATTTATATTTTTATTATAGTTAGGAAAAGGTTAGGCGGACGATGATGACACAGACTTTGCTGACTTGATTTTGAGACTTCGGTAAGTCTAGACAGAAGCCCGAAAGTCTCATAGCCAGTCTCATCAAGGAGTGACTGTCTAAATGATGACCAAAACACGATGTAATGGTGGTATACAAGGTAGCCTAAACATTGACGTCCAAAAATAAAATTTAGGTCCCTCGTATCGTGTGGTATCCGAATCACCCCCATGTATGTTCCGCGATTTTTCATAGTTTTCGAGTTATGAATTGTATTTGTAAGACACTCTATGTAAATAAATAATAGTTTAAAAAAACTAAAAAAACACGCTTTAAAAACCAAACTAAAAAGTAGAAAATAATTTAATTCTATTAAAAAGCGTGGGGTGCTTGATATTAATTGATGATAAAAATACCTGAAAAAGCACCCCACGCTTTTTAATAGAATTAAATTATTTTCTACTTTTTAGTTTGGTTTTTAAAGCGTGTTTTTTTAGTTTTTTTAAACTATTATTTATTTACATAGAGTGTCTTACAAATACAATTCATAACTCGAAAACTATGAAAAATCGCGGAACATACATGGGGGTGATTCGGATACCACACGATACGAGGGACCTAAATTTTATTTTTGGACGTCAATGTTTAGGCTACCTTGTATACCACCATTACATCGTGTTTTGGTCATCATTTAGACAGTCACTCCTTGATGAGACTGGCTATCAGACTTTCGGGCTTCTGTCTAGACTTACCGAAGTCTCAAAATCAAGTCAGCAAAGTCTGTGTCATCATCGTCCGCCTAACCTTTTCCTAACTATAATAAAAATATAAATAATAAATTTAAAAGAGTCTGCGCTCAAGCTAAATCTAAATTAATAAGTAACAAAATTTGTATTTCTAAAAATAAAATAAAAGCTGTGTGGCAGGTAATTAACAAAGAAACTGGAAACACACAACAGCGAGATCAGATTGAGTTAGCTCTAAAAATTGATAATGAAACCATTTCAGATAAGTTAAAAGTTGCTGAGACTTTAGAACATTTCTTTACCAACATCCCAATAGAGGTTACGAAATCTCTCCCGTCATCATCTGTATTAGCTGAATCTCTTCTTAAAGAAAACTTCAGTAAAGGAATTCCAAATTTTGAATTCAAACCTATTGCCACAATTAAAACAGCATTTAAAAGTCTTAACATAAAAGCGTGTTTTTTTAGTTTTTATAAAGAATTATTTAATTTCTATTTTTTAGTTTTGCTAACTACAAAAGCGTGTTTTTTTTCTATTTTTTTTAAATTATTGAATTGTCATAGGACCTCGATAAGTCTACAAAGTTTAAATGAAATCTGACCGTTTAAAGTGGGGTCAAAATAGCGTCCAAAGGAGTCGGTTACATACAAACAAACATACAAGTGAAGCTAATATAAAGCGTGTTAAAAGCTACGCAGATGATGATTATGACCTGAACTAATCACTGTCTCGTTCTCCATTCCAGCTGGTAACTGCCCCCTACCCTCGAAGGTCTACGGCTGCAGCCCCAAGTGCGTCCAGGACTACGAGTGCGGCAACGGCAAGGTCTGCTGCAACAACGCCTGCAACGCCAAGTCCTGCACCATACCGGCTGCTAATGGTTCTGGGTCCAGCAGTTCTAGCAAGAGCCAGTGTAAGTTAAAATGAGCCTGTATTCTGCAATGGAGTAGGAGTAAAAGATGTATAGTCCTTCACCAGCATTTCGCCAGTATTGTCAAAATTAACATAACATCACTCCTTGTTTCCCCGAAGAAGAGGTGAACACAGGCGAAACTAGTGGTGCAAGCAGGGCACGAGCCCCGGGCGCCTATCGAAGTTAAGCGCAAAAAGTCGCCAATTATTAAATAAAAAAAGCATCAATAAACCATTTTATACTCTTACCTATATCTTAGAAATCTGAAGAGCTACTTGAATATTTTGTGTAGTACGGGGATGAAAGCGTATTTCGAAATCTGCCTATTTCTATTCAACTTCTCTTAAAATTGCAGCATTGCAAGCGATTTTTTTGCAATTTGAAATGAATACCTTCGAAAGGCTATAATTGGTCAAGAAAGGTTATGCGACCTAGATTTGCTCAATGTAGTCCGGGAAGATAATTGATGAAGGGGCGCAAATGTGATGCGTGCCCTAGGCGCCATTTTGTATTGGTATGCCCCTGGAGGTGAACCCATAGTACTCCCATATTTCGCCAATTATATTTAAGTCCCCTGTCCCATATAATAGGAGTCGAGCCTACAACCGGACACAAATCCACTCCGGCCTGCTTTTGAGAAACTCCAGATCGAAAAATCTAATAACACTGCCTGACCTGGGAATCGAGTCTAAGACCTCGTGCTCAGCACTAACGATTCAGTAGGATTTTCGAATAGAAAAGTCGATAATATCCAACCAGGGGAACGTCTCTAGGCCAGATTCAGAAGTTACGCCTGCTGGGACAGACCAACGAAGCTGTTCTACCTAGTCTACAATGATTGATATGGATGGCTTGTTTATCTTTTATTGGGATTGGTATTGAAGATTTGCAAAACTTCGGCAGCCACCCAGCGTATCATGACCTATGATTTCTGTCTCTATTCTACGAGGAGCAAGTGCTATTTATTTTCTTTATTTTTAACATCGCGCCGTTGAAATCTTTTTACAATCTGTCAATTTTTGTTTATTGTTTCACGCGTAGCATGACCATCTTGACAGATAATAGGTAGAGATGAACTATACTTGGACGCGTGGGCTTGCGGACGGTGAGTAATGGGTAGCTCGCTGTCCGGTAAGGACCAAGCCTGGGTCGACGGCGCGTTGTGTTCCACGCGCGCCTCAAAGAGATGTCAGCACCATCTGATGGGGCCTAGAAGGGCCGATGCCTGCCAGGGGTGCGGGTTGTTCGAAAGAGATACCGTCGCCCCTGGCATACAGGCAACTGAGGGAACACGGGTGGGTTTTAGTCAGTAAAAGTCCTCCTGCTCCACCCAGAGCGGCAGAAGTTATTTGATGATTACCCACCAAAAAAAAAAAAGAAAAAAAAACTATACTTGGACTTGTAGTTAGTAACTTGACAGTAGAAGGGTTACCAGATTATGACAAAAAAAGATGGTGTGGTGGTGTAAGAATGAATGAAATTGAATGAACTTAAAATAATGTACTTACATGCATAAAAAATATTTTAAATTGAATAACTTGTCTTAAAAACATAATATGCACTATTAAAAATAGTAGAATTTGTTACATATTCTTATATTCCACATGTTACAAACGATTTTTTAAAGTTTTATAAAGAAATTAAAAATTAAACCATTTTTATCATTCGTTCTTTACGCAAAATCGTTCACTACCAGTTTTAGTATGGTAACATTATTTTTTTCGAACTATCAAGTTACATAATACGATTATGAGTCCAAGTATACTGCTTGTGGCATACACATTGCTTGCATAGAAATGTTAACGGCCCCTCCGCTTTGTTTTTTGGGTGGGAAATCATCAAATAACTTCTCCCGCTCTGGGTGGAGCGGGAGGGCGTGTCAGACTTTTACTGACTTAAAACCCACCCGTGTTCCCTCAGTTGCCTGTGTGCCAGGGGCCACGGTATCTCTTTCGAACAACCCGCACCGCGGCCCCTCCGCTTCCGTGCAGTTTTTGATCTCAATTTACCTATTACGTGTAGTGAAAGACGTTTTGCTGTTCAAGAAAACTAATCCGTATCTTTGTGTCTTCCAGCGGGTGCGGGCATATACTGTGACAATGTGAAGTGCAACTCCTTCGAAGTCTGCAAGATGGACCCTAAGACCAAGCGCAATAAGTGCAGCCGAGCCTGATCAATATAGTTATAGCTGCTAAGTTTTGTCGTCTTTTTGTATCCGATTAAACTATTTTTTACTTAGCAAGATGCTGTTTTTCTTTTGTTATTCTATATTATATGAACAGTTGTATGGAATTCGATTGTTATGATATGCGCATCTGATACGGGGGAATGAGGAAAGTGTCGTGAGGAAAGTTTTGAGTATGAATGTCGATGGCTATACGAGGGGGAGACCAAAGAAACGATGGATGGACAAAGGGCGTGGCTACCGAGATGTTGACTAACTGAGAACTATGAAAGATATGACATGTTGCGCCGACCTCAAATAAATTGGTATTGAGGCAGGAGAATAAAGAATGCTGACCTTTGTTATATAGGGATTCTAGAGGGGTAAGTAACACACTATCAGTAGCAATGGGTTTCATTTTGACAGTTCAACAAAATTGCAAAATTAATTTTAAAATTAATTAAAAAAGAAAAATTAATTAAATAAAATTAAAGTTTTAAATTGCATTTATTATTTTTCGAAGCAATGGATTAGCATTAAAATCCTTTAAAATTATTCCGATTGTGATTGAAAGTGTGTTACGTAATTACGGCGTCATTCTTGAAACTTCTAGTATCAATTTTGCTGTTCGGAATGTTGCAGAAGAAGCCAGGAGAACGGGGGAGCCGGGAACAGAGAAAGAAGAAACAAATTATGACCTTAATTTAACTTTTTATTGGCATAAACAAAAAGCAATTCACCACTTATAAGATAGCAGAAAGCAAATGTTAATACATCTGTTCTAATCTAACTTATATAAAATGTTATTTCTAAAAAAAAGATGGTGTTGCAAAATACCCATCGCTAAAAATATCGAAAACACAACTTCACAGAACTAAGTAAGTATATTCTCCAGGATATTTGGAAGTCCTGGCGCAAAGAGGAAGTAGTAATTTCTCAAGGCCGTTGACACTTTCGGCGCTTGGTAATCGGGTCGTGTTTGCAGACCTCGTAGGGCCTGCATTTGACTCCATCGCAGTTCACACCACTACCACCTCCTGGAAAGATGATTACATCATTTATCACTCGTCAAAAACACATACTGGCCTAAAGTAAAGGTCCAACATCTTTCAGATTTTGGAGCTTTCGACACGCAGCGTCGACGCGCATCCTGTCCCTATGGATTCAGTATATAATTCTGAACTCCCTGCATTTTTTATTGTTGCTAATAATTACCTACCTGTTTATTTATTTTACGTCGATGGTCCTAGGTTATCATTTGTGGCCTCGAGTTGTAACTTGGGTCGTAACAGCTATGTGAACATAATACAGCATTACATATCTGATTACTCACGCCCTTTATACCAGGAGGCTTTAATTTTGGTATTATACTTTATTTAACTTTTTAAATTATTTAATTTTATGCTTTGTGCCAAGTTTTCATTTTATTTGTTGGTATATTGGTATGGCTAGCTAACATATAATTAATTATTTAATTAATGTTCTGTGTCTTGTAATGTTTATTACTTTGCCTATGTATGTATAAAATCAAGTCTATCTAACTAAACAGACAGCTGTGCTGCTGGGGAGTTTGTTGCGCCACTTCTTCTTCCCAGCTAAAGCACTAGGAAGTGGTGAAGGGCGGGCTTTTTGGGGGACTGTCTTATGTATTTTGATGTTCGAAAAGTGCTGATTCTCAGCCTAATTTGAATAAATGACTTTTGATGCCATTTGCTTGAAATTATAGACTAGTATCATTAGGTTTAAAAAAAATTGCTGTTCAATACATTTTGACGATTCTAGAGTGTCTAGATTCTAGACCGATAGGGTAGTAATTTTGGTGATACTATTGATTCAGTACAATTCTAGACTTTAGAATCATGTTGCTCTATAAGTAAACGTCAACACGGAAGTAATAAAATCCAGAAGGGTTTTTATCGCGCACTGGAATTTAAACTATAGGTCACATCGCGTTGAATTAAACACAGTTTTCGATTTTCAATTATTGGCGCTACGCAGTGAGTTGAAGATTTTACTACGGCCGTGGAAATGTTGGCTCTCATTGATTCACGTCGCGCTCTTGCGTCGCGCCCGTCTGCTTTAACATGAGTTTGACAATCTGTAATCAAATGTTCATCTTGCTTAGCCTTTACTACCTTGACTTACCGGTATACTTGTTCCTATGGTCTTCAACACCGTTCTGCCAGGGCGCTCGGTTAACACAGGACTTGGTGTTAAACTGGTTGGGGCAGCAAACCTGGCCCCATTTCATGCAGTCTGCGTCAGAGAAACAGGTGGGCTTGTTGTTGATCACCTTGTTTTTAGAGGGACAGTTTCCGTGCCCGATTGCTGGAAAAGTACCACAAAATATTGGTATAAAGTCAGGTGTATTGTTATGTCATGGGGTGACAAACCGTCCACCTGCACGGGAAGCACAGCATAAAAGCATAATCAGTTTATAAGATTCCCATTGACGTGATGTGTCACGTCAATGGGAATCTTATAAACTGATTATGCCAGGCCTCGTTCTGTGAGAGTGGGCCAAAATCCACCACGCGGCCCAGTGCGGGTTGGTAGACGTCACATGTCTTCGAATTTTTGGTTCTAGGACATGCCGGTTTCCTCACGATATTTTCCTTCACCGTTTTGACAGCAGTGGTGATGAAATAATTTGTTCGTCGTATAGCACCTGTCTGGGTTCGAACCTACGACCGTAAGTCAGGGCTGTTACCACTGAGCTACTAGAACTCTAGCGCTCTCGCTGTCTCTGCTTCAAGCGAAGCATAAACACTTCTATTTCTACTCGATGAAGAATAGATATTTCCCGTTACATGGATTACGCAAAATACAGACGTTAATATCAACGGATATTTTTTTTGTGTGTAATGATGATTCTGTTGGTTATAAATGCCTGTTCCTGTCCCAAATATAACATTGTTCTTCTTTTCATTCTTAATAAAATAAGCGCTATGTCTTGCCGCCATCAGCATACAAATATTCTAATCACGGGGGAAGCGCCAGGACAGCCCCAGAAATTCAAATTTTCTTAAGTATTTTGGAATTTGCAGGAAAATTTTAATTTCACGGGCTAACTTAGCGAATAATTTCTAAGATTTCTTTCCTTCTTGAATCTAGATATCTTTCTCCAATTTGTCATTTAAAAAGGAGGCCTGAGTTTCAGCAGTGGTTAACTATGTAATGATGTAGGTGGTGGTGACCCTTAGGTACCTGTTCGCGCTTTAGTGTGCATACCTACATACGTGCCGCGCCGTACGGGCCACCTGCATCCGTCGACAATGTCACAATATAAATATGGACAGTACAGAAACTACGAACTACGTTTTATTTGGAAATCGGTTGTTTTTTGATAACATGTTTGATAATTTATATTATTTGTAAATTGGTAAAGTGGACCCGGCTTATGAGACAAAGCTAAAACGTCGCATGTGCGATGTTTCCACTTAAGTGTGTCGATATTTTCACTTAAGTCGTTTTAAAACTAAAATTAAGGCTCAACATGAATTGTGTTTGTGGCAAATTTCCCGTTAAGTGGGTTTGTCCCACCCGTGCTAAAGATAACTTGCCACTTAGCTTGAAGTTATTTTTTCCTGTTATGAGTACCTTCGCTCAAATCTTACATACCTATTCTTCTGAAATATTCCACTTTAATACTTAATATTATAATTTTAATGACACGTCTATACTTAATATTATAAAGGGGTAACATGTATTTGTTTGTAAGTTGGTAAATGTAATCTGTGGAACTGGCAGTCGGATTCAAAAAATCTTTGTGACATTTTATAGCTCAATTCTTGAGGAAGGTTATAAGCTATTTAATTTAACATACGCACTCGACACGCGCCACGCAAAACGACAAAAAATCGGAAAGAACGCTTAGTTGAGACGAAGTAAGAGCGCTGGGATGCGACGCGGCGGGATGGGGGCCAAATTTCACGCGGACTAAGTCGTGGGCCAAGTGCTAATGGTAAATTAAATGAACTTTAAAAATACCTGATACGTAGTTGATGACCAGCGACGCTGCCACGACGAAAACGAAGGCTCTCAAAGCACCTGTGAAAAATCAAGATAAAATACATTACATTCATTAATTTCATTATTTTTTCAGCAACAATATTGCTCAGCATAAAAAGACAGACATTTTTTTTTACAAAAAGGGATGAACATTGCGTAGGTAACAGACTGTCAATCACAATAAGAGGGTTTTGAAGTAGGTATATTTCTTATCCATTGCTTCATAGGTTTGAAAAAATTATCTACTCAACGACGTGGCTGAATTGTCAAAATGTCCTGTAAACCGACGTTCCCACAGACGTAATAAAATTCCGGCGGGATTTTTTCGCGCACGAGATTATATTCTCGCTGTTGAGCGTCCGAGCATTCAGAATCCAACAGAGTGCAGCGCGAGTGAGTCTCAGCGCGTCGAAAAAACAGTGTTCGATTTTCAACTCTCGGCGCTAAGCAGTGGGTTGAAGATCCAGGGCGTGATAAAATTCTGCCGCGATTATATTATGTCCGTGTGAATGTCGACTAACTTCCCATAGGGTAGACAGAAACTACAGAAAGCCACCTAGCTACAATCCTTCCACCACATTCCTTAAATGAATTATTTTATTTCCATTTTCTCTCGCGTCCGGCCCTGGTCCAGGCCATGGTACGGAGCGAGAGTGCATGGGTAGCCGTCACTTTTCTGCGAAGCGGTAATGCTCGCAATCAGGGAGGCGGCGCACGTGAGGGAGAGGCAGTATATGTGCCCTCACGGCCTTAGTCGTCGCAGGAGACGCCCTGGGCGTCGGGAATTACAGGCTGATTCCCGGCCACCGTAGTCGCGGGCTTGCGGACGGCGATATCTGCCAGGAGTGCGGGTTGTTCGAAAGAGATATCGCGGCCCTTGGCACACAGGCAACTGAGGGAACACGGGTGGGTTTTAGTCAGTAAAAGTCTGACACGCCCTCCCGCTCCACCCAGAGCGGGAGAAGTTATTTGATGATTTCCCACACGAACACGAAATACACGAACTCACTTACCAACTTGCTCAACACTCATAAACAGAAATAAAATAAAATCTCACTCATTTTGGATCAATTTGGCTAGAGGTCTCCTCCCGACTGAATACACCTTACAACTGACGCTAATATCACGTAATTACAAGAATATACAGTTACTTATGTTGGTGTATGTACTTACATAGGTATGTGAGTCAGGCTGATAACCGACTACAGTCTGTGAGTAGGTAAGCTAAATAGGTACCTAGGTACATGACTTTTGTCATGTGCTATAAAACTTTGACGAAATGAGCCTCCCTGAGTGAAGTGCCCTCCGGCCTTTGGTTACGTCCGGCTAGGGTTGCCAAGTTTTTCTAGAAGAGTATTTCTCATTTCAGAGAGAGTAAATAATGAGTACAGACTTAAAAAATATAGTACCATTTATTCCTTTGTTTTTTATGTTTTTTTTTGCGGTACATATTTCTTATTATTAATTTTAAAAGATTTGTAGGACTGCAAACATCCTATTTCTACGTTAATATAAGACCAGCACCTTAATTGCGTAAGACACAATCAATCATAATCTGTTTCATTTTGACAGTTCAACAATATTCATTGCGTTATTTACGTTGTTGAGCAGACACATTTTCCGAATATATGAAGCAATGGATTAACCATCTGTTTCAAAACGAAACAGATTATGATCAATCGTGCGTTATGCAATAGTGTGCAGGAGCACATTTTAAGCAATGTTTATAAAGCCCTGTTGCTCTCTTCTCGCCACTATACATTCATGACACTCAAATAGTCAAGTATCACAGTGGAAAATATAGATAAACCGAAGAAAACCGAAATCACTTGACTTCTAAAATTCATTTTATGAAAAAAGAGTATTTTGGCGTACTCTATTAGTATTATAGAATATACAATATTCTATTTTAGAGTACGGTTGGCAACCCTACGTCCGACTACTCTATGGCAGTATCTCTATGTAGTCTGTGCTCTATGGGCAACCGACTTCTGTCGATTGGGGCATATTACATTATCAATAATATCACGATGCCGTGGTAATATTGATGATATAATAGTCTGTATCGCGGTATCGTGATAATATCACAAGTTATTCGGAAATCTTGAAATCCGTGATACTCAGGGGGCGCGGCTTCAATTTTATTGAAATGCAACCGCTTCGAGATATTTTATCTGTCAGTATTCGCTTGCTGCCATGACGGAACCACGTCCGAGTAGTGATGATGACGAATAAGGACTACCTACCAGCGGCGAGGTGTCAATTTTTCTAAGAGAGAAGCCGAAGCGAAGTCTGCTTTATCTTACTGACTTATCAATAAAGAATACTTACTATCATTCTAAAATTAATATAGGAATGTAAAGAGTTAAATACAAAAAAAATTAACAGCTGAAAACTAAATTAAATGTGCAAGATTCCTCCATCTCATTCTCGCTGACGCATTTTTTATATCTGTCCCTGTCATAACCCGTTGTAAAGCGGCTTGCTCTCGTCTATATCAAGCGTTGCCATGCCACGATCGCTGTTGTATGAATTTTTAGTTCACGATTATGACGTTTGGCGCCGGGTTAATTTAGAACATTTTTTTTGTTGCAATACAAAGCTAAAAGTAACCGTATTTGTTGTTTGAATGTTATGGTGAATTAAATACCCGTAGTGTAACTAGATTTTCTGACAATAGTAGCCACTATTGACGTGCCATTTTAACGATAGAGTTGCCGATGCGAATCCCCGAAGGGAAGCCGGTAGGAATCGTGTTATATGGTGCTTTCGCCACTGCTACTCACACTTATTCAGCTGTTGTCCATAGAAAACAAAACAACGATTTTGTATGAGATGCGTACGCATCAGACTCTATACAAAATCATTGTTTTTCTATGGGCAAAAGCTGAACAGAGCTGAATAAGTGTGAGTAGTCCCTTACACCGCACGCTTCGTCGTTAACGGTAACGAAGAAAAAAAATATGATTTAGTTTTGAAATCCAGTCTTTTACCCAACGTTTTATCTTTCTACGTTTAGTTTTCAACGCGCTTGCGAGTATTATTGCTACAGCTGCCTTTCTACTATTATCAGATCTACATGAAATTTTAATGGGACCATTTCGAAATAAACCCGATTCGAATAAAAAAATAATTTTGCAAATCCGACGGAGTTTTCCACGAACATGTATATAAAAAAAAATATAAATATAAACATGTCGAATTGATAATCTCCTACCTTTTGTAGTCGGTTAAAAATAGTCGCATAGCCAACTTTGTTCAGAAAACCTCGGTAAGTTTAGTAATTCCTCGTGTGGTAAAAAACGTAAAAAGCCAGGGACTACCCTGTACGGTTGTGTGCGTTAATTGTTACATTGTGTGCCACGTATGTGTAGGAACGTACACCTATTAAATCTGCATGACCACGAGAGCACACATATAAACATAAAGACCTGAATAGTTTGTGTCTCTCCCGCGGCACTTAGCGGCGCTAGTGCATCGCAATGCGAAGTTGCGTCAAATTGTACCAACGACCGGGTATTGTATCGATGATACTAATGATACGACTGACGCTCGACAGGTGGAGCTGATTTATGAATAAAGATTTTTTGTTTATTGATAAAATAATATTAGCTTTAAATATTTATCTGATTTAGGTAGTATCTTTCTGTCTTTGTGGACTGCACGCCACTGCCAGCAGCCATCAAAATTATTATATAAGACAACGACAAAGAATCTGCAGTCGGATGCCAACAAGGTGATCCTCTCGGGCCAGTCATTTTCAGTTTGGCTATCCATCCCATAATACAACAACTAAATTCAAAATTGTATGTGTGATATTTATTATATACCGTTCTAAAAGATTTTCAATTCTTAAAGCAGCAGTTCCAATCCATCGGCCTTGATCTCAGCTACTCAAAATGCGAAATTTACCTTAGTGACAATACCGACAGAGAACCGACTATACACAAATTTAATTCAATCGCCCCAGAGGTTTTGGAAAAAAGTTCACTGCATCTCCTAGGTTCCCCAATTCTAGAAGACAGGTTTTCACCTTTCATTGATGACAAAATTACATATTTGAATGATATTTCGGATAGACTTTCTAAAACTAGTTTACATTCGGCATTCACCCTTAGCAGATACTGCTGTTTCGGTCCAAATTTCATGTATTTTCTCCGCTCTTCCCCTTTATGGAAGCAGCCACGCCTTTTAGACAAAATTGATCAAATTATTCAAAGCACTTTAACATCTATTTTAAATTTGGCATTGGATGACCGCTCGTGGCTGCAAGCGACACTACCCATCCGTTTTGGTGGGCTCGGCGTCCGTAAAATTTCTAGTGAAAGCTGACGGCGTTCCTATCCTCGATCCACAGCACTGAAAAGTTAACCACAAGAATCTTAGCCCCTTCTCAGGTTGAGTCTAAAGTGCCGTGTTTGATGAACGCCTGGAAAGTGGCTTGTCCAAATACGGTTCAGCCCGTGAACCCATCTTCCCAGAGACAGTGGGATGAGCCGCTCTGCAGGTTGGTACGGAATAATGTCATTAATACGTCCACCAATACGGTATCGCCTCGGACACCATAGCCTTGCTTGCAGCAAGAGCGCTAGTCAGCTGGCACGGCACGCCAGCATTAATGACATCATCCGTCGGGCTCTTGTAACCGCCGGTGTGCCAGCTGTCTTAGAACCCAATGGTTTGGCACGCGACGATGGGAAGAGGCCAGACGGAATGACCATAATGCCTTGGAAGTTGGGCAGGCCTTTGGTGTGGGATGCTACCTATGTCGACACCCTCGCGCCATACCATCTTCTGAGCACAGCGGGCTGTGCTGGTGCGGCTGCTGCAGGTGCAGAAAACCTGAAAGGGCGAAAATATAACAACCTTATTGAGAGCTATATGTTTGAGCCGTTTGGGGTTGAAACACTAGGGCCGTGGGGTCCGAGTGCTCATCGAATTTCGAGACATCGCCGCGGTTCGTCGACTCTTCACGTGACCAAAGGGCTGGCCTATTCTTAGATCAAAGAATCAGCATTACCATCCAACGTGACAACGCTGCCAGCCTTTTGGGCACTTTTGCCACTGACAGCGATGCGGAGGAATTCTTTGATCCCCAGTGAGCTCTTCCCTTTTTTACTGTATATACTTGTATAACGTCTAATTACATATGTAAAGAGCGAAATTGAAAAAATAAATAAATAAACCTTCTTTTCCACAATTAAAATTGGATATCTTTTTGTTAAACAATAGGATCTGTTACTGTGAAACCATTTTGAAATCGGTATTTAGTAGGTATATTTTTAAATGTATGGACACTGACAGTGTACTACATTTTTTTTACAAAAACCGCTCTTGCATTTGTATGATATGTGAAAAAATAGGGTTAAAATAAAGAAGAACTAACTTTTTCTTCAAAAACTCTAAATACAGTAGTTACATATAAAATCCAATTGTAGAATTTTCACGATAGTTCTAGTATTCGGCAGCAATGAACAGAAATCAAAATGAAAAAATAATGGTTCATGTTGAAACTACAACCAAATTGGTCACAAAAGGTAGAAATTACGTAAATAAAAACAAAAAATAAATATTTTCGGAATCCATGGGTAAAAATGGTTAAAATTGTAATATGTTACAGTAATTTATCTGGTATGTCGAATCCTTAACGGTGGACCACTATTTACGCCACACCTGTATATAATTTATATCACATTATACTAGTACTTCAAGAATAAAGACTGATTATCAAATCCGTGAATTTATTTTCGCTTTTCTCAAAATTCATTTTTTTCCCCTACCCTAGTAAACCCTATTTTATCGGAAGTGCGACATATTTAACGGGGGGTTATCCGAAATTGCCTGTTTCAGAATCAAGATTAAATGACCAAATTCGTGTAGTTAGGCCCTGAAAAAAATATATGTCATAGATAGATCCTTGTTTGAGGGAAGTTAAAGGTTCAAAACACGATTAATTGCAATTTGCTCGATGAAAAAAAAATCCGAAGCAGGGTCGATTTCGAAACCATTTTCCGTCTCATTTCCTAATAACAGCACAAAATTGTGTAGAAATTGCATGTGCAATAAGGGAATCGTATTTAGGAGGGAAATTAAAGGTTGAAATTTTTAGTTTCATAGATTTTTTTTTGAACAAGCTCAAAAACAGTAAATCGGGCTAAATCGGCTCGCGCTCAGAGTCCTGCGGGACGACATAGAGGGTGGACCTGTGTCAAAATTTTCAAAAATTCGCTCACCCTGCGCCTGTACAAAAAAATCGAATAAAATTATAACAAATTAAATCATGAAATCGGGATAACTCACAAAAAATATCTTGTAATTATATTATAGGTTTAATTCATAAAATTGTTTTCGAAAATGTTATTATTTCTAGTAAATATGATGACGTTTAATTGTCATCTTAAAATAGTGTTGACACATTACAAATTAATATCGATAAAATAATAGTCAAGTGAGAGTCGTATGTAATGTTTTATCGTCGTTTATGAAGAAGTTTGTACAAAAAACATTTTTCTAAGGTTTTTAAAATCAGATTCATCCATATCAACTATGATATTTACTCTCCAACGACCTGTCTTCGCTACTATCATCCTACATTAATATCACACGGTAAACAATTTGTCCGCAGTGTGTAGCAACACAAGATTTTTTCTAGGATCGGTGATTTTTGTCACATTGGCTCTGAGTGAACAACTTTCAGTTTTGAATACCAAAAGTCACTGTCACTATACGATAAAATATTATAACGTGCTTGAAAAATAGCGCCGTGTGAAGGCAGTGGTTAAGCGCTAACAGTATAACTTGGTGCTCATGTTCCCAATCAAGTTCGTCAAAGACGTATCGTATCGTATCTATGCCATATACATGGATCTATGCCACTTTTGTCTTGGTAAATGGTCCAATGGGTCGGTAATCCGACAAGACCGGGGACGGATAAAAAATATATACAAATTTAATTTTGATGTCTTAAAATAATAGATTCGATAAAATATAGCTGGAGCAGTAAGTACCTACGTCACTAGACAATAAAGTACGGCAATTGTTTCTTCATATTGCTTTACACAATATTTACGGTTCTTTATGAGCGGTGGCAAACATCAAAAACAAAAGAATTTGGTTACAGTATAAGCGAAACCGTACGACGATTTTTAGCCGATTCTACTTTATAAAAATCTGAAATTCAGGATCTTTGAAAATTCTGCCACTAAAGAAGTTAAATAGTGGATGAAAATTTGTAAGGAAATCTACCATTTTTGTCGCAGAGAAATACCGTCGGGCACACGGCTTGTCTATTAAATCATTTTTTTAACCGCTAAAGTTACTGATACTGAGTTACAGTTACTGATTACTAACGCTTAGCCTTAACCTCTGGGTCTGAGAAGCATGAATTCGGTTTTGAGATATTTATTTTCTCAAAGAACAAATAGCACAATGGTTTTTTTTTTGTTTTGGATGGGAAATCATCAAATGATTTCTCCCGCTCTGGAAAGCGTGACAGACTTTTACAGTCTAAAACCCACCCGTGTTCCTCCAGTTCAAATTCAAAGTCTCAAATTCACTGACAACTAACACTTGTGGTGGAAAGTCGCTGGTTGAAAGGTCTGGAAGCATGATTTCGGTTTAAAGACATTTATTTTCTCATAGAATGAATTGCACAAGGATTCTTATTGCAATGGTGCAATTATTTATTTTCATCTTACTACCAAAAAACCATGTGTATCTGTAACTAGCTTTTGCTCGCGACTTCGTTCGTGGAGGATTGGTGACGCGGGAGCAATTGACGTACAGTTGTCCGTGTGAGAAGCAGCTAGTCCTGAGGTCGGAACCCGTAGCAATCATAATAATAATAAAGCTGAAGAGTTTGTTTTTAGGGTTCCGAACCTCAAAAGGTAAAAAAGGAACCTTTCCCGTCTGTCGGTCTGTCTGTCCGTGTGTCACCTCCGGTTTTCTCAGAAACGGGTGGCTCTAGCAAGTTGAAATTTATTCCAGATACTGAAGTCTATAGTCCCTATTAGGTGTATAAAAATCAAGGTCCTGAGTCAAAACGATAAAAAGATATGGGCAAATTTAAATTTTTGCGAAAACTTGTAAGCAGGTACCAAAATTTACCTTAATATTCAAATTTTTTTTATTTTTCGGAATTTACCCTTTACTTGTGCTGTAAGACCTTGCTTTTAGTCAAAGTTCACAATTCTAGGTCAACCGGAAGTACCCTATAGGTTTTGGGTCGAAAACCTATATGGTAGTTCCCGTTGACCTAGAATCACGAAATTTGGCAAAAAGTAAGATCTTACAGCACAAATAAAGTAAATTTTGATACTTACAAGTTTTCGCGAAAATATAAATTTGCCCATAACTTTTTGGAACGAAGTTCCTTATCGCGCGTTGCGAAAGGGGGCTAGACGGAAAAAATTAAGACCAAAAGTTGTAACGACACTTTTTGCTACATTGTTGTAAGCCGTGCGGCGTGCGCGTGTTTCTCTGCAGGCAGAGACAGGCCGAGTGCATTGTGTGTGTGTGCGTGTGTATGTATACGTACAATTTTTAAAATTATGTTACAATTCCTTCACTAAAGAAACTTCGTTCCATCCGGGTGTCCCTTGACACCTCTCAAATGTTTTTTATTACAATATGGTACCTACAAATTTGTACGGAACCCTCAGTGGGCGATTCCGACTTTCACGGTTTTTTTCTATATGTTTGAAATCTCTATCTCTGGAACTACCAACCTCAGGCAAAGCTAGTTTTTAATGAAAATACATTTTTGCTTTTGTTTCATTAATAAAATTAATGACATTACATCACATTAACAATTACATTAAATTACAACACAGCACTGCCGATTCCGACAACGCCACATTATCAGCGGTCAGATTTTCGCATACTTTTAATATCTACTAAACGCTTTTACATACTTAGTTGTTATTGTTAATTATATCGTCGCAGACAGTGTCTGACACCGATATCGGACAATTTCTACCGGCGAAGACGCAGTGCGGGGTGAGAGAACCAGCCATTCTTTCACTTGAACACGCTTATTCGCGCTGCCGCCTTCGAGACGTCGGTAATTACTGTATTGTAGTCGTTTGGTGACTCGCGATGGTCATCGATATTCACCAATATCATCGGGCCGATAATAATTATATCGGTTTGTGTGTAGCTGCTAACTTCTCGGAATCGGAAGGTAACTTACAGGATATGGAATCAATAAAAACAAATAAAGATTGTAAAATAAAAGTTGCCTAAGTTACTCCTTATTACATCCGCTACCTGCCAGTGAAAGTCCCGTCAAAATCGGTCCAGCCATTTCAGAGATTAGCGGGAACAAACAGACAGACAGACAGACAGACAAAAATGGTAAAAAATGTTATTTTGGTATATGTACCGTTTATATATTCATATGCATGTAGCAAAAAGCGGTTATTTTAATATTACAAACAGACACTCCAATTTTATTTATATGTATAGATGTATAGATGTATAGATTTTAGTTCTACCAAAAAAGGCCCACAGGCCGGAACAACCTAGCCTAGGGCTAGGTTGTTCCGGCCTGTGGGCCTTTGAAACGCTACCTCCGCCTCCCCCAAATGCAGCGCGACGTATTTATTTACGATGAACTGTCAACCATTTAGCAGAAAATCCATGCCATAGTATTACATATTGCAGTTGATCAAAGGAATTATTTTTGCTTATGTTCGATATTTTTTCCTTAGTTTTAGATACATTTTATGGTAGAATTAAAATTATTAAATAAAATGCCCTGTGTAGGGTAAGTATCCTGTAAGTTGCCTATTGAGCGTTTTCAAATGATCGGATACCGACGCCAACCCGATACCGATATGTTAGCAGCTATACATAAACCGATATAATTATTATCAGCCCTATGATATTGGTGAATATCGATGACCATCGCGAGTCACCCAACGACTACAATACAGTAATTACCAGCGACCATATAGCCCATAGACGCCTAATGCTTGATCTAACGCACCAAAACAATTCTGTCAACTAGCTGGGGTATGAGGAAGCGGGATACTGCGTTCTGATTGGTCCTACCAAGGTCATTACGTCTCACTAGAGATGGGACAGGTTTAAATAAAACACGAAGGTATCGATATTTTTGTTAAAATTGTACATAATAAAATGTTTAGTAATACCTATATTTAATTGGCTTTCTTACTTCCTATTTCTTAATATTTTTTTAACATGTACTTAATGTAATTAATATACTTAAAGTAATTAACATAAAATAAAATAAAACATTTATCTACCTTTTTTGGCTTCTATCTACCTTCTAAGTCAAGGTGTTAAACGGAATACTCACCAAAAGAGGCAAATACATTGTTGGTACTGCTGAACTTAGTAGCCGACGACGGTTTTTCATAGGCATAAAACTATCTTCAGTAAAATGCCGTGAACATATTATACTATGTGTTGATGGGAACCAGTTCTCTCGCTTGGTTGCAATAATCCACTTATTTTTTATATTAGGATCTTGTGGGTACCTAAAATCAATAATCGTTTCACAATTAATTTAATGTCTATTGTAATTAGTGATTCAAAAGATCTTCGTATAAATAGTAGGTGTAGGTTTTTGCTTTATCGAACAATTTTATTTGTGTCATAGGATTTGGTGCATCACTAGTTATGTTTACCAAATAATAGAGGAAAAGAGATAGCTAAAAAATTGCATTCAGAAGAAAGGGACGCCAACATAAAAGACATCAACGAGAGTCCTTGCACCTTTTTTCACCTACAAGTATGACCAGTATAAGATGAACTCCGATAAATAATATCAGAAAATAATTCTAATTATGATTATGTAACTATTAACTTACCGATGAAATGTTATGCCATCCTTACGGAAACTCGAATTTTGGCTATTATTACCACACCAACGTATTGTGCAAGGGGCCATTATAATATTTATTTTCACCAATTTTTATTTAGTAACGCGGAAGTGTTTACGGCTCACAGAAGTGGTCGCAACTGAATCGAAATTTTTGAGTGGTGACCTGTATCAGATCTATAAGTCTGATGTGTTGACAGACATCGGTCGCCTGTTATTAGGCGTCTATGGGTTATATGGTCGCTGGCAATTACCGACGTCTCGAAGTCCGCAGCGCGAATAAGCGTGTTCAAGTGAAAAAATGGCTGGTTCTCTCACCCCACACTGCGTCTTCGCCGGTAGAAATTGTCCTGATATCGGTGTCAGTCACTGTCTGCGACGATATAGTTGACAATAACAACTAAGTATGTAAAAGCGTTTAGTAGGTACTAAACGTATGCAAAAATCTGACCGCCGATATTGTGGCGGTGTCGGAATTTAATGTAATTGTTAATGTGATGTAATCAACTAATTTTATTAATGAAACAAAAGCAAAAATGTATTTTCATTCAAAACTAGCTTTGCCTGAGGCTGGTAGTTCCAGAGATAGAGATTTCAAACATACACAACATGTAACGGAAAGGGTATATCCATCCCAAAGGCACGGCTTCTTTTTTTTTTTCTTTAGATGATATCAAACGATATTGGAAGGGTTTTTAAATCCTATCTCTACATGTTCGGAACTTATGAGAATTTTTAATACATTGATATCAGAAACCGAACTTTTCAAATTGAAATAAACACATCACTCGGACAGATTTATCGTGATATTGGCAAGTAACGTGGAAAGTTATTGACCTACGTAGTGCGGTGACACGTTTGTTATGATTTGAATTTAAGAAACATAATTATGAAACCGAAAATTGGGTAAGTATCAATTCTTTGAGTATTTTATTTTGAGCTGAAACTATGTATAGTGATTCTATACCAGCTGTTATCTTTAGTGCTTAAGGATAGCAATAGGGCTTCCGTTACATCCTGTATAAAAACCGGACAAGTGCGAGTCGGAATCGCCCACTGAAGGTTCCGTACAAATTTGTGGGTAACATATTGTAATAAAAAAGTTATGGGCAAATTTAGAACGAAAACTTGTAAGTATCAAAATTTACTTTAATTTTCAACTTTTTATTTTTGGAAGTTTGTGCTGTAAGATCTTAATTACATTTATTTTCTCAAAGAACGAATTGCACAAAGGTTCCTATTGCAAGCAATAGGAACCCTTGTGCAATTTGTTCTTTGAGAAAATAAATGTCTTTAAACCGAAATCATGCTTCCAGACCTTTCAACCAGCGACTTTCCACACAAGTGTTAGTTGTCATTGAATTTGAGAATTTGAATTTGAACTGAAGGAGCACGGGTGGGTTTTAGTCAGTAAAAGTCTGACACGCTCTCCAGAGCGGGAGAAATCAGTTGATGATTTTCCATCCAAAAAAAACCATTGTGCAATTTGTTCTTTGAGAAAATAAATATCTCTAAACCGAATTCATGCTTCTCAGACCCAGTTAGTTATCAGTAACTTTAAAAAATTGATTTAGCAGACAAGACGTGTGCCCGACGGTATTTCTGTGCGACAAAAATGGTAGATTTCTGTACAAATTTTCATCCACTATTTAACTTCTTTAGTGGCAGAATTTTCAAAGATCCTGAATTTCAGATTTTTATAAAGTAGAATCGACTAAAAATGGTTGTGCTGTTTCGCTTATACTGTAACCAAATTCTTTTGTTTTTAATGTTTGCCACCGCTCATAAAGAACCGTAAATATTGTGTAAAGCAATATGAAGAAACAATTGCCGTACTTTATTGTCTAGTGACGTACCACCTATAACCGCGATCTCTCGCGTCCGACCCTGGTCCAGGCCATGGTACGGAGCGAGAGGGCATGGCTGGCAGTCGCCTCCTTCAGCGAAGCAGTTATGCTCGCAAAGAGGGAGGCGGCGCACGTGAGGGAGATGCAGTACATGCGCCCTCACAGCCGTGGCCTTCGCAGGAGACGCCCTGGGCGTCGGGAATCCCAGGCTGATTCCCGGCCACCGTAGGCACGGGCTTGCGGACGGCGAGTAATGGGTACCTCGCTGTCCGGTAAGGACCAAGCCCGGGTCGACGGCGCGTTGTGTTCCACGCGCGCCTCAAAGAGATGTCAGCAGCAACAGAGGGGCCCGCAAGGGCCGATGCCTGCCGGGGGTGCGGGTTGTTCGAAAGAGATACCGCCGCCCCTGGCACACAGGCAACTGAGGGAACACGGGTGGGTTTTAGTCAGTAAAAGTCTGACACGCCCTCCCGCTCCACCCAGAGCGGGAGAAGTTATTTGATGATTTCCCACTCAGAAAAAAAAAAAAAAAAAATTGTCTAGTGACGTACCACCTATAATTTATCGCTCCAGCTATAATTTATCGAATCTATTATTTTAGGACATCAAAATTAATTTTGTATATATTTTTTATCCGTCCCCGGTCTTGTCGGATTACCGACCCATTGGACCATTTACCAAGACAAAAGTGGCATAGATCCATGTATATGGCATAGATACGATACGATACGTCTTTGACGAACTTGATTGGGAACATGAGCACCAAGTTATACTGTTAGCGCATAACCACTGCCTTCACACGGCGCTATTTTTCAAGCTCATTATAATATTTTATCGTATAGTGACAGTGACTTTTGGTATTCAAAACTGAAAGTTGTTCACTCAGAGCCAATATGATAAAAAAAACAACCGACATCCAAAAAAAAGACTAAAAAAAACACTAAAAAGTGAAAAATAACTTTAATTTCGGAAGGCGGTGACCAAAAATGAAAATACATATCCAAAGTCACCGCCTTCCGAAATTAAAGTTATTTTTCACTTTGTAGTGTTTTTTTTGTTTTTTTTGGATGTTGGTTGTTTTTTTTTTTAAGTTTTTATTTTTCACTTTTTAGAGGTTCACATGTGCTTACCCCTTCACACCGTCCCGGCGTGATGTTATGTTACGAAGTGGTGTAAACAATAGACAGACATGAGATTTCTGCAATTCCAGTCCATCTGCTATCATTTATTGAGGAGTTCCGTTGCCTATCTCCGAAGTTCTTCATCAGATCTTCACCAAATTGAAATAAGACCACTCCTAGGAAGTACTCTTCCAAAAACTATCCAAATCACTTTAAGTGTGCCTATAAAATTTGAAGAGTTCTCTCTATTTCTCCAGGATCCCATCATCAAATCCTGACTTGATGATCATGGGACCACCTGGGAAGTATACCCTTTCAAAAAAAAAAAAAAAAAATCCAAATCGGTCCAGCCATCTTTGAGCAATCGGGGAACATACATAAAAAAAAGGTTCCGACGAATTGAGAACCTCCTCCTTTTGGAAGTCGGTTAAAAATCACCGATTCTAGAAAATATGTTGTCTTGCTACACACTGCGGACAAATTGTTTACCATGTGATATTAATGTAGGATGATAGTAGCGAAGACAGTTCGGTGGAGAGTCCATAGTTGATATGGATGAATCTGATTTATAAAATCTTAGAAAAATGTGTTTTGTACAAACTTCTTCATAAACGACGATAAAACAATACATACGCGCTCACTCGACTATTATTTTATCGATAATAATTTTTAATGTGTCTAACACTATTTTAAGATGACAATTAAACGTCATCATATTTACTAGAAATAATCACATTTTCGAAAACAATTTTATGAATACCATACTATACCTAATATAATTACTAGATATATTTTGTGAGTTATCCCGATTTCATAATTTAATTTGTTATTATTTTATTAGATTTTTTGTACAGGCGCAGGGTGAGCGAGTTTTTGAAAATTATGACACAGGTCCACCCTCGACGACCACACTGGTCCCAAATTAAAAAAAAAGTGGACATTGATAGTAGACCGCTGATATTTTTTTTTATTGTTGATACAATGATAACAGATAAGGCAAAAAAATATTATTGTCCTACTTCAAATACTTTTCTGTAAAAAAAATATTTCTTTTTTTTTTGTATGGGAGCGATTACATTTTACTCAATTTCTCAAAAACTTTAAGCGATGTCGAGATGGCAATCACATATGTTAGAAAACTAATAATTCTGAGTATTTGGCTCGAAGAAACTTATTGCTTATCTCTGCGTACTTTCGAGATAATAGTGACAGAAAATAACATTTTTTTTTAATGTTAATTTTTTGCTTTTTTTTAATCATAGCCTTACTTTAGCACATAATTATAATGTATGCGTAATGTCAAATAAGTAAAAAGAGACTTCTCTGTAAAAGAGGTTATGGGGGCTCACTAATGACTGAAAAGCTATGACCTTTCTGAAGGAGTACTTTCATCAGTTCTAAAAAACAATCAAAATGAAGACATATTAAGCTGCAAACATAAAGTTGAATATGTTCACAAACGATTCTGAAAAAATATTATGGTGAAAGATTAATATTTGGGTCTATATTCTCTTGAGAAATCTCTATTTCCTCGTTTTCCAACGAAAGCAATTCATTGTTCAAGATCAAAGCAAAACAACTGTTTATGTAAACGAGCAAACTTTGGTTTGATATGGCTGATGTAAGGATCTGAGCTAATTAGAAAGCTGTGGATAATGTCTAAATTAGTCTGAACTCTACCGATTTTTCTTGTATGTGCCATTCTAACATTCCGGAAATCTTTATTCCTCGCTTCGGAAGCTTCTTCGGAAAGCATACCTATCGGAATAAAGGAGAAATTTTCACAAATATCAGCACCGTGTATCAACAATTTATGGACACTTGAAGGCATGTAATACCATGGATATAAGTTTACATATAGCATTGCTGTTTCTTTACAATATTCCCTAAACAAGTTGGTATTAATAAGTTGACCAGATGAAATTGTTTGTAAAATGACTGCAAATCTCTTGATTAAATCAGGGTGGATACCCGTTATTTCAGCAGATACTTCATAATTTTCAAAAAACCTTCTTGCCGTGTTACCGTCATTGGTTGTACCAAATCCCTGTTTTACTATGTCAATTAACAAACCAGTTCTTTCCCGGAATTCTTCTTGTGTCAAATTCTTTTTAATTTCTTTTAACAATTTATCTTCTTTTCGTGCAGCCCACTTTTTGAAGTCTAAGTTGTACGAAATGTGTAAAATACATTCCATACATCTTATCCACATATGAAGCGAAGACAGACCATATTTATACATATCTTCTCTGATGAGTCTTTTGGATACAAAGTCCAAGTCATTCATTTTGCTAGGTGGGGTATTGCAAATATTACAAACAGCTGCAGAAGAAGTATTGGAAATCACAGTAGAAATTTTCCCATCAATCATAGTCATGTACAAATCATGTTTAATTTCAAAATTATCTACAATTGTGGGAACAAGATTACGAATTTCTTCCTCTAAGGATGCACTTTCCTTCTTTATCAATTCATTTGTTTCTTTTGCAAATATAAAGCCAATTGGACGACAATAGTTTGTTGAAGAGGGAGCAGGATTTTGCCACAAGATAGTACCACTCTCTTCTTCCAAACGAAGCGGAACCAAACTAATCATGAAAACTGAAGAATCGTCAATTTTAGTGTCGGAGTGTGACTTTTGTTTATAATTACTTTGAGAAGATGACCCGTCAAAACCCCATTTGCTTATTAGTTTTAGCGATTTTTTGTCGGCAGAGTTGTGCTGAATTGTTTTTAATATCCTATTAGTTGTCAAATCTAGAAGCGATTGAAGTCTTATCTTAGCATCAGATTCAGTTACAGTTATGTCTGACTCTGGAGGATAACAAGTTTTTTTAGCTTCCAGGAGCTTTTGATAGGATGGAAGACCATACATTTTCTCTGAAGCAAGAATAGTTCTTAAATTTCGATATTGCCATTTTGACAAATTTGTTGAGGTGTAAAGCGCTAACGTTTTATCATCTGGTAAACACGGTTTGTCAGTCTTTTTAGCGAATAGTACATCACATACCATCTCACATTTTTCCTTGTTTTGGCTGAGTTCGTTTAATATAGCTGCTAATTTTGTTTTTTTAGACTCTTTTAATTTGGCACATAAAGCATAAACTAATTCCTCCTCTGTGTGATCTAGAAGTGTTAGAGAACGCCTTTTCTTCTGTTTATCAGATATATCAACAAATGGTTTTTTACTTGTACCATAACTTAATTGATGAGTATCCACTTGCGTTTCGAAATTTGGAATTACTTCCTCGGCAACTTTAAAAATGCTGCTTAAATCGATATTTTGACATTTTGGCCAAACTATTTGGGATTGTAACCAGTCTGAATTTTTGTTAAGAAAGGTCTTTTGAGCTCTACTGGAAGCAGACCATCTTTTTGAGATATTACTTGAAAAATTACGACAAAATAATTTAATATTACTCAAATCTTCGGAAGACAATTCAACACCAATACGTTCAATAAGGGCATTAAATAAAAATTCGACATTTTTAAAACCACCTCCTGATTTAAGAACAACGTATAAGTCTAAGTTGGTGACAAATGCGGACATATTATAATTTTAAGGAAAATTGAAAACAAATTAGAATCAAAGATATCAAAGACAAAGTGACTTTGATTTTAACAAAAAAAATTACGAAAACAAATTCGACGAAAGAAAGACAAACAAAAATTATTTGATTTTAAAATCCAAAGATTCAAAATACAACAATAACAAAACAAACAAACAACAAGCATTTCTTCAAGCGCACAGAAAAAATAAGGACACGTCTTATCGCAACCACATTTAGTTGTACACTGAGTGAGGTGTACGCGCGTGTTAGATTGTTAATTTTATAGGAAAATAACTATTGTAATGATGTTAAATCACATTAAGAACTTGAATAAAAAAACAATGACACTGTCACTGTCATACGATAGGTGATCTTGATTTAAGATAACATTCAATTTCAGCATTATTTAATTATTCTATTCTCATTGAATATGTAATTATTAGTTCCTGAATTGATCCATAAACATTTGATTTATGTTAATAGTCCAGTCTTTTGAGTCATAACTCAAAAGACTAGATTCCACAAACCAAAGTTTCAATCTGTGGTTTTGCATAATCAAAATAAATGCTATTTAAACATAATGTTATAAATTGATCATGTAATAATGTATAGTATGATGCTTTAATGTTTCTTAGATTTTACGTTGCAATTTCTATGTACCTAGTTATTTCTAAGCCATTTTCGGAACTTTCAAGTCATATTAACATTTTATAATTGTACCTAAAGATAACCTGTTATATACTAACATAATTTCTAAATTACCTTAATAAGTTTTAAAACAGTTCCACTACATATTATTTGTTTAATATTACTCTTGTAAGAATTTATTAAGCCAAAACTGTTTGAAGCCCTGTGATTGGTGGATACTAATATCTTATAAAACCTTGCCTTAAACATTATAAATATACTCTAGCTATATTGCTAAACTATCTCATTAAGTTTTAAAGTATTCTCAAAACTTAACTCTTGTGTAATAATAACGAATAAAATAGATAATCAGCCAAAATTGTATAACGCTCTCTGATTGGTCGAAAATGACAGATTCAGTTTGAAATTTGTGAAGGCTATAAAAGGGCTTGTAACCAACGGCGGGTTGGACTCTTTACGCTAGCTGTCGAACGGTAAGTACACTCTGGTGTCTGTCGTAATATTAAGCTGCTAAGGGTCCTACCGCCAAAGGGAGATAGTACACTGAGAAGTGGAAACTCCGGCTGGTAAGCCAAAGAGGGTTAGTACGTGGCAACGCGGAAGCCCTGGCCAAATTAGTCAAGAACGTTCTGAGCTAACTGTTCGACGATACCGACCCTAACCAGGTCCTACGTCCGTCATTATTAAGTTGCCTTAAAGTATCTTGCTATTACCGTTGAGTCTTGAAAATACTGAGTTGTGAAGCAGAAGTTCTGCACCAATTGTTTAAAGATGAGTATTGTTTCTCTATAACCATATTCCTTAGTTTAGTATGTAAAACTCTGGTATCACCCGTGTTACAGGTACTGATCTTAATTGGCTAAAATGTATTAAAGTATGTGAAAACATAATAATGTGTTTCTATAGTTCTGTCCATTATAAACGTGTTAAAAAGTATCTTGTGTATTGAATTTATGAATCATTTAAAATATATGAAAGGTAAAATGATACTCAAGTATTTTATTGATTTCTTACAATTATTCCCTCAATGTACTAGGTCTCATTGAAATGCTTAAAAATAGGTTCAATCCCTATTTTTAATATTTAATACTGTGCTTTTGAGACATTCGATTAAATCTGGTTTCCATTTCTCTTTTACGCGCGATTCGTGACCGTATTACGTTACGTCATGAGAGGCGGCCATCTTGTTATCCCGGCAAACTCGCGTCGAAGCTCCATTTTGCTGGCCAGCGGACCTATTGCGATATGAGTAAGGCTATGATTAAAAAAAAGCGAACAATTAACATTAAAAAAAATTGTTATTTTCTGTCACTATTATCTCGAAAGTACGCAGAGATAAGCAATAAGTTTCTTCGAGCCAAATACTCAGAATTATTAGTTTTCTAACATATGTGAATGCCATCTCGACATCGCTTAAGGTTTTTGAGAAATTGAGTAAAATGTAATCACTCCCATACAAAAAAAAAAGAAATATTTTTTATAGAGAAAAGTATTTGAAGTAGGACAATAATATTTTTTTGCCTTATCTGTTATCATTATATCAACAATAAAAAAAAATATCAGCGGTCTACTATCAATGTCCACTTTTTTTTAATTTGGGACCAGTGTGCGACGTCCCGCAGGACTGAGCGCGAGCCGATTTAGCCTTATTTACTATTTATAAACTAAAAATTTCAACCTTTAAATTACATCCTAAATACGATTCCCTCATCGTACATGTAATTTTCACATTATTGTGTGCTGTTATTAGGAAATGAGACGGAAAATGGTTTCGAAATCGACCCTGCTTCGGATTTTTTTTCATCGAGCAAATTGCAATTTATCGTGTTTTGAACCTTTAATTTCCCTCAAATAAGGATCTATCTATGACATATATTTTTTTCAGGGCCTACATACACGAATTTGATCATTTAATCTTGATTTTGAAACAGGAAATTTCGGATAACCCCCGTTAAGGTTTCGCGCAGACAAGCGCGACACGACGCGCGGTGCGTCGCGATTCTGGTAGAACAAATTCCAGAAAGATTTTTCATAGACATTGTTTTACTAGTGTTGATGTCCTGCCGCGCTATCGCGTCGCACCAGTAGGTTGGGACAAACTTAAGGAGGAATGCGAAACAACTTGTTACCTACTTAAGGCAGTTGTTTCGCTCTCTTCCAATGGTACTTTACCATTGTTTTTAAATTTTTCTTCAAAATGTGTGGAACTATGGAGTGTGGAACTATGAATGAAACGGTAATGCTGAAAGAGATAGAATATTTGCGTGTTGTCTGAAGGAAAAATAAAATACACCTACATGAATAGACGGTGGTTGTCTGTAGTTTCTGCCACTCTTCTTCCTAAGGGAAGAGGCGTGAGGTTATCTATTATGTACAGTCACCAAAAGAGATAAGTACCCAGGGTTGTTGGATATAGTTGAAGAAACCGATGGATGTTATCTAACAAAATTTCATTGAATTGTTAAAAATTAACGTTTCTCAAATTACACATAATTCAAAAACCTCCATGGGTTTCTTACTAAACTTCAACTATATCCAACGACCCTGGTGGCTTATCTCTTTTAGTGACTGCACATAATTGTGTTAAAAGATGGTGCGAGAGAAAAGTTTTTAGTCTCTTTTTAGTTATGGTTGTGTTTTATCTGTTCCCACACCAATTCACACACCACTACTTGCTATGTAAACAACTGTGACGGAAGTTATATAACATCATCAAGCTACACGAAGTGGATTAAATAATTACGTTTTGTCGAATACCTACTCCGACATTGATAGAAACAAATAAAGAAAATAATAATTAAGAAAAAGAAGATAATGAAAACGATACATTATGGTGATCGATGTCTTTTATTTATAAAAAAAAATATCAATAATTTATTGAAAAGTTGTGCTATCATCATTGGAGGTGGCGCAAAACCTTTTCTTCTTCCATTCTGACATGAATGTCAACCGTCACGCTTTCATTCACTCCCTTCTATTTCATAACATTCACAATCCAATCTATCAGAAAATTTTCAAAATTCTAAGCCAAAAGACCTCCATGGGTTTCTTACTAAACTTCAACTATATCCAACGACCCTGGTGGCTTATCTCTTTTAGTGACTGCACATAATTGTGTTAAAAGATGGTGCGAGAGAAAAGTTTTTAGTCTCTTTTTAGTTATGGTTGTGTTTTATCTGTTCCCACACCAATTCACACACCACTACTTGCTATGTAAACAACTGTGACGGAAGTTATATAACATCATCAAGCTACACGAAGTGGATTAAATAATTACGTTTTGTCGAATACCTACTCCGACATTGATAGAAACAAATAAAGAAAATAATAATTAAGAAAAAGAAGATAATGAAAACGATACATTATGGTGATCGATGTCTTTTATTTATAAAAAAAAATATCAATAATTTATTGAAAAGTTGTGCTATCATCATTGGAGGTGGCGCAAAACCTTTTCTTCTTCCATTCTGACATGAATGTCAACCGTCACGCTTTCATTCACTCCCTTCTATTTCATAACATTCACAATCCAATCTATCAGAAAATTTTCAAAATTCTAAGCCAAAAGAAAAAGAAAATTGACTTTGATAATACTCCCCTCCGTTTCCTAGATCGCGTATAGTCGATACCGTCTTGCCTCGCCTCTTGGCTGTAGGCTGTATGCTAGTAGCTCCTTTGCCTCCCTTGCAATACCACGCTGGCGTTTGACGCACGGAATGGCGCGAACACGCGATGAACATTTTTGACGACAAAAAAATAAATTAGCAGTTCTTTTATTGAAAAATTTCAATTCGATCACGCGAATGTGATATTATGGGTGTTTGTGTGATTAAAAGAAGGATAAAACAAAATAATTGTGAAAATTAACATCGAAAGTGAATGTAATTAATGAAAAAAATTTTTTGCTCTTTGGTCAATGTAAAATATCGTAAATGAACGCGTAAACGAATTAAAACAGAAACCATTTGTGTGTCTATCTACCTATCTCCTAAATTCACAGCGACTTATTGAAAATTGCTAAATGCTCCCCCCCTATCAATTGCATCTGTAAATAAAATAGTGTTTATTTAGATTTAGGCTTTTGATGACGTTGCCTTCATCTATTTCATAACTGAATACAATGTGTCACGCTGCCTTGCCGGCTATAGATTTGTAATCTTTAGTGGTTGTAATCTTAAAAGAAAATATGTTGTAATTACATGCTGCAACATTTCACAACATTTTTCTAGGCAGGTAGGTACGACGAACCCTTTTCTCTACTAGTAGAGTCGCCGGGAAAAGGACTGTTCTTATACTTACTATTAGGCCATTTTTTTCCACGACTTCCGAAATTAAAGTTATTTTTAATTTTGTAGTTTATTTTTTGGTAGTCGGTCGGTTCTTTTTTGTTTTTCCTTTTTAGTTGTGGTCCCTACCACACAAAATTGTATACCTTCACTTGCTAAGTAAATTACAGTGACAGGGAATTATATTAATATCCTCGACATAAACTAAGTGGAAAACATACGTAAGTATTATTGAAGCTAACTCACAACAACTAATCAAAACTGGACCAAATTTATAAGGGAACACTCGGTAAGTACCTAAACAATTTCAAACCAAAGACTTTTCACATCGGTTTATAAATAATGGAAAAAAAACGAACGTAAAAAAAATAACAACCGTACTGAGAATCTCCTCCTTTTAGGTAATTCGGTTAAAAAGAAACTCACCTTTATATAAAAACCTAAATATTAAGTCATAATTTAAGTACTTTTCTCATAATTGCCTGACAGTATTTTATCACTGTTTATACTTACTCGTAAGATGATTTGCTGAAAAAGTCTTTAAATAAAAATAAACAAAATAAAATAAATTTATTATTTATTTATTTATACCAACCTTTAAAATTTCACGGTGTATACTCGTATACACCGTGAAATTTTAAAGGTTGTTTTCCTGCGGCAGAACAACTTGCCATAAGGAGTACTTTCGAAGTCATCAACTCGATAAAACACTACTCAATAGTAACACTAGAGGTAACTTGTAGGTACTACTCGAATCGCACGCACCGCCGTCAAAGGGAACAGCGATGCATGAATGTTCAAAACAAAATAAACTCTCGCAAGTAGTGATTTTTCACACTGGTTAATCTGGCATTTTTTGTTTCTATTATTTTATTTGTTTAAAAAACGATTGTATTACCAAGACAAAACCATTTCGCTGCGGGAAAACAACCATTAAAATTTCACAGTGTATATTTGCATTTGCTATAAAGAACCGCCGTATTTCATGAAAAAGTCATTAAACTAAAAATAAACAAAAATAAATTTATTATTTATTTATTTATTCTCGTAAGATGATTTGCTTGAAAGAACCCGGGTTCCTCTCGCAAAAACGAGACGTAGTTATACGTACAAACGAGATAGAAAGAAAATTGACTCAAAAATTCCAAAACGATTGGATATTCGGCAACTCATGAAATATATGGAGCAATCAGAAGCAATATTCCCGAAACATATCCGCAATTTATTGTTGTTGCTCCAGATTGCTCCACTTAATTGATCCATTAGTGTTGCCGAGCAATAATTGCTCAAAAAATTGCCCGTGTAAGAGCACCTTTAGAATAGACGCATCGGACAATTGAAAAATCAGCTTTTTCAATGCAATCTTAGAAATTATATCGTTAGTCTTATACAAAAATCATCGCCCGCCAATCGATATTCCTAACTAATAATTCACATGAGCTGTATATCCGCCGTGTGTCATGAAATATGTATACCGATGCATCGGACACAGCCTATTAATAGCCAGCTTTTCCGCTGTAGTTGAATGTCATCGAGTTGGAAGGCTGTTTTGATCATAGGCTAGGATATATTAGTGGGTTTTGTTTGAAAACTTTTTGATTGTATGTGGGTAACGTAAGACAATTTTATTGAAGTGAATATTCATTCTTGAAGTGTGAAAGGGAATCGGGCGATAGACAGAATAATAAACGGGAAATACCTGATATTAAATTCGAAAATAACGGTTCAGAAGGTTGCAGACAAAACATTCCAAAACTACCCTAGACTGTAAGCATCGTAGACTCACAATAGAACCTAACTAAACAAAAAATATATATATCAGAAGCAAGTACTCACCTATAGAGCTTAAAAGCTAAGTACATATAGAGTCTATCTAGGTATCTAACGAAAATCTTTTATTTGTGTTTTAACTTATGTTAGAAATGAAGTTTGATGACTACGAAAGCCTCGTAAACCTTCAAGACATCTATTTAAAGTTAGGTCTAAGAATATTTTATATTTTTATATTCACCCACAGAAATCTACCTAAAACTTAGTCTAGCAGGCTTTCGTGACCCAGGGCAATTTCGTATTAGACACCATTAAAACATACAATGTCATAAACTTTCAAGGCATGCGCCACGCCTGTCAAAATCAAAAGACAGACACAATAAAAGTAGATCATTATTCTTGCGTTAGGTTCTAAATTAGTATACAGAGTGGCAGGGACATCGACGAGCAACCTCTTTTTCAGGGCTTCAGTACGTCATTCTGTCGTCGGTTATAAAAGTGAAAACTTGAAAAATGACGTGTGTATTTTTTGGATCGTCAGGAAATATTTTATTGGGCAGGAAATACTTTTAAATGAAGTGTATTTTAATTCATTATTATAAACTACTACTACAATTACCTACAATTTACATTCAATGCGCTAAAAAAAAATTGGCAGCTATTTTATCAAATAGGTAAAATTCTTTTATTACATGTAATGATAATACTGATCAAGCTCAACTAAAACTAACTTATAAAACTAACTAAAGGCCGATTCCTATAATTTACGAACAGTTGTTGGTTAAAATTAAGACTCCTGTATCTTTACCTGTTATAAATCAAATACCTAATAGATTTGCATGGTAGACCCTCCCATATGGAAGTAACTACCACAGGTAAAATTAGCTTAGGAAACTATTTATTTGCTCAGTTTGGATATAAAAAATGCTACCATTGGTAAGCAAAACGATCCGTTTTTGTTTATAGGAATCGAGCATTAATATACAGAGGTGTCGGTAACGGTGTCGCGAGTTCAATTGTTTTTCCCATCTCAAAAATTGCCCAACGCGCCTAAAGATGTTTTCACTTAAAAAAACAATGAATAACTTGTACCATACACATTGATCGCGTAAATATTGCATTTTTCTATGAAACTGCAGGGTTTTTTTTTATAACAGACGGAAAATTGCTGCGTTACGATCTAGAATCATGTGCTACATTCATGTCCCTGCCACTCTGTTTGTATATACAAGGTGAATTTTTAGTCACCGTTTAAATTTTGCAGGGTGTTTAGTACCCATGAAATTTAACAACTTTCTCTCAAAAAATAAATCGAATGCAAAATCATTAGTCAGCTGATTTTGTATGGGAGGCCCGATTTTTTTTTCGTATTTTGGCCCTTTGTTTCTTGGAGGAAGTTGTTCAATTTACTATCACCCTGAAAAATTTCAACGGTGACTAAAAATTCACCTTGTATAGGCAGCTATATTATATATAAAAGTGTCTTAAAAGACACAGACACGTCTTGTGTCTGTGTCTTTTAAGACACTTTAACACAGAAATAAAATAATTTCATTTCAATATTAGATTTCCATTTTCATTGGATTTTCCAAGTTTCTAATAGCAACTTATCTTTCTGAAGACATTACTCTTGGTGTTTGGATTTGCCAAGATTGTGTTAAAAACGTTTATTGATTCTTAGATTCAGCCTTCAATGTTGAGGATATCTGGCTCTCTGAATGCAATTATTGAAACTACTTATCGCCATTGCCCTACCCCTATCCTAATTTGTTCGGGGTCTCCGCAATAATAATGTATTTTTCTTCCATACTTCCTTATTAGTCGTCATCTTGATAGTCACACCCATATCATCTCTCACACAGTCCATCGATCGTTTCTTTGGTTTTCCTCTCTAATATCCTCTACATTCATTCTCAAAACTTTCCTCACGATACTTTCCTCATTCCGCATCACATACATACCATGACAACCGATTTCTGCATGACTTTTCAGTTACTGGCGTCCACTTTCAGGCTTCCTCAAAAGTTAAATTTAAAAAATCCCCGGCAACCAAAAGCCTCCAAAAATTGAAAAAAAAACGGCAAAGTGCCAGTTGGACTCGCACACGAAGGGTTCTGTACCACAACGCAAAAATGTTTTTTGTATGGGGATCTCTTTAATTGTTAACTTTATTTTATTTTTTATTATTTGTTGTTACACGTTGTTTCACATTTTGTGAAAATTTCAACTGTCTACATATTACGGATCATGAGATACAGCCCGCTGACAGACATATGGACGGATGGACAGCGGAGGCTTAGTAATAAGTTTTCCAAAAAAGATGATGTATTGGCTCGTTTAAAAATATAAGTTGTAATATTCTGATCAAAGCGTCGTCGTATCAGGGGTTATTAAAACGTTTTATAGCTAGCTAAGTTACATACCTAAATACTCGCACTTGCGTTATTAATATTTGTTCAAAGCTATAGTTAGCATTAAGGCTTCTACAAACGGTCGCGACATACGAGATGTAGGTCGAACTCAGACAGGCGCTTTACTTTGTGTAAATTATTTCATCCCCACAGCTCTTAAAACGATGAAGGAAAACATCGTGAGAAAACCGGCATGTCCTACAACAAACAAAATTGAAGACATATGACATTACGGCCCGCACCCTCGCACAGAGAGGAGGCCTGTGTCCCAGCAGTGGGACCATTATAGGCTGATTTATGAAACAGGCGCGACGCGATACTCGTAGAACAATTTCCAATATGTGGATGACTGATGTTTTTTTTGGTTTGACGTTTTCTAAAAATGAAACCTAGCTAGATCGATTTATCGCCCCCGAAACTCGTTGCATACTAAATTTCGAGAAAATCGTTGGAACCGTTTCCGAGATTCAGATTATATACAGGATAAGTTTTTATCCCGTGCGCAAACTGTAACCATGAATTCAGCATATCAAGCAGCAAGAAATTTTACGTCGGATTTACAAAAAAATCTGCTGTTTCATAGAAAAGTGCAATACCTACGCGGTCAAAATGTAAGGAACAGCTGATTTTTTTTGTATTACCGACGAAAAATTTCTTGCTGCTTGATATGCTGAATTCATGGTTACAGTTTGCGCACTGGATAAAAACTTATACTGTATATACAAGAATTGCTCGTTTAAAGGTATTCGATGAAAACTACATGGAAATTGTTCTACAAGTGTCGCTTCGCGCCTGTTTGTAGAAGCCTTTACCGTTTCACGCTAACGACTTGGAACAACAAACTGGAGTGGTAATTAGGGATTCTCTTTGCCAGAAAGCAATTTTTAACGTAGTAACATATGTGTACCCGACGAAGAAAAGCAGGAGGTTCTTAAGTCGACGCGTATACGTATATATAACTTTTTACTGAGTTCCCATTTAAAGTTGAAAACAAAATCCATCCCTAAGTATAGAAACAAATATCCCAAAAAAACATTTTTTTAAATAAAAAATCAAACCGAAAAAAAGAAAACAATCAACAATTAAGATCAATCAAGCTGCCATTATCTGATTGGCGCCATTATGTTTGTTTATTATTTAGGCTACGATGGGACGGACACGCTATGCGTAAAAGCCCCTATAAACAAATAAAAAAAAAGCGGCCAAGTGCGAGTCGGACTCGCCCATGTAGGGTCCCGTAGCAGCAAGTAACATAATATAAAAGTTCTTGTAGTTCATTGTAACTTTGATCGATGTTTTAATAATTATACTTAGGTGCTCCTATTACAGATTTATTATTAGAAAATAATGGTTCACGGTGTATGCATAAGGTTTATGTTTATTAAATTAAATGCTTTTTTTTTATATTTGAGTTGATTGAATGAAAGGTAAATTGCGGTTTACGATTTATGACGTATTAAAAAAAAATTACTTACTAGATCTCGTTCAAACCAATTTTCGGTGGAAGTTTATATGGTAATGTACATCATATTTTTATTTTTAGTTTTATCATTCTCTTAATTTAGAAGTTACAAGGGGGGACACACATTTTACCACTTTGGAAGTGTCTCTCGCGCAAACTATTCATCATATCAGCCGAGAGACGTCCACTGCTGGACATAAGCCTCCCCCAAAAGGGCGGGATTTGACATAATCGCCACGCTTGGTAGGCGGGTTGGCGATCACAGTACGGTGGTAAAATGCAAAGAGAACGCTGCTGCCCATTCTCTAGTAAGTCACTTAGTCGCCTTCTACGACACCCACGGGAAGAAATGGGATGATGGTATTCTTTTACGTCCGGCACGTCCACACGGAACACGCCCCCCGGAGTGCTTACGTAATACTTGAATGCCCCCCTGCCAGTATTCAGGTACCTTCACCTCCCTACTTAATAAAAGACATTGTTGAGAATATTTCTATTACAAATTGGTTTATTTTTTGCTTTAAATTTTTTTGGAAAAGTTTTTTTGTAGAATATTTGCAGCCCACACTGCAAAACTGTGGGGTTACACACTAACAGTAAGAATGGCTTTCATTCGCTGCTGAGCAAACAATTTTTTTCGAACATATGAAGCAATGGATTAGCAATTTCTTTCAAAATTATTTAGATTATGATTGATAGTGTGTTACGAAATGCGGGTGAAGTGCATCCTACTGTGTTTATTCTTTCCATTTTTTGGTGTTTTCTTTTTTCATCATCTTCCATCGAATCGTTAGGTTCTTCGAACTTTTCATAAAAAGAATAAGCATGCAAAACCAGTCCAAAATTAAGCTAAAAGAATCTGCTACAGCATACAATTTTAAAAATTAAATTATAATTTGATACTTAGACAAAATATAATTAAATTATGATATTAGTATCATAATTTAATTATATTTTGTCTAAGTATCAAATTATAACCAAACTAAACCAAACCAAACTAAATCTAGGGTTTGTCTTTTTCCCACAACCAGACACAAAGTAAGCTAACAGAATCTGCCACAGTATACCAACAGACAGTTAATAAAATACAGGCAAAATAAAATGAGATAAAACCAAAGACAATACAAAAATGAATGGTGAAGTGGTTTCGGAGTCTCCACGACTGTGGGAGAGACTGGGCTGCGCACGCGGCGTATGCGCGAGGCTGTGCAGACGACGAGGGAGGGCAAGAGTCGCACCCATGCATAATGGAAATAATAGTACCAGGTAAGTACTTTATTATTATTTTGTGATTTATTGTCTTTATTTCAGAACATACACATATAAATTACATTTTTAAATATTAGAATATAAAATATATAAAAACACTTCGCTGACCCGGCAAACGTTGTTTTGCCTTATAAATTATTTAGGGTGAACAACCCTTATCACTTAGGGGTATGGAAAATAGATAGTAGCCGATTCTCAGACCTACTGAATACGCATATAAAATTTGGTAAAAATCGATAAAGCCGTTTTGGAGGAGTACGGTAATTAACATTGTGACATGGAAATTTTATATATTAGATTTAAAAATATAAAAAAAATATTTATTAAAATATTATTCAATAAAAAATGATTTATTGTATTATTATGATTTCAAAATTTAGATTAACTAAAACTAGCATGTCATTTCTAATAAAGAGTATCCGCTTCTATAACAAGTTGCCAAAGTCGGTTACAGAACTTAGCGATGGAAAGTTTAAAACTATGAGTTTTAAACGTGTCCTCATTAAAAAAAGCATATTATAAGATAAAAGACTACGTTGAAGACAGGGAAGTTTGGCATTAATTCGTTCTGCACATGTGGCTTCCCTGGTACCTCATTAACAGCATAACTATGTGAAATTCTATTCACTGCTCCCAAATTACAATGTTAATTTTTATTTATTACAATTTCTGACATATTCTCGTCATTATTTGAAATTATACATCAATTTTAAAATATCGACTATTTATTATTGATTGTGATGGAAATCATGTCACTTGGTTCAAATAGGTTCATTTTATTTATGTAGATTCTTTTACATTTTTTTCCATTCATTGTGAATACAAATCTAGTCTGTAAGGCCTACAACGTTTTCTACGTTGTATGCCTTACAGACTAGATTTGTAGACGATTTTCTATTCTGTATTTTCATTCCTCTAAGTACCTGGTATGTATTGACAAGCCTGCACTGTCCTTCCATACCTATTATCCCTGTAATTTGAAAACATTGTGAAAGCCAATTATTTTTAAAAGAGTAACCGTGGAGTTTCTCGCCGGCTCTTCTCCATAGGAAGCGACAAATTGGAACCGTGCACCTAGCTTCTGACGTTTCATAAGTGCCCTTGCAGGTTTATGTGAAATAAAATATTTTGATTTGATTTGATTTGATTATTAGCAATTAATGTCACCCACATTTAAGAAGTCCAGCTCATCCGGACATATCCGTCTGGGCCTGCCGCGATGTCGTTGCCAGTTAAGCGGGACCCACTGGGTCGTAAGTTATCGATTGTCGGACGTTGGGCTGGACACCAAAACACCCAATTCCATTCCGAATGATATCAGTTATTTTAGTGATGAAACGGATTGTTGTATTCTTACTCCGTTCCATAGCTCTATCTGGCAAACCCCGAGCGTGGGCTCTACTGAATTGTCAATGACCATGTTTGAGAACCGGACGTGACGATGGGAAGAATACCTACACATGTCGATAGTCTTCTCTTGATATATTTATGATCAGAGGTCGGAGTACGTAGATTGATTTAAGGTCGTTGACGTCAAACGTAGAGGATAATATGGATATGCCTCCAAAATACCGGAACTTCATATTTATTGTGATATTTGTTCCGGAATTTTGAAATTAGCACGAATTTGTGTTTAAGGTGAAAAACTTATTAATAATATCAATCTACGCTACCAGTGTTAGCTAATGGTGAAAATAATTGTTCATTGAATTCAATCAATCATTCATATAATAAACGATTTTGTTAGCCTATCTGTATGTTTTTTATTTTATTTTATTCCATAATTCCAATTCCGGAACTTTTCCGGTACTTCCCGCACATTATGGATGAAATGGCATGTCCATATTATAATATCTTGACGCAAGTATCTAAAATCAATCTGCCTACTCCGACCTCTGCTTATGATACTTAGTATCTTCTTTTGAAAACCTTGAATGCTATGGATGTTAAAGTCAATTCTCAGACCAAACCCATAATCGGCAATGGACAAACTACACCCACCAGTGTGGTAATTGCGCAACTCACTAACAGTAGGACTGGCTTTCATTTTGACATATCAGCAACATTAATTGCGTTTTACGTTGTTGAGCAGACAATTTTTTCGAATATACTTATATGAAGGAACGGGAGATCTCCGGCGACTGGGACCGCAATTAACTCGAACCGAGATCCCTGTCGCCGATTCCGTTTAATTAAAAAAAATCTTAATTGTAATTGAATAACAAAAACTATTGTTGAAGCCAAAAATAGTACAGTCAAACGAAAAAGTGTTTAAAGTAATAAATAATTAAAGAAAAGGACTCTTTGATTCGAAAACATCATTTATTTATATCTATATAAATAAAACAAAGTCGGGTTAGTTACACATTTATGTAACTCAAGAAAACTAAACAAACTCATTTCACGGCAAAGAAAAGAGGATAAGTAAGTAATTCATTTTCTCATATTTTTGTGTGATTGCTAGAAAACGCTTTATGCTTGCAAAGTAGGGGGTCATACAAATACAGATACAAAATAATTTATTGTGTCACAATCAGCATAAACATTACATTTAGACGTGTTTGGAGTATGCCTGTATTAGGAGACTCCGCTCTTTTGTATAATTGCCGTGAAACTATATACCTACTAAGTGTGAGTGAGTAAATAAATAACTCTGTAGGAGTTCACTTAACATAGGTAAGTGAGTTAGCTAGAAAACGCTTTATGCCTTCGAAGTACCAAGTTGTCATAACTTGGTAGCAGCTTACCAAACTTAAGAGTAATCATATTAAAAATAATCAACGTACTATACGGTTGTATTCTTTTTCTTTAATTATTACTTTAAACATTTTTTCGTATGACTGTACTGTTTTTGGCTTGAACAATAGACGTTTATCATTCATTAGTGGCTGGTCCCAGTCGCCGGAAGTAAAATATTATTTAAAATGGATATGGCGACTAGCACCGCGGTTCCAGTTAATTACGGTCCCAGTCGCCGGAATCCTCGCAACAGATTAGTTATCACCACATAGTATAAAACAAAGTCGCTTTCTCTGTCCCTATATCCCTATGTATGCTTAAATCTTTAAAACTACGCAACGGATTTAGATGCGGGTTTTTTTAATAGATAGAGTGATTCAAGCGGAAGGTTTATATGTATAATACACCGACCTCCACGCGGGCGAAGCCGCTGGCAAAAGCTAGTATCCTTTAAAATGATTCAGATTCTGATTGATAAGTTGTGTGTAACGCAATTAGGATGATGTTAATTAATTTATAAGGTACATATTTCATACTATCTTCAGCGGTTTATTAGGTGTACAGTGTCTGTCTGATTGGTAGACAACCAATCAGTGAGTTAAGGAACTCATCTTCATCATTCTCCTGCCCTTAAATCCCAGTTTATTCGAGCAACATGTCTTTTTCTCTGTAATTCAACGTCTCGGAAGTCACCCCCTTTCTAACCATATCATCATTCACACAGTCCATCCATCGTCTCTTTGGTCTCCCCCTACTCTTATAGCCGTCGACATTCATACTCAAAACTTTCCTCACGACATTTTCCTCATTCCTCCGTATCACATCCCATACCATGACAAGCGAACTCCAAACAACTTCTCAGTTACCGGTGCCACTTTCAGACTTCCTCTTATTCTATCCATTCCTGTATCACCAAACATCCCTCTCAGCATTCTCATCCCAGCTGCATGCAATTGCCTTTTATTCATCCCTTTTCTGTGTGAATCATTTTCGCGGATCACGGAACTATTTACACATTTACAGTAAATTGGCTTCGATAAGTCCACAACCTTTCATAAACCAAATTATCGCCCTCTCCGATCTAAAATACCAAAATAAATAACACTACCGTCGAGTTACCATTAATTTATAACTTCTGATAGTTTTCTGGATTTATTTCGATTGCCTTAATGGTCGCAATTACATTTAATACCTTCTAAAAAAGCTTTTATACACGCATTTGACATTCATTATAATTGTACCACTTGCTTTGCTTGCAGTTCTTACATGTTTATGGGTTTGTTAGTTTATGGGATTCTTAAGGAAAATTGGATATATAATTCTTAACCCCCGACGCAAAAAAGACGGGGTGTTATAAGTTTAAACTGTCTGTGTGTGTGAGAATGTGTGTGTGTGTGTGTGTGTGTGTGTGTCTGTGGCATCGTAGCTCCCGAACGGATGAACCGATTTTGATTTTGTGTTTTTATGTTTGAAAGGAGAATTAGTTGGGAGTGTTCTTAGATATGTTTAATCAAAATCGGTTCAGTCGTTTGAAGATTATCAGTTTTTTTCTAGTTGATGAAGAGATTTGAGCATCTTCCACGGGTCTAATCAAGACGAAATTTGGTATTCTATTATTTCAATGATACCTATTATACGAACAAAGTAATCTTGAACTGATGGCCGGACCATCAATATATTATATAATATAATAATATAATTTCCAGGATACCCAAGTTACTCACCAACCAACAGCAGAAGTATCGTGTTTGGGCTCATTGAAAAGGTCTCAATGAATACGTTATAGATAAATGGTGATCACGACGAGGAATGAGGATAAATTAGTAATAAACTTCACTGTGGGGAAACCTACAACGCTGCGCAGATTTAAGCGAGACAATAAGTTTAAAAAGCAGGAAATAAAAGTTAAATTAAAAGTTCAAAAAGCCCCCGACCCAAACGAAAACTCTAAAAAGTAACAAAAGTAATATTTATTGGCCTTTTAAGTTGTAGGTAATATTTTGATCAAGGCGGGGGACGGTCAATGAAAACGCCAAACAGAGGTGGCCTAGCATTTTCATTAGCCGTCCCCCGATTTGACAATGCCTTGTTCAAAATATTACCTACAACTTAAAAGGCCAATAAATATAAGTTTAGAGTTTTTGGTTGGGTCGGGGGTTTTTTCATTGAGTTATTTTTATCTATCTAGGTAAAAGCGAAAGGTCACTCATCTGATTAAACACGAAATCTTAAAAAACGACTGGACCTACGAAGATGACATTTGGCACAGAGGTGGATGGAGTAGGAGACCTCAGCGAAGAAAGGATTTTAGGAAACTCTCACCGTAAAGGGATGTCAGCACCAACTGGTGAGGTCCGCAAAGGCTGCCAGGGCCCAGGGGTGTGGGTTGTTCGAAAGAGATACCGTGGCCCCTGGCACACAGGCAACTGAGGGAACACGGGTGGGTCTTAGTCAGTAAAAGTCTGACACGTCCTCTTGCTCCACCCAGAGCGGGGAAAGTTATTTGATGATTTCTCATCCAAAAAAAAGGGGTGAAATAGGGGGTGGAAGTTAATATGAAAAATCGTTTTTCTTGGGCCAGAAAATCCTGTTCCAGATAATTTTCTACATTTACCTACGTAGAAAGACTCACGTAAGATTATTTGGTATTTATTGAACTCTGCCTCGTTGGTCTAGTGGTCGCAAGCGCTAGTGCTGAGCATGAGGTCCTGGGTTCGATTCCCAGCTCGGGCAAAGTGTTATTTGGTTTTTCTATCTGGAATTTCTCAGTTGCCCGCAGTATGGATTTGTGCCTGGTTGTTGGCAATAAGCTCGCCCCCTATTACATGGGACTTAAACATAACTGGCGAAAAGTAGGTGTACTATACCTCATCTAGTTTAAAAAAATATGATTGACGTCTAAAAGTGTTTGTACAAACTTACTTACAGAAATAAAATCATTTATCATTTATCATTTATAAGTAGGTACACTCCTGCCCAAAGAGAATTAAACCACGTATCTATAGGCCACTATACGACCACCACTATACGACGCTATACACCGTGAGATTTTTATGGTTGTTTTCCCGCAGCGAAATGGTTTTGTCTTGGCAATACAATCGTATTATAAACAAATAAAATATTAGAAACAAAAATGGCAGATCAGAATCATTGTGCAAAATCACAACGTTCGATAGTTTATTTTGCTTTGAACATTTATGCACCGCTGTTCCCTTTGTCAGCAGCGAGTGCGATTCCAGTAGTACCTACAAGTTACCTCTAGTGGTACTATTGAGTAGTGTTTTATCGAGTTGATGAATATTTTTTTAATTACTTTAAAACAAAAAAAAAACAAAAATTTAATTTTACTTTTATGCTTTGAAAGTACTTCTTATGGCAAGTTGTTTTGCCGCGGGAAAACAACCATTAAAACTCGGTGTATAGTCATTGCTCCTGCTCAACCTATCTGTTATGTTACCGTTATCTAGGTTGTCATCTAAGAGCAGACAAGTGAGCTAATAGGGTATTACACTCATTTAAAAAAAAGTGTTTATGAACCACAAAAAAAACGCAACATTTTTATTTAATGGATTAGTGGCATATTTTTATGCATTTAAATTTTACATTTTCAACTTTCGCGAGTAATTTGGCTGGACGCGTATGACGTCAGTTTGCTAAAAACAAATGCGCTGATGTTTTGTAGGACAATTGCTTATAATTAAACAAATTAGTTATTTTTGTACTTATCGTTGGTTTGCTGTTCCTGAATGCAAAATATTATTTAAATAAAAAATACTTTGGTTATGAAAATAATAACAGTACAAAGTTGCTCAGTTGACATGACGTATGACGTAATAATGAATGTTAACGTGAATGTTAACGCAAAGAGAGGTGCAACCAGTGATAACAGTACTGTGTGCATGTTTCAAGAAAACAAGCCGGGCTATTCGGATCAGTTATTATCACCCGGAGCAAGTCGTCAACCAAAACATAGTTGTCCGAATATTAACATAATTCGGAGGGAGGGTAGTGCTGAAACACATTCTCCAACGGTTAATCATTGCGAATCCCACAACGGTGACAGAGACGGCACGATCCGCGTAACAAGTAAAGGAGACCGGGCCGATGTGTCATCGGTACCGTTATCAGCAATTGCTAACGAGCCTAGTACACAGCTGAGTGAAGCGATGAATCATGCGTCGTCGATGACGCAGTGTCCGTCGTATGCGAGCGTTGCAGCTGTGGAAACTAATGATGGTTTTACGATGGTGCAATATAAGAAGGAAAAGTATAAAGATAGGCTAAGAGGAAAAACTGGTACTAATGTCCTCGAATCTAAGGAGAAATTCAGATCGGCTGACAGAAAAATACCCATGTTTATTTCTAATGTACATAAGGACACTTCAGAATCGGATATAACCTGTTATATTGAAAAGAGAACAGCGGAAAGAGTGAACTTAGAAAGAATTAATATTAAGCGGCAATGTGAACACAATGCGTATAAGTTTGTTGTGTCCCAGAGTAAGCTACAATTATACTTGGATGATAAGTTGTGGCCACAAGGGATAGTATTTCGACGTTTTGTTAACTACAGACCGAAACGAGTGAACGATATGTCTACCGTAAAGGGATTCGGCGCACAACTTAGTAATAATGTTGGGTAACGATAGTGTTTGCAAGCTCGTGAGTTTTAACTGTAAAAATGCCAAGCGCTCCGCTCAGAGTATTCGTGAGCTATGTAAACAATCGGATGTGATTGCGCTGCAGGAAACATGGTTGCTGCCTGAGGAAATCTCGTTTCTTGACACAATAAGTGATGAGTTTAGCAGTACAGGAGTATCAGCAGTAGACACATCAGCGGGAATTCTTCGCGGTAGACCGCATGGTGGTGTTGCCCTTCTGTGGCGAAAACGTCTTTTCAATGATGTGGTTGTTGTTCAGTGCGGTAACCCACGCATTTGTGCAGTGAAAATTGTGGTTAAGGATAAATCCTTCTTAGTGTTCAGTGTTTACATGCCCACGGATACTGTGTCAAATTTAACGGATTTTACGGACATTTTGAGCTCGGTGAGTGCCATAATTGATAACTATGATATAGACTGTGTTTACATGTTAGGAGATTTTAATGCGCACCCGTCTGAGAAATTTTACGACGAACTTGCCGGCTATTGTGCCGAGCAATCATGGACGTGTGTTGATACAAAACAGTTAGGTTTAAGTTCAAACACATACACATTCTTGAGTGATGCTCATGGGTCAAAGAGGTGGCTGGATCACTGCATAGTGACCGAAGCGGCTGTGGCCTCCGTCAGGAATGTGTATGTGGTGTATGATGTGCTTTGGTCAGACCACTTGCCACTGATAGTAGAATGTGACTTGAATGTTATGCTGCCAAAGAAATGTATTAATACTGTAAATGTGAACAAGGTTGTGTGGGGAGAGAGAAGTCAAAATCAGATAGAAGCTTATCAGCGTGAATGTCATGAAAGATTAAAACTAATTGACTTCCCACACGAACTTGGTGAATGCTGTGACAGTATGTGTAACAACCCTAGTCACAAGATTGTTATAGAGAAACTGTATGCAGACATCGTACATGCTTTAAGTGAGGCTGCTGTGATAGGTCGGGGAGGCGGCAATAGGTGCTCTAAGCGGGTAATAGTTGGCTGGAACAAACATGTTGCTGAGGCTCATATGGAGGCTAGGCAGAAATTTATACTGTGGGCGTGGTATGGCAAACCTTCTATTGGGTTACTTTATGATGAAATGCGTGAGACTAGGAAAGTCTTTAAGTCAAGGTTAAAGTGGTGCCAGGATCATGAAGACCAAGTTAAAATGGACATTTTAGCCTCACACCACGCTAAAAATGATTTTCGTAGTTTTTGGAAACACACGAACAAATTGAAAAACAGACCGGGAATCCCTGTGAGCGTCGGTGGCATGAGTGAGCCTGATGATATAGCAAATCTTTTTAGAAAAGCTTTTTATGTAAAATCTCCTCTAGGGCCCTCACGGTCGGTGCTCGATGTTGTGCCCGGCATGGAAATTGGGGTAAAAATTAAGTCCCCGGAGATAGCTCGGACTATTAGAGGTATGTCAAGGGGTAAGTCCCCCGGTCATGACGGACTCAGCATCGAGCACCTACGATATGCTGGCCCCCACTTACCCAGGGCGCTTGCTATGTTGTATAGCTTTTGTGTTAGTCATAGTTACCTGCCCGGTGAGATGATGCGAACAGTGGTAGTGCCAATAGCTAAAAACAAAACTGGTGACCTCGCCGACAGCGGTAACTATAGGCCCATTTCACTAGCTACCATAATCTCAAAGGTATTTGACAGCATGCTTAATACACAATTACGTAGTTTTACTACTATTCACGATAACCAGTTCGGATTCAGAGCCGGGTTATCAACAGACAGTGCGGTGTTGTGTCTTAAGCATGCTGTGACGTACTATGCGAGACGAGGGACGCCTATTTATGCTTGTTTCCTGGACTTGTCAAAGGCATTTGATCTGGTTTCCTATGATGTGTTGTGGAGTAAATTAGAGCGCGTAAATTTACCCACAGAACTTGTTAACATTTTAAAGTTTTGGTATGGAAACCAGATCAACACTGTACGTTGGGCTGGGGCCTTTTCTCGTCCTTACGGGTTGGAGTGTGGGGTGAGGCAGGGTGGATTGAGCTCACCAACGCTTTTCAGCCTTTATGTGAACGAGTTAATTGGCGAGCTCAGCAGTACCAGGCTCGGATGTTATATAGACGGTATCTGCGTAAATAATATAAGTTATGCAGACGACATGGTGCTGCTGAGCGCGTCAGTCTGCGGCCTGAGAAAATTGGTTGCTCAATGTGAGGCGTATGCCAAAGTTCATGGGCTGGCATACAACGTTAAGAAGACGGAGGTCATGGTCTTTGAGGCTGGGGGTAAAAGTCCTGATGCAGTACCGCCTGTTTTTCTTTATGGTGCACCTTTGCAGAGAGTCTACAGGTTTAAATATCTTGGTCATATATTGACTCCCGACCTCAAAGACGATGATGACATTGAACGGGAGCGGAGGGCGTTGTCGGTTAGAGCGAACATGCTGGCTCGCAGGTTTGCACGTTGCTCACTTCCTGTTAAAATCACGCTCTTTCGAGCCTACTGTACTTCTTTTTATACGTGCAGCCTGTGGGCTAAATGTTCGCAAAGATCGTACAGCGCTCTCCGCGTTCAATATAACAATGCATTTAGGATACTGGTGGGGCTGCCCCGTTTCTGTAGTGCGTCAGGGATGTTCGCGGATGCGCATGTAGATTGCTTTTACGCAACAATGCGTAAAAGGTGCGCTTCCCTAGTGCGCAGGGTGTGGGGCAGCTCCAATAGTGTCTTAGGCATGGTTGCGAGTCGCCTGGACTGTGTTTACGTGGGTCACTGTTGTGCCGTCTCTCATGGGATGTCGCAACGGTGATCGACCGTTGTTTTTGTATTGTTTTCCTTGTTTTGTGTATAGTCTGTGGTTACTAACATAGTCGTAAGTTTTACTAACAATTTTGTTGAGTCTCGGTTACTTGAATAAATAAATATTCTATTCTATTCTAATAACATGGCGGGTAATAATGGTGTTCAAAATCAGATTAAAAAAACTGAAATCTTTAAATTGTATTTTAACATTTATTTTGTTGTTTCATGAACCAAAATTAACATTTTCCGACTGCACTTTGCCTAAGCTATCTCAGTAATATATCTTTAGATTTTGTCTCGTATAGATTAAAATACCCTACTGCGTGACACAGTAATAATTGCAATGCCTTTCATATATTACTAGCTGACCCAGCAAACGTTGTTTTGCCTTATAAATTATTTAGGGTGAACAACCCTTATCACTTAGGGGTATGGAAAATAGATAGTAGCCGATTCTCAGACCTACTGAATACGCATATAAAATTTGGTAAAAATCGGTAAAGCCGTTTCGGAGGAGTACGGTAACTAACATTGTGACATGGAAATTGTATATATAAGGTGTATCTATTCATACACGAAATATCTGAAAGGGTCATTGTACTCATCATTATGAACAACTTTTACTACCGGACCAAACCTGAAATCGCGAAAAAAAATATCAGCTGTTCCCTACATTTATGTTCGCATATCTCGTCAAAATGTAGGGAACAGCTGATATTTTTTCGCGATTTCAGGTTTGGACCGGTAGTAAAAGTTGTTCATAATGATGAGTACAATGACCCCTTCAGATATTTCGTGTATGAATAGATACACCTTATATATACAATTTCCATGTCACAATGTTAGTTACCGTACTCCGGCCGGTCGGGATTATAAAGCAATCGATTAGGAATTTTCATCAAAGTCCTTCAGCTTGTAGAAAAATTTGAGAGAGCAGCAACAGTTCATTCTTTTGTTTGGTAGGAAGATAACTTGAAAATTGTAACACCCAAAAAAGACGTGAATTGGTTGTACTTATGTGTTCCGAAAATTAAACTGGTTTAAGTTTTACCTGCGTTAAGTACCAAGAATTTAAAACAACTAAACATTACCGTTAAAACGTTGTTGAATTCTTTAGAAAATAATGTTAAATTCTTCGGCCCACAACAGGAAATAAAATACCTTTCCTAGAAGTGTCTTAATACCTACATAAAACATTAATGTTATGAAAATTGGTTCATACTTCTTTTCCTTATTATGTAAACCATAATTTGTGGTAGGTAAATTAATTGGATTTTTCTCAGAACATTCTTTGTTGACTTATCGTGTCTCTACAACGAGTGCTTGTTCCCTTCAATATGCTCAAACCTTTCTTTCTCCTCATCTCCCTCCCATCATCATCATCGTCAGCCTTCATCAGTCCACTGCTGGACATAGGCCTCTCCAATGGCACGCCATTCAGCTCGATTCTCAGCAACTCTCATCCAGCTGCTACCAGACACCCGGCTAAGATCGTCGCTCCACCTAGCCTGAGGGCGTCCTACCTTACGTTTGCCGAATTGCGGTCTCCACTCAAGAACACGTTTACCCCAACGGTCATCGGTGCTACGGCTTATATGGCCGCTGTATTGCCACTTCAGCTTGCTAATTCTGTGAGCTATGTCGATAACTTTGGTTCTCTGCCGGATCACCTCGTTCCGCTGATCCAGCTCTCTGAGCGATTTTGAATTTATTGACCAGTCGTAACGTAGGTGTCCACGTTTCGGGTCGGTAGGTCACATAACGGGTAAGAAACACTGGTTGAAGACTTTAGTCTTCAGGCTCTGCGGAATACGCGATTTTCTGCCCACCTTTCCAAAAAGAAACGGGTGTTAAGATCCAAACGTAAACAGTAAAACTGCACAGTGTTCCGTGCAAAGGTGTCGTGACCAAATTGTTTTAATTCCGGATATTACAGGCTTTGACCCAGATGTGAGCCTGCCCACTGTGCGGACTGGGGCACGAAGCTTTGTATTTTACATAACTGTTACAGTTTCTGAGAAGAAAACGAACTTTTATGTACGATATGAGTTCGCATGAAACGGTGATTTTAAAGGAAATTATAGTGAGAAAATCTAGGCGTAGTTTATTTTATCACTACATAATATATGTTTATAATATGTAAGCGGGCACGCCCTTTATGCCTGGACTCCTGGAGGCTTTTATTTAGGTACTAAGTTATGTTTACGTTTTTATTATTTACTAGCTTTTGCCCGAGACTGCCCCGCGTGGATGTAGGTTATTTATCGCATGAAAAAGTAGCCTATGTCCTTCTCTACATCCCAGGTTATATCTCTGCCAAATTCCACACTAAATATGACAATCGGTTCAGCGGTTTTGGCGTGAAAGCGTAACAGACAAGAGACAGACAGACAGACAAGAGTTACTTTCGCATATATAATAATAGTAGGGATTAGTTCGATAGGCATTTCTGCTTGAGTATGTATAGTTTTGAAAGTTTTGTTGGTATATTGGTCTGTGCTAGCTGACATATAATTATGTCAAATAATGTAATTAAATGTTTTGTGAGGTTTGTGAAGTTATCAGCAGTTATGCTTGATAAAACATTCATTAGCCTCATTATTCCGGATTTGCCAGCACTTTCACACGAAACCCTAATCACTGTGCAATTTGATGTATTTACCTGCTACCCAGCCTTTTAATCAATTAAGTTTAAAGCTAAGTTATTGGCTTGTGATTAGTAGTAAAACTGTTTAGATTTACTTACTTAGAAAATGAATAAATAACTCGTAAACTGTTTCCAACTCTCTATTGCAAGTATCAAGAAAACAATACTTATAACTTTTAATTTCACAACTGTTCTCTCCGACAGTCGAACAATTAATGATCCGCACTCCATTTTACCAAATAAAATTACATTTTTGTCCCCACCCAGAAATAACGTCACCTAGCCGTTATTTCTAAGTGTTGCCAACGTACAACACATTACACATTATATTGCCTGAGTTGTCATAATGAAATTATACTTAAAAAAGACCGTTACAATTCATATTAATAACTAAACAGCAATGTTTAGTTATAATCATGAATTGTAGTTAAAAACTGTATCTAAGCTACTTAAACTTAGAGTGAATGCCGCTGATTAGTTTTACTCTCGAAAATGTTGAATAAACCGAATAGTTTTTTTCTACATTCGTATTTGTTAAGTGGTCCGTTCCGCCAAGCTTTCCGCTAATTACTGATTTGATTTGATTGTGGTTTGGCCGTTTGGTGGCTAGTTGAACTGGTGTTGGATGAATACACACAATAACAGCAATCGTCTGTGATAATTTTGTCACCTTTTTAATAAAATATTTACATTAGAACATTAATGCCCGTTTTCACCGACATACCCTAACTTTACCCCCCTAAGAATGGTTAGGGGGCTATTAGAAGGTAGTTTCTGTTTCACCTACAGTAAGGGGTCAGTTAAACGTTAAAAGGTCCCCTACATTTAGGTGGTCGAATTGAGGGCCCATAAACGCCGCACATACGTGTGTGATCTCTCAAGCAACGAACGTGGATAGTGATATTAGAATTTGTTAAAAATGTAGAAACTGTTTCTACTATAGTCGACGTAAATAACAGCCGTAGAGCAAAAATATATCGGAAACGACCAAACTACTTCGAAATTTTTGATGAAACTGGCTTTGTTCGGAGATGTAGGTCTTATAAATCTTTAGTGAACATAACTTAGAATTTCCTGATAATACTCCGCTTCCGCGAGAAGTAGCAGCACAGCGGACAGAACTCCGGTGGGATCTCATGGTGACATCTAGAGTGCGATTGTTGCAACCCAGTGCTGGGCACGCTACGATTGCGGCGGTAAGGCCCCTCTTTGAGGAATGAATTAAGAGGCGCTACGGCGTCTTCACCTTCCGCCTGACGCAGGTCCTCACCTTCCGCCTGACGCAGGTCCTCACCGGACGCGGTTGTTTCGGGAGGTGCTTGTATCGCATAAGGCGGGAGGAAACGCTCAGGTGTTTCCACTGCATAGATCGCCCGGAGGACACGGTGGAGCATACGGTGCAGGTCTGCCCGGCTTGGGCTGAGCACTGCCGTATCCTCGTGGAGGCGATCGGCGGCGGCGATCTCTCGCGTCCAGCCAGGGTCCAGGCAGGCGCGGTTGCAGCCAAAGACTTGGGGGGGGGGGCGGTCACAGACAAAGACTACCTACTTATTAATAAAAAAATGTATTATATTTTCGAAAAATTACTATTACGGCTTTGGGGGGGCTCATGACCCCTAGGATCCCCCCTCGGACCGCGCCTGGGTCCAGGCCATGGTACGGAGCGAGAGTGCATGGGTAGCCATCACCTCCTTCTGCAAAGCAGTGATCTCGCGAAGAGGGAGGCGGCGCACGTGAGGGAGAGGCAGTATATTCGCCCTCATGCCCCAAGTCGCCACAGCCCTGGGTGGCGGTAATCCCAGGCTGATTCCCGGCCACTGTAGGCGTGGGTTTGCGGATGGCAAGTAATGGGTAGCTCGCTGTCCGGTCCTAAGGACCAAGCCCGGGTCGACGACGCGTTGTGTTCCACGCGCGTCTCAAAGAGATGTCAGTACCTATCAACTGGTGGGGTCCGCAAGGGCCGATGCCAGACAGGGTTGCGGATTGTTCGAAAGAGATACCGTGGCCCGTGGCGCACAGGCAACTGAAGGACCGGTGGGTTTTAGTCAGTAGAAGTCTGACAAGCCCTCCTGGTCCACCCAGAGCGGGAGAAGTTATTTGATGATTTGCCAACCTCACGACTACTCACAAAAGAAAGAAGTGTCAAATACAAGTAAGACCACAGATAACACGCTGTTTCGTAATGTATACTGAGAGTAAATAAGCAAGAAAAGAAGAAATTCATTCAAAATATTAATGAAATAATATTTATTATTGCTATCAAAACACGATTTAGAAATATCTGTATCCATTTATGTGTATGCTTTAGAGAATTTTATAAAAAGCTATCTTGTTACAAAGTATCGATAAGTTCATAGACGAATCAGTCACTATTATCGAGAACAAAACGCCGATAGATATGTGTCTCCTAGTTAGGAGGTAAAAATGATGGTGAAACGAAATTTTATTTAGGGTCTAGTTTGGGGGAGCTTTTAAGCGTTTAAGATTTCATACGTAGGTGGTGAGTATAGGGGATGTTGGCGAAAACGGGCATTAATCGGCAGAAAATTCTGGTAGAAAAAAAAATGTCGTTCATATCTTTCTGCTAATGCGGTCAGATGCCGTGGCGTAGTGTCTTCTGGAAAATTGATTGTGCTATTACAAAGGCCAAAGCGCTTCATAAAATTATTATAATATTTATCGTACGATAATTCTATGCCAGCAGCAGCTGAATTCATTTTTAAAAACTCCAAAAACAGCACGTAACCCCTCAAGAATTCGTTTTCCATGTTGTTAAATTCAAAAAACTTTTGTAAGTAATCTTCAAAACGATCAATTTCTAGGATTTCTTTGGAATTAAGATTCTTAAATTGTATCTTGACTTTCCATATTGTGTTTAAGTATGTGGCCTGTTCAAGACGAGAAAAGTTTTCTAGTTCGTACGATGGGCCAAACTCTTTTTCTATGAACAAGGACGTGCTAGATGTGATCCAGATTTTATGTCTACGATTGAAATTTCTGACGGATTTCACAAATGTTAACACTTCACTTTTACACGGCATTGTGACTTCAAAGCCATTGAAGAGAAATATTAGTTTTCCTCTGTTATAAAAATGTAGGAACATTTTCCACTGAAATACTGTTGATTTATCACCTGAACATTGCTTTAGGGATACGGATCCATTCAGTGATTCTTCCAACTCTATTAATAACTCATCAGAGGGCAAAGTATTGAGATAGGTTTTCTTTCGTTCCTTGGATTTCGTACCGACGGCAGCTTGACATAAAATTTTTACATGTTCCAATTTATTCGAAGTATTCGCTAGCCCCAAACGCCAATCACCGAGTTTTTTTGCGAGCTCCGGTAAGTTAATTCTTACAATCCAAACTTTAGGATCGAGTTCCTTTGTCTTAAGTGACAAGTGAGTAAGTAGAGTTGACTTACCCATTCCTGGTTTTCCTATAATAAGGACAACATCGTCTTCTAAATCATAAAACGTGTCTAAAACTTTGTCTTTGACATCATCAAACTTATCGTGTTTCTGCTTTTTGGTGCGACTGACCCGTCTATCAATATAATACTGTTTTTCGTAATTCTCATAAATATCCGTATGACCAATTTCGATAACTTCGTTATTGATAAGTTTATTAAAAACATCTTCGTCAATAAGTGGTACAGACTCATCATCTCCGATTATATCTAAGCTTATGTCTTTACCTTGAACTTTTATTTTAGAAGTCGCTAGGAGCTTCTTCTGGGATTCAGCACTCAAGTCGGTGAAAATACTTCTTTCATCGTTCAATACATTATTTGCTTGTGAGAAATATTCAGTCATAATGTCAACTAAAATCTTGTTCGTAATGATTATTATTTGCTTACCATCAACAGCTTTTGCGACATTCTCAAGCCTTTTACCAGAATTTTCAGCATCTTGTAAATTATGGCAAACAATAATAAGTATCTTTTCCTTAGTTGTGTTTTTCAATTCTTTACACAAAGTGTTGTAGTTCTTGAAGGGCAGTTTGAAAATGTTCTCCAAGTCTAACAATACATGTTCTTTATTTCCTAGAAATTGTTCCACCTTAGCAACTGTTAACTCACAACAGCCTGTAGCAATAACAGTTCCTAAAATCGGATCATGCAGCTCGAATGGTTTTAAAGCATTTTCATTAAATGTATAATATTTTCTCTTAATCTTATGCATTATATTTAAAACACCCATTAATGGCTCACTCATGGCATTAGTTACTGCTTCTTCATATATTTTGCTTTTCTTTGTAAGATATAATCCCACTTTAGGCATCATCCACTGTTTTTGTATTTCATGATGATATGTTAGAAATATGACGTCAGATCGGACTCTAAAGTTGTTTACGTCACTACAAGGGTGATCTTCTATTTCGCCTCTCAAAATTTCCTCTACGCCACTCTGATCAGCTTGGTTAGTGTAAAACAGTAACTTGTCATAGAAATCTCTCACTAAACTCACGTCGTATTCTCCTCGTTCGAATGAAAGTTTTGGAAACTTTTTAACTTTCACATCGAATTTATATTTGTGCAAATTTTCGATTTCTCTGTTTAATGTTTCATACCATGTTTTGGCAAGATTGCCTAGTGATTCACAATTCACTGTAAACTTCAACAGTTTCGAACTTTCATCAAAAACGAGTATGTTGCCGACAGCAGAAGCCATGCCTCCATTTAACTTAAGAAATCCATCTCCCTCACTCTCATCTATAGTAACGATGTTGTTATTGGGTTTCGGTTTTTCTAATATTTCTTTGAATTTTAATGTTAAGTGGGTTAATCTCTTTTCAATTTTGTCGTGGTTGCCTCTTATTGCCAAATCTTTGTTGCCAAAGAAAGCTGGGACTTTAATCTTCAAAGACAGTAAATTCTCTTTAGCAGCCAGTTCTGCTGCGTTATAGACAGTCGATTGCGAAACATTTGCTTTGTCGAGCTGTCGCTGTAGATCGTCTTTCATCGATTTGTTAACAAACTCAAGCTTACTGTGTTTATATGTAAGAACACTTCCTATTAGTTTACTTAGTGTCGTTACTTCAGAGGGTTCGCTAAGGAACTTCAACAATAAATTCGTACCGGTTTCTTCCAACTTTCGCTCTTTGAGATACTCTAAGCACAATATGTTTTTGAACAGCACAAGAAATTCTTTGTTCGTTGTAAAGAAGTCTTGTCTGAAGCTGGCTATCCGATGTCCTTCAGGTTGGATTTCAGAAACATGTAAAACTTTAAGCGCTAGAATAACATGATAGCGCAAGATGAGATCATTATTCATTGACAGTTCGTTATCAGATTCATCACGAATAAACTTTGCTAACTGTTCAGCTAGTGTTGCGATTTCTTCTTTCATTACAATTTTACATAAAAAGTCCAAGCTTTCATCTGTGTATGATGGTTGTGTGCATGAACCTCCCGTTCCAATAAGTTCGTTCAAATAGTCAGCAAAACTACCTTCATATGTTGTGTTATTGGGATCATCCTTTGCTGTAGTATACATAACGAAAAAGCATTCAGTTTCATCAAATTTTCCTCCAAAAATCACATCTTTACTGCTGGGTTCAAAAGCGCGTCTAATTTCCAAGTAACTGTCAAAATATTTGGCCAAATCAGTTTTACTAGTAAACGTTAGAAGTTTATCGTTCTCTTTGTGCTTGGCTTGAATGAACACAGTTACTGGTTTCTTCAACCCCATTATTTTTGCTTTAAAACAAATATCGTCGAACGCACCCATGTCATCTCTATTCGTGGCCAAACTGAACTGATCAACACGGTCGTCATGTATCATTCTAAAATATATTAGACTAATTAATTTAGTCTCATACAGTTGTCCCTGGATGCCAGACGTGCCTGCACGCTTTTTATACATTTTACTGTCCATGGTTCGATGGCGACTGTTTCTGTTTTGTTACTAGGACGCAACATACGATATAAAAGTAATTCACGAATTAAAGTCACCGTTTTCTTTCTTCCATTGTTTGTTTCGTAAGTGCGTCAAACTCGCCTTCGAGCCTCCTTGTGTGTGTGTTTCAAGTTGCGTGTCATCTACTGATGATTGCTGATCTGCAAAGATAAGTTTATTTTGTATTTTTCGTTACGTGCCTTAATTGGTTAAAAGGGATGCGCTCGTAGCTTATGGAATTAAGACTTTCTTACGTTTTTTTCGCAATTTATGGGTCAGTATCGGGTTATATATATGTTGATGAAAATATAATTCGCAAAAAAACTTTCCATATCGCTGAGCTGTAGGTATGTGCGTTCCTTTTTATTCATGAACTTTAAATTGAGTAGGTTTTGTCCAAAACGAAAGTTTACTTAACTTATGAAGGTAGCCGTATTCTAAGCTGTTTCCATATTTATGTTCTAGTCTAACCGAAGTGACACTATAAATGGTGAGGATTTTTTCGATACACAATGGTGTAGTAGTGAAGGTGGTTTTGGTATGTATGTAGTTTTTTATTTGAGAAAAGAATGCTTCTCTCAAATAAAAAACTTGATTTGATTTATATGTGTAATTACTGAATTGTAGTTATTAAAATCATCAAAACGACCCTCTAACTTTAAATAATCTTATTGAGTTATTATTACAGAGTAAGTATGTGCTAAGATTTTGAATTCGAGAAAAGTAGATAGGTATGTAGATATTCAAATGGTTGGGTTCAGGATTTGAACAGGACTTGACTCCACCGAGTCAGATAAGTTTGTGCCACCTTACCTACTTTGCCGTGTATTATTCTAAACTCTGGATATGTATGATTTAACTGCGGAGCTGAAAATAGGTCCGACGCGTAGTGCGATGACGTCGCACAGTGGATCGAAAAAAGGCTGTCGAAGACATCATGAACTCAGCAGACATAGGCTCCTAGGCTGCGCCACAACACCCTATCCTCCGTTTCTCGCATCCAGTCTGTCCCAGCCACCTTCTTAAGGTCATCGGTCCATCTAGCTGGTGGGAGTCCCACACTACGCTTACTGAAGACATAGGAACTTCAAATTTAGAGTGTTGGTTTGCTTCAAGTGGCTTCTAGTAGCCAATATCACGCTTCTAAGTATTATAGAATACAATTTGATTTTTTTTTTCAAAATAATGTAGGCTGGCATAAAAATGCTTATATCTCCGGAACAGCAAGAATAATCATATATTATCCTTGTACTCAGTTTTATAACAAAAAACAGTTACCAATTTACTTATTAAATGGTGTCCTAACATACAAGGTGTAACAGAATAAACGCAAGTTCTAAAAGTTGTTTGTTCATAATTGACTACTGAATCAATTTTAGTAACTTTTAACATGGGTTTTATTTAAATCAAGTATTTTGCCGTTCCTACCACCGATTGTGCCAAAGAAAATTCAATCGTAACAGAACGCGATTAGGCTCAATTTTAAATGCTTAAAGTAATGCGTGATGACATTCCTACAACACGATTTTCATAAAAATAAACTCTGGCAAACGCTTCGTGCGCGTTCAGCACTCCGATTGGTATCACCACTTCAGAGCCAATCGGAACGCTGAACGCGCTCGAAGCGTTTGATCGAGATGGTTAAATAAAACTCACACTAGGCCACAGTTAGCTTTAAAAGATAAGTTTTGGTCATTGTATCATGCTCTTAACTCAATACTCTAATTGGGGTGGTCTTGCGTTCTTTTTTTTTTTGGTGGGAAATCATCAAATAACTTCCCGCTCTGAATGGAGGAGGAGGGCGTGTCAAACTTTTACTGACTAAAACCCACCCGTGTTCCCTCAATTGCCTGTGTGCCAGGGGCCGCGGTATCTCTTTCGAACAACCCGCACCCCTGGCAGGCATCGGCTCTTGTGGGCCCCATCAGTTGGTGCTGACATGTCTTTGAGGCGCGCATGGAACACAACGCGCCGTCGACCCGGGCTTGGTCCTTTCCGGACAGCGAGCTCCCAATTACTCGCCGTCCGCAAGCCGCGCCTACGGTGGCCGGGAATCAGCCTGGGATTCCCGACGCCCAGGGCGTCTCCTGCGGCGACTAAGGCCGTGAGGGCGCATATACTGTATCTTTCTCACGTGCGCCGCCTCTCTCTTCGGGAGCAATACTGCTTTGCAGAAGGAGGTGACGGGTACATGCACTCTCGCTCCGTACCATGGCCTGGACCAGGGCTGGACGCGAGAGATCGCCACCGCCGATCGCCTCCACGAGGACACGGCGGTGCTCCGCCCAAGCCGGGCAGACCTCCACCGTATGCTCCACCGTGTCCTCAGGACGATCTTCGCAATGGAAACACCCGGGCGTATCCTCCCGCCTTATGCGAAACAGGAACCTCCCAAAACAGCCGTGTCCGGTGAGGACCTGTGTCAGGCGGAAGGTGAGGACGCCATGCCGCCTCTCAAGCCATTTCTCAAAGAGGGGACTTACCGTCCCATAAGTTCTTGCGTTAATTATGTTAAATACTGAAAAAAATTACCAATTTACCTACCAGATGCATGAAATTGCATATAATTTCAGGGAAAAAAAAATCACACTTTAAAATTTAAACTCCTTTGTCTTCGAAAGCGTTTTTTCGATCCACTGTGTATCGCTGTCGTGAATTTGGATGAAATATGATGGATTTTAACGATTTATTCACCTATTTTACAGGCAACATGTAGGTTTATGTCGCACTGTAGCTAATTAGTGTTTTGTTTATTCAGAAGCTTATTTATAGAACACTGACGTAGTGCTTTGAGTATAGGCGTGATGTTTTGTTTTATAACGTGAATTTATCACTTGTGACTACCACACAGGTATTTTGTTGATGAAACTTACAAAGTATTTTTTTGTCCAATGGGTATCCTTTCAAGAAGAAGACACTCAATAATTTACGAAATTGTTGTTAAAAGGATACAGAATCCTATGTGTGTGACACAAGTCTTATCATTCGCATTAAACCATAGTGTATAGATAATGATTCATTGACCTTCATTATAGAGTATGTCACGGTGGTATTGCCATGCAAATAACTCCGATCGGGATTAGTTTTAAGTTTCTATATTTATAAAAACATAAAAGAATTTCTAAGATCATAAAATAATATTGAAAAAAATAGGCAGTCATGGAGACTGCCGAAAGAAGTGAAAAGTTAAAACTTTGGGAAAAACAAAAACAACACTCCACATTAGCATGTTGGTGACGCGAATCCATAAAGTTTTGCCCCTACCAAAAACCACTCAGCGCGGCTAAAGAAGTTTTCACGATAAAAATCCAATATAAAAATAAATATGGTTGATTTGGTCGATGGATTGGAGAATTGGCAAATAGTTCGACACTCGTCCGCCAGATGGCAGGCCTCGTCACCACTGCCAGAGAGCGCGACTGACAATTCAATTATTGGGTGTTTATTGCATAAATTGTATTGAACTGCGTGAAGCCAATAAAAATATTAGAGGAGAGCACTTCCTATGTTCTGTGGTGGAGAGATTGTGGGTAATGAGTACAGTCGAAGCTTGGAACGCGCTTGTCACCCTGGGTGACATGCGCGCGCGTTCCAAGCGCGAAATTCAAAATATTTTCTTACGTTTTCAATTTGCACGTCTGTGCCAGGTTGTAAGTTGATTAAAATATGACATTATAACCCTATATGTCCATATAATTTCATTGAATGAATTTTTCATGGAATAGTCATTCAATGGAATCAAATGAACTTAGAGTTCTAACTGATTCGGGATGTTGGAAGGCCTCCCACAAGGTGGACCGAAGAAGAATTCTTTGGATGCGGGATGCACAGAACCGGTCGAAGAGGCAGTGCTTGGCCTATGCCAAGCACTGCCTCTTCGACCGGGGCATAGGCCCATCGTGGACATCTCGTCTGTCATTATGATAAAGATGAGAGCTAAGCCATACTCTTTTCTTCCTTCTTCGTTTTAGAAATCCTAGTTAAAGGCTGTAGATGAACGATTTGCCGCAGCAACAATCCAGAATACTTTTACAGTATCGGCACGATCCCATCCTTAATTATTAACAAGCACACTAATAACATTCCCTACCTTTCGACACTCATAATGAGAGAACTCGCGTGACATTCTCGATGCCGTGATATTCAACTACCTCCATATTTCATGGGGCACGCTGCACGCACCCCCGAATATGGGTTAGTTTTGTTTTATGGGGACTTCCGACCTGTGTCGAGGTCGGCATGGTAGTATAAAATAGGTTATAATGTTCTAAGGGCATAAGGGCTAAGGGTGATATTCATATTCATATTCATATTCATATTCATTTAATTGCGTTCCACAAGGTAAAAACAAAGATGTTAACAAAAGGCTTAGAGCTAAGAGCCGTTGTAGACCCTGTTAGGGCACAGCAAAATGTATTATTAATTGACAACTATTTCTTAACAATAAACTTAGCAACTAAAATTTAAAAATTAAAATAAAATTATACATTAACATTACACATTACTTAATTCAATTTGGATAACAATTTAATAACATAAATAATAATTTGGAAAGCTATTTTAATTAAACATTTACAATTTAATTAAAGTTATGTTTAGGTAATATAATAAGAGATCATTTTTTTTTTAAATTACAAATTAATTATTACTGATATTTGGTTTCACGTGTATCACAATTTGAGACAATTTATATTTTATAAATAACTTGTTGTACCCATATTTAGTAGTCTTATAATCCTCAATTAAATAATCTTCTCGAAATACAACTATATAGTTAAAGAAATATAACTTAAAACAGAAAACATTTATTCCAATTATGGTTTATCATTGAAGTATTCATTTATATTATAATAACTCTTGTCCAACAGAAATAGCTTTAGTTTATTAATAAATATGTTGGATTTATTTATATTTCTTATTTTTTCTGGTAACTTATTATACGTTTTTATCGACATGACATAGGTACTTGTAGAGTGCACTTTTAATCGGGATGTAGGTATATTTAATCTATTTTTATGCCTTAAAGTAAATTTGGTTTGTAGATCTTCTCTTTTTGTGTAGAATTCTGGGTATCTACGTACAAATTTACAGAGTTCAAAAGATAGATAGATAGATAAGGAGGTACCTGCGGAGGTCATTTCTGGTTACCGGTTAAAATGGTTTACGGGCATTAATATGTCAAAATCAAAATCAAAATATTTTATTTCACATAAACCTGCAAGGGCACTTATGAAACGTCAGAATCTAGGTGCACGGTTCCAATTTGTCGCTTCCTATGGAGAAGAGCCGGCAAGAAACTCCACGGTTACTCTTTTAAAATAATTGGGTTTTACAATGTTTTCAAATTACAGTTACAATAGGTATGGGAGGACAGTGCAGGCACATACATGTATACACAGGCATGTACATATACACATAGCCAAATTCTAATGCGATTTTCTCTTAAATAACAATTGCAACCTTGATAACCTAGGCATTTCATTATAGTATGGGTTCCAAAATATTATTTCCATAATAACATAAAGTTACAATCATTACATGAGGAGAAAATCACTTTTAAAAGTTGGTAAGCGTATACATAATTATATTAGTACTCGTGACTGTACTATTCTCTGTTCTCAAAGTACCTGGTGAAAGTGGAAACAAACTCTGTTCAGGTCAAATTTTTTAGCAATCATTCACTGTATCCAGTAAAACATCAGTAAAACATTGGGCACGTCACGATTGCGGCGGTAAGTCCCCTCTTTGAGGAGTGGATTGAGAGGCGCCACGGCGTCCCCACCTTCCACATGACGCAGGTCCTCGGCGGACACGGTTGTTTCGGGAAGTTCCTAGCTATTTTGTATAAGGCTGGGAGGAAACGCCCGGGTGTTTCCACTGCTGAGATCGCCCTGAGGACACAGTGAAGCATACGGTGGAGGTCTGCCCGGCTTGGGTGGAGCACCGCCGTGTCCACGTGGAGGCGATCGGCGGCGGCGATCTCTCGCGTCCGGCCCTGGTCCAGGCCATGGTATGGAGCGAAAGTGCATGGGTAGCCGTCACCTCCTTCTGCGAAGCAGTAATGCTCGCGAAGAAGGAGGCGACGCACGTAAGGGAGAGGCAGTATATGCGCCCTCACGGCCCTAGTCGCCGCAGAAGATGCCCTGGGAGTCGGTAATCCCAGGCTGATTCCCGGCCACCGTAGGCGCGGGCTTGCGGACGGCGAGTAATGGGTAGCTCGCTGTCCGGTAAGGACCAAGCCCGGGTCGAAGGCGCGTTGTGTTCCACGCGAGCCTCAAAGAGATGTCAGCATCAACTAGTGGGGTCCGCAAGGGCCGATGACTGCCAGGGGTGCGGGTTGTTCGAAAGAGATACCGTGGCCCCTGGCACACAGGCAACTGGGGGAACACGGGTGGGTTTTAGTCAGTAAAAGTCTGATACGCCTGCTCCACCCAGAGCGGGAGAAGTTATTTGAAGATTTTCTATGTTTAAAGAAAAAAACCAGTAACACATTCGTCTGTATTTAGGTTTCAATTTAAGTATATCTCTCTACTTTTCTCAACTTGTCAATTCTTATTTGAATTACATAATTAAAATAGGGGCTCGTGGCTAAGTAACAATAGCTGCACGGGTCGCTTGCCAGGGTTGCTCTGTTGATGGTTGACCATCTTTACATACCGAGACTCCTCCGTGCATCAGAAAGCACGTTAAGCCGTTGGTCTCGGCTGTAATTCGTGGATCTTTGACAGTCGTTACGGGTCGTCAGAAGCCCAAAAACCTGACAACCAGTCTTACCAAGGGGTATCGTGTTACCCAGTTACTAGGTTGTGGCAGTCAGATAGGCAGTCGCTCCATGTAAAATACTGGTATTCTGCTGCATGCGGTTAGACTGGAAGCCGACCCCAATATAATTGAGAAAAAGCTAGGTAGATTGATTGATAATTAAAATTATTATCGTCGACGGAAATTACATTTACATTTTTCTTCCATTAGTCTCTATTAGTCGACATCTCGGTCATCATAACCAGCGTATATTGTTCCCACTGCTGGGAAAAGCCCTCCCATCGGTGAGGGGGAGTGGGCCGTAATCCACAAGGCGGACCCAGTGCGGGTTATTAGATAAATAAATAAATAAAAAAATAAATCATTTATTTGGACCAAAACGTGTACAAAATTTATAAACCTGCCAAACTGCGTGACAGTTTGTCGGCAGGATTAGCGCTCGTTTTAAAAATTTGGTATCAACAATTTATTTACACATCTAAGTAGGTCGATACAGTCTTACAGCTAATTTAAAAGGACGCGCGGTAAGAATACTATGCTTACAGTGCGGGCCGCCGCGGGCACACACGCAGACGACGGCTAACACCGCTCATGCTTTTTGTTGTTATTGTTAGTTATTGTCACATGTCGCGGTCAATGCATTAAGTAGTTCAGCTTTTAGTTTACTTTTTAGGGTTCGCTTGCTAATTACACCATCATCCTTCCTTAGCCAGGCGATATTATTAAACAGCGTAGGGGTAAAATACTTATTGGTTCTTTTGCCATAGTAATTTTTTACTGGTGCTCGTACATATTTACGTTCTGTAACGCTTCTAGTATGTATGTGTTTTGCACGTGTACTTTGAACTGGTCGTTATAAAACTGCTCTAGAACCACCAAGTACTTTACCTTCTCATGAACGGGAAGCACCTTACATACAGCAAAAAGTTTCTCGTAATTTTCTTTACACATAAGCTTAATTTTTTGGTTAACAAGGTACTTCAGAAAACGAATTTGCAGCGATTTTATACTATTCAGGTAGGTTTTGAATGTACGGCCATAAGTATTTAACCCATAGCTCAACAGAGACTCGGCGAGTGCAAAATAAATCATACGCATCGTTTTTCTACTCAACGGCGCCTTCAGGATATGAAACTTACTTAACACTGACCTAAGCTTCGTACACACTGTGTCAACCTGCGTCTTCCAGTTCATGTTACGGTCCACCCACAAACCAAGATACTTTAATTTACTGACAAACTCCAACTGTTGACAGACACAGTTAACATTTCTCACGTGCATACACTCGTACGTGTGGCCCACGATACCTATATCCCTACTATCGACATTTTTTCCCAACAGGTTGTGTGGGGAATGTACGTGCATCACTTTCGTTTTAGTAAGATTTAGTATGATACCGTTATCGTGCGCCCACCGGGTAATATTATCGAAGTCCGATTGCAACACAGCCCTGGCCTCCTGTATATTCTTAGAGGAGTACATAAGGCACATGTCGTCTGCATACATATAAACCCGACACTTCCCCACTACATTACTAACGCTATTGACATGCATTACATAGCCAACCGGTCCATACACGGAGCCAGTCGGAACGCCAAGGTTTACCTTAGCTTCTTTACCAGCCACACCAGAAATACAAGTCTGTAAGGTTCTGCCACTTAAGTAGTTCCGGAACCACTTGTTCGTGGGCCCCCTGATCCCACACTCATCCATGGCCTGCAACAACACCTCGTGGTCCAAAGTGTCAAACGCCTTTTTATAATCAATGAACAGCGCCAGGACCTGGTGACCCTGGTCCAGACTACTGTTCATGTCTTCAGAAAACTGTGAGAGAGCTGATGTTGTGCTACGACCGCGCCTAAAACCGTGCTGTGAATCTGCTAGTAAATAATTCTGCTCTAAGAAGTCACTAACCTGACCGACTACAAATTTTTCCACTATTTTATTAACTACAGACAAGATGGCGATAGGCCTATAGTTAGCGTAGTCTGAGTGCGCTCCTTGCTTAAAGATAGGCCTAATTAGTGAATATGATGAGATGTCACATGTCTTCGAATTTTCGGTTATGTGACACGTTTCCTCACGATGTAATAATTTACTCGAAATAAAGAGCCTACCTGTTTTCGAACTCACGACCACAAATGCTCCCAGGCTTTCTATGATCTCATTAAATAAATAGTAGTGCCTGAACTCACGTAGGGTTGTCGACTATATGACAATCTGAACAAACAACTAATCATTCCTTATCAAACAAAGCCATCAAGGTAAATTATCCTTAGAATACCTACTGTACCAGTTTTTCGACCTATTTGACAAAAAATATGATTGGTTATTTTCTATCCAAACTGAAGAATAGAGCTTCACTAATTCGTCTACCTTGTTGGTTTAGTGGTCGCAAGCGCTACAGCTGGGCATGAGAACCTGGATTAGATTTCCAGTTTGGCAAAGTGTTGCTGGGTATTTCCCACATTTCGAATTTCTCAATTGTATACCGGAGTCTGGATTTGTTGCCGGTTGATGGAAATAAGCTCGCCCCTAGTACATGGGACTTAAACCAAACTGATGAGATGTGGGTCTTCTGTAGTTACTCCTTTCCCTTCAGGTATTGCAGGAGTGTTATGTTTTGTTGTCTATCAAGCAGGTGATTTGACAAACCAATTAAAAAGCTCCTTTAAACATTATCCGGTTTATTAGGCTCAGCATCTGAGCAATGTAGTCTATGGGCCAGTAGACCGACTAATATCCTTAGCCTGTGAGGAACACTTGCTTACACACGTATAGTATTTTTAACTACCGAAGCGACGCGCACTTTACTTGTGGTTACCAAGTGTACATACACGCTGTCAATGTGTGTCTAAGCGCAAGAGCTCTCTATACCGACCGAGACAATGGCGATGTCGGAAGTGTATGTGTGTGTGTGTGTTATTTGCTGACTCGGTTCATGCACACATTCACAGCGTATTTGTACACTTGGCTACCACATCTAAGTAAATACTGTAATTCAAAGGCCTTACAAAAAAAAAACCATTGATAACTTCAACCATTCGTTTTGACGTCGTTGTCGTTACAATTTCATAGCCCTGAGTTTGTCCATTACCATTAATGTAACAATGACCTTCACCGCGAAGTACGGTCAGAATATTAAGTGACAACATCTTTCTATTTTCGGTAACATATTTATAGATACCCGAATGATTTAATAACGAGGTGCCTCTACGTGTCTGGCTTTTCTGAATGTCAACCCGGCTGCAGTCTGCACGCACGGGCAGAAATAAACTTGTTAAAGATTGATCGATGGCTTAGTCACCATCGTTTCAGACAATACATTGCATGGCAACCGTAGGGTACATCTTAAGTCTTCCAAACCAAAAGAAACTGGAGTTTTCAAGAGGTTTGCAAGTGAACTGTGGTCACTCTCATAATCTACCCAAGCCTTTTTCCAACTAGTTGGGGTCGGCTTCCAGTCTAACCAGTACTTTACACGGAACGATTGCCTGTCTGATCTCTCGGTTTTGCTCGCGTGGAAGTAGAAAATTATCCCACGGGAACGTACTGCCGGTATTAAAAGTTTCCTTAGTGTTAATCTAGGCTGTAAAGTATCTGTTTGTCAAATTCCATCTAAATCCGTTCAGCCGTGCGGGAGTGAGTATCAAACATCTAAACATACAAACTTTCACATACACTCAATTAAATAAATATTATAATATTTATTTATTTATAAGTGTACTTTATTGTATGTACATTAGAAAAACGTAACAAAAAATACATTTAATACTACAAACATACAATGGGCGGCCTTATCGCCTTCTGCGATCTCTTCCAGGTAACTTTGGAATGGACATTGATTGCAATGTTTTAGTAGGATAGTACGATAACACGATCATAATACCATGAAGCAGAGGATAAAAATATATTAATGTAAAATATTCAGGTCATTTCTCCTTTTTATTCCAACCCTCCTAATTGTAGGCTGCCGTTTGTTTATTTTTACAATACTAAGGGTGGCTCCATCGTGATACTGACTGCGATACAGTGTTTAGTGGACAACTCGCCAAGCAACAACGTTATAAAATTACCAACATGTCCACCAAAATATCTGAAAAGGAACGGAGGAAATCCAGCATTAACTTTGCAAATTTTCGGAGATTCCATTTTTTGGATAGGTAAATGTGTTTTTAAGGAGTAATGGAGTAGTTTATATGTTTGTTATTAAAATTAAAAATGTGTTTGTAAAAAAATATGTCAGTGTAAATTGTTTGGACCGATGACCTGGTGAAGAACGCAGGAATCCGCTGGATGCCAGAAGCACAGAACCAGTCGAAGTGTTGGTGCTTGGGGGAGGCCTATGTCCAGCAGTGGACGTTTTCGGCTGAAATGATGATGATAATGAAAGTGTTAAACTTATTTACGCTTTTAGTTTATATGCCTTATAACGTGGGCACTTTACATACATAGTTTTAACCAAATATTTATGACAGTCGTCGTGTCTATGAAAAGTTCATGAATTGGCATTTGATATTTTCCTAAGCTTATATTAATCTGCTTTTATGTATGTAGGTACATGGTACATTGCAGGTACAAACATTTTATTAGTGTAAATTGAGCTTTTCATCATCATCACTTCAGCCGTAAGCCGTCCACTGCTGGACATAGGCCTCCCCCAAAAGCCAATCGCCACGCGTGGTATGGTGGTAAAATGCATAGAGAACGCTGCTGCCCATTCTCTAGTAAGTCCCTTAGTCGCCTTCTACGACACCCACAGGAAGAGATGGGATGGTGCTAATTCTTTTACGTCCGACAGCACACGGATCATCGGATTGAACTTTTAATTGCGTGAAATCCGCTCAATGACGCAATCATAACGTGTAGATCATTTGAGTTTTCGAAAATGCATAATATTTAATGATATTTAATAGTTTAATACCGAGACCTCTCCTTGCTTCGGAAAGCACGTTGAGCCGTTGGTCCCGACTGTCATTCGTGGATGACATTAATTACGGAGCCTCAAAAGTTCGAAAGTCTGACAACCAGACTATCAATTGGTATCGTATTTACCCGTTAGCTGGGAAGTGGAGCTCAGAAAGACAGTCGCTCCGTGTAAAGTACGTGCGAAAAGGCTATCCAGATGTAGGTAGGAGTTTGTGCTACGCTACATGGGCTACGCTCATGGGCTACGCTACATGGGCTACGCTACATGGGCTACGCTACAAGGGCTACGCTACATGGGCTACGCTCGTAGTACAGTCGTAGCCATCTCGTAGCAAAGACGCAAATTGATACGTCTCGAATATCTAACTTGTTTCTAGCGTTGTTTCTGCAAGTAACTTGAATAGATCCAGCTTAAAAATACCTTAGGTATACTATACTATACATACATGAGATGCATGATGCATTTTCATCTTTCATGTTTCATTTTCCCTTTTCAAGATAGATAGATAGATAAAATACTCTTCAGTACCTATGTTAACCATAAATATTAAATATTACAGATTTAAATGTAGAAATTTTATACAGGGTGAAACAATGGGTGGATTCAAGCAAACTTTCTCTATGTTCCAGGAGTCGTGAATCCCGTCGCCGCATCAACCACCCGCCTTCAGCGCTATACAGCGTGGTTGGCGAGAAGTTGCGCGTGAGCACACCCCGCGGCTTACAATGTGCGCTGTTCTGTGGCGGGCAGCGCTGCAGATATGAGCTGCCGCAGCCGGGCACTGCGATACAGGGGCTGTACTCGGACTGGTGAGTCATCGTCATTTGTACCTATATCCTTTTCCCAACTATGTCAGCTTCCAGTCTAACCGGATGTAGCTGAATACCAGCATTTTGCATGGAGCGACTGCCTATCTGACTACCACAACCACAGATATGTCGGGACAGGATGCCAATTGGAGCTGGATTTTTCGAACATTTTCTGGGCGTAGATGTGTGTTGCGGGCGAGGACGAAAACTCTGAAGATGACCGTTGATTTTAGGTTATATTTGAACTTGCCAAACGATATGTTGGATAGTTTCTAGACACTTCTTGGCAGCACGAAGTCGGATGGTCAAGAGAGCTGCGCCACGCCGCTGTAGTGCTCTCGTCGATTCGCACGAACGGCGGGCTAGACTCTATCGGAGTGTGCCAACTTGCGTTTCGTTGTCGATTGATTTCCCGTACTCTTGACTCTTCCGATAGATATAAGAAAGAAGGAGATATGCCCGGTAGTTAACACATTCGATGCCAAGCAAGAAAAATAAAAATAATTAGTTTGTGTGCCCACAACTCGCATCCGAGTCGTCGCTGTAAGTAGTCTCGCTAGTCGGGTCCTGGGCATGAACAGAATCATCAATAGCTAATTATTGCGACGACTCGGATGCAAGTTGTGGGCACACGAATCAACTATTTTTCGACCCATATGCTGGGTGCTTGGCATGGAATGTGTTAATGCAGTTCAGTAAAAGCAATAGATACGAACTCGCAATGCATAAATCAGAACGTACTACTGGTCTACTACACAATCAATTATAAACCCTATCTCATCAAACACAGCGTGCAACTTTTTTTTATATATCAATGTCCCCAACCAACCTGGTTAACACGGTACCCCTTGGCAAGACTCTCAGTTGCTCTGACTGACCTACTCTGTGGAAGCATTTCATTCAGCTAACCTAAGGTGGATAGTCTTTAGCTCAAGGCTGTAGCTACAAAGACTGCCAAGCCACTTCTTCTTCAGCATAAACCAATAGGAATCGGTGCAGTGCGGGTGATCATGAGAATTACTGATTTTTTTTAAGAAGTATGTTTTTATTTTGTACTGGCTATAAGAGTAGAGGATGACCAAAGAAACGATGGTTGGACTGTGTGAATGATGATATGAGTAGAAAGGGTGTGACTACCGAGACGACGGTTAATAGAGAAGAATGGGAGGAAAATACATGTTGCGCCAGCCCCTAATAAATTGGGATAAGGGCAGGAGAATGATGACTGTATTTTTCAATTGAATTTTAAGTCATAAAAGGTATTTACAAAGAAGATTAGAGTGGAAACACCGGGAGGGGGCCCTAGAAGAACATTACTTCGCAACCGGTTTGCGTGTATCACCAGAGGCCTTAGTGCGAGTGTCATTTAACCATCTCGATCAAACGAATCGAGCGCGTTTGGCGCTCCGATTGGCCCTGGATTGGTGACGGACCAATCGGAGCGCCGAGCGCGCTCGATGCGTTTGATCGAGATAGTTAAATGAAACTCACAGTAAGGCCACTGATGTATGAATGTAAACAAAGCAAAAGGATTAAGCAAGGATTGTAGAAGGTGGCGTTCTGTGGTTTCTTCCTACCTCCTTCCTATTTTAAGTCTTTAACCTTTTTTTTTTTTTTTTTTTTGATTACGGGGGGAAATCCTCATGGATGTCCTCCGCCCCGGGGAGGGCGGAGGGGTCTGTCAGACTCTTACTGACTAAAACCACCCCGGTGTTCCGTCTCTCACTTGCACCGGGGATCACGGGAACTGATGTGACTTCCGCGATCCCCGGCTAGTGCCGGCCCGCCTCTGCGGGCCACGTCGCGATAGGGGGGGAGTGAGGTGTTAAACTCCCCCCTTACGTCATAGAGAGGCGCGCGTGGAACACTACGCGCCGCCATCTCGGGTCCAAACAAGTAGAGGGCGACAGATTTCCCCGGATCTGTCGCCCCTGGACCCATTTAGGGGGGCTGGAAGAGGGCGTTATCCGCCCTCCGCCGACGCCCGGTGCGTCTGCTGCGGATCGGGTTAGCGGAAGCAATCTCCCGCTCCCTCTCCGCAGCCTCCTTCTGCGACATGACTATTTCGCAGAAGGATACCACCGCGTCCCAGGACTCCTCGCTGCCGACCATCGAGTCGACAACGGCCGGCAGCGACAGGTCACTGCCTACTCCTGAGATAAGGGCACGGCGCGGCTCCTCCCAAGCGGCACACTCTGCCAGCGTGTGCCACGCCATGTCCTCCCGACAGTCGACGCAGTGGTGACACCGAGCGTCCGGCTCCCTGTTTATGCGACACAGGTACTTCCCGAAGCAACCATGCCCCGAGAGCACCTGTGTCACCCGAAACGACAGGGAGCCGTGCCTCCTCCCGAGCCAGCGCTCGAGTACCGGCCGGACCGCCCCGATGGTAGCGGGGCCGGCGGTAGGGCGTGAAAGCCTGTCCCGCCATTCCGCCACCAGGGCTGCGCGAAGCTGTGACCGACGCAACTCCAAATGTCGCTGCGTCAGCCACTCGCCCCGCGCCCTCAAGTCCTCGCGCCATCGGTACAGTGACGCGAGTACCTTCGCCTCGAGGTCCCAGGGCGGGGATCCGGCCAGTACACAAGCCGCCTCGTAGGAGATCGTGCGATACCCCCTAATGACTCTGACGGCCATCGTTCGCTGTGGCCTTCGCAGGACAGCGATGCTGCCGGCCGTCAGGTCAGCCGCCCAGATCGGGGCCCCATACAGGGCCATCGATCGCACGATCCCCACGTAGAGCCGCCTACAGGCGGCGCTCGGGCCCCCCAGATTGGGAAGCAGCGTTGACAGCGCCCCAGCCGCGCCCATCAACTTGGGCACCAGCCGCTGGAAGTGGGGGCCGAAATCCCACCGGCTGTCGAGCACCAATCCAAGATACTTCATGGTTGACTCGACAGCAATTCGGGACCCCCCGACCACGATGTGTGATCCCAGCGGTGGCGCCCGCCGGGGGCCATGAAAGACCATGGCCTCCGACTTGTTGAGGGCCACCTCCAGGCCTAGGCGCCGTATGCGGGTCACGACCTGTGACACCGCAGCCGTCGCCAGCAACGCTGCCTCCCTGTACGAGCTCCCCCGGGCCGTGACCAGCGTGTCATCCGCATAACACGTCAAGTCCACGCCCGGCTGGAGCTCGCCCCTCAGCACCCAGTCGTACCCGATGTTCCACAGGAGCGGTCCCACAACCGAACCCTGTGGAACACCGCACGACATGCGGCGCTGGTTTCCGCCATCACGTCCCGTGTAGGTGACACACCTTTCCGCCAAATAAGCCCCAACGATGCGGCGGAGGTAGGAAGGCACCCGATGATACTGCAGTGCCTCCCGAATGCAGCTCCAGGGCAGGGTGTTGAAGGCGTTGGAGATGTCCAAGGACACCGCCAACATCACCCCGCCCCGGGACACCGCTTCCTCCGCCAGGACTCTCACCCGCGATATCGCGTGGATGGTGGAGCGCCCGTGCCGAAAGCCGAACTGGCTCTCGGCTAGGTCAGGCCCCTCCCTGCTTAAGTGGCCGACGAGGCGGGCAGCGATTATCCGCTCAAACATCTTGCCCACCTCGTCGAGCAGCACTATGGGCCTGTACGCGGACGGCGAGTCCGCCGGGCGCCCCACCTTCTTGAGCAGGACCAGACGACCAGATTTCCACAAAGTGGGAAACTGGCCCTGCTCAAGGCACGCGGTGTAGAGTCCTCTCAGTTGGGGCTCTAGCTCCTTCAGAGCGAGGGCTAGCACTATGCCGTGAATACCATCGGGCCCCGGAGCCACGTTCTTGGCCCGGAGCCGCATCACGGCCGCCCTCATCTCTGCCTGTGTCACCTCCGGGACGCTGATGGCGCTCTCTTCGGCAGGCTCTGCGGCTGTGGGCAATGCCATCGGCGGCGGAGTGTGCTCCGCTCTTGCCGGGAAGAGGGCTGCGACGACCTCCTCTAGCAGCTCAGGTTGGAGACTCTCCGTGAGTGGAGGCGCCGCGGCTCGAAGTTTCCCTCGAACCGCACGATACGGGCGCCCCCACGGATCTCCGTCGAGAGTCTCCAACATCTCCTCCCTGGCTCGCGTTCTCGCTTCGCCGATGGCCAGCCACAGAGCCTCCTTAGCCGCGCGGTACACCTCATACCGCGCGGCTTCTTCGTCAGGGACCCGACGACGTCTCCTCCGGTATCGGGTGTACTGGCGTCTGACCGCCACGCACTCGACACGTAGTCGCGCGATCTCGGCAGACCACCAGTACACCTGGCGTCTTCCTGAATGCGTGTGGACGCGGGGCATGGACGCGTCGCTGATTTGCGTCATCGCCCCGCGGAACCACAGCGCCTCCTCCTCGACGTCGACGGGTCCGATCGTCGCCGACTCCCGGGTCCAGGCCTGGACAACAGCGGCCTCCTCGAGAACCTCCCTGTCAACGCGCTTACGCGCCCAGCGCGGGCCGTCCGTTCGCGGGGCCGATGGACTGCGGCCGCCAGTGGTCTGGGTGGAGACGTCGAAGCGGATGTATCTGTGATCCGACAACGTCTCCACCTCCACGGCGACACGCCAGTCACGGACACGCCCCGCGACAGCAGGGCTAGCAAACGATACGTCTACGATCGAACCGCCCCGCTGCCGCACGCACGTGTGCACCGAGCCCCGGTTTAGGACGACCAGGCCAGTCGTGACCGCCCACTCCTCCAGCGCCTCACCCCGAGCATCGGTCACCGGGGATCCCCACGCCGAAGACTTGGCGTTGAGATCCCCTAGTAACAGCACGGGGCGAGGGTGGAGTCGGCCTACGACGGCCCCCAACTCGACAAGGAAGTTCTCGAAGTCGGCGAGGCTCTTGTTGGGCGAGAAATACGCCCCAACAGTGCCAATTCCGTCCGCGAGGGCGGCCACCCAGCCGTGACCTCGGGACGGGTTGACGAGAGCCCCGCCAATAATGGCCACCAAGCCGTCTAGGTCACCTACCCAGTTATCCCTGGGGGGAACAAAGTACGGCTCGGCGACCACAGCCACGTCAATCGACCACTCTGCCATGCTCTGGATCAATAGATCCTGAGCTCTGGCAGCGTGGTTGATGTTGCCCTGGAGGAAATGGTAAGGCGCCATTATGCGCAGTCCATTTCCTCCGTCACACCATCCGTAGGCCGGGAGTCGGCCTTAGAGCACCTAGGCTGCGGGGGGGGTAAAGAGCCCCCGGCAGCTTTGGCACCCCGTCCCTTCCTCTGGGCGGGTGCGCCACAGGCTCGTCCACCTGCCCTGTGCCCCGCGGGCCTCCCTGCAGCTGTACAGAGGCTGCAGTTAGGCGCTGCGGAGCACTGGGCGGACTTGTGGCCGGGCTGACCGCAGCGAAAACATTGCTCGCTGCGGTCTATTTCGGCGGTGCACCTCGCCCGGACATGCCCAATGTCCAGGCAGCGGTAGCACCGTAACGCCCTGGGTTGCAGCAGCTTGACTCTCGCTGCAACCCAGCCCACCAACAGGCGCCCACCGTCGGCGACCTTGTTCGCCGCTGACACTGGGCACCGCACCCAAGCGACTCCGAGCCCAGAAGCCTCGGTGCGGATCTCGCCCACCCGCACATCATCAGGCGGACATCCTCCAGCTTTCGCGATGGCCGCCAAAACCTCCGCTGGGGTTGTCGAGTCGTCCAGGCCAGCGACGCGTAGCTCAGCGGTCTTCATGGGCCTGGAAACTCGAACGTCCTCAGGGTTGAGGACCTCCCTCAGCTTGGCGGCCAGGATGTCCGCCTTCTCGACGCTAGAGGCACCCGGCACCTCAAGCAGCCGCGCCCCCGTAATTGCCGGCCTAAATCCTAGGCCGGTCGGTATACCAAGGTCGGGGAACGCGACTTTGGCTTTGGCCTCCAAAAGAACCGCCTTATAAGAGACGCCCCTCTCGACGGCTCCGGGCTGCAGCGTAATTACCACAGCCGCGGAGCGTGGGGCTCTTGGCCTCGGCGGCTTCTGGGTCTTCTTTGAGGGCGCTGCAGGTGCCTTAGCGGGTGCTGGCGGCGCAGCCTTCTTCTTGCGGCCCCTCTTGACAACCGTTGTCCAGGCCTCCGTGGAGGGCCCGGGAGCGGTTGCCGGGGGACCGGCTAACCTAAATTCAATAAACAAGTAATAAACGTCTCACCAGTGCCGGCCCCTGGCACACAGGCAACTGAGGGAACACGGGTGGGTTTTAATCAGTAAAAGTCTGACACGCCCTCCTGCTCCACCTAGAGCGGGAGAAGCTATTTGATGATTTCCAAACCTCAAAAAAAAAATCGTAAAACAAGAATAGCAATTGCTACGGGCCCCGCGCAAAAGGCAGCCACGCGTATTTAACCTCCGCCTGACTGTAATTTTTTGAGTGAAATTTATTAAATGGAAAATGGAAAATTTCGAATCGTGACTTCTAAATATCAATACAGTATTATATAAAGTTCTCAAATTTCTGTTTGCCACTTAATACTTGAGAACCCACAGCAGATTAAGGCTCAAAGATTCAACAGAATTTGCTACGGGCCCCGCGCTTGCTGAATCCGGCACTACGTCTCACAAAACACTTAAATACCAATTTAGGTGGACTTATTAAAGCCTTGGTGTATAATACGTCATTGTCACACCATTCAAACATAGATAACGTTAACCTTTACAAAAACAGCCCACACTCGACCTACTGCGTACTGTGAACATATTATATTAGCCGCAATGAACTACTCAGCACGTCCATAATTTAGTTGTACACTACGGCGACGCCTGCTGATAGTACACACGGCTACACATCAAGCTATACATTTCCAGTTCACACTGATCTGGCACTGTACAGCAATCCTATACAATGCGAGATCAGCTTATACTGGAATGTATAACTTGATGTGTGAATTGTAGCCGTGTGTACCTCTACTCGAGCAACCATATTTAATATGTCACCAGTTTTATTTGTGGATATAAAAAGGTTGTAATCCTCCACACGTTTTGGTATAATAATGACATATTTGAAGGGTCTTTCTGAGTGGATTCAAAGAGTGTTTTTGGGTCCTAGGTTTGATCGTCGGGCAATGTTATTGGGTGTTTCTGTCTCGAATTTCTCAGTATCAGATCGAAGACTGGATTTGTGCCTGGTCGGTGGCAATAGGGTGGCGCACTATTATATGGGAGGTAAACATAACTGGTGAAATTTGGATGTACTGCAGGTACTCAAATTACACCTCCACCCAAACCTTCGGGAAACAAAGAGTGGTGTTTTGTAATATTGTGTTTTAAAGGTTTAGAAAAAACGCAAATTCATAGCGTTTTTCTAAGCCTTTGCAACGAAACACAGCTGACAAAAGAGCTAAATGGCTAACGGCTACACGTCGGAATGGTGAGAGAATTTTAAACCGTCTCCTATTTAGCCAGTGTGCATCATCATATCTTTCCATAATGGCCACACGCCATACCTTGTTGTTCAATTCCTTTTTTTTTACTGTTTTTTTGTCCTCCATCCCAACATTATCATCTATTAGTAGATGTTTGTATGTCCGTATCGGGATAGTTTAGAGGCCTGGAGATCTGCAGACAGGTGCTCCTAGTAGGTACTGGCTGCAATCAATGTATTTCTGTAACACTATTTTTGTACAGATATACAATTTTGTAACTTCTGCCATCTGTCACGGCTACTTGCTGTGACATATCACATAAGCTTACAAGTAATTTCACGGCAAACGTGATCGTTCAACTTCAATTTTGTGATTTCCATCAACATAAATTCCCTATTTGTTCATTTATATAAGTAATTAAGCACCCCTCGAAAAATTATCATATGGGCTGCTGTAGACTTATCCTTGGCTTTAAAAATAAAAGTACAATAAAATGTGTGCGTCGCGTGACTTCCGCCTGGCCACTTTATTTTATGTTAATTATTGTAATAATATACTTTTTTACTCAACTAACTAATGTGAACTTAAGAAATAAGGGTTGGAGTACACGATTATGACTACTAAGGCAGCGACTGTTCGCTCGTTCGGTTTGCGCGCGGTTGGTCGCAATTCTAACCTAACATAACACATTCGGTCGGTAAGCAGTAGTGCAGTTCACAATTTATCGACAGTTTATAATCTCACGAAATAGATTATAAACTAACGGTGTTCACAATCATACGGTGACATATACGAAATATTCACTCTTTAAGTCACTTGCATTTCTTGCTTCCTTACTCATCACTTGTCCATAACAAGCCAAACGATTTCTTTTCAACTTTCTTTCGTTTTTAGTATCAGATACTCGTTTATCAGGAAGTATAGATCAAAATCCCAATTGAATTAATTGGTTTCTAATTACAATTTGTCTGTCCAATTGCTTCTTTAGCATAACCCCGTGCAAATTTTTGCATGAAGAAGCTTTTGTAAATACGAGGTAAATACGGAAAACGATTAGAAATGTGTTCAAAACAGTATCTAGTTAAAAGTAATGAACACCTCCTTCCTTTAGGTCTCTAAATCATTTAAAAAAATGTCCGTATTTACAAACCAGAAAAGTGGTGGATTACGGCCCACTCCCTCTCACAGGCCTGTGTCCCAGCAGTGGGAATATTAGAGGCTGATTGTAATTTTGTCGGCACGGTTGGCGCAGTGGTTAAGCGATGACCGCTGCGCTGCGTGTCGCGGGTTCGATTCCCGCACGGAACAAGTATTTTGTAAACGCACCCGCAACACAGGAGAAATTCCTAGTGTGAGGCAATGTTTTTCTAAAAAGAAAAATGGCGGTTTTCTCACGATGTTTTTCTTCAATTTTTTCCGTTTTGTTTCAGTATACCTACATTTTGTGCAAGTAAAGATTTCCTATTCTATTATTGTTCAAATACCTTAAAATCTTTCGTGTAACCGTTGCCTAACAACAGCATTGCAGTTGTAATATATCACATTACATTACACATGACATTTCTTAATAAAACAAACTAGTAAATGTATGACTGCAAATAATAAATTATGGCTACTTTAATAAAGTAGGCGCATGCAATTTTAAAATGGTTTTGTTTTTTTTTTTTGTTTTCAATGTCACTCGTTAGGGCAAAGAGTTTAATTAGGTTGAAATGTTAATTATGCTTTCGCTACCATTTGTTTCTTTTTTGTTTGCGTTAATATTATTTTGTTCAAATGTGAAATTATAATTTGTCGTGCTTATTTTAGTATTTAGATGGGAAACTGTTTTTTTTGTAGATTTTTTGTTTTACTGTGGACGTTGGCACTATGTAGGTAAACCCAATATACTATCGAATGAATAGTTAAACAGATGAAATCTTACCTTGTAGGGTTTTCTTTTTTGAGGATAGGAAATCATCAAATGACTTTTCCCGCTCTGGGTGGAGCAGGAGGGCGTGTCAGACTTTTACTGACTAAAACCCACCCGTGTTCCTTCAGTTGCCTGTGTGCCAGGGACCACGGTATCTCTTTCGAACAACCCGCACCCCTGGCAGGCATCGGCCCTTGCGGGCCCCATCAGTTGTTGCTGACATCTCTTTGAGGCGCCCGTGGAACACAACGCGCCGTCGACCCGGGTTTGGTCCTTACTGGACAGCGAGCTACCTATTACTCGCCGTCCGCATGCCCGCTCCTACGATGGCCGGGAATCAGCCTGGGATTCCAGACGTCCAGGGCGTCTCCTGCGGCGCATGTACTGCCTCTCCCTCACGTGCGCCGCCTCCCTCTTTCCGAGCATCACTGCTTCGCTGAAGGAAGCGACGGCTACCCATGCACTCTCGCTCCGTACCATGGCCTGGACCAGGGCCGGACGCAAGACATCGCCGCCGCCGATCGCCTCCACGAGGACACGGTGGTGCTCCGTCCAAGCCGGGCAGACCTCCACCGTATGCTCCACCGTGTCCTCATTCCCAACTAAGTGTGGGTCAGCTTCCAATCTAATCGGTAGCATCTGAATACCAGTATTTCGCAAAGAGCCACTGTACTATCGGACCTCCACAACCCGGTTACTGGGCAGTATACACCTTAATAAGACTGACTGTCAGACTTTCAGGGTTCTAACTAAAGAGGGTGGCTACCTGTTTACATTAAAAGAAACTAAAAACTTATAGGTAACTTAGAAGTCCGAGTTCCCAAAAAAGTACTTCAATTGTAGGTATCATACCTTAACTATGTCAAGAACACGTAAGCAATTAAACTTTAATTATAAATAAAATTATTAAAACGGTGAAGGACAACATCGGTAGGAAATCAGCATGTCCTAGAACTAAAAATTCGAAGACATGTAACATCTTCCAACCCACAATGGGCCCGCGTGGTAGATTATAGCCCACTCCGTCTTGAAGAGCGGAGGACTGTGTCCCGGTAATGGGAACTTTATTGGCTGATTATACTAAATTGTTAATACCTTAGATTGTAGCTAGATAGCTAGTGTAGATAGGTACTAAAACTTTACCAAACATGATGGCAACCAAATCTATACATGCTTCGTAATTATCTTGCCCCTATCCCAATTTATTTGTGGTCGGCGCAACATGGCTTCTTCTGCTATAGGTTGTCGTCGTCATCTCGGGAGTCAACAGTCTATGCAGTCTACAGTCACACACAGTCCATCCATCGTTTCTTTGGTGCCCCCTACTCATAAAGCCATCCACATTCATACTCAAATCTTTCCTCTCGCCATCTTCTTCATTCCTCCGAATCACATGCCCATACCCCTTCATGCGTGGCGACCATATTGCGCAATAGCGCGAATCTATGGCGGTACTTCTGGGTGGTCCCGCGCGATTACGGCGCGTCTGATTAAAATGACGATATCTCTAAAACTGCGATAGCTAGCTTTCTACAAGTTAAGTCGTTGGAATCGTTATTAAATCAACTAACCGATTATGTATGGATTAGTATAGTTTTGCCTAGATGAACAATTTCCACACACAAGTCACCGGTGCCACTTTCAGACTTCCTCAGTCCACACGTGCGTGTTTATATAAAATAAACTATGCGGAAACTCATTGTAATATAATAATGTAGATATCTACATATTCGATCTTCAAGTAATGTAATAACTTTAATGGCTTTCATGTTTACCATCTAATCAGGGTATTTTTATGATTTGTTTATAAATTAATACAGGTTTCTAGGTAATGAGCTCTCACTCAGCTATTCTCAAGTGTCTAGTGTGATTTTGATAGCAGTTGTTAGGATTAACAACATTGTTTCTATTTAATTAGTACCTGGTACTTGTTGACAGGCCTACACCGTCTTCCCATACCTATAAAAACTTTAATTTGAAACCATAGCCAATTATTTTTAAAAGAGTAACAGTGGAGTTTCTTGCCGGCTCTTCTCCATAGGAAACGACCAACTGGAATCGTGCACCTAGCTTTTGACGTTACATTAGTGCCCATGTAGGTTTATGTGAAAGAAAATATTTGGGTTTTTTATAGCTATAGTTACCTTCGCTCAATTAACTTTATGTTAGCGGTCAGTGGCGAAAGCACCAATTAACACGATTCCTACCGGCTTCCCTTCGGGGATTAGCATCGTCAACTCTATCGCTATTAAAAATGGCACGTCAAAAATATAGTTAGGTACAGTACGGGTATTTAATTCACTATGACATTCAAAGAACAAAAACACTTATTTTTAGCTTTGTGTTACAACAAAAAAAAAAAATTCTATATTAACCCGGCGCGAAAACGTCATAATTGGGAACTAAAAATTCATACAACAGCGATCCAGTAATGATTTCGCTTTAGGTCACGTGGCACCGCTTGATATGGAAGAGAGCAAGCCGGTGTACAACGGGTTAACATTCCTATATTAATTTTAGAACGATAGTAGTTGGCCCTTGGTTGACTGGTAGAGAATGCCTAAAGCATTAAGTCCGCTTTTGTACCTTTTTTGTGTGCGAGAAGTTTAAATAAATAAATAAATAGTAAATATTCTTTAATGATAAGTCATTAAAGCCGACTTCGCTTCGGGTTCTCTCTTAGAAAAAATTACACCTCGCCGCTGTAGCGGTATTAAAATTGGCCTTACTAAGCATTTAAATAAAATATAAATAAGAAAATTACAACACAGAAGTGCCCACTAGGAAAACCAAAGAAGTAGAGCATATGCTAGATGGGACGAAGAAATACTTTAAGACATACATCGCTTAAAGAAGCAATAGCAAGTTCAATTTGAATTAAAGTAGCCCAATCTAAAGACTCGTTATCTTTGAAGGAGGCTTTTACCCGGGTACGCTTGCAAGTAATATAAATAATTATATTACCTATTCATCACTTACCTTATTAGTTGTATCTTACATTAGTATACTTACTTACCTTAGTTATTTTTCTTTCTTACATTTAAATTAGATTTGTTGTTGTTTTGTAAGCTACTTGCAAGAAATTAAAGGCTTTTTATTTAATATTTATTTAAATGCTTTGCATGAATCAAACAGTTTTTCCTCGATTTTGTGCCTCAGTATATGGGAACATACCGACGATGTTTTTATTATCCTTTTCTTCTGCAACTAGCTAAGTGGATATTTGTCCCATACCTATCCCAAGCATTTATTTTTAACTAGCTTTTATCAGCGGCCTCGCCCGCGTTACTAATCTAAGCAAAACCTTAACATTATAAGGCTGAACCTTCCTCATGAATCACTGTCTATTGATGAAAACAGCATGAAAATCTGTTCAGTACTTTTTGCGTTTATCGCGAACAGACAGACAGATGCGGCGGGGGACTTTGTTTTATAATATGTAGTGATTCAAATCAATTTACTAACCCCTCCATAGAGCGTACAGAGAGAACATACCCAAAACATTTTTTTTAATTCTCTTACAACAACCGTCTTCAAAATGATCCAAAAACCATAAACCTTTAATCCATTCGTACTACATCAATAAGTCTGCCTGTATTCTAAATACCTTACCTAATTTAACGTCACGTTGTTACAGGGTTACCGACGACATTCTGGCGATGGCACGCCCCAGCACCGCCAGTATTGCCGCCAGGAATATTATACAACAGTTCCATAGGTAATTGGTTCTGTATTACTACGAAACTATAGTTTGTCCCAACTACCAATATCTGATGAAATGGTAAATAAATTAGACCAGGAAACGCACTTGTGAATGCCAATTTGTAGTGCCATTTACAATTTGAGTGCTTTGATTTGATTATTTGAATACATAATCCCAAAATTTTAATTTTCTGTGGTTTTCAGTTGATTCAGATATTTTTCACGGGAGGAAGTTCACAATTCGGTTTTTTGTGTTCATCGAACGAACTTCGGTATTTATTAACCGATTTAAAAAAATATTCTTTTGTTAGAAAGGGAATACTTACCGAGGGGTCGTAAGTAGATATATAAATTTGGTCATGTTTTGAGTTGGTATGGCTTACACCAGCCGAGCTTATTTTTGAAGTAAGAACCTAACAGAAATGGAAATACAGTTCCTTTTACAAAACTAACTATTTAGTCCGGTCTTTGATAGTCAATTTTGTATTAAGAACTTTACTAAGTCGGCATAAAGTTCAAAATACAAGAACTGTCTCGAAAGTTACGGCTCAGTTCAAAGTAAGATCGTGTTTTGTAATAAGTAATAATACATAATAAATATAATCTATGACGACTGATAGTTAAAAGCTCAAAAGTTAAGTATTTCGTAGCCGCACTTGCTACGCCGTAGCACGTCGTAGACTCATAGCTACTCACCTATCTACTCGTAGCCGCTAACCTAAAGGCAGCAATATTTTTTGCCGGGAACCTTGCCTTGTACCACATACTCAATCAAAATGTTGTCAAAAGCTATGTATTCTCGAACTTATTTCAACTCAATAAAGTGTATTCTGTTCTGCATGTTGCAGCTGGGGTATCCGCACAGTGATCAACCTACAGACGCCGGGGGAGCATGCCAGTTGCGGACCCCCTCTTACTAAGTCGGGGTTCACTTATGACCCCACCATTTTCATGGCGAATGAAAGTAAGTCTCAATTCTTTAAATTAGTCCTAAAGGATTAGTAGCGCTTATAAAACATTTTATTCATTTCGAAATAAACTCGTTTCGAATTGTTTAAAACATTACCAGTATCGATTTTTTTAATTAGTTAATAAAAATATAAACATAATTTAAAAACGAACATTCTTATTATTATAATTTGTACAAATATTTAAAAAGAAAAGAGTCATAGAGCATCAAAAATATTATCCAGATCGTTTTCAACACGAAAAGTGCCTAAAAAGCTGGTAGCATTGCCACGTTGTATGGCAATTCTGATTTTTTGGTCAAAAATAGGCCAGTCCTCTAGTTACGTGAAGAATCGACCAACCGCTTGGCAATATCTCGGAAATCTGAGTGTTTGTTTGTTTGTTTGTTTATTTATTTATGTAAGTAGATCTTAAAAGACACTTTTACACGTCAATATTTTGTTGGTCAATATTTTTTAAAACTAGATGGCGCCGGCATTTCCTAGCTGACTGTTCCCTGAGAAGAAAAGCCGAAACAAACTCAGAGGTCATAGTCTCTTTTAAAGTCCAAACATTATATTATTTAAATTTTATGTGAGTCTAACAATGCAGGGTAATGTCTGGAAAGGCCTTTTGAAGAAAGAGCCATTGCAGCTTTGAGCTGACCTGTCTCAACAGACGGCATGTATGTAGCAGTCACCGTGTAGCTCAACCCTATTTTAGGGAGCTCAACGACCCGCCACAAGACGCTACCAGATTTGCAGGACATTTGCGTAGGCCATTTACAAAATGCTCAAAACCACCAGACGAGTTATAAAGTAATGTGTTCAATCTAGCCTGCATAGTACTCACATTCACAGTTAGTTTTTCTTTAAATGTCATTAAAAATCAATACCTAAATATAAAATGTCAACAGTATCTATTAAACACTTAGCTTTTATAACAGTTTGTTGCTTGAGGGTACATTGGAGCAACTTAACTAGTCCCAAGCTTTTTTGTCATCCAAGTAATCTTTAACTTTATAGAAACCTTTTTGACAGAGTTTCTGTTTAATAAATAGTTTAAATTTATTGAAGCTTAGTTCCTTAACATGGCTTGGGAGTTTGTTGTAAAAACGAATACTTTGGCACTTAAATGAATTGCTAATTTTTTGGAGCCTAGTCGTGGGCACAATAAGTAAATCTTTATTTCTAGTGTTTATGCTATGAACGTCGCTGTGTTTAGAATATAGATTACTGTTCTTTTTAACATAAATTAGGTTCTCATATACATATTGAGATGCGACTGTCATTATATTTATTTCCTTAAATTTATCCCTCAGTGAATGTCTACAACTTAGGTTATAAATTGCTCGAATGGCTCGTTTCTGCAGCACAAATATAGCTTGAATGTCGGCTGCATTTCCCCACAGCAAAATGCCGTACGACATTACACTATGGAAATAACTAAAATATACTAATCGAGCTGTTTCTACATCAGTCAAATGACGGATTTTATAGACCGCGTAGGCTGCAGAGCTTAGCCGCTTCGACAATTTAGTTACGTGTGGGCCCCACTGTAGCTTCGAGTCCAAAGTAATACCTAAGAACACAGTGGTGTCCACAAGATCCAATTCCGCCCCATTTACTAATACATTGGTTTTCACCTGCTTAACGTTAGGTGTCAGAAATCGAATGCATTTCGTCTTTTTCTCGTTTAATAGTAAATTATTAACACTAAACCAATGCACTATTTTAGCAAGAGCATTATTTACATCGTCAGTAACTGTCTGTTGTCGTTTAAGTTTAAATAAAAGTGATGTGTCATCTGCAAATAACACTATTTCATGACTGTTCTTTAAAAGACAAGGTAGGTCGTTTATATATATGAGAAATAAAAAAGGGCCAAGAATTGAGCCCTGCGGAACTCCCATCGTGACAATAGAGCCTGGGGATCGCTTGCCGTTAACGTCCACTCTTTGGATCCTATTATCCAAATAAGAAATAAGAAGATCCAAGGCAGTGTTTCTAACACCATAGTGATGCAATTTCCTGACCAACGTTTCATGTGAAACACAATCGAAAGCCTTAGACAAGTCACAAAAAATACCTAGGGCATCGTGTGACTTCTCCCAGGCCTCATAAATATGCGTAAGAAGCTCAACACCAGCGTCGGTAGTCGAGCGACCCCTTGTGAAACCGAATTGTTTACTGTTTAATAACTTATGTTTATTAAAATGTCTTTGCAACTGATCTAGCATCAATTTTTCAAATATTTTACTGAAGGTGGGAAGCACAGAAATTGGTCTAAAATTCGTGGGGTCTGATGTGCTACCCGATTTAAACAAAGGTATTATTTTACTATTTTTCATTAGGTCAGGAATTACACCACAGTCAATACATTTATTAAAAATAATTGCCAATTCAGGCGCTACACTGTTGATTATGCATTTTGTAACCTCTACGGAATTTCCCCATAGATCAGCAGTTTTTTTAACATTAAGCGTATTGAAAATTTTTATAATATCTCTAGCGCTAACATATTCGAAATTAAATTCATGGTTACAAATATCAACATTTTCCTTCAATAGGGACTCGGCTACAGTGGGTGAAGAATTCAGTGGGCGCTCGGACCCCATGGCCCTATAGTTTTAACGTGCAATAAAGTTTCAATGTCATAATATTGTATTGTATACCCGACGCCAAATATAAAACCAAGATTGAAAGAACTATCAAAACGGTCCCTACGCACAATCTCCTAAGTGGTAGATACCTGGTTTGCATGTTTTGTTTTCGTGACCTTCAGGCCAACCAATACTATCGTTCAGTTTAACAAAAATAAGTCTAAGATTGCAAAATGCACTTTAAATCCATCATGATATTACATTAACTAGAACATGCAAAACCGAACCAACAGTTCGCGGCACATGCACCGAGCACGCCGTCTTTTGCAGCGCAAGCATCTACGTCGGGTGCGAATACTGATGTCACCATGCGTACTGCAAGTTCACGACGTGTTAATTACATAAATAATTCTAATAATAATGAACAGAGTTCAAGTTATTCGTACAATGAGTGCCAAGAATTTTCTCCTGAAGAACCCGGGGCGGGAAATTTTTGCATAACGGCCTCTACCCTAGAGAACGAATAAAAATAAATTGTAATAAACGCTTAAATTTACCACATATAGTTATACCAGAATTAAAGGCAGTTTTTATGATAGATACGGGGAGTGTTAGATCGTTTATAAGCCCGTATATAGCGAATAAATATTTTAAAAATTATTTACAGTATGAACCCTTCGAAGTTGTTAGCACTCACGCATCGAGTGTTCATAGTGAAACGGCTATTATTCCATTACCGGTTACCTTTGGAAGTCAAGAGTGCCATAAGTTTTATGTCTATAGTGTCGCCGATAGGTATGATGGGTTAATAGGTAGCAATTTGCTGAAGCAATTACAGGCAAAGATTAATATGGAAAATCAGATACTACATTTAAAAAATACTGATATTCCTATCATATATTCACCGCCTATGAGAGAGATATATAATCTACCATCTCGTAGTGAACTTAGAGTAAGACTCCCAGTCAACGTACTGAACGGGGAAGCTGTGTTAGATTTTAAGCAATTTACGGAAGGGATTCGAATGCCCGCCGCATTAGTTACGTGTATTGAAGGCTATGCAACAACTGTTATTCAGAATTGTAGCCATGAAAATAGAAAATTAGTAGTTACGGGACCTTTTCAAGTGGAACCATACATACAGGACCCATCTGTTAGTGTTAATTTCATAGATAATAATATAGAAGTGGACAGCTTGCTAACAAAGAATTTAGACAAATTACAGTTAGATCATATGAATTCAGAAGAACGAACGGTTATTGAGGGACTTTGTAAAGAATACAAAGATATATTTTATTGTGAAAATATTCCGTTAACCTTCACAAATCAGGTTAAACATAGAATAAGAACAAAAAATGAAGACCCAATAAACGTTAAGGCACATAGATTGCCACCTATTCAAACAAAAGAGATCAGTAGTCAAGTCGAGAAAATGTTAAGGGATAACATTATCCAGGAATCTCATTCTCCCTGGAGTGCTCCCGTACATTTAGTGCCGAAAAAATTAGACGCGTCAGGCCAACAAAAATGGAGGATGGTAGTTGACTATAGACGGCTCAATGAAATCACAATTGATGATAAATACCCTTTGCCCAACATTAACGATTTATTTGACATGCTAGGTAATAGTACATACTTTACAACTCTCGACTTAGCTAGCGGGTACCATCAATTAGAGGTTCAGGAGAAGGATAGAGCTAAAACTGCGTTTAGCACACCTTCAGGTCATTATGAATTTAACAGAATGCCGTTTGGGTTAAAGACCGCACCCGCAACTTTTCAGCGAGCGATGGATAACGTCTTACGAGGCCTTCAAGGCTTACATTGCTTAATATATCTCGATGACGTCATTATTTTTTCTAAAAGCTTGCCTGAACATGTAGAAAAACTTAGAGCAGTTTTTGACCGCTTCCGTCAAACAAATTTAACACATTCGATGCCAAGCAAGAAAAATAAAAATAATTAGTTCGTGTGCCCACAACTCGCATCCGAGTCGTCGCTATAAGTAGTCTCGCTAGTCGGGTCCTGGGCATGAACAGAATCATCAATAGCTACTTATTGCGACGACTCGGATGCAAGTTGTGGGCACACGAATCAACTATTTTTCGACCCATACGCTGGGTGCTGGGCATGGAATGTGTTAAAAGTTCAATTAGATAAGTCTCATTTTCTTAGAAAGGAAGTACTCTACCTAGGGCATACTATTACAAGTGAAGGTTTGAAACCAAATAATGATAAAATAGACGCTATTCTTAGGTATCCTATACCGGAAACGGTTACACAGATTAAAAGCTTTTTAGGACTAATCGGTTATTATAGGAAATTTATCAAAGATTTTGCCAAAATAACTAGACCATTAACAGCTTGTTTAAAGAAAGGTCGCAAAATTGTAATTAATGGGGAATATAAAGAATGTTTTGAGACATGTAAAAAGCTTTTAACAAATGCACCTTTGTTACAATTTCCTGACTTTAGTAAAACTTTTATTTTAACCACGGATGCATCCAATTTTGCGATCGGGGCTGTATTGTCACAAGGAACGATAGGCTCAGATAAGCCTGTAGCCTATGCTAGTAGAACCTTAAGCGACACAGAAGTAAAATATAGCACTATCGAGAAGGAACTTTTAGCCATAATATGGGCAGTTAAGCACTTTCGACCGTATTTGTATGGTAATAAGTTTACCATATTTACAGACCATAGACCATTAGCTTGGCTGTATTCATTGAAAGAGCCCAATAGTAAACTCACGCGATGGCGGTTAAGGTTAGAAGAGTACGATTTCGAAATAAAATATAAGAAAGGCCCTCAAAACACGAATGCAGATGCTTTATCTAGGATTAAGATTAATGCAATTGACGACGATTTAGATTCAATATTCGTAAATATAGGAGATAGGCAGGAACGTATACAAAAAATTATAGAAAACGAATTGCAAGACCCCGAAACTCCAATAGAAACGATAGAACTTTCGGATTCTGATGATGGGGTCACTGCCAACTCAGTTTCAAATAGAGAACACGAAGGCATTCCTAGTTTAAACGAAGCTGTCGATACTAAACCAAAACAGATTTTAATTCATTCATGGTTTAAAAATAAATTAGACGTAAAAGATATTTCAAATAATAAACAAAAAATTCTCGAAGTTCACTTACCGACAAATAACGATATATTAGTTAAAGACTTTTTGAAAGAGTATATTGATCCAAAACATAAGTACTTTATATACTTCGAACACACATCTTTTAGAAAAACTTTTTCAAACATGGTAATTAAGTTATTTAAAAAGGATTCAGTTAAGTTAACCGAGTGTACAGAAAGAGTTATAAATTTGACAGGATCTGAAGAAGATCAAAAAGAAGTTATTTTAAAATACCACGACGGGAAAACATGTCATAGAGGTATTAAAGAAACTTTAACCAAACTTAAAAGACATTATTGGTGGGCAAACATGAAAGAGACAGTCACGGCAATCATAAATGCTTGCGAAACATGTAAACGCATGAAATATGATAGAAAGCCGATTAAACCCCACATTCAGTTAACACAAACCCAGGATGCCCCTTTTCAGGAAGCTTTTATGGATTTATTATATATTGAAGGGAAATATTATTTAACTATAGTGGATGCATTTAGTAAAATAGCACAAGCCATAGAGGTACCGAATAGGAGTACACCAGAGATAGTTAGGGCATTGATTAAATATTTCAGCATGTATGGTCTGCCTAGGAAAATTAGTTGCGATTCCGGTACAGAATTCAACAATACTTTGATTAAAGAAATGTTAAGCTTTTACAAAATTGAACTTCATATTGGGACGCCAAATAATCCCAGTTCAATGGCAATAGTAGAAAGGTTTCATTCTACCATTATTGAGATTTATCGTATAGCAAAATACGATAAAAGCGATTTAGATGCAGCATCAGTTATGACTTATGCCATCATGGCTTATAACAACACCATACATTCAGCAACAGATTTTACGCCTTTTGAACTAGTATTTGGTCACACTTATTCCGATAATGTATTTAACGTGGATAGAGAGAAGAACTTAACTCAGAAATTATTGTTAGATCATAGAAAACGCCTTAAAATACTCTATGAATTCATAACAGAAAAATTAGAATCCGATAAAATTAAAATAATTAATAAAAAAGGTGGCGAAACGACACCGGTACTCGAACCAGACGATAATATTTACATGAAAGACACTAGGACTAGAAAAGCTAAAGAAAAACCTCGATATGAAAAAGCGAAAGTAATAGGTGAAGTTGAAAGAAATATAGTCCCAGTAGAAGTAAAGAAAAGGAAAACTAGAGTAGCCTTAAAAAATGTAAAACGTCCTCCACAGATCGTGCCTGGTACTTCTGGTACTAGTGGTGCCAACACTCACGCTGGACCTCCAAAACCTCGGTCAGAATCCGGGGATAGCAGCGATAAAGCGGAGAGTAGCAGTGAAGAGGAATAGTTATTGGACAATATACAAAAGTGTAGATTTAGAATCATTACACTTACAAATAGATAATAATATTCGGGATTTTATCAACTTGAAAATTAAAATTAAGGAAAATAGTCTTAGTAACGAAACTATAGGAATAGAAAGCCAAATAGAATATCTTATTAAACTAACTAAGGATAGATTTTTTCAAATCTTACCTTTCCATTATAGAAATAAAAGAGCTTTGTTTAATCCATTAGGCTCACTTGTAAAAGCTATCACAGGAAATTTAGATGAAGACGATGCAATTAAATATGATAGAGAAATCCAAATGATACAGAACAAAGAGCATGTGGTCGAACGTAAAGTATCATCAATGCAAAAAGCTTTTGATAAATTAGTAAATGACTCTGAAATAATAAATTCAAATATTAAAAACTTGGGTTTACATACCAATGAAATGGAAAAATTAGTTGAACATGAGTTCAGGTTTAACAAACTTTTCCAAATATTAAATACTATGTATCAAATTTTAAATAACTTTCGGACCTGTTACGAAAACATACAAGAGATTGAAACGGCAATAGCCTTTAGCAAACTGAATACATTGCACCAATCCATTATAAATAGTACAGAATTATATAATACGTTAGAAGTCATTGCTAAACATGCTAGAACAATATACCCAGTAAGCAAACATAATTTAATAAAATTAGAACGTAATATCATACTTAAATCATATATAAATAACAACAAGTTAGTTTTTGTTTTAGAAGTTCCCCTAATAAATAACGAAACATATAATTATTACAAGGTTATACCCATCCCTATATTCCATTCTCCAAATACCTTTACAATAATACCCAAATATCCTTACCTGATGGTGAATAGATTGAAATACATGCCCGTGGTAAGCCCATGTACTGAGATTGAAAATGGAAAATTTCTTTGCGCTGAAACTAATTTAGCCCAGTTTCCAACCGAGACCTGCATTGAACAAATAATGCTGATGAAGAACAACTACAAAAACTGCATACAGAACCATATTGAAATAGAAAAAACTAAGATACAGAAAATAACCGACAACCAATGGTTGGTTTACTCAGAGGAAAATCTCATCATCACCGAGAATTGCAATACAGAAATCCTGAAGTACACTATTCTTGGGACCTACATCGTGACACCTGGCCAACAATGCGAGACACAAATAGGCGAAGTCATCGTTGCCGCCACCACAAACACTACAGTTTCCAGTTTCCAGCTGCCATTGATCCAGATGCCAGACCTACAACAGGACATTCAGAGAAGATCAAAGAAAGTGGATTTAAGAAATGTGGACTTCAGTGATGTGAAAGAAGTGTTACAAAGTGCAAAATTTAGTGAAATAGACGATACGACACAAACAGTGACAATAGAAATTAGTATATGGACCATCTTAGAGTATGTGGTTATTGTAATAGCAATAGTTATCTTTATAATGTATAAATTTCAGTTCATAAACTTTTGTCGAAATTCTCCGAAACCGTCTGCGACACCTTCGGATAATTCCTCTCTTAGGGAGGGAGGAGTTAAGGAACCCCAACCTACCAATATTAGCTTTGTCAGACAATAAGTATTTACTAGATTATTATTTCCCAATTTCCCCACTGCGCGATCAGCATTTATAATTATCTAGAACATGCGTCAATCTGATCACGCTGTGCAGGTACTACGTTAGCAATTAAGTTAGTATATAAGATCAATATTTTGTTAGATTTAATGAATTACTGTTTCGCTGTAACTCTGTCGGAATAAAGTTATTTTTAAATACTTCCGTTGTCGCTTACTTAATTCGCGCGTGTTGCTCGTGTACGGTGACAGCCTACATTTAGTGCGCCACTCTAGTGCAACTCCGGCAAGGTTTAGGTGGGGCGCGCGTACTGCGCGCGTGCTGCTCGTGCGCACATAGCTTCTTTCGCGTTTGAGCTAAATGTGGGGGCGAGGGAGGTGCACCGCGGAGAACTAGCTACGGAAGAAAAAATATGATATACGAGGGAGAAAAACTGTATAATGAACTACCTGATGATGTAACACCATTATATACATACTAATAGTGACACCATTATATACATTTAAAAAAGCCCTAGATGAGCACGTTGGAAACCAACATCTAAATTTTCTTATTGTGAACGCTGAGAATCGCACTTACTGGTACTTTCAATTTATATCTTACCTTTCTCAATGTGTTAAGTGAACTGTAACGTTCTTTTTTTTTTTGAGAAATAAATGTCTTTAACCCGAACCGTACAAGTATGACAGTTGATCACACCTGTCATACTTGTACGGTTCGGGTTAAAAACACCTTAACATCATGTTAAGGTGTATTTTATTTTTCAACTAGCTTTTGCCAGCGGCCTCGCCCGCGTGGAGGTCGGTGTATTATACATATAAACCTTCCTCTTGGATCACTCTATCTATTAAAAAAACCCGCATCAAAATCCGTTGGGTAGTTTTAAAGATTTAAGCATACATAGGGATATAGGGACAGAGAAAGCGACTTTGTTTTATACTATGTAGTGATAAAGCATGCGTCTGATTATCCGAACTAGCTTTATGATGATCGTATAATTAAGATAGGTACAATTTTGTTTTCAGTTTACTACTACAACTTTGCGTGGCCGGACTACGCCGAGGCAAGCCTGAGCGGACTCCTCAACATGGCGAAAGTCCTCTCCTTCGCTTTGCAGGAGGGCAGGGTGGCCATACACTGCCATGCAGGTAACCTCACTTAAGAAGACCCTTTTCGGTCTGCCTAAAGTCAACGCGAGCATTATTGAGAAGCGTTGTTGTTTCATACAACATAATGTAAGTGAGTGAGAACACGATAATTACATAGCCACTGAATGGCTTCTGTTGCGAGTTGCAAATGCGACAAACAGCCATAAGTAGTGGAGATGTTGAATATAACCATCAACCATTAAAAATAACTAATGTTTAAAATAAACTATGATATTCGATAAACAAAATTAACATTATCGAATAAAAATATCATTTCAACTTCTTAAAAATATTCATTTCGTTACGTGCATTCAATTGTATGCTCTATCTCTCTTGCGATAAAACACATTTACTGTTGGGGATATTTTCATTCTAAACAAACGCAAGTGATATTTTTACCCGACTGCGCCAGAAGGAGGGTTATGTTTTTCGAGAGTATGTATGTATGTATGTATTAATTGTTTGGCACGCTCTGCAGCCTGAACGGCTCGATGGATTTTAGCTTGAGAGGTGTCGTTAGATTCGTATTTACTGTGACAGTGACACTGGGTATATCAAAATAATAAAAAATAAAAATGGCAGATCACTCAAGCGCCGTTGTCCCGGCCGCCGAAGTTTCAAGGATTTCGAAGGTGCAACCGCTAGAACTCGGCCCGAGATAGCAACGTGCCGATTTGCTGGCAATACAAAACACGTTTGACCTTGTCCACACACTGCTGCAACTTATAAAATGGGTACATATGAATTAGGAAGTCTCATAATGTTACCTACATGACCGGATTTGAACCCACAAAAAAACAAAAACTAGAAAATGTGGTTTCAATGGTATTAAAGGAATGTCAAAGTTCATGGAAATGCAACTAGAAATACCTGTATTTTATACTGTGGAGACACATCACAGCCAGAACGAATGCTACATTTACTGACTGGCGTTGCACCTCCAAAAATACGTAGGACTATGAACATGACCAGCCACATTGAGAGGGCGAAGCTACAAGCTGACTCACGCCACCCAATGTACAACTTCTCAGTGCGTCAGAGGATTAAATGCTGTTAAAGTTTTCTCGGGTGCGTGGTTCCAGCTAATGGCAACGCTATGGCGGGAACTGTTAAACCCCCTGACAGCTTTACCGAGCCATCTGGGAGCCCTCCACCTGGGCACGCGTTAATGTGGCCTACTTAATGGAATATAGGCTATGAACCCAAGTCGGCTGTAGCAAAGAGATTCTCCACATGATCCACACACATCCACATGATCTCCATGTGATTTGTATGGCTCCTGTAGTCTATAATAAAATACCTGACCAAATTAAAAAAATACCGTTGCTAATTAATAAATTTAAAAAACGTTTTACAGAATTCCTTGTAGATAAATGTTATTATTCTGTGCAGGATTTCTTAAATGATGATTTTTTGTAATATCTGTAGCCTCTACGTTGTATTAAATTTGCATGCTATGTTAAGGCAGAATGTACATGGATCCTATTGTATAATTTAACAACTTATTTTTTATGTACCTACATTCTAAGCAAATAAAGACCTATTCTATTCTATTCTATTCACAGATCGGGGTTTACATATCTAAGGGAGGATCGAATCTTAGGTGTATTTGCGGTGTCTCTCCGCAAACAATTGCTCACCTTCTATCTTGTGCCGCATGCCCGTCTGCAATCGGAGTTTGTGTGACTGAATTTTGGGCTAAACGTAATATTTGATTTTTCGCATCTTTTTTATTGCTATCGTTACGTTACGAAGAAGAATCTCCTGTTCTGCTCTTTGTGCACTAGTTTCTGTGCTATGAAAAATGTACAGACTGAAATTACGAGGAATCGGGGTTTACAGTAGCATGTTTTTTTTCTTCCCCTACTTTAATTTAAGTAATTCGTCTGTGTGTGTTGTTTGAGTGTTTTAATTATGAATTAACCACTTACTAAATTAAAATACTGAATACACTGATTAAGAAGTAAATTAAGTGACGCCCTGAGCCGAGGCCCGAACCCCGCAGGGGGTGCCCTCAGCGAGCGGTTGCTGTAGTTTTGAAGCGTAGTTTTGTAAGCCCTGGCTGGAGGCTCTTAGTGTAAATGCTAATAGTCCCCACAGGAAAGCCCAGTTAAGCAGTCACGGCCTCTCAAGGTCAACTGCGAGATGCCATACCCAAAAAAAAAAAGCTGAGCTCAGTACTAGACGAATTTTCGTCAGAGGACAAAGGTAGGTCTGTGCTCGTTTGCTGCGCGGGGTTAGGTTAGGGTATGTCCTCTGCCTGACCTAGCCGAGAGCCAGTTCGGTTTTCGGCATGGGCGCTCCACCATCCACGCGATATCGCGGGTGAGAGTCCTGGCGGAGGAAGTAGTGTCCCGGGGCGGGGTGATGTTGGCGGTGTTCTTGGACATCTCGAACGCCTTCAACACCCTGCCCTGGAGCTGCATTCGGGAGGCACTGCAGTATCATCGGGTGCCTTCCTACCTCCGCCGCATCGTTGGGGCTTATTTGGCGGAAAGGTGTGTCACCTACACGGGACGTGATGGCGGACACCAGCGCCGCATGTCGTGCGGTGTTCCACAGGGTTCGGTCGTGGGACCGCTCCTGTGGAACATCGGGTACGACTGGGTGCTGAGGGGCGAGCTCCAGCCGGGCGTGGACTTGACGTGTTATGCGGATGACACGCTGGTCACGGCCCGGGGGAGCTCGTACAGGGAGGCAGCGTTGCTGGCGACGGCTGCGGTGTCACAGGTGGTGACCCGCATACGGCGCCTAGGCCTGGAGGTGGCCCTCAACAAGTCGGAGGCCATGGTCTTTCATGGCCCCCGGCGGGCGCCACCGCTGGGATCACACATCGTGGTCGGGGGGTCCCGAATTGCTGTCGAGTCCACCATGAAATATCTTGGATTGGTGCTCGACAGCCGGTGGGATTTCGGCCCCCACTTCCAGCGGCTGGCGCCCAAGTTGTTGGGCGCGGCTGGGGCGCTGTCAACGCTGCTTCCCAATCTGGGGGGCCCGAGCGCCGCCTGTAGGCGGCTCTACGTGGGGATCGTGCGATCGATGGCCCTGTATGGGGCCCCGATCTGGGCGGCTGACCTGACGGCCGGCAGCATCGCTGTCCTGCGAAGGCCACAGCGAGCGATGGCCGTCAGAGTCATAAGGGGGTATTGCACGATCTCTTACGAGGCGGCTTGTGTACTGGCCGGATCCCCGCCCTGGGACCTCGAGGCGAAGGTACTCGCGTCACTGTATCGGTGGCGCGAGGAGTCGAGGGCGCGGGGCGAATGGCTGACGCAGCGACATTTGGAGTTGCGTCGGTCACAGCTTCGCGCAGCCCTGGTGGCGGAATGGCGGGACAGGCTCTCATGCCCTACCGCCGGCCCCGTCACCATCGGGGCGGTCCGGCCGGTACTCGAGCGCTGGCTCGGGAGGAGGCACGGCTCCCTGTCGTTTCGGGTGACACAGGTGCTCTCGGGGCATGGTTGCTTCGGGAAGTACCTGTGTCGCATAAACAGGGAGCCGGACGCTCGGTGTCACCACTGCGTCGACTGTCGGGAGGACACGACGTGGCACACGCTGGCAGAGTGTGCCGCTTGGGAGGAGCCGCGTCGTGCCCTCATCTCAGGAGTCGGCAGTGACCTGTCGCTGCCGGCCGTTGTCGACTCGATGGTCGGCAGCGAGGAGTCCTGGGACGCGGTGGTATCCTTCTGCGAAACAGTCATGTCGCAGAAGGAGGCTGCGGAGAGGGAACGGGAGATTGCTTCCGCTAACCCGATCCGCAGCAGACGCACCGGGCGTCGGCGGAGGGCGGACAACGCCCTCTTCCAGCCCCCCTAAATGGGTCCAGGGGCGACAGATCCGGGGAAATCTGTCGCCCTCTACTGGTTAGGACCCGAGATGGCGGCGCGTAGTGTTCCACGCGCGCCTCTCTATGACGTTAGGGGGGAGTTTAACACCTCACTCCCCGTATCGCGAGGTGGCCCGCAGAGGCGGGCCGGCACTAGCCGGGGATCGCGGAAGTCACACTAGTTCCCGTGATCCCCGGTGCAAGTGAGAGACGGAACACCGGGGTGGTTTTAGTCAGTAAGAGTCTGACAGACCCCTCCGCCCTCCCCGGGGCGGAGGACATCCATGAGGATTTCCCCCCGTCATCAAAAAAAAAAAAAAAGGGTATGTCCTCTGAGGAGGGACCATCTCAGAGGAGGTTCTCCCCTCTGAGGTGGGTGAGGGATCCGAAGAGAGTTTTTTTATTATTTTTAATACGTGAAGTTATGCTCGATGTGTTGTCGGGAGGACGCGTCCCTGCCGCATCGAAGCGCTGGGTCTTAGGTAGCGCTCGAAAAGACGGAAGCACTGGTGTTTCATGGCCCCGCCACCAATCACCGGCGGGTGCTTATATCACGTTAGGTAGTGAGCCAATCATGGTGCGGGGTCATATGAAATACTTGGGCCTGGACCCTAGGTGGAACTTCGGCGAGCACTTCTGCCGACTTGCCCTGAAGTTGATCGGCACAGCTTCCGCTCTAAGTCGGCGAGTGCCGAATCAGTGTGGACCGAGTGCGAAGTGCCAACGGCTATACACACGGGTGGTGCGAGCCTATGACGAACTGCCGACCATCTAGCGAAAACACCATGCCACAGTATAACATATTGCAATTGATCAACTTAATTAGTTTTAAAGCTTAGGTTTGATATTTTTTCATTAGTTTTAGGTACATTAAAATGCCCTGCGTAGGGTAAGTGTCCTGTAAGTTACCTATTGAGCGTTTTCATATTATCAGATATCGACACCAACCCGATACCGATACGTCGCCAGCTATACACAAACCGATTCGAAACCAATATAATTATTATCGGCCTGATGATATTGATGAATATCGATGACCATCGCGACTTACCAAACGACCCAAGTATAGTAAGTATCGACGTCTCGACGACGGCAGTGCGAATAAGTGTGTTCAAGTGAAAGAATTGCCACTCAATTCTCTCACCTAAATTGTGCTGATATCGGTGTCAGTCACTGTCTGCGACGACATAGGTAACAATAACAACTCTACGTAAAAGCGTTTACTAGGTACTAAACGTATGGGAAAATCTGATCGCCCCGGTATTGTGGCGGTGTCGGAATCGGCTAATGTGCTGTATTTGTAATTCACGTATCGATAACGTATTACGGCACAAACTTTGAAGCTCCGCGGCGAAATCCGACACTGACGTAGGTACTTATGACCGCGCTCATTCTCTTGTTACGTTGTTATTTAATTATATACAATAGAGATAACAGAGAATGGCTGAAAGTGTGTTGGTCCCCGTGTTACGATGATTTCTGATAACATTACAATGTTAATTTGCACGAAATTTTAGTTGTTTCTTGTTGAATAGACAAGTCATCTAACAGCAGTATTTTTTGGGAATCCTGATGAACATTTTCATAATATTTAAACTCAAACTTCATATCGCGCAGAGGTCAACGGCCGTTTTGTGCACTCGAAAATTCAAAAAACTTATAAAAATAGTTATCGTATGTTTTTTATTCCTCGAATGTTGTTTCTCTAACATTATTATTATTTGCTTACCTTTACAAACACCAGGATACACTTAATTCGCTGTGAAACACTCAAAACAATCAAAATTCATATGACAATCACAACCTTGAGCAACGGTCTGTTTACGTAACACTTTTTGTCGAAAAAGCAGTTTTTATAATGCTATTTGATGCAAATATTGTGTGCGTAGTCCCAGCGGAAAAGTTTCGAATTTCTTAATATCAGTTTAGCAGATATTTAGTGTATGGCGTAGTGTAATTGTGTATGCTAAATACAAATTTGTGCATCCAACCATTGGGGAGCTATTCAACAAAAACTGTGTCCGCTGGGACTACGTCATCCTAGCGGCACTTTTTTTTCCTATGGACATACAAGAAAAAAATTGCATTCAATAATTATTGTGTAACCGAGGTAAATGTGTATGTTGAAATGAAATTTGTGTATCATTAAACTGCGGAGATAATCAAGTTTCCGCTGCGCTGACGTTTGGCTATTTGATGAAAATCATATAAAACAGTTAAGTGTAGAGTTGTATTTTTTTACGCACGTTGCTTTGAATTTGTGTTTAAAGTGTGTGAAAACAGAATTTGGAAAAAATATACCCTTCAGAAGATATACACGTAAAAGTAAAATACGGTTATTAGGTCCAAGTACTTAAAATAGGAAGTCTAGAGCCTAACTTAAAACGTTTATTTGTTTCTAGTAAGGGTCTACAATGTCTTGCCAAGTTTCATTTATGTGCTCTTTGTAATTAATGAGCAATGGCATAATTTATTACGATTGGACCACTATATTGTATGAAATCCGATTGTAGGAATTTTTAAAGGAATAGAAGGATAAAATATATTCCAATATTTATTAGGGCCGATTTTTCAATCCTCAGATAAAAGTCTCAATAGCTACCTGAAGAATAAAGTTATTAGACTCTTTATTCGTCGGATAAGTGGTTGTCAATTTTTCAAATAATATTTATCTTAGGGGTAACTATCCGACGGAATATCTCATCTGTGAAAACGCTAACTTCAGGGAGGTGAAACAAATATACAGAATACACTAATGTTAGAACGGGACGGACTATTTCTTTTAGGGCCGATTTTTCAATCCTCAGATAAAAGTCCCAATAGCTACCTGAAGAATAAAGTTATTAGACTCTTTATTCGTCGGATAAGTGGTTGTCAATTTTTCAAATAATATTTATCCTAGGGGTAACTATCCGACCGAATATCTCATCTGTGAGAACGCTAACTTCAGGTAGGTGAAACAAATATACAGAATACACAAATGTTAAAAACGGACGGACTATTTCTTTGATTATTATCACTGCCATTCAAACAGATGGTAGCGTCATGTTACTTTCAATACGTTACGTGGTTGTAAGTTTTGACGTGTGGTGTTTAAAAATAACAAATATGTAATTATTTTTAAATTGATTGAAATAATGGAAAACAAAAAGAGGCAGCGTTCAGCAAACTTTAATAATGCTGAGTTTCAATTACATGCGAGTTTAGTAGAGAGGTATACCTAAGCAAATAATAGAAAATAAAAAAAACTGACGCTGTTACGAACAAAGACAAAGAATCTGCGTGGAAGAACATATTATTAATGATTTAAACTTGTAAAACACGAAGACTAACATCAAATTTATTAACATCAACGTCATTTATCAATGGAATAAGCGGTTATCTGGCCGCCAAACAGGCAAATAAATTTATTCCTCAGATAAGTGAATTATTCGACGAATAAAGCCTACTTGACGATTGAACAACATTTTTTTTTGCTATCTATCGAATAAACCCTATCTGGCTGTTTAACTGAGGATTGAAAAATCGTCCCTTAGTGTATTAATGCTACTGTTCACATGTAAAATGTCAGCTCATTACACTAAATAATTAAAGAGATATAATCAAAATACCAGAGCAACCGTAATACATGGATAAACCGACCAAGTTTGACTGGCTACGAAAAGGCGGCCTTGCATTATAAAGGGCTACCGGTCTAAAATTTCCAGTGTTATACCATTGTTGGATTGGTACAGGTGGGCACACAATTCTTGAACAAGTAACTAATATATTCGTGATAAAACTAGCAAGTCACTAGTTTTTTTCTTAAACTTACGAAATGATTACAATAATAATTGCATCTTTATCAACAAATGCATTTATTTGTCAAAATATTACAAAAAGTTGCAACAGTATGTAATTATTATGTCCTTAATATTCGGGTACTTCCAGCGTATTAACAAAATATGTTACAGGGTACAATTTGATTAAATGATTACACTAAATTGCCCGCTTTTTCGTAGCCTTACATGGACCCAATGTAGATTTACCAACATCCGTAGCCCGGCTGCGTTTCGGTGACTATTTGATATTCTAATATTTAATTTAAAACGTATTTTAAATGCATTTAATGGAATAACGGATTTGTTGCTATAAAAGCTCGATCGAGAACAGCAACTTCCGGAAATGTACTAGTAAAACTAAGATTTACTTATTTATACATAGATGGGCTTTTACAGTAGGCAATATATTTGTTATTTATATTTGATAAAAAACACTTTATATCAATGTTTTGGCTACTTATTGCTTCTTGTGTAAGTATTTAAGATTCTTTATATCAATGCTTTTTGATGTCTGCCATATCTCTGGACCCGCCTTTGGAAAACGTACGAGAGGTCGCATCGAAGCCAACTCGCAGAGGCCCCTAATACAATTTAGATGGAATGAGGCACTAACCGATGATTATATCTGTATACACTGTGCAAATGCATCCAATATCAATGGTATTAATACTTTGTTACGTAGTCCTTAACTAATAAATACTTTTAAGAGTAGGTACCTACAAAGTTAATGCAGTTGTTGTATTTTCTACTAAACTATTCTGAACGCACCTGTACGAAACTATTAAACCGAATAACGATACCATATGGAAATACTAGAACGTTATCTCTATATACTACACAGCCGCTTTTTCGTAACCACTCAAACTTGGTCGCTTTATCCATGTATTACGGTTGTTCTGGTGTTTTTAATTATATCTCTTTAATTATTTAGTGTAATGAGCTGTAATTTTACATGTGAATAGTTGCATTAATACACTAAATATTGGAATATATTTTATCCTTCTTTTCCTTTAAACATTACTACAATCGGATGTCATACAATATAGTGGTCCAATCGTAATAAATTATGCCATTGCTCATTAATTACAAAGAGCACATGAATGAAACTTGGCAAGACATTGTAGACCCTTACTAGAAACAAATAAACGTTATAAGTTAGGCTCTAGACTTCCTATTTTAAGTACTTGGACCTAATAACCGTATTTTACTTTTACGTGAATATCTTCTGAAGGGTATATTTTTTCCAAATTCTGTTTTCACACACTTTATACACAAATTCAAAGCAACGTGCGTAAAAAATTACAACTCTACACTTAACTGTTTTATATGATTTTCATCAAATAGCCAAACGTCAGCGCAGCGGAAACTTGATTATCTCCGCAGTTTAATGATACACAAATTTCATGTCAACATACACATTTACCTCTGGTTACACACTAATTGTTGAATGCAATTTTTTTCTTGTACGTCCATAGGAAAAAAAAAGTGCCGCTAGGATGACGTAGTCCCAGCGGAAACAATTTTTGTTGAATATCTCCCCAATAGTAGGATGCACCAATTTATATTTACCATACACAATTACACGCCATCATACACTAAATATCTGATAAACTGAAATTAAGAAATTCGACACTTTTCCGCTGGGACTACGCACACGCAAATATTATCTAAAACGATGTAATAACTATTTATAAATGAATATTTATCCACTTAACGTCGAACATGCACAAAAAATAAGAAAAAAACACTAAATAATTACAGAGCATAAGTTCGTGTAGTAATTTAGAAAGCAGTAAAATTTTATTTATCCCTTGATATTACTCAGACTCCTACTGTATCTAATGCACTGACAAATAAAGACATTATTATTAAAACAGCTTATTTTTTTTTAAGTATTCGAATTATATTCCAATAATTCGAATATTACCCGAAAAAAACGAATATTCGAATATAAAAAAAATTGCATGCCCTAATATTGATATACTATAGGTAGTTTAATCTGGTTCTAAGACACGGCGGTTTCGATAATTTATTTCCTTCAAGGTGTTAGACCGGTAGAACGATAAAATAGCGGATAAAATTCTCAACACTGTAAAATCAACGACCTACACGACATGTTTCAACAAAGATACACATTAGAAATTATCATGTTACGCGCGTGTCTCTGTCCTCATCTCAGTCAGCCGGACGTGGCCACCGAAGCAACATGATACTCGTCATAGTTTACTCTTTGCTTATACTACCACTCATATTATATCTCACTTTATTTCTTATCATCCTGTTATTAGCGATATGCGTGAAACTAAAGCTTGAACCCATTCGAAGAGTGTGTACATCTAATGTGAGACTTGATGGAAAGATCGCGCTTGTGACAGGCGCGAACCAAGGCATCGGGCTAGAGACTGCCCGGGACCTCGCGTCCAGAGGAGCGCAAGTGATCATCGCCTGCCGGGACGCCACAAAAGCTGCAGAAGCTATCAACGATATAGCAGCTACTACAGGAAACAAACACGTTGAATTCAAACCTTTAGATCTATCGAAATTCAGCAGTGTGCGGAAATTCGCTGAAGACTTCAACAAATCCTATGACCGTCTCGATATTTTGGTGAACAACGCTGGCTGCAGCAGCTACCCGAAGCGCACTGAAGATGGAAATGACTTTGTGATGCAAGTGAACTACTTCGGACCCTTCCTCCTCACAAACCTGCTGCTTGACAAACTGATCGCTTCCAAGCCCAGCAGGATCATCATAGTATCGTCTGTGCTCCACCACTTCGCGGTCGCTTTACGTGTTGACAACCTTCATCAACCTGGATTTCCTGGAATGTTGGGGCAGTTCATGTCTTACGGATATAGCAAATTGTGTCTCATTCTCTGGATGAAAGCATTAGCAAAGAGATTACCTGTAGGAGTGACTGTGAATACTTTACACCCTGGACTCATTAAAACGGATATTTTTAAATCGTTGCCTTTTTTTACGAGAAGGTTGTTTCACGTGATGGCTGATGCTTTGATGTTTAGAACAGTAAAAGCGGGAGCTCAGACGACCATACATCTGTGTGTTGCTGAAGAAGTGAAGAATGTGCAGGGGAAGTACTTCATGGAGTGTAAGGAGGGTGTCGCGGACTTTAGAAGATATAATCCGCGAATGTAAATAGAACAATAATCAGACATGGCAACATTACAACAATTACTTTATGCAATGGCAACATCGATGGTACATCGCAAGAAGTACGCGCGAACTTGTCAATTCCAATCCGGTAAGAAACTAAGAATCCGGTTTTATCTTGTTTGTGTTTAGCTAATGTTTTAGTTAGAAGCGTGTTTATCAGAGTGAGTTTGTTCCGGAGTTGGAGCCGGCATCTCTGGATTGAAAGCTGAGTATCTAATGCTTTATTATTGATTGATATTCCTTACTATAGAATACCTATAAACGATTTGTGTCTACGAGAATGACATCAACAAACGATTCAGTACCTTTTTAAGTTTCTGTTTATGTTATTCACTGAACCCAGTGTTATTGAGAATTGAATACAGAAATACTGGATAACGATTACATGTAAACAAATGAGGTTTGCTAACTTTGTATGTTGTAGTTGTATTTAAAACTGAAGCTTTTTGAGATCTCAATTAGTCTTAGTATGTTAGTTAAATGATGGGGTGCGAATGGCTTAATCATGTCCACCGCCATCTAAAGGTATGCTTGACCTTAAAGCCCTTCGATGAGAAATGATGGGGTGCGAATGGCTTAATCATGTCCACCGCCATCTAAAGGTATGCTTGACCTTAAAGCCCTTCGATGAGAAATGATGGGGTGCGAATGGCTTAATCATGTCCACCGCCATCTAAAGGTATGCTTGACCTTAAAGCCCTTCGATGAGAAATGATGGGGTGCGAATGGCTTAATCATGTCCACCGCCATCTAAAGGTATGCTTGACCTTAAAGCCCTTCGATGAGAAATGATGGGGTGCGAATGGCTTAATCATGTCCACCGCCATCTAAAGGTATGCTTGACCTTAAAGCCCTTCGATGAGTAACCCTTGGAAGTGAGCTTCCAGGGGCGGAAACCATACCGGTTTCCAGCTGTTGAGTAATGTAATAACAAGAGCTAACATTTGACCTCTGGTTTCATTAAATACCAATAACCTAAGATGCCCTACATTGTAGATTGCCACAATTTGGGCTTTGCAGGCTCAGTACATCGAAGTGTCGGTTTCATCGATGATAACTATCTACAGATGGTGAAAGTGGCCCCTGTGTTCAAGTCTGGTTGCTCTGCGTTTCATGTTCTGTCTCCATAAAGAATTAACAAGCGAAGCAGATAAAGTAAACTCAGGTAAAAATTACATATAATATTTTTTTCTTATTCGCTACGTCTGCCTAAGGTTACAACCTCATAAGAGATCAACATAATACTCTAGTATCGCATTCCTTTAAATAGTAGGATCTGAACATATACGGGCAGACGTCGCGACATGGTGGAGATGCTGGGATATTCTGGTTTCAAGAATATTATGAGTGCCAAGAGAGCCTAATGCAGGCATGGCAGCAGCACCATGAGTAAGAGAACGGTGAAATGACACAACTCTTATCACCAAGAATGGAGAAGAGCAATTATTATTTAGATATTTAAAGCTTTAAACCACACTAGAAGTTATGATTAAAGATTTCGTTGCAGTATGTACAAATGTAAACAGAGCACACAGAATTGAGCAGAGGCCACCGACACCACGACGAATTAAAGATCTATTTTGTTATCATTATTGTGCAAAAATCACCAATTGTAAAATTTGCTAAAATCACTGGTTTATAACTGACGTTTTCCGAATGAATCACTAGATGACGCCAGTTACCTCAACTTGTAAATAATTATTGTGAACTATTGTAATTACCTAAGTTGCGTAATTAAAAGATTAAATTATTATTTTATTTTATTATATTGAATCGTAACATGTCATTAATCAATGCCTTTACTTTATGAAGGATTGTTTTGATCCGGCCGAAAGTTCGTCGTCGTTCATTCCAAGCAATATACCTACTATTATTATTTACGAGCCAACTCTCTAATGGAATGAAATTGAAGAAACTATAAGGATTAAATACAGCACTGAAGAGCTAAATAATTCTTAATTAATTTCTTTGTTGCTTATGTATACAAAGTTTTGTTTTACCTTTTAGTTTTGAGTAATAAGAAGTTAAAAAATAAAAGTACTTCAGCTGAAGTATTAGGCCATAGGGATGTACGACAGCGAATAGAATTTTCATTATTCATAATACACTCGCATAAATCGATTGTGGTTCCGTTTGTCTAATGTATCTGACATAAAATTAGGACTGAGATACTGTTTAATATTAAGTTTGGAATATTGATTATTACTAAGTATAAACCTTACAAACCACAAGGTTTGGACAAGAAATTGAAGAGCAATGATACGAAACGAGAAGACGATACGCCATATTAAGTTTAAAGACACGATCTTCATGTTCGTTCTAGTAAATCAAGAATCAATTTCCACAGGATATTAATTGGTACTATTCATACTACCTACTTTTAACATTACGGTAGTAAACTTGTCTATGGCATTCTTTACTGTATATAATTGCGGTGTATGGTGCGATGCGATGGAGTCAATTCGTATTTCAGATAACATCTCGCAGTACGTGAAGTCTAAACCAATTAGGCAACTAAGGGTAAATCCTTAGCAAATTTATTGATTACAGTAAAGTTACGTTTGAAATTCGTTTATTTCTACTCAGTGTTTACTGATACAATATACTGTAGAAGATATCACTGGAATTTTATTCTAATCGATCAATGAGAAATCGATTATTTAAAAAAAAAGATTATCGTTACGATTTATACGGTTAACTACTACCGCACTAAATATGGCGGCAAAGTTTCACTTGTGTTGTGACGCATGGAACGAATTACTGACGAGAAAAATTTGAATACCTTTTCTTGCTGAAGTATTGGCGTCTGCTATAAAACACGAAAGTTAGAATCTATTGGTAAGCTATCAATATGAATATGGTTTTAAACGATTGAACTTTCTGTTGACCTAGTTAAGTGAATTGTGAATTTACCTAATCTGAATGTGTAAAAAAATAATCTTTATAGCTAGGTATTTATTTTGTCATCTATGATCGTATCCTAATAAATATCAAATGGCCTATGAGAATTGCCATGTTGCCTTTGTAAAAACCATAAGGATTGACGTGATAATTGGGGATTTACAGAAAACGTATCGACCAACTTGAGCCAGTATTTTGCGGCCTCGGGCCTAATACCTATCGGAAAGTACAGCTCCGAGTACGATTCGCTGTGTAGACGAAAACTACGTATACCTACACAACTACCAGGTAAATAGACTTTTATTAAGATTGGTAGGTAGATGAAATCGGACCTTAAGATTGGTGTACCACGAGTGTGCACACAAATTGCAAAGAGATCGGTTTCTTCAAATAAAGACTACCTACTTGCTTACACGCTTTTAGTAAGTAACTCACACTGGCATAATTCTGATGACATACCTACATAATAGAAAGTTCAGTAAGCACCGAGTACCTAAGTAAGTTTGAATGATATGACTAACATGCATAAATAATATTACACCTCACGTAACATAGAGGGAGTAGAATCAATACTAGAAGTGAGACTTATCGCAACATAATATTTAAATAAGTAGTTAAAGTTTAAAGTATTTAACTCTACTTAGCCATATCTTGATTACATCATCATCATCATCATGACATACTAGCATTTATTGAGTACCACACCTAAGAACTTAACTATTTTTTTTTTATTAATATTGTAATACCTGGACACATTTAATTATAATTGCTGAAGAATAGTTGATAGCATAGCAATTTGAATGTGAGATAAATTTTGTCACAAAGATACATTAATTAATCAACTATAGCAGTGATTATTATGAACATTTATTTTAGTATGGAGTAATGACCTCTTCAAATATAAACTTTCCTTGTCAAAATTACATTATGTTAGCCCACTGGGGAAACAAACTTGTCCATGATTAATCTGTTATTTATAACAGGATCCTGAAGATTTCTGAAACCAAATATGTACAGTAAATTAATTAAGACAAATTTCATGTTAAAATGCAGAACTTGTTAAGTTCGTACTATGTTACATTAAAACATTTGAAACATGTCAACTATATTTTCAGGATTCAAATGAAATTGAATCTTAAATACATCGACTAATCTATAAATAATGAGTAGCCTTCACACGTGTTAACACACCTCGGATATTTAAGTTTCTTGTAAACTTAAATGCATCTGAAAATAAGGGGAAACAATTACCTTTACCATTTTAATAATGATAAATTTACTGTTTTGACAAGCTAACATTACAGAGGACATAATTACACAAATCTGTAAAGAGTACTAGGTACCACCACTCTTGTAGTACATTAAATAAGTTTGAACATAGTTTTATCAAATCAATTAACCCTTTGAGCACTGTAGAATGTTAACACTTGATCTAATGGTGTTCATTATAGACTTCTGATTCTGCATACATTTCTTGAAAACAATCATCAAGTGAGATTAAGTACTTATTAATAAATACTTGCTAAAGTCAGATTTGACGAACTTTTAACAAACTAAATGATAGCGATAAGTAGGTACACATAGAGTATCTGATAGAATTTCACAAACATCTGAATAGAGACTGTTCCGAATGAGGTAATGGCATGTGATCACAATGTTGGGCTTAATTTATCATATAAACTCATACACTTCTAGAGTAAGTTTTTGAGAAAAGAGGAATTCCCTTATTATTGTTCATTGTAATAGGACAATATTACAAAGACGATTATGCTGTGCATCTTAGTTAAAAGCACAGGCGTGATACAATTTTCGGTTACAGGACCTGTGCAAACATGGAAGAATTATTGTTGCACCGTTTGCAATTATTAGCAAATCAAATCGAACATCAGTCTATCTTATCCTCCCGCCTCTCTTTAAGTAACGATGAGACAAGATATGACGCAGAAATTGTAAAAGCTAAACTTGAATCGTCGTTAAAGAGATTTAACGAAGATCTCACTAACTACTTTCGTGTGGTTAATGATCCTTCCGCTGACGACATAGGAAAAATGAGCGAAGTTCAACTTGAAGCTGAACAGAACCTCGCCGAATTGAATGTGAAAATTAAAATGTTTTCTACGCGAAACAATACAGTCGAACAGGGGGCCACCCAAGCCAGCAGCACTTCTAGCCACCTGCCAAAACTAAGCTTACCTGAGTTCGACGGGGACGTATTGAACTGGCATCAATTTTGGGACCAATTCAGTTCTAACATCGACGCTAGAAACATCACTGAGGTCGATAAGTTACTGTACCTAAAAGCATCAGTAAAAGGGGAAGCCAAGCTGGTTATTGACGGTTTCGACACTACTAACGCCAACTACCCGATTGCGTTGAGAACATTGAAAGAAAGGTATGGGAAGACTTGCCATTTAGTCGACGCTCATTACTCTGCGTTGTCTAAAGTTAAAACTGCCGGTAAAACAACAGATGAGTGCAGGAAAGTACTAAACGAAGTAGAACGGCATTTAAGAGTCCTAGAGTCACTTGGTGAAGATATAAACCATAATCATTTGAGGCATCTAATTTTCGAGAAATTTCCGGAAGACCTAATTTATGAACTTAAGATAAAATTGACTGAGAACTCTATTCAAGAGTTGAGGAAACTTTTGGAAATCATGATTACTGCCCGTGAAGATGCGAGTCGAATAACACAAGAACGAAACCCTAAGGTAATTGAAAATTACACGGTGGAAACTCTGCATGTTACACAAGAGAACAGGAGACGTCCCATTGAAGCAAAGGAAAATATGAGCAATAATAAAGAAATCAGGTCGTCGAAGGTCAAGTCATCAGGAGAACCTCAAAGGAAAAGGGCCAAGTTAAGCTGTATATTCTGTAATGGTAGCCACTTCAACGACCAATGCGATAAATATAAAACTTCTACAGATAGAAAGACTGTGATCAAAAACCGTTGTTATCAATGCTTTCGTTTTGGCCATAGCATCCAAAGTTGCAAATCACAGAAGCCATGCTTTTATTGTAAAGAACGTGGGAAACACAATAGAGCATTGTGTCCCAATCAATTTCCTTTTCAAGTAAAGTCATCTACGCTGTCAGCAATAAACAGTAAACGAGACACTGTGTTGCAAACGGCAGTTGCTATAGCCTCAAAGGAAGGATATGCTTCCCACCAGGTTAAATGTCGAATCTTGCTGGATTCTGGGTCACAAAGATCCTACGTCACTCAGAAAATCGCACGTAAACTAGATCTTCCAATTGAGGAAGAAGAAAACTTATCTGTTTTTACCTTTGGAGCAGAAGCTCCCCGAGAACTCAAAAGTACAGTAGTTAGACTCAATTTGGAAACCCGAGACATGTCTAAACAATCAATTTATGCAAATGTAATACCAATGATATGTAAAGGAATACCAGTAGCACCACGTGAGCTTAGTAACTGGAAACAGAAAGAATTACTAGCTGATGATAGTTCATCTGACCAAGTTGATATTCTTATAGGTAACGATTACTACTACAGCTTTATGAAAACTGAGAAGATCCAAGTTAGAGAAAACCTGTATTTAATTGATTCCAAGTTCGGTTGGATATTATCCGGAATAATGAATCCGGACACTAAAGAGGCTTTAACGGTAACTACATATTTCCAAACAGAGCTAGATGTGAATTTAACTAAACCGGACCTGCCAATGGATCAAGTAAACATATCCTCTCTGTGGGATCTTGAGTCCATCGGGATAACCGATTCTCCGAAGATAACAAAGGACGAAGAAGCGATTCGGAGCTTCAATGAGACTACCGAACTTATCGAAGGAAGGTATTACGTGCACTGGCCTTGGAAAGAATATCCGCCTAATCTGACCACTAACTTCGGAATGGCATTCGGCCGCCTCAAGAGCCTAATAAAACGAATGAATTCCGAATCTATACAGTCATATGATGACACGTTGCAAGATCAGCAACAGAAAGGAATAATTGAAATAGTTCCCGAATTTATTGAAACTATAGACGAGGCTAGACCTGTACACTATTTACCACATCACGGTGTCCAACAGCCAGGAAAGCCAACTAGAATTGTGTACGATGCTTCGGCTAAAGTTAATGGATATAAAAGCTTAAACGAATGTTTATATTGCGGGCCGATGATGCTCGAAGACCTAACTAAACTGATAATCAGATTCAGATCGCACCAAATTGGTATAGCAGCTGATGTAGAAAAGGCATTCCTACAAATAGGATTACACAAAGAAGACAGGGACGTTACACGGTTCCTATGGCTTAAGGATACTGCTAAACCGGTCACAGAGGATAACTTGTTATGTATGAGATTCACTCGCGTTCCTTTTGGAATAATATCAAGTCCATTTTTGCTTAACGCTACCATTAAACACCATCTCATGAAATCAAAAGATTCCGTCATTAGGAGCGCGGTTAATGACATATACGTAGACAACCTAGTGACTGGTGCACAGACAGTGCAAGAAGCATTGATTCTTTGTAAACGCTGTAAAGATACATTTCACGATATATCTATGAATCTAAGAGAATGGAGCTCGAACTCTGAAGAATTCATGCATGAGATTCCTGACGCATACCAAAATCAGATCATAAAATTATTAGGTTTAGAATGGCATTTAAAAGAAGATACTTTACGACTACGTTTTAATAATAACAAACCTAACGCAAATACTAAGAGAGACATTCTAAGAATAATCGCTTCAGTCTTTGATCCTTGTGGCTTCGCCACGCCTACATTGTTACCAGGAAAGCTATTGTTACAAGAATTATGGAAAGAAAAGATAAAATGGGATACACCCATACCTGAAAGTTTCGCATCAAAATGGAAAGAAATCAACAACGACCTTAGCGAGATCTCTGAAATCGCATTACCAAGACGTTATACCAGATTGCCTAGAAAGAACTGTGACTTGCATTGCTTTACAGATGCATCTATGCAAGCATACGCTGCAGTAATTTATATAGTATCCAAAAGTGAAATATCATTTGTAATCGGTAAGTCTCGTCTGGTTCCAATAAAGGACCAGGAACACCTCAAGATACCTAGATTGGAATTACTGGGAGTACTAATTGGAAGCCGTTTAATGAGATATGTAGTCGATTCTCTAAAAATAGAAGTAAGACTACAAATATTGTGGACTGACAGTCAAATAGTTATCGACTGGGTGAATTCAGACAAACTATTGCCACCATTCGTTGCACGGAGAATTGAAGAAATCAAGAGAAACAAAGAAATGACTATCAGGTATGTTCCATCCGAACTTAATCCTGCAGATGTTGCTACGAGATCGACAAGCACAAAAGAGGACAGAGATAGATGGCTAGTAGGACCTCAGTTTTTGACACAAGGATCCGAAACTTGGCCTACAAGTGAGGTAAAGTCCATAAACCTAATGTCCCGGGAGGATCTCCCGAGTGTACCTCGAGTCGAAAGATATGTTAATAAAGAGTGTCAAGATACACCGGAAAAGAAGATTGACAAGTCGAGAGAATTAGAAAGAAATTTTCAAGCCCAAACGAGTGGAATGTCAAACAAACTTGAAACGATTAAAAAATTGCAAGCCGAATATTTCCCACAAGAATACAATGATGAAGAGACTAACTTAAGTCGCAATTTGAGATTATTTAAAGACGTAGATAACATCTTACGTTGTAAAGGTCGCTTGATGAATACAGACTGGACCTTTGAGAAACGCTATCCTATTCTCATTCCAAAGGAGAGTGAATTTACCAATAATATCATAATGAAAACACATAATGAAAATTATCATGTGGGTGTAAATCACACCTTGAGTATCATACGTCAATCCTACTGGATCCCTCAAGGAAAAGGTCAAGTTCAGAAACTTCTGAGACGATGTCCGAATTGTGTGAAACATGGTGGGGGACCTTTTAAGCTTCCACCTACACCAGCGCTGCCACCAGAAAGAGTGAACTATAGTGCACCGTTTACTTTCGTAGGAGTGGACTACATGGGACCGCTTTTGGTGAAAGGAGAAAACGGAGAAACCAAAAGATGGATTTGCCTTTACACCTGTCTAGCAGTAAGAGCTATACACCTAGAAGTCGTTCAAGATCTAACGGCAGAAGAAGGGCTACTATCATTGCGGAGAATGATAGCTACCAGAGGCATTCCAACACTCATAACGTCAGACAATGCCACGCATTTCAAACTTATGTCTGAAATACTGTCAAAACAATACTGTATCAATAAAGAGATACAATGGAGATTCATACCCCAACTGGCGCCGTGGTTCGGGGGTTTTTACGAGAGACTAATCGGTATAGTTAAAAATTGCATGAAAAGAACATTGAGAAAACACATGCTGACACACAGTCAGTTAACTACAGTTGCAAAAGAGATTGAAGCATCTGTACATACAAGACCACTTACTAGCGTAGACTCAGAATTAGAACACGTTCTAAAACCAGCAGATTTTCTTACAATGGGAAAATGTATAACGGTAGAAAGCTCGCTTGAAAACTTTGTTAACGGAAGTACCGTAACCAAAACCGATCTTATTAAAGGTTGGAAGAAAGGATTAGTCATTTTACAAGAATTCAAAAAAATGTTTATAAACAGATATTTACCAAGTCTTCGCGAGAGATACCAGCATTCACACAAAGAACCAAGAGTAACTGCGAAAAGTGCACCAGCAGTGGGCCAGATCGTCCAGTTGAGAGGTGATTCTACAAATAGAGAAACCTGGAAAGTAGGAACGATAGTCTCACTTCAAGAGGGGATAGATGGGCTATGTAGAGTAGCTAAAGTAAAAATAGGTAACAAAGAATTCACAAGATCTTTAGCACATCTGTATCCTCTTGAAATAGAAGACGGTGAAAGCGAATCTAATCGAGTATATAACGAATCTATAAGAAATGAAGAATTTGACACACAGGACACTCAATCTATAGACGTAGCAATGCCACCTATAGATATAGGAAAAACCAGTGAAACTATAAATGATCAAAGAGATGAAACCAATTGCGTCAGAGATACATCCGTACATAGTGAAGAATCGTTAGAGGCCAACGGGAGGATACATGACGATAAGATAGATGACGATAAGATAGATGACGATAATATTGATAAGGATAAGAATAATGAGTATAAGAAAAAGGACAAAGAAGTACCAAAGGAAAGAAGAGGTGCGGCCACGAGAGCTCTGCAGAAGATCAGAGACTGGACGCAAAACCTAATGACATTACTTTAATTTGTCGGCCGGGAGTGTCGCGGACTTTAGAAGATATAATCCGCGAATGTAAATAGAACAATAATCAGACATGGCAACATTACAACAATTACTTTATGCAATGGCAACATCGATGGTACATCGCAAGAAGTACGCGCGAACTTGTCAATTCCAATCCGGTAAGAAACTAAGAATCCGGTTTTATCTTGTTTGTGTTTAGCTAATGTTTTAGTTAGAAGCGTGTTTATCAGAGTGAGTTTGTTCCGGAGTTGGAGCCGGCATCTCTGGATTGAAAGCTGAGTATCTAATGCTTTATTATTGATTGATATTCCTTACTATAGAATACCTATAAACGATTTGTGTCTACGAGAATGACATCAACAAACGATTCAGTACCTTTTTAAGTTTCTGTTTATGTTATTCACTGAACCCAGTGTTATTGAGAATTGAATACAGAAATACTGGATAACGATTACATGTAAACAAATGAGGTTTGCTAACTTTGTATGTTGTAGTTGTATTTAAAACTGAAGCTTTTTGAGATCTCAATTAGTCTTAGTATGTTAGTTAAATGATGGGGTGCGAATGGCTTAATCATGTCCACCGCCATCTAAAGGTATGCTTGACCTTAAAGCCCTTCGATGAGAAATGATGGGGTGCGAATGGCTTAATCATGTCCACCGCCATCTAAAGGTATGCTTGACCTTAAAGCCCTTCGATGAGAAATGATGGGGTGCGAATGGCTTAATCATGTCCACCGCCATCTAAAGGTATGCTTGACCTTAAAGCCCTTCGATGAGAAATGATGGGGTGCGAATGGCTTAATCATGTCCACCGCCATCTAAAGGTATGCTTGACCTTAAAGCCCTTCGATGAGAAATGATGGGGTGCGAATGGCTTAATCATGTCCACCGCCATCTAAAGGTATGCTTGACCTTAAAGCCCTTCGATGAGTAACCCTTGGAAGTGAGCTTCCAGGGGCGGAAACCATACCGGTTTCCAGCTGTTGAGTAATGTAATAACAAGAGCTAACATTTGACCTCTGGTTTCAGTAAATACCAATAACCTAAGATGCCCTACATTGTAGATTGCCACAATTTGGGCTTTGCAGGCTCAGTACATCGAAGTGTCGGTTTCATCGATGATAACTATCTACAGATGGTGAAAGTGGCCCCTGTGTTCAAGTCTGGTTGCTCTGCGTTTCATGTTCTGTCTCCATAAAGAATTAACAAGCGAAGCAGATAAAGTAAACTCAGGTAAAAATTACATATAATATTTTTTTCTTATTCGCTACGTCTGCCTAAGGTTACAACCTCATAAGAGATCAACATAATACTCTAGTATCGCATTCCTTTAAATAGTAGGATCTGAACATATACGGGCAGACGTCGCGACAGAGGGAGAATACAGCAGGGGGGCGGATGATGATGAGCTGGTGGAGCAAGTGTGGGACAAGAGTTTAAAGGTGACGAGCTCAAGTTAGCTTGGACTAATTTCTGTGGTCATAATCGTTCCATATAAATGTGTTGTATATTCTTGAGGGGTCTACTGTAAGTAATTTCACGTTCGCATGGATGTAAAGATATCGCAGCGGTATTTTCCCGCGCACAGACTCTGGAGTTGAAAGTCAAACAGTGCATGCAGATGCACTTATTTAAATTTTCAATGCTTTGTTCAAGACCGAGAGTTGAACATCCATTGCGCCATACAATCCTGTTGTGATATTTTTACGACCGAGTGGACGTGGTCTAATAAGTGATAACTTGAGTGTCCTTGTCAAGACGATAAATCGTGTAGTACAGTGGTGATAGCTTATCACAAACATAGACGAGAATGTCAAAGGTCGAATCATAGTCTTAGAGTCGGTTAATCGTTAATGTTATCTACCTGATTTTAAGCCCAGAAGAATATCGTCGTGTTATAGTCATTAGCGATGTGCCGATTTATCAATCATCACTTAAGTAATTTAAATTACCTAAATAAATAAATAAAGGTTTTACGCAGTTTACTATACAGGGTGACAGGGATATCAACGCACAAACGGTTCCCATGCTTTGCTTACTCGGTTGTAGAATACCTAGAATAAAATGTTACTAAATACGATAGCTGGATAACTTATTAATTAGACAAAAAAGCACATTATGTTTATTGTTATTATGTTAAAATGATTACTATTTTGCGGTGTCCTAACCGGATTTCATGTTGGAACTTACTTATATTGTAAAACAACTAAATGTACACATGAATGCAATAAAGAGATTTGATTTTAAATATTTCGTCGATTATTTAAATAAAGTTAGCTGTTCCATACATTTCACCGCATAGGTATTGTACCCCGTAGGTACCTATTGCACTTTTCCATGAAACATCAGATTTTTTTTGACAACCGACGATAGATTTCTGTGCTAGGAGTTCTGCTCATGCATTATGTGCTGAATTAGTGGTTCCATTTTGTCTGACAAGTTTCACAGACTTCAAAATTAATTATGTAAGTACAGTCTGTAGGTACCTACAGACTTTATCTGATCCCACAATTATCACACATCAAGATATCTAACGGTTGAAAGAAAATTGGCATTTGATCGAAATTGGTGCTTTGGAAAATTATATTACCAGCCTGTGCAAAGAACAAAAAGATAAACTGTTACTTGGTTTTCAATCATTTGAAAGGTCAGCAGCTTTTTTGATGTTTGTACAATAAAAAAACAAAGTCGTGTTGAATTAATTATATTTACAATAAACATTAATATTTAAAACTGTAAAAAAACTTATATTTAGTATATATGTATTTATGTATCTATTATATAGGATATGTATATATCTGTGTATCTATTTTAATATATTGTATATTTATTATTTGCGCCAACAACATCCCCATTTTATGTCCAGACCAATCACTGTCCATGCCAAGGTTGCCTGGAAGAGATCGCGGAAAGCGATAAGGCCGCCCATTGTATATTTTGTAGTGTACTTTGTTTTTTGTTGTGTATTTTTTATGGTGTACAATAAAGTATATATAAATAAATAAATAAATAAAATAAAAACGTTGGTAAATTGTAAAAACTGGCAAACCATGACAGCGCCATCGCTGCACTGACCTCGTGATCAAATGCAATCAGCATTTACGTAAAAGTAGTTTATGATACTTGGAATTACAAATTTTTAAAAATAATTTATTTATTTATTGCTTTATTGTACACCAGAAAATACATGACGGAAATTTTTTTTACACTAAAAACATTGGGCGGCCTTATCGCTTTCTGCGATCTCTTCTAGGCTACCTTGGAATGGACAGTGATTGCGTGGACATAAAAATGGGGTTGTCATTGGTGCAAAATATAGAAACACTATACTATTATATACATAGATATATTCATATATATGCTGTATAATAGATACTTATATACATACATACTACTATATAAGCAAAGACAATAAATGACGAATACAGATTATAACAGCTACAACAAAATCACAACAACAAGTAATGCTCCTTCACGAGTCTCTTGAACATAGGTAACGATTGCGCGCGTTTTATTTGAACTGGCAATGCATTCCACAAACGAGCGGCCTGAACAGAAAAGGATTTGTCGAAGAAAGTTGTGGAATGCATTGGCATTTTAAGCTTTAAGTTTAATGTTGATTAGTTAAACGTTAGTTTAATGTTGTTTTTAGTAAGATCCGGTCACGTCACAATCTCTACCTACCTTTTTTTGGGTGGGAAATCATCAAATGATTTTCCCGCTCTGGGCGGAGCGTGAGTGCGTGTCAGACTTTTCTGACTAAAACCAACCCGTTTTCCAACAGTTGCCTATGCTAGGGCCACGGTAACTCTTTTGAATAAATGCTACACAGGTGCTAGAAGATGTTCCAGTTGAACTTAAATATTTTAATGATGACATTGAATTTGATAAGAATAACATTGTAAAAACATTAGGCTTAATACAACTATACTCTAGATCAGTTTAGTTTTACAAGTCCACCATTTAAAGATTGGATGTATAATCCTGCTGATCTACTTTCTAGAGGAATTGAGGCACAAAAATTGCAATTTATCAAGTTATGGTGGCATGGCCCCACAGAGCTATCTAATAAGGGCTATGTACACCCATACTATACTAGTTGCAAATTGCCTATTCCGCCTGCAACTGTGTCTACATCTGCTATAGCAAACCCATCTATTGTCGACCAGTCAGATTTGTTTGATTTCATCAGAAACTCCTCTAATCTAAATAAATTACAAAGGGTAATAGCATACATACTTAGATTAAAAAATAACTCTTAGATTTCAAATGATAGACTTATAGGTGTACTAATTCCCAAGCAGCCTTGTTATTCATTGTAAAATGCACCCAGGAAAAATATTTTTCCAAAGAAATAGCTTTAATTTTAAATCAGAAAGATTTAAAGTCTGGTATATCAAATCTTCATCCATTTTTGGACAAAGAAAACATATTATCGGGTTGGTGGCCGCTTACAAAATGCAAATAATATTTCATATAACAAGATGCACCCAATTATTATGTCAAAATCATGTCATGTCACAACATTGTTGATTGAAAGGGAACATTTACGTGTCTTGCATGCGGGACCAAGCCATGCTGAAGCTGATATTGAGTTCTCTATCTCAGAACTATTGGCTTATCAGTGGTCATCGGGGGGTTAAGAAAGTAGTACACAAGTGTATGAAGTGCGCACGTTTGAAGACTGCAGGCCATATATCCGAACAAAGTTCTTTGCAAAACAGGGCCACTTAGAAATTTCTTATTACCATCTAACAAAATAAATGAAGTATATATCGGCACCTAAAAGCAAAGAAATTTCTGCAGGCAGATTAAACTTATCATCAGACAAAATAATATCCTTATGTAAATTAAGTTGTGAAATATCAATAAATTGTTGGGGCAATTTAGTGGTTATAGAATCCACTACATAACATTTTGCATTTAATTTAGTTTTTGACACTGGGGAATGCAAATTGACTTTAGGTAACAAAATGATTGATTTTGCTGTTTTTATTTGTGACACCAATAATACGTGTTTCTTCTTGTATGCATGTCAAACCCAAAGACTTCACAAGGGAGTTTTTGATGAGTGACACTTGACTACCTGAGTCTAGCAGTGGCCTGATATAGACTTCGTGGCCTACAACGTTAAATAATTTAACCTTCACAGTTGGCAATATAACATTGTTACTTAGCACTTACTGGAGTGTAATGTAACAGCCTCCTTTTCCTCAATTTTCTCGTGTACATGCAGAAGTGTATTGTGCCTCTCCTTACACAATTGACAGGTAAAGTGAAATTTACATTTACCACTATGTGTATTTAGGCATGTAGGACATAGTTTATTTATAGAAAAAAATTTCGGCGAAAATGACGGTCTTTTATGGAAGACGTTTTGAAGGACGGGCAATTATAAAGTTTGTGGTAATTATAACTTTTGCAAAATGTACATAATTTTACACTGTTTGAGGTAGCAACATTGGTTACCTTATTTGACTTCTTGGAAGTGGCTTCATGGACTCCACAGTCAAATCAAATCAAATCAAATCAAAATATTTTTTTTCACATAAACTAATCTATAATCTATATTAATGACCTTCCGGTCATTAATATAAACTAGAAATAAAAAAGGGCCAAGAATTGAACCTTGAGGCACGCCCATCTTAACTAGAGACCCCGAGGACGTTGCCCCGTTTACATTTACTTTTTGCTGCCTGCTTGATAAATAGGAAAGTACAAGATCAGCAGCTCGTCCACGAATTCCGTAGTGGTGTAATTTAAAGATGAGATTATTGTGGTCAACGCAGTCAAACACTTTTAAGAGGTCACAGAAAATGCCAATTGCAGTCCTCCAGCGCCATAGCACGCCTTTTAAGGAAAGCCATAAATTCTTCCATCGTTGGTAAAACTTCAGAGTCCCTGTCAAGTTGATAGGCTCTATTGGTAAAAATATCTAGTTTCCTAGTTAATATTGTGATAAGCAGCATATCCCACTTCTTTGTGGGTTGCTTTAAATTTTTCAAAGCGTATAGCTGCTGCTTTATTTCTGAAATTAATGACCTCATAGAGGCTGCAGTACTCCTCTGCATTATAGGCAAGTCCAGAAGTATATTTATATGATTTATAATTAATCTAGTTTTTATAGATCGCTGTAAATAGCGCATGTGAGCTTTATTCGCGTCGCAGGGAAAGTTGCTGTAGGCACGAACAGCCGCGTTCTTCTCATTAGCAGTTCGCGTACATCGTCCGGCAACTTCCATCGGTGGTCTTCCACCTCTGAAATTTTCCTTGAACAAGAGTTCAGGACTGATTGTACGTGACCCGTGAATGAGTCGATCGCGGCCGTTGTGTCGGCGACAGAGTCGAAGTGGTCGGGTATGGAATTCAAGTGGGGGGATGTGTTGGTTTTCAGCGAATCGCTTACTTGTCTCCAGTCCGTTACCACTTTGGTGAGAGGGAGATGGTCAGTATCCGGGAGACCCGTGCGCGGGACCAGATGCACGACAACCGGGCGATGGTCAGAGGTGAGCTCGTTTATTGCTTCTATGGATTTCAAACTTAGGTTGATTCGGTTGAGAATGGCAATGTCGAGTACATTGGGCCTATGATTTGCATCGTGCGGGAAATGAGTTGGAGTCATCGAAGCGACGACGTCAAAGATCAGTGTGGAGCAGAGGTTCAATAATTGTCTCCTTCTGGTCGATGTCCTGGAACTATTCCACGCGGGATGTTTGGCATTGAGATCGCCTGCTATGATAACAGAGTCACTCATGCCTAGCAGGACGGAGAGGTCATCGATCGACGATCGGTTGAAAGTCCTCTGCATGGGACTGGGGGGGACGAAAGGCTGAGAGCAGCTTGATGACCCGTCAGGCCTAGTCGGCAGACTGAAACTTCCAATCGGGCGAGAGTGGGGGGATCCATAGGGATGCAGTATAGGGACTTTTTATAGTATATGAGTGTTCCGCCCCGAAGACAACGCGACCTGTCATTGCGCACTATGCGACAATTTTCGGGTCACGATTGTAGGGTTTAAGGATCGACTCTTGGACTAATAGTATGTCTAGTTGATGGTCGCGGAGGAACGTGGCGATCTCATCACGTTGGGGTCGTAAACCGTTAGCGTTGAAGGAACCTAACTTGAGGGATCGGGGTTTGATACGCGAGACTATTTTGTTAGACGTTATGGTTTCGCGGTTTTGGTTTGGTTATCGATTAGAGCCTGCGTAATATCCGGATACGCATTGTATTTGGCATAGACTTGGAGGAAGACTCCAGCCCTAGTGGCCGCGTCGATCTCCTGTGCCATACGGAAGGCAGGGGGGGTGAAAAACGTCAGGAACGTGCTATTGAGTGTATTATACAGGTCAGCTGGGTTTATGGTTACGGGACCAGAGATTTGGGTAGCCGCGGCTACGGGATGCGCGGCTGGATGGTTGTAGGGGGACGGGGTAGTGAGCGCAGGAGCGCCGGTACACGGGTCCACAAGCGGAGGAATGGGAGCGGGAATGGGTCTAGTTGAGCCCACTACAGGGAACGCCTGCTGGTGGTTCAAAAAATTCCACGGACTCGGTCTCTGGGGACTGAGTCGATGCGGGAGTTTCGCGGTCGGGGCTTCCCTTTGCTGACGGGCGGTTGCACGCTTCGCCAGCTTGAGACAAGAGGATTTTGGTGCTTTCGAGCGCCCCCTATAATTCGCGGGATAACCGGTTTCACCGCATAGGATGCAGCTAGGAGGCTCCGTGCAGAGGGCACGGTCCTTTGGTCGGGTACAGTCGGCTGTACCGTGGTCGCCTAAGCACTTGACGCACCTAGGTTTCGCGTTACAATGCGATTGCACGTGGCCGTAAAGCTGGCACCTGTGGCACTGTTCGATGATCCCCGATTTGCGGGGCTTCTCAATCTTGATGCCTGACAGGTGACAGATCGTTTTAATTTGAAATATCGGGTTATGGCCCTCTGAGGGAGGGCAGACTACGAGTACCATTTCGAATGGTACTCCGCGGCGGGCGCGGTGCATGCGATGCACTTCGAGAATTGGGACGCCTTGGGACTCAAGATCGGCCTTGATGTCCTCTCTCGCGATTTTCTTCGGGATACGCTTTACGACTACTCGTATTTGTCGGTCCTCTGGCAGTGCGTTAGTGTGGAACGATACACCTCGGTACCGGAACACCTTAATCCCTTGAAGAGTTGTACGGGCGCTGGTATACGCAATACGTGCCTCGGCACACCATTTGGACACATCGGTCCACTTCCCCTTGTCCTGGATGAACACCGGGGGCGGCGGGGGCACCTTTTTCCCCGCAGCAGTGTCGGGCTCGGCGGTAGGTGCGGGCGCGGACGCGGACGTGGTCGGAGCGGGGTTTGCGGCTGGATGAGCCAGAGAGGTGGTGGCCACGGCGGAGGTCGTCGATGGCAACGGGGTGGGGGCGCGCGAGCTAAGGGACGCGGAGTTGTCCGTGAGCGCGGTGATTTTAGCGGCTTGCTTTGAGCCGCACTTCTTCTTCTCGCTATGCAAAATGGCCCGTCTTTTATACACCAAATTTCCCTCTCTGCCGGCTCTTCCCCTTCCTCACCCCCGCTACCATATATTTATTAATAAACTGGCAAAACATGTATTTACATTATTAAAACTATTATAACCTTATTAGTGTTTATACCTATCTACTGACGTATGTGCCTACCCTCTGCGACGTCCCATTTAGCCACGGCGTTAGGTACATTTCACATTTCCCTGCCTCCCGCTTCACTTGTATAAAATCGCGCGGTAGCGTGTGGCCCCTCGTCCCGACCGTCCCTTGCTCGTTGAAGTGCGATCCCGCGCCGAAGCTGAGCAAGTAGAGTTAAATTCCCCAAGATTTAATAATAGTAAAAATATTTTAACCCAGCGTGTCCCCACTTGCTGCCCTCCCCCCACCAGTGATGCCCTGAGCCGAGGCCCGCACCACAGGTGGTGCCCTCAGCGTGCAGTTGCTTTAGTTATATAGTACTTTAATGCGGATCCGGGTGAGTTGTTTTATACTGAATCATCATATATAGATATAGATATAGACATGCTAGGGTTAAACTCGGGTACTTTTACTTTTATAAGTGATGTGCACGGGTCTAGCAGCTGGTTACACCACTGTTTAACAACTCACTCGGCAAAGCAGGCTGTTGTAAATGTAGATATTAAGTATGACACTCTGTGGTCTGATCACTTCCTTGTTGTTATGTGTAATTTAAAATTATTATTCCTTAAGGTCACGTTTCAAGTTACCAATGTAAATAAAGACGTAGTGTGGGGTATAAAAAGTGCGGAACATGTTTCTTTATACACCAAAGAGTGTAATAAACGACTTAAAGTAATTGACTTCCCTCCTGAGTGTGTAAGTTGTGCTGATCGTTTTTGTAGTGACCGCGGCCACAGGCTTGTTCTGGATACGCTTTACTCCGGCATTGTGAATGCCCTCCGTGACGCGGCAGTGGCGAGTCGGGGAAGCACGGGGAACGGCGGGGTTGGCCCGCGCATAGCCGGGTGGAACAAACATGTCAGCGAAGCTCAAAGGCTGGCCAAATGTAAGTTCCTCGATTGGGTGTTGTGTGGTACGCCTAAGTCAGGACTTTTATTCGAACAAATGTGCGACAGCAGAAGAGTATTCAAGTCTCGATTAAAATGATGCCAAAATCATCAGGACCAAATAAAAATGGATGCTCTAGCTGTGAAACACTGTAAGGAGGATTTCCACGGTTTCTGGAAGGGTATCAAAAAAGAAAACTTACGCCCTGGCCTTCCTGTGAGCATCGATGGTGTGAATGACCCGAAGGAGATTGCGAATCTTTTTAAGAATAATTTTTCGGTGAAGTCTCCTTTGGGTACAGCGACGGGGGTGCTCAATGCTGACGTCAGTGGTCGGTAGGTGGGAACTACCTTCCTGGCGAAGGATGTTACTAAAACCATAAGGCTCATCTCTAGGGGTAAGTCCCGGGGCATGATGAGCTCAGCATTGAGCACCTACAGCATGCCGGAAAACACATTGCTAGGGTCCTGGCCATGTTTTACTCGCTGTGTGTGAGCCATTCCTACCTGCCAGCCGATTTTATGAAAACAGTGGTAGTGCCTGTAGTGAAGAAAAAACTGGTGACCTTACTGATAAGTGTAACTACAGGCCTGTTTCTCTTACCACTGTGATTGCTAAAATATTTGACGGTTTGCTTAACGCACAGTTAAATAGATCGGTAATACCGCACGATAACCAGTTCGGGTTTCGTCCCCGGCTGTCCACTGAAAGTGCTATACTGTGTCTAAAGCACACCGTCAAATACTACACAGACCGTAAGACACCCGTGTATGCGTGCTTCCTTGATTTGTCCAAGGCTTTCGACCTGGTAGCTTATGACCTGCTGTGGAGCAAGCTGAGGAGCATAGATTTGCCGCCGGATCTCATCAGCATGTTCCAGTACTGGTATGCGCAGCAGTCTAACAGTGTTAGGTGGGCGGGGGCAATGTCGGATGCGTATCAGCTCGAATGCGGAGTCAGGCAAGGTGGCTTAACATCTCCTACCCTGTTTAATTTGTACATCAATAGTCTGATTATGGCGCTCAGCAGCCAGCATGTCGGCTGTCACATTGACGGTACATGTGTCAATAATCTAAGTTATGCGGACTACATGGTGCTGATGAGCGCTTCGGTCTGCGGCTTGAGGAAACTGGTACAGATATGCGAGGAATATGCTTGTGGCCACGGTTTGTTGTATAATGCAAAGAAGAGCCAGTGTATGATCTTTGAGACCGCCAGTGCAAGATGTCCGGGAGGTATACCTCCGGTCAGACTAAATGGGGTCCCTTTGGAAAGGGTTGACCAGTTCACATACTTGGGGCATGTTTTGACTGTCGACCTCAGGGATCACGCAGACATGGAACGGGAGCGGAGGGCGTTGTCTGTTAGAGCGAACATGATCGCCCGCAGATTTGCGCCGTGCTCAAATGAAGTTAAGGCTACGCTCTTTAGAGCGTATTGTACATCGCTGTACTCATGCAGTCTGTGGGCTCACTACTCTAACAGAAGTTACAGCGCGGTCCAGTACAATAACGCGTTCAGGGCAGTAATGGGGTTACCCCGATACTGCAGTGCGTCGGGTATGTTCGCAAAGGCGCGCACCGACTGCTTTCACTCGACCATGAGCAAGCGCGCCGCGTGCTTGGTGCACAGGGTGCGGGTTAGCCCCAACACGGTACTGGCGATGATTGCGGGAAGGCTGGCCTGCGCCTTCATCCGGCATTGTTCTAGCAGACATGTTGCTGTACCAGTGCCGAAGAGACCATATTAATTTTATTGTTTACATCACATTGTTTATTTTGATTTGATTTAAGAAAATAACAATAGAAACATAGGTTATGTACAAAAAAGTGTGAATTTTATCGTGAAATATTCTTACATTCGTTGAGCGAAGTGACCTCAAGGCATCGTGCACACATTGTGAAAAATCACGTGCGAGAGTTTATTTTGCTTTGAACATTTATCATCGCTGTTGCCTATGTCGGCCACGCGTGCGATTCGAGTAGTACCTACAAGTTACCTCTAGTGTTACTATTGAGTAGTGTTTTATCGAGTTGAAGAATGTTTTTTTAATTTTTTTACTCTATGCTTCGGAAGTACTCCTTAGGCAAGTTGTTCTGCCGCGGGAAAACAACCATTAAAATTTCTCGGTGTATACTGTCCATGAGGTAGTTAGTATACCGGCCGCTGCTGGTCTTTTAAGGTTTTCACCATGGGCTTTGGGCATACGATAGAAAAGACAGGTGCCCGTGGGCTCCTGCCTAACCCTTACGTGTGTCAGAGTCCAGGTGTTCATCTTGAGGTTCGGGTTCTGCCTCGCCAACATGCTGTGCAAGTCTGATGTGGCCTCGATATTCTAGGGGACATACAGCATGCACAGCACCTTCTTAGGTATGTCAGCTTGAGGCCGAAAGGTGAGCTTGATCCCCAGTAACCGAGACGATACGTTCCCAACTTGCAAAATCAGTACTTAAAATGATCCCAAGACTACTTTTGAAAACTTGTAGCATGCTACAAAGCTGAATTTGGGCGCAGTTATAGGAGTTAATGATACGAGACTACATACAATCACAAGCACAAACGACACCACACAATTACAAGCACAAACGCTCTTGTTAGTATCAATACATGTAATAAAAATGCAACGGATCGCTGTCTGTACATGGAAGATATATTATAAAAAATATTATTGGGACCTTTATCAACGCAAATAGCACCCAAAACAATGATTGTTAGAAGTTTTGTCTGTTTGTCTGTTTATCTGTTTGTCTCTTTTTCTATGCGTTTGTGCACGCTAATCTCAGAAACGGCGTATCCGATTTAGATGTCGTTTTGAGTAACATATTGCGGTAAGCTTCACTTAACATTTAGTGTTTGTTTCGTGTCAATCGGTTTATAAATAAAAAAGTTATGCCAATTTAAAGAATCACGTTGAACATTTGTTAAACTATCTATATCCATCTATTCTTTCTCATTTCAGTACCATCGACTGAAACTTTATTAAACTTCATAATAATGGTCTATATAAAATCACTAATAAATATCAGAATTTTATGTATAATCCTACTAATATTATAAATCTGAAACTACGGCTGAACGGAGTTGGATGAAATTTGGCACACAAATAGCTTATAACCTGGATTACTACATAAGATACTTTCTATCCCGGTAGTACGTTCCCGTGGGTTAATTCTTGCTAAAGCATAAGTATCTTACTAAAGCAATCTTGTTTATAATGCACTAGTAATATATTTAGTTGTTGGTTATAGAGTATTTTAATAGAGGTTATCTTTGCTGTTGCTTCGGCTAATGGTTCCGATTGTTTTGTGGCAAAAACTTTATAAAAACGTAAGTTTCTTTTACTATTATTTTGTATTATTGTAGAACATTAATAAACAATATTGTAAATATAGTGTATGAGTGGGGAGTCATTTTTATTGTAAATGTGTACCGCAATTTAGTTAGTTTCACAATCCCCTGCGAAAAATAGCACATTAGTATATTGTTGTAAATAAAATATTTCATCAATTCTTATGAATATTCGCCATGTTTTGAAATTGCTCTTCATTGAGTACTTTGTAGAACCATTGTAGGTAAATTAGTACTTGTAGCAGTTTCAGTCCAGATAACTCGCCTCCATTTTAAAACAAATTAGGGTTCCCTTGAAATATGCCTGCCTGCTAATGTTTGAATTTAATTTTTTTAGGAATTAATTAACAAGATGTTTGTATTTCTTGATGTCGACTGTTTTTTGACCAAATATTCATTGATTTTACGATGAATAACTGAATCTCAGCAAAATAGCTGACGTTTAGTAATAAAGTTATTGATCTAGTAGCTTATAAGCTTTTTTGATCATATAGCGCTCTTATCAAGTACTATTAGATTTAAAAGAGTCTCGAGTAAAACTATAACGGCGCAAACTTATAGTGATCTCAGCCAAGTATGTTGTAATATCTTGTTTTTCTCACAAAATGCTGCTATAGGATCAAAATGATATTCTGCATTATTTCGTTTTACTGTAAAAAAATATAGAAAACTTATTCCTAAAGGTGTCCTAAATGATAATCTTGTTGCTAATTATAAGACTGAGATATAAAAGCAAATGCACTTGAGAATCTACGCTTGTGAAATGCTATTACTAGTAAAAGTGTCCTATACATGTTTTATAGGTCAGTCTAGTAGCGAACTATAAGACCGAGATATAAAAAATAAATGCACTTGAGTATGTTAAGGCTTGGCAAATGCTATTATAAGTTAAATATTGTACCGCAATGCCTTTATAAGAACGTTATTAGTGGTGACAGACTCATAATCTTTCTTTATAGGATTACTTTGCTAGTTGAGTTGTTATGACCCTGTTATTTGTACAAGTTAGATTAAATCAAAGAAGCTAGGTAAATGACCCACACGCACGCATAAATAATCAGTCAGCATTTACCATTCAACCGTGTCCAACATGTTACTCGCTATGATGTACCACACCACCTCCTGAAATACCACTCATTTTATTTTCAACATTATTTCTGTTGATTTTTTGATATCGCTATATTTTAAATTAAAACTATAACTCGTGTTAGGAGTGTGTAAATCTAATGTGAGACTCGATGGAAAGATCGCGCTCGTAACAGGTGCGAACCAAGGCATCGGCCTGGAGACTGCCCGGGACCTCGCGTCCAGAGGAGCACGCAAGCAAGTGATCATTGCCTGCCGGGACGCCACAAAAGCTGCAGAAGCTATCAACAATATAGCAGCTACTACAGGAAACAAACACGTTGAATTCAAACCTTTAGATCTATCAAAATTCAGTAGTGTGCGGAAATTCGCTGAAGACTTCAATAAATCCTAAATATTAATCACGCACTCTAAATATCAATTTTCGAGCTTAGAGAATCCGCATGATGACGCCTACCCTCCGACCTACGCCGCTCCAAACTGCTCCAGGATCCGAAAAGTTCCAACTGGAACTTCAAAATCAATTCGCCCTGCTGGAAACCACAGGCACTGTTGACAAGAAAGCCGACGAGGTGGTCAAAGCACTACGGGACGTGTGCCGCAGACTGTTCTCGTCGCAGCGAAAAAGTAAGGTGTCCAAACTTTCTTCGGAGACTCTCGGAATTATCAGGAAAAGACGAGAATTGCCATCCACGCAGAGATCATCTTCATCAGAGAAGAGGGCCTTAAACTTAAAAATACGAAAGCTGACGCGTAGCGACCTTCGGTGCTCCAACACCCGCGACATTAAGGTCACGATTGAGCAAAATCGAGGGTCCCAAGTGTTCGCTCAGCAATTAAGGAGGTCCCATCTGACGAAACTAAGAACTACGGATGGCAGAATCGTGACTTCAAAGTCCGAGATACTCATGAAGTCGAGGATTTTTACGGGCACCTTTACTCAACGCGGACAGCAAAACTAGTGGAACATAGTGGAGATGACCACCGAGCTGAATTAACGCGCCACTACACGGAGGACATCTCAGATGTCGACCAGTGCGAGATTAGGGCGGCTCTCGAGCAGCTTAAAAACAACAAGGCACCGGATGGTGACGGAATAACGACGAGCTTCTTAAAGTGGGCGGGGCTCCAGTCCTAAGAGATCTAGCGAGTCTCTTCAACTCCGTCATCTAAGAGGGTAAAACGCCCGAGGCGTGGCGCAAAGGTGTGGTGGTACTGTTCTTCAAAAAAGGTGACAAAACCTTGCTGAAGAACTATAGACCCATTTTACTTCTTAGCCACGCTACAAGTTGTTCTCGAGGGTCGTCACGAATCGTCTCGCCATAAGACTTGACGAGTTCCAGCCGCCAGAACAAGCCGGTTTTCGAAAAGACTTCGGCAAAATTGTACAAAAGACTGAAGAGACCAACCGCCGTGTATGGCATTTGTGGACTACGAGAAAACTTTCGACTCCATCGAAATATGAGCAGTTCTGGCCTCTCTGCAACGATGACGAATTGACTGGCGGATAACGAGGTATTGAGATGTTTGTATGACCCTGCTACGAAGACTGTCCAGATCCAGGATAAGGAAACAAGCTCCATCAAACTGCTCAGAAGGGTGCGACAGGGGGATGTTATATCCCCGAAACTGTTCACCAACGCGTTGGAGGACATCTTTAAGACGTTGGACTGGACAGGGTATAAATATTAACGCTGAATACATCTCACACCTTCGGTTTGCCGATGACATCGTCATAATGGCAGAGACACTGGAACAGTTAGACCAGATGCTGCACAGCCTAAACGGAGCCTCTCGGCGGGTTGGACTCGGCATGAATTTGGACAAGACGAAAGTCATGTGCAATTTTCACGCCTTGCCGAGTCCAATCCACATCGAAGGGTCGCTTCTCGAAGTTGTGAAGGTATGTAGGTAAGTATGTCTACCTAGGGCAAGTCGGATCCAGCTTGGTAGACACAATTTTGAGAAAGAAGCCGACAGCCTGATCCGGTTAAGTTGGGCAGCGTTTGAAAAACTACGTCAAGTCTTTTTGTCGCCTATTCCGCAATGCTTGAAGACTAAGGTCTTCAACGAGTGTGTCCTGCCCATAATGACATACGGTGCCGAGACATGGACACTGACAGTTGAGCTTTTCCACAAATTTAAGGTCGCTCTGCGTACTATAGAGCGGGCTATGCTCGGAGTTTCTTTGAAGGATAAAGGATGAAATTATCCGGAAAAGAACCGGAGTTACTGACATAATATGTAGTGAGCAAGCTGAAGTGGCATTAGCCTGGCCATGCCAGGACCGATGGACGGTGGAGTAGACGAGTCCTGAAATGGAGACCGCGTATCGGCAAACGTAGTATAGGACGCCCCCCAGCTAGATGGACCGACGACATTAAAAAGGTGGCCGGGGCAGACTGCATGTGGAAGGCAGTGTTGTGGCGCAGCCTGGGATAGGCCTATGTCCAGCAGTGGACTGCGATAGGCTGAGTTGATTGATTGATCGCAGATTTTCATAAGTTGACAACACTCCACCCGCCGGCAAAATCTTTTTATTTTTACCTATTTTTATTTCAAAGAACACCGCCCTACACTACCACGTTGTAGGCACTCTTTCAACTAGTCGTCGACTCTTTGATGTCGCCGACTAGTTGCCTACCGGCGTGCTACTTGTTGACAGTCTTTCGTGGAGATTTCAATCGGACGTCCGTACGTATCACGTGCCGCTATCGTTTCGCGGACAATGTCGTATTCCAATCAGGAACATTTTAATATGTTGATGTGCTTAGGCAAGACCGACTGTAATTTAGCAGCTGCACGTAGAAAGTATGAGGTGCGCTTCGCTAATAAGCCAGGAGTGACATTATCGTCGGAGCGTGCGTTCCAACGCTTGCATAACCGTGTGTACACCACAGGCAGCATTCATGGGCACGAGTCGCAGGCCGCTTATGCTGGAAGACCACGAGAGTGCGACGTGGAAACCGAGGAACAAGTGCTGGATATGTTAATCAAATAGTTCTTAAAAGAGAGTGCGATTCGGTAATCGAAGTCAGAGCCCGGATTGTGGCAGCTTTCGACTCACTTAAATCCGCAAGCCGAAGCACTTAAGCCGAAAGAGTACATCAAAACTGGCATGACTCAACCGTTGAAGGCACGCACCTTGTTTCCACATGATAAAAGACTATTTAATACTTTATTTAAACGATAAAAGAAGCGCTCCCTCAACGATTGTTTCATGTTAGCAGTGTTTATGCCCAACGCTTCCGACATACCCAAATACTTGTATGTTTCGGTAGAGGAGAGGGATCTTATATGGTGGAGGTGTATGGAATCCGAGAGTTGGGTTCCCACGGATGCCAAAATCTCCCCTCGCTTTACATGCATGACCGCACATTTGTCCACACCAAATTCCATCCTGATGGCGTGACTGACGAGTTACTTTCAGTAGCTCCATCAGTTGCAAATTGTAAGGGGCAAAGAGTTTTAGGTCATCCATGTTTAGGTGGTGAAAAATAACCTGATCACCTCTCCTCAATCAATAGCCTATACCTGAATCCTCCAGCAATGTTCTAAAAGGATTCAAGGCTAGGCAGAATTAGAGCGGACTCAAACTATCGCCCTGAAATATACCTCGCTCGATCCTTATCGGCTCGCTATTCTTCTGGATATTTCGACATTCTGGATAGCGAAGGACCGTCCACCACTGCCACATATGCATACACGATATCAGGAAGGTGCACAGAGTTGCATCTACTTTATACAACTCCAGCACTCTCCTGAACCATTCTTACAGTCTATCCAACATGTCGACAGATCCCTTCGGGAATGACGAACCTGTTGGCTAATGGCCATATTAATGAGGAGCAGCTCCTTAGTACCGCGGGGCCCGTTCTTACGTCCATTTTGAAATGTAGACATGATAGAGGTGGTGTCTACATGATTGTAAATTTTAGCTTTCAAAATGGATGTCAGAACTTTACGAGTATAGACCGTCGGTAGACAAGTGATCGGTCTATAATTTTTGGGTTCCGCAGCACTACCTGATTCATGGAGCAAGTGGGTTGGTCCTGTTGTTAAAAACTGGGGCAGCGACCCTGACTCTAAGGCTGACTGAAACTGGGATGCTAAGCAAGCGTGCGACCTTTGGAGCCATTTGATCCAAAAGTTGTGCAGCCCGTCCGGCCCTGGATATTTCCAGTTAGGCATCGGACAGACTGCACGAGCTACATCTTGAGGGCTGATTGTAAGTGCCCCCATTTCTGGCATTTGATCACACGCTCGCTCGATCTCCTTTTTTTTTTTTTTTTTGATGACGGGGGGAAATCCTCATGGATGTCCTCCGCCCCGGGGAGGGCGGAGGGGTCTGTCAGACTCTTACTGACTAAAACCACCCCGGTGTTCCTTCTCTCACTTGCACCGGGGATCACGGGAACTAGTGTGACTTCCGCGATCCCCGGCTAGTGCCGGCCCGCCTCTGCGGGCCACCTCGCGATAGGGGGGGAGTGAGGTGTTAAACTCCCCCCTTACGTCATAGAGAGGCGCGAATTAAGTAAGCGACAACGGAAGTATTTAAAAATAACTTTATTCCGACAGAGTTACAGCGAAACAGTAATTAATTAAATCTAACAAAATATTGATCTTATATACTAACTTAATTGCTAACGTAGTACATGCACAGCGTGATCAGATTGACGCATGTTCTAGATAATTATAAATGCTGATCGCGCAGTGGGGAAATTGGGAAATAATAATCTAGCAAATACTTATTGTCTGACAAAGCTAATATTGGTAGGTTGGGGTTCCTTAACTCCTCCCTCCCTAAGAGAGGAATTATCCGAAGGTGTCGCAGACGGTTTCGGAGAATTTCGACAAAAGTTTATGAACTGAAATTTATACATTATAAAGATAACTATTGCTATTACAATAACCACATACTCTAAGATGGTCCATATACTAATTTCTATTGTCACTGTTTGTGTCGTATCGTCTATTTCACTAAATTTTGCACTTTGTAACACTTCTTTCACATCACTGAAGTCCACATTTCTTAAATCCACTTTCTTTGATCTTCTCTGAATGTCCTGTTGTAGGTCTGGCATCTGGATCAATGGCAGCTGGAAACTGGAAACTGTAGTGTTTGTGGTGGCGGCAACGATGACTTCGCCTATTTGTGTCTCGCATTGTTGGCCAGGTGTCACGATGTAGGTCCCAAGAATAGTGTACTTCAGGATTTCTGTATTGCAATTCTCGGTGATGATGAGATTTTCCTCTGAGTAAACCAACCATTGGTTGTCGGTTATTTTCTGTATCTTAGTTTTTTCTATTTCAATATGGTTCTGTATGCAGTTTTTGTAGTTGTTCTTCATCAGCATTATTTGTTCAATGCAGGTCTCGGTTGGAAACTGGGCTAAATTAGTTTCAGCGCAAAGAAATTTTCCATTTTCAATCTCAGTACATGGGCTTACCACGGGCATGTATTTCAATCTATTCACCATCAGGTAAGGATATTTGGGTATTATTGTAAAGGTATTTGGAGAATGGAATATAGGGATGGGTATAACCTTGTAATAATTATATGTTTCGTTATTTATTAGGGGAACTTCTAAAACAAAAACTAACTTGTTGTTATTTATATATGATTTAAGTATGATATTACGTTCTAATTTTATTAAATTATGTTTGCTTACTGGGTATATTGTTCTAGCATGTTTAGCAATGACTTCTAACGTATTATATAATTCTGTACTATTTATAATGGATTGGTGCAATGTATTCAGTTTGCTAAAGGCTATTGCCGTTTCAATCTCTTGTATGTTTTCGTAACAGGTCCGAAAGTTATTTAAAATTTGATACATAGTATTTAATATTTGGAAAAGTTTGTTAAACCTGAACTCATGTTCAACTAATTTTTCCATTTCATTGGTATGTAAACCCAAGTTTTTAATATTTGAATTTATTATTTCAGAGTCATTTACTAATTTATCAAAAGCTTTTTGCATTGATGATACTTTACGTTCGACCACATGCTCTTTGTTCTGTATCATTTGGATTTCTCTATCATATTTAATTGCATCGTCTTCATCTAAATTTCCTGTGATAGCTTTTACAAGTGAGCCTAATGGATTAAACAAAGCTCTTTTATTTCTATAATGGAAAGGTAAGATTTGAAAAAATCTATCCTTAGTTAGTTTAATAAGATATTCTATTTGGCTTTCTATTCCTATAGTTTCGTTACTAAGACTATTTTCCTTAATTTTAATTTTCAAGTTAATAAAATCCCGAATATTATTAACTATTTGTAAGTGTAATGATTCTAAATCTACACTTTTGTATATTGTCCAATAACTATTCCTCTTCACTGCTACTCCCCGCTTTATCGCTGCTATCCCCGGATTCTGACCGAGGTTTTGGAGGTCCAGCGTGAGTGTTGGCACCACTAGTACCAGAAGTACCAGGCACGATCTGTGGAGGACGTTTTACATTTTTTAAGGCTACTCTAGTTTTCCTTTTCTTTACTTCTACTGGGACTATATTTCTTTCAACTTCACCTATTACTTTCGCTTTTTCATATCGAGGTTTTTCTTTAGCTTTTCTAGTCCTAGTGTCTTTCATGTAAATATTATCGTCTGGTTCGAGTACCGGTGTCGTTTCGCCACCTTTTTTATTAATTATTTTAATTTTATCGGATTCTAATTTTTCTGTTATGAATTCATAGAGTATTTTAAGGCGTTTTCTATGATCTAACAATAATTTCTGAGTTAAGTTCTTCTCTCTATCCACGTTAAATACATTATCGGAATAAGTGTGACCAAATACTAGTTCAAAAGGCGTAAAATCTGTTGCTGAATGTATGGTGTTGTTATAAGCCATGATGGCATAAGTCATAACTGATGCTGCATCTAAATCGCTTTTATCGTATTTTGCTATACGATAAATCTCAATAATGGTAGAATGAAACCTTTCTACTATTGCCATTGAACTGGGATTATTTGGCGTCCCAATATGAAGTTCAATTTTGTAAAAGCTTAACATTTCTTTAATCAAAGTATTGTTGAATTCTGTACCGGAATCGCTACTAATTTTCCTAGGCAGACCATACATGCTGAAATATTTAATCAATGCCCTAACTATCTCTGGTGTACTCCTATTCGGTACCTCTATGGCTTGTGCTATTTTACTAAATGCATCCACTATAGTTAAATAATATTTCCCTTCAATATATAATAAATCCATAAAAGCTTCCTGAAAAGGGGCATCCTGGGTTTGTGTTAACTGAATGTGGGGTTTAATCGGCTTTCTATCATATTTCATGCGTTTACATGTTTCGCAAGCATTTATGATTGCCGTGACTGTCTCTTTCATGTTTGCCCACCAATAATGTCTTTTAAGTTTGGTTAAAGTTTCTTTAATACCTCTATGACATGTTTTCCCGTCGTGGTATTTTAAAATAACTTCTTTTTGATCTTCTTCAGATCCTGTCAAATTTATAACTCTTTCTGTACACTCGGTTAACTTAACTGAATCCTTTTTAAATAACTTAATTACCATGTTTGAAAAAGTTTTTCTAAAAGATGTGTGTTCGAAGTATATAAAGTACTTATGTTTTGGATCAATATACTCTTTCAAAAAGTCTTTAACTAATATATCGTTATTTGTCGGTAAGTGAACTTCGAGAATTTTTTGTTTATTATTTGAAATATCTTTTACGTCTAATTTATTTTTAAACCATGAATGAATTAAAATCTGTTTTGGTTTAGTATCGACAGCTTCGTTTAAACTAGGAATGCCTTCGTGTTCTCTATTTGAAACTGAGTTGGCAGTGACCCCATCATCAGAATCCGAAAGTTCTATCGTTTCTATTGGAGTTTCGGGGTCTTGCAATTCGTTTTCTATAATTTTTTGTATACGTTCCTGCCTATCTCCTATATTTACGAATATTGAATCTAAATCGTCGTCAATTGCATTAATCTTAATCCTAGATAAAGCATCTGCATTCGTGTTTTGAGGGCCTTTCTTATATTTTATTTCGAAATCGTACTCTTCTAACCTTAACCGCCATCGCGTGAGTTTACTATTGGGCTCTTTCAATGAATACAGCCAAGCTAATGGTCTATGGTCTGTAAATATGGTAAACTTATTACCATACAAATACGGTCGAAAGTGCTTAACTGCCCATATTATGGCTAAAAGTTCCTTCTCGATAGTGCTATATTTTACTTCTGTGTCGCTTAAGGTTCTACTAGCATAGGCTACAGGCTTATCTGAGCCTATCGTTCCTTGTGACAATACAGCCCCGATCGCAAAATTGGATGCATCCGTGGTTAAAATAAAAGTTTTACTAAAGTCAGGAAATTGTAACAAAGGTGCATTTGTTAAAAGCTTTTTACATGTCTCAAAACATTCTTTATATTCCCCATTAATTACAATTTTGCGACCTTTCTTTAAACAAGCTGTTAATGGTCTAGTTATTTTGGCAAAATCTTTGATAAATTTCCTATAATAACCGATTAGTCCTAAAAAGCTTTTAATCTGTGTAACCGTTTCCGGTATAGGATACCTAAGAATAGCGTCTATTTTATCATTATTTGGTTTCAAACCTTCACTTGTAATAGTATGCCCTAGGTAGAGTACTTCCTTTCTAAGAAAATGAGACTTATCTAATTGAACTTTTAAATTTGTTTGACGGAAGCGGTCAAAAACTGCTCTAAGTTTTTCTACATGTTCAGGCAAGCTTTTAGAAAAAATAATGACGTCATCGAGATATATTAAGCAATGTAAGCCTTGAAGGCCTCGTAAGACGTTATCCATCGCTCGCTGAAAAGTTGCGGGTGCGGTCTTTAACCCAAACGGCATTCTGTTAAATTCATAATGACCTGAAGGTGTGCTAAACGCAGTTTTAGCTCTATCTTTCTCCTGAACCTCTAATTGATGGTACCCGCTAGCTAAGTCGAGAGTTGTAAAGTATGTACTATTACCTAGCATGTCAAATAAATCGTTAATGTTGGGCAAAGGGTATTTATCATCAATTGTGATTTCATTGAGCCGTCTATAGTCAACTACCATCCTCCATTTTTGTTGGCCTGACGCGTCTAATTTTTTCGGCACTAAATGTACGGGAGCACTCCAGGGAGAATGAGATTCCTGGATAATGTTATCCCTTAACATTTTCTCGACTTGACTACTGATCTCTTTTGTTTGAATAGGTGGCAATCTATGTGCCTTAACGTTTATTGGGTCTTCATTTTTTGTTCTTATTCTATGTTTAACCTGATTTGTGAAGGTTAACGGAATATTTTCACAATAAAATATATCTTTGTATTCTTTACAAAGTCCCTCAATAACCGTTCGTTCTTCTGAATTCATATGATCTAACTGTAATTTGTCTAAATTCTTTGTTAGCAAGCTGTCCACTTCTATATTATTATCTATGAAATTAACACTAACAGATGGGTCCTGTATGTATGGTTCCACTTGAAAAGGTCCCGTAACTACTAATTTTCTATTTTCATGGCTACAATTCTGAATAACAGTTGTTGCATAGCCTTCAATACACGTAACTAATGCGGCGGGCATTCGAATCCCTTCCGTAAATTGCTTAAAATCTAACACAGCTTCCCCGTTCAGTACGTTGACTGGGAGTCTTACTCTAAGTTCACTACGAGATGGTAGATTATATATCTCTCTCATAGGCGGTGAATATATGATAGGAATATCAGTATTTTTTAAATGTAGTATCTGATTTTCCATATTAATCTTTGCCTGTAATTGCTTCAGCAAATTGCTACCTATTAACCCATCATACCTATCGTCGACACTATAGACATAAAACTTATGGAACTCTTGACTTCCAAAGGTAACCGGTAATGGAATAATAGCCGTTTCACTATGAACACTCGATGCGTGAGTGCTAACAACTTCGAAGGGTTCATACTGTAAATAATTTTTAAAAATATTTATTCGCTATATACGGGCTTATAAACGATCTAACACTCCCCGTATCTATCATAAAAACTGCCTTTAATTCTGGTATAACTATATGTGGTAAATTTAAGCGTTTATTACAATTTATTTTTATTCGTTCTCTAGGGTAGAGGCCGTTATGCAAAAATTTCCCGCCCCGGGTTCTTCAGGAGAAAATTCTTGGCACTCATTGTACGAATAACTTGAACTCTGTTCATTATTATTAGAATTATTTATGTAATTAACACGTCGTGAACTTGCAGTACGCATGGTGACATCAGTATTCGCACCCGACGTAGATGCTTGCGCTGCAAAAGACGGCGTGCTCGGTGCATGTGCCGCGAACTGTTGGTTCGGTTTTGCAATCGGAACAAATGACCTACTTGACTGCGGTGACGCATTATTGTTGTTTGTACGATTAAAATTGTCTTGATTTCTTTGAATATTATTATGTTGTTTATAATGTCTGGGCTGATGCGAATTGTTCGGTGTAAATGTGCTGTTTGTAGCACTATTCGGTACATGTGTACTTGATATGCTATGTGAATCTTTCTTTTGATTATTAGATTCAATTGCATTTTGGTTATTTGGCAAATTGGGTCTGTTATTTCTGCTAAAATTACGTCTGTCGTTTGTTTTCGACTCATAGACTGCCTGGAAGTTTTGTTCTTCTAAAACTATTTTTAATGCATCCTCTAACGTTGTGACGTCGCGCAAACGAACTAATCTAACTAAAAATGGCGGTAAATTAAACAAGAAAGCATTCATTGCTCTGTTACTATAAATGATTTGCTTTGCCTTACGTAGAGATTCATCAATGATAGTTTCTGATATTTTAGCAAATAAAACACTTCACATCCGCTGTATTCTATGGCAAAAATCTAAATAACTTTCACCCTTATTTATTCTACACGATTCTAACTCCATTGCTAAACAATCCTCTGTGCGTGGATCACCGAAGTGTTGGTTTAACAACTTCTTCAGCTCGTCCCACGTACCTATAGCTTCTCTTTCGCCTACCAAACTGGCTGCTTCGCCTGATAACCTACTTGTTACTACATGAAATAAATATTCATTTTGGGCTGCGGTTCCTAAGAACGTAGACAAAATGTATTCACATTTTTTTATAAATAAAGGCAACATTCTAGTGTCGCCGCTGAATATTGGTATGATGTTAACCAATTCCTGTGGGACACGGGTTACGTTTTCCATTGTGAAAAGTTATGAAAGAAACCAACGCGGAGAAAAAAAATCACACTAATGTGCTACTAAACTATCACTACTCTAAAATATTAGTACAATTAAAATCTATGCAAATATTATTACGGCGTTGTCCAATCCCTAATAATACACAAACACATAGACTATTACAAGGTTGGGATATAGATGGAAGAGCTGAGAGGAAGGTGAAAAAGATTTACTCACAATTCCGCAGCTAGCTCCATGCTCCCTGAATTACTGCTGTGGCTGGTCCTCTTCCGTAACTCGAAGTGGCTTCTTAATGAATTTATTTGTTCGGCGATCTCTGCTAAACCGTAGACACGGACGTCGGCTACTCCACGTAGAATTGTATACACGGCAAACTGACTACAGAGATCCTACCGGCTGCGCCAATTAAGTAAGCGACAACGGAAGTATTTAAAAATAACTTTATTCCGACAGAGTTACAGCGAAACAGTAATTAATTAAATCTAACAAAATATTGATCTTATATACTAACTTAATTGCTAACGTAGTACATGCACAGCGTGATCAGATTGACGCATGTTCTAGATAATTATAAATGCTGATCGCGCAGTGGGGAAATTGGGAAATAATAATCTAGTAAATACTTATTGTCTGACAAAGCTAATATTGGTAGGTTGGGGTTCCTTAACTCGCGCGTGGAACACTACGCGCCGCCATCTCGGGTCCTAACAAGTAGGGGGCAACGAATTTCCCCAGATCCGTTGCCCCTGGAGCCATTTAGGGGGGCTGGAAGAGGGCGTTATCCGCCCTCCACCGACGCCCGGTGCGTCTGCTGCGGATCGGGTTAGCGGAAGCAATCTCCCGCTCCCTCTCCGCAGCCTCCTTCTGCGACATGACTGTTTCGCAGAAGGATACCACCACGTCCCAGGACTCCTCGCTGCCGACCATCGAGTCGACAACGGCCGGCAGCGACAGGTCACTGCCGACTCCTGAGATGAGGGCACGGCGCGGCTCCTCCCAAGCGGCACACTCTACCAGCGTGTGCCACGCCGTGTCCTCCCGACACGCTCGATCTCCCTAGTCCAATCACCTTCGGTGTGATTGACAGGCACCGACCAGATGTTTCGCCAGAACTAACACAAGTCGTCACCATTCGGCAGGCGCGTGTCAGCCACACCTTGGTCCGGTCACTCCCAAGCTTTGTAAACCCACCTTTCGTCGCTTCGGAATGTGCGATTCTGAGTGTATCGCTCCACTCTCCGCCTGTACCGGCAAATACGGTGTGTCCATGCATAGATCTTCTGCTTTAGGAAGTAGATACGCTCTGTGACGCAGATCATATAATCTCGAGAACTAATATTGTTTACTTACTTTTCGATTTTGTATTTTTTATTGTATTCGTATTGAATGTTGATAACGTGGAAATATCTTGTTTGTCAAATGTATACGTTTTCGTAATTAATGTTGTTTTACGATATATTGCTCTCATGCTTTCCGTAACTTATCTTGACTTTTTAAATATTATGCTATACGTGCCTATTCTACACTTGCTATTCTATGTAAAAGAGAGTCTTAACAATTTTACTTTATTTTTATTGCTAATTTTCATAATACTTGGTTTCAAAATGTACATCGAAAACATAAATATTTGTCACTATCTGCCAAGAGTTGCTTATTACATACGTGCTCAGACTTATTTATTATTACTGTTTGGATTGTATGCCTACGATTATGGCTGATAAATTGATAATATACTATCAAAATTGTAGGGGGCTTCGCACTAAACTGCATGTTCTATTTATGAATATTTTATCCAACTGCTATGATATCATAATACTCACGGAGACTTGGTTAATCCCTGAAATACTCGACTCAGAGTTTATTGATCAACGGTATTCTGTACACAGATGCGATCGGGATCGCAAGGCCACTCAAAAGAAGGACGGTGGTGGCACCCTCATAGCGGTGCTGAAGGGACTGGGATCTGTCACAATTGAGTCCACTATCTTATTAAACCAATACATTGAGCATGTCGTTCTACGTATACCGAGCGCGACGAAAGGAAAGTACGATATCATATGTTCAGCATACATCCCACCGAAAACACCACAAAGTGTTTATGTTGCATATTTGGGGCTTTTGCAAGCGGTTGTTGAGAGGGGAAGTGTTCAAAATTTATGTTTGTTTGGTGATTACAATCTCCCTGACATTGATTGGTTGGCTGCTGGAGGTTCAGGTTCTACTATACAAGATTTAAATAGCAACAACTCACCAATTTGTAGACACATAAGAATCTTTATGTCCATTTTTAATGCCTACCAGTTTAATAATTTAAAAAATTCGACCGAAAAGATTTTGGATTTGGTGATCAGTAATAATGAGTGTTCTGTTATAACACCCACTGATACACTATTAACCTCAGACCCTTATCACCCACCCTTATGTATATTGGTTACTTTCAATTTGGGTAAACGAGCGATGACACGTAAATCTATACAGAGGTACAATTACTATAAGGTGAATAACGAAGAAATTAATAGTGATTTGGACAAAGTTAACTGGGGCGAATTATTACAGGGACGGTCTGCAGAAGATACAGTAAATACATTTTATGAAATTATTTTCAGAGTTATAAAGGCTCATGTTCCCTTTACATCGATCAAATCATCTAAATATCCGGTCTGGTTTTCACCATCATTGATACAAATGTTTAAAAATAAGACTAAGGCGTGGTGTAAATGGAAGGCGTATCAAAATAAATCTGATTATGAACAATTTTCACTGTATAGGTCGAGATTTCATGCTGAATCTAAAACTTGTTATTGCCTATACATGAAGTCAGTTGAGGATAGCATAAAAGTTAACGCTAAATATTTCTGGACTTTTGTATCTAACCGTAAATCCACAGCTTCCATTCCTTCAGCTATGCAATACCAGGGACAGTCGTCCAGCGATCCTGACGAAATCTGTAATCTCTTTTTGAACTTCTTCCATTCTGTTTATGAGCCTTCTACTTTCAACGATGTTCAGCAGCAGACCTTCGACGATGCTAAGAATAGTCGTCTCGTTAGCAACCTTGAGATCAGTATTGAACAGGTGCACAGTGCTTTGAAATCTGTTGATTGTTCTAAAGGTCCAGGTCCAGATGATATCCCGCCGCTCTTCCTTAAAAATACCGCTGACACATTAACTCTCCCACTATTTATTATTTATAATAAATGTTTGAGCCAAGGAACTTTCCCAGAAGTGTGGAAACGAGCCAATATCACCCCCATCCATAAATCTGGTCCAAAACATGAAATTGAGAACTATCGTCCTATTTCCATTCTGTCGATCTTGTCAAAGCTTTTCGAGAGGCTTGTCCACGATCAGCTTTATCCGATTATTCATGATCAGATTATTAAACAACAGCATGGGTTCGTCAAAAAAAGATCAACAACTACTAATTTGATAGAATATACTGATTATTTATTCAATAACTTAGACACACGTATACAGGTGGACTCTATTTATATTGATTTCCGTAAAGCCTTTGACAAGGTCGATCATAAATTACTTTTACGGAAAATAGCATTTAACGGCATTCGTGGGGATTTGTTCCGTTGGTTTACTTCCTATGTTACAAATAGAACGCAAAAAGTGGTAGTTAATGGATTCCATTCAAATCCATAACTGTTTCATCAGGGGTGCCTCAAGGCTCGATACTGGGCCCTTTGTTATTTATTATATTTATAAATGATATTGACATGTGCTTTCATAATTCTAAATTCTTACTTTACGCGGATGACCTTAAAGTGTTTAGACCCATCAAAACTATGCTTGACTGTCAAATGCTTCAACAAGACCTCAATCGTCTTGCAGATTATTGCACTAAAAACAAACTCCAACTCAGTATTCCTAAATGTTGTTGTATTAGCTTCACTAAAAATAAAAATATATTTAAATATTAGGGATATTTAAATATATTTTTATTTTTAGTGAAGCTAATACAACAACATTTAGGAATACTGAGTTGGAGTTTGTTTGCAATACACAGTGAAACTCTGGCAAGGGAGAGTTTAATCCGCGACCTGGGAATAATACTTGACGATAAACTGCACTTAGACGCACATGTTAATAAAATTGTAAATAATGCTTATCGCATGTACGGCTTTGTTATGAGATCATCCACAGAATTTAAGCACCCTAGTACATATTTATATATCTATCGATCACTAGTTAGGTCTCAATTAGAATATGCAGTACCTTTCTACAACAAATATATTGAGTGTATAGAAGGCATACAACGTAAATTTTTGAAGTCCATGCATTATCGCTGCTTTAAAAGTTGTTATCTCTCTTATAGTGAGTTACTTAAAAAGTATAATCTGCTTTCATTGAGTTCAAGGCGTACTTTTCTTGAAACTACATTTTTGTTTGACTTATGCAATAACTCGTATGATTGTTTAGACATTGTTAATAAGTTATATTATATAGTTCCCAGAACATGCCATGGACTCGATGGGCGCGCGCGACCTGTATTCGCTACTACCTCCAGTCGTACAAATGCCGGCTCGCGTGCACCTCTTCGTCGCCTTACGAGCAATTTTAATAAGAACTTCTGCAGTTTGGATCTGTTTGCCTTACCGCATAGAAAGTTTCGACTCATGTTACTTAACATATTGAAAAATTAATTTTCACTGTTGTTCCACTTATGCGGCACTATATTTAACCTTTGATTTCTGATTGATGATTCTGATTCTGATTTGTTTTAACAGCTTCAAATTTTGTTGATAGTTAATTTACTATTGATATTCCTCTTTTTTATTGTTAACAACGCTAGTCTTCAAATTTACCAAATTGTCTCGTTGTGTATCTGTGGAAAACGTGGTTGATTTCACATTTGTATCATTTCTGTATGCTATCCTATCTTTTTGTAATTCTTAATGTGTAATTGTTTGTTTTCCCAAATAAATAAAATAAAATATCAGTCCCGGAGAACGCCCTACTCACAAAAAAACATCACTCTAGGGCGAGTATTGCCCTCCCTGGAGCAGATTAGCTTGCCGATGAGTGTTCTAGCCTCACCGATACGACGCTCAATTCTGCACTGCCAAGCTGGTACAGCTGGTTTTGGTCGTGGAGCTCTGTCACTGTCGGGAAATTTAACATGAGCTACACGACATGCCGCAACAGCCGCACAGTACAAGATCGAGTGTGTATCGGCGAGATCTTTGCTACTGTCAAAATATGTTGACAGCTGTGAGTCTACAGCACACACCAGCGCCTTGTGCTTGGCCAACGAGGTAAACTTGGTCTAAGTTCAGACGGAGTGGACCGATACTCCCAGAAACCATCGTCCAAAGCACTCCTCAATTTTGCATTGCTTTGAGAACTCACGGATATAGCCCCGTCATCATCCTCTTCACCAACGCTGTTGGGTCGCGGTGAAACACTGGATATATTTTGCAGTTGCACCGCTACCCGTGGCGAAGCAGGCATATGGCTATTTCGTGATTCGAGGCGAAGTCGATCAAGTACGGCGGCATCCAGCATACGGTTACGCTGGATGACCCGCATCTGATCCGACAGTCCTTACGTCAATACGTTGACTGCTGGCCCAAGCACCTGAAATAGAGAGGGCATCCGACCACGGTACTCAGTCAAGTTACTTCCCCCCTCTGTAGCCCCAAAGTATGCGCGCATGAAATTTTCGTTCACAGTTTGTGTCCACTTCATGCGCTGTACACTTCCACCGGGAGGGAGGACCCTATGAGAGGCCGGTGGGCTTCGGAGTCCTAAGCTGGCCGGTGGTCGGCTTCTTCCGCGCCAACGTACTGGTGGTGGTGTCGTTGGCGGCGAGAAGTATTCGTCGCTCGAGCTCGACTGGACAACTGGACTCACGTCTGGAGCAGGTTCCGGCAACTGCGAGGCGGAGCTGAGCGACGAACCCAAAGATGTTAGGTGTGTGTTTTGATGTAATCTTGCCCGACTTCTCGTCAGCATTACATTATTTTCCGTTTTCTGGTCAATCTTGCACGTTGTTAATAATAGTAATATGCAAATTATGGTATTTTTATCATGATGCAAATTATGGTGATATACGTATGTAATGTTGTAGGTACGTATCAAAACATTGTTTCATAATTTACGTTTAAAAATACTAGAAAAATGCACGGAGAAAAAAAATGTACTTATATACTAAGAAATGCATTATTATTTATATATTATTACGACGACCTATGATGATGGACGGTATGCACCACTTAGTTAATGTGTTTCATTCGGCTTTTCTTTCACTCAAAGTGAACATAAAATTAATCAAAATAAAAAAATGATTTCGGCTCTTGCCGTCTTTCAATCGACTATTGAATGATCGAAAAATACAATTAATGGTGAACCTTATTTTTAATTTTGTGTGAACGTGGAATGCAACGTTTACGAACATTCACTGAAGTAAACATCATTTACTAACTTAAAAATGCATTTGGGTCCTGTAGGTATTGCAGTTTGAATAGACTGATATTTTTTTGCGATTACGATGTTGGTCCCATGGATAAAGTTGTTCAGTTTCACATTTTTCTTATACATGCATAGTACTATCAGAATAGAATAACGATTTCGCAGGGGGACACGTGACTAACAAAAATTACCACCTTGGAAGTTGTCTCAAATCAATCTCGCAGCTAGACCAAAAATCCATGATAGAAATAATTATGAATTATCTTAAATACCTTTAACCGCGTTCGCATGTCTATAAAAGCATAATTACTTTTAATTACATCAAGCATCATAACCTAATAGGTAAATTATTGATTTCTAAATGTAACAAGCTCTTAAATTATTAAAAACTAGCTCAGCTTTATTAATCATCACGATAATGTGAAGTGATTTGTGGCCTCTATCGTCAGTAATATATTATTTATGTACAATACTATACCTCCAGTCATGCATGCAGCATAACTAGAGGTATAGTATAGTACCCGTGGTTATAGTTAAGTTATTTAGATTTTCTAATTCAAAGTTCGAATTCAACAATGTACGTTGCATTATTTATCGTAGACGTATCGTTGTAAGACAATGACTATAAAGCCTTAAGACGATTAAAATGCCAACTTTCACAGTAGCATGTACGTGCTACTGTGAAAGTTGGCATTTTAATCATCTATATCTATTTTAATCGTAAAGTTTGTATGTATTCCGGTACTACGTTCCCGTGGGATAGTTTTCGACCTCCATGCGGGCGAAGCCGCTGGCAAAAGCTAGTAGATTATAAATCAACTAGCGACCCGCTCCGGCTTCGCACGGGTGCAATTTAGAAAAAAAAAAGTGAAAATGTGGCCGGGGCGGCCTGTGTGGTGGCCTAGCGGAATTATTTTTTCAGCCGCTATGTCCCTGTATTTTAAATCTGTAATATCTTCGGAAAATTAAAAATAAATTAAGGTACTTAATTGGATAAGAATTAATGCTGTATTGCTTAAAATCGTTTCGTAAATAAGCCATTATTTCTCGTAAAAAGTAAAGGATAAAAATGGTTATTGTGGGTTATCCCTAAGAGATAGACATATACCATCGCGAAATTTTTTGTAGACCTTTTTAAGGTGTACAATACTGTATTACATTATTTTGATCTATCTCGTAGGGTTCAGACAGCGTTTGCAATGTAAGCGCAAAAAAATATATTTATTTACGACATCACATTAGAAACCTCTAATATCAGTCTTTCTCAACTATATTATGCATGTTATATACATATAAACCTTCCTCTTGATTCACTCTATCTATTAAAAACACGCACCGCATCCATACGCACACATAACCCTCATCAAAATCCGTTGTGTAGTTTTAAAGATCTAAGCATATATAGGGACAGACAGCGGAAAGAGCCTTTGTTTTATACTATGTACTAGCTGTTACCAGCGGCTTCGCCCGCGTGCATTTCAGAAATTAACCCACGGGAACGTACTACCGGGATAAACGGATCTTATGTGGTAATCCAGGTCATAAGCTATCTGTGTGCCAAATTTCATCCAACTCCGTTCAGCCGTATTTGCGTGATTGAGCAACAAACATCTTCACAAACTTTCACATTTATAATATTAGTAGGATTATACATAAAATTCTAATATTCATTAGTGATTTTATATAGACCATTATTATGAAGTTTCAGTCGATGGTACTGAACAGAGAAAGAATAGATGGATATAGATAGTTTAACAAATGTTCAACGTGATTCTTTAAATTGGCATAACTTTTTTATTTATGAACCGATTGACATAAAACAAACACTAAATGTTAAGTGAAGCTTACCGCAATATATTACTGAAAACGACATCTAAATCAGATACGCCGTTTCTGAGATTAGCATGTACAAACGCAGAAAAAAACAGACAAACAGATAAACAGACAAACAGACAAAACTTCTAACAATCATTGTTTTGGGTGCTATTTGCGTTGATAAAGGTCCCAAGGTTTTTTTTTCTAATATATCTTCCATGTACAGCCAGAGATCCGTTACATTTTTATTATATGTATTGATGATAGTGATGTAGTGAAGTCGCTTTTCGTGTCGTCTTGTGTGACCGCGCTGTTCTTCTAAACTACGCAACGCATTTTTACGTGGTTTTCGCCAACATTTAAAGAATATATTCCGGTTTATATGTAGGTATTAATAATAAACTTAAATTTAATTAAGTAATTAAATTGTTTTTTTTTTGTCACAATAAACCCTTGGGAAGCTGGGGAGTTTTTATCAATACAACTAATTATGTTAATCGTCCGCAAGAAAAATATTTAATTGCAAGATTTAAAACACGACGTGTTGTTTTAAGTGCACTGAAAAATAAAAGAACACCGAAAGAGGTGGAAACAAAAATAACGTGCGGGGTCGGGGACACCCCGTAAATAACAAAATTCGTTACGACTTTTCTTTAACTACGAATGTAACGTCGTTTCCTGTATCTTTAAAATATTTACACTTTATTTTGACCTCACGATTGCCTTCAGCACCCTCGCAAACCATGAACACGACCATCCATGTTGAAAAATTGTAAAATTTTTGAAGCCGCCATTTTGGATTTTCATTTTGACCTCACGATTTCTACAACTTTCTTTACGTGACGATTTCTACAATTTTACTCCTACAGCAAGACGTGTTAAAGAACTTCGTTCCAATAAATACCTACCAGCCTGCTATAGTTCTACTGTAGAGATTTTTCTCAAACAGAGAAGGCAGGACCATTTCTAATTTATCAGGCTGCTCAAGGCGGAATGGCGATTTTAGACTAAGTGCATTTGTCCACTGCAGCTATCGCGTCGCTGAGAGGTCATCAAGAAAGAAATGATGGCGCCGACGTAGACAAACATACATTTACTACTGCCGCGTATTCACCGCACGTCCGTCACCCGAGCGCCACATCCCGGCCGTGGAAGTATCGAGAAGTTCGGTGCAACCGCTAGAACTCAGCCCGAGGGGTAGTGAAAGAAAGAAAGAAATAATACCATTTGTTTGGACAGTTTATCAAACACAAAATAGAATTACACAGTAGAAAAACTCAAAGTATGAAAATACAAACAGAAGAGCGTGAGAGCGTGTGCCTCACGGCTGCGCCAAAAAGGTTAATTGCAGCATTAATGCCAGACAGATGCTGTCTGACGCTGGTTGAGCGACGTGCCGATGTGCCGGCAATACAAAACACGTTTGACCTTGTCCACACACTGCTGCAACTTAGAAACTAAGTACATATGAATTAAAAAAGTCACATACTGGTACATACATGACCGGATATATGAACCCACAAAAAAGAAACTCGAAAATGTTGTTCCGAAGTATAAAAGGAATGCTAAGTTCGTGTAAATGTACTACAAATAGAAATACTTGTTTCCTTTGTCTGTGGTAACTAACTGGTATTGCGCCTCCAGTAATTCGTAGGACTATGAACATAGCCAGGCGTATTGAGAAGGCGAATTTACAAATTGACTCACGCCATCCAATGTACAATTATTCTCAGTGCCTCAGAGAATTAAAGGCTGTAAAAGTTTTCTCGGGTGCGTGGGTCCAGCTAATGGCAACGCGTCTACAGTAAGACGTGATCTCTAGCGGGAACTGCTGAAATCCCTTGACAGCTTACGTAGACATAGACATACCCAACTAGCAAAAATATCGTATAAGCAATTACTCTCACGACTATGGATCGAAAAACACTCGTATGAAAGATCCTATTACTTATTTCAAAAAGCCGTATAACAGCAGCTTTCTTGATTATTCAGCACTCATCGCTTTTTTTTCTCTATAAACATGTCGAGTAAACGCGGACTCGACGATTCATATCGCATTTACAAGATAATTATATAAAGATATCTCTCGATCGCCTTCATGCAACCGTGAGTCTTATAAAAGCTCTTTGAAAGCATCTGAATTGCTAATTTGTCGTAAGACTAGCTTTTATAGCACGATATTTCGACATTTAATTATTACAGTATTATTGTGGAGTAAACGCTGTTCATTCAACAAAATAGCGTCTCGGTTCCTATAACAACACTTAATGTTATATGATAGCTTACTGCAAGGCTTTCATTCGACTTAACTATTGAAGTTGAGAAAACGCTTTAAAATTATCTATTACAGTCCTAAAGGTGCTCTAAACATTATTTGATAGCCATCATATAGCGTAAGAGTGGTATGAAAGTTCAATAAAATCTTTTACAGCACTGTAAACGCCATTTTGTCATAACTAAAGGAATATTTAATATTGCGTGGTTATGGTAATTACACGTAATTTACTTATAAATTAGTTTATTGGAAAATGAGAAAAACGTGGTTACAAAAAAACAGGTTCAGTTCTTGACAGCTAGTGCGACAACAACGCTCTAGGTGCAAAGAAAAGCAAACTATTATGGTTGTGTTCCATTACGCTAACAACCTCCCTTGGGACGCAACCCCAAAAAAAAAATCAAAAAGTCATTTATTCAAACTAGGCTGAGAGTCAGCTCTTTTTGAACGTCAAAATTACATAAGACAGTCCCCCCAAAACGCCCGCCCTTCACCACTTCCTAGTGCTTTAGCTGGGAAGAAGAAGTAGCGCAACAAATTTCCCAGCAGCACAGCTGTCTGTTAAGTTAGAAGAACTTGATTCTATACAGTAGAAGGTAATTAACATTACGAAACACAAAAAACATTAAATTTGCCATATGTCAGCTAGCACAGGCCTATATACCAATAAAACATTGAAAACATAGCACAGGCAAATAAAATAAACCAATACTTGAACTAATATAATTATATAACCTGTCAGTAGTCAAGCTAATACTGGTGAAAGCACATGAACACTGTCTTGAGTTAATCACAGCGACCAACAATTATTATCGTTTAAGTAGTCGTTGACAGAATAGTAAGCCTTTGAACAGTGTGTGGATTTAACTTTAGCTTTAAACGCATTAAAATGCAAATCTAGCAAAGAAGGGAAGCTTGTTATAAAAAGTTATACCTAGACCAACAAAAGAGTTATGAACCTTATGAAGCTGGTGAAAGGGAACACGTAGTTTGTCCTTAATTCTAGTATTAATATTATGAATATCACTGTTTTTAGTATACAAGTGTATATTTTGCCTAATATATAAGATGTTGGCCAAGATGAATTGCGATGCGACCGTGAGAATCCCAATATCCTTAAAAAATTCTCTCAGAGAAACTCTAGCACCTAGTTGGTAAATTGCTCGAACAGCTCGTTTTTGAAGAACAAAAGTATTTTGAATGTCAGCTGCTTTGCCCCACAGCAGAATGCCGAAGGACATAACGCTATGAAAATAACTAAAATTAACTAACCGAGCTGTATCAACGTCAGTGCATTGTCTTTCTTTTCTGACGGCGTAAGCAGCCGAACTGAGCCTTCCCGCTAGGCTTGATATATGTAATCCCCACTGAAGTTTGGCATCTACTGTTAAGCCCAGAAAAACTACTGAGTCTACAGTTTCAAGCACCTCATTTTCTAAGACGATGTTAGGTCCTAGATTCTTAACATTCGGTAAGGCGAACTTGATACATTTCGTTTTCTTGGCATTGAGAACTAGGTTATTTGTGGTAAACCAATCCGTAACCATTGAAAGTGCACTGTTTACGTCGTCAAAATCTTGTCTGTTCCTGTGTCCCCATCTTCGTTACACAATACAAATGTTTATCTGCAGTGGTGCCCTTAGTTAAACTATCAGCAATCATTTCCTCACCTTTAACATAACTGAATTTTATCTCTAAATTATTTACATGATCTTTAAGAAAATGATAGCGAATGTCAATATGTCTTGACCTTGGAGAGTAACAATCATTATTGGACAATTTTATAGCACTTTGATTATCACTAAATATGACGAGTGGTTTTCTCTGTTCCTGTCCGAGTTCTGCATGCAATAGTTGTAGCCACAGTGCCTCCTGCGTCGCCGAAGTCATCGACATGTACTCAGCTTCAGCGGTAGACAATGCCACAGTCTGCTGCTTGTGTGACCGCCAAAATATTGCACCACCCTGCAAACAAAAAATGTACGGGTTACATTTTTTGTTTGCAAATGATGAATTTTGCATCGGGCCACATAAGTCGGAATGTATAAGTCTTTTACTGACTAAACCCACCCGTGTTCCCTCAGTTGCCTATATGCCAGGGGCCGCGGTATCTCTTTCGAACAACCCGCACCCCTGGCAGGCATCGGCCCTTGCGGGACCCATCCGTTGCTGCTGACATCTCTTTGAGGCGCGCGTGGAACACAACGCGCCGTCGACCCGGGCTTGGTCCTTACCGGACAGCGAGCTACCCATTACTCGCCGTCCGCAAGCCCGTGCCTACGGTGGCCGGGAATCAGCCTGGGACTCCCGACGCCCAGGGCGTCTCCTGCGAAGGCCACGGCTGTGAGGGCGCATGTACTGCATCTCCCTCACGTGCGCCGCCTCTCTCTTTGCGAGCATATCTGCTTCGCTGAAGGAGGCGACTGCTAGCCATGCACTCTCGCTCCGTACCATGGCCTGGACCAGGGTCGGACGCGAGAGATCGACGCCGCTAATCACCTCCACGAGGACACGGCGGTGCTCCGCCTAAGCCGGGCAGACCTCCACCTTATGCTCCACCGTGTCTTCAGGGCGATCTTCGCAATGGAAACACCCGGGCGTTTCCTCCCGCCCTATCCGAAACAGGAACCTCCCGAAACAGCCATGTCCGGTGAGGACCTGTGTCAGGCGGAAGGTGAGGAAGATCCGACATTATTGAATGGCATTCTTGCTTGTTTACCTTCCATACAATGAGTGCATGTGACATTACTTTGATCCTGAGACAGAGTCACACCATCAGTAGAATCAGGCAGCTTCTTCACATCTAAAACATTCAAATGACCCATTCGTAGGTGCCACAGATAAGTGCTATTATTCTGAGAACTTGCTACTTCATGACTGGTGTCAATGATATATAGCATGTTGAGCAGTGTTGCTGTGCACACCTCTTCAATAACAATAACCGTATTTTGCTTAATTTTGAGAAAATGGACTATATACGGTGGAAAGAAATTAAAAGAATTGGAGGTTTCCGACGGAAAGTAAATAGGATGTATACGCGATTGAAACAATCAATATCTACATAAACTGTAACCACGGATGAAGAACGATCAAGTAATATACGTGCGGGTTCTGTAGGAAATATTCACGCTTCTACTGATTACAAAATTTGTGTACCGTCTTCTAGTAAAGTGTGATCTTGTTCCAAAAATATCTCCACTGATCAAGATTCTGATTCGGATGGCAAATCTGACTATAATGATAGTAGCGATAATATAATAAATGACAATGACAGATCACAGTTTAAAGACAATGATAGTGCAGAGTCTGAAGTTCAAATTAATTGGATGGTAGGCAGTTTTTCAATTGATTTTCTGCTTGTTTCATCGACTAGGTGTTGTGTCTAGGCGTTTGACTACTTTACCAATTTTCACTAAAATAGTTTGTAAAAGTCACTCATATAGTATATTTTGTTAATAATTAAATCTATCTAATGAAATCACTTTACATTCCTCTAGAGTATTAATGACAGTATTTGTTCTAATAATAATTATAAAAGTAAAAGATAGAGCGAATAATGATTTAACATTTTGCGCTAAGGAACCCTAAACTAATGCAATGGCGCTCCTAGAAGTCGTAAAATGGAAACCTCATATTTATTTCTCGGCTAAAAGCAGAGCGAATGCCTCGATGATGTGTGAGTTGCTATTAATGGCGAATTGATTTTAACTATTAAATTAATATTATTTGTGATTCATTATTTACTAAGAAATCTAGTGGCTCACGAAAATATTAACTAAAATATAAGGAATGTAGACGAAAAATTCCGCATATGAAAGTAAGACCTAAGAGCTAACTTTAATAGTTCACGTATTGTCACTATGGCTGTAAAATTGTATGGCAAAATATAGCAAAATACTTTAAAGTATTTTAATTTATTGTTACATACACAACAGCAACGCGCTATCATTTTAAGATAAATGGAACGGTCTAAGAGTGCTGCTTGGTTGCATTCATATGACCAAAGAGTCGAGTGATTGCAACCACACTGCTATATTACTATAAGGAAGTCAAATGAAAGAGAGTCTACCGACATGGGAAAAGCTGGTGTGTGGAATAATGGCATACTGATGTCTATGATAGTACTAGTAACATTCGAGTTGCGTTTACTCTATATTCTTTCGACTATTTGGCTATTCACACGATAACTTACGATATTTACATCACTTAAAGCGGAGAGAAGTGCGCCCAAATCGCGTTGAGAGAACGTGCACAGATCATTCACTCGACAATTTGAGCATCCGTCTCACCACCAATAGCTGAAATAGAAACGTGCTGCTGCCTTTTATACGACATTTTTTGTACGTTGTTGGGTACGAACCCAAGTCGGCCGTAGCATAGAGAATATGTGTATATTCTCTATGCTACGGCCGACTTGGGTTGATGGGAGGATGGGAGTTTATGGAGGACCGAACCTGAGGTGTATTTGCCAATGGCCCACCTTCCACCTTGCGCTGCATGTCACCTGAGCATTCGTGGGATCTTATGACTGCGTCAGCAATCGAAGTTTGTGTGACTGAATTTTGAGCTAAACATAATATTTGATTTTTCACAACTTTTTTATTGCTATCGTTACGTTACGAAGAAAAATCTCCTGTTCTGCTCTTTGTGCACCAGTTTCTGCGCTATGAAAAATCTATAGACCGAAGTTACACAAAAGATACACAAAAAAATAAGTGCAATCTTTTTTCGCTAACTAATATATCTGAGTAATTATTCTTTGAGTGTCCAATTAACCACTTACTAAATTAAAATACTGAATACACTGATAATGAAGTACTTATTTTAATTACATACATTTTTTTAACATTCATTTTTATCAAAATGAATGTAAAATCTCCAGGTTTCCAGATGAGTGTAGTAGATATTAACTGTTAGTTAGGACTCTCGTGAAGAATACGCTTGAAAAATGCAAAAATGCTTCTATCTTTGACTTTAAACAAAACTATTAATCTTAGATCATGTACCTACATACTTATTAGAACCCAAAATAAAAAAGTAATGTGATTCGTTAATAAGGCGGACCCTAAACGATCAAATATATTGCTCAGTATCACGAATGACGCTGAAGATTGCGCATTGATTGAAGAAAAGTTCGAGCGAGTTTAATTTTAATTGCACCATTACTTTAATTGCACCGGTATGGCGCAAGTCTTGCTCGCGAAAACATTGAATTATAGGGGCCGCCAATGTTATTGAATGATAACAAAGAATGACGGTTTGAGTGCAAAGCCCGATTCAATCAACTTGCGCACTATCAGTATTACGCAAACTTTTCGTAGGTTTTTTTTTGAGGGTCATCATCAAATAAATTCTCCCGCTCTGGGTGGAGCAGGAGGGCGTGTCAGACTTTTACTGACTTAAACCCACCCGTGTTCCTTCAGTTTCCTGTATGCTAGGGGCCACGGTATCTCTTTCGAACAACCCGCACCCCTGATAGACATCGGCCCTTGCGGACCCCACCCGTTGTTGCTGACATCTCTTTGAGGCGCTTGTAGAACACAACGCGCCGACGATCCGAGATTGGTCTTTACTGGACAGCGAACTACCCATTACTCGCCATATGCTAGCCCGCGCCTGCACTAGTTTAGGGGCCGCCTAATACAAAATTATTTCTGTGCAATTTGGTGGATACCAAAACCCGAAGTTGCGTCATACATTGATAAACTATCGTTTCGACTAATTTATTTCCTTCAAGGTTTTGAGTCCGGTAGAACGATAACATAGCGGATAGAATTCTCAACACTATTAAGTAAACGACCTACATGACATGAATCAACAAAGATATACATTATATATTATTTACGCGCGTGTCTCTGTCCTCATCTCAGTCAGCCCGACGTGGCCACCGAAGCAACATGATGCTCGTCATAGTTTACTCTTTGATTATATTGCCACTCATATTATATCTCACTTTATTTCTTTTCATCCTGATGATAGCGGTATACGTGAAACTAAAGTTCGAACCCATTCGAAGAGTGTGTACATCTAATGTTAGACTTGATGGAAAGATCGCGCTTGTGACAGGCGCGAACCAAGGCATTGGACTGGAGACTGCACGGGACCTCGCGTCCAGAGGAGCACAAGTGATCATCGCCTGTCGGGACGCTACAAAAGCTGCAGAAGCTATCAACGATATAGCAGCTACTACAGGAAACAAACACGTTGAATTCAAACCTTTAGATCTATCAAAATTCAGCAGTGTGCGGAAATTCGCTGAAGACTTCAACAAATTCTATGGCCGTCTCGATATTTTGGTGAACAACGCTGGCTGCAGCAGTTACCCGAAGAGCACTGAAGATGGAAATGACTTTGTGATGCAAGTGAACTACTTCGGACCCTTCCTCCTCACAAACCTGCTGCTTGACAAACTGATCGCTTCCAAGCCCAGCAGGATCATCATAATATCGTCTGTGCTCCACCACTTCACGGTCGCTTTACGTGTTGACAACCTTCATCAACCTGGATTTCCAGGAATGTTGGGGCAGTTCATGTCTTACGGATATAGCAAATTCTGTCATATTCTCTGGATGAAAGCATTAGCTAAGAGATTACCTGAAGGTGTGACTGTAAACACTTTACACCCTGGAGTCATTAAAACGGATATTTTTAAATCGTTGCCTTTTTTTATGAGAAGGTTGTTTTACGTGCTGGCTGATGCTTTGATGTTTAGAACAGTAAAAGCGGGAGCTCAGACGACCATACATCTGTGTGTTGCTGAAGAAGTGGAGAATGTGCGGGGGAAGTACTTCATGGAGTGTAAGGAGGCAGAATATAGCAGGAGGGCGGATGATGATGAGCTGGTGGAGCAAGTGTGGGACAAGAGTTTAAAGGTGACGAGCTTAAGTTAGCTTGGACTAATTTCTGAGTTCATAATCGTTACAAATCAATGTGTTGTATATTCTTGAGGGGTCTACTGTAAGTAATTTCACATTCGCATGGATGTAAAGATATCGCAGCGGTATTTTCCCGCGCACAGACTCTGGAGTTGAAAGTCAAACAGTGCATGCAGATGCACTTATTTAAATTCTCAATGCTTTGTTCAAGACCGAGAGTTGAAAATCCATTGCGCCATACAATCCTGTTGTGATATTTTTACGACCGAGTGGACGTGGTCTAATAAGTGATAACTTGAGTGTACTTATCAAGACGATAAATCGTGTAGTACAGTGGTGATAGCTTATCACAAACATAGACGAGAATGTCAAAGGTCGAATCATAGTCTTAGAGTCGGTTAATCATTAATGTTATCTACCTGATTTTAATCCCAGAAGAATATCGTCGTGTTAAAGTCATTATTGAAGTGCCGATTTATCAATCATCACAGGTAATTTAAATTACCTGAATATATAAATAAAGGTTTTACACAGTTTCTATACAGGGTGGCAGGGACATTAACGCACAAACGGTTCCCATGCTTTGCTTACTCGGTCGCAGAATAGTCTACAATAAAATATTACTAAATACGATAGCTCGATAACTTAATAATAATCATTAAGTTATCGTATTTAGTAATATTTTATTCTATAACTGTAGTATAGTCTGTAATTATTACTATTTTGCCGTGCCCTAACCGGGTTTCTTATTGGAACTTACTTATATTGTAAAAAAAAAAGGTTCCGACGAATTGAGAACCTCCTCCTTTTGGAAGTCGGTTAACAACTAAATGTACGAATGCATGATGTTTGAATGCAACAACGAGATTTGATTTTAAATATTTCGTCGATTATTTAAATAAAGTTAGCTGTTCCATACATTTCAACGCATAGGTATTGTACTCCGCAGCTACCTATTGCACTTTTCCATGAAACAGCAGATTTTTTTTTGACAACCGACGATAGATTTCTGCTCATGCATTATATGTGCTGAATTCGTGGTTCCATTTTGTCTGACAAGTTTCACAGACTTCAAAATTAAATAAGTAAGTACAGTCTGTGTAGGTATGTACCTACAGACTTTATCTGATCCCACAATTATCACACATCAAAATATCTACCGGTTGAAAAAAAATTGGCATTTTGATCGAAATTGGTGCTTTGGAAAATGATATTACCAGCGTGTGCAAAGAACAAAAAGATAAACGGTTTTCAATCATTTGAACGGTCAGCAATGATCGATTTACTTTTTTTGACGTTTGTACAAAAAAAAAAAACAAAGTCGTGTTGAATTAATTATATTTACTTACAATAAACATTAATATTCAAAACTAAAAAAACGTTGGTAAATTGTAAAAAACTGGCAAACCTTGACAGCGCCATCGCTGCACTGACCTCGTGATCAAATGCCATCAGCATTTACGTAAAAGTAGTTTATGGTACTTGGAATTACACATTTTGAAAATAATGTTGTTTTTATTATGATCCGGTCACGTCACAATCTCTACCTACCTTTTTTTTTGGGTGGGAAATCATCAAATGACTTCTCCCGCTCTGGGCGGAGCGTGAGTGAGTGTCAGACTTTTGATTGACTAAAACCCACCCGCGTTTCATCAGTTGCCTATACCAGGGGCCCCGGTAACTCTTTCGAATAAATCCGCGACCCCCTGGCAGATCTCTACCTACCTAGTTAATTTAAGGGGGTTGTTGTAGTTTGTAACCAAAAATAAATAAAATCAGACGAGGAAACTCTCGTGCAAAAGCTACTAAGTAAGTACTAAGTAGTCAAATTACCTATTTTTTTTTTGTTTTGTTTTGTTTTGTTTTGTTTTAAGGACGCGTTTACAAATCTGACAAAAATAAGCAGTTTTTCTATGCTTTTTGCGGCAAAAGGATACTAAAGCAAATCTAACTAATAATTGCGAAACATAGATTACTTCTTCGTCTTCAAATGGGTGAAATTATTTGGTCGCATAAATTAGTTTATACCATTGTAAAAAATATTTCCGTTACCTCTTCACACAACATTGACAGTTAAGATATATTAGTTAAGTACAGATAAGTTCAATTATTTTAAAATATTAAATGTAAGCAGACATGTTCAACTCAAAAAAGGTGAAAAAAGAACTAAAAAAATAAAATAAATAGTCTCAGAAAAAAAAAAACAATATATTATTTTCACATATTTAGCTTCAACGCGTGAATCTTACTGAATTGAAATAAGGGTTATTTCACTGGTCGTTGTCTTGATTTATTGCTAAAAAATGTGTAATGAAATATTAGTCTGCGCTCGGCCGCCGTCGTGAGTGGATACTGTGGCGGTTGTAAGTAGCAGCTCGTGATGACAAAGATCGCTGTACGAATACAAAATAATTGACATAATAAACTTGATACTTCACGTATTTTATACGGACTACAGACAACCAAGGTAAGATTTTATTCACAATTTCATAAACTTTTGCTTTTGCTTTATAGTAAGTAGGGATCATAAATTCATATTATCATTTTGTTTTGGATTTGATGGAGTGACCTGAAGGTGTACTTCGAAGACTGCTACTGGAACTATTAGACGAGTAGAGCTAGATGTGCCGAGTTTGGGCTCGTTTTGTTAGTTACGTTGAGATCTTACGTCTGGACGATGGTACACCTGAAGGTGTACCTACTTTGAAAACTGCTACCGGAACGAATAAACTAATAGAGCTACCTGGTAAGAATGTTTATAGTTTATTTAGCTCTTAGGGACCTTACGTTACACAAATTTTATCGTTTTTTGACCACCCCGTCCTTGCCACAGGTAGTCACACTTGTAAAACCCCCTCCCTCTTGTGTGACGTCACATATGTGTCAATTTTATATTTAGAAGTAAGAGTAGGTAAGTAGAGTTTTAGTATTTTAGGTTTTAACATGTGACGTCACAAAGCTTTTGACCCCCCTGGCCATTGTCACACAATGTCACATTTCTTTGACCCCTCATCAATAAATTACGTCACACGTTAAGGGGGGCCTTAACGTGTGACGTAATTTATGGATGACCCCTTATAACGCAATTATTGTTTAAGATGCCAAAGCCTAAAACGTTTGGGAAAAAATCTCGTAAGTAGCTTCGTGCCTGTAGAAGTAACGCAAAAGAGAAGAACTGCCTCCTTCCAGAATTCAAATATCTATATATACATCTATACATATAATCTATCTATACATATAAATAAAATTGGAGTGTCTGTTTGTAATATAAAAATAACCGCTTTTTGCTACATGCATATGAATATATATACGGTACATATACCAAAACATTTTTTTTACAATTTTTGTCTGTCTGTCTGTCTGTTTGTTCCCGCTAATCTCTGAAATGGCCGGACCGTTTTTGACGGGACTTTCACTGGCAGGTAGCTGATGTAATAAGGAGTAACTTAGGCTACGTTTATTTCGATTTTTATTTGTTTTTATTGATATATAAATAATAGTAAAAAAACTATTCCATGCGGACGAAGTCGCGGGCACAGCTAGTAAATAATATAATAAAAACAAAGAATTGATTTAAAAAAAGTTTTTTCGTTACTTTTATTCATTTTTATCATTTACTAGCTCCTAGCCCGGCTTCCTAAATTCGTTACACACTTGGAATGGCAATCCATTCCAATTTGATAGTCCAACAATATCCATTGCATTGTTTTTGTAGGCGTGCAAACTATTGTTTTAGACATTTATGAAGCAATTAATATTGTATAAGTATATTGGCACAGTGTGTGGGACAAATAAACGCATTTTCTTTCTTCTTTCTTTGCTCTCGTTTTCGAGAACCCACTTGCATTTGATACCATAACAAATTTATTATAATTATGAAATACTAAATAAAACAAATAACATATTACAAGCTAATGTTTTTATTTTTTTGTTTTCAAACAGCTTGTCGCGCAAATTGTAAATACATAGGTAGTTTTGCAAGTACTTGCTTATCAACCAACCAGTGTGCAATAAAATAAAACGAATGTTACCTATATACTTACATAAACACATCACGTTACAAACTTTTTGAAAAAAAAATCAACGTAATCATTTAAAAAAACATGGCTAAAAATGTAGGTAATAAAAGTAGGCTCAAGTTTCAAGCCGTGTCACTTTACTCAAAACCTAAAATTGAAGCGCGTCAATTCGTAAACGCGTCCTTAAAAAGAAGCACCAATTGAATGTCATCTATTTTTATGGATAATTCGTTACCGATTTTTGCAAAAAGCGTTTTTTTTTTACATTGTTCTCACATACAGAAGCAACAAGAATAATGTTCCCAAGATTTTTTAATATTTCAACTTGATTTTAAAAGAGTGTCCGTGGAGTTTCTTGCCCGTTCTTCTCCATAGAGATCTACGTTTTGGAATGGGGAACTAGCTTCAACTTTCCAACTGATCGACTTTTTGACAATTCAAAAGTGGCTGTAAATGGTTTAATTGAAATAAATGCTTTGAGTTTGAGTTTGAGTTTGGGGCAAAGCGCGAGTCAGATTCGCACACGAAGGGACCGTATCATTGGGCACGCCACGATGCGGCGGTAAGTCCCCTCTTTGAGGCGTGGCTTGAGAGGCGGCATGGCGTCCTCACCTTCCGCCTGACACAGGTCCTCACCGGACATGGCTGTTTCGGGAGGTTCCTGTTTCGGATAGGGCGGGAGGAAACGCCCGGGTGGCGGCGCACGTGAGGGAGATGCAGTACATGCGCCCTCACAGCCGTGGCCTTCGCAGGAGACGCCCTGGACGTCGGGAATCCCAGGCTGATTCCCGGCCACCGTAGGCACGGGCTTGCGGACGGCGAGTAATGGGTAGCTCGCTGTCCGGTAAGGACCAAGCCCGGGTCGACCGCGCGTTGTGTTCCACGCGCGCCTCAAAGAGATGTCAGCAGCAACTGATGGGGCCCGCAAGGGCCGATGCCTGCCGGGGGTGCGGGTTGTTCGAAAGAGATACCGCCGCCCCCGGCACACAGGCAACTGAGGGAACACGGGTGGGTTTTAGTCAGTAAAAGTCTGACACGCCCTCCCGCTCCACCCAGAGCGGGAGAAGTTATTTGATGATTTCCCAACCAGAAAAAAAAAAAAAAAAAAAAAGGGTCCGTATCATGTAACTAAATTTAAAAAAGAAATCTATAATAATATTAAAAAGATAAAAGATTTAATTTTTTGTATGTTTGTTTGTAATGGAATAACCCAAAGAATACTTAACCAATTTCAAAAATTATTTCATCTATAGAAAGCTACATTATCAGCAATTCCCATGGCGTATTTTATTGGTAAAAAAGTAGACATCCCTACGAAAATTGCGATAGAGTATGGCAAGACAGGCTGTTAACAGCCAGGGGTGTGGCGAATGTACAAGTATCTCCTCCTCATGGTGCTAAAGGAAACAGTGGAATTTTATTCCGAAGGATTCTGACATAACCCTCCGTTCTTCCTAGACAGAGGGACCATTCCTTGGGGAATCGGGGGTCTCCAATGAGAAAAAAAGGGTCCCGTTGACCTTTTAGGAACGGAACCCTGAAAATTTTCCTTCATCAGTATTTTATGGTTATAAAAGTAACTATAGTCGTACACTTGTCAATGACTGAACTACCAGCTGAGCTCCGTGTTTACGGTACGGTTACTACAGTGACTAATCACGAATCTAAATGCGGTGACTAATAAAATCAATGACTTTATTGTTAAGGTCTACCCGGATTCATTCTTGCCGTGGGCCCAGCAATACTGCGATTTCGAATCTCTTCGATCCTGAGCCTATCGCAATCCACTGCTGAACATAGCCCTCGCCCAGACTAAGCCGCAATAGCCTGTCCTCTATCTGCCGCCATCCAGTCTGTTCCAGCCAAAAATGTTTTTAAGGTCGTCGGCCCACCTAGGTAGGGGCCACCCACCCTACGCTTGAACGCCGAACCGCGATCTCCGCTCTAGGACTCGTCTGCTCCACCAGACATCGGCCTTTCGACAAACATGGCTCACACACTGCTACTTCAGAAAGGAACACTGATGAAAGGAATGCCTTTGTCGATCCGGTACCTCGGATCACTCATCCAAAGACTACTGGAATAGTCATATTCCAGCAGTCTTTGGATGAGTGATCGTACAGCAAGACGTAATGTACCGGGTCAACTCAGGTTAGACGTAATGCCGCCACGGGAACAACTTATAAAGAAAAAAAAACTTTATTTGGTAAACGAGTCTAACAACCTTACGCAATATCTTTTCTATTACAATTTTATTAAAGAATGTACATTAAAATATAAGATAATAAATTTGAAGAATCCGACATCTCATAATTATAACCCTCCCTTATCCGTGAGGATTTCCCTATTGAAGAGTGTGGAGAATGAAGATGAATGTGTGAACTTAAGTGAGAGCGACTTTGTACAAGTTAAAGGAAGTTTAAAAGTGGCGCATATGACAGTACATTTGTATTGGTTAGGGCGTATGATGAGAAGGCATGAAACGCATTACAAACCAAATGAATGAAGAGAGAGAGAAGACTGATGACGGAGTGAGTCGTGAGTGATGAGTTGATGACATAAAATAAGAGAGAGTGAATTATAAAGTGACGGCGGACAGAGACGAATTGAGCTCTATCGAAATGAAATGAAATGAAATGTTTATTTATGTAAGTAGATCTTAAAAGACACTTTTACGCGTCAATATTTTGTTGGTCAATATTTTAAAAACTAGATGGCGCCGGCATTTTCTAGCTGACTGTTCCCTGAGAAGAAAAGCCGAAACAAACTCAGAGGTCATGGTCTCTTTTAAAGTCCAAACATTTTATTATTTGAATTTTATGTGAGTCTAACAATGCAGGGCAATGTCTGGAAAGGCCTTATCGTAACTGTAACTACTTTTTTTTGTTGAAGACCAATGAAATGAGTATTAATCGAATATGTAAATCGCCCTAATACGTTAAGTTGGCTGTTAACATTCAAACATACATTAATACAACTTAAAATAAAACAAAGGTAGGCTAGGTAAATGACCCACACGCACGCATAATTAATGCAGTCAGTCAGTATCAGTCAGCATTTACTATTCAAGATTCAACCGTGTCCAACATGTTACTCGCTATCATTTACTACCTACTGATAATACCAGTCATTTTATTGTCAACATTATTTCTGTTGATTTTTTCGATATCGCTATATTTGAAATTGAAACTAGAACTCGTTCCAGGAGTGTGTACATCTAATGTGAGACTTGATGGAAAGATCGCGCTCGTGACAGGTGCGAACCAAGGAATCGGCCTGGAGACTGCCCGGGACCTCGCGTCCAGAGGAGCACAAGTGATCATCGCCTGCCGGGACTCCACAAAAGCTGCAGAAGCTATCAACGATATAGCAGCTACTACAGGAAACAAACACGTTGAATTCAAACCTTTAGATCTATCAAAATTCAGCAGTGTGCGGAAATTCGCTGAAGACTTCAACAAATCCTATGACCGTCTCGATATTTTGGTGAACAACGCTGGCTGCGCCGGTCTCAATCCGAAGCTTACTGAAGATAGAATAGATGTTGTGATGCAAGTGAACTACTTAGGGCCCTTCCTCCTCACAAACCTGCTGCTAGACAAGCTGCTCGCCTCCGCACCCAGTAGGATCATCGTAGTGTCATCCGAGGCCCACAATTGGGCAAGATTATGCGTCAACGACTTACATTTGTCAGGCGAAGAGGGAGCGTGGGGAATGTTTATAACTTATGCAAATAGTAAATTATGTGATCTTCTTTGGGCAAAGGCTTTAGCAAAGAGATTACCTGAAGGAGTGACCGTCAATTGTTTACATCCAGGAGTTATTAAAACCCATATTTTCCAAAGGTTACCTGCCCTTGTAAAGAAGATGATGTATTTTGTCTTCGACATATTGTTCAGAGGGCCCAAAGGGGGAGCTCAGACGACGATACATCTGTGTGTAACTGAAGAAGTGGAGAGTGTACGGGGGAGGTACTTCATGGAATGTAAGGAAGCAGAATATAGCAGGAGGGCCGATGATGATGAGCTGGTGGAGCAAGTGTGGGACAAGAGTGTAAAGATGACGAACTCAAATTACTAATGTTAACATATTGTAGTGGTCACGATATTTGTCGCGTACTTTAACTTATGTGTGCTATATGATAGTCCAATTTGCGTCAGTCCCGTAACAAATAACGAAAATGTCTTAGCAGCTGTGGGTTGTCACTGTTGTCAGTAGTATCTGTTCCTCTAACATGCAGACATTAGAGCATGCAGGACATCCCTCTTTTACGGACAGCTGTATATTTGCAAGCTGACAATCGCTTTCGCGGCGTTTCGCATTTCTACAGCGACTTTCAACAGGACACAAGCTTTTCTGTAGCTCATGTTAGTCGTCCCATACATTTTTGCGTTTGACTTTTGCATCATCGTTATCGCTAATATATTGTCAGTGTATCTAGGCTTTCGGGTTGGATTTGATCATTCATTGTCTACGTATACCGTATCATCATCATCATCATCACCACCTTCGTCATCTTCATCATCACCATCATCATCATCATCATCATCATCATCATCATCATCATCAACAGACTGGTTGTCAGACTTTCAAACGACCTGCAACGACTGTCAAAGATCTTCGCATACCGTATATTATAACAATATTGGAGCTTTATTTAATATCGGTTGGTTTAAAAACACTTTTGAAAGTCATTAACATTGTAAATATATACATAAATATGTTGAGTAATCCATTTATGTACATTTTGTATCAACGTATTGTATGTAAATTAAATAAGTGTTGGGATTTTGTTGTGTTATTGTGTTGATCCCAACATTACTAAACTCTTACATTTTTTTTTTGGCTGGGAAATCATCAAATAACTTCTCCCGCTCTGGGTGGCGCAGGAGGGCGCGTCAGACTTTTACTGACTAAAACCCACCAGTGTTCCCTCAGTTGCCTATATGCCAGGGGCCGCGGTATCTCTTTCGATCAACCCGCACACCTGGCAGGCATCGGCCCTTGCGGGCCCCATCCGTTGGTGCTGACATCTCTTTGAGGCGCGCGTGGAATACAACACGCCGTCGACCCGGGCTTGGTCCTTACCGGACAGCGAGCTACCCATTACTCGCCGTCCGCAAGCCCGCGACTACGGTGGCCGGAATCAGCCTGGGATTCACGACGCCCAGGGCGTCTCCTGCGGTGCCTAAGGCCGTGATGGCGCATATACTGCCTCTCCCTCACGTGCGTCGCCTCCCTCTTCGCGAGCATTACTGCTTCGCAGAAGGAGGTGACGGCTACCCATGCACTCTCGCTCCGTACCATGGTCTGGACCAGAGCCGGACGCGAGAGATGGCTGCCGCCGATCGCCTCCACGAGGACACGGCGGTGCTCCGCCCGGGCAGACCTCTACCGTATGCTCCACCGTGTCCTCAGGGCGATCTTCGCAGTGGAAACACCCGGGTGTTTCCTCCCGCCTTATCCGAAACAGGAACCTCCCGAAGCAACCGTGTCCGGTGAGAACCTGTGTCAGGCGGAAAGTGAGGACGCCGTGCCACCTCTCAACCCACTCCTCAAAGAGGGGACTTACCGCTGCAATCGTGGCGTGCCCATAACTCATACTTTACAATTTCTTACGGCGCATGATGTTCCATTTACCGTCCACTAGAGCAGACTTCATAATCAAAAACAACATCATCTTCCTGCTTTTATTCCATGTTACTTGAGGTCGGCGCAACCAATGATGTCCTTAACCTAGATGCGTTACCGGCGCTCAATATTGGTAAGATAAATGACAGGTAATTGCCTGTCGTGTTATTAGTCTCGTACCATCCAGTGACGCGGCGCAACGCTAGTCACGTAACGAAATATATATGTTTATCTATTTCTAACAACAGCTACCGGTATGAGACTATCTGGTCTTCGCGCACTGTATGATTGTATGTAATAGTAGGTAGCTACATTCATGGTTTACGCTGTTTTTGAGTGCTCTAATGTTCGTGTATGACGCGTCTATTTATAATACGTCATTGGGCGCAACACGTTTTCTTCTTCCATTCTTCCCTGTCTTCCGTCACGCTATTGCATTCACTCCCTTCTCTTTCATATAATTCCTCACACAATCCATACTTTTCTTTGGCCTTCCTCTTCCTCCCCCCATTCATGAACATTTATATTCATCTCGTATGCGTTTCCTCCCTCTTTATTAATAGTCGAAAACCTCACTAATATTTTATTATGTAAATAGATACCTACACTAAAAACTGCTAGGTATCTCGTTAGGTATAGATTCCGTAAAAGTCGTGCATGACATCAAACATCACAGTTATTAATTTATTTTTATTGGTTTTATCTTTGTAAGACAAATATGCATTCAGAGTCAAACGAATTCGTGTATTCCCGTTGTCCCCGCAATCCGTGTCCCCTCCACGGGGACAACGGGACTTCATAAAATTCTATACTGTTGTCCCCGTTATGTACATATGGACTACGGATAGTTAAGATTTCACGTATCGTTATCCACTTTAATTTTTTATTTCTTATTTAAACGTGGGTAATTTATCGCGGCAAGCCATAAACTAAAATGAAAGATATTTTGTATAATATACTTAAATTTAAAATATAGAAACAAATAAGAAATATTTACTTTTTATAAGTAGATTTTTTTGCAAATTGATATCCTGCACGAAGTACCAGGTTGTCATAACTAGGTAGGAGCTTACCAAACATAGAGTATCATATCATAATAAAATTAATCAACGTAATATAAGGTTATAGTTTATTTCTTTAACTATTACGGCTTGAACAATCGATTTTTATATTCATATTAAGAAAAATATTAAAATTAAATGGATAGCGCAACTAGGACCGCGGTTCTTGTTAATTACGGTCTCCTCCATCGCCTCCAAGGCCGCTCGGCGCCGGCGCTTCCTTTTCAAAGTCACGTGTTATAAATTTACTAGGTACTCAATAAGGAAACAAATACCTACGCAATTTCATTAATATATATGATTATACACATATAATACCACATAAAACACGCAGCGGAGCCGCGGGCTCAAAGCCCGTATTTAACAAAATATACTACTGCTACTATTGTTTACATTTTAAGTCATTTAAAATTTCATTAAAGTATTGCTATTATTTGGTAATTATGTTTTTTTTTTTAATTTTATGGATTCGTTTTTTTTATGCATTTTTGTATAGGTATAATATTCTCTCTAATATGGCACTCTCAAATATAATTTTAACGCAACGGGGACAATGGAAAATAATTATAAAGAAATTCGCTTTGTCCCCTTTAACGGGGACACGACCCACGGGGACAACGGGAATACACGAACGAATCGATATAAAAAGATAACGTTGAAGACCCACTTTGACCTATGATACTTAGCTTAGATGATGACCTATGATGATGGACGGTATGCATCACTTAGTTACAGCAGATATCAGATGCTTAACTTTTTGATCATTTTTGTTCTGTTCATTCGGCTTCTCCTCACTCAAAGTGTAGGTAACGTCTGAACGCATTGGGTGGAGCACCGCCGTGTCCTCGTGGAGGCGATCAGCGGCGGCGATCTCTCGCGACCGGTCCTGGTCCAGGCCATGGTACGGAGCGTGAGTGCATGGTTAGCCGTCACCTCCTTCAGTGAAGCAGTGATGCTCGCAAAGAGGGAGGCAGCGCACGTGAGGGAGAGGCAGTACATGCGCCCCCACGGCCGAAGCCCTCGCAGGAGACGCCCTGGTCGTCGGAAATCCCAGGCTGATTCCCGGCCACCGTAAGCGCGGGCTTGCGGACGGCGAGTAATGGGTAGCTCGCTGTCCGGTAAGCACCAAGTCCGGGTCGACGGCGAGTTGTGTTCCACGCGCGCCTCAAAGAGATGTCAGCACCAACTGGTGGGGTCCGCGGTATCTCCTTCGAACAACCCGCACCCCTGGCAGGCATCGGCTGCCAGGGGTGCGGGTTGTTCGAAGGAGATACCGCGGCCCCTGGCACACAGGCAACTGAGGGAACACGGGTGGGTTTTAGTCAGTAAAAGTCTGATACACCCTCTTGCCCCACCTAGAGCGAGAGAAGTTAATTGATGATTTCCCACCAAAAAAGAAAACGAAGTTAAATTTCGGCTCCCCTTATCTTTTACTCTTGACTATCAAAGACCGTATACTACTATCGCGAGTAAGTTAGGTACTTTGCACACACCTATCTTAGAACAGACTACCTTGTTGGTCTAGTGGTCGCGCAAGCGCTACGCTACGATTGAGCCCGAGGTCCTACGTTCGATTAACAGCTCGGGCATAAAGTGTTAATGGGTTTTTTTGCCTGTTATTTCTCATTACCAGCTCGAAGACTGGATTTGTGAGCGGTTGACGGTGATAGGCTCGCCCTCTATTACATGGGACTTAAACATACCTAACTTACAAAATGTGGGAACTAAAGATGTACCTATAGTTCCGTTTTGTTAGTTTGGGTGAAACAAGGTGAAATGCTATGTTTAAATGAATCCTAGAACACCGCGTTGCCTTGGTGGGGAGAACCCGTGGCGACCAAAAATACCACCTTGGCAGTGACAAAAAGGTCTCAAATCAATCTCGCAGCTAGAACAAACAATCCATGATTGAAACATAAATTACCTTTATTTATTTATTTATATATTTATTTGGAAGCTCAACAGCTTATAATTAATGTAAATGAGTTATGAAAAACAATTGTCTCTTAAGCCAATAACCGAGTTTCACGGCATTGATAGGGCTGGGTTAACTAGAAGTAGCGAAAGAAATAAGAAAAAACTTATACAAATGCAGATATCAATAATAGGTAATGTGCGATTGTTGACACATTGCTCACATTAAATGAAAGTTACAAGTATGCACTTACCTAGATACTATGACTATACTAATTAACAAAAGGAAAAACAACGGAAAAATAAAAATAAAATTTTTGTTTAAAATATTTCTTAAACACTTTGAATAAGTTTCCACGTAGCAATGCGCAACGTGCATAGTTAAAAACGTGCATAGATAAAATAAAATAATTCTAAAAATAAATCTTTTTAAAAGTGAGTTTTTTTTTTTGAGTGAGTTTTTTTTTTAAAGTGAGTTATGGCACAAATTGTTTACTAAACAATATCTGCTTGACTTGTTTCCGGTATGATTGCTTGGATGAATGAAATATATCGACGTTTTCAAAACCCTCAGAATAGATGCGAGGCAGTCGGGTCAGAACAGCATTTCTCCCGTATTTTGTACGGCAGCTAAATATCTTAAACTGCGTTCGCATGTCAATAAAAGCATAATTACTTTTTATTACATCAAGCATCAGCCTAATAATTATCAAAACAAAACAAAATGGACAAGTACTTACTACGCTAGACCCTTCACGATAGAAATGATAAAAGCGCAAAAAAGTTTTTTTTTGTGGGAAGCGCCAGACCATGTCATGAACAAGTCATTCTTGGAGGATTGTATTGTGCTAAACTGCTAAATGAGACGCAATTAATTTTCTATTGTATTGGAACCGATAGGTTCCGATACAATAGAAAATTAATTATAGCAGCAGCAACTGATAGGCCCTTGCGGGCCCCATCAGTTGCTGCTGACATCTCTTTGAGGCGCGCGTGGAACACAACGCGCCGTCGACCGGGGCTTGGTCCTTACCGGACAGCGAGCTACCCGTTACTCGCCGTCCGCAAGCCCGTGCCTACGGTGGCCGGGAATCAGCCTGGGATTCCCGACGCCCAGGGCGTCTCCTGCGAAGGCCACGGCTGTGAGGGCGCATGTACTACATCTCCCTCACGTGCGCCGCCTCCCTCTTTGCGAGCATAACTGCTTCGCTGAAGGAGGCGACTGCCAGCCATGCCCTCTCGCTCCGTACCATGGCCTGGACCAGGGTCGGACGCGAGAGATCGCCTCCGCCGATCACCTCCACGAGGACACGGCGGTGCTCCGCCCAAGCCGGGCAGACCTCCACCGTATGCTCCACCGTGTCCTCTGGGCGATCTTCGCAATGGAAACACCCGGGCGTTTCCTCCCGCCCTATCCGAAACAGGAACCTCCCGAAACAGCCATGTCCGGTGAGGACCTGTGTCAGGCGGAAGGTGAGGACGCCATGCCGCCTCTCAAGCCGGGCCCAAATAGTAAACAGGTTAAAAAAAAAAAAAAAACAATTTACTTAGGTACATTGAATGTGTGTTTTAGTATTAATAACCGTACCGTCTGATGAACAATTTAAAATAAAAATTCATCAATGTGACAACATAAATAATCTAAATTGTGAATGTCCAACAATAGTTAAAGTAACTCATACGAAATACTTAGAAGTGGTTGTTGACCAAAGGTTATGAGTGAATTTCAACAGGTCCTATAAAATCTTCATTTCCGTGTTTTTTTTCATCTTAAGTTTTTTTTTTTTTTAAAACCGCTTTTATTAAAGTTTTTGATAATGTATATATTCTTGCTTAATGTCTAGCAGATAACTTAAAAAACTAACGACATATCAGGATTCAAAATTTCGTGCCACGGCGATGAAACATGCGTGCACGGCAATGAAACAAGCGTCCACGGCAATGAAAGAACTGTGCCATGGCAATGAAAGAATCAATCCACGGAAATTAAAAAATATTTAATGAGATAGACAGATAGATAGAATAAAAATGACTGTTTATAAGAGGTCTTGATTCCAACACTTGTATGGGAGTAAAATTTGGGTAAGGAGATATTACAAAAAAGAATGAGAGTACAATAAGTAAACAAAGACTGTTGAATTACACTCGCAACACTACTTAGAGACTTTGATACTACAGTCTTTCTTTACTCATACACTTACTTTTGTCTAATACATACTCCCATATATCCAAATCTTACTCCCATACACAATATGTCTGGGTTTGCCTTTCCCTGTCGGAGACAGGCATGATCAGATATATTTTTGCACTTGACAAAACAAAATAGCTTCTTCAGAAAACGTATATTGTGATCTGTAGCAAGTAAGATGCATTTTCAAAATATCAAGTACTAAAAACACAATCATCTAGAAATCATCTAGATACTCTTAAAACCTTTCAGGTATAATCTTATCTCTTATAAACCTAAGAACACAATGTGAGTATATGGCACTAGGAAATTCAGCCTTTCAAGTTTAACTTACAGCTAACTTACACTAATCTTTATACATAAGTAAATCACATTTAGGAACTTTTTTGGCAGTCTTAATTATTTATTATGAAATTAAGCAAAATTATATTTAATCAGATAAGGAGGTACTTAAAAATTTAAATTTGATCATCATCAGTATCAGTATCAATTAGGGTAAACAAAATTGTTTTTTTTTCTAGGTTTATTAGTTGAATATAGACAAACTATCATCTGAATCACTACTTAAGTCTATATCTGGTTTTTTTGATGTTTTTGTATGGTTTTCCTCAAAAGTACCAGATTTTTCCAACTCTTTTAAAACTTCAGAGTCAACATTACATAAGTATGAGCACGATGGTACACTTGTAGCACCACTACAGTTTAAGTTTTTAAAATCATAAGTTTCTAAAATTATACTATCAAACTGAGGTACAGCTGCTGGCTGGATAGTTTTTGGTGTAGAAGTTGAGGGTTTAGGAGCCAATGCAAGTTTATTAGTTAATTTGACTGGACGCATTTTACGGATAGAAGTTTTAGGTGTAGTTTTAGTGAAGTTTGATGAGTGTTCAAGAGGAGTTGATATCTGGGGTTTCGTTGAAAAGTCATAAAATCCTAAGTGATTACCATGAGGGCATTCTATGACATTGTTAAGACATTTAATATTTGTGCAAGATAAACGACGCAATGCTAAACGGTTGCCTGATTCTGCAGTCCACACAACTTGGTGGACTTTTAAAGTACCTGGGAAAGGTTTCAAATTGTCAGGTAGTAACCAGTCCTTTTCAGTGATCTGATAATCTTCTACGAGTTCTATTTTAACGCCCTTGACAGAGGACTTCAAAGCATTCACAAATGCATCAAGATCAGGAATGTCACTCTGTAATGCAACGTATTGGTCAGCAGTTCTCTTTAAAAGTCCACCAACGCCATCTGGAGCACCTTTGCCGTGACCGCATTCGCAATAATTCCAAACTACTTTGTTAATTGAAGAAATGTAGATCGAAAGTCGAGACATTTTATAAAATATTTTTTTGTTACGATATTGTCCAGAAGGAGAATCAGAATATTTTGAACCAAAGGTACTGTTATTTCTATTTCAGTCAAAATTGGAATCAGATGTGCCCACACTGCAGCAGCATCGTGTCGTAAAGATGTACTTATAGTACAAAAAAATGTTTTTCACTACTGTCACACGACAAAAACCCATTGGGGTTTTTGTCGTGTGACCTTCAATATTAAAATAAAGAACTGCAGTGTGTAGAGTAAATTGCTTTCTACTACCACCAAAGTGTACCGACTGAATTTCAGAATTATATTTAGCACTGTAATTTTCGCTAAAATCCATATGTATAAGACAGTCATTCTCGGTCAAATTTTGCTTAATTTCTTTAATTGCACCGGTCTGATTACGAATGTTGGCACAATGATTAAGGAATGGCTGAAGATTAGTTTCAAATTGTTTTATGAGTATTAACGGTTCTACGTGGTGTCGTACTTTTTCAACGCTGATGGCAGTTTTCTCAATCCCATTTTTTGTGTAAGAGTTTTTCTGTTTTTCCCAGGCCCAATATAAAACTTTTTCCGAGTTATCAATTTCTTGGTATATTAGATGTCTGTTTTTACAGGTAGTACACTTTCTTTGTAGACATTCCAAGTTATAAATGTCGCAACATATGCTCTTAATAACGTCAGTTGTCGAATTTTCTTTTATGATATGATTCTTTTTTAGAGATTCAATTAGCAGATTCATGTTTTCGTGTTTTTCACACAAGCAAGTGTTGCGCATATTTATTTTTGGTTGCAGCACCGAAAAAGGTTTTAAACGTGAAAAACGTTACGTAGCTCATAGGAGGATAACCAGACTCTATGTATTTTCTGTGTAATTTTTTTATTGTATCCGTCTTTAAACGTTTCTGTTTCTTTGTTCCATTTCTTGTTATCGTGTCGTTTTTGCCTGGACACATGCTTGAATTTTCGTCGTCTTCATAAAACTTGAGTACAATTTGGTGGCGTCGAGTTTGTTTTGGGTTACTTTTGTCGCTCTTATCATTCAAATCTATCGCTGGCTGTTTTTCTTTTCTTTGATTGGTAACTCTATTTTTATCTCTCTGAATAAGTCTTTCGAACCGTTTTTTATATAAGTTCCTTTCGCGGGCAACTTGATCTAATTTTTTTTGTAATCCCATGAGCTGGGAGTGTTTAGATTTTTGGTATCTACGGAATTTTTGTTGCAAATCACGTTGAAATTTTAAAGTTGCAATAGAAGACTCTGATGCTGGACTATCAGGACGTGATGTAGAATCTATGCTACTGATGTTTGGCGCTAGTTGCGGTGATCCTGGGAGTGACTGTTGTGGACTACTTGTGGCCGGAAAATTAGAGCTACTTGCTATTAGTGTAACAATCCGCAAATTTTCACAGCGACGTCGGTTTGATTTTAAAGATTCAAGACGCGAGCTACGTCTTGTTAGAGGGGTCATCGGCATGTTATCATTATGAGCTACTTGAGATAACCCAAAAGACGTTTCATTTGGCTCCATCCTTGGTGTTTTAGTATTTTCTACATCATAAGTCACATTTGGACGTGTTTTCTTACGAAGAATTGCTGTCTTTTTTTTGTAAGAAGCAAGTGCACTCACCAAGTTTTTCTTGCGAAGATTCCGAAGCTTTTGCGAAGTCATTGCACTTCGAGGAACAACTACTCCTGCAGCCTTCTTTTTAAGATATCGTTCTCTTTCTTTTCTTAGATACTCCTCTTTTAATACAGGGTCGCTTCTTAATTTTTGACGTCGCTTTTGTTCAGCCAATCTTTTCCTCTCCTTTCTCTCCTCTTCAGATAATTTTGGTTTAGGCATCTTGGCATCCTAAAAATAAACAATCCATTATTAAAATCAGACTGTAGTATAAGCACCCTCAGCTTGCGTGTGTGTGAGTGTATATACGTGTGATATAGTACCAAATGTTACATCATTTTGTAAGGTTAACATGAAAACATCTTTTTGTAGTTGACTGTACAGTAAAAAACTCATCAAGTCTAAAGAGAGACCAGAGAGAGAGAATCTAGAGTTAACTTGTCGAGTTTTGTACTGTCAGTAATCGGTATTACCTGTATTACAGGTGACAAAAGATGTTAAGTTGCCTAATCATACCATGGCGATGAAAACACAAGTCCCGGAAATTAAATACCTGGCCACGGCAATGAAACTAAATTGTTTTACAAATCATGGCAATGAAATTTTTTTCATTGCCGTGTCTTTTTTTTCATTGCCATAGCAAATTTCGGCCACGAAAACCACGGTAATGAAAGCACGGCGATGAAAATCAAGGCAAAAAATATAAATAACAAAAAATCTATTAACTATTCCAGGAAATAAACACTTCACAAATTAACATATGAGTAATGGTGTTCTATCGAATGCTTACTCATGAAGACAAATTTATTCTAAATATAGTTATACCTATCCACGGCGATGAAAGAAAAAATGTCAGATAACATAAAAATTGAATACTTACATTTATGGCGCGAAAACGCAGGCACGTGTGTACGTCCTTCCACGTTGAGCACTTAGGCAGCACTAATATGCAACGTTTAGCATACCGGGAGGGGGGACGCAAGTCGTAGGTAAAACACTATCCTTGAACATGATTAGGACACGGCGATGAACGGTAGTTCTGGGACAAGTGATTTTTTATTAACCATTCGTTGTATTGTTTACATATTTGAATAAATGTATTCCGTAACAATACTTTAACTATTCATGTATCAAATAAAACTAGGTTTTAATATAAATAACCAATAGATTTTTATCAATGAGTCCTAATACACAACAAGGTGAAGTGTGGACAAACACGGCAATGAAAGATTTCGAGGTTTAACTATTTTTTTTGGAATATCCATTAATCCAATTAAATAAAATATTTAGTGCTACACATAGATTACTATTTCACCTAACCGGAAAAAAATGTGAGAACATTATAACTATGTTTTTTAGTACCGATTTCATTGATGCCACGCAATTTTCGGTCCCGGGAAATTCACCCTTATCTTGGTACCTACATCTTGACATATGTTTTTTCTGACAAATTTGGTCAAGGTTCTGGTGGCATATCAAATCAGTGTTCAGAACAATGTGTTATTAATAATTGTTTACCCGGTGCCAGTATTAGCCAATTATTAAATATTTTTAAATTGTCAAAATTAAACCCCAGTTCAAATGTTACATTATTATACGGGGATAGTTTAGCTGTTAGAAAAAAGGACATAATTAAATGTGTCCATTTGATGTTGCATCTCAATGAGACCAATAATTGTAAATTCATTTTCTGTGCCTTGCCTTACTCACAATACTTGTCTGTTGAGCAAAATAGGCACATTTACAATTTAAATATGTTAATTTTTAATAGGACAAGTCGTCACAGTGACGCTATTTTATATTTTAATTGTAATCAATTTATTACTGATTACAAGCTGACACATTATACTATGTATTTGCCACCTAGTTGTAGGAGACAAATTGCTAATCTTTTAGCATACAATTTACACCGTGACAATGGTACCTGTAGTGTACTATCGAATACTGTTAGTAGTGGTACTAACACCACTTTTGACACACCTAGTAGTTTAAACAATTAGGTGCGACAACGGGTACGCCGCATATGTTGAATGTTGTACATCAAAATATGCAGGGTCTGTCCGGCAAAGAGCTAGAGTTAAGATAATTTATCGAAAACCACGATGTTCAGGTATTATGTTTGACCGAACACTGGTTGAAGGAACGTGAAATAGTGTGTTTCAACGGTGATTTTTTTACCGTGCAAAGTGCATTTGTGAGGAAAAGTGCTATTCGCGGTGGATCTTTAGTTTTTGTTTCCAACAAGTTGAAATGTAAACAACGTTTAGATCTAGTTAATCTTTCCATCGAGCGCACTATTGAGTTGTCTTGTGTTGAACTCGAGCGTTATGTGATAATTTGCGTTTATCGCCCCCCCTCTGGGGATTTTATTCGTTTCGAATCGCTAATGGAGGATTCACTCAACAAATTAAAATCAAGTAATAAACAATGTGGAGATTTTAATGTTAATATTTTAGATGTTACTCCAATAAGTGTTAGACTTCTCAATCTGTTTAGATCCTTTAATTTAAAAAAAACTTGTTTTTTGAACCTACTAGGATCACGGCATCTTCGTCGACTTGTCTTGATAATATATTTAGTGATTGTGATACCAAAAATAAATTAGTGTTAAGTGACATAACGTCAAACCACTGTGAATTATTATCTAGCTTCCCTTTACCCTTACATAAAAAGTCGCATAAAATGGAATGCAGACCTTATACAGCTAGTCGTTGCAACAAATTTAAAAATAATATAGCTCTTAGAATTACACCATCTATAATAGAACATGAGAATCCTAATGAAATCTATGGAGATCTTTTTGATGTAGTGCTTAAAGAACTCCAGTCTACTTTCAAGACCACAACCATTGGCACTAATGGTACCTCCGTTGGCTTCAACCAATGGGCCACTCCTTGTATTCGTCTCCGTCTAAAGCTGAAAATCTTTTGCACAGTAGTGTGCCCAAATGTAGTCGCTTATTTAGTTTCGAACATGTAACGCCTGTGGATGTAGTTAACATATTTAACACACTTAAGTCTAAAAACACTGGAGATTACTGGGGCATCTCCATTAAACTTTTAAGTAATATAATCGACATCGTAGTCCCCTATTTAGCTGTTACTTTTAATAAAAGTGTTGATTTAGGATCTTTTCCTGACCTCATGAAGAGTAGTAAAGTCATACCATTATTTAAATCAGGTAATAAAAATAACGTTGGCAATTTCAGGCCTATTTCTATCTTACCTGCATTTAGTAAAATATTTGAAAAGTTAATACTCAAGCAGTTGCTAAGACATTTTAATTTAAATAGCCCCCCCCCCCCCTTCATGATGATCAATATGGCTTTACAAAAGGTCGTTCGACTACAGATGCGGGTGTTGCTCTGCTGAAACACATTTTTAACGCGTGGGAAAACTCGCAAAATGCTGTTGGAGTTTTCTCTGATCTCTCCAAAGCCTTTGATTGCGTGCACCATGACACGCTGTTGCGTAAACTACGTCATTACGGTGTTCAAAACGAAGCTCTCAATGTAATAAGTTCTTATTTGCAAAATAAGCACCAATGTGTAGATGTTAATGGTGTGAAATCTTCCGGGCTACCAGTTTAGTTAGGTGTACCTCAAGGCTCAATACTAGGACCATTCTTATTCTTAGTGTATATTAATGACTTACCATACTATTTAAAGAGTTTCTGTGACGTTGTGCTGTTTGCTGATGATACCTCTCTTATCTTTAAAGTAGACAGGAACAGACAAGATTTTGACGACGTAAACAGTGCACTTTCAATGGTTACGGATTGGTTTACCACAAATAACCTAGTTCTCAATGACAAGAAAACGAAATGTATCAAGTTCGCCTTACCGAATGTTAAGAATCTAGGACCTAACATCGTCTTAGAAAATGAGGTGCTTGAAACTGTAGACTCGGTAGTTTTTCTGGACTTAACAGTAGATGCCAAACTTCAGTGGGGATTACATATATCAAGCCTAGCGGGAAGGCTCAGTTCGGCTGCCTACGCCGTCAGAAAAGAAAGACAATGCACTGACGTTGATACAGCTCGGTTAGTTAATTTTAGTTATTTTCATAGCGTTATGTCCTACGGCATTCTGCTGTGGGGCAAAGCAGCTGACATTCAAAATACTTTTGTTCTTCAAAAACTAGGTGCTAGAGTTTCTCTGAGAGATTTTTTTAAGGATATTGAGATTCTCACGGTCGCATCGCAATTCATCTTGGCCAACATCTTATATATTAGGCAAAATATACACTTGTATACTAAAAACAGTGATATTCATAATATTAATACTAGAATTAAGGACAAACTACGTGTTCCCTTTCACCAGCTTCATAAGGTTCATAACTCTTTTGTTGGTCTAGGTATAACTTTTTATAACAAGCTTCCCTTCTTTGCTAGATTTGCATTTTAATGCGTTTAAAGCTAAAGTTAAATCCACACTCTGTTCAAAGGCTTACTATTCTGTCAACGACTACTTAAACTATAATAATTGTTGGTCGCTATGATTAACTCAAGACAGTGTTCATGTTCTTTCACCAGTATTAGCTTGACTACTGACAGGTTATATAATTACGAGGGCGACACTGAAAGTTTTTAGAACTGGCCACTTGTAAACGATATAATAAAAAAATAAGTTCAAATTTCGAAAATGGAACTCTTTGCCAATATTATTGTGTATGTATTTTATTCATTTGTCATTTGTTTACGATTTGGCGGCAAATTGAAAATTGTCTGTGTCACGTCAGCAGGAATTTAACGCGAGAAAATTTTCGTACAATGATTTTTTATGACTTTCGATGTCATTTAAGTCAACAAGACAGTTATGATAGACTTCGATTGGCCTTTGACGATGAAGCCCCATCTAGTGCCACTGTTTACAACTGGTTTAATGAGTTTAAACGTGGTCGCACTAATCTCACCGATGATCTGCGTAAGGGACAGCCATATACGGCGACGACTGAAGATAACATCAGTGTTGTGCGGCGTATGATAGAGACTGACAAAAGAGTGACTTATCAGCAGATTCGGACAAGCTTAGGCATCGGTATGAGTCAAGTCCACAAAATCCTCCATGAACATTTAGCGGTCAGGAAGCTTTCTGCCCGGTGGATACCTCATAATTTGACAGAGGCCCAAAAACTCCGTCGTGTTGATTGGTGTCGTGAAATGATTCAAAGATTTAACGGAGATGACTCAAATGCTGTGTTCGACATACTTACGGGTGACGAAAGCTGGATTTATTGTTATGATCCTGAAACTAAGAGACAGTCTGCTGTCTGGGTGTTTCCTTCTGAGGAGTTGCCAACTAAAGTGAAGGGAGGTCGAAGCGTAGGAAAAAAGATGGTGGCCTTGTTCTTCGGAAGGACAGGTCATTACGCAACAATTGTTTTAGAGGATCGAAAAACAGTTACTGCAGAGTGGTACACTAAGAATTGTTTGCCACTTGTGTTGGAAAAAGTTCGGGAGAAACGACCTCGAAGTAGGATCCTCCTTGACCACGACAACGCCTCGTCACACACCGCCAAATAAAGAATCGACTACTTGGCGACGTCAGACGTGGAATTACTGGGTCACCCGCCCTACAGTCCCGACCTAGCACCTTGCGATTTTTATTTATTTCCGAAAATAAAAGAAAAACTTCGAGGAAAACATTTTATGGACACCGAGGAAGCAGTGGCTGCATTTCAAAATGCCGTGAAAGAGACCCCTAAGGATGAGTGGGCAAAGTGTTTTTCTGAGTGGTTCCATCGGATGCAGCGATATATTGATCTAAATGGACACTATTTTGAAAACATATAATAAAACTAATAAGTTGCTAGTTTGTTCAGATTTTGATTTTCTAAGAACTTTCAGTGTCACCCTCGTATATTAGTTCAAGTATTGGTTTATTTTATTTGCCTGTACTATGTTTTCAATGTTTTGTTGGTATATAGGCCTGTGCTAGCTGACATATGGCAAATTTAATGTTTTTTGTGTTTCGTAATGTTAATTACCTTCTACTGTATAGAATCAAGTTCTTCTAACTTAACAGACAGCTGTGCTGCTGGGAAATTTGTTGCGCTACTTCTTCTTCCCAGCTAAAGCTCTAGGAAGTTTTGGGGGGACAGTCTTATATAATTTTGACGTTCAAAAAGAGCTGACTCTCAGCCTAGTTTCAATAAATTATGATTTTTTTTTTTACAAGTTATAAGCAGAGTCAGAAAGCTAAGTTGGTTATTTAATTCTTTACGACATGTCGTCCCAAAAACTTTGTACACTCCCCACAATTCACCAAGAAACCTTCTGAATGAAATATATATTGCTCTAGTACAGTCTGTTTTGACGTACTGCATCCCTGTTTGGGGAGGGGCTAGTAAATCAAAATTCATAGGTGTTGAGCGTGCACAACGTGCTTTAATAAACATTATTTACTTTAAGAAATTGAGATTCCACAACGATGAATTATATCAGATCAGTGACCTGCTTGCTCTCTGTGAGAAAATTATACATTATGGAGACCATTTTGAAAACGCACAAAACTTTACCATTAGACTCCTCCAAATTAACAAAAAGGCGAAAGGATAATATTATACAAATACCCTAATCGCGAACTCGCTTTGCTAGAATACAATTACAAAAACGTTCTGCCCAATTATATAATAGGATAAATAAAGAAATACACATAAATACAAAACTATACTATGTCTGCAAAAACTCATTAATTAATTGGATAAAACTTTTAAACTATAATGAAACAGAAGCACTGTTAACTCATGTATCATGAGTTCATGACGTTATGGTGCCTGTCCACTCGAACTGTTGCATGCAATAGTTTAAGTGTTGTAGGGATAGTGGAAGTGCAATGGCACGTCCTCACCTCGCATCACATGCTGGCACACTTATTTTACTCACACCCAAACATGCTCACACACACTCACAAATACACACAGTCGCACACAACCATACTCACTCTCACGCATATACTCACACACTCACACATATACACACAAACTCACACAAATAGTGTATTTTTATAGTTGAGTGTTTTTTATTGTATTTTTTTATTGTTATCCAATAATATCCGGTATGGAAGAGCGGAGTCTCCCAATACAGGCATTGCTTGCTTAAAGAGAGGCTCCAATCACTAATCTGTTGGTTATAATTTATGTCGGAGAAATAAATAATTTTTGATTTGATTTTTTGATTTTTTTTTTTTTATAGGGACCGCACGCCACTGCACGGACGTAATAATATCGCAGCGGAATTTATTCGCGCACTGGATCTTCAACGCTCTCCTTACCGCCGAGGGCTGAAAATGTAACAGTGTGTTTTTTCGACGCGCTGAGATACACGCTGGATTCTCAATGCTCAACCCAACACAGAGGATGAAAATTGAAAATCCAGTGGGTAATAAAAACATGCCCTGATATTTTTACATCCGTGTGAACCTCGACTTAATCTGTTTATTCTGATCGAAAGTGTGACACGCAATTGGGTCCGTGCAACTGACGCAGAGAATTGTTATATGCGAAGCGTTTTTATAATTGTAAGTAGGTCTATAAAAATGTGTCTGTGAACTATGAAATGCTGGGCACGTATTTAACTTAACCTGACTTGCACTCACAGTATTTTTCCCTACTATAAGTACATAACTTTATTGTATGTAAACAATAAAATTACAACAACCTTGGTCAATGGTTGTGTAATTCTAGAAAATGAATGTGGCAAGTTAAAAACGAGTAAAGGCCTCCTACAAACAAGCGCGACGCGACAGCGCGACACGAATTTCGTAGAACACGTATTATAGAAAAAAAAAGAATCAAAGAAAGAAAGAAAATACATTTATTTAGCACAGACTTTAAAGCACACAATATACATTAATTTATAGGTACATTACGTACCTACCTAGTATTATTATTAAAGATAATGTATAAAGTCACATTTTGTGTTTGTCTGTCTTCTGCTAAGCTGCAAAACGGATTTAAATGCGATTTTTACCATCAAAAATTTAGATAATTTATTCCGGAAGGTTTATAATATATGTATACTTACCTAATAAAGATATACAGGATAAGTTTTTATCCAGTGCGCAACAAAATGTAACCATGAATTCAGCATATCCCCCCCCCCCTTATCCGACACCCCCCCCCCCCCCATATCAGACCCCCAAAAATCAGCTGTTTCATAGAAAAGTGCATATACCTACGCGGTCGAAATGTATGGAACGGCTGATTTGTTAATGTAGTATAATGTAGTGTATCTTAAATCAGGATGTTTTATTTATCATGTAGCTTTTCATAAAAAATAAGAAAAAAATGAAATTTTTCTCACAATTTCTTTGAAAATACACGAAATGCGAGAAACACCTTTATAATATCATCAAGCTACACGTAGTGGATTCAAATACGTTAACTTCCTCTAATAAATGAAAAAAGAATTCGGTCCACAATTGACGAAAATATCGAAAAAGATAAATATAAATATTATAAAATATATATTATAAACAGTATAAACCCAAATGTTTGCATGTCACAGTATTATGACTAAGTGTTTTGGATCTGTATAATTATTTAAGTTAAGACCGAAATTGTACCAACACTTATGGCAAATAAATTGATTTGATTTGATTAAAAAATACATATAGACGAACAAATTTATAATATCCTCCTTTTTTGAAATCGGTTAGAAACTTGTTGATACATATTTGGTATAAGTATGTACAAGAAAGAAAGAAAATAGTCTCTTGGGTCCCTGCAGCCTTTTATCGTTCACATTGAAGAAAGCCTAAATTGTAATTTCTTAACATCTCATTGCCAGGTCTAGGTCGGACAGGGGTCCTGATAGCCTGCTACCTGGTCTACTCGCTGCGCATCAGAGCCAACGATGCCATCCGGCTGGTCCGCAAGAAGAGGCCCAAGTCTGTGCAGACGTCGGGGCAGATCCTCTGCGTGCAGCAGTTCGAGCATTATATGCTGCCACAGACTATTGTGTTTAGTTCTAAGTAAGTGGAATATCTTACATAACCTAACATCGTGCATCTCTGCACGATGTTAGGTTATGTAAGACTTCTCAGAGACTTCTCAGTGGTGGCCCAGTTGTATGCCCCAACTTACAAGTTGTAGGTCGTGGTTGCGAATCCAGGCAGTATAACGGTGAAGGTCAACATCGTGAGGAAACCGGTATGTCCTAGAAGCAAAATCTCGAAGATGTGAGACACCCAAAAACCCACGCCAGCCCACGTGGTAGATTACAGCCCACTCCCTCTCGAAGACGGAAGCTGTTTGTCCAGCAGTGGGATTATTATAGGCTGAAGTTTAAGTATGATATAAAATCATACCTGTATTTTCTGAAGGTACACACCCACACTTCGCATGTTATATTATAACTAGCTTCGATCTTCGAAGCTAGAATCGGGCTATCAAATGAAAAAGATTTTTTCAAAAACCGACTGGTGGTACCATTTATGTAACAGGGGCTTATAGGGGCGAGCCTGGTCTGGATATGCTCCACCAAACCCCGAAATTCCGGGCTGCATCCACTGAACCACAATGATTAGCTTCGCCAAGTCTTTGATCAGTGAACTCTCACGACGGTCTTTGTGTACCTACGCAGTGTGTACTCGAGCATCAAGTAGAATAATAATGATCCAAAATTAGAATACCTACGCTAAGAGAAAGTAGTGGTTGCTCAGATTACAACAATATTTGTTCATCCTGTCCATTTACCTTTCAGAGAAACCCTAAACTTGACGAAGGATAGAAAAACATCGGAGTTCACGTTAAGACAGCACCTGTACCGACAGCGAGCAACTCTGCATGGTTTAGAAGAGCGAGCTTTCAGAGAATTGCCAAAGGTATGCATCCAAAATAGTCCTACATTTTTTTCGGAAAGGACTCAGCGAATAGGTTAAAGATAGAGATGTGATCAGGATCTGATGATGGAGTAGCAAAGCAGAATGAGGATAATTTAGTAACTAGCTCCAGTGTGGGAATCATAGGTACAGCTGCGCTGATTTAAGCGAGGCACGTGTCGATAGTAAACTATTACTCATACTTAGTAACACGTTGAACGCCAACCAACAAAAATGCATCTTTCCGTTCAGGCCGCGTCGGTCAATGATGGTCGACAACTCGACTTTCCGTTCGGGCCGCGTCGGTCAGTGCTGCCCGCATTTTACGAGTGTTTTCGATCCATTCATACAGGCCGTAAGGCAGTGCTATATAACTAAATCCCATATTCATAGACCCGCGTGGCCCTCTAGTTACTCCAATTAAGATGGTTTTTAAAAAACGTAAAGGACTTAGAAAAAACAACAGTTACCAAAGAGTGAAAATTTGTGTGGCGGAAAACTCATTTTGTAAAACTCGTAAAGTTTATTAGAGTTAATCTATTTATAATAATTAAACATAAAAGATTGTATCAAATAGTAATCGAAGTAAAAATAATCATCATCATCATTTCACCAGAAAGTCGTCCACTGGTAGACATAGACCTCCGCAAAGCCCACTTCGACCGGTTCTGTGCTTCGCACATCCAGCGGATTCCTGTGGCCTTCACTAGGTCGTCGGTCCACCTTGTGGGAGGCCTTCCAATTCTACGTCAACCGGTACACGGTCGCCACTCCAGAACCTTTCGGCCCCATCGGCCATCTGTTCTGCGAGCAATGTGCCCTGCCCACTATCACTTAAATTTGGAAGTTCTTCGGGTTATGTCGGTTACCTTGATTCTCCTGCGGATGTCTTCATTCCTGATTCGATCACTTAGGGAAACTCCAAGCATAGCCCTCTCCATTGCAATTTGGGTGACTTTAAGCCTTCTTATGAGGCCCATTGTGAGCGACCACATTTCTGTTCCATATGGCATCACTGGCGACACGCACTAGTCAAAGACTTTCATCTTGACGGGAAGATCTAGCGTAGCTTTTCGAACGCTGCCCAGCCGAGTCGGATTCGACGACTAATCTCTTTCTCGAAGTTGGACCTATCAGTTTGTGCTAAGTAAACGTACTCGTCCACAACTTCGAGTGCAGCGCCTCCGACCGTTATTAGAGTGGGTGTTACATGCGCATTGGACATGACCTTTGTCATGTCATTTGATGCAAATATTATCTAAAACGAAGTCATTACTACTTATAAATTAATATGTATCCACTTAACGTCGAAAATGCACCAAAAATAAGAAAAAACAGTAAAAATCAAGATAGCATGTACTCATGACCACTGAGTTCGAAACGTCATTTTCAACTTTTTTTTTGTTGCCATACAATATTTTTGGTTTTGATTGATGTATTTGACGAGAATACCTAGGCATAGAGTGAAACTAACGCAGACGATACAAGACCTTATTTATAAATAAGAATAAAGATATAAACCGCTTGAATCCACTGGCCCGTAAACGGGCCAGCCGGACTTGGGGATCGCCACGGTCGTCCCGGAAAAGGGTCGAGCCGGAGCCAACCGCTACTTAAACCTGTTACGGTCTGGGCACGCCGCGATTGCAGCGGTAAGTCCCCTCTTTGAGGAGTGGCTTGAGAGGCGGCATGGCGTCCTCAGTTCCGCCTGACACAGGTCCTCACCGGACATGGCTGTTTCGGGAGGTTCCTGTTTCGGATTGGGCGGGAGGAAACGCCCGGGTGTTTCCATTGCGAAGATCGCCCAGAGGACACGGTGGAGCATACGGTGGAGGTCTGCCCGGCTTGGGCGGAGCACCGCCGTGTCCTCGTGGAGGTGATCGGCGGCGGCGATCTCTCGCGTCCCACCCTAGTCCAGGCCATGGTACGGAGCGAGAGGGCATGGCTGGCAGTCGCCTCCTTCAGAGAAGCAGTTATGCTCGCAAAGAGGGAGGCGGCGCACGTGAGGGAGAAGCAGTACATGCGCCCTCACAGCCGTGGCCTTCGCAGGAGACGCCCTGGGCGTCGGGAATCCCAGGCTGATTCCCGGCCACCGTAGGCACGGGCTTGCGGACGGCGAGTAATGGGTAGCTCGCTGTCCGGTAAGGACCAAGCCCGGGTCGACGGCGCGTTGTGTTCCACGCGCGCCTCAAAGAGATGTCAGCAGCAACAGATGGGGCCCGCAAGGGCCGATGCCTGCCAGGGGTGCGGGTTGTTCGAAAGAGATACCGCCGCCCCTGGCACACAGGCAAATGAGGGAACACGGGTGGGTTTTAGTCAGTAAAAGTCTGACACTCTCTCCCGCTCTGGGTGGAGCGGGAGAGAGTGTTAGTGAAGTTGTTTGATGATTTCCCATCCAAAAAAAAAAAAACCTGTTACGGTTGCAAATCATATTTTCTTCAACATACCAATAAATTAAAATTGCAAAAAAATACTATAGAATATTTGAATTTCGTGGGCTACCCTGGCGCTTCTCCCTTAACCGTGTATATCTCTTAGTACTCTCAAGGACACACATCAAAAAAGAAAACAAGACTCTCTTATAGCAAGGCCCAGATCGAAGTTTTGACACCCGTCCACATTTCCAGATAGTCTACTGCCTCTGCGAGCGTCTCCTGAAGCTGTGCGGCTGTCACCAGAGCGTCGGCCTGGACTTTCGTGTCAAGAACAAACCCTTCTATAAATCCTTCATGGTGTACAAGCTGAGGAAAAGCAAGCCTCCTGATCCTACCACTCCTGAGGAAGCAGCCACCGAACTTGGTAATTAAGCCTATGAAATATTCGCCGTTATGCGCGGTTTTTTTACGTGTAACATGTTTCCTCTCGCTTTCCTGCAATCTGTGGGCGTGAAAAGGGATGGAAGTGCGTAACAAGAAGCCGGGGAAGTGAGCGCTATTTGATTTGACCAATGACCGCGCGCGGTGGTATGAAGTTGGCTGTCAGATTTTGCCAACCCATTTTCCGAGAGGTTGGTACTAGAGATGAGAATATTGGTTGAAATTGTTTAATGGTTATTAGTTATTGGTTAAAAAAAAATCGATAAATTTATTGGTTGAAAATATTAATTAATATTTTTATTCAAGTAATTAATGGTTAGTGGTTGAATATTTTTACTAATGCATATTGAAATTGAACTTTCCTTTATACTTGAACGGGCTTAGGACTGACTAGCATTTATTTTGGTTAGTTATTCAAATATTTTTAACACGTGAGAATATCATTATTCGTCTCGGCATTTGACAGCTTCACAATCTTCACGTTAATCGAAAACAATACAACGCGACGACACGGCTTTTATATTCAAATAACAAAACAAAACTAACCTGTTCAATCAATCAACCGTTAACCTACCGAAATGTTTGTTAAAAATATCACTTGCGTTTGTTTAGAATAAAATATCCCGTTAACAGTAAATGTGTTTTATCGTAAGAGAGATAGAGCATACAATTGAATGCACGTAACGGAATGAATATTTTTAAGAAGTTGAAATGACATTTTTATTCGATAATGTTAATTTTGTTTATCGAATATCATAGTTAGTTTTAGATATTCGTTCATTTTAATGGTTGATGGTAATATTCAACATCTCTAGTTGGTACAATGTTGCATATTACAAAGGTAAAGATATCAGATATTACTTATTTATTTATTAAGCAACGTCAACGACATAGAAAGTCACATTAGGTGATTATTTTTTCTTGAGAGTGGGAAATCATCAAATAACTTCTCCCGCTCTGGGTGGAGCAAGAGGGTGTCAGACTTTTACTGACTAAAACCCACCCGTGTTCCCTCAGTTGCCTGTGTGCCAGGGGCCTCGGTATCTCTTTCGAACAACCCGCACCCCTGGCAGGCATCGGCCCTTGCGGACCCCACCAGTTGTTGCTGACATCTCTGACGGCGCGCGTGGAACGCAACGCGCCGTCGACCCGTGCATATATATATATTTTTTGCTGAACGTGGAGAAATGCCTACTGCGCTACCACGGGGAGATAGCGCAGACTGTAAACCACTAAAACTCCACAGTGTCCTCCAGTGCCGCTTGAGGCAGGAAACGGAAACGCGCGAGCGATCCGCGATTCCGCCGCGTCTGTCCGTCACCGGACCCTCCTCGGAGGGGAATAACCCCTATCACTGGCGCACCAGAACACATGGTACGCCGTGACCACCGCAGGAACCAAATAGCATAAGGGCCCTAGACGACCCCGTGTCTGGCACCCTTGGTCCCCCTGCGACGGGTCAGCACAGTGGCCCCGCCGCCTACCACTTTTCGGCCGCAGGGGATAGATCCTCTCCTGCGGCCCCACCGCGTCCGCCATCAAACGCTGGCGGTCCCGTCCAGGCCACGGAAGGAAAGAGCGCTACTCAGAAGTACCGGCACTCCTCCTCCGCCGCAGCCTGTAACCCTCAGCCGCGATGCCTCCCATTCAACATCGCGGCCCGCCTCAGTTGCGATGCACCTCACCGCAACCTACTTTTTGGCCGCTACGTCGTCGGCTTGGAGACAAAAAAAAGCCCTGACGAGCGGCCCCACCTTGGGGCACCTTCACCGTGGGGATGACCACGGCTACTGAGCCCCCCGCAACGACAATGCGGGCACCCACTGGGGGGGACATTAGGTGATGACGAATCTTCAGTGCTATGTACCTAAATAAATCACTTATAGGCATGCACAACATTCTTATTAAAAGGTTAAATTTAAACAAAATACTCACATATACAGTAACAAAACTGAATATTGAATAAAATAACAAAGATAAGTATATAAACGATAAAAATAAAATACAAGTATCGTACCAAAGTCTAATTAATCTAAATTAAATCACGCATCATAATTATGTGACAACTGTAACGATCGCAAGTTTTTTTTCGTCAATTGATCGCTAAGCTACGGTTGCCGCGATCGTCGGCGAATGGGTGACCTTCCTTCTTTCTTTTAACCATGATGATGAATTGACAATCTTTATAGACCAGGACCACTTCATGCATCGGAAACCACGTTAGGCTATTGATCCCGACTGTCATTCATGGTGGATCTTTGACAGTGGTTACGAGTCGTCAGTAGCCCAAAATTTTGAAAACCATTCTTGCCTCTTGGTATGACTGGTTTTCAAAATTACACACTAAGGGGTATGGTATTATCTAGTAACTGGGTTGATAGGCAGTGGCTCCATGTAAAACACTGGTCAGCTGCATCTGGTTAGACTAGAAGCCGGAAAATGTTGACCGTTACGACACATCTTATTTTATTTTGTTAATGTCGCTCCGGCGGTGGCGGTTTGTAGCGCTTTGTGAGTGCATCGTGCCCTGCGGGGTACGAGCCTCGGCTCAGAGAGTCACTGTTGGGGGGGGCAGCAAGTGGGGACAGGCTGGATCAAACAATTTTCTTATTATTAAATCATGGGGATTTTAACTCTACTTGCTCAGCTTCGGCGCGGACTGGCACTTCTGCGGGCAAGGGACGGTTGGGGGGGATTTCGTTTACTCGGGGTCTTCGCGGGGCGCGAGGACCTCGGCGGCGAGGTCGGAAGGACGGTTGTCTGTTTTTGTGTGCTGTGCTGGTGGCCCTACTGCTTTCTTGAAGGAGAGTGATGGGGTCATCAGGGTCGGAAAGAAATGCATCGTGCACGAATCAATGTACTTATATAGATAAACGATAAGAACAGGTTTTTCTGAGCTCCTGTTGTTTTCGTTTTATTCTGTTTTTGTAAGTTTTTAAGATGTGTTTATTTAAAAGTATAAACATATTTATTTACCTATGTTGAAACTGTTTTACTCTTCGTCACTTGTCCCTAAAGGTTTATTAGAAAACCAGCGTCATACGTCAGAAAACGTTAGAAAATTTGGATTTTCGCTACCCTTGAGCGTCTACCTTAATTACTTAGTAGTGATTACGGGATATTCGTCTATATGCGTCTTATGCATGTAATCTTGAATTCTTAAGCAGTTGTTTGTTTAGCCGAAGTAAACAACATGTTTTCAAAAATAACGAGGTTATCAATTCAAGATGTTTAAATATATATTTTTTATGTACTATGTTCGGACATAACTCCGTCATGTATTTGGATTTGCAAAAAATTATTTTATGGTCGAAAGTTGTTTATTCCGAAATGGTCCCATTTAAATTTCATATAGATCTGATGATGAGTTTCGGAGACAGACAACGGAACTCTTCAAAAAATGACAACAAATCAACCGCGATTGCTGCAATCGCATAAATATGCATTGTTATGACCCCAAGGATGGACCTTATACAATTAAAATAAAGTTTATTTTGGATTGATTGTATTCACTATTTCGTTCTAGAAAGTACTTCGCTACTCAATTAGTGATGTAGTCGGGTCGGATGTTGCTTTTATCGATGGATATCGATAAAAGAAAATTAGTCATTTAATATTTATTACAAAATAACATTACAATACAAATGGTTCATACACAAAATTTATTTTAAGAAGTGTATTAGGTTGCATAGATGCTTTGTAGCAAAAATGTAGCCAAACTTTTACATAATAACGTAATTATTATAATTATTTAATTTTGAAATAATAAGTACTACGTCATTCTACCTACAGTTTTATTACTAAACTATCAACAAGACTTACCCGATTTTTTGTTTAATTCGAATAAGTATATCGATATCGATAATGTAATTCAAAATTCCATGTATGCTGCACTGGTGCGACCTTGGTCGAATAGCACTAGATATCGACCTATGACGCGAATGTCAACCTTATGGTTAACATAATTAAATTTAAAATTGCGACCACTGACAATACTGCCATCTATGGTCGAGTAGCGGAATTTACTCGATAACCGAATCTAATTTCACTATAAATTACTAAACGTTGTAAATACTTTCTGAGCTAAAGCAAAATAAATCCTATCTTTAGAGCATGGAGGTTTATTTCCAGACGTAGGATCTGTGGCTTATGCTAGTTTTGACTAAAAGTAAAACGACAAATCAAACGAATTGTTTATTTGTAGTGCATTATACGATTATCGGTTTATTTGTGTCAGTGACGACGTCGCGACAACGGTTCCTATAGTCATGAGTAAAACAAATATTGTAAGGATGAAGTACCTACATTTTATTACGAAATAAGAATTAAATGATTCCCAGTAATTACATATACATTTATGCGTAGGTAGCTTGAGGAACTCCCCATATATCAGATATTGTGGCGTGCCGTTTTTAAATTAACGCCATCTAGCAGGCAATTAACGTTAATTCATAAAATCAACGAAGTATTTTTCGATGGCTACGTACCTACTATGGGGGAATATTTCCCTTTAAGTAGTTATCTACTTGTGAATACTTATTATTTTTGTATGGTTTAATTTCGAATGGGCCCAGTACGTACAGGTTTAGTTAACTTCGTAGAAGTGTTTTTGCTTTACAATGTACGCAACTAATGTATTTTTTTTTAATAAATAAGTAGGTAGGGTTACTTGCGTAATTTTTTACGACGATTTTTTGGCAAAAACTTTATTTCCTTTATAGAATAGGCAGTATTCAACTAGAACAAAAAAGAAGAACCTATAGAACCAATTGAAATAATATAATAGTTACCGTTTTCCTCGATACATAATATTAAATATGTATCTAATATAAACTCATCTTAGTACTTACCAACGTATTTATCTTTATATGTACATATTATTCTCGCAAAATAACATTTGTACAACTAAACCGCATTCAAAAACTTATTACGTAAGCATACCTAAGTAGATGCAAGAAACATTCGGAAGTTTACTAATCGTATTTTACTCAATGAACGCGTTAGAACTAGGGCATCGGAACCGGTTTTCCCGGTTCCATAAGAACCGGGAATTCCCGGTTCTGAAGGTCCCTGAAAGAACCGGTTCTGTAAATCGGAGAACCGGTCCTTTCGATTCTTTCGGTTCTTTCTTAAAATAAATTTAGAAATACATCTCTTTATGCTAAATTTCAAGTTATTATCATATCATACAATAACGAATCGCCACTAGAATCTTTGCCACCACAATCTTTTAGATATCATCAGCTCATATTTAATGTACGAAAAGTGGTAAAAAAAATCGAAAAGTCACCGACTATTTAATGACGTCCTTCAAAAGCATGTTAAAGCTGATTTTGGACAAGACTATTCTCTGCTTTTAGATAGAAAGACTCGCTGGAGCCGCATTGCCACCATGTTAAGCCGTTTTCTAAAATTAAAAACATCTATCACAATTTTAAACATCGATATTCTGTTTACTGACGACGACTGGAGACACATACACGAAGTAAATAATATATTGGATATTATAAAAACTGTCGCGGAGGCGCTATGTCACCATGATGCAATATTGCAATTGCAATTGTAACATCTGATATTTCCCTCAAATTTGCAACAAAAATATTGCATGAAATGAACACTCATCTGAGCAATAGAATGGTGGCTGTATTGCGTAAACAATATGCAAAACGACGAATAGTCCAAGCAGCAATATTGCAATATTTGACCAACCCGGAGAAGTATTTTGAAAATATTGAAAATGAAGATAAAACAGTCTTTTTACGGCCTACGAGTGATGAGATGCTGCGGGAAATCGTAAATCTCACTCAACGCACAAGAAAGTGTACCTCTTGTGGGTATGCCTGATTTCAGAAGACACGATGACTTACAAATATCTTCTTTAACAAATGTAGAGGAACTTAATAAGGAAATATGTTAAGCTATTGCTTCTGCTCCTGAATCGACATCAAATGACCTAAATACTACAGTGAGGGTAGAAATGGGTCTGTTTGAGAATGGTCAGAGACAGCGAATGTTGTCTTCCGCATAGTCTGCAATAGACTCCGTTCTTCGTTAACCGACAAAACCTTAGACGCACTTATTTTTTTTACGTTCCTTTTATTTAGCAAATAAAAAAGACCCAATAATGCTCAATATAATCATTAATTTAATTTTATTGTCTTTTTTTTAAATCATTTATTTACTACTTTTATCAAGCACTCAAGTTGTTGTTACCTTACCAAGCTTGTTGATTTATTTTGAGTTGATTTTAATTTAATTTTTTTATTTCCTATTTCTAGCGTGTAAGATTGTTAAATTAATGGGAATTTAATTTCAATTATTTCAAAGTTACTTTTTGGTCTCGGTGGTGAATTATAAACAACTACGAAAAGACTGATTTAAAGAACTGATTATTGCTAACTAATACTTAAAAACGATTTTGTAATTTTGAGTAGGTATAATAAAAAAAATTATAAATATTGTAATTTCCAATAGAGAGTGTTTTATTAAGATCCATTCTCCTTTATTCGTTTTGTTATTAGAAAATCTGTATAAAAGATAGCATAGCTTATCAACTGGAATTTATCAAAAAACCGAAAAAACTGGGTACCCGGTTCCGTCTTGCGTTTAGAACCGAAAGAACCGGTTCCTAAAATAGGGCCGGTTCTCGATGCCCTAGTTAGAACAGAAAAACAAGAAATAGTCAAAAAAAAAAAAACAAGAAAAAACAAGAAGTAGTAGTAACAAGAATCGTCGCATAATTGAAAATAAACCACAGTTGAATGACTATAGAGTTGTTTATTGTGTACTCTTTTTACGTATTTATTACTTTTTCCGTTTAAAGCGCACACGGAATAGTTTAATGAGCAAGTTCCGCTACCCGCCGCTAGATGTCACTATAATTCATCAAAGCTGTATTTCGTTAAGCTTAAGATTTATACACGGTTAATTTTAGGTCGTTCTGGAACCGAAAGCCATGAACTCAGTCTTCGAACTCGAATCGATTGGGACTAATTTTTCAATAAATAACAATAAAAAAAATCACGAAAACTTAAATTTATTGTTTTTTTTTGTGAAATAATGAGAACTCAAAGTAACGCTTCCTTGCCATCAATGAATTTATGCGTGTGTTATGTATGTAAAAATATGAAAAGCGAATTCAGACTTTATTTCTTAACAGTAAAGGGTAAAAATATAAATTACACCAAACTAGGTAAGTAGGTCCGCAGTTTACTAAAATTATTCTTAGAAACCTATTGTCTCGTGTTCGACCGGCCTTTACAAGAATGCACAACCGAATTTCGCGGTTAAAATTATAACAATAAGATCTTAATTCGGTTCAATATTTTCATAGAAAAGGGCACCTCCAACTAATAATGAACTCTATGTCACAGATTTAACGATTCATTTTTCTGTTTGAATTGCCTGCCTTTGTGAAGCCGCCGCAAGCATTGTCGCATAAAAAATATTTTAGGCACATTTAGTATTTATCATATGGTTGGTTTTTTTTCGGGTTGGGAAATCATCAAATGACTTCTCCCGCTCTGGGTGGAGCGGTAGGGCGTGTCAGACTTTTACTGACTAAAACCCACCCATGTTCCCTCAGTTGTCTGTGTGCCAGGGGCCGCGGTATCTCTTTCGAACAACCCGCACCCCAGGCAGGCATCGGACCTTGCGGGCCCCACCAGTTGGTGTTGACATCTCTTTGAGGCGCGCGTGGAACACAACGCGCCGTCGACCCGGGCTTGGTCCTTACCGGACAGCGAGCTACCCATTACTCGCCGTCCGCAAGCCCGCGCCTACGGTGGCCGGGAATCGGCCTGGGATTCCCGACACCCAGGGCGTCTCCTGCGAAGGCTGCAGCCACGAGGGCACATGTACTGCCTCTCCCTCACGTGCGCCGCCTCCCTCTCTGCGAGCATCACTGCTTCGCTGAAGGAGGTGACGGCTAACCATGTACTCTCGCTCCGTACCATGGCCTGGATCAGGGCCGGACGCGAGAGATCGCCGCCGCCGATCGCCTCCACGAGGACAAGGCGGTGCTACGCCCAAGCCGGGCAGACCTCGATCGTATGCTCCACCGTGTCCTCAGGGCCATCTTCGCAATGGAAACACCCGGGCGTTTCCTCCCGCCTTATGCGAAACAGGAACCTCCCGAAACAGCCGTGTCCGGTGAGGACCTGTGTCAGGCGGAAGGTTCCCGTGTTATGATGATTTCTGATAAAATTACGATGTTAATTTGCACGATATTTTGCTTGTTTCTTGCTGAATAGACAAGTACTTAATCTAACAGCAGTATTTTTTTGGGAATCCTACTGAACATTTGCATAATATTTAAACTCAAACTTCCTATCGCGCGGAGGTCAAAGGCCGTTTTGTGCAATCGAACATTCAAAGATCTTTTAAAAATAGTTTTATTATGAAATATACCTAGAATTTTATTTAATTATGAGTACGATTTATGTACATACCATTAAATACACCAGGATACACTTAATTCACTGTGAAACACTCAACACAATCAAACTTCACATAACAATGACGTCACTGAGCAACGGTTTGTTTACGTAACACTTTTTATCGAAAAAACAGTCTTTAAGATGCTATTTGATGCAAATATTATCTAAAACGATGTAATAACTACTTATAAATGAATATTTATCCACTTCACGTCGAATATGCACAAAAAATAAGAAAAAACACTAAATAACTAGAGAGCCTAACAAGATAACGCTCTGTCGACGCGCGCGTTCGAAGCGTCACTGTCAACTATTTTTATAAATTTTGCCACAGAACTTTTACGCGTTTGAATGGTGTAGTTTACGAAAGACTGGCTATCGGCCCATAGAGTTAAATCATCGCAGACGAAATTAAACCTTATTTATATGGAGTATTAAGATAAAAACCGCTTGCTTCTGGGTGGTACGATATCGTAACAGCCGGGCTTGAAGGGTGCTCGACTTACTGGTACGATATCGTAGCAGCCGGACGATAGCGGTAAAATACAACTCCCAAGCCTACTCGTCGTGACTAGTTGAATAGGTGCGAGTACCTAATAGGTGATTCGTGATGCGAGAGTGGTGAATTAAATGTCAATTAATTTCTCACGTTTACGAGATGTGATAGTGGTAAACACCGTGCCGTGCTTTCGATACGAGATGATGGAGGTAAATGAACTTACACCAACCTAAATCGTACCTGAAATGAAATACCTACTTGTAGGTACACATGGCTACACCTCAAGTTATAAATTTCCAGTATAAGCTGATCTCACATTGAATAGGATTTCCGTACAGTGCAAGATCAGCGTAAACTGGAAATGTATAGCTTGATGTGTAGCCGTGCGTACCTACTTACTTGCAGCCGATTATTCGTCCGACGTCCGTTGACCCACCGCGGGCGCGCTGAACTGACGCACACGCACAGCTGTGCCGCGCTACGTCATCACCGAGCAGATCGCGTACGATCTTGCGTTTATGAATGAAATAGTGGAAGCGCTACTAAAATTTAACTCGAATGACAGACAAAAAGTGATAAATTTCTAACTTCGTTATTAGATGTCTTAAAACAAAAATAACAATGCCATTAGTGACTGTTACTCGTCTGGAGTTACTGTGTTTCGGCTCCAGAACGATGTAAAAATAAACGTGTATTTGCGTAACGAGGTCATTACTATTTCTCCTCCTATTGGGATGTACCACTATCGTTTACTTATTTATCGACATTCCGTTTTATTTTTAAGCAAAATACAGCAACAGCTAGAGTCAATAAATATTACTATCTTATGTTTGAAATCAAGTGTTTATATAAATATATTCTAATACATACTTACGATTTATAGAAAGTATATTTAAGATTTGTTATGTTAAACTAATGATCCGATTTTGAAAACTATTCTATTCATAAAAACATACAGTTGTGGAGTTTCTTTCTATCTTATGCGATAGATATGAAACTACGGGATTAATTACTACGGGTAAACTAAAACCGCACACAGGGTTAAATTTTTCCCGATATAGCATAGAACAAAGAGAACATTGTAAGTTCAAAAATATCGATAACTCATTATCGATAACGGTAATCTCTAATTGAGTAGCTGACTGTAACATGCGCATTGTTGGAATCTTCGAGAACAATATGTTTGAGTTTAAAAGAAAGTAGGACTTTAAAATGAGTAGGATAAAGTCAACTTTTACTTGTCTTGTTTAGTAACGCGTTGTTGCGTCGCCAACTAGCGGTCAATAGTCGAACTCTAGCTATATTTTGCTTGTAATAATAATTATTCTCGGGGAATATTACCGAATTTTACTCAAACATCCCGAATGATTCGCGAATATTACGACGGGAATAATACGGAATATTTCCCTCCAGCAACTCTAGTGGAGACCTACTTCAGTAATGTAGGTTTATGATTGTGAATGATATTTTGAAGGTACATTTTGACCATTTGGAAACTGATATATTGTTTTAGTCCAATCAGCAATTATTATGCTTTGTTGCTTCAATACTTCCTTCCATTGATTACAGATCACAATAGAGCACCACTGCCAATGGTGGAATGGCGGGACCCCGTGGAGGAAGATATTGAGAGGAACCTGGAGTCAGTCAGCAAAATCACAGGCACTGGCAACAACGGCAGTATTCCTGCGGTGCAGATTTATGAGGTAACAAGCCATGCAAGCAAGCTACGGTTGCTGCGGTCGGTCCGTGAATTGGTGACCAAGACCCCTCCGTGCCTCGGAAAGCAGGTTGAGCCGTTGGTCTCGGCGGTCATTCGTGGGTCTTTGACAGTCGTTACGGGTCGTCAGAAGCCCGAAAGTCTAACAACCAGTCTTGCCAAGGGGTATCGTGTTACCCTCTACAGTAGAATCTGACTAATCCGGCACTTCAATAGACCGATACGTCCAATAATCCGGCACCCTCCGCCCACGCCTCTCTCGCCACAAGTTGGATAAAAACAGACCTTAATCAAAGATTATTTTAAAAACTATGTAATTCATTATTTGTAAGATAGGTTACAGTAAAAAAAGACGTTTATAACATTAATACAAATATATCATATTCTCTTTATGAAAATCTTTATTTTATTTAAGATGATTTTTTCTATATCATCCAACAATCCGAACGTTCCCATAATGCAGCCTTTGGTTTTAATAGTGGCGGATTAGTGAGATTCTTCTATAACTAGTTTGCGGAGTGCAGATAGGCAGCTGCATCTGGTTAGACTGTTTCGATAGCACAACTAAAACGATAGATATATCTTTCGCACAGGCATTCACAGTGGACCACCACAGTCTTCCAGAAGAACGGCAGAAATACTTAAAGACACTGCGCAATGAAATCAACCAGCAGAGAGAAGCGTTCGACAAAATCAATGTTGAGGTAAGCAATCACGGTTATGCACGACACTTTACCTAAAGGAATAATATAATTCCTCACAATTTAACAGGTTTATTTCGTTGACATTATAATTCCACTGGACCCACCCACCCCACGCAGTAATATTGCAAGGTAGTAATATTTTGACGATTTCACTATAAGTGCAAGCCCGTTAAATTGTGAGACGCTCAATTGGTGCGTTAAATGCCGGATGAAGAAGAGTTGACCAATCAAAACGTACGAAGTCCCCACTACGAACTTGACTCGTAATATATCTATGGTTATCATACAAACAGCGTTCCCGTGAAAAACACTAAAAAAGTCCGTTAAGTTGTAAGAAATTGGAAAGCAGACTTAAAAGCTATAAATGCATCGGTATGTTCCGCATGTCGGCGGCATATTATGCTTTAAGGCCCTGGTAACTTTAAATAATGTCGTTATGAGCGATAATAGTTCTTATTGCAATCCGATACGGGTTAAAATCTGTTGTAATGAATTCAAATAATAAATGAGCAAACGTACGTCGTAAAAGTGCAAATAAAATCGTATAAAATTAGATATTAACTATTTAATAAAAAAATAATCCATCACTGGATGCAGTTTGGCATTTGGAATTTTATGGTATATTTTTAATTATAATTATTATTGTTATTGAAGGGACAAACCGATTTTAAAGATAATTAAGACTTTGATGATTATTTGATGCATTAAAGTGTGTTTTATTATGTTTTGAGTTCCATCACTGTATGCAAAATAAACTTGAAAATACCATATATTTTTTTGGCTTTCAAAATTATTTACGGTTAAAGAGATACACTGGTTTAAAAAACCACCTTTTTGATCGTTTTCAAGAAATCTCCGCCTTAAGAGAACTCAGAGCAGAAATTAGCATTGAGCAATTGAAAATGGTATATTTTGCGTTGGCAAAATCAAAAATTAGATATGTTTTGGGGAAAAAGTTATGACTATATGATAATAGGTATCAAAAGAGCTTTTATGTTCAAAAACGCGCAATTCGCACATTAGTCCGTATCCCGCAAAGACAGAGTTGCCTCGAACATTTTAAAAACCTGCTTATACTTACAGTGCCGAGCATTTGTGTATTTGTACTTCTAAGTAACATGGCCAAATATATACATGAATATGAGACAGCAGAAGAACGACAGATTAGAGAAGGCACACGTAGACAAGACATTAACCGGTACAAGGTACAGGCTAATTTTAATATTGTGAAGCACAGTCCCAGATTGATATCTATCAATCGGTTTTAATATTTAATAAGTTGCCTCTCGATATAAAGCTCTTTTAAAAACCAACTTAAAAGTTTCCTGATACATAAGTGTCTTTGTGCTGTTCAAGATCTATAATGAAATTCCTATTTATGTTGTATTTATGCATTGTTGTAATATTTCACGTGGTTTTTGCCTTATTTCATTTAATTTTCTTTTTTTAAAACCATGTAATTTCAAATACAATTTATTGTTCATGAATAAACAAACAAATGGAGGCGGTTGACAAAGTTTCGTGCAATTATAATTTCACTAGTGAAGTTATAATATCACTTGTTTGACAATATCCCTACGATATTTTTAATAATAAATATACCTGGGCGTGATGTCGTGTATACCTACTACACATACCTACGCAACATCACGCCTGTATACCCCAAAACGTTAGGCAGAGCCTGCAAAGGTGCAGTTAGTACACCCACGTTTTACAAGTCCCATGTAACAGAGAAACAAACCCAAGAGTCTAGTGGTCACAAGCCCTTCTGCTCAGCAGTAGCGCTTGTGGCCACTAGACCATAACGAGGCAGACAATCAATCAGGAGATCTAAAAAGGCCACTATGGCAGAAGCATAAAAGGATCGTAATTATGAATCATATACAAAATCGTAAGATGGTCTTAAACAGACAATTCATAATATTAACTGCGTGCAATTCTTATCACGCAATTCATCTGTTTGAAAATTTTATATGGAAATTCGTTAAATGGTCCACAAATATTGAATTGCTATATTGAAGTTTAATGCCAATAGCAGATAGCAGAATCATAACATTTTGAATTAGCCTATAATGTGGTCACTACTGGAATTTAGACCCATCTCTATGAGAAGGACCGAGCCCCCACGAGCAGCAAAGCTGTCACCAAAGAAGTGAAAAACAGGAGAAGTGGCAAGGAGACGTGTCTGTGTCCACGCGTCTTAATCAAAATGAAAAGAAGGAAAAATAGATTTATTTGTCATAGAAACGCGTGTATACAAAAAGATAAGAGCACAAATAAAAAACATGAAAACAACACAAATTTATTCTTAAGAACACAGATCATAAATAGTTGGCAACTGCACGCCGCCACCGTGACCAGAAGGCTTCCACTCAGCATGATGCTGTGTTATGGGACTCACAGCACACAGCGCTGATTTTCAGTGGTCACCCTAAAACGACGTACGAACGCTATATCTATGCCTGCCACCATTTGTGATTAGTTATTATCTATTTTCACCACGTCATGACATATATAGGGTGACTGGAAATTCGCGATGGGCGTTGAATCAACGAACTAGTTGATTCAATCGTTGATCTCCTATCAACGTATTAATGTTAACTGTTTATGAATCAACTAGTTGAATTTGTCAACGACGTTTATGAATTTAACTCGTTTAATAATCAAATAAACTAAATTTGCAAACGTACCTAACGAACTGAGCAAAAAACTTACGTTGAAAACACCATCATAGATTCCGAGCGAAGGCGACGGTCATGTCGTAGAATTTGAACTCTAAGTAACGCAAGAGTTGATTTTTGAAATTTATATATTTTAAAAAAAGTTTACCAATATGTGAATCGTTGAACGTCGCAGCGTTGGATGAAAACTGTTCAATTAATTAACGGCTTACGTTGCAAGTCGACATTAGTTGCACGTTAAAAAACTCGTTGACGAACGTAAACCAACGTCAGGCGCGAGCGCGTCCCGTACGGTGGTTAAATTAATGACAAAAGAATAATGCATGGTAAAAGTGTTTTTTTTTGTTTGTAGGTAACTAAATTATATTACAGCCGATGGTGTCATATATTCTTGTTAGGTACTCAATATTCTATTGGGGTGATTGGGGACATTAGCGCATGTTAAATAAAAAAAAAATCGTTTCTTCGGGAAAGTTGTATGTTATGATGACTACAATCATATATTTAAATATCGGCCACTAATTACCAGTCTCCCTATACAGGAAAAGCTTTTTATCCAGTGCGCAAACTGTAACCATGAATTCAGCATAAGTATCATTCTAGCGCAGAAATTTTTCGTCGGATATACAAAAAAAAATTGGTTGCCTGTAAAGTCGGTATACGGGCGAAAGTTTTACGTGACAACGACTTTGAGTGGTAAAATAATTTTAATGTGAATATTCATTCGTATAGTAGGAAGAAGGATGAAATAATAGTAACAATTTAAAACATTTATTTATACAAAGAATTATATTTAAAACATTAATTTATACAAAGAATCTCGCACTGAATTTCATATTAACAAAATTTTATTTTTACCTTTACACATACATACGTATTTATATACAAATATACATACAATAACTTGCACTTTTTATGTCTGTCTCTCTCGCTCTTAGGCGGGCTAACCATGCCCGAGTGGAAGGGACGCGTGCCTCTCACTCGCTCTCATTGTGAGCGCATAACGTGAGCGGAGCGTAACGCAGTTTCTTGAAGTGTCACCCAGCAAACCAATTTATAAGACGTTGTCACGTCAAAAATCAGCTGTTTCATAGAAAACTGTAATACCTACGCGGTCAAAATGTATGGAACAGCTGATTTATTTTTGTACTAGCTTTTGCCAGCGGCTTCGCTCGCGTGAAGGTCGGTGTATTATACATATAAACCTTCCTCTTGAATCACTCTATCTATTAAAAACACCCGCATCAAAATCCGTTCCGTAGTTTTAAAGATTTAAGCATACATAGGGATATAGGGACAGAGAAAGCGACTTTGTTTTATACTATGTAGTGATTACCGTCGAAAAATTTCTGCGCTGAATGATATGTTGAATTTATGGTTACAGTTTGCGCACTGGATAAAACTTATTCTGTACGTACATAGCCGGTCTAACCAAGCAAGGTGTGTCGTGCTACCCAGTAACTGGATTGTGGAGATCAGATAGGCAACCGCTCCTTCCGCTGCATCTGCTGCACCAGAAAATGGTTTGGCAGATAATGTCATGAGCTTAATTCTCATAGTGTAATTCGTATCGATACAACAAAAGAAGATCTGTAACGTCATATAATTTCTCATGTCTGCAGAACGACCCTACAATTCTGACTGGGTTACTCTTCGAGTGGCTCGAGGGTCTGAAGCAGCCAGTGTTGGACAGAGAAGATCTGTCCCTCATCGTTGGAAGAGCATACAACGTGGAGTCGTGTGTGCTTGCCTTGACAATGGTAACATTATAACGTTACTTATAGTTTTATGGTCACTAAAGATTATTGACTTTGTATTGGAACTATTTTATTTCATTTAATTTCGGTGTGTGTGAAAGAGACACTCTTAGAAGCCGAACTTTTTCTAAACCTCGATATGTCATATAAAAAGGGCCGGGTACTGTCTAAAATATCACATGAATAGCTATTCACAACCGCCCGATATGATTCCACGCCAATTCGACCATCAATCAATCATAAATCTAGAACTCGAAAATTGTGTCCGTTAACATCAAATAGACGACCGCTATATTCTTTCGAAAGCTATGTGCTGTCGGGGGCAAGGCTTAGTAATTGAAAATGTGTCATTTTCGATTCGATAACCTGTAGAATGGTTATGAATAGCTATCTATGCTGATGTGACCCCTACTGAGGTGAAACGGGGAGATTTTCTGCTCAGGTCCAGCCGTTGAAGGAGACATCTATCCCAATAGATATTACATACGCATAATTGTGGGTTTCAAAACTTGTTCTAGACGTGTTAAACTCAAATTTACTTCCAGGAAGACATAATGCTCCTAGAGTACCTCCTCCGCTTCGTGACCCGTCTGCGTCCCCTCGCTGCCAACAAGAAAGTGGACATACTGAAGCGACTGCTCGCCTCCCTGACGCATCAGACTGTCAGCGTCAATGGCCGATGTCTTCCTACACACAAGGTTGGTTTAGAACTACTAATAACTAAGCGACAAACTAGAATATTTTTCCCTCGCTGCCATTTTAAAAGTAGACATACTGAAAAATCTGCTCGCTTCAATGACGCATCAGACTGTCGGCGTCAACAGCCGATGTGAATATCGTTGGAAGCGTCTTGATTGTTATAGGCTATGTGACATCACATTGAATTGAATATGCACTAACAAATATTTTTGAATAATGCCGTGATGGCGGCGTTATTGAAAAATATTTATTTTAGCCGTGATGGCGGGAGGGGCTTGTGGCTAAGTAATATTAGCCGTACGGATCGATCGATCAGGTTAAGCTAAGCTTGCCGCGGTTGGTCCGTGGATGGGTGACCATCTTAACATACCAAGACCTCTCCGTGCCTCGGAAAGCACGTTAAGCCGTTGGTCCCGGCGTCATTTGTAGATCTTTGACAGTCGTTACGGGTCGTCAGAAGCCCGAAAGTCTGACAACCAGTCTTTCCAAGGGGTATCGTAATACCCAGTAACTGGGTTGTGGAGGTCAGATAGGCAGTCGCTCCATGTAAAATACTGGTATTCAGCTGCATCCGGTTAGACTGGAAGCCGACCCCAATATATTTGGGAAAAGGCTAGGCAGATGATGAATGCCGTGATGGTGGGTATCACATAAGAGGGCTTAATTAGCACATTTCAAAAATAAAATATATTGTGAGCTAGCACCAAAATGTTTATAATAAAAAGTAAGTAGAAAAACTAAAACCCGACTACTGAAAAATCTAACTATAATTTTTTTAGAGAAACGAGTCATCGCCAATGCAGCACTTGCCCGAGACTTAGGCATTACTGAGAGCTTGGGAATATGAATCCGTACCTTCCAGAAAAAAAAAAGTTTTTGCATAATGTTTTTAATAATATGCTTCCGCACCCTCTCCAGGACTTCCAAAGACTACGCGACGGCACGAGCAGCCAGGTAGTAAACTTCATGCTGCGGATGATAGTGGAACTGCAGAAGGACATGATGAAGCCTGGCAGGGACGACGCCGATGTGGTGGTGCCCCAGAGAAGGTTCAGAATAAAGGCTTGGAAATAAAGTTGTATTTTGATTGATTTATCCTTCACTTAAAACAAATGAATGTAAGAAATCTTTACCTTCACCTCCCTACTTAATAAAACACATTGTTGAGAATATTCCTATTACAAATTGTAAGATATCTAAGTACGAGTATTTGTGCCACCCGGCAGGGACATCGATATGCAACCTGTTACTATGGACCAGTACATGATTCTGAACCCCCAGCAATGACATTATAATAATAATAACTTTAACTTTATTTTCATAGACAAGTACAGATTTAACATGTTTTATACAAGGTAAGTTTTTAGCCACCGTTTAAATTTTTCAGGGTGATAGTACCCGTGAAATTGGACAACTTTCTCCAAAGAACATGGGTCGAAATATGAAAAAAAAATCGGATCTCCTATACAAAATCGATCAGCTTAGATTTTGCATGGGAGGTCAGATTTTTTTTTGCAATGCAATATAAATCTAGGAACTGAAAACTGTACACAATATGAAAAACCCTGCTTCTCAAACAAGGTAACCTGTGTCTTGAGAGACAGTGATTCAGCTTAGAATGTGATGCTATAAGTATAAAATAGTAGACTGTGTCGATCTACCTGAGCGATTGAATATAATAAAGCTAATGTAAGTATATATTTACGTGACATTTTTCGACGATAATTAAAAAAAAAACTGTTACATTTATTTTAATCGCGTAGGCAATGCAGCTTAGAAAATGTAGTCAACAATCTTGTGCTGAATTCATGGTTTTAGCCTGTATAAAATTTTATCATAATCTACTCCGGCTACACCCCCAGACGAACACGCTCATGGTTTCAAATGCTACGATCTAGCTCAGACATTCTCAAACTCAAAACTCAAACTCAAAGCATTTATCACTACATAGTATAAAACAAAGTCGCTTTCTCTGTCCCTATATCCCTATTAGGGCTTTCAAATACCGGATTTATTCAATACCGGTATCAATACCGGTACCGGGAAAGTCCGAAAAAACCGTGATCCCGGTATCAATACCAGTAATTCGGTATTGAACGCAAGTTCAATTAGGGAATTAATAAAACCAATAAAATAAGTGCTTTTTATTTTCAAATCAGTCTTTATTGTTCTTATTTATTAAAAATAATAAAATATATGCTTTTTATACATAGCTCTCTTAACAATATGGTATTGGTTGATTATTTAGGAAGGACTAGGAATTAGGAACATAGTGAAAACTAAAACTTAATCTAGTCTTTTTGCAGGAAGGCATTTCACATAGACTTTGTATAGTACAATTGCAAAAAATATAAATTTCTTCTTACTATCCATATGTCATTATGTCTCATGTAAAAATCAACAAAGGTATCATTATTTGTAGAAATGTAAGTAAGTAAAGTATAGCTTAACTAGCTAGCAATAATTTTGGTAATCATTTTAGTAACATTATTAATAATTGTGGAATAAAAAACCAATCAAAAATCTAAAACTAAACAAGTAACATAATAAATCAAGCGTTAATATCAAATTCTGAAAAACATTTGATATTAACGCTTGATTTATTATGTTACTTGTTTAGTTTTAGATTTTTGATTAGTTTTTTATTCCACAAAAAATGTTAATGTATATACATTAACATTTTTTTACTATTTTTTAAGGAATGAGTTGCCAACGTTATTAGAAAATATTCCAGAAGACGTGCGGCAAGCAATGTGGTTACAAAATGATGGTTGCCCCGCTCACTATGCAACGGCAGTAAGGGCGCAACTCAATGAAACTTACCCTGACAGATGGATCGGCCGATTAGGACCAATTTTGTGGCCTCCGCGATCTCCGGATTTAAATCCCTTAGATTTTTTTTTATTGGGGATGTTTAAAAGACAACGTTTACAAACAACAAATAACGTCGGAAGAAGAATTACGTCAGCGCATCCAATCTGCTGTATCAGAAATAAACAACAGCCATTTTGTCCGTCGGATAAGAGCTTCCTTTATTAGGAGGTGCAGACTTTGCATTCTCGTAGTCAGTCTGAACATTTAGTGTAAAAACAAAATAAACGATTTATTTAATATTTTTTTTAAATTTAACCTCCTAATTTTTTTCATACGCTGAGATACCTAAACATTTTTAAGAAAATAGTTGAATTGTGCACACTTTTTCAAATTTTATTTTATTTCGTAATTTTGCACCTTTGTCAGATTCATAGCAATATCTTTGTAACGACAAAGACTAGGCGTAAGTTTTATACCAATTTGCAAACCTTAGTAATTTTACAAGTTTTTAAAATAATGGTACACTTTGGTGTCATACATTTTTTTTACAGGAGAATTTTTCCAATTCTGGTCTTTTCATCGAACAAAACTTTTCAATTCAAGATTTTTTTTCTAAGGCAAATAAAATGTTATTTAAAAAAATGGTATCTTATAACATTAGTAAACTATTCAGAAATGTTTGACAAAAATCACACATAAATATGATACCATTTGCAGCAACAGCATTAAAAACACTGAATGCTGGTACAGAAAATAGTAAAAATCGAAAAAAAAAAGAATATCTTGGTTACCTTATCGGTTTTTTTTACTGTTCAAATTAGTTGTTGGAAATGAGGTAAGCTACCTACCCGTTACGTTTGATCCATTATTTACGGGACATCCTGTATAAATAACAAAATAATACAGAAAGTTTTAATACAAATTTCTGAACTTTAAACGTTTTATTTTATTTTATTTTGAAAGTGAGATCGCTAAAAGGAGCTTTGCTTTTGAATCAGACAGCGAACTTCTCAGCTTGTTACATACATGTAGTCACAAGTTAACACTACAAACTATCAAAGTCTACATACGCGTTATCCCGTCGACTCTGCAAAACTGACTGACAATAACAAAAATGACATAAGTACATCTTGATTTTGGGCTTTTTCTCAGGCGGGGCGCTTGCGCTGATGAAAACAAGTGTGAGAATAAGATCACATAATTTTCAGATCGAATGTTTGTAATACCGTAATCACGGTATTGGGGCGTCAATACCGGTATTGTAAAAGGCCAAAATAAAATCCGTGATCACGGTATTACGGGATCCTGGAATACCGGTATTGAAAGCCCTAATCCCTATGTATGCTTAAATCTTTAAAACTACGCAACGCATTTTGATGCGGGTTTTTTTAATAGATAGAGTGATTCAAGAGGAAGGTTTATATGTATAATACACCGACCTCCACGCGGGCGAAGCCGCTGGCAAAAGCTAGTTTCAAATAAACCAATTACAGGCACTTTTGAATTGTCAAGGTCGGTGATTTAGAAAGATGAAGCTAGTTACCCATTCCAAAGCGTAGGTACCTATGGAGAAGAACGGGCAAGAAGCTCCATGAACACTCTTTTAAAATCATGGTATTGTTACATCATTATTTTGAAATTATCAATGTGAGAACGATGTAAAAAGACGTGCACATTAAAGCGTCCTTAATTAAAACAAAAATAAAATAACAATTCAGAAATTAAAATAAGCCGTGGGAGCTAGGAGATGACCAGTCCCTACTGGCGGCGCCCCACACTGGTCCCAAATTTAAAAAAAGTGGACATTGATAGTAGACCGCTGATATTTTTTTTTATTGTTGATATAATGATAACAGATAAGGCAAAAAAATATTATTGTCCTACTTCAAATACTTTTCTCTATAAAAAATATTTCTTTTTTTTTGTATGGGAGTGATTACATTTTACTCAATTTCTCAAAAACCTTAAGCGATGTCGAGATGGCATTCACATATGTTAGAAAACTAATAATTCTGAGTATTTGGCTCGAAGAAACTTATTGCTTATCTCTGCGTACTTTCGAGATAATAGTGACAGAAAATAACAATTTTTTTAAATGTTAATTGTTCGCTTTTTTTTAATCATAGCCTTACTCATATCGCAATAGGTCCGCTGGCCAGCAAAATGGAGCTTCGACGCGAGTTTGCCGGGATAACAAGATGGCCGCCTCTCATGACGTAACGTAATACGGTCACGAATCGCGCGCGTACACCTCACTCAGTGTACAACTAAATGTGGTTGCGATAAGACGTGTCCTTATTTTTTCTGTGCGCTTGAAGAAATGCTTGTTGTTTGTTTGTTTTGTTATTGTTGTATTTTGAATCTTTGGATTTTAAAATCAAATAATTTTTGTTTGTCTTTCTTTCGTCGAATTTGTTTTCGTAATTTTTTTTGTTAAAATCAAAGTCACTTTGTCTTTGATATCTTTGATTCTAATTTGTTTTCAATTTTCCTTAAAATTATAATATGTCCGCATTTGTCACCAACTTAGACTTATACGTTGTTCTTAAATCAGGAGGTGGTTTTAAAAATGTCGAATTTTTATTTAATGCCCTTATTGAACGTATTGGTGTTGAATTGTCTTCCGAAGATTTGAGTAATATTAAATTATTTTGTCGTAATTTTTCAAGTAATATCTCAAAAAGATGGTCTGCTTCCAGTAGAGCTCAAAAGACCTTTCTTAACAAAAATTCAGACTGGTTACAATCCCAAATAGTTTGGCCAAAATGTCAAAATATCGATTTAAGCAGCATTTTTAAAGTTGCCGAGGAAGTAATTCCAAATTTCGAAACGCAAGTGGATACTCATCAATTAAGTTATGGTACAAGTAAAAAACCATTTGTTGATATATCTGATAAACAGAAGAAAAGGCGTTCTCTAACACTTCTAGATCACACAGAGGAGGAATTAGTTTATGCTTTATGTGCCAAATTAAAAGAGTCTAAAAAAACAAAATTAGCAGCTATATTAAACGAACTCAGCCAAAACAAGGAAAAATGTGAGATGGTATATGATGTACTATTCGCTAAAAAGACTGACAAACCGTGTTTACCAGATGATAAAACGTTAGCGCTTTACACCTCAACAAATTTGTCAAAATGGCAATATCGAAATTTAAGAACTATTCTTTCTTCAGAGAAAATGTATGGTCTTCCATCCTATCAAAAGCTCCTGGAAGCTAAAAAAACTTGTTATCCTCCAGAGTCAGACATAACTGTAACTGAATCTGATGCTAAGATAAGACTTCAATCGCTTCTAGATTTGACAACTAATAGGATATTAAAAACAATTCAGCACAACTCTGCCGACAAAAAATCGCTAAAACTAATAAGCAAATGGGGTTTTGACGGGTCATCTTCTCAAAGTAATTATAAACAAAAGTCACACTCCGACACTAAAATTGACGATTCTTCAGTTTTCATGATTAGTTTGGTTCCGCTTCGTTTGGAAGAAGAGAGTGGTACTATCTTGTGGCAAAATCCTGCTCCCTCTTCAACAAACTATTGTCGTCCAATTGGCTTTATATTTGCAAAAGAAACAAATGAATTGATAAAGAAGGAAAGTGCATCCTTAGAGGAAGAAATTCGTAATCTTGTTCCCACAATTGTAGATAATTTTGATATTAAACATGATTTGTACATGACTATGATTGATGGGAAAATTTCTACTGTGATTTCCAATACTTCTTCTGCAGCTGTTTGTAATATTTGCAATACCCCACCTAGCAAAATGAATGACTTGGACTTTGTATCCAAAAGACTCATCAGAGAAGATATGTATAAATATGGTCTGTCTTCGCTTCATATGTGGATAAGATGTATGGAATGTATTTTACACATTTCGTACAACTTAGACTTCAAAAAGTGGGCTGCACGAAAAGAAGATAAATTGTTAAAAGAAATTAAAAAGAATTTGACACAAGAAGAATTCCGGGAAAGAACTGGTTTGTTAATTGACATAGTAAAACAGGGATTTGGTACAACCAATGACGGTAACACGGCAAGAAGGTTTTTTGAAAATTATGAAGTATCTGCTGAAATAACGGGTATCCACCCTGATTTAATCAAGAGATTTGCAGTCATTTTACAAACAATTTCATCTGGTCAACTTATTAATACCAACTTGTTTAGGGAATATTGTAAAGAAACAGCAATGCTATATGTAAACTTATATCCATGGTATTACATGCCTTCAAGTGTCCATAAATTGTTGATACACGGTGCTGATATTTGTGAAAATTTCTCCTTTATTCCGATAGGCATGCTTTCCGAAGAAGCTTCCGAAGCGAGGAATAAAGATTTCCGGAATGTTAGAATGGCACATACAAGAAAAATCGGTAGAGTTCAGACTAATTTAGACATTATCCACAGCTTTCTAATTAGCTCAGATCCTTACATCAGCCATATCAAACCAAAGTTTGCTCGTTTACATAAACAGTTGTTTCCAGAGGCTAGTGCTTTGATCTTGAACAATGAATTGCTTTCGTTGGAAAACGAGGAAATAGAGATTTCTCAAGAGAATATAGACCCAAATATTAATCTTTCACCATAATATTTTTTCAGAATCGTTTGTGAACATATTCAACTTTATGTTTGCAGCTTAATATGTCTTCATTTTGATTGTTTTTTAGAACTGATGAAAGTACTCCTTCAGAAAGGTCATAGCTTTTCAGTCATTAGTGAGCCCCCATAACCTATTTTACAGAGAAGTCTCTTTTTACTTATTTGACATTACGCATACATTATAATTATGTGCTAAAGTAAGGCTATGATTAAAAAAAAGCAAAAAATTAACATTAAAAAAAAATGTTATTTTCTGTCACTATTATCTCGAAAGTACGCAGAGATAAGCAATAAGTTTCTTCGAGCCAAATACTCAGAATTATTAGTTTTCTAACATATGTGATTGCCATCTCGACATCGCTTAAAGTTTTTGAGAAATTGAGTAAAATGTAATCGCTCCCATACAAAAAAAAAAGAAATATTTTTTTTACAGAAAAGTATTTGAAGTAGGACAATAATATTTTTTTGCCTTATCTGTTATCATTGTATCAACAATAAAAAAAAATATCAGCGGTCTACTATCAATGTCCACTTTTTTTTAATTTGGGACCAGTGTGCGCCCGTTCACGAACATGACGTGTGGATTAGCACCATTCAGCTCAACCATTTTGAAGGGAACTTAATGATCCAACACACACGCCACCACCAGCGAGACAAATTCGTTCGACGACCTTCGGGAGGACAGCACTACTGCCGTCCTCCCAAAGGTCGTCGAACGGACGTCTCGAAACCTTTCACGAAAATCCACATCTTAAAAATCTATCTTTAGACTAATGATGCTGAAGACGTTGTTTGTTTGTTTATTAGAAAGCGCTGCTCTCAGGAACAGTCAGTTGGATTTGACTTTTTTTGCATTTGATAGCTCATTTCTTAAAACAGGTTACAGGCTATTAAACATCACTCTACAATAGCCAGGAGCCGAGAAAAAGTAATAAAAATCGTATAGAACGATAGGCGAAAACGAAGTACACGAGCGGGTTATGCGATGCAACGCGGTGGGTTGGGGTCCGACATTTGACGCGGAAAAAGTCGCGGGCAGATCTACAGAGTAGGAAAGATTAACTGCCAGCAACCGTAGATATAATTTAACCTGCAATAGGTAAACTGTAATAGGTGCCTATACAGGATACATTTTTAACCAGTGCGCAAACTGTAACCATGAATTCAACATATTATTCTAAACCCCCTAGTGTAGAAATTTTTCTGAATTCCTGCTGAATTCATGGTTACAGTTTACGCACTGGTTAAAAATGTTGCCTGTAGGTATAGTCGGTACGCCACATTTTGCCAGTTATGGAGGTGATATGAGGTACACGCTTTCTATTATCAAAAAATAAAACAAAAGGAAATTGTTATAACTGTGTTGTGGTTATTCCGCCCGTCTACGACATAAATACTCCTTGGAGTTTTCAAATCGCGGTGTAGAGATAGTAATAAAAGTAGAAACAACGCTATCTATCAACGTTACCTGCAACATACGGGCACGATAGGGACAGACTAACACATTTCTGTTTTGAGAAATCGACTAATAATGGACCTTTTGTGCGTGAGAAAACAAAAACAGTTTTATCGCTATTAGTTAGCTTGTTGAATGGATTTTTAACACTTAATTACAACTCAATAATAATTCGAATAAGTGATTTAATTTTCAATCTATCAAATAAATCATTACAAAAAATATAACATTTTTGCAGTATAAGTATCCTGTTAAATTGGATCATTTATTTGTTTCTGACTAAAAAAATAACTGCATTTATGTCTATCATACCTACAATATTTGTTTTAATTAAAGATCTTGCATGTCTCCTAATTATAGGAAAGCTTGGCACTTTAAGTTAGCGTACAAAATGCATATACTTCTATTTGACAATTTGTACAATGACTATTGTTGAGAGGTATTTTGTGGATTGGAAAAGAATAACACATACACATTGAAAAATATTCATATTCAGTATATTGACTTAGCAGAAGTGTCAGAAAAAAAAAACAAGTTATTATAAAAAGAAAAGATTAAGAGAAAACCTCCTTTAACATGCTCCCTTTTTCTATAATCTTTATCGTTTAAGTCCCACCATTCCTGAAATTAGTTCCAGTCTTGGTTTATGCACAGGCTTGGTCAAAATATCTGCACACTGGTATTCTGTAGGTACATACTTAACTTGAAGTTCTTTTCCAGTAGCTAATAACATAAAAATGTCTAATGGAAATGTGCTTTGTTCGACGATGTAGCTCTGGGTTTTGTGAAAGCTTTATAGCAGCCTCGTTGTCAACTTGTAACGTAGGGACTTCTATCAAAATAGTAATTTCATTGAAAAGTCTCTTCAGCCAAACAATCTCACGAGCCGCTTCACTAGCTGCAACAAGTTCTGCTTCGGTACTCGAGATAGCTACAGAAGTCTGTTTACGACTTGCCCAGGAGATTACGCCTCCTGCATACATGCACAAGATTCCAGAAGTAGAGCGTTCTGTATCATAATCTCCACCATGATCAGAATCACTAAAGCATTCTAAGATTCCAATTTTGTGTCCTTTTTTGTATACAATTGCTGTATCTAGGGTTCCCTGAATGTAACGAAGTATGCGTTTAACATTGTTAACATCTTCTGAAGAGGGATTTGTAAGGTTTCTGGATACGACACTAATAGCGTATGATATGTACGGTCTAGTACCTGTCATTAAATAAGTTAGCGCACAACGGCTTCACGATAAGGAAATTTAATCTCATCCTCCTTTACTGAGCTTGGTTGTGCTTCTTTGATGATTGGAGTACTAACGGCTTTACACTCACTCATTCCAAAGCGTTCCAGTAGCCTTTTAGCATAATGTTTTTGAGAGACATTGATGGAACCATCATTGTTGTTAAAGATTTCCAAACCAAGAAAGTAAGTGGCTGGTTTTGTAGTTATCTTGAACTTCCGTTTCAATTCTGCCAAAAACTTTTCAGATTCCTTTGGGTTTGTTGAAGCTACTAGACCGTCATCAACATAGAGTCCAAGAATGATCTTGTTGTTTAGTCGGTTTCTAATGAACAAACATGGATCTGTGTCACATTGTTTGAATCCTAAAACTTTCAAATAATCAACAATACATTTATTCCAACATCTTGGAGCTTGTTTGAGACCATATAGACTTCTCTTCAACTTACATACTTTAGTCGTATTATCACTGTATCCTTCTGGCTGATTCATATAGATATCTTCATCTAATGAACCATTCAAAAATGCAGTTGCTACATCAAACTGTCTGAGGGATAATCCTTCATTTCTAGCGATGCTAAGAATCGATGTTATTGTGGCCATTCTAGCAACAGGACTAAATGTATCACTATAATCAACTCCTTTCTTTTGTGTGTAGCCTCTAGCTACTAATCTAGCCTTATATTCGGCAAGGCTTCCATCAGCATTAGTTTTTACTTTGAAGACCCACTTACAAGAAATCAGTTTTCTGTCTTTTGGTCTAGCCACCAAAATCCAAGTTTTATTCTCTTGTAGAGATTTTAGTTCGCTTTCCATTGCTTTTAATCATTCCGCCTTCTGAGGACTTTTTATTGCTTCTTTGTAAGATTTGGGTTCATCAAAATCACTAACAATATTATACATAATAAAATCTTCAAATCGTTGTGGTGGTCGCAATGTCGATCTATCTCTTAGTATCCGAGTCACTGAATTTTCATGTTCGTCATTATCATCATCTGAATGAACCTCTGATGATTCAGGCGTAATCACAGACTCATTAGATTCTTCTTCATTTCCACTAGGTTCATCCGACATTGTAGGCAAATTGGGAACTGTTTCTTCAAAACTCGCAGCATCATTCAATGTTTGCGGCACATCTGAAATAGTTGCGTCTTGTAAAATATCCTCCCTTGCATCTAACATTGGATGATTTTCTCTAGTTTTAGGAAAATGAACCTCCATCTCAACCATTGGACTTTCAGAGACATCCGACTCCAATCCAATAGATCTGAAGACTGACTCGTTAAATATTACGTCTCTTGACCGTGTCAATGTCGGATTCGAATTACTATCTAATCTCAGTAACCGATAACCGTCATCACCATCATAACCAATGAGAATACATTTTTGAGCTTTTCTGGACATTTTCGTTCTGATTTCTTTTGGAACATGAGCATAACATTCAGTGCCAATGATTCTCAAATGTTTGATTGAGGGCTTCTTTGTAAACCACAACTCAAATGGTGATTTTCCTTCTATAGAAGTCGGTCCAGTTCGGTTCAGAACATAAGCAGCTGTGTTGACAAGCTCAGACCAACAGGAGAGTGGAAGTTTTTCGTGAGCGTGCATCATAGTACGTGCAGCTTCTACCAAAGTTCTGTTTTCTCTCTCACTACAACCGTTTTGTTCAGGTGTATAAGGCATTGTCAAACGGTGTTGGATGCCATGATCAGTCAAGATCTTCTTCACAGCTTCATTTTGGAATTCTCCTCCATTATCGCTGAGAATTGTCTTTATAATCTGACCAGTAGTCTTTGTCTCGTTTATCATTTCTACAAGTTTATTCTTCACTTCAGACTTGTGCTTGATGAAGTAAACATGACGATACTTACTGAAATCATCTTTAAATAATACAAAATAACGAAATTTTTTGAATGAATTGGGGAATGGACCACATACATCTGTGTGAATGATCTCTCCTGGTGCTTTAGCTCGCTCTCTTGTTCCAAATTTATATCTATGTGTTTTACCGTATACACATCCTGTACATAATTCAGAATCGAGTTTTACTTTGATACCAAGTTCCTTTTCAATCAATTGTTTCACGTGTCTTTTATTCTGGTGAGCGAATCTTTCGTGATAGAGTTGTTAGGTAAATATTTTTTGTTGACAGTGAGTTCAATTCAGGAGATGAATTTATAACAGTCTTTACATTTAATTTATATAGTCCTCCATTCTTGACTCTTGTGCCAATTAAATTTATTTTTCCATCAACTACCAATTGACAATATTCTCTTTCAGATGTGAAGACACTTTTCTCAAGTTTATCTTGAGCAGCAAGTACGGAAAATAAGTTTTTCTTTATTGCTGGAACATACCATACATCACACAGTCTAATGTTTTGTGTCTGACCTCGAACGTTAGCTGTCAAATCAACTATACCCTTACCAATAGGTTGAATTGTTGAGCCATTTGCAGTTGTTACTGTTTGATTATTGCTGAAATGTTGAAAGCTGGAAAATATGTCGTTTCGACAGGTGACATGACTTGTAGCACCATTGTCAACAAACCAACTGTCAAGATCTTCTTCAATATAATTTACAACCTCATTTGTATCAACTTCCATTAATGATAGGGTCAGATTGGTATTGTTAGCTTGACTTGTCGATGGTCCAGGTGTCTTAGGAGGTTTCCCGTCCGATATCCACTTGCGACATTTTTTAACTTTGTGTCCATGTAGCCCGCAATATCCACACTTTTTCTTTTTCAGACACTTATTTTGCACAACTAGAGCTTGTGCTTCAGTATTACCTTCTTTGGTCAAAAGTGAACTTTCGTAAGCACATACTTGTGCTGTCAGATTGTCTATATTTCGATCTTTTCTTGATATCAACATCCAACTGGACTTGAATGAAAAGTAGTTCTCGTCGGGTAAAGTTTCCAAGACCTTACAGGTTAATAATATTTCTGGAAGGTCATATTTCGTTTCACCTTTTGAAGTTCCACTTGAAAATTCATGCCATATATTTTTCAGTTTGGATATATGCATTGACATGTCATGTGAGGGATCTTTTTTATAGCCAAAGAAACTATAGCATAGTGAATAGCTTTTGTCTTCTGATGTTCCATTGAACAAAATGTGCAATTCTTCCCAAACCTGTTTGGCGGTTGAGAATCTCATGACCTTCTGTAAAGTGGCATCCGACATGTTAGCCATCAAAATAAGCATCGCCGTACTATCTTTCTTATGATATTCTTCTAAAGATTTTTCATAATTTGCTTTAACGTCTGCAGTTGCTGTAGTAGCTGGTTGTTTAGGTTCTATAAGTCTTCCATTTATAGCATCCAACCCGCCAGGAGTACCCCTTAAAAGCAATAGAACTTTGCAGCGCCATGTTGACCAATTTTCTTTACCTTCTAAACGACCGATATCTATCTTGCAACTCGTAGATGAAGTCGCCATTTTGACAGGCCTCCGTTAGAATTTATTTGAAAATTTTATTTTTGCAAATTATTTACTAAAAACCTTACTTGATATATTAATCAATCGTTTCCAACGTAATTGAACGCTCTGCTACCATGTTGAGAGGTATTTTGTGGATTGGAAAAGAATAACAAATACACATTGAAAAATATTCATATTCAGTATATTGACTTAGCAGAAGTGTCAGAAAAAAAACAAGTTATTAAAAAAAGAAAAGATTAAGAGAAAACCTCCTTTAACAACTATTTCATGAAAAAGTCATTCAATGTGATTAAATGAACTTAGAGGGTTGTCTTGATGATTTTCATTATTATAATTCTGTAAAGCCATATTAGTTACGGTCGTGAATCATATTTTAGTCAAAATACAATCCGATACTGATCTGCATATTGCAAAAAACGTAAGAATTATTTTTTTCGCTTTTGTATTATGTAGTATACAAAAGAAAAATTCATGTTAGATTTTTTTTACGGAATCACATAAAAAAGTTTAGTAATATTATTTTTGAAATCGACTAAGAAGTCTTCGAAGAAGTAGTGCGCATCACTAAAATTTGACAATTCGCCATCGTTATCGAAGCCCGCTGCTGCCGTGTCATCGAATTGTAATTACACGTCGAAGTACAATTTTCCTAAAACTGTGCAGTGCAACGTTGGCATTTTTTACTATTTAGAATTGTATATTACTGTTCTAATCATGTCGTCCACTGAAGAAACTTCTCAACTCAAGGCTGGTCATCCCCCGGCAGGTATAAACTTAGTTTCCAATGCCTTTGTTTATGTATAAATCAATCGTAAAAATAAGTTTTGTCTTTCATTTATACAGATAAGATCCGTATGGCGCCTAAAATACTTGTTTACGTTTAAATTTAATTCCAAAATACAAAATATTCGCAATACTTTGCGGAAATGAATGAAATGAAATTTTGATATAAACAAGTTGTTTTTTTTAGAAACCGCAATGCAATCAAGTTTACAGGCCTTGAATTTGATCATGGCGTCATGTTAAGTATGTTCTGTGTTACGATTCATTGCGTGTTGTTAAACAAAGACTGAGTTACCTTCAAGGTCGCAAGGCGGTCAGCGTGACGCCTTTAGGATTACCTACTTTTTTTTATCAGATCTAGGTAAATGATTTAAAAATTAGCTTTAATTTTTTCCTGATATTAATATGAACAATGACTTCTATCAAAAATCATATTAATTCGTTTTTTATTGATAGGCATCCTGGTTCTGTAATCACAAATACAGAATTATACTGTACAAAAATAACATAACATAAATTGAAAATAAAATTCTAATCAAAACTAAAAAATCAGAGTAAAACAACAAATCCACCATGTCTGACTCTATTGAGTGAACAACCCAATATTCATTCACTTAATTAAACTACATAATTTCAATTTACTATTACAGTGAAAGCGGGAGGCATGAGAATCACCCAACACAAGGCCGGGCACACAAAAGAGACCGGCAAGGAACCAGCGAATGAAGACCTGACCGGTCTGTCCGGACCATCACCCGTGCCTTCAAACCCTGTATCAATCTCCGGAGCACCAAACAGAGGTAACGCGGACTTCACTCCGGAAGCAGCCCAGGTGGCCCATAGTCCTAAGCCTCCAGTGCACATCAATTTTAAGCCCCAAACGAATATTCAGCAGCCCAGGAAGCAGTAGACCTCATCTCACGGGAAGATCTAAGTTTGTTAGGTAGATCTACAGAAAATATTTATCAGATTTCATTATGAACTTATTATCAACCGTTATTGTAGTAAGATTTCTTAGTAATTGTTATATCACGTTCTCTTAAAATCATAATCACGTAATGCCTTAAGTTGGTGAGACGTGAAATGCCTTTGCCAAGCAAAATGCGTCTTGCTAGAAAGAGATAGTAGATAATGTGGCCCTTTACTTGTCTAGCCAAGCAATGACTGAAGTTCGGGTCATATTTTTTATCTCTCTTTTCTTGTAACTTTTTACACAGTAGCATTGCTCTATAAAAAAGAGGCATGTTTCTACAATCATTCAGCTTTACCGTCTTGCCATCTGCAATAACATCATAACCACCAACATTAAAAGGTGATACCATATCTAAAAATTAGTGTTGTATAATCTATTTCTGTTTGTTTATCTATCTACCTTGATAACTTGCATGTATCATATAATTTGTTTACATTGGGCATTTTGAATGCAAACATTTAATTTGTAACAATTTATGAAAAACTATTTTAGGTATTGATAATGCAATCTTTATTTAGATAAGGGTAACTACATTTTTTGGGTGGCAACTAAAAAAATTACAATAATGTTGCTCTTCTTAAAAGGTTGTTGGAGTGAACAAAATTAAACTGTGCATACTTTTGTTCATCAAGATATTCTTTATAAATGCATTTAGCTGTTTCTCAAATAGATTCTTAAGTTTGTGCTGACCTGACTCATAACATTTTATATAATCCATATTTATCCATATATCCATTATTCCATTCCATTTCACAATAATAGAAGAATAGAACATGTGTTCAAATAAACCATCCCATAATCATATAAAATCAATAATCTATTCCTTGTGATCAAATACCTAATGTAAACAAAACATACAAACATGGTTCTAACTTAGCACCATTGTGGTATACTAACTTTTTACACCAAGGTTGCCAGCATTTAAAAATAACACTGTTCCTTTCTGAATGTTGCCAAGTTAGAATCATGTACTCAGCCTAGTGATTAGATTGGTATATTAAGGATATTTTGTATTATAAATAAGCACTATTTATTTATAGCATCTTATTATATGCGTTTCCATCTTGCTATAACAACCTAATCAGTTTACGGCTTCTGAACACCAGTGTTTTTGTGAAATTTTCAGGCATTTATAAGAAAAACATTGTCAGTCTAATTTAAAAAAGTACCTATTGTGTCAGAACAAAGGGTAAAAAAAAAACAAATTGAGCTTATTTCAATGCACTAGTTATTCCCTAAAAATGTCTGTAAATAATTTAAATGATGAACATACGAAGCAATGGATAAGCAAAGTCCTTCAAAATTATTCAGATTGTGTGTTACTAGGGTGTAATTAGGGTGCAGGACTGACTGCCTATAGTACGCCATATGTACTAAAATATCGTATCTCTGTGTATTTGAAGCTTTTTAAACATCAAGTTAATTATTGTTGTGTATAAACGCATTACAACTTCATTTGTTGACTGTTTAAAGTGTGTTAATGTACTTAGAGTATAATGGTTGCTCACACTATATTATTAGGAAGAATATTATTTTATACTGCTATTGTATACTGTTCGGAAATAGACACTATAGTCAAGGAGTAAAAATGTTAAACAATTTTCAAAGGCATTCCTTTCATGTCATCTTTCCAATTGTTATTTTCAGTAAAAAAATCTTGTCGTCGTAGTCGGAAAAATAACAAAGTTAAAGTAAATATTTGCCTTAAAGTGTTTAACATATTTATTCATTGAGTGTTTATGTGACATAATAAATAGCGTGTCTGGGATGGCAACGCTCCTGCAATGCTTCTGATATTGCAATTGTCCAGAGGCAGTGGTGTCCACTTACAGTCCTTTCACAGTGGTCTTTATAGTCATTCCAATAAGGTTATTGTTGGTTTGTTGCCATTGACAAGTCTGTTAAAGTCACAGTGATCTTTAGTTGTGGTTGCAATAAGGTTGATATTAGCTTGATGCTGTCAGAGGTAAAACATTTGTGAACAGACTGTACCATGATATGGGTCGCCGATGTATGCTACCAACTTTTTACGAAGGTTGTTTTTGTACTTTTAGGCGCTATGCAGACGATGGACAATTTGACCGTGACGATAGAACGTATGGAAACCTATGCAATAACGCACACGAGGACAAATAGACTGCTGGGTTTTCCATACGTTCCATCATCCCGGAAAATTTGTCCATCGTCTACTTAGCGCCTTAATCCTTATTAGTGTGAGCACAAACCATTTCATTGGAATATAATATTTTGAAGTTTGAAGAGCAGAATAATATAGTGTATATGTATAGGCAATTCAGTACATAGATAACCAGTGTTGTATTCAATAATAGTAAAGATTTTAAATATCCATAAGTAGTGCTGCACAATTTTTGTTTTACAGTCTTTTTAACTATTTTTTTGAAAGCTTTTTAGTGACTTAAAGTCTAATATTTTAAATGATTTATGTTTTTGGAAACGAATTTTGCGGGCCAAGAGATAAATTTGGAATTATAAATTAAAAAAATATAGAACCCTGAAATAACTACAGGGAGTAAAATTAATTACATTCAGTTTGATTTGCGACAAAATTGCAATAAAGTTATTCACGTTTTATATTTTTATTTAAATTTTATCGGGAATGTTTTCCCAAGCAATAATTAAAGTGGATAAAATCTTATAAAAAATAAAATTAGATAGTGCAGTTTATATTATTCTTATTTGGTGCTAAACCATTAGTTAATTAATAAATAAAAGCATTTCTCCACATTCCTAAACATTAAGTTTACGATTACATTTGGAAAAGTAACAAAAAAATATTTTACTTATAATTTTCTTATTCCCTATTCGTTGGTCCAAATGTTTTGCATTTGGGCCTAGCTAAGTAATGTTTCTTTTATATTTTATTAGTTTTAAATAAACTGGTATGAAAATCAACTTGTTTTTTTTTATTTCTCAAGCACTGTCGACTTGACACTTGACTTGACTAGAACCTTTATTTATAGGCCTCGTACATTGATCACAGAAGAGTAATAATTACGATTATTGCATGCAGTGCATCTATCAACGAAGATATACAAAGTAGGATACTGTTTTGCGATAATATCTTGTTTTCACAAATTTTGTTTGGCATTAGCTTAGATTTTGACATATAGACTTTTTCTGTAGTGTCCATAGTTTAGCAGGTACATATGGGCCCTCAATCCTCTATGTGAGAACTGAGGACCCAACTTTACAGTCCATAACTAGCTTATTTGACTTTCAATAAATCTGATTCCAACTTGCATAATTCTTTGGGAATGTTCACTAAATCCTAAGCACATTTTCAAAGAGTTTTAACAAAGTGGCCCTCACACCACACGCACATCAATCAACATCCACGCTTTGCTTAGCGTCCTTGCAGTATCTCTTCACTTTATGGATGGGATCAGCATCTGTGTATGAACTTAGTGAGAGTGTGGTATATTTATTTTTGTTGCAGACACACTGACAATAACTTCCTCGTTTCAGTTTCTTGAGTCTTTTCACAGAACAATTTGTATTCTGTTCCTCTCAGTCGGTTGCTTCGAATAGTCCCTAAAGAAAATAAGCCATAGTTTTCTCGTAATAGATATAGTTAATCAGGTGACGAGAAGATATTATGAAAATATATATAATATAAAAAAGCAAGTGATGGTGCAGGCGAGGAGTTAGAAACATGCGGCTCATCAAGCTCATTTTCAGAATTTGACTTTTTACTTGTCGCAGATAACGCACCAGCTAATATTTTTTTGGATCGTTCATGCAGGTGACACTCAAAGAGTAAAAGAAACAAAGCTAAGCACCACCACAATAATAAAAACTAGCTCACGAGAAAGAAGAGGTACCTATCTAATATATCTATACTAGATAATAATAAAGCTGAAGAGTTTGTTTGGTTGCTTGTTTGCTTGAACGCGCTAATCTCAGGAACTACTGGTCCGATTTGAAAAATTATTTCAGTCTTGGATAGCCCATTTATCGAGCAAGACTATAGGTTATATAACATCACGCTAAGACCCTTAGGAGCCGAGCAAAGAGAAAAAAGGCACGAATAGGAAGTAATCGCACGCGCAGGTGAGGCGAGCGACGGGGTGGGTCGGGGAGCAAGAAATTTGACGCGGACGAAGTCGCGGGCAGAAGCTAGATAATTAATATTCATAAAAGGTATGCTCATTAATAAAAAAAACCATTGATATTTATTTTTAAAACTAAATACTTTGCACTATCATGAAAGGCAAATAAATACACATATCTATTTATTACTTACTACGTTATTGACAAAGTCCGCTGCCATGGATAAATAAAATAAAACTTCGTGTGCATTGCTGTAGCTTCAGTACGGTCCGGCGTAGCGGTCATTACCTACTTAACAGGTCTATTTTTAGTAAATAAACTGCAATTACTATATTATTTAGTTAGTGAATGTAAGCGTTATTTTTATGGCATCAAATATTACACCAAAAATCCAGACTAAACATCTAAATACCTTGAGTAAAGTTAGGTTAAAGACTTCCGTATCATCGCCACTTTGCTCAGTGACAGATGACAAGTTTCCAGATCAGAAATGTATTTTTCTCCCTTTTCTTTAATAAATTTTCTAAAGTTCATTTAAAATAAATTGTTGTTGTGTTGTTGTTGTTTGTTTGTGTGTGTGTATTGTGTTGTGTGTGTGTGTTGTTTGTTTGTTTGTTTGTTGTATGTATTTTTGTTGTTGTGTGTTGTGTGTTGTTGTGTGTGTTGTGTTGTTTGTTGTTTTAAAAAATCTATTGCAATTTTAATTTAGTTTATATAAACTAAATTAAAATTGCAATAGATTTTTTAAAGTAAGTAATTGTTCATACCGGACTAATTCGAAGGTTATCAAAATATTGTTTACATCTTTCATGTTGAAATTAATATATTAGTGTTTTGCTATTAAAACAATAGGTACTCAAGTCATAATATTTATTTACTGCAAGATATAATAACGAACTCACAAACTTAAAGTATTATCAAATGCAATTAAAATATGTATCTACAAAATAAATTATTCTCAGTTAAACAAACTTTCAAAACGCATACAAAAGTTAGTAAAAATCCTATTTTCGCTATTTCGTATTTTTCTTGCTTGTCGATGATCTTTTCAGTTTTGACAGCATTGTATTAAACAACTGTAAAAGAAGTAAATATTATTATGGTTCATTTGGAAAATAGCTATGGTTGGCTAGAGCTACAGTGAAACATCGGGCCACGGTATCTCTTTCGAACAACCCGCACCCCTGGCAGGCATCGGCCCTTGCGGATCCCACCAGTTGGTGCTGACATCTCTTTGAGGCGCGCGTGGAACACTATGCACCGTCGACCCGGGCTTGGTCCTTACCGGACAGCGAGTTACCCATTACTCGCCGTCTAAAAGCCCGCGCTTATGATGGCCGGAAATCAGCCTGGCATTCCCGACGCCCAGGGCGTCGCCCGCGGCGACTAGGTCCGTGAGGACGCATAGATTGCCTCCTCACGTGCGCCGTCTCCCTCTTCGCGACCATTACTGCTTCGCAGAAGAAGGTCACGGCTTTCCATGCACTCCGTATCACTTACGGATAGAAAATTAGTTTGGAGCCCGAACTAAGAATTAATGACAACACGATTTTACAGCTGTCCCTACTCCAGATATGTTTTGCCCGTCCAAAAAAGTTAGTTAATTGGGATTTACCAAGAAGTTTCGAACCACTTTCGGACGGGCCCGTATCTTCGTTGACGGAGTTGGAAAGTAGGCCCCCAGGGCTGAACGCGAGTGATCGCCGCCGCCGATCGCCTCCACGAAATGTGTGTGTGTGTGTGGATGCATTGTAGCGACAATGTAAGAAATTGTGAAACGTTTACTATTTTAATTAAATAATCTGTGGAAACGTGTCAAACCAGCGTTGAATGGATAATAGGTCAGTGTGTACCCAATACCATATACCTACCTAATCTATCTGATATGACTAATCCAATTATTTGTGACCGATAAGGATTGAGTATAAGACTTATTACAAAATACCCAAATGCTTATCAAAACATGCGTGCTGTTTTGTACGGGTGCAATTTAGAAATTTCATAATGGTTAAATTTATGTGCCAACTAGATTTACCTAAGTTCTTAACTCATTATGAACCTTCAATCAAAATCCATTTTGTACCTAGTTTAGAAGATCCAAGCCGTCACACACAATAGGTGTGACTGCTTGGATCGATAGGTGGTGGTCAGTGGCGTGCAGTCCATAAAGACAGAAATACACTGCCTACCCTACCTAAATCAGATAAATATGTAAATATAATATTATTTTATCAATAAACAAAAAATCTTTATTCATAAATCAGCGCCACCTGTCCAGCGTCGCTCGTAACATTAGTAATATCGATACAATATCCCGTTCGTTCGTGCAATTTGACGCAACTTCGCATTGCGATGCACTAGCGCCGCTTAGTGCCTCGGGAGAGACACGAACTATTCGTGTCTCAATGTTTGTATGTGTGCTCTCGTGGTTATGCAGATTTATTCAGTGTGCGTTCCTATACATACGTGGCACACAATGTAACAAATAACGTACACAACCGTACAGGGTAGTCACTGGCTTTTTACGATTTTTAACAACGAGTCGAATTACGAAACTTGCCGAAGTTTTCCGAACAAAGCTGGTTATGCGACTATTTTAAAAAGTAGCATTGTTTCATTGAATTGTGACTACATAAACAACCATAATTTCTTTGTCGTATTATTTTCATATTCCGAGTAATTTCGGACGCCATTGTTTGTTTTGATTTATTTGTTTTGGTTGTGAGCTTCGATGGCATGTATTTTGATAATAGTGTGAAAAATGGATAATATTCACTGTGAAAGTTGTTCAGGTGGTGTGTGTAAAGAGAAAAGAAAAAATGATATTTTTAACCGACTTCAAAAAAAGGAGGAGGTTCTCAATTCGTTTGTAAGTTTTTTAAAAAAAATAAACGGAACTATCGACTGGGTGAACCGATTTTGATGATTCTTTTTTATTTGAAAGCTAGTGCTTCACGTGTGGTCCCATTTCAATTTCATTTAGATCTGATGATGCGTTTCGGAGGCAGACAACGGAACTCTTCAAAATATAACAGTAAATCAACCGCGATTGCTGAAATTTTGAATTAGTGGGGTAGGTACTATAACTAAAAACCCGGCCAGTGCTGGCGGCAAGTGCTCGGGCCAGTGCTGGCGGCAAGTGCTCGGGCCAGTGCTGGCGGCAAGTGCTCAGGCCAGTGCTGGCGGCAAGTGCTCGGGCCCGTGCTGGCGGATAGTGCTCGGGCCAGTGCTGGCGGAAACTGCTCGGGCCAGTGCTGGCGGCAAGTGCTCAGGCCAGTGCTGGCGGCAAGTGCTCGGGCCAGTGCTGGCGGCAAGTGCTCGGGCAAGTGCTGGCGGCAAGTGCTCGGGCCAGTGCTGGCGGCAAATGCTCGGGCCAGTGCTGGCGGCAAGTGCTCGGGCCAGTGCTGGCGGATAGTGCTCGGGCCAGTGCTGGTGGAAAGTGCTCGGGCCAGTGCTGGCGGCAAGTGCTGGCGGAAAGTGCTCGGGCCAGTGCTGGCGGCAAGTGCTCGGGCCAGTGCTGGCGGCAAATGCTCGGGCCAGTGCTGGCGGCAAGTGCTCGGGCCAGTGCTCGGGCCAGTGCTGGCGGATAGTGCTCGGGCCAGTGCTGGTGGAAAGTGCTCGGGCCAGTGCTGGCGGCAAGTGCTGGCGGAAAGTGCTCGGGCCAGTGCTGGCGGCAAGTGCTCGGGCCAGTACTGGCGGCAAGTGTTCGGGCCAGTGCTGGCAGCAAGTGCTCGGGCCTGTGGTGGCGGTAAGTGCTGGCGGCAAGTGCTCGGGCCAGTGCTGGCGGCAAGTGCTCGGGCCAGTGCTTGCGGCAAGTGCTGGCGGAAAGTGCTCGGGCCAGTGCTGGCGGCAAGTGCTCGGGCCAGTGCTGGCGGCAAGTGCTCGGGCCAGTGCTGGCGGCAAGTGCTCGGGCCAGTGCTGGCGGCAAGTGTTCGGGCTAGTGCTGCGGGCCAGTGCTGGCGGCCTTTGCTGGCGGCTAGTGCTGGCGGTCAGTGCTAGATGTTGCATTTGAAACCGTGCAGTTCCTGCTCCTGACTGGTACACAACTTTTTTTATCCATCTTTCTATACCACTGATTAATATTCTGAGTTTTTTTGTCTTAAATATTTACCCATGCTCTGCACATACCTGAGTCATAGTTCTGGTATTCGTTTGCATGTTTTGGATAGGTCTTTCAATTATGCATAAGAAACCGTGCAGTTCCTGCTCCTGAGTTCTATTCATTTTTTTTATTGACCCATCTTTCTAAGCCACTGATTAAAATCCAGGTTTTAACTATCTTAGATCTTTACCCATGCTCTGCTGAGTCAGAGTTCTTGTTCTTTTATAGTTGCAACATGAAATGTGAAGTTTTAACTCCTCAGTTGTAGTCAAACTTTTTTTATCATACCAACTTAATCACTCAATGAAATCTAGATTTCTTGTAATCTAACTTTTTCGTAAGGGTCTGTTGATAATTTTCTGAGACAACTGCGTTTATTTAGTTTTTTTTATGTGCCCAGGGGTCTTGGCTTAGTCCATAGAATCTACGAAAAGCTACAAATTTACCAGGCGCCTCTTTTAACAAAATGATTTTCTTTTTCTTGTATCGGGTAACATTTTCTTTTTTTTTATTTCATGACTTAGGTCGGCAGAATTATTCCGGAAAAATATTAGGAACTATGGAACTCACCACTGTGTGCCTAAATCAGTTTTAAAATTGTAATTTTGGAAAAATAATCTGCTAACAGCAGTTCGCAGAGCATATTTTCATTCGAGCGTTTTTCAGGCAAAAAGGAACTCCAGAACTCATCCGCATGCGAATAGAACTCACATTATATTTTGTTCTGCTGGGAAATGATCTGCCAAGTTCACCCACATCGTGAAAAGTAGGTAGTTGTACCTACACCGGATTTGCAATTAATAGGTACAAACTATAGGTAAAGTCAATCGTAAATTCAATACTAAAATATGATTCATTTAATTGCCTCACAGGTTGCATGATGTGTAGATAGGTACAGCGATCGGTTGTTCTGTTTTTTTTTTGCCTTTTTTTTAATTTCTGCCTACCCTGTCTAAAAACTCAGTGCACGCCACTGGTATAGATAGCAAACTCGTGTAGGTAATTACCCAGGATGACAGTTCTTGGGTCGCGTATGTTTTACCAGAAAGCACAGCACGCTTTCGCGAACTATTTCGCGAACGCAGTTTACTGGATTCGCGAAATAGTTTCCAAACATGTACACAGATATGTTTTATTGGAAAAACACTTTAAAGACTCAGACATAAAGTTCTGATTACACTACCTACAAGTTCAAAGATTTTTAACTTTTTCGAAAATCAATTCAACATTAATCGGCAAAAAAAAATGCATCAATAGACTTTCGCACGTCTCATCATCTACCTAGCCTTCTCCCAACTATTTTTGGCGTCGGCTTCCAGTGTAACCGGATGCAGCTGAATACCAGTATTTTAGACGGAGCGACTGCTTATCTGACCTCCACAACTCCTCCGACCTCCCAGTTACTGGGTAACACGATACCCCTTAGTAAGCCTGATTGTCAGACTTTCGGGCTTCTGGCTACCCGTAACGACGATCAAAGATGCACAAATTACAGCCGGGACCAATGGTTTGACGTACTTTCCGAGGCAGGGAGGACGGATGACTTTCTTAGGACGACTTTTGCCTGATAACTATGTTGACCCAAATGGCGACGATGCGAAGGGTTTGTTCAAATTCATGGCCCACGTCTTGTGAAATTACAATTGTTTAGGATACGATTTTTTTTTCTCGGTGGGAAATCATCAAATGACTTCTACCGCTCTGGGTGGAGCTGGAGGGCGTGTCAGACTTTTACTGACTAAAATCCACCCGTGTTCCCTCAGTTGCCTGTGTGCCAGGGGCCGCGGTATCTCTTTCGAACAACCCACACGCCTGGCAGATTTAGGATACGATGGGACTGACATACGCTATGCGTAAAAGCCCCTAAAAATAAATAAAGAATAAAAAACTTGAGAGGTGTCAAGGGATGGAACGAAGTTGCTTTCGATTAGGAATTGTAATAAAATTTTATATTTTTTAAGTTATAATAATATTTAATAATAATGTTTAGAAAATACTACGTGGAACGATTTTTTCGCCTGGTGCCATGTGCAAAATTTTATTCTCGACCCAGAAAAAAAAAAGTCAATGCTTACAACTATAGCAAAAAGTGTCGTTACAACTTTTGGTCATAATTTTTTCCGTCTAGCCCCCTTTCGCAACGCGCGATAAGGAACTTCGTTCCAAAAAAACTATGCAGTTGACAACTTACCTCTTCCTCTGAATTCTGTGCGGACGAGGGTGGCGTGCCGTGAGTTGGCACCGTCATTTCTAGCATCGCCGGGGTGTTAGAAGGCACTTTCTTCACTTCTGCGCGAAAAAACTAAATGATGGCGAATTATTCCTTTTGCTATTTTGTGGCTTCTACCTACCCCTATGTGCATGAGTTTGCTTATGTATATGTTACGGCTAATAGCCGAAGTGCGGCTACACCTAGTTTTAGCCGGCTACAACTAGGTGCAACCGGCCTAGCGCTCGCCGGTCGCTGCCGCGGCACCGCTCGCTCCGCTCGCTCGGCTCGCGCGCAATTGTTCGCAATTCTAACCTTACCTTAAATATTCGGTCGGTAAGCACTATGGTGTACTTCACAATTTATCGACAGCTTATAATCTCGTGAGATAGATTATTATAATCTAACGGTATTTACAATTTTACGGTGACATAAGTAGGGTAAATCTAAGTTTGATTGCGTAATTGACGTTGTTGACCACAGACGAATAATTCAAACCTATGAAGCAATGGATTAGAAATGTCCTTCTTCAAAACCTTTGGATTGCGATTGAAAGCGTGATACCTACGCAATTTAGGTATAATATTGGAAATGTAATGCTTGATGAATACTTAGCACCAGTGAATTGACACTGACAGCTCACTTCACTATCTGTCAGTGAGATAATAAATTAAATATTTATACGAAGTAGATTGGTGTTGAAGATCGTACGCCCGTGACCTTAATTTACCTGCCTTTTGGTTTTGGAGTTTCCAGTTTTTCAGGCTGTAACAAAATAATAAAATATTTAAATAATATAAAGTTAAGTAAGTTAAGTAATAGTTTAAAGAGCCACGTGGCTTTCTGTAATGTCTATTCCAAAAGTATATGATGATAGTGTAAACAAACCATGTTAGCGATAACACCACAATTGGTTAGATTTATATAAACGAGTATTATGACGTAAGTTAAGAAAAATATGTAGATAACTAAAAAATATTGTAAGTAGTTTTAGATTGACAAGCATTATGTAAACAAGTGAGTTTAACTGTGTATAATAAAACAAAACCCTGTGTCAGTTAATCCCCTAAAAATAATAAGATAATTGTAAAATAAGTAAATAAAGTAGAAGAATAGGAAATAGTTAAAAGTGGGAGTAACCCACGGGATGAATGGAGATGGATAGAAGGAAGATAAAGTATGCAGCATGGAAGTACGAGAGGCATGTAAGCAAGAACTGGCATGGAAAAGGTTGAAGATACAGAATAGGCGCCAATCATGTTGGCGGAACTAGTCCATAAAAATAAAATAAACAAAATAAACACTGTGACTGATCTAAACTACAATGTAATTTAATAACTTGCATGCTCTGTATGTGTACTCATGTTTCCACAAATAAAGAATCTTGTATCTTGTATCTTGTAAACAAACCATGTTACGGAATCACTCACTAAAGGGAATTAGTAACACATTCATCTGTATTTCGACAACTTCAACTTTAGTTCTCACCATTTTTTACAACAATTATTATTTATTTTATATTGGATCTCCAACAGAGGCTACACAATTACATGCAAGGATACATAGACCAGGGACGAATACAGTGTGCGTTGCCAATTACATTGAAGATAACACGAAAATCATACTAAAAGTAAAAGGAAACAAACTTAATGACATTATAGATTAATAATAATAGTCGGTACAAATGAACAATGGTAAAAAAGATTATCCATTTATGACAACACATAAAAGAAACAAAAAACTGAGATACTATGAGTGAATTGAATCTTGTTTGAATTGCATTCAAAAATTGTTATTTACTGAAAAAAAAGTCGACAAAAATTGGGGTTAAGTATGAAATTCATAACTGTAAAATGAAAAAAAAAACCGTTACAAATATCTAAGTACCTATTTAAATAATCAAATCAAAGCACTCAATTTGTAAGTGGCACTATAAATTGGCATTCACAGAACGTTTTCTGATCCATGTAAGTTAACATTTTAGTCAAAAACTTTTGGAATACACTGTAGTTTCAGCCTAGGTACTGCCTACTCCCATTAGAACAGGCGTGATGTTATTACTCACTATTTCGGTGACGCTCGGCTTGTAATACTTCGAAGTCATTTCTCTCTCGCTCGCACCGCCCATGATCTGTGACGCTATAAGATAATAGAATTTAATCAATCAATTAATTAAACAATTTTCCCGATAAAAATGCCACTTTTAAATTCATAATGATGGTTGGACCGCATTATTTGAGTCCAAGTAACTCTTTTTTTTACATGATTTAACTTGCAGTGTATACACATCAAAAAAAGTTTGCGATCACTTTGAAAAATCTAAATCTTTTTTGTTACGGTAGATTATATTATGATTTCTTCTTCTTTTTAGATTCTTTATTTTAAAATATAGAATATCTTCTAATATATAAAATTTCCATGTCACAATGTTAGTTACCGTACTCCTCCGAAACGGCTTTACCGATTTTTACCAAATTTTATATGCGTATTCAGTAGGTCTGAGAATCGGCTACTATCTATTTTCCATACCCCTAAGTGATAAGGGTTGTTCACCGTAAATAATTTATAAGGCAAAACAACGTTTGCCGGGTCAGCTAGTAAAACAATAAAACAGTTCAATTGTTTTTCCTTATAAAAGGCTTTCAGTCCTAGCTTACGCTCATTCAGAAATCTGATTTAGTCAATTTTGTCGGATTTAAAATACTTTTTCGCGGAAAGTTGGGATTGAAAAAAAGCCAAGAGGATTATCAGAAGTTTTACGAGCAAGAATAGTAACTTTGCGGGAAGAAGGATACACCACGTGAGAAATAGCACACAGAGTTGCTATATCGCAATCCTGTGTTGTGACCTCGTTGCAGAGGTACCACGGGATGGGTAATTTAGCTAACCGACCCCGCAGTAGTCGCCAACTGTTTTAACTGCTACCCAAAAGCGCTATATTAGATTGCTGTCAGCCCGTGACCCAACAATCAACGCTACTAAAATAGAAGCAGAAGTTCGGGCCGCCTCTGGGCTTGAAGTTAGCACTCAGACCATTCGGAATTGCTTGCACCAGGCTGGATTACGAGCACAGAGGTCTTGGCGAGCTCCTCTGAATTCCCGGCAACGACAAAGACGGAGATTGCAGTGGGCTAGGCTTCGGCAAAATGAAGAAGAAAACATTTGGCAAAACTGTCTCTTCGTTGACGAATGGCGAATCAGTACTCATCCAGATAACCGACGTGTCCGTGTCAGGAGAAGACCAGGAGACCGTGAAAGGCAAAGAACTGCCACTGGAACAGTTCAGCAAGGCGGGAAATCGGTGTCCTTTTGGGGTGGTATTATGATTGGAGTTAGAACGCCTTTGATCCCGTATCGAGGCTTCATGACAGCAGACATGTATAGAGCAGTTGCTATTGATGTAATTGTCCGATCATTCCGAGTAAACCATCGGCACCAATTTGTACTGGTCAATTATGATTATAATGTGCCCGCCCATCGAGCTCAACGAGTCAGTGCTGCTCTCCGAGAATACGATGGTTAGACTGGCCTGCGCGCTCGCCTGACTTAACCCAATGGAGCACGCGTGGGATACTCTTAAGCGAGCTGTTTGGAACCGTCAGCCACGTCCCCAGACAGTGCTACAGGGAAGCCGCTATTCAAGAATGGGCCAGGTTACCCCGAGGAATGCTGGATAACTTGATTTTCAACATACCCAGGAGGATCACCGCATGTGTTCGAGCCAGGGGAGGAGATATATTATATTGAATATAAACCTTTTATTAATAAATTGTTGTTTTTGGTTAAATAGTCTTTTTCTTTCTATCAAATTTCTGTTACAATTACATTATGATTAATTACTATTTTTTTTTATAAAATAAAAAACACTTTTATTTTTTAATTCAAACAGGGCATTTCTATTTAAAGAAAACACACAACAAAGAATTTTTCTTGATAAAGTTCAATTTAAACAATCATAGCAGCTTATGCTAGTGATCACAAACTTTTTTGATGTGTGTATGTTTTTTTGATGTAACTATGTTTGTGCGGGTGAACTCTTGCAACTCAATTTTGAAGCAGATATCTTTGACCGATTGAGCTGAAATTTTGCATGCATATCGCGTGACAATGCAATATTATGATATGTAGCTGATCTAATGCTGGAGCTGGAAGGTGGCTATAGGCACTTCGCAATAAAATGACACAAAACCATCGAGTTTGGATCACCAAAATAAACGTAGACCCGCGGTGATACCGGCATCGGATTTTATGTTATGTGTTACTAACAGATCTGCTTCCCCCACACCGACTCCCTGTAGTTGACTCGCTTGCCCGCGCGGCGCCGCTTGCTCCTGCCGCGCCGCGCGGAGGGCGCGCGGGACTCGGCCGACACGCGGCGCACCACGCGGTGGTACAGGCAGCGGGACGATACGTTGGAGATCTTAAGAGGATAAATAAGTGATTGTAACAATTGACGTCATCTGAAGGGGCCTAAAAAACGTATTGTTTCCTACATTTTGTCAGGTTATGCGAACAAAAATGTCTGGAGCAGCAGATTAGGTATTATCCAGACTGCCGCTACTCTCGCGCCTGACGGGCCATTTTGGCGACCTCGGCCGCGCCCGCTCGACTCTGACCACTTTTCGCGGCGTAACCCTACGCCTTTTACTAACAAGTAAGCCCCAGGCCGCTTGAAACGACCCCGAGAGACACGCGACGACATCGGACCGGACGGTCCCACAGAGATGTCATACGACTTCTTTCGCTGTATTCGGAGATGCTTTGGTCCTTTGGTAATTTTGTTCTGTGTTTTATTGTTCCTATGAGTCATGAGGAAATAAATGTCAGTCTCTTTTACTACGTAAGCCTACATTACTACATACTGCAGAGTGCGGCAGGTGCTCTGCTGCAGTATTCCCCTCCCTCTAGCCATTCATTATCTCACCGGGTTTCAAAGCTTAGGATACGGTTTTTTTTTAATCTTAGAAGTAGTCTTCCTCTGGCCTAGGCAATTAAGCACACCGTTCACTGTGCGGCCAACCCGACTCAGCGAACACGCCGAAAGTGCTCTCCTCGAAGACTTTAGTGCCTTCACCGCAGATGCCGCTGCGGCGAAGGCGGTCGCGTCTTCTGTCGATTGATCAGGAGCGAGCCCGTCCCGGTGTCTCTATTGGTCTGATCTCTCACTTGGACCATCCTGATGAGTAACTCTACCGGTTTTTTTTAGGGTGGGATATCATCAAATAACTTGTCCCGCTCTGGGTGGAGCAGGAAGGCGTGTCAAACTTTTACTGACTAAAACCCACCCGTGTTCCTTCAGTTGCCTGTGTGCCAGGGGCCACGGTATCTCTTTCGAACAACCCGCACCCCTGGCATAACTCTACCGGTAAAGCTCCTAGATTATTGAGACGAGCAAGCCCCACCACGACGACAACGTAGAGATACCTTCGGCGGAGTTGGTCCGGCCTATACTATGTATAACAGAGGTCTTTTGGCTGAAATTATGAAGGTGATACGACGATAATGATGTACCTACCAGTTCACACTGCAGGTCATCGAGTTCGTCTTCCATAATGTCCAGCTCATCAGTATCCTTGGCGGGCACGATCATCAGCTTGGTCTCGGGACAGCTGCCGGACACCATCAGCTGTGAGGACTTGGGGAAGATCAGGCGGTGGGCCGTTCTAGAGGTAAGGAGCATACTTTCTAGTCTCCTTCAGAGATAGTAGTAGATCTTTTTAGTAACGTAATGTATATTTCTTCTGGTGTGTATTTACCTGGGTATATATGCAGGTGGCTGGAACACTTCTCTAGTCGCCATGTCTTGACAGATTCCATCCAACAGTACGATATCTTCCATCAACTCGTTTACCACGAATACCTGCAAAAGAATGTTTTACTAGCTACCGTACCCACATGGACGTAAAAGTATTGCGGCAGGATTTAATCTCTCGGTGTTGAGCCGAGCATTGAGAGTCTAACAGAGTGCATACTAGCGCGTTAAAGACACGCAGTTGAATTTTTAACCGATTTCAAAAAGAAGGAGTTTTTCAATGCGACATGTTTATATTATTATTATTTATTTTTTATGTATGTTCGGGCATAACTCCGTCATATATAGAGGATTTGCAAAATTATTTTTTGTTCTAAAGGAGTTTATTCCGAAATGGTCCCAATTAAATTTCATATATAGATCCGATGATGCGTTTCGGAGACAGACAACGGAACTCTTAAAAAAATGACAGCAAATCAACCGCGATTGCTGCTATCGCATAAATATGCATTGTTTTGACCCCAAGGATGATTAAATTTCGAATTGGTGTGGGGTCGGTTGGTTTTTTTTTAAGTTTTTATTTATTAAAACATACATACACGAGTAAAAAATATACTGTACCAAGGCGGACTTAATGCCTGAGGCATTTTCTACCAGTCAACCTTAGGGTGATGCAGAGACAAAATATTACCTTGAAAGCCTTGAGGCAAGGCACAAAGGCGTGTTCTAGCCTCATGCTGAGGCGCTCGACTGGCCAGCTGTGGTAGGCCGGCACTGTGGGCAACACCATCATACACAACTTGATGCCTATTTCACGCCACATGGAAGATTCAAGGCTGAAAAGAAAACCTTTACTATGGTTTTTTACTTCGATTTTAGACATAACATCACGCCTTTTTTCTCCAAAACGTTGGGCAGAGGTGTACCTATAGTACACCAGGACATTTCGGTAGTTACGTATATGTCCCATGCAGCGGCGAGGTGTAAATTTCTGCAAGAGAGAAGCCGAAGCGAAGTCGGCTTCAACTTACTGACTTATCGATAACTAGTTTTTGCGTGGAGGTCGGTGCATTATACATATAAACCTTCCCCTCGAATCACTCTGTGTATTGATGAAACTGCATTCAAATCCGTTGAGTAGTTTCAAACACGAAAAGCTACTTTGTTTTATACTATGTAAGGAAGAATGCGTACTATCATTCCAAAATTAACACAGGAATGTAAAGAATTAACTACAATAAAATTGAACAGCTGAAAACCAAACAAAATGTGCAACATTCCACCATCTCGCTCTCGCTGACGCATTTCTCTATATCTGTCTCTGTCACAAGCACAACCCATTGCATAGCGGCTTGCTCTCGTTCATATCAAGCGGTGCCACGTCAACAAAGTGACATCATTACGGTATCGCTGTTGTATGAATTCGCAGTTCCCGATTATGACGTTTTGGCGCCGGGTTAATTTAGAACAATTGTAATGCAAATCGAAAAATAACCGTTCTTTGAATGTTATGGTGAATTAAATACCCGTAGTGTAAATACATTATTTTGGCAATAGTAGCCACTATTGACGTGCCGTTTTTTAATAGCAATAGAATTACCGATGCGAATCCCCGAAGGGAAGCCGGTAGGAATCGTGTTAAATGGTGCTTTTGCCACTCTCCCATGGAAGTTTACGTGCCACTCTTTGGTATTGTTCGTGGAATCGTTGAGCTCCTTAAGTTCTGGGTTGAGCTGCACGATTTCTGACAAATGCGTGCACTGAATGGATAGGTCCACTTAATTTAATGACCAGAATAATGTCTAGACTTAAAAAAGAGACTGTGACCTCTGAGGTTCTTTTATCTCTGAGTAGTCAGATAGGAAACACTGATCTCATCTGGTTTTCAAAATATGATTGACGTGTAAAAGTGTTTGTACAAACCTACTTACGGAAGTAAAATCATTTATTATTTATCACTGGCAGAAAGCTACACTACACTAGCTACTACCGAGTGTATTTTTTATAGTAAGTATAGTTAACAACCACGCGGACGTAGTCACGCGCAGAAGCTAGTACTTAAATAATATATTACCCCATAATAGGATGCGGCGCTAGGTTGAAAGCCTCTTTGATGATCGGCATTGTGATGTAATAAGCTTGCACTGCTGAGTCGCAGCGGACCGTGTAGCTGTAGGGACGATTTGTTAATACCTGAAATACGTAAGTAATGTAGTTCAATTTACTATAAAGTTAAAAATTAAAATAAAACAATCTTGTGGGGTCGGGGGGGCCAGGAACAAAATTCCTTACGCTTTTTCTTCCACTTCGAATGTTACTTTTTTTAACGTCGTTTGCCCTCTCTTTAAAACACTTACTCAAACTTTATTTTGACCGCACTATAGGCTTCAGCACCCTCGGAAACCGTGAAAACGACACCCATGATGAAAACTTTGAAAATTTTCGCAGCCACTATTTTGGATTTTCATTTTGACTTCACTATCGGCTTCAGCACCTCCGAAAACCATGAAAACTATCTCACTCTGTGTCTGTCTCTTTCTGGGGGTATAACGCTTTATCGTAACGTAACACACATTCGTTACGTGACGAGTTCTACCATTGCATTCTACCACAAGCTTCGTTAAAGGACTTCGTTCCAAAAAAACGAAAGCGAGATTTTCACAAAGTTTTCGTCTCGTCTCACCGTCTCAAAAACCCATGCCGTACCTGATAACACACTTACAATTTAAATTCGAAGGATTGTGAAATATATTTCTAATCCATAGCTTCAAATGTTTGAAAAATTTGCCTGCTCGACAACGTATACGACGCAATTAATGTTGTTGAACTGTCAAAATGAACGGCATTGCTATTGTAAGTGTGTTACGCAATTAATCCGATGGACAGCAGAGGGCATGATAATGCTTACCCAGTAACTGGGTTGCGAAGATTAGATAGGCAGATAACGATGGTCTAAATCTCTGTGTTCAATTGTAGACCATTTTCTATTTCATTGTGATACTTCACCAACTTCACAAAACAGGTCACCAGGCCACCGCCTGGTGACCTGTTTTGTTAAAAACTTAGTTTAGGCACCAGTGTTCTACAAATTAATTATAAAATTGTGTCTATAGACTATTTCATTACTTTATCTGTAATTTATGGTAAGACATACATTATATTAGCTGTAACACAGGTTGCTACATAGCTCAGGAGCCAGGGCTTCAATTTAGTATGCTACATCTGTATTCTGTGTCAATAAACAATTTTATTATTATTATTATTATATTATATTGTAGAGGTACTTATTGACAGGCCTACACTGTCCTCCCAAACCTATTGACACTGTAATTTGACAACATTCTCTATACCAATTATTTTTAAAGAGTAACCGTGGATTTTCGTGCCGGCTCTTCTCCATAGGAAACGACCAATGACGTTTGACGGGTTTTCATGAATATTCAAGCCACCAGTTGGCGCCACTTTGACAAGAGGTCTTCCAGTTCGACAATGAACTTAAAATATTTGATGTCATTCGTTTCATTCTTTCGTTCACCATTCAGTCCGTAGGCGCTTTCACACTTTTGACAAGTGCCCGGACCTGACGTGAGACGTCAGGTCCGGCTGCCACTTTTGAACGTCATTTCAGGAAACCCTCATTGGAACCGTGCACCTAGCTTCTGACGTTTCATAAGTGGCCATGTAAGTAGAAAGAAGAAACGGTTTGATTTTATGCTATCTTACCCCCAACACCCCCACAGCATTCCCCGACACGATATAGTCCTGACTAGGTTCCCCGAACTTCAGGTCGGTCATGAACTCGTAGTTCGGGATCGCTTCGTCGATGTCATCGTCAGGCGGGAAGTACGTCGCTTCCAGGAGTCCTGACACCAGGATGTACATGCCTTTGGGCTCGTCGCCTGTGGAGTAAACAGAAATTGGTACCTGATTACAGATACGATGTCTCACAATCATATCAGCCGAAAGACGTCCACTGCTGGACATAGGCCTCCCCCAAAAGGGGGGATTTGCCATAATCACCACGCTTGGCAGGCGGGTTGACGATCGCAGTATGGTGGTCAAATGCATAGGAGAACGCTGCTGCCCATTCTCTAGTAAGTCCCTTAGTCGCCTTCTACGACACCCACGGCAAGAAATGGGATAGTACTATTCTTTTACATCCGGCACCACACGGAACACGGGTCTCACTATCATAATCAGCTTGAACTGTTCCCAATTCTGGGACACAGGCCTCCTCTGTGAGAGGGAGTGGGTCGTAATCCACCACTCGGACTCTGTGCGGGTTGGTGGATATCACATGTCTTCGAATTTTTGGTTCTAGGACATGTCGGTTTCCTCACGAGGTTTTCCTTCACCGTTTTGAGAGCAGTGGTGATGAAATTAAACATACAAAGTAAAGCGCCTGCTCTAACACGATAGTGTTACCCAGTAACTGGGTTGTGGAGGGAAGATAGATAGTCGCTCCATGTAAAATACTGGTATTCAGCTGCATCCGATTAGACTGGAAGCTGATCCCAACATAGTTGGGAAAAGGCAAGATAGATGAGATGACTGTTACCGTACCTCCTTTTATTTAAAACACAGTACCTACCTCTAGATATCAAAATGTCATTGATATTGAAGTTCAGAATCTCCGAATGTTCTAAAAAGAATTCTGCAATTCTCTCGTTGCCTTGCAGCCAGGAAACAGCGCGGAGTTGCGTCTACAAATATAAAACAAAAGAGTACCTTATCTTCATTGTTGAATTGAATTCATAAAAATTAAAAAAAGGGTATGCTTAGATGGTTTTTTTTTTTGGGATGGTAAATCATCAAATAACTTCTCCCGCTCTGGGTGGAGCAGGAGGGAGTGTCAGACTTTTACTGACTAAAACCCACCCGTGTTCCCTCAGTTGCCTGTGTACCAGGGGCCACGGTATCTCTTTCGAACAACCCGCACCCCTGACAGGCATCAGCCCTTGCGGACCCCACCAGTCGGTGCTGACATCTCTTTGAGGCGCGCGTGAAACACAACGCGCCGTCGACCCGGGCTTGGTCCTTACTAGACAGCGAGCTACCCATTATTCGCCATCCGCAAGCCCGCACTTTCGGTGGCCGGGAATCAGCCTGGGATTCCCGACGCCCGTCCGTCGTTTCGGTAGAAGTAACGGGCGTTTCAAACTCCGTATCACTTACGGACAGAAGATTAGTTTGGAGCCCGAACTAAGAATGAATGACAACACGATTTGACAGCTGTCCCTAGTCCCTACTACCTACATGTTTTTGCCCGTCCAAAAAGTTAGTTAAGTGGCTGTAGGATTCACTAAGAAGTTTCGAACTACTTTCGGACGGGCCCGTATCTTCGTTGACGGAGTTAGAGAGACCAGACCAGATTTCTGAACAGAAACGACACAAAAGGAAGGAAAGGATCGTAGCAAGTGGCGTCAATAGTTTCTGCTTACTAGGGAAGCCGGCATGAACGCGCGAAGTAGGTAAACGTTAATTTACGTTAAATACGACTCTGGGTTTGTGTACCGGTTGATGATTTAGGCGCGTCATGCACCCGGTTTACATAAATGAAACTATGTTTAGTATTATAGTGGATGTGTTTTTATTTCACCACACAGTAACAGCAGAGGATATATATAGAGTACACGATTGCCAAATATAGGATACGAAACTTATTGTAACAACACGGTATATCGTAGTTAAGCTTTACATCGTGATTCAAAATCCTAGTCCCACTAGTTCAAACCTGTGAACCATAGACACCCGTATAGAATTAGAATAGACATGGGTAGTTCGCGAACGATTGAAGGAAATGAACTATAACAAAATAAACTTATCATTCATTCAGTAGTCATTCAAATGTGTCTCTCCTTCACTTAGTTCAGTCTTTCTTCGCTATTTCGATTTTAAATACGCCAGCCTAGACAAAAATTTCTAACTATCAGTAAAAACATACTACTTACCTACTTATTAAAAATTCATATTTCTAGGTTGACAGTCCTAAGCCTGTTTAAAGTATGAAGAAAAATCGACATACGTATAAAACTGAACTAGTGAAGTGCATCATTTGTCGTAACTTGTCAATCACTATCGTTATCTTTGGTGTGGACACGTTCTGATTTGCTGAACTAAATGAAGTACTGAAATAAATGAGTGGACTACTTCGCTAAGCGAAAAGATATATTTCATTCATTTCTTTTTACTGACACATTTTGCGCATCTCTAGTATAGAAACAAAGTAGTGTTGCCACCACACTAAGAGTGGGAACCATAGATATTTAGTTTGGTTCGCCACAATGGCAATAGGCTCGATGTACGATGTAAATTACCTCAGGCGATGAGGGCGCCACTAAGCTCCCTTTATGACGACACAGCTGGATTTTCTCTTGAATCGCGTTTAGTAGTAGTCTGTACTCCATTTCATCCAGAAAACCTGAACATTAGAGAAGGCATTGGATTGCCTCGTTGGTGTAGTGGTCACCAGCGCTACTGCTAGAGCATGAGGTCCAGGGTTCGATTCCAGGGTTGAGCTAAGTGTTAGGTATTGAGGGTTTTCCATCTTTCCGTAGCAGCCCGGAGTCTGGATTTCTGGTTAGTCTTAACTGACGAATTGAGAGTTAGGTTGGGACATATTTTTTATATTTTCTATGGTGGCACCTCTGCCTAAGCTTTCGGGGAATACAGGCGTGATGTTATGTTAAGGCATTGCATTATTTGATACTAACTTTTTCCAGCAGCTTCGCCCGCGTGGCGGTCTAAAATTATCCCACGGGAAGGTACCTACTACCGGGATCAAAAGTATCATATGTGTTAATCCAGCTTAGTCTACCTCTGTGCCAAAATTTATCCAAATCTGTTGAGCCGTTATTGTGTGATTGACTAACAAACATCCAAACATTCAAACTTTTACATTTAAAATATTGGTAGGATATTCTGCAGTTATCTGACCTTACCTTCTTCCTTCAGCTGCATAGCATCCAAGATCATGATGTTGAGTGTGGATGTGGTGGCTTGTCTGGTCTTCACCGTGATTGCAGTCCAGGGTCGGTCGCGTTGGAGTAACCCTAGCTGACGAGTTACAGCTAATCTACAACCAAATATAACGAGTACCGAGTTTTATTTTGCTCGTTTTCTCAATAATATCGACATGACTTAAGATGTTCTTTCTTTTGTTTTTAACGACTGCGGCGAGGTCTAAAAGGCGGATAATTGAATTTAACACTTATTTTGATGGTTAACAACTTTCGGACGAGCCCGTATCTTCGTTAACGGACTTAGAGAGTAGACCCCTTGGGCGCCACAACCCAGTTACTTAGTAAGTCTCTATACTGGCGAAATGTGGATGGGTTATACAGTTCTGTCAGGCATGATAATCCATCTAAGTATACAGGTCTGATCTGGGTCTGGTAGGGGAGTCTGGCGCATTTTTGAAGCCTACTTAGGAACCATGAAGTCACCTGTTTAGATTTTTAATTTAAAGTTGAAAATATAAGTCATAATTTACCGAACGTAAATTGTTGACTTTAGACCAACATTTTCATAACTTTCATCACCGTTACCAAGGCTAATTATTTTATGCATAAAAGTACTACTCGTGAAGATTTAGTTGCAAGAAAACAATCTCGTAAAAGTCTTCTACTTTTTTTAATTTTTTTTTAAATTGATCAGGTCGAAAATTTTGAAAAATTCATAAAACAAAATCATAACTCGAATAGATGAAAAGTCGCGGAATATAGGTGTACATGGGGGTAATTCGGATACCCTACGATACGAAGGAACTAAATTTTATTTTTGGACGACAATGTTCCGGCCACACTGTATAATAATGTATTTCTATTTATATGAATTTTGGTCGTCTTTCGACCACTAGTATGTTACACACGTATTCAGAGGCCCTAGTGTGAGTTTCATTTAACCATCCACACCAAACGCCGAACGCTCAGCGTTCGGCGTTCCGATTGGCCCTGGATTGGTGACGGACCAATCGGAGCGCCGAACGCGCTCACTGCGTTTGGTGTAGATGGTTAAATGAAACTCACACTAGGGCCTCTGTATTCTGAGGTTACATTACCTGTCACTATCCAGTTTGGTTGTCAACATGTCATGTATCTGCTTGTTGTCAACCAACTGTGGCAGGAGACTGCATACTTCTTGAGCACCGGTTACGAAACCCTTGAAAAAAATACATACATACAATTTGGGGATCTAATGACGTTCCTTGTCGTCATCATCTGCCCAGCCCTTTTCCAACTATGTTGGGGTCTGCTTCTAGTCTAACCGCATGCACCTGAACATCAGTATTAGTTACCGGGTAATACGATACCCCTTGGTAAGACTGGTTGTCAGACTTTCGGGCTTCTGAAAACCCGTTCCTAATGTCGAAGATCTATAAATGACAGCCGGGACCAACGGTTTAAACGTGGTTTCCGAGGCATGGAGGGGTCGCGATATGTAATGGATGTTCACTCACCCTCGACCCGTGCTGCTGTTATTATTTAGCGACGAGCCCCTCATCGTCAAAGGTAAAATTATAAATAAGTATTATAGGTACAAGGCACTACAAGGTGTAATAGAATAAATGCAAGTCCTGAAATTAATTTGTTCAAAATTGACTACTGAATCGATTTCAGTAGCTTTTAATAAAGGTTTTTTTTTAAATAATGTATTATGCCACACCTACCACCGATTGAGCCAATGAAAACTCAAACTTATTTGAACTCAAACTCAAAGCATATAATTCAAATAAACCAATGACAGGCACTTTTGAATTGTCAAAGAGTCGGAAAGATGAAACTAGTTGCCATTCCAAAGCGTAGTAGGTACCTATGGAGAAGAACGGGCAACAAACTCCATGGACACTCTTTTTAAATCATGAAATTGTTATTAACAATTTTTTACAGAAAGCTGGGTTACATCATTTAAGTTCAAATTATTATCAATGTGAGAACGATGTAAAAAGACGTGCACATTAAAAGCGTCTGTAACTAAAAACAAAAATCAAATGACAATTTAGAAAAGCCGTAAGACTCAATTTTAAATGCATAAAGTAATGCTAGGGTCAATGTGATTTTCTTAATAATAAGAGCTAGCTTTAAAAAAATAACTTTAATTTCGGAAGGCGGTGACAAAAACTTTAAATACATATACAAAGTCACCGCCTTCCAAAATTAAAGTTATTTTTCACTTTGTAGTGTTTTTTTGGAAGTCGGTTGTTTTTTTTGGAAAGTTTTTATTTTTCACTTTTTAGTTATAGTACCTACCCTACTAATTCGAAATTTCATCATCCTTGGGGTCAAAACAATGCATATTTATGCGATAGCAGCAATCGCGGTTTATTTGCTGTTATTTTTTTAAGAGTTCCGTTGTTTGTCTCCGAAACGCATCATCAGATCTATATGAAATTGAAATGGGACCACACGGGAAGCACGAGCTTTCAAATAAAAAAAGAATCATCATAATCGGTTCACCCAGTCGAAAGTTATGAGGTAACAAACATAAAAAAAACATACAGTCGAATTGAGAACCTCCTCCTTTTTTTGAAGTTGGTTAAAAAATAAGTTTTGGTTCATGTGCTTTTAAACCAATACTCTAATTGGAGTGTATGAGGTCTTGCGTTACTTATGTTTTATGTTGTTTATATATTTTTTCTGTAATAAAATACTTTGTATGGATTCACCTTCCCAACATCATAACCAAACGCCAGTTGTATGTCGATCATGCGGTCTATGTAAGCCATTATTTTGGGCACTGATACTCTGAAACAAAAAACTTGATTTAATCCTCATAGTAAATAGTTAAATCAAGTAGTTCTTCATGAATGCTTATGTAAACTCGTTTGCATGTTTTGTAGAACGTTTTCTCTGAAATTATGATTCAATTACAAGAATCCTGTAGGATATTTTTTTATACAAAAAATGCATGGTTGCCATGGGAATCTCCATACCAGTGAAGCATAAGCATTAGGTAGCATTATCAGCCTATAACGCTCCCACTGGGACACAGGCCTCCCCTTGTTGAGAGGGAGTGGGCTGTAATCCACCACGCGATCCCAGTGCGGTTTGGTAAATGTTACACGTTTTTGAGTTTTTGGTTCTAGTAAATGCCGATTTCTCCTCACAACTTGAGCGCCCTGATAGTGAGCACGACGGGTTGGGACACGGGTATCGGTAGTGCCACCTCGCACATTATGACGGGCGGTTTGCATAGTATCAGGAAGTATATCAACTGCACTGTACTCACAAGTTGAGCGCCCTGATAGTGAGCATGACGGGTTGGGACACGGGTATCGGTAGTGCCACCTCGCACATTATGACGGGCGGTTTGCATAGTATCAGGAAGTATATCAACTGCACTGTACTCACAAGTTGAGCGCCCTGATAGTGAGCATGACGGGTTGGGACACGGGTATCGGTAGTGCCACCTCGCACATTATGACGGGCGGTTTGCATAGTATCAGGAAGTATATCAACTGCACTGTACTCACAAGTTGAGCGCCCTGATAGTGAGCATGACGGGTTGGGACACGGGTATCGGTAGTGCCACCTCGCACATTATGACGGGCGGTTTGCATAGTATCAGGAAGTATATCAACTGCACTGTACTCACAAGTTGAGCGCCCTGATAGTGAGCATGACGGGTTGGGACACGGGTATCGGTAATGCCACCTCGCACATTATGACGGGCGGTTTGCATAGTATCAGGAAGTATATCAACTGCACTGTACTCACAAGTTGAGCGCCCTGATAGTGAGCATGACGGGTTGGGACACGGGTATCGGTAGTGCCACCTCGCACATTATGACGGGCGGTTTGCATAGTATCAGGAAGTATATCAACTGCACTGTACTCACAAGTTGAGCGCCCTGATAGTGAGCATGACGGGTTGGGACACGGGTATCGGTAATGCCACCTCGCACATTATGACGGGCGGTTTGCATAGTATCAGGAAGTATATCAACTGCACTGTACTCACAAGTTGAGCGCCCTGATAGTGAGCATGACGGGTTGGGACACGGGTATCGGTAGTGCCACCTCGCACATTATGACGGGCGGTTTGCATAGTATCAGGAAGTATATCAACTGCACTGTACTCACAAGTTGAGCGCCCTGATAGTGAGCATGACGGGTTGGGACACGGGTATCGGTAATGCCACCTCGCACATTATGACGGGCGGTTTGCATAGTATCAGGAAGTATATCAACTGCACTGTACTCACAAGTTGAGCGCCCTGATAGTGAGCATGACGGGTTGGGACACGGGTATCGGTAGTGCCACCTCGCACATTATGACGGGCGGTTTGCATAGTATCAGGAAGTATATCAACTGCACTGTACTCACAAGTTGAGCGCCCTGATAGTGAGCATGACGGTTTGGGACACAGGCTTCCCCTCGTTGAGATCGAGTGGGCTGTAATCCACCTCCGTGTGATTCTGTATGACCTCGTTCTAAACTTCGAATCTGAATCCGCTGTGAGTTTCATGATCGGCATTCTAAAAACTCGGTTGATAACTCGAATTTACACTAGCGCCACCCTTGCGAGCGTGTCAGCGAGTTGAACTAAATTGACCGTGAGGTTTTGACAGATATAGATTTTGGCAGATTTCGCTCCTAAATTTTGTCTGTTCAGATTTGGGCAGACTTAAATGATTTCAAGAAAATTCACATTACCTAATTTGAATTTTCAATAAATTCATCTTTTTTTAAAGTATCAGGATCAGGTTTTATGTATAATTAGAATACAAATTATCGAACTGGCAACTTCTGTTTCATGGCCAAATTATATGGGGATTTCCCGCTTATTCTGTTCTTAAACAAGCGCGTCATATCGACGGTTCTCCGGCTATTTGATATAAGCGACATTTTTTTGCGAAATTGAGTTATATACATATTTGGAATCAGAAAAATTCCCGGATTCCAAATGTGTATATAACTGAATTTCACAAAAAAATGTCGCTTAGATCAAATAGCCGGGGAACCGTCGATATGATTATAAACTGTAATCAAACTGAAATAGTGTTCATATTCTTATCTTCTTTATTGATAACATCAAGCTATCCCAATCTGTCAAATTTCTTTGATAGATTTACAACTTTCTATCAAAAGAATGTTCATGTTCAATTGGGAAAATTTGAGCGTGAGCGTTTGGAATTGCTCGATGTGTTGGCGCCTGTACACCGAAACGAATGCTTTGCACTTGAACCCGATTCAAAGTGTCAAGTAGAAAGCATCTATTTTACGAGTGAAAATAGAAGAGATCCTACATAATTGTTAAAATAATATTTTTATGTCAGTGTTAAAAATTAGTTCAGTAACTGGATATATACCTTGTGTTATAAACTACTTTTTGGGCGTTTGTGTAAAGTGAATACTTAAGCGATAACGGTGGCAAGAATGTTTTTTTTTAATCTTTATTAAAAGAGGCTCATGCTTCAAATAAACTAGAAAAGCGTCGACAATCTAACCAAATTCGAAGTTTATCTTTATTAACCCAAGATGCAGGCGCGGTCGCAGCCAAAGACTTGGGGGGGGGGGGGGTCACAGACAAAGACTACCTACATATTAATAAGAAAATGTATTATATTATCAAAAAAATACTATTTAAGCTTTACGTTTACGGCTTTGGGGGAGGTCATGACCCCTAGGACCCCCCCCTCTGAGACCGCGCCTGTCGAGATGACGACTATATGAGCGTATTTAGATTGTCAAAAGAACTAATTGACCTAGTTGGTTAGTTAGAGTATGAGGAGTTACTGCCTCTGATGACCCCACAAAACGTCGAAGCAAAAGACTTTCAATTCGTGTAAAAGTAAGTGCGTCATTTTACTAAGTATAAAGTTACTTTTGTAAGTATTTACAGTTTCTAGCTGATAGATTTGTAACCAAGTACACCAACATAATTTATCGCTTAAAACTCATGAAAACACTTCATTCCCTTTAGGTTGTTTCACTGCTAGCTGTTTTCATGTTAGTCTAAGGACCCTATATGTATAGATATAACATAGGTACTTGGTATTATTATTAGGCATGTAAATAACCAAATTGATCCCTATTTTGTTTTGACTAGATCTAGATTACTTTTTTTTTTTTATTTACCTATTGTTTCAAAGTTATTATGCACCTTGTGATTCTTGGCTAATGGCATTTATCAGAAAATAATAATAGAAAATATAAGATTATATTTATCGCAACCATCAACATCTTGTTGCATAAATGAAGTAGAGCTTCCACAGCTCTTAATAATCAAGCAATAGTAAAAGGTTAGTAGGTATATTAAAATTAAAGTGACGCTTCTTTGAGTTTTACATTTTAGTGATAGTTATTCATGTTAGTGGTTACTTTAAATTACAGGATCTACAAAAAGTTTGGCTTTCCAGCAGCTCCTGGGTGTTGGTGGCATATGGTGGAGCTACTCATGATAGCTTTATTTTTAACTATAGTGTTATAAAAGTCCACTTAGAGGCATTAACAAATGCTGGTGAACAAGTCGTTTTGCTCGGTTAGTTAATCCCTCCCTACCCCTACTTCAGAATATAAGCCTAATTAGGTATAAAAACTATATAATTATTTGATACTTATTCATTTTTTCAGGTAATTCAGGATATGCTCAGCGCGCCTACCTTATTTATGACGCCAATTAGTGGTGCTGAAGATAATTCCCCAGATGATTTGCTTTATTCTAGGCTTTATTCTTCAGGGCACCTTCTAGTGTGTATTGGATGTACTAGGTTCAACTATCACGTTATATAGTCGTTCGCTATGACTATCAAGTTCAACTATTTTCCACTAGATGACACTGATCAACGAAACCGGAGGAAGCCGTACGAAATAGTTATTTCTTTGCATTTCTCAAAGGGTTAATAAAAATACTGTCAACTTCAATTCAACGTTCGCTTCGCGTCATTCTTGAGGAGAGAGTGAGGTTTTTTTTTTTTTTTTTGATAAGGGCATCTCGTAGTTGACCTTGAGAGGCCGTAACTACTTAACCGGGCTTTCCTGCGGTGACTTTTAGTTTTTAGGCTAAGAGCCTCCAGCCAGGGCTTACAAAACTAAAATTAAAACCTACAGCAACTGCGCACTGAGGGCACCCCCTGCGGGGTACGAGCCTCGGCTCAGGGAGTCACTTTTAGGGAGGGCAGCAAGTGGGGACAGGCTGGATCAATAATTTCTTTATTATGAATCATGGGGATTTTAACTCTACTTGCTCAGCTTCGGCGCGGGCTGGCACTTCTGCGAGCAAGGGACGGTTGGGGGAGGATTCGTTTACTCGGGGTCTTCGCGAGGCGCGAGGACCTCGGCGGCGAGGTCGGAAACACGGTCTGTTTTTGTGTGCTGTGCTGGTGGCCCTACTGCTTTCTTGAAGAAGAGTGATGGGGTCAGCAGGGTCGGGAGAGAGTGAGGTGTTGAATCACAACTTTTGTACTTTTAATAACAATAAACACATTTCATAAATCTAATAGACAGTTTTATTTGTTACCGAAACCATCGATGTTTTTAGACATCGATGTTTTTCAATCGATATTTATCGTACATCGATACTTTTGATTCGATGTCAACATCGATGTTTTTCTACTATCGATCATCCCTATATTATTTTACTCTTTGATATTGTCTGTCTCACATTGTTTTTTTCATAAGGTGACCATAGGTTATATTCATGGCACGAATTTAGAGTTTTCTGTTTTTTTACTTATTAGCTGCCTCAAATTCCTTATAGTTCATTTAAACATCATATTAGCTAAATTGTGTGCTCTGTAAATGCAGATACGACCTAGAGTGCGGAGGTGTTTCTAAAGACTACTACACGAAAAAGATGACACTGGAAATTAAAAATACGTGGAAATGCCAGACATGCATCTGTAAAATACCCAAGACTGGAAATACAAACACCCCTTTACGTATCCCTAGAGGCACCGACATCAATCAGCTATCATCTACACCACCTGAGGAAGCTAATGTCACTTTGAGAAAAAAAACAATAAATCCAAATAACGACACAACTTGTTACGACGACTTGAGTTTTTTAGGCGATACCATAGCTATGGAAAAAAATTATATTATCCCCACAGAAGAAAATGTAACGACCATGAATGATACACATACTCACTTAACAATGCAAGGTTTGAGTGAACTAATAATCACACATCTTAAAGAAAACAACAAATCTATTATACAAGAATTACGAAACACAATACATACAGAAATATATACTGCTATTACAGAATTAAGACAAGATTTAGATTATAAAACAAACGCCTTAACAACACAGAACGACCAAAGAAAGCAAGAAATAGAAAACATTAATATAAAATTAGAAAATCTTCAAATAGAAAATGAAAAGTTAAAGAAAGAAATCAGAAAGCTAGCCACAGAAGCATCAAAAGTTCCAAATATACAAGAAAATAACCAAAGAAAAATTGTACTCTACGGCCTGGCCGATTACTACAAAGAGCCTGAAAGTGCACTTCACAACAGATTAATAGAACTGTTCCGTGATATAGTCAACATAGACGTCTCGGGATATATAGAAGACATGTACAGACTTGGAAGACCCGGTGGACCTAAGAACCGACCGCTTGTTATTGAATTTATTAGTAAGAGAATGGCTAAGTTTATTATTAACAATAACACTTACTTTCAAGGCACCAGATTTTTCATATCTGAATTTTTAGACGCAAATGCACGAAAGTATAGAGGACAAATGCGAGAAGAATTATTTAAAGCCAGGAAAAATGGATCTCATGCAATTATAAGAAATAACCACCTATATATAGAAGGAAAACTGATTAACATAGAAAACAACAAACATCAATACGATTACAACACTCAAGAAAATGATATAATATTGAAAAACACCAACCAACTTCGTCCTACAAATATGTCCAACGAGGCTGATAACCAGACATTTCGTAAACAACGACCGACCATTTAAAATAATGTTCCAAAATATTCAAAGCCTAAATAACAAACAAGATATACTCGAAGCATTCATTGATAAAAATCCATTATATAAAGCAATATGTATTTCAGAAACTTGGTTAACTCAAGAAAAACTTGATCTCATTCAATTTAGTGGATATAAATTTGCATCTTCCTTCTGTCGCAGCACTAGAACGGGCGGCGGTGTTTGTACACTTCTACAAGAACATATCGACAGCATAAATAGAAATGATATTTCAGAAATGTCCATTGAATATGTTATAGAACTATGCGCCACGGAATTACCAATAGAAAATTTATTGATAGTAACTATGTACTGGAATAGAAGAGAGGAGGAAGTATTTTATCAGCAATTAAAACAAATTCTAAAATATTTAAACAATAAATACTACAAACTAAATGTAATAATAGGCGGCGATTTTAATGTAAACATAATATCGGATAGTTTTAAAACAAACCAATTTTTAAATCTTATGCAGGAACATAATTTTACTCAACATGTAAAAAGCCCTACACGTATTACACCGAGCACTGCAACGTGCATAGATCTAATATTCACAAACTTTGACTACAAAGACATGTACACAACGACAGAAGAGCTAGGTTTTTCCGACCACCATAGTACAATTTTACATTTAAAAATACCTAAACAATCAGAAACACATAACTGGTACACAATGAAAAGACTATTTAACAACACAAACATATCAAAATTCAAAGAGAAAATACAAAAACTTAATTGGAACGATATTCTTAGAACCGATAATAACATTAACATAAATTATAAAATATTTAATGACATACTCATCTCTATTCTAAATCAATGTATACCATTGCGTAAAATTAAACTAAAAACAGAATATAAAAAATATTGGCTTACTGTAGGTTTAAAAAAATCTTGTTTAAATAAAAGACTATTAAAGACATTAATATTAAAAACAAAAAATCCAATATTAATACAATATTATAAAAAATATGAAAAAACATTGAAAAAAACTGTCACAGTTGCAAAAAAACTACACTTTAAAAATAAAATGATGCAATCTAACAATAAAGTAAGAACAATGTGGAGAATCATCAATGAACGCACAAACAAGAAACTAAGAAGTGATAAACATAACATAACCCTACAAATAAATAATAGCTTAACTTCAAAACCCCAAGAGGTAGCCAACATATTTAATCGTTTCTTTGCTTCTATTGCTGGGGACAGCACAATACCTACCGGCAGCAAATCAAAAGGACGCTCGGCGATTTCAGCTACACAAAATACATTATATCTTAGCCCAGTAGATCCTTACGAAAACTCGATTCGTAAATAAAATAATTAAAAATTTAAAAAACAAGAAAAGCCATGGAATTGACGAACTCCCACCCTCTCTTTTTAGACAATGCGCTGACGAATTAACCTTGCCATTTTACATACTACTTAACCAATCTTTTGTAGAAGGCGTTTTTCCCGATTTATTAAAAAAAGCTCTTATAAAGCCGATCCACAAGAAAAATAATAAAACCGATCCAAATAACTACCGTCCCATTGCTCTCTTACCAACAGCCTCAAAAATATTTGAGAAAGCCATGTGCGATCGTGTGTATGCATTTTGTGAAAAATATGATATATTCAATGATAGTCAAAATGGTTTTCGAAAAAACCGATCCACCGTTTTGGCTGTTTATAAATTTGTACAAGAAGCCCTAAATATAATTAATAATAAAAAATATGCTGTAGGATTGTTATTAGACATGACAAAAGCTTATGATAAGGTGCAATTTGATATATTATTAAATAAACTATTTAACATCGGTATCCGCGGAAAAAGTTACGAATGGTTCACATCTTATTTAAAAAACAGAGAACAAGTTGTAGAAATAGAACATTTCAATCATAAATCAAAAGAAATAGAATTAATTCGATCCCAAAACATGCCCGTAAACGCTTCTATACCACAAGGAAGTGTGATAGGGTGCCTGCTATTCCTTGTTTACATAAACGATCTCCCCAATCACATCAATGAGTCATGCGTTTTATTCGCCGATGATATCTCTATCTTAACATCATGTGATAATAATATAAATTTAAACCAAAACTTGAGTTCTATACTTGACACTGCAACACACTGGATGAACGAACACAACCTTGAAATTAACTACAATAAAACAAAAATAATAACTTTCCACCCCCGACAAAAAAATCCTTTACGTTTAAATTTCGAATACAACGGATTAAAATTAGAAGCAGTAAATAAATTCTCCCTTTTAGGCCTAGACATAGATTCACACATAAATTGGAAATCACATATTCAAAAAGTAAGAACGAAACTATCCAAGTTTTCATACGCTCTCCGAGAAATAAAAAAAAACAACAGACCTCAAAACAGCACTAGTAACTTATTACGCGTACGCATTTGCATGGCTCAACTATGGAGTTATTCTATGGGGAAATAGTACGGACGCGCCTACATTATTCACTCTACAGAAAAAAATGATTAGAATTCTAATGAATATCAAAGATACAGACTCCTGTAAACCCCACTTTAAAGACCTAAAAATATTAACCCTGCCGTGCCTCTACATACTTGAAATTTGTAAATTTGTACGAAAATATCCGAAATTCTATACCAAAAGAGGAGATATCCATACAAAAATTGCACTTAGACATGAAAGCAGATTGAACATACCCACTTCACGATTAAAAATGCACTCTTCTAGTACATTCGTTATGTCTATTAAAATATACAATAAGTTACCGGAAAACATCAAAAACATAAATAAAAATAATATCTTTATAAATAAATTAAAACAATTTCTGATAATCAAAAGCTACTACACTATTGACGAATATTTTAGAGATAAATTCCAACAACAATAAACACTATTCTTACCTAATACTGTAAATTACACTACAACACTGTTCCACTAAAATACTGTAAATTTGAAATGAATATGCTAAACAGTGCACAATTAATAATAATAACATTATACAAGATTCAATAAAATTGTAAATATTTAGTTTATTATAATTTATAGTATTAATAATGTAAATCGTGCAATAAATAATATAACAATTTATAAATATAAATTAAAACTAAATATAGAAATACTTACTTACTACCATTTTAGCGACATTACTTTAATGATGCTATTTTAATGATACGACCTATTTTAATTTAATATTTATTTTTTCCTAAACAAAAAGCGCCTTCATCCTCTCTCCTGTTAAAAAATAACTTTGCTGTGCCCGACAGGGTCCATAATTGATTCGATGTTTTAATATACCAACTGTACACATTATGGAATGCAATAAAGTATTTGAGTATTGAGTATTGAGTATTAAAATTCTGTGCCAAATACTCAACAATTGTGTCAAAAAATTGGAATCGATTAAATAATCTCGACTTACATTTTTTTGAGTGTCACTAGTACAATATTGGTCGCTTCGGAGCTCACTTCACTTCGCAAGTGACTAGGTGTGTTACAGAATGCAAAATCAAGGTCATTTTGAACCCTATGCGAAGTGACTGTGAATAGCTATGTGACATGCGAGTTGTTGTTTGAATTTTACAGAATCAACGTATCAGTGCTGTTTGGTAGATGTTACGTCTCTGATTTTTTGGTTCTAGTAAATGCCGATTTCCTCACAATGTTTTCCTTTATAGTTTTGAGAGCAGTAGGATGCAGCAGACCGACTGCCTATCTGACCTGAACAACCCTGTTACTGGGTAAGACTAATTGGTAGATTTTCGGGTTTCTGACGACATACAAAGCTTTTAAATATGGCCATTTTTTATGTAACACTCAAGGACAATGTAGCTTTCCATCAGTGGTTCCGAAGATTACCCCCTACATAAAAAACTCACAAAGTTCACCTCTTCATAATATTAGTTTAAGTGTCATTATTACGCACTGTCGACTAGTCGGTCGCTGGCGACTGTGACTTACTACAGTTTAAATAGGTGGTTACGCACTTGGTCGTCGGTCGTTGCCTATGTTTTGGTCGCCGAGCGACCGTGTCGCCGGCGACAAGTCGACAGTGCGTAATAGCTCTAAAAGACAAACATGTGAAAAGTGTAATATTACCTGGCCAGCTTGCACAGTCGCAGGAATCGAAGCATCCTCAACAGTTTAGTAGCAGTTATAAAGCTGGAGTTGACACTGTTCCACTTATCCCAAGGAGTTAAGGCATCTATCACGTCTAGAACTAAGTCTGAAAGGAGAAAGGTTGATAGATGTGCTTGTAAGGATATGGAGGAGAAGCGCTGGGTACCTACGACTAGTCGGTATATCCGGCAGTACGTCATCATCATCTGTCTAACCGGCTGCAGTTGAATACCAGTATTTTACATGGAGCGATTGCCTATCTGATCTCCACATCCCAGGTCATACGATACCCCTTGGTAAGACTGGTTGTCAGACTTTCGGGCTTCTGACGACCCGTAACGACCGTCAAAGATCCACGAATAACAGCCAGGACCAACGGGTTAACGTGCTTACCGAGGCACGGAGGGGTCGTGATACGTAAAGCATGGACCAACCGCGGCATGATGAAAATCAATACGAGTGAAAAAGTACATGTAAAATGCCAACGTTTAAAATTACGTCCATTCCTATAAAAACGTTGTAATTATTATTAATAATTACAACGTTTTTATAGGAATGAACTTAAGCTTTCTTATTAGTAAGCCGGAACCAACGGCTTCACGTGCTTTCCGCAACTAACACCTAGGCTCTAAGAGAAGAACTTTATAGTAAATCTATTAGAGCGCTAACCAGATCCTAAAGATATACTCGTAAATAAGTGTTACGCATTCGGAGTTAGAGCGCGCTATAACTCTACTATACCCACATGGGCACACTTTTTTATCACCTAAGGTTGTTTAATGGCGGTTATGCAGAGTTACAGAATAGGTTAAGTGGTATAAATAAAGCCATAAGAGAACTATAATAGCGATAACTGAAACTACAAGGAATAAAAACGTTATAAAAAGGCGTAAATTAACTCCTTTAGTGGCACAACAGATTAAAATAAAGTTTATTTACTATTTGGGTGCTAAAAGGGCTGCAAATAAGTGAATACTAACTCTGTAAGCGGTACAATAGAACTAGAATGTCGCTCACTATATTTTAAAGTGACAAGAGGGTGGCAAATAGGTGATTATTAAATCTTTGACCTCTGGTATAGATCCACAATGGCCTTAAAAACGGCCTCAGGAGCTAACATTCTTAACATAAACATAATTTCTCGTTTTATGTGCGAACAGTGCGTAAGCGAGTCGTGGTCAGTCATCTTCAAACGGCTGACTTTCAATACGCCAAGTTGACTGATTCTAGTTCAATTAACTATCGGCCTAGGCATCCAATTAGCTGACTAATTTAACCAGATGGATGCGACATATACAACGTCCCGAAACCAATCGTCGGGCTGGAATTGGAAAGTTGAAGCTAGTTGCCCATTCCAAAAGTTAGATCTCTATGGAGAAGAACGGATAATAAACTCCATGGACACTCTTTTAAATGAAGTTGGATATATTACAAAATCTTGGGAACATTATTCTTGTTGCTTCTGTATGTGAGAACAAAGTAAATAAAAAAATAAAGAATTCTATATATATAATATAACATTAAAAATAAGCCCTGGAAGTTAGGTGATGACCTGTCTCAACTGACAGCACCCGTTCACGACCTTGACGCGTGGATCAGCACCATCCAGCTCAACCATTTTGTAGGGAACCAAATGATCCAACACACGCGCCACTATCAGTGAGATATTTAAGTGAGCATGACATACTCTCAACTGCCATGCTTTTTCAAGTCAACGTACATCAAAACAACACAATAAACGGATGCATGGTACTCACATTTACAAAATTTAAACAAAATGCCTCTAAATTATACAAAACTATAGTTTGCAATGTTTTTGTGATATTAATAAAATTTGAGTTCCTAAAAGAAGGACTTGCGTTAATTTTTTTCACCTTGTATAAGGATAGTAACAGGTGGCGTTCTGTAGTTTCTGTCTACCTTCATGGCAAGAAGGCGTGAGTTCATGAAGTAGTGGGAATGTGTCAACTGAGTATCATGTTTGCATAGGTATAAGCATAGCATAACCAGCCTTTAAAGTTCTCACAGCTGGGACCAAGGTCTTTTCTCTGTGAGAGGGAGCCGACCGTAATCCAACACTGGGCCCAGTGCAGATTGGTTGATGTCACATGTCTTCGAATTTTGGTTCTAGGACAAGACGGTTTCCTCACAATGTTTTCCTTCATCGTTTCGAGAGCAGTGGTGATGAATTAATTTACACAAAGTAAAGCGCCTTGATGTTCGAACCAACGACTTACAACTCGTAAGTACTACAACTCGTAAACTGGGTCACCACTACTATCGAAGAAAAACATTTAATAATACTCTCACTTAGTTCAGTAAAAATAAAAACATGTTCGTAATGTCACAAAAATTATAATAATAGGAACAAAAATGCTCGTAATGTCAGAAAAAAAAAAAAAATAAGCATGTCTTCCAAATATTAAAATTTTAACTAGTAAGCCCAGGTGGCTGTGGAGCAGGACCAGCATTAAGCCAAGCATTTTTATCTACGATATAATCATCTAACTTATAATATGCTTGTCTACATAGTGTGCGTTTAATGCATGATTGAAATTTCTTTTCATTTAGTTCAAGAATATCGACTGGTATTTTATTATAACATTTAACAAAGTACCTACCCCATAAAAGAAGTGATCTAATTTGTTCCTATTTCTTGTGTTAATATTGTGCCTGTCACTCATCTTACTAAAAAGATTTAGATTTTTACAAACATACATAATGTTTTCATAGATATATTGACAAGGTATCGTCATGGTGTTAATTGTTTTGAGCAGTTCCCATAGAGATTCGCATCTGAGGAGGTTGTAGATGGCTCTGACAGCCCTCTTTTACATATTAAAGATCGACTCAATATCCGCAGCCCGTCCCCATGGCAAAATACCGTAAGACATGATGCTATGAAAGTAACTAAAATAGACCAGTCTCGCGGTATCCACGTCTGTTAATTGGCGGATCTTCCAAACAGCGTAAGCGGTAGAACTTAGCCGCCGTGCAAGTGATGTTAAGTGAGGACCCCACTGTAGCTTTGAGCCAAGCGTTATCCCCAGGAAAACCGTCTGTTCGACGAATTCTAGTATCTCCTTATTCAATATAACGTGACATTCACTACTTCTAACATTCGGTAACGCGACTCTTATGCATTTAGTTTTCTTTCCATTTAATACCAAATTATTTACAGTAAACCAATTATGGACCTTAACTATAGCATTATTTACGTCGTCAAGCTCCTGTGCACGTCTCTTAACTTTAAAAATCAGTGAGGTGTCATCAGCAAATAACACAATTTGTGGTCGGTTGTTTAACAAATGAGGTAAATCATACATATATACTAAAAAGAGGAACGGACCCAATATTGAGCCCTGCGGTACACCCATTTTGACTTTTAAGCCCAAGGAATTCACACCGTTTATTTGAACTTGCTAGATATAACACCGGCCTGGTCGGAAGATCCACATGCTGTGTCTCATACTTCTAAGTTTTGTGCCGCCTCCTATTACAAAAATAAAATAACTGACGTAGGTACTATGGTGTGTGTAGTAAAAGTAGAGTCTATTCAAATTCTTGTGTCCAATTGATGTTCTTTGCACTGTCCTCCCATACCTATTATCACTGTAATTTGAAAACATTGTAAAACCCAATTATTTTTAAAAGAGTAACCGTGGAGTTTCTTGCCGGCTCTTCTCCATAGGAAGCGACAAATTGGAACCGTGCACCTAGCTTCTGACGTTTCATAAGTGCCCTTGCAGGTTTATGTGAAATAAAATATTTTGATTTGATTTGATTTGAACGCAGAATTTGCCTACCCCTTTGGGAATTGCGTATCTCATTTTCAATTATTGAATACTATTATCATTGAGCTTTCTTACCACTGGTAGCCATGACAATAATGAAGAAGTCCAGTTTATTCCAATGTGACTTGAAGTAGCCGCAGAAACCGAGCGCACACATCTTTATAATCATTTCCATCACATATATCGTGTAGAAGAAGCTGAAATGTATTTCGGACATGACTTCTGTTCTCATTATTTATAGAGCCTGGCGTATGCCTTTGCTTGGTAGATAGAAGTTTCGTCTCACAGCGTCTATGAGACCAAATTCTTTAATTCCCAGTTTTGATCTTTAGTAAGTGCCGAATCTATGTATGCCTATCGATCTATCCGCATAATGGCCATGGGCATAGACATATACCTCCTAAAATATTAAAGTCTCATATTTTTCATTTTTACATTGCAAAATGTCCATGTATCCAATATGTCCATACCTATCGGTATTTCAAAGGGTATGAATATAGTCCGCAAGGTTAGGACTTATCCTGACATTCTAGCGGCGAAAACAACTATGCTGGGTGTCCTTACTGTACTGTAAGAAGCTGGGATATTTATTATGAGAAATTTCTTAACGGATGACAAAGTGATGAAGAATGAAATGCAAGGAAAATCTTAATCCCGTGTTAAGCACCGTACTCACAAGTTGAGCGCCCTGATAGTGAGCATGACGGGTTGGGACACGGGTATCGGTAGTGCCACCTCGCACAGTATGACAGGCTTGTTGCATAGTGTACTGACGTAGATAAACTGCACTGTACTCACAAGTTGAGCGCCCTGATAGTGAGCATGACGGGATGGGACACGGGTATCGGTAATGCCACCTCGCACAGTATGACAGGCTTGTTGCATAGTGTACTGACGTAGATAAACTGCACTGTACTCACAAGTTGAGCGCCCTGATAGTGAGCATGACTGGTTGGGACACGGGTATCGGTAATGCCACCTCACACAGTATGACAGGCGTGTTGCATAGTATCATGAAGTAGATAAAGCCGTCGAACCACACGTTGGTGACTATTCTATAGCAGTGCTGCCGCCATTTTTGTCGAGGTACTTGTGCATTGGCCGCTTCGGGTGTCATCATGTTGACTAGTTTGCGGCGTAGCCATACAGCGTGCGTCTTTGGGGAGAGAAAAAGCTGGTTATAGAATAGAATAAAGAATATACATCGTATAGAATGTGTCTCTTAGCCTGGTTCAGCTGGGCATAAGTCTTTTCCTCAATGAAATATATAAATTCTCACATTTTTTGTTGTTAACACCCAAATAAAGAAACAATTCTAGTAGGATTTAGACATATAAACCATGAAATTAAATCTAAATGACCGTTCACCTGACCCTTGACGATCTGACGCAAGACACCGCAATATAGCCCACCATGTACGTACTGGGCCCAAAAGTATAAAAACATAGATGTACTGTCGAATCTGAACATAGGCGCAATCGAAAAAAAAAAAGAAGTTGTAAAAGGCGATTCAGGTTTCCCTGTTTCAGGTAGTAAACCTGCTAGATGCAAGGAAAGTTCGATTAAACTCCCCTGCTCACTTAGTTTACGGTGGTCCTCGAGACCTCACATCTTTGGACAGGGGCTGCCACTTTCTAGTCAAAAACAAAAGATGATCTAAACATCTGGGAACTATAGCTACTTCTGAAACGTGGTCCATCACAATGGGCCTCATGAGAAGACTGAAAGTTACCCAAACAGCAATGGAGAATGTCAGCGTCAAGCGTAGCTACGCTTGAAGTTTCCCTACGTGATCGATTCAGAAATGAAGAGATCAGCAGGCGAATTGCCAAACCTTAAGTGGCACTGTATAGGGCACATTGTTCGCAGAACAGATGCGTCATGGGGCCGAAAGGTTCAAGAGTGGCGACCGCGTACCGGAAGGTCTAGCGTTGGAAGGCCTCTTACAAGGTGGTCCGATGAACTTGTGAAGGCCGCAGGAACCCGTTTAATGCGGGAAGCATATAACCGGTCAATGTACCAATGCTCAGGGGAGGTCTAAGTCCAGAAATGATGATAGCGACTTCTAAATCTAAAGAACGTTACCTTAGGCTTCCACAAAGACCCCAACTGTTCCAGATTGACCCTGCCATCATCAGAATCAGCCGCTACCTCCACTGCTTGTACCAGAACTCTGACGCCGTCCTTACTGATCTTGCCGTGTTCATACTGACGCCAATAGGATATCTTTAGTGCTTTTAACACGCGCTGGTTGGCTTCCCTGGTTTGTGAAGACTTTGGAGTTAGTTTTCAAGGGAAGTTGTGTTATGGATTGGTCTAACTTTTTCAATCGTGCTGCTCCTGCGTTTATTTGGGGTCAAAGGGCCAAATAAATTAGGGCTGACTAAGTAGCAGATGACCCCACCTATCCACCATTTTCGTATGTTCAACGTTCTGCCAAACACCCTGTATATATAAATATTTATTTGGGGTCGTTTATTGGTGGTGGTTTCTTCCATACATCTCTCGTCATTTTGGTAGTCACCCGCTTTATAACCATTATTATCATTCACACAGTCCATTCATAATATCTTTGGTCTTTCCATACTCTTATAGAGACTCAAAACTCTTAAATACTCAACATTTTCCCTAATACGTTTTACTTATCTTTGGATCCAAGTTCTGCTGTTCTTTTATTCGTTCTTTTCAGTTATGTTTTTAAGTTGAATGCCTAATTTTAAGAGTGCTGGATGTTTGGATTTTCAATACTCGACGTAAGAAATCCAGCAGAGTGCTTTTATCTAAACATTCAATTTGATGATTAGTGATAGAACAGTTATGATCACAAATGCTGTTACTTGGTCATCTCCGCGAACTCCTTCTTGGTGGGCTCGTTGGGAATCTCCCTCTCGCAGTCGGGACAGGTGGTGTAGTGGTACCCCATGTAGGTGTCGTCATCGCTGTCCTCATCGCGGCCTGACATTTGGAGCTGGTATGGATGCTTTATTGTAGTGCCTAGTGGACAGGGGAATTTAAGTTAGTTCAAAATTAAATCTGTCGTTTAAAGGACGATGAGCAAGCAACTGTGGACGTCATCCGCAATATTTATTTTGATCCAAAAGACATCTTTCAGTATCATTTGTCTAACGATGCACGGATTGTAGGTGCACAATCTTTACCAACACCTACGGGGTATACAAACGTATTTATAACAATATGTTATTTCATTGAAAATAAAATACGATAGGATAGTAAAGTAAAAATAATTACGATTTTCACTTTTATTTTTATAAATAATCAAACATGTTTTGTACTAGTTTTACGATTACATTTTTGTTATTTTCCCTGAAAACCCCATACTCTTGACGGTCGTCGCCATAGTAAATAATGATCTGAGGCCCTAGTGTGAATTTCATTTAACCATTTACATCAAACGCAGTGAGCGCGTTTGGCGCTCCGATTGGCCCTGGATTGGTGACGGACCAATCGAAGCGCCAAACGCGCTCACTGCGTTTGATGTAAATGGTTAAATGAAATTCACACTAGGGCCACAGTAAGCTAAGACTTTTTAAATGTGATACGTCTCAAATCTTTTGACTAAGTTTGAATTATGGGAACGCTAGAGCACATCGTCCTTTGTCTGTTTTTCATTTTTATCATTTTTTTGCAGACCGCCAAAAGATGTACCGGTGCAGCTCGAGAGTTCCGGCAGGATCTCATGGCGACGTGGAGAGTGCGATTGTCGCAACCCAGTGCTGGGCACGCCACGATTGCGGCGGTAAGTCCCCTCGTTGAGGAGTGGCTTGAGAGGCGGCATGGCGTCCTCACTTTCCACCTGACACAGGCCCTCACCGGACACAGCTGTTTCGGGAGGTTCCTGTTTCGCATAAGGCGGGAGGAAACGCCCGCGTGTTTCCATTGCGAAGATCGCCCTGAGGACACGGTGGAGCACACGGTGGAGGTCTGCCCGGCTTGGGCGGAGCACCGCCGTGTCCTCATGGAGGCGATCGGCAGCGGCGATCTCTCGCGTCCGGCCCTGGTCCAGGCCATGGTACGGAGCGAGAGTGCTTAGCTAGCAGTCGCCTCCTTCAGCGAAGCAGTTGTGCTCGCAAAGAAGGAGGCAGCGCACGTGAGGGAGATGCAGTACATACGCCCGTTCCACGCGCGCCTCAAAGAGATGTCAGCAGCAACTGATGGGGCCCGCAAGGGCCGATGCCTGCCATGGTTGCGGGTAGTTCGAAAGACATACCGCGGCCCCTGGCACACAGGCAACCGAGGGAACGCGGGCGGATTTTAGTCAGTAAAAGTCTGACACGCCCTGCTGCTCCACCCATAGCGGGAGAAGTCATTTGATGATTTCCCACCCAAAAAAAAAAACCGTCACAATCACCCGCCTCTCCACTAAGTCCGAGTCAAGAAAATTGCAGACTCTAGTAACAATGGGGTTCCCTTCAAACGGAACACAGCAAATCTACTTTGAAGCAGAAATAACCGCCTAGATCAGCTATACAACTGGTAGGTATATCAACGGTCTACCAACCTCCGGTAACCAGGTCCCAGTTAGCATCAGCGAGGAACTTGTCCATCTTCAGCATGGAGATGCAGCGGTCGCGAGTCATCATGATACGTTTGACGCAGTTCGTCATGTTGGCCTTCTTGGCGAGAGAGATCTCTGCCAGGCCCAGGATCTTAAGGACTTTCGTCATACTGGTCGCGTTTATTAGGAGGGACAGGATTACTAGGCCTGCTGTTTGGATTATGAAAATCTGGAGGAGAAGACATTTTACAAAACATTACGGAAGTATTCTTTGTAAAAAAAAAAATTGTCGTCGTTAAAATCGTTAAAATTGTGTCACTTTGTCATTATTAGAGGGGCTTGTGGCGGGTCGATCGATAACTAGAATAAAAACAATTTTTTAAGGTTCCGTACCCCAAAAGGAAAAAACGGAACCCGTATAGGATCACAATGGGTCTTGACAGACCTATCAAGACCCTTTTTCTCAGGAACGCGTGGAAGTATCCAGCTGAAATTCATATCAAATACTCAGGTCTACTGTCCCTTGGATCTGTGAAAAAAACAATTTTCTAAACCAACGCAATCAAAAGATACAGCCGTTTATGCCGCAAATTTTCGACACTCGCAAGGGAATCAAAACCTACAGGGTACTTCCCGTGAACTCAGAATCTTGAAATTTGGTACGATGCAACGTCTTATAGCACAGATAAAAGGAAAAATTGCGAAAAGCATACATTTTTAGTTACATCATATAATTTTAAAATTACTACCTCCTTCCCTCATGAACGCATAGAGGTATTAAATTAAAATTCATAACTTTTACTTATATACCTACAGGTTTGTACGGAACCCTCGGTGCGCGAGTCCGACTCGCACTTGGCCGGTTTTTTTTTTAATTATAAATAATTGTCATACAATATATCAGCGCATTTGTTTACTCAGCAACCTGACGTCATACCCTAAGATCAATATGGCGTCCACTGCGTCCAGCGTTTTCGTCAAATTACGCGCGAAATATGAAAATATCAAATTTAAATGCATTTTTATTGCACTAATCAATTAAATAAAAAAATGCGTTTTTTGTAGTGGTTTATTAGCATTTTAGAATCTAATTAAGACAGTTTTCAAAAATAGGTGTAATACCCTATCGCAATTAATGTCAAAAACTTGTCAAGAATGTAGAAAAATTAGATGTTTTATTGACAGATTGAGACAAACATTTGAATGCAAACGTTCTCAAAAATGCCTCTCAGATACAAAATTAGACTTCAGGCTACTACTGAAAACAATGCAACAATACTTTGTCCGACCTTGGAATCGAACTCAGAAATTGCTGTCAGCTGTAGCGCTCACAACCACTTATCTACCAGGCACTAAGATTTCCTGTTTTTGGTGTGTTTATATAGGTGGTTGGTTTAACCAAATTGTTTTCTTTCAATATGGAGGGGCAGTTGCAGCATATATACATTAAAAATTGTATTTCCAGCCTTCGGAGCATACATAAACCCAGTTTCGGTTGTATAAGAAGTGTTCTTTATTGTTCTAGTTCTCTACTCTTGGGAATATTTTCTCCATGACTAAGTAATATAAGATTTTAAAAAATGGCAAAAATGACTTACTTCTCCAGCATTTGAAACCGTCGGCGTCTGCAGCACGATCAACGCCAAACAAAGAGATAGTGGTCCTCTTAGCCCGCCCCATACACACGCCATACAGTGCTGCCACGTCATGCCATACCCTATGTGACGCAGCAGCGGCGTCATTGCGGCGTACACCATCAACCTTGGACAAAAATAAGCCTTTTGGGTGAAGACTAAAGCTGACAGCTTGGCAGAACAAACATTTGTCGTTTCAAAGAGAGATTTAGATTTTTTAAATTCTACAATTTGCACTTTTTGTCAAAACTAATTTAATCTCAATTATTTAAATAAAAGCGTGCTACATTACATATTGACGGTTAGAAATAGTAGTAACTCGCTTTTATTTAAATAATTGAGATTAAATTATTTTTAACTTTTTAATTCGTTTTATTAACAAGTAATAAATAATACAACTTTAAAAAGAAAAAAAAAGCTTCTTTAAGCTTTTTTCTTTTGATTTTCTTTTTAATTTTTTAGTTTATAAGATGCAGGATTTACTATGGCGTAAGTTCGTAGCAGCGTTTTTCCGTTATGTAGCTCGTAATAATTCATAGAACCCACACATATTTGTTGTTTTGAGCACTTTAAGTGTAATTTATCTAAGGCCACCTTCCAGCTCCAGCATCAGACCCTGGTTACCATATAGGATCAAAGTACTCGTCAATACGAATCAAACGAGCCCAAACTCGATGGGGTTGTGTCGTTTTATTGCGGAGTTCTTATGGCCACCTTCCAGCTCCAGCATCAGATCAGCTCCACGTTATCATAATATTGCATTGTCACGCGATATACATATGCATGCAAAATTTCAGCTCAATCGGAAACCGGGAAGTGGGTCAAATTTAATTTGCAAGATTTGATGACAGACGGGACAGGGGTACACCATTTATAGCAGAACTTTTTACGTCATAATTTTGTTTTTCATAACAACTGATAGCATAAACCTCTTTTCGCAGAAAATCGTTTGGCGTACACTTATTTAGCATACACTGAAATCCATAATTTTGTAAGTCATTCTGACTTAGGCATATATATTTCATATCCATAATAATCAAAAGTAGAACCATCATATCGCATTAAGTTTACAGCCACAGTCATCTTTTGGCATACATTTCATATCCATAATAAATTGAAAGAACACTATTTTTTTGCCACATTACGATGGAAATGTTAAAAAGAAATAAAACACTCAATCATAGAAATTGATGAACTAAGTACAGGCGCCCCACCACCAGCAAAAACAAAAAAGGATTGGATGGAAAAATTCGCATAGAAAATATATTAAATAATCAGTCAGATTACACTGAAAATGGCTATTTGAAAGCAATAGGAGCTAATTTAAGATTAGTTTCATTTTGTTTATTTTGATTATTAATTTATCACTCAATAAAACAGTTGGCTTTGAGCATAATTTTGTGGTTTTTATTTCCCTGCCTGTAAGACCATGCAGCAAGCATGCGGCAAGCATGCAGCATTCAAGCAAGCATGCAACATGCAGCAGGCATGGTTTCTGTCACGGCTCCGGCGCTGCGGGGCTCCGGCGGTCCCACGAGAGCTAATCGTCGCAGATGGTTTTACGGTCACCACCGCAGCTTCGGCTTACTGGCCAGCCTCAGCCGCGGTGGCGTGCGTTAAAACCACCTGCTCCTCAGCTCGCGGGCGGCCTCGTCCCTCCACGCCTACGCGGGCTTAGATTACACTCGATTCGTTACATTAGATTAAGGGTAGGGCAGACAAGACTACGTGACGTTGGTTTTGCAGCGATTCGTTTCTGTCACTAACTCTCGTAGCACATCATAATGATTTTTTAAGACAATATTTTTTTTTTTAGTAGGGCTAATAAAATTATTCCAATTGAAATTCTGTGATCTTCGTAGTATGCCAAGTCAAATTATGCCAAATAATCTGCGCTCTAAATAAACGTTATGGTAAACGAAATTATGCAAAATTTTAACTTTGCCAAATAAAATTCTGCCATCTTATAAGTATGCCATTTTAAATTCGGACATAAAAAACATTAGGCCAAAAAATAATTATATATTTTTTTTATGCCTTAAAAAGGTTCGTTTAAAGAAGTTTATGCCAAGTGAGTTATGCCAAATAGGTTTCGGAGTATAAAGTTTCTGCCAGATAGAGGGCACCCTGTGACAGGTGAAACTAAATAAAAGCTTGTAAAAAGAGATATCGTTGAAGGCGTCTTGGTCGTCGGCTGGCTATGTGACGTCACATTTATCATTAAATTGATACGACTACGGTTTTCAGGTAAGAGTATTTTCATGTTTCATAGTTTTTAGAGCGCGTTTATTAACATCCAGGACAAATTTATCATTTGTTTGCTCCGACCAGTTCCCACAGACTGCAATCATTAAAAACTGCCCTGTGTTAGACAGACATCATCGTCTGGGCTTAGTACTGGGTCGCATTGGCACCCTTTGGACAAGAATCCATAAAAAAACCTATTTATAAGGAAATCAAAACACTCACCTCGAACAATAAACCGTAGTATAAGTCACGAAGATCAACGAAACTTGCCGAACGCTGATCACATCACTAACTTTTTCAAAAATCACCACACCAATCATAGTGAACACTAGTGTATTCGCTGCGTGGCCCAGTATCGTCCAGAAATGGGACACCACCTGCTCCACATCCCCAGCAATAGTAGACTTCTTATTACTGACTAACACCCCAGTAATCACTGTCCCTAGCAATCCGGAGACATATAAGAACTTCTCGCCTATATAATATGTTAGGTACGCCCCAGCCAAAGTGACGGTCACAGCACAAATTAAATCGTTATAAGTTATCGATAACAATGTGTCTGTGATCTTTCCCATCACTATGCCTAAGAGGATTCCCCCTCCAGCGTACCGGATTAAAAATAGCGTTATTTCTGACGCTTCTGTCAACGCACTGGCTATGTAACCGAAAACTGCAGTAAATTCTATCATGACTGTCACATCTCCCAGTAATCCTTCTCCTAACAACAGTACACTTATATATTTTCCTTTAGACGTCGACTTTAATTGCTTGACGACTTCCAAAGGATATATTGGCGAGCAAACAATCCCAAAAAGCAATGCTGTTGAGAAACTCCATGATGTTTCAATCAAGTAGAAAGCCATGAAAGCTGCCATTAAGGCTGTAAGCAACGCTCCTGGTACTCCAACGAGCAAAATTTGAGGAAAGCTTCGCCAAAACGAATGGGCATCAACATTGTAGGAAGTACGAAAAATCAACAGCGGTAGGAAAGTTATTAACAACACATCCACATCCATAAAACATATATGGACAATTGGCTTTATGCTCGGAAATCTGTTGGCACAAAATCCCGCGAACCCACCGAGCGTAAACATTATGACTCTGTAAGGTATACACATTCCGATCCAGAGCATTATAGCCCTTACGATCACGCCGACTAGGAGAGTGGTGAAGATGAAGAGGAATCCCAAAGACGTTGGGTAGGCAAGTGAAGGTCGGCTAGGGTCATCAAATTGCATCACTTCTTCAGTTGAGTTTAGTAACAATATAGGGTCTCCATCTGCATCCATAGTTTTTGCTTTTAATAGTTTTGTAAATGTTGTAAACGACACGTTTCATGGCCTAATGGTTTCTTTGTTTTTCGTTTTTGAGTCAAGGTTTGAGGAGAATTTTGGTTCGTTTTGAAAGTTTTTTTAGTATATATTATGATAAAATGTGGTAAAGAAATTATTGGCTATAAAATAAATTCTAATTTGCACATTCTATTCTACTAAGCATTAAATACAGTTTTACAAAAAAAAAAAAAATATTGAGAAAAAATAATTAATTAAAAATAAGTATTGTAAAAAAAAATCACTAAACAATGTATGAAATAAAAAAAATCAGCATGAAAATTCTAAATCCAATTTTAATATAAAAAAACTTATTTAAATAAATACAAAACTACAAATGTCAAATCCATAATTAAAATAAAACAAAACTAAAATTTAAAATAAATAAAAAATAACTACATTCATAAATCTATAGGAAATAAAAGTCGCACACCCTTTGTTTTTGCAGGACTTTTGTAGGGCGAAAACTTCTGTGGGGTTTTTCTAGGAGACTTCCTTGGCGTCACACTTTTTCTAGCCTCGATTTTTTCTAACTCCTTGAGTTCCTTATAGGCCACTTCTAGCATACGTTTCTTCCAATCTTTGTAAAGCTCTATCTGTTCTTGTAGTGGCTCTTCTTGCTTAGGCATGTCGATATCCATATTTTCTTCATTCTCAACTACGAAAAAATGTTATAATAAAATTAATAATTTGTTTTTTTTTCTCAGATTTTTTGCGGAGGTCGAGAAATTAATATTTTATCGAATTATTGCGATTTAGAATGTTAAAAAGTTTTGACAGCGGTGGGATTCGAACCCACGCCCTTTCGGACTGGTGCCTAAAACCAGCGCCTTAGACCACTCGGCCACGCTGCCTACATGGAAGTAGGTCGATTTTCGGATGTGCTATACAAGTACGTGAAAATTATCTAGGATCTATGGAAACTCGAAACGTTGACAAGGGGGCGGTGTTGGCGAACTCTTGTGAAATTGTTTTGTAAAATGTCACTTGAAATTAATTTAAAAAACAAGATGGCGGCTTTAGTTCAAATTTTTGTCACAAAAATAACCTTTTAGCGCTGCATGATAATTTTATAATAAACACCACAATTTTCATTTCACACAATCTTAAAAATGCATAACGTGCATTTTTCTTTCGTGTAGGATCAGCTGTCTCCCGATCTACTCATATCAAATATAGAACACACTAATACTGGCCAGAGAACATAACTATGATTTAAAACAAAAACACGCTAATTGGATTAGTGTTTCTTGAGTTATAACTTACTAGCTTTTGGCTGCGACTTTGTCTGCATGTATTTTTTTTTTCATACAAATATTATTCTGATAACAAGTTAGTATCATACGATGATAAGAGCAGTGGTGGCCAAGTGGTAACGATAATACAAAATTGCCTGTAAATTTTAAATTGAAATAAATGCTTGAGTTCGAGTTTGTGTCCCAGCAGTGGGAACACTTTAGGCTGATTATACATGTACATGATGCATTATTGTCTGTGTGCACTAACATTGCATTTGATTGATAAAAAAAGATAGTTTCACCAATCCACATGGTCTTCACATGATCTGACCAAGATTATGTCTGGACTTTAAAAGAGACTGACCTCTGAGTTTGTGCCGGTTTCTTATCAGTGTAATCGGAAACGCCGACCACATTTACTTTTTAAAATATGATTGACGTGTAATTGATCAATATTTACCATTTTCTACAGCAGTCTTAGGAGGACGTCCCATTTTCTTCTTGGCGGCTGCGAAGTGCAGATCAATGAATTTGGTCCAGTCAGCGTCCAGTTTGGCCCATTGTGCAGGCTTCAGTCTTGACTTCTCTATTATTTTACTCTTTGGTACTTTCACTTTGTTGACTCTGAAAATGATTTAATGATGAATTAAAATGGGTTCTATTGGTCTGTACAAATAAGTAAAATTGAAGAGTCTGTTTTTAATGTTAAAATAACAGCTTTTAAGGGTTCCGTACGGCCAATGAAACAACGGAACCTTTATATGATCACTCGTGTGTCTGTCTGTTACTAAATGCATATTATGAAAGTACATACGGTACTTATTTAGTTTTTTTATTCGGGCAAATCTCCGAAACGGCAAGGCCGATTTTCGATCGACATACCACGCGGACGAAGCCGCGGGCGGAAGCTATCTCTGCTCAACAGTTTGCGAATTACAAGCGTAATGTTACGTACTGTATGTTATCAGTAATTAATTATTATTATGTGCAGACTATTGTAACTGGTAAATGTCAGTTTGTAATGCATATTGCAGCATGGAAGAACCCTTACTTTTGGTGGGAAATAAGAAGGAATAGGTTATTGAACTGGATTTATTAAATTTGTTGTTTCAAAACCTAGGAAAATGTTAAGCCACAGTAAAAAAATATTGTTTAAATGTCGCAACAATGGCGAAGTTATGTGAATTTGAAAGTCAATGCTACACAGTGACAGCACTACTTAAATCTGACGTCACAACACAGGAATGCCATAGTAACTTCGCGCCATTCAGTACAATGATCGTTTTACGTGACAAGAATAAAACAGTAACTTCAAAAGCGTGTAACTTCTCTATTTTTCCACCGATGTTGTTTCTTTTAACACGCTTTTTATTATTATTATTATTAGCTTCACTTGTAGGTTTGTTTGTAACCTTTGGACTTGATTTTGATCCACTTCAAACGGTCAGATTTCATTTAAACTTTGTAGACTTATCGAGGACCAATGACCATTCAATAATTAAAAAAAAAAACAGTGGCACTTCCGGAGTGCCGACAGAAGTGAAAACTTGAACAATTACGTGTGTATTTTATTAATCCTCAATACAGGATTTCACATCGGGTCCTTAGGTCCTGATTGCTCTTGGTAAAAAACTATAAACGAGCGATCGACTTCAGCCATTAAAGGTAACAGCACAGATTTTTACGATAATAATACAAAAGGTAAGAAAGGGATAAAATAATTAAAATTTCCTTATGAAAGAAAGGGACTTTTCCAAAATACATCATCAACGCGCGACTCATTCGTGTGGTCGTTCACCCAACCACTCTTAAATCAAAGGCGATCGGTGACGATGACGCGAGTTCCATGATTTTTGTTCACCCAAAACTGCTGCTCAACGCGCCTAAAGAAGTTTTCACTTCAAAAAGAAAAAAAAAAGAAAAATCACCGTTTTAGCTTTATCACAGTTAGCAGAACTAGAAAATAGAAAATAAATAATAGATTTAAAAATCTAAAAAAACACGCGTGTATAACTAATGTATATTTTTGATAGTACTGAAATGCCCTATTTATTGGTGGATGTTACCGCTACGTTTTAACACTGGAGAATCACCCTTACATGAACAATTACATATAATTACTTATATTAATTAGCGAAATAGGGGGCTTGTGGCTAAGTAACAATAGCTGCACGGTCGATCAGGTTAAGTTACGCTTGCCGCGGTTGGTCCGTGGATGGGTGACCATCTTTACATACCAAGACCCCTCCGTGCCTCGGAAAGCACATTAAGCCGTTGGTCCCGGCGGTCATTTGTGGATCTTTGACAGTCGTTACGGGAGTTCAGAAGCCCGAAAGTCTGACAACCAGTCTTACCAATGGGTTTCGTGTTATCCAGTTACTGGGTTGTGGAGGTCAGATAGGCAGTCGCTCCATGTAAAATACTGGTATTCAGCTGCATCCGGCTAGACTGGAAGCCGACCCCAACATAGTTGGAAAAAGGCTAGGCAGATGATTAAGTAGCGAAATAGCAGGTTCGGAGATTAGCCGGGTTTTTATAACATAGGTTTGAGAAAATACATTATATAAAATCAAAACACAGCTGTGTTTTTGGGAAGTTTGTTTGGCCACTTCTTCTTCCCAGCTAAAGCACTAGGAAGTGGCGAAGGTAGGGCCTTTTGGGGGACTGTCTTATGTAATTTTGAAAAAGTCTTGACCCTCAGCATGGTTTGATAAATGACTTTTGATTTTATTTAATATTAAAATAATGTGATTATTTACTCACTTGCAAGCTTGGTATACCGCCATGCACACATACTGAGGAAGATTTAAATCAATTTCCTGAAAATCAAGACAAGTATGTTGAAAACAAATACTTCAGAGAGGACAATGTCCAGAAAAAGTTAGATATACGACATGTAATATAATTAATGCAAGAACTCATACACCCCAATAGGGTATTGACTTAAAAGCATAATACAATGACCAAAACTTTTTTCAAAACTTTTATTAAGAAAATATTGACCCAGCATTATTTTATGCATTTAAAATTGAGTCTTATAGACTTCAAATAAAATTGTTTTTTTTTTTCAATCGGCAATTATAAAGAATACCCTTATTAAAAAGTTACTGAAATCGATTCAGTAGTCAACAAAAAAATTAAGGCTTATAAGCTACCTATTATCATACCTCTATCACTACATATTATAAAACAAAGTCCCCCTGCCGCGTGTCTGTCTGTTCGCGATGAACTCAAAAACTACTAAACGGATTTTCATGCGGTTCTCACCAATAGACAGAGTGATTCATTAGGGAGGTTTAGGTGTATAATTTGTTAAGGTTTTGTGTAAATTGGTTACCGCGGGCGAAGCCGCTGACAAAAGCTAGCTGTCTATAAATAAACAGAAAAGTTGATGTTGAACTATTCTGTACTTATACCCGAACAGAGTCTGTACAATTGGTACCTACTGGGTCGAAGCACTGCACATAAGCTTTCAAATTTTTATTTCATCATTACCACCCTTTTCTACTAGAATTTATATTTCATCATATCACTAACCCAACTTCTGGCCCTTCCAATCATTTCACAATGAAAGTAAAAAGACAGTGTTTAGCAGCCAAACTGGTGATTGCAGTACATTTATGATGTCTTTTACAGTGAATATATCATATTAGTGGTCGCCCAGTATTCAAAATTCGACCATAATTCATTTAAAACTTAATGTATTATAAATGCATTATTACATTAAAAAAATTGCTTTCTGCACCTCAAATTTCATACCACCTTCTTACGAAAATTTGTTAGTTAGTACAAAGTTTTTGCTTCACATATTTATTTATAGATAGATAACAATTTATTTATAGTTAGAAATATTTCAAAAATGATCTCACAATTTTAGCCAGCCTCTGGTACTCTTCAAGGATCCTATCGGCAAGCTCCTGTACTCCTGGACACTGCAGCGTCAGACACAGCATGGTGGTAGTCAGCTTGTCACTGTTCAGTTCTAGAAGGTTCTGCACCACCTTCTTAGTGTTTGTGTATGCTGAAGGCTTCATCCCAGAATATTTTATTGCTGTTTTCTGTAATTTATAGGTAAAGATTTGAGTTGAGAGGTTGGTTTGTAATGTAAAGGAGTATTTTATCATTGCAGTGGTAGCTAAGTGGTAACGGCCACGAATTACGAGTTGTAGGTCATTGGTTCGAAACCCGACAGGTGCTTCACTTTATGTAAAATTATTTCATCACCACTGCTCTTAAAACGGTGAAGAAAAACATCGTGAAGAAACTGGCATGTCCTAGAACCACAAATTCGAAAAAATGTGACATCTGCCTACCCCACTGGGCCCGCGTGGTTGATTACGGCCCACTCCTTCTCACCGAGAGGAGGCCTGTGTCACAGCAGTGGGAACGATATAGGCTGATTTTATTCAGACTACAGTGAGGTCCACAATGCTCGCATCTCATTGTCACTGACTAGTACGAGATTAGTCCAGTGACAGGATTGACAGTGCATTCCAGGTTCACTGGAATAGTGTAGACGGATAATCGAGTGCTACATTAAACTTTAAACTTTTTCTCTGACTGACTGAATGACTGGAATAATGTAGACAGTATGTCTAGCACCGGACTGAATTGACTTACTTGTTTACTGGGCTGGAATGATGTGAATTGAGCATAAAGAAAGCCTGAATAGTTAATAAACTTTGATTGCTCAGACTAGGCTTTCTCAGTATGGTACTTACTATGTCCATATCAGCTCCCAACATCAATGCGGCCAAGTCCAAGCATATGACAACTTTGCTGGTGTCAGACATGTTACTGCCTGCCATGCTCTTGGTCTGCAGCAGGCGCTCCAACTCTGCTGCTTTTCTGAAAAGCAACAAGAGTCAGCATAAGAAAGATAGATAGAATATGTTTGTACCCCGTGCTCCATGTTTCAGACTAACTGTCTATAATAGTTTGGGCGTAGAGTTTGGGGCTCACTACCAATGAATAATATATTGTAACCTAGCTGTATGTAGTATTTTAACCTGCTCATGTTGTCTCAACTTGCTGTTAACCTGTGGACCTGTTTAGTGTAGTTCCTGGACAATAACATAATGATGCAGCAATACTGCAGTATTATCAGAGTGGAAGTCAGGCTTTGAAGATGCGTACAGTCCATGCACAAGGTGTAGGCAATTTGGTAGGTACCACACCAACCTAAAAAGAACTTATATGTAGTGCTTAACTGTAAACTGAAAAGATCATGCTTTATTATTTCTTAATGGTTTATTAGAATAGTAATGAACTTGAATAGTGCGTAATAAATACATTGGCTTTGTTTATTCATGTTTAAATTGTGATATTTCCCTAAACGTGTTTTGGTTTACTTACTTCAGAACTTTATCTTCCTCGCCAAGCCCAAGTTTGGACGCTATCAGATGCAAAGTTTTGTTATTCGTTGCCATTTTGTCAATTTGTTTGGTTTAACACTTGATATTATATATCTTGTCCTGGAGTAACTGATTCGTCCCCAAATGAATCGCGCCATTTGAACGAATTTTTGACATTTGTTTGTGTTTCATTCATCTCATCAGCTGTCACGTCTTGTCATGCAAAAGAGTGATTCACTCATTCCTAGCAGAGACAAGAGAGGAGGGAGAGGGATCACATAGTGATGAGACGAGAAAAAGCAATATTTTCCACAAAGGTACTATTTACCAGTAAAAATAGCGGTGTAACACAAAATTTAAGAAACAAATTATTTTAATTATTTATTAATATATTACAATTACAAAGGAAAAATACCATCAGAGTTTTGTGGAAGATTTAAATAATTTAAACTAAATCCTTCCAACTAATGAGTAAATCACAGAAAAGGACTGCTTTATTTTTAGTCGAATAAAATACATTTGAATCTTCATATTTTGTTTGGCCAGTATTTTCGTTGAAATTTATTAATCTCTACGTATAATCAACATAAAAAACATGTACGAATGATAAACTAAAGATTGGCTATCTTTTTTGCAAATATGCACAACTTGACATTGTTTATCTCTGTCGTTCATGGATGGAAAATCTTCTCGATTCTCGATGACCACGCCCCTTTATCTCGATTTTGACTGAAGTTTCAATGCTAAAACACCTTGCAATATCACAGGAGGCGACATGTTGATTTTTTTCTATAGGTTCTGTGAAGCCGATACGGATCGCTGTCATTGCTACAAAATGTCTTTGTAGTTATCAGGGTGTAGGTCATATAATTGTAGTAATATTAACTAATCCGTGCTAATTTTCATATGTTGAACGTATCGTAAAGAGAAAGAAGAGGATCCAGTCCGCCCGAATCAGGGGTGTGTATTGAGTGATACACCGATATAGATTTGTATCAAAATAATCCGAAGCTATTTATAAATATTATTTTCTCAGCTTTTACTTATGTTCAAACGTTAATAGTAACGTCTGATCTATATTTAACTTGTGAAAGTTTATAAATATTACAGTATTCCATGGTGAAGTAGTGAGTCGACTCGGATATTAGTGGGAAAGGTTGCCATTTTTTAGTGGGATAAAATCGTGTGTGGTGATATCAGGGCGTGATCTCAGTGCTCGGAGTTGGTTTGAGTCCGAATCCGGGGCAGTGTGAGTGCACGTCTGTGGTGTTCTGGTGGCCGCGGGCGCTAGGAACTTGCTACGAGACTGTGATACGAGTTTGTGGTGTGGTGATTTTCAGGTTGAGATGCAACTAGTGTCAGTGAGGTCGAGATAATAGCAGTGCGTGTTGTGGACGTGGTGACGTGATGATGCGGTCGCAGTGAGGGGGCAGAGCGACACCACGGCTTCTTCTGTGGCGGGCGGCGCGCGGGGAGCCGAGTCTCCTTCGCAGCCCAATCAAGACACGGTGGACAACGCCACACCCACCTGCTGGTAAGTCCTCCTTGTCTAATATACCACCAAAAAGGTCTTACACCTAAAAGTATTGGTCCTCCAACTCTTTGGCAGTCAAGTGATTTATTGTCATTCATTCATTCTGTAGCACTTCAGACTGATATTATCAAGGCAGAAAGATAAACAATAGTATAGTTTAGTGCCAATTCTCAGTGTACCATTAGTTACTGTCACAATTTTTCCTAATTTCAACACTCAGTTTCCTCTATAAGCCCCTGTTACAATGCTAGTTAGAGAGATAGTAAAATTTCAAACAAATTCCCAGCCTATTACAATTGATCCCCACTTTACACACTTATTTTTCCTCCCAATCTCACCGTCTTTAAGCCAGTGGAAAAACCAATTACAGTACCTTAAATATCGACTGTACCATGTAATTGTAATAAATTATAACCTTTACATTGACAATGAATAATAAGTATGAGCCGGTACTTAAATCAAACTATACTATGAATGTCAAATGATCCGAGTGTCATTTTGTAACTGACAACCTTATTAGGCAGAACATTAACCTATTCTAAATTTAAAATCAGAGTATTTTAAAAGACTGTAATAAAGGCTCTTGTTATCTTGTAAATGCAACTATAATAGAACTGGCGTACACACAAATATTATTATAATATTATTTTATAGGAAATTAGAATAATTATCAACAATACGGTTTACCGTACAGACTGATGCCCTTAATAGAATTTTGTAGTAATAGTTTTATGGTTTACACAAAATAAGTTAATTTTCTAAAGAAGTCATAATGCAATCCCTACTTTTTTTAAAGGATAACATTGTTGAATTCAATTGCATAAGCTTGGCTCAAATGTGCTCCAACCAATGAGTGGGTGCAGGCAATTATAAAGCTTGTAACTTATGAGTAACACAAATTCAAAGGTCATAAATATTATTATAATTTAGTTTATTATAATATTTATGCAATAGATTTGTTTTGGCTGATAAATATTGATAATGAACAAAAATTTAATTAATACCTTATATTAAATTACTTATAATTAATTTGGAATGGTTATTAATTATTTATATTATAATCACAATGAATAGTTAATTAAGTAACTAATTCGTAATAACAATTTATTTGGCAGAATAGGGATGTCCAATTTTATTTTTGTTTATAGAACTAGGTATATTTATTATATTTAGAAAACCTGTGTAGAAATGTCTCCAAGCACTTAAAACCAAGGTTTCCATTATAATGTGAACATTGCATGCAATCACTATAAATTTAATGTCAACTAAATTGACATTGCAGTGTTTAAAGCCAAAATATTTCAGTAGCATACCACTGTGCAATTTTATTTTTAAATTCCTTCTATTGGAATTTAAATGTAGAACAGGTGTTGTTTGAATTATTTTTTAAATTATTTTGGTTGCAGTGTTGATCAACACTGTGCCCTTCTGTTGGATAAATCTTTTTAGATTGGATAGGTTTTGTTCTGTACCTAGGCCAGTCAGCTCCATTGCCTGTTTGCTCAGTGCATTTATATTTGTGTTATGGTATAAGCTATTTTATACCAAATATTAAAAGCTGAATAGGATAATTATTTGAAATTCTATGACTGTCAGAGCATTGGCACATTTGTCTTGTCAGTGCCAAATTTTTGAAGTTCACAATGGTAGGTATTATTTTCTGCATCATTCAAACCAGCCCTAGTAGTATGCAGATGCCTGTATGAAGGAATTTTCCATCAATTAAACTGTAGGCCTGTAATGTCAACCATAAATAAAAACATTATCACACAAACATTCCTGCTGCTTGTATATATTAGTAAGTAAACATTTTCCTAAGATAATATTATGCAATATTAAGTTTTTATAAAAATTGAGCATTTTTGAATTTAAAAAAAGATTTTTTTTTAATGATAAAGACCATTTTTTTATGAAAAAGACCATTAAAAAAAATGTACTATACAATTTTTAATGAAAGAAATTATAAAAAAAATAGATTATTTTCAATTCTATTTTACTATTTTTTTAATGAAATAACAATTTTGTAATGCTGAGTGTAGGGCTCTTCCAAATCTCTCCACTTTTGGCGGTTTTGTGTCATGGCTATCCAGTTTCTTCCGGCCACTTTAATGAGATTGTCTGTCCACCTAGTGGGTTGTCTTCCCACATTCCTCCGTCCCGTCCGTGGCCTCCACTCCAGCATTTTCTTCCCCCATCTTCCATCCAGTCTACGGCATATATGGCCCGCCCACTTCCACTTTCATTTTGGCATCACTTCCGCTATGTCAGTGAGTCTCGTTCGCCTCCGTATTTCGGTATTTTTCACCCTGTCATAGAGGGAGATGCCCAACATGGCTCGTTCCATAGCTCTCTGGGTGACTTGCATGCAGTGGATAGTGTGTTTGGTGAGCGTCCAAGTTTCAGCCCCGTACGTCATGACTGGGAGGACACACTGCTGGAACATGCGACGCTTTTTTTTTCTCTCTCAAATTCCCAATCCATAATAGAAAAATAATGCTCTTAGAAAATTATAGACAGTAATTTTCTTATCAATGTGATGGTTCTGCCACCATTTCTATACTTAGATATTTCAGAATTTGACACAGATAAGTGAACAATGGAGGGCTAACTTAGCTTACATGACGCGTGATGACGCGCTAAAGGCGATAGTCCAGTGACTAACTGTGACTTTTTACATACCAAAGTACCTACCTTATAACTGATAAACCCAAATATACCTTATATGCATGTAGTTACGTCTATTTATAGTTAAAATAAAATAAAAATGCAAGTCATCTCAGTGCAATTAAGTAAGCTAAAAAAAATCTGCCAAATTATGACAAACATGCCAATGCTTTCTGAAAACAAATTCCATTTTATGGTTGAGCACTGGCCAATTTTAGAGCAACCATCATCATCTGCATAACCCTTACCCAAGTATGTTGGAGTCTGCTATGCTATTCTAGATTACACCGAACTAAACTGTAAAACTGATTTCTATAATAAAAATAATAACAGAAAAAATTTAAATTCCATTTCAATCACCGTCTTTTAAATTTTTAAGCAAATATGCTAATACTAGTAAAAAATGTGCCGATTAGTCAGCGCTTTTAGTCGACTAATCGCCGACTACTCGGTACATTACTACAAACTATACATACAACGAAATAAAATTGAAGTGTTTGTTTATAATGTCACAATAACAGCGTTTTACTAAATGCATATTTGCAATTTTATATTTTGATAATAGTTTTTTGTCTGTCTGTCAGATTCGTGTGATCATCATTGACGAGATTTTCACTGGCAGATAGATGATGTTATAAGGAGGAACATAGGCTTTTTGTCCCTATGGCACATTCTCGTGCGATAATTTCTGACATACATGCAGGTGAAACCGCAGGTACAGCTAGTATTATAATATTTAGAGCAACCAATAATCTAAGATTTTACAGTATATTTCTTAATAAACAACAATAGAAAAGGATAGTACTCCATTTACTACATCACAGTGGTGCGGGGCTATAAATAACTGAGTGGGAGTACCAATATCAGCTGTTTTTCCTCCCACACATTCATGGTCATCACTTATAAAATGTAACTTAATATTGTCACAGTTATCGGCTATGGGGTAAGCAATTTATTTAACTTAAAAGTAGGCACACAGCTTGAAATATATATTTTTTAGTAGCTGTGCCCGCGACTTCGTCCGCGCGGAATAGTTATTTTTTATTATTTATTCATATTATATTATTTAAATATTAATAAAAATAAATAAAATTTCTAAAATAAAAGTAGCCTACGTTACTCCTTATTACATCGGCTATCTGCCAGGGAAAGTCCCGTCAAAATCGTACCAGCCAGAGATTAGCCAGAACAAACAGACAGACAGACAAAATTGTAAAAAAAATTATTTTGGTATATGTGCCGTGTATATGTATGTATGTAGTAAAAAGTGGTTATTTTAATGTTACAAACCGGCATTCCGATTTTATTCATCTGTATCTGTATCAAAAGCTGGTATATACAGGCTAGTTTTTGCATGCGGCTTCACCCGCGTGGAGATCACATATTATCCCACAGAAACACAGGGCATGAAAGTATCCTCTGTTAATCTAAGTCATAAACTATCTGTGTGCCAAATTTCATCCAAACCCATTCCACATTTTTTTGCTTGATTCAGTAACAAACAATACAAACATTCATAGTTTGACATGTGTAAAATTAAGTAAGGGATAGTTTTGTAAAACACGTTACTTATTTAAGTATCAAATTTGAAACAATAATCGGGAATTTGGATCATGATAAGATAAGGTTATGGTCATATAAGGACTCAAGTAAAAAATTGGAACTATAGGAAAAAGGTAATTGGGCATAATTGAAAATCAACAAAAATTTTAAAACTTTCATTTCTAATTAAATCTAATTAGGAATACTTAAGAAAACCACCCCTCATTATTTAACAATAGTTATTGTAAACCAACCAATGATTTTACCTATGAACACATTACAATGTATGTGTATAATGAAACTCAGTTACTGTGTTGTAGAGGTCCGTTGGAATACTGATATTCTGCTGCATCCAATTAGACTGGAAGTCGACCTGAAAGGCCTAGACAGCTGATGAAGAACAGGCACACAGACGCCAGCACTTCAAGCTACCCCAAACTGTCAAATTTTCCCAATTGAACACGAAACTAATTCTTATGTAATAAAATTGAAATTCTATCAAATAAATTTGACAGTTTGGGGTAACTTGATGTGCTGGCGTCTGTACCTACATTAAAATAAATAAGTGTCTGTTTGTAATGTCAAAACATCAGCTTTTTATTAAATGCATATGAAAGTATATACGGTAGGTACATAGAATGAAAAAAAATAATGTTTGTCTGTCTGTTTATTCTAGCAAATCTACGAAACATCATTCCCTTGAGATAATTACCGACTTCCACGCAGGCGAAGCCGCGGGCTCAGCTACCTAATTATTTTACAAAAAAAAAGATAGTGAGGTGGTGTAAGAATGAACGAAATTGAATGAACTTGAAATAATGTACCTACATGCACTTTTTTATTTTAAATTTAGTAACTTGTCTTAAAAACATGATATGCAATATTAAAAATTGTAGAATTTATTATATATTTTGTTTTTCAGTAGTAAGGTAATTTATTTAGTTTCTTTCTATTAGATGAAATTAAAAATAAGGAAATTACTTTAATTGATAAATTATGAATTATTCTTAAATTCCACATTTTACAAATGAGTTTTTAAAGTTTTTTAACGAATGATAAAAATAGTTTAATTTAAAATGAAACCATTTTTCTCATTCGCTCTTTATGCAAAATCTTTTACTACCTCATTTTAGTATCGTAACATTATTTTGCTTTGATTTGTGAAGATACTGAATACAATTAAAAGTCGAACTATAGTGGTCGCCCTGTGGTCGACCACAATTCATTTAAATTTTAAGTTTGAATTAAATAAAAATATTAGCTTTCGGCACTCCTTCTCCATATTTACTAACTTTTAACTGTGCCTTTCATAGGTACTCCTCCGTCCGCGTAATTCTCGTAAATAGGAGTACAAAATTGTTGCTTCACGTATTAATATACACAAGTACTTAAAGATAAATGTATATTATACTTTCTGCACTCCTTCACCATAAAAACATTAACTGTGCCAAATTTCATACTCCTCGGTCTGCTTAATTTTCGTAAAATGAGGTAGGGTCGTTTCGCCGGTATCGCGACCACCTTCAGTAGGCGACCATTTGACGGACCAAGTTTCTTTAAATCAAGGTAATAGTATTTGTAGAGGTAACTTAAATAAAAAATAAATCTAACGTGCTTTATAAATAATTATGAATTAATAATTTACACAGTTTGAAACAAATAGGTTAACCCAGAGCCGAAAAAAAATTGCTCAGTGCGCGTCTTGATTCAGTAGTGAGTTGATGTACTGCGAGTTGGAAAAAAAATAACATGGCGCGCGGCGCTCAAAGGTAAGTGTTATTACTTATTTCATGTTTTGCACATAAGTTAGATGTTAAATTGTACAAGCGATAAATTTTGGTTATTATTTAGTTGTATTTTGCTATTTTAAAACGTATTATTCAGATAAAATCAAGTGGTCGGTAATCGAAATGCTTATTTATCAAAAACGTTAGATAGCGACCACATGGTCGCAAACCGACGAGAACCGCATTATTTTGTTTTCATTAGTATGATTCTAATGCTTCATACAGGGTCTGTTACAATCTTGAATGTAGCATTGTAAAAGGTTTTCTTTGTAGTTCTTTGGTAAGCGACCACCAGTTTCTTTGAAAGAACTTTGTTTAATTTACGTACAAAAGTGGGTGCTAAACAGGTGGTCGTAAACCAAAATAATCGAAATAAAGACATTGGTTTCCGACCACCATAATTTAGTATGAGAGAAATAACGGCCGCTAACAGAAATAAGTATGAAAGTTCATTGAGTATGCGACCACGTCTGATATTTTTCTGATTTAATTTGGTTGGTTATTGAAATGACCGTTTAATAATTATTTTAACAAGCAACCATGTGGTTGTACCTAATCTGTCGAAAACTAAATATTATTCTTTTTCAGTTTAAAACAAAATTAGTCATAAAAACAACAATAAATTATTTTATATTACTTATTTTTAGATGGAGCTCCCAAATAATTCAGAGTCAACAAAAAAAAAAGAAAAAGACTGTCCAGTACACTGAAGAAGCCCTGAAAAAAGCTCTGGATGATATCCGAAAAGAAGAGAAGGGAATAAGAGAAACATGTAGACTGTATCAGATCCCAAGGACCACGATACAAGATCGGCTTAGTGGGAAGAGGTGTGATACAATCGAGACAAGGGGATCAGATCCTGTATTGAGTACAGAAGGCGAGAAACAATTAAAGAGTGACTTTTGGACATAGCAAAATGCGAATTCCCGGTCAAGAAACAGGAGCTCTTGGACACAGTACATAAAATTGTTAAAGATCATGGAAAAAAGAATCCTTTTCAGGATGATCGTCCAGGGCAAACCTGGTACTCAAATTTCCTAAAACGCCATCCCATTATTAATGTTGATTATTTTTAAATGTTATACTTACTACATATTTAGGATATTGTTTGACTAATTATTGTTAATTTTATTACAACCATGACTAAGTTCCTACGAAATATAAGATTGTTATTTTTTTAATTATAAGAAAACATTACACAAAATGATCAGGTACCTTTGTTTTAACTAAGAGGCAAAAATTAAAATATTTTTAAAGCGATTATAATTATTTTAATGGCATATTTTTCATATTAAAATAGCGGTCGCAAACCAGCTCACTGGTGGTCATAAACTGATAAAAATGGTCGTAAACTGACGTTTTCGCTATATTTTCACTTTTTCAGCATTTAATAAATATTTTTGTATCAATGTATTTTATTTTATGTTTTGTATCCAAACTAGACTATATTTGGGACAAATCCATATCAACATATACTATTTTGCGTGAAGGCAACATTTTTTTTTCTCATCTTATGTGGGCAACCCAGCTAACTGGTCGCTAACCGGCGCAATGACCCTACAACATTTTTGCTTCACGAACGAATATATAGATACTAGCTTTTGCCCGCGGCTCCGCCCGCGTAGATGTCGGTTATCGCGTAAAAAAGTAGCCTATGTCCTTCTTCATATCCCAGGCTATATCTCTGCCAAATTTCATGACGATTGGTTCAGCGGTTTAAGCGTGAAAGCGTAACAAACAGACAGATAGACAGAGTTACTTTCGCATTTATAATATTAGTAGGGATTATACCAAACTTTTTATTCCATTTCTAATTTGGGGCTGGCCCGCAAAAACAAGACATTACACTCAGATAATATCAAATGTACAATATACTATCAGATAGCTTTTAGAATGGTATCAATACAACATCATACAAAGTATCCAGTCATTATATTCACTCCAGCTAATCTATCAACTTACCAAGTAGGTTATAATGACTTTCGTAACTAAAATTCATATTTTATGGGTATTTGAGCCCGGTCTAATCCGTATTACACAAAACTCACTCAAGAATTAAGAAAGAAAGAAATAATATTTTTTGACTCGCACAGGAATGTCACAAATTCAACTAAACACATTAGGTACTTATAATTATTTAAAAAAAAAAAAAAAAAATCTTTACATACACGATACATTTTTAACCAGTGCGCAAACTGCAACCATGAATTTAGCATATTCTAGACCCGTCAGTTTGCGCACTGGTTAAAATTATATCCTGTAACCCAGTATTAATACAAAGTCGCTTTTTGTGTATGTAGGTACGCTTAGATCTTTTAAACTACGCAGCGGATTTTAATGCGGTTGTCATCAATAGACACAGTGATCCAAGAGGAAGGTTTATATGTATAATACACCGACCTCGGCTCGGGCGAAGCCGCTGGCAAAAGCTAGTATTACATTAAAGGCTTCTTCAGACCGGCCCGGCACGACAATTGTAGAACAATTTTTATGGAAGTTTTCGTACAAATTGTCCTACGACAGACAGGCGCGAGGCCACCGTCGCGCCTGTTTGTGGGATCCTTAAAACATTAAGATGGTAGCGCTAATATAGTCATTTAATGGGATTAAATGAACTTAGTGCAGTGGTGGCCCAGTGGTATCAGCCCGGATTTGCGAGTGGAGTCGTGAGTTCAAACCCAAGAGGCACTTTACTTTGTGTATTTAATTTCATCACCTCTGACCACTGCTCTCAAAATGGTGAAGGAAAACATCGTGAGGAAACCGGCACGTCCTAGAACCAAAATTTCGAAGACCTACCAACGCTCCTGAGCCCGCGTGGTGGGTTACGGCCTACTCCCTCTCAGAGAGAGGAGGCCTGTGTCCCAGCAGTGGGAACATTATAGGCTGATTATGTTGTATGAAATGAATTTAGAGGGCTGTATTGATGAAAACCCTCCAAGTTCATTTAATCTCATTGAGTGACATTTTCATGAAAGGGGCCATCCATAGATTACGTCACACGTTAAGGGGGGTCGACGAAATGTGACATTGTGTGACAAGGGACAGGGGGACCAGAAGCTTTGTGACGTCACAAGCTAAAATCTAAAATACTACAACTCGAAATTTATATGTAAACCAAAAATTAAAAAATATTACTTACTCGAACTATATTTATAAGGCTTCTTCTATCTATCTAAAATATTTGACTTTGTTTGCTTTTGTTAGATTAGTTTTAACTTAAATTTAAAAAAGGATATTAAAAACTGCTGTTTAAATTTCATTTCATTTCATTTTCATTCATTCAAAGATAGAATAAAACAGTAGTTTTCACCTGCCTAACGTGAGGTAGCGTAAACTTAATGCATTGGGTTTTTTTTTTTCATTAAGAAGTAACTGATTAACATTGAACCAGTGGACTTTTGAGATTGCACTATTTACATCGTCAGTAACCAAGTGCTGACGTTTAAGTTTAAACAAAAGTGAAGTGTCATCCGCAAACAACACTATATCATGATCATCCTTTATGAGGTAATGCAAGTCATTAATATAAATAAGAAACAAGAAAGGACCAAGAATTGAGCCCTGTGAGACTTCCATTGATACTATGGATCCGGAGGATCTTTTTCCATTTACGTCAACACACTAAATCCTATTACTCAAGTACGAAGTAAGAAGATCCAGAACGGTGGTCTGGATCCCGTAGTGGCGGAGTTTCCTGATTAATGTTTCATAAAGAACGCAATCGAATGCTTTAGATAAATCACAAAAAATGCCTGAGGCATCGTATTTATTTTCTAAATATGCCCTAAGAGTTCAACACCGGCAACGGTAGTTGAACGACCCCTTGTGAAACTGAACTGTTTGCTATGTAATAAATTATGTTTATTAAAAAATCTTTGCAATTGGTCTACAATTTACTAAAGGTAGGTGGTACTGAATAGGTCTATAATTAGACGGGTCTGATATACTACCTGATTTAAACAAAGGTATTATTTTAATATTCTTCGTAAGGTCAGGAAAATCCCCACAGTCTTTACAATGATTAAATATAAGAGCTAAAGTAGGTGCTACAATGTCAATAATAGATTTGGCGACTTCTACAGAATTACCCCAGAGATCTGCAGTCTTTTTTACATTTAAAGTGTGAAAGGTTTTAATTATATCTCTACAGCTAATATGTTCAAAATGAAAATCCGAATCGCAAACATTAACATTTTCCTTAAGTAAAGACTCAGCAACAGAAGGTGATGAGTTTAGAGATTTTGTAGTTGAAACGGGAATATCTGAAAATAAATTTTCAAAAGCCGCGGTGACTTGTGAGTCTGATGTTATTATGTTGTCATTAATAGACAGGCTGAAGTCAGAATTTCTGTTACTAGACCTTCCCGTTTCACTATTATTAATATTCCAAGTCGTTTTAATTACATTACTACTGTTTTCTTCGAACTCAAATAAATAATGAAATAAATAAGTCAATTTGTAGAAGAATACTTAATTGCAAACCAAAGTAATTAACATGGTTACAGAGGAATGTTGTTTACGGCTTTGTAATTAACAATGAAAGAAGTCGTTGAGTATAACAAGAGTTATTGTTGTTTTATGCATTTATATCGATGGTCATATTACTTACTAGTTACTGCCAGCGGCTTCGCCCGCGTAGAGGTCGGAAATTATCCCACGGGAACCTACTACCTGGATAAAAGTATCCTATGTGCTACGCCAAGTTACAAACTATCTGTGAGCTAAATATCACCCTAATCCGTCCAACCGCTTTTGATCCAAACATCTAAACATCCACACTTACAAACTTTCACATCATCACTACGTATTATAAAACAAAGTCCCCCGTCGTTTCTCTGTTTGTCTGTTCGCGATAAACTCAAAAACGGCTGAACGGATTTACATGCGGTTTTCACCAATATACAGAGTAATTCATGAGGAAGATTCAGGTGTATAATTTGTTAAGGTTTTGTGTAAATTGGTTAACGCGGGCGCTAGCAAAAGCTAGTTTATAATAGTATTAGGATTAAAAATGTAACTGCTTGCAACTCTCGCGCAACTCACCAAACCTATGGTATATTCTTGTACCAATTTATCGGAACGGGAAGGTATCGATATCGTCAACCAAAGTATAAAGTACCTAAGTTACATCGACCCATCCTACTACAGTACGTTTACTGAATAAAAACTAGTGTTTGTTTGTCTTCTACTTTTAGTAAAGTTTCATCTCTGCTTGGTTTTAGAACTAATGCAAATTCCATCTTTTTAGGTTCTAAAACAAACCTTCAAAATTACTTTTTTTTTCTACACGCACAGACGCCAGCACATCAAGCTACCTGTCAAATTTTCCCAATTTAACATGAACCTTATGCTTATGTAATTAAGATGAAAATCTATCAAAGAAATTTGCCAGATTAGGGTAGCTTGATGTTCTGCTTAGATAGTTTCGTCATGTTGAGAGGACGAAAGAAAAGGCGACTAACAAAAGGTATTTATTTACAAGGCCGCTGTGAGCGGAAACGCCGACAGGGGACGCCCTAGAAGGATATACTTATTGACCTCATCGGTGAAAAAAGAAAGGTCAGGTGCGTAGTACTCGCAACCGGCGTGCGTGTATGACCAGTGGTCCTAGTGTGAGTTTCATTTAACCATCTCTCGATCAAACGAGCCGAGCGCGTTTGGCGCTCTGTGGCCGTAGTGTGAGTTTTATTTAACCATCTCGATCTAACGCTTCGAGCGCGTTCGGCGCTCTGATTGATCCGTCACCAATTCAGGGCTAATCGGACGCGAACGCGCTGGATGCGTTAGATCGAGATGGCTAAAAGAAACTCACACTAGGCCCACTTATATATGAACGTAACGAAGCAAAAAGAGCATGCAAGGACCGTAGCAGGTAGCGTTCTGTAGTTTCTGAGTACCCCTATGGAAAGGCATAAGTTTATTGTTTACATAATTATTTAAACGCTTACCAACATGTTAATGGCAAGCGACAGCACGGTAAACCCAGACGGAGATGGCGGGATGAACAGCGGGGGTAATTCCGTAACACACAATACCAATGCCATTCATTTTGACAATTCATCAATATTCATTACGTTATTTACGTAGCCGCGCAGACGAAATTCTTGACATCTGAAGCAATGGATTGTGAATTTTCTTCGAAGTCCGGATTGCGATGGAAAGTCTGTGGCTCGTACAGGACTTTCTGGTTTTTATTTTTTTTTCAAGAAATTTTGGAATTCATCGTTTTTATGATAGTTTGTTTAGTTTAATAAGTGATGTACCTACCTGTACGATTTACATAAGAACATTTTCTTTCTTTCTCTACACAGCATTTCATGTGTAGTTTTTCACGACAAAAAAACGTGTGTCGATCTTCAGTTACTGATTCGGTACGCAGAATTGTCATTGGTATAAAAATATATTTATATATTTACCTGTTAAAGTATTTATAGCCACAAAGATAACAATCAATTGAAGATTTTCTCGCTTATCACTTTAATACATAATTACCAGTATCATGTATTTCTATTTGTGAGACGCCGGTGTTATTTTTGGAATTATTATTTCCCCTTGTGTTATGTATTTATCTGATAAGGTTATATTCTAAACGCACGTCACTGTATTGCGTAGGCGAGATCAATTTGTGCATTTCTCTGTTCAACCGTTGCAAGAACATAAGATTTTTTGTTGTTCTTAGAGCCTTTATGGACCAGAATTTCATCGCACATAATGAGTCGTATCCATAAGAACTGCCAAAATATAAAAACTGACCATGTGCTTGTCGAACCATGCGCAATGAAGCATTTATCTCAAGAATAAACTTAACGGTGTAGTGTAATAACGTATTCTTCAATACATTCCAACTGGTAATGTAAGTTGGTTGACTATTTCTCGTAGAGTTCTAAAGCCTGAGCTGTCGTAGTTTTCCTTTTAACTTCGTCACATATATTAGTAGTAACTTTTTTTTTTTTTTTGGTTGGGAAATCATCAAATAACTTCTCCCGCTCTGGGTGGAGCAAGAGGGCGTGTCAGACTTTTACTGACTAAACCCACCCGTGTTCCTTCAGTTGCCTGTGTCCACGGGGCCTCGGTATCTCTTTCGAACAACCCGCACCCCTGGCAGAAGACAGACGATGATGACGTTGAATTTTTACTATTATGTGTAAAGCATTATTTATGCCAAAGAGTCTCTGAGTTATGCTGCGGATAGACGGAGACTGACATGGCGAAACTATAAGGGTTCCTTGTTGACTAACGGAATCTTAAAAAAACAACGTAGGCCTGCAACATAGTGAAGAAAAATATTGAGAAAACCAGTACCACCGGTGCTATAAACTTTCAATCACACTCCGACGGTTAAAGGAAATTGCTAATCCATTGCTTCATAGGTTTTATATTTTTTTCTGCTCGACAACGTTATTAATGCAATGAATGTGGCTGAACTGTCAAAATGAAAGGAATTGCCTTATTAAATATGTACTAGGTTTTGCCAGCGGATTCGCCCGCGTGGACGTCGAAAATTATCCCAGGGGAACGTAATATCGGGATAAAAAGTATCCAATGTGGTATTCCAGGTTACAAACAATCTGTGTGCTGCATCCAAATCCGTTCAGACGTTTTTGCGTGTTTGAGTAACAAACATCTAAATTACCAAACATCTAACTAAACGTGCATACTTAGTAGGAAGTAGGATTTAAGTCTTAAGGGGAATCTAGTTCTGCCAGGGGTGCGGGTTGTTCGAAAGAGATAACGCGGCCCCTGGCATACAGGCAACTGAGGGAACACGGCTGGGTTTTAGTCAGTAAAAGTCTGACACGCCCTCCCGCTCCACCCAGAGCGGGAGAAGTTATTTGATGATTTCCCACCCAGAAGAAAAAAAAAAGGGGGAATCTAGTTGCGGACTCGAACTCACTGGATGGCCTGGCTAAAAAGCACGCTGTATCAGCAGGCATCGTGTCCGATAGGTAGTATCAGTGATGAGCAGTTAGACGCTAGTGTACACGCACAACGTTATTGAGTGAGATGCAGGATCAGTTATAGTAAAACAGGCGCGTAAATAACACGCTTTAAAACCAAACTAAAAAAAGTAGAAAATGATTTAATTCTATTAAAAACCGTGGGGTGCTTGATATTAATCTATACATCTACTTATACAGATAAAGAAAATTGGAGTGTCTATTTGTAATATTAAAATAACCACGTTTTACTAAATGCATAGGGATGTATACACGGTACATATACCAAAACAATTTTTGTGTGTCTGTCTCTGAAAAGGCTGGACCGATTTTGACGGGACTTACACTGGTTGACTTTTATTTTATTTGTTTTTATTAATATAAATAAATAATAAAAAAATACTATTCCGCGCGAACGAAGTTGCGGGCAAAGCTAGTTGATTATAAAAATAGCTCAAAAAGCACCCCACGCTTTTTAATTGAATTAAATTATTTCCTACATTTTTTAGTTGGTTTTTAGTGTTTTTTTTAGTTTTTGAAACTATTATTTATTTTAAAAATTTTAGTTCTGCTAACTACAAAAGCGTGATTTTTCAGTGTTTTTTTTTTTTGTATTTTTTTTAATTATTCAATTGTCATCGGTCCTCGATAAGTCTACAAAGTTTAAATGAAATCTGACCGTTTGAAGTGGGTCAAAATCAAGTCCAAAGGAGTCTGTTACAAACATACATACAAACAAACAAACATACAAGTGAAGCTAATATAAAGCGTGTAATTAAGAAAGGTCCTTCGGAAGATCGGGTTTTATGAAAAAACCACTGCATAAATCAATAACCAATGTAGTTGAATGAACTTTTCAATATTTGAACTTTGTCTTTACCGACTTGGTTTTGGAGATTTTACACTTCTTTTAGTACTTAAACACGCCCAAAGTTAGGTTAAATTAGCAAAAAAAACTAATCTTTGTTGGCTCCATAACTTTTTAATGCTTTTAATTTTAGTATTCTGTTTCTGTACAGACAATATTAATAATGAGACAAAACCATACCATGTTTAATTTTTGATGTACATTGTCGAACAGTGAAGTAATACACTCCCGAAGTTTGTATGGAAATAATCTCGACAAGATTCACCTTAAATCGCCAACACGCATTGTGCAAGCGTGGTGATCAATGCTCGTACCTTCACTGTTTGAGAAGAGACTTTGCCCGCGGGATAATAATCCTTTGCCGCCACAATATAAGATTCACATCATATTTCCCGCGTCTAAGTCACAAGCTAGGGCGAGTAGCCGAATGGCCGCTAAATGATAAATGATTTTATTTCTGTAAGTAGGTTTGTACTAACAGTTTTACACGTCAATCATATTTTAAAAACTAGGTGAGGTCGGCGTTTCCTATCTGACTACTCTGAGAAGAAAGGCTGAAACAAACTCAGAGGTCACAGTCTCTTTTAAAGTCCAGACATAATCTTGGTCTGATCATGTAAGGACCCCAGGCTGATTCCCGGCCACCGTTGGCGCGGGCTTGCGGACGGCGAGTAATGGGTAGTTCGCTGTCCGGTAAGGACCAAGCCCGGGTCGAGCGCGCGTTGTGTTCCACGCGCGCCTCAAAGAGATGGCAGCACCAACAGAGGGGGCCCGCAAGGGCGGATGCCTGCCGGAGGTGCGGTTTGTTCGAAAGAAATACCGTGGCCCTTGGCACACGGGCAACTGAGGGAACACGGATGGGTTTTAGTCAGTAAAAGTTTGGCACGCCCTCCTGCTCCACCCAGAGCGGGAGAAGTTATTTGATGATTTCCCACCCAAAAAAAAACCTGTAAGGACCATGTAGATTGGTGTCTGAAATGGTATTTTGAGGAAAACACCGCACAGATTGAGTGGACGCATTTGTCATTTGCTACAAGTTTTCACTTCGCGACACCTGGCCATCACGCCAGTGTTCTCCGAAGGGTTAAGCTGAGGTGCACCTGTAGTAGACCCACATTTCGCCAGTTATATAACAGGGGGCGAGTCTATTGCCATCATCCGGGCACAACCGGGTAGCTACTGAGAAATTCCTGACGGAAAAGCCGAATGATACTTTGCACAACCAGGATCTCTTATTCATCAGTAGTGCTTGCGATCATTACACCAACGAGGCAATCTCTAAAGGGGAGTACACCATAAATGGCTTATGACCGCCATAACGTGCTAAGCAGAGTACCAACCGAAACGAAACGTCTTACAGCTACATTTGGCATAAATCCACCTCGATAAACACTGTTTAAAGCACTGTATGCTTGACAGGCTGCCAACCTATCGGTCGACAATTAGTACGATTATTACGCACAAAAACTACTTCCCACGTCGGACTTAAACATGGTGTTGTAATTTGTGTATTTCCTTTGGTAAAAGTTAAAAGAATATGTCCTAATATAAGACTATGAGAGTAAGGGAAGACCGAAGAAATGATGGATGGACTGTGTGGAAGATGATATAGCTGGATTAGGTGACGACTAAAAGAGAAGATCTCAAGTGCGTATGCGGCATCTCCCCACAGACAAACCTTCCATCCTGCATCGCATGCACTGTTACTTGTGCATTTCACGACCTTATGACTGCATCAGTGAGTGGAGTGCGCGCAGCTGAATTTTGAGCGAAAAATGTTTGATTTTTTTTATCATCGATACGCTAAGATAGAGAAGTCAATACCTGCCTAAAAAGTTTAGTCAATATCTGCCTAAAATATTTAGGTTCCAAAGTGTTGGGGTCGGTTTCCAGTCTAATCGGATACAGCTGAATACCAGTATTTTACATGAAGTGACTGCCTATCTGACCTCCTCAACCCAGTTACTGGGAAAAAACGATACCCCTTGGTTGTCAGATTTTCGGGCTACTGACGACCCATATCGGATGTCAAAGATCCATAAATGACAGCCGGGACCCGGCTGAACGTGCTTTCCGAGGCACAGGTCTTGGTATGTAAAAATGGTCACCCATTCACGGGCTAACCGCGGCAATCATAGCTTAACCTCATCGATTGCCCCGTGCAACATTCTTCTTTCCATACTTCTCTATTAGTCGTCATGTCGGTTGTTACTTCCTTTCTAACCATATCATCATACGCGAGTCCATCGTTTCGGTCAAAGAAGAAATCAAATTGAGGTTATTTTTACATTGTTGTTTTTTTTTTTCGTTTGGATCATCAAAATACTGTGCGTATTTAGCTATTAGAATTACTTTTGACACACACGAGGATACTGAAAAGGTTAATAGTAGGTATAGGGAAAAACATTAAGGATAAAAATTCTGTTTGCAAAACGGGTTATCTACTACGATTATTTAGGGAAACAATGCAGGCAATAGCGTCATTCATAGGATTGTGAGGTCACTAACCCGTCCAGTTTGCGTCCATGGACAAAAAATGACGCCAACTATGGACGTTTGAAGGGGATATTGACGTAATAAGTCCTGTACTAAAGTTTATCTAGGCACACGGCAATGTCAGCCTAGAACGGAAAAAGCGAACGGTTAGGTTGAATAGGAGGAACAGTGGGGCCCAGGGATAACGGCTTACGTGTAGGTCGTGGTTCCAACCACGGCAGCATAAATAACCACCAACTCAGGATGGCGCTCAAAACGGTGAAGGAAAAGAGGTGACAGAGAGTTGGAGGATGTCACATGTCTTAACAAGTTTCTTTCTAGGAGCTACCTCGTGATGTTTTCCATCACCGTTTTGAATTTTGTCTAATTTTCTTTGTCTTCTATAATTAGCAGCTGTTGTATATGAAAGTAAAATAAATTCTTCTACAAAGTAAATTAAAAAGCTTTTCAAAAACTGATGTCTAAATTATATTGTTATAAATGCAGTATCTTCGAACCTCCTCAACCAAAAAGCGACTGTTAACACATTCCATTGTCAAAGTCATTAGCACATAGCTCAGCTTTGCTCGTAATGTGTCACACGAACTTACAGAGAAAGTTACGTTTGTTTGTTTACATGCTTACCATTCTAACTAACCGATATTACGATCGGCTACTGTTTCTGACAGCCGAAACGTTTCGAACGGTATCCGAACGATTTGGAATACTGTTCTATTGGAAATAGAAAGAACGAAAGAAACATTTTATTTGGGACACGCACAGAAAATACAAACAATAAAAAAAAAATCGGCCAAAAAAAAACTATGAAAACAGTACAAAAAAAGAATGCCTGTGCGAGACCAAAAAGGCTTCCTATCTCAGCACGATGCTTCGATATTTGAAAAATAAAACAAAAATGGAACAGAGAACCATATTTCTAAGACCTGGGGCGGGGGTCATTATAATTGTTCCTGTGGGAAAAAAACGGATTACGTCATTTATAGCGTTATCTATATTTCTGTTCTAGATAAAGAGTGTGCGTAGACTTTTTGAGACGTTATATTTCTGTGATTTACTCTCTATGCCCAGGAGCTATTATTTCAATTTCAGCCTGCCCGTAGATCTTATGTGACACCACAAGAGCTAACATAAAATTTTACAGTAAAAAAAAAAATTAAGAAACAATGAATCATTCCAAAACATTTCATATTCGATATTCGCCATTACTAAAATAATCACAGTACGAATTCTACGTTAAAGGGGCACTTAAGGGTTTTTCCCTAGTCACGTGTAGCCACTGAGGGTATTTTTACTGCAACCACCCTATAAATAGAACCATGGCGGGGTAGGATTGCAACTGGGGGTTAACTCACAGCCAATTGCAGATGGCCGCCAGTCTATTAGTATTGATTTATCTTTGGTACTGATATAACCTCACACCTTTATTCCTTGAAAGGTTAATCAGAGGGAGGGGTTGGGGGGGTTGCAGCTAAATAATTAATAACAGCGGCACTTTTCTTGCCGCGGTCAGTTCGTGGATGGGTGACCATACATCACATATAGGCACCCCTCCATGTCTTGGAAAACAAGTTAATCCGTTGGTGCCGGCTGTTTTTCGTTGATTTTTGTCAGATCTCCACAACCAATGTTACCCAGTAACTGAGTTGTGGAGATCAGATGGCATTCGCTCCATGTAAAATACTAGTATTCAGCTCCATGCGGTTAGACTGGAAGCCGATCCCAATATATTTGGCAAATGACTAGGCAGATGATGAAGCATCCATTTATTATTTATGTCCACAGGTAATAAAAAGGCCAGAAAGTGAAAAGCCCATTTTAGTTGATATTCGGGGCATGCTCGGCACTTTCCGTTATCATGCAACTATTCCCAAAGTTTTAGTGGAAACAGACTCATTTGACAACAACAACACAATACAACAAACAACATAATAAACGGCTCCATGGCCCTCACATTTCCAAAAAAATATATAAATGTTTCTAAATTATACAAAACTAGCTGACCCGACGACGATGTTCTGTGCAATTTTCAATAATTTATACAAAAATCTCATAGAAAAAAGGACTTTCAGTTTTTCTCAATTTTGGATTTTTTATGGGAAACTTTTTAAATTTTTCTTCCTGTAAAAACCGTAGGTATTCGGACTATTACAAATATTTTAAAATTGCCAAATCGGTCCAGCCGTACTCAAATGATGCACTTACCAACGAACAACATTTAATTTTAGGGTTCCGTAGTATAAAAGGTATCCTTATAATGTCGACATGTCTTTTTTTGTCGTTATCCTGTTGTGTGGATTGTCGTTGGATAGTCTTTCAAAAATATTGTGGGTTTGTAAAAATAATTGTTCGATTAAGGGTTCCGTTTGTGAAATATTAAGCTTCAAAGTCCAGCCAAATGGTGGTTTCCGGATATGTGAAAAAAATCATGGTAGGAGAATATAATAACGAACTTAAAAGGAAAACTATCACAGCCAGCTAGGCTTTACAGTTAACGAGTAATAGTCGACCAACTTACATTTGCAGTTGGAATCTATACTCTAGAACATGTTTTTCAACTACAAAGTTAAGTTTGTTTTTGGGATAAATTAATTCCAACTACGGAGCCCTTCATTGTGCGTGATCAGACACGCACTTGGCCGGTTTTATTATGAAAACGAAACTACAGTTTTCAAAGTCTATTTGAGAGATGAATAAAATTAGGATCTCTTTCGTTTCTGTTTGTATTATTCTACTACTATTATTATACTTCCACAGCAAAACCTGTGGCGGGAGCTGTGTAAACCCCCTGATCATTTTACCAAACCATGTGAGAGCCTTCCGCCTGGGCACGCGTTACCATGGCTGACTTGGAAATTTCTTAATAGACTTCGAACCCAAATCGGCCGGAACAAGACAATCCCCACAGACAATGGCTCACCTACCATCCCGCGCCGCAAACCTGACGATATTATGACTGCGTCAGTGAGCGGACTTCGCGCAGCTGAATTTCTGGCCAATGATATTTGATTTTTTTCCATCGATACCCTAAGAAGAAGAAGATTGGTCAAGTATTGTCCAAACAATCCAAAGTATGTTGGGGTAGGCTTTTAGTAAAAACAGCTGTAGCATTGTGTCAGATTTAATACATGTCGTCTTTATGTGAAGTCTTTTAATTTAAGGTCGAAACGGCATACCATGTTTTTTTTTGCTTACGCAACTCATTTATTATCTGTAGGTTCTTTTTAAAATAATTTTAACTCATTTTTGTATTTTAATAAAATCAATGACTGTCACTGCCTCGTTGGTCCAGTGGTCGCAAGCGCTAAGCTGAGTATGAGGTCCTGGGTTCGATTCCCAGGTCGGGAAAGGTGTTGTTGGATTTTCTATATGGAATTTCTCAGTAGCAGCCCGGAGTCTAGGTCTGTGCTCGGTTGATAGAAATAGACTCGACACCTATTAAGGACATAACGTATGAGTGTACTATAGGTGCACTAACGCCCAACCCTTCGACGTAACAAGGCGTGATGCTACCAGAGACGGTCCAGTCTCGACTCAAGAGTCGAGACTGGACCGTCAACACGACGTCCGTGCGTCTCTGGTAACATTCACCACCGTCTAACCCGTCCGCGTTAGACGATATCAAGGATATCGTCTTCAACAAATCCTTTTATCAACCAGAAAAGAGCTGATAATCTTCAAACAGCTGAACCGATTTTGATGAAACATGTCTAAGAACACTCCCGACTAATTCACCTTTCAAACAGAAAAAACAAAATCAAAATCGGTTCATCTATTCGGGGGCTACGATGCTACAGACAAACACACAGACACATCAAAATTATAACACGCCGTAGATTTTGCGTCAGGGGTTAAAAATTAATCTACCTTGCCTTTTCCCAACTATGTTGGGGTCGGCTTCCAGTCTAACCGGATGCAGCTGAATACATGTTTAACATGGAACGACTGCCTATCTGACCCCCACAACCCAGTCACTAGGTAATACGTTACCATTTGAGTAAGACTGCTTTGTCAGAATTTCGAGCTTTGACGGACACATAACGACTGTCTAAGATCCACGAATGACAGCCGGGACCAACGGCTTAAAATACTTTCCGAGTCACAGAGGGGTCTTTGCATGTAAAGATGGTCACCCATCCACGTTATCGTCAGCAACATGCGACAAGCACTTTTCTAAAGAGAACGATGAATCAGACAATCGGATAAACATCTAATCTATTGATGATTCATAAATACGAGTATATTGGCCTGCTGTGATATGTAAATCCAAAATAGATTTCCTCAATCATTTACTGTTCACATTTAGAGGAAAACTTTACCTATTATGGGATTGTAAAGGTTAGGAAGCAACCTCTTTTGTTTTGTATTTAGGCAAGCTATTTACAATCGGCAAAGGCAATCTGTATGTCGGCTACACACAATATCTACAAAGGGAGCGCGTCTATGTCTCTGCTACCCTGTATGTACAGGGAAATTTTCAGTATGTTATAAAAAAAAAAAAGTAGACTCCCACCCCAAGTCGCAGTTCTTTTGTAAAAGGGCACGACAGGATAGATCATGTCCACCGCTGTCCAGGATACGATTTAAGTATCGCTACTCGTGAATATGGTCTAGTTGAAAACCAGCGTCAGGCATTAGTCTGGCATTTATGCTGAACTGGGCCTATTGGATGCAGCCGTGAGCTACACAATACTATTTTAAGATTTTTCTGTTTCCTGTATTTGCGTCAATATTTCGTAACCTGGGTCAAATCAATTTATTTCCTTCTGTACTGTCTTGGAATCTAACCGTTGCACCCCCATCCCAAAATACGCGTCAGACAACAGTTGTTCATTCATTACAAGTTCTATCACTCTTAAAACCATTACCACACAAAATTACTGTTAACTACAGCCCTAAACTGCAATAGCTTCCCATAAACACAGCTTATATATCTCCCCATGACATGGAAAGTTACGAATCCCATTGAAACAAATCTCCACTACCATGGGACCTCTTAGCTCTTTTAATCCACTAAAGGAGCTACGCTGCTCCCGCCGAGGTAATCAGTAGCATTATAGTATTATCCCATTGAATTAAACTGATTACCTAGAAAAAAAAACTACAATGGCTACCGTGAGAGGATGTCCAACAATGCTATATATAGCTGGGTTAATTTTGCACGTTAATTAGTTGTTAATAAGCTTGTTAGCTGGAATTGTGGCGTTGATAACTATGGTGGTGCTTCAATCTTTGTCTTGTAATTTTTTTCTGACTTTGTAATGGAGCAGATTTTCAATGTGACGGTTTTGCTTTAATGTATGTTAAGCAATATATCGGTTTGAAAACATCGTTATGAAATTGGCATGCCCTAATTAACTGAAATTTCAAAGGCATATGCTTAGATGGATTGGTCCTGTTGAGAGCATGAATGAAGGTCGGCTAACACGGCTCGGTGTAAAATATTTCATCTGCTCTCAAAACGGTGAAGGAAAACATCGTGAGGAAACCGGCATGTCCTAGAACCAAAAATTCGAAGATATGTGACATCTACTAACCCGCACTGGGCCCGCGTGGTGGATTACGGCCCACTCCCTCTCACAGAGAGGAGGCCTGTGTCCCAGCAGTGGGAACGTTATAGACTGATTATGATGATGTAATTTAAAACCGCATCAAAATCCGCAGCGCAATTTAGAAGAAAAGCGCTATCACAGACGAACACGAGAAACGACTTTATTGTAGATGTTCGATGCTCAAATGTTAGTAGGTATTACCAGTTTTCATTCATTCAACATTCTCTCGTATAAAATTGAGTGGGGCAGGGGATTCCCAGAGCTATTGTAAACATGCACTGTTTACACGCTTGTTTTATTGTATTATTTTACCATGTTGTCATATCAAATTATTTCTTCAATTATTATTATTAGTATATAGCTATACTAGTTTTTCCAGCGGCTTCGCCCGCGTGAAGGTCGGAAATTATGCCACGGGAACGCACTACCGGTATAAAAAGTATAATAATGCAGGTTATAAACTGCGTTTGTGTGCCAAATTTCATTCAAATCCGATTCAATTCAATTCGTAATTAAGTAACGCACATACAATATTTCTATTTATAAGGTATAGGTACATGGTGTTACTTTTTATATCCCTTAACTCTAGGGTATTAGTGAGACTATGTCAAAGAATGAACTGCCATACTTATGATTTTCTTTTTTTTTCTCATACAAAATAATTCGACGACACGATTATTTATGTCAAACGGGTGTTTTACGTGAAAACTGAGAGCGTTACATTTGCTTAGCTTTAAATAAATAAAAAAGTTACTCCTACTTATCAAGGAAACCTCCACCCGTATGTATTCAAGACAAATAAAAAAAACGAATAAAAATAATATTGTATGCCAGTTGATTCTTTGACATGGTCACATTAACATCCTAGACTTATGGGATATCACAAGGAAAACGTTTTATAGTAGATGACACTGCGTGATTCATATGTACAATTTCAAAGAGCGAATCGATAACTTTAATAGCTACTTATCCTGTTCACGGACCTTGATTAAGTAAGCGAAAGCATAACTTGTTAAAAAAAAACTTGTGTGGCAATGGCACTTACGTCATCGGTCGGGAAACCCCGTAAGCTTCTCCATGCCGTTTTTATGTAATGGATTATTTCGGTGTGAATTTTCCCTTAAATCTTAATACTAATAATAAAGCTGAAGAGTTTATTTGTATGTTTTATCTATGGAACTGCCAGTTGTATTTGAAAATATATTTTTGCATTTGATAGCCCAATTCTTCAGGAGGTTATAGGCTATTTAACATCACGCTAGGACCTTTAGGAGCTGAGCAAAGACTAAAAAAAGGCAGAAAGAACGCCGACCGAAAATTAAGTCATGATGTGGCTAGGCATTGCGATGCAATATGGTGGATCGGAGAACAAGAAATTTTACAGGAATTCGCGGGCAGAAGCTAGTATTACAATTAGGTAAAAGTTTGGGGTAAACTAATCTCTAATGGGCAACTACAGTTTTGTCGAGTGTCATAGGATATAATATTTTATGTAAAAACATGAAATTTCACGAGGACGGAATAGCGGGCAAAAGCTAGATAAGAATACTGCAAAACGACTAAGAAGGACATGGCGAGTTCACCTGATGCGGAGGAATGATAGAAATGTCATGACGTGACGAAAGTTTTGCGTATTACCGTGTACAGTGGCCCTAGTGTGAGTTTCATTTAACTATCTCGATCAAACGCATCGAGCGCGTTCGGCGCTCCGATTGGTCCGTCACCAATCCAGGGCCAAGCCAAGGCCTCTGGTAACAGGTCAAATAAAGTTGGATGGATTATATGGAAGAAATAGCTAGAGAGGGGGTAAAAACTAAAATAAAGAATGATAGAGATGTTTGGAAGTTGAAGACGTGGTGCAACGATCCTAAATCAAAATTTCTACGCACCTAGCGTAGAAATTTTGATTTAGGATCGGTGCATGCGTCGGTTATACAAAGAAATTTTACATGGTTACAGTTTGCGCACTGGCTAAAATTTTATCCTGTATAGGTATATTAATTTTCGAACCAACACAATTTTTTCTCACCGTACATCTGAAAGCACGTCAAGCAGGTCCTAGCTGTCATAAGTGGATTTTTGGCAGTCCTCACAGGTCATCAAAAGCCCGAAAGTCTGACAAGCAGTCTTACCAAGTGGTATCATATTACCCGGGTACTGGGTTATGGAGGTCAGATAGTGTGTCGTTGTATGTAAAATACTGGTATTCAGCTGCATGCGGTTTGACTGGAAGCCGACTCCAACGTAATTGGGAAAAGGCTAGGCAGATGATGATGAATTTTTTTCTCTCCCCAATATGCAGCGTCCTCGTCGTCCTCGATAGCCCTGTGGCTTAAAACTTACCACTAAGCAAAGTGGTCTAAATGAGACAATATTGGCTGCCTTAATCATCTGTAAGATTTGTTAAGAAATTCCTTAGTTACAAACGAACAGTCTTCATTAAGGCTCACGCAGGCAAGCCGGCGACTCTAGTAGAACAATTTCTATAAAAACTTCATGTAAATTGATCCATCAGAATCGCGTCGCGCCTGACTGCGGGGGTCTTTTACGATAAACATAAACATTCGCGTCCATAATAACAATAAAAAAAACATTATAAGTACAATCTATTAATAGGGATTCACAGTTTTTCCATCTGATCGGTTCACTGACTCAGTATTGAATTGATGGGGCAAAAACCTCATGTTTTTTAATGTCCAAACTGGCAATTGACATGCTGTTAACTACTTTAATACCTTCTTGACTCTACAAGTAGTATTATAAAGTAATTTTATTAGGAAATTAATTTCCTAGTTTTCTGAACATCTTGCTTGCCACTGATACCGTAGTATGTCATCTTCTCCCTTCCGATCCCAAATTGATTTAATCAAGATGATAATGATGATTTAATTTATTTAATTTCCACATGTATTTTGTGACGTGGCTTCTAGCTTTGTAATTAACAACAACACTATTGTATCTTCTCTCAAGTACGCACAAATTATAAGAGCTCTTATTGTGGTTAAAAGATTAGGGCAGTCAAAAACCGAAGTGAAGTGCACGACAAAAAGTATGTTAGCAGGACTCACTCAGACCAGGGAGCGCCGGACTTCGTTATCGCCTCACTAGGAGTCCCTTTTCATGTATTCCCATTGTTTAAAAGATAGTACTATCAGTTGACAGCTGGTAGTTATTCGATGAATGGAAAAAAACATATGACCATGAACCGTATGCCCTAATGAGAGATGACGCTATACAAGCCGAATAGCGGCATCCGTTTTTCTCACTGACTTTCTTTGACTTTTATCCTGTACGGCCAAGGACCAAACAAAATGGGATAAGAGGAAGAACTTGTAAATATTTACGGCACTCAAGCAAGACTGCCTCGTTTGTCGAAAGCGCTACTGCTGAACATGCGGTTCAATTTCCGGGTCGCGCCAAGAGTTATTAGGTTTTCCATCTGGAATTCTCAGTAGCATCCCGGATTTCGTCTGGATTTGTGCCCGGTTGATGGGAGTAAGCTCGCCCCCTGTTACATGGCACTTAAACATAACTGGTGAAATTTAGGTGTAGGTACTTGAAGGTGGAGCTTTACCTGGCACTTCGGGGAAACCAGGCGTGACTTTAGGATAAGCAATATGGACTAAAGGTCGTCTGGTCTAAATTGCGTACTACACCATTCAAATACATCATAAATGATCATTAAACAATGTTGACAAAACATCCCAGCATTTTCGCTCGCACCATTTCACTTATTAACCGCTTCGTCTGGACTCTCAATCGGTTTTAACGACACCCCTGGGAGGGAACTGGGTTGCCATATTCGTCCCTTCATTTAATATTTACTCACACACCTTTTTATTATGTCCTTTTAAAATCAATATAAGGGCTCGTGGCTAAGCCGTTGGTCCAAGCTATCATGTGTAGATCTTTGACAGTCGTTACGGGGAGGTCGCTAGTCAGAAGCCCGAATGTCTCACTGCTAGTTTTACCGGAGGTACCGTATTATCCATTAACTGGGATTCGGGTCAGATAGGCAGTCGTTCCATGTAAAATAAAGTGTAAAATACTGGTATTCTAACGTCATCTGCATCCTTATTCCAACTATTTTGGGATCGGCTTGCTGTCTCACCGGATGCAGCTGAATACCGTTACATGAAGCGACTGCCTATTTGACTTACACAACCCGGTTACTGGGAAATACGATACCCCTTGATGAGACTGGTTATCAGACTTTCGGGTTTCAGACAACCCGTAACGACTGCCAAAGATCTAGGAATGACAGCCAGGACCAACGAGTTAACGTGCTTTCCGAGGCACGGAGGGGTCGTGATACGTAAAGCATGGGCCAACCGCGGCATGATGAAAATCAATACGAGTTAAGAAGTACATGTGTAAAATGCCAACGTTTAAAAATAACTGTAGGCTCTACTATTTTTGGGTGGTGTGGTCAAATTCAAGGACCTATTCGCTATTTATAGGAATGGACTTAAGCTTTCATATTAGTAAGCCTTTTATACAAAGTTAGGGCTTTGAACAAGGTTTATTAGAACCTCATCTTAGGAAAGTTTTGTGAGCTTCGAGTATTGAAAGTAATTTTGTTCTATTTTAGGCATGAAGGTCAACACTGTTATTCCCTTTTTAAATAAGGCTTTATGGATTAGGTTTTATAGTACTTATAGCTTAATTAGCATTGCTTAGATGTCAATCGACTCAGCCTATCTCAGTCCACTGCTAGACATAGGCTTTTCCCAAGCTGCCTCACAACACTTGCTTCTTCGCCTTCCGCATACAGTCTGCTCACGCCACCCTTTTCGGTCGTCGGTCAATCTAGCTGGGGGGCGTCCCACACTACGCTTGCCGATACGCGGTTTCTACTTCAGGACACGTTTGCTCCACCGACCTTCGGTCCTTCGATAAACATGATTACATGTACATGAAAATAATAATCATCTTGTGAAACCATGTTTTGTCTCTACATCACCCAAAGATGATCAAGGGTCGGGAAATGCCTATGGCTTTTTTTTAATTGAGCGGGAAATCAATTAACTTCTCCCGCTCTAGGTGAAGCGGGAGGGCGTGTCAGACTTTTACAGACTAAAACCCACCCGTGTTCCTTCAGTTGCCTGTGTGCCACCGGCCACGGTATCTCTTTCAAACATCCCGCACCCCTAACAGAATGCCTATGGCATTAAGTTTTGTCGTCAAAGGCCATTCAAGTTTTACGGAAGCAGTACATGGGGGCGGGGGTCTTTGCTTATTTTTGATGACATGGCGGATGGGGGGGTCTGGGTGGTGATTACGTCAGCAGTATTTATTTTTTTACTTTTTCGATTTTCTATAAAATTTTGTCGATTTTGGGTTGAACACATATGTCAACCCTAGTCTATGAATGGCTCAAAGAAAACAATGACGATATTCCAACATCACACGAAAGTGAGCAGACACACAACACTGAGCAGCAAACATCCAATGTCATAGAAGCCTTAGGGAGTCATGGATTCGTGTGTCATGGACTGAAGACTGTTTTTGAATTAATATACCAAAATTTTAAAAGAAGTTTGTTTTGTTCGTTAATATATAAAGATTATAATAACTGAATACCATCTAAATAAAATTTGCTTAAATAAATATTAAATGCGCTAAAATCCCTCTATTCCAAGCCTATTCCTTGTTTCTAGACTTAAAACTGCTGCTCATGAACCAATAAATAAACCAGAATATATTGAAAATGCATGTACCAATGTTTACGTGAGCATGGGAGGGGGGGAGAGCTTTGCTTACTTTTGCTGACGAGGGGGAGTAATACTGGGATGGCTCCTCAGTAAGTGTGTTTTCTCCAGCTCGACACGCCATATTCTACGAAGTCTGCCCCGATGCCTCCTGGCTATGTCAGGGCTCCACGTATTATTTTGGCCAAAAGATCATTGGGCATACGACAGTCGTGTCCAGCCCAGGGCCACTTCAGCTTAGTGGCTTTTTACGCAACGTCACTAATCAGTGTTTTGGAGCGCAGAGTGGTGTTGAGAATATGGTCTCACAATTCGACACCTAAAAAACTTCGCGCCATTGTACGTTAGCAAACCAAAGTATTTCTGGCTAATTAAAAACCAATTATCATACTAAGTCACACGAACATTCCTGTTCTTCTCTTCTTCAATTCCATCACATTTAAACTCAATCTTAAATATCCCAAATACAAAAAACATAACGTAAACGGACACGTTGAAACGACTTTCCCGTATAAAGAATGCTGTCCTCATATCTCTCGAAACGGTTTCGTCACAGCCACCATTGTCGGTTGTCAGCAACAAGGAATTTAAATCAGTTACTTATACATTTGTTATGTTAAGTTACACTGATGTAATTGTTAAGTTGACGCCTTTGGATTATGTTTGGATGGCTTTTTGAATGTATGGGATTGCTGAAATTGAGTTTGTATTAGTAAGGATGTGTGAATGAGAGCTAAAAATAATAAATAAAAAAATCCAAAAAACACGCTTTAAAATCCAAACTATAAAAGCAGAAAGTAATTTCAAAAAACTGTGGTGTGCTTTTTGATGTATTTTTATAATCAATCAATACCAAGCACCCCACGCTTTGAAATTATTTTCTGCTTTTTTAATTTGGATTTTAAAGCGTGTTTTTTAGATTTTTTAATCTATTATTTATTTTCTATTTTTTAAGTCCTAACTACAAAAGCGTGATTGTTCAGTTTTTTTTACATTTCGGAACAAATTTATAAAATTATTGAATTGTCATCGGTCCTCGATAAGTCTACGAAGTTAAAATGAAATCTGACCGTTTGAAGTGCGTCAAAATCAAGTCCAAAGGAGTCGGTTACAAACAAACATGTTTACAAACATACAGGTGAAGCTAATAAAAGTGTGTTAAAAATGTTGCCAAGTAGAGAGCTCTTAAGGAATTTATCTGCTCCTACACATATTTTACTGATTGTTTTCCATAAGGATGCGTGATTTTTCATTTGCAACTTATTTTCATTCAATTGGATTAAATTAACTCCGTCGCAGCAGTTGGGACATTATAGGGTGATTATATTGTGTGAAATTAACTAAGAGAGTTGTATTGACGATTTTAATGATAATACTTCTGTAAACACATACATTTCATTTTGTTCAACATACAACATGAGACTGACCTGTAAATGACAAAAACCGTAAGAAAATTTGAATTTTGCGAGCATCCTGGCGATTTACCCTCAATGAATGAATGTATGAAAGTTACGTGAATTACATGTACAGACGCCAGCACATCAAGCTAAGCCAAACTATAATTTTTTTCCAATTGAACATGAATCTTATGGTTTTTTAATAAAGTTGAACATCTATCAAAGAAATTCGACAGATAGGGGTAGCTTGATGTGCTGGCCTCTTTACATACATAAACTTACGCTTTCTTCCCATAATAGGCAGAAAGTATAGAACGCCACATACTAAAATCCTTACATACTTCTTACGTCAAAATAACAACGTCTAATATAACATTGGCGACGACGTTTTAGTATGACTTTATTAAGGAATTGAAGAATTACAATACCATACCAATACTAAGAATACATTTCTACACGTGAACATTTTAGCAAAAAGAAAGAAAAACCGTCTCCTATTTTGGTTTTATTAGTCAACAACTTTTTTTTTAAATTAAACTTCCTTTATTGATCCTAACTAGGATCCTCGTAAATGGCGTTCTGTAGTTTCTGCCTACCCCCATAAGAAGTAATGTATGTATTTTTCATACAGGATAAGTTTTTATCCAGTGCGCAAACTGTAAACATGAATTCAGCATAATCATTTTAGACCCACAGCGTAGAAATTTTTCGTCGGTAATACAAAAAAAAAATCAGCTGTTTTACAATTTTTTTTTTTTACGTAAAATTTCTGTGTTAGGGGGGGTCTAGAATGATATGCTGAATTCATGGTTACAGTTTGCGCACTGGATAAAAACTTATCCTGTAGGTATATTGCATAGTTTTGTGGTTAATTATGAAAAGCCAAGGAAACAAAACGTGTGGAAATGCCAATTATGTGGTTGATCACAATGATCACTCACGGTTTCAGATTTAAACTCAATTAACACGTTAATTCGGATACTTATATATTTTGTCTTGATTTTATCACCTATTTATACTTCAATATATATATATATAGATATATGTATGTCATCATCTGCCTAGCCTTTTCTCAACTATGTTAGGGTCGGCTTCCAGTCTAACCCGATGCAGCGGACTACCATTATTTTACATTTAGGATTGCCTATCTGACCCCCCAAAACCCAGTAACTGGGTAAACAATACTCCTTGATAAGACTGGTTGTCGACTTTCGGGCTTCAGACTACCCGTAACGGCTGTCAAAGATCTACGAATGAGTCGGGTCCGACAGGTTAACGTGCTTTCCGATGCACGGAAGGGTGGCTACGTAATCCATCAACGGACCGACCTCGAAAAACATACCTTAACCTTTGATCGACCGATGCAGCTGTAGGCAACTAGTGGTCTATTAATTAAACCTAAAATAATTAAAAAAGTATCTTTTGCCCGCGGCTCCGCCCGCGTGGATGACGGTTATCGTGTAAAAAGTAGCCTATGTCCTTCTCCATATCCCAGACTATATATCTGCCTAATTTCATGACGATCGTTTCTGCGGTTTACGCGGGACAGCGAAACAGACAGACAGAGTTACTTTTGTATTTAATTAAGTAGGGATTAACGCCTAGACACCGGAAATTCGTCTGGCCATAACCGCAAAGGAAATATGTTAAGGTAATCGTTCATCTCCAAATATCCATTGTCATGATTGAACCGTCGTATTATCCTGTACAAAAATAGAACCGCCATTGATACGGCTTTGCTGGGCGTTTGTAAACGCTCCTATTGTTTATTGTTTTATTGTGGAGATGTTGCAATGCTCTTGACCTTCTCTAGTGATTTTATCTGCGGTTATGTAAGGCATTGAGTGGAGATGGCGGTTTTGGGTGTAAGCATTGAGTTGTGAATGTATCAAGTGATCGCAGTTTGTTGCTGTTACGATCAACTTTATGATTTACTAGGATCTGCCAGTGGCTGGGCCCGCGTGGTGGTCTAAAATTATCTTACGGGAACGTACTACCGTGATAATAAAAACTTTTTCCAAAAAAAACAACCGACTTCCGAAAAAACACTACAAAGTGAAAAATAACTTTAATTTCGGAAGGCGGTGACTTTGGATATGTATTTAAATTTTTTGTCACCGTCTGATTTGGAATTGAATACGCTTTCATCCCCATACTGCACAATAAATTCAAGTAGCTCTTCAGTCAGATTTCTTAGATCTACAGTATGAAATGGTCTATTAAAGTATTTTTTTTATGTTTTTAACCGACGAAAAAACGGAGGAGGTTCTCAAGTCGAGGCGTATATTTTTTTTAAATGTATGACCACGCTCAACTTTTTACAGAGTACTCCGAGTTTCATAATTCTCTTTTTATTAGAAAGGGTGTACCCAAGTTGATCCCATAAAAATTTGGAAAAAAAATCCAACCCTTATAGATTCACTCACAGATTGTAATGCCGTGTTGTGTATTACAAAAAGTAATCAAAAATTATTTAAAAATAAAAACTTTTTAACAAAAAAATTAAACCGCCGAAGGAACTGAAAAGCAAAAAATAATAAACGTTTTTTGTTTAACCATATTAACTAAGTTCGGAAGTCGGTGACTTTGAATATGTTTTTTAATTTTATGTCACCACCTTCCAAACTTAGTTATTAAGGTTAAACAAAAAAGGTTTATTATTTTTTGCTTTTCAGTTTTTTCGGCCGTTTAATTTTTTTGTTAAATTTAATCATTGACTTTTCGCGCCCCCTTTCGATAGGTGCCCAGGGCGGTAGTAACATAATAATAGGCTGTTTTTTTTACCTTGTTCGGATGATTTGTTCTTTCCAGTGCAGACGGTCGTTCCGTTTAGAACATTAAGTCAATGTTTTGCTTGTATTTCAAATGATTACCATGACACGTGTCCAGGCTGAGCATTTGCAATAATTACGAACGTATCTGACACCCATTCAATAATCACATTCAAAAGACTCCATTTTTTTATCACCAAAGGATATCCTTTTAAAGCACATAATGGCGTGTCCCACATAAAATAAATCACGCGCACTCACCTTGCATTCGATTTGCAAATGCTACCTGAGCCTTGTTGCAATTAATAAGATGATAGTCAGGATTGGAAACTTAATTAAGGAGACTGGTTGACGCTGACTTTTTAGGACTGAAAAGCCAGAGTGGATATGTTAAACTGAATGTGCGTAAATCTTTTATAGAGTTTGGAATTGATAACTCTTTAGGAGGAGAAGACTTAGACGTCTGTCAGGTATGGTATGGCGAACCAATGGAACGCGTGCCTTCGCTTTTGGTGGCGCGCGTAAAACGTCGGGCACGGCATCAATTCATGAATTTAGTTACATAGGTCTCAGTAACAAACAGAAATCTGAGTGCGATATTAACTTACCTATCTACTAGGTTACTATATTTCTAAAGCTAGCTATGCCCGGGGTACGGTAGGTATGCAATTCGGAAAAGTTATATCAATCACTATGCGTACCCTTTTCCCAGTTGTTGGCTTCCAGTCTAACTATTTTACATGGAATGACGTCCACCACCAAGTTACTGGTGGTAGCACTATTACTACATGTGGAAAATTGTAATTGACCATATTTTTGTATGAACGATTACTTACTGTATCTGTTTAGCTGAAAATTTTCCTAAAAAATAAAACACGATAGGTACCCCTGGGACTGGTTGTCACACTTTTTTGCTTCTGTAAGACTAACCCGTAACGACTGCCAAAGGTCTACGTATGACAGCTGCGACTAACGGCTTAGGCACGAAGGGGTCTCGATATGTACTTACTTAATCGTTGGTCACCCATCCATGAATCGACCGCGGCAAACTTAGCTAAACTTTCGATTGACCCAAAGGGTTGATATAGTTAACCTACGAGCCCGTCCACCTCCAATGACGTCACCCAACCACAGTGTAATAAACCGTCCAGTACACACATAACTCCAGCTAATATTAAGAGATCAAATCGGTTACCAAAATCGTTTAGCATACTCGCACACACGACGACAAAGGCGTCGGAAACATAATGAACTATTAGCATATTTGCAGCATTACAAGCGGACAATTGGCCGCGTGAATGATCCAAGCGATGGACATGTAAGGACGAATGTTCCGAACGATTTTTCCATGACTGCTTAGTATTAGGCTGTGGCGAATTGTTGTTGGTTTTAAAATTAATCGTTATTGTATGAAGTTAAAGGTTAGTTTTGGTTACTAGTTCTTGCCAAGGGGTGTCGTGTTGCCCAGTAACTAGCTTGTCGGGGTCAGAAAGGCAGTCGCAACATGTAAAATATTAGTATTCGGTTGAATCCGGTTACACTGGACGCAAACCCCAGTCAGTTACGTAAAAGGATCGGCAGATGATGATTATGCATTGAAGTTAGTGGTTAGTTCGTTGGTTACCAGTCTTGCCAAGGGGTGTCGTGTTATCCAGTTGTTGTGAACTTCAGATAGGCAATCGCGCCATGTAAAATATTAGTATTTTGCTGAATCCGGTTACACTAGTAACCGGGCCCCAACATAGTTAAAAAAAGGCTCGGCAGATGATTATACATTGAAGTTAGTGGTTAGTACGTTGGTAGTCTTGCCAAGGGGTGTCGTGTTACCCAGTGGTTGTGGAGGTCAGATAGGCAAACGCGCCATGTAAAATATTAGTATTTTGCTGAATCAGGTTACACTGGTACCCGGCCCCAACATAGTTAAGAAAGGCTCGGCAGATGATTATACATTGAAGTTAGTGGTTAGTACGTTGGTAGTCTTGCCAAGGGGTGTCGTGTTACCCAGTGGTTGTGGAGGTCAGATAGGCAAACGCGCCATGTAAAATATTAGCATTTCACTGAATCTGGTTACACTGGTACCCGGCCCCAACATAGTTAAAAAAAGGCTCGGCAGATGATTATGCATTGAAGTTAGTGGTTAGTACATTTTTTTACCAGTCTTGCCAATGGGTGTCGTGTTACCCAGTGGTTCTGGAGGTTAGAAAGGCAATTGCGCCATGTAAAATATTGGTATTCGGCTGAATCCGGTTACACTGGTAGCTGATGACAACATAGTTGGAAAAAGGCTAGGCATAATGAATGATAGAACTTATCCGCATAGCAACAGTCTTTGTTGTACTCTTCCAAAGTGATTCCCAGAGCATTCAGGGATGCTTTCGCGCCATGAATAATGTTGGTATGCTCCTGCATCCGATTAAGCAGATGATGCTGATGAAATTAAGTTAATGATGGAATACTTATAGGTCTAAAATCATTGTAAACTCCGGGCTTATGGACGGCGAGTAATGTGTAGCTCGCTGTCCGGTAAGGACCAAGCCCGGGTTGACAGCGCGTTGTATTCCACGCGCGCCTCAAAGAGATGTCAGCACCATCTGATGGGGTCCGCAAGGGCCGATGCCTGCCAGGCTGCCAGGGGTGCGGGTTGTTCGAAAGTGATACCGTGGCCTCTGGCACACAGGCAACTGAGGAAACACGGGTGGGTTTTAGTCAGTAAAAGTCTGACACGCCCTCCTGCTCCACCTAGAATGGGAGAAGTTATTTGACGATTTCCCACCCTCAAAAAAAAAATCATTGTAAACTCACTATGACTGACCAATACTATCAGTTCTTATATAGTAAAGAATACCTCTTTCGCTCTCCAGGGCCCATAATCGTTAGCAAGACAGGTTATTGTGACCGTATTAGTTGCACTGCACATGCTTCAAAATCGCTTGATTCGATCGCTTATTTGTAAAATATTGGCGTGGTATAACAGTGGATGAATGGTTTCGTAATGGGCGACTAAGGGAATATTAAGACAGGCTACGTTCTCACAGCGATGATCAGAACTATATTTTACTGTGTAATTTCGGATTAAATGGCAGTTTCAAGGGGTTTCGTGCTGTTTAGTAACTGTGTTAGACCCCCACGGTCTCTCCATTTATAATACTAATATTCAGCTGTATCTGGCTAGACTGGAAGCCAACCCAAACATAGTTGGGATAGGGCTAGGCAGATAGATGGCAGTTCAATACTGTATAATTACGAGTATGTTTATAACCATATGAGCAGTGGGATGTTGACTTGTGCTCCCAACTTTTTACTGTGAAATATTGGACTGATTATCGCCATGTGAACGAGACTAGAGAGTACCTACATCAGTACCCTTTCTGTTATTACATCGAACTGATTAGAAATCCCTTTGCCGATAGCTATGCACTATGATGCCGTTAATTCTACGTGTCATACGGAGGCCATTGCTTTTATGGCGTAAAAACTTGCCCTCGGTATTTGAAAGCCGTATAAGTCTTCTCAAATGTCATCTTATCTGTTTCTCTTTCGTTATTTCAGCAGAATTAGTGATCAGGGAATCGATCAGACTTCCAGAACCCAGGGGTAAGAACCATTTGAATTATTATACTAGACAACTGCTTAAATAACACATAACATACTACTACACTATATTACCAACATATTAATTTTTGCCGCCAAGCAACATTGCCATTGATTGAATGTTTTTTTTTTGTGAATGGCTCTCTCGCGGTTAACATAGGAGGTTGTCGGCTGCTTAAACGGACTTGCCTGTGGTCACCTCAATAAATTAAGGCCTCCAGCCAGGGCTTGAAAACTAAAACTTAGCGACTACACGCTAAGGGCACCCACAGGGGCACCCCCAGTGGGTGCCCTTGTGAGGTACGGACCTCGGCATAGGTCGTCGTGTGTGCCTTTATAGATATATGAGACATATAGCCCGATTCAAACTTTATGGTGGCTCAGAACATGAGGCGAGGCGCTGCGCAGTAACAAATTCACGTGTCAGCGGGGGTCCACTGACGGGTTCCCAGATAACGGTGGGAGGGGTTCACATCGGCGTCGAGTCGACGATGAAGTACCTAGGACTCGTCCTCGACAGCCGGTGGAACTTCGCGGAGCACTTCCGACGTTTGACTCCCAGACTGGAGCGGGCCGGGGCTGCCTTGAAGCGGCTCCTGCCCAATCTAGGGGGGCTAAACGCCTCCTGCCGGAGGCTCTACGCGGGGGTCGTGCGGGCCATGGCCCTATACGGGGCGCCGGTGTGGGCGCCTACATTGAGGCGCCAACCAGCACGCCGGTTGAAGGCGGCCCATAGGGTCATGGCCATCCGGATGATCCGGGGATACCGCACGATCTCCGGTGAGGCGGCGGGCCTCCTTGCCGGATTACCGCCATGGGATCTGGAGGCAAACGTCCTCGCGCTCACTTGGGAGTGGCGCGAGGAGGCCAAACGCCGGGGCGTAACTCCGCTGCCGCGGGAAATCGCGGCACGGCGGACAGAGCTCCGGCAGGATCTCATGGCGACGTGGAAAGTGCGATTGTCGCAACCCAGTGCTGGGCACGCCGCGATTGCGGCGGTAAGTCCCCTCTTTGAGGAGTGGCTTGAGAGGCGGCATGGCGTCCTCACCTTCCGCCTGACACAGGTCCTCACCGGACATGGCTGTTTCGGGAGGTTCCTGTTTCGGATAGGGCGGGAGGAAACGCCCGGGTGTTTCCATTGCGAAGATCGCCCAGAGGACACGGTGGAGCATACGGTGGAGGTCTGCCCAGCTTGGGCGGAGCAACGCCGTGTCCTCGTGGAGGTGATCGGCGGCGGCGATCTCTCGCGTCCGACCCTGGTCCAGGCCATGGTACGGAGCGAGAGGGCATGGCTGGCAGTCGCCTCCTTCAGCGAAGCAGTTATGCTCGCAAAGAGGGAGGCGGCGCTCGTGAGGGAGATGCAGTACATGCGCCCTCACAGCCGTGGCCTTCGCAGGAGACGCCCTGGGCGTCGGGAATCCCAGGCTGATTCCCGGCCACCGTAGGCACGGGCTTGCGGACGGCGAGTAATGGGTACCTCGCTGTCCGGTAAGGACCAAGCCCGGGTCGACGGCGCGTTGTGTTCCACGCGCGCCTCAAAGAGTTGTCAGCAGCAACAGAGGGGCCCGCAAGGGCCGATGCCTGCCGGGGGTGCGGGTTGTTCGAAAGAGATACCGCCGCCCCTGGCACACAGGCAACTGAGGGAACACGGGTGGGTTTTAGTCAGTAAAAGTCTGACACGCCCTCCCGCTCCACCCAGAGCGGGAGAAATTATTTGATGATTTCCCACCCAGCGAAAAAAAAAAAAAATCGTGTCAGCGGGGGTGAGGGGTGCGGTACTGCGCAGCGAGTAGCGCACTTCAGGTCTACTCCCTAAGCACGAAATCAGTACTTTCGGCCGGGCGATTACTACTCTGTATCACACGTACATGCGTCCCAAACTAAAAATGAATGACACCATGATTTCACAGCTGTCCCTACTGCCGATGTGTTTTGGCACGTCCGAAAAAGTTAGTTAATCGGGTGTAGGGTTCACTCCAAAGTTTCAGATTACTTTCGGTTGAGCCCGTATCTTCGTTGAGAGACTTGGAGGCCCCCTGAGCCGCAATGAAGTTTGAATTGGCTGTACTAGTTCTTACTCTAGCATTGCAGATGTCCATAGGCATCGGTGACCTGACCACGTACCGTCAGGTGGGCCGTCAGATTGTTTGCGTTCTAAAGAATATTACCGTTCTTGTGGAACAGTTGGAAATAAATACAGCACTACGGCAGAATTCCCCGAAGGGGTTGGCAGAGTCATTTACTCAAATTAAGCTGAGAATCAGCAGTTTTTGAACCTCGAACTTACATAAGCCACAGTCAAAACGCCCACCGTTCACAACTTCCTAGTGCTTTAGCTGTGAAGAAGCAGTGCAGCAAACTCCCTTGCAACACAACTATCCGTCAAGTTACAAGAACTTGATTGTATACACTTGTTTGTGTATATAGTACGCCAAATTTTTCGCCAGTTTTTGCTTGTAACCCTTGAAATATTAAACAGTATAATCCCAATAAAACTTAGCCTTAAACGCATACACAAATATAGTTTTCCTGTTACCTTGACCCGGCGTCACGGAAGTTATTTTTAGATTTAGGCTCAGTCTATGAATTAGAAGTCTGCTACGCCTAATTGCGTTATTTTTATTGATGGCAACACGAAGGGAAAATGTAGGTCTTTAGGAATGATGGGCTTTTCTTATTGCTTTAAATGTTTTGATGTTTGCTTAATTAATCTTAACGGAGTGGTGCAGGTAAAATTTTAACATTGTTTAACAGTATTTGATTTCTGGTTTTGTTGAGTTTTTGAGAATATAATGTGACATTTTTGATATTGCCTATTAATAACCATACGGATCTTACCGTAGGATTTAGACCATAATTTGTTTAAAACTACATTTATTTCAAATGCATTATTATTCAAAATATTTGCTTTCTGCACTCCTCCATGCCATATGTCAAACTCATCCGTCCGCGTAATTTTCGTTGAAAGGGGTAGAGGTACAACGTTACCGACCCATTATGGTTACGTCGTTTACGCTGGCCAATGTCATCGGAGTTTAGCCAGGTACGCAGGAGCCATTATAGTGCACAAGTGTGTGCGCATACACAGTTGCACTCTCTCTTCCTTCATTCTCATTGTCCGATGGGACGGCAATCCGACGGGGGAGAGATCAGGCGCAGGACCATCAGCTGCACCAAACATCGGGGTTTCTTTTGCTGAGAAATTCCTAATATACAAACCTAACAACTAGCGATGTGCCGAGTACGGCTTGACTCGAGTCAGACTCGATTCCTGCTTTGGACTCGCCTACTCGAATACCAATTTATTTTGATTCGAGTACGGCGGTTTCGATTCCGGTACTCGAGTCAGGAAGAATCTATTTTGTACTCGCTGACTCGATTCTATTATGCGAGTCCAACTGACTAGTCTTGTATTCGTGTTAGGTTGACTCGCTCGTATTCGATCTCTGTTTACCTACTTAAGCAATGAAGTGGCGCCTATTAATACGAAGAACCCGCAACATTTTGTTTTGATTTCTTTGTTTTGTATCATTAAGCTGATACTGTGAGTGAATTTAATTGTTTGTTAGTACCCACTAGTAGTGAAGTAATTCTATTGTAATTAAGTTTATTACAACATGGCGCCAAAAAAAAGTGCATTAGGTGTAGGGAAGTGTTTTGAGAAAGTGGACGGCGATAACCGGCGATCATTTTATGAGACTTGAGACAGCTTTTGGTATGCCAAAAATTACTTTTTGTTCTAAAACCGGTAACGGACTCGAGTTCTAGACTCGAGTCAACATTCGAATACCTAACATAGAAGTCGAGTACTGGGCTCGAATCGCGGAATCGAGTCGTGATTCGAATACCGTATAAACCGACTCGAGTCGACTCGATTCACCAAAACAGTGACTCGGCACATCACTACTAATAACACAGGTTTGATAGGGCATACTTACCGAGTAGCCCCATTGAATTTGGTCAAGTTCTGATTAGTGGCTTTTGAGTTCGCAATGCAATAATACTTACGTATTTTTTCCACTTAGTTTATGTTGATGACGTTATAATAATTCCCTGTCACTGTTATTTATGTAGCAAGTGAAGGTATACGCGTTATTTGTGTGGGGTAGGTAGAGTAAGTACCATAACTAAAAAGTAAAAGATTAAAAGTTCATAAAAAAAAAAAATAACTTTGTACCTACTGTTTTTTGGAAGTCGGTTGATTTTTTTAGTCCATTTATGATAGAAAACCCAGTTGGGCGAATGGGTTAAAGTTTCTTACACAACAATGGTATATTTTCTAGAAACGTTCGCTCATTTCTAGACTCTAAAACCGTCAGTAGCACTAGAGTCCACAATTAGGTGCTCAAAGCGTTCCAAAATAGGAACACGACTTATATTTTAGACGCTACGTCGATACGCGGCGAAATTATTTAGTACCTCATTTAGCTTAGCGATACTTTAAGTATTGTTTATTAATGATACTGTATAGTGACGTTAGGTTCTAAATTGTTCTAGAAGCCAGGTCAAATGTAAGGTTAATGATATCTCTTGCCAAATTTTCCTGATTAGAAAAGTTGCTATAAAAGGAGTCATTACCGAGATGACTGATATAGATATAGCTATATATATATATGATGATTTATATACGGAGCCGCGCGCAAGAGCTAGTAGAGAATTATGAAAGAAAAAGACATGTTAGGCTGACCCAAAAAGTTAAACAGAACACTATTGAAATCACAATATACATGACCAACCACTCACACACACCCTCACACGCACACACACACCCTCTCATACTCACACACACTCACACAAACACTCACACACGCACTTACAACATCTTTTTGACACTAGAATTAAATACATAATTGTACCCCTAATAAATAAATACTACTTACTCGTACTTACCTGTAATTTTGAATAATGAACGGATGGATGACCTCTGTAACACAGGTTCCACCTAGCATGGGAGTCATTGATCAAATATCTGTGCACTTGTAAGTCTTAAGGTGTAAATGCTGCGCATAGCTTTGTAATTTACTTTGGAAAATAAATTATTTATTATTATTATTAAATATAGTAGGATAAGGGCACGAGAATGACGATGGCAAAAAATACTTTTAGCAAAATGTTGCATGGTCATAACGAAAAAGTTTTACCTATTTCTTATTTTTAAGTTATTAAAGGTTTTTTATTTAACTTCACTTGTATGTCCTGGAATTTTGCAGTCAATATCTCACCCACTTCCACTGAAGCTATCTGGCTGAAATTTGGCACACACGTTTGGTTCTCATGACAATGCGCGGTTTTTTTTTATATTTTAATATATTCGATATCAATAAGTACCTTAGTAAAAAGAAGATAGGATTACCATGTAGGGTATAAAAATAAAAGGCTTGAGATTGCGATGCCAATACACAAAATACAAAAAAAAAACCGACTGCAACAGTGACAAGATCACTTTTCGAGCAGTTTGAAGGAATTGATGGGATCGAATCTGAGAATGAACTAAGATAACTGGTGGGTACTCATCGTCCCTCATAGTGGGTACCCTTAGGCATCCTGACCCGTGATACTTTTATTTCAGGGTGCATTCAGTCGTTGTAACGCGTTGTATCCGATTGAAAATGTTTGAAAGAACTTAATCTGAGTATATAGTGCCAGCCGATGTCGATACGATTCAGTCTCGATAAAATCGAGGCTTTCAATCTATCGATACGGTTTCGGTGAAAGTATTGGGATTCGGGAGGTACAAATATGGTACGAAATTTGTAAATAAAAAAGTTCCGTACAGGATAAGCACATTGATAAGGCTCTCCATGGCTATCTGTCTTCATGATTCTGGTTGGACCGACTGAAGCTTCGAAGAACGAAGATTCAACCATAAACCAGCCGAAGCTTCGGCCAAGCCGAAAATCAGTGGTTCGTGAATTGTCGCGCATTATTCGGCTAACATCGTAAAGCTTGGCAATATCAGGTGACATTCAGCTAACTTCGGGGTGAATCGACTCCGCTCGTGGTTCCACTCAGCTGACATAAGCGGACGCGATTTTGATTTGAAGATGTAAAGTGAGAATATGTTGTATTTTTCACGCGCATACACGCCCATAGGAATATTAACAGTTTTAAATTTCTAAATCCATTTTGTTTTTGTTTTCGGCCAAAAATAGGACAAAAGCCGAAGCTTATTTTTCTTTTTTGACCGAAAATCCATTTGCGTTCAGACACTAATAAATACACAGGATCTAGGAATTATGCACAGACTTATAACCAAATTGTCTTCAAAACAGGAAGCAGTGGTGACCACTAATTCACAATTATAACAAATGCCTAAATATAACTGCTTATTAAATTGTGTTTTTAAGTGAACCAAAAAAGTTTTCATTGTGTTTTGTGGTCTGTTTAAACATCATGGTTTAGGGATGTACTGTGTTTTGTATTATTATTATTAATGTAATATTAAAAGGTGAATGAATATAACCTGACATACGTACATAATAAAATAAATACGTTTTTTGGTTGGTGTGAATTCTTTTTTATGTTACAACTCTACAAAATGTAGACATTTCACTAAGATTGTATTTTCTTTGCTTCAGGTGGGCGGCGTGGTCGGCAATGGGATGCTTCGGCTCGCCAGGCGGCAAGAGCAACGAAGACGACGCCAAGAAACAGAAACGGCGCAGCGATGCCATCACCAAGCAGCTGCAGAAGGATAAACAGGTGAACATTTGGGTTATAATATACAGTGTGTTTCGAGAATGGAAACCGATACTTTAATCATTTTTATTGACAAATGCACTTTTATAATAGGTACCTACTGCCAACTAAAACACCCCGCGAAAGGCAGCCGTCTTATTTTTTAATTGACTGAAATAGGGTATGTTAAATAAAATGCTTATATATTATAAGCATTTTATCTTTAATCTAAGAGAACTAAAGACGTGAAAACTACCTTATTGCAAAGGTTTACATTGAGAGGCTATCAAAGAACTTAATTAAGCAAAAAGAGCCATAAAAAATATCGTTTAAAGTATCGGTAACTGTTTTCGAAACATATTGTAGGTATATTTAAAGTTACCATCATCAATGACTGCGTCGTTTCACTAGTAGTCGTATGCAAAGTTTGTCTCTTAATTATCAAAATTTTAAGCGTATACTTTCATATTTTATGTAATGATATCACCATCTCAGCCCGGAATCACCGGCTGCTGAGCATAGGTTCTGTGCGTCGATATCATCAACCCAACGCGCTTTTGGACGGCCCTTGTTTCTTTGGCCTGACCTCGGCCACCATTCGGCCACAGCTTTACTCCATCGGCCATCTCTTTAAATGATAATAAAGGGAATTCAATCAACTGAAGAAATACCTAAAAAATATGTCACTGACCTGTGCATTAATTTTTTACTAGATTTTGCCCGCGACTTCGTTCGCGTAAAATTTTGGCCCCGATCCATCGCGTCGTATCCCATCGCCCACCCGCGCTATTACTTCGTTCACATTTAGGGCTCTTTCCGATTATAATTTTTTTTCGGCTCGTAAGGGTCGTAGCGTGATGTTAAATGCCTATAACCTTCCCCAAGAATCAGGCTATCAAATGCAATAAGAATTTTTCAAATCGGACTGGTACTTCCAGAGATTACTTCCTACAAACAAACTCACATACATACAAACTTTACCTCTGTGTAATATAATAATATATAGCCTATGACACTCACAAATAACGTGGCTTTCTATTGGTAAAAGAATTTTCAAAAGTAAAAGAAATCGGTTCAGTAGATCCAGAGATTACCCCCTACAACCTCACAAACTTTACCTCTTTATAATATTAGTAGGTATAGATTTCATTAAAACTGTAAAATTACTTTTATTTTGGTGGTTATTCGATTCGAGTAACATCAAACGCATCGCTGTTTTGAACTTTATTTGTTGCCGCGTTGCGCAATTGTCAAATAACAAAAAACCTTCTTACCGCGCCTTAAATAGGACGCGGCCAGAGATGTGTAGAAACCATTAGGTCCTTGGACATGCAGTGGGACCGTATCGATTAGGTCATAAAAGATCTTGAACTTCAACTTTACGTCCTATGAAGGCAGAGGCGTAACTCGGGTGGGGCAAGCAGGGCATGAGCCCTGGGCGCCTATTGAAAGGGGGCGCGAAACGTTGCCAAATATTAAATTTAAAAATAATAAAAAAACTTCAATGAACCATTTCATACTGTGACATCTAAGAAATATGAAGAGCTACTTGAATTTATTGTGCAGTATGGGGATGAAAGAGTATTTCCAAATCTGCCCATTTCTATTCCAATTCTGCTTAAAATTGCAGCACTGCAAGCTGTGAGTGATTTTTTTGCAAATTGAAAATAATACCTTCGTTATTGAAGGCTATAATTGGTCAAGAAATGTTATGCGACCTAGCTTTGCTCAGTGTAGACCGAGAAGATAATTTACGAAGGGGGCAAATGCAAATGTGGTGCGTGCCCTAGGCGCCATTTTCTATTAGTACGCCCCTGCATGAAGGATAATACCTGTATGATTTTTCACCGCTGTTATATCTGAAAACTGACTGAGGGGTTTGTGGCTAAGTGACAGCCGCACGGGTCGATTGATCAGGTTAAGCTACGCTTGCCGCGGTTTATCCGTGGATCGGAGACCATCTTTAGTTACACACTGAGACTCTACCGCGCCTCGGGAAGCACGTTAAGTCGTTGGTTCCGGCTGTCATTCGTGGATCGTTGACAGTCTTACCAAGAGGTATCGTATTACCCATTAACTGGGTTGTGGAGGTCAGATAGGCAGTCGCTCCATGTAAAATACTGGTATTCAGCTGCATCCGGTAAAACTGGAAGCCGACCCCAGAAAAGGCTAGATATATGATGCTAATGATATTTGAAAATTAACATGCTCCATCTTCTAATTCCAGCTATACCGTGCGACGCACCGGCTCCTCCTACTCGGCGCGGGCGAGTCCGGGAAGTCGACCATAGTGAAACAGATGCGCATCCTGCACGTCAACGGCTTCTCCGACAAGGAGCGCCGCGAGAAGATCGAGGACATCAAGAAGAACATACGAGATGCGATACTTGTTAGTGGGACTCAGCTTAATGATCTATCTCGCGATATTATGAACTATCGAAAAATTTTAAACTGCAAAAACCATTTATTTTACATATTATTTTTCGATAGTTTATAATCTGCCAATGGCAAACCGTCAAATAGTAAATTAAACCTTCACTTATGCCCGGGGTTCAATCTGCCCATGGCAAACCGACAAATAGTGAACGAAACCTTCACTTACGCACGGAGTTCAATCTGCCCATGGATGGCAAACCGACAAATAGTAAATTAAACCTTCACTTACGCACGGGGTTCACAATCTGTCCGATTCGATCGAGTTTCGATTTTTGGTTCTCAGGACATGCCGGTTTCCTCACGATGTTTTCCTTCACCGTTTTGAAAGCAGTGGTGATGAAATAATTTACACAAAGTAGAGCGCCTGCCTGGGTTCGAACCTACGACCTACAACTCGTAAGTCGGGGCCATCACTGCTCGCCATCGTTCTTTTGGTTATAATACCTTGTATCCTTCGCGTTAAACTTTATGGCGGCTCTGAAGTGCGTTACTCGCTGCGCAGTACCCCACCCCTCACCCCCGCTGACCCATGAATTTGTTACTGCGCAGCGACTCGCCTCGTGTTCCGAGCCGCCATAAAATTTGAATCGAGCTGTACTTATTATTTTGTATTATTACTGATAATATTTGTGTCGTGTTCCAGACAATTACGGGTGCTATGAGCACCCTAACGCCTCCCATACCGCTTGAAAAGCCTGAGAATAAGGCGCGCGTCGACTATATACAGGTATGTGTGTTGTACTACACTTCTGGACACATCTATTGGCCCACCTTAGAGTTTAGGTTTCGATGGCCCCTACCGAAATATGATTGCTAGATTGAACAAAAACTATTGATGCAGTTTTAAACCTGATACATTTTACCATCTTTTTCGATCGTATTGTTTTAAATTTGAATTCAGAATACCATACGACATGGAGCTACGCCTAACAAGTCGGATATGCGCCTTATTAAAGGCAATTGATTTTTGAATAAAAAAACATGTTTTATCAAATAAAGGTTTAATTTTATAACGCGTGTTGCCTCCATGGGCATCTACCACAGCTCTCATACGATTAGGCATAGAGTTTATCAACCGCTCTATGAAATTTTGAGGGATCATCTCCCATTCCTCTTCTATGGCAGTTTTCAACTCCTGCATCGTCTGGGCAACTGGCTGACGAGCCCTAACACGTCTTTTTAGCTCGCCCCACATGTGCTCAATGGGGTTCATGTCTGGGCTTCTGGCTGGCCAGTCCATAACTGTGATGTTCACATCCCGAAGATATTCCCTGACGATGCCGGCCGCATGGGCTCTTGCATTATCATGCATAAAAAGGAAATTTGGGCCCACATAGTCAGCGTATGGTATCACGTGAGGTTCTAAGCACTCACGAATGTACCTTTCAGCATTTAATGTTGGCAGCCGTGGTTCTGTAACAACCTCAAGTTGAGTTTTGCCGCTCGCGGATATACCGCCCCAGACAGTCCATGAGCCACCGCCATAAGCAACCCTCTCTTCAAAGCAGCATTGTGCGAAACGCTCTCCCTTACGTCGGTAGACCTTCTTCCTTCCATCATTGCCATGTAACACAATTTTAGACTCATCAGAAAAGAGTACACGGCTCCAATCTTGCTGTGTCCAATTTAAATGACTGCGTGCGAAATGAAGACGCGCTGTTCGGTGGGCTCGCGTTAGTTTGGGCCCATTAGCTGGCTTGTGTGGTACCATATCGCGTTCTTTTAACTTTCTCCGAACAGTTCGAGCGCTCACAGATACTCCGTGGAAGTCGCGAAGTTGGTTTTGTATCTCAATGGAGGTAAGGTGACGATTTCTCAAGCTGGTCGTCACGATGAACCGATCCTGCCTTTCAGTTGTGACCCGAGATCGTGGCCTTCCTTGGCGACGAACAAAGCCGCCAGTCTCTAGGTACCTCCGATAAACATTTCGGACCGCAGACTTCAGATATGCAAATACCCATCGGTATAGTAAATAATAGTTTAAAAACTAAAAAACACGCTTTAAAAGCAAACTAAAAGAGTAGAAAATAATTTAATTCTTTTAAAAAGCGTGGGGTGCTAATATCAAGCACCCCACGCTTTTTAATAGAATTAAATTATTTCTACTTTTGTAGTTTGATTTTTAAAGCGTGTTATTTAGTTTTTTTAAACTATTATTTATTTTCTATTTTTTAGTTCTGCTAACTACAAAAGCGTGATTTTTCAGTTTTTTATTTTTTATTATTGAATTGTCATCGGTCCTCAATAAGTCTACAAAGTTTAATTGATTATCTGACCGTTTAAAGTCCGACGGTTGGCGTAATGGTTGAGCGATCGACTGCTGCGCAGCGTGTCGCGGGTTCGATCCCCGCACGGAACAAATATTTGTATGATCTGCAAGTAATTGTTCCGGGTCTGGGTGTTCGTGTTTGTGAGTTTCTATGTTTGTAAACGCACCCACGATACAGGAAGAAATTCCTAGTGTGGGGCAACGTTTAAAAAAAAAAAAAAAGTGGGTCAAAATGAAGTCCAAAGGAGTCGGTACAAACAAACAAACATGCTCACAAACATATAGGGGCCCAAGTCTGTAATAAATAAATAATATATAAATTCGTCATTCCAACACGATCTCATTGTCATTTTGCTAAAAGTTCGTAATCTGCTAAATTCATAATGGTCGACCATTGGTCGGACAATGGTCTCGTAATAGAATTGTGTTATAATGGCATTGTCGTATTGTAATTTTATAAAATTATTATAAAACCCGTTAGTAGAAATGATTTTCCAAAATCTACTACTAAATATGAACATTTATTCATGCCCGACCACGGTGCCCGACTTCATTTAAATACATTTTTACAAATTATTTATTAATTTATTAGTGTTAAATTTTAGCAGATTACCGCCTAATTCAGTCATTCATTTGTCATTATGTACGAGATTACCAATAAATGCCATTTCTTTCAATGGAGTGTCAGTGGCTGATCATTGGGCAGTCGTATTGACGCCATTATATTAGTAGGTTACCAAACTTGTCAAAATCAACAATTATGAAATCAATGATAGACCATCCTGACACTATTGTAATAGCAGACTTGAGGCCCTGGTGAAGCTAATAAAATCGTGTTGTAATGGTAGATTTTGCTCGATACATAAAAATGTGGGAAGCACCTACGGGTATGGGTATATATGGGTAGCCATTGAAAGACTATTTCATGAAAAAGTCATTCAGTGGAACTCAGAGGGTTGTATTAATGATTAAATGATTATAATTCTTCAAATACTTAAGTATTACGGTCGCGAATCATTTTAACCAACAATTAGCCTATCAGTGACCTGCAAATTTTAAATTTCGCGGCATACCCTGGCGCTACTACCGTAAAATACGTCTCCGCTATCTTTTTATACACGTGTTAATCGATTTAAATCTTGTTAAAGGCACGTTTCTATCCCATTAGGCCGAACTAGACACGATTTTGCGCTATACCTTAATAACGTCGTGTCATATTCCAGGACGTAGCGTCTCAGCCCGACTTCGACTACCCAATGGAATTCTACGAGCACACAGAAGCGCTCTGGAAGGACCTGGGCGTGCAGCGCACCTACGAGCGCAGCAATGAGTACCAGCTCATCGACTGTGCCAAGTAGTACGTATCTACCCAATGCCCAGTTTTACCCCGAATGTTAATTTAGCACACAACGGGACTTAAACACAACTGGCGAAATGTGGGTGTTATTACAGGTACACCTCTGAACAACCCTTCAGGGTAAAAAGCCGTGATGTTATATCATGTTAAAGTTTTTAATACAAAATTGTCAACTTTGCGATTGTCGGAATAAAACTCAAAATACCTACAATAACTTTCTCGAAGGTTTGGGCTTGAACTAAAGTAGGAACTGATTCTGTAGTGAGTCCGTTAAGCCTCCTGCGGGATTTACCAGCACGATTGAGCGTTATCAATCTGCCTAGCTATTTCCCAACTATGTTGGGGTTTGTTTTTTTGTTTTTTAGGTAGGTACTTATTCATCAAATAACTTCTCCCGCTCTGGGTGGAGCGGAAGGGCGTGTCAGACTTTTACTGACTAAAACCCACCCGTGTTCCTACAGTTGCCTGTGTGCCAGGGGCCACGTTATCGCTTTCGAACAACCCGCACCCCTGGCAGGCTTCGGCCCTTGCGGACCCCACCAGTTGATGCTGCCATCTCTTTGAGGCGCGCGTGGAACACAACGCGCCGTCGACCCGGGCTTGGTCCTTTACGGACAGCGAGCTACCCATTACTCGCCGTCCGCAAGCGCGCGCCTACGGTGGCCGGGAAACAACCTGGGATCCCCGACGCCCAGGGCGTCTCCTGCGGAGGCTAGGGCCGTGAGTGCGCATATACTGCCTCTCCCTCACGTGCGCTGCTTCCCTCTTCGCGAGCATGACTGCTTCGCAGAAGCAGGTAATGGCTACCCATTCACTCTCGCTCCGTACCATGGCCTGGACCAGGGCCGGACGCGAGAGATCGCCGCTGCCGATCGCCTCCACAAGGACACGGCGTTGCTCCACCCAAGCCGGGCAAACCTCCACCGTATGCTCCATCGTGTCCTCAGGGCGATCTAGGCAGTGGAAACACCCGGGCGTTGCCTCCCGCCTTATACGAAACAGGAGCCTGCCGAAACAACTGTGTCCGGTGAGGACCTGCGTCAGGCGGAAGGTGAGGACGCCGTGGCACCTCTCAATCTACTCCTTGAAGAGGGGACTTACCGCCGCAGTTGTGGCGTACCGAAACTATGTTGGGGTCGGCTTCCAGTCTAACCAGATGAAGCTGAATACCAGTATTTTACATGGAGCAACTGTCTATCTGACCTCCACAACCCAGTTACTGGGTAACACGATACCCCTTGGTAAGATAGGTTGTCAGATTTTCTAGCTCCTGACGACTCGTACCGACTGTCAAAGATCCACGAATTACAGCCGTGACCAACGGTTCAACGTGCTTTCCATACACAGAACAACCTTTACCTGATGGATCGACCCGTGCGACTGTCATTACTTTGACAAGGTGTTATCTGCAACTAATTTAATTATCTTCTTCCGTTCCAGTTTCCTGGACCAGGTGCACATAATAAAGCAGCCCAACTACACGCCGACGGAGCAGGACATCCTGCGCTGCCGAGTGCTCACCTCCGGCATCTTCGAGACGCAGTTCGTCGTCGATAAAGTCAATTTCCAGTGAGTCACATGCATTTTATAGGGCTTTCTTGGGTTACTTGGTGAAACAAAGCCGCAAATAAAATTTAAGTGTCCATTTGTAATGTCAAAATAACAGCTTTTTACTAAATGCATATGCAAGTATTACGGTACTTTTAAGCAACGAAACACAATTTAAAAAATATTGTTTATTTCTTCTGGGTAATCTCGAAAACGGCTGGACCGATTTTGACGGGACTTTCACTGGCAGACAACTGATGTTATAAGAAGTAATTTAGGAAACTTTTATTTCAGAAAAAGAAATAGGAAAAGAGACATTATGACCCTAAACCTAAAAGCCCTAGCCTAAAGCCCAATGCAGTACAACGGCCCTGTATTCTCCTTCTAGTTCTCTCTGTCTTGAGCTATTATCTAACAGAAATAAAATTAAAGGGTTTCTCAAAACATAATATTAATGTAACTAAGTACATCTGATTGCGGAAACGGGTTATTACACTAATCTCCATTGACAATCGCCATCAATCCGAGCCATCAAGTCTCAGAGTTCATAATGGGGATCTGTGGAAATAAAGTTCACAAATCCCCATCAGTTTAAAAGTAGAGTAATGTACAAGGGGCCGGCCAGAATGCTTCGTTATTTTAATAATGGTTTCAACAAGGGGCCTAGAGTATTTTGTCGTACATCATACAATCGGTGCGGTGTTCAGATTGTACTTTATTATTGTTAAGTTATTTTGGTAAATTATAAAGAGTATGTTCCCCTTCCAGCATGTTCGACGTAGGCGGTCAACGCGACGAGCGACGCAAGTGGATCCAGTGCTTCAACGACGTCACAGCCATCATCTTCGTGACGGCCTGCTCCTCCTACAACATGGTGCTGCGCGAGGATCCCACGCAGAACCGGCTGCGGGAGTCGCTCGACCTCTTCAAGAGCATATGGAACAACAGGTATCAAAACTGCTTTATCTTTTCCCATCTATGTTTGATTCACTGTGCTTCTGAGCTTCCAGTCTAACCGCATGGAGCTGAATACCTGTATTTTACATGGAGTGTCTGCATATCTGACCTCTGGGTTACTAGAGGTAACGTGTAACCTGTAACGTGTAACGAGGTATTGTGTTACTCTGGGTAACACAATACCTCTTGGTAGGATTGGCTTGGCCCGTTTGAATCTTAAGACCGGCCAACCCGACATAATTCTCATAAAAACGCACGTAGAGATGGCCAAGCCGGTCATTGCTTTCGGTTGAGTTCGGGTGACATCGGAAATGTTCGTGACTACGCTTTCGGCTCCTAGGTGCCGCCGGTTCGCGGCGCCCGGCGACCAGGCGGAATTATTGGGACATGTTTTGATTTGCTGTGCATTTATTCAATCATTGTTTAAGTGCAAGCCGGTGTTTTTTCTAGATTGCACTGAAAGTAAACTGCAAAACTGATTCTATAATAAAAATAAAAACAGTAAAGATTTCATTTTCATTTCAAACACCGTCTTTTAAATTTTTAAGGGTACTAATACGAGTAAAAAATGGGCCGACTTGTCGGCGGTTTTAGCTGACTAATCGCCGACTACAAATATGGCCGACGAGTCGGTACATCACTAATACAAACATTTGAAATGTGTATGCAACCAGCAGTGGAGCAGCGTTCAGTTTTAAACTAGACGAAATTCTACGCGATTATGACGTTATAACAAATTCTCCTTCAGATAAATTTGAACACACAGGTATCTTGTTGTTTATATCTAGGTTTCTATGTAATAAAAAATACTTATTTGTGAAACAAATTCAGTAAAGACATCTGAAAATCAGCTTTGGTGCATTCGTTTTATCCAATCTTTGTCCGTTCATAATGTACTCATACATTGATAAAGTAAAGAAAACATTGTCACAGAAACCTCGCACAAGTATAAGAGATACAAAATCACAATGTTTTTTTCAATAACTTGTAAGGCTTTGTTCAAAAACACATTTTTATTGGCACAAGTTTAGTCAAATCTGAGCGTGCCAATTTTCGTTAAATTTTTCCCACTCAGTTTCATTTAGCTTGCATTGCATTGGATGAAACAACAAGTTTAGACCGGCATCGGTATCTAATAAAAGAAAAACGAAATCAAAATGACTCGCGCAAAGTTAGTACCTACACTATCTATCATACATCATTATATCATATTTTCAGCCGAAAGACGATCACTGCTGGATATAGGGCTCCTCCAAAGTCTTATTTTTAAACCATGCTGCAATTGCCAACCGGCCTACCAAGCGTGGCCATTATGGCAACCCCAAAAATGACTAGTACTATACATTAAGATAAAAAAAATTGCCATTTTTAACGTTTTAACCGTGTACAACTCCGTGTAACAGATGGCTGCGCACGATATCCGTGATCCTGTTCCTCAACAAGCAGGACCTGCTGGCCGAGAAGGTGCTGGCCGGCAAGTCGCGCCTGGAGGAGTACTTCGGCGAGTTCGCGCGCTACAGCACGCCGCCCGACGCCGCGCCCGACGCACGGGACCATCCCGACGTGGCCCGGGCCAAGTACTTCATACGAGACGAGTTTCTTGTAAGTATGCCACATGGTTACAAAATCAAAATATTACTATACAACGTGTACCGTAAAGGGTATATACATACCAAGGGCACGGCTTCTTTGGATGATACCAAACGATATTGGAAGGGTTTTTTAATCCTATCTCTACATGTTCGGAAGTTCAGAGAATTTTTAATACATTGATACCAGAACAAATTGAAACAAACACATCACTCGGAAGAGATTTATCGTGATATTGGCAAGTAACGTGGAAAGTTACTGACCTACGTAGTGCGGTGACACGTTTGTTATGATTTGAATTTAAGAAACATATGAAACCGAAAATTTGAAAATGTATGAAACAGCTGATTTTTTTTGTATAACCGACAAACAGTTTCTACGCAGGGGGTCTGGAATTAAATGTTGAATTCATGGTTACAGTTTGCGCACTAATAAAAAATGTATCCTGTATATACAAATACTACGACGATTCCGATTGGTCGTTTCCTATGGAAAAATAATTGCCTTTCACAATTTTTTTAAATTACAGTGTTACTATGTATGTGAGCACAGTGTAGGCCTATCTACAAGTACCAGGTACTTAATAAAATAAAATATTGTCTACAACGCCTACAACATTCTAAGATATAAAAACCTATTTAAACCAAACGACATGATTGCTATGAAATGAAATGAAATGTTTATTTAAGTAAGTAGATCTTATAAGACACTTTTACACGTCAATATTGTGTTGCTCAATATTTTAAAAACTAGATGGCGCCGGCATTTCCTAGCTGACTGTTCCCTGAGAAGAAAAGCCGAAACAAACTCAGAGGTCATGATCTCTTTTAAAGTCGAAACATTATATTGTTTGAATTTTATGTGAGTCTAACAATGCAGGGCAATGTCTGGAAGGGCCTTTTGAAGAAAGAGCCATTGCAGCTTTGACCTAACCTGTCCCAACAGACGGCATGTATGTATCAGTCACCGTGTAGCTCAACCCTATTTTAGGGAGCTCAACGACCCGTCACAAGACGCTACCAGATAAGTAGGCTTAGCACGAGCACCGATTTGTCGACGGAAGAATATACATGACTATTAACTAAATGATGTACAATAGGAGAAGATAGCTATGTTCTTCTATTAATTATCACAGTTATGCGTTCTAAACGAATCATGATTTTGTAGATAATCGTATATACTTTGTGGCCGTCGAGTAGAAAGTTTGTTGTCAGTGTGATTTTGACTTATTGGGAAGAAATATTCTTCTGAAATAGTCTACTTATTAAAGGACTTAGACAAAGATCGTTAGAAACAAAAGATAAAATGACAGATTGTAGAAGGATATCTACAGTGCGATGTAAAAAACGGAGAAACGAAATGTGACTTTGTGTAGAAAAAGCACTGTCTATTCTTCGTAGAAATAGAAAGCGTCATGCTAAGCCTGCTTCAGGAGATTTGCGTAGGCCATTTATAAAATACTCAAAACCACCAGATATATTATAAAGTCATGTCGCACACTTAGATCTAAAAAGGTAAAAAACTGTTTACCATGTTCCTATGCACTGGATAAAGTATCTGTATAGATATTTGCTTTGCAAGTTCCACTAGAAAAATATTTCAAAATCTGTTTTATTGGTCGATAGGTAGTCAGTTAAGGAATTCAAAGGTAAGCATAAGTCAAAACTCCCAATTTTTGACTTAGCTCCCTTTAGATCTTGGTGTGCGATGTGTTCAATCTAGCCTGCATAGTCCTCACATTCACAGTTAGTTTTCTCTTTAAACGTCATCAAATGACAACCAAACCACTAATAAACAGTTGAAATTAGAATTGTAGGTATATAATATCAAATCATCATCTGCCTAGCCTTCTCCCACTATGTTGGGGTCGGCTTCCTGTCTGCGACTGCTTATCTGACCTCCACAATCCAATTACTGGGATTACCCAGCAACAACAACTACAACTAGTCTTAAGCGTATTAACGCTACCCTTTGGTAAGACTAGTTGTCAGGCTTTCGGGCTTCTGACAACCCGTAACGACTGTCAAAGATCTACAAATAACTAAAATTACTTAGCCACAAGCCCCTCAATATATAATATTATATCAAATAGTAAAAAGATAAAAAAAAATACATTGTAATTTGGCAATTAAATACTGCTGCGAAGCAACGCTACTGTATTTCGATTTGAAGGACCCCCTATAGGTGCCAGTGTAGGCACATGAGACGTTTTAGCTTTGAACATGCCCAGCCGTAGGTGGCTATGACCGATTGCGTGATAGATTGACCTATGACGCACTAAATATAAATCTTCTATAATCAAAAGTCATTTATTCAAACTAGTCTGAGAGTCAGCTCTTATTGAACGTCAAAATTACATAAGACAGTCCCCAAAACGCCCACCCTTCACCACTTTCGAGTACTTTAGCTGGCAAGAAGAATTCTAGTAATGGAACCTTATACACCGGGACATTTTAGTCGTCATACAACGGCAGCTCACTTCATGTATCCAATGACTACTAATCATTTATTTTAAAAAATTGACATTGTTGAACATTTGCATAATTACAAAAATGAAAATATAATTCTCTTAGACTTAGTTTAAAACACCCTGTTATGGAGATGGAATTAATGATGGAATGTAATGGTAGGTGGACAGATATCTTCTACCGTTTGATACGTAAATATTATTAACACGGAGGGTGTTTCATAATTCTAAAGCATTCTTCTTCATCATTCTTCATCATTCTTCATCATTCTCTTAATTAATGGTAACAATGTTTTAATCGCGCCTAGAGGTATTTTATGACAGATACATTAAGTGGACCACCTTTGTAAGATGACTAAAATGTCACAATGTATTTAACACACCCGTGGCAATGAATTGCATTATTTTTACTTTGAATCTTCTTTGAATCTTCTTAGAATCTTTGATGAATGGATTATGTGGAATAATATGGCCAGAATGGGGGTAAATATTGAGATGACGGTTATTAGAAATGCATGAGACATGTTGTGCAGATCCCATAAGGTCAAATCTTCTTCATAGCGTGTCGATGGCAGTCTATATAGATTCAGTCTTGAATTTGGCTACGAGCTTGGCAAATTCAGTAGCGTGTATCAGTCTCTCGTAGCGAGCAGAAGACAGCCCCGGATCTAGGGGGGGGGGGGGGGGGCAAACCGGGGCACCCGCCCCGGCAAGGGGCGCCCAAATCATAATATTGTGTGATTAAAAATAAAAATCTTCCTTCACAAAGCGCCTCCAATACGGAAGCCTGGTTGGCTCACCGTCGAGTTGTAAGAAAAAGCCGCCACACAGGCCCACACCTAATTAATTTATCTCAAACTCTGGAGAAGGGCGCCTCTATCAAGTTTCTGGCCCCGGTTCGAAAAAATTGTAGATCCGGGGTTGGCAGAAGACAGAACACGCTAGTGAAATAATACTATCTTACTTTATTATTATAAACTAGCTCTTGCCAGCGGCTTCGCCCGCGTGGAAATCGTTGTATTATACATATAAACCTTCCTCTGGAATCACTCTGCCTATTGGTGAAAATCACATTAAAATCCGTTGCGGAGTTTAAAAGATGTAAGCGTACAAACACAACAAGCGGCTTTGTTTTGTACTATGTAAGGAAAGGATGTGAAAGTTTGGATGTTTGTTAAATACGGCCGAACGGATTTGGATGAAACTGCATGCTTTATAACCTTAATTAAAACATAGGATACTTTTTAACCCGGCAGTGTGTTCCCGTGGTATGATTTCCGACCTTCTGGCCGGCTGGTAAAAGCTAGTGTATCTTATAAATTTGTATGTTTGTTCCAGCGCATAAGTACAGCAAGCGGCGACGGCAAGCACTACTGCTACCCACACTTCACGTGCGCCGTCGACACCGAGAACATCAAGCGTGTGTTCAACGACTGTCGCGACATCATACAACGCATGCACCTCCGGCAGTACGAGCTACTGTAACCGACGCTAACGAATAGGTAACGAAAGGCTACCAAAAACTTAATACTAATGCTGGACAAAAATTATTTTATGGAATTATGCCCCAAATGAAGTCAAAATCAAATCCAAAAAAAAAAATCCCGTGGATTTTGAGAATGTTTTGTCGAAAACGAGGTAAATCGGAACCTAACATATCAAATATTGATAGATAATTTTATATCTGTTAGTAGGCCTATACAAACTCTTTTACACGCCACTCAAGTTTTTAAAACTAGATAGGGTCGGCGTTTCCTATCCGGCTACTCTGAGAAGAAAGGCCTAAACATACTAGGATCTGTAATTATTGAAAAACGAATTAATCGTCAAGGAAGGCGGGAAACCCCTTCCTTATATTCAGAGAAATGTACTGAAGATAAGTTACACGAAAAAAGGTTTCGCTTTTAAAGAAACTGTAAAAAAAAATGTTTTCTTAATAATATTTAAATAACAATTTTTATTACAGATAAATTCGTGCGAAGGCTCGGTAGGCCCGCAACGCAAATGTCCCGATCAGCAATACATACAACGTACAGCCGTGAGTCCTCTCGTTATTTACCGCCGTAACGATAGCGCTTCGTGACGATTCTGACGTTTTTTCACGATGAAATGTTTCGGTGAGTGGACGTATGTAGTTGCTGGACATAGTCGCCATTTTGTTTTCGAAGAATCATATTAATTATATTACAAAATAAATCAGGTACTGGCAATATTATCTTGGTTTAAAAGTATTTAATTAGCTGTAGTAAGATCGATTTTATTGTAATAGTAAGTTATTCCTCGAAATTCCAGTAATCTTGGCACAAAAACAGAACAAAAGACCTATGTTCAATGGCGGTTATGTTCTAAGCGATTATGAATCGAGTACGAAGCGTTCATCGATATATCGCGGCTAGCGATGCTCCCATGGTGTTTCCGAACGTCAGAGTTCCCAAAAAGCTGGCAACTTTAGTCGATTTTTATGTGAGAATTTACTAAATATGTATAAAAACAACGTTATTGTGAATTTCTTCATGAATTGTCTGTTGTTTGTAGTCTGTAAAGTAATGCCATTTGTTCCGTAAGTACTTGTGAGAAGCCATATGCAATGAAGTATCTAATTCTATTCTAAAAATCTTTTTTTTTTTTGTTACATTATAGTGTGACAAATAATCACAAAAGTACAATGGATCTAGTGGCATTATTATAAAGTACATTATTTAGTTCATTTTTAGTAAGTTGTCACCTTAGTCGATTTTGTGAACGCACATCACTACGTTCCAAATTCGAACACGTAGTGCTGTGACGTTGTCGGGTCTATTGGGTTGTGACGCGATTCGACTAAATTCGACTGTTCGATTACAAGCGTGGAGTTTTCGAATATTCGCCAGTTATGTTATAATGAATCGATTGTTCGATCGGTCTATTTATGTATATTTAATTCAGTTGACACAAGAAATGGTACTTATAAGTTGTTCTTAATTCTTATTATTATAATTATTTGCTTCAAGATTCTATTATAAATTGATAGTTGTTGATTTTAAAAACGTTTATTTTTAATTGTAACTTATACATTAAAATCATTGCGATATTCACAGTAAGTGCTGGGTCAGTACAGAATGTAGTCGACAACATTTTATTAAATGTTTTAATCGACTAAAATTGTTTGGGAACGGAGAATCGACTAACCTCCCATGAGCATTATTTGTAATTTTGCGTAAAATCGCCAAAACAGACTATTTTGTGATGTGAGAGGTACTTTGGGTGTATTTTTAGTCGATTTGAAGTTAGTATGAAAGTCTAGATTTTGGTCTATCTAGATTAGACTGGTTCGTGTGGAGGTGCGATCGACCTGGGTGGGAGGCGGAAGCGATACGACGGCGGTACGATACCGATGCGTTAAATGATAACGGGAAACCACTATATGTATTTTTCTGAGAAAATTCAAGAAAATCTTATAATTTCTAGAATTTTTTGACAATTAAATTATTCTTCAACTTTAATAAAATATCGTCTTCACACTGAATGTTACCAAATAAAAATATCTGTTGAAGACTCTACACACGTAACCGTCGTCGTACGCGCCGCTCTGCAGCTGATCTAAACGGTTTTATATTAAGGATCATCGATGTTAGCAACGCCTTGAGGCTAGTTCAATAGTATTCACTTCACTTTCGAGTATACAAGCTTTTTAGGTTTTAAGCTTAACTGGTGGTGACAAGGTGTGGACTATGCACAGCAAAATGACCCGTAAAATGTACTGCTAAAATTGTTATTCCGTTGCTATTCGTACGTAAAGGCTCAAACATGTCGTATTTCGAGGCAAGTTTCTGATATTTTTAACCAAAATAAAACAGAGTAATAGTGAATTTAAAATGCAAATAAAGTATTAAAATATGTGTACTGGCTTTAACAAAACTTATTTCAGTTGTCTCTGATAATTTGCTTTCTCGCACAAGTTTTATTTTTACATTTTGAATTGACTTTTAAAATGTATAGTCCACTTACCTATACCAAAAAATACCGAGCGCAATCATTTTATGCTCAAATTAGGCCAAATTTTTATTTTATTTATTTAAAAAATAAACCTCATTGAAAACAATAATTTTGTAGTGAAATTATAAAATGAAAGTAAAGCCATGTTTTTTTTTCTAGATCAAGTTAATGGAGAATATTTAAATGTCTGTATATTTTTGATTACAGAAGTGTTTTAATTTTTTATTTTCTTTGGAGTATTTTTTGGGGTTCTGATGTGTTGGGTTCTTTGCCAAAGTAACTTATGAAAAAATGCACTATATTATAGTATATTTTGTACTATTAAAGTTTAATGCATGTATTTTATTACCGATTTTCATGTTCATAAAATGTACCATCAAATTACAATAAAACATTCAAGGTGTGGACAATTTTGCACACTTGACAATTGAGAGCGTCACTTTTGTTACTGTAGCAAGAGTGTCGTTATGGTCAAAATGTTACACTTTTTTCTGTCTAGCTTTAATTCGCCAAGTGGTCAGACTAGTCTCAGTTCAGACAAAGGACAAATGTCTAAGCAATTCACGGGCTCCATTGAAAATTGGACCGTTTTAACATAGCCTAAAGTTGAAAAAAAAAGAGCAAATGAGTACCGAGCATGCGCGAGCCGACTGTGTCGATATTTAGAAAAAAATCTACTTTAGGCTATGGTAATACGGTCCTATTTACAATGGAACTAGTAAATTTCTCGGGTACTTTTCGTTCTGACTTCTGCGACTCGTGTGTTCTTGTGAACTTCGTTCCAATAATCGCGACTGAATCTAACACATGAGTGCCCCTTTATTTAGTATATACAAAATAGTTTAAAATCGTTTTATTTTTAATTGTTTATCAAATGTACGTCTTCCAATATTTTCTATAGGTTTTTTTTTATATTTTAATTTCGTTTTGTCTAACTCGTTCATAGCACAATTTTTGACTAAAATGTAACAAATAAAAGTGCTTTCGTAGATTTTAACTTAGTTTTTAATATTTCTTTGTAATTTAGAGCTTGTAGGAACTTAAGGTCCAAAGATCCGACGTATTTAATGCGTCCGGCTGAATATCATTATAGCAGTATTTGAGTTAAAAAAATATTTTCAAAGATTATTACGTACTATTTTTTTTTTTTCGTTGTAAGATGGACACAATTTTAGCCTTTAAGTACAAAGATTACTAACCTATCCTAACATTAATTTACTAAATATAATTATCATTATTATTTATATTAAAAAAATATATTGGTTTATGTACTTACACATTGTGCTATTTTAAGAAATATTTTAAAAATACAAAATGATCTATTCTATCGTTATGAATCTTAATATATTTTTGATTTAGTGAAATTTTATTTACCGTTTAAGGTATAATTGGTCCAACTGTTGGGCAACTTTTATGTGGTAAATTTCACGGCAATTATCGCACTGCATTCATTCCACTGAAACATTGTAAAATATCAACGCGATTTTCATAGTAGTTGCGATGGATTGTTGCGCCACTGTCGCCCAACTGTTGATTGTAACAAATTAACCAAGTTTTCACTATTTTAGTTTTTCATGGTTGTAATATATAATCCTGAAATACCTTAAGCGGCAAAATAATAAAATTGTTAAAATATAATTTGTTAGAAAATGGTCCTTAATATAAGAAAGTTAAGCTGGAGTTTGTGTTATGTGCCATAATGTAGTGTTGCCAGCGGAAACACCATATCCTATGTTACCATACTAAAAAAAAACTGAATAATTCCTTCCTTCGTATCGTATGTAAAGTAACAAAAATTCGCTATTTTTTGCTTTCTAATCGTAACACTATCGTTATTTTTTTTTTTAAATATAACTATATTGAAATTGTATTTTTTCTTTCTTTTTGTGTTATATAAGTTTCACTTTAAATGTAAGTAGAAGAGAATATAACGTACATTTAAAATATTAAATGAAAGTATATGTTAATTCATAATGTAGTATGGGGGTTGCCACAGGTTTTGACTGCCTGTCAATTATATACGACTTTGAATATGTCGGACGAGCGCGGCTGCATTGGACATCATATAAAACATGTAACATAAATAACGCATGACCTCATACACTCATTACAGTATTGAGTTAAAAGCATAATGCAATGAACGGAACAATTTCTTTTTAAAGCTAACTGTTATCATTAAGAAAATCGTGTTGACCCTAGCATTGCTTTATGCATTTAAATTTGAGTCTTATTGCCTTGACATAATCCTTGGCTCAGTCGGCGGTAGGTATGGCAAAATACATAAGTTAATGTAATCTATTCAGCAGTCAATTATGAACATTTAGGACTTGCGTTTATTTTGTTACACCTTGTAGATCTATAGTGATTACTATAAACTACGTTATACAACGGCCTGGACTGGGCATTAAAAAAAAAAGCATTTTCAAATAAACTGGTTACTATACAAAGGGTTTTTCCTACCGATGTCACCCGCGTTCGTGCTATCGTGCAATAAGGTGGCCTCCGTACCAACGGCATCACTATAGAAGCATTGTGTAATTAAAAATTAACATGGCATTCTTTATTATATATGTAATTTAATAAAAAAGTACTATTTGGTAGCTATTTAAGTAAGTACTAGCGTAACGCAAAATAAAACAAACAAAAAAAGGTATAATATAATATGTAGACTGCCAAAGTTTGGGGTACCTTCTGTCTCGCAGTGCTACGTTGGTAGTCGGATCTGTTCGGACTGAGTCGCGACTTTTATGACCTCGACTGAAGCTTCCCCTAATCTATTTGACTAAAGCCCAACCTCCACCTTTTTATTTGAGACATTTTTTTTATATTCTATGAAAGCTTGAAATCTATCTCAATATTGTTACAATTAATACAGGGTGACTTGAGTGGTGACTTGCTTGCAGTGGTGGCCCATTGGTGACGGCCGCGACTTACGAGTCGTGGGTTGTAGGTTCGAAACCCAGACAGGTGCAACCACTCTTGTGATGGTTGTACTTTGTGTAAATTATTTCATTCCCATTGTTCTCAAAAATGGTGAAGAAAAACATCGTGAGGAAACCGGCATGTCCTGAGAACCAAAAATTCAAAGACATATGACATGTACCAACACGCACTGGGCTCGCGTGGTGGATTGTGGCTCGCGTGGTGGATTATGGCCCACTCCCTCTCACCGAGAGGAGGCCTGTGTCACAGGAGGCTGATTATGTATGAATGACACTAGAGTTTCGATATATTGCAGAAAACATAAAAGTATTCCTCCCCTACTAAAAAAATGTCGAATAATCAAATATTTTCAAAATGCAAAATCAGTGAAATAGAGAAAGACATACACTACTGGATAATTGGTTATGACCATTTAACTTAACAAAAGTTAGTTTATAAAAGTCGTTACTCAGTACAAGGAACATACTGTTATTTCGAGATCTTAAGTATGCACACGTTTAGTTTGAACTGACTTCAATTGTAGGCCGGGCGCTATGTGCGAGCTTATATTACTAGCTAGGTATGTAGGACACTAAGAAAAACTCAATGATGTAAACGATAAATTTTTACTCGTCAATGATATTTTAAAAACTAGATGAGGTCGGCGTTTCCTGTCTGTCTACTCCGTATAGCCGAAACAAACTCAGAGGTCATAGTCTCTTTTAAAGCCCAGATTTTAAATTTTGGTTAGATCATGTAGATTGATGTCTGACATGGTCTTTTGAGGCAAGAACCACACAGATTTGAGTGGAACGGTCTTGTACAATATGAATAAAGGAGAATTTGTTAGAAATCGTTTCAAACTATTAAATCATAATTGTTATTGTGAGAGGGGTTAGACGGATATTTGAATTGCAATGCAAGAAGTGCATACAGTATAAATATACAAAGGGATTTTTTGCCGTCTGTAAACAAAATGGAGAAAGAATATGTATCAATCAATGTCTTATTTAAAAAAGTTGTTCAGTAGATAAAAACTCCGTTAAACAACTTCTTTTAAAAATAAGTAGATGTTTATGTTTTCATGACACTAATCTAATATCACGCCTTGTTTCCTAGAAGGCTTGGGCAGAGGTGTACTTTTACCTTATAGTATACCCACATTTCTCCAGTTTCGTATTTATTATCTAGTAATATAAACTCTAGCACTCGTAAAAGCAGCGCCCGGCTAAGCTTTTGATATAAAAGTACACGACTTAGAGAAATATCACGATTTCATAGAAAAGCACATTGAATTCTAAAACAATTTTCATTATTATTCTAGTAACGCTTCAGTTGTTAACTATAGCTATTTAGTTCTAATATTAAACATATTAATTTATAATAAATGCCAGTTTTAAGCTCACAATGTTTTCGGTTGTTTATACTTCAAAGACTTGAAAATTATACGTAAACAATTTAGTTCCAATGTTTTTATATGAATGCAGCGCAGTTCTATAGTCGGGTCATCTGATGCTAATCTTTCCTCACAAATTGTATATATGGCGTTAGCGCATTTTTAGGGGTATTTCGTCCATTTAAATGAGTTTTTGAACTAGGTGTTTTTAAACTAAAGACTTAGGTGGTCATTGGACAAGTTGTTTTTAAAACTTGCGAATAGTGGTGGAGTAACATCAGTCTTAGATTGAGTGTCAGACAGTCAGATATGTGTCTGACACGAGACAGCGCGGAAGTGATCCCCTAAGAAATGTCAACGTAATACAAGTATGTAAACATTGTACATTGCTGTCCTAGCCTCATACCTTTACGATTTAAGTGAACGCAATAACATGTGAGTCATTGTACGTGTAAAAAGTTAGCTTAGACCATAATTTTCTATGTTTTTCAATATTTAGATGAAGTACTGCCAGTGTCGTGCTAAGTCGGAGTGTAGGCTTTGCCATCGGGCATATTTCATTTACATATTTTTCATATAATCGTGTTGGGCGCCAACACTTATCGACGTAGGGTTTATTACTTTGTTTCGCGTGCTCGGATCCTTCACTAGTAGTATCGTAACGTCCGTTGCCAATAACCAAATAGTATTGAAAGATTCCTCCTTTTTTAATATATCTTCATAGTAGTAATAAGTGAATGTACTTGCGCACAATATATGTGAGGACGTGTCGAGTACCGTTTTGTTTACACAAAGTGCAGCGATCGAGCTGCAAATATTTTTGGTAATGTTATACCTTACCTCTTCGCAAAACTCGCTGATGAATGAAGGCATTTAATTAGTGCTCATAGATTTCTTTCCATTGTAGCACAAAAATAAAATAATAAAAAAACGTATTTTTCTCTCAATTTTGGGTAGTTAATTTTTTTAATAGATATTTTATAGCATAGCTCAAACCTCACATCTTGTTTAGAATCGGTATTTGAGATCAGCACTTAACATTGTGTTCGTTCACACGGACTGCGGATCATGGTGTATTTAATCTTAATACCTACGTTTAATGATATACTGAAAATCTATATTTTTAACAAATTTAATTTAAAAAATATACCTAATTAATGAAATTCCTAAAGATAATAAAAATGAAATTTTTAATATTTATGTGTATAGTAGTGTGTACTGCGAGGTGATTATTGAATAACAAACGCTTATAAGTTTTATGTCTCCACAGATTCGTGCAAAGAGAATATATAATTTACTGTCCATGAAATTAATAATAATATATAACTGATGTGTACAAAAATCAGTATGTTTCAGGCATTTTGAATCCGACTTAATGTATGTAAAAATAAATGTTGTTTTAAAATGATCGTATTTCATTTTTCGTCACCCAGTGCACCCTGTATATTAACGTCTCTATGTATAATGAATGATAGTTGTTCTAAACTAGCGGACCCGGCAGACGTTGTCCCGTCTTAAGTTATAGAACATTGAATTCGCATTTTATATATACATATATATATTTATATTTTTTATTTTTTTTGGGTGGGAAATCATCAAATAACTTCTCCCGCTCTGGGCGGAGCGGGAGGGCGTGTCAGACTTTTACTGACTAAAACCCACCCGTGTTCCCTCAGTTGCCTGTGTGCCAGGGGCGGCGGTATCTCTTTCGAACAACCCGCACCCCTGGCAGGCATCGGCCCTTGCGGGCCCCATCTGTTGCTGCTGACATCTCTTTGAGGCGCGCGTGGAACACAACGCGCCGTCGACCCGGGCTTGTTCCTTACCGGACAGCGAGCTACCCATTACTCGCCGTCCGCAAGCCCGTGCTTACGGTGGCCGGGAATCAGCCTGGGATTCCCTACGCCCAGGGCGTCTCCTGCAAAGGCCACGGCTGTGAGGGCGCATGTACTGCATCTCCCTCACGTGCGCAGCCTCCCTCTTTGCGAGCATAACTGCTTCGCTGAAGGAGGCGACTGCCAGCCATACCCTCTCGCTCCGTACCATGGCCTGGACCAGGGTCGGACGCGAGAGATCGCCGCCGCCGATCACTTCCACGAGGACACGGCGGTGCTCCGCCCAAGCCGGGCAGACCTCCACCGTATGCTCCACCGTGTCCTCTGGGATATATACTTACATATATTTTACGCGCAACTTTCTTAATTTTTTCTTTCATAAGAGCCTTCTGACAATAACACCACACAACAAAAAAAAAGAATCAGCAAAATTTGTCCAGCCGTTCACGTGTGATGCCGTGACCGAGGGAAATAGGGGTTCATTTGAATTTATTCTAGATTCTCTGCACACATACATATTTCATTTATTCATGTAATTTGGTTTTATGTGACTAAGTTACAAGTGAAATCACTGCATGAAAACCTTACCCTTACTATTGGCAGTTGGCTAACAATGATTTATCTATTTTTTTTATTTTCTCTAATTGAAACTCTTGACACATACATTATAGGGGAAACAGAAAATTATAAAGAAGGTTCAAACATAGAACAAAATTACAACACTTTCATGGCTCCCTCTCACAGTGCTTTTCTCGTGTTCCGTGTGGTGCCGTACGTAAAAGTCAAAAATCAAAATCAAAATCAAAATATTTTATTTCACATAAACCTGCAAGGGCACTTATGAAACGTCAGAAGCTAGGTGCACGGTTCCAATTTGTCGCTTCCTATGGAGAAGAGCCGGCAAGAAACTCCACGGTTACTCTTTTAAAAATAATTGGATTTTATAATGTTTTCAAATTACAGTGATATTAGGTATGGGAGGACAGTGCAGGCCTGTCAATAAGTACCAGGTACTTAGTGGAATGAAAATAAAGAATAGAAACTGTAGGCCTACAACGTTCTCTCATTCACAATATGTAAAAGAATCTACATAAGTAAAATCAACCTATTTAAACCAAGTGATATGATTTCCATGAGAATCACTAATAAATACTCGATATTACAAGGGTTGTATAATGTCAAATAATGACGAGAATATGTCAGAAAGTGTAAAAAATAAAATAATTAAAATTAACATTGTAATTTGGAAGCAGTTAATAGACGCTCACAAAGTTATGGTGCTAATGAGTTACCAGGGAAGCCACATGTGCAGAAGGAATTAATGCCAAACTTCCTTGTCTTCAACGTAGTCTTTTATCTTATAATATGCTTTTTTGATAAGGACACGTTTGATGTGGGTTTTAAACTTTCCATCGCTAAGTTCTGTAACCGATTTTGGCAACTTGTTATAGAAGCGGATACTGTTTATTAGAAATGACTTGCTAGTTTTAGTTAATCTAAATTTTGGAATCACAATTTCATCTTTACTACGTGTATTTAGATTATGGAAGTCGCATCTTTTTTTGAAAAGACCTAAATTTTTGCGAACATACAAGATATTTTCTAGGATATAAAGAGAAGGCAGAGTTAGTATGTCAACTTCGTTGAATTTGTTTCTAAGAGACTCGCGAGGCCCCATTTTATAGATTGCGCGGATTGCCCTCTTTTGTAGAATGAAAACTGAATCTACGTCAGCTGCCGACCCCCACAGCAGAACGCCATAAGACATAATACTGTGAAAATAAGCAAAGTATACTAACCTAGCTGTGGCTACATCAGTCAACTGCCTTATTTTTCTTACTGCGTAAGCAGCTGAGCTTAATCTACTTGAAAGAGCTCTAATGTGGGCACCCCATTGCAATTTTGAATCTAAAGTAATTCCTAGAAATACAGTTTCCGAAATAGCATCTAGTTTCTTGCCATCAAGTTTTAAATTTAGCCCTACTTGGGGTACATTTGGTAATGAGAACTTAAGACATTTAGTTTTGTTCGCATTGAGTAAAAGATTATTAGCCGCAAACCATTTCGAGAGAACAGCTAGACTATCGTTGACATGTAAGACATCCGTGTCTTTTCTATCTATTCTAAAAATAAGAGAAGTGTCATCAGCGAATAAAATTATATCCGAGAAGTTAGCCATCAGGTAAGGAAGGTCATTAATATAAACTAGAAATAAAAAAGGGCCAAGAATTGAACCTTGAGGCACGCCCATCATAACTAGAGACCCCGAGGACGTTGCCCCGTTAACATTTACTTTTTGCTGCCTGTTTGATAAATAGGAAAGCACAAGATCAGCAGCTCGTCCACGAAGTCCGTAGTGGTGTAATTTACAGATGAGTGTATTGTGGTCAACGCAGTCAAACGCTTTTGAGAGGTCACAGAAAATGCCAATTGCATCCTGGGACTTCTCCCATGATTCCAAAATGTGACTGATGAGTTGTACTCCCGCGTCAGTCGTTGACCTACCTTTCGTGAAACCAAACTGTCGACTATGTAAAATCCCATTTGAGTTAAAATGTGACAACATCTGGTCCAACATGATTTTTTCATAAATTTTGCTCAATGCTGGAAGCACAGATATAGGTCTATAATTAGAGGGATCACTCCTACTACCCGATTTGAAAATTGGTACTACTTTACTATGTTTCATTAAGTCAGGAAACGTACCAGTGTCTAAACATTGATTAAATATGCCTGTTAGGACAGGAGCAATTGTGTCAATGATATCTTCAAGAACCTTAACGGAAATGCCCCATAAGTCTTCAGTGTTTTTTATGTTAAGACTTTTAAATGCTGTTGTAATTGTGGCAATAGAAATGGGTTTGAATTCAAAATTTGGAATGTCCTTACTGAAGTTTTCTTTAAGAAGAGATTCAGCTAATACAGATGATGACTGGAGAGATTTCGTAACCTCTATTGGGATGTTGGTAAAGAAATGTTCTAAAGTCTCAGCAACTTTTAACTTATCTGAAATAGTTTCATTATCAATTTTTAGAGCTAATTCAATCTGATCTCGCTGTTGTGTGTTTCCAGTTTCTTTGTTAATTACCTGCCACACAGCTTTTATTTTATTTTTAGAAATACAAATTTTGTTACTTATTAATTTAGATTTAGCTTGAGCGCAGACTCTTTTAAATATCTTAGAATAGTTTCTTACATAATTATGAAGGGCCTGATCAGAAGTCAATGATTTTTCGTGATACAAATTATATAAGATATCTCTGCTTTTTCGAATGCCAGCTGTGGCCCATTAGCTAAATTTTGGTTTAGCAGAGATAGTGACATTTTTTACAGGACATGCTTTATTGAATTCTCGGCATACTGTAGAAAAAAATGTGTCATAGTTTATATTGGGATCTTGTGAATCAAAACTTGCTGTTGAGAGATTGCTAAAAGAAAAGCACCATCCCATTTCTTCCCATGGGTGTCGTAGAAGGCGGCTAAGGAACTTGCTAAGAGAACGGGCAGCAGCGTTCTCTATGCATTTACCACCATACTGCGGTCGCCAACCCGCCTGCTAAGCGGTGGCGATTATGGCAAATAATATAAGCAAAAAAGGGGGGGGGCTTTTGGGGGCGGCTTATGTCCAGCAGTGGACGTCTTTCGGCTGATGTGATGATTTTTACGTGTATATCTTTTGAAGAGTATAATTTCACTTTATACACAAATTCAAAGCAATGTGCGTAAAAAATTACAACTCTGCACTAAACTGTTTTATAAGATTTTCATCAAATAGCCAAACGTCAGCGCGGCGGAAATTTTGTTATCTCTGCAGTTTAATGACACACAAATTTCATTTAAACATTTAATTATTGAATGCAATTTTTTTCTTGTACGTCCGTAGGAAAAATAAACTGCCGCTAGGATGACGTTATCTCAGTGCCAGTGTGGTATCCCAGGCGGAAAAAATCATCGCCCATTTTTCGAAAAAAATCTAAATACTTCGTGTTACTGACTACAGCAACACGAATTCAGTTTGCTGACCATTAGGGCGTCCGCAGCAAGATCTGCTAAACACCCTGATTTATTTATTGAACCATCAGACTCCTATCCAGGCACAAGGTATAGACTTCGTACTAGACATGGGTAGCTCGTGAGCGAGTGATAGAAAAGAGATAGCTCTTTTCGATTGACGACGCTCTCGCTTACTCGCTCGCTAAATAGCTAGCTCAGTTAGCTCACTCATACTAACTAGCTCAGTACTTCAGCGAGACACTGACGACCCACCGAATTCACCGGCCGAACAGCGCCCTTCGGAATACTTCAAATCACATCATTCGTTCTTCCAACAATAGCTCTCCGGCACAAATACGTTATTGGTGCCGATTCTCTTGTACACCGAACTAAACTATCACTAAAATTCTTTTTAGCTATGAAAATCGAATTTGACAATCACGACTCCACGTGGTATTTTTTGGCTTCGCAACTTTGTACTTGTTTGCGCTACCCCGTGATTTTTTTAGAGCCGGAGACGCGCAGGGGGGCAGCCTCGACGTGTTAAATGGATTTTTTTACTTTTTGTATGGAAAATATGAAAAATTATTACCTATAATGTTAAGTTTTAGGTCGAAATTTTCATTATTTTTCCGATAGGACACACCATTTTCGAGATATAAGCAAAAGAAAAGAAAAAAATGATACAGTACTGGATTTGCGCCCGTAGTCGAGGTGTTGCTGTGAATTTTAGTTCTTGACAACTAATTTTATTCCACACCTTTTTAATCGCGATTAAAAATAGTCAAATTTAGTTATCAATAAAAATTTTATGTTGAATAGAATAATGAAATTGACAACAACAGAATAGCAAAATAACCATTTTCACTAAATTAATATTCTGGTACTTCCAGCGTACAAATATTTTGTTACAGGGTACAATTTGATTAATTTACATTAAATTGCCCGCTTTTTCCTGGCCTTACATGGACCCAATGTAGATTTACTCACAAAATCTTTGAAGGTGTTTTGGACTGCCTCATCTGAATTGATTTTTTTGTTTCAATTAAGAAATTATCCAAATTCCGAAAAAAGTGGTAATCGGTTGGAGCAAGGTCCGGGGAGTATGGTGGGTGTCGGAGACATTCCAATCCTAGCTCCTCTAGTTTCACCACCGTCTGTTGTGCAGTGTGTGGTCTAGCGTTGTCCTGAAGCAGCAGTGGGTTAGAGCGGTTGACCAATCTCGGCTGTTTAACGGCTAGCTTTTCCATCATGGTTTCCAACTGTTGGCATTACAGATCTGCCTTGATCGTCTGACCAGATCTTAGGAAGATGTAGTGGATGACACCAACGCTGGTCCACCAGATACTAACCAGCACCTTTTTAACCGACTTCCAAAAGGAGGAGGTTCTCAATTCGTCGGAAACTTTTTTTTTTTATTATTATGATGTTCCCCGATTACTCGAAGATGGCTGGACCGATTTGGATAATTTTTTTTTTGTTTGAAAGGGTATACTTCCCAGGTGGTCCCATGATCATCAAGTCAGGATCTGATAATGGGATCCTGGAGAAATAGAGAGAACTCTTCAAATTTTATAGGCACACTTGAAGCAATTTGTGTAGTTTTTGGAAGAGTACTTTCTCGGAGTGGTTCCATTTCAATTTGGTGAAGATCTGATGAAGAACTTCGGAGATAGGCAACGGAACTCCTCAATAAATGATAGCAAATGGACAGGGATTGCTGAAATCTCATGTCTGTCAATTGTTTACACCAGTTAATAACATAACATCACGCCGGTACGCTGTGAAGGGGTAAGCACATGTGAACCACTAAAAAGTGAAAAATAAAAAACTTTTTTCAAAAAAATAAACAACCGACTTCCAAAAAAACACTAAAAAGTGAAAAATAACTTTAATTTCGGAAGGCGGTGACAAAAAATTTAAATACATATCCAAAGTCACCGACTTCCGAAATTAAAGTTATTTTTCACTTTTTGGAAGTCGGTTGTTTATTTTTTTGAGTCAACTTTCGCTTGGGGCAGGATTTAGCCGGTTCTCCTGGATTTTACCACTGTGATGAGCGTTTCCGATTATCGTATAGGACCCATTTTTCATCACAGGTAATGATACGATTCAAAATTCCCTCGTTATTGTGACGGTTAAGTAACGTGACGCAGCAGTCGACGCGTGTTTGTTGGTTTGCTTCACTTAGGTAGTTCATGCAGTACCCATTTTTCAAGCTTTTTCACTTTTCCGATTTGTTTCAAATGATTCAAAATGGTTTTATCACTCACACCGAAGCCTGCAGCTAACTCTGACGTGGTTTGAAATGGATCCGCTTCCACGATCACTTTCAATTGCCCATTGACAACTAGGGTCTCCGGCCGTCCACGAGGTTTGTTCTGGAGGTCAAAATTTCCAGACGGAAAGCGTTAGAACCAAAAACGTACTGTATTTTCTTTTACAATAGCTTCACCGTACATATTATTAATCCTTCGAGCTGTTTCTGCAGCGCTAGTGCCACGATGGAATTCGTATTCGAAAATAATGCGATATTTTATGTTTTCCAGATTGAGCACAGAACGATGTCATAGCAAAATTAAATGGCGCGAAAACAAATGAATTATTACATTCGAAACACAAATAGACAAGCTTAAAATTGAAATCAATTTGAATTTGGAATTCTTAACCAAACGCCGGCTTTTTGAGATCAAAATGGCCAGTTCTATAAACTTCAATTTCATATGTAAGGACCTAATATTTGTTATTTATATTTAAAAAACACTTTATATCAATGTTTTGGTTACATGCTTCTTGTGTAAGTATATGAGATTCTTTATATCAATGCTTTTTAATGTCTGACATATTTCTGGACCCTCCTTTGGAAAACGTACGAGGTCGCATCGAAGCCAACTCGCCGAGGCCCCTTATACAATTTAGATTGAATGAGGCACCAACCGACGATTATCCCTGTATCACTGCAAATGCATCCAATATCAATGGTATTAATACTTTGTTGCTTAGTCCTTAACTAATAAATACTTTTAAGAGTACCAACAAAGTTAATGCAGTTGTAGTATTTTCTACTATTGTGTACGCACCTGTACGAAACTATTAAACCGAATAACGATACTATACTGGAAATTTTAGAACGTTATCTCTATAAACTACACAGCCGCTTTTTCGTAGCCACTCAAACTTGGTCGGTATATCCATGTATTACGATTGCTCTGGTATTTTTATTATATCTCTTTAATGATTTAGTGTAATGAGCTGAAATGGAATATATTTTATCCTTCTTTTCTCTCAAAAATTCCTACAATCGGATGTCATACAATATAGTGGTCCAGTCGTAGTAAATTATGCCATTGCTCATTAATTACAAAGAGCACATAAAGGCTTCTTCAAACAGCCGCGACGCGACACTTGTAGGACAATTTCCATTAAGTTTTTATAGAAATTGTTCTACGAGTGTCGCGACGCGACCGTCGCGTCGCGTTAGTCTGCACGAGTCTTAAATGAAACTTGGCAAGACATTGTAGACCCTTACTAAAAACAAATAAACGTTATAAGTTAGGCTCTACACTTCCTATTTTAAGTATCTTCTATCTTCTGAAGGGTATATTTTTTCCAAATTCTGTTTTTACACACTTTATACACAAATTCATAGCAACGTGCGTAAAAAATTACAACTCTTCACTAAACTGTTATAAATGATTTTCATCAAATAGCCAAACGTCAGCGCAGCGGCAACTTGATTATCTCCGCAGTTTAATGACACAAATTTTATTTCAACATACACATTTACCTGTCTTACACATTAATTATTGAATGCAATTTTTTTCTGGTACATCCATAGAAAAAAAAAAGTGCCGCTAGGATGACGTAGTCCCAGCGGAAACAGTTTTTGTTGAATGGCTCCCCAATGGCTGGATGCACAAATTTGTATTTACCATACACAATTACACGACGTCATACACTAAATATCCGCTAAACACTTTTCCGCTGGGACTACGCACACTAACAGTCGGCGTCTGAGTCACTGAGCTACAGAAGAGCTAGTGAGCTAGCGGAGTGATATAGCTCTTCAGAGTGGAAGAGCTAATCGCTCTTTTTCTTTTCACTAAGCTATTGTGCCCAAGTCTACTTCGTACCCAAGTAGGTCGCAGCAAGACCAACCTCCTTAAGTGATGGTTCATGGACGACTCAGAGCTCAGGTGCGTATGCGGCTTCTCTTCACACACAATGGCTCACCTCACTCTTCCCATCTTGTGCGGTATGTCCTGTCACCTGCACACTTGAGAAGTACATCCCGATCAAACATGATGTCTGCTTTGAAGTGCGCTACTCGCTTCGCAGTACCGCACCCCTCACCCCGCTGACACGGGAATTTGTTACTGCGCAGCGACTCGCCTCGTGTTCCGAGTCGCCACAAACTGAATCGGGCTGAAGTCTAATGTCTTAACATTCACGTTTCTCACCTCTCAGAATATAGACGGTAATCGAAGTTTAATGCTGATATTGATGAAAAATACTATCTACAATGAAATAAAACACAATTTTAATAAAAACCAATTTTATTATTATTAAAACCAAAATTCACACTTTCTGTGTAATTTAAAAAAAGCACTTCGAAAAGTAACGAAAATTTTGTCAAAACTAGAAATTAAACATGTGGAACAAAATTATAAATAAATGATATTTACACGTCTATGGCAATACGTAAGGTACGAGACATCTTTGGGCTTGCCCCTTAGCAAATAAAATGTCGGAAAAGATGAAAGAAATATTTTATAAGCATTACAATACGCCCAATGAATTATGGCCGGTCCGAACTTCGTGCAGAAGACTGAGCAATAAGATTTTTTAGGAACCAAATGGTGACACGAGGCGAGTGTGAGTGAGAGAGCATGCGCGACAGTTCGGAGAGCCTGTGTTCACACCGGCCATGGTTCATCAAACTTTTTTGTAGATAAACGTTAAAAAAAAAAACTGTGAATACATTTCCACAATAAAAAGAAGGCTGACATTCAGATCATAATATAAATTAATAGAGAGACTAGTATTTAATGACACTCAAAGATTTTTTTTTTAGCTTAGCGCAGTTTTGAGGAAGGAAATAAGCATATTGCACTTTTGTACCTTATTTAGTGGTAAGCAAACAGGCGACCCACTACATCAGCCATGTCAAACAGCGGCCCCATCCAATTTTAAGAACAGCCTCTTGATGCGGCCCGTGTGTCACAAAAATATATCAAAAATCGCGCGCTGGAAACTGGACCGGGTGGTAGTCATAGAAATTTAATGTCAGACCCATTTTAAACAAAACATTTACAGTCTTGGTGCATTCGATCGAAATTATACCTATGTCCAATTTCCGGGAAAAGATTGTGCAAACTATTTTTTTTTTCTTTATGTTTGGGTTTTGCGGCCCACTAATTCCATGGTCAGACCGTCACTGGTGGCAGAGACTTTAGAGTATAACATGCATGCACTAGATTAACTATCTAGTGGGTTGCCAGCGCCCTTTCATTCCACATAATTTGCTCTCGTTTTTCAGCATGATAAAATTGTCTATTTATATTAACGTTACTAACATACATAAATATTGAAAGGGACCTGCGCTAAGCATAAAAACAGACAAAGTTCCGTGACACAATTTCACATAAAAATAAGAGTATTAAGTCCTTTCGCAAGTCTGCCCAATCAGGGCGCTAACAACATTATTATTCTAACTATTTTTAACTTTAAATTATGTATAAGCGTACTGACCGATATTACGACAATAGAAATTAAAAAGCGTAAGATACCGTGTTTTTAACATAACTATCTTGAGGTATGTGTTTTAGGATACTGTGGATTGTCAATACAAATAACTAAAATTGAAGCGTCTGTTTGTAATGTGAAAATAATAGCTTTTTACGAAATGCATATCGAGGGGTGAAAGGCTATTTGTTTGAAGCGACATTTTGCACGATATTGAGTTATAAACAGTATTGAATTAGTAATTGGGTATATGACTCAATATCGTCCAAAATGTCGCTTCAAACAAATAGCCTTTCACCCCTCGATATGTACATTTACGGGTACTTCAACAAAAAAAAAATACATTTTTGTCTGTCTTCTGTCTGTTCGTTCCGGCTAATCTCCGAAACGACTGGACCGATTTGACGGGACTTTCACTGGCTAACAAGAGTTGTTATAAGAAGTTTATAAAAGTAATTATTAAAGAGACACATTATTGTTTTCCGACATCCACGCAAATGATGTCGCGGGTACAGCTAGTTTTAATATAAGCGTTTTATGCTTTGGGTTGGGTTTAATATTTAAAATAGTACATTTTTGTCGAAATCGTGATAATCAGACTATTTTGATAATTTTCCAATATGTAGGGACAACTCATAGGACTTGTCTGATGTCTAATCCTAGTCTATTCTAACTAAAGATCTATCAGGAATTTAGACTTCTTCTTGAATTTAATTCAATTTAGAATATGGCTACTGTTTTTTAAACAAATACTGATAATTTCAGATGTTCCAAAATACTATCAAAATGGCAAAAAATTAGCATGAAAAGGCTTAGTTAGACGCACAATTCACAGTTGACCAATCAAAAATTAAAAATATCAAAAATATATTCGAAAATAATAAGCTTTCAAATAGCCACAGTTTTAAAATTGAATCAATCATGAAAAAAATCCAAAAAATGCTTAAAAAGACTTCAAAACGTTTAAAATTAAAATAACCTAATCTATTTTGAGGCACATACTTAAATTAAGGACTTAAAAACGACATTGGGATTGTTCTATAAATAAAAATTGAATTTACCAATTTAGTGTTAAAAAATTGTAATTTTTTAAACTTATTACAATCTTTGTGCTGCTCTCATTAACTATTTAAGAGATAGGTACTCTTTAATAAATTAAATTGCTATTTAATAATATTGTACTTGTCGTAGACATTGTACAGACCCCAGCACATCAAGCTATCCCAAACTGTAAAATGTTCCCAATTGAACATGAACCTTATTCTTTTGTGATACAGTTGAAAATCTATCAAAGAAATTTGACAGATTGGAGTAGCTCGATGTGCTGGCCTCTGTACATTGTTACGTAAGGATAATTACTTTTATTTCATCATTTAATATCGGATTTTGGGATCTGACTTAACAAAACATGTGGCTGTCTCTTCTATATTATAATATTCTAAAGACTTAAAATTTGTGAATTTATATGTCTGGGGTAATCTTCGGAACTCCTAATCCAATTCCGAAGATTCTTTTACTAATGGAAGTTACAGTATTGCCGAGTTTCATAGGAATATATTTATGTAAGTTGAAAAAAGAATTTTCTATAGTAGCTAATATGAAGGGGTTCATATAATAAGTACGAGGTTGATTTTCGAAACTAGTGAAAACAAAAACAACTTTATCTTTAAGTCTTAAAAAAAGACTTACTTAAAGTTAGTTCCAAATCTCTTCTGTCTCTTTCTATATTACAACGTGTAACGGAAAGGGTATATACATACCAAGGGCACGGCTTCTTTGGATGATATTAAACGATATTGGCAGGGTTTTTTAATCCTATCTGTACAGGTTCGGAAGTTATGAGAATTTTTAGTACATTGATACCAGAAACCGATTTTTTCTAATTAAAATAAACACATCACCCGGAAGCGATTTATCGTGATATTGGCAAGTAACGTGGAAAGTTATTGACTTAGGTAATGCTGTGACACGTTTGTTATGATTTGAATTTAAGAAACATATGAAACCGAAAATTTGCTATCAATTCTTTGAGTATTTTATTTTGAGCTGAAACTATGTGTAGTGATTCTATACCAGCTGTTATCTTTAGTGCTTAAGAATAGCAATAGGGTTTCTGTTACACCCTGTATAGTTCTTTTCAATCTACTTTCTGTTGTTTGGCAAAAGAGGCGTTCTTTTTTTCAATAAGTCAGTCCCAGAACAAAAATGGTACAATTTATCCATTTCTAAAATAACACGCAATTATTACTAAGAACATTATTCCTAGCATGCCCTAACTATTCAGTAACTCTGAATGTCACTGACAATTGTCTATGCAGTTAAAAATACAGATACTTAATTGGTCCCAAAGTAATCATTTTGAATAAATCCACGCATTTTTTCAACAAGAAAATATGTAGTATCAAAAATAATATAGTACAACATTAAAATACATCGAAATTTTAAAATTGGACATCTTTTTTTTCACATGTAAAATATTTTAAAAAAGGCAAATTTTGTATATAATAAATTTTACAAAAATTGGTAGGTAATACAGTAATATTCCTACATAATGTGTTGAAGACTAATCTTTAAAAATTTTTTAATAAAAGGCACTTTCGTAACAATTACTTAATATTTTTTCAAAAATAGGGAACACTGATATTCCTGCATATATTGTTAGCCCTAATTAAAACATTATTTTATAAAGACAATATTATATTACAATTGTTTCTTTATCTCAAATTCAATTTTCCATCAACTTTGGCAGTTTCAGAAGTAACACAAGTCCATAAAAACATCATGTTTAAAATTTAGGTAGCATACATCCAATGAGTACTTGGCATCTTCGATCAATATAAGTAGTACTAGATTTCCGATGACGGCAACCACAAATAATGTTATGGTTTTATTTTACAACATAGTATTTTCGACCGAGTTGCTTAGAAATTGTTCTTATTTTGAAATACTTTTAATTTTCAATCGAAATACTAATCATTATTGCAAGTGATAACAAAATTTATGTTTGAGTATTAATGTTTATAATCAAGTTACATGCAATCGTGGCCACTTGAGCTATCTTAAATCCTAATTGCTTGGTTCCTAATCTTAAATCTAGTGCTTTTCTTGATCGGAGACTCGCAGTAACTACACAATTGGTTTAGAAAAAGGCTTATCAACAAGTTTGAGCCAGCAATTGGGCCTTCAAAACCGGGTGTTAATCATTATAAGTTTAAAAACACACACTAAAGTCACAAATGCACTGCAGATTCACATTTCACACTGAGGTAGGTTAATATTAATTGTTCGCACTTCATTCCGTAGTTATACCTTACCAGTCGACTTATTAGGAGATTTTGTATAGGACGGCCATTTGTAGAGAAACGGCGTAATTTTTTGGCAAAACTATTCAAGTTTTTTTGCCAATATTACGCTACTTTAGCGTAAATCTCGATTTTTTGCGAAAAATTTGAAACAAGAGCAAATCTAACGGCACAAATCGCCAAACATTAATCCGATGTCATGAGAAGCATTTTGAAAAAAATAAAAACACTTCATTTCATATTTACACTTACGAGAGTCCGCAAACACTAATTGAACACAGAAAAAACCCCTTTTTACACACTTGAGCACTGGAGTGTCTTAGTTCGTAGAAAACCCACTTTTTTTCTTCTTTTTTTTTCGAGTATCTTCCTCAGTCCAAATAAACAAAGAAGTTGGGTGTCTCACAGTATTTGGTGGCGAAGGCCTTGCCAGCGGCGGTGGGTGCGCTGAAGGCGATGTCGGAGACGCGTAGGGCTTCGCCATAAAGGAAGGAGGCCCGCGCACAAGCTAGCAAGCGAGCTGCGATGCCGCGTCGACGGTGGTTTATGTGCGTCCATATTCGGGATACACCGCATCTGGAGGTAGAAAATATATATTTTTATGACAGAGGCAAGGATATGCAGTTTGCAAGTGAAGATTTAAAATACCATTTAATAGGAACCTAGCTTTTCTAAAAGGTGTAACAGAATAAACGCAAATCCTGGTAGTAGTTTGTTCACCAGTCAGATCAAACCCGGTCAGGTGTTGTTGATCAGTTTTTGAGTGACGTCTTTGGGTATCGCATTGTATGACTACTTTTATTACCTTGGGTTCTGCCTGTAAAAATAATTATATCGTCCCTTTATTGGTAAAACCGATTATCTACACTTTTTTTCAAAAATGGGTTATTGACACCAAGCTACTCAACTTGTTGAGCTCTATCTACAGGTAAAACCGATTTTTCGATACGATGCATAGTTTCCGAGATAGATACGCAAAAAAACAATTATAATACAAGTTTTTAGGTAACATCTGCATTCAATAACAGCTAAAGTCTTAAACTTGTACGATTTTTTTGAAGCCTTGCAATCAAAAACACATTCAGTTTTATATCTTATTTTAGTTGCAATTTGCTTACACTCTGAACATACTGTAGCATTGTACTAATACAAATTAAAATACTTTAGATGGTTCTGGTTTTGCTGAATTATTGGAAAGTACTTGAATCTTACACATTAAAAAGAAAGTAAGTAGTTCTACTTGCTTTTAACAGAACATAATCCTTCGCACTTGTGCAGATTTTAATTCAATTAAAAGAGATTAAGCAGCTTTATTTGTTTTTCCACAACATCAGAGATCGTATCGTTTAGATTTAAATACAAGTAAAAGCAACTATGCTTAAATAGTTGTTTTCCACCGAAGCGTATGGTGATATTTCTACATAAATATTTTCAGCTAAAACCAATTATCAAATGCCCTCTGAAGCGGATTCGGATGATTCGGAATTAATAACACTAGAAGAACTCTTAAATCCAGATTCTGTTCATGCTGCTGAAGAAAGAAAAAAAATTAGCCGTCGCAACGCTATAGCTCGGTTGTTTGGTAATAAGCAAAAACCTCCCAAAGATAACAATAATAATGAGTCTTTATTAGTAGCACAATCAATAACCGTCGAGCTTTTTCAACGTTGTTGGAAGGTCTTAAAACCACGAGCTCGTTGGCACCAAAGAAATCCTGAAACCTGGAAAGTTAATGTGGTAAAAAGACAGCGAGCTGAAGGCTTGCCATAGTATGTTACAAAAAAGAAATTTAGAAGCTCAAAAAATCCTAAGCCTGTTGATTGTTCTAAATGCAAATTTGAGTGCAATGATAAAGTTACAGATGAAGAGCGCCAAATAATATGCAGAAAATATTGGAGTCTAGACTATGCCTCAAAAAAGTCATTTATTTTGGCTCACGTAAGGGTTAAGTCAGTAAAGAGACTTCTTGTAAGTAGGAAAAGAACCACACGACGCTCTTATGCTAAGCAATGTTTTTTTACAATAGAGGGAACGAAATATATGTTTGCCAAAAGTTTTTCTGCCAAACATTATGCACTACTCCGTGTGTCGTAGCTGATGCTATAAAGCACCGTGATAACTTAGGACTTTTTGCCAAGCAAGAAGACCCTCGCGGACGTCATGAGCCTCCGAATAAAACTGCACCTGAAAAAATTGAATACATAAAAAAACATATTGCATCTTTCCCTACTATGGAAAGCCATTACATACGGAAGAAATCAAAACGCAAGTATTTAGACAGAAACCTTACATTATGCAAATTGTATTCTTTGTACGTCAAAAAATGCGAAGACGAAAATATGGAACCTGTGTCGGAGATGACATATCGTAGAATTTTTTCTACAGAATTTAATTTGGGATTTTTCATGCCGAAAAAAGACCAATGTCTTTTATGCACTAGGTACAATCGCGCTAATCCAGGAGAACAAAATAAAATACAAGGAGAATATCAGACACACATTGTTAGGAAGCAAACTTGTAATCAAGAAAAAGATAAAGATAAAAAGAGAGCTGAAGAAGAAACAAATTTTCTGTCTGCTACTTTCGATTTGCAGGCAATTCTACAATTGCCATGCACTGATGTTGGTCTCCTTTACTATACAAGTAAATTAACTTTATACAATTTAACGCTTTACGAAAGTGCGCCTCCTAACGTAGCTTATTGATTTGTATGGTCCGAGATAAATGGTAAAAAGGGAAGTTCAGAAATCGGAACTATTTTGTGTCACTATTTAATGAAATGTGTACCAGAGGAAGTCACGGAAGTCAATTTTTTCTGACACATGTGGAGGACAAAATAGGAATCAATTCGTGGCTGCTATCCTATTGTGGGTAATTCAAAACAGCAACCATTTACAAATCATAGAACACAAGTTCTTAGAGTCAGGTCACAGTTACATGGAAGCTGACTCAATGCACAGTGCGATTGAGTCTGCCAAGAAAAATGTTGATCTTTTTTGTATGACTAACTGGATTAACATTTTCAAACGTGCTAGATCAAAAAAAAAATACAGGAAAAACACAAAGACTACTCGTATAACAAAAAAATGTTATCAAGTCAAGGAATTTAAATACAATGAGTTTAAAGACTTGAAAAAATTGGCCAATACAATAATTTTGAATAGAACCAAAAACACAGATGGACAGCAAGTGAAATGATTGAAAATAAAACGGATGAAATACATAAAAGGAGACAAAAAAATATACTATAACTATGACATGTCAAATTCATTTATGGCAATTGATGTAACTGCTTCAGACATACAAAATAAGATTAATATAAATTCAGCATCGACATCTTCAGCACATGGACACCACAGCTATGCAACAAGAAACAAAGCAAAGCGATTGCCAGCGGAACAGGTAATTGAACTACCAACTACCTCGGAACTCCAGTTCCCACCGCTAGAACAATTGTATGATGGACCTCTTCCAATAACGGAAGCTAAGAAAAAAGATCTCATTAATCTATGTGAGAAGGGGGTTATACCCGAAGAGTACCATGGATGGTACAGAAGATTTCTTGTAGATAGGGATCGCATTGAACGCGTCCCTGATGTGGCCGCCTCTGAAGAGTCACAATCTGAATCATCTGTGGACTCATCAGCTGATGAATGAAAGATACATTATTTTAGTTTTTCTAAGTATACTAAACAATTTGTGAAAACATGAATTAATTTCATGGTTTCACAAATTGTTTTGTATAAGTAGGTACTTAGATAGAAAATCTAAATTAATTAATTTTTTCACAAATTGCTTTGTATACTGAGATAAAAATAAAAAGTTACTAATAAAGTTGATTATTTCCTAATACATATATCATTCTTATTATTTTCCTACTTTATTCAGTTTTTACTTTCATGTAAGTAATGATTTTTTGGTATTTTAATAATTATAAAAATAAACCAGGCTTGCTGTAGTTCGTTGTATGAACATTTTGCAGATAGTCTACCACAATTCTTAATTTTACTCAAGCAAAACCAATTATCATTTTTTAATTTCAATTTTGTAGATTGTTTCAGAGTGTTATTTTTACAGTTGTTTTTGGTACCTTAATACTTTCTTCGAAAGGTTACGGTGAAGCTATAAGATAAGCTCAAAGTCATTTAATTAATGATATATAATGCTTATGTCGTTATTCAGGAAAAACCAACTAAATGACCTCCCTGGATATAGTTTTTGGCATTTTTTCAAGCATTATCAATGAAGTACTTCTATTTTTATGATTTACAAACATGCTTTAATAATTTTTTCATTATAATTATATGATTGCAGGTAAGATATATGTAATTTAGTTACATAATTATTCTGTCAAACTTTTAAATCATGATTGCCACAAGTTTAATTTTCGGTAGATAATCGGTTTTACCAATAAAGGGACGATATGTGTAAATGAATAAATAATTGACTACTGAATAAATTTCAGTAACTTTAAGAACGGGTATATATATTTTTTCAAATCAATCAATCATTTATTTGCAACGAATGTAGGTTAGATTGAAATACAGGTGGAGTAGATAAGAGAGTGCCATGTACATTTTGCCTGGAAATAGACATGTAAAAATTATAAAAAAATGTTAAGAAGCTAATTACAAATTAAAATGTCACAGTTAGAATGATTACAATTATACATACATTCATTAATATTAAAAAAAAATCAAATTAAATGTTGCTATAGAATAAAATTAAAAATAAATATATTATATTTTCAAGATAACATTAATTATATTTATTATACATATTGCTGATTAACAAGTTTTGTCCATTCAAAATTTATTAATACGAACAATATCATCTTTTAATTAGGAAGGCCACCAATTTCTTTTTTTTACGTTTTGTAATTGTATCATTTTTTATTACATCTGGCAATTTATTGTATATGGCAGGACCCATACAAATAACACTTTTTCTCAATAGTGCTGTATTACAGGACTTGATTTGTAATACATTTTTGTACAGGTTTTGGACAGATCGTTTTCTAATTTCTGACATAGTATGAAATCGGTTTTCGTTGGTCTTTTCCAGAACATACAATGACAGAAATGTAAGCACTTTTACGGACTTTGGTTCGCAACTTTCTGTGGTCGTAAAACAACACATCGCAAAAATGTTGTATTTTGCCATACCTACCGCCGATTAAGCCTAAGAAAATACAATCTTATTCCATGGACATAAAGAGTCAATTTTAAATGCATAAAGTACTGTTAGAGTCAACACGATTTTCTTAACAATAACAACAGTTAGCTTTAAAAAGATAAGATTTCAGCCGAAAGACGTCCACTGCTGGACATAGGCCTCCCCCAAAAGGGGGGGGGGGTTGCCATAATCACCACGCTTAGCAGGCGGGTTGGCGATCGCAGTATGGTGGTCAAATGCATAGAGAACGCTGCTGCCCATTCTCTAGTAAGTCCCTTAGTCGCCTTCTAAGACACCGACGACCCCCTCTAAATTTCATTTTAATCGTTTTTAATTGAGAAAATGGACATATACATTTAATTTTATTTTTCTGTTAAATATCTCGTCCCAATCTTTAATTTAAAATAGTTTTTAATAAATTGGACAATACCCTATTACATGGTTGTGCTATACAATTCTGCCTACCCTTCTGGTGTAACAGGCGCAATGTTTTGCGTGTGGTACTCACTTGACGGGATAATCTTCCACACTGCAGCAATCAGGGTCGCCAGGTATCAGCTTGTAAGCTCGCATTTTGGGCTCTACGATCAAACACCCCATTATCTGCTTCTTTTCGATGCATAAGTATGCCTGAAATAATGTAGAAAACCAACTGTTATTTTCTGGCTCCATTAACAAGATGTAGATAGAACAAATCTTCAGTTTTATCTGCCTCATAGACATCTAATCGTCATCAGGTTTCTGACCAAAGGTACTAACAAAACATTCCATATTTTAACTATTCTGAAATAGTAAAATGAGTCATTCAAATAACAAGAAATACCTGAGTATTTCTTGTTATTTGAATGACTCATTTTGATGCTTACCTACAATTCTAATTTCAACTCTATATTAGTGGTTGTAATGGCAATTATGTCATTAGATTTAAATAGGTTATTAAATTTCATTTATTTTTTGTGAATGGAAGAATGTTGCACGGCGTTGTAGACTGTAGATTTATACTCCATTTTGTATTTTTGAAGTAGCTGGTACTTGTTGGCTGGCCTACCACTGTCCTGCGATACCAATTAACACTGTAATTTGATAACATTGCAAACATGCCAGAAACCTCCACAAGCAACGAAACTCAAGAACATCTGCACCCTAAGAACTCAACCTCCTCATCATCACCTTCGCCGGCTACCCTGGGGATTCCACCTAAACATGTTCTCCATATTACTATTAAGCCATAAGTTACCGTATAAGTATGTATCAGTTCCTTGGGCAGATCATTGCCGTAGCCAAGGTGTGGGTGCACGACCCTGGAGAGTAGCTGTTCCACCTTCTTCCAGCCAGTGTCGCCGCCTCGCACGCGGACACAGCGGGACGGGCCAGAGCGGTCCACAACGCACTCGTCTTTGAAGCCCTGGAATATTATAAGAGCTTTCTGGTATATGCTTTCACAAAAAGCTGTAACAAAGAACATAATGCTGGTAACAAATTGAAGATAAATAGAGTAGCCTTGAATGTTTATTTGGAATTTCAATTACAGTAAAATAAGCCACCCAGTAAGTGAGGGGCAAGCCCCTAGGCCAAGTAATATAAGCCGCACGGATCGATCAATCAGGTTAAGCTGCGCTTGCCGCGGTTGGTCCGTGGATGGGTGACCATCATTACATACCAAGACCCCTCCGCGCCTCGGAAAGCACGTTAAGCCGTTGGTCCCGGTTGTCATTTGTGGGTCGTCAGAAGCCCGAAAGTTAGACAACCAGTCTTACCAAGGGGTATCGTATTACCCAGTGACTGGGTCGTGGAGGTCAGATAGGCAGTCGCTCCATGTAAAATGCTGGTATTCTGCTGCAACCGGTTAGACTGGAAGCCGACCCCAACGTAGTTGGGAAAAGGCTAGGCAGATGATGACCCCACTAGGCAGACGAAACTGAAGATTCGTTCTATCTACATCTTGTTTATGGAGCCAAAAAATAACAGTTTTAAAGTGGCTTGTCTCATTTTACCATTTAGATAATTGCTTCACGATGTTTTCCTTCACCGTTTTGAGAGCAGTGGTGATGAAATTATTTACACAAAGCAAAGCGTCTGCCTGGGTTCTAACTCAGGACCTACAACTAGTTAGTCGGGTCTATTACCACTGAGCCAACAGGAGAGCAGCTCCTGATAGTTGATGTTAATGTAAAACTAATGCTGTTCCGTGTGGTGCCGGATGTAAAAAATAACACCATCCAATTTCTTCCCGTGGGTGTCGTAGAAGGCGACTAAGGGACTTACTAGAGAATGGGCAGCAGCGTTCTCTATGCATTTGACCACCATACTGCGATCGCCAACCCGCCTGCCAAGCGTGGCCATTATGGCAAACTCCCCATTTTTTTTGGAAAGGCCTATGTCCAGCAGTGGACTTCTATCGGCTGAGATGATGATGATGAATGCAGTATGTACTTACGTTGAATTTGAGAACATCTGTGGCATTGTGATGCACTAAATGGTCATGCTCATCTTGTGGATCGCCAATCTGTTAACAAGACACAGAGGTGTTGAAGAAGAAAATATACTGAAAGAAATAGAGATGGACTTGTGTACATTTTTTTTCTAAATCTATCTATCTTAGGTCCATGCTCGAAGTTTGCCAGTGGGTTATGAACGTAGTATTCTGGGTATCAAACAGTCCGGGTTAGGAATACGACCATCCGTTCCATCACAAAGATAACTGATGCCACTTGGAAAGCTGCCACATAAAAAAGGAATTGAGCTGGACACATCTGCCGCATGTCAGATGACCAATGAGCCAAACTTACGACCCAATGGGTGCCTCTTAATGGCAAACGACATCTTGATAAGCCTAGTCGGAGATGGCAGGATGAGCTGGACTTCTTCAACAAGAACTTGTCCTTAGCAGCTTTAAACAGAGAGAAGTGGAAGGAGGCCTTTGCCCTGGGCCCCAATTCTGTATGGTTATAATGATTCCCCGCGGAATCTTACTATGTTCAAACTACGTCAATATCGTATTTTGTAGAAACCAATGTAAAGGCAAGGAATCGAAATGTCATATTCTGTATGTTCCAAGACAATTTGTCAGTATTATTAATACGATATTCGCAGAATTCGTGTGTGATCTAAGGAACTGATGTGGTTTAGAAGTAAGGAATCGTTAAGGTTTTAAATAAATTTAATATTATATCTTCCTAGAATTTTCCCAATTTGTTTATCGTATTTAGGTAACGATACCAATCACGTCTGTGATGATTACACAACAAAAAAAAAAACTATTTTTTAAACCTGTTATTAGAATCGTCTAAAGTGTCACACATTACAATTGTCATACTAACTGCGACTTAATGATCCAACACACACGCCACCACCAGCGAGACATTTGAGTGAGCACGACAAACTCTCAGTTGATGACCCCACAAAACAATAATTTTAGTTTAATTTAACCCTTTAAGAATAATAAATTAAGTCCTATTACTGTAATTCTGAAAAATAAAAACAAAAATAAAGGCGGTATGTAAACAGGATAAAATTTTAACCAGTACGCAAACTGTAAATATGAATTCAGCATATCATTCTAGACCCCCAAGCGTGTATGCATTTTTCGTCTGTTATACAAAAAAAATCAGCTGTTTCATAGATGCAATCCCTACGCGGTCAAAATGTATAGAACAGCTGATATGGGAGGTCTAGAATTATATGCTGAATTCATGGTTACAGTTTGCGCACTGGTTAAAACTTTATCCTGTATAGGTGTTATTGGTTTTTTCTATCTGAAATTTCTGCACAGAGACTGGGTTTGTGCCCGGTTGATGGCAATAAGCTCGCCCCTATTAGATGGGACTTAACCATAACTCGCGAAATGTCGGTGTAATATAGGTACACGTCTGCCCGACCGTTCGGGGAAACAAGGCGTGGTGTTACGTTGTGTTGATAGTAAGAGGTTTTTACCTGATAAATAGCGCCGCACTCAGAACACTGCGTGGCTCCAAACTTCTTCTGCCCAGCATCTATCACGTATTGGTCTTCGCCCGTCTTTAACAACGTGCGCTTGCTACTCTTCTCTGTAACACCTGCAAGAGTTTGGCAATCAAATCTATACATATAAATAAAATTGGAGTGTCTGTTTGTAATATTAAAATAACCGTTTTTTGCTACATGCATATGAATAACGGTACATATACCAAAATAACATTTTTTTAAATTTTTGTCTGTCTGTCTGTTGCCGCTCTTGTTGCCGCAGCTCTGAAATGGCTGTACCGTTTTTGACGGGACTTTCACTGGCAGGTAGCTGATGTAATAAGGAGTAACTTAGGCTACTTTTATTTTAGAATTTTTATTTGTTTTCATTGTATAAATCATAGTAAAAAACTTTTCCGCGCGGACGAAGTCGCGGGCACAGCTAATAAACTAGTTGACCCGACAGACGTTGTGCTGTCTTAACTATGAATATTGAATTTCCATTGGTATAATATTAGAAAAGTTATTATTGTTGTTAAGTTTTCTTACATTTTCTAATGTTACGCGCAACTTTCTTTTTTTTTTTCTTTCATAAAAACCACAAACAATACACAAACAACAAACGACAATAACAAACACAACAAAAAAAGAATTAGCTAAATTTGTCCAGCCGTTCACGGTGTGATGCCGTGACCAACGGAAATAGGATTCATTTTTATATATAAATTAATATATTGTTTTTTTTTTTATATATATAACGGGACCTACGTATCTTTATTAGACTTTAGTGTCCTATTGTAGGTCAAAGGATAGGCTTTTCTTTCACATACAAAGCCTAAGCCAGACTTTAAGTAAATTAAATTCAAAAGAACATAGATGTGTGTAATACAATATGTAACAAAAACTCTGTTGTTCCTTCTACCCACGTTTTCAGAACCGGTATACATACGTAATAAAGCAAGTCATTTATAAAAACTGTTCAACAAAAATAATTAAAATAAATATTTAATTATGAATATTTGTAATGTTTAACTGATTTTGATTAGATCAAAGAAAACCGCCCAGCTCGTAGTTTATTGTGCGAAATAAGGATACTTTTAAATTCAGATACTGTAAACATTTTTTTGAATACGTCGATTTTAATAGTTATTTGATATTGCACTCTCGACTAGCCAATGCTTATTTTTTAAATTATAACTTCGTCAATGTTGTGCTTGTAGGTAAGTGTATACGTCCCTAAAAGGAACAACAGGGTTTTTGTTACATATTGTACACAACCTCTTCCTAATTTAAAGTCGATTATAAACAGTAGACTATAGAAAGTGTTACAGAATAAACACAAGACCTGAAAGTAGTTTGTTTCTAATTGACTAACTGAATTGATTTCAGTAACTTTTAATATGGGTATTTTTTTCATAAAATGTATGTATTGCCATACCTACCGCCGATTGGGCCAAACAAAATTCAATCTTATTTCAACGCAATAAGCTTCAAATTCATAAAGTAATGCTAGGGTTATTACGTTTTTCTTAATAATAACAGGAAGGTTTAAAAAAAAGTTTAGGTCTTATGATTTTAACTCAATACTCAAATTGGGGTCTATGAGGTCTTGTGTTAAATATGTTACATGTTGTATAATATTTACCTTTAGTGTTACCGGGGACTACTATACCAGTATTCGGTTTTTCGAAGATGGGGAACATTTTAGGTTTTTCATCCTTTATTTCGTTTTCAGTTGACGATGTCGGAACTTCTGGAATTACAAAACATAATTACGCTAATTACGGTGTAAACACAGCCAAGCTATTTTACATTAAAACGGACTTAGAAGATATGAATAATTCAACTCTACATTGTGTATTTAAAATAGCCTTTACAGATTCCAGTCTTAACGGATGTAGCTGAAAACCAGTATTTTACATGGAGCAACTGCCTATCTGACCTCTACCACCCAGTTACTGGGTGACACGATACCCCTTGGTAAGACTGGTAAGAAAACTTAGTAAGAAATTCGACTAAATGTCAAGCTTTGATTGGTTGTGTAAGTAGGAGATCAAAATGAAAACATTTTGTATCAATGTGAGTTTGGAGTCCTGGGTCAGGCCAGGGTCGGCCAGTGTTATTGGATTTTTAGAATTTCTCGGTAGCAACCCAGCATACATGGCACTTAATAACAAAATCACCTATGCATAACATCTTTGAAGCAATGTTAATATTGTGCTCAATGGGAGAGATAATTAACAATACATAATATTTTTAGGACGGAAGCTATGCAACTAAACAAGCTTAATTAAAACTCCCTAATGTGTTTTTTAACTAATTATTCCTGTATATTATCATTACAACTTTACCCAGACCTAATTAAACTAAAATTCAAGTTACAAAATTACAATATTATTTAAATATTTTGCGAAAATGTTCAAATTAATGTACCATTGTTTTAATGCAAGGTCGGAAATATCACATGGACACAATGATATTCTAAAGTAGGAGATAATTTGAGCTACTGACACGATTCATATCATATTGTTATTTGTTGAAATTAAACTCATTGTATTTGAAGTTTTTTTGAAATATCATTATGTGATAAAGTGTCAAGTGTTTCTGCAATATAATTTCGCATAAAGATATCATAATACATGTATTACCAAGAAGGGGAAGCAGAGGTATTTATCGGCCGTTATATTTAGCAACCGGCTTCTGCCCGCGTCTTTATGAAATTTCTTGTACAGCATATCAAGCTCCCCAAACTGTAAAATTTTCCCATTTGAACATGAAACTTATTTTTTTGTGATAAAGTTGAAAATCTATTAAAGAAATTTGGCAGATTGGGGTAGCTTGATGTGGTGGCGTCTGTACTTCTGACCCACGCTGTCTCCAGGCACCCCCCCACCCGGCCGCGCTATTATTTCGTTTTCACTGAACGTTTTTCTGACCTCCACCTCCACCCAGGTATCGGGTAATACGATAGTTTGTACAAGACTGGTTTTTCTGACTTTCGGACTTCTAACGACCCGTAAAGCTGTCAAAGATCCAGGAATGACAGCCGGGACTAACGGCTTAACGTTATTTCCGAGACACGAAGGGAAAAAATAAAATGCTCTTATTCATAAATGATTTTAGTGTACTTGAATTCCTAGATTATAAGTTGTGAATGTAACCACCATTAAAAATCAGCTGTTTCATAGAAAACTGTAATACCTACGCGGTCAATATGTATGGAACAGCTGAGTATTTTTTTGTATAACCGACGAAAAATTTCTACGCTGAGGGGTTTAGAATGATATGCGAAAGTCATTGTTACAGTTTGCGCACTGGATAAGAACTTATTCTGTATATAATCTGAATCTCGGAAACGGCTCCAACGATTTTCATGAAATTTAGTATACAGGGGGTTTCGGGGGCGATAAATCGATCTAGCTAGGTTTCATTTTTAGAAAACGTCAAACCAAAAATAAAACCGAGTAAAGCTCGTTCATCCAGATATTAAATATGTAAGATTTGCACGCGGACATCAAAGGCATAATAAGAGAATGATGTAATTATGTTAAGAACTTTCTGTACCTTATTTACGCAATTACAAAAAACATTTTCCAAAAAAAACAACCGACTTCCGAAAAAACACTACAAAGTGAAAAATAACTTTAATTTGGGAAGGCGGTGACTTTGGCATATCCAAAGTCACCGCCGTGTTTTTTCGGAAGTCAGTTGTTTTTTTTTTGGAAAAAGTTTTTATTTTTCACTTTTTAGCTATCATATGAAATTGAAATGGGACCCGACCCACACACGGAAAGCACGAGCTTTCAAATAAAAAAGAATTATCAAAATCGGTTTCCCCAGTCGAAAGTTATGAGGTAACAAACATAAAAAAAACATACAGTCGAATTGATAACCTCCTCCTCTTTTTGAAGTCGGTTAAAAAAAATGGTATGTAAAGATGGTCGCCCATCCATGGACCAAACGCGACAAGCGTAGCTTAACCTGATTGATCAGCTGTGCGTCTGTTATTACTTGGCTACAAGCCTTTCCAATGGTTTCTATCTACTAACCATTTACAGCAGTCTCAGTAGACGCGAGCACAGCTTCAGCGTTTATGTTGTTGGACTCCGCCATCTTGAGGATCTGCTCATCGAGCATCTTCAGTTCGCGCTCGATCTCGTCCAGGTCTGGCAGCTCTTCTTGACCTGGAAACAACAAACAAATGTATTGTAATTAATGACGCAATTATAAGTTTGAAATGCGACGAGACTTGCCTAGCGGAATAAAGCAACGGTAAAATTAGTATAAATTTCTTTTGGTACATCGATGATGAGCTGAAAATAATACTTTATTAGGTAAATAATAAAAAAATCCGCCGCCATATTTTTTTTCTGCGCCTACGTGGACTTTAAAAAAAGTTTCATTTCTTATTAAAAGACGTTACTACTGAAATAGGCATTTACCATAACAGTCCAGTCCACCCCTTGGATTAACAGGGGCATTAATCATTGATGGGGCGCGTTTGACCAGCCCCCTTGATGTGAAGAAACTGGTTTGTTTGAACTTAGTAGAATAATAATCTAACAGCTGCTTATTACTTGACCCCTAACTAATAATAAAAGGCGATTAGGTGGCCATTGAATGTAGGTAGTTTAGTAACCAAACACCTGTATATTGAAATTATTATCTAAGTATTAGTGTTGGGTATATTCTTGTTAAATGTACTAAAGAGTGCAGTGGTATACATACAATTTTCAGGCCGTATACAATTTTTGTCCGATTTCGGTGATTTTTAGTTAAAATACTGTATTTCTATAAGTTTCAATGCACCAATATGAAAGATAATTTCAATTATGATCGAATGAATGAGGTACATGAAGTTTCCATATTATCTGTTCTACGAGTGTCGTTTTGCGCTGCCCATCGCGCCTGTTTGAAGAAGCCTCCATTACCTAATGATTGAGCTCCTTTTTTTATTTTTGGTGGAGAATAATAATGCGAGATTTAGGTTGTTTTGAAAGATCATTTACTCCTAAAACTTATGGAAGTGCAGTATTTTAACTGTAAAAGCACGTTTACAAAAACAAGTAAATAAGCGAAATCGACAAAATTTCGTAAACTCTCTATTACGAGTTGTGAGACATAGTTTTCCTTCACCGTTTTAGGTAATGAAATTATTTACAGATAGTATTACGCCTGTCTCGTGTACAAACCAACGACCTACCACTGCTCTAAGAAGTTCAGAAGCTCTTCAGAAGTTGATACCCTGATTTATTTATGGAAATAGAATTACCTGAAGCCGCATTATCTTCCACAAGTATGTATCCGCCTTCAACAGGTAGAAACTGTCCACTCTTTGGCAAATCGCCATGGTTATCAACATGACCGTCAATATCTGCCATGACCACGTCATTCGTCACCGGCGGCGGCAATGTTGTCAACGGCTGTGGTGACGTCACCACTACTGGTGGCAACGTCGTCACAGGTGATGCTACCGTTTGTGGTAAAGTGGTCGCAGTTGGTGGTAAAGTAATTTCTAGCTTCTGGCAACCTAGCTCAACTAAAACCGCTTCAGAATCCTGTTGCAGTGTTGCCATTTTAACTGGCACAGCGGTGACTGGTTGGAATATTTGGTTGGTTTCTTCTATAACGGTGCTGTTGAAGCATGGTAGTTCTCGCATTGGTTTTGAAAGAGATAACTCGGATTCGGGTACTTCTTCTTCTTCCCATTGGCTGAGTAATGCTTCTATTGTTTGTTGCTCTTTGTCGAAGGGGTCGGCTTTGTCTGCAGGAAAAACGTTATTTAAATTGCATTCAAATCAAATTCAAGGCAGAGAGATCTACGCGCAAACTGTAACCATGAATACAGTACATGATTCCAGAATTATTCGCCTGTTCAAAAAGAAATCTGTTGTTTCATAGCAAAATAAAGTTCCTACACGGTCGAAATGTATGGAACATGACATTTTTATATCGTCCGCAAGTCCACTTACGAAGTGTTAAATTGAGGATCAATTTAATATTTTGAAAACCTTTTCGATTAAAAAAAACAAGCTAATTGTGCTAGTTGTTTGATCATTTTCAAAAGTCTGTTTTTGGTATTGCAATATTCATCAAAGTCATTAATTATGCATACAAAAAATCGGGATATAAGATTTAAGAAAAAAATATATTAAACTCTGATAAGCACTAATGATCAATCAATCAATCACTGAATAAAAAGAGCATAAAGACTGCATATTATTAGATTTAACATGACCAGCATATTCTAAAATATATTAATGCTGTAATGTTTCTTGTAGAATTCCTGCTTCGAAACTGGATAATCTAGCTGTTAATTATTTTTTCTCTACAAATTAACTTTAGTTTGAGTAAGAAGGATTATTTCTATACTATTTTTGAGAAAGATACCTTTTTACGCCTAAAACACTGAACTCATCGACAATCGCGACAGGTAGTTCTGGAGAAGTTAGACTACTTTCATAAAAAAATAAGAAATGAATACTAATATTATAAAGAGGTAAAATTTGTTTGCGTGTGGGGGGGGGGGGGGGGTGTGCGGGAGGGGGGGGGGTAATCTTCTGAAACGCTAGACTGATAAAGGAGAATGGGCAAAAATGTATGAAGCCTGGTACTCGGCCCAATAGTCATAATATATATATCATTGGGAAGGTCTTTTTACAAGGATTAATGATAACCAAGTCGCTTGTCTCCATTTGCTGTCGGAACGGAGTTATTTTGTGTTAAGTATTAAATTTTTTTTTTAGTATTTTTTTTTGTTTTTGTTGATTTTGTTAAGATAATGGTGATATTATATCGTTGTCTTGTATAGAATCATGTGTGTGTTGATTAATAGGTACTAAAATGAATAAACACTCAAGAATAAAAAAAGAAAAAGAAAAGAAAAGTAAGAAACGTTATTTATTTTTTTAAACATTATTATCAATAATGATATCATTGAGGAACGCTGCAGGAGCAGTGAAGCCTTCATGTCTGGCATATCCTAGATACCACACGATTGAAACTATATGAGCACAAGTGCCGACTGTTCGTCGTCCGGTCAAACATGTGCAGTAATAATTGCATAAAATGTTATGGATATTGGTTTCGTTTTCATTAACATTGTTTTTTACCAATACATAACAATAATACGTTTTTGACCGTACGTGACGCGACTGTATGCGTCCGCGTAAAAGCCAAGTATCTTCGTTTATGCCATATTCAATTAAATCTTGAAGTGCACTTTCTCTATATATTTCTAAAATGTATAGTCCATTTGACAAATGCTCGTTGCAGTAGGATCAGGCTAGCTTTAGTTGATAGGTGCCCAAAGAAAGTAAAATAATCTGTTCTTCCGTCAGTAGTGGGAAGTTCTGTATTTCTTGACTTTCTATTCTTTGAAAATCTGCTCTTCGGCTATTCAAACGTTTTCTTTCTACATAATCATAAAGTAGATTCGGGGAATCTATTCTCTCCCTAATTATGTTTAGGAAGGCCTCTGCATGAATGTTATCATCGATGGGTATGTGGAAGTTATTTAACATAGCTGCGGCGATTTTAAAATCAATGAACATTTTTGGTAGTGTTTTATTAAAATATTTATGCCGCAAAAGCTTGAAATCTCGTTTGAACCTCCCGTTCACCACTTCCACTACCCACCGGCATATTGTAACTGATCGAGCTTCATTACCTTGCTCTGTAGTTAACTGTGTCTCCCATCTGTCTTTAGATGGTGGAACGTAGGATTCATATCCACATGCTTCGATAGCCTCTAAACTGTCCCGGAAGCCGCGATCTAATATGAAGACATCGTTCGGTTGAAGAAAGCAATGTAATGGGTTTTCTCCATCATTCATTATGTCGCTCATGATGTTCGCATCGGTCTTAGTGGCAGCGTATGGTCCCAAAACATCGATTATATAGCCATTGGAACACACAAGTAAAAACGGCTTTAGCAAATTCTGGAACTTATGCAGGCTATAAGATAGACGCTGGAACAAGAAGTTCGAGCTTTTATTGATATATATATAAGTCCCATCGCATATCACGATAGCTTTATTGTTTTCTTCATTGCCAAATAATCCTCTTGGTATAGTAAGGTTCTTTTCTAAAACGTCGTTTCTGTTCATATGGTCCACTCCCAAGTGTAATATTACATATTCATTTATGAGGCATTCGCGCACAATAGTTAATAAACGTTCCAGTTTTCTTCGTGACATATTAAATAACGTCGCCAGTCTTTCATCTGAGTCTCCGGTACGTAGTTTCGTAAGATATATGCCTAACGCAGTTCGAGGCTCCTTGCACCTCTCACTTAGTGACGGTGTTTGTTGTAGTATGGAATCAAACTGTTCGCAGTTGCGTCCTGTCCAAAAGTGCATATCCTCGTTGCTTAAAGCACCTCTCGTGTTGAAATCTAGCCTAGGTCCACGATTTAAAGCCATTCTCAACATGTCACAAACGTCACTAAACTGTTGTGCATTGAAGTTATGTGTGACATTGCAGAATTGAGGCAGCTCTTCCCAAGAATTGCTCTCAAGGTGTTGTCCACATACTCTAGCACCGTCTGGAATATATAACTTATATTCACAGAAAATGTGAATCTTGATCGTCTCTGGTATTCGATGGCGGGTTGTGTTTTGGCAGGTGTTAAAGATACAATGCCCTGGAGTGTTTGGAGCTCGAGTGTAGTCTGGAACCTGAAGTTCTCGTACATTCTGTTCTACTTCTGCAGGTGGTCTTCCTACAACGTTGTCAATTCTCTGCCAACATCGGTGACACACACGTCGTGTGTTGTTGAACTCCACCTGAAAATAGTAAAATACGATCTTGTTGATGTAATGTTGTATTTTTATGAAAATATTTAAAACAATGCGGGTTGTAGGCTAAAAATTCAGGGCTAAAGTCATAGCATACTTGTATTGTTTTCACATTTTAAGTAATGCAAGTAAAAAAATATCTTATGTATAGCCGAAGCGACGGCTTAGTGAATAGAATAGATAACAATATCAAACGCACAATAAGTGGTCAGAAAAGTGTTTCAATAATAAGAACTATAAACGTGCGAACTAAGTCATAAAAGGATTGTGAAAAAGCTGCACAAGTCATTATTGATATAAAGGAATGCCGCTCAGACGCAGGTATCTGGGATTACACGTGTTTTTTTTTCTATGAAGCGCGAACACTATTCTATTCTAAAAAAACACCCACAGCTAAAATAAATACGTGCAGTTGGTAGTCTACAGTTCGTTTCGGAAACGCATTTTTACACACAACACTAGGACAGTTCAATAAGACCTGTAAGTGCGAGTAAAAGGTCCACTTAAAATGATTTATGACTCAGTTCGCACGTTTCTAATGGCTCAAGTATAAAAATATAACATACAATAATATTATAAACAAACCTCTTCTAAAAAGAAAAATTGAAGCTGGTGAAGAGCGATATAGTTTAATGAAGTACTAACCTCCAGAACGGCGTGTTCTCGTATATATGCCACAAACTCGGGGCGCATTCTTGGAAGATCATCAGTCAACACGTGCTGTTGGTATCTAGCACGATGTAGGCCTCGCCGACACATCACACAGTTGCGATGTTCCTCCATAACGATGTTCCAAATCGAAAAACACAACAATAGTCCACAACACTAGCCAAGATAAACGTTTATAGCGGGTAACAATGTCCAAAAGGGGTAGCCGGGGTCAGTGATGAAAACGGTATAAGAAAGTACTAGATATGTAATAAACAGCAGCGGAACGTCGTCTCACGCACAGAACGATACGACGACTAATGAAGGATGCGGCACAAAAGGTTGTCCACTGGCACCGCGCACCGCCCACCCCACCCCTCGGCTGGTTCCCTATCCCCGAGTCACCGTAGTTTCAAAAAACAGAAATACACTTTACTTTACTTTACTTTTATAATATACTTTTTTATGTAAAAATACATATTTTCAAAAGTCATCACCATTATCATATCATATCACGAAATATTATGCATGAATAGTAACACAATATATTTCTCGTTTTAAATAATGTTATTTTACATTGTTATTTTTCGTATTTTCAACCATGATAGGTATGTAATATTACTGTATTTGCAATTATGATATTAACTAACTTTGGGGGCTTCCCGAGGTTTTCGGACAAGGATTTGGGACAAGTCGCCATAGTAAATATTTTTCCTGATTAAAAGATCTATCCAATGACGCCACAATGATTGCTATTGGAGCGAGTACCAAAATGCCCAATCTCCTTTGTTATGCTTTGGGATACTTTAAACCCTAGGGTAGGCCCATAAGGACATACTTTCCATGGACATACAACCCGGGCGAAGCCGCAGGCATAAGCTACTAAAAAATTTGTACACACAGACGAAGTCAGGCAACAGCTACCACAAAAAAGAATTGGTAAGTAGCTAATGTTTAGTAGAAACTGTCGTTTTTGCAATCATCATTTGCTTAGACTTTTCCCAACTATTTTGAGGTTCTGAACTATCTGAACATTCTGACCTCCATAGCCCAGTTACTGAGTAACACGATACCCCTTGGTAACACCGGTTGTCAGACTTGCAGGCTTCTGACCACCCGTAACGACCGTCAAAGACCAACAAATGACATTCAGCACCATAGGCTATGCTCGGAGTTTTCCTACGTGATCGAATCAGGAATGAAGAACTCCGCAGGAGAGTCAACGCAACCGATATAGCCCGAAGAATTCCCAAACTTAAGTGGCAAAGGGCAGGGCACATTTTTGTTTTGGCTGGGAAATCATCAAATAACTTCTCCCGTTCTGGGTGGAGCAGGAGGGCGTGTCAGACTTTTATTGACTAAAACCCTCCCGTGTTCCCGCAGAGTTGCCTGTGTGCCAGGGGCCGCGGTATCTCTTTCGAACAACCCGCACCCCTGGCAGGCATTGGCCCTTGCGGGCCCCATCAGTTGGTGCTGACATCTCTGAGTGCTCGCAGAACAGATGGCCGATGGGGCCGAAAGGTTCTGGAGTGGCGACCGCGTACCGGAAAACGTTGAGTGGGAAGGCCTCCTACAAGGTGGACCGATGACCTAGTGGAAGTCTCGGGAATCCGCTGGATGTGGGAAGCACAAGACCGGTCGAAGTGGAGGAGTCTGGGGGAGGCCTATGTCCAGCAGTGGACATCTTTCGGCTGAAATTATGATGATGACCATCGACAAAACGTGCTTTCGAGGTCGAAGAGACTCATGTGTGTAATTGATGGTCACCCATCCAAGAACTGACCTTCGATTGACTTGGCTGTAATAAATAAGCCACGAGCCTCTGCCCTTGTTGCAATGTTATGATACTAGCTTTTGCCAGCGGCTGTATCCTATGTGTTAATCCAGGTTATAAACTATCTGTGTGCCGAATTTCATGCAAATACGTTTGGCGTAATTGAGTAACAAACATATATTTATAATGTAGTAGGATTATTGTATTTACCTTTCCCTAGCTCCGTCATTCTATGTCCATGACGCAGATTTTTTGTCTATGTTGTTAGTTTTATTATTTACAAAATAACAATGTTAAGAATTAATTATACAGTACAAACTAAATGTGTTTACGTAACTAATTCAATAGGTAATAAATTTTACTCATGTCCTAGAAAAAAAAAACAAAACACGTGACTCTAGAACGACATTCACACACTTGATACAATATAACAATAACATCACGACTGTATTCCTCGAGGAGATCGGCACTGGTATACAACATTATTTTTAGTATATGCGAAACCTGAATATAATTTGTTCAGAATAAGTAACTGAATTGATTCAAAACATTTTTACACCATGTTATATTTTTTCCCAAAAAGTTTTGCAAGTGTGATGGAAAATGTTATCACCAGTTAATTACAGTACAGTCACCGTACGGTTAGGTACTTACTGCCTAATTATTATCAAGGAGCACAATACGACGCTGGACGAGCGGGGGGCGCGGGGGCCCGCGTGGTGACCATGTTTGTGTGGACAACCAGGTAACATAACAAGCTTATAATTTTATGATTTTTCATGATACAGTTTTGAAATTTTGTACATGGATTCTTTACATAAAAATACTAGACACGTGTTTCGGGTTTCTCATATACTAAAACTAGGGTTGTATAGGGCACCCACATATCGACTGTTATGTTACAAGTTAGTAGCTTCTGCCCACGAATTCGTTCGCAGGAAATTTCTTGTTTTAACATAAAATATATCCTACGGCACTCGGCTATACTGTGGCTTCCCATTAGTGAAAGAATTTTCGGAATCGGATCAGTAGTTCCGAAGACTAACCCCTTTTTTTGGATGAGAAATCATCAAATGAATTCTCCCGCTCTGGGCGGAGCGGGGGGGGGGGGTCGTGTCGGACTTTTACTGACTAAAACCCACCCGTGTTTCTTCAGTTACCTGTGCCAGGGCCACGGTAACTATTTCGAACAAATCCACGACCCTGGCAGGCATATGCCCTCCTGCGCACGCGAACACAACGCGCCGTCGACCCGGGCTTGGTGAGGCAATTTTGGCGATTTTTCGACCCCTACCCCCGCTCTGGTGAGATGTCGTGAGATCTGGCGCGACCCTTACCCCGTCCTCATAATCTCACGTGAGATATTTCAAAATGCGTATTTTTAGTGTAAAAACGTTAATCTGTGCTTTATTTGAGTTGGATTTGGGCATTGCGTTTGGCTGGCTCGGCTGCCCGGTGGCGGTATAACTATCGAGAAGCTACTGTACCACTATGTGGCGTTCACATATAATCGCTATAAATATTATTTTGTAGGATTTAGCCATATTAGCGGATAAACATGTGTCACTGAATTTAACCCAGTTTACTCGCAATTTTATATTGTTGCTTTGGGGAAAAAATATAAATTATGTGATATTTGACGAGACCCCCCTCTCACCCACGTGAGATTAGGTGAGATTCAACTCGACCCCTCTCAGCCATAAACGCCTCACGTAAATAATGCACGCCCCCTTACCAGACGGCGAGCTACCCATTGCTCGCCGTCCGCAAGCCCGCGCCTGCGGTGGCCGGGAGTCCGCCATGGACTCCCGAAAGACTACCCCTACATAAAAATTTACAATTTTGACCTATTTATAATATTAGCATAGATACGTAGCTTCTGCACATCGTCCGCGTGAAATAATTAGTTTTAACATAAAACGTATGTAATATGGCATTGCATCGGCCCCCCGAGATAATACTTCCGTTGTCTTCCGTCTTCTTGGCTCATTAGGGTCATAGCGTGATTGTTAACTAGCCTATAACCTCGCTTAAGAATTAGGCTATTGGCTTACCTCCTACATACAAACAAACACATCAATATTATCTCTTCATAATATAAACTATTAGCTTTTGCCAGCGGCTTCGCCCACGTTAACCAGTTTAAACAAAACCTTTACAAATCTTACACATAAGCTTTACTCATGAATCACTCAGTCTATTGGTTCACCAACTGCATGTAAATCCGTCCAGTACTTTTTCAGTTTATCGCGAACAGGCAGTCGCGGCGGGGGACTTTAATAATATGTTGTGAAGATATGGTGGCCAGGGCTGACTATTGCCATCATCCAAACACAAATCCGGACTCAAGACTGCTACTCTACTGGAAAAGCCTAATAACAAGAGTAAAACTTTTAAATTATAGTCGCCGTTTAATAAACTAGTAATATATACTAGTACTATGAAGAGTTTGTTTGAACGCGAATCTCTGGAACTACCTAATTCTTGAGGAAGGTTGTAGGCTATTTAACATCACGCTACGACCGTCAGCAGTCGACCAAAACGAAAAAAAAAATGCAGAAAGAACGCTAAGCGAAAGTATCAGCGCCACAATAAATTTCACGCGAACGAAGACGCGAAGTTTAATAATAAAATCACTTACCATTTTCAAGTTCCTGCGAAGAATTCTGACTGAGCATCGACGCGTCAGCCGTGGTAACAGTAGAAACGACAGTGTTATTCAAAACCGAACCATTTCCCGACGAATTATTGTGTTTCACAGCAATCACAGCCTTATTCTTATGGAGTTTAGGCTTCTTAATCCTATGCCTCACTCCCAGATTGATCTGACCAGGCTTTCGCTTGCGCCTCTGAGAATGCGAATGTCTCATACGTCTGTTGGTAGTTGTAACTTCAATAACGTTGGAAATCCTCGATGTGACAGTGATATTTAGGTCAGGGTTGGATTTGCCATAGAATGACTTAGCAGAAAGTATTTCCTTAAGTCTATCACTGTTAAATAATGATAGGCGGGCTTTGGGAGCGTTTTCTAACCTCGGGTACTTATTACTTGGACCATGATCAGTCAGACTGTCGTTCCGAAGTCTCTTATGGCTTTTTTCACTGTCACACGCCGATTCTGGACTTTCGCCAATTTCTACAACAGAACGACGGTTGTGTCCCAACTTGGGAGGCGAAGCAACCGCGTCAGACGTATGAGGAGTCTTTTGAATTTGTGTAGGAGATATAACACAATTCATATCCATTTTAGTCAAGCAAACACTAACATTTTTTGTTGGTGAAACATTTTTCTTCTGTTCTAATAACACTCCTTTGAAACTGTGGAATTTAGGAGTCAACTTATGCCTTCTAGTAGACCGTCTCAAGGATTTTGTTGGTGTATTCTCTTTGGAGTCCGTACCAGAATCGGTATCAAAGTTCAGGTCTTTTAAGGAGCTGCTGCAGCTTTCCGTGTCTGCGATGAGACTGGCCAGACTTTTGCGGGCACGGCTTGAGGTAGATGAAGTTGTGTGGACACTTGTACAGGAGTGAGAGGACGATGGGGTCCCAGGGTGGTTGTTGAGGTGTGGAGTGGCTGGCGTGGACACTGAACCAGTACATTTTGAGTCCGGACAGTACCTTGTCTGATACTTTTTCAACGTGAACGGGGACTTGATAAAGTTCTTCAAATCGCTGCACTCTTTTAAAAGCTTCCGGGTTTGACTTCTGGTATCATCTGTGGAATAGATGTTTTTGATTTTAATTGAATTGTACAAATTAAATCTTATGCTAATTATGTAGTTAGTTCAATGATTAATATGTTGAAATTAACAGACAAGGCTTGTTTGTGGTTTGAGGTAGGTAGGTGTGAAAAACAGTAGTAATATTAATAATGAATGTTGTAAAATTGGTAACTGAATGAGTAATTATGAGAGTTAGCGGGCCGTAATCCACCACGCGACCCTGTGCGGGTTGGTAGATGTCACAATTACATGTCTTCGAAGACATCATCATCATTACATGTTTTTTTAGTTCTAGGACAAGGAGGCATGCCCTATGTTTTCCTTCACCGTTTTGGAAGCAGTGGTGATGAAACAATTTAAATAAAGAGCCAGTCTGGGTTCCAATCTACGACCTACAACTCGTAAGTCGCGGCCGTTACCACTGGGTCACTACTGCTCTTCTTAAGGCTCCTACACACTATGCCGGCGGAACGGCAGACGGGCATGCCGCCATAACGGTTTATACTTGGCTTCTGCGGCAATTGCCGGCGGCCTAATAACGCCTGCAGCATACCCACAAGGCAAAAACCCGCCGGCATGTGTGTAGTAGCCTTTATTGCACTGCTATTTATGCTATTTAACAGTAAGTAAAACTATACAATGATTATAAATTAGAAAGGTTGTAATTTGTACTTATAGTTTGCATATGAGACCAAATCAGCATCTTGGAAAATGAACACTTATCACTTATCCACAGTTACACATACACACATACTATTATGGCTTTTTTTACATTTATACATCTGCTCATTCATGCATACACACACACAGTTCCCCAGTTATTTTTTACACACAAATGTGGTGAAATATTTTTGAACATCAGTTTATGTAAACTTAGTTCACCTCAGTTTTATTGTAAACTTTAATAGTACTAAACTTAACAGGGACTTCCTTTACACTCTCAATTAAGTTTATCCTGATACAAAATCCATCCAAATGTTCATAACAGGTTGCTTTTAGCAATGAGACCGCTCATTGTGCCACCCTATATAAAGTTTCAACATTTACTGTAATTTGTATGTTATTTAAGTATTCTATGTTGAAGTAATATTACGGGTAGCTTTATTTAAAACTGAACGAAATATACACCAAACTTTTAGAAATGGATAAACTAAGCGAACAATAGAATAAATCAACCATGTCCCATATGTTGGATTGTCCAAACTATTCAATGTATGAGCAGTTCAGTGGCATTTTTTAGGTCTACTCTGGACCATATCTTTTTTTCATGTCCATCAAACTCCCAATCTTTTGATTTGTACCTTATGCTTCCCAAAATGAAAATAACGCTTCCTACTAACTTCCATTCACTCTTGACTAACTTTTCCCCTAAAATTATACAAGTCCTATCAAAATTTTTAAATGACAATGATATAAAAATGTAGTTTGGAGTGTAATACTAATTATTAGTTTGTAAATATCTGTGTCGCTTTTTATGTAGTAGTATAACAACTATTATTATGTTGTAGTCAACTAACAAAACTTGTCCTGTCCTTTCAGCTATTAACCCTAACAATTAACAACTACCACAAAGTGCAAAATTCGACGGCTCATCTTGCTGTGTTGCCGACTCTACATGACGCTGGCAGAATAGTCGACATCGGCTCAATTGCCAAAAAGGAAAAAAAAAAAAAAAAAAAAAAAATGTTGGATTGTCCAAACTATTCAAACAGGAGTATGAGCAGTTTAGTGGCGTTTTTTAGGTCTACTTCACGTCAACTCTGAGGAACTAGAAACTTGACTGTTCTCGCAATCGGCGTAGCCACCTACTGGGCTCTACTCATTAAACCCTTCTATCCCACACTCACTAATAGGCTCTTGTTTGTCGGTGGAATTGCCCCCACTTTGGTTATAGATGTTACTGTTATAAAATATTTTTACTTTTGCTATTAACTCGATAAGAACAGATCTATGCCTGAATGAGCATATCAGTCTGACACTGTTATAAGCTAATCAGTAGCAGATAGTGTCCAAAATTAGTTCTTGGTCTAGTTTATTTAGAGGGCACATCTGCTGTGATACCATATCAATATTGCCCTGAGATAAGAGGGCATAATGGAGGGAAGTTTAGAAAGAATATAATACATGAGGTTTCTGAATATTTTATTTGTTGTGCCTTTTCATAAGTCACCTTTTTGCTAGCTACTTTCCCAAATATATTTATGATAATTGATTTTATTTCTGTACGTAGGCTTGTACAAAACACTACACAGTGGAGAAATATATCTGACCAGTCTAACACCCACCCATGGCTGTAAAGTCTTTGATGATGATTCCATTTGCCACAGATAATGTGATCTTTATTTGGAAGTATCCATTGGAGTAGTCACTGGAGTTTTCTGTGTTATAGTTGTATATTTTGGCACATGTTTACAGGCCTAACAAATCGTAATTGAACAAGATGAAGATAAAGGTAGCTCAATTTTATGACTATGTACTTGTGTATGTCCGCAAGCTTTTTTTTTTAAATATATGATGCAATATGTATGATTCCTTCAGACTTCAATAAATACATTATAATATACATAATCTGCCTGTAATTTTCCCACTGCTGGTACATAGGCTACCTTTCTTTTGAGAGGCAGTGGGCTGTAATCCACCAAGCTGGCTGTTGCCGGTTGGTAGATGAAATACTTAATCCATTCCCATACTACATGGTAATCAGTCTGTGTTTTGAATGGCACATGTTGTTACATTAATTTAAAGACTGTTTTAGTACCTTTAGGCTGGTTAGTAATTCATAAGCACCAACTATACAAAATCAGAAATTCACATGTCTGATGTTTTTATAGAAATTACAGCACACCAATGACAGGAACAGGTAAAATAACTGCAAGGTTATCTTGTATGTGCTTTAAAGTAAAATTCAAGGCCCTTTGAGCTCTCATACACATTGGAAAGGTACTACATGTTTCTACATGAATATCTCACATGAAATATGTCGTTGTTTACATACAAAACATGGATTGAGAACGTAGAATCAAAAAGATGAGTAAAAACACTCACGCCAAAGGCTTCTTTCCGGCGTCTTTGGAGCATTCTGGTCGTTTTCATCTCCAGAGCTCGAGTCTAACGTGCTGATGATGCCCAGGTCGCAGTCCTCGCTGTCACTCTCACTTTCAACCACTGGCAGCTTCCGATGCGTCGTCAATGACTCCCGCGAAGGCATCTCCTCAAATTGAAATAACCCTTTCTTTCTCTCTGACATCTTTGGCGTGTGAGTATGAGGAAGCCGCGAGGAACGTCTAGGAGTCATAGCGGCCATGTCTACCACCGAAATACTGACCTTAATTAACAATAAAACATGAAATCGTACAATGCACTCTCAGCGTTTTGATGACCCAGCCTCACTACTCAATTAACTTTTCGCCTACTTTACGACAGTGATACTACATATTGTAATGCAATTTATGTAGATGGGCGTTAGATAAATAGTTACGGCGGTTTTTAGATCAGAAAACACGTAAATTGTAACAAGAAACGTGCGTCAAAAAACTTTACGAAACGTTACCGAGCAAAGCAACCATTGTTGTTTGGCGCGTAAACACCTGTCATGGGGTGGTGTTGCCCGTTTCAAATATTTACTATTATTAATTTTCTTCAACGATTTTCCGTATAAAAATACGATAAAAAAATACAGTAGTAAGAAACGAAAAACCTGATGCTAAGTTTAACCTCGAGTAATTATTAAACGTGGGTTGGAAATTCTTATTTTGAAAAAAAAAATCTATTAGTTTTAATATTTTCTTTATGCTTTTACATGTTATGTACAGACGCCAGCACATCAAGCTACCCCAAACTGTCAAATTTTCCCAATTGAACATGAACCATAAACACAAGTTTTAAGTTGAAAATCTATCAAAGAAATTTGACAGATTGGGGTAGCTTGATATGCTGGCGTTTGCATAATAATAAAAGTTTGTCGAAGATTTTAATTTTTAATTTCCACATAACATTGAATAAACATGTAGTAATAAACATTAAATTGCAAAGTGAGCGCTTTGCCAACGAATTAATATTACGCGACCGTTTAAATTTATATACATTATCATTGTGCTCCGTGTGGTGCCGGACGTAACAGAATAGCACGATCCCATATCTTCCCGTGGGTGTCGTAGACGACGCGACTAAGGGACTTATTAGAGAATGTGCAGCAGCGTTTTCTATGCATTTGACCACCATACTGCGATCGCCAACCCGCCTGCCAAGCGTGGCGATTATGACAAATCCCCCCCTTGTGGGGGATTGCTTATGTCCAACAGTGGACGTCTTTCGGCTGATATGATGATGATGATGACAATATAATTTTAATAACTTAAAAGTAGGTAGGTACCTATCTATCTACCTACTAAACATAAACGTAACGTAATGTAAATCATGGGTTTTTGTTTCTCCCTCCGTTCTTTAATTCACTACTATATTATATAACCATTAAAATATAACTAAAACGCATTGAACAGGGGGGTGCACCTTACTGTGAGAGTTTTATGAGCTCTCAGAACCGGGATCATTCAATTTAAAGAACATTATTTTTTTTACATTAATTCCAAGCTTCCAATTGGATGAAGAAAGACGCGCGGGCTCGCGAAAGATGGAAGGAGTGAAGGGAGGTCTTTGCCCAGGAGTAGGACAAAAAAAAATCCAAGCTTCTTCTCAATACTTAGTTACTATTAAAAAATCCAATTATGTACCTAGATATCTACAATAAAAAAATCGAAAGCTCATTCTAAATCAGCTAGACTGTGCGAATGCAACTTTATTGCCAGTCAGCACGACTTATGGTCGACTTTTGCAGACAGTGGCGTAGCTAGGCGTGGGCAAAGTGGGCCCTTGCCCACAGCCTCGCGCTTAAAGGGGCCTCGCGATGTCTCACTGGATCCACAAATTTCGGGAAACAGGCTTTAATGAATGGTACTGCAAAATCCTCGAAATTTATGGATCCAGTGAGGCCTCGCGAGGCCCCTTCAAATGCGAGGCCCTGGGCGAGGGTACACTTCGCCCACGCCTAGCTACGCCACCGGAGAAAGCAAACATAGAATCTTATAAGCTTTACGAAGAACTACAACTTTTAGTGCCTAATCTACCAAACTCCATTAGAGACGCCAATCAGATGATTCAATACATAATTACAATTGAACTGGAAGACATCTATCCTAATGTTTATGTCACCGTATGATTGTGAACATCGTTAGTTTATAATCTATCTCGCGAGATTATAAGCTGTTCATAAATTGTGAATTGCACCATACTGCTTACCGACCGAATAGGTTAGGTTCTGTTAGAATTTCGACAAACCGCGCGCGAGCCGAGTGAGCGAAGCGAGCGGTGCCGCGGCAGCGACCGGCGAGCGCTACTTCCAAGTTTGTGGCAGTTACTTGACTATATAGTAATAGCGCAAGGTACTATCCGTCTTGATACCAGTTCACAATTTGACGGTTTCACTTCGATAGGTAGATTAAAATCTACCGAAAAATAATGTGTTAAATTGTAAGCAGTATGTTACGGTACACAATCTTTCGACAGTTCACAATCTCGCGAGACAGATTGTAATCTAACGGTATTTACAATTTCACGGTGACATTTACATTGCTATTAGAATTATGTTGACTATGCCTGTAATTACAGCTTCCGCAAAATGAAGTATATATTAAAAATGATTAAAAACTACTTAAGAAACAATATGAAACAGGACCGACTGTCTGTCTCGTATAGCAATAATGTCAATCGAAGCAGATTTAGCTGCAAAAATTAATTTACAAATCCTTATTTATTAGAGGACTTGCTATGCTTGGAGTTTCCCTACGTTATCGAGTCAGCAGGGACTGTTACCGTTACCAATAAAATACCGGTAAAACTACCAAAACATTTCGTTCCGTTACGTTAACTATTTAGGGTTAAAATTACCGTTATATCATTTGATTTACCGGTATTTAAATAGCATTACCAGTATCGTTACTTCGCTAAAATCTAACAAGAAGCAACATTTTGTGCGACGTTGCCAAACCGAACCAAGCGCCTCGCGGCCTTGCGTTTAGCTCTTCTAAGCGGAGCGGCAACAACGCATGCTACGACGATCGAAAAGATACGAATACGATAAGACTCGCGCTCGCGCGTGTTTCATTTCATAATGAAACATCGCGTTGCTTACGCCAAACGTACCTAAGTCTACTGCCTATGATTTATCAACGAGTTGGTTGTGTACTAAATATTATTATGGGCCGAAAGAAGTGTCAACCTTTCTTTCTCAACTTAAACCGTATTAGTATAACTATATTTTATTATACTTTTTAATTAGTCTTACGTCTGTATGTAGGTAGAGTCGGCCACACATCTCTGGATACAATATCAAAACCTTTCTCATATCTTACGTGCCTTATAAAGTCGCTGTCAAGGTTCATTTCATTGTTTCCAGAAATAGACTAAAGTGACACAACTTAACTATATTTTAGTTTGACAGCACTAAGATGGCACTGAGAAATTCATTTAGTGAAAATGGCAATTATCATTTTTATTATTATAATAAACCAGCGCTGGGTGTCTGACGTCCAGCAAATGCTGAGATGGCAACCCTTTCGGTACGGGCACGCTCAGCACTTTTTTACTGCAATTTTATTGTCATGTTTATTGTTCTTTTTTTATGTGTTTGTTGATGTTGTGTTGTGTCTGTGTCGAATAAATGCTTTCTATTCTATTCTTATTCTATTCAATTTTGCTATTCTGAAATAAACGTTTTTCAGCTAAAATTTTGATTGAGTAACTAAATTTGAGTTGAGCAACTATTTTTAATCGCGATTAATAAGCTGTGGAATAAAATTAGCTGTCATGAACTAAAATTCACACCAACACCTCGACTTCAGATGTAAAAACAATACTGTATGTTTGTTTTCTTTTCTTTTGCTTATATCTCGAAAATGGTGTCCTATCGCAAAAATAATGAAAATTTCGACCCCCTTTATAACACCCAGAAACCCCTAAAACTACGTTGAGTTTTAGGGATTTAGATCGGCGGTTTACTTCGGCTTTAGATCCCCCAAAAACCCTGAAAACGACACCCATGATGGAAAAATCGAAAGTTTTCTTGGCCGCACTTTTGGATTTTCATTTTGACCTTTTCATTTTTCATCGGCTTTAGATCCCCAAAAACCCTGAAAACGATACTTATGATGGAAAATTCGAAAATATAGGTACCTAAAAACTACGACGATCACTATTGACTTCTAATTGGACTGTTTATTTCTTTTCTGCTACATCCCTGCCCAACCCTTTGATGGAATACAGGCGTGATGTTATGAAGAAATTTAATTTCCGCAACTTTTTCGCGCAACTGTCCGTTCGCGCATGTGGATTCGCACAAGTATCTTTCGCGCAAGCGGATTCGCGCAAGTGTCCGTTCGCGCAAAAGTCCATGCGTGGAACGGTTTTTTCGTGTTTGTGGGTTCGCGCAAGTGTCTTTCGCGCAAGTGCCTCAGATCCCGCCGAAGGTTCATTTCATGGTTTCAGTTTTCACGTTGATATCCCTGCCACCCTGTTTATTATAATTTTCTGTAGCACAGAAACAATATTGTACACACACCGAAAGCACGTTCGGCATGTATGTAATATTGTTTCTGTGCACACAGCGAAAGATACTAGTCTCGCCACCGTCATAGTTAGAAAGAGATAGATGTAAAAATGACCAGTATAAGTATTGTTACTTTTACCGATACTAATACTGGTAATTAGATAACGTTAACTGACTGTGGGTATCGATATTACTGACGTTACTTTTTTATCGTTAACATTACGGTAATTGGTACCGTTATATAAAAAATACCGGTAATTCGGTCCCTGCGAGTCAGGAATGAAAAAATCCGCAGGAGAATCAAGGTAACCGACATAGCTCAAAACAGACAAACTTAAGTTTGGCAATTTTTCGGCCTGTGTCTGCCCACTGGGGCTGGGCACATTGCTCGCAGAACAGATGGCCGATGGGGCCGAAAGGTTCTGGAGTAGCGACCGCGTACTGGATGACTTAAAATTGGAAGGCCTTCCACAATGTGGACCGATGACCTTGAGAGAGCCGCGGGAGTCCGCTGGATGCGGGAAGTACAGAACCGGTCGAAATGGCAGAGTTTGGGATAGGCCTATGTTCAGTAGATGACGCCTTTCAGCTGTAATGATGATGATGATAGAGGACTTCAGTAGGTAAAGATTATTTTCAAGTAGATTAAGCTCAGCTGCTTACGCAGTAAGAAAAATAAGGCAGTTGACTGATGTAGCCACAGCTAGGTTAGTATACTTTGCTTATTTTCACAGTATTATGTCTTATGGCGTTCTGCTGTGGGGGTCGGCAGCTGACGTAGATTCAGTTTTCATTCTACAAAAGAGGGCAATCCGCGCAATCTATAAAATGGGGCCTCGCGAGTCTCTTAGAAACAAATTCACCGAAGTTGACATACTAACTCAGGCAGAGTTAGTATGTCAACTTCTCTTTATATCCTAGAAAATATCTTGTATGTTCGCAAAAATTTAGGTCTTTTCAAAAAAAGATGCGTTTTCCATAATCTAAATACACGTAGTAAAGATGAAATTGTGATTCCAAAATTTAGATTAACTAAAACTAGCAAGTCATTTCTAATAAACAGTATCCGCTTCTATAACAAGTTGCCAAAATCGGTTACAGAACTTAGCGATGGAAAGTTTAAAACTCACATCAAACGTGTCCTTATCAAAAAAGCATATTATAAGACTACGTTGAAGACAAGGATGTTTGGCATTAATTCCTTCTGCACATGTGGCTTCCCTGGTAACTCATTAGCACCATAACTTTGTGAGCGGCTATTAACTGCTTCCAAATTACAATGTTAATTTTAATTATTTTATTTTTTACACTTTCTGACATATTCTCGTCATTATTTGACATTATACAACCCTTGTAATATCGAGTATTTATTAGTGATTCTCATGGAAATCATATCACTTGGTTTAAATAGGTTGATTTTACTTATGTAGATTCTTTTACATATTGTGAATGAGAGAACGTTGTAGGCCTACAGTTTCTATTCTTTATTTTCATTCCTCTAAGTACCTGGTACTTATTGACAGGCCTGCACTGTCCAGGGATGCCAATTTAGCCCCTTCGGGGCTAGATCTAGCCCTTTTTCTTCTTGTTCAGCCCCGAATAAAGTGATTTAGCCCCTAGCCCGAAATCTAGCCCAAAATATGATCGTCAGTCACACCATAAATACTGAGCTGGCAATCTTTGTTTGTGGTCTACGTTGAGAAGGAAACAAAGTTTTAAACAAAAGCTTAGCAAAAACTACACGCACGTACTTTAAATCATAGTTGGATCGCGCCAAATTTCAAGTCCGGTCTGAAGTTCTTTCGCACAGTTCGTTCATTGTTCCTCCGAGTTCTGTCAGCTACGCAAACAACTTCAGAGCGGACAAAAAAATTGTTTGGCGCGATCATCTCAAACATAATTTTTGGAACGAAGTTCCTTATCGCGCGTTGTGAAAGGGGGCTAGACGGAAAAAATTAAGACCAAAAGTTGTAACGACACTTTTAATTAAGACCAAAAGTTGTAACGACACTTTTTGCTACATTGTTGTAAGCCGTGCGGCGTGCGCGTGTTTCTCTGCAGACAGAGACACAGACAGAGGATGGATGGATGGATCGGATGGGATGGATCGGATGGATCGCAGATATATATATAGATATATATAGACCGCAGTATAGGGATGAAGGAAATGATAATCCCTACAAAGAACTGTGTTCATTAGCGTTTACAATGCTGGTACTGCCACACTCAAACGCAGACGTCGAAAGGATATTCAGCACGATGAACGTGATTAAAAATAAGTTAAGAAACAGGATGAACCTTGAATCTCTAAATTCCCTATTACTAATACGAACTGGCCTTACCAAATTTAACCAAACCTGCTATACTTATGAAATCCCAGAGGCTCTCTTAAAGAAAGTTGGATCTAAAGAAAAATATAAATTTATTCTCAACAAGGCTGCGCGCAGTGAGACCCAACCCCAACCATCAACGTCGTCGTCAGCGCAAAATGAATTAGATGAAGATTCATCTGATGACGACTACGACTTTTGAACTGCTTCTAATAAGCAAAGTTTTGTTATTAGTATTTAGTAATCTTGTAGGTAATTTTATGATTTTAAAAAATATTTTAATACAGAATTTTGTATTTTATAAAAAATCTACACAGTCGTTATCTAAGCAAACATTTATCCTAGAATATTTTTTTTGCAATCTAGCCCTTTTTTAGGATTTTTGGGCTAATCTAGCCCTTTTTTGAACTCGATTTAGCCCCAAAACCTGGCACCCAGTTGGCAACATTGGCACTGTCCTCCCATACCTAATATCACTGTAAATTGAAAACATTATAAAATCCAATTATTTTTAAAAGAGTAACCGTGGAGTTTCTTGCCGGCTCTTCTCCATAGGAAGCGACAAATTGGAACCGTGCACCTAGCTTCTGACGTTTCATAAGTGCCCTTGCAGGTTTATGTGAAATAAAATATTTTGATTTTGATTTTTGATTGAAAGCAAAAACCCGAAGAACTGTACTTTTGTAAAAAATGTAGTCACTCAAGGTACAAAACAAAACCTTTTTTCAAATCTATATGCTTTTCAATATTCGTCCACCGCGCTTTTATATTTTTTCACTATCATGAGTAGGTATATCGTGTCAAAGTATGATTGGTAAGATAGATTTATTGGGTAGATCTTGGGAAAGAAAAGGGGCCTCGCTGATGTACTCGTAACTTCGCCCACGTCTATATTAGTCCACGCTACGCCACTGTTTGCAGACAGCCTTTCTTTTAACAGGGTACTCTTAAGTACTGCAATCTGCATTATCTACTCAGCGACAATGAATGAGAATATTTTACCAACCTTCGCCATCTCAATGCCTTTACCTGTCAATGTGGCGAGATCTTGTTCGGCACTAGACATAGACAGTCTGAGGTCTAGGGGCAACCAAAAAATTCAAACAATCATCCATTACTTAACAAGTCTCCGTTAGGCCGTTTGTCCCGGCTGTCATTATTTTGTAGATGTAGGTAGATTAGTACCTGCGTACCTAAAAATTGTTATTAATTTGTCTATAACTGTGTGTTACAACTTATAACATAGGTACTTACCTGCTTTATACACATATTAAATATTTGTATACCATCATTATAAGACGGAATGTCCTTGCTCAGTTTTTTTTACGGTCCTAGCTTATCATTTGTTACTTACTACATGTTAAATCTAAATGAACATAATACAGTATTGCTTACGTACGCGGCCACATCCTTTATGCCTGGAGGCTTTTATGTAGGTATTCAGTTCTGTTTACGTTTATTGTTTTGTATTTATTATTTATATCTGCTTGAGTTTAGTTACTATGTTTTGTTGGTATACTGACGTGTGCTAGCTGACATAATTATGGCAAATCATTTAATTTTATGTTTTGTGTTTAGTAAAATAGTAATGTTAAATTACTTAGATATTATTGTACAGAATCAAGTTAAATTATTTTTAAGATGAATATCCTTACATTATAGCAAAAACCGAAAACAAATATTAATTTACTAATTGAGCATACTTTAAATTACTAGAGGATTGTTATGTTCCAATCTACTTCTTAATAATATAATTATTGGGATATGCATACTTTTGTTTCTAGGCTCGTTATCAGATACCTTTTCACCATAACAAATTATTTTGGGTAATAAAGGTATATTGTACCTATATAGGTTGTTGTAATGTGACTGAACCTAAATAGTACCTAAGGTGTAAATAAATTGTGACCTATACTAAATAAATAAAAGATTATGTATTCAATTGTAAAGCGTTTTATTGTATCTTACTATAAATCAATAATATTTATCTATGGTTAATATTTTCATACAAATATCGTTTTATTTACTCTCACTGCATTTACCTAAATATTTTCTGGTTGGATTCAAACCATCGACTCGTACCACCACACAAAGATAACATACTTTTTTCAATATTATGATATTTACAATTATGATTCTGAATTTAGTATTAGAAAGAATTATGTACGTAGATTACAATTTATGTAACATCACACGTAAGTGTAAGTATCTTACACAACAACACACAAGTGGTTGCTAGCTAACCATAACATTTATGTTTCAAGGATACCCACTTATTATACAACTTTGAACAATAAATATTCTTTTACAATTGAATTGTTTGGCTGGTACCTAAATACATGAGTGAAACATATGTACACAGAAAAATCTTATAAACTAACAAATAACATAAACTATACATCGCTACGTACAAAAATAGCATAATAATTAGTCTATAATGTTCCCACTGCTGAGACTCAGGCCTCCTCTGAACAGTGGTGATGAAATAATTTACACAAAGCAAAGTGTCGGCTTGGATTCGAACCATCGACCACCATACAAAGATACATAAAAAATACTATAATAAAATATCTTCTCTTCTACACGCTATTTTTTGCTGCGCCGCCGTCGCCGCGCAGTATCAATCTTCTGCTTGTCACTTTTTACTTCCATTTATATCATTTCCGTGCGATCTGAATCAATTGCTGGGAGACACAGTTTTCGCTGCAACAAATGAATTTACACAGTTTTGTTAGACTATTCTTACTGAACCCACACCTCAGAAACCTGAGGAATAAGTTAGGAAATGAGTAAGACTTATATTTTTCATACCTTTTAATTCCTTGATGTCTAGACATTTAGCATTTTTCTCAACTCGTCTCAAAATAATTTCCGGCAGTACACATGTTTTGAAAAATGTTACCAACTTCGGCATCATAGCGTTGATAAATTCCTCATCCCGGTTAACTTCTATGACAGTCAATGGTTGGGTGACAGATATAAAGCAAATGAAGTAACATTTACTCATTTTGGTAATTCGCAATTGACCCTGGACCTAGAATCAAAATAATAATAGCTGAGAAACAATCCAAGAAATACATTATATTTATACATACATGAACCAAGAAATAATGATCTTTGTTACTTGCTTTTTGTTCATAACTAATTGATGTTCTTTCCACAGTTAGTTGATAAGCTTCAATCTGTGGATCGGGTTGCGGCCAATTAAAATCAACAGTCTCTACTTGCTCTGTAACAGATTCAACTCTATTAGAGCTAGAGCAGCAGGCTATGGCTTCGTAACGAATTTGTGGTATACCACGTGAATACGTTTTGGGCGTATCTTGAGCTGTGGAAGGGTTGGATAGCTGATCATGATCTTGAGTTGTATTTGGACTGAAATAAAAAATAAATAAATGAAATAGGTACAGTTATTAAAAACAATGTTGAGAGACAGAAAAATATTGATATGTCTGTACCTACCTAAACACAACAGGGCAGTCCGCGGTTTCTTCCACTACTTTTTTTTTCTTGTTACGCCATGCTTCCAGCCGGCTGCAATTTGATAAAACTTGCTCAATACACTACTTGAAACTAACCTTATCGAGCTAGCCGTTTCTTTTTTTCCTACTGTTATCGACGAGACACAATAGATAAACAATTGTCATAAATCTCCTGGAGGTATCGTAACAGACAAGGGTCTACAGAAGAAATGGCGGCAAACCAACGGCAAACCAACGGCAAACGAAGACATTACATCACGGGCCAACGAGTATCAAATACACTCATAGGTACATTCACGTAAATCTGATTCGAAATCTTATGGGAATCTGATTTACTCACTAAAAATCATTAGAAGAATTTCCATGATGTCTTTTCAATGTTGCTTGCACTTTTTTCCGTGATTTTCGCGGCCCTGAATACATATGTCGTATATAGGCAAGTTTATTAGTCGGATTCATCTTAGGCAGAGATGCAATTCAATCTGTAATCAAAAAGAATAATTAAACACAACAGCAAAAGTATCGTAATTATGAAATGCTTCAAGAAATTTGTATTAGTCAGAAATAACACCACCATTTGTCACCATCAATCAAGCTGTCATGCTGTCAAGCTGTGTGTGAAAATTTGTAAAACAAGTAACAACTGACAGAACATGAAAAGTTGAAAACAGACCAAATAGAGATGTCAATCTGAGATCGATTGAGCAAAGAATCGATTTTTTGGAACAAATAAAAACGTTTTTTCAAATCGATATCTAGTACTGAATCGATACAGGGAATCGATATTTCACCCTAGAACATCAGTTTTTGTTTGTTTGAATTGTTAAGAATTGTGGTTGCGGGAAAATTACGAAGCATATCCAGTGCAAATCCTTTTGCGTAAAAATACGGATTTTTTCCAGATATGAGACCAGGAATCGTTTTTTCGGTTTTTTTTTTCAAAACGACAAGGGGCACCAATTTTTTATGTAGGGGCACATTTACAGCAGATTAGGCACCAACTATACGTTCCACTCATATAACTATAGGAGACACTGGTGCCGATTCTGTTGTACACCGAACTAAACTAACTAAACTATCACTAAAATTCCTTACTTTTGGCTATGAGAATCTTAAAGCTATTCTGCAAAAAAAGATCTCTAAATTTAAAAATAATTTTGACACAACTAAAATCGAATTTGACAAACGCGACTCCACGTTTGCCTCCCGTGATTTTTTTTAGAGCCGGAATCGCGCAGGGGGGAGGGGGCAGCCTCGACGTGTTTTAAATGGATTTTTTTACTTTTTGTATCGAAAATATGAAAAATTATTACCTACATGTTGAGTTTTAGAGGGGTACGGGGTTTTATAAAGGGGGTCGAAATTTTCATTATTTTTACGATAGGACACACCAATTTCGAGATATAAGCAAAAGAAAAGAAAAAAAAAGGTACAGTACTATAATTGCGCCCGAAGTCGAGGTGTCAGTGTGAATTTTAGTTCTTGACAACCAATTTTATTCCACACCTTTTTAATCGCGATTAAAAATAGACAAATTTAGTTGGAGAATCAAAATTTTATATTGAATAGAATAATGAAATTGACAACAACAGAATAGCAAAATTACCATTTTCACTAAATTAAAAACTCAGTACAATCTTAGTGCTGTCAAACTAAAATATAGTTAAGTTGTGTCACTTTAGTCAATTCCAGAATGGGAAATCGTCGTTTGACAGGACTAAACTAAATTTTAGTGATTTTTAGTTTAGTTTAGAGAATTTTGTGACAAGAGAATCGGCACCACTAGAAAGTGGTGCCGATTCTCTTGTCACAAAAAACAGCAAGAATGCTAGGGTAACGTACACCCCGTAAACCCCTACATTGCGAATTTCATCGAAAACGAATGATTGATTTTTGGAAAATCATTTCTTTATTTGTGAATCGATTTTTCATATTTCCTTTCGAATCAATTCAGTAACGGATCTTTTTCAGAGAGTTTTTTTTGGTTCCTTTCGTCCCTCTGGGACAGGCAAAGTGAGTTTTTAGAGAGAATTGACGTCCCTATTAGGGGGAAATATTTGAAATTTAGAGTAGGTAGGTATGTGATGTGATGACAATCAACGAGTGTTGCTAACGTTTGATTTTGTATTTCCTCTTCTAAATCTTACACTTTTTAAAGTTTTAAGGGTAATTACTATTATAATATAACTCTGTATCACCTTCAAGCAGAAAAGCATCCTTTGTACATAAAAATAACACTTACCGTCAATAAAACACAAAAACACTTCACTTTTAAATAAAAACTCTTTCACGGATGGCACTCGTATGAATGGTTCTCAGTAGTAGCCCCAGTCACCAATTCTAAACCTGAATGGTGCTTACTACTTACTTAGCTGTTCAGACGAGCGAAATTGGAACTACAGCTACCATTTTGAGAACGTCATTTCGCTGACAGTTAAAAACCCTGAAACCTTAAATGAATGATGTACAGCAGTGGTGGCTCTGACTTGTAAGTCAGAGCCACCACTGCTGTACCTATATCATTCATCGTTTTAAATATCAGAACATCCTACAACTTACTACTAAAATACTGCCCTATGTTTTATTTCCCCTTTTTCTTGGTAAACTTCTTAGATGGCAAGACCAATTTATCTCGACGCACTTTGACGTGTGCTAATAATACTAAAATGTGCAATTGTTATGAAAAATCACTGTGGTTTGTCTGTGTATTCACTTATCTTGCTGGTTTCACATAAATTAAATATGATTCAATCAATAGATGTAAGTAGTACCTACGTGTCACTATTGCGTAGGTAGGTAATTAGAAGAAAAAAGTAGGTAAATTTGCCTACGCTGATCGCCTGATTTAGGTATACCCTAAGTTTACATGAACTTCTATTCTCTGATTTTATTCAACCCAAACCAATGAATTAGTACCTAACCGTGTCAGAAAATGTATTATCAGTACCTACTTACATACAGTAGAAAGATTTTTAAATCTTTAGGTACTTTATATTTAAAGTAGATATTACAATAATTACATTAGTATTGTATCTGTGTGAACCAAATGCAGATCGCAGATATTTTTTTTCACTTTCTAGCATTCTTTCTCATTCCCTAATAAAAAACATTTTAACAATCATAAAATGTAAAACCCGCGGGCAAACCCGCGCGCCGGCGCTAACTTTCTAGAAACACAATTTTGGAAACGATTCGCAAGTTGTCAAGACAATCACGCATGGACTGACTGGAGCGTTGCATCGAATCGTTCGAATTTTCGAACAGCGCCATCTATTATAAATGTTTACCGAACGTAAACTCGTTACACAACAGCAAATAGCTCTTTCTCGGTGGTTCTTAAAATTTCTGTTAGATGGCGCGATTCAGGTCACTCACACATGTAAAGATTTTTCGTTTTTTATTGGGTCTAATTCTCCTAGAAATACTGTTTTTTTTATAAAATTTTGGCGTTTGGCGAACATAATACATTATAAAGTCTCATTATACTTGCTTTTATTCTGCAGAAACCGTTTATTTACGGAGATTACAACCCCTGAAAAATGTATGGCGAGGCCTATCTAGGCATCGACCTTAAAGCCATCTGGACATTTTAATTTCCAACCATGTTTGAATAAAACGACATCTAGTGGAGTCGGAAGTTACTACTATTTATTTTGCATGTGTGTGTAAAGAGTAAATTCATGCGGCTAAATCATTATTATGTTCTAATCTTTGTATGATACCAGTTAACAAGCACAGTGATGGTCTAAAAAAATCAAGTTAATGCCCTAGGTTCCGCTAAGAATAAAGTTGCCAACGCATATTATTAACTAAATCCTACGACGCCCACTCGATTACGTCATCGCACAAATGGCGCCGTGGGTGGTCGCCTCTTATCGCAAAAGTCGTAAAAACAAAGAATGTTTATAAGTGGCTTGGTTGGAGTGTCGGGAGTTTTATAAAGCTTATGAATGGGGCTTTGAACATCTGTTAGTTTTGTTTGAATCGATGGTCGTAAAATTTTGTAATTTTTGTTGTAATTTGAGCGCGACAATGTTTATCTTAGATTGTTTACCTTATCAAAATAAATATTTATGACGGAAAAAAACAAGCGATGACCTATATGTTTTAAGGTTTAAAACGCATTTTGGGCATATTTTTAACGTAACAAATCAATAAAATCACTTACCAATAATAAAAAATCACTTAATAAATTCATCACAAAATAACCACAACAATGAAAATGACTGACATTTAATCACCGCAGATGCAAAAACTAACAGATAACAAAAAATTTTTTTCGCACGTTCCAGGGTTATTATATCGCAAAACGTAGCATATTACGCATAGAATCGGAACGCACCATTTCCATAGACAACTGTTTAGTCGATTTCGTATAACAAGGTCAAATAAAAAAGCGCGCGTTCGCGCCCGGCCGCTGGGACAGGGTATGTCCCGCGGGCGCTCAACGGTAGTTATTTACTGGGACAGGCCCTGTCCCGTGGGCGCTCAACGGGTTAAAAATTTCTATGATAGGTGTAAAAATTGAAAATGTTCGAAATTGTGGATGTGTCGCCATCTAGCGACAAAATGGCAGTGAGAGCAATTAGGGTTTCACCTTAAGGTCGATGCCTAGATAGGCCTCGCCATACATTTTTCAGGGGTTGTAATCTCCGTAAATAAACGGTTTCTGCAGAATAAAAGCAAGTATAATGAGACTTTATAATGTATTATGTTCGCCAAACGCCAAAATTTTATAAAAAAAACAGTATTTCTAGGAGAATTAGACCCAATAAAAAACGAAAAATCTTTACATGTGTGAGTGACCTGAATCGCGCCATCTAACAGAAATTTTAAGAACCACCGAGAAAGAGCTATTTGCTGTTGTGTTACGAGTTTACGTTCGGTAAACATTTATAATAGATGGCGCTGTTCGAAAATTCGAACGATTCGATGCAACGCTCCAGTCAGTCCATGCGTGATTGTCTTGACAACTTGCGAATCGTTTCCAAAATTGTGTTTCTAGAAAGTTAGCGCCGGCGCGCGGGTTTGCCCGCGGGTTTTACATTTTATGATTGTTAAAATGTTTTTTATTAGGGAATGAGAAAGAATGCTAGAAAGTGAAAAAAAATATCTGCGATCTGCATTTGGTTCACACAGATACAATACTAATGTAATTATTGTAATATCTACTTTAAATATAAAGTACCTAAAGATTTAAAAATCTTTCTACTGTATGTAAGTAGGTACTGATAATACATTTTCTGACACGGTTAGGTACTAATTCATTGGTTTGGGTTGAATAAAATCAGAGAATAGAAGTTCATGTAAACTTAGGGTATACCTAAATCAGGCGATCAGCGTAGGCAAATTTACCTATTTTTTTTCTAATTACCTACCTACGCAATAGTGACACGTAGGTACTACTTACATCTATTGATTGAATCATATTTAATTTATGTGAAACCAGCAAGATAAGTGAATACACAGACAAACTACATTGATTTTTCATAACAATTGCACATTTTAGTATTATTAGCACACGTCAAAGTGCGTCGAGATAAATTGGTCTTGCCATCTAAGAAGTTTACCAAGAAAAAGGGGAAATAAAACATAGGGCAGTATTTTAGTAGTAAGTTGTAGGATGTTCTGATATTTAAAACGATGAATGATATAGGTACAGCAGTGGTGGCTCTGACTTACAAGTCAGAGCCACCACTGCTGTACATCATTCATTTAAGGTTTCAGGGTTTTTAACTGTCAGCGAAATGACGTTCTCAAAATGGTAGCTGTAGTTCCAATTTCGCTCGTCTGAACAGCTAAGTAAGTAGTAAGCACCATTCAGGTTTAGAATTGGTGACTGGGGCTACTACTGAGAACCATTCATACGAGTGCCATCCGTGAAAGAGTTTTTATTTAAAAGTGAAGTGTTTTTGTGTTTTATTGACGGTAAGTGTTATTTTTATGTACAAAGGATGCTTTTCTGCTTGAAGGTGATACAGAGTTATATTATAATAGTAATTACCCTTAAAACTTTAAAAAGTGTAAGATTTAGAAGAGGAAATACAAAATCAAACGTTAGCAACACTCGTTGATTGTCATCACATCACATACCTACCTACTCTAAATTTCAAATATTTCCCCCTAATAGGGACGTCAATTCTCTCTAAAAACTCACTTTGCCTGTCCCAGAGGGACGAAAGGAACCAAAAAAAACTCTCTGAAAAAGATCCGTTACTGAATTGATTCGAAAGGAAATATGAAAAATCGATTCACAAATAAAGAAATGATTTTCCAAAAATCAATCATTCGTTTTCGATGAAATTCGCAATGTAGGGGTTTACGGGGTGTACGTTACCCTAGCAAGAAAGTGTCTCCTATAGTTATATGAGTGGAACGTATAGTTGGTGCCTAATCTGCTGTAAATGTGCCCCTACATAAAAAATTGGTGCCCCTTGTCGTTTTGAAAAAAAAAACCGAAAAAACGATTCCTGGTCTCATATCTGGAAAAAATCCGTATTTTTACGCAAAAGGATTTGCACTGGATATGCTTCGTAATTTTCCCGCAACCACAATTCTTAACAATTCAAACAAACAAAAACTGATGTTCTAGGGTGAAATATCGATTCCCTGTATCGATTCAGTACTAGATATCGATTTGAAAAAACGTTTTTATTTGTTCCAAAAAATCGATTCTTTGCTCAATCGATCTCAGATTGACATCTCTATTTGGTCTGTTTTCAACTTTTCATGTTCTGTCAGTTGTTACTTGTTTTACAAATTTTCACACACAGCTTGACAGCATGACAGCTTGATTGATGGTGACAAATGGTGGTGTTATTTCTGACTAATACAAATTTCTTGAAGCATTTCATAATTACGATACTTTTGCTGTTGTGTTTAATTATTCTTTTTGATTACAGATTGAATTGCATCTCTGCCTAAGATGAATCCGACTAATAAACTTGCCTATATACGACATATGTATTCAGGGCCGCGAAAATCACGGAAAAAAGTGCAAGCAACATTGAAAAGACATCATGGAAATTCTTCTAATGATTTTTAGTGAGTAAATCAGATTCCCATAAGATTTCGAATCAGATTTACGTGAATGTACCTATGAGTGTATTTGATACTCGTTGGCCCGTGATGTAATGTCTTCGTTTGCCGTTGGTTTGCCGTTGGTTTGCCGCCATTTCTTCTGTAGACCCTTGTCTGTTACGATACCTCCAGGAGATTTATGACAATTGTTTATCTATTGTGTCTCGTCGATAACAGTAGGAAAAAAAGAAACGGCTAGCTCGATAAGGTTAGTTTCAAGTAGTGTATTGAGCAAGTTTTATCAAATTGCAGCCGGCTGGAAGCATGGCGTAACAAGAAAAAAAAAGTAGTGGAAGAAACCGCGGACTGCCCTGTTGTGTTTAGGTAGGTACAGACATATCAATATTTTTCTGTCTCTCAACATTGTTTTTAATAACTGTACCTATTTCATTTATTTATTTTTTATTTCAGTCCAAATACAACTCAAGATCATGATCAGCTATCCAACCCTTCCACAGCTCAAGATACGCCCAAAACGTATTCACGTGGTATACCACAAATTCGTTACGAAGCCATAGCCTGCAGCTCTAGCTCTAATAGAGTTGAATCTGTTACAGAGCAAGTAGAGACTGTTGATTTTAATTGGCCGCAACCCGATCCACAGATTGAAGCTTATCAACTAACTGTGGAAAGAACATCAATTAGTTATGAACAAAAAGCAAGTAACAAAGATCATTATTTCTTGGTTCATGTATGTATAAATATAATGTATTTCTTGGATTGTTTCTCAGCTATTATTATTTTGATTCTAGGTCCAGGGTCAATTGCGAATTACCAAAATGAGTAAATGTTACTTCATTTGCTTTATATCTGTCACCCAACCATTGACTGTCATAGAAGTTAACCGGGATGAGGAATTTATCAACGCTATGATGCCGAAGTTGGTAACATTTTTCAAAACATGTGTACTGCCGGAAATTATTTTGAGACGAGTTGAGAAAAATGCTAAATGTCTAGACATCAAGGAATTAAAAGGTATGAAAAATATAAGTCTTACTCATTTCCTAACTTATTCCTCAGGTTTCTGAGGTGTGGGTTCAGTAAGAATAGTCTAACAAAACTGTGTAAATTCATTTGTTGCAGCGAAAACTGTGTCTCCCAGCAATTGATTCAGATCGCACGGAAATGATATAAATGGAAGTAAAAAGTGACAAGCAGAAGATTGATACTGCGCGGCGACGGCGGCGCAGCAAAAAGTAGCGTGTAGAAGAGAAGATATTTTATTATAGTATTTTTTATGTATCTTTGTATGGTGGTCGATGGTTCGAATCCAAGCCGACACTTTGCTTTGTGTAAATTATTTCATCACCACTGTTCAGAGGAGGCCTGAGTCTCAGCAGTGGGAACATTATAGACTAATTATTATGCTATTTTTGTACGTAGCGATGTATAGTTTATGTTATTTGTTAGTTTATAAGATTTTTCTGTGTACATATGTTTCACTCATGTATTTAGGTACCAGCCAAACAATTCAATTGTAAAAGAATATTTATTGTTCAAAGTTGTATAATAAGTGGGTATCCTTGAAACATAAATGTTATGGTTAGCTAGCAACCACTTGTGTGTTGTTGTGTAAGATACTTACACTTACGTGTGATGTTACATAAATTGTAATCTACGTACATAATTCTTTCTAATACTAAATTCAGAATCATAATTGTAAATATCATAATATTGAAAAAAGTATGTTATCTTTGTGTGGTGGTACGAGTCGATGGTTTGAATCCAACCAGAAAATATTTAGGTAAATGCAGTGAGAGTAAATAAAACGATATTTGTATGAAAATATTAACCATAGATAAATATTATTGATTTATAGTAAGATACAATAAAACGCTTTACAATTGAATACATAATCTTTTATTTATTTAGTATAGGTCACAATTTATTTACACCTTAGGTACTATTTAGGTTCAGTCACATTACAACAACCTATATAGGTACAATATACCTTTATTACCCAAAATAATTTGTTATGGTGAAAAGGTATCTGATAACGAGCCTAGAAACAAAAGTATGCATATCCCAATAATTATATTATTAAGAAGTAGATTGGAACATAACAATCCTCTAGTAATTTAAAGTATGCTCAATTAGTAAATTAATATTTGTTTTCGGTTTTTGCTATAATGTAAGGATATTCATCTTAAAAATAATTTGGTCCTCTTTCTTTATATTAAAGCCATCTGGACATTTTAATTTCCAACCATGTTTGAATAAAACGACATCTAGTGGAGTCGGAAGTTACTACTATTTATTTTGCATGTGTGTGTAAAGAGTAAATTCATGCGGCTAAATCATTATTATGTTCTAATCTTTGTATGATACCAGTTAACAAGCACAGTGATGGTCTAAAAAAATCAAGTTAATGCCCTAGGTTTCGCTAAGAATAAAGTTGTTTATTAAAAATTTCTATGATAGGTGTAAAAATTGAAAATGTTCGAAATTGTGGATGTGTCGCCATCTAGCGACAAAATGGCAGTGAGAGCAATTAGGGTTTCACCTTAACAGACAGCTGTGCTGCTGGGGAGATTGTTGCGCCACTTCTACTTCCCAGCTAAAGCACTAGGAAGTGGTGAAAGGCGGGCGTTTTGGGGGACTGTCTTAAGTAATTTTGACGTTCAAAAAGTGCTGACTCTCAGCCTAGTTTGAATAAATGACAACCCCACAGGATCAACAGAACCCAACTTTTTTTTTACAGTTTTTTTTAAATAATAATGCACACATGCTTTTCCAATTCACTTTAGACATTGGCAGGATAGTCGACATCGGCTTTGCTTGCCATATAAAAAAAAAATAGAATAGAATAGAATAATGACTTTTTTTTTTTTTTTTTGATTTTGGCTTCACACGGTTTGTGCATTTAGCCAGTGTCAAGTAATTTTTCTTTTAGATCAAGTAAATGGCCCGATATCGGGCACGAAGTTACAAAACAGTCATAGTCGTCTTTAGTCAGTCAAGTCAGAGTTATTGTAAAGCGGTAGTAACTTTACAACAACCTAATAGGAGTTTTTGGGGGAAACACGAAAAGTCCACGTTAGTCACTTATTTTCACCTTCACTACACTTGTGCACTCACACGTAACTAAATTGAATAATTCACTATCAAAATTATACAATTTAATTCGCTATTTCACTAAATTCCATGAAAATGAAAATTCGTGCGACATGTTCCAACGCGATCCCGCCAAAAAAACCAATAATGACTTTTGAATTTGATTTTTATGCAATTATTATGATGTCTATCTTTGACAGTCGTTACGAGTAGTCAGACGCCCAAAAGTCTAACAACCAGTTTACCAAGGGGTATCTTCTCGTGTTACCATGTACCTAACAGCTGGGCTGTGGAGGTCAGATAGGCAGTCGCTCCATGTAAAATACTATTTAGCTGGATCGGGTTAGGCAGATTGATTGATATTAATCAACTAGATAACAACTTAGCCCAGGCAGTGCCGTAACTATGGTGGGGCCGGCAGGGCAAGAGCCCTGGGCGCCTATCGAAGGGGGGCGCAAAAAGTCCCAATTATTAAAAAAAAAATACTACTGTCAAAATGAAAGCCATTGCTACTGCTAGTGTGTTACACAAATTAACCGCGGATGCAGTTGCATATCAGTATTTTATACGGAAAGATTACCTATCTGAGCTCCATAACCCAGTTACTGGGTACCACAATACCCCTTTGTAAGACTGGTTGTCAGACTTTTGGGCTTCTCACTCAGTGGCGTAACCAGGACGGGGCAGTCAGGGCAAGAGCCCTGGGCGCCTATCGAAGGGGGGCGCAAAAAGTCCCAATTATTAAATTAAAAAACACTAAAAAGTGAAAAATAACTTTAATTTCGGAAGTCGGTGACTTTGGATATGTATTTTAATTTTTTGTCACCGCCTTCCGAAATTAAAGTTATTTTTCACTTTTTAGTGTTTTTTTGGAAGTCGGTTGTTTATTTTTTTGAAAAAAGTTTTTTATTTTTCACTTATTAGTGGCTCACATGTGCTTACCCCTTCAAAGCGTACCGGCGTGATGTTATGTTATTAACTGGTGTAAACAATTGACACACATGAGATTTCAGCAATCCCTGTCCATTTGCTATCATTTATTGAGGAGTTCCGTTGCCTATCTCCGAAGTTCTTCATCAGATCTTCACCAAATTGAAGTGGAACCACTCCGAGAAAGTACTCTTCCAAAAACTACACAAATTGCTTCAAGTGTGCCTATAAAATTTGAAGAGTTCTCTCTATTTCTCCAGGATCCCATCATCAGATCCTGACTTGATGATCATGGGACCACCTGGGAAGTATACCCTTTCAAACAAAAAAAAAATTATCCAAATCGGTCCAGCCATCTTCGAGTAATCGGGGAACATACCTACATCAAAAAAAATTAAAAAAAAAATTAAAAAAATGGTTCCGACGAATTGAGAACCTCCTCCTTTTGGAAGTCGGTTAAAAATAAACAGCAATAAACCATTTTATACTGTTACCAGATCTAAGAAATCTGAAGAGCTACTTGAAATTAATGTGCTGTACGGGGGATGAAAGCGTTTTTCCAAATCTGCCTATTTCTATTCAAATTCTCTTAAAATTGCAGCATTGCAAATGATTTTTTCATTTTTTAGCAAGTTGAAATTAATACCTTCGTTATTGAAGGTAATTGGTCAAGAAAGTAGACATGGGTAGTTCGCGAACGATTGAAGGAAGTGAACTACTTCATATCACAAAATAAACTTATCATTCAATCAGTAGTCACTCAAATGTGTCTCTACTTCACTTTGTTCAGTCTTTCTTTTCGTTAGTTCAAATTTAAATACACCAGCCTAGACAAAAATTTCTAAGTATCAGTAACAAAAAAACAAAACATACCTACTACTTAACAAAATAGTTTTGCTTAAATTCATATTTCTAGGTTGACAGTCCTAAGCCTGTGTAAAGCATTAAGAAAAATCGACTTACGTATAAAACTGAACTAGAAAAGTGCATCATTTGTCGTAACTTGTCAATCACTATCGTTATCCGATACGATATGGACTCGTTCTGATTCGCTGAACTAAATGAAGTACTGAAGGAAATGAGTGGACTACTTCACTAAGCGAAAAGATATACTTCATTCATTTCTTTTTACTGACACATTTTGCACATCTCTACAAGAAAGGTTATGCGAGCTAGCTTTGCTGAGTGTAGACCGAGAAGATAATTTACGAAGGGGCGCAAATGTGACGCGTGCCCTAGGCGCCATTTTCTATTGGTACGTCCCTGAGCCCAGGTACTTAATAGTTCACTCATTATCTGCCTGCCTAGCCTTTTTCCAAATATAAATAGTAGGTAAGTGTGTGGGTATAGTTACATTCGTATACTTCAAATAAAAAACATTGAGTAAACTATTTAAATTAAGTGGTTGACGTCATGGGGAACTCAAAGTGGAGAACATAAAGTTCTCTCATTCTATAAATCAATTAATCTGACTAGCTTTTTCTTGTTATAGTGTGCCGGATGCAGCTGAATACGAGTATTTTTCAAGAAGTCGCTCCATGCTCGACATAGCAGTGAACTTAGTAGCATTTCACTGGGGGGTCATATTCATAAACGATGATTAAAGTTAAATGATGTTTAAATTTCTAAAAATTATGGTTAAACAGACGCTAATCATTACTTAATAAGGGGGTAAGTATATACCTCTCCTGTCCCAAGTTGGAAAAATAAGTAGGACCTATTTAAAATAAAACATATTAGTACTTAAGGTGAACCTAGTCCACATTTTTCCCATACAAACTTTGGGAGTGTATTACTCCACTGTTCGACAATGTACATCAAAAATTAAACCTGGTATGGTTTTGTCTCATTATTAATATTGTCTGTACGGAAACAGAATACTAAAATAAAAAGCCATTAAAAAGTTAGGAGCCAACATAGATTCGTTTTTCTTGCTAATTTAACCTAACTTTGGGCGTGTTTAAGTAATAAAAGAAGTGTAAAATCTGAAAAACCGAGTCGGTACCGACAACGCTCAAATATCGAAAAGTTCAATAAACTTTATTGGTCATTGATTTATGGAGTGGTTTTTTCATAAAACCCGATCTACCGAAGGACTGTTCTTAATTTTTTACGCGCCTGTTGTACTATAAATGATCCTGCGTCTCACTCAATAATGTTGTGCGTGTAGACTAGCGTCTAACTGCTCATCACTGATACTACCTCTGTCGGACACGATGCCTGGTGAGACAGCGTGCTTTTTAGCTAGGGCCACCAGTGAGTTCGAGCTCGCGACTAGGTTCCCCTTAATTAAGGTATTCAGATAATTATTGATGTCAAAAAATTTATCTAAGTCAAAAACATTGAAATCATGATTGCGTCATGCAAAAAATATCCCCTTGAATAATAATTCGGTTTGGTCACGATGATAGTCCAAATATTCGTTTAAAAATAAATAATAATTATAGTAAGGTACCTAGGTTATTATAATAACAAATTCATTGCATTAAAAAATCTACAGTTGCATTTAGCGTGATTGGCGAAAATAAGCAGGTTTTCTTTGCTTCTTTAATGGCAACATTTTTCATAGCATTAGCATAAATACATTAGGATGTAAGTTTTTTTTTGTACAATTTATAATGTACCTACTTACTTAGTGTTGACACTTAGTTTGAAAAATACTTCCAACTAAACAGTTTTAACTTGCCTATTTCTTCATTTTATGATGCTAGGATTGCTAGGTAGGTCATGGCTGCTTGAATATTCTGAGGTTTTAAAAGGTTAGATACAACTTTTTTATCAAACTCATGTATCGTTGGTTGACGAACGACTGGCTACCGGAACTCGGCCATCATCATCACCTAAAGCAGTCAACTGCTGAGAAAAAAGTCATCATCTATTTCTATGGCACGCTATTCAACTCGATTTTCGGCAACGCTCATTCAGCTGCTACCAGCCACCCTGCGAAGATCGCTCCATAACGTCTGAGGGCGTCCTAACTTACGTTTGGCATCGAAGTCTACACTCAAGAACACGTCTACCCCAACGGTCATCGGTTTTACGGCTAATATGGCGAGCCCATATGTTCTCTGAGTGGAGACTGCGAATTGGCAAATGTTACGACGCCCATGTGGGTGAATTTGGCAGATCATTTCCCAGCAGAGCAAAATATAATGTGAGTTCTATTCGCATGTGGATGAGTTCTGGAGTACCTTGTAAAATAGTTCAGGCGTTTTACCTGAAAAAAGGTCGAATAAAAAAAGGCTCTGCCAACTTCCGTTAGGCACTCGCCGCCAGCACTGGCCGCCAGCACTGACCTGCAGCACTCGCCACCAACACTGACCTGCAGCACTAGCCACCAGCACTGGCCGCCAGCACTCGCCGCCGGCACTCGCCACTAGCACTGGCCTGCAGCACTGGCCTGCAGCACTGGCCGCAGATTTCTTGTTATCTAACTTTTTCATAAGGCTCTGCTGATATTTTTTTTGTTTTTTTCTGTTCCCGGGGGGTCTTGGCTGCTACTAAACTTAGTCCATAGAATCTACGTAAAGCTAAAATTTACCAGGCGCCTCTTTTAACAAAATGATTTTCTTTTTCTTGTAGCGCGTATCATTTGCTTTTTTATTTATTTCATGACTTAGGTTGGCAGAACTATTCCGGAAAAGTATTAGGAACTATAGAACTCACCACTGTGTGCCTAAATCAGTTTTAAAATTGTAATTTTGGAAAAAAAATCTGCTAACGGAAGTAAGCAGAGCATATTTTCATTCGACCTTTTTGCAGGCAAAAACGCCTGAACTATTTTTCAAGTACAAGGTACTCCAGAACTCATCCACATGCGAATAGAACTCACATTACATTTTGCTCTGCTGGGAAATTATCTGCGAAGTTCACCCACATAATGTTTAGATCATCAGTAACTGCCCATCGTGGCCAAGTTCCCAGAAATCGACTATTATGCATGACATCACACCTGTCATCACTGATGGGTTAAGCAGAGGTGTACCCAACTGTACACTCACATTTTGTAAGTTATGTTAGTCCCATGTAATAATGGGGTAGCTTTTGCCATGCAAATCCAGACCCTAGACTGCTACTGAGAAAATCTTGCTGCAAAAGAGTCGAGACCAGGACCACATGCTTGGCATAAAGCTTGCGACCACTGTACCAATGAGGCGTCCATCATAAATGGCTCTAAAAATGTCGCCACAAATGGTGATACTTAAGTAAATGCCATTAAGTCCTCTGCACCTTGGCTTCTTGTCAGATTTCGGGTTTCTGACTGCTTATGAAGGTCAAAAATAAATTGCCTACCTACTTAAAAAACAAATATCTCGGTCTTATCTTACCCCACGTCCTAATCAAAAAGATCGGTCGCGCGAATTTACCTTTGGATTCGCCGAGCAAAAAAAATACATTTTTTCGTTGTTCGGCGAATCGGCGAACACGACCATCGTGCAGCTTGCGCGACGATCGCGTTGGTTAGGACATGGTCATACAAGATTTTTTTTACCGATGAATATTATGGGTTCTACTAGGATCATAATATGATTAATTCATTGTTGCAGTTGGCGCACTGGTTAAAATTAAATACTGCATAGGAACACAAACCAAACTGAATAAACACCGGTACTGAGAAATTGACGGTTTAACGATGGCATCTGACATAAAACAACTTTCTCCTCCAATTAAGTACAGTTAACATGTTTACGCCACCATGTTCATTGATTTGTTTGTTGCTTCTCGTACAAGCCATACAATTTATTACTGCCAACTGTATTCGATGCTTCGTCAAAAGAGGTTTAAAGGTTTTACATCCTCTCAGAAAATGCTCGATGCAAAAATGGCTGTCTGGCATTTTGCTGGGCCTATATGTGGCTTTAGTGACGCATACTATGTTAAATTGTGCGTGGCGGATGCCACAAATAGAACAGAAATTATAGGTGTCACTATGTCCCATTTCTTCCCGTGGATGTCGTAGAAGGCGACTAAGGGACTTACTAGAGAATGGGCAGCAGCGTTCTCAATGCATTTGACCAGCATACTGCGATCGCCAACTCGCCTGCCAAGCGTGGCGGTTATGGCAAATCCCCCCTTTTGGGGAGGCTTATGTCCAGCAGTGGACGTCTTTCGGCTGATATGATAGCGTCACTATGAATGTACTTATACCTTTTTTTTGTGTTTGTTATGTAGGTATAGTATAATATCTACTTGTGACATGTGCCGATTTTTTTCTTTATACCTATCTATAGGATTACAATTAGTGATATTTTATTAACATTACAATCTAGTCTATTAGGCAATAAGTTATTGAAATACCACTTAAACGGCTTAGTGCAATTTTGACTAGAACCTTACAGAAGACGGTTAGTTTCACAAGAGATCTTCATCAAGACAAGATGGGGCCAAATATAGACCCTTGTGTAACGCCTATACTGTGGACGCAATGAGCTACTATTTATATGCGGATTTCTTCCTAATCCTACTATATAATTATATATGTATAATTTACAAATGTGAAAGATACTTTGTATCCGGGTAGTACGTTCCCGTGGGATAATTATGAAAAGCTATTTATTAATAAGTAGGTAATTAATTCCAGAAGAAGATGTCCCAGCAGTGGGAACATTAGAGGCTGATTATACTACCTACCTATGCTATATCAGTCTCTCACTAGGTACTGTTTTTTACGATGTGCCAATATCAAGTGAACTTTATAAAAGAAAAAACTCACGTTGCCAAAATGCTCCGAAGCACATTAGGAACAGCGGCGTCGCGGCCGGCGGAGGCGCGGCGCAAATAATACACATATTCAAATAACGAATTATCTAGAATGCAAAATATGAGGCTGTGCACAAATGGGCGGGCTGCGTTAGCCTGCAATGCAACGCATTGCAAAAATCCTCCTTCATAACTTCCGTACCTCTACATTTTGTAATAACCATTGCCCATCGCATAACTGCCTGTCAGCTGTCAGTATTGATTCATAATTGAATCAATCTCACAAAAACACAGCATTAGACGCGCTGTCCATTGCACGATTGTTTTTTTATTAAAAAAAAGCACATCCCGTCACAGGACCGCACATTTGGCGGGAAATGCTTCTAATAGCAAAATGGCAGTTAACTACCCAGCAATGTGCTATGGAACGCGGCTTACAATACTGCAATACTTTATAACTGCAAAAACTCTACCATATATGGCAACACGAGCAAACACGACACAACGAAACCCCGTTGTAATTTTCCATTGCAGTTTTTCTTTAAATCCTTGGGGAAATTCCTTTCACAGCAACGTAATGGATTAAAAAATGTTAGGTTATTTTTTGTGGTGTGTTGTTTAGTGGTAAATTTCTTGAGGCGCATCAAGCTAGGAAGGGCGGCCGACCGGTTAGGTCATGCATCACCGAAATGCATAGTTTTTATTAAATGCAGCTCACGTACTAATGTGATACGGAAGTAAAGGGCAAAAGAGAATGTTGGAAAAAGTTCACAGTGATTGTTTTTTTTTATAAATTCACACACGTAGGTATCATACCTCCTACTACCTATTTGGACGTAGCTAAGGGTACTTAGTGTATATAGGTACTTAAAAGATTATATAGGTATGACAAAAAAACAACCGACTTCCAATGAAACACTACAGTGTGAAAAATAACTAATTACAAATATGTAGGTAAACCTACCAGCGTGGCCAGACGTCCCAATTTTCATCGCGGTTCGTCGCGATTTAAAGCTCAAAATTAAATATCTAACCCGCACGGGCAGTCCCGGGTTTTGGCTTTTCGGGGACAGAAAAAGAAAGAGTATCTAGGTACTTTTATCAATGAATAGTCTATTCATCTGAAGACTCAAGTGCCTTACAGCTCTTCCGCAGAGTAGACATGACTATTAACTATATGATGAACAATAGGAGTTCTATTAATTCTCACAGTTATGCGTTCTAAACGGACCATGATTTTGTAAATTATCGTGTATACTTTGTGGCCGTCGAGTAGAAAGTTTGTTGTCAGTGTGATTTTGAGAGTTTGGGAAGAAATATTCTTCTGAAATAGTCTACATATAAAAGGACCTAGACACAGATCGTTACACACGAAAGACATAATGACAGAAAGTAAAAGGTTATGTACCTATCTACGGTGCGATGTCAAAAATGGAAAAGTCACATCACGTTTCTACGTGATGTGACTTTTTCTAGAAAAAGCACTGTCTGTTCTTCATAGAAAAAGAAAACCGGATACTTAAACCAGATAGTTATTTTAGTATAAGTAGTAAAATAACGTATTTTTAGGAAAATACATTTTCTATGATGACCATCATAGTAAACTTAATTTGACACTCAAATAGAAGAATAAATAGTAAAAACAAATCTAGGACTGATTATTTACCATTATTTTTATTTGATTTTTTTTACACAGGGAATTTTATATCAAGTCACCAACGTGTTTGTCTTTAAGCCAAGCTGGATTAATGGGTTTTTATCAACCCATCTTGGACAGTCCAACGGGCGAATGACGTGGGGCGCGAATGTTCAGCTATAAATTTACTTAGGTCGATATCTGTTAAATACGTATGACGCAAGTGAAGTTAAAAGCTAGGCGGTTTAATTTTTATTATTTCTTCTTTTTTTATGTTTACAAATAACTGGGTAAGTTCCAGTCCTTATTATGGAGAGCAGTGACGAGTGTAAGGTCGTTAATACGAACCCTGACAGACGCTTATCCAAGTGTAAATTATTTTATCCCCACGTGCTCTCAAAACGGTGGACGTAAACATCGTGAGGAAACGAAATGTCCTAGAAGCAAAAATACGAAGACATGTGAAATCTAATAATCCGCACTGGAGCTACGTATAGGTGTACCTGTGGCCCTCTCTCTCTCTCAGAGAGGAGGCCTGTGTCCCAGCAGTGTGAACATAATAGGCTGATTATGAGGAATGGATACTGTAGAAGAGGCAGTTGTTAGGAATACTTCGCGTCAAGCTTTATGGCGGCTCTGAAGTGCGCTACTCGCTGCGCAGTACCCCACCCCTCAACCCCGCTGACCCATGAATTTGTTACTGCGCAGCGGCTCGCCTCGTGTTCCGAGCCGCCATAAAATTTGAATCGAGCTGTAGTGAGAACAGGGGCGTACTAATAGAAAATGGCGCCTAGGGCACGCGTCACATTTGCGCCCCTTCGTACATTATCTTCTCGGTCTACACTGAGCAAAGCTAGGTCGCATAACCTTTCTTGACCAATTGCCTTCAATAACGAAGGTATTAATTTCAACTTGCTAAAAAAAATCGCTTGATCGAAATAGGCAGGTTTGGAAATACGCTTTCATCCTCATACAGCACAATATATTCAAGTAGCTCTTCAGATTTCTTAGATATAGGTAACAGTATGAAATGGTTTATTGATGTTTATTTTTTAATTTAATAATTGGGACTTTTTGCGCCCCCCTTCGATAGGCGCCTAGGGCCCTTGCCCTGACTGCCTCGTCCTGGTTACGCCACTGAGTGAGAAGCCCAAAAGTCTGACAACCAGTCTCACAAAGGGGTATTGTGTTACCCAGTAACTGGGTTGTGGAGCTCAGATAGGTAATCTTTCCGTATGAAATACTGATATTCAGCTGCATCCGCGGTTAATTTGTGTAACACACTAGCAGTAGCAATGGCTTTCATTTTGACAGTTCAACAACGGTCAATGTGTTATTTACGTTATTGAGCGGACAAATGTTTCGTTATGAAACAATGGATTAGAAAATAGCCTTCAAAATCTATATAAATAAAAAGAAAAGTCCTGGCTGACTGACTCATCACCGCCCAGCCCAAACTCTTGAACCTAGAAAGCTAAAATTTTGCACAGAGGTTCCCTTTATTATGTAGACAAGGAAAAAGGAAGGATTTTTCGAAATTCAATCCCTAAGGGACTTAAATATGAGATCATAGTTCCGCGCGGGCGAAGCCGCTGGCAAAAGCGCGTGTGTTACGTAGGTTATTAGGGTGCTGATAGGCAGTCCCATGCAAAATACTGGTACTCAGCTGCAACCAGTTCAACTGGAAGCCGGCCCCAACATAGTTGGGAATAGGCTATGCAGATTAATTTATTTATAGAATGGGAGAACTTTATATTCCACTTTGAGTTCCCCATGACGTCAATCAGTTAATTTAAATTGTTTACTCAATGTTTCTTTATTTGAGAGATACGAAACTGAATGACAAACCATGTAGTTTCAACTTGGAATATATTATTTTTTTCTGTTTTCAGCTAACTATGGCATCACCATTTTATTAAGAACCAACCAGAAATGAAACAAGAAAGAGACGGATATAGAATAGAACTTTCAAATTCAGTTGCAAACCAATTCAAACCGATCGAGACGTAATTTAGTTAGACAGTTCTGTGGCGTCACTTGTCTTTTTCTTGCGCGGTCTGTCAGTGAGAGATAGCAATACTCTTAATTTAGTTTAGGTGGTGAACAAAAAAATAAGCACCATTTTCAACGGATGGTTCTAGGGAGGCATATTTTATACTGATGGTCGAAAGCGCCACAGCTGAGCAAGGGCAGTGTTCGATTCCTGTGTGTTATTAGGTTTTTCTGGAATTTTTCAATTCCAGCCCGGAGTTTGAATTCGTGCCCGGTTGATGGCAATAAGCTCACCGTCTATTACATGGGACTTCAACATAACTGGTTAAATGTGTGTACCTACTTTACCTCTGTCAACCCCCTTCGGATACTACTGAGGCCCCCGTCAAATGGTTCAGATTGTGATTTTAAATACAAACGCAGTGAGCGCATTCGGCGCTCCGATTGGCCCTAGATTGGTGAAGGACCGCGCGTTCGGAATGCCGAACGCGCTCACTGCGTTGGATCGAGATGGTAAAATGAAACTCACACTAAGGCCTCTGCACCTTAATTGCGTGCGTAACACATGCATTTACAATCACAATCTGAACCATTTGACGGATATTGCTACCTAATCCATTACTTCATAATGTTCAAAAAAAATTGTCTGCAACAACGTAAATAAGGCAATAAATGTTGTTAAACTGTCAAAATGAAAGCAATTTCTACTGTTAGTGTGTTACGCAAAATACCCCTGGGGTCATATTTTTTTTTGTCTCTTTCTTTCTTTATTACAAGCATGATATTGTTTGATCTGAAACATTATTATAGTCAACCACCAATTAATTATAACAATTTGACACTGCATGGCCCCGGGCTGATTCCCGGCCACCGTAGGCGCGAGCCTGCGGACGGCGAGTAATGGGTAGCTCGCTGTCCGGTAAGAACCAAGCCCGGGTCGACGTGCGTACGCGGTTGTATTCCACGCGCCCCTCAAAGAGATTTCAGCACCAACTGTTGGGGTCCGCAAGGGCCGATGCCTGCCAGGGGTACGGGTTGTTCGAAAGAGATACCGTGGTCCCTGGCACACAGGCAACTGAAGGAACACGGGTGGGTTTTAGTCAGTAAAAGTCTGACACGCCCTCCTGCTCCACCCAGAGCGGGAGAAGTTATTTGATGAATTCCCAGCCACAAAAAAAAAACTCTCGGCGCTAAACAGTGCGTCGAAGATCCAGCGCGCGAAAAATCCCACCACGATTCTATTACGTCCGTGGGAACGTGGCTAAGGTCGATTTTCGTAGTGCAGTTTTATCGCTAGCGTGAGGTTGACTGTACAGAAATCTGGGCGTAACTCAGTAGTCAATTATATAAGGTTAATAAATAGGTCACATTCGTCGCCGGGATTCTGTTTACAAACGTCACATGTGGCGGTAATCTGAGCGGGCCGGCGGCATCCATCTTGTTTTTATGATGAGCCCGCCAATCGGTTGCGAGGGCGGCGCGCCTCGCGAGCGCCGATTCCTCGCCTAATTTCGGATGATTAATAGCTGCATTCTAGATGGAGATGATGTAGGTAAGGTGTTTTTGGCAGACCGTAAATAGATTTTTGAGGGGTCTATCATTCATCTATGGTATCTTTCTGAAATCTCTTTTAGTGGTTTTCACAAGTAGGTACCTAATTTTGTGAGAAGAAAGATTCTCCTAAGATATTACTTATAGAATGATGGTCATGAGGTACAGGCTGTGGCATCTTTACTTTCCATGAGCAACTTTACCAATGGGAACTGTAGATACTAACATTTCTCGATAGCTAAAAATCTGTTGCCGCTATTTAATACCGAAGCAAAATAATCTACTAATTGTAATTTTTTTTTGTAATCGAGAGATATTTGTTGCGTAACACATGATTAATCATAATCGGTTTAATTTTGACAGTTCAACAATATTCATTGCGTTATTTACGTTGTTGAGCAGACACATTTTTCGAACATATGAAGCAATCTATTTCAAATCGTGAGTTACGCAATTAGGGTGTTTTCATTGGTAAAGTTGGGTTTGACAATGATAAAAAATAGAAATATGGGTACCTACACCTAGGTCCTACACCTCTGCCCAAACATTCGGTAAATGCAGGCGTTATTGTATGTTATTTGTTACTTAAAGCATCTGAATCAAAGATCATGACCAACACCTACTTATCATTTAGCCGAAATCACATCGTACTGCATATTTATGCATCCTGGGTTTGAAGGCATTCAAGTCCTGTGCTTCTTGCATCCAGTCGATATCCGCGACTTCTAATCGCGGCTTGGTTAATCAGTAGTTGCATTGGCCGTTACTAAATATTGTTAACTAGCTTTTGCCAGCGGCTTATGTGTATTATATCTACATATAAACCTTCCTCTTGAATCACTCTATCTATCTATGATAACCGCATTAAATCCGTTGCGTTTACACGAAAAGTGACTATGTAAAGATAGGCACATCAAGCTACCCCAATCTGTCAAATTTCTTAGATCGTTTTTCAACTTTATAACAAAACCATCAGGTTCAGGTTCAATTGGGAAAATTTGACAGTCTGGGATAGCTTGATGTGTGCTGGCGGACTTAGGTACCTACAGTTTAAAGGTCGCTGCGTACGGTAGGTACGTAACGTGTACGGGATGGCGTTAGAACGTGGACGGGACGGGGACGGAACGTAGTTCTTTAGTAAACACTGACGGGGATTTTTAATGCACACGCACTGTGAGAGTAACTCGGAATTAATGAGCTAGTGTTGTGAACAAGGAAAGATGGATTTTACATTGGAAGAATTGGCTTTAATTGCTATTGCATATTGAAATTATTTGACGTTCATATTCTAGAACTTCCTGACTGTTCGAACATAGACAAACCCCAATCATTGGCTGCCAGTATGAGCATAAGGTTGCTTTCGGTAAGCGATCAACCTGTACAGAATTCATTCTATTGACAGGCGCGGATCTGTAAACTGCTATCTAATTCTTGAAATACACGTGAAGTCTCACAATTTATCATAACGCTCATTAGCGTTTTATTATATTTACCTTCAATCCCCTAATACACGGGGCTCTTCGGAGCCCTTAGAGTAGGTATATACATTCACGTGCATCACTACTTAGGTCTCTGGAGCGAACGGAGCGACTGCATACGCAGCGGAATCACGGACGGGACGGGGCACGCGCGGGGCGGGACGTGCTAAACATTGTCTCCGACGATATTTCTCCCTCCCCGCGGGTGCCACGTTCCCGTCCCGTCTGTGCATCCGTGACGTATGCTCTTTCGTTTACATTTTCTATGAAACGATATTTCCAAAACTTCACGTCCCGTTCCATCCGGATAAAAACACGTTACATATGCAGCGACCTTAAACTGTCTGCCTGTCAAGAATTACCTTTGTAAGTACCTACCTGTTAAACACTGTAAAGCTGTATTATTTTTACGAACATAAAATTACCTGCATAGCAAATCATTTACACTAACATTTTGCTTTAAGTTTTTTTTGAGTAACTTTGTGAGCAACGACCATGCGCATTCGTCCTTCATTTTGATTGACGGATAAAAGATATTTACAATATAATAAGCTTAATGGCAACATCTTCCGGAAATAACTGTGAGAAACTCACGTAGGTAATGTGTACTTTAATATTTTATTGTGATATGGCCTCCGACATTGGAAAACTCCAATGTCGGATTTTTTTTACTTATTTCAAAAATGGTTGCGCGGTTTGTATATTTCTATAATTTATGGTATTTCTGAGAGGTATCAAGTAGGTACCTTGTACTTGTACTTAATTAGGTAGGTACTTTGCTTTCGTTTTTGTGCATTCGGAAAAATAAAGAAAAAGAACTGAAAATAGGTTTATTTGTCATTGAAACATGTGCATGCAAAATGATAAAAGTAACTCGAAAAATAAAAATAAAAACAAATTAACACGTTTGCGGACAGTAACGACCACAGGCGTCTAGGTAGCTAAAAGTGATACGACGGTACGCCTGTCAACGGCTGAGTTTTTACTTGCATAAAATCTGTACGCCACACGCCGACCGATTTTCCATACTATCATAAAGAACGGCATGTTGTACTGGCACCACAGGTATAATATTTAGACTTTCGTACTGTCACTACACAATAAAAAAAAAATCGTACCTTAACGCACTCATTAAAAAAAGAACAATTTTAACCATGCGTTGTGTACGCCCTTAGGCAATGTATGAAAATAAGTAGTGTCACAGTAGCCGGAACCAGTGAGATAGTACTGACCACCAACGTGTTAAGTGGATCAAGTCAGGTAGGTCTGTCAGTAGGTACCTACCTACCTTTATTATGGGCTGTCTGACATTCATTCGCATTGCAAGAAATCATGAAACTCCGTGACAACTACTTGAGTAAAATTAAAAGTTAGCTACTTTTAGTTAGGTACCTACTACCTACCTAAGTTTAGGTACCTAACAACAAGTAAGTAACTAACTTTTAATTTTAACTGTCTTCAGGGAAATAATTGAAGATATCTACATCTAGCCTGTGAAATTCTAATTTTCTTTCTCCCAAAAAATTGAATTTCGCGGGCTACCATGGCGCGCCTTAGGGGGAAATTATGTTTTTATTTGAAAAACGAATTCGAACTTGATTAGAAAAAACTTTTTCCAAAAAAAACCGACTTCCGGAAAAACACTACAAAGTGAAAAATAACTTTAATTTCGGAAGTCTTCAACTTTGGATATGTATTAAAAAAATTGTCACCGCCATCCGAAATTAATGTTATTTTTCACTTTGTAGTGTTTTTCCGGAACTCGGTTTTTATGTTTGGGAAAAAGTTTTTATTTTTCCCTTTTTAACCGACTTCCAAAAGGAGGAGGTTCTCAATTCGTCGGAACCTTTTTTTTTTTTTTTTTATGTATGTTCCCCGATTACTCGAAGATGGCTGGACCGATTTGGATAATTTTTTTTTTGTTTGAAAGGGTATATTTCTCAGGTGGTCCCATGATCATCAAGTCAGGATCTGATGATGAGATCCTGGAGAAATAGAGAGAACTCTTCAAATTTAATAGGCACACTTGAAGCAGTTTGTGTAGTTTTTGGAAGAGTACTTTCTCGGAGTGGTTCCATTTCAATTTGGTGAAGATCTGATGAAGAACTTCGGAGATAGGCAACGGAACTCCTCAATAAATGATAGCAAATGGACAGGGATTGCTGAAATCTCATGTCTGTCAATTGTTTACACCAGTTAAAAACATAACATCACGCCGGTACGCTTTAAAGGGGTAAGCACATGTGAACCACTAAAAAGTGAAAAATAAAAATCTTTTTTCAAAAAAAATAAACAACCGACTTCCAAAAAAACACTAAAAAGTGAAAAATAACTTTAATTTCGGAAGGCGGTGACAAAAAATTAAAATACATATCCAAAGTCACCAACTTCCGAAATTAAAGTTATTTTTCACTTTTTAGTGTTTTTTTGGAAGTCGGTTGTTTATTTTTTTGAAAAAAGATTTTTTAATAGTACCTACCCCACACCAATTCAAAATTTCATCATCCTTGGGGTCTGAGCGATGCATATTTATGCGATAAGTAGCAGTAATAGCAATTTTTTGTTTCTGGGTGGGAAATCTTCAAATAACTTCTCCCGCTCTAGGTGGAGCAGGAGAGCGTGTCAGACTGTTACTGACTAAAACCCACCCATGTTCCTTCAGTTGCCTGTGTGCACGGTATCTCTTTCGAAATGCCCGCAGCCCTGGCAGGCATGGACCCTTGCGGACCCCATCAATTAAAGAATTTTGCAAAGCCGTCTATATATGACGGAGTTACGCCCGAACATAATTATACAGGATAAGTTTTTATCCAGTGCGCAAACTGTAACCACGAATTCAGCATATCATTCTAGACCCGCTGAATTCGTGCAGAAATTTTTCGTCGGTTAAACAAAAAAAGATCAGCTGTTCCAAGCATTTTGACCGCGGAGGTATTGCACTTTTCTATTTATTTATATTTAGAGAAAACAAGTAACAAATGACTCAAATGTGTTAGTAAAAATCTCTTAACCCTATTTTAGTAAACGTAACCTACACTGCCATATAGTTACAATGCGAATCCCTGCTACAAGCTCCACACCGAGGTGGAGAGTTTGCAGCAGCGATTCACACACAAGCGGTCCAGTCTGCTCGCGATACGCCGCAGTATAATGTTGGCCCGCACCCGGCGCACCAGGGAAGCGCATCTTTTTCGCATCGTAGCGTAGAAGCAATCCACCCGAGCTTCAGCAAACATCCCTGATGCGCTACAGAACCGGAACAGCCCCATCAGCACCCGGAACGCATTATTATATTGAATGCGAAGGGTGCTGCACGATTTTTGAGTGTAATCCACCCACAGGCTGCACGTGTAAAATGAGGTGCAATATGCACGAAATAAGGTCTTTTTTACATCTCTAGAACAACGTGCAAATCTGCGAGCGATCGATGTTAGCTCTCACCGACAGCGCCCTTCTTTCTCTTTCAATATCGTCATTATCTTTGAGGTCAGCGGTCAAAAGATCTATATTACCTTTTATACTCGTATAAGCGAGACTCCGTTTAACTTGACCGGCGGCATAGTATCGGTACAGCGATCGCCGACACCAAAGACCATGACTTCACTTTTAGTGACGTTGTAGACCAATCCATGACCTAACGCATACTCCTCACAGATTGTCACCATCCTCCTAAGGCCACAAACGGAGGCGCTCAGCAATGCCATATCATCAGCATAACTAATGAATGCCATTCAATGAAACAGCTGATTTTTTTTGTAAAACCGACTTAAAATTTCTGCGCTAGGGTGTCTAGAATGATGTGCTGAATTTGCAAATGGATGGATGGATTTGCAAAATTCTTTTTTGTTCGAAAGGGGTTTATTCCGAAATGGTCCCATTTAAATTTCATATAGTTCTCATGATGCGTTTCGGAGACAGACAACGGAACTCTTAAAAAAATGACAGCAAATCAACCGCGATTGCTGCGATCGCATAAATATGCTTTGTTTTAACCCCAAGGATGATGAAATTTCGAATTGGTGTGGGGTAGATACTATAGCTAAAAAGTGAAAAATAAAAACTTTTCCAAAAAAAAACCGAGTTCCGGAAAAACACTACAAAGTGAAAAATAACTTTTTTAACAAAAATTTCAAATAAATATTAAAGTAATTTTTCACTTTGTAGTGTTTTTCCGGAAGTCGGTTACTTACATTTTATTTTTTGAAATTTTTTTTGTAGAACATGGAAGTCCTTGCTGCTTTTAAATATAATATATTCAAATGGAACTAAATTGACGGCTAAGAACAAAAAATGTCGTGACTTTGAACCCAACCCAAACGAGTCAGGACAATATTACCTATACTTGGAAAAAAATGCTAATTACTTTAAGCCTTGAGTTGCTAGATAATAATTAATAAGTGTTGACGTAAATAGAAAATGTAAATAAACCTACTAGTTCCGCGTGGTGCCGGACGTAAAAGAATAGCACCATCCCATTTCTTCCCGTGGGCGACACCCAGAAGAAGGCGACTAAGGGACTTACTAGAGAATGGGCAGCAGCGTTCTCTATGCGTTTGACTACCATACTGCGATCGCCAACCCGCCTGCCAAGCGTGGCAATTATGGCAAAATCCCCCTTGGGGGAGGCCTATGTCCAGCAGTGGACGTCTTTCAGCTGATATGATGATAATGAATAAACCTAGTGTTGTAACACTAAGCCTCGGCCTGTTTATACCATAGAGAACATAATATCACGCCTGTAATCCCCGAAGGCTGGGCAGAATACCTATAGTACACCCATATCTTGCCAATTATGTCAAATCAAAATAATATTAAGAAAACATGGGACTCAATAAAAACTATTTGTAACATTAAAAAGGCTGACAATAAAAATGAAGACTTACTCAAAATTAAACCTGATTCTGCAGAGTCACTGAATTTAGTGAACTACTATTTTAGCTCCATTGGCGATCAGTTGGCAAGTGCGGCACTTAGTAGATTAGGACAAACAGAAATTGAATTAGCAAATAACACGAGCCAATTAGGAAACACCTCACCAGATTCGCTATTTTTGTCGCCAACAGATGAAATTGAATATATATATTAATAAGTACGCTAAAACCTAGTACAGCTGTTGGACATGATAATATTAGCAACGACATGCTCAAACAAACCAAACATATTATAGCAAGCCCTATAACATACATTTGTAATTTGAACATATCCTCGGGCGTGGTACCCAATGACCTAAAGATGGCCAATGTCATACCAATATTAAAGGCAGGTGACTCATGCAAACCAGCTAACTATAGGCCCATTTCGCTTCTTAGCGCAATTTCTAAAGTAGTTGAAAAGGTGATAAATGTAAGGTTACTCAAGTATCTTGAACAAAACAGCTTATTGAGCGGGAATCAGTTCGGATTTCGGGCTGGTAGGTCCACGGAGGATGCCGTCACGCAACTTGTTGATTTTGTCGTTAGTAAAGTGGATAAGGGACAAAAATGCGTCGGCGTCTTCCTGGATCTAGCAAAAGCTTTTGACACAGTTTCCCGTCCGATCTTGCTAAAAAAACTAGAGGCTCTCGGGATCAGGGGCTTGGCTCTGGATTGGTTTAAATCCTATCTCGGAGAACGAAAACAGCGCGTTCGTATTGGTGAGCACGTCAGTGATTTTACGGATGTTGGCTATGGCGTACCGCAAAGCAGTGTTCTGGGCCCCACGTTGTTTTTGATCTACATAGACGACCTATGCTCTCTTAAACTCCATAATGCCAGCATCTTTACCTTCGCGGATGATACCGCAATAATCTTTCATGCAAAAACCTGGAGTGATGTCGTCTGTGTGGCTCAGGAGGGACTTGAGAGGGTTGCTATCTGGTTGCTGAACAATTTGTTGACCTTAAACGTCGGCAAAACTAAGTCGATGTGCTTTAGCATTTCTGATCGGTCTGCACCCGATGAAGCATTGAAGATAAAGATCCATGTATGTGGCAGTGTCAGTAATGAAGGCTGTCTCTGCTCGCAAATTGAACAGGTTTCCAGTATTAAATACCTAGGGATACTAATTGATAAACACCTAACATGGAAAGCGCAAATTGATGCACTCAGGAAACGTGTAAGGAAACTGTCGCACATATTCAAGAAATTGAGGTCCGTCGCTAAACCAAAACTCATCCGAATTGTTTACTTTACTTTGTGCCAGTCAATATTAAATTATTGTGTATCAGTCTGGGGAGCAGCAAACAAAACCAATTTGCTGGCGTTGGAACGAGCTCAGCGAGGTATTCTAAAAATAGCCTACAAAAAATCCTGGCAATATTCTACCGATGCCCTGTACTCAGAATGTAACGTCCTTCGTGTGAGGCAGCTGTTCATTGTTTCGACACTGCTACGCTTCCATAGGCATGCTAAAGAACTGGCCCGCCAATCATCTAGAACGCTAAAGTGGGATCGGTCAAGAGTACATTCTACTTTTGCACGCAGATCTTTTGCATTTCTTGGGTCATATCTTTACTCTAAATTCTACTCGTACAATAGAACTATACTCACCTTAACGTACACCAGCTGTAAAAATGCCATTTTTAAATGGTTGCATCCTAAAAATTATGACCAAACGGAAAACCTTTTGTACATACAGTCATAATATCTGACATAACGAGAGAAAAAAAAATAGATATGCACGCACCAAACCACCCATTTTCAACAACTACACCCCCACACACACCTCACACACACTTCACACACACTCCACACTTTCACACACACTTACATCCAAAAGCACCTGTTTGTTTGTATTTCTATAAATTCTTTTTTTTATATTATTAATTCTACGAATAAATAAAAAATGTTTAAATTACTTGGGAAGAGACTGGACCTCACAACACAGGGAATCCTAGTGTGGGGTCCAGGGCATTTATAAACATCTAGCACTTAAGCCTTAAATTGAATAAAGTTTTTATTTATTATTTATTTATTATGTTTAAGTCCCATGTAATAGGGGCCTATTGCCATCAACCGGGCACGAATCCTGACTGCGGGCTGCTACTGAGAAATTCCTGTACGAAGAACACAATAACACTTTGTCTGACCCAATCAGGAATCAGGAATCTTTCCCAGGACCACATGCACAGCAGTATAGCGATTGCGACCACTAGATCAACGAGGCGAGGCACTCGAGGCAGACCTACATTAAATGAATGGTGACCACACTGCAACTATACAGGGTCTATAATCTACACATCGTGTAGAACTGTGGTGGCGATAAAATTCCACCGCGATGTTCTTAAGGTGCTCTTACACGGGCAATTTTTTGAGCAATTATTGCGCGGGAACACTAATGGATCAATCTGGATCAATTAAGTGGAGCAATCTGGAGCAACAACAATAAAATGTGGAAATTGTTTCGGGAATATTGCTTGTGATTGCTCCATATATTTCATGAGTTGCCGAATATCCAATCGGTTTGGATTCTTTTTGTAAATTTTCGTTCTATATCGTTTGTACGTATAACTACGTCTCGTTTTTGCGAGAGGAACCGGCCAGCGCGGCGGCGGCGGCGGAGGCAGCCCCCCGTATTGCCTAGTTTTTTTAAGATGGTCCATATTGTTATTGTGTGGCCGTATCTCTGGCAACGGGTACATGTTGCCATTGCCCTGAATTGCTGGATGTAGTCGTGACGTCATAGTTGACGAGAATTGACCAGGGCCTGAATTCACTATGACCACTTCACGATTCCTTACTTTGAAACCACGTCAATTCCTTAGATGGCACACAAATGATTCTCCGCGGAATCTTACTACGTTCAAACAACGTCAATATCGTTTCTTGTAGAAACCAATATAACGGTAAGGAATCGGAATGTCGATTCTGTTTGTTCCAAGACATTAGTCGATATTTATTAGCAGTTTTCGTGTGTGATCTAAGGAATTGACCTGGGTCTTCAACGCACTGTTTTGCGCCGAGAGTCGAAAATCGAACGGTAAAACACTTTTCGATTTTATCGCGACTGAGATGCACTCTGTTGAATTGTCAATGGTCGGTTCAACACAGAGAGTTGAAAATCAAGTGCGCAAAAAGCGCAAAAAATATGGACTGACCTTTTATTTTTTCCTCAGTTTTTACGCGGTTCAATGCGAGTCGGACTTGTACACGAAGGGTTCTGTACCACCGATCAATAAAATTTAAAACTATATTTTTTTTACATGTTTCTTGTAGTTGAGCGAACTTATTTTTTTACTTTATTTTTAACTAGCTTTTGCCAGCGGCTTCGCCCGCGTGGAGGTCGGTGTATTATACATATAAATCTTCCTCTTGAATCACTCTATCTATTAAAAAAATCCGCATCAAAATCCGTTAGTAGTTTTAAAGATTTAAGCATACATATGGATATAGGGACAGAGAAAGCGACTTTGTTTTATACTATGTAGTGATTTCGTTAACACGCTGTTGTACGTAAGTACACAGTCTGTGAAATTTCAAGTGTCTACCTATTACAGTTCTACAGATACAACCCTGCGATTTTGTCAAAGGTCATGGTAAATATCACAAAAAAAAGGACTTCAATTTATCGCCATCGCGGGTCGATGGATGAGATTGTCACAATCAGGGAGAGGCTTGTGTCAAGTAGTTCTTAAGTAGCGAATTGTGGAGTATGGATGATGACGAGGATGATTCATTTTGTAGGATCATCTGAAAAACGATGCAAAATGAGTTGGCGTGGTATTTAATTTTATTGAATACTAGCTTTTACCAGCGGCTTCGCCCACAAGGAGGTCGAAAATTTTATTATCCCACGGGAACATATTACCGAGATAAAAAGTATCCTATGTATTTATTAATCCAGGTTATGATTTATCTGTGTGCCAAATTTCATCTAGATTTTTTTTTTTTTGTAAAACTGACGTAAAATTTCTGCGCTAGGGGTTTAGTATGATATGCTGAATTCATGGTTACAGTTTGCGCACTGGATAAAAACTTACCCTGTATATATATTATTTTAATATTATAAATGTGAAAGTTTGGATGTTTTGAACTCAACGTAACAACGGCTGAACAGATTTAGATGCAATTTACACTAAGGGAAGTACCACAAGGCAAAAAACGCTGAAAAAACACGTTTCTTGTATGAAGATCCTACAATTTTTAACTTTATTTTATTATTTGTTTTATAAATTTGTTATAGCGGCAGCAGAAATAACCATTTTGTGAAATAATCCGAATACCCCCGTAATAACGGCTCATGAGATACAGCCCGCTGACAGACAGACGAAAGGACGGACGGACAGCGGAGGCTTAGTAATTGGGTCCCGTTGGTTAACCTTCGAGTACGGAACCCTAAAAATAAGTACGTCATCATCTGCATAGCCTTTTCCCATGTATGTTGACGTCGGCTTCCAGTCTAACCGGATGCAGCTGAATACCTGTATTTTACGTGGAGCGAGTGCCTATCTGACCTCCACAACCCAGTAACTGGGTAATACGATACTCCTTGGTTGTCAGGCTTTCGGGCTTCTGACGACCCGTAACGACTGTCAAAGATCCACAAATGACAGCCGGGACCAACAGCTTAACGTGCTTTCCGAGGCACGGAGGGGTCTTGGTATTTCATGATGGACAGCCATCCACGGACCAACCGCAGCGAGCTTAGCTTAACCTGATCGATCGACCCGTGCGGTTAATATTAATTAGCCTCAAGCCCCTCCTAAAAATTATGTAAGTAGGTAAAAAAATAGGTATCTATGTATTTACTTATTTTCTGATTTACTTATGTACTCGTACTGATTTTATTACTTACTAGCTGTGCCCGCGACTTCGTCCGCGCGGAATAGTATTTTTTTAATTATTTGTTTATATTGTATGATTATATATATTAATAAAAATAAATAACATTTCAAAGATAAAGGTAGCCTAAGTTACTCCTTATTACATCAGCTATCTGCCAGTGAAAGTCCCGTCAAAATCGGTCCAGCCGTTTCAGACATTAGCCGGAACAAACAAACAGACAGACAGAAATTGTAAAAAATCTTATTGTGGTATATGTACCGTGTATACATCCTTAGATATGCATTTAGTAGAAAGTGGTTGTTTTAATATTACAAACAATCCAATTTTATTTATCTGTATAGTTAGATTTTCTCTCAAGATCGTTTAACTAAAAGTTGTAAGTCAGCAGGGACCAAAAATTCGATGACATAATGACATCTACCAACCCGGCGATTTGCATAACAAACGAACAGTAAGTAGCAATAGCTTTTAATTTTGGTAGTTCAACGAGATTCATAGCGTGTTATTTAGGGACGTTGTTGAGAGTTTCTCGAACATAATAAGCAATTAAAGTAAAAAAAAAAATGTCTGCTCAACAACGAACATTAGTAATAGCCATCAAAGTGATTCAGATTGTCACTGAATGTGTGTTAGGTAAGCAATTAGGGTGCAGGGTCGTGTATTACGGCCCACTCCCACTCACAGAGGGAAGGCCTGTGTCCCAGCAGTGGGAACGTTATAGGCTGATTATACTGAGAAGTTATAGGCTTAAGTTATTACTTTTTAAAAGAGAAAAAAGAAATACTTATTACGAAATACAACATACAGATAAAAACAAGAATTTAGCACATTAAAATCACAATAAATTATTTTTTGGAGACTGTATCTGAACTTGGAACAATTGTGTACTTAAACTTATTGTTATTTCACATTCTATCTGTAGACAATTTCTTAGCGTTGACAATTTTAGACAGGTGGTCGATTGCCATAAGTCTTCTTTCTCTCTCTAACGCATAGCTTTTGTAATAGCGCTATCTACCTCTGTCGTCTCGATCCCGCCCTTCGCTAAATTCATGTCTTCAGCGAGACCCAAAAACCTTTATAATGCTAAACTATGTTATGTAATTCAAGTAGATTGATTAAAACTACGATAAAACCGTATAATTAGAGACACATATAGCCGATTATATTCAAGGTTCAATCAATTTAATTAATTACGTATATTTTTGCTAATAACCCATCTAACGATATACTTACTAGAAAAATAGTCCCTGTTCATGGAAGCTCCTCTGCCAATATTTGGTGTACCTACACCTATAGGTACAGAATTTACCTAAGTAAATTAAAAAAGACTAATTAAATTAGGTCGATAGTTGTCAACAATCCACGAGGTTTTAACTTCAATAGACACCAATCAAAAATAATTTATTCAAAACAAAGCTAAACGCATTTTAATGAGTCCACTATACCGATTGACCTGCAGTGACTTCCAATCGTTAGGCATATTAAACGTCAATTTAATTAACATCAGCCATTTTGAATTACAGAAATAAAATAATCGATATGAATCGATTTGCCTACCTGTGATTTCTTAAATTGAAATTATGTGTAATCTTTAAGCCAACTGACCTATGATCACGATGATTAAAATGAGCAAAAATATGATTCAAATAATTAGCAATTCTATTCTAAACAAAAAACAAGCTATACCTACATACAACATAATAATTTTATTAATTGCCTAATCCTCGACCTTGCCGCGTACACCTTTGTGTAAACTCTAATAACACGATCGCATAACACAACTTCTATTTACACTTTCTCTAACATTACGTTAACGAGGTCGCCGTGTTGTGCACGCAATGTACCCTGCTAAACTCACACGGCAAACTGTCTAGAAAGATTTTCAAAAAAGTAATGAAGTACTGCGTTTTCATTCGACAGCGACCGTACAATCTCGATACTCGCTACACGGCACATTCCATCGACGCTCTAAAATGCAACTTTTCCAAAATGTTTCCAGTATAAACAGCATTTTATTACGTTGGCAACGGTGCGTGAATTTCGAAATGACGTGGTAGAAGCAGCAGCTATCTCATCATCATTGATAATGGTCGGTTTGGCAACGTCGCGTCGCTCACCTGGCGCTACCTGCGCAGTGTCAACAGGGGGGCAAGCGAGCGAGCGAGCGGCAGTCGATCCAACGATCCGACAGACACGCTCGTCCCGAGCTGTCTTTACATTTTTATATCAAATATATTCTACAAATATCAAAGTTAAAGTTATACAGTGACGCGTACTAAGTACTTTAGTGTTATTAAAGGGCGCGAAGTGAAAACTTTAAAATCTGTGGTCGAACACGGTATTCAAATTAGGAACGTTCAACGACACCGTTCAAAAGCTTGATCTTTCCATAGAGTTAGCGACTGGACTCTTTTGATTTGGTGTGGCTATGTGATGTGAGTTAATTCTAGATTTTCACCTACAGCGGAAACAGCTTACGTAGACGGCTAGCGGTAAAACGCCGTCCGCGCCGCACGCTAGTTCTTGTTTCATATTGAGTAACCGTCAGGTTTCTAAAAAGTGAACGAACACACAGCGGAGTATACGTGAATTTTTGGTGGTTCGCCCACTTGTCCCGTTAGAAAGTGTGTGTGACTTGGACTGTTGTTAATGAGTTGTTGAACCGGGAGTGTTGTTGGGAGTGCTATTTGAGGAGGTTGTTGTTGTGAGGTGGTGTGGCAGTGCATGGCGCGATGATCAGCGGGGGCTGGGTGTGCGCTCTGCACGTGCGCACTGCGGGCCTCGGCGGCGCTGCGCTGGGCTCGGACGAGGAGGAGGTCGTGTATCTCGCCTATGTTGTTATTGACGTGCTGACGAATCAGGTAAGCGAACAAACTTATTAAAAAAAAGAAGGACCTTGAACCTTCAATTTTGACAAAAGAACAATTACGGATAGTCCAAACGATAGTAACACAAGAGACTCCGATGAGCATATAAAGTGTTACAAATACAACTTGATATCAGTATAGGAGCGGCGTAAATTGTATAACAGATTAGGTAAACCTTTTGTTGATACAGATACTTATCAACCACAACCAATCCTACAACGTGTAGGTCTATATTCAAACTCATTTTGATCAAATCCGGCAAGTCATCATCACTGTTCCACTTTGCGCGTTGATTCTTGACAACAATTTGTTTAAATATCATGCTGTTTACTCATACTTAATAAGCAAAATTATTCTCTTATAAGTTTACTTTTAATTCCTCCAAAAGTGAAACAAAAATTATGCTAGTCTTTTGTAATGAAGAACACGGAAAGCAAAAACGGATTAGCGACGGCGAAAATTGAGACTTGACAAGATTTCCTAGTATTTTTTTGTGTTCTTTTTCTCTTTATGTATTACCTGAGGTTTTAGTACCTACTTGAAATCATTCAAACAATGTATTGAAGTACGTTTTAACAGTGAGGTACCGCAAGGGACTCTATTGAGCTCAGTTTTTTTTTCAACTTTTGTTAAACTTACTGGAAGTCATAACGATTTAAAACATTTTGACGACGGCAAGATTACGATGGGTTTGCTAGCATGGCAATAAAGATACCTTAAAGACATCAATTTCTCCGAAACAAATATATAGGATTCTAAGGACATTAGAGAACTAGTTATTAAGCTTAAAATATCGCTATATTAAAAGATGGCAGCAAAAACATTTAATATCCAGTTTCTGTAGATCTAAGCACAAATCGATAAAAACCAAGGAATTCCCTATAAAAACGTCAAAAAACCGCATCAAACCAGAAACAAGTTTATCAGGATTCGTGCTGAGCAAATAACATGTAAGTTGGACACATATGAGTATACCAATGGCTATAATTATGTTATCACTATGTGAATACTTTTTTGTTTTAAATGTTACATTTATGGAGACTTCAGTGATTTGGTAATTAACACTCGATGCCTGAAAGGCTGATCATTTATACAATTTAACGAAGTAATAGTAGTAATAGTAAATTTTGTGGCAAATCTATAGCATATAATGTTCCCACTGTTGGGACACAGGCTACCGCTCTCTGTGAGAGGGAGTAGGCCGTAATCCCCACGTGGGCCCTGAGCGGGTTGGTGGATGTCACATGTCTTCGAATTTTACGTTCCAGAACATGCCGGTTTCCTCACGTATTTTCCGTCACCGGTATGTATGTAAGAGAGGTAAAATTTGAGAGTTTAGAGAGAGAGTTTAGTATGTAGGGAGTAATCTTCAGAAGTCATCTTCTTTCACAAATGGGAAGCTTTTTTTTAATGGGAAGGGTTTTGCTGAGAGTCATGGGATATATTTTATGTTAAAACTTGAAATTTCACTCGTATGAAGACGCTTGCAGGAACTAGTTTCGTATAAGCTGTTGTGATTGGTTGGCGACTTGGCGTAAGCCAATCGAATCATTTGCCATGAGATTTGTCATCAGTTTAATATGAAGTCTTCAGTCAGAAACCTAGGCAGGCATTGTTAAACTCTTCTATAATGTTTGACTTCTTCATTATTAAGCGATTGAGCTCAACAATAATAAATTAATTTCTACACATAACCCTCAAATTGTCTTTCATCAATAAGTTTTACTTCTTGCTTTTAAGTTTCTTACCTAGTTTTGTTAATACCTTTGGAGATATTGTTTCTATGTCTTCAGATTCTTTTGCAATATTAATTTCTTATTGTATTCTAAGCCAACATTCTCATTTTAATCCGTAGGACCTCCAGATGAATACTCTTCAATTACACTATTATTATCATTAGGCAATACATGTTTTAGCATTTAGTATCCCAGATCAGAGCAAAGGCTTACCTTTCCTCCTTCCACTTACCCCCAACTTATTCTCTTTTGTGGCTAATCTCTAGAAAATAGTCGAATTCGTCCCGCCATCTTTTGCCGGGCCTGCCAGGCGGCCGTCCATTGCTTTTATTTCTATCATTTATTCTTTAAATGCATCACTTGTGCTAATAAAAAATCCTTCTGTCTTGTTCCAAATCGCGTGTACTTAGTCTTATACTAAAGTTATCACTACCAAGATAAAATACAGATAGAGACAATTGTCACAATCCTCACCCGTTTGATTAGATTTTTTGTTTTATCATTTGTGTTATAGATAATTTCTTGTTTTAATAAAATTTTAACACAATCGGAATTGAGAAGGTAACGATCGACTATTTTAGCATTATTAATAATTATTATGTAAAACTATGGAACTTTTTTGGAAGAGATGCCGCATATGAGGTTCATAATTTGGGATACTTCTAAGTTCTTCTTATCGAAGGTAATATTGGCAGATCAAATTTTCAGTATCGATGTCTAGACTACAGGGCCGTAATTTGAATATTAGTAGTGTAGGGTGACATATTGAAAGATGGTACTAAAGCCATTCAACCGAATTCAGTAACAGTGAGTGCATTCATAAAATTTCAGTCATGGTGGTTCGGAGTTCCCAACTTAGATGGTGCTCTTTCGACAAAATTAGCTTTTGGCGAGGAAATAAGGAACATTTTTCAGCGACATGAGTCCAAAACTAACTGACGCTACCAAATAAATATGCTGGTATATGTATGTATGTAGGTTAGGTAATTCGAATTCCTTTCAACAATGAAATGTAGGTAAACTGAATTGAATGAATTAGTGTGTTCCAAGTAGCTGTTTTCGAAACAATAAACTGAATTGGCAACCACCTGTTACAACATTTTTTAGTTAAGTATTTGGTACCTACACATGAAGTTCGTGGAGATTCTAAACAAAAATAGTCTCGGAATCTCTATAAACACGAACCCGGAAGTGCCTTTCGATTGCATTCAATCAAAGGGTCCACGTCACCCACGTGTTAAGCTCATGCTTGCGCCCACGCATATTCAAAGTAGGTACTAAAGACTGGTTAGCAATGCAAACAAAATAAATAACGAAAAATTGTTTATTCTGGACTGGACCCGCCCCTACTTCGCACGGTTTTTACGCCTTGACAAAACGGTGATTTCTGTAATAAATGTAAGGTCAATATTAATGTATTGTACACATAAACTTTCCGGAATAAATTCTCTAAATGATGGTGAAACCCGCATAAAAATTTGTTTGTAGTTTTAAGAATAATGCGGTCACAAAAGACAGACGAAAAGCGACAGGAAACTGACTGACGTAAGGAAAACAAACTTAGAGAAAAAAAAACTATATTAGTTATACAATATGTAACAAAAACCCTGTTGTTCCTTCTACCCACGTTTTCAGAATCTGTATACATAAGTAATAAAGCATGTCATTTATAAAAACTGTTTAACAAAAATAATTAAAATAAATATTTAATTATGAATATTTGTAATGTTTAACTGATTTTGATTAGATCAAAGAAAGCCGCCAAGCTCGTAGTCTATTGTGCGAAATAAGGATACTTGTAAAATCAGATACTGTTAACATTTTTTTTGAATATGTCGATTTTAATAGTTATTTGATATTGAACTCTCGACTAGCCAATGCTTATTTTTTAAATTATAACTTCGTAAATGTTGTGCTTGTGGGTAAGTGTATACGTCTCTAAAAGGAACAACAGGGTTTTTGTTACATATTGTACAATTTTTAATTATTTTTGTTAAACAGTTTTTATAAATGACTTGCTTTATTACGTATGTATACCGATTCTGAAAACGTGGGTAGAAGGAACAACAGGGTTTTTGTTACATATTGTATATACTCCGTATGCATAATTGTGTATAACTTAACATAGAAAAGTCACACGATTACTCAAGAGATACAACAGCCTACTGACATTCCATTGGAGCAGTCTTGAGAACGGCAATTTATAGTTATAGGTGCATACCTAATATAAGTAAACGGGACAACCTGTCAAGTTACGTAGGTACAGCCTCTCGGACCAAGTTCCAAGAATTCCTGTCATATTACTGACGCTTGATTGACTTTTTACTATGGCAACATTATCGCGGTGCTTACGGAAATTCACGTTATCCATGAGGAAGATGATTGGTAATAGTTTCGTTTCGTAATGTCGATTTCAAAGTTTATTTTGGGTATGGAACTGGGATGAGTTTAGTATTTCTGGTTGGAAGAAGACTATTAAAACACGTTGATTTTATTCGTTATTTTTAACCGACTTCCAAAAGGAGGAGGTTCTCAATTCGTCGGAACCTTTTTTTTTTTTTTATTTTTTTTTTTTTTTTTTATGTATGTTCCCCGATTACTCGAAGATGGCTGGACCGATTTGGAAAATTTTTTTTTTGTTTGAAAGGGTATACTTCCCAGGTGGTCCCATGATCATCAAGTCAGGATCTGATGATGGGATCCTGGAGAAATAGAGAGAACTCTTCAAATTTTATAGGCACACTTGAAGCAATTTGTGTAGTTTTTGGAAGAGTACTTTCTCGCAGTGGTTCCATTTCAATTTGGTGAAGATCTGATGAAGAACTTCGGAGATAGGCAACAGAACTCCTCAATAAATGATAGCAAATGGACAGGGATTGCTGAAATCTCATGTCTGTCAATTGTTTACACCAGTTAATAACATAACATCACGCCGGTACGCTGTGAAGGGGTAAGCACATGTGAACCACTAAAAAGTGAAAAATAAAAATCTTTTTTCAAAAAAAATAAACAACCGACTTCCAAAAAAACACTAAAAAGTGAAAAATAACTTTAATTTCGGAAGGCGGTGACAAAAAATTAAAATACATACCCAAAGTCACCGACTTCCGAAATTAAAGTTATTTTTCACTTTTTAGTGTTTTTTTGGAAGTCGGTTGTTTATTTTTTTTGAAAAAAGATTTTTATTGTACTTATCAAGGTACCCAGGTTCGTTCGAATTTGAAAATAGATAGCTGAAAAGTTCATTTTCCAAGTATCGTGCATACTAATTCAATGACATTTTCTCGGTATTATTTATTGCCATTACAAAAAAGTCTAATCATATTTTCGCCCTGTTTGTAAAAAATCAAGGACCAAACGTACTTGATACTTTTTCTATGTCACTTCGGTGAACAATCAGTCAATTAAAAATTATAATATTTAAATATAAAGTTTCTACGTAATAAAGGTTAGAGAATGCTAACTCATTGTCAACAGAGGGTCGGCAGTAACAATAGTGTTTCTGATTTATATTCCCATTGTAAACTTCGTTTCTATGTCTACAAGATGTAGGTAGTATTTTTCTACTTAAAGTGGTGATTTCTTGTTGTTTATTTGATTTGGTGATACTTGGACTAATAGGTAAAATATTCAAGGCAAGTTTTAGGTAGAAATATTAGGTACCCAATAAGCACCATCTATCAGAAAAAAACTAGCCAATACAGTACGAATGTATTCTAAGATATTAATTATAACGGCGCAGGATAGCTTTTACCAGAAGTGGTTATCGTATTAGTGGTTCAGTAGCAATAATACGATACATACCATCCGGATTATGCCGGAATATAGCATTACGTCGTGTTTGTGGTACTATTACGTACAGCAGCTTCCTTGACATCATCTTCGTCATTAGAAGATAGCCGCCACGCAACCATAGATGCGACGCTCCGCTAGAGTGACTGTCACCAGCTTAGAAAAAAAAACTTCTAGGTATCTATGGTCACCACTTCACCAGCCAGTGTTACTCTTATCCGACCTTTTTCGGTGACTTCAGTATCTTGATACCACTAAACGGCGACACTCGCTGCTCCATCAAGTATTTAAATTAACAGAGACCCTAGTGAGAGTTTCATTTAACCCATCTACACCAAACGCAGTGAGCGCGTTTGGCGCTCCGATTGGTCCGTCACCAATCCAGGGCCAATCGGAACGGCCGCGCCGAACGCGCTCACTGCGTTTGGTGTAGATGGGTTAAATGAAACTCACAACTAGGGCCTCTGATAAGATAAACGGAAATTATCAGAAATTGGTGTAAGACACTAAATCTTGCGTAGCAATAATGATCTCTCTTAATTAATTGCTAATTAATTTTGTATGAACCGGGACAAAAAATATCAATTGTATTTTTGTCAGTAGCTTTTGAGGTTGATAGTGGTCATAAGATGACCAAGAGTGGAATGAGATTTTTGTTAAGTTATTGATATCATTTACTGTCTTTTTGAACTGGTTTCTCAAATTGAATACCCGTTTAGAATTAAATATGGTAGACTGCATGGCACAATAAATCAAGCGCCACGTGCAACCACGTGCAAACGTTTTTACCTTGCTTTAGATTACAATACATATTATAATATATGTATTACGCATAGCAACATATAAGGTAGCTGGCCTGTTTATAAACACTATGGGAACAGATTTTTACCTATTGCATACGTCAGCAGGCTTAGCACGAGAATCATAGACAAGTGTTTTGTCGTCAGAAGAGTAGACAAAAATGACGTTTCCTTATAGACAGTTGACAGTTTTTCACCGAGAAATGTAGACAAGCGATTTCTATTCTACAGTAGAGTAGAAATAAAAAGCGTCATGCTAAGCCTGCAGAAACTTCAGATTAAATTGAACAAACTTCAACATGGGACCAACATCGTAATCGTGAAAACGTAAACAGCTATCCTATACATTTGGGTTGAGTAGGTATTGAAGTTTCCTATGAGACAGCACTCTTATTGCTTATCCATTGCTTTAAATGTCCAAAAACATTGTCTGCTCAACAACGTGAATAACGCAATGAATGTTGTTGAACTGTCAAAATTAAAGCCATTGCTACTGATATTGTGACGCGGTTGATAATTTTTTCACGATGACGATGTTGGTCCTATGGAGAAAGTGGTTCAGTTTGATGTTTTTAAGTTAGTCTAGAATAATCTAGATTAATGCACTTAATTTGTAATTTAAATGAAAAAGTGTTCCAATTTAAATAGTTTCGGTGATGACATTTGCATTTCATATCGTCGCTCGTAACGACGAAATTGTTATTTACGCTTATAAAAATATTAAAGAGTAGCGTTTGCCAGTCGCTGCCGCAGCACAAGCTCGCTCCGCTCGCTCGGCTCGCGCTTGGTTGTTCACTGTTCTAACCTAACCGACCCCATTTGGACAGGATGCCCTGGCTTTTTACTGCGACTAATTTGCCTACCGTCAAGACCGACAAAAAACCTCTAAAAAGTAAAACAGGCCCAGGTTCAATAAGAAGTTGTACTTGGGAACACTTTTCACATGATCAAAGTATCGTTGGGGACGGCTAATGAAAATTGTATCCTTTCTACAATAGCATAGGTACATTCATTATTGCCGGGCCCCGTGTTTGGCGTTTTCATTGACCGTCCCCCCACGCGACGATGCTTTGATCAAAATAACCTCATGTTTAGGTATCGGTGCCCATCACGCTTATGGAGTCCCGCTAGCTTAAGATTTTTGTACACAAGCACAGACTGACGAAAATGATCATCACGTGACTCTCCATCACTAGTCACGAATCGAGTTTCGTCCAATTTTAAGTTTCTCGTTTTTTAATTCTAAACCATCTTACCACCTTTGGCCCCTGCTTACATCACTTTCACATAAGCATAGTACCTAGTATCTTCCTCAAATGCGAAACACGTAATGAAAATTTTAATAAAACTCTCATAGAATTAGAAATCCAAGGATTTTTCCTTTGTAGAATTACAAACAACACGTCAATCGCTATTGACGTAAAGAATTTCTATTAAATACTAATTATTACTATTTAACACACGAAATAAATGGATTGAAGTATTGTGATCACGTTGTGTCAACATGAATATTCCCTGATTACTTATAAACATCAAATACAGAGAAGAATACTTAATTAGTTTTGTCCTTTTCTGGTATTTTAAATTCGATGGTGAGCGACGAAGACAGCAGTATTTTATTTGAATAATTTGTGAATTTGTAATTATTTATTATTGGGCTTACAAACAGACTTGACAGGTTTGATTTATGATCTAGGATTTCTCAATTCATCTTTACAAACCAAGACCCTCCGTACCTCGGAAAACACGTTAAGCCGTTGGTCCCGGCTGTCATTCGTGGATCTTTGACAGTCGTTACGGGTCGTCAAAAGCCCGAAAGTCTTGTTTTACCAAACCTCCACAACCCCATAGGCAGTCGTTCCATGTAAAATGCTGGTATTCAGCTGCATCCGGTTAGACTGGAAGCCGACTCCAACATATTTGGGAAAAGGCTTGCCAGATCAGTAGCGAAAGTATCATATAACACGATTCCTACCGGCTTCCCTTCGGGGATTTGCATCAGCAACTCTATGGCTATAAAAAAATGGCACGTCAATAGTGGCTACTATTCTCAAAAAATATAGTTATACTGCATGTATTTAATTCACCATAACATTCAAACAACAAAAACGGTTATTTTTAGCTTTGTATTACAACAACAACAAAAAAATACCCGGCCCCAAAACGTCATAACCGGGATCTAAAAATTCATATTATAGCAATCCCGTAATGATGTCACTTTAAGTCAAATGGCACTGCTTGTTAAGGACGAGAGCAAGCCGCTCTATAACGGGTTATGCACAGACAGATATAGAAAAACGCGTCAGCGAGAAAGAGATGGAGAAATGTTGCATAATTTATTTGGTTTTCAGCTGTTCAATTTTATTGTATTTAATTCTTTACATTCTTCTATTAATTTTAGAATGATAGTAAGTATTCTTTATTGATAAGTCAGTAAGTTAAAGCCGACTTCGCTTCGGCTTCCCTCTTAGAAAAATTTACACCTCGCTGCTGGTAGATGATAAAGATATAGATGAGGCCTTTGCCCCGAAGCGACACAAGCTTGTTTTATTGTTATAATATTCCATATTAGTTCACCGTTGATTTCAATGATGATTCCGCTTGTATTATCCTTTAAAGTAGCTTCTTAACACCTACAGAAAATGACGTGTTTTTCTATATCCAGTCCAAATCACACGGCACTGCCAGATCGCAATTAACATTAAAAAAATTTAACTAAACATGGAACTATTTTTTTAAATTTTATTATTATTAAATGGGCCAGCTCTTGACCTCGATCACGCCTGATGGAAAGCGATTGATGAGATCTATGATGGATCGAGCATGCCCAGAAGATGCCTGTTCACTCTTGTTTTGAAGGTAGACTTGGTTTGGAACATAACTGGTGAAATGTGCTTGTACCTATTATAGGTACACCTCTGTCTAACCCTTCGCAAAAAACAGTGGTGCCCCGGGAGTGCCGACAGAAGTGAAAACTTGAACAATTACGTATGTATTTTTTGAACACGCGTTCTGTCGCGAGTTCAATTGTTTTTCCCATCTCAATAAAGCCCAACGCGCCTAAAGAAGTTTTCACTTCAACAACGGGTGATGTTATGACGTATGTGTTTTTAACCAAACTATGACTTAAGTAGTATTTGTATAAAAAACTTGCTGCTGCTCGTTGATTCGCCCGCTTAGATGTCCGAAATGATCCAATAGGAACATGCTGTCTGCCAGTGAAAGTCCAGTTAAAATCAGTCCAATCGTTTTGGAGATTAGCCGGAACAAGCAGATACACAGACAAAATTGTTTTTTTGTTGTTATAAGTACCGTGTATGCTTTCTTAAGCATACACAATAAAAATCTGTAATTTTAACATTACAAACAGACGCAGCCCGCGAAATTAAAATAAATAATAGTTTAAAAAACGAAAAAACACGCTTTAAGAGCCAAACTAAAAAAGTAGAAAATAATTGAATTCTATTAAAAATCGTGGGGTGCTTTTTGACGATTTTTTTAGTAAGTTAATATCAAGCACTCCACGCTTTTTAATACAATTGCATAAATAATTTGCTACTTTTTTAGATTGGTTTTTAAAGCGTGTTTTTTTAGTTTTTTTAAACCATGATTTATTTAATTATTTTCTATTTCAATTTTTTAGTACTGCTAATTGCAAAAGCGTGACTTTTTCTATTTTTTTATTATTATTGAATTGTCATAGGTCCTCGATAAGTCTACAAAGTTTAAATGAAATCTGACCGTTTGAAGTGGATCAAAAGCAAGTCCAATGGCGTCGGTTACAAATAAACAAACATGCTTACAAACAAACATATAGGTGAAGCTAATAAAAGCGTGTCAATTTTAATGATTAAATTCATCAATACAACACTCTATCCCATTGAATGCCTGTTTCATGTAATATACTCCGCCACTGCATAATTTTTGTGTGAATAATAATGTGTGTGTGGTGATATCGCCATTAATTCTTGTAATAAACATGTTTACAAACGTCTTGGCACCACGTATGTAAAGTTTGAAAGTGGTCCACATTACTTACCCGACTTTGGCAACGAAAAGGAGGGTAATGGGTTTTACGCATCTGTATGTCTGTCCTGCAAACTGTTACTATGACCTAATATAAATGATTTTTTTTTTAGATTAATTGATATGTAGCTGGTGGGAATACGACTAATTTAAATTGTGGAAGAAGAGGCCGATCGAAGGTTAAGCTACGCTTGATGCGGTCGGTTCGTGGATGGGAGACCATTACATATCGAGACCCCTCCGTGCGTCGGAAAGCACGATAAGCTGTTGGTCCCGGCTGTCATTCGTAGATCTTTGACAATCACGGGTTAATCTGAAACCCAAAATGTTAGATAACCAGTCACACGAAAGGGTACCGTGTCACCCAGGGCTTGTGGAGATCAGATAGGCAGTCGCTCCATGTAAAATACTTGAATTCAGCTGCATCCAGTTAAACTAGAAGCCGGCCACAACATGTTCTAGAAAAAGGCAGAAGATGATGACGTAGAAGGGTCTATGCGTTTCAGTGAGACATCATTTGAATCATTTCTAACTGAAAATCGACTTTAATTTACATAACATAAGATAACATCTTGCCTTGTTTCCCGAAGGGACGGGCAGAGGTGTAACTAAAGAACACCAACATATCGCCAGTAGGCTCAGCACGAGCACCAATTTGTCGACGGAAGAATATACATGACTATTAACTAAATGATGTACAATAGGAGAAGATAGCTATGTTCTTCTATTAATTATCACAGTTATGCGTTCTAAACGAATCATGATTTTGTAAATAACCGTATATTACTTTGTGGCCGTCGAGTAGAATGTTTGTTGTCAGTGGGATTTTGACAGTTTGGGCAGAAATATTCTTCTGAAATAGTCTACATAAAAAACGTTAGAAACGAAAGACAAAATGTAAGATTGTAGAAGGATATCTACAGTGCGATGTCAAAATTGAGAAACGAAATGTGACTTTGACTTTTTAGTGGTTCACATGTGCTTACCCCTTCACAGCGTACCGGCGTGATGTTATATTATGAACTGGTGTAAACAATAGACGACATGAGATTTCAGCAATCCCAGTCCATTTGCTATCATTTATTGAGGAGTTCCGTTGCCTATCTCCAAAGTTCTACATCAGATCTTCACCAAATTGAAATGGAACCACTCCTACAAAGTACTCTTCCAAAAACTACCCAAATCGTTTCAAGTGTGCCTATAAAATTTGAAGAGTTCTCTCGATTTCTCCAGAGTCCCATCATTAGATCCTGCCTTGATGATCATGGGACCACCTGGGAAGTATACCCTTTCAAACAAAAAAAAAATCCAAATCGGTCCAACCATCTTCGAGTAATCGGTGTACATAAATTTAAAAAATACCAATCGGATTGAGAACGTCCTGATTTTTTAAGTCGGTTAAAAAGCACTGTCTATTCTTCGTAGAAATAGAAAGCGTCATGCTAAGCCTGCAGGTATGTAATAGAGGGCTCGCCACCAATCGGCCACAAATGAGACATTTCCGCTAGAAAAACCCAAAAACACTTTGCCTGAACTCAAACTCAAAGCATTTATTTCAATTAAACCATTTACAGGCACTTTTGAATTGTCAAAAAGTCGATCAGTTGGAAAGTTGAAGCTAGTTGCCCATTCCAAAACGTAGATCTTTATGGAGAAGAACGGGCAAGAAACTCCACGGACACTCTTTTAAAATCAAGTTGAATATTACAAAATCTTGAGAACATTATTCTTGTTGCTTCTGTATGTGAGAAAAATGTAAAAAAAAAATCTATAAACAATTCTAAATACAAGATAAAAATAAGCTCTGGAAGTTAGGAGATGACCAGTCTCAACCGACAGCGCCCGTTCACGAACATGACGCGTGGATCAGCACCATCCAGCTCAACCATTTTGTAGGGAACTGAATGATCCAACACACGCGCACGCGCACGCGCACCTAGAAATCGAACCCAAGACCTCGTGCTCAGTGGTTCCGCTCGCGACCACTAGACCAACGAGACAGACTGTCTTCTTTAATTTACTTTACTGCATTGCAAAATATTTATTTATTTATCTATTTATATATACTTTATTGTACACCACAAAAAATACACAACAAAAAACAAAGTACACTACAAAATATACAATGGGCGGCCTTATCGCTTTCCGCGATCTCTTCCAGGCAACCTTGGCATGGACAGTGATTGGTCTGGACATAAAATGGGGATGTTGTTGGCGCAAATAATAAAAATACAAAATGTAAATAAAAAAAAATGCAAAAATGCAAACATGTCATCTCTATAGGGATAATTATAAGCCACAAGGTTCGTCGTTCGTCTGCGGCCCACAGACTACTAATTAGCATGGCAACACTAACCATAGACCAATAGATAATGTTTTACACGTGTAGGTATTAATTTTCTATTGCCATAGAAGCTTAAATACCTACATGGCACCTACCAACTAGTTGGACGTAAAAATATCGCGGTGGGATTTCATCGCGCACTGGATTCTGAACTCTCGGTGTCGAATCGAGCATTGAGAATCCAACAGAGTGCATCTCAGCACGTCGAAAAACACAGTGTTCGATTTTGAACTCTCTGCGCTAAGCACTGCCTTGAAGATCCAGTGCGCGAAAATATCGTAGATTATGAGGAGGTATTAATTTTCGATTGCCATAGAAGCCTAAATACATGGTACATAATGTACCTACTAGTTATTTATGTCCTTATATGTAGTCAGTGGCGTAACAAGGGTGGGGCAGGGACCCCTATCGAAGGGGAGCGCAAAAAGTCACCAATTATTAAATAAAATAAAAAATCATCAATACACCATTTCATACTGTTAAGAAATCTGAAGAGCTACTTGGAATATATTGTACGGGGATGAAAGATTATTTCCAAACCTGCCTAAGTATTTCTATTCAAATTCTCTAGAAATTGCAGTATTGCAAGCGATTTTTTAGCAATTTGAAATTAATACCTTCGTTATTGAAGGCAAGGAATTGGTCAAGAAAGGTTGGACCGAGAAGATAATTATTTACGAAGGGGCGCAAATGTGATGTGTGCCTGAGGCAACATTTTCTATTGGTAGGTACACCCCTGTATTTAGTATGGCCACGCAATTGCCCGATTGTACGAATTCGTCGAAGATTGGCACAGAACAGAACGAACATAGTTAACATAACATCACTCCTGTAATTCCAAGAAGGGTTAGTACGAGGTATACCTTAGCATGTACCTACATATTTAGCCAGTTATGTTTCGGTCCCATGTAATGGGGGCGAGCCTATTGCAATCAACCGAACACAAAACCAGTCTGGTCCCTGCAGCCAGGTTGGAACTAAGAAATTCCTGATGGAAAAAATCCAATAACACTTTGCTCGATCTGGGAACCGAACGCAGGATCGCATGCTGATCAGAAGCAGAAGCGCTTGCGACCACAAGACCAACGAGGAAATATTGGTCCAAAATAGATACTTGCAATCTTCTTTGCACAGCAGCAGAATTATTTTAGAATGCAAAATCATCCAAGCTACTTCAGCTACTAGGGCTATGTGCGACAATTTTTGTTTTTAAATTTGAAAAAAGACAGTCCAAGAGACGCCAATTCGATTTTCAAACTTGTGTGTATCCAAAAAGAGATTTGAAAAAATATGCCTCGTTTACAGTTTATTATAACTGTACTGTCGATGTAGTCCCGTTCCTTACTTTATCCGGCCTATCTGCACTGGCAATCATGATGCCTGATTGTGGCAGATACCATCGGATACCGGGAACTCTCATAATAAATTGTGAGTTTTTGCAACTTTGCAAAGAAACTGTTTGCAAACATTGCCGGAGGTGTATAGTAATAAAAAACGTATAAGTAGGTATAACTTTACCGTAGCAGGCTAAGAAAACACTTCGTTCAACGTTTTACAAATAAAAATAATAAGTAAGTATAAGCTAGTCACCTAACATGGACCATGGACATAACGATTTTCATACAGATTAAATATACTAAGCCGTTTTCTGTGTAAGAAAACACTGCAAGTACGAGTAAGTAACTCAGCCGATGCACTGTATGCTTTTCATTGCGAGACCTTAGAAACAAAGCACCGAGTACAGTTAAACTCAACTATGTAGTTAGTAAACACTGCACTCTGCTTATTTACTCGCGCTAGTCATTGAATAGTGACGAACGCGACTCGTTTTGTTTTCTATTTTCAAATAAATTCTAAAATAGAATAAGTTAATTTAATATAATAATTTTACTTTGATTCGCGGTATGACTGATCAAAACTTCCATTTTATATAAAATCGCTAATTGCGTAAAACGAAACGCAACATGGTAGTTTTTTTTTTCTAGGTTAGCAATACTGAAGAACTGTTAAATCCTTGCCTGAGGCACGCTGGGAATTCACTAACAATTTTAATTATTTTTCCTGTTGGCAAATTTTAATTTTATTAACTGTATTGGCGGTTATAATATTGAGGTTTGTAATGCAGAAATAAAATAGGGGGTATCAAAGTAACCCTACATCCTACGTCTAACTTTGATCAGTCAGTTGTTATTTTTTTTCTCAAAATAAAACAATATTTTGCACTTATTATTACAGGAATCGAGAGTAAAAAAACGGAACCCTTATGGATTCGTCATGTCTGTCTATCTGTCTGTTCGTACGTATGTCACAGCCACTTTTTTCCGAAACTATAAGAACTATGCTGTTGAAACTTGGTAAGTAGATGTATTCTGTGAACCGCATTAAGATTTTCACATAAAAATAGAAAAAAAAAACAATACATTTTGGGGTTCCCCATACTTAGAACTGAAACTCAACATTTTTTTTTTCATCAAACCATACGTGTGGGGTATCTATGGATAGGTCTTCAAAAATGATATTGAGGTTTCTGATATCATTTTTTTCTAAACTGAATAGTTTGCGCGAGGGACACTTCCAAAGTGGTAAAATGTGTGTCCCCCTACCCCTGTAACTTCTAAAATAAGAGAATGATAAAACTAAAAAAAATATATGATGTACCTACATTATCATGTAAACTTCCACCGAAAATTGGTTTGAACGAGATCTAGTTAGTAGTTTTTTTTTAATACGTCATAAATCGTAAACCGCAATTTACCTATAATTTAATGAACTCAAATATAAAAATATAAAAAAAAAACATTCAATTTCATAAACATAAACCTTATGCATAAACCCTAAACCATTATTTTCTAATAATAAATCTGTGCCTAAGTAAATAATAATTATAATTCGCGCGTTACTTGCTGCTACGGAACCCTTCATGGGCGAGTCCGACTTGCACTTGGCCGCTTTTTTGTATATTGTTCAAAGTTCAATACTGATTAAAGTAACCCCGGTTTATCGTAGTCAGTCCGACAAACCGTCATGAAATTAAATTAACATTTAGGAAATTAAGAAGGATTGAACAGTTGAAGAAAAATTAGAAAAGTTGATATTTGTAAAAAATCCTAAGTATGTTCATTAAAAAAAAATGTTATTGTGGTGCGAAGAAGTCACACTGATATTTATAATCATTATATTTACAATCATTATATTTATAATCATCATATTTATAATCATCATATTTATAATCATTATATTTATTATCATTATATTTATAATCATCATATTTATAATCATTATATTTATAATCATTATATTTATAATCATTATGTTTATAATCATTATATTTATAATCATTATATTTATAATCATTATGTTTATAATCATTATATTTATAATCATTATATTTATAAGCCCTTGTTGTCCTGCTACAGGGCAAGGCTTCCCTTTCCTCTTCACATTTTTCCCTGCTGCGAGTGGGTAGCCCATGAAATACAAATTTTCTTAAGTTTTTTTGCAATTTGCCGGACAGTGTCAGGTGTATCCCCAGTGCCATCTGTTTCTAGGCCTGTCGCAGCTATGTGCATGTTGCTGCTCGAACATGCTGGACAGATGTCGCCAGTACACGAAATTAAAAAAAATCGTACCAAAGACAAACCATATTTCTGAGTAAGTAATGACCATAGAGGAGAGTAATGTAAGAACTAACCCAGACAAAAAAAAAACTTAGACTCAAAGAAAATAAACTAATAGAGCCAAATGAAATAAACGTCAAATAATTTTAAAATCTCGTTCTAAAGTCAGTTAATAAGACTTGAGTACAATTTAATGAGATGATTTTAATTACAGTGTAGTGTTTGTGATCAAGAAGCGTGACGCTATTAGATTATGAGCTGTTTGAATCGAGGAGCCACTCCTAACAAATGGAGGTGGATTATTATTAATGTTAGAGGTTGGAAGGTGATTTTTATATTTTCTATCTATAAACTAAGTAACATAACTAACGCAAGAACTGCGGGGTCTCTTCATTTCTAATTAGATCACTTAGGGAAACTCCAAGTCTCTCATTTCCATCACCATAGGAGCAGTAAATCTCGGAAGCAATACACTCATAGCAAAAGTGCAAGCGTGTTACGCCAACAGGGTTCTAATATGGAAGTTAATAGTTGATAAAACTGCGGATACCGTCACGCCCGGACTCCTTACTGGCTAGGGGAAATAAAATCACTGTCAATATCCGTTCAAATACTTGTATCGAAGTCAAGTTGTATTCCTGTTTCATCATTATTTATTTATTGTACCGCTTTAATGTACACCAGAAAATACATAACGAAAAAATACATCTATACGTCTATACATCTAGACAGATAATCTATACAGATAAATAAAATCGGAATAATAGTAAAAAAGCGGTTATTTTAATATTACAAACAGACACGTTTGTAATATTTTAATATTACAAACGTGTCTGTTTGTGAAAAGCGGTTATTTTAATAACCGCTTTTTTACTAAATGCATATGGATGTATACACGGTACATATACCAAAATAACATTTTTTTACAATTTCTGTCTGTCTGTCTGTTTGTTCCGGCTAATCTCTGAAAAGGCTGGACCGATTTGGACAGGACTTTCACTGGCAGATAGGTGTTGTAATAAGGAGTAACTTAGGCTACTTTCATTTTAGAAATCTTATTATTAATTGATACTTTTTTGTTAAATTTCACGTCGACGAAGTCGCGGGCACAGCTAGGTTAACACTAAAAACATACAAAATAAACATAAAATGGCTCTTCCAGGCAACCTAGGAATGGATAGTGATTGCGTCCTCATATTTTCTCTAATTATAAAACCTAGTTACCTATTATTGTAATTTTTTGACATCAGATTGACGGCTCAAGCTCATCATACAAAACACTATCAAAACGAAGGTGTCAAAGCTTAAAAACGTGTTGTCAATAGTAGATAGTGTGTACAAGTGTACACAGATAATGTTATCGCACAATCATCTGACCTGTGATAACATATCGCTGTTTTAATGTCCGCTAAATATGACAGGTTTGTGAAAAATTTTTGTTTACTGGTAATACATAATATGTATTAGCAGTAAACAAAAATTTTCTAAATCCACTATGCGACATATTATGTCGCATAGTGGATTTAGATACTCCTTTGAAATCTTCCACTTAAGAGTATTTTAATTACAAATAACAAACAGCCGCACAGGTCGCAAGGATTGAATGTTAAACTGCGCTTGCTGCGGTCGTTTCGTGGTGGTGACCATCTTTTACATATTATCGAGACCCCTACGGGCCTCGGAAAGCATGATACACCGATGGTCCAAAATGTCAAGCGAAATAGCTTCCACTGTTAAACGTAATTCACTTATACAGTTTTAAAGAACGAATGTGCAAAAATATTTTTTTCAAACAATATGGGACAAAGTATCGGTCATTGCGATAGCCCTTATGCTATCTTACTATGCAGTGCCTTAAAAGTAGTAACTATTGTTTCAACCATTGACGAAGAATCATGGTTCTGTTTAAAAACCCCAGCTGCTTCCGAAGCTGCATTGCTTAATCTAGTAGAGTGTAATTTTGCGTACTAGACGGTGTCGTACGCTTTTCGTAAATGTAAATGAAATGGAAGGTAAATCCTTACGTGACCTTCGTAATTAATTCGTAATAAATGGTGTTAAAGCTACCAGCTTTAACCAACAAAAAACTATTTATAGCTGTGTACTACATGTCATGTTTATTTACTCACGGTGTTTATTTTTTTTTCATATTTTGTTTATATTGCATGCTAGAAGTTGCCAAGATTAGAATAATTTTAAAGAAAAAACATGTATCGCTAATTGGTGATATCATGGCAATTTAACATATTATGTGGAGGAAACCAGCACTAAGTAACAACTGCTACAAAAACAAATCTTATTACTTGAAAGAAATATTAAAATTGAAGATAGAAATTGACCTAAAAGGTAACGAACAGAGTAATCGAAGATCATGGCGAAAATTTCTATATCTATAATAATCATCTGTCTAGCCTTTTCTCAGCTATGTTGGGGTCAGCTTCCCGTCCAAACGGATGCAGCCGAATACGAGTATTTTACATGGAGTGACTGCCTATCTGACCTCCACAACCCAGTTACTGGGTAATACGATACCCCTTTGTAAAGTCTTACAAAGGGGTATCGGTTGTCAGACTTTCGGGCTTCTGACTACCCGTGACGACTGTCAAAGATGCACAAATGACAGCCGGGACCAACGGCTTAACGTGCTTTCCGAGGCATGGAGGGGTCTTGGTATGTAAAGATGGTCACCCATCCACGGACCAACCGCGGCAAGCGTAGCTTAACCTGATCGATCGACCCGTGCAGCTATTGTTACTTAGCCACAAGCCTATATCTATCTGAAACAAAATGAACACAACATCACGCCTGCTTCTACGAAGAGTAGGGCAGAGGTGCATCAATAGTACACCCACATTTCGCCAGTTATATTTAAGTCCTGTGTTATAGGGAGTCAGCCTATTACCATCAAGAGGGTATAATTGACTGCAAAATAAAAGCTAATAAAGTAGATATTTTTGTAGACCTTGTTTACAAAAAGATTTAACTACTATAGATTTAACTCTGTAGAACAATTGTAACGAAAAGATTTTATTCCAGACTTGAATTAAATTAGGTGGATCTATATAATCATAATCAAAAACGTCACCATTCCAGTTAGAAAATAATCTTTTGCAACACGTTCTTAATAATCTATGAGATGAATACTACCAATTATGGCTTAATGCCCGACAAGATGCCTTAAATGGCTAAAAAAGATTAACAAGTTGATAACTTGTATAGCATCTATGATCAAGTGCGATTAATTTGTCAATAGTTCTATAATATAACTACCTAAAAAGGGTGGCAGCGAAATCAACGCGCAAACTGTAACCATGAATTCAGCATTAGCATCATAAGGGGAACCTAGTCGCGAGCTCGGAACTCACAGGTGGGCCTGGCTAAAAAGCACGCTGTCTCACTAGGGCCTCAAGTCTGCTATTACAATAGTGTCAGAATAGTCTATCATTGATTTCATAATTGTTGATTTTGACAAGTTTGGTAATCTAATAATATAATGGCGTCATTTTGACTTTCCAATGGTCAGCCACTGAAGCTCCATTGAAAAAAACGGCATGTATTTGTAATCTCGTACATAATGACAAATGAATGACTGACATAAGCGGTAATCTGCTAAAATTTGATATCTATAAATAATATGTAAAAATATATATATAAATGAAATCGGGCATGAATAAATGTTCATATTTGGAAGTAGTTTTTGGAAAATCATTTCTACTAACGGGTTTTATAATAATGGCAATACGACAATGCCATTAAAACACAATTAATTACGAGACCATTGACCGACCAATGATCGACCATTATGATTTTAGCAGATTACGAACTTTTAGCAAAATGGCAATGGGATCGTGTTGGAATGACGAATCTATATAAATAGCAGACTTGGGCCCAGGCATCGTGTTCGACAGAGGTAGTATCAGTGATGAGCAGTTAGAAGCTAGTCTACACGCACAACGTTATTGAATGAGATGCAGGATCATTTATAGTACAACAACGCGTTAAAATTTAAGAACAGTCCTTCGGAAGATCGGGTATTATGAAAAAACCACTGCTTATATCAATGACCAATAAAGTTTATTGTACTTTTTGATATTTGAGCTTTGTCGGTACCATTGGTTTTTCAGATTTTACACTTCTTTTATTACATAAACACGCTCAAAATTAGGTTAAATTAGCAAGAAAAACGATTCTTTGTTGGCTCTTAACTTTTTAATGGCTTTTTATTTTAGTATTCTGTTTCCGTACAGACAATATTAATAATGAGACAAAACCATACCATGTTTAATTTTTGATGTACTCGTACATTGTCGAACAGTGGAGTTAATACACCCCCGAAGTTTATATGGGAAAAATGTGAACTATCTTGAATTCATGGTTACAGTTTGCACGTGTTGTTATGATTCTAGACTTTAGCTTAGAAAATTTACGTCGGTTATAAAAAAATGCTGTTTCATAGAGAAGTGTAAAACCTAAGCGGCCAAAATGTGTGGAAAGGCAATTTAAAAAAAAACAATTACCGATAAAGAATTTCAACGTTATTACGGTCTAGAATCATTCATGGTTACAGTTTGCGTACTGGTTAAAATTTTATATTGTACACCTATAACGTTAGCCCGCCAGCTACAACAGCGATCGGAGGATCCACCGTTTTTACGGAGGATGAGTGAAGTTTACACCCTGTCCCTCATATCTGTATAGTATCAAAGTCTGTTTACATACGTTATTTTTGGCAAGGTTTCGCAGAATTTTAGATTTTAAGTATAGGTAGGTACGATTAGATTAGTGTCCATGATCGACTATCCTTATTTAGATTTGAATTCGCGAAGTCATTCTGATTCAGAATGCAAAGTTCAATTTTTCTATGTACCGTACAGCTTACCGTGATTCATTTCAGCCACTGTCATTATTTAAATAATGCAGTAGCTGCAGTTAAATAATTAAAAGTGTAGGTCGGTACAAAACCATAATATTGCGTAACACTCAATCAGAATCTGAATAATTTTGAAGAAAATGGCTAATCCATTGCTTCATATGTTGGAAAAATTTGTCTGCTTAGCAATGTAAATGAATCAATGAATGCTGTTGAACTGTCAACACTTTGATCTTGAGTTGATTCTGAGTTCTAATTAATGGTCATTGGCGTTCATTCCATACTAACATAATATTCCAAATATTTTGTTACCATGTATATCTTGCCACTCCATACCTGTTTGGTTGTGGTGTTTTGACCACGTGACCGCATTTCCTCCCTCCACTGAAGCACAAATTTACTATGCATCTGAAGCAAGTACCATTTGTAGTATAATACTTGGCAGAAAATTAAAATGATATCAATAATCAAGAATCTTGCGTCAGATTATGATTAATTAAATAACTCGTTATCAATAATTAATTAAGTAGCAGATTATAATCTTTAGGTCAAAATGGAAGCTCTCTGAAGTCTGAAACAGTCTTCGCTATCGGATTTATTTTTAGTCGGGTATCACAATATTATTATTATACCTAAAATAATATTAACATATTTAAAAATAATCAGATGATTGCTTTACCTGGCAACATCCGTGTACCTAACCATAAACAATTCTTTTTTTTTAAATGGTTGCTATATTCCCACTGTTGCCAACATCAAGAAACAATGTTGTTTTTTCAAAAAGCATGCACAAATAAGTAGGTAATAAATTATAATAATTATGAATGATGGTGCATTTAAATGATTTTGATAATCAACCTTCATTTCGTTATCAGATAAATATCTTTTCGCTCCATGATTGCATTCGACGACCCATGATATTGTTATGTGAATTTCAAACTATTCAAACGTATTTTTTTGTACTAATTTTAAAGGAAGTCATGTTTAAATAATATGACTGTATATTATTCGTTTTGCTGAATTAAAATAATTGCTCGGAGTATCAATTCTGATGGTGTTTCCGGGGTTAGTAGGTATTATGTTAATCACTAGGGAAATAAAATACATAGATTGTATTTAATTGTAGGTGAACTGCCTGCCTCATTGGGCTAGTGGTCAGAAGCACCACTGCTGATCACGAGGTCCTGTATTCGATTCCCAGGTCGGGAAAAGTTTTATTAAGTTTATCCATCAGGAATTTCTCTGTAGCAGTTCGAAGGCTGGATTTGAGGCTCAGTGGATGGCAATAGGCTCGGCCCCTATTACATGGGACATAACTGGTGAAATATGGGTGTACAGATAGCTTTCGAGGAATGCAGGTCTGAAATTCTATTGTATTTTAACAAATAACAGCCTTTTTTTTTATTACAGCTAGATTTACCAAGTTATCTAATGAGATATAGTGACACATATTCAAGAATTTATAACCTATCCTAATCAGTTTAGTTGGCAAACGACAAAACGTTGATTAGCTACAGACTTTATCTTTACAACTGAACAGATAGTGAATTATACGACTTCAGTGCAGAGGAGACAAATTAAATTATAATGTAGAATCGGTTTTTGACGTCACAGTAGTGTTGCCTGTTAAATTTCATCATCATCTATCACGCTTTTTCGCAAATATGTTGGGGTAGGCTTCCAGTCTACCTACCAGATGCAGCTGAAAAACCAAATGTTACATGAAGCGACTGATCATCTGATGTCTACAGCCTAGATACTGGGTAACACCGTAGCCTGATACCTCTTGTAATGCTAATTCGGTACAGTCATTCTCCTCCCTAAACATTTATAATGTATTGTTTTCTCTCGCTTTATCTCATACGTTGCAAATGAAATCGAAAAAAAGACGGATGAAAATATACTGTCACAAGTCTACAAAATGGCCGAACGCTGAATAAGCATGCAGGTGGCAGACTACGTTCGAAATCGTTAATCTTAAAAAAAAAACTTATTTATTCAACCAAGTGTAATAACATGGCAATAATATCAACAATATTACTGAGGAATATATTATTAAATTACAAAGTCGTGAAGCTACATTATTATGTTGTTTCGTTAAAACGTGAATATCGTAATTATTATCCAATCTGTGGCAAAAACATTGCGGTCTGGATTCGCGCCATTCGACGCCGCCATATTGTTTGTGATTTTGTTGTTTTTAATTTACTTGTACTATGATTAGGATATTGGTTGGTTTTTGTAGTGATGTACAATGGGTATACCTCATTGCCTCTGCCTAACACTTAAAGGATTACAGGCGTGATGTAATTATGTAGTCACAGCCTCTTTTAAAGTCCAGACATAAGTAATAGTGTCGAAATCGAGTCCTACAGTCAGTTTTAGTTTCTGAACTTTTCAATGACAATGAACCAATTTGATTGAACATAAGACTTGTGATTTCTCAAATGACTTCAAAATCCTAATTAATACCTTTATATTGATTTTGGGTACCTATGAACATTGACTTACGTGCTACATCCGTTACATTTTAATTTGGTGTAGTTTTATGCGCCAGCGTCGATGGAACCAGTAAGTTACTGCCTTGACCTAGTTGGCCGCTTGTCTCAAAAGACCTCGCAGCCAAAAAGCTGATATCTTTCTTTTACCATAAAACCACATTAATTATTATAATCATCTGTCAATAATATTGGGAAATAATATCCTGAAAAGGCCTGCAGCATAAATGCGTTAGGTACTACACATTTTCGGCAAACGATTCAGACTAGTTTGCAGTACCTATTTGTAGTAGTTCCTTTAAGATAAGAATATTTAAAATAAGAACAAAACGCTTAAACGAAAAAGATTTGGCAAGAAATTGATGACATCTCTATTTATATTTGGCAGAATTGGAATCATTTTTATTACACAATTCCAATCATGGCATGCGAACGGAGATTGCGTAATTCTGATTGCTGGATTTCCTTTTCGTACTTTTGAACCTGCACCCTAATTGCGTAGGTAAACACAGTATCAATCACATCATTTTGAAGGATGTTGCTAAGCCATTCCTACTGATACTCCAATTACTCCGTAGATCGTTATTTGTTGAAAAATGACCAAAACTTCAGAAATATGTAAGGTTCTTCAGAACCCAAGTAATTTTTTTAGATATTTTACATTTTCCCAACTATGTTAGAGTCGGCTTATAGTCCAACCGTATTCAGCTGAATGCCAGAATTTTACATGGAGCGACTGCCTATCTAACATCCACAACGACTTCTGGAACTTTTGTCGATTTACAGAAAAATAACTTTATACTTATTATTTTTTACATTCTCTGCAAATGAATGTAAATTATATTCTATAATTATAATATAAATTCTAATCTATAATTTAACATTCAATTTCGTTGCTTCTTCCAAATTCAAAGCCTACCGTGTAATATTATCATTATAAAAGAAATCAGTGTTGAAGGCATCCGTGGATATTCTTTTGTTTATTTGGCTTGAAAGCCTCGTTATCGTATTTAATGTAGCTATGTGTATGTAAATTATGATATCTGATACGATATCAATGTTATCATTATTATCTTCGATTAATACGTTTAGTGCCTAATTTGTCTAGAGCACTGTGCCACTATTTTAATAGGTCTTAAATACCCATAATACATTGCCTGTTCTATGGATGTCAACAACCTCTCCATTGCTTAACGAAGCAGTTGGTCCCGCCTGTCATTCGTAAATCTTTGACAGTCGTTATGGTAGTCGTGTGATAGTCAGAAGCCCAAAATTCTGTCAATCAGTCTTACCAAGGGGTCTCGTGTTCCTCAGTCATTGGGTTTTGGAGTTCAGATAGGCAGTAGCTTCATGTAAAATACTGGTATTCAACTGGATCCGGTTAGACTGAAAGCCGACCACAGAGTAGTTGCAGATTGATTGAATACTAGCTTGTGCCCGCGGCTCCGCCCACGTGGATGTCGGTTATCGTGTAAAGAAGTTCCTTCTCCATATATTCCAGGCCATCTCTGCCAATTTCATGACGATCGGTACAGCGGTTTAGGCGTGAAACAGACAAAGTTACTTTCGCATTTATAATATTAGTAGATAGGGATTAATTTGTACGGATTGATCAACAGTCCTTAGAGCATAAAATTAGGTACCTAAAATCTGATAGCCAAATTCAACATACTAAAAAAGAAAAGAAGCAATCAAAATCTATTCCGAGCTTAACAACAAAAATTCATCGCCTAAGTTTTTATTAAAGTGCAAAAACACAAGTTTCATCTTTTTCGCGCTAAAAGCTCCCGTAGCTCGTCTACGCGGATCTGTTTTTTCAATGGTTTGTTTATTTTTAAGAATGTTTGAGCAAAAACGTGTTGTTTTAATTCGAAGCCGCCGAGATTCGGGTAATTTTATTCGAATTTCTGGCTTTTGGCGCGTAGGTTTGTCATTGTCAATGTGAAGATGAGATTCAGTGTTACCAGACTATTTATTCGATTTAAGGATTTTTCGAAGTTCTTACAAATTTAGTGTTTATCTTATTTATTTTGACTATTAGCACAATGTCATTGAAGGGAGTGAGGGATTTGTCTATTTATTTTCTGTTGCTATTCCCAAATAAAAATAAAAAAAAATAACAGAACATTTATCTGTTTAGAGTAGATACATTTTGATGGAAGTTTGCAAAGCACGCGTATCAAACGACGTTTTCTACCACACTTGTGGGAAATATGAAATACTTACTTAATATAATATCGGCATAGAATAGACTTCATGAATTTCAATATCATCGGGAATGTGCCGGAATACGACTCATATTAGTTTGCCGTGCAGTACGTCAGCGGCTCCCCTGACATCATCTCTGTCATCAAAAGACAGCTGCCGCAACCATCGATACAACGCTCTGCTAGAGTGACTGTCACCAGCCAGTGTCACTCTCATAAATCCGACCTTCTCGGAGATTCCAGCAACTTCATAAAGAAACTAGACGGCGTCACATATTGTTACAAGATAATCGAGCTGCAAATTTTGATAATCCTTAGGTAAATCATATCTTTATGAATGACTTTTTATTTCTTATATGATGTAATAAGTACCTAAGTATTTTTCCTCTAGTAGCTAGGTACTCTAGATGTGACAACAAAATATTGACTATGAGCTCATAAATGGCACTAAAAGTAAATACTTGCAAATAGTAATTTGTTTGATTATCCTCAAGAAACTGCTATTTATTATTTTTGTTTCAAAAGAACTAAGTAACTTATCACGTCACTATTGCTAAAGTTTGTACATAATCATCACATTTAGATTTTTGACAAAGTGTTAATTCAAAAACTTCGCTATTTGACCTTGTCCAACTCGACGACGAATATCTAAGCGTGTAAATCGACAAAGCATGCATTTTGCTAAACTATATAGTAGGTAGGTACATACTAATTCCATGCTAGTTTATTAAGGGGAACCTAGTCGTGGGCTCGAACTCTGATGGGCCAGGCTAAAAAGCACGCTGTCTCACCAGGCATCGTGTCCGTCAGAGGTAGTATCAGTGATGAGCAGTTAGAAGCTAGTCTACACGCACAACATTATTGAGTGAGATGCAGGATCATTTATAGTACAACAAGCGCGTAAAAATTAAGAACAGTCCTTCGGAAGAAAAAAAAACCTCTGCATAAATCAATGACCAATAAAGTTTATTGAACTTTTCGATATTTGAGCTTTGTCGGCACCGAATTGGTTTTTCAGATTTTACACTTCTTTTATAACATAAACACGCCCAAAGTTAGGTTAAATTAGCAAGAAAAACGAATATTTGTTGGCTACTAACTTTTTAATAGCTATTTATCTTAGTATTCTGTTTCCACACAGACAATTGTAATAATGACGCAACCCCATGACCACACCATGTTTAATTTTTGATGTTCATTGTCGAACAGTGGAGTAATACACTCTCGAAGTTTGTATGGGAAAAATGTGGAGTAAATTCACCTTAAAGTGTCCGCGTTCAGATTAAAAGGCGATCGCACAATCTCCTTAAACCACCTCCACAGAACAACTTGTATTTTTTTTCTGAATTGGAATAGACCAATTTATATTTTAAAAATATACGGGTGTCTGTACGGGTACGACTTATCTATTTTACGGAAAACATTTTTGTGCTCTCTTTTGTCAAAGTCACAGTTAAGTAATTCATTTCAAGTAACGCTATAAATGACACTTTTTAACGCCAAATATACAAGAAACTTTTAATTTTAGGCGCCCCTTCCAAAACGTAGTTTCGTACTTCTAAGAATGGGCAAGAATCTCATCATAGTTACACTTTTAAGACACGTAATTTGCTATGAGGTTCTGTAATTGAAACCGTGTGACATCATCACTATAGAATCCAGTTGATTCCGTATTTAAGTTGGTTATATCATTCACTGGCTCAATAATCAGCACAACAAGCTGCTCGTGCAGGCAGAGGCGTATCTAGGGTGGGGCAGGTGGGGCAGGCAGGGCACGAGCCCTGGGCGCTAATCGAAACGGGGCGCGAAAAATCGCCAATTATTAAATAAAAAAAAAAAACTTCAATAAACCATTTTATACTGTTCTATCTAAGAAATCTGAAGAGCTACCTGAATTTATTGTGCAGTATGGCGATGAAAGCGTATTTCTGCCCATTTCTATTCAAATTCTGCTTAAAATTGCAGCATTGCAAGTTGTGAGCGATTTTTTTGCAAATTAAAAAACCTTCGTTATTGAAGGTTTTTTGGTCAAGAAAGGTTATGCGACCTAGCTTTGCTGAGTGTAGACCGAGAAGATAATTTACTAAGGGGCGCAAATGTGATGCGTGCCGTAGGCGCCATTTTCTATTGGTACGCCCCTGCGTGCAGGACTACCTCACTTTCAATCTTTTCCCGCCATTTGTGGTGACTGACAGATGACATTAGAGACAGTAGCTACCTCGCTACTTGTGCGAATTAGCCGGTGTTTACATAGGTATGTAATAACTATGTAGATACACTACAATCATAAATTATCCATTGAGTAATTTTACTGTTTCCTATTTTGTATAGTTCCACTATTGCTTACAACAAAACAAGTTTCTAGGACGCTTCAAACTATCTTTGCGTTTTTAAAGTCAAACTTAGGATGTAATGAATTCTAAGCTCGTGTAACTTTTCGTAACGCTTACTGATTACCTAAGTAATGTACAAAAATATTTTAAAAACAACAAAACTTCCTGGTACTATTAATTTACCCAATGATTTGTCTTTTCAGTACAATTTCTACTTATATGACTGATTCTAAAACCGGCTAAGTGCGGGTCGGACCACGCACATTGAAGGGTTTCATAGTTTTGAATGAATTTTGACGTACGCATAATAATATGATAAGTTTGTATTTAATCCTTTTTCTGAAAAAAAAAAAACGCCAACAAAAACATGCGTTTCTTGTATTGGGCGGGACCCCTCTAATTTTAAAGTTTATTTTATTTTTTATTATAGCTGCCATAGTAGATCACACTGTCTGAAAAATTTAAATGTCAACCTGTTACCGTTCAAAAGATAGAGCATTATGACAGACCAACAACGGACGGAGCCTTAGTATTAGGGTTATTGGCACCCTTTCTAGATTAGAATTCATTCCCTCCATTCTTGTTTCCACGCGAAAAGTAAAAATGTACTTTAATTCCCGTATTATCAGAAGAAAAACTTTCCGGGCGAAACAAGAACTGGAGGAATCAGTTCTAATCCATTTGGTTATGGAACCTAAAAAATAAAAAAAAACAGACAACATCAAGGAAATAGAGAGATGAGGATGTTGCACGGTATGAATAGTAATATCACATGTTTTAGTTTGAATCGTAAATATTTTCTTACAACTTGTATTCGGACGTGTTAAATAGCAAATTGCCTGAACAGTGACAAAAACACACATCCAGTTTTTGTAGATAAGTAAGTAAGTGTTAATGCATCTCATGTTAGACTTATGTAAGGAAAATTACGTTTCAAAATCAAAGGTAAAAAACTACCATTACTATAAAAAAATGTAACCGTCTTTTTTTGGCAATGACATCTCTTTGGTCAATCTAGGAGGTTGTTGTTTGACCGGACTTGCCTGTGGCTACATGACCCTGTGGGGTACAGTCCTCGGCTTAGTGTCGCTGGAAGGTACGGGCTGGATCGGAATGTGTAACCGACTTTAGGTACTGTAAAGTTTTTAGCCTGAATGGCTTCTCCATGCAAGTTCCGGAAATATTTAAAGTTGATGGCAAATATAATGAGATAAACACGATTTCATTAATGATGGAACTAATATTTTAAATGCTTTGGGTTTGTGCTTAGAAGGATAGAAAAAGAAAAGAGTATTAACGTGGAGAGATGACAGCGCGCGTTTGAAGTAAAATGTGAAGATTTTATGATTCCTATCAAAGCATTTATTCACATTTGAACAATTTAAAGGCAATTTAAAATTTCCAAGGAGTCGGTCGGTCAGTAATATGATGCTAGCCATTTCAAACCAATGGAGAATAACGGGCAAGAAATTCCATGGACACTCTTTTTAATATTTTTAATAAATTCGTAAATTATTTTACGAAATTAATATAATATAATGGTTGATGCCTTGCATGGATGACCCGAATGCTTTTGACAATAATTAAAATTAAAATTGAGGTAGGTTACGGCATCCCCAAAAAATTATGTCAAAATCGCATTAAAAAAGAAAGTGACACAATGTAAATTTATTCGACATGATCAGTGTTGCCACTTCTAAAATAATCGTAATTATGTGAAAACATAGTACCTAATCATACGGTGTATTGTTTTAGCCGTCGCTAGATTTAAGTAGATGTAATTTAGGTCTTAGTGATTTCCTTTATTAAAATCGTATTAGAAACAGATTTTTTTAATAATGAGATTTGTCGTAACAATGAGCAGGGATTTTGAAATTAAGGAGATCCCAAATTATATACCCATAGACAACCAGGTTCACCATCTTCTTGTACACACGGCAACACATCAAACTATTAATTTCCAGTTTACGCTGATCTCGCACTGTACGGAGATCCTATACAATGCGAGATCAGCTTATACTGGAAATGTTAAGCTTGATGTGTAGGCGTGTTCCCAGCTATTTTAGGGTCAGCTTCCAGTCTAACCGGAGTTCCTGGATACCAGTATTTGACATGGAGCGACTGCCTTTCTGGCACAAGCTGGGTCAGTATTGTTAACGTGGTTAACTACCAAGCTAAGCTGCCTAGAGTATGCTGAACAATCTACCTATTACCAATTAGGTAACATCACTCGGGAAGGTCGTTTTTAATAGAACCTTACTCATACACAACAAATGTATTGATACATCAAAGTCCTATGTATTAAAGTCTTATTTGGTTAATTAAATTGTCACTCATGTAAACAAATGTTTACACATTAATGTAAAATGTTTGAACAGCACGAAGGTTGTATCAAAACCGCTAACCTTATGTCATAGAATTAAAAACACTTAAGGAATGTTTGTAAGCAAATGTTACTTGTATCGGGTCTTTGAATAACTGTTAGGTGTAATAAAACTTATTTAATCACTCCTAGGAACCTTACTAATTAAATTTTGTGTTTAATTGAACACCATTCGTAAAAAAATGTTCCTCAATTTGTTGACGACTTTTTAATTTGGTGTGGACATTTGCTAAGATGACTTTCTGAACAATATTGTTAACAGATACCTAGAGATCGCCAATAATTTCAGTGGAAACGCACCTTCGGCTCTTAAGGTTACCTATGTGTCTTGGAGAGGAGAGGATCATAGGAATAATTATTTCAAAGTTCCTAAATTACTGAATAACTAAAATCTGCTGTCGTACTTCATTTAATGGAACATGTAAAATTGTGTCAGAACTTTTTGAGAGTTGTATGCAAAATGGCTTAGTTTAAACAGCTGTTTTTATCATTATAAATTGTCAGTTAATATTTGATGGCACCACAATACAATTGTATTTTAAGGACTTCATACTCTAATTCTAACATTATAACGATGCAAAAATTGTGTCAAAAGAATGTATGACAATGTTTTGACAGTTACGTGCAAAATGGCGGAGTTTAAACAGCTGTTTTATTATTACTAAGTGCCTGCCAGATGTTTGCTAATAAATTGGTGTCATTAAAATACGATTGTGTTTTATGGGTCTTTTAATCTAATTCGAACAATTGCTCATGACGATGAAATAAGGGCTTATTCCACTTTTCCCCCCTGAGAGAATCCCCCTCAGGGGGGAAAACTGGACTCTAATATAAAAGATGTCCAGAAAGTCCCCTTTTCATTTTAAGTGAGTCCACTTTTCCCCCCTGACAGAATCTCTCTCAAGGGGGAAAACTGGACCTTAATATAAAAGAAATCCAGAAAGTCCCCTTTTCATTTTGGATCATTCCACTTTTCCCCCTCATTTTTAGTTTTCGATTTCTACGCTCTTAAAGTTAAAAAAATTGTGATTTGACAATGAGACAAATAAAAAAGCAACTGTATAATACATTAATCAGTTTTTGGTTACACAGAATTTTGTTTTGATTTCTACGCTCTTATAGTAAATAAAAAATCGGAAACAATGTAATTAACAAAAAAACGACAATATAATATACATGCACTAATCAGTCTTTTTTTCACAGAATTTTGTTATAATAAAATGAGATTAAGAGTAAAAACAATCACAAACCAACAGGGATGAGGGAAATCGGTTGATTTTTGCAAAAATAATAATTAAAAGAGTTTAAACAAAGTACACACCTAGAAAAACAAAGTTATTTTGCAAATCCCCCTTGAAAGTTTCCTTTAAACACATCACTTACTTAGATATAAAACAATTTTATCATGTTTTTCGGAAATTTGCAGAAAGTAAAAATGGAGTAGAAAGATAAAGAGAAAAAATAATATAAAACAATCACTTGTAGACGGTAGTCAACCGTGTTGTCGTCTAATTAGACAGTTTACGAATACTTAAAAAAAATACATTATTTATGCGTACAAAAATTTAAAAAACGATCTAAGTAATACTAATAACCTCAAAAAATACTAACAATTCAAAGTAGAAATAAATCTTATAGGTAATGAAATCACAGAGAGTAAAACAATCACAAACGTACACAAATAATAAATACTATGTAAGTAATGCTAATAACAATCAAAAGTACTATCAATTCAAAGTAGAAATAAATCATAGGGTAGGTAATGCACCGAGAGCTGTACCGAGAGTTCGTAGTTGGTGTGTAGTTGGTGAGTGCATTGTGTTTTATGATCTTGTTTACGTAAAGTTGCTGTTTCGTTTCCAGGAAGAGGTCCGTGAGAAATAATACCAATGGTACCTACGTACCTATTAAACTATTGGTATTATTTTAAAATAATTTGTTTGTAATTTAAAATAATATGGTTGAACATACCATTAGTGATTTTCTTAAAGTCATTAATGTCGTTGCTTGTGACTTCGGTTATATTGCGTTCCCTAGGGAATTTTAAAGTATCTACTCGTATGTACTTTAAAATTTCGAAACAAAAGTATCCTATGTGTTTTCTCAATCTCCAAACCAAGTTTCATAACAATCGATCAAGCCATTGTTGCGGCAGCATAAAGAGCTATCAAATCAAATAAACAAACAAACGCACTTTCACCGTTATAATATATTATAGTTGGAATCCTTGTTAATATTATAAACGCGAAAGTGAGTTTTTTTGTTAAGCTTTCACGCTAAAACGACTGAACGGAGTTGAATGAAATTTGGCACATGGGTAGACCATGACCTGGATAAGGACATAGGATTATTTATCCCGATTTTCCTACGGGATCGAGCTAGACTGCGGGTGTAACCGCGGGGCGCAGCTAGGTATGAATAAATAAGGAACAATAACATGTCTGCCTATTTATAGTATTTAAACTTGAATTACATAAAATAATTCAGTATACATTTTACATTAGCTTTATTGAATATGTCGACGAAGGGCTGCTTGGTGGTGCTCCTATTAGTGTGTGAATGGTTAAAAATGATTCCCAAGCTCGCTTCGCTCGCTCCTGCATTCTAAGTTTTCTAAGTAAAATATCTGCCGGCGCCCGCGGTAAATATTTTAGCAACCAGCACCGGCGAACAAATCGGTGCCCAGCACCGGTAGCAGAAGCACTCCTTAAATTTTAATGACCTCAGGGGGGATTTCTGGACCTTGGTTTTTCAGATTCCAGTTTTCCCCCCTAAGGGGGATTATGAGGGGGGAATTCCAGACTTATATTTTTTTTAGATTCCAGTTTTCCCCCTCAGAGGCATTTTCAGGGGGGATTTGTGGAATAAGTATTTTTTCAATTCCAGTTTTCCCCCCTAAGGGGGATTATCAGGGGGGAATTCCACACTTTTTATTTATAGATTCCAGTTTTCCCCCTAAGGGGGATTTTTAAGGGGGATTTGTGGAATAAGCCGAAAAGCTTGAGTAAATTCTCAGTTTGAATAACTTAAAGGGTGTTAAGACAGTTATAGGCTTCTTCAAACTGGCGCAACGGAACACTCGTGGAACAATTTCCATGAAATTTTCGTAGAAATTGTGTTCTATGAGTGATCGCGTCGCGCTGTCGCGTCACGCCTGTTTGAAGAAGCCTTAAAGGTACCTACCAACAAGTTTCATTAGCATAGTCCCCTTCTTCTTCTCAGCGTGTCAATGGCAATCTTAATGCACTCGGCACTGAATTCGGCTACATGTTAGGCTCCATCACTAGCGTCTATCAGTTCCTGTGCAGCTGTCGGGAGACGCTGGCCATGATATTAAGTGTGCCATCGTTTGTGGAACAGCACAACTTTACGCCCCTAGCCCCCTTAGGTGCCAATAGGTACGTACGCCCGATAATCCGCTGCACTATATGGGCAGTCAGACCACCTAGCTATTAGGATCAACTATTTCCATAGTACTCTGGACAAAGATTTAAGCTTCACCTCTCGTGGAAGCTATTTTAATGTTTTACTTAATGCTATCTGTAGAATCTAGCTCATTATCACACCAAGCTTCTCGGGCCACTTCAACCTCATTATTTTCCCGCCATTTATGGTAACTGACAGTTGACATTAATGACAGCAGCTACCTCACTACTTGTTTCAATGAGACGTCTTTACCTATCTAATAAATAGATACACTACAATATCTATCAGACCTTTTCTTTCAATCACAAATACGATGATTAGGCAACTTTGTAGCGTTAAAATAATTACAATATCTATTACAACTTCATGAAACATCATACTTTTAAATGAGTTAGCAATTCTAGTTGTTTTCGTAAAGCAGGTTAGTTTGGTTGCGCTTGTTTGTCTATGGTTCTAAGATTTTTACATGGCGAATAGAAGTTGCAAAAGGTTCAACAATGGGTACTTTACGCTCACAATCAGCAATTTAAGCTTTGTCTCTGGGATAGCAACGGAACGGACACTGTGATGTCTCTAGTAAATACTTAGGTACACGTACCTACAGCCAAATTATTAGCACGAATTTACTCGCCCGAATCGGGCGAATCGAAACTTTTAAATAATATTTCGGCCTTTCCAAATGTCATCACAACGAATGGACCTGCATGACTCGCATCACATGGATATCCACAACCTTCACCAGGTCATCGGTCCATCCTGTGGAGGGTCGACCTAAACTGCATATTTCAATAGTCACTCAGTTGCTACTCAATTCAGCTTCATCGGCCACCCGTTCTGCGCGCAACGTGCTTCAGCCACTAGCCTCGAAAGCTCGAACCTCCAGAGTAGCGGAATTAAAATTTTCTTACGTCTTTTGCAATTTTCAGGCCAGTGCCAGGTGCCAGCAGGCTTAGCATGAGCACCGATTTGTTGTCGGAAGCATACACATGACTATTAACTAAATTATGTACATTAAGAGAATACAGCTGTTTTTCTATTAATTATCACAGTTATGCGTTCTAAACGAATCATGATTTTGTAGATAATCATTTATATTTTGTGGCCGTCGAGTAGAAAGTTTGTTGTCAGTGTCATTTTGACAGTTTGGGAAGAAATATTCTTCTGAAATAGTTTACATTTTTATGGACCTAGACAAAGATCGTTAGAAACTAAAGACAAAATGACTGATTGTAGAAGGATAGGTATCTACGGTGCGATGTCAAAAATGGAGAAACTGAAATGTCACTTTGTATTGAAAAAGCACTGTCTACTCTTCGTAGAAATAGATAGCATCAAGCTAAGCCTGTTGGTTGTAACCTATATTGATTAAAATATGATTCGCCACCGTAACACGTATGTATGTCTTAATAAGTATTAACAGAATTATTATCATTCTAGTCATCAAAAGTCCTCGAAGTTCATTTAATTCCACTAAATGACTATTTCATGAAAAAGTTATTCCATGGAATTGTCAGCAATCAGAAATTCTTTGTTTTGTGCGTGACCTTATTTATAATTGCTGAAGGAAATTGAACTTCTGTACGTCTTCAATTTTGCTGGACTCATAATAGCAGTCTTAATTAATAGTTCAAGTATAATGCATAGGTAGCTTAGATTCCACGGCTCGGCTATACTCGGCACGCGATCCGAACACACACGAACACATAATTATGTACTAGTTGCTGCCCTATTTACTGTGTATGAAATTTTAGTTTTAAATAGTGAACTTTTGGTGATGTTGTTCGTGGAAATCCGTCCAAATTAAACTAAATGAAATGAGTTTGGCCTCAAAAATTATGCCATTAGTCTTTCCTATTTATTCCAGGCTTCATACTTAGTCATGTTAACTGACGAAGACGATGTTTTAATTAATTACAGATCCGTATTTAATTTACCATTTGTGAGTAAGTGGCCTCTCCATTCGTACGACTGCTTGTCATACTTTTGGGCTTCTGTCTACCCGTAACGACTGTCAAAGATCAACGAATCACAGCCGGGACCAACGGCTTGGCGTGCTTTGGGAGACACAGAGGGTTCTCCATATTTAATTCGTAGTTTAGATACATAAGAATCGGATAAATTATTTCTTCAAAAGTGCGAAAATGGACCTACGTAGTATCTACCAAATCATTGATGAAATGGCTTTTGTAGGTCATCATCCCGTAATTTTGTACTAAGTATAAATCTTGCCTATTGATTTTATAGTTGCATTGTCATTCAATATGCACTGATGCAACACCGTCTTCGATACGATCTTCATGTTGCAGATTATCAATCAACGACTTGACAATTGTCACCCACTACAGAACGTGAAGAAAATTTTAATTAGAAGCGATAATAAATAGTCTGAACGTCGACGTAGCCCGAGAAGCATAAAGATAAAAGTGGAGGCAACACTCTAAAGACCTAAGTGAAGACGACAGTAAGCTAACCTTCTCTTTCTAAATACACACTTAAGAACGAGACAGTGATGTGTGTTTTCTCTCTCTTATGTGTGTATTCAGAAAGAGAGCGTTAGCCCACAGGTCGTCTCCACTTTTTTATTTGGAGTGTGGCCTCCACTTTTATCTATAGGCTTCTTGACGTACCCCACGTTCCCAAGAACGTAATAAAATCGTTCCGGGATTTTTTCGCACACTGGATTTTTAACGCACTGCTTTGCACCGAGTGTTTAAAATCAAACATTGTGTTTTTCGACGCGCTGAGACTCACTGGCGCTGCACTCTGTTGGATTCCCAATGCTCGGTTCAACACCGAGAGTTCAAAATCCAGCGCGCGAAAATATCCTGCCGAGATTTTATTACGTACGTGTGGACGTCCAGTTATTGCGTTCCGCACTCACAATCGCTTTTATTCGGACAGATCGACAACATCGATGGCATTGGGGTAGGTGACAGAGTGGATACATTTTTTTTTAAAATACAAATAAACCAAGTAACGATTGCGATTTCGGCACTCGATTAAAGTGTTGTTTTTTCCAATATAATGCTTTACTTCACTTAATACCTAATTTTTTTTTTGTTTTCCGGGGTTACCTGACACAGTACATAATATGTAGGTAAGGTGCTTTACTCTCGACCAAAGTCCAGTGAATTTTATTTCCTATTATGCCTTTAAATTGGATAATTTAAGCATTTAGATTGCCTCTACCACTACACCAATGTAGTGGTAGCAGCACTACTGCTGAGCTTGACGTATTTATTGGGTGTGATTCCTGGGACGGTTAAAGTTTAATTGAGTTTTTCTATCTGAAATTGCTCAGTAGCAGCCCGGAGTCTGGTTTTGTTCCCGGTTGATGGAAATAGGCTCGCCCCTAATACATGGGACTTAACCAAGTGCACCTTTGCCAAATCCTTCCTTATGTGTAACATACACATTAGATAACGTCACGCCTCTGTTCCCCAAGCATATCAAAAAGAAAGACTGTAATTGACATAACACTGTCCAAGTCACTGACGCAACGACAGTGGGTGGGTCACTGCGCAGTAAATCACTTCATCATAGGACTAAATAAACTAGTTTGTGGCTGGATCTAACAATTACACATAAAATAAGATCTAAATGTAGTCTAGTCAATAAGTCTATAATCAACAAAGACAGATACCTTGCACGTCCTAATAATAACGACAAACCAGTTAGAAACACGCTATTTTGTTTGAACGACATTTTAAATTGTTCAGCAATCAATTACATTTCCTTCCATTGATCATGAAAGAAGTTATTACTTAATCTTTTATTATTATACATCATCGATAATCTATTTTATAGAATACTTACCTACTTGTCTATGATTCCAACATCAAATGACAGGCTGTCAATAAATCAGAGATAACAGAGTTAGGTCTAAAGATGGCGGCCATAGGAAGTGACAGGCCAGTAAGATGGATGCCAGAAAACGCCCCTTCGCTACTGCTGCTTACTCGATCGATGTGATGATTTACATTCGTGTTAAGCACTAGAATCATGTGAAGACTTTGATTTATAATGACATCTAGATAATACTTACGTGTTATAGAAATGTGTTATCGTAATTTAGTAGTTTTACATTTCCTTGTAGCGTTGGTTGCAGTTGCAAGGCGTTTATAGCTTCTTCCGGCGCCTTGCTCCGCGTGAAGTCTCTTATTTTAGCACTAAATACAGAATCGCATTGCTCGCCCGTGCTTTTATTTCGTGTCCTCCATGCGGTCTTTTGACCTTTTTTTTTTCTCTCTCTCCTCTTCAGGGTCGTAGCCTGATGTGGGCCATAGCAGAATACCTATCAGCGCTGCGACACATTTTTTAAATGTCGCAGCATCATGCTGAGATAGGGGGGCCTTTTGGCCTTTGGCCTGGTGTAGTTAAGTTTGTGATATTTCTGCCTCTTTTTTCTTTCTTTCTTTCTTTCTAAACTTAACTACCAGTCGGATTCGAAAAAATATTTTTCGAATCCGACTGGTAGTTCCAGAGATTAACGCGTTTAAACAAACAAACAAACTCTTTAGCTATAATTTTTTAGTAAGCATAGATGTGGACTCCAAGTTTTAATTTCCAGGCGTAGCATAAGGAACGATAGGTCGACGAAAGAATATACATGACTATTAACTAAATGATGTACAATAGGAGAAGATAGCTATGTTCTTCTATTAATTATCACAGTTATGCGTTCTAAACGAACTATGATTTTGTAGATAATCGTGTATACTTTGTGGCCGTTGAGTAGAAAGTTTGTTGTCAGTGTGATTTTGATAGTTTGGGAAGAAATATTCTTCTGAAATAGTTCTACATATAAAAGGACCTAGACAAAGATCGTTAGAAACGAAAGACAAAATGGCAGATTGTAGTAGGATATCTACGGTGCGATATCAAAAATGGAGAAACAAAATGTGAAAAGTACAGTCTATTCTTCGTAGAAATAGAAAGCGTCGTGAGCCTGCTGGTACGAAGTAACTGTTGATAAAAACTAAAATGAATCCTAAAACATATCTCTATACATCTAAGAGAAACCTACACTGGTTTTATCCGGCTTCAGAAGTATAAAATATTTTCTCTCTTTGTGTTTTGACAGTTCACAACTTCCCGAAATTATCATCCCGCTCCGTATACAATTCTGATATTATGCAGCTGCATCCAGCTAGACTGAAAGTCGACCCCAACATAGAAAAAGGCTAAAACAATGCGTTTCTTATAGGAACTCCCCATTACCGCATAAGATTAGCAAATTATCTACGTGATTCAGACCTAGGATTGTCTCGAACTGTTTTGTATGTAAATTGTCCGGACGGGCCATTTGTCCACGCGATCCAGTGATTAGCGAATTGAGTCATGATTTAACCACGTAGCTAGCTGGTTAAGACCCCGTTTACACGAGGTTTTTGTAGTAATTCGAGGAAGTAGCGTTTAACACGATATAAATGGAATGCGTTTTCCAGTGGCATGGTAGAAAATTCCATTGTGTAGTGTATTTAATAGATATGTAAACACTGTTTCATTCATACAAGAGGAGGCAGCTGCTGTCACTAATGTCATCTGTCAGTCACGGGGAATGGCGGGAAACAGGTAAAGTGAAGCAGTGTAGCGCTTGGTGAGCCAGTGGAGATGGTTAAAATTCTGTAAATACATACATACTTGTTATTGCTGCGAATGAGAAAAATCGAATTTCGTGGGGTACTTTGGCGCTTCCCCCTTAAATATTTACTGTTTTGTGGCAATTAAGTATAAGGCATGGGCAAGTACCTAATCAGAATGCAGTTAGCCTGGAATTAATATAAAATCATTCAAACTAAAATAACTATAGACTCAGTAACCTACCATTAAAAATATGCTTAGTCTATAATGATCTGAAATATTCACAATTTACTAGCAATTATATACTTGCGCTAGTTTATACGGCACTTCAGCAACTTTATGGCAATGACCGTTGCTCCTGCTCTTTGCCCACAATCAGCTAATGGGTTTACTATTTAATTATTTACAAGCATCTGAACTGAATATACACTTCAAAGGGCCACTCTTATTTATTATCTTAATGGAGGACAGAACTTAAAGAAGTAGTTATAATTATAGGTCCACTGTAGGGCAAAGGCCTCTTCATATAAAGAGAAGGCACGATCACCGCCGATGTCCAAAAGTGGTTTTCAGAAACTGGGGGTAAATTAGGCATCGTAATGATAACTACTTTTGATTGACCTGTGAACGTCAATAACCAGATAAAAAAATAGGACAGGTTCTTCTAGCGAATGTTTGGGACATGAACATAATTCCGAAATCAAATACAAAAAACATTAATTCAAATTCAGAAAGAATCAATGCTTTTTGAACGTCAAAATGACATAAGAGATTCCTCCAAAAGAAAACGCCATTCACCACTTTCCAGTGCTTTGGCTGGGAAGAAGAAGACCAACACGGGGAATGTTGCATAGCTGAACACAGCAGCACAGCTCTCTGTTCAGTTAAAAGAACTTCCACGTAATGCAATACCAAGGTATTATTACGCATCCAGTAATACACCACGACTAATCTCCCTTTATACGTCTAGATCGTAGAAAATATGTAACAATATGGCGGACTTGTGACGTCACTATGTCCGTCAATAATCCACCATCCGCTTCCTAGCTGTCAACATTGTTATAACATAAACCATCGCCAAGAAAATCTAGAATGACTTCCACAAAACAATAGTATCTATCTAAAGCAATAAATAATTAACTCTTGCAACACTGACAGTCGATGCATCATTATTTCATCATTTTTTCTACTGGCCATTTACTTATTGCTATCCTGTTGCTAGAGAATTATCAGAGACAATTTGATTAATTAAAGGTGTTATTATGTAGTCTTTTAATATTCTATTTTAATTACGCTAGACAATATTTTTTAAATAAAGTTTACAACGGCAATTATTTTATGATACATAAGTATAATATAATTGGGACTTTATGTTAAGATGGTCACCCATCCACGGCAAGCGTAGCTTAACCTGATGGATTGTCTTGTGGGGCTTTACTAAACCACGAGCCCCTCCTTACGCAGTCCATTTCTAGATATCTCAAGTTAGGAAACAACATCCGGGTTCTACATCCTGATTGTTCCAGTCCCCGGGATGCTATAACGTAGCCCGTGAAATTATAATTTTCTCACATTTTTGCAATTTACAGGTTCGACGCTCCGATTGGTCCTTCACCAATCCAGGGCCAATCGGAGCGCCGAACACGCTCGATGCGTTCGATCTATGTGGTTTAAACAAACTCACACTCACTCACTCACTCACTGTCAGGTTGTATTTTGATCAAAATATGATTCGCGACCTTTGTGTTAACAAAAATGGACAATATTGAAATGATTAATAACATTTTCGCGGGCATTTTTGCGGGCGGCGTGGCCTGGCGCTTTCGTCGTCTCCTGCTATCCTTGCCGATTCTGGATTTCTGAAGAACTCGTCTGCTCCAACTATAGCCGTTCTTTGAGAGACGAAAGAATATCCCGCTGCCGCTTCAGCTTGCTAACTCTGTAAGCTATGTCGATAATTACAGTTATTTTCCGTTTATTTAATTCTGGATCTTATCTTTCAAAGTAACGCCAAGCACAGAATAGATAAATATCAATAGTAAAGATGATTACATAACTAATTAAAAAGTAAAATTCAACGGCTCTATTAGAAAAACACATTCGTGTATTCTGTTTTCAAAATCGTAATGCCCGGCATACACGAGGCTAGTTCCACAAGCCAGGATAGTAAGCTGGTATGCTAGTAACTCTGGCTCCGTGTTTACGCATCGAGCTTCATTTCTAGGCTAGTATAGTAGGCTAGAGGAAACTAGTAAGCTAGCATCTCCGAGGCAGGTCAGTTTAATAGGATCGGGTTCTATTTTTTAAGTTAGTAGAACCCCCAGCTTCATGTGGCCGGCGACGACGTTAGTATTCGACAAGTTAGTCCTATTATTCTCTTAATATTATAAAAATGTGAAAATGTTGATGTTACACTCAATCACGCAAAATCGGTAGAACAGATTTGGATAAAATTTGGCACACAGACAGTTTATAACCTGGATTATATGATACTTCTTGTCTTGGTAGTAGGTACGTTTCTGTGGGATAATAGCGGACCTCCACGCGGGCGAAGCCGCTGGCATAAAAAAGCTAGTTTATAAATATTTTCAGCAATGATTTTAAGCCAGTGGGCTTAAAATTATCCGGCATCATATAAGCTGCACTAGCATGTGAAAAGCTAGGACAACAAGCCAGGATAGTATACCGAATTACCGAGGTTCTAGTTTGCTGGCTAGCTTTGAAAATCTGGGCTCATGTATCTCGGGCATTAATGATAAAAAGGGTTTCCGCTACGCTCCATGGACCTTGCTCTCACAATTACATAATACAACATGATTATAGTTACAAATGATGTTTAATTACAGACCTGTCTGTGTGCTCATAACCTGTGGATAATAGCTACCTTCGAATTATTGCTCCGTTTTACTAGTAGCAATTTTATGTTGGCAACACTGTTGTTTGAAAGGTTTGCCAACTTAATAAGTGTTTCGATATGAAAAGGTAATACTACGTTAACATACCGATGGTTCCAGAATTTTCAACGCGATCGGGCAAATAAATTACTATTTTTGGCAATCTAATTCCCTGTACCTACCAATACCTAATCTGAATCATTTTGAAGAATTTTACTTATCCATTGCTTAATTTATGCTCGAAAAAAAGTATCTGTTCAAAAACGTAAAAAACGCTGATAAATCTTGTTGAACTGTCAAAATGAAAGCCATTGCTACTGGTAGTGTGTTACGCAATTATCCCGCTGGTTTGACTTGATTTCGTGCCTGGTAAAAGCATTAGCTAGGATTAGCAGCAAGCATTGCTGTTAGAATTAAAATATCAACTCGCCTTGGTAATCATTCATACAAGGACAGAAAACAATAATCCAATCAACGCTTATTTCATGCTAAAATTAAGACAGTGACACTTAACTAGCCATTCTAGCGTTCAACATTATTACCGTCAATAAAGTATTATTACAAGAATGACTGCTGTTAATACTTCCATTATTTTTATGGGATCATTTAATCTGCTAAACGTTTACGTTGTGAAACGAGTGCTTAACAAGATATTAAGATTGTGCTATTGTTAGGTAATGTTGGCAGTACTGAATTGAAATGTCATTATGACTGATCCAGCTGAAAAAGATGGCGGCGGAGTTTTCTTTGAGAAACAATAGGACTGGAGTTTTTGGCGGGATCGCGTTGGAACATGTCGCACGAATTTTCATTTTCATGGAATTTAGTGAAATAGCGAATTAAATTGTATAATTTTGATAGTGAATTATTCAATTTAGTTACGTGTGAGTGCACAAGTGTAGTGAAGGTGAAAATAAGTGACTAACGTGGACTTTTCGTGTTCCCCCCAAAAACTCCTATTAGGTTGTTGTAAAGTTACTACCGCTTTACAATAACTCTGACTTGACTGACTAAAGACGACTATGACTGTTTTGTAAATTCGTGCCCGATATCGAGCCATTTACTTGATCTAAAAGGAAAATTACTTGACACTGGCTAAATGCACAAACCGTGTGAAGCCAAAATAAAAAAATAAATAAAAAACAATAGGACTATTGACGAACATGAATAATGTGGTGTGCAGGCCACACTTTGATGTCCGAAAAGCTGATTGTTCTAGAATTTGGTAGTAGGTAATAAAGTACATTTTTACAACGTTAACCGCCCTGCACAAATCTGCAGGTAAATCCTAGTCCATTAACAGACCAGTGGAAAATTCCCGCGCGTCTGTTATTGAACTTAGACCTAGGAACCTATACTTCCTAGAGACGTTTTTCAGACGCTAATAAAAAAAAAATCGTAAATCGTTAGAATATTGACAATACATCATTCGTTCTATGTTTTTGCAAAAACAATACTAGGTAGGTATACCTACCTACAAAAGCCTTTTCTACAAGATTTAAAATCGATTGTACATCTATAAAGCAGATTGTACCTATTCATTTAATTCACCTTCTGTCAGTTTCAACATTCAAAATGGCTGACATTTGACACTGAAATACACGATGCATTTGCGTTATTGTGTTGCTTTAGAATTAGATAAATTATTCAGACTTTTAAAGAAGGTACCTACGCAAACATTTTTAAGGTTAAGCCGAGGTAAAATATTTCAATACATAAGTGCAGGGAAATTACTTTTGGCTTAAGGAAGATTCATACTTAATTTGTCTGTGTGACTTCCGTATTTTTTAAGCAAACAAATGATAGTTTTCGATGATTTTAGAGTTCCGTAAGTGTCTTAGAGTCGGTAAAAATCTTACGAAATTATTTAACGCTCTATTCTTTTGGATTCGACATTCGAAAAGATAACTTTTATAAAATTAAGTAGTGTGGATGAAGAAAGATAAGATAAGAAAGATGATATTGCAGAAAGGAAGTAAATAATGAAATAACGGCTGAATAAATATGGTAAGTGGAAAAAGATAATTTACAAGCATGCACTTTGACCATAAATACATTTGGAAAAGCGGGTGCATGAAGACTGGATGAATGAGGTAGTCTATCAATATTATTAGTTTTGTAAACACATTAACATAAACACAAGTAGTTAGGTAACTGACACTACTGACAGCTGTCAGTCACCACGAATGGCGGGAAAGGCTGAAGGCACAGCATAACCTGCAAAAGTGACTGGTGTCGTAGGCCAGTGAATGATTAATTCAGCCTTAAAACAGAAGAACAGGATTCTGCAATCATCATCATCATCGTCAGCCTACAGCAGCCCAGTGCTGGATATAGGCGTCTACAATTGCACGCCATTGACATCTATTCTCGTCAACTTTCTTCCAGCCTGAGGGCGTCCTCCTTACGTTTGCCAATTCGCAGTCTCCACTCAAATGATAAATGATTTTATTTCTGTAAGTAGGTTTGTACAAACAGTTTTACACGTCAATCATATTTCTTAAGCTAGGTGAGGTCGGGCGTTTCTCTGACTACTCTGTGAAGAAAGGCCGAAACAAACTCTTAAGTCACAGTCTCTCAAGAACATTTGTTTACTAAACCCCAACGGTCATCGGTTCTACGGCTAATACCTACGGCCGGCCCATTGCATGTTGAGCTTGCTTATTCTGTGAGCTATGTCGACAATTTTAGTTCTGTGCCGGATCACCTCGTTCCGGTCCGATTCTGCAGTACCTAACCCTATAGTATATGAAGATGGGTTAGTAATCTGGCAGAGATTCCATGTAATTGAGCTTCCCAATCTGCTAATCAAGCTACATCATCAACTTAAGCGCCACATGCAAAGGATTAAAGATCAGAATCATTATTATTCATTGTATGTACTTAATAGTGCCTGATTGCTCTAACCCATCGTGTTACGTTGTAATTATTATCAGTCTTTAACCGGTAAGGGAGTGAGCACAAGTTCATAAACTCAAACGCATTTATTTCAGTTAAACCATTTACAGGCATTTTTGGACTGTCAAAAGTCGGTCAGTTATCAGAAAGTTAAAGTTGGTTGAGATTAGTTAGTTTTATAATAAATATCTTTTATATACACCGTGAAATTTAAATGGTTGATTTCCCGCAGCGAAATGGTTTTGTCTTGGTAATACAATCGTTGTATAAACAAATAAAATATTAGAAACAAAAAATGGCAGATTAACCATTGTGAAAACTCACCACGTGCGAGAGTTTATTTTGCTTTGAACATTTATCATCGCTGTTCCCTTTGTCGGTGGGGCGTGCGATTCGAGTAGTACCTACAAGTTACCTCTAGTGTTACTATTGTGTAGTGTTTTATCGAGTTGATGAATATTTTTTTAATGATAAAAAAAAACTACTTTTACTCTATGCTTCGAAAGTACTCCCTAAGGCAAGTTGTTCTGCCGCGCGAAAACAACCATTAAAATTTCTAGGTGTATTTAAATAAAAAGAAAAGTCGTGACTGACTGACTGATTCATCAACGCCAAGCCCAAACCCTTGGACCTAGAAAGCTGAAATTTTGCACGGAGTTTCCCTTTATAATGTAGACAAGGAATAACGAAGTATTTTTCGAAATTCAGCCACTAAGGAGTTAAATAGGGGATGGAAGTTCCGCGCGGGCGAAGCCGCTGGCAAAAGCTAGTAAAAAATATATCTATAATTGCAGGTGGAGTAGAGTGTGCCAATTTAATATGTCGTAACAAGTGACCGTGTATGTCAAACATTATTCTTGAGGAAAATTAGCCTGTCATAATGACTTGCAGTTAATAAAATATTAATTATTTTATCGAATCGGAACTACCTACATAGGTAAGTTCCAGCGGCGAGGTGTAAATTTTTCTAAGAGAGAATCCGGCGCGAAGCCGGCTTTAACTTACTGACTTATCAAAGAATAATACTTAGGTACTAAAAAATAAAATTAAACAGTTGAAAACCAAATAAAAAGTGCAATATTCCTCCATTTCGTTCTCGCTGACGCATTTTTCTATATCCGTCTCTATCGTAACCCGTTGTACAGCGGCTTGCTCTCGTCCATATCAAGCGGTGCCACGTGACCTAAAGTGACATCATTACGGGATCGCTGTTGTATGAATTTTCAGTTCCCGTATATGACGTTTTGGCGCCGGCTTAATTTAGAACCTTTTTTGTTGTCGTAGTAATACTATAAATAAATAAGCGTTTTTGTTGTTTGAATGTTATGGCGAATTAAATACCCGTAGTGTAACTATATTTTTTGGCAATAGTAGACACTATTGACGTGCTATTTTTAAAAAGCGGTAGAGATGCGAATCAACGAAGGGAAGCCGGTAAGAATCGTGTTATATGGTGGTTTCGCCACTGGTAACCTCTTTTTTGGAGTTACATAGTATTTGCACTAAGTATATTTATTTTAAACTATTTCAATATTTATTTAATTACTAGTTCCACACAGGATGCATTAAATAAATACATAAAAAAGTGGTATGTGAATTGTGTTGCCAATTAAATTATAGTTTAATTTATATGTCCTGACAATATTGACACATTAAATTATTACATCAAATATCCAAGGTTTACGTACGGATCACGCAAACTATGAACATCCGGTCATAAAAAAATGGCCAAAAGTATTATACAGTAATTGGCACATTGTAAAGTTAGATGGAAGTAGGTACCTCTGTGTAAATTTTTTGACGGCACGGTTGGCGCAGTGCTAAAACGATTGACTGCTGCGCTGCGTGTCGCGGGATCGATTCCCGCACGGAACAAATATTTGTATGATCTACAAGTAGTTGTTCTGGGTTTGACTGTTTAACATTTAAACTCACATACACACAGTATGTGAGTTTAAATGTTTGTAAACGCACCCACAATACAGGCGAAATTCCTAGAGTGTGGCAAAGCTTTAAAAAAAATAGGCAGGTACTTTGGCTACATGCGACCCTGATTATGAAAATTTTCAATAACGAACTAAGTCAGTCATTCTGCCTTACCACTTGTTATGAAGCAGCTGAATGCAGATCCCGGCACGTAAGTTGAACTAAAATGACGCATTTTGTTTCAACTTGCGTGCCAGTATTTTACATGGAGCGACTGCTTATTTGACCTCAGTATGGGTGTCAATCCCTAGCACCAGGTGGAATGACGAAACCCTTCAATTTTACTTCACCACGTAGGTATTTACCGTGAGATTTTACAGAACAGATCGGAATTACCTATGTTGAGTATGAAACATAAGTAGGTATATATTTCTTGTCCACTTCTATCCGTGTAAATAATAAAACAGTAGACAAAATGAAAACAAAATGTCGTCGACGACTCTGTGACGTCATTCGCCATGTTTTTTCCCTCACAAGTACTACGATAACTAGTTTTTTAACCGACCAAAACAACCTGTGTCTTGCGTAAATACTCCCATTTGCGTATGATTTTACATGCATTGACATTTACCTTCGATAAAAGAATAATGAGGTCGAATTAGTCCATGTTTTTTATTAAAACCGCGTTTAAAAAAAAGACATGTCAGAAGTTCAATTAATCTACCGCCGTTCCGCCCAGACTGCCCAAATACGTTGGGGTCGGCTTCCACTCTAACTGGATGCAGCTGAATCATCAGTACTTTATATGGGGCGACTGCCTATCTCACCTCCCAACCAACTCGAACGATACTCCTTGGTGGGACTGGTTGTCAGACTTTTGGGATTTTGGCTACCCGAAAATTGACAGCCGGGACCAACGACCTATCGTGCTTTCCGAGGCACAAAAAACATCACTGGCTAGCCACATGATGTTCGATTTTCAAATGAAACCGTGGCCTATGTTTTTTTTTATAGCGATGCCGAAATAAGGAACTAGACTCAAAGTTTTTAATTTTACTTATTTTTGACAGTTGTCTTTGCTACTAGCGTCACGATGAAGTGCAGTGCAGTAATTGACGTCGATATGGTTGTATCAACTTGTAGTTTTATTCCCTTTGCCTTTGCTTTTTTAAAGTCTGGAATCGCCAACCCGTATTAAGCAATGCTTGCTTGTGATCAGAGCTCGTGCCTTCTCTATAAGAGAAGAGGCCTTTGACCAGCAGTGGCACAATAATAGGCTGTTGTTATAAATCCCTTTGCGTGAAAAAAAAAACGTAGAAATAATTGTATTAAAAAACATTGTATTTTATAGCTGGCAATAACGTTAGGTAGGTATAATAATTTAATTTAAATGACGGGCCACAAGGGTTAGGGATAAAAGGTCAAATAGGAAATAGAAAATGAAGGCTTTATTTTATAACCTACCATTATCTTTAAGTTATTAAGTTATTGTTTTGTTATTGCAAGTGGTTTCTCATTAAAAGTCCACTGTAACTTGATAGCTTCAGTAATTGACGAACTAATTGGGAGTTTCTGGTTACCTACTTCAACTTAAAGTTTCTGTTCTGTTTTTATTTGTATCTTAACTATTTATAGTATTATAATAAAGCTGAAAAGGAACCCTGAACGTATCTATATCTTCTATACTACATTACCTACTAACTACGAATAATACAGCTGACATTTTGAGTGTTTATTGAACGCAGTAATCTCTGGAACGGCCTGTCGGTATTCAAAAATACTTAGCTTCAATAATACACGTATTTTTGTTTAACTTGATTATGTTCTAATAATAATAATAATTTCCTGTCACTGTTTTATTTATTTAGAAAATGAAGGTAAGTATACCAAATTTGTAGTAGGTAGGTACAGACCAGAACATCAAGATAACCCTTTCTGGCAAATTTCTTTGATAGATTTTCAACTTTATTACATAAGCATAAGGTTCATGTTCAACTGCGAAAATTTGACAGTTTGGGGTAGCTTGATGTGCTGGCGTCTGTACGAGAACTGAAAAATGAAAAATACTTTATTACAAAAAAAAAACACTAAAAAGTAAAAAAAACACTTTAATTTCAGATGTCGGTGGCAAATAACGACATATAAAACCAAAGTCACCGTCTTCCGAAATTAAACACATTGCAGTGTTTTTTTTTTTTGGAAGAGTGTAGATTTTGATACAGGTCCTGTGATGATTTCAGAATTGCTTGTAATGTAATTCAGGTGCCAAAAGATTCTTGTTGCCCTTTACAAAATGTTCAATATGTCAATGTTTGACGAATCCATTTCCGCAACAATCCTAGCATCAACTGCTATAAATAATCTAGCACCTACTTACTCGTAAATGTTGTCGTAAAAACTCCTTAGAAATAGCCAGTAAAAACAATAAACAAACAATGACGCCTCCACTTAGCGACAACCGTCAACACGGACCTCCGTGAGTCCGTATGTAACAACACTATCAATTGAACAAATACTTGGATCCCTACGAGACCAAGTGCTTACAGACATGATGGAATATCAATAGTTCTAGTGCTTGCCAATGTTAGGTTTGTTTTTTGTTGCTTTGTAAGGAGTATCCAAATAAAACCTTCAATGTAGATCCTTTTTGTTGAGTGTTACGTAAGATCCAATATGAGACTGTACACACGCCAGCACATCAAACTATCCCAATCTTTTGATTGACGATTTTGATTTAATTGACGGCACGGTTGGCGCAGCGGTTAAGCGATTGACTGCTGCGCTGCGTGTCGCGGGTTCGATTCCCGCACGGAACAAATATTGGTATGACCTACAAATAGTTGTTCCGGGTCTGGCTGTTTGTGTATGTGAGTTTAAATGTTTATAAACGCACCCACAATACAGGAGTAATTCCTAGTGTGGGGCAACGTTTTTATAAAAAAAAAAAAAACAAAAATCTGTCAAAGAAATTTGATAGATTTTCAACTTTATAGTATAAGCTTAAGGTTTGACAGTTTGGGGTAGCTTCATGTGCTGGCGTCTGTACAAGCGTCAATAATATGGGTCCGCGCCCACTTGACCCGCTTAGACTCGACCCGGAGAATAATGCCGATATTTTACTACCAATTCAGTGCCATTCGTACAATCAGGCAGAGTGTTTTTTTAATTCTAAATAACTTATTTTATTATACAAAGTATAAAGTATAAATATTTTGTCATGAGACATAATTTATACTGGTGGTGTTGTGATGATTTTTTTATACTTTAGAAGTTAGTACCTACTTGTTAACCTTATATTTTTAATCACGTATAAAGATTTATTCAATAAGTACCACCACTAGCTATAAGATTGTAATGATAATTAACAATAATCTGTGATTTTTACTACAAAGTACAAAGCGTACTATATTAAAAAAGGATAAGTAAGTACTTACTTGTTTCATTATTGATTTATTTATACAAACATTATGTCAATTTTACACTCTCTGTGGTGAGAGCTTTAAATAGACACTTTTCTGTCTGACTATACATAGACGTTTTTACGCCTATCAAAACAGAAATATCCAGATATTATTGTTCGGGTCGAGTCTAAGCGGGTCGAGTGGGCGCGGACCCAATAATATTTAGCGGGACGAAATGACTGTTCAACATGATCTAAACAGCTATGAAAATTAATAAAGAACTCAATGACACAAGCAATATTTCAATGACAGTACACGACAACTGTCGTTCTGACAAGAACTTTATCCAGTTGAGTACAGTTTGACATTGGCAGAATAGTCGACATCGGCTTTGCTTGCCATAATAAAAAATAGAATAGAATACAGATAAAGTTTATTTTTCTTAATTGTTGAGATCATTTTGAACAAATTTTTCATCCCGATAATTTTTGGCGCTGACTGTATCATCACGTTTAGATATATTCCGAAGGTCAGGCAGAGATCTACTTCTAACTAAGACTTTATATTACAAATTAAAACAATTATTTCTTTTCACAGGTACAGTTATTGCCGATAGCAGTGATGCTGTTGAGTAAGCCCACCTTAATCAGCCTATCATCATCAGCATCATCATCATCATTTCAGCCGAAAGACGTCCACTGCTGGACATAGGCCTCCCCTAGGCTCGTCCACTTCGACCGGTCTTGTGCTTCCCACAACCAGCGGATTCCCGTGGCCTTCACTGGGTCATCGGTCCACCTTGTGGGAGGCCTTCCCACTCTACGTCTTCCGGTACGCGGTCGCCACTCTAGAAACTTTCGGGCCATCGGCCATCTGTTCTGCGAGCAATGTGCCCTGCCCATTGCCAATTAAGTTTGGCAATTCTTCGGGCTATGTTGGTTGCCTTGGTTCTCCTGCGGATCTCTTCATGCCTGATTCGATCACGTAGGGAAACTCCGAGCATAGCCCTTGCCATTGCCAGCCATTGCTCTCCATTGCATTGATCAGCCTATCCTCCACCCTAATTGCGTAACACGCAATCCACTAGAACCTGAATAATTTTGTAAATCTGACTAATCAATAAGTTCGAAATGCGTGATGTGTGATTTGTTCGAAAAATGAAAGCCATTGCTACTGCTAGTGTGTTACAATTAGATACCCCTCTGAACAGCTAAGAACTCTAGCCCTCTAACTAATAAACATGGGATAAAGTTATACCAGGGCGTCTAAAAAGGCCGCTTTGGCAGAATCATAATTGGAAAATATTATGAATCATATTTAAAATCGTAAAACGGTCATAAACTGACAATTCATAATATTATCTGCGTAGACAGCACGCAATTCATCTGTTTGACAGTTTTGTATGGATATTCGTATAATGGTCACCAAATTATGACACTGACGTTTTCGGGTTGTGTTTGACAGGTTACACTTATCTTAGGTACAATTTACTGTGTAAATTCCAGGATTGCCCTTGAAGCTGCTGCTCACAAAGTATAATTTTCAACAAAAATCTTGACCATACCCATCACGTCACTTCTTATCAGTCTTCGTCAAAACCAGTAATGCTTTAGTCAAATATTGGTAAAGTTAAATGTAAGTATTGTCGATGGCGAAAAGTGAAGGTGATAATTATTTGATAGGACGTTTTCATTAAGTTTTGGGATAACCATGGCTTAATGATGACGTGCTCCATGATGGGCGGTCTAAGAATAGGGTTATTTAAGTTATTTATGTCGTAATATGTGAGTTGAGAGCAGTGGTACCTAACTCAGACCAAAACGTAAGAAATAATTGAATTTCGCGCGCATCCCCGTTAAGATATTTTCGGGTTGGTAATATAGTAACATTTTATATGTGTGCAGAATTCGCAAATGCCCTACAATGTGACCAAACGAAGCCCTATAACAAAGATATAACCTGTTGCAGAAGGCCAAAGCTTCAACATGACTGTGGTTTTAAATATGTCAAGAGACGAAGTGCCGTATCAAGGCGGATCGGTCGATTTTGAGAAAGTAAAGTGAAGTGCCCACTGGCCGAAATGTTGGCATCTTAAAGCTGTTGACCGTTAAAAAAATTTCATGTTGATTATGTTGGTAGTTCTTTTTTAATGATGTTCTTAATTTGAACAGGCATACGCATATATGGAAAGGATTAAGTAATTCGTATACCTAATATTATTTTAAAGTGTTTTTTTCACTTATCTTTACCTATGTTCAATTCGTTTGTACGGTTCCTTATAGGTAGGCTTGGGATATCCATACAAACTTTTTTGAAATTTTCAAATCCTAAAGAACATTTTGATATTTCTTAAAATATTTAAAAAAGCTTAAAAAACTTAAATCAAATAACGTATCTGTGTAGGTATTTTAACGCTCTCGTTATTTGAAATTGTCAGGTTATGCTCATAAGGTCGACCTTTTTAACCGACTTAAAAAATTAGGAGGTTATCAATTCGGTATGTTTATATTTTTTTTTGTATGTTCGGGCATAACTCCCTCATATATAGACGGATTTGCAAAATTCTTTCTTTTGTTAGAAAGTGGTTTATTCCGAAATGGTCCCATTTAAATTTCATATAGATCTGCAGATGAGTTTCGGAGACAGACAACGAAACTCTTCAAAAAATTACAGCAAATCAACCGCGATTGCTGCTATCGCATAATATGCATTGTTTTGATTTGATTGACTTTGAGAATACCCAAGGATGATGAAATTTCGATTTCTATAACTAAAAAGTGAAAAATAAAACCTTTTTCCAAAAAAGCAACAACCGATTTATATTAAAAATATTAATAACATTATTAATATAATCATGCCGGAAATGCCCCTTAAACCTGTAAGCTAAAATTATCGACCTTTTTATAGACGGACTAATAAGCAAAAAATGTAATGACCTACACGAGTAGATATGGTACACTTAAATTGCTTGTAACATTAAGAAAAAGCACTTAATTGACCACCTATTAAAATAATCGCAATTAAAAATGTAGACAACGTCTACATTTTTAATGGTTTTTTTATAAGTTTTGACTCAATTTTATGGAATGAGGCAGGATTTATTCCCGAAGGTTAATGCGTAGGTACCTACATTCATCATCATCGTCATTTCAGCCGAAAGACGAAGGTACACTGCTAGACCTAAGGCCAGCAGTGGACGTATCGCCACTTCTACCGGTTATGTAGCACTTGCATCCAGTGTGAACGATGATGTGTTTAATACATTGATGTTAAACTTTCAAATTATAAGAAATCTCGATATTCTGGTAAGTCGTAAGAACAGTGCGAAGTAGAGACTAGTAAAATGAAAAGAAGAAAGAAAAATGCGTTTTTACCTAATTTACCTATATCATTTAAAAAAACCAATAAAACTTAAAAAAAAAACTCACCGACAGAAGTGAAAACTTGAACAATTACGTGTGTACTTTTTTAATCGTCAATACAGGATTTCACATTGGGTCTTTGGATCCTGATTGCTCTCGGTAAAAAATGATAAATGAGCGATCGACTTCAGTCATTAAAGGTGACAGCACAGATTTTTACGATAAAAATACAAAAACAAAGAAAGAGATAAAAGAATTAGAATTTCTTAATGAAAGAAAGGACTATTCCATAAGACATCAACGCGCGGCTTATCCGTGTGCTCGTTCACCCAACCACTCTAGCGTTCGGTGACGATGACGCGAGTTCCATGATTTTTGTTCAGCCAATAAGTGCTCAACACACCTAAAGAAAATTTCACTTCAAAAACAGAAAACAATGATGAATGATAATAATGCCAAAAGGGCCTCAGCTTACCATAATGTCAGATCAAATAAAATATTTTATTTCACAAAAACCTGCAAGGGCACTTATGAAACGTCAGAAGCTAGGCGCACGGTTCCAATTTGTTGCTTCCTATGGAGAAGAGCCGGCAAGAAACTCCACGGTTATTCTTTTAAAAATAATCGGCTTATACAATGTTTTCAAATTACAGTGATATTAGGTATGGGAGGAAAGTGCAAGCCTGTCAATAATTACCAGGTACTTAGAGGAATTAAAATAGAGAATAGAAAATCGTCTATAAATCTGTAGATTGGTGGTACACCTGTAGACAGGTGGTACACCACCTGACGCTGATTTTCAGCTGCAACCCACAAAAGCAAACTAAACGCAAAGTCAAGCAATTAAGTATGCCGACATAATTTTATTTAAAAAAAATTAATTGATTATGCATAGGTCCCATTAGTTTCAAATATTTCATTCTGACACTTAATTTAAATATGAAGTATTATAGTAATTTAACAGCCTTAAATCATGGCAATGAAAATAATTTAGATACCTACTTACTTATGTAAGTAAATTATTCCAATATGGTGTACGACTTTCCTGTAAGGGTGGCGCAATTTTATGCAAAATTATTTTAATTGGCAACATTTATTAATGATGGTGTATGAGCGGCTTGTGACTAAGTACCTAATAACAGTCGCACGGGTCAATCGTTCAGGTTAAGCTACGGTTGCCGCGGTTGGTCCTTGGATGGGTGACCATCGTTACATACCAAGACCCATCCGTGCCTCGGAAAGCACGTTAAGCCGTCGGTCCTGGCTGTCATTGGTGGATCTTTAACAATAGTTACGGAACGTCAGAAGCCCGGAAGTCTGGCAACTGTCGCGATCGGTCAAAGGGGTATCGTATTTCCTAGGTAACAGGTTTCTGGAGGTCAGATAGGCAGTGACGTAAGTACGGTGGGGCAGTCAGGGCAAGAGCCCTGGGCGCCTATCGAAGGGGGTTTCGAGGGGGGGGGGGCTCAAAAAGTCCCAATGATTAAATTAATAAAAAAACTTGAGAGGTGTCAAGGGACACCCGGATGGAACGAAGTTCCTTTTGATTAATTAGTGAAGGAACTGTAATAAAATTTTAAAAATTGTATATAAACATACACACACATACACACACACACATATGCACTCTGTCTGTGTCTCGGTCTGCAGAGAAACACGGGCACGCCGCACGGCTTACAACAATGTAGCAAAAAGTGTCGTTACAACTTTTGGTCTTAATTTTTTCCGTCTAGCCCCCTTTCGCAACGCGCGATAAGGAACTTCGTTCCAATAAATATCAATAATCCATTACATACTGTTACCTTTAAGTATCTAAGAAATCTGAAGATTTACTTTTATATGTTGTGCTGCAGTACGGGGATGAAAGTGTATTTCCAAATCTGCCTATTTCTATTCAAATTCTCTTAAAATTGCAGCATTGCAAGTGATTTTTTGTAAGTTGAAATTAATACCTTCGTTATTGAAGGTAAGTGGTCAAGAAAGGTAGTAAAGTAAAGTAAAGTACGACCTAGCTTTGTTCAGTGAGACGGACAAGATAATGTACGAAAGGGCGCAAATGTGGTGCGTGCCCTAGGCGCCATTTTCTATTGGTACGCCCCTGCAGATAGGAGTCGCTCCAGCAGGCTTAGCACGAGCACCGATTTAACGACGGAAGAAAAGACATGACTATTAATTTAATGATGTACAATAGGAGAAGATAGCCGTGTTTTTCTATTAATTATCACAGTTATGCGTTCTAAACTAATCATGATGTTGTGGATAATCGTACATACTTTGTGGTCGTCGAGTAAAAAGTTTGTTGTCAGTGTGATTTTGACAGTTTGGAAAGAAATATTCTTCTGAAATAGGCCTATATTTATAAGGACCTACACAAAGATCGTTAGAAACAAAAGACAAAATGACAGGTAAAATACTGGTACTTAGCTGCATCCGCTTAGACGGAAGCCGACACTGGAAAAGGCTAGGCAGATGATGATTTATTAATGATAGTGAATGTGCTAGAATAGTTGGTGAAATATTTTTTTCTGATGACGATTTGAGAATGGGAACCAATACCTACCTACCTAATAATTGGAATATTGACGTCGTTATGACTGTTAAGAAGCTATTTTTATGTCAAAAAGCTGACTTGACGGACAATGCCCCTGCGAGGGGTGCGGGTTGTTCGAAAGAGATACCGCGGCCCCTGGCACACAGGCAACTGAGGGAACACGGGTGGGTTTTAGTCAGTAAAAGTCTGACACGCCCTCCTGCTCCACCCAGAGCGGGAGAAGTCATTTGATGATTTCCCACCCAAAAAAAACCTATATAAATAATAGACCAAAGCCTTCAATAACGGAGGTATTAATTTAAACTTTAAAAAAAACGGACAATGCCCTGTCCAAATTTCAACAATTCGTGCAAAAAAGGACGTTCAGTTTTTCCTATTGTTACTCAGGTCCTAAGGATCGTAGCGTGATGTTAATTAGCCTATAACCATCCTCATGAATTGGGCTATCAAAAGCAGAATTTTTCAAATCCGACTTACAGATATTACCAGATATTACATATATTATTATTATTATCCAGATATTACCCTTTACATACAAACTTACAAACAATTTTGCCTCTTTATAATATTATTATACTTACTACATTTAATTATTTATTTATTAGGCTTCTCAACAATGAGTACACTGTTACTTTATAGTTTAAACATTGCAATCTTAAGTCTAAGCGTCTCATTACTTACAGAAAAGCACCGCATACACTACATTATGCGCAAATATGATAAGTAACACAATTAAATTAGTCAAATAACGTGCATTAAATTAAATTAAATTAGATTGTTTTTTTTTGTTAATTTATTTTTATAAACAAATTACTCATTATACAAGACACTTAGTGATGTCATGGATTTGATGGATTAATTGTAAATTAATTAGTGATGTTCATTGATATTATTGAGCTTCAATAATATCTCGGAACTAAAACAAAAGAAAAATCTTAACAAATAAGTAGGTAATTTGAGATAATTAAGTCACCTTTAAATTAACCAGAAGAGCAGGCAAAGTCACGGACGAAGCCAGTTCATTGTAATACGACACTTAATACTAATGCTGTATAATTAATTATAAGTACCTACCAGGTTGACATGACTATAGGATAATAGATATAGGTACCTATTATAGAGGACGGGTGCGAGCCTTGACACTCGGTAATGACAGTGGCAATCTAATTCTAGTGTTCTATGCTGTCCTGGTACCGGGGTTAGAAGTAATGATCTTTCTCAGATGTTCTTAGTGCCTGTAATTGAATAAGATATATTTAAAAATATATATATATTAGGTTTACAAACAATTGGTCACACTGAATACAGTGATATAACACATTCTTAAAATTAAATTATAGCGCAACAATTACTCATAGGTAAACACCACATGCATAAAACAATGAATTAGAGAAATAAGCTAACTTACTCAGTACTAAGCGCCAATATTCAATTAAATTAAATTAATATTCGTAATAGGTAGTAAAAAATGGTGATATTGTAAATGGAAATGAAAAAAGAAATGGTGAGAAACGAATACAAAATAAAATTCATAAAATTATGAGATTATGACACTGACAACATTGGTAAAATAAAATTAAAAGTTATAATAAATTGATAAATTAATTATTAACAATGGCAGGTGCATAAAAAGAGATAAAATAAAAATGGTTGAAAATAAGATTAAAAATGATAGACATAAAAAACTCATTGAATAAAATTGGTAACATTGATACATTGTTAAAAATATTGTTTTGTTATGTACCTATGGAGTACAAAAAGAAGCAAAATTTAGTTTCGGATTGTTTAGTTCAGTGATAGGAGTAGTCACTGGGCTTTTCTCGTCCAATTATGGAAAGCTGCTGTCTAGAAAATCATTTGGACTGTTTAGACCGGACATCTGTCTGGGTCGGTCTTCACTAACAGTAGGCGTGGGCAATGGGTTTCATTTTGACAGTTCAATGACATTCATTGCGTCATTTACGTTGGCGAGCAGACACATTTTTCGACACATGTAAGTAGCAATGGATTAGCAATATCCGTCAAAATGATCCAGATTTTGATCGATAGTGGTACAAATTAAGGTAAGACAGGTTTGCTCGTCAAATTACTGGCAACTAATGGTTTTTTAAAGGCGTACAAATAATGCGAATAGACTAAAAGCAATAACGTCAACTGCTGTAGGTAAGTAATTAATTGAGTGACGAAAATAACTGCAGCCATAGCCAAACAAATAACTCGTTTTGAGTTTAATTTTGACACGTTGTAAAATAATACTAAATAAAAACCTTATAATTCTTGTATGTTACAGATCGCGGCACGTAAGTTGAACCAAAATGTCGGATTTTGTTTCAAGTTACTTGCCGCGTACTTACTGTAATTTATTTATGTAGGTACACGCATACCTGACTATGCTAGAAGGTGACTCTGCGAAGGTGACCCAACTAGCAAAAAATGTCGTATAAAAGTCAATAGCACGTTTCTATTTCAGCGATTGGTGGTGAGACGGATCCTCCAATTGTCGAGTGAATGATCTGTGCACGTTCTCTCAACGCGATTTGGGCGCACTTCTCTCTGCTTTAAGCGATGTAAATATCGTAAGATTATCGTCTGAATAGCTAAATAGTCGAAAGATTATAGAGTAATCGCAACTCGAATGTTACTAGTACTATAATAGACATCACTATGCCATTATTCCACACAACAGCTTTTCCCAAGTCGGTAGAACCTCTTTCATTCGATTTATTTATTGTAATATAGCAGTGCGGTTGCAATCACTCGACTCTTTGGTCGTATGAATGCAAACAAGCAGCACTCTTAGACCGTTTCATTTATCTTAAAACGATAGCGCGTTGCTGTTGTGTTTGTCACAATAAATTAAAGTATTTTGATATACTATGCCATACAATTTTACAGCCATAGCGACAAATTCGTGAAGTATTAAAGTTAGCTCATAGGTCTTACTTTCATATGCGGAATTCGTTTTTTCGTCTATATTCCTTACATTATAGTTAATATTTTCATGGGCCACCAGATTTATCCGTAAATAATGAATCACAAATAATAATAATTTAATAGTTAAAATCAATTCGCCATTAATAGCAACTCACTTATCATCACTAGGCATTCACTCTACTTTTAGCCGAGAAATAGAAATGAGGTTTCCATTTTACGACTTTTAAGAGCGCCATTGCAGTTAGTTTAGGGTTCCTGAGCGCAAAATGTTAAATCATTATTCTCTCTACCTTTTACTTTTATTATTATTAGAACAAATACTGTTATTAATACTCCGAAGGAATGTAAAGTGATTTCATTAGCTAGAATTTGTTATTAACAAAATATATTATATTATAAGATATTTAATATAATATATATAAAATATTTTAGAGACAAATGGTAAAATAGTCAAACGAGTACCTAGTTGATAAACAGAAAATCAATTGAAAAACTGCCTACCATCCAATTAATTAGAAGTTCGGACTCTGAACTATCATTGTCTTCAAACTCTGATCTGTCATTGTCATTATCGCTACTATCATTATAATCAGATTTACTATCAGAATCAGAATTTTGATCAGCGGAGATATTTTTGTATCGAGAACACACTTTACTAGTAGACGGTTCTCAAATTTCGTAATCAGTAGAAGCGTGAATATTTCCTACAGACCCCACACTTATTATTACTTGATCGTTCTTCATCCGTGGTTACACTCAATGAAGATGTTGATTGTTTCAATCGTGTATACATCTTATTTATTTTCCATCGGAAACCTCCAGTTCTTTGAATTTTTTCCACCGATTATAGTCCATTTTCTTGAAATTAAGCAAACACATTTATTGTTATGACAAAATGGCGTTTACAGTGCTGTAAAAGATTTTATTGAACTTTCATACCACTATTACGCTGTATGATAGCTATCAAAAAATCTTTAGAGCACCTTTAAAGCTGTAATAGATTATTGTAAAGCGTTTTCTCAACTTCAATAGTAAAGTCAAATGAAAGCCTTGCAGTAAGCTATCATACGACATTGAGTGCTGTTATAGTAACCGAGATGCTATTTTGTTGAAAGAACAGCGTGTATTCCACAATAGTGCTGTAATAATTAAATGTCGAAACATTGTGCTATGAAAGCTAGTCTTATGACAAATTAGCAATTCAGTTGCTTTCAAAGAGCTTTTATAAGACTCACGGTTGCATGAAGGCGATCGAGAGATAATCTTTATAAAATTATCGTGTAAATGCGATATGAATTCGTCGAGTCCACATTTACTCGACATGTTTATGGAGCCAAAGAGTGCTAAATAATCGTTTACACGGCTTTTAGAAATAATAGGATCTTTCATACCAGTATTTTTCGATCCATAGTCGTGAGAGTAATTGCTTATACGATCTTTTTGCTAGTTGGTGATTCTTTTCCCGTACGAGTCTGCGAGGTTCAAGTGCACGCGCTAAACTTCGGTTGTTTTTTCTGATTTTGGTTCAACTTACGTGCCGCGATCAGTGTTTATCACTGATTTAAAAATGTTATATTTTTGACAACCCCTAAGATGAAGGCCTCCTCCAGAGAATGCCGGATTTCTCTGTTTTTTGCTACGCCCATCCACCGTGTTCCAGCTATAAACACGATCTCATAATCCCTGCGAGTGTGAGGTCTTCATCTTCGTTGGATACTTTGATATAAAGTAAAATAACTGGGGACTTTTATGGGCGATGGGTGCAATACAATACAGCTTACAGCTACTTTCTAGATTACAGTCATGAAGTAGAATTAAAGGTTATAAAACATTGCCAGTTTAATCATAGGTACAGGAAACGATAAAAGATCAGGCTAAACAAATACTACATTTACATAGTAGGACATCTTGCAACTTTAGTATTTATTCAAGAACGCAAAAACAATGTCGTAATTTTTTAGACTTGTAACATTTGGATCATGTGATAATGATTTGAATATGACTGCATCATAATTGACACCTCTATGTATGTCAGAACTTCGATTGGCATTTGTTTGCGAATTATTGCATGATTGATCCATTTCGACATGTGCAAAAAAACAAAATCAATTTGTCTTTTTGCAAATATCCAATTCAATTCAATTCTTTATTGCGTTCCATATGTTTTACATATATGGTATAAACAGTGAGATCAATATGGACCCTGTAGGGCACAGCAAATTTAGGAGAGAGGAAGAGGGCTACGTACAAATGCAAGCAATTCAATTCGTTATTATTATAAAATTATTAGATGTATAGTTGGAGTATAATTATCTATATATATGTATAATTATGTCCAGATATATATGTATATATATTATGAGGTTTGTGTATTTAGGTATAGTATATCTGTTATTTTCATTTTTATGTATTGCATAAGAGTTTATTATTTTTGTAACTAATATTTTCTTTATTTTTAATTTATGTTATTATATAAGTAATCGTACTTATACATTTATATTTGATTTTCTATATTCCTATAATACGGTAAATTGTATTTATTTCATAATGTTTGTTTAAGTATGTTGGGACCGGCTACTAGTCAACCGGATGTATCTGAATACCAGTAGATATTTTACATGGAGCGACTGCCTCACTGACCTAAACAACCCAGTTGGTAGGTATCACGATCGATACTCCTTGGTAAGACTGGTTGCTAGATTTTTGGGCTTCTGGCTACCCGTAAAGACTGTCCAAAAACCTACGAACGACGGATTTCATTATTATTTCACTTTAAAAATTGAAACAAAACCTAATTATTTTGAATGGATAACTCATGTGTTCTCCACACGTGAGGATTTTTTTGTACAATAGATCCCACACTGCTTGTACCTACCTATTTTTGATATAAAAAAAAACGAACAGCTTTGTTTAAGAAATAGAATGAATTTTCAAGATCAAAATAAAATAGATTCTTACACACACGCACACACATAGAAAAACCTACTTACAGAAATTAAATCATTTATCATTTTGACTGGGCCCGCGTGGTAAATTATGGTCCTACAAAGAGGACGCATATGTCCCAGCTAATGGTGGTGGTGCTATGGGTAGAAACGTTGTAGGCTGATTATACTTATGCAAAATTTTAATAGTCAGCCGTTTAAGTAGTTATTTATAACCACTTTAGTTAGATAATAGAAACCAAAAGTTTCCATTACTGACTGTTTGTTCGTAAGCGTAAGTGTTTAACTTAAACCTAGGGTTGCCCCTTTAACATTAAGATCAAACAATGATTTCATAAATCTTGCTAGGTGTGTTTGCGAGTTACTACCCAGGAACGAACAAGCGATTTGTTATCGCGCATTGGATTTTAAACTCTTGGTGTTTAGTCCGAACATTGAGAATCCAACAGAGTGCAAAACGCCGCGTCGAAAAAAGGAGTGGTTTTGAAACCACCCTTTTTTGACGAGTTGATTCGTTGAAAAACCAGTGCCCAATACAAAATAGCCGCGAGAAAATATAACAGTGGGTCATACCGACCAGAGTTAATTTGCAAACAATTTTGTAAATTTGTCCTAAAAAAATTCTAGCTGGATATTACTCTAAAAATACCATTATTTCTATTAAAAGAACATCTTCCTGTTAAATATCACTCTGAACTTGATTCCCAAAACGGTTTCACTCTATAAATTACCATTCAAAAATAAGCATGCATGTAGACATCCGTTCATACACTGTTATATCGACTGGCAACCCCGGTTCCCGCCATTGTAGCTGTGACATTTGACCCACGCATGCGCAATGCGTGTCGCGACCTACGTTTACATACAATGTAGAAAAAATTACCTATACACACACCAGCTAGGATTTCTAACAATGAAACTCAAGAGAATCATTGAATTGCCAAATTTTTCTGATAATTAGCGGAGGAGAATGATAAAAAGTGAAATTATAAATGATTTTATTTTTCTGTACCTACGTAGGTAGGTTTATACTAACACTATAGCACGTCATATTTTTTAAACTAGATGAAGGGAAACATAACATCAAGTAGGTAATGATTGCTTGTAGATTTTCGGTCTTATTCATAAAAAGTAATCGAACATCTAAACCCTTGCTAAAGTTTGGTTGTCAAAAAGTGCTATTCATAAACGCATTTTAGCACAAAAACGTTCTTTAACCCTACTAAAAAGTTATAGAAGCCAGAAACCTACTATAACAGTGTTATAGAAACGGCCGACTCTAAAGCAGCTAATTGCATCAAAGAAAATGACATTTGACCATTTGACGTACAAATATTGTGTGTCACCAAATGTCAATTTTCAAGCAACAATGACAGATACAATTTCAAATTATTTGCACAAGTTTAAATAATAATGACGTCCCCACGTCAGAAGTGTCGAAACTGTATACATGATTGCCAGTACGTAATAAGTAATGTCTTTGGTCACAATTATTCGGCGAGTAGGCAGACATTCTCGTTTGAAGATTCGATGTGGTCAATTTGATGTATGATTTCATTATAATAGCAACATTTTGATTTATAAACGACTTATTAGATATAGAACGTTTATGAATACAAAATTTTATCAAAGGTTTAATAAGCTTAACAAGCAGTTTATCTAATGAATGTCTTGAACCTTCGATAAGATTTTTTTATGAATAAGACCGTTATCCATTAAAATCATTGCTAGCTGCAACCCGCGTTTTCATCCGTATAAGTCGAATTCCTGTGGGGACATCGGGATAAAAATAATGATCTGGGTTACCCAGGTCATGGTCGACCCTTGTGCCAAATTTCATCCAAATCCGTTCTGCCGTTTTAGGGTGAAAGCGTAACAAACAAATAAATAAAACTCACTTTGGCATTTTTAATAAAAGCAGGATTGTGATATTTATTAGTTTGGATTAGTATTTATTACCTATGTTTTATAAGCTAGAAACTTCAAAAAGTATGATAAATATTATTTACGCTTAGGATAAAAAATAAAAAATAGTACTAACCTACCTAACACTAGATCCGTTTCTAGTCTACCAAAAAACGTAAAAATGAAAAAAGACTAATTTGAATAAATAAGGCAGTCAATTACCATTTAAAAACTTCTTCATTGTCCTGACTTAAATTGTATCTAGGTACGTATCCGATCCACTGTTTAGCACATCGTAGAGAATCCACAATGGCCATATGAACGTTCACAATTTCTGCAATTTGATTGGTTAATCGCATGCATGCCTAATCGGATCGCGCTCTGATTGGCCGAGTGTCCCGACACAGTTTGAAATTGAAACTGGTGGGTTGGATTTGACGGGAATTGCGTCGTTGCTGAAACAATGAACTGCAAAATACTGGATGTGGCATTTTTATTTGACATTGTTAGGCAAAGTAAGATACCTATTTGGTTCATGGCTAAATAAAACAGTTGCATGGGTCGTTCGAAGGTTAAGCTATGCTTGCCGCAGTCGATTCGTGAATGGGTGACCATCCATTACATTACCGAGACCTCTCCGTGCTTAGGGAAGCACGTTAAGCCGCTGGTCCCGACTGTAATTCGTTAATCTTTGACAGTGTAAATGTTGTGGGGCGGTCAGATAGGCAGTCGCTCCATGTAAAATACATGGAGCGACTGCATCCGGTTAGACAGGAAGCCGACCCCAACAAATGTAGTTGGGAAAAAGATATAATAGGCAGATTGATGGGTTAGATACATAAGTATCTATTACCGCCCCTTTGGCGCCTCATTCATACATATCTAACGGAGACAACAATTATGTAAACGACACATAAGAACACCTACCAGTAAAACCATTATTGTATTATTAACCTTATAACCTTCCTTGACAGTTTTATACCTAGCATAACATCACGGCTTGATTGCCCGAAGGGTTGGGCAGACGTGTGTACCTACCTACCTACCTACCTATAGTAAAATCAAAAAATCAAAATCAAAAGTCATTTATTCAAAATAGGCTGAGAATCAGCACTTTTCGAATGTCAAAATTACATAAGACAGTCCCTCAAAACGCCCGCCCTTCGCCACTTCCTAGTGCTTTAGCTGGGAAGAAGAAGTGGCGCAACAAACTCCCCAGCAGCACAGATGTCTGTTTAGTTCGATAGACTTGATTCTATACATAGGTAAGCAAAGTAATCAACATTACGAGACACAGTACCACCCAGATTTTGCCAGATGAGTTTAAGTCCCATCTTAGGGGCGAGCGTATCCAACCAGGCACAAACCCAGACGCCAAAGGTTGCTACTGAGAAAATCCAAAGAGAAAATCCCATTTTTCGTCAAAAAAATCATTACAAAAATTAAAATCGCAGAATGTCGCCGAAAAAAGAAGTACGAATTATTGAAAAGGAATCGGAGCATATCCTTACTTAATATTATAAATGCGAAAGTAACTCTGTCTGTCTGTCTGTCTGTCTGTTACGCTTTCACGCCTACACCGCTGAACCGATCGTCATGAAATTTGGCAGAGATATAGCCTGGGATATGGAGAAGGACATAGGCTACTTTTTTACGCGATAACCGACATCCACGCGGGCGGAGCCGCGGGCAAAAGCTAGTATTATATAATAAGAGCAATCGCAGCATAGAATTGACTTCGTCACCGTACAAAACTACCTTAGATGATAACGCAAAGGTTCCAAAGCAGAAGCCAAAACTGTCCACAAAAGAACCTCAACCGTCAACCGAAACAGAGAGAAAATCCTATTTTTATTTATTGTTGAATGGGTATGCACTTGACCTCGATCACGCCTGATGGAAAGCGTTGGATGAGAACTATGATGGAAGGAGCGTGCCCAGAAGATGCATGTTCACTCTTGATTTAAGGTAAACTGGTTAAATAATTACTCTTTCTGTGCCCGATCTGGGAATTTAACCCAACCTCAGGTTCAGCAGTAGCGCTTGCAACCACTAGACCAAAGGCCAAAGCAGTCTTAATACATATATCTATTTTATACGAGAAATATACACCGTGCCCATAACTCAGTAAATTATAAAGACAATATCACATTAAATAGCTTGCATGTGTCATTTTAAAACAAACTACATTTATACAATTATGGTTTGCTCAAAACACGATTAAAAATATAATATTTTTTGTACAATTTTTGCGAAACAATCCTCGTATTACCTACAAAGCTTGGGAACGAGTTGTCATTTACCGAAATTGTGCATGTCATGTCATTCATTGCAGGTGATTGAAGGCTGTCGCAATGTGGTCGGTCGCACCATTATCTGTATTATTATGTACCCACACTGACTAATAATTACAAAATATTGTATTTTTACTTGCTACGTGCTTACTCCGTTTTTGGAGTTACTCTGGAAAATAGGATTGTGTACGTAGATGGGTGCCCATCTTTACATAATAACGTACCCTCCTTGCCACCGTTAAACGGTTGGTCCGGATCGTAGTCGTGGATCTTTGATAGTCGGTACGGGTCCTCAGAAGCCCGAAAGTCTGACAACCTCTCTTACCAAGGGGTATCGTACTACCCAGTAACTGGGTTGTGGAGACCAGATAGGCAGTCGCTCCGTGTAAAATACTGGTATTCAGCTGCATCAGGTTAGACTGGAAGCCGACCCCTATAGCTTAGTATAGCTTGATGTGTAGCCGTTCAGAGCTTTGAGAGGCTTAGTTGTCCCCTAAAGAGTGTCTGTTATGTCATGGTAGTCCACAACAGCTGTTAAAAATAGATCAAAATTCATTTCAGTGCCTCAAAGCTTAAAACTAAAAGATGAATCATATTGAGCAGTCTGAGAGGATAGCAAGCGCCTCAAACTCAATCACAGTAAAAATACTTTTTGGTACAAAATACAAAATACCTTATTAATGATAATGCCTTTCTGTAATCAAATAAACGTAAAAAAATATAAATAACCAAAGTGTAAATCATCAGCTAAAACATAACTTATTTAAAAACCTAATAACCTAAAATAACTTGTCGATTATCAAAACATTGTGGATGTTCTCACATTTTTTTTGTGCAAACCGGTTACGAGTAGGTACGACTGGGCTTTCATAACAAACCCAAGCCGCTGATCATCAGCCAGTACCTACGTGTAAATTGGACAATTTTATGCCAACGCTACGCAACTTAAAACATGGCCGACCATACAGGGTTACCAAACGTCAAAATTGACACGTCAATTATTTATGGTGCCTACTTCGATGTTCTCGTCATCGCTTGAGACCGGAAGAAGATGCTATTTAAACCTACTACGGTTATTGATTTGAGACTATTTGCGCAACTTATTGATAAAAAATTGGACAGAATTCAAGGACACCCAATTAAAATTAATTGAATGAATTTAACGGAAGGGATGTCAAGGTACGAGTATCTGAACTATCAAAAAGGTTGTTAAGTTAAATAAGATATAAAGTTCTTTTTAAAACCCAGATAAGAATTTAACAGGTGCACCTAATGTCAAACTTATGTCATACTCTTATACTAAAAAAGTAAACAAAACAGACTTGAAAATGTCATATTAGTATCTGGGATTAAAAACGAACTTTAGTTGCCTTATTTTTGAGGAATGAGAAGTTGAGTGAAGAAATGTTTATAAAACGTTTGCAATTTGCAGGTCAGTGTCTGGCTGGTTATAATTATGTTAATTTACATAATTATCAAAAAAAAATCAGTGGGACTTAATGAACTTGGAGGGAAGTACCTACATTTAGTGCCATTGAATGATTATTTCATGAAAAAGTCATACAATGGGATCAATGCCTAAAAGACTTATCTAAAACTCATCTTTCCCATAAACATAATTATGTCTAAATACCTACATGGCACAAGACCTCTGCCAAACCACTGGCAGATGTAACAGGCAGAAAATAAGGAATCGTTTGATTCCTTATTTTCTGCCTGTTACATCTATGGCAATAGTTTTATAATTTTTGTATGCTGGCAACCCTCAACTTGCGCGTGTGGCTGAAGCTACGACAATATTAGATGATTGTTGTTTTTGACTTCACCACTTAAACGGATTTGAGAAAAAAAAAATGCTCGCAATGCGTTTGCGGTATAATGTGGAACACAACAATCTGTTGGAGGCTCAGGTTAACACATCGTAATTCTACGGAGAAGATAGCCTGTTTAATGCTTGTGGTCTCTTTTAGCCTCACCGCAAAACGGGGCAGTTACTGGGCCAATATTCGCAGCACTTGGAAGATTTCTTTAGGATGTGGCAACTATAAGGCGGCAATGAGAGAAATATTGCCATTCCAGTCTATCATCACCATTTTTTCAGTAACATTATCAATATAAGCTCTGTTCCATCTACTGCTGATTATAGAGTTTAGGTATCCTCCCTTTTGTGCCATCCTCCCCTGCACCCTAATTACGTAACTTACCATTAATCACAATCTAAATCGTTTTGAAGAATATTGCTAATCCATTGGTTCATAATATCTTTCGAAAAAATTGTCTCAACAACTCAAACGAATGTTTTTGAACCGTCAAAATGAAAGCCATTCCTACCGTTGCCGTGTGTTACGCAATTACCCCTCAGCTTTCACCCCTCCTCTTTTTTTAAGCCCATCACCAAATACCAATAGAACTCAGAGGCCCTAACATGGACCCGCGACGTAAATATAACGCCAATTTTAACTATTTTTATTCGAAAATCCTAACAACAGCAGCTATCCTATAGGATTATGGTTTAAATTTCTGCTTTAGCATAAGCATTAGCGTAATCAGCCTATAACGTTCCCACTGCTGGGACACAAGCCTCCTCTCTGTGCGAGGGAGTGGGCCGTAATCTACCACGCTGTCGCTGTCTTTGAATTTTTGGTTCTAGGACCTGCTGGTTTCCACGATTTTCCTTCACAATTTTGAGAGCCGTGGTGATGAAATTAAATACACAAAGTAAAGTGTCTGCTGGGGGCGATACTACTGAGGTCCACATTTTTAAACATAAATAAAGTATAGCAGTAAATCTATGTTCAATCTTTGTGTGAAGTTTTTTAGTTAAACGTGATGTTGGCTTGTTGCGCGCTTTGGTGCTTACTGTGAGTGCAGCAAGCAGTTGTTATAAATAAATCAATAATAAAACTAAGTACAAATATGATGTCCGAGCAATCGTGCTAGGCCAGCAGTTATCTTCGTATTTTTTACTAGTAAGTGCAGACGTCGTACTGACGTCATGTTTCTGGGTGTAACCACTGGTTGTACGGATGACGAGGCGTTTTTACGACCAGTGACCAGTATACTTTGTTAAGGCTTCAATTAATTATTGTTTTAACTGTTGTTTCAGATAATTGGAGAAAGAGAATATGCTGTGAGGCCTACGAGAAGGCCTTCCGAAGAGTTACAGACTGGACAACCCTTAGAAGTGATAGTACAACAGGTGACTAAATACATACATACTTACATAAACTCTCAGGAAACTACAGAACGCCACCTGCTTCGATTCTTCCATACTCCTTTTGCTTCGTTTAAGTAGGTACGTTCATACATCTGGTCATAGACTCATGGTTGTTTGACGACCAAATCACAGGTGACCTTTTACCTATTTACCTACCGATTTTGACTTCGTAAGTCGACGTTCACACGTAGGTATATAAAAATAGCGCAGCGAGATTTTCAACTCTCTGGGTTGAACCGAGAATTGAGATTCCAATAGCATGCACCTCAGCACGCGGACGGCGAGTAATGGGTAGCTCGCTGTCCAGTAAGGACCTAGTTTTAGTATTAAAAATAAATCAAAAGAATATTATTTGAAAATATGTTAAAGTGCTACCTCGTAATAATAATTAACTTTAAGTACCAACTAAGTTTAATGAGTTTATAGAGACTCACCGACACTACAGTCAAACCACTACTACGGTTTTGTGGGGCTTAGTTTATAAGTTATATTTACCTTATGTTAATATAAATAAATAAATAATAATAAGCCCGGGTCAACGGCACGCTGTGTTCCACCGTTCCACGCGCGCCTCAAAGAGATGTCAGCACCAACTGGTGGGGTACGCAAGGGTCGATGCCTGTCAGGGGTGCGGATTTTTCGAAAGGGATACTGTGGCCCCTGGCACACAAGCAACTGAAGGAACACGGGTGGGTTTTAATCAGTAAAAGTCTGACACGCCCTCCCGCTCTACCCTGAGCCGGAGCAGTTATTTGATGATTTCCCACCCAAAACAAAAGCACGTCGAAAAAACACACATCGATTTAAAATCGAAATAATTGAAAATAAACCGTGTCCGCGAAGATAATTCAGAAATATGAAGCAGAAAAATTCATTCCCGTTCCTCCTATAGGAGGAACGGGAATGAATTTCTTGAAAAAGACGTTAGTTAAAAGACGTAAGACCATGTTTACCGACTGCCTGGGTAAATGTGGCAATCAATATGACAATAAATCCTACCTTCTGACTTTCCAGAAGTAATAAAACAAATGACAAATAATACGAGCACGGAAGCTTATGTTAAATTGCACAATTGCACAAATATAAATCCTTTACTTTTACGTTACAAAACAAAATATTAAAGTACTCAGGAGCTTTATAAAACATATTATTTCGTAAATTATATATTTGCATAAGCCGTAAAAAATGACTACTTATTTTCAACGAGCTTCGTTCAAAATATGTCGTTGGTCAACGATGTGTGAATTTATTCATGTTTTGTATGGAAATGAGTTTCTTTCATTGGTTTTTGTGTTCACAAAAAGGTATAAAATCACCGCGTTGGGCAGCAATTTGATTTAAATACATGTTCTTTTTGGATGCGGAAGAATGAGGGACATGTCTTAAGGGCGCAGCGAGGTTCTGGTTCTAATTGAAGCGTGGCTAGAATGGGCGGTTAAAAAAAAAAAACATATTAATTGCATAACTAAAGGTTAAGTAATAATAACAACGGAGCAGCAAGGGATCCAAGATAAGAATGCTTGGAAACATGCTGGTCCTGCACTGCCCTGCTAATTGTAAATGCAGCACTTGCAAAAAAGCGGTTTCAAGAAAAACGCTGAAATCTAAAAGTAAAGTTTTCATGCAAGTACTGTGAATCTCGTTATCAAAAAAACATACTTCCAGTACCCAAATATTTTTATTTTTCTCATATAGTTTTGCCCTTAAGGATGCCATTTCTGCAAAAAAGTGAAAACCCAAAAGTGTCGATTACTGCAGATACAATTAGCAGAGCAGTGCAGTCCTGCTCCATAGGACAATCTAGAGTCTGGACAGAATCAAACTGGTTGCTAATTTAATTGCATAATTCATTATTTTTATAACTTACTTTTTAGAACATAGCAGCAATCTTGAAAACTTAAACCAAGTTTTCAAGATTGCTGCTATGTTCTAAAAAGTGAGTTGTTGTAAGATTGTCTTGTAGCCGAGGTTGTTGAATGTCTAAGTAGAAAAAAAAACATACCGACTTGGGCCTATTTTTTCTCGAAGGTGCATCTAAGGCAGCTCCAAATATGAAAAAAACACTTAAACATTCAATACCAATGGGGTAGTGCTCTGATTCAGGAACCATAATAAATTAGAAGAATCTAACAAAAAGTTAATGAAATAATTTTTATATTTTTGTAATAATGTGAATGGCTTTAAGAGTACACCTAAGAAACGATAGACAGACTTTGTGAAATATGATACGGCTAGAAAAGGGGTACCGACATGACGACGAATAAAGAAGTATGGAAAGAAAAGACACGTTGCGCTTACCTCAAATACATCGGGGAAAGGGCAAGAGATTGATGATTATTTAATCTTTGTAGAAATGATTGATGAACTTATCACAAACGGCCAAAGGGCAGACTATAGATAAACTTACCACAAATGAAACCAGTCACAACCTCGATCCAAAATTGAAAAGTTCTCGGACAAAAAGAGTTGGCTACCCTTTTGCCGACAAATCTTGCATATGAGCGGTCAAGGCTCATAGGTCAAATAAGGCGGATCTCATAACTTAAACATTTTTTTACCCAAACATGTTAATCTTATACAAAACTTGAAATTCGTCCTACATAATTGCCTACCGCAGTGCATGCGTCATAGGCCTAACCAGGATTCAGTTTAGAAAAACAAAAATGATTTATTCATCTCTCGTTTGAGACTAATAAACATTAAGACCAGATTTCGGTGATAGGTTTAAAATAAGAATAAGATTTTTTGGAGAAGACATAGCGTTGTCGTTTTCCCCAATTTTCCGAGAGTGTAGAGAACTTTAAACCCTCAGGCTAGGTGAAGAGACCATCTTCGCAGAGTGAGTAGGATTTAAGTTCAGTGTCGTACTACTGGAGAGTCCATATCCAGCAGTGACCAGCTTAATGTTGATAATTATAAAACTAGAGATCGACCTCAAAAACATATACTTGCGTCAATTTTAGATCTATCTAGGCCATTCGAGAATCTCAGTTTCGCACGCAACCAAATCTTCCGTACATAAGACGGAGACAAGTAACAAATGTCGGACATTATGCAAACTGAATGGAGTATTATTACTCCACGTATTTACATTAACGTGATTTATATCACGTTAATGTAAATACGTTTTTACATGAGCTTAGCGCCGTCGGGAGAGAAAAAAGGCTTACGTCACAAGCTGATTACTTCCATGTTATAGCTTCCCTTGAATAAAGTTGTGTGATGTAATGAAACTTATGCCCATGACAGGCGAAGGACGTCGGATCAAACTGGTGAAGAAGATGTGTTGTAATGTAATCCCCTTGCTTAGTGGGTTAGATTAGCGCACATAAATTATGTTTATGACTACACGTGTGTTGTGTTTAGCATAATACGATTTGATAGAGTTGAGCCAAATATTGTTCGCGGATTACCACGATTTTGTAAAATATTAATAGTAATCACTTCATAACGAAACTATTCCCTGTATGGTGAACCAGCATCTAGTTTTTCGAGTTCTTCGTTATCTATCCGGTTGTCCGAATTATGTTTCTTAGGCAGTCTAAAGTCTAGCCCAAGCAGAAACAATTTCATATCCCATATAATTCAAGTTGTATTTGTTTCAATAGTTAGTTAGTAATTTAATTTAGTACCTAGAGTAAACAGTAAGTTGTGGAAGATATAAATCATTGAGAGAAGATCCTTCATCATCAACATCCTGTCTTCACTCACTGCTCACCATCACCCATGGCCTCTCATTTCTTGGGCCAATCTCCACGCTCCTATGCCAGACTCATCCAGGTTTTGCTTGTGATGTCATCAAACTCGTCCGCCTCGTCTTTGAAGATCCTTAAGTATCCTTTAATTAAAAAAGAAAGATTGCATGCCATATTAAATTGATTCAAGTTGGCATATCTTTTCTACAACCAAGTCAGCACGAGCTTAAAAGCTTTTGGATCTGCTAAAATCGTACAGATTTCTCAGTGACTCAAGAGATTTTTCATCGCAATAGTCATCAAGGTTTCGTTGTGTATAGTCTTTATTAAATAATCTGAAAAGTGAAAGTTAAGACCGGATTCACTTGTTTTTATATGAAGTGCATTGATGGGGTGGTCCACAGACTTCATAAAAAGTGGTTCGCGGTTGTAACAACCACAATGAACGATACTTACCGGCTGAAAAAATGATGACCGCCACAAAATTGTCATTATGATAAGTTTTTTATTTAAGTGTGTTAAATCTTGGTATATTAGCATCACTTGATCTTTGTACTACATAAAGTGAAATGATCAGAACGGTGCGTAGTCTTCTACTACTAAGCTCCATTGAGTTTCATTCGCATAGAATATTCCGACACTTGTGCTTGGGTATTGTCGAAAAAGAGTATCACTAACACTTTTTATTAGAACATTCCAAATGGTAGTCCGGGGGATCGAATTTTCTGACCGACAAATGGATTAATTATCGTGGCTTGGCCTGTTTCTCATTAAAATAGTCTTCCTCATTAGTATAGTCCTAAAATTAAGGGCACTTAGGTGTTTTTTTTTTTCTGTCATGATAATTATTTGTTGAGTTACTACACCTGCGTGAAGGTGGTTAATAATCCCACAGGATTTTTCTACCGGGATAAAAATCATCTAATGCGTTAATCCAGGTTATAAAAAAAACCGGCATCTCTGATGTGTAGGATCCGTGGGAGCCCCAACAGAATTCTGAAGATGATATCAGATAGGCCGGAGTCTGCAGTGCTGGGGAGACTTATTCGGCTTCACGTGACGAAATGATGAAATGTTTTTATTTTGATTTTTATAAGAATTTATTCTCCAATGCTGCAATACCAACATACTTTTTAAGACCTCTGTTACTAACATTATATGGACAATTTTAATAATGTCAGAAATAAACGTAATTTATTTATTCATTTATAAACTACCTGTGTTCCAAATTTCATCCGTTCCGCTGTTTTTGCGTGAGTGAGTGACAAACATCCGAACTTTCACATTTATAATATTAGTAGGATTTTTACCTACTATGTCATCAACATCATATACAGTATCATCTTTACGTCACTACACGGTGACATTCGCAAATTCAAAAACACTATTATCATAAATCTTACAGCACAGCATTCATAGTCTGCATAACACCTACCAACCAGGCATGATACAGCACCATTCACAGCTACACAGGACAAAAATAGTCTCAGACCAAAGGTCACAATTATACATAGGTATCTATGTAGATGTAATGACAGGTTGTAGTTACGACTTTGTCCCTGAAGGTTGTAGGGGTCACGTAAACGGCAGTGACTGTGTATGAGATGTTATGATAAAAATCTGCTGTGTCACGGTTGAGGGAATTGGCATGACACGTGTCTTTCGTGGACTTTGGAATGGGATACTACCAGTTTCCATAGGCGAAACGCTGAGGAACTGCAAAAATATTAAGAAAGCGTGGATGATAAATACTTTAAGCTCTTTGGTTTCCACGCGGATAATTATATTCTAATCTACAAATAGTTACGAGCCCAATTAAAGCAATGACGCTAGGATTGCCATAGGGAAATATCTTGAGCCCTGCACTAATCAATCTTATAAGGGTGCATCCAACTCATCGTTCATTCAACTTCAAACTCTTGGCACACATTTGTACAGATTTTAAAACATCCGTTAAAGATAGGTGAAAGTATTTTTACGCTGTATTTAAACAGTAAGCATAAATAAACCTCACTGAGAACATCATTAAACTTTTTTGCGATCTTATTGAAACGGTTATTTACGGACGAAAAAATTATGGACGGATATGGACGTCAAGTCAATATTACAATAAAATTAACTTCGTGAGGAGGTATATCTAAATAACCACTTTCTCAGTGTACAAACAAAATTAACTCAAATACATACTAATCATACTACCCTATTAATCACTATAGCTAGTCAGCTGATTAATGAAGGTATTTTGACTGTTATATTTTTTATTTTTTGTTTTTTAAGATATTCTGATGGTATCAAAATACTCTTATCTAGTATGCCAGTATTTTCATTTATTGCCGTATTGTCTTACCCAATTTATCAATCTGCCTATCCCTTTCCCAACTGTGATGGAATCGGCTTCCAATCTAACCGGATGCACCTGAGTACCAGTAGTTTACGCTGTGGTCCCATTTCTTTCCACGGGTGACGTAGAAGGCGACTAAGGGACTTACTAGAGAATGGGCAGCAGCGTTCTCTATGCATTCGACCACCATACTGCGATCGCCAACCCGCCTGCCAAGCGTGGCAATTATGGCAAATCCCCCCTTTTGGAGAAGGCTTATGTCGAGCAGTGGACGTCTTTCGACTGATATGATGATGGCCCACGCAGTGATAAAAATATGCTTATATTAAGGGTCTCACCCTTGAAGTAAATTCAGTTTCTTTCTTACCATTTTATTTATATAAATCAAGCATCTACATTAATTTTGATTTTTGAAAGTCAGCTCCGTGTCGAGTGTTAATGTTTTACCTTCGACTGACTAAAGACAACTTTTAACCGCAGTAGTTACAAAATAAACTTTATGCATGTACGTTCAAACTGCGCTAATAAATATAATAGGCACTACAAAGTTTCTTAAACAGGTTGTTTTAACCCTGGCTTATGACAGTATAGACTTTAACCTCAGTGTATATAAATTGATTTACTGCTGGAGAGTAATTAATGGCAAAACTTTATTTTGTCATTAGGTACCTCGTAGTAGGGTAGGGACATCGACCATATATAACGTTACTGCTGTTGGGACACAGGCCACGCGGGCTCAGTGCGGGTTTGTAGATGTCACATATATTCGAATTTTTGGTCACGATGTTTGCCTTCTCCGTTTTAAAAGCAGTGATGGTGATGTACTTAATAATTTAGACAAAGTAAACCGCCTGTCGGGGAACAAACCTACGACCTTCAAATCGTAAGTCACAGCCGTTACCAATGAGCGAACACTGATCAGCAGGCCTAGACAAAACACATTTCTGGCGTACACGCCAAACGCTACGCCAAAATGTACAAGTCAAATCAAATCAAATCAAAATATTTTATTTCACACAAACCTGCAAGGGCACTTATGAAACGTCAGAAGCTAGGTGCACGGTTCCAATTTGTCGCTTCCTATGGAGAAGAGCCGGCAAGAAACTCCACGGTTACTCTTTTAAAAATAATTGGGTTTTACAGTGTTTTTAAATTACAGTGATAATAGGTATGAGGACAGTGCAGGCCTGTCAATAAGTACCAGGTACTCAGAGAAATGAAAATAAAGAATAGAAAATCGTCTATAAATCTAGTCTGTAAGGCTACAATGTTCTCCCATTCACAATATGTAAAACAAACACAGGAATGACATTACCTGCGGAAAGATTACGTCGTGTCCTTTCCGCAGGTAATGTCATTCCCATAGGTACATTTTGGCGTAGCGTTTGGCGTGAACGCTAACAGAAATGTGTTTTGTCTCTCAGGGCCCAGTATATTTAATTATATCTAATAAAGTAAGGTTTGATCTCAGTACACTTAAATTGATTAACAGCTACGCTACGGAATTGCTATGTGTCGTATTAATGTATTTAATTGGTCGCTTGTGTCATGATTATTTCTGATTGATGTTTTTCATGTTTAAACCTTTTATGTTCAACCATAAATGGTTGTATGATTGATTCGTTTATTACAGTGATAGGTCAAAAGGGATTATTTTAAGTATTTTTATGATAAATTAGTTAGTTTTACTTATGAAGGAAATTAGCACACGGGAACGTACTACCTGGATGCAATTTGGCACACAGATAATTTATAACCTGGATTACCACATAGGATACTTTTTATCCTGGTAGTACGTTCCCATGGGATTATACTTATCGACCGCCACGCGGGCGAACCCCAGCGGCTTCGCCCGCAAGCAAAATGTGAAAGTTTGTATGTTTATATGTTTAGATGTTTGTAACTCAATCACGCAACAACGGCTGAACGGATTTGGATGAAATTTGGCACACAGATCGCTTATAACCTGGATTAACACATAGTATATTTTTATCCCTATATTCCCACAGAATCGAGTCGTAGGCGAGTGAAACCGCGGGGTGCGCTAATTATTTATTAATATATTTTAAAGATATTTATTACCCGATATAATATGTATTTGTAGAACTACGGACAAGCAAAAAGAAAGGTTAGGTTTGTGTACCTTTATAATACTCTCATATTGTATGTGTAGGTGATATTTAAATTAGAGTATTGTTTTATTTTTAATATTTTCCCTTCTACACATGTTGTCTCCATCTCTTTTATCTTCTCTCCTATCGCAGGTGTGCTGGAAGAGATTTCTGTAGAAATAAGCATCACTTTTGTACATAAATTTTCCAGTTCCTTTCTTCTTGTCTATTTGTAGGTGTACATAAATGGTTAAAAATACTTCTCAAGCCATACAAAATACTTCAAGGCCACGACTGCTAAACAAACAACCTTTTTTACACCTTACACTACAACTAACTGATCAATAGAGATGATGTCAACTACACTTAATCTCAAAGATCAACAGTTTTTTTATCGATAATATGTTTTTTCATACACTCAATCTGCCTTGACTAGGTTGGGGTCGGCTTCCAGTCTAACCGGATGCAGCTGAATACCAATTTTTTACATGGAACGACTGCCTATCTGACCTCCACAACCCAGTTACTGGGTAACACGATACCCATGGGTAAACCTGGTTGTCAGACATTCGGGCTTCTGACTACCCGTAACGACTTTCGGAGATCTACGAATGACAGCCGATTTTTTGTCTTTTGACTATTCGTCCGTAAGTTTCGTGAGAAAGGTTCGGATTTATAGAGCTAGAGAGTCGACGTCATTTCTGTCACTATTGTCTGTCTGTCTGTCTGCTTGTCTGGCTTTGTACAGAGTCATATTCTTCACTCATACCTGTGTGACTCTTTACGTCGGTAGGATAAATTATCGACCGGGTACCTACTGTACCTATTTATGCTCTATAATATTTTTAACGCACGAAGCGTCGCTCTTTTTAGTTTTGGTAGCCAAGTGCACAAACATACTGTGCTGTGAATGTGCGTAAAGACGAGTAGCGTCAGCACATAGCGCACACACACACACTTCCGACTTCGCCATTGTCTCGTACCGTACCGAGAGCACCTGCGCTTACACACACAATTCACATCGTATTTGCACACTTGGTAACCACAGGTAAAGCGCGCTTCGGTTCTTGAGTTAAAAATATCGTCTGCTTACGGGTAAAATGTAATAAGTGCAGTCTGTGTCATTTCGAGTAAATGACATATCAAAGTTGATGTTTTAATTTTATCTATTTTAAACACATTAATTTAAAAAAAACTGTTAAAGCAAACTGTTGCACTAATTACCCTTCTTTTAAGATATACTCTCTATATAATATTTACAAAATGTGAGAAGATATCATTTTTACAAACTTATTATCTCAGCAGTCATTGGACATTGCATTTTTTTATTTTACCAGTAGATAGCCCGTAAAAAATTACACGTGACTGCATTTTTAACTCGATTTAGTAAAAAAATGTATTTAATTTGTTTTACCAGTAAGCAGACGATATTATACTTACTGTGTCAAGTCGTCACCTGTTCGTCGGGTTGGTGGAACTAGTTCAGAAACTGGTATTTTCAATAAAGTACATATGATACATTCTCCTATAATGACCGTCCAAGGCCCTTAGTGACATTTAATATATAGGTATGTTATAGTTTCAGTCGACATTCACATGGACGTAATAAAATCGCGGCGGGATATTTTCGCTCACTGGATTTTCAACCCTCCGACTGAGAATCGAACAGTTTTTAGTTCTTTACATACTGTACTTCAAAAGGCACAGTAAGCAGTTGCACGTTGGCAGTTGTTTCGGATCGTCAGAAACCGAAAGTCTCACAACCAGTCGTGCAACCAGTCTTACCTGAAAGTCACATTGACAATCGCCCCGTGTGAAACACTGGTAGGTATTCAGATGCATTTGTTTAGACTGGAAGCCGAACCCAAGATAGTTGGAAAAAGAAGGATGAACTAATCACCATAAATTCTAAACAGCTAGAGCAGCTTTAGCGATACCTAAGTTTATTGTTATTATTTACAGTTCAGACTTCAGACAGACATCTTCCCACGACATAAAATAAAAATCAAGTCCCATTCACAATTCCATAAAAAAATGAGGGTAATTCCCATTCACATACCGTATTAATATTTCGTCCAAAAAATGCAATAAATCTTTTAAAAAAACAGGCTCACATGGTGGCCTTAATATCTTCAAGAACAGACGTCAATCATTTCAAAACTCCATTGATTATTCGATCAAAAATGTTCGCTTCACCGAAACCGAGGAAGTTCGAACGAACACAAAACTTTACAGAAGGTTAACCGGCCTATTCTGTCAAAATCTCACCGTGAAAAGTAAGGTGAAGTTGGTTGTCAATAATGTCACTATTGACAGGTCACTTCAAGCTCACATCACATACGGTGTTTTTCTACGGGATAGATCTACTGGTCCATACACTAGACACGCGTCACGTTCAACCGCGAACGATGGCTCCATCCAACTGCGCAACCCACTATCAATGTGAATCTGAATTGTTTGAGAGAATACTGCAAATCCATAGCTTCATAGGTTCCAAAAATTTGTCTGCTCAACAACGTAAATAACGCAATGAATGTTATTGAAATGTCAAAATGAAAAATATTGCTACTGTTATTGTGTTATCCCATAGTTTCAATTACAATTTAATAACTTTAAAACGAAATTTGTAATTAATTCCCTTTAGTGTAGAGTAGTAGTACACTTTCATAAGATAGGTACTTTTGGAACAGACCACAAGAACATGAGTGCGAGCGCCTGTTTTCGCGGCTAATGTACCGACTCGCTGGATTTTGTTTGACCGAATCGTGCCCGAATCGCGTACAGAACCAATATATTATTTTTAAACGTGTCGGTTCGCCCGTTTCGGGCAATTAAATTATCGCGAATATTATTATTATTAATCAGTTTAATTCAGATAAAAAATCAATCCATACAAATTACAAATTATAAAACAGAGAAATAAATTATTATAAGTCTAGAAATGAACTTCTGTACTATTCTGTAGCATGTATGAATCCGTGGCGATCCACATTTTCAAGTATATCTCTCCCTTCATTTTAAACAACCTGTTTTGTAACTGTAATAAAAAAGGTAACGCGGAAACTGACGACTTTGAGGTTATTCGCAGGTTGGACTTGTCTTTTTTTGAGGTTTTAGTGGGAAGGAGAAATATTGTTATGTAGACCGTATTTTGTTTTGGAGTTATCGCTAATGTTGTCGACAGTACTGGACTTTTGATTAAGAATTTTCAATTAGTTTGAGAGTGTAGAACAGTAAGTTCGATTTTATTAATTTTTATTTTTCGGAATGGGCAACTAGCTTCATCTTTCCGACTCTTTGACAATTCAAAAGTGCCTGTAATTGGTTTATTTGAAATAAATGCTTTGAGTTTGAGTTTGATTAATAAAATTTGCTCCTGCTCGCGACTTCCTCAGCGTGAAATTCCTTGTTCCTTGTTTCGCATAGGGTTCTTTTAATTTCGTTTCGCATAGGGTTCTTTTAGTTTGATTTCGCATAGGGTTCTTTTAATTTCGTTTCGCATAGGGTTCTTTTAGTTTGGTTTCGCATAGGGTTCTTTTACTTTGGTTTCGCATAGGGTTCTTTTAATTTCGTTTCGCATAGGGTTCTTTTAATTTCGTTTCGCATAGGGTTCTTTTAATTTCGTTTCGCATAGGGTTCTTTTACTTTGGTTTCGCATAGGGTTCTTTTAATTTCGTTTCGCATAGGGTTCTTTTACTTTGGTTTCGCATAGGGTTCTTTTAATTTCGTTTCGCATAGGGTTCTTTTACTTTGGTTTTGCATATGGTTCTTTTAATTTCGTTTCGCATAGGGTTCTTTTAATTTCGTTTCGCATAGGGTTCTTTTACTTTGGTTTCGCATAGGGTTCTTTTAATTTCGTTTCGCATAGGGTTCTTTTAATTTCGTTTCGCATAGGGTTCTTTTACTTTGGTTTCGCATAGGGTTCTTTTAATTTCGTTTCGCATAGGGTTCTTTTAATTTCGTTTCGCATAGGGTTCTTTTACTTTGGTTTCGCATAGGGTTCTTTTAATTTCGTTTCGCATAGGGTTCTTTTACTTTGGTTTTGCATATGGTTCTTTTAATTTCGTTTCGCATAGGGTTCTTTTAATTTCGTTTCGCATAGGGTTCTTTTACTTTGGTTTTGCATAGGGTTCTTTCTAACATTTTTACTTTTTGTTATTCTCCTAAGAGTCCTAGCGTCATGTTAAATATCTAATCTTTACTCTTCCTTAAAAATTTGGCTATCAAATACAAAAAGATTTTTTCAAATCCAACGGGTAGTTGTAGAGATCAGCCCGTTTAAAGAAACAAACAAACTATTCAGTTTTATTATTAGTAGGTATAGATAGATAGATAGATAAGCTCTCCAATCCCTAGATTTTATATTAAACTAAGTAGAACATAATTCAGGTGATCCGACTTTTTCTTCATCAAACTTATAGGTACCTACTGCAAAATCAGTTTTGGTGACATTGGCAGCATACCCATGGTAAATCGATTTTGATTCATTATGCGCTTTGGGATTTTAGTCTACATAGGCGTGTTTCAATTTGACTACCCATTCTCAACCATGTTGGGATTTTTTTTGAGGGTGGCAAAACATCAAATAACTTCTCCCGCTCTGGGTGGAGCAGGAGGGCGTGTCATATTTTTACTGACTAAAACCCACCCGTGTTCCTTTAGTTGCCTGTGTGCCAGCGGCCACGCTATCTCATTCGAACAACCCGCACCCCTGGCAGAACTATGTTAGGGTTGGTTTCCATTTTAACCGGATGCTGATACTAGTAAGTATTTTACATAGAGCTACAAACTGCCTATCTGACTTCCGATACCCAGTTACTGGGCAACACAATACCCCACTGGTTGTCAGACTTTTGGCAGTGTGTCAGACTTTTGACAGTTGCCGTGCGAACGTTTATAACTCGCGTTGTAAGTACAAATTATTCACAATTACCGTTTGGTACTTGAATAATTTGTAAACTGCAACTTAACCTTAAAGTTCTTCTTTTGGCTTCTTTATCTCTATTTACTGTGCTAATCTGTCCACTAATTCATATAATCATTAGCTTTATACCTGACTTAATACTGAACCGGTAAAAACCGCTTAAAACCGGTCCTAAGAATCTAGATATGGCAACGAACTTGATTTATGTATTTATGGTAGAGACGAAAAATAAATATTGAGACTCGGTAGCGGGGTCAGACTAAAAATTGTTAAAAGTTTACTAAACTCTCTTCTGAAATACTCTGTTAGAAACATAGATTTGAGTATGTACCTCAATATTAATTTTAGCATTCTTTTTGTCACCTTTCACCTTCCCTTTTTAAAGGAATCACCTCGATGGTTCACCTGTCTAGCCTTTTCCCAACTTCGTATAGTCAATACTAGTATTTTACGTGGAGCATGTCTGACCTCCACAACCCTATTACTGGGCACCACCATACTCCTTGATAAGACTGCTTGTCAGACTCTGGGGCTTCTGACGACCCGTAACGACTGTCAAACATTGGTCCTATACAGTCAAAGATCTACGAATGGTAGCCGGGACTGCCGGCTTCACGTACCACCAAAGTATGTCTGTTATAACAGCACCCAGAGTTTTTAGAGTCTAGACAAAGTGACAATTTATCAGAGATAAAGATGGTGGAAAGTCAACAATGTATCTCATCATGTGTAAAAGTAGCTTATGCGACTGACATACATAAGCTACAAATTCTTTTTAAGTCGTAGGTATATAAAACGCTTTGAAAGCGATTGCCACGTGTCCAAGCCCTCAACGCAGTCGCCCCTACCTGCATAATCATCTAATACTGCTGGGACACAGACCGTCTTTTGTGAGAGAAAGTGAGCCGCTGTAAACCACCACATGTTTGCGAATGTTTGGTCCTAGGACATCCGGTTCCGGTCCGGTTCCCTCACGATCTTTTCCTTCACAGTTTTGGGAGCAGTGGTGATGAAATTTCACAAAGTAAAGCGTCTCTCGGGGTTCCAAGTTCCAATCTACTACATACAACTCGTAAGTCGCGGCCGTTACGTCTGGGCCAACACTGCTCGCCCCGACCTGTGGCCCTAGTGTGAGTTTCATTTAACCATCTCGATCAAACGCAGTGAGCGCGTTCGGCGTTCCGATTGGCCCTGTATACCAATACGGACAACGAGACGGACCAACCGGAGCGCCAAACGCGCTCACTGTGTTTGTTCGAGATGGTTAAATGAAACTCACACTAGGGCCTCTGATTACTGTTAAAATTCTTAACCACAGCTTTCGTATAGATATAGCTAGTACTAAAGAAGACTTGAGCTTCGCTATTTCATCTCAATATCTCACAAAACTTCCTATCTATTATTATTTTTTCCATCGACCCAAGAGATCATTGTATCTTTAATGACATTCTGCATGTTAATCAAAATGTCAATGAATCTTTAATATTATTTATGTCTACTTAATTTATATTTATGGATGACATAATTCTTGCCCGTTTGAATTGATCATTTCCAATATCGTGGTCGACTGGCTTTTTTAGGTGTAGAAAGTGAACTGTCATATTGAGGGTTCTGTCAATCCATTCCATCGGTCAAAATATTATATATGTACTGTGCACTTGCCACTATAGCAATCTTCTATCCAATTCCAATTAATATTGACTACTTTTGTTTTTCCATTTCTTTTACTTCAATTGGTATACTTTCCTTACCTCTGTATTCTTGTCTTTAATAGTAATAACTATAAAATCAACTCGTCTTTTTAATTGATTACCGCTTCCACCTTTTCTCCAGGTGCTTCAAAATTCACATCCATTCAGTTCCATAGACATAATTCCACTAATGTCTTTGTAAATTTCCACTTCGTTATTTCGGCCATTAATTTTTGCATTGGCAAGTACTGCCCCGGTAACTTCATTTATGACTGGATTGAAATCAGTTCAGGGGTGAACAATCTCTTCAATGGCACACATCGCTAAAACAATGTCTCTTTCTTTCTTCCACACAGATTTCTGTCTCATTTAGTATGTTATCTTTTAGTATGCGCGGTGAATTCAGGTTCAATCTTCAATGTATATCTACTCCTATCCTCCCACCTTGTATGACACAATCAGTAGAGAAATTTGGCTTTCTTACATGATTTAAGGTGTTGTCATTCGGAGTTTTCACAGTTAAACTGTCATGGCTTCCGCAATAATAATGAACATGACTAGCAGAAATATAACTTTATTCAGAAGTTAGTTGTATTATCTTGTTTCTTTTGATTTTGAACTTTAACACAGCAAACATACAACCCAAAATCCTGAAGATGGATGTACGAATCTTTGTTGAAGGTCAAAGGTCCAAATAAAAATGTGGTTTCGTTGCAAACAATATTTTTGAAGTAATCTGTACGATTTATGCATTAGTTATAATTATGAACGTGTGACTCCGTCTATTTGAAAATCGAAAAAATTGATATAGTATATCTCAGTCCTATATCTTTTTATTTGTCGTTTTTGTCGTAGTTGGGTTTCTTAATATTGGGTTTCCAGTTTCTTGTGTATCTAGTTTAGTTTTGTTCTTTTCGTTAACAAAGTATTCTTATGATTACGGCACCTTCAAAGTAATTGATCCTTTTATCCAAAAGCTTTAAATCACATCCTCAAAAGACCAAAACAAAAAAATCACGAGACAGAAAAAGAAACCGAACTAGCAACACGCACACGGAAATGCATCGGTGTTTACTTCTCAGACACGACAGGTACCGGGAACTGGTTCCTAACAGTACTACCCTGGGTTCGATGCCCGGCCATGCTTGTCACTTTGACTGCACCGCCAAAAACATTAAGCCAATTAGTAGCTACTGTGTTTTAAACGTGGTTGTTGGGTTGGTTTGTTGGTTATACAAGTTATAATAGAATAAACGCAAGTCATGAAACTTGTTTGTTCCTAATTGACTACTGAAATAGATTTCAGTAACTTTAAACATGGGGTTTTTATCATGTTTTTCTCAATAATAACCGCCGTTTGAGCCAAAGAAAATTCAACCTTATAAATTTGAAGCCCACAAATAAATTAATTAAAAAATATTATATTACTAGCTTTTGCCCGCGGCTCCGCCTGCGTGGATGTCGGTTATCGCGTAAAAAAGAGTAGCCTATGTCTAGCTTCATATCTGAGGCTATATTTGCCTGATTCGGGCGAGTTAATTCGTGTGGGTTGACTAATAGTAATAAAGCCAATAAAATATAAAATCATTCATAGGCTCGTCGTTTTACCACAGCATTCAGAACTATTTCTAGCACACAAATCAATTAAGCAAAAACAAGGCAATTCCTGTACAAACCTCAGCCGGTTATTAACTAATTATCTGTGATTAAACATAAAATCTTTGTCCGGTGGAAAAAATATTATAATTGATGAAAATAAGTTGGATAATAACATATCTACGAATAGACCTTAAGTCTTGTTCACACTGACGGTAACGTGAAGAGGCGACATAATTTTTGTCATCCTACTTATTTTCTTCAAGGGAGGGCTTATGGCTGAGTAATAATGCCCGCACGGGTCGTTCGATCAGGTTAAGGTTCTCTTGCCGCGGTTGGTCCGTGGATGAGTGACTATCTCTAGTCGACGTTCAAACGGACGTAATAAAATCGCGGCGGAATCTTTTCGCGCACTGTATTTTCAAATCTCGGTATAGTACCGTGCATCTCAGCGCGTCGAAAATCGAACTGTGTGTTTTTTCGATGCGTTGGGCTGCACTCTATTTAATTCTCAATGTTCCGTTCCACACCGCGAGTTTTATTTATATATGCTATGCTGCCTATGCTTCCACGCTGAGTTTTTTTTACAGAACCGACCTACAGGAACACACATTTCATGCCAAAAACAACATTTATAGTTCGACTTTTAATTCTATTAAGTAACTTGACAGTTGAAGGGACCAGATTTTGACAAAAAAAAGATAGTGAGGTGGTGTAAGAATGAACGAAATTGAATGAACTTGAAATTATGTACTTGCCTACATGCATTTTTTTATTTTAAATTTAATAACTTATCTTAAAAACATGATATGCACTATTAAAAACTGTACATTTTGCTATATATTTTGTTTTTCAGTAGTTAAGTAATTTATTTATAGTTTGTTTCTATTAGAATAAAATAAAAAAGCATTACTTTAGTTAATAAATTATTAATTATTCTTATATTCCACATCTTACAAACAATTTTTAAAAATCTTAAAACGTATGATATAAATGGTATTTAAAATTAAAACATTGTTATCATTCGTTCTTTATGCAAAATCGTTCACTACCCCAACACTATTGGTTATAGTATTGTAACATTACAGTCAAGTTACTGAGTACAATTTTATTAAAAGTAACAAATTCTCTGCTATCTATTCTGTACTCACCTTAAAAGTTGCACCGTGGGGCCGCCAACATTTTTAAGACAAATCTATTCAGCTCTATGTAATGACAAACTAAACATTGATTCGACCGATGCCGTCGATATTATGTCCGCCATCTTATCGAAGGCCTATAGATAATTGGTAGGCTATTTCAAGTTTTAAAAGGCTAGATAAATTGGACTGTGTGTGTTACTTTAAGGATTTAATTTTAGATTATGTGTTTGGTTGGTATCCAGAATTTTTGTAAGGCATTCCGGTCCTATTGAGTCCGAGTCTGGTCCTAGCTTTTTTAGTAAGTTTTTTTTTCATCAGGTATACTTAGAGGTCGCAGGATTACCTAAAAACAAAAAAAAGAGAGTCAATCATGATCTTGTCTAATTATCTTCGTTTGAAATTGTTATTCTAAAACTTTTATTGACAATATTCTCTATACTTTTCAGTTCGATGAATTCGTGAGATCGCTACAAGTGGACCCTCACTCACCTCTCTTCAGGCTTGTGACGGACGGACAACCTCCTTTAAGGTATGTTGGCTTTGTTTCTATTATCATGCAGATATGAGGTAATATTGGACCACGTTCGCATAGACGTAAAAATATCGCGGCGGTTTTTTTTGGTGCACTGGATTTTAAACTCTCAGTGTTGAACCCAACATTGAGAATCCAAGAGAGTGCATCTCAGCGCGTCGAAAAAACACAGTGTTCGATTTTGAACTCTCGGCGCCAAGCAGTGCGTTGAAGATTCAGTGCCCCAAAATTGGATCAAGAGAGTGATGAATATAAATGTTGATGGATGGATGGAGAGGGAGAGGAAGGTCAAAGATAAGATGGATGGATTGTGTGAGGATATGAAGGAAAAGGGAGTAAATGATAGCGTGACGCGTCGGGAATCCCAGGCTGATTCCCAGCCACCGTAGACGTGGGCTTGCGGACAGCGAGTAATGGGTAGCTTGCTGTCCGGTAAGGACCATGCCAGCCTCAAAGAGATGTCAGCACCAGCTGGGCCAAGGGCCGATGTCTGCCAGGGGCGCGGGTTGTTCGAAAGAGATACTATGGCCCCTGGCACACAGGCAACTGAAGGAACACGGGTGGGTTTTAGTCAGTAAAAGTCTGACACACCCTCCTGCTCCACCCAGACCCACCGAGAGCAGTTATTTGATGATTTCCCACCCTCGAAAAAAAAAGAAAACGGTTGACAAGATAGGAGAAAATGGAAGAAGGAATCGTGTATCGCCGACGCAAACGAGTAACATGGGTGATGGGACAAGGGTAATATTGTCGGGAAACATTGACACATGTAAAAGGTGATATAATCACATCTCTGAAGACCGTTGCTGAGTCTTTGGGGTTGCAATGATCGAAGTGATTTCAATGATATAATAATAATATTCCTCCAGACCGAATTTCAGCCATGGCAGCCAATCTCAGTGGAGACTAGCTATTTACGTGGAAAGATATTATAGTGCGCATGCAAATATAGCGAATCATCGTGAACTATCATAAAAATTAAATAGGTAATCCCATTGAATGACTTTTCATGAAATAGTCAACAATTGGATTATATGAACTTAGAGAGGGTTTTATTAATAATTTGAATTATTATAATTCTGTAAATCAATCAACTCAGCCTATCGCAGTCCACTGCTGGACATAGGCCTCTCCCAGGCAGCGCCACAACACTCTATCCTCCGCCTTCCGCATCCAGTCTGTTCCAGCCACCTTTTTAAGGTCGTCGGTCCATCTAGCCGGGGGGCGTCCCACACTACGTTTGCCGATGCGCGGTCTCCACTCCAGGACTCGTCTGCTCCACCGTCCATCGGTCCTTCGACAAACATGGCCAGCCCACTGCCACTTCAGCTTGCTCACTCTACAAGCTATGTCGGTAACTCCGGTTCTTTTCCGGATAATCTCATTCCTGATTTTATCCTTCAAAGAAACTCCGAGCATAGCCCGCTCCATAGCGCGCTGAGCGACCTTAAATTTGTGGATCAGCCCAACCGTCAGTGTCCACGTTTCGGCACCGTATGTCATCACGGGCAGGACGCACTGGTTGAAGACCTTAGTCTTCAAGCACTGCGGAATAGGCGACGAAAAGACTTGACGTAGTTTCCCAAACGCTGCCCAACCCAACCGGATCCTTCTGTCGGCTTCTTTCTCAAAGTTGTGTCTACCGAGCTGGATGACTTGCCCTAGGTAGACGTACTCCTTCACAACTTCGAGAAGCGACCCTTCGATGTGGATTGGACTCGGCAAGACGTGAGAATTGCACATGACTTTCGTCTTGTCCAAATTCATGCCGAGGCCAACCCGCCGAGAGGCTCCGTTTAGGCTGTGCAGCATCTGGTCTAACTGTTCCAGTGTCTCTGCCATTATGACGATGTCATCGGCAAACCGAAGGTGTGAGATGCATTCGCCGTTGATATTGATACCCTGTCCAGTCCAGTCCAACGTCTTAAAGATGTCCTCCAGCGCGTTGGTGAACAGTTTCGGGGATATAACATCCCCCTGTCGCACCCCTCTGAGCAGTTGGATGGGACTTGTTTCCCTATCCTGGATCTGGACAGTCATCGTAGCAGCATCATACAAACATCTCAACACCTCGATATAGCGCCAGTCAATTCGACATCGTTGCAGAGAGGCCAGAACTGCCCATATTTCGATGGAGTCGAAGGCTTTCTCGTAGTCCACAAATGCCATACACAGCGGTTGGTTGTACTCTTCTGTCTTCTGTACAATTTGCCGAACAGTATGGATGTGGTCTACGGTACTGAAGCCTTTTCGAAAACCGGCTTGTTCTGGCGGCTGGAACTCGTCAAGTCTTCTGGCGAGACGATTCGTGACGACCCTCGAGAACAGCTTGTAGACGTGGCTCAGAAGTGAAATGGGTCTATAGTTCTTCAACAAGGTTTTGTCACCCTTTTTGAAGAACAGAATCACCGCACCTCTGCTCCACGCCTCGGGCGTTGTACCCTCTTGGATGACGGAGTTGAAGAGACTCGCTAGCTCTCTTAGGACTGGAGCCCCACCCGCTTTAAGGAGCTCTGTCGTTATTCCGTCATCGCCCGGTGCCTTGTTGTTCTTAAGCTGCTCGAGAGCCGCTCTAATCTCGCACTGGTCGACATCTGGGATGTCCTCCGTGTAGTGGCGCGTTAATTCGGCTCGGTGGTCATCTGCACTATGTTCCGCTGGTTTTGAGGTCCACGTTGAGTAAAGGTGCCCGTAGAAATCCTCGACTTCCTCGAGTATCTCGGACTTTGAAGTCACGATTCTGCCATCCGCAGTTCTTAGTTTCGTCAGATGGGACCTTCCTAATTGCTCAGCGAACACTTTCGACCCTCGGTTTTGCTCAATCGCGACCTTAATGTCGCGGGTGTTGGAGCACCGAAGGTCGCGTCGCGTAAGCTTTCGTATTTTTAGGTTTAAGGCCCTCTTCTCTGACGAAGACGGCTGCGTGGCTGGCAATTCTCGTCTTTTCCTCATAAGTCCGAGAGTCTCCAAGGAAAGTTTGGACACCTTACTTTTCCGCTGCGACGGGAAAAGTCTGCGGGACACGTCACGTAGTGCTTTGACCACCTCGTCGGCTTTCTCGTCAACAGTGCCTGTGGTTTCCAACAGGGCGAATCGATTTTGAAGTTCCAGTTGGAACTTTTCGGATCCTAGAGCAATCTGGAGCTGCGTAGGTCGGAGGATAGGCCTCATCATGCGGACTCTCTCAGCTCGAAAATTGATATTTAGAGTGCCTCGGACAAGCCTGTGATCGCTTCCGGTATTGAACCTGCTGATCACGGAGACATCTCTAAATATGTGCTTCTTATCCGTCATGATGAAGTCGATCTCGTTCCTTGTCACGTTATCGGGGCTCTGCCAGGTCCACTTCCTTTGGGGCTTCTTTTCGAAGAACGAATTCATCAAAAAGAGCCCCTGCGACTCTAAGAAGTTGACCAGCATTTGCCCCCTGTGATTCCTGCGCCCCAAACCGAACGGTCCGACTTTTGATTCGCCGCGTTCTTGTACTCCCACTTTGGCATTGAAGTCCCCCATAACAACGCTGTAGTGAGCCTTGGTCGTACTGTGCATTGCTTTGGCAATGTCCTCGTACAAGGCTTCGACTGTTTCGTCAGAGCATGTCGAAGTTGGCGCATATACCTGTATCACTTTTAAGTAGTACCTGTCAGTGAGCTTTAGTACAAGGTACGCTACCCGTGACGACACGCTACTGATTTCCACAACGCTGCTAGTGAGTTCTTTGTTGACCAGAAAGCCGACACCGCCCTGGGAGAGCTGATCACCTTCGCGGAAGTAGAATAGGTCGCCTGACTCCAGGGTTATCGTATCCTCCCCCTGTCTTCGGACTTCAGATAGCCCCAGTATATGCCAGTTAATGCGACCTAACTCTACCTCAAGTTCAGCGAGGTGATGGTCTAGCCTCATCGAACGTCCATTGTACGTAGCCAGATGTAGTCGTCGTTGGTAGCCTGTCGTAACCCGGGGATTCTTCGCACCCCCCGTCCCGCCGTTACCGTGACCGCTACCTTGGCCAGGAATAGCGGGACCACCGGGAACTGGGGGCCGTAGTTTTGGCACTCTATCCATTGGAGGTTTGATGCCCATAGTCACCACGCTGGGCATGCGGGTTGGTGACCGCAGAGCCAGTCCTTTCGCAGCGATGACGCTGCTGCCCGTCATCACTCTGGAGAATTTAGGTTGGCTTGTTGGATCGTTATACCGCCATCGGTCGGTCGCCAGCGCCTCGTCTGTCAAAGGCAGGGTGTACCGCGTGCAGGTGAGGTTGACATTTGGGGAGTCCGGTTGTTGTGTGCTCCCCCTTACACCCCTTAATTCTGTAAATACATACCTGATATTGTTGCGAAACATACCTATTTTGTTCAACAAACAGCCTGACAGCTGACACTGACCTACAAATTGCAAGAAACGCAAGAAAAATTAGTAAAAATATGCCCGTACAACATCAAAAATATGCCCGTACAAGATCAAAAATATGCCCGTACAAGATCAAAAATATGCCCGTACAAGATCAAAAATATGCCCGTACAAGATCAAAAATATGCCCGTACAAGATCAAAAATAGCGTACAAGATCAAAAATATGCCCGTACAACATCAAAAATATGCCCGTACAACATCAAAAATATGCCCGCCCGTACAAGATCAAAAATATGCCCGTACAACATCAAAAATATGCCCGTACAAGATCAAAAATATGCCCGTACAACATCAAAAATATGCCCGTACAAGATCAAAAATATGCCCGTACAAGATCAAAAATATGCCCGTACAAGATCAAAAATATGCCCGTACAAGATCAAAAATATGCCCGTACAAGATCAAAAATATGCCCGTACAACATCAAAAATATGCCCGTACAAGATCAAAAATATGCCCGTACAAGATCAAAAATATGCCCGTACAAGATCAAAAATATGCCCGTACAAGATCAAAAATATGCCCGTACAACATCAAAAATATGCCCGTACAAGATCAAAAATATGCCCGTACAACATCAAAAATATGCCCGTACAACATCAAAAATATGCCCGTATAACCTCAAAAATTTCCCCGTACAACATCAAAAATATGTTCGTACAATATCAAAAATGTGCCTGTACAACATCAAAATTAATTTACACACATTGAGCACAATGTCTGGGCCAGGTTACGAGTTACGAAAAAAGCGTCCAAAACTCGATACCAATCTGTCCACATCCGGTAAACATAACAAGAACTGTTGAATACGCTGTTTCCGTTATACACTTTCATACGTCACGATTTTAGGATCATAAAATATATTATTTTCAAGGCTGTGAAACCGAATTGAGAGTTTTCGCTTGACTTATACAACGTGTAACGGAAAGGGTATATACATACCAAGGGCACGGCTTCTTTGGATGATATCAAAAGATATTGGAAGGGTTTTTTAATCCTATCTCTACATGTCCCGAAGTTATGAGAATTTTTAATACCTTGACACCAGAACATTTTGAAACAAACACATCACTCGGAAGAGATTTATTGTGATATTGGCAAGTGACGTGGAAAGTTATTGACCTACGTAGTGCGGTGACACGTTTGTTATGATTCGAATTTAAGAAACATATGAAACCGAAAATTTGGTATCAATTCTTTGAGTATTTTATTATGAGCTGAAACTATGTACAGTGATTCTATACCAGCTGTTATCTTTAGTGCTTAAGGATAGCAATAGAGTTTCTGTTACACCCTGTATAACATCTGCACTCTTGTTGTGTAACACTATCAGATTCAGAATCTGAATAATTTTAAACGATATAAGATATCATGTTAGGGCTAATCCATTGCTTCATATGTTCGAAACATGTCTGCTCAACAACTTGACGACACGGTTGGCGTAATGGCTGAGCGATCGACTGTTGCGCAGCGTGTCGCGGGTTCGATCCCCGCACGGAAGAAATATTTGTATGATCTGCAAGTAATTATTTCGGGTCTGGGTATTTGTGTTTGTGAGTTTCTATGCTTGTAAACGCACCCACGATACAGGAAGAAATTCCTAGTGTGGCGCAACGTTTTTTTTTTAAAAAAAAACTTAATAACGCAATGTATAGTGTTGAACTGACAAAAATTAAAGCTCTCCCGACTGTTTGTTGTGTGTTATACAGATACCCCTCTTTTTATCTGAGAGAAAGGCGTTTTACAGTAAGGTCAGATCAGAAAAATAAATTTATTTACAAGAGCTCCAGGTTTGGTCCATAGTTGGACTTTGCCTCTGCAATACAGCAAGAGAGGACTAAAATAATAATTGTAAACAGATTTATTGGCCTTTGGTGCCATTATCAATCTCCTGCTCTTATCCGGGAAACATTGGTCGTCATGTTTGACATCGTAGGCTTTTGTCGATTGAAGAATAGAAACATTTATTTTCTTCGGTTTTAATATCGGCGTGCTTAAGACGGTATAAATCTTTCTACAATCGTTTCTATGGTGGTCATGCTACATAAGCAAATTATTTAAATCTATTAACTATTTTATTTGGATTTACTTTTTAATTGACTTTCTGTTAATTTTTGTGAGTTGACATTGAATAATATAATTATAATTATAAGAATTGAGTTATGTTTTTAATTTTTAAATTACGAGTGTTATTTTTATAATTATATCAAACACAATGTGAAAGTTAATGAATAAATTGAATTGAATTGAATACTTAAATTCAATTCATTCCCGTGACGTCCACAACAAGGTACACACACAAAAGTACTAATACATTATTTAGTTTCCCAAAATCGAACAAAACGGTTTCCGTATACCGTTTACTGGTCAGGAGTCATGGCTTCAACATAATTATACGAAATAATCTATTCTAATAACGACAATCAGTAACATCGGTATGGAAAATATGGTATTGATGGTAATATGATGATTTGGAGAGAGATAAGAATGTGGCTTATTTTTTTCTATGGGCTTTGTTGTTTTGTTCATTGTGAAGTACTGATTTATTTTTTAAGAGCCTGTATTGTCGTTATCCTCATATCTTTCCATATAGTAGACCCTCCCATATGAAAGTAGCTATCACAGGTAAAATTAGCTTACGAATCTATTTATATGCCCGGTTTAGCAATAAAAAAAGCAGGTAAGCAAAACGATCTGTTTTTGTTTACCTATAGGAACCGGCCATTAGTCTCCTATAAAAACAGAAGGCAGAAAGAAGCTAATGCTTTATAAACCCTGCAAGGGTTTTACAAAAATTGTACATTAGAAAAGAGTGAAGAGCGATATACGCTGCACTGTATTGCAAAAGAGCCTTAAAGGGAACGTACACAACGAAGGGTCTGCCATCTAGTGGCGCAAATCCGAAGTTTTCTCGGAATCATTACTTGAAAAAACATAATTGCTAAGTAAAAATGTATTGCTGTGTTTCTGGATGCTCGAACACTTCAAAGAAAACTTATAATAAATCAAATTGTGTGAAATTCTATTACTTTCCCACGGATATTACTTATTTTCTTTGGTTACGTGATAAACGACAAAAGTCGATAAATGCAGTAAAAAAAATGCGAAAGTATGAGTTTCAAAACATTTAGAAATTACTCAATAACGTTATTTGCAAAAATACCTGAGTTTTGTATGTAGTACTACTATTCAATACAAACAAATTTAAGCAAACATAACCTCAAATAATTTTTGTTAGTTTTCGTTTAGAACTATCTGGAGAATTTTTTTTAAGTAAGTAAATTAAAGCACAGATGTGCTTACATTTTCAGATACCTAGTGCCTTACATTTGTAATTTGCTCTTTTTATATTTATATTGCAATCAAGCTGAAAAGAAGGCGACATGAACATAAATGATAATATAGACAAAATATTTATGAAAAAAAATTAGTTCAGAATATACTTTACAGTTATTTGACATCATAAACGTTAGAAATTGTCATTTGAGCTACAATTTTGCCAGTTATTACTGCATTTTTAGGATTCATAACTGTTACATCTACATCTTAGGCATGCCCGGACTCCGAAGAGTTTTTGGCCTTCGAACATATTTTGACCACGCTGGCGATCATTATTAATCGGCCGGAACCCATATTTTATAACTTTAACCATTATAAACGATATTAATATAATGTAAACATTAATATAGACATTGGCGGCAACACGATGACTGGTCTAAACAGTTTCTTTTTTTGACCACACCGTGGCTTTCGTGTCGATTTGTGATGCCATCTATAGTTCGTGCACGTTCCCTATAGTCGTTCTGTGAACGAAACCATAGTGCGATCTAATTTGATCCCAACGCCATCTATCGAGCTAGAGGGTAATATTATTTTTATGGCCAGAGTTGTAAGTCGTGGGGTCGAACCCAGACAGGGGCTTTACTCTGTATCTATAAATAATTTCATCACACTGCTCTCAAAATGGCAAAGGAAAACATCGCGAGGAAACCGGCATGTCTTAGGTACAGACGACTCCCACTGTCAAATTTCCCCAATTGAACATGAACCTTATGCCTATGGAATAAAGTTGAAAATCTATCAAAGAAATCTGACAGATTGGGGTAGCTTGATGTGCTGGTGGACAACGAAAAATTCGAAGACATGTGACATCTACTAACTCACACTGGGCCCGTGTGGTAGATAATAGCCCACTTCATCTCTAAGAGAGGAGACCTGTGTGACAGCAGTGAGAACATTTGGCTGATCATGCTTATGCTAGAATAGTGGCGCCAACTGGCGGCACAGCCCGGAAACAGATTAAAAGGTGATGGAGAATAATGAACGTTAAGTAATTGGACGTAGTTCTACCATAAATATACCAATCCTAATCACCAAGTTTTCGAGACGCCGATGTTTTTACCTTAAGGTGGATGCTCCAGTTCATTTAAGTCAATGTAGGGTGCCTGGCCTTAAACCGAAAAGCAGGACAGACCAGTCCGTTTAGTCCGACATTTGGGTAAAAAGGCCAGACACCCCTCATTTTTTAGTCTTAGTATAACACGACAATAAAAAAAAAAGTAAAACAAGGCTTTTTTATCATTTACTATAAAATTTTCTTAAATTCTAATGAAACAACAACAAAATTTAATTAATCAGTCTTGTTTATTATGGACAGTTCTATTCCGCTTGCTTGTGCTAGCGATACATGGTTAGGCGGGCGGAGCGGAAACCAACACAAATGGCAAATGTAAAAAAAAAAAATTCAAATTTAAAAAGCCTAACAAAAGCCGGACGCGCCGGGTACTTTGGCCGTACATGCAACCAAAAAGCCTGATTGTGTCCGGCTTTATCCGGACGCCTTGCAACGCTAATTCAATGGAATGACTACTTCATGAAAAACTTATTCAATCGAATTAAATGAAGTTACAGGGTTGTATTGATGGTTCCAATAATTATAATTCAGTAAAGCCATATTTGTTACGGTCGCGAATCATATTTTAATAAAAAAACAACCTTGCACCGATCTGCAAATTGCAAAAAAACGCAAAAAGAATCATTTTGGGAGCTTTCACCTTAAACTATGTTATGGTCTCGGCAAAATATTTTTTTGATGTATATTGTGTGCTTTTTTAGTCTGTGCTAAATAAACGTATTTTCTTTCTCTTCTTTCTTTCAAAGGCCTCCTCCTTCTAATCGTCAAAAGATCATACTGTAACTTATCTTCTTTTTTCAGACAATGCCTGCACCCCGAAGCCTGCAGCAAGGACCTCTCCCTACCGACATACTATGCGCGCTTCCACGACATCCGCAAGGAGTACGTGCGCGCGTACACGCTGCGTGCCGTCGCGGGCGCGCGCACGGTGCCCCCACCACCGCCGCCGCCTGACCATCCTGGATCGCTGCTGGATATGCTCAACTGTATCCTTTTTTAATGGAATTGAAGATTATAATGCCTATAATGTTCTCACTGCTGAGAATTTGATCCTCTGTCCCAACAGTGGAACACCCAGAGTCCAATTCTAAAGTCTCTGGAAATGGGCCTTAGGTATTCCAAGACGCTTGCGCAGTGCGGGTCGGTGGATGTCACATATCTTCTAACTTAGATGTAATTCTATGACATGCTGATTTCCACATGGTATTATCCTTCACCATTTCCAGAGCAGGTAGGTCATAGCATAAAATGGGTCCTATCTGGCCTCTATTCCAAACCACGACTGATGATAATTAGTCAGGGGCGTTTTCACCTAGTCTCCACGACCTCTGAACTGAACCTCCACCGCTCCACCTTTTGCAGACTAACATTCTAGACAACATTTCCACACAATTGACATAACGGACAGTCCTTTATTATGCAGGGCTTGCATAGAGGCTAAGAAAACCGTTGCGCATGTGCTCTTTGAATGCAGAGACGTCACCCAGATTAGGACAGATGTTCGTAACAGACCAGGAGACATAATCAGCTTCTGGTGGGAGGCAGGCTGGATGGAATAACCACTGATGGCTATAGCCTTCGCACAATGGTCCACAGGACTAAGTGCAGAAACTAAAAACTCTAACGTAGAACATTCTAGACCCGGTATAGATCTCTTTTAACAACGGAAATAAAACAAACGACGGTCGCTCAAATGTTGAAAAACCGCGCCTGGTTTTAAAATAAATGCAACTTATCTGTCGAGATATTGCTATTAGAAACTCACCTCAGTGGCGGTCGCTAATGAGCAGAACTGCTGTAATATCTTTCAAATCTGTTATTATTACAAATACCAGCTCATTGCGACGGTGTTAATAATTAGAAAAAATACTGAGGATGTAATACTCTGCAATAATTAGAGAGTAATACTGTTTACTTCAATTTATTATTAATGTCAAGGAAATGAGCTGTTTAAATTGCAGTAAGCTGATTATTTAACTACCCGTTATTAACAGACTGACGCAAGTTTGACAGGTCTAGATAATTATTATCTGTGGTGTTGATGTCAAACTGGCGGTGGTTCGCCGATTAGCGGTTGTAAGCAAAGATATATTATAGATCTTACAGATATGCTAAGGTAGCCCGCCGAAATGAAATAGTAATTTAATGGAATTATATTATTATAAACGTGTGATGGGATGGTTTTAATTATTATATTTTGATGAAGATACACTCTGATAGTGACTTGCAAGTTGCGAAAACGGAATTTTGCAGTCTGCCCTGTCGCTTCCCCCTTAAAGAAAAAGTCAAGACCTTTACCAACTTAAATAAAATCCTAATCAAATTGAACAACCTATTTTCTTGCAATACTACAGAAGAGTGCAAACGGGAGTACCGAAATTACTAAGCCTACACCATATATGTCTGTTTGTTATAGGGTTGGGCCTATAAGAATGCCGTCAAGTTTTAAGGTCTATAATCTCTAAATGGTGGTGTCCCATCCCATGGTGGTGGCCTAGAAACAAATCTGTTTCTTAACGAAAAACATAATCCACATTATTCAACAATGAAACCTTAACAATATCGTGTACAGATTTAAGTATAAGTCCGTACAGTGGTGATAACTTCTACGCAGCTGAGGTGAAAGACATGGCCAGCATCATACAGAGGATAATCACTGATGGTAAGAGAAATTCTTTATTTGTTCATACTTTCTTGACCGCACTGATGACCTTGTGAATGCCGCAGGAATCCGTTGGATGCGGGAAGCACAAGACCGGTCGAAATGGCGGAGCTTGGGGAGGCCTATGTCCAGCAGTGGACGTCTTTTGGCTGAAATATGATGATGTTGACTTTCTTGTTCCAAATTAGCTACTAGGCTGTCGGAAATATTCCCATAGCAACATGCTAACGGAACAAAAAACCTATGTTACTCCTTAAGTATAACATTAGCTATCGGCCAGTGGAAGTTCCGCAGAAATCCGTTCTTTATGGGGGGGGGGGGGGCTGCAATGTAGAATTACTTTAGCAGTTAATTTCTGTAAAAGTTTTTAACTATGGATATTTCCACACGAAATGAAATAGTTGCAGAGAGCTTCTTAACACCTGATTCATTCATGTTTTTTTCCCTTTTTCTCCGATTCCTTCTTTTTTCTTTTAAGTGATATGTACGTTGTTAAAATTGCATTAAAGGATTTTTTATGTCACTTAGTAATTGCATGTCGGGCGCAATCTTGGCAGCCAATCCCGCCCCTAATTGTGTTACACACTAGTAATCACAATCTGAATCATTTTGAAAGATATTACTAATCCATTGCTTCATAATTAAAAAACGTAAATAACGCAATGAATGTTGTTGAACTGTCAAAATGAAAGCCGATCCTACTGTTACTGTATTACGCAATTAGGGGCCATCCAAAAATTACGTCACACGTTGAGGGGATGGGAGGGGGTCAACGAAATGTGACATTGTGTGACAAGGGCCAGGGGGGTCAAAAGCTTTGTGACGTCAAATTTTAAAATCACCATTAATGGTCTAAATTATTTGATTTTATGTTAATTATATTAAAGATTATTTATTACTTAAACAAAAAAAGCTGCAGTTTTCATTTAATTATGTCCTACTAAATTGAAAAATATGTGATGTCACACAACGCGGCAGGGGTTTCCCAAGTATGACCACAAGTGACAAAGACGGGGGGGTCAAAAAACCATAAAACTTGTGTGACGTAATTTATGGATGACCCCTTACCCCGCTGCAACCACTATAATGCCAATTTCATTGTGTGTTTATTTATTATCCCATGTAGTAGGCATATAACTTAAACTTTTTTCGTTTTATCTTCCAGGTTTCCGGTTAGAGTTGCCAGAGACAGTGGACTTAGTTTTAGAGACTGGTATTTGGTAAGTGTCACAATATAATAATATATTTGAAATAATTTTAAGTACGTACGTACGTAAAACTTGGCTTAAATAGGTACAGTTCCGAAGGTTTTTATTTTATATCATGCCAAAGAATAAAGTTCTCTTCTGTTCTTTTTTTAAATAAAAGGATTCATATACGCATTTATTTAGCATACACTAAAAGATACACAAAATATACACCAAATAAAAAAAAACACTTATAAAGAGTGTTAAGTGCGTTGTAAGAAATTAGCATGAATCACGGCTGCGCAAAAAACCTTGTTCCAATTCAGCAAAATACCAGACGACTAGTACTTTATGCTGATTTTCAATAGGACCTATACGCTCACAGAGTACTTTTTTATATAGGGAATAGAGGTACAACTCAGCGACAAAAGTGGAAACGTCAAGTGTCGCCCTCTGGACGCCTGTTTTGGAACTAATTCCAACATAATCTTACTCACACACACACACATACACGTAGGTACACACATACGTACGTTGCCTACTACTTTCTACCTTGATATTTTTTATTTATTTAAATAGGTATTTTAAAATGTGAATTACATATTCGCTTGCAGCTATGTAGAATAGCGAAAGTAATTCATAATTGTAAACAATAAAACAAAGTTCGATTTCATGATTTATTTCTTTCTTTTGAAACACTTCATAAATCAGTTTTTTTGCTTTAATTTTATACGAATCCGATTCATCATCACGCTCCCTCAAGGCAATATTTTTTTCCTTTAAAGTAAAACGACGTCCTTTGTTGCCTTTCTTATGCTCTCTGAACTGTAATAATGTCAAAACTTTTAATGTGCTAGGTAATTCATCGAGTGTTTTCAAAAACTGCAGAATGGTTGTTAGATTTTGTACTCAATCAAAGCATGCTTTGATTACAGTTACAGCAACACGTTTCACCCGCCTTTTAGTAACGAGAGTTGGTTTTTGGTTTTTGTGATGCTCTGTAATGAAATAAAACACATATTATGTATTTTCTGATTACAATATTGGTATGAAGTATTTTAAGTACATAAAAATAATGCTGTTTAATTATTTTAAATGGAAAAATTCATAAAAGACACGCCAAGATTGTTTACTAAATAAGAAAACTAAGGAAAATTTTCTTTACTTACCAATATTTTTCTTACTTTGTACATCTTCCACAGTAATGGTAGCATGCATAGGCACAAATTCTCTGGATACTGTGTCGTAACTTGGTGAAGTAATAAGTTCTGGAATGACAATTTAAATAAATTCCTTTTAATTAAGATAATCATTTCACATAACATTTTCAACAGAAAAAGCGCTTTGTAGCTTAAACTGCCCGCTTATGATATGAAAGAAATGAAAATGTTTGTGCTCATCATAGCCATTTTTAACTTTAATTACTAGGTGTGACAGTTTAGGACATTATATCACATGACAATTTTTGTTTGTCTATAATATATAGGTATTATCGAAGGATACAAAGGGAAAAAAAGGCAGACCGGGTTGGCCAGCCTCCATACAAAAAGGTCCTTTATTATGCTTTAATGGAATCAGGGACAATTCGAAAAAAAGAATGCTTAATGCTGTTAATATTATATTTTCACTTACTAAGATTTTCCTTTGTTTGTATATCTTCTATGGCACTTTGAGTATGTGGCTTCATATCCACTGAGTCCAAATGTGTAACAGGCTCTGGAATGACAATTAATAAATTATTTCAGCAAGCAGCAATAACTCTCGGAGGACTATACATAATAGATTTTACATTGTGTCTTATTAGCACTACTTGACAGTTAAGTTTGAACTGTCAGCATATTATTATGTAAAGGTACATTGGACTAGTTGTTGCAGAAGCAACCACTGGGTTTGAAGTATTATGTGCGATTCCCAACTCGGGGCAAATTTGTTATTGGGTATCACCAAATATTATATAGAATACCAGTTATGACCCCCGTGTCCAGCAGTGGAGGCATAATTAAGAGGTCATAATGGGACATGCAATATATGAAAAATAATATTATTTTACCTGGCATGTTTTTTGTTGGTACAGCTTCTTTGCTGAGTCGATTATTCCTACAGCAATATTTTTGTTCGAAGACACGACATACACGGCGGTATTTGAAAATATGTTCATTTTCAATTTGTAATTTATCACCAACGGAATAGACCCATGTATTAAAAAACTCCTTATCCTTAGTTGGGTTAGGGAATTCATACAAAATCGCATTGGTATCTGAAATAATCGAAAAAGTACGTCAGGAACAGTGGAGTATAAAGACGAACTTTTGGTGCAGCGGCCTTTTATGAATAAAACACTTACCTAAGCTATTTATGCATCCGGGGACGCAACACTTTCTTTTAGGCATGATAATAGGTAGATATCAAAGTCACAAACACAAAATTTAGTTAAAGTCCTGTCTCAATACTTTTTACGATTTTAACAATCAACACAAACACAAAATCAACACGGCCCGAGGGGCAGAGGCTCTACTCCACGGACTTAGGTGGAAAAAGCACTTTAGACGATTAAAATCAAGAAAAACAGTGGGCAAACAAGCGCAAACGCGAACGAGCGGCAAATTTTGTTTTGTTTGACATTTGTAGTGTTGCATACAAAATAAATTCAGCTAATACGTCTTGAAATTGTTTTATGAACTATTTATTTCGTTATGATTGAGGTTTTATCTTAAAATATATTTTCCCGTTGTATTGTGTTTTATTACATGGGTTTATTTAATCAGACGCTCGTGGAAATAGGGCACATCGAAGATCCAAATGGATGACTGTTGTCACGCCATCTAGCGTAATGAGTAGAACTACAAATTCAGAAATTATGAATACTGCCATCTCTGAGAAAGTTTCGTAAAAGTAACACAATATAATGAGATCAAATTCAAATGTCAGTCTCATAAATTGGTCGGCAATACATTTGGTGTCCAACCTTATTTTGCATACTTATAGGAGAACGATTACCCGTTTGCCAGTACTAAGATTGTCAACCCTGTATACGCTGTACGTTTTTTAATTTCCATCAAATGCTTTTGGACAAATTAAACTGTATTTCTTATAGACTTAAAGCCAGATTCTCGATCGTTCGAGTCAACAACGTAACAACAACGCAAACGCCTGTTTCGGTCGCCTTATAACTTACGCTACAATGTTTTGCACATTTGAACTCCTCATCAGAGCTTCTTCAGGCGTTTAAAAACTTTATAGAGATCTAATGACTAGATTCTACTAGTTATTGCTTGTCAGATATTCAATACAGTATTTTGTAAGTCAATGAATCTAACGACGAAATTGCCATTTTTATGAATTGAGAACACATCGTAAACCCTTTATAATACCTACTTGGAATTAAAACTCCATTTATCGTTGTATTTGTAGCATAATTACGTATTAGTCCAACACGGATGCATATCCGGTACGGCTCGTAAACCATGCCTGTTCTAAGGGTACGTCTTCATTGCCATTACGGCGCCCCCGCTCTACTCCTTGATATTCAATGGTCTCTGTAACACTATGAAGCATGAAGCTCCAGGGGCTAGTGCAAATCTTGGAGTTCATTCGATTAGTCAAGTCTGGTCAAACCACGCCGGGGTCGATGCAATTAATTAATTAATTCACGATTACCTAGCTGGCAGGTGTGTATTGTAAATCCTTAATATTGATTGTCAATATTATCATCGCATTACTCGATACAGACGGAATGCTATCAGTAGGTACTAAGTAAATAAGGAAACATGCAGGCTACCTGATCGTAAAACGAATTGTTTTACATTAGGTACTTGTGCTCTTTACATTTTCAATTTAGATTTATACTGGATAAGTATTTAACCAGTGCGCAAACTGTAACCACAAATTGAGAATATCATTCAACGCAGAAATTTTACGTCGGTTATAGAAAATAAAATCAGCTGTTTTATAGAAAAGTGCAATATCTTATCAGCTGATTTTTTTTTTGTATAAACGACGAAAAATGTCTGCGCTGGGGGGTCTAGAATGATATGCTGAATTCATGGTTACAGTTTGCGCACTGGATAAAAACTTATCCTGTATAATCTATACCAATATTTTTCCTTATTGCCACAACAACCTTATACCTATATCTACCTACAATTAACGTAATAAAGTAAAATAATGGCGAGACCGAATCAACCATTACCAGAAATCGGGTTTTTTATACATAAATATATTTTTAGAAGTCGCTTCCATACTATACACCCGACTAGTTATGCATTCCCGGTGTTCCTGGCATCCCGGGAATTTTTAACAAAAAAATAAAATTGAGACGCTGTTTCCATACTTTCATATCTAAAAATTAACTAAAAACGGTAAAAATGCTTCCGATCTCTGATCTGACCTACTGGCTACTTACTGACTTAGTACCTAACATGTTTAATAGTTTTAGTTGGACGTTCACTGCATGAAAGTTGAGACTTCCGAACGAATCGACCTTAAACATTGGATGACGTCCCATCCCACCTTATCTCTTTGGAAGAAACTACAAACGTGTTCAGCTGTTTAATATTGTAAAGGCCCAAATAGACGGTTCAACCAAATTGATTCACTTTAGTTGAAGGACTATGGTCGACTGACGTTAATATTGACTTTAATGTTTAAGTTCTCTTTTCTCTTTTAACAGTTAATTTTTTTAATGTTTGTATGAGTGCGTTTAGTTTGCGATACTCCTGTGCGAATGCCAATAAATGTATTTTCTTTCTTTCGTTCTTTTACACAATCCAATTTGGTTGCTACATCTAAAGTCGGTAATAGACATAAGTGAGTAGTGATAGCGTGGTTGTAGATCTACGTCGGCCCTGACTCGTCGTGACTTAAAACCCATGCATGGTTTTGAACCTACGACAAGTAGGTATATCTACAAAATGTGCCACTTTACTTTGCGCAAATTATTAGATACATCACGCTCTAACACAGAGAAGCAAAACATTGAGATGAAACGTCAAACGACATTTTTTTTTGGAATTGCATCTCGTATCAGGCTTAGCATGACGGTTTCTATATCTACGAAGAATAGACAGTGCTTTTTCTATACAAAGTCACATTTCGTTCCTCTATTTTTGACATCGCACCGTAGATATCCTTCTACAATCTGTCATTTTGTCTTTCGTTTCTAACGATCTTTGTCTAGGTCCTTTTATATGCGGACTATTTCAGAAGAATATTTCTTACCAAACTATCAAAATCACACTGATAACAAACTTTCTACTCGACGGCCACAAAGTATATAATACGATTATCTACAAAATCATGATTCGTTTAGAACGCAAAACTGTGATAATTAATAGAAGAACATAGCTATCTTCTCCTATTGCACAACATTTAGTTAACAGTCATGTCTATTCTTCCGTCTAGAAATCGGTGCTCGTACTAAGCCTGCAGGTCTAGGAGGTTGTCGGCTGCTTAGCCGGACTTGCCTGTGGCTATTTCAATAAATTATTTTTATTCTTTATTTATTTCAATCAACATTGGATCATACAATTAAAACTAGATTAAAAATTATTAAACAAATTACAGAATTATATTTAAATTGAAAATTATACATCAATACAAATAAACAAAATTAAAATAATATCTTAACATAAGTTGGGCCCCTGTAAGGCCCCCAGCCAAAGCTTAAAAACTTGGAAACTAAACGACTACACACTAAGGGCATTTCTTAATTTATGAAAAGTTTACAATAGTCGTACTTAAAACTAGACAGTTTTCTTTAGTTTTAGTCCCTCAAAACAGTTTTCTCTGTTTGTCTGTGGGAACAGACCACACAAAGTACATACAAACGAATTAAAAACCTCGTCCTTTTTTAAGAAATCTAAGCTAAAAACAAAAGTCAAATTTTCCATACACCAATAGAACAGAAAAGTCTTTATCTTAATCCGTACTGGGCCCGCTTTGTAGCTGCAGTAACCCTTTCACAGGCCTGAGTCACAACAGCGGGAACATAACATCCAGATCATGTAAGTGAACCGTGTATTATCACCTTTACTGTATCACCTAGACGCCCCTGATCAACAAGGTTGTCAGAGGACGAACGGTCGACTGATAACAGATGAACTTTAAGCTATACTGCATTATGATAGCACGGTGGAGATAGACGTACGGACGGTTTAGTGTTTGTACTGGAGTCTGGATTTATTATTTCATGGTTTTTTGTTTGTTTGATGTTTATCGAAATCCCACGGGTTGATCGAAGGGTTTTTTTAAGGTGGGGATATCATCAAATAACTTCTCCCGCTCTGGGTGGAGCAGGAGGGCGTGTCAGACTTTTACTGACTAAAACCCACCCGTGTTCCCTCAGTTGCCTGTGTGCCAGGGGCCACGGTATCTCTTTCGAACAACCCGCACCTTGAGTAACAATTGGCGCGGTCGGTGCCTGGATGAGTTACCAAGGTGTAACCTGAAAGTAATTTGTTCCTAATTGTTTACTGAATCAAAACAGTAACTTTTAATATAAAACTAGGTATTGTTTAAAAAAAAACATATTTTGCCATTCCCACCGCCGATTGAGCCAAAGAAAATGCAATCTTATTTCAAGGCAATAAGACTCAATTATGCATAAGGAATGCTACAGTTAGCTATAAGTTTTGGTCATTGTATTATGATTTTGCCTCTATACTTAGAGGGAAAAGACTAGGTAGATTAATTGACTTTAAGTACCTAGCAAGTGAAGCCTGCGATCACCAGAATTTCTGGAGACCTACACATTTATACTGACTTAACTAGTTTTTCGAGATGAAAGCTAAGTAATAAAAAAATCCTAAAACAAACTAAAGTCAGCAGGCTTAGCACGACGCATTCTATTTCTACGAAGAACAGACAGTGCTTTTTCTATTCAAAGTCACATTTCGTTTCTCCATTTTTGACATCGCACCGTAGATATCCTTCTACAATCTGTCATTTTGTCTTTCGTTTCTAACGATCTTTGTCTAGGTTCTTTTATATGTAGACTATTCCAGAAGAATATTTAATACCAAACTGTCAAAATCACGCTGACAACAAACTTTCTACTCGACGGCCACAAAGTGTATACGATTATCTACAAAATCATGATTCATTTAGAACTCATAACTGTGATAATTAATAGAAGAACATAGCTATCTTCTCCTATTGTACATCATTCAGTTAATAGTCATGTATATTCTTCTGTCAACAAATCGGTGCTCGTGCTAAGCCTGCTGAAGTTACTACATACCTAAGTAGTGACGGCACACGATTTAGATTACTTAGTGGATGTTGGAAGAAGTCTGAAGAGAATGAACAATATAGAGATTAATAAATCAATTCATTGATAACTAAACCATAAATAAATAACAGATGTAGGTGCTTGTAGGTTATCAATTATAGATAAAATGGGTCAGGCCATCCTGTAGTTCAGGAAATATTTTACATAATAAGTAAATTCTCGTCATCTGCCAAGCCATTTCCTATGTTGGGGTTGGGTTCCAGTCTAACCAGATGCAGCTGATTACCAGTATTTTACATGGAGCGACTGCCTATCTGACCTCCACAACCCAGTAACTGGGTAATACGATACCCCTTGGTAAGACTAGTTGTCAGACTTTCGGGCTTCTGACGACCCGTAACGACTGTCAAAGATCCACGAATGACAGCCGGAACCAACGGCTTAACGTGCTTTCCGAGGCACGGAGGGGTCTTGGTATGTAAAGACGGTCATCCATCCACGGACCAACCGCGGCAAGCATAGCTTAACCTGATCGATCAACCCGTGTGGCTATTATTACCTAGCCACAAGCCCCATAATAAGTAACAAGCATAATAAAATAAGTATTCTATGAGATTTAAATCACTATCCGTCCCTATCATTTCCGTAGGGTTTGATTGAGACGGCAGTAGAGTAGACGGCAACATAAGTTTAATTATATGGTATTTAAGAATTAAAAAATTAAGCTGCCCGCGAAATTCAAATTGTCTTACGTAATTTTTTGCAATTTTCAGATCAATGTCAAATTATAATATGTGGAACAATCTGTAATCCAAATAATTTAATGAGTTTATAATATGAACTTAGTTATATTGATGATTTTAATCTTATTAATATTATAAATTTGAAAGTTTGTGTGTTTAGATGTTTGGATGTTTGTTACTCAATCATGCCAAAACGGCTGAACGGATTTGGATGAAATTTGCCGAACTAATCTAATATATAAAATTCTCGTGTCACAGTTTTCGTTGCCATACTCCTCCGAAACGGCTTGACCGATTTTGATGACATTTTTTGTGCTTATCCGGTATCTATGAGAATCGGCCAATATCTATTTTTCATCCCCCTAAATGTTAGGGGTAGTCCACCCCTAAATAATTTATAAGGCAAAACAACGTTTGCTGGGTCAGCTAGTATATTATAAATGTAAAAGTTTGGATGTTTGTTACTCAATCACGTAGAAACGACCTAGCGGATTGGCATGAAATTTGGCACACAGATAGTTTATAAGCTTGATTAACACATTGGATACTTTTTATCCCGGTAGTACTTCTAAAGGATCAGCAAAGTCATTTAAAATAGCGCAATATTTAATAATGTATGCTCGCAAATTTTTAATTTACTTTTATAAATATAAAAATCCAGATATGAGTTCTATGACAATGATTGTTGTATAGGTATTGTATCTGTGTTTCTAGCTAGTTTTAAATACTTTTAATTGTAATCTGTGGAGTGGGTAGCATAATTGTTTAAAATGTAATATTTTCGGGAACTAGGTGAATGGTGACCGAAAATGTGTCATTTTTGGGGTCGAGATGAATGGTGACCGAAAATGTGTCATTTTTGGGGACTAGGTGAATGGCAGGGGCGTACCAATAGAAAATGACGCCTACGGCGTGCACCACATTTGCGCCCCCCTTCGTGAATTTTCTTCTCTATACACTGCTCTGGTACACTGAGCAAAGCTAGGTCGCATAACCTTTCTTAACCAATTCTAGCCTTCAATAGAGGTGGTATTCATTTCAACTTGCAAAAAAATCACTCACAATTTGCAATGCTGAAATTTTAAGCAGAATTTGAATAGAAATGGGCAGATTTGGAAATACGCTTTCATCCCCATATTGCACAATAAACTCAAGTAGCTCTTCAGATTTCTTTGATACCACAGTATGAAATGGTTCATTGAAGTTTTTTTTATTTTTTATTTTAATATTAGGCACAGTTTCGCGCCCCTCTTCAATAGGCCCCCAGGGCTCGTGCCCTGCCTGCCCCACCCTAATTACGACTCTGGTGAATGGTGACCGAAAATGTGTCATTTTCGAGGACTAGGTGAATGGTGGCCTAAAATGTGACATTTTCGGGGACTAGGTGAATGGTGACCGAAAATGTGTCATTTTCGGGGACTAGGTGAATGGTGACCGAAAATGTCATTTTCGATTCGGAAGTATGTCATGAAAAGTTTTTATTTTTTTATTTGTGAACAGCGGTTAGGGGACTCTTTCGAAAACATTGATAGAGATACGAGTCTTCTACTTGATGTGATGCGAATGATGCAATACACTATACACTTCCGTGCCGAATTACGGAAGTGTATCGAATGATTGCGAGTTAATACCTATGCTGGGTGCACTGTAAGTCGACCCTAACCTATTACAAATGTCCTTACATCCATCGTTATCACATTTATATGGTGAATCATACTCCAAGAATCAGTGTGTAGATGTGTAGTGACGACCGCGCCGTGTCATCTTTGCCTGTCACTTTACTGCCTTACTAAAGTCCATTCAGTGTTTGCTTTCGTTTCACGTTTGTTCGTAATAAAGTAGTTTTTCGGGTCCATAGGACCACGTTCGAACAGACGTTGAAATATATCTCGGCGGAATTTTCTCGGCCACTGGATTTTCAACTCTCGGTGTTGAACTCAGCATTGAGAATCCAACTACAGTGCATCCAAAAAACCAGTGTTCGATTTTCAACTCTCGGCGCTTAGCAGCGAGATTTGTGCATCTGAACGAACTGCGGACTACTTACTTCAAATTACTCATTTTCAGCTTGTGAACGCGTGTTAGTACTTGGATGTACATTAAAACTATAACAGCTGTTTTGAATGTTGCGTTACAGTCTTATAATATGCTTGCTTGTGCCCGCGACTTCATTCACGAGAAAATTCTTCATAAAATATATCCTAGACACTAGGCAATACTGTAGCTTTCCATTAGTGACAGAATTTTAGGATTCGCATTATAAGTTCCGAACATTACCCCCTACATACAAAATTGCTAATACTCACTCAAATTTTACCTTTATAATACTATAGTATAAATATTAGATTCCATTTCACCGTTTGTTCATCTTTAACTTTTTCTTTCTTTCTCTGTAAGGGGTGGCAGGGCCATCGACGCGCAAACTGTAACCATGAATTCAGCTCATAATTCTAGGCCCCCATGCGTAGAATTTTTTTGTCGATTAACGAAAAAAAAAATGTGCTGTTGACAATTCAAAAGTGCCTGTAATTGGTTTATTTGAAATAAATGCTTTGAGTTTGAGTTCGAAACAATATTATTCTTTATCCTCTTTACCTGTTGCTCAACCAGCGACAGTAGCTTCTTATACAAGTACTCACCTATCACTAATCACTTGTCAGCTGACACTACCGGACTAGTAATTACGATATAAGTAACGTGTTTTGATTTTATCGCTTTTCTTATTGATAAGAAAATATGTTGATGAAGAAAGAATAGTAGAAAATGAACACTTCCTCTATCCATACATAACCTTCATCATTATTTTTTTGGGATTTTGCACCTACCAGAATCATGTACTGCTTGTACATGATTCTGAAATCCCCCGTTGAAATTTTGCGTCAGTATTTTTTTTTTATTAGCTGTTTCATACATTTTGACCGAATTGTAATTTTCTATCAAACAGCAGATTTTTTTGTTTTATAACCAACGAAAAATGTTTACTAGGTAAATTTATGGTTAGGTGCAGTTTGTCTGTCGATGCCACCGTGTATACATGATGTATCACAAAGGTGTGGTTTTTAATGGTGTGGCGGTACAGACCATCCAGCTGTTCAACTTTCTCCTCTCTCAGGTCTCATTCAAGTCCAGGCGCGGTCGCAGCCAAAGACTTTGGGGGGATCACAAACAAAAACTACCTACATATTAATAAGAAAATTTATTATATTTTCGAAAAATTACTATTTTAAGCTTTACGTTTACGGCTTTGGGGGGGTCATGACCCCTAGGACGCCCCCTTGGACCGCGCCTGTTCAGGTCTTGCGTTTATTCTGTTACATACTGTATATACCTATTTTTTTTTATTTTTTTTGTAAAACCGGGGGTTTAAAATGATATGCTGAATTCATGGTTACAGTTTGCGCACTGGTTAAAAATGTACCCTGTATAAATATATGTATTAATTGTTTAAGAAAATGTTACACCATAGACTACCAGAGTACCTATTGTCTGCTACTATTCTCCCTGAATACATCCAAAGGTTGTCTTTAAAAGATCACGTTTGTGTCACCCTATGTAATTTTTTTTACATTTATAAATGTAAGTAACTCCCATGATGAACACAATATAGAGTATTCTATCTTATTCTATTCTAGTAGATTCCAGGAGTCCATTGTGTCAGGGAATGTTCCTGAACAATGACATATCTAATGATGATGTGATGTAGTTTCCGACTAGAAATGGAAACTCTTCCATGAATAGGTTTTGTTATGAAACTAATTTAATTACTTACTGCAGAAAAAGACTAGACCATAGGTCGCGAGAATAAATTTATTACAATTAATAGCGCCCTAATTGCGTAACAGCGTAACTGACTATCAATCATAATCTGATTCATTTTGAAGTATATTATATTGCCAATCCTTTGCTTCAAATAAAAAAAAAGAATCTATAGCGGCACTACAGAAAAGATACTTCGCAACAAATATCTTGAAATACAAAAAGTGAGGTGGCGCCATCTACAATGCCAAATGCGAACTACGCAAATCTGGACGGCACACGAAATCCTACATCGCGCAGTCAGAGTTTAGCACAAGACTCACATATATACAACAACCCGACCTCAACTGTCGGGCAGTTACCCACCAGATACAACACCCGTCGGACGGTCCCCCGGTCGGAAGATCCTCCTTTATCAATAGAGTATGAGTGAACTTTACACCCTGTTCCTCATACCTCTATAAATCTGCTCAACAACGTAATTAACGCAATTAATGTTATTGAACTGTCAAAGTTAAAACCAGATACTACTGCTAGTGTGTAATTCGCGATTCTCTATTAGTCGTCATCTCATTAGTGACCCCTTTTCTAAGTATATCATCTTTCTTCGTTTATCTTCATCATCTGTCTAACCTTCTCCCAATAACGTTGGGGTAGTCTCCAAAGCTGAACGCCAGTATTTTACATGGTGAGACTGCCTATTTGACCTCCACTACCCAGTTGTTGGGTAATACGATGCCCCTTGGTAAGACTGGTTGCCAGACATTCGGGATTCTGACGCCCCGTAACGACTGTCAAAAATCAACGAATGACAGCCGCGACCAACGGCTTAACGTGCTCTCCGAGACACGGAGGGGTCTTTGTATGTAAGGATGGTCACCCATACACGTACCAACCGCGGCAAGCTTGGCTTAACCTAATGAATCGACCCACAACCCCAACTATAACTGAGCCACAAGCCCCAGTTACGATACCCCTTGGTATGACTTTTAGTCTTCTACATTCCTACATATAATGTTACAAATAACAATAGGATTTTTAGAAACAAATAAACAAAATTACAAAGTAAAGAAAAGTCTCATTCAAACCAGGTGCATAACAACAAAAACAATTCGTTGAAATCTAGCGCAACACCGGTAGCGCATAAAAATCAACGTATCAACAAAATCGGGTGCACGTGCAGTACTGCACTGTACTTGCTACTCGACACTACACTGTCTTGGCTGAAAGCGCTGTGAAAACTAAACACACCTGTACCAATGAACTGGTTACGTTTTTGATCGATCGATTGGATTTACTTCTTTCTTTCTTTGATTTCATGGTTACCAACATTGGTCATCAGTCCGTAATTTCCGTCACGTATGCTTAAACTATTAATACTGATTGGTTGCTTTTTACAAGGTTTTATTTAACTTGGATAAATGTTTCTTCGGGTCAAATCTTGCAAGCTGAATTAAAATCACTTACTCCTATCCAATGGAGCTGAAATTTCACATGTTAATTCTATATCGAGGACAATATTCATTTTTTTCTGTTTATTGTTAATATTGGTTGTGTCGCCAATTCTATAAGTTTTGTCAATCTCTACGAGTACTTCGGCCACATAATACACACTTTATTTTTGCATACCCTACTCATCTTTTTTTTCTATTTTGTACATACCTTTGATCCTTTCTGTTTATGGATTAAAATGGCACCAGATATTTAGTACTAATTTAGATTTTTACTAAAGGCATTCTGTTACTATATCGAAGCGATTGACAACTTTTAATTTTGTAATTCGGTTGAAATTTACATTTTTAATAAAGTCTTTCGCTTCCTCTCTTTCTATGCTAGCTGATTTGACCTGGGTTCTCTACAGTCTTGTGTTTTTATTTATAAGTTCTTTATTGTCTACATTTACACGATCCATAAGACCTGTATGTTCAACGAGAGCAGTATTTAAAAGCATAGTTTATCTATCATTCTGACATATCGCACACCTAGATCTAAACAGACTCAACTCAAAAAAACACTTTTTTCAGAAAAGGTCAAAAACTTTTTACCCTGTTCTTGTGCACTGGAGAAGTTATCTGTATACATATTTGCTTTGCAAGTTCTACTAGAAAATATATTTTAAAATCTGTTTTGTTGGTCGATAGGTAGTGAGTTAAGGAATTCAATGGTAAGCATAAGTCAAAACTCCCAATTTTTTACTTAGCTCCCGTTAGATCTAGGCGTGCGACATGTCACTACCAAGACGTTAAACTCAATTTATAAGCATACTATTATCAAGCTGCAACTTAACTAACAATTATTTAGTAATTGTCACCTGTTTTCCCCTACAAGCCATAGAAAAACAACAAAAAAGACTGTCTTGTTTAATTAATAAATTCTTTCATTACTTCTACCATTCCAGTGTCGATGTCAATTTAGAATGTATGGTACACCTGCTACCCTATGGCACTTAGTATATTTTTAGGGTTCCGTACCCAAAGGGTAAAACGGGACCCTATTACTAAGACTCCGCTGTCCGTCCATCTGTTTGTCTGTCCGTCTGTCACCAGGCTGTATCTCATGAACCGTAATAGTTTTGCCGCTATAACAACAAATACTAAAACACAGAATAAAATAAATATTTAAGGGAGCTCCCATACAACAAACGTGTTTTTTTTGCTCGTTTTTGCTCGATATTGATAACGGCAACAGGTAGAGGCTTGAAATATTGACAGAATATTTAGTTATATATTTACTTTAAAAATAAACAATTACTTAAATTCAAATATTTAAGGGGCCTCCCATACAACAGATATGATTTTTTTCCGTTGATATAGTTAATAGTACAGAACCCTTCGTGCCGGAGTCCGACTCGCACTTGGCCGGTTTTTTCTTTTATTCAATTTGACAGTTACATTGGCTGTGCGATAAAAAGGGCTTTTAACCCTATGGAATGCTATTGGCAAGAAATTATGAATAATCTTCTATGTTCGTGGCCTAGCCCAAATGTCTAACAGCAAGTCGGGTAGACTTGCCTGTCTGAAGTGTCTGCCTATCTGACCTCCAGAATCCAGTAACTGGATAACACGTTACTCTTTGGTAAAACTGGTCATCAGACTTTCGGGCTTCTGGCTACCCGTCAGCTTAACGACTGACATAGATCTACAAACGACGTGCTATCCGAGGCACAGGCAGGTCTGGATATGTAATGGATGTCCACTAACCCACGGAAAGTCTTCGGCGTGCGTAGCTTAACCTTCGATCGACCCGTGTGGCTGTTATTCCATGAATTACAGCTGGGACCAACGGCTCCACGTGCTTTCCGAGGAACGGAGTAGTCTCGGTATGTAAAGATGGTCGCCGATCCACGGACCAACTAGCTTAACTTGATCAATCGACTCGTGCAGCTGTTATTACTTAGCCAAAGTTCCTCCTCTAAACATCAATAGCTAAAATATACAAACTCGCATGTCAGTGTTAATTATAGAGTTTGTTTATAATTCACACTTTGTCATTATGAGTCGTGATTTTGAGGTTCAAAAACAACTTTCAAAGACCTTGGAGTAGTACCTACTCGATAGAATGCACTTGTGTCAATGTCATTATCTATTCGAATATGATCGATTAATTTATGATTCGTTACTGGGTTACTATTAAAAAGTTCTCAAATTGATGTCACAAGTTGTTAATGTGAGTCATTCTGTTCGATCTTTGATCTTTAGGCGCTTGGTCTGTCTATTTATCTATCTTATTAAAAAGTTTTCACTGTTTCAAAATGTTCACCATATTTAATTATGTGATAAATTGAATTTGTTTCTGTAAATAGATTTGTCAATCGTCAATCATAATGTAAAAACTAGATGAAGTCGGCGTTTCCTCTCTGACTACTCTGAGAAGAAAGGCCGAAACGAACTCAGAGATCACAGTTTCTTCTAACTCCAGGCATAATCTTTGTCAGTCATGTGAAGATCATGTAGATTGGGGTCTGAAATGGTCTTGTAAGGAAAGAACCACACAGATTGAGTTGACCTGTCGAGTCAGTGCACGCATTTCTCAGTAATCATTTCAGTTTATATCCTAAAATGAATATACAGTCATAATCCCTTTCTGCATATTATATTTCGAAATCTGTGAAAGTCATTAATTTCATATTTGCCAGATTTCTTATTTTCTTACGGGACAACTGCCTCAGTTACGTTGGCGTTTATTGCTAATTTGTTGGTTTCTTTTTATTGTTAGTGCTTCACTGGGCTTCTGCCCACTGTCTTGTGAATGTCGGATGAATCAATCTATTCCAGTTATAAACGATTTAATGATTATACTTTTAATATATCATCACCTTCCTGCCCTCGTCCCATGTTACAGGTCGGTGCAAGACGTTTTCTTCTTCCATTTTCCCCTGATAACCGTCACGCTATCATTCACTTCCTTCTCTTTCATATCATTCCTCACACAGCCTACCAATATTTTCCTAGGCCTGATGAACTCCTAATTATACAATATGCCTGAATAATTCCTCTACGAGATATATATCGTCCATTCGTTGGTGTTTCGTCCCTTCTTCTGTTAGACTACAATCCTCTGTAAGCCCGTTTTCTCCTTTATGTTATGAGCATGTGTTCTTTCCCCCACGAATGTTCTCTTCTCTTTACTTCTTCGTACCACTATAAACTGAGTGCTTGATTTATGCCCTTATGTCATTCCTACAAGTCACACGGTCATATCAGCTACTTATCACCCCTTGTAAATATTCAATGCACTTCGCTATGAGTATCCTTATCTATTTGATAAATGAATCTAAGTTCTTGGATATCATATGTATAATTCCCATCATATCCATTGGTTTTAATTTGAATAAGTGGACTCATTACCCAGTAACTGGGTTTTGAAAGACAAATAGGCAACCTTTCGGCAGATGATGCACAAGTAAGTACATCGTGCACTCATGTCAATGCTAATGTTACTATGCTAAATTATATTTAAAAGAACTGGCTCTATCTTTCGGCCATTAAATCTGCCAAGGTCTGGTTATTTCAGAGACTCGGCCTATCTTTAGTTTTATTACATTTTCTGTTATCAACTTATCAAGTTTGCATCCCTGCTGGGAGGAACATAATTCTTGTTAATTTCATCATCTTTGTCTGATTGCGGTGGGTCCTAATAAATAGGATTCTCACAGCTTCTTTAGCTACTTCAGAAATCATTACTGAATTAAAGAAGCTTATCATTCATGAAGATGAAATTATCTGTGTGTAATGATAATGAGAAATTATAATGAATCAATCACTAACAAAATAAATTAGGAGATTAACACACTCCCCAAGTTTCATAGTACAGGCATATCAACTCAGGCGCATGTGAAGTGTCGCACGGCGTCACGTTTACGCATTCCGTCCCCGACCGACGCGCGGAGCGGACGTCTCGATCGCTCGTCAAACAAACAACACCGTCTTATCTTGAAATTTTATGTTTTGGAACGCGTCGACTCCTTACCCGTGGTAGTGTAATAAAAATAGCGATAAGCAACAGCACAGGATTGTCAAGTGTTTGTTATATGATAAAGTGGTACGCTTTCGGGACTCTTTTACGCTTTTATCGGTCTTCGGCAGCAACTTAAGATAACAAGGTGAGCGTTGATAGCTTTACGATAATTAGTTTGCTTTGCAGCCCATTCATATTGGTATTTCGTTAAGGTCTAATATCCGATGTTTTGGCGCTAGGAGAATTTGCTGTTGGGAGTTTGTTGCACTACTTCTTCTTCTCAGCTAAAGCACTAAAAAGTTGTGAATGGTTTAGGGGTCTGTTTTGATGTTCAAAAACTGCTGATTCTCAGCCTGGTTTGAATAAATAAAATTTGATTTGCTAGCGAATTGTTAACCCAGCGCCTTATCTAGGCTTGTTTCTGTTGCGTTTGTAGCTCTTTCTTCTTAGTTATCGATAAATAATTTGATATTAGATACTTAGCATTATTTACAACCAATAATTCACTAGTTAATGTACCGTCACGGTTTGTATAAGTGCTTTCTTATAATTTTATTCGTTTACGTTTTCAAAGAAACACATTTCTATTGGTTTAGAAATGATAAACAACAATGGCTTTAATATTGGAAATACTAGAAACATTACCACCATTATTATAATAGTAACTGTTCAAGATATTGAACATAAACTTTATGCCTTTGACCTCTAAAAGGTTAAGCACAGTGTAAACATTTACGAAGATGGTACTATTACAGTCTTCGTAAGTGTTTACACTGTGTTTCAAAGGCTTCTTCAAAAAAAGGTCAAAGGTTTCTTGTGACTGTTGGCATAAAAGAACCATATCATCTTCTTGCCCTTGTCCTATGTTCCTTGAAATCGCCGCAACACGTTTTCAACTTCCATTCTCACCTGTCTACCGACACGCTATCATTGAGTCCCCTTCTCTTTCACATAATTCCTCACACAAGCTCTCCTCTTCTCCATCACTTCTTATCCCAAGAGATCCATAGCTACCCTCTGATAGCCTATAGAGGACGGAGAGCAACTTCCGATCCGATCCGTCCGATCGATCTTGACTTATATCTACAGATACCAGTACATCAAGCTATCCCAAACTGTCAAATTTTCCCAATTGAACATGAACGTTATCCTTTTGTAATAAAGTTGATAAACTATAAAATAAATTTGACAGGATGGGATAGCTTGATGTGCTGGCGTCTGTACCTATGGCAGTATCTTTTTTGATCGTCAACTGTAGCGGAAATTAGGAGACCCATGGCTTACTTAGGGCGAAATTCACCAGTTTAACAGAACGCGTTCAGCCATTGAAATCGCCTTGGAGAGCTGTCAGTGTCAAAATTGTTGTAGAATCTTGAACGCGATTTGGAAGGCTTAAACCTGTTAAAATTGTAAACAAGTATTAGATCAGTTCGCTGTCAATATATTCAAAGAAGGCGGATAATAAGTAGCTAGCCCATAAACATGTTAAACAAATCTTCAATGTTTTATTGAAAAACAAAACTTGGAATATATCTCCCACATTGGAATGAAACCAAACTCCAAAGTTATCTTGCTTATTTAAGTTTATTACTTTGGAACAATCAAAGAAAGCAGTTTCTGCTTAGGATATAGGTAATATTTTACGACAATGATCGAGTGTGGTAGGTGCAATTCATTCATTCAATAATGATAATGACACTTACAGCTCTTGAACGCGGTTCCAGCGGGGTAATTAGTGTATTACTAACAGAATGACGTTAATTTTGACGTTTCAACAACATTTATTGCGTTATTTAGGTGCGTGAGCAGATAATTTTTTCGAACTTATGAAGCCATGCATTAGCTGGAATATCATTAAAAAATATTCAGATTGTGATTAATAGTGTCTTACGCAATTAGGGTGCAGATGTGTTATTCACATAACAGTCACTTAGATTTTATATTTATCACTTCCTAACTAGAAGTACACGTTGTTCCAATTACTTATCATCTGCTAATAACATTGTTAGTAAAGTACAAATTAAATGCAGGTAGCTATACTATCGTCATTCGTCACACCATTAAGTAGGAATTATTTAATCTGTAGGTAAGACTTAACGTAACTGCAGCTAAAGATAGGTAGGTAGGTAAATATTAAATTGGTACAGTTGTTCCTTTATGCATAGTTAGATTAGATAGGCTAGACGCCCGTGGCTAAATGATAAGCTACCCTTGTCGCGGTTAGTTCGTAGATGGGTGACCATTAATGACTTATTGAGACTCCTCTGAAAGTACGGGAAGCCGTTGGTAGCCGTAGATCTTGGACAGTCGTTACGGATCGTCAGAAGCCAAAAAATCTGATCATCAGTCCTACCAAGGATATCGTGTTACCCAGTAACTGAGTTGTGGAGGTCAGATAAGCAATCGCTACATGTATAATACTGGTATTCAGCTGCATCTAGTTAGACTGGTAGCTGACCTAATATTATGGGAACATATAGGATATGATTGTGCTAAGCTATCAAACATTATATTTTACACTTCCAACAACTAAAGTATTTTAAAATATTTAAAAAAGCTTTTATCGTGCATTGTCACGACAACCAAACGTGTGTGCCAAAGGAGAAACCCAAACTCCATAGAAACTTGGGCCTGGCGTTACAGGGCTGGAATTATGCCATAAATTAGAACATCTAGGAAGGATTCGCGCACCCAATTTTCACGTCTCCCAGCAATGGCCAAATTGGTAAAATCAGACGATGTTTAGGTACATTTTAGGTTATGTTTGTTGTAGTTAAAAATATATTTTTGCGGTTTTATTTCCTACGTAAATGTGGAACGCACATACGCTGTGCTGCTGCCTGCAGCATATCATATTATTTTAGATAGATACCTACATAAAAGCGCTCAGGGGTGACTTCAGATTTATCCGATTGATCTTACTGAAAAACTCAGCTGAAAACTATGTTTATTAGACATGGCCGACTTAGATCACGAATGGCTGGCATTTGTTCTTATTATATCTATTAATAGGAGATTTGACGCATTCTCAGATTACAGTACCTAATCCCAAATTGCAATACATATTAAAATAAAAAACAACATTGTGATAAATGGTTTTATTAATCACCTGCTTCATTAGGATTATCATAATATAACAATACAGTATCCAGCAATTGTGCAGGAGGCAACTGACTACATAGCATCCCTTCCACTTAGAAAACTGTCGACTTATATAAACAAAATACACATTTACATCCTTTTACTAATATGTCTGGATTTTATTCTTCCTCTTCACATCCAGGTTGAGTCTGATGTCGACAGCTTTACTCTTATGTGTTTCTCATAGTAAAAACAGGCCTGCTTAACTTGGTATGTGTCCACGGATATAAGAATAAGCTCGCTGTATGGTAGGTAATTCAGAAAATTCGCTAACGTTATTTCTTCCTACATCTATTACTTGGAGCTGTACCCCACATCGATTTATGTTTCTAATCTCATAGTTACTTTATCTATTTTCCACATAAATGTAGTACATTTTCGAAATCCAAAAAAATACAATCAGACTATTTTTAATGAAAACATATCTTGAATTTGATTTGCACTAAATGTGTTCATAATATTATCACTGATATCATTGAGAAATTCCCATGATGTGCATGTTAAATGGATATCACAAAGGAAATGATTAGTAACTGTATTCTCATTGTGATTGTTATTCAGTTTCTTTCATGTCTCCGACATCCTTCCACAAAACATCTACTTTTGGTTTCAACAGTAGGAGCCCTAGATGCAGAATATGTTTCTTGCCTTGTTGAAGGTTCTTCTTAAATGAGGAATGGCCTGGCTATTTGGCTCATTGACAGCTGATGAAGATGCACCAGATGTTAACGGGCCCGAATGAATATGCAGCGATGCTCTATTTGCTCGCACCAACAAGAGTGATAATCAACACTTGAAGCAACCCCCTGAAAATAATTTATCTGCATTAAAGGCATCTGCATTATTTACACCAGAGATGTATGATGTGTTATAGCATCGCCTGCTTTGAAAAAGACTGATCTAAAGAAATTCTGTGAATGAGAAATCTTGAAGTAGGAGCTTGACCATTATCACACTGGCTTTCTGATTCACTTAAATGTATATACATACCAAATGACATTTTTATTAATAAACCATGAATAAAACTAATATACTAACAGTGCGTGGTAGGATTCATTCTCTTGTAACTTCATGTATTCTTGCACTGTACCAGTCCTAATGATTTGACTATTAGGTCTAGCACTAGCATAGCGTAGTGGCACTATTACATTCCCACTGCAGGGATACAGGCCTCCTCTCTGAGAGAGAGAGAATAGGCTGTAATTAACCATGCAGGTTCAGTACGGATTGGTAATGTCACATGTCTTTGAATATGAATTTGTTTCATATTCTGGTATTATTTTATAAAATACAACTACAAACAGACAACTGAACATAAGCAATAACACTATTTAGTTTGATTATATTAAATAATTACATAGTACAATAATGTTGCGTTAGAGAAATATCGGAAACTAACCGTTTGGTTTGCGACCCATTGCTTTACCGTTATAAGAATCATTTCATTTTCCAATCTTCGCTTTCCTATTGTATTGCAGCGGTCCGTTGCTATTCCGAAATTAATACACACTCATGGTCATGATATCGTTATTAACCAGTCGTCAAAGAGCAATATACAGATCCGGTTGTCCAGCAAAAGTGGCAGGTTCCAGTGTCCAATGTTCAAGCGAGGGTTAGTTAAAAGGCAATCAATTACGGAGTCCAGTATTCGAGCAGAGGTCTAATGAAATAATAAATCCTAAGAAATAAAGGAAAAATCATTCACCTGCACAAAAATACGAAGTGTATGACATGACATTACAGTCATGACAATTGACCGACATTGACATTTACCGTTTACTAGTGTAATCCGTAGTGTAATCGATTTTATCGATTATTTATTTCTTTTAATGATTTTTTAATGATGCTTACGTTAAAAATCAATTAGATTCCTGATTTTTTTATTTAACATTAATTTTAATACCTAAAGAACAATTACACTAAAACAATGGAGTATTATTAATTATTTTACCCAGTATCGATTTCCGCTAAATCGATCTTATTTTTAGGGTACGCTCTATTGATAAAATGGGAGCGTTTGTGAAGTTAGTGACGTTTATTGAAATAAGTGATACAATGATTTACAAAGGTCGATTAGAGCTAACAAAACAGAAATCAACAATTTTTCTACACTTGGCCATTGCTAATGAGGCTAAGATTTAAATGGGTTAATTAAGAAAAATAGACGAATTTTTTGGTACATATCTGATTCGTGTAACGGTTGGGCCCAGAAACGGGTTTCTCCTTTCAGCCCGATAGCTTTAGTGGAAGTGGGTGAGATATTGATTGCAAAATTGTAAGACATACAAGTGAAGTAAAATAAAAGCTTCACATAAAAATAATGAAGTTTTAAAATAATGAATAACCTAACACAAATGGCCGTTATTTTTTGCACCTCCTCACAATTCGTCCCTGCTTTTTTGTGAAATAACAACTCATTCGATAGGGCTCAAGTTACAACCTCTACGGAACACATTTGTAAGATTTATAGTGCGCAGGCGTTCCGGTGCGTGAAACACGAGCCGTGGTCGCTAACACAGGACGTATGGTGACGATTTTGCGGACAGTCGCAGATTGTTTTAGAAAGAATTGAATATTCATACAAGGTTATTACTGGTTACTAACTTCTACCCGCGACTTCGTTTGTGGAAGTCGTCGTCGTCTTCATAAGATGCACAATGTACAAAAAAAAATACAGCCATATTTTTGTAAAACTCTCGGCCTTCGAAACCCTACGCGTCGAATCGCGATGCATCCTGCGCTCGTGCAATTTTTTTTTGTAGCTTTTAACTTTCCACTGCTGGACGAAGGCCTCCCCACTCTCTTTCCACCTCTCTCTGTCCAGAGCTGTAAAGGACCAATCTTTACTAAAGGAGTCCAGCTCATCCCACCATCTCCGTCTGGGCCTGCCGCGATGTCGTTTGCCATTATTATTAACCAGTGCGCAAACTGTAATCATGAATTCAGCATATCATTCTAGACCCCTTGGGTAGAAATTTTTCGTCGGTTATACAAACAAAAAATCAGCTGTCTCATAGAAATGTGTACACGATCAAAATCTATGGAACAGCTGATTTGATTTATTTTCTATTATTTTGTTTTCACTTAGCGTTTTTTCTGACTCTTGCTCGGCTCCTAAGGGTCGTAGCGTAATATTAAATTTAGTCTTATGACTTTCCTCAAAGATTAAGCTATCAAATACAAATAGATTATTTCAAATCCAACAGGAAGTTCCAGAGATTTGCGAGTTCAAACGAACAAACACAACATAAATATTATAAATGTGACATTTTCTATGTTTAGATGTTTGCTGCATGTTTGTTACTCAATCATACAAAAACGGCCGAACGGATTTGGATGAAATTTGGCATAATATAGTTTATAACCTGGATTAACACGTAGGATACTTTTTATCCCTGTAGTACATTCCCGCGGGATAATTTCCGACCACCACGCGGGCGAAGCTGCTGGCAAAAACTAGTTAGTACATTTATGTAGATTATTGTATTAACGTGCACTATAATAACACTTTCACGGGATGGTGATAACCAATAACTCTGTACCTATTCGGATTTAAAATAAACACTAGCCGTCGAAATTTTTAAGCAGAATGTATATTTAAGCAGAATTCGATAGTCAAAATTTTACTTACAATACAATTTCTATTTATAGCCAATATTAGAATTCCCAATTGACCAGCACCCTAATTGCGTAACTCACGATTAATCGTAATCTGTTTCGTGTTGAATCAGATGATCCATTGCTTTATATGTTCGTAAAATGTGTCTGCTCAACAACGTAAATAACGCAATGAATATTGTTGAACTGTCAAAATGAAACCGATTATGATTAATCGTGAGTTACGCAATTAGGGTGCTGGATGTCGATTTCAGTTGTAGTTATTATTTAAAAAAATATCTTAAATAACTAACCATTATTTGTTTTTATCTAATTTGAGGGATACGTTTTACATACTAGATATTTTTCTAAATCGCAGATAACAAGACATATGTATTTTAAAGAGATTTACATTATGAAACTTATTGATGTAATTTACTATTTAATTTACTGCCTTATTCCTTTTTTTTCATCATTCTCCTGCACTTAGGTATCCCAATTTATTTAGAGACGGCGCAACACGTCATTATCTTCCATTCTTCTCTATTAGTCGTCATCTCGGTAGTCATAGTCACCCCTGTTCTACCCATATCATCATTCACACAGTCCATCCATCGTTTCTTTGCTCTTCCCGTACTCTTATAGCCATCCACATTCACACTCAAAACATTCCTCACAACATTTTCCTCATTCCTCCGGATCACATGCCCATAACGTGATTGACAATTGAAAATATTGCTGACTCAAAATATCCGTTGCAGCAAATCTACGTCCCGGCTAAAGTCTATACTGTACGTCGTTCTTTATTCGTCAAGTTTCGCAACTCCAAACAAACATGGCGCGAATTGGAAATTGTCAACAAATGCTTTGAGACTTGAGTAGTCAGCAACAATAGTTAGGGCTAAATGGCTAATAAGCACATTTAATTTGCATAACCTAACGCATATACACGTAGTTTATTTTGCTGAATTCGCGGTAATTGTAGGCCAGTGTATGCTTTTAGATAGTGACACCATTATAAATCACTGTTATTATTATACTTTAGTTACACGACTGCCTCGTCGGTGAACCTAAAGATCGCAAATTCAGTGGGTTCCTGGGTGCAAACTTCGGGTCTAGCAAAATGATCTTTGGATTTACCATTAGTAAACTGTAGGAATCTGGATTTGTGCCCTTTTGATGGCAACAAGCTTTTTCCAGCGGTTTCGCCCGCAGTGGATGTCGGAAGTTATCCTACGGGTATTATTCCATGTTATAAAACACTGTGTGCTAAATTTCATCCAAATCCATTTAGGCATTTTTGATACAAACTTACATATTTATAATATTAGTAGGTTTTCGTTATTGGGTCTAATAAAATTACTGGCTGCTTTTAGCTGTATTGGCCTCCGCCCATCACTTTGGAATACAGCCGTGATGTTATATTATAGAGAAAGTACATATTACTTCTAAAGCATTAATTAGACCACTTTTGTTACCTATTAAATGCCCTTAAACCAATGGCTTATGTCTCATAATCATAAGTATAGTACACGCACAGTATGGGGCATAGTATGTTCCCTTGAAGAACTACAATACATATACGTATATCCACACTAACATAAAATTGCTACGAATTTTATGTGAATTTGTTTAGTTTCTGTTTAATTTTGATTCTACTGATTAATTACTATTTTATTTTGTAGTTAGACTTAGTCCAACTTCGGCAACATGTCTAACTGTCTCAAACGCCTTTGATACCACTTGGATATCTAAGTCATTATAGTAAATCCTTTCTTCGACATAATAGGTGGTATCTTTAATTAATGACCTTAGAAGATGACCGTCATACCATGTCTTGAAGGGGTAGGTAGACAGCTGTACCACTACAGTACGCCTTACTTCAAACTGTCTTCAAAAGTGAATTTCTCCCCGTGTATCTAAAACCTACTCGTTTCGGATCAATAATATTGCAAATAGCGCGTTACAAGTAGAAACAGCAAACCGTTCCACGCCGATTTGTATTTGAAATTAAAACTAGTAGTGTGTTAGCTCCTTATCTTTCTGAGAACGATGTGACTCATCGCTTCAGCCGAACATACAGGTATTGCAAAAGGAAATGAATTTGAAGTCTTTAGACGCTATAAACAAACGACAAATTTCACACAATGTTACAAGATCCGCTTCATTTGTTTCAAAGCAAGTAAGATTTGACAATATTGATGGCGAAGTGCCAATATCTCATAACTAAAACATTTTGGCGAAATTCACTTTTTATGGCTTTGTATTTATAGGTACGGCAATAAATAGGCTCGCCCTCTATTACATGGAACTTAAACATCGATTTCTGGGTGTAGGTAGATACTATCAGTAAATCTCGTTCGTCTCTGTGTAGGAATATTATATTTTGTGTTTCTAAAGGTCAAATTCGCATGTTCTAGTTAAACCTCTTATTACCTTCATTTTTAATTCCACTTATTTCAGAAACATGAATCAAGATGTTATTATGTATCTTCTAACTGAACTAGCGTGTCTATAGCATTACCTACCTCCTAACTTCTATGAAACACGTGTCTACGATTACTTTCATCGCCACTGCTCTCGAAACGGTGAAGGCAAACATCGTGAGTAAACCAGTATTTCCTAGAACCAAAAATTCAAAGACAGGTGATATCTACCAACCCGCACTGGGCCTGCGTGGGGAATTACAGCTAGAGAATACAATCCCGAGCATGTTTTAAATCCCGGGATTACGGGTTTTTTTATACCTACGTAATCCCGGGATCCCGGAACGGCCAAATAAAAAAACTTAAGTAATTTCTTAAAAATTGTTCCAAATATGTTGCACAGCTCAAAACACAATATAGTAAGAAAAGAAAAGAGACAAAAAATAATTACACTTTTGTAAGACACAAAAAAGACAAAATAAAAAACCTATTTACAATTTCAAAAAGATAAAATCGCTCCAGCATTGTAAAAAGACTATTTATTCCACCTGGTTTTACAAAAGAAGTTACAAGCTCTTTCCATGTTCACTTTCCACATATTTTTGAAGTAGGTACTGTTTCATTTTTCAATGGCGATCTTTTGAAATGACAATACTACTTTGCGGATCTTCTTTATCATCTCATTAATATTTTCATTTTGTGGTAACTCTGCTATGTGTTATCGCGCAAGATCATTTTGAAACCACACCTGTTTGTGGTAATCCCGAAAATCCCGAGATTAGCCAAGTACAGTCTCGGGATTTCCGGGGTCAGAAAACGGCCGGGATCCCGGGATTGTATTCTCTAATTACAGCCCACTCCCTCCCACTGAGAAGAAATCTGTGTCCTAACTGTGAGAACATTTTATGCTGATAACGCTTATGGTTATGCTACTAAAATTTTGATGATTGATAGGGATTTTCCATCCCATTTCTCTGTCAGGTTTGTGCCCGGTTGATTGAATAGGCTCACCCTCTATTGGAACTTAAAAATAAGGCGAAATGTGCCCGTACCTACTAAAGGGTAAAAACCGGATAGTTGCCACACTTTTGCAAATCCTTAATCTCTCAATATAAAAAGCAAAGTACTTTATTTGTAAAACTGGCTGATACTTTGGTTTCTTAACAACGAATGTATAAAAAGTTACAAATATTATCTTTAATATTTCCAGAGTATTAGCGATTTTTGCGTACCTCTATATTTTGGGACATCTATCTCACATAGAGGATAGTTGCCTAATCCATATAAATTACGTTTAGGATAGACGCCGAGAAACAGGACTTCTATCCCGCAAAAACTTTGATCGCAGTTTGTCTTCCCATGCAATCGCACAGAGACATGCGACACGGTCAACTTAGTGGTAGTTGGAGAGTCTTTCGATAGATTAACAAAATATCTTACAATTCGTCCGCGAAACTAGAGTAATTAAAATCGGGGCAACTATACTCCTGGGGCAACTATCCCGGTTTTACCTTAGTTGCACCTCTGCCTAACCCTATGAGCAATACACGCGTGATATTATGTTACGTTGAGTGATTTCCTAAAGATATTTCTTTATCACGGAAGACAGAAGCTAAAACGTGAAATAAGCGTGAAAACATTTCTAAACGATAATTATTCATTGATACACCTACTTAACCTTAATTAATCAGACTAATTAAGATTTATCAGATAAATCTTGTTTATTATCTTTCATACAATGCTATGCAACGATTACTTGTTGTGTTTCTACCTGATAAGTACTCTAACTTCGAAACAGACGAATGACAAAAATTTACAAAATATTGACGTTTTCATTCCATTTGTGAACATGATTGTCAACATTTCCATAATGCACACATAGTAAGGGGGCGTTCATTAATTACGTGAGGCGATTAGGGGGGGGGGGGTCGAGTCGAATCTCACTCAATCTCACGAGGAACCCCCCTCGACAAATATCATGTCATTTATGTTTTATTTCCGTAAAGAAACAATGTAATATTGCGAGAAAACCGGGTTAAATTATGTAAAACATGTTTTTCCGCCAATATGACTCAATCCTACAAAATAATATTTATCGTGGTTATGCGATTGCCACAAAGTAACACATTAGCTCCTCGATGGTTAAACCGCCACCGGCCACCAAAGCCAGTCAAATGCAACGCATAAATCCAACGCAAATAAGCACAGATTAACGTTTTTACACTAATAACACGTATTTTGTAATATCTCACGTGAGATTATGGGGAGGGGGGGAGGGCTGAACCAAATCTCACGACATCTCACCAGAGCGGGGGTGGGGGTCGAAAAATCACCAAAATTGCCTCACGTAATAAATGGTTACCCCCTAAGATACCTATGAAAAAATCCTGCTGATATAATGTCAAAGTTTGTATGTTTAGATGTTTGTTGCTCAAGCACGCGAAAAGAAAACCGCTAAACGGATTTGGGTGAAATTTGGCACACCACATTAACACATAGGGTACTTTTATCCCATTTGTACGTTCACGTGGGATAATTTACGGCTTCCTTAAGGGCAAAGCCGCTATCAAAAGCTAGTAATATCTAAATTTGATCAATTTCATCGCTCACTAGATTGTGTTGAACCGGGCATTGAGAATCGAACAGAGTGTATCCCAACGCGTCGAAAATATACACACTTCGATTTTATTACATCCGTAGGAACTTGGGCTTAGGGACTACTCTCACTTAATAAGCGCTGTTCAGCTTTTGGCCATAGAAAAAAACGTTCAGCCGCGGAAAGCAAACTCTCGCTAAAGGACTCTATACAAAATCGTTGTTTTCTATGGAAAAATGCTGAACAGAGCTGCTGAATAAGTGTGAGTAGTCTCTTAGTCGACGCGTCGCATAGTGACGACGTCATAGTGACACGTCATATTATGGGATTTGTCACAGTGCTTCTATATCTGTTACCTTACATATTCTTCTTAACAACACAACGGATTGATATGTGGTTTGCACCAAAATCTAGAGAATTTAATCCAGAAGTGATAATAATAAATCCACTAGCTTTTGCCAGCGGCTTCGCCCGCGTGGTTGTCGAAAATTATCCCACGGGAACGTATTACCGGGATAAAAAGTATCCTATGTGTTAATCCAGGTTATAAACTATCTGTGTGCTAAATTTCATCCAAATCCGTAAACCGTTTTTATTGAGTAACAAACATCCAAACATCTTCATGAACTTTCACATTTTATAATGTTAGTAGGATTAATATCAAACTTACTTATATTAAAGAAATTTCGATGCATTATTAAGTCGTTAAAGCCGTGCGTAGCAGGAGCGGGTAGCCAGTAACCCAGTAAGATCACTCGTGCCGTGACCTGTCACAGTGACACGTCATCTCATGGGACTTTAGTCGCAGTGTTTAAACAATAAAAAGGAGTCGCCAATGTAGGAAGATAATGTGACCTTCACAAAGGAGCCTATTCAATTATAAATAATGGATAATAGCTCAGCAAATTCTTCTCAGGATTCACGTGCAATATTCTTTAAAGAATTTCCCTTCTATAGTCTTTTGAATACTAGCGACTGAAAGTTGAAGCCTTTACAAAGGTCTTATACATGAATGCGATGAGTAATCTGTGTAGCACGAGGCTTACTCTTCTCTAGATAATTTCTCTAGCTCTTGGCATCTATAGTCTATTGCCGAATTATCTGATAAAAGTGTAAACAACCCCTGTTTAGGTCAAGTTTTTACGCAACCACTCTAAACGGTAACTCTAATTAATAACACATTAAGCTGAAGATTTGAAATGATTGTCTGGATCATGATCATTTTGTCTGTAACCCAATAATATTTGTGGTCGGTGCAAAGTGTCTTTTTATTCCATACTTCTCTATAAGTCATCATCTTTTCGTTGTCATCCCCTTTCTAACCATATCATCATTCCATTATTGTTTGAATAACATTGTTAAATTGTAATTGAAAAATCAAAGGCCCGAAAGTCTGCTACCAGTCTTAATCAAAAATCAAAATCAAAAGTCATTTATTCAAACTAGGCTGAGAGTCAGCACTTTCTGAACGTCAAAATTACATAAGACAGTCCCCCAAAACGCCCGCCCTTCACCACTTCCTAGTGCTTTAGCTGGGAAGAAGTGGCGCAAAAAACTCCCCAGCAGCACAGCTGTCTGTTATGTTAGAAGAACTTGATTCTATACAATAATAGCATATAATTAACATTCAACAATAAATTAAAATGTAATTGATAAAAAAAAAATGGTTTATGCAGTCAAGTTAAATAAACAATGATATGAAGTAATTCATATGACCTGTCAGTAGTTAAGCTAATTCTGGTGAAAGAACACAAGCGTTGTCTTGAGTTAATCACAGCGACCAACAATTCTTATCGTTTAAGTAGTCGTTGATAGAATACGAGTAGTATGCCTTCGAACAAAGATTTGATTTTACTTTCGCTTTAAACGCATTAAAATGTAAATCTAGCAAAGAAGAGGGAAGCTTGTTATAAAAGGTTATACCAAGCCCAGCAAATGAGTTATGAACTTTATGAAGCCGGTGAAAGGGAGCACGTAGTTTGTCCTTATTTCTAGTATTAATATTATGAATATCACTGTTTTTAGTGTATAAGCGTATATTTTGCCTTATATATAAGATGTTAGCGAAGATGAATTACGATGCCACCGTGAGAATACCAGTATCTTTAAAAAATTCTCTCAGAGAAACTCTAACACCTAGTTGGTAAATTGCACGAACAGCTCGTTTTTGAAGAACAAAAATATCTTGAATGTCAGCGGCTTTACCCCACAGCAGAATGCCGTAGGACATAACGCTATGAAAATAACTAAAATAGACTAACCGAGCTGTATCAACGTCAGTGTTACTTCTTACCAAGGGGTATCGTATTACCCAGTAACTGGGTTGTTGAGATCAGATAGTTAGTCTCTCCAAATAAAATACTGGTGTTTAGCTGCATAAAGTTAGACTTGAAGCCGTCCCTCGGGTCCAGCCAGGGATGCGGGTCCTGCCAGGGGTGCGGGTTATTCGAAAGAGATACCGTCGCCCCTGGCACACAGGCACCTGAGGGAACACGGGTGGGTTTAAGTCAGTTAAAGTCTGACACGCCCTCCTGCTCCACCCAGAGCGGGAAAAATTATTTGATGATTTCCCACCATCAAAAAAAAACCCGTCCCTTGCATAGTTGGGAAAAAGCCAGGCATATAATGAGTTAATAATTATTTTCATCAGATAGCTGCTGGAATAGAAGATACAATATGCCATAGTCTTTTCAATGTCTACTCCAAGGCATTCAGCAGCAAAAAAAAAGAACTGTCGACATCCTCAATACCCCTTTATGAAATGGTCAAATCAAATGTCATGTCGGTGTCGTAACATCATTGTTCAAGATGTTTTGATTCAGTCCTCGGCCAGTCCATAATGGACATTGTCCGCATGGGATCGTCACACGTAGGTATTACATATATTATTATAATATATGACTTTACTTTTACAATTGTATGTTTGACTTATGAATGACGAACTGCGACAGTTGTCTCTCGGGAGTCTTTTAATGTTTTCATGTTAGTATTTTCTGCTACTGTCACCGTTGAATTTTGGGTTAGTACTTTTTTGTCTACGTCGCCATCACCGGGGAAGCCTGAATCTATCTAGCGGCGTCGTTAAAAGATGCTCAGCCATAGAGATTTCTGTACTAGTACAATACCTACTCTTGACTGCATATACGGTACGTCTCAGAAATCCTTCCCTATCCTAAGAGCCCGTCTTCCCTACCATTACAGCGCCCCACAATCTACTCCTCGATAAACAATGGTCTCTGTAGCACCATGTGGCTTCAGGGGCTAGCATAGCAATACATAAATCGAACATTCATCGAGGGGTTCATTCATAAATCGAGTCTGGTCAATTCTCTTTCAATATCCCCAATTTCTAGCCCTATCATCTTTCACACAGTTTATACATATTTTTTCTCCCTGCTCTTATAGCCATCCACATGCTATGATTTTTCCATACTCCTTTTGCTTCCTATACATTCATACATCTGTTCATACACGCACGACACGACTGTGAGTACTACGCACTCACGTGCGTAGTACTCGCAAAAGCCAAAGGTAAGCCTTTCTGAAGAAAATCACGAATAAGATCACTATTATGTTCTTCTAGGGCGTCCTTTTTTAACCAACTTCAAAAAAAGGAAGAGGTTCTCAATTCGACTGTATGGTTTTTTTTAATGTTTGTTACCTTATAACTTTCGACTGGGTGAACCGATTTTGATAATTCTTTTTTTATTTGAAGCTCGTGCTTCCCGTGGGGTCCCATTTCAATTTCATATAGATCTGATGATGCGTTTCGGAGACAGAAAACGGAACTCTTCAAAAAATCACAGTAAATAAACCGCGATTGCTGCTATCGCATAAATATGCATTGTTTTGACCCCAAGGATGATGAAATTTCGAATTAGTGGGGTAGGCACTATAACTAAAAAGTGAAAAATAAAAACTTAAAAAAAAACACAACCGACTTCCAAAAAAACACTACAAAGTGAAAAATAACTTTAATTTCGAAAGGCGGTGACAAAAAAATTAAATACATATCCAAAGTCACCGCCTTCCGAAATTAAAGTTATTTTTCACTTTGTAGTGTTTTTCAAACATCGATTCGCAATATCGTCAACAGCTGATTAATTTCTCACTCCAATATCAAATGGAATATTTCATAACCTCCAAGTATTATGTTAAGTTCTGCTATCAAATATCGGGTCCAAGGACTTGTAAAAATATTGATAAAAACAAATGACTTAAATAATTATAATTACTTACTGTAATTATATGTCATATCAGCACATGGCCACTGGTTTACTCTATCAAAATATATTTTTACAAGTCACATAGATAACATAATAGAAACATTGTGTAGATAGTTTTGTTTGTTATAATATTGGAAGATTCATCATTTTCCTGGCCTTGTACCCATGTTCCTTGAAGTTTTCTTCTTCCATTGTCCCTAGTCAGCAATCTCGCTATCATTCATTTCTTTCTCGTTCATATCATTCCCCACTCAATCCATCTATCTTTTCTTTGAGCTTCCTCTCCCTCTCCATCTAACATTTATTCATCACTGTTTAAGTCACATGCTTTTCCTCCCTCCTCATCACAAGTCTGTATCAAGTTATGTCCTTTCAACTTTTCTGTCATTCAAGATATAATATCGGACAGAGGAAAGGCGATTGTGAAGAAACCATACCTAACGAATATTTGAGTTGAGTAGAAGCCAATGTTTCTCTCAAATAAAAATGTAAAAACGCACGAACTTGGTAAGTCAAGTGAAGTTAAAATTCCAAATACATAATACTGAATACAATATATTCATAGCAATCCTACTAAATATAAATGTGAAAGCTTGTATGTTTCTTACTCAATCACGTTAAAACGACTGACCAGATTTCAATGCAATTTAGCACACTCATAGTTTATGACCTGAATTATTAACACATAGGATAGTTTTTATCGTAGTAGTGCGTTCCCGTGGGATAACTTCCGACATCCACAGGGGCGCCTGGTAAAAGCTAGTAAGAAAATAAACCGAAGGCACACTTATCATAGAACTTGCGATGTCTCTGCTTGCAAATGTAAGTGAAATAATCATGTCAAATTGCTCCGTAACTCACAACCGACCGATATAAACTAGACATTGCAAATAAAATCACGCTAAATATCGACAGAACGACTATTAAACCAACAGATTATGACAATCTTGATTCCAATCAAGAATCTATTATCATTTCGAATTGCCTCCGTTGATTTTCCTGTGGTTTTTCAAATCTATACTAGATAAGGAAATAGAGAGGCTCTTGGCTAAGTGATAATAGCCACCCGGTTCGATCAAAAGTTAAGCTACTCTTGCCACGGTCTGTTTTGGGGATGGGTGGTAACCCATCCCCAAAACAGACCGTGGTAATGAACAACATATCGAGATCCCTCCGTGTCAAGGAAAGCACTTTTAGCCGTTGGTCCCGGCTGTCATTTGTCGATCTTTGACTGTCGTTTCGGGTACCCAATCCACAATCCACCAATCCACATAGTCTTCACATGATCCATGACCAAGATTATGTCTCGACTTTAAAAGAGACTGTGACCTCTGAGTTTGTTTCGGCCTTTCTTCTCGGAGTAGTCAGATAGGAAACGCCGACCTCATCTAGTTATAAAATTTTTATTGACGTGTTTGTACAAACCTACTTACAGAAATAAAATCATTTATCATTTAGCCCAAAAGCATGACAACCAATTTTACCAAGAGGTACTTAGTAATGGGTTGTGGAGGTCAGATATGCAGTAGCTCCATGTAAGATACTGGTATTCAGCTGCATCTAGTAAGACTTATAGCCGAACCCAACATAGTCGGAAAAAACTATACAGATTACAGATTGATTGACTAGATAAGGAAATAAACTCACGTTGTTAATCTAGCTGACATATGTATTTGCGATATATTAATGTATCTCAGGTCAAGTGCATCAGTGTCATTCATTGATAGTATAAATATTCCGATCTCTATAGAAAAGGGAGAATTGATTTAAGTAGTTACTAGTTGTAGTATTATAATTAGCTTTGGTTTTATTAGATAACCTTAGGTATCTTCCATTGCGTTGTGTAGGTCGTTATGGCTGCTGCCCTGGTTCTCATAGCTACTTAACTTCTATTGATTTGTGTGGCTTGCATGGATGAGCCTTTCCCTATCAGAATACCAGCGCTGCGACACATTTTTAATGTCGCAGAATCATGCTGAGATAGTGGCTTTTTGGCATCGTACAGGAGTTAGTTTTTTATTTTACTTATTTTGTTGTTTTAAATCTTATTTTCAATTTATTACGTAGTGTAGCTTATTAGTGATTTAGTTTTTATTATCTTTTTTTTTAATGTGTTTAATATTTGTAATGTGCTTAGTAAGTTTGTGATATTCCTGTACGAGTCCAATAAATACTTTTTATTTCTTTCTTTCTTACAATTGCGCTAATGTCACGTACGCTCAATCAATCTACCTAGGGTTTGCCCAACTAGGTTAGCGATGGCTTCCAGTCTAACCAGATGCAGCTAAATACCAGTATTTTACATGGAGCGAATGCCTATCTGAACTCCACAACCCTGTGGAATCGTATTACCACACGATACATCTTGGTAAGACTGGATGCCAAACTTTTGGGCTTCTGAGTGCCTGTCAAAGATCTACGAACTCAGGCGTTCTGTCACATTGGCGCGTGGTCGTCTCAAACTAACTGTAAACCAAATGCAAGGTTTTATTTGTCCCAAAATGGGACTTGGTTGGTCTTGAAACGGTTAGGATTATCAGTTTTGTAATGAATGTCGTTGAAAAAACCTTTGCACGTAGCCTTATTAGAAGAAGAGTATAGTGTAGTGTGCAGATAAGGGCTCAGAGAAGTCTATTTCCTCGGTCACTCTGTTTCACTGTCTGTCAGTAATTTTTTTTTTGGGCTCAGCGCAGCGCGTCTTCTTCCATACATGTCTTCAAGCTGTTATCTGAGTAATGACTTCCTTTCTTCTTAAACTCAATCCATCCATAATTTCTTTAATCTTCTGCTACTTACTCATAGCCATCCACATTTAATGTTATGTTCAAAACTTTTTTAGTGAGGTCAGGTAAAGCAGAGAAATGGCTCCAAACTATATTTAACAAAAATAATTACCAGTAATGAGGTGACCGACTCATAATTGAACCCGAATCCCACATTTTAGCTCACCGAACAAAAATAATAACATTAATAACAATATTAAATCATAAAATCATAATGATGACCAAAGCAGTGAATTTAACGATGCATTCTGGGCTGCGCACGTCATGCGAACTGGCGCAAAATTATAGCTTCTGGAAACCATTGTTACGATACTATTTTATTAAAATACTGTTGCTATGCACGGAGGAGTGGGATTTAGGACAATAGACAACACTTCTTGTTTTACGAATATTCTGAGATTCTGTGAATTCTATGTAGGCTAAATACCAAAAAGCGTCTTGGCAAGCGTATTGTTCGTCGAATCGTTGAGCTCTTTAATTTCCGAGTTGAGCTGCACTATTAGTGACGAATGCATGCACTGAACGGACAGGGCCACTCAATCTGTATGATCCTTTTGCCAAAAGACCATTGCAGACACCAATCTACATGGTCTTCACATGATTTGACCAAGATTATATCTGGACTTTAAAAGAGACTGTGACCTCTGAGTTTATTTTGGCCTTTCTTCTCAGGGTAGTCAGATAGGAAACGCCGACCTCGTGTAAATGTGTTTATACAAACCTACTTACCGAAGTAAAATCATTTATCATTTACCATGACATAGCAGGAAGGATAGACCTCCGTTTAAAGGCATCAAGGCACCCTTCCGCATGGTGAGGGTTGTTCGAAAGAGATACTGTCGCCCCTTGCACACAGGCAACTGAAGGAGCGTGGGTGGCTCCACTCAGAGCGGGAGAAGTTAATTGATGATTTCCCACTCTCACAAACAAAAAACCCTTCCGCATCGATCCAGACAACACACGTGTAATTTCGATTTGTATGAATATGAATATGAATATGAATATGAAATGCACCGATCCCAGCGTGGCTTGACCAGACTCGATAAATCGAATGAACCCCAAGATTTGCACTAGCCCCTGGAGCCTCATGCTTCATGGTGTTACAGAGGCCATTGCAAATCAAGAAGTAGACCGGGGGGCGCGGTAATGGTCAGGTAGACGTGCCCATAGGATAGGAAAGGATTGCGAGCCTACCGGATATGCATCCTTGAGTAAGCATTGGACTAGTGGAGAGACGGGTGGTATTTATTTATAGGAGGGCATCTTTTCACGACGTCGCCGGCACACAGTGGAACGAATGTATGGGAGCGGTTGGACGTAGACATGTCCGAAAAAAAAGAGTAAAATTATGCCAAACTAATGATGCCATCTTATTCGATTACTTAATGCCTTCATAACTTGTGGTGATGAATTTCTTCATAACTCCCATATTTCGGGAGTAATTTGAGAAAATGTGAAATTTTACTATGAAAATGAGTGTATCGAGCTCTCTCCCTCCTGATTCCGGGCTTGTTTCAAGTAGCGGTCTCTAATATCATAATGCTAATACTAAGAGCTATATTTAATACTAAGACACATAGTGCGCCAAATGTGCACTTTCTGGGATAAAGAGTGATGTTTATTTTATAACACAATTTTTTTATTTTTTGTTTATTTTGTTGATTAAAACCGTTTTTCTAAAGGTTTACCTTATTACAATAACATTTCTGAGCAGCCAATTAGAGAAGATATAAGCTAATTAGGATATATAATTAGGGACTTAAGGTTTACATATAAAACTGATGCACTAATGATTACTGATAAGAACATTGCTATTATTTAATTACTAAATGGCTCTTAATACACTAATTTAGCATGCATCATTTACTAATTATCACAATAACTAATTACCTTGCAATATTTAACAAAGGATACCTGGGATACCTGGATTTTATATAAATAGGTCACTATTAGTAACTTTAAAATCAGTGTTGATTTACACCTCGTTGTATCCAAGCTAATCTCGCAATGTATTTTCCAAATTTTAATACAAATCTTGATATTCACGTTGCTTTATGCGCACGCGCACATAAAGATTTACGCGACTTTAACTATTTGTTCAGTGTTTTAAAAGATAACAGTTGTGTTCAGTTATGTGAAAGTGCTGAAACAAGTTTAAAAGACTGGTGTCGTCGATTTTGCTACCGCATTTATGCAAAATGGACACAGTCTGGAAGAAGCACAGATAAGTTTCGGAAGAAACATGAGATTTGGCTACAGGCTGCAATTCAATGGCCGGAATTACAGAATGAAAATATGGAACCTTCTACAGAAAATATAAGTGACGTCATCGAGCCCATAATTTCTCCTGCTAAATCTGATGCTTCAACTTGTACACATCCTAGTCCTCGTAAATCTTTTGAGGACCTTAGTAACCGGCAAAAAAGAAGACGCACTGAAGATAGTCTTTCATGCAGCAGTAGCAGCGCTGAAATTATGTTTTCGGCCGAAAGGGCGCTTCAAAAGGCAGGACAAAGCGATACAGCTTATGTTATGAAATACTTGACGGAGAATCCAGAAGAGGCCTCAAAAATCAAAGCCTTCATTGAAGGTAAATCAATTCAGGTACGGGAAATATCCCCTTTGAAGGCATTGGCTCTTTATGTATCGATGAACTTATCGAAATGGCGCTATAACACTCTTCGGGATTTCAACACTCAAGAAGGAGCTCTTCAATACCCGAGTTACTACATGTTGGTTAAAGAAAAAATTAAGTGCTATCCGGCCAAAGAAGATCTCACAGTTACAGAGAGCTCTGCAAAAATCAAATTACAAGCCTTGATGGATTTAACCTCAAGAAGACTTATTAGGTCGTTAGAAACCCCTGTTGATCCCAATCAACAGCTCGTATTGACCAGCAAATGGGGTTTTGACGGATCATCTAGCCAAAGCATTTATCATCAAAGGACGAGTGAAGATGAGCAAATCGATCTTGCTAGTAATTTTATGATTAGTCTTGTACCACTGCGGCTCGTCTCAAAAGGTGTAACAATTTGGGAAAACGAGCGACCATCTTCCACTTCATTTTGCCGGCCAATATTGTTTAAGTTTATAAAGGAAACCAAAGAAAATGTGCAGAGAGAGATGGCTGAAATCGAAGCAGAGATTGAAGCCTTAACTCCATCCACCATCACTGATGGAATTAGTGTCAAACACCAACTGCTGTTGACAATGATTGATGGTAAAATTCATTCCATTATATCCAATACAGCAGCTTCAGTGTGTGACATATGCAAGGCTTGTCCTAAAGAAATGAATAATTTAGAGTTAATCAAAGATAAACACGCAAACGAGGACATGTATAAATATAGCTTAAGCACCCTTCACGCTTGGATTCGCTCAATGGAATGCTTATTACACATTTCCTACAAATTAGACATAAAATCATGGCAAGTAAGGGGTGATATAGCAAAAAGGCAAGTTGATGACAGGAAGAAAAGAGTTCAAGAGGCTGTAAGAAGAGAAACGGGCTTACTTCTCGATGTTGTGAAACAAGGCAGTGGATCCACCAACAATGGCAACTCGGCAAGGAGATTTTTTGAAAACTACACTAAATCTGCTGAACTGACCGGAATAGATGCTATGCTTTTAAGAAAAATCTGTGTGATCTTGCAGTGTATTTCATCAGGAGAGAAGATCAACGTAACTAAATTCCGAGAGTTCTGCTTTGATACTGCTAAGCTTTACGTGGAGTTATACCCATGGTATTATATGCCTTCTTCACTTCATAAAATTTTAATGCATGGGCCAGACATAGTTCAGAACATGTCAATTGTGCCCATTGGTTTTCTATCCGAAGAGGCATCTGAGGCTAGAAATAAAGATTTTAGAAAATATAGAGAGGGGCATTCTCGAAAGCATAGCAGTATCTCATGCAATGAAGATATTATGCACAATCTTTTACTGTCTTCTGATCCACTTGTTACAAGTATCCGTCCAAAAGGAAATAAGTTTGTAAAAAAATCTTCTTTTAAGGAATTTTATGAGCTTACGGATTCTGAGAAAAGTGATATCGAATTTGTTAACATAAATGATTTAGCGGACATCGATTCTGAATTTGAATTAATTGATGATGATGATGATGACGAAGATAATTAAATGATGTTATTGTTTTAAAATGTGTAACTTAGTAAATTAGAGCTTACATCTTAATTATTTATTGTACTTTTAATGAAACTAGGTAATTTATTATCAACTTACTTAAAAGTCATACTCTCATCAGTTCTTGTGAATATTTTTGTTAATATATATTTCTGTATATATATATAATATATTTATAGACCTCTTAATAAGTCTGTCTGCGGTTTAAAGTAAATACAAATGGGGAAAAAACGTTTTTTTTTTTAAATTTTCATTTCCTTTTATCCCAGAAAGTGCACATTTGGCGCACTATGTGTCTTAGTATTAAATATAGCTCTTAGTAATAGCATTACGATATTAGAGACCGCTACTTGAAACAAGCCCGGAATCAGGAGGGAGAGAGCTCGATACACTCATTTTCATAGTAAAATTTCACATTTTCTCAAATTACTCCCGAAATATGGGAGTTATGAAGAAATTCATCACCACAATTTATGAAGGCATTAAGTAATCGAATAAGATGGCATCATTAGTTTGTCATAATTTTACTCTTATTTTTCGGACATGTCTACGTCCAACCGCTCCCATACATTCGTTCCACTGTGCGGCATGTTGATTCAGGTCGGGCTTGTTGGGTACGTTCAATTGTTTTCTTAGCTCTTTTCTATGCCGTTGCTTCGCTATGTTCTGTTTTGTTGTTTTCGTAGTAATATTCTGAGTTCTCGCAGCTAACAGTTTCTGATTTTTTGTAGATATTGCTAGCCGCTTTCTTGATCTTAGTTTTGTCTCCAGCCATGTCCTTTCAAAACTTGATCCCATGTCGAAGTATTTCATTGCTTGTTTTAGATTGTCATTCCTTGGGTAAATAGGTCGTCCGAGGTTCTTAGATTTGGCCTTGTACTGCATTGCTACCTGCAATAGGTGTGGTTTATCCCGTCTGAAGACGTGTGCTAAGTAGCACATCCGTGATTCTTGATGCGTTTTGTTACGGTTTTTTCGTCTAAGATTTGGTGCATTTTCTTAATTATTAGTTTATTCCTGATGTGGTTAATCAAGTCTCTCATGATAACTCGTTCATATCTTCTGAGTTTTAATCTGTTCACCTTGGGTCGATACTTTTAAGTCATATATCATACAAGGTACGATAACTCTTCGATACATAAGTCTAGCTAACTTTCAGTCCATCTTTGCCTTTAGTATGAATGGTAGTAATGATTTGCGTTTCTCGTGGCCTGTTGGCATCGTTTTCTAATTGTGGTTTTTCTGCTTGTGTATGTGCCTAGCTATTTTATTTCGTCCATTGTTGGTATACTTATTCCGTTGTGGGTCACGTTGATTGTTTGCTGTGATGTTATGGGGTCCCTAATTAGAATGTTTGTTTTTGTTTCGTTTATTTGGAGGCCTGCGGTATTTAGTAAAGGTTTTGTGTGGAATAAGATGCGCTCTAGTCCTTCTAGATCATCTGCAATGAGTATAAGATCGTCCGCAAATGATAATACCAGGGGGAGTGAAACGCGGTCCTGATCTAGTTTGATTAAATGGGTTGCATCTTTAAGGGTTCTAAGGACTTCGTCGAAGACTAATGTAAAAAGGCGAGAGGAGTGAGGGCAACCCCGTTTAACTCCCTTTCCTTTGATAATTATAATCCAATTGCTTTGCTGGCCACTTCATTTGATGCATGTTCTTACATTCATGCATACCTTGATTATCCTGTTGGTCATCGATTTGTTAGTTCATTGCAATAATTATCCTAATGCCTTTATGTCTTTAAGTCGACATTGGTGTTTTCTATGACAAGGGCGATAGAGCGAGCGTAAATTCGTTTACTTGCAAATCCTTCCTCGTCTAGGACCCTTTCGTGCATAAAATGTGGTAATCTGTTGATCCATTGTTTAAAAGGGACGCTTGGTAGCTGCCTAGTCCTGTTATTGCATCGTCTATTTTTTCTTTTTTTTCTTTTTACTACGCATCTGGCGTAAATTCTGTAGTACCATTATGCAGCAATATTCGTTCGCGTCTTCTAGTTTTTTATTTTTGGGATTAGTACCTGCGCGGTTTCAAGCCACTTGTCCGGCACTGTATTCTGTGTCCAGGCTTTATTCTTGTGTATAGTTGCGGTTTCCTGTTATATTTGGGGCATCGTTTTGTTAAGTTCGGTTACCACGGTTACCACTTGGTCCGTTCCGGGAGTTGTCTCGTTTGGCTTTTATTGATGATTACCATTACTTCTTCGGCTTTGTTATTTTAACATTTGGTATCTGAAAAGGCCCTCGCTCCTTTTTTTTTTGTTTTCCTGGGGGACACCTTTATGTACGCGAATCTCCTTCGGCGTTTTGTTTGTTGTTCCTGTAAAACGTGTCGAGCATTTGCCTGCATTTTCCGGTGTGAAATGTCCCCAGTCCGGTGAAGCGGGCTCTGCGTGTTTTTGTTCTTCTTGATATTTAACCTTTTGGAGTGTTGTCTGCCATTATTTTTATGCCTATTTGGATTATCCGGTTTCCCGCTTTGTAGGTTAGTAAGAGCTAAGCGATGGTCTCTTTATTAAATTGGCTGAAGAATCAGTTTCCTGAGCAGCGGTCGGTTTTAATAACCTCCGTTATTGTGTTCCAGGGTATTTCGATGTCTTTACTCGTTGGGATGATGTCTTTATTTGCTAGTTTTTTTGTTATCCAGTCTTCGTATTTTATTTATACAGAATTTCTGATGAGAGCTGCGTAGTTGCATTGTTTGTGCTTGATATGACCCCGGTGTGTGTTACTCGCTTTTCTTGAGGGGTGCCAATCACAGTGTGGAGATGTATGTTCCTGAGTTCAACCCTGTTTCCTGTAGGTTGGCTATATGAATGCCGCTACGTGAAGGTTCAGCGTCTATTTGATTTTCTTTCTTTGGCTGGTGTTGAGGCGCCGATGCACAGGTCTGGTCAAGTGCGCTTAATTGCGGTAAAGGTCTGTTTCTGGGTGTTGTGTATCCAGTGTCGTTTGCGATTACGACTGATAACGGTGTGAGTAGCTTGCTTCTTGTTCTTCACACGGTGTTAATGAGTTCGCTAATTGGGGGCTGTTCGTTTGAGGCCGGGGTTTCGTGGATTTTTCTTGCTCTTGTGTGTTTTACCGGTTATAAGGATTGGCATGTTGCGGTGTTTTAGCGTTGTACTTAGGATGTCGCTGTTGGCGGGTACTAGTTCGCCAATAGGTGAATACCCTTGTGCGTTTCTGTTGTTTCTGTGCACATTTACGAGATATTCGGACAAGGCGATGATGATATCTTCGCCACCACAAAATGTTATATTAAACTAGCCCCTGACCGCGGATCCGGCCGCGTGGAAGTCGGTTATAGCGTATGTTCCTATATGAAAGTAGCCTATGTATCTCTCCATATTCTAGGCTATATCTCAGCCAAATTTCATGACACTTGGTTCAGCGGTTTAGGCGTGAAAGCGTAACATACATACAGAAAGTCACTTTCATTTTTATAATATTAGTAGGGATTGTGCGGTTATGTATTTTGCTATCCTTTATTCCTGGAAGAGAATGCTGTTAGGGAGAAAATCATGTATATTATTTAGAAGTGATAGGAAAATTCTATCATCCTGTCGATGTTTCCATATATATGTGGCGAGATCTTGACTGACAATCTTATGATCGAGTGTTAAGGCCATTAAATTATTTTTTGAAAACACTTTTGTTTGTAGTGCAAGTCCAGGACACGTGCAAAGGGGCTGAGGCTGACTTGACCTTTTTTTTTGGTTAATCTGTAGAACAAAAGCGTGCTATGCGAACTTAAGAGTTAAGGGTAACTTTTTTGTACACTTCAGCACATATGGGCCGTGGGCCGACTCAAATTTCAGTAACCGTGGCGTTACAAGTTATAATAATACAATCTTTAGGTACTGCGTTTTGAGCGATAGGTACCGTATTTTGCGCTAGAATAATAGCGTAAATTAGTTTGTGCCGCCCTATTATATATAGTGTTAGCACACTGGCCCACAACGAACCGGCCGGCCGGTCGTTCTCAGTTTTATAGAACAAATCCCTGAAATATTAGGAACGATCTCACCAGGTTTAGCCGCCAGGGGTCAGCCGTGTCACTCGTCCTCCAGCAGCCAGTCTTCGCTGCAGGCTGAAGCGCACTTACATCACTTTTGCTCCCTTGTTTTATACTACCCGTACCCAATATAACAAATTGCGACACAGACGGAGACGCACAAAAAACTCGGTTTGATTTCGAAGTCTGGCAAGTAAGTCAACATCTGCTGCGCGCGGGCAGACGCGACCATTCACGACGGCGGCCCAACTTGAACTCCGTGTAATTTCGATTTGTATGAAAGAAAAAAAAATGATTTATCTGTCACAGAAAAACGTGCTTACAAAAACATGAAAACAACACAGATTTATACTCACGAACATAGAACATAGTCGGCAGCTGCACGCCGTGACTGTGATAAGAGGGCTTCCACTCAGCATGAAATTGTGCTATGGGACCCACAGCATAGCGCTGATTTTCAGTGGTCACCCGAATGAAAAATCATCTTCATCATATCAGCCGAAAGACGTCCACTGCTGGACTGCCTCCCCAAAAAGGGGGGGATTTGCCATAATCGCCACGCTTGGCAGGCCGGTTGACGATCGCAGTATGTTGGTCAAATGCATAGAGAACGCTGCTGTCCATTCTTTAATCCACTGCAACCCGCGGCCTGAAAATTAGAAGACATGTGACATGATCTACCAACCGGCGCGGTGGATTACGGTCTACTTAATCCCACTGAGAGGAGACCTGAGTCCCAACAGTGGGCTTATAGGCTGATTATGCATATCCTTATTCGGAAAAGGATATAATCAGCCAGTTTAATATATTCATTAATATGAAATTCCCTGCTACTTATATAAGGACCAATATTTTGTTTTGTAGCACAATCACAACAAATATTATTATCAAAGCCACATTTCATAAATTTTTCATTGAAGATTAATATTCCGTTGGAAAAGCAATGAAAATGTAATTGTTTTATTAATTCAAACTTATTATCCGTTATTTCTAAGGTGTGTCCATTAATGAGGCTGATAACGTTCTAGTACTGTAAGTAATTATAGGAAGTACTTACTTTTATCATATTAAAACGTACACTTTTTCTTCGTTTCTCTACGGAGGATGAGTGAACTTTATACCGTGTTCCTCATTCCTCTATATTATGTTATCTGTTTTAATAATTAATATAAAATACAATTAATATATAATTATACTGCTGTCATAGCTATTCTAACTAAATAAAAACAAAATAGATATGCAAACAATTATTTAAATAAAAATCTTCATAATTTCTATAAAATTTAATAATAAACTGCGTATTAAGTAACACGCAGTTAGCAAATAATCATACCAAACATGAAATCAAAACAATAATTTAAATGCCAAAATGTTCTCTCGTTCTTGTCAAATTCACTGTCCGAGAGTCGTCTTGAACATTGCAGATTGTTTCACACACTCATTCTAAGTAGAAGATTTTCAAATAATTGGTAATTGTATTCGCAAACCACGGTGAAGGCTAACGCTCATTTGGGCGCCTGTACCGCAACGCAAAAAATCGCGCCTCTGAGCTTTAAATTCGTCCCTAAATAATAGTCATTCCGATCCAGCCAGTCCCTTGCTGCCCCCTTCCAGCGCTGACCTAAGACACGGTCCGTACCCTACAGAGGGTGCCCTTAGCGTGTAGTCGTTTAGTTTTAAGTTGTTAAACATTGGCTGGAGGCCTTAATTTACTAAGGTACCTAGCCATACGCAAGTCCGGTTAAGTAGCAACCCAACCGAGATGCCATTCCCAAGAAAAAAGTACGAGCTCTAGAGTACTAACAGTGACACGAAGAAGAAGCTTAGAGGTGTCAAAACATGGAGTGCTGTTCCAATCACAAAAAGAACACTTTACTCAATGACAAACATAAATTTCTCCCCTAAAATGGTGAAACGAATAACTAACGTGTTGTTTTGTATTGTTACAGCTCAAAAGACGATGAAATAGACGGTAACTGCATAGTACGCGCGCGGGGTCTACCGTGGCAGTCATCGGATCAGGATATAGCCAAATTCTTCCGAGGACTCAATGTTGCCAAGTGAGTAATGAAAACAGTATTATTATGTTGATTAAGGACTAAGTCCGGACTAATAGGACATTAACCTAACCTAATGTTGTTTTCCCCAGGGGTGGCGTAGCCCTGTGCCTTTCGCCTCAAGGTAGACGCAACGGCGAGGCGCTGGTGCGGTTTGTGTCACAGGAGCACAGAGACATGGCGCTCAAACGGCACAAGCACCATATTGGATCGCGGTACATTGAGGTAAGCATTCAAATATAAATATTATAATCTTTGGGGATCCAAATATCAAATTGACACCTTGTTAAATCAAGGTGCCTTAAAAGAAACCTGCTGAAGCTGTTCCTCCTTAAAAGGAACAGCTTAATCGCCATCACGTAGTAGGCAAGCTCGGTGATCATTAGGTTCTTGTTTCACTAGTCTGTGAGGTCTGCAGGGCAAAGGCTTTTTGCAAATAATAGGTATTGGACATTACAATCTTTTGTTATGACTTATCACCAACCTTAACCAAAGCAACAATTCTTTTCTATTTCATATTTTTTGGCAAGTCACATCGATTGAAAAAAAACATGACTTAGTCTGTTTTTCCTTGATTCTGAATTCTTCATCTTTCAAATATACCTGATCCAAATTACCTAATCCTCTTTTTCTCTTACCCAGGTGTACCGTGCAAGTGGCGAAGACTTCCTGTCAGTAGCAGGGGGCGCCACTTGCGAAGCGGCCGCATTCCTATCACGTGGGGCCCAAGTCATCGTACGTATGAGAGGATTACCTTACGATGCGACGCCCCAACAAGTTGTAAGTACATAGAGTATATTGGTCTTTTCGGATCGAAGGACCAAAATCGATTGCCCTTTTTCTGATTAAACAAAAGGTTGAATACACGAATATTTTTGTATGTATTTCATTTATTTATTTCGGCGTGTGTGTACGCAAGCCGCCGCCGCGCCAAGCAGTTTTGTTTGTAGTTTCGGCAGAGGTTACGGACGAGTCCTACTCCGTATCAACTATACGGACACAATATTAGTTTGGGGCCCGATCTAAGAATTAATGCCACCACGATTTGACAACTATCCCTACTCCAGCTGCGTTTTTGCCCATCCGAAAACCTACTTAATCAGATGTAGGTGTGTAGAATTTACGTCGAAGTGTCGAACTACATTCGGATAGGCCCGTTTCTTCGTAGACAGACTTAGAGAGCCAAACCCCCCAAATTAATGAACGGAAATGAAGCAGAAGGAGGGGTAGGCTGGGAGGGGTGTGTGTGTAGGAGAGTGTGTGGTGTATGTATGTGTGTGTATGTGCGATCCTTCGTAGCAGGTGGCGTTCTGTATTTCTACCTAGCCCCATGGTAGGAAGTCATGAGTTTTTGTATTCATTCACAACAGATTGTAGAAACATTCATTATTATCTAAATCGCAATTTTCTTCTAACATATTACGATCTAACTTCGCAATACTATTGCCAGCCAATCAGAAATAAAATTGATAATATGTTGTCAACTAACGCGATACGCCACAACCTCTGGGTTAGTTGCTGTGATTAGGTATTACACAGCAGCTTACCTAACTTATCTAACCTTTGCTGTAATCATATTATTAATAAACTTGAACTAGATGTCGATGTGATTTGCGTCGGCATTTTCTAGATTTTCTATCTTGATTGTCTCATAAAAGCTAGCTCTGTCTTAATGAACCGTAGTAATTAAAATCCAGCTATGTTTGAGAATTATATCAGCAAATTTTGGCACTTTTTGTCAACTACCCAATTCTTTTGTAACCATCTATATCTATAACTAAACTATCTGTACTAATATTATAAAGAGGTAAAATTTGTGAGTTTGTGAGGTTGTAGGGGGTAATCTCTGGATCTACTGAACCGATTTTGAAATTCTTTTACCAATAGAAAGCCGCGTTATTTGTGAGTGTCATAGGCTATATATTAACCCGAAAAATGAAAAGACTTTTTCGTGGTAGTCCGATTTTCAAAGTAAGTCGGAGAAAAAACGGTCGAACGAAAACGTTTCTTACGAACGCTGCCTTAACGATGAGAGATATTATGATTGAGTTCTAGAAAAAAGTTGAAGAACTTGATAATGCCTACAAAAAAGTTAGTGACAGCATATGTCTAACTTTTATATTTAAGTCACAAAAAGTAGTTTTTTATATTAAAAAATAATTTAAATCGTTAGATCATGTTTATTGGTCATATTATGAACAATTATGAATTCTTATCAAAATAAGTAAATTTATCGTCTCAAGTGTTTAAAACAAAAGACTTTTTTTCCTTTTACTGCATCTGATTTGGACGAATGGTTAAAAAGATAATACGACATAGGTATGGAACCGCGACCGTGTCGTAATCTATTGAGTGATATAAAAATGTTAACCGCCCAACGAAGTCGGTACGGGTCAGCTAGTATACAGGGTGTTTGGCAGAACGTTGAACATACGAAAATGGTGGATTGGTGGGGGGGTCATCTGCTACCTGTTTTAGCATTTTTAATAAAAATTACTCTTTAAAGTTAAGAAAGTGAAAATAGAAGAAAGCATTATTTTTTTAATCTCCAGGGCCAAATAAATTAGGGCTGAGTAAGTAGCAGATGACCTATCCACTATTTCCGTATGTTCAACGTTCTGCCAAACACCCTGTATATCGAAAGAAACTTGAAAATAAGACTCCCCGCTAGTACTAATCTTTTGACTTTACGTACGTATATGGGTTAAAGAGGAACAGAGTGTAAAGTTCACTTATCTTGCATAGAAAAGGGAGCATCCTCCGATCAGACGGGTGATGTGTCTGGTGGGCAACTGCCCGACGATTTTGTAAGGTAGTTGCGCGGTAAACTCTGCTTGCGCGATGCAGGATTTTGCGTGGCGTCACTGTGATGCCTAGTCCGCATGTGGCGATGTAGATGCCGCTACATGTTGATCAGGTATTGCAAAAGCACAGTTTTATGTGGACCTTTCCAGGCCCCCGTAGACTTATTAACTTGGGTGTTTAACTACTTCTTTGGTCTCTTCTCCTCCCAATTTCTTGACAATCTTCCCGAAATTGTTTAACTGTACACGCAGTTTGCTAACAACATTCTCAATTTCCAGCTGGATTTCTTCTCAACGGGCGACAACCCAGTCCTAGTTCTGGATGGAGCAGAAGGCGTACTATTCGTCAGGAGAGCCGACGGCAGAGCCACAGGGGATGCATTCGTTCTCTTTTCTAAGGAAGATGACGCGCCTAAGGCGTTGTCTCGACACCGCAAGTCCATCGGTGCCAGATATATTGAGCTGTTCAGATCTACCACCGCTGAAGTGCAACAGGTATAGATATAGTTTAAAATTTTTGAGTTAGAACCTACTTGTTCGCGGCTCATTTCTAAGAGTATCAGATTTTCTTGCCCGTACTTCTCCATAGGAACAACTAGCACCATCTTTCTAACTTACTGACTCCTTGACATTTCGAAAGTGCCCGTAATCGTTTTAATTGTTATAAATGCTTTGAGTTTAAAAAGATTAGTGAAACGTTTTACAGAGTGCGACGAGGTAAATTGTTCGGGCTGTTCGAAATATTTGGCAAATCTTTGATGTTTATTCAATATATATAATTAGATATACAAGGTAAATTTTTTGTCACCGTTTAAAAAAATTTCAGGGTGATAATACCCGTCAAAGGTAATTTTGAAGGTTATTGCTAATCCATTGCTACATATCATCATATCAGCCGAAAGACGTCCACTGTTGGATATAAGCCTCCCCAAAAAGGGGGGGATTTGCCATAATCGCCACGCTTGGCAGGCGGGTTGGCGATCGCAGTATGGTGGTAAAATACATAGAGAACGCTGCTGCCCATTCTCTAAGTCCCTTAGTTGCCTTCTATGACACCCACGGGAACAGATGGGATAGTGCTTTTCTTTACGTCCGGCACCACACGGAACACATGCTACATATATGTTCGAAAAATATTGTCTGCTCAACAACTTACATAACACAATGAATGTTTTTGAACAGTCAAATTGAAAGCCATTCCAATGGTTACACAATTAGCCCTCTGATTCTATAATAAAGGTTGGGAACCTGTGAGTTGGGCCATCGAATGTTTCTTGGATACTGAACATGGCGTGAATTTGTATGTAGGGGATAATCTTCGGAACTATTGATCCGATTCTGAAAGTTCTGTCACTAATGGGAAGCCACAGTATTGCTGAGTTTAAAATTATACGTGAAGTCTCGGGAAGAAGCTCGTACTTAATATAGGTATTGAGCTAAAACTTATCCCGTGTGCCACAGAGTGCCTCAGACACTTATGGCATTGACAAATAATGAGATCACGTAAACGTGAATAAAACAAAATACCGCCAGCGCTAAAGCGCTGGCGGTATTTTGTTTTATTCTCTAACATATCACATTTTATCTATCTATAATACTGATTATATAAATATAATGTAACTGCCCGTGACATCACATCGCTCGGGCCCTATCAGAATACCAGCGCTGCGTCATTTTTTAAATGTCGTAGCATCATGCTGAGGTAGGAGCCTTTTGGCCTCGTGCAGGGCTTTCTGTTTTATAATTTTTTAGTTAAATTCCAAAAAAAATGTTTTTTATCATTTTTGTACCATTGTGTTTATTTTAGTATGTGATTTTACTGTGCGAGTCGCAATAAATACTTTTTCTTTCTTTCTTTCTTACTTTCTTACTTTCTTTCTATTTAATGAACAAAACAAGCAGATTGCAAACATGTCACGACCGTAGTAACATTCAGCTCCCAGTCTCCCTCCCACATTAGAAGCAACACTAGGAAGCTCCCTCAAATCGTTAGCTATCTATGTGACACTGATAACCTATGACGCAAATACATTGAAGCACAAAGACTAATAGAACATTCTATAATAGCTAGGTATGTATGAAGCAAATATATTGGTTGGTTGGTCTCATTACTGATGTTCTTCACAAAGGTCAGCTGTGAAGAACTCACAATGGGCGTGTGTTTATGGCCAGAGGCCTTAGTGTGAGTATCATTTGGCCATCTCGATCAAACGCTTCGAGCGCGTTTGGTGCTCCGATTGGTCTTGGTTTGGTGAGCCAATCGGAGCCCCGAACGCGCTCGAAGCGTTTGATCCAGAAGCTAAAATGAAACTCACACTAAAGGCCCAGATGAATGAACGGAAACGAAGCAAAATGAGTATGCAAGTATCATAGCTGGTGGCGTTCTGTAGATACAGCCTACCCGCAAGGGAAAAAGGCATGAGTTTTCATTCATACATCAGCAGGCTTAGCACGAGCACCGATTTGTCAACGGAAGAATAGACATGACTAATGACTAAATGATGCACAATAGGAGAAGATAGCTATGTTCTTTTATTAATTATCACAGTTATGAGTTCTAAACGAATCATGATTTTGTAGATAACCGAATATACTTCGTGGCCGTCGAGTAGAAAGTTTGTTGTCAGTGTGATTTTGACTGTTTGGGAAGAAATATTCTTCTGAAATAGTCTACATATTAAAGAACCAAAGAAACAAAGATCGTTAGAAACGAAAGACAAAATGACAGATTGTGGAAGGATATCTACAGTGCGATGTCAAAAATAGAGGAACGAAATGTGACTTTATATAGAAAAAGCACTGTCTATTCTTCGTAGAAATAGAAAGCGTCATGCTAAGTCTGCAGGTCATACAACCTGCCGGTTGCGAGTACTACGCACCTGAAGAACATTTACCAATTAGGTCACTATCTGTTCTCCTAGGGCGCTCCTCCCGGCGTTTCCACTGACACCTGCCTTGTAAATACCATTTGTTAGTCGCCCATCATTCATCCCCTCCACACGACCAAACAATCTAAGCAGACTTTTTAATATTTTTCTGAATATAATAAGTTTGCCGCATAAATAGGGCGCAATGTGCGCAAGTGTCAGTCATCTTTCAGTTTTGAGTGTTACTTTTGTTCGCGACTGTGCATCTTGGGTTTTTGTATATCAATGTTTGCCTCTAGATACAAACTACTACCCCCCCCCGGCCCATCTCCATGTTTGGCAAGTCTATCCCTTGAGAGAAGCAAGCTAAATATCTAGGAGTGATCATGGATCAGCACCTCTCCTTCTCTGAGCACATCAAGAAGGCGCGCTCACGCGCCGCCATCGCTCTAGGAAGGTTGCACTCTGTTCTGAATGCACGTAGCAAGTTGTCACTCAAGTGCAAGTTGCGAATATACACGGCGTGCATAAGGCCAATCATGACCTATGCTAGTGCAGTCTTTGCACACACAGAGCCCCGATACATCCATAGGATGCAGACCCTCCAAAACCGTTTCCTTCGCCAAGCTACAGGCTCCCTATGGTGCGTTAGGAACGAGATCCTCCATCTCGACCTAAGAATCCCCACTATAGCTCAGTTTCTGAAACGCATTTCAAAGCGTTTCTTCGATTCCGCCGTGCAACACTACAATCCACTGATTGCGAAGGCTGCTAGTTATGTCCCCAGTAGAATCAGTAGAATCCGCCGGCCGAGACATGTCCTTTCCGACCCTGATAACCCCATCACTCTCCTCCAAGAAAGCAGTAGGGCCACCAGTACAGCACACAAATACAGACCGTCTTTCCGGCCTCGCCGCCGAGGTCCTCGCGCCCCGCGAAGACCCCGAGTTAAAGAAATGTCCCCCAACCGTCCCTTGCCCGTAGAATTGCCAGCCCGCGCCGAAGTTGAACAAGTAGAGTTAAAATCCCCGATTTATAATAATAATGAAATTGATTTGATCCAGCCTGTCCCCACTTGCTGTCCTCCCGAAAATAGTGACGCCCTGAGCCGAGACCCGAACCCCGCAGGGGGTGCCCTCAGCGAGCGGTTGCTGTAGTTTTTAAGTGTAGTTTTGTAAGCCCTGGCTGGAGGCTCTTTAGGAGCTAAAAGCTATTAGCCCCCACAGGAAAGCCCGGTTGAGCAGTCACGGCCTCTCAAGGTTAACTGCGAGATGTCATTTTCAAAAAAAAAAAATACAAACTACTACTCTGCATACCGATACATACTTAGGTATATGGCGTGACTCCTGTGGCACAGGTTCATTGAAATAAAATTTCAAGGTTACAGTCAAGTACCTAGGTAGCAGGTCACTTTTACTGAAGAAAATGAAATTATTCAGCCCAAGATTTGCTATGTTCACTTGCAGCGACCGTAAATATAATGTTATCAAGAATTTAGCCGTGTTGCTATTTATTGGGAGCCGCCACCGTGGCGTATTGTGCGATTGTTACCTAGGTAGGTACAATCAGACGCCATAACGCACTGGTTGCGTAACTCTTCGGCTTGCGATTTTTGTTTTATGATTCATTTTTTAGTTGGTTGTTAAAGAGTAGCGAGGTCCGGAAATTATCACTATAAAATCTAAAGTAGCCTTATCAGACTATAACGTTCCCACTGCTGGGACACAGTCCTTATCTCTGTGAGAGGGAGTGGGCCGTAATCCACAACGCGGGTCCAGGCGGATTAGTAGATGTCACAGGTCTTTAAATTTATGGTTCTATGCCATGCCAGATTCAACACTGCCATTTTGATAACATTGTAATTCAATTATTTTTGAAAGAGTACCTAATCGTGGAGTTTCTTCCCGGCTCTTCTCCATCGGACACGACCAATTGATACCGTGCACCTAGCTTCTGATGATTTCTTAAGTGACCATGGTATATATGGAATATTTTGTTAATATGTTTTTTATTAAAACACACATAAATATAACAATTTAAAATAACTATCCAAATTCTCATTTTGTAAAGGTTCAAGGCATATCTGAACCATGATTTAGCACTCATAGTTCAAAACGAGCTCCTGCCTGCATTTACCTAGAAATTACTCTACGCGCTCGCTACAAAAATATTGTCGACAAGTCTGAAAGATCTGTTATTTTATCTACAGACATAATAATGTAATAGCTGAGAACACTCGTAGCCACAAACAATTGTACGTAAATTGTGGTTTTATGTTAAACGCGACGATTTGAGGCATTACCGATGATGCAGCCAAGGTTCTTTCGCTGTTTACTGCAGGCTTCCGAAGAAGACCTTGCCTTCTTTGATGATCTTAATAACAATCAAGGTTGCGGTGGCAGCGAAATTGGGGCCTGAATTGGTTCCACGGGTTCTAGAAGCTTGTACAGTAAGCCCACGGACGTAGAAAAATAACGGTGGGATTTTTTCGTGCATTGGATCTGCTGAGCGCCAAGAGTTGAAAATCGAAGACTGTTTTTTCGACGCGCTGATACTCATTCGCGCTGTTGGATTCTAAAAGCTCGGCTTAACACAGAGAGTTGAAATTCCAAAAAAATGTCGCCGCGATTTTATTACGTTCGTGTGAATCAATAGGACGTCATTCAATGGGATTCAATGAGCTTAGGGTTGTATTGCTAATTCCTATGATTATAATTCTGTAAAGCCATATTTGTTACGGTTGGCAATCATATAGGTACGTCGGTATTTTTTTTTAATGAACTGTTCCATACATTTTTATCGCGTAGGTATATTGTAGTTTTCCATGAAACAGCAGATTTTTTTTTGTTTCCCGACGAAATATTTTTACGCTAGCGGGGTCTACAATCATGTGCTGAATTCATAGTTACAGTGTGTGCGTCGATGTCCCTGCCACCCAGTATTGTTTAGCTAAGAAACATTGTTCTCACGGACCTAAGTGACTTTTTTCTTTTTTGAGAATCTACTTTTGTCAACTTCGTGTACGAGAATGTTGTTTTGATATGAATATTTATGTCTATAGCCTGCCTTTGAAGTTCCTGGTAAGTACCTAACTTTGCCTAAGTGCCTTCAATCGTTTGGTACACATGCAACGATTTGATACGCCTTGTTTAGGGCCTTTTATATTACACGTGTAGTTTTTTGTTGCTTTTATAGCTCTTTTTATTTTCCATTATTTATTTGAATTTAGAATTTCTGATACTTTACTTCCACTCTGCGCTTTTATAATTTTCATCGTGACGATATCACTGTATCGCAAAATGTCCGGAAATACGTACACGAGCCTTTAACCAACTCCTAGGTTGACCGGCGGGATGTCATTCCCAAAAAAAAAAACAATACGTTTTACTTCCCTGTGTTACTTAGTGCTGCCGTGACGTGGGCGTCCACTAAAATAAATCGTCACGTGAGAATTATAAAAGCGTGCTTTACCACTCACTAGAACTAAGATATAATCTAGCGTTCTGTAGTCGATTTTTATGTGCTATTTTAGTAATACGGTCCCAAATGACTTTTTGTTATGTTGGAATTTCATTTTTTACATTGACTTTGTTATTGCATGGTACAGTCAGAAACGAAGTCGATCAGCACTTTAGTTTTTTAATCTAAATTCACTAGGGTAAGAGCAATGTACAAGTACGTAATCTTTTGTATTCATTTTGATGATGGGTAAACGTGATATTAATGTTACTGGACTATTATTGCTGACTGTACAAATTATTTTTAGATGCCGAGCCCATAACACAGGTTAAACAACATAATTATTAATTGCAACATAATACTTCGTCGTATAATTAAAACTGATCTTTTGCAAAGTCATCACAAATACCGAAGTATTTTTGCAATACTTATGTAGATTATAATAGTAGATATGTGATATTATTATTTTTTTAATTCTTTAAGTAGTTTTACTTCTGATTCAGCAGAAAATAATTAATTAATTATGAAATGTAAAAACCTGCAACGTTTTATATTTTTCATAATGAATATCGATTTCTGTGGACGATATAACAAAATGAAGGCAGATGGTAGGTACCTAATAAATGTAAGTAAGTAGGTAGGTACCTAATAAATGTAGGTATAGGTCACACAAATTTTCACCAAACCTACCTACTGTTGTTATGGTGTCTCACTCTTTTTGAAGGCCATAAATATTGATCTACACTCATTCATGTTACGAATTGTGAACCTTAGAACCCAATGGCTTGGCACGCCACGATGGGAAGAGACCAAACGGAATGACCATAATGCCTTGGAAGTTAGGTCGGGCTTTGGTGTGGGATGCAACATGTTTCGACACCCTTGCGCCTTTCCATCTTTCTAGTACGGCGGGTTGTGCTGGGGCGGCTGCTGCAGGTGCGGAAAACCTCAAACGGCGCAAATATTCCAATCTTATTGAAACCTATTTGTTCAAGCCGTTTGGGATTGAAACTCTAGGGCGATGGGGTCCGAGTGCCCACTTAGTTTTCCGAGACATTTTCAAGCGGTTGGTCGACTCTTCATGTGACCAAAGGGCCAATTTTTCGGTCAAAGAATCAACATTGCCATACAACGTGGCAATGCTGCCAGCCTTTTGGCCACTTTTCCCATTGACGTAGTTTTTGATGCCTTATGATTATTTTCTTTTTTATTTACTTGTACATATTATTATTTTAAGACCAGTTGTTACGAATTAAGTTGAGATACCCGATATTATAAACGGTAGAAAATAATCTAGTGATTAATATTAGTGACATGATCAGTGGATTCTGGATCTTTCAAAAGCTTTACGAAATAAAAATGTTTTAAGTCGAGGATGACCCGAGAAATAAAATTTTTCTTACGTTTTTTTTTTAATTTGCTGGTCAGTTTATGGTTGTTTGTGGAACAACATATTTATGATTCGAGACCGTAACAAATATGGCTTTGCAAAATTATAATCATTAAAATCATCATACAACCCTCTAAGATCATTTAATTCCATTGAATGATTTTTTCATGAAAAGGTATCTAGAGTTTTAGGGATTATGTGAACTTTGGGGTTGTTTGATGATTTTAATTATTATAATCCTGTTAATACATACTCGTACATAGCTACATAGGTGTTACGGTCACGAGTCATATTTCTATCTACTACTAACATTTTAAAATCGTAAGAAAATTTAAATCTCGCGGACCCTGGCGCTTCACCTAAAAGTATTAAAAAAAACCCTATAGGTAAAGATAGTTCAGTCCACGATGACGCGCCCTTCTCTGCCCCTTTTTGACCGCTCATCTTCACACACATCTTCATGGATTGAACTATCTATAGACCGGTATCTAAAAAAGATGGCTCCAGCCAAACAGAATTTAAAGACAAAACTCCTCTCAAGCTCAAGACTGTCTAACTCCGTTTCTAACCACCTTACATCTTCCCCAGGTCCTAAACAGGTCGTTAGAGACGCGCACCAGCCAGTCGAGCACGCCATCAACAGCGCCAGCCCCTGCTGAAGGTCTGCTGCCCGTGGCCTTGGTGCCACAGCATGTCATCACCTCCGGAACTGCTAAGGACTGCGTCCGGCTAAGGGGCTTGCCTTATGAAGCGCAAGTAAGTGCATTTTGGTCATAACTTGCGTGAACCATTTTGTTTTTTTACTGTCAAGCCGGATCCCTTCTTCTTTTCGGAAAGGCTGGGTAAATACTATCTTAATCCTTAAGTAGCATCTCATAATAGTCTTCGCCTATCCAGGAGTTGATGGACGCTACTGCAAGTGCCAAGCTCTTAATCAAATTCTGGACTGACTGTATATGTATAGATTGCTATGGACACGCTTAGAAGAAGCATCGTCTTAATATATTAACATAGATAGGTTTATCAGAAGATTGCAGCTAATATATGTTGAATATTCAGTACTTTAGAAGTTCACTTATTTTCATTGCCAACTTACTTACGATTTTAGTCATTAAACTAATAAATTACGACTCTCTAAGAGAGTCTAAGATGTTACAATTTCATGAAATATTCTCTCAATAGCGGGTAATTTAAGCTTAGACCGTTGTACCTATTGATTTTATTTTAATGGTTATACCTTATTCTGTAAATAAATATTTGTTACTCTCACAAATTATATTTTATTCAACCTGATAGGTACTGACCGGCAAATTTCAAAATACATAAGAAAATTTGAATTTTACTTTAAAATGAAGTACCTAAATATGTCAAGGATCTCATTTGTAATTGATTTATTTGCAGGTGGAGCACATATTGACATTCCTAGATGAGTTCGCAAAAAATATAGTGGTGCAAGGAGTCCACATGGTATACAACGCTCAGGTTAGTGTTGTTTCTAATGTTGGTATCTAATACCGGATTTACAGGGTTCTATTTAAAGTCGGTTTGAACCGTTTGAATCACATTGAATTTCAAATTCAAAGTATTTTTTGTTGATTAAAATCGAACCGTATAAGTCGTTTTGCCGATGGTATGTAAATGTTGCATTTAAATACTACAAAAATTTCACTATTTAAATTGAACGCGATCAAGAGCTGTCAGTGTCAATATTCCATAACATTAATAACAGTGACAGCTCTTGAACGCAGTTTACCTAGATGTGTTGATTGCGTTCAGTTTCATTGGTGGAATTCGTCCTTAGTTGTCAGTTTTTGAATATAGAACTTTACCGTAGTAGGAAACTGCCAGGGGTGCGGGTTGTTCGAAAGAGATACCGTGGCCCCTGACACACAAGCAACTGAAGGAACACGGGTGGGTTTTAGTCAGTAAAAATCTGACACGCTCTCCTGCTCCACCCAGAGCGGGAGAAGTTATTTGATGATTTCCCAAAAAAAAATGCGTAGTAGGAATGAAGTTCGAAATTTAACACTGATTAATCTTAGGACATGGTACCTATGTCTTTGAGTGGAAAATCTCTCCAAACATTCGTCTACATTATCAGGGTCACCCCAGCGGCGAAGCCTTCATCCAAATGGACAGCGAAGCGAGTGCCTTCCTCGCCGCTCAGCAGAAGCACCATCGCTATATGACCTTTGGCAAGAAGCAGCGGTATATTGAGGTAACGCTTTACCATAATGCTAACTATAAAAAAGCTCACTTCATTATAATAAAGTTTAAATTAGAATGATGCCGTGAGTTTTATACAAATCTCGGCAAACATTCTAATTTATACTTTATGACAATGGCATTAGGGTTATATCGCAAGGATTTACGTTTACATGTAGTGAATATGGTCCATGAACTGAACTGTGAATTTACTTCATGCGAACACCGCGAAACCAGTTTGGTCCTACCAAACTGGTTTCAATGTGGTCCTAATGTTGGTGCAGTTCACAGCTAATGTACTTCTGTCAGCAGGAAACGAACAGCAACCTTATTGTAACGAGATTGCACAGAGCACAGTGATTTTGACAGACGTGTAAGTGACATAAACTCAACAGCAACATTATTGCGTTGAGGTTTTGGGTGACTTTGTGAACAAAGTTTGAAGCATGCCTTTATCGGTTTTCTTTCAGACAGACGCCATGTTCGTTTAAACGAGTTTTATCGTTGAAATTGCACAACTGGTTCTTTCTTTCATTATTCACAGTATTGCAGGATCATATCGGTACTTATTTGAAAATAAAATGCAATTAACTTGGGATACACTTTTGGTTAATTTTTGGAAATGAAACGTCTGAACAAAACACGAATAAAAGTAAAAAATGAATTACTTTGTGAACTGATCACACAATGTTGGATTTCAGCATTCGGTGTCTCAACTCTCGGTTGATCGGAAAGCAGCAGATGAACGTTAATTCCTAAGTATATTTTTCCGGTACTGTGTAAACGTGGAATCAAATCAAAATGAGCCCTAACTCGAATGGAGCGTCTGATATCGGTCATAGACATATTTGAAATAAACAAGTTTGAAGACGTTTTTTTTTCAATGCGTTGGAAAGAAGTCGTTTACTAAGCCTATCCAGTCTCAGTATTTGTAAGTTAACCACGCTGCTCAATCCAGGTGTTCCAGTGCTCGGGCGACGACATGAACCTGGTGCTGACCGGCGGCGTGACGCCCGCCACGTCGCCCAAGGTGCTCTCCCCCGGTACGTTGGTGTCCCCCCCGCCCGCGCCCGCGCCGCGCCTGCTCGCGCACCACATCGCGCACCAGAGCCTGCTGGCGCGCCAGCACGAGAACCTGCTCCTCGCCTCCCTCCGCCCTCCTCTGCTCCCAATGCTACCGACCTACGCGGCCGTCCGATCCCAACAACCGACTGCGCAGGCCTACCAACTGCCGCAAATGTCCCAAATGTCTCAAATGTCTCAAATGTCTCAAATCTCCCAGATGTCACAGATGTCGCAGATGTCTCAGATGTTGCAACAGCAGTCAATGTTGCCAACCAAACGGTCGTACGAACGCGCGTTTCAGCAGACTGAAGCGACGCCAGCAAAGAGGCAGTATTTGCCTCAGCAAATGCAGCCTGCTTTATCCTTACCAGTCTTTTCTTATGGCACTTCAGCTCCTATTTTCTCTTACGCTAATACAAGTCCTATGCTGTCAACTTACAATACATTGCCGACTGCGTTGCCGACGGCCTTGCCGGCAGGGTACGGGTCAGCTCTGTCTGCGGCCATGCCAGGGTCCATGACGTCACCGTTTCCTACGCTGTCTATGTTCCCTACCTACCCATATTACCCCGGCGTTTAAGTTGAACATTTAAAATAATGATAAATAAGTAGATAGACGTGCCTTTAAAATAAATGAGTCTGCGTTTTGAACGCTGTTTTGTTAAAGAAAAGAGATTAGGTGTTGTTTTTTAGATTATGCAGTTGTGGGTAAATAAAGATACCTATTGCGACTTTAATATTTCGGAAATATGTCAAAAAACTGCGACGCAACTCAATAAAAAATTATAGAACTAGTTTTCAAACGTAACGTCTAAAAATACCAGCCAATGCAACACATACAATTTTATAATGACTACAATGGCTTGATACTTCCGTAAATAAATAAATTTTGCAAATCAATAAAGTAGATATAAAAGAGGTAAACTAATCATTAACACCAAACTCATTACGTTACTGAGTACAAGAATACTAACTTGCTAAAACAACAGTACCTGAGGGTGAAAGGTTAAATAAAATAAGAAATACTTTTACCGTAGATAAATAAGGGCCAATTTCACCAACGAAACTTGTCGCGTCAGCAAATCTCAACTGTCATCTTTGTTGTGAAATATTGACAGTGACAGCTCTTGAACGTGGTTTACGTGTTGATGCGTTCAGTTTTATTGGTGAAATTCGCCCTAAAAGAGCAGCTTATATCGCTTAAGGCGAAAGCGCTAGAATAGCCCGCGAAATACAAATTTTCTTAAGTATTTTGCATTTGCATGTCAGCGTCAAGTTGTGTGTGGACGAATGCTCATCAAAATATAATCTATAGAATTATTATCATAAAAATCATCAAAACCAGTCTTTATGTTAATATTACCCTATTGAAATCCTATTTAATGAAATAATGACATTTGATGCCAATTCTTACGAATGGAGTGGCATTGCTGATTCTAATTATTATAATTCTATAAAGCCGTATTTGTTACGGTCGCTAATCATATTTTGTTTAACACACAATAATACAAACTGACGCCGTCCTGCAAATTGTAAAAAACCGTAAGTATATTTGAATTTTGCATACTACCATAGCGCATCCTCCGTATGCAGTTTTGTTTGTTTTTTTTTTATTTTGCTTGATAAACCGCGTGAATATGTGCGTTATGATAGCTAGACCATGTCACAAATGTCAAGGAACATTCAGAAATGAAAAATTGGGTTTGTCGATGGGACGTTAACGTAAAATTTAATTTCACGTTTGTTAAAAGCGGATATTAGGCAGCGGTCAGTCTGTTATATAGTGTTAGCTTGTGGGCCGGCCAACGCTAGAAAACGTCCAAAGCTGCATTATTTACTACCGTTATCGACTTGTTGGACATCGTTTTTGCTGACGTTTGGTCAAATATTGACCTAAAACTTAAGGTCTCGATATATTGGCGTTAACTCGGCAAGAAACAGGGTAGATAAAATGACATTTTGATGGTAAGCTCAAGAGTGTGAAGTGCCTTCGCTATTTTTACGATATTTTAGTTAATAAACATGAATTTACTACAAAAATAAGTGTAAAATCTATAAAGGCAGTTATTTAGCAGCTCGATATTGATAGGTTAAGTACTTACTTAAAATACTTGTTGAATTTATTAGATACTTGACTTTAAATATTGTTGAACTCTCATTTTCATATGTTTAATTATAATTAGGTGAACCAGAGGTTGTTAATCAATGACAAGTAGTTGTATGATTTATTTTACGTTTTAAGATGGGGGTTGCCATAAACGAAAAAGGAACAGATATGGGTACTTAGTTGTATCTCTTACTTTTTTTTCAGATAGGTATCATATTAGAAAACCGTTAAAATCAATGAGAAATAACCAAATCATAATTTTGACGATGTCTTTCCAAACTTGGGATTTTTTTTTAGAAATTACTGTCTATATGGCAACCCCAACTGTGTGATTAGATGTCGTTGTGATTTTTAAATATTAAACATTCCATTATGAAAAGACAATGTTTTGCCAATTTCTTGAAGGCTGATCTTAAGTCTGAGAAAGTGTTAGGTACTTATTGTCGTATGAAGCTTGTGTATTGCATTAAACACGTATGTTTTCATGATTATATCATCAATCTATCTGTCAATTATGACTATTAAGAAAAGACATTTATTCAAACTAAGCCGAGAATCTGCACTTTTTGTTCGTCCAAATTACATGAGACAGTCCCCCAAAACTCCCACCCTTCACCAATTCCTAGTACTTTCGTTGGGAAGAAGGAGTGGCGCAACAAACTCCGCAGCAGCACAGCTGTATGTTCAGTTTGAAGAATCTTTTCCTCGCTGTCTCCAGGCAAGCCCAGGACTGTGCATCATATCAATCCTAAATTATATATACTGTGTTATTTATACATTCCAAAATCATATTTCTAAAATGCTCTGCCCATGCAATATATTCTCTTCACGACATTTATTTGTAGGTTCTATAAAAGTTAAGATACTTAAAGTTTTTTTGTTGTTTGAGTACAATATTGTGTGTACACTTTGTGCTTAGTTTACATGTTTTATTATTTAGTGTTTTTTTGCTACCGTAATCACTTAATCGATCCTATATGCAAAATGAATTGATTTTTCCATGAGCTTTTTCGGCTTTATATATTTTTTATCATCCGTTTATTAACAATCCGTATGAAGGTATTTGGACGAGTTTTTAAATCAATTAAATCAATTTATTTTCGAGCTTTTATTTTCGTAATGGTCGATCAAAAATTTCAGAAAAACTATGTTTGTCGTTAAATTATAAACAAATCTTCCATTAGACTAATTATTATCTAATATTAAAAGTTAGATCATTTTTTAAGGTATTGAAAACATATTTCGAAACGACCGATTAAAAATTCTGACATAATTTAGGCTAAAAAAACGGGACGGCCGCAAAATCCTATGTAACCCCTATCCTTTCCCATGAATTGTCCAAAAATATTATTCAATATTATATCACCTAATAATAACCCATGGTTATACCACCTAGCTTAACCTCATCGTCTGTACCTCACACCACATAGTATAATAGTCTACATTAAAATTATAATTTATTGCTATATCTTTGGTTTATATTCTCGAATTTAATTTAATGTCAAAATTAAGAAATAATTTTGGCTGAAAAAGCCATTATCATAATTCCCTTAAAAAAATACGAAATGTCAAAAATGGTGTGCATTAGTGTAACACGACCCAGTAGGTACTTAGTTTGATTCGGGAATATAAACCAAATCGGGTGACTTGTGTATGGAACAATTTTACTTAAAGTTAACGTCATTTTATATGGTGTCGCCATTGTCTCAATAATCACAAATATAGGTATGGGGCTTTAGTCACAAGTACACGGTGTAATGGCTAATCTTTGTTCTGTCATTTCTAAATTTTATTTACTTGTTGTAATTTTGGCAATGTGGACATACATTTTGTAACTGATATATTATTTGCGTTGAAATAAGTCTAGTGGACTTGTCCAGTGAGAAATCATGTTGCCAAAGTAACAATTTAGTCAATTTGACAATGCAATACTGTGTTTATTAATGGTTATATACAAAACTGTTGTATTATGGTGTATCCGTCGGGTTGTGTTATGGAAAATGTGCATGGAACCTATCAGACAAACGGTAAGTGTTGCACACGTATTTTTGTATTAAAAACCAAAATATATATGTCGTTTTTTCAAATTAAAATTAAAGGGTGTAGCATGAACCGCTTATTTTTAAGGAAAGGGGTTGCATGGCTCTGGTTGACAAAATATAATCCAATAATTGAGCTTCCGTAGTTTTCCAAAGCACATCGCTGCCGGATACAAATGAGTTTCGTTTACGGAACTTTATGTTACTGTTTCATGAAATTATGTACACGGTTGTGACTTTATCTTGGTACTATGGTTCGAAATGGGTCACTTGAAATATATTAGCATTAAATGCATTTGTATCAAGTTACTAATATGGCGCTAAGTGACGATACGATATTTTTTTAAGCCACGTCTATGCATTGTGCTTCCATAACTTGTAGTGTAACTTTAAATTAATTCTACATAGTGTCATGAGGAAATTTTCTTAAATTCAGTCTTGGTAAGGGTCCTGTCTCCTCCAGTCATTAACACGCTACTCTTTAATCACAGCTTCCTCTTCTCTTGCTATCTTAAAGATTCTACGCTTTACTTTTATCTCGTTACGGAGTTAAAATAAAATTCGTTTTTTTTAAGTTACGTGTTTTGATGATTTTTAGTGCATTATCATATTTTATTGAAGGGTCTACCAGTTTTAGAATAAAGTATTGGCGTATTAAACTATGTAGGTATATACATTACATGAGTTACTAGCAAAAGAGAGATTTAAAAAGAAATAGATAATTGTTCATTTTATTTTGCACTAAATTTTATTAAAATATTCCGTGTAGTGACTGGGGGACGTGGTGTGAGGATTTCGGATATTTTCTGTTCGTTATAATATATACATACGTCACGGGTCACAACATAAACTGCCAAAGCGTTTCGATTACAGTTGAAATCATTATTTTTTTTCAAACAAACAAACGTTTTCGATGCGCTTACAAGAAATTTTCACTATCAAGCCGGAAATTCATATCAAAATGTAGTTTTATTGAATAGAACTAAGTTTTTTTTCCGTTTTACAAAGTTTTTGTCTCATCTTGTTAGCATCATGATGGTTTTTATTATAATTATAGTTGGATAAATATAGTGTATTGCGATTAGAAATAAAAGGTTAATTTACATGTTAGATGATAATTGCGAGTTTCTCTGGTTCAAGGTTGTGCTATTGTCTCTTATATGTACTATTTCTAAGGTCGGGTATGGAAGGGATCTGATTTGCCTATTAGCTTAATCAATTTATGTACTTTGACTTCACAAGTTTTAATCTGGGTTGAGGTATTAACTAATTTATTTTATGATGTCTTCATTTTAGGCACTGAGTGACCCAGAATAAAACTGTTTTAAAAATAACAATTTTCAAACTTATGTTAGTGATATAAATGGAAAATCAGCTTCATACTCCAAGTCCATCCAAGGCTTCGTCGCGTAGATAGCAAGAGGTACTCGTGAAGGAAGGGTTATACTAACACTCGAGCGCTTGATCTGTCTCCGCTACAGTAAAGTATCGTCCTTTTATGTTTTACTAACATACTTCCGGGTGAGTGGGCGAAAGAATTAGGTAAGTATTATTTATATATTATACAAAAAAAAAAAACGAAGAAATGTTACACACATTTTAGTTCCGATTCAAAGTGGTCGCGCCATGACAACGGACACGCTATCTGTCAAACTTATGACAGTTAAATTAAAAAAAAAGAAATATAGGTTCGTTTAGATGTTTAATCAACCATCAAAAATCTGAACAGGCTGCACAATTTTTTTAAATACACTCTTTATAATCTCACGTGCGTCGATACGCACACTCCTTTTTCCTTTAGTATAACTTTTCCTTCACAAGATAACAGATACATAGCACAATCATGCCCCCTCCTAATGCTTCTAACGTTCCTTTATGTCTAGAACGATAAATGGATATTGTAAAATCTATGGGACACAAATGAGGTCGTCATATCGAACAGTGAGCACAGGCTTCATGAAATTAATTATTGGGGCATAGTCGGGTTAAAATATGGTTCTTTTATGAACGAAAAATAAGTTGGATTTTTATTCCTTTCTTTTTATCTTGTTACAATGTTTTTTTTAGAAACGTTCATTTTTAACAAAAATAAATTATAACAATTAAACCTTTCGCTTTTCTGGTAATTACTCAAATGTAGATATTTTAGAACAGCTTGAAAGCACCTTTTGTCGACTATACATAGAATGCTTACAGACTATTAGCTTATCTAGCTCTGTAAATAAATACCTTTAAATTAAAACATATTTTTTTCTAAAACCCGATATTTAGCCGCTATGCCCCAAAGTTTAAAACAACATTATTCTACATTGTTTCGCTTTAAAAATGCATGGACCGGTGACAGAATTAAAAATTTAAATGTCCAAGGGACTTCCAAGCTTAGTGTGTTGTAGAAAAAATGTTTTGTGCTTAAATAGAGGTAGGTCCATGGGTATAAGGTGTACCACTAGAGGCTGGGTCGAATAGTGGGCACACAGTTGGCAGTGTGTTTAACATGAAGCGGAGTAAGTATCTATCTATCATTTGTTGTGGGATCACATGAAATAAGCTCTATCTTACTCTTGATTTATCGCATTTATCTTGTGACCTCAATTGTGCGATAAAGTCTTTAATACTTTGTTGTATTAGGTACCAAAAATTAAGGTTAAGGAAAGTACAGGATTATTCCACCGTACCTACATTTTTTTATAATAATCCATTAAACTATTTCAATAAATATACATATATAACGACGATGTCACTTATCATTATTATTTCTAAAATAAAATAAATAGTTCTAAAATAAAAATATTCTTTAAGTATAATAATATTTCTGAAATATTCATTTTTTTAAATCCCCTTTCCAATTGAGGTTGCAAACTAGTGGTGCTAAAAGTACTAGGGTTACTAGGCGTGCATAAGTTTGGTAAAGTCCGCAGACTGGCTTGGTGGTTGGCGGCATCAACGACGTGTGTAACATTACAGAGTATTGGTGTAAGTGCGCACTGCTTTGGTGAAATGTTAATGCGTTCAGAGATCCGGTGAGTTGTTCATCTTGTTCTTAATAATTACATACTTAAGACTGCTGTGGGTATCCGGCGAAATTTACGGATATTCGGCCTCAGTAAGCCGAATATTCGGCGTTTGGTCCTTGATTCGTTTGGGTTACTGGTTTATTGTGTTGAAGAACTATCTTATTTAAAAAAAAAATATTGTTCGACAGATATCCACAGCAAATCTAACATACATAAACTGTGTACGTCCCTATCCGTATCGTATGACGTCACAAGGCACAAAATGCTTAGCTTTACCTCTCCGAATTTATAATTCGTTCTATAATCGCTAAGCATTTTAGAATTAACTTAGTATCACAATAATATACATGTATGGGACTTTCATATTAGGCGTATAAGTGGGTAAAATTTATTGGGATGAAATATAATATTGGTACGTATATATTTATGCGACGTGAAGAAATAATTCTTGTATGTTTCACTACACATAACATTTACAGTTTTATTTACTTTCTGCACGTCGTCAGTACTGCACAATGAATTTAAACAAACCTAAACCTTGTATATCATTCAAGTACCAAGAAGTAGGCATATCATACAGTGTGACTAACAAATGCATGACTTATATATGAACAAGCAACAAAATATTTCTGATTTATTCTACCATCTTGTTTTGAACGAGAATCTTCGCAATTTGTAGATGAATATGATGTAGGTATTTGATATCATTCACAGATGGCTGGTGGAGTGTCGATTATATGACGTCATGTTACTAAGCTTTTTGCCCACTGTATTGCTACGACAACATTGACCTAATTTAGACTTATTATTTTTATTTTTAAAATAGAATGTCTCATAATGACTCAAGTTGTTTTGTATCATTGCAGTGAGCAAACAGCTTAATGAGCTTGGAAAGTAATCGTCGGGGTATGTGTGGCTTAAGTATCTTTAAAACAATTACAGATGGCTCCACAGTCCCAACTCTTTAAAATAATATGTTTTTTGTAGTCCCAATGAAACTAGAACTTTGGCCTACTAGATACGGTTGGCAACAAAAGTCGATTAACACTTCAGTTTTTTTAATCTTAATTTTTGTGCAAAACATCCGTACCTACTAATTTACATGAAATGAAGAACATCAATGTAGGTATCTAATCATTCTGAGGCAATTTAGATGGTATGTAAAACTTTTAGAGTTAATCGACTTTTGTGTCCCTCTTTTTATCCTATTTGTTCCAGATATACGTAAAGCCGCTCATGCCCATACTTTCGACACTGACCTTCCACACGTCACCCGCACGACTCTAACGCCATATTTATATGTATGACAGGTCCTCTGACGTACTACTACCCCGCAATGGGCCCCACGCTGCCACCCCCACCGCTGGTCTACTGGGGCTACCCCACGCCACCAGTGTCCCCAGCGCATTACTACCACCCCCCGCATCACCCCCAAACTATGGTGAGTTACAACGTAAACCGAGGACCAATGCACGAAATGGGGGCCATAATAAATACAAGGAACGGGCATGGGAAATAAAATAACCTGGGTCTTCGCCTCCCCCCCAAAACACATGTAGAGGAAAAGCTTGTTAATTTATTATTTAGGTACATACAGTGTAACCTGTAAACAAAGACAGAATTAAACTAATTTTACCTGTTTACAGTTAGTCTTGGTCATAATTTTTTCTTTTTTTTTAACTTGGCTCGTAATAATTTCAGATACCTGAGGTGGTGTCAGTGGGGGGAGGGTCGCCGATTCCCATCCCGCCTCCAGCCGCGTGCCCCGACTGGCCAATATTCATGGTCAACTAACACGGACCTACACCCTACACAACGAAGAACGCTGCTCACGGCAAATATAAAATTTAATATATTTTATAAAATTAGAGAGAAATATTTGGAATTTAGTCTATTTTTATTATATGAATGAGTTTCGCTTGTATAGCGTTAGCCCTTTAGATAATCATTTCAGTGCTCCATTAATTTTTCGGATTCATATTCTATGAGAATAAAAATACACATTTTACAAAATCTGAAATGCGTCCTGTTCTCCTAATTTTGCTCTCTGCATTAGGTACTTAATTTACCTATACACTTAATATATTATTAAAAAACAATTGAAACTCTTTCATACCATATTGTACAAACAAATTATTTCGAATACATTTTAATACTTTTGAAATTCCTAACATCACTTGTCAAAAACAAATGAAATAGCTCAAATTTTTTCTCGAGTGATATGTCTACAATAATCTATGTGGAAGTATATTTTATCTAGATTATATAAATATTTTCTATTTACACATGCACACATAATATAAAATTTGTTGCAATTATGTTAACGATCTACTTTATTTGTTGATCTTTCAGATATTTTAGCGAATCTTATTTAATTTACAAAAAGATATTGAATTATATTTTTACGTTTTTAGTACTTATAATTAGTAAAAGATATAAGATTAAGTAAGTTATGTTATAATATACGAAAAAAAAACAATGCTTTACTTGAGGGCATTCGTAAAAAAAAACACTATAAAAAGGCCAAAATCACACTAGAAAAGTTCCTCTTCATAGCTACAAGATCTATCAGATATTTATTGCTTATCTCATAAATACAGAAGACAAACACAAGCAGAAAATAATCTCCATTTAAAAAAATGAGGGTAAAACACCTACCTAATTACTGACTGTCACTCTGATGCTTAAAAATCTCGACATTTTTTTTTATGATGAAGATGTATCTTGTGCTCGTGAAGATGTATCTCGTGCTTCACTTTATGAGTTATTTTGAATTTTAAAATTATTTTAAGTAATTAATACAAAGTTTTTTTAGAACAGATGTATTTAATGAAATTATAGCCTACATTTTCTTCTTTGTAGCAATAATACCTTACAACTCCTAAATATTTTACGACATTTTAAAAATGTATCATATTTGAAAAATCAGTATTTAAAATTATTTAAAGACAAATTTGCCGTTTAAAAATAAAGATTTCATTTTTTTCTGCTTGTATTTGGTTACTGTGTCGACCTCGACAACGAATGCATGTACCACAGTGATATAAAGGTGCTGTTACGTTATATTTGTAGAAATTAAACCAAATATATGTTATTGAGTTTATGTTTACTTAGATTAAGTCGACGCTCAATTAGTAGTAGTAATTATAGTAGTTACTCGAAACCAGAAATATGCCATAATTTTTAAGAATAACCCTTATTTCTACAGCCTTTTGAGTAGTGTTGAGTAGGACATACAAGAGGCGGTACATTTGTCCCGTACATGACGTCAAAATGTAAGAGCGGCTCGGCATTTTATATTGTACTACTTCAAATTTTATGTCGCGGCAGTCGCGAGGTCGCATTACTTACTCTCCATCTACGTCAAACTGTAGGATGAGGACAGAGACGGAGCGAGACGCATGCTACAAATTACGTCATTCTACACTGAACATGACTGCGTTTCGAGTCTCGGGCGAAAGGGAAATATGTTGAGATTGACATGACTACTTATCGTGCGGCGCCTATTGAAGCGACAGTTTAAAGTCGTGACCAGTCTAAAAGCTTTTTATTTGATGCTTTATTTCTAAAACTAATTAATTTTAAACGGCTTTGTATTGTTGTCACTTCTGTGCCTTCGGAGCGTACTTCTAGCAAAGCGAACCAGGGTCCTTACAAAAAGAAGGAACCGGCTCAGTGGCAACAAGTCGCGCAAATATTACTTTTACATTGTAATTTTATTAATTACCTTTTTATTATATTATTTAAATTATGTTTCATAATTATTTACTTAATTATAAACAATATTTACTATGATAATCGTTTCATATTACTTTGCGATACTTGATACCTACTTATAAATACATTTTCAATCAGAGTTCAGACTGTCATTGACGTCATTGTACTGTTTGAAGCTACCAGTACAAATGTCCAAATGTAGTACAAATGTCACATTTGTACTGGTAACTTCAAACGTATCACAGAGCTTCAGTGCGCGTCGCCCAAGTTCCAATCCTCATTGGCCTCGCCTCATTTGAAGTAGGACATTGTACCGGCTCAGTACAAAAAAGAGGCTACTCTTACAAACTCTTTTTCATGTCGTGTCCTACCCAACACTACTTTTGAGCAGCTCTTGTTTTTGAAATAACTGTTTAACTGTGTTGGAAATGTTTGATAATTTGAAGTTATTATAAATGAGTTACTGTCTCGAAGTTATATAAATACGTATCTTATAAACTGAGCTGCTCATTTGTGCAATTCATTGCTCATTCACATAGATAGGTATATGTATTGTTTTGTGTCAGAGTGATCACTAACTTAAACATGAGTCAAGCCAAATTTGATTTAGCATTCTAAAAGCTTTTAGTTGTACACTAACATCATTTAGTTACTAATATAATATTTAACGTGTGAATGTCAAAGGCCAGTAGAGTTTAATTTTAATTTTAAATTTGGCTTGACGACATCACTAACTTGTCTCGATTTTATTTTTGTGCTCAATTTTTAAGTGATTGCTCAATGTTGCTGAGATATTGAACTTATGTTTAAGTTCAATCGTCTGGAAGTTCTTAATGTAGCTAATTTAGATAAATAATTGAATTGGCTTAAAGCAACGAGAGTAATTTTTTTATGGACAGACAATTACACGTCATGCATAATTATTAGGATTTTCCCTAAAACTATTAAAAGGATGTAAACAAACTTGAATCTATTTCTTTAAGGAATAGTGAAAAACACCAAACTGCTAAAAAAGTCATATAAAGTGCAGAGTATACGATATTAAAACATATTAAAAAAAAAACATCGTTTAAGGAACAGTATAAATTTAAAATTTTATTGACTTTGTTGTTAGCCCCGGAGCTTCTACAGGAAGTTACTGAAATTAGAATAAGAGAAGATTGAGCTTTAAGAAATTATATTTCAATTCAAATCAACCAACCAACTAACTTTGAAAACCCAGTTCTTTAGATTAATTTATAATATTTTTCATTTATAAAATAAAAAGTATTTTGCATAATCTTAAAATATAAGATTTGGGATTCTAATCAGTTATTTTTTAAATCTGCCAAATTGTAAATATGATTTCTTATTGATCATTCATAAAATATAAGTTACTATAATTCTATTAAGTTAACATATTATTGGCATAATAATACATTTTAGATGGTAAATTATCGTACCTACGAGTAGCGCACGAAATGAAACAACAAAATCATAATGTCTTCCAAGCTGTAAAATATTAATTTAAGTTGGTCACAAATTATTGTGATAAGTTATAGAGAATAACAAGTAAAGTGAATAATAAGTTAAATATTATGTATGTTACAAAATATTACACGTATAGTTTGTTGATAGATTTAATACAAAAATATTACTAAAGTGTTTTATAAAATTCAGGTGTTAGACTTTATACATTGTTATTGAAAAAGTAAAAATGTAGATAATATTTCAAAATTGTTTTGGTTCGAAAATTTAAAATTTTTATTCATAAAAATATATGTATTTTTATATGAAAGATAAAATCGGAAATATAAAGATATGTTTATATTTAAAATTGTTACATATATGGATTGTATATTTCGTCAAAACACCTGTATTATTAGATATTTTAACACAATCTCCATTAGTCTTAAGTGTTAACAATCATGTCCATGACACCACAATTTATAATATAATATATATTATTGTTAAATAAAATTTAAAAAGTAATTAAACTCTCCCAACCTTATCTTATTTGTATGAAAGTACAAGCGCTCCTAAGTTTTAAAGGTGACAATAAATATATTTTGTTTCAAAATGAAATAAAATTAACTGATAAAATTGAACCACTCTTAACGTGGGTATCGTGTTACCCAGTAACTGGGTTGTGGAAGTCAGATAGGTAGTTACTTCATGTAAAATACTGGTATCCAGCCGCATCTGGTTAGACTGGAAGCCAATTCCAACATAGTTCGGAAAAGCCTGGACAGATAAACAGACTTGTGATACCTACCCATGACGTCGGTGAAACTTCATTGTTAATTTCATTTGACCTTGTATAAACAATCATCATACAAATGTTAAATTAAATATATCCTTAGTACCTACTTATTAGATATCTTTTTCTTTTGTTGTGCCTAACAATAAAAAGGCAAAATAACAATAACTATGTATTAGTACTCAAAAGTTATTTTTTGGCATACGTTTTTTTAGCTCTGGTTTTCTTAGAAAGCGGTAAACGGTCACACAATATCGGCTGTCTAAATACAAAGCGTTTTTTGACACCTTAGCGTCAAATACTGGTGAAAATCACAGACAGATAGTTTTAGCCTGCGTTACTACAGACGTACGTATAATCACGGCGTGATTTTTCCGCACATTGGATCTTCAACGTACTGCTTAACGCCGTGAGTTGAAAATCGAACACTGTATTTTTTCATCTCAACGCTCGGTTCAACACCGGGAGTTGAAAATCCCCGATAAAAACCCCGCCGCGATTTTATTACGTCTGTGTGGACGTCGACATAAACCGCCGATATACCTAATACGACCGCCATCGCTCCTTGCAGGAAACCGAAGTTTAAGCCAGTCCTTAGTACAACATAGTATTCTTGCCGAATAATACGAATACAGGAGCTCTATGGTTTAATACTTTGTCAATCTAAAGATATTGTCTATGGTTAATTTACATTTTAGTTTACTATATCAACGAGTATACCTATAGGTATAGGTAGTTATTGTTTTAAACATTTAGAAACAAAAATTATAAAATGTTATGAAAGTAAATAATTTGTTTTCACGGTCAGAAAATATATTATACAATACAAGACGTGATGAGTATCGTTATTTAACTAAATTCAGATATCGATACCCAACAAGTCTGTGAAATTTTGCCAGCGTATTAAACTTGGCCCTAAAATATTGTGAAAAATAAATAAACAAAAATAATTATAATATCGGTTTTGATATTTTTAAATAAATGATTCAAAATCTAAACATGTTATAATATTATTAGTAATAGATAATATTATTTATTTTGTTACTTTTATACTTCACATTCATAATTTATCTCCGGTAACCCAGTGATATTCTTGTTCAAGTGATCTTGATTTAAATTGTTACCTTCTACGTTGTTCTTTATAGGTCTGTTATTAATAATTATTAAATAATAGTAGGTAGTAGCATTACATTTAGTAGTAGTCATTATTAGATGTGCAATTTTAGTAAATAGACATTTTTTATTCGATATTTAATGCCAAAATAACTGTTTGGTTTCATATCATACAAAGTAGTGAATTGTTCCGATAAATAAATAATTATAGACAAATTATAATGTGTTGTTTTATTTTTAGTAATATTTTAGTGATACCAGTATTACCAATTGCCTACCCCTGTTTTCTAAAAATATGTTTTTTTTTTGTAGCCGATTTAAGTAGGTAATTGCATATGATTAAATACAACATGTTAATTTAACCATCAGCAGTGGCGTAACTAGCGTAGGGCAGGCAGGGCACAGCTCTGGGCGCCTATCGTCAATTTTAAATAAAATAAAAAACATCAATAAACCATTTCATACTGTTACCTATATCTAAGTTATCTGAAGAGCTACTTGAATACATATATTGCGCAGTATGATGAAAGCGTATTTAAAAATTTGCCTATTTCTATTCAAATTCTCTTTTAAAATTGCAGCATTGCAAGCGATTTTTTAGCAAGTTGAAATTAATACATACCTTAGTTATTGAAGGCTATAATTGATCAAGAAAGGTTATGCGACCTAGCTTTGCTCAATGTAGACCGAGAAGATAATTTACGAAGGGGCGCAAATGTGACGCGTGCCCTAGGCGCCAGTTTCTATTAGTACGCCCCTGCAGATAGGCAGTCACTCCAGGTAAAATATTGGTACTCAGCTGCATTCGCTTAGACGGAAGCCTACCCTGGAAAAGGCTAGGCAGATGATGATTTATTAATGACTAGCTGTGCCCGCGACTTCGTTCGCGTGGATGACGAAACTTATCAATGAGTTTTTTGTGTAAAGTGCTATTTGTGTAGAACGTTATCTATCGAGCATACCGGCATTAAATGATATCTTTGCCCGCGGCATCGCTCGCGTTCTGTAAGTTTTTTGTAGTAGATTTCTACTTTGGTACCTGTTTAGCGGGATAACCGATAGCGAAGCTGACGTTCATTGCAACGAATGCTCACAAAGATAATGATAACGACAGATAGTCACCGTACGCGGTACGACATCAATTGAGAGCTTCAGCATACACGACATTGTCAGTGAGCCCGTCCGGAATATGAACATAAAGGTTCCTTGGACTGCTCACACGGGAAAGAGCGACGTAAAGCTGACCATGAAAAACAACTCACGCTAAGATCTACGCCAGCAACGCCTAGAGTCTGACCTTGTTTGTACTCTCTTAAACTGAAATGGGAAATTGTTCAGAATCAAAGGAATTCTAGGAATCAAAACACTTTCCCCGGCACCACAACCGGTTAAAATTTCTGCCTCAATTATGTTAGGTTGTAGATTTATGACCTTTAATCGAGTACCATTGCACAGTTTAGGAGGACTTAAATTACGAAGAAGAATTATAGGAACACCGTAATAAGAACGAACGCTCGCCACTCGAAACGTCCGTTCAAATCAAAGTTCAAAAAATGTATGATCCGCGCGTTTCTTTTTTTTTTGGGTATGGCACCTCGCAGTTGACCTTGAGAGGCCGTGACTGCTTAACCGGGCTTTCCTGTGGGGACTATTAGCTTTTAGACTAAGAGCCTCCAGCCAGGGCTTACAAAACTACGCTTAAAAACTACAGCAACCGCTCGCTGAGGGCACCCTCTGCGGAGTACGCGCCTCGGCTCAGGGCTTCACTATTTTCGGGAGGACAGCAAGTGGGGACAGGCTGGATCAAACAATTTCATTATTATTAGATCATGGGGATTTTAACTCTACTCGTTCAGCTTCGGCGCGGGCTGGCACTTCTGCGGGCAAAGGATGGTTGGGGGGCATTTCGTTTACTCGGGGTCTTCGCGGGGCGCGAGGACCTCGGCGGCGAGGTCGGAAGGACGGTCTGTGTTTGTGTGCTGTACTGGTGGCCCTACTGCTTTCTTGGAGGAGAGTGATGGGGTCATCAGGGTCGGAAAGGACATGTCTCGGCCGGCGGAGTCTACTGATTTTACTGGGGACATAACTAGCGGCCTTCGCAATCAGTGGATTGCGGTGTTGCGCGGCGGAATCAAAGAAACGCTTTGAAATGCGTTTAAGAAACTGAGCTATAGTGGGGATTCTAAGGTCGAGATGGAGGATCTCGTTCCTAACGCACCATGGGGTGCCTGTAACTTGGCGAAGGAAACGGTTTTGGAGGGTCTGCATCCTATGGATGTATCGGGGCTTATGATGCACGCGTTTTTTTTTTTTTTTTTTGGGTATGGCATCTCGCAGTTGACCTTGAGAGGCCGTGACTGCTTAACCGGGCTTTCCTGCGGTGACTTTTAGTTTTTAGGCTAAGAGCCTCCAGCCAGGGCTTACAAACTAAAATTAAAAACCTACAGCAACTGCGCACTGAGGGCACCCCCTGCGGGGTACGAGCCTCGGCTCAGGGAGTCACTTTCAGGGAGGGCAGCAAGTGGGGACAGGCTGGATCAATAATTTCTTTATTATTAATCATGGGGATTTTAACTCTACTTGCTCAGCTTCGGCGCGGGCTGGCACTTCTGCGGGCAAGGGACGGTTGGGGGGCAAGGGACGGTTGGGGGGATGCACGCGCTCAGACTCCGTCCTTATATACGGTAGCGATTCGTGGCGGCCGCGCGCCACGCGTGTGCTGCGAACGGTGCAAGCCAAATTCAACCTTCAGCACTACATTTACAGCATAACTTAGGGGCGCTGCACACGGCTAAGATACTATAATATTTTATCTTAAGATACAATATCGCTCGCCATACAATTTCATCTTAACATACGAAAATATGAAATATTATTTATTATCTTCGTCGTGTGTGATAGTCCATTGAATTGTGTGGCGAGCGATATTGTATCTTAAGATAAAATATTATACTATCTTAGCCGTGTGCAGCTCCCCCACTGCGGGTGACGTAACCCACGACAAACTTATTATTTGCGGTTGGTACAGTAATCGGGTCTAGAGATCGAACCGCAAAATTAAGTTTGTTTTTTTATTATATATACTTTTCCGGGATAAAAAGTACCCAGTGTGGTGTCCAGAACAATTATACCAAGTTTCATCGTAATCGAACCGGTAGTTTTTGCGTGATGCCTGAACAAACAGACAGACAGACAGACAAAAAATTTTTTAATCACATTTTTGGGTTCGGTGTCGGTCTAGTATCACTTCCTGCCATTTATTTTTTTGATATTTTCAATAATAATAATAATAATGATTTATTTCTCACCACAATATAGGTACATTAGAGAGGTATCAATACAAATACGTAACAGCAATAATTATATTGTGGGGTACTGGTGCCCAAACTAGACGTGAGGTCTGTATTTCAGGATACCAGGACTCCTCCCCTTGGGCAGTGCTTACATTTTAATGTTATGTACAATAATTAGGGCGGTAAGAATTTACAAATCATTGGCATAAAATATTAAAAATAAAAACGAAAGTATTTTTAGTTATTGGTGTTTGGTGTTAGTATGTTTAGTAGGTATTTGTGAGTGAGTAAGGTGTAAGTGTCGGTGTATGTGTTGGGGGGGGGGGAATAGAATTTGTTAAATTGGCTATTTTGGGACAACAAATAGTTTTTCTGTTACTACATAGTTTAACTCCCGAAGCCAACTGCTTAGTTTAATTTTGCATTTGGTTTTGGGGAGGTTATAAATTGGGAATACCTATCCTGTTTATTTTGTTATAAAGAAAGCAACCAAGGTAGCAAAAGAATCGTTGTGAGGAAACGGTAGAGAGCCGGATGTTATGGCGGACTATGGGGTCGAATCGTCTACTTCTGTGGGAGAGTGAGCGGTTGAATGTAGTGAGGCCATGCTGTTTTATAACCGTTTGCAATATGAACAGCTGACGAACAGTTAACACCTTTGCTTCCCCATATAGCACAGCTGTTGGATATCGGAAAGGTCGGAACAAAGAAACTTTCAGAATGGCTCTCTGCGCTCGTTCAAGCTCTAACATACAACTTTTAGTAGCACCACACCAGGACGTTAAGCAGTAGGTTAGTAAGAACAGGGCGAGAGCTAAGTAAACCGATTTCCTTAGCTTCTCGTCTGCCACGTGTCTTAGGGTCTTGAAGACATATATAAGTTTACGTAACCTACTGCTAAGAGTATTGATATGGTTTTTGAAGCTTAGGGTGCTATCTATTATTATTATCACCCCTTGGTACTTTGCACTGTCTGTTTTCTGAATGCGGGTAGCGCAGGTGCAATTATTTATATTTTGTTTGGAACATGTGTGGGCTATTATAGAATACAGCGAGTTCATGTGTGTGGTTGACACATTATTTTTCAAAAAGAAGGGCATTTAAACGGTTTTTTCCGCATTTAGAGTAAGAACATTATTACGCAACCACTCCGTCACAACTTCAAAACCCGACTGAGCTTGCGTGTACACATCGTGCCAAGTACTGGCGCTGAAGAGAAGAACAGTATCGTCCGCGAAGGTTATAATTTTACCTTTGTGAATAGTGAGCATACCCAGCTCATTAATATATATAAGGAAGAGTGTCGGGGCGATTACGCTGCCCTGTGGCACGCCGTAGGTGACAGTGCGTTCGTCGCTGACGGCATCCTCTATCTTAACGCATTGGGTACGCTCACTCAGGTAGTCCTTAAAGAGTTTGAGCTGAACATCCCTGACTCCTATGCTTTCCATCTTACGAAGGAGAGTAGGGACAGACACCGCGTCAAAAGCTTTGGGGAGATTTAAGTAAATGCCTAATACTTTCTGTCCATCATCCAAGTTTGTGATGATATAATTGGTTAGATCATGAACTGCATGATCATGCTGATCATGTACAGAATTTTCACTTCTACAGATTTATTATACGTATAGATATAGATGGTGAATGTGCTAATATAGTCAGTGAAATATTTTTTCTGATGACGATTTGAGAATGGGAATCTATACCTGACCAGCAGGGATAGTATTTTTATAATTCAGGTAGGCAATAGGCTCGACCATGGGCCCCGGTAAGCTTAGTTTCAGGTGGGTGCATCTTCAACTCCACGAAGCCAGCTCGATCATTTTTGGTGTTCGTTACCCTGGAGAAAAATGTTGTGCTTTAGAGAGGTGACACTATAACAAATAATTAGTGTATCATGAGGAGTAATTTGTTTACTAATAGCAAAATTTGTTTGAATTGTAGTTTTGAAGTTATTTGAGAAAAAGCGATTTTGCTGGAGTAACAGTTTCAAAAGTTACCCTGGCAAAATCATTTTCAAAAATTCGTTTCAGCCCGGTACTAAATACATTCCAAATAGCTTTTGTTGCCTAGTAAATGTTTGTAAATAGCAAAATTTGTGTGTGTTATGGTTCACCAGTTATTTAAGGTTTTGCTGCGGTAACGTTTTGAGTTTTCCCAGATCTCGAAAACGGCTCAACGAAGAAGTCTGACAAATATACCCATAAGATACCTTAATTTGTTTAAGTTTGTTTAAACATTAGTTTTTGATTTGCTTGACGTAAACCAATGTAATTAAATGGTTTCAAAAATCAGAAAAAACTGATTTGCAAGTAAACCAATACACTTATAACCAAATAAACAGCTGTAAAAAATACCTGTGGTAGACGCTTATAACGTCAGGAATTTTAGATTTTGTAACTTTAGACGGTATGAACATAAAAACAAATATGATTAATTTTTCTCTGGTCGTACTTTAGCGATCGGATACTCAGTTCCCATAACATTAAGAAACATGTCATACCTACTTTAAACAAATTAAAATGATACATGAACATTCGTTCATGTTCATTTCAGCTCTCAATTACGGCTTTAATGAAAGTTATATCAAAAACAAGAATATATCAGCAATTCTGTAATAAGCCGACCAAATTGAAAAGCCGCCTTTTCAATTTTGGTTCCGGGTGGAACCGAATTGTTTAAACTTGATTTTGCCAGGGTAACGTTTGAAACCAGCAAAATCCCTTTTTCTCAAATAACTTCCAAATTTTGCTATTAGTAAACAAATTGCTCCTCATGATACACTAATTATTTGTTATAGTCTCACCTGTACCTACCTAAAGCATAACATTTTGTCAGGGTAACGCACGCCATTTTTGTTACACTCCTCTTATGTTACACAATTAATAGTGCGCGTTACTCCGGCAGGAAAGTGACTCCTAGAGTGATGTGAGTGGAACGTATAATTAGTGCGTAATCTGCCGTAAATTTGCGCCAAATTAAAAATTTGTGCGCTTTGTTGTTTTGGAAAAAAAACGGAAAAACCTATTCCTGCTGGAGTGACATTGTTCCAGAAGGAAAATTCTAAACGAATGATCGGAGAGAGAAATATTGTGCATGGGTAGAGAGCTTATATTTGTGCAAAAATGTGCGCCGAAAATAAAAAAAATTGTGCGTCTTCAGGTTTTCGAATCCCTTCCTGCTGGACTAACGTTTCGCAGAATCGTGTATCTTTAAAACCATTGTACGTACGCCCGTAGAATAAAAATACACGAGAAGCTCTTAATTTGTGCGTATTTGTGACAGTATTAAATGCACGTTGTAAAGGGAATCTTGGTTTGAGCCGGTTTCTTGTATTTTGCCGTCAAAGTTATGACACCGTCGTTTTGAATTTTAGCATTATTTAATAGCGCATGCATGTACACTTTTGAAACTTTTTATCGTTTTTATAAGCATCAAGAAGGACTGAATATAGTTTTCAGCGAGCTTATACGTTTTCTCATTTAGGCGCTACGATATTTTTCGGATTTTCAAAAATGGGCGATAACTTGAAAATTATTAATAAGTATTTTCTTAAATCTAATTCTGTCACAAATACGCACAAAGCTCGTGTAGTTTTATTCTACGGGCGCACATACAATGGTTTTAGAGATAGGTACGTGATTCTACAAAACGTTACTCCGGCAGGAAGTGCAATAACTCGAAAATCTGAAGACGCACTAATTATTTTTTTCGGCGGACATTTTTACACAAATGTAAGTTCTCTGGCCATGCACAATATTCGTTTACTCGATCATTCGTTTAGAATTTTCCTGCTGGAACAACGTTACTCCAGCAGGAATCGTTTTTTTTTCCAAAACAACAAAGCGCACAAATTTTTAATTTGGCGCACATTTACAGCAGTTTACGCACTAATTATACGTTCCACTCACATCCCTCTAGGAGTCACTTTCTTTAGTAACGCACACCAATTAACACGATTGATAGGTCTACTCAAATTTGTGTAGTTAATTTCTCAAAAAAACATTCCAGACACTAATCTGCATGGTCCTCAATTACCTGAATAAGATCATGGCTGGACAGTAAGAGACTGTGGTCTCTTGAGTTTGTTTCGGCCTTTCTTCTCGGACTATTGACGTGTAAAAGTTTGTACAACGCTACCTAAAGAAATAAAACCTATTTTCATTTTATGATTATGTCAGTCGATCTTAAATGTATTTTTCATGTAGCTGCGCAAGAATTTGTGTTCAGCGGGGTAGTAGCGTAACCAGGTGCGGTCCGAGAGGAGTCCTAGGGGTCATGACCCCCCAAAGCGTAAACGTTAAGTTTAAAATAGTAATTTTTCGAAAATGTAATACATTTTCTTATCATTAGGTATGTAGGTAGTGTTGGGTGTAATGCCCAACAGTGAAAATGTTATGTAGGTAAACTTGTAAGGTATGTTATGTTATGTAAATGAGTAGACGAATGATTCCCTTGATGGATTTATTGCAACTGAATATATTTGCACAATTGTTACACTTAAATGCTATGTTGGAGGAATGCACAGCTGAACAACATTGATGTGCGTGATGAGTGCGACCTACAAACTGTCACAAAGGTCCATGTACAGCAAAGCTCGTACAGGTAGTCTTTGTCTGTGACCCCGCAGTCTGGCTGCGACCGCGCCTGAGCGTAACACTCATTAGGAACCCATTCATTCAACATTCATTGCGTTATTTACATAGTTGAGCAGACAAATTTTTCGAACATATGAAGCAGGGTATTGCAAACCCTTCAAAATGATTCAGATTCTGATTGATAGTGTTACGCAATTGGACTGCTGTTTTTTTTTTAATATCTTGTGTTGCGGCAGTTAACAAATCACGGCGGGATTTTTCGCGCACTAGATAATCAACGCTGCTTAGCGCAGAGGGTTGAAAGTCGAATACAGTGCATCTCAGCGCGTCAAAAATACACACTCGTTTGATTTTCACCTCTCGGCGCTAAGCGGTACGTTTTATTACGTCCGTGTGGAAGTCGACCAAATGGCCAAGGGTTATAAAATAAAACAAATAAAATACATTTCGTTTCAATTTATATCAGTTACGTCACCACAAATAGTTATGACACAATATTACAGGATGGAAACCTTAATTTACAATATAATCTAACAAATTCAGTTATGTTAATCGGAAAGCTATGACTATCGAAATTGGACGTAGGAGTCGCCATTATTGTAAAAAAAACAGCTAGAGTAATAAAAGTACCGTAGGTATATAAATACTCAGTCACTAAAATTAAATTAGTTCAGTTTATACTAATAATAAAAAATATTAAGTATGTTATTAAACATTTCGAGCCTATTAAGGTGAGTCATGATCGCAGTTGGCTTCAGTACAAAAAATAATAATAAAAATCTTAGTAAATATCATAAATATAAATCAAATCCTAATCCAATTTCGACAAGTGACTAGTGCAATTTTTGATACAGCATTTGATCACTTTAAACGAAAACTTCAATTTGTACAATAGCGCCGTCTGGTGACAGTAATGGGAAATACAATAATCCCATACAAACGATTAAGAATTTTTTAGCGCACTGGCTTTTCAGCGTCGACAGTTGAAAATCGGAGTGTTTTTTCAACGCGCTTATTTGCTTTGTTGGGTTCTCAATGTTCGGCTTAACACCGAGATTTGAAAAACCATTGCGTGATAAAATGCCACCGTGATGAAAGTAGACTTACTGTGTGACCATTCACCGCATTCTTAGGAAGTTTAAGTGAACGTTAAAGCGATCGAATAGGTATAAAAACTCGTACTAGGCGCTGGAGCGATCCCAAATTTTTATTGGAAAGAACAGGCAATGAGGCATCTGTCACGATCGAGTGTGACCGTCTGCCACACAGTACTAGCGATTACAAAGTGAGCTATTTTTGATTACCCACCTCACACTTAAAGTAAGCAAGTAAGCATTCACAGCTCTTCATCGTACGCATCAGACGAATCGTATCAAACGTACCAACGACCTATTAGGTAGGCCAGGTACGCACAGACCTGAAAATCCAACAAACCGTTTTCTTGACGCGTTTTGTTGGATTTAATATTCTCGGCGCTTGAAAACCAAGTGCGCAAAAAAAAAATCGTTTGATACGATCCGCCCAATAAATCCGTACGATACGGAGCTGTGGACGCTTACTTTAAAGATGCTCTTGTGAAGACGACCGCAAGCGTAAACCGCAACAGAAAACGGTAACAGGCGGCAATGTGCCATATACTGAGGCGTTTTCAAAGAGTTACATAAAAACCAGTCGTTTCACTGCGGTCTGCCATACATGGGCAAGTTGCGCTACTGTCGCACTTGCCCCGCGCCAGGTCTACATACACATACAATCCTTGTATTGACTGGCACCGTAATGTACCGCGTGTCTTTAAGGGCCATGCGCACAACTGCCTGCCGCGCCCCCTATTGGGGACATAGTGACTACCCAGAGGCAGTCTATCATTGGTATTGGGCGACGTTGCCACTACGGTTGACAGTTGCCATCGTCTTCAGCAGAGCACCCGACGTTTAGTCGGTGTGTACATCGGCTGCCCGATCGAAGATTCATTCAAGCTGGCAGGAATAAAAAATCTTGTTCGTTACATTAAAGCAAAAATTCGGTACTTGCGCTAAGTTACTAACCTTAAAAAATTAAAAGCATATTTTTTTTATTAAAAAATCCTTGTAAACCCACACTTATCCCCATCACAACCTCCTAATCTGATCACAGCTTTACTTACGACAATTTTTACTTTACTCTAACTTTAATTTTTACCAGACATACGAGGTTTATCCGTCAACTAGGAGCCGTTTGCATTTACATGCAAATCATCGTTTAGAATGTTATAACCTTGGATAAAAATCCGCCGAATTTGTCGGCGGAACAAAATCCTGGCATTTTTATCGAACCAGTTTTCTTTGTCAACGTGAAAAACGTTGAAAGGAATCATGAGCTCAATTTTAGTTCACAATATTCGCTAACTGGTTTGGAAAAAAATCAACCTGTTTACAACCAAAAATCTTGAAGTCTGGACGAAAATACATTGATCTTTGAGGATACGGAGGTAACTAGGATTACCCAAAGACTTTCGGCCGAAAATGTATGGGTACTTCGAAATATTTTTCCAAAGTTGTTTCTTCATCTTTCTATGGCAACTGATGTCGACCAGCTTCATATGGTGATGGCAGCATTTTCCACAGTAATCCGAATTTCTTTTAATGTATTAATAAAACGAAAAGAAAAAATCTTGTAAAAAAAACTTTGTCAAAATTTTTACGCTACATAAACTTAAAATAAAATTGTTTGTAAACAATTTGTGCGATATTTTTTAATTGTACGTGAATTTAGTTAAACCACGTATATCTGGTAAAATTCCTCACACATTTAAACATAAATCCATTAGTTAGTACATAAGGGATGGGCACTTAGGCTGACAAATATAGCGCGAATTTTTACTTCATTCAAGCGAAGTACAGTAGCGTTTCATACGAAAATGAATCTAATCTGTATTCATTTAAAGTTCATATTCATATGAACAATTTCATCACAGTCGTTTATAGGAATATACACAATAACGTACATACAAATAAGCTTCATTTTTGTATACAACGCAAACGTACTTAGATTAAGTAAAGACAAAGTTCCCTCTATAAATTTCAGACCGAGATCGAAAAACGTCACTTAGGACGTGCTTTAGCTTAGACATGACCCCGTCTCTATCTAACACTTGTAGTAAGACAAGTGTGTGAAAGAGGCAGGTATAACGCTTAGCCAAATTACGAATTAAGTAATGTTTTTAGATCTCAGTCTGCGCTTCAATTTGTGTGAGACTTCATACTAACTTTAATAAAATCTTACGTCTTCCCAAATCGTTTGTCCAGTGTACTCACACAAACAAATTGCCCAATAACATTATATGTAGATATGACAAATGAATTCCACGACTATCAAAATTGGAATGCTTGTGGATATTGCCAATCATGTGTTACATAAAGTTCGGGGTTAGTACAAAAATAAAAGTGATTCGTTACGATTCGTGATTGAGTGATAATGTCGCCACAATATTTGGAATCATTTTTGATGATTTTTCAATCTTCGCTAATTTGCTATGTGTAGAAAAAGAACTTTGCAACTGCTGTTTTTGTTTTCAGTAATTCCATCAGCCTATAATGTTCCCACTGCTGGGACTCGGGCCTCGTCTCGGTGAGAGGGAGTGGGCCGTAATCTACGACGCGGGTCCAGTGCGGGTTGGTAGATGTCTTCGAATTTATGGTTCTAGGACATGCCGGCTTCCTCACGATATTTTCCTTCAACGTTTTCAGTAATTGCGAAGGGCAAATGAAAGGATTGTTAAAACGGAGACGAGCGTGTTTCAGGAAGCGGCTGTGACGCACTATTCGCGCCAGTATCAAAACCTCCAAACAAGTTGGTTGAGATTGCCGGACCATGTCGTCACGCGTCCAGCGTGGGATCGCTTCGGTTTAGCCAGAGCTTTACGTCAACAATACAAGGTGTAATTTTAATCACCGTTAACTTCATAAGGGGTCATTGTACTCATCATTATGAACAACTTTTACTATGGGCCCAAACCTGAAATCGCGAAAATAAAATCAGCTGTTCCCCCTACATTTATGTTCGCATAACTCGTCAAAATGTAAGGAACAGCTGAATTTATTTTCGCGATTTCAGGTTTGGTCCCATAGTAAAAGTTTATTTATTTATTTATTTATATATACTTTATTGTACACCACAAAAAATACACAACAAAAAACAAAGTACACTACAAAATATACAATGGGCGGCCTTATCGCCTTAAAGTTGTTCATAATGATGAGTACAATGACCCCTTATGAGGTTAACGGTGATTAAAATTACACCTGTATAATCTACAGTCAGCAAGAATTAAATATGTAAGAAATAAAACATAATTTTTTGTTCGGGGCTAGTAGTTACCTGCATAATAGCTTTTTTAAAATATGACACATGCAAATAAACTTTATCAAAGTGTTGACTACTCAGCACAGTTACAACACAAGTTAAAAGTCTTGTATTCCTTGACCACGGCTGCAAAAAGGAATTTGTATCATTATTGACGACTACCACTCAATCTTAAATCGTAACTAAAAAGCAGAAGTTCTAAGGATACGATGCGCTCGACTATACTTAAACTGTACAATATTAAGTTTAATTAAGTATTTATTGTGTCAATGAGCAGACAGCTCAGACAGTTACAAGCAACACTACTTAGAGAATCTTCTCACTGTGTTGTGACGATACATCAAAATCTTCTTATATACGAACGTATCAACATTTGTCTGTATCTCTATCTCTTTCTGCCACTTATGTCCGTTTATTATTACTACATTACTAACATTAGGCGACGCCTAAATGGTGATGTTGAATTTTCAACTTTCGGCGCTGAACCAACAATCCAACAGCTCACTTTTATTTAAGTGTCTCTTATTGTCAGTGAAAACGGGCATTAGAGGCGTTATTCGCTAGAGCGAAAAGTCCACTCGCAAGCATCCCGCACTCTTCACAATCACCGTTTTTGCGATTAGCCTTCTCGCTCTAGAAAATAGCACTTTCTAAGTTTCAGTAAGGGACTTACACTACAAGAATAGTATTGTAAGTGCAACAAAATACCGATGCAAACTCACAAATATGCGAGAATGGTATCCACGTTAACCTACGCAAATTTTAAAACTATCGTGCCCATAGAACTCCGGCCATATCTTTTGTCTAACAATGTCACACATTGCGTTAACCGTAGTTTTACCTTAAACATACATGATACACACGAATGTACTTATATTTTAACAGATTTCCGAGACCTGGTACCGTTTGGTACCACGGCACACTAAATGCAGACAGTGATCGAAGCACAGTGAAACTAGTGTCAAATGAGAGTTGTGAACAATTGATTTATTAACTCATATATATTTTTACCACTAGCTTACAACAATACGGCAGAGGAATCTTAGCCGGTGTGAACATAGGCTCTCCGAACTGTCGCGCATGTTCTCTCACTCACACACGCCTCATGTCACCGTTTGGTTCCAAAAAATGTTATTGCGCAGCATTCTGCGCAAAGTTCGGACCGGTCATATTCAGCGGCCTTATCGTGTAAGCGGTGAAGTGGTCGACAGTGATGATTACATTCATATACTATTTTACAATAATTGTAGCGTATAATAAAATCGTCTCCTTGGTAACACAAAAACGTATCTCGATTTTGTCCAATCTAAAACAAACGGATAGAACAGGTAAAAATCGCGCGACACAATACAATAATGAAAATATAATTACTACCTTTCAAAACTGTCGTCAAAAGCCAAATCAAAATGCCATCGACATACACGTGTCTTTGTGACCAAAAATTATAGAACCTGTTGTTTTGAGATAGATGGTATACTTAACTGAAAATTAATCAAAGTCGAGTTTCGTTTTTGGGGACAAACTCAAACTGCTTTTTCAATTTTTCACAACTCCCTTCTTCAGGCCAGCCAGACATCCGGAATTGCGGATTAAATTTTCGGAACGCACATAATTTCCCAAGTCCAGAAACAAGGATCTTAAGATCCGTCTCGGAATTCCGGATATCGAAAGTCAGTTACACGAAAAAACTACAAGAAATGGACACTCTCAAAGGTGAAAATCTATACACGAACAATTATTAGATTATTACGTATAATGACTCGATTCGCCCGCGATTTTACAGTTAACATTTACATACGATTTTAGTCTTTAATCTTATCATAATAAAAACCATAGTAGCTTAATTATAAGATGATACGAGACTGGAAAGTTTGATCGATTTGAATATGGGCTAGAGAATATGGAGGGTTGAAAAATTACGCATTTTTAATAAAGTTATTACATTAAAAATATTTATAAAGTCTGGAAGATTTGATTCGATGTCTCATTTAATTTACTTGACTCGTAAATCGGGAATGGCAGACTTGTTTTTGCCGTTTAAAAACCGACTTGTCAATTTCGAAATTATGTAAAAATAAAAATCGAAAATGTACAATATCAAAAATTGGGAAGGAAGAATAAAAGACGGCTCACAATCCGACTTTCTTTTAAAATAGCACAACCTAATCTTTTACAGGGTTTCCACCCTAGAAAAAAAATATAAAAAAATCACAAAGGATTATGTACAAAATATACCTAAATATGGACAATTCAGTAGTCATAAGAACCTACCTACCCTAAAATAGTATGGGACAAACTAAAAAATAGAAAAGCAATCGCTTTTATTGTTCACAGAAACAGTCGTTTTATTTTTGTTGTTTCAATACTAAACGTTGTTTATACTCATATAAGTGCTTTTATCCTCTAAAGCTCCCACAGTCACATAGGCCCTTTTTCACAAGCGAATTTACACCGTAAAGTCAACACGATAAAGATCGAAAAAGCAGGATGTTGGTCTCACGCGATTTTGATCCTCATTTGGTTAGCAATACCGTGTAAATTCCCTTATAAAAGAATTTATCTGTAAAATCATGCACCATGGCGCCACATAACTCCATTATCCGTCTGTAAATATGGCACATCAAGTTTTAGAGCTCAAAGTTTATGTCGGCTCTGAAAACGAAGTGTTCGTAATAAAATCGCGGCGGGGTTTTTCGCACACTGGATCTTCAACGCTCTGCTTAGCGCCGAGAGTTGATAATCCAACAGTACACAGTTCGATTTTCGATGCGCTGTTGAATTCTCAATGCTCGGTTCAACACTGAGTGAGAGTAGAAAATCCAGTATACGAACATATTCCGCTTCGATTTTATTACATCATTGTGATTGTCGACTTACAAATTGTCGTGTCAGCGGAGGGGAGGGGTGAAGTACTGCGCAGCGAGTGGCGCACTTCAGAGCCGCCATGTTTAAATCCGGCTGTAATAAAGTGCAGCTACGTAGAGCGCCGTCGCGTACCTACGACACAGCACCGACACGTCGGCTGCTGCTAGGGGCGGCAGTACCAACACTTTTGCATTCAAAACAAGCCTGTCAGTGTTTACTCGCACTAAGACACTATGGGCAGATTTACCCAATGATTTTTTCCCCTACTGCGAAAAAAGCCTCCTCTCTCTGAGAGGGAGTGGGCCGTTATACACCACGCGGGCCCAGTGTAGGTTGGTAGATGTCACATGTCACCCAATTTTTAGTTCAAGGACATGCCCGTTTCCTCACGTTGTTTTCTTTCACCGTTTTCAGAGCAATGGGGATGAAATAACTTACAAAACGTAAATCGACTGTCTGGGTTACAACTCGGTAAGTCGCGGCCGTTACCACTGCTCTCTCTCTCTAATAACGTATAGAGATTGGCGGTGTTCCGTGACAGAAGTACTGCGCTCAACGAACTTTCGGCACCACGAATTTAATTAGTAGGTACTGCCGTCTCTAGACACTACCGTAGCGGCGATACCGTTCTGTGCATATGGCCGTCTCTTTCTAAACCTCGATGTGCCACGTCAACTTCCGGTTTCCGCACGTAATTCATCAACCCTGCCTGAGTGTAAGAAGGTGAATAAATTAAAAAAATACTAAAGCAAGCACCGGTAGAGGTAGAAGGAGCGCTAACGCAGTGACTCAAGACACGATACGATGAAGAATTGTCGCGGGGGACGACGGCGCGAATATGTGTAAATAAAATCTCTTAGCAAAATATAAGCATGTAAATAAGTAATTTGCGCAATAGGACTTCGTGCATTATAATATTTAAATTGTTCCTGTTTACTTACTAGTAAAAATAATTAATAATCTTCATGATTGAGCCCCAAATGTAGAGCGTAAAGTCTGGCAACATTGTCAAAAAAAATATTTAAAAAATCTATGGTAGGCCTTCGTACAATTAAAAATAATATTGTACTCACTCACACATACATATTCCTCATGATAAAAAAATACTCCACTAAAAATAAAAATTGGTCACACCGCCGTCTCCCACGCAGAATCTCACTAAACTATGGCAACACTGTTTACAGTCCCACTAACTTACAGCAACACTATCTGATCACGTGCTTGTACCCTATAACCTGACTGCCGCTATAATTCGTTATCTCGTCTACCTAGCTATCTTCTCTCACGGCCTTTCTGTCTTACAATCTGAAAAGAGGGAAAATAAAATAGGTTAGTAAAATAAATTACAGGGTGTAAAAAGACACATCACGTAGCCTTGAAGGCTACGCTTTCTGCACATCAAATTAAGTAACATTGCACAAAACGAATTGCTGGGAACTTTATTGTTTATTAAAATGTGTTGTTTGCGGTAGTGCGCACTATAACGCACACAAAACATTATGTTTATATGGGTGCATGTAACGTTACAAGGATCAAAGGGTATTAAAAGTAGTGTTGTAACATTAAAAACATTTTTTACCGACTTCAAAAAGAAGGAAGTTATCAATTCGACATGTTTATTTATTTATATGTATTTATATTATTTTTTTATTTATGTTCGGGCATAACTCCGTCATATATAGACGGATTTGCAAAATTCTTTTTTTGTTCGAAAGGGGTTTATTCCGAAATGGTCCGATTTAATTTAATATGGATCTGATGATGCGTTTCGGAGACAGACAACGGGAATCTTCAAAAAATTACAGCAAATCAACCGCGATTGCTGCTATCACATAAATATGCATTGTTTTGACCCTAAGGATGATGAAATCTCAAATTGGTGTGGGGTAGGTACTATAACTAAAAAGTGAAAAACAAAAACTTTTTCCAAAAAAAAAAACAAGCAACTTCCAGAAACAAACTACAAAGTGAAAAATTTAATTTAATTTCGGAAGGCGACAATAGTACGTTATGATATAAGTGCGGTAAATTGAAAATTACGACCGAGGCGATATTGCTAGCCCGAACCGTAGGCGAGGGCAACAAGAAAGCAGAGGCTGTAATTATCAAAGCGCACGTATGTCATACGACGTTTTATAACATATTTGTGAGGAAATAAATAAAACTCGGACTTTCTAAAACGAATAAATCTTTAAACACTTACTAAAGCAGCTAGAAAAATTTGAACAATTTGTAAAATTGATTATTACTTGTTCACAAATTAGCGATGCGCGCGCATTACTACCGCCAGTATTACCAATAAAGTAAATTAATATGTTTTTTGTTTTTGTTACAGATAAATGGTTGTAATTTATTGTCAAAACTAATTAAATTAAATGTTTATTTTTTATATTTTATCTCTCAAAGTTCATTTTATTCATAAAATCTTAACCACATTTTTGGTGACATATAAACTCTTTGCTAACATTTAAAAAAGTACCGTTCGTTTTAGACGGATCATCAAGATGCTCCGTCTAAAACGCACGGTTTATCTTGATAAACCGTGCGTTTTACCTTATTAAAAAGACACTCGTACGTTTTACATTACAATAACGCACTAGTACGTAATGACATACATTACGATATTGAAATTGATGAAATAAGAGACCCTTTACGAGCAAATGTGTTATAAAAAATTAAATTACATAGCCAAAGTCACCGACTTCCGAAATTAAATAAAAATGTTCACTTTGTAGTGTTTTTCCGGAAGTCGGATGTTTATTTTTATGGAAAAGATTTTTGTCGTAAAACCTCAGTCCAACGCCTTCAATGTCTCCGTAACCAAGTTTTCCAGCTGTAGTTCGGAACAAAAAAAATGGTTTTATTGACGGGGAGTACAAGTGACTCTCGGTTTCGTTAAGTGTCTTTTTCACACCTGTATTTCTTGAGGATTTACGCAGAGGAGTACATAGTACTGTAGACGTTATTTACTTACTGAAGAACCTCACATGCATACTGACAGCCGATGATTGGGCTGCGTCTATGTTCGAACATTGAGGAAGTTCTAAAATAAGAACATCAAATAATTTTACATAGGTTTTGATCCGAGAGCTTAGATTCTAATGACAGGCGCGTCTTTGTACGCATCTGGTAATCTTCTAAACTCTTGAAATAAACTTGGAATCCCACAGTTTAAACGCCCCATGGTGTTTTAATTATATCAATTACACACCCGGTGCCTGGAGGCTCGCCGAGCCTCCACAGTACACCCACATTTCGCCAATTATATCTAAGTCCAATGCGACCACTAGACTAACGAGGAAACTGTTGGATAATTGAATGCTCGTATACAAGAGAATGGGCTTATCAAACGCCCCGACACATGATATCATCCAATAACGTTCACACTGGAGATGAAACGGATATCCGGTAACTTTCCGGTATCCGGCCTATCCGGCCGATTACCGCATTAAAAAAAAAAAAAAAATTTATTTAGTTAGTATCGCTTCAAATACAATCAGTATTCAAAAGATAATTCTACAACTTAAATAATGAATTAGTATTCATACTGCACTAAGGGCAAATTATGGTGAATGAATACTAATTTATCTGCATTAAGAGGTAGCAAGCGGTTCCACTTGTCTTCGTAAATAAAGCCAGCTTCAGAAGCAAGGTGCTGAAAGATAGATTTTGGCAAACTTTTTTAAATTTGGGTATTGTTTATTCGGCGGCCGAATATCCGGCTATCCAGCTACAAGGTTGGCCAAATATCCGGTATCCGGCTAAACTGCTATCTGTTTCATCTCTAGTTCACGCTGCTGGGGCCCATGCCTCCACTGTGTGGTGTGAATTTGAGTGTATTTTGCCACGGCATGAGATAATCTTACGGGCCTATACGAGATACGATCTTTTAAGACATCGTTCCGTTCTAAATACACGTCGAAGCCAGTCTATTCTGTTAAATCTCACCGGGATATTTTGGTGAAGCAAGATTGAAGTGAGCTGTCATTCCACGTGATGCAAGGGATTGACACTATTGACAGCTCACTTCACCTTAGCTTTCACGGCGAGTTGTTTACAGAATAGCACAACTGCTGCAACCGCTACAAGTTTCCAGTACATTCCAGTTACCTCAGCTCACTTGGTGTGGAACTCCTTGAGGCACAGCGCGCACGACCATGAGCCCTCGGGCGGCGTGTCTAGCGGCGGCGCCAGGCAGTACATGTGGTAGCCGCGGTCGCAGTCGTCGCAGAATAACAGCTGGTCCTGGAAACCACAAAAGTGCTTCACTTAATCCTACTATCATCACACAGATAGTTTATAACCTGGATTAAGACATAGGGTACTTTTTACCCCAGTAGTACGTTCCCGCGGAATAATTTTCGACCTCCACTCGGGTGAGGCCGCTGGCAAAAGCTAGTGAACAATAAAAACGTATTTAGTTTGATAAATGCTATGCATACATTTCAAAGAAAGGACTGATTCACTGATCGGCAAATTATATTACCCAGATATTTTGATGCGCTAAATCCGAATCTGACCGCAGAATTGCTCTATCAGGTCAGGATTTTGAGATATCCTAACCTGGAAGAGCAAAACACACCGTATTTGCTAATTTTTGAGGTCACGTAGCCAGGTAGATCCTCTTTACTTCAAAAAATCATCAATAAATTGTATCTGAAAGTACTAGTCTTTAAAATGACGTTAAGTTTACTAGAATATCTTTTTTTTTTTTTTCGCTGAGATATCGCGTTTTGAAATTTTCCTGTAACTATGTGGATTTTCATTTCATTTTTTCATTTTGTGGATTCCACTCCACATACATGAAAATTTCAAAATGCGATTCCAGGTTAGGATATCTCAAAATCCTGACGTGATAGAGCAATTCTGCGTCAGATCCGGATTCAGCGCATCAAAATACTTCGAAAATGTATAGTCTGGTATCTGGGTAATATAATTTGCCGACCAGTGTTATCAGACGTTTGGGATTCTGACTACTTATAACCACTATAAAAGATCTACTAATGACAGCCGGGGACAACGGCTCAACGTGCTGTCCGAGGCGCGGCCCCTTTGTGCCTCTGAAAGCACGTTGAGCCGTTGGTCTGATAAGTAATGGATGGTCACCCACCCATTCACGAACCGACCGCGGCAAGCGTAGCCTGACACGTGCCCCTCCACATCCCGCACGTGTAGCGAAGCCTGTCACAGAAAGTATACTTACATCATTATCACTGGTGCCGCACACGGAGCAGCACTTACACTCGATGCACTGCCAGCGGTACTTGCGCACTGACACGATCATGTTCACCGTGAACTGAAGGCAGGTGGGGTGACCTGCATACAGGGGGGTTTATGAGCGACATTACAGAGTTTAGTAAACAGGTTTTATGATATGTTGTTGGAAGCTCTTCATTTACGAAGAAAAGTGGTGTAGAATATTTCAAACGTTTAATGAGAAAAAAAAAAATTAGATAACCTGATGTGATTTCGAAAAATTTATTTGAAGGATTTTTGTTATACAGGCTGGTAATAATTTGCAAGACATATCGTAATTATAAAAATGATGAGCTCCAAGAACCATCAAAAAAATGAAAACAAATTCACGTATTGTAAGGCACATAGTATTTTCTTACCTTATCGAATCTTCAATCGCCTTCGCAATTTTATATAATTTTCTATTTATTGCAAATAATTATAGGATAGGGGAAAACATAATGTGCCGAACAATAGTGAAAAATAAAAAGTAAATAAACAACACTTAGAACAATTAATGACTTACAATTTAATTAGAAGAGAAAAAATAAAATGTCTAAAGGGAAGTGCACATTCACTATTCTTCAGCACAGCTAGACTAAATAAAAATCGACTAAGAATCGAGTTCATACAATTTAATTCTGATAAAGTAGCAATGTTTTACAAAAAATAAAATAATAAAAAAAACATGAATAATTTTTAATTTTTATAAATTCTCGGTCTTACGCTAAAATAAAGGAAATATATGGAACAACAACGGAAACATTTGATTTTTTATTTTAATCTTTGGGTATCCGCATTTATGCACTTCCCTGCAGGCATTAAACTTTTTAATAAAATATATTTAACTTGCCGAGATAGATAAAATATGAGAAATTAACATTTGGAACCGTCAATAAACATTTATATTACAAACAGTGATAGACTGGCACTTTTAAGTACCACATAACACAACAACTCTTGGAAAAATGGAGATATTTAATATTTAAACACTCCAGACATTTCACATTAAAAATCCCACATAAAATTGACAATAATAAATAATATAATGTTCTTTAAAATGGTTATAATATTATTATTCAATATTTTAGTAACATTACTAAACATGTATTGCATCGATAGTGATTATTTATTCTGTTTATGTTAATACCCTTCCTGACACCTGAATCGAACTACACTGCATTTTCTTGTATAAGGGTCCATAGCGTTTAACATGGTCGTGAATTTAAATTCGGAACAACGATGACACCAAAATGATGGCCAGTATTGTCTGCTTCAAAGCTGCATCATAATTTTTTTTCTGTCTCATCATTTTTATGTTTTAGACCTTTATACCTCACTTGGCGCACGGTGGCTCGATTTAGGAGTCCAGGAGTGCATCTCAAATATCGCCGATATAGTAAATCACAGCATATTTACAATTATACAGGGTGGTTATTTAAAATTAAGCCAACTTTTAACTTGATGATAATGGAATTATTTATTATTTTTATTTTATCTTCGTACTTTTTACCCTGTTCCTTTGTATGTACGGACGAACTTTTTAAAACCTTCATCTCGGTCAATTAATGTGGAGAATATAACTCCATACAACCATCGACCAAATTCCTCGACTTTGCCAATTCTTTCAAACAACCATCCTGTATAACCAAAGACATACAGTATGTATCAGAAAGGTGTAGTCATATTTAAAGGCGTGGATCACACTGAACAACTACTCGACCCAAATGTAATAATTTGTTTGCGATTAAATGTTGGTCCCATAGAAAGAAATGAAGAAAATACGTTTATTTGTGGTAAATATGGCGTAGAGAAAGAACAATATTTTTTTTATTTGTGAGAAAGTTTTCGTCACATCCACATAAAACGATAATTACAATTAATTCCCATGACAAAAAGGTGTTCAGTTTGATAAATAGTTTAGTTGGTCTGTACCACACCTTTCTGACACATGCTGTTACCCCACGTTCCTACAGACATAAGAAAATCGCAGCAAGATTTTTTCGCGCACTGGAATTTCAACGCGCTGCATAGCACCGAGAGTTCAAAATCCAACACTATGTATTTTCGACGTACTGCACTTTGTTGGATTCTCAATGCTCAGTTCAACACAGAGAGTTGAAAATCCAGTGCGCGAAAAACCCGCCGCGATTTTCTGACGCCCGTATATATGTCGAGTAAAGATACAATATATAATAAATACGAACTCTATCAAAGGTTACAATTGCACATACTAAGGCACCTAAGAGACGAGACACAATATTAATATAATATTTTATTTGTAAATCGGTAACTTATACTATTTTTCCGCTTCCCTCAAGGGTTTTATACGCGGCACCAGATTTAAGTACATAGGTACCATTATCAAGCCACATTCTATACACAATGGTTTATAATGGCCACACTTTCAATTCTACGTAGCTATTCGTCAAACAAAATAAAACTGATGTCATTCGTATAACTTTGACAGTCATTACGGGTAGTCAGAAGTCTTAAAAGCCGTGAAAATGTGGAGTTTTTTACCGGCTCTTCTCCATAGAAAACGAAAAATTGGAACCGTGCACCTAGGCTTCTGACGTTTCATAAATCAAAATATTTTGATCTTTCATTTGACAACCAGTCTTAGCAAAGGGTATCATGTTACCCAGTAACTGGGTTGTGGAGGTCAGATAGGCAGTCGCTCTATGTAAAATACTGATATTCAGCTGCACCAGGTATAATCGGAACCGGACCGCGACATAGTTGGGGAAGACTAGGCAGATTGATTGATTGTAATCAATATCACAGTGATCTTTATTCTCGTTAAGATAAGGTTCCTTTTGTGTTGCTGCTGTCAGAGATAAAATAACTGTGAAAGAGCTGTAAGTAGGCAATAATCTAAGTGGGACAGTGAAAAGTGGCAAAGAAGCTATGATGACGACAAATAATCAAAACTACAGGAAATAATAAAGAAGAATGGGAGTCACACACATTGAAAATGTGACCAATATATACGTCATTGAGCGCAGAACTATAAGATTTTCAGTTAAAAGATCAAACAAGTGAACAATGTCAGAATCCATCGCCACAATAATTAACTAAACTATAAAGTATATATATTTCATAACTAATATAGAAATATACTATCAAGAAAATAAATTGTCAATTTATTCGTAATATAAAATTGTTGCTTATATCTAAAAATTAAAAACCTAATTTCGATTAAATTTTTCTTAAAATTAAAACAAAACAATCTATAAACTATAGGAATGATATTTTATGATCAATGCGTATGATACATAATGTATCAAAAATAAATAAAAGCAGAGATACTTTAAAAAAAAACATTTAAATCTATGGTCATGAGATAATATAATTGTAACGATTATAATATGTGGGGCCTTATTTAAACTGGCCATTTTAATATTTAAAAAATATGTACAAAGGTTGTAACAGTACAATAAAAACGGCGAATTGGAAAACAACATGAAGTTAATCTTTTTAAAACGTAATTTTTTTATTCAAAATCTTTGGGTTACTATCAAAAATGGTGATAAAAAAGGCACGTAAAAGCTCCTATTTATATGTAATGTTATAACATTTATGTAATAAGCTACTATTATTGACCCGCCTACGCTTAGGATATATTATTATTTATTAACACTATTATACCCAGACTAAATAGTTCTTGAACACAAGAATTAGTAAAGTGTGTACAGGACTTTTATTGCAAACCAGTGTTTAAAAACGACTGACGACTCAATGTAAAATTCATTATCTAAAGATCCGAGAAAACGGACGAAATCTATATAATTGAATAACTAGTAAGGAATGCTATCCACTTGTTCGATACGGCAGTATTTGTAAATCAACAAAGCCGACCCGAAACAATTACTACCCAGATTTGACTTTCATTCGGTTCGTGCCTATGGACAAACATCATTTTACATCTAGGGTAGATGTAGTATGTAGACGCAGAATCATGTTCTAGCTTAGCCGAGTGGCTTTTTCACATACCTACTGTATTCGATTTTGCCGCCCGTCTGTGCGGAATAATGCCGACCCGAACCAATGTACTGATGCACCTTTAAGTAATAGTCTTATTGAAGAACCCAAGCGTAAATATGTCACAATAGAACTTTAGGAAGAGTGTCACAAAGGTTCAAGATACAGAGATGCTCTACTAAGCCCAAACTGTAAAACTGTGTGAAACCTTCTTTAGGCACCTAAAGAAGGTTTCATTTCAAAAAGTTTCTTTCACTGTTCAGAAAGAGTGCAAAGTGTGCACTTTGCGCTTTTTCTGAACAGTGAAAGAAACTGAACCGTCACGTTCGGGTCGGTGGCGCAGAAACGGGTACACTCGGGTCCAGTCGGTCGGTGTCGGCGCTGAATCGCGTATACGCGGCTCCAGTCGGAAGTTTTCATTTCTATAGTATGGTTTTAAGCACACACTCTTTATAACTCGATATGGCATATTTTCCGCCAGGTATTTTATCCCAGCATTAGAGGCGAAAAAGAGACTCCAGTCTTCTTTCACCTCTAGCGCGAGCATTAACCATTTTCTCACCCAAATGTGATAAGAAACATATTGAAAATATTGTATAGCTAAAAACATGTATAAAATCCAAAATTATTGCTATCTATACTTGCGTAGTCGGGTAACTGTAACTCTATGCCCAATTTATCTTGATTTTAAATATACTGTTTCTTTAATAAAACTGTACAAGTACAAGCACAAATCTCACAGAGTCAGAACGACTAACTCTAAGACGCAGATCAGACAGAACGGGAAATTTCCCGAGCAATTTACTGGCTCTATTGAAAATAGGACGGTATTACCATAGCCTGAAGTAGAAAAAAAGAGTAACAGAGTCGCCAGCATGCGCGAGCTGCGTCGATATACAAAGAATTTTGTACTTTATGTTATGATTATGCGGTCCTATTTTCAATGGGACCAGTAAATTGCGACCACAAAGGCGTGCACTGACTGAACAGATCCACTCAAATGTGTGCGGTTCTTTGCTCAAAAGACCATCTCAGACTCTAATCTGCTTGGTCCTCATATGACCTGACTAAGATTGCGTCTGGATATTAAAAAAGACTGACTTCTAAGTTTGTTTCGGTCTTCTTTCTCAGAGTAGTCAGATAAGACCGAAATCGTTTTGTTTTATAACATTATTTATTTTTGACGTGTTTTTTGTACCAATTTACATAAATAAATATAATTTATCGAGCGTCAACTTGACGTACGTTTGACGTTTGCCTTCGCGGGCACCGCCATCATCTTTGCTAAAGATACATTGGGCATAGAGTAACGCGTGCAGTGACTTTGTTGCAGCGTGACTAGAAAGCTAGGGACATCTGAACGATTGGCGCCACTGTAAAACTTTAGTTTAAGAGGCGCCATTTTTGGCATCAAGCGAAGCTATGACTAAATTAAATTGTCTGTAGTGTTGCCAGATTACGACTGTTAAGTATTATTGCTTTTAAAAATGTATAACTTGTCAAATGTATAAAAAATACCTTCTAATTTCGTAAAATATGCATTATAATAATAAATTCAATATTAATTTGATAAGTAACGCGAATTTAATCGTAAAATATGGGATACATAATGTACATTTTTTTTTAAAACAATAACATAAATATAATAATTTGAAATAAATCTAAAACAATATCTCGTTCTTTTAACGAAGCTACTGGCAACACTACGATCTAGTGATTCTCACACGAAATCATGTAATTTTGATAAGGCACTTGTACTCACTAAAAATAATATAAAACATTAAGGTATAAACATTACAACAGACAACAATTTAAAATATCTCATCATTTGGCATCCATCGTCACAAGTGTTGTTTTTCCCATGGCAACACCAAGATCACATAGTGCAACATTGACACACAGATTAAAAAAATCACAATGATATGTGACATAGAATCACTTTAAGGATATATTTAAATTTTTATGTTCGGATATGACGTAGTATACTTTAGACAAAGATTTTGACATATTTCTTGTGATGCCACTATTCTAATAATATGATTACAACATTAAAACTACTAAATATGCATCAAAGGTCTTTTCATTCGAAAATTAGAGTATGAAACCTGGAATGTAAAATTTAAAACTAGCCATCAAACATTCTCTTTGGTAGGACCGACAAAAAAAATTCCCAGAACTTTTTTGTGACAGACAAACACACAAATAATACTCAGAAACTCAGAATTTAGATGTTATTGGAACCGGTGACATAGACTTCACTGTCGTAGGTAGGGCTTTGACGGGAGGGTGGGGAGACGGGGTACTGTCCGTACTCATCGTTGAGGAGTTTCGTTTGACTAGCGAAGTTATCGAAGTCATCAGCTGAGTAAGACATAGAGCTGAGTATCTCTACGACTCCATTGAGTTTAATGCTGTCTCTGAGATGTCTATGGCGTTCGCAGACGCGGTTCTCGAGGTGGTAGCACGTGGGCTTGGGGAGGCCGTTGCGCGGAGGCCGGCCGCGCCTCTTACCTGATCTGCCGCAGTCGGAGCAGCTCACTAACTCTTCGGGAGTGCCCGTCTTCTTGTTCTCTCGGTCGTCGCCGAGACAGAAGTCGCAGTAGGGTGATGGTGACGCCTAAAAGAGAAACAAATACCAGTTAATCATTTTAAAACCACCAAACCTGCTTGACTACTCGGTGATAAAGGATGATGAGCGTTTTGTTAATGGTTTTCCTAATGACAGACTGCTAAAATATTTTTGATTACGTTTTGCCGCATATTAGTTTTATATGTCGTAGGTTCAAAACGCTGACAAGTGCTTTACTTTGTGGAGCAGGAAAACATGGTGAGGAAACAAACATGTCCTGGAACCAAAAGAGCGTGCTGGATTACTGCCCACGTGAGCGGGACTCACAAAGAGGAGGTCTGTGTCCCAGCAGTGGGAACATTACATGGCGATTATGCTACGTAATAGACACTGGGACATGAAATAAATAAGTTATACGAAAGATTCCTCTACTAACCTCCTTAGACTTAATGACATCGCCAGGCTCCTTAACCACCTCAGGTGTGGCGGAAGCCGAAGGTACGGGCGCAGGGGGCGCGGCCGCGTGCACGGCGGCCGACAGCGGCACGTGCGCTGAATCTGAGCTCGATGTATCCGCTGAAGCGGGCCGCGGCGGGGGCGTCGCGCGACGTGCTGGCGGGGTTGGTACACCGGCTAGAGGGAGAAAAGAGATGAGATAGATGCTTGTGTGTAGCGTGGTTGGAGTAGAAGCTGTACCATTGGTCTTCAATATCATTCTAATCTTTTCGCAAGTATAGGAAACAAATTGGAGCGTTGGCAATAGTGTTACAAAAGCAATATTTCGGCTATACTTCTCCACCAAGATATCTCATATGAAGACATGATTGTCTGGTTTTATTGTTGGGGTAGTATTAACGCTACGGACCATCATTCGCTATTATACTATATGAAAATAACAATTGTATGTTTGTGTTTCATGAAACTGACAATACAGATTTAAATTCAGGATTTTTTAAAGAACACTTTTGATGTCGATGAAGTTGTACCATAGCGAATAAGAGCCCTGAGCGTTGAAAATCTACAAAAAATAAAACGTCAAACGACCTTTTATAAGTGCCAATGCTAATTTAAGCTGTAGCGGTAACTTGAGAATAGACTAAAACGAAATTGGTACAAATGTGTATCTAACCCTCGGGAGGCGGCGTGGCGCGCCGAGCTGGCGTATCCTGGAGGCCGGCTGGTAAACAGAATCAGGGTTATAGCATGGAGGAAATATCTGTGGGCCTTTCAGCCGACCACCTATCATCGAATAAGGGGCCATCCATAAATTACGTCACACAATTTTTTTGACCAGCCCCCCCTGTCCTTGTCACAGGTGGTCACACTTGTGAAACCCTCTTGTGTATCGTCACATATTTTATATTTTTAAGTTTTTGGTTTACATATAAATTTCGAGTTTTAGAGTTTAACATGTGACGCCACAAAGGTTTTGACCTGTCCCTCGTCACACAATGTCACAATTCGTTGACCCCCGCCCCCTTAACGTGTGACGTAATTTATGGGTGGCCCTAAGGGTAACAAAATAAACGTGGGAACAATATATAGATTTTAAAACTGCTGCTCTCTTATTGCGCAACACACTGGTAATCAGAAACTAAATCGTTTTGACGATTATGGCTAATCCATTGCTTCATATGTTCGAAAAATGTGTCTGCTCAACAACGTAAATAACGCAATTAATGTTGATAAACTGTCAAAATGAAAGCCATCGATACTGCTAGTGTGTTACGCAATTACCCTGCTGGTGTGGCTGCTGAATTGAGTAACTTAATTTAGAAAGGGCTCCACAGATATCGCTGAGTTAAGATTCGTACATGTTAGAGGATGTAGCATTTTTGCTAAGTGTGCTTACTGCTAATCTTTAACTACTTTGCCTAATTACAGTCACAATTTGGTTCTCAGTGACAATACGTAAATGCACAACGTTAAATTGAATTTAGATGTGCAAGCACATCAGCGTTGAATTTTGCTAAGTGTGCGTGTGCGCATATTTAAAAATTTTAAGTAAAAAGACAACATTGTTTTCCACGAAGCAATGTAATGTAATAATTTACAATTAAATATACATATATAATTTTAAACTTTATAATCCGCTAGTTCTAAATAATTCCCGTCTTCAACAAAATATGAAAATAAAGTAGAAATAGTAGTCAAATAATGATGTATGAACACCACTTACGCTGCCCTCAGGACACTTGTGTTGCATGAAATTATAAACAATTGTAAACTCACACGAATACTAGTTGTAATGTGCATGCATCACTCATTGCTACGAACTCTATACCTATAATTTTTAAACATACCGATATTTTAATTTTATATTGAGAAAGAATCTCTTATACTAAAGTCTCTAAAGTATAACCCTCCAAAGTAAGATTTATTTAATAATTTTAGTAAGAAAGTAAAATTTTGGGCAAATACGCGGTAGTTTTTTTTTTCTTAGTTAGCGCACATGTAAAGCAATGCTTATTATATGCGCAACGTTTTGTCAATTTTATTGATCTGCTTACTTGATCTGATCACATACCTCTTAGGCATCTGATGTTTTTGTTTATTAACGAGATAACCATTCGCCATCTCCATTGTCATTTCGCCATTGAGCTGGCGAAATGTGAATGTACTAATAGGTACATCTCTGCCTAACCCTTTGGCGTTTACAGGCGTCATGTTTTTGTGAATAGCTAGTGTGCGATTTGATTTTCGGCAAAGTATAAATCACCGTACTTCATGTGCTTGTAAAATACACGCCAGGAATCGTAGAATTTATACAGGTTTTTATGATTCTAGACCCGCCCAAAGAACGTAGAAAATTTTCGCCGGTAATAAAATCTACTGTTCACCTACGCGATCAAAATGTATGGGACGATAAAAAAATTTTAACCTACGAAAAATATCTACGCTAGGTAGGGGGTCGAGAATCTTATGCTGAATTAATTATTACAGTTCGCGCACTGTTTAAAATATTATCCTGTTGATGAAACTTTTTGTCTGTGACTAACACTAAAACGTAAGCGCACTGCAGAACAAAGAGCGCGCTAATCTCTAAAACGTATGTTCTATGAAGTTACGTGCGCCACCAATTCAGGTCTTAGACACCTACCCCACCGTCGACAAGGAAGCGACTACCTATAGACTATATTCTCCAGAAAAGTACAACATTGTAAGTTCCGTCGTCTCAGTAAAGGGATACTTAATAACATCCCTTATATTCCTATTTAATAATATATGTATATATTATTAATTAATTATTATATATACGTGCCTCGGAAATCACGTTAAGCTGTTGGTCCCGGCTGTCATTTGTGGATCTTTGAAAGTCGTTACGGGTAGTCAGAAGCCCGAAAGTCTGACAACCAGTCTTACCAAGGCTTATCGTATTAGGTACCCAGTTACTGGGTTGTGGAGGTCAGATAGGCAGTCGCTCCTTATAAAATATAGGTATTCAGCTGCATCCGGTTAGACTGAAAGCCGACCCCAACATAGTTGGGAAAAGGCTAGGCAGATGATGATGTATATATTATTAATTAATTGATCGCTAACTGTTCATAGAGCAGTGGTGGCCTAGTGGTATCAATCCCGGCCGACTTACGAGTTGTAGGTCGTAAGTAGGCACCTAGGCAGGCCCATTAATTTGTTCAATTAATTTAATCTCTACTGCTCTCAAAACGGTGAAGGAAAACACCGCGAGGAAATGTCCTGAATGCCCTAGAACCAAGCATTCGAGGACATGTGACTGTGACATCCACCAACACGGACTGGGCGTGGATTACGGTCCACTTCCTCTCACAGAGAGAAGGCCTGTGTCGCAACAATGGGGACCTTATAGGCTGATTGGGATGGTGTGAACTGTTCACACCATCGGCAAGAACTTTGCCAAAGAAACAACTCGTTTTTAGTAGCTCTACTCGCTTCTCGCTAATCGGCGGCGGTGGGACAGGTGCTATAGGCTTAGATTTGAGTCTAGCTTGGCAACAGAGGTTTACATAGTAAAAGTGCTGTAACTCACCAGCCCCAACAGCAGGATTATTGAGGAACGTAACGTAACTGTCTTGGTATTCCGTGGCGGGCTGCGCGGGCGGTGGCTGGAGCGCGGGGGGGGTGTGCGCGCCGGGCCGCGAGTCGCGCGAGTCGCCGTCACTCGCGCCCGCGCCGCCTGACCCGCCGGAAGCCTCCTTGTGTGTGTGCGTGAAGTGATACGTCAGGCCCGGACGTGTTTTGTACTTGGCGCCACAGACTGCGGGAACGGAGGGTAGTTTAAGTTGATGTACAGTAGGGGGAGGTCGTCGATTGAATTTTGTGTAGATTCGGTGTGACTTCATGCAGTTCTAATGGGTTTATTGATCGAAGTTTCTATATAGGAAAGACAAAGACAATAGCCAAGGTTTCATAGACATTCGTTACTTTTAGTAACCGGGACTAATCTTTTAATTCACAAGGCCACGCAAGGCTCGCGGGAGTCACGTATTAATAGGTCTCATTTACGCTGACTTAACAGGTTAAACATATAGCTCAAAACAATTTAAATATTTCTAAAATCTCATACTTTGGTAATTTCCGTAATTCTGCCTTATGCCTAACTTTTTCGCACCAAAAATAGACAAAATTCAATCCAGCCATTTAACGACAAAGTACAAAAAATAAAACATTAAACCAAGACTTACCGCCGTGATGCCTCCGTCTGCTTAACACACTATACCGCGATAAAGTAAAGGTAACGACAGAACAACAGGTCATAGCGTCATCAGAACAGAGCATAGAGGAGGCAACACGACGGCATCGGCGTTACAGTGTGAACGAAGCCTTATTTATAGTTATCCGTCATCAATCAATACATAGGTTAGCCGTAGTTTGTATGAGAACATTTTTTGTTAGATTTTTTAAAATGAAAATAAGGTGAAATGTAAGAAGGGAGAAAATAGTGAAATTAAGCTTCATACTAAGTGAAAATTAAAAGTAAGATTAAAAAACCAAAGAAGAACGCCCAAACCAAACGAATGACAAAAGAATTTAACAAAAAAATGGCACTAATAGAATGTAAAACCCAATAAAAAAACAACAAATTTTTCCTCAAAAGTAAGGTATGACTTTACACTACCGCCCAAAAAATAGAGCCCACAATTTTTTAACCCCAAAAAATTCTATCTACATAACATCCAAAATGTTCTCATACAATTCTACAAAGTGGAAAGCCGGCCCGTCGTGATTATCGTTCTATGTTCAGTTCTAGAGGACGCACGCTTAGGGGCTGTTTGATTGATGACTTCAAATCTATGGATCCGCCCAGCGATAGCACTGACGTTATTATTATGTTACTAGCCCGACCAAGATCGTTTGACAGCTGTCAGTTGTGACGTCAAATAGTTCTCAAATCTTGGTCGGGTAGTAAATGATGTTGCTGTTGATTCTGCTCTGAAATAAAGGCCTAGGAATACAGAAATATATTACGTTGTTGTACATTTTCGAAGGATAATACCATTTTAACCGATATCTGTCAGCTACGTTTGAAAATTCAAAACTATATGGCGGATACAGGTATCATAACGTAATATAAAATTTAAAAATTATGTATATAAGTATTTATTTATGTACCATTCCGTAAACTGGTTCATCCAAGTCAAAATGTAAGAAAGCAATTTTCTTTGTAATTCATCCTCAACCATCCATCATCTTTTCACTGGCGAACGTTTCACGTTCACGTCTTGTTGCTTCAAAATACAACCGATAAACCACAACACTGTTTAAATCCGAATAAATGAAAATAAGAGCAAAATAAACAGCACATCGCAAGATCCAAACTTGTAGTCAATCAAATCTTAACTTTAAACTCAAGAATAAAAAGTAATACATTGGATAATTTTATTTGTTATTCAACATAAATATTTCTTGTATAAATTCATAACAATCTTTGGGTGATAATAGTACACTGGTGTGCAGAAAAATGACCTACGTATTCGATTTGCCTAAATTTGCAACGAAAATGCATAAAGATTTGGTACAATTTTCTGCACGGCAGTGTAGTTTGGATCTAAGAATAACATCAATCGCTTAATACTTCACTGCTCCATACATACAAGAAATAATAGAAAATATGAACACTATTACCGGCAAAGTATTAATGATTGAGCAGGCTTAGCATGACGCGTTCTATATCTACGAAGAATAGACAGTGCTTTTTCTATACAAAGTGACATTTCGTTTCTCCATTTTTGACATCGCACCGTAGATATCCTACTACAATCTGTCATTTTATCTTTCGTTTCTAACAATCTTCGTCTAGGTCCTTTTATAAGTATACTATTTCAGTAGAATATTTCTTCCCAAACTGTCAAAATCACACTGGCAACAAACTTTCTACATCAAGTATATACTCATCTACAAAATCGTGATTCGTTTAGAACGCATAACTGTGATAATTAATAGAAGAACATAGCTATCTGCTCCTATTGTACATCATTTAGTTAATAGTCATATCTATTCTTCCGTCGACAAATCGTTGCTCATGCTAAGCCTGCTGTACATCAGCAGGGCAATGCCAACACATTCTTATAATAAACCAAGATTAACGTAAAACTTAACCTATAATGTTCACATTGCCTGGATGATGCGTATAATTTTAATTGGAGTCTTTATAGTCTGTAAAATAACGTCTGAAATCCTGTTATAAAATATCATTTCATTTATTTTCACTGTAAAAATTTGTATAATAAAAATTCATAGTAAAAACATTTTGTAACATCAAATTCTAGTTTTTTATCTGCAGATAATTTATGTCATATTCCCTTACATTAAACAATTAAAATGTATAAATGTTAACCAAACGCAATAGGAGATATACAATGACTAAAATTTTACTATAATACTGAAATTTTGATATATTCCATGTTTAATAAATAATATTATGAGAAATATTGCTATCGCCTGTTAACCGATTACACCAGAAATATATATTTTTAATTGGTAATGACCATTTTTTCCTCTTACAGTTTATATTTTCAGATCTTGATTTTTTTTGTCTTATTTAAATACCTAAAGTTTTCCTCTAAATCATTTATAGGCATAGCATAGCATTTACTTGAATGGCGCAAGAATCAAAAAGATTTTGCTTTTGTACGGCAAGATTTTGCACGTGCCACAAAAATGTAAGCTGCAAAACTTTAGTCATTGTGGAAGAGAAAACAGACAATTTCCTAAGATCTATTACAAGAGAATTGAAAAATAAATAAACTATCACAGACACATGAGTCGTACACGCTCAACCAATCAGTGCATCAAATTCAAAACATTGTGATTATTAAAATTGTGATTGTTCCATAAGATCCGGTTTAGATAGGTCTAATGAAGCTATGACTGATGTGTTCGATATTTCGGAACGACAGTGTAATACGCGATTAACTTGGCCTAAAATGTTGCTTGCCCCTCGACTTACGACGTAACTGGCGAAACGTGGTTTAACTGTAAGGTCAAATTAAATTAGCTAGCGAAACCACAGACGTGTTGCATCGATATAGCTATACACGATAAAACAAAACAATAAAAAATTTGATGAAATTTTTGGGGACAACGACAGCTAGTAGTGTAGTTACTAGGGTTGCCAACTCCACCAGAGACCAACCCAGGAGAGTTCAAAAAATCGGGTAGGGAGGGGATTAGTTGAAAGTCTCAATCATTTATTAGTTTTTAAATTTATATTTACTTTGCTTTCGACCAGCATATAATAATTGACGGTTTTTACCACAAAATCATAAACGTTTTTACATGAAAAAAAAAACGAGTAGGTATTGATTTTGAGACTGAGAACGAGAGACAAACGCGCTACATAGGCGACGCCCGGCGGCCGCGAGCGGGGGCATGCGAGACAGAGACAGACACCGCCGAATCAACATCGTCGACGACGAGACGAACAGGTTTAAACCGGCAGCGGCGCGCGGCATTGCGAGCGAGTAGCGACATGCCAGTGACGGATGCATATAGTTTTAGAAAAAACCGGAGAAATTATTGCACCCCGGGAGGTCAACCATTATTACCGGAGTCTCCCGGGTAATCCGGGAGGGTTGGCAACCCTAGTAGTTACTTATAGTATGAGCTGAGGAAATCAGTTTTCTTCAGTTTTATCGTGTTCAGATATCGATACTCATTACTTCTATGATGCTTACATTAAAAAAGCTGTTATTCCAAGTAGTTTAAGTTTAAGTGATTGTTTATCCATGTTGAGATATTACCTATAATTTTTGCAGAGTTTCCCTAAATAATGTAATTTAACCCTGCTTACACCTTTATTTACATTTTCTGACAAAACAGGCGTGATGTCAGGTAATGGTGCTTTTCTGATGATAGTTTGAAATAGGAACATTCTCTTTCCGAATCCTTTAAAAATGCGAGTATTCTAGTATCAGAGGCTTTTATGAATAGTACTGTGTGTCTTCACCAAAATAAGCACCTAACAGCTCCCTAAATATACTTACTTGAACACATACATTCAGTAATTAAGGCACAATAACACCTTTAAAAAAGTTAAATCGTTGCGATCGCCTCACGATCAATCATAGCTTCATATTCGAAGAAAACATTAAACATCGATTCTCTCTACGATCCGAGTCGAACTGAAGAAGTAATTTCACCCTAAACCTTATATATCCAAGCGTTACACCCGGTTGCTGAAAGGCTTGTCAATACAAAAATTGCTGTCAAATTTCAACTTGAATGCAGAATTTTAGATTCAATGTCTTTAAAACAAGGTTCAAATTCCATTGCTAACAAAAAAATATTTAGGATCTTTTAATTACAAATGGTCATTCTGAATTCAAGTATGTGAGTATAATACCAGTCTATAATTGCCTGACTACAGGGAAAAGGCCTCTTCTCATTCATAGATGGCGTGAGTATGATCACCACGCCTGCTCAAGATTCAGACTTATATAACTATAACTCTAGGTTTCCTAACAATGTTTTTCCAATAAATAATTATGAAAATGGAATTTTGATATACCTAATAACATAAAATAATTTCTAAGTTTCAGAATTATAATGCATGTAATTGCCTATTCCAGGTAATTTTTTTATTTTTCTTATTGGTAATTCTTTTAATGTTATGCAAATATTTGTACGCCGATACTTACGGCTAAATATGAATGTACTTAAACGATGTATCTAATATCTTGCATGCTCTTGTATGTATACAATGTTTAGACAAATAAATAAATCTTATCTTATCGTATCTTATCTTATCTTACCGATGTCAGTAATGTTCAAAGACCGTCTTAGTACAAACCGCGATCTAACTATAGTTAAAGCTCTGAGCCAGTTATTGCATTTCCAACTTTATTTCGATTTGTGTAAAGTTCTTAATACAACAATGACAATTTTGTCAGTTTTGTAAAAAGAACTGTATTTCGATTTCTGTTAGGTTCTTATTTCAAAAACAGTCCAACAACACATTTAAATCATGCTTAAAGAAAATCCTTGTTATGTAATTAGACCGGTAAAGTACCATCGAGGAAACTAATATCTATACATCGTAAGGACTATTATTGCTTGCAGCGCTCAGCCGCTATAGTAACGCTTGCTAACAGATGTGGTCATTGTGTGCACGGGATGTTGTTTTCAGATTGGTCAGATGTAAGTTTCCTCGATCATCATCATTCTCCTGCCCTTATCCTAATTTATTTGGGGTCAGCGCAATATGTCTTTTACTGACCGGTAAAGTACATAAATGAATTGAGAAAGTCACATTGGTACTTGCCCACATTTGAACCCGTAACCTCGTGCATGAGAAGAGAGATCTTACCCGCTAGTACGTGATTGGTTGATCGAAATAACAACTGCCAATCAAATGAGATGAGATGAGACAACAAGGTTGATCAAGGCTTTCAGAATCCGGGAGTGAGTAAAGAGAATCGCATTTTAAACAATTATGTAAAAGATAGTAATTACTAGTCTAGCCTACATTATAAATAACACAACTACGCTACAATATTCAAATTCAATAATAAGGATAATTACGTGGCAGTGTTAACATTTTTAATTCATTTCATTGGTGTTTTCAGTTAATTTTTTGAACTTTCAGCATGTAATTGACTGTACCTAGTGTATTTTTCTTATAATTCTTATTTGGTAAACAATACGGTATGGAAATCACGAGCTTTCGAAACAATCTAAAGTGTAACAATTTACACCCATATTCAGAAACGTTGCTTAACCTTTTAACCGCCCGACTTCATATCAGTTGTCGTGCCCCCAGTGCCCGGCACAATGAATCGAAAAATAAATACCTACAACAAAGAGGGATGTGAACTTTTTACAACAGATTAAACGAGCTGTGGTATTTTGGTCGTAAATATAAGACCCTAGCGAAATCCGAAAATATATGTCGGATTAAAAGTGGTTAAAAGGTTAAGTCGCTTCCAGTAACTCGCGAAGTTCAAACTTTCTTCCGTTTTTTTTTTGCAATTTGCACGTCAGTGCACGCTGTATGTAGAACAAAATATGATTGGCGACCATAACACGTATGTATTTACAGAATTATAATAATTAAAGCACCAATACAACCCTCTAAATTCATATAATCCCATTGAATGATTTTTTAGGTCATCGACGCGAATCATATTTTGTTAAACACATATAGCCAGATATTGACCTGCAAATTGCAAAAAAAACGAAAGAAAATTTGGTATCTTCGCGGCTACCTTACCGCATCCCCCTAATGGTCAAGATGTTAAAGTCTGCTTCCATACATTTTTTGACAGCAAACGTCTCGTAACTTTAAACAACATTTATAAATAAAGTTAATTAGATGCACCTACATTTAAAGAGAAAAAAATCAAGACATTCAAATAAAAACTGCTTCTAATTAAGAATTTAACCACAATAATTTCCCCAAAATCGAAATCTCAGTACGCCTTGTTTGTATACCAAATAAGAAAAGTAAATAAAAACACACATTAAGCTTATGAGCACACTTATCAGCAACCGATAAAAAAACAAAAGAATAATTTTAACTTTGCTTCACTTTAATATTGGTTACTTTTAAGCGTGCACACACATAATATCCTTCGTTCGTCCGTCCGTTTTGCTATCAACATAAGTCTTTATAACTGGCCCTCAGAAACGTGATGTGAACTTTTATAACTTCTAACGTGACAATATTAGCTTCACGGTAACACAGGAAAAACAACATGTAACATACTCCAATAAGAAGTATTGAGTTAAAAGCATAATCAATAATACAATTACCAAAACTTATATTTTTTTTAAAGCTAGCTATTGTTATTACCTATTAAGAAAAAGGTGCTAACCCTAGTATTTCTTTTTGCATAAAAACATCGAGTCATATTGCTTTGAAATCAGATGTAATTTTCTTTGGCTCAATTGCCGGTAGGCATAGCATAGTAAGTAATTTTTGTGAAAATACCCATATTATAAGTTACTGAAATGGATTCAGTAGTCAATTATGAAGAAACTACTTTTGAAGACTTGAGTTTATTCTGTTACATCTTGTATGTGAAGACGCTTTAAAATTTCCGTACACGACAACATTATAACGTGCACATTTTCCATATACTTTATGGACTGAACGATGCTTTTGTCACGTTAAAAACTATAAAAGCGCACACTGTATTGGTACAGTGGTATATGCCATTGCTATAACCGAGCATAGAAAATAACTTTATAACAAACATTCTATTACTTGCAATAATTATTTCTACCTACTAGCATCCCTTAAATAAGAGCAATAAAATAAGAGTGTACATCCAATATTCAAGGAGTAATGTTGGTAGCAAAACACAGACCGACAACCTAACAAAACAAATGAGTTAATAGAAGACTTTAGGAAGTACACAGTTACTGCCAACCTAAGGAAGTTAGGTTTAAGGCAAACTTATGCCTAAAAGGTCTTAAAAAACCACGCGTAACTCGTGGATTAGCATAGTTAACAAAATATACAGTAAAAAGTTTAAAAGTCAATAGTTCTCATGCACACTTCTCACTGAGTAGCTATCTATGGTCATAAATAGATAAGAAATCAATTGTAGAGCTTAATGAAGATAGATTCGAACGAAAGAGATCCGGGATTATTTTTTTAACCAATGCGGAAACTGTAACCATGATTTACAACATGATTCTAACCGGGGCTAGCGTAGAAACTTTTTGTAACTACGTGGTCAAAAAGTACGTAACAGCAATTTTTTTTTATTATAACCGTCGAAAAATTTCTACGTTATGGAGTCTAAAATCATATGCTGAATTCATGACAAAGTTTGCGCACTAGTGAAAATTCTATCCTGTATACAATTTCTGATGAAAAAGAAAACATTATCCCAGTCCCAGAAATGCAAAATCATGATCAAAAACATATAAAATATTCGTCATCATGGTTGTAATTTGAACGACATGACACTATTGATCTGATTAATTCAAAATTGGAACAGACTTCACTTTGCTTAGCTTTGGTTTCCTAAAAAGCGAATGACAGATTTTCATGAATGCCGTTATAATATGATGGAACTGTTTTTCTAGGAGCCTAAAGCTTGAGGTAGTAACGCCAGGGTAGCCCGCAAAATTCAAAGTTATTCAATTTATATGTGTTACCAAATATCATTCGCGACCGTAACACGTCTGCCAGTGTTGCGGGTTGTTCGAAAGGGATACCGTGGCCCCTGGCACACAGGCAACTGAAGGAACACGGGTGGGTTTTAGTCAGTAAAAGTCTGACACGCTCTCCTGCTCCACCCAGAGCGGGATAAGTTATAGGTACGATATTTAAAAAAAACGTATGTAATTAAAATCATCAACAACCTAAGTTCATTGAATCCCATTGAATGACATTTCATGAAACATTCATAGAATAAAATTGTATTGATTATGATTCTGTAAAGCCATATTACGTAAAGTTCCGTGTGGTGCCGGACGTAAAAGAATAGCACCGTCCCATTTCTTCCCGTGGGTGTCGTAGAAGGCGACTAAGGGACTTACTAGAGAATGGGCAGCAGCGTTCTCTATGCATTTGACCACCATACCTACTGCGATCGCCAACCCGCCTGCCAAGCGTGGCGATTATGGCAAATCCCCCCTTTTGGGGGAGGCTTATGTCCAGCAGTGGACGTCTTTCGGCTGATATAATGAAAGCCATATTTGTTACAGTAGAGAATCATATTTTAATCAACATTGCACCTTCAAATTGCAAAAAATGGAAGAAACTTTGAATTTCTCGTGTTACTTTAGCGCATCCACCTTACTTGCCGGAACGTAACCGGAGATGATGAAACAGAATATAACTGGGCCTCAAGTCTGCTATTACAATACTGTCAGAATGGTCTATCATTGATTTCATAATTGTTGATTTTGACAAGTTTGGTAATCTACTAATATAATGGCGTCATTATGACTTTCCAATGGTCAGCCACTGACACTCCATTGAAAGAAATGGCATTTATTGGTAATCTCGTACATAATGACAAATGAACGACTGACTTAGGCGGTGCCTAATCTGCTAAAATTTAACACTAATAAACTAACAAACATAATGTAAAAATATATATAAATGAAATCGGGCATGAATAAATGTTCAAATTTAGTAGTAGTTTTTGGAAAAGCATTTCTACCAACGGGTTTTATAATAATGGCAATACGACAATGCCATTATAACACAATTCTATTACGAGATCATTGACTGACCAATGATCGACCATTATGAATTTAGCAGATTACGAACTTTTAGCAAAATGACAATGGGATTGTGTTGGAATGACGAATTTATAAAATTAGCAGACTTGGGCCCCTGGTCGGTCATATTTTGAACATATAATTTGCAGTCTGGGACCATCATAAACTACTAGGAATGGAAGAGAACCGATTACTTTATTTCTCGCGATTTTAACCCAGCACATTTTTTATTATAAGGCCTCAAGCATACCAACGCGTCTCTAATAGAGTCTAAAGAGATAGAAGAATTTCAAAGGAAACAATAAAAGATATATTTTGATTGAAGCAGCAATCATGGGCGTAGCTAGAATTAGATTCTAGGAGATATAGAAACTACAGGGTCAAATTAAATTAGCTGGCAATACTTTACCAACGTGTTGGGTATCGAGATTGAAGCGTATTGAAACAAAAAAAAAATTTGACCTTCGTTCCAACTTTGTCAAAACTTGAAATGACACTGACATGTACATTAAGGCAACCAAACCACTGTTTAATTATGGTTTTTGGGATTTGGAAAAAATATCTAAATATCATTTATAAGTATTGCCAGTTTTGGTAATACTTTACATCGGGTCTTATCAAACTCAAAATCAAAGTCATAAACCATTTTCATCGGACCTCTCGTTCGCACTTACGACTCTTATAGAGCAGTGCTAGTGTTGTGCGTAAGTTCTGCGTTGTTGTATCGACATAATGCTTTTTCTTCTAATTTTGTATTTGTAATTGAGTGTAACGTAGATGATCATTCTATATGGACAGTCGAATCGTTTATAAGTTTCTTAGTCGTGGTGAAACAGTCATATTTGGGCTGCCCGGAAAGACTTAGCTAGTCTCTGATCGCCAAAGGACGATATCTGCTTAACCCTCCGAGGGTAACAGGCGTAATGGTGTTATTTTTAATCTGGTAGTAAATAGTATGGTTGGTGGACAGTTTGTCTCGGTGGCTAAAATTAACACTAGCTACGCCAATGGAAGCCTTACACGGCTTATTTAAAAGCGATTGTCGCATTCATATATAATTTTTTGTTCGGAAAACCGGAAGGCGCCCTCTGTCGGTGCGACCACGCGTTCAAGTTCACCGAACCAAAAGTGAGATATTTATTTATTATTACCACTTTACATTTGTTTCACAGGTAATCCCAATACAACAATGTAGTGTATTTCCGCGACAATCGCTTTTAATAAGGATGCGATTCCTTAAATAGTTGCAACCACCAAGCTTCCCAGTGAGATACTCCAAAATATAGCCTAACAATAACTCAATCTAAATGCATTATATTTTTGCAATTTTATAATATAAATAGTTAAATAAAATGACCACTAATAACCTTCCAATTCCTAACAGTTTGCAGTGTTTTGTAGAAGATAGACATTACTTATTTTAATTTAAACCTACAAATTATACTAGTATTGCCAGAAGAAAAAAATACACCAAATAGTTTAAAACATTTTTTTAAAGATATTCATAATATTCTAAATCGGGACTTCCTTCCATTACCGGGTAGCAAAGTTCGCCCAAATTGAAATGGGTACAGTTGTCGCGTTTCAGCACGGCAAAGGCCCATTCCCTAATATCTCTCTGTAAGAACCCAAACAATAAACTATGTATGGTTTTCCGTTACATGTTGAAGATCACGATAGATATTGATTCAATTCAGTTTTTTAAATGAAAAATGCTAGTCACTCATCCTCCATATAAAAGGGAGGATCCTTCGATCAGACGGGTGTTGGGGCTGTTGGGCAACTACCCGAAGATTGATGTCGGCACGTTGCGTGACGTCAGTCTGATGCGTTGTTCGTATGTGGCGATGCAGACGACTTTACATTTTCTAGTGTAGCGGACACTAGAAAATGTAAGTGGGTCAATGATCGCCATTCATGTGTTGCCATGCTGAAACGCGACAACTATACTTCGTTTATCGAACCATAAACAACGAGAGACATGAAGAGAACCATTTTGCAAAATTTTTTGTCACAAATTTTGTCGTAACACATTATTCGAGATTGAACAAATTCGTGACAAACAGTTCCCTACAAAACAAAATCAGATCAATTCCACTGTAGTCACGGGTATACATATATACTTAACATTTATGCAAGATTCAAAAGCGATTTTCGACTAAATACTTAAGTCGAAAATCGCTCGAAATTTCTACCAATACTGGTAGAAATTTTATAGTGTTGCGGACATAGTATCTCAGAAACCATACATACTATTATGAAATAAGTTTCAGGGCGACCTACTTCATAATTTAGTCTATTTCGTCACGAGAAAAACGCTTTTGAATTTTACGTAAATTCATGTTCGTACAGTCCCCTCCGAAATCTCAAACGCCTGTTAACTTTAAGACGGTTTCAAGTGTTGCAACAATCCACCTACAAATGACAGAGACTGCATCATCCTTTTCAACTTAAATTGAGTTAGCCCGGCTTCGCACGGGCGATTTTTAAGTTGCACTGGATTTTGAATTCTCGATATTGAGCCAAACATTGAGAATCTAACAGAGCGCGTGTCAACGCGTAAAAAAACCACACTTGGCGCTAAGCACATTGAAAATAAGTGCGTGAAAAAAAATCGCCCTTGGGTACGAGGGCTAAGACGGTTTCAAGTTTTTAGTATGTTTGTTTGTTACGCTTTCACGCTAAAACGGCTGAACGGATTTGGATGCAATTTTGCACATGGGTATACCATGACCTGGATTAGGATATAAGATACTTCTTATGCCGATATTCCCACGGGATCGAGACTTGTTTCTGAAACCGCAGGGCGCTGCTCGTCAAACTAAAATTCAGCTACGTTTGAGATTTCAGCCATCTCAAAAAAATCTTTCTACAAAACACTGAACAAACGCATCGCCTACTTATATCTAAAATTTAGCAATTTCATTAATTCCGATAGTGTTAGAGATTCTTACGCTAACTAATATTCACATCATACGTACACAACAATGAAAAGGCATGTTAGCGGTCCACTGCAAGGACTTAAGGCTTATTATTGTGTGGCTTTAGGTTGATATGGAAAAACTAAGTTTTATTTGTGTCAGAATAAACGTCTTTAATGTATTTAGAATAAGAAACATTTATTTTGACAAGGGTTGTATAATACTTTTTTTTAAATTGGAAGACTGTTTTCTTATGCTCACACTGTGTAATTGGAAGTCAAACTGATTTATTTCTTTTTAGGACCACTAAAACCAACATGTTTACAAATTAATTCATCCCCTAACAAATTAGCTGCCTTATTTTTGCTTTTCAAGATTCTATTACGGAATATTTCGGTAAATCCCCACTTGCAACTGTACCCGGCTGATTGCCTAAATAACCGAAAATAAATCTAACACGAAACCGCATGTCACTGCATTCCAGCAGAATATTAGCGTCAGGTATATTTGTCTGACACATGCTTAGGTGGCTTGAGACGCACACCGCACTTTGTTGTGTTCGTTATTTTATTTGAATTTTAACATGTCATAGCCCAAACTGCCATCACTGTATTTCTTATTTTTTATATGTTGGCACCTTGTATTTCTCTATTTCCTAATATTCATGTAATTCGATTTTATTTCATCTTGCTTTTATATGTTGTGCTTTGTCTTTATCGTGCATCAAATAAACGTTTTGTCTATCTATATATTTATCTAAACTACATGTATAGTTGAAGAGTAAAAACTTCTTTAGACTTTACGCTCGGGTCGGTGACGCTGAATCGCGTGTACTCGGCTCCAGTCGGTAAATTTTTACTTCTACCGTTTAGTCACAAGGACACACCGTTTTTGTATGTATTTTTATATATCTAACTATGTATAGTATTTACTTAGAAAAGACATACAATAATAAGCCTTTCCATACATATTGCTTGCTACGGACCCGCCTAGTTACTATAACGCTAAATATTACAGAACTCGTTGGCCCTGCACTATTAAACTATGCAATGCTTACTGCAATGATATCTTGTCTATAAATCTACACGGCTTGGGAAAGTGGTCAATGTAAACACACAATAGCGAATAGAAATGTAGTAACCGTGGCGAATGTGCGAACTATCCAAAAAGTTGATACAATACTAGATATAATAATTAGATTTAAATATATTTATTTATTTATAATTTTATTGCCAATAATAATAAATTATTACTAATTTAATAATTAATATATTTATACATGCTGATATAATAATTTAAATATTTTTTTGTTGACAATTTTAACACTATTAGTATCCAACAAATGATGATAGGCGCGCTCAGGTACATATTTTCTAAAACAATAGTTCGCCATTATGTTTTTAGCAAAATAATTACTTTCCTCCTAAAGATTTTACCACGGCAAAAACTATGTGGTTTTCATAAGTCCATAAAGTAATGTTAGGATTAGTTGATATTTTCCTATCAAACCAACACGCACGTTCCCAAGGACGTAATAATATCGTGGCGAGATTTCTTCGCGCACTCGATCTGCAACGATCTGCTTAACGCTGACAGTTGAAAATCGAACACTGTCTTTTTCGACGTGCTCAGATATACTCTGTTGTATTCTGAGTGCTCGATTCAACACCGAGAGTCGAAAATCCACTGTCTAACACTAAGAGTTGAAAATCGGACAGTGTTTTTTCGACGCGCTCAGATATACTCCGTTGAATTCTCAGTGCTCGATTCAACACCGAGAGTCGAAAATCCACTGTCTAACACTAAGAGTTGAAAATCGGACACTGTTTTTTCGACGCGCTCAGATATACTCCGTTGAATTCTCAGTGCTCGATTCAACACCGAGAGTCGAAAATCCACTGTCTAACACTAACTGTTGAAAATCGGACACTGTTTTTTCGACGCGCTCAGATATACTCCGTTGAATTCTCAGTGCTCGATTCAACACCGAGAGTCGAAAATCCACTGTCTAACACTAAGAGTTGAAAATCGGACACTGTTTTTTCGACGCGCTCAGATATACTCTGTTGAATTCTCAGTGCTCGATTCAACACCGAGAGTCGAAAATCCAGTGCGCGATATTATTACGTCCATTTTGACGCGGACTAAGAGACTTAGAAGGCCCTTGCCCAAAAAGCGAGATGTTTTAAAATGACGTTATGCTGTAGCTATAAAACCCTTTCATAATCATAATAATTATAAACAAAAAGACATCTACATTGACCACAGACCACAAAATGTGTTTATCATTGAATAGTTCTACAAACGCTCAGGTCCTATACCATAACTGTTGAGCAAAAATTCACTTTGATTTTTTTTTAATATTTTATGAGTTTTAATGGTACAGTGGACAGATCCAAGCAGTAAATAAATATTAGTTGATATAACTATTGGGAGTTTATTATGTTATTTATTTTACTTATTAAAACCTTAGGCGCATTTAAATACAGTTCAATTCAGTTTGTAAGAATTTATTAGCCGCTATTTCTATTGTTAACGCCCCAGGTTCTTGTGGGCAGCTCGAAAACTGGATAAACTCGAAACTTCATAGACGTTTTTATAATTTCTAACGTGACGATTATTATCGTTGACGTCCACGGCATCACGATAACACAGGGCAGTAAGGTGTATGGAAATATACGAAGATGCTTTTACATTTCCGTACACGATAACGTGCAATGTATTTCCATACATTTTATGGACTTATTGTCACGTTAAGAACTATAAAAGCGAACAATAGAATTAAAAATATGCTCTGTATTAAAGCTATGATGTCAAAACAATTTTTGCTTCAAAAGAATCACAGTATGATCAAACCAAAATTTCTGTTTACAATTCGTTCAGTCACAGTATTTACCTGGCAGTTGAAATTATTTACTGCTTCGCCATCTACCGCATAGTATTGCACTCGCAGGAATGTCTAGCTGTATTCACTATTGTAGTTTCTGATAAAGGGTATACAATCTACTCTAAATGTATGTCTATAAAACTATTCCTTATTAAGTGGTATAAATCTTGATTGGTGTTGCTGTAAATTGTTCAATTTCTGTTGAATATGTTGGCTGTGGGGAATGGAAGTTTTGGTATAGTATAAACAATGTTACAGTTCAAAAAATTATGTAAAAAATCTCCTTCATAGTAAAAACAAGTCTGTATCAAATAACAAATGTAATACATGCATTCTACAACAGCAAATAGCAATAAAATCAAGCAAAGTAAGTTTTTAATTGAAATAAGACTCGAAAGAGTCTGATGAACTCGATATTTTCTTATTTAAAACTTGCATCAACACAAGCCGCCTATTTTTAATCAAAACAATAACCATTAAAAAGTCTTTTACATGAGTTAAACCCACATCCATTCCCCAAGTCAACACACCAACTACAAACATGATATGTCTTCAGAACTGTCAGGCGATAGTATTGCCAGCGTTAAGGACCTGAGTAAAGGCGGGATGACACTAGTGCCTCCTTCGAGAAGACTTACGTTCACAGCCGAAGGGTTTCTCATTGTCGCCGGGGACTTCGTAGGGTAGAGTGCCTTGCGCGCGCTTGCCTCGACCTCGCCCCTGGAATGGTAGAGGAGCAGGTTGAAGACAATCATCATCATTTCAGCCGAAAGACGTCCACTGCTAGACAGGTCTCCCCTTCATTTGGGGGCGTTTGCTATAATCGCCACGCTTGGCAGGCAGTTTGGCGATCACAGTATGGTGGTAAAATGCTTAGAGAACGCTGTAGCATTCTCTAGTATGTCGCCTTTTACCGCACCCACGGGAAGAAATGGAATGGTCCTATTCTTTACGTCCGGCACCACACGGAATACATGGCTGAAGACATTACAATCTTTTAATCGATGCTGGTTGATGGATACGGTAAAGCAGCCCGCGAAATTCAAACTTATTACGTTTTTCAAATTGTGCAAAGAGTTCCTTTAGTTGTGCTGTGAGACCTTGGTTCTTGCCAAGTTTCATGGTTACTTGGGAAGCACCCTTACAGGTTTTGATTTATTTGCGAGTATCAAAATATATGCATAAATGGCCGTATATATTGCGTTAAGTTAGAAGCCTGATTTTTTTTAGACCTCCTCTGCTGTAGGCCTACATTTACTGTATATTCATTTCAACTTGAACGCGTTCTTGAAAAAAAGGGTCTTGGCAATCGGACAACGAAGTGATCCTATTAGACTTCCGTTTTTTTTTTGTTTTTTCTTTTGAGGTAGGATTCCCGTCCTAAAAAAATCAGAATGTTCGAACATACAAGTCCCAGAACAGATATCATACTCACAGCTCTCCCTCTCTTAGCGGGCGTGTCGTCGGGCTGCGACTTGCGTGTCCTGCCGCCACGCGAGCCGGGCCCGGACGGCGTGGACCCTCCCCGACGTTTGCGCCGGTTCGCGTACGTATCGTCGAAGTAGTCCTCGTCCGACTCCGGGTCCGGCTCCTCACCGGTTTCCATCTCTTCCATCGCTAGTTCGTCGTAGAACCATTCCTGTGGAAGCTGAGAGTGTAAGTTTTATTTATTTCCCGCACGCGTAGCGTAGCATGACCACTTTATCTATATTCTACGAGCGCGTTCTAACCAAAGCGATCGTCCCGCGAGTTCCCGGTCTTCGCGTTGTTTTATGTTTTTGTGGGTAGCAGGGACATCGACTCGGAACCTAGTAGGTTCCATCAATTCAGTACATGATTCTGAAGCCCGTGTGGTAGAGTTGAGAGTCAGAGACAGAAGTATATCGATTCTCTCTTTTTAGATGCAGTGTTGCCAAATGAGCGTTTTGCGTTCCCCAAATCTTCCCCGAAATTCCACATAAGTTTTAGACGAAAATCTCTCACAAGTGGCAAAATATTTATTTGAGTATTAACAAAATATTAATTTTAGATTGTATAAAAAATAAAGTTGTCCCATATATTTTGACCGCGTAGGTTTACTTTTCTATGAAACGGTTTTTTTTTTTTGATAAACAACGTTTGTGTTCGAAATTCTACTCTACTCCCCCTACGTCGAAATCTTGAGCTGAATTCATGGTTTCAATTTGCGCGTGGATGTCCCTCCCACCCTGTATGGATATGATGACATAGTCGCATCTCCAACTAGCCCTTACCCACCTATGTAAGGGTATGTAGTATGGTAGGTAAATACTGGTATTCAGGTTAAGACTGTTGGGGCAGTTTGTTGTTGCAGGTTGTTCCGTGTGGTGCCGGACGTACCTAAAAGAATAGCACAAGCTCATTTCTTCCCATGGGTGTCGTAGAAGGCGACTAAGGGACTTACTAGATAATGGGCAGCAGCGTTCTCTATGCGTTTTACCACCATACTGCGATCGCCAACCCGCCTGCCAAGCGTGGCTATTATGGCAAATCCCTCCTTTTGGGGGAGGCTTATGTCCAGCAGTGGACGTCTTTCGGCTGTTATGCTGATGATGAGGTTAAGACTGGTAGCCGACTACCAGTCTTAACCTGAATATCAGTATTTTATATAGAGCGACTGCTTATCTGACCTCCACAATCCAGTTACTAGGTAACACGACACCCCCTGGTAAGACTGGTTGTCAGACTTGGGGTTCTGACTACCCGTAACGACTGTCAAAGATCTATGAATGACAGGTAGAACCAACGGCTTAAGTAATGGAGGGTCACCCATCCAAGAAATGACCGTGGTAAGAGTAGCTTGAACTTCGATCGATCTGTGCGGCTGTTAAATCAGTCAGCATCCTACGTCATAATTCAGGTAAAGGTATGTAAGCGTAGTATTGGCGCGACGATCGCTTTTGGTTAGGTCGCAGGGCACGAAGAATAGACATATTAAATTGTTTTTCTTTTTCCTAATTTTTGACAGCGCGTCAGTCTGACGATCTACCATTTGGTCTTCTGTTTCAATGGTGTTCATGCTACAGTCCATTTACAGTTATTTGACCTCTCACAACAGAAATCAACAGCAACCTTATGCAATGAGAATAAAGATCACTATAATATTGATTACGTATTTTTTGTCTTACCTTGGGATCATCCTTAGTGGCAGTCTGTGATCCGTCTCTACTGTCATCTCCAGCTAACGCGTCCCCCGGTACTCCGGAGCTGTTCTCTCCTTCACCGGTGTTGTCTAAATTGTCCGTAGCTCCCGTCCATCCCCAGCGCGTTGAAGACATTGTTAAGTACTGACGCCGGGCTTTCCGCCATCTGGATGGAAATACAGTTCTTTATTTATTATGTAATTATCATCATTATTTCAGCCGAAAGACGTCCACTGCTGGACATAGGCCTCCCCCAAGCATCGCCAATAGTTATAAATGAGATGAAATTATGAATATGTTTTGTAGATCTTTAAGGATAGCAGGGTAGCCTGCGAAATTCAAATCGTCTTATGTTTTTTTGTAATTTGCAGGTCAATGTCAGGTTGTGTTAATTAAAATATTACTCGCGATATAATAGTTCCAGTAATTTCTTCACATTATATTCCATGTTTTGAGGGGACATACGGAAGGGACCTGATTGGCGATGTTCTTCAAAAAATTCAGGTGCGTAGTACGCGCAACCGGCGGGCGTGTATGACCAGAAGGCCAATTCTTGTAACTAAAAACGTTCAAAATCCAGTCGCAGTCTCATCTCGGCGGCAATCAAATGTCAAAAATGTAAGGAAACTCAGGGTATTTTTAGCAGATTGAGACTGATAACTTGTCAGTTCAGAACGTTCACAGTCAACAGACTGAACAGATGTATGAACGGAAACACCGAAAAAGGAAGAAGGCGTGAGATTGTGTAATAATTATGCTTACCTCTGTGCAGGGTATGTGTACACTTGACCTTCTTTCTGTCCAGGCATGCGTTGTCTCCGGGTCATAAATAAATTGCAGTGGCTCTGTGCGACACCTGTAGCAATGAAATGACGTCATTGGTCAGTGAAAAATAATTGGTTGTTCTAATTACTTAACACTGAAATAGAATGAGACTTGAAATGTCTTATCCATAAGAATTACTTAAAGGAATAAAGGAGCCTCCACAAGATACAAAAATTTTTTGAGAGATCATCTATTCTATATCTATAAGTCTTGTAAGTAAGTCAAAACTTTATCAAACCCCAGGATCATTTGCTTCCCAGGTGTGATCTGCGGTGGCCTATATAGAAAGTATCCAATCATGGTACTCAAGTAGGCCACTGCAGTCACAATATGTCGAAGTGACCCATCAAACACCAAGTGTGAGTGTGGTGTTTCTGATCAGACCTTGTCCCACTTGCCAGAGCGTCCTAACTGCACCTTTGAAGACAGGGTAGCGACATAGGGTACAATCTATTACCTGCCACCCTGTATTAACAGGTCCAGCACAGCGCATGCCACATGTGGAACGATACAATAGAAAATCAATTGTTTCTCATTAGTGGGTGATGACTAGTTAAGCCACTAAAGCCAAAATCAAGATGGCCACCTACTGGGCTCAAACAATGTAAAAGCAAAGACTACCATCAATAGGAAAATCGTCGCTTATATTAGAACACGGCGAATATGCCCTTTTCTTAACTTTTCCGGAGAAACAAAAAGTGAATTATTAACAATTAACAATGTCATGTGTGTGTGATTTTCTTATCTTGCTCAGCTTTCACGAGATTCTTGTCATGAGGGACAGCAATATCAACAATCAATGCACGACGCTCTTGTCGATCTATCACCACAATATCAGGCATATTAACAATAAATAAAAATCGGATTGTTTCTAGTGAAGAAAAAATAAGTTATTTATTAATAATTTAGTTTTTGTTTCTCTGGTAAAGTTAAGAAAAAGGCTTGCAGTGTTGTAATTTAAGCGATGCTATGTACTCTGAGAAAAAAGGTTGAAAAAACTCAAACGTTTCACAGTCTCTTATAAAGTCCAAAAATTGGTTGGATTATATAAACACTATGTAGGTTAGTATCTGAATTGGCATTTTGAGGAAAGAACCACACAGGTTTAAGTCAAAATCAAAAGTCATTTATTCAAATTAGGCTGAGAATCAGCACTTTTCGAACATCAAAGTACATGAGACAGTCCCCCAAAACGCCCACCCTTCACCACTTCCTAGTGCTTTAGCTGGGAAGAAGAAGTGGCGGAACAAACTCCCCAGCAGCACAGCTGTCTGTTTAGTCGGATAGACTTGATTCTATATATACATAGGCAAAGCAATAAACATTACGAGACACAAAATATTAATTAAATAATTAGTCAAAATGTCAGCTAGCCATACCAATATACCAACAAATAAAATGAAAACTGTTTAGGCCAAATAAAGCCTAAAACAACTCATCATAGAAAATATTGTTATGAGTAGATCAAGTCAATAACTAATGACTTAATAGATAATTATAAAAAAAATTGTTAGACAGGCAATAAAAAATAAAATAATAATTATATGAACGCATATAACCTGTCACTAGATACGCCAATTCTGGAGAAAGAACATAAACATTGTCTTGAATTAATCACAGCGACCAACTATTTTTGTCATTTAAATAGTTGTTGCTGGAATAGTAAGCCTTTAAACAAAGGATGGATTTTACTTGAGCTTTAAACGCATTAAAAGGCAAATCTAGCAAAGAAGAGGGAAGCTTGTTATAAAAAGTTATACCAAGCCCAACAAATGAGTTATGAACCTTATGAAGCCGGTGAAAGGCTAATATAAAGATGTTAACGAATGGCAGTTAGCAGTGGATGTCTATTCTATAATTCACTTCAGCTTAGTTCATAGATTACTTTCTTTATGGAGTACTTTACTAATACTTGATTAGTGTACAATAGGTACTTGTTTATATTTGGCATTCATTTAAAATAAATAGCCTATTAATCAAGACCTTGAGATCTTAAACAAAGATAAAGCATTTGATTGATTTTTAGAGAGGGATAGACCTGACTATCCCTCTCTAAAACTCAATCAAAATGCTTTATCTTTGTTTTGGAGTGTGAGGTTGGATGTGGAAAGAGGACAGAAGGCTTTTGAATTTTTGATAACACTCAACAACATTATCGAAATCACTTTATCTTTGGTAAATATTGCGTGACTATCTACGAAATAGGCCGGCAATACATTATCAATGATAAAGCGGCCCGTTGTTTACATAAAAACCAATGTTTTTGAAGTTTAGTGGTAATGGGCGTAGACGCGTTGTTAGTGACAAAAAAATCGATAACTTACCGGTCTGTGTGTCGATGAACGGCATACGCATCCTCCTTTCCGCACATAGTCGCGAATTGAAGGTCGAAGAGTTCTCAATAATCTCTTTGTAACTCGGATCATTGAGAAAACTGAAACATTCAATCAAAAACAAACATTAGAATTGTATACTTAGTAATTACACTTATCACACCGGAACACGTAACTTTTTACATTATATTGTGCACACAACTGAGAAATATACACTTGTGACCAACTATACTACGAATTACCTTTCAATTTTCGTTAAATTAGAAGGATTCACTATCTGAATCTCTGCCGCCGCCATTTTCCTAGCAGACGCTACTTTGGTGACGTCAACTGACGTTTGTCTGTTTCCGGCTGTGTTGCCATATCATTATATGAAAAGTTACCATCTACAAGTTGCTTCCAGTTTCCCTTTTAGGGTTCCGTAGTAAAACAAGGAACCCTTATAGTTTTCAACCCTTGTTTGAAAGACAGACGTCTATCTGCGACTTATCTCAGAGACTGTTTGACTACAAAACTGTTATTTTGGCAAGGTATTTATCACGTCTGTAAAGTTGTTTAAAAAACCTAGAATATAGATGACACCTCCCGTCCCCCTCCCCCACATAGAAAGTGCAGAAGGTGATTTATTTTGTACTCGTCTACTCCGTGTGGGCAGCCCCGGATCTACGAATTTTTCGAACCGGGGCAGAAACTTGATAGTGGAGCCCCTCTCTCGCGTTTGAGATAATTTAATTAGATGTGGGCCTGTGTGGCGCCTTTTTCTTACAAGTCGATAGTGAATCAACCAGGCTTCCGTATGCTAGGCGCTTTGTTGAGCAAGTTTTTTACTTTTAATCATACTATTTTATGATTCTGGCGCCCCCTGAAACTGCCGCCCGGGGCGGGTGCCCCTGTTTGCCCCCCTCCCCTAGATCCGGGGTTGCGCGTGGGTTGTCGTTGAATAATATAATCAAGAATAGTCAAGTATATTCACGTTTCAAATAACATTTGCAAAATTTTTCGTTAATCGGTTAATCGTTTTTGAGATATTTTTGGGAACAAGTACAGAAATAATTTGTGTGTACTACACAGACATGATGAGTATCGATCGAAATCTTAACTTGATAAAATACTAGAAAACGGTTTTCCTCAACTCATACTTCAAGTAACAATACTAATACAGGCCGTTGAACTCCCAAAAAATCTTCAAATCTTTTATTTTATTGTGTTTAGATATCGATACCCATCGCGTCTGCGGAATTTAGCTAGCCAATTTATAATAACCCGGTATAGTGTGTCGACTAAATATAAAATACGAGGACTGAATTTTCTCCCTCAGCTCAATGGTGAAACTATCATTCCTCCCCTTCCTCTAATTCCAAATGTTTCTAAGTCATTCAATATTTTTAACGTGATAACGTCTTTTCGCTCGGACTACTGAGGCCCTTGTGTGACACTAGGGCCTCTGATGGTAAGTTCAATATTCCTGACCGACGAAAATATGTAAGATTTCAAACGTTAATAACTATGAGAGTTTTACTACTATGGTAATGTTTGAGCATATAAAAGATAGGTCATATTTATAATAATTTCAAAAAAAAATCATAACTGGTGACGGCTTACTTCATAAGGAATGCAATGAGCTTACTAAATCTAGTGTCGGGAACCATAGGAACATTTGTTACCAAACCCTAAGTAAAAACATCTTCTATAGCGTTTTCACGAAAACGGTGCGGACTCGAAATGCGCCTGCTTAATTTTTTAAAGTGTTAGCAAGTTTTGGGGGTGTACTATAATAGGTACAGCTTTGCCCGACCCTCCGGGTACAACAAAGCGTGGTATTATATTATGTTATTAGCCGATTTCAATTTAAAAATAAATACATTTATTTATTTGATAAAAAATATAGAAACTCATTTTTGCGCCCCATAAAATCAATAATGTTTGCGTAGTAAATACTCTTCCCAACTACGGAACCCCTCACTGTGCTTGGTTCAACCCCCACTTGGATGGTTTATTTCATTCTTGATTTCATTATTTCATTCTTATGATGTTAATTTCCATACGTATACTAAGAATACGGTTGATTTGCAAAAAAAAAATATTTTGGCTTTGCACCACATTTAGTTTGCATGCGTTCAAAAAGTAAAAAGTTTGTTATACCTAGTTAAAGAGCTGGTACTTGGTAGATTTTAAATTTGGGAAAAGTATGGTAACACAAACAAAACGTCAAGCTTGTGACTGGTCATCGCTGGACGAATCGTGTGTCGGGCGCATTTTCAGTAATTGTTGATTGGAGATCTCCAAATATTACTCTGATTATTGGTTACTGTGTTTTTATTTACTTTGGAAGCGGTTACTAATTTTCTAATCGCGGTTTTCCAATAATCTACATTGTTAAAAAGACTTTGTAATTTGTGAAAAAGTCGAGGTCGGCGTGTCGTTGTTTGTGAGACAAAATGTCCGTGTGTTTCTTTGTGCCTGCGTAAGTTCCTCTTTCGATAATAAATATTGCTGTTTTTATTGCGGTTATTAATAAATCGTCGGCGTTTTTGCTGCTATTATTTATTTTTGTGAAACTTTAATAATATTTAATTACTATGTACCTACTTAGCTTCATTTTATTGATATAAGTTTCCGCCCCAGGTTTGCTTGTTTTTTTTTAATATATTTTGTTCCTCAGTAATAAATTACATATTTAAATAAAAAACATCCCAGTGTTAATAAGGATATAAAATATTAGCCCTTTACCTTGTTCCAAGGCGGGATATGTACCTAAGCTGTATTATTTTTGTACTTATCGCAATTTATCAAAAAGTTTCGGTTTGCCTATTATTTTTTACCTACTTCTTTAAGTACCCTACCAGCCACTGCATATTGCTTTGGGGCTTCCCAAAGCAATATGCAGTGGCTGGTAGGGTAGGTGAACCCGTCACATCCCTTGATTTCACCCGTACGTATTTGACCCATTGCCGTAGTAGTAGCGTACCTAGCTAAGACTTACACTTACTGCGCTTAGGATCGCGGGTTCATTTCAGTTCCTTGCCCGGAATGCTTCGTTTTGTATGACACTAAGGTAATGTGAAAACTTGTTCTCGTTTATGTTCAGAAAGTAAACTTTTCAGAGCTCATCAAGAGTTCAAGACGAAATCTTTTTTCTTGGGTAATTTAAGAAGCCGACGAAACCGTACACGAAATTTTTCCGATATCGCTGATTTACGCGATTTTATAGACGCGATTTTACAGTTAAAATACTGTATTTGTACAAGTTTTAATGTAGGTAGGTACCACATCGTTGTTGAGCGGACAAATTTTTCGAACATCTGTAGGTATGAAGCAATGGATTAGCAATATCCTCCAAAGTTACGCAATTAGGGTGCCCCTCTTTATTAATATTATAAACTAGCTTCTACCCGCGACTTCGTTCGCGTCAAATTTCTTGCTCGTGCGAGTACTTCGTATGCGTGACTTTTTCTCTATGCTCGGCTCCTAAGGGTCTTAGCGTGATGTTATATCCTCGATAAATGGGCTATCCAAAACTAAAAGAATATTCCAATTCGAACCAGTAGTTCCTGAGATTACAGATTAAATCAAACACATTAGCGCGTTCAACCCCTTCGCAAATACCTAATGCATTATTTTAGAACAAAAATAAAGGTTATAGTGAACCAACCTTAAAAGATAGACATGCTGTCGCGGATTTTTTTTAGAACTTTTAAAGGGAAACAATTCTGTCATACCTACATGATTTTTGCGCTATGACTGTTGTTGAGCAGAAAAAAAATCGAACATCATCATCGTCTGCCGAGTGTTTTCCAACTATTTTGGGGTCGGCTTCGAGTGAAACCGGATTCAGCTGAATAGGTACCAGTATTATACATGAAGCGACTGCCTATCTGACCTCCAAAACCCAGTTACTGGGTAATACCCTTGGTAAGACTGGTTGTCAGGCCTTCAGGCTTCTGACAACCCGATGTTTATATTAGTCATGCAGACAAAATAAAAAGCTCGCCCACTTTTAAATGGGAGGAATGGCGTATTGCCATCAAAAATTGGTCACTTTTGCCTACCTTTTCATTCAGACTTTCTTCGTAAACTACATAAATAACTCCTACAGAGTTCAGTTGACCCGCACCCTAATTGCGTAACTCACGATTAATCGTAATCAGTTTCGCTTTGAAACAAATGACTAATCCATTGCTTCATATGTTCGTAAAATGTGTCTGCTTAACAACGTAAATAACGCAATGAATATTGTAGAACTCTCAAAATGAAACCGATTATGATTAATCGTGAGTTACGCAATTAGGGTGCCGATCGGTCCGCAGTTTGGTAAATCGGTACTAGTGGACCAAAGAATCTCCATGCAACGTGCAGGCTTACTTACCAATTTCAAGAAATTTTTGGACATTTAACTTGTGTCTTTACACACGTGAAATGTCCAAAAATTTGTTGATGTAGCTGCAAATGTATCGCAGATATAGTGGTTCTTGTTGTAGTGCTGCAGAACGCAGGATCATTATGCTGCGTTCTGCAGCACTTTGACTGAGAATATCCAAAGTCCGGCCAGCAATAAATAAAATGTGTTACCCTGGTCACAGGAAAGTCTTCCTTATCATTTTCTATTATTCCGCCGAATCTCTACTACTATCTGTGTTTTGGGCCTTACTATATACGAAACATGACAGGTCTCCTTTATCATGTTTCTGGACTGAACTGAACTGGACCTGCAATGATACAACTGACGGCTTTGTTACTCAGGGACCAGGCGGGGTCGTCGAACGCGTCTGAAGAAGTCGATGGCGACGTCATGGAAGACAACTCCTCAGCGGAGTCACCACAGCAGAGTCTACAGCAGTTCTGGTGCAAAGTTACCGATGATATCAAGAAGGTCAATTCGGTAAGTCATTCATCATCATAATTTCACCGAAAAGACGACCATTGCTGGACATAGGCCTCCCCCAAGCTCCGGTACTTCGATCAGTTCTGTGCTTCCTGCATCCAGCGGGTTCCTGAGGCCTTCACAAGACATCGGAAGTCGGGTCAATTCGGTAAGTGTCTCCTGTCAAAATGTATTTACCTAGCCGGTATTTGAGGCGTCAGCCAAGTAGTAGGTAGGGTAGAAGTTTACCAAGATATCCCAATTGAAAGGATCACAGCCGTATAATACATTGTGGACACGTCGATGCCGTTTTATAGAACAGTACTTGTGATAGAATCTCGTTAGGCAAAAATATTGTAAAAATAATATCGGCAGGAAAGTTGTATATGTTAGGTACCGTAAAATTGTAAATACCCTTAGATTATAATCTATCTCGCGAGATTGTAAACTGTCGATAAATTGTGAACTGCACCATACTGCTTACAATTTAGCACATTATTTTTCGGTAGATTGTCGAATAAAAAACCTATCGAAGTGAAACCGTCAAATTGTGAACTGGTATCAAAACGGATAGTACCTTGCGCTATTACTAAATAGTCAAGTAATTGCCACAAACTTGGAAGTAGCGCTCGCCGGCTCCTGCCGCGGCATTGCTCGCTTCGCTCGCTCGTGGTTGGTCACAATTCTAACCTAACCTGACCTATTCGTTCGGTAAGCAGTATGGTGTAGTTCACAATTTATCGACAGGTTACAATCTCGCGAGATAGATTATAGTCTAACGGTATTTAAAATTTTCAAGCAGAATAAATGTTTTACGCTAGGCGGGGGGGGGGGGGGGGGTCAAGAATCATGTTCTGAATTCATGCTCACACTCAGCCCGTCGTTGTCGATGGCCCTCTCCTTGACAGCCTGTATATTTTGACTTTCAGCAGTTGGAGTGATTTGGAGTAGTGACTAGAGTGCGAGCCTCTCCCAAATATAAATCTATTTATTTTCTCTCAATTAAAACACTTCCTAATAATCATACTAGCAACGAACGGAATTATTTTGCAAGGCACATAGCCATGAAGAACGGGGTGCCGTGTTTTCCAGTAACTTGGTTGTGTAGGTCAGATAGGCAGTCGCTCCATGTGAAATTTTGGTAGGCTGCTTCCGAGAATACTAGAAGCCGAGAAGTAGGTAGTAGGCTGCTTCCGTGAAGTAGGGAAAAGGCTAGGTTCTCGATGGTAGGAATTAATGTGCGAACAGTGAGGTAGTAGAAAAATAACTAAAAATTGATGGCATACCAACATAGCAACATACCGACATATATGGTACCGTGTGATGCCGGACGTAAAAGAATAGAACCATCCCATTTCTTCCCGTGGGTGTCGCAGAAGGCGACTAAGGGACTTACTAGAGAATGGGCAGCAGCGTTCTCTATGCATTTGACCACCATACTGCTATCGCCAACCCGCCTGCCAAGTGTGGTGATTATGGCAAATCCCCTTTGGGGGAGGCTTATTTATGTCCAGCAATGGATGTCTTTCGGCTGATATGTATGACCAACATAGCAGAGAGAGCAGTGATACCGGGCGCGACTGACGTTCGAAGGCCAACAGACTGCTGTCAAAAACGGTGAAGGAAAACATCGTGAGGAAACTGGCATGTCCTAGAACCAAAAATTCGTAGACATGTGACATCCAAGCCGCACTGAGTCCGCCTGGTGGATTACAGCCCACTCTCTCTGGCCTATGTCCCAGCTGTGGGAACATTATAGGCTGATAATGTGATATCAACATAGCCATAATAACGATATCATGTTCCCCCGTTTCAGGACGACTTCAAATCCCAAACGCTTCCTCTAGCCCGGATCAAGAAGATTATGAAGCTAGATGAGGAAGTGAAGATGATATCGGCCGAAGCCCCGGTGTTGTTCGCGAAGGCAGCCGAGATATTTATCCACGAGCTTACTCTTAGGGCCTGGGCGCATACCGAGGATAATAAGAGGAGGACCTTGCAGGTATGAAGCACTTGTTTCAAGTTTTAAATCGAGTGTCTTGATCTTCTACTTTTTTTGTTGATGAATATTTTTCAACACGTTCACTGTGTGCAAAGTATTGTGTATAAGTACATAATAGTTAAATAATCAACCTAATCCAAATGTGGTTCAAGTCCAAAACCCCGAGAGCTAGCAGCTCGAACTCCAGAATCGTTTCAAGTGCCTAGGGAGCTCCGTGGACGATTACAACGATGGGTTCGTGGAAACTGTCCATACAGTCGGGTCTAAGGTCTTCAAGACCCGTCGTACTAATGGCAAAAAAACTCTCTGATCCTACTCTGCAGCTAATGGAGGAGAGGCGTGAAATTATGCTGCAATCTTCAGACGACGCTCTAAAGTACCGACAGCTCAATAGACGGATCTCTCAAGTCCTTGAAAAGCGACCTTCGTCGTTTTAATACGGAAGGCATCAAGGACGCGATAGAGCGGAACAAGGGCTCCAAGGTCTTTGCAAGAGATCGGTCTATTGGGCAGAGTCAGCTTGCGAAACTGAAAACCGATGATGGCAGGATCGTATCCGCCAAGCCTGAGCTGTTGAGAGAGATCGAGAGGATAGAACCTCTCGATCTCTCGGACAGTTATTCACGTCTACAAGCAACCACGTTACGAATCTGGCAAACGACCCAAGAGCCAGATTGACTCGACACTACACCGAAGACATCCCGGACGTTAGCTTGTATGAGATTACCGGGGTTAAGTCCTACTTCCTACTACCCACTTCCTACTAATTATACAATATGTAACAAAAACCCTGTTGTTTCTTCTACCCACGTTTTCAGAATCGGTTTATATACATAATAAAGCGAGTCATTTATAAACACTGTTCAACAAAAATAATTAAAATAAATACCTATTTAATTATGAATATTTGTAAAGTTTAACTGATTTTGATTAGATCAAAGAAAGCCGCCGAGCTCGTAGTCTATTGTGCGAAATAAGGATACTTGTAAAATCAGATACTGTAAACATTTTTTTGAATATGTCGATTTTAATAGTTATTTGATATTGAACTCTCGACTGGCCAATGCTTATTTTTTTAAATTATAACTTAATGTTGTGCTTGTAGGTAAGTGTATACGTCCTTATAAGGAACAACAGGGTTTTTGTTACATATTGTATAATGTCGAAGTTTCGATGTTAGCTACTGAATCACGCAATAACGGCTGACTGAATTTGGATAAAATATGGCACACCGATAGTTTATAACCTAGATTAACACATAGGACAGTTTTTATCCCAGTAGTACCTACATTCCTATGGAATAATTTCTGACCCGCGAGCGAAGCCGCTCGCTAGCAAAAGGTAGTAACTAATAAAGATCAAATTCGCAAAACACGTACCTATTCGTTTGTATGAAACTGATGGGTGTTAAGAACGCATTGTCTCGACGGCGGGAGTGTGCATCCTTTAAAATGTTCTAGCCACGACCATCAAGGTATTAACGAACATTGAACTGGTCCCGATACACATTTACCTGACCCAAACAACCTCGAACTCAACTGAAAAACTTTATACTTTTAGCGCAACGACATAGCAATGGCGATTTCCAAATGCGATCAATTCGACTTCCTGATCGACATAGTGCCGCGCCATGAGGTGAAGCCCAACAAGCCGCGGTACGACCATGCGCCCAGGAGCAACCATGCCGATCAGGTACACTCAAATTTTCTTATGGTGTAGTACAGTCACCATTAAGTAAGCATTTTTATCTTGTACATAGAGTATTACAAACAAACAAAACTGGGTTAAATACAAAGCTATTTTAAATAATAATATAATATATATCTTAATTCAACAAAATGCGTTAGATATGTTGTGTTAGAGAAATCATTAAAATCTTAGAAGATATCACAGATTCAGAATTACTATATAATCGCTCGCAGCGAAACCGGCGGTCGGCTGGCATGCCCCGTTGCCGTCCACGCCACATGGAGACATTCTATAGTTATACGACCTTCGTCATTTTGTCAGTTAAATAAATCAAATAGACGACCGCTATTCTTCCGACAGCTGTTTGCTATTGAGAGCAAGGCAAATCAGGTTATCCAAATGTGTCATACGATAGCCTGTCGAATGCTTGTGATTAGCTATGCTGATGTTTATTATCTATTTGTAGGTCGCACATCATCAGGCTGCAATGCAGAACGCCTCACAGTCGTCACAGCAGCAGATTGTGATACAGCCGTGCGCACAGGTGGGACAGATTACCTATACATCATTTTGTGTTGTTTTTATTTAATAATGGCTGGTCTAGGTGTCTCCTGCCTTAGTCTCCACTCCTCACTCCCCCGCCATCTCTAGCCTGAGGTGGCACCAGCCGGGGATAGTGGAAGGCACACAAGTTCCCATGATCCCTGGTCCAAGTGTGGGAAGGGTACACCGGGGTAGTTTTTAGTCAGTAAGAGTCTGACAGACTCCTCCCGCCCAGGGCGGAGGACATCCTTGAGGATTTTCCACTTCGGAACAAGATAAAAGGTGTTTCCTGCCTAAATGTGTGGTTAAGTTTTACGAAGGGGCATTTTTTGAGCTTGGTATTGAATGACTTTTCCATGAAAAAAAATTTCAATAGGATTACATGAACTTACTAGGGTTTTATTGATGGTTTTAATTATTATAATTCCTTAAATAACTACGTGTTACGGTCGCGAACCCTATTTGGTTCAACATACAACCTGACACCTACCTGCAAATTGTAAAAACCGTATGAAAATTTGAATTTCGCGGGATACCTTAGCGTTGAATAAAATGACAATGAATAAAAATGTGTAGTGTGTATGTGTGACATAATGGAACAGCTGTTGATACTATAAACTCGCGCATTACAGCAAGCAGCAGCGGCATCAACATCGTCGTCGTCCAACACCGTGGTGTCGCAGCAGCCGGTCACATTGATGCAGCAAGTGGTGACGCCGTCCGGAGAGCTACAGCAACTACCGGTCAGTTACTGTCATACATTCTAATTTATTTTCAAAACAAAATTCATCTATTCAAATTAGGCTGAGAATCAGCACTTTTCGAACGCATAAATTACATAACACAGTCCTGAAAACGCCCTCTCTTCACCACTTCCTAGTGCTTTAGCTGGGAAGAAGTTGCGCAACAAACTCACCAGCGCAGCTGTCTGTTGTATGTGTCGATCTAACGCATCGGCGCTCCGATTGGTCCTTCACCAATCCAGCCACCAATCGGAGCGCCGAACGCGGTCGATGCGTTAGATCGAGATAGTTAAATGAAACTCACACTAGGGCCTCAGTTAGATAAACTTGATTCTATACAATAGTAGGTATGCAAAGTAATAAAAATTACTAGACACAGAACATTAAATTAAATACCATTATATCATCTAGTTACAAAAACAAATCCAATGAAAACTGAACACAGCAAAAATATGTTAACAAAGCATAACACTAAAATAAATAATTAACTAGCACTATCGTTCGAATACAGGGGTCACATTAAATAACGTTTCGTCACGATTTCCTTCACCGTTTTGAGAGTCATAGTGATGAAATAATTTACACAAAGTTTACTTTGTGTAAATTATTTGCGCCTGTCTGGCTTCGAACTTACGACATACAACTTGTAAGTCGCAGTCGTTACCACTGGCTCTCCAAGTATAGTAACACACCCATAATTGTCGCTAAGTCATATTGTATTAATAATTCCAGATCCAGCTAACCCAAGCGCAACTGAACATGATCCGGCTGCAAGTTCAGAACAACCCGAACCAGCCGATCATCATACAAGCGCAGTCACAGCAGTCGCCACAGATTATACAGGTCAATAATAACTTCTTTTTACAAACTTTTATTTACCTGTCCTGCATAGCTATTTACAACTATTCTATACGCTTGCGCACCGAATCGAACATCAATCAATATAAAATGCTGTTCACAAATCCAAAACCAGATTATTTCTTCAGTTTACTTAAATCAAATAGACAACCGCTATTCTTCCGACAGCGGTCTGCTGTCGGGGACCAGGCAAATCAGGTTATTGAAATGTATCATTTTTGGTACGAAAATCGCTTGTCGAATGCTTGTGAAATGTGAATAGCTATGCTGGTGTCTGCCTGTCTTTCTGTAATCAAATCTTGAAAGTTAAATTTGACCCACTTCCCAGTTTCCTATTGAGCTGAAATTTTGTAAATCGGATGACATGCAATATTATTTTGACATGGACCTGATGATGGAGCCGGAAGGTGGCCGTGAGAACTCTGTTAATAAAACAACGCAACCCCATCTTGTTCCGGGTCGTTTGAATCGTCTTGACAAGACTCTGGTCCTAGATAATATCCAAGATCAGATTGAGTCATCAGGTGGCACCCTGGGAGGCGGGTATGGGAACTCTGTAATAAAACGACGCAACACCATTAAGTTTGGGCTCCTCAGTCCGATTCAGTTTGTCCCTTGCTGCCCTCTACCAGCAAAGCCCTAAGCCGAGGTCCGTCCGGTCCGGTCCCACAAAGGGTGCCCTTAGCGAGCAATCGCTTTAGATTTAAGTTTTTTAAGCCCTGGCTGGTAATCTTAATTTATTAAGATTATCACAGGCAAGTCTGGTTAGGCAGACGATAACCTCATAGGTTGAACTGCGAGATGTAAATAGAAAAAAAATACTTTGGGGTCGTTTGATTCATCTTTGGATTCAGGACTCTGGTTCTAAATAATAGTAATACGAAAACTACGCGGACGAAGTGCTAGTCCTTCATGATGCAATTAACTCAAATATCTTTTATTTCCCAGGTCCAGTCGCAAGCACAGCACCAACCACAACAGCAAGTGTTCCTGGCTCAAGTAGCAACGTCTCAAGAAGACTCCTAGTACCAAGACACTGGCACTCAATGTTCAGTGCAAAGCGACTCCAATTCTGACTAACTGTGGATAGTGAAGTGATATAGTGCAGTGTTGAAGTGCAGACTAGATATTTTATGGGCTTATTACCAAACAAAATTCGTTTAAAAGACCCAGGTGTAGCTAACTTTATTCCAACGGCGATATAAAATGTATCTTTATTGACAAAAATTTAATTCTGTTTGTTGGTAAGCGCATTACTTGAGAACAGCTGAACTGACTTTGTTACTTGGTGGAGGTGGAGGTTATCAATTCGGTATGTTAAATTCTTTTTTTAATGTTTGTTATAGTCCGAGTAAGGTTTGAGAGAAAAGAAAATTGGCAAATACGGGAAAATCTGAAAATGATATTTTCTATCGAGTTTTTGTATAATTTATTGAAATTTGAACAACACATCTGTCGGGTCAGCTGCTTCTGAACATAAAACTGATTTTATACCCGAGTCTAAGTTGTCAATCTTGTTTTAAGAACTTTAAGTAAGTCAGAATAGAGTTCGCAATACTAAAACTTGCTGAAAGGTATAATTGGTACACTCAACATCAAAAGTGTATATATATAAAGTTACGGATTTTTCGATAATCTGTTCGGTAATTAGGTATGTAACACACTTATAATGGCAATGCCTCTCAACGGCCGAATACTGAAACGCCACTCAAATCTAATAATCATCTAAAAGCTACTTAAATTTAAGCATCCCTCAAATTTAAATGGTATACACAAACGCCACTCAAGCAATTCGAAACCACGATGAGCTAAGCAGGTGTGCGTTACCCAGGCCAGATGTTGTCGAAAATGGTCATTTGAATCTTATAGATAATTAGTTTTGCGGCTTCTGTAATTGTTGCGCACATTTTTAAATTTGTTGCGCTTATAGTTTTTTAATTATTTCACAAAAACATTTCCTGCTGCGGTAACGTTACCCCAGCCAGACCTTTTTCTTTCTAATGGGAATATTTAAATAATTACTAGCTATAAAATTAGTTGTCTAGATGAAGTAAATGTTGTGCCTTATTTTGTATTTGTTCTTTCATCGGTTGCGAAGTTATTCGAGATTTTGCTGGGGTAACGTTTTTGGTTTTGCTAGATCTTTGAAATGGTTAAGCGGATTCTTATCATATTTTGTACATGGCTTCTTAGGAATTAGTTTAAATTTGTTCTGCAATAAAAAAACCAAAATAATACATAGCTTAAAGGTTATTTCATTAAATAGAAAACCACTTCAATTGGTCCCAGCACTCTCAATAAGAGCTCTAAAGACTTACTTTAAACGTTATTTTAAAGCTTGTAACTGCCTTCAAATGTATGTGAAGTTTCATTAGTATCCTGTAAGTATTTAACAAGTTATGATGATATTGAGTTCTTCACGAGCACGGTCTTGATGCGCGCGGTGTTATTTGGCCACTGGATTGGATATATGAACTGAATGTTATGTCAATTATTAGTTTTTTAGTTCAGTTGTATATCAGTAAAATTTCAGCTCAGTACATTGGATAATTAATGAGATAATACGATTAAAGTCATCAGGAAGTGAATGACCGTGGTAACCCGACCAAGTTTAGGTGGTTACGAAAAAGCGAAAACGCAGAACATTATGGTACCTTCTAAAATATGTAGGATAGTGTTACAAATTTAGTACAGACATGTACACAAGTTTAAAAAAAACTACGTGATTATTAAATAATTTTTATTGACAGGTAATATAATCATTTCAATTGAACTTTTAAAGTATTATTAAACTTATACTTAAAAACAATCACAGATTAAAATTACAGATAGTAATTTTGCTTTTTTGAAATTTTCTATTATTTTTTAATTAAATTATAGATTTCAGTAGGTATACACAGTACACAGTTACAGTTTTTATTTAAAAATATACACATATTGGACTGTGTAATGATCACAGACAATAAATAATATACAATGGTTTTTTTCAGTTAACACTAAACTTACGGTGCGTACAAACTATATAACATAACATGTTATATAACATTTTTCATAGTGTGGTCATGTTATTTAACATTGTTGTATAACATTTTACATAGAGTTGTAGTGTTATATAACATGTTACCTGTTGCGGTAGTCCCGACTCCCGACATTGATAACGATAAAAATCGGTCGCTAAGTCATGAATTTCATTAATCAAGTTTCAAGTCATATTTTGACAATATACCTATACACAAAAACCTTCCACTTGAATCAATCTATCTATTAAAAAAAACTGCTTCAGAATCCGTTGCGTAGTTTTAAAGATTTAAGCAAACAGGGACAGACAAACGGGAAGCGACTTTGTTTTATAGGTACTATGTAGCGAAGGATAAATATGTCGTTATCAATGTTGAGAATTCCAGTCTAGGTAATAATTAAGTACGAAAGAAAAGACAATAATAAGTTCCTAAATTTAAATATTTAAGCCTTAAAAAAATACAGTTTTAGATAAGTACCTAACAACATGTACATATTAATAATAATTTTGCTACTATTTCTGTAGTTACATTATACAAGCTTACCTTGTTCGTGAATTCATCAAGCAGCCTGCACCATAACTATGATCATCAATAGAAGCACTCCACATTAGCAGTAATTCGCCACACTTATTATTTTACATTAGCTCTCACGCACTCTATAAATATTTGCAAAAACAGGAAACGGAACTGCCGAAACGCATGCGCACTCTACAAGATGAATTATGTGATTACGGAGCATGTTTAGTGCGATATGCAAACAATGCGCCCCTTCACCCCACCCCTTCCGCGTCCCACCGAACGACATGTTATATCAGTGATTTTTAATAAGTTTGTGCAACTGGAAGATAATAATGTTTTCATAGTACAGATATTATTATATTATTAATGTATTTAACAGTGTACGCGTCTGTACCGAAATTGTAAGGTGTATTATAGTAAACATTTCAAAAGATAGTATAATGTTCTGCGTTTTCGCTTTTTCGTAACCACCTAAACTTGGTCGGGTTACCACGGTCATTCACTTCCTGATGACTTTAATCGTATTATCTCATTAATTATCCAATGTACTGAGCTGAAATTTTACTGATATACAACTGAACTAAAAAACTAATAATTGACATAACATTCAGTTCATATATCCAATCCAGTGGCCAAATAACACCGCGCGCATCAAGACCGTGCTCGTGAAGAACTCAATATCATCATAACTTGTTAAATACTTACAGGATACTAATGAAACTTCACATACATTTGAAGGCAGTTACAAGCTTTAAAATAACGTTTAAAGTACGTCTTTAGAGCTCTTATTGAGAGTGCTGGGACCAATTGAAGTGTTTTTCTATTTAATGAAATAACCTTTAAGCTATGTATTATTTTGGTTTTTTTATTGCAGAACAAATTTAAACTAATTCCTAAGAAGCCATGTACAAAATATGATAAGAATCCGCTTAACCATTTCAAAGATCTAGCAAAACCAAAAACGTTACCCCAGCAAAATCTCGAATAACTTCGCAACCGATGAAAGAACAAATACAAAATAAGGCACAACATTTACTTCATCTAGACAACTAATTTTATAGCTAGTAATTATTTAAATATTCCCATTAGAAAGAAAAAGGTCTGGCTGGGGTAACGTTACCCCAGCAGGAAATGTTTTTGTGAAATAATTAAAAAACTATAAGCGCAACAAATTTAAAAATGTGCGCAACAATTACAGAAGCCGCAAAACTAATTATCTATAAGATTCAAATGACCATTTTCGACAACATCTGGGTGGGTAACGCACACCTAAGCAGTCTTCAAATGTTTACATTATGGCAACATCCTGCTAAAAAATTGTTCGCAGCACGTTCTCAGTTACAAAATAATTTAGTTTACGTCTCGGTTTCGTTTGACGCAGTCTTCTTTGAACAAATATTTTCTATAACTAACAATTAGTTCAAATATAACAGCGCATTGTGGGTACGGCTTGAATTACGATTGAAATTATCTATTTATTTACGTAAAAAATCAAATAAATTTCAAAAGAAGACGTCATAAGAATTGAAAATTTCTTGAGATAATTGTCGTAGATTGGACCGTTACACTTAACATTTTACGCACGATTATTATAAACATTGAAACATTCCATCTGAACTAAAATCGGCTATTGTATTGTTATTAATTGATTCACGATGGAGAAGAAACGTGGATGCAATTATACACCTGCTGAGAAAGATAATTATGCTCTTGGAACTGATAAAGAAGTAAGTAGGTACACACGGCTACATATCAAGTTATTTATACATTTCCAGTTTACGCTGATCTCGCACTGTACGGAAATCCTATACAAGATCGTATTGATGCGAGATCAGTTTATACTGGAAATATATATAGCTTGATGTGTACCTACATGAACAATGAAATACTGTATTTTGTGTACTTATATATTCGCAATTCCCTAGTGCATGTAAAATAGCTTGTTAGTATACATGCCAATAACATAATTACCCACTGAAACTTGTGACCACTCTGACACCCATCTGAAAGGCTCAGAATAAATACACGATTTATGTCTAAGTACTTTTATTCCTACAAGTATGAATACAACCAGATAACACACACACACATACACATGATACACATTTACACATACTCAACTGAACAATTCACAGATCTTAAGTTTAATTCCAAAAGCGTTCAACTTTTCTTCATTTTTGCGTCTCACAGTTGGCCTTTCGTTATCCGAAAGTGAAGACAAGGACGATAGACACATTTTTATCACTATTTGTAAAGTTTCAATAGATTTAACTTGATTTGAGGGACCCCGCGACCACTCTCAGATCTAAGGGCTGCTCAAATCAGTTTGACAGATGATTTGACGGATAAATAACGTTGAGTAGCGTTCCATTATACGATTTTTAAACTGAGTGGTGTTTGAGAACAACTTAATTTAAGAAGCACTTAGATATATCAGATACTCAAAAGTGACGTTTGGGTATACGAAATTAAAGTTTAAGAGCTGCTCAAACATTTAAGCAGCCCTTAAATATTTGAGTGACGTTTCAGTATTCGGCCGTCATTTTGTTAGTTGAACAACATTCATTGCTTTACTTACGTTGTTGAACAGATGACTTTTTCAAACATATTATGCAAAGAATTAGCAGGATCCATCAAAATCTTTTAGAATCTGATCAATAGTGTTTATTTAATTTCCTCTTATTGTCTCTAATTAGTCTTAAAAGTCTTATAATTATAATCTTCTATAATTTAAAGATAAAATCAAGATTATTATTTATTAAAACAAAACAAAACACTGATCATTTACTTGTTGATGTTGACTACACACCATGGCTGCAAATATCAATTGATTTGTATGAGCTTGAATATCTAGTCTGTGGTTATAGTGCGGAACAATCACTTTGATGACAGTCAATACCATAGTGTTTCAATATAAGCTGGTAGATTGAAATAATTTAATCATGTTTACGGTTTACTCCACCATCAAAATCTGAGAGCTCTGTTCTAGTCCGGTAGAAATCGAAATACCTCGAAAGAAGTATGAGAGTGATACTACACTCCTGGACTACTAAATCGAGCCAACATTAAAAAAGTGGTTATGATACCAACTATTTACTGCAGATGCCATGTATCATGCTGCCAACGCAATAGAAGTTAAAATCAGTTGAACCTACTGTAAAAATGGTTTGTTTAAATGTCTAATCTTATCCCAAACGGAGTATAGGCATTAATGTATGTAATTAGTTCACGAGCATTACATTACCCTCTTGTAATATAATCAGCGTAACATACATAAATTAAGATCGGTCATTCCACGCGGGCTGGAAACAACGCATTTATAGTAGTTTTTCGTGATTATTTAATTAAATACAAACAAAAGTACTTTTTTCTCCCAAGCTTAGCTAAATCGTTGGTATTTATAATTATTTTTAACATTTACTCTTTAATAAAAACACGTACCAAGTAATGCAAATAAAAAATTATTGACGGTATGCCGATTTTTATAAGTAAATACCAAAATAACTGTAAAATAATAGCATACTAACTTTAAAAATACCAACGATCTAGTGCATGGCTGAATTTTTTTTAAACTTTTGTTTGTATTTAATGAAATAATCACGAAAAACCGCCATAAATGCGCCTTTGCCAGCCCTCGTGGGGAAAATGCGCATAAGGTCTAGCCAGAGTAGTTTGTGTAGGTAGTTTAACTCACGCACTATTCGTGCCAGAATACCTCCATATTTATTAATCACATAAGAGCAAAATCAGCCTAGAATGTCCCCACTGCTGGGACACAGGCATCCTCCTTATGAGACGGAGCGGGCTGTAATACGCTAGACCCATATAAGTGTGCGACTATGGAGCATTTAATAAATGCACAATGTTTTGTACATAATAATAAAAATTCAGTGTATGTATTACGATTATAACCAGAGATATGTATTCGGATGCATGCATATTCACCTAAAGTTGAGATGTCGGCTAATATGGAACGCGCTTTTGTATCGAAATAATCATAATTTAAGCTATTGCTTCAACATAATTTTATAATCCTTGTTCCTGAATTTAACATACTTTTGAGTTGCAATAATATATTATATTTTTATAGTTAACGTTAGCTTTTGTGAAACATTGTATTATGTGAAGTATGATAACATTGATGGCGCCGCATGTTATATAATTCTAATCTTTTAGATTCATGGAAAATAAGTACTTGTGTAAAATCTGTTGTAAGGTGCTTTTTTTTTGGCAAAATTAAGATTATGTTATGGCTTCTTCAGGCGACTTGTAGAACAATTTCCAAGAAGTTTTCGTTTTGAAATTGTCCTAGGAGATTCGCGTCGTACCTGTTTGCCTTTATGATGAGAATGACAATTTATAGTTTGTTTGCAGTTGCACTGCACTGGTAGTAAATACTAATTTGGGCCCGTTTCTACCTCCGGATAAGTTTTAGTAAAATTACGCTTCTTTCAATTGTAGTTCCATTTTATGTTGATCTAGTGGATATTGCTTATTTGCAGGTGGAGGTGCAAGGGTCCTAGAAAGTTACTTTTAATTTTTTTATTGAAATTTCCTTGTGGAATATTTTAATGAATATGGTATGTTCTTACTTTCAAAATTGTTTGACGAATATGAAAGGTAGAAAAATGCGTTATTTGAGGCTTTGGGCCACAATCCGCCCAATTATACAATTGTATTGGATAGCTAGTATTATCTACAATAATTAAAACTGTCAAAAAGTTATTGAGTAATGCAAAAAGTTGGCATCAATGTTTAAAATAATAAGTGATAATACGTTGGTTGTTATTTAGGTGTATAAAATATACATAAGTTATTTAATAAAACTTGTAAAATTTTAATAATTAGTTTTATTATTTACTTTAAAAACATTAACTGAAAACTGCATACCTTAATTGATATGAATTGCTTAAAAATAAATGAAAAAGAATTAACAATCACCATTGGCATTAACAGAATTAAACATTTGATAAAATAAACGAATTATACTAAGACCGACCACGTAAACTCATATCATTCTCTAAGCCAAAACCATAAAATAGTATTCAATTATTACAAAAAAATATATAGACATTTTACACATTACATATCTACATTATAGTAAGACGGTTATCACCAGAGATCGGATATTCGGATGCATATTTACCTAAAGTAAATTTTTAGATAAGAAAGTATGGAAGCGGATTCTTATAATATATTTTTTGTAAACAAAACCCGGGATGCCAGGAATACCGGGACTGCATAACTAGTCAGATTTATAGTATGGAAGCGACTCCTAAACTATGCGGATTGAATAACTATTGAGATGCATATTTATTTAAAATTAACCCCGATGCATATATGTATAAGTAGGGAGTAAGTCTGTAAAAGAAGGGGTGCTTTGTGTTAGTTAAAATATATATTTTTTAACCTTAAATGAAGAATATTTTCGATAAAGAAGCGCGTTCCATATTAGCCAACATTTCAACTTTAGGTGAATATGCATCCGAATATCCGATCTCTAGTTATCACACAGCACCGGACATCGCTGTGTAGTGCGGTACTACGGTTTTTAAGTTTGACTGTAGAATCTTGATTTGTGTATAAAAACGGCATGTTATAAGTCACTGACAACAAACCGCAGCACTGCACGCCGAAGCGGTGTCCGATGCAGTGTGATAACCGCCCTATGTCGACGTACACACAGACACTGTGAACATCGACTAAGTTTCAAACTTTATGGCGGCTTAGAGGCCCTAGTGTGAGTTTCTTTTAACCATCTCAAATACGCATCGACCGCGTTCGACGCTCTGATTGGCCCTGGATTGGTGAAGGACCAATCGGAGCGCCGAACGCGGTCGAAGCGTTAAGTCGAGATGGTTTCAATAAAATCACAATAGGGCCTCTGGTCATCCCTATGTGATCGGTGGCTTAAACTCGCGCGAATGCCACCTCACAGAGTACCCTGCCTATCCATATGGTCAAGTACATCTCACAGAGTAACCTGCCTATCCATATGGTCGAGTACATCTCACAGAGTACCCTGCCTATCCATATGGTCGAGTACATCTCACAGAGTACCCTGCCTATCCATATGGTCGAGTACATCTCACAGAGTAACCTGCCTATCCATATGGTCGAGTACATCTCACAGAGTACCCTGCCTATCCATATGGTCGAGCACGGCCTGCACATCTTCTTTCAAGAGTCGCACCATAGCTTTCGTATGCTTGCAATCCTCCCTGATCAGGTCTAAGGAAAGCTCCTTGAGCTGAAGCATGAAGTCATCGTCAAGTTCTTGTAATCTGGAGAAGAAAAATAGTTTATTGATCCATCATCATTCTCTTGCCCCGAATTTATTTGGGATCGGCGCAACATGTCTTCATTTTCCATAGCTATTAGTCGTCATCTTGGTAGTAACCGGTTTTATACCCATATCAGCTTTCACATAGTCAGATCTATCGTTTCTTTGGTTTTACCCTACTCTTATATTCATACTCAAAACTTGGTAATATAAACTAAATTTAAAAATTAATTATCTATAGACCAAAATGGATTGATTCAGTTTTTTGTCTATGTCGTAGTAAAATTGTAAATACCGTTAGATTATAGTCTATCTCGCGAGATTGTAAACTGTCGAAAGATTGTGAACCGTAACAACCCAATGACACAAGGAATGTTTCAGAATGAAGACAGTACACGACAACTGTCATTCTGACAAGAACTTTATCCAATTGAGATAAAATTTAATTTTCTTAGTTGTTGAGATCATGTTGAACAGCCTGTTCTTCCCGATATTTTTGACACTGACTGTACCTTGCGCTATTACTATTATATATTAGTCAAGTAACTGACACTAGCTTGGAAGTAGCGCTCATCGGCCGCTCCCGCGGCACCGCTCGCTTCACTCGCTCGGCTCGCGCGCTGTTGGTCGCAATTCTAACCTAACCTATTCGGTCGGTAAGCAGTATGGTGCAGTTCACAATTTATCGAGAGTTTACAATTTCGCGAGATAAATTATAATCTAACGGTATTTATAAATTTACGGTGACATTTACACGATTTAATTTGGTTGCTTCTTCCAATTTGAAAGGAGTGTACCGTTTTGAGGAGGAGGAACAAAGAACAGATGGATGGATTGTGTGAAAGGTGACAGAATATTAGATAGAAAGGAAGTGATTACTGCGATGGCAGCAGATACCGATGTATAGAAGACTAGCTCGCTACTTCGTACGCGTACAATTTCTTGTTCATAAAATATATTGTGTGACACCTGGCAATACAGAGCGGAAAATTGCTTATCACACCAACAGTAGGAATGGTTTTCATTTTGGCAGTTCAAAGACATTAATTGCTTTATTTACGTTGATGGGCAGACAAATTGTGCGAACATAATATGAAGCATATCAGCAATATCCTTCAACATTACTCAGATTCTGATTGATAGTGAGTTACGCAATTAGGATGCTGGTAAACTTCGAAGCCCACTTCCTCTCACAGAGGAGGCTGATTATGTAAACTTCGAATTACGGAGATATCTACCCCCATATTTATAAACGTTACTTACTGATTAGCAACTGTTTAACCATTCATTTTTGACGTTTAAGCATACCTTAACTTTACGCAGCGTTCATAAATAAGAGGCTGAAAGTCAAAGTACCAACTTTTACAAATGTTTTATTACGTAATCAAGTTTTAAATATTATAACTTAGTTTTAGCTACATCCCTGAACCGTTGCATGCCTTAATACACAATGTTTTGCATGCGCACGTGCAAGAGCACGTAGATGACGGCTTCGTAAAAGGAGAAGAAGAAAACATGCTGCGTCGACCCTAAGTCGGTGTACACACGGAGGTAATAATATCGCGACGGAGAGATCTTCAAGTAAACGTAAATGCGGGAAATAAAGTACTTAAATGGCTCTACATGCGATTGTGACAAAACCAGTTGATGTCCGTAAAGGCTCGACTGGCTGTTCACAATTACGGTGTGCTGGTGCATACGCTTAAGTATGGAAGTGAATGTTGGGTGTGGCATGATATCAATCAACTCAGCCTATCGCAGCCGGACATAGGACATGGCCCATGCTGCGCCACAACACCCTTTTCTGCGCCTTCCGCATCCAGTCTGTCCCAGCCACCTTTTTAAGGTCGTCAGTCCTCGTAGCTGGAGGGCGTCCCATACTAAGCTTGCCGATACGCGGTCTCCACTCCAGGACTCGATCGCTCCATCGGCCATCGGAACTTCGACAAACATGGCCAGCCCACTGCCACTTCAACCTACTTACTCTGCAAGCTATGTCGGTAACTCCATTCCGGATAACTTCGTTTCTGATTTTATCCTTCAAAGAAACCCCAAGCATAGCCCGCTCCATAGCGCGCTGAGTGACGTTAAATTTGTAGACCAGCCCAACTGTCAGTGTCCACGTTTCGGCACCGTACGTCGGACGGGCCGAACGCTTTGGTTGAAGGCCTTAGTCTTCAAACATTGCGGTATTGGTGACGAGAAGACTTGACGAAGTTTTCCAAAGGCTGCCCAACCCAACTGGATCCTCCTGTCGGCTTCTTTCTCAAAGTTGTGTCTACCAAGCTGGATGACTTCCCCTAGGTAGCATGAGTAGAATAAATGCTGTGGAAATGCGTTCTTTGTGAAGCATGTGGGGTATGACAATGAATGATAGGCTGAGGAATTATGTGATAAGACCACGGTGCAGTTTAAAAGAAGATGTAGTGATAAAATTGAAAAGAGTATGCTTAGATGGTGAAGGCGACAAAGGGACCTACTAGAGAATGGGCAGCAGCGTTCTCTATGCATGTTACCACCATACTGCAATCGCCAACCCGCCTGCCAAAGCGTGGCGATTATGGCAAACCCCCATCAAATTGTGGGAGGCTTATGTCCAACAGTGGACGTCTTTCGGCTTCTCCCGCTCTGGGTGGAGAGGGGGGGCGTGTCAGACTTTTACTGACTAAAACCCACCCGTGTTCCCTCAGTTGCCTATATGCCAGGGGCCGCGGTATCTCTTTCGAACAACCCGCACCCCTGGCAGGCGTTTCCTCCCGCCCTATCCGAAACAGCTGGAACCTCCCGAAACTGCCATGTCCGGTGAGGACCGATGTCAGGCGGAAGGTGAGGACGCCATGCCGCCTCTCAAGCCACTCCTCAAAGAGGGGACTTACCGCCGCAATCGTGGCGCGCCCAGCACTGGGCGCATTGTCGCACAATCGCACTTCCCACGTCGCCATGAGATCCTGCCGGAGCTCTGTCCGCCGTGCCGCGATTTCCCGCGGCATCGGAGTTAAGCTCCGGCGTTTGGCCTCCTCGCGCCACTCCCAACTGTCCGCGAGGACCTTTGCCTCCAGATCCCATGGTGGTAGATGGTTTGGTCATGTTGGAAGTGTGAATGTAGGGCGGCTAACAAAACGTATTTACAAGGCAGATGTGAGTGGAAACGCCGGTATCGGCGTTTATTATATTATAGTGACCTTATTGGTGAAATTCTTCAGGAAGGTCAGATGCATAGTACTCGCAACCGGCGTAACATAAACGAGGCAAAAGTTGGATATAAGGATCGCAGCAGGTGACGTTCTATAGATACAGCCTACCGCCTTAGGAAAAAGGCGTGAGTTTATGTATAGGTACGTATGTACATACATACGTACGGCCAGAGGCGTCTCTAGCCCTTGTGGCGCCCGTGTGCAACCAGTACCCTGGCGCCCTCTAGTCTAGTAGGAGCGGGGTCAAAATGGAATACTAATACATAGTTATATTTTCAAACGGAAATTCGGATGCAAATGGTGCAATTTTAAATGATGTCGGGAAGCAATAAGTTTTTTTAGGAAGGAAGGGATTATAAGAATTAAAAAATCACAACTTTGTAGTTCTTTCAAAAATATTTAATTTAAAAACTATTATAGTTAAGTACATAACAGGACGCTCGTACACACAAATGTATTTACAAAAAAGTTACTTTTCGAGCTTTTGCATTAGCGAAATCTTTAACAATGTCACTAACTTCAATTTTGATTTCATGTTCAATACTTATTAACGATAAATTTGTCAATCTACTTTGCGACAATGTTGATCTAAGGTAGTTTTTAATTATTTTTAGTTTAGAAAATGACCTTTCGCTATGTGCGACCGTGACTGGAAGTGTCAGGTATATCCTCAGTGCTGTGGACAGATTTGGGAACACTGAAATTAATTTATTCGTAAACAAGTAATTTAAAATATCCAACGGCGTAGTGGAATCATCAATAAACATCGGTAATAATTCGATTTCATTATAGAGCTCGAACTGTTCTACATCTGAAGAGCCAGCATGGCAAAGTTTATTTTCTAAATTAGAGCAATGTGTTTTTTTTGTATCAGAGTCCAAATCTTTCCAGTGTTTCAATTTTTGAAGAAATGAAAAAGTTTCATTATTTTCATTCAAAAGTTCGAACCGTTCGTCGAACTTAGTAATTGCGGTGTCTAACAAATAGTAGTAAAAATTTACTTTAAAATGTGTTTTCGCGTCTGTTATCGGTTCATCCTCCGCCTCATAATTAAAAAACCTTTTACGAGCGCGAGGGCGTGCAGGTGTGGGAAATTCTACTATTGCCTCGACTTCTTCCGCTACAGTTTTCGCCCTGTTAAGGAGCTCCTCAAAAGCGGGCTCATTACGAAATTCAGACAAACTTATTTTTGCATTATTAATCATTTTCACCGCTTCTGCCAATACAACGTCTGACTTTTGAAGGGCCTTGCTAACTATATTATTTTATCTTGCTTAAAATTTCAAACCAAATAAGCAGAGAGCAGATGAATTTAAACGACTTAATTTTTGCCAGTAATGAATTTGCCATATTTCTTGACTCTGCATCTTTGCTTCTATCAGAATATATAGTAAACAAGGCATCATACACTTTTCCCAGTTCAAAACGTAGAGCTTTTACTGCTTCAACCCTGCTCTCCCATCGAGTATTTGAGAGTGGTTTTAGACTTAAAGTTGGCACTTCTTTAGCAAGTATTTGCCAACGTGCTGTTGACGCAGAAAAAAAAACATAAATTTCCTGCACAATTGAAAAGAAATTGACAATTTCTAATGAACTTTTAGCAGCGTCATTCACTACCAAATTTAGGCTGTGTGCCGCACAAGGTACATAAAATGCGCGCGGGTTTAAATCTAAAATTCGTTTTTGTAGACCTATATGTTTCCCTTTCATGTTTGCACCATTATCATAACCTTGACCACGCATATCTTGTATGTCAATTTCGTTTGAGATTAAACAATCTAACAAAAATTGAGTTAAGCCCAGGCCAGTAGTGTCTGTTATAGGAAAAAAACCCAGAAAGTGTTCTTTTACTTCAGCCTTGTTGTTGCTTGTATTTAAAAGAACGTACCGTACGACAACCGATATTTGTTCTTCGTGTGCAATATCTGGAGTGCAATCTAAAATAATGGAAAATATTTAGATTGTGTCAATTCCAAAACAATAGCTTTTTTTATTCTTTCTCCCAATAATTGTATTATTTCATTCCGAATATTATGGCCAAGATAATGAGTTAGGCGTGACTCAGATTTTTGAATAAGGGCAATGTGTTGCGCAAGCACATTATCAAAGTTAGAGGTATATTCAACCAGCTTTAAAAAATTACCATTATCAGAATCGTAAATTTTTTGAGATCTTCCCCGAAAAGCCAGACATTGCCTCGCTAAAAAATGAATTATGTTGATTATTCGTTCGAGTACTGCAACCCAACGTTTTTTTTCCCGATCAATTTCATTTTGGTGCAAGAAATCTACCGACTTTTCTTTTAAAATAACAGTTTTCAATGTAATTTGTTTCTTAAGACATGATAGGTGCCCTAAGCTCTTTTCATGACGTTCTATAGCAGTAGACAAATGCTGCCAATCTTTGTAACCCATTTCACCATTAAAAGGAGTCGGAGTCGCATCAGCATGAAAAAGTTTACAATAAAAACAATAAACAGAATCAGTTGACTTAGAGTAAACCAGCCAGTTTCTTAAAACGGTTTCATTATTTAACATCTTTTTAGTATAATAAGCATTTGAAAAAGATCTTTTCGAACTATTCGAAGGATATGAACCCACTTTTACCTGTACTGGCCCACGCTCCATCAAAAATATTCTCTGTTTATCGGATAACACCTGTGGCCATAACGCGAGATCATTAATTATATCTTCTCGAAGTATATTCTCCGGAGACGCTTCGGCACTAGGAGGTTCTTCGTCTTCTTCAACTACCGACGATAAAGACAGCAGCGGCGGCGGCGGTGAAGTAGAAGTGACGAGTTCTGCTGTAGAATTATCTAGGTTTTCATATGTCTCTGTCTCCAGGTGTTCGTCCGAGGATGGACCGGGTCGAACAAAAAACTGTTTAATAGAACTTGTATTCTTTTTCAGAGACTGTTCCTTCTCCAGCTTTCTTTTTCGACTCTGTGCACCAGAAAGTTTCTTTTTTCCATTGCCATCAGACATCTAAAATAAATAAAAAACTAAGTATAGGCACCTAAAAGAACTAACAATGTAAATTACTATAGGCCCAGAGAACTAGTTGTTGCAACTTGGACTACGTATTATTTAATTTTATTTCTAGCTTCTGCCCGCTACTTCGTCCGCGAGGAATTTGTATATCGTGATTCCCCTGGGATCTTTGCACTTTTTCGGAATAAAAGTAACCTATGTCCTTCCCCAGGACTCAGCTATCCTATCTCGATACCAAAATTCATCCAAATCGGTTCAGCAGTTGAGCCGTGAAAGCGTAAAACACAGACAGACAGACAGACAGACAGACAGAAAGACAGACAAAGTTACTTTCGCATTTATTTATAGGTAATATAAGTATGGATATGATATGACACATCAATCAACGTCGCGGTACCTAGGTAACTAACTACATTAGGCAATCAAACGGAATAAATAAATAAAATAAAAAAGTAGTTCGTTGTTCAAATAAATACCTAAGTATACTAGTAGGTACATATTAATGCACTTTAACTTACCTTGTTTGTTCCGCACTGCAGTAGGATAAACAAATGAAAAATCGTAGGTACGAGCATAGATTTAACTTCAATATCAGTATTTATCACTCGATGTTTGGTTTTTTTTTCATGAATTTCGTTAGCTATTTTGATGACCTCCGACCTCGAGGCATGTCGCAATAATTGTGCTAGCAAATAACCAAATCTTACTTTTTATATATTTTTTATCAAAAGAAAAGCCGATTTACTTCATATTTACATGTTTATTCAAAGATGATACTTAATCAAATTTAATCAAGGCTTATTTTGCAAAACTATGGTGTGGCGGTAAAACAAAAATTGCGGCGCGCGTACACAAGCCTTTGAAAATGACCGCCGCACGTCCCTGGGAATTTTAATTTGAATTTTATAGCATTCTAATACAGCCGAGTTAGCAATGATTGTCGGCGTGTTGTCAAACGAATCAAAACAAACAGGTGCCGATGCCGGCACGCGCCTTTGTTTGGTAGCGATGCAAGATGCGACATTACGCCAATTTAATCTTTAATTATCTGTTTTAAGGCTGATTTCACGTTGAAACAAAAGTTATTGTGTAAATTTAAATAGAGTAGGAAAAGGAGTAGTCTTGCTTTGCCACGGTACCTACTATTATCTATACAGCATTGTAACTCGCTCGGCCGTAAAAGAAATGCCTACAACCGCGCGGTACCTAAACATGCGATAGGGCTGCCCGCCTCCAGCATTTTAGTTACATTTGCCTACTTTGTGTTTCCATTTAGTTTTGTGATTGTAAATATATTTTTTTATATAAACAAATAAAATACTTTGTGAATTTAAAGAAGTGTTCAATAAAAATGCGTATGCGTGTTGTTTTTTGATTGGTAGATTTAATTAAAAAACCTCGTTAATGTTTGAGTAGGTAACAAATCGGTCTTATAAAAAAAATATTTGCGCCTCGTCTGAGACGTACGAAATGCTTTATTATTAAATTTTAAAGTATAAATAAACCGCATTATAATATACTTAAAGCTTAAAGGAAGTTCGGAATATTTCCTCCATTTTTTCTATATATCCTACTCGTTATATTAAATACGTACCTACTTGAACTTATTTTTTGTGAAAAAGTCGCGCGGTTATTGTTATAAAAACAAGACAACACACCGTCCGGCACAGTCGCGACTGTCTTCATGCCGAGCGCATGCCGAGATCGAGGTGCGTAGATATAGCTCGCGTTGCGTCCGTTTGTATGAAGTTGGAATACTGTATAGATATAAAATAATATTACCGTGGCTTTGCTACCGCGCGCCCGGCGTCGGCCATAACACGAGCGCAGGGTCTTTAAAGAGCGCCGCCGCCGGGCGGCCGCGGCGCCGCGAGTGACGCATCTTTGGAGGTGTCGCATTAGAGGGCGTTCGGCGCCCCCTTAGACCCGGCGCCCGTGTGCGCCGCACACCCTGCACCATAGGTAAAGACGCCTCTGTACGTACCTATACATAAACTCACGCCTTTTTCCTAACACTAATACATACATATGTATTAGTGATGTTCCATGTATCCGTATCTGCGGAAGAAAAAGATCCCTATCCGTTACATTTTTGATGGATCTTTTACCTTATTAATAATTCCAAATTGCACTACTAAACTTCATTGTAGACATTTTTTTACTGGTACTTACAACAAACACAGACGTTATAATTATAAGCTGCCCAGTGTCACACTAAAGTAAACTATGAAATAAAAAAACAAAAGAAAGACCCGCGCAACGCAAGTCGAAATATGTTGTTACGCAGTGTCAAGTTGCGTCAACTATCGTTTCAAGGTCACGCGCACCGACACCGATTGAGTAGCAAAGTTAAGATCCGTATCCGTGGATCTTAGTGCCAATTATCCGGATCTAAATCTGCGGATCATGATCCGGCACATCACTAGTATGTATGAATATTCAACACACTACTCAGCGTCGAGAGTTGAAAATCTAACAGTGTCTTTTTTTGGCGCGCAACGACACAGAGACATGTCTGAGTTCGTTGTCTCCACATTGCAACGGCACATAACAAAGGGACAACACAATACACGCTGCGTAGCTGTGCAGGCTAGACTTGCCCATCTCATGATTGTTCAATTGCATGTTTAGGCGTCACATTAGGCGTTCAAAACACAGTTTTACCACTCCATTTAACTCGTCGTTTGCAGCTAAATTCGACGGAAGACAACAACAAACATTAGCATAATCTTTGACGTAGTTGTGACAGTATTATATACGGTTCATTTCATTATCGTCCTGCCTTTAACGCAATTTATTAAGTCGACGAAACACGGAAGTAAAAATTAGCAGCGGGATTTTATTCAAAGTGCGAATTAATCCCGCCGCGATGTTTTGACTTCCTTGCAAACGGACTCAGGTGATGGTAGTTATGGACATAGCCTGGCTATCATTGTTTAAAAAAAAACAATTGCAAAAGGGGTAAAAAGGGCGTTGAAATTTGTATGGGATAATTCAATACCCACGTTGACGAAGTCACGGGCAAAGTACTAGTTACCATAACATAAAACTCACGACTTTTTCCTATGACCCTATAGTGGGCAGAAACTACAGAACGCCACCTGCTACCATCCTTACTGTATACACCTTTTACCTCATTTACGTACATCAGTGATTTAGTGGCCCTAGTGTGAGTTTCATTAAACCATCTCGATCAAACGCATCCAGCGCGTTCGGCGCTCCGATTGGTTCGTCACCAATCCAGAGCCAATCGGAGCGCCAAACGCGCTCGATGCGTTTGATCGAGATGGTTAAATAAAACTCACACTAGGGCCACTAAATACCAATTCTCGTTATTTAAAACGTTCAAAATCTAGTCGCAGTCTCACCTCGGCGACAATCAAATGTCAAAAATGTATGGAAACTCGAGGTATTTAAGACAGATTGAGACTGAACGATCTTATAATTACCAGAATTGCCCCTCTCGTCAAACGCGCTCGCCGCCGCCGGCTGCGAGTAGGTACTACGCACCTGACCGTTCTGAAGGGTGTCCCCCTCCCAGCATTCCCACTACCAGCTATAAATTCCACAGTATTAGCTTACCTCTTGTTTAGACCAGCAAACTTACTGTCCATGATCCTTACTACTTCGCTCAGTATTTCGGACGCCACCTGACTGTACATGCCATGACGTTTCTCTTTCAACTCACTCAAATGCTTCTGAGCATCCGTGAATAGATGCACGAATCTGGAATATTATAATAACATTACGCTTCTATTCCCCGAACGGATAGCCAGAGGTGCATCTATAGTACAGCCACATTTCGTCAGCTATGTTTAAATCACATGTGAGGGGTTCGTGGCTTAGTAATAATAGCCGCATGGGTCGATCGATCACCACCCTAATTGCGTAACACACTATCAATCATAATCGGTTTCATTTTGACAGTTCAACAATATTCATTGCGTTAGTTACGTTGTTGAGCAGACACATTTTTCGAAAATATCTTATCATTAATCTTGATTTTAAGTAAGTACCTATATGTTTTCAATTCAGTTCAATTTTAAATATAAAAAAAATCTTATTCCTGATTTTATTTTAATTTAGTTTTTTGATAATGAGATTGTTTAATTTTTAACCGACTTCAAAAAAAGGAGGAGGTTCTCAATTCAACTGTATTTTGTAAGTATTTATTTTTATTTTTTATGTTTGTTACTTCATTACTCGCGACTGGGTGAACCGATTTTGATGATTTTTTTTATTTGAAAGGTGGTGCGTGCTAATTGAAATGGGACCACACGGTCCCATTTCAATTTCATATAGATCTGATGATGTGTTTTGGAGACAGAGAACGGAACTCTTCAAAAAATAACAGTCAATAAACCGCCATTGCTGCTATCACATAAATATCCATTGTTTTGACCCCAAGGATAATGAAATTTCGAATTAGTGGGGTAGGTACTATAACTAAAAAGTGAAAAATAAATACTATTTCCAAAAAAAAACAACTGACTTCCGAAAAACACTACAAAGTGAAAAATATCTTTAATTTCGGAAGGATTAAAATACATAACCAAAGTCACCGACTTCCAAAATTAAAGTTATTTTTCACTTTGTAGTGTTTTTTCGGAAGTCGGTTGTTTTTTTTTTGGAAAAAGTTTTCTTTCTTAAATTCTCATTATTTTTAGTACTTATTGAACTTAATTTTAAGTTTCAAAATTACATCACCGTGTAACCTAAATGGAAGAAGTCACTGGCTCCTGAAATACCTACAGGTATTTTAACCTAGCTCTGAAGTCAGGGTCTCACATTATTCTGTAACCTGTTTTTATGGCAATAAAGAATTTATTATTATTTATATGAAGCAATGGATTCGCAATCTGTTTCAAAATGATTATGAGTGATCGTGCGTTACGCAATTAGGGTGCAGGTCAAGCTACGCTTACCGCGGTTGGTCCTTGCATGGGTGACCATCTTTACAAATCAAGACCCTTCCAAAGCACGTTAAACCGTCAGAAGCCCGAAAGTATTTAATAAAAAGTAAAAGTAGGTAAGTATAAAGTAAAAAAAAGGATTTCATAATTATTCGATGGTTTACGTACTTTTTACTAGTATTCCTGTTTATTTCTACGAGCGTGGTATCCAACCTCTCCATTACTTCTTGCATTATGTCTCTCGTCGACGCATTTATTACTTCAGCTGAAAAATTATGGCATGAACTAAATCGATCCTTTAGAAACTTATTGACCTTCTAATGATAGTCTTTTTTTTAAACGCTTGCTTATTTAGCTTGCCCTGTTTGTTGTTGCTGTTTTTGTTTGGGTCAAATTTATTACTTGAAATTTTACCCCCTCCTGTTGGCAGATTGATCTGATATTTGGTACACACCTTTAGTTTTCATAACAATACAATTTAATTAAAAAAAAATACTAAATAGAATGAGAAATATTAAGTAACGAAATAAAAACTAAAAGTTAAAGGATCTCGAGGAGATCCGGAAGGATCCCAGGAGAATCGGCCCGCGAACCCATCTTCCCTTAAGTAAATGGTTTTAACTAATAGCTACAAAATAATTCGGTGAAAATAAAATCGTGGGGCGCATAAAACCTATTTACATACTCAGGTTACGCTACGCCCCACGATTTTTTTTACCGAATTATTTTTTAGCTTTTAGTTAATAAATAAATGACTTCTAAACAACTTTTTGAACTTCTAATTCCAATCCTTTTTTTATGAGCCTCTTTTTAACGTTCTGGCATGTTCTAAAAGTTAGTCGCAGTAATTAAAGTAGGACCTCCCAAATGGGTTTTGTTGAGGGTGGGAAATCATCAAATGACTTCTCCCGCTCTGGGTGGAGCAGGAGGGCGTGTCAGACTTTTACTGACTAAAACCCACCCATCGTTCCTTAGCTGCCTGTGTGCCAGGGGCCAAGTTATCTCTTTCGAACAACCCGCACCCCTGGCAGGCCCTTGCGGACCCCACCAGTTGTTGCTGACATCTCTGACGGCGCACGTGGAACACAATGCACCGTCGACCCGGGCACATGTTTTTTTTTTGTTGAATGTGGAGAAATGCCTACTGCGCTACCACGGGGACATAGCGATAGACAATGCGGGAACCCACTGCGGGGCCTCCCAAATGGGTTAGGTTAGGTAAGAACTGAGACCCCCCCCCCCCCCCCCGGTGGGTTCCCACATTGTCGTTGCGGGGGGGGGGGGCTCCGTAGCCGTGGATTGCCCACCCACGGTGAAGCGAAGAGGAACCCCGAGGTGGGGCCGCTCGTCAGGGCTTAGCCGACAAGCCGATGACGACGTAGCGGCCAAAAAGCAGGTAGTGGTTGGCGCATCGCAGCTGAGGCGGGCCGCGATATCAAATGGGAGACATCGCGGCTGAGGGTTACAGGCTGCGGCGGAGGAATAAGTACCGGTGTTTCTGAACAGCGCGCTTCCCCTCCATTACCCGGACGGGGCCGGCAGCGTTTGATGGCGGGCGTGGTGGGGCCGCAGGGGAAGAGGAGTGTCGGTATAGCGTTGGCCGCTCTCCCCATCTCCTGCGACCGAACAGTGGTGGCGGGACCAGCGTGCTGACCCGTCGCAGGGGGACCAAGGGGGCACCCTTGTGTTACTTGGTCCTGGGGTGGTCACGGCGTGGTATGTGTTCTGGTGCGCCAGTGAAGAGATAGGGGTTATTCCCGAGGCTTTATAGTCATTGGGTGACGGACAGCCATGGCAGGTTCGCAGATAGCTTGCGCGTTCCCGCCACAAGCGGCAAGGACACGGTGGAGTTTTAGTGGGTTAGAGTCCCACATAACTGCGCTATTGCCCCGTGGTAGCGCAGTATACATGAGCATTTCTCCACGAAAAAACAAAAGGTTAGAACCGAGAAAAACCGTGCGTGAGCCGAAGAGAGTGGTATCCGCGGTACCGGCCGGCGGGCGATACCATCAAAGTTGTTCGCAGGTATTTGGCTATTTGTGTATAAGAAATAAAAATGGGCATTATTTACATACCATTTAGGGGACCATTGTCAGAGAGTCAAGTTTCATTAGACACGATCGTACCTTCGTATTTTCTTTAATGAACGAACATTGAAAAGACGTTCTATCGAAATTCACTCTTCACTATAGCTTTGCATCAGAAGTATACTTCATGGGGCTATATATGCTGCTGTGATAAAACTAAATTTTTCATGAAAAAAAAAAAAAACTCACTTCTGCTGCTTTCCGGCTCCATCCTCTTGAGCCAGTCATCAACACTGGACACCGTCACTCCACTCGAGACCAGCTCCTCAACATTATTCACTTCTACTTTTCTCTTCTTGCTATCAACTTTAGCTTCCTCCAATCTTCTCCTTTTTAAAATCCTTCCCGAATCTTCTATTTTCGTTGATGAACTGATTTTAGAATGACTTGAAGCTGAACTGACAGATTTTGCTACTTTTCTCTGTTTCATTATTTTCTGTCGGGTCTTTACTTGAGTAGTGTTAGTTTTTGGAAGATTATCGACTTTTTTATTCGAAAGTGTGTGCATTATCTGTTTCATATATGCTTCGTCGTCTGATAGTGATGTCTCCGATTGTTTATCCGCGTTTGATATAAGTTCGTCGAATAGTTTTATTGGCGATATGATAGATGCTCTCTTCGGTATCTCCTTTTTAACGGCTTTTCCCTTACATTTAGCCTCTTTTTTCTTAGGTTCTACAGCCTTAGTTACAGTTTTTGCTTGTCTATTAATCTTTTGTATAGGTTCACTGTCACTTTCTGACTCAGAATCATCTTTCGTTTGCTCGCGGTTATCGATTTTAACAGGTTCTGAACTTTGGAATATTAGTCTCAAGGATCTTCTAATTGTATCATTAATGTCAGAAACCTTTGAATCATTATCATCGGGTTTTCTATCTGGTATTTTGGGACTTTCGACTTTCTCGACAGCAATTTCTTCGCTTTTTCGTTTTATCACTGACTTGGCACTAATATAAGATCCATCTGAATCTGAGTTACGTCTTGAAGGTAACCATCTACTGATGTCTTCTAAAGAGAGCCTCTTTACAGACACTACAGGAGAATGAGACGTATTACTATTAGCTTTAGGACTTATATTACAGAACTTCTCATCGTTGGAACCACTGGAACCGCGATTATTGGACGCATTCATTTCCTTCGTGAGTTTATTGAAATAATCCTTCAAAGAATGACTTAGATATTCAACCTGTAAATTCCGCGGTTCTAGTCTTTGATTTATCAAGTTAGGACTAGGTGGAGCTTCCTCTAATTCACCGTGACCAGTAATTCCAATCGTTTCTATAGACTCTTCTGAGTTTACAACAGTTATCTCAGGTATTTTATCTTTCTTTTTTTCTTTCTTAGTATTTTTAAGTTTAATGCTATTTGAGTTTTTCTTTTCAATACTCTTTTTTATAGGCTCTGGTTCGTCTTTGCTTTGTAAGTCCTCAATTTGTATCAAGTCTTCAGTTGTATCGACGTTTGGAGGACTATTGATAATTCTTTCGAGATCTGAGAGTAAATTCTGCGTAGTATTAGACTCGTTAATATAATGCTCTGGGCCTTCTTGATAAATTTTCCTGAATTTATCAACCATAGTCGCTGATATATCGTTAATATCCTCTTTGTTGACCGTCACTGGTTCTACTAGAAGGCCTGGTAATGGACTTTCAGTTCTATCTTCATCGAAATTGATTACTTTTTCGACTACAGCCTTATTTAGTACTCTTTTTGGTCGTTTAGACTCAGATGTTTCACCTTTAATCCTCTTTTCTTTTTTATACTGATTCAATTCTGGTTTATCGTTACTCTTTTCTTCAATGATTTCCATTGCAGGAGTGGTTTTAAGAACGAATTCCGGTTCAGTTACTGTGTTCTTAGTGTTTGCAGCTTCCATGGAAGTATTGAATACATCTTTCGGCTGTCTCATTCGCTCATCAACTAATTCGTCTTGTTCGACATTGATCTTCTTCTTTGTTCTAGGTTTTCTATTAACTTTACGTTTCTTAATGTTTTCATCTGAAGACTTGTTATCAGTGTAATTTATTTTTTTAAGTGCTCGTCCGCGCTTGGACACTGTGGATTCAATACTAGCATTAGTAGTAGTACTATTTCTTTTAGATATTTCTATCTTTTTAACCTTGAAATCATCGTCACTGTCACTCGTAAAATTATAAACGTCGGCTTCAAATTTATTTTCAGCAATTTTTACTTTTTCGCTGTTGGCCGATTTTTTTATTGTATCGAACATATCGTTCATTTTCTTAGTTCTGGGAGAAGGCGGTGCGGCGACCTTAGATTTTCTTGCGCGCGGCATTCGGATTCTTTGGCGGTCCTTTTCTATATCTTTGTAGCAAGTGGCCGTAGATTTCGGCGTCTTTTTAATTTGTATTATTTCTGGTAGTGCGGTATCATCATCGTCAATGTCATCTTGCGGAGGCTTGGGTGATTCTGCAGCGATTTCTTCGTCTTTCGGTGAGTAAAGCTTACGTTTTTTACGTGTTAAAGGTGTTTTAGAATCAGTTGCATCAATGGGAGGTGATTCTTTCTTAGCCTGTTCTTCTATAATTTCTTCCGGTTTTTTAGTTTCAGTTGGGGCTACATTTTCAATGCTCTCAGTAGCGCTCTCTAGACCCTTATCTTCGATTATAGTTGACATTTTAGACGTAGACTGTAGTACAAGCTTGTTCTTTCTTTTAGCCGCACGAGATTTAGTCTTTTTAGGAGTTTTTATCTTATACTTTAATTTGATTTTTCTTTTCGCATCCGATTTCTTTGTAGTCGTTTTTTTCTTGGACTCGATATCTTGAATAGTATTTATAATATCTTTTAAAGGTATATTATCTTCGATAGAGTCGTTGGGATCTGCGGTTATCTCATTTTCTTTATTCAAATATTTAGTGCATTTATCAAATTCATCGCACACTTTATCTACCATGCTATTGAGACATTCCAAAACATCGATATCATTGAAATCGTAAGTCACAATGTCCTCTTCTAAATCTTGCTCATTTAAATTTAAATTTTCACCAAAATTTTCGCTAGTTTCCGAACTAGTTGCATTGATTTTCTTAGCTAGTGTTGGACTAATGACAATGTCACCGACTTTGTTTTCTATGAAATGTTGGGAGAAGAATTCTTCAACCACTTTTTCATCAAAGGTGTCTTTTGGTGCTGGACCTTTTACATCTTTCTTATTCTTCCTTCGCGTACTAACAAACGACGGCGTTTCATTAATAGCTTCTGTATTAGACTCATCATCCGTTGATGAAACCACAATAGGTCGTTTTGGAACTTTGTTTACATCAATTTTATGAATTTCTGGCGTATTCTCAATTGTTTCACTAATTTCGTTCAGATCTTCAAGTTTCTTTTCGCCTGTGTTAATCCTACTGGAAGATTTGTCTCTATCTTGGTGTTTGGCTTGCAGAGCCTCTTGTACTAACAAATCAACTATATTGTCTGCATTATAATCTTTTGACTTGGACAGCCGTTCCACAGTATCATTAATGACTGAATCATCAGCTGAACCTATCGTAGCAACAAGCAAACAGCTGGTTGTATCTTCATTAGCTATAGGAGAAAGCCTTCTACCTCTCCTAGTCTTTCTAGAAGATTCAGGATCGCTTTGAGATTTCCTACTCTCTTCCTCTACTCTTTTTAGATTCTTATAACAAACGCCGTAAGGTTTAAATTTGAGTGTAGCGTTGAGGCTTTGTCTGTGGTCTATCTCACTGAGTTCGGTCACTATGGATAGTTCGGGGAGTGCGCAAACGCTTACTGGCTCTTTGTCGTAACGGTATCGAGGTAATGCTGCTAGCTTTTCATGGAGCTGAAAGGTAATTTGTCTAGTTATGATTTTATGTTTGAGAATGTAATTAATAACAGGCAAAATGATCGAAGTTCTGGCTCAATTAAAAATAAACGTTTGAATGAATACTAAAGGTAACTGGCACGTTTTTAATAAAAAGGGAAAAAGTATACTAATTTTATCACATCGAATACAAAACGTGCCCGTATGTCTGGAATAGTTGATTTGCCCACAAATAAATTTATTTCGCACGAGTTGCCTATAGAAAATATTATACATATGATTAAAAAGTGACGATTCGCCGTAGTCGGGAGAGTTGACTAATAAGTCCACTATTGACATGGTGCTATTTTATGAAAAGCGAGAATCTATAAAATAAAATAAAACTAACTTGTGCCAATGAGCTCGTTGACGCCGTAGATGGAGACATGCACGACAGAGGTTGACGTGGCTTCACTATGTATCCTGCAGAGGAAGAAAGTTGTTTAGCATTCGTACTTGAGTAAGATTGTCTTGTGTGAGAAGAAGACTTAATCTAGAAGGTCCAGGGTATACATATTCAGCCTATAATGTTCCCACTGCTAGGACACAAGCCTTCTCTCTGTGAGAGAGAGTGGGCCGCAATCCACCACGCGGGGCCAATGCGGGTTGGTAAATATCACATAATATTTTCGAATTTTTTGCTTCTAGGACATGCCGGTTTCCTCACGATGTTTTCCGTCACCTTTTGAGAGCAGTGGTGATTAAATAATTTACACAAAGTAAAGCGCCTGCCTGGGTTCGACGTGGCCTTTACCACTGGGCCACAACTGATCTCAGTCATTGCCCACGAAATTCAAAATTTGCAATTTGCAGGTCAGTGTCACCTTGTATGTTGACATTGTATGCTGATTAGAATATGATTCGCGAACGTAACACGTGTGTCTTAGTTAAATTAATGCTATTGAACAACTATTTGATGAAAACTCATTCAATGGGATTAAATGAACTTGCGGCGGTTTTTTTTTTAGGGTGGGATATCATCAAATAAGTAACTTCTCCCGCTCTGGTCGCAGCGGGAGAGCGTGTCAGACTTCTACTGACTAAAACCCACCCGTGTTCCTTCAGTTGCCTGTGTGCCAGGGCCACGGTATCTCTTTCGAACAACCCGCACCCCTAGCAGGCATCGGCCCTAGCGGACCCCACCAGTGGATGCTGACATCTCTTTGAGGCGCGCGTGGAACACAACGCGCCGTCGACCCGGGTTTGGTCCTTACCAGACAACGAGCTACCCATTACTCGCCATCGTCTTCTCCCCCACGTGCGCCACCTCCCTCTTCGCGAGCATTACTGCTTCGCAGAAGGAGGTGGCGGCTACCCATGCACTCTCGCTCCGTACCGTGGCCGCCGGACGCGAGAGATCGCCGCCGCCGATCGCCTCCACAAGGACACGGCGGTGCTCCGCCCAAACCAGGCAGACCTCCACCGTATGCTCCACCGTAACTTCCGATGGTTGTACTGACAATTTTAATGATTACAATTCTGTAAAGCTATATTTGTTACGGTCGCAAATCATGTTTTAATCAACATACAACCTGACACTGATCTACAAATTGCAAAAAACTTAAGAAAATTGGATTTTCGCGGGTAACACTGGAGTTAAAAATATTTCTATACAAAGGGTGGCAGGATCAAGACGCAATCTGTTACTATGGATTTTCAAGTAAGTACACGATTTTGAACCCATTTAATGAGTTGAAATTTTGCGTCGGTTATTAAAAAAAAAAACCATAAGTACATTTTAACCGCGTCGGTATTGCACTTTTCTACAAAACAGCTGTTTATGGTTTGACCGACCAAAAATTCTACGCTAAGGACGCGTTGCTGTCCCGCGACCCTGTAGATACAAATATTTTATTAAGTCTACTTCTAAAACGGTAATCTTTATAAGGTTGAGGCTCACAAATAATGTACTTTATCCATATTTTTCGTGAGCCGAATTTTGAGTGAAGAAAAATATTTTGAAAGTTCGGAATAAATAAATCTATTTGTTTCCTGTGGTGGATATTATTCACTTGTTTAATATCAAGCCAATTAAATTGTTAATTTATTTGAATTTAACCAAAAACAAACCGGTACAACAAATCACTTACTTATTGTTTCATAGAAAAATAAAATGTGTCCGCCCCTAATCGAATTCTTTTTCTTTTTTTTTTCATTTTGTTTGTACTGTTTATCGTGACTTCTTAGTATTATATAACATGTATAGGAAAAAAACTACTGTCCCAATAGTAGATATAATTAATTATGCATAAATTGATAAAATTATGATTTTAAAAACAAATGTGCCTAAAATATTTCACGTGTGTTATAAACGATTTGTTACGCAGTAGTTTTTTTGTAATAGGCAGTAGCAACACGGATGATGTTTTTTTTGTGTTGGCAACATTACTACTTTCCATATAAAACGTCAGTGTCCTATCAGACATCTTGGTTTCTAAGGAAAAGGCTGTACTCGTGCTGTGTTGTTTTTCGTAATTGGATTTGAGCGACTTTTCGGAAGTAATTTTGCATGGTAAGTAATAACATTTTGTTTTTTATGGGTAAGGACAATTAAGAGGGATATGTATATTATTAAATAATGCAGTTTTTCACTACTTAGCATTGCAGTTAAATATTCTACACGGCTTTTAGGTTATGTTATTCACGCGTGTTTGTTCACGTGTGTTGCGTGTGTTACGAATTTGTGTTATGTAACACACGTGATAAATGTAAAGCTTCATGCACATTGCAATTTGTCCATCAACAACAGCATGAGATGTACACAGCTAGGCAAAGACCTCCCCAAGTTTTTTCCCAAAACACGCGTTCCTGTGCCAAACTGCATGCAACGCGTCCTCGCAGCTTTTATATGGTCGTCGGTGCACGTAGCTGAAAGTTAACCCACACTACGCTTTACATAGCATGTTTTCTTCTAGCAATATTTTTTTTGCAGATGCCACTAACACCTGCTGAAAGACAAAAGCTCTATCGGGAAAGGTTGAAAGAAAAAAATCCTGAAAAGTTCTTGATACAGAAAAGAAAAAATGCTGAGAGAACAAAACGAAATAGAAAGAAAATAGCAGAATATTCTCCGTCTGTGCAGGAAAATATTAGAAAACAATGGAGAGAGAGACAGAAAAAAAGGAAAGAAGAACCGAAACCTGAAGAAGTGCCTTCAGCAGACAGTGCGCAGATTGTAAAACAGAAGAGGAATCAAAATAGAAGAGGGATTTATAAGTTGAAGACTGAAAACATAAAATTAAAAGAGCTAGTAAGAAAATTTAAACAATCTTTAAAAAAATACGAGGCAAAAATTAAACAGATGTGTACGCAAAAATAATGAGCAACTAGATATTATCAAAAAGAAAGACGAATTAATTTGTAGTTTTGAAGAAAAGTTAAACTCAAGTGCTAATATTACAAAAGACGAAGATTTTGAGCAAATGACGCCCTCTTCGAAAACGAATGCTTACATAAATCAAAATTTACCTAATATACGTCCTGAAGAAAAGGAAAGAGTGAAAAAAACACTGCTTGAACATCACGTCATTATGGAAAGCATAAAGCAGAGTTACAAAAGTAACAACACTCAAGAAAAACGTATAATAAAAAATGTTTTCAGCAAAAATGATACCATAGACAGATACTGTATGAAAACCAAAATAGCTACTTATTTAGGGTTAAAAGGAAAAATTCGTCACACGCTACAGAAAAATAAAAGTTGTTTAATACAGACCCAGTTGAGGGACTTTTATGAGAGGGACGATGTAAGCAGAATGACGGCAGGCAAAAATGAAATAAAAACAAAAAAGAAACAGAAAAAACAGAGAAGGTATTTGCTAGGAACTCTACATAAACTATACAAAAAATACAAACAAGAAGGAGGGAAGTTGTCATTTGCTACATTTAAAAGATATAGGCCCTTTTATGTATTGCCACCAAAAGCCGAAAAACGAGATACTTGCGCTTGCAAAAGACATGACAACTTGCAAATGAAAGCAACGGTACTGCAGTCGATTGGATTAATACCAACAAAAGATCTTGATGAAATATTGAGTATGGTTGTTTGTGATTTAAAATCGAATAAATGCTCTTATGGAGAGTGTGAGTTGTGCAAAAATAAATATATTGACTTTACCATGGGTGAGAAAAATCTAAATGATAACATTTCATGGGATGAATGGGTTTTGAAATCTCATGAATATAAACCGAAAAGAAATAGTGATGTGACGAAGACTACGAAGAAAATCGAAAAGGAAAAAAAGACTGGTTCATTGAGACTGCTCCTGGATGCGTTTCAAGAAGAATTGCAAAATTTCAAGACCCATTCTTACAACATCATCCATCAGTACAAAGAATATAGGCGATGCACGAAAAATTTGGATGATCACACTGTAGCATTACACATAGATTTTTCAGAAAATTATGCCTGTAAATTAAGCACAGAAATACAAGCAATGCATTTCGATGGATCAAGACAACAGATTAGTCTTCATACTGGTATTTTGTATACTGCAAAAGGTAATCAATCCTTTGCATCTATATCTCCAAGCAAAGAACACGGACCAGATGCCATTTGGGCTCATCTCTTACCAGTACTAGAATTGATCAAACAGAAATTACCTAAGGTAAATGGGATTCATTTTTATTCAGATGGTCCTACTGTTCAGTACCGTCAAAAGAAAAACTTTTACTATTTCTCAAAACTAACGAAGGAACTCGGTTTTCCATTTTCAACATGGAACTTTTTCGAAGCCTCCCACGGCAAAGGAGCCGCTGATGGCGTTGGGGGAGCTATAAAACGTAAATTAGATTCACTTGTCGCTTATGGTTCGGACGTTCCTGACGCTAAAATAGCTTACGAACTTCTACAGGCGTCTGAAACCAAACTACAACTTTTTTATGTCCCTGAAGATGCCATACTGAATGAATCATTAGATCTTGTACCAAAATCAAAAATCAAAATCAAAATATTTTTATTTCACATAAACCTGCAAGGGCACTTATGAAACGTCAGAAGCTACGTGCACGGTTCCAATTTGTCGCTTCCTATGGAGAAGAGCCGGCAAGAAACTCCACGGTTACTCTTTTAAAAATAATTGGATTTTATAATGTTTTCAAATTACAGTGATATTAGGTATGGGAGGACAATGCAGGCCTGTCAATAAGTACCAGGTACTTAGAGGAATGAAAATAAAGAACAGAAACTGTAGGCCTACAACGTTCTCTCATTCACAATATGTAAAAGAATCTACATAAGTAAAATCAACCTATTTAAACCAAGTGATATGATTTCCATGAGAATCACTAATAAATACTCGATATTACAAGGGTTGTATAATGTCAAATAATGACGAGAATATGTCAGAAAGTGTAAAAAATAAAATAATTAAAATTAACATTGTAATTTGGAAGCAGTTAATAGACGCTCACAAAGTTATGGTGCTAATGAGTTACCAGGGAAGCCACATGTGCAGAAGGAATTAATGCCAAACTTCCTTGTCTTCAACGTAGTCTTTTATCTTATAATATGCTTTTTTGATAAGGACACGTTTGATGTGAGTTTTAAACTTTCCATCGCTAAGTTCTGTAACCGATTTTGGCAACTTGTTATAGAAGCGGATACTGTTTATTAGAAATGACTTGCTAGTTTTAGTTAATCTAAATTTTGGAATCACAATTTCATCTTTACTACGTGTATTTAGATTATGGAAGTCGCATCTTTTTTTGAAAAGACCTAAATTTTTGCGAACATACAAGATATTTTCTAGGATATAAAGAGAAGGCAGAGTTAGTATGTCAACTTCGTTGAATTTGTTTCTAAGAGACTCGCGAGGCCCCATTTTATAGATTGCGCGGATTGCCCTCTTTTGTAGAATGAAAACTGAATCTACGTCAGCTGCCGACCCCCACAGCAGAACGCCATAAGACATAATACTGTGAAAATAAGCAAAGTATACTAACCTAGCTGTGGCTACATCAGTCAACTGCCTTATTTTTCTTACTGCGTAAGCAGCTGAGCTTAATCTACTTGAAAGAGCTCTAATGTGGGCACCCCATTGCAATTTTGAATCTAAAGTAATTCCTAGAAATACAGTTTCCGAAATAGCATCTAGTTTCTTGCCATCAAGTTTTAAATTTAGCCCTACTTGGGGTACATTTGGTAATGAGAACTTAAGACATTTAGTTTTGTTCGCATTGAGTAAAAGATTATTAGCCGCAAACCATTTCGAGAGAACAGCTAGACTATCGTTGACATGTAAGACATCCGTATCTTTTCTACCAGTCTCAAACACCATGAAAATACATCAAATTATTAACAACGCTGACTCAGCATACTCTATTTTCTACCGTTATCTAAGTTGTTTCTGCCAAAAGAGTAGACCAGGTTTTTGCGACTGTATTAATGTGAAATCTGCGGACTTACTGAAACAAACAGCAGTGAAGAACGAAAAAACAATTGCGCCCAACAAGATGATTACAATATTGTCAGACATAAAGAATACTAAGGAAAATAAGTCCTACTTTGATTTGTCCCAATATGGCCCATTTAATTTTAAAGAAGTTGACCCAAAAACAAAAATTGCTGCCACAAGTTCAAAAGAAAATGTTTCGCCAGCTATGGACAAAATTTATACAAAAAAGAACAATTCGAAGAAAAGGAAACTTATTGACATGCAACTTAAAACAACTCACAAAATTATAAAAGAATATGAGAGCAGCACAGACGAAGACTTGTATTCTTTGCATGATTCTTCCGATGAAGAGTATCATATTACAGATGACGAAGATTATTTTGATGATACAAACTTTAACTTGAAAGAGCAGAAGAATCTATCAGATTTAAGAAAAAATATAGACCCTAATAAGATGGAAAGAGAAAGAACTGAACAGTCAAATTATGAAGATGAAAAAAAAAATGACACTCACTTTCTTACATCTAATGAAAATGAGGTAATAATAAAAACAAAGGGAGAAACGGTGTTGGCTACGGCTCACAAGAATGATTTAAAAGACTTTGACAGTTTAATTAACGACTCGGAAGTGATATCGGAAATTCAATCAGAAATATGGAAGCTATGTTTCAAAGACACAGTACTAGTAAGATACTACCAAAGAGGCTCATGGAAATACTACATCGGTTTTATTGAAGATATTCGTCTAGAAGACGGAAAAAGTTATTTTAACATACGGTTTTTGAAAACCGTAAAAAAACCAGAACTAAAGTTTGTTGTTCCAAAAATAAAAGATCAAGACACAATCACTGAAGATTTCATTGTAAAACAAATTAAGATTACGCAAAACATTGAGCGGCCAAAATAATACTTTTTAGCTGCTACTAGCGACGAAGTTTATTTTGAGTAGGATATATATATGTACAAGTACATAAAAAAACAAAAAAATACCAAAAAATGTGTTCGAAAACGATTTATTTGATAACATAAAATTAGTGTTTTTTTGCATTTTTAAGTACCTATTTTGATTTAATTTGAATTAATGCTTTATGATTAGTTCGTGAAGTTTTTGAGTTGAATAAATAAATTGGCCTACATTGTATTTTTTTATTTGAAATTCCATTAAATAAATAGTCTTGTCTCGTGTGAACAGATCTTAACAATATTTCCAGTATGTCACGTATTTCGAGTGTGTTATCGTGCGTTACAAGTTCCCGTGTGTGATGGTACATTTTCTGTGAGCCTCACCCATAACACAGTTTTTACCTTAAAGTTTTCTTTGACCAGGTTATAATATTACTATGCAAAGAAGCTATCAAACAATTCAGTACCTATTACTTTGTGCAAAAGTTATCCGAATTAGTTTCCTATGAGAACTAAGCTTACAACACAATTACACACACATGCATAATTCTCACAAAACTATTGATAAATAACATACGTACCAGAATGTTTACGTCGTTTCACTTCAACTGGGTGCGAAAACCTCGGATCTTCATCCTACACAAACATTTGTTGCAAATTACCCACATTTCAAATTCATAAAACTTATAAGTTTTTTGACAACTAGGCAATAATAATCAGAATGAATATCTTTTTTGTCGAATTTGATGTCCTGTTAACTGAGGCCTTTAAGCCAATCATAATGATTAAATACTTGAGTTTGAGTTACCACGTCCACACCAAAGGCCACGTAAAAATATCGTGGTGGGATTTAATCGCGCACTGGATTTTCAACTCTCGGTATCGGATCAAGCATTTAGAATCCAACAGCAACTCAGCGCGTCAAAAAAAACACAGTGTTCGATTTTCAACCCTCAGTACTAAGCATTGTGTTGAAGATCCCGTGCGCGAAAATATCCCGTCGCGATATTTGTTTAAATACTGCCTGGTTGGTCTAGTGGCCGCAAGCGCTGCTGCTGAGAATGTTGTCCTGTGTTCGAATCCCGGGTCGAGCAAAGTGTTATTGGGGTTTTCCGCCTGGAAGTTCTCAGTAGCAGCCCGGAGTCTGGATTTATACCAGCTCGATGGCAATAGGCTCGCCCCCTATTACATGTGACTTAACCACCACTTTCGAAAATATGTGGGTGTACTATAGGAAAACATAGGTACAGACGCCAGCACATCAAGCTATCCCAAACTGTAAAATTTTCCCAATTGATCAAGAACCTTATTCATTTGTAATAAAATTGAAAAATTATTAAAGAAAGAATCATGGCCATATTGGACTAAGAAAAAACAGAACGTCGTCGCAAGATGAGATCGTCACCAAAATGTGGTACATTGTTAATGTACTTATTAGATATCATCAGTTTATTTTTAAAAGCAATAATCATCTTTATAACTATAACTTTATCAGAACGCAGTATAAAATATTGATTTTGAACGCATCTGTAATTACTAACGTTACTAGAGAAGTCCATATTTTTACTATAAAATCTAAATCAATTTTGTGTTTTAGTTGGAATCCCAACACTAAACATTACTAAATACGAACATCACTAGCATGCACTCTCGGTAGCTATCAAGTAGTCTTTAAGGGGGCGCAGTAAGCCAGAAAAAATCAAGTTTCACCCGCGCCTCGTAACCTGCCCCTCTCTTCATACACGACGAAAACAAAACAATTCCTTCCCGCCAGCAGAAACTTTTAGCCCGGCATTTAAACCAAGAAAAAAAATCACCCCCGCTACCCTTACTTACCCCTTATAGGAAACTCGACGAAAACAAAACACAATCCCTTCGCGCCGTGTTCGCGCTGGTAGAAACTTTTCGCCCGGCGTACCTATATCTATCAGAAGGCCAATTTCTCGTAAATAAAAACGTTCACAATCTAGTCGCAGTCTCATCTCAGCGACAATCAAACGTAAAAAGTCAAAATTTTATGGAAACTCGCGGTTTTTTCGACAGATTGAGACGAGATCAGATTGTGAACGTTCCTAAAATTACGAGAATTGCCCCTGGGTGACTGGCGGGGCGCCACGGCGACATTATTTTCCTCTCTTCTGCCTTACACAGGGCCTCACTGGACACGGCTGTTTCGGGAGGTTCCTATTCCGGATAAGGCGGGAGGAAACGCCCGGATGTTACGGTTGTGTGGAACACCTGGAGGACATGGTGGAGCATACGGTGGAGGTCTGCCCTGCCTGGGCAGAGCACCGCCGTATCCTCGTGGAGGCGATCGGTGGCGCCGATCTCTCGCGTCCGGTCCTGGTCCAGGCCATGGTACGGAACGAGAGTGTATGGGAAGCCATCACCTCCTTCTGCTAAGCAGTAATGCTCGCGAAGGAAGAGGCGGACAGCGTGAGGGAGAGGCAAGGATTGCGCCATCGTGTCCCTAGCCGCCGCAGGAGACGCCCTGGACGTCGGGAGTCCATAGCGGACACCCTAAGGGTAAGTTGGATTGTTTTGTTCTCTTGCATGTAATGTACTAGTTGTCAAGACTAGTTGTGCTCTAATGTTGAATCACCAACAGATGAGGATTCGTATGATACCAACGAGGAGACATGTGATGCATCGCTGTTGAGGCAATTTACTTGCACTCAGCAAGAAGAAGAAGCAGAAGTATTAGACGAATGTGAATCAGACGAATAATTTTCCTCCTGTTTGTTTATGTATAAGTTACTCCTTTCATCATTCCCAATACTACATTTTTTTATTATATAATAATTTTAAATTAAACAGGATCACACTAGACCGTGGAATAGGCATAACGGGGAAACCACGTTAAAAAACGCGCTAAGTTACACTACCTCACTCACAGGTGGCGTGGAAACGTGTGCATATTATGAAGATTACAAGTTTTTCAACTTTTAGAATCTTTATGTCTCAGAAACGGTGGCTCTTTAGAAGAAAAGTATTGAGACATTTTTGTAGATAATTATATGATCTACAATTTTTGTCTGAGCTAATTTTATGATAAAAACTTGCCGTTTTGCAGAAAAACGCGAAAAACCCAGTTTTGAGACCTTTAATTTAAAAAAAATCCAGGTACGGGATCGACGGGGACTTTTCAGCATTCATTTATAATGGTGTTCCAAACATTCATACAAATTTGTAGCTCCATGCGAATTTTTGTACATGTTTAAATTGACCGGACTATAATGAATGAAGATAACTCAACCTTAAAAGATATGATGAGTCTGCAGCTGCACACGACTGAGAGGGTGCTGGTTGGTAATATGTAGGTACTAATATGCACCGTAAGTAGATGACCACGATTAGTGCCGCTCTTGGACACGCACAGACTTATCTGGCTTGCACTCGACATAATTTTTAATATATTATGAAAAAAAAAAAACCGGTAAAAATCTTCTCAATTCAAAAAGCATATTGAATGCCATACTTAGTTACATATAAATAGCCAAATAAAACAACGTATGTTTCATCAAGAGACGTTTTGTTAAATACTAGTCCAAGCATGTTAGGAAAGTGGACATTGGTCTTTGATAGATTGGGGGTAGCTCGATGTGTTGGCCTCAGTTCTTCTTCCCTTCGGAGATCAGGCGCGATGTTTTGTTTGCTTTCGAAGTAAATCCTGACAACACCACAACAACCTACAGTTTTTTTTTTGCCTTGTTTGTTGTTCCACTTTTGGTGTCTGTTTTTGTTTCATTTTATAGGTTTGTGTTTTATTTTTCAACAGTATCCGCGATTGGATACGGACACTGTCTTTTCGTTGAGGCTTTTCGCAATGGTGATGTAAGATAATATACAACCTACAGTTAATTGTCCAACAATTCTGCGGTGACGTATTAATAGAACTTACCGCATCCTTATGAGCGTTCGAGCTTGCAGCTCCTCTAAGCGGTGATTGCTCCAAATCTCTGTCCAAATCCAGTCCCAACTAAAACAGGCACAAAGGTTTTAGTTAGTATTTGCTATATGCCTAGCTTTTTCCCAACTATGTTGGGGTCGGCTTCCAGTCTAACCGGAAGTAGCTGAATACCAGTATTTTACATGGAGCAATTGCCTATCTGACCTTCACAACCCAGTAACTGGGTAACACGATACGCCTTGGGAAGACTGGTTGTCAGGCTCGGGCTTCTGACGACCCGGATCGACTGTCAAAGATCCACAAATGACAGCCGGGACCAACGGCTTAATGTGCTTCCCGAGGCACGGGGTGTCTTGGTATGTCAAGATGGTCACCCATCCACGGACCAACCGCGGCAAGCATAGCTTAACCTGATCGATCAACCCGTGCGGCTATTATTACTTAGCCAAAAGCCCCTGGTTTTAGTTACTGTCCCAACTTTTATAGTCCCACTGCTGGGCAAGTCTCCTCCACAGTATTCCACTCTTCTCTTTGTGTTACCTTTTCCAACCAATTTCCCCAAAACGCCTCTAAGCCCACGTCCACACGAACGTAATAAAATCGCGGCGAGATTTTATCGCGCCCTGGATTTTCAACTCTCGGTGTTGAACAACAGAGGCGAGTTAGTCTCAGCACGTCGAAAAAACACTGATCGATTTTCAACTCTTGGCACCAAGCATCAATCACGTGATCAAGTACGCAACGAAATCATCTAGCCATTGCATCTTCGGCCTCCCTCGGTGAAGTCTTCTGGTTTCTTTCATATGACCAAAATTATCTTTGGACTTCTGACTTCTGAGTTTGTCTTGACCTTTCTTCTCAGAGTAGTCAGATAGGAAACGCCGACCTCATCTAGTTTTAAAAATATGGTTGACGTGTAAAAGTGTTTGTACAACAAACCTATTACAGAAATAAAATCATTTATCATTTAGAAGTCCCACTTCAGCTAGCTGTTTTGAGGCCATTATGGCATCATTACACGTACGGTGAAACAACTGAACAATAAGCATTTTTACTTTACTTCATCAATTAATATTATTTGAACAATTAGTACACTACTAGCGGTCATCGTGTGTTCGCGTCTTCGTTTTAAGTAATACCTACAATTAATAAAAAGCTCCTAGACGGAATGTAGCTGATGCTTTTAACTACAAGTATTTTTGCTCGTGAAATTATTCAGGCGTATAAAAATGTCAAAAATGAAAAATTTATTTTGTAAAGAAACTACTAAGATTTTCGTCACCCGCTGTTGATTTTTGGAGGTACTAAATACTGGCTACCTCAGAATGATGTAATTCGTTGTTGTTTTGGAATACAGGCATGGTCTCACCATCATAACACATCATAATGGCGGGACCAGTGTTGTCGAGAAATTCCGTTTATGCCGTGTGAGGTACAATTTTTTTAGAACAGGTACTAAATAGTACGAAATGAGAACTAAATATACGTGGTAGAATCTTTCAATTACAAGAGTTGGTCCCGCCACTATGACGTTTATGAAATTTCCTATCTCTACTCCTGAGAAGAATTAATGGCGAAACAAACTCCCCTGAGTTTGTTTCCCCATTAATTCTTCATTAATTCTTCAAACTCTCTTTTAAAGTCCAGAAATAATCTTGGTCAGATCATGTAAGGGATTAGTAGATTAGTAGATTCTAATCATATCTTACCTCATACTTATCCTCAAAGATCTTTCTCAGTGCGTCATCTAGGCGTTTGACGTCACAGCGCGTGGTGACGACAGCGCTGACGTCACAACCCACGTCATCGCCGAGACTGATACAAGACGGCAAGACTTGCGGTGGCGTGAGCGTACGGATTGATAGGAGCAGCTGTAGCGACTCCCTGGATGAATGACGAATAAATAATTAACAAAATATAGAAAGTTCAGCCTGATACCTATGTTTATGTATTTATGTCGAGTATTTTGTAAACTTTTGAATGTGAGAACGTTGTAGGCCTTACAGACTGTAGATTTGTAGAGCAGTGTTTTACGCTAGGGGTTCGAGAACTATGTGCTGAATTCATGGTCTCTGTTTGCGCGTCGCTGTCCTTACCACACTGTACCTAAAGGGCGTTTAACGCAAAACGAATTCTAGAGCGGCTACTCCCGATTTCGTATTTCTTGAAAACTTTTCCATTGCCTTATAAGGTAATTCATACGCATATCCATCGTTTGAGTTATGGTCTGAGTTCACACAAAAACCAGAACCGGTTTATTAGAAAACTCAAACTCAAACTCAAAGCATTTATTTCAATTAAACCATTTACAGGCACTTTTGAATTGTCAAAAAGTCGATCAGTTGGAAAGTTGAAGCTAGTTGCCCATTCCAAAACGTAGATCTCTATGGAGAAGAACGGGCAAGAAACTCCACGGACACTCTTTTAAAATCAAGTTGAAATATTACAAAATCTTCGGAACATTATTCTTGTTGCTTCTGTATGTGAGAACAATGTAAAAAAAAAAATTATAAGCAATTCTAAATACAAGATAAAAATAAGCCCCGGAAGTTAGGAGATGACCAGTCTCAACCGACAGCGCCCGTTCACGAACTTAACGCGTGGATCAGCACCATCCAGCTCAACCATTTTGTAGGGAACCGAATGATCCAACACACGCGCCACCATCAGTGAGACATTTATGTGAGCATGACATACTCTCAACTGCCATGCTTTTTCAAGTCAACGTACATCATAACAACACAATAAACGGATGCATGGTACTCACATTTACAAAATGTGAACAAAATGCTTCTAAATTATACAAAACTATAGTTTGCAATCTATTTGAAATATTAATAAAATTTGATTTCCTAAAAGAAAGAAAAAACATTTAATATATATTGACGTATATAGTAACTAACACTTGGTTCAGCAAAAATAAAACATTCATCAGTAATGTCACAAAAATTATAATATTATGAACAAAAATGTTCGTAATGTCAGAAAAAATAAAAAAGGGAAGCTTCTGTTTCAAATATTAAAATTTTAACTAGTAAGTATGCCCAGGTGGCTGTGGAGCAGGACCAACATTAAGCCAAGCATTTTCATCGACGATATAATCATCTAACTTATAATATGCTTGTCTACATAGTGTGCGTTTAATGTATGATTTAAATTTCTTTTCATTTAGTTCAAGAATATCGACTGGTATTTTATTATAACATTTTACACAGTACCCCATAAAAGAAGTGTGTACTTTAGACAATCTGAAACGTGATTGATCTAATTTGTTCCTATTTCTAGTGTTAAAATTATGCCTATCACTTATCTTACTAAAAAGATGTAGATTTTTCCGAACATACATAATGTTTTCATAGATATATTGACAAGGGACCGTCATGATGTTAATTGTTTTGAACAGTTCCCTTAGAGATTCGCGTCTGCGGAGGTTATAGATGGCTCTGACGGCCCTCTTTTGCAGAATAAAGATCGACTCAATATCCGCAGCGCGTCCCCATAGCAAGATACCGTAAGACATGATGCTATGAAAGTAACTAAAATAGACCAGTCTCGCGGTATCCACGTCTGTTACTTGGCGGATCTTCCAAACAGCGTAAGCGGCAGAACTTAGCCGCCCTGCAAGTGATGTTAAATGAGGACCCTACTGTAGCTTTGAGTCAAGCGTGATCCCCAGGAAAACCGTCTGTTCGACAAATTCTAGTATCTCCTTATTCAATACAACATGACATTCACTGCTTCTAACATTCGGTAACGCAAATCTTATGCATTTCGTTTTCTTTCCATTTAATACCAAATTATTTACAGTAAACCAATTATGGACCTTAACTATAGCATTATTTACGTCGTCAAGCTCCTGTGCACGTCTCTTAACTTAAAAAATCAGTGATGTATCATCAGCAAATAACACCATTTGAGGTCGGTTTTTTAGTAAAAAAAGGTAAATCATTTAAATATACTAAAAAGAGGAACGGACCCAATATTGAGCCCTGCAGTACATTTTGACTTTTAAGCCCAAGGAATTCACACCGTTTATTTGAACTTGCTGCAGTCTATCATTCAAGTACGATTTTACTAAGTTAAGCGCAAGTTCACCCAGTGCGCAATGCCGAAGTTTAAGAGAAGTGTTTAATGATTCACGCAATCAAACGCCTTGGATAGGTCGCAAAAGACACCTATTGCATCTTCCCATGCGATAAAGATGTGAACCATGTAAAGATGAAAACCAGCGTCAGACAGCATCTGTCTAGCATTAATGCTGAAATGAACCTTTTTGGCACAGCCGTGAGGCACACACTGTTGTACCTAGTTATTTATATTCACTTTTTTGTTATTATATTTTGTGTTTCACGAACTGTGTCCAAATAAATAGTATTCTTTCTATCTTTCTTTTCTTTCTTTCTATAGGAAAAAATTACGTTCTGTTTTTTCCGAATTCGAATTTTTTCTTTTCTTTTCCAACTTTTATTTCCGTATGACCGCTCGACGAAAAATGGAAATCAGTGTGCTACATGGATTACCTACAATCATGTTATGTGTCTCGGTAAAGATGTTGCTATTGTATAAATAAATACTTGATTATTTTACAAACTGGATGTCCGTTTTTTTTTTTTGAGCGTGGGTAATCATCAAATAACTTCTCCCGCTCTGGTTGGAGCGGGAGGGCGTGTCAGACTTTTTCTGACTAAACCCACCCGTGTTCCTTCAGTTGCCTGTGTGTCAGGGGCCACGGAATCTCTTTCGAACAACCCGCACCCATGGCAGGCATCGGCCCTTGCGGACCCCACCAGTTGGTGCTGACACTTCTTTGAGGTTCGAGTGGAACACAACGCGCCGTCGACCCGGGCTTGGTCCTTAACGGACAGAAGCTACCCTTTATTCGCCATCCGCAAGCCCGCGGTGACCGGGAATCACCCCTGGGATTCCCGACGCCCAGGGCGTCTCCTGCAGCGACTAGGGCCGTGAGGGTGCATATACTGCCTCTTCCTCACATGCTCCGCCTCCCGTTTCGCGAGCATTACTGCTTCGCTGAAAGAGGTGGCGGCTACCCATGCACTTTCGCTCCATACCATGGCCTGTACCAGGGCCGGACGCGAGAGATCGCCGACGCCGATCGCCTCCACAAGGACACGGTGCTCCGCCCAAGGCGGGCAGACCACCGTCTCCTTCCGCACCTCCTTCTGCGAAGCAGTAATTGCTTCGCAGAAGGAGGTGACGGCGACCCATGCACTCTCGCTCCGTGTCAGGCGGAATAGAGAAATTACTTATGTATGTCAGTTTCATACGAAAAGTGGTTATTTTTTCCTTCTGAAAAAACAACGATGAATCATTTCCACAAAAATATCATTAAAACAAAAACACCTGACTGATCCATTTCATAATACTATGAATCAACAAAGTACGGATAACGAGCTGCGGCAAATTTTTATGTACCGACATTTTAGATAAAAACCGATAAAAATGATAATAAATTTCGAAGTGGTAGATAAGCCATTATTGGAAAAATGTGTTTTGTGTACTCTATGAATCATTATTTTATCAATAGCTCGGTCGAAACCTGGAATGCAACGAATTTTAAAAACAACAAAGGCTGTGTTCATTCCGATTCAGTTTGTCCCTTGCTGCCAGACCAGCGATGCCCTAAGCCGAGGTCCATACCCCACAGGGGGTGCGCTTAGCGCATGGCACAGTCGCTTTAATTTTAAGTTATTAAGCACTGGCTGGAAGCCTTCATTTATTAAGGTTACTACAGGCAAGTCCGGTTAAGTAGCTGACAACCTCTTAGGTTGACCAGTGAGATGACATTCCCAAAAAGAAATAAAACAACGGCTGTGTAATTTCACTTACCTACGTAAAACTAATACTGTGCAGTTCGGATAATTTTAAGAAATTCTTCCTTCCTTTGACGTAAAGAAGTTTGTGAGACATGTCTCGTACATTTTCTATGACGTCCCTAACTATCTAACGAATATTATAAACAACAGACAAAGGCTATGTCATTTTACTTTGATGATCAGCATGGGTACGTAAAATATAATATAACATCACGCCTGAAATCCTCGAAGAGTTAGGCAGTTATTGTAATACGACCCGGTATTACGTACCTGTACAACTTGGCGCTGTGTGTGTTCTGCTGTGTCACGACCAGTGTCTCGAAGGATTTGTGGTTGGTGGAGCCGAAGCTCTCCAGGACGCGCGGGTCCAACAACACCGACACGCAGCCACTGACCTGGTTTATGTCCAGCCAGGATTCTTGGCGTTCTGTGCCCTAAGGAAAAAAGACACGTTCGTTTATAGAGGTGAATCTAGTCCACATTTTTCCCATACAAACTTCGCGAGTGTATTACTCCACTGTTCGACAATGTACATCAAAAATTAAACATGATATGATTTTGTCTCATTATTAATATTGTCTGTACGGAAACAGAATACTAAAATAAAAAGCCAACAAAGATTCGTTTTTCTTGTTAATTTAACCTAACTTTGGGCGTATTTAAGCAATAAAAAAAGTTTGAAATCTGAAAAACCAATTCGGTACCGACAAAGCTCAAACATCGGTAAGTTCAATAAACTTTATTGGTCATTGATTTATGCAGTGGTTTTTTTCATAAAACCCGATCTTCCGAAGGTCTGTTTTTAATTTTTTACGCGCCTGTTGTACTATAAATGATCATGCATCTCACTCAATAATGTTGTGTGTGTAGACTAGCTTCTAACTGCTCATCACTGATACTACCTCTGTCGGACACGATGCCTGGTGAGACTGCGTTCTTTTTAGCCAGGCCCACCAATGCGTTCGACCCCGCGATTAGGTTCCCCGTAAGAAGCTATTGAGTGAGGCACCATTGCCGTTGTCATGGTGGAACTTCCAGGGTAGGCCACAAAATTAAAATTTTCTTCTGTTTTTCACAATTTTCAGGTCAGTGAAAGGTTGTATGTTGATTAAAATATAATTCGCGACCGCAACAGCGGTCACAACACATATAGCTTTACATATTTATAATCATTTAAGAGCGTTCATTCCACACGGGCTGGCAACAACGCATTTATAGTAGTTTTTCGTGATTATTTAATTAAATACAAACAACAATACATACAAAAAAGTGTAAATACTTTTTTTTTTCAGCCAAGCACTAGATCGTTAGCATTAACGATTATTTTTAACATTTACTTTTTAATAAAAACATTTAATCGTACTTAATAGTAATGCAAATAGAAAATAATTGACGGTATTTCGATTTTTATAAGTAAATACCAAAATACTGTAAAAAATAGGATACAAACTTGGAAATCAACAACAACCAACGATCTAGTGCATGGCTGAAAAAATGTTTACTTTTGTTTGTATTTAATGAAATAATCACGAAAAACCGCCATAAATGCGCTGTTGCCAGCCCGCGTGGAGAGAACGCTCTTAAATCAACAACCGTCTGACTTCATATAATTCGATTGAATGACTAGCTTGATGTGCTGGCGTCTGTCTGTACCTAATATTGTATAGAATCAAGTTCTTCTAACTTAACAGACAGCTGTGCTGCTGGGGAGTTTGTTGCGCCACTTCTTCCCAGCTAGCACTAGGAAGTGGTGAAGGGCGGGCGTTTTGGGAGACTGTCTTATGAAATAGGGTATTACACTCATTTTTGAAATGTGTCTTAATTAGATTCTGGAGAGCTAATAAACCACTAAAAAAACACAACATTTTTATATAATTGATTAGTGCCAAAATGCATTTAAATTTTAACGAAAACGCTGGACGAACTGATGCCATATTGCTCTGTGTGTATGACGTCAGTCAGTTTGCTAAAAACAAATGCGCTGATATTTTATAAGACAATTGCTTATAAGTAATTTTAAAAAATGAGTTATTTTTCTACTTCTGCTGAATGCAAAATGTTATTTGTATAAAAATTACTTTTTTTTTTGGGTGGGAAATCATCAAATAACTTCTCCCGCTCTGGGTGGAGCGGGTGTCAGACTTTTACTGTCTAAAACCCACAAGTGTTGCCCCTCAGTTGCCTGTATGCCAGGGGCCGCGGTATATTTACTAAAATTACTTTGGTTTCGAAAATAATAAAAGTACAAAGTTTCTCAGTTTGACATGCCGTAAGACGTAATAATATGGCGGCTACTATTTCATGGTGTTGAAAAACAGATTAAAAAAACTGAAATATTTAAATTGTATTTTAAATTTTATTTTGTTATTTCATGAACTAAAACTAACATTTTCCGACTGCATTTTGCCTAAGCTCTCTCAATAATATATTTTTAGATTTTTTCGCGTATAGAGTAAAATAAGTACCTTATTCTGACGTTCAAAAAGTGCTGACATCAGCCTAGTTTGAATATGTGACTTTTGATTTTGATAACGATGGTGGAAAAGTCAAAAATGTATGGGGCTGACATCATCATCAGCTGCCTAACTTTTTCCAAACTATGTTGCGGTCGCCATCTACTCTAACCGGATGCAGCAGAATATCACTATTTTACATGGAGCGGACTGCGAGAAACCCTTTAAAAGCAATTGTCACTTGTCCAGGCCCTGAGGCTGTGCTATGTTGTCTTTGTGAAATAAACCCTCACGAAAGTCAGTGTCTTAGAGGCCATTACCTTCTAGGGTCGATACACTACAAGTTACTGAGTTCATAGCCTCAATATACAGAGAAAAACTAATGATAAGTAGACCTATGGCCGAACGCCAAAAATGTTGCTAACCCCTGAACTTTGACCTTGAATTTGAACACGAACTATAGCTTCAAAATACAGGGTGGGTAAGTGTAGTCAATGGCCTTAAATTGATCAGCAATTTACCGCGTAAAGTACCGATTAGGTGAAGTGGTTACCATACCAACTTTTATACCAAATATTTCAATTTAACATGAATAGGTCAATAGCTCTAAATTAGATGCCTTACTTACATAGTTTATACATTATATTCATCCATAGGTAAGTACTGCTATTATAATGCGAAAGTAAATCTTGTCTCTCTGTTACGTTTTATGCCTAAGTCAACATTCACAAGGACGTAATAATCGTGGCGGGATGTTTTCGGACACTGGATTTTCAACTCTCGGTATTGAGTCGAGCATTTAGAATCTAACAGAGTGCAGCAGGCTTAGCACGAGCACCGACTTGTTGAGGGAAGAATAGACATGACTATTAACTAAATGATGTACAGATAGCTATGTTTTTCTATTGATAATCACAGTGACAGTTATGCGTTCTAAACGAATTATGATTTTAAAGATAATCGTATACACCTACTTTGTAGCCGTCGAGTAGAAAGTTTGTTGTCAGTGTGATTTTGACAGTTTGGTAGGAAAAAATATTCTGAAATAGTCTGCATTTATAAGGACCTAGACAAAGATCGTTACAAACGAAAGACAAAATGACAGATTGTAGTAGGTTATCTAAGTACGATGCTATGTCAAAAATGGAGAAACGAAATATCACTTTGTATTGAAAAGCACTGTCTATTCCTCGTACCTACATATAGAAAACATCATGCTAAGCCTGCAGCACGAGTGAGCCCCAGCGAGCGCGTCGAAAAAATACGGTGTTCGATTTACAACTCTTGGCGCTAAGCAGTGCATTGAAAATCTAGTGCGTCATACACCACTACTCGTCGACTAAACCAGTGAATCGATCGCTATTAAATTTGACGAATAGGCTATAATCTTAGCTAGCCTAGGACCTGGAGAAGGACATAGGCTCACATCAGGCATCACTTCATCCTCGATCGTAGACAAATTCGCAAGCTACTAATCTACACTAAAAACATAATAAAGCTGAAGTGTTTGTTTGAACGCGCTAAACCTTGAGACTTCCAGTAGGATTCGGAAAAAATATCTGCATTTGGAATTGAGAGGGCTATGCTTGAAGTTTCCCTGCGTGATCGAATCAGGAATGAAGACATCCGCAGGAGAACCAAGGTAACTGACATAGCCCGAACAATTGCTAAACTTAAGTGGTAGTGGGCAGGGCACATTGCTCGCAGAACAGATGGCCAATGGGGCCGAAAAGTTCTGGAGTGGCGACCGCATACCGGAAGACGTAAAGTTGGAAGGCCACCCACAAGGTGGACTGATGACCTTGTGAGGGCTGCAGGCGTTCGCTGGATGCCGGAAGCACACAACCGCTCCCTAATGAGGGTTTTCATGATTTCCAATTTATTAAAAACTATTTTTAATTGAAGATTGGGAGTATTTGTGCACAGAGGCAGCGCACAGCAGTAATACCACTTTATATCCATTAAAAATCTTGCTAAACATAAACTCGACATTCACTTCTTTACAACTACTTTAGTTTAAACAAAGTTGACGTCACGTGTCACGTGATAAAAAAAAGTCATCGTAAGGAGCGTTTTGGCGGTAAATTCAAAACAACGATAAATTGAGGAAATGGATACAAATCAATTTACATATTTTTATTTTTCAGTTACATATTTCGTCCCGATCTTCAAATTAAAATAGTTTTTAAAACATTGGAAAATACCTTATTACACACGGACGAAGTCGCGGGCTAGTGTAGGTATAAATGTTTTAACTTACCGAAATAATAACAACTTTTCCAACAGTCAGTTTTCTGCACACAACTGAAGTTATAAAATCATGCCTTTGATTGTGCGCGTTCAAGAAGTCTCTTGCGTCCTAAAAAAAGAAATAGGTGTTTTCAATCATCTTATCATCATGCCTTTATTACCCAAATGGGTTGACAAAAGTGTAAGATACCCCCATTTCCCCAAATATATTGAAATGATAGGGGGCGAGCTTACTGCCATTTCAATGATATTCCGTCATCAGTTATAAAAGAAATGTCGCGAGCAAAATCTAGTAAGTTAAAAAATATAACCCTTCCTTTGGTGTCACGCAGTCAGGTAAATAGACCTCCTATATTTTGCACAAAACTCAACTCGGCTTGTCACAGCGTAGCTATTGCTAGATACTAGCTTCTTCATTCTTTTTCATCATAACAATCATCAATCGTCAGAAACAACATTTATTTTGATGAATAAAAATGGCGGTTTGACAGATTTTGTATGGATATTACGTCAATTTATTCATCCGACTGAGGGAGGGTTCCCTTGAAAAATCAGTCCACAATTTTACAAAATCACACTAACCTGAAAGAAATTAACCCAAGATCTCTCCAAGAATATGTCCACATCTCTCTCAGCATACTTTGCTGTAGGGAACCACTTGGCTGCCGACGTGATCCTGAGGGTCTTGTCCTGACGGGGCAGTAGCCAGCGGAGTAAAGTCTCCATGATGCTGTACTGGATTGGAAGGTGGCCACAGGTAGCCATGTAGTTGGAGAGTTTGATGCTGGGAAAAGGAGACGTTTTTTTAGGAATAAGTGAATGTCTGACAACCAGTCTTAACAAGGGTATCGTGCTACCCAGTTACTCCGTTGTAGAGGTCAGATATGCAGACATCATCATCATCATTTCAGCCGAAAGACGTCTACTGATGGACATAGGCCTCCCCCAAGCATCGTCACCTCGACCTGCACCCTAATTGCGTAACAAACGATCAATCATAATCCGTTTCATTTTAACAGTTCAACAATATTCATTGCCTTATTTACGTTGTTGAGCAGACACATTTTACGAACATATGACGCAATGGTTTAGTAATCTGTTTCAAAATGATTCAGACTATGATTGATCGTGCGTTACGCAATGAGGGTTTTCTAAAATGACGTTCACAAGGTGGCAACACGGAGACGTCAGGTCCGGGCACCTGTCAAAAATGTCAAACCGCCCACGGACTGAATGGCGAACGAAAGAATGAAACGAATGACATCAAATATTTTAAGCAGTCGAACTGGAAGACCTGCAGACCTCTCGTCAAAGTGACGAGAGGTCTGCACGCCAACTGGTGGTTTGAATATTCATGAAAACCTTCATTAGGGTGCGATTCTGTGCTTCTCGCATCTAGCGGATACCTGCAGGATTGACTAGGTCATCGGTCCACCTTGTGGGACGCCTTCCAACGCTACGTCTTCATATAAACCCAATAACACTATGCCCGACCTGCTTATTGCCCGGCTGGGAATCGAACCCAAGATCTCAGAGGCTCGGCAGTTGCGACCACTAGACCAACAAGGCCGTCTAATATTTCTATTTATTTTTATTCATTTACTATTTCAGATATTATATATTTTCATCTATATTATAATCGATGCATTGTATGTCATGTAAACTTAAATAAAGTTAAAAACAAACTTTACTAAAAAGATATTGTTGAGTTGGTCGACCTGTTCATTTCTTATTATTTTTTTACTTAGATTCTTCACTTCACCAGCATATAACTTCAGAACTTGAAAAAGTAGACATCAAGTGTCCAATAGTATTTCTAACTAAAAAAAATGAAATAAAGAAAATTTCACTTACAAATATTGGCTAAACTTAGTTCTCAAAGCAAATCTGATCTCCCGGCTGGATTCAGAACAATACATGTTGAAACAGTGCAGGATCTCATGTCTTTGATAGGCATCTGGGCGGTTATTAGTGGCCAGGTCCAGGAGACATTCAGCCGTATGCTCTACGAGAATGTTGGGGAGTGAGACGTCTTTCTGACGGATCTCCTGTAATGATTTGAGCAACGTTGTAAGTGAATTTAGGACTAGTTTTGTTGTGAGGATTACATTAAAAAGTAAATGTGTATTATTTATGGAGATTTGGTTGATAAAGTTTATGCAGACATTAATTAGTATCAATTGAAAAATATAATCATATAATTAATGAGATAAATAAGAGTCTTTTCTGATTTGTGCAATATATAATACGTTTTGTTGCTGTCTTTTTTTCTTTGTGACTAGTATTGTAGGATCCTTACCTTTACAAATCTGAGCAATATCTTCAAAAAACTCCACCATTGTAAGTTGTGCCTGACTAAATGTTTCCTCACAGCGTCAAGCCAGTATTGCAGCATGTTCACCAGCTCCTTGCTAAGCACGCCCCAAGTTTTGGAAGGCGGTAAACATAACAAACGCTCAAATATGAGGCACGCGATTCCATTTTCCTCACATTTATTGAAATACTAAAGCAAAACGAAATTGCCATATTATTTACGAATAAAAGGATAAATAATAAAAGGATTTAATTTTAAAAGTATAATTCTTTGTTTTGATTATGAATCATATATGTAAATCAACAGACCTCGATTTCAAGAGAGCGTATTTTCTTGAGCGCAAGAACAGTAGACATATTCAATTGAATTCTTGAAGTTTTACATTTTTCTGAAGCATCTTGAGTAGTTGATATGTATTCATTCAAGTTATGAACGTTTTTCAATAATTTTCCAACATCCATTACGAAGAAATAGCTATTTCGTATCAAACAAAATTGTAATTACATCAAATTACCGCGAAAAAATTTGAAAAGACGCTATTTTTTCTTATTTGACGTCTTTCATTGGTAGGTTGGTATTTCCTGTTCGTTTGGCACCGCCCATTCAAAGTGCCAAATAATGAAAAACATTCTCATTTATGTCATTTCTTGAATTGCCGTTCATGACCGCGCGTGCAAAAAAGCAAAATGTGTTTTGTATTTTTTCTTTACCTTGTTTCCAGTCGTGACCACTATTTTGTATAATATAGCGAACGCACCTTTAACAAAGGAGATCGATAATAGATTACGTTTTGTTTCTGTCTGTGTCAAAGAAAAAAACTCTTTTATTCGTTCATTTGTTTTACCTTTCAAGGACATCATAATTTGTCATGATCATGATTACAACAATTACAGTGAAATACGTTTATATCACAATAATAAAGGAATAAATTATTATGTTCTTGGGACGTTGAAAATGTCATCTAGCTCTCGAGGTAAAACTAAATGCTAGAATTTTTCTGCCAGTATGTTGGCAGCAGTGACGCTTGAAGTTTCTTGTGTGAAGGATTTTCGATTTGTCTCTGCGGGGTTCAGCCGTTTGATAAAGAAATTGATTGCTCGAACCTGCTCGAAATGATAAAACCGTAGAGATAACGTGATAATATAAAATGTTGAATCATTTTACGGAGTGTTCATTCTTCACGTTAAAACTTTTTTATCGCACGTTCAGTTCAGTGTTATGATCGCGTCATAGCGCACGTCTCCAACAAGAAACCAGTCGATATTATGCGGCCCGAACGCGACAACTACCTAAGGATACAATTATGATGCCTATGGTGTATACGGTGTATGGTTTTGCCATATTTTTCATTATCGCGTGGGTGTGTCTGTTGATAATTCACATAATGGCTTACTCTTACTCAAAATGGAAACTCCATCGGACGGTGGACCGGTCGCCGCCTGAACAGCCGTACCCCGGTGTGTCAATAATGAAGCCACTCACCGGGGTGGATCCCAACCTGTTCTCCAACCTGGAAACGTTCTTCACACTGGACTATCCTTTGTACGAGTTATTATTTTGTGTAGAGAACGAAAACGACCCTGCAGTGATGTTAGTGAACAGTCTAATTCACAAGCATCCCCACATAGATGCTCGATTGTTTACGGGTGGTCTGCGAGTGGGCGTCAACCCGAAGATCAACAACATGCAGCCGGCATACTTGGCGGCAAAGTACCCGCTGGTGCTGATCAGCGACGCGGGCATCCGGATGCGCAACGACTCCCTCCTGGACATGGTGCAGCACATGAGAGACGACGTCGCCATCGTACATCAGATGCCCTTCGTGTGCGACGCGGAGGGCTTTGCCGCCGTCTACGAGAAGGTGTTCTTCGGCACGGCGCAAGCGCGCATGTACATGAGTGCCGACTTCATGGGCATCAACTGTCACGTGGGCATGTCCTCGCTGGTGCGGCGGTGCGCGCTGGAGGAGGCGGGCGGCCTGCGTGCCTTCGCCGACTACCTCGCAGAAGACTACTTCATAGCGAAGGACATCACGTCGCGTGGCTGGAAGATGCGCGTGAGCTCGCTGCCCGCGCTGCAGAACTCGGGCACGCGCTCGGTGGGCGCGATGCAGGCGCGGCTGCGGCGCTGGGCGCGGCTGCGCATCGCCATGATCCCTACGACGGCCATGCTGGAGCCGCTCAGCGAGTGCATTCCGCTGGGCGCGGGCGCTGCGTGGGCTGCGGGACAGTTGTTCGGCGCGGAGCCGCTTCCCTTCTTCCTGGTGCATGTGTTAGTGTGGTTCCTCTCGGACTGGCTGATGCTACGGTCAGTGCAGAACGGCTCGCCGCCGTTCACCAAAGTGCAGTTTTTGCTCGGGTGGGTGTGGAGCGAGTGCTGCGCGCCGTTCGTGCTGGCCGCGGCGCTCGTTAGCCCAGAGATCTCGTGGCGGACTCGCAGTTACCGGCTGGACTGGGGCGGCCGCGCCCACGAACTCAATCCTAAACTCAAGTTCTGAGCCCCATCCCTCCCTCATACTCGAAAGCTTTAATTTGGTGAAAGTTTACGTTTTACCAGTGTATCATAGTCTGTTTGAAAGCGACTGAATTTCGGATGTATGTTTATAGTTAATATAGTATTAAGTTTTTATTTTAATTGCTATGATGTTAGTTTTGGAATGAACAGTGGTTGATTGTTGCTTTTGTTTTAGAAAGATTTGTACATTTGTTAGTTTAAAGTTACACACACAATTATTTATTTTTTGGTAATTTATTTTACCGCAACTGGTTTGTCATTTCCTGCATTGAATTGTTTGTCATGACAAGATTTGGTTGCGTGGAGTACAAGTATATTAAAGTGAGTCATTGCTTATCAGAGATGTCTGGCCCTTCTGTTGTGATTCATAATGTTTTCACTTGAATCTTGTATGACATATGATTAGATGTTTATTGAAATATTAATTAATCTCAATATGGAAGGTGTTTGTTATTGTAATTATAACAGATTGCCATTCTACATACCTTGTGTAAAATGTAAAATATTGAAATGTGATAAGGTATAGTTTTACGTTACTAAACCGCATGATTCTGAAACTCAATACGTACGTATTTGTATCATACCTATGTGTAATTCCCGCAAACAATTAATGTTGTATCGTAAAACCTAATTCTAAAATACAAGAAGTACAGGGTTATACTCTAAAGAATACATTGTGATCAACTTATAATATGTTTTATTTGAAGTATGCCTTTGGAATTAGGCGAAGGCCGGCGATAAACGCAGGCGTGGCCACGGCGACATACCTAGTTATTATCTTTATGGGGTGATTGGCGATATCAGTTAAAAAGTTATAATAATCATTTTTTAAATATGATTAGGGACAGGTCGCCTACAAAGAGCCTAAGGGACTACTCACACTTGAATAAGCGTGAGGAGCCTATCTCTTACTAAACAATCTCTGATGTTACATGGGCTGTCTTGTTAAATAAACGATTACTTACTAAGTTTTCGTCACATCTAAATGTGAGAAGAGGCGTTCCCAATTTTGTATAAGAAAAATAGTCCGATTGCTTCAAGTATGAGAAATAATGTGACTAGAAAGACATACTTCACACGAAACCGCGATTAAATTACAATACAGACAAATGATTATTCGGAGCTTACGAAGCTTAAATAAGATTTAACAATTCTGGTAGTTCACAAGAAAATATATGGACAAAAGCTAAACAGCTGAATAGCTCTGTTCAGTTTAGTCATAGAAAACAACGAGTTTGTATGAGATGCGTACGCATCCGTTCAGCCGCGGAAAGCTGAATGGACTATGCAAAATCGTTGTTTTCTATGGACAAAAGCTGAACAGAGCTGAATAAGTGTGAGTAGTCCCTAAAAGGGTTTGCCAATCTGATAAGTTGCAATTAAGCGTTACATAAATAGGTGCAAAATAATGAAATAGGGTATTTAACTTAAATTATTTCATGGAATAGGCGATCTCCATGGACTTAAAACAATGCTGCCAAAATGCGGGTGAACCATACACACTACCTAATTTAATGGGGAATATGAGTGTCATGTTGTGTTATGTTGATTCAATAAATAAACCTGCATGTAGTTAAATAAATAAATGCAATAACAATAACTAAAAACCGTCTTCCTATGTGCATAGGGAAATGAATCTGTCCTCATTATATCTGTTCCGACACCTATCCACTATGTTACTTTACATAACACACCTAATGTACGTTATGCAACAAGGTATATAACTAGGTAATAAGATACCTTTATTACATAGAATCACTGTGCCTCAGAAGTAATGCTAAGCCGTTGGTCCCGGCTGTCATTTTGACATCTTTGACAGTCGTTAAGGGGCATCAGAAATCCGGAAGTCTAGCAACCGGTTTTACCAAGGGGTATTGTGTTACCCAATTACTGGGTTGCGTAGGTCAGACAGCCAGTCACAGACCAGACCATGTAAAATACTGGGATTCAGCTGAATCCAGTTCGTTTAGAAGACCCCAACATTGAGAAAAAGTAAGGCAGATGATGATAGAATCACTGTTCAGAAATTTAAGCAAGTAAACATCATGTTTTTTTTTCTTTTTTTTTTAGTAAACATCATGTTTAAACTGCTCACTGTGACCTCTGCCTAATGCAATTATGTGCGAAAATGGCAAAATTTTAATTAAACGGGTTTGCACTGGGATTAAAAGATAAAAAGGGTCAAAAACTTTTTAGATTACATTTTACTTTTTAAAATATTTTGTACGTTAAGTCAATTATGCAGGCCTTTCAAAAATGTAATTTGAACTGAAGAAAGAACGCAAAAATTATCTTCCATTTTATTTTGATTAAAATATTTTGCTAACGGAATGTACTTTAACCATTTTTATCAATTTTATCTATCGAACTCATTTCGATAGTTGATAAAAATACTGCAAAATAAACTTTAGAACTGATACGAGCTAACACTAACCAGCATTAGGTACCTATTTCAAAGTTATTCAAAGAGCATTGAACCATTTCTCCCGTTGCCGGATATTCGATAGCTCACTGCTTATTCCGGGGTCTGTGAGGGGCCATGCTTTAATCACGTAAATAGTTTTTAGGCTACTTTTATACCGCTCTCCCTCCCCCTTGTTGACACTTCGTGAGGTTTTTAGGCTGTTCCTCCTAGCATCACGTGTATTTATTATTATTTAAACAATCAGGTATTTTTCTATCTTAAAGATGGATTCTAAAACACGATAAGTAATAATAAAATTATCATTTTACTGGTACTGGTACTGCACATGAAGTTTATTTGTAAACAATATCGTCACACATTAAATAACATTTTTTTTCATCATCAACGTCCTAGCCTTTTCCAAAATGTTGGGGTCGGCTTCCAGTCTATTTTTTTGTCGCACGAGTACCTATCCCATTATTAATTGTGTGTTTTTCTGGCCCCTTCCCGTCCTGCCTCCTATTTGCGTAACACACTATTAATCAGAATGTAAATTATTTTGGTGAATATTGCTATTGCTAACCCATTGCTTGAAAAATTTGTAGGAATGTTTTTGAACTGTCGAAATGAAAGCCGTTTCTACTCTTTTTACCCATATTTTTTAACCTCACGTGATTAAATGACGATTCCTAACATACGATATCATTAGATCACATTGCTCGTGTTCAAATAAATACGGAATAACAATATCGAAATCCAAAGGTACGATTCGGTGACGGTTTGATAACCTAACTTGACATGGCTCGAGAACTTTTCTCACAGTTGTTAATCGCGTTTTATTGACTTTTTATCACTGGTGATGTTTCACATTTACTCGGTTCGCGGAAATTTTATTATTCATGGAATTACAAATATTGTTGTGTTTAATTATGTTTATTTTTTACGGTTTTATAAACGTTGCAACGCTCCTATGTAGGATTTGAAGGCTCTCCCGCAGACAGGGGCGACGCGACTCTAGTTAACATATTCTATGAAAAGTTCATGGAAATTTTTCTACCAGAATCGTGTCGTACCGTCCCGTCACGTCGCGTCTGTCTGCTGGAGGCTTTATTAGGTCACACAGGTCAAGACTTCTGCCATGCCCGCTATAGGGGCTCGTGGCTAAATAATAACAGCCGCACGGGTCGATAGAAGGCTAGGCTACGCTTGCCGTAGACGCTTTGTGGACGGGTCGCCAACCCTTTTTTTATGGGTGGGAAATCATCAAACAACTTCTCCCGCTCTGGGTGGAGCAGGAGGGCTTAGACTTTTACTGACTAAAACCCACCCGTGTTCCTTCAGTTACCTGTGTGCCAGGGGCCACGGTATCTCTTTCAAACAACCCGCACTCCTGGCAGACATCGACCCGGGCTTGATCCTTACCGGACGGCGAGCTACCCATTACTCGCCTAGACCCCTCCATACCTCGGAATTGGTACCTGCTGGTAAGCCTATCAAGATCTTTAACACGTACGGGTTGTCAGAAGCCCAAACGTTTGAATAGGTACCTTACCACTTACTCTGGCTTGTGGAGGTCAGATAGGCAGTCGCTCCATGTAAGATACTGGTATTCAGTTACATCCGAGACTCTTTGGGACTTCGGGGTCAGCTTATAAGCCGACCCCAAATTGGGAAAAAGCTAGGAAGATGATAAACTGAATGTAAGAATATAATAAATTTAAAATTTGTTTTTGTTGGGATTTTTCTTATAGAAATCACGCTAAGGCTAGGCAGATTGTTTTTTCGATTGCGCAGGTAAAATCTACCGCTACCGTGGCTATTGTTCTCTAATTACTAATTACTTCATTAGATCCCATGTGAATGTTATAGGACATTATGATTTACCGGTGAAATTGTTTTTTTTTGTTATAAAATTTTCCTAATAAGTACTAGGAAATATACAATGATAAATTAAACACAGGAATCTTACGTAGATTCATTCAGAGTTTCAGACTCGTATAACTTTAATTACTATTCGTTCTAAGCTACGGGATAATTGTGTAACACGTAACACACTTACAGTAGTAATGGCTTTCATTTTGACAGATCAACAAAATTCATCTTGTTGTTACAGGGGTCAGTGGCCCTAGTGTGAGTTTCATTTAACCATTTACATCAAACGCAGTGAGCGCGTTTGATGTAAATGGTTAAATGAAACTCACACTAGGGCCTCTGCTCAACAAAGTAAATAACGCAATGAATGTTGTTGACCTGTCAAAAAACTTTAAAAAAACCGTCTTTTTATTTTTCACTTTTTCATTATAGTACCTACCCCACACCAATTCGAAATTACATCATCCTTGGGGTCAAAACAACGCATATTTATGCGATAGCAGCAATCGCGGTTGATTTGCTGTCATTTTTTTTAAAGTTCCTTTGTCCGTCTCCGAAACGCATCATCAGATCTACTTATATGAAATGTAAATGGGACCATTTCGGAATAAACCCCTTTCGAACAAAAAAAGAATTTTGCAAATCCATCTATACAGGGTAAGTTTTTCTCCAGTGCGCGAACTGTAAGCATGAATTCAGTATATCATTCTAGACCCAGCTCAGAAACTTCGCCGATTATACAAAAAAAATCAGTTGTTCCATACAATTTGACCGCGTAGGTATTGCACTTTTCTATGAAACAGTTGATTTTTTTTGTATAACCGACGAAAAATTTCTGCGCAGTTTGCGCACTGAATAAAAAGTTACCCTATATGACGGAGTTACGCCCGAACAAACATTTAAAAAAAACATGTCAAATTGATAACCTTCTTCTTTTTGAATTTTGGTTAAAAATGAAAGCGATGACTTCTGGTGTGTTACACAATCACCCCGCAGGTGGAATGACAGGTCACTTAAAACTCACTTCTCCTAGGTATTCACGGTGACTATATTTACAAACAGTTTCTAGTCGAAATCAATTAAGTAGATTAGTGCTATTTTCCTTACCAATCTTTCCGTCACTTTGACCTTCGCAAAGTTTCTAGGAAAAAGCGATAACATTCATTTCGGTTATTAGACCTTCCGGTTTAGGGGCCCTAGCTGGCATTGTTTAAAATCATTTATAAATAAAAGACCGGTCACCCATCCTTTAAATAACCGTAGTAAACGTAGCTTAACCTGGCAGAACGATCGTTACGCGCTGCTGCCTTTAAACTACGATCTTTAGTAATATCGTATCTTTCGAACAACATTTTATGTTCTTACAATGCAATGTTTGCAATCTAATAAACCTGACCTACTTTCGACTTTAGGTAGAGGTAGGTGACGGGCCATCCACGAATTACGTCGTACGAATTTCATGATTTTGGGGCTCTCAACAATTACCCTCCGTCCTTGTCACATTCGTGTGAGCCCCTGGTGTGACGTCACATTTTGAAATTAACTTTACTTATAATAAAATCCTATTTCGCATCCCATTTCCCGTGGGTGTCGTAGAAGGCGACTAAGGGACTTACTAGAGAATGGGCAGGCGTTCTCTATGCATTTTACCACTGTACTGCGATCGCCAACCCGCCTGCCAAGCGTGGCGATTATGGCAAAACCCCCTTTTTGGGAGAGGCCTATGCCCAGCAGTGGACGTCTTTCGGCTGAAATGATGATGATGAATAATAGAATTATTACTAGCTTCTGCCCGCGACTTCGTTCTCTTGGTAAGATACCACAATATACCTTCTAAAATAACAGCTACATCTACCCGCGCTGTTACTTCTTTTTCGCTTAGCATTCTTTCCGACTTTCTTTTTTAGGGCGGCTCCTGAGGGTCGTAGTGTGATGTTAAATATCCTGTAACCAAACTCAAGAATTGGGTTACTAGTTACATTTTTACAAGTCCGACTGGTAGGTAGTTTCAGAGATTTGCGCGTTCAAGCAAAAAAAAACAGATATGCAGCATGGTAATATTTTATGTTCTTCGTTATGGTTGAAGTTTTTTGTTTGTACACACGGCTACACATCAAGCTATACCTTTTTGCAGTTTACGCTGATCTCGCACTATACTGGAAATGTATAGCTTGATGGGTAGCCGTGTGTACGATGTACCTATTTTAGATTTATACATGTGATGTCTCACGTGAAGAAGCTTATAACCCTCTCCTCCTCCCTCACGTTGTCTTACATTATTGTTCCCCTCCATCCCCCCTAAACGTGTGGCATAATCTATATCCATAGATTATAAAATCTAGGGTACCCTAGACTTTATACTTAGGTAATACGCTTTAACTTTTACAATAATAATGGGTAGTTCCTCGAATGGCTCAGTGAACTGCATTCAAAAACACGCGACAGTTATTAAGTTAAGGTTAGTGGCCCATTTGCTGTGTACACGATGGATTAATGGGCCAATATAGCTTCCTTGACGTTTGTGACAGCGATTTGACACATACAGCCAGTCGCTTTTTCTTTAACTTATCCAATTGCACTTCCCTATTTGATGAATGTTATACCTATGTATAGAGTGGAGTTCAAATTCACGACTGACTAAGTACCTCAATACTCAATGATTTTTTGCTTTCTACAATGTGTACTTACATAGGTGGTAACTTAATATTTTAAGTGAGCATTAAGGGCCGGTTTTTTGATCCTTAGTTAACTCTACCAATGGTTGAAAATAGTAACTAATGGTTAAATTTCGGCAAAATGTGTTTTTTGATCAATTGTTAGTTGAACCAATGGTTAAATAACTAACTATTAGTTAATATAATTAACCATCCGATGTTGGAGGGTTAAACAATATGGCGGATGGTTAACTCAAACACAACATCTGTTTTGCACATTTGATTGTATTACTGCTGCAACTTATTTCTACAAAGGTATTTTGTTATTTGTTTGATTGTTGCCTATTTCCTGACATTTTTAAGAAGATTCTTGGCGATCGAGGGGAAAATTTAAGAACAATATATTCGTAATGAAAATAGCTTTATTTCAATCTCGTGTTATTTTATTTGATTTTAATACAGTTTATAATAAAGTTTGACAAAAACATAGTAAAAAAAGACGAATCGTTACAAAATCATAGCTATTTTTAGGAAAAGATTTCTCATAAGATTGGCAATATGATGCAAATGGTAAAGTATTACCAAGAGTTAAGTTTGACTTTAGTTAAAATAGATATTGAAAAACGTAATAGCCCTTTAACCATTAGTTCACCAGTTGACTATGGTTATTCTAACAAATGGTTATACGGTTTTACTACGGATCAAAAAACCGGCTCTTAGTACCCAGTCAGGCACAGCAAAATAGTAGAGGAAGGTTTGAAGACTCAATTTATCAGTCTTCTGAACTAAATACACCCAAAAACCCCTATCCCCTGGGTCCCCTGGGTCGCTATTAGGGTCCCATTTTTACTTCTTGATTGCTTTCCGTTGCTGTTTAATAGACTTTAGTCTATTATAGACACGGTTTCTTTAAAAATAAAAATGTACGCAAAAATCGCCCTAAATGTAGGTACACACGAAGACATTATCAAGCTATACATTTCCGAAGAAAGCTAACATAAGCTGACTTCTCATTGTATGAAAAGCCTTACTATGTAATGTGAGGTCAGCTAATACTGGAAATGAATAGCTTGAACGTCCAAGCTGTTCAACCAAAAGACGACCCTATTCTTCCAAGGGCTATTTGAGGAGGGACTAGGCAAATAAGGTACCCCGAAAATCTGTCATTTTCTATTAGTAAGCCTGTCGAATGGTTGTGATTAGAGATGCTGATCTCGTTCAGTTTTAATGTCGATATCGACCCTTAGTATGTTTATAAGAGAGAGGTAATGGTGGCCCAGTGGCAACAGCCCCTTTCTAATTGTACATATTGGGTTTGAACTAGGCAGGCCATTTATTTCGAGTAAATAATTTCCTCACCACTGCTGTCAAAACGGTGAAGGAAAACATCGTGAGGAAACCGGCATGTCCTAGAACCAAACATTCGAATATACAGGATAGGTTTTTATCCAGTGCGCAAACTGTAACCATTAATTCAGCATTTCATTCTAGACCGTAGGCACTAGACCGGATAGGACCGGGTAGTTTCTAGACCGGAGGGGCTTGTGGCTACGTAACAATAGCTGCACGGGTCGATCGATCAGGTTAAGCTACGCTTGAAGCGGTTGGTGCGTGGATGGGTGACCATCTTTACATACCAATACCCCTCCGTGCCTCGGAAAGCACGTTAAGCCGTGGGTCCCGGCTGTCATTTGTGGATTTTTGACAGTCGTTACGGGTCGTCAGAAGCCCGAAAGTCTGACAACCAGTCTTAGCAAGGAGTATCGTATTACCCAGTAACTGGGTTGTGGAGGTCAGATAGGCAGTCGCTCCATGTAAAATACTGGTATTCAGATGCATGCGGTTAGACTGGAAGCCGACCCCAACATAGTTGGGAAAAGGCTGGGCAGATGATGATTCTAGATCGTAGGCGTAGAAATTTTTCGTCGGTTATACAAAAAAAACTCAGCTGCGGGTCGGTTATTACTGACCCACAGGCTGCAGGTGTAACAAGATTGGCAATATGCTTTAAACAGCGTGATCTTAACCGCTTTCGTACACCGTGCCAACCTGCGGGCCAGCATGTTACAACGGACAGCCAGCGACCTGCGTTCCCTTTCTATGTCCACATTATCACTTAAATCATCGGTGATCCAGTGACCAAATATTTAAATTTAGAAACCCTGCACAGTGGAGTGCCATAAAGTAACACATTCGGAAATGCTGGGTAAGAAAACCACTTGCTTTGAAGAGCATAAGTTCACTCTTCCCAACATTATACTTGAACCCATGAGCCACCGCATAGGATTCACAAATAGACACTCCCCCTAGCCGCCTTATGGCGCTAATTGATGGACTCAGCAAAACCATTTCATCCTCGTAACTAATGTTATTTTTTTTTTGGCAGGAACGGGAAATCCTCATGGACGCCCAGACTGCCTCACTTGTGACGCAGTCTGGGCAGTGCCGGACTCTTACCGGCTAAAACCCACTCCTGCCCTTGCTCTGTAACGAATGTTATTGGTACACACTCCGTCAATATGACATCCGACCATGGTGCTGCTGAGCTCAGCAATCAGCAGGTTTAGGTACAGTTTGAACAGGCGAGGTGAGCTTAACCCCCCTGCCTCACTCCGCATTTCAACCGATATACACACGACAGAGAACCGTTCCACCACACACAATTGCATTGATTTAGCAATCCCAAATGTCCATATTTATGTTTTGGTATAGCTACCAAAACATAAATATGGACATAACTTCAGTAGGTAAAGACGTTTCAGATAGCAGCTTATCCCACAACACGTTATAACTGACAAGATCGAATACCTTTGCTATGTCTTCGCAATATTTATTATTAGTGAACAAATGACCTCTACTTTATTGATAATGTAAACGCGTTCGGTAAGTACTTATTCGGCAAGTACATTCTAATTTTATTACTGATTCTGTGTACGTACGTGAATTGATTTAAATAATATAATTTTCAAATCAAAATATTCACATGTCTGTAACTACTTACTTATCTTGTAATTTTTCAGGTACCTATCAAAACTTAAGAAATAATAATTATAGATATCTCGTCCGAAAAAGAAATAAAAAAGGCATACATTTTCAGCTGAAAGTCATAGCTGACAGCTGGACATTGCTTCTGCCAAGCATAACCACAACGATCAGTCTGCGCTATCCACATTGTCAGATTCCCACGAGCTTCACCAGATCTTCGGTCCACCGTTGAAGCGGCCTACCACAGAGCACAGAATCGCTTCGCCAGCAGCCTTAAGAGGCACGTAGTACCTACTAATGAAATTCGTGGCGCCGAAGTGCGCTAAGCAGTGCGTTGAAGATACAGGTCGCGAAAAAATCCCGCCGTAATATTTTTACGTCCGTCCGAAAGTCGTCTTACTAAGAAATTCCAATTGAAAAACCCAATAACAATACCAAACCTGCTCCTTAATGAGGGTTTTCTGAAATGACGGTCATTAGGTGGCAGCACTGAGGATTCAGGTCCGAGCACCTGTCAAAAGTGTCAAAGCGCCTAAGGATTGAATGGTGAACGAAAGAATGAAACGAATGACATCAAACATTTTGAGTTCATTGTTGAACTGGAAGACCTCTTGTCAAAGTGGCGCCAACTGGTGGCTTGAAGATTCATGAAAACCCTCATTGCGTAACACACTTTCAATCACAAGACGAGGATTTTGAAGGAAATTCCTTATCCATTGCTAGGCTCACAATTAGTTTTTAAAAATTCTACTCAACAACGTAGTTACCTACGTTGTAGAGCAGATTTTTTTAAAACGAGTAATTAATTATCGCAATTAACATGGGTGAACTCAAAATTAAAGGCATTGCGAATGACAGCCATTTTATGTGTACTACAATTACCCCGCTGCTGGGAAGTGAACCGACAAACGAACGCTCGCCACTAGACCAATGAGATTACCCTGTAAGTGCTCAGTAACTTCTATCTCACTGGAAATCGAACCCAGCTAGCCTAAGAAGTATCATGTATTTTTATCAGAATTTGTGCTTGTTCCATTCTTTGCAATAAAAAATAAGTATATCAAATAATACAAAATATTTCAGTTAACTACCTACCTATCAAGATCCATAAGTAGATACATTATAATAACATTACACAAACAATTACAACAATGGGGATTAAAATGGAAATTAAATGCAAAATGAAAACAAAAGTCATACCAATTAAAAAAAAAAACAAACATTTTATTTTATACATCTTTAAGTAAACTTACAATTACATAAAATATATTGAGATTACTAAAAAAAATACAAAAATTAAAATTAAAACGAAAAATTTAATTGAAAATAAAGTAATGATTACTTGATTGATTTAACAAGGGACCTCGAAAGTGGTAATGAGATTCTATCAGCTACAGTGTTTACGATATCGTTGCCATGCATTCCGTAGATCAGGGGTACCGTCATTTTGCGAATGATGGCATGAAAGCCATCAGTGCAATACAACGCGAACATAAAGCTTTGAGTCAACAAAGTATCGGGAATGGATGATTAGTTTACGGATCGATTTTTTTTTGCTGTTACATTGGTACAACTGTTTTCAATTTTGGCGCGGAGGTTGAGTTGCATCTTTTTCAATACAGTGCTCGTCGGCCTAATTCGTTAACCTGCTAAGTCCATTTTGACATAGTTTACAGGACAAAGAAAAATCTGAATAATATTTCTATTAATTTAGCAATCAAAATTCTCAAAATCCCGTTGGTTTCTATAATTTTTCTTGATATTTTAACAATATAATGTAGCATGTAGCAGCTAACTTATACACATTTTATAAAATTTAGAAAAACAATGATTTAGCAGTTTGTCGAGGTGAAGTTTCAATTTGCTTGAGCACTTAGCAGTTTTTTATTTAAATTGAGTATGGTGTATAGATTAATGAATTGTGCAGTAAAACGAATTAAATCAGTACCTAATCAAAATATTTATTATTAAAAATTAAACAATCAGTCTTCTTTAATAGGAAAAAGGGTTAAAATATCTAAGATAGACTCTTTTCATAAACAATCTGTAGTAGTTCTAATATACGTTAAGTGTTGGTTTTGTGATATTACGTACAACACGTAATACTACTAAACCAACACGTAATGACAGGATACTCCTAAGTATTTTGTAATAATTAATGACAGTCTTTTAATATTGATTTACTACTATAGTGCCTCATGACAATATTCAAAAGAGCGTTAGATTAAATACAATTTCTATTCTGGTAAGTGCAACCATCACTGTAAATTATAATTGTTTTTTCCCATCTTCAGCATTAACTTCAGGACATATTATTTTGTTTCCTAAAAAGTCAACCCAAATGGAGGCAAATTCTTCAGCATTAAGTCCACCTTCTACTTTATTCCATATGAAACAGAAGCCATCTTAATTTTTTATATTAAAAAAGCAAAGGTTGTGAACTTGCAGCTTCGTTTTATAGTACAGCGTAATAACATTTGATTTTGGTGCCATTAGTACAGCCTGTAAGTCCACTGTGAAAACGTAATTTTCTCCCTACTTATCCCGATCTTTTACTTCTCTTGTTTGTTTACTTCTCTCAATATGTTCTTTGTATTCTTCTTCGGTAACTGTTCCTACTTTATAACCGGCCCATTTGTCGCGTTGGTCCTTTTTCGGCTTAAATAAGGCCAAATTTTTGTCTTCAAATAAATTCGAAAACAAATTTATGGAGAGAGCTTTTATATTTCGCTCTTTGCACCAATCGTTAACGAAAAATTGTTAGAGGCTTTCTTTAGAATTCCATTCTGGCAATAAATATAACTTCTGTGTCGGCGCTCGACAATAATGAGATTCCATTACGGAAAGAGACTCCAAAAACTGAATAAGTGATTGCTTCGGCTTCGAAGCAGATTCAGATAATTGTGTGGGACGTCTCAGTATACTAGGAGGCCGCATTGAAAACTCCTGCTTCCAATTTTAAACCGTCATCTTCCTAATAAATCCAAAGTGTTCAAAAACATCTTTCGACATACTATAACACTTTGATCATTTACTTTTAAATGATAAACAAAGGTGTTAGCCCTCTTGGTTGTACCTTCGGTATTTCGATTTCGTGGCCGGACAATCGGAATAGTTGTTACCCATTCGTTAACTAGGGTCTTTTTTCGCCCCAAGTAAGACTCCAAAATCGATTTAAAAAAATGCTTCTTCTTACATCTTCATCTACTGTTTCACATTTTAAAGTACTGTACTTCTCAAGTTTACAGGAGCATCTTGATTTAATGGAACGTGCTTCTTTAGTTTTATTGTAATTCCAACAGTCTTGTTTTTTCTCTCTCCCAAAATATGTTTTACCTTCTAGTCTTCTTTGTTTATTCTTTTCACTAACCCATTCTTTTTTATCAACTTTAAAACGTTTCTTTCGTTACTTACTCTTTTTAATTTTAGCAAGCGAATCTGAGTCAGAATCAGAATAAGGCAGAAGCTTTTTCTCTGTATCACTACCATCCGATATCGGTGGATTAGGTAGATCATGATGTGTGTTTTCACTATGAGGTATAATTTCTATAGGACTGGTACTTACCTACTACTTACCTTCTTACAATATAAACTTACCTAGTTTATAATTAGTTTTTTACATCCTTAAATATTTGACTAAAACACGACAAATTTTGACGCGTCGCAAACGGAACGTGGGTCTGGGAACGTTGTCAGTACAAATCTGAGGTCCCAACAGGATTTAGCAGGTTTGCGTTGTGGAGATTGACTGGTGGTCAGAAAGCAGTTTTTCGGGCATAGCATTTGTCACCTTTTTTGGCTAATATCGCAGTTATTTCTTTAATGAAACGGTAGATATTAGATTGAACTTTTTAACTGGTATAAAAAGTAAATTTTGCCAAAAAATGGACTTAGCAGGTTACTTAGCAGGGTAGGTAGGATGAGCTGGCGTCTGTACAGAGCGGTCGAGATGTGATGGAAGCTTTGTCTCGCTCTGGTAGGTCATCAACGTCTTCAACTGAAGTTAACATCGGAAAAGTGAAGGAAATAGTGACTGAAAATCCACATTCAAGTTTGAGAGAGATGGCCGCTGAACTTTCTGTGTCTCACGAGTCAATCCGTACTATTTTAAATAATCAATTGGGTATGAAACATGTTGCCGCTCGGCTAGTCCCAAAAGACCTGAATTTTCTCCAAAAACTCAATCGCATAACAGTCGCTAAGAACATGCTAGAACGAGTCAATTCCGACCCAACCTTCATGACACGCATTGTTACTGGTGACGAGACATGGGTTTACAAGTTTTACATGCAAACTAGTCAACAAGCTTCGAAATGGCGCCTTCCACCTGAATCGAAACCGAAAAAACCACGCCAAAGTCGATCAAAAGTCAAAGTCATGTTGACTGTTTTCTTTGACTACCGCGGTGTTGCACATGGAATTCTTGCCGGAAGGTCAAAACGGTAAACAAATAATATTATTTGAGTGTTATACGGCGTTTAAGAGAGCAAATTCGACGAAAAAAGCCAGATTTGTGGAAAGAAAATTCTTGGATTTTGCACCACGATAATGCGCCTTCGCACAAGGCCATCATTGTGAACGAATGGTTGACAAAAACCCAACAAATACCATCGAGCAACTCCCTTATTCACCAGATATGGCTGCAGCCGATTTCTTTCTTTTTCCTAAACTCAAATTACCACTTCGTGGCACCCGTTTTCATTCGGTAGAAGACAAAGGAGAATTCGCGGCGAGAAATGAACTCAATTCCGGAAAAAGCGTTTAGAAGATGTTTTGATGATTGGATTATTCGTTGGCGTAAGTGTATCGTTTCTGAAGGAGCATACTTTGAAGGCGATAACATATATTTTGATGATGGACTAACATTTTGTGTATTATTGATCCTTTCCCGGTATACTTTATTGACAGAGTAGTACTTGTTAACCATGATTTGTGAGTGACATTGTAATAAACCTGACGACCACACAATTACAATTTGAACTATGTAATTTGGTGATTTAAACTGTTTGTGATTTCAGTGAGTTATTTATAAACCATCGTATTAAAATTTGGAGCTGACGATTTTATTTAGCGCTCGAGCACAAGGTGATTTTCCATCGCACGAGAGTGGAAAATCCAACAGTGTATTTTTTGACGCACTGGGAATACTGGGATGCACTCTGCTCGGCTCAACACTGAGAGTTGACGCGCGAGAATCTAGAGCGCGGCAAACAATCGGCGCATTTAAAAAAGGCCGTGCGGTTCAACACCTTCAGTGCATAACCCACTATCAATCACAATCTGTATCATTTTTAAGGATATTGCTAATCCATTGCTTCATATGTTCGAAAATTTTGTCTGCTCCACAACGTAAATAACGCAATGAATGTTGTTGAAATGTCAAAATGAAAGTCATTGCTACTTGTGTTACGCAATAACCCCGCTGAGCTAAGTTTGCTGCCATCTTTAGCACTCTAAACCAAACACTTAACACATGTGGTGCACGTGCAAATTTGCATCAGACAAAATTTGTATAATCTATTTTAAATATAAAAGCTATTAAATTGCCAATGTCAATGTCAATGGCTGCTTGTCTCAAGGGAACAGAGGCCATTGTTTTCTGCGAAACTTTATAACAACAGCTACACAACTTCACGCCTGTAATCCCCGAAGAGTTGGGCAGAGGTGTACCTATACATTCACCCACGTTTCGCGAGTGTATTAGAGGGCGAGCCTATTACCATCAATTAAGCACAAATCCGTGAAAGGCACAAATGGTTCCGTGTGGTAACGAACGTAAAGAATAGCACCATTCCATTTCTTCCCGTTGGTGTCGTAGAAGGCGACTAAGGGAGCACTACTAGGGAATGGGCAGCGGCGTTCTCTATGCATTGCTATCGCTAACCCGCCTGCCAAGGATGGCGATTATGGCAAACCCGGCCCAAATTGGGGGAGGCCTATATGCAGTAGTGGATGTCTTTCGGCTGAAATGAGGCACAAATCTAGACTCCGGGATGTTACTGAAAAATTCGGATTCCTGATGGAAAACCCACTTACAGTTCGCCCGACTTAGGAACCGTATAACGTGCTAAAAAAAAAACATATCATCAACGTCGTCATAATCAGCCAATAATGTTCCCACCGCTGGGACACAGGCCTCCTCTCTGTGATAGTGGGTGGGCCATAATCTACCACGGCCCCAGTGCGGGTTGGTAGATGTCATTTTTTTTTTGTGTGTCAAATCATCGAATAACTTCTCCCGCTCTCGGTGCAGCGTTAGGGCACAGCGGACAGCGCTCCGGCGGGTCCTCATGGCGACATGGAGAGTGCGATTGTCGGAACCTAGTGCTGGGCACGCTATGCTTGCGGCGGTAAGTCCCCTCTTCGAGGAGTGGCTAGAGAGGCGGCACGGCGTCTTAACCTTCCGCCTAACGCAGGTCCTCACCGGGCATGGTTGTTTCTGGAGGTTCCTATTTCGGAGATGTCACATGTCTTCGAATTTTTGGTACTAGGACATGCCGGTTTCTTCACGATGTTTTCCTTCACAGTCTTGAGAGCAGTGGCCCTAGTTTGGCGTCCGTTTGGCCTGGATTGGTGAAGGACTCTCAAAAGAAAAACCATACATAAATGAAAAACAAAAGTTTATTTATTTAAACTCAACGGAAGGCTGTCGAACTACCTTGATGGCCTACTAATTGAATTATTTCGTCGCACGCTCGTAAAAACTTTTTTGATGACTCTCCGATTCAGTTTCAGGCTTGCTTATTAGTTATTTACAAGTCAAAGGCCCAATTTCGTTTGTGTAGGTAGCTGAACGTATTTATATTGCAAAACATGTATGTACAATACTGCCTATGTGATACTGCCGATGAATCATGCTCGGTCGGAAGTTTACGTAGAAGGCTGCGCTATAACATTTTTGAGGAACCAAACGGTGAAGTGTGAGTGAAAGAACATGCGCGACATTTCGGAGAGCCCGTGTTCACACCGGCCATGATACTTTACGTACATAAATGTAGGAATATTTAACCTGTCTAGCTAGGTACCTTTTATTTATGACCGTGTAAAATAAGAAAGAGGTACCGAACTAGTTAAAGTCACCGTTTGATTTAAACATTGGCGATAGTATTAATTTCACGTTCGGACGTAAAAATATTGCGGCGGATTTTTTTTGTGCACTGTATCTTCAACGCACTGCTTAGCGCTAATGCCGCGGCCACACCAACGAGGAATGCCATTGATTATCGCAACGGTGGACGTTAACCGTAGGTGTAACCACAATTTATCGCGATAATTTTACAACGGCATTCACGTTGCCATTTGACGTTAGGCGATAACTCGGGTGGCGGTCAAGTACGGTCACTGAATTTATCGCTTTAATTATCGGAATGTTTACCGCGTTGTTTACCACGTTGTTGTTTATAGCGGTGTTGGGCATTGACGTTGACAGCAGTGTGGCCGCGGCATAAAAAAGAAATCAATCAATCAAATCAAATCAATAAGAGTTGAAAATCGAACAGTGTGTTTTTCGACGCGCTGGGAGGCACTTTGTTGAATTCTCAATGCTCTGTTCAACGCCAAGAGTTGAAAATCCAATGCGCGATAAAAACCTGTCGCGATATTTTATTTCCGTGCGGTCGTGGTTTTAAGTACGTATTGATTTACTTTTTTTGGGTGAGTGACTATCAATATCCCACATGGAGATGTAGCAGTCCGAAGCCAGAAAGACTGACAACAGTCTTACCAAGGGCCAAATAATTTATATAATTCATCGTACACACTGGTGCCGTGGTGCGTGTTACTTTCACCTACACAAGTGTTACCTGACAACAATGAAAACTCCCAGAAAACGGAATAAGCCATCTCCCATAGCCTTTTTTTCTTGATAACGAGGGATATCTTTATGGATGTCCTCAGCCCCAGGAAGGGTGGTGGGGTCTGTCAGACCCTTACTGACTAAAACCACCCCGATGATCCGTCCCACACTTACACCGGGGATCACGGGATCTGATGCGACCTCCGCTATCCCCGGCTAGTGCCGGCTTCTGCGGGCCATCTCCCATAGCCTCTACCAACTACGTTGAGTTGAGGTCGGCTTCCAGTCTAACCATAGGCAGCTGAATTTTTCATAGAGCGACTGCCTAACTGTCCTCCACAACCCAGCTTTGGGCAATATAATGTCACCGTGTCACCTACGAGCATTTATCAAGTAAGTTTATAAGGAAAGTCATCTTACCTAGTAACCGATGTTTTCCTTATGATGACGTACATCTACTTAACTATAAATTATTATATAATTAGACTGGTTTCCGGTAGATTTTTGTTTCATAGTTCTCTACGCATGCTAAAAATTTAAATCAATTTGAAATTTTTAAATTACCTACGTGCGTCGACGGACTTATATACAGGGGCTTCCGGCGACTGGAACCGCAATTAACTGGAACCGCGGTCCTAGTTCCGGATCTATAAAATAAATGGATCCGGAACTGGGACCGCGGTTCTCTTGCCGGATCTATTTATTTTAAATAAGTATATTTCTTCCGGCGCCTGGGATCACTCATAAAATCCAAATACTGAGTCAAACTTATCATGAAATACCTGCTTGTGGTACTTCAGAGAGCAGTGGTGGCCCAGTTGCAATGGCCCCGAGTTTCGAACCTCGTGGAACTGAACCCTGGCAGGCGCTTTCCTCTGTGTGGATAATTTCATCTCCACTGCTCTCAAAACGGTGAAGGAAAACATCGTGAGGAAATCGGCATGGCCTAGAACCAATAATTTGACGACATGTAGCATCTATTAACCCGCACTTGGCCCGCGTGTTGGGTTACCACTCACGCCCTCTCGTCGAAAAGTGGCCTGTGTCCTAGCTTTGGGAACGCTAGATGGTATTTCACGAACTAGTTTAATAAATACACCGACTCGTTGGTCTAGTGGTGGCAACCGCTTAGCGCTGAGCATGGTCGTGGGTTCGATTTTCAGGTTAGAAAGTATTGTTGAGTTTTCGATTTTTCTGTCATGAATTTCTTAGTAATAGCTCGGAGTCTGGATTCTGTTCCTGTAGATGGCAATAGGCTCACGCCAATTACATGGGACTAAAACATTATAGGTACAAATCTGCGTAACCGTTCGGAGAAAACCGTTGATGGTCGTGATAATATGTTTAGATACAATGGTACCCGCTACAAATTAAAAATATAAATACCTAGTTTAATTGTCACGTTTGATATGCTACCGGGTTTTCCGATGATCGCAAAATGACAGTTCGGGACATTCAAAATGTTGAAAAACCCGAGAAAATCATTCGAAAATCTATAGAACTTGTAATATAATATAATATATATGTTATATATATATAACTTGTAACCTACCATATAATAGAGCTGAAGAGTTTGTTTGAACGCGCTAATCTCTGTAACTACCTGTAGCATAATTTTGAGGAAAGATAATTGACATCACGATCCAAACCTTAGGAGCCGAGCAATAAGAAAAAGCCCGGAGATGCGATGTGGTCGGTCGGCGTCCTATGGCGGCCGCAGGACGAGTTCCGAGCATTACCGAAAGGAGCCGAATTGTTCATGTGCAATTGTGCATACCTATGTCAACGATGCGATGTACCATCCCGCGAAGTTCAAGTGCGAAGTGCGAAAAATGTGTCTGCTCAACAACGTAAACAACGCAATTGTTAAACTGTCTAAATGAAGCGGATTATGATTGATCGTGTGGTGCTGGTTGGTAGCCACGGACCTAGTTTTAATAATGATTTTAATTAGTGATGGGCCGGGGTGAGTGGTTTTACCGAATACGAATAATAATTGGCCGAATATTGGGCAGGTTTTGGCACGGTTTATCGTGCATCGTGCTCGTCGAGCGCTTTGAGTTGGATCTAATCTCCGTGTGTGTCTGTGTGTAATATGGTGAATACCGAACATAAAACAAATATTCGGCCTATCCCTAATCTCAATACTTTTACAAGACACATCGTAATTTTCAGTATCAAAGCGTCAACCATTTCTATTTTCTTAATTATCGTTTGTATTAATTGCTAGACTAGCTGGACGACTTGACGACAGTAATGACCAATTGTGCTGATTAAATGATGAGTTTGTTATCGCTGTAGTTGCGTTTAATTAATGAATAAAGAGAATTCATCGGTTTATTCTTTTAGTTAACTAATAATTAATTAATTTATTGGTAGTTTGATGTGCTGGCGTCTGTACAAATCAAACTTACTTATCTCCACAGAAGTTATTTTAGCTACAGTATAACAATATGGCGTGAGAAAGACCATAATCTAATCTTGTTTACATATCTGAAGATTTGAACAGGACAGTTTGTTTTTCTGATGAAATGACATTCTAATCATGTACCAATCTAGAAAGTTCTGGAATACTTGATGTTTATTGAATGCAACGGTTTCTGGAATGAGTTATTTGTCCCTATAGGACAGGTACCTATCCTTTTACATATACAGGATGCGTTTTTATCCAGTGCGCAAACTGTAACCATGAATTCAGCATATCATTCTAGACCCACTAGCGCAGAAATTTTTGCGACGGTTTTACAAAAAAAAAATCAGCTGTTTCATAGAAAAGTGCAACACCTACGCGGTCAAAATGTGTGGAACAGCATCAGCTGTCGAAATATTTCTGCGTTGGGGGGTCTAGAATGATATGCTGAATTGATTTACAGTTTGCACACAGGATAAAAACTTACCCTGTATATGTATAATTCTTTTGTACGTGTATATGTCACTGAAGTCTTCCTAAACGGTTGGACCTATTTTGATAAACATTGTCTCTGTAATATTTGAGTGGGTTCCTGGCAAAAAAAAATCCATTAACAAAAGAAACCCGAAAGTGTTACCCACTAAATGGGTTGTGGAGGTCAGATGGGCAGTTCTCCATGTAAAACACTGGTATCCAGTTGCATCTGATTGAACTGGAAGCCGACTCCAACATAATTGGGAAAAGACTAGGCAGATTGATTGAAATACGCCAATAACACTTAACTACCTGACCTAGAAATCAAAACCTGATGCTCAGCGTAGCGGTTACGATTACACCAGAGGTTTCGGTGGACCCCCTGCTGCTCCATTTCTACTCTACCATACTCACAAAACTCGTCAAAGGATGTGAAGATTATTTCTAACGATGGAAAACCCCCATTTTGTACGCCAATTTTGACTCGCTTCGGGTCTCCAGTGGACCCCAGGGGGTCGATCTGGACTACTTTGGGAATCACAGGACTACGACTTGACTAATTAAGTTTTTGCTAGGTACTGTGTGAACAAATTACGATAACACTTGTTGACTCATCGACAGGGCCCCAATTATGTATGGTTATAATGATTCCCCGCGGCATCTTTCTACTACGTCAAAATCGTATTTTGAAGAAACCAATGTAACGGTAAGGAATCGAAATGTCATATTATGAATGTTCCAAGACAATTTGTCGATATTTATTAGCAGATGTCGTGTGTTATCTAAGGGATTGACGTGGTTTCGAAATAGTGAATCAGGGCCCTGTTGTGTATAGCGTTCCTATATCCTATTTACAAATTCTTCAAATCTAAGATGTATGAGGCCTTCACAACTAGGCACTCGGTAAAACTTTTATAGGCAATCCAGTGTAACACGGTCATCTGTCTCGGCTAAGTTTCAGTCCAATGTAACCTTTGCCTGACCTGATTCGTGTACCTTTATGAGGGTTGATTAAAGTGTTATGGTATACTTTTACCTACCTCTTTTGTTTAGGTTTAAGTGGAACAAAAAAGGTTATTTTATAATGCTAGGTTTGTAAGCGACAGTATGTTTTAAGGATGCTCAAAATTCAAAATCATTTATTCAAACTAGACTGAGAGTCAGCACTTTTTGAACGTCGAAATTACATAAGACAGTCCCTCAAAACGCCCGTCCTTCACCGCCTCCTATTGTTTTAGCTGGGAAGAAGAAGTGGCGCAAGTCCGCTGGATGCGGGAGGCACAGAACCGGTCGAAGTGTTAGAGCTTTGGGGGAGGCCTATGTCCAGCACTGGATGTCTTACGGCTGAAATGATGATAATGATGATTGCTGATGGAGCTTCCTTGTAGCCTACACATTATTGACGCTGTTCTCTTCCTCATAATGCCATGGAGATCGTCAGCACGGGCTTCCGCGAAGCTCTGCAACAACATTAAGGAGGTGAAAAGGTTTTCTACAAAAAAAAAGAACGAAAAATCTACCTCAATTTTAACTACTTACATTATACCAATAGGTTGATCAAGATTGTATGTTGGGTCGACGGCGCGTTATGTTCCACGCGCGCCTCAAAGAGATGTCAGCACCAACTGACGGGGCCCGGAAGGGCTGATGCCTGCCAGGGGTGCGGGTTGTTCGAAAGAGACACTGCGGCCCCCGGCACGCAGGCAACTGAGGGAATACGGGTGAGATTTAGTCAATAAAAGTAGTTAAGTCTGACACCTCCTGCTCCACCCAGAGCGGGACAGGTTATTTGATGATTTCCCACCAAAAATAAAAAAAATGTATGTTTGTTCCGGTAAATAACTGAATAATGATTCCAGTGTTCCAGAATTAGTGATATCAATAAATTGCATCTTACCGGTCGTATTTTCCATGATCAATTATGCATTAAAATAGTGCTTTGTTTCAATTACTCTATACCGCAGCATGGTTCTGTAAAAAAATCTCTTTATTTAATCATAATGGTAGTTTTACGGTAAATAATTGTCAACACGAAAGGGAGCGTGTTGACATGTTTGATCCTTCTTTGTATGAGAAGAAGCCTTTGTCTTGCAATTGGACATTATCAACGGGATGATTAATTTACAACACACTAACAGTAAATAGTTTTCATTTTGATAGTTCAACATCATTCATTGCGTCATTAACGCTGTCGAGTAGACGAATTCTTCGGACATAATTATGAGGCAATGGATTAGCGACATCCTTCAAAATGATTTAGATTGTGATAAATAGTGTGTAAATGTGCTCTTATACGGGCAATTTTTCGAGCAATTATTGCTCGGCAACACTACTGTGATGTAAGTAATAATGTATTGTAATAATTGTAAGGAATCAATAAAAGCTTTTTATTTTATTATTTATTATAACACTACTGGATCAATCTGGAGCAACAACAATAAATTGCCGATGTGTTTCGGCAATATTGCTTCTGATTGCTCCATATATTTCATGAGTTGCCTAATATACAATTGGTTTGGTAATTTCTAGTAAATTTTCTTTCTATCTCGTTTGTACGTATAACTACGTCTCGTTTTTGCGATAGGAACTGGCCAGCGGCGAAGGCAGCGGGGGAGGCGCATTACCTAGTTTTTTAAATTGCTCCATATTGCTCCATATTGTGCGGCCGTATTTCTGGCAACAGGTTGCTACATGTTGCCATTGCCCTAAATTGCTGGATGTAGTCAAGACGTCATAGTTGACGAGAATTGCCCAAGGAGCAATTTTATTTGTTCATGTAACGCCACCGCGCACCTTTACGCAATTTGGTGTACTGGCTGGTATGCAATGTAAGCATAATATAATGCCTACTAGAGATGTCAATGTTTCATTGTTTTTAGAATAAGCGTGATATTTTTTTTTTTTTTTTTTTTTTGATTTTGGCTTCACACGGTTTGTGCATTTAGCCAGTGTCAAGTAATTTTTCTTTTAGATCAAGTAAATGGCCCGATATCGGGCACGAAGTTACAAAACAGTCATAGTCGTCTTTAGTCAGTCAAGTCAAATCAAAGTTATTGTAAAGCGGTAGTAACTTTACAACAACCTAATAGGAGTTTATGGGGGGAACACGAAAAGTCCACGTTAGTCACTTATTTTCACCTTCACTACACTTGTGCACTCACACGTAACTAAATCGAATAATTCACTATCAAAATTATACAATTTAATTCGCTATTTCACTAAATTCCATGAAAATGAAAATTCGTGCGACATGTTCCAACGCGATCCCGCCAAAAACTCCGCGTGATATTTTATGTTCTTGAATGAATGACGCCTTCATATTAAGAACAATGGAAGTAATGTTCGATTATATTTAAGTAGACAAAACAATATTAATTCTTAGTAGCGTAAGCATATAAGGTGTAGGTTTAATTGAATAATAAATTGTTCAAGGTCACCGGTCGCAATTATGGTTCCGTAGCCTTTTCAGGTAGGCTGTAGTCTATACTTCAGCTGTAGGTTTTTAATCTTATAAAACAACCGACTTTCGGAAAACACTACAAAAAATAACTTTAATTTCGGAAGTCGGTGATTTTGGATATGTATGTTCCTACCGATAGTACCCGTGAAATAGAACAACTTTCTCCAAGGAACATGGGTCGAAATATAAAAAAAAAATCCGACCTCCTATACAAAATCGATCAGCTAGTGACTATTGATTTTGTATGGGAGGTCCGATTCTTTTTTCATATTTCGACCCATGATGTATCTTGGAGAAAGTTGTTCAATTTTACGGGTACTATCACTATGTCAGCAGCAACTGATGGGGCCCGCAAGGGCCGATGCCTGCCAGGGGTGCGGGTTGTTCGAAAGAGATACCGCCGCCCCTGGCACACAGGCAACTGAGGGAACACGGGTGGGTTTTAGTCAGTAAAAGTCTGACACGCCCTCCCGCTCCATTCAGAGCGGGAGAAGTTATTTGATGATTTCCCACACAAAAAAAAAAAAAGAAACGGTTACTATCACCCTGAAAAATTTGGACGGTGACTAAAAAATAAACCTGTATGAACATCTCGAATTGAGAAGTCGGTTAAAAATGCCGATAAATGAGTGCGCTTTATGATCTCTTCGAAGGCCAATTATGATGACCGCCAAATATATCTAAGTATTTTTAGACATCACTTCGTTGTCCGTCCGTCTGTCGGTCTGTCTGTCAAGACACTTATTCACAGGAACACGTGGAGTATCAAGACGTTGAAATTTAAATCATATACGTACGTAGTACGGTAGTACTGTCCCTTGGAGATCTAAAAAATTAAGAACAACCTAATAAAAAATATGTCGCATAAAAATTACATATTTTGACACTCGCAAATAAACCAAAACCGGAACGTCCCGACGACCTAGCTAGAATCATGAAATTTGGCAAGAAGCAAGGATTTTCGGACTTTTTCCTTATCGTATGCTACGTTAAGGAAAAAGTCCGCAAATCGTTATTTTGTAGTTTTATCACATTATATAAATTTGTAGTTGGAGAATTGACCGTGATGTAGGTATATCAACGCGCGTATGTGATAACATATTTTCCAACTACATACAATGTTTGCAGTTTGTTTTTGGGATAAATTCATTACACCTAGTTACGGAACTCTGAATTGTGCGTGGAACATTGACTTGGCCGGTTTTTTTTTTTTAAATAATGTTCTAGCAATTTGAACCTAATATTAACAACCCGGCAGCGACTGAGTTCAATACATTGTTTTCGGCTAGTATCAAGCGTATTGTACTTGTACCACTAAAATATTTACCGCAATTGAAGGTCAAATAGGCTCGCTCGATAAAAGAATTATATCATTTATATTCAAATTGATTTTAGATTTGGAACGATCTAATTCTCTCGAATTCGACATTCACTTTTTAGCAGCGATTTTTTTTAATTCGAGCCGCCATTTTTATGGCGGCTTGTTTAAAATTACTGGGTACATAATGCAAGTTTTATTAGGTATGTGTGTGGATTTTAATTCGTCCAACGACCCTGAATGGCTATCAGGCAATGCAGATGCAGAATCCAGGGACAAAACGTTATTATGATACCTACCTGTACCTACGTAGCCACAAGCTGCTGGAGTTACAATTATGAAACAATATTCTACAGGATAATTATTACAAAAACAAACAACATTATTTAGGCGCATGTGAATTATTAAACTTGGAATAGGAAACAGGGGTTCTGTTTCCTATTCCTCTATATTCCTATCTGTTTTGTTTTGAAACAGATTGTTAAAACATTGCTTCATAGGTTCGAAAAATGTGTCTGCTCAACAACGTAAATAACGCCATGAATATTGTTGAACTGTCAAAGTGAAACCGATTATGATTAATCGTTTATTACGCAATTCGGGTGCAGTACCTATTTACTTATAATTCTGTCAATGATTCACTCGACCTCTCGTAGTTACCTAAGCCCATTTTCGCACGGACTCGTAAAAATATGGCTTATTAGTCGACTCGCACGAATTTTAAATAATACAAGTAGGTACAAGCTATACAAGCACTCAAGCACTATATTTTTTGCATGCCAACAGGCAGAATGTACTGGGATTATATCTGAAACTAACACCATTATTGTAACACCTGCATTCTATACAAATAACGAAATTATCTTATCTTATCTTATCTTAAGCTTTTAAATAATATAAGTAGGTACATTATATTACTTATATATGTCACCGTAAAATTGTAAATAAGTACCGTTAGATTATAATTTATGTCGCGAGGTTGTGAACTGTCGAAAGATTGTGAACCGTAACAGACTGCTTTTTTGGTAGATTATAATCTATCGAAGTGAAATTGTCAAATTGTTATCTGGTATCAAGACGGATAGTACCTTGCGCTATTACTAAATAGTCAAGTAACTGCCACTAACTTGGAAGTAGCGCCCGATCGGCTCGCGCGCGTTTGATCGCAATTCTAACCTAACCTATTCGGTCGGTAAGCAGTATGGTGCAGTTCACAATTTATCGACAGTTCGTAATCTCGCGAGATAGATTACCTATAAACTAACGGTGTTCACAATCATACAGTCACATCAAAAACATCGCGGCGCGGGATTTAGCGCGCACCGGATTTTCGACTCTCGGTGTAAAGCCGAGCATTGAGAATTCAATAGAGTGCATTCCTCTGCTCAACTCACTGTTGGATTTTCAACTCTTAAGCAGCGATTTTTCCTGTGGCGATTTTTTTTCGTGCACCGTATTATCTAAGCACTGTTTTGTTTAGCAACAAGAGTTGCAAATCTATCGGCGATAGGATGCGCTCTATTGGATCCGAAGTTGAAAATCCAGTAGCGTGATAAAATTACGCCATGATATCTTTACGTGTGTGCGAAATGATACTGTTATGGAATACATCTTTCGTATTCGTTATTCCTGGTTATTCCACAGGAAAATTGCTTTTGAACTTTGCTGGTCTTTGCGTAAGTGTAAAAACTAAGCTTATAGCTACATTCCAAGTTTTAGACCTACAACCTTATCTTCGAAAAGCAGTCCACAAATGTTTCATCAATCAATTGTAAACGGTGCTGCTGCTTATTATTTTCGCTTTTGGCAAATCTGAATGAAACATGTATCGAATTATACGCGCACACACACACACACACACACACATGACACACCCGTCTGTCGACACACACACATGATTCTTGGAATGCAAGTGAAGTTATTTCATTGAGCAAACGTACAAAAATAGTTCTCGTAGTAGTAAACATTCTGACGCATTATGGACGGTGAGTGTACCTCCCTGGCAATGGAGGGCGGTCAGTAGGATCATCAGGGCCATCTTGAATATATTGGAGGTATTGGGCACTTAAGGACAAAGTGACGGTAACCCGCGAAATTATTTTTTTTACGTTTTTTTGCAATTTACAGGTACTGGCTGTATTTTGACCAAAATATGATCCGCGACCGTAACACACACGGTGTTTAAAGAATCATAATCATTAAAATCATGAATAGAATCCTCTAAGCTCTTTTTAAGAAGTTTCACTTCTATCACGTGTACCTACGGTAGGCATATTAGTCGATTCGCACGAAGTTTATTTATTTGTGAGCGAATCGTCATCTCCAAAAATACGTATTAGGTACTTAGACAATTTCGGACGTTTTGAATTATAAGCAATAAATACAATGAAACACGTAAATTAATCAAACAACTATATACATAGTTGTTTGATTAATTTACGTGTTTCATTTTATATTTTTATAAGAATATTTTATAAGAAAGAAAACAATTTTCTGAAATCTAAAATGATGTACCTACCTACATCTCGCTCAGAGAGTTACAGATTACAATTTCGATACTTAGATACACATCAATCAAGATAGATGAATGTATCTACCTAAGTACTTACATATACTATAATAATTATTGGTAAATAATTGAAAAATAACAGTGTAAATCGACTAATATAAGCCGTACAGTGCTGCATGCGTATTTTTTCTCCAAAAATGGTAACTTTCAATTCCCGCCAGGAATTTTTACAAAAGCCAAAAACTGCAGTTAGCCGACGTATACACGGACGTAGTAAAATTGTGGCAGGATTTTTTACGCACTGCATTTTCAACTCTGTTGAATCGAGCATTGGAATTCCAATAGGGTGCATGTCAGAACGTCGAAAATCGAACACAACTCACGATGCTAAGTGCAGTGCGCGAAAAACTCCCGCCGCGATTTTATTACGTCCGTGGGAACGTGGGATTAATCTCCTAAATTGCTTCCACTAGTAGGTAATAACAACCGAACAGCTATGCTTGCCGCGGTTGATCTGTGGATGGGTGACCATTCCAACATACCAAGACCAGTGCGTGCCTCGGAAAGCACGTGAAGCCGGTGGTCCCGGCTCGTCGATCTTTGATAGTCGTTACGGATCGTCAGAAGCTCGAAAGTCAACCAGGTTTACGAAGGGGTATCGTATTACCCAGTAACTAGGTTGTGGACGTCAGATAGGTCTTATAGGTATTCGTGCTGTTTTTGTGACCCATCCACGAATTGACCGCGGCAGGCGTGGCTAGACTATCGATCGACCTGTGCGGCTAAAATTATTTACCTACACGCCTTACGCGCGACGCGGCGCTAGTAAAACAGTTTCTATGATAACTGGAATTTGTTCTATCAGAATCGCCTCGCACCGTCGCATTGTTTCCCGTCTGTCTGCGGGAGCCCTCAGAGGGCACCAAATAGTAGGTACATACTAATTCCATGAACGGCACCTACTAATATTATGGCCGTTGACTTCCACAGGTTAATCAGATGTTTCCGCATAATACATGATGATTCATTGTGATTAAATTCGTCACCAGTGGATAGGAAACAAATTGACAATAAAGGATGATTTGTACAAAACGGCTCGCATCGCATCGGATCGGAAAGGATACGAACGGATGCGCAGCTTGACCGCGGGCGTCTTTCGTGACACGCGATCGTAGCCGAAAGTATGCTGCGACACGCGATCGGCTCTGTTCGCCTGTCTCGTCGAATCCGATCGTATCCTTTCGACTGTCGTCATTCGTTCGTCTGCCATTTTCAAAAATTAGAACACGTCAACACGGTAGGAATGAAACTATTTGACTAGGCGCAGAAATGGATACGTTCGCAAGCGACGGTACCCGATAGCGATAGCGATACCTAGCGACGGTAGCCGATCGTATACGTCGACATCCTCCGGAGCGCAATCGGCTGTCACCACATCTGTGCGCGGCTTGGTAATATAGATTTTAACTACTGTGTACACGATTAAATATCGTTTAAAAATTGTAAAATCCGTTCCGATCCGATGCGATGCGAGCCATCATCATCATCATCATCATCATAGATGCGAGCCGTTAGGTGGAAATCATCCTTAAGCAGACTCTGTAATAGAAAGTTCTAACCACGTCATCGATTTAAGAGTTAAGGAAAACTGCTTTAATCCCAGCAGTGGCGAAAGCACCATATAACACGATTTCTACCGGCTTCCCTTCGGGGATTCGCATCGGCAACTCTATCGCTATAAAAAAATGGCACGTCAATAGTGGCTACTATTGTTATTAAAAAATATAGTTACACTACGGGTATATAATTCACCATAACATTCAAACAACAAAACCGGATATTTTTAGCTTTGTATTACAACAAAAATAAAATGTTCTAAATTAACCCGGCGCCAAAACGTTATAATCGGGAACTATAAATTCATACAACAGCGATCCCGATAATGATGTTACTTTAGGTCACGTGGTACCGCTTGATATGGACGAGAGCAAGCCGCTGTACAACGGGGTTTTTACGTACAAATTTTTTTTTTGGGTGGGAAATCTTCAAATAACTTCTCCCGCTCTGGGTGGAGCGGGAGGGCGTGTCAGACTTAACTACTTTTGTTGACTAAAACCCACCCGTATTCCCTCAGTTGCCTGTGTACCGGGGGCCGCGGTATCTCTTTCGAACAACCCGCACCCCTGGCAGGCATCGGCCTTTGCGGGCCCCGTCAGTTGGTGCTGACATCTCTTTGAGGCGCGCGTGGAACACAACGCGCCGTCGTCGACCCGAATGTACAACGGGTTATGTCAGACAGAGACAGATATGAAAAAAATGCGTCAGAGACAAATATAAAAATGCTTCAGCGAGAACGAGATGGAGGAATATTGCACATTTTATTTGGTTTTCAGCTGTTAAATTTTATTGTATTTATTTCTTTACTACATTCCTATATTCATTTTAGAATTATATTAAGTATTCTTTATTGATAAGTCAGTAAGTTAAAGCCGACTTCGCATCGGCTTCTCTCTTAGAAAAATTGACACTTCGCTGCTGAACCCCAAGGACGTTCCCATCGACGTATCTGAATAGTCAATTCTTTGCTTTTTCTAGAGTAGGTGTTTAATAATTAATACTACCAGAGCAGTGGAAAAATCGACGACCTGTAAATTTTCGCCTGTATACCAGTTAGCTTGTTTGACTGTAGAAACATACTTACAACATTAGGTTGATGAGTTTGTTTGTCCATTTGAACGTGCTAATCTCTGTAACTACCGGTTGGATTTGAAAAATAACCTTTTCATCCCTTCTATTAGAAAAGTGTCGTTTTGTTCCTCTATAAGCGGGGAACAAAGTAGCTCTTTTCTCCATTAGACTTTTTAGCAGGCAGTAATGAGATTTGAATTTGGAACATGAATCGTTCATTGCTATCGAACGCAAATTGTATAAATTACCGGCTGTAAGTGTTGGCTGTACGGGAGGCGCGGTAACCAAAAAAAAAAAAACAAAATCATACGATTTACTTCCCTGTTCTTGTAATCGGTACGGACTTTATTGTATTTTGCGAAAAAATTACATTGCGCCAGTGTATCAAATATAAATATTTTGTAATCGACCTTTTTACATTCATGTCATTTTTTTAATTAAACTTATTCATGAATTGCTCAAAAGTGTCTCTTATTCATTTTCTCATAGAAGGAGATGAAAAGTAGAGTATATGACTCGAGAGCAAAAATATTTTTCCCTCTGGCTATGTACTTTGAATCCCTCGCTACGCTCATGATTCTATTTTAGAATCCCTCGGTATGCTCGGGCTTCTATTCTAGAATCCTTCGCTCCGCTCTGGATTCAAAATAGCGCCCTCGCCGTAAAAATATTGTTTTGCTCCCTTGTCATACAATCTAATATTTTGCATTTGATAGTTCAATTCTTGAACATCACGCTACACACCTTACGAGCCGAGCAAAAAGAATAAACATCAGAGAGCGCTTAGCGAATACAAAGTAATTGGGCTATTGAGAATAAAATTATGTTTTTTAAGCGTGGGCAGAAGCTACTTAGTAGATAATTATACAACATGTAACAATTTTTTTCTAAAGCTAACTGGGCATCTAAAAAGGCCGCTTTCGCAGAAAAATAATAGGAAAATATTATGAATCATACTTAAAATCGTAAAACGGTCATAAACTGACAATTCATAATATTATCTGCGTAGACAGCACGCAATCCATCTGTTTGTCAGTTTAGTATGAAAATTTGTAAAATGGTCACCAAATTATGAATTGCTTTATTTTAGTAAAATGTCAAATAGCAGAATCATAGGGGAATTCAGGAAGTGAATTGCTTTTAGAATAATCGGTTAATGTGGCGTTTTTAGACGCCCAGGTATAATTAACAAAAGTGTGTTGCCATTGCATTTAAAATTGAGTCTTATTGCAAAAAAAGGATGAATTTCCTTCGGCTCGATCAGCAGTAGTAATGTCAAAATACATAATTATATCATGAAAATTCTATGTAAAAGTTACTGGAATCGATTCAGTATACTTAGTTAATTATGAACAAACTACTTACAGGATTTGCGTTCATTCTGCTACACCTTGTATATTGTACTGGAGAACTGATGACAGGACGTCGGTGACTTTGGATATCTATTTAATTGTTTTGTCACCGCCTTCCGAAATTAAAGTTATTTATGACTTTGTAGTGTTTTTTTCTGGAAGTCGGTTGCTTTTTTTTTTGGGTCAATTTCATAATTTTTGAGGTATTCTCAAAGTCAATCAAATGAAGACTTCCGTTGTCTGTTTCCGAAACTCATCATCAGATCTATATGAAATTTAAATGATACCATTTCGGAATAAACCACTTTCGAACAAAAAAAAGAATTTTGCAAATCCGTCTATCTATACATACCTATATTACGGAGTTATGCCCGAACATGCATTAAAAAACAAAATATACCGAATTGATAACCTCCTCCTTTTTGAAGTCGGTTGAAAATCTATAAATATTTTTGATACAAAATTGGCTCATTCAGAGTTTTCCGTACCGACCCATCTCAATTAATCATATACCTATAGGTATCGGTAAGCTACCTTATTAGACTAGTAGTAGTTGTAGTTTTTATCTCGTAGTAGTTATCTGCCTGGTAACTGCCTCGTTGGTCTAGTGGTCGCACGCACATCGGCTGAACACCAGGTCCAAGGTTGGATTCCCAGGTAGTGCAAAGGGTTATTGGGTTTTTCCTTCTGGATTTTCTCAGTAGCAGCCCGGAGTTTAGATTTGTGACCGTTTGATGGCAATAGGCTCGCCCCCTATTTTATGGGACTTAAACGTTACTGGGGAAATGTGGGTCTACTATAGGTACACTTCCGCCCATCCCTGCGGGGAAACATGGAGTCATGGTTATGTTATTTAGGTACCTACTTACATGTTTGCTTAGTGACGCGTAATAAAAACTAGCTTCTGCTCGCGACTTCGTTCGCGTCAAATTTCTTGCTCCCCGACCCACCCCGTCGCTCGCCTCGCCTGCCCGTACGAGTACTTCGTATTCGTGACTTTTTCTCTTTGCTCGGCTCCTAAGGGTTTTAGCGTGATATTATATAGCCTATAGCCTTCCTCAATAAATGGGTTATCTAACAGTCACAGAATTTTTCAAATTGTACCAGCAGTCTCTGAGATTAGCGCGTTCAAGCAAACAAACAAACAAACTCTTCAGCTTTATAATATTATAAGTATAGATATAATTAGGTTTAGATTATTTGAGGAAGATAGTTCAGCCGTTTGTACGTAGGGTATACATTTATATTTTTAACAACGTTCGGTTTTCCTGATTTTACACTATAGGTGCACGTCTGTCGATATTTAAGTACGTACGTACTGCGCAGACAGACCAGCAGGAAGTCTGAACAGTAGGAATGGTTTTCTTTTTGACAGTTCAACAATATTCATTGCGTTATTTGCGTTGTTTAGCAGACAAATAATCCAAATATAATGAAGCAATGGATTAGCAATATACTTCAACTTAAGGTCGTAGGTTCGGACCCAGACAGGCGCGCTTTACTTTGTGTAAATTATTTCTTCGCCACTGCTCTGAAACCGGTGAAGGAAAACATCGTGAGGAAACCGGCATGTCCTAGAACCAAACATACGAAGACATGTGACATCTATAATAATTATCTAATATATATATTATTATTATTATTATTATTGATAATGTAATAATTTGCACATCTTATTAGGTAATGATACAGTGTACTTTATATTTATTTGTAACATCTCTTTATACCTACCTGTATTATGCAAATAAATAATTTGATTTGATTTGATTTGATTTCTATCATCCCACACTGGGCTAAAGTGCTTGTAGATTATGGCCCACTTCCTCTCACCGAAAGAAGGCCTGTCTGTGTCCCAGCTGTGGGGACATAGGCTGGTAATGCTTCAAAATGTGATTGATGGTGTGCTACGCAATTATGCGGGCGCCCTGTATAGGATAAGTTTTTGTCCAGTGCGGAACGTGTAACCATGAATTCAGCATATCATTCTAGACCCCCAGCGCAGAAATTTTTCGTTGGTAATACAAAAACAAATCAGCTGTTCCATACAATTTGACCGTGCAGGTATTCAACTTTTCTATGAAACAGTCGATTTTTTTTGTATCACCATCGATAAATTTCTGCGCTGGGGGTAGGGTTGCCAACTTTTTTTGACAAAAAGAAAAAACGTATAAAATGGTTTGAATAGGAAAAAAAGTATTTGGAAGAAAAAAAAGTATTTTTAAAATTTCATGTTTTTACTGCCTTAAAAACGTATTTTTGTGTGCTTAGCACAGGCTAACAATTTTTTGCTATGTTTAAAAAATTCAAAGCTAAACTAGCTCATTTTGATTGTCAAATATGACAATCAAAATTTAAATATAAATAAATAAACAATTCGTTTTTAATTAAATTTATTGACGCTCTATTTCTTTCTTCTCGCCACTTTAGATTCATAACTGAAAAACTCTTTCAGTGAAAGCTGAAGTTGCGGGAATGGGTAGTAAATAAGAAATATTTTTTACATTAATTGTTACAAGTCTTTGTCCTGTTCTGTTACATTGACATCACATTTGACATCTAACATTTCGTCCAGTAATTATAAATCGTTTCCGTCACCCGTTTAATAGTTAAGTATCCATAATGGTGCCGATTCTCTTGTACACCGAACTAAACTAACTAAACTATCACTAAAATTCCTTACTTTTGGCTATGAGAATCTTAAAGCTATTCTGCAAAAAAAGATCTCTAAATTTAAAAATAATTTTAACACAACTAAAATCGAATTTGACAATCGCGACTCCACGCGGTATTTTTTGGCTTCGCAACGTGGTACTTGTTTGCCCTACCCCGTGATTTTTTTAGAGCCGGAGTCGCTCAGGGGGCCTCGACGTGTTTTAAATGGATTTTTTTCTTTTGGTATGGAAAATATGAAAAATTATTACCTACATGTTGGGTTTTACGGTTCTATGGGCATTCTAAAGGGGGTCGAAATTTTCATTATTTTTGCGATAGGACACACCATTTTCGAGATTTAAGCAAAAGAAAAGAAAAAAAGATACAGTACTATATTTGCGCCCGAAGTTGAGGTGTTGGTGTGAATTTTAGTTCTTGACAACTAATTTTATTCCACACCTTTTTAATCGCGATTAAAAATAGTCAGATTTAGTTAGACAATTAAAATTTTATGTTGAATAGAATAATGAAATTTACAACAACAGAATAACCATTTTCACTAAATTAAAAACTCAGTGCAATCTTAGTGCTGTCAAAGTAAAATATAGTTTTATTGTGTCACTTTAGTCAATTTCAGAATGGGAAATCGTCGTTTGACAGCAATAAACTAAATTTCGGTGATTTTTAGTTTAGTTTAGAGAATTTTTTGTTTTACGCATCACAGTAACGGCTCGTGCAGAGTAGGGCATGCAAAAACCGGGTTGCTTTAAAAAACCGATTTTTTCGGGTTTAATGTTTACAAAACCGTTGAAACCGGTTAAATCGGTTTTTTCGTTTTTTTTTTCAATTTTAATAAAGAAATGAGAAATATGTATGTAAAGAAACAAAAATGCTGAAGTCTAATCAAAATAGGTTTTTTTTTACTTTATCTCACTTATTTTAATACTAATGAGCATTTGTTTGCACTGAAATAAGCTGCAACTACTAAGTAACAATACAAAAAGTTTATTTTCTCTAAACATAACATAGAATCAAGATTATTATTTAGGAAAACAACATATACTTCAATGCTTAAGGTACCTAACATACAAAATTAGGAACATTTGGTAGGTACACAAAGGTAAAAAAAAAAAAACATTTAATAGGATATTAAATAATTCAAACGAAAGTTAATAAAGCGCTCTTCCTCGCTCTAGTTATTATAGTTATTTAAAAATTTGTTGTGCCCGACAGGGTCCATAATTGTTTCTATTTTTTGTACCACCTGTAAGTGTACATTATGGATTGCAATAAACGATTTGATTTGATTTGTCTAAAATCACAGAATATTAAATAACAATTTAACTGTCATAAAATACAAACAGGCAAAATCAACAGTACGTCAAATGCGATCAAAATAATTATTTAAATAACACAAGAAATAGAAGTCTTATTCCTAATTTACCAAAACAAAATAAATCAGTCATACTTAAAGATATAGATTGAAAAGGCGCTCTCTGATTTCACACTTGTTGGAGGTATAGATTTCAAAGCTTTATATACTTTTGATATACATTATATAATATACTATTCTCCTGTTTTTCCTCCACCGTCGTAAAGTGTCATTTCCACCCTGATTTTAGTTTCTAAATCAAGTTCTGTAGATGGGCTTGCACCAGAGGTATGTTGTTTGAGCGCCTCAGGGCAATCTTCGCAATGGAAACACCCGGGCGTTTCCTCCCGCCCTATTCGAAACAGGAACCTCCCGAAACAGCCGTGTCCGGTAAGGACCTGTGTCAGGCGGAAGGTGAGGACGCCATGCCGCCTCTCAAGTCACTCCTCAAAGAGGGGACTTACCGCCGCAATGGTGGCGTGTCCATTCTGTTCTGTAAATGTTAAGTGCCATTGTAGCAAAAGTTCATGATCATAAATCTTAAAAATAATAACGGACAACTGGAAGGAAGTTTTACGCCACGTAGTCTAGTTAAATGCACTTTAGGTGCAGAAACTCAACGACAGAAGATTTCGATTTGGAAGATTCTACATTGAAGACAAATATACAAACAATATGCCACATTTGTGCCATATTACCTACTGTAAAAAACTTACTAAAAAACGCACTCTTTGTAAGTCTACTTAGCTAGGTATTAATTTTATATTTTTAACATTCACATTATCCAAAAACCATTAAAAATTACTTCGTTGTTAATATACGTAATCAGAACATTAAAGTTCAAATGTAACAACGTGCTGTGATCAGCTCAAACTACTTCAAATAAAAACAGGCTCTTATTAATGATAGGTACGTTACATATTTACAAAAATGAGAACGTGCCGGCTGCCATAACCTAATTAATTATTGCTATTACTTATATGCATAACATCTCTGCTGTGATTAAATTTAAGTATTTGGTCATACACTTAATGTAATATTAGCAATGCATAATATACGAGTGATATAAAAGAATGTGATCAAACTTACCTACGACAAACACAACACGTGCACTCGTCTCACTCACTCATATCACTATACACAGACTGACCGAAAACCAAAATGGCGGCAGCGTGGCATAGTAGTGCGACAAGGAACTAAATTAACGTAGCCGAAATAGAAACTAAACTAACGCCACCTCGCCGTCCTGTTCACATTTTTCGGTTTTAAACAAAACCGAAAAATCCGGTTTTGTTATCCTAAAATACCCGGGTTTCAAATCAGTCGGTTATCCGGTTTTTACGGTTATCCGGGTAACCGGTTTGCATGCCCTAGTGCAGAGTAGCGCGACGCGACGATCGCGTCGCGACACTCGTAGAACAATTTCTATGAAAATTTAATGGAAATTGTTCTACAAGTGTCGCGTCGCGCTGTCGCGTCGCGGCTGTTTGAAGAAGCCTTAAAGGTTGGAAATAAAGTACATTCACATACTTTATTTGTATGCAAAAGTATAAAGTATAAATACCAAAAATAAAGTAGGATACGATATTATAAAGTATGGTTGGCAACCCTAGCTGGGGGCTCTAGAATGAAATCCTGAATTCATGGTTACAGTTTGCGCACTGGATAAAAACTTATCCTGTATAGATTTAGAGGGTTTCGGTCCCAACTTACGAGTGAGTTCGAACCCAGGCGGGCATTTTGAGTATTTCATTTAATCAAACACATACTCACAAAATGATGAAGGAAAACATCGTAAGGAAACCGGGATGTCCTAGATCCAAAAAAAAATATGACATGTGACATCCACCAACTCGTACCGGGCCCGAGTGGTGGATAACGGCCCTAATCAGTCTATAATATCTCACTCCTGGGACACAGGCCACCTCTCTGTTCCCACAGATATAAATACAGATAAATATACTATAGGTACTATACGGACACTTCGATAGATAGATAAAGAAGACGCGACACATATTTTTGCACGACAGCACTTTAGTTTGTGTATTTTTTTAATTATTTCATCACCACTGCTGTCAAACGGTGAAGGAAAAACATCATGGAGAATCAGAAACAGAAGCAGTAGGCATTTCCTAGAACGAAAAATTCGAAAAAATGTGACATCTACCAACACGGTATCGCGGGCCCGCGTGGAGGATTACAGTCCACTCCCTGTCACAGAGAGGAGGCCTGTCTCCCAGCAGCGAGAAGAATATAGGCTGATGATGATATACAAAGAACAAAGTCATCTGTAAATGCTTATTTTCCTAGGTCAATGTGAATATACGAGCCTGATGTTATAATGACCAGCATTTTGAACTGCCAGTTCAAAGTTCAAGGTTTTTCGTTCATGCACAACGAGACAATGATGTGTACCTACTTACAATTGTTCTTTTTTCTAACGTGACGTTTTTTACTCCTCTAACGATGATTTGAGGACCAAGATACTTGAAATTTTGTTTTTGGGAATCCCAGTACAACAATTATACACTAAAAATAAGTTCTTACCAATTATTGAAGATTATAAAAAGATAGGATAGTTAATTTGGGTAATTCCCGACCTGTATTGTATCGTAAGTATGCATATTGGTTAAGGTAGACGTTTGGTTATTAGTCACACCTGCTATCAAAAGGGTTAATACGATATCATATCAAATTAGCAATTTAATTCCAATGCTAGATCAAACATGCCGAAAAATCTATCATACTACACATAGACTTGATGGCGCAGCAAGTGGCGCCGTCTAGTTTTGTTACGAAGCTATTGGATTTACCGAAAGCGTCAAATAAGAGTAACACTGGCTGATTTTTGTCAATGTACCTGTCATTTATCTTGCCAATATTGTGCGCCGGAAACGCATCAGGGTAATATATCATTGGGAGAGCTGCTGTCGTACCACAATGAACGATCTAATATAGTAGATCGTTGTGGACCAATATTCACTGTGGTACGACAGCAGCTCATACATTCCGGCACAATGCTGATGTTATTAAAGCTTAACCATTTCTGATAAAAACTATCTCCGCGATTAGACTCAAATCAATTATAATGTAAAATTAATGAGCGAAATGATTCGTCAGAAATTGAAACATTAGGCTACCTACAACACATCTCTGTCTTGGTTACCGGTTCTATCCAATTTTAACTCTTCCCATTCATCAATCCCAGATTAAACTTACCTGTTACATACTTAGGTATAATACAGAAAAAAAATAGTTTAAAAACTAAAAAACACGCTATAAAAACCAAACTAAAAAGTAGAAAATAATTGAATTCTATTAAAAAGCGTCCCCACGCTTTTTAATAAAAATACCTCAAAAAGCACCCCTGCTTTTTGAGGTATTTTTATAATCAATAATCAAGCACCCCAAACTTTTTAATAGAATTAAATTATTTTCTACTTTTTAGTTTGGTTTTTTAGTTTTTTAAACTATTATTTATTTTCTATTTTTTAGTTCTGCTAACAAAAGCGTGTTTTTTTTAAATTATTGAATTGTCATCGGTCCTCGATAAGTCTACAAAGTTTCAATGAAATCTGACCGTTTAAAGTGGGTCATAATCGCGCTCAAAGGAGTCGGTTACAAACATACATACAGGTGAAGCTAATATAAAGCGTGTAAAAAAACAGTGCTTACCTAAAATCAATATATTAATAGTAATGCAGTGTTATTTGTACATATCACGTTCGACGCAGACCGCTTGTTCGACCAACTAATTTACCTTGAATGTTTTCCTGAGTTTCTGACGCCGAATGCAGATATGTTTGCCTTGAGTCACTGCATTCTTGTTGCTTACGGCTACTGCATGTTTAATTAAAGTTATTGAAGATTTTTGTCGTTTTTTGTGGGTACGTAATAACAGCAGAACAGGAAGATCGAGCAGGTTTTATTTTTTATTTTTGAGGGTGGTAAATCATCAAATAACTTCTCCCGCTCGGGGTGGAGCAGGAGGGCGTGTCAGACTTTTACTGACTAAAACTCACCCGTGTTCCTTCAGTTGCCTGTGTGCCAGGGGCGACGGTATCTCTTTTGAACAACCCGCACCAGATCGATCAGGTTAAGCTACGGTTACTGCAATCGGTCAGTGGATGGGGTGACCTTTACATATCGAGACCCTGCCGTGCCTCGCCGTTGGTCCCGAAGGCATGTCATTTATGGATCTTTGACAGTCGTTGTGGGTAGTGTGACAGCCAGTCCTTACCATGGGGTATTGTGGTACCCAGTAACTTGTTTGTGGAGATCAGATAGGCAGTCGTTCCATGTAAAATACTGGTATTCAGCTGCATCCGGTTAGACTGGAAGCCAACCCCGACATAGTTGGGAAAAGGCTAGGCAGATGACGACTTTTAAGAACGGACGTAGGTATATAGTGTCACTCTCAAGCTGTTGAGAAAACAAAATTATAATTTAACCTAAATTTTTGACAAGTTTATGACATTGACTGTCGCTGAGATGAGATTGCGACAAGAATTTGAATGTTTTGTCATGGATACGCTCGTTCCTTCGTAGACCTCATCTTTCGTTTTCCCGGGCAACCCATATGCTGTTTGTTTGTATTCAAATGTTTGGTCCAACTAAATTGTTGCTAAGCAGATTTTGTCGTCTTCTAGAAAAGATCTGGCTTTTATTTCAAAGTCAAAGTCAAAGCATTTATTTCAAATAGGCATCTATAAGGCACTTTTGAACGTCAAATACATTAAAATAGCGTTGATTCTAGTCGCCCCTTTCAAAATGTAGTTCGTATGGAGAAGAATGGGCAAGAAACTCCACCGTTGCTCTTTTAAAATGTTTTAAGTAAGTACAATATTTAACATACATACATTCATTATATAATTGTGTGTGATAATGATAACGATACACCCAGAATAAAGTTACTATACCAAAATAGGTAAAAATGAATGAAGTTGAAGCAATTACAGATAAATTAATTTTATGATAGCTACAAATGGTGCTCACATATTTACAAACATTGTAAAAGTAAATATACGATTTTCCTAGAATATTAACAAGTAATAAGTCAGTGTGTTAGTTAAAGTAATCACTGAGCGTAAATCAATTTATCTTTTCGAATCGATGATTCAACATTTGTCACTAGATTATTCTGGCCCAATCGGTGGCCAACTTGATCAAGGCTTCAGTACCGTTCTTTATGTCCTCAAATGTACTGGAGTAGGGACTCTTTGAGCAGTAGTGGCCCAGTCATGTTGGCTCCGACTTCCGAGTTGGAGGTCGTGAGTACGAACTCAGGCAGGCAGTTTACTTCGTGTTTTAAATTTCATCACCACAGCTCACAAAATGGTGCAGGAAAACATCATAGGAAATGCCATGTCCTAGAAACAAAAATGCGAAGACATGTGACATCTACCAACCCACACTGGGTCCGCGTGGTGGATTAAAGCCCACTTCCTCTCAAAAAGAGGAGGCCTGTGTCCCAGCTGTGGGAACACAATAGGCTGATTGTGGCGAGGGATACTTTGACCCTCCAAAAGTGGGCCATGATGGCCATAACATGCTTTTGCATCTGAATGTACATATTTGCGTGTGAGATTTAAACATTTTTCATGGAATCCCGCCTGTAACTAGCGCAGGAGTCAGAGAAATCTACAACTTGGTGGACCTACTTGTTTGTCAATAAATACATTTTGTATTTTGTATTTGTATTTCTCCGAAGGGCTAGGCAGAGATGTACCTATAACACACCCATATGTCACGTGGGCCCCAACTCTGTATCGTTATAATGTATCGTTTTTTCAGAAAACAATGTAACGGCAAGGATTCGAAATGTCATATTCTGTATGTTCCAAGACAATTTGTCGATTTTATTAATACGATATCGTGTGTGATTGACGTGGTTACGATGAATTCAGGCCCGGTTATGTTTAAGTCCCTCGTAATAGGGGCGAGCCTATTGAGATTAATAATGAAACATCAGTCTGTCAAATCGACCAAGGCTATATCACACCGACATTACTTATGTGACGTCAATCATGACGAGATTTTAAGAATGCAGTAGAATGTATGTTAACCTTCGTTGTATCGCATGTACCTATGTAATAGGTAAGTTACTGTTGCAATTTGATGGAAAGATTTCTAGTTTACGTACGAAGTTGTGTATTAGTTTGTTTTTTGTTTACATAAAGCATACTCCAATCTGGTTGTCATGGCAACGATCTCGTCTGGTTTAATAGGTTTTTATATTTTATTAATCTTTTGTAAATGTGAGAACGTTGTAGGCTTTGTAGACTGTAGATTTGTAGACCATTTTCTATTTTATTTCGATACGATAGCCTGTCGAATGTTTGTTCATAGCTATGCTAGTTCAGCTCAATACCAGTATTTTACATGGAGCGACTGCCTATCTGACCTCTACAACCCGCACCCTGGCAGGCATCGGCCCTTGCGGGCCCCATCAGTTGTTGCTGGCATCTCTTTGAGGCGCACGTGGAACACAACGCGCCGTCGACCCGGGCTTGGTCCTTGCCGGACAGCGAGCTATCCATTACTCGCCATCCGCAAGCCCGTGCCTACGGTGACTGGGAATCAGCCTGGGATTCCCAACGCCCAGGGCGTCTCCTGCGAAGGTCACGGCTGTGAGGGCACATGTACTGCATCTCCCTCACGTGCGCCGCCTCCCTCTTTGCGAGCATCACTGCTTCGCTGAAGGAAGCGACTGCTAGCCATGCACTCTCGCTCCGTACCATGGCCTGGACCAGGGCCAGATAGTAAGACTGGTTGTCTGACTTTTGGGCTTCTGGTTACCCGTAAGGACTGTCAAACTTCGACGGTGTTGAAAATCTACGAATGACAGCCGGGATCGATAGTTTTAACGACCTTTCCGAGGCACTGAAGGATCTCGATATGTAATGAATGGACCCATCCGCGAATCGACCGCGGCAATCGTAGTGCCCAAGCAGCTGTTTCTATACAGCCACGTCTTAGTATTTTACATGGATCGACTCAATTGCTTATCTGACCTCCATAACACGGTTCGGGAAAGAGATACCGCGGCCTCTGGCACTACCTGTGTGCTGGGGCAACAACACGGGTGGGTTTTAGTCAGTAAAAGTCTGACACGCCCTCCTGCTCCGACCAGAGCGGGCCGGAGAAGTTATTAGATGATTTCCCAACCTCAAAAAAAAAAAACCTCCACAACACAACCCAGTTACTGGATAATAACGATTAGAATGATATTTTTTTTTTTTTTGGCATGATGCACTATATGATCACGTTCGCAAAGACGAAAAATATCGCGGCGGGATTTTATCGCGCGCTGGATCTTCAACGCAATGCTTAGGGCCGAGAGTTGAAAATCGAACACTGTGTTTTTTCCTGGGATGCACTCCCGTGTTGAATTCTCAATGCTCGTTCCAACAACGAGAGTTGAAAATCCAGTGCGCGTTAAAATACCGCCGCGATATCTTTGCGTCAATGGCAATATGGACTAACAAAGAATCAGTCTGACTGAAAGTTGCACCAGAAAAGATTGCTTTCAAGTGGCCCCATCTGTGCAGTATGATATTTTTAAGTCCATCCTTCATTGACATTGGCCGTAATTTATGTGCTCCAGTGTTTCAGAGAGATTTTTGGTTCAAGGTAGCCGGTATAACCGAGGTATGCGCTTGCGTCATTGGAACAAAGGGGGTTTGAAAAAGCTACTACCACAGACAGGCGCGATGCGACACGTTTCTGGTTCCATTAGGTTTTTAACCGACTTCAAAAAGGACGAGGTTATCAAAAGTATATGTTTTTTTTTTGTACCTATGTTTGTTACGAAATCCATCCACAATTGACGGATATATCACATATCCGTCAATTGTGGATGGATTTCGCAAATTCTTTTTTTAATGGATAGGGTATGGCTTCAGGGGTGGTCCCATATAATATAATATAACTTTCCTTCGGTAGTTATTGTGTTAGCCTCGATAGTAAATTTTTTCATAAAATTATTCTAAAAAAGTCGCGTCCGTCTAACTATAAGTTAAATGTAAATGTTGACATGCAAAAGTACCTTTTATGTGGTGGCTAGCGAGATGGGTGTATAGTCGGAACCATCAGAGGGGTCTCCTGTCTTATTCTTGACTAGCTGTGCCCGCGACTTCGTCCGCGCGGAATAGTTTTTTTACTCTTATTTATATATCAATAAAAACAAATAAAAATTCTAAAATAAAAGTAGCCTAAGTTACTCCTTATTACATCAGCTACCTGCCAGTGAAAGTCCTGTCAAAAACGGTCCAGCCATTTCAGAGATTAGCGGGACAAACAGACAGACCAAAGCCGGTTGTCGCTGAAAACCAGCGCTGGGGCTCTGCTGCAACCCTATGCAAGAGCATAGGGTTGCAGCAAAATGCTGAGCGATAGCCATTTTGTGTGGATGTGACGCATGTTTCCCTCAACCTTTTTTTATTATTTTTTTGTGTGTTCCTGGTTTTTGCGTCATGTTTACCGCAAATAAACGTTTTTTCTTTCTTTCTTTAGACAGACAACATTTAAAAAATATATTATTTTGGTATATGTACCGTACATATATTCATATGCATGTAGCAAAAAGCGGTTATTTTAATATTACAAACAGACACTCTCCAATTATATTTATATGTATAGAGTATAGACTTATAGATTATATGTATAGATGTATAGATATATAGTGTATAGATTACTGGCACAACAATTGCTTTCATGCACTCATCCGGCGTTTTATCATCGACCGACGTTAACACTCTAGGCAAGTGTAAATCTGCATACTTCAGGTGCTCGTTGCTGATGCCGTCATGTCCAGGGGACTTACCCGTATTCAGTAATTATATGGTTATCGTTGTAAGTCAAAGCTATATGACGCGCGTTCTGTACTATTTTATGTTTTACAATTTATTTTTTGTTCGATTCTGACATTTTAATAAGTTTTGTCAATTTTTATTATTATTTTAATGAGTTGTTGAATATTTTAAATTTAATTAATCACAATTTCATCTGTGTTATATTTTAAAATAGTTTATAATTTAATTGTATGAGTGTGAAACTATGGACTACAGTTATGGCTGAAAAAAAAAGATTATATAAATAAATATATGGCTTTTTGTTCGAAAGCTTGTTGCCTTTATGCAGGTAGTGTTAAAATCCTATTGCTGTAGAAATCTAAAGAAATTCGTTTTCCATCCATTTCTATTGGTCGAACGATTCCGTTTTTTCTCAAGTTCTTGCTTGAGTTTCATCAGCAGGCTTAGCATGACATTTTCTATTTCTACGAAGAATTGACAGTGCTTTTTCAATACAAAGTGACATTTCGTTTCTCCATTTTTGATATCGCACCGTAGATATCCTCCTACAATCTGCCATCTTCTTCTGCAATCTTTCGTTTCTAACGATCTTTGTCTAGTTCCTTATAAATGTAGACTATTTCAGAAGAATATTTCTTCCCAAACTGTCAAAATCACACTGACAACATACTTTCTACTCGACGGCCACAAAGTATACACGATGATTTACAAAATCATGATTTGTTTAGAACGCATAACTGTGATAATTAATAGAAGAACATAGCTATCTTCTCCTATTGTACATCATTTAGTTAATAGTCATGTACATATTCTTCCGTCGACAAATCGGTGCTCGTGCTAAGCCAGCTGTTGTTGGCAGTAGAGATCCGAATCGATGATTTTGCCCGACGGAAAAGCTCATAGTGAACGATGCCCTTCCAAATATTCCAATCTCACCTTATTGTCAGTTAATCTGGGTTTCGCTATGATCTTGACTGCCCTTTGACCATGATCTTAAGCGCACGTTTTTGTCGTAGGTGTGGGTGTCCACTTTTCATCACCAGTGATCAACCTTTTCAAAGATGGCTCGGTTTCATTACGTTTCAATAGAAAATCGCAAATAATGCGGGTTTGGACCAATCGCTAAGCTAAGTTAGTTTAGCTTAGCTCGCGTAGCGTCTTATTTAGTATGCTTGTGCGCTAACCGCAATCTATGAACACAAGTATGAAAAATTATCTCAGCTTTGCGAGGTAACCTAAACAAACTCAGCTTAGCTTTTAATCTGCAACCGGCCTTAGTAGGTACGCACGGCTGCACATCAAGCTATATATATTTCGAGTATAAACTGATCTCGCATTGTATAGGATTTCCGTGCAGTGCGAGATCAGCGTAAACTGGAAATGTAAAGCTTGATGGGTAGCCGTGTGTAGACGGCTCATTAGGTTTCTTTCGGTAAGCTCTTGTGGCACCCAAATATCGAACTTTTCGTTCGAATATGGAACGCGACAGCGCGACACGCTTAGGTACTTATAGTAGAATCATTTCTATGAAAACCTCATGGATTTTTTTCTACAAGAATCGCGTCGTCGCGCTGTTGCGCCGCTCCTGTTTGCGGGAGCCTTTAAATCGTTGTACCTACCTTGTATCAATAAGTACACACACTCGTAAAGTAAAGAAATTGTTCGGACGGGTTTCCCATAAGGAAACAGCGGTGTTTTAATTCTGAGAATCAGTGATCGTGAACTTTCGAAAATACCTGTTTGTGTCGGGAATATGGAAGAAAAACGTACGTACTTACAGTTACTGTACCTAGTGGATATTGATGATGTGTTGTTGATTAAAAACTAGTTTTTTATTAAGTTTAATCTCGGCGAGGAGCAGCCTTATCCCAACTACAAGGTCAAATCAAATTAGCTGGCAATAGTTTACCTGCGTGCGTAACGATATGAAAGACCAATGAAAAAAAAAAACAAATATCATCCCTACTTCTTTTCCAAAGTTGAAATAACACTGACATTGACTGTACATTAAGACAGACAAACGGCAGTAACGATTTAGTTTTTGGATAGATATGCGTAAAAAATATCTATGTTCCACGATAAATTACAAAAAAAACTGTTCGATTACGGGCATTGACCTTCGCCCATTAAATGGTAGATTTTTTTATTTCCATTAATTTCCGATATCGAGACCCCACACGTGGGTAACGCATTGCTACCTAAGTTAATTTGACTTTGTATACTGGCCGCAGGTGTCCGCTGGATGCGGTCGGACGAGTATGAAATTTGGCACAGTTAAGGTGCTCTTACACGGGCAATTTTTTGAGCAATTATTGCTCGGCAACACTACTGGCTCAATCTGGATCAATTAAGTGGAGCAATCTGGACTGGCTTATGATTGCTCCATATATTTCATGAGTTACCGAATATCCAATCGGTTTGGAAATTTTAGTCAATTTTCTTTCTATCTCGTTTGCACCTACGTATAACTACGTCTTGTTTTTGCGAGAGTAACCAGCCGGCGGCGAAGACAGCAGGAGAGGCGCAATGCCTAGTTTTGTAAGTTCCTCCATATTGTGTGGCCGTATCTCTGGCAACAGGTTGCTACATGTTGCCATTGCCCTAAATTGCTGGATGTAGTCGTATGTCATAGTTGACGAGAATTGCCCAGGATGGAGCAATTTTAATTGCTCGTGTAAGCTCACCTTTTAGGTTTATATGGAGAAGAAGTGCAGAAATATGCACTTTATAATTATGCATTATAAATAGGTACATTAAGTTTGAAATACATTATGGTCAATTTTCGATGACTATGACTGAAGATTTAAAAATAACTCATTTATTACGAACATAGAATTATACAAAAAAAAACCCAGATACACAATCAGCGTCTCAAAAACGTCCGTATAAATAGAGCGCAATGTGCGCAGGTGTCAAATCAAATAGTATCATCAGTCATCTTTCAGTCAGTCTTTTTGGACATTGCTTTGTAAAAACTACTTGTAAGGTTGAGTTTGCAGAAAAATGTGTTTTATCTTAACTGCAGGGTGTTTGGCAGAACGATGAAGATACGAAAATGGTGGATAGGTCGGGTCATCTGCTACTTACTCAGCCCTAATTTACGTGGCCCTGGCCCCAGGATATTAAAAAAATATATATTTTTTGCTTTCTTCTAGTTTCACCACTTTCTTAACTTTAAAGTGTAATTTTTATTAAAAATGGATGAAACAGGCAATATTTTTTGTTTTATCTTTAATGTTGGCAGATTCTTGTTAAATTATTGCTTTATTCAGATGTTAGCTAGAAAAAAAGTTATGAGTCCTCAAACTTACAGAAAGATATAAAAATACTTTTAAATCTTAATTTTAACTTGCATTAAAAAAAAATGATTGAGGAGTTCCAATTCTAGCAAAACATCCCTAGTGTGTGCTGACCTTTCTAATGGTAAATAATTTGCTTTTATAAAAAAAAAACTTTAAGAGTTATTTCATATTTTTTTTGGCAAGGGCCAAATAAATTAGGGCTGAGTAAGTAGCAGATGACCCCACCTACCCACCATTTTCGTATGTTCAACGTTCTGCCAAACACCCTAACTAAAAGGAACTTTCAAATGTTCTATGGAGAAAACGAATCGGAAAGTGAAGCCTGAGAGGTCACTCCCACGCAGGGATCTATAGGATGCAAGCGGATGGAAAAGGTTCAATTTATATGATTAATCAATAAATTAAAAAATAATAATAATAATAATAATAAAGGTTCCATTTTTATTAAACTTAATATTAATGTAGATATTATGCACTAAATATTCCCTACGCGATTGAATCAGAAGTGAAGAGATCCGTACTAAAACCAAGGTGACCGACATAGTCCGAAGAATTGCCAAACTTAAGCGCAGTAAGCAGGGCAGATTGCTCGCAGAAAAGATGGCCGATGGGGCCGGAAGACGTAGCTTTGGAAGGCCTCCCACAAGACCGATGACCTGGTGAAGGCCGCAGGAACTGCTGGATGCGAGAAGCACAAAACCGGTCGAAATAGTGACGTTTGGGGGAGGCCTATGTCCAGCAGTGGACGTGTTTCGGCTAAAATGATGATGATGATGCACTAAAACCTTCCGGACAAAATTCTGTTATAATGTGTAGGTAATAATTATGATATATGTAGTTTACACGAACAACGCGGTCACGCAGAGATACACATAAAGCGACTTTAATTTAGAGTATGCATATAGGATAAGTTTTTATCCAGTGCGCAAACTGTAACCATGAATTCGGCATACTCAAAACTCAAACTCAAAGTCAAAGCATTTATTTCAATTAAACCATTTACAGGCACTTTTGAATTGTCAAAAAGTCGATCAGTTGGAAAGTTGATGCTAGTTGCCCATTCCAAAACGTAGATCTCTATGGAGAAGAACTGGCAAGAAACTCCACGGACACTCTTTTAAAATCAATTTGAATATTACACAATCTTGGGAACATTATTCTTGTTGCTTCTGTATGTGAGAACAATGTAAAAAAATAATTATAAACAATTCTAAATACAAGATAAAATTAAGCCCTGGAAGTTATAAGTTATAGTTATAACCGATGAAAAAATTTTCGTCGGTAATACAAAAAAATCTGTTGTTCCATACAATTTGACCGCGTAGGTATTACACTTTTCTATGAAACAGCTGATTTTTTGCTGACGATATGCTAAATTTAGGGTTACAGTTTGCGCACTGGATAAAAAACTTATCCTGTATAGATGGAAGTCAGTCAGTTGCAGGTTATTTAGAAGCATATTGTCTCCATTCAAATCATGTATGATGATCATATTGCAACCGCAACATACCGGAATTAAATCGAGGAAATGGGACGGGAGGGTTCAGTATAATGCATAAACATTCAGCCACATTTTGTTAAAATAAAAATGAATACATAAGAGAGGTAGTCTGTAAGTAGCACTGGTGACACACCAGAAAATACATGACAACAGAAAACTTGATAGTAAAAATCGGTTGTCATGGTATGGGCATGTGGTGCGGAACTGCGGAGGAATAAGGAAAATGCTATGAGGAAAGTTTATAGTGTGAATGTGGAATAAGTTAATGGCTATACGAGTAGGGGAAGACCCATGAAACAATAATAACAAGGGGGTAAATACTGATATGCCGATTATTATAGAAGTATGGAAGAAAATACATGATTCAAAAACATGGAATATTAACAGGAGAATGTTGATTTTCGTAAAACCATAGATAGTGCCAGTGCGAATCTTGGGAACACAAATAGTTATTAAGTCTTCAACGTCAGTTCGTCAGTCACCAAAGTTATTCAAAAGCTGTTTAATGAAACAGGTTGTTCAGGTATTTGTTTGTTATATTTTTAGATCTTTAGGCTGTATTAACGTCGAGCGAAACGATCGAAAGGCGGAGACTGACTTGCAACGTTTGTTTGTAACGTATCGGGGTTTTGTAACGCGTTGCAGTAGTCAGTGTAGCGAGCCGAGCATGACCATTGCGAGCACATGTTTACAAACAAGTCAGTGCAGGTTGACGCGTCATCGCAAGCATAAGGTATCTTTACTCTCATTTGCAAAATAACATTTATCTACTTTTTCAAAGTAAATGCACACACACGTCTACGCCCGCCATTCTGAATAAAAATGGAGCACGCTTGAGTCACGTGCTCAAACCGAACGTCCGCTATGTTTAGTGTATCGCCGTTTTGTAACAAGGAATGGAGCGCACATGAGCCATGTGCTCGAAGCGAGCGTTCGCCGCGTCTTGTGTATAGCCGTTTTGTAACCAAACTTGCCTCGAATTATAGGTAAGTACTTTACAAACAATCGTTGCAAATCAGCCTCTACCTGTATAGAAGTCAACTAAGTGTTGCGTTAAGCACGAAATCCGTAATCTCGGTCGAAGTTACGGGCGTTTCCTACTCCGTATCACTAACAGAACTATGATTAGTTTGGGGCTCAAACTAAGAATGAATGATTACACAATTTTACGGTTGTCCGTACTCCCTACATGGTTTTACCCGTCCAAAAAAGTTGGTTAATCACTTTGAAGGTTCGAACTATTTTTGGAAGGGCCCGTATTTTCGTTGACAGAGTTAGAGAGTAGCCCCCCACAATGTGGAAGGCACGATTATACCCGAGCTGTACCTTGGTCCGACGACGGTCCGTACTACGGTCGTTCGTACGGAACGTCCGTATAGCACTAATACAGCCTTAGCTGGCAGGTAGGATATCTAAAAACATCGCATAGTGACTATTGTTGGCGACTACAAGAAGAACTGATTAATAATTAAGAGTTTGATTAAACAATAAAAACCATTTTCTTATAGGTAAAATAGATAGGTAATTCGTTGTTACATTCTTAAGCATAGGGATAGTTTTCATCTCCCATAGTTAATAATAAGTTTTATCAATACCTAATGTAGCTATAAACCAATCAATAAGAAACGTAGTTAGCACCCCACACATCCTCAAAAGGTAAATAAATATCTAAACTAATGGTATCACCCATAAAACAGGTTCTAACTCGACAAAAACACACAGGTAAAACATTAACAGGCACCTACACACACATACGCAACAAATGGTATCGCCCTCGAGCAAGCAAAAACTTGTCCGAACAGGTCTAAACCTGTCGAGAATTAGACTCATGCTTGACCAAAATATCCCGGCCTTTCTTATTGTTGATTGGTTTAGAAGCAATAAATATAAATAATTATCAGTGGGCCTACCCGCTACTTGTACCCTAGTAGAAAACTACTTAAGAAAAATTGAAATGTAAAACGAGTTAGTATTCCATAAGTGCGCGGCTTAATAAATGAAAAGTGTATGTAATAAGGTGTTTCAATAAGAATCCCCTACAAGAATTGGTCCTTCTGCAGCCGGATTGAAGAACTGAAGCCTGAGCCTGAAGATACACGAAGAATACAGAAGCTACTTGAAGATATATCGCTGTATGAAGATAAGCAGCGTTTTACAAGAAGCTTGCGTATTTTGGTAAGTTACGTGAAGATTAGTTCTACGAGCCGCGCCCTCTCGAAGCCCTACGTGTGCCGCCGAAGATTATTGCTGGGAATAAACGACTAGGAAGATCGCTTATTCTCGAAGCTAGGCCCTCCACGGAAGACCTGTTGGCGGGCACACGACCTGCTGAGTGAAGATTATAGCTGGGAGGGTCGACTACGAGCCACGCCGCGCCCTCTCGAAGCCCCCGTATCACTCGAAGCCCTACGTGTGCCGCCGAAGATTATTGCTGGGAATAAACGACTAGGAAGATCGCTTATTCTCGAAGCTAGGCCCTCCACGGAAGACCTGTTGGCGGGCACACGACCTGCTGAGTGAAGATTATAGCTGGGAGGGTCGACTACGAGCCACGCCGCGCCCTCTCGAAGCCCCCGTATCACTCGAAGCCCTACGTGTGCCGCCGAAGATTATTGCTGGGAATAAACGACTAGGAAGATCGCTTATTCTCGAAGCTAGGCCCTCCACGGAAGACCTGTTGGCGGGCACACGACCTGCTGAGTGAAGATTATAGCTGGGAGGGTCGACTACGAGCCACGCCGCGCCCTTTCGAAGCCCCCGTATCACTCGAAGCCCTACGTGTGCCGCCGAAGATTATTGCTGGGAATAAACGACTAGGAAGATCGCTTATTCTCGAAGCTAGGCCCTCCACGGAAGACCTGTTGTCGGGCACACGACCTGCCGAGTGAAGATTATAGCTGGGAGGGTCGACTACGAGCCACGCCGCGCCCTCTCGAAGCCCAGTGTCACTCGAAGCCCTGCTTGTTCCAGTGTTTTGTGAATGTGCATAGTGAGTACATAAGTGTTATGTTAACGTGCGTAATGAGTATATGTGTTATGTGAACGGTGTTTAGTGAGTACATAAGCATTACGTGAACGGTGTTTAGTGAGTGCATAAGCGTTACGTGAACGTTGTTTAGTGAATACATAAAGGACACGGAACTAAAGTTTTAATGTGTGTATGTACTGTATAAGTCGAAGTGTGTGTGTACGCCTTCGCTTCAACGCGTCCTCTGCTAAAGGACTAACATATAAACACCGGTAAGTTACTGAACAATATTGACAATAAGTGCTGTGAAAGTGAATAAATAATGATGACGCGAAGCCGTAAAGGAGATAGCACACGCTCGACCACGGAAGAAGAAACTACGGAAACGTCAGCTACCACCTCCGAAGAGGTGACAGACGGCAGCGCGCTTACCGAAGACACAACCGTGGTCGAGGAAGCCGATGCTACCTTGGTAGAAAATAAAAAGAAGGCAAAGCCGACTTCAAACAAAGCAAGCAATAAGAAGAAAGAAATAGAAGCCAGATTAGAATTAGAGAAATTACAATTGGAAGAAATCAAGATGAAAGCTAAGCTGGCGAACACCAAGTTGGAATTAACGCGTGTCTGCGAAGACGATACGGACTTGAGTGATAATGAAGAAGATACCGCGACCAAAGCCGCTGCTGAAAAGGCTACTGAAGCATGGGTGTCAAAGGCAAAGGAAGCGCCGCACACAGCAGAAACGACGCCACCCACGACGACCCCTGCCAGTCAGCTGGCCGAAGCAATATTGGAAGCAGTCAAATCAGCAACAGACAGCAAGGCAACAGCGGTTATGCAACGCGCGCCGAAGTATGTCAGCGAGCTACACCAATTTGACGGCGACGCAAGAGATTGGATGGCCTTTAAAGCAACATACAAGGACTCGCAGGCTCTCTTCAGTGGAATCGAGAACATGGGAAGATTAAGAAGAGCAATAAAAGGGAAAGCCAAAGAAGCAGTGAAGTCCCTTCTCTATACACAAGTGGATCCAGAAGAGGTAATAACTGCATTAGAACGCCGATTCGGAAGACCCACTTATCTGATAAGAAGCGAGATAGAAAACATAGAGAAGCTGACCCCCATGTCTGAAGACGCAAGAGAGTTGGTGAGATACGCTGGAGCAGTGGCCAATACAGTCAGCGTTGTGAAACAAATGAAGAAGCAAAGTTATCTGCACTCAAGTGATATAGCGAATCGTATAATTGAGAAGATGTGCATCCTGGTGCGATTCAGGTGGTACGATTACAGAGCATCCAAAGAAGAAGATGATGAACCAATCCTCATCAGCCTTATGAACTTCTTCAACCAAATGGTGGATCAGTTCGAAATGCACGAGTTCATGGGTACCAAGGTGAAGAAGGAAGGATTAAGAAACCGCATGCGACCTCCCGGTTCCCGCGGCGTGAACGCCACTCGAGTCGCACGGCACAATGAAGAAGAACATTCATCGAACGAGGAAGATTCGGATGAAGAAGAAGAAGATGAACCACAAACAGCGACAGTCTGTTCATGCAAGGACGACACCAAGAAACCGGAAAAGATCGCCTGTCCTGAATGTGCTGGGGAACACGCACTGTTGAAATGCAATAAGTTCATCAACGCTTCCATAGAAGAAAGATGGGAACAAGCCAAGCGAGCTTTCATATGTTTCAAATGCCTATTGGGACGACATAGAAGATTCAACTGCAAAGCAAAGCCGTGTGGAAAATGCAAGAGAAGTCACCATGTGATGTTACATTCAGAAGAAAGGACGAAGCCAGCCACGCAAGATACCCAAGCTGTAGCATCGACAGTGAATGCAACGCGGACGATATCAAGAGCCTACTTGAAAATCGTGCCAGTAGAACTATGGGGACCAGATGCCAAAGCCGAAGTCTACGCCCTCATGGACGAAGGATCAACAGTGACCCTGATAGAAGAAGACATCGTGAACATGATCGGAGCCCAGGGCCCTGAAGAAGAATTAAGAATCGAGGGCGTGGGAGGTCATCGAATGAGCCAGAAGTCAAAGAAGGTCGATATCAAGATCAGAGGAAGATTCGAGCGCAGCATGGAGAAAATGTCAGGATACACCGTTAAGGCCTTGCACTTGTCCCCCCAAGAAGTCAGCGATAAGGATCTGGAAGACTGCCCACATCTGGAAAAGATAGCAGAGCAACTGAAATATCCAAACGCTCGTCCTACTGTACTCATCGGACAGGACAATTGGCATCTGATCGTGTCTCAAGAAGTAAAAGTTGGCGACCGAAGCAAGCCCGTAGCCTCCAGAACCCAGTTGGGTTGGGTCTTGCACGGAACCAAGTCAAGAAATAATACTGCAGTACGAATAGTGAATCATCTTGTGACATTGCCTGAAGGAAAAGATGATTGCCTCGAGAAGATGATTAGAAACCACTTCGACATCGAAGCCCTAGGAATCGCCGCGAGGAGACCCTCCAGCGACATCGACCAACGGGCTCTTGACCTGCTGCATTCCACGACGAAAAGATTACCTGATGGAAGATTCAGTGCAGGTTTGATCTGGAAGACGGACGAAGAAAGCCTGCCGGAAAGCAAAACAGCTGCAGCGCGACGACTAAGGGGAATGGAGAAAAAGTTCTTAAAGGACAAAGAATTTGAACGAAAATATGAAGAGCAGGTCAAAAACCTGATCAACAGTAAATACGCCGAGGAAGTAACAGATGAACCCGCCTCCTCAAGATCATGGTACCTGCCGCATTTCGCCGTTGTCCACCCCCAGAAGAAGAAGATGAGACTGGTCTTCGACGCCGCCGCTAAATCAAATGGAAAATCGCTGAACGACGCATTGTTAGCAGGACCCGACTTGCTACAATCACTGTTCGGTGTCCTGCTCCGATTCCGGCAAGAAGCAGTAGCCGTCGTCGCAGACATCAAAGAGATGTTCCTGAGAATAAAAATCAATGAAGAAGATAGAGACAGCCTTCGATTTCTTTGGAAAAATAAGGAATACAGAATGACATCATTAATATTCGGAGCCGCCTGCTCGCCGTGTACCGCTATATATGTAAAGAACAGAAATGCAGAAGATTTCACCAATTGCTGTCCAGAAGCCGTCAGAGCGATAAACCGAAACCATTACATGGACGATTACATCGCAAGCTATCCCGACGCAGCGACAGCTACCAAAGTGTCAAGAGATGTGAATGAGATCCACAAGAAAGGGGGATTCCTCTTGAGAGGCTGGGCGAGCAACGACCCTTCGACGGTTGAAGAGTTCACCGACGCAGACACCAAGACAAACTCCATCGTGCTAGGAGAACCTAAGGATCAAGTCGAGAAAACCTTGGGACTCAATTGGAACGTCCAAGAAGACAGTCTTCATTTCACTCTGAGTCTACGGAACACCCCCGACGAAGCCAAGGAAGGAAAACGCGCACCGACGAAGAGAGAAGCGACAAGCGCAGTGATGTCGGTCTTCGACCCATTAGGATTAGCGTCACCCATAACCGTACAGGGAAAAGTGATGCTTCAAAACTTGTGGAGGTCCGGCCTAGAATGGGACGAGATATTACCTCCACCAAGAGAACAGGAATGGAGAAAGTGGCTTGAAGATTTAAGAAAACTTGAAGACCTTCGAATTCCTCGCTGTTTCACATACGACGCGACCGAGGGGGAGCTGCACACATTCTGCGATGCAAGTGAGAAGGCATACGCTTGCGCGGTGTACTGGCGCTCTCAACATCCGGACAATCGCGTGGAAGTAAAGCTGCTAACGGCGAAAGCTAGAGTGTCACCTCTCAAGCCAACTTCAATACCTCGACTCGAACTACAAGCGTGTCTACTGGGAAGCCGCTTGGCCAATAGTACAAGCCAAGAAATGGATTTAACGACGACCCGAAGATACTTCTGGACCGACTCCAGAACAGCGCTGACATGGATCAAATCAGACCCTAGGCGTTTCAAGCCCTTCGTCGCGCACCGTCTCGCCGAGATAGAAGAGCTGACGAAGCATAAAGAATGGCGCTGGGTTCCGACGAAACACAACGTAGCCGACGACGCTACCAGAGAAACCCCGTCTAAATTCGATGTATCACATCGATGGTTTAATGGCCCAGCCTTCTTGCGTGAAGATCCCAGAAATTGGCCTACAGAAGAGAAAAAAGTCTCTATCACCGATACGGGCGAGGAAAAGCCTAACGCCATCACGTTAAGCGTCAGGAAAGTCATACCTGTCATCGTGCCCGATCCAGAGAGATTTTCCAGTTGGATACGCCTGCTTCACGCAACAGCAAGGTACCTACAAGCCATAGACGTTTTCAAGCGAAAAATAAAGAAAAAGGTGAACATCACAAAACTCATCACCAGAAGAACCCAAGACCCAGCCTGGAAAAAGATACAAAAACAGAAGATCCAACCGTCGGAAAAGAGACCAAGCAGAAAAGAAGCGGCCTTTCTACCAAAATCTGCACTCTACATAGAAAAGGCGGAACAACTGCTGATAAAAAGAGTGCAAGAAGACAGCTTCCCAGACGAACTAGCCGCCCTGCGTAAGAAAGAAGACCTTAATTCGACATCCAACCTGAAGAACTTCACGATCAAATTAGAAGACGGGCTCATCAGACTATCCACCCGCATCGGAGCCGCCAAATACTTGATAGCTTCATACAAGAATCCGATCCTGATGGACAAACGTCACCGAATAACCCAGCTGCTAGTGAAATACCTCCATGAAGCTTTCAATCACGGGAACCACAACACCGTGATGAATGAGGTCCGGCAGAAATATTGGATACCATCGCTTCGAAACATGGTAAAAAAGGTAGCACGAGACTGCGGATGGTGTAGAATTCGGAAGAAGACTCCACAGATCACACCTCAAGGAGATCTGCCACCTGAACGTCTAACAAAGGCCAGCCCTCCCTTCACCTGCCTAGGAGTAGACTATTTCGGACCTATGTTTGTTACCATTGGAAGACGTACAGAGAAACGTTGGGGAGCTTTGTTCACGTGCCTCACCACAAGAGCGATTCATCTAGAATTGGCTAACTCCCTATCAACCGACTCCATGATCCTCGCGCTACGAAGAATGATCGCCAGAAGAGGAACACCGAAAATTATCCTGAGCGACAACGGAACCAACTTCATCGGTGCCAACAGAGAAATCACTGCAGCCATCGAGACTCTGGGAAAAGAAGTAAACAAAATGGGCATCGTTTGGAAGTTCATCCCTCCTGGAGCCCCCCACATGGGCGGAGCCTGGGAAAGAATGGTGCGATCCGTAAAAGTCGCTCTCTCAGCAACACTACACGAGCGGCAACCTAAAGAAGAAATACTCCACACATTGCTTCTGGAGGCCGAGCACATCGTGAACTCGAGACCCCTCTTCTCCGTCAGCACCGACCCAGAAGAAGAAGAAGCCTTGACCCCGAACCATTTCCTCATCGGGCGCTCATGCGGAGCTACCCTCTTTGGCTCCTTCGACGACACAGAACTCATCGGTTCTCCCAACTGGAAGACATCCCAACGCTTGACCGATCATTTCTGGTCAAGGTGGTTGAGAGAGTACCTACCAACTCTCTCGCCACGCTACAACCAAGGTCCTCACTATCAGGACCCTACATTGGGCGACATAGTCCTGATCGTCGACCACACCCTGCCACGGTACTCGTGGCCACGCGGCGAGATAGTCGCCACTCATCCCGGACCAGACGGAAGAACCAGGATCGTAGACGTGCGAACTGCAGCGGGTGTCCTGCGGCGGCCAGCATCGCGCCTAGTCCTGATCGTACCAGCAACGTCGCCCCAACGAGATGGAGTGCAACGCACTGAGGGGGAGACTGTTGGCGACTACAAGAAGAACTGATTAATAATTAAGAGTTTGATTAAACAATAAAAACCATTTTCTTATAGGTAAAATAGATAGGTAATTCGTTGTTACATTCTTAAGCATAGGGATAGTTTTCATCTCCCATAGTTAATAATAAGTTTTATCAATACCTAATGTAGCTATAAACCAATCAATAAGAAACGTAGTTAGCACCCCACACATCCTCAAAAGGTAAATAAATATCTAAACTAATGGTATCACCCATAAAACAGGTTCTAACTCGACAAAAACACACAGGTAAAACATTAACAGGCACCTACACACACATACGCAACAAATGGTATCGCCCTCGAGCAAGCAAAAACTTGTCCGAACAGGTCTAAACCTGTCGAGAATTAGACTCATGCTTGACCAAAATATCCCGGCCTTTCTTATTGTTGATTGGTTTAGAAGCAATAAATATAAATAATTATCAGTGGGCCTACCCGCTACTTGTACCCTAGTAGAAAACTACTTAAGAAAAATTGAAATGTAAAACGAGTTAGTATTCCATAAGTGCGCGGCTTAATAAATGAAAAGTGTATGTAATAAGGTGTTTCAATAAGAATCCCCTACAACTATCATCATTTGAACTTTGCGAAAAAACTGGAACCATAAAAAAACTGGTTTGAGAATTTATTTTTGCATCTACCAGATGAAAACAGAGATTTTTTACGATGATCTTTTTTAGATGTCGAACTTTAAAGATTATTGAAGATAATAAATTGAATAACACCGAGATTCAAAAGTAAAATCATAAATACAAACAATTTATGGATTTTAGTTGTCCGAAATAAAATTATTTGATTTGATTTGATAAATACTTAATTTGAATTGCGCTCCTCCACCGAGAGCTTTATGTTAATGTTGCCCATAATCTAGTGTTACTTCTACCTATTTAATTATATGTAATAACGATGGGGAGTTTGTATAATCCTATTGAATGTCTTTTTCACGATATAATTATTCAATGGGATTATGTAAACTTAGGGTTGGATTGACGCGATTTCAACTATTATTATTCTGTCAATTCCTCAAGTTGTCTGTCAAGTTCGTCGTTACGTTTCCGAATCATATTTTAATCAATATACCTACATCTTGACATTGACCTGCAAATTGCAAACTCACGCAACAAAAATTTGAATTTCGCGGGCTAATTACGTCACTACAGGCCGGTCACATTAATGTTAAGTATCTCTGATTTTTCGTACTGCCGAAATCAAAGTGATATTTATTCATGTTTCAATAAGGTTGCTGTTGGGTTGCTGTTGCCCCTGCAGTCAGAGGTAAAATTACTGTCAACGGACTGTATGTAGTTGTTGTTTTCACAAGAAAAGTAAATATCTTAGGAATTTTTATAGGGACGGAAAACAATTGAAAAAGAAAAGAATAAACAAAGAATTTCAAAACAACGCGATTCATTTGTTTTCTGAATGACATTTGCTTGCACATTCGTACCTACGTTGCGCTAAACTACGTACTCGAAAGAGTGGGTCTTAAAATGAATATGGACTAAACGAAGGTCAAATGGTTAGATAGCATTTGACATGACCTTCGTTTGGTAACACTCACCCTCATAAAGATCAGAGACTGCACTCGAAGTAGTGGACGATTATATTTACCTAGGACAAACTGTCCAGTTAGGTAGGTCCAACTTCGAGAAAGAGTTCAATCATCGAATCCGACTCGGCTGGGCAGCGGGAAGCTACGCAATATCTTCTCGTCGCAAATTCCGCAGTGTTGTGCGTGTTTCCAGTGATGACATTTGGCAAAGAAAACGTCGTCGCTCACAATGGACTAGTCGTGTGTAGTTCGACGATAACGATGCACGAATAAGAACCGTTTCTTAGCACTGTACTAAAAGAAACGTTTCCGAATGCTGACTTGTAATCTATTAGTTCTAACAGCGCCTCGTACATTCACAAAGAGCCCTAGCGTATGACCGAGCGAGAATGACAGCGACTGATTTTACTGATAAGTTAAATTTTTAAGTTGTGATCTTTATAAGTATTGCTGAGAGCGAAGATCGAATAGAGCTAATAGAACTAATAGAAAGAACTAGTTCACTGACCGAAATGAACTAGTACGGAGCGATCTTAAAAATGAACGAGCAGGCACAAGACTACAATGGACCTCATCAGAAGGTTATCTGTCTCTCTCTCGGTCTCTTTCTATTATAAATATGAGCGCATATGAGTGTTTGTACGAGTCTCGTTTATGGAACTTCGTTCCTGACGGGGATCAACCGTATACAAACTGACACTGACCTGAAAATTGCAAACAACGTATCCTCCTTTGAAAGTCTCATGGCCGAGACTTACTTGCAACGTTTGTTTGTAAAGTACCATTCGAACTTGGTTACAAAACGTCGATACACAATACTCGGCGAACGCTCGCTTCGAACACATGTCTCAAGCGCGCTCCATTTGTTGTTACAAAACGGCGATTCACTAAACGGCGAACGGTTGCAAGCATGCTCCATTTTGATTCAGAATGGCGGACGTAGAGGTTGTTTGTGCATTTACTATGGAAAAGTATATTTTTACTTTAGAAAAGAGAGTAAAACGAGATACGTTGTGCTTGCGACGTCGCGTCAACCTGCAATGAGTTGGTAAACATGCGCTCGCAATGTTCGCATCGAGCGGTTTGGCTCGGTGCACTGACTACTGTAACATTACAAACAAACGTTGCAAGTCAATCTCCGCCTTTGATTAATTATTGCGGTAAAAAGCGCTCGTTTGTATCGAACCTTCATAGAAATGTTCTTTCTTAGTCTCACACTGACTGTGCACAATAAAATGACGCATTTGTTTTATTTACTAACGTCAGTTCTATAATAGATTCCGATGCGTCCACTATTACATCATTATTATTTATATTCAGTTATTTACTTAGCCGTCTGTAGTAGTCTGGGGTTCAATGGAACATCCCACGGTGCGAGCTACAGGGAGCGAATAAACAAACTCGGGTTTCATAAATATGTAGTAATGAAAGATTTTAACCAGACGCTAGGTAAGCAGGATCGGTATTCTTAATAGTTTTCTATTGAAAATGATGGGAACGAATGTATGAACGCTGTTTGTCAGAATGGCAGGGTTAGAAGCCGCGACAGTATATCTAATCCTCCTCCTTAAGTGGCAGTGCGTAGGGCACATTGCTCGCAGAACAGATGGCCGATGGGGCCGAAAGGTCCTCCAACGGTACCGCGTACTAGAAGATGTAGCTTTGGAAGGCGTCCCACAAGATGGACCGATGGCCTGGAGAAGGCCGTACGAATCCGCTGGATGCGAGAACCATAGAATCGGTCCAAGTGTCGTTGCTTGCGGGAGACCTACGTTGAAATGGTCGCTGAATGGTTCGGATGATTGGTCCCGAAAGTTTAGTCGCTAGTAATGTTTTCAATCCTGTGTTACAGGGGGAAAGATGAAAACAACACTATTGTCATCCCACCAAAAACATTTCATATTATATAGGCGCCCATTTCATATAAAAAGTTATCAGATCTAATGTAGAGGCAAGCCCTATGACTACAAGGCCTAACTCTACAAACCTTACATCATGGTCAAAATGTACGGCATGGCCGTTCGGCGGCCGTCGCACAGACACTGCTATGGGCTTGTGGTAAGGAATTAAGTCACTGCAGGTCACTAATGTTGTGACATGCAATAGTTTAATGGAACGGCCAAGCCATACATTTTGACCAAGATGATGACCAAAAGCCTCCCGAAACGATTGATCAATTGCCATCAATTGTAATTGTAGTACCTCATACTATTTTTTTTTTGGTGGAAAATCATCAAATAACTTATCCCGCTCTGGGTGGAGCAGGAGGGCGTGTCAGACTTTTACTGACTAAATCCCACCCGTGTTCCCTCAGTTGTCTGTGTGCTAGGGGCCGCGATATCTCTTTCGAACAACCCGCACCCCTGGCAGGCATCGGCCCTAGCGGACCCCATCAGTTGGTGCTGAGATCTCTTTGAGGCGCGCGTGGAACACAACGCGCCGCCGATCCGGGCTTGGTCCTTACCGGACAGCGAGCTACCCGTACCTAATACTGTTAATCGCTATAATTGCACGTGGTAGACGATCAATTTGCTAATCAATGTGTATCAGTAACGTAAAAATTTACAATAAATTGAGAGTGAACGTTTCAGCAGGCCTTGAGGATTGTAGAGTAGTTAGGTAGAGGATTGTAGATTGTAGAGTAGTTGTGGCCAGTTATGGCCACAAAAAATAAACTCCGACCTGCCACTTCTTATCTATACACAGTAATACATACATAAACATAAGTACATACTAATAAATAAAATTGAAGTGTCTGTTTGTTATGTCAAAATAACATATATTTACTATATGCACATGAAAGTATTTAAGGTATATTTAACAAAAAACATTTTTTTTATCCGACTGCGCCAGAAGGAGGATTATTTTACTTTTTGTTTGTCTGTCTGTCCTAGTTAATCTTCAAAACGGCTAGACCGATTTTGAAAGGACTTTTACGGGCAGGTAGCTGATGTTATAAGGACTAGCATAGGTTACTTTTGTCCCGTCAGCACGTTCCCGTGGGATAACTCCCGACATCCACACGGGAGAAGCCGCGGGCATAGCTAGTTTTCAAATAATTTTGGTCAATTAATTACGAAAAAGATAAGAAAAAACCGTATCAATATTGGCACATTTAAATTAATAACGTCGCGGTCAAAGTTTTATGTTTTATTTTATTTTATTTTTAATTTTTTTATCTTGCAATCAGTTTTTAAAAACTATGAGCAGATGAATTGTAGGAATGTCTGGCAGGGACAGGCGCGGTCCGAGGGGTTTCCTAGGGGTCTTGACCACCCCCCCCAAAAGCCGTAAACGTACAGCTTAAAATAGTATTTTTTTGAAAATATAATACACGTTCTTATTAATATGTAGGTAAGTCTTTGTCTCTGGCCCCCCCAAAGTCTTTGGCTGCGACCGCGGCTGGGCAGGGAAGAGATATTCCTCATCCTCAGCAGCTCTCATATGAATAACGCAGCTCTCTACAAGATATCCAATTGTAGGTTGTTGCGTCTTTTAAGTCTGCTGAGCTGACACAAGCTGCTATTGTGAGTTGAGCGGCCAATTTTTTTTTTTTTTTTTTTTTCCAGTCTGGATTTATACTTCTGCGAGCATGACTATTATATAAATCATTATTTGCCTACCCGTTGTTTTTTATCTTTTTATGAGCTAGAATACAATCAAGTCTGTTATTTGCGCTGTGTTAATATTATCTTCATGTTTATTTTGCGAAGGTACTAAAAGAAATACCTACATATAATCTGTAGTGAATGTAGTGATCGACCGAGCTTTGTTTTCGTTTACGGCCAAAAATCTGCTAAAGTTTCGGTCTAGCCGAAAATCAGAAATTTGTGAAATGTTTTTTTTTTGAGGGTGGGAAATCATTAAATAACTTCTCCCGCTGTGGGTGGAGCGGGAGGATGTGTCAGACTTTTACTAACTAAAACCCACCCGTGTTCCTTCAGTTGCCTGTGTGCGAGGAGCCGCATTATCTCTTTCGAACAACTCGCACCCCTGGTAGACATCGGCCCTTGTGGACCTCACCAGTTGGTGCTGGACATTTCTTTGAGGCGCACGCGTGGAACACAGCGCGCCGTCAACCCGGGCTTGGTCCTTATCGGACAGCGAGCTATCCATACTCGCTATCCGGAAGTCCGCGCCTACGGTGGCCGGGAATCAGCTTGGCATTCGCGACGCCCAGGGCGTCTCCTGCGGCGACTAGAGCCGGGCGCATATACTGCCTCTCCCTCACGTGCGTTGCCTCCCTCTTCACGAGCATTACTGCTTCGCACTCTTCGCAGAAGGAGGTGACGGCTACCCATGCACTCGCTCCGTACCATCGCCGCCACCGATCGCCTCCACAAGGACACGGCGGTGTTCCACCCAAGCCGGGCAGACCTACACCGTATGCTCCACCTTGTCCTCCAGGCGATCTACGCAGTGGAAACACCCGAGCGTTTCCTCCCGCCAAGTTTGTGAAATGTCGCTCGTCATTCGGCCTACTTCGGGGTGAAGTGTAGATACGGACGTAATTTTGTTTTGAAGTTATAAGGCGAGGTTATGTCGTATTTTCCTTCACGCATACACAAGCATACAGCAGATTTTTTTATTTATTTATTTAACCATTTATGTACACACATATATAAACAGACAAGAAGATTAGAACAAAAAATAGGTACAGAGGTGATGCTTATTTCTAAAGAAATCTCTTCCAGCATACGTGCGATAGGAGAGAAGATAAAGAAATGTAGACAGCGTGTGAAAGGGTAAAAGAGAAAATAAACTACATTAATTTATGAACAAAAACAATAATACACTAAACAAATTAAACAACTAACATGGGATAGCAGATTTCGTGTGTGATTGACGTGGTTACGAGTAAAGAATCGTTAAGTGGTCATAGTGATGGGTTTCTATTGCTAACGGTCAACATTTTATGGAATGGACGGCTTCGGCTTGTGGTCGCAAGAGCTACCGCGGAGCATGAGGTCCTGAGTTCGATTCCCAGGTCCAGTAAAGTGTTAATCATGGGTCATCCTATCAGGAATTTCTTAGTAGCAACCTGAATTAGTGCCCGGTGGATGGCAACAGGCTCGCCCCCTATAACATGGGACATTAACATATTCTGGCGAAATGTAGATGTACTATTAGGGGTCTCCTTTGTTTCATCAAAAAAAAATTGACAAATTATCACATAAGTAGAAAATAAACTCTTCACAAATAATTGTTACGCAAACCTAATGTTTGGCAAGTGAACGTTTAAACATTAACTTGCTTACCAAACAGTACTTTTACCAATTTTAATTTAGCCAAATATTTTAGTTGGTAAGTATGACATATTTTACGCAAAGTAAAATAAGCCAAATATAATGTTACGACAGTTTTCAATTTACCATTTCTATTCAGTCAACGACGACGTATTATTTACAAGGGTGTTTTTCCACTTGGGACAAATTCTAAACAGGTAATATGAATACTTATTATGATTATGGTAGTAGCTTCTGGTTTTACTACATTGAAAAATTTGTTTCTGGCACTCGCCGGCTACGGTAGGGTACGGTACGGTACAGGTACAGTTCGGCGGTGGTCATAGTTTTAACCTTACTTAACCTACAGTTTTGATAGCAGTTTGTTTTTCGTTCGTCGCTCGTAACCATTGACCATTGACATTGAGATTATTATACTATCGGGTGAACCGTCACAAAAAAAGAACGTATAAGGATCGAACTCTGCAACACAAGTCTGAATGTCCATTGCAAAAAATTTAAAATTCCAAGTTACAAATACAGAACAAATACAGTTACAAATATTTCGTATCAAGTAAATAATAAGAGTGCATTTTAAATTATGTATTTCCCAAAAAATCTTGTTTTTGTCTTTAAATTTTTTTCATAACAAATCATTTGACTAAATGTGTATTGTCTAAAGATTATTTGCTGTAATTAATCATTTGATTAAAAACCAAATGCCTTAATGGCAAGTATGCTTAGATATTCTGCCGAGTAAAAATTTGACCAAATGAAAATGTGCATACTAAAATCATTCCAAATATTGCATTGGTATAAAAAAGGGTTACTAAAATTTGTTTAGATAATGAAATTTGTCAAAATTATTTTGGCAAACCGGCAGGATCCCTTACTATTAGATATGCCTCTGCCTAGCCCTTCGGCGATTACAGGTGTGATGTTAAGTAAGACTAGATAACAGACTTTTGGGCTTCTGACGATCCGTAACATCTGTCAAGGATCTACATCTGACAGCCGGGCCTTCTTTCTTCTACACTTAGTGGTGGCTTTTATTTTTCAATTTTAAATGGGACCAACTCTGAAGTACACCTTGATATTTTAGTCGTCTTACAACGGCAGCCCACTTCATGTACCCAATGACTGCTATCTACTACCAATCATTAGAAAAAAAATTTTTTTTGAACATTGGCATAATCAAAAACATGAAAATATCACTAAGATGCATGATGTAGTTTGAAACACCCTGTTACGGAGATGGAATTAATGATAGAATGTAATGGTAGGTAGACAGATACCTTCTACCGTTTGAGACGTAAACATTATTAACAGGGAGGGTGTTTCATAATTCTAAAGCATTCATTATTTTTCTTTGTATCTATTATCTTAATTAATGGTAACATTGTTTTAATAGCGCCTAGAGGTATGTTATGACGGATACATTGAATGGACCATCTTTGTAAGACGACTAAAATGTCACGGTGTATACCCTTTCCAATAAAAAAGAAGTTCAAAATCGGACTACTCAGTAAAAAGTTAAGTGTGGATTAAAAACCTCCTGTTTTTTTTCATCGGTTAAAAAGTTAGAACGTAGGTAATATACTAGAACACTCGACAGTACAAACAAAGCTCGTCCATGACCTAGCCGACTGTTGCCTACTTAAATAAACCAGTAGTTGGGTGAGTAAACCTCACTACTGGAAATCAATTATCTGAGGTTCCCGTGACCTACCCCTTGTATCTACCTAGTTTGTGTTGTATTAGTTCAGGGTCGTTCTTTTAAGGTCTTTCACCAAGTTACCCCGTGAAATTACCCCGGAGCGTTCACCCTAAAACAAAATGAAAACATTCTTTGAGAAAATAAGTAATGGTTTTTGGAAATTCGTAAAAAAAAAATCGTATCTCTATTCTTCCACAAAAACTTATAAAACAGCTGCTCGATTACGGGCATTGATCTTAACCCATTGAAAGACGTTTGTTTTTTGTTGTTCGATACCTAAAACGTGGATGAAGTATTGCCAGGTAATTTAATTTGACCCTGTATACACTTTTGATTTCAGCTTCGATTCTGGGATCGCAGCGAACTTTCTGCTAGCAAGCACTAAAAATAAATTGGTAAAAACCGGGCCTTAGTTAAATAATATTTTAAAAAATAATCATAATCTAGCTTAGCCTTTTAAAAACTATGTTGGGGTCAGCCGGATGCAGCTGAATAGGTTGGTACCAGTACATGGAGCGACCGCCTATCTGACCTTCACAACCCAGTCACTGGGTATTAAGATACCCCTTAACTGGTTGTCAGAATTTCGGGTTTCTAACGACTCGTACCGACTGTCAAAGATCACAATCATGAATTATTATGAAAAGCGCGTGTGAATCAAGCCTAACTGATTTTTTATTCATAACAAAACAAACACTTTGTGGTCAGTTTGTATGTACATTCATGGTTCCATATTATTAATTATTAAATAATCGATTAAACTTGAGTCATATTTATAATACAGTCCACAGAGCTATTAGTATTAATTCTTATTAATAAGTAATTAGCTACTCGCAGTGTTAGCTACCCAGACTTATTGTCATTTGTTTTGCACTTATGTGACTGTTGTCATTGCGTACCTATTATCCTTATTTACCTACTGTATTAAGTAATAATTCGTTACCTAACTTTAAGAAGAATTATTAATCTTCCTGTTTAAAATTTATTCATATTTATTAACTAAAGCTTGATTGATATTATAATTATCTAAATAAGAAATGCTTTATAATTGATTGATCAAATCTATTGGTATTAAAATTACATAAGTAATGCATTATAATCGATTTATCAAATCTATTGATATTATAGTCACATAACAAATACATTATAATTGATTTATCAAATGTACGTCTCGCTGTTGCTTTATACAGGGTACATTTTTAACCAGTACGCAAACTGTAACCATGAATTTAGCATATCATTCTAGACCCCCTTGCGTATCAATTTTTCGTCGGTTATAAAAAAAAATCCGCTGTTTCATAGAAAAGTGCAATACATTCGCAGTCATAATGTAAGGAACAGCGGATTTTTAGGGTTCCGTAGCCAAATGGCAAAAAACGGAACCCTTATGGATTCATGATGTCTGTCTGTCTGTCCGTCCGTATGTCACAGCCACTTTTTTCCGAAACTGTAAGAACTATGCTATTGAAACTTGGTAAGTAGATGTACTCTGTAAACCGCATTAAGATTTTCACACAAAAATAGAAAAAAAAAACAATAAATTTTGGGGGTTCCCCATACTTAGAACTGAAACTCACATTTTTTTTGTTCATCAAACCCATACGTGTGGGGTATCTATTGATAGGTCTTCAAAAATGATATTGAGGTTTCTAATATCATTTTTTTCTTAACTGAATAGTTTGCGCGAGAGACACTTCCAAAGTGGTAAATTGTGTCCCCCCCCCCCCCCTGTAACTTCTAAAATAAGAGAATGATAAAACTAAAAAAATATATGATGTAAATTACCATGCAAAACATCCACCGAAAATTGGTTTGAACGAGATCTAGTCAGTAGTTTCTTTTTTAATACGTCATAAATCGTAAACCGCAATTTACCTATCATAAACATAAACCTTATGCATAAACCGTGAATCATTATTTTCTAATAATAAATCTGTAAAAGTAAAATTATCAAAACATCGATCAAAGTTACAACGAACTACAAGAACTTTTATATTATGTTACTTGCTGCTACGGAACCCTTCATGGGCGAGTCCGACTCGCACTTGGCCGCTTTTTTTTCTGTATAACCAAATTTCTGTGCGGGTCTAGAATGATACGGTGAATTCATGTTTACAGTTTGCGCACTGGTTAAAAATGTATCCTCTATATTCCAGGGTAGCTCACGAAATTCAAAGGACATGTTTTTTAATGGCTTAATTTTTTTTTAACATCCATCATGTGTGGTTTTTCTGATAGGGAAAATTATTCAGGATGGCCTTACAAAAACAAAAATAAATAAAAGCACCATCATTTAATTAATAAATATTTATCCAGATGTTTTGCTTATCGTATATATGTATTATTTTTGCACATTTTGCTATTTGCAGGTCAGTGTCAGGTTATAATTAAAATATGTAATAAGAAAAACACCTTTCTCAGAATAAATATTTATGCATTTAAACTCTTCCCCACACATAAACCTGGTGTATAGCAATACATAATTATGAAACTCTTAAACTAGGTGTTCAACTTAATAACAATTTAGACTTCTTGAGACAACCTTCACAATTTCGAAGCTCGGAGAGAACTAACTTAGCAAACTAGGCGAATACCCCAACATCATATTATTTTCATTTCGTTACGTTAAAAAACCAGTACTTTTTCGATATAATGTTAAATTAGATACTCTGTAAACGTCATTCATCACTGATAAAAAATCATTTAGGGAAAATAAGATACTTTCAATTTGATAAATATTATTTAAAATCACTACAAATCTTATTGATATTTGGAAATCATGACATATTTCAGGACCTCGGGGACCCGGACCGTTCGAAGGCGTTCGAGGCGACGTAGCCAACTCGCAGAGACCCTTGGACATTTTCAAATGATGAGGAGGCATCCGCTGACGATTATCCCTGTATGCACTATGCAAGTGCACCCAAGGACAAACCCCGGTTCGCGCAGGACTATTGCAGAACATGGGCACAAAACATATTGGGCTCAAGGTTTGTGTTGCTGTAGTGGTTTGGTAACCTACAACTATGGAAGCACTATTATTATTGTTTTAAATCTGTTACCTTATACTTATTACGTAAAAAAATATCTTGTTTGAAAATAAGACTACGAAAATAAGGTATCTTGAGTCTTGACACAATTCCGATTCCAATAGTTTACCATATTAATATAATGCTAATTGCGTGTCGTCACTTTATGAAAAATTATAGTTTAATTTCATTAGATAATCATCGTTTTCTAAATTCATAAAGGAAATAGAGAAATAAACTATAGTAAAATGTATTTTCCGAGTAATTTTCATCAATCATGAAGTGCATTGGCAAATTAAAATGTATTTAGCAACATTCAACACGGAATAAATAAATATGAAAACGTCATGCTTGCGTGCTTGTGATAAAAAATTGGTACTTTTGATAAAACATTGATAAACATTGTAAACTTGAATTTCATTGTCACAGTCGATCAATGGAGAGGGCTATGCTTGGAGTTTCCCTGCGTGATCGAATCAGGAATGAAGAGATCCGCAGGAGAACCAAGGTAACCGACATAGCCCGAAGAATTGCCAAACTTAAGTGGCTGTGGGCAGGGAACATTGCTCGCAGAACAGATGGCCGATGGAGCCGAAAAGTTCTGGAGTGGCGACCGCGTACTGGAAGACGTAGAGTTGGAAGGCCTTCCACAATGTGGACCGATGACCTTGTGAGGGCCGCAGGAGTACGCTAGATGCGGGAAGCAGAGAACCGGTCGAAGTGGAGGAGCTTGGGGGCCTATGTCCAGCAGTGGACGTTTTTCGCCTAAAATTATGATGAGTCAGTCAATCTACCTAGCTTTATCCCAACTATATTGGGGTCGGCTTCCAGTCTAACCGGATGCAGTTGAATACCAGTGTTTTACATGGAGCGACTGCCTATCTGATCTCCACAGCCCAGTTACTCGGTTGGTTACATTTAATTCAATGGAATTAAATGAACTTGGAGGGCTGTATTGATGATTTCCTGTAAATACAGGATACGTTTTTATCCAGTGCGCAAACTGTAACCAGGAATTCAGCATATCATTCTAGACCCCTAACGCAGAAATTTTACGTAGGTTTAAAAAAAAAATCAGCTGTTTCACAGAAAAGTGCAACACCTAGGCGGTCAAAATGTATCGAACAGCTGATATTTTTTTGTATTACTGACGAAAATTTCTGCACTAGGGGTCTAGAATGATACGCTGAATTCATGGTTACACTTTGCGCACTGGATAAAAACTTATCCTGTATAAACGTGTTGCTGCCGCGAATCATATTTTATACTACGTACAACCTAGCAATGACCAGCAAATTGCGAAGAACGTAAGAAAATGTGAATTTCGCTGGCTTTCGTTGACTACCATGAGCTTTCACCTTAAGTATCTACTACGTAGGAAGTATGGACTATGTAGGCATCTAGGTATAAAACTCAAAAGTAAAAAAAACTTTTTTAGGAACAAACTTTTATTTAAATGCGCTAAAATGAATAAAATAAAATATAAGTAAATACGAGTAATTGTTTATAGTAAAAAGTTTAAAGGACAAGTCCTTTATACTTTTTACTATAAACAATTACTCGTATTTACTTAGATATAGAATACTTAAATCTTGCGACAAGCTTTTATATCATATAAATTGTGATACTAAAAAGTTTAAAGCAAAACTTTAATTTTATTCTTTAAGCGCATTTAAATAAAAGCTTGTTTTAAAAAAAGCTTTTTTACTTCTAATTGATTTTTTACTTTTTAGTTATTTTTCGAGTTATTCTTAGCAAGCCCTTTCATTTGATACCCATATTGTAGGTGTGCATTAAAAATAATACTCCGCTATCTTAGGTGTTCCGCCATGTTGGATTTAGAATGACGTCACACAGCTAACCATGCATTGTTTTCCAAACTAAACGTGTATACAACATTTCAGCTCAATCGGTTAAAGATATCTGCTTCAAAATTGAATTGCAAGATTCCACCGAACATAGTTACATACATACATTGCAAGTTAATTAAAAAGCTTGTAAAAATGACATCATAAAGACTATGTTCAAACATTTTCAAATAGTCATGGATAATCCGAGACCAATGGTGGCCTAGTGGACGGCCGCTACTTTTTACGAGTTGTAGGTCGTAAGCTCAAACCCAGACATTCTTCCGGCTTTCATCATCAGGATCATTTCAGCCGAAACACGTCCACTGCTGGACATAGGCCTCATCCAGGCTCCTCCACTTCGACCGGTCTTGTGCTTCCCACATCCAGCGGATTCCCGCGCCCTTCACAAGGTCATCGGTCCACCTTGTGAGGCCTTCCCACTCTACGTCTTCCGGTCGCCACTCCAGAACCTTCCAGCCCCATCGGCCATCTGTTCTGCGAGGAATGTGTGCTCACTGCCACTGGTGCTTTACTTTGTGTAAATTATTTCATCACCACTGCCCTCAAAACGGTGAAGGAAAACATCGTGAGGAAACCGTCATGTCCTAGAACCAAAAATGTGTTTGTCCCAACAGTGGGAAAATTATATGCTGATTATGTTATGTACATTCCGCCTATAATGTTCCCACTGCTCGGTCATAGGTAGTGATGGGTCGTTGACGGTTTTTCCGTTAACGTAACGTCAACGTTGATTTACGTTCGTCAACTAGTTGATCAACTAGTTAAATTCGTCAACGAGTTAAATGCAACTAACGTCGACTTGCAACGTAAACCGTTCATTCATTGAACGGTTTTTATTCAACGCTGCGACGTTCAACGATTCATATATCGATATATTTTTCTTAAAATACAAATTTCAAAAATCAACTCTTGATTACGTTACTTAAAAGTTCAAATTCTACGACATGTGCGTCGCCGTCGCTCGGAATCTATGATGATATTTTCAACGTAAGTTTTTTGCTCAGTTCGTTAAGTACGTTTGCAAATTTAGTTTAGTTGACTATTAAACGAGTTATATTCATAAACGTCGTTGACAAATTCAACTAGTTGTATCATAAACAGTTACCATTAATTCGTTGACAGGAGACCAACGGTTGATTCAACTAGTTCGTTGATTCAACGCCCATCGCTTGTCAAAGGCCTCGTCTCTGTGAGTGGGCCTTAGCCCATTATCCACCACGCTGTCGCAGTGCGGTTTGCTGGTACACACGGCTACACATCAAGCTATACATTTCCAGTTTACACTGATCTCGCACTGTACGAACATCCTATATAATGCGAGATCAGCTTATACTGGAAATGTATAGCTCGATGTGTAGCCGGGTGTACTAGACGACCGTCGACGCAATCACCATCATCCTAGCCATTTCCCAAATACGATGTTGGGTCAGCTGCAACTGAGTAAGTATTATACATGGAGCGGCTCAGCGGCTGCCAATCTGACCTCCACAACCCGGTTACTGCTGATTACGTATCGCTTGGTAAGATTGGTTGTCCGGCTTTCGGGCTTCTGACGAGTACTGACGACCCGTAACCAGCGGCTTATGTGCTTTCCGATGCACGGAGTGGTCTTGGTATGTAAAGATGGTTACCCATCTATGGACGAACCACGGCAAGCATAGACCAACCGACCCATGCGGCTTATAGGCTGATATTACTTGCCACAAACCCGAGAATACAAGCGCGATAGTACACTAAAAATAAATCGATCTCCAATACCTAAGGAACAAACAACATTCAATTTGAAATAAAATTGCGCATAAAACGACCTCGAAATGTTATTCTCTCTTACGATCGCATGTCAATGACACTCTTAACATCGCAATGGTTTTAAAACCGATACCGAGGTCTGACATATTGCCTGCTGTCGTAATTAGGGATCGGTCGAATATTCCTTTTATGTTCGGCATTCGGCATATTCGGCAGTTTTACTGAACATTCGTATTCGGCCGATTATTCGGCAAAAATGCCAAACATTCTACCGAATCATAATGTATTAAAAAGTACATAAGCGTATTATGAAGTAGCCTTTAACTTTACCAAAAATGATTTTTGCTAACACAAGGGCAAAATGAATAACCAACTAAACTAGCTGATGCAATAATAGTCCGGGTCGTCCCGGGGTATCGGCGTCAGCGGGTGGAATCCGTGGAATGGACGTTCACTTCAACGCGATCGACAAGCACAAACGGTGGATTCTCGACGTTGAGCACGGAGGATTTGAGCTTTTCAGATGCACGATAAGACGCCCCGAATGCGGCCGAATATTCAGTTCGGTAATCTTTTAACCGAATATTCGGCCGATTATTCGTATTTGGTAAAAGCCGTATTCGGCCCATCACTAGTAATGAGACCGGTATTAAACAAGATAAAATCGAGCTAGTTTTTGTCTAGTTAACGAACACTGGAGGATTTTTGAGTGAACAACATTCAGAGCTCTATCGAGACTGCGAATTACTGTTTACAACTCTGTGAAAAAATTATGACCAGGGGCCAGCAGGATTATTTTTATACTACCTAGTTAATAATTGAACAGTCTGGTCTGGTACAATACGACTAGAATTTTCTCATAATTATATCGGTGTGCATTATTGGCCTGGGTAATGTAATGTATTGCCAGATATTTTTTTTAATTCCTAATTGGCCTGCACTGGACCTCGATCACGCCTCGTCGAAGCGATTGATGAGGTTTATGATGGATCGAGCGTGCCCAGAAGCTGCCGGTCACTCTTGTTTTGAAGGTAGATGGGTTAAATGTGGAAGAGAACACAGACGCAGGAGGAGGAGAGTTCCACACTTTGGCTGTGCGCATAATGAATGTGGAGGAGTAGCGCTTAGTACGACTGGTCGGGATATCAACCAAGTGTGACCAAGTGCGGATGGTACCCTGCAGTGCGTCTGGTATTCCGGTAGTAAAAACTGACCCTGACCTTTTGACCCTGTATTTACTGATTCAGAGATTTCGTCCTGCTCCTAGAAACCCGTGATCTTTCTTTATTGCCAGTTGTTCCTTGTTGTAAAGCTTAAAGTAGTGTACAGAGTAAAAACCGTTGATTTCAGCCTTTATAAACCCAAACAAGGTTAGGAAACTGATAACAAAATACCACTAAACAATACTATCAGTGTCAAATACCCGTAGACCCACATAGTACCATGGGCTTTCCCATTAACAGTTAGTAACGAAATGCAGTGTGGTATTAGCTTATTTTCCTTGATATGACGTAGATTTGAAGATATCTATAAATAACAGGAGTACATATGATAAAGTTTGAAGCTCAGTTTTGATCACGCATGCACTGCAATTAAAAATGAAAAAAAAAAACACTAAAAAGTATGAAATAAAAAAAAAATCTGATCATTTGAAACCCGCTGTTCATTCCGTTATAGGCTATGTGATGTCACATTAAATTAAATATGGCGCCCTCTAGAGAATATCTAAAGGGACGAATGATTTTTTTTTTCTATTTTACCGTGTTGGGTATCAAATGAAAGGGTTTAATTAGCACATTTCAAAATATATATTATGAGCTAACCCAAAAATAATTAAAATAAAAAGTAAGTTAAAGAAACCCGACGGCTGAAATATCACACCATACAAATCATCAAGAAAATATTCTGATCTGAAAGTTGTGGTCGTATGCCGCCACCTTTCTTTAACATAGCAATACATACTAAAGATAGTAGGCGATCATAAGCTTTTGAGAATATTTTCTTGTTTTATACTTTTACGAGCGTGATTTTTCAGCCGTATTTTCGTTTTTTTATTTAATCCTAATTATTAGGTAATGAATATTATAAATGTGATACTTTTGTATGTTTGCATGTTTAGATGTTCGGATGTTTGTTGTCACGCAAAAACGGCTGAATGGATTTGGATGAAATTTCGCACACGGATAGTGTATAACATTTTATCTCGGTAGTATGTTCCCGTGGGATAAGATTCGACCTGCACGCGGGCGATGCCGCTGGCAAAACCTAGTGTATATACTTAAAGACTCCACAACAGTATTTTGTTATTTAATACGACCTACAGATACAGATGAACCACAAAGGTGGCCAAGTTTTATTTATTTATTTATTATTGACTGTGGAGCCACATCACAAACTATCCCCCTCTCTCTCTCTTGCCGTGGTCTTTGTGCACTGACACTTGCACTATGGGAGACCTTTGCGAGACCAACGATAACGCTCTGTCGAAATCATGGGCAATCAGACCCTCAGGGGCTCGAAAATATAATTTGGTACCAATTGGGTTATTTAATACTTACGCCGCTTGAGGTTCTCAGCAGCCGCAGCAGCAGCGCCAGCACAGCATGCCGAGCCAGAAAGACGGGATGGCGTAAGAGTATCGACACACGTTACATCCCACACTAAAGGCTTGTCGCAAGAGACATCCTGGGCGTCGGGAATCCCAGGCTGATTCCCGGCCACCGTAGGTGCGGGCTTGCGGACGGCGAGTAATGGGTAGCTCACTGTCCGATAAGGATCAAGCCCGGGTCGACGGCGCGCCTCAATGAGATGTCAGCACCAACTGGTGAGGTCCGCAAGGGCCGATGCCTGCCAGGGGTGCGGGTTGTTCGAAAGAGATACCGCGGCCCCTGGCACACAGGCAACTGAGGGAACACGGTTGGGTTTTAGTCAGTAAAAGGCTGACACGCCCTCCTGCTCCACCCAGAGCGGGAGAAGTTATTTGAGGATTTCCCACCCAAAAAAAAAAACACTAAAGGCCTACCCAACTTCAGACTGGTTCATTCACTTCAGATTGCAGCATTGCATGAAGATTCATTAGTACTTAAGCCAATCTTTACGGTGCATTCCACTGATAATTTTGGAGAAATTCCATTCCTAATGTGTGAATACCACTTAGCACATTTGCCTTTAGTCGATAAGTGTCTGTATGAGTCGTACCTATTATAAAATAGCATCCATGGATTGCGTGACCTGCGTGGATGGATTTGATAGAAAAAAAGACCTAAGTAATGGCTTGCTGTGTCAACTCTACATCCCGGTAAATAACATTATTATGTAATATATACATACAGTACTTAGTACAACTTCAATGATTATATTATATATTATAGGTACATACTACTGACTGCCTCGCGGGTCTAGTGGTCGCAAGCGCTACTGCTGAGCACGAGGTCTTGGGTTCGATTCCCAGGTCGGGCTAAGTGTTATTGTATTTTTATAACTGGAATATTTCAGTACCAGCCCGGAGTCTGTATTTGTGCCCGGTTGACGGCTATTGTCTCGCCCTCTGTTACATGTGACTTTAAACATAACTGCGACATGTGGATATACTATAGGTGCACCTCTGCCAACCTTTCAGAGAAACAAGGCGTGATGTTATGTATATGTCACCGAATGATTGTGAACACCGTTAGTTTATAATCTATCTCGCGAGATTATAAACTGTCGATAAATTGTGAACTGCACCATACTGCTTACCGACCGAATAGGTTAGGTTACGTTAGAATAGCGACCAACCGCGGCAGCGGCCGGCGAGCGCTACTTCCAAGTTAGTGGCAGTTACTTGACTACAAGGTACTATCCGTCTTGATATCAGTTCACAATTTGACGGTTTCTCTTCGATAGATTATAATCTACCGAAAAATAATGCGTTAAATTGTAAGCAGTTTGTTACGGTTCACAATCTTTCGACAGTTCACAATCTCGCGAGATAGATTATAGTCTAACGGTATTTACAATTTTACGGTGACATGACATATATAACATTAACAACCCAACAACCCGTATCACATGACGTCCGTCAAATGACGTCACCTAATATTTAGCATACATAATTACGTTTAATACTAAGTCAGTCTGTCTGCCGCACGGCCGCGGCCGTGACCTTCTGCCCACACGGAATAGTATTTCATAAGCGCCAACTTAATATTAGAACTATTATGGTTTTACATGACGCGTTTCGCGAAACTTGTAGGAAAATGTTACAGAATTGGTGTGTATTTAAAGGCTCCATGTTTAATTACCAAATTTCATAACTTAATTAAAAATAATAATGCCTTTTACGTGCCTCTCGAAAATGGTAATTCATGAGTATTAATGTGATAAGCTTATCACCGTCTGGTAATACCACCCATGGACTCCACGAGACAGGCTCGACCCAGTGTGGAGTTCATAAGCAAAATGTTTCTTTTGCGTTTTATTCCTGTTTTTCTTCTTTGTAAACCTAGGTACTAATGTAGACTTTAAGGAATTCTAAAGGACTGTTTTTGGCAAAATAAACATTATCTTATCTATCTATTCATAAATGGCGATACTTTGAGTCTTACCAAGTGGAAAAACATGTTGCCCAGTAAAAGGGTTCTGGAGGTCAGATAGGCAGACGTTCCATGTAAAATACTGGTGCTCAGCTGCAACCGTATTCCGGAGAGATGGCAACATTTTTATGTAAGTACGTAAGGCGCATCTAGATCACTCAACTTCGCTCCATTTTGCTAATTGGCTATTTTGAACCGACTTCAATAAATGGAGGAGGAGGTTTTCAATTCGGTTGTATTTTTTAATGTTTGTTACCTTCAGAACTCCGTCATATATAAACCGATTTGAAAAAAAAATCTTTGGTGTTGAATGGGTGAAGGGTTAAATTTAGTCAAGTTCCGATTTGTAGTTTTTAAATTAGGTTCAAATATCTGGATAAACGAGCTTTGCTCGGTATTCTTTTTATCGTTTTCTAAAAATGAAACCTAGTTAGATCGATTTATTTATTGAAATTTCATGAAAATCGTTAGAATCGTTTCCGAGATTCAGATTATACATTTAAATAAAAATCAGCTGTTTCATAGAAAAGTACCTACGCGGTCAAAATGTATGGAACAGCTGTTTTTTTTTTTTTTAAAACCGACGTAAAATTTCTGCGCTAGGGGGTCTAGAATGATATGCTGAATTCATGGTTACAGTTTGCGCACTGGATAAAAACTTCTCCTGTATTTATACATATATACAAGAATTGCTCGTTTAAAGGTATTAGATAATAGATACGTATCTCTTTCCACTTAGCCATTACTACATCCACTTATTCACTTTGGTCATTCTCTGTCACTGTTACTTACTTAGCAAGTGAATTTATACGAATTAGTGTGGGTTAGTATTTTTTACCCGACTGCGCCAGGAGGGAAATGTTTTTCGAGTGGTAGTAGTAATATGTAATATGTGTGTCGACTTCTTTGTCGCGTTCGTAGCCTAAACGGCTTGATGGATTTTAGCTTGAGACGCGTCGTTAGATTCGTCTCAAATGTGAGAGTGACACTGGGGTGTATTAAGATTAAAATGGCCCGCTTTTTGGCGCCATATACATTTATTTTTCTCTAAACGTTTCGAGAGGGGCATCAAAATAAAGGGTTTCTTAAATCGGCCTTAATAGCGTCAAAAATAATTATTCTAACTAAAATGTGTAAAATAAAAAAAAATAAAAAAACCGACAGTAACGCAAAAGTTTCTTTTTTATAATTCACATTTTACGCAGTCGGGTTTTTAGATATTGTTTTACTTGTTCTACAAGAGCCGCGTCGCGCCTGCAGGAGGATAAAGTTTTTATACACCGTGACATTTTAGTCGTCTTACAAAGGTGGTCCACTCAATGTATCCGACATAAAATACCTACAGGCGCGATTAAAAAATTGTTACCATTAATTAAGATAATAAGTACTAAGAAAATTAAATAATGCTTTAGAATTATGAAACACACTCCCCGTTAATAATGTTTACGTATCAAACGGTAGAAGACTTCTACCTATCTACCATAATACCATTACATTTCATCATTCATTCCTTCTCCATAACAAAAGGGTGTTCAAAACTACATCATGCGTCTTAGTGATTTTTTTATTTTTATTATTCATAATATTGTCCAAAAATATTTTTTTTTTAAATAAATGATTAGTAGTCATTGGATACATGAAGTGGGCTGCCGTTGTAAGACGACTAAAATATCACGGTGTATTTGCAGTATTTTATATAATGCAGTAGGTAAATTTCATATAGGTATAAGTACCACTTGATTTGACTCATTCATATAATGAACTGTAGGTATCATACCTACAGCTAATTATTTCATGTAGGTACCCTACATGAAATAATTATTGTTTTATCTAATTACCTATTACTTACCTACCTACTCTATTGAAAGGTTTCCCTCGTGCGTCGAGTACATTTACAGGATGTGCGTGCACCTAACCTACCACCTAATTAGAAACGGGTTTTGTCGATAGAAGAAAAGACAAAATGTAGTAATGAAGAAAAGACAGATTGTAGAAAGATTTCTTTATTGCCTACACGAGGTGAAGAAATATTTATATTCTTTAGTCGAAAAAGTCTACGATGTCAAGCATGACGACTAATTTTTCTCTTCTTTTGACACTTGGGGTTAGAAACAAATTTACTGAATCAAACTTAAACTCAAAGCATTTATTTCAATTAAACCATTTACAGGGACTTTTGAATTGTCAAAAAATCGATCAGTTGGAAAGTTGAATTCTATGTCTCATCACTGCGTCCGTTGTCGGGCAGGGGTTTTTTTTAAATCATCAAATGACTTCTCCCGTTCTGGGTGGGGGCGTGTCGGACTTTTACTGACTAAAACCCACCCATGTTTCCTCAACTGCCTGTGTGCCAGAGGCCACGATATCTCTTTCGAACAACCCGCACCCCTGGCAGGCATCGGCCATTGCGGACCCCACCAGTTGTTGCTGACATCTCTGACGGCGCGCGTGGAACACAACGCGCCGTCGACCCGGGCATATATACACCGTGACATTTTAGTCGTCTTACAAAGGTAATCCACTCAATGTATCCGTCATAAAATACCTCTAGGCGCGATTAAAACATTGTTACCATTTATTAAGATAATAGGTACAAAGAAACATAAATATTGTTTTAGAATTATTAAACACCCTCCTTGTTAACAATGTTTACGTATCAAACGCTAGAAGATTATTACAGCTAGCTACCTACCATTACATTCCATCATTAATTTCATCTCCATAACACGATGTTTCAAATTACGTCGAGCGTCTTAGTGAATGATATTTTCATTTTTTTAATTTTGCTTAATGTTCCAAAATATTTTTTTTTAATATAAATGATTAGTAGTCATTGGATGCATGAAGTGGGCTGCCGTTGTAAGACGACTAAAATGTCACGGTGTAAATATATTTTTTGTTGAACGTAGGGAAATGTCTACTGCGGTAGCGCAGTAGGCATTTCCCGGGGAGATAGCGCAGTTATGTGGGACTGTAATCCACTAAAACTCCACGGTGGCCTACAGGGCTGCTTGAGGCGGGAACACGGAGTCGCGAAAAGCCATCCGCGAACCCGCCGCGGCTGTCCGTCACCGGACCCTCCTCGGAGAGGAATAACCCCTATCACCGGCGCACCAGGACACATGGCACGCCGTGACCACCCTAGGAACCAAATAGCATAAGGGCCCTAGACGACCCCGTGTCTGGCACCCTTGGTCCCCCTGCCACGGGTCAGCACAGTGGCCTCGCCGCCTACCACTTTTCGGCCGCAGGGGAAAGGGAGAGCGGCCGACGCTATACCGACACTCCTCCTCCCCTGCGGCCCCACCGCGTCCACCATCGAACGGTGGCGGCCCCGTCTAGGCCAGGGAAGGGAAGAGCGCTACTCAGAACTACTGGCACTCCTCCTCCGCCGCAGCCTGTAACCCTCAGCCGCGATGCATCCCATTCGACATCGCGGCCAGCCTCAGTTGCGAGGCACCTCACCGCAACCTACTTTTAGGCCGCTACGTCGTCGGCTTGGAGGCAAAAGCCCTGACGAGCGGCCGCACCTTGGGGTTCCTCTTTGCGTCATCGTGGGGATGACCACAGCAACTGAGCCCCCCGCAGCGACAATGCGGGAACCCACTGGGGGGGAGGGCACGGTGTGGCATACGCTTGCAGAATTAGTGGTTTGAAAGGAATCGTGGCGTGACCTGCTTTCGAAAGTGGGAAGCGACCTGTCGCTGCCGGCTGTGATTCTTTCTATGGTCCTCCTACCTCTTTCCGGAAAATGTCATGCTGCAAAAGGAGGCAGCGGAAAGGGAGGGGGGGAAGATTTCGAGTGCTCTCCCGGCTCGCAGCAGGTGGGTGCGCCCGACACCCGGTGGGGCGTCGGCAGAGGGCAGATAATGCCCTCTTTCGCCCCTTTCATATAAGACCCGAGAAAATAGGTGCCTCCAATATAATTCCTACTGTTCATTAATCATCGGTAAATAAAGATCATTGATCGACCAGTCATCGATGACTCACAAACCCACTTAATTAAGTATGTATCTAAGTAGTAAATCAGCGTTCTTCGTCATATTACCACGAAAAGCAATAACGATGAGCATCGGAAATAGATTGTCCACAAACGATTTGGAAATTCCGAAATTAATGTATTGATTCAGTGGTTATTTAACATACACGTACATAATATATAGTGATATTGATAGGAAAAGATTACCAACTTATCTATGCTTTGTCTATGCGTCATTGCATAATGTCTCAGCCTTTTAACGGAACAAACATACTGTAGTTGTCGGTCTCGTATTTGGTGTTATCGCTTCTCGGCCTTTTGGCTAAGATCAAAGTGTAGTATTTGGTGTTTGTTTATTTGTTGTATGTGTCCGTCTGCCAGGCCCTTCTCCATTCCTGTCTGTCTCTGGCCTGAATGCCCAATCTGCCTAGCTTTTTCTCAAGTATGTTAGAGTTGCCTTCCAGTTTACCAGATGCAACTGAATGATTTTACATGGAGCGACTGCCTATCTGACCTGCACAACCCATGATACTGGGTGACACGATAGATATATCTCAGCAAGACTGGTTGTCAGACTTTCAGGCTTCTGCAGACTACCCGTAACGACTGTCAAAACTCAACGAGTGACAGCCGGGACCAACTGAGGCACGGAGGGGTTTTGGTATGTTCTATCCACAGACTGACCTCGGCAACCGTTGCCTTACTTTGAAATTCGACCCGTGCGGTTGTTATTATTTAGCCATATGATAACCAAACGTTGTTGCCAAACTCTACCATAATTTTTACTACGTAATCTTTTAGTCATACATTTTAAATTAATCGTGGTAAACAATGGCTCCTAATTATAAACATGACACAGGCATTCCTAAACAAACTGGGCTTCAGCGAATTTTAACCGAATAACAAAATACTTGGAATACTTTTGCAGAGCTGTTCAAAAGAGCGCTCGCTCGGCATTGTTTGCGAACAAACAACATAAAGTAATGGTTGCTGTGTTACATTTTTATCGATAAAGGTACTTTTGTTAAAATCGAAATACGGTGGAATCGGCATTTATGACTGTGGCAAAAATTTACTGACGATCCAATGGGCATTTTTACACACATAAAATATACGTCCTCCGTTGAACCCATGCGAGCTCGATAGCGCCCGCCACTTATATTGGTACGATTTTGTTTAGACCATGCACTGCGAGCATAGTTAAATCCACAGCCGCGTGCTGAGCGACATTGAATTTATGGACCAGTCTGACATCCCTATTCATGCTTCGGTACCGTATGTCATAACGGGCAGTACTCACTGGTTGAAGACCTGGATTGGTTGAGTATACAAACATTGCGGGATTCTCGTCAAGAAGACTTAACGAAGTCTTCCAAACGGTGATCAACCCAGCAGGATCTTTCTCACAACTTCGTCTTATATGTCCAGCAATGGATTGCGATAGGCTCAGTTGATTGATTCATTGTTCATAAAATTGCTCATGCCTTTTTGGATCACAGTGCGATTTCTTCTTAGTTTACCGGTCTCGCCGACTGATGCCCTTATTGTCTATTGACTAAGCAGACCAAGCCGGAGCCTATGTGGGCTCCGAACAAGGGCCCTGACCGCCCGCACCACTTCGCACCTTAGTAATAAAACTTATACTAAAACTCAAAGCATTTATTTCAACACAAGACTTTTGAATTGTCAAGGAGTCCATCGGTCAGAAACATAAAGTCCATTCTAAAACGTAGTTCTTATGGAGAAGAATAGATTGGAACCGAAAAACCATAGACACTCTTTTGTGACGCTGCTGATCCCGTGCATCACATACTTAAGTAAATTTTTTTGGGTGGGAAATCATCAAATAACTTCTCCCGCTCTGGGTGGAGCGGGAGGGCGTGTCAGACTTCTACTGACTAAAACTCACCCGTGTTCCCTCAGTTGCCTGTATGCCAGAGGCCGCGGTATCTCTTTCGAACAACCCGCACCCCTGGCAGGCATCGGCCCTTGCGGGCCCCATCAGTTGCTGCTGACATCTTTTTGAGGCGCGCGTGGAACTCAACGCGCCATCGACCCGGGCTTGGTCCTTACCGGACAGCGAGCTACCCATTACTCGCCGTCCGCAAGCCCGTGCCTACGGTGGCCGGGAATCAGCCTGGGATTCCCGACGCCCAGGGCGTCTCCTGCGAAGGCCACGGCTGTGAGGACGCATGTACTGCATCTCCCTCACGTGCGCCACCTCCCTCTTTGCGAGCATAACTGCTTCGCTGAAGGAGGCGACTGCTAGCCATGCCCTCTCGCTCCGTACCATGGCCTGGACCAGGGTCGGACGCGAGAGATCGCCGCCGCCGATCACCTCCACGAGGACACGGCGATGCTCCGCCCAAGCCAGGCAGACCTCCACCGTATGCTCTACCGTGTCCTCAGGGCGATCTTCGCAGTGGAAACACAAGATGCTAAAAGGGATCTTGCCCGGATCACTGGGACTATCCTTATAACTGTGGAATACCTCTCTACTCCACAAGCCCCTCAGGATATAAAGTTAATACAAATAGCGTGACAAGTGACATGTATGCCTATATATTGTAGCCTACATGATACTGGTGAGTTGCAATCCACTTAATTATCGATCGATCGAATTTGACATTGTTATCTAATCATTTTGATACTAAACCTTCCAGATTACATCTGACGCATTCGACATTCCAAACACTTGAAGAGTTGGCAGTTCTGCTTTATTCATACATTATAATAATAAATGCCCCCTCCGTGAGACATTTTATTATTCATAATAGAAAGAGATAAAGAGAGTGAGATAGTTTTCATGGTTGGAAAATCCAAGATGGCGACTAGGAAAATTTTCAAATTTATCCATATGTGTCGTTTTTAAGGTTTTCGAGGAAGCTGAAGCCGAAGCCGAAAGCCGGAGCCGAAGTTGGAATGAAAATCTAAGATGACGGCTGCAAAAAAAAACAAATTTTACATCCTGGGTATCGTTTTCAAGGTATTCGTGGGTGCTGAAGCCGATAATTTAGTCAAAATAAGGTGTGAGTAGTTTAAAGATAATAAAGTTTAAACGACCTAACATTCGAAGTTGAAAAATCTTAAGTTCTTTTTTTTTGTTCACTATGCACCCTTCATCATCCAAGGAGAAAAAGAAGGGAGACCGCTTTATTAAAGAAGTGTAGGACTTAGTGTTCCGTGTGGTGCCGGACGTAAAAGGATAGCACTATCCCATTTCTTCCCGTGGGTGTCGTAGAAGGCGACTAAGGAACAGAGAATGGGCAGCAGCGTTCTCTATGCATTTATATTGCGATCGCCAACCCGCCTGCCAAGCGTGGCGATTGTGGCAATCTCCTCCCCGTTTGGAGGAGGCCTATGTCCCGCAGTGGACGTCTTTCGGCTGAAATGATGATTATGATGATGAGGACTTAGTAATTAGTTTGTTATAGAATTTGCATGAGTACTTCTTCGTTAAGCGAACAATAACGTTTTCATCATTTCATTTTTATAGTGCATTTGCTTTCACTTATTATTATTACCTAAGTAAGCATAGACAACGGCTTAAGGGGGATGGGTTAAGATAGCCCAAGAAACTCACATTTTCTTTCGTTTTTTGCAATTTTCAGGTCAGTGACAGGCTGTATGTTGAACCAAATATGATTCGCTACTGCAACAATGACTTTACAAATTAAAATCATTAATAAAATCCTCTAAGTTCATATTTATAATTCCAGTGAATGATTATTTCCTGAAACAGTCATTCAATGGAATGTAAGCAAATTTGAATTTCGCGGGTGCATCATTTGGGTGTACACCTCTGATTAACGGCGTACCATTTTTCATATCTGATAGTATGAGACAAGTTAGGGCACAGCGGACGCGTCCGATAATATTATCAGACAGACACAGAGCATGAATAAAATGGAGTGCTAGTCAGACAGACCAATCTTGAAGCAATTCCCGAATGTTTTGTTTGAGGCAATACAAGAGGATTGTGTTCGTAATGGGGAAAACGAAGGGAATGTCATCCAAATCCGTTCATTCGTTTTTGCATGAAATAGTAACAAACATCCACCCATCCATCCTCAAAAAATTTGACGCTAGTAGGAAGCAGGATTACACTCAAAACGCTTTTCAAATTACCATTACTTTTATTTTAACACAATAGTGTTTCCTCCATCCATTTGTTACTCCATTGTTTGGCACTAGTAAGGCAATATTGTCGGCAATTTAAACTTTAATTTACTTTTATAACTGTAAGAGATCTTTGGCTGGATACGGTAGACATTAGTGTAATTTTTGACGACTTTGACGTCGATGACAGCGCCATTTCCTGTGAGCACCTGTCTCATTGCCGGTGATAAACGAGAAGCGAGTAGAGTTAGCAACTAAAAACGATTTGGCGAGAAACGAGCAGCGATTGCGCGAAGGTAACGAGCCTGACTAGATGACTTTCTGCGATGTAGCAAGCGTGAGGCTCTCAGCGAGTGGTCTGCCCGCCAAGCTAGCATTGCTGAGCGAGAACTCGTGTTGATAGCTCTTGTCGCCGCGACATACGAGTAGTCGCCGATAATGTGAACATTCAGCGAACAACTACATAACATAACATCAATCCTCGTTTCTCCGAACGGTTGGGCAGAGGTGTACCTTTAGTACACAAATCCCATGTAATAGGGGGCAAGCCTACTGCCATCAACCGGGCAGAAATCCAGACGCCGCTGCTACAGGGAAATTCCAGTTAGAAAAAGTCAATAACACTATGTCCGAATTGGGCATCCAAACCAGGATCTCATGCTCAGGTGTACCGTTTGCGACCACTCCACCAAGGGGGGGCGATCAACTATGTAGTAGGTAATAAATCTCTTTAATACAATGCTAATCCATACTAATTTGTGTAAATTTGAAAATGGTATTAATAGAGAGAGCCCTGGTGGAACACAAGTTTAATCTTAGCTTGAAAAAAAAAGAATAGGTATTGTCATAGTACTAACCTATCGCCTTTGTATAAATTGCAATTTGGAAATAACTTTTATTCTTTTTTGTTCTTTTACATATAATACGTTATACATTTCTTGAGCGAGAAAATCGTTGATAGCTAGTCGCTTCCTCGTTGGCGCGTGCGGCCCAGTGGTGCGACAGGTGCCATAATTATGCGTGAAAATGTACAGATAAGGAAACTTCGATCATACGACATTTTATCACTTATCAAGTATGCAGCTAATCTAACTTAACACGCTAACAATATGATATCAAATTAGAGTGATTAATCTTTGTCACGTAAAAATTAAACAAGTAGGCGTCTTATGTACTACTAGGTAGGTATTTGATAGAGTAATTAGATACAACACTATGGCCATGTCTGTGTAATCGAAGTTTGATAATGAAGATGACTCATGAATAAACCCAATGATAGTACCTCGTAATAATCGAGCTTCCGGGGAAGATAACCCTCGAAATTCATTTTTTTTTAGTTATTTTCTATTTCGAAGGTCAGTATCAAGTTTTTCATTTGGGTGGGAAATCATCAAATAACTTCTCCCGCTCTGGGTGGAGCAGGAGGGCGTGTCAGACTTTTACTGACTAAAACCCACCCGTGTTCCCTCAGTTGCCTGTGTGCCAGGGGCCGCGGTATCTCTTTCAAACAACCCGCACCCCTGGAACAACCCGCACCTTTGGATGTCAGATTCAGGTTGTATATTCATTAAAATATGATTCGCCGCCCCATTGAATGGCTATAAATGATAAATGATAAATGATAAATGATTTTATTTCTGTGAGTAGGTTTGTACAAACACTTTTACACGTCAATCATATTTTTTAAACTAGATGAGGTCGGCGTTTCCTATCTGACTACTCTGAGAAGAAAGGCCGAAACAAACTCAGAGGTCACAGTCTCTTTTAAAGTCCAGACATAATTTTGGTCAGATCATGTGAAGACCATGTGGATCGGTGTCTGAAATGGTCTTTTGAAGAAAGAACCACACAGATTGAGTGGACCTGTCCATTCAGTGCACGCATTTGTCAGTGATCATACAGCTCAACTCAGAACTTGAGGAGCTCAACGATTTGACGAACAATACCAAAGACAGGACATTTGGGTAGGCCGCATAAAATACTATTTCATGAAAAAGTAATTAACTTAGGGAGTTGCATTGATGAATTAATTATCATAATTCTGTAAGGCTATACAGGATAAGTTTTTATCCATTGCGCAAACTATAACCATGAATTCCACCATGGAATTAAGGGGGAAGCGCCAGAGCTGCCCGCAAAATTCCTATTTTCTTATGTTTTTTTACAATTTGCGCGTCAGTGTCAGTAGTTGTATGTTGATCAAAATTCGCGACCGTAACATACAGGATAAGATTTTTCCAGCTGATTTTTTTTGTATAACCGGGGAAAAATTTCTGCGCTGGGGGATCTAGAATGATATGCTGAATTCATGGTTACAGTTTGCGCACTGGAAAAATCTTATCCTGTATGAACGGATCAACATACAACTACTGACACTGACGCGCAAATTGTAAAAAAAACATAAGAAAATAGGAATTTTGCGGGCAGCTCTGGCGCTTCCCCCTTAAATCCCAAAATCGCATAGATACCTATACTGAAGAACAGGTTAAAGGAAGGGGGTTCCCCCTTCATTTGAAAGGGGAAGTTGGATCACATCTTTCTCTAAAGCCGAGCATAGTTGTCTCATTTGCCTGTAATTTCGAACCGAACACAGCAACATCAGCAATGCGATTTGGTTGTAGAAATTCCTATTGAGGTGGATAACCAAACTTTTCATAACGAGCATTATTTAACAAGTTCTGCTTAGTAACGGAACTACTACTAGAAGAGCAAAACAGTTCTGTCTAGCGAATCCGTTCTTGAGGGGCTCGTGGCTAAATAATAACAAACTTAACCTTCCATCGACCCATCGATGGAAGGTTCAGGCACGCTTTCCGCAATCGGTTCGTGGATGGGATCGTCCATTACGTATCGAGACCTCTCTCCGTGCCTCAGAAAGCATGCCAGTGGCCCCGCTGTGATTCGTGGATCAGTGTTAGCAATGGGTGCCGTGTTAACCAGTAAGGGTTGTGGAGGTCAGATACGCTGGGAAGATACATGAAAATTCTAGTATTCTACTGCCGACCACAAGATAGTTGGGAAAAGGCTTGACCGATTAATTATCTTGCTATTCTGGTAGCCGTTGGAAAGTCGACGAGGGTACAGTTATTATGTGGTATGCTGTTGAAGTTTGAAAAGCCTTCTAGCAGTAGACTGGCAAATGTCCTGTATATCTGTTATCGTAGCATGTCGGGTCGTTGACCTCCCTTAAATAGGCTTGAGCTACACGATGTCTGATGCATGTAAGCCTCCTGTTGGGACAGATCAACTCAAACGGCAATAGCTCTTCTTTGGCCCAAACTACATATTCAAGGTAGCCCTTTAATCAACAAAAATTAGAAACAGTTAACCATTTCACTCTCCTGGGTTTAACAATAAACACACATATTAACTGGAAAACACATATACAGACAGTTAAATCTAAAATTTCAAAGTTTTCTTAGGCTCTCCGCGAAATTAAAAAGACTACAAACCTATAAACCGCACTAGTCACATACTACGCGTATGCCCACGGTTGGTTTAATTATGGCATTATCTTATGGGGAAATAGCACAGACGCTCCCGCCTTATTTACCCTCCAAAAAAAGCTTGTACGTAAAATTACCAACATAGAACCAATAGATAGTTGCAATGCAAGCCTTACTTCCAGAAACACAAGATTCTCACCTTAGTTAGTATTTATATTTTGGAATTATGCAAACTAGTCCGCAAATATCCAGATTTCTACAATACACGGGGAGACATACAACTAATTACTTGTTGCGCCATAAAAACAAACTAAATTTGCCCCCGTCCCGCCTTAAATTACACTCATCTAGTCCATATTCAATGTCAATAAAAATATATATTAAATTACCAGAATACATTAAACAACAAAACAAAACCAGTATATTTTTAAATAATTTAAGCAATATTTAATTTAAAAAAGCTGTTACACAGTAAATGAATATCCAACGGATAAATTCAATAATAATATATAATTATGAATAAAAGATATTTAATAAGTAAAATAACAAAAAATAAATATATTATAATACTTAATAATTATATTATTTATTATAAATAATAAAAATAATAATTAACAAATTTTAAGCGAGTAAACAAATAAGCATTATTTAAATATTATTAAACAAATAATAAATTAATAGATAGACTTGCACATATATAATATTAATATAATAAGTAAATGAATAGAAATAGAAAATATTTAATAGGATATAAAATAATTTAAACGAAAATTAATAAAGCGCTCTGTCTCTCTCTAGTTATTTTAGTTATTTAAAAGTTTGCTCTGCCCGACAGGGTCCATAATTGTTTCTATTTTTTGTAATTACCACCTGTAAGTGTAAATTATGGATTGCAATAAACGTTTTGATTTTACGCTTGGAGTCTGGATTTGAACCCAGTTGATGGCTTTAGGCTCGCCCCTATTACATGTGACTTAAATATAACTGGCGAAATGTGAGTGTACTATAGGCACGCCTCTGCTTTACCCTTCTGAGAATACAGGGCTGTATGTAGTGTGTCAAATGTAAGCGTCCCCCTGTGCATGCGTTACCGTTGGCGACTTGGAAATCTCTAAATATACTTCGAACCCAAGTCGGCCGGAGCAAAGACAATATCCACAGATGGGGAATACACGTGCGTATGCGGCATCTCACCTCAGACAATGGCCCGCCTTCAATGCTGCATGGCACCCGTGCATTTGATAATCTTATGACTGCGTCAGTGAGCAGAGTTCGCACAGCTGAATTTTGGGCCAAAGAAGAGCTATTGCCGTTTGAGTTGACCTGTCCCAACAGGAGGCTTACATGCATCAGACATCGTGTAGCTCAAGCCTATTTAAGGGAGGTCAACCATCCGACATGTGACGATAACAGGACATTTGTCACTTGTCAGTCCACTGCCAGAAGGGCTTTCAAACTTCAGCAGCATACCATATAATATCTGTACCCCCGTCGACTTTCTAATGGCTACCAGAATAGCAAGATACAGACTTGCTATTCTGCGCGCGCGAACAAAGTCCCGGGCAGAAGTTAGTATGATAATAAAAGCAAGTTCTCTGTGAACCCGTGCCAAAGGTTGTCAACCCAGACAGGAAAATACGTCAGTAAGTATTGTATGACCAAAATTAACCTCGTCAGACCAAACGCGTGAATGAGGAAATGTACTCTACTGATTCTATTTTTGGACTAAGTAGGTAGGTATGTACGTTAGCCATATAGGTAGGTACAGCTATACCAGAGGTTAGATTAATCAGATAGACTATCAAAATGTAAACAAAAATGTTTAATTTCAGGTCTATTTCAGCCCTCGTCCCATGTTAGTTGAGGTCGCCGCCAGGCGCGGTCGCAGCCAAAGAGTTTGGGGGGCTCACAGAGAAAGACCACCTACATATTAATAAGAAAATGTATTCTATTTTCGAAAAATTACTATTTTAAGCTGTACGTTTACGGCTTTGGGGGGTCATGGTCCCTAGGACCCCCCCCCTCGGACCGCGCCTGGTCGCTGCAACACGTTTTCTTCGTTAATTATCCCCTGACAACCGTCACTCTATCATTCACTCCCTTCTCTTTCATACCCACACAATCCATCCATCTTTATTTTGGCACTCTCCCTCTCCATCCGTCAACATTTAAGATATTCATCACTCTTTCAGCATCTACACAGCAACAATTTTAAGTTCTGAATCATACTGAATTTGATAGGTGATTTCATTGAATCAAAATCGTTTCAATCAAGTGTCTCAATTAACACTAATTCGAAAATCGAACTCGATTGAATTACAAAATTCCGTGAATGGAAGCCGTGGGAGTAAACAGCTGTTTATGATCCTCTAGGTAACGTAATCGTGACGTTTTTCTATCGAGAAAATATTATACAACGTGTAACGGAAAGGGTATATAGATACCAAGGGCAGGGCTTCTTTGGATGATATCAAACGATATTGGAAGGGTTTCTATTCCTATCTCTACATGTTCGGAAGTTAAGAGAATTTTTAATACATTGATTCCAGAAACCGATCTTTTGAAATTTAAATAAACACATCACTCGGAAGAGATTTATCGTGTTAATGGCAAGTAACGTGGAAAGCTAATGACCTACGTAGTACGGTAACCGTTTGTTATGATTTAAATTTAAGAAACATATGAAACCGAAAATTTGGTATCAATTCTTAGTGTATTTTATTTTGAGCTGAAACTGTGTAGCGATTCTATACCAGCTGTTATCTTTAGTGCTTAAGGATAGCAATAGGGTTTTTGTTACACCCTAAATAAGTTTCAGTTTCGCAAAAAATTTGGGAATATTATATATAGGTATAGTTATTATTTGTTTTATCAATTTAATTTCTCTTCTTCTAACTAAGCAGATAGCTGTAGTAGTTACTCATGTGGCTGTGCTGCTGGGTAGTTTGTTGCACCACTTATTCTTCCCAGCTAAAGCACCAAGAAATAGTGCAGGGCAGGTGTTTTAGGGGACTGTCTTATGTAATTTTGACGTTCAAAAATTGCTAACTTTCAGCCTAGTTTGAATAAATGTCTTTTGTTTTTGATTTCTTAATGTAACGTTCATATATTTAGACTAAATTATAGCTCAATTACAAGATGTCTGACTTTTGTTCTATCATTCATTTTATCTTTAGATGAAGAACCAGACTTATACCAGGTGATAGGGTCCGTCCGTGGGGTATTGCTATTGACCATAAGCTCGCCACATGCTGTCCTGCGGGTTTCTATATCTCTCTTGGTCTGAGTCCTCACCCTAGACCCGTTCTGGCAGTTCTTAGCGCGCAAACCCCACCACGACGTCAACGTATATATGCGGTTGAGGGGTTATTATTATTAATATTCAGTATAATCCCTACAATGTTCCCAGTGCAATTTTTATTCATCATCATCATTTCAGCGAAAAGTTGTCCACTGCTGGACATAGGCCTCCCCCAAGCTTCACCACTACGACCGGTTCTGTGCTTCCCGCATCCAGCGGATCCCTGCAGCCATCACAAGTTCATCGGTCCACCTTGTTGGAGGCCTTCCAACACTACGTCTTACGGTACTCGGTCACCACTCTAGAACCTTTCGGCCCTATCGGCCATCTGTTCTGCGAGCAATGTGCCCTGCCCACTGCCATTTAAGTTTGGTAATTCTTCGGGCTACGTCGGTTACCTGGGTTCTCCCGGGGATCTCTTCATTTCTGATGCGATCACGTAGGGAAACTCCAAGCATAGCCCTTTCCACTTCTCTCTCCTCGCTCTACTTTTAATATGTCATTAATTTTTATCGTAAAATGATAAATTATCTAACTATCAAACAAAACTTGTCAACATCATACGCTTACTCACGCACTCCACAGTAACTAAATATCTGCGATAATGACAGCATATATTTTATTATAATTTATCTACCTATCGATAAGAAACGTGTTTTTTGTCCGTGGTCAAAAAAAGCCGCTCAATACAGCGTAAAATTTTAACCAGTGCGCAAACTGTGACCATAACCATACAATTTGACCGCGTAGGTATTGCACTTTCTATGAAACAGCTGATTTATTTTTGTATAACCGGCGAAAAGTTTCTATGCTAGCGGGTCTAGAATAATATGCTGAGTTCATGGTTACAGTTTGCGCACTGGTTAAAAATGTATCCTGTATAAGGTTTCCTGATACGGTCAACGACAAAAGTCTTTTACACAAGACATCATCTTATTTGACAAAATTTATGCATATCATAGCATAATCGACCTATATAAAGTTCCCAGTTTCCCACTGCTAGAACACAGGCTCCTCTCTGTGAAAGGGTGTGGGCCGTAATCCGCCACGGGTCCAGTGCGGGTTGGTAGATGTCACATGTCTTCGAATTTTTTGGTTCTAGGACAAGCCGGTTTCCTCACGACGTTTTCCTTCACCGCCTTATTTCATGACAAACTCATTCAATGGGATTAAATGAACTCAGAGGGTTATTTTGATGATTTTAATTATTAAAATTATGTAAAGCAATCTTTGTCACGGTCGCGAATCATATTTTAATCAACGTTCAACTTGATATTGACCTACAAATTGCAAAAATTGTAAGAAAATTTTGATTTCGTGAGCTACCTTACACCCTCCTTCATTTTTTTTTTTTTAATTTATTTACGACATGTTTCCTTTGCCATTACAGATCATAATAAATCTAATGCGACAAAGTAACTTAAAATATACTTAACTATACCTTACATGCTATACAGTACGTGGCTCTTGTGAACTCACCCAGTGTACAGGTGAATATGTCTATGGCACCCGCCACCATGTTGAGAGTGCGCAGTGCACGAGTCAGCGGTGCGCGCCCCAGCAGGTTAGTGCGCGCACTCGGCACCACTAGCAGCTGCGGCTTGCGCCGTCGCGCCACGTACCTGTCCGGTAAATTAAACCCTATTTCTGGTAGTATACCTGAGTTTTGTATACTACCTCTTAAAACTTTAAAAATATACGTTGCTAGTGCCACTTCACGCCTAATTTCTAATTTGTAGTAGCCCACCATACCGAGACAGAATTCATCATCATCATCAGCCTACAGTAGTCCACTGCTGGACATACGCCTCTCCAATTGCACGCTATTCAGCTCGATTCTCAGCAACTCTCATCCAGTTGCTACCAATCACACTGCGAAGATCGTCACTCCACCTAGCCTGAGGGCGTCCTACCTTACGTTTGCCGATTCGCAGTCTCCACTCAAGAACACGTCTGCCCCAACGGTCATCGGACACCCTCACCTTGATAAAATCACAATCCTAACACACTTATCCTTGGTATTAGACTACGGGGTCTACTTTCTTAGCACAAAGTCCGTAGTTACGGGCGTTTCGCACCCTGTATCACCTGCGGACATAACATTAATTCGGGGTCCAAACTAAGAATGAATGACACCACCATTTGAAAGTTGTCCTAACTCCGAATGTTTTATTCTCCGGCAAAAAAGGTAATAATAAATCGCGAGTAAAGTTCATTTCAATGTTACAAACTTCTTTCTGACGGGCTCGTATCGTCGTAAACGGACTTAGAGAGTAGGCCCCCACGTTCGGAGGAGCGTAAAAATATCGAGGCGGAATTTTATTGCGCACTAGATTTTCAATTTTCGATTAGCATTGAAAATCCAACAGAGAGCATCCCAGCGCGACGAAATAACACAATGTTCGATCTTCAGCTCTCGGCGCTAAGCAGCGTCGAAAATCCAGTGCGCGAAGAAATCCCGCCGCGATATCCTTCTCCGTGCGAATGGACTAATGGCCGGTTCCTATGATTAACGGACCATTATTGGTTAAAATTAAGACTCTTGTATCTTTATCAATAATGAAGCAAAGACTTCATAGCTTTGCATAGTAGTACTCAGATGGAAGTAGCTATCACATGTCAAATTCGCTTACGAAACTATTTATTTGCCCAGTTTGTGAAAAAAAAAGTTGAGCAAAACGATCCATTTTTCTTTATAGGAACCGGGCATCAGAGCTATTTGGAAAGAGCTTGACCACGGAAGAACTACGTACCAAGCAGCGTTGTAAAAAACCATGATGCCGCCATCTTGGATTTTTATTTTTACCTCACTATTAGCCGCAGCGCCCTCTAAAACCATGAAAACTATCTCTGTCTATCTGTTTCTTTCTTATAAAAGAAAAGAAAGTGACAGAGTAGGAGAGAAAGTCACATGGAGATGATGGAGATGACGTAACGCTTTTTCGTTACATGCTGATTTCTACCAGTTTACTCCTACCGCAAACCGCGTTAACGAACTTGTTTACAAAACGTGGCGCTATTATTTGTCGATGGCGGCAAGATTTCGGTGAACACACTGTAGTAGGTTTTTAGCTATTGTTCGTGTTAAGAGGTACAGAAAACAATACACGTGGCGTTAGCTATGCGACTGATAAACATTAATTCATTCAGAGTAGATTGGACATGCATGTGCTGTGCATGTGACTGACTATGTTTACACCTGTGTCAGGTTTGCTTAATATGTTCGATTCTTCTACAATCAAATGCACGTGCATTTGATGGTAGAAAAAATGAAATTATAACGTACCAAAATAATTTCATGCCCAGGGCCACCATGTTGCCATGCGGACCCAAGAACAGTTCAGTAACCCTAAGTGCAGGTTTTGGATATTTTATCTCATTGTTCTAGAGTGGATGTTTCCAACCTTTTAACATCATAGAATTTTATAATTATAGGAACTTACTAGTGATTTAGTGATTGCCCAGTAGTCGAAATTCGACCATAATTTTTTATGCAATGTAATACTAAAACATTAGCTTTCCTCACTCCTACTCTATCTAATCTAATTTAATAGGTACCTTTAAACGAGCAATTCTTGTATATATTTATATAAATATATATAATCTGAATCTCGGAAACGGCTCCAACGATTTTCATGAAATTTAATATGCAGGGGTTTCGGAGGCGATAGATCGATCTAGCTAGGTTTCATTTTTAGAAAACGTCAAACAAAAAAAACCGGTCATCCAGATATTAAACTTTAACTGTGCCAAATTGCATACTCCTACTTCCACGTAATTTACGTAAAAAAAAACGGGTACAGTCTTCGCTTCACGTATTCATTTAAAGATATAATATAAGTACATTAATAAATACAATATTATCTTTATAATAGCCCCCGTTCCTAAGAGCAAAATGCTACAGCCATGGAACAGAGGTGTGGTTTTTCTTTATAAGGGCGGCAATGCCCTTGTGATGAATTATAGGCCAATACCACTTCTGAGCCATGTTTACAAGCTGTATTGAAGAGTCATCACGAACCGTCTCGCGCGCAGATTTGACTATGTCAGCCTGACTCCAGGACCATTCCTCTAAACCTATCCTTCTGCAGCGAGGTGCGAGAAAGGGAGGCACTATATCTCCGAAACTGATCATCGCTGCATTGGAGGATGTCTTCAAGTTTCTGGATTGGAAAAGGCAACATACAACAACAGATGGCCGGTCGGCCATCTGTTCTGTGAGCAATTTGCCCCATCGGATGAGGCCTATAAGTTCTGGAGGGGCGACCGCGTATCGGAAGACATAGCGTTCGTAGACCTCCCACAAGGTAGGTACTAATACCTTGTCAGGGCCGCGCGATTCCGCTGGATGTGAAAAGCGCAGAAACGGTAAGTGGCGATACGTGAGGGACGCATTGGACCAGTGGACGTCTTTAACTGCAATAATGATGATGATGAATGAAAAAAAAACAAAAAAAACAGTGAATACTGTTCATGTTTATTGGCTAAAAAGGAAGGAAAACCGCACTTCGTAACTCCTTCCTCATTTCGCATCCTTCTCTGACAGTGAGAATAAAGTACCTGTGTTTTAAAATCCAGATGCCTCATTTGCATGTACCTACCTAACAATACAACATAACTTACTTCTTTTTGTTCCCGTATTTTTAAAAACGGAAAGCACGTTATGCCGTTGGTTACGGCTGTCATTCGCGGATCTTTGACAGTCTTTACGGGTCGTCAGAAGCCCGAAAGTCTGACAACCAGTCCTACCAAGGGGTATCGTGTTACCCAGTATCTGGGTTATGGAGATCAGATAGGCAGTCGCTCCATGTATAATAAGTTGTAGAAAATAGTGTTTGGCTCTATGGTGACCTAACACACCTTTCTCGTATTGATAGGATGGTTTCCGTGGTAAAAGTTAAAGTCTCGAATTATAAGGGAAGTGATTTAATATAGCTACGAGTACGTAGCTATATTAAATCACTATAACACTTAGATACAAGACATAGATGGTAAAACTATATAATTAACTTATTGGTAAAAATGTATGGTAAAATTGTAATGGTATGAGCACGAGGCGTCTCTAATGAGATCTAAACGCGAACTAGCCCACAATTTGGTGGACGAGCGAATGTGCGTTCTTGCGTTCGATGCAATTACCTATGCATTTTCGCTGAGTGTTGGATTAAAACTCGAACATAAGTACTGGTATTCAGCTGCATCCGGTTAGACTGGAAGCCGACCACAACATAGTTGGGAAAAGGCTGGCAGATGACGATTTTTAAGAACAGACGTATATATTGTTACTCTCAAGCTGTCGAGATAACCTCAAATTTTAACCTACATTTTTGACAAGTGTATGACATTGACTGTCGCTGAGATGAGATTGCGACATGAATTTGAACGTTTTTGTCATGGATACGCTCGTTCCTTCGTAGACCTCATCTTTCGCTCTCCTTCAGGCAACCCTTATGCTGTTTGTTTGTATTTAAATGTTTGGTCCAACTAAATTATTTAGTTGCTTGCTTTGTTTGTTTGTAACGAATCTGCTGCCTATGATCATGGCCTGGGATTTAGTTGGGTTAATTTGCAAACCAAATGACTTAGCCCAGACGCTGATGCGAGCCAGGTCAAGGTTTATTGCAGCAAGTGCAGAGCCCGCGTCAGCTACAGTAAAATGCAGGTAAACTAGAGGAAATAACGGAAATAACTTTTACTGACTAGAACTCACCCGTGTTCAAATTTTCACCTTAATAATATTAGAAGGAAAGTAGAATTTCAATACAATTCTCAATTCTTTACATTTCATAATGTACCTAACGTTGGTAAAGCAGTTGTAGGGTGAAAAATTTAAAAAAAAACAGTCATGGGCAGGGTCAGGCACAGCATTGTAGGAGAGAGGAGGAAGAGCGCTTATCTACATATTTGTTTATTGTTTTAATTACAATTTTAAAGGCAGAATTCAGAAAATAAGAAAGGAAAGTAATATAACCAAACAGCCGTGAACCCGAAAATATTGAGTATCTAAGAGGTACTACGATATCGCTCATGGCAGAACATGTGACTTCTTACTACATATACGTCACGATCGGCACGCGTCTACCTTTGTTGACACATGCGTCATGCGCGAGGGGTTTCCGAACAAACAAGACAAACGAAGTTAAATTATGTCTAAGTTAACAATTAATGTTATTAAGTAGGTAAGGAATTAAACTGGTTAGGACAAAGGGAAAATCTTATAGAACCCCGCGGGTTATTTACGTACGTAGCAAAGTAATAATATCTACGTCATTCAGCTTGACAATTCAACAACATGCAATAGCGTTATTTGAGCTATCGAGGAAACGATTTTTTCAAACATACTTACCTTATTATGAAGCAATAAATTAAGAATTTCCCTCATAGTACCTATTTCGCTTTGTGATTGAAAGTGTGGTACACAATTGGGGTCAAGTTTAAAAATCTTGATCGGTACTCATCATCATCACCAATATAAAACCGATTTACTTTAGCACCCTGAAACCTACAACAACACATCGCTATCAGGTAGGTAAGTACTTTATACCCAAACATAAAAAAGGACTAGTGGTTATGTATAGTGGATGTGCCGAGTCGCTGTTTTGGTGAATCGAGTCGACTCGAGTCGGTTTAAACGGTTTTCGAATCATGACTCGATTCCACGATTCGAGCCCAGTACTCGAGTTCTACATTTTGTTTTCGAGTGTTGACTCGAGTCCAGGGACTCGAGTCTAGAACTCGAGTCCGTTACCGGTTTTAGAACAAAAATAAATTTTTGGCATTCTAAAAGCTATCTCAAAAGTCTCATAAAATTATCGCCGGTTTTCACCGTCCACTTTCTCAAAACACTTCCATACACCTGATGTTCTTTTTTGGCGCCATGTTATAATAAAGTAACTTACGATAGAATTACTTCACTACTAGTACTAACAAACAATTAAATTCACTCACAGTATCCGCGTACTGACACAAAACAAAGAAATCAAAACAAAATGTTGCAGGTTCTTTGTATTAATAGGCGTCACTTCATTGCTTAAGTAAACAGAGATCGAGTACGAGCGAGTAAACCCAACACGAATACTAGACTCGAGTCAGTTGGACTCGCATAGTAGAATCGAGTCAGCGAGTACAAGATCGATTCTTCCTGACTCGAGTACCGAAATTAAGTCCGGCGTACTCGAATCAAAATAAATTGGTATTCGAGTAGGCGAGTCCAAAGCAGGGATCGAGTCTGACTCGAGTCAAGCCGTATTCGGCACATCGCTAGTTATGTATGATGAATTGATGACATTGATGACTAACTTCCTGCGAGTCGCCTATAGAAAATAATATTTTATTTAAAAGTATCGATTCGAGTGAGTGGGCGAGTAAATTCATGTGAATCGACCAACAAGCCCAAAAAAGGTGCAGGAAATTGTCAATAATGAACAGCAACAGATAAAAACCAGACAGACTAATATGTAGGCCATGAGATTTCCAATAATCAGATGACCTGGAAAATACCTAGATAAAGTGTCGCTATATCTATGCTATAACCCACCGTGAGCCGTGCGTGCTGCGTGCACGAAATTACTACTCAACATCACAGCCATTATCTCACGCAGGATATGGTAGAGACTGGTGGAAGTCTAGTACTCCCACATTAACCAAATAAAATGTACTATTTAGCTATTTAATTTTTACCCGCGGCTTCGTTCGAGTAAACATCGGAAAAAATCCACGGGAACGCACTACCGGGATGAAAATTTATCCTATGTCCTTACCCAGGGCATGGTCTATCTGTGTCTAAATTTCATTGGAATCCGTACAACCGTTAAAGCGTGAAATAGTAACAGACAGAGTCACTGTAGCATTTATAATGAAGTGTGATAATGATAAATGTTTTATTTTTTAAGTAGATTTGTACAAACACTTACACGTCAATCAAATTTTTCGTCGTCGGCCGGTCGAAGGTAGTTATATGAAAATATAGAATATGGATTTTTGGATAAGGAGGCGAGCGTAATTGCCAACAACTGGTCAGAAACACAGATACCGGGCTGATTGTCTGCGGAAACACCAATAATACTAAGCCGTGCCATATTTCGCAGTCGCGCTTAGGACCTCTAGACCAATGAGGCAGTCAGACTGTTGCGGTAATACATACCATCACGCCTGTAACCCGTGAAGGATTAGGCAAAGGTGTGCCTATATTACAACCTGCACATTTCGTCAGTTCATTTTAAGGCGCATATAATAGGGGGCGAGCCTATCGCCATCATCCGGGTTCAAATCCAGACTCTGGTCTGCTACCGAGAAATTTCTGATTTAAAAAACCCACCCGTTCCGGGTATCGTACCCAAGGTCTTGCGAGCCCAAGGTGTTGGTTTCGATAGCGCTACTGCGCTAGCTACCACTAGACCAATGGATCAGTCAACACATGTGGTACACAGCAACACAGTATATACATAATTCAATGGGTAGTACATTCCATACATAACATTATGTCATTATGTTAATATCGTTCCGTATCAGACAAAACAACGCCCAAGGGAAGTGCTAGACATGGGGACATCACGTCATAAATAATGATGTAGCCAAATGTCAATGATACCAGTAATCGGTGATTAGCATTCCAGTCGGGTTGGTTGGGTATGTCCTTAAATCCTAGATGAGCGATTGATTCGATACAAAAGCGATGTTATACAATGTCTACAGTTAGTTTTTTTTTAAATTCAGATACAAATTTGACAGATGTTAAATGTCAAACTCATCACTACGTACAGTAAACATAGTCGCCTCTTTCTGTCTGTTCGCGATAATATCAAAAACTACTGAACAGATTTTCATGCGATTTTCACCAATAGGCAGAGTAGTGATTCATGAGGAAAGTTTAGGTGTACAATTTGTTAAGGTTTTATGTAAATTGGTTAACGCGGGCGAAGCCGCTGGCAAAGGCTACTGATTTATAAATAATAGTTAAAAACACGCTCTGATAGAAAACTAAGCTAAAAAGTAGAAATTGTATCAATAATACGTTTAAAATAAGAATAGTAACTAACAAAAAAAAGACTTTTCATCGTAAAAAGTATTATGAAAATATCGTTTAAAGTTACGGTATTTTCATATTGACTATACCAATGTCTGTCACTAAAATATTCATAACAATAATTGATATTTAGCACACAGGCATTTTTTGTTAGAATAGCCGGGAGTGGCTAATTTCGCGCCTGCTATCTTCCTTGGATGTGGTAGCCATTTCTCGGGCTCTTCCGGAGAGAGAGCCGGAGAAACGGCTGCCATATCCACACAGATTATATAAAATATCTCTAATCCGTCAGGTCAGCAGGATAATGGGACAAAGTCTAAGTCAAAGACAAGTTCCATTGAATTGTCTAAATGTCCCTTCAGCAACATAAACTATCTAAAACAGTCGAAGGAGTCATGGAACACCCGGTTGGTCCCTTTCAAAATGTTCTTTCGCTCTCATTCGTCAAGTGAGCACAGTTCTCGTGCGTTAAGAAACTTTATACAAAAACGTATCTTGTGCCTCATAGAAATTATAGCGTAGCGTCTGTCCTTCACGTGGACGACGCACCAGTCAGTTACAGGTGTCGACTATTCAATTAGCTGCATTACTGCACGTCTACCAGCCCTTTGACACGCGCAATTAACAATTAACCTTGTTATTTAATTAACAATGGCATACCTTAATGTTTTTGTTTACTGTTTTTTTGCTGTTATTGTTGGGAACTACGCGATAGCTTGAATAATCATAATGGTATGTACCTAGGATTTTTTGCAGAGCTTTCATAGTAAGCAAGCTGAAGCGGCAGTGGGCTGGCCATGTTAGTCGAAAGAATCAAAGAACGATGGCCGGTGGAGCAGACGTGTCCTGGAGTAGAGACCGCGTATCGGTAAGCGTAGGGACGTCCCCCAGCTATATAGACAGAGGACATAAAAATGTGGCTGGGACAGTAAGGAAGCGGAAGGCGGAGGACAGAGATGACTCTGTCCTCCGCCCTTCGTACGCAACTTGGAAGAGGCCATGTCCAGCAGTGAACTGCGATAGGCTGTGATGATTGCACGCATTTTGAGTGAACGGAATTCAACAGAGTGCCCTCACCCCAACTTTATGTTCTATGTTAAAGGGTTTGGTTTCCGCACTTAATCTTACAGGTGGACAATTGTGCGTGGGCCATGGGTGGTCGTCGGTTGTTATTCCAACCAGCCCACCTCCCTGCAGAAGTTGATTAGATCTCCTGGTCTGTTGAGAACGTCTGTGTAAGATCTAAGTGCTCCGAGGATGTCTGTCCTAATCTGGGTGATGTCTGTGCAATCAAAGAGTACACGCGCAACGGTTTCCCCAGCGTCCATGCAAGCCCTGCAAAGAGGTCTGTCCGTTATGCCTATTGTGTAGAACAGCGGCGAGGTATAATTTTTTCTAAGAGTGAAGCCGAAGCGAAGTTTGTTTTAACTTTCTGACTTATCAATAAAGAATATTTATTATTATTCTATAATTAATATAGGAATGTAAAGAATTAAATACAATAAAGTTGAACAGCTGGAAACCAAATAAAATGTGCAATATTCCTCCATCTCGTTCTCGCTGACGGATTTTTCTATATGATTTGTCTCTGTCATAACCCGTTTTACAGCGGCTTGTTCTCGTCCATATCAAGCGGTGCGACGTGACCTAAAGCGACATCATTACATTACGGGATCGCTGTTGTTTGACTTTGATTGCCGATTATGACGATTTGCCGCCGGGTTAACTTAGAACAGTTTTTGTTGTTTTAATACAAAGTTAAAAATAACCGTCTTTGTTGTTTGAATGTTATGGTGAATTAAATACCCGTGTGTAGAAGCTATATTTTTTGACAATAGTATTGACGTGCCGTTTTTTAATAGCGATAGAGTTGCGGATGCGAATCCCCGAAGGGAAGCCGGTAGGAATCGTGTTATATGGTGCTTTCGCCACTGGTGTAGAAGTGTTTGTTTGACGGACAGTGTCCCGTGATGGTCCCCGTCACCAGGCGCAAGCCGTTCCTGTCCAGGCGTAATAAACGTCTGGCTAACCTTTCATCTAAGGAACCATCCATAGATGTTAGGTTAACCAGACGTTAGCTTCCCTGGACTGCTTGTAGCCTGGTGCAGAGGTCCACCAGTTCTCCGCTTTTGTGTGGGTGAAATCCTGTTGCCGCCATACCAGCGTAGCTGGTTGAAGGGGATGGGCACGATAGGTTCAGGACCACAGGCTGACGTGCTGGATACCCTTACTCTAGTTGTGCGATATTAACTGCCTAGCCTTTTTCCATGTATGTTGGGGTAATCAAACCGGATGCAGCTGAATGAATACCAGTATTTGACACGAACTGACTGCCTATCTAACATCCGCAATCCACAACACCTCTTGGTAAGATTGGTTGTCAGACTTCCGGGCTTCTGACTACCCGTTACGACTGCCAAATATCTATGAATGACAGCTGGGACCAACGGCTTATCGTGCTTTCCGAGGTACCTACGGAGGGGTCTGCGCATGTAATATATGGTAATCATGTCCGTGAAGATTCCTAAGCTGATTGAACTTAACTTTGTTTATATGACAAGCTTAGAAAAGCAAAAGACTGACTATTGGCATAGGAGTAAATAATAAATATGTTGGCGCGGCAAGTGGCGCCATCTAGTTTTGTTACAAAGCTACTGGAATCTCCTAAAAGGTCGAATAGAGTGACACTGGCTGGCGACAATCAGTCTAGCAGAGCGTCTCAAACATCGATGATTGAGTCCGCTGTCTTATGATGACAGATATGATGTCAGGGGAGCCGCTGTCGTACCACGTCCCCGACGAAGATGCTTATAGAGGGTGGTAGAAACATCGACGCGCAATCTGGATGCATTCAGTAAATGATTCTGAAACCCTCTGGCTCTGGGTTAAATTTTTTTCGTTTTTTTTTTATTTGTTTTTTAAACATTTGGACCGCGACTGTCAAAATATAATGGTCGTGCACTTTTGTATGAAATAGATGAATATATAAGGTACCTAGCCGAAGAAATATTTATACGCTAGGCGAATTCATGGTTTTTTTTTTTTTTTGTGGGTGGGAAATTATCAAATGACTTCTCCCGCTCTGGTTGGAGCAGGAGGGCGTGTCAGACTTTTACTGACTAAAACCCACCCATGTTCCTTCAGCTGCCCGTATGCCAGGGGCCGCGGTATCTCTTTCGAACAACCCGCACCCCTAGCAGGCATCGGCCCTTGCGGGCCCCACCAGCTGCTGCTGACGTCCTCCTGCGACGGGTCAGTACAGTGGCCCCGCCGCCAACCACTTTTCGGCCGCAGGGGATAGGGAGAGCGGCCAACGCTATACCGACACTTCTCTTCCCCTGCGGCCCCACCGTATCCGCCATCAAACGGTGGCGGCCCCGTCCAGGCCACGGAAGGGAAGAGCGCTACTCAAAAGTACCGGCACTCCTCCTCCGCCGCAGCCTGTAACCCTCAGCCGCGATGCCTCCCATTCGACATCGCGGCCCGCCTCAGTTGCGATGCACCTCACCGCAACCTACTTTTTGGCCGCTACGTCGTCGGCTTGGAGGCACAAGCCCTGACGAGCGGCCCCACCTTGGGGTTCCTCTTCACTTCACCGTGGGAGGGTGACCACGGTTACTGAGCCCCCCCGCAACGACAATGCGGGAACCCAATGTATGTTATTGAACTGTCAAAATGAAATCCATTGCTACTGTTAGTGTGTTACGCAATTATCCCGCTGTTCTGGAAAAGGCGGCGCCGATTAATAATACTATTTTAAAAGGCGGCGCCGATTAATAATACTATTTTAAAAGGCGGCGCCGTTTAATAATACTATTTTAATCCCTACTTAATATTAAAAATGCGAAAATAACTCTGTCTATTTGTCTGTTACGCTTTCACGCCTAAACCGCTGAACCGATCGTCATGAAATTTGGCAGAGATATAGTTTGGGATATGGAGAAGGGCATAGGCTTTTTTTACGCGATTAGCGATAACCGACGCGGGCGGAGCCTCAGGCAAAATCTCATAAATAACAATTAAGCTATTGGGTTTATCTTTGTTAGCTATGATGGGTTTCACCAATGAGATTTGTCCCTCACTGGGATTCACCCAGCAATTTCAGTTTATTGTGGCTAGCTTCGCGACATAATGTCCTTAATTTTGATAGAAGAACCAATAAAGTCACCGTATGTCCTTCTAGGGCGTCCCCTCCCGGCGTTTCCACTCACACTGCCAAATATTTCATGTTTCTTAAATTAGCACTGTAGACTCTCAGATGACTCCGCCCTGGTGTTTGAACATAACTTAACATCACGCCTATATTTTCCGAAGTTTTATCCAGAATTCTAGACTATCTGCGTTAGTAAACAAAAACACATTTAATAAAACAATGCCTAGAAAGTATAGTTGTATCATGCCCTGGATCACACCCGGTCTCGTTCGTTGTATAAGACATAGAGACAAACTTCACCTAAAATTGAAACTTGCACCTGCCAACGAAATACTTTCTGTTACATATAAAAGGTACCGGAACTTCTGCAATAATGTTTTGAAAAATCTAAAAAATCAGCATGATAAAAATGAACTACAGAAGGCGGGGAAAAATAGTAAACTTGTGTGGAAATTTATAAAAACGAATACATTTAGAACGAAAAATCCCAAGCCTCCGCTTGATTTACTGTCTTCAGAGATAAATCCATCCGAAGCAATGAATAAAGTGAACAGTTTCTTTGCTAACGTCGATAAAAACTTGGCTGAAAAATCATAATATTTTAATACTGTATCCCCTCAAAACACGACCCCGGCATCCTCTACAGTGAATTCTTTTATTTTATTAGATACCGACGTTAACGAAATTGTAAAATTATTATACGGGTTAAAAGATGTATGTGCTACTGGGTGGGATGACATACCCAATAATATACTTAAAAGATTTAGCTAACCCACATTTTTCAGCTATTTTTGTCTAAAGGAATATTCCCCAAACTCCTCAAAAAGCTTTGGTCACTCCTGTATTCAAGTCTGGAGACAAAAATTGTGTGAATAACTACAGACCCATCAGTGTTAACAGGACTCCCAAAAATTTTAGAAAAAATTATTAACCGTCGTTTGATAAAATATCTGGAAGATAACAAACTACTTTCAGATAATCAATTTGGATTTAGGCCCAAAAGATCAACTGGCCAGGCAGTAGGTACACAAATTAACTAATTATATTGCTACCAATCTAGATAATGGTATGCACACAATCGGTATCTTTCTAGACCTCACCAAGGCCTTCGACACTATTTCTTGTTATTTACTTTTGCTCAAGCTTGAAACACTAGGTATAAGAGGAGCATAACTTCTACTATTTGCTGATTATCTCAGCGAGCGTCATTAATGTGTTAAAATAGGTCAGTATACAAGTTCTGAACTTAAAAATAGTGCTTTTTGGAATTCCACAAGGCAGCATTTTGGGCTCCACGGTATTTTTAATCTATGTAAATAAACTGTGCAGCCTGCGAGTTCAAAATGGTGTCATAATGTCTTATGCTGATGGCACCGTTCTACTGTTTTCAGCTAAATCAAGAGTTGAGGTCTATGAACAGGCTCAAAATGGTTTCAACAAAGTGTCCGATTGGAATCCTAATAACATCCTAACATTAAATGCAGATAAAACAAAATGCATTTTATTTGCAATGAGAAATACTAACATACCACTTGCGAATCTAAACATTTACGCACATAATTGTAGCACGTATTAAAAAACATATAAAAATTTATATAAAATAGTGTTCCGCCGATATCGGGAGCAGGGCCCAAGCTACCGGTGGTTAGGGCTCCAGAGACAGGAAACCCTCATGATGTGAGCCGTATCGAGGACTAGTGCCTTCTGAATCAGGCCTTTGATCCAACCGCCTAACGAGACCCTCGAGAGATGGTGTTCGAGGCTTTCGGTCATCAGTCCATTGGCTGATACGACAATCGGCACAATGACAGCCGAGTTCACATTCCACATGTCAACAACATAGTGTGTTAATCGTCGAACGTAAATAAGCTTTAAAAGCTTATTGTGACAGATGAAGGGCCGAGATATTAAATAAATAATTATTATAGTACACCCGAATTTCGCCAGTTACAATAGGGGGCGAACGGGTTGACTTCAACTGGGCAGAAATTCAGACTCGCTATTACAAACATTCGATATGCTTCCGTACCGATCTGAACCTCAATGTTATCGTAGAAGTCCATTAAACGCTGTCCACAAATCCAAAGTCCGAAACTGTGTCAGTTTAAATCAAATAGACGACCCTATATTCTTCGGACAGCTGTTTGCTGGGCAAGACAAATTAGGTTATCGAAATGTCTCATTTTCGATACGATACTATATTTAGCCCGTCGAATGCGTGTGAATAGCTAGCGGTTATTGAGAAATTCTTGAAGAAAAAACATCCAGCGGTAGACCAACGAGGCTGAACATTGACTTCTTTTTTTGAGGTTGGGAAATCATCAAATGACTTCTCCCGCTCTGGGTGGAGCAGGAGGGCGTGTCAGACTTTTACTGACTAAAACCCACCCATGTTCCCTCATCTGCCTGTGTGCCAGGGGCCACGGTATCTCTTTCGAACAACCCGCACCCCTGGCAGGCATCGGCCCTTGCGGACCCCACCAGTTGTTGCTGACATCTCTGACGGCGCACGTGGAACACAACGCGCAGTCGCACCGGGCATGTATATTTATTTATTTGTTGAACGTGGAGAAATGCCTATTGCGCTACCACAGGGAGATAGCGCAGTTATGTGGTGGGGCTGTAATCCACTGAAACTCTACGGTGTCCTCCAGTGCCGCTTGAGGCGGGAACACGGAAACGTGCAAGCCATCCGCAAGCCCGCCGCGGCTGTCCGTCACCGGACCCTCCTCGGAGAGGAATAACTTCTATCACCAGCGCACCAGGACACATGGCACGCCGTGACCACCCCAGGAACCAAATAGCATAAGAGCCCCAGGCCACCCCGTGTCTGGCACCCTTGGTCCCCCTGCGACGGGTCAGCACAGTGGCCCCGCCGCCTACCACTTTTCGGCCGCAGAGGATAGGGAGAGCGGCCAACGCTATACCGACACTCCTCCTCCCCTGCGGCCCCACCGCCAGAGGCGTCTTTACCTATGGTGCAGGGTGTGCGGCGCACACGGGCGCCGGGTCTAAGGGGGCGCCGAACGCCCTCTAATGCGACACCTCCAAAGATGCGTCACTCGCGGCGCCGCGGCCGCCCGGCGGCGGCGCTCTTTAAAGACCCTGCGCTCGTGTTATGGCCGACGCCGGGCGCGCGGTAGCAAAGCCACGGTAATATTATCTATACAGTATTCCAACTTCATACAAACGGACGCAACGCGAGCTATATCTACGCGCCTCGATCTCGGCATGCGCTCGGCATGAAGACAGTCGCGACTGTGCCGGACGGTGTGTTGTTTTTATAACAATAACCGCGCGACTTTTTCACAAAAAATAAGTTCAAGTAGGTACGTATTTATATAACGAGTAGGATATATAGAAAAAATGGAGGAAATATTCCGAACTTCCTTTAAGCTTTAAGTATACTATAATGCGGTTTATTTATACTTTAAAATTTAATAATAAAGCATTTCGTACGTCTCAGACGAGGCGCAAATATTTTTTTTATAAGACCGATTTGTTACCTACTCAAACATTAACGAGGTTTTTTAATTAAATCTACCAATCAAAAAACAACACGCATACGCATTTTTATTGAACACTTCTTTAAATTCACAAAGTATTTTATTTGTTTATATAAAAAAAAAATATTTACAATCACAAAACTAAATGGAAACACAAAGTAGGCAAATGTAACTAAAATGCTGGAGGCGGGCAGCCCTATCGCATGTTTAGGTACCGCGCGGTTGTAGGCATTTCTTTTACGGCCGAGCGAGTTACAATGCTGTATAGATAATAGTAGGTACCGTGGCAAAGCAAGACTACTCCTTTTCCTACTCTATTTAAATTTACACAATAACTTTTGTTTCAACGTGAAATCAGCCTTAAAACAGATAATTAAAGGTTAAATTGGCGTAATGTCGCATCTTGCATCGCTACCAAACAAAGGCGCGTGCCGGCATCGGCACCTGTTTGTTTTGATTCGTTTGACAACACGCCGACAATCATTGCTCACTCGGCTGTATTAGAATGCTATAAAATTCAAATTAAAATTCCCAGGGACGTGCGGCGGTCATTTTCAAAGGCTTGTGTACGCGCGCCGCAATTTTTGTTTTACCGCCACACCATAGTTTTGCAAAATAAGCCTTGATTAAATTTGATTAAGTATCATCTTTGAATAAACATGTAAATATGAAGTAAATCGGCTTTTCTTTTGATAAAAAATATATAAAAAGTAAGATTTGGTTATTTGCTTGCACAATTATTGCGACATGCCTCGAGGTCGGAGGTCATCAAAATAGCTAACGAAATTCATGAAAAAAAAACCAAACATCGAGTGATAAATACTGATATTGAAGTTAAATCTATGCTCGTACCTATACGACCTAGGATTTTTCATTTGTTTATCCTACTGCAGTGCGGAACAAACAAGGTAAGTTAAAGTGCATTAATATGTACCTACTAGTATACTTAGGTATTTATTTGAACAACGAACTACTTTTTTATTTTATTTATTTATTCCGTTTGATTGCCTAATGTAGTTAGTTACCTAGGTACCGCGACGTTGATTGATGTGTCATATCATATCCATACTTATATTACCTATAAATAAATGCGAAAGTAACTTTGTCTGTCTTTCTGTCTGTCTGTCTGTCTGTCTGTCTGTGTTTTACGCTTTCACGGCTCAACTGCTGAACCGATTTGGATGAATTTTGGTATCGAGATAGGATAGCTGAGTCCTGGGGAAGGACATAGGTTACTTTTATTCCGAAAAAGTGCAAAGATCCCAGGGGAATCACGATATACAAATTCCTCGCGGACGAAGTCGCGGGCAGAAGCTAGAAATAAAATTAAATAATACGTAGTCCAAGTTGCAACAACTAGTTCGCTGGGCCTATAGTAATTTACATTGTTAGTTCTTTTAGGTGCCTATACTTAGTTTTTTATTTATTTTAGATGTCTGATGGCAATGGAAAAAAGAAAGTTTCTGGTGCACAGAGTCGAAAAAGAAAGCTGGAGAAGGAACAGTCTCTGAAAAAGAATACAAGTTCTATTAAAAAGTTTTTTGTTCGACCAGGTCCATCCTCGGACGAACACCTGGAGACAGAGACATATGAAAACCTAGATAATTCTACAGCAGAACTCGTCACTTCTACTTCACCGCCGCCGCCGCTGCTGTCTTTATCGTCGGTAGTTGAAGAAGACGAAGAACCTCCTAGTGCCGAAGCGTCTCCGGAGAATATACTTCGAGAAGATATAATTAATGATCTCGCGTTATGGCCACAGGTGTTATCCGATAAACAGAGAATATTTTTGATGGAGCGTGGGCCAGTACAGGTAAAAGTGGGTTCATATCCTTCGAATAGTTCGAAAAGATCTTTTTCAAATGCTTATTATACTAAAAAGATGTTAAATAATGAAACCGTTTTAAGAAACTGGCTGGTTTACTCTAAGTCAACTGATTCTGTTTATTGTTTTTATTGTAAACTTTTTCATGCTGACGCGACTCCGACTCCTTTTAATGGTGAAATGGGTTACAAAGATTGGCAGCATTTGTCTACTGCTATAGAACGTCATGAAAAGAGCTTAGGGCACCTATCATGTCTTAAGAAACAAATTACATTGAAAACTGTTATTTTAAAAGAAAAGTCGGTAGATTTCTTGCACCAAAATGAAATTGATCGGGAAAAAAAACGTTGGGTTGCAGTACTCGAACGAATAATCAACATAATTCATTTTTTAGCGAGGCAATGTCTGGCTTTTCGGGGAAGATCTCAAAAAATTTACGATTCTGATAATGGTAATTTTTTAAAGCTGGTTGAATATACCTCTAACTTTGATAATGTGCTTGCGGAACACATTGCCCTTATTCAAAAATCTGAGTCACGCCTAACTCATTATCTTGGCCATAATATTCAGAATGAAATAATACAATTATTGGGAGAAAGAATAAAAAAAGCTATTGTTTTGGAATTGACACAATCTAAATATTTTTCCATTATTTTAGATTGCACTCCAGATATTGCACACGAAGAACAAATATCGGTTGTCGTACGGTACGTTCTTTTAAATACAAGCAACAACAAGGCTGAAGTAAAAGAACACTTTCTGGGTTTTTTTCCTATAACAGACACTACTGGCCTGGGCTTAACTCAATTTTTGTTAGATTGTTTAATCTCAAACGAAATTGACATACAAGATATGCGTGGTCAAGGTTATGATAATGGTGCAAACATGAAAGGGAAACATATAGGTCTACAAAAACGAATTTTAGATTTAAACCCGCGCGCATTTTATGTACCTTGTGCGGCACACAGCCTAAATTTGGTAGTGAATGACGCTGCTAAAAGTTCATTAGAAATTGTCAATTTCTTTTCAATTGTGCAGGAAATTTATGTTTTTTTTTCTGCGTCAACAGCACGTTGGCAAATACTTGCTAAAGAAGTGCCAACTTTAAGTCTAAAACCACTCTCAAATACTCGATGGGAGAGCAGGGTTGAAGCAGTAAAAGCTCTACGTTTTGAACTGGGAAAAGTGTATGATGCCTTGTTTACTATATATTCTGATAGAAGCAAAGATGCAGAGTCAAGAAATATGGCAAATTCATTACTGGCAAAAATTAAGTCGTTTAAATTCATCTGCTCTCTGCTTATTTGGTTTGAAATTTTAAGCAAGATAAATATAGTTAGCAAGGCCCTTCAAAAGTCAGACGTTGTATTGTCAGAAGCGGTGAAAATGATTAATAATGCAAAAATAAGTTTGTCTGAATTTCGTAATGAGCCCGCTTTTGAGGAGCTCCTTAACAGGGCGAAAACTGTAGCGGAAGAAGTCGAGGCAATAGTAGAATTTCCCACACCTGCACGCCCTCGCGCTCGTAAAAGGTTTTTTAATTATGAGGCGGAGGATGAACCGATAACAGACGCGAAAACACATTTTAAAGTAAATTTTTACTACTATTTGTTAGACACCGCAATTACTAAGTTCGACGAACGGTTCGAACTTTTGAATGAAAATAATGAAACTTTTTCATTTCTTCAAAAATTGAAACACTGGAAAGATTTGGACTCTGATACAAAAAAAACACATTGCTCTAATTTAGAAAATAAACTTTGCCATGCTGGCTCTTCAGATGTAGAACAGTTCGAGCTCTATAATGAAATCGAATTATTACCGATGTTTATTGATGATTCCAATACGCCGTTGGATATTTTAAATTACTTGTTTACGAATAAATTAATTTCAGTGTTCCCAAATCTGTCCACAGCACTGAGGATATACCTGACACTTCCAGTCACGGTCGCACATAGCGAAAGGTCATTTTCTAAACTAAAAATAATTAAAAACTACCTTAGATCAACATTGTCGCAAAGTAGATTGACAAATTTATCGTTAATAAGTATTGAACATGAAATCAAAATTGAAGTTAGTGACATTGTTAAAGATTTCGCTAATGCAAAAGCTCGAAAAGTAACTTTTTTGTAAATACATTTGTGTGTACGAGCGTCCTGTTATGTACTTAACTATAATAGTTTTTAAATTAAATATTTTTGAAAGAACTACAAAGTTGTGATTTTTTTATTCTTATAACCCCTTCCTTCCTAAAAAAACTTATTGCTTCCCGACATCATTTAAAATTGCACCATTTGCATCCGAATTTCCGTTTGAAAATATAACTATGTATTAGTATTCCATTTTGACCCCGCTCCTACTAGACTAGAGGGCGCCAGGGTACTGGTTGCACACGGGCGCCACAAGGGCTAGAGACGCCTCTGACCCCACTCCTACTAGACTAGAGGGCGCCAGGGTACTGGTTGCACACGGGCGCCACAAGGGCTAGAGACGCCTCTGCCCACCGCGTCCGCCATCAAACGGTGGCGGCCCCGTCCAGGCCACGGAAGGGAAGAGCGCTACTCAGAAGTCCGCAGCCTGTAACCCTCAGCCGCGATGCCTCGCATTCGACACCGCGGCCCGCCTCAGTTGCGATAACATTGACCATCAACTCGTAATCTATACTAGGGTCGTTCGTGGTACCATTTGAATAAAATAAAGATATTTTATTTAAGTACTACCTGTGGCAGTATATATATTACAGGCATATGTTTACTATGTAGGTATTAAATCTATACCTACTAATATTATAAAGTGGTAAATATTGATTAAATATTGAATATTGATTCCGAAGTTATAGCTATATGTTGGTGAGGATTGTGGGGTGAATGTCGACTGTACCAAAACATAATGTATGTAGAAGTTTACATGGAAGTTTAACTTAAACTTCCTACTTCCAATAAAGGGTTACTCATGTTGAGCTAATGAAAAATTAACACCTCTTTAACCAGCCAGTTGCTATGTAGGTCAAGGGATCCCACTCACCATAATAAGGTTGAAAAGTTTCAGCAAACAACGCTGGCTGTAACTTTTACGGGAATATGCTGAGGGACAGAAAGTCCATAAAAAATTTAACAGTTCATTACAGTAACCCTAAAAGTTTGCTATGCAGGATTTATGATTATGAGAACCAAAAGTAGGCCGAGACGAAGCGAAAATGATGTCGCCATTTTCCCCATGATACGATACAAAAGTATTGGAGATATCATTGAAGATTTCTGTTCCGGAAAAACACAACCACTAGTGTTATTCTGTACAAAAACTCACAGTGAAAACTTAGGTGACGTGAGTTTGAAGTCACCTGTCAATATTGTCAATTCAGATTCAGACTCACTTCATCAATTTTTTCACGTTGACATTTTTACAGAATAGACCCGTAGTACTATTCTGAAAAAATCTCACCGTGAAAACTAAGGTGAAGTGAGCTTGAAGTGAGATGTCCTAGCCCAATCAGCTTATAATATTCCCACTGCTGGGACACAGGCCTCCTCTCTTCGAGAGGGAGCGGGCTATAATCTACCACGCGGGCCCAGTGTGGGTTGTTAGATGTCGTCTTCGAATTTTAGGTTCTAGGACATACCGGTTCCGTCACGATGTTTTGCTTCGCCGTCTTGAGAGCAGTGGTGATTAAATTATTTACACAAAGAAAAGCGCCTGTCTGAGTAGAACGTGGTTTGAACGACCTACATACAACTCGTATGTCGGAGCGAATACCACCACTGCTATAAAGCTCTCAAATAAACTGTCAATAGTGTCAATATCTAAAATTAGATAAAATAACAGCATAATGCACCTATGCTTTCATGGTGACATATTTACAGAATAGACCTGCTGATAAGTTATGTTAGTATATTCTAGAAACCGTTGAAGGGACTGCGGTACAGCCCAGCTAGTCTAGGTCGGCTAGAATAATGTGCTGAATTCACAGTTACAGCTTGCGCGTTGATGTCCTTGCCACCCTTTGTACACACCTGCCACCTGCTTTCGGGCCTGTAAGCCCCGAAAGGTAAAGCAGAGGTATACCTACATATATTACACCCACATTTTAAGTCCCATGTAAGCAATAGGGAGCCAGCTTATTGCCATCTTCTTAGCGTGTCGATAGCAATCTAAATACAGTCAGCCCAGAATTTGGCTAAGATTTTAGCACTTTCAGCAGCGTCCAGCAGCTCCTGTAGCGTGCAGACAGCAGGACACGCTGGACAAGATATCAAGTGCCCCATTATTTGTGGAACAGCACCACATTTACACTCCAGGGCGGAGCCATCGGTGAATCTCCACCTGAGTAGGTTTTCTTTACTTCGGCCTACCTGAGTCCGGAGTCTATTTAAAGACTTCCAGGAAAGCCAAGGCAACTCATGTCCAGGTGCGAGAATTTCTGCGGGTGGAACGAATGGGTTTAGCAAGGAAGCACCATCTCGCCACTGGCTTAGCCGTTCCTTAGACTGTTCGCCATCGATCGGGCACAAATCCAGGCTAGGGGCTGCGTCTAACAAATTCCTGATTGAAAAATCCAATATCACTTTTCCCGACCTGGGATTCGAACCCAGGACCTGTGGTGTGGTCCTGACCGCTAGAACAAAAACGAAAATAAAAAAAATATCTAAAAATAAAACTCAAACTCGGTACGAAATCCTTTATTTAGATTTTTTGGTATTTTTTGAGACACATTCCTCTTTGTACCCATATGACTGGAATATAAAAAACGGAATTTTTACAATTTTGATGACGAACACATGATTTCTTTTAAATCGGTTACATTGTCTAACTATATAACAATTTAGCTAATAAACAAAAGCAGTTAATGAAACTGCTATAACGCATAGAAAGACAGACTTTTATTGTCCTTAGGTAACGTATTTCTATTTGCATGTGGGCATTCATTTTCTTGCACATTTTAAATACTGGAGTCAGTGAAACTGTTCTATCATTATGGGATAAAATATCGGCCAGTAAGAATTCCACTGAGAGGCAAAGGCAATTCTCGTAATTTTATGAACGTTCACAGTCTGATCTCAGTCTAAATCTGTCAAAAATACCTCGAGTTTCCATACATTTTTGACAACTTCTTGACGTAAGATGACTGCGACTAGATTCTGAACGTCTTTAATTACGAGAATTGGCCTTCTGATCTCATTCAGAGAAAGAATTTTCGGTAATGTTAACAATTTAAGAAGGATGCGCTAAGGCAACCCGTGAAATTCAAATTTTCTTATTTTTTTTTGCAATTTGCAGGTCAGTGCCAGCTCATAAGTCGATTAAAATATGATTCGTGGCCGTAACAAATATAGCTTTACTGAATTATAACAATTAAAGCCATTAAAACAACCCTTTAAGTTCATAAATGCCATTGAATGACGTTTTGATGAAATAATCAGTCAATGGGATTTTACAGGATAAGTTTTTATCCAGCGCGCAAACTGTAACCATGAATTCAGCAGATCATTCTAGACTCCCTAGTGCAGAAGTTTTACGTCGGTTTTACAAAAAAAAAATCTGCTGTTTCATAGAAAAGTGCAATACCTACCTACGCAGTCAAAATGTATGGAACAACTGATTTTTTTTTTGTATTACCGACGAAAAATTTCTCCACTTGTCTAGAATGATATGCTGAATTCATGGTTACAGTTTGCGAACTGGATAAAAATGTATCCTGTATGGACTAGAGGGTTGTATTGATAATTAAAAAATATATAATTCTGTATATGTATTTGTCACCGTAAAATTGTAAATTATGTTAGATTATATGCGCTTTCCCTCTTAAGATTAGAGAACTTAGAGTTTTGTAGATACTGGGCAGCATTATACTGCACTTACGGAATAAGGACTCGTCCTACCAAAGTAGAGATCATTTCTTGAACTACCAATAGGATTGCGTTATTTTCAAACCTCTCAGTTTAGCTGCATCCCTATTGGTTGTTTACAAGACATCTCTCCACTACGTTGTGGTGGAAATCACCCTACGGGCTAAGGCTGATTTTCACGACACTCTGTAAGCTAAATGCCCCTTTATTTATAAACGCTGCTCAGTCGAGAGACGTTTAAACGACGTTAACGGTTAATCAGTCGCTAATCATTACTTAACTTTAAGGAACGTTTATAAATAAACCCCTAAATACCTGAGCCGTCGCTAAGCCATTTGACGCATAGAGGCCAGCACATCAAGCTACCCCAATTTTTCAAATTTCTTTGATAGATTTTCTACTTTATGGCATATGTTTAAAGTTCATGTTCAATTGGGAAAATTTGGCAGTTTGGAGTAGCTTGATGTGCTGGCGTCTGTGCAATCTCACTATGAAAAACAGCCCATCAAAATGGTTAACTTGACATTTAGGTCCATAAAAAGAGTTGCATAGTTAAGTAATGATTAGACGTCACAACAACCAATACATTTTGTGACGTTAACCCTCCTATAAATGTAAGCAACTTTTTTTTTAAATAAAGGTGTTAATATTTAACAGAGTTTGGTAAAATGACGTCTAAAGCTTCGAAAATAAATGCCCACATGTAATAAATATTATTACAGATTCATTATTAAGCTCGGTATCAAGCACAAGCAGTTTGTGCGTTATTCACAAATTATATCATAGGTTCACAGCTTCGTGTGTAATGCCCAACTTTTAAACTATGAATTTTAAGGTTAAAAGACAATGTTGCTATAGTTGAAAATACGTGTTCAGTGTTGCAAGGATGGAAATTTATTCAATAGGTCAAGAAGGACCTAATTGTGAGTTTTTGGCCAATTAGTTGCTTGTGAGTTGTAATTCTTCATTTTAAAATGGCAATTTATTAAGAATTCAAACAAGTCACAATCTTTATTGGTTATTTATCGAACATAAAACAATCGCATAAATGAAATATTGTAAAAATAAAAGGTAATAAAAATGTCACGATATTTCAATTTTTATAGTACATGAATGCTTATTATTTAAGTAGTGAATGTGATAGAGAAAGACATTTTCGTGAAAGTATGTAGTTTTATAACTACCACACTTATACTGATAACGGCTTATTCGATTAGTAAAATTAATTTTGATTGTACAAACCACATAACTTGAATAGTTGTTGCATTTCACTATCTCAACGGGTTAATTGCGTAACACACTAACAGTAGCAATGGCTTTCATTTTGACAGTTCACCAACATTCATTGCATTATAGACGTTGTTGAGACGACAAATTTTTCGATCATAAGTAGCAATGGATTACCAATATTTTTCAAGATGCAAACTGTGTGATTGAGTGTGTGTTATGCAATTATGGTGCTGATTATAACTTAATGACAAGGACATATATCATTTGTAGCGACTCCATTCATCCTGCTCACAGAATAAACAATTTCATATAATTTCCATATATTTTCAACCATAGCAGCATAATTTTTATTAAAATTGAATGTCAGGTATTTCACCTATTATATTCGTTTACACTTAATTTGACCGCAAACAGATATTTTATTGTTTCTAATATCCCTAATAGGAGAGGAAGGCAAATATTAAATAATAGGTATAACTATTATGATGGACATTGTACAGGTTTAACGATTATAACTTAGAAGGAATTCGGGTGCTCTTTTTTAAACTTATCATCACGCTTGTAATTCCTCGAAGGACAGAGGAGTACCTCAGAATGTACACCGAAATTTCACTAGTTATGTTTTTAAGTCCCATGAATAGTGGGCGAGCACAAATCTTGACTCCGGGCTGTTTATGTGACATTCCGAATATATTTTTATTTAACTGAACTAAGTGCTATTGAATACTTTAATATATATTAAATGTTTTTCTTTCATTTAGGAAATCAAATTTTATTAATATCTCAAATACATTGAAAACTATAGTTTTGTATAATTTAAAAGCATTTTGTTCAAATTTTGTAAATGTGAGTATGCATCCGTTTACTGTGTTGTTTTGATGTACATTGACTTGAAAAAGCATGGCATTTCAGAGTATGTCATGCTCACTTAAATGTCTCACTGATGGTGGCGCGTGTGTTGGATCATTCGGTTCCCTACAAAATGGTTGAGCTGGATAGTGCTGATCCACGCGTCATGTTCGTGAACGGGCGCTGTCTGTTGAGACAGGTCATCTCTTAATTTCCAGGGCTTATATTTTTTTTTACATCGTTCATTCGTACAGAAGCAACAAGAATAATGTTCCCAAGATTTTGTAATATCCAACTTGATTTAATAAGAGTGTCCGTGGAGTTTCTTGCCCGTTCTTCTCCATAGAGATCTACGTTTTGGAATGGGTAACTAGCCTCAACTTTCCAACTGATCGACTTTTTGACAATTCAAAAGTGCCTGTAAATGGTTGAATTGAAATAAATGCTATGAGTTTGAGTTTGAGCTACTGAGAAATTCCTGATAGAAAACCCCAAGAACACTTTGCCCGACTTGAGAACCCAGGACCTGCGTCATCTTCACATGATCTCTCCAAGATTATGTCTGGACTTTTGAATAGACTGTGACCTCTTCAGCTTTTTCGGTTTTTCTTGTCAGAGTACTCAGATAGAATACGCCGACCAAATCTAGTTTAAAAAATATGATCGTCGTGTAAGTGTTTTTACAAAGCAACTTACAGATATAAAATCATTTATCAAGCACGCTGATTAAGTTCCAGATAAAAACTATTCTTTAATAAATATAGGACATTTTTTAGCTTTAGCCTACAAACTATCTACACCAGTCTAAAGGGCCATCGATGTTCTATCACATATGGAGTGTCCTCGACTTAATTGCAGTGGCCGGCAAGCCCTCTGGACCATCTATACTTGATAAGAGTAATTAGTGATGACTCTGTGAATTTTGTCACTGAGCCACAGATAGGCCACTACATAATTAGCCAATAATGTTCCCACTGCCAGGACACGACCTCCTCTCTATGAGAGGGAGTGAGCCGTAATCCACCACGCGGCACAGTGAGGGTTGGTAGATGTCACATGTCTTCGAATTTAATCAACGTCGTTCGATTTAATACTACTCGGCCCAAATGTATGGGACGACTGATTTAATACTACTCGGTCCTAATGTATGGGACGGCTGATTTTTTTTTTGTGATTATTATGGAAACAGTTGTCCAAATTGATGGTCTGTCCAACACCTTTAAATTTGACCACATGTTTCCGATACACCTTGTATAAATAAACTGTCAACAAAAGATAAGGTACTTTTGAATCTAGTAAAACAGTTATAAATTCAAAACTTCATTACTAATAACAAATCATCTGATTGGCTGATTATATTTTTATCATACGTCATGCCACATAACGTAAGAATGTAGATAGGTAGTCAATTGTTTTAATGACGTCACTATTATATCTTAATGATTTAATACCTGCTTGATTCCTATCACAATTATCTAAGGCGCCTGATAAATACAGAAACCACTTTGCCTTCCTAGAAAACTCAAAGGCCACTTTAGGAAATTCTATACAAACTGAATTGCGATATTTTACAGACATGGCGGGCATCAAATACAAAAAAAAATACATTATAAAGCCAAGCGCACATTACAGCCGCAACGCAACGCATTTTTATCCAAAAACTTGGGTCAGAGAAAATGAACTGAAGTGCTGTAAGACGATTTTTGCAATTTGTGTTAGCATTTAAAGTATATTGCTGCCATTATTATGAGTTTCGAAACATAAGTATAAAACAAATGAAACCTATTAATTCTTCCATTGAATTATTATTAGCCATTAATGTCCCACTGGTAGGCAAATACCTCAGGTCTCCCTACTCTCTATTCACCTCTCTCTGTCCATTGATTATATAACTATTTTGGGGCTTATCTAATGCGGTCAAATGAAGTATAAACTAATTTATTGTGTCTAAAGTAATATCATTTAACAAAACGATTCCATCAACAATTTATAATTCCATATGAAATAAAACATTGGCTATAGGAGACAAGTGCTTGCAGTTCACATTAGATTAGTACTGCAATTTCTAAATATTGGTGCCACATTTGGGTAAAGAGTTTTTAAGAGCAAAAAGGCATGAGCCAATATTGGCAAATGCCATGCCGGACATTTTTTGCCCCAAAGAACAAATTTTCCATATTCCCATATGCTGACACCAATATCTATTTTTTTTTACATATAGTGATTTATTATGCCTCTTTATAATTGTTACTACTTAAATTATAAACACTTAAATTATATAAAGTTTAATAGACCATAATACAGCCGATAACAGATCTGGTAGAACTTTCTAACAAAAAAGCCCAAAAAATAACTACTGATTTATTTTGCTTTTACATAATCATAAGTAAAAAAAGATATTTTTTGCTGAAATTCCGCCTTTATTTTAAACATGCTAAGCTATTAAAATCCATAAGTCTAAGCTAGAAAAAATATTTATTAAGTCAAAATTTAAAATTTACAAAGAGCTCTAAACGGCGGGAAAATCAATAAATAGGACACAATTAACTTATAATTAAATATAATATTAATAACTTTAATTATCAAATGACATGAAAATGGCTTACGAGAAAAAGAGTCAGCTAAAATTTCTTCTAAGCTTTTAAAATAAGTTCTGTGACTTTATATTAATAAAATATTAAGCGATTTAAATTATTTTACGGTGTGTACCAAATGTTTTCGAGGTCTGCATTTAAAAACTATCAAATGAAGAATATGAGGATTTTCATTTTATTCAATTTATAAATAAAATAAAACCCGCACAGTTTTTATATTCGATACCATTTTTTCGTTAGTCAGTGTCATTCCGCATACGGTTTTAACCTAAAAACGTAGTTCGTATAAATGGCGAAGAAAAAACAATAATTCAACATACTGTCGGCCGAGAGATCGAAATACGATACGAGATCATTTCTTTAGATATAAAGTGTGTTATAATTATATTTTTTCGACCCATTATGTACATCAAAGTTGAATCCGTATAGGGAAAACTAGGGACAAATCTGAACAAAAAACGCGCGCGAAACTCTGCTTAGTGTTTTGTCCCTCGAGTCTACTCTCTAAGTCCGTGAACGAAGACACTAGCCCGTCCGAAAGTAATTAAGCTGTCAAATCAAGTGTCAAATCAAATTGTTCGGACAGGCAACCAAAGTGCTTTTCACGAAAGAATTCCCTTCGCTGTTATGTTGGTAGCACTTTACTGAGAGGGCAGCCAACATAACGCCGAAAGAAGGGAATTATTTCGTAAAACGTACTATATTTAACGGGAAAAGGGACAACTGTCAAATCGTGTTGTCATTCATCCTTAGGTCGGGTCCCGAACTAATCTTTTGTCCTTAAGTGATATACGAAAGTAAGAAGCGCCCGTAACTACGGTTTTCGTGCTTAGAGAGTAGACCCAGTAATTTCCGCATGCGGAATAACATTTCCATTAAATTTAAGTAAGTTTTCTTTGTGGTCTATTTCCCTTTATATAATCTAAACGCAGTGGGTCTTCTAACCACTCGCCATAAAGGCTTGTTATGTATTCCTAAATGCATAATATAACGCTCCTACACGTATAATACACAAGCTACAGTTATATTATACGAGTTTCTTATGTCAGCCTTTAAGTACCTCTTTATTTCGCTTTTGATGTTGTTACAAGTTATTTATTTTTACCCGACTGACCCGACAAAGTAGGGTTATGTTTTGTTCCATCATGCATCTGAATAAATATAAATGAAATGCTGTACGTTGGCAAGCGCAACTCTTGAGAAAAAAAGAGAAAGAAAAATTGGAAAATATGTCCGGAAAATTGGAAAATTCAGGAAAAACTGAAGTCGCTTATTTCTATGGGATTTTAGTATAAACTCAAGACCACTGACATTTCAGCTAGATACCCATTAATATTTTTTTATCAAAACTCAATTTAGGAAAAACAACTAATTACCAGAAAAAAAACTATTTTCTGTGTAGATAATAAATGGCTTGGCTGTACAAAAATGATGCAATTTTCATCGGATTCCCCTTCAAAGTTTATCTTTGAAGGTAATTTTTTATTTAATAACAAATCGTATAATTAGTAATGTAATAAATTAGTTCCAGGCTGATACGATATCTTAGATAATAGAACTTTAATTTATCAGCTTATAATTTAGCAGCAAATAGGCTCACTATTTATATAACTGAAATTGAGTATACAACTTCCATGCTATAGAAAAATTATAATTAAATGAGATAACCAAATATTTGAATCACCTTTTTATCTTTAGAATTTGAATATCTTGTACTTATATGTTATTTTGTTTGGAGTTATACAGGTTGGATAAAAGTGGACCCATCAGTGAAGGGAAAAAGCTAAAAGTCAAAGGAAATATTAATTAGAATGAGCCCTATTGTCTCGAATGCAAAGATTGATTCAGATCAGAATTTCTACGAGGTGCATTCAATAAGTACCTAGCCTCATCGCCAGAGGGCGCTGTAGTTTCAAAAGAGTTTTACCACAGTGTAGCACATTCTTTTTTAATTCTTTTTTCAAATTTTCATTCCAATCCCTTCATTTGTTTTAATTTGACAACTTATGGAAGCGAACGTGTCGATCGGTTTTACAAAAATGGAAAAAGAGCAATATCGTTCGGTGATTCGATTCCTATTTTTGGAAGGGAAAACGCGCATCGAAATCAAAGAGCGCTTGGATGCTGTGTACGGTGACTCTTCTCCATCGATGGCCACCGTCAAGAATTGGTTCAACGAGTTTGCACGTGGCCGTACGTCGGTTTTTGATGAACCACGTCCAGGTGCACTGAAAACAGCTGCTACGGAGGAAAACATTAAAAAAATCCATGATCTCGTATTGGCAGATCGCCGATTGAAGGTTCGGGAGCTAGCTGAGACTGTAGGCATTTCAGAAGGAACAGTGCATCATATTCTTCACGAGGAACTCGGCATGAGAAAGCTGTCGGCGCGATGGGTGCCGCGTTTACTCACACCAGAAAACAAGCGCAACCGTGAGACCACATCGGAGACGTGTTTGGCGCTGTTTAAGCGGAATCCAGCGGAGTTTTTGCGTCGTTTTGTGACCGTCGATGAAACCTGGATCCACTGGTACACACCAGAGACCAAGGAGCAATCAAAACAATGGATCCAGACCGGGGAACATGCTCCAAAGAAGGCGAAAACTGTAAAATCGGCCGGAAAAGTTATGGCCACCGTTTTCTGGGATTCACAGTGTGATCTACATCGATTACCTCGAGAAGGGTAAAACAATTACAGGGCTTTACTATGCCGATTTATTGGGCCGATTCGACGCCGAATTAAAGAAAAAACGACCCCATCTGGCGAAGAAAAAAGTGCTGTTTCACCACGACAACGCACCGGTTCACACGTCTGCCGTTGCCATGGCCAAATTGGTCGAATTACGCTACGAATTGCTGCCCCATCCACCGTATTCTCCAGATTTGGCCCCTTGTGACTTCTTTCTGTTTCCTAATCTGAAAAAATCACTCGCCGGGAATAGATATGGATCGAATGAGGAGGTCATCGCCGCCACGGAGGCCTATTTTGCAGTTTGACAAAAACTATTTTTCAGACGGATTAAAAAAGTTGGAGCATCGCTGGGCTAAGTGTATCGAACTAAAAGGAGACTATGTTGAAAAATAAATTCCCACTTTTCCAAAATTTTCGTTTACTTTTTGTAGGCTAAGTATTTATTGAATGACCCTCGTATTCTCAAAAAAAAAATCTTACTTTGAAAACTCAGCTGAAGATGACGGATTGACACGACAGCTCAATTCAAGCTGACTTTACCTAGTTTTGACGATGAGATTTTTACAGAATAGGAATAGATATCTTTTTCTTTAGCTTGACAAGAAATCTCTAGACACGATATTCCTTCAAAATATGTTTTTACGCAGCATGGTCGTAGCTGGCATAAAATGAAGTTCAAAAGATTAAATTAGGTTTTTTGGAATTATCTTCTGTATCATTCCCCGCTGGCAAGTAATTCGCCAAAATATTTGAAGGGTTATTTTCTTTATAAAAAAATACTGCCATAATTTGAGTATGAATGTATATTGGCTATACGAGTAGGGCAAAACCAAAGAAACGATGGATGGACTGTGTAAAACATGATGGCTAGAAAGGGACTCACTACCGAGATGACGACTAATAGGGAATTATGGAAGATAATACATGTTGCGACGAACCCAAATCAATCAGGATATAGGCAGAAAAATGATGAATGTTTTAATTTCCCTCCACAGCCCCCTTTTTAACCGACTTCCAAAAGGAGGAGGTTCTCAATTCGTCGGAACCTTTTTTTTTATGTATGTTCCCCGATTACTCGAAGACGGCTGGACCGATTTGGATATATTTTTTTTGTTAGAAAGGTTATACTTCCCAGGTGGTCCCATGATCATCAAGTCAGGATCTGATGATGAGATCCTGGAGAAATAGAGAGAACTCTTCAAATTTTATAGGCACACTTGAAGCAATTTGTGTAGTTTTTGGAAGAATACTTTCTCGGAGTGGTTCCAGTTCAATTTGGTGAAGATCTGATGAAGAACTTCGGAAATAGGCAACGGAACTCCTCAATAAATGATAGCAAATGGACTTGGATTGCTGAAATCTCTAGTCTGTCTATTGTTTACACCAGTTAATAACATAACATCACGCCGGTACGCTGTGAGGGGTAAGCACATGTGAACCACTAAAAAGTGAAAAATAAAAAACTTTTTTCAAAAAAATAAACAACCGACTTCCAAAAAAACACTACAAAGTGAAAAATAACTTTAATTTCGGAAGGCGGTGACAAAAAAATAAAATATATATCCAAAGTCACCGACTTCCGAAATTAAAGTTATTTTTCATTTCGTAGTGTTTTTTTGGAAGTCGGTTGTTTAATTTTTTGAAAAAAGCTTTTTATTTTGTCCATCCTGTATGCGTTATGCACAGATAATAATCAATGAAAATATCAAACACGTCGAAACAATATCTTAACCGGTATCGTCCGGCCGCTAATCTGCTGTTTCAGAGAAAGACATATTTTCCTTATTCCGTAGGAAATGACATCAAACTATCTCCTCAAGTGGTATTGAGTGACTATGATAACAAAAGATGCTCTTATTGATAAAAGAGATAAGTAAAAAAAAACGTCCCCGATAAAGCTACGGTTTCTTAGCGTCATAGCGTCGGCAATTTACCGTCGAATGACGTCACAGAAACGTTAATTATGGTGTGTTTCTATAGGGAGCGTTTTTTGACACCGTGAAATCAAACCCCGCTTCCTTATAATTTTAATGACAGCTGTCACTGCGGCCGCTATGTGGCGGCCATCGTTTTCCTTACACACCTACGCTTAATTCAAGAAGGGTTTCATTAAGCGATCAACTTTCAGTCACTTTAACTTTTTAAGTGATTTTCAATGGCACACTGGATCTAAGAGCAGTTTGACTTTGCTAAGTTCTGTTTCAAGAAATGATGACAAACTTTATTGGAAAAAAATTATATCAAAAAAATGATTAGAAGGTGATTTTTTTTTTCAATCCAATGACAACAATTATCATCAATTAGTAATTTTTTTAATAAAAAAACATATAATATTTGACAGACTTGATCAGCCTTTCAAAAAGTGGCAGTGAGTTGTTTTTTGAAAATACTAGTTTAAAGATAAATAACTTTTAATAACATCGAAAAACTTTTTCAGAGGTATTTATTGAGAATTAAATAAATCAAAGCATTGTACGTCAAAAAAGTGATTATGCAGAGGCAAATTTATTTGAATATTTTTTGACGTGATAACGTCTTATAAATCGATGAACGCCGGCTGCACGCACGAAAAGCATGACTCATTGTCACGTTCCGCCTGAGCCGAGCGTGCAAGCGAGAGCGCGAAACAAGCGATAGAGAGGCACGATCGGCCTGTTTTCTTATGACGTTATCACGTAAAATTATCGTCCGTAAACCGAATTACAGACAACCATTTTTTTTATAAACATTTTTGGATGTAATACAGACACTAATTCAACCCTAGTTTTGTTTCAATCATCTGCCTAGCCTTTTCCCAACTTTGTTGAGGTCGGCGTCCAGTCTAACTGGATGCAGCTGAATACCAGTATTTTACACGGAGACTGCCTATCTGACATCCACAACCCAATTACTGGGTAACACGTTGCCTTTGGTAAGACTTATCAGACTTTTGGCCTTCTGACTACGCGCAACGGCTGTCAAAGATCTACGAGTGACAGCCGGGGCCATGATAAGACACTGTCAATGAAAATTGTATTCTCCAAACGACATCCAAACATAATTGCGTATGGGCACGCCGCGATTGCGGCGGTAAGTCCCCTCTTTGAGGAGTGGCTTGAGAGGCGGCATGGCGTCCTCACCTTCCACCTGACACAGGTCCTCACCGGACATGGCTGCTTCGGGAGGTTCCTGTTTCGGATAGGGCGGGAGGAAACGCCCGGGTGTTTCCATTGCGAAGATCGCCCAGAGGACACGGTGGAGCATACGGTGGAGGTCTGCCCAGCTTGGGCGGAGCAACGCCGTGTCCTCGTGGAGGTGATCGGCGGCGGCGATCTCTCGCGTCCGACCCTGGTCCAGGCCATGGTACGGAGCGAGAGGGCATGGCTGGCAGTCGCCTCCTTCAGCGAAGCAGTTATGCTCGCAAAGAGGGAGGCGGCGCACGTGAGGGAGATGCAGTACATGCGCCCTCACAGCCGTGGCCTTCGCAGGAGACGCCCTGGGCGTCGGGAATCTCAGGCTGATTCCCGGCCACCGTAGGCACGGGCTTGCGGACGGCGAGTAATGGGTACCTCGCTGTCCGGTAAGGACCAAGCCCGGGTCGACGGCGCGTTGTGTTCCACGCGCGCCTCATAGAGATGTCAGCAGCAACAGATGGGGCCCGCAAGGGCCGATGCCTGCCGGGGGTGCGGGTTGTTCGAAAGAGATACCGCCGCCCCTGGCACACAGGCAACTGAGGGAACACGGGTGGGTTTTAGTCAGTAAAAGTCTGACACGCCCTCCCGCTCCGCCCAGAGCGGGAGAAGTTATTTGATGATTTCCCACGCAAAAAAAAAAAAAATTACACAAGGAATGTTTCAGAATGATGACAGTAAACGACAATTATCATTCTGACGAGAACTTTATTTTAATTGAGATAAAGTTTAATTTTCTTCGTTGTTGAGATAATTTTGAACAGTTTGCTCGTCTCGATATTTTTGACGGTGACTGTACATGAGTACAATGATGACATTATGTATGGATATATTGGTATATAAATGTATGGATCAGCTCATTTTTATTTCACGATTTCAGGGTTGATCGCATTGTAAAAGTTGTTCACAATGATGAGTACAATGACCCTATAAAGGAAATAAAAGAATAGGTATGTATATACTAGTGGTCGCCCAGTGATCGAAATTAGACAATTATTAAAAAATACGAAATTCGACTATAATGAAAAAATATAACATTTCCGCACTTCTGTGCAGAAATATTTTTTTTTTTCATTTTAGTCAGTTTTATTTTTTGTTTTGTTTTTGGTTTTTTTTTTTTTGCTATAAAGTTTATAAGGAGAAGGATCTCCATATAAAGGGAAGGTCCAAAGTTTTTGCTTCATGTATTAATGTATAGATTATTTTAAATTAAAGTCGCTTCGTGTCTGTCTGTGTAACCGTGGCAACGCATTTTGATGCGGTTTTCACCATTATTCAGATGATTTATTCCGGACGGTTTGTGTTTAAGACATTAATATTTAATTACATATAATGATGTAAGTAATCTCATTTTTTGTCAAGTCGTGAAAACCTTGCGAAGCAGGGGCGACTCGCTAGTTATAAATAAATAAAAGCTTTACTAGTTACCTACACAGGATTAAGTTAACTATCGGTATTACATCCAAAACGTTTCATGTTTGAAAATTATAGTCATTCGACCCTCAATAAAAGGGATAAGCTCTCTTCTTTTGTTTTTTAGGATAAACTCATATGGCAACAATGGTCAAATATTTTGCAAAAAAAAGTCTGTTACGCTGCCTGCGCCATCCAGGATGACGTAAAAAAAAGATACAATTTAAAAAGATTATGAATTTAATTCGCGATAATACCGCGTAACCAACAAGGCTGACATAGTTATATAATCATTAAGTGACGTATGAATCGATACACGTCATCGAGTGACGAAATAAGCTAATCGTTATAAAAATAATTGTGTTGACGTTTGTGCGAATATTTTGACAGTTAAGTTCACGCCATTTTTGGTTATATCTTTAAGTTGAACAGAAGGAATCTCGCATACTTTTTAAATTTGGTACCCAAAGAGAAAAAAACAGTTATTTATCTTCTTTTTCAAATGAACCTAAAACATCATCGACAAATGCTTCGATGCAAAAGAGGGTGTGTGCATAGTAAAAACACACGATAGAAGTCAACACTTATGACTGGAGCCGAGAATACACGATTCAGCGCCAAGTATACACAATTCAGCGCTGAGTATACCAGATGCAGCGTCACCGTCAGAAGTTTTCACTTCAAAATTAAAAGTATTACTTAAGTTTAATTACATGAGAAATAGCTACTTATCCTTGTCAAAATATCCGCACATACGGAACGAGAACGTAGCATAGAGCTACCTTAAATTTAATACTTTTTTTATTGTATTATGTCAATTTTTTAATTTTTTTTTCTTGTTATATGGCACCACAGCCATTACTCGTCAATCACACAAGTGACAAATTGTGCATCAACAAACATACAAATTATACTTTTGAACCGCTTTTAGGTAACATTATTGCTATGAAAATAAGTAAGACAATTATCTTTGACTTTTATTGATTTGTTGGGTATTAAACATTTTTTACTAACCACTACCGCCATCTATTGATTACATTAGGAGTTATAAAACAAAGATGGCGGATTCAACGGTCAATTTTTTTATTATTTTTTCCCGGTTCAAAAGCAAATCTAAGCGACATTTAAACCTTATCGAAGCTAAAGTGTCATATTGCCGTTACAGCAGTATAGTATAACATCACAACCGCCTCCTGCCATTTTGTAGCCTACTTTAAGCTCATTATTACCGAAATGACAATGAATTTTGAACTAAACGTCATTGGCACTATGATTTTAAGCATATAGTCCAAAGAGGTTTGTTGTTTTTTTTTTATAGTCTATGTAGTATAGCGTGCGTCATCTGATAGCCAAGTTGTGTCTATGGCTGTATGTTGTCTACTGGATTTTGGCCTATGGTATGGATGGACATACTCCAATGTCCGTCCTTATTTTGTGAACCAATGGCTCTGCAAGATACTGTTTAACGCCGTATTTGCTTTATACACTACTTCAAATACTCTCATTGCACAACTGTTAATTAAAATGGACTATGCAATTTAAGTAGTAAAGCTGGATTCATTAAAATATTGTTGACAAAATGTGAAGCTCATCTGTGGGTCGTATTTTAAACCATAAACAGTCGTTTAAATAATGATATCAATAGCTATCTATCATCATGAAAATATTTTAAAATAAACCACTGAACTTTGAAGTATGCCCAACACTGACCATTATGTACGTGATCCACAATCCTAATTTTAAAAAACCTAACCTTAAAATTAGAATTTCAAAAATAAAATCTACATATTTCTTGTATTTCAATTTCTTAAAAATCAACAAGACATTTCCAAAATGTCTTGTCAGTTAAAATGAAACATCATTTGCTATTTAAAAACGATAAAAATTTACAGTAAATCAATAAAAATAAAATTTTGTACTTCATAAAATCAGTATTTGAGAGCCGTCAGAAGAAACATGCTTATTAAAGACCACACATTAATTTTATTTTTAAGAAGCCATTTTATCGTAGGCTAACGTTGTGACTATATTTTAATCAAATGGTTCTTTCGCCCACATTCGCACAGTAATCATGACTTATAGAAAATCTTTTATTTTCCCCCTAGCATCTCTCAAAAGCCATTATCGCAATACAATTATTTCTAAGGAATTCAGAAAAAGCGCACACCGTGTGATTTCCTTTCGCAAAACAATATTTATTACAAATATCTGTCAATATTTTAAAACATAAATAATTTTAACATTTTTTTTTATTAATTTAAGATATATACGAAATAAAATGTCTGATAATAATAAATTATACAGGATGTTGGACAACACAAGTTATACACACAAACTCATTATCTGTGGTGCTGACAAAATACTAATGCACATTATTTTTTTCACACACTTGTTTACCAAACGTCTCAATCGAAAAATCATTTCTTTTTAGAAAAAATACATCAATTTCATATTATTAATTTTAATTTTTCATCAAATTCTCAAAAATATTTACAGCACAGTCTATTTCTAGTTTTTTTCCATGTTTTTTTTCTTCTAATTATTATTATAATCCCGAGGTCACCATGCAAGAATATTTTGCCAAAGACAATATATTCTTGTACAATGAGATTAAAAAGTAAAACTTACAAGAACACATTTGACTATTATTTAAGAATCAATGTTCACTTTGAAATATACCAACTTATTTAAACTTAAAAATAAAAACATTAACTATTTAGTCCGTCTAAGGAATTAAATAAGACTTAACACACCGTCTGAGATCTGTCACTCACTTTTTTCGAGTTTTTTTTTTCACAGTTTTTTTTTTATCACATTTTTAAAAATACTGCTTCCTCTTAGGTGCTTCGTGGTAAAGATATGTAGTCACTTCGGCTGAAGTAATTTTTGTTTATGTAGAAAGTTGAACATTTTCGAGATTGTGTGGGGAACCACGCGGGTGTAGGTTTTGGGTGGTGACTGACAACCGAAATCGTTCAGGGAGTGTATTTTTTACCTTTGCTTGGAGATGCCTGTGCGTGAAAAAACATTTAATCAGTAAAAAAAGCGGCTTCAGTGCGTTCCACGAAAGAATTCTCTTCGCCGTAAAGTTGGTACCACGAAAAGTCAGCGTTGAAAAAACAAATAATGAATTTCCGTGCTACCAACATTACGGTGAAGGGAATTCTTCCGTGAAATGAACAATGTTCTTTTTCGTGTGAGATCGCTGTTAATTCGAGGAAGTCCTCAAATTAACACCGATCTCACACGAAAAAAAAAACCTAAATTAACCCTACACAAATAAAGTAGGTAATTACCTGGGTATGTCACGCGATTGAGTTGACGGCGTAACGTGGCCGCGTGCCCTCGGGCTGGTACAGTGTGATTGACGCTACGTAGTTGTTAGACATCACCTGAAAGCATAGGCATCACATTAGCATAATGATCCTTAATGTAGGACCAATAAGGCACAAAATCGCACTAGTGGTTTGGGGCTATTGGGGAAAATTTAAACTGTCTATCACGGTTCATGAGATACAGCCTGGTGACAGACGGACGGACGGACGGACGGACAGACAGACAGACAGACAGACAGACAGACAGACAGTCAGACAGACAGTCAGACAGACAGTCAGACAGACAGTCAGACAGACGGACAGACAGTGGACTAGTAATAGGGTCCCGTTTTACCCTTTGGGAACAACACGGAATCCTAAAAACGAACTAAAAGTGATCATCATCTGCCTAGCCTTTTCCCAACCATTTTAGGGTCGGCTCCCAGTCTAACCGGATGTAGCTGATGCCGACCGCAACCAACGACATTTAGCCATCAAAAGATGTGTTCGTAAATACTCGGGCAGTCTCGCTTGACGCCGCCCGCGACCGCCAGGTGCGACGGCGGCAACGATCGAATAGGGTATTTTACTCTATATGAGAAAAATCTAAAAATATATTATTGAGATAGCCTAGGCAAAACGCAGTAGGAAAATTATAGTTTTAGTTCATGAAATAACAAAATAAATTTTAAAATTCAATTCAAAGATTTCAGTTATTTTAATCTATTTTTGAACACCATGAAATAGTAGCCGCCATGTTATTACGTCATACCGCTAAATAAACTAATCAACTGAACAACTTTGTAGTTTTATTATTTTCGTAACCAAAGTAATTTTTATTGAAATAATATCTTACATTCAGGAACAGTAAACCAACGATATGTAGAATAATAACTATTTTTTTAAATTATAAACAATTATTATATACAAAATATCAGCGCATTTGTTTACACAGCAAATTGACGTCATACCCACAGACCAATACAGTGGCGTGCACAGAGTTTTTAGAGAGGGTAGGCAGAAATTTAAAAAAGGCAAAAAAAACAGAACAACCGATTGCTGTACCTACCTACATGCAACCTGTGAGGGAATTAAGTGAATCATATTGTTTTGTTTTGTATTGAATTTACGATAGACTTTACCTATAGTTTGTACCTATTAATTGCAAATCCGGTGTACAACTACTTTTCACGATACTTGTTTTTTTTCTTACCGCTAGATAGTTTTGAAAATGCATCATTTTTCTTTTCTCTTTACCACCACCAGAACAACTTTCACAGTGAATATTATCAATTTTTCACACTATTTATCAATGTTAAAATCTTAAATACATGCCATCATAGCTCACAACCAAAACAAATAAATCAAAACAAACAATGGCGTCGGAATTACTCGGCATATAAAAGTAATACGACAAAGAAATTATGGTTGTATATGTAGTCACAATTCAATGAAACAATGCTACTTTTTAAAATAGTCGCAGAACCAACTTTATTCGGAAAACTTCGGTAAGTTTCGTAATTCGACTCGTTGTTAAAAATCGTAAAAAGCCAGTGACTACCCTGTACGGTTGTGTGCGTTATTTGTTACATTGTGTGCCATGTATGTATAGGAACGCACACAGAATAAATCTGCATGACCGCACACATACAAACATTGAGACACGAATGAGAAGTTGCGTCAAATTGTACGAACGAACGGGATATTGTATCGATGATACTAAAGATACGACCAACGCTCGACAGGTGGCGCTGATTTATGAATAAAGATTTTTTGTTTATTATTGATAAAATAATATTAGTTTTACATAATTATCTGATTTAGGTAGGGTAGGCAGTGTCTTTCTGTCTTTATGGACTGCACGCCACTGCCAATATGGCGTCAACTGCGTACAGCGTTTTCGTCAAATTACGCGCGAAATACGAAAATGTAAAATTTTAATTCATTTTTATGATACCAATCAATTAAATAAAAACGTTGTGTTTTTTTGTGGTTTATTAGCATTTTAGAATCTAATTTAAGACACTTTTCAAAAATGAGTGTAATACCCGATTGTTAATCTGCGGCGTGTCTGTCGTCTGCCGTGACGTCACCGCACGCTGTCGGTAACGTCTGAAGTTCTAAAGCGGCCGTAGTCTAAGTCCTACCTCAAATATGATGTCCTGGTAGCCGTAGCAGAAGGTGGAGCCGAAGGGGTTGGTGGTGTTGGTGGAGGAGGCGCGGTTCAGCACCACGGGCCGCTCGGCCACGCGCAGCGCGCGCGACACCACCTCCCACTTGCTGTACGCTGTGATGCACACTGCGCCGCGACTTTCCACGAGGGAATTGGCTTCGCATCTTGGGAAATTGAGAGATTTGATTGGTCAAAATAACTTATAGGCTTAAAAGAAGAATAATCACTACTGATCTCCTTTCAGTTCAGAGTTAGCTGCATGATTACTGCTAAATACGTGCACTAACTATACAGGTCCACCCAATCTGCGTGGTTCTTTCCTCTAAACACCAATCCACATGGTCTTCACGTGATCTGACCAAGATTATGTCTGGACTTTTAAAGAGACTGTGACATCTGTTTGTTTCGGCCTTTCTTCTCAGAGTAGTCAGGTAGGAAACGCCGACTTCATCTAGTTTTTAAAATATGATTGACGTGTAAAACTGTTTGTACAAACCTACTTACGGAAATAAAATTATTACTATTTCGTGTAAAAGTTCAATTGCATTATATGAGTTTAAACGATTGTATTGATCATTTTAATAATTATAATTCTGTAAAGCCATGTTACAGTCGCGAATCATATTTTATTCAACGTACAACCTGACCTGCAAATTGTAAAAAAACGCAAGAAAATTTGAATTTACGGGCTACCATGGCGTTTCCTCTTAAGTTCATCTTTATTTCCTGCCTCTGTACGTCATATCGACGTATTTTCTTAGACATTTCGTATCCTGCGAGTATTAAATGTCCTACTAGTTTATCAAATGTCTAAAAGCTCACTTGTCTGGCTGCACGGTGAGCTCAAACTCGCAGCGATGGTACATATTGAAGTTGTAGTGTCCCGGGTAGTTGGTGTGCAGCACGAACTTCTTCACCTGGTGCGTACGAGCGTCGAATAGCACGTCCTGGAAATATAGATATCGTAAGCCGATTTCGAGCACATTATTTCAGAATTAAAAATCCATTATTCAAATTAGGCTAACAATCAGCAGGTTTAGAAAGTTAGAATAACATAAAACAGTCCCCCAAAAACGCCCTTTCCCACTTTCTTGTGTTATAAGTAGCTGGGAAGAAGTCTTCCCAGCACCACAGCTGTCTGTCAATTTAGAAGAACTTGATTCTACACAATAATATGCAAATTAATTAACTTTACAGAACAAAGAAAACACAATACATTAAATTTCAAAAATCATCAAGTAATGTGCCACATCTCAGTTAGCACTAATTCATTATCACGGCTCTAAAAACGATGATTTCACGATGAACTCAGGCGTCGGCTCGGTAGGGTTGGAATTATATGGGATAGCAAGGTGCGGGCGAGGATATTTTCGTCAGGTTGGGGTCGCAATTAACTGGTACTGGTTTTTTTTAGGGAATGACATCTCGCAGGTCAACCGAGGAGGTTGTTAGCTGCTTAACCGAACTTGCCTGTGGCTGCCTAAAGAAATTAAGGCCTCCACCCAAGGCTTAAGAACTTAAAACTAAGCGACTACACGCTAAGGGCACCCCCTGTGGGAACGGATCTCGGCTTAGGGCGTCGCTGGAAGAGGACAGTAAGGGATAGGTTGGATCACAGTGATGGTACTAATACTGACCAGTCCCAAGGTGAAGTAGTTGAAGAAGTAGTCGGAGGCAGGCGGCGGGCGCCTGCGCGCGGTGGGGCGGTGGATGCGCATCTTGTCGTCGGCCTTGTAGTAGGTGCGCGCCGGCGCGCCCAGCATGGCGCACACGCGCTGCGCCGAGCTGCCGAAGCGCACCACGCGGCACACCGAGCGGCCCGCGCCGCCCTCTGTGAGCGAGCGGTTGGGGCCTGGGGGAACACACACGGTGATATTCAAATTGGATCGTCAGAAGCCGGCAAAGGATCATCATCTGCCAATCTAAACGGATGCAGCTGAACAACAGTATTTTACATGAACGGCTGCCTATCTGGTCTCCACAACCCAGTTATTGGATACGGTAAGAGCGGTTGTCAGAATTTCGAGCTTCTGACGACCCGTAACGACTGTCAAAGATCTATGAATGACAGCCGGGACCAACAGCTTAACGTGCTTTCTGAGGCATGGACGGGTTTTGGTATATAAAGATGCATGGTCTAATCACCCATCGACGGACTAACCGAGGCAAACGTAGCTTAATCTAATAGATTTACCCGTGCGGCTGTAATTACTTAGCCCGAAGCCTCAAATGATATGTAAGCAAATATGAATATAACTTCACTTTGTAGTGTTTTTTCGGAAGTCGGTTGTTTTTTTTTTGTAAAAGTTTTATTTTTCACTTGTTAGTTATAGTACCTACCCCACTAATTCGAAATTTCATCATCCTTGTGGTCAAAACGATGCATATTTATGCGATAGCAGCAATCGCGGTTGATTTGCTGTTATTTTTTGAAGAGTTCCGTTGTCTGTCTCCGAAACGCATCATCAGATCTAGATGAAATTTAAATGGGACCACACGGGAAGCACCAGATTTCAAATAAAAAAAGAATCATCAAAATTGTTTCACCCAGTCGGAAGTTCTCAGGTAACAAACATAAAAAAAAAACATACAGACGAATTGAGAACCTCGTCCTTTTTTTGAAGTCGGTTAAAAAGGGACCGAAGTGTGAAACAGGAAGTCGGAGAAGCGCGCGCCCTATATATTTTTATTAACTAATGGTGGTAGAGTTGGTCGTCAGATAGTACCAACCAATTTTCCGAGAGGTTGGTACTGTCAATCGTCAGTGCGTGCGTGTATGTGACGAGTAATTGAAAGGAAAATAGAGAAAAAGAAAATCATTTCGAATAATACCTGAATTTTTTTTTCAGGGTATACCTACTGTTAATGTTGCTTATTACCAAGGTGAGATGTGATGTTACACATCATATGCGACTACTGTTAGGCTAGCTCGTTTTTTTTAAATTAGTCTTTCTCGATTATGGCTCTTTGAATAACGTCTTAAACAAAATAAATAATAATAAAGTACGTCGCAGCGACGTAGGTGCAGCTGGTGTCGGTAGCAGAAATTTCGTGTCAGCAGAATATCACTCACCTTCAGTGAACATATGCAACCGCAGTCCTTGCGTGGCGGTTGCAGTGCGCAGTACGTCACAGCGACGTAGGTGCAGCTGGTGTCGGTAGCAGGAGAGAGGTAACTCCGGTAGAGGCGCACCGCAGACGCTACCACTGCTTGTACTGCTAGCCTGTAAGTATAAGACACTTAGCGTGATGGTATAATGATAAGCAGATATAATTGTAGTACCGGAAGCCCAACCTAAATTACATTAAAATAATTAGATAAAGAAAACACTCCTGCTTTCAGCTTTGTACACCCAGTTTTAATAGGAGCCTTTTGTTATACAACATTCAGTGTAGCAACCCATATACAATTTTTCAAACCCCTGTCATTGACACCTTAATGTCTCTTACATAGATTTTTATTCACTGCATACAACTAAAAAAATATCTAGAGAAAGATTAATTATATTAAATACACAGTTTAATTTATTTAAGAGCGCATATTTTTGTTTATTGAACATACTTGGTGTTGAGATCCATAGTAGATGGTGGTTCGCGAGACGACAGGCGACCCGCCGTTAGGGAACTGCAGGGAGCCCAGCCCGTGAGCGTAGCCAGGCTGGAAATGTAATAAGAACACTGAAGTATTATAAACAGGACAGCTGATTATTTGTTAGATTGGTCGAGTGATAGCCTCTCCACTTAGTCGGAAATCTTCAAAGCTTTACCGAAACTTCGCTTATTGTAAGATTAGAAGAAGAGGCGTTCATAGGGAAGTCTTCTATTTTATTTCAGCTTAGATTTCATCCTATCTGTTGTAGGATCAAAGGACCAGAATGCGTTTTTAAGGACCACTCAACGACTAATAATAATAATCGTTTATTTGGGACAAAAACAAATAAAACAGAAAACAATGTTAACCGATGATAGTTGCAAAAGTTAAAACTGTGGCGTAGCTACCAACGCCTGACTCGCATTGAGAGGGTAGATAGATCTTACCTCAAATTTACTATCAACAGGGAAATAAAAGGACAGTCCCCTGAAGTTGAGTGCGAACAGATGTCTCTGCGAGTCGTAGAGACCAGGGTGCGTCGCGCCGAAGCAGTGCTCGACCTGCTCGATCGACGGCGAGATCTCCGGGGAGTTGAAACACATGCCACTGTAACATATTAAATTAAATATTTTAGCAAACAATTAAAAAAATACGTCGGTCCGACGTGCTGACTGTAAAAACAGGTGGCCATACATTAACATAGAAATAAATTATTTAGCAAGCTATAAGTTAAGTGTTTAAAAAATACGTCGGTTCGACGTACTGTAAAAAATATTATGGCTATAATTGTTGAACGCTGAATAGACGTATTTCACATATTCAAATACACGTCGAAAATGCAACAAAATCGTAAACCGGGTAAGTACGTAAACACTCAGACGTATTAAGTACACCACTATTTACCCGTCTTATCATTGCTGACTGTCACTGTACATTATGTCGTGAGAGATTGAAACACGTCGCGGACTATCCGGTAGTCGAAGCATGTGGAAAGGAGCTAAGAATATGGATAATATTGTGATGTGAGCTACTGTAGTCACCAAAAATGGTTATAATGAAAAGTGAGTATTGGGAGATCTACGTTCAGCGTTAAAAACTTAACAAACAGAAGCATTTTACAGTCATTGAAGGTCAAAATGGTTTTTAAATCTAACAGTTACGTTTATAAGAGCAAAGAAACAATAATAAAAAATCCACACGTAGTTTTAACTGCCGTGTTATGTGCCTGTACAATATACGTGGTCAAAATTCTAATTGATTACATTTTAGAAGGCAAGTCCGAGATCTCTGTGTTTGTATGCTACTAATGTCCCGCCACAGCTTCGCACGGGTAAGTGTATGTGACGGAGGTCGTATAACTATACAATGTCTCTCTACGGTGTGGACGGCAACGGGGCATGCCAGCCGACCGCCCGTTTCGCTGCGAGCGGTTCTAAATGATTAATTTCAATGATAATACTGTTTGAGGGCAATTTTGATTTTCATTAAATACTCGACGTAGGTATCTAACGTATTTCATTGGATAAGGATTAATTCTGTATTGTTTTAAATAACATCGTAAATAAATCATGTACTACGGAATTGTAAATCTTAAAAAGGTCTACATCTTACATTATTACTAAAAATAATAGGTTCATTATTTTTAGTAATCATGTAAAAGATGAAATGATTACTGTGGCCTATCCTTAGGAGATGACATATTATACCATCGCGGTCTTTTATGTAGACTTTTTTTGGTCTATCTTTACGAGATTTAGCCAGCGTTAGTAATGTAAGCGTCCAAAATATGTTCTTTACGATGACATAATTAAAAATCTTGAAAATTCTCGACTTTTCTATATTAAACTACATATAAACCTTCCGGAATACCATCGCAAAATGATTATGATAATCGTATCAAAATCCGGTGCATGGTGATCGCGGCGTCAGGTCGTGGTGGAGCAAAATTGAAGTGATAGTGGACTGTATAACATGAAAAGATGAAATTACGGTAAATGGTTGGTGATATGAACTTTAAGAAGATGAATGTTATTAAAAGGCGCAAGCTCAGCCGTGCATGGAGGCGTGCGACAGCTGACTGTCGTGAGGCGGGGGCCGGGGGCCCGCGCTCGCCAGTGGGCCGGCTGACGAGCTGCGGTGGGGTCTTTCACTGCCTCCAGCGCACGGCAATGTTGAGATGAGCGGGCCCAATACGTGGTTTAGAAGTAGTAAGCGGAGAAATAGACGACGAAAACCGAGACTTTATACTATTTAGAGATAGAGGTAAGATGAAATGTAAATACAGTTAAACCAGAAAAGGTTTGCGCTTCGGTAATCTTCGTGTTAGCAAGAGTACGAACGTACCCATTGACCCACGCTACCGAGTACCCATTGAGACAAGCTTTAAGTTTTGTACTACCGCGTTTTATATTCGGTAGCACACTTATCATTACGCGTTTGTATAAAACTTTCTTTCACTTTCACGGTTACCTCCCAGTCGCATCTCGACATCTGTTATTCAAAAACCTTTTGTCGCTGCATAGATTTGTTTATATCTAATTTTGTTAACAAAGGGCCGTAACATCAATCGTAATTTAAACCACGGAAGGCAGTTTAATCTTTGGGCATATATAAGATCGATAACAGTTGATCGATTTATTGGCAATTTAAAACCATTCGTTTAAACGAGCCTAAAGGGATGGTTAAACTCCTATGTAAAGATTAAACTGACCACATAGCGTAATTTGACGTGATGATCTTTCAAAATAGCTACAAACATGCCTAAATAGTAATAAAAAATAGCTGTATATGTCCATGGATGTTAAAGTAAAGCTATTATATTTGTTTTATCTTTCATCATTGCGCGTTTTTGTTCCCGAAGACAAACGATTATTGTCGAAGCGTATACTTTTTCTAGGAGATCTGTATCTCCGATTGCACTGTCAGTCAACAGTCACACGGACGTACCTAACTAAATCGCGACGGGATTTTTTCGCGAACAGGATTTTCAACTCCCGGTGGTGCACTGAACATTGAGAATGCACCTCAGCGCGTAGAAAATCGAACTGTGTGTTTACTGTTTGATTTTCAACTCTGAGCGCTAAGCAGTACGTTGAAGATCCAGTGCGCGAAAAAACCCCTCCGTAATTTTATTACGTCCGTGGGAACGTGGGCTAAAATGAAATTAAACTGCCGAAAAAATCGATAAAGGAAAATGTATCATTACATAGAGCGACTGCCTATCTGACCTCCACAACCCAATTACTGGGTAACACGATACCCCTTGATAAGACTGGCTGTCAGACTTTCGGGCATCGAATTATCACCTAACTTATTAAAAATCTCAGCACGAAATGCCCTTAAAACAAAAGCACTGAAGCACATTAACATTCAAGACGTACTCAAACGAGCTCAGTCACATTAACCTAACCTTGAGGCGCCATGGCAACAGACGCTCGCATTATAATGTCATTAGGTCGAACAGCGATACTGTAATGAAGATAGTAATGTTTTATGAACTTAGTAACTGCAGTTCTGATTTATTTATTTATCTTTTGAATATACATATAAAAATTAATCCCTATTTCCCTTGGTCACGGCATCACACGTGAACGGCTGGATCAATTTTGTAAATAATTTTTTGGTTGTGTTTGTGATTGTCAGGAGAAGGGAGAGGCAGCATATGTGCCCTCACGACCCTAGCCGCCGCAGGAGACGCCGTGGGCGTCGCTAAATCCCAGGCTGATTCCCGGCCACCGTAGGCGCGGGCTTGCGGACGGCGAGTAATGGGTAGCTCGCTGTCCGGTAAGGACCAAGCCCGGGTCGACGGCGCGATGTGTTCCACGCCCGTCTAAAAGAGATGCCAGCACCAACTGGTGGGGTCCGCAAGGGTCGATGCCTGCCAGGGGTGCGGGTTGTTCGAAAGAGATTCCGTGGTCCCTGGCACACAGGCAATTGAAGGAACACGGTTGGGACATGACATTTAAAGTCTGACACGCCCTCCCGCTCCGCCCAGAGCGGGAAAAGGTATTTGATGATTTCCCATCCAAAAAAGAAAAAGAAATAGTTCATAGGAAAGAAAAAAATATGAAACTTGCGCGTAACATAATAAATTTAAGAAAACTTAACGACCATATTAACTTTTCTAATATTATACCAATGCACATTCAATAGACAGGACGACGTCTGTCGGATCAGCTATGTCAATATACAGGATATAATTTTAATCACCGTTAACCTCATAAGGGGTTATTGTACTCATCATTATGAACATCTTTTACTATGGGCCCAAACCTGACATCGTGAAAATAAAATCAGCTGTTCCATACATTTTGACGAGTTATGCGAACATAAATTTAGGGAACAGCTGATTTTTATTTTACTCACAATACCCTAATGATAGAAAGGGACTTTTCAAGAAGACATCAACGCGGTATACTTTTTTGTGCCATTTTACGTAAACAACCAGTTTAGCTTGAGCCCTGCAATTATTCATAATATTATTACATTATAAATATATTTAACTTACTAAGGAAAAGATACTCCATAATTTTTACAACTGGATGTTTTAAACGACTTCCCACACCATTTAATTGAACAGGAACTCATAATTGTTTTTATTTATGCCGAAATGTTTGAATAGGTATCAAAATAACCGTGTGACTCTTGAGTGCTACTCAAAAATTTTTTTGATCCATCTTTCTAAACCACTGATTAAAATCCAGAATTTAACTATCTTAGATGTTTAGCCATGCTCTGCTGATACCTGATTCAGAGTGTTGGGATTCTTTTGCATGTTTTTGGATAGATCTTTTAATGTTGCATCAGAAACCGTGGATTTCCCCGCTCCTGGGTGGTACTCATTTTTATTTCGTGTATGCAGAGATCCAATAACTGGTCAAATTAAAATGGCCCCTCGTATTGTCATCTAACATAAGTGCAATTTCATTTATGTGTCGTGAGCCTGAGTCGCCCTTATGAGCAGTCAAGAGGCTATATAGTCATTGGCCGTAATAACCGACGCGGGCCTAGTGCAAGCTGGTAGATGTCACATATCTTCTTATTTTTGGTGCTAGGACAAGCCGGTTTCCTCACGATGTTTTCCTTCACCGTTTTGAGGTGCCTGACTGAGTACGAACCTTCGACCTAGTAAGTCGCGGCCGTTACCACTGTTTTTTTTAATAGCATCTCGCAGCTGACCGTGACTGCTTAACGCACTATCCAGTGGTTGCCTTAAGAAAAATTAAAGCCTCCAGCCAGAGGCATAAAACTACTTAAATTTCTAAGCGACTGCACGCTGAGGGCACCCCCTGTGGGGTGCGGGCCTCGGCTCAGAGCGTCACTGATACGACAGCAAGTTGGGACAGGCTGGATCAAATCATCATTATAATTATTAATCGGCGGGGAGTTTAAATCTACAGCAGCTGTAACTGGCCATGGGTCATTTAACAAACATGTCTTTGTCATAGGAGTAACAGACAGTCCGCCGTGCAGGGCCTGCATGGAGGACGACGAGACAGCAGCGCACGTGCTGTTAAACTGCCCGGTGGTCGCCAATTACAGGGCAAAATACTTCGGTAACCCAGGTACCCTACCTGAGATTGCCAGCAACACCAAGGCGTTGCTGGCCTTTCTGGAGGAGCTGGGGTGGATCGAATGACCGATTCTCCCACCCTTACGCAAAATACGCGCTTAGACGTGGAGTTGCGGACAACAGCCCGTATTACCTAATACCTATCTACAGGCTCAGCTGCGGCGCGGGCTGGCACTTCATCGAGTGAGGGTCGGTGGGGGCATCGTTGACTCGGGGACTTCGGGGGGCGCCCGGACCTCGGCGGCGAGGACGGAATGACGGTTATTTTTGTTTGTTAACTTTACTGGTGGCCTTACTGCTTTCTTGGAGGAAAGTAATGGGGTCATCTGAATCGGAGAGAGTTATCATTGGCCCATTGGGCCACCACTGCTCTTTAATATGGCTTTACATTTTTTTTTTTTCATGAAATCTATCAATCCGATTTAATGAACCGATTAGAGGATGGTATTGATTGAAATTATTATAATTATGTAAAGCCATATTTATTACGGTCGCGAATCAAATTTTAATCAACATAAAACCCATTGATTTATTATTTGATCAAAAAGTCAATCAATAGGATTTGTAGCAAAACCGTAAGACAAATTGAATTTCGGGGGTTACTTTAGCGCATCCTCCGCTACTCGGTTAATATAGGGTGTTGTGTGCCTTTAATAAAATTAAAAAGTTAAACAACGATAACCAGATAGGGTTGCCAACCGTTCTCTAATATATTGTACACTTTTTCATATAGGCGTACTCTGTAATCTATAACACTAATAGAATACGCTAAAATACTCTTTTTTCATAAACTAACTTTTTTGAGGCAAATGATTTCGTTTGTCTGCGTTTTTTTTTTCACTGTAAGACTTTGACTATTTGGCGGTCATGAGTGTGAAGTGGTGAGAAGAGAGGAACAGGGCTTCATAAATATTGATTAAAATGAGCTCCTGATCTTAAATGTATTAACATAGAATTAGGATCTTTGGAGTCCTACAATTCTTTACTCTATTTTATTAATCTGTACTTTTTATTTACACTCTCTGATATCAGAAATACTCTACTTCTTCTGAATAAAGTTGGCAACCCTCGTACCAGATAATGTTTATACAGTAACAGATTAATTTATATTCTATTCACGTTTGTGCCACAATGAGAGCTTTGACTACAGTACATAGTCTAGAGTGTCTAGACGTAAGGTGAGCACATTTTTTCTAATGATTCTATTCAGTCTTTATTTAGTTTTGTGCTGAGAATATTTTGTTGCCCTTTAGCAAATGAAGTCTTAAAAAAGAAGAGTTGTTTTCTCTCAGTGAAATGTAAATTTCGAAAAAATAGTTTTTTTTTTTTTACCCGGCTGCGGCGAAACCAAATGGAAGATAATGGATGGACCTAAGTGCGTTTGTAATGCAATAATAACGTATTTTCACCTATTATTCGTAATCGAAAACCGGTTCTATGGTGGACCGGGATTGTCTTATAATGTCGATATGATTAATTTATCTGTCATTAATTTATTTTTAATTATTTTTACCTATTGTGGTATGGTAATTTTATTTTAGGTGCATCGTTTTCACATTGCATGTAAAATACTGTAAGACATTTAAAAAGTGCAACGGTGGAGTTTCTTACTATTCTTCTCCATTCGAAACTACCCTCTGGAAGGAGCGACTACAATCAATTCTGTTTATTGTAAATGTTGACGTTCAAAATTGGTTTTTATGTGCCTATTTGAAATAAATACTTTGACTTTATGACGTCATCTTAAGCTTGAAGCGACAATACCCAGGGAAATTCAAATTTTCTTCCATTTTTTGCAATTTACAGGACAGTGTCAGGTTGTATTTGCAGGTTACCTTGGCACTTCCCCCTTTAGACCTAGCCAGGTTTCAGGTACCTCGTACGTTTAAGTCAGCATGTCGTCTCAAAGACAATCAATGACAAAAACTTGTCAAAACTGAAGATAAATAAAATTAAAGGTCTTCATCGGATTGAGACTTAGATTAGATGGCGATCGTTCTTAAAATACGATAAAGGCTCCAGCAGACAGGCGGGACGCTTCAGCGCGCCGCGACTCTAATAGAACAATTTCCATATGGAAATTAATTTACTAGAGTCGCGTCGCGACAGTCTGAGGGAACCTTAATTATCCCTCTAATGTGTGAGAATGACATCATAAGTACATCTTGCTCACTAACACACACACACACAGACAACCACTAATGATAATCCAACACTTAATGATTCGCATCATTAATTAATTCTAAAAGTAATTACAAACGTGCATCAGACTTACCTATATCTAAGTTTAACTAATTTCATATTGTAGATCTCTATTACTTTAAGTCGTTGCGCTACCGGGTCGAATATTAACCGGATCCCATCTTGAGGCATATTTATTACTAGGTCTACTGATAACGGGTTCTGAAAAGAAGAGAAAATAGTACATTAGAGAGAATATTATTAATAAAAAGATATTGTAATCAGCCTATAACGTTCTCACCGCTGGGACACAGGCCTCCTCTCTGTGAGAGGGAGTGGGCCGTAATCCACCACAAGGTTCCCCGTTTTGAGAGCAGTGGTAATTAAATAATTTACACAAAGTAAAATGCCCGTTTTCCGTGGTTCAAACCTACGACCTACAACTCATAATTTGCGGTCGTTACTACAGCTCTTGACAAAAAAGAGATATTCTCGTTTTTTCGGAACAGCCCGATTGTCTTCGGACTCGAACGAAGACCTTATTTAAGAGCTAGTAGCGCGTGGCAATGCGAATTGTCAGTTTGTCAGGCGTGATGAATTGTTAGACGTGAATAAAACTGTTTGTTTTTACTATTCTGAATATTCATAATATTGCTATTACAGACATAATTTTACTAAGGAATTTAAAGTTTGTAATGGTGTTGTTACTTGTTACAACACCTCATTTCGCAAACTGTTCTAGTAACAATTATCAAAACGTTTGTCTACTTATTAGATAACTGTATGTATCTGTAGGCATAGACAGATTATACAACGTGTAACGGAAAGGGTATATACATACCAAGGGGACTTTGGAGCACTTTGGCTTCTTTGGATGATACCAAACGATATTGGAAGGGTTTTTTAATCCTATCTCTACAAGTTCGGAAGTGATGAGAATTTTTAATGCATTGTTCCCAGACCCCGAACTTTTTAAATTTAAATAAACACATCACTCGGAAGAGATTTATCGTGATATTGGCAAGCAACGTGAAAAGATATTGTCCTACGTAGTGCAGTGACACGGTTGTTATGACTTGAATTTAAGAAACATATGAAACCGAAAATTTGGTATCAATTCTTAGAGTATTTTATTTTGAGCTGAAACTATGTATAAGTGATTCTATACCAGCTGTTATCTTTAGCACTTAAGGATAGCAATAGGGTTTCTGTTACACCCTGTATAAGATAAGCCAGTCGGAACGAAAATCTATACGACGACCATAACTGGAGACACGCGTGTCCAGTCTTTCGTGTCGAGTTGGTGAATAACCCAAAAATTTAAAATAGCTGGTAACATTATGAAGTACGTACCGCTAATGTTGCCAATAATATTTTTTTATTAAATGAATAAATGAATGAAATGAAAAATGTTTTATTAATGTTTTATTATCTGTGGTAAGTTTAGTCCTAAACAAATGATTCACCTTCACAATCCAGACAAAGGTAATATAGTCTATGGTTCTTTTCATGATCTGCTGTTTTTTTTTAATCCACTGCTGGTATTAAGTCTGCTCCATAGACTTCTCCTTTTTGTGCCATATAAATAGTGACCAGTCTTGAACTGACCCAGAACCTTCTTTCCTCGGCATTTTGTATACAGGGTGGCAAGGAGATCGACGCTGATCGATGATTCTGAACACCCCTGATTTTACGACGGTTTAAAAAAAAATCTAGAGCCGTTCCATACATTTTGGCCGCGCAATGAAACAACAGTTTTTTTTTACCGGCTTAAAATTTCTACACTAGGCTTTCCAGAATCATGTACTTACTGAATCCGTAATAACAGTTTGCGCGTCGATGTCCCTTCCACTCTGTATTAAAGCTTTATTAGTAAACCATACAAATAAGTTAATATCTCACCTGATCACTATAAAGTACTTGTACTCCTCTTATTGTGCCCACTTGACTCTGTATGATGGCCACTGACTGAGAGAAATGCATCCCTGAAATTAAAAACATAAAATTGTCAGCTGTGTGTTCTATACAGCATGTATTTACTGCCAGACTGCCCCAGAACGTAATGTTTTTTAGCTTAGCAACAGCTGCATGGTTCGATGGAACAGCACTTATCATGGTCACTATGGTCAGCTACATTCTTTACAAAAAGTCACGCCCGAATTTCCAAGGGAGGTACAGAACTAGTACACCCAGATTTCGTCAATTGTATTTTTAAGTCCCATGTAATAGGTAGGCGTCTCAGGTAATAGGAGCTACGTGGGCCCAGTGCGGGTCTGTGGATGTCATAATCATTATCATTATCATTACAGCCAAAAGACGTCCACTGCTGGACATAGGCCTCCCCCAGGCTCCGCCATTTCGACCAGTTCTGTGCTTCTCGCATCCATCTCGGATTCCTGCGGCCTTCACCAGGTCATCGGTCCATCTTGTGGGAGGCCTTCCAACGCTACGTCGTCCAGTACGCGGTCGCCACTCCAGAACTTTTCGGCCCCATCGGCCATCTGTTCTGCGAGCAATGCGCCCTGCCCACTGCCACTTAAGTTTGGCAATTCTTCGGGTTATGTCTGTTACCTTGGTTCTTCTACGGAACTCTTCATTTCTGATTCGATTGCCTAGGGAAACTCCAAGCATAGCCCTCTCCATTGCCCTATGGGTGACTTTCAGCCTTCTGATGAGGCCCATGTCACAATGTCTTCGATATTTTTGTCTAGGACACACGATGTTTTCCTTCACCGTTTTGAGAGCAGTGGTAATACAATAATTTACACAAAGTAAAACGAACCTAGGAGGGTAGGAGTAATGAGGAGCTTGTGGCTAACACATAACAGCCGAAAGCCAATCTTCCTAGCCTTTTCCCAACTATGTTGAGAGTCGGCTTCCAGTTTGACTGGATGCAGCTGAATACCGGAATTTTACACGCCGCGATGGCCTATCTGACTTCTACGACCCCTGAGCATCTCTTGGTAAGACTGGTTGTCAGACTCTCGGGCTTTGACGACCCGTAACGACTGCAAAGAATCCAAGAATGACAGCCGGAATCAACTACTTAACGTGCATTCCGAGGCAAGGAGAGGTCTCGGTATGTAGAGACGGTCACCCATCCACGGACCGACCGTAGCAAGAGTTACTTGCCCATGTTGCTGGTAGTACTTACCACGAGCCCCTCTATACAATTTCTATGTAGATATGAAAAGAAATACATGTTTTGTATCAGGCCCTTCACTTAGCTTAGTAATATTCCTCAAGTGTTTACAACGATAAAATATTGCTCAAGTATTTTCTTATTCTTCCTAGTGTTTTGTCGGCTCGTTGACATTGTACTAAAGACTACTTGTACGTTTGTTCACAAGTGCGTAGGGCAGTATCATATTGGGCAATATCCTAAAGTTCTGACTTGAGCTGCACGATTACTGACTGTGTGGTTCTTTCCTCTAAATACCATTTCAGACACCAATCTACATGGTCTTCACATGATCTGACCAAGATTATATCTGGACTTTAAAAGAGACTGTGACCTCTGATTTTGTTTCAGCTTTTCTTCTCAAGAGTAATCAGATAGGAAACGCCGACCTCATATAGTTTTTTTGTACAAACCTACTCACAGAAATAAAATAATTTGTCATTTAATAGTAGTGATCTACAACACCGGTGTATATGCGCCTCGAAGAACATTTTTGGAATGCATAGCTGCTCTAGAATTGCCATAATGAGCCTTTGCTTTTTGCATCTGATCTGAATCGGAAAAATATCGATCCGTAGTAGCGAAAGTACAATTTTTATGAAGGTTTGCACCCCAAATAGTTAAAAAACAAGGAACAGAAAAAAATCCGTGGGAACGAACTCCGTCCGTCCAATTTTAGACCTTTTCCAATTCGGGTGGAACACGAAGTCCTAACATGCGCAAAGTCTCTTATTTAAAAAAATATATTATTAGAATGAATGCTTCTTTGTGCTACTTCTAAAACATGTCAGCATAAAAATGCATTGTCCTCAAAACAGAATCAATATGTGAATTTTCAACTCCGTCGGAAAAGAGGAAATGGTTTTAATTCAGCTTGCAAGTTTGACCCTAACATGCATACATAAAGACATTGCAAAACAATAATAAAATGGTTGGTAAACAACCCGTATTAGACGTTAAAAATACTAACAAGTATCATATTATTCCTCGTAACAAGTAATATTTTTTAGGCTGAAACATCTCGGTAAAATTGACCACGTTTAATTGTTTTTTTTTCCTTTTTGGCAACTGAGCCAATATCGACCATTCTGCCAGCGTCATGATTGATCAGACTTGCTAGAGTCAACTATTCGGCAAAGGCATGTCAATTGTAGTTGTGGCAACCGTTGTTCTGGAATTGATGAAAATACAGACGGACAATACACAGCCTAAACCGCCTGCTCCAGAATCATGAGATTTTGCAACAGAGTTCCTTTTAAAACGAAGGTAAGAGCGGAAAGCCAATTTAAAAAAAAATCTAAGTGTGAATATCCAGATATCCCCATCGGGCATGCTGCCTGTGCTGAAATAGACTCATTACAACTTACTGAACATTTTCCTACAATTCTATTCCTCCAAACAGCAGACTTGTCGTGCGTGACGTCATCTGTTATGACACAAAGCAGATAAAAAAGAAACACGTGGACCGCACGTGTGCTGATTGCGACAATAATGATAAATGGACAGTTACCGTGGAAAGTTTATAAGTACTATTCCTCTATTGATAAACTGTAGAATAAAATGGCTTTTGAAAAACTAAACTTAATTATTACATTATTTTTGGGGCTTGTAGCTAAGTAAATACAACCGCACGATGGTCACACGACACGATCGATCAGGGTATGCTACTCTTGCCGCGGTTGGTCCGCGGATGGGTGACCATCTTTACATACCAAGAGCCAAGACCCCTCTGAAAGAACGTTAAGCCGTTGGTCCCGGTTATCATTCGTGGATTTTTGGCTTTTGGCAACAGTTTCGTAAGCCCGAAATTGTTTCGAAGTCTTACCAAGGGGTATCGTATTACCCAATAACTGGCTTCTTTAGGTCAGATAGGCAGTCGCTCCATGTAAAATACTGGTATTCAGCTGCATCCAGTTTTTTTTTTTGAAGCTGGGAAGTCATCAAATAAGTTCTCCCGCTCGTGAGCGAGAAGCGAGAGGGCGTGTTAGACTTTTAATGACAAAAACCCACCCGTGTTCCCTCAGTTGCCTGTGTGCCAGGGGCCACGGTATCTCTTTCGAACAACCCGCAGCCCTGGCAGAGCTGCATCCAGTTAGACTGCAAGCCGACCCCAACACAGGTCGAGAGTTTGCAGGCGCGGTCGCAGCCGAAGATTAGGGGGGGTGGGGCCACCATTGGTGGGAGGTATACCTCCTCGTTGGTCTAGAGGTCGCAAGCGCTGCTGCTGAGCATGTCGTCCTAGATTCGATCCCCGGGTCAGGCAAAGTGATATTGGGTTATTCCATCGGGAATTTATCAGTAGCAACCCGGAGTCTGGATTTGTGCCTAGCTGATGGTAATAGGCTCGCCCCCAATATACATCATCATCATCATCATATGCCTGGCCTTTCCGAACTTATTGAATCAAACGCAGATAAGTATTATATAATTCCGTATAATAGGTAGGTACGAAATCTTAACAAAATCGACGACAAAAATGACAAAGAAGCGTGCGGTATGCGTGGGTCTCGAATTTGTACTAGCATGTTCTACTGTTCTACCCCCGAAGCCCGAACGTGCGTCCTGCGCTCCCCGCGCCCCACGTTCACCCTTGTACCTGCGTCCGCGCGCTCCTTCCTGACTCACACATATACATTCTAAAATTGTAAACAAAAACTACGAGTAGACACATCGCGTCGCTTACCTACACGTATACTGGGGTCGGCTTCCAGTCTAACCAGATGCAGCTGGTTAGACTGGAAGCCGCCTGGCTATCTGACCTCCCAAACACATGCATGACACTTAAACATAATCAGCGAAATGTGGGTGTACTAACACCTCTGCCTATTACTGTTTCGGGGGATCCACGCGTGATGTAAAGTTAACTTTTTATTTAACAAAAGACGTGTCAATTTTAACGAGTATCATCCTAATATCTGTGGTGAAGTGGTCGAGAGAAACCTGTATGTAGCAGATAAAATAATCCTTAAACCTTTCTTATTGGTGGTGCGTCTGTTTGCTTTCTGAATTTCCACTCGTGTTACCAAACTCATTGTTGCGATAAGGAAAAGTTTATTACAGGCGAAAAATATTGAGCACGTTCCGGTGTTTTTACCCGACTACGCCAGAAGGTTATGTTTTTGGAGTGTATGTATGTAGGTATGTATGTGAATTTCTTTGTGACGCTCCTTAGCCTAAACGGCTTGATGGATTTTAGCTTGAGAGGCGTCGTTAGATTCGTTTCAATTGTGAGAGTGACACTGGGTATATTTAAATGGCCGTATTTTGGCGCCATTTTCATATTTTCTCTCAAAAGCTATCGATATATATCATTATAGGTATATAATAATATACAGGTATCATGTAGGGTTTCATAAATAGGTCTATCTAATTTAAAAAAATAAATCAACAACGTAAAAAGTGAACATTAATTAAAAAAGATGGAAACAAGAAACTTTTGTTGTAAGAGGTTGACTATTAAACTGATTCATACCTTCGCGCTCACTTGGGAGTGGCGCGAGGAGGCCAAACGCCGGGGCGTAACTCCGCTGCCGCGGGAAATCGCGGCACGGCGGACAGAGCTCCGGCAGGATCTCATGGCGACGTGGAAAGTGCGATTGTCGCAACCCAGTGCTGGGCACGCCGCGATTGCGGCGGTAAGTCCCCTCTTTGAGGAGTGGCTTGAGAGGCGGCATGGCGTCCTCACCTTCCGCCTGACACAGGTCCTCACCGGACATGGCTGTTTCGGGAGGTTCCTGTTTCGGATAGGGCGGGAGGAAACGCCCGGGTGTTTCCATTGCGAAGATCGCCCAGAGGACACGGTGGAGCATACGGTGGAGGTCTGCCCAGCTTGGGCGGAGCAACGCCGTGTCCTCGTGGAGGTGATCGGCGGCGGCGATCTCTCGCGTCCGACCCTGGTCCAGGCCATGGTACGGAGCGAGAGGGCATGGCTGGCAGTCGCCTCCTTCAGCGAAGCAGTTATGCTCGCAAAGAGGGAGGCGGCGCACGTGAGGGAGATGCAGTACATGCGCCCTCACAGCCGTGGCCTTCGCAGGAGACGCCCTGGGCGTCGGGAATCCCAGGCTGATTCCCGGCCACCGTAGGCACGGGCTTGCGGACGGCGAGTAATGGGTACCTCGCTGTCCGGTAAGGACCAAGCCCGGGTCGACGGCGCGTTGTGTTCCACGCGCGCCTCAAAGAGATGTCAGCAGCAACAGAGGGGCCCGCAAGGGCCGATGCCTGCCGGGGGTGCGGGTTGTTCGAAAGAGATACCGCCGCCCCTGGCACACAGGCAACTGAGGGAACACGGGTGGGTTTTAGTCAGTAAAAGTCTGACACGCCCTCCCGCTCCACCCAGAGCGGGAGAAGTTATTTGATGATTTCCCACCCAGAAAAAAAAAAAAAAAACTGATTCATACCTACTTTATGCAATCGCTTGCAGTCCGGCGGCTTCTTCTTAAAATTAACAGTAAAGACCTTCACTGCTTCTCACTTTTTACGTAGTCGGGTTTTTAGATTTTTTAATTTAAAGTCAAGCCTTGTAAGTGCTGTGCTACGGGTTGTAGGACCAAATGATTAAATATTTCCATGGCTACAGTGGACTGGTCAGTTAGTTTATCAAATAGAAATATTATAAATGTGAAAGTTTGGATGTTTGTTACTCAATCACGCAAAAAAGGCTGAACAGATTTCGGTGAAATTTGGCACACAGATAGATTATAACCTGGATTAACACATAGGGTACTTTTTATCCCTGTTGTACGTTCTAGTACTAGACTTTCAGGACTTGATGTTCACATGCCTAAGTTTTAATAGTGTTTACTACGTTCTAAAATTTGTCAATATAAGCAAAAATAAAATCTAATTGTCACAATAATACTAGTTAATTTTATAGACTCTTTCGATACAATAGATAATAAAGTTACTCATGTCCAAGTGTGTTGATGGTGTGTCGTTTACAAAACAAAGATTTCATTCGTTTTGATATAGAAAAAGCAACTTTATTAGCTGCTTATTATTCAGTGTCAGGTCGTAAACCGTTGACCGAAAAAGATATATTTTATTGATACGATCCTGGGTCAACAACCGTTAACTGTAAACTGTATAATATTATCAAGTGTTAGCTTACAAAACTATGCTAAAAAGTGATTTGGTACGAAACGTTGATTTCTGAGACCCATAATCAATTCAGCTTATCGTAGTAGGCTGATGGACATAAGCCTGTCCAGGCAGTCGGAGGCATCTTCTTAAATTTAAGAATAATTTTAACTTTGTTGCCTTCGATTGCAGGAGATTGCTCATAGTATCTATCTAATCTAATACTTTTAAACGAGCAATTCTTGTATATATATAATCTGAATCTCGGAAACGGCTCCAACGATTTTCATGAAATTTAGTAGGTATGCAGGGGGTTTCGGGGGCGATAAATCGATCTAGCTAGGTTTCATTTTTAGAAAACGTTAAACCAAAAAAATTTAACCGTGCAAAGCTCGGTCATCCAGATATTTAAGTTTAACAGGCAACCTTTTAGTTTTTTTTTGTATCTGTCTTTTTGCAAATTTTCTTTTCACGCAATCTGGGTTTTGATTTTTTTCTTATTTACAAACCACTACTTATCATCATCATCTGCCTAGCCTTTTCCCAACTACGTTGGGGTCAGCTTCCAGTCTAAGCGGAAGCAGTTGACTACCAGTATTGTACACGGAGTGACTGCCTATCTGACCTCCACAACCCAGTTACTGGGTAATACACGATACCCCTTGATAATACTGAAACTACGTACACCTACTTATAAGAGAATTTATTGGTCTTTCGATTTTTACATTACTACGGCACAAAACAAAAATAATAGTTATGAATTAAGGTGGAAACGCCAGGGTACGTTACGTTCTTTTTTTTAGGGTGGGAAATCATCAAATGCAGGAGGGCGTGTCAGACTTTTACTGACTAAAACCCACCCGTGTTCCCTCAGTTGCCTGTGTGCCAGGGGCCGCGGTATCTCTTTCGAACAACCCGCACCCCTGGCAGCGCACGTTTTTGAACTTTAACAGTAACCTCAGTGTCAGTTTCAGCCTGACACTGATTGCAAAAAAAAAAGAAAGAAAACTTGAATTTCCTCCTCCGGCAAACAGCCGTACATTATACATATATTATAATGTCAACGCACCTCACAAAAGGTGACGCAATGATAAAGATTAGATTATTAATTACGTATAAAATTTTATCAACGAGGTAAAATTTAGGCTGAAATTTGAAAGTCAAAAACATGTTGTTTACTATGATACCGATCAAGGTTACTCTACAATAACAATCGCGATGTTATTTACCTAATAGTGCGCAGGGAGTCTGAATACGCACTTGGCCGCGTGAGAGAGCACGTGCTTCGAATTCGCGAACATTTTTTTATTTGTTTAATTGGTTGAAATTTGCGTTGTGACTTCCGTTGGTGAAAATTTTAATTGTTCTTGTATAGATCGGACAACCAGTCTTACCAAAGGGTATCGTTACCCAGTAACTGGGTTGTTGACCTCCAGAGTCGAAGCGTGTCAGTGTTATTGTCCTGAGAACTAGGCCTCCAGGTCCAACACAGTTTCTTCCACAATGATTTTGAAATAAATTTTTAATACATTGCTTTATATGTTTGAAAGGCTGGACTAAGTAGAGAGGCTCATGGCTAAGTAATAACAGCATGGGTCGATCGATCAGGTTCAGCTACGCTTGCCGAGGTTGGTCCGTAGATGAGTGACCATTTTTACATACCTAGACCCCTCCGTGCCTGGAAACGTTGGTCTCGGCTATCATTCGTGGATCTTTGACAGTCGTTACGTCGAGAAACGGCTAGGCAGGTTTAGATTCCATAACCGTTAAAGCATCTACTAAATAGCATAACCAGTTAATAATGTTGAAAATGTACGTTAATTCAACACTAACTTCCGGCCGCCTTCATCCGCATAAAATGTCTTGTTTTCACCTCAAATATATCCTATGACACTCGGCAATACTGTAGAGCTTCCCATTCATATAAATATTTCTTATATAAGTTCCCATTAGTGAAAGAATTTTCGGAATCGGATCAATAGTTCCGAAGATTGCCACCTACATACAGGGTGGCAGGGAAATCGACACGCAAACTGTAACCATGAGTACAGCACATGATTGTAGCCCATAGCGTAGATATTTTTCATTTCAACGCGGAGGGTATACAAAACTTACAAATATAACCTCTTCATAATATCTATACGCGAAGCAAAAACTTTGTACCCCTTTTTACCAAAATTACGCAGAAAGTAATGGCATAGGAGTAAAGAAAGACAATATTTTTTTATAAAAAATATTAACTCTCATTACTTTGCATTAGAAATACATTAAGTTTTTCATGAATAATGCTCGAATTTCGACCACTTGGTGACCTAGTACGGACTGCTAACCATTAAATAACATTTGAACACCTATATACGAAATAGGTATTTCTTTGTCTTAAAACTCTTCACGCTTCTTAGTTTCAATTCCAAAGGACGAATAGGACGCTGGACAGACGCCTAGCAACTAACATCGATTCGGTTCTTTTAGCAAATGCCACATGAACTGGTTCGTGGTTGTATCTATAATAATTATGTGAGTAATAGGTGCTACGATACCACTCCTTGTTGAATAATTAATCTCCCACAGTCTGAGCAGGCAAGAACCGCCCGTACAATTTAACGGGCGATTCTTCGAAGGTTTTAGCTCTTTCTATTGTGCTTTTAAACACTTCTTTTCTGATATGGTTAGTGAATCACACTAAAGAAAATGCTTTTAGGGAAGAAGAGGAGGCCTGTGTCCCAGCAGTGGGCACGAGTATCCAATCTAAATCTTCCTAGCCTTTCCCAAAGTATGTTGGAGTCGGCTTCCAGTCTCCCGGATGCAGCTGAATACCAGTATTGAACATGAAGCGACTGCCTATCTGACCTCTGCTACATGTTTTTAGGGGGAGTCCCCAACCACTCTTGTCGTATGGGACATTAGTATAATCAACAAGTTTGACTGAGATTGAGCTCTTTTGAGTTCTGTGTTGAGCTACTTACATTATTACTGACAAAAGCAGTCCAGTCAGTCATTGGAGAGGTCCACTTGAATCTGTATAATTGCATTCCTCAAAAAGTTAAATAAAAAATTTTAAAATTCCCGATCCAAAAAAAAAAAGTAAAAAAAAAAAAAAAAAAAATTATTGTCCTTTTAAGTTGTAGGTAATATTTTGATCGAGGCATTGTCAAACCGGAGGTCGGCTAATGAAAACGCTAGGCCACCTGTTTGGCGTTTTCATTGACCGTCCCCCGACTTGACAATGCCTTGATCAACGTAACAACACAGCATTTATACAGGTGCAGCAAGTTCTAAGCACGTGAGCGACCACGCGATCCGTTTTGGTGTGTTATCTCGTATATTTTTGGATGTATTGTAATGTTGCTTTTCTTATACATATCTATAACTATATTTAGTTTCTGATTGACCGAAAAACATCAGGATTACGTAAAGGAAAAGTGGATAGACCATAAAATTAAGGTTTGGAATTAAAAAGATTCGAAGGACCAAAAGCTTGTTTCTAGTACACCCACATTTCGCCTTTATGTTTCATCGTCATCATTTCAGCGGATAAACGTCCACTGCTGGACATAGGCTTTTCCCCAAAAAATGGGGGGTTTGCCAATTATGTTTAAGTCCCATATAATAAGCCTATTGCCGTCAATTAGGTATAAAACCTTACTCCGGGCTGCTACTGAGTAAATACCAGATGGAATATATGTATTTTGTTGGCTTTACAAATTTTGTAGAAACGTGTTTAGAAAGACCACTATAATATAATCGTATATGAACGTACCACCAATCAAAATTATGATACGCCTCCCAATTCGCAGTCAGCGCAAAATCTTACAGGCTAAAAACAAAAAAGCGCGCATTTTAATTGGTCTAAAATCTCTGCGACCGGAAATACCACCACGCTCCGACGCTTTGTCCAGCAAGCTTGCTGGTGACAAATAAGAAGTGACACTTGGCACTGTTGCCAAGCTATCTGTAATACATACTTAATATTAGATATAGGTAAATGCGAAGGTAACTCTTGCTCTATGTTACTTCATAACTTCTAAAATACGTATTATTTTGACAAATGAGGTACCTATCGTTGGAAGCGAAGATCGTCCGCTAGTGTAGGAATAATGAAGGCGTCACGTTAAATTGAATAAAGCTCCATTTAGGGTGCATAAAGGCCCGAACTAAATTATTATTTTTCAATGTTGCTGTGGTAGGCACCAAATGAAAGGGGTTAATTTAATTAGCACATTTCAAAAACAGGATAAATTTTTAACCAGTGCGCAAACTGTAACCATGAATTCAGCATATCATTCTAGACCCCCCCCTAGCGTAGAAATTTTTCGTCGGTTATACAAAAATAAATCAGCCGTTACATAGAAAAGTGCAATACCTACGCGGTTAAATGTATGGAACAGCTGATTTTTTGGTTGGTGGTTTGGTTGATGGTTACAGTTTGCGTACTGGATAAAAATGTATCATGTATAAAGCGTGATTTTTCAGTAGTCGGGTTTAGTTTTTGAACTTACTTTTTGGCACCTAGTTACAGGGGTTAGGACATAGGCTACTTTTTATTTAGGACCTCCACGCGAGCGCAGCCACGGGGAAAAGCTAGTTTTTACTGTATCTGGAGCTCGACATTACTACTGTGCCACGGAATTACTGATGATGCTGTTGGTATTTGTAGTTAAGTTCTGGGCTGACAAAATTATATTGCCATTGACACTTTGACACCCTTCAGTTTCTCGATTATTGTTTATGAAAGACAGACCACATTTTTGTTTGTTTAGTGGTTAAGGTGCTCTTACACGGGCAATTTTTTGAGCAATTATTGGTTGGCAACACTAATAGATCAATCTGGATCAATTAAGTGGAGCTATCTGGAGCAACAACAATAAATTGCCGATATGTTTCGGCAATATTGCTTCTGATTGTTCCATATATTTCATGAATTACCGAATATCCAATCGGTTTGGAATTTTTTAGTAAGTTTTCTTTCTATCTCGCTTGTACGTATAACTACGTCTCGTTTTTGCGAGGAACCGGCCGGTGGCGAAGGCGGCGGCGGGGGAGGCGCGTTGCCTAGTTTTTTAAGTTGCTCCATATTGCTCCATATTGTGTGGCCGTATCTCTGGCAACAGGTGGCTACATGTTGCCATTGCCCTAAATTGCTGGATGTAGCCGTGACGTCATAGTTAACGAGAATTGCCCAAGATGGAGCAATATTAGTTGCTCGTGTAAGCGCTCCATTAGGCGAGGTTCGAAATGTTAGGCAGAGGTATAGATACCTACAGTACACTCACATTTTGCAATGTTAAGTCCAATTTAACATGGGGCGAGCCTATTGCCATCAACCCCGGCCCAAATGCAGGCTCCAGGCTGCTACTGAGAAATTTAAAATAGGAAAATCCATAACACTTTGCCTGACCCAGGAATCGAACCCAGGACCGTATTCTCAGCACGGCCTGCAACCACTAGATCTACAGGGTAGTATTTAAATGTATCAGTAAAAGTATATGATAGCTAGTTTAGTTAGCACACAATGTATGCCATCAATGAGGCATGTAATGTGACTAATTTTTTTTAAGCCTGCATACATAAACAAAGACAATGAAAAAAAATCGTGTCAATGGTTTAACAAGAGCATTGTTTTTTTTTATTTGCACATGACATTCACTTATTCTGTCATACTTTATTGGTTTGAATGTGTTCCACATTTGAAAATCTTGCTTTTATTTGTTTTAGGGTGGATATTTGTAGATTTGAAATGTGCGTATGAAAGAGTAGATTTTTTTTTTTCAATTTCTTAATACTTAGGTTACCTCAAAATTTTGATATTTTTACCCTATAGTATGAAATAGTCAGAAACAATTAGTAGGTATACCAAATTAAAAATGATGTAAACGTTATTCTTCCACAATAATAATAATTCAATTGACACTCGAAATTGCAACAACATTAAAAACAATAAAACACATAATAATGATGCAATCACTTGAAATAGTCATCGCCTGATAACACTACCGTATACAAAGTTAATATTACTGTTCACATATTTTTTATAACAACGCATTTAAATATAAATCGTTATCAGTTTAACTGCAAATGCAAGTTTGTTAACCAGTGCAGGGATAATGACTTTGTTTCTTTGTTTTGATATTATTTTAACTGAATCACTTTTTAACTAAATGAATAAAGCTTTTGTATGTTTGTAATTTTACTGCTGTATTTAATTAACATCCCTACTAATATTATAAATGAAAGTAACTATGTCTATCTGTCACGCTTTTACGCCTAAAACGCTGAACCCATCGTCATGAAATTTGCCAGAGATATAGCCTGGGATATGGAGAAGGACATAGGCTACGTTTTTTACGCGATAACCGACATCCACACGGGTGGAACCGCGAGCAAAAGCTAGAAGTAACATAATAATATCATCGCGCCTATAATCCCCGGAGGTATAGGCTGAGGTGTACCTACAGTACACCCACATTTCGCCAATCACGTTTAAGTCCCATGTAATGGGGACGAGCCCATATTGTATCAACCAGGCACAAATTCAGAGTCCGGGCTGCTACTGAGAATATTCTGATGAAAAACCTTCATAACACTTTGCCTACCCTGGGAATCCAATTCAGGACCACCTCATGCTCATGCATGTTCATGCCCACCAGACCACCAGTATGTTTATTAATTTTGATTAGAAACTGTTTCTGTAAGATTTTTGTCTTTAGCATAACAGAAAACATGCCTATTAGGACTAAGCATTAATTACTTTACCCATTTTTTTTTTGTTTTTGATGGTGGGAAATCATCAAATAACTTCTCCCACTCTGGGTGGAGCAGGAAGGCGTGTCAGACTTTTACTGACTAAAACCCACCCGTGTTCCCTCAGTTGCCTGTGTGCCAGGGCCACGGTATCTCCTTCGAACAACCCGCACCCCTGGCAGGCATCGGCCCTTGCGGACCCCATCAATTGGTGCTGACATCTCTTTGAGGCGCGCGTGGAACACAACGCGCCGTCGACCCGGGCTTGGTCCTTACCGGACAGCGAGCTGCCCATTACTCGACGTCCGCAAGCCCGCGCCTACGGTGGCCGGAAATCAGCCTGGGATTCCAGACACCCAGGGCGTCTCCTGCGGCGACTAGGGCCGTGAGGGCGCATATACTGCCTCTCCCTCACGTGCGCCGCCTCTCTCTTCGCGAGCATTACTGCTTCGCAGACGGAAGTGACGGCTACCTATACACTCTCGCTCCGTACCATGGCCTGGACCAGGGCTGGACGCGAGAAAGTGCCGCCGCCGATTGCCTCCACGAGGACACGGCGGTGCTCCACCCAAGCCGGGCAGACCTCTACCGTATGCTCCACCGTGTCCTCAGGGCGATCTTCGCAGTGGAAACACCCGGGCGTTTCCTCCCGCCTTATGCGAAACAGGAATCTCCCGAAACGGACGTGTCCAGTGAGGACCTGCGTCAGGCGAAAGATGAGGACGCCGTGGCGCCTCTTAATCCACTCCTCAAAAAGGGACTTACGCTGCAATCGTGGCGTGCTCATTACTTTACCCATTAGGACTTAAAATATTAATCAGAGGAAAATTGGGCCATATTACTACTATTTCAACATACAAAAAAGTTGCTGTTTTAAATTTTATTTTATAATGGAGCACATTTTGGCCAATCAATTTGGTCATGTGTTTCTTATTAGCAAACTCACTCAAGCTCAAAGCATTTACTTCAATTAAACCATTTACAGGCACTTTTGAATTTTCAAAAAGTTGATCTGTTGGAAAGTTGAAGCTAGTTGGCCACTCCAAAACGTAATTCTCTAGGAGAAGAACGGGCAAGAAACTCCAATTGCTTTTATTGTTCTAAGGCAGAGGCAACCTTTCCATGTTCCAAAGCATGGGACGATTGGTCAGGTTAAGCTGCGCTTGCCGCGGTTGATCTGTAGATGGGTGACCATCTTTACATACCAAGGCCTCCCCGTGCCTCGGAAAGCACGCTGAGCCATCGGCTGCGCTGTCTTTCGTGGAACTTTGACAGTCGTTACGGGTCGTCAGGTGCCCAAAACTCTCAACCAGTCTTACCAAGGGATTTTGTATTACCCAGTTACTGGGTTGTCGAGATCAGATAGGCAGTCCATGTAAAATACTAGTATTCAGCTGTATCCAGTAAATAGTTGGAAAAAGGTTAGGCAGAAGATGATACTTTTGTTTTTATGTGTGTGTGTGCCTATGATTGAATTTGGTTGTTATCGGGAGACTAATAAATACTTTTTATTTCTTACTTGCTTTCAATAAAAAATATTTAAACAAATATATTTGATAGTTATATTGTCTCATTCTCTATTAAAATAGGAAATTTGAAATTATCCATACAAAATTGAAATGGTAAGTATACCAATTTGATAAGTAATTGGTAATTTTGAATACAATTTAAAAACATATGTGTATAGAATAAAGTATTTGATGAGGAAAATATCAAATACTAGTGACATGCCTTAGTTAGGGAGAAACTAGGTTAAGTTATCTAAATGTCTGTAGCATTTTGAATAAAAATAATATATTATCTATGCAAAAAAAAATACCAGGAAAAAGTGTAGGAGATTATACAACTTGGGAGAGCATACTTTTATCAAAAGGATTACTGTCAAGGATTAAATTATATTTATTCAAAAGGACACTATCCTAAACCAGTTATCTAACACAAGAGCTTCCTAATTGAATTTCATAAGATAAAGAAATTCACCAAAATATTTACTTAAAAAATTGCATCATTCTTTCTCAATACCAGGCAATTATAGGTAACTGAAATGTAAGTAGAAGACTTTTCTGAATTAGTCAGATGTAAATAAACATCTTAATTATACTGAAATCTAAGCAAGTGTCATACGAATGCTCATAGTAAACACGAAAACAACGCAATCACTAATTTCACGGTCAAGATAAGCAATAAAAAAAATAAACATAGCACAGACTAGCGAAACAAAGGCTGTTCGTGACACTTCCACAGAAAAAAAAATCAATGTTAGACAAAGGTAAAGTAATTAATATGCCTAGCTCACATTCAATCTAATTTATTAATTATGATAAATATTCGTTAAAAACACCATTGCGTAAGACTCGTCCCATAGAAATAAAGCGCAAATTCTTGACGTAAGAAATAAACATACGCGGTCCTTACCTAAAACAAATTCCCAGGCATCACAGCCCAGAGAGCGTTCAGGGACGATTTCCAAATCCAACATCGTGCACAAAACACTAAACACAAACTAAACTAACTAACTTTCACTTTAAAAAAACGTTTTTAACGCTAAAATTCGCTATTACGCTGCCTTTTCTTTGTTTGCCAACTTTAGTTTTCAACCATTTTGTATTTGTCAGAGGAACTGTCATTACAAACAGCTGATTGTATTTTGCCAGGTCCGAACTGGATGGGTTTGTTTTTTCTTGTAGGATTCACATAGCACTTCACACTAAAATATTATTACATAAATAGTTCATGGTTCACGTTTTATTAAAAGACGGAATATGATTCAATAACAATATATTATGGGTATGATTCACAAATACTTTTGTCTATTTACGAAATTAATCTATTAAACCCAAGTTCTTGCGTTTTATTAAAACAGTCCACGTAGTTAAACACCATACAAATTAGAAAATTAAGAAGACTTTGACTGGTCACTTAAGACAGAATGAATACCTAACATAAACACTCGAAGTCAATGACTGGACTAAATTAATTATTTCAAATTCAGTCCTGGCAAAACCGAGTGACGCATGCGTACCAACCATGACAGAAGAAATAATGCTGTGGACTCTGTTTTATGGACATCTCTTTCTAACACATGAAAATTAAGCATTATCGTCTCTCTCATAGCAACAGTTTACATGCCGTCTCTTTTTGCTTCATTGTAGACTAATCGCTTTGTCTCTATCAGACGGACTTGTTATTGATAATTGGGTAGATGTTGTGACCTATCCTCAACAGTATTTTTTTGTATCCATGTCGCGTCCTCTAAAATATAGTTTTTGAATAGACTAAACATAGCCAGAGATGTATAATGTAGTGAAAAATCGACATGGTTAAAAGTGCATTATTTATGTTGTGGTACGTGCGTCCCTGAATCACTGTTCCTAGGACGACCTAGACAGCACGTCTAGGTCTAAAATAACATTCTAGAACTAAATTGATGTGTATTTATCGATGGTACTGATATGTTTTGTAGGGCTGAAGCTTTCGCTATGTTTCCCGCCATTCTCAAATAACCTTGGAGCGATCTCTGACACCCACTTGCCTACGTAATGTATTACACAATAACATGTTTATTTACTTCGAAATAGAAATCACGTATTTTTGCATCAACGGTCGTCAGAGGACTTTGAACTAATCAAGAGAATCCCTACATTTATTTTTGGGTTTTTGTTTTTGTTGTGAACATGCGGCAGTGACCTACTTATATTTTGAGTGAGGAAAATATTACCTCCAGTAAAATCTTCACGCTTTGCGCGTTAGGGACAAGATGACGGCGGAAAATTACACGCTACGTTTAATACTTCTTAGTCACTAGATAATTTCAGCTCTGTCATAATTAGCATTTATATTAGAATACATGCAACAAAATAGGTACAAGTGCGACTATAGTATTGTATTTTATTGGTTAAAGGTACGTTTAAAGGATCCCTTAGACAGAGGGGACGCGACCCTACTGAAACAATTTCATGGAAATTGATCTTCTAGACGGGCGTCGCACCCGCCGGTCTGCGAGAGCGTTAATTTATGGTTAAACTTAAAATTACCAGTCATCCATGAAATAGGACAAAAACCTATTCCTAAAGTCTTCCTAGCGTTTAGATAGCAAATTTAATTACAGTCAGCCAAAAATTTGGCTACGAGCTTGGCACTATCACCAGCGTTCATACGTCCTACCCTCTTTTAGCCATTGATGACTAACGGAGGTAGCCTGTATTTTCTTTTTGCTCGGCTGCTTTTTGTCCCGTCGAATTAGTCCCACTGTTGGGCAGAGGCGTTACTTTTTTCCTTCCAAACCTCTTTATTTAGTGCTATATCTTGCCTTGTTGGCCACGCAAACATGATTAGATCGCCAGTTCGTCACACCATCGTCGCTGCGGTCTATCTCGAGTCGAGATGCGGCGGCGTGATACAACGACGACAATACTTCGGAATATTTCTCCCCGGTAACGCTACTCGACGACGATGTTGTTCCTCAGTGTGTGACAATATTTGCCCATCTCTCCGGCGGCGGCGGCGGCGGGGTAATTCTATAAAACAATAACATTAACCAATTAAAAAATAAGCCAGTTTTTTTTTAAATTACAATTTAATATTTAGTTTTCCCCCTGACTGCCTCCAAATGTGAGTCATCATTTCAGCCGAAAGACATCCACTGCTGGACATAGGCCTCCCCCAAGCTCTTCCACTTCGACCGGTTCTGTGCTTCCCGCATCCAGCGATTTCTGCGGCCTTCACAAGGTCATCGGTCCACCTTGTAGGAGGCCTTCCAACTCTACGTCTTCCGGTACGCGGTCGCCACTCCAGAACCTTTCAGCCCAATCGGACATCTGTTCTGCGAGCAATGTGCCCTGCTCACTGCCACTTAAATGAGAGTAAGTAATATTTTTTATTCCCTTCTTTCTCTATTACGGCAGTAAGGACTAAGGTATTAATTTAGGTCACAGGTATCTGTGGTTTAGATAAGTACCTAGGTACTATGACTGTTTCCCAAAATGACGAATACATACTTACTCTACCTTTATCAGAAATATACAAAATATCTATGGTTTATCCACTCTAAATAATATAGCACTGGCTTCTGAACGCGGCTTTGCCCGCGTGCTTAAAAAAGTATGGCCAAGTGGCGAACAGTGAGCCAGCAGTACAGTTAACTAATATTAGTATTTCCTTACATAGTTGTAACCGGTTCATTCAAACGACACGTAGAAACGTGTCGCGTAAGGCGCGAATTACACAGAAACGGCGTAAGGTGAAGGCGCGGCGCAGGCGCAGCGTAGCAGTATATTTTTTATAAAAACGTTTAACGTTTTTATACAAAACTAGCTGACCCAGAAAACGTTGTTTTGCCTTTTAAATTATTTAGGGGTGGACTACCCCTAACATTTAGGGGGATGAAAAATAGATGTTGGCCGATTCTCATAGATACCGGATAAGCACAAAAAATTTCATCAAAATCGGTCAAGCCGTTTCGGAGGAGTATGGCAACGAAAACTGTGACACGAGAATTTTATATATTAGATGTACTGCGTACGCTCCCTCACTCCCCAGTTTACGGCGAGCGCCCTCTATTAGCAGACGTGTCCACCACACGTCCAAAACACAAAACCTCCCACTCACACAATTCACTGTGTCCAACAGTGTTTCACTGGGAACTTCATCTTGGATCAGTGTGTACCCAAAAGTGTACACAGTGAACCATTTCCCAATTTTTTTAAACACTTTGTAATTATTGTAAATCTATCAGTTTTTAAGTTGAAATTTATGTAGAAACTTAACAGACACTGCATCGAATAAAATAAATAAAAAAACGTTTAATTTGAATATGACTGCATGAGAGAAGCTTAACTTTTTCGTGGTTCACTGTTGACCCTACCTATTATGTAGATTGCCCTGAGGACACGGTGGTCTGCCCGGCTTGTGCGGAGCACCGCCGTGTCCTTGTGGAAGCGATCGGCAGCATAGCCGTCACCTCCTGTGCGAAGCAGTGATGCTCGCGAAGAGGGAGGCGGCGCACGTGAGGGAGAGGCGGCAGTATATGCGACCTCACGACCCTAGTCGTCGCAGGGAACGCCCTGGGCGTCGGAAATCCCAGGCTGATTCCCGGCCACCATAGGCGCGGGCTTGCGAGTAATGGGTAGCTCGCCGTCCGGTAAGGACCAAGCCCGGGTCGACGGCGCGTTGTGTTCCACGCGCGCCTCATATCTCTTTGAGGCGCGCGTCAGCACCAACTGGTGGGATCCGCAAGGCCCGATGCCTGCTAGGGGTGCGGGTTGTTCGAAAGAGATACCGTGGCCCGTGGCACACAGGCTACTGAAGAAACACGGGTGGGATTTAGTCAGTAAAAGTCTGACACGCCCTCCCCCTCCACCCAGAGCGGGAGAAGTTAAGTATTTGATGATTTCTAGTGGTGTACCGACTCGTCGGGAAAGCCGACTAGTCGGTCATATTAATGTAATCGGCGACTAGTCGGTGACTAGTCGGCTAAAACCCCCGACTAGTCGGCCCATTTTTAACTCGTATTAATATGCGTCAAAATTTAAAAGACGGTGATTGAAATGAATTTGAAATCTTTACTGTTATAATTTTTTATTTTAGAATCAGTTTTACAGGTTACTTTCAGTGAAATCTAGAATAGGATATGAAGGAATAGGAACCCTTCGTTTGGTCCATTAATTAATTGGACTTAGATCCAAAGATTTAATAAAGTAACATTAATGAATAACTACTTCTAACAAAAAAGAAGAAACTCAATAGCAAACAATTGGCAATTAGAAGATTTGCCATTTTGAACATTGCCGATGTCACCCGAACTCAACCGAAAACAATGATCGGTTTGGCCGACTAGTCGGCTAGTCGGCCAAAGTCATAGTCGGCCCATCTCTAATGATTTCATACATAAACCATCCGGAATAAATTCTGTATAGGTGTTATGGTGAAAACATCATCAAAATCCGTTGGGTAATTAACAGCCACACAGACAGACACGTAGTGTTTTTAATTATTACTACATATTATAAAACAAACTCCCCCGTCGCGTCTGTCTGTTCGCGATAAACTCAAAAACTACTGAATGGATTTTCAAGCGGTGTTCACTAATAGACAGAGTGATTCATGAGGAAGGTTTAGATGTAAATTTGTGAACGCGGGCGAAGCCGCTGGCAAAAGCTAGTTTATTATACCTATGTACCTACAGAAGAACAAAAGTGCTCGTAATGTAGAGTTTAGCTATGCATTTGTTCTTGCCAACGACATAATTGTTTCTTTAGCGTGTTTTTTGTTGGCACGTCGGTCGTCATAGTGACGTCGTGGGGCGACGTGGTTTGAACGCAAATGCACGATACTTTATAGGTGGGTACATATTTAATTCATACATGACGTGGTTCTACTAATAGACCATAATTGGTGCATATCCCTTTAGAGATAGGCAGAGGTGTATCTAAGTAGGTACAGTCGCCAGCACATCAAGCTATCCCAAACTGTCACATTCTCCGAATTGAACATGAACCTTATCTTTTGGTATTAAAGTTGAAAATCTATCAGACAGGTTGAGGTAGCTTGATGTGCTGGCGTCTGTAGGTACAATAATAGTTTAATGTATCTATTCTAAGTAGCCTGTATCTAGGTAGGTATAGATTATTTTGTTGAAAACATATCATAATCAGCTTATGTTCCCACTGCTGGGACACAGGCAGGCCTCTGTCCCCCCCCACCACGCAGGCCCAGTCCGGATTGGTAGACGTCACATGTCTTCGATTTTTTGGTTCTAGGTCATGCCGGTTTCCTCACGACGTTTTCCTTCATCGTTTCGAGAGCAGCGGTGATGAAATTATTAACACAAAGTAAAGCGCCTGCTTGGGCAGGCGCGGTCCGAGGGGGGGTCCTAGGGGTCATGATCATGACCCCCCAAAGCCGTAAACGTAAAGCTTAGAAAGTAATTTTTCGAAAATATTATAAATTTTCTTATTCATATTTATTTATTTATTTATAACAATTGCTTGCTGCACTTACAGTACCTAAACACTAAAGCGCGACAAACATCACAAAAACATTCAACATAGATTTACTGCTATACATAAATATGTCAACATCTGGCGTCTGAGCTATCAAAAGCAAAAAATCAGGGCGTTCAGCAGATTGATCGCCTGGGTTGTAGGAGCATATCGAGCAGTATGGGTACGCACTGGCGCGGGCGTAGCCGCAAACAGGCAGCGCGAGGCACAGGGGCGCGACCGCCAAACAATGAACAGCGAGACCCTTGGGTAGTCGCGTCGTCGATCTTATTATTGAGTAATATGTAATCTTAATATATAGGTAGTCTTTGTCTGTGACCCCCCCAAAGTCTTGGGCTGCGACCGCGCCTGTGCCTGGGTTCCTAAAACTCGTGGGCGCCGCCATTAGCACTGGGCCAACACTGTTCTACTCTTTTTCTGAATACTTACATCAAATTAACATCAAATCACGCCTGTACCCCCGATTGTTTGGGCTCTCTGCCCTATCTATACGACACCCACATTTCGCCAGTTATTTTTAAGTTCTATGTAATAGGGGCGAGCCTATAACCATCAACCGGGCCCAAATCCAGACTCCAGGCTGCTACTGAAAATTTTTAGATAGAAAAACGCAATAACACTTTGCTCGACCCGGGAATCGAACCCTCAACCTCATGCACAGCACCAGCGCCACCGTGGAGCTTTTAGCTTGGAGCCGGTGATATCATCATCCTATATGCGCTATAGTTCGCTCAAAGGTGCGAAATGCTTCTAGAAATAACTTGGCAACAGAATGTATTGTTACAATCGTAAGCATTCCTTAATTATTGCACGGGATGGTAAACAGCAGGAGTGGTATTCTGTAAATCTCTCTCTGAGTGTGTGTGTGTGTGAGTGAGTGTGTGTGTATCTGTGTTCTGTATAATCTGCGTGTTATGTTTCTTATCTTTTTGTATGCACGTGTTTCTGTATACCTATTTTTAACACATGCTTTTTATTAGCTTCACCTGTAGTGTATATCTCTATGTATGTAACGGAATATTTGATCGTGATTTTCGCCCACTTATCAATGTCAGACCAAATTGAAATTGACCACACTTATCAATGACCGATGACAATACAATAATTTATTAACTTTGTCTCATTAGCCTGACCAAGATATGGATTAGCGATTTTTATTAAGCTTTTCGGAGAGAGCCCGAGAAACGGCTACCACATCGGGCACGCAAAAACCCAACCCAGCGGGGTTTTTGTTAGAATACCCGCGGTTTTCTTACGATATTTTTTTATTTTATTTTCGGTCTTATTCTTTTTTTAAAGTTACTGGATATTGTTTTCAGTGTGTATTTCTTAGTTCTTTTCAACTATTATTTTTATTCTTTCTTTCTTTAAATATGTCACCGTGAATACCTACTGAGTGAAGTGTCCATAAAGTGAGCTGTCAATAATTAATAGTCACTATGTTCTGTTGTACCGACGCCAGCACATCAAGCTTGGGCACGCCGCGATTGCGGCGGTAAGTCCCCTCTTTGAGGAGTGGCTTGAGAGGCGGCATGGCGCCCTCACCTTCCGCCTGACACAGGTCCTCACCGGACATGGCTGTTTCGGGAGGTTCCTGTTTCGGATAGGGCGGGAGGAAACGCCCGGGTGTTTCCATTGCGAAGATCGCCCAGAGGACACGGTGGAGCATACGGTGAAGGTCTGCCCAGCTTGGGCGGAGCAACGCCGTGTCCTCGTGGAGGTGATCGGCGGCGGCGATCTCTCGCGTCCGACCCTGGTCCAGGCCATGGTACGGAGCGAGAGGGCATGGCTGGCAGTCGCCTCCTTCAGCGAAGCAGTTATGCTCGCAAAGAGGGAGGCGGCGCACGTGAGGGAGATGCAGTACATGCGCCCTCACAGGCGTGGCCTTCGCAGGAGACGCCCTGGGCGTCGGGAATCCCAGGCTGATTCCCGGCCACCGTAGGCACGGGCTTGCGGACGGCGAGTAATGGGTACCTCGCTGTCCGGTAAGGACCAAGCCCGGGTCGACGGCGCGTTGTGTTCCACGCGCGCCTCAAAGAGATGTCAGCAGCAACAGAGGGGCCCGCAAGGGCCGATGCCTGCCGGGGGTGCGGGTTGTTCGAAAGAGATACCGCCGCCCCTGGCACACAGGCAACTGAGGGAACACGGGTGGGTTTTAGTCAGTAAAAGTCTGACACGCCCTCCCGCTCCACCCAGAGCGGGAGAAGTTATTTGATGATTTCCCACCCAGAAAAAAAAAAAAAAAGCACATCAAGCTACCCCAAACTGTCAAAATTTCCCAATTGAACATGAACCTTATGCATATGTAATAACGATGAAAATCTATCAAATAAATTTGACAGATTGGGGTAGCTTGATGTGCTGGCGTCTGTACATAGAGACATCGCGCTATGTGCGAAAGCGAGCGCTTCTCGTAATTCGCAATATCGCGACATTGTACCCGTAGCATTGGCATATTCGGTGGAATGACAGCTCACTTCACTTGTTTTTCGGTAAGATTTTTACAGAATAGACTGGATTATTTCGTATTTTTTCTTTCTATCGGATGGAAATAAAAACAAGTCTCGGTGTAAATAATTATGTTTTATGTACCAATATTGGTATGTACTTTATGAGGGTGGAATATGGGATATTACTTTTATGAGCAATTATTTCGAAGGTTTCATACAAACATAAACTTACGCCATCTGCCCATAGGGGTAAGCAGAAATTACAGAACGCCACCTGCTACGATCCTTACATAGTTCTTTTGCTATGCTTACGAGTACGGTCCAAAACCGATAAGTAACTACTAAAGTCCCCGTCACGAGAAGCTTGTAAACACACATTCAGAGATTCAAATGTTTACGTTCCATGAGTCAGACGTGTTCCAGTACCACAAAACATTAGACGACAGCTCCTTATATCGCTAAAATATAACCCGACCAAGTGAAATTGCTCGTTAGTTTCGTATTACACGTATGTTACTTTGAGTTGATTGAATTTGGGATTATTTCTTGTTGATTGAATTGTCACTGCGAACTTGGTAGAAGTTCTTTATTTACCAAATTCCTAGTTTCTCGTGACGGGGACCATGGGTCTTTAGATATAGTTGAAATATTATAAGAAACCGATCAATGTTTTCGAACATTTTTTTTTTAAATTAACCGCACAATTGTTTTCATTCGAAAACATCCATCGTTTTCTTACTAAACTTCAACTACATCTGACGACTCTGGTTACTTATCTCTTTTGGTGACTGTACACGCACGCCGGCTGCGAGTACTATGCACGTGACCTTTCTGAAGAACATCACCAATAAGGTCATTTTATCTCTTTTCTTTTCGAAAGTTTGGGGGATAAAATAAAATATGCAATGTAAAATTGATTAGAAAATCATTTGTTTTATTTATGTTATCATTCAACCCGACAATTATTTTTAAACGATTTTGTCAGCGTAGCACCTAAATTGTAGCGTAAATAAGAAAGAGCGAGACAGAAAGGGTTCGTGGCTAAATAATAACAGCCAGGGTCCAGTAACTGGTTTGTGGAGGTCAGAAAGACTGCATTCAGCTGCATCCGGTTAGACTTTAAGCCGACCCAACATAATTGGGACAAAGGGTGATATTTCAATAGACAGAAAACTTTTATCTGAGGAATAAATATGTCGGTTTAACATCTTCTGTAAAGAACATATGCCAAACTGTCAGATTTATTCTTCAGATAAAAGTTATCTGACTATTGCAAAATCAGCTCTAAATAAGAAATATTTTATCGCCTGCGACTTCATATTAAAATTGTAGAGATAAGGAGACATACACAGTGACTTTTTAGTCGTCTTACAACGGCAGCCCACTTCATGTATCCAATGACTACTAATCATTTATTTAAAAAAAAATGATATTTTTAAACATTTGCATAATTAAAAAAATGAAAATATCATTCACTAAGACGCATGACGTAGCTTGAAACACCCTGTTATGGAGATGGAATTAATGATGGAATGTAATGGTAGGTAGGTAGATATCTTCCACCGTTTGATACGTAAACATTATTAACAGGGAGGGTGTTTCATAATTCTAAAGCATTATTTATTTTTCTTTGTACCTATTATCTTGATTAATGGGAACAATGTTTTAATCGCGCCTAGAGGTATTTTAGTACGGACACATTGAGTGGACCACTTTTGTAAGACGACTAAAATGTCACGGTGTACAGTGAGAAAACTTTTGTATGGCAAGAATAGCCAAAGATTGAAGAAAGGATGAATTGATTCTATGAATTGTGAAAGATTATATGGTTAGAAAGAAATGAGACTAATAGAGATGTGTAGTAGAAGACATGCTACGGAGACCATGAATAAAATCACGACAAGGGCAGACACAAGAGGCCTTAAAAAAACACTTTTTACCATTTTAAACTTATCTATCCTTCTTTTTACTTTTAGATTTTTTCTTATGCTTAGACTTATGTTTTTTAGATTTTTTCTTTTTATGCTTTTTACTCTTGACTTCATTCACATCGACCCACGAGTCTTCGCTGGACGAAGAGCCTACATCTATTGTTTCGTTCGTATTATTACTATCTTCAGACTGTAACCTTTTTTGTAAATTTTCGGGTATTTTCGGCCCGTACACTGCTTCTTCTTCATTTGTTTTTTCTTCGGGTTTGGCACTTTCAACCTTTTTGCTAGAATCTCCAGAATTTTTAATGAGAGGTTGTACATTATCAACCTTTTTGGTAGAGTCTTCGGATTTTTTGGTGGGTTCGTCAGTTCTTCTCCAAGAATTAAGTTCATCGAAATCTATGTTCGCAAATATTCCTCGCGGTGGAGAAGTATTTCTTTCGACATTTTTAGGCGCATCTATAAAGTCTTTTCCTTCATTATTATTACTTTTATCTTTGTCTTCCTCTTCTTCACTGTCGCTGAGGAAAATGGACTTGTAGAGGTCCATTTTATCAAATTTATTTATAGTATCTGTTACTTCTGCACCTTGGTTTTTAGTTTTCTCTGATTCTTTTAAGAATAGTTCTGCTACTGTCATTCTTTTATTGAATCCTGATACTGTCTCATTGACTTGAATGATTTCTTTAGCATTCTGATCAATGTTCTGATCAACTTGAATCACCTGATCAGTTTTCTGAGCCGTCTGATCAGCTTTAGGTAAAATGCTAGTCGTTAAAGACCTGGACCCACTGAATTTGCTCTGTTCTTTGGCGAAACTATCTTTGTCGTGTACTGAAGACTCCAAGTATGAGAATATTGAGTACGAGACTTTTGGCCGGTCTTCCTTCTTCGGTTCGTTTCTGTAGACAAGTGATATAGGTTAGATAATTTTCAAAGAACACATAACGTAGAAAGCATGTGTATGGGTGCCTCATGATAAGTCATAATAGAGATGGTAATTTCCCCAACTACACACAAACACTAGAACAATTTACACAATTCTGTAAACACAGGGTGGGCCAGTCATTTGGACAACATTATTTTTAGGTCTTAAAAATTCCTATGTTTCTACTTTTTAAAAATACATTTTATTTTTTTTGTTTCGGAGTTCTTTTTTAATTGAATATTGAAACCGCCATCACCCTTATGGTCCACCCTGTAGATGCGTTTTACGGTCGCGAATCACATTTTAATCAACATACTACCTGGCACTGACCAGCAATTTGCAAAAAACATAATAAATTTTGAATTTCGCGGGCTAGCCTAGAGCTTTCATGTTAATATGTGTGGGTGCCTCCCTGGGTGACTAGCCAGGGAGGCAAACTTAGCTAGAATGTTAGCTGAGAGTCTTCCCAGCTAACATTCTTGCTAAGTTTGCCACTATAGTATGAGTTATCCTACTTCTCTAAATAGTATAAAGTCGCAGTTTTCGCCCGTCTGGGTTATTTAGAAAGCTATTTGAAATGATACAGTCTTAATCCTTTTCCAATTAAATACGTTCGAAACGTTGTGCACTTAATGTAATCAAAATTGATTTACAGTATATCATTAAAATGAGTATCTTAGAAGATATCACAGAATTAAAATTATTAATCGCTCGCTGCGAAATGGGCGGTCGGCCGGCATGCCCCGTTGGCGTCCACCGCGTAGAGACATTCTCTATAGTTATACGACCTCCGTCACATACACTGTACACCCTCGCGAAACCGGGCTGGTCGCTAGTACTATTATAAATGTTGTATGTTCTTCTATCACACAAGAACGGAGCGACCGATCGTCATTATTACATTTTTTGGATACAGATAGTTTATAGACCAGAGAGTGACATATTGTAATTTTTTTTTTTCTGGAAAATATAGTAGTTAGCTATCTCGGGCGCGTTGAATCTCCTGTCCTTTCTAGCTCGACTCATGTCGAGCTAGAAAGGACAGGAGGGCAAAATTAGCCAGAATGTCATCATTCTGGCTAATTTTGTCACAAGTAACTACTCTTATTTATTGATAGCCTTGCGTCTGACCACTATGATACCTTATAGTAAACGATTATGCGGTCGAGGATGGTGCGCGCTTGTCAAGAAGTAATCTTTTCAGATTCGACTTGAAAACTCTCTTAACCTGCGGGTTATAAGGTATCGAGAAACGCCAAAATAGTCAATTTACCTAGTGCCGCCTATCTCGGGCACGTTGAATCTCCTGCACAGCATCGCTTCAGGTCGCCACGTCGTCTGCTGGCGCGTCATGACACCGTACAGACCCTGCTGAGCCGCCTCCATCTGTTCCTTAGTTGCTAAGCCATGGTTTGTAGAACTTCTGGCGACGGCTGAAAGAGTATTTGTGCCTTCGTCTGGCTCGGAAGCGTGAGTGAATCTGGGAAATAGTATATGATGTTACAACCGAGAATCAAAACACAACAGGAGCAAAATAGTTACGAATTTGTGACCTTAAAATGTGTCAAGTAACCTTAAATCAAATCAAATAAATTTGATTAAAAAACTTAATCAACATATTTGATTTCTAATTATTAAAATATAATTAAATAAATATAAAACAGATAGTACATTAATCATATTCAATTTTATTCAAAAACATCTATAGGTTTAACTATATCCGAAGACCTAGGATACTTATTACTTTTAGTGACCGTACAATTTTTTTTTGTAATTTTGAAACCAAATGTGTAAATTAAGTTTTTTAATCTAATGTATTCATCCAATTTACATTACTATCTACTATGCATGAGGTGTATACACCTTTAAGTGACATTTATACAGCACCAAGATCAACGTGAAATCAAATGTATCAATATGTAAATGATATTCAAAATCCTACCTCCATCCTAACCTTCTACTATCATAAAAGTGAAAAAATCTTCGCTTACCGATCCCCCATAATGCCACTCAGAGGCCGATACAACTTCGCAGCCTGCTCAAATTCCGCCATCTCCCTTTCTCTTTCCCACTCCTGCAACTTGTCCACATCGCCGTCTCTTTCCACCACCCCCTTATTTTCCACAAACCGTTCATACCTCTTTTGTTTTTCGGGATTACCAACGAAAGGTTTAAACACCCTTGTTAAGGGTTTTCCAGAATCTTTTATAGAGATGTAATCTAGTTCTGTTTTCTCTGTGAGTGTGACGAAATTGACTGTTTTTCCGAGGAGTTTGGCTATGGGATCTTCTGTGGGTGCGGGTGTAGGTGGAAGGGGGGGTGTGGGTAAGGGAGCTTCGCCTAGCAACTCGCCGCGGGCTTTCGCTGATAATTCGTGGCGGCCTAGGCCTGTGAAAGAGAGTCATGTTAGTATTTTTGATATGAACTACATTTGTTGCAACAATGTGTCGTTAAGAGCAAAATTTATGGATCGGGTAAAGTCCACCATATTTTTGAGCGCCAATAAAAACGTTATCACTATAATCAGCTTAGCAGTTCACTGCTGGACATCAAATTCATCATCATCATCTGCCCAGCGTTTTGCAAACTATATTGGGGTGGGCTTCTCGCCTGACCGGATGCAGCTGAATACCAGTTTTTTTGCATGAAACGACTGCCTTTCTGACCTCCACAACCCAGTCTCTGGGTAATACGATATCCCTTAGTAAGAGTGGCTGTCAGGGTTTCGGGCTTCTGACGACCCGTAACGACTGTCAAAGATCCACGTGGGACACAATGGCTTTTTAACTGTTTCTGTAATTACCGGCATTCTACGGTTTTTTTTGGTCGGTTTATCATCAAATAACTTCTCCCGCTCTGGGTGGAGCAGGAGGGCGTGTTACAGTTTTACTGACTAAAACCCACCCGTGTTCCCTCAGTTGCCTGTGTGCCAGGGGCCGCGGTATCTCTTTCGAACAACCTGCAGCCCTGGCAGGCGGTTAAACGTCAAAAATGTGTAGTTAAAAAGACGCTAATCAATACTTAACTTTATGTAGCGTTTATAAATATGGGGGATAATAGCTAAGTATTGAACATCGTCCATAGTTTGGTGTGTCGGTTGTTGCGGGGATTATGGCCCACTTCCTCTCACAGAAAGAAGTTCTGAGTGTTAGCAAGGGGAACTTAATACGTTGATTATGACATACCTTGGTCTCTCGGTTGTTGCGTGGTAGGTTCGAACCGGGAGCGTCTCGCACCGGCGACTGCAGGTACATAGTCGCGTGGTAGCGCGGGCGCAGCGTATGTAGGAACTGACGGTAACGGCTTGCTGGCTTTTACGAATCCTTGTATTACCTGAAGTTGGACATTTTGTAGGTCAATAGATAGATGTGAAAGAATGCAGTTAAGAATTGTGAAAAACTCTAAAATTATGTAAAGACTAGATTTTGCATGCGGCTTCGCCCGCGTGGATGTCGAAAATTATCCCCCGGGAACATAGTATCGGAATAATAAGTATCCCATGTGTTAATCCAGGTTATAAACTATCTGTGTGCCAAATTTCATCCAAATCCGTTCAGCCGTATTTACGTGATTGAGTAACAAACATCCAGACATCTTCACAAACTTTAACATTTATAATATTAAGTAGGATAGTAGGATTTCTCTTTCCGTGCAGAGGACTGTTTCTCAATAACGTTAGTTGGTGACTACACGTACATGGTTGCAGGGACATCGATACCCAAAGTGAAACCATGAATTCAGCACATGATTCTAGACAAGCGTAGAAAATTTTCGTCAGTTATAAAGGAAAAAAAAAACAATTCAACGCCGTGGGCTAAGAATATGGAGGTCTGCCCTGCCTGGGTGGAGCACCGCCATCACCTTATGGAAACGATCGGCTCCGGCGATATCTCGCGTCCAGCCCTGGCCCAGGCCATGGTACGGAGCGAGAGTGCATGGGTAGCCGTCACCTCCTTTCTTTTTTTTTTAAACGTTGCCTCACACTAGGAATATCTCCTGTATTGTGGGTGCGTTCACAAACATTTAAACACACAAACACAAATAGCCAGACCCGGAACAACTACTTGTAGGTCATACCAATATTTGTTCCGTGCGGGAATCGAACCCGCGACAGGCAGCGCAGCAGACAATCGCTTAACCGCTGCGCCAACCGTGACGTCGAAGTCCTTCTGCGAAGCAGTAATGCTCGCGAAAGAGGAGGCGGAGAGCGTGAGGGAGAGACAATCCCTCACGCTCTCCGCCTCCCTCGCGCCAGGATTGCCTCTCCCTCACGCTCATTTAATGATTTCCCATTCAAAAAAGGGGATTAAGATTCATGTAGTTTCTGAATCCATAGTAACGTGTTGTGTTTCAATGTCCCTACCACCCCGTATTGTTTCCTAGCGATGTTATTCTCCATCCCACGAGCAAGTACAGTTAAGTTGATGATGTCTTAAAATCATTTAGTTTATTTTCTGTTGTATGTAGGTTACATGACATAACAGCATCACGCTTTTTATACTTAAAGGGATCCAGGCAGAGTAGTATGGAGCAGTCAAAAATAAAATATAAAATAAATCATTAACCGGGCACCTGTGAGATTAAAAAAATAATAGGTCACCTTAGATGCTGATTTTAGTTGCCCGGTGCAGACAGGTATGCTCTTTTAAATGTTGTTACGAAAATTTAAATATCTAAAAATATTAATGAAATAAACGAAATAATTGCCTTACATGTCCAGTCTTCTGCACAGCCTTCTTCTTCTCGCTGACGGGCGCAGGTCCTCCGATAGAGAAGTCATAGTGGGACATATCTTCATTCGCGTAAATGTCTTCGTCGTCCTTCTCAAAGGCGCCCACGCCGAACGCTTGGCCGCGGATTGAAACCTGGGGATTAATGTGGGAGTTTATTGTAATAGAATAGAATATTTGTATCTTCAGTCAAAGTACATAGGGTTAGTAAGAATTTTACTTAACATCTAGTGTTAGCAGGTAGGTGTGTGTTGAACTGCCTAATTAGTGACAAATTCGTGCACTGACCGCACAGATCCTCAATCTGTGTGGTTCTTTCCTCAAAAGACCATTTCAGACACCAATTTACATGGTATTCACATCAACAGTCAAAATTGGCTTTACCAACTGTACACCCGCGATTAACCAAAAAACTTCTTGGCCTGAGTAGAAATAACCTTAGAATAATCATAGGAACAGTTATGGGCCACAACCACCTTAACAAACATCTTTATAACATAGCCACCACCATTTGTTCCCAACGAGTAACACCCTCAAATGTCACACTGTTACTCGATGGGATGGTTGGGAATTTTTTCTTCAAAACATTCCCATCGAGTAACAGTGTGACATTTGAGGGTGTTACTCGTTGGGAACAAATGGCCACCACAGACAGCCCGCTTTGCAGGGGCTGGACGCCGAGGAATCAGCCACCCGCGTCATCCTGGAATGCGAGGTCGTGGCTTCTCAACGTGAAGAAATCCTCGGAACAGTGAGGTCGCTCCGCGAAGCTCCCAAGAAGCTTCTGTGCTTTTGGGCGGAGCTAGGCTGGCTCTGTTAGCCAGAATTCCCATGCACAACGGACCGAATAGGAGTCTACGTGCGGAAAAGAGAGTCCTATCATCATCACGGTCTTCACATGATTTTTTTTTGACGGTGGTTAATCATCAAATATCTTCTCCCGCTCTGGGTGGAGCAGGAGGTTGTGTCGGACTTTTACTGACTAAAACCCACCCGTGTTCCTTCAGTTGCCTGTGTGCCAGGGGCCACGGTATCTCATTCAAACAATCCGCCCCCCTGGCAGGTCTTCACATGATCTGTCCAAGATTATGTCTTGACTGTAAAAGAGACTGTGACCTCTGAGTTTGTTTCGGCCTTTCTTCTCAGAGTAGTCAAGTAGGAAACGCTCGACCTCATCTAGTTTTTAAAATATGTTTGACGAGTAAAAGTGTTTGTACAAACCTACGTCATCATCACCTGCCTAGCTTTTGCCCGACTATGCTTGGGTCGGCTTCCAATCTAACCGGGTTCAGCTGAATACCAGTATTTTACATGGAGCGACTGCCTATCTGACCTCCACAATCCATTTACTAGCTGTTTGTACCAACCTACTTACAGAAATAAAATCATTTATCATTTAAAAGTGAGGTGTCATTAGTGCCAATCCCTAGTATTAAGGTGAATCTAGTCGACATTTTTTCCATACAAACTTCGGGAGTGTATTCCTACACTGTTCGACAATGTACATACAAAAATTAAACATGGTATGGTTTTGTATCATTATTAATATTGTCTGTACGGAATCAGAATATCAAAATAAAAATCTATTCAAAAGTTAGAAGCCAACAATGACTCGTTTTTCTAGCTAATTTAACCTAACTTCGGGCGTGTTTAAGTAATAAAAGAAATGTAAAATCTCCAAAACCAAGTCGGTACCGACAAAACTCTAATATAGAAAAATTCAATTAACTTTATTGGTCATTGATTTATGCAGTGGTTTTTTCATAAAACCCGATCTTCCGAAGGATTTTTCTTATATTTTTACGCACGTGCTTTACTATAAATGATCCTACATCTCAGTCAATAATATTGTGCGTGTAGACTAGCTTCTAACTGCTTATCACTGATACTACCTCTGTCGGCCATGAAGTCTAGTGAGACAGCATGCTTTTTAGCCAGGCCCACCAGTGAGTTCGAGCCCGCGACTAGATTCCCCTTAAATGGAAAGATTGCTCACCTCCCCTAAGTACTCACGGTGTTATGTTAATATTAACAGAATAGACGGTCTCTTGGTGTTGCCGTGTGCTCGTGTCTTAGGGATGAACATACAGTGTGAGTCTTTATAATCTGCACATACTGAATCGAGGGAATCTTTGCTTAATTTTATCGACGGAAAAAATGATAAAAAAATTCTAAATATTTTATTGAAATTTTTAATGGATTTTTTATTTATTTTTTCGTTTCTGTGACTCCAGTGTATACAAAGCGGTGTAACTTTTTAACTCGATGTTTTATCACGATGAAACAAACTCCATAATGATTGGAAGTAATTAGGTGTCCGCATTAAATGAAAATTGTGTAAAAAAACTGCCACCAATTAAAAATAAACACGTTTTTCCCTCAAAAATCTGTTTTTTGTTCATCAATTTTTGCAATAATCGTAAAATTTCTCAATAAGATGCCCCGATTACCTTCATTTTTTATTACTTTAAATTATTCCTCATCGTATTAGCTATCCAATAGTAAAAATTGCAAGGGTTTAACTCAATCCCATCATTTCTTATCAACAGCCAAAGAAAGGCACGGCTACGCACTAATTGTTTAGCAGGTAGACGTCCTTTTTTGTTGAGAATGTGCGCGGGTCGGGGTGCGGGGAGGTAGGGCCAGCTGAAGGGACCAGAAGGGCTGAAGGGATGACAGACAGGCAGTCGCTCCGAATTATTCGCCGCTGCTACATGTGTTTCGTTACTTTCATTCACTGCTACCTGAGTTTCGTGACTTTCGTTCGCTGCTACGTGATGCCGCGCTTAAGTGAATTCTCCCCGGCACACATTGCCGACATTCATTTTTACTATGGGGTGGGACGAGGAAGTGCCAGAGCTGCGCGCGCAGCTTACATAGCTGCGTTTCCTAACAGGCAACCAGTGCCATCTGCCCGCAACTTCCAGGAAGTTCACAGAAGATTGTCGATCACTGGACTTGAATCAAGTAGAGATCGTCGCGAGCCGCCTCAAATAATTATTGATGTGGTTCTGGAACAAGCAGTACTGAGCGATTTGTTTGCTGATCCATCCATAAGTACTAGACGACTGGCTCTTCGTCACGGAATATCACAAAAATCAGCGTGGCGTATTTTAAAGAAAGAAGGATTGCACCCTTACCACTACCAAAGAGTGCAACATCTACATGAAGACGTAGATTGGCGTCCAAGGTGTGTGATGTCCACCTGGATTCAAAGAAATACCAGAGCAAACCCAAACTTTCCGAAAACCATACTATGGATGGACGAATCAACATTTACCAGAGATGGTATTACTAACTGTAGAAATTTACACAGATGGTGCCCTGGAGGTCAAAACCCGAAATTGAAACGTTCATCGACTTTTCAAGTAAGATTTTCAATAAATGTTTGGGCTGGTCTTATCGATAACATGTTGATTGGACCAGTCATACTGCCGAGAACTTTGAACAGTGAAAGATTTTTAAGTTTGTTGACTGACGATCTACCTGAGTTATTGGAAGATGTACCACTGTCTTTGCGTCGAAGGATGTTTCTGCAGATGGACGGATGCCCTGCCCATTATGCCACAAATGTGAGATCATTTTTAAACGAAAATTATCGTGATAAATGGATTGGACGACTAGGACCTGTAGGGTGGCCTGCGCGTTCACCCGATTTGACGCCCCTTGATTACTTCCTGTGGGGGACCATGAAGCAACGCGTCTACAGTACTCCCATCAACAGTGAGGTCGATTTGCGTGATCGCATAATTAACTGTGCAAATGATATTCGCAATGATCCCGAAATGATAAGGAGAGCGACACAACAAATTTTAGTTCGCGCGGCTTTGTGCCTACAACAACGAGGTGGACATTTTGAGAACCTAATGCATTAAATTTTCTTTAAAATAATAAATGTTTTAATTGAACTCTTTTTCATTCATTGAACCCAAATAAATCATCCTTAAGAGAACAAAAATAGCGCGTTCGAAGTGCCATCTTTAACACTTGATAGAAAGTGTTTTGTCTGAGCTAAAAGCATACAATTTTTATTATTAGGTAGCTAATACGATGAGGAATAATTTAAAGTAATAAAAAATGAAGGTAATCGGGGCATCTTATTGAGAAATTTTACGATTATTGCAAAAATTGATGAAAAAAAACAGATTTTTGAGGGAAAAACGTGTTTTTATTTTTAATTGGTGGCAGTTTTTTTACACAATTTTCATTTAATGCGGACACCTAATTACTTCCAATCATTATGGAGTTTGTTTCATCGTGATAAAACATCGAGTTAAAAAGTTACACCGCTTTGTATACACTGGAGTCACAGAAACGAAAAAATAAATAAAAAATCCATTAAAAATTTCAATAAAATATTTAGAATTTTTTATCATTTTTTCCGTCGATAAAATTAAGCAAAGATTCCCTCGATTCAGTATGTGCAGATTATAAAGACTCACACTGTATAACATGGGACGAAATTGCCTATAGGGAAAAGCTTTTTCTCATAAAAGGAGAGAAGAGCACTATTTTATCGTTTGTGTTTCTTCCGATCTATGGCTAAAACGAACGAAAATGACAATGTTTATTTCAGCTACTGAGGTAACCAACATAGCTCGAAGAATTGCCAAACTTAAGTGGCAGTGGGCAGAGCACATTGCTCGCAGAACGGAACGCCGAAAGGTTCTGGAATGGCGACCGTGTACCGGAAGACGTAGAGTTAGAAGGCCTCCCACAAGATAGACCGTGACCTGGTGGAAGCCGCTGTTCGCGGTTCGCTGGATGCGGGAAGCACAGAACCGGTCGAAGTGGCGGTGCTTGGAGGACGCCTATGTTCAGCAGTGGATGTAGCGTTTGGCTGAAATGATGATAAATTCTTCTACTAAGTATATGAAAAGTATCTTTACCCGTTTTCCTTTGTCCTTCATAACCAGATGACTTCTAGAAGACCCAGCTTTATTCCCGTACTCCCCAGTCAAGTTGCCCAATACAGAATGCCGGCTCAGGCCCGAGTAGCCGAGCCCGAAGCGATCGTTCTTACGGTGTAGGATATAAGGCTCATAGTCGTCTGGCGCGAAGAGGGTGTCGAAGTCGTATTCTGAGTCTGAACTTTCTGCATCGTCTTCGTCGACTTCAGTCTGTTCTTCTTGGCCCTGTAATGGTTTTTTTAAAGATATTTTAATTGATAAGTTAAAGGCAAGACAACGTTGTGGCAGTTTTAAACCTTGCAACAAAATTAATGAATAAATGAAATCCACCGGCCCCAGCGTGGTTTGATCAGACTCGATTAATCGAATAAACCCCAAGATTTCCACTAGCTGCTGATGCATCATGTTAGAGGTACTATAGAGACCATCGCCTACGAAGGAGTTGACCGGGGGGCACTGTAATGGTAGGTGTTTGACCCACCCTGCAACGTCTCCCCTGGATCCATTAAGGGGGGCTGGAAGAGGGCGTTGTCTGCCGTCCGCCGACGCCTGGTGCACCTGCTGCGGGCCGGGTGAGCGGAAAAGATCTCCCGCTCCTTGACCACAGCCTCCTTCTGCGACATTATTGTTTCGAAGAAGAGTATCACTGCGCGTCCCAAGATTGGTCGCTGCCAAGCATCGAGTCGACAACGGTCGGTTGCGACAGGTCACTGCCTACTCCTGAGATCACGCCAAAGGTACGGCGCAGCCCCTCCCTTCAGCAGCCGACGCATTAGTGACACCTGGCGTCCGGCTCCATGTTTATGCGACACAGGTACTTCCCGAAGGAGCCGACAACCTCCTAGGATGACCTGCAAGATGTCATTTTTTTTAAATGGCTGCCTTTTTACCTGTTTCAACTCCGGCGGCATATAACACCCGTACACTTTATGTTGTTCCCTTGCTTTCTTCTTTCCCTTCCCGCTAAGTCTTTCCCCAGTGCCCTGCCCTTCTTTCCAGCCCATAGCACGGAGCATGCGCACTGCAGCGGTCTCGTGGACCGCACGGACTAGCTGCTGTAGGACGGGTTGGCCTATAAAATAGATAAAACATATTTTTGTGTAAATATGATTTTAGACTGGTTTCAGAATAGCAACTCAAAAAAAGAACTAAAGGAATCAGTTTGAAAATTGTAAGTAACTATCAATCGTTGATTGGCTTAGCCTAATCACGAACAGTTTCGAAGAGGTGCGGTGCGTCACACAAAATCATTCATCGATTTTTTTTATCTATATAGTTCAATAAAACGGACAAGTGCAAGTCGGACTTTCACACGAAGGGTTCCGTTCCGTACAGAGTCCGGCACGAGTCATGAGCACAGATTGGCAGTAGTGGGGGCAAGCTCGCGCATGTACACTTTCGGCCAAATTTATTTAGTACCGCTTTTGCTTAAATTATTGAAAGGTACTTACGCAAACTATTATTCAAATATCAGTGGCACTTGAAATTTAACTGTGATACAGTAATGTTGTAGGCCTTCGTGACTAAAATATAATTATCTCAATAAAACAACTACAATCTGGTTAGAAGAGCTTTTTCTTTTTGTTTATACAAAAAATCATCTCAATCCGGAGGAATAGGGAATCAATCATCTCAATCCGGAGGAAAAGGGAATCAAGGATCTCAATCGTGTGACTACGATTTAAAAATTAAAAAACACAACAATTTTATGAGACGAGGTACCAAAAATAAACTATATTGAAACAAAACACAACAAATACGAAATAACAAAACGAATCGAAAACGAAAACGTAAGTCAAATTGTACGAAAGTGTACAGTAGCCGAATGACACGCAAGAGTCCAATAGACGACGAGCATCGACTGACGAACCAATCGCGTGCAGTCTCGGCGCCCCCTGCCTTCTTCATTCCGCCAAAGAGACCGAAAAATTAACTACTGCGCAGGTGTCAGTTTGTGCTCACGACTCATGCCGGTTACTGTACCACCATACAATATTTAACATACTTTAAAAAAACACGTTTGTTGTTTGAGGACCCACTTCAATTTTTAACTTTATTTCATTTTTATTATTTGTTGTTATAGCAGCAATAGAAATACACACTTAGTGAAAATTTCAATTTTCGCATTTCAAATTTCAGATGCAGCCTGCTGACAGACAAGACGGACGGACAGCGGAGGCTTACTGATAGGGTGCTTTAGGTACGGAACTCCAAATTATAGTGTCATTTGTTTGTTTTTTTTTTGTTAATGGCCATAAGAATTGGACCTTACCAAAGCCTTACCAGGTATAGGACCGTCGTGGTACTGCGTCCGATGCGGCCTCTTCTGCCCAGAGAACTCGTGGTGAGTCTGTACTTGTCGCGGCGCTATGCCGAACTCGCCGCGGTCTTCCTCGTCCATGAAGTCTTCGGGACGCTGGTTCTGTAGATAATACAAACAAAACGATAAAGGAGACCAAAAACACGTAGTTAATATTAGTATAGTCACGAAGGAAAGTTATTTTGATAAAAGCTATCTAAGGAGGCTTCTGACTACGTAATAACAGTGGTACGGGTCGATGGATCAGGTTAAGCTACGCTTTCCGCGGTTGGTCCGTGGATGGGTGACCATCTTTATATACCAAGACCCCTCCATATGCTTCGGAAAGCACGTTAAGCCGTTGATCCCGGCTGTCATTCGTGGAAAGTTTGAAAGCCGTTACGGGTCGTCAGAAGCCGGAAAGTCTGCCAACTAAGGAGTATTATGGTGCCCAGTACCTAACTGTGTTGCGGAGGTCAGATAGGCAGTCGCTCCATGTAAAATACTGGTATTCGGCTGCATCCGGTTAGACTGGAAGCCGACCCCAAAATAGTCCTATCAACATGTCCCCGCCCCCATCTAAGGAGTCGTTTTCATTTCCATCTCCATAACTACAAAATTGTAACCGTTTTTAGGGTTCCGTACCTCAAAAGGTAAAAAAGGAACCCTTATAAGATCACTCTCTTGTCCGTCTGTCTGTCCGTATGTCACCACCGATTTTCTCAGGAACGGGTGAACCTAGCAAGTTGAAATTTATACCAGATACTAAGGTCTATAGTCCCTATTAGGTGTATAAAAATCAAGGTCCTGAGTCAACACGATAAAAAGATATGGACAAATTTAGATTTTCGCGAAAACTCTTAAGAGGTACCAAAATTTACCTTAATTTTCAACTTTTTTATTTTTTGGAATTTGCTTCTAAGAACTCACCGAAAATGAAGCCTTGTCCACTCGAGAGCTTTTAAAAGTACTAGGGGTCCACCCTTCTTGAGAGCCCACGGTGTTCCCAAACCCCGCTGAGAAGCCGCCAGTGAAGGCTCCGTGGAACCGGCGCCTGCCATGATCGTCCACCGCAAACTGGTCTGGCGCCTGTTGGTACTTGCGCTTTGTTGGCACTTCATCTGATGGTGGTAAAATAAAAACAACGTATTAAAGTATTATTCCAATTAAAACATTTACAGGTACTTGTGGATTGTCAAGAGGGCTTGTGGGTAAATAATAACAACTGCTTGGGTTGATCGATCAGGTTAAGCTGCGCTTGCCGCGGTTATTCCGTGGATGGGTGACCATCTTAACAAACCAAGCCCCCTCCGCGCTTCGGAAAGCACGTTAAGCTGTTGGTCCCGGCTGACATTTGTGGATCTTTGGCAGTCGTTACGGGTCGTCAGAAGCACGAAAGTCTGACAACAAGTCTTACCAAGGGTAAGGGCCAGGGTAGGGTATTGGCCAGTGGCTGGGTTGTGGAGGTCAGAATGTCAGATAGTCAGTCACTCCATATAAAATACTGGTGTTCAGCTGCATCCGGTTAGACTGGAACCTGACCCCAATATAGTTGAGGAAAAGGCTAATAGATGATTTTGGATTGTCAAGGAGTCGATAGGCAGAAATACGAAGCTAGTCGCCCATTCCATAACGTAGTAGGTTCCTATGGAGAAGAACGGGCAAGAAACTCCATGGACACCCAATCGAAAAATTGTTAACATTATCCAACATTTTGACATGAGAATAGGGAATTGTCCAATTTCAAAATGAATGCCTAAATAAAAGTGCGCTGTTTGATTTTCAATGTTCAGCTCAGCGCCGAAAGTTGAACATTCAACAGCGCGTCTTTACTTAAGCTTTCATTTAACGTGTCCCCGCAAATAAGCGTGTAGTGTATATAGTCTTCGTTTTAGTAGATCTTTTTGAAGGATCTCACATTCTTCGAATTTTTAACAGACTTCAAAAAAGGAGAAGGTTCTATGTCCGACTGTGTGTATTTTTTTTAAGAAAAGAAAAGGAGAAAAACTCTTCTTTCCTCGATCTTTTTTTTATTTGAAAGAGTATGGTCCCATTGGCACCAAGTCAGTATCTGATGATGGAATCCCAGGGAAATCGAGGGCAACCCTCAAATGTTATAGGTATTAACAATGTTTTTCATATATTTTCTAAAGCTATTGAGACATTTGTGTATGGTCATCATCACCTCATGACGCTAAGCTGATGACGGAAGGTACAACCTTCTTTTTTTAAATGTATGTTTGAGCATAACTCCGTCATAAATAGACGATTTACGAAATTCTTTTTTTTTTTGTTCGAAAGGGGTTTATTCCGAAATTCCGGTCCCATTAAATTTCATATAGATCTGATGATGCGTTTCGGAGACAGACAACGGAACTCTTAAAAAAATTACAGCAAATCAGCCGTGATTGCTGCTGTCGCATAAATATGCATTGTTTTGACCCCAAGGATGATGAAATTTCGAATTGGTGTGGAGTAAGTACTATAACTAAAAAGTGAAAAATATAAACTTAAAAAAAAAAACAACTGTGACTTTGGATATGTACGAGTATTTAATTTTTTTGTCACCACCTACCGAAATTAAAGTTATTTTTGACTTTGTAGTGTTTTTCCGGAAGTCGTTTGTTTTTGGTTCTACGACAAGCCAGTTTCCTCACGATATTTTCCTTTACCGTTTTGAGACCAGCGCAGGCGCGGTGGCAGCCAGACTTTGGGGGCGGGTCACAGACAAAGACTACCTACATATTTCTAATAAAATTTATTATATTTTCAAAAAATATAATAAATTTGATGGTTTCGGTGTTATTACAGAATTGGCTCTGGAATTGCAACGTGTCTGCGATGTCTCTGATTCACAGGTGACCACCTGCCATCAGGTGGACCGTGAGTTACACCAGTGTTGTGATATTGGTTATTGAAGCTTGACATAATAAAAAAAAAACTGTTTTTGGATTTACTTCTTTATTACTGAGATTTTAAAGTACAAGTTATAATAAAGTGGAGGTAGGTAAAACTAGTACAATACGTTACTTTACACTGTAAAGTTTATTTGGTCTTCACCTATTTTAGTTGGTAAACAAACATGTCGCCATGGGTTTTCGATTCTGGTAAAATATGTGGTTGAATGGAAGGGAGATGTAAGGATCGTAGCAGGGTTCTGTTGTTTCTGGCTTTCTGCCTACTCCCATAGGAACAAGGCGTGAGTTTATAATTTGTGGTTAAATGAAATGGTTTAATTAAAAGCAGTTTTTCATATCATTTGTTTAAGAAGTAGTACCTGTAGCCTGACCGATACCGATGTACCTCGCCTTAGGTACGGGGAGGCGCGCGACGGGAGAGTAGTGCAGCTTATTGCCCCCCCCCCCCCGCCTCGCCGCGTATACCTAAGGCGCGCTACAGCGGTATCGGTCAGGCAGACCACATAAAGTTATTTTAACACCATGTTTGTTTAGCAAATAATACACTGAGACGTTTGACATTAGCTTTTTTCCCTTTTACAAATAAATATTGAATATAGTATGTACATACATTATGTTTACTGCGTTCGCGATTAGTGTCCAATCATTTAAACAATTACATGCATTTTTGGAAAAAAAAATACACACCTAACGTTCAGTTTGAGCTATATATTTAAAAAAAAAAATGTCTTTTACAATAACACTATAACTCTATTTATGTTAGCATTAGACAGAAGTTAAAAACCGTATTTTTAATGTGGTACACTTTGCAACAATAGTAGATTAAACTTTTTAAATTAAAGTTTATTCAATTCTTTTTATATACCAGCTGTCACACTTTATTGTAGTCATTTTGGCTATTTATCTTATGAAATTAAAGAGGCTTTCATTTAGTTAAATTATTTCATTCAAATTTAAAAATTAAGTGTCAATGCTAAAAACCTAAAAGCAGAAGTGAACAATACCGAGAACGCTTAGTGACTAAATTACCTGATGAAGACGAATAAGTTTCACCAATGTATTGTTTGTTGTAAGTTGTTATTTAAAACAAAGTAATGTTAAAAATGTATTTTATTTCTTTTAATCTTAAATAAAGCATTATTTAAAATAAAATGAGTTTTATTTCGTTTATCTCAGTATTTAGTACTGTCTTAAATCTATCGTAAAAAAGCTATAACTTAACTTTGAAATAAAATGTTTTGAACTCTCGCTTCTACGAGCCTCTTTTTTCTAATGCAATTTTTTCATAAATGCAGTTATTCTGAGATAAGCTTAATATACTACAATATATATATACGTACATAAACTTGATATTCGTCGAAGTTGAAATAACATCAATTGGAAACATGGATTTGAATACACTATAGATACCTAACCTACCAATAAAAACGACCCGTATGCCATGTATTACTATAAATAAGCATAGTCAAACGGATTATAATTATGATATAAAGACAAAAACATTGATCTATCCAATATTCAGTTAAATTGTGTACGTACACAATTTCTCGTAACTTTTTGCGCTTCAAGGTCGCCTATTCGCAAAAATCCTCCTACATTTGTCTCTTGCCTACAGAGGCCAGCACATCGAGCTACCCCAATCTGTCAAATTTCTTTGATAGATTTTCACCTTTATTATAAAAAGTATAAGGTTCAAGTTCAATTGGAAAAAATTGACAGTTTGGGATAGCTTGATGTGCTGGCTGGGGTACATATTGTATAAACCAATGCAAACTACACACGTTTTAACACTACACTACGACGAAACATCAAGATTTCCTTATCATTATTATGCCTTTTATGTAAGTTGAATAAAACACAAAAACCTTCCGGAATATATTGTCTAAACTAAATGATGGACAAAACCGCATCAAAATTGCATAGTGTATTGTGTAGTTGCATTGTGCACATACAGTACATCAAAATCAATCAAGAGCTCTGCATAGGAACTCAAACAAGCTATGTACGGTTTTTCGTTACTGCATCATCTTGACAATCACGATAGATATTGATTCAGGATGTTAACGGAGTTTATTTCAGTTTTGGAAATAATAAAAATGCCAGAAAAAGTAGGTGGGTCAATGACCCCTATTGCCATGCTAAAACGTGACAACTATAACAAAATGATTATGAGGTACGAAAGAAGTGACGCCAGTACATAATAAAGAAAAGTTACAAATTGGACTGTAAAATTATTGTGGATGACAGTTAATCGTGCAGTGGTATTTTCTGAAGTAATTTGTCGGTTATTCATAAAAACATTGCTGTAAATTTATTTGATAGCCGACATAAAATTCTATGCTAGGTCTAGATTGGGTCTCATGAACTATTCCATTTAATTTAGAAACTCCACTACACTTTGAATGATATCTGTCATAACAACACGGTGGGAACTGAGCATTACTTGGTCATATCACCAATTACAAAAGTTACCACGCAATCCAATCGAGGAAGGGTAACTCTGATCCGGTATAGGATACCACCGTTTTTTCGACTGACGACTATTTGTTTGCGATTGAAGTCGCGATGCTTGGGCGAGGCCTATGCCTGGTACTGAACGTCTTTCAGGTGAACTGACTGACGCATTCACTTGTGGCAAGCTTGTCGTGGGCCGTGCGCTGCCGCCGGGCGTTGGCAAGAGAACACGACGGTCAGGCAGGCTTGGCTTGTGGCCTGAGGTCTGGCTGTGGGTAATGCGGACATTTCTAAGCTGTCGACGCCTTTTCCTTGAAACTGTCGTAGTGGTATTTTCATGAGGACAGGCGATGGAGTTACTTTCCCTCTCAGTATAAGCAGACGACGACGCCAACGGGACGTCTTCCGTTGATGAGTTCACAAAAGCGCTCGGTACAGAAGGCCCCGACATCACCAAAAAACCAACTTTATTCGTTCCTAGGTTAGCACTAAATTTGAGAAGTCTTAGCGCTTCAAACGATGCCTCGTCGACAGTCAATAGCACAACTTGACAATTATTAATTTTCTTGACTGTTATCACTTCCCAATTCTCCGTGTTGAGTCCTGGGTTCTGTACTCGCAGCAGTTCCAGAGCCGTTGGTACGTTAACGCCCTCGTTGTTTGGTATTAAAATTGATAATGAGTGCCTTGACTCTTGGACATCGCCAGGCGGCATTACAGACAGAATCGCTTCAGGCCACGGCTTGAGTGACGGAACCTCCATCTCAAGCCATACTCGACTCATGTGGTTTTCGCAGTTCATAAGAATCCAACCAGTTTTGTAAATACTTCCTGAAAACATCGGTCCGGCGCCTTGCACTCCTATCCGGACTATGGCATGGTTTATAGACTGAAGGACTAACGTCATTTGTAAATTGGTCATGGGAGTAACGTTGCTGATAGCAACACAAATCGGTCCAGCATCTTTTTTCACATTTTTGTCGTTATCCTCGAAAGTTATTTCATTCTCTGGACGTTGGTCCCAACGCGAATGGCACCCATTTAGCGACGTAGTCTCCCTACGATTAGGCTCACTAAATTCAAAATGTCCTCTGTCCTCGTCGACACGTGTGCGCGGCTCATAAGTTCGACCCCTATACTCATCATCAGACTCATCATTAATACAGATGGTTGCCATCGTTTCTGTTTCAACCCGAAGCCCATTTCGCAAGGGTCGGTCAGATTGTCTGTAGTCGAGGTTTACACTACTCTCCCATGAGTTTTTATGGTACTTTGTAACTTTTAACTTTTTGTCATCAATAGCGCGTTCTGGTGGGTGCGTCTCGGTTCGTAGTCCTAATCGTGACGGCCGATCAGGCTCCAGCCAATAGTTAAGTGATGCACTACATTCCGAAGAAGTTTTCAGGGCCTTATAAGGTTGGTCAGAAAAAGGATTTACATCACTGTTGTCGCTATAATGACGGTTGACCGCCCTCAGTCCATCTTGAACTCTCACTTGCAAGGTGTCAGTATCACTGTATTTTAGCTGTGTACGCTCATACGAATTATTCGACCTGAAATCCATGTGAGTCACGTCATGTCGAGATCTCGTTGGTGAACGATCTCTCTTCCTGAAGTTCGGCTCTCCACAATCCACCAATGGTTCCCAACTGGGTTTGCAATCGTTTGGCTGTGTAGTAGGTAGAACCTCCCGAGTATAGGTTAGCGGGGGCCTATAAGGTTGATGCAAGGATTCTTCATTTGTTTCATACTCAATATGAACAGGGCTTGGCATGTTTCGTGGGGCTGACTTCCAGTAGTTCGGGCTTGTGCCTCTATCCTGTGAGGTTCGTGTAACGATTCTGGCACCAGAGTTGTCACACGAACAAGGATCACGCCAAAATGGTCCTTGATTGGGCTCAATCTCTCTAGACAATAGTTCCATCGGCCGTACTCTCACCTTTGGGTGTTTCTTCTTGGTTTTCTTTGGAGGTTGGTTCGATTTTTGGTTTAAGGTACTTTCTGGAGTGATATGTTCTATTCCAGGAATTACTTGACAAATCTCTGGCCATGACAAGTGACACACTTCACATGCTTTATTAATATTGACATTAGCAGCCAGAAGCTTTCTCAATTTCTTTTTTTCAGAGCCCTTCAACTTAGCGTTGGTTTTCGGCATGGCGCAGGTGCGATCTGGGAGTAAAAGAAAATCCTAGAATTTATCAGCTGCTTTTTTATCCAATTAAGTCTTAGTTGGATACAAAACAAAGAGAAACTCTGAAATAGTAGGTACAGGCATTTCAAACGCGGTAAGTTTGAGTTATTTCTCGTTGTTGTGCTCTCAAAGCCGGTTTTAAATGAGTCTTTTAACATCAGTCATAGTAAAGCCACTAGTTATAATCACCATTAGTGTTGTAGACATTTTATGCAACTTGTTAATATTGGTCAAAATTAACTTGAGCATGATATTCGCAACTTTTTCTTTTGCATATCATTAGGAGTTTTCATTCCCTGGTTGGAAATTATGTGCACTGTTTTTTCCACAGACTGACTATATAGGCACATGTTCTTTTATACTTCTAGCTAGGTTCGCATGTCAAATGGTGTAGGTATTGTAAATCGTAATAAAAAGCATGCAGGAAAATATGAAGATGGATACAGTGAGGATCATGATAATATAAAATCTTGAAAAACAATCATAATCAAGATGATGGTGTATTGGATGGAAGGAAAAACATAACTAATGTGTTTGGTACTTTTTGTAGAAGCTCCAAGTAAAATATTAAATAAAAAATAAAATTTAATAAACAATTTAATTTCGTATTTTAAATCAATCTATGCCTAAGGCCTCATTAATCCCATATAAACGTGACATCGTCATAATAAGTCGGTTGATAGACAACATGCCGGGGCCCCAAACTTGAATGTGTACGAACAGAAATATTGTTTAACCGCTATACATCCGATAATACTTAACCTACATAAAAAGGCGTCAAAATGTTATTAAGTCATACAGAGGTATTCGTTTGCTGATAAAATCAAACAATAAATGCAATCTTAAAAAAATTATAGAACAGAAAGACTGAACTCACCTTCTTCATACGGTTCTAATTGTGTCCCGTAGCGAACTATATTCTCGTCGTCAGAATCACTCATTTCTGCTAAAAAGTAAAAAATTTACCCTTATTTGGGGGTATTTAAAAACGATTTTACTATTTAGTACAAAAGTACCATGCCATTAAACTTTATTGATTTTTATTAACTGACAGGTCTGAGTTCCAGTGTTGCCAACTCCAAAAGTTAAAATTATCAAGTTCCCACGTCGAAATTACCGTATCGTGTGCAAAATTATCATACAAAAAAATCGGGAAAAAAACCCTAAAACATTCATCAAACATTGATAACAAATGTCAATGACTAGTTAAAGGAGGAGAATATGCCAAGTTTTACCACTAGTAGCACCAGCAGCACAAATCGCCAAACTTTACACACGACCATGGAGTGTATCACAGGTCACAAGAGTCTTTGTTTAATTTTTACAGTCTGTGTTCACGGGTACCCAGAAAATATAAAGCTAGCTAGAAGAAAATATAAAGTTACTAGCTAGCTAGCTTTTGCCAGAGGCTTCGCCCGCGTGGAGATCGAAAATGATCCCAAAGGAACGTACTCCTGAGATAAAAAGTATCCTATGTGTTAATTAAGGATATAAACTATATTTGTGCCAAATTTCATTCAAATCTGTTCAGCCGTTTTTGTGTGATTGAGTAACAAACATCCAAACATCGAAATATCCAAACATCTAAACATACAAGCTTTCACATTTATAATATTAAGTAGGATCGGAGCAAACCATAAGAATACCTACAGTAGGTATATAATACGGAGTCGCGGTCGGACGGAAACAAGTGTCATTATTTTCATTTGAAATGTAATGGAAAGAGAGAGAGATACATTTACACGTTGATGTTGACATATTTGACAGTTGATGTTGACATTTTGCGTTTTATTCATGAAACAATTTTTTTTTCGAAGCTCAAAATTATCGTACATTTGACAATCACTATCGTACGCTGTACCATTGGGCAAATTATCGTACGACCCCATAATTATAGTACTGGTTGGCAACACTGCTGAGTTCTGACACAGATAATATTGCTGTTTATTTATTCTCCTTTAGGGTTGCTATTAGTGGTGTTCTAAGTTGCTCTAAGCAAGCTATTTTAAATACTTTATTAAAGCATGTTTTTTTTTCGGTTTTGCAAGCATGCTTTTTATATTCGTAGGTCCCTGTTACGGCCAAACGGACGGGCTTGAATAAAACAAGGGCGGTGTTGTCAGAGCGGAATATTACATCGCGTTTATGAATTTATGACGATAAAACGGAACAGTAAAAAAAAACAATCAACTTTCGTTCATACTTTCTAGGCGTAGGACTGTCTTTATTTATTTGATTAAGTGTTATTAAGAAATAAAGTATGTTAGTATTTAAAACAATTATAGGCGTATTTAAAGAGATCATAGATTGTTTTTACAAAAATGAACTACTTATGTCGGTACATATTTACATTTAAAAAGCACGAAGCAAAATGGCATATAAGCATATTACGTTACGTGAGCCGCCCAAGATCGCGATATCGCACCCGGTGTGTAAAACGATTACGCACGTGACCGAAAGCAATCGCTAGCATGCAACGAGTGGCCGCCCCGCCGCGCTGTCTACTTGCTTGCTACTTTGTTACTTTGCTACCACATAGTACTTTGTATTATGTTTGCTACTTGCACTTGCGATGTGCGGCGGACAGAGACAGAGAGTGCGATGTTAAGCAAAAAGCAAATAGCAACAAGTGGGAGCCACGATAGCAATTGCTTTATGTTATTTACAATACCAGACAGAGTTGCTGTGTTGCCAAAAGTGAGTAAAACTAAACTGTAGAGAACCATAATAAGGTATTACACTCATTTTTGAAAAGTGTCTTAATTAGATTCTAGAGTGCTAATAAACCACAAAAAAAAACAACATTTTTATTTAATCGATTAGTACCATAAAAATGCATTTAAATTTTACATTTTCAATTTTCGCACGTAATTTGACGAAAACGCTGGACGCAGTATAATTTATCTTTGCATATTGCTTTGTGGGTATGACGTCAGTTTGCTAAAAACAAATGCGCTGATATTTATAAGACGAATTGTTTATAATTTAAAAAATTAGTTATTTTTCTACTTACTTACTTGCGGTTCCTGAATGCAAAATGTTATTGAAATATAAATTACTTTGGTTACGAAAATAATAAAAGTACAAAGTAATTTTTTTCTCGTATAGAGTAAAATACTGTATTACAAATTTTTGAAATGGTAAAGTTTACAGATTTTTCTTATTTTGCTTTATTTAATCATCATCATATCAGCCGAAAGACGTCCACTGTTGGACATAAGTGACGTATGACGTAAAAGGGGGAATTTGCCATAATCGCCACGCTTGGCACGCGGGTTGGCGATCGCAGTATGGTGGTCAAATGCATAGAGAACGCTGCTGCCCATTCTCTAAGAAGTCCCTTAATCACCTTCTACGACACCAACGGGATGAAATTGGATGGTGCTATTCTTTTACGTCCGGCACCACACGGATAATATATTATTTAAATGGTTACTACCATTACCATAAATAAACACGTATGGGAGAGGATTTATAAACAGAAAAATCAATTGAACAACATTTTTTAAAATGATATTATCGTAATAAACATGGAAATAAAACATATTGAATAGCAATCATTGTAATAAATATGTATAACATGTTAGATAATTAATACCAGTTAATATTTCATTTTAAATTTGCAAAGCTTGATTTTCCCTTCCATTTATGTTTTTTAAATCGTATACGTATATTTTTTTATTGAAATTCGTAAAAATGGTTATTTGTCTCATCTATCAAATGTTTTTGTAATAAACCTGCACATCTACAATTAAAATAGTAGGGTTGGCAACATATTCTGACATGTCACTTTGAATGTTGTCATACTGATTTAAAAATCTACTATAAATAAAAAGTAGTTACGCTTTTTTTTTAAGTGTTTAATGTTCCTTAGTCTGAGGTTTAATGACGTAGGTGAAAGAAATTCTACCTGTGTCCTCTTATGTTGTTTGGAGGTGAGGTTGTGGTTGGTAACTCCAATTTGTTGATAGTATGATTATATATTGTCACACATGTCTTTCAGTTTAGCATTAGATAGGAACACACGTAAACACAGTTATAAAACTAATTAAACTACTCGGGACCGAATAAACTCATGACTTAAAATCTAGTCCAAATCCCGTGACGGTTGACAACCAAGAGAGGGACGCTAAGGGTAGCGCCCTGGATTATAGCTTAGTGTTGTCACTTAACAAATTAACACAAAAACTTATACAAACAAACCAAACATAATACAGGCAACGCCACGTATTAACGTGCGTACACAATGCAGAATACGCGACGCCACAGGTGGTTATTTTTGCGATTACGGTTGGTGTCATGGAGTTTGTTTAAATTGTTTAATGGCCTGTAGAGATACATACTATATAAAGAAGTCACAATTTTTTCTGAAGTCGTAGAAACTGTGGGCAGTACGGGCGGGTCCCTAGTTTTTAAAATAAAATAAGCATTATAAAAACTCGATGACAGAAGGATGATGCTAATTAGGTCGGGCTGGTTACTATCAGTAGCCAGCACATGGGCCTGTCTCCTACATCTAGTATTGCACTATGCTGTTGTGGTTTTTTTTTTTCAATTATATATATATAAGAATAACTACAAATAAAAAGTGTGCGGTCGATGAACGGGGAACCCCCTTCAACGAAGTTTATAATTCATAACCTACACGATTTTTGCAAACACACACAAAAAAATACACAGAGAGATGTAACAGCGTGTATTTAAGCGTTTTATTAGGAGCCATGAAGTATACATATTTTTTTAAACTCTCATGAAGTTGTAGCCAAGCTGCCATCATAGATTCTCATCCTCAAAACAAAAACCCATGAAAACGACACCCACGATGGAAACATTTCGAAACTATTTTCTAGGGTAAATTTTCTTCTGACCATAGATATACAGAAATTATAGTTATTTTGTTGGCATAGGCAGTAAAATTTAAGAGTAAGAGTACTGTATTTTAGATCCCAACTCTTATTAGGTGGTTAGTTTTTCTTTTGATCATTCATAATAATAAAAAAATAGTTCGCTCGATGCTCGATATTAATTGATTATAAAAATACCTCAAAAAGCACCCCACGCTTTTTAATAGAATTAAATTATTTTCTACTTTTTAGTTTGGTTTTTAAAGCGTGTTATTTTAGTTTTTTTAAACTACTATTTATTTTCTATTTTTTAGTTTTGCTAACTACAAAAGCGTGTTTTTTTCATTTTTTTTTTTAAATTATTGAATTGTCATAGGTCCTCGATAAGTCTACAAAGTTTAAATGAAATCTGACCGTTTATAGTGGGTCAAAATAGCGTCCAAAGGAGTCGGTTACATACAAACTAACATACAAACATACAAGTGAAGCTAATATATAGCGTGTAATAATAGTCAATTTGTTTTCTTGAGTTGAGGAAAGCTATTTAAACTTTGGACGTGCGAGGCCCGTCAGACCATGCTGTCTTTCTAGCATTATGTGTAGTAAGATAATCTGAAATCCTCTCGGTGACTTGTTAGCATAGCAGTCCTCTGTGCCCGAGTACGAACTGACTGCACCATTTTGAATCTTAATAAGTAAGCCACTGCTGCTGAAGATATAATAGGTACTTCTTCAGCGTTCCAGTCCATTGAGACGGTTAGTTTTATTTTACTTAAAACGTTTGGGGGGACCACTATCAAGTTTGGGAGCAGTAGGGGTCATACGTAATCAAACAGGGCAGTGAAATATTTTGTTATTACCAAATTGATTCTACCCGCAACTTCGACCTCGTTAAATGTCTTGTTTTACATAAAACTTAACTTATTGCACTCGGCAACACTGTAACTTTTCATTCGTGAAAGAACCTTCGGAATCGGGTCAGTACTTCCGAAGATTACCACTTAGATACAAATTTACAACTATTTGTATAAAATATTACATTTAGATCGACAGGCAGCAATTTCTACTGGGCTGAGTCTCAAATAGTCAAATTAAAATGCCATTTCGCTATAAACGTAAATTGAAATATATTTCACAACCAATATTACATGATATATAACCAAATTATAATGGAGGTTATCACAGATTTCAGAACAAAATACACCTAAACAAATTACAAACATGAGATTTTTAGTACATTTGGAATTTAAAAGTAGCATGTCACTGGCATCAATTTCAGTTAGTCAGGAGTATGAAGGCTATTTTAAAATATAACATTCGATTAAAATTTCTTGAACGAAAATCTGCTGTTGATAAGGGCCTTACCACACCTCCGCCGCAAAAATAATTATGAAAAAAGCAAGCTTCCTCTTGCTTTTGCATTTTTTGCTGTGCCCGACAGGGTCCATAATGATCAATATTTTACCACCTAAGTACACATTGTGGAATGCAAATAAAATTTGAGTATTGAGTATTCCAGTAGCGAAACATCATGAGAGTCAGTCGAATTGCAATCCGAGCAAAATGGCGTCTAGTTTTCCATTTTACAAAATAAAAAACTAAAAAAAAACCAACTTCCAAAAAACACTACAAAGTAAAAATAACTTTAATTTCGGAAGTCGGTGACTTTGGATATGTATTTTATTTAATTTTTTGTCACCGCCTTCCGAAATTAAAGTTATTTTCACTTTGTAGTGTTTTTTGGAAGTCGGTTGTTTTTATTTTAATTTTTAATTTTTCACTTTTTAGTTACAGCACCTGCACAATTCGAAATTTCATCATCCTTGGGGTCAAAACAATGCATATTTATCTGCGGTTTGTTTGCTGTCATTTTTTGAGGAGTTCCGTTGTCTATCTCCGAAACGCATCATCAGAACTATATGAAATTTTTATGGGACCATTTCGGAATAAACCCCTTTCGAACAAAAAAAGAATTTTGCAAATCCATCTATATATGACGGAGTTATGCCCGAACATACATAAAACATATTTATATATGTATATACATTCGAATTAATAACCTCCTTCTTTTTGAAGTCGGTTAAAAATAAGTTTCGCTTTATAAACTTGTTAACTGCCACAGATGCGTGTGAAACAAGCGCGGCACCACTACAAAATAGCGTATTGAGCGCGTAAGCGTAACTGGCTTCCGAGTAGATCGGAGAAATCACGCGAGAAAAAGATAGAATCAGATTCAAGCCTGTGCGTTAGAAAAGGCAAACTGCCTTTTCTGCGCTTGTCGTACAACGGACAAGTCGTGGCGGAACTACTGCGGTTTTGCTGCTACGGTTCACGGCGGAGATGTGATACCCGCGTATATCATTCAACCAATTGCAGCAGTTGTCACATCACTTACTTTTGCGGTAATTTTCGTTCAAGAAAATGTCCCCATGTTTATAATTTAAAAATTGACCTAAAAAATCACAAAAGCTGCTTATTTATTGCAAGCATTAATAATGACTTCAATTATTATGAGCTTTTTCTAATACGAAACTTTAACCAATAAGGGACCCCACAACACGACGGACATCACGCGGCGACACGATGCAATGCGGTGCAGTGTTGTACCTCATCGTATGTGCGTGTGTCCACTGGAGCCGTCACCGGAAGTCACCGAGAAACGCGATTATTCAAACCGAATATGACGTCCCGGTGACGACGATCGTTTGTCCACCACAACCGAACTCGAAGGTTCAGTATGGATATGATGGACCAAACAAAAGCCGAGCGAACAGCGCTGGTACAACGGCAGCGTGTGCACAAGATCAAACGTGCTTTGTTTTGCCTGCACTTCGGCCCGTCGTCATCCGCCCGTTACGATCGCGGGCCTTCAGTGGTTCGGATGACGGCGCTCGGGTGACGGTCGCGCGTTGGACACGCTGCCATAGTAAATATGAGCAAGAGAACCAAGAACGAGATGACGGCGCCACTTCCGCGCCGTCATCTCGTTCTTGGTGTCGTTCCGGTGACGGCTGCGGTGGACAAACGCACTTAGGCTTCTCTTTTACAAAATAATTAGAGCACACTAGCCCTAAAGGAGTAAATATTTTATCATCTAACAACTTCACTGTAGCCAAGAATATCCTTGTCCGTCAACATATCTCCAATAACATGTTGCAATTTCGTTATGGTTTTAAATCTGTCTTCACCATTCACACATTCATTTAGCAACTTCTCTAAATGAGGTCTGGATGTGTTTACCTCTTTGGGTATAGGGTACAAGTATGGGTTTTCATCTCCAGCTAAAATGTAACAGGCAGCCCATATATTATGGTCACTAAGGTGATGTTTGCACATATTGTCTATGGAGAATGAGAAGCCTGGGCCCATGGCTTCTCTGCTGTATCGTTGATACCAGTGGGGTAAGTCCAACTTGGGTAATATGTGTTTGTCTAAGATGACTACGTCCTCAAGATCAACGAAGGTGACATCATCTTTTTCATTTACAACTATGTTGTCTAGAGACCAGTCCATGAGGTAGAAACGGTATCTGAAATGAATATAAACATAAGTTAAATCTGGAATCTTAAATATAGGTATGTTATATTATATCCACCCCTCTTTTGGCAACTTCGTATGTGTGTAATTTTTTGGTAATGTGCGTTTCATTCATGCAGATCAAACAATTTTTCTTTCTTTTCCTTTCATTCTATAAGGTTGTTTCAAAAAGAGATTTATAGTAGGCTGCATTGAAGCCTATACTTTTATATAACTACGTAAAATTTAATTTCTGAGATTTTACGAAATGCTAACTAATATTTCATTTCTTTCACACCAACCTGTCATGTTTAAAAGTGAAATCCATAGCAGCGTCCAGCATTTTCTTAGCATACTTCAGTTTTTGATGCCAAGATACTTGTGTCAGAGATGATAGGGGTTCACCCTCATGCGCCACCACCTCTAGGCGGCCACAAACTCCTGCATACGCAGGCACTGGCCATCCACTGGTCTTTGGTAATATCTGAGAAAATAAATAAAATAAATGCATGGACAGTAAAAGTCAGGGGAGGTACTGTAACAATGAAAAACAAGAGGGTAAGGTATAGCTTTTCAGAGTGCGCCCCGCCTGTTCAGACACTTCATTATTGTCTATGGTATTGTGTTAAGTTCAGTTCAATTAAAAAGGCTTTATTATACTTATTATTTTAAGGCTAGTATGGGGCAGAGCTTCCCACAACTATCCACAAAAACTTCCTGAAAATGGCTCTCATCAAAAACTGATACATGGCTTCAAAACAATGTACCTATATGAATAAAAAGTTAAAAGGTAAAAAACATCAGGCCTTTAATGGCAAAAAAAATACACTGTAGGTACTCATAAGGTGAGTAACTTACCTGTAGAATGATAGGTTCTGGGTTAAGACTCAACATCGTCCAAATGTTTACTATATCAACTTGTTCTCTTTTACTGTTCAGCACAGGCACTATGAAGTCAAACAAGCTGTATGCATACGGACACATAATCATCCCTTTTCGAGGATTTAGATCGGGCTTCATCAAATCATACTCCACAAGTTTGATTAATTTATCATCAATACTAGAAATATTCAGCAAATGCACTGGCTTGCAATTGTGTTTAAGCTTGAAACTGTGACACAGATTGTCATCAAAAGCCTTCAACTCTGAATTGTAAGCTAATTTCTTCAAAATAACTCGCCGATTCGACTTTGTGTAACCGTAGTAAATGTTTTTAGCGTTGAACATACTTGACCAAGTTGTTGAAGATTCCATGATAACTTGGTTGGAATACAGTTCTGGACATAAAGAGATACCGTAACAAGCAGGACAACGGTTCAGGTCAGTCAAAAACATTACTCTAGGAGACTTCCAGTCACCAAATAAAAAGATTGACACATAGAAGGAAAAGAAAAAGGCTGTCACCCCCAAAAGTACTCTTTTAATAAATCGACGACGCAGTATCATGGTGTCGTAAATTTTGTCATTCATGATTTTTAATTACATACAATTATTTCGAACATTTTTGTGTACATAGCAGAAACTCCGAATTTATCTAGATATTTTCCTGTCAATCACATTAGCACAAACACAGTTTAAAATGCAGTATTAATTTTTATTTTCCTTTTGGCATGCATTAGCTGCTAGTCTGTGACAAACAATGATTTTTGTTGTGTTTGACAATGTTGACATTGACTTGACGGCGCACAACACAACAGCAGAAATGCAGATGTTTTGACTTTAAAAAATAGTTTTGCTAAATATCTTGGATTTATATATCAATATGTTTGAAAAGATTCGCTTCTGTCCTTGTTTTACAATATTATTTTACTGAAATTGTAATAAGCATCCACGGCATATCACAGCCGTGCGCGTAGTAAGTTTTGGAACGTAACTGAGAGTGTCAATGCTACCTGTCATAATTAGTTGTCAAATTGTTTAGCAATTTTGCGAATCGCTGACGATTCAATGAAAAAATATAGCAAAACAAAGCGTAATTGGATAGTTGATGGCGCGGAAAGTATTTCGTAACTGAACCAGTATTATTTTCATGTCAAGTTTAACTTCAGTGAACGTGATAGTATTGTGTTTACCTAGTCTGTGATCAGCTGTTCTAAAAAATGGGTTTTATTTCGTATTTTATGGATAATTACACGGCCAGTTTATACGATATAATCGGTGAGTGGTATTTTTTTATATTGACCTTGTACTTTATCGATTATATTAACCTACAGTTATATTACCATCCTGTTTTTGTGCTCAGCATCCTCATAGATATTTAAAGTTCACATAAAAGGCCCTTGTTTTTCTGTGGTCTGAGTTTAAATTAACGTAAAAACTTTACTTTTGATGCACAATTCTGTATGAACTAATAGCTTGAGATTGGTTCAGTCTTACATTATTGATTTACAAATCATTGCATCATATTTTATTAGTTACTTATCCTCTTGCAGTTTTTACAAACATAAGTTCCTTTATTGATATGTTAACAGACTTAATATCTTCTCTGTTATGAATCTAGGTAACTTTAAAACTTGTCAAGTTCGAGTTGCCCTTCCGGGGCGGGTTTCAGTACAATGTATAGTATTAAATATATCTAGTATAGTACTACAGACCGAATTTGTGCCAGGGCAGCCAATCTCAATGGAGGCTAGCCTTCAGCACGGGAGATATTATAGTGGACTACTGCGTGGGCATACACAGGTGCACTTGCTCCTCCATCACTCTCATAATCTAATTGGACAGTAATCTGACACAACCGAAAAGAGATCAGGCGCCGGACCAACAGCTTAACATGCTTTCCGAGACACGGGGTATCACACCACCAACTTCCAAACTTCGGTACAATGAATATGGCTTCTACCAAGTTTTTATCCCAAGAACAAACTTAAACACCAACAACTGCAAATGTAAGATTTTAGCACAATATTGAGCAATTTACCGTGTTATTTTAAGACCATAGACTTCTTAGAGGGTTTCTTGTAACCTATATAAAGGAACAGTTTTCTTCTAAATAGGCTCAATAGTTGGGAGGGAATGGTCAATTTCGAGTATTTATTTGTAAAATTATGGAAATCCTTACAACAAGCCCTTCTGATCCATCACGCTATCATGCACTCCCTTTTCCATTCGATTCACCCCCACAATCCATCCATATCTACTCTGGCTTTCCTCTCCCTCTCCATCCACAAACTTGTATATATTTATCACTCTTTTGGTTGCATGCATTTCATTCCTCATCACATGCCCATATGAAGACCAACAACTTCATTTCAACACTTGCAAAAACTCCCTCTAAAATACTAATTTCTTACTTTATTCAGTCATGTCGCTCCACACATCCATCTCACCATTTTGGTCTCCACTACATGCACATTGTGGAAGCATATCATCTCTTTTGTTAATCTTTTAGCCGTCCTCTCCTGCTTCATTCATGTGCTATCTAGTATATCTATCTGGTGTACATCCCCTCTTCAGTCGTGCATTCTCGACAGAATGGTTGTGGTTGACGATGATGCATTTTCTTTGGATGACGCAGCCCTCGCGATGCGCCTCCACTTGTTGCGGTCTTCAGCGTCTCGGGAGCTTTGGACTATGGACGTTTGTGTTGCAGCTTTTATAAGGTTTGTCCAACGCGGAGGTGATCTACCGCGTGACCTCTTGCCTTCTACCTGGACAACAAGTCGTTCCATGGAGCGTTCATTTCGAACAATGTGGCCGAAGTATTTGAGGATTCGCATCTGTACAGTCGATGATAACCTCTCCTTGATTCGAAGTTCCTCCAAGATCGAGACATTGGCCAGAAACGCCGTCCAAGGGATCCGCAGCAGTCGCCGCCAGCACTACATTTCGAGTGCATCGATTTTGCGTCGCTCTTTGAGGCGAACCGTCCATGTTTCTGCGCCATACAGAAATATTGGAAAAACCAAACTGCTCATCAGGCGGGCTTTTGTGGCTTTGGTGATATTATGATTGGCCCAGACTCTCTTATCAACGGCAGATCTTGTGATAGCGCATCTCCTTCAAATCTCATCCTCACACCCCCCAGTGTTCGTGAAGGTACACATACATAAGATTGAACAATCTCACAGTTGCCAAGTTGCCAATCACATGGTTGCCAGGTTGGTTTAGTTCGGCTCGGTCCACAATCATCATCTTGGTGTACATAGCAAACAAAATTAATACAAAAATAAATAAACAACAAAATACACACACAAAGGATACAATTATAAACCTATGAACACATAAGTTTATCTATCTACAACAAACTTATCTTATCGGCTTGCATATCAAACATTGTTACATATGTGTCAAAAAGATAACAAATTTTGTAAGCCTTTAATGCATTGTTTATAAATAAAAATCTTTATTTTGAAGAAAGATTCATAGGGTTGATAACATTGTCCTTAAGGAGGAAGTGAGCTGCGAAATTCTTTTTAGGTTTTTTGCAATTGGCAGGTCATTGTCAGGTTGTATGTTGCTCGCGACCGTAGTAGATATGGCTTTACAGCATTATAAGCGTTAAAATCATCAGGGGTCATGGTTTGAAAAGTCATCCATCCACGTACCAACCGCGGCAAGTGTAACTTGACCTGATCGATCGTCTCGTGGGGCTGGTATTATTTAGCGACAAGCCTCTCACAGTACTTACCTAAAAAGAATACCCCATGTTTTGTGTAACTGCAAGAAACGCGCGAAGCAGGGGCTCGCTAGTGCATTATAAAGAACAGCTCCCTAGTTACGTAACACACTATCAATCAGTGAATCGTTTTGAAGGATATTGCTAATCCATTGCTTCATATGTTCGAAAAATTTGTCTGCTCAACAATTTAAATAACTCAATGAATGTTGTTGTACTGTCAAAATGAAAGCCGTTCCTACTGTTAGTGTGTTACGGAATTACGCCTCAGGAACTAGACTTTGACATCATGAACTAAAGAAAATAACCAAAGGCCAAGATTAGCATATTAAAACGTCCCGCCATTGTTTCCCGTTATTGTAATGAATGTTACTGTTAACTGAGAATCTAATTTATTCCATTTATTTATAATCACTATGTTGAGCGTTATCGGTACTGTATTTGGAAGCACGCAAGTCAATAGAATTTTTATGGTGACACTTTCCTCTTGGGAGCGGTAATATTCAGGCTCGGAATTACGATAGTGAATAATGATTAAATATAAAAATTAATACACCGTGTGGTGCCGGACGTAAAAGAATAGCACCATCCCATTTCTTCCCGTGGCTGTCGTAGAAGGCGACTAAGGGACTTACTAGAGAATGGGCAGCAGCGTTCTCTATGCATTTTACCACCATACTGCGATCGCCAACCCGCCTGCCAAACGTGGTGATTATGGTAAATCCCCCCTTTAGGGGGGGCTTATGTCCAGCAGTGGACGTCTTTCGGCTGATATGATGATGATGATGAAGTTTTACACGTCAAACTTTTTTAAACGTCGATGAGATCGGCGTTTCCTATCCGACTACGCAGAGACGAGAGCCCAAAAAAAAACTCTAGAGTTCATAGTCTCTTATAAAATCTACACATAATCATGGCCAGATCATGAGAGGGCCTAGTGGATTAGCGTCTGTAATGGACTTAAGAGGAAATGCGGGCGGAGAGACTTTTGAAATTAGGTATTTGAAGAATCTATCGCTGTCGCTCTGCGAGCGCTCGGCGTCCGGCCGCCCTATCCATGCGTGTGTAAGCTGACAGTGTGTGCGTGTCTCCGACGCGCGCTCCCGGCCGCACGTGTCGTGTAGGGTAAACATACCGGTTTACCGGCCACTACCCCTTTTCGACCACTTCGCACGTTATTTGTCCTTATAGACAGTGTTATAGGCCGCCCCTTTCAAATTTTGCGCCATTCGATCCGGACAAACATCACGGTTCATAATCCAACGGCATGACCGCGAAATTTGCGAACTGAGCCCTCAGTCGCCATTTCAAAATTTGGTGTGTGGACACGTGTCAAATTTAGCGAAAAAAATAGCAGGTGGATTGATTTTCTAAGGTAAGTTTTTAAGTGTTACTGTTGGTTTATTTTTCATTGATTTGGTATGTGTGTACTTAGCATGTTTAATTTCAATATTCAAGTGCCCAAACTCATCTAACTTTTCATAATTTGTGATATTTTTGGTGGTCGGACAATACGTTAACGATTAATTTCAAAATCTACTTTCCGACCGGGTGGTCGCATAACCGGTTTATTCATGTCATTTCATTTAGCCTTTATTGGAGAAACCTTAAATTCACCAACATAGATTCCATTATATTTTTGAACAGCTAGAATTTTGTAAATTTACAACTAGATTCCGGCCGCCAGTATACCTCATATTTTCAAAGATATGACCCTCAAAAATACCGAACGTTTAGCGGCCGATAACTGGTAAAAATATAACCTGTCTCCGGCCGTTCAAAATAAAGGACGGCCGAAAATTTGTAAAAATTACACCTGATTCCGGCCTTTCGAAAAAAGAACGCCCGTTAATTAGTAAAAAGTAAATCTATTTATGGCCGTAATATTTGTTTCTGATTTCATGTTTGTTACCCCTTTATGCTGAAATGGCTACATGGGTTTGAATGAAATTTGGCGTAGCCTTACTCTGATTTAATACATAGGCTACTTTTTAACCGCGGAGTCGAAGAAGCTTATGTGTTATATGTGATAATGGATACATTTTTGGTTGATGTGCTTGGTGTTGGAATTGTGCTTTTTTTCAGATGGCACCTGTCAGTAAAGGAAAGAAAAAAAAAATGAAGAGCTTTCCCGAAGGATTGCTTATAGTGAAGAAGCACTGACAAGCACTCTTTCAGGTATACGCGGCAATATTCGCGGCATCAGGAAACCGAGCCGGTAGGACGGAGTTCACTATACAGGACAGGCTTTCCAGTCGTGTTGCTGATTTAAGGAGAAAAATTGGCCCAGATCCTATATTTGGTTTTGATGGAGAAATGAAAATCGTTAATTGGATAATTAAGTTGGCGAATTTTCATGAAATTTCATGTTTTTTTAATTTTATTTTTATATGATTGTGTTATGAGATTTTTGAATGATGCTAAAGCCAAAAGTAGCTATAAGTCGTAGAAAAGAGTAAAAAAATACCGCTTTTTGAGAATTTATTCATTGTTTTACTTTCATACTATTATAAACCCTATGAGCTACTGAATAAGAGTCGTTTTTCTACCGTGAATTAGGTGGCCGATAACTAGTGCACTAGTGGACGATAACTGAGTGAAAAGGCCGATAGCCGGTATATTTGCTATTTTTACGAATATATATTTTTTATTAATTATGTATCACTGATACGTCTATAAACGTTAGGTTTTATGAAACTACACTATTGTAGGATAAAATATTTATTTTTTGAAAAATCTTGGAGTACAGCATTATGATAGAAATCAACTCTAAAGTCAACAAGCCGCTTAAACGGCCGATAACCGGTATGTTTACCCTAGTCGCCCCAGTCGTTCCTGGTATTTTTTGGTGTTCGCATCGTTCGTTACCTACGCGAAGTAATTGATCTCATACGATTTTGGCTTGTTTATTGGACTTGTTCTCCCTGCTATTCTTTTGATTCGGCTTATGTTTACTGGACTTCCTGATCCTGATATACTTACTGTATTTATTGGATTTCGGTGAGTACTTATTAAAATTGATTTAGTTAAAAGCAATGTAGGTATAACCTGTGTTCAAAACGAATAAAATCATTTTATGTGTTTAGGAAATAAGTAAGTAGGTTCAATTCTTTGTTCCTGTGGTTTTGTTTTGTCTATACTTTGTTTTTTGTCGTGAGCCCGCATAAAGTTATTTCATTTTGAAGTCGGTTTTTACTTTTTAGGGTTCCGTACATCCTAGAAAAAATAAGAAGATAAGATCACTCGTATGTCTGTCTTCCATCTGTATCTATCTATAAGTACAAATGAATTTCTGTGATCCAAACGCGGAAGTGAAATATGTAAATAAATGAGTTTTGATACACTTTTGGGGTCAAATTAAAAAATTAAAGAAAAATTGTTTGCAAACTGCATTTGTATTTGTTTCTCCTAAAACGGTCTTTTTTTTCAGATAGATCAAATCTCCCATTACAATGGGGAAAGGAGGTAGAAAAGGAAAAAACAGCCGTTTGTATACGAGTACTAAACGAAAAAAACACCATTTTAGTGTCAAACGACAAGTTCATTATTTGGCACCGGGGTCAAACCAAGCGACATCGACTTCCAAGACTGTACCAAATGATTCATTAATAGAAGAAAACGCAAGCTCATCAGTCTCGTCATCAACATTAGAATCACCAACCCTCGACAATTTGCATGTAGAGCAAGAAAATGTTGTTGAAATTAATAAAGACGAAGGATTAGAAGGACGTAGAATCGTTGATATCGAATATTTATTTTCAGAGATCTCAAAAATAAAGCATGAACACACTAATTGTACATTTGCTGACTTAAAATTTGTGCGTGAACGACGAAGTGGTTTTCATAGCGAGTTTGTTTTTGAATGTAGAATGTGCAAGAAAAAGAAAACTGTACACTCTGAAGACCCCCAAATTAAAATGTGCATAAATACTGCTATCGTCGAAGGAATAGTATGCACAGGAAACGGATATGCTCAATTAAATGAAATATGTGGTGTTATGAATATGCCAAATATGGATCGTTCAACTTACACAAATATTGAACAAGTTTTAGCACCAACAATTGAAGAATGCGCGTTAGACGAAATGATCACAGCTGGCCAAGAAGAAAAAAGACTAGCTATTCTAAATGGTGACGTTGATGAAAATGGCTATCCATTATTAACAGTGGTTGCAGATGGTTCTTGGGCAAAGAGATCATACAAAAGTGGATTTAGTTCCTCATCCGGTGCAGGTAGCATAGTTGGGCTGCGCACTAAAAAAGTTTTATTCCTGGGGGTAAGAAACTCATACTGTTGCACATGTGCTAGAAGTGTTAAATTAAATATAGACGTGCCTGAGCACAGGTGCTTTAAAAACTGGCGTGACAGCGCTAATGCTATGGAAGCCGATATTTTAGCAGAAGGGTTTGCGAGGAGCTTGGAAATGCATGGCGTTAAATATAAAAAATTAACAGGAGATGGAGACTCTAGTATAATGAAGAAATTAATGCTAAAAAAGCCATATGGGCTTGATTTCATGATTCAAAAAATCGAGTGCAAAAATCACATGCTCCGCAATTTTTGCAACAAATTAAAAGCCCTGGGAAAAAAAACAAACAACAACAAAGGCTTTGTACCAGTTGAATTAAGAAAAAAGGTTGAAGCAAATGTTTTACGCTTGAGGAAGGCTATAGTTGGAGCGGTGAATTATAGAAAGGAACAAGAAAATATTACGCAAAGTGACAAAGTAAAAAATCTTAAATTAGATATAAAAAATGCAGCAAACCACGTCTTTGGTGATCATCGAAATTGTGCATCATACTTTTGTAAATCAGAAAAGCACAATGATCAAAACTTTGTGATTGCTCTTCAAGATTGTGGATTGTGGACTGATATCCAACAATACCTATTATACTTAACAGCACATGCAGAAAGTCTGATTTTGGACGTGACTGGTTTTGGAATTGCTCCACAGTATTATTAATACTGTGGAGCAATTTAACAATGTAATTGCAAAATTTATTGGCGGAAAAAGGGTTAACTTTACAGGAAGGGTCTTATCAGACAAGATGTTATGGAGCAGTAACATCATGGAATAGCGAAGCGGCTATTCATTCACGCATCCAAAAAAAAATACAGGGCCACAGTCCTGGCAAATATACAAAAAAAATTATAGAACGAAAACAGCGTTCGCAAAAAATCACAGAGATATGCCGAAAAAGAAAACTGACGTATCCCAAAGACGGGACAAGCAAAAGAAAAAAAAACTACAGGACCTGATGAAAATTACGGTCGCTTAGAATTGGAAGAAGATATGCCTTTGGCATTATATAAATTAAAAGAAAAAGAATTTCTTGAAGCATTGCTCTCAACGAAGGATGTTGAAAAGAAAACAGTGGGCCAAAGCGATAATACCTTATGGGCAATTGAAAGACGTAAGAGACTCACGGCATCGAACTTTGGGCGAATATGTAAGATGCGACCAAAAACATCAGTTCGCAAAACATTAGAAACTTTATTATATAATGAATTTAAAGGAACTGCTGCTACCAATTATGGCAAAGAAAAGGAATCAGAGGCAATCGATCAATTTATCAAGGAAACGGGGCTACAGATAATGGAGTGTGGACTGTTTGTCGATATAAACCCTTTTTAGGGGCAAGCCCGGATGATCTGATAGGTGAAAACTCGATAGTAGAGGTAAAATGCCCATATAAAATTGCAGATATGTCACCTGAAGAAGGAATTGAACAAAAAAAAATTGACTTCTGCACGTTTCAAGACAAAACGTTACTATTAAAACAGAATCATAATTACTTCTACCAAGTACAAGGCCAACTACACATAACTCGTCGAGATTTCTGTTATTTAATTTTATGGAGTCCCAAAGGCTTGCTTTTTCAAAAAATTAAGAGGGATGATACATTCTGGGAAAAAATTGAACCTTTATTAGAAAAGTTCTACCACCAATGCCTTTTGCCAGAAATCATTGATGGTCGGATACCAAGAAATAGACCAGTGAGAGAAAGAACGTCGTCATAAGTTCCGCTGATGTGTGGACTGGATACCTATCCTATAAACAATTTACTGTTCTGTATTGAAAACTTTTTGTAATAAACATTTATAGACATGACATTAATTTTATTTTGTATTCTTTACCTATTATAAAAAGAATTTGTATTTGCCACTAAAGAGCACACGCAAAAAAGGTAAATGTGTTTATCGATAACTGTTTACAACACTAGTTTATCGATATTATTTTCAACTACCACGCATCACTTTTTCATCTGTGTACGTATAAAGCAGACCGTCCCGCGTCCCCCGCTCTCAAATTCGTGCGATAAGGACAGCTGCAGATCCGACTGAATAGCCTAAGTAAAAAGTCATAAATCGAGGTTCGGCTCTCGCCTGTTTCCTCCTCCAATATTGGACCAATTTAAAAGATATTTCTTGTACTGAATAAGAAGGATAATATATACTGTGTCCCTATGTTTTTCTTTTTTTATTAATAGTTGGCAAATTTGTACAATAGCCCTCTGTTGTCAGCGGTCTAAACAGGCAATTTTGAGCATTTTCAGAGGGTTCCAGCTCTTATAAAGATAATGTATCATCAAAAAGGAAAACATAGGGACATACAAGTAGTCGATATTTATTTTACTGTAAAATATCATTGCTTTAAGGTCATTAACCAGAAAGAAAACAGGCGAGAGCGTTTCTATAGAGAAAAGACCGCCCGCATTTCCTCTTAAGACGAAAGAACCGCACAGATTTGAGTGGACCTGTCCAGTCAGTGCAAGCTTTTGTCAGTAGGTAATCGTGTAGCTCAACTCAGAACTTAAGGGTCTCAACGACTCGACTAACAATACTAAAGAAAAGACACATGGTTTTTTTTTTGAGGGTGGGAAATCGTCAAATAACTTATCCCGCTCTGGGTGTAGCAGGAGGGCATGTCAGACTTTTACTGACTAAAACCCACCCGTGTTCCCTCAGTTGTTTGTGTGCCAGGGGCCACGGTATCTCTTTCGAACAACCTGCACCCCTGACAGGCATCGGCCCATAAAATAACTCTCAAATGCCACTTTGCACTTAAACTTATAAACGCTTACTACTATTACAATGCATTGTATTGTGTGGCTTTCAGATGAGAATACTTTCTTGTTTTATACTTTTTATAGCGTGATTTTACAGTAGTCGGGTTTTAGTTTTAGAACTTACTGTTTATGATAAACTGTAGGTAGATTTACCGCTAAAAGTCAAATGGTAGAAGATTGCATACTTGATTGTGTGTCCAAAATAATAAATAAAGCCAATTCAATCAAGTTCGACCTTGACCGACGGACATGTCAAGGATATTCTGTTACTCGGTACGAAATGTACGGATCGTATGACGCCGCGCCGCACAGTGGAACGAATGTATGGGAGCGGTTGGACGTAGACATGTCCGAAAAAAAAGAGTAAAATTATGCCAAACTAATGATGCCATCTTATTCGATTACTTAATGCCTTCATAACTTGTGGTGATGAATTTCTTCATAACTCCCATATTTCGGGAGTAATTTGAGAAAATGTGAAATTTTACTATGAAAATGAGTGTATCGAGCTCTCTCCCTCCTGATTCCGGGCTTGTTTCAAGTAGCGGTCTCTAATATCATAATGCTAATACTAAGAGCTATATTTAATACTAAGACACATAGTGCGCCAAATGTGCACTTTCTGGGATAAAGAGTGATGTTTATTTTATAACACAATTTTTTTATTTTTTGTTTATTTTGTTGATTAAAACCGTTTTTCTAAAGGTTTACCTTATTACAATAACATTTCTGAGCAGCCAATTAGAGAAGATATAAGCTAATTAGGATATATAATTAGGGACTTAAGGTTTACATATAAAACTGATGCACTAATGATTACTGATAAGAACATTGCTATTATTTAATTACTAAATGGCTCTTAATACACTAATTTAGCATGCATCATTTACTAATTATCACAATAACTAATTACCTTGCAATATTTAACAAAGGATACCTGGGATACCTGGATTTTATATAAATAGGTCACTATTAGTAACTTTAAAATCAGTGTTGATTTACACCTCGTTGTATCCAAGCTAATCTCGCAATGTATTTTCCAAATTTTAATACAAATCTTGATATTCACGTTGCTTTATGCGCACGCGCACATAAAGATTTACGCGACTTTAACTATTTGTTCAGTGTTTTAAAAGATAACAGTTGTGTTCAGTTATGTGAAAGTGCTGAAACAAGTTTAAAAGACTGGTGTCGTCGATTTTGCTACCGCATTTATGCAAAATGGACACAGTCTGGAAGAAGCACAGATAAGTTTCGGAAGAAACATGAGATTTGGCTACAGGCTGCAATTCAATGGCCGGAATTACAGAATGAAAATATGGAACCTTCTACAGAAAATATAAGTGACGTCATCGAGCCCATAATTTCTCCTGCTAAATCTGATGCTTCAACTTGTACACATCCTAGTCCTCGTAAATCTTTTGAGGACCTTAGTAACCGGCAAAAAAGAAGACGCACTGAAGATAGTCTTTCATGCAGCAGTAGCAGCGCTGAAATTATGTTTTCGGCCGAAAGGGCGCTTCAAAAGGCAGGACAAAGCGATACAGCTTATGTTATGAAATACTTGACGGAGAATCCAGAAGAGGCCTCAAAAATCAAAGCCTTCATTGAAGGTAAATCAATTCAGGTACGGGAAATATCCCCTTTGAAGGCATTGGCTCTTTATGTATCGATGAACTTATCGAAATGGCGCTATAACACTCTTCGGGATTTCAACACTCAAGAAGGAGCTCTTCAATACCCGAGTTACTACATGTTGGTTAAAGAAAAAATTAAGTGCTATCCGGCCAAAGAAGATCTCACAGTTACAGAGAGCTCTGCAAAAATCAAATTACAAGCCTTGATGGATTTAACCTCAAGAAGACTTATTAGGTCGTTAGAAACCCCTGTTGATCCCAATCAACAGCTCGTATTGACCAGCAAATGGGGTTTTGACGGATCATCTAGCCAAAGCATTTATCATCAAAGGACGAGTGAAGATGAGCAAATCGATCTTGCTAGTAATTTTATGATTAGTCTTGTACCACTGCGGCTCGTCTCAAAAGGTGTAACAATTTGGGAAAACGAGCGACCATCTTCCACTTCATTTTGCCGGCCAATATTGTTTAAGTTTATAAAGGAAACCAAAGAAAATGTGCAGAGAGAGATGGCTGAAATCGAAGCAGAGATTGAAGCCTTAACTCCATCCACCATCACTGATGGAATTAGTGTCAAACACCAACTGCTGTTGACAATGATTGATGGTAAAATTCATTCCATTATATCCAATACAGCAGCTTCAGTGTGTGACATATGCAAGGCTTGTCCTAAAGAAATGAATAATTTAGAGTTAATCAAAGATAAACACGCAAACGAGGACATGTATAAATATAGCTTAAGCACCCTTCACGCTTGGATTCGCTCAATGGAATGCTTATTACACATTTCCTACAAATTAGACATAAAATCATGGCAAGTAAGGGGTGATATAGCAAAAAGGCAAGTTGATGACAGGAAGAAAAGAGTTCAAGAGGCTGTAAGAAGAGAAACGGGCTTACTTCTCGATGTTGTGAAACAAGGCAGTGGATCCACCAACAATGGCAACTCGGCAAGGAGATTTTTTGAAAACTACACTAAATCTGCTGAACTGACCGGAATAGATGCTATGCTTTTAAGAAAAATCTGTGTGATCTTGCAGTGTATTTCATCAGGAGAGAAGATCAACGTAACTAAATTCCGAGAGTTCTGCTTTGATACTGCTAAGCTTTACGTGGAGTCATACCCATGGTATTATATGCCTTCTTCACTTCATAAAATTTTAATGCATGGGCCAGACATAGTTCAGAACATGTCAATTGTGCCCATTGGTTTTCTATCCGAAGAGGCATCTGAGGCTAGAAATAAAGATTTTAGAAAATATAGAGAGGGGCATTCTCGAAAGCATAGCAGTATCTCATGCAATGAAGATATTATGCACAATCTTTTACTGTCTTCTGATCCACTTGTTACAAGTATCCGTCCAAAAGGAAATAAGTTTGTAAAAAAATCTTCTTTTAAGGAATTTTATGAGCTTACGGATTCTGAGAAAAGTGATATCGAATTTGTTAACATAAATGATTTAGCGGACATCGATTCTGAATTTGAATTAATTGATGATGATGATGATGACGAAGATAATTAAATGATGTTATTGTTTTAAAATGTGTAACTTAGTAAATTAGAGCTTACATCTTAATTATTTATTGTACTTTTAATGAAACTAGGTAATTTATTATCAACTTACTTAAAAGTCATACTCTCATCAGTTCTTGTGAATATTTTTGTTAATATATATTTCTGTATATATATATAATATATTTATAGACCTCTTAATAAGTCTGTCTGCGGTTTAAAGTAAATACAAATGGGGAAAAAACGTTTTTTTTTTTAAATTTTCATTTCCTTTTATCCCAGAAAGTGCACATTTGGCGCACTATGTGTCTTAGTATTAAATATAGCTCTTAGTAATAGCATTACGATATTAGAGACCGCTACTTGAAACAAGCCCGGAATCAGGAGGGAGAGAGCTCGATACACTCATTTTCATAGTAAAATTTCACATTTTCTCAAATTACTCCCGAAATATGGGAGTTATGAAGAAATTCATCACCACAATTTATGAAGGCATTAAGTAATCGAATAAGATGGCATCATTAGTTTGTCATAATTTTACTCTTATTTTTCGGACATGTCTACGTCCAACCGCTCCCATACATTCGTTCCACTGTGCGCCGGCCGCATTGATTGCACTCTTGACCCGCTGACGGTACGTTGTTACCGGCTTGAGCTGATGCACAGCGCATAGCTACAACCTTGTGGAGGTAACTCGTTAGAAATAAGTTAAAAACTCAGGCTTTGAAATGAAGCATGAATGTCTGGGGACGGGGATTTAAAAAATAATTGTTTTGTTTCTATTGTTGTGAAAATATTCTACAAGCTTTTTTATGTCTAGCCTTTTTCCTAGTATGTTGGGTCGGCCTCCAGTCTTACCAGAGACTGATCTCACCAGGCTGATTATAATAACTAGTGGTCGCTGACTGGTCGAAATTCGACTAAAAAAAAATTGCTTTTTGCACTCTTTCTCCATAATAGAACCTTTAGCTGTGCCAAATTTCATACTCCTCCGTCCCCTAAATTTTCATAAAAAAGGGTTGTAAAGTTTTTGCTTCACGTATTAATATTGTATGTATAGATGAAGTAGGTTATAGATAGTTCAATCCATGAATACGCGCCCCACTCTGACACTTGTACTGAGAGCGGTCAAAACAAAGGGACAGAGAGGGGCGCCGTCATCGTGGATTGAACTGTCTGTATTTATTTGTAGAGATCATCGTCATCTGCCTAGCCGTTTCCCAACTAAGTTTGAGCCGGCCAGGCTATCCGGATGCAACTGAATACCAGTATTTTACATGGAGGGACTGCTTATCTCACCTCCACAACCCAGTTACGGGGCAACACGATACTCCTTGGTAAGACTGGTTGTCAGACTTTTGGGGTTTCGACTACCCGTAACGATTGGCAAATATCTTCAAATAATAGCCGGGACCAACCACGGAGGGACCAACTGCTTAACGTGCTTTCTGAGGCACGGGGAACTAAGATTTATGTCACATTGGTTAGAGTTAAAAATCAAATCATATATTAGTAGGTAGGTATGCATGGTTTTAGTACCAAGTACCAAGCACTGCAATAATTTACCTGGGGGTGCCACGGGTCCGAATCCAAGTTCCCGTGGCACCCCTAGGGGTGACTTCCAGGGATGCCTTGGGTCCGGAATGTTATTACTTAGCTACGAGCCCGTAGTAGTTTAGTCTATGATCTTCGGGCGAAGGTTGTGGACTTAGTGCTGAGGCTCGCCATGATCTTAGGCATTTTCCACGCAACAGTTCTTGCATCATATTACGAGAATAATCTAAGGTTCTTGTCGACAGACGGTATAAAGTCTATTTATTACATAACCATCGCTAGTATTCTCTAGATGCAGAAATACATGTACAAAAGTATATCTCCATCTATTTCTATAGTATAAAACAAAGTAGTTTTTCGTATCACCCTATGTGAGCGCTTACATCTTCTGAACTCCACAATGGATTTTGATTAGTTTTTCACTAAAATTTAGAGCATTCATTCCGGTTGGTCTAAGTCTAAAATTAATTAATAGATATTTGTTTAGATAAAGCATCGCTAATCTTGCGTACCAGCAAAAGATTTATTAACTTGTTTTTAGAAGTCAAGCAGGAAATTTTAGAACGGCGACGAAATTCGACTTTGAGAACCTTGAAATTCTCTGAGCGAGCGGATGCAGAAGTGCATGCTATTATTGTAGACTGCCCAGTTCTCCGCTGTTCACTGATTTTTCGTGTTATATCATAATACTGTCTGGGATGTCTGGGCACTCCGTAGGTCTTTAGTTTTGTGATACACAGCCATCTTTCATATAACATAACTGTTGTTACGAAAAGGAAATAAAAATACATAGGTAGGAACCTAATATTCATAGTCCGTAGTTCCGTGTGGTGCCGGACGTAAAAGAATAGCACCATCCCATTTCTTCCCGTGGGTGTCGTAGAAGGCGACTAAGGGACTTACTAGAGAATGGGCAGCAGCGTTCGCTATGCATTTTACCAACATACTACGATCGCCAACCCGCCTGCGAAGCGTGGCGATTATGGCAAAATCCCCCCTTTTTGGGGGAGGCATGTCCAGCAGTGGACGTCTTTCGGCTGATATGATGATGATGATTCATAGTCACAAAGCTCACAATCTAACCACAATCCAATCTAAGCCTAACTTGGAATCTTGAGTAAACCAAGACAACCTTTAGCGGTTTTGGCAATTCCCACTCAACAGATTAAGAAAACGATTTCGAAATCATAGCTATGCGTACGTCATCTTTGTTCAAACCAAATACCAAAGGATATCGTATAGTTTTTAACCTGTCACCGCGCACGTAACATTCTGGACTTCGGACCCGCAAGTTGACCGACTCGGACATGACCGCGTGAGGATCCGGACTTTGGACCCGCCAGTTGACCGTCATGACGACCGACACGTAGTGTAGTTGACGCATTCTGTTGATCCTCTCGCTAACATACTTAAATGACCATGTATGAGTCATGAGTTCATGACGCAGCCTACTACTTAAGTTAAAATATCGTGTGGTGTTGAAGTCGAACCTCTTTTATTTAGGACACTAGCTTCTGCCTTCCGCGTGAACTTTCTTGTTGTTGATATAAGAGATGAATACATAAAGGGAATCTGAAAGTGAAGCCGGTAACTGAAAAGATGTGTGGAAATTTTTGAGTGTGAATGTCGATGGCTATAAGAATAGGGGAAGACCAAAACACACGATAGATGGACTGTGTGAATGATGATATGGTTACAAAAGTAGTTAAAACCGGGACTAATAGAGAAGTATAGAAGAAAAAGGCGTGTGCTAGCTGACATATGGATAATATTAAAATTTTATGTTTCGGAACGTTAATTACGTATTGTATTGAATCAAGTTCTTCTAACTTAATAGACAGCTGTGCTGCTGGGGAGTTTGTTGCGCCACTTCTTCCCAGCTAAAGCACTAGGGAGTGGTAAAGGGCGGGCGTTTTGGGGGACTGTCTTTAATCATTTTGAAGTTCAAAAAGTAGTGACATCCATCAGCCTAGTTTGAATAAATGACTTTTGATTTTGACTTTGAAAATATATGTTTCGCAGTCCCCGAATAAATTGGGATAAGGGCGGAGAATGATGATATGTTATGGAGATGGACTTCTGGGGCGCAAAATTGAAACCTTACCAGAGGCGCTCATGACCCTTCCTAAGATGCTGCATATCAGTAGGGAATGATTACAAGTTGCGACAATAATTGTTATCGTTCATTATTTGATTGCGAAAGGCAGATTTTGTATTGATCGATGGGAACAAATGGATCAGAGAGACTCAATGTATATTGTATTCATACAAATACACGTAAACTCACGCCTTCTATGCAAGAAGGTCGCAGGCAGGAACTACCGCACACCAGCGATCACGATTCCATTTTTTTTTTAAGTTGGGAAATCATCAAATAATTTCTCCCGCTCTGGGTTGAGCAGGAGGGCGTGTCAGACTTTTACTGACTAAAATCTACCCGTGTTCCCTCAATTGCCTATGTGCCAGCGGCGACGGTATCTCTTTCGAACAACCCGCACCCCTGGCAGGCACCGGCCCTTGCGGACCCCACTAGTTGGTGCTGACATCTCTTTGAGGCGCGCGTGGAACACAACGCGCCGTCGACCCGGGGTTGGTCCTTACCGGACAGCCAGCTACCCATTACTCACCGTCCGCAAGCCCGAGCGATCACGATCCACCTACATACTCCTTTTGCTTCGTTTGCGTTATGTATTTGCATAGCGATTCACAAACATTCGACAGGCTATCGTATCGAAGATGACATATTTCGATAAACTAAACCCCTTTCGGCGTTCCCACTTTCATTTGCCTTGTAAATTAGCCCATAACCTTCTGTTAGTCGCCTTTCATTCATCTTCTCACCACTAAACCATCTGAGCATACTGTTTTATTTTGTGTCTACATCTACAGCAACGTTGCCTTGTATCACAACCAAACTTTTTTTTATAAAGGCACTGCAAACCGAAATACAGACTTTGCCTAGTTCGGTTGCAGTGGCTACATCCATTTATTAGAAATGAATACTGCCAGATTATGATCTGTAAAATATTACTAAGTTTTTTGGAGAAATAAATTTATTTTACTTACTTTTTTATAAAGTTTGAGCCCAGTAGGTGCCCACGTTAATTGGGGCATCAGAGGCATTCTTAAGGTCATTCGACTTACAGGTGAACGAGTATTTAGGACACTCCAGCAAGTTCGGGCAGAAGCACTGCACTCGCACTGGGTGTTAGATGGGTCAGTAGGTAATCCTCCACGTCGACAATTTGTGTCTGCGGCGACATACAAACTAATCCATTTGTAAAATAACGGCAGTACATGATTCATTATCATTCATACGTAAAATATGATGACGTTTCACACAAAGAGAAGCATCGACTGATTTTTCATTCCAATATGTGTTAATTCTGTCCGTAATTTATACCCGAGTATTAATTAATTCTCAATGTATTTTAATATTGTAAACAAGTTGTGCCATTTAATTTATGTTGTTCGTTTATTTACTTGCATTTTATTTGCGTTATTACACGCAAAAGAGATCTTATAATATTGGCTATGGTTAACCCTCCAAGGCGCGTGTGGTTCGTTAACATCTATACATACATAAATACATATAAATAAAATTGGACTGTCTGTTTGTAATATTAAAATAACCGCTTTTTGCTACATGCATATGAATATACGGTACATATACCAAAATAACATTTTTTACAACTTTTGTCTGTCTGTTTGTTCCCGCTAATCTCTGAAATGGCTGGACCGTTTTTGACGGGACTTTCACTGGCAGGTAGCTGATGTAATAAGGAGTAACTTAGGCTACTTTTATTTCAGCAAATTCTTCTGATATATATCTATACTAATATTATAAAGAGGAAACCTGCGTATTTTTGTATGTTTGTTACGAATAAACTCAAAAACTCCTGGGCCGATTTCAAAAATTCTTTCACCATTAGTAAGCTACATCTTTACTGAGTGACATAGGCTATATAACATCACGCTGCAACTAATAGGAACTGAGCAGCAATGAAATAAAAAAAATAAAAAACCACGCGGACGAAGTCGCGGGCACAACTAGTATTTCGTAATATTTGTACGGTTCGCAGCAAAACATAGAGAATCATAACTAATATTGTGATATCTCACACACCGTGTAACTACCTATGTTTACAATAATAAAGATTCTTATTCTTATTCTTAACATGGCAAGAACTATTAGGACGGTTTGTAACTGTGCAACGGTTCCATTATGTCGAAAATTATATAAGAAATGGTGATTACTTTGGTTAGACGCGTGTCAGGGATATGATAAGATAGGTCGCAGTTTGATAACAAAAGATGAATTTAAGTAGACGAATGGCCAAAGAAGATTTTTATGTTTTTTTTTTTTCAGTGTCTATAAAAGGTCTGTAAAACTTGTTTCCTGGGTGGTCTTGTTATCAGCTCAGATATACTTCTTCGTCTTTTGCTGATAGAGATCTTATGAGGAACTGCTAAGTTTAATCAAATCACATATATTATTGGAACAAAAAATAGGTTAACAAAAATTTTAGTGTTCGTTAACAGCTACGTTAGTTAAAAAAAACTGTGTTGTAGGCTGCAGCCATTAGCGCCCGCCCTCCTTCGAGACTGAACCGTTGGTGTCGAACGGATGTCAATTTCAAGTAATTAGCAGTACGAAAATCATGATCCTCATTAATCATCTGTTTTTATTGTGATTTTTGCGTAAACTTATTTACGTTGTACTAAATAGTTATCGACTTGTTGAATTCGAAAAAAATGTACATATTAATGAAGGTATATAAAATCATATCGTGTAATTATTATGATAAATATTTCAAAGTTGTTTTGTTAAATAATTATTTAGTATGACATTGAATTTTCAACTACATTTTTGCATTTCGAAGCGTAGACATTTCAAGAAACATGTTAGAACAAAAAAAATTGTGATAACAACTGGATTCAATTTTTTTTTTGTTAGATTTGGTTTGATTTTTCGCTGCATACTACCGCTCCTTGAACATTTTATCTTTATTTTCAGGAAACGGCACTAATTTAACAAATCGTGTTCTATTCAATCATCTCTTGGAAAGTCCCCCAATTAAACCTACAACTAAACAATCAAAGGAGAAGCTATTTAATTATGTTCTAGACGTGATTGCCACTACTAATGTGAAAATTCAAATTTAAAACCATTTACGAGACACGATACATAGTTTTTTGTACATCTACTTCAAGAAATTGGCTGGCAACGGGTAGACATAAGACTAAGTCTGAAACTAAAAATCATGACTGGCTTTCTAAATGCATAATCACGTCAGGAATGCAAAATATACTAACATCTTCATCTGGGTCTGTCACTAAGAGCCAGCCAAAACTTCCATTTTCTGATATTTGTAATAAAACTAAACGAAGATGATTAAACGAGGTAATACATTCAAGAAGTGAAGAAGAATTAAGTTTTGCAGCTGAAATGAAGCTTCATTCTGTAGGAAAACGGAAGGTTGCTCGAGCTCTTCAAAATATCTTGGCTTGTCCTAGTGTTTCAAAACAATAAAATTATGATGATATTAATATTTTCCAATGTTCACCCGAAGAAGCACTAGCTTTGTTTACAGAGCTTAATTTAACTCGTCATCAGTATGCTGAACTACGGGCATCAGCTATACGCAAAAAATAAAAGCACCTAAATCCCCCTTATAAAATATTGGAAGAAAAACAAGTGTTATCCGTATAACATTACTGCTACAGGTATTGCCGTAGAAGTTCCTTTACAAAATCTGTTAGACCATACAACAACCAGCATAGCAGAAAATCAATGTCAAGTTTTTACTACTCTGGACGATAATACTACGCATGTCAAAATTGTATATAAATGGGGTGCTGATGGAAGTGGATCTCAAAGCAATTATAAGCAATTTTTTAGTACTTAGTCAGAAGTCTGGCGATTATTTAGTGCCTCTTCGATTATACAGTAACCATAATTATAATGTTATAATCATTTTGCAAAATCCACGGCCTAATTTTACACGACTCTGTCGCCCGATAACACTTACTAGAGTAGAATTGTGTAGTAGAACTTTCACTGTAGAACATTGCTTATTTAAAACTATGAGATATAGGAAAGTTGACAATGCCTTTACATCGAATAAATCAACACAAAAATGTATTTCGAATTTACAGCTAATAATATAAAAAAGAAGTAAAATACCACAGGAGGTTCTCAATTTATTACAAGAACCTAACATAAACAATAATGATGAGGAATTATTAATTTATTAACAATTTATTCTGTAATTTCACATATTTATATGAATTGTCAATTTTTGTACTATAAACACTAATTACCTTTACGAAATTTTAACGTCACCTTAAATTTAAAAAAAAATTACCACTGCGTCGCGTCGGTGTTCCAACATTTTTAAATTTATAAGCAATAAGAATAAAGTTTGTAGTACCCAGCTCTTACTTGTGTCAAAAATATAACGTTATCCCAGAACATTGTTCTCATTATGGGGAAGCCTAAGTACCGTTGAATGTCTACTTCGTTCGTCTAAGGTTCGTTTTTGAATCCCAAATAACCTGATCCGACATTTCAAGCCCTTTGTGTTTACTTTTTTTAGTAATAGGATTTCGACAGGAGTTTGACATTACACCTGTCAAATTAGTATCTTGGTTTAAAAAAAAAAGAACGTTAGCCCTCTTACTAACAAACACAGAATAAAGTTATTCCAACTATAAACCTATGAAAAGGTATGGTTATTCCTTTTTATTCCTGGTATAACATTATTTTGTGTTTATTAGTAAGAGGCTAGTAGTTTTAGTTTTCTTGTTTCTGTTGATTGTTGATGATCATTATCTTGTTGAATGTTACTAAAACTGTACACTGATACGAGAGCACAATATTTATCTCTCGTTTCGACGCAGTGTCCGCCTTCGATGAAGGTCGCCAGTTCAATTCCCGCGTCTAAGTAAAAATCTCCACACCAACGCTGCGTGTTCACTGAAACAAAGACTTGCTTCCTTTCTTTTTGAAGATGTTACTTTTACTGGCGTGAATTGACATGACATGACTGACATTTTTATAGTGTGAGTAATAAATTACTTACACTATAAAAATGTTTTAACGGCTGGTTAACGGCTCATAGTCGGTAGCTCGTGCTGCACGGGTCAATCGAAGGTTGCCAATCGGAGGTCAGTGGATGTGTAAGCAGCCACTACATATGAAGACTCCACCGTGTCGCGGACAGCAAGGTAAACCTTTGGCAGCAAGGTAAGCAGAAAATCTTTGTCAACAAATGACAGCTGGGAAGCTGTCATTTGTTGACAAAGATTTTCGGCTTCTGACTACTATGTGAGCCCGAAAGTTCTACTAAGGGTTACCGTATTAGGGTTGTGGAGGTCAGATAAGCAATCGCTCCATGTAAAATACTGGTATTCAGTTGCATCCGGTTACAATGGAAGCCGATACCAACATAGTTGGGAAGAGGCTAGGCAGATGAGTCTGTAGATGCTCTACTACGTCTCCCTCTTTTGCAGTTATGTAAAAATTAATGCAAACCATGTATTTCCCGTCTCTTTGGCAGGATGCAAAGCCTCATTTTCAGTGACCTTGATATGTTTGAATACCTTTTATTTGAGGAAACCATTGATTTACTCTGCATCTCCAATTTTATAGTTTACAAGTTTCGACCCGCGTCTTCGTGCTCGTGAAATTTCTTTTTTAAACATAAAATATATCGTATGACACTCGGCATTATTGTAGCTTCCCATTGGTGAAAGAATTTTCGGAATCGGATCAGGAGTTCCGAAGATTACCCCCTGCATTCAAACTCACAAAGGAGACCAGTCACATTTCATACAAAGTTAGGCCCAAAACCCAAAATGTCAGTTCAGCTGTTTTTTAAAGTTGAAAATCAATCTTTAAACATTTCTATAAAATATATAACAACCAACTGGCGAAAATAAATGAAAAAAATATGTTACAGGAACATTCGCAAATGTTTGTTGTCATAGATAGTAAGGTAATATAAAGGCTTGTTCAAGATGAAAGAATGTTGGTAGAAATTCAGCGCATTAGTAAAAAATATATATAAGGAAGACTTCCCCGCCTAGGCCCCAGAGTAACACATTTTTTTCGCTGACTTTGCATTTTCGGCCCAGTATGGCTGATCTCCTTTTACCTCTTTATAATATAAGTGGAAATAGCTCCATCATATTCTTTATATCGAGTTTACAAATATTTACTCCTCGTTTCACAACCGTCTCCTCATTTACGTCATCAAGCAGATGACAGATACGTCAGAAGTGGTCGTTATACCGAAAAAAAGGATCTTGTATTTAATCTCGATCATTGTATACCTTACATAGGAGCATTATTGGCTATTGTTAAGAATCGTATGGTTACCTACGACATTTGAACTGTCTTTGACAGTCCTTTGCAATTTGTGGTGTTAATGTGAATCTGCCTCCCTGAAGCGCATTCTCATCAACATGTGTATGCTGCCCGTCTTAACTTACGGTGCTCAGACCTGACGAGTCGCAAAACTTCCACCTTGGAGTTTGCCAAAGAGCGATGGAACGCACCATTGTGGGTGTAAAAAGCCAGGACAAAATTCGGAACACCACGCTGCGTTCCAGAACGGGTATAAAAGACGTAGGCAAGAAGGCTGCCAGGCTCAAATGGGATTGGGCGGGTCACATCAGCCGCTTGCAGGATGACCGCCGGGCAAAAGTGTCTACACAATGGGTGCCTGAAGATGGATGACGCCGCAGCGATCGGTCTAGAAAGCGGTGGCGAGACGACCTGGACGCGTACCGCGAGGGCTGTTTCGAGGTGTTGCTAGAAAAGAGTTCCTGGACTTGCGGGACGGGACGCCTTTGCCTAGCAGTAGGACAGTATAGGCTAAACAAAAAAAAAAACAATGTTAATTTAGTTGAATGCGATCTATTTTAAATTCGTTTTTCTCTTGGTTGCTGACAGCAATTTATTTTAAGGGTATAAAATGCAAAATGTAGGAAATAAAGAACTAGCTATGTATTGTGCTATTGGGCTCGTGGCTAAATAATAACAACCCCACAGATCGATCGAAGGTTCAGCTATGCTTGCCGAGGCCGAGCGGTGGTTGGGTCCATACATATCGAGACATGTTTGACAGTCGTTACGGGTATAATAAGTACCTCCTAATAATTTATAATAAGGGGTATAGGGTATTAATAATTTTAAAAATCCCCGTACCCGGACATTCATGCTTCATTTCAAGGCCCATTTCTAACCAGAGTTATGCGTTGTGCATGCAGCTCAAGCTGGTAAAAACGAATTATTCCGATCTGTCACCCCTGCTTTGCCCCTTGAGGGGAACGGATCGGAGACACATGATTATAAACCCAAACCACTAGTCTTTTATTTAATGTAATGTTGCGTAAAATGTCTGGCATTACTTTTAGGAATGTAATACATTAATTCTTCCGATCCATTTTTCCGATCTTCCCTTTAAAGGGACAAATCAGGGTGTCAGATTGGATTAATTAGTAAAAACAATATTCCTGTTACTAAGCTAATATTTTCCTTTAGTTCTTCCGATCCAAAGGTTACTTTCAACCCGTCCCCTGTACCAGTAACATCAATGAGTCATGGTTAATTAACATATACAGTCAACAATTCCTACGAAATCGGTAAATAAATAGCCACGATTTATTTATAGGGTAGAGACCTTTGTCCAGCAGTGGACTGAGTTGGTTGATTATAGGGGCATATTTATGTCTCCAAATCCATTTACCGGTGCTGCTGTAGATATACGATGTTATTATGAGCTAGCTGGGTGCTTACTCTCGAATATAATTCCGATAGATCGACATTGGAATTGTCACTCTAACGTCAGGGATTGGCTGGACTCACTGAGTCTAGCCAATCCCTGACGTTGACGACGACGAGAGTAAGCACCTTGATCCGACAGTTGATGTCTCGTCCAATTCTCATTTCATTATTTATCAAAAATCCCACGGAGAAAAGCACTTTTAGTTTTTCTCGAATTTATCTAATTTCCGGTTAAATTAAAAAAAGAAATCCTTTAATTATAACAATTCGGGATATTCAAAAAAATCTAAGTTGGTTCAGCCGTTATCAAGCGATGCGTTTATCAACGAACAGCATTTCATTTGTTTACATAGAAACGTAGTGCCTAAATTTTAGGACCAATTATGACCAATTTTATCATAGCATAATTTTTTTCAAGAATCCTATTATAGCTACAACAACCTTGTCAATGAAAGTAATCAATAAACCATCAATGGATTTCGTAGTGCGTCGAACACCGGCCCTTGCGCAGACGGGATAAAAAAGTTGGCATTTACATCCAGTCTGCTTGGGAACGAGTCTGGGAGTAACGGGTTCTTAGGCAATGAGAAAAGAAAACAAAAACAAATAAATACGCTCTAAACAAATATTAAATTTTAAAAAATGGAAACATATCCGGTTCTCTATCTCTGACTTATTAGATAAATAATAAATTATGCTAGGGTCAGCACACCGAGTACTTTCATTCCAGTATCATTCTCAGTCGAGACACGGCGTCAATCATACGCGTCAATTTATTTTGTTAATGTTTTTTTTTTAAACATGCGACCTCTGAATGCAAATTAAGTATTGATCGGTCGGCGGGTTATCGGGTGCATTCGGATTATTACTTTTTATAAATAAAGATAAGGACTGGAAAGATGGTGAAGACTCAGTGTGATGCGCGACCAGTGAAAGCTTACATCATGAGTGACTTACTGAAAAAGTTCGACCATGACACAAGGAACGATATCGTCCAAGTTGCTGTAGCGACCGCAGGATTCTATTTGGGAATGTTTTGCTGTACGTATTTTTTTTATTTTTTTATTTGGTGATTATTTTTTATTGCGTGTGGCATTTTCTTAAATGGGTTGTTATTTTTCAATCTTTTTATTTTGAAACTTGCGTGAAATAATATCTGATACGAGCTGTTTTTGACATTTTCTTTAGTGCAACAATAACAACGACGTATTCAAATAATTTTAATTAATAAACTAGGTAAGTAATAAAAATATTAGCCTGTATCAAAACTATTTTTAAAATGTAGATATCATGGCTACTGAGGTAAACCCATATTGTTATTTGAGTAAACCACAAACTAGTACAGCTAATTTCCTCATACTTGTGCTTATTATGAAATTAGCAACGACCGCAATATCTATATTATTTCACTCTGAATAACTTGCTTTCACAAATATCTATACTAATATTTTAAAGAGGTAGAATTATGTTTGTATTTAGGCGAAATCTTCGAAACTACTGATCCGATTCCGAAAATTCTATCACTAATGGGAAGCTACTTTATCCCTGAGAGTCATAAATTATCTTTTGTTTTAAAACTAGATATTCTGGAAGTCGCATGCAGAAGCTAGTAATGAATAAAGGTTTTTTGGTGTAATATAAACTTCGGAGCAAACAGCAAACCATACATGAAATGAACCGTAAAAAATAAAGCAAGCACACTTTCTTTTTCAAGCCCCAAAAACAAATGCGAACCAAGTGATCACTTTTTCTGCGAAAATTTAAATTCAACTAGGGAATAACTTGTCGACCAACGTAATTAACAGTTTACATAGAGTTAGCTTACTTAATATTAGGGTCTACAATTCTACATACAAAGATGTCGCTGGCAGGTGTAGCTAGGCCGGTTGTAATGACAGCCCGCCGGTTGTCCGCCATTTTTTTTTGCACATTTTTCACATTATGTGCAATTTATCGAGGACTTGCATCGACGCTGAATTGCACGAGCATGATCGGGTTAAGTGATACGGAGTTTGCGTGCCATTTTTTTGTCTATGACATTTAATTTAACGGACTCGAGTGAGAATACGTAAATAATTACTGGGTTATTTTTATTCTTATGTATCGCCTCATTAATTAGGAGTTTATTCGGCTCATTTGCTAACAAATACCTACTTATTGGTTTCGATAGTAATGTTATATTCGTCATTAAATTTTCGCGCCAAATTCAATTTTGCATAGAGTTTTACAAATATATTTTACTTTAGAATTTTTTCATCCACAAAATCGGATAGAAACAAGAAGAAATTTATTGTTATAACTGTCGTTACATCATACATTATTTCATTAAAAATTATCTTATGCCTAAGATCAAATGTCATTGTAATACTCAATCTAAACGAATGAAAAAAATATAAATAATCTCAATGAAAAAGTATGTTTTGTCTGGCTTTACGTCCATATTTTTTTAACGTAAAACGTATAATTTGTTTCAAACTTATGTGCCTTGTTTAAGTAAGTATCGTTAATAAACATTGAAATAAATATCGAAAAAAAAGAAGGTTTCGGTTACCAATACAATCTCTTTTTTTTAAATGGCATTCCAGGTCAACCTATGAGGTTGTCAGCTGCTTATCCTGTGGATACCTCAATAAATTAAGGCCTCCAGCAAGGTCATAAAAATATAAACTAAGCTACTACACGGTAAGGGCACCCTCCGTGGGGGGCCTGTGGTACGGTACGGACCCCCGGCTTTGGGCCTAGTTGGGGGAAGGCAGCAAGGGACAGGCTTGATCGGATCAAAAACAATCTCCTTACAGATTTTTAAGCATGAATACCCATCCTTTTGAGTAGATGCTTGAAAAGCCCGTAGGTAGGTAAATCTTATGGTTTTGCGGACTTTTGCGTCACGGACATGCTGTTATAACAGTATAACAGCCGGTCTATTCTGTAAAATCTCACTGTAATACCTTAGGTGAAGTGAGCTGTCATTTCACTTGATGATACCTGGGTATTGACACTATTGACAGCTCACTTCAAACTCCACCTGAGTTTTCACGGTGAGATTTCTACAGAATAGATTGGCTGTAGCTATAAGGATGATTGTGTTGCGCAATATTATTTCATAGTTTTCGTTTTCACGTCTGTCGGCAGACCTCCATTTCTGCTCTTGTTTTTTTTTTAACTTTAATTACGGCTTTATAACAAAAACTTAATGTTTTATAAACAAACGTGTTTAAACTACCTAAAGGTATTTGTATATTTAAATGTTACATAAATGTATAAATTAAAGAAACTGTGTCAATAGTTTACGCTGTCAGCGTTACATTTAGCATACCTACTGCAAGGTTTAGAATGCGCACATGAACAATACAATATTGTTTTCAAAAGTGCAATGTGACGTGCAGAATAATTACTGGTCAAAATAAAAAAAAATACCCGACCACGGCAAAGCCAAAAGAGGGTTATGATTTTGACAGGCTATGTATGTTCATCTGTTCCCGTATAACTCCTAAACTAGTACATACAAGGTAAGTTTTTATACAGTGCGCAAACTGAAACCATGAATTCAGTATATCATTCTAGACACCCCAGCACAAATTTTTCGAAAAATTTTTTTGCAAAACGAAATCAGCTGTTCCATACATTTTAACCGCGTAGGTATTGCAGTTTTCTATGAAACAGCTGATTTGTTTTTTTTTTTTTTTTTTTCGTAAAACCGACGTAATTTTTCTACGCTAGGGGGGCCTAGAATGATATGCTGAATTCATGGTTACAGTTTGCGCACTGCATAAATACTTATCCTGTATATACGAGATCTTGTATACAAGGCGTCATATAAAGTGCTCACTATTATTTTGAATTAATATATCATGTTTCGTGTCTAATCAAGCATCTTTATAGGCATAATTCTATAACTTTCCCACTGTTGAGGCACAGGCCTCCTCTTTGTGCGATAAAGTGGGCCAGAATCCACCATGCGAGCCCAGTGCGGGTTGGTAGATGTCACACGTCTTCGAATTTTTGGTTCAAAGTCATGTCGATTCCTCACGATGTTTTTCCTTGACCGTTTTGAGAGCAGTGGCGATGAAATAAATCACACAAAGTATAGCGTCTGCCTGGGTTCGAAAAACCAGAACTCGTAAGTCGGGGCAGTTAAGAGCATTCTCCCCACGCGGGCTGGCAACGGTGCATTAATGGCGGTGTTTCCTGATTATTTAATTAAATACAAACAAAAGTAAACATTTTTTTCAGCCATGCACTAGATCGTTGGTATTTTCAAGTTTGTATGCTATATTTTTTACACTTATTTTGGTATTTGGTTATAAAAATCGACATACCGTCAATTATTTTCTATTTGCATTACTAAGTACGATTAAATGTTTTTATGAAAGAGTAAATATTTTAAATAATTATAAATACCAACGATCTAGTGCTTGGCTGAAAAAAAATAGTAATGCTTCACTGTTCGCCAATGTACATCAAAAATTAAACATGGTATCGTTTTGTCTCGTTATTTATACTGTCTGCACGGAAACAGAATACTAAAATAAAAAAGCAATTAAAAAGTTATGAGCCAACAAAGATTCCTTTTTCTCGCTAATTTGACCTAACTTTGGGCGTGTTTAAGTAATAAAAGAAGTGTGAAATCTCCAAAACTAAGTCGGTATCGATAAAACTCAAATATCGAAAAGTACAGTAAACTTTATTGGTAATTGATTTATGCAGTGGTTTTTTCATAAAACCCAATCTTCCGAAGGACTTTTCTTATTTTTTGACGCGACTGTTTTACTATAACTGTTCCTGCAGCTCACTCAATAACGCTGTGCGCGTAGACTAACGTCTAGCTGCTCATCACTGATACTACCTCTGTCGGACACGAAGCCTGGTGAGACAGCGTGCTTTTTAGATAGGCCCATGAGTGAGTTCGAGGCTGCGACTAGATTTCCCTTAACGCTGTGCCACCATTGGTCCAGCTCAGCTACAAAGCTACCCATAATTTCGCATAATGAAGACCTTACTTCAATGTAGATGTTTACGTCAGTCAGACAGCTTACTAATCTTACACGCATGATCAATTGCGCACTGTGAGAAAAGACTACGGTAATTTTTATATTCTACATCTGATATATAGTATCCTGTCTTACAGACTAATTAAAACCTTCCCTACATCTATAGACTGCAGTTATACTTGGTATGATTATATCATGATTTATAAAAACAACTTTTAGCTCGTTAACTGTATAAAGTAAAATCGTATCTTAATTCATGTTTGGCGTGAGTTCTTTGTTCTTTGGCGTGTTTGTTAAATACTTGTAAAGACCAAACTCTATTTCTATAAGCACATAAGATTTACTGATACAAAATCTTCTAAATTCTTCGCCTAAATGTCGTATATTTCTCAATAACATCATCATATTCAGCCTGTATCTAAGCCACTGCTGGTTCGTCTTAAGGAAGATGATAAATTGAACATAAATGAAGTAATCAATTTTCTGTAACAATGTTATGATTTTAAAAGAGTGTCCATGGAGTTTCTTGCCCGTTCTTCTCCATAGGTACGTACTACACTTTGGAATGGGCCTTTGGGCCTTCAAAAGTGCCTGTAATTGGTTTATTGATGAGTTTGATGCACTAAAGTAGCTCGCAAAATTACAAATCCATTATTTTCTCATTCTCGATTAAAGGAACTTAAGGGTTGCATTGATGGTTTTAATGATTATAATTCTGTAAATACATGCGTGTTACGGTCGCGGATCATATTTTGTTTAACACACAGCCTGACACTGACTGATCTTGCAAAAAACGTAAAAAAAATCGAGCTACCCTGGCTGTTCCCCGTAAGGTGAATCTAGTCGACTTTTTTCCATACTAACTTCGGGAGTGTATTACTCCACTGTGCGACAAAGTACATCAAAAATGAAACTTGGTTTGTCTACTTATTAATATTGTCTCTACGGAAACGGAATACTAAATTAAGAATCCATTAAAAACTTAAGAGCCAAGAAAGATTACTTTTCTTGCTAATTTCACCTAACTTTGGGCGTGTTTAAGTAATAAAAGAAGTCTAAAATCTCCAAAACAAAGTCGGTACCGACAAAGCTCAAATACCGAAAAGTTCAACAAACTTTATTGGTAATTGATTTATGCAGGGGCTTTTTCATAAAACCCGATCTTCTGAAGGACTTTTCTTAATTGTCTGTTTTACTATAAACGATTCTGCATCTCCCTCAATAACGTTGCGCGTGCAGACTAGCGTCTAACAGCTCATCACTGTTACTACCTCTGTCGGACACGATGCCTGGTGAGACAGCGTGCTTTTTAGCCAGGCCCACCAGTAAGTTCGAGGCCGCGACTAGATTGCCCTTAAGCATGCTCCATCTCGAATTCTCGATCATATGCTAGACTATATAGTCTGTTCCAAAAGTATCCGCTGCAAATGTAAACAAATCGATCACAAAATATAACTGTGAACGACAATCCACTTACAAATTGATGATTCCTTTGACTTGATTATTTGAATACCTTAACCCGAAATTATAATTTTAAATCAACTAATAGATGTTTTTCATATGACAATTGAGGTTAACTTTAAAATAACCTCAATCTTCGTCGATAATTTTTCAATTACAATTGAAAGAATTAAATTATATTATCGAAACAATCATTTGTTAAAAAAGGTCGTGACATTATAAACTTGACAAGTTACATACAGGTGAGAATGGTTTACTATTTGCCTTTATTAGGTGGTGTATGACCATGCCTAGCTGTGGGACATTATGGGTGACTATAAAAAACAACTGCGTGAGAATTAAACATAAATGGTGTTTGTTTACACTTTGGGAATAGACCACAGTGGCCTTCATAGTGGCAACCAGATTTTGTCATTATCTACTTCACTACTTGCCAATGTCGTCAACCCATCTTGCATCTTGATTCACTATTGTCTTTTTTCATTAGTAACAGAAGTAACTGAAGAGACAGCTGTGATAGTGGGAAACTGTGACAGTGGGAAGTTTCTTGCACCACTTCTTCCCACTAGGAAGTGGCGGAGAGCAGGTGTTTTAGAAGTCAATTTTATGTCAATTTAACATTCATCCAATGCTTATTCTAAGTTTGAATTTGAAAGACTTTTGTTTTTTTATGACTTTTATCAATCCCTGGGTGCCATCTTGCTGTAGCGTGTCCTTCATTTCTTCTACCGTTTTTCGGCCTCCATTCTGCGCATGACCTTGTGTGCAGAAAATGTATGCTGTTCAGTAGCCTCTTGTTTATTTTGAAAACAAAGAAAATCACCGTTATAGGTCGTTTCGCACGGTTTTGGGTCATTCGCATGAATTTAATTTAATTAATAGTTTATTATTAGCATTTTCGCGTGGTCTTATACAATGGTATACCTAAACATATGACATTCGAGGTTAATTAATTTAACTAAATTGTTTTTATTATATTTGCTCTACATTGGGTTTGATGAAAATATTCTGCGTGCAGTTTTAATTTAAAATGATGTAAATTATTTCTATAATCTTTCACAGATCTTCATTTTTCTGTAATCAAATCAGTCTTTAATCTCTAGGGGATCATTCTCATCAATATTCAGCCGAAAGTGATCCATTGTTAGGAAAATGTGGAGGCCTAGCTTGTGGTGATGCTCAGGGGAGCCTAAGCATAGCCACAAGAATCGGTCCTTAAAGTATGCCTTCCTTGCCGGTAAACCCATTTCTAGCTATATTTGTTTCTGGATGATTATCAGATAACTTTTGTATACAGGGTGGCAAGGTGGTTTCCTATGCATTGTTGTTTTTGTGAGTTATAAAAAAAAATGCTCATGTATGTATTTTGACCGCGTAGATATTTTCACTTTTCTATGAAACAGCAAATCTAGAATCATGTGCTAAATTCATGGTTTCAGTTTGTGCGTCTATGTCTCTGATGCGCAAGCGCAGCCGCGGGCTGAACACTAGCGCGACCACACATTTCCAGATTTACCCCGCTTTAATCCGAAATCATGAAAAAATTAACTCAGAGGCTGAATGGCCGATAACCAGTAGGTAAAGAGATAAAAGTAAATAAAACTTTATGATGTCGTTTCAAAAGCGTTATCTTGCTTATATTTAATTGTCTGTGTTCTTGAACTTGATCGTAAAAACAATGTGGATAGTTTCAATGACACGCGAGACGAATTAGTCTAATAATAGTTTTATCTTCAACTATTTCTATGTCAAAATTGAGAAAAGTATGCTTAGATGGTTTGGTATGTTGAGAGTCTTGAGAGGATGGATAACTTTTTTAATGGCTTTTTATTTTAGTATTCTGTTTCCATACGGACAATATTAATAATGAGACAAAACCATACCATGTTTAATTTATGATGTACCTACATTGTCGAACAGTGAAGTAAAACACTCCCGAAGTTTGTATGGAAAAAATGTCAACAAGATTCACCTTAAGCGTGCTTTATCTTGATTCTGTAATGCGGACGAGAGATTCTGGGTACAATTTACTTTGGAAAAGTGTATTTTTATTTTGGAAAAGAGAGCAATACGAGATACGTTGGGCATCAGACGATGCGTGATTCTGTACTGACTGGTACGAAATAAACATGCGCTCGCAATGCTAGCATCAACCGGCTCGGCTCGGCGCTGCATTGACTATCTGTAACGCGTTACAAAAACTTGATACATTACAAGCAAACGTTACAATTGCAAGTCAGTCTCCGCTTTCATGGTCGCAGTCTGACCGCGACTTTGACGCACTGTTCACCGATTTCTCGCCCTAAATCATAGCTTCTCACACAATGGGATGTAAGCGCGTGTAGCGTAAATACTATATTAACTTTTTCTTTAAAGAGTACCATCGGATAGCAGGTGCATCGATCCTTAAAAATACTTACTCAATGTTTTTATTAGGGATGCCTCGATACGCCTTTGTTCCGATACGATACCGATACCGATGCTCTTATAAAAATATCGGCGATACCGATGCCGATATGCTTATTGATTTAAAAAATGAAAGCAAAATAAATAAAACACAAGTCAGGTTATTTTTGTAATTAATGTAAAAAGAACAAATAACAGGATAAACTAAATAAAACCGTTTATAACTATAGACAGGTTTTTTTTTTTTTTTTGGCTGGGAAATCATCAAATAACTTCTCCCGCTCTGGGCGGAGCGGGAGGGCGTGTCAGACTTTTACTGACTAAAACCCACCCGTGTTCCCTCAGTTGCCTGTGTGCCAGGGGCGGCGGTATCTCTTTCGAAGATCCTGCCGGAGCTCTGTCCACCGTGCCGCGATTTCACGCGGCAGCGGAGTTACGCCCCGGCCGCGGCGTTTGGCCTCCTGGCGCCACTCCCAAGTGTGCGCGAGGACCTTTGCCTCCAGATCCCATGGCGGCAATCCGGCAAGGAGGCCCGCCGCCTCACCGGAGATCGTGCGGTATCCCCGGATCATCTGGATGGCCATGACCCTATGGGCCGCCTTCAACCGGCGTGCTGGTTGGCGCCTCAATGTAGGCGCCCACACCGGCGCCCCGTATAGGGCCATGGCCCGCACGAACCCCGCGTAGAGCCTCCGGCAGGAGGCGTTTGGCCCCCCCTAGATTGGGCAGGAGCCGCTTCAAGGCAGCCCCGGCCCGCTCCAGTCTGGGAGCCAAGCGTCAGAAATGTTCCGCGAAGTTCCACCTGCTGTCGAGGACGAGTCCTAGGTACTTCATCGTCGACTCGACGCCGATGTGAACCCCTCCCACCGTTATCTGGGAACCCGTCAGTGGCGCATTCCGAGGACCATGAAACCACATGGCCTCGGACTTGTGCAAGGCCACCTCGAGTCCCAGTTGCCGGATCCTATCCACGATTGTCGCAACCCCGTCTGCCGCTAAGTCGGCCGCCGCCTGGTACGACCTCCCCTGCGCCAGGACCAGCGTGTCGTCAGCGTAGCACTATAGACAGGTTGAGATTAGTTAATAGTATATTTAGCATATTTAGTTCGTGTCTCGTTTGCAGCGAAATAGACGAGACCATACCCGCGTTTACGTTACATTTTTAAAGCGCGAAATTTGAAAAGTATTGTTAAATCGGCCATCAAAATATCGCCGATGCCGATATATTGGCAAACTTCGAGTATCGCCGATATATCGGCATCGGTATCGGTATCGGTGCATCCCTAGTTTTTATAACTGTTTGCACGCTTTTATATGGTAAAGCGGTTCGATATAAAAAGTTTGCGTTTAAAACGTAACGATGCAGAAACCGTAAAAGGTTACAAGTCTAGACTAACAATAGTAGCTAGTATAAGGACATGGTTAGAAGTTGTTGGATGAAATCTATACGTGTATTAATATTATAAAGAGGTAAAATTCGTGAGTAAGTATGTATCTTCGGAACTTCTGATCCGATTTCGAAAATGCTTTCAATAATGGGAAGTTACAGTTTTGCCGAGTATAGGATAATATCATTTTTTTAGGGCGAAAAACATCCACTGTTGGACATAGGTCTGCCCTAAGCACCGCCATTGCGATCGGTCCCGTGTTTCTCGGAGCCAGCTGAAAACTGCGGCCTTCACTAGGTAATCGATCCATCTTGTGTGAGGATATATTTCATGCTACCTACTACCTACTAATAGGAAATATCACGCGGCCGAAGTCGCACTCAGAAGATATTTAAAAACAATTGATGCCCCCCGGTCGGGTCAAGTGTTATTAGGTTTTTCCATCAAGAATTCTCAGTAGGTAGCAGCCCGGAACTCTGAATCATTCCCTATAACACGGAACTTATACATAGCTGGTGAAATATGGGTATAGTTGAGGTACACCTCTGCCTATCCCAGCAGGCTTAGCCGACCGATTGTCCGATTACCGATTTGTCGACGGAAGAAAAGACATGACTATTAACTAAATGATGTACAATAGGAGAAGATAGCTGTGTTTTTCTAATAATTATCACAGTTATGAGTTCTAAACGAAGCATGATTTTGTAGATGATCGTCTAAACTTTGCGGCCGACGTATAGAAAGTTTGTTGTCAGTGTGATTTTGACAGTTTGGGAAGAAATATTATTCTGAAATAGTAAACATTTTGATGGACCTAGACAAAGATCGTTAGAAACGAAAGACTAAATGACAGATTGTGGAAGGATATCTACGGTGTGATGTCAAAAATGGCGTAACGAAATGTCACTTCGTATTGAAAAAGCACTGACTTCGCAGAAATAGAAATCGTCATGCTAAGCCTGCTGGCCAGAGTACAGGCGTGATGATGTTATATTATTTAAATATACCGGCTGACATTTTTTAGCGTCTGGACAACAATATGACGTTTTGTGTAAGTAGAATAGAACTCATATACCCTAATATTTACCTGGTACCATTTATTTAATAAAAGTTCCGAATATCCTTAAAATACATGAAAAATAATACATCCTACGGCACTCGCGTAAAACTAATATTATCCAAAATAGGTAATAGTAAACGGCGTCAGCTGCGATTGCACATGAATGAAGCATGATGGAAGTGTGAGCGAGACGCTAGCATTAACTTCGCTCTCCTGCGCACAGGACGATACCGCCTGATCCCTACACACTCTCGCACACATTTGCGCGTGTACCTACATACGTCACCGTGCTGTATGTAGTTGTAGTAGGCTTATAATTTGATACACTGAGTGACGCGTGTCTTGAAACCGTAAACCAAATAAATTACGTCTCGTAAGATCGGTAAAGCTTTGATATAAATGTAAACAAACCGCTGATGTTAAATACTTATAACAATCACTCACATTCATATGTATTTCGAAGGTTTTAACGTGATGTGTAATAAAAAAGGATTCCAACAAGGTTGTTTAATCCAAATCGGATACTACAACTTACTAGGCGTATTTAAAGATCGTAATCAACTTATTTACAAATAATTATACTGATTAATTTTTACAAAATTACAGAAAATGAGTTATTATTTACAAGAAAAAGTACCTTTTCAACGATATTGCAATATTTGTTCTAAATGTCCACCGTTTCTTTCTAAACACAAACTCCCACGTTTTTGCAAATTGGTTGTTAGACTCCTAAGCGTGTCTCTGTCACTTTTCAGATTATTAAAAACGTCTATTATTCGCTGTTTTAACTCATTTACACTACGAGCTTCTTCGGTGTACACTAAGCGTTTTAGTTCAACCCACAAATAAAAGTCTAATGGCGTTAGGTCTGGTGATCTCGCCGGCCAGTTCACAGGTCCACCGGGACCTATCCACTTATCACGGAATTCACTATCTAAATACGCGAGCACAGATCGCTCGTAGTGAGCTGGACACCCGTCGTGCTGAAAGTACATGTCCGGCAGATAGTCCAGAGGAACGTCTTCCAACATAGTGTCGATAACGGACTGTATAATTTCACGATACATTATCCCTGTCAATCGACCTTCGATACAAACTGGACCCATTATGCCAACGTGTATTATCCCGGCCCAAACATTGACACTGAATAGAACTTGATGAGCGTGTTCGTTTATTTTAAGTGAGTTTTGAAACTCCACCATTGCTCGTTGTGTAGGTACGTTGTAGATACCAGTGCGGGTAAATATGGACTCGTCGCTCCATAGAATGTTCGCCTGCGGGTGGAGTTGGAGTATGCGTACGTCATTATGAAAACAATCACTGGCCGGCCGAAGCACACACGGTTCAAACGTAAAAAAACAGCGATCGACGTCACGCTATGGCTAATCGCAGGTGACTAGAGAGAGAGAGAGCACGAGACGCGGTACTCGGTTTGAAGGACGCGCGGGCGGGAGGGGATGCGCATGCGGTGACACGTGAGCGGTACGCCTAAGGAAAGATATTTTGCGATAGTAGTTACCTATCCCCGGCCGGCTTCAATCAAAGGATTGAATGTCGCTACGAATTCATTGATAATTTCTGCGCGTAGAGTAGGGTGCCTATAAGTTGGGTTTTGATATTATTTGCCGATATTTTTACTCTTTTCTATTTTTATTATTTTTTAATTTTTAGTATGAAAAGTTTACTACAAATAAGTAATAGTATTTATTGATAGGTTCATTTCATGTTAGGATAAAAAAAAAAAGAAGTGAAATATCTATGCCATAGGCTTCTACTCCGTTCACCTATTATGCCCTATTTTTTTCCAGACGGTAAAAAAAATCATACGGTATATTTTTACAATCTAGTCCCTCACTCCCTCCCACTGTCTCTTTACTGCATTGAACCGTAACTAAACAAATGTTATCGTTATCATAAACACGTTCCCGCGGACGTAATAAAATCGCGGCGGGATTATTTGCGCACTGCTGCGCCAAGGGTTAAAATCGAACACTGTTTTATCGACGCGTAGAGACTCATTCGCGCTGCACTCCGTCTTTTCAATTCCCAATGCTCGGTTCGACACCGCGAGTCGAAATTCCACCTCGCGAAAAAATCCCGCCCCGATCTTATTATGTCCGTCTGAACGTCGACTAACTAAACAATTGTGACCGTTATCATAACGGGTACGTGCGTGCGTTATCTGTCAATTTTATAAACATTTCAGTATGAAGGTCAAACTCTTATTTTCTGGCGGCTCCAGCGAAATGTTGAGTAGCTACGTAAAAGAGGCTTAATCATTTATCACTTTGACCTTGTAATGTCACCTTGGGTGTGACTTGTGGACAATTGATTTTGTGGGGTCAAAAGAATTTCTGTAAACAATAAAATTATAATATTAAACGTATTGTTTTTTGGTAGTGGAGGGCTTGTAGCTATATACGTAACAACAGGCGGACGAGTTGATCGAAGGTTTTATTTTTGAGTGGGAAATCATCAAATAACTTCTCCCGCTTTGGGTGGAGCGGGAGGGCGTGTCAGACTTTTACTGACTAAAACCCACCCGTGTTACCTCAGTTGCCTATGTGCCAGGGGCCGCGGTATCTCTTTCGAACAACCCGCACCCCTGGCAGGCATCGGCCCTTCTGGGCCCCATCAGTTGGTGCTGACATCTCTTTGAGGCGCGCGTGGACCACAACGCGCCGTCGACCCAGGCTTGGTCCTTACCGGACAGCGAGCTACCCATTTCTCGCCGTCCGCAAGCCTGCGCCTACGGTGGCCGGGAATCAGCTTGGGATTCCCGACACCCAGGGCGTCTCCTGCGAAGGCTACGGCCGTGAGGGCGCATGTACTGCCTCTCCCTCACATGCACCCCCCCTTTTTGCGAGCAACACTGCTTCGCTGAAGGAAGCGACTGCTAGCCATGCACTCTCGCTCCGTACCATGGCCTGGACCAGAACCGGACGCGAGAGATCGCCGCCGCCGATCGCCTCCATGAGGACACGGCGGTGCTCCGCCCAAGCCGGGCAGACCTCCACTGTGTCCTCACGGCGATCTTCGCAATGGAAACACACCTTACGACGTGGAAAGTGCGACAATCGCACTTTCCACGTCGCCATGAGACCCCGCCGGAGCTCTGTCCGCCGTACCGCGATTTCCCGCGGCAACGGAGTTACGCCCCGGCGTTTGGCCTCCCCGCGCCACTCCCAAGTGTGCGCGAGGACCTTTGCCTCCAGATCTCGAAGGTCAAGTTACGCGAGCCGCAGTCGGTTCGTGGATGGATGACCATTCATTACCCGTTGGTCCCGGCTGTCATTTGTAATTCTTTGACAGTCGTTACGGGTAGAAATTAGCCCAATAGTCTGACAGCCAGCCTTACGGAGTATCGTGTTAAGGGGGGTCATTCAAGTATTACGTAAGCAGATTTTTTGCAGTTATTAACCCTCCCCTCCCCTTCGTCAGCAAAAGTAAGCAAAGCTCTTATCCCACCCCCTCCCATGCTCATGTAAACATTGGTAGGTACATGCATTTTTCAACGTGTTCTGGTTTATTTATTGTTTCAGCAGTTAAAAGTCTAGAAATAAGGAATAGGCTTGGGAATAGAGGACTTTAACGCATATAATATTTGTAAGCATATTTTATTGAGATGGTATTCAGTTTTTATATTCTTTATATATTAACGAACAAAACAAACTTCTTTTAAAATTTTGGTATATTAATTCAAATTAACAGTCTTCAGTCCATGACACACGAATCCATGACTCTAAGTCGTCGATGACATTGGGTGTTTGCTGCTCAATGTTGTGTGTCTGCTCACTTTCGTGTGATTTTGGAATATCGACATCGTTTTCTTCGAGACATTCATAGACAAGTAGGGTTGCCATATGTGTTCCAACCAAAATCGACTAAATTTTGTGGAAAACCCAAAAAAGTAAAAAAATTAATACTACAGACGTAATCACTATCCAGACTCCCCATCCCGTAGGTCATAAAAAATAAGCAAAGCAGAGAACCCCCGCCTTCCTGTAGTGCTTACGTAATACTCGAATGGCCCCTAACCAGTAACTGGGTTGTTGGGGTCAGATAGGCTCCATGTAAAATACTGGTTTTCAGCTGCATCGTGTTGTCTTGGAGTCAGCTTTCAGTCTAACCGGATTCAGCTGAATAGGTCCCAACTACGTTTTAGAATGGGCAACTTGCTTCTTCTTTCTAACTTACCGACCCCTTGACAATTAAAAAGTGCCCGTGATTGGTTTATTTGAAATAAATGCTTTGAGTTTGAGTTTGAAATACCAGTAATTTACATTTGACCCTTTGCCCAAAAGTAACAAGCTCCTGAGATATGTACTAACGACTAAAGGCTCCTGCATATAGGCGCTTAGAGACAGCGCGAAACGACTCTTGTGGAACAATTTTCATGAAGTTTTCATATGAATTGTTCTGCGAGTGTCGCGTCGCGCCTGTTTGCGGGAGACTTAATAATAATGATTGTTAGTTTTTCATCGCATCGGACGATATGGTGCTGAATAAAACAACAGTCTCCTCGAATTCTGTATTTGTGGAACACCTGTTTGCCAGATATCGATCTAGTTTTCGACCTCGAACACACGAACAATCACATTATAAAAATAACGCAATTAGTACGGTATAGGTACATGCTAACGGTAGGTAGGTGTTTCGGATAAGGCGGGAGGAAGGCGAAACGCCCGGGTGTTTCCACTGTGATGATCGCCTTGAGGACACGGTGGAGCATACGGTGGAGATCTGCCCGGCTTGGACGGAGCACAGCCGTGTCCTCGCGGAGGCGATAGGCGGCGGCAATCTCACGTGTCCGGCCCAGTCCAGGCCATGGTACGGAGCGAGAGTGCATGGGTAGCCGTCACCTCCTTCTGCGAAGCAGTAATGCTCGCGAGTAGGGAGGCGGCGCACGTGAGGGAGAGCCAGTATATGCGCCCACACGGCCTTAGTCGCCGCAAGAGACGCCCTGGGCGTCGGGAATCCCAGGCTGATTCCCGACCACCGTAGGCGCGGGCTTGCGGACGGCGAGTAATGGGTAGCTCGCTGTCCGGTAAGGACCAAGCCCGGGTCGACGGCGCGTTGTGTTCCACGCACGCCTCAAAGAGATGTCAGCACCAACTGATGGGGCCCGCAAGGGGCAATGCCTGTCATGGGTGCGGGTTGTTTGAAAGAGATACCGCGGCCCGTGGCACATAGGCAACTGACGGAACACGAGTGGGTTTTAATCAGTAAAAGTCTGACATGCCCTCCTGCTCCACCCAGAGCGGGAGAAGTTATTTGATGATTTCCCACCCAAAAAAAAAAACGGTAGGTAAGGAAACGCATAATGCCGAGATACAATTTTGGTGTCTCTATCTATATGTTATGGATGATCCACAAACCGACCGTGGCAATGGCAAGCGTAGCTTACGATCGTCCCGTACTTCTGTTATTATGGCCACAAGCTTTTTGCACTAATTGCCGGTCAAATGCCGTTGAAATCGGTGCTTTTAGTGGAATACCTTATTTCTGGCAGCATACAATTAAGAACGAGAGCTGGTCCTTATTAAGTGTTAGTCATGATATAAATTATCTAGATAGTTGAAAGTCTGTCACAAAGACACAGTACCACGTTTAAGACACACGTGATACAAAGATGATTTTTAACCGCTTCCGAGTTGCTCAATTCGAAAGATAAAAACGTGTAAAGATAAAATTGGTTCAGAAATCGAGAACAAAGTCGAGAAGTACGACACAAAGCGACATGCAAACTATTTCTATAGTTTTCGCCTTTCAAACCTGCTCAGTTAGGTTTTCAGGAGACCCCTTAACAGTCTCCCTAGGGATATAGCAAGCGTTGCACAGAGGTAGTTTCTGATCGGGCTATAGAGAGGTAACGGTGCCCCCTTCCATGTGCAGATGGTGACCACCGGGGTGGTAATGAGCTGCTTAGCCAGAAATCCTTTGTGTATTTGTTGAAACTTATCACACTTGTTCAAGGATTGATGCTTTGAACTAGTGCAAGGTGCCATTCAAGATCATTTTCTATAAAACCCTTAAATGCAAATGACTTGATTTTCAATTAACAACGGGCTGGATGCAAAATCATATGCGTGCACAATCTCGGGACCTTAAATAACCGTAAACGTGTCCAGCCTAAATCGAACGTTTGAAAATAATCTAAAGTATACACACGCCATGCCAATATTTGGTCTAAAATGTAGTCCTTATTTCAATTACTTAAATCTGCAAATCTGGCTAGCCTTTTTCTAACAATGTTGGGTTCGACCGGATGCAGCTGAATACAAGATTTTTTGTGCAGACTTATTGGCCTTTTGACAACCCTTCTGTCATCTTTCTGAGGTACGGAGGAATCTCGAATTCTCGATATGTAATGGATGGTCGCCCATCCACGAACGGACCTCTGCAAGTGTGGCTCAACCTTCGATCGACCCGCGTGGCTGTTATTAGTTAACCATGAGATTCGTGGCGGCATCTATAACGCCACACGCGAACTATGCATCATAAACCAAACGTCACACAAATCCAGCATTTAGCAATCAGAGTTTACCGCGCGACTGATATATATGTCATCGTAAAATGGTTAAATACCGTTAGATTATAATCTATCTCGCGAGATTATAAACTGTCGAAAGATTGTGAACCGTAACATACTGCTTAAAATTTAACGCATTATTTTTCGGTAGATATCTATCGAGATAGAGAGCTATCGAAGTGAAACCTTCAAATTGTGAACTAGTATCAAGATGGATAATACCTTGCGCTATTACTAAATAGTCAAGTAACTGCCACTAACTTGGAAGTAGCTCTCGCCGGCCGCTACCGTGGCACCGCTCGTTTCGCTCGCTCGGCTCGCGCGCTGTTGGTCGCAATTCTAACCTAACCTAACCTATTCGGTCGCCCCCTAAAATCCTACCTTACGTCCAAGCTGAACACCTGGCTACGTGGGGGGCGGACACGCGTACTGTACAACTGTACAAAAACTTATGCGGCTAACAAGGAAAGGTAACCCCTTTATGGAGTTTTGCGAAAAACCTCAACAAAAAGACAGTGTCCGTATCCAATCGCAGATACTGTTTAAAAATAAAACACAAACATATACCTAATCTACAACAAAACAAAACCCAAAAAGTGAAACAAAAAACAAGTCAAAAAAAAAACCTATTCGGTCGGTAAGCAGTATGGTGCAGTTCACAAATTATCGACATTTTAAAATCTCGCGAGATAGATTATAAACTAACGGTGTTGACAATCATACGGTGACATATACAGCATCCCGAAATCAACCGTCCTGTAGTATACGGGCACGCCGCGATTGCGGCGGTAAGTCCCCTCTTTGAGGAGTGGCTTGAGAGGCGGCATGGCGTCCTCACCTTCCGCCTGACACAGGTCCTCACCGGACATGGCTGTTTCGGGAGGTTCCTGTTTCGGATAGGGCGGGAGGAAACGCCCGGGTGTTTCCATTGCGATGATCGCCCAGAGGACACGGTGGAGCATACGGTGGAGGTCTGCCCGGTAATCTTAATTTATTAAGATTATCACAGGCAACCCCGGTTAAGCAGACGACAACCTCACAGGTTGAACTGCGAGATGTCATTCCCAAAAAAAAAACAACCGTCGGGCAGTTGCCCACCAGACACAACACCCATCTGGTCAGAGGATCTACCCTTTTCCATAAAGTATGAGTGGACTTAACACTCTGTTCCTCATCCCTATATAGTTCCTTATTTCATTCACTTACAGCGCATATATTAGTGCAGTATCACTTTTTGACCAGACAGTTCCAAGACGATAATTTTAGGTTATCACAATTATAGCAATAAATTATCCAATAACGCCAGTGATTTCATTCCACCGTGACTTTGTGCTCCGGACCTGCCGATATCTGTGCGACCAATATAGGACACATCTCGGTATTATCGGATAGATAGCCTTTTATATTTCAGTCATTGCGACACCTGTCTGGGTGCTGTGTCAGCTGTGTGTGTGTATTTGAAATGTTTCTTATACACCGTGAAATTTAAATGGTTGTTTTCCCGCGGCAGATCAACTTGCCATAAGAAGTACTTTCGATGCATGGAGTAGAAGTAAAAAAAAAAGTTTTTTTTTAAATAATTTAAAAAATATTCATCAACTCGATAAAACACTACTTAATAGTAACACTAGAGGTAACTGGTAGATACTACTCGAATCGCACGCACCGCCAACAAAGGGAACATCGATGCATAAATGTTCAAAGCAAAATAAACTCTCGCACGTGGTGATTTTTCACAATGGTTAATCTGCCATTTTTTGTTTCTTATATTTTATTTGTTTATAAAACCATTTCGCTGCGGGAAAACAACCATAAACATTTCAGGGTGTATACTTCATCATCCACTGTCCGGTTGCTCCCACTGCTAGTCGTAGGCCCTCTTGTGCGAATCCCCACGCGCCTGTGCTAGGTTTATCCAAGTTTTGCTTACGATGGCAACAATGTCGTTCGTTCTTATACAGGGTCTAATAAAATTACCTAGCAATAGTTTACTTACGTGTTGGATATCGATTTGGTTGATTATACTTATTCTTATTGCGTGATTTGAGCGCTTTTAGGACCTTCTATTTATTTACCAGTACGTCTTAGATAGTCTTTATACCGAAAACTTAAATAGTTACGAAAATTGAACGGCACAGCCCCATATTTTTTATTCAATTATTTGCGGAAGTCCATCTAAAGTCGATAGGTTTATAATATATAAATAAATCCATCCGTATTATAATGTATGTATAAATTCGTAAGCAACTACATGTCTGTCTGTATGTTAAGATTTCACGCCTAAACCACTGAACGGATTTCGATAAAATGTGGCAAGGATATACATAGGCACCTGGGGAAGACACAGCTACTTTGTCTCAAAAATAATCCTAAAAGGGGTGATATAGGGGATGAAAGTTTGTAAGGAAAACTCAGCATTTCTTTAGTTAAGAGATAAGAAGATTCAAATTTATGTTTTTGGTAAAAAATAAAGAAGTATCAACGTGTTTTCGAGTTCAAGTGAAATCACCCTCCATGGAGGTACCTAAAATACGTGGCATAATTTCTGAAATTCACAAAAGATAGTAATCGCGATGTGTATAGGGAACGTGCACGAACTATAGATGGCAGCACAAATCGACACGAGCGCCACGGTGTGGTCAAAAAAGAAACTTTTATGATCTGTCATCGTGTTGCCGTCAATGTTTATGTTAATGTTTACATTATATCTAAATCGTTTTTAATGATTATAATGATAAATTTTAGGTTCCGGGCGATTAATAATGATTGTCAGCGTGGTCAGAATATGTCAAAAGGACAAAAACTCGTCGTGTCGGAGCATGTCTGGATGTAGAAGAAACAGTGAGGAATCATGAAAATGCAGTAATAACTGGCAAAATCGTAGCTCAATACGACGACTTCTAACGGTTATGATGTCAAAATAACTGTAAAGTATTTTCTGAACTAATTTTTCACGTAAATATTTTGTCTACATATATTATTATTTATATTCATGCCGCCTTCTTATCAGCTTGATTGCAATATAAATATTAGATGAGCAAATTGCAACTGTAAGGCAGGCCTTTCTGAAAAATGTAAGCACATCTGTGCTTTAATTTACTTTAAAAATTCTCCAGATAGTGCTTTATCGAAAACTAACAAAAATTATTTGAGGTTATGTTTACATACAGATTTGTTTGTATTAAATAGTAGTAATACATACAAATCTCAGGTATTTTTACAAATAACATTATTGAGTAATTTATATATGTTTTGAAACTCATACTTACAAATTATTTTTACTGCATTTTTCGACTTTTGTCGTTTATCACGTAACCAACAAAAGTGAGTAATATTTGTGGGAAAGTAATAGAATTTCACACCATTTGATTTATTTTTCTTTGAAGTGTTCGAGCATCCAGAAACACAACAATACATTTTTACTTAGTAATTATGTTTTTTTTTTCACTTCTTAAAAGAGATTATTGTATTACGCGAAGTGTCAATTTATATTAATGATTGCGTAAAACTTCGGATTTGCGCCACTAGATGGCAGACCCTTCGTCGTGCACGTTCCCTATTTAAGTAAGCTTTGTAAGTAAATATTTTTCTTTATATGCAAAACTACAAAATAATATTACCGATAGGTCAGATTATTACATAACAGCGTTATCACTTAACACTATATACATAATTATTAGCTTAGTTATTTATTGGTTTATCTGTATCAGTGAATATTATGCAATACTTAGTGCATCTTGTATGAACTTGTTTTCTCCGAACTTCTGACCCAAGTACGAGGCCAAGGTTTTATGAACTCCGATTAAAACGTCTGTCCATGCAGTTGCTTATCCGTTGTCCTCCATATGCACCTACTAGGCTATTACTAGGCAACTAGCTTTAGTTTTTGACTGACCCCTTGCAAATTCAGAAGTGCCTGTACTTAATTGGTTTATCCTACTTATATCAATGTGAAAGTTTATATGTTTGGATATTTAGAAGTTTGTAGCGCCATCTACAATGCCACATGAGAACTACGCATCAAAGACTTGACGTCACACGAATCCTACATCGCGCAATCAGAGTTTAGCGCGCGACCCGTATATATACAACATTCCGACATCAACCGTCGGGCAGTTGCCCACCCGGCACAACACCCGTCTGGTCGTAGGATCCTCCCTTTTCCATAGAGTATGAGTGAACTTTAGACCCTGTTCCTCATACCTCTATATGTTTGTAACTCAATCACGCAACAACAGCCGAACGGATTAAGGATCAAATTTGGAACACAAATAGTTTATAACTTGGATTAACATATAGGATAGTCTTCATCTCGGTAGTACGTTCCCGAGGGATAAATTCCAACCTCCACGCGGGCGAAAAGCTAGTTTGAAATAAAGACTTTGAGTTTGAGTTTTGAGAGAGTTCTCGTTTCTATCAAATTCGGTGCTAGCCGTGAGTTTTAAAAAACTTCGCTGTTGGCCAAATAAAAAGTATTTGGTGAGGAACATTCGAGCTGTTTCACCTCGCAAAGAATAATCTATACTTCTACGATAAATATTATAAAGAAGTATAACGACTATTTCATGAAATAGTCATTCAGGCTACCCTTGCTTGCCCCCAGGCCATACGAAATCCCGATATGCCAAATATCGAATGCTTTTTTATAAAAACCTGTTACTCGTGCACCAGAAATTGCATCTTGTTCATATCATTCTACTACTTCGTCAAACTAATCAAAGCATGCACGTTTGATAGCTCCTAACTTTGGTGCGTCAGAGTCTACACTATATAGACACCATTATAAGTACCTAATTGTCCTACTGATTTATATAAATTCAATGGAAGAATAACAATTCGTTGTGTAAAGCGTGTTTTGTTTAAATGCGATCACAAAATGGAATTTGTTACGTATTCTGTTCTTAAAATGTTGTCTGATCTTGTTGAATACGTTTTGTAAGCCAGACGGTGGTTAGTCCATAGTTTATTAGTTTTTAATTGATTACATAACATATTTACATACATCAGCCTAAAATGTTCCCACTGCTGGGACACAGGCCCCCTCTCGGTGAGAGGCAATGGGCCGTAATCCACCACGCGAGCCCAGTGCGGGTTGGTAGATGTCACATGTCTTCGAATTTTAGGTTCTAGCACAAGCAGGTTCCTCACGATGTTTTCCTTCACCGTTTTGAGAGCAGAGAGAGAGCCGTTTTAATTGATTGTCCCTAATAATATTATAAATGCGAAAGTAACTCTGCCTCTCTGTTATGCTTTCACGCCTAAACCGCTGAACCGATTGTCATGAAATTTGGCAGACATAACATAATCCGGGTGGCTGGGATATGGAGAAGAACATAGGGTACTTTTTTACGCGATAAGAGACATCCGCGTGGCCGTAGCCGGGGGCAAAAGTTAGTAAATTATAAATGCAATCTACGGTGGAGGTCAGGCCGGCTTGGGCGGAGCACCGCCGTGTCCTTGTGGAGGCGATCGGCGGCAGCGAACCCTCGCGTCCGGCCCGTCCAGGCTATGGTACGGAGCGAGAGTGCATGGGTAGCCGTCACCTCCTTCTACGAAGCAGTAATGCTCGCGGAGAGGGAGACGGCGCAAGTGAGGAAGAGGCAGTATATGCGCTCTCACGGCCCTAGTCGCCGCAGGAGACGCCCTGGGCTTCAGGAATGCCAGGCTGATTACCGGCCAACGTAGGCGCGGGCTTGCGGACGGCGAGTAATGGGTAGCTCGCTGTCCGATAAGAACCAAGCCCGGGTCGACGGCGCGTTGTGTTCCACGCGGCGCGCCTCAAAGAGATGTCAGCATCAGTTGACGGGGCCGCAAGAGCCGATGCCTGCCAGGGGTGCGGGTTGTTCAAAAGAGATACCGGGGCCCCTGGCACACAGGCAACTGAAGAAACACGAGTGGGTTTTAGTCAGTAAAAAGCTGACACGGCCTCCTGCTCCAGCCAGAGTGGGAGAAGTTATTTGATGATTTCCCACCCAAAAAAAAAAAAACCATCATACTGCGTCGGTCGTTTTGCTCTGTCCTAACCAAAGCTATCGATCGATCGCCTTCGGTGCTCGGATGCGCTTTGCTGGATTCGCAATGTTCAGCTGAACACCGAGAGTTTAAAATCCCCAGTGCACGTGCATCTGCGTCTCATTGACGCATGGCACACGCTGCGTGCACGCATTCCACGCATGAGGCGCCAAAATAACATACCGTAAAAAAATCTTTGTTTGTCACCGGAATTTTTGGCAAGAGCAAAATGCAATAAATTCTTTTTGCTGCGTATACGGTATATGACCTCATAATGTTACAACGAGGAATGTCGCACCGAAATTAATTTAAACCAAAATAAGTTTATTCGGATAAAACTGATGTAAACAAACATGAATTTCTTTTTAAGCGATGCGACAACTGTCTTATAAAGTAAGTCACTTATTTTCAGAAGTAATCGTTCAAGATACCAAAAGCATTGATTCATTTAATTTAATGCATTTAATATTTTTTAATAAAATTATAGTATACCACACGCAGTATGCCACATTCAAACCAGCAGGGTAATTGTGTAACACACTGTCAGTAGCAATGGCTTTCATTTTGACAGTTGAACAACATTCATTGCGTTATTTACGTTGTTGCTAACAAATATATCGAACATTATGAAGCAATGGATTAGCAATATCTTTCACAATTATACAGATTATAATTGCTAGTGTGTTACGCAAATAGGGTGCTGGGCTAAATAGCTATTTCTTCCTGTCTCGACTTTGTACTCACAAAATCTATACCAGTTTTTTTATTGTTTCTATGATTTTGTTTAGTTCAGTTTGTGATCTTCCAGCAGGCTTAGCACGAGAACCGTGGAGAAGCGTTTTGTCGAAGGAAGAGTAGACAAAAGTAACGTTTTCTTGTAGACTTGTAGACAGTTCACAGTGTTGAACCGACAAAAGTAGACAAGCGATTTCTATTCTACGGTAGAATAGAAATATAAAGCGTCATGCTAAGCCTGCTGTGGGAGTCCCATTAAATACTTTTTGTACTTTGTAGAGATAATTCGGCAGTCTGTTAGTTTGTATGAGTCAGTCAGTCATTAAAGTATACTGGCATTCTGTAAGGCTTGTGGCTAATTAATAACAGCCGTACGGGTCAATCTATCGGGTACTGGCGGGTCGGGGCTGGGATTGGTCCTTGGATGGGTGACTATCTTTTTTTTTTTTTTGGAGGTCAGATACGCAGTCGCTTCATGTAAAATAATTCCTGGTATTTAGCTGCATTCGGTTAGACTGGAAGCCGACCTCAATATATTTGGGAAGAGGCAAAGAAGATCGACTGACATTCTGTCAAGTTTAGAGAACTTAAGTCCAAAATTACGAGGAGGTACACGATCAACTCCATTTTTACACGCTTTATATTAGCTTCACTTTTATGTTTGTTTGTTTGTATGTTTGTATGTAACCGACTCCTTTGGACGCTATTTTGACCCTCTTCAAACGGTCAGATTTCATTTAAACTTTGTAGACTTATTGAGGACCGATGACAATTCAAAAATTTTAAAAAAGTAGAAAAAAAAAACGTAAAAGCCACGCTTTTTTAGTTAGCAGAACTAAAAAATAGTAAATAAATAACAGTTTAAAAAACTAAAAAACACGCTTTAAAAACCAAACTAAAAAAGTAGAAAATAATTGAATTCTATTAAAAAGCGTGGGGTGCTTGATATTAATTGATTATAAAAATACCTCAAAAAGCACCCCACGCTTTTTAATAGAATTAAATTATTTTCTACTTTTTTAGTTTGGTTTTTAAAGCGTGTTTTTTTAGTTTTTTAAACTATTATTTTTTTACAAACAACCTGTATATTAATTTGTTTCCCTCAAGCATTTCAAGGTTGTATCCGTTCTTACCGAGTGAAGCTCAGAAGTTCAATCTTCATTGAACATGCCATCGATGTGTTCAATTGCTTTTATTGGCACAAAATTACATGTGGCCAGTCAGTAATGGCCATGTCCCAACTGCACGGTGATCGAGCTACGCAAAAAATAGATTATAATTAAATTACCCGCCATATTGATAGTTATAATTACGTTGACGATCGTGAATTAAACTGCCTGTAGATAGGGTGGCAGGGCCATCGACCCACAACCTGTTACTGGATGGATTCAGTACATGATTCTGAAGAAATTTTTCGTCGGTAATTTAATAAAAACTTTAAAAAAAAAACAACCGACTTCCAAAAAATACACTAAAATGTGAAAAATAACTTTAATTTCAACATACAATCCGGCACTGAGTGACCTGCAAATAGCAAAAACGTAAGAAAATCCTCTTATGCTTGGGCTACATTAGCGGGATACGGCGAATAGGCAATAAGTGTGGCTCGGTCATTGATGTATTAAAAATAGTTTACATCATTGGTCCGGGTAGATCGTTGCAACGCGTAGTATTCGTGCGAAGACGATGTAGGTACTATCAGGGCATTGTCGGAAAACTGGCGCGCATCAAAGGGATTTGTCGCGACAATATTCGCTAGGGTGGCTACACCTACGTTACTTCAGTGTCATCCAGACATTTATCGTGTAGTCATCCACCATCTCCTCTTTCTTCTCTTTTTCATATTATTTTGTAACTGATACTTGTACAATTGTAATAAATAATAATTTACCGACATATAATGCCACTACTTCGTCCATTTTGAATAAGTCTCAGCCGCACAACACAATCCGGCACGATGAATCTTTGCCCGCCTAATGTAGACAAGAACATCGCGTATGCCCGCCCGCCCATACACGATGTTTTAGCGCGCCAACTCGACACGAATCTTCGCCCGCTAATGTAGCCCCAGCGTTAGGGAAGAAGTTCAATGGCTCAACCTCTTGTAAAAATACGATACGATAAAGATGGACCCTTTATAATTGTACAATTGCAGTTCGATAAATCCTTAATCTCAAAAGCAATACTCACTAAGTTCGACGCCCTTGAAATAAATGATTAATCATTTACATAAACAAGTTGAATAATCACTTTATTAGGAAATCAGTCTTAATTACTAATAACCACAGATAACAAATAAACAGCATTAAGGCGGGAAACGGTGCGAGACGCATGCGCGCTGCGTGTTCATAGGTCACCGTGCCAATAGTGCAGCAACCCCATCGCCATATCCATTTTCAACTTTATCTTCTTCGTTAAAGAGTTTGTTTTAGAATAACTGACAGCTCACAAGCAGACGGCCCATAGACACTGATAAAACACCCGGATGTCCCGCCATGATTGTTTAAAAAAAAATGTCGTTTATTTTGTGTTGTGTTCGGTATCATTGTATCCTGTTGATGTTGGTGGCATCGATTCTATTCGTGTAACGATATTGAGTTCATTGTCGGTGATAAATGAAAGGGACTTGATTTGGACTTTAGACTCTGGACTTTTTTTATCTGTCATGTCTGAATATAATTCTACAAGAAGTTACGGGTACTGCGTTTCTTTCGTTGACGTTGTGAAAAGTGCACTGAAGGTTTGATCACGTGTCTGCTTCGGAATATCCTGAATTCCCGAGAAATCTCGTACTCAAACAGTCGAACAACGGGGTAATGGCGTGACACAATAGCAGTAGGAATGGCTTTCATTTTGACAGTTCAAAAATATTCATTGAATTATCTACGGTGTTGAACAGACACATGTTTCTATCTTATGAAGCAATGGATTTGCAATATCCTTCAACATGATTCAGATTGTGATTGAAAATGTGTAATTGCGTAACACACATTCAATCACAATCTTTTCAAAATTTCAGGGTATTCTACTAGACACCGTTAAATTTTAATGGTTGTTTTCCCGCAGCGAAATGGTTTTGTCTTGGTAATACAATCGTTTTATAAATAAATAAACAAAAAATGGCAGATTAACCATTGTGAAAAATCACCACGTACGAGAGTTTATTTTTGCTTTTAACATTTATGCATCGATGTTCCCTTTGGTCGGAGGTGCGTGCGTTTCGAGTAGTACCTACAAGTTACCTCTAGTGTTACTATTGAGTAGTGTTTTATCGAGTCGATGAATATTTTTTAAATTATTTTGAAACAAAAAAATCTTAATTTTATTACTTTTACTCTATGCTTCGAAAGTACTCCTTATGGCAAGTTGTTCTGCTGCGGGAAAACAACCATTTAAATTTCACAGTGTATATGAGAAAAAAAAATATGATTGAGATAGCTAAGCCAAGAAGCAGTCGGAAAATGTTAGTTTTAGTTCATGAAACAACAAAATTAAATTCAAAGATTTCAGTTTTTTAATCTGTTTTTGAACACCATGTAATAGTAGCTGCCATGTTATTACGTCATGCCGCTGTATAAACTAATCAACTGTACAACTTTGTTCTTTTATTATATTCGTAACCAATCATTTTTATTGAAGTAATATCTTACATTCAGGAACAGCAAACCAACGATAAGCAGAATAATAACTATTTTTTTAAATTATGTACAATTATCATTCAAAATATCAGCGCATATTTGTTGACACAGCAAACTGAGGTCATACCCACATAGCAATATGGCGTCCACTGCGTCCAGCGTTTTTGTCAAATTACGCGCGAAATATGAAAATGTAAAATTTAAATGCATATCTATGGCGCTCCAGAGCATAATACCAGATTCTCAAAATACCAGATTCGCAAAACACCAGATTCGCAAAATAACAGAAGTACAGTCTTTTACACAATAGGTACCTATGACTATAAAAAAATAAAAATGCTTTAAATAAAGATCAATTAATCCATTAAAGATAAAAAAATATGCAGAAAGATGAAAAATAAAGAAAATTATTAATGATAGCGTTAACGATTTAATTTCAGTAGTTTAGAACGTTTAAGGTGAATCTAGTCCACATTTTTCCCATACAAACGGGATTGTATTACTCCACTGTCCGACAATTTAAATCAAAAATTAAACATGGTATAGTTTTGTCTCATTATTAATATTGTCTGTACGGAAACAGAATACTAAAATAAAAAGTCATTAATAAGTTAGGAGCCAACAAAGATTCGTTTTTCTTGCTAATTTAACCTAACTTTGGGCGTATTTAAGTAATAAAAGAAGTGTGAAATCTGAAAAACCAAGTCGGTACCGAGAAAGCTCAAATATCGAGAAGTTCAATAAACTTTATCGGTCATTGATTTATGCAGTGGCTTTTTCATAAAACCCGATCTTCCGAAGGACTGTTATTAATCTTTTACGCGCCTGTTGTACTATAAATTATCCTGCATCTCACTCAATAATATTGTGCGTATAAACTAGCTTTTAACTGCTCATTACTGATACTACCTCTGTTGGACACGATGCCTGGTGAGACAACGTGCTTTTTAGCCAGGCCCATCAGTGAGTTCGAACCCGCGACTAGGTTCCGCTTAAATGCTTTGAGCTCAAACACAGAGAAGTAACTTTTTTTTTGTTTTAACCATTATTGTTGATGAGCTCAAATACGGAGAAGTAACTTTTTGTTTTAACTATTATTGTTGACTAGCTTCTGCTCGCGACTTCGTTCCCGTCAAATTTCTTGCTACCCCGACCCACCCCGTCGCTTCGAATCGACTGCCCGTGCGAGTACTTCGTATTCGTGACTTTTTTTCTCTTTGTTCAGCTCCTGAGGGTTTTAGCGTGATGTTACATCCTCGATAAATGGGCTATCCAACACTAAAAGAATATTTCAATTCGAACCAGTAGTTCCTGAGATTAGTGCGTTCATCCAAACAAACAAACAAACAAACTCTTCAACCTTATAATATATAATATATACAGTATAGATTAGGTAAATATCGAGACGAAACTGTTGGTTTCGTAAATAAATTTTGTTTGTTACTGTACAAAATCTGTTATTTTGCGAATCTGGTATTTTGCGAATCTGGTGTTTTGCGAATCTGGTATTTTGAGAATCTGGTATTATGCTCTGGAGCGATCTATGGCACTAATCGATTAAATAAAAATGTTGTGTTTTTTTAGTGGATTACTAGAATATTCGAATCTAATTAAGACACTTTTCAAAAATGGGTGTAGTATCGTATCACGGAGCTCATCACGCATCTTTGCTATGCTGTTTTCGGACCATTGTGGATCATTTTATGAATCTCCATAAAAATCTGTCAAAAAGCAGGCTTAGCACGACGCTTTTTATTTCTACTCTACTGTAGAATAGAAATCGCTTGTCTACATTTCTAGGTGAAAAACTGGCAACTGTCTATACAGAAACGTCATTTTTGTCTACTCTTCCGACGACAAAACGCTTGTCTACGGTTCTCGTGCTAAGCCTGTAGATGAATTGCGTGCTGTCTACGCAGATAGTATTATGAATTGTCAGTTGTGACCATTTTACGATTTTAAATATCATCATCATTTCAGCCGAAAGACGTCCACTGCTGGACATAGGCCTCCCCCAAGCACCGCCACTTCGACCGGTTCTTTTTTTGGGAGGGGCGTTGCCATAATCGCCACGCGAACTATTTTAAATATGATTCATAATATTATCCTATTATGATTCTGCCAAAGCGGCCTATTTAGACCCCCAGTTATGTTTGGTACCCATGTAATAAGGGGCGAACCTATTACCATCAACCGCACACAAATCAAGGCTCCGGGCTGCTACTGAGAAATTCCAGATAGAAAAACCCAATTACACTTTACCCGCCCCGGGAATCGATAGCAGTACCTCACGCTCAGCATTAGCACTTACGACCACTAAGAAATAACTGTATCTACCAAATTAACCTATTATTCTCTATATTTCCAGTGGAATACGTGGACACCGAGTACAGTTTGTGGCTGACATGGTTCCTGATGCCGGTCATCGTCACCTTTCTACTGCCTGCCGTCATCATCGTGCTCATATACATCAGCGCCATCATCTTCCATCTATATAGGCTTTACAGGTGAGCAATAGACAATAGACACACACGCACACATAAACACACACACACACACACACACACACACAAGGACAGCCCACACACACATACTGCCCGATCCGGGATTCGGGAGCTCTTTGCGAAGGAAGTCGTCCAGGGAAGTGATACCACTTGCTTGATTCTATTGCCAAGAAGCGTTGTTGTCGTGCTTTGAAAATTGAGAGACCTTTACGAGGGAACGTAGCAGTTATTTCTATCAGAAACATAATTAGCCTATACTGTTCCCACTGCCTTGACACAGGCCTCCTTTTTTAGAGAGGGAGTGGGCTGTACTACGCGGGCCTAATGTGTGTTGGTGGATGTCACATGTCTTCGATTTTTTGGTTCTAGGACATGTCGGTTTCTTCACGATTTTTTCTTTCACTGTTGTGAGAGCAATTGTGATGTAATTATGTAGGTACACTAAGTAAAACTTGCGAATTACTAGATGTCCAGGGGTGCGGGTTGTTCGAAAGAGATACCTCGACTCCTGGCACACAGGCAACTGAAGGAACACGGGTGGGTTTTAGTCAGTAAAAGTCCTGTTCCACCCAGAGCGGGAGAAGTTATTTGATGATTTCCCACCCAAAAAAAAAAACGAGACGTAGACCCTAGAATGGGTGACTGATCTATCATCCTTCTAGACCCATTGGCTAAGGCTGTGCATTGTCTGTCAGTGACAGAATGAATTTAAGATTTATATTTAGTAGATTTAACATAAAACGCAAAATTCATTTACAATACCACCTGTGGGTTAGTAACACGAACCACAAGTTACCTCAGATTAATCTTAAAACATTAAAATCATTAAAATTATCACAGAGCAGAGGTCTCGAAGGTAATAACGGATACATTAAAACAAAATAACAAATTGTGTTGTGCTGATCACAACTATACCGCATGCTCAGAATGTTATTAAAAAATAACGATAATGAAATCCCACCTTAATTAAACAGATTATTTGGAATGTGTGTGGTAACTAGCAGGGCCATGCGTTGTTAGACACATAAAATTCTAATAATACAGGGTAAAATTTTAACCAGTGCGAAAACTGTAACCATGAATTCAGCATATGATTCTGGACCGCGTGGCGTCGAAATATTTTGTCGGTTATCAAAAAAAAAAGAAGTGCTATTTCATAGATAAGTGCAGTATCAACGCGTTCAAGATATATGGAACAGCTGTTTTTTTTTATAACCGACGAAAAATTTCTGCAAGGGTTAAGTTAAGGGATCTGGAATCATATGCTCAATACATGGTTACAGTTTGCACACTGGTTAAAATTTTACCCTGTATAATGTTTGGACTTTAAAAGATACCATGACCTCTGAGTTTGTTTCGGCATTTCTTCTTAGGGATCAGTAGGAAATTACAAAAATATAAATATATTAAATTAGGAACAATAATGTGTGTGAAAATAAAATGCTACTTCCCTCTAGAACATGCGCAAAAAAATAATTTCAAAATTACAGAATAAAATACGTAACTTGCTTTAAATTACAACTAAAAAATATTGTTGCGTTTCTAAAAATAGAGACATTTGGCTTTATCGCATACTGTAATTAAAACACAAAAATGTTGCATGCATAATAAATTATATATTTTTTTTGATTTCCATGGATAACCAGAATAAATTATTAAATAAATTATAGCTCTGATTCTAAGTCGGTTTCGAAGATGGGAGTTCTGCTCTTAGCATTCAAAATAGTGTATACTATCGATTAGAAAAATAAAAAAGCGATGTCCGATTTTCGAGGCATTTATCATACTGTGCTTTGTAACCTGGCTGAACAGCTTGCCTGCATCGTAACATTAAATATTATGGTAACACAACAATGTGCACTCGACCGCTTTCAAGGCCAGCCCCTATTCTGATCGCATCGCACTCATTTTTGAACAAACCTGTTCTTGAGAGAATTTCAAATTCAGGGCCAACAAAAAGTCGTCCAAGATAATGATGAAGCAGCCAGTGTTACATTAATTCAAGGGCATACTCTTATTATTGAGGGCTCCTCTGTTTATGCCGTGTCAAGTTTAATTTGCTAGCAAAACTCCGAACACATAATGGGTATCTATATTTTAAACATGGTAAAACATATTGAAAATAATTATGTAATACTCAATTTTGGCATGGGTCAAGGACCGCAGCACGCTAATTACGTAACACACTATCAATCAGAATCTGAATAATTTTGAAAGACTATGTAGGAAGGCTAATCCATTGCTCCATAATTATTTTCTGCTCAAAAACGTAAATAACACGATTAATGTTGTTGAACCGTCAAAATGAAAGCCATTCCTACTGTTAGAGTGATACGCAATTGCCCCTCTGTGGGCAATTTAGTAACTTGAAGTAAAAGCTGAGAAAAACAGTTTTTTTGTCCGTTCAGGGGCAAAATATCCAGTTCTCAAAATGTCCAATTCTCAAAATGTAACATGTAATTAATGTAATTTTCATACAAGTGTTTAGTTAACGATACCCAATACGTCTGTGCAGTTTACAAAAAATATACAGTTTTTTTAACAGATATTTTATGTCATTGCACTTCCTATGGTCGTTGACCCAAAAAATAAGTATTTTCTTCTTCTTCTTCGTCCTCTCAACGCTGAGGATAGCGACCACATACGACGCGCCCCAAAGTTATGCGGTCTTCTGCAGTGTGGACCGCTCGGTAGATGATTATAATTTTTCATTTTATTTGCTGGTACATTGGTATGGCTAGCTGACATATGACAAATTATTTAATTAATGTCCTGTTTCGTAATGTTTACTACTTTGCCTATCTTTATAAAGAATCAAGTCGTACCTATCTAACTAAACAGACAGCTGTGCTGCTGGGGAGTTTGTTGCGCCACTTCTTCCCAGCTAAAGCACTAGGAAGTGGTGAAGGGTGAGCGTTTTAGGGGACTATTGTATTTATTGTTACGTTCGAAAAGTACTGATTCTCAGCCTAGTTTGAATAAATGAGTTTTGATTTTTATTTGATATTGCCTCCAACAGCCCTCTTAATCGCGTCTGGAGGTCTACTCTCTAAGCACAAAATCTGTAGTTCCGGGCGGTACGTAAAACGTATCACCTACGGATTTTACGGAAGATTGGTTTGGTTGGGCCCCGACCTAGGAACAAATGACAACACGGTTTGACAGTTGTCTCAACTCTCGATGTGTTTTTGGCTGGCCGAAAAAGTTAATTAATCGGGAGTAGGGTTAATTCCGAAGCATCGAGCTATTTTCGGACGCGCCCGTATCTTCCTTGATGGACTTAGAGAGTATGCCCCTGACCATCTTTCCGGTGCTCTGACATAAGCGCGTTTTTCTTCCACACGGCCATTGACTCAAAACAAATTGGTGTACTTGTCATAATATCTTTAGTTTTTTAGATTTATCATGTTTCGATATGATAAACACATCACGTCAGTAGTTTTGCTAACTAATTGAACGTGACCCTGTATAGGTTATTGCCCCATGTACATTTTGATGAGGTGCAATAAGCATATGATATGTAAATTGCTATCCGCAAAAAATTAGGCCCGTGAGCGATTGGCAACATGATGGAAGATGGATCAACCTGAATAAAAAGGTTTTACATAACGAGTAGCAGGTGTGGGCATTTTAGGAGCTCCTTAAAATGGATGGAAGCGATTTTTATTTTAATTCGTTTCGTCTTCATCATCATTCTTCTGCCCTTATCCCAATTTATTAAAGGTCGGCGCAACATGTCTTAATTTTTCTTCCATACTACTAACTATTAGTCGTCATATCGGTAGTGATCCCCTAACTCTCGGTGTTGAAACGAGCATTCACAATCCAACAGTGCATCTCAGCGCGTCGAAAAAACACTGTTGAAGTGAAAACTTTTTTAGGCGCGTTGGCTATTTTTTGAGATGGAAAAACAATTGAACTCGAATACTGTTACCGACACCACTGACGACACGAACGTACGAACGAACAATTTTGAACGTATGTTGAACGTTGTTTAATCTGACGATTCAAAAAATATTTTCTGACTATTCAAAAAATACACACGTAATTGTTCAAGTTTTCACTTCTGTCGGCACTCCCGGAGTTTTCTGTGAAAACGACATCCATGATGAAAAATTTGAAAATTGTCGCAGCCGCCAACTTGGATTTTCATTTCGGCTTCAGAACCCTCGAAAACCATGAAAACTACCTCACACTCTGTCTCTAATAAAAATAGTCGGATATGAATTGAAAAAGTCACGCTGCTTGGGCAGTTCAAAGGTCTCAAAAATGTAGTTCACGCACTTTATCACCAGCTTTCCAAACATGGATACAGCACGAATTTCCCCATACAAAATAATAATAACAAGGTCTGTCACGTTCTTAATCAAAAAAAAAATCATTTCTCGATAACTTCAACACCTCAAAGACCTCCTGACTTTTCTAGATAAATGTGAAATATCGTAGACAATGGCCAGACGGTTTAATTAGATGGTCGTAATTATGTCCAATTATTTTTTTATAGTTATCTGGAGAAAGACTTGTGATTGTACTTTGGCCGGACGTTGTCTCGTCGCTGGGGCGTCTGCCATGCCTTGTTGTTGTGATCGGAAGATTTTGATATAAGACCACGTTTGTATGAACAGAAAAATACGGCAGCGGGATTTTATCGCGCAATGGATTTGAACTCTCGGTGTTGAACCTAGCATTGAGCATCCAAAAGAGTGCATCTCAGCGCCTCGAAACACACTGTTGGATTTTTAACTCTTGAGCAGTGGTGGCCCAGCGATAACGATTGCGACTCATGAGTTATACTTTGTGTAAATTAAACATAGTGAGGAAACCGGCATATCCTAGGACCAATAATTCGAAGACATGTGACATCTATGATCCCTCACTGGGCCCGCGTGGTGTATTACGTCCCATTCCCTCTCACAGAGCTTGTGTCCCAGCAGTGCGAACATTATAGGCTGAATATGATAAATATTATGAAAATTCTGCACAATCGCTCCACTCAATAATTTCGGGCGTTTCGCTTTTCGTAGCCAACAACATATTTTTAGAATACTCAGGCACTATCCAGTATCCACTTAGTATTATGCAAAAGCAGGGGCGTACCAATAGAAAATTGCGCCTAGGGCACGTGTCACATTTGCGCCCCTTCGTACATTATCTTCTCGGTCTACACTGAGCAAAGCTACGAGGGTCATTCAATAAATACTTAGCCTACAAAAAGTAAACGAAAATTTTGGAAAAGTGGGAATTTATTTTTCAACATAGTCTCCTTTTAGTTCGATACACTTAGCCCAGCGATGCTCCAACTTTTTTAATCCGTCCGAAAAATAGTTTTTGTCAAACTCTGCAAAATAGGCCTCCGTGGCGGCGATGACCTCCTCATTCGATCCATATCTATTCCCGGCGAGTGATTTTTTCAGATTAGGAAACAGAAAGAAGTCACAAGGGGCCAAATCTGGAGAATACGGTGGGTGGGGCAGCATTTCGTAGCGTAATTCGACCAATTTGGCCATGGCAACGGCAGACGTGTGAACCGGTGCGTTGTCGTGGTGAAACAGCACTTTTTTCTTCGCCAGATGGGGTCGTTTTTTCTCTAATTCGGCGTCGAATCGGCCCAATAAATCGGCATAGTAAAGCCCTGTAATTGTTTTACCCTTCTCGAGGTAATCGATGTAGATCACACCTTGTGAATCCCAGAAAACGGTGGCCATAACTTTTCCGGCCGATTTTACAGTTTTCGCCTTCTATGGAGCACGTTCCCCGGTCTGGATCCATTGTTTTGATTGCTCCTTGGTCTCTGGTGTGTACCAGTGGATCCAAGTTTCATCGACGGTCACAAAACGACGCAAAAACTCCGCTGGATTCCGCTTAAACAGCGCCAAACACGTCTCCGATGTGGTCTCACGGTTGCGCTTGTTTTCTGGTGTGAGTAAACGCGGCACCCATCGCGCCGACAGCTTTCTCATGCCGAGTTCCTCGTGAAGAATATGATGCACTGTTCCTTCTGAAATGCCTACAGTCTCAGCTAGCTCCCGAACCTTCAATCGGCGATCTGCCAATACGAGATCATGGATTTTTTTAATGTTTTCCTCCGTAGCAGCTGTTTTCGGTGCACCTGGACGTGGTTCATCAAAAACCGACGTACGGCCACGTGCAAACTCGTTGAACCAATTCTTGATGGTGGCCATCGATGGAGAAGAGTCACCGTACACAGCATCCAAGCGCTCTTTGATTTCGATGCGCGTTTTCCCTTCCAAAAATAGGAATCGAATCACCGAACGATATTGCTCTTTTTCCATTTTTGTAAAACCGATCGACACGTTCGCTTCCATAAGTTGTCAAATTAAAACAAATGAAGGGATTGGAATGAAAATTTGAAAAAAGAATTAAAAAAGAATGTGCTACACTGTAGTAAAACTCTTTTGAAACTACAGCGCCCTCTGGCGATGAGGCTAGGTACTTATTGAATGCACCTCGTAGCTCGCATAACCTTTCAAGACCAAAAGAAATAGGCAGATTAGGAAATACGCTTTCATCCCCATACTGCACAATATATTCAAGTAGCTCTTCAGATTTCTTAGAGATATAGGTAACAGTATGAAATATTTTATTGATGTTTTAATTTTTTCTTAATTTTGTAATTGGCGACTTTTGCGCCCCCCTTCGATAGGCGCCCAGGGCTCGTGCCCTGGCTGGCCCACCCTTGTTACGCCTCTGTGCACAAGATCCGTTTATATCATAAAATACAAGTGTATGCTATCCAGCAGGCTAAGCATGACGTTTTCTATGTCTACGAAGAATAGACAGTGCTTTTTCAATACAAATTGACATTTCGTTTCTCCATTTTTTACATCGCACGGAAATATCCTTCTACAATCTGTCATTTTGTCTTTCGTTTCTAACGATCTTTGTCTAGGTCCTTATTAAATTTGACTATTTCAGAAGAATATTTCTTCCCAAACTGTCAAAATCACACTGACGACAAACTTTCTACTCGACGGCCACAAAGTTTATACGATTATTATCTACAATATCATGATTCGCTTAGAACGCATACTTGTGATAATTAGTAGAAAAACATAGCTATCTACTCCTATTGCACATCATTTAGTTAATAGTTACATCTATTCTTACGTCGACAAATCGGTGCTCGTGCTAAGCCTACTGCTCAAACTAAAACAACAAATAATAGGTTAGGTATAGTAGTTGTGCCTCTGCCAACTTAGGTAAACAATTTTCCGAACAATACAATGCACATGCGATTTTATGTGACAACTTGTATTATCTGCACGCGATGTATTTTTATTATTTGCTTGCCTTGTCTTGAAATAATCAGCTTATAATGTGTCCGTTGCTGGGACACACGCTTCCTCCCTTTGAGAGGGAGCGGATCCACTAAGCGGTCAGGTGCGGGTTGGTTGGTGGATTTGCATAACTATAATAATCCATATTAATCTAAAGTCCCCGTCACGAGAAGCTATAAATTTTGTAAATAAAGAACTTCTACCAAGTTACGCAGCGACAATTCAATCAACAACAAATAATCCCAAATTCAATGAACTCAAAGTAACATACGTGTAATACGAAACTGACGAGCAATTTCACTTGGTCGGATTATATTTCAGCGATATAAAGCGCTGTCGTCTAAGGCTTTGTGGTGCTGGAACACGTCTGACTCATGGAACGTAAACATTTGAACCCCTGAATGTGTGTTTACAAAATTTATAGCTTCTCATGACGGGGACTTTATACTTAATATTATAAGGAGGTATTGTTTGTAAGTTTGTTTGTTTGGTCTCTGTAACTACTCGTCGGATTTGGAAAAATATTTTTGCATTTGATAGCCTAATTATTGGGGAAGGATAAACGCTATTTAACATCAACACTTCGTCACTTAGGAGCGGAGCAAAAGAAAAAAAGTCGGAAAGTCTGCTAAGTGAAGCCGAAGTTATTGCTCGGGCGATGGGATGCGATGCGGAGGGTCGGGGGCCAAGAGGGGGGAGAAGCTAGTAAATTGTAACTTTGTCTGTCTGTCACTTTTTACAGGTGGGAATAGGGTCAAAGCCAAGCTTAAACTTATGTTAACAGCTCATAGACGGGTCGACAAACTTGTTCTCTAAATCTCTACTAAACCATAAGTTTACTCTCAAAATAAATAATAAGTTTACTCTAGTTTTACCTGTTCCTTGATTCCAGAATGAAGGTGGTGGATGGCGTGCAGCCTGATTGGAAGCAGGCGGCGCGACTCGCGGTGTGCGCGCTTTGGGACGCGCACGGCTGGCTGTGGCATGGTAAGTCTGTCCATATTACCAAAGTTTCTTCACAAAAGTATATTAACTTTACATCACGCTTTGATTCCCCTGCCTTGATAGCCTTGAAAGGTTGGGAACAGGTGTACACCCACATTTCGCCAGTTATGATTAAGTGCCCTGCAATAGGGGGCGAGCCTATTGCCAGCAACCGAACGCAAATCCAGATTCCTGGCTGCATTTGAGGAAGGAAAGGAAGGAAAAACAATAGTACTTTGCCCGACCTGGAAATCTAACCCATGACCTCACGGTCATCAGTAGCTCTTGTGACTACTAAACCAATAGGCAGTAAAAGTATGTTAGTATAAAATTATACTTATTGTCCCTCGCCAGCTATTAGTTACAGAATATTGAACACCTAGGGATCAGTGGATCAGTGGTGTAAGTGGCTCAGTGGTGTCCTCCACACCTAACGAGTTGTAGGTCATGAAAAATCCAAGGCACTACTTTCCTTAAAAGTTTTGGATATCAATACCTAACGCGTTGGTATAGTATTGCCAGCTAATTTAATTTGACCCTGTATATACAGTTTATGTGTCTTGCCTTTTTTTGGGTGGGAAATCATCAAATGACTTCTCCTGCTCTGGGTGGACCGGGAGGGCGTGTCAGACTTTTACTGACTAAAACCCACACGTGTTCCTTCAGTTGCCTTTGCCAGGGCCGGGGTAACTCATTCGAACACTCCGCGACCCTGGCAATTATGTGTCTTGCCTTGTGCAGTGATTGTTTGGCTGCCTGTGATGCAGTTAGCATTTTACAAATTCATTCTTTTTCCCCAGGCTACGACATTCAAGGTCTGGAGAACATCCCAGACGGTCCGTTCTTGGTGATCTACTACCACGGCGCGCTGCCCATCGACATGTACTACTTCACAGCCAGGATGCTGCTGTTCAAGAGGCGGCATATACACACCGTCGCTGACCGGTTCATGTTTAAGATTCCAGGTTAGTTCTTGTGTATTTTATTTGACTGAGGATGACCCTCTCTGTCATAATTAGCACTCATCGTTGGTCCTAACTGTGGGCGTCGGTGTGGAGTGTTGGATGAAGAAAACAGATCCGTACGCTCAATCAAATAGTTATTCCAATCCATTAGTTACAAAATAGTAGATAGATAGGCATATAAAGCTAGGTAGGTACGTATTGCAGAACCAGTTCGGTGATGTCCGCACGCGCCGACCGCCAACAAAAAAGTGGGTCGATTGAAGGCGCGCACCCCACCAACTCCATCGAGAGCCACCAGATGGCGCTGGCGTACCGGATACGACTCGATTGCGACATAATTATTATACCAGTATGACAAAAGATTGCATGTAGCGGAGATGAAAATGTTGAGATGGATGTATAGTGACATGACTGGATAAAGTAAGACAGGGTGGCAGGGAAATCGATGCGCAAACTGTAACCATGAATTCAGGAGATGATTCTAGAATCCCTAGCGTAGAAATTTTTACATGGAGCATCATCTGACCTCCACAACCCAGTTATTGGGTAGTACCATACCCCTTAGTAAGACTGGTTGTCAGACTTCGGGCCTTTTGATGACCCGTAACGACTGTCAAAGATCCACGAATGACAGCCGGGACCAAGGGCTTAACGTGCTTGCCGAGACACGAATAAATTTAAAATACTTTCCAATTTTCCAGGATGGGCAACCCTTCTAGAAGGACTATGCGTGATCCCGGGCACAGTACAGACGTGTGCGTCAGTGTTGCGCAGTGGCAACTCGCTGGCCATCTCGCCGGGCGGCGTGTACGAGGCGCAGTTCGGAGATCACTACTACCGGCTCAATTGGAGGAACAGGATCGGGTTCGCTAAGGTTGCGCAGGAGGCGAAAGTGGTAAGTGAATCTTTGACGGGCAAGTCTTTTTTTAACCGACTTCAAAGGAGGAGAATCTCAATTCGGATGTATTTATAAAAGAAAATTTGTTTGTTACCTCCTATAGAACTCAGTCATCCATAAACCGCTTTGAAAAAATATTCTTTTGTTTGAAAGGGTGTACCGTGTGGTTCCATATAAATTTGGTAAAATTTTCAGTAGTAGTTTTGGTATTAGCTTCAATAATACTTAATTTTTCGAGTGAGGGTATACGAATTTATGTGGGGTAGGTACCTAAACGAAAAAATACAAAATAAAAAGTTTATCACTAAATAAAAATACTTCTTCGGCTTCCAAAAAACCACTAAAAAGTGAAAAATTACTTTAATTTTGGTAGTCGGTGGCAGAAATCTAAAATACAGATCCAACGACACCGACTTCCGAAATTAAAGTATTTTTTTTTTACTTTGTAGTGTTTTTAGAATCCTTTTGTTTTGTATTAAAATAAACTATTATATACAGGGAGGCAAGTACATCACATGCAGTACATCATAGGTATTTCATTCATTATACAGGCTGGCAGGGACCACCCTGTATAATGAATGAAATACTCTACAACAACTACTAAACCTGATCATACACAAATTCCTCCTCCACAGCCAATAATTCCGATGTTCACTCAAAACGTCCGCGAGGCGTTCCGCACAGTGGGCTGGCTGCGCGGCGTGTGGCTCAAGATATACGCGACCTTCCGCATGCCGCTGGCGCCCGTGTATGGAGGCTTCCCCGTCAAGCTCATCACTCACCTGGGCAAGCCCATACCTTATGACCCGGAGTTGACGCCTGAGCAGCTACAGCAGAAGGTAACTACTATTATATCTATACATATTTTATAATATAATATACTTAGCGGAAAAGTTGGGTTGATTGCTTGTTTGTTTGAACGCGCTAATCTCTGGAACTACCAGTCGAATTAAAAAAAAATGCATTTGACAGCCCAATCTTTGAGATAGGCTATAGGCTGCTTATCATCACGGTACGACCCTTAGAAGCCGAGCAAAAACGAAAAAAATCAGGAGCGAATACGCGAGGGCAAGCGATGCGTTGCTACGGGCTGGGTCAGGGGGACAAGAAATTTTACGTGGACGAGGTCGCGGGCAGAAGCTAGTCTTAGCCCAAACTGCCTCGTTAGTCTAGTGGTCGAGCATAAGGTCCTGGGGTCAATTCCCAGATCGGGCAAAGTGTTATTGGGTTTTTCTATCTGGAATTTCTCAATAGTAGCCCGGAGTCTGCCCGGTTGATGCCAATAGGCTCACCCCCTATTACAGTGCCACTTAAACATAACTAAACACTTAAGCAAATTGTGGGTGTATTAAAGGTGCACCTCTGCCCAAGCTTTCGGGAAACAAAGTGTGGTTCTCTCGCGTCCGGCCCTGGTCCAGACCATGGTACGGAGCGAGAGTGCATGGGTAGCCGTCACCTCCTTCTGTGCAGCAGTGATGCTCGCGAAGAGGGAAGCGGCGCACGTGAGGGAGAGGCAGTATATGCGCCCTCATGGCCCTAACCTCCGCAGGAGTAGCCCTGGGCGTCGGGAATCCTAGGCTGATTCCCGACCACCGTCGGCGCGGGCTTGCGGACGGCGAGTAATGGGTAACTCGCTGTCCGGTAAGGACCAAGCCTGGATCGACGGCGCGTTGTGTTCCATGCGCGCCTCAAAGAGATGTCAGCAACAACTGATGGGGTCCGCAAGGGCCGATGCCTGCCAGGAGTGCGGGTTGTTCGAAAGAGATACCGTGGCCCCTGGCACACAGGCAACTGCGGGAACACGGGTGGGTTTTAGTCGGTAACAGTCTGACACGCCCTCCTGCTCTACCCAGAGCGGAAGAAGTTATTTGATGATTTCCCATCCTCAAAAAAAAAATACCTTCACAGTTAAAATTAAAAACACAGGGGACTCAAAATCATGTCCTGAATCCATATCAACAGGTTGCGCGTTCATGTTCCTGCTACCCTGTATATCTCACTAAAATAGCAACCACACATTTAAAAACAAGTTTTCATCATATTCAAAAACTTTTACTAATTCCAGGTCGCAAGCGCAATAGAAGAATTAGTAGAAGAACATCAAAGGATTCCAGGCAGCATCCTGCAAGCTTTGCTGGAGAGAGTCCACGCGATGCCCAAGAGGAGCAAAAACACACCTCCCGTAACCAACGGAAAGTGTCAAAACGGCACTTTGAACGCAGACGCTTGTGAAACAAGTGGCAACAGTGCAATGAGTGACAAATCGAAAGTTTCGTAAACACTTTAAGTGATATAGTGACTGATTTTGTAATTTTAATAATAACTATTATTAAGTGGCGAACGGAAGGTGTTAATAGAGAGAATTGGCTGTTTAGATTTTTCTAATTAATATTATTTTTTTCAAATTTTCGGCCATGTTAGTGTGTTAGGTTTGAACGTTGGATAAATCCAGATATATAAATATTTTTTGCGATTCAACTCATTTGTATAGCAGATTAAAATCGTCATCATCTTCATTATACCCGGACGACGTCCATTGCTGGACATAGGCCTCCCCATTCCAAGCTCCGCCATTTCGACCGATTCTGTGCTTCCCGCATCCAGCGGATTCCTGCGGCCTTCACAAGGTCACCAGTTCACCTTGTGTCCTTGTGTGATTAAAATAACTACCACAGGCAAATAATGACCTTGTAAAATACATCGCGACGATGTGTCCGCAAAAAAAATACTGGAAAATCACTACAATCAGATTTTTGAAAATATTTCATAATAGTTTTGCGTTCATTTCGGCACAATTAAGCCTACGTTATTAAATCAAATCAACCAACCAAAATTGATCGTATATTCAAATCACACCTGTCACGAGATGGTTATAAGACGACAAATAGCCTAGTGTGACAATTTGCTTAGTAATTAGTTTCCTTGTTTGTACTTTCATAACTAATCTTAAGTCATTATCTATGGACCATAATGTTGCCTTCATACAAATGAGTTCAGCACCTCATGCAAATATGCATTTAAAATTACCCAGTCTTCGCAGTCGGGTAAAAACAAATTTCTAATGTCGCTCCAATAACTTTAGTTTTAATTAAGCCGCCATTTTTAAATGTATAGTGTTCGTTAGTCAAGCCCTGCATTAATTATTTAAAAAAAAACATCGATAGTGTATTCCAGCTTACTTGTCATGTTTGGTAAATAAACATGGTATTAAAATCACGACTTTTCACATCACACATTTTGAATCTGAACAGATATTAAAAAGAGGCAAATTCGTTTGTTTGTTTGTTGGATGTCATCTCTGCAATTACCGATTCAATTACAAAAAATCGTTCATTAGTATAAAGGCTCCCACAAACAGGCGCGACGCGACAGCGCCATCCGACTCTCGTAGAACAATTTCTATGAAAACTTAATGGAAATTGTTCAACAAGTGTCGCGTCACACTGTCGCGTCGTGTCTGTTTGAAGAAGCCTTAAAGCTACACTGTTTCCGAGTGAGTTTAGAATTAAACAAAAACGACGCGGACGAAGTCGTGGGCTGAAGCTAGTTATACAAATATGGAGAAGAACTTTGCAAAAACTCCTGCAAATTACGCATTTTAAAATACATACGTACATACCATACTAGCTGCCCGCGGCTTCGGCCGTATGGATGTCGAAACAAATAAAGCACGGGAACGTGCTACCGGAACAAAAACTATCTGCCAGTGAGTGCTGTCAAAATCGGTCCAGCTGTTTTCGTGATTAGTCGGAACAAACGAACAGACAGACAAAATTTTTTTTTTTTTACTACCGTATAATTATACTATCACATGCAGCTAGTAAAAAGTTGTTATTTTAACATTGCAAACAGACACTTCAACTTTATTTTATTTGTTTACAAAACAAGACAAGTATAGTGGAATGCACTTTACTTTAAGAGTAGCAGGCATACTCAATATTATGTTAGTACTTGTCTGTACACAGTGGCTTAGGAAGTTAGGACGGGCTTACAACTTGTATGTTTTTATCTTAGGATGGGGTCTATCTGACCCCACGCCGACAGATGCACACTGTTCGATTTTCAATGCTGTGTTCATCACCAAGAGTTTAATATTCAGTGCGCGATATTATTACGTCCGTGCGAAAGTGTTCTAAGCCACTGTCTATAAACACATAGGATTAGAATTAAGTAACGCGTTCTGCTTTCTAAAAGGAAGCTATGTTTTTTTTAAATATTTTCTCGACACCTACATACATCTTAATTTAGAATTAAAAAAAAATATTTTCTATGAAAAATTTATTTGTAAAAGTTTTTTTTTGTGTGTCCAATCAAAAAGAAATTATGAATGCATTCCCTTTATTATGCTTTTATACGTTTTATCGAATTTAAATTACGCGAATTTGTAATGCTTTCGACATATCATACGATCATATAGTTACTTCAATGTGATAAATAAGAAAATGGGTTCCCAAATTCTTTGATAGTTTAAAATTGTCAAAACAATTCTTTGCTGTGTCTCTTTTTATCATTGTAGTGATAGAAAGAGAGGTGAATATTAAATATAAATAATGTATTTTTAATAGAAATGATTAATAAAATTGTGTTACTCGAACATGTAAAACTGCGATACAAAATAAGCATTTTTAGCATACTTTAAAAAAATATGTATAATGGAATGATGTATTTATTAGTTATTAGTCACAAAAAGGTCAGGAGAAAAATGAAGATGGCGTAATAGACAATCGGGCTAATGCTTTGGTTCCTAAAAAAGTGGTGAATGGTCACAGAAAAACGACTGGCCATACAAATGGTTTTTTGACTCCTCAAAGGGGAAATTTCTTCTTTTTCAATTTACATGACAGTGTCAGGCTCTATGTTGAACAAAATATGACTCGCGACCGTAACACGGTATGTTTTTGCAGAATGAGGGTTTTCTGAAATTACGTTCACTAGGTGGCAGCACTGAGACGTCAGGTCCGGGCACCTGTCAAAAGTGTCAAAGTGCCTACGGACTGAATGGTGAACGAAAGAATGAAACGCATGACATCAAATATTTTAAGTTCATTTTCGAACTGGAAGACCTCTTGTCAAAGCGGCGCCAACTGGTGGCTTGAATATTCATGAAAACCCTCATTGTAATAATTAAAATCATTAATACGCCCAGAAAATTTAAACTTTATGGGAAACTCGGGGTAAGATTGTCTAGTGCATTGTCCATCTTAGTGTAATTTAGTAAGATTTTCGAATTAATGAAGTCTGAAAAAGTGTCATCGGTAACTTTGGTTAATACTATGAATTACGATGCCCAGTGGTAATCTGACACATTGATGTGTAAACACAGGATCGAAATAAATTAGTTAGCGGAACTCCGAAGCCGCAGCACGTTAAGCCGTTGATCCCGGCTGTCATTCGTAGATTTTTGACAGTCGTTACGGGTCGTCAGAAGCCTGAAAGTCTGACAACCAGTCTTACCAAGGGGTATCGTGTAACCCAGTAACTGGGTTGTGGAGGTCAGATAGACACTCTCCACGTAAAATACTGGTATTCAGCTGCATCCGGTTAGACTGGCAGCCAACCCCAACAGTCCGGAAAAGGTTAGGCAGATTGATAGAAGCTCCGCACACATAATGGGTATCGAAACTAAACATGAATTTCGCAACTGATCCTTCAACTAATTACATTAACAGCGGTCAATGACCCCAAAAACCATCAAATATTTATTTTATCGTGTTTAGATACCGATACGCTGCGGAGTTGCGCTAGCTAATTTAACTTGACCTTTAATTTACGACTGGATATTTTTTTAAAATAAATAATAAATTGAATATAAATTTATATATAAAGCAGTGGCTAGCTGTATTGTGACTCGAATAAGATTCAAATTTTCATCTAAAGAAATATATATTGGAATAGTTGATAATATATCGTATTTTAACTTTGAAAGTTATTTCTTCTATAATCACGCTAGATATAAGCCGATATAGAGTAAACATATTGCTATCTTTATCTAACATGCAGAGAGAAAAAGAGACGGTAACAGTTATAAGCTGACAAACCAACTTACATTAAAAATTCAATGGATATAATGTAACCTATTCTAAGATGACTGAGTCTCGTTGAAAAGTCTTTCACCTCTATCTGATTTGATGGATAAGTAAGAGATAGCAATGTTTAAGTTTGGCTGAGTCGATGCCCCGAACTAATTCAATTTTTTTCACACAATCAGAATTAATCTGCATGACGCGTCGTTTAGGTTCGACCAATGACAGGCGTTTCTATTGCCGCCAAATTGTCGCTCCATAAATTATTTTTGCATATGTATGAGTTGAGCAAGACAATACAAGCAACTGTGTGGAATGCGCTTCCCTCGACTTATTGTGGGATGACGTTTTTACGAACAGTTAACATTTCAGTGGTTGGTGTTGCAATGTAACCTGGATTCACAAGTTTTAATAGAATAAATCATTCTGAGCATTTAAATAAAATTCAAACTTATGGATTAGAAATAAAGTTAAAATCCGCTATGCGCTTTTTATGTGTATAACGCTTTAATACTTGTGTATGTAGAGGTAGACTGAATTATATCTTCGATTGTACCGAGCTTACTTTTCGCTTCCACATTTCCGGATTCTTAAATCGTCACGCTTTTTTTTTGTAATGAGTTCTATAACTTTTTAAACGGTTGTGAATTCAAATTTGGAACAATAATGACACCAAAATGATGGCCAGTATGTCCTGGCTGCGAAACTTTTTCAACACAATTTTGATGTTGTAGGCATTATACCGGACTGGGAAATGCATGGAGGCTGGATTTATTAGTCCGGGAGTGTATTTAAACCCAACTGTTATTTTGATGTCAATGTATGCGGCACAACCGAAATTACGTGTAAAATGATGTGCTACAATTCGCCTTATAAAATTCCATTGTTAAATTAATTTTAGGTCATTTTTCCTTGAACACTAGATTCCAAATTATTTGTCACAAAAATTGATTTGGGCCACTTTTGCTGTAATTCCCTAAAATGTTTTTCGTGTACCTATAGGTTACCGCGTAATTGCTTTACCACCCTGAATTAATGAATGAAGTGCATCGACCCCAGCGTAGTTTGACCAGATTTGATTTATTGAATGAACCCCAAGATTTCCACTAGTCCCTGAAGCATCTTGTTTCATGGTGCTACACCGTAATGGTAGGGAAGACGTGCCCTTAGGATAGGGAAGGATTTGCGAGCCGAACCGGATATACATCCTAGAGTAGGCAATGGACTAGTGGAGAGAGAGATATTTATTTGTGAGTGGCATATTTTAACGACTTTGACGCCATTTTGTTTCAGTTTGTAATTGCTTTACTTCCCTCAGGCAACAAGGTTTAGATTATTTTATTTCAAATAAACCTACATGAGCACTTATGAAACGTCCGAAGGTCATCTTATCATCTAGCTTCTGACGATTCATAAGTGCCCATCAGTTGGTATTTTTCCATGGAGAAGAAACTCCATGGTTACTCTTTTAAAAATAATTGGCTTTTGCGATATTTTCAAATAGGTATTGGAGGATTGAAGATCTGCCAAAAAATACCAGGTACCTATCAAAATAGAATTTGGTCAAAAAATCTACAGTCTTCTAGGCTTACTAAGTTCGCACATTTGTATATGTGACAAATAATTAAAAAACTAGCGAAATTCCAATTTATTGGGAATTATTGTCGTGGTAAACCAATTACGAGGTTGGCTATAGTTAATACGCTGTTTTGAACAAACAAAAAATATCGCATAGAATTCAATGTAAGAGTTACGTCATTTTAAATGGTACAAAATAGCCTTTTTCTTATAACTATAAACGAATAACTCTTATCTATTAGTGCCAGAGAGTTGTACCAAAAGTTAACCCTAACTAGACTGCTAGGGTGTTTGTATTCTTTGTATACTTAATGCGAAAACAAATACTTAATATATAAGAACTTATTTTAACGACATGTCTTTTATTTACCTGAACCAGACGTTGCCCACGAAGGCGTATACGAAAGTGAAAGGTATTTTTGTTCGGTGACGGAAAAAGGATGGCGCTATATGTTTTGTATAGCTCCATCTCATTTTCGCACTGGACCATTGAAGACCAGGGCTTGCGGACGGCGAGTAATGGGTAGCTCGCTGTCCGGTAAGGACCAAGCCCGGGTCGACGGTGCGTTGTGTTCCACGCGCGCCTCAAAGAGATGTCAGCACCAACTGATGGGCCTGGATGGCATGGTAGGGCCGATGCCTGCCAGGGGTGCGGGTTGTTCGAAAGAGATACCGCGGCCCCTGGCACACAGGCAAGTGAGGGAACACGGGTGGGTTTTAGTCAGTAAAAGTCTGACACGCCCTCCCGCTCCACCCAGAGCGGGAGAAGTTATTTGATGATTTCCCACCCAGAAAAAAAAAAAAAACCACTGAAGACCAAAATGTTTCTAATACGGGCACTACGAAAAATCAAATGACAACTGGCGTGTTATAAGATGAACGCATGAACGTAAACTAAACAAAAGGAGTATTTATGGATCGTAGCAGGTGGAGTTCTGTAGCTTCTGCGTACCCCCATGGGAAGGCGTGAGTTTATATATTATGACAAAGGAACTGAAATGAAAAGCTTGTTTAAGAAACATCATTTATTACTTACATAATATGGAGTCAACCACAACAAAGTTCGGAAAAGGCTTGGCATAAGTTGATGTCAAACCCCAACTTTCTGAGAACCTCCCGATAAAGACTTATTTTTTTTAAATCTCAACTCAGCCAGTAGGTGAGGCTTCCAGAAATCGGAGGGTTAACTACTATACTATAATATCATACAAAATTTTCCTAAACGTACATTAACAATACTTTGTCTAGGTACAACGAATTATGATATCAGTCAACAATCTATGTTTATATGGAAGGCTGGGGCGAAAGGAAACAATCATTTGGAGTAGGGATAACAATTGGACTTAGGGCAGATTTTTCAATAGTCAGATAACTTTTATCTGACGAATAAATATGTCGGACAGCTGTATACAGAAAATATTCCAAACTGTCACGATTTATTCTTCAGATAAAAGTTTATAGTATTGAAAAATCAGCCCATAGTTTAAAGTCTGTTCAGTTATTTTACCTCCGATTTTGCGTCACTGTCTAAATCACAGTGATCTTTATTTTCATTAGGATAAGGTTGCTGTTGGGTTGCTGTCACTGACAGATCTGTCAACATCACAATAACCTTTTTTCATGTTAAAATAAGGTTGCTGTTGTGTTACTGCTGTCAAGGGTATAATAACTGTGAACAGACTGTACAAGGATTTTTTGGCGCCTGAATGACATTGTTAGGGGACGGTGTTGGTAAAGACCTGTCAAATAGTATTGAAAAGAAAAAAAAAAACAAAAGAGATGGCGACATTCGTTTCGAATTTGACCACGAAAGGATTCTTGTACCGTTGTAATACAGTGTATGTTACCTTTACATGTTATATAGTCCGTATATGGTGGCAAGAACATCAACACACCACTAGTTACCATGAATACAGTACAAACATGATTCTTACGATGAACTTTTTTAATAACCGACGAAAAGTTTATATTCTAAGGCGTCTAGAATAATGTGCTGAGTTCAGGGTTTCAGTTTGAGCGTCGCTGTCCCTGCCACCCTGTATTTGATAAAGAGACACGGTGACGATTGCCAAAACTTCTTTTTTTAACATAATTTTCCAGAAAGTCCGAAGATCAGCTATATGCTGGCCATAAGGGACATTTACGCGCAAAATGTTATTATGAATTCAGTACTTGATTCTAGAGCCACCAGCAGAGAAAAAAAAACTGCTGTTTCATGCATTTTGACAGTGAAGGTATTGCATTTTTAACCGACTTCCAAAAGGAGGAGGTTCTCAATTCGTCGGAACCTTTTTTTTTTTTTTTTTTATGTATGTTCCCCGATTACTCGAAGATGGCTGGACCGATTTGGATAATTTTTTTTTTGTTTGAAAGGGTATACTTCCCAGGTGGTCCCATGATCATCAAGTCAGGATCTGATGATGGGATCCTGGAGAAATAGACAGAACTCTTCAAATTTTATAGGCACACTTGAAGCAATTTGTGTAGTTTTTGGAAGAGTACTTTCTCGGAGTAGTTCCATTTCAATTTGGTGAAGATCTGATGAAGAACTTCGGAGATAGGCAACGGAACTCCTCAATAAATGATAGCAAATGGACAGGGATTGCTGAAATCTCATGTCTGTCAATTGTTTACACCAGTTAATAACATAACATCACGCCGGTACGCTGTGAAGGGGTAAGCACATGTGAACCACTAAAAAGTGAAAAATAACTTTAATTTCGGAAGACGGTGACAAAAAATTAAAATACATATCCAAAGTCACCGACTTCCGAAATTAAAGTTATTTTTCACTTTTTAGTGTTTTTTTGGAAGTCGGTTGTTTATTTTTTTGAAAAAAGTTTTTGTATGAAATTTTTTAGTGATTAACCGACGAGAAATATCGACGCTGGGCGGTCTAGAGACATGATGTGCTGAATTCATGGCAGGAGTTTGCGCGTCGATGTTTACACACGTGTATATTAATTAAATACGACACTTTACTAACAATTACTTCAGGAAGAAGCGCGAGGTTAGCCCGCGAAATTCAATTTTCGTAGGTTTTTTGCAATTTGCGGGTCAGTGTCAGACAGTTTGTTAAACAAAATATGACTCGCGACCGCAACACGTACCTATGTATTTATAGACTTGAGAGTTACTTTTTCATGAAAATGTTATAAAATGAACTTGAATTAAATGAGTTGTATTGATGATTTTAATTATTATATTTCTGTAAAGCCTTATTTGTTACGATCGCGAATTATATTTTAATCACGTTACAACCTGTCTATGCATGGCATGCCTACGACTGGTTGGAGGCGCGCGTATCAACATCGGGCGTCAGCGGAGGTTGAGGGGTGCACGGGCGGCGCGGGCTCCCGTGCCCAGCTAGCGTCACTTAAAATCTTACCACGACCAAGACGAAAAGCCTGGGTCCTGGCCTTGGAGGCTCTCGGGCCTCGACTAATAGGGCTCCTAAGCGCCGACCTCCCTAGCGACGACGGCGTAGTTTGCTATGCTGACGACACGCTGGTCATGGCGCAAGGGAGGACGTACCAGGCGGCGGCCGACTTAGCGACACACGGGGTTGCGACACTCGTCGATAGGATCCGGCGACTGGGACTCGTGGTGAAGTGGTGCAAGTGGCCTTGCACAAGTCCGAGGCCATGTGGTTTCATGGTCCTCGGAATGCGCCACCGTCGGGTTCCCAAATAACGGTGGGACGGGTTCACATTGGCGTCGAGTCGACGATGAAGTACCTAGGACTCGTCCTCGACAGCCGGTGGAACTTCGCGGAGCATTTCCGACGCTTGGCTCCCAGACTGGGGCGGGCCGGGGCTGTCTTGAAGTTGCTCCTGCCCAAACTAGGGGGCCAAACGCCTCCTGTCGGAGGCGCTACGCGGGAGTCATGCGGGCCATGGCCCTATACGGGGCACCGGTGTGGGCGGCTCCACTGAGGCGCCAACCAGCACGCCGTTTGAAGGCGGCCCATAGGGTCATGGCCATCCGGATGGTTCGGGGATACCGCACGATCTCGGGTGAGGCGGCGGGCCTCCATGCCGGATTGCCCCCATGGGATCTGGAGGCAAAGATCCTCGCGCACACTTGGGTGTGGCGCGAGGAGGCCAAACGCCGGAGCGTAACTCCGATGCCGCGGGAGATCGCGGCACAGCGGATAGAGCTCCGGCAGGATCTCATGGCGACGTGGAGAGTGCGATTGTCGCAAACCAGTGCTGGGCACGCCACGATTCTGGCGGTAAGTCCCCTCTTTGAGGAGTGGCTTGAGAGGCGGCGTGGCGTCCTTACCGGACAAGGTTGTTTCGGCAGGTTCCTGTTTCGGATAAGGCGGGAGGAAACGCCCGGGTGTTTCCTCTGCGAAGATCGCCGTGAGGCCACGGTGGAGCATACGGTGGAGGTCTGCCCGGCTTGGGCGGAGCATCGCCGTGTCCTCGTGGAGGCGATCGGCGGCGGCGATCTCTCGCATCCGGCCCTGGTCCAGGCCATAGTACGGAGCGAGAGTGCATGGTTACCCGTCACCTCCTTCAGCGAAGCAGTGATGCTCGCAAAGAGGGAGGCGGCGCACGTGAGGGAGAGGCAGTAAATGCGCCCTCACGGCCGCAGCCTTCGCAGAAGACGCCCTGGGCGTCGGGAATCCCAGGCTGATTCCTGGCCACCGTAGGCGCAGGCTTGCGGACGGCGAGTAATGGGTAGCTCGCTGTCCGGTAAGGACAAAGCCCGGGTTGAACGGCGCGTTGTAGTCCACGCGCGCCGCAAAGAGATGTCAGCACCAACTGGTAGGGCCTACAAAGGCCGATGCCTGCCAGGGGTGCGGGTTGTTCGAAAGAGATACCGCGGCCCCTGGCATACAGGCAACTGAGGGAACACGGGTGGGTTTTAGTCAGTAAAAGTCTGACACGCCCTCCCGCTCCACCCAGAGCAGGAAGTTATTTGATTATTTCCCACCCAAAAAAAAAACCACGACCAAGACACTGCGTTTTTCTTAAACTAGTATTTAACGTAATACACCAGGTGTTTATATAGTCCACGTATTTTATTTATTCGCTCCTGTAATTGAGCAGTCGACGTATTATCGTCAACACAACTTGACACTGACCCGCAAATAGCAAAAAAAAAAACGTAAGAAAATTTGAACTTCGCGGGCTAACTTAACGCATCCTGCACCTTATGGTTTTATTAAATAAGGTTACATTTGAATTACACTAAAGGGAAGCAGGTACAATAATAGAACATCTATCCATACCATTTAAATGTTCCTAATTATCAACATGTGTGGGTACCATATTAACTGCGCCATGTAAAGGCTTGCTTACACGAGGAATTTCTCGGCTCGCGTCGACGTCCAACCGGACGTAATAAAATCGCTGGGGGTTTTTCGCACACTGGATTTTCGACCCCCGGTGTTGAACCGAGAATTGGGAACCCAAGAGAGTTCATCTCACTGCGTCGAAAATAGAACAGCCGATCTATTCTGTATACAATCTCACCGTGAAGCCTTGAGTGAAGTGAGCTTGTAGTGACGTGTCACAAAAGTATCAGGTGGAATGACAGCTCACTTAAAGCTCACTTCACCTAAGTTTTCATGGTGAGATTTTTACAGAATAAACCAGCAGTGTGTTTTACTGAGGCCCTAGTGTGAGTTTCATTTAACTATCTACACCAAACGCAGTTAGCGCGTTTGGCGATCCGATTGGTCCGTCACCAATCCAGGGCCAATCGTAACGCCGAATGCGCTCACTGCGTTTGGTGTAGATGGTTAAATGAAACTCACACTAGGGCCTCTGTTCGAATTTCAACTTTTGGCGCTGAACAGTGCGTTTAAGATCAAGTGCGTGAGAAAATCCCTCCGCGTTTTTATTATGTCCGTGGGAATGTCGGCTCTGAGATTGACTCGTGTGAATATTACGAATTAGATCAGTTTCAGAAAATCGCCTTGCGAGTCTCATAACTTAATCCATCATAGACTAGTTTCTTCTTCTTGAGTTTTAAGCACTTGAGTGCGACAGTCGCCTGTCAATAGTCGTAACATGGAGGCTCGAAAAACTCAAGGTGTAAATAAGCATTTATGACGCCTTTCAAAAACTATTCCTACTGCAGAGCACGAAATCGGCGCGCCGCACACTGGTCCCAAATTAAAAAAAAGTGGACATTGATAGTAGACCGCTGATATATTTTTTTATTGTTGATATAATGATAACAGATAAGGCAAAAAAATATTATTGTCCTACTTCAAATACTTTTCTCTATAAAAAATATTTCTTTTTTTTTTGTATGGGAGTGATTACATTTTACTCAATTTCTCAAAAACCTTAAGCGATGTCGAGATGGCATTCACATATGTTAGAAAACTAATAATTCTGAGTATTTGGCTCGAAGAAACTTATTGCTTATCTCTGCGTACTTTCGAGATAATAGTGACAGAAAATAACAATTTTTTTTAATGTTAATTGTTCGCTTTTTTTTAATCATAGCCTTACTCATATCGCAATAGGTCCGCTGGCCAGCAAAATGGAGCTTCAACGCGAGTTTGCCGGGATAACAAGATGGCCGCCTCTCATGACGTAACGTAATACGGTCACGAATCGCGCGCGTACACCTCACTCAGTGTACAACTAAATGTGGTTGCGATAAGACGTGTCCTTATTTTTTCTGTGCGCTTGAAGAAATGCTTGTTGTTTGTTTGTTTTGTTATTGTTGTATTTTGAATCTTTGGATTTTAAAATCAAATAATTTTTGTTTGTCTTTCTTTCGTCGAATTTGTTTTCGTAATTTTTTTTGTTAAAATCAAAGTCACTTTGTCTTTGATATCTTTGATTCTAATTTGTTTTCAATTTTCCTTAAAATTATAATATGTCCGCATTTGTCACCAACTTAGACTTATACGTTGTTCTTAAATCAGGAGGTGGTTTTAAAAATGTCGAATTTTTATTTAATGCCCTTATTGAACGTATTGGTGTTGAATTATCTTCCGAAGATTTGAGTAATATTAAATTATTTTGTCGTAATTTTTCAAGTAATATCTCAAAAAGATGGTCTGCTTCCAGTAGAGCTCAAAAGACCTTTCTTAACAAAAATTCAGACTGGTTACAATCCCAAATAGTTTGGCCAAAATGTCAAAATATCGATTTAAGCAGCATTTTTAAAGTTGCCGAGGAAGTAATTCCAAATTTCGAAACGCAAGTGGATACTCATCAATTAAGTTATGGTACAAGTAAAAAACCATTTGTTGATATATCTGATAAACAGAAGAAAAGGCGTTCTCTAACACTTCTAGATCACACAGAGGAGGAATTAGTTTATGCTTTATGTGCCAAATTAAAAGAGTCTAAAAAAACAAAATTAGCAGCTATATTAAACGAACTCAGCCAAAACAAGGAAAAATGTGAGATGGTATATGATGTACTATTCGCTAAAAAGACTGACAAACCGTGTTTACCAGATGATAAAACGTTAGCGCTTTACACCTCAACAAATTTGTCAAAATGGCAATATCGAAATTTAAGAACTATTCTTGCTTCAGAGAAAATGTATGGTCTTCCATCCTATCAAAAGCTCCTGGAAGCTAAAAAAACTTGTTATCCTCCAGAGTCAGACATAACTGTAACTGAATCTGATGCTAAGATAAGACTTCAATCGCTTCTAGATTTGACAACTAATAGGATATTAAAAACAATTCAGCACAACTCTGCCGACAAAAAATCGCTAAAACTAATAAGCAAATGGGGTTTTGACGGGTCATCTTCTCAAAGTAATTATAAACAAAAGTCACACTCCGACACTAAAATTGACGATTCTTCAGTTTTCATGATTAGTTTGGTTCCGCTTCGTTTGGAAGAAGAGAGTGGTACTATCTTGTGGCAAAATCCTGCTCCCTCTTCAACAAACTATTGTCGTCCAATTGGCTTTATATTTGCAAAAGAAACAAATGAATTGATAAAGAAGGAAAGTGCATCCTTAGAGGAAGAAATTCGTAATCTTGTTCCCACAATTGTAGATAATTTTGATATTAAACATGATTTGTACATGACTATGATTGATGGGAAAATTTCTACTGTGATTTCCAATACTTCTTCTGCAGCTGTTTGTAATATTTGCAATACCCCACCTAGCAAAATGAATGACTTGGACTTTGTATCCAAAAGACTCATCAGAGAAGATATGTATAAATATGGTCTGTCTTCGCTTCATATGTGGATAAGATGTATGGAATGTATTTTACACATTTCGTACAACTTAGACTTCAAAAAGTGGGCTGCACGAAAAGAAGATAAATTGTTAAAAGAAATTAAAAAGAATTTGACACAAGAAGAATTCCGGGAAAGAACTGGTTTGTTAATTGACATGGTAAAACAGGGATTTGGTACAACCAATGACGGTAACACGGCAAGAAGGTTTTTTGAAAATTATGAAGTATCTGCTGAAATAACGGGTATCCACCCTGATTTAATCAAGAGATTTGCAGTCATTTTACAAACAATTTCATCTGGTCAACTTATTAATACCAACTTGTTTAGGGAATATTGTAAAGAAACAGTAATGCTATATGTAAACTTATATCCATGGTATTACATGCCTTCAAGTGTCCATAAATTGTTGATACACGGTGCTGATATTTGTGAAAATTTCTCCTTTATTCCGATAGGCATGCTTTCCGAAGAAGCTTCCGAAGCGAGGAATAAAGATTTCCGGAATGTTAGAATGGCACATACAAGAAAAATCGGTAGAGTTCAGACTAATTTAGACATTATCCACAGCTTTCTAATTAGCTCAGATCCTTACATCAGCCATATCAAACCAAAGTTTGCTCGTTTACATAAACAGTTGTTTCCAGAGGCTAGTGCTTTGATCTTGAACAATGAATTGCTTTCGTTGGAAAACGAGGAAATAGAGATTTCTCAAGAGAATATAGACCCAAATATTAATCTTTCACCATAATATTTTTTCAGAATCGTTTGTGAACATATTCAACTTTATGTTTGCAGCTTAATATGTCTTCATTTTGATTGTTTTTTAGAACTGATGAAAGTACTCCTTCAGAAAGGTCATAGCTTTTCAGTCATTAGTGAGCCCCCATAACCTCTTTTACAGAGAAGTCTCTTTTTACTTATTTGACATTACGCATACATTATAATTATGTGCTAAAGTAAGGCTATGATTAAAAAAAAGCAAAAAATTAACATTTAAAAAAAATGTTATTTTCTGTCACTATTATCTCGAAAGTACGCAGAGATAAGCAATAAGTTTCTTCGAGCCAAATACTCAGAATTATTAGTTTTCTAACATATGTGATTGCCATCTCGACATCGCTTAAAGTTTTTGAGAAATTGAGTAAAATGTAATCGCTCCCATACAAAAAAAAAAGAAATATTTTTTTTACAGAAAAGTATTTGAAGTAGGACAATAATATTTTTTTGCCTTATCTGTTATCATTGTATCAACAATAAAAAAAAATATCAGCGGTCTACTATCAATGTCCACTTTTTTTTAATTTGGGACCAGTGTGCGCCGGCAGCGTCTAGGGACCGTAGTACTAATGCTACGACTACATTGTCGCGATTGGTTTTGTTTATAATTAGGCAGAAGAATTTGTTTTGTTACCGAAGATTCCACTTTATATTTGTGTGTATTTATTTCTTTTAACTTTAGCTACATAGTTTTTAATTTGTGGAAGCTTGTAAATGACAACTGTAGTGCTACGGCTATATTGTCTCGCTATCGCGAACTTTAAATATCGCTCTCTTTGTCGTACATCGAGGCGTCGAGCTATGTGCGGCAGAGAGACCGCTTCTTAGTTCGCGATAGCGCGACAATGTAGCCGTAGCATAAGCACTAAATGTACATTATTTACCTAGACTGTAAGCTATATGAAGAATAAATAAATAAAGCGACTTTGACTTCACTCGCTCTCCCCGCACACCGCTCGACGTCACGCGGTACAACAGAGAGCGCCCAAGTTCGCGCTAACGCGTCAATCTAGCCGTAGCATTATGTCATTCTGGCGTCGGGCACGCAGCTTTTGTTACGGGCTGCCTTCAAAGCCGCCAGTTTCTTTACGTCATTTTTGTCGTAATGCGAGTAAACGGTGACAGGCTTGGTTTGTATGGAAAGTGTCGACAGTGGCGCCTCTAGCGGCGACCGCCGAGGCCTCTTCATGCTCTGGTATTCCTACACTTGGTGGTTTCGCGGAAATATTCGCGTTATTTCGCTGAGTCGACATCTACAAGGACGTAATAAACTCGCGGTGGGACTTTAATCGCGCACTGAATTTTCAACTCTCGTTGTTGAACCTAGCATTGTGAATCCAACAGAGTGCATCTCAGCGCGTCGAAAAAACACAGTGTTTGATTTTCAGCTCTCGGCGCTAAGCAGTGCGTTGAAGATCCAGTGCGCGAAAAAATCCCACCGCGATGTTATTAAGTCCGTGAGACGCGGGCTAACACAAAATGAACTTTTTTTGTTCGTCGGGTCGTTGTACTCCTCAAGGTCTAAATTGAGCTACACGATTACTGACAAATGCTTGGATTAACTAGACTGGTCCACTCAATCTGTGTGGTTCTTTCCTCAAAAGAACATTTCAGGCACTTATCTACATTGTCTTTACATGATCTGAACAAGATTATGTCTGACTTTAAAAGAGTCTTTGATCTCGATTTTGTTTCGCCATTTTTTCTCAGGGGTATTCAGATAGGAAATGTCGACTTCTTCTAGATTATTTTTTTTACTATGACATGTAAATGTGACTCCGATATCATATTTACAGAATAAACAATTTCATTTCATTTCACTTTATGGGAATACTAGGTTTTGCCAGCGGCTTCGCTCGCCTGGTGTGCGAAAATTATCCCACGGGAACGCATTATCGGAATAAAAAGTTTCCTATGCGTTATTCCAGGTTACAAACTATCTGTATGTCAAATTTCATCCAAATCCGTTCAGTCGTTTTTGCGTGATTGAGTAACAAACATCCAAACACGTAAACTTTCACATTTATAATATTAGTAGGATAAACGTTGGACAATGGCATACATACCCTAAGTCCATTCTTATAAAGTTCATTTTGTGTTTGAAACTGCCAAATTAACGCGAATATTTGGTCCAAGTGAAGAGCCCGCATAACGAATTCAATTCATGTCATCATCATAGTTCCATTTATCCCACACATGTGGAGGCAAGGCCTAGATGAAGTCTGAGTAGTTGTTGACGTCATCGAACTGTTGGGGCTGCGACGCGGGCCGAGGAGCGCCACCCCCGGGCCTGTACTGCGGCTGCTAGGGACAGAAATCGATTTTAATATGGCGATATGTGTAGGTTGTAGACAGTGAATAAAATAGACAAGTATACAGGCATTTACGACCTTATTATAAAATAATGTTTTTCTATAGAACCAGGTTGTAACCGTCGAGCCTTTAGCAAAATAATCCGACAGTAACTCATTTAACATAACATCAGGTCAATAATCCTCGACGGATTAGGCAATGATGTATCTATAATACATCCACATGTTGCCAATTAATTTTAAGGCGCATATAATAGGGGTGAGCCTATTGCCAGCAGTAGTAGCGCTTGCGACCACTAGACAACGAAGCAGTCCGACATCATCATCATCATCATCATAACAGCCGAAAGACGTCCACTGCTGGACATTAAAAAAAGGGGGGATTTGCCATAATCGCCACGCTTGGCAGGCGGGTTGACGATCGCAGTATGGTGGTCAAATGCATAGAGAACGCTGCTGCCCATTCTCTAGTAAGTCCCTTAGTCGCCTACTACGACACCCACGGGAAGAAATGGGATGGTGCTATTCTTTTACGTCCGGCACGACACGGAACGGAGTCCGACATATTAAAGTTTTAAATAAATAAAAAAAAGATTTTTAACCCAAGTCTTCTCAAGTTGTCAATTTTGTATTTAATACTTAAACATAGTTGGAATAAGGTTCAAAATACGAAAACTGACCCGAAGATTTACTGGACCATACTTAGAAGTCCTCTTGTAATTAGACTTACTAATGTGATTTGTTGGGTTTGCACTAGTTTTAAATATTGTTTTATAAATAATATCCGACAATTGCATGGTCCTCACATAATCTGACCAAGACAATGTCTGAACTTTAAAGAGACTGTGACAAGCGGTCAAGCGCAAGCGCAAAGCATGAGGACCTGGATTCGATTCCCAGCTCAGGCGAAGTGTTATTGGGTTTTTCTATCTGGAATTTCTCGGTAGCAGCCCTGGGCCTGGATTTGTGCCTTAACTATTCAAATATTACATAGGACTTAAACATACCTGGCGAAATGTGGGCGTACTTTAGGTACACCTCTGCCCCACCCGATGGGGAAACAAGGCGTGATGTTATGTATGTGTAGCCCTGGCTTTGTCCCTAGATATTTGTTTTGCCTTTATACTTATCTATTTTATTTACTTAGAAGTTACAACATTAATTAAAATCAACGATTTAAAAGTTTGGCGTACACAGTTAATAACTTTCCAGTTTTCTTCTGCGAATGTACACTTCCTATATTTTCCTACTAAATTAATATAACCCTTAAAATTACAATGAAGATCTAGAAAATTATTTACAATTTGATAAGGAATGAGTTTTAATGGTGGAACTAATTTTAAAGCGGGTATTAATTAAAATAAATGAAAAATATTAGTTCTATGAAAATATTAATATTAATCAAGTAAGAAAACTTAGAAAAGCATGCAACATAAACAAAGTGAACTAATGACATGTCTTCAAATAGTTGCCCAAAAGATTTCAAAACAGCAACACAAAAGACGCTCATTGAATTTTTGCGCCTGGGCAGAGTTTTAGGGCCTCAGCACACTTCCGCCACGAAACTAAAGGCTCCCAGAAAAACAGGCGCGGCGCGACACTCGTAGAACAATTTCTATGAAAACTTCATGGAAATTGTTGTACAAGTGTCGCGTCGTGTCTGTTTGAAGAAGCCTGAATGATGGGAAACCGCTTAACCAATACCGCTAAGAAACATTACATTGAAGTGCCGCGATTCGAGTAGAGGCACATCATGAGAGTCAGTGGAATTGTAGAATACAGTTAACTTCGGACCTCTTGGATTAGATTTCATCCGACTGCATTAGAAGAAGGGGCAGGCATAATGTCTTTATTGTTAAATTAAAGAAGATGCCTTCGACTGCATGAGATTGCATAAAGTATTCAGTTTAATATAAATATTTAATATTTGATTTTTAAATTATTTTTTCCACAAAATCAACACCAATTTTACAAAAAAACAAAAGTTTTGCTTTATAAACTTGTCGACTGCCACAGAAACATGCGAAACAATCTCGGAACGACAGCAAAATAGCAGATAGAATCTGAACTTATCTGTGCGTTAGAACAGATAGTTTCGCTTGTCGTACAACGGACAAGTCATGGTGGAACTATTGCAGTTTCGCTGCTACGGTTTCGCGGCGGAGATGTGATAAACGATTGCCTCAATAATTAAATCTTATATTCAACCATGTATAGTACTTACGAATTCAGAACCTTTTAACAGAAAAAATAACTGCCAGGAAAATACAGTTAACATTTGAGCGCAGGTGTATACCAAGTGTGGACCATACACAATAAAGTATCGTATTCACTAGGCATAATTTAATAGACTTGCAGATTATCAACATTTTCTGCCTGTCAGTACATGTCATAGCTCAAAAAATTAGTAATAGAAGGTGTGAAGCATTACTTGTGCGTGCGTTAAGTGCGTGCGGGGGTGAGCGGAGTGCGTGCGCGCGTCACATGTGGGGCCGGGCGCCGCGCGGCTGCTGCTGTTGCTAGAAACATTCGGGACTCACACAGTTGAGCACGGGGCAGTTGAGCGTGACGTAGTGTTGAGCATAACGTGGGAGTTGAGCATGACATGTATCATTTTAAATTTTGAAAATACTTAAATGAAAAAAGATTTGTTGAATAGAGACAGAATATATTTTTCAACACAATTGCTTGTTAAGTGACTTTTATGGCATCGTATTTAGGTTCATAATTTAGCTTAGCACTTGAGTTTTTTCTTTACACTACCGCACTAGTGATTTTTACTTTGCTTACATTTTTTTTCAACCTCCGCAAAGCGGTTATAAATGGACTGTTTAGCGGGTTTGCCAGTGCCTTTACTTATACCTTACCGAAAAACCCAAACAAGCGCGCAAATTTCCGTTAATATTTGTTAACGTTTTCTTTTGTTTCAATAATTACAAGTTAATAACAAAACAATTCTGTTTTTCTCCTCGCAAGTGTGTTGAAAAACGTCGTAAGAAATGCGTGTGCGTTGATCATTACACACTTGTATCATAATGTACTATTATTGTGCACCATAACAAAACGTCAATATCATGAATCTTCATCTCGTCATATTCAATTATAGGTTTTTCATGTTTCTCAAAAATGTTTGAGATGACAATTCCAATCTCTTGGTGAACAATCAAACATTTATTTAAGATCGTCAATAAAATATACCATTTTTAATAGAAGGCCAACGCGGAATATTCGTGAAATTTTAAGCTATTAAATCACCATTAAATGCTCTGTAAATTAATTTTAAATACACATAATAGACTCAACTACAAAATCTCCGTTTCGCTCAACATTTTTTTTTTAAATTTCTATAGCCACTAGCCAACACAGAATACCGAGCAACGTCACGCTCAACATCGCTCAATCGCACTAAGAGTTGTGCACGACATGTTAAAACAAGCTGTAATGATGAGAAAGCGTTAGTTACTTGTGCTCGACGATATCTGAAAGAGCGCTATGAATGATTACAACTATAATAATTATGAAAGACATAGAGATGGGCTGAATTCAAAATTCTGTAATCAGTCAATACCGGACAGCATCGGAGCGAAAAGGACGGTAATGTGATCATTTTAGCCAAAAGAGCCATCTATCAAGCCTTTCCCGAACTATGTTGGAGGCAGCTGCCAGTCTGGATGTAGCTAAATACCAGTATTTTATATGGGGCGACTGCCTTTCTGATCTCTGGGTTGTCCCAGTTACACGATATCAGACGGAATAAAGTTCAAAATGGAAGTTTTCTACAAAGACGGCTTGTGACAAGTTTATTTTAATTACGAATTCACTAAAATGCGGACTATAGAGATACAAAGCAAGCAAGGATTACATACTGTTTAAATTACTAGTTAGGTACAAAGTAAAATAATAAATATGAATGTTCAAAATAATGATTCAGCCCATCTCTGAAACCAAAAGTTGAGTGCAATTTAAAAATAAAAAGGCTTGAACCTCGAACTGTTAAAGTCATTTTCATTTAGATATTTTCCATTTTCGATCTAAATCATCATTCATTCAAATTAGGCTGAGAATCAGTACTTTTTGAACGTCATAATTACATAAGCGAGTCCCCGCCCTTCACCAGTTCCTAGTGCTTTAGTTGGGAAGATGAAGTGGAACAAAAAGCTTCCCATTCTGACCGCTCATTCATCTTGTCTATGATATTAAAAAAACAATATTGATGATGACTTGTAAGCCGAGGTCATGGAAGTTAGCATACAAATTATTTACGCCAGTAATTTTAGTGAAGTTTCTATAAATCTATTATTATTTTATAAAAGAAATAAAGAATTATGAGTGATGGTGAAATTGTGAAAATATCTATTAATTTCGCTAGTACATAATTATTAGTACCGGCACTCAAATATTCGCGTCATTTTGCTAACAAAAAAATAACTTTATAACATTCAAAATAGTGTTTATTTTGTATTGTCAGAATAACGCGAATGTTTGAGTAAAGAGAAGGACCACTTCGAGGTTGTAGGTTTATAAAAATCGTGTTCATTATATCTATGGCTACATACAAACCAATCTTTAGAAATATACTATAGAATGAAGGTAGTCAATAATGTTTCATTTTGTGCCCGTCTATAGCCGATTCACACATTGCAATTAAATTTTCTGTGGTGTACCATAAGTTGAAGCAGCAATAGGTTTTTCTTCAGGTATGGTTTCCACCATCAAGCCTGTTTTTAACCGCCTTCAAAAAAAGGAGGAGGTTCTCAATTCGACTGTGTTTTTTTTTAAATGTTTGTTACCTCAGAACTTTCGACTGGGTGAACCGATTTTGATGATTCTTTTTTTTTATTTGAAAGCTGGTGCTACCGAGTTAGTGGGATAGGTACTATAACTGAAATGTGAAAAGTAAAAACTTTTTCCAAAAAAAATAACAACCGACTTCCGAAAAAACAATACAAACTGAAAAATAACTTTAATTCCGGAAGGCGGTGAACAAAAATTAAAAAAACATATCCAATCTCATCGACTTCCGAAATTAAAGTTATTTTTCACGTTGTAGTGTTTTTTACGGAAGTCGGTTGTTATTTTTTTCAATTAAGAACCCAATATGGATAGAAATACAGTTCTTTTTACAAAAACTTACAACTTACTACGGTGCTCCGTTGTCGTTTTTGTATTAAGAATTTTACACAAATCGAAACCGCGCAGTGTTGCTGCGCCTGTAGTGCCCACGTACCTGCTGCAGCAGATGGCGCAGGCCCGGGTTGGACGGCAGCAGGGGCCGCATGCCGCGCGGCGGGTGCGGCACGCCGGCCGCGCCGCGCAGTGTTGCTGCGCCTGTAGTGCCCACGTACCTGCTGCAGCAGATGGCGCAGGCCCGGGTTGGACGGCAGCAGGGGCCGCATGCCGCGCGGCGGGTGCGGCACGCCGGCCGCGCCGCGCAGTGTTGCTGCGCCTGTAGTGCCCACGTACCTGCTGCAGCAGATGGCGCAGGCCCGGGTTGGACGGCAGCAGGGGCCGCATGCCGCGCGGCGGGTGCGGCACGCCGGCCGCGCCGCGCAGTGTTGCTGCGCCTGTAGTGCCCACGTACCTGCTGCAGCAGATGGCGCAGGCCCGGGTTGGACGGCAGCAGGGGCCGCATGCCGCGCGGCGGGTGCGGCACGCCGGCCGCGCCGCGCAGTGTTGCTGCGCCTGTAGTGCCCACGTACCTGCTGCAGCAGATGGCGCAGGCCCGGGTTGGACGGCAGCAGGGGCCGCATGCCGCGCGGCGGGTGCGGCACGCCGGCCGCGCCGCGCAGTGTTGCTGCGCCTGTAGTGCCCACGTACCTGCTGCAGCAGATGGCGCAGGCCCGGGTTGGACGGCAGCAGGGGCCGCATGCCGCGCGGCGGGTGCGGCACGCCGGCCGCGCCGCGCAGTGTTGCTGCGCCTGTAGTGCCCACGTACCTGCTGCAGCAGATGGCGCAGGCCCGGGTTGGACGGCAGCAGGGGCCGCATGCCGCGCGGCGGGTGCGGCACGCCGGCCGCGCCGCGCAGTGTTGCTGCGCCTGTAGTGCCCACGTACCTGCTGCAGCAGATGGCGCAGGCCCGGGTTGGACGGCAGCAGGGGCCGCATGCCGCGCGGCGGGTGCGGCACGCCGGCCGCGCCGCGCAGTGTTGCTGCGCCTGTAGTGCCCACGTACCTGCTGCAGCAGATGGCGCAGGCCCGGGTTGGACGGCAGCAGGGGCCGCATGCCGCGCGGCGGGTGCGGCACGCCGGCCGCGCCGCGCAGTGTTGCTGCGCCTGTAGTGCCCACGTACCTGCTGCAGCAGATGGCGCAGGCCCGGGTTGGACGGCAGCAGGGGCCGCATGCCGCGCGGCGGGTGCGGCACGCCGGCCGCGCCGCGCAGTGTTGCTGCGCCTGTAGTGCCCACGTACCTGCTGCAGCAGATGGCGCAGGCCCGGGTTGGACGGCAGCAGGGGCCGCATGCCGCGCGGCGGGTGCGGCACGCCGGCCGCGCCGCGCAGTGTTGCTGCGCCTGTAGTGCCCACGTACCTGCTGCAGCAGATGGCGCAGGCCCGGGTTGGACGGCAGCAGGGGCCGCATGCCGCGCGGCGGGTGCGGCACGCCGGCCGCGCCGCGCAGTGTTGCTGCGCCTGTAGTGCCCACGTACCTGCTGCAGCAGATGGCGCAGGCCCGGGTTGGACGGCAGCAGGGGCCGCATGCCGCGCGGCGGGTGCGGCACGCCGGCCGCGCCGCGCAGCTGCTGCTGCAACTGTTGCTGCAGCTGGTGCTTGCGCTGCTGCTCCTGGAAAAGTTTCAACGGCAAAAATGTCAACATCTGCTTAGCAAAAAACTAGTAACTATTTATTAGCAGCTTTTGTATTGAAAATATGCCAAACTATCAGATTTATGCTTCAGGTAAAAGTTATCTGACTATTGAAAAATTTGTGGTGCCGGACGTAAAGAATCATCGCATTTCTTCCCTTGGGTATCGTAGTAGGCCTCTAAAGGACTTACTAGAGAATGGACAGCAGCGTTCTCTAAGCATTTTAACAACATACTGCGATCGCCAATTCAACTGTCAAGCGTGGCGATTATAACAACCCCCCCAAGGGGGAGGCCTATATCCAACAGTGGACGTATTTCGGCTGTAATGATGATGAATGTTCCCCTGGTGGAACTCTGTGAGAAGAAGTGAGCCGTAATCTACCACGCGGGCACAGTGCGCGTTGGTGGATGTCACATGTCTTCGAGTTTTTGGTTCTAGGATTTGCCGATTTCTTCACGATGGTTTCCTTCAAATACAAAATAAAGCGCCTGTCGGGGTTCAAACCGACGACCTACAACTCGTAAGTCTAAGTCACGGCCGTTACCACTGGGCCACCATTGCTCTCCTACCCACTTCTAACCCACACCTATATAACTACCAGTTAGCCTTTAATCTTACCTCAAGCTGTTTATAATGCTGCTCCTGTTGTTGCGCGGCATGCAAATGCGACATGATGTCCATCTGCGACTTGAACTGCGCCTCCTGCTGATGAGCAGCTTCCAGGGTCTGCTGCAGATGCTGTATCTTCTCCAGGTTGTGTTGCCGAGCTGCTTCTAAGCCGTCCAGTTGTGTGACGGGGCGCGGCCCCTTGCCGCCCACTTGTTGTACCTGCTGGCCGATTGAGCCACCTATCATCATGCCCTGGGGATTTGAAGGTGGAATTAGCCATTTTATGGTAATACTAGTTTCTGCTCGCGAATTCTTCTGCGTGAAATTTCTTGTTCCTGCAACCCACCCCGTCGCATCGCATCGCATCTTCGTTTCCGCTTAGCGTTTTTTCTGACCTATCCATTATCAACCTATAATGTTCCCACAGCTGGGACACAGGCTCTGTGTGAGGGAGTGAACCTTAATACACCACGCGGGCCCAGTGCGTATTGGTGGATGTCACATCTACCCTGCTAATTATATCTGCAGTAATCGACACTTATGGGTTTTCACTTTTTTGCAGAAACGGCATCGTTAGGGGCAAACCTATATGAGACAAATTTGGGTACTGGCAGTATGTTTTTTTGATAACGAGATTCACAGCATTTGCATGAAAATTTTACTTTTAGATTTCCGCGTTTTTCTGGAAACCGCTTTTTTGCAAGTACTGCATTTACAATTAGCAGAGCAGACATGTCCTCGGATTTTTTGCTACTTGGACATGCCGGTTTCCTCACGATGTTTTACTTCACCGTTTTGAGAACAGTGGCGATGAAATAATTTACACAAAGTAATGCGCCTGAGTGGCGATTATGACAAATCCCCCCTTTTAGGGGAGGCTTATGTCCAGCAGTGGACGTCTTGCGGCTGATATGATGATGATGATGATGATAAATGCGCCTGGGTTCGACCTACTACTCGTAAGTCGGGGTCGTCAATGGACCACCACTGCTTTCTTTTCTGCCAGTGTGATTATTTCTACTATAAGTTTTAAAAAGCCCCCTATAATTGACAAACAATTTGCAGAACTAAGCTCACAATAGCCGAACTTTTCAAAAGCCAAAAGTAACAATGAAAATAATATTCCCACCTGTGGATGCTGTTGCATCTGCGACTGTACCATGCCCTGGCCACCCGCGGGCCCGGGCATGCTGCCCACGTTGCCCGGCACGCTGCCCGGGCCGGCCTGCATGTTGCCCGGCATGCCCGGGCCCATGCCGCCTGACGACATGCCCGCGCTACCAGGCATAGATCCTGAACCTAGAGAACAAAAGGTTAATAGATAGACACCGCCAAAAGAACTTGACCACTTTGACTGCCGCGTTGGTCTAGTGATCACAAGCACCACTGCTGACCATGAGATGCCAGTCTCGAATCCCAGGTCGGGCAAAGTGTTACTGGGCTTCTATCAGAAATTTATCAGCAGCCCGGTGTCTGGATTTCTGCCCGGATGAGGGCAATAGGCTGGCTCCCTATTAAATGGGACTTCAAGATAACTGGCGAAATGTGGGTGCACCTCTACCCAGCTCTTCAGGGAAACAAGGCGTGCTGTTTTTACCGTAAAAAGAAGAAAGAAGAAGAACATTTTATTGTATATTGTTTCTCAAGTGCATTATTATGTCTTTATTTACTAGCTCTCTCTGCTCTGTCCTTCTTCTGAAAGTACTACCGGGACCAAAAGTTGCTTATTTTACTCCCGTCTAAATCGACCTAGCCTTTTCGAAAATTAGCCGGAACAAATAGACAGGCAGATTGAATTTTTTTTGCAATAAGTACTGATTATACTTTCATAGGCGGCTGCCAGGGGGGCACGGTATCTCCTTCGAACAACCTCCACCCCTGGCAGGCATCGGCCCTTGCGGTCCGCACCAGTTGGTGCTGACATTTCTTTGAGGTGCGCGTGGAACGCAACGTGCCGTCGACCCGGGCTTGGTCCTTACCTGCCATGGTGGCGTTGGGCATATTCTGCTGCATGCCACCCGCGTTACTGACGTTAGTAGGTAGTTGCTTGCTGATAATTTGGCTTATCTTCTGTTGTTGAATCACCTGCAAATCGTAACATATCTTTATCAGCCTATATAATGTACTGCTGGGACGAGGGACCGAAAAGGTATTAAAGAATTTAGGTTACCTCTACAGTTAGCGGTTACTGCTATCTGAGTAGCCAAGAAGAAGAAACATGTTACCTCTATTTAGGTTACCGATTTAATACCGGTTACCTAAAAAGTAATGTACTTGATTACGATAACGAAACAGAATATCGCAATGCCGACAATTTGTTAGCATTAGAAAATACTTCAAACATTACGAGGCAAATCGTCGTGCTGTTTACGTTTATTTGGTATTTGGCGTTTTTTTTGCAGAAGCATAGCATAAATTAGCCTGTAATGTTCCCACTGCTGGGATACAGGCCTCCTCTCGATGAGGAGTGGGCAAAAATCCACCACGCGGGGCCACTGCGAGTTGGCAAATGGCACATGTCTTCGAATTTTCGGTTCTAGCGTCAATCGTCACGATGTTTAGCGTTTTAATAGCGTTCATCTCGTGCGGCCGGGCAACGTCGCATGTCTACTAGGTTTTCCATGTTATTTTTAAATCAAAATACATTTTTTTTCAGCCTAGGTGGTTTATATTTAATTAAAACATTTACTATAAAAACCATTTTATCGAAATTAATACTGCAAATAGAAAAAAAAATCGTTATGCTTATGACAATTATTGTTAAAGTTAAATACCAAAATAACTATTTAACAAAAATAGCATAAAAACTGCTAAGTACCAGCGATATAGGGCCTGGCTGAACAAAAAATAGTAGGTACCCTGATTTAAACGTAATAATATTATCCCTGAAGACTACTGGCGACGTTGCCAGGATGAACGCTCTTAAAAACAGTAGTGATGGAATAAACTACACAAACTAAAGTGCCTACTTGGGTTTGAACCCACGACCTACGACACAGATTACCAGATGTGTCACTCCATACAAAAATTTCAAGACCTACTGCCATAATAGCCTATACCTTCGAGTCGCTAGACGATGCGAACGAAAATGAACCTAACCTCTCAAGCCCAGGACCCGACGGCTTGCCTGGAAAAGCCTGGGTCCTGGCCTTGGAGGCTCTCGGGCCTCGACTAAGAGGGCTCCTAAGCGCATGCTTGGAGGAGGGCCAGTTCCCACGTCACTGGAAGACGGGGAAACTGGTCCTCATCAAGAAGCAGGGGCGCCCCGCGGACTCTCCGTCCGCTTACCGGCCCATCGTGCTGCTCGACGAGGTGGGCAAGCTCTTTGAAAGAGTAATTGCAGACCGCCTCGTCGGGCGGCTGGTGCGGGTGGGGCCGGATTTGGCGGAGAGCCAGTTCGGTTTCCGCAGGGGGCGCTCCACGGTGGACGCAATCATGCGCGTGCGAGCCCTCACGACGGGGGATGCTGTGGCCCGGGGTGGGGTCGTCTTGGCGGTGTCTCTGGACATCGCCAATGCCTTCAACACCCTGCCCTGGAGTTGCATAAGGGAGGCACTCCGGTACCACCGGATGCCGACCTACCTCTGTCGAGTGGTCGAGGCCTATTTGACGGACAGGGCCGTCATCTACCCCGGTCACCAAGGAGAGTGGAACCGGCGAGAGATGTCGTGCGGTGTCCCACAGGGATCGGTCCTGGGGCCGCATCTGTGGGACATCGGATACGACTGGGTGCTGCGCGCCGACCTCCCTAGCGGCGTCAGCGTAGTTTGCTACGCTGACGACACGCTGGTCCTGGCGCAAGGGAGGTCGTACCAGGCGGCGGCCGACTTAGGGACACACGGGGTTGCGACAATCGTAGATAGGATCCGGCAACTGGGACTCGAGGTGGCCTTGCACAAGTCCGAGGCCATGTGGTTTCATGGTCTTCGGAATGCGCCACTGACGGGTTCCCAGATAACGGTGGGAGGGGTTCACATCGGCGTCGAGTCGACGATGAAGTACCTAGGACTCGTCCTCGACAGCCGGTGGAACTTCGCGGAACACTTCCGACGTTTGGCTCCCAGACTGGAGCGGGCCGGGGCTGCCTTGAAGCGGCTCCTGCCCAATCTAGGGGGGCCAAACGCCTCCTGCCGGAGGCTCTACGCGGGGGTCGTGCGGGCCATGGCCCTATACGGGGCGCCGGTGTGGGCGCCTACATTGAGGCGCCAACCAGCACGCCGGTTGAAGGCGGCCCATAGGGTCATGGCCATCCGGATGATCCGGGGATACCGCACGATCTCCGGTGAGGCGGCGGGCCTCCTTGCCGGATTACCGCCATGGGATCTGGAGGCAAACGTCCTCGCGCTCACTTGGGAGTGGCGCGAGGAGGCCAAACGCCGGGGCGTAACTCCGCTGCCGCGGGAAGTCGCGGCACGGCGGACAGAGCTCCGGCAGGATCTCATGGCGACGTGGAAAGTGCGATTGTCGCAACCAAGTGCTGGGCACGCCGCGATTGCGGCGGTAAATCCCCTCTTTGAGGAGTGGCTTGAGAGGCGGCATGGCGTCCTCACCTTCCGCCTGACACAGGTCCTCACCGGACATGGCTGTTTCGGGAGGTTCCTGTTTCGGATAGGGCGGGAGGAAACGCCCGGGTGTTTCCATTGCGAAGATCGCCCAGAGGACACGGTGGAGCATACGGTGGAGGTCTGCCCAGCTTGGGCGGAGCAACACCGTGTCCTCGTGGAGGTGATCGGCGGCAGCGATCTCTCGCGTCCGACCCTGGTCCAGGCCATGGTACGGAGCGAGAGGGCATGGCTGGCAGTCGCCTCCTTCAGCGAAGCAGTTATGCTCGCAAAGAAGGAGGCGGCGCACGTGAGGGAGATGCAGTACATGCGCCCTCACAGCCGTGGCCTTCGCAGGAGACGCCCTGGGCGTCGGGAATCCCAGGCTGATTCCCGGCCACCGTAGGCACGGGCTTGCGGACGGCGAGTAATGGGTACCTCGCTGTCCGGTAAGGACCAAGCCCGGGTCGACGGCGCGTTGTGTTCCACGCGCGCCTCAAAGAGATGTCAGCAGCAACAGAGGGGCCCGCAAGGGCCGATGCCTGCCGGGGGTGCGGGTTGTTCGAAAGAGATACCGCCGCCCCTGGCACACAGGCAACTGAGGGAACACGGGTGGGTTTTAGTCAGTAAAAGTCTGACACGCCCTCCCGCTCCGCCCAGAGCGGGAGAAGTTATTTGATGATTTCCCACCCAGAAAAAAAAAAAAAAAAAAAAAAAAACCTCTCAAGCGTAAAGCGAGTTTTTCTTTGTAGCTGCGCGCCGCCGCGTGGTTATTGTGATTTGCCAGGGCTGCCTCTTTCGATAAAATGTCAGTAGGTATCTGTAGGTCTGTAGTACACTTTATGAAATAAAATAAAATGCTTTTTAATGTTTTAGCATGTTTAATTGTTAATTATACGTCTGAAATAAGATAAATAAAAAATCTTACAGGTGTTTTATATAATGATTAATATTCTTTTCCCTTGTCGAAATTCACGATTGTTGAACTTTAATGTAGAGAATATTCGGAATCGAACAAAAAGTCTTACTAGATACTCTTGAGCCACTGCGCATGGCCACGAATACGAATGAAATACGAAATGGAGCAAACTGAAAACATGATTAATTGAGCTTTCGTTCATTTACACACTTAGCGTAACAGGTAGGTAACTACTATGCTTCTAAACCATGAACAAACCTGCGTTGGCGCCATATTGTCACGTCATGCACGCTTATCTAATACTTGCTCGCTTTTAAATAAACATTAATCAAATGAAAATAACATTAACAAGATAATAACGATGATAAATATTATTGAGAATTAATTTGCACAAAGTAGATTTTTGCTAAACGTAGTTTTCAAATAACTAAATATAAGATATGGTAACGTAGCAATCGCTGAAAGTGACATCGCAAAATTTCTGGGCCTTTACATAGATAGTCATCTGACTTGGAAAAATCATATCGACGCTTTGTCAAAGAAGCTTAGTCAATTTGCGTATGCTCTGTACAAACTATCAAAAACGGTTAACCGCGTTACAGTACAAATAGCTTATAATGCTTATGTGGCTTCTAGCATTAGGTACGGAATCATTTTCTGGGGCAACTCCACTGACAGAGACATTGCCTTTAAAGCTCAGAAGAAATGCTTGCGATCGTTTACCAAATTACAATCGATTGATAGTTGTAAACCATTATTTAAGGAACTTAGTTTACTCACTCTACCGTCTATGTACATTTATGAAATGGGAGTGTTTGTTCGCTGTAACCTGCATTTATTTGGACAACTGCGCTCTCGCCGTTATCAGAATACCATTAGTGTTACCTCTCATAAAACCGCATTTTTCGGCAAAAGTGTCCTAGGCATGGCCCCAAAAATATATAATAGTATACCAGCAGTAATTAGAAATAAAGAGTGTCTGGGATCCTTTAAAAGGTCCTTATTTAGATTCCTTCTAGATAGATGTTACTACTCCATCATTGAGTTTACTAATGATAAACAGAGGTATGACGATTCCGACTTGCTAATTAAACTCATATGATTTTTATTTATTTATTAAGTGTGAATGTGTTTATTTATCTGAAATTGTAATGACCTGTTTACCTACCTGACATATTTTAAATTGATTGTTCTTTTTTTCTTTTTTGTAATGTATTGGCATGCCACTTTGTAATTATAATTGCTTGTTGTGTTAATTTTGTATGCTACATATTGGCAAAACATAGTGCACATATTTTAGACAATTCTAACTGTAACCATACCTATGTTTAACAAAATAAATAAATTGAATTGAATTGAATTGAATTGAAAATGAAACACGAAACATGCAAGTTTAAACAATTTACCTATTTAAAAAAATTACAGTAAAACAAATGAGATACATTTTTGTTTCAGCGGGTAAACTAAAAAAAAGGTAAGTTTTTATCTCTTCTCTTGCTGGATCTACATCCATCAACTGCACATAATACACCAAAAACAGCCATATCATAAGAATTTAAAACTAAGTACGTCCGGTGGACCGAAATAATTACGCGTGCGTACGCGCCTCACGGCTGTCGGCAACCCACTGAGAAATGGGCCGCGTGCGGCCCGACGGCCTGTAGGTAGTTAGCGCGCGTAAGTACATGGAGTGACACATCTGGTAATCTGTGCCAATGGGCCACCACTGCTCTACGAACGAAGAATTAAAAAATATTATTTTTAAGAATTAAATTTTTTTTTTTTTAATTCTTCGTTCTTCTTTTTAAATTATTTTTTTATCATTACCACTTACCTTTCTAAGTCGATCGACGAATGTGGCCTGGTTGTTGGGTATGAATCCTAGATACGCCTTCTTGTCAGGAGTGTACAGGAGTATCAGCACTTTGATGTCACACTGCGGCGGCGTCGGCATTGGGGAGAAGTGGACGCAGCCGGCCTTGGAACAGGTCAAAGAAATTATATTATAGGACGAGAAATGTTAGTCCAAAATCATGTCGTTTGTATGCTTGAAGATTGTAATTAAATAATAAATTATTTATTGGCATGGATATACAAAAAACTAAGATACACAATCAGCTTCACATTAACGTCCGCATAAATAGGGCGCAATGTTCACAGGTGTCGAATAAACAAATTTTATAAATAACAAATTTTATTTAAAAAAAAGTTAAATAGTATCGTAAGTCATCTTTCAGTCAGTCTTTTTCAACATTGCTTTGTAAAAACCACTTTAAGTTATGCGTGTAAGGCTGAATTAGCAAAAATATGTTTTATCATAACTATAACCACTGACGTATGATTGGGGACAGTTTTGAGTGTTACTTTTGTTGAAAAATGTGCATCTTGGATTTTTGGTGTGATCAGTGTTTATTTGCATATAAAGTGTTTACAAACAAAGTGAAGCCCTGACTCCTGCGCAAGGTAAAATCACTTGTGTTACAGGAGCCATTATGCTAGCAGTTTAAACAAACATTTAAAAAAATGGCGAAGGTCGGGCAAAGCTAATTGTAGATGGCGTTACAATAACTAGGTCCCAATGGCCTACAATAAATCTGACATTTCGTTCAATCATTCCATTTCGTGTTCATCTATGGGTTTATTCACTATTCCGTTATTTTCGGGGATTTCAATATTTTATATCAAGTTGTGGACATGGAAAGTTGCAGAATTTTAAAACCTTAAATACTTCCTTATAATCACTTTCTTCAAAATGTTTCTGTCACTTAGCCACAAGCCCCCAAAAAAAGGTGACTAATATACTCACAAATCCATTGACCATGACCTTAGTCAGTGCATCGAGCGCTTCACTGGGCTGCAAATGGAACAGCACTGACTTGCTATCCTTAAGGTACTGTCCGCCGATGTTAGAGATCAGCTGCTTGGGCATCAGCTGCATCAGCAACTTGTTGGGCCAGGTGTCCACCTTCAGTTCAGGCTCTATGTCTTTTGTACTGGCCGATACCTGTGAATAAAGATTAATAGAGTTGTTTAACAAACATTATCACCCTATAATGTTCACACAGGCCTTCTCTCTGGGACCCGGCCCAGAGCGGGTTGTCACATGTCTTCGAATTAAATTAAATACACTATTTTAACACGCTTTTATTAGCTTCACCCTGTTTTTAAGCATGTTTGTAACCGACTCCTTTGGGCTTGATTTTGACCCACTTCAAACGGTCAGATTTCATTTAAACTTTGTAGACTTTAGATTTTTTTTTTGTTTTAAGTTGGCAGCACCAAAAAATAGAAAATAAATAATAGATAAAAAATCTAAAAAACACGCTTTAAAAACGCAACTAAAAAAGCAGAAAATAATTTCAAAAAAGCGTGGGGTGCTTGATACTAATTGATTATAAAAATACCTCAAAAAGCATCCCACGCTTTATTGAAACGGTTTTCTGCTTTTTTAGTTTGCTTTTTAAAGCATGTTGTTTACTTTTTTTTTCTATTATTCATTTGTTGTCTGTAATATATAAAACTGATAGGAACTATTTTTAAATAATCATGCCTTCAGTAATATATTGAAATTCGAAAACAAGTAGCTAACTAAGTTGTCACTGACAATTTTTAATAAGTCTATTTTAATATAAAGTAATTTATTGAAGTAAAGTAAATCTGAAATAAAGCTTAAAAGCATTGGAAATAGGGTCACAATCACCTGGCAAGGTAGATGCTTGGTAGTTTTCTGTGGGTCCCCTGGTGCTTTGCCCTTCTCCATCCACTCGATGACGCCGCTCCAAATATAGGACCGCTGGAGTTGCGCCCCCGATGGGCCAGGCGTTACCATTGTGGGCATGCGTGGATGACCACCCTGTGAACGAAATACGTAAAATTCTTAAAATTCATTCTTTCACAACTCACAGATTCTAGAAGCTTGACATTTTGCACAAGAGTTTCATAAGGTGTGTTCAGATCTGGCGAATGCGCCGCTCGCGAGCTGCTTTCGAGCCGCTTGCTAACTGCGCGCGTGCATTTCATGTTCGTAGCCTACGCATGCGGCGCATTCGCCACGTCTGGACACACCCTTACAGAACGAAGGTACTTTGTTCGTACGTTACTCCTTACTGAGGATGGAAATTTGAAAATTCATCCACTAATAGGATTAAATAGAGGATGAAAGTTTGTATGGAAGTTGCATCTTTTCGCCGATGGGGAATCCCAGCGGGCACACTGCTTGTGTATTTATTAAAGACTAGCTTTTGCCCGCGGTTCCGCCCACGTGAATGTCGGTTATCGCGTAAAAATATAGCCTATGTCTTTCTCCATACCCCAGGCTATATCTCTACCAAATTTCTTGACGATCGGTTCAGCGGTTTAGGCGTGGAAGCGTAACAGAGCAACAACGCGCCGTCGACCCGGGCTTGGTCCTTACCGGACAGCGACCTACCCATTACTCAACGTCCGCAAAAGCCCGTGCCTACGGTGGCCGGGAATCAGCCTGGGATTCCCGACGCCCAGGTCGTCTCCTGCGAAGGCCACGGCTGTGAGGGCGCATGTACTGCATCTCCTTCACGTGCGCCGCCTCCCTCTTTGCGAGCATAACTGCTTCGCTGAAGGAGGCGACTGCTAGCCATGCACTCTCGCTCCGTACCATGGCCTGGACCAGGGTCGGATGCGAGAGATCGCCGCCGCCGATCGCCTCCACGAGGACACAGCGATGCTCCGCCCAAGCCGGGCAGACCTTATGCTCCACCGTGTCCTCAGGGTGATCTTCGCAATGGAAACACCCGGGCGTTTCCTCCCGCCCTATCCGAAACAGGAACCTGCCGAAACAGCCATGTCCAGTGAGGACCTGTGTCAGGCGGAAGGTGAAGACGCCATGCCGCCTCTCAAGTCACTCCTCAAAGAGGGGACTTACCGCCGCAATCGTGGCGTGCCCAAAGGAGTGGAGCCTTGCCTGGCCTTTGCCCAGGAGTGGGACAGCGGAGGCTAGTAAAAAAAACCGTGTGCAGTGAAGAGTAAGCTATCATATCATTGTGATGCTATTTAAATAGGGTATTTTGATATTTATTAAAAACTATTTTAAATTGAAGATTAGGACGAGATATTTAACAGAAAAATAAAAATAAATTGATTTATATTCATCTTCTCAATTAAAAACGATAAAAATCAAATTTATTTTTCGTTGTTTTGAATTTACTATTTCAAACTAACTAGTAAAGTGTGAGACAGAAAGGAAGCTATTCTTTTCTCCCTTTATATTCGAATGGAAGGGTTATCCTATAAGTTCTATCGTTGAATTTGTTTCTAAGAAGCCCCATTTTATAGATTGCGCGGATTGCCCTCTTTTGTAGAATGAAAACTGAATCTACGTCAGCTGCCGATCCCCACAGCAGAACGTCAAAAGACATAATACTGTGAAAATAAGCAAATTATACTAACCTAGTTGTGGCTACATCAGTCAACTGCCTTATTTTTGTTACTGCGTAAGCAGCTGAGCTTAATCTACTTGAATTAGCTCTAATGTGGACACCCCATTGCAATTTTGAAACTAAAGTAATTCCTAGAAAATTAGAAATACAGTTTCCGAAATAGCATTTAGTTTCTTGCCCTCAAGTTTTAAATTTAGACCTACTTGGGGTACATTTTGTAATGAGAACTTTAGACATTTAGTTTTGTTCGCATTGAGTAAAAGATTATTAGCCGCAAACCATTTCGAGAGAACAGCTAGACTATCGTTGACATGTAAGACATCCGTATCTTTTCTATCTATTCTAAAAATAAGAGAAGTGTCATCAGCGAATAAAATTATATCCGAGAAGTTAGCCAGGTAAGGAAGGTCATTAATATAAACTAGAAATAAAAAGGGCCAAGAATTGAACCTTGAGGCACGCCAATCTTAACTAGAGACCTCGAGGACATTGCCCCGTTAACATTTACTTTTTGCTGCCTGTTTGATAAATAGGAAAGTACAAGATCAGCAGCTCGTTCACGAATTCCGTAGTGGTGTAATTTACAGATGAGTGTATTGTGGTCAACGCAGTCAAACGCTTTTGAGAGGTCACAGAAAATGCCAATTGCATCCTGAGACTTCTCCCAGGATTCCACAATGTGACTGATGAGTTTTACTCCCGCGTCAGTCGTCGACCTACCTTTCGTGAAATCAAACCGTTGACTATGTAAAATCCCATTTGAGTTAAAATGTGACAACATCTGTTGAGGATCATTTTTACATAATTTTTGCTCAATGCAGATATAGGTCTATAATTAGAGGGATCACTCTTACTACCCAATTTGAAAATTGGTACTACTTTACTATGATTAATTAAGTCAGGAAACGTACCGGTGTCTAAACTGTGAGGACAGGGGCAATTGTGTCAATGATATCTTCAAGAACCTTAACGGAAATGCCCCATAAGTCTTCAGTGTATTTTATGATAAGACTTAAATGCTGTTTTAATTGTGGCAATAGAAATGGGTTTGAATTAATTAACTTATCTGAAATGGTTTCACTATAAATTTTTAGAGCTAACTCATTCTGATCTCGCTATTGTGTATTTCCAGTTTCTTTGTTAATTATCTGCCACACAGATTTTATCGACCATCTTATCTTTCTATCTCGGCGCCGAGAAGCGCTGGCAGGTCGGCGCGGGTACCCAGCGTTCTACATGAATACACCCTAACGCTATACTTACATGTCCCAGTTTCGAGTCGCCTTCGTCCAAATTCACTGACTTTGTGATGTCGGTCACCGTGGAAACCAATTCAACAGCGTTTTGATTATCCTGAATTTCTTTTTCAAAGCTAACTAATTTTTTCTCTTTCTCAAACTCGTCTAAAAGGCTTTTTTTGTCTTCATAAACTCTATTAACAAAGGAATCTAACCATTCCACTTTTAATTCCCGCACGTAATCAAGCATTGTTGATAACATGGTATCTTGTTTATCAAATATTTCTATCCAGTCTGAGAATCTTTGATCTCGCTTTGCCATCCATGATGAAATTATCCTTCGGAAGTGGATATTGAACTGCTCACATTCGTACATATAAACCTTGAATGTCGATATCGGGCTATTTGGAGAGTCATCAGGGCTTTCCTTGACCGGGCTCATCGAGCGATTTGGAGAGTCATCAGGGTGTGGCTTAACCGGGCTCATCGAGCGATTTGGGGATCCATCAAGACATTGCTTGACCGGGCTCATTGTGCGATTTGGGGATCCATCACGACATTGCTTGACCGGGCTCATTGTGCGATTTGAGGAGCCATCAAGCCGTTGCTTGACCGGGCTAATAGGGCGTTTTGTGGAGTCACCAACTTGTTGCTTGACCGGGCGAACTAGGGAATCATCCAGACGTTGTCGTTTTTTTCTGACTGTTTTTTTAGCTTCTTCACTATTGTTAGACGAAGCTGATTCAATTATGGATTGTTTTATTTCCTTTTTCGCGGTTTCAGTTGGAGATTTTGGCAGTGTCCGACGCATTTTTAGTTCGTATTACAATTTTTACGTAGTACACAATATCTTACGTTATAATAGTATGTTAGAGACGTATTCTGTGATACTATCTATATGCGGCAATAGCAAAAGTGTAGGCCGAATGTAGCACGGCGCGTGACCCGTACCAATCGTCTATTCACTATATGATGACTAATCTCACTCGCTCGATGGTAGAGCGAGCTATTGCTGCGTTGGGCGTTGCCGGTTCAAACCCGCCGTGTCTTGGACTCACACAAACACAACACAAACAGTTTATTTTGTCTGTGATAACAGCTACCCCAATATAATCACCGTGATTTTGACAGACTTGTCAGTGGGAACAACCTAACAGCAACCTTATTGTAACGAAAATAAAGATCACTGTGATTTGGCATGGTGAGTATTTCCGTTATCTATTTGTCTCACTTTCACCCCATAAAAAAATCAAGAAGCTGAATAACTAATAACGAATTAGCACACTGTTCGATGAGTAACCGGGAATAAATCATTACTTAAACACGTCCGTATCGAGCCGAAGCGCGCTAAGTAAATAATATTTTACATGAAGCGAATGCACAGCACTTGAACAGTCACTGACAGATTTTACACATAAACGAGTGCTACATATAAAGTTGTTTTATTCCCAAGGTAAATTCTGGGAAACACTAAATTATAAATTGATAATAACTTAGCAGTTAGTGCACAGTTTTGTTTATTTTTAGTATAAAATGTTCACGAAACACGTCAATACGTAATCAGATCACAATGACAAAGAAACTAAGAATGTCCCAGTTCATAGGCTTATTATTATGCGTATCTAAATTTAGGGTGACCGATACGTAAACACATGATTGTACTCATCATAACAAACAACTTTGACAAAGAAACTATTTTTAACAGACTTCAAAAGAGGAGGAGGTTCTCAATATAAATGTTTTTTTTTGTTTGATACCTCAGAACTCCATCATTTATAAACTGATTTGAACAAATTCATCTTTTGTTTGAAAGAGTACTTACTTGTCGAGTGGTCCTATATCAATTTGATCGAGTTCTGATGATACCTAGATTTTTTTTATATAGGTAGTAGCTTTTATTTTATTCTTAGAGGTTATCTTAATTTAATAGTTATGCTGTGCCTTTACAGGATCCATATTTCTGTACCTAGCTTTAAGCCTTTTATAACATCTATTTACAATATGAAATGCAATAAATTAATATGAATATAAGTGGTTTTTGAGTTAGGTTGTAGGTAGTTCTTTTTCGCCGCGCTATCTGTTCAAGGTAAAGGGGTCAAGCGACTAACAGCTGATAGGGCGCGGAGTACGTAAGGATTTTTTGTGAAGGAAAAAGAGTAAATGCATGGTAAAACTGGAATAGTTTCGTTTGTAAAATCGGTTAATTACTAAATTAAATGGGGGTGGAGGTAAAACTGCCACTTGCTCACTTCAGATGTCGCTGCTGCCATTGTACCAAGAATTTGACAGCTAGTCACTATCCATACATTTTTTGTAAACAAGCAAGTTCTTTTACACACGTTGACAGAAAAAATCCGGGGATTTCCCTCAAATTCCTCCAAACATGATAAAAGAAGAAAATTGTGGAAGAGAGCTCTCCGAAGAAGAATTGAAAAAACACGTCGAGGTTATATGCTATCCGTTTTAAACCAGAAGACTTTTTTTAGATACATTTTATAGGTGACCAAAAACCCTGTACAAAACAAAATTAGTAGGCAGTCCCGTTGTCCTTCATGCCCCCCTGTTGTGATTTTTTAGGTGAGAAAATCCTTATGGATATCCTCCGCCCCGAGACCGCGAGGGTGAGGCGTTTTCTTCCTTTACTTCTTGTGTAGACTTATGACATGTGCAAAAACAAAATACATTTAACTTACTTTGTTTCTGTTTCTTTAACTGACCTGTGCAGCATGCGCGGGCGGCGGCGGCGGGGGCGGGTAGGAAGGCTGCGCGAGCTGGGTCAGCAGCGCTGAGTTGTTGGCGTACAGGGGCGCGCGGGGAGGAGGCAACCAATTGCCGGCGCCGCGGCCACATGACGCATTTCCTGATAAAAAAAGAATAATAATAAAAAAAATAAGATTTTTCACTAAGGAGGTAAACCAGTGCCACGGGTGCTATTTGAATCCCGAGCGCAATCAAGGATTCTGGCGTTGAGCTCCTAAAGTTCTGAGTTGAGCTGCACGATTAGTAACAATTGCGTGTAATGACTGGACAGGTCCACTCAATCTGTGTGGTTCTTTCCTCAAAAGACCATTTCAGATACCAATTCACATGGTCTTCACATGATCTGACCAAGATTATGTCTGGACTTTAAAAGAGACTGTGACCTCTTGAGTTTATTTCAGCCTTTCTTCTCAGAGTAGTCAGGTAGGAAAGGTCGGCGTCATCTACGAGGGGATGGCATAAAGTTTGCGAAATGAAAAGGAAGGGAGGTGAAATTAAACATTAAATTATGTTTCCTTTTGAATATATTCTCTATTAACCCTAATACATATCTCAAACTCTTCAAATAATTTGTTTTTACCTTCGAAAAATAATAATTTGTCAAGGCCCTCAAAATAGGCAGAATTAGCCGACTTCACTTCTTCGTCATCGGTGAATTTCTTTCAACGAAGCACTTTTCTCATGTTTAGTAAAAGATAATCATCACAAGGGGTAAATCTGGACTGTAGGGTGGGTTTTCGAAGCCGCACTTGTGTAAGGCAGCCATTGCAACATGACTCTTGTGAACGAGTGCGTTGTCGTGCAAAAGAAGCACACCTCGAGACCACTTTCCCCTTCTTTTTTCTTTAATTACTTTTTTTTTCTAGTAGCGTAGCGTACTATTGCCCCGTGATATGGACACCTTTATCTTTCTAATCGATCAACAAAATCCCCTCTGAATCCCGAAAAAACTGTAGCCTAATAATCTTTCCGACCGATTGTGACACTTTGAACTTCTTAGGCGGTGCTGCGCCTTTTTTGTGCCACTACATGGACTCTTGTTTTAACTTAGGTTCATAGTGATGAACCCAAATTTCATGCCCAATCACAATTCGGTTCATAAACTCATGCCTGTTCTCACTACACATATCCAAAAACTCGCAACAACACTCGACGCGCTGCTGTTTATAAAGCGGTGTGAGCATTCTCGGCACCCATCTTGCACTGACCTTAGACAGGCCATGATGGTCATGGAGAATGCTCAAAATAGTCGTAGACGATACTCCAGTCATCGCTGCAATCGGTTTGTATCTCAAACGAGGATCTTTAAGAACAAGTTTTTCAACTTTTTAACAATGTTTGAAGATGTTGCCTCAATCGGCCAACTAGAGCGCTGATCGTCTTCAATAGAGTGTCTACCTTGCTTGAAAAGACTATGCCGCTTGGAAATCATCGATTTTCTAGAGCAAGAGTCCCCATAAGCAGATGACATCTCTTTTATAATTATCTGAGGCGTTTTTCCTTGCTTAGTAAGAAACTTAATCACGACACGAAACTCAATTTTCTCCACAGTCAGTGGTCTCTTCCCGATTTACTTGTTTATCCAGCGAAATCTCAAAACTTTGTTTTGTGTCACCAAGTAGTGACATGTAAAAAAAGTTCTCCCCTCACCACTCTAACCCCTCCGTTCCGCGAACTTTTTGACCCGCCCTCGTAGTTTTAAAAATATGATTGATGTGTAAAAGTGTTTGTACAAACCTACTTACAGAAATTAAATCATATATCGCTACGCTAACGCGAGTTAGCTAACTCATAAGCGAAGCGAGGGAGTTAACACTAGAATTCTGTGTGCAGCGAGAGATTTAAGCTCGCCCAAGACGAAGACGCCTTTATCCTAGGGGAGAATACTCCATTTTTTATACTTTCTCCGAGGTAATAAAAAAAGCAATTTAAAATTTTCGTTTTTTTTTTTTTGGTGAACGTTTTCATACGATTTTTGTAGTTGAAGTTCCAAATTCAAAACACATTATTGACCAGCGAGTTATAATGAGATTCCGTATGACATACTTTGACGTTATCGAGCAGGTGTGGTGAAATAGTTACAAGTGAAGTGGGGAAAAAAGATTAATCGCAAGTGTCTTAAGACGCTTTTCAACACACTTGTGAGGAAAAAAAACAGACTTGTATTGTTAATTGCTTCCCAACGTGAAGTCGACATTTTAGATAATAATTAACCATACAACGAAAACGTTAACAGATATTTATGGAAAATGGGTCGCTGATTTTGCTTTTCCGCACGCCGCGCTAACGATACGCGCGTTAGGTTGAAATAAAGTAGTGGCCTTATAAAAACCGCTAAACAACCTATTTACAAATAATAATAATAAATTAAAATCTTTATTTCAGACATGAACACGGTAAAATGAACAGTCCATAGGTTGGTTAGTGATGGATTAGTAACAAAAAGTCGTATAGTCTATATTAGTATTGTTAGTAATGACACAAACACAGTTAAATTGCCTAAGCAATAAATAATAATAAAAAAATAAAAATAAAATAATGAAAAAAATAATAATAATATATTTTGTGGGTCATATTTCTGGCAAATAAAGACATTCATTCATTCATACAAACTCTTTGCAGATATTATATTAAAAAAAAAAGTAAAAACACTAGTGTGGTAATGTAAAATAAATAAACCGAATGTACACTCGTTAAATACACTCGTTTCTTTTTACCCGACTGCGCCAGAAGGAGGGTTATGTTTTTCGAGAGTATGTATTTACTTAACATTGCCACAATTCAGCTTATTAAAACTGAATTACGAACCTAAATGCGTTGCTATAAGAGACACTATACAAGAGTGTTGAAAAAAATATTACGTCTTTCTATCAGCCGCTCTATTGCCAACTTTATCATGTAAGCATATAAAACTATGATAATATATGTGACCACACTTACCTACGCCTGCTACCCCTTGTACACCAGGTACGGTACCCACGGGCCCCACACCCGCAGTAGCCGCGACGCCCGGGCGAGGAAAGGTCTGGGCCCCAGGCCGCGCTGGGCCCGTTGTGCCGCGGCCTTGGCTTGGAAAAAGAGGAAAATTGTCTATTTCAAATCTTTGTTTCCAATTGACGTTATTTGATTATTTCCATTTAAGGGCCCTCGTACATTTCGGCGTTGCAGTCCGTCTTTTACAAGCGTTCGTGCGATACCGAGCCCAGATTGCCGGTGCGGTGAAATATAAAGTACTTTTATTTTATTCACAAAAAAAAATAAAAAGAGCAATATTTTTTTTAATGGTATTTTTTAAGCAAATGTTGAAGATTATTTTGGTGTAAATACTACGTCAAAATGATGTAGAACTTCAGAGATATTCAGACTTGTTTCCTTTTCAGTAGAAAATCGAATTAGGTCCAGTCATTTTTTTCTAATAGCCATATAACAAAAAAATATTCTATTAAAAAGATAATTTAGGATATTTGTAATCTATGAAAAATAGTTATGATGGATTTTATTCAATGGAATCTGCAAATTAGAGCTCTCAATTCAGCTCTCCATCAGTTTTTGCCTAAACATGCTTCAGGAGAATGCCTATTGCTAAAAAAGTAAATAAATAATTTAAAAAATGCTTTATTATGTTTCTAGAAAAGAAAACGAATTATTTTTTTACCAAGTAATTGTTATTAATACAACCAATGAATAGTATTCAATTTCAACGACGAAATCATGCATCAATGTGCATTTTTGTAACGCTCCTCTTAAACTCATTCCTACTGTAAGTTCTGAAAATGTGCGTCGTATTTTTGCAGATAACAATTTTTTCTCTTTCTTTTCTTTTTTAGCTTAAGTATTTCAAAATTACTATTATTGCAAAAGTCTTAAAAACGATTGAATTTGTTTTTAAATTAAGCACCTCTTATTGACATGTTTGGAAACTAAATAGCAAACGTAATGTCGTATAGTGTTCACTCCTATGAAAATCATACAATAAAAAATTGAATCGCAAACCTAACTTTGAATCCTAGTGTTACAAGTATTTTTTTCCTAAAAACACATATCCATATGTTTACCTGCACCCTTATTGCGTAACGCACTATTAATCAGAATCTGAATCATTTTTCTGAAGGTTATTGCTAATCCATTCTTTCATAAAACAAATTCTGCTTAGCAACATAAACAACGCCATGAATGTTGTGGAATTTTCAAAATGAAAGCGATTCTTAGTGGTAGTGTATAACGCAATTACCCTTCGGTTTCGAAACTAAATAGCAAACGTAGTCTAGTTTAGGACTCACCCATAGACATCGGTTTGTATGTCAGGCACAGGTGGCGGCGCGGGGCTCGGCGGTCGCTCCTTTAGAACGTAGCCGCGGAGTAGTACCAAGTGACGGGGGTCCTGGAAAGGTAACTGATCTTACGAAATGCTAGTAGTTTACATCATTTTTTATTTATTTCAGACAAAACTGTAGTCCATAGTTTCACACTCATACATACAATCAAATTATAAACTATTTTAAAACAAAACAGATAGAAACCCAAAATAAAATTTAAAATATTCAAAAACTCATTAAAAATAACAATCAAAATTGTCAATGCCCTAAATAATCGATCATCTGTTTTTGTAATTAGTCGTAATATGGGCTTGTTGTAATGTGAGCTTAGTTTAGCGCACGCCGCGGTCAGCACGGCGACAGATAGCTGTTACCTTAGCATAGTTCCTCTGCTGCGCCTGGTGCAGCTCTCCGCCCGCGTGCTCGTACAGCGCGTGCAAAGCAGGCACGCGGCGTGCTGACGCGACCGACATTTGCACGCCGCGGTCAGCTAACAGGCGGGCCGCTTGTTCTATGGTCGCTGGGGCACCTAGATGTCAAGGTCGACTTAAATTAACAGGGTTAACTGCATCAAAACCGGTTAAATCAGTGTGACGGGTATCAAAAAGTCGGCGACTAGTAGGAAAAAATGGCCATATTTGTATACGTCAACTAGAAGGCAAAAAAGCCATATTTGTAGTCGGCGACTAGGAGGCAAAAAGGCAATTTTTGGAGTCGGCGACTAGGAGGTAAAAGCCCATATTTGTAGTGGGCGACTAGGGAGTAAAAAAGGGCATATTTGTAGTCTGCGACTAGGACCTAGTCGGCTCTTTACATTATTAATATTTCCATACTTAAAAACAGGGTGCTTGAAATAAAATCGTAACCACTTTCGGAAGAGTTCCTAGTCCTAAATAGAGGAGGTAACTCTCTTCTCTCTAAGAACTCTTCGTTTGGTAGTCAACGATCAAGAGAACGTAGTAGTATTCTATCTGGATAGATACTAGAGGATAGATGTCTTAAAAAAACAATAGATATCCATCTATTGTTTGTTTAAGACATCTGTCCTCTCTGCTTTGGTGAAAGCTCATAAAATTTGAATTTAAGCTGGTTATAAAAACACATACCAGCCGGCACCAGTCCCCCAGCATATGCAGAGTAGGGAGGTGAACAGCATAGCAATAGGACGTGTATGGGTATGTCAGTTCGACCCAGTTCATCGAAACAAGCGAGCGCCGCTGTGAGGGCTTCTGTCACGCATGCTCGGCTTTCTGCATGGCCACCAATATATCTGCAATGTTCGAAGATGGTTATTATGATAATTTCATCATTAGCATCACTCTAATCCTAATTTATTAGGGGTCAGTGTAACATATCTTTTTCTTCCATATTTTTTTCTATTTGTTGTTATTTCCGTATTCACCCCCTTCCTAGTCATATGATCTTTCACACAGTTATTCTATTTAATAAAAAAAAATAAGTGTCTGTTTGTAACGACAAAATAACAGTTTTTTACTAAATGCATATGAAATTATTTAAGGTTTTATTGTTATAAGTACAGACGCCAGCACATCAACCTACCCCAATCTGATTTTCAACCGGGATTGATTTGACTGATTTTGAATCAGGGATTTTCAACTTTAATACATTAGCATAAGGTTCATGTTCAATTGGGAAAATTTGACAGTTTGGGGTAGCTTGATGTTCTGGCCTCTGTACTTATAACAAATAAATTATGTATTTTAAATTTTTTGGTGTCTTACTGTTCTGATATTTTCCGAAATGGATGGACCAAATTTGACGGGACTTTCACTGGCAGATAGCAGATGTTATAAGAAGTAAAATAGGCCACTTTTTGTCACAGTACCAAGTTCCCGTGTGATAATTTCCGACATCCACCCGGATGAACCCTCGAATGTTGAAGAATGTTGCCCTCGAAAATCAAGTTTTCTTACGTTTTGTGCAATTTGCAGGTTAGTGACAAGTTGTATGTTGATTTAAACATGGCTTTACAGAATAATAATCATTAAAATCATTAATACAACCCTCTAAATTCATATAATGAAATAGTTATTGAATGGGAATTTTGTGAGCCACCCTGGTGCTGCTCCCTTAAAGATTTTCAGTATATTCTTTAGCATGTAACTGCTTTAGGTCCCGAAGGAATTAAATAAAACATCTCGACATACTGTATTTTATCAACAGTCTCCACAACTGTCTGAGGGCATGTGTAGGGGCCGAAGGTAGCGACAGGAATACCAGGGTGGCAGTCAGCAGCTTTGTACGTAACTATGCTGTACACTGAGCCACTGCCGCCTCCTTCTTCTAATGGTCCTCCATGGAAGTATCTGGCAACACAAAAATTATCATGGAACACATGTTTATTTTCCTTAGGCAATGTATGAAATGACAAGCAGGCATTGAAATGGTTCCTATAATGCCGGAATTGTTACTGGTATTTTAGAACCAGTACCATTCTGGAACCGTACCGAAAAGAAGAAACTTTTTAAGAACCAAAATAAAGAACTGGAACCCAAATTTGTACCGGTTTTCAATCCTTGATGACAAGTGCTGTTTATGTCTATAAAAAAACAGTTTTACATGTCAAAAATAACTAGAAATTGTTGATAAAAAAAATGATTTACAGTCTCTTTTAACGTCCAGACATAATCTTTGTCAGGTCATATGAGGATGGGAACCATGTGAATTAGTGGGTTTGAGTGGAACTGTCAGTGCACACACACACACAACTCCGCCCCTAAGACCACCCACCGACCCGTTTATCAGTAATTGTGTAGCTCAACTATTACAAGGTAAGTAGCTAGAGAATGTTTGGCATATGAAAGTGTTTATTGTGTGTAAAGTAAAATACTAAATCCATAATTCCGTAACTGAGCACAGGCCCCATACATTGTGTTGTATTGTTTCTATTGACCCAGAGAATCTCATATTTTCGGCTTATGTGGGCTTAATTTTAGGATAGATCCTACCATAATTTCCTTGAATAGCGCAACTAGTCGCAATCTATGCAGTCAAGGGCCTCAAGGACAAAGAATTAGGGTAATTAAACTAAATATACTAACTCTAATGTTGGGACTATGTAATTTGATTTCAATTCTCCTATATACGCGCCGTTAGCAGCTGTCGCCTCTATAACAAATATGACTTCAGCCTGTACAGGGGAGTCAGGAGCGTTTACTACCATTTTTATCTTATTAAATAAATCACATACAAAAGTAATAAATCGACAACAAAAACACACATGACACAAGCAACAATATTTATTGACGTTTCGCTGGATGCATGCACAGACTAAGGCCACTTTCCGAATTAGAAAAATAGCGCTGTGAGCGCTCACATCAATAATTTGCGTTCCGAGTTAGATATCACGATTATGACAGCTAAGAGCTGTCATTTTCGTTTTCAATACGGAACGCTCGTGAACGCGCTAACAGTGCTCACTCAATGTTAAAACCTATTTACACCATACAAAACTTGTATAGACCACACATTTTATCTTCTTATTTGATTAGGTGGCGATTCTAGCCAGAAGCACTATTTATAAGTTAGCTAAAACTATGATACGAATCAGAACATAACAGCACAAGTGTCATTTTTGACAGCGCTCACAGTGATATTAGTATATCGCATGGTCGGCGTTATCGCAAGATGGCGCATGTCATGACGTCATCTATGACGATTCACGGGACATCGTTATCGCGCTCACGCCAATTCGGAACGGGTGTGAGCACGCTCAAATCGATATTATCGTATCTCGGAACGTAGCCCTATAAACATACGTACTTTTTCTATTTTTTGACGTTTTTGGTCGGGTATCGTGGTATCGGGTATATTTTTGCTCATTTATTTATTTGGAGCAATAAATAATTCATGAGTAAAATTCAGTTCTAAAGTCTATCATCAATTTACTGTATTCATATTACAAATCTTATTCGTTTCTATTCTTACTAGAAGTTCTATATAACATCTCTTTCAAGAGTTCAAACTGAGAGATGTTGGAACTGCAAGGCATATCTGAAAGATTTTGCTGCGTAAGATTCACTGCCGATGCGATTTTTTTATCTACGAAATTCTATATTAGTAAAAATAATTTTGGTTAACGAAAAGGGGGTGGTGTGGGGAAAGTTACTGCCAGGAGTGACCTCCTGGGGTGCCTTGAGTCCTGAATGGAATCGGTGATGCCTCGTAGGCAGGGGTGGATCTACTTAAGGGTTTTTTAGGCTGCAGCCCACGGCCCCGTGAATACAAAAGGCCCCCAGCCTGAACTGAAAACAATAGACGATATTGTGAAGAATAAAAATTATCTAAAATAAATAAAAAAGCGATCGTAAGGTTGGCAACATTGCGATCAATCAACCCGTGTGCGCATCCATTATGATGATTATGATGATGGGACTCCCTTTTCCGCAATCCCATTCGGTCCGTTGTGCGTGGGGTGTGCGCATCTATCGAATGGAATGGGGAATTCCCCGTCGCTGTCAGAACGGAGAATTCCCCGTCACTGTCAGAACGACGGCCTAAGGACAAATATAGTAAAACTTTTTACAATAGTATTTTAAATTTTGATTGGTCATAAGTCCTAATGCGTGCGAGTGAATTTCAACCTAAAAGATATTTATTTTAAACCTAAATATCTGTAGCTCGCAAACAAAGACGTCTCTGCATGCACATTTGCAAGCCTGCAGGGTTGTCAAATATTGTATACCTACCAATCTCAATGGCCACCATCAAAACTGTAACTGGAGTTTTAACGGTTTTTATCTCTAGTCCATTTTTTATGAGGTTATTCGACATTGTACTTTACTGCATACTCTTACCTTAGCTTTCTCCATGTGTAAGTGCTGACTTACCATTTTTTGGAATACAATATCTAATTAGTTTATTTTTATGGCTATTCGTCTTTGGGCCGTTTGACTATATTTCGTGTATTGTATATTACAGGGAACTTCCTTCCACATACCGCACGACGCAATTTTGGGTCAGTGGGTCATCATATTTCGCACTTCTGTCCTCGTCGTAAAAGTGACCAAGTTATTGTTAAAACTGTGTTTAGTATTTAGTTTACTAAATGTATGTGATAACGTAAAGGTAATAAAGTCGGCGTCGGGAATCCCAGGCTGATTCCCGGCCACCGTAGGCACAGGCTTGCGGACGGCGAGTAATGGGTAGCTCGCTGTCCGGTAAGGACCAAGCCCGGGTTGACGGCGCGTTGTGTTCCACGCGCGCCTCAAAGAGATGTCAGCAGCAACAGATGGGGCCCGCAAGGGCCGATGCCTGCCAGGGGTGCGAGTTGTTCGAAAGAGATACCGCCGCCCCTGGCACACAGGCAAATGAGGGAACACGGGTGGGTTTTAGTCAGTAAAAGTCTGACACGCCCTCGGGAGAAGTTATTTGATGAGTTCCCACCCAGAAAAAAAAAAAAAAAAAGTAATAAAGTAAAAATAAATATAAACCATAATAGCACGGGTTTTCTACGGACATAGTAAGTACGATGTTGTTGCTACGTAGTGCTATACCGTGCGAGCCCGCTCCTCCGCCACCTGCCGCGTTAGCGAAGGCACAAGGCAGCGCACAGTGGAACGAATGTATGGGAGCGGTTGGACGTAGACATGTCCGAAAAAAAAGAGTAAAATTATGCCAAACTAATGATGCCATCTTATTCGATTACTTAATGCCTTCATAACTTGTGGTGATGAATTTCTTCATAACTCCCATATTTCGGGAGTAATTTGAGAAAATGTGAAATTTTACTATGAAAATGAGTGTATCGAGCTCTCTCCCTCCTGATTCCGGCTTGTTTCAAGTAGCGGTCTCTAATATCATAATGCTAATACTAAGAGCTATATTTAATACTAAGACACATAGTGCGCCAAATGTGCACTTTCTGGGATAAAGAGTGATGTTTATTTTATAACACAATTTTTTTATTTTTTGTTTATTTTGTTGATTAAAACCGTTTTTCTAAAGGTTTACCTTATTACAATAACATTTCTGAGCAGCCAATTAGAGAAGATATAAGCTAATTAGGATATATAATTAGGGACTTAAGGTTTACATATAAAACTGATGCACTAATGATTACTGATAAGAACATTGCTATTATTTAATTACTAAATGGCTCTTAATACACTAATTTAGCATGCATCATTTACTAATTATCACAATAACTAATTACCTTGCAATATTTAACAAAGGATACCTGGGATACCTGGATTTTATATAAATAGGTCACTATTAGTAACTTTAAAATCAGTGTTGATTTACACCTCGTTGTATCCAAGCTAATCTCGCAATGTATTTTCCAAATTTTAATACAAATCTTGATATTCACGTTGCTTTATGCGCACGCGCACATAAAGATTTACGCGACTTTAACTATTTGTTCAGTGTTTTAAAAGATAACAGTTGTGTTCAGTTATGTGAAAGTGCTGAAACAAGTTTAAAAGACTGGTGTCGTCGATTTTGCTACCGCATTTATGCAAAATGGACACAGTCTGGAAGAAGCACAGATAAGTTTCGGAAGAAACATGAGATTTGGCTACAGGCTGCAATTCAATGGCCGGAATTACAGAATGAAAATATGGAACCTTCTACAGAAAATATAAGTGACGTCATCGAGCCCATAATTTCTCCTGCTAAATCTGATGCTTCAACTTGTACACATCCTAGTCCTCGTAAATCTTTTGAGGACCTTAGTAACCGGCAAAAAAGAAGACGCACTGAAGATAGTCTTTCATGCAGCAGTAGCAGCGCTGAAATTATGTTTTCGGCCGAAAGGGCGCTTCAAAAGGCAGGACAAAGCGATACAGCTTATGTTATGAAATACTTGACGGAGAATCCAGAAGAGGCCTCAAAAATCAAAGCCTTCATTGAAGGTAAATCAATTCAGGTACGGGAAATATCCCCTTTGAAGGCATTGGCTCTTTATGTATCGATGAACTTATCGAAATGGCGCTATAACACTCTTCGGGATTTCAACACTCAAGAAGGAGCTCTTCAATACCCGAGTTACTACATGTTGGTTAAAGAAAAAATTAAGTGCTATCCGGCCAAAGAAGATCTCACAGTTACAGAGAGCTCTGCAAAAATCAAATTACAAGCCTTGATGGATTTAACCTCAAGAAGACTTATTAGGTCGTTAGAAACCCCTGTTGATCCCAATCAACAGCTCGTATTGACCAGCAAATGGGGTTTTGACGGATCATCTAGCCAAAGCATTTATCATCAAAGGACGAGTGAAGATGAGCAAATCGATCTTGCTAGTAATTTTATGATTAGTCTTGTACCACTGCGGCTCGTCTCAAAAGGTGTAACAATTTGGGAAAACGAGCGACCATCTTCCACTTCATTTTGCCGGCCAATATTGTTTAAGTTTATAAAGGAAACCAAAGAAAATGTGCAGAGAGAGATGGCTGAAATCGAAGCAGAGATTGAAGCCTTAACTCCATCCACCATCACTGATGGAATTAGTGTCAAACACCAACTGCTGTTGACAATGATTGATGGTAAAATTCATTCCATTATATCCAATACAGCAGCTTCAGTGTGTGACATATGCAAGGCTTGTCCTAAAGAAATGAATAATTTAGAGTTAATCAAAGATAAACACGCAAACGAGGACATGTATAAATATAGCTTAAGCACCCTTCACGCTTGGATTCGCTCAATGGAATGCTTATTACACATTTCCTACAAATTAGACATAAAATCATGGCAAGTAAGGGGTGATATAGCAAAAAGGCAAGTTGATGACAGGAAGAAAAGAGTTCAAGAGGCTGTAAGAAGAGAAACGGGCTTACTTCTCGATGTTGTGAAACAAGGCAGTGGATCCACCAACAATGGCAACTCGGCAAGGAGATTTTTTGAAAACTACACTAAATCTGCTGAACTGACCGGAATAGATGCTATGCTTTTAAGAAAAATCTGTGTGATCTTGCAGTGTATTTCATCAGGAGAGAAGATCAACGTAACTAAATTCCGAGAGTTCTGCTTTGATACTGCTAAGCTTTACGTGGAGTTATACCCATGGTATTATATGCCTTCTTCACTTCATAAAATTTTAATGCATGGGCCAGACATAGTTCAGAACATGTCAATTGTGCCCATTGGTTTTCTATCCGAAGAGGCATCTGAGGCTAGAAATAAAGATTTTAGAAAATATAGAGAGGGGCATTCTCGAAAGCATAGCAGTATCTCATGCAATGAAGATATTATGCACAATCTTTTACTGTCTTCTGATCCACTTGTTACAAGTATCCGTCCAAAAGGAAATAAGTTTGTAAAAAAATCTTCTTTTAAGGAATTTTATGAGCTTACGGATTCTGAGAAAAGTGATATCGAATTTGTTAACATAAATGATTTAGCGGACATCGATTCTGAATTTGAATTAATTGATGATGATGATGATGACGAAGATAATTAAATGATGTTATTGTTTTAAAATGTGTAACTTAGTAAATTAGAGCTTACATCTTAATTATTTATTGTACTTTTAATGAAACTAGGTAATTTATTATCAACTTACTTAAAAGTCATACTCTCATCAGTTCTTGTGAATATTTTTGTTAATATATATTTCTGTATATATATATAATATATTTATAGACCTCTTAATAAGTCTGTCTGCGGTTTAAAGTAAATACAAATGGGGAAAAAACGTTTTTTTTTTTAAATTTTCATTTCCTTTTATCCCAGAAAGTGCACATTTGGCGCACTATGTGTCTTAGTATTAAATATAGCTCTTAGTAATAGCATTACGATATTAGAGACCGCTACTTGAAACAAGCCCGGAATCAGGAGGGAGAGAGCTCGATACACTCATTTTCATAGTAAAATTTCACATTTTCTCAAATTACTCCCGAAATATGGGAGTTATGAAGAAATTCATCACCACAATTTATGAAGGCATTAAGTAATCGAATAAGATGGCATCATTAGTTTGTCATAATTTTACTCTTATTTTTCGGACATGTCTACGTCCAACCGCTCCCATACATTCGTTCCACTGTGCAGCGGCAGAGTGGGCAGAGAGAGGAGAGCCCGATCGCAACGATAATGAATGTTGGGAAAACATAAACAAGTTTCTTTTCATATTCACTGCAAGAGGTGATTCTGACTTAGACTGTAGTAAGTAAGATTTTATAATGAATTTTATAATACTTTGTAATGAGCAATTCACAAATTATCATTAAAAATCGAACAACTTCTTTTAGTATTGAAAAATTAAATTTAAAAAAAAACTTGGTTTAATGTCACTTCTTTAAATATAATCATTTATTGGCTGAACAAGGAAAACACAGAAACATTTGTGTTACAATTTACAATAAAAGGCATCGCGACTAAGAGTCGCGGAGGATCCCTGTGTTACGTCCATTATCGTTGCGATCGGGCTCTCCTCTCTCTGCCCACTCTGCCGCTGCCTTGTGCCTTCGCTAACGCGGCAGGTGGCGGAGGAGCGGGCTCGCACGGTATAGCACTACGTAGCAACAACATCGTACTTACTATGTCCGTAGAAAACCCGTGCTATTATGGTTTATATTTATTTTTACTTTATTACTTTTTTTTTTTTTTTCCCAAATTGTTTTACCATCTTGAAGATTTTTTTAACGTTGCCAATAACGAGCTGTGAAGCAGAGCGCTCTTTCTCCAGAATGTCGTTATATAAAAGAAATATAGGACAACAACGTCGAACTATCGACTGAATCATTTATAAGTTCTTTCAAAATCAAAATATTTTATTTCACATAAACCTGCAAGGGCACTTATGAAACGTCAAAAGCTAGGTGCACGGTTCCAATTTGTCGCTTCCTATGGAGAAGAGCCAGCAACAAACTCCACGTTACTCTTTTAAAAATAAATGGCTTTTATAATGTTTTCAAATTACAGTGGTGGTGGTTGTTTGGTATGGGAAGACAGTGCAGGCCTGTCAATAAGTACCAGGTACTTAGAGGAATGAAAATTAAGAATAGAAAATCGTCTATAAATCTGAAGATTTGTAGACGACGTCTGTAAGGCCTACAACGTTCTCTCATTTACAATATGTAAAGGAATCTACATAAGTAAAATTTCTTTCCATTGGGTAGGCCCCTAAGTAGTATTAGCCCAGGGCCCCACAAATTCACGATTCGCCCCTGCTCGTAGGTGAAACCGCAGAATTTTCATGAATGCCATAAGCTGTTATCGGTCGGATAAACAAAGTGAGGCTGCATTCCGAGTTAAGCCATAATCGTTCACAGCGCCCGCATTAATAATCTGCGATCAGCTGAATAAGATATCAAGATTTCCAAACACCATTTATGATAAATTCAAGTTGGTTTAAAGATATGATACAACTCAAAACAAGACAGCACAACCGTCACTTTTGGCAGCACTCACGTTGATATTAGTATACGGAACGTGCACGACGAAGGGTCTGCCATCTAGTGGCGCAAATCCGAAGTTTTCTCGGGATCATTATTTGAAATTGCCATTTCACTTGTTGTGTTTCTGGATGCTCGAACACTTCAAAGAAAACTCCAAATAAATCAAATGGCGTGAAATTCTATTACTTTCCCACGGATTTTACTTACTTTCCTTGGTTACGTGTAAGGCATGAATCTCGGAATCTCGGAATGTCGGAATCTCGGAACGTAATCCCGATATTACAATTCCGATACTGAGTGATCTAATATCGGATTCAGCCAATATCGGTATAAATTGTATGGAGTTTTGTTGATTCCGAGTTCGGTAGTTTCATTAGTAATAAGTATAGGAAAGTAAGGGAAAAAATCTGATTTATTAATCAATACAATAGACCTAGACATACTTAAAAACAACCAATGTTTAAACCAAATTATAGAATACGATTTAACATGTTTTTTTTTTGCAGGTACTCAATCCAACCTCATACTGAATTTGCAATTTATAAATAAAACTAGCTTTTGCCAGCGGCTTCGCCCGCATGGAGGTCGGTGTATTATACATATAAACCTTCCTCTTGAATCACTCTATCTATTAAAAAAACCCGCATCAAAATCCGTTGCGTAGTTTTAAAGATTTAAGCATACATAGGGATATAGGGACAGAGAAAGTGACTTTGTTTTATACTATGTAGTGATGTGCAATTTCTAACCAAATAGCGTAATTCCGATATTAGTATCGGAATTCCGATATTGAGATCTAATATCGGAAATCAGTATCGGAATTGAAAACCTTCCGATATTACATGTCCTAGTTACGTGATAAACGACAAAAGTCGATAAATGCAGTAAAAAAGAATGTGTAATATGAGTTTCAAAACATTTAGAAATACGCAATAATGTTATTTGTAAAAATACTTGAGTTTTGTATGTAGTAGTACTATTCACTACAAACAAATGAAAGTAAACATAACCTCAAATAATTTTTGTTAGTTTTCGTTATAGCACTATCTGGAGAATTTTTAAAGTAAATGAAAGCACAGATGTGCCTACATGTTTCAGATAGGCCTGCCTTACATTTGCAATTTGCTCTTCTAATATTTATATTGCAATCAAGCTGAAAAGAAGGTGATATGAACTTATGTAATAATATGGACAAAATATTTAGGCGAAAAATGAGTTCAGAAAATACTTTACAGTAATTTTGACATCATAAACGTTAGAAATTGTCGTTTGAGCTACAATTTTGTCAGTTATTACTGCATTTTCAGGATTCATAACTGTTTCTTCTACATAAAAGACATACCTGGACTCGGAAGAGTTTTTGACCTTTGGACATATTTTGACCACGCTGACTATCATTATTAATCGGCCGAAACCCATATTTTATCATTTTAATAATAAGAAACGATATATATATTAACATAAACATTGGCGGCAACACGATGACAGGTTTAAACAGTTTCTTTTTTTTGGCCACACCGTGGCTCTCGTGTCGATTTGTGCTGCCATCTATGGTTCGTGCACGTTCCCTATAAAGCATGGTTGACGTTATCGCAAGATGGCGCCTGTCATGACGTCATGTATAGCGAGTCACGGGAGTTCACGGGACATCTCACATCGTAAATCGCGCTTCGGAACGGGTGTTAAGTACGCTCAAATCGATTACAGTGTAAATCGGAATACAGCACTATTCTAATCTGTCATGTTTGTCATTGTCAAGTTGTCAGCTGTTTGTCATTACAAAAATAACCTTATCTTCGTTTCTTGATCTTATCTTTTAACGAAAATATCTTAAAATTTAGCTCATAGCCTACTATTATTTCTATGGTGGACGCGTAAAAGACCACTTGACGTTTTCAAATAGAATAATCAACAGTTTTATCACCATGGAATTGGGTCTTCGCACCGTAAGAATTTTTAACCGGCTTTTGAGAAAACCTTTTGGAATCACGTCTCATAGGAATGTTACGGGCTGTGCAGTTAAAGAAGAAGTTAACACGGAACTGCTGAATGGGTTTAACCAAGATATAAGAAAAGGTAAGTGATTTCGACTTAATAAAACCAAATTAAATTAGCCTTAAAAACGGCTGTCATTATTTTGCATGAGTTTTTTTCATGAAATAGAAGAACTAATCTATACAGTTAACTTGTGTGTTTATAAACGGGTTTGCTATAGGGTAGGTATAGGGTTTTGTGCAAATATAAATATAAAGATAGTTCACTCATCTGTTTTTACAACTCGTTATCTACCAAGCAGAGCTCATCAGTAGAGGTGAGTCGTATATACTGGTACAGGTATATATACCAAGTATGTGCTTCCCAGTACACAGCCCGGGTACAGACCGAAATATTGGGTAAATACCTTGAAGGTACGACATCATACGTATAGGATAACGTACAATACGAACTGCTACCACAAGGTCCAGTACGTGCGGTGTCGGCACGCCGAAGCCACCCGAACCTACCCGACAGCTTACGGCAGGACCCAAAGCGTCATTCGTGCTTTAGGAACATTCGGACGAACTAATTCAGTTTAAAAAAAATTATGTCTACGTTCTCATTTAAGGAACATAATTGCGTAATAATGTTATTGCTTAACAATATTTTTTCGTCATACCAAAAAATCAAAATCAAAAAGTCATTTATTCAAACTAGGCTGAGAGTCAGCACTTTTTGAACGTCAAAATTACATAAGACAGTCCCCCCAAAATGCCCACCCTTCACCACTTCCTAGTGCTTTAGCTGGGAAGAAGAAGTGGCGCAACAAACTCCCCAGCAGCACAGCTGTCTGTTAAGTTAGAAGAACTTGATTCTATACAATAGTGGGTAATTAACATTACGAAACACAAAAACATTAAATTTGCCATATCTCAGCTAGCACAGGCTTATATACCAACAAAACATTGAAAACATAGTACAGGCAAATAAAATAAACCAACACATGAACTAATATAATTATATAACCTGTCAGTAGTCAAGCTAATACTGGTGAAAGAACATGAACATTGTCTTGAGTTAATCACAGCGACCAACAATTATTATTGTTTAAGTAGTCGTTGACAGAATAGTAAGCCTTTGAACAGAGGGTGGATTTAACTTTAACTTTAAACGCATTAAAATTCAAATCTAGCAAAGAAGAGGGGAGCTTGTTATAAAAAGTTATACCAAGACCAACAAAAGAGTTATGAACCTTATGAAGCCGGTGAAAGGGAACACGTAGTTTGTCCTTATTTCTAGTATTAATATTATGAATATCACTGTTTTTAGTATACAAGTGTATATTTTGCCTGATATATAAGACGTTGGCCAAGATGAATTGCGATGCGACCGTGAGAATCCCAATATCCTTAAAAAAATCTCTCAGAGAAACTCTAGCACCTAGTTGGTAAATGGCTCGAACAGCTCGTTTTTGAAGAACAAAAATATTTTGAATGTCAGCTGCTTTGCCCCACAGCAGAATGCCGTAGGACATAACACTATGAAAATAACTAAAATAAACTAACCGAGCTGTATCAACGTCAGTGTATTGTCTTACTTTTCTGACGGCGTAGGCAGCCGAACTGAGCCTTCCCGCTAGGCTTGATATATGTAATCCCCACTGAAGTTTGGCATCTACTGTTAAGCCCAGAAAAACTACCGAGTCTACAGTTTCAAGCACCTCATTTTCTAAGACGATGTTAGGTCCTAGATTCTTAACATTCGGTAAGGCGAACTTGATACATTTCGTTTTCTTGGCATTGAGAACTAGGTTATTTGTGGTAAACCAATCCGTAACCATTGAAAGTGCACTGTTTACGTCGTCAAAATCTTGTCTGTTCCTGTCTACTTTAAAGATAAGAGAGGTATCATCAGCAAACAGCACAACGTCACAGATACTCTTTAAATAGTATGGTAAGTCATTAATATACACTAAGAATAAGAATGGTCCTAGTATTGAGCCTTGAGGTACACCTAACTGAACTGGTAGCCCGAAAGATCTCACACCATTAACATCTACACATTGGTGCCTATTTTGCAAATAAGAACTTATTACATTGAGAGCTTCGTTTTGAACACCGTAATGACGTAGTTTACGCAATAGCGTGTCATGGTGCACACAATCAAAAGCTTTGGAGAGATCACAGAAAACTCCAACAGCATTTTGCGAGTTTTCCCACGCGTTAAAAATGTGTTTCAGCAGAGCAACACCCGCATCTGTAGTCGAACGACCTTTTGTAAAGCCATATTGATCATCATGAAGTAGGCTATTTAAATTAAAATGTCTTAGCAACTGCTTGAGTATTAACTTTTCAAATATTTTACTATTTTACAAAGAGTTCCTTATGTTTGTTGAAGTTAGAGAATATTATTGCGTGTATGAAGTAAATTTACGATGTTTAGTGTAAGTATGTATGTAGGTCGACAATATTTTCATTTTTTACGTTAGTTGCAGATTCCATATCTCTTAACAGTTAAGTATACTTGAAACGTTATACCTACATTATATTGGAGGCATACCATACTTATTGCATACATTCACTTATCGAAATCATAACACACCCAAATACTTAAAAGTATTTTGAAACCCGGTTTTTGTACCAGGTATTTAGCTATACTCATACCTTGAAGGCCGGGTATGGAGATTAGCAGGTATATCTCATCTCTACTCATTAGGATAGATTAAAGGTGATTTTTGAGAAGCAAATCAACTTTCCAGTTACAACAGTTTCTTCAGATTATAGTAACATTGATGTAGAAGATAATTAAGCTAAATTTTATTTGAGCAGTGGTGGCGTAGTGGTATCTGCCCCGACTTATGGGTTTTAGGTAGTGAGTTCGAACCCAGGCAGGCACTTTCATAGGTGAATTTCATTTTATCACTGCTGCTTTTAAAACGGTGAAGCAAATCTTGAAGAAAATGTCGTGTCCTAGAACCAATTTAAATTCAACCATCTACCAAAGTGCACTGTGGTCGCATGGTGGATATAGATATAGTCCACTCCTGTGGCCTTACCACTCCAGGCCTGTGTCCCAGCAGTGGGAACATTACAGGCTGATTTTGAATGGTATTTGAATAAAAAGGACAGCACCAGTATGCTGTTCAATAGGCGGTCTTATAAGTAAGTCTAATAATTCTTAGGTCTAAGTATACGTATCTCATAATATTTTGATGTATCATCATTTCTGTCATGTGTTTAATTTATTTATATCAAATGAATTTTCCTAAAGAAAAGACGGATGGATTGTGTGAGGAATGATAAAAAAGAGAAGAGAGTGAATTATCGTGTGATGGTTGACAGGGGAGAATTGAAGAAGAAAAGGTTTGTGCCGACCCCAAGTAACATAAAACAATGGCAGGAAGATGATGTTGGTTTAACAAGCAAGAAAAATTAAATTAAGACAATTTTAATTTTTCATTACACCTTTGTTCTAATAAATAAATCATCAATTTTTATTCTTGGTTGCTATTTTTTATTTATTTATTTGATTCACCATCAACTGTTTACACTGGTATAAGCAAATGATACAAAAGCAACAAATCAGAATAAAGTGTAAAAAATCACTTGTAGGTAAACTCTGCATGCACGCAAAACATTGTTGTAACTTACAAAAAAAAAAAAAAATCATAGACCTCATCAATCGCTTTCCATCAGGTGTGATCGAGGTCAATAGCAGGCCCATTTAATAATTTAAAAAAAAATCCATATTAGAAAATTGTACTGATTAGAACTTAATAAATAAATAAAACTAAATTAAAACAAAATCTAAACAAACTAAAGTTAACAAAACTAGGTATTTAATACAAAAAATAGGTAATATGTAGCCTAAATTGAGAGAGTGAGATAACACAGGGCCAAGAAACTCAATGTTCGGGGAGATACTTATAAAAGCTGTCTTTCAATTTGCCTAAACTGTCAAAATGGAGGTCTACCTATCTTTCTATCTTGTCATATAGGTTGGTTTTTGCTATGACATAATGATAAAACGGGCTTGTATCCGCAACACCACGTCAAAGCGCGTATTTTGCGTACAGCCTGACATAATGATTTAAATGATAGTGTATCACTGCTTTGTTTCGATAAGAATGCTGCAATGTTATCAGATGGTCATCTGTGTACCGTTACCCAAGTATGTAGGACTGTACCTACTTTTGTTGAAGTGTAGTAAGAAACCAATGGATGTTTTGGAATACAATTTTATTTAATTAATAAAAAGAAACAGTTCATTTATCAAATTAAATTTCATTTGAAAACATCCATCGGTTTCTTACTAAACTGCAACTAGATCCAACGACCCTGGTTACATATCTCTTTTGATGATTGTACTTAGTAGAAGTTAATAGGTTAATTATCATCTTCTTGGTTAACACGATCCATCTTATATTGAAAATCTTATGCTGTACTTTCCCACTGCTGCGCAAAGACCTACCTCCATAATGGCTTTTTATACAATATGCTCAGAACCAATTTCACCAAATCCTTACTAATATTATAATTGCGAAAGCAATTCTATCTGTCTGTCGCGCTTTCACGCTAAAACTACTCAACCGATCGTCATGAAATTTGGCAGAGTTATATATAGCCTGGGATATGGAGAAGGACATAGGCTACTTTTTTACGCGATAACCGACATCCACGCGGGCGGAGCCGCGGGCAGAAGCTAGTACTACTATAATTTTATCTACTGACAACTCGCGACTTCGTCTGCTGTTTTGTTTTAACATAAAATATATCCTATAAATGACAATACTGTAGCACCCTCTTAGTGAAAGAGTTTTCGGAATCAGCACCCTAATTGCGTAACTCACGATTAATCATAATCAGTTTCATTTTGACAGTTCAACAATATTCATTGCGTTATTTACGTTGTTGAGCATATACATTTTTCGAACATATGAGTCAATGGATTAACAATCTGTTTCAAAATTATTCAGATTATGATTGATCGTGCGTTACGCAACTAGGGTGCGGATCTGGGCCCCAATTTTGTATCGTTATAAAGATTCCCCGTGGAATCTTAGTAGTAAACGATACGATACGATACGATTGATTTCTAAAAAAAACGATATTGAACGTAGGTTCAATATCGTTTTTTTTAGAAATCACTAGGGTAAGGAATCGAAATGTCATTCTGTATGTTCCAAGACAATTTATCGATATTATTAGTACGATAGCAGCAGAATTCGTGTGTGATTGACGTGGTTACGAGTAAGGAATAGTTAAGTGGTCATAGTGAATTCAGGCCCAGTAGTTCTGTACATAAGAAATAGTTAAAACTTGTGAGTTTGTATGTAGGGGACATACAAACTCACAAACTTTTACTATTTATAAAACAAATAGGTATATATGTATTATTTCTTAAGTTAAAAACAATATTTATCTAAAAATTCCTATCAGTGCTTGAAAATAAATGTTTATGTAAAAATATCTGATACACAGATATAAAACATTGACGCAAAATATGATAAAATGTTTTAATAGATAGCCCTTCACTAGCAGTAAAGTTATATAACAATTCTATAGGATCATTGACTTTCATATCTTTCTAATATTGCCTGTGTTATCTTTATAACCTATCTGAGGGGCTTGTGGCTAATTGGTACTGTTACCAATTGCGGCTTTCGCACGGGTCGATCGAACGTTAAGCTACGCTTCCCACGGTCGGTACGTGGATGGGGGACCATCGATTCCATTACTTATTGAGACCCCTCCGTGCCTTCGGAAAGCACGCCGCTGGTTACGCCCGGCTATCATTAGATCTTTCACAGTCGTTATAGGTAATCAGAAGCCAAAGTCTGGGCAAACAGTCTTACGAAGAGGTATCGTGTTAACCAGTAACTGAGTTGTGGAGGCCAAATAGGCAGTCACTCCTTACTGATATTCAGCTCCATCCAGTTCGCTTGGAAGCCAAGTCCAAGACGAACTATGTTTGATTTGGCTGAACCGGGGTCAAAATACCAGGGTCTGTTTTAGGCAACGAGTGATGATCTAGCATTTATTATTATTTTAGGTATACACCGTGACATTTTAGTCGTCTTACAACGGCAGCCCACTGCATGTATCCAATGACTACAACACATTTACATGAAAACATTTTTTTTTGAACATGTGAATGATTAAAAAAATTAAAATATCATTCACTAAGACGCATGTCGTAGTTTGAAATACCCTGATATGGAGATGGAATGAATGATGGAATGTAATGGTAAAGGTATCTTCTTTGATACTTAAACATTATTAACAGGGTGTTCATAATTCTAAAGCATTATTTATTATTCTTTGTAATCTTTTTACCTATTATCTTAATTAATGGTAACATTTTTTAAATTGCTCCTAGAGGTATTTTATGTTGGCTCCTTTGAGTGGACCACCTTTGTAAGACGAGTAAAATGTCACAGTGTATACTTAGTACAGTATTTTAGCCATAATTACTAAATGAAGCCAATCCTATAATTCAGTCTCCTCACAGAACCACAAACATTCTAACATCATCGTCTTCTATTCATCAGCGATCAAGTCCAGGGTAGGCCTCCACAAGCGCGTTGAGCATCGCTATTTGGTCAACAAGTCTCCTAATTTTAAATGAATAAACAAAACTTACTATGTTTTCAATTATAGATAAAATTGATCTTCTCAGGTGGAGTGGTACCAGTATTCCGCAGAGCCCTGTTGTTCCCGACGCGGGTGGCGTTACAAGATGAGTTCGGCATCTACACATACGCTGGGCTGTACCAAGCAGCCTCCGTGCTCTCCCAGGAGATATCAGCGCAGTTGGGTATGGAAAATACCAATTTTTTCATTGTTGTTATGGTTTTCTTTTGACCGTTCATACAGAAATAGGAAAACATATTTTGTTGACTTGTACAGAAAAGCTGAAGCTCATTGTACAGTACCTAAGTATAATGATAATGATAAAAAATCTTATCATTCCAACTTTGTTCAGAAGCCTGTTATGTTATGGTTTCTGGAAATTCGTAAAAACTTAGACATTCTAAGTTGACCCATATAAAAACAGCTGCGCGATCTACGCGCACCCAGGCGACGGGTAATCGGTAAACGAACGCGCTGATTGATTGATGGGTTTTCCCAACGAAAAATGTGTTTTTTTGTTTCTTTATTTTTCGATATTCATTCTCACCGCATGGGTAAAGTATTGCCAGTTAATTTAATGTAACCCAGTATAATACGTGTGTGTAAGCCCATATATAGTTAAGGTGTAATACTGTTATTTGCAATAATACTTATCGTCCAATGTCGTACATTTCAGTCGGCGAGTCAGAGAAGACGATAGCCTACATGTGCAGCAATGACGCATCACACATTATAGTGCAATGGGCTATATGGATGACGGGCAATATTGGTAAGTCAACACATACGTACGTACGGGAATGGTCACCAAAAGAGACAAGTAACTAGTGTCGTCGAATATAGTCGAAGTTTAGTAAGACACCGATGGATGTTTTCGAATAAAATTTAATTTATTTTAGCAAAGAAACAGTTCATTTGTAGAGGTATGAGGAACAGGGTGTAAAGTTCACGCATACTCTATAGAAAAGGGAGGATCCTCCGACCAGATGGGTGTTGTCTGGTAGGCAACTGCCCGACTGTTGATGTCGGGATGTTGTATATACAAACTGTAACGGTAAGGGTATATACATACCAAGGGCACGGCTTCTTTGGATGATATCAAACGATATTGGAAAGGTTTTTTAATCCTAACTCTACATGTTCGGAAGTTATTATAATTTTTAATACATTGATACCAGAACAAATTGAAACAAACACATGACTCGAAAGACATTTTTATCGTGATATTGGCGAGTAACGTGGAAAGTTATTGACCTACGTAGTGCGGTAACACGTTTGTTATGATTTGTATTTAAGAAATTTAAGAAACCGAAAATTTTGTATCAATTCTTAGAGTGTTTTATTTTGAGCTGAAACTATGTATAGTGATTTTATATCAGCTGGTATCTTTAGTGCTTAAGGATAGCAATAGGGTTCCTGTTACACCCTGTATATGCGGGTCGCGCGGTAAACTCTGCTTGCGCGATGTAATTACGGTGTGACATCAAGTCTTGAGTAGTTCGCATATGGCATTGTAGATGGCGCCACTTCACTTTTTGTGTTTCTCAAGTTTGTTGGTTTGAAGTTCGTATGTGGCATTGTAGATGGCCGCCACACATTCATCAAGTTGAATTCGAAACATTCATCGGTTTCTTACTAAACTGCAACTATATCCGACGTCCTCGGTTACTTATCTCTTTTGGTACCTGTACATAAACACACGCCTTTTTCCCCATAAAGATAGAAACTCTCTGTTTCTTAAGTTTCTGTCTAGACAGACAATAACTACAAAAAGTCATGTGCGTCGATCAAACGTAATACTTCAGATTTAATCGAATACTTTTTCCAATTTTAGACATTTTTCAAAGTGTTATCCAATTTTCGTTTGTTAACCGTACCTACCGTAGGACAGCGTAACCAATAACAAAAGACGAAATAAGTACTACTTATGCACCTATGTTATTGGAGGTCAAAACGAGTACTTTACAAACGGGTTTTGCGCCTTTCGCCACAGAAATATTTATTTAAAAGTATTTGGTTTCAGTTGCATCAAATTAGCACCTCTTTGAATTAATTACAAAGGTCTAAATAGGTCTCATTAAATAGTTTAAAAACACTTGTTTATTGTTACAATATAGTTTGTCTGATTTTATTTATAACTTGTCTTAAAAGGGTTTATTTCGTGTGGAAATGTGATGAAAAACCTCTTAACGATAAAGTGTTAAAACCATTTTCGTGAACAACAAATTATCGACATTATCTTATGTTCGATTGGTCTTTGTTAGAAGACATGCATAGGTACCTACTATACATACAATATGTACAGTCAAGTCAAGTTCAAAATTACTGTACAACTATAAAAAAGTAAAACGATGGAAATTATTTATTAACTCAATGACACAAGAAATATTTCTGAATGAAGACAGTACACGACAACTGTCATTCTGACAAGAACTTTATCCAATTGAGATAAAGTTAATTTTCTTAGTTCTTAGAGATCATTTTGGACAGTCTGATCGTCCCGATATTTTTGACGCTAACTACTTACTACTTAAACCTAAGCAGACCACGTAGGAAATGACGGGATGTACTGGATAGGTTCAGTCAAAACTTCAAGGAGGACGCGGGGGTCGCGAAAGATGAAGCAGTGGAAGGAGGCCTTTGCCTAGGAGTGGGACAGCGTAGACTTGAAAAATAATAAAAAACCTAAGCTCTTAACCTTTACGTTTATTTCCCTGAATCGTAAATTATTCTACTAAAATCTACCTTCCAAACGCAAGCGATAGAACTAGCGAACCAGTATTTACTTTTCTTAGGAATTTTCTGTAAGCCCCATAGTCCGTTGCTCAAAGATAGATCTTATAACTTACTAGTTAGCTTTTGCCAGTGGCTTCGGCCGCGTAAACCAATGTACACAAAACCTTAACAAATTATACACCTAATCCTTCCTCATTGCGGCGGTAAGTCCCCTCTTTGAGGAGTGGCTTGAGAGGCGGCATGGCGCCCTCACCTTCCGCCTGACACAGGTCCTCACCGGACATGGCTGTTTCGGGAGGTTCCTGTTTCGGATAGGGCGGGAGGAAACGCCCGGGTGTTTCCATTGCGAAGATCGCCCAGAGGACACGGTGGAGCATACGGTGAAGGTCTGCCCAGCTTGGGCGGAGCAACGCCGTGTCCTCGTGGAGGTGATCGGCGGCGGCGATCTCTCGCGTCCGACCCTGGTCCAGGCCATGGTACGGAGCGAGAGGGCATGGCTGGCAGTCGCCTCCTTCAGCGAAGCAGTAATGCTCGCAAAGAGGGAGGCGGCGCACGTGAGGGAGATGCAGTACATGCGCCCTCACAGCCGTGGCCTTCGCAGGAGACGCCCTGGGCGTCGGGAATCCCAGGCTGATTCCCGGCCACCGTAGGCACGGACTTGCGGACGGCGAGTAATGGGTACCTCGCTGTCCGGTAAGGACCAAGCCCGGGTCGACGGCGCGTTGTGTTCCACGCGCGCCTCAAAGAGATGTCAGCAGCAACAGAGGGGCCCGCAAGGGCCGATGCCTGCCGGGGGTGCGGGTTGTTCGAAAGAGATACCGCCGCCCCTGGCACACAGGCAACTGAGGGAACACGGGTGGGTTTTAGTCAGTAAAAGTCTGACACGCCCTCCCGCTCCACCCAGAGCGGGAGAAGTTATTTGATGATTTCCCACCCAGAAAAAAAAAAAAAAAAAATCCTTCCTCATGAATCACTCAGTCTATTGGTGAAAACCACATGGAAATCCGTTCAGTCGTTTTTTAGTTAATCGCGAATAAACAGACAGACAGACGCGGCGGGGGACTTTGTTTTATAATGTGTAGTGATTTGATTCATCCATTACTTTAGAAACAGCCACAAAAGTACGTATGGGCCCAATGACTAATGTGTAATAAGATTATCATAACATCACGTTTGAATTCCATCGAAGGAGAAGGCAGAGGTGTATATTATTACCCACTTGGCCAGTTATGTTCAAGTCCTATGTAATAGGGGGCGAGCCAAAAATCTATCTGCCTAGCCTTTACCCAACTATGTTGGGGTACCAGTATTTTACATGGACCGACTGCCTAACAGACCTTCATAACCCAGATACTTGGTAATTCGATATCCCATGCTAAGACTGGTTGTCTGAGTTTCGGGCTTCTGAATACCCGTAACGACTGCCAAAGATCTATAAATATCAGCCGGGTCCAACGTCTTAACGGCACGGAGGAGTCTCTTTAAGTTATGGATGGTCACCCATCCACGAACTGACCGCAGTAAGCGTAGCTTAACTTTCGATCGATGCGTGCTACTGTTATTATTTATCCACGAGCCAATTGCCATCAGTTTTTCCCAGTAGCGGCCCGGAGTTTACAACAAATCCGGACTTCGGTCTGCTCGTGGGAAAATTCCTAATGGAAAACGCCAGTAACGCTTTATCCGACCATGGAATGGAACCCAGGATCGCATGTTCAGCAGTCAGCCTCGTGACCACTAAACCAACGAGGCAGCTTGTCATAATCCGCCTATAATATTCCCACTGTTGGGACACAGGACTCCTCTCTGTGAGAAGGAGTGGGCCGTAATCCACCACGCGAGCCCAGTGCGGGTTGGTAGATACCACATGTCTTCGAATGCTTGGTTCTAGGACATGCCGATTTCCTCACGATGTTTTTCTTCGCCGTTTTGAGAGCAGTGGAGATGCAATAATTTACACAAAGAAAAGCTTCTGATTGGATTCGGACCTACGACCTGCAACTCGTAAGTCGCGGCCGTTACCACTGGGCCACCGCTGCTCTGTTTGTGTGCGTATAATATCAAATGTGTAAATGCTAACTCCTAAACAAACTTCTATTTTCTGTTACAGCGGTCCCGTTAACACCTCTCCATCCACCAGATATGCTGAAATACTACCTCTCAGATAGTTCTGCCAGCTTGGTAGTATGTACCCAAGAGTATGAGAAAGTTATTCGACCAATCACATTAGACATGGCCAAACCACTACTGATAACTGGCAAAGATAACGTGATTACGGCTCAGCTGTACCAGCCTAATACTGCATTCTTGAAGCCGAAAGCTGAGGAGAATTTGGCTGATGCCGGCAAGACAAATGACTGGTATGGGCAGAATGAGGCGCTTATTATTTATACTAGTGGTAAGTACTCGATTTCGAAAATTAATTATTCCTCAGGGGTGAACCCATACAATATGTAACAAAAACCCTGTTGTTCCTTTTAGGGACGTATACACTCACCTACAAGCACAACATTGATGAAGTTATAATTTAAAATAAATTAAGCATTGGCCAGTTGAGAGTTCATTATCAAATAACTATTAAAATCGACACATTCAAAAAATGTTTACAGTATCTGACTTTACAAGTATCTTTATTTCGCATAATAGCCTACGAGCTCTGCGGCTTTCTTTGATCTGATAGAAGATGCCGCCAAAAACCTACTGGCGCTCGCGCCGCGGCGCACAGTGGGTCGAAATCAAGCTTTCATAGACTTAGGGATTCACGAAAATTGATGAGAAATTTAAAAAATAATAATAACGGCTTTGCGATCTACCACTAAATACAAGACACTTTTCTTCTACGATTTTTGTATATACCTAATATTTTTAAAGTTATAACGATTTGATTTTTTTTTGTATGGAGAAATTTGATTTTTAACCGACTTCCAAAAGGAGGAGGTTCTCAATTCGTCGGAACCTTCTTTTTTTTTTTTTATTTTTTTTTTTGTATGTTCCCCGATTACTCGAAGATGGCTGGACCGATTTGGGTATTTTTTTTTTTTTCGAAAGGGTATACTTCTCAGATGGTCCCATGATCATCAACTCAGGATCTGATGATGGGATCCTGGAGAAATAAAGAGAACTCTTCAAATTTTATAGGCACACTTGAAGCAATTTGTGTAGTTTTTGGAAGAGTACTTTCTCGGCGTGGTTCCATTTCAATTTGGTGAAGATCTGATGAAGAACTTCGGAGATAGGCAACGGAACTCCTCAATAAATGATAGCAAATGGACAGGGATTGCTGAATTCTCATGTCTGTCAATTGTTTACACCAGTTAATAACATAACATCACGCCGGTACGCTGTGAAGGGGTAAGCACATGTGAACCACTAAAAAGTGAAAAATAAAAAACTTTTTTCAAAAAAATAAACAACCGACTGCCAAAAAAACACTAAAAAGTGAAAAATAACTTTAATTTCGGAAGGCGGTGACAAAAAATTAAAATACATATCCAAAGTCACCGACTTCCGAAATTAAAGTTATTTTTCACTTTTTAGTGTTTTTTTGGAAGTCGGTTGTTTAATTTTTTTGAAAAAAGTTTGTAGTAGGACATGTTTCCTACATGTCGACATTTTTCTCTTTGATACTTTTTCTTAAAGTATTGTATTGCCACTTTGTTAATTTAAGGGACAAAACAAGTCCCAAAGCTTCATCTGGAGTAAATTTAGGTTTTTCATTTTTACGTAAAAGACTATCTTTGGCTTTTTGCACATCCTGTGGATTTTTAAGTAGGTGTTAAATGATAAATGATAAATGATTTATTTCTGTAAGTAGGTTTGTACAAACACTTTTACACGTCAATCATATTTTTTTAAACTAGATGAGGTCGGCGTTTCCTATCTGACTACTCTGAGAAGAAAGGCCGAAACAAACTCGGAGGTCACAGTCTCTTTTAAAGTCCACACATAATCTTGGTCAGATCATGTGAAGACCATGTGGATCGGTGTCTGAAATGGTCTTTTGAAGAAAGAACCACACAGATTGAGTGGACCTGTCCATTCAGTGCACGCATTTGTCAGTAATCATACAGCTCAACTCAGAACTTGAGGAACTCAACGATTTGACGAACAATACCAAAGACAGGACATTTGGGTAGGCCGCATAAAATACTCAAACTGCCAGATTAATATTAAAACTAGCTGAGAAAGAGATGAAACACAAAACAGAAAACACAAAAACAAACAAAATATGACCCAAATAGTCCTTACATTCACAATAATTAAAACAAAAATAATATTATACTTCTAAAGTAAATATTCATGTCAAAGTGTATATAATAATTATCAAATGTCAGAGTATAAGTTTGCAAAAAAAAAAACAACATTTAGTATGTAAAAATTAGAGCAAGTCAATCCCAAGCTTTTGTGTCCTCAACATAATCTTTAACAGTATAAAAGGCTTTCAGGCACAAATTACGTTTAATGAATGATTTAAATTTATTGATACTTAGATCTTGAACATGGCTTGGAAGTTTATTATAAAAGCGTATACATTGACATCTGAATGACCCACCTATTTTCCTGAGCCTTGTTGATGGTACAACAAATTTGTGTTTGTTCCTAGTATTTATACTATGGATATCACTGGATTTTTTAAACAATTTAATATTTTTATGGGCATATAAAAGATTTTCAAAAATATACTGTGAAGGCACAGTCATTACATGAATCTCCTTAAATTTATCTCTGAGAGAATGTCTCAGACTTAATTTATAAATTGATCTAACAGCTCTTTTCTGCAAGACAAAGATAGTCTGAATGTCGGCGGCATTTCCCCACAACAGAATACCATACGACATTACACTATCAAAATAGCTAAAGTACACTAAACGGGCTGTCTCTGTATCAGTTAAATTACGAATTTTTCTAACAGCGTAAGCTGCAGAGCTTAGCTTTTTCGACAATTTATCTATATGTGGGCCCCACTGAAGTTTGGCATCCAAAGTTAAGCCCAAGAATACAGCGCTATCTTCAGGATTCAATTCTTCGCCCTTCGCCTTACGTGAGGTAGCGTAAACTTAATGCATTTGGTTTTTTTTTCATTAAGAAGTAAATTATTAACATTGAACCAGTGAACTACTTTTGAGATTGCGCTATTTACATCGTCATCAACCAGCTGCTGACGTTTAAGTTTAAACAAAAGTGAAGTGTCATCTGCGAACAACACTATATCATGATTATCCTTTATGAGGTAAGGCAAGTCATTAATATAAATAAGAAACAAGAAAGGACCAAGAATTGAGCCCTGTGGGACTCCCATTGATACTATTGATCCGGGAGATCTTTTCCCATTTACATCAACACACTGAATCCTATTACACAAGTATGAAATAAGAAGATCCAAAGCGGTGTTCCGGATCCCGTAGTGGCGGAGTTTCCTGATTAAAGTTTCATGAAGCACGCAATCGAATGCTTTAGATAAGTCACAAAAAATGCCCAAGGCATCGTATTTATTTTCCCATGCATTGTAAATATGCCCTAAGAGTTCAACACCGGCATCGGTAGTTGAACGACCCCTTGTAAAACCGAACTGTTTGCTATGTAATAAATCATGTTTATTAAAGAATCTTTGCAATTGGTCTAAAATTAATTTCTCAAATATTTTACTAAAGGTAGGTAGTACTGAAATAGGTCTATAATTAGAGGGGTCTGATGTACTACCTGATTTAAACAAAGGTACTATTTTACTATTCTTCATTAGGTCAGGAAACTCCCCACAGTCGATACAATGATGAAATATAAGAGAAAGTAGGTGCTACAATGTCAATAATGGACTTAGCGACTTCTACAGAATTACCCCACAGATCTGCAGTCTTTTTGACGTTCAAAGTGTGAAAGGTTTAAATTATATATCTACAGCTAATATGGTCAAAATGAAATTCTGCATCACAAACATTAACATTTTCCTTAAGCAAAGACTCAGCAACAGAAGGTGATGAGTGTAGAGATTTTGTAGTTGAAACGGGAACGGGTTGTTCGAGGATTTCAGCTATTCCTTGATTACCATCCTCTCGTAATTTCATAATATGTGCATGAGATATTTCCTCTGTAGTCATAATTGTATGAATATGTTCTGTACGTCTCTTTTTTTGCTTAGGTCCTAATTCACAAAATGGTTTTCTTGGACTTACATTCGTTGACGTGGCAGTAGACACTTTTGCTGGAGATTCATGTTCACTTGATGTACTAGGAACAGAGTCTTGGTTTCTTTCAAATGCACTTACAATGAAATCAGGCCACTTTATTTCCGATGATAACCATTCGCAATTATTACAATTCCTCTTTGCTATGAGCATTTTGCCATCTCCTTTGCAGATTATAGCAATATTTTGCACAAAACGCTTTTAGCTCTTTATCGTTTTCATCGCTTAACACAGTGGGGACTAATCTAGATTTAATAGCGCTATATAAGGTGTATCTATTCATACACGAAATATCTGAAGGGGTCATTGTACTCGTCATTATGAACAACTTTTACTACCGGACCAAACCTGAAATCGCGAAAAAATATCAGCTGTTCCCTACATTTTGACGAGATATGCGAACATAAATGTAGGGAACAGCTGATATTTTTTTCGCGATTTCAGGTTTGGGCCCATAGTAAAAGTTGTTCATAATGATGAGTACAATGACCCTTTCAGATATTTCGTGTATGAATAGATACACCTTATATAAAACACTATTATTTTTAAAACTTCCACTTTCCTTTAATAGCACAACAATATCAATATTTGACACCAAATCGAACATTTTTACGTAATAAATAGTATTAGTATTCCGAAAATGTGAGATAGGATAGTGCGTTTATTACGATGTGTAACAACGTACTGAGGATGGTTGTTTTTCAAATGTAATCGTGTCATTTTTTTACCTGCTATTCATCATCCAATCACATAAAGACACGTCATCATTTTGCTGCGCTAATGAGTATTGTTAAAAACAAATGACGTCATAAGGGTGGTGTGAGTATCGTGAAAAATAAATGACGTCATAAGGGTGGTGTAGAATGTTTACCAATAATTTGTTTTTTTTTGCTATATTTCTGTAATACAATATTAAAACATGTCAGAATAAACCAAAAACCGATTAATATTTCATACAAAGTTTAGGAGTTTATAACTCGAAAAATACTGGGTATAAAAAAATTACAAATAACAAAAAATATTTGTATTAGTACATAAAATTCAAAATCACTTCCTTAGTCTCCCGCGCAGCTTACTTCCGAGCGGATGTATTTGTTGACCTACGTAGCGAGTGACTTGTGTTTTGTTTACGTATACGTTGACGTCCTTATTCAAACGTAGAATATTTTAATATGTTGATGTGTCTAGGGAAATGTGACGGACAAGACCAACATCGACCTGACGCAGGCAGACCGAGGACTCGAAACACTGACATCGTGGAGCAAGTCTTGGACGCTCAGTGCGACACGAACTCGGAGTAAACCATATGCGCGTTTGGAGAGTTCTCAAAGAAGATGACCAGCACCCTTTTCATTATCGTCGCGACCAATCACTACTTCCCTCCGACTATGAGTCAAGACTAGAATACAGTAGACAGGTGCCACTCGACAAGATCGAACAAGATAGTGATTTCTTGAATTGGATACTGTTCACCAACGAATGCTCATTTGTTAGAACAGGTGGTTTTAATTCGCACAATGAGCACGTGTGTTCGATCACATTTATGTGACAGACGCGGTGACTTTGTTTTTGTTGATGTAGTGAAGTGTCAAATGTAGTTTTAAAAAATATCAACTGTTCATAAAAATACCGTGTAAACCAACATTTTCAAAGATTCATTCGTTAAAGTGATAAACAACAGCTGGCAAGGTCACGAACTTGTGTAGAAAAATAGGTAGATAAGCGGCGGCGCGTGGCGATTTCTGCGGGTCTGAAAAGGCCACATTAAGCAATTCCTCTAAAAGTGATTCATTTCCTGAATTTCCCTGTGATTCTGCTTTTTGACATTTTACTTTAGTAGAGCAATTCATAATTTTCATAATTTGGTGACCATTTTACGAATTTCCATACAAAACTGTCAAATAGATGAATTGCGTGCTGTCTACGCAGATAATATTATGAATTGTCAGTTTGTGACAATTTCACGATTTTAAATATGATTCATAATATGATCACATTATGATTCTGCCAAAGTGGCCTTTTTAGACCCCCTGTTTTCGCTTCATGCAGAATCTGCAATTCTGCATGAAGCGAAATCAGGGGGTAAGAAATCAGTCAAACATTACAAATATTCACAATTAAATATTTATTTTAATAGGTATATTTTTTTTTACAGTTTTTATAATTGACTTGCTTTATTACGTATGTATACCGATTCTGAAAACGTGGGTAGAAGGAACAACAGGGTTTTTGTTACATATTGTATAATTTTATTGACTTTTTTGGGCAGTTTTCGAGTTAGCTTCAATAGTACGCATTTTTCCACTTAAGAGCCATTCAAGTATTACGTAAGCTCTACCGAGGTGCGGGTGGTCTTTGGTTTGCTTATTTTTGATGACATAGGGAATGCGGGGTCTGGATGGTGATTACGTCACCAGTATTTTCGTTGCGAAAGGGGGCAAGACGGAAAAAATTAAGACCAAAAGTTGTAACGACACTTTTTGCTGCATTGGTGTAAGCTGTGCGGCGTACGCGTGTTGCTCTGCAGACAGAGACACAGACGAAGGAAGGAAGGAAGGAAGGAAGGAAGGAAGGAAGGAAGGAAGGAAGGAAGGAAGGAAGGAAGGAAGGAAGGAAGGAAGGAAGGAAGGAAGGAAGGAAGGAAGGAAGGAAGGAAGGAAGGAAGGAAGGAAGGAAGGAAGGAAGGAAGGAAGGAAGGAAGGAAGGAAGGAAGGAAGGAAGGAAGGAAGGAAGGAAGGAAGGAAGGAAGGAAGGAAGGAAGGAAGGAAGGAAGGAAGGAAGGAAGGAAGGAAGGAAGGAAGGAAGGAAGGAAGGAAGGAAGGAAGGAAGGAAGGAAGGAAGGAAGGAAGGAAGGAAGGAAGGAAGGAAGGAAGGAAGGAAGGAAGGAAGGAAGGAAGGAAGGAAGGAAGGAAGGAAGGAAGGAAGGAAGGAAGGAAGGAAGGAAGGAAGGAAGGAAGGAAGGAAGGAAGGAAGGAAGGAAGGAAGGAAGGAAGGAAGGAAGGAAGGAAGGAAGGAAGGAAGGAAGGAAGGAAGGAAGGAAGGAAGGAAGGAAGGAAGGAAGGAAGGAAGGAAGGAAGGAAGGAAGGAAGGAAGGAAGGAAGGAAGGAAGGAAGGAAGGAAGGAAGGAAGGAAGGAAGGAAGGAAGGAAGGAAGGAAGGAAGGAAGGAAGGAAGGAAGGAAGGAAGGAAGGAAGGAAGGAAGGAAGGAAGGAAGGAAGGAAGGAAGGAAGGAAGGAAGGAAGGAAGGAAGGAAGGAAGGAAGGAAGGAAGGAAGGAAGGAAGGAAGGAAGGAAGGAAGGAAGGAAGGAAGGAAGGAAGGAAGGAAGGAAGGAAGGAAGGAAGGAAGGAAGGAAGGAAGGAAGGAAGGAAGGAAGGAAGGAAGGAAGGAAGGAAGGAAGGAAGGAAGGAAGGAAGGAAGGAAGGAAGGAAGGAAGGAAGGAAGGAAGGAAGGAAGGAAGGAAGGAAGGAAGGAAGGAAGGAAGGAAGGAAGGAAGGAAGGAAGGAAGGAAGGAAGGAAGGAAGGAAGGAAGGAAGGAAGGAAGGAAGGAAGGAAGGAAGGAAGGAAGGAAGGAAGGAAGGAAGGAAGGAAGGAAGGAAGGAAGGAAGGAAGGAAGGAAGGAAGGAAGGAAGGAAGGAAGGAAGGAAGGAAGGAAGGAAGGAAGGAAGGAAGGAAGGTCGGATCGGTCGGATCGGTCGGATCGGTCGGATCGGTCGGATCGGTCGGATCGGTCGGATCGGTCGGATCGGTCGGATCGGTCGGATCGGTCGGATCGGTCGGATCGGTCGGATCGGTCGGATCGGTCGGATCGGTCGGATCGGTCGGATCGGTCGGATCGGTCGGATCGGTCGGATCGGTCGGATCGGTCGGATCGGTCGGATCGGTCGGATCGGTCGGATCGGTCGGATCGGTCGGATCGGTCGGATCGGTCGGATCGGTCGGATCGGTCGGATCGGTCGGATCGGTCGGATCGGTCGGATCGGTCGGATCGGTCGGATCGGTCGGATCGGTCGGATCGGTCGGATCGGTCGGATCGGTCGGATCGGTCGGATCGGTCGGATCGGTCGGATCGGTCGGATCGGTCGGATCGGTCGGATCGGTCGGATCGGTCGGATCGGTCGGATCGGTCGGATCGGTCGGATCGGTCGGATCGGTCGGATCGGTCGGATCGGTCGGATCGGTCGGATCGGTCGGTCGGATCGGTCATGGTATATGTACAATTTTTAAAATGTTGTTACAATTCCTTCAAGAACGAAGGACGAACGATGTACGCATGATGGAACGAAGTTCCTTTCGAACCTTTTTTTTATGTAAGTTCCCTATTACTCGAAGATGGCTGGACCGATTTGGATATATTTTATAAATATTTTTTGTTTGAAAGGGTATACTCTCCAGGTCCCATGATCAAGTCAGGATCTGATGATGGGATCCTGGTGAAATAGAGAGAACTCTTCAAATTTTATAGGCACACTTGAAGCAGTTTGGAAGAGTACTTTCTCGGAGTGGTTCCATTTCAATTTGATAAAGATCTGATGAAGAACTTCGGAGATAGGCAACGGAACTCCTCCGTTCGGAACGGATAGCAAATGGACATTTGCTTACTATTGCTGACGAGGGGGAGGGGGTTAATTAATTGCAAAAAGTCTGCTTACGTAATAAAAATATTTTAACATCATCAATATACAGTATAATAAACAATATACAATATATATATATATAGTGTATATTGATGATGTTAAAATATTTTTCTGAAACTGTATACGAATTTGTGATATGCGAAAAGTGGTATACCACTACAAAAAAGTAAAAAATAAATGCATTTTCACAAAAACAAAATTCAACCGTCTTCCAAAAAAAAAACACTACAAAGAGAAAAATAACTTCAATTTCGGAAGTCGAATCGTTGTCTTGATTTTGTATTTTCATTTTTAAAATGAAAGACGACCTAGATGCGTATTGCAAGGGTTAGATCGAGGTGGCCCTGGAAAAGGATGCCTGCAAGGATTTGGGGGAGGCCTTTGCTCTGGCTGACTTAAAAAAAAGTATTTTGCAATTCCAAGTCGCGAATGTGTCATAGATTTCAAGTCCTATACTAAGATGAACGTAAGGCTCTGAGTCCTCAAGCAGTCCTGCACACAGCTGTAAAATTATTTTGATTGCCCTACAAGAACTTTATTATTTGTCTCAATGTGTTCATTTTCACATGAAATTAAACACTTTCTCTCACTTTCCAACACCATCAGGTACAACAAGCAAACCTAAAGGCGTAATATGGACCCACAGCATGCTACAGACTCAGATATCGTCCCTGCACTCCGCGTGGCAGTACTCTGCGCACGACGTAGTTCTGCATACGTTACCGCTTCATCACATACACGGGCAGCTCAATTCTATGCTAGCGTCGCTTGCAGCTGGTGCAAGGTATGACGACATAAACATAGTTATTTAGATATCGTCCCTGCACTCCGCGTGGCAGTATTCTGCGCACGACGTAGCTCTGCATACGTTGTCGCTTTATCACATACGCGGGCAGCTCAATTCTATGCTAGCGTCGCTTGCAGCTGGTGCAAGGTATGACGTCAGAAATGACATTATTGCAACTGTTATTTGGGCAGATAGATGGAATGTTTTTTGTTGTACACCGAGTTAACTATGTTAGGCAGTGGTGTATTGTATAGTAATTCCATCAGTTATGTTTAGTCTTATGTAATAAGGGGCGAGCCTTGGTATTATATTTGGGGCACGCACAGGAAATACAAACAGTAAGCCGTGACATCGCATTTTACACTTTTATTGTTTTTTTTAATTTATTTTTTCTGTATAATCTGCCTTTTTAGTCTGTGCTAAATACATTTTTTTTCTTAATTTTAAACTGCTTTTATTTTTCAAATAAACTGAAGCAAAAGTAAAGACTTGTGTGAGGCCAAAACGGCTTCGATCTCAGCATAATGCTGCGATATTGCTGCGGTTCGTATCGGTCGGTCCTGCAGGCCTAGACAAAACACATTTCTGTTAGCGTTCACGCCAAACGCTACGCCAAAATGTATGGGAATGACATTACCTGCGGAAAGGACACGACGTAATCTTTCCGCAGGTAATGTCATTCCCGTACATTTTGGCGTAGCGTTTGGCGTGAACGCTAACAGAAATGTGTTTTGTCTCAGGGCCCTGTTATTAGGTTTTCTTTATTTGGAATTTTCAGTAGCAGCCCGGGGTCTGGATTTGTGCCCGGTTGATGGCAATAGGCTCGCCCCCTATTACATGGGACTTAAACATAACTGGCGAAATGTGGCTGTACTAGAGGTACACCTCTGCCTATGCCTATGCCCTTCGGGGAAACAATATGTGACGTAATGATATGATATTTAAAACATAAATATCTCAGCCGTGTTATTCTGAAACCGGACACAACCATTTATTTACCTTTCCTAAACTCATATCTTTGATGTATCTTTCAACAGACTTCGAATGCTACCCTCTTTCGTTTCTCACAACGTATGGTCCCGCCTTCTCGGCATGGGCGAGCGAGACGAGACCAAAGTGACCGTCTTCCACGGAGTGCCCGCGATGTATGCGCGCCTGGTAGCCGACTTTGAGCGGATGTTCTCGGACCCGAAAACCGCGGAGTACGTCCGAGCTACCTTAGGCAGTAGGATGAGGCTGATGGTGGCGGGGTCGGCGCCACTGCCGGCTCAGCTATTCGCGAAATGGGAGGAGGTGAGATTTAATACATTTTGAATGGGAATTTCCTACAGGTACCGGTTATCTGGGATAAAAAGTGTCCTATGTCATTCGGAAATAGTGTAGCCTTCTTTAAGTGAAAGAATTTTTGTAACTGCATTGGTATTTCAAGAGATATCCTAATACGAACATTCAGCCTAATGGACTAGTATTCTGCATAAGCCTTTCGAGCTACGTCGACTACTCCACGAACGATAGATTTTTGATTAGGGCTCATTCGTTAAGGTTTGATAAGTAAGTCTAGATAGAAACCAAAGTAACAGTCTTCCATGGAGTGCGTGCTATGTCTGCGCGCCTGGTAGCCAATCACGAGCGAATGTTCTCGGACCCTAAGACCGCGGAGTACGTCCGAGCTACCGTGATGGTGATGGGGTCTGCGCCTTTACCGGCTTAGCTAATCATGAAATGTGAGGACGTGAGTTTTTAGCTGGCGAAAAACGGGATGATGTTCTCAAGTTGACGCATGTATTTTTAATTTTAACACCACAAATTTCACATTCGCTGCGGTTTTCGGAGATTCCCTCAGGAACCGTCCATTTTTTCGAGATAAACTGTCCCAACATTTTTTTTTCAAAATCTGTATCAGATCAATATGTGTCAACTCCTAAGACTGTGTTTATGTAGCTACAACGGATTAGGTTCTTGCCCTTACTGCCCCATCTCATGCATAGATGGGGCAGTACCCCTTTTTGCGAAAATTGCGCGAACGGAGGAGTATGACATTTGGTACAGTTAAAATTTAATATCTGGATGACCGAGCCTTGCTCTGTTTTTTTTTTGTGACGTTTTCTAAAATGAAACCTAGCTAGATCGATTTATCGCCCCCGAAACCGCCTGCATACTAAATTTCATGAAAATAGTTGGAACCGTTTCCAAGATTCAGATTATATATATTCAAGAATTGCTCGTTTAAACGTATTAGATATGGAGAAAGCGAATATTTTTAATTATGGTCATATTTCGCCTATTAGTCAACCACTAGTATGTATAATTTTAACACGAATTTAATCAATTGTCTGTGAGCATTTTTTATTTTATTTAAATGAGCGTCTATATTCTTCCTATATAATTCTTCCCCGTTCTTTCTAGAAGAACCTACTACGCTTTGGAGACGCAACTAGCTTCATCTTTCTGAATGAACGCCTTTTCGACAGTTCGCAAGTGCCAGTAAATGGTTTAATTTAAATAAATGCTATGGATACGGTGTTTTCCAATTTATTAAAAACTATTTTAATTTGAAGATTGGGGCGAAATATGTAACAGAAAAATAAAAATATATTGATTAATATACATTTTCTCAATTAAAAACAAATTTATTTTTCGTTGTTTTGAATTTACCGCCAAGACGCTCCTTACAATTACTTTTTAATCACGTGACACGTGACGTCAGCTTTGTGTAAACTGCACCGGTACAAATATTTTTGGTAGCGCACTTTTACAAGTATTTTTTGCACAGAGGCACCGCACACCAGTAATACCACTTTCTATCCATTCAACATCTTGTTAATTTTATTATAAACTAGCTTTTGCCAGCGGCTTCGCCCGCGTGGAGGTCGGTGTATTATACATGTAAACCTTCCTCTTGACTCGCTCTATCTATTAAAAAAACCCGCATCAAAATCCGTTGCGTAGTTTTAAAGATTTAAGCATACATAGAGATATAGGGACAGAGAAAGCGACTTTGTTTTATACTATGTAGTAACTCTACAGTCACTTACTTACAACTACTTTAATTTACACAAAGCTGACGTCACGTGTGGCCACGTGATAAAAAAGTCATCGTAAGGAGCGTTTTGGCGATAAATTCAAAACAAAGAAAAATAAATTTCGTACCTATTTAATTGTTTTTAATTGAGAAAATGGGTATAAATATTTTTATTTTTATTTTTCTGTTACATGTTTCGTCTCAATCTGCAAATTACGGATGGTTTTTGAAAAATTGGAAAATAGCCTATTTGTGTCCCCCCCCCCCACCCAAAGGACAATGTGGAACGATGGGGCTTTCCCCATTGTTCTTCAGTAACTTCATCATTCTTCCTTCCCGCAGATATCCGGCATGCGTCTTCTAGAACGTTTCGGCATGTCAGAAGTAGGGATGGCACTGAGCAACCCTTACCGTCCCGTGGAGGCCAGGAGTGTGGGCTGCGTGGGGCTGCCCCTGCCCGGGGTGGAGGCCAGGATCGTGTCCGTGAGGGAGGACACGGGGGAGCTGGAGCCCCTGGTCACTGTTGAGACGCCGGAACCTGAGACACAGGTATGGGAAGATCTTTGCTTTTCCTGAAAGCCAGTTATCTTATTTATGAAAGTATGACTGATACAAAATGCCTCAGGCATTAAGTCCGTCTTTATACAGTATCTTTTACGTGTGAATTAAGTTTTAATAAATAAATAGGGTGGCAGAGACATTGACGCGCAAACTGAAACCATGAAGGCACATGATTATAGTTTTTTTTGTTAACTGACGAAAACATCTATGCCTCTAGGGGTCATAGCTTTTTTGTCAGTTATCATAAAAAAATCTGCTGTTTCATAGAAAAGTTCAATCAATTCTTACGCTGTTAAAATGTATGGAACAACAACTTTTTTTATAAGCGTAAAAAATATTAACGTTCATGGTTCTAAACACTGGGGTGTTCAGAATCGTGTTCAACAGGTTCAGTTATTGTATTAGGCGTTTTCGGATACAAAAAAACATCCGTAAACGTTAAAAAATTCTGAATGTTTTTACACATAAGTAAAATGATTTTATTTCTGTAAGTTTGTACAAACACTTTTACACGTCAATCATATTTTAAAAGTAGATGAGGTTGGTGTTTTATCTGAATACTCAGAGGTCACAGTCTCTTTTAAAGTCGACACATAATCTTGGTCAGATCATGTGAAAACCAAGTAAATTGGGGTCTGAAATGGTCTTTTGAGCAATAAAAGTGCACCCTCTTGCACGCCACTCCCGGCGCCCATGAAAACGATCTCCTTATTTCTCCCAACAGATATGCCTAGACCGTCTCGGTCTCTCGTCAAAAGACTACATCGTGAAATCGGAAGGGTACGACTGGCAGCCCTCCAAGCTGACCAAACACAAGGAGGTTTCCGAGAACGCGTTGCAAGGGGAGCTGTTTGTGAAGGGACCTGCTGTGTTTACCAGGTAAGATTTAGTCGTTTTTTTTACCGACTTGAAAAAGGAAAAGGTTCTCAAATCGTCTATTTGTTTTTTTTTTGTATGTATGTTCCTCGATATCTCCGGCAATTGTGGATCGATTTCGAAAATTATTTTTGTAGTGCATAGGGTATGCCTCAGGGGTGGTCCCATATATATTTTATTAACTTTGCTTGGCTAGTTTTTGAGTTAGCCTCGATAAAACGTTTTTTTAATCCACTTTGTGTATCTTGATGGTATTCTACTACTTTCTGTCAGTGTTGCTTACATAGCAAATAGTGGTAAACGAATTGGTGTGGGATAGGTACCAATGATAAATAAAAACCTTTTCAAAAAAAAAAAACAGCCGACTTCCGAAAAAAAACGCTACAATGTGAAAAATAACTTAAATTTCGGAAGTCGGTGACAGAAAACTAAAATACATATCCAAAGACAACGACTTCCGAAATTAAAGTTATTTTTGTCTATGTAGTGTTTTTTTCGGAAGGCGGTTATTTTTTTTACTAGCCTATGCTGTCCCACTCCTGGGCAAGCCTCCTTCCATCTTTCGCGAGCCCGCGCGTGTTTTTTCCGGTTTTTACGTCACCGATCCAGCTCGTCCCGCCATCTCCTACGTCTGCCGTGATCCCGCCTCCCTGTCTCAGGGCACCATTTCTGTGCTATTTGTGGCCACAGTTTGGCCGGCATGCGGCAGACATGTCCTGCCCAGTCCCATTTAAGTTGCGCAGCCTTTTGAGGTGTAGTAGAGTTAGTTCTATATTACTAGGGAAACATCGAGATTTCTTTATTGTTTAATTTAAATGCATTTATAAAACGGTCTGCAATTAATTCTCTAAATGATGGTGGAAGTCGCATCAAAATTCGTTAGCTGGTTTAGAAAAGCAATACGTTCTCGTAGATAGGCACGTAAAGCTTAACTTAAATGGATGTAATATTTAGATAAGTATTCGTGCTAAGTTTCAAGTTAAAATATGTCTTACAATTAGCATTGCATGGCCCAAGGAATAAAATTTTTCATTCTAATTTCCACCCCCTATGTCACGCTGACATCTCCTACTCATAATCTACCTCTGCTCCAAATTTCATCTTCATATGAGATTGCGTATTTAATCAGTGAATGAGTGAATGAATGACTGACCTTTCGCTTTTATATATAGATCTAAGGTTATTTTCCATAGTTGAATATTAATGCATTATGCACATTTTTATGCTAATTAGAGACGACAGTGGCGCCGCGTCTATTATTATTATTTGAGTGTCATTGACTTTTTATTGAATAGCAAATTGACCTTGATACCTATTTTAATATTTTGACGATTTATTAGATACTGTACTGGTCGCCCAGTGGTTGAAATTCGACCATAGTTTTTGCGTCACGTATTATTATATAAATTAATGGAATAATATTGTTTGTAACAAATAGTTACAGAATAAAGCATCCCACACAATCGTCTCCATAGCACACCGTCGTTATGAGTAGTCAGTAGCCCCAAACGCTGACAACCAGTCTTACCAAGGGATATCGTATTACCCAGTAACTGAGTTGTGGACGTCAGTTTGGCAGTCAATTATTACTGTACCAAGAGCTCTACTCCCTATGCACGCAATCCGTAGTTTCGGCCGACGTTACGGGCGAACGCTACTCCATATTGCCTTTGGACGTAAGATTATTATAGTTTGGGGCCCGTCCTAAGAGTGGATACCCACGGTCCACGATTACTCCTGATGTGGTTTTGCCGGTCTTCAAACAAAGTTAATCGGGTGTATGGTATACTCCGAAGTTTCGAACTACTTTAGGACGGGCCCACATTTTCGTTATCGGACGTTAAGAGTAGGCCCCCAGACCCTGTCTATACCTAATTGTCGACATGGCCACCAATTAATATACAGAAAATAAAATTGAATGGAATAGACGCCGCTCTTTAATAAGTATGCACGTCACTCTATATTTACTTCGTGATACGCACAGAAATCTTAATAATAAGGCGATAGAAGTCGCAAAGACGCGTGACCTTGTCGCCGCGCATGAGTCTCGTACTTCGATCAACAATAGCAACTAGATATCGGATCGGCGCAAAAAATACGTCTCGGTAAATAACAGCGCACTTGAAAAGTGAGCTCTTATTTTGTTTAGTTCGCTTGAAACACAGCCAATGTAAACACGTCTCACAATGCCGCAGTGTGTTTTCAAAAGTTGCAAAAATAATGCCCGAAAAAGAAATTTAACGGCCGGAGTGTCTTACTTTCGGTAAGTTAAAGTTAAGTTAAGTTTTAACCTAACAAAAAACATCAAATTTTGAACAAAATTACCGATTTTAAACCACCGCTACAAATGTGTGCACAAACTTTTGTTTAACAGAACAGTAGATGCATGGAGTAGATTTATGTTGTAATAATTTGTTACCAAAACTTCATAATTAAATTTGTTGGTTAAAATTGGTTTATGCTATTTTTATGTCTGTTTGTTGGACTCTCATTAGATACTTAGCTTCCCTTTTTTATTTTAGCTTTCGTAGCAATGCGTTTACGCGTGCAGAAGCATTCTCGATTGTCGCCAGAGAAAGAAGTGGTGCACTTGTACGATGAAGTTTGTAAAGATGATTATAAAGATGTGGAATTAAGTGATATTTTTATTTGTGACATCCAGCAATAGACACCTTGGCCAGCCCGGATACATTTGAAAACAACAAGCGTACCTACTTACATTTTTGTGTAAGACACATAAAAACACTGATAAAGTAAATAAACATAGGTATTACTACTTATACACAAAAACGGATCGCTAGTAAAATAATAAGTAATGTATACTAACAAACATAGATGCCCAAAACATAAAAAGTAAACAACTTTTACCTACGTTCATACCGTATTATACAGTATTTTAGTGTTTAACGCGACTCCATACCTCCTGCAGTAAATTTCGAAGAAGCAAAAAGAAACGAAACAATACGATTTAGCTCGCAAGGCAATATAACGGGAAACAGTACTTTATTTGTTACCGCTTAAGGTTGATTTCACACTAAATGTTGTTTAACTTATGTCTTTTCATTTCTAAGTGACAGGAGCTTTGCTCGTTTTTTGTGACGAATGATCGTAAGTATTAGATAACATTTCGAACATTTGTGACTTTATTACTAGGGTCCATGGTTGTAATTAGGTTACACTTAAAACTGTTTTAAAACATTTCTCTCCGTTTGTTAGTAAACAAATGTAGCTGTATAGGTATATATTCAGGCGGACAGCATTTAGCTTTGATTTTGTACGTGACACGGTATCTAGTTGCTATTGTTGATCGAAGGTCTCGTAGAACACAAATGCGCATGGAGCGTTTGTTACGGTAACTTGTGTTGTTTGGGACGCGGAGAGGTAAACATGGTGGTTTGCAGCATATCTAACTGCGGAAATTCTTCCAAAATTTGTAACTTTACACAAATAAAGGGATAACATTTCATATGTTAGTGCTAAATTTTTGAAATAATGTCGCCAACCGTGCTGACAAATTTTGTTTATTAAAAGATAGTAGATAGCATTTCTATTGCCTTATTATTAAGATTTCTGTGGTGATACGTCACTATTTTATATTTATGCTATAAATTATTTAAAAGTTAAACGAAGCAATTTTTTGCCACTGCATAAATTAGAATTTTTTCATGACCGTAATGCGTAAAGCATATATTTCCCATAAGGATGCATGATTTAAAATGTATTCATAGCTTACTAGTAATGACGCAATTAAAAAAATCCTTATTCAACACACAACCTCTAAGAAAATGTCAAATGATGCGTTACCTTGGTTTAAAAAAAAGATTGACGCTCAAATACGTCATAATGACGTATTCCGTCATGAGGTTGAATATATTATATCTGACTGCAATAGGAAGACCAAGATTTATATCATATTTTGCAACTTGAAATCGGCAAAAAAGAACACCTTATTTGTTTTTCTTTCTATCGTCTACATTTAGGCGCAGTAAAAGCTATAAACTTGCCCCTTAATGTATTAGAATTCTATCACTGTCGAATGAAGGTGTTGCACCTAAACACCTCTGCCTACCTCGCGCAATACAAGCGTGATGTCATGTTTATGTATTCAGCGAGTCATTGTAAAGTACTGTATTTTATGTAAAACTGAAGAAATCACTTAGAAATAATCCCTCGTGCGATATTTTTTTTGTTAGCCTATACTTGGTCCCACCGCTGGGCAAAAGCCTCTCCTTTTTCCTTCCAAAACCTCCCTGTCTTGTGCGTTCTCTGGCCATATGATAATAATCAAAAATCTTACAGGTACTGGAACAGAGCCCCAAAACTGGACTCCACAGACTTCACCGACGACGGCTGGTTCCGTACCGGAGACACGGCTTCATTCGAGGACGGGAAGTTCAGGATCCTCGGACGAACCTCGGTCGACATCATCAAGACTGGAGGATACAAAGTAAGCGCGTTGCAAGTCGAATCCGCCATCTTAGATCACCCGAGCATAGCAGACGCCGCCATTTTGGGTATAGAAGACGACAGTTACGGCGAGATTGTTGCAGCTGTCGTAGTTCTTAAAGAAAATGCTAAGCTTACGCTAAAAGAGTTAAAGGAATTAGCGGGGAAGAAACTGGCTCCATACCAGCTTCCCAAAACGCTGCTGGTGACTGATCAAATGCCTAGGAATGCGATGGGGAAGTTAGATAAGAAAGAAATTCGTAAGTTGTTCGGGAAGCAACTTGAGTTGCCTAAGATGACATAATTTCGTTTTGGAGTTATAAATGCACTGTAAAATGTCTTTTATTAAACAGATTGTTGGACTTGACTGGCCCCAGAGATTGAACCATAAAGACAGTTTTTGCATTTTGAACTTTATTTCGACTAGGGTAAATGTCTTGATACTAAACTGACAACAAAGTACCGGACTGAGTTGCCAGTTTTGTATTTCGAACGTTATTTTGACTACAGTCTGGCTGTCGACAGAATGCATTCTTGACACCCGCAAACGAATACGTGTTTTGTGAATTTATTTGATCTTTATTCGTTACTAAAATTGTCGCACTGACAGCTGTCAGGAATGCATTCTCTCGACGGCTAGACTGTAAGGTAAAGTTCTTTTGAAAACGTCAACATACCTATGTAGTACCGGACTAGGTTGTCAATTTTGAATAAAGTACCTACTGTATTTCGAACATTCTAGGTTCTTATTCAAAATCTGCCTCTTTGGTTTAAACCATAGCCAAGGAAAAACCTTGTTTTGTTAATACTGTCTTTGTATAAAAAAAATGTGTATCTATAGTGTATTTCCAGCAAATGTGATAATCAAATTGTAAAAAAAACACGGTACAAAAATCAAGAGTATGACATCAATAAAACAAGGTATATAGGTATCCATCTTTTTAAGATACACATACACTATGAATTACACCAGAAACTGCTTCTTATTCACCAATTTAACAACTAAATTGTCACAAAATCTCAAACATACCGGATAACAGTTTAACCAGTACGCAAACTATAACCATGAATTCAGCTATTTTTTTACTGAACGGTTTAGAATTAGTTAGTTAGAAAAAAAAATCGTCAAAATGTTGGTAGGTACTAGACTATCATTATTTGCCTAACCTTATATCGACGTTGGTCGGTACCGGAGTGTTATCGAATGATCTAACCTCCACAACCCAGATACTGGGAAACAAGATACCCCGAGATATGACTGGTTGTTAGACTTTCGGGCTTCTGACTACCCTTAACGACTGTCAAAGAATTAAGACTACGAATGACAGCCGGGATAAACGGCCAGTATTGATGGGTATACTAGACCATTAATGTCAATATTTCTACTACCGTAAAAGACACAGTAAAGGAATTTAAAAACATTCGGAAATGGCACTAGCGACGGTACGGTTGGCGCAGTGGTTAAGCGATTCACGCGAAGCTGCGCTGCTTGTCGCAGGTTCGATTCCCGCACGGAACAAATATTTGTATGAACTACAAGTAGTTGTTCCGGGTCTGGCTGTTTGTGTATGTGAGTTTAGATGTTTGTAAACGCACCCACGATACAGGAGAAATTCCTAGTCCACACTAGGAATTTCTCCTGTATCGTGACCCACGTCAACGTTTAAAAAAAAGGCACATATCCTCATGTGACATCGGGTCTTAACACATTCGGTGACTGAACTTTGTCTCTTAGGTTGGCAATGAAACTAGGGTGTTAAAGGCAGTCTTGCCAACTATTACATTTTCAAGAGGATGTAGATGAGAGCATAGAAAACGTGGATTTGTTTAATATAGCACTGCTTAGTGCGTAGAAGTGTAACGCCATAATTAAAAAATAAAAACACAAATTAACTACCTACCAAAGATTCAAATCGTTAGATTAACTCTATCGCGTTAGAAGTCACGTTTCTGTTTCAATTTGACAGCTCTGATGCACTATGACGCAGCGACTAGACTATACTGTCATTGAAACGCTATTTAATAATGTGTGAACTCACTCTTTTGAGGAGTGGTAACTTACCGAGTAAGTGGCGTACCCAGTCGCTTTACTTTGTGTAAATTATTTCATCACCACTGCTCCCAAAACGGTGAAGGAAAACAAAACACCTTGGGGAAACCAGCATGTCCTAAAACCAAAAGGTAGATGTCACATCTACCAACGACTACTGGGCCCGCGTGGTGGATAACGGCCCCTCTCACTGAGAAGGCACATTATGGACTGATCGTAACTAGCCTATAATGTTTCCACGGCTGGGATACAAGTCTGAATAGGTCGGACACTTTCGCGTGATTAAGTACGATGAGGGCAAGTCTAGCGATTTAAAACTACTAACCAATTATAATTATCATATTAAAAATGTTAATCGCCGTTTAAGGTAGGTTGTAAGCTTTGATTGAAGGAAAGGCTATTTTTGTACTGGGCTTGGGTTGTAAGCCGTTGGATATAATGTAAGAAAAAGGAAAAAAGGCCGCCTTGCTCCTAAGGTAAATAGTATTCTAAATTGTTTTCTAACTGTATATAAAATGTTAAAAGATTATGCAGATTTGTTTTGTTTTAATCGTTTGATAAGAACTGAAAAACAAATGATGGATATCCCATATTTTCAAAATAAATGTCAATTCTATTCAACTCGAATACTAAACTTCAGAATTTCAGCATGATTTATGAGTTTCACAAACGAAAGAAGATAATTCTGTACTGATTCTGTACATTTCTTTTTTTTTTGTCAATTTGTAGTAATGGCTGTATATACTGTAAAAATATCAACGTGAAACTTAGAGAAGTGAGCTGTCAATAGTGCCAATCCCTAACATTTGTGGACTGACAGCTCACTTCAAACTCACTTCACCTATGTTTTCACTGTGACATTGCTCATTCACCCGCCACCGTCAAATAGACGTCAACGAGAAATGAGATAATTCGAACCGAGCGTGAAGCCACAACCACCGACAGCCTCCGCACGTGTCTAGCTTCGCTTCGCAACAAAATGTATGTGATAACGTCCACTGCAACCCAGCAACCCACGAACATGCTGCACACGGCATTGCTACACGCGTGGCTTGCTCAAATATGGCGCCACGCAGCTCAACACTGTCAACGTTATGCACGCGGTACACGGAAGCCTGCGTAGCTCCACAAGCCGTACTTATGATTCAAAGCAATGCAGCGCAACAGTTGTACATAGTCATGGGTTAATATTCGTGTATAGTGTGTGCTGCAGTGGAAGCGTAGACCATAGTTGCCAAAAATACGAAGCTAAAATTCTCCGCGTGCCGCTGGAGTGGGCCAGCGCCTTTGCAGCGTTCGGTGGACACGCGGCCATTGTAAATGTATATATCATTACTTCGGCGTCGTCATCTCATTCTTGTTGACGTCCCGTTGACGTGGCGGTGGACAAACGCCCTTAGAGTGGTTTTCGAGTTCGACTTTACATGAGACAGCCTGTTTGTGAATTGTCGTTAAATTCAAGCAGGTCTGTAAACATTTAAAAAAGGAAATGAGGAATACTTTTGTGTGCATAATTTTGTTGTTCCTATAAAATGTATCGGGCTTCTCGACTGACGTGATGGTGTTATAATATTAATGTAATGATTGTAACGTTGAATAAAAGACAATTGTAATAATATTTTATCACTTTTATTTCTTTTTCATTTAAGTTCGTGATTGTAATTTATAATAAGTTAAATTACTATTTATAAAAATACTTTAAAATGGCGCTTTCACTATAGAACGTGTGTAGTCATATTTAAGGGATATAGATTTATTTGTGATAACGAAGTTGGTCCTATAGAGAAAGTTGTTAAATTACCCAACCCCTTAAATATTACCACACAATTTTAATACACTCTATGTTGTTCTCGTTATGTCTCTTGTAAACACACTGGCTCTGCAAGCGAGAGGCAAAGAGGAGAATATTCTGATTAATTAAGTAAACCAACAACTTTTTAAACAAACAATTAATAACCAAAAACGTAAACCTGTACCTATTACAAGCATAACTTTAACGATCTAAGTCATGAAAAATGTATTATATAAAATAAACTTAAACTGTCATTTGTTTTGCTTAAAATGCTTTTTTTTCAGTGCAAATCTTTTTTTTTCAATGCCTCATCATGTGGCTTTGACTTTTATGTCATTGACATAAGGTTTATAATTCAGTGGTTGACGCGCGTCCGTGTAATGCAACAGCTATATCAATATTTTAAACTTATTCTAGTTTCAAATTCATTATAAAGTCAGTACAAGTCTATTATTAAAATTTTCTAATTATTCTTAATTTATTTAAGTAGGTATTCTGACAACCCAAAGCATACAAAATAATAGATTATTATATTGGCCTATCAAATCATACATACAAATCGACATTAAAATGATTTGACCAATAATAAGATTGTAAACACACTTTGGTATATTTTAATGTACATTATTCACAATAAAATGTCATGGCACAACATAGTCCTTGAATTAATTAAACACAGTTAAGTGCAGAAAAACTACTGCCTTGTATTGATCGTAAATAGGACAATCTAAAAACAAGGTACAGCCAGGATCCAAAGAATACCATGTCACGGCCACAAAACGAGATGAAGACAACCGCGACTGCCAAAGTATTTGCATCATAACGCTCGTTGTAGGGACGCACGAAAAGATACGTTTCTAGCTAAAACTAAAACTAAGTGTCTGGTAAATTTTGTTTAAATTGAAAATCTATCATAATTTCTAAATAGACATTGGTATTTGCAGAAAACTTCTAGCCGCCTCAGTAGCGTTCATCAAACACGGCGGACTGAACGTCGCATACACTATAGAATTCGACCAACTCGAGTATGTCGCAACCACTGTTGCTACTATTCCTATAGTCATTACAATCAACGCTAAAACAACATCGTACCATTTGATTGCGTATTCATCTTCTTCTGTAATTTCTATTATATTATATTCAGTAAATGTTTTATATTTAGTTTGTAAAGCGTCAGTTATTAGCGGGCTTTTTGACAGATCGCCATTTTGAACCCCGCCATTTTGGTTCCCGCTATTTTGAGGTTGGCCATTTTGAGTTCCGTTTCGTTTCTCTGTCAGTTTATATAATGAACGTTTTGAGCCCATTTTAGATTTCATATAGCAGAGTTTGAGGAAGAATACGGGCGGACAGATGAACATTAAAGGTCCTGTGAGAGTGGAGCCTACCAGACCCATCACTAGGTCGAACCGAGGGACAGATTCAGCTAGAACTACTCCTAGGGCTACGATGCTTGATCTTATAAGACAGCGTTTGAAGCAGAAATCTGGAACAAGAGGTAATAATTGTGTAGATTTTGTTGATGTTAAAATTAAAATATAAATAAATAAAATAAAACGAATTCTTAAACTAGAAGCTGTTAAAAAAGAACTATTAATTCTGCTTTAACTGACAGGAACTTCGCTTACTTGCAGTCTTTAATTAGGCACCTAGGTAAAGGTATAATTAAAAACCAGAAACATCAGCATACCTACTAAATAATAAAATTGTGCAACACACTGCAATCACAATATTACTTTATTTTTGCATAATAGGTGCATTGTATTGATTAATTACTAAGCTGACTAAACAATAATCATTTGTGATTTTAGCCCTATGATAAACTGTCTGACTAAATTATCATAGAAAAAGAGCATTCTTCACTGTGTATTCATAGTATGGACCGACCAACGAAACAATGCTCTACGGTAGAGCATTGTTTCGTTGGTAGGTAGAGCCTCTACCTAGCAGGGTAGGTAAATGTAACGTAGGTACTTAAGAAGAATGGCTTTAATTTTTACACGCTTTATATTAGCTTCACTTGTATGTTTGTTTGTATGTTTGTTTGTAACCGACTCCTTAGGGCGCGATTTTGACCCACTTCAAACGGTCAGATTTCATTTAAACTTTGTAGACGTATCGAGGACCGATGACAATTCAAAAATTTTAAAAATAAAAGAAAAAAAACTTAAAAATCACGCTTTTGTAGTTAGCAGAACTAAAAAATAGTAAATAAATAATTGTTTAAAAAAGTAAAATACACGCTTTAAAAACCGAACTAAAAAAGTAGAAAATAATTTAATTCTATTAAAAAGCGTGGGGTGCTTGATATTAATTGATTATAAAAATACCTCAAAAGCACCCCACGCTTTTCAATAGAATTAAATTATTTTCTTCTTTTAATTTGGTTTTTAAAGCGTGTTTTTTTACATTCATTGCGCTGGCTACGTTGTTGAATAGACACACTTTACGAACATGGGTATGAAGGAATGGATTAGCAATATCTTTCAAAATGATTCAGATTGTGATTGGTACCTACGCTAGATTATGGTGCTGTTTACACGAACAGAATTGTTAGAGTGGGCATAGAATGTGCATTCTGTCATGTCTGGGTTCGAACGCACGATCTACAACTCTTAAGTCGCGGCCGTTAAAACTGGGCCACCACTGCTCTCTCAAATTTTGTATGGGAAAAATAATCTGACCTTCCATGCAAAATCAATAGACAGCTGATGGATTTTGTATGGGAGGTCTGATATTTTTTTTCATTTTTCGACCCATGTTCCTTGGAGATAGTTGTTCATTTTCACGGGTACTAAAACCCTGAATCATTTAAACAGTAACTAAAAATTCGCCTTGTATTTACCTAACTATTGATTTTTTTAATGATTAGGTATCATTTATTACTAATTATATTATAGTATTAATTACCGTCTAGATATTGAATTTTGATCAACATACTACTAAAACACGTCGCAATTTCCAGAATCGTAAGGAATTTTAAATTTCGCGGGCTACATTGAAGGAATCCCCTTAACCTGAGCAACGTACTTACTTCTAGGAATCTTGAGTATATCTTCAATGTGTTGGAACAGCGCCGAGTGGCTGACGGCACTCGACAGGCACAACTGAAGAGTCACCAACAACGACATCAGGTACAGCGGTATGGAAGACGGTATACCTGGACATTGAGGAGAGATTTGCTGTCAGTTTTACTTCGACTAATTATAATAAAACAGAACATCTAAATAGGTACCTATGCGTGCCTATGGGTAATATTAGGTACAGTAATTAAGATTTATTTTTTTAATTTTAGGTTGATTTTTAATTTTGAATAACTTCCGTAAACATTTTGAATAAAAATGGGTGAAATGCGGCCGCAATGTGAGATAGGATTTTTTGAAAAGTTGAAATTCGGCCGAAAAATTTGCAACGAATTTTTGAAAAGATGAAATAGGGCTAAAATGTTTGAAACGAATATTTGAAAAGGTGAAATAAGACCGCATTGTGAGTAAGGAATTTTCGGAAAGGTGAAATGTGGCCGCTATGTGGGAAATGAATCTATGAAAAGGTAAAATGCACCCAATATGTGGAAAAGTATTTATTGAAAATGACTTAATGTTCTCGCTTCTTGACCATACATGATTTCAATATTTGTCCGGTGGTTAGATGGCTTCGCATTGCCTGTAGATATGGCAGTTCGGATCTCGCACGAAACAAAAGTTAAACGATCTAACCGTGGGAAATCGAACTAATTTTATTATTCAGATAGGCAGTCGCTCCATGTGAAGTACTGGTATTCAGCTGCATCCGGTTACTGACTGGAAGCCGACCTCGACATTGTTGGGAAAAGGCTAGGTAGATGATGACTAAGTATTTTTAACCGACTTCAAAAAAAGGAGGATCTCAATTCGACTGTATTTTTTTAAATGTTTGTTGCCTCATAACTTTCGACTGGGAGAACCGATTTTGATGATTCTTTTTTTAATTTGAAAACTGGTGCATCCCATGAGGTCCCATTTCATAGAGATCTGATGATGCATTTCGGAGACAGACAACGGAACTCATCAAAAAATAACAGTAAGTAAATAAACCGCGATTGCTGCTATCGCATAAATATGCATTGTTTTGACCCCAAAGAAGATCAAATTTCGAATTAGTGGGGTAAGTAGGTACTATAATTAAAAAGTGAAAAATAAAAACTCTTTCCAAAAAAAAAACAACCGATTTCCGAAAAAACACTACAAAGTGAAAAATAACTTTAATTTCGGAAGGCGGTGACAAAAAATTTAAATACATATCCAAAGTCACCGACTTCCGAAATTAAAGTTATTTTTCACTTTGTAGTGTTTTTTCGTAAGTCGGTTGTTTTTTTTTATTGGCTCATTTGAATAAGTTGGGCAGTTGGCAGACATAATGGGTATCGTTTTTTTTTTTTCAATATCTACAATTATTTAAATTTTCATTTTCAATTAATATGGCAGTTACTTATGTAATGGAAGTTAAACCTTTATTTAATTATTATTTTCCAGATCCAGACCCCTCACATTTGTGAAGTTTGCCAATTAAAAACGGTCTATTCATCATCATCTCTATGTAGCTGAATACAAGTAGGTATTACACAATTTTCACAGCGACTGCCTGCAGTCTGCGACTATTTGACCTACTCAACTCAGGTACTGGTAACATGAAACTAAATCTTACTACAGTAATGGCCACCAAAGTATCAAGAACTCACTCTGCAGTATATTATTATCAAGATCAGTGCCGTATCTGATGGCAGCTAGCACGGTGGTGACCGCGAACATGAACCCCGTGATCCCGAACCCCCCGAGCACGGCCGCGTTGATCTTCTTACTGTCCTTCATGTCCACTTGCAGTGTAAGCAGCATTGGGTGGATATCAAACTGCAAGAAAAGTAAAGTGTTAGCTTGAATATTTTTAATGTAGGCTTCTGTTGGAAAAACAAAAACTATACACCGTGAAATTTTAATGGTTGTTTTCCCGCAGCGAAAAGGTTTTGTCTTGGTAATACAGTCGTTTTATAAATAAATAAAATATTATAAACAAAAAATAGCAGATTAACCATTGTGAAAAATCACCACGTGCGAGAGTTTATTTTATTTTGCTTTGAACATTTATGCATCGCTGTTCTCTTTGTCGGCAGTGCGTGCGATTCGAGTAGTACCTACAAGTTACCTCTAGTGTTACTATTGAGTAGTGTTTTATCGAGTTGATAAATATTTTTTTAATTATTTTAAAACAAAACAATCTTATTTTTTTACTTTTACTCTATGCTTCGAAAGTACTCCTTATGGCAAATTGTTCTGCCGCGGGAAAACAACCATTTATATTTCACGGTGTATAAAGTAAAAAATAATATTTATGGGCCGTTTAAGTTGTAGGTAGTACTTTGATCAAAGCATTGTCAAGTCGGGGGACGGCTAATGAAAATGCTAGGCCTCCTCTGTTTGGCGTTTTCGATGACCGTCCCCCGACTTGACAATGCGTTGATCAAAATACTACCTACAACTTATAAATATTATTTTTTATATCATCAACCAGAAAAGAGCTGATAATCAAGGCGGCACGGTTGGCGCAGCGGTTAAGCAATTGACTGCTGCGCTGTGTGTCGCGGGTTCGATTCCCCCACGGAACAAATATTGGTATGACCTACACGTAGTTGTTCCTGGTCTGGCTATTTGTGTATGTGAGTTTAATGTTTGTAAACGCACCCATAATACAGGAGAAATTCCTAGTGTGGGGCAACGTTTAAAATAAAAAATAAAAAATCTTCAAACGGCTGAACCGATTTTGATGAAAAATGTCTAAGAACACTCCCGATTAATTCATCTTTCAAACAAAAAAAACTAAATCAAAATCGGTTCATTCGTTCGGGAGCTACGATGACACACACACACACACAGCCTAACACACACACACACCCGCACACACACACACCGCTGTTATGGGTTGCAATTATTGACAGTTCACTTCACCAAAATTTTCACGGTGTAATTTTTACAGAATAGATCGGCTTTACTAAGTATAATAATAACACGCAATCAACTATTATATGCAACCAGCCCTTGTTTGAAATATCAAATACTTACACTAGCCTATTTCATAATGAAACACTCAATTACCTGAAAAGCCAGTATCCCATAGGCAATAAGGAAGTCCTGCAGCTGTGGTTGCAGCTTCGCTACGTTGCCGATAGGCGTCGGCGAGGTGTCGTCACGCAAGATGCACGTCCATGTGGTGATGGCCACTGTGGTCACTATTATCACTGATGTTATCGCTAGAGGCCTGAAAGAGAAAAAGAATTGGTTACCGGACCGTAATTCTTCCGTAACACGAATCTGCCATAAAAAGAATCTGCCGTAACCAAAATCTGCCGTAACCAGAATCTGTCCTTAACCGAATAAAGGATTAGATCTACTTATAGTTGTATAAACTTACTAGCTGACCCAGCAAACGTTGTTTTGCCTTATAAATTATTTAGGGGTGGACTACCCCTAACATTTAGGGGGATGAAAAATAGATGTTGGCCGATTCTCATAGATACCGGATAAGCACAAAAAATTTCATCAAAATCGGTCAAGCCGTTTCGGAGGAGTATGGCAACGAAAACTGACACGAGAATTTTATATATTAGATAGTGCATCAACCTGTATGCTTGACACTTTTTGATCCTGTACAGCTTAGGTACCGGCAAATGGAATGACAGCTCACTCCAAATCTCAGTTCACCTAAGTTTTCACGGTGAGATTTTTGCAGAATATATCAGCAGCACATGGAATGACAGCAGACAGCTCACTTTAATCTCAGCAGTGCTATTCTGTAAAAATGTCACCGTAAAAACTAAGGTGAAGTGAGCATGATAGATCGGCAAGTGGAATGCCACTTACCGATCTATCATGTTATCTCGAGTGTGCTGTCATTACAGCTCGCTGCAAATTCGGTTCACCAAAAGCTGATTAGACTATACTTTGACATCGAAATCATCATATCACCATTCGTGTAATCAATTTAACACCTATTTCCGTGCCTACCATTAGCACTTACTTCATATCCTTAGGCGATCCGAGCCACATGATGGGACACAGCAGCAGTGCCAGGATGATCATCCACACACAGTACGTGATCCCGATCTCTCCGCCAGATATCTTCCACCAGAATATCTGGAGCGTCTGCGAGGCTGGACGTGGAATACAAATATAAGGAGTTGAGTTGAGGAGTCAAAGGTAACTGCAATAAGGGTGCTGTGCTTAGTGGACATCCACTCGGTGGCAATAAAATCTCGGCGAGATTTTTTCGCGCACTGCGAAGTTCTTCCTTATAAGCGGAGTAATTGTGTAACACACAATCAGTAGCAATGGCTTTCATTTTGACAGTGCAACAACAGTCATTGCGTTATTTGCGTTGTTGAGAAGACAAAGTTTCCGAACGAATGAAGCAATAGACTAGCAATATCCTTCAAAATGATTGTGATATATTATTGATAGTGTGTTACGCAATACGGTTGCGGATGTGGAACTTCCATCAGAAAACCTCGTTTCTTATTTAGTGAGTGGTTTGTAACCTCTTCCTTTTGGATGGACCTTTAAGATGGACAATTTAAGAAAAAACTCACCAATAATAAAATTCGGTACTCCTGAGCCGAAGACCGCTGCATCAATGAGGAATGTCACCAACCTCTTCGCTAGCGGACCAAACGCTAGTTCAGCTATCGCCGCATATGGAAACCTAGGATGAAAACAAAAAAAACAGTTATAAGAGAAGACAAGGTCGAAAAAGCTTTGTTTTATCGTGTTTAGACATCGATCACGTCTGTGGAATTTCGAAGCAAATTTTGATTCGACCTTGCACAAGCAGTATTCAGTATCATTTCTTCTCGTAAGGAGTCGTCGAAGTTGGCGAAGAGATGACCTTAAACCATCACCCATACGTTTAAAGGACCCATTGCCAGGAGAGCATTGTATTGGCCTTTATCTACCATTCTTCTTCTTAGCCAGCAAGCAAGAGCCATACGAGAGTTTAATGATAATCTGGCAGTTTGAGCAGCCTACCCAAATTTCCTTTCTTTGGTACCTATTGTTCATCGAATCGTTGAGCTCTTTATGTTCTGAGATGAGCTGCACGATTACTGAATGCGTGCACTGACTGGTCAGTTTCACTCAATCTGTGTGGTTCTGTCCTCAAAAGACCAATTCAGACACCAATCTTCATGGTCATCACATGACTGACAAGGGTTATGTATGTCTGGACTTTAAAAGAGACTGTGACCTCTGAGTTTGTTTCGGCCTTTCTTCTCTGAGTAGTCAGATAGGAAACGCTGACCTCATCTAGTTTTAAAAATATGATTGACGTGTAAAAGTTAATGACCGACCGAAAGTTCGGTTTCGGCCAAGGAATCTAGTTTCGGCCTTAGTTTCGGTTTCGGCCAGGAAATGGCCGAAATTTTCGGCCGCGCTGAAACTCGTTCGTTCGTGAATTATATTGTGAACACGATAATTAAAATATTCAATTGAGAGTCTGTAGTTATGTAGTGTACATATGTCTAAGTCTAAATGAATGTTGTTATTTGAAAAGTTTACTCCCAAAAGTAAGTCTTTACTTCAACATATTTATTTAGTTTATATATTCATGACATAAAAAAATAAAACATATATTTGTTACGTACTTTAATGATGGCCTTCTTATTTTATTCAACACTATTCAACTGTCTGTATGTATAATATACATTGTATATTCAAATAAATGTGCAAAAAACACTCCAGACTTCTGTATACGATAGAAATTCTAAATATGTTTGAGTAAGTTTCGATTTCCGTTTCGGTTTTGGCCGAAACTAAGAGCAAGGCCGAAAGTTCGGTTTCAGTTTCGGCTGAAAAACCTGTGAAAGTGAAAGTGTCTACTTAAACCTACTTACTTACTTACGAAAATAAAAACAATCATAGCTACAGCTTTCCTAAGCCCCCGGGCCGTAATAAAAATATTACCCTATGAAAATGTGGCAATGACGATGCGACAAAAGACTGTTAGCTGTTCCCTTGAGATTTAATGCGAACTCACCGGTTCTTGTTCTTGATGTCTGGAGTAATCTTCTGCGCTAGTAGCCAGCTTCTCCCCAATAACACTGCTGTGTATAGCTGCAGGCCAAATACTGACAGGACGAGTGGTAACCCGTACACACCTGAGCGGAAAATATTATTGTTAAGTCCTATTGTATAGCATAAACAGTCTACAATGTTCCCAATGCTGGGACATCGGCTTCCTTTCTGTGAGAGGGAGTGGCCCGTAATCCATCACGTGGGCCCAGTTATAGTCTTGCAGCTTCTAAAATATAGACGTAGGATTTGTTTCTATATTTTTATAAATATTTAATAAATTCAATCTATCATTTACCTAAATTTCAGGTCTCTGCAACGCTTAGTTTTAAAGATCATCGTGGCCGCGCGGTTCTCCGCGTTTCAATGGCCTTCTAACTTTTTAACCATAACTTTGACTTTATGGTTTTGGGAATCAACTTTTACAAATTTTTACAAAATCTTGGTAAAATTATTTTTTTGAAATTACGCCGTGGCCGGGCCATTGAAACGGACACGTGTGGGTTGGTAGATGTCATAGGTATGTCTTCGAATTTTTGGTTCTAGGACATTCCGGTTTCCTCACGATGTTTTCCTTCATTTGTTTTCCGAGTATGGGTGATGATGATGAAATAATTTACGCAAAGAAAGAGCCTGCCTGGATTCGAACATACGTCCTAGTAGGTACATCTAGTAAGTCGCGGCTGTTACCACTGGGCCACCACTGCTCTATATATATACTGTGTGCTAGGTAGTTCTATTTTATTTTTGTGAAAATGATGCGTTGTTGTGTTTCTAAGTACTCTGAGGTTGAAATCTACCGTTACCTCCGCAGATCCTAAAATGAGAAAATTCTGGCTTACAGATTAAAGTAATCCCTAGGAATGCGTAGAGATATTTTTAAATAAAACAGTGTTCGAGGTCTTACTTCGGAAACATTTGAAGAAAGAATATTTACATTTTAAATACTGATATTTTCCATTTCAAACACTTGATATATTAAAATCACTGCAAATAACGAAATATTGTATGAAAAGCTGACTCATTTGAATGAACATGAAATGCAATAAATGAACGAAATTTAAAATTTACTGTACAGACGCCAACACATCAAGCTACAATCTGTCAAATTTTTTTGAAAGATTTTCATAGTTATTCCATACGCATAAAGTTCATGTTCAATTGGAAAAATTTGACAGATTGGGGTAGCTGGATGTGCTGACGTCTGTACCTAAGCCCGACCTAGCTATGATCACGCCATCTACAATTAGCTTTACCCGACCTTCCCTATTTGTATACCGTAATGTTTTATGGAATGTATTGAAAAAGAAAAAAAAATAAGTGGCGTTAGTTCCGAATTTGGCCACAGCCAAAAGATCCTTGTACAGCTTTACAGCACTCACCACAAGAAATCACACTTTTAGGCAGAGTGATAACCGGGAATACTCCGAAGAGGTCGACTATGCACAGTATAGTGAACAGCACACTGAGGCCGCCAGTCGTCTGACCAACCGTATAGTCTTCGTGTCGGGAGACCACCGTCGTTGGCTTGCTGTAGCTGAGCCCGGCCACGCGGTCGAAGAAACGTGGAAGCTTCATCTTATGGAGTCCTGCAAAATTAGAGATTTTTAAGGGTTGTTCGTAGTTAAAAAAATACAGATACACTCATGCACTGTACCTACCCACCTAACATCACACCTATAATAGTTAAAATAACAGACCGCTCTGGAGCTGGGAAGTTTGTTGCGCCACTTCTTCTTCCCAGCTAAAGCACTAAGAAGTGGTGCATCTCGCGTTTTCGAGGACTGTCTTATGTAAATTTGACGTTCAAATAGTGCTAATTTTTTGCCGTATTCGAATAAATGAGTTCTGGTTGTGAGTATACCTTCCCGAAGGATAAGCTCAAAGGTTTTTGGTACAACCACGAATTAATGTAGGTATGTTATGTTGTCTCAATTCGGGGCTAGCGGCTAGTTGACTGGCACTAGCCGGGCACAAAACCATTCATAATCTACTGTTCTAATGGAAAAACCTTGCAATATGCAGAGGTGTGGGAAGCAGGAATCTAGGTTTAAACCCACCACTAATACTCAAGATGGTGCATTATCTGCATCTGCAATCTACCTAACCATCCGTCCACCCAGCATTCAATCAATCTCCCTAAGCAACTATGTATGTTGGAATCGGCTTCCAGTCTAAACGAATGCAGCTAAATACCAGTGTTTTACATGGAACGACTGCCTAATTGACCCCCACAACCCAGTTACTGGGTAACACGATGCCCCTTGGTAAGACTGGTGCCAGACTTTCGTAATCGTTACGACGGTCAAAGAACTGCGAATGACAACCAGGATCACCAATCGCTTAGCGTGCTTTCCGAGGTACGCACGTATTTCGATATGTAATGGATGGTCACCCATTCACGGACTGACCTCGGCAAGTTTTGCTTAACCTTGAAAATTTACCAGTCCGATTGTTATTATTTAGCCACGAGGCCTTCTGCAACGTCCATTTTTTTTTATCTCACTCTAAATTATAAACTTGTATTTTGAATCACGCCAACTGACTTTCTAAGACTAGATCTAGCATGGCCTTAATGTCAGGGCCTCTTTAGTCTCTATCTAATCGTTTATGGCTACGTGCTAGTTTTTGCTAAATTAGTAGGTAGGTACGACTGTACCTGACTGGGATGTTTGTTGCGCTACTTCTTCCCAGCTAAAGCACTAGGAAGTGGTGAAGGGCGGTCGTTTTGGGGGACAGTCTTATATAATTTTGTTCAAAAAGTGTTGACTCTCAGCCTAGTTTGAATAAATGACTTTTGTTTCTGCGGTAAGCGGGCCATGAGGTCCCGGGTTTTGAGTCCCGGGCCGGACCAAACACTTACGAAGTTTTGTCAAGCATTCTCAGTAGCCTACTTGATCTATCAGTCTTTAGTGATACCTAGTTATTTCAAATTAACTTTAACTGAAATAAATTAATACTCGAATAAGATACAATTACGATAAGTGCTATTACTGGATAAAGTGTTTTACTAATTTCTTATGCACTATCATTACCTATTTATATTTACTTTAATGTATTGTCAAGTTTTATTTAATTAAATTCAAATTAACAACTTGATAAAAGTACAGTCACCAAAACTGTCATCTACAAGCTATAATGCCGTATCCAACAAAATCAAATTTCGAGTTAAGGACAAAAAAGCACAGAAAAATAAGAAATGAATGCCGTTTTATAACTACACATAGCCGAAAGTTATCGGTATCAATAAATATATCTGGTTTTGCGCTTTCAAGTAGCCACGATTTAACTTCTTAACAATGATTTAATTCTAACAAAAATAGGATTTTTGCGTTTTAGTTTAGTGTTTTTACAATTTACAGATTGTAAAACCACGATTATAATACCGCTAAGCCCACCTTAACGGCAGTTCAGTGTTTGATTTTCATTTATTTTGATTGACATTTATAAGACTCCTGCACATATTGTTTAGCTTGAATGCCGCTAGATACAGAAAATAGAAATGTAACGGCGTTCTAGTTTTGAAACTGGTACAAGATACTTGAGGAAATCAAATAAAAAGGTAGTTACTTCCAAAAACAATTGAGTTTATTCAGAAATATAAATCAACTACCTATTCAATGAGATAGTCTTCTTTCATTTTAATAAAATCACTTTGTGAGGGTTTACCAGCGACCATTAAAAACATTTTAAGCGAGCTCGATAATCAAAAACTAATCAATTCATGTAATGTACAATTTTAACAAAAATATCGATACCTTCGTGTTTTATTTAAACCTGTCCCATCTCTAGTGAGACGTAATGACCTTGGTAGGACCAATCAGAACGCAGTATCCCGCTTCCTCATACCCCAGCTAGTTGACAGAATTGTTTTGGTGCGTTAAATCAAGCATTAGGCGTCTATGGGATGGTTATATGGTCGCTGGGGTTTACTAACTGAAAATGAGATCTTAGAAAATTGAAAAAATACAAAAAACATTTATCATGTTAAATAACATTTACCAATCGTTATTTATAATTGACGTAATTACCATAAAATATGCAAGTGTTTTCAAGTACAGACGCCAGCACATCAAGCTACCCCAATCTGTCAAATTTCTTTGATAGATTTTCGACTTTAAAACATAATCATACGGTTCATGTTCAATTGGGAAAATTTGACAGTTTGGGGTAGCTTGATGTGCTGGCGTCTGTACATACTTTCCTCTTTTCCGTAATTTGCGGATCTATAAAAGTGTCATGCAAGAAGCTGTCGTTTGTTTTAACGTAAGTAATATGCTGCATACCTCAACTTTGGTGTCTTCTGACCTTCTTGGTTTCCACGTGGCCAAGGAGGCCTCGGAGCGATAGCAAACAATCGCGGGTAGATAACCGCGTTTTAGCGAAGTTTATAGGGATAACTGCATTTTTGTGACTGACGTCTTAAGCAACATAGTTATAATTCATAATGAGAATGCCGTTATTGACGTATTCACTACAAAATCTCTTTTTAAAAACACATTTATGTACTACCCATAAATGCCGTTAAGTGCCATTAATTACATTGTTGTCTAGTACTTTCATTTAACGGCTTTTTAGCGTTGGGTTTAGAATACTATTATTTGACACAAGGCAGAACTATAAAGCCGCTAAAGTACTTTAACGTCATTTTAGCGTAGGATTTTTTTTAACAGCAATTTAGTTATGTAACGGATGGTTAAAATTGTGAACATCAGAATCGCGGGTCTACTTTTCAGATATGCCTAAATTTATTGCAGTTATTTGGTACCTTCTGTGTGCCTCTCTTGAAAATCTGTGTACACCAGTACAATGATATTTAAAAAATTAGGTACACCCGCCATCTTGATGTCAGAACCGCGGGTGTACTGCTAACCAATATATACAACTAAGTGCACTGTATAAGTACATTTGGTAGCTCTTGTGTACCTGCAGAAACACGTATTAAATAAACAAAATACTGTAACGTTGCTGCGAAAAGTAAAAAAAACCGGCCAAATGCGAGTCGGACTCGCGCACGAGGAGTTTCGTACCATCACTACATAGTATAAAACAAAGTCGCTTTCTCTGTCCCTATATCCCTATGTATGCTTAAATCTTTAAAACTACGCAACGGATTTTGATGCGGGTTTTTATAGATAGAGTGATTCAAGAGGAAGGTTTATATGTATAATACACCGACCTCCACGCGGGCGAAGCCGCTGACAAAAGCTAGTTATCTTTAAAACGGCAAAAAAATCATGTCTGTTGTATCGGAGCCCCCTTAAATATTCGTTTTATTTTTATTTAATTATTTATTTTTAAAGTGAATATACAGGGTTATTTGTAAAACACCGGTAACCTCTCAGGACTACGTTACTAACATCATAATCAACAACTTTTGTTCTATGACTTTTAAAAATTCATAATATTTTAATTCATCAGATTTACATACAAAAATAAAAATATTTAAATTCAACGCTCTAAATGTTACGAAGTCTATGCGAAGCAAAAGAAAGCGATAGGTAGTACCGACAATAGCGAGGGGAGCGGGGTAGGGGGCGGCGGGGGCGCTTGAACTTGACCTATTTACGGGCGGCCTTCAGTCATTCGTTTGCTTTGATGCGTTTGCGTCGCGTCATTACGGGTCCTTGTAGTGAAATTCGGCAGTGCAGACGTATACGTAATTATCTTTACATGATGGCGTATCAATATTCCAATGTCGAGTACACATAAATGGTGCGAATGCTAGCTAGGTGTGATGACAATGTTTCGGAAGCGTGTCGCCAATACGCCATACGATTCCCAAACGTACGTATACAAAATACTTTTATCAAGTGATAGACCGTTGTAACTTTACAGAAAATGTGAGATGTCATTGTTAGCTTGTTTTCATTACGGTGTTTAGTGCATAGGTACCGTGAAATATCAAGGTTATTTCCATGTCAAATGTTCGATTGTAGGTATAATTTGGCTTTTGCGTAAAAAGGCGGGAACCGTAGCGTAGCGAGTTACTAACCCAAAAGTATTACTACGAGGACAGTGCGCGGCAATGTATGCAGGTACAGCAAAATACAGAGTTGAAATGTGTTACATAGGACAACGAAATATTTAAGGTTTGTTTTTGGTAAATGTATTATGTTTTGTAAAAAGTCGTAGAACAAAAGTTGTTGTTTATGATGTTAGTAATATAGTCCTGAGAGGTTACCGGTGTTTTACAAATAACCCTGTATAACTAAATATTCTGTGAATATTTCAAGCGTCTGACTGTTGCCGTTATCAATATCGAGCAAAAAAGAGCAAAAAATCATGTTTGTTGTATGGGATCCCCTCAAATATTTATTTTATTCTGTTTTTTAGATAGATATTTTTTTCTGAGTATGATGTCATCAAAAAACGAAAATCGACCATACGCAAGTTAGCGGCAATAGTGCTTGCGGACGACAGAAAAGAGATAAGTAACCAGGGTCGTCGGATATAGTTGAAGTTTTACTAAACTTCTTACTAGAAAACAATCGATGTTTTCGAGTAAAAAATTGATAAATGAACTGTTTGTTTTCTATTAATTTTATTTATTTTATTCGAAAACATCCATAGTCTTCTTCATACGTACCTAATTATATCCGTTGGTGACTGTACCTATTAAATAAGTAGATACTTACTTAATATGCAGTATTCTAAATTTTACGCCTTATTAAAGGCCCACAATCGAGACCCAAGCATTACTTAATGACCCACTGACCTTTCAATGGCTATCAGCTAGTTTTAAGTAGGAAATGGTTCAGGAGTTTCGCGTGAAGATCTGTAGGTATACTTACAGGGTAACAGGGACTTCGACACGCAACCTGTTATTTGGATTTAATACATGATTCTGAAACCCTGCTTTGAAATTTTTCGTCGGTTATAAAAAAATATATTAAGCATCTCCAATTCTCCATACATTTTGACCGCCGCGTATAGGTAGCAGTGGCGAAAGCACCATATAACACGATTCCTATCGGCTTCCCTTCAGGGATTCGCATCGGCAACTCTATCGCTATTAAAAATGGCACGTCAATAGGTGGCTACTATTGTCAAAAACTAAAGTTACACCACGGGTATTTAATTCACCGTAACATTCAAACAACAAAATGGGTTATTTTTAGTTTTGTAATACAACAAAACTAAAACTTGATACAACAGCGGTCCTATAATGATGTCACTTTAGGTCACGTGGCACCGCTTGATATGTACATACGAGAGCAAGTCACTGTACAACGGGTTATGGCAGAGACAGATTAGAAAAATGCGTCAGCGAGAACGAGATGGAGGAATATTGCACATTGTATTTGGTTTTCAGCTGTAAAATTTTCTTGTATTTAATTCTTTACATTCTTATATTAATTTTAGAATGGTAGTAAGTATTCTTTATTGACAAGTCAGTAAGTTAAAGCCGACTTCGCTACGGCTTCTCTCTTAGAAAAATTGACACCTCGCCGCTGATAGGTAGTGCTTTTTTTATGAGACAACAGATTTTTCTTTTGATTATCGACGTTACATTTCTACGCTGAAGGGTCTAGAATCTTATGTGCTAGACACTGTAAGACACTAACAGAAGGAATGACTTTCATTTTGACAGTTCAATAACATTCGTTGCGTTATTTAGGTACAGACGCCAGCACATCAAGCTACCCCAAACTGTCAAATTTTCTCAATTGAACATGCACCTTATACCGTTCGGAATAAAGTTGGAAATCTATTAAAGAAATTTGACAGGTTGGAGTAGCTTGATGTGCTGGCCTGTACGTTGTTGATCAGACAATTTTTTCGAACATAATAAGAAGCAATGGATTAGCAAAAAAAAAATGATTCAGATTCAGATTCAGATTGATAATGTGTTACGCCTTAGCAGGCTAGGCTTGCACCGATTTTTGGATACCCACCTAAGAACTAACCACCCATTCTCTTAAGTACGTTGTGTCGTATGCCTTCAATAAAAATAATAAACATAAACCAAGTGCAGTACTATCCAGCATGGATTGGCATAGATAAACCGGACACTGTCTATGCACTTGATTGATTTTAACATATTTTTTTTTGCTGTTGTCTCGAATTCTCCATCACACATTGTGATCACCAATCCGTCCGCTAAAAACTTTCAGGATGACCCATCATGCCCGTGTTTTAGAGTGTTTTTTTTACAAACGTGTTTTTTAAATCCTAAAGAAAAGGTAGGTACTGTGGTAAGCACATAGAGATAGTAATTTGTCTCCTGTTTTCATCATTATTAGGTAGGTCTCTACTTACTTACTAAAACTTTGCAGCAGTCAGGCACAGCAATTGCCACATTGAGCCTTTTCAATCATTTCAATAGTGGATAACCAACACCACTAAAATCTACTTAAAAACATACAAAACACCACCCGTTACACTTTCAGGGATTCTTTCCACACAGCATTATAAATAAATTAATAATCGAATTTTAACTTCGATTTTAACACTAACTCATTTGTTTTTATTATTTACTTTTTAATATCACAGACAAATATTGGTCTCTGAATTCATATTTCGAATACTGGATGGCCAGTGTCTAGCACTGCGGAAAGTCGATAAGACTGGCCGGTTCAATTGGGCAAGTACAGGCTTAGGACTGTCGAGAACAAAACACTTTTCCCTTTATTGTACCTACCTATAACAATATTTTGTATGCAATCAATATTATAACTTCTTCGTACCTACTCATTATTAAGGATTCTAATTAACACAAACATATAACACTGTTTTCCCCGAAGGGGAATCCTACATTCTACCTATAGGTATTCATAAATTACTCACCACAAGACTGCAAAGCTAGGCCAAAAACAACAAGAGTCCACAACACTTAGGTATTTGTAAAACTTTAGGATGCACTTTATTTTAATTTTCGCTTACAATAGTCCGCACTCATTTTGTTCAAGTTACATTTTTTTTTGTTATATCTAAAAAAACGATTAAGTACTTAATCGTTCTTCATGGCACAAGCACTCAATATGCTGCGTTTCTGTCAAATGAAATCTAATTTGAAATTATTCACTTAGCGCCAAAGTCCGGATGACCTTTAAAAAGTCGCTGCGCTTGTTGCTGTCGTTGATAATAATAATTTATTTTGTTTATTTAAAATAACTCTGCGCGAGCTTATTTATTAATTTGGAAACTTTTTATGTTTTTCCTTGCATCTCTTATGGTTTTACCAGTCAATCAGCCTTTTTAACGCAAAACAGAACATACCAACTCGTGGCAAAAAAAAAATAACCGCTTACCAAATTTGGGTCGGGGATGGGCGACAATCCATTACATATCTAAAATTCTTCCGTGCCTCGGAAATCATGTTAAGTAGTCAGAAGCCGATAAGTCTGACAACCAGTCTTATTATGGGAAGGGGTTACCACCGTGTAACCGTGTTACCAACTGGGTTGTGGAGGTCAGATATGCAGTCGCTCCAGGTACAATACTGGTGTTCAGTTTCATCGGTTAGATTGGAAGCCGGCCCCAACCTAGTTGAGAAAAGGCTAGGCAGATTGATTAAGAACATATGGAAAACAAATAGGAAAGAAACCCATATTTTAAGTCTGAATGAATCCTAAGTACCTTACTGTTTTTTTTTGTTTTGCTGGTGGGTAGCGAAAGAAAATACCCTTATTGCCTCGCGCCAAGTCGAGCGTCATCATGGATGTCCAGCGAATCAGGAAGCTGACTTAGGTGACTTACAATGCATTCCTATGAAAATAATGCAAGTTAAGAAAAACAACCTGTATTTAAGTATAAATTATTCAAATTAAAAACAGGTTTTATCGTACACTTAAATGACTATTCATTAATTCGTTTTTTTTATTATTTAAAAAATAATACTAAATAATGACGACCGCACTGATGGCGCCTGATGGAATAAATTAGATTCTTGGTCAATGAAAAAATCGTTGAATTAATTCTTATACAATTACAAGCATGTTATGTGTATTTTTAATATATCGACTGTTTGCCACAATCAAACTGCAACTTTGCATGCTCACTTATGATTGAAAATTAGTAAAATCTAACATGAATGGAGATCTCCGAGACGATCAAGGTAACTGAATAAAGCACGTCAGCAATAGAAATAGTTATTGAACTTCTTTGATAATTTTCGTATTATGCTCAAGTCTGCGAACTCGGGGTTCAGAGTTTCAAACGGTAAACATTAGTAATGATTAGTATCTGTTTAACCATACATTTTTGACGTTTAAACATTTCATAACTTTAAGCAACGTTTATTCATATGAGGGTAGATTTCTATAGATGTTAGTATGCCAAGCTGTCAGCAGCGATGTTCTCATTTCTTGCATCATGATATACATTTTACCTTCAAAATATGACATAGCATCACGCTTGTATTAGGTACTTGAAGGGCTAGACACCCACATTTTATCAGCTACGTTTAATTAAGTCCCATCTAATAGGGGGTGAGCCTATTGCCATCAACCTAGCACGAACACGGATTCCGGGCTGCTGCTGAGAAATATACAGTTTATTATTCCAGAAAAAACAAAATACTTACCGAAAATTGCATGTTGGTTTTCAGGACTTCATGGTTCGTATTGGGAAAAACATTATGTCATTAATCGGGCACATATCCCAAAGGAAAGTAGGCTCGGTGGGTAGACAACGTAAATAAATCTACGTGGTACACGCTACCAGTTTGTCAGTGAGACTAAATGACAGAATAGGAAACTAGAGTAAGTAACTACAAACAAAGGTTTTTATTCCAAATCATCATCATCCAAATGTAAAGTTGATACGTACCTACTTATCTGTAATAATTTACATAAAACAAAAATTGTCGTTTGTTATTGCTTCTGCGCTCGCCTGTACCTCATATACGGGCACTGCCGTAATTCAATACGCGTGGCTCGCGGTCTTGCGAACGTTGACGTGCTAGCCACCAACAAATTCTATTTATTTTGCCTCACTTTCTTTCTGCTCTCAATAAAAAAAACCATACTTAGTACCTATCCTTGAAATTAATCCAGATCAATAATAATTATGTTTTTAATAACTTACGTAGGTACATATATACGTCATCATTACAAATAAATAACTAAAGATTTTTTAAATATTTCACTATTTTATTTATCATTGAATGCATGGATGGGTCAAAAATCTAAATTCCAAGTTCTTTTCATACCAAATAAAACATCACGCCTGTCACCGCCTGTATTCTGGAAGAAGTAGAGGCATGGCATCATAACATCTCTGACTAGTACTGACTACCCCTTGCCGAATACTGGTGCCAGGAGAGTAAAGCATTAAAATATTAATTAAATTATCTACAAAAAGTAGAACCAATTAGTGCACAAATTTGATGATACGGAAATCTAGGGAAGGAATTTATTTTTAGACCTTGCTATGAAGATTACAATGCCATCTAGTGGACGTTTTTGTAAATTGAATCAGAAGGAATTTACAACTTTGTACTTAATTTTGAGATTCACCATAGATGCCGCTAAATTCGCTATTACGTTCCGACATACAGAAACGTGCTAACTTAACATAACATGCTTCCATTGTATTTCATTTATCGATTCTATATACTCATACATAACAAAGTAGATTTCAACTTAGGTAAAAGCGCACGTACAGAATTGTAAATGAATAATAAAAGAGACAAGGTGGAGCGTCATGCACTTCTTTTTACATCAGCGCGCATGCTCCGTTCTACGTTGTCTAATCGATACGAATGCAATGTGACAGCCGAGGTAGGCACGTTCCCCTCCTTTCTCGCTCCTTCCGTGACATTTTTGCGAAACGTCGATCTCGTTTCTTATGAAAATTCATCTAAAAAATCACATTAGGGCATGCTCGGTAAAGATTTTCACACGAAATACCGTGATATAAAATATATAACCGTGGTTAAGTTTTTTTGTGCCAAGTGCAATTAAACAATCAAGATTCCGCCGATAATTCAAAGCCTACCCAGTGGGTGGCTTATTTTGGTAAGTTTGCTGCTTATTTCACCATATTTTATTCGATTATTGATTTGTTCCTATGTTTATTTAGTACACTGTAGCGTGGCGTAGGCATATGTTTGGTAAAATAGTTGTTACGTGTTCGTCAAATGAAGAGTCCATAGTTCTCTTATTGACCGTATTTGGTGTCTGAAAAAGCGTTAGAACGCGTCGTTTTGCCATGAAATGTCGGTCAGAAGGTGCTGGTATCGGCCAATAGTATTTAGGAATAAGAAAGGCGTGATTCACCTCGGTATACCGTGACGAAATTTACGTCACACTGTATTGTTCTAGTATTTATTTCATAACGCAGTTTTTTGTCAATTTTACTCTGTACTTAATTACTCAGATAAACAAACGAATTCATCAGCAGAAAATATTACAAATCATGCAAAATGAGGGCATATCAAACATGGCTGTCTCTATCTCCATATGAATTCTTTTCAATAGAATGACTTAATAAAATGTGTTACCATTTTTAATAAAAAAATAAAAATCTCAGCCATAATCATAAATTAATCAGCTTTTATTATTCCAAAAATCAAAACAACAAACATTGGGTCTGGGGGCCATCATTAGGGCAGGTGATTAATATTGAAACTAATATAATTAGATTCATGGAATGCATGCACGCCTATTATCAGCTTCAAGACATACCATATGCCAAGGATGACTACCCTTTTTTTCACTTGATATTACCAGCCTATTATTTCTTCTCATAAAGAGATAGCACGAGCATTGGTCACCATGCTTGCTCAAGATGGGTTGCTTATTTATATAGGTTCAGACTTATATGGACATTTTTTACACTCGCCAACCAAAAATCTTATTCAAAACAAAAGGGCCATATCATTATAATACATTACCCATTGAGGTTTATAACTATACTATAACCTTTTAAAGGTCTAATTAGAACCTTCTAATTAAAGCCATTATAAAAAAAAAAACATTAGAAAACTGATAATTAACATTAAATAAAGATAACAAAACATGTTATAAATGAGTAATTAGACATTATTTTACATTAATTACTTAATCACATAATATAATTATTATAGAGGTATGTAGGTTACAGTTAAAATGCACTTTACATCCAATTTGTATGGTGGTTCATAAGTTCCATATGTTCATATATTATTAACACACACACAACATAACATTACGCCTGTATTTGCCGAAAAACTAGGCAGAGGTACACCTACATTTAGCCAGTTATGTTTAACCCTTTGTATGCCCCTGCCAGGGGTGCAGGTTGTTCGACCTGCCAGGGGTGCGGGTTGTTCGGAAGAGATACTGCAGCCCCTGGCACACAGGCAACTGAGGGAACACGGGTGGGTTTTAGTCAGTAAAAGTCTTACAGGCCCTCCTGCTCCACCCAGGGCGGGAGAAGTTATTTGATGATTTCCCACCCAAAAACAAAAAAAAAACCCTTTGTATGCCAGAATGTTGATCCACGTGAGACACAATGACTTTGTAATTGTTTCTGTAATTACTGGCATTTTACCTGTTAGGTCCCATGTAATAGGAGGCTAGTCTGATCCCATCAACAGGGCACTACAATTTAGTCTTACTTACTTCCTTAGTCAAATCAACCAATTATTGGGAGTTTTCAGTTAAAAAGATGAAGCTAGTTGCCCATAGCAAAGCGTCGTAGGTCCCTATGGAGAAAAACAGGCGAGAACTCCACGGACACACTTTAAAATCAAAAATTGTAAAAAAAATTAGTTGTAACCAACCTGTTTTGGTTTTATCATACCTGTTGAAATTATACATGTGAGAGAGATGTAGAAAGACGTGCAGGTGAAGCGTCCATAGTAAAAACAATAAAATAAAATAAAACAATTTACTAATTCAAATAAGCTGTGGCACCTAAGAGATAACTAGTCCCTAGGCCCCACTGACGGCCCCCGTTCACGAACGTGACGTATGGATCAGCACCATTCAGCTCAACCATTTTTAAGGGTATAATAATGGTGAAGACTAACGAATTAAAAAATAAATACATATAATGTACTTTTATCCATTCTCTGTTTAATTTAGCGATGACCAGTCCGTTCAAACCATTAAAAAAATGCTATTTGCTTTTCTTTTTCTAAACAAAATTATAATTTGCTTTGAAGTACTCAAAATCAAAATCAAAATCAAAAGTCATTTATTCAAACTAGGCTGGGAGTCAGCACTTTTTGAACGTCAAAATTACATAAGACAGTCCCCCCAAAAAGCCCGCCCTTCACCACTTCCTAGTGCTTTAGCATGGAAGAAGAAGTGGCGCAACAAATTCCCCAGCAGCACAGCTGTCTGTTATGTTGGAAGAACTTGATTCTATACAATAATAGCATATAGCCATCATTCAACGATAAAGAAAATTTAATTAATAAAAATAAAAAAAATGGTTTATGCAGTCAAGTTAAATAAACAATGATATGAAGTAATTCATATGAACTGTCGGTAGTTAAGCTAATTCTGGTGAAAGAACATAAACATTGTCTTGAGTTAATCACAGCGACCAACAATTCTCAATTCTTACTAACAAGATCAAAATCAGGTACATATTGCAAATTAAATTGTAACACATTTTTTTTAATGATTCTACAATATTTCGTTACCACAAATTGACAAATCTTAGCAAACCAACTTACTCTGTTGCAATGAAATTGTTAACTGATACTAAAGTTTTTATCAACTGGATAACTAGGCAATGTTTACTATGATTTATTTACACCAAATTCTTATTAAACAAAACAGCACACTAATAAAGTCTCGTTGCAAGATAAGGTAGTCAATGCCTCAAATTTTTTCCTTAATCATTAAAACGAATAAAGAAGACTATATTCTTATTGAAGAATGTAGAAGTACCTTTTACAACATCATAACATACCACATCACATCTGGTGGTCTTCTCTCGTCTGTCAACGAAGATACGGGACCATCCGAATAAAAATCGAATGGGGAACATATCGGGAGTAGGGACAATAGCTATCATATCGTGTTGTCATTCATTCTTAGTCCGGTCCGCGAACTAATTATATGTCGGTAAGTGAAACCAGGCGCGGTCCGAGGGGGGGGGGGGGGTGTCATGAACCCCCCCCCCCCAAAGCCGTCAACGTAAAGCTTAAAATTGTAATTTTTCGAAAATATAATACATTTTCTTTTTAATATGTAGGTAGTCTTTGTGAACCCCCCCAAAGTCTTTGGCTGCGACCGCACCTGAGTGAAACGGAGTAGGAAACCCCGTAGGAAGCCCGTTACCTCGACCGAAGCTTCGTAATTCGTACTTAAGCTGTATTTCCCGAAGAGTTAGATTGTGGTGCGCCTATAGTGCTCCCACATTTTTCTAGTTATGTTACATCATGGCTTTTATATTCCATTTCAATGTGTAGGTGGTCCCAAAAACAGTTGTCCATGGATGTAACCTGCCCTGCCCAAACTATCTTCCATATGGCTAGCTTGGCTCCCAAGAGTGGGTAAAGCTTCGTAAAAATTTGCTAAAACCTGCATAACCATGACAAAAGACCATTAATTCAGATACCATTAATTTGCCCCTCTCCATGTCATTTGTCAAGAATTGTTGTCTCATATCAAAAATATTAGCTAATCAGCAAATTGCGAGGTTGTCTGCTCAGGGTGTGCCGGACGAATATTAAAATATCGTCGCTCAATGAGGACATATTACTCAGCTCCAAGCGACCCGTACACTAGACGGTGGGCGTGCCCTAAGCTTGTAGTCTTTAGTCTTTTTAGTAAGTCTTTTGCTCCTGTTGGGAACCGTAGTTTTGTGACATTACACAGAATAGCCCCGTTAAGCAGCCGTCAAGCTCCTAGGAGGAGATGCGAGACGCCTTGCAGAAAAATCCGACCATGATACATGCAACAGTTTGTAATTACACGACGAAAGCCCATAATATTATACCAATTGTTCAGCGACGTCATAGCTTGCGTAATAGGACAAGCCTATTGCAATTCAGCTCAATTTAAATTCCTCATACCAATCAAGATATAGACCATAGTGCGTTAAACATGCTGGTTTGATGTAGGAGGGCATTAATGAATTAATACCTAATTAAAATACGAGTGAAGAGATTAACTGATGATTAGCAAGGTAATGGGATAACCTAATAAACATAAGCAGTTTAGAAGATCTGGTGTTTAGCCTCAGCATTGATTATGTAAGACGAATTGCCCAAGAAGAACCTATACCCTCCTTTTGGGGCAGTCAGGTAAAAATATTACAAAGCTGGTGATAATTATTTTATGAAAATTCTTATCCTAAAGGGTACCCTAAAAAGCCCAAACCGAGCTAAGCTAAGGGTACCTTTTAGGGATCCCTAAAGGGGGTAGGGGGTCGGTCAAACCTAATTTGTAGATAGCGTGACCATAGCTATCTCAACGGCCAACAATTAAATTGAAATTTGTTTGGCTTTCTTTTGTTCATTCATGATTTTGGTTTTTAGTTAACCATTTCGACAATTCGGTGATTTCAATATTTTCAAATTGGAAAGTGCTAGAAAATTTCTCGGTGTATAATACCTTCAATATTTTTTAGTAATCACTTTCTTTCAAAATGTTTCTGATATAATCTCGAAGTGCATTGAATTAAAAAAATCTCTACAAATAGCTTGCTATATGCCACAATCTTCTAATTTGAGGGTATCTCGGAAAATGGTAGACTCCAATTTTAGAGCATTTAAGAACCCAAAATGGCGTAAATTTCGCAAACATTAAATAAAACCACATCACGTCTTACATTATTAGCTTGTATTAGGAACTAGCTACGACAGCGCCATTTTGACTATTGCCTTCCCCATTAAATTGCCTCAACATACAATTACATACTAAACCGTAATCATTTTGTATTTATTGATGGACAACTAGCACTGCATAAAATGTTATGGGCTCGCGCAGACAGGCGCGACGGGACGGTGTAACGCGATTCTAGTAGAAGAAATTCTACGAAGTTTTCATAGAGATTGTTCTACTACACGCGTAGCGAGTCGCGCTGTGTCGCTTCGGGCCTGTTTACAGGAATCTTAATGCGTCCAATTGTTATGTGTTTTAGAAGTTTACTAAATGTTGCTACACATAAAACAACATCACCCCTGTTTTCCCCGACGGGTTAGGCAGAGATGTACTTATAGTACACCCATATTTCCCCAGTTATCTTTTTGCGAGCGAGTCTATTGCCATGAGCATGATTGTTTCTATTCCAGCCATTAACAATTATTTATGTACACACGGCTACACATCAAGATATACATTTCCAGTTTACGCTGATCTTGCACTGTACGCACATCCTATACAATACGAAATCAGCTACAATGGAAACATTATTATAAGCCGTATATTAAGTTTAAAAAGCAGGAAATAAAAGGTAAATAAAAAATTTGAAAAACCCCCGACCCAGACAAAGACCTCTAAAAAGTAAAAAATAATATTTATTGGCCTTTTAAGTTGTAGGTAATATTTTGATCAAAGCGTTGTCACATCGGGGGACGGCCAATGAAAACGCCAAACAGATGATGTCCAGAAATAATGAATGTAACTATGCTTTTGTAGAAAGGAAAACATTTTAATTTTACAGGTTTTAGTCTGTCGGGGGTTTTTCAAATTTTAAATTTAACTTTTTTAATGAGATGGTTCACGTCTAACAAATTTGAACTAAAAAATAATGCTTTCTTGACACCTGTCAGTTTCATATAAACGAATACGTGTTTTGTGTATTTGATCTTTATTATTTACTTGAATTGTCGCAAAACATACTCTCGACGGGATGTACTGTAGTTTAGCTATATTTTATCATACATACTCTCTACTAAATAATACTAAAATAGAGTACTTACTCACGATAGTTTTTGTATGTTTATACATAACAGCATAATATATTGTTTTATCATCAAGCGTTATATTATAAAATATATATAAAGTATACAATATTATATTTCTATTATTCTTTCCATGTAACTGTAATAGTTTCAATAGACTATTTAATAAGTACATGACGTTTTATTAACAAATAAAAAATAAAATTATGTATATACTCTATTCTTTATTCAGTTTATCAGAAATGAAAAGGCGTGTTTTTATATTTTATTTTATTTTATATTAATGCATGACATTATGGCCTAATGACTGTCATATTTATATCTGTACTGCCATTTAATTATCCTTATTATCTATAATAATTATGTTAAAAAAACCTGGTAGCGGGATTTATATGTGGTGCAAACAATTTCTTCTAAGAAGTCGTATGGCGATTTTATAGAGATATATCTAATTGTTTTAGATGAAATGTTGATTTTATGAATAGTTTTTGGTATTTGCAAATGAATATTGATAATTAAGCCGATTTGGGATCACATTCTACAACTATGAATTGATCTCTCATTGCTATTTTACGGTAGAATCTGTCTTGTGTAAATTTTTGCAATCCTCATTTTTTAAGGCAGTCAGTATGGCAGTCTATTTTGTTTTAATTCCCTTTGACAAACACGCTTTTTCATTTCTTTATAGGTCTGAATAAACATGGAAAAGAAGCGAGACTCTTTTTTTATGAAAAAGAAAAGGGATAATGACAAACCATTCAAGAAGAATCATGAAGGAGAAGGGGAACCCAAGAATAAAAGACAAAAGGAATTCAATAAGAGCCGCGAAGGTCTGGACTTGAATAAAGAAGACAAAGAGAAAAAGCCATTTGACAAGAAAGCATATCGTCTCAAGAAATACAGTAAGAAATACAAGCTAGAGCAGTGGGAGGAACAACGTAAAAAGAGGCTACTACGTGAATACCATAAGGATATTAAAAACGATCCTACTCTAGGCACTTATAAAGCTAAAAGTTTCGACGAAGACGTTACTGATGGAACTCAAGAAGCTGGAAAATATGTCCGACATCCCGATTTAATAGAGAAAGAAAACGTATTTGAAAAAGAAGACTCTGTATCTTCTACAACGGGCAAAAGAGACCCGTATCGTAAAGCGAAAGAGCATTTTAATAAGGTGAAACAGGAGAAATTGGAGAAGCAGCAGGAAAAACAAAGAGTCAAAGAGCGGAAGCAACAAAAGCTGGACGAATATAAAAAGAAGAAAAATGAACGGTTCAAGAAATTGAGTAAGAAGACGAAGAAGGGCCAGCCAGTGATGACAGGGAGATTGGAACTCCTTTTAGAAAAAATCCAGAGTAATAAATAGGCTTATTTTTTTCGAAGACTTGCTTTAGTCTTTTAGCTAGTGAATATTTGTTATCACTGCATTTTAGTAAAATTTTACTTATTTTATATTCACTTTTATAATTTTAAGTTCTTTAACTTAACGGCATAATAATATTAATTTATAAATCAAAATGAATTTAAAAACAATGATGCTTATTCATAAATCAAATATTTTTCTTCTGTCTTCAGCAATTACGAACTTAATTTGGAGTTAACTTATGTAGTGAACAGAAACATTCTATAATTGTCTCCACCTTTTACTTGGTTCGTTATTTTAATATGACCATTATCTTTGCAAATATGAACACGTGAACATAACCGATTTACGAAGTAATGTAGGATTTTACGATTTCAATGGTAATTTACTTCGGTAATATGTCCTTTTGTTCTTTTTTAATTAGCTCATCGGATATGAGTGATGTGTTTCAACGCGTTTCCGAAGCCGTGAACTCTCTAGTTTATATCATGCGTTTCTCTAGTTTGTGTCTCAGTCAAGGCCTGTTTGTTATAATTCGGACCTGCTGTATTGTTTATTTTTGTGCGAAATAAAATTGTGATTTCTGTGAGTACAAAGCTTTATTTATTTAGTTCTTTTAGTTTGTTTTGTGAAGGTTCTGACTTGAGCGTCAGGGGTTGTTGGTTTATCACCATTGTCTTTACTACATAGACCTCTTCAATAGCTTGCCATTTAATGCGATCCTCGGGTATTCTCATCCAGCTACCACCATCATCCTGCCAAGATCGTTGCTCCATCTTGCCTGAGCGCGTCCTACCCTTCACTCAAGATCACTTCACTTTTTTCAACTCCTCGTATTTTCTAAAGGCAAATTTCACCCAAACTTAAGCATTTATTTCAATCGATTAATCAGAAAGATGAAGCTAATTGTCTCAAAGCGTACTAGGTGCCTATAGAGAAGCGAAGAGAACGGGCAGGATATTCCATGGACTTTCTTTTAGAAAATATTAGTTACATCATCTATGTTGTAATTATAGCTACATTTATGTATGAGAGAACGCCACCCAATTCCAAACCAATCCAAAGTTTTTAAACCAAACTGAAAGGACTGTCCTTGCAGTGACGGATTCAGGGTCTCGTGAGATCTAAGCTTACGGCCATGACCCGTACTTCATGTCCGTCCTAGTTGCTACTAGGACACGGAGCAGCCGCCCTTGACATTTCTCTGAGCTGAAGGCCGGATCTGCCACTATCCTTCACCCAAGACTAAGGTAAAGCTTTTCAAAGAACTGAGATAATGAGGGTCAACTTTAAAGCGGTTTTTCGTTTACTTTTAAGGTCATTAAGCTGCTACTGCTAAAACATAACTGACTAAACTTGTGTTCACTATAGGTACACGTCCGCGTAACCCTTCGGGGAAAGTAGCCCTGACCCTTCATTTATGCCTGGGCCTCAAGTCTGCTATTACAACAGTGACAGAATGAGAGTCATTGATTTCATAATTGTTGATTTTGACAAATTTTTGGAAATCTAATATAATGGCGTCATTATGACTTTCCAATGGTCAGCCATTGACACTCCATTGAAAGAAATGGCATTTATTGGTAATCTCGTACAAAATGACAAATGAATGACTGACTTAGGTGGTAATCTGCTAAAATTTCATAATAAACTAATAAACTGATAAATAATGTGGAAAAAATTATATAAATGAAATGGGGCATGAATAAATGTTCAAATTTAGTAGTCGTTTTTGGAAAATCATTTCTACTAACGGGTTTTTTATTAAAGGCGATACGACTGCCATAACACAATTCTATTACGAGACCATTGACCGACCAATGATCGACCATTATGAATTTAGCAGATTACGAACTTTTAGCAAAATGACAATGGGATCGTCTTGGAATGACGAATTTATAAAAATAGCAGATTTGGGCCCCTGGTTGATAGCTCTCCCTCTTTCTCATGATCATTATTGGCAGTATTTTTCCACCTACTGCTGAGTATGTGCGTCTTCCCCTTTATGTCGTGCTTCCTCGATGGACTTAACAAAACTGACGAGGGTACCGTACTTCTCTGCCCATGTTCGGGGAATTGATTGCTCTTTATTACACAAAACAAAAGCAACAGGCGTGATGTTAGCGTTTAAATTCCCAGATTAGCGTGCAATGTTTCACACTTTTTTCTTCACAATAAACTTTACTTATCTGTAAACGTTTTATATGATAAGCTGTTACTGTATACAAAGATTTAAGAGATAACATAAAAGCGATGCTCAAGTGGCGGGCTGGGAGTCCTGTGTTCATTATCTAGGTTAAAATTCAAGAACCTAAATAGTCCTACGATCCTTACCAAAAATGCCGTTTCCTTAATAAAAATATTTTGCAGTAATGGCGCCCCAACATAGTTAACCGGTATCTGTCTCATCATGCAAACTGTTGTTGTGATTTAGCGTTCGTGAGAGTTGCATTTGATAAATATAGATCTTGCTACATGTCTCTGTGCAAGGAAACTGCGGCCCGCAAAGTATAAGCACATAAGGTTGAGAATTACTGGTCTAGACATTGCGTCTTTAATAAACAATAGACCTTCAAATAAAATAAACAAACAATCATGTAAATTGTAGGGATTTGTAGTTTCCTACTGATAGTAGTTACTGATTGCTTGTGTATCAAAACTGTGATGGCCTTGTTCAGAATTCAGATAGTTAATTAGGCAATTGGATAAACCGCCATTTTGGAACGCCAATTTATAGCTGTTTGATTCTATTGGTTGACGAAAATAACAATAGTTCTTTATTGTGTAGGTAAGTAAGTGTAATTATTTACTTTTGCCATTCAGTTGACATGTACAAATGATTTAAACACCTATTTGATAACAGGCCAAACACCTGACTCTTAAGACGACCCTATAATCGCAACAGATAAGTTAGAGAGTTGAGACAAAAAAATATGGCGCCTGCAATAGATAATTAAATAATAGCGCCAATTAGCAATTTGACAGTTGACATTTAGAACACAGATAACCAATATTTATACTGTACAAACAATGACCTTTTGATAAAAATTTGGGATAAAAATGATCACTACTGTCTTTCGTGATTTCAGTTTGAACTATTGGTTGAGTTGGTATTTTTTTCTGATGCTTTGATAAAATACATAATATCTAGTCGAACGGGTTAAGGTCAGTGGCTGCTCCGGGTGGGATACAGATATGCAGCCTTATCTAAGTAAGTGAACTCTGAAATACCTAGATATTCCGTAGGTACTCTGTATATAATATATAAGGCTGGGTTAGAGAGGGCACGTATGCACTGAATCTAAGATTTCGCCGTATCAAATAGGGGGAGAAAATAGTACTTCCTTGATAAAAAGTTGATTTTACGGTTGGAGAACGAGTACGTGTGAGTGAATTTAAAATTCAATACGCTGATTCATAAATATATTCGAGAAAAGCAATACATGGATCTCTTATCGGAATTGTTTTATCACTGATATCTTTGAAGATCCTGGACGAACACTAAAATTATGTAATTCTCGGAAAGGTAGATTTCCGACAGGAAGTAAAGGTTTGGTACTAAGTACAACCTTCTTTTACAATTCATTTTTAATCAAATCGGTATAATGGGTGTTACCACAAAAACTGAGATGGTACTTGTTCATCGCGTGGTTACTGTCAGTTTAACATCAAACTCCATACATTAATCTCCTGTGGAACAGTTGTTTAACCGTAACGGCAGAAAAACACGGTTTTGTGGTAATAAAGTGTTGCGTGATTGGATTCGTGTCCCATTTATGGGTCTTTTTTTCTTAACAGTAAAATCACAGCTACAGTGAAGTCCAAGTTGCCTTAGAAACGAAGAATTCAGTCCTTTCCATTTTTAGGTTTCTTTCAAATAGAACGTCTATGACGTCTATTATGGACCTGACAGTTTCCCGATCCCAGAGTGCATCGTTTAAAGACGATCGATTACAAAAAGTAAAGGAGGGTGCATATCCAGTAGGTACCAGAAATAAAAGACGTTACAGTTGCACGAAGCTCACCGTACGCACCCCTTTGAGTTTCTTACTACATTGTGTAAACTAGTAAAATGGGATTCTCCTCATACATAAACCATATCATAACATTACGCCTGGATTACCCGGAGGGTAAAGCAGACGTGTACATATTGAACACCCACATAACGTTATGTTTAAGTCCGATGTGATAGGGGGCGAGCCTATTTCATCAACCGGGCACGAATCCTGACTGCCAGGCTGTTACTGAGAAATTCCAGATGGGACAAACCCAATAACACTGCTCGATTCGGGAATCGATCCTACCCAGGAGCTAATACTCAGGTGTAGCGATTGGGACCACTAAACCAACGAGGCAGTCAAAAAACAGCAGTAGATAAACCATGTCTTTTATAAATAAACCTGGCGTGTGTAAATCGAGTCGCCCGAAGGTCACGCACGATTCACGAGTCCCACGCCCCACGCGTGTCAAACTGACAGACGATATTTTTTTGATGGCTATACTCAAATTAGACCTCGTATGAAAGTTCTACGAAGCAAATGTCTTCTTATCTATATAGTAATACGTGAAGCAAGAACTGATCCCTTTTTGCAAATATTACGCGGACGGAGGAGTATGCAATTTGGTACAGTTACAGTTTATATGGAGAAGGGAAGCAGAAAGGAAATTCTTTTTTTAAATGATTTATTTTCGAATTTCGACCAGTGGGCGACCACTATTCTTGATATATAGACCTTGTTGTTAGACAGATAACCTAAGACGGACTGTCTTAGGTTATCTGTCATAAAGATCGGCCATCTTTGCGGGCTTTTGTAGGTAACCGTCTTTAGACAGTAGGTACTAATCTTTCAAAGTACCCGCGATGTGTAGATCTAGAGAGTAGCTTTCTGGAGGTCCTATAACTCGTAATGGCTCATATTTAACTGAATTATGCACTCGCATAATAATTGGTTTGCTCAGGTTGGCTTGCCGCCAATATTAATCCAAGTACCATAACGTTTTATATGACATAATGAGCAGGTATATAGCTTTATGAAACTGCACTGCAGATGCCACGAAGTCTAAGAGAAGAGATAAGGGGCTTAAATTAAACAAAGTTTAATTGTTTCTGTATTGACTTAAGAAATCATTACCTACGTTATATCATTCCTGAGAAACTGCCTTATCAAACTGGGTTTGTGCTTTATGTTATACAATTGACTTATACATACATGAGTCTGGCACGTGTTCTCGTGAAATAAACATTGATTTTAGATAGAGGGCTGGTAAGCATGATTTTCTAATGAGTTTACTCATGTAAACTATCATGGAATTGTATAAATAAACAACTAGTCAGTATCTTATCTGCTACGATTGTTTTCTCAGTGGAATTGTGAGCGCGTAAGGAGTTGCTTATTTCCCTATCGCTGCATTGTTCTAGATAGGCTTGCCATTTTTATCAAGTCAAAAAAAGAAATTACGTTTATTTACCTAGAAAAAAGAAGCTAAAAAAAAGAGGAAAATATGCGTCACATCCACCCCAAACGGCCATCGCTAAAAAAACAACCGACTTCCGGAAAAAACTACTAAGTGAAAAATTTCTTTAATTTCGGAAGTCGGTGACTTTGGATATGTATTTTAATTTTTTATCACCGCTTTCCGAAATTAAAGTTAATTTTCACTTTGTAGTGTTTTTCCGGAAGTCGGTTGTCTTTTTTGGAAAGTTTTTATTTTTCACTTTTTAGTTATAGTTCTCCACACCAATTCGAAATTTCGTCAACCTTGGGGTCAAAAGGATGCATATTTATGCGATAGCAGCCATCGCGGTTGATTCGCTGTCAATTTTTGAAGAGTTTCGTTGTCTGTCCCCGAAAGGCATCATCAGATCTACCTATATGAAATTTAAATGGGACCATTTCGGAATAAACTCCCTTCGAACAAAAAAAGAATTTTGCAAATCCGTCTATCTAAATTAATATGTCGGAGCATATTGAGTTGAGTGAGTTATGCATGAGTTATGCCAGAACAAATATAAAAAATATAAACATTTCGAATTTATAACCTCCTTCTTTTGGAAGTCGGTTAAAAGCAAATACTCGTTATGACTATGAACTACATTAAAATAAAACCGATCTAATATGGTGCCCCTCGCAATCGCAATATATCAATCAAACGTCAACTCTAACACTTTATACATACGGTCTACCGTCAATCAAATTAAACACTAATGCTTTCATCAAATAAATCAATAAACTACCGAAGTGTCAAGTCTCCCCTGCTTACACTTACTTTCCGTGAGTCGGCGGGCTGTTGACTTGACGTAAACACGCCATCCGGACAAACTGACAGTTTGTTTTCCGGTTTGTTGGGAACCAGCCTATATTACGGCATCAGGGTAGAAGAATTTACCTTTGCCTTGTACTTTTTCCTGTTCCTGACATTATCTTGGTCATAAGCTCGACTCGTAAGTACTTGTAAGTACATATTAATTTTTTCACTAACGCCAGGGTAGCATATTTAATTATTTTATTTCTGTAAAACGTGTCACGGTTCTGAATTATATTTTGTTCGACATACAGCTTGACACAGACCTACAAATTGCAAAAAACGTAAGAAAATTTCGCGGGCCACCTTATCGCATCCTCCATTAAGTAGTATAGTACCATTGCAGGGTAAAGGCCTCCTTGCTGTCTTTTCGCGTCTCTTTATCCAGGACTACTATTTTCCAGCCTTTGTTATCTAAAGGAATCCAGCGTCCAGCTCATCCTGCCATCTCCAGACCACCACGATGGCGCTAGCATTGTTGGAAGAACCCATTACCATAGCCCTTTTTACACTGTAGGTAGTTTATTTTGAGGTTATAATAATACCAGCCTTTTATTGGCCCACTTCAGGGCAAAGGCCCCTTCTCACACAGAGAAAGCACGAGCATTGATCACCACGCCACGTTCGCTCAAGACTCGTTGGCGATTACAGACCTAAATTATGCTATTGGCAGCGGCATCGCCCGGCAGGATAAAAAGTATCCTATGTGTAAATCCAGGCCATCTATTTGTGTGTCAAATTTCAACCAAATCCGTACGGCCGTATTTGCGTGAGTTAGTAACAGATATCCAATCGTATAAATTTTCACATTTATAATATAGTAGGATTAATATTCCAAGTTTCCTCACGAATACGATGTTTTCTTAGTAACGTAGAAAATTAGGTATTTTGAGGTTACTATCGGTTTTTTCAACTTCACTAGTAATATTGGAATTATGATCTAAAACAGTACGCGGAATTCAGATAAAATACCTAGGTAGGTGTACATATTACATAATACACATGATAATGTCTGGTCAAATTACACCAGATAACGAACTCAGTTTTGTATGTAAAGATAAGAATATAATATTTTATTACTGAGCAGTTCACACATAATTTAATAATCATCCACCCCTATCGCTTTAGAAACGTGATTTTATATCTTCCAACATGATACTGTGGCAATCTGAGACAAAGCATCAGTTATACTATGTGTATAAAATATTTAAATTACTATTTGCTTATAGCTCGTCTTGTTTTCCAACGTGACTTTTACAATTTTCTGGAATATTTATCTCTGCATGACTAAATGTAAATTTAAGTGTTCAAGGAAATGAACATTTTCTTAAACACTTTAAATTCTTGTCTTTTGATAGAGGAATTGCGATAAAAAAAAAACTAAATGTAAGTCCGAGTTACGAACAATATTTGACTCTAAAAGTTAACCATATTGGTTTTCGTACTTTTGACGTGATACCAGAGGCCTTAGTGCGAGTTTCATTTAACCATCTCGATCAAACGCATCGAGCGCGTTTGGCGCTCCGATTGGCCCAGCAATGCTATTCTCTAAGGATACAGCCTTGCGGTACAGCGCTGCCACAGCGGTGAAACTCAGTTTAGTATTCACTAAGTTGCGTAAAGCTACACTAGCGCTCAAGGCTGTGACGGCCGTGAGTTAAAACTATCCAACGGAGGATACGGAGGGCAAATTGACAGTTCTTCATACATTTTTACCAAAATGTATGAAGAACTGTCAATTTGCCCTCCGTATCCTCCGTTAACCCGTCCGTCCGTTCCCGTCTTCGTCGCTGTTTTTTTTAGGGAATACCTTCCCTAAAAAAAACAGCGACGAAGACGCTTACAGCCTCGCCCACAGCCTCGCCTAGAACTGTCAAATCCAAAAGCTACAATATTTGCGCATATTCTTGATAAAAAAAAAAAAAATACTGTACTAAAAATTTAATTATTTCGATTCTTTTATGTATCTTCTTATTTGAAAAAATGGCAGCTCGGTTATATAAAACGCTACATCTTTAGAAGAAGCTAAGAAGTGATGATTTGAAGAAAGCTCCACAGGCGAAACAATTAAGAAAGTATAAAACGATATCCCGAGTAAATTATACATATTTACAGACTTTCTGAGGATTTAATTAATATATTGGAAAATTACATAACTCCTTAGATGCGTCGAGTTCGATCCAGTGGTTTAACAAAGAGGCTAAAAGTTTGTGTACCTACACTGAGTTACAGCTAGGTTTCTTGAGATATGATGGTTAACCATAATCACACCAACAAAAGCCTAATGAATTCCTGATGTTTCAGATATTATGCACTCGTATCATTTCTGGCTAATGGAAGTTACCACAAAATCATTGGCAAGAATGTACCCAGACACTTTATATCTCAGATTTCTGCCTCTAGGGCAATCCACGAAGATGTTGATGCTCTGAATAATAAGATTATAAGCAAATAGGTATACATTAAATTTCTGCAAAACCACTATGATCGACAAGTGCTCAAGTTAAGCCAAGTATCAGAAATGTCTACATTTGCGTGTTAGTCGTCGGAGTATTGTTAAAACAAGAGCAATTATTTGAAAGGTGATTACAGGTTTTATGAGAAATTCAAAATTCCAGGGGTGCTGGGTTGTGGCGATGGCACCCTGATTTCCACGATAGGTACGTCATAAGGAACATGTGGAGAGATATTATTGCCGAAAAAGCTATCATGCCAGGAACGTTTTAATTATAAGTACCTAAACTGTTGGTTACTCGAATACCTGAAAAATCAGGCTCCAACACATGATGACTTAGTGAGTGGGCAGATAAGTAGGCGAGATTTAGTTAATCAATTATGGTGAGCACGACATATCTAAAATTCTAAATATAATATAGCTTTCCTTCTAGTGTTTAGATAGGATATAGTCACCATAATTGATTAGAGATGATCATGTTAACACTAAATAGGCATTTTTAATGATAGTTGAATGAAAAACTTGTGAATGTTAATTTAGTTATAATTGTATACTTAATAGATTAAAATTAGTATTAGCTTCTTTAAATACACAATTACTTTTATGTCATTTTAAGATGTCAAATAATAATAAAGGCATGAAAGATTATTAAACTCAGTAGAGATCAACTAATTAGTATAAAACTGCATGCCCCTCCACTACAATTTCTATACAAGTATTTGAAATGTGTATGCAAGAAGCAGGGGAGGGGTGTGCATTTTTAAATTAGTTGATCTCTATGTATGTATTTATATCCTTGTCTCTATTTCTACAAAAAAAAATGCGCATTATGGGCAGTGTGGTGTATGAGAAATTAAATAGATATCTCTTATTATGTTTTCTTTTTTATTTAACATTACAAACATTAATATTTACTACAAAAAACAGTACACACCTAAATTTGGATTTAAATTTATTAACATTTATCATAATCATAAACTTAATTCTACTCCTACTGCATTCAACTCCCTCGTCTGATGAATGCTCATAAATCCTACAGTGCTTGGGTCTACCTTGACCATGACTCGCTTATCTCCTTAAAAGTTTCTAACATCCTCTGCTAGTCGTCAATAAGGAGTCTTTCGTTTTCCAAAGGCCTCTTCAATGGCGACGAAACGTTCAGTCAGTCTCGCCATTTGTGACCGTATTTGAGAAGGTGGTGAGCGCTGGATCAGACGCCGTCGTGTTGTTCAACGCCTATGAGGTGCTATGAACATATAAAATGCCACAAATTACTAAGTAACTAGAGATAAAACAAATATAAAGGCCATTATGTAGGTTTAACAGCATCACAACACTCTCTGAAGGAATAGATAATAACAGAAAATCACAACAACTAGCCCCCCAACCTGGGAATCAAAAGATCACGATCAAAGTGCACTATGTAGTGCATTTTACACTAAACTAATAACTAAACAAATTATAATTAAGTTATCCTTACATGAAGAGGAAATTGGGACTATGAGGCACTGCAGCTTAGCTCTAGCTTCAAACTGTAATACAAAAAAAAAATTATCTAAATGTCCACTAAAACATATTGTAAAACTTATTTAAAACCTCACCATTCTTTCTTCTGTATTAGGATTTCCATTGACATATAGTCCCTATGCCAAGATGGGGACGGGCCTGGTTGAACATCCTGCAAATATAGTATAAATTATAATCAGCATCATCGGGCTAATTTAACATCACAATATTATATTTTACTAGCTTTTGCCAGCACCTTTGCCCATGTTTGGGTCCAAAATTATACCACGGGAAGGTACAACCGGAATAAAAAAATATCCTATGTGGTAATCCAGGTTATAATCTATCTTTGTGCCAAAATTCATCCAAATTCATTAAACCGTTTTGCATGATTGAGTAACGAACATCTAAACATACAAACTTTCACAATTATAATATTATATAGTAGGATTTGAATTAACTTACTGGTATTGAAGGTGTGGACTGTTCGGTCTGGCTTGCAGTAGTATGTTCTGCAGGGACTATTTCCACATGCCTACAAAATTAAATTTGAACATTATAACTTCACACTATACAGTTTTCATAATAAGTAATGAAGTAATTGTACATACATACATACTGGATACTTAAACTTAAGAAAGTCTGTACTGGAACTTTGTTCTTATGAAACATTCAAAGTACGCATTCACACCCATGCAAGCTGACGAAGCTGTAATGCAATGCAACAAACCTTTGACCATTGCTTCCAACTTTTAATGCAACCACTTTGTTGACAACCTTCTTGGTATGTTATCTTAGTTGTCTATTTTTGATTTTGTTTCAAGTGATTTTGTCAGTTGTCTTCCCTTCACCACATTGTATAGAATATTCCTACTTGCTTATTAGATTTATATTGCCATTACTTGGTTTTATTGCACCACACCTCATATAATCCCATACAGTCCATTCCTATCGTCAATACACTTCCATCACTGTTTAGCTTGCAAGCTACTTCTTGACATGCCGCTTGTGTGCGATCCCGAGCATGTGATGTCCGAGGGTGCGCTGTGGCGAGCCAACGACGCTCTTCCAAACTCTGTAACTGCATCTACTTGTGTACGGGATGGGACTATACTTCTTGACATGCTTGAAATATAAAATGTTACGTTACAATAATATAGTCATAGGTAAAGATCCCTAGATATTATTGTAATACAATATTTAGGTAGGTAATTTACGTAATTTTAATAAATATCTCTTGGATCATACATTAATTAATATGACCAATTTAGTATTAGACATACATTATCAGTAGAAATATATCATAATACTCACTTTCGTTATATATATTTATCTTCTTAGTCACAGACTAAACTACGTTCAAAGCAATCGCTGATACAATTAATTATAATGATCGTTTGTACGTAGGTAAAAGTTTTCAAACTAAAAACATAATATCGTCGCGTCGGTTGTCACCAAAGAGTATAATAATATTAATGGGAGAAGAGAGCCCTCTTGTGTCATTTCGAAGCATTTAAATTCGAAACGCCATCTACATCTCTTAACGGGAACTAAGGCTCTATAGGTTACGTAGATAGGAATGTTGCGCGTATACGTAAAACGGGATGAATAGGGATGCAGGGGACCAGGGGTGAATCGAGACGAAACTTTAAAGTGGATTTTACCGTTGAAATTATGATCGTTTTCTGCCAACAAAGGAAAACAGTAAACATACTAGAGTCCTTTTTGAGACTCTAGTATGTTTACTGTTTGCCTTTGTTGGCAGAAAACGATCATAATTTCAACGGTAAAATCCACTTTAAAGTTTCGTCTCGATTCACCCCGTTTTACCGGTACTGACTGAATGAATGTATATGTGTAGGTGGGTATGGGCGATCCTTCAACGTAGCCCGCGAATTTCTAATTTTCCTACCTCATCATAATAATTATGTTGATCAAAATGCGATTCGCGAATTTTATGACGATGCATCTACTAAATTAAGGGGCTATGATAGATATTTTAATGATCGTGATACTGTAAACGAGTCGTCATTAAATCACGCAACTATTTGTAAAAAACATAAGAACATTTTAATTTGGTGGGCTACATTGAAGAAATTACCTTATTACATTTGAATAGAATTGGCAGTTTCACAGTAAGGAACGGACATTTTACATCAAGTTCATGAAAACAAAATAACACAACTGGGAAACATTATTTAGGTACCTTTATGTTGCTCAGAAAACTATTAAAAAAAATGTAACTGTTCCATATTACAATCAATCAATCTGCCTAGGCTGTAGCCAACTATGTTGGGGTCGGCTTCCAGAGTGAGCTATTTTAATTTAGTAATTTATTGTTCCAAATTACAATAAACTACTAAAAAAATAGCTAAATATAAATATAAACTACTAAAAAGATAACTTTATAAAATTAAACAGAAAAAATATTTTTTATATTTTATTGTCATTCAAAATCAAAAGACATTTATTCAAACTAGGCTGAGAGTCAGCTCGTTTTGTACGTCAAAATTACATTCCCCCTAAACGCCCGCCCTTCACCATTTCCTAGTGCTTTAGTTGGGAAGATGAAGTGGCGCAACAAAATTCCCAGCAGCACAGCTGTCTGTTAAAGTGAGAAGAACTTAATTCTATATATTAGTAGGTAATTAACATTACGAAACACAAAAAACATTAAATTTGCCATATTATGTCGTAGTAATAGGTATGTTGGCAAAAAACTATTAAATGCCTAAGCTACGTCAGCAACTTTCTCATAAAATACAATACATATTGTTACAATTTTATAAATCATGCATTTAACGCACACTATGTAGACAAGCATATTATAAGTTAGATGATTATCTACACTACTATTATAGAGGTAAGATTTGTATTTTTGTATGTAACTAATAAACATAAAAACTATTGGACCGATTTCTTTTGCTGTTAAAAAGCCACATTATCATTGAGTATCATAGGCTATATTTATTACTAGAATAAATTAGAGATCCTTAGAATCCCTACTAAAACCCACCCAAGGTGTAAAAAAATTAGACATAGAATGTCTGTCATCGCATGCGTTGCGGAAAGTATTGATGATAGAACAAAAAATCTCTAGTCTACTATATTATAGAACATATTAATATCTATAAAAAACTTCGCGAGATCATATGTCCAACTATTGTAGTTATGTCACTATAACTACTTTTTACATTTTAAAAGTTGATAGAAATGCTGTTCAAAATCAGACATGTTATCCATACCTTTGTATAAATTCTTATCCAAATAAATTATTTCGTATTCAAGAATGTTTCAGTACCTGTTGATTACTTTTTGAATTATTGAAATCGGACATTCCATTCAAAAGATATCACGAAATTACTGACTAAAATCCACCCGTGTTCCCTCAGTTGCCTGTGTGCCAGGGGCCACGGTATCTCTTTCGAACAACCCGCACCCCTAGCAGGCTCTCGCTCCGTACCATGGCCTGGACTAGGGCTGGACGCGAGCGGTTGCCGCCGCCGATCGTCTTCACGAAGACACGGCGGTGCTCCGCCCAAGCCGGGCAGACCTCCACCGTATGCTCCACCAACCGGCGATCTTCGCAGTGAAAACACCCGGGCGTTTCCTCCCGCCTTATACGAAACAGGAACCTACCGAAACAGCCGTGTCCGGTGAGGATCTATGTCAGACGGAAGGTGAGGACGTCGTGGCGCCTGTCAAGCCACCGTGGCATGCCCAGAACTGGGTTGCGACAATCACACTCTTGGGACTCTTTTTGAATAGTGACAAGGACATCACTTTTTCTTCAATTGAAAACCGTCTCTCTTTGGATTTCTTTTTAGACTGAAGTTGCATGTGAACAAACAGTTTTGCTGGTTTTGTCATATTTTTTGTCACTTGTTGAAATGCATCTTTATTGGAAAAATTTTCTGCATTAGCCAATCGTGCTCTGAATGTCTGTCCTTTTTTGCGCAAACGACCTATTTAATTTTGAAGATACTTAATTTTTGTCTGGAGTGGCCTCGTTTGTATGTAATTGAACTGCACCCCAATACTTTCACGAGCACCTGAAAACATCATAATTTATTTATATTTTGATTCAATTGCTCGAATTTGGAACTATTTCTAAACAAATAAATTATTTAGTTAAAAACTAGTTGTATTTGCAACATTACTCATGTGGAATTTCAATATTCGTACAGGCCAATGCTCAACAGTGACACAGCAATAGGCTTTAATTATAACTAGCTGTTGCCCGCGACTTCGTCTGCGGACCTTCTATGACCTTCTCCAAGTTATGGTCTACCCATGTACAAAATTTCATCCAAATCAATTCACCCATTTTGCGTGAAAGCGTAACAAACAAACTCACTTTCGCATTTATAATATTAGTTATGATGCTGAAGATAAATTACCTTTGACTAATCATTTTTGTTTAGGTCTGCATAACGCGCTATAATTGTGCTCTAATTGCACAGAATTTGAAGCAGCAGTGCTGTGACTGTGACTTTTACCTGAAAATATATACAATACATGAATAATGTAATATGCAAGAGAATGCACCATGTTGCACCATGTTGTTGTTGTTGTTGTTGAATATAGACTAATAATTATAATACCTGAAGTTGAAGTAGCAAAAAGAGAGGCATTAGTGGATGGATGACTAATACTGATAGCCTCAAACTGCAGAGTCGTAGCAGCGATGCCATAAATTTCATCTGAAATAATTACAATGAAAACATACATGTCAATATTAATACACATACTAACAACACAAATGTAACTATGTAGATCATCATGTAGGCACTGAAAAAATAAATTGTCAAATTAAACACTGAGTTTATTGATAAATTACAAAATCATAAACATGTTTAGAATAGAGGAGCCACATTTTTTTTTTAATTATTTGTTGTTTGGTAATTACCTTTTAGTGTTAGTAAAATCTGACTTAAGCAGATCTTCTTACATTGTATTTTGTATTAAGTAATCTAGTATTCAACTCACCAGGTAAATAAAGAGTTAGCATTGCCAATGCATTTAGACGCTTAAAGCGATTACGGTGTTCATCAGTGAAGTGAATATCACATATTCTCTTCTTCTTGTAAATGTCACTGTCTGCTAATGTTTCCAGATTGTATCCAACAAGATTAACTCAAGCTTTGAAATGTTCAGCAAATTTGCCAGGATTCGGAAATGAATGCATCACATTGCCTGAAACCAAAAGAAATAATATTGTATTTCTTGTTTTTTAAGCGCGATTTTGTCCATCTTAAGGTTGCTTGTATGAGATTGCAGAATGTGTTAAGGCTGTTCACGGTACTATATAGTATGTATATTGTAATTAAATGTAACTGATGTATGACATCTAAAATAATTTACATTAGCAGGCCTATAAGCAAAATAATATTCATTCAAATCTCAAAGACGACCCACTGACCCAGTTGGAAAAAGGCAGACAATTGAATAATAACAATTAAAAACAATTGTGTCTGCAATTTGTCAGGTAAAAAAAAAAAAATACTACGAAATCGGGACTTTTGATATTATGAGAAAAGCCCATTTTTAGAATATCACATTTTGAAAATGATTGTTTTAAGCCGTGTGAATCGGCGGAGCCCCATGTGCACCAGCGGGGCTCAACGGTCAGGCGGCGAAGTGGCTCACATGTGGCTACGCGAGGTTTTATCGGAGAATGAAGTCCGAACGAAGTCGAACTCCGCCCCTAAGACGACCCACTGACCAAGGATTTTCTAACATGGTGAACAGAAGTTCTGTTTGAGCCATTGAAGTAATTATGTACTACATGCTACATTTTATTACCTCAATGGTTTGAGCGGGCCAAACAAAAAAAATACTTACCAGTGTCCTTACATCCAAAAGCGCAACGGTGAGGCATTGTATATATTTTGATAGACACAAACAGCACAAAATAGCGTCTTTTCGCCAGTATACAAATAAATTTATGTAACACAACAGTTTTTCAATTTTTTTGTGAAATTGCTAGTCACAACATAGTCACTGAAAAATATTAGTTTCCGGGTAATGATCCACTAAAAGGACGGAGGAGAAACTCAACTCGACGTCTGATGTAGACAAAACACTCAGAACCCAATATTAAATCACAAAATGGACAAACGAAATTACGAAACAAACAAGCGCGGGCACAAGTTGAGCGACCATTAGTGTGATGTTGCCAGAATAGAATATATCACACAAGAAATCGTGACATGGCTGCCATAAAGGTTAAAGCTGGACAGTTAAGAAATAAAATAATGTGATAATTTTGATGAAAAATATCGTAATTAATCTCTAGAAAAATACTATAAATTAAATTAGAGAACTGAGTTTCATTTGCGTTAAAATTGTGATTACAGAGACATCTGTCGATAATTATGAAACTATTAGGTACTCTGTTAAGTAATGTAGATGGCGACTCTTTCTTTACTGAAGTTGTGCTTCGTTCTAACTGTCCCCCCCCTGGTTGTCACTGTTGTTGAATGTCACAATCATCGCCGCGCGCGTTTTTTGCTCGAAATAGTCAAAGGAGTCGTCATTCAGCCTTACAATGCATTATTAAATATGCAATAAACTCTTTTATTTATTTAATTTGTTTATTGTTTTACTCTATTCCTTAAAATAATTAAATATATACCTTATTTATATATTATAAACCCATAAAACAGTCAGTCGAGATTTATCGATTATGATTTAAATAATTTGTTTCACGCCCTTCGTTCGTCTACGAAACAGCGACGGGAGGCTACAGCCTAGAGTTCGTCGACGACCACAACCATGCTAGTGAATACAGTTTGAATCAGCGCTACACGCTCGGTCGATCTCAAGGCTGCCTCGACGACGAGCTCGACGCAGCTTACAGCCATGAAATTGTCTTTTAGAGAATAGCACTGCAGGGATTGGTGAGGGACCAATCGGAGTGCCGGAAGCACTCGATGCTTTTGATCGAGGTCATTATTCTAAACAAACATCCAAACAGACAAAATTTTAAAAAATTATAGATATGGCATCTTTTTGTTATGCCTTAACACCCTAACTATTTTTTTTTTTTTTTAATATTTTGAATGTACAAAAACGCCTCATCTACAGATTTATTTTAATAGTAGATACAGATATCACTGTACATTTTAAACAGATATTTCTATGTGCATACAAAAGATTTTCATTGAATAAATGAGAACTGGGCGTCTAAAAAGGCCGCTTTGGCAGAATCATAATAGGATAATATTATGAATCATATTTGAAATTGTATAGTCACCAACTGACAATTCATTATTATTATCTGCGTTGACAGCACGCAATTCATCTGTTTGACAGTTTTGTATGGAAATTCGTAAAATGGTCACCAAATTATAGATTGCTCTATTAAAGTAAAATGTCAGGGGAATTCAGGAAATGAATTGCTTTTAGAGGAATCGCTTAATTTGGCGTTTTTAGGCCCCCTGAGAGGGCACAGTCATTATATTAATCTCTTTAAATTTGTCTCTGAGGGTGTGTATATCTACCAGCATGATACTGTGACAATCTGAGATAAAGCATCAGTTAAACTATATGCTAATAAAATATTTAAATTACTATTTGCTTACAGCACACCGTCTTGTTTTACAACGTGACTTTTACAATTTTCTGGAATATTTATCTCTGCTTGACTACATCCCATCCTAGGCACTTACGCGCGGCCGAGAAACGAGCGAGAAAATTTAAAAGTATAAACTTTAGGGAACTTTAGAGATATACATACATTTTGGCAATGGGGAACGTTAGGTATGTAGGACCTACAACATACATTTTAGCGATGTTTATAGTAATGCGCAATATTTACAACAAAAGCGTTAAGGCTCGTGCAGACTAGCGCGACGCGACGGTCGCGTCGCGACACTCGTAGAACAATTTCTATGAAAACTTAATGGAAATTGTTCTACAAGTGTCGCGTCGCGCTGTCGCGTCGCGGCTGTTTGAAGAAGCCTTTATATTGCATTAACATTTATTCAATCAGTCGTCAAAATATTTTGAACTACCGACTAACGAAATGTTCAATGTTCGAAATTAACACATTTCTGCCGATTCATTCTGTAAATGCAGTGACACCGAAAACGCATGTAAAGTGAGGTTAAAGTGAACTGTCATCCTACCAATCTATTTTGACACCTCAATTCAAACTCACTTCACCTATGTTTTCACGATGAGATTTTTATAGTAACTTCCAGAGTTTTCCAAAGGTTTCAAAGGCTTCTTTTGAAGCGGCTTGAAGTTGTCCCTTAGCACCAAATTTACTTCCAAGATAGTGTTAGCAAAAAAAAATCCTTGTTTTTATACAAAATGCCACATATCTTTTTACCAACTTACCAATTATAGAAAATAATAGGTACTTACGCAGCCTTACTGTTAACAATAATTCCTATCTTGCCAATTTTTGTTATAATAGTAATGACGTTATTATCACGTGAAGATACCTATACTGTATCCGTTTTTTTTTTAATAAACCGGTGACCTTTCTGACTTCAACAGTTTGATGAGATGATACACATAATAAAAATATGTCAATTTAAACGACTGCGCTTTCTATTTAGAATTTAGGAGTTCTGTGGTTGTCCCTAAAGCCACAAAATAAGCTTTTGTCAGCATTATGATCACAAATTTTATTACAATGTATGGGTTTTCTTCGATTGCTATATCTAAACAAATAAACTCTTTTTGTGTCTGTATGTGTGACCGTGTTAGTCGTCTAAAGTACGGATTTTTGTTTTCACCATCATTTAAAGAATCCCGAATCGTTAGCTCCATACAAAATTATTATTAAAAGCCGCAGGGGACGATCGATCAGGTTATGCTACACTTGACGCGGTCGGTCCGTGGATGGGTGACCATCTTTACATATCAAAACCCCTCCGTGCCTAGGAAAGTACATTAAGCTGTTGGTCCCGGCTGTCATTCGTGGATTTTTAACAGTCGTAACGGATCGTCAGAAGCCCGATAGTTTGACAACCAGTCTTACCAAGGGGTACCGTGTTACCCACTTACTAGGTTTTGGTGGTCAGATAAGGAGTCGCTCCACATAAAAACTGCTATTCAGCTGTCCGGTTAGATTGGAACCCGACCCCATAAATAGTTTGAATAAGATTCAATATTAGGTCTTTACCTATGAAGTTCCCGCTTTAAAGACATCTCTATGTTTTGTAAACTTACACAAACCGTGCGAAACAGGGGCGGGCTACAAATATATATTTTGAGTATATGAAACTATCTGGTTAACTGCAATTTGTTCAAAAACTTCCTGGAAACCTTGGCATCGTTTCTCCAGACATCTGGCACTTTCAAACCCGAGTTGGCACCATTAGAACAACTGCCTACTTATCTGGCAATATGTCAACTAACATGATTGCCGTATGAATCGGAAACTAATAAGAGAACTGTGGGTACACTGTTTAACGGTGACTCTTGTAGCCTCAAGGAGTGGTGATTAATACATATACTATACTATTCATGTACTGAATTCATGGTTTCAGTTTTGCGAGTCGATGTATTTTATAGGTCGGTCGAAGTCGTTGCAAGTACTATTACTTATCACATAAAGCATATTCTATCTAACTGTTTAGGTATATCCGGAGCAACCACCTTGCTACTAGAAAAATATTTGAACTACAGTATGAGAAGCTAATCTGCGGATACGAGAAGAAGTGATCCGATGAGACTAGCGACTCTTTAACACTGAATTACTGTACGATTGCAATAACAATAAAATATGGTTGATTTTGTTTGCAAACGCACTTATTGCTACGCTCTTTGGAAATAAATAGACCGCGAGAAAATCAAATTGTCGGTACGGGAATACCATATTGGTTAACACGAGGTTTTCTGAAATACGTTTAACCTAAATTGAGGGTGATGCGCGCTCTACAAATGAGTAGGTCAAGGTCGGGGAAGGTCAATTAGTGACAACAGTTAGGTTACAACATGATTATAAAGTCTGGGGTTTAACCCAGAAATCTTATTGGCTTCTAACACTAAACTGCAGTTCAAGACGGGCTCGTAGTTCGCATATAAATATGGTTCATATTCGTGTGAATTGCTTCTCTTACTAACTAAAATAAACTCAAACTTCATTCTTGGAGTCTTCAGTTCTTGCAAGCTTCTTGCAATCTTACAGCAAAACTAAATTCGATTGACTTTAAGGTTTTAAAGTCAGTTGAATTTAGTTTTGCTAGTTGGGCGCCAGTTATATAAGTACACACGCAAGTGGCGCCCAACTGGAAAAAAAAATCAATCGCAATGAATTATTACAGTTCAATGGTATTTTTAATCGACTTCAAAAAGAAGGAGGTTATCAATTCGACATGTTTATACATATATTTTTTTAAATGTATGTTCGGGCTTATCTCCGTCATATAAAGACGGATTTGCAAAAACCTTTTTTTGTTCGAAAGGGGTTTATTCCGAAATGGTCCCATTTAAATTTCATATTGATCTGATGATGCGTTTCGGAGACAGACAACGGAACTCTTTAAAATATGACAGCAAACAAACCGCGATGAAATTTCGAATTGTGTGGGGTAGGTACTATTACTAAAAAGTGAAAAATAAAAAAAAACAACCGATTTCCAAAAAAACACTACAAAGTGAAAATAACTTTAATTTCGGAAGGCGGTGACAAAAAAGTAAATAAAATGCATATCCAAAGTCACCGACTTCCGAAATTAAAGTTATTTTTCACTTTGTAGTGTTTTTTGGAAGTCGATAGTTTTTTTTTTTAAATAAGTTTTTTATAGTGTAGAAACGGTACGATCTAATATCTCGTAATCAATAAATCTGAGCTCGGTGCACAACTACATGCAACTAAACGCACACATCTGTGATCTGATCCCCCTAATTGCGTAACTCACGATTAATCATAATCTGTTTCGTTTTGCAACAGATTGATAAATCATTGCTTCTTATGTTCGAAAAATGTGTCTGCTCAACAACGTAAATAACGCAATGAATATTGTTGAACTGTCAAAATGAAACCGATTATGATTAATCGTGACTCATACGCAATTAGGGTGCAGGTAAGTATGCATCTGTTTGCATACTACCGATGGACAAGGACAGAGATCGGACCCGACACAGTCGTGCGAACACAATCGCGTTGGCCGCTAAATGCTTACGATGATGAACTTCGCATCGTGTCACTCACGCTTTTTTATATTATCTATCTCGCTCTCACTGAAATGGCGAAGCAAAAAATAAATAAAATTATAATATTTGGCTATACGTACACTTACGACTGAAAAAAATCCCGTGTGTCTTATTTTTGTTTCTTGAGTGATAAGAACACTTATTAAAGACACATGAATGCATTTTGATCCGAATAAGTATGCATAAAAATAAAAGTGAACTTTAATTAAAAAGATTGAAACAAGAAACTTGTTTTAAAAGGATGACTATTTGACTGAATACTATAAGCAATTTCTTGCAGTCGGAGGCATCTTCTTAAAATTAACAATAAAGACCTTTATTGCCTCCGACTGCCACTATGTCAGTCCGTCTCCAGGACCAGACTTCGAAACGTATCCTTCTGCAGCGAGGTGTGAGACAGGGAGACGTTATCTCTCCGAAACTGTTCACCGCTGCACTGGAGGATGACTTCAAGGTTCTGGACTTGAAAGGGGCTGGCATCAACATCAATGGCGAGTACATAACTCACCTTCGATTTGCCGATGACATAGTTGCCATGGCTGAGGCCATGGAGGACCTCAGTGCAATGCTCGATGATCTCAGTAGTGCTTCCGAAAGAGTGAGTCTTAAAATGAACATGGATAAGACAAAGGTCATGTTAAATGCCCATGTAACACCCACTTTTATGTCGATCGGAGACGCTACACTTGAAGTTGTGAATGAGTACGTTTACCTAGGACAAACTGTCCAGTTAGGTAGGTCCAACTTCGAGAAAGAGATCAATCGTCGAATCCGACTCGGCTGGGCAGTGTTCGGGAGGCTTCGCAATATCTTCTCGTTCCAAATACCGCAGTGTCTCAAGAAGAAAGTCTTTGACCAGTGTGTGTTGCCAGTGATGACCTATGGCACAGAAACGTGGTCGCTCACAATAGGCCTTATCAGAAGGCTTAAAGTCACCCAAAGGGCAATGCAGAGGGTTATGCTCGGAGTTTCTCTACGTGATCGAATCAGGAATGACGAGATCCGCAGGAGAACCAAGGCAACCGACATAGCCCGAAGAATTGCCAAACTTAAGTGGCAGTGGGCAGGGCACATTGCTCGCAGAACAGATGGCCGATTGGGCCGAAAGGTTCTGGAGTGGCGACCGCGTACCGGAAGACGTAGAGTGGGAAGGTCTCCCACAAGGTGGACCGATGACCTTGTGAAGGCCGCGGGAATCCGTTGGATCTGGGAGGCGCAAGACCGGTCGAAGTTGAGAAGACTGGGGGAGGCCTATGTCCAGCAGTGGACGTCTTGCGGCTGAAATAATGATACATACATACATACTGTAACCCTCTAAAAACATAACCCTCCTTCTGGCGCAGCCGGGTAAAAAATTAATTGTTGAGCTGTATCGACATGCTCAGTTTAGTCCGCGCGTGACTGAGTGCAACTGTATCTATGGACCTCAATCAAAGGAACTATTTTGATTTCTGTTAGGTTCTTATTTAAGAAACCGGCTCGATAGTTTAACTTTGCTTGAAGAAAAATCACGTATTGAATAAAACCGTGTTCTTTTGTTGTGGTTAATCGCAGCTCGGTAAACTAGTGCGTGTTTATTGAAAATCTCATCAAATTAAGAAACAAAACAAAAGCTTAAGGAAAATTGCCAATAATGAGACAAAACCATACCATGTTTAATTTTTGATGTACATTGTCGAACAGTAGAGTAATACACTCCCGAAGTTTATATGGGAAAAATGTGGACTAGATTCACCTTAAGGAAAATTGCCACTTGCCACAGTCCACGTGATTGTCATAAAATTCGGTTCAAGGAAAATGCGTATTTACTGAAATTGTGATGTGAGTTATGTGTGCTTTTTAATTATTATTTCTAACGTGACGATGTTGTCGTAGACGACCGCGTCCATAAAATGTATCGAAATACGTGCAGGTGAACGTGGATGGAAATTTAAAGCGTCTTCATATATTTCCATACATTTTTCGTCCCTCGTGACCATAAGTCACGTTAGAAATAATAAAAGCGCGCAATGACCTACATGTCATGTAGATACTACTCAAATGATTATAAAATAGGAACATCCAAAAAGTGTTTTAAGCAGTTTTAGTATCATGTGACATGTCAAAGATTTCAAAGTGCAAGGCTTGGACTATGAGATTTCCAGAGGTTCTGAAACAACAAAAACCTAAGTTCGTCCACTTTTTTCTTACTCTTAGAGATTTATCTAGGCTCTTACAAGATTTGACCCCTTTTAATTTAATAAAAATGATATCATGAAGGCCCCTTCTGGCGACTTTAGAACATTTGTTATAGGAAAAAGAAATTAAAACCTAGCTAAAAAGTCCCAAATTCCGGAAAATTGTTACGACCTTCAACAAACGGGAAATCTACAACAACTAAGTAACGATAGCATCACAGTTATCGCAAAACGTTTGTAAATAAACAGCCCTCATGTCGCAATAGCTGAGCTGTATCATTTTCTATTGGTCACGCGCGACCATACCCCCTTCAAACAAGCATAGATTAGAATAAGGCCAAAGGGTATCGAGCCAGGAATTGCAACTCGGTATTTAGACTTTGTTTGCAACGATCTGTTTGTGGGAATTTTGCAGATGGATCAATAAGGAGACCCTTTAAATGTAAGCTTGTGGTAGAAGGGGTCAAGGGAGGGTTAGCAACGCTTCGCGGGTTTTTATTTGGTTTTTCTATCAGGAAATTCTCAGTAACAGTAACAGCTCTGAGTCGGAATTTGTGTCCGATTGGTGGCAATAGGCTAGCCTCCTATTACATGGGAATTACTCGTAAATTAACTTAGTTGTAGAAAGCTAAAATCCCGATGCTGTAAAGTATATCCGTCCAGCATATAATTTATTGTAATTGGTTTTAATGTTTAACAATATTCGAAACGTTTTACCAGGTAATTGCGAAACACAATAACATGAATGGCTTTAATTTTGACAGTTCAACAACATTCATTGCGTTATTTACGTTGTTGCGCAGACAAATCATTCAAACATATGAAGCATTGGATAAGTAATAGCCTAGAAAATTATTCAGATTCTGATTAATAGTGTGTTACACAATTAGGAAAGACAGTTTATTAAAAGAAACGACGCAGTAAGTCTGTAAAAATGTGAGTTATTGTAAATTTCAATGTATCCCACAAAATGATAGGTACAGCAAATTCGCTCGGATGTTTATAAATCTCTCTGTTTTGAAGCGCCGCGCTGATCGATTGGGGGGGTAAAGGTCATATACCGTTGCACTCCTGCCCGCACTACACTTCCACATCCACCCCGCGATGTTAGCAATGTGCTACAAGGAATCTCCCTGCGCTCGAATGATATTAATAGGGATGCGTTGTTGGTAAAAATAAGTGCGATTGTTTTGTGAAGTGTACCTACTGTGTGCTAGAAAAACAAGATGGCGACATGAGTTCCAATTTTTACCACACGCCCAAACATCCTTGTACGGGAGTGATATGAAGATTCGAATGATATTATTGCGACGCACGCTATTTCGAAAACCTTTACGAGTGGTACGCACGGCTACACATCAAGCTATACATTTCCAGTATAAGCTGATCTCGCATTGTAAAAGATTTCCGTACAAAGCGAGATCAGCGTACTGGAAATGTATAGCTTGATGTTTAGCCGTGTGTACGCCTGTTCGAAAACACATTGAGTCGAAAACCGCTATATCGAATGTCATTGTCGTGAACATGTTGATTCGAAAAACTGTTCGAATGGCATGCTAGTACGAAAGTCTTGGTATAAAAATACACTGTTGCGAATAGCATATTCCAATCTGAATTTGTCTGGGGATCGAACTCGCGACACTGGTATAGCCTTATCTTTAAAGTCTTCTAAGGGTTTGAGAAACAAGAGCAATGAGAGGTATTATTTTAAATTAACTTTTTAATTTCCTTAATCTAAATAATATAGTAAATCAACAAAGAAATCAACTCATCAAAATTATAGGTGGTACGCATTACCTAAAGTAACAAGACTGTCATATTGATGACAAAATGGTAGATTCATCTCAATATAGATACCTACCTAAGTATAGTAAGTACCTACTAATATTAATCATTTATACTTAGTGATATAGACAACTAACTCAGTGTCAGATTTATCATCGTAGCGTAGGTTGTTCTTGGTAATCACTGGCTCGCGAGTTCGATCCTCAGACAAATTCAGATTGGAATATGCTATTCGCAACAGTGTATTTTTTTACCAAGACTTTCGTACTAGCGTACCATTCAAACAGTTTTTCGAATCAGCGTGTTCGCGACAACGTCATTCGATATAGCGGTTTTCGATGCGATGTGTTTTCGAACTGGCGTACCACTCGTAAAGTTTTTCGAAATAGCGTGCATCGCAATAACGTCATTCGAATCTTCATATCACTCCCTCCTTGTACAGACACATTCATCGGTTGCCTGTCATACAAATACGGGTTGACAGAAGTCCGATAGAATTTCATAGAAAATATTTTACCTACTTTTTTATAATGGGAATAAACAGTTTTTACTAACATTAATTAATTAAAAAGTGTTTACATTTTGCCATAAAACTGGTCGCTTATTAATTATTTATCGCTTTTTGCTTTGACAACAGGCGTTATCGACCTCTAAATGACGCCATAACTCCATAATCCAGAGTTGACGCCCTAAAATGGGCCTCTTAATAATAATAATACATACTTACCTACCTCTATGTCCACTTTGGACATTCATAGTTACTGATTATTGTAATCGCATTTGTTTACCAATGGCTCGGGAGATCTCATGATAGGTCAAAAGAACGGTAAGGTTCATATTGTTGTTAAATTAGCTTCAAAGGCAATCGGAAACGCTCCGGTAGAGCGCTTATATGACCTCATTTAATCAAAGTATTGTTTTTTTTTGAGGGTGGGAAATCATCAAATAACTTCTCCTGCTCTGGGTGGAGCAGGAGGGCGTGTCAGACTTTTACTGACTAAAACTCACCTGTGGTCCCTCAGTTGCCTGTGTGCCAGGGGCCACAGTATTAGATATCTTTCGATGAAATAGTTCTTTTCTTTATGTCGTAAAGGATTTTTCAAAAGATGATGCTCTTTAGACTCGTAAACTTCGCGAGTCTAAAGGACATCACAGGTAAGTAAGAAATTTGAAGGCCACGTCTCGCGACGCAATAAATTCTTGATAAAAAAGCATTGAACTCGTTTATAACACTTTTTACAATTATCACGACATTAACATGTTTTCGTTAACGTCTAATCAACTTAATGCGTCGTGATTAGCCCAAAATAAACAGTTGGCTAAGACGTACCTACCGGCAGGAAGAGCACACGGCACAACTCGCGCTCGTGTAATTTACGTCACCAAAGCGGTTTACAGCAGTGTAGACGAGGTTTTACAATTACATCAGGCTATAGTACTATCGCTCGTGATAACTGGGCCATCCCACGAATCCTGATAACGCACCGCATAAATACAGGAGCGCCGGCCATTTTTTATCAGTTTGCCGCCATCACGCAGCTGTGACAGTTCGCAGTTTCGTTCGGAAATCAAAGTTTCGTCAACGGTTGCAAGAGCAACGTGTTTGTTCTTTTCGTCTTGTTGTTTCGTTGTTTTAGCAACAACCTCAGGTTGTTGCTTTAAAGTGGAAAGAAAGCTTTGAGAATTACGCTATTAAAGGTGAGTTTTGGCGTTATTTGTTATAATTATTTAAACAAAAACAATTTAATTTAACCAATATATTTTCCTAACAGAAACGCTCAATGATTTTCTACTTATTATTAAAATGTACTGTAATGTTAATAATTTCTTTACTGAATTTCATCCAAAATATATGCTAAACGAGGCGAATTTTACCAAACTTTTAATTTTGGATTTTTAATAGTTTTTCCATACTACATAAATATTTGTCATGACTTTGGTAGAATCACCCCTGAGACGAGTTATTTTTTAATATTTTCAAATCCAAAGGTAAGTTACCAACCGAAATGGTTACATGATATCAGCAGTTATGTCCTAATTATTTTTAGCAAACCTGTTTTTTTATTAATTTTAGCAGCAGGGCGAATTTTTCTGGTACTTACACATTATTTCATTTCAAAATAGGTATTCAATCTGACGATATGACGGCACGGTTCCCTTTCCCTTGCCCTTTTACCAATTTGTTTGGGGTCGGCGCAACTTAACTTCTTTTTCTATACTTGTCAATTACGTCTTTAGTAGATGAGAATTGACACATAATTTATGTCATTAGTTCATTACAAATGCCCAAATCTTCCTAAATGAAAATTGTCACCACAGAACCGAAAATGTCGGGGAAAATTTATTCACCACACATACAAGCGTAATGGAATTATCTTTTACCACATAACATTGACCTTGCGCACGCGCTGATTCAACATGGCGCCGCGTGACGTCACGACGCGACGATGTGACCGTTTTTTTTTTTTTTTTTTTTCTGGGTGGGAAATCATCAAATAACTTCTCCCGCTCTGGGTGGAGCGGGAGGGCGTGTCAGACTTTTACTGACTAAAACCCACCCGTGTTCCCTCAGTTGCCTGTGTGCCAGGGGCGGCGGTATCTCTTTCGAACAACCCGCACCCCCGGCAGGCATCGGCCCTTGCGGGCCCCTCTGTTGCTGCTGACATCTCTTTGAGGCGCGCGTGGAACACAACGCGCCGTCGACCCGGGCTTGGTCCTTACCGGACAGCGAGCTACCCATTACTCGCCGTCCGCAAGCCCGTGCCTACGGTGGCCGGGAATCAGCCTGGGATTCCCGACGCCCAGGGCGTCTCCTGCGAAGGCCACGGCTGTGAGGGCGCATGTACTGCATCTCCCTCACGTGCGCCGCCTCCCTCTTTGCGAGCATAACTGCTTTGCGAGCATAACGATGTGACCGTCACGGAGCGATTTCGTGAAAACTCCGTTCGTTGACTATTTCGTTCAGTGATTTATTAGTTGTACGTTGATGGTATGAACTTCCTTGATGTAAACATTTCTTTTTCGAGTCCACTATCTCGTTATAAGAGTTTTTTTTTTACATTTAGGGACATTATTGGCCCTGTCCATTGATACAAAAAACGATTTTGGCATTATTTCTGGCTCGATTCCCGGGGATGAAATGCAAATTTTCAAAAATGCTTGAAAATCGCGCTAATGAGACACAAAACTTAATTTTCTAATCTTGCAAGAATCCCGGGAGTTTCTAGTGGCTTTCTGAATAAACAAGCTGTTTCGCGCGGCTCCGCCCGCGCGGATGTCGGTTATCGCGTAAAAAAGTAGCCTATGTCCTTCTCGCTATCCCAGGCTATATCTCTGCGAAATGATCGGTTCAGCGGTTTAGGCGTGAAAGCGTAACAGACAGAGTTACTTTCGCATTTATAATATTAGTAGGGATGGACTTATGTCCATGCTTAGGGCCCAATAACAAAGGCTGCCAGCGGGACCTTATTAGTAAGGCTCCGCTGTCAGTCTGTTACAGGTCTGTGTCTACAGAAATCTTTTTTATATGGTATGGCTGTATCTTTTGAACCGTAATAGGTAGACACTTGGAACATTCAGAGCGTGAGATACGACTGTGGCCGCTATAACAAATAATTCAAACTCAAACTCAAAGCATTTATTTCAATTAAACCATTCTATTGAATTGTCAAAAAGTCGATCAATTGGAAAGTTGAAGCTAGTTGCCTATTCCAAAACGAACAAACGACAAATTAAAATTGAAGGGGGGACCCCCTTGCAAGAAACGTGTTTTTGCTCGATCTTAATCCTGGCAATACATACAAACGTCGACTATGATGCATGCGTTTTAAATATTGTACGGACGGCTTCGGCTTAGGGAAATAGGGCTTTAATTGCCAATACCGAGATCCCGGTTTTGGCAAGAAATTATAAAGTATTGATACCGATATTGAAAAAATATTTTTTTCAATACCGGTATTAATACTGTAACTGTGTTATTTATTTTCAATACAGTATTAAAACCGGTATTCGAAACCCCTATGCGGTATTAGATTTTCTTGGTGTGCGAGTCCGTCTCGCATTTAGCCATTTTTTTTCCGCCCTCTTTAGCTAGCAATGTATAAGCGTACGCTCATGCAGAAGTTAATTGGTAGTTTATCGCCAAACAGATTCAATTGGAACCACTTATTATTGTTACCATGTATGATTTCGGATGTAAATTCAATTTAGGCTCGAATATTTGTATCGTTAGCATTAGTGCAAAACAATCAAAAGTACAGTTTGCAGAAAAGTGTTAAGTGTAACTGTACTCTATGTACCTAAGTGTTTTTTGATAAAATACTTTTTTGATGTTCTTCTAACTGAACAGGCAGCTGTGCTGCTGGGGAGTGTGTTGCGCCACATCTTCTTCCCAGCTAAAGCACTAGGAAGTGGTGACGGGCGGGAGTTTTGGGGAACTGTCTTATGTAATTTTTACGCTCGAAAACTGCTGATGGTTAGCCTAGTTTGACTTAAGACTTAATGACTTTTAAATAATTTGACAGTAAGAACAAACTAGACAGGTACTAAGTTTGAAAACGTCAATTTATTCAACAACAAATAAACTTTCGAGTTAACATCAAGACGTCACTACATCACTATCACTACATAGTATAAAACAAAGTCACTTTCTCTGTCCCTATATCCCTATGTATGCTTACATCTTTAAAACTACGCAACGGATTTTGATGCGGGTTTTTTAATAGATAGAGTGATTCAAGTGGAAGGTTTATATGTATAATACACCGACCTCCGCGCGGGCGAAGCCGCTGGCAAAAGCTAGTTTATTATAAAACAAAGTCCACCACCGCGTCTGTTTGTTCGCGATAAACTCAAAAACTCCTTAACCGATTTTCATGCTGTTTTCACCAATGGATAGAGTCTCGAGGAAGGTTTTAGTATATATTGGCAAGTTTTTGTATACGTTGGCTAAAATATAATGATAATTGTTGGAGATGTCGGAAAAAAATAAGCCGTCTGGGAGCTTTCAACGAAACCGCTGCCTAACCCTTTGAGATATAACAAAATGCTGTATGGTGGAATTGTGTATTTTATATAGGTCTACAAAAAGTCCGCGATGGCATATGTCTATCTCTTAAGGATAACATACTATATCCATTTCAATACTTAAAAAAATGGGCAATTATAAAGCGATAATTGGACAGCTAATTACTCAAATACGGTATTAATCCTTATCATTTTAAATAAGTTAGAGGCTTTAAGCATTTCATTCATGCACATTATAGGTTCCCATGGGTTGCGGGAACGGGATTAACATTTTATCATTACTTTTGGTCGCTATAACCGACATCCACGCGGGTGAAGCCGCGGGCATCACTTAGTATAGTATAAAATATACTTATGAATATTTATCATAACTATATAGTTATATACTTACACCAAAATAAACAAAACCATTATTTATCCGCATAACAACCCTATGATAAAATTATAATTAAAACAATACTTAAGTAGGTAGGTTACATAAAAAGTACATTTTTCTAAAAATTAATGTTTGGGATATCTTTTTTATATTTGGCTTGTTTTTCTGTCCGTACGATACAGAATGGGCACGCTACAAACAGATGCAAGGGGTCCAGTAAATTAGAACGTCAATGTTTATCAATGGACTTTGATGTACAATCAATGTAGGAACGAAAACAATGTGAAGAGGAATTCGGGCTAGATTTAGTGCTTTTGAAATTATTTATTAGTACACACGGCGACGCATCAAGCTATACATTTCCAGTGTAAGCTGATCTCGCATTGTGTAGAATTTCCGCACAGTGCGAGATCAGGGTAAACTGGAAATGTATAGCTTGATGTCTAACCGTGTGTACTACCATTCCCTGGCCCCATAAATACTAGTCCTTAGCCCCCTACTTTATCCCGTATACATTTCGTATTTTTTCATATAAAATTCACCATTACTCTTTACCTCTACAGGGCTTTTTGGAGCAAAGTTGTCTCTGCACACTTGGCCAATGAGAGTTAGATCGAAATTTTCAACAGTCACGACACTGTTCTTTTTTGTCACCCACAAACGTTGTTAATTTACTCCATTAGACCTGTTATTTAATATCTTAACAAACAGTGAATGGAACTTCGTTCCAGCCGGGTGTCCAACAACACTTGTTTTGTTTGTTTGTTGTCTTTCTCTCAGACTTTTTGTTTTTTAAGTATACCTATATTTAGCTATATTTCTATAACAAAATTTCGTTGTGTAAACCCAGATAATTTGACAGGTGTAATATCAAACTCCTTTATAAAGTAAACACAAAAATACTGGAAATTTGAGATTAGTTTCTGGATTTAAAAACTAACTAAGTATACCAAGTTGCATAAAAATTCTGTTCAGCGCACATTCACATTTCCGGCGCATAAACGGGTACGATAATGTGACGTAATAATTACTATGACACACCTCTTTATATTAATAGCTAATAATAATCGATTATTATCTATTATTGATTTCTTTGAACGATTAAAATATACCGCCGTCTCGGTTTAACACAATCTTAATGATTTTATCAAAAATTATGTCGGAAATAGAACTGGACTACTAAATCATCGTGTAAGTCTGTTGCTATGGCGTCGATAAGATTAGGTAATATTCGATTGATAATTTTACGATTAACTAGTATCATCATAATCAGCCTCCTCTTTATTGCCTCCGGCTGCATGAGATTGCTTAAAGTATTCAGTCTAATAGTCATCCTTTTAAAACAAGTTTGTTGTTTCCATCTTTTTAAATTAAAGTTCACTTTTTAGGCAATCTAGGTTTGGAGAAAAAAAAAAATTTGAAGACCGTATGGCGCCAAAAACCGGCCATTTTTTTTAAATTTTATTATACCCAGTGTCACTCGCACAAAAAAGATGAATCTAATGGAACCTCTCAAGCTGAAATCGATCAAGCCGTTTAGGCTACAGAGCGTGCCAAAGAAATATACATACAGACATACATACACTCGAAAAACGTAACCCTCCTTCTGGCACAGTCGGGTAAAAAGCGGGATTCTTTCTTCGAAAGCGGGACATAATAAAAAATGATTTGTTGTTTTTTTTACTAACCGCTTTTTTTAGAAACCAATGTAACGGTAAGGAATCGAAATGTCATATTCTTTATGTTCCAAGACAATTTGTCGATATTATTAATACGATATGAGCAGAATTTGTGTGTGATTGACGTGGTTACGAGTAAGAAAAATTCAGGCGCAGGTGTGTGTTTATGACACACGATAGAAGTCAAAATTACGACTGGAGACAAGTAAACCCGATTCAGCGTCATCGATTGCGTAGCCGAGTATACCCGATTCAGCTTACGTCACCGTCCCCAGCCAGACGGTTCAATTTCGTTCACTAAACGCAAATTCTTTCCAATCAAATATACATGAAGAGTCCGTTGAATCTACATTGTTGCCTCCGTGATTGTTGCACATTAGTGTGTTGTACACTGTAATCATGAAATTACATGTTTCCGATATCGTTTACATTAAAGATACTTCAGTGAACGTAGGGCTGTCAACTGTTCCGATATTGGTATTTGGAATATTTTGTTAACAATAAATACTCAGATTTATGGTCGATAAATAATAATTAAAATATGCTTATAACTTTTTTTAAAGCTTTTTTCGCGCGTTATCACGAGAACCAAGCGTGTGTGCCAAATTTCAGCCTGATAGGTTCAGTGGAAGTGGGTGAAATATTGATTGCAAAATTCCAGGACATACAGTGAAGTTAAATAAAAGCTTTTAATAGTTAATAAAAAGGGTTTTGTCAAATATCCTTAAAGATCTTCATTTTTATGTTGGTGATGATGGGTAATTATGCAGCTTTCTTTACAGGTACTAGTTTCCATAATGGGATGAATGACCCCTGTGACTCAGGTTTTTCCTAGCATAGGGGTCATTGATCATGTATTTGTACTAGGCTATTTGCACGCTTAAATTAAGTGTCACCCTGTTTCTGTAATATATTACTATTATATATAGTCGTGGGTCCCGGCTGTCATTCGTAGATCCTTGACGGACGTTACGAGTAGTCAGAAGCCTAAAAATCTGACAACCAGTCTTTCCAATTCCTCCCAAACCAGTTTTGGGCAACGTGTTACCCAATAATGGATTGTGGAGGTCAGATCGGCTGTCGCTCCGGATTTAAATTACTGGTTCTAGTATAGCTACTACGGTTAGACTGGAAGCCGACTCCAACATATATTGGGAAAAGGCTAGGGAAGTTTATTCATCAAAAAGTGTTGGTTGACAACCCTTACTAGAGTAGCCCTCCTTAATAACAGGCTACGTATCATGCCGTATTTTATTTATAAGTACCTAGTCTGAAATTTACCTTTGACAATGAAAGCCTATGAAACAGTTCAACATTATAATATAAAACGTTTTTCTTCTACTTAATACTTTTCCGAAACTCCATCTACACGGTACTGACTTCTATTTTGGGTTTTCAAAATAAGCGGTGTAATTTATGAACTACTTAAAAAAGAAGGAGGTTTTGTGTCAACTCAGCCTAGGAGAGGCTAAGACCCATTGCTGCACATGGGCCGGTCAATTTTGTATTCAACTACTTAGTTTAGAATAAATGTGTGATCACCATCACTCAGTGATTTGTGGGCCTAGTTTTGGTCGAAGTTCGCACGGACGTAATAAAATCGCGGGGGGATTTTTTCGCTCTCAGGATTTCCAACTCTGCAACCGCCGAGCAATGCGAATCTAACAGAGTGCACCTCAGCGCGTCGAAAATTTTACGGTGTGATTTACTGTTCGCTTTTCTAATAAAATCGCCAATCTGCCAATCTTCAACGCACTGCTAGGGCAGTGCCCGAAAAAAATACTGAATTGTTTAGGTTACCTAAGTGAACGGGAGGCATACAGACTTGTTAACCTAACTATACTCCGTTTGAAATAAGATTACACATTTAAAAAAAACCTTTTTTTACAGTCCTTTCAACTGATTTTCAGTTATATTGCGTTGGTAGCAGGATAAATGACATCTGCAGTAAACAGTTTGTATTGTAACCACTTTTTGGTTTTAATGCCATCTTTATGCCTAAGGAATAGAAGTCAAAATCGGTTGAATGGACTGTAAAAAAGGTTTGTCTAATCTTCATCTAATGTATAATCTTATTTCAAATGGAATATAATATGTTTTTTTTTCTGGTTGGGAAAACATCAAATGACTTCTCCCACTCTGGGTGGAGCAAGAGGGCGTGTCAGACTTTTACTAACTAAAACCCACCCACCCTCAGTTGCCTGTGTGCCACTTCGAGTCCAGAAAGTGTTTTGGTGTTGTGGTTTCGCTCCAAGCTCATTTAGCGAATCAAAACCTAGTTTCTTTAAACAATACATGTCCCACTGTCAAACAATTTATTGACACCCTTTCGGGAGTTTCGGTTCTGCCTAATTTGATGACTCTTAATTTTATTGTTTAAACAGCATTAGTTACGTAATTATTGGCTTCTGTTTCCGCATCACTTTTAGTCTACACAGATATAGTCTGTTGCAAACCTATCTTATGAAAATGTAAACAAATGGACCAGATAAACTAACTGGGTGCCAATTTGTTGTGCAACCTACAAATCGAGTGCTTTGTTTTGATTATTTAAAATAGTCGTCGCTCAGTGGTCGAAATTCGACCATAATTCATTTGAAACTGCACTATTTCTCCGTAATTTCATACTCCTCCGTCCTCGAAATGATTGTAAAGAGGAATCTACAAAGTTTTTGCTTAATCTATACAGGATAAGTTTTAACGAGTGGGCAAAAAAAAAATCAGCAACATGTCTGAAAAATTTCTGCGCTGAGGGGTCTAGAATGATATACTGAATTCATGGTTACCGTTTGCGCACTGATTAAAAACTTATCCTGATAGGTAACTAAAAACGGTTTTCGTTTGACAATTGAGGTTAATTTTATAACCTCAATTTACGTCGAATGATTTTTAATAACAATTTAATAACGCTCTAAGTACAAACAATAATCATTGGAAAAAATTGTGAGATATAAAGTTGCTACCGTCTAAATACAGATAAATGTGTTACTACTTCCCTTTAGTGAGTGATTGCGCAAGAGCAGGATTTGTTTACACTGTCATTAGTTACTTTTGAACCATAGATATCAAATTAATTTACAATTTATTTGCACTCTGATTATGTCATCGCACGCAATTTAAGTCAGTCGATAACTGTCGCCAGCCGGCCCTTATCTATTCATATCAGTATTCAAAAAGTTATCGAGTGACTTAGTTCAAGGCTCATCTTCGATACAACAGTGTGTATAAAAAAGTGTTTCTTTTAAAAAAAGGTGTTAATTTTCATATTTAGCGCTGATTGTAAATGTTTTATCGACTAGGTAGTTTATGTAATCGGTGATCGGAACGCTTTGTGTAAGGTAATAAAATAGTTTTACTAATGTGTGTTTACGCCGCCAAGATTATTGATGGTTGTAAATAGAATAGCTGTGATAATATCTTTTGGTTTTATCGAACTGCGCCATCTATAGATTACCTATTATCAATACAGGTTTTACAGGCGCATTTGAATAGCTACATATGTGGCATAAACATAGATCTCGATCCAGGCCGTTCCTTGCTTCCTCTTCTAGCGATGCTCGAAGCCAACAACCTCCTAGGTTCACCTGCGAGGTGCCCATTCAACATAGATCTTAAATCCGCCAGAATTTTCCTAACAGTCTCCTTTAAAAAAGCGTAGTTGCGGGAACAAATTGCTTATTATTTTAGATCTAGAATAGAGTCGCTCTAAAGGTAACACTAAATCTGCCTTCAACCTGATACGCTGGTACTGAAGACCTGAACCAGTCTGATCAGTAAACACTAATAAAAACTGAGACTGAAAACATCTACCTATTTCAGTTAAACCATTTACAGTCACTACGCTCTCGATAAAAAAAACCGTCGTGGCAACAGAAAACTCAAATTCAAACATTTGTATGACAATCTCACTGACTTTCTTGTTTTCTTGGAAATATCCAGATTTTGCCCGTTAACCTTACAGTGGCATAATCAGCCTATAATGTTGCCACTGCTGGAACACAGGCCTTCTCTCTGTGAGAGAGGACCTCACGATGTTTCTCCTTTATTCTGACGTTGTTTCTATTTGTTACAGGGAGCACCGGGCGAGTCCGGCGCGTCTACAAGTGCCGGGCGTGTGCGGCTAAGCAGGCCGCAGCAGGCCTCGCGCCCGCGCCTTGCGCCGCTTTGTTGGCGCCGCGCACTCAACGTAGACCCGCCCTGGCTGCGAGCCCGGGCCCGCTGACGCCAGCGAGACATTCCGTGAGTCTTTTCATGTTTTATAAGCGCCTGGTACCTGTGTAGTGTGTACTGAGATCTGTATCCCAGTGCAGATAAATGGTAACTGGCTGCAGTAAATTGGTGAAGGGCCAGCTGCCCAAAGCACGGTCCCGCTGACGCCAGCGCAATATTAAGTGAGTTTCTTCATTTTTTATGAGCGCCTGGTACATCGATCCCAGTGCTGTTGTTTGGTGACTTAAGGCTGATCCCTGGTAGACCCCCTTCCGTCTCTGCCATATTTTCGGCCGGATACACAATTATTTGTAGCTGCCCCGCATTTTTTGTCTTCATCCAAATCTCAGCAATTTAAAATTGGAGCCTACAACTAACTAACAGACGTCCAATTATTCCAGCTGACACTTGTGGACTAGCGCTCGTGGGCCACCACAACCCGGCTCGAATACCTGACACCGACCCTCCCGGCCCGGACAGGCAAGCGCAGCATAGCCGACCCCACGCTCCGGCACTGCCGGGGCTAAGTCGGCTCCAAAGTCAACCTTAAAGCAACCAACAAGGCTCGAAAATTCCAGTCAAAATTCCAGACAAGATGAAGGTCGTGGAAGAAGAACAACTTATAACAGTGATGGATGGGCCATGGTCGCCCACTGGCCTGATCCGCGAGATCGTGGAGTCGGGTACCCAAGAGGACCCGTTCTATGTGATGGATCTCGGCGAGGTGGTCGCCAGGTACCATCGCTGGAAGGAGCTAATGCCGCGCGTGGAGCCGTTCTATGGTGAGATATGCTTTTGTATTGTTTATGGCAAGTTTTCAGTTGAGGAAATCTGAACTATTATGAATTCACCAATCCGTCTCGACAAAGCGTGGTGATCAATGTTTGCCTTCGCTGTTTAAAAGGAGGTCCTTAGCTCCGTAGTGGGACAATAATAAGCTAGAAATATTATTATTATTCAGTTTTGCAATTTGCATTACGAATATCGGGAAATTATTTCAAAACACAACTGCTAGAATTTTATCCTTATCAACAATAAATTAGGATAAAAACACAGTACGTTCGATACCCGCTAAACGAATTATTTTCCAACAAAACTAACTAAATACAATAGTATTTAGCTTTTTTGTACAGTTTTTACGAGTCAAAAACTCGAAAAGCTGACAACCAGTCTTAACAAGGGTATCGTGTTAGTAACCCAGTCACTGGGTAGTGGATGCCAAATAGGCAGTTGCTCCATGTAAATTAATGCTATTCTGCAGCATCCGGTTAGACTGGAAGTCGATCCCAACTTAGTTGGGAAAAAAGGCAGATGATGATCATCTTTAGCTTACCCCTATATTTATACTCTTCACAGATATGCTCAAAACCACTGTCTCCTTCAAAACTATCTGATGAAAGTATAAACAAACGAAATTCGATTTGGCGCATCTTAAAAAAATCAAGTCTGTGCTTGTTGACCGCGTAAGGCACGTCCGACGGCCCGGACTATTGGAAAAGATCATTTCTGGTTATGATAAAAGAGCCCACTTGTACTTATAATTGTGCAATTTTATATATGCTTGTAGACTGTTTTAATACATTATGATTCGGTAGAATGTTCGGCATTTTTGCCCAATAATCGGTCGAATACGAATGTTCGGTGAACCTGCCAAATTTCCGAATACCGAACATAAAACAAATATTCGGTCCATCCCTAGTTAAATTATTCCTCTCTAAAGGGGAATAAGTAACAGATTCATATATTTAGGTTTCAACTTTATATCTCACCATGCAGTTTTTCCGACCATAATTGTTTGATTAACATGATTATATTGTAATTAAAAATCATCGACGACAATTGAGGTTAGAAAATTAACCTTAATTGCCAAATGAAAAACATCTTTTGTGTAATTTTAAATTTCAATTACTGTTTGAAGTAAGCATTCAAATAGTCAAATCAAAGCACTCAATTTTGTAAATAGAACTACAGGCACATTTTCTGATCAATTTGTTTACATTTTAATCAGATACATTTGGAACAGGCTGTATAACATTTATATTTGTTCGTCAGCGGTGAAATGCAATGACGACAAGCTCCTGGTCAGCACGCTAGCGGCGCTGGGCACCGGCTTCGATTGCGCCTCCAAGGTCGAGATTGAACTCGTCACCTCCATCGGAGTAGCTCCTGAGTAAGTACCCCTTATTTAGAGCCTGTAGCTTCGAAAATAGAAAAAGAAATAGCTGATCATATAGCTGATGAAGGATCTTTTGGCGTGCATAATCTTGGTCAGATCATGTGAGGACAATGTAGATATTTTTCTGAGATGGTCTGTGAGGAAAGAACCACACAGCAGGGATGTGAAAAAATAATCGATTATTATATGAATCGATTATTTCATTCTTATAATCGATTTTTAATAATGGATTCTATTTAGAGAATCGATTATTAAAAATCGATTACATATATTATTTACTTTCTTTTTTTAAGTAAAAAAGATAAAATATGCGTTGTTGGATTAAGCTAATGTAGCCAAACTACACATTTTCATCGAATTTTGCAAACAGTGCCGTCTGTGCGATAAATGAAAAAACGCGTGGTCACTAAACGTAAAAAAGGAATGTCACTTGTCAGTCGAAAAATGGCACCATCTCTTTATAAATATTAAAAATCGATTTTTAATAAATCGATTATTTTTTAGAAATCAATTTATTTTAAAGTGAGAAAAATCTATTATTTAGTAATCGATTTTTTCCCCTCCAAGTCATACCTACCACACACATTTGAGTGGACCTGTCAGTAACGTGGTGGCCAGCGGTATCGGCCTCAACTTACGAGTTGGGTCGTGAGGCAGGCACTTTGTGTATTTTTTTATCACCACTGCTCTCAAAACGCTGAAGGAAACCGGTCTGTCGTAGGACCTAAAATTCGAACACATGTGACATGACATCTACCACCCCGAACTGGACCAGCGTGGTGGATTATATGGCCCACTCCCTCTCACAAAGGGGAGGCCTGTGTCCCAGCAGTGGGAACATTTTAGGCTGATTGTGATGTGTGTAAGTGATTAAATACAGGATTTTTTATTGGTTACAGTTTGCGCTCGGGATAAAAACTTACCCAGTAGGTATAGGTATTACTAACTCATAATAATTGTTACAGGCGTATAATTTTCGCGAACCCAGCCAAGATGGCGTCCCACATCCGCTACGCGTCGGCCGTTGGCGTCAACGTCATGACGTTCGACTCCGAGACCGAGCTGATGAAGATCAAACAATACATGCCGCACGCACAGTGAGTATTTATTTATTTATTTCATATTCAGGCACAGAAATGGAGGCGGACTGCCACCAGTCAACCTGTGGGTGATACAGAAACAAACAGCGGCACATAAAATTACGAAAATCAAGTAATAAATATTTGTTTTAACTAGTGGCCGCCCGCCCCAGTAGTCGAAATTCGACCATAATTTAAGAAATTACGAAATTCGAACATAAATTAAATAAATATATAGTTTTGTGCACTTCTCCATATAAACTTTAACTGTGCCAAATTTAATATTATTCGGTCCGCGTAATTTGAGTAAAAAGGGGTATAAAGTTTCACGTATTATTTTATACTTAGATATAAATAACATAAAGATACACATATACCTATTAAAAACTATGTATGAAAATAAAGTATGATATACATATAGACCTAATTAAATATAAGCACAAATAAATATACTATGCTAAACAAATAAGACAAACAATGGGAAAACATTAACGTTGTGAAGATACTGCCCAGGTTCTTACGAATGTGCTCGCGAACTTTTACTCAAAGTACTACGTACTTTATTTACTAATAAAACTTTAAGCACATGTATAATAAAAAACTTTACAAAGACGGACTTAGTGCCGAGCCACTTCAGTTGACTGAACGCGCTCTCTAGTTATAAAACATAATTTATTTTTGACATGTAACAGTGTTTGCACAAACCTACAGGTGGAACCTCCAGGATAGCTCAAAATTTTAAAATTTTCTTACGGTTTTTGCAATTTGCAGGTCAATGTCAGGTTGTAGGTTGATTAAAATATTATTCGGGGCCTCAAAAAATATAGCTGTACAGAATTATAATAATTAAAATCATCAATACAACCCTCTAAGTTCATTTAATCCCATCGAGTCAGCCTGACGTATTTTGATACAAGACGTGCGACCGATGGGATTTTCCATCAGCGAAAAATAGGAACTTTCATTAATAACCCCCTCTGTGGAATGAATTTTCAAAATGATGCTTCCTTACTGCTTGCTTTCGCTATAGAAGATGAATTTTTAGTCACCGTTTAAATTTTTCAGGGTGATAGTACCTACCCGCGAAATTGAACAACTTTCTAAAAAAAACTGGCCTCCCATGCAAAATCAATAGTCAGCTGATCGATTTTGTATGGGAGGTCCGATTATTTTTTTCACACTTTGACACATGTTCCTTGGAGAAAGTTGTTCAATTTCACGGGTAGGTACTATCACCCTGAAAAATTTAAACGGTGACTAAACATTCACCTTGTGTAAGGAGATTTTGTTTGCAAAATTTCATGCTTCTACCCAGTGGATCAATTAAGCACACCGTTGTCTGTCAGTGAATTTAAGTTTTTTTTTTTTTTTCGAACAAGAAAGTCAATAAAATGTTCAGGTTCGACCCTTAAATTTGACACTTTATTTTAATTCCAATTCTGTGGCCCATAAATTTGCCATTTTATTGTAGTTCCAATTCAAGCACTAGGAAGTAGTGAAGGGCGGGCGTTTTGGAGGATTGTCTTATGTAATTTTGACGTTCAAAGAGAGCAGACACTCAGCCTAGTTTGCATAAAAGACTTTTGATTTTGATTGATTTTGTGACCCTTAAATTTGACATTTTATTTTATTCCAATTTTGTGATTTTTTTTTAATATTCTTTTAGTGACATTTTCATTTTTTGTAACATGGGTTTTGCCTGAATTAAATGATTTTTATTTTAATATATTGTAGTACTTATAGATATTAATGGAGCTTCGCCTGTTTGTCTGCAGGCTGGTGATCCGCATCCGCTGCGATGCGGCGTCGGCGCAGTGTCCGCTGGGCATCAAGTTCGGCTGCGACCCCGTCACCGAGGCGCCGCGACTGATCAAGCTGGCTGCCGTGCTCGGTCTGGACGTAAGTACTAACATCTTCTTAGCGTATCGATAACAAAAAGGTCAAACATCTTTGGCCCAAAAAACACCTGCGCGAACTCTGCTCTCTGACGCAGTCATGACATCATCAAGTTCACAGGTGACATATAGCGCAGGATGGAAGGTGGGCCAATGTCTGCGGGGACATGCCGCAAACGCACTTGAGGTCTGTGCCTCTTCTGTGGAGATTTTCCTTGCTCCGGCCGACTTGAGTTCGAAGTCTATTTACAGATTTCCAAGTCGGACATGTTACATAAACAAGGTCTAATTAAATTAGTTAGCGAAACTGTAGACCTGGTGGGATTCGATATTTACACGTCATGAGAAAACATAAAAGGGTATTCATATGGAGACGAACGGGCAAGAAAGTCCGTGGTTAGCCTTTTCAATAAAAAATAAATATGTATTTTGTTTTAAATTACATGTGAAGACGATTCACCTGAAATATAGGCACAAATTAATCAATGACAGATTCATTCATTATGTTGATATATACATGATATTGACGGTAGTTGCTTATGTTAATGTATGGAATGTTCTTCAGATGGTCGGCGTGTCATTCCACGTCGGTAGCGGCGCTTCTGAGACGGAAGTGTACGCGCGCGCCATCGCGCTGTCCAGAGCGTTGTTCCACGTCGCGAACAACGTGGGACACAAGAACATGCGTCTGTTGGACGTAGGGGGAGGCTTCCCGGGAGGATCGAACTCTTCTATCTGCGAGGTGAGACTTATCTGTTAATATTCGTGTTGTTCCACGTCGCGCACAGCGTGGGACGCAAGAATATGCGTCTGTTGGACGTAGGGGGAGGGTTCCCGGGAGGATCGCACTCTTCTATCTGCGAGGTGATTTTTCATGTGTCATTATTTTGTACTAAAAAGATTAGGTATCAAAAATGATCTTGATTGAAATTTGGCATTTCTTTTTTCAATATCTACCCTTATCTGACCCATAAAAGTGCTACTAAGTTGCGGTGGATCGAAGTTAATCCTCGAAATTCACCAGCTAGATCACTCCATTGTTACATTTTTTTAAACTCTTTTTCTGTGCCCTACAGGCACACAGATTTCGTTCATAAATAAACCATAGAGATTATGAGATGAGATCAACAATTAATTATTAGTCATCTATAAGCAACCTAGTTGCAGTTTCAAATAGCTTGCAACTTACAAGAATATTGAATTAAAATGAATGTGTCGTCCCTGCAGGTGGCCCACGTCATCAACTCGTCCCTGGAGGAGCACTTCCCGGAGGGCTGCGTGCGCGTGATCGCGGAGCCAGGCCGGTACTTCGCCGCCGCCGCCTACACGCTCGCCGCCATGGTGCATGCCAAGCGAGAGGTATGTACACCCTCTACAAGTCCTTGTTTCTATAACGTCTTGTTTCCCCAAAAAGTTGAACAGAGGTGTCTATAGTAGACCCACATTCCGCCGGTTATGTTACACTTTCGATGCCAAGCACCCAGCATATGGGTCGAAAAATAATTCGTTCGTGTGCCCACAACTCACATCCGAGTCGTCGCTATAAGTAGCTATTAAATCCCTTGTTATAGGTGACGAGCCAATTCCTTATTTCCAATTTGTGTGATTTCATAACATGTGTAAAATTGTCGCCAAAATTGTATTGCAAAAGCAAGATGGCGGATTTTGTTCCCATTTTTTTCCACGCACCAAATGATCCGTAAACTGTTATGACTAGAACTAATGAAAAAGTCAACATTTGTGGAAGTTGTAATGCAAACTGAACCTTTCGTGTAGGTTTTATAGATATTTTTCTAAATACGCACATTCCAATTATGGAAACAAATGATTGGTAACTAAGCTGCGAAGGCATTATAAATTGAAATCCTTAAATACGTACACACCTGAGGGGCTAAGTTATAACAGCCGCACGGTACAAGCGATCATGTTCTACGCTTGCTGCGGTTGGTCAGTGGATGTGTGACCATCTTTAAAAACCAACACCCCCACTCCGTGTCTCGGAAAGCACGTTAATCCGTTGGTCCCAGCTGCCATTCGTAGATGACGTCGATACGGGTCGTCAGCAACCTAAAAGTCTAACAACCAGTCACTGAGTTGTGAAGGTCAGATAGGCAGTCGCTCTACGTAAAATACTGGTATTCAGCTGCATCCGGTTAGACTGGAAGCCGACCCCAACATAGTTGGGAAAAGGTTTGGCAGATGATGAATTACGTATACACCGAATCACGCTTACCCGAACATGTGTGTAGCAGACACTCCTCACATTACTATGAGAATGAACTTGAATTCCAGAAGGGAAGATTATTGACTGACTGTTTTTGTACTTAAGTTAACATAATTTTCTTTTCGCTCATCAGGTGGCGTCTAAGGAGTTCGACGAAAACGCAGAGACGCACACGATGTACTTTATCAACGACGGCGTGTACGGCTCCTTCAACTGCGTGCTTTACGACCACCAGAAGGTCGTCGCCGAGCCGCTCAACGTAAGTCCTTACACATCTCTCAGGAACAGTATGCGCTTCAGACAGGTCCAGTTGAAACCCAGCGTCAGGCACTAGTTGTCTGGCATTTTTGCTGGATTGGGCTTTTTTGGCGCAGCCGTGAGGCATACTTTTCTGCGTTATTTCTTACATCGCATATCTACTGAAAGTGTGCCTTGTAAAATAGGTATTTGCTAAATAAATGTATTTTCTTTCTTTCTTCGGCAATCAACATCTATCTTCGGAAATATAAAGTATAAGCTGCATAAGAGCGTGTATTCTAAAAGTTGCCAACGTCGCGAATTTTGCCCGTTGTCTTTCTCGTCAAATATTTACCTTTTTGGAACGTAGTTCTCGCAGTTTGTGGTTGGACTAAACTCGTAGATCGTCACGTTAAGAATAAGCGATATGCCCTCTTCATACGATTTGGTTTATGACAGTGTTAAAGCCGAATGTGAGGTCAACATAAAAATCCAAGATGGCGGAATCGAAAAATTTTAAATTTGAATTTTTTGTCGAATATGTGTGTCGTTTCCATGGTTTTCCAGGGTGCCAATAGAAAATGAAAAAAAAAAAAAAAAAATGAAAATTGAAGATGGTGGCTACGAAAATACTGTTGTAAAACTATTTCTACAATTTAACACCTACCGCAAGCTGCGTTATAGAACCTTGTTCCAAAAAAAAAAACGCTGTGACACAGGCAGGCACGAAAAGGACTTCAATGTATATTATGTAATATTATAGATGAATTGCAGATTAAGAATGCACAGTCTTAATAGAATCACCCCCCGCAGGACAACGGCTCGGCCCAGCTGTCGTGCTCGCTGTGGGGCCCCACGTGCGACGGCCTGGACTGCGTGCTGCCGCGCGCGCGCCTGCCCGCGCTGGCCGTGGGCGACTGGCTGGTGTTCCGCGACATGGGCGCCTACACGCTGCCCGTGGCCTCGCCCTTCAACGGCTTCCCCGTGCCCACGGTGCGCCCTGCCGTCGATGCCAGGCTTGCGTGAGTATTACATTACATCACGCCTTTATTCCCTGCAGAGTTATACAGAGGTGTTATGATATACAACATGTAACACGCAAGACCTCATACATCCCAATTAGAGTATTGAGTTAAAAGCATAAAACAATAACTAAAACTTTTTTTCATTATTTTATGTATTTAAATTTGAGTCTTATTGCCGTAAACTAAGATTGAATTTTCTTTGGCTCAATCGATGGGTAGTATGACAAAATGCATAATTTTTGAAAAACATACTCATATTAAATCGATTCAGTAATCAATTAGGAACAAACTACTTTCAGGGCTTGTGTTTATTATATTACACCTTGACTAATGGTCGCCCATTGTTTGAAATTCGACCATTCATAAAAAAATTAAGTTTGAACGTTATTAATAATTATAAAAATACTAGCGTCCTACACTCCTCCATATAAGCTTTAACTGTGCCAATTCTCATACTCCTCCATCCGCGTAACTTTCTTAAAAAGGGGTACAATTTTTTTGCTTCATGTATCCACATTGACATGTTGAGGAATTCCGGAAAGAAATACGCAATATTAGTTGACCCAACCCAGAACCTCAAAATCTTACTGCACTACTTTTGTTAACTCTAAATTTGGACTTTACGAATGTGTTTAATATATGAAAAGAGAGCCAACAAAACATGATCTCCCTATTCCAGCTGCGTGCTGAAGGAGCTGCGGCCCCTGAGCGCGCGCCAGTTCGCGGCGGGCCGCACGGCGCCCGCGGGCCCCGCGCCCGCGCGCGCGCCGGCCCCCGCCTCGCACGTGTTCGTGGAGTGCGCGCTCAAGTGACACGCACGCCGCGCACCGGCACGCACTGGGACCGCGCGCACACACACACCCTCTCGCCGCAGGTAGCAAATAATGTTGGACGTAGGGACACATCTCTGCCCAAATTATTTTTATTTATTAGCTAGCTGGTCCGACAGACGTGTCCTGTTCGATTTTCAAAATGGTCTTGAGTTCATCCAAAATCCTATGGAAAAAAGGACGCGAATCCAGCTTAAATCGGCGTCTAAATGTTTTCGGTTACTGTGACGAAAATTACGCGTTAAATTTCCTTTTTACGGCGTTTTTACTGAATTTTGACGTAATATCCATAGATGTGCCGCTAGAAATAAGGGTTCATTTAGATTTGTTCGACATTATTTGGTTATTTGTGGTGAGTATACTCATTTAGTCAGTCTCACCTAACACCCATTTGTCAGGTAGCAAATAATGTTAGAAAGATTTTTTTTAAACATTATTTGTGTTAAGATCCTTGGTTTGTCAATACATAAGCTCAATATTCACGGCCTCATTACAATATCACAGTACAACTCAATTCAGAGGTACCATCGACTTCTCACAATCGAGTAAAATATAACTAAACGAATGTACTTACTGATATAATCAAATATGAATCCTATGTCTTTGTGATATGGTTTGTAATTGTTTAACTACGTACATTGTGGTATACCACTCAGGTATCGATAGAACCTCTGGCTTGCATCGTACTGTATCAATATTTATTTTTAACTTTGCTGTGTGTGTGATAGCGCTATATCTCTTTCAGGAGTTGTAGTAAACGTAGGAAAACTTTGCATTTCAGTAGGTAACAATTTTAATCTCTCATCAAATTCAAAATCGTGAATCATTATTGGTGTAAAATTTAATTTTGTAAAAATTATAACTGTATTTAGACGTTTTGTGTAGCAATGTGATCGTAATGGAATAAATATTTATGTAATTTTAAAATTAATGTCGTTTCGCTCTTTATGCGAATTTGTTAATCCTCATTATATATGGATAGATTAGGAAGACGACTGATCCAGTTAACTGACAGGGTCGGGCAAAGTGTTATTGGGTTTTTCCATCTGGAAATTCCCGGTTGATTGCAATAGGCTTGTCCTCTGTCATATGGGACTTAAACATAATTAACGAAATGTGGGTGTTCTATCGGTCCACCTCCCCCCTTTCGGGAAAACAAGGTGTAATGTTATGTGTGTATAAATGCCAAACTGCACTTAACTAAATATTAGCTAAAATTTTAGTCGGATCACTTGGCTTCCAAGCTATCCATATTGTTTTTCGCTTAATAACATTGATGCAATACTGCCTAGATGTATATTCAATCACGGTGTTTTCGTTTGCATTTTTTATAGAAGTAATGTATTCACTCTAAATGTATTTCGATGTGGTAATGTGGTTTAATGAATTTTTCAAAGTAAATGTTTCATCTCATAGGATGGTTTCGCAAAAATATTTGTGGCAATCTCGCTTTTTAATAAACATTTGTGGAATGTGATATGGTGTTTTTATTTCTCCTTTTGTTTAAATTATATCGTAACTAGCTGACCCAGCAAACGTTCTTTTGCCTTATAAATTATTTAGGGGTGGACTACCCCTAACATTTAGGGGGATGAAAAATAGATGTTGGCCGATTCTCATAGATACCGGATAAGCACAAAAAATTTCATCAAAATCGGTCAAGCCGTTTCGGAGGAGTATGGCAACGAAAACTGTGACACGAGAATTTTATATATTAGATAAATGATGAAAATTAAATTTCAGCCAATTAACCCATGATGATTAACCGGCCTACTTGCAAGTAAAGTTGGGTTAATTAAATAAATGAAGAGTTTTTGAACTAGGAAACTCAAAATTAGATTTTATCAATCTCATATCAATCAACTTTGGGATTATCTGCCACCTAAGAATTGTAATATGAAGAATTATTTGGTGGGAAAAATTTTGATAGCTCAAGTCTACCGAATATTTTCCTATACCGACAAAAGTTTTCTATATGCTTTGACAGAATGAAAGTATTGAAGTCACTCGAGCTGCCATGACACAATTGGCTGTTTTAAATTACGCTATGAAAATGAAAAAAATGTTCTTTTTATGTTTTTATTTCGCTGAAATATTCATATTTTGAGGTAAAAAACCTCAACGAAAGGAACCTTACTAATTGGTTTTTCAAAAACGGTAAACTAGCTCTTAAGTGATTTGCCGCGCGCCAATAATGCTTGTACAGTTCATCTCGAATGTAAGAAAAAGGCGGGCGAGGGGGGCCGGCGGTGGGTGCGGGGCGGGCACGAGGCGACGCCGCACGACCCGCTGCGAACTGACACGCTCTCAGGGGGCGAAGCTCCTTTAGTATGCATCTGTAAAATAATCTTTATTATAATATCTGCAAAAGTTCCGCCTTGGGGTTTGCCGAAGAGAAATGGAGCGCAATATTTTAGGCGATAAACGAACCGACAGAATACGAAACACCAAGCTGCGCTCCAAAACGGGAATCCTAGACCAAAAAAGCTGCCAGGCTAAAATGGGACGTCAGCCGCATGCACAGTGACCGCTGGGCAATAGTTTCCACACGGTGGGTGCCTGACGGTGGACAGAACCGCCGAGGCCGGCCCAAGAAGACGTGGCGAGACGACCTCGACGCGTATTGCATGGATTGGATCGAGGTGGCTCTAGAAACGGATGCCTGGAGGGATTTGAGGGCGGCCTTTGTTAAGCAGTAAAATAGTGTAGGCTAATACATATATTTTTTTTCTAAGAAACGAAATAAAAACAGTTGTTACTTTACCCGGCCAGTATGGCAGTTACCTAACGTCCAAAATGTTATGTTTGTCACCTTTTAGACCATTTTACCTAAAAGGTTAATTTTATCTACTCATTGCACGAAAGAATCTGCTTCACTGTCTCAACATTTTATAATTCGTCGTAATCGTAATGACAATGCAAACAAAACATAACGTCATGACTGTATTCACTGAAGTGTTGGGCGGAGGTCATATTTCGCCAGTTACGATGAGACTATTGCTATGAGCCGGGCACAAAACCTGACTGGTCCAACTGGGAAAAAATAATACTCACGCAAGTCTCACATCAACAACAGCCCGGACCGTGGGCGCCAGAAAGCCGTTAAAACGCGACGCGATTGTAAGCGTGTAGGCGCCCATGTCTCGGAACACGAGCCAGTCCCCCACGGCCAGCATGGGCAGGCGCGCGCGCGGCAACACGCAGTCCACACCGTCACACGTTGGGCCCCACACCGAGCATGCCGTTGGAGTGGAGCCGTTATCCTGAGCAAGGAAATATAATTATAGGTTAGGAGTTGCAGTCATCGTAGATCTTTGACAGTTGTTTTATGTAGGCAGAAGCCTAAAAGTCTGACAAATAGTCTTACCAAGGGTGGGGAGGTTGTGTTACCTCGTAAGTGGTTGTGGTGGTCAGATACGCCTATTTGCCTATATCGCTCCATGTTAGCATATTGGCAGGTGGGCAGCATATCATTCTAGATGAAGCGTAGAAATTTTTCGTCGGTTATACAAAAAAAATTAGCTGTTTCATAGAAAAGTGCAATACCTACGCGGTCAAAATGTATGGAACAGCTGATTTTTTTTTTGTATAACCGACGAAAGATATCTGCGCTTGGGGGTCTTGAATGATATGCTGAATTCATGGTTACAGTTTGCACACTGTAGACGATAGTAACTACGTACTCACGTTGAGCGGCTCAGCGGGCATGTGCTGGTGGTAGGACAGCACGCTGTTGAACGAGCCGAACACTCCGTCGTTGATGAAGTACATCGTGTGCGACTCTGCGTTCTCCTCGCTCTCTTTAGATGCCACCTGATGAATAAAGAAATTATGCCAAATTAGCTTTTGCCAGCGACTTCGCCCGCGTGGAGGTCGAAAATTATCCCACGGGAACGTAAATCCGGGATAAAAAGCCGATTATAAACTATCTGTGTGCCATTTCATCCAAATCCATTCAGCCGTTGTTGCGTGATTTAGTAACGAACATCGAAATATCCAAATACACAAACTTTCACAGGATTAGTAATAACAGCAGCATGGTTCCAGGTCGATTGATCAAGTTAAGCTACACTTGCCGCGGTTGGTGCGTGGATGGATGGCCATTACATACCAAGACTACTCCATGCTTTGGCAAGCACGATAAGCCGTTGGTCCCGGCTATCGTTGGTGGATCTTTGACATTACGGGTCGTCAAGAGCCGTAAATTCTGACAACCAGTCCTACCAAGTGGTACCCAGTGACTAGGTTGTGGAGGTCAGATAGGCAGTCGCTACATGGAAAATACTGCTATTTAGCTGCATGCGGTTAGACTGGAAGCCTCCCACAACATAGCTGGGAAATGGCTAGGCGGGTGACAGTAAGCCTTATGTAAAAATATAACTGAAGGAAATGTAACTCCTTGCAATTCAAAGTGAGGCAAATCACACGCGGGAAGCGGAACTCGACTGAGCACGTCGATCGTTTTCATCATCCTCAGCTTACAGCAGTCTGCTGGCCATAGGGCTCGCCAATTGCACGCCATTCAACAACATTTTCGGCAACTCTCATCTAGCTGCGCCCAGCCACCTTGTGAAGATCCTTGCTCCACATAGTCTGAGGGTTCTTCGCCGGATCACCTCACTCCGATCGTTTTAATCTAATGATAAATGATTTTATTTCTGTAAGTAGGTTTGTACAAACACTTTGTCACTTCAATCATATTTTAAAAACTAGATGATGTCGGCGTTACCTATCTACCTACTCTGAGAAGAAAGGCCGAAACAAACTCAAGAGGTCAGTCTTTTTTAAAGTCCAGACATATAGATTTGGAAGTCACGCGATATTCGATCAACCGAACATCTCGATACAAATTGATCAGTAGAAAGGTGTACCTACGTACCTCTCGCTTGGCATACACCATGGTAGCGAGCGTGAAGGCGGCGGCAGCGAAGTAAGTCCCCGGCTCTGCTATTACGCGTACCGAGCGATCCGGGAAGTGCTCCTGTATAGATGAGTTGATCACTTCGGCCACCTGATGAAGTAACACATAAGTAATTTTATTTATTTATTAACTAGCTTTTACTTTCGTTTGGTTCCCGGATGGGTGACCATCCATTTGATCCATTACATATCGAAATCAAAAGTCATTTATTCAAACTAGGCTACAGTCAGCACTTTTTGAACGTCAAAACTACATAAGACAGCAGGTACCCCAAAACGCTCGCCTATCGCCAGTTCCTAGTGCTTTAGCTGGGAAGAAATAGTGGCGCAACAAACTCCCCAGCTGTACAGCTGTCTGTTAAGTTAGAAGAACTTGATTCTATACAAAATAATATGTAATTAACATTACAGATAATAAAAGTTAAATTTAAAATTAAAAAACACCCGACCCAAACAAAAACTTCTAAAAAGTTTAAAAATAATATTTGTTGGCCTTTTAAGTTGTAGGTAATATTGTGATCAGAGCATTGGCACGTCGGGGGACGGCTAATGAAAATGTTATCCTTTCTGCAATTGCATAGTTACTTACATTCAATAATGCTGGACATATAGTCTGTTTGGCGTATTCATTGGCCATATCCCGACGTGACAATGCTTTGATCAAAATATACCTACAATTTAAAGGGCCATTTTTTTTAACTTTTTAAAGGTTTTTGCATGGGGCGGGGGTTTTTTAATTTTTAATTGAACTTTAATTTCCTGCTTTTTAAACATAATATAGTAACAGTAAAAACGCTACGATCGACACTGGTCACGTTTAAATCTGCGCAACTTTATGTAGGTATGTTTCCCACAGTGAAGTTTGTTCCTAATGTATCCTCATTCTTCGTCCTGATAACCATTTACCTATAACCTATTTATTGAGACCTTTTCAATGAGCCCAAACACGATACTTCTGCTGTTTGTTGGTGAGTAACTTGGGTATCCTGGACATTCCAGGTGATGCTCCAGCATCAGTTCAGGGTTACTTTGTTCGTCTAATATCATTGAAGTAATAGAATACCAAATTTCGACTCGGATCAGATCCGTGGAAGATGCTCAAATCCCTTCATCAACCAGAAAAGATCTGATAATTTTCAAACTAAGCTCCGCCGCTTATGCTGTTAGGAAGATCAGACAGTTAACAGATGTAGAAACCGCGCGTTTGGTCTATTTTAGCTACTTCCACAGCATTATGTCGTATGGCATTTTACTGTGGGGTCGGGCTGCTGACATTGAATCCATCTTTATTTTGCAAAAGAGAGCTCTCAGAGCCATTTATAATCTACGTCGCCGCGAATCTCTCAGGGACCTATTTAAAAGGATTAATATTATGACGGTACCTTGCCAATTTATTTATGAAAATATCATGTATGTAAGAAAAAATCTACATCTTTTTAATAAAATAAGTGATAGACATCAATTTAATACTAGAAACAAAGACAAATTAGATCAACCATTTTCCAGATTAGCTAAAGTACATACATCTTTTATGGGGTACTGTGTTAAATGTTATAACAAAATACCTTGTGATATATTGCAATTAAATGAAAGGAAATTTAAAACTCATATGAAAAGTACACTTTGTAAAAAAGCATATTACAAATTAGAGGATTATATCCAAGATAAGAATGCTTGGAAACATGCTGGTCCTGCTCCATAGGACAATCTAGAGTCTAGACAAAATCAAACTGGTTGCTAATTGAACTATGTAATTAATTATATCTATGACATTGATTACACTCAGTGATTACTTTAACTCACACACTGACAGATTACATACTTATTAATATTCTAGGAAATTGTATATTTACTTTTACAATGTTTGTAAATGTGTGGGCACCATGTATCTATCATAAAATTAATTTATTTGTAATTGCTTCAATTTCATTCTTTTTACCAATTTGGGTACAGTAATTTTGTTCTGGATGCATCGTTTTCACACATAATTATACAATGAATGTATGTTAAATATTGTAGTTAAATCATTTTTAAAAGAGTAACGGTGGAGTTTCTTGCCCATTCTTCTCCATACGAAACTACATTTTGGAAGGGGCGACTAGAATCAATTCTATTTTAATGTAAATGTTGACGTTCAAAAGTGCCTTTTAAGTGCCTATTTGAAATAAATGCTTTGACTTTGACTTTGAAACGGCTGTACCGATTTTGATTAAACATATCTAAAAACCACCGCTAGAAAACCTACGTTTAAATATAAAAAACAGCACCCAAATTGGTTCACCCGTTTAAGAGCTACGGTGCCACAGACAGACACACAGACACAAATAGCGGTCAAACTTATAACACCCCTCTTTTTGCGTCGGGGATTAAATATTAGAACAACAATGGTCTGGTACGTTTAAAGCCCGACAGTGGATATTTAACATAAAATAAGAGTTTCAAATGCCATTTTCGTTCATTGTCAGTTTTCATACCAGTTCCATTATTATTTTAGCGAATACCACTACTTATACACACAAAATCCTCAAAAATGGTATCACCTCGCAGATAGAAGAGTTCGATCCTCCCGGGAAGCCTCCTCCTACGTCCAACAGTCGCATGTTCTTGTGCCCCACGTTGTTCGCGACGTGGAACAACGCTCGGGACAGCGCGATGGCGCGCGCGTACACTGCCGTCTCAGAAGTGCCGCTACCGACGTGGAATGCCACGCCGACCATCTGGGGATGTTCAACATACTTAACATAATATTTGATAGGGGTTTATAATTTCATTGACACGTGATACCTAATAATATTCTGCTAAGTACCTAAACATCACACATCACACACATTCATTTTCCTCATTACACCACACACACACTATTGCTGCTGCTACACGTTTTAGGTTCCCTAATTTTGTAAAATAATCTTAGCGGACGAATGGTTGGCCTACCCTATAGTATAACACAGGATTTTCCTAGCATTATGGGTTCACAAAAATTGGGCACTTAAGTATGTAATGTCATAATAACGTAATATGCATTGTATTGTAATTCTTTTTTCTTTTTGCTAAATATAAATTATTCTTGTTCTTATTACACAAATAAGCCCTGTTTTTAAGCAGGTAAACGTGCAGGTGAATAGTACAAAACAGAAAGTGAGTGTAAAGAAATTGCAAAGTGGTATTTACCTAAGGCGTAGCAGGTGGCGTTCTGTAGCTTCTGCCTAACAATTAATGGCCGACGAGCTGAGACATGATTCGAGGCTGGGTGGACCTTGGTAGACCCCAGGTTGACTGAAGTGATTTTTATAATAATAAATTCACTAAGATTTCTCAGTGGTAGCTTGGAGATACCCGGTTACACCAAGTTCGCACGAACGTAACAATATCGCAGCGGGATTTTTCGCGTACTAGGTCTTCAACGCACTGCTTAATGCCTAGAATTGAAAATCCAATAGTGTTTTTCTTCGCGCTGGGATGCACCCTGTTAAATTCTTTTAAATTGTCATCTGGCAGATCATCGTAGGAGGTTGTTGCCGGACTTGCCTGTGGCTTAAATTACGCAGGTATCGAAATATGGGTGTAAAAGGAACCTATCCCTTTTATATTGCTTACGTCCAGACCGAGTACGGCGGCCAGCTTGATCAGGCGCGGCGCCTCGGTGACGGGGTCGCAGCCGAACTTGATGCCCAGCGGACACTGCGCCGACGCCGCGTCGCAGCGGATGCGGATCACCAACCTGTAGGCACTAAATTATATTAGAAATGCAACAGAAACTCTGTCTATCTCATATCAGCGCTGGGACACTTATTTTTAGATGTCGCAGCATCATGCTGAGATGGGCGATGGACATCATGGTAGAAGCCTTTTGGCCTCGTACAGGTCTTTGTTTTTTTTACTTCGAAGAAATTTTGTTTCTTATAGTTGTTTTAATGATTTTTGTTTCGTTTAGTATGTGCTCTTCCTGTGCGAGTCACAATATATACTTTTTATAGGTATAGAAGCTACAAGAATGACGTACCCAGGATTTTGTAATATCTTGCTGTAAAAGATATTGATATTGAAGTGTAGTGAAGTGTGGTTATTGGAGTTTATTGCCCGTTCTTCTCCATAAACACCCACATTTCACCAGTTATGTTTAAGTCACATGTAATAGGGGGCGAGCCTATTGCTATCAACCGGGCACAAATCCAGACCCCGGGCTGCTACTGCGCTATTCCAGATAGAAACACTCAATAACACTTTGCCTGACATGGGAATCGAACCCAGGACCTTCATGACCGGTAACGCTTGACCACTAACCAACGTAAAATAATTGTTTCGAATTGACTGTTTCACTTTTCAAGGCTATGGTGAAATTTTTATTACTCACTGTGCGTGCGGCATGTATTCTTTGATTTTCGTCAGTTCACTCTCGGAGTCGAACGTCATGACGTTGACGCCAACGGCCGACGCGTAGCGGATGTGGGACTGCATCTTGGCTGGGTTCGCGAAAATTATGCGCCTGTTACAAAAAAAATAAGCACTGTAGCATCGATTTTCGTTTCTTTCTTCGCAGTTCGTAGGTTTTGTATCAAGTCCTGATCATCATCATCATCTGCCAGGCGCTTTACTTTGTGTCATTTATTTCATTGCTTGCTTACAAATCGGTGAAGGAAAACATCGTGAGGAAACCTCTCACGGACAGTTGGCCCATGTCCTAGCAGTGGCATAATGTTAATTATAGGCTGATTATGTAAAGCAGATGTGTATTTATTTTAGTAAGTATATTTCTAGATAGATAAAAAAACAAAAAGCATTAAAAGAAAAGGTCACAAAGAAAACTGGCATGTCTAATGATGTCTAAGAACAAAAAAATCTGATAATCACCAACTCGCACTGCACTGGGTCTGTGTGGTGAATGTGAGAGAAGTCCCGGAGCTCCAGAACTGGAATATTATGGGCTGTTTTCATGTTCCGAATAAACATCACCCCTGTATTCCCCGAATGGTTACGCAGAGATAGGTCTAATGGTATACCCTCATTCTTACCACTTATGGAGAGTTTGTTGCGCCACTTCTTCCCAGCTAAAGCACTAGGAAGTGGTGAAGGGTGGGCGTTTTAGGGGACTGTCTTATGTAATTTTGACATTCCAAAAATACTGATTTACAGCCTAATTGGAATAAATTACTTTTGATTTTGATTTCTGAATATTTTATTTCCATTTCCAACAGAACAGAGGGCGAGCCTTTCGCCAATGATAATACCAGCCTATTATTACCCCACAGCAAGGCAATGGGCTCTCATACAGAGAAGGCACGAGCATTGATAACCACGCTTCCTCAAGACGGGTAGGCGATGTCAGACTTATGTAGATTAGCTAAGTCCAGTTTCAGAAGAGATAATTGACCGGCGATTTACATGGCGTTAATAAGGGATACTTACTCGGGAGCTACTCCGATGGAGGTGACGAGTTCAATCTCGACCTTGGATGCGCAGTCGAAGCCAGTGCCCAGCGCCGCCAGCGTGCTGACCAGGAGCTTGTCGTCATTGCATTTCACCGCTGAGGACCAAATATTTCTTAATATTTTTTATTTTGAGATATTTGTAGGTGTATGGGATAAGCTAAAGATGATCATGGCCTGTCTAGCCTGTCAACTGTTTTTAAGGTCTGCTACCAGTCTAAACGCCAGACCCATGTTACGGGGAGCAGGGGCGAGAAGGGCGACCGCCCCGGGCGCCTTAGCCTGGGGGGCGGCAAAATAATATTGACGTGTCGATTGTCCCGAAATTAGCAAAAATTTGATGAAAAAGAAATAACGAAAGAAAGACCAGAAACAATTTATGTTAAATCTACAGGCGCGGTCCAATTCTTAAGGTCATGTTAATCTTCTTCTTTGCGTATCGATGGCCCAAAACATAAGGTTAGTTAATAATAAAATAGGTGCTAGATTTTTTTTAATTTCTCGGTTTTAAAAGAAAAATAAAAAATAAATACAATTAGTATTAAAGTAAGGGGTGATCCTTTACTTTAATACTAATTGTATTTATTTTTTACTTTTCTTTCAAAACCGAGAAATTAAAAAAAATATCTGATGTTGATTGAAAAATGATGATGTTGGGTTATTGTTACATATCGTGAATTTAAAGTAAAAAATGAGAGTTTCAAAAAGAATCGTTTGTATGGGCCTAGAATCAGGCTTTTCTCCGGGCGTAGTTTTATATTCACACGGCTCTGCTATGCGGATACCAGTAATTTAAATGGAGCGACTGCCTATGTGACGTCCAAAACTAAGTAACTGAGTAAGTAAATCTATACCTCTCGGTAAAACTGGTTGTCAGACTTCGGGCTTCTGTGGACTTGTAACGACTGTCAAAGAACGCTAAAGATGATCCTGTCAATACCGGCTAATGGGACACAATTGATTTTCTATTGTATCGTGCCATTTATGTGGCACGCACCGGGCCAGAGCGGATGGAGCGCAATAAATCAGTATTCAGTAAGTTTTTTTTTAATGGTTTGGCGGGACCGAATACTTTGTTTTATCCTAATAAATTTTTTTGGTGGTGACCCAGTGGTATTGGCCCCGACTTAAAAGTAGGTCGTGGGTTCGAACACAGCCAGGCGCTTTACTTTGTGTGAATAATTTCGTCACCATTGCTCACAATACGGTGAAAAAGACATCGTGAGGCATGTCCTAGAACCAAACATTCGAAAATATGTTACATCTACCAACCAGGGCCCGCGTCGTAGATTACAGCCTACTCCCTCTCGAAGAGAGGAGGCCCGTATCCCAACAGTTCCCAGCATTATGGCTCCACAGCCACCTGGGCTTACTAGTTAAAATTTTAATATTTGGAAGAGATGCTTCCCTTTTTTATTTTTTCTGACATTACGAACATTTCTGTTCCTATTATTATAGTTTTTGTGACATTACGAATATGTTTTTATTTTTACTGAACCAATTGTTATTTATTGAATATTTCAAAAATATTTTTCTTTCTTTTAGGAAATCAAATTTTATTAATATTTCAAAATCATTCCAAACTATAGTTTTGTATAATTTAGAAGCATTTTGTTGAAATTTTGTAAATGTGAGTACCATGCATCCGTTTATTGTGTTGTTTTGATGTACGTTGACTTGAAAAAGCATGGCATTTCAGAGTATGTCATGCTTACTTAAATGTCTCACTGATGGTGACGCTTATGTTGGACCATCCGGTTCCCTACAAAATGGTTGAGCTGGATGGTGCTGATCCACGCGTCAAGTTCGTGAACGGGCGCTGTCGCTTGAGACTGGTCATCTCCTAACTTCTTAAGGTTTATTTTTAATCTTGTATTTAGAATTGTTTATATTTTTTTAAACATTGTTCTCACATACATAAACAACAAAAATAATGTTCCCAAGATTTTGTAATATCCAACTTGATTTAAAAGAGTGTACGTGGAGTTTCTTGCCCGTTCTTTTCCATAGAATAAACGAACGAATAATCAAACGAATAATCATTTTATTATCAGGCAACTAAGGCCCATACTTACATAAAATACACAAAATAATCTTAAATAATAATGACATACTAATACATATTAAAAACCAGCTTAAAACTATAACTAAACACGTAAAGTTAACGGCGTCGTGCTTCGCTGTGATAGAGATCTACGGTTTGGAATGGGTAACTAGCTTCAATTTTCCAACTGATCGACTTTTTGACAATTCAAAAGGGCTTAATTGAATTGAGTTTGAGTTTATACTAAGGCCAATTATGCTAAGAATAATACTTACTAGTTGACTTGTGTGTTGCGGCAATTTTCCAATATTCGCAGTGCTCAACTGAATACAATATTTCCACTGCAGGCCTAAGGATTTTTCTTATACATAGAAGTCAAACATTGATCACCACGCTTCCTCAAGGCAGATTGCCCACTTTATTTAGTCCAGCTTTCCTCAGGTGAACTTCCAATATAAAATACAAAAGCATATTCTCACCATAGAACGGCTCCACGCGCGGCATTAGCTCTTTCCAGCGATGGTACCTGGCGACCACCTCGCCGAGATCCATCACATAGAACGGGTCCTCTTGGGTACCCGACTCCACGATCTCGCGGATCAGGCCAGTGGGCGACCATGGCCCATCTATGACAGTTATAAGTTTTTCTTCTTCTACGGCCTTCATTTTGGCTGGGATTTTGAGCCTCGTGCGGTTACGTCAAGGTTGACTTTGGAGCCGACTTAGCCCCGGTAGTGCCGGAGCGTGGGGTGGGTCGGTTATTATGCTGCGCTTGCTTCTCCGAGCCGGGAGGGTCGGTGTCAGGTGTTCGAGCCGGATTGTGGTGGCCACGAGCGCTAGTCACAAGTGTCAGCTAGAACAATCGGACGTTTGTTTGTTAATCTACTTAAAAAAAAAATCTAAAATTAATTAATTCTCTGACATACATTATCGCACAGCTTAAACCGCTGGGTCTAGAACCATGAATGTACAAGAGAGAGAGAGAGAAGAGATTTACAGTGAAAGTACTGAATTTTTTCGCGCAGTGGATTTTATAATCTCGGTGTTAAATCGAGCATTGAGAATCCAACAGAGTGCAGCGCACAGAACACTATTAGGTACTCCTAGCGGAGAGGTGCAGCGCGAGTGAGTCTAAACGCGTCGAAAAAATAACAGTGTTCGATTTTCAACTTTCGGTGTTATGCAGTGCGTTGAAGATCCAGTGCGCCAGAAAATCCCGCCGTTATTTTATGACGTCCGTGGGAACGTGGGCAAAATGAAGACAAAAACAGTTTCGTTTGTAGCCCAGTATTGAAGTAAAGCTCGTCGAGTTCGATACGAGGACGATACTGCGCTCGTCGATAGTTTTAACTATTAGGAAGTCACGTGGCTATTCACATAAATTTGAAGACGCTCATACATGTTAGTTGATCGAATTGGCGCGAGCAAATTATGTCGCGCGTGATACGCCTCAGTTTGACCAGTCCTTAAGCTTAGGGAGGCAGATACTCGCCTTTAATAGCGTAATTTTCAAAGCTTTCTATCCACTTACACGAACGAACACGTTGCATAAGCAACCGTTGACGAAACTTTTATTTCCGAACGAAAAGCGAACTGTCACAGATGCGCGATGGCGGCAAACTGATAATAATTACTAAAGTTCCTGTTTTTATGCGGTGCGTTATGATTATGAGGATTCGTGGAAAGGCCCAGTCACAGTATAATAAAGTAAGCAGTATTACGTCGCGGCATTGTCTTTGAAATAATTGTCTACGGCCGCTCGGTAGATAAACACGCACTAGGGCTGCCCACTGACTGTGTCTCTTGGGTTGTAATCGTACCTTACTTACTACCTTACCTTAAACCACAAACATGTTTACATAGCAATGTGAATAAAATGAACCCTGGGATCACTTTGGAGGATCGTTTTACCCCAAATGCAAAACTCTAAAAAAATTCAAATCATAAACAGGGATTCATTTACAACAATCGATTATAGCAATTACATTGTAATTACTTAAACAACATCATAATGAATTATTGCTTACCTTACATCAAACAACACTATTTTTATGTTGTTCCAATAAAATCTTCCGTAATGACCATGAATTACACTTTGACGGAAGTCTAAAACCGTTGTAGCGAAGACTATTTTGACCCAAACAACTAGATGGCTCTACGAAAGTCGGTAAAATCCTTGATAAACGTTGTACCCCGAGGGATCATTTTGTACCACTAACCCCTAGTGCAGGGATGACGAACCTCTTACCTCTACGAGCCATTATTTCCAAAAAAAAGTTAATATGGCATTCACGTGCCAAAAAACAATCTTCACTTAATGACCACAAGAAAACAACTAAATACTTTCACAATCATTGGTAGTCTTTATATGCAAACAGAAATAGACTTGTACTATTATATAGTAATTAACATCACACCACCTTATTTAAATGAAAGAACAAATTAGTGCAACTTCTGATATCTGGTATTATGGTCAAATGACATATACCACACTCCTGTCATACTGAACCTACCATACTGTGAGTCTGTGACATAGGCTGTCGTGCCCAAATTATTTTGTTACGTGCCACCAAAGGCACACGTGCCATTGGTTCGCCTAATGTTAGTGAAATAATACTTTGATTTGTTTTTGTAGTGGATTTAGCGGCTGATCCACACAGTTCAATAAGGTTTTAAGATTTGATATTACTAGATTTCAATATACATTTTGGAACTTTTTTGGTTCTAAGACTAGTCGGTTTCCTCACGATGTTTTCCTTCACCGTTTTGAGAGCAGTCGTGATGAAACAATTTACACAAAGTAAAGCGCCTGCCAGGGTTCGAACCCACGACTTACAACTCCTCAATCGCGGCCATTACCACTGGGCCACCAGTGCTCCGTTGAAATAGTCACTATGCGGTATATGCGTGAATCCAATTTATACATGTCAAAAATGTTTCGTGGGTTCCGACCGTTGTACTAATATGTAGGGACCTATTCTGTGCTAATATAGTGACATTTAATTAGTTTTGACATGATCGATGTGCAGTTTCCAAGGAAAATTGTTTTACCCACAGTCCGACGTATTTTTCGTGACTACAGACCGTTTGACTATTTCTCCGTTGATCCTAAAAGGTGAAAACTCCAGTAACGGCTTATTTTTCGCGGAGAAAAACATAAATTATGTTTTTGACGTGCTAATAGACAGCAAGTTATATTTCAACCATTCATTGAGTAGGTTAATAACATTTTGAGCATCAGTTAGTGTTTTGTACTCGCAATTATAAGTGCATCAAGGAAAAGTTTTGACTTCAATACCGGCGCCTAGCACTAGGGTGCTAAATACCCTGAAAAACCATGAAAATGACACCCATGATAGACACCCGTTCCCTTAGGTCGAGATTAAGATAAACCATTAACTACGGGTAACGTTACAAAAAAAAATATATATATAGACAAGAAGCGTTTATTATACAAACATTACAGAGTTACTTAACCAGTACTTATTATACATTACGATAAGGTCCGTTTGAGCCACAAATCATTTTTATAAAAATTGCTTATTAAAAAAAATATTTTAACGTATTTTAACTCTAAGCAACGTTTATAAGGAGTATATATAGGCAGCGCCAAACGTATTTAAAATATGTTTCCTTTTCCGTCATTCGTTTGTGGTTGACCGCGACAGTATGATGTTTTAAATAGGTTTAGCGCTAAACACTAGTGATAGTGGTGCAAGCGGGCCTAAGATATCACTGCATTGAGAAACATTCATAATGCCGTCGCTTAGCGCCGGCTTCTACTAACATTAAGTTTTAACAATCGTACGTCTATTACGTTCAATCTCAATACAAACAAGAGATACCTACAAACAGGGTGAATAGTTATGCAGGGTAATTCGGGAAGAAACTTTAAAATGGATTTTAACGTTTATGGAATAATCTATATATAGTAAGTTCTTGCCCGTGGCTCCGCCCACGTGGATGTCGATTATCGCGTAAAAAAATATGCCAGCCTATGTCCTTCTCCATATCCCAGGCTATATCTCTGCCAAATTTCATGACGATCGGTTCAGCGATTTAGGGTAACAGACGGACAAGACAGAAGTTACTTTCGCATTATAATATTAGTATGGCTAGATTGGTGCCCACATCATCTGCCTAGCCTTTTCCCACCTAAGTTGGGGTCGGCTTCCACTCTAACCGGTTGCAGCCGAGTACCAGTATTTTATATGGAGCGATCGCCTTTCTGACCTCCACACAGTTACTGGATAATACGTAAGACTACATGGTAAGACTGTTTGTCAGAGTTTCGGGCTTCTTATGACCCGTAACGACTGTCAAAGATCCACAAATGACAGCCGGGCTCAACGGCTTAACGTGCTTTCCGAGGCACGGAGGGGTCTTGGTATGTAGACTAGTCTTGTGTAGTTCGTGAACGATGAACGAATAGGAACCGTTTCTTAGAACTGTACTAAAAGAAACGTTTCCGAATGCGGACTTGTAATCGGTCTATTAGTTCTAATAGCTCCTCGTACATTTACAAAAAGCCCTAACGTATATCCGAACGAGAACGAGAATGACAGCGACTAATTTGACTGATACGATTTCAATGAGACTTTTTTGCTCTGTGATCTATGGAAGTACTGACTGAGAGCGAAGACCGAATAGAACTAATAGAATGAACTAGTTCACTGACCGAAATGAACTAGTGCGGAGCGATCTTAAAAATGACCGAGCAGGCACAAAACTAGCAAAGATGGTCACCTATCCACCAACTGCAGCAAGCGTAGCGTAACTAGTTAATCTGATCGATCAACTCGTGCGGCTGTTTTTATTTACCCACATGCCCCTAAATTTTTTTGATACTTTATCGGTAATTATAATCCAGTTAACAGTTAACATTAGAGTCCTTTTTGCCAACAAATGACATTATTTCAATGTTAAAATCCCTTTTAATGTTTCGTCCAAGTCACCCCTGCATCCCTATTCGTCCCGTTTGATGTTGCAGCATTTAACAACAACATTATTGCGATTACATAACAGGAAATATATTTATATATGACCTCTTCAAAGAAATTAGGCCCACTTATACCCGGTTTCTTAAGTCCCAGAATATTCAATCTGTCATTTGATGATGATTATGAATTATAACAATTAGTTTAATTAGTATACATAGCTAACAAGTTACATTAAAATGCACATGAAATACATTTATGGAATATCATGTTAATGTAAGAAACCAGCTCAATTACATTCAGCACTTATTCTTCACTTATTCATCACCATTTTTACAAAAAATTGGTGATTTGGTCACCAATGTTAATATCACTGTTGCACTCAAGCTAGTTTTCTTATTCAATCTGAATACAACTCATAACACAGTCATATTAGCTGGACAAGGTAATTAGACAACCGAAAATTCGATGAAAAAATTTAAATGCTTGAAAACGTTTTGATGCGGAGGCATCAAAACGTTTTCATGCATTTTTATTCATCCTAAGTCCTACCTTGAAAGAGTTCAAGGTAGGACTTAGGATGAATAAGGCCAAGACGATTATGGCAAATATCTGCAGCAAATCAAATCCTTTTGTAAAGGTGAATCTAGTCGACCTTTTTCCATACAAACTTTGGGAGTGTATCACTCCACTATTCGACAATGTACATCAAAATTAAACATCGTATGGGTTTGTCTCATTATTAATATTGTCTTTGAGGAAATAGAATACTAAAATAAAAAGTCATTAAAAGTTATTAGCCAACAAAGATTCGGTTTTCTTGCAAATTTAACCGAACTTTGGGCGTATTTAAGTTATAAAAGAAATGTAAAATCTCCAAAACCAAGTAGGTACCACCAAAGCTCAAATATTGAAAAGTTCAATAAACTTTATTGGTCATTGATATATGCAGTGGTTTTGGCATAAAACTCCATCTTCTGTAGGAGTTTTCTGAATTTTTCACATGCCTGTTTTACTCTAAATGATCCTGCATCTCACTCAATAAAGTTGTGCGTGTAGACTAGCGTCTAACTGCTCATCACTGATACTATCTCTGTCAGACACGATGCCTGGTGAGACAGCGTGCTTTTTAGCCAGGCCCACCAGCTCGAACTCATCGAGCGCGCAACTAGATTTCCCTTAAAGTCGGAAATGAAATGTTGGAGATGACTGTCCAGTATATCTATCTTTGACGACATTTTGAGATCCACCAAAATCCTACAAAGTTGAAGTCCTGCCTCTATCACCAGTGCGTTCTGACGTAAGGTGGTGAGAGGTGGATGCTCACGCAGCTGTGTACAGGCTGAGAGTTGCATGCTTGCAGCCCTGTTCCATGCTAGGCGTCAGGCTAATAGACAGAGTTCCAAATGTCGAGATACAAAGACGTACGAAGGTCTTCGGGTGGAGAATAACGGCCCACTCCCACTAACCGATAAGCCTGGGTCTCAGCAGTAAGAACATCATTGCCTGATTTTACTTATGCACCTGTTTAACGCCCACTTTTGTTATAGTACAAAACGGCAGAGGAATCATGGCCGGTCTGAACACAGGCTCTCCGAACTGTCGCGCTAGTTCTCTCACTCACACACGCTTCATGTCACGATTTGATTCTTAAAAAAATGTTATTGTGCAGCCTTCTGTGAAAGTTGGGACCGGCCATGATTTTTCGACTGTTCAAATCGGTCAAATCACTGCAGATGTCATCATTACTGACAGTTGTCTGATTATCCTGGCCGGCTATCTCATCAGACAATTATTCCTTACTTACATACTTAGTCAGCAGTCTTTAAGTTAACACAAATGTTCATAATCTTCCTTAATTTATTCACTTTCATATTTTAAAATTCATAGTTCACTTCACAATTTATCCATATCGGAATTATAACCACTTCACTATTTGGAAGGTACATAACATGATATCACACCTGTATTCTGAATAGGGCAAGCAGTGGTGTAGAATGCGTATTCGTTTCGCCAGTAAGTGTCCATGCAATAGTGAGCAAGCTTATGGTCAAAAACAAGACTGGGGCCTGACAGAGTATTTAATAATAATTTCCTTGTAGTTGTTGTTTCTTCTGTCCATGAGTGTAGACTATGGCTGTCTTTGGCACTGTCATGGTACGGACAGCAAGTCGTGTTCAGAACAGCACGTCCTTATCTTTCATACATCTCTATTACCCTTCATCTCAGAATTTACTTCATCTTTCATTTTTTAGTCAATGTGTCACATTAACCCCTTGTATTTCCTTCCCCCGTTTCAAAGTTCAGTGTTTCATTGATTCCGGTACAGATGGGTGTTCTTCCTCATGTCCCTTCTCTTTTGCACGAGGGATCAGCAGAGTTGTACGCTGTATGTGTTCAGGTAGTGCTGCAGGGCTTGGCGATGTGGCCCGTCCAGTGCGGCGAGGCGCGGCGGCAGCACGCCGGGCGAGCGCGACGACAGGGTGCCCAGGGACACGGCCAGGTAGTTGACTGGGGACTCGATGCCTGGGGGAAAACAGACGGTGAGTTTGTGAGGTCATGGCAGCTATCCCAATTATAAGAGACTGTATACGAAATTTTTGTCATTAAATAATGAAAAGATCTTTTATGTTTACCTTTAAATACAGTATTTTAACTGTAAAAGCACGGCTTGAAAATCAAGTAAATCAGCGGAATCGGTATAATTTAAAATACAGCCTCTTAAGATAAGCGCCAGGTAACCCGCGAAATTAAAATTTTCCTTATTTTGCAATCAAAATTTTGTATTTCGCGGGCTAACCTGGTGCTTTCGCACTAATAACGATGGACTGACTATGAGGTTGGCTGACCAGTCGGTTACAAAAAGAACGAATAGGCCAGGCCAATACTTACTTTCCGTAGAGTTCGGGTTCTATCGACAATTATAGTTTGCGTACGTTCTTTATTCTATCTTTCTCTATCATTATTTTTTTCTTTATTTTATTTTACAAAATTAAGATTGTTTTAAATATGTTTCATAAAAAAAACATTAAAAAATATAAATATAGTAGCCCACCGGTATCGCGAACAAGGTCAAAGCTATCGGTGGTCAGGGATCCTGGAGGAACCTGCTATCAATATGCGCTGTGCCCAGAACTACGGCTTTTTGGATCAAGCTGCCAAACGAGAGCTTCCTCAGGTGTTGGTCGAGGATATAGGCTATTATGCCATTGGCAATCACGACACTTACGACTGTAGTCACAATAACCGTAATATCTATTATTGTTCGAAGTCACATCCTACTATATACCTAATAATTTATAATATCAGTAGATGTTATAAATGAGAAAGATTGGATATTTGTTACGCAATCACGCAAAACCGGCTGACCGGATTTGGATGAAATTTGGGAGGCAAATAGTCTAAAACCTGGATTAACACATTGGATGCTTTTATCTCGGTAATACGTTCCCATGGGATAATTTTCATCCTCCAGGCGGGCGAAGCCGCTGATAAAATCTAGTAATGAATATGATGAAATGACACATACCAGCGAGTGGGTCGCCAGCGGCTCCCTTAGCGCAGGTGAGCTGAGCGTACTGCGCCTGGTAGCCCGGCGTGTCGTCTACTTCGATGAAATGGTCGTCTGGGAGCGCGGTGTCGTCTGTAGGGAGCTCGAATAGGGAGATGAGCGCCTGTCAACGAGAGAAAAATTGGTTTTTGTAACAAAAACATGTGCACATTTAAAAGATATATAATAAAAAAAACAAAAAAAAAACAAACAATTTGACGTTCTTGCGATCGTGGTCTAATTATAAACATGGTTTTTTTTTCTGTTATAGTTTTACCACTTTCGACTCCACCCACTATTCATCGAACTCATACGCCATGCCGCCATACATATTGCAAGTCCCCCCACCCCTGAAATACGGGCATCCTGAATACCTGAATCCGATTTGAAAACCAACGAATATCCTAATACATCTTGTTAAAACATATACCTGATTTTATTGTCAAAGTTTATCATACTGTATTCCCTTAAAAAATAAGCCCTCCAGGAGGGCACACGGCACTGAACGTATATTTTGTGCAAATACTGGAAAACGCAACATTCGTCCTTTCCCCCACGCGTACCTGTAGAAGCCTGGGCCACATGGGCGCGAGTGCGCCGTGCAGGAAGTGCTGGCTGTCCGTCAGCAGTTTGACGCAGCCCACGGCCGCGGCCTTGCGCTCTAGCGGGCCCGATACCTTCTGCAGGTCCGCGATCAGGACGCGTTCCACGTACATGCCGAACATTCTGCGGATGAACGGTAAGTTATATTAGCTAACATTATTAACAATGCATTATTTAAAAAAATAAAAATAGGTATGTATTGTATTATTGGTACAATTAGCACAAATATGTCATCATCTGCCCAGCCTTTTCCCAACTATGTTGGGGTCGGCTTTCAGTCTACCCGGATGCAGCTGAATACCAGTATTTTACATGGAGCGACTGCCTATCTGACCTCCACAACCCAGTTACTGCGTACCACGATACCCCTTGGTAAGACTGGTTGTCAGACTTTCGGGCTTCTGACGACCCGTAACGACTGTCAAAGATCCTCAAATGACAACCGGGACCAACGGCTTAACGTGCTTTCCGAGGTACGGAGGGGTCTTGGTATGTAAAGATGGTCACCCATCCGCGGACCAACCGCGGCAAGCGTAGCTTAACCTGATCAATCGACCCGTGCAGCTATTGTTACTTAGCCACAAGCCCCTCCACAGCACAAATATATGTTGTTTCATATAATTATCCATGCAAATAAAACCTTTTTTAAGCCTGTTCCCACTGATGAGCAAAGGCCTCCCCTTATTCTATCCAAAGGGTCATGTCCGCTCTGCAAATCTTATCAAATGTCACACTAGCTTCGCCGCGTCATCATCATAATTTCAGACGTCAACTGCTGGACATAGGCCTCCCCTAAAGCACGCTTCCCGAATCCAGCGGATTCCTGCGGCCTTCACAAGATCAACGGTCCACCTTGTGGGAGGCCTTCCAACTTTACGTCTTCCGGTACGCGGTCGCTACTCCAGAACCTTTCGGCGTTATCAGATATCTGTTCTGAGAGCATTATGCTCTCCCAATGCCACTTAACTTTGACAATTCCTCAGGCTATTGTCTGTTACTCTGCAAGTCAAGTTAAAAAACCATGATAAAGTTTGCTCACCCAGCCTGCACGGAGTCCACGAGGTCGATCAGCGGGTCTGCGCCGAAGTGCGCGGCGTAGAAGCCGAGGAAAGCGATCAGGCCGCGCACGTACTTAGTGGTCTTGGACGACGACAGCCGCTGGAACAGCAGCGTAATTATCTGCTTCGTGTACTGGGACATCACCTCGCTGAGAATATAAAATGCCATTGTAACGCGCTTACAATAATTTGTATGTAACAATAAGAGACAGAATAAGCGCAAGTCTTGAGTACTGAATCGATTTCAGTGAATTATAAATATAGGTATTTTTTTCAAAAATTACGTATTTTGCCATACCTACCGTCGATTGAGCCAAAGAAAATTAAATCTTATATTAGGCAATAAGACTCAAAATTAAATGCATACTTTATGTTTTTAATTTTGAGTCTTATTGCCTATGCTGGGCTTCAACGCTATTTTCTAAATAAAAATAAAAAATGGTCATTTTATTATGCTTTTTACGCTGTTCGCTGCATAAGGTTGATTTTGGTTTGCCGTGATTTTTTGTAAGGAAACGACGTATAGTTATTATTAAGGTTTTAACTACTACCTATAGGCTCTAACTGATCTTCACAGTTCAGTAACTCCGAACTGTGGTTCTCAGAGGTGTTTTTTAATGCGACATTTATTTATGGCATTCTGGATTTTCAACGCGTAAAAAGCTGAGCATTGAGAATACAAAAAAGTGAATCATAGCGCGTCAAAAAACACACTTTTGGATATTCTACTCTCGGCGCTAAGCAGGATATTTTTCTGGATCTGGTTCTGAACACACTGCAAGTCTGCAAATTGCTTGCGTGTTTTTTGACGCGCTGAAACTCATATGTAGTGTGCATACTATTTTATGTTGAAGCAAGAAATTTGTCAGTCAGTCAATCAGTCGAGGGCAGAAGCTAGTGCTGTATAAATGCACATAATGACTTACCCTCCGAACTTGAACAGCATAGTCTGGATGAGGTAAAAACCTTCATGGTCGTTAGTTTTCGACGCGATCAATTTCTGGAACACTCCCAGCATTGCGTTCTAGAAACAAAAGAAAGTACATTTTTAGAACATCTATGTATTGGTTTTACTATCTTTCAGGCTTTGTTACATTGGCAAAACGAATGAAAGAAAGAGAAATACATTTATTTGTCACAGAAACACGTGCTTGCAAAATAAATATCACTCAAATAAAAAAGTAAAATCATGACGGTTCTTTTCCTTCTCAAGTGGGGAGGAGAAAACTCTTGAAGTCACGTTTCTGAAACAGTTTTTCAGATACAACTGTAAAAATATAAAAAAAAGCAGGAGAAGTGGCAAGGGGGCGTGTATGTGTCCGCGCGACATGCTCGAACTGTGCATTTCATAGGCAAATGGCCGGCTGCGCGAAGTGTCAAATTTATAATATTATACATATTTTCTGGACATATCGTATTTTATTTATTTTATGTTCGGACCCAATTTTTTTTAGTACAATAATAAAATGGAAGAATCTATCACTTTTCTATTTAGTCAATCACTAACGTGTATGTAAATAGCTTTTGCACAGCACAACAATATCAACCGATGTTTTTGTGTGAGTAAGTTGTAAGGTGCGTGGTAAATGCACGCTGTGAGTGATGAGATAAGGTTTAATTGTGTATTACGCTCTGATGCTATGAATTGTGAGGGCTTTGTATCTATTGCTTTTGCTAAAGTGCATGTGTGGCGTGTGGTAGGGCCAAATCGGAGACACCTGCTTCCGATACATTTTCAACTATCGGGCATATCTCCTTCTTTCTTATATCTATGGGTATAATGGATTATTAGCGATGAGTTAACATTCATTTTTAGTGGGTTTAACTAAAGGTACCGGTCCCACCGCCGATGAGGAAGCGCCGATTTTCTCGCTCAAGAAACGTAGAAACGATTGACGTAAGTAAAAGAGATACATGTATTTATAGTTGATCGTTGACTGTCCACACCGCCGGCGGGTAGTCGCTTGTCGCAGCGACAAGAGCTTTCAAATAGAGTACTCGCTTAGCGACGCCCGCTTGGCGGGCAGAACACTTGCCGATGGACTCACGCTTGGTACACATACACGCATACTAGCGAGTAATCACTCGTCTTAATCTCGCACTCGCTGCTAGTTTCTCGCCAACTCGTTTGTAGTTGGCGGGTGGCCGCCCGCTGGCCACCGGTCCAGTAGCCACACTCACCAGGCGTCCGGACTGCAGCACGAGCTGGTCGCGGTGCGCCACGAAGGCGCACAGCAGGCGCACGAGGGGCCGCACGTTGGCCGCGCGCTCCCACAGCGCCGGCGCCACCACGCACGGCAGCAGCGGCCCGTACGGGTGGCCGCCCGCTGGCCACCGGTCCAGTAGCCACACTCACCAGGCGTCCGGACTGCAGCACGAGCTGGTCGCGGTGCGCCACGAAGGCGCACAGCAGGCGCACGAGGGGCCGCACGTTGGCCGCGCGCTCCCACAGCGCCGGCGCCACCACGCACGGCAGCAGCGGCCCGTACGGGTGGCCGCCCGCTGGCCACCGGTCCAGTAGCCACACTCACCAGGCGTCCGGACTGCAGCACGAGCTGGTCGCGGTGCGCCACGAAGGCGCACAGCAGGCGCACGAGGGGCCGCACGTTGGCCGCGCGCTCCCACAGCGCCGGCGCCACCACGCACGGCAGCAGCGGCCCGTACGGGTGGCCGCCCGCTGGCCACCGGTCCAGTAGCCACACTCACCAGGCGTCCGGACTGCAGCACGAGCTGGTCGCGGTGCGCCACGAAGGCGCACAGCAGGCGCACGAGGGGCCGCACGTTGGCCGCGCGCTCCCACAGCGCCGGCGCCACCACGCACGGCAGCAGCGGCCCGTACGGGTGGCCGCCCGCTGGCCACCGGTCCAGTAGCCACACTCACCAGGCGTCCGGACTGCAGCACGAGCTGGTCGCGGTGCGCCACGAAGGCGCACAGCAGGCGCACGAGGGGCCGCACGTTGGCCGCGCGCTCCCACAGCGCCGGCGCCACCACGCACGGCAGCAGCGGCCCGTACGGGTGGCCGCCCGCTGGCCACCGGTCCAGTAGCCACACTCACCAGGCGTCCGGACTGCAGCACGAGCTGGTCGCGGTGCGCCACGAAGGCGCACAGCAGGCGCACGAGGGGCCGCACGTTGGCCGCGCGCTCCCACAGCGCCGGCGCCACCACGCACGGCAGCAGCGGCCCGTACGGGTGGCCGCCCGCTGGCCACCGGTCCAGTAGCCACACTCACCAGGCGTCCGGACTGCAGCACGAGCTGGTCGCGGTGCGCCACGAAGGCGCACAGCAGGCGCACGAGGGGCCGCACGTTGGCCGCGCGCTCCCACAGCGCCGGCGCCACCACGCACGGCAGCAGCGGCCCGTACGGGTGGCCGCCCGCTGGCCACCGGTCCAGTAGCCACACTCACCAGGCGTCCGGACTGCAGCACGAGCTGGTCGCGGTGCGCCACGAAGGCGCACAGCAGGCGCACGAGGGGCCGCACGTTGGCCGCGCGCTCCCACAGCGCCGGCGCCACCACGCACGGCAGCAGCGGCCCGTACGGGTGGCCGCCCGCTGGCCACCGGTCCAGTAGCCACACTCACCAGGCGTCCGGACTGCAGCACGAGCTGGTCGCGGTGCGCCACGAAGGCGCACAGCAGGCGCACGAGGGGCCGCACGTTGGCCGCGCGCTCCCACAGCGCCGGCGCCACCACGCACGGCAGCAGCGGCCCGTACGGGTGGCCGCCCGCTGGCCACCGGTCCAGTAGCCACACTCACCAGGCGTCCGGACTGCAGCACGAGCTGGTCGCGGTGCGCCACGAAGGCGCACAGCAGGCGCACGAGGGGCCGCACGTTGGCCGCGCGCTCCCACAGCGCCGGCGCCACCACGCACGGCAGCAGCGGCCCGTACGGGTGGCCGCCCGCTGGCCACCGGTCCAGTAGCCACACTCACCAGGCGTCCGGACTGCAGCACGAGCTGGTCGCGGTGCGCCACGAAGGCGCACAGCAGGCGCACGAGGGGCCGCACGTTGGCCGCGCGCTCCCACAGCGCCGGCGCCACCACGCACGGCAGCAGCGGCCCGTACGGGTGGCCGCCCGCTGGCCACCGGTCCAGTAGCCACACTCACCAGGCGTCCGGACTGCAGCACGAGCTGGTCGCGGTGCGCCACGAAGGCGCACAGCAGGCGCACGAGGGGCCGCACGTTGGCCGCGCGCTCCCACAGCGCCGGCGCCACCACGCACGGCAGCAGCGGCCCGTACGGGTGGCCGCCCGCTGGCCACCGGTCCAGTAGCCACACTCACCAGGCGTCCGGACTGCAGCACGAGCTGGTCGCGGTGCGCCACGAAGGCGCACAGCAGGCGCACGAGGGGCCGCACGTTGGCCGCGCGCTCCCACAGCGCCGGCGCCACCACGCACGGCAGCAGCGGCCCGTACGGGTGGCCGCCCGCTGGCCACCGGTCCAGTAGCCACACTCACCAGGCGTCCGGACTGCAGCACGAGCTGGTCGCGGTGCGCCACGAAGGCGCACAGCAGGCGCACGAGGGGCCGCACGTTGGCCGCGCGCTCCCACAGCGCCGGCGCCACCACGCACGGCAGCAGCGGCCCGTACGGGTGGCCGCCCGCTGGCCACCGGTCCAGTAGCCACACTCACCAGGCGTCCGGACTGCAGCACGAGCTGGTCGCGGTGCGCCACGAAGGCGCACAGCAGGCGCACGAGGGGCCGCACGTTGGCCGCGCGCTCCCACAGCGCCGGCGCCACCACGCACGGCAGCAGCGGCCCGTACGGGTGGCCGCCCGCTGGCCACCGGTCCAGTAGCCACACTCACCAGGCGTCCGGACTGCAGCACGAGCTGGTCGCGGTGCGCCACGAAGGCGCACAGCAGGCGCACGAGGGGCCGCACGTTGGCCGCGCGCTCCCACAGCGCCGGCGCCACCACGCACGGCAGCAGCGGCCCGTACGGGTGGCCGCCCGCTGGCCACCGGTCCAGTAGCCACACTCACCAGGCGTCCGGACTGCAGCACGAGCTGGTCGCGGTGCGCCACGAAGGCGCACAGCAGGCGCACGAGGGGCCGCACGTTGGCCGCGCGCTCCCACAGCGCCGGCGCCACCACGCACGGCAGCAGCGGCCCGTACGGGTGGCCGCCCGCTGGCCACCGGTCCAGTAGCCACACTCACCAGGCGTCCGGACTGCAGCACGAGCTGGTCGCGGTGCGCCACGAAGGCGCACAGCAGGCGCACGAGGGGCCGCACGTTGGCCGCGCGCTCCCACAGCGCCGGCGCCACCACGCACGGCAGCAGCGGCCCGTACGGGTCGCCGCCCGGCGCGCTGGGCCCGCGCAGCTCCAGCAGCAGGGACAGCATTTGGAACACGTACGGCATGAATTCTACGGCAGAAAACGAAACAAAACAAATCAAGTAGACGCAATTCCATTTGCTTTCGTGAAAACTTTTGGTCACAACTGTAAACAGACCTAAGCTAGTGCGAGGAGTTCCCTAAACAATCCTTAGTCAGTGCAAGAACTTTGCACCAATCACTTTCACGCCAAGCTTACTCTATCCCAACTTATGAAAGATTGAATTGGTTGGCTAAGCTTGATGTGAATGAAACATTCACATCAAGCTTAGCCAACTTAACGATGGGATTCTCAAACAGCCCAGTGTTAGCGAGCACAATTTTGTGATGAGCGAGCGAAGCAAGCCCACAGACGATACGACTGAGCAGAACTCCCCTACCCAAGCAAAGAACGAGCGCAGCGAGCTCTCCCACAAAAGAAGCGTGCAATACGCAAGCATATTATTAGAATCAAGCCAGCAAACCGTGACCAGCTACGCCACGAGTCAGCATTCACTCCAGAAAACCGTGAGCCAAGCGCATCTTACATACGAGTGTGCCGAGCACGCGCTTACACACGACAAGAGTGAGTGTAGCGAGCATAGACATGCGAGACGACCGAGCGAAGCGAACCCACTTTCACCACGAGTGAGCGGAGCTCAGCCGGTGGCACTAGTTTCGAAAGTGAGCTCGCTTCGTTAACTCGTAGTTAAAGAAGACTCGCTAAACTAGTTTTTCCTGTAATGGAGCTCACTCCTTACACGTGAAAGCGTGGTTCTCCCATCCGTGGGATACTTGACCTCGCTCCGCTCGTTCGTTTTGATAGCAGGGTTGCTGCACGTGATGGTTTTGTGGCGGCGGTATCGCTTTGCTAGCTCATTGATTGAGAAACGTGCTCTGCTCAGTCGTAGGTCACAAAGTTTGCTTCACTCGCTCGGCAGTAAACTGTGCACGCCAAATTCGCTTTTCTTGTAAGATGCGCTCACTCTTGTCGTGTGTAAGCACGTTCGGGTTAGTCGTCTGTTAGATATGCTCGGCTCACTCGTATAAAATGGGCTCGCTTTACTCGCTAGTGATAGTGCAAGCTCATCTTGCGAGTAAGCATGCTCTATTCATTTGTGTCAAGAGAGGGCTTGCTTCACTCGCTCTTCAACTGGGTAAGCGCACTCCACTCGCTCGTCTTGTAAGATGTATTCAGTCTTAAACTAACGAGCGAGGTATAATAATGGCTGGTTAATCGGTGCAAGCCTTTCACTAGTAACTACCGTGGTATGCTTGCTTCGCTCACTTAGATCGACCGCGGATGTTACAGTTCCGTAGAGAGGGGTCTCCCTAAGTCAACTGGCGTCGAAACCTTCTAATGTTCTAGTAATGCGCACGCATAATTAATTGTACGATGACACGGCTTTGCCTTGCACACTTTACAATTACGACCGATTTACGGCCGATATAAAGGGAAATATGTTTTTACATTTGTATTAAAATAATGTTCCTATGGTTTAGGATACTGCTGTAGCCATCGTATTTGCCCGACACTTGACTAAGTAGGCTCATTGCGTTCCGTATGAAGTAAGCTTTCAGTGATTTTGATATTTTCACTAAACAGATTTACGGCTAATATGAGACGATATCTTAAACTATTTTGCTATTTGCAGCAAACTTTCTTAAGGCTTCTGACACTCTCGTAGCTATTGTATGTGCTCGGCACTAGGTTTTTTAGGCTCATTTCACTGCATTCCTTCTGATGCATGCTTTCTTCAATTTGGATTTGTTTTTCCTTTCCGAGCATGTAAATATGGTTGCGACGATTTCTTCAATTATTTTGCAACTGTCATTTCATACTAATTGTTAACCCTATTTTGTCCAATATTTTGGTTGCTTCTCTGTATTAGTCCTTTATTAAATCTTGACAGCGACACCAGACTCACTGTTCTATGTAAACACGTTTTAGCGCTGTAAGAATTGCAATTTCAACACATAATGAAAAACAGAGGGTCGCGCGAACGCGCGAGCACCCGCAGTGTGACGATATATGCAAATCATGAACCGTTTTTTTTTGAAGCTGGGGAATCATCAAATAACTTCTCCCGCTCTGGGTGGAGCAGGAGGGCGTGTGAGACTTTTACTGACTAAAACCCCACCCGTTCCCTCAGTTGCCTGTGTACCAGGTGCGACGGTATCGCTTTCGAACAACCTGGCAGATCATGACCCGCTTAAAAGTTATTATAAATATGATCAAGGACGGGTCGCCAGTAATGAAATAAAATTAAAGTCTTACCTTGCACATCATTCTGTAAAATCTCTTGGAATATCGGGAAGAGGGCGTCTTCGAATGCTGATATGGCATTCGGATTGGATTTCGTCACCAACCTGAAAAATAGCATACATAAACACAGAAGCCAAAAAATGCAAATAAAAATGTTTTATTTCGCCGTTTTATAAAATCACAGTTGCTGATACTTTTGGTATGTCGTCCGGTTAGTACGATAAAGAGTCGCCGCTTGAGGGTCGTTATATCTGAATTTTACTGTATTCATTGTTTGTATATAATGACAGTATTTTATTATGAAATACGCAATAAGCTCGTGGCATTTTTTTAAAGATCGCGGGCGGTGCCTGGCGCAAGAGAAACGCGTAACGCGCCCACTCGTCTGTACACGGCACCAGCCACTGAGAGAACCGCGACCTTCTCTGAGAGGTCTCGTGTCTATGATGGAAACGGCACACTCACGTAGACGCAACTGCATCTATGTGAGTGAGCTGTTTCGATCGTTTGTTCGTAGTTTCTGTACTGTCCGTATGTATATTCTGACAGTAGTCTAGTGAACATACAATAAAATAAATAATATGAGTGTGAGGAAACTCAGTGAACTTAAAGAGCACTTGACTGCAGCTAAAGTTCACTCACACAGCTCTTGCACTGCAGTTTAAGTTCACTGACACAGCTCTAAACTAAGAGAGTGATCTGTCTCTCTTTGGATGAATTCCGAATGAATTATTTCATCGAAACTGCTCTCAAACCGGTGTTAGCAGTCATCTATACATTAATACGTGAAGCCAAAACTTTGTAGACATTGTCTAGGTTAAAACTACACACCCCTCCACTGCTAAAAAAACTGTGGAGGGGCGGGCAGTTTTAAATAAGGCGATCTCTACCCCATTTTATGAAAACTGCTCGGACGGAGGAAGATAAAATTTTGCAACTTTATATGGAGAAATCATATCAAATCAAATAATTTAGAATTAGTGCAGAAAACTTATATTTTTATTTAATTAAGGTTTAAATGAATTATTGTCGAATTTCAACCACTGGATAAACTAGTAATAATTGAGAAGTAACTCACGACACAGCCAGCGACAGCGTCTCGAACAGGTAGTGGTTGAAGTGCGGCTTGCAAGGGTTCTTGGCGACCACGGCCAGCATGTGAGCCAGCTTCGGCAGCGCGTCGCCCAGGTAGGCCAGCGAGCCTTCTTGTAGGCACGACAGCGTGCGGAGCACCGCTATCATACGAATGATAAATAATCTAGGTATTAATACGTGAAGCAAAAATGTTGTACCCCTTTTTACGAAAATTACGCGGAAGGAGGAGTATCAAATTTGGCACAGTTCAAGTTTTAATAAGAATAGAAGTGCAGAAAGCCAAACCTTAAATTAATAAGAAAAACATTACACACACTACCATGCATTTGACACAGACACATATTTACTCTTTTGTTTATGGTTAGTCTGTGGTGGAACTGAGAAGAGGTTAATATTATTTGTCTTTTAATGTCTATAATCTTACTGAATGTCAAACAACATTTCAAATAATTACGTAAATGTCATAACGTTCAAACTAAATATTTAAATGAATTACGGTCGAAGTTTGACTACTGGGCGACCACTAGTGCATTAAGTTCGCTCTCAAAGTACAACAAAAACTGAATCGATAAAGTAAAGTTAAAAGTAAGAAAGTAGTTTTTGGAAAATCATTTCTACTAACGAGTTTTATAATAATGGCAATACGACAATGGCATTATAACACAATTCTATTACGAGACCATTAACCGACCAATGATCGACCATTATGAATTTAGCAGATTGCGAACTTTTAGCAAAATGACAATGGGATCGTGTGGGAATGACAGAATTTATAAAAATAGCAGACTTCGGCCCCAGGTCGACCAGCGAAAAGCCATTTAAAAGTAAGAGCCTACCTTTCATGACGTACTCGTTGTGGTCCAGCGGCGAGTTCTGCTCGCCGAGCGCGTTGAACAGCGCGCCCAGCAGCGCGGGCGCGTGCGGCTGCAGCGCGGCGCGCGCCAGCATGCCGCCCGCCACCAGCTTCTCCAGCGCGCACGCGCCGTACGTGCGCACCACGCCGCGCGCGCCCACGTGCGCGATCTGTGCGGGCAGGCCAAGCGTAAGTGTGCACGTCACAGAACTGAAGCTTCTTAAAAAACCCAACCTACTTCCAAAAGTTTTTTTTTTTTACTTTTTGGTTGTGGTACCCCACACAAATTCGTAAACCTTCATTTGCCAAATAAATAATTGTGACAGGAAATTATTTGATCATCAACATAAACTAAATGATTCCCTGTGATTCTTTTGTTTCTGCTTTTCAACAACATTATTTTTAGTATATGCGAAACCTGAATATAGTTCGTTCAGAATAAGTAACTGAATCGATTCCAATAATTTTTACACCATGTTATATTTTTTCCCAAAAAAGTTTTGAAAGTGTGATGGAAAATGTTATCACCAGTTAATTACAACACAATCGCCATACGACGATTGTACCTACTGCCTAATTATTATCGATGAACACAATACGATGCTGGACGCGGGCGGCCGCGTGGTGACCATGTTTATGTAGACAACCAGGTAACATAACCAGGTTATAACTTGGTGATTTTTCATGATACAGTTTTGAAATTATTGTACATAGATTCTTTACATAAAAATACTAGACCGTGTTTCGAGTTACGCATATACTAAAACTAGGGGACATTCTAACCAAAATTATGGGAAGCGAATTGAATAGAGACGATTTTTTTTAAGTTTATTTTTTATTCATGCAGTCGTCCTGCTGGTCAGTGCGATTATTCTAAAAATTGTGTTGGTGCACTGACATGAAATAAGTATTAATGCATTTTCAGTGGACTGGCTGTATAGAAAATTATTTAAAAGGTTCGAATTTCAAAAACTCTTTCCACGCTAGCGGGTAAAATGCACTTTTGCACGCCGATTTCGAATGACAAACATAATCTTTCCGAGGTTGTGAGGTGAAAAAAATTAAATACCGAATTGAGAACCTCCTCCTGTTTTTAAGTCTGTTAGAAATAAAGAATAATAGATTTTAGGTAAGAGACATACAGCCTGTTGCAGATTTTAAAGCAGTCATTAAATACTAATAATCCATTAACTTGTTGCAGAAAGCAGCATCAGACTCGATTTTAATGGTTCTTCAATTTTAAATAATGAAGTGACAAAGGAGACTCAGTCTGTCACAGTTTTTGTTGTATAACGCAAACACCATTAGCGCCTTAAAGTTGTTTTGTGCAACATCATTAAATCAGTTAAATCATTAGTATTAACGAACCATTATGTAATGTGACATTAATGTTAGTCTTTGTCTCTCTCACCATCTCTCTCATGTAACGAAACATGTCCTTAAAATTTAACCCTCAATAATTTCGTCCAATTATCGACTGCTGCCTAAGTTTCACTTCAATAATAACACACTTTTATTTTTCAGGCTTCGAAGGCCCATAGCGTATTAGGCACACGTCCCACCACTGGCAACCGACTAGCTATCAACGATTTTCTCGCACAAAAACACGTACAAAAGATCGTAGCTCCCGTGTAAGTAATAGAGATACATTATTTTGATTGCTGACGGTTGACACCGCGGGCGTTGGCCAAGATTGGCCGAAAACGAAGCTTCAATCAGTCACTAGTTAAAACAATACTCACCAGCAGAGGTACGGCGGCGGTGATAAGATCCTTGGGCAGCAGCGAACGGAACGTCATCACGTACTTGATGGCGTCTGCCTTCAAAACCGGCAACTCGTTCACTGAAACAATAGATACACGTTAATAAGTACATCTACAACTATGTTGTGGTCGGCTTCCAGTCTAACCGGATGCAGCTGAATACCAGTATTTTATACGTACCAACTGCCTATCTGACATCCACAACTCAGTTACTGGGTAACACGATACCCCTTGGTAACACTGGTCAGACTTTCGGGCTTCTTACGACCCGTAACTACTGTTAACCTTTTAACCGCTTACGTCGGATTAATCAGACAAATATTTTCTAGTCCATTTCGCCAGGGTCGTATATTTACGACCAAAACAGCTCGTTTAATCTGTTGTAAAAAGTTAAGTATTGCACATGCGTTTTTCTTTGTTGTAGGTATTTATTTTTCGATTCACTCTGCCGGGCGCTGGGGTACGACAACTGATATGAAGTCGGGCGGTTAAAATGTTAGATCTACGAATGCACCGTTTGCTAATATTGAAAATGCGAAAGTAACTCGGTCTATCTCTGTTACGCTTTCACGCCTACCCCGCTGAATCGAACGTTATGAAATTTGGAAGAGATATACCCTGGGATATAGAGAAAGATATAAGCTACTTTTTTACGCGATAACCGTCATCCACGAGGGCGGAGCTGCGGGCAAAAGCTAGTTTTATATATAGCCCCAATACATTTAAAGATAGAAGTATATGGTAGACTAGCTGTGCCCGCGACTTCGTCCGCGCGGAATAGTTATTTATATATTAATAAAAATAAATAAAATTTCTATACTCCATAGATTTAGGTAGTTAAATAAACGTAAACAAATCGTAAAAAAGACTTCTTTATAGTTGACACTTTCTTGTTTAAAATACGGTGTAACAAAATCATATTTATTTTCGATTTATACGATAGTTTCCTCTTTTATTAATAAATATTAAACTTTATCATTTATCCGTGAACTACTTTTCCTAGATGTAACTACCTGAGCACAATTTTTTGTTAGATTAATTACAATAATTTAATATTTTGTAATCTGCCTTGTAAAGAGCCCAAAATGGCAGGTTCCCTAAACATTTTAGAAAATACAACGAATTTGCTAAATTGAAAAGTAAAACCGTATGTGATGGCAACTGAAGTGGCAGGTATTATGTTTAGTCGGTTAACCAGACTTTGACAGTGCTCTCAACAATCGATATTTACGATTTTGCGAGTGCGTTTCGATTTTGTTAAATTGACATATTATAGCTAGGAAAATAATTGATGATACAACGGAACGATTTATTATTAATGTGATAGTTCATCAGATTCTGATTCAGATTCCGAAAAGACCCTATGGATTATATGACTATAAATAATTTATGGTCTTAACATTTGAAATAAAAGGTTTCGCATCTATGAGTCACGTGGATTTTTTTGTTTACCTTTATTTAACTACCTAAACCTAATGGAGTATAAAATAAAAGTAGCCTAAGTTACTCCTTATTACATCAGCTACCTGCCAGTGAAAGTCCCGTCAAAAACGGTCCAGCCATTTCAGAGATTAGCGGAAACAAACAGACAGACAAAAATTGTAAAAAATGTTATTTTGGTATATGTACCGTATTTATATTCATATGCATGTAGCAAAAAGCGGTTATTTTAATATCACAAACAGACACACCAATTTTATGTATATGTATAGATATAGGAGCGCTGGCACCGTACCATAGTACAGTGTGTAGTTTATCGAAATTATTCCGATTTAAAATCCCATAGGGCACTCGGCTTCATGATCAGCCTATATTGTTCCCACTGCTGAAACACAGTCCTCCTCTCGGTGAGACGGAGTGGGCTTCAATCCGCACCGCGAGCCCAGTGTGGGTTGGTAGATGCCACAGGTCTTTGAAGTTTTGGTTCGATGACATGCCGGTTTCTTCCTGATGTTTTCCTTCACCGTTTTGAGAGCAGTGGTGATGGAGTAATTTATACAAACAAAAGCATCTCTAGCGTTCGTAATTTTACCGACTTGTGATGTTATAAAACCCTAATTAGTACCATTGAAAGATTCGTAAAATCGTTAAGTAGGTACATGAAATTAAAATCGAGGGAAATCTATTTGTGAAGGACTAGCTTTTATCAGCGGCTTCGCCTGCTTGGAGGTCGAAAATTACCCCACGGGAATATACTACCCTGATGACAAGTATCCTATATGTTCATCCAGGTTATAAAATATCTGTGTGCCAAATCTCATCCTAATCCGTTCGGCCGTTTTTGCGTGATTAAGTAACAAACATCCAGACATCCAGACAACATACAAACTTTCATATTTATAATATTAGTAGGATTCGTCATGGATACAAGTATGCATTTTAACGGCAATTTAAAAAAAAAAAAAAAACGTTGCGTCACACTAGGAATTTCTTCCTGTATCGTGGGTGCGTTTACAAACATAGAAACTCACAAACACAAAACCACCCAGACCCGGAACAATTACTTGCAGATCATACAAATATTTGTTCCGTGCGGGGATCGAACCCACGACACGCTGCACAGCAGTCGATCGCTCAGCCATTACGCCAACCGTGTCGTCAAAAATGATGAATACATAAGGCAGTATCTAAACCGCGCGCCCTTCACCACTTCCCAGTGCTGCAGCTGGGAAGAAGTGTCGCAAGTGGGCAGCACACACGCTCACCGTCGGGCCGCTGCAGCTCGGGCAGCACGTGCGCCAGCGCGAACTGCGCCAGGTCCACCAGCGGCGACGCGCGCGTCACGCCGGCCGCCTGCGTGCTGCCGCGCGACGCCAGTGACGTCACCAGGTACATCGCCGCGTCCTTGCCGCGCCACGCCGAAGCGCCGATCTCTCCGTACTTTGCTAGCATCAGCTGGAAACGACAAAGGAACACTGTGAGCTGGTGACACAGACTACCTGCAGGCGTAGCATGACCAATTTTACTCTAAGTATTTGACAAAAAATCTAAAAATATATTATTGAGATGAGATAGCTCAGGCAAAATGCAGTCGGAAAATGTTGGTTTTTAGTTCATTTAATAAAAATAAAAAAATTCAAAGCTAACAGATTTTTTTAATTTGTTTTTCAAAAACAAATTTAAAAAAATCTGTTAGCTTAGGCAAAATGCAGTCGGAAAATGTTGGTTTTTAGTTCATTTAATTAAAAAAAAATCAATTCAAAGCTAACAGATTTTTTTAAATTTGTTTTTGAACACCATGAAATAGTAGCCGCCATGTTATTACTTCATACGGCGGGTCAATTGAACAACTATGTACTTTTTTATTTTGCTAACCAAAGTCTTAGAGCATTTAACCTATGGAGATGGTAAGCAGCGAATCACTGAACAAATTTTTCTGCCACTTTTTGCGGGAGGCGAGGTAAACACATACAGCACACTACAAAAATTTGACAACCACACACAGATACATGCTTCCTATTGCTACAAACGCACACGAAAAAATAAGCCACACACTAAGGAAATAAAATACACATTGACAAAATTGTACGTATCTATGCAGTTGCCTAGGCAACAACACAAAGTGCTAGTGATGTGATACAGACAATGAATGGTATTTCATAGCATGAATGAATTAATAAATTGTTCATTCGTTTTATTTTCTTGCACACAAAAATATGCAATATGATTAATGCCTGCGAAACTACGTACGTACAAAACAATTTTAGTATTAGAGAAAAAGAACGATTGTATTTATTTTTATAGTCAAACATTTTCTCATATTACTTAACATTATAATATGCCAAAATCAAAATCAAAAGTTATTTATTCAAATTAGGCTGAGAATCAGCACTTTTCGAACGTCAAAATACATAAGACAGTCCCTCAAAAACGCACACCCTTCACCTATTGCTGAACCTGTGCCTTTCCTATCATTATACATTTAGGGTCATCATACGGGCATGTATATGTCGCAACCTAACAAAGGATATGGTAAGCGAAGAGGTTGCACTTCCCGCAGTGTCGGAGACGTTGCAGAGGCAGATGGCCCTATTGTATAAGTGGCCTAAGCATCAGCCAGCCAGTTCATTAAATGTTGTATAAGACGTATCGGCTGAATATCATTCAGGCCGCTAGTTGAACGGCGCCGTTTAGTAAAAAGGCTAGGCGGTTGACCAAACGGCTAATTAAACCAGTTGGCTGCGACATATACGTGTCAAAAAGTAGGAAAGGGTAGAATATTTTAAATAATACAATCATTCACATATACTTTTATTAATTTGATATAAATAACACTTTTACACATCCGCTTTTTGTTTTTCTTTTACTATTTGAATTCAATGTTTCCTAGCTAGATGATGAAACATACTAAATGTTAAGATGAATTTGTATCTTGACTAAGGTTATTTGTAAAAAAAAAACAAGTAACAGTTTAAATAAGTGCCAACAGAATCAAACGAAAATGATGCCCATTCATTTTATTTTGTACGTACTGCATTTTCGTAACACCCTTGAAAAAGCTGGAAAAAGCCTACGGTCCGCGGTGGCATTTTAGATTTGGCCATCATATTATCTAACTATTTTATTTATTGTGTTTCTTATTCAAATTGCATGAGCTACAAAAACTCACATACGAAACGAACACAGTTATTTTTTACTATCCTAATTCAACAAAAGAAAAGAATTTTAATTGACTCACAAAGAACTGAAATTTATTGTGTTTATAATAATAATGTTTTTTTTTTATTTCAACCTGACTTGTCCAGATATATACACAAAAAAAACTGGTTACTGAACATACCTCCTACCTACTCTAAAAAAAAAATATTTTATCAACCATTCATTCACGTTGTCCCAGCACTATACAAATCCCTACACCCCTGTACTCAGTTTGCGCTACCAACGTACCACTGTATTTTTCTATCGTAACGCCAAAAACGATTATTTCGACATTGTACATAAATCACACTTTAATAATATATAATTTATACTTACATTTCGTAGGAAACACCATGGTTCTGCAAATTTGAAGTGGCAGATCGCTTTTTGTACGAGAAAACTGCACAATTAACCATTTTTTGGGAGCACTCACTTGCGACACAATACGATACACAATGACAGCCGTCGCGAATCAACTAGTTTTATATAACGTGCATGGCCATATGGCCAATCGACTTTGGCAGAGGGGTTCACTCAACTATGCCGTCTCCATAGGTTAAATGCTCTAAGAACCAAAGTAATTTTTTTTAAATAATATTTTGCATTCAGGAATAGCAAACCAACGATAATTAGAATAATAGCAATTTTGTAAAATTATAAACGATTATCATAAATAATATCAGCGCATTTGTCTATATAGCAAACAGACGGCATGGCATACCCACAGAACAATATCGCGTCCACTGCGTCCAGTGTTTTCGTCAAATTACGCGCGAAATTTGAAAATGTAAATTTTTTATGCATTTTTACGGCATTAATCGATTCAATATTTTTATTTTTTGTGGTTAGCATTTTAGACTCTAATTAACACACTTTTCAAACATGGGTGTAATACTCTATTCTATGTCTATTCTACCAAGAATAGACAAAGAAGAAAATTCTTTCTATCCAACTTGACATCTCTTCTGCCCAAGCACGTTTCTATGAAGACAACTGCATATTATTCTTTCCATAGCAACAGGAACGTAGCGAGTGATGTGGTTAAGGTGGATGAGCGATTAAATAGTCATACAATGGGATTAAATGAAATTAGAGTGTTGCATTAATGATTATAATTTTGTAAAAATGTTCGCACCCCTAAGGGTAAAAAAAAAAGGTTCCGACGAATTGAGAACCTCCTCCTTTTGGAAGTCGGTAAAAAATAGAGAAAAATTGGTCATCATGCTTGAACATCGTAGACTTTTAGTGGCTGAAGAATAGAAACATTTCTTCTCTTCAGTTTTAACATCGCTATAATTAAGACGGTGGAAACCTTTCTACAATCTGTCATTTTTAACCGACTTCCAAAAGGAGGAAGTTCTCAATTCGTCGGAACCTTTTTTATAATTTTTTTTTAATGTATGTTCCCCGATTACTCGAATGTGGCTGGACTGATTTGGATTTTTTTTGAAAGTTTGTTTGAAAGGGTATTCTTCCCAGGTGGTCCCATGATCATCAAGTCAGAATCTGATGATGGGATCCTGGAGAAATAGAGAGAACTCTTAAAATTTTTTACACTTGAAGCGATTTGGGTAGTTTTTGGAAGAGTACTTTCTCGGAGTGGTCCCATTTCAATTTGGTGAAGATCTGATGAAGAACTTTGGAGATAGGCAACGGAACTCCTCAATAAATGATAGCAAAGGGACTGGAATTGCTGAAATCTCATGTCTGTCCATTGTTTACACCAGTTCTTAACATAACATCACGCCGGGACGCTGTGAAGGGGTAAGCACATGTGAACCACTAAAAAGTGAAAAATAAAAACTTTTTTCAAAAAAATACAACCGACTTACAAAAAAACACTAAAAAGTGAAAAATAACTTTTAAAGTTTTGTCTATTCTTCCGTCGACAAAACCCGTTTGTATGGTTCTTTCTCTCTTTAATTCATCCAAAAGTTGTTTTAAAAAAATCATCACACACGGCAAGCAATGACGGATGGACGTTTATAAACGTGCGACGGCACAGTAAATAAAGCCAATCAACACCGTTAACAATCATATCGTTCCAACCTCAAATCAAATAATTTTATTTTGGGATTTTGGTGAAAACTATCAATATTTTTTTTTTTGTGTTTTAGTAGAAATTACTTTTAAAATCAACGCAGATCGCAATAAATAATTCATTATTTTTCATATTGTCAAATAGCCTAATCTGGACTGTCCTTTAGATAGTCATCGACACGCTTTGAAGAAGTGTGAGAGAGATAGACGTATCTCGTTACTCGTACCTGCACGTACTGCCCGAAGATGTGCATCATTTTGTCCTCGTAGTGCACGGCGAGTGTTCGCACCAGGTCGCAGGCGGCCCGGCGTCGCGTGTCCACGTCCGAACCTTCGATGTCACGACGCACATACTCCTCCGGATTGTCCTCAAATAACTCCATGTCCGATTCTAAAATAATGGAATAAAGAATTAAATTTTAAAAAACAACCCGATGCGTAAAAAGTGATATTTGAACAAAGATGGAAACAAACAATTTTTATTTTAAGAGGTCGACTATTGAACTTAAGTCTTCAGAAGCGTTCGAAGCAAGGGTGGGTCGCGAACTCGCTAGTAAACAATAAATTACCTCTAAACTCCATGTTGGGTATGACAACTTTTTCGCATATGCTGCTAAGTGTCGCGGGGTCCTCGAACAAACTCTTGTAGTTATTCTTCTCGGCTATTTTCGCTAGGAAAGTCAGCGCGTTCGATACTAACTGCAAATATATGGAAACATTTTTTAACGTCTTAAAGACGAAGTCTACATACTATACAGGATGTAACAGAAACCCTATTGCAATCCTTAAGCACTAAAGATAACAGCTAGTATAGGATCACTATACATAGTTTCAGCTCAAAATAAAATCCTCTAAGAATTGATACCAAATTTTCGGTTTCATATATTTCTTAAATTCAAATTATAACAAAGGTTTCACCGCACTACGTAGGTCAATAACTTTCCACGTTACTTGCCAATATCTCGATTAATCTCTTCTAAGTGATGAGTTTGTTTCAATTTGTACTGGTATCAATGTATTAAAAATTCTCATAACTTCCGAACATGTAGAGATAGGATTAAAAACCCCTTCCTATATCGTTTGATATCATCCAGAGAAGCCGTGCCCTTGGTAGGTATATACCCTTTCCGTTACACGTTGTATACATAAAATCACGCCTTTTTCCCATGGGGGTAGGCAGAAACTACAGAACGCCACCTGCTACGACCCTTACATACTCCTTTTGTCTCGTTTACGTTCATATATCTGAGGACGTAGTGTGAGTTTCATTTAACCATTTACATCTACACCAAATCCAGGGCCAATCGGAACGCCGAACGCGCTCACTGCGTTTGGTGTAGATGGTTAAATGAAACTCACACTAGGGCCTCAGGTCATACACGCATGCCCGTCGGTTGCGAATAGTAAACACCTGACCTTTCTGGAATACTTCACTAATAAGGTCACTATAATTATGTCCTAGGGCGTCCCCTCCTGGTGTTTTCACTCATATCTGACTTGCAAAAAAAATACCTTTTGTTAGCCGCCCTTCATCCATCCTCTCAACATGACCGAATCATTTAAGCATACTCTTTTAAATTTTGTCACTACGTCTTCTTTTAAACCGCACCGTTGTCTTATCACATCATTCCGCAGTTTATCATTCATAGTCACACCACACATGCTTCGCAAGGACCTCATTTCCACAGCATTTTTTCTACTTTCATGCGACTTTTACCACACCCAACATCCACTTCCATAAATAAGCGTAGACCCCAGAATACCATTCTGGACAGCCGAAACGAAATCTATGCCGAGATAATGCTTCCCTACCTAACCGGAAATCTCGCACCTAGACATGGATTGGCTTAAAAGTCTTTGAACACGGACCCAGCTGGTTGAAGTAAGGAAAACTTGCTTATGTTGAGACTCATAGATGACTCCGCCCTGGAGTAAATGTGGTGCTGTTCCACAAACAATAGGACATTTAGTATCTTGTTGTCTGTACGTTACAGGAATTGATAGACGCTACTATAATTACTGAAATCGCCAATCCGCCTTGAGCAAGCGTGATGGCGATCAATGCTTGTGCCTTCTCTGTTTGAGAAGAGGCCTTTGCCATGCAGAGGGACAATAATGGGCTGGCATTCTTTATATCATTTTGTTGTAATTTGCTTTGTGTAATGTAATCTTCCGAGAGAAGACCAAAAAGACGCTGGAATGGATGGACTGTGTGAAAGATGATTTGGCTAGAAGTGGGTGACTACAGAGATAAAGACTAAAAGAGAAATTAGAAAGAAGAGACATGTAGCGCCGACATAAACGAAATTGGGATATTCCGGTGCGGGTTCAAATTAATACTTTTTCTATCTCTCTACATAAATAAGGTTGCTGTACTGACCGCATCGTACTTCGGCTGCGGCCCGGTAGCTAGGAGCACAGTCCACACGCAAGTGACGAACGCCGGCGCGTGCGGCCCAAACTCCTCCTCATACTTCAGAGCATACAACGCCGCACATTCGCACACTTCCGTCCGAAGTTGCTCCAAAACGCCCGGCTTTTCGTCGTCATCCTGAAAAGAGAATATAATTTTCACTCAATCACCTTGTTAATGTCAAATTATGTCTTGCAAACCTAACATAAAGTAAGTCATAATCAGCGTTGCCAGACCAATTGCCAGATTATTAGCCCAATATTTTATGTCCCGCGCGGGACAGGCTCAGTCCCGCTTTTCGTTCCCGATTACTCGACGGTGCGGTCGATGTGAGTATAGTATAAATAACGTATTTTTATTCAAATACGTTTTCTATCAATCATCATTGTAAACTTAATCTGAAACTCAATTTTTTTAACTTAAAAGGTTTAAAATTAAACATCCAGCCCTGCCCGAAAACAAAAAACTCGCAACGCTGGTCATAATAGCTCTGGGGTCTAGCTGGGCAATAATATTATACTGGATTTCATTATCTTGTAGCTGGTCAATAATGTGAATTAAATTTGGAACCTTGCCTGAATTAATAAAAAAAAATCGGTGAGCGAATTGCATTTTATTACTATGATGTGGAAAGTAGAGTATTCTCAAAGGGGGATAAAGATGTCTTCGTATTGGGTGGGGTGGAATTGACCTAGCGCCCGTGACATTAGACACTGTTTTATGGCCTTGGTGAATAATCTACTATTTAAATCTTAAATTCACATCATTGGTATACAAAAAAACCCAAAATGCATAGTCTCGAACACATTTTTTTGAAAATTCAACCTTGTACGCATGACTTAAAGTGGTTTTTACAAAGCAATATCCAAAAAGACTGGCTGAAAGATGACTGACGATACTATTGCGCCTTAAAATGAGCTCCCTAAAAAAGGGTTGAGCTACACGGTGACTGATACAAACATGCCGTCTGTTGGGACAGGTCAGCTCAAAGCTGCAATGGCTCTTTCTCCTTTTGAAGAAAGAGCCATTGCAGCTTTCAGACATGCCTTCCAGACATTGCCCTACATTGTTAGACTCACATAGACTTCAAATAATATAATGTTTGGACTTTAAACATTTCATTTCATTTTATTTATGCGGACGTTTTTGAGACGCTGACTGTGTATCTTAGGTTTTTGTATATCAACAGCACAACAGATCTTTGTGTAACAAAAGTGAGCACTAATGAAGGATTTTTTTAAACTCAACCCCTGAAATGGTTGAATAAGGGATGCAAGTTTATATGGAAGTTTGTCATTTTTGCCGATGGGCAATCCTATTCAAATCCAAACTATTATGTCGCCGATAGAGAAATACATTCTCCTCATATGATCTGACCACGATTATGTCTTTGAATTTAAAAGAGACTTTGACCCTTGAGTTTGTTTTGCCATTCGCCATTTCGTCAGATAGGAAATATCGACTCCATTTATTTTAATTTTATAATATGACGTGTAAAAGTGCTTCCGATATCATATTTACAGAATAAACAATGGCATCAAAAACAAAACTTGTAAAAAAAACCAAGTCTCGCAACTCAGTTCTTCTACCATAAAAAGTTGAGAAATCCATGTAATACCAAGTCGGTTGATTTATTCAGTTCCTACTTAAGGGACCTTCTGTCTTAAGTTATTACGTAATTAGCTAATCTAACAACATCTTATAGTAACCGAAACTGCAAAATATTTTAGTTTTTCCTTAATTTATACACTAAATATGAATTGTATTCTAAATTTGAAGCTTCTATGTCTACTAGAAGTGCCTTAGAGTTTTGATGATCGGTCAGTCAGTGAGTGACAAAATTAAGAACTTTGACTAGTTATAATTCTTAAACTCCTGGTTCAAATTGAATGAAATTTGAAATATACCGTGTTTATACAATGCTTGTTTGGTTACTAGAAATACAGGCTTCTAGTTTAATCCACAACGAAGTTACAAGGGGTCGAAAATGGCCTGAACTGCTTCGAGAAAAGGATGGTAATGGCCGTGCCGCTTTATTTTTGCTCGACTTGGCGGGGAAACTGCCGTGCCATCAGATTTCCATTTAATTTCTATGCTATTGCTTCGTGTCAAAGGATATGTTAAAGCATGCGTACGAATTCGCGGTCAGAGGCCTAGTGTGAATTTCATTTAACCATCTCCTTCAAACGCATCAAGCGCGTTCGGCGCTCCAGCCCTGGATTGAAGATCCAGTGCGCAAAGATATCACGCCGCGATCTTATTTCGTCTGTGGGCTAACATAATTAATTATAAACTTACATCAGTCTCCAAGCAAGGTACTTTAACTTGTAATAGATTGAGTAGGTTTGGCATCCAGATAGGCATGTTATCTTCGAAGAATTCTGGCAAGTCTTGATAGTTGAGCGAGTAGAACACCTTGCATATTAGTACTAGAGACCCATAGATCACGCGCAACGCTTGTGGATTGTCGGCGTGTTTCGAAGTCAGATCTATTGTAGCCTGTAACAAAAAAATACATAAAGAAAGAGAGAAAGAAAGAAAAAGTATTTATTGGAGTCGCACAGGAATATTACAAACTTAACTACAACACAATACAATTAATTAAACACACAAAAAACTAAAACAAAAAAGTAAAATAAAAAACAAAGTCCTGTATGAGGCCAAAAGGCCACAATCTCAGCATGATGCTGCGACATTTAAAGTGTCGCAGCGTAAAAAGTAAATAAAATAAAAATAAGATAATAAGGGTCCAATAACTAAAATATAAAATAAAAATATACAGTAAAAATAAGAATTTACAGATGACAGAAAAAAGTACAGAAGTCTGTTACATAAAGTAACATCACGCTTGTCAGTGTAGTATACCTATAGTACACCTACATTTCGCCACGTATCGTAATAAAATCGCGTTAGGAGTATTTCGCGTACTGGATTTTTAACTCTCGGTGTTGAATCGAACATTGAGAATCCAACAATTCATGTGCGTCATGTCCGTGCACGTACACTAAACGAAAACTTTGGCCTACGCTGCCCGTGTCGGCCAGTTTTATTTTGTTCATAGAATGTTGGAATCCTATAATTCTAATTTCAATGATATTGATATATTTGCATGCTCGAAAAATATTTTCAAATCTAAGATTATTAATGTTTTATCCTAATTGTAACCTTATTGTTATTATTTATTTATTTAATGAATAATTTTAACTGAATGAAATTGTTCTTGATCTAATTTGTTTTGTAGCTATAGCTAGCTTTAAAGTTATTTATTTATATCATAATAATTGTGAACTTTGGTAATTCTCGTCTAGTGGCAACCACTGATCTTTAAATATATCTTATCTGGGGATAATGCAGTGGACAAAATTAAGACATTAACATTAACTATAACACCATTAACAACATTAACTATAACATTACCATTTACATTATTACTTAAGTTTTGTTAACCTTAATGTATTACATATATGTTGTAGTTGTTAATAAACCTTAATAAAAAATATAAAAAAGCAACTCAGTGCGTCAAAAATCTAATAGTGTGTTTTACGGTTCGATTTCAACTCTCGGCCCTGAGCAGTGCGTTGAGGACCCAGAGCGTGAAAAAATCCCGCCGCGATTTTATTAAGTCCGTGACACCATTACGTCATTAAGTGTGTACTTACAACAAACAAATCTGTAAGTGGTTTAGCAAAGTTCTCGAGGACATGCTTAATTTCTTCCCAAAGCTTCTGCGATTTGAACTCATAACGGTACCGTTTGAATAAAGAATGGGCTGTTCGTAGCACTCCATTTATGATGTGGAAATCACCTGTAACAAGTAAATTTAAGAAAGATGAGCGAATGTAGCTGTTGAAGGTCAAAGGTCAAAAAAGGTCAAATTAAATTAGGTGGCACTACTTTACCCCCGTGTTGGGTATTGATAAATAAAAATAATGTTCAATTATTTTTCAAATTTGTTTCTTTATATTTATCAAATATAAAGAAACAAAATTTGTTTTCCTAATTCGATGGCCGAAGTTGATCAATTTGTGACTCTTAAAACAAAGTCGAATATAAATAACCTTGAGGATATACCCTGTCAGCGTGACCCTCTCTCGGACTAGTGGAAGTTTAATTTGAACTTTATTTGAACACAGACAAGGTTGATATTTGTTTGCCAATGAAAATTGCAACCTTTGCAGCCCCTAAAAAGATACTTACCAGTTCCGAACTTCTCAACCATCTCTGGTATGAGGCTTGGCCACTTCTCAGGGAAGTCGCACTTGCCGATGATGGAGACGGCATCACTGAACTGCCTCTGAATTGCTTCAGGAGACTTCAGCATCAGGGACACAATCAGGGTCTTGATGGTGTTTCTGTCTGACACATGGATGCGGTTCACTCCATCTTCTTCCTGTTAAGGCCACACATTATTATATTTTTCAATACATAATAAATACATACATAAAATCACGCCATTTTCCCATGGGAGTAGGCAGAAACTACCGAACGCCACCTGCTACGATCCTTGCATACTCCTTATGTCTCGTTTACGTCCATACGGTTGTACACGCACGCCAGTTTCAAGCACTGTCCTATTTTTTTTTTCAGCCAAGCACTAGACCGTTTGGTCTTTATAATTACTTTTAACATTTACTCTTAAATAAGAATATTTAATCGTAATAAGTACTGCAAATAGAACATAATTCACCGTATGTCGATTATTATGGGCAAATAACTGTAAAAAATTGCATACATTTATATACCAATGATCTAGTTCTTGCCAAAAAAAAGTAGTACTTTGATTTAAACTTAATCAAAGCGACGTTGCCAGCCCGCGCGGGATGAACGTTGAACGGGGGGGTGAACGGGATATGCAGTTTTTGCAGCATAAATGATATGAATAGTAGTACCTATTCATATCATATAAGTATCTTTTTTGCTTCTCCGCCCCGCGAGTATTCGTTAGTCGCAGCAACAAGAGCACACGAAGAGTGTTTCACGGCGAAGTAAATTTTAAATAGCTCACACACATAGCTACATAGCACAGATTTCTTTTGCCCTGCACTGTGGAAGACCTTTGCGAGGCTAACGATAACGCTGTCGAAGTGGCTGAATTCTGGTCGAAGCATGTTTAAAACCACCAATTGGAATCGTCGACACGACGAAGAAGAAGCTTTCTTTTGCAAAATGAAAATAGATTTAATTAATGACAGTAGCCTGACCGCCAGTTACCTATGGCCACTTTCCGAATTAGAAAAAGAGCGCTGTGAGCGCTCACATGAATACTTTGCGTTCCGAATAAGATTGTGACAGCTGAGAGCTGTCATTTTTATCAACAATACGGAACGCTCGTGAACGCGCTTACAGTGCTCACTCAATGTTAAAATCTATTTCTAATAAATCTATCTAAGGCTACGTTCCGAGTTGCGAAAATATGGATTCGAGCGAGCTCACACCCGTTCCGAATTGGCTGTTGCGAAATGACAGTTGTGTTGTTTTTGAGTCGTATCATATCTTTAGCTAACTTAAATTTATTAGAAATGGTGCTTCTGGTAAAAATGACAGCTCTCAGCTGTCATAATCGTGATATCTTATTCGGAACGCAAATTATTAATGTGAGCGCTCACAGCGCCATTTTTCTAATTCGGAAAGCGGCCTAAAGTTAACTAAATATATGATACGACTCAAAACAAAACAGCACAACTATCATTTTTGACAGCGCTCACAGTGATATTAGTATAACGCATGGTCGGCGTTATGGCAAGATGGGCGTGATTTTTGATATCCCATAAACTCTATGGTATGAATGAGACCATATCAACGAACCAACTGGCTTATGAATTATTTATCAATTATCTTTTTTTTTGTCATTTTTCGTACAAAATAAATCGAAAAAGTCACGATTATTAATGTAAAACACCCTTACGTGAAATATGTCAACGTCGCTTAGCTTTAAATATGAATGATTGGTTTGAATGAAGATGAATTACTCGTATTTATCAATGAAACTTAGATACTGTAGCGTAAATCCGCTACTCTTTTATTTCCATTCCAACCTTTTTAAGAAAATTCTCCTCATATAATGCCGTTTGTTTTTTTTTTGTCTGACATCCCGCACTGCAGATTTGGAAGCCATCGATGGTGGCACGAATTTCTTATTTGAACCAACACACCAAAATTTTAGAGTAAAATTATGATAAGAGAAAATACAGCAATAATAAAAAGCTGTTTCCGTTTTGCGATACTTTTTTGTGTTTTTTTCGACAAATATTGGGTAGGTACCTATGAATTCCGTCAGTTATTTCTCTTTATCATTTTAATCTGATCTGCTGTTGATTCTCTTTTTATCAAAGATTCTGCTTGTACCTGTGGTCTGAAGGTTCTGTTTGTTTGTCTTTATACGTCAAGTTACAAGCCGAATTCGAAGCAAGCCGAAAACGCAGCTCCTGAACAAACGGACACTAATACCGCGATCCACTTCAGAGGCCGGGCCCACTTCGCTGAAGGCGTCCTCAAAACCTGGTGCGAGGACGACTTCACGCTGGCTTGGCTCAAGGGGGTCGCAAAAAACATACCGTCCCCGCTACCGGGGACTAAGCTCACCGTTCGGCCCCAAGCCGACATACCTAAAAAGGCCTTGTGCATGCTCTACGTCCCGGAGACCACCGAGGACACACAAGGTCTGCTCAGGATGCTGGCGAGGCAGAACCCGAACCTGAGGATTAACACCTGGACTCTGACACACGAAAGGGTTAGACAGGAGCCCCCGGGTACCTGTCTCTTCTTTCGTGTGCCGGAGTCCATGGTAAAAACCATAAAAGACCAGCAGCGGCGTGTATACTACCTTATGGGTAGTCTATACATCCGCTTCCTGGAGGAGGGTGGAACCAGGGAAGCCGCTGCTGCGACTACATCTGGGACGGCCTCGAGTGCGCCGGGGGGGGGCTTGGGTCGCCGCTGCCTGGACGTTCCCCATCGCCTCCCGCGATGGGGACCGTTGGGGCGGCGGTGGAGCTGGCAACTTCCCTGGCAGCATTGGAGGTTGTCTCAACAGCGGGATCGACGAGAGAACCACCCTCGTCCGGTCTAATGTCGGACGAGGATTGCTTTCCGCCAGGGGAGAGTAGTGAGGGCAAGGACAGCAGCCTCTGCTCCTCTCCTCTGCGGGACTAACATCCTGCAAACCAACCTCCAGCACAGCCAATCTGCGTCGGCCACCTTGCGCAGAGTGCTGGAGAAAAACCAACATCAACATGGCAACACCATCGCCCTCATCCAAGAGCCGTGGATCAGGGGTGGCAAAATATGCGGTCTTGGTAACATCGGAGGTAAGTTGCTGCTGGACACCTCCGTAAGTAATCCGCGCACTTGCATTTTTGTCCCAAAACATGTACCTAACCTTTTAATTAACGAATTCTGTTCAAGGGACCTGACAGCAATCAGGCTTTTCAGAACCGAACAGGAACTCCCGGACATCGTACTAGCCTCGGCATACCTGCCAGGCGACGAGGACGTGCCTCTGCCAGAGCTCGCGTCATTGGTTGAGTACTGTGAAAAGGAGAAACTGGAACTAATCATCGCGACAGACTCCAATGCGCATCACACGCTCTGGGGTAATGTCAAAACTAACAACCGAGGTGAGGTAATGCTTGATTTTATTCTTAGTAATAACCTTGTTTTACTCAACAAGGGCTCTGAACCTACCTTCATAAACGCGAGATCGCAAACAATAATAGACTTAACTATAACAACCATAGGTATCTCCAACTGCATACAGGACTGGCATGTATCCAACGAGATATCATGCTCGGACCACAGATGGATACGCTATACCATCAACTTCAACCTAACCAAACCACAGCCGAGAAGGGTTCCTCGCAACACAGACCAAGCCAAGTTTATTAAACTCGTCGAGGCTGAACTGGGTAGATTACCCATTCTTCCGGCTGAAATACCAGTAACCAATTTAGATGAACATGTAAACAACATCACATCTATCCTTCTATCTAGCTATGAACAGTCGTGCCCCCTCACGGTACCTAGGCAGGGAGCTCGCCATTCCTGGTGGAGTCCTGAGCTGGAAAGACACCGACGCAAGCTGAGAAGACTGTTCAACAGAGCTAGGAACACACGGTCGCCAATAGATTGGGACCGCTATACAACAGCTCGTAAAACATACAAAAAACTGATACGCCTCAGAAGGAAGAATGGTTGGAGGCGATTCTGTACTAACATCGAAAGCAACAACCAGGCAATGAGAGTCAAAACCTGTCTTGCTCAAGAGACAGACCACTCAATAGGAAGCCTGAAAAAACCAGATAACACCTACACTACAAACGACGCTGAAACAAGCGAGCTACTTTTAACCACCCACTTCCCAGGATGTCAGACTGACACCCAGCAAAGCTGGGAACCACATGGGGAGAGGGTCACTAGTAGCTTGGATTGGGAGGTGGCGTTAGAAGTAATTGACAAAGACAAATTAACATGGGCAATCAACACCTTCTTACCTTTCAAGGCAGCAGGGCTGGACGGTATTTTCCCAGCTCTGCTCAGGTGGAGTCAGGATCTACTGGCTGATCACCTCGTTAAGGTGTTTCGGGCCTGCCTGGCCCACCGTTACATCCCCTTGAACTGGCGAGAGGTGAAAATAATCTTCATACCGAAACCAGGTAGGGGTGACTACACCCAACCCAAGTCCTTTAGACCCATAAGCCTCTCCTCGTTCTTCCTGAAGACACTGGAGAGGCTGGGGGATAGGAAGATTAGGTCCCAAATTTCGGTACAAAGACCCTTACATCCTAATCAACACGCCTACTGTGCAGGCAAATCAACTGAATCAGCACTCCATAGCGTAGTATCACGCATAGGAAATGCTCTTAAAGCTAAAACCCCAACCCTAGGCGCCTTCATTGATATAGAAGGTGCTTTTGACAAAACTAACTTCGTAAGCATCGAGCAGGCACTTGCCACGCACGGTGTTGCGCGAACACTCATAGAATGGATTAATAACATGTTAAAATACCGTGCTATTCAATTTACCGTGAACACCACCACACGAGGTATCGTGAGTAGAGGCTGCCCACAGGGTGGGGTGCTGTCACCACTACTGTGGAATTTAGTCGTAAATGAGCTCATCGCAGAGCTCAACGCTAGCAGTCTGTACTCGGTGGGATACGCGGATGACTTAGCAATTTTAATCTCGGGGAAATTTGAGGGCATCTTGTGCGATCTCATGAGAAGAGCCTTCAAAATAATCGAGAGTTGGTGCACGAAACACGAACTATCGGTTAACCCCTTGAAAACAGAACTTATAATGTTCACCAACAAAAGAACCATGGGACCCCATAGGCTTCCAAAACTTTTCAACACAGAATTAACACTTACAGACGAAGTCAAGTACTTGGGGGTGATCCTTGACAGCAAACTGCTCTGGAATAAGCATCTTGACTACAAACTGAATAAAAGCACAATTGCACTATACCAATGTAAAAATGCTAGGAAAAACTTGGGGGCTCTCTCCGAAGATTACTCTGTGGCTATACAAAGCGGTGATCAGGCCAATGTTGGCGTATGGCGCTCTGGTTTGGTGGACGAGGACTGAGCTCTCGACCACCATCGCTAGACTGCAGCGCTTCCAACGACTGGCCTGCTCAGCCACCACTGGCTGCATGAGAACCACCCCAACAGCAGCCATGGAGGTAGCCCTTCAATTAACTCCCCTTGACCTGTACATACAGCAGGAGGCGGCTTTGGCTGCCATCAGATTAATGCATCTGGGCATATGGGGCAAGAATTTAACCAGTCCACACGCTAACATCCTGGATCGGGCGATTGAGTACCAGCCGCTCATCGTTGCCCCGTGTGATAGAACACCAAACCAACCTATGTTCAACAAAAACTATACCATACAAATAATAGAGGAGAAGAGGGATCAGTCAGGAGCCAAGGAAGTGCGCATCTATACAGACGGCTCAAAAACACAAACCGGTTCAGGTGCTGGCGCACATTCCCTTGACCTCAACATTAACTTTCACATACCGCTAGGCACACACAGCTCAATCTTTCAATGCGAATGTGTTGCCTTAACACAAGCCGCAGCAGCAGTAAAGCGCTTAGGCATCCGGAATTACGGCGTTAAATTCGTATCCGACAGCCTATCTGTGCTCAAAGCTCTAGCAAACAAACAACCCAATAACAAACTAATCTTTGAGTGCCATCAAGCTCTGGAGAGTTTATCGACGTCCAATCGTATTACACTCCAGTGGATCAAGGGACATAGTGAATCCTTAGGTAATGATGCCGCCGATGAACTTGCGAAGAGAGGCTCCGATATGAAAGTGCTAGGCCCGTACCCACTTCTCCCCCTGCCTTTCTCACAACTTCGTGCGTGGATTCGCCAAAGATCAACCGAACTTCATAACAACAGATGGTCACGGGCAACAGACTGTAGACAGTCAAAATTGGCTTTACCAACTGTAAACCCGCGTTTAACCAAAAAACTTCTTAGCCTGAGCAGAAATAACCTTAGAATAATCATAGGAACAATTACGGGCCACAACCACCTTAACAAACATCTTTATAACATAGGCGCCACAGACAGCCCGCTTTGCAGGGGCTGCCTGGACGCCGAGGAATCAGCCACCCACGTCATCCTGGACTGCGAGGCTGTGGCTACTCAACGTGAAGAAATCCTCGGAACAGTGAGGTCGCTCCGCGAAGCCTGCGAAGCCCCCAGGAAACTTCTGAGCTTCTGGGCGGAGCTAGGCTGGCTCTGTTAGCCAGAATCCCCACGCACAACGGACCGAGTGGGAGTCTACGTGCGGAAAAGGGAGTCCAATCATCATCATCATCATACAAGCCGAATTTCGGTTTTCCCCACGGGCTTAAAAACGACGTGGTTCGCTCTGATCTACGTCGACGCGGTCTTGCCTGAAGACCTTACGTAGGCTCTGCAGCCACGCTAGTTCAGCTACTCTTTCACTCACCCGTAGGGCGCGCTGCGCCGACCTGTTATTCGGATTACCTAATCGTATCCAGAAATTATTTAAATTCTAATGTAGTAGATTACTATTCGTTTTTTTTTAAGTTTAACATAATATCCCTATTTTTTATCCTACTGATATTATAAATGTGAAAGTTTGTGAGTATAGATGAATGGATGTTTGTTACTCTTTCTCGCAAAAACGGCTAAACAGATTTGGTTGATTTTTTTCACACACATAGATTATAATCTAGATACTTTTTATCCCGGTAGTACGTTCCCGCGGGATAATTTTCGACTTCCACGCGGGCGAATCCGCAACCGTGGACAAGGTCTTTATTAATAAAATACTTGTATTTAAAAAAATACTTATCTATAGGAAAGCAAATATTTTATTGAAGTTGTAGCAAGATGCAATTTTTTTTTTATATTTCACATGCCAGTTGAAGCATACTTCAACTGGCATGAAAATGGAAAAATCTAAAACTTACCGGGTCAAATCCTTGTAATAAGCGTATTATTTTCTATAATCTGAATATTTACACATTATAGGGTAGTCTGTAGTGGCGAAGGGTGATTTTATCGAAGAGGTAAGCCGGAGTCAAAAACTGTTCCTGAATATTTTCAAGGGATCGGCTAAATACTAAATTTAATATATGTATGAGCGTAACATGGGACGAACATGGCCATAAGGCATGCATCGCGAATTTTCGTTTGTACTCCACCGTGCTCACCAGACATTACTGCCGCGCCTTCGTAAGACTGACCAACTAACTTATTCATACAACGATACTGGTCAAGTATTTCTAACAACTGTTTGGATAATACTTCAGCGGTTCGACTTCTGCTAACATCGTATAAACCCAGGGGTTGTTCTTCGATTCCAGTTTCAGATAAATATCGAAAAATAACAGTTAATTGCTCCCTATGACTGACATGGAGAGTTTCGTCAATCATTACAGACAGAAATTGAGCTTTATCTATCTCGAATCTAATTTGGTCTCGTAAAACGGATGCAATACTATGTATTAAATCATTTTGAATATCACTAGAGAGACCAAAAAACGCGGGGTTCTCAACAGAATTACAAACTTCTAAATGGAAGTCCATTACTGAATCGAACTTGCTCAGATATAACAATGCTTCGACATAGGTACCGCGGTTATCGTAATTCGGACTTTCATCGTGGCCGCGAAAAGCTACTTCTTGTTTATCTAATAAAATAACGGTTTCAATAAACCATTTCGTTAAGGGGAACCTAGTCGCGGGCTCGAACTCACTGATGGGCCTAGCTAAAAAGCACGCTGTCTCACCAGGCATCGTGTCCGACAGAGGTAGCATCAGTGATGAGCAGTTAGAAGCTAGTCTACACGCACAACATTATTGAGTGAGATGCAGGATCATTTACAGTATAACAGGCGCGTACAAAATTAAGAACAGTCCTTTGGAAGATCGGGTTTTATGAAAAAAAACCACTGCATAAATCAATGACCACTAAAGTTTATTGTACTTTTCGATATTTGAGCTTTGTCGGTACCGACTTGGTTTTTCAGATTTTACACTTCTTTTATTACTTAAACCCGCCTAAAGTTAGTTTAAATTAGCAAGAAAAACGAATCTTTGTAGGCTCTTAACATTTTAATGGCTTTTTATTTTAGTATTCTGTTTCCGTACAGACAATATTAATAATGAGACAAAACCATACCATGTTTAATTTTTGATGTACATTGTCGAACAGTGGAGTAATACACTCCCGAAGTTTGTATGGGAAAAATGTGGACTAGATTCACCTTAAATTCATATTTCGATCTACTTTTCTATTGTGAGATTCATGCGAATTAGCGAAAAATGATTCTATCCTACCTGTCCCGAACTCATGTAACTGTAAACAGCTACGAATATGTTTTTAAGTCTGAACATGTTTTTTTGACGAATTCGTCAGATTATTAATGTCTGTAAAACCACCTTTATTCCATAAACTACTAGAATCGGAGAAAAGCAAACACTGGAAACAATACATTCTATTTAATTTACAACTGTCAGTCAGCCATTGATGTTTATCGTAAAGAAACCATCGCGTCGTTTGTAATTTATCGTCATATTTGGGCGAGCACGACGGCCAACATAATTACGTGTTTCTTATTTTCAAAACTTAACCTCGAAAAACATGTTTCCTTACACAGCAAAAAGCTTAAAAGCAAGCATAAATTAATGGATTTAAAAAATACAACACACAAAATGCAAATGTAAACAAAATAGAAGGTTTTAAATGCGATTACGTCAAGCATCGACCACACACAATCAGTCATCTGACCGAGGTCCGAGCCGAACGCATTACGAAAATCAATCTCGGTATTGCTTTTTTTTTTGGGTGGGAAATCATCAAATAACTTCTCCCGCTCTGGGTGGAGGAGCAAGAGGGCGTGTCAGACTTTTACTGACTAAAACCCGCCCGTGTTCCCTCAGTTGCCTGTGTGCTAGGGGCCGCGGTATCTCTTTCGAACAACCCGCACCTCTGGCAGGCATCGGCCCTTGCGGGCCTCATGAGTTGGTGCTGACATCTCTTTGAGGCGCGCGTGGAACACAATGCGCCGTCGACCCAGGCTTGGTCCTTACCGGACAGCGAGCTACCCATTACTCGCCGTCAGCAAGCCCGCGCCTACGGTAGCCGGGAATCAGCCTGGGATTCCCGGCGCCCAGGGCATCACCTGCGGCAACTAAGGCCGTGAGGGCGCATATACTACCTCTCCCTCACGTGCGCCGTCTCCCTCTTCGCGAGCATTACTGCTTCGCAGAAGGAGGTGACGGCTACCCATGCACTCTCGCTCCGTACCATGGCCTGGACCAGGGCCGGACGCGAAAAATCGCCGCCGCCGATCGCCTCCACGAGGACAAGGCGGTGCTCCGCCCAAGCCGGGCAGACCTCCACCGTATGCTCCACCGTGTCCTCAGGGCGATCTTCGCAATGGAAACACCCGGGCGTTTCCCCCGCCTTATCTAAAACAGGAACCTCCCGTGTCCGGTGAGGACCTGCGTCAGGCGGAAGGTGAGGACCTGCGTCAGGCGGAAGGTGAGGACGCCATGCCGCCTCTCTAGCCACTCCTCAAAGAGGGGACTTACCGCCGCAATCGTGGCGTGCCCAGCACTGGGTTGCGACAATCGCACTCTTCACGTCGCCATGAGATCCAACCGGAGCTCTGTCCGCTGTGCTGCGATTTCCCGCGGCAGCAGAGTTACGCCCTGGCGTTTGGCCTCCTCGCGCCACTCCCAAGTTTGCGCGAGGACCTTTGCCTCCAGATCCCATGGCGGCAATCCGGCAATGAGGCCCGCCGCCTCACCGGAGATCGTGCTGTATCCCCGGGCCATCGGGATGGCCATGACCCTATGGGACGCCTTCAACCGGCGTGTTGGTTGGTGCCTCAATGTAGGCGCCCACACCGGTACCCCGTATAGGGCCATGGACCGCACGACCCCCGCGTAGAGCCTCCGGCAGGAGGCGTTTGGCCCCCCTAGATTGGGCAGGAGCCGCTTCAAGGCAGCCCCGGCCCGCTCCAGTCTGGGAGCCAAACGTCGGAAATGCTCCGCAAAGTTCCACCGGCTGTCGAGGAAGAGTCCTAGGTACTTCATCGTCGACTCGACGCCGATGTGACCATGAAAACACATGGCCTCGGACTTGTGCAAGGCCATTTCGAGTCCCAGTTGCCGGATCCTATCGACGATTGTCGCAACCCCGTGTGTCGCTAAGTCGGCTGGCGCCTGATACGACCTCCCTTGCGCCAAGACCAGTTTGTCGTCAGCGTAGCGTCAAACTATACTGATGCCGCTAAGGAGGCCGGCGCGCGGCAGTCAGTCGTACCCGATGTCTCACAGATGCGGCCCTAGGGCCGAACCCTGTGGGACACCGCACTACATCTCTCGCCGGTTCCACTATCCTTGGTGACCGGGGTAGATGACGGCCCTGTCCGTCAAATAGGCTTCGACCATAAGACAGAGGTAGGTCGGCATCCGGTGATACCGGAGTGCCTCCCTGATACAACTCCACGGCAGGGTGTTATACATTTTGATGAGTTATAAGAACATAAATGTAAGGAACAGCTGATTTTTTTTTTCGCGATTCCAGGTTTGGTACAATGACCTCTTAAGAGGTTGTTGGTGTTTTTTCAATAACCCAGTAGAATCGTTATTCTAATCTAAAAAATGTGTTATAATACTACTATCGTTTTTGATTGTTTTATTTGAAAACAATGTAAAATCGTCACATACATTATTGATCGATACTTGTTTTGAGGACAAACACTTTTTTTGGTTACCATAATTGAGCATCTAATCGATTACAGACTGAAATTGATTTTTTATTTCTTTGGTGGTAACACTGCGTCAAACAAATGGCTATGCTTTTTAACTGGTGGATCCAGTTCATATACTCTTTATTTGGACTTATTTAAAGTGTACCTGGCTACTATGTGATGTGCAAAAATATTTCTTTCAGAATAAATAATATTGTTTAGTAAAAATAATTATTACCGGCCATCTTGTCCACGCTTAGCCGAAATTGGTGATTCCCTTTCATCCAAATCCGATCAGCCGTTTTTGCGTCATTGAGTAACAAACATCTAAACTTTCACATTTAAAATATTAGTAGGAAGTAGGATAGTAGGATAACCCTAGAGTTATGGGATTTAAAAAAAAAACACATTGTGTAGTAGAGGATGATGGTGAGAACTAGGGTTGCCAACCATACTCTAAAATAAAGTATTGTACTCTTTTTCTTAAGGGAGTATTTTATAATCTTTCACACTAATAGAGTAGGTACATTAAAATACTCTTTTTACATGAACTGACTTTTTTAAGGCGGTTTTTCTACATTTTCCACTGTGAGACTTGACTGGTTTTTGTTGGCCATGTATGTGATGTGGGAAGAAGCGATGAACAGAGCTTTGTTAAAATTGATTGCTTCTATATTTATAGCTCCTGATCTTATTAATATAAGATTTAAAAATAGGATGTTTGGAGTCCTACAATTCTCATAAAATCATTTAAAAAGAATTGTACGTACTTACCGCAAAACATGCTAGAAAATACATCTACAAAACTTGAAAAAGTGGTACTCTTTTTTATTCATTTGTACTCTTTATTTAATCTCCCTGAAATCAGAAATACTCTACTTCTTCTAGAAATAGTTGGCAAATGGGCAACCCTTATTAAAGGAGCAATTCCCGTAGTTTAAAAAAATATCGCATTCTAATCGCAGTCTTGATCTGTCAAAAATACGGTTTAACGAGACGCAGTCATGTTTCATACAAACTTAGGCCCAAAACAAAAAAGCAATGGTCGTAGATATTCGGCGAAACAGTAAAATAAAAATATTAGGAGGACTTCCCTGACTAGGGTAACACCTTTTTTGTGCTAGCCGGATTTTGTATTTTGAGCCCAAATAGCCCAATATGGATGTCCTTTACTTACATTTTTGTCATTGTCGCCGAGATGAGTTTGTGACTACATTTTGAAGGTTTTTAAAAATGGGAATTGGTCTTTGGTTGTCATGTCACAGTGGCTATAGGGATACTTACAACAGGCCAGTTTCTTTTGATCAGGTTTTTGAAGGCAATTGCCGCAGCCACCCTTATAGTGAGGTCCACCGTCTCCTTGTCTATGAGGTGCAACAGCAAGATAGCATAGTTCTGATTTACTTCTACACTCTCCAAAAACTTTTCAGCTGCAAAGGAAATTGATACCATTAATTATAAAAAAACGGTTATTGCTGTTGTGTACTTCCTATTATACATGTGAGCTGAGGGGCAGTTCCGATATTTATAAGGACAATTGCGTTTTAGTCTTAGTCTAAATCTGACAATAATCCTTTAATTTGATGTGATTTTTTACTTATTTTTAACAAGGATGGTCGCTGAGATCAGAAGGCCAATAATAATTATCGTAATTAAAAATGTTCAAAATCTAGTCACATTCTCATCTCGGCGGCAATCAAAATTAAAAAACTTGTCAGAAATGAATGGAAACTCAAGGTAAAAACTTATAGAAATACAGTATTTTAACTGATCACGTAAATCAGTGAAACCTTAAACAAATTGTACACATGAACTCAACAATTCGACATACCATACCAAAGAAAGGACTTTTGGTGAAATTGGACTTAACCAATGGGCCATTACAACACACTACCTGACGAAATCTGGTAATACTGCCCTGAGTTCATGAACCTTCATGACATCCACCACAATGATTGGCTACAATAAGTATGCTAATGATTGGTGAGCTTAGTTTTTTACTAACTTATGATATTTTACTTGTAAGAAATTGTTTCTAGTTAGTTCTGGTTGAATTATGGCAAATTCTAGTAGGTAACCTTTTTGTTTTCTATCTTCTTCTTTCGTATGACTATATGTCAAGCATTACATTACAGTTCAGTCTCATGCTAATACTTTATGGTGCCTTATTTTGATGCGACTGAGCAGAAGTAAAATAGCCACAAGCAAGTGAAAACTAGGTAAGTGGATTAAAAAAAAAATAAAGTTTATTTGGAACAACTTAAGTTTACAATAATATACAAAGGAAAACGAAGATAGCCACAAAAGTAAAATACTGTGGCGCAGCTATCAACGCCCAACTCAAAAAAATAAAAATACATAGACATTGTTCCAGACAAGACAACAAAGAAAAAAATACAAAAAAAATACAAAGAAAGGTAATTAATAATTTTACAAAAGAAATTACATTTTTAAAGTGAAGTAAAAAACAAAATACTCTATGTGGAGGTTACCATGTAGTATAAGTGTAGAGTGGAGGTGGGGTGAAGTGTGTGTGTATATGTGTGTGTGAGTGAGTGTGTGTGTGTGCGTGCGTGTGTTTGTTTTAAGTACTATCCGAGGACATGCACCTGAATACACGAGGAACTTCCGAGGACATTTTCAAACCGAGGACATTTTCGGGGGTCCTCGGATTGACTTATCCACTGCATCGTATTTGTCGTGCGATTCTGAACCTGTATGTATAAGTAATAAGAAAAAGTCACCCAAACCTCGTTTTGATTAAGAGAATTCATATCTACACACCGACAGTGTGTGACCGCTACGCGGCGCCAGCATCGATTTTTACACACTCGCCTTACACACGAGTTAAATTTTGTAGTATTATCCGAGGACTAATGTGTGAATTTAACACACCTGCCCTCGGATGAGTAGCTATATCAGACAGTGTGTATTCAGATCCTCGGAATGGTAAGCGGACCAGATAGTGTGTATCCTAGTATGAGTATTTTTGCGGATTCATAGGTTTTATACAGTAAAGAAAAGAGCAAAGTAAAAAAATAAGTATATATTTCTCTTATATAAATATCTTTTACATTCATAAAAAAAGGTGTTTCAAACTTAATAAACATTAATTTAAAGTAAAGTATTATGATACTATACAATACTAACATTAAATATAATACATACGTTCTTTCATACATCTCCGTTTATAATGACATCGAAGGGAAATAACAAATACGTCATATTAAGCGGACGTCATACAAAGCATTTTGTAGAAAAAAATAACTTATGTTACTATTTATTTAATTTGATAGAGAGAATCAAATTAGAGATAACTCAACATTAAAAGTTGTCCGTACAACAATGTTTTGTCGAACTTTTAAACGAATTATCGAGCTTGCAGAACAAATTGAAGTCAAGATTACCAAAACATAGAGCCGCTGACGGGTATTCCTTTGTTTCGAAGGTGTAAGGAATCACGTCAGTCACAATAATTCGACACAATTGATTAAAAATGGGTCACAATGAGCAACTTGTCACTATAAGCATGTCATAGTATCCGACTTTGTTATAGTGAATTTTATATGAAAACCAAACTTCGTTGTGAATTACGTCATAATAAGCGGTTGGTCAATATAGCCGGAGTCATAATAAACGGATTCTACTGTACTAGAAAATGTAATAATCATGATTTTTAAATCTCGGTATTTTATAGATGTTATTACATATCCCACTTTTTGTTACGTACTTCCTCGAAGTTTATATATTTTATATGCACTGGAATATCCGATCTCTACTTATTATATTCGTCTACATGGGGACTCTTATATTATGGACCTGATGCTATCAGAACAATCTGCAAATCATCCAACTCCTCAATGGCTTACAGCAAGCATATCTTATAACTTATAACTATTATATAAAGCTGAAGAGTTTGTTTGTTTGTTTGTTTGCTTGAACGCGCTAATCTCAGGAACTACTGGTCCGATTTGAAAAATTATTTCAGTGTTAGATTAGAATAGCCCATTTATCGAGGAAGGCTATTGGCTATATGGGTTCGGGAAATTCTTATGGGAACGGGAAAAAACGGGATATGCGCGTACGAAGTCGCGGGCACAAGCTATCTATATATATAAAAATGAATCGCTAAATGTGTTGCTAAGCGCAAATCTCGAGAACAGCTGAACCAATATCGCTAATTCTTTTTTTATAATATTCCTTGAAGTACGAGGATGGTTGTTACGGAGAGATTTTTTTTTAAAAATAGGTAGGGTAGGTAGGGTAGGCAGGGTAGGCAGGGTAGGCAGGGTAGGCCGGGTAGGCAGGGTAGGTAGGGTAGGCAGGGTAGGCAGGGTAGGTAGGGTAGGCAGGGTAGGCAGGGTAGGCAGGGTAGGCAGGGTAGGCAGGGTAGGCAGGGTAGGCAGGGTAGGCAGGGTAGGCAGGGTAGGCAGGGTAGGTTCTTGCTTGACTATAAGCAAAACTTCATCAATGTTCATTCGTGAAAGAACATTACTTCGCAGCTTCTCTGAAGCAGCAACGGAAATAGGTAATAGCATAGAACCTTCTCTTTGAACAGATTTTGCCTTTGTGTCGTCTCGTTTCGAGCAATATGAGTAGTGACGAGAAAGTTTATTTTTTGAATAAACAATTGATTTAAAGAATAATATTTACTTTGAAACAATAGAAACTTCCACAAATAGATACCAATGCAAGTTAAATAAAAGTAGTTGCATTGTTATAACAATGTCTTAAATACCTTTTAAATTTGACAGACAATGAACACCTTCATATTATTCTCCAACCAACTACTCGCATGTCAAATTTCATCCGAATATAGTTTAAATAGATTTAAAATATAAAACACCTATATAAATTGTTAACGCGAATTATTATTCGCTTACATACCACGTGGCTTTCGATATTATCGTACTAAAAAACAATGTGTACGTTGTTTTTTAGTACGATGATTTACGTACGTTGTAACATAAATCTATAAAGCGATAAACATAAATTTCGTTTTTTTATTTGCGTCTTTAATTGAATGAAAAGCATTTCAATAATACATGTAAAATTATCTGAATCATATATATTAAATAGTAATATGTTCAAAGATCTTACCTTAGTCCATGATAGTTATAGTAAATTTGGTTGGCGGCAAAAGAAATGTTCTCGGATAGTACTTAATCTAAGAAATGTGTGAAAAATACTGCAAAACTTTGTAAAATATTTAGGTCAAGGTACGAAATACTTAGGTAGAGGTCCTCGTTTTGTATACATAGGGCTCTTCAAAAAGTCCTCAGATTGTTTCTGAAAAGTATAACACAAGGTCCTCGCATTGTACATAACTCAAGGAAGAGTGTGTGAAAACGAGTCCTCGGATTGTCATGTCCAGGCAGGTGAGTAGGTCCTCGGAAGGCTCACACAAACGTCCTCGGAAGGATGTGGCTTGAAGAATGAGCAGTGTATTTGAAGTCCTCACACTGTTCATAAAAAAACGGCGGAAAAAAAGTGTTGACAGCACTACACGAATAGATTCATTAAATAATATTTCGAATTCTGATGCTTTATATCTTATCAAAAATATCGTACGAGGCCGTTAAGACAGTATTTCAGAGCGTCCTCGGATTGTTCATAAAAAACTATAGTCCTCGCATGGACGTCTACACAAACAAGGGTGCGTGCGTGTGTGTGTGTGTGCGTGTGTGTGCGTGTGTGTGTGTGTTTACCGTGTTTATGATACCATAAGTTGCTCAGTTTCTTGATAAGACAAAGATTTAAGCCAGTCAGTCAATTTTCTCTTCAGCAGATTTTTAGTCATAGGGTAAATATTAAATCTTATATTTATGTCATTGTAAAGTTTAGAGCTGGTATGGTTAAAGTGGCAACTAACCAATGCTAACCTGCAGAGCTCAGTCTTACAAACTCTGTCGGGACGCCGCTTCTTTGTTTGGGGCTGAGCGACGTAAGGCAGAAGCAGGTGTTTCTTATAGACTGTTTGTAGGACGAACAACTGTCTCACCGTGAGGACCTCACAAAGTGAGTACAGTTCAGAGGTCGGAAATCTAATAGGTTTTTTTGCCAGTACTTTTAAAACTGCTCTCTGAGCCCTCTCTAGCCGCAGCATGGTTGTTTTGTGAGTTCCTCCCCATGTAGTTATACAGTAACTGAGAACTGATTGAGCGAGGGCAAAGTAAACCATTTTTAGGGATTGGAAATCAGCAGCGGCCCGAAGTTTTTTAAATAAATAAATTAATCTCCTGACTCGAACCAGAACAGAGTTAACCTGTTTTTTCCACGACAAGAGACTGTCCAATATAACCCCAAGGTATTTGATGCTGTCAGACCTTTCTATTTGGGCACATTTACAGGTGTTGCCCACTGTACACACATGGGCCCTGATCTTAAACGATAGAGGTGGTTGATTAGTAATACTCGGAGTAAATGAGATGAACTTGGTCTTAGAGATATTGAGCGTGAGCAGATTCGAGGCTAACCAGTTCATAACCATTTCAAGAGCCAGTTCTGCCCTCTCACGAGTCTCCGACCAGTCCTTGCCATGGATTATTAGAGCTGTGTCATCCGCATATGTAATAATTTTTGTGTTTGGGATAGATAACTGACACAGCTCATTAACATATATGAGGAAGAGGGTTGGTCCTAGGACACTGCCCTGGGGAACCCCAAAAGTTAAATTTTCTTCATCACTAATGACTGACCCAATCTTTACTACCTGTTTTCTCCCGGAAGTGTAGCTACGAAAGATTTCGAGGGCAATGCCGCGAATGCCAATTTGTTCCATCTTGTCAATCAATTTAGGGACAGAAACGGTGTCGAAGGCCTTCGATAGATCCAGGAAAACACCAAGAGGATTCTGCTTATTATTGAGGTGTTCGACTACTGTATTTGTGAGATCCAAAGTAGCGTCTTCTGTTGATTTTCCCGTTCTAAAACCGTATTGATTTTTGGCCAAGATGTTGAATTTAGCGAGGAATTTCACAAGCCTCACGTTGATAACTTTCTCGAATATTTTCGAGATGGTTGTAAGGACGGATATAGGCCTGTAATTTGAAACAAGATCCTTTTCTCCTCCCTTGTGAACAGGGTGGACTATGGCAGTTTTGAAAACGTCAGGAAAAATACCAGAGGATAGGGCGAGATTAAAAATGTGGACAAGGAGAGGGATAATTGCATCTTTTGTGGCCTTGATAATTGTGGAAGGGATTCCGTCACAACCGACAGCAAATTCATCTTTAAGATTGAGGATGATGCTTTCAACTTCGGCGTCATCAACATCAGACATGACCATCGATTCCAACGGGGCTGTCGTGGAAGAGTTCGATACCTGGGGTGACAATTGGAAGTCTGAACAGTCATTTTGTGATGAAGAATTGGAAAACTTTGATGCGAGGGTAATGCCTACATTCGCAAAATAACGGTTTACCATATTAACTGAGAGGAGAGGGTCTTCTTCACATTTCAATAGCTCGGAAGAAAATGTTTTAGCCTTGTTCATACAACACATTTCCCTGATGACTTTCCAGGTTGCCCTAGGATTCTTCCTGGCCCTCTGAAATTCTGACCTTTCATATTCCCGTTTAACCTTTTTTAATAAGTTGTTGCAAAATGTACGATAGCGCAGGAAAATAGTTTTATGGGTCTCATTTTCTGGGTGTTTTTTGGACGTTTTATATAATTTATCTCTTTGGCGGACACATCTGAGAAGGCCAGAGGTAATCCAAGGCTTGAGATTGCGCCGTCTGCTAGGAATGACTGAAGAACTTGTATGTAGATTAACGGAAGCAGATAGAAAGGATACGACAGTTTCGGCAGCAAAGTTTGGGTCATTGGATTTCATTATATCAGAAAAATCTGTGTTCTCGAAGTCAGATTTCACTTTTGCAATATCAATTTTTGTGACTGAAACCTATGGTGTATTTGTTGATATATTAGGGTTGCAAAAAAGGATAATCGGATAGTGATCTGTTATGTCGCATTCTAGCACCAAGGTTGTAGCAGTGTTCGTCGACTTTAACAAAACATGGTCAAGACAATTAGCAAGCCTGGTAGGAAAATAATGTGCGGGAAGCATGGCATGTGATGCAGTAATATTTAAATATTCATCACAGTTTGAATCTACACTCGACGGTGCAATGTTAATATTTATGTCTCCGATAAGAGAGATAGTTTTGAATTTCCGTAAATGGTGGAGCAACATATCTAGACTGTTTAGAAATGGATTTGGGTCTTTAAACGAGGGTGATCTGTACACCGCGACAACTGCAAACTTATCAGAGAATTTCAGCAGGAGACAGTTTGCGTCATTAACCGAGGGTGTTTCGAATGAGTATTGCAAACCCTTTCTGACATAAGCAACTACTCCATCATTCTGGTTTTTAAAAGAAGTGGTGCATGTATTGTAGCCTGATAAGGGGGGAACATTTGGACATTTGCTCAGCCAACATTCAGATAACAAAATAACATCCAGTGTATAACTCAATCTACCTAATAATACTAATAGTTTATCAAAGTTACAGTTAATGCTACGAATATTGACATGTATAATTTTAAGTGTAGACTCTGATTTTCTAAGAAACTTAGCACTGGATTCCGGAGAGCATACGAAACATTCTGAGACCGACAGATTTTCGATCTCGGTATTAATTACGTTTAGGTCATCCATTGTGATTATAAAAACGAAAAAGTGAAAGTACTTGTAGGTTCAGCTCAAGGCTTATATCTGAGAAATCCATGGATTTAAGTGGAGATATTATTTTACAAAAAAGAGCAAGACTATGTGTGATATAATTGCAAGGCTTGCGGTATATGAGATGAAGTGATGTTTTTTGAGTGCAGTTGTGAAGTTGTGTGAAGAGTAATGAGAGAGTGTACAGTACATTGTTAGTGAACAAAAGAAAGCTTAATAATGTAACCATAGAGACATACAGGTGATAAAAATAAATCAAAAACAAAAAATGGCGAAATAGATACCAATTATAAATAGTAAACGACAAGGCAGGTGATATGTTTAGGAAATGAGAAACTGGGTATAGTCATACAGACTTCACAATAGCAGAAAGGTCAGCATCAGTCTTAACTTCAAAATGCTTGAATCCTTCTCTCTCGCGTACAAAGATTTTGCCATGTTTAATCCAGCAGAATTTGTAGTCGTTAGACTTAGCCGCATCACGTGCCAAGAAATATAGTCTCTTCTTCCGGGAAATTAGATTTTCAGAGATGAATATTGGTTTGGCAGGGCCACTGATTTTAAGGTGCTCCGTTGTCAACTTGAAAGAGTTCCTGTTGTGCTTACGGAAGTTGTCCAAAAAGTCATTTTTGCGTAGGACCGAGGTAAAATCGACTATTATGGTTTTATTAGCCGGATCTCTTGTTTGAACACGGAAAACATCCTTAATGTCATGAGCTTGAATTATTAAGTTGATGAGATTTCCCGTATCAGTCACAGTTTTCAATAAGGAAGACTTTGTCTCAGATTTAACCACTGGGATATTGCGTATCTCTATACAGGAGGATCTAGAACTCTGTTCAAAGTTTTCAAGTTTAGCCTCCAACTTATGGATGTAGGACAGGTTTTCCTTCCGCTCGGTTTCGAGCAGCTCAACTCGTGCAGTTATTTCGTTGAATTTAGCAGCCATAAGGTCAATAGTGTCCCGAATTTCGTTCACCACAGAATACAGTTTAATATACTTTTCCTCTTGCTGTTGTTTGAACTCGCAAAACATTTCCTTTATCTCTAACATAGTCGCAGACAGGCTATATTCCTCGTCACTTTCTAGGCGTAAGCGCTTCGCATTACGGAAGGTAATGGCAGGGGAAATGTTATTGTTTGACGAGTCCAGGTTTACATTTAAACTTGGTTCTGATGAGCTATGAGGTGTGTATATACCAGCCTGTGGCGTGCTGAACATCGGCGTTTGCGGCAGCTGAGCTTTAGGCAAAGGCGGTGGCGGTGAGCGTTGAAGGGGCATTTTATTTGCGGAGAGTATTTTATTTCTCAAAAAGTACCAGGCGCCCAACTTTACAAAGAGATAAAAAACACGCAGAGCTTCTTACAAGTAGTGGTGGCTCAAGTAAGAGTGGGCGCTATCGACCGATCGAAGTAAAATTGCTTTCCGTCCAGTATAACTTGATCTCTGTCTATCTTCCTCATGCAGATATGTCCGTCTCTGTCTGCATATGGTCAATATAAGACGCACACACCCTTGTTAGAGCAGAGCTCATTAACAAAAAACTAAAAATGTAAGCGTGGTGGTTTACGCACGGGGCGGGGTTATTCGTAGTAATCTATGATTGGTTTTGTGACTCACGCGCAGCTCTGTTGAACGTAGCCGAGTCTCCGGCGCACACTGGTCCCAAATTAAAAAAAAGTGGACATTGATAGTAGACCGCTGATATTTTTTTTTATTGTTGATACAATGATAACAGATAAGGCAAAAAAATATTATTGTCCTACTTCAAATACTTTTCTGTAAAAAAAATATTTCTTTTTTTTTTGTATGGGAGCGATTACATTTTACTCAATTTCTCAAAAACTTTAAGCGATGTCGAGATGGCAATCACATATGTTAGAAAACTAATAATTCTGAGTATTTGGCTCGAAGAAACTTATTGCTTATCTCTGCGTACTTTCGAGATAATAGTGGCAGAAAATAACATTTTTTTTTAATGTTAATTTTTTGCTTTTTTTTAATCATAGCCTTACTTTAGCACATAATTATAATGTATGCGTAATGTCAAATAAGTAAAAAGAGACTTCTCTGTAAAAGAGGTTATGGGGGCTCACTAATGACTGAAAAGCTATGACCTTTCTGAAGGAGTACTTTCATCAGTTCTAAAAAACAATCAAAATGAAGACATATTAAGCTGCAAACATAAAGTTGAATATGTTCACAAACGATTCTGAAAAAATATTATGGTGAAAGATTAATATTTGGGTCTATATTCTCTTGAGAAATCTCTATTTCCTCGTTTTCCAACGAAAGCAATTCATTGTTCAAGATCAAAGCACTAGCCTCTGGAAACAACTGTTTATGTAAACGAGCAAACTTTGGTTTGATATGGCTGATGTAAGGATCTGAGCTAATTAGAAAGCTGTGGATAATGTCTAAATTAGTCTGAACTCTACCGATTTTTCTTGTATGTGCCATTCTAACATTCCGGAAATCTTTATTCCTCGCTTCGGAAGCTTCTTCGGAAAGCATGCCTATCGGAATAAAGGAGAAATTTTCACAAATATCAGCACCGTGTATCAACAATTTATGGACACTTGAAGGCATGTAATACCATGGATATAAGTTTACATATAGCATTGCTGTTTCTTTACAATATTCCCTAAACAAGTTGGTATTAATAAGTTGACCAGATGAAATTGTTTGTAAAATGACTGCAAATCTCTTGATTAAATCAGGGTGGATACCCGTTATTTCAGCAGATACTTCATAATTTTCAAAAAACCTTCTTGCCGTGTTACCGTCATTGGTTGTACCAAATCCCTGTTTTACTATGTCAATTAACAAACCAGTTCTTTCCCGGAATTCTTCTTGTGTCAAATTCTTTTTAATTTCTTTTAACAATTTATCTTCTTTTCGTGCAGCCCACTTTTTGAAGTCTAAGTTGTACGAAATGTGTAAAATACATTCCATACATCTTATCCACATATGAAGCGAAGACAGACCATATTTATACATATCTTCTCTGATGAGTCTTTTGGATACAAAGTCCAAGTCATTCATTTTGCTAGGTGGGGTATTGCAAATATTACAAACAGCTGCAGAAGAAGTATTGGAAATCACAGTAGAAATTTTCCCATCAATCATAGTCATGTACAAATCATGTTTAATATCAAAATTATCTACAATTGTGGGAACAAGATTACGAATTTCTTCCTCTAAGGATGCACTTTCCTTCTTTATCAATTCATTTGTTTCTTTTGCAAATATAAAGCCAATTGGACGACAATAGTTTGTTGAAGAGGGAGCAGGATTTTGCCACAAGATAGTACCACTCTCTTCTTCCAAACGAAGCGGAACCAAACTAATCATGAAAACTGAAGAATCGTCAATTTTAGTGTCGGAGTGTGACTTTTGTTTATAATTACTTTGAGAAGATGACCCGTCAAAACCCCATTTGCTTATTAGTTTTAGCGATTTTTTGTCGGCAGAGTTGTGCTGAATTGTTTTTAATATCCTATTAGTTGTCAAATCTAGAAGCGATTGAAGTCTTATCTTAGCATCAGATTCAGTTACAGTTATGTCTGACTCTGGAGGATAACAAGTTTTTTTAGCTTCCAGGAGCTTTTGATAGGATGGAAGACCATACATTTTCTCTGAAGCAAGAATAGTTCTTAAATTTCGATATTGCCATTTTGACAAATTTGTTGAGGTGTAAAGTGCTAACGTTTTATCATCTAGTAAACACGGTTTGTCAGTCTTTTTAGCGAATAGTACATCATATACCATCTCACATTTTTCCTTGTTTTGGCTGAGTTCTTTTAATATAGCTGCTAATTTTGTTTTTTTAGACTCTTTTAATTTGGCACATAAAGCATAAACTAATTCCTCCTCTGTGTGATCTAGAAGTGTTAGAGAACGCCTTTTCTTCTGTTTATCAGATATATCAACAAATGGTTTTTTACTTGTACCATAACTTAATTGATGAGTATCCACTTGCGTTTCGAAATTTGGAATTACTTCCTCGGCAACTTTAAAAATGCTGCTTAAATCGATATTTTGACATTTTGGCCAAACTATTTGGGATTGTAACCAGTCTGAATTTTTGTTAAGAAAGGTCTTTTGAGCTCTACTGGAAGCAGACCATCTTTTTGAGATATTACTTGAAAAATTACGACAAAATAATTTAATATTACTCAAATCTTCGGAAGACAATTCAACACCAATACGTTCAATAAGGGCATTAAATAAAAATTCGACATTTTTAAAACCACCTCCTGATTTAAGAACAACGTATAAGTCTAAGTTGGTGACAAATGCGGACATATTATAATTTTAAGGAAAATTGAAAACAAATTAGAATCAAAGATATCAAAGACAAAGTGACTTTGATTTTAACAAAAAAAATTACGAAAACAAATTCGACGAAAGAAAGACAAACAAAAATTATTTGATTTTAAAATCCAAAGATTCAAAATACAACAATAACAAAACAAACAAACAACAAGCATTTCTTCAAGCGCACAGAAAAAATAAGGACACGTCTTATCGCAACCACATTTAGTTGTACACTGAGTGAGGTGTACGCGCGCGATTCGTGACCGTATTACGTTACGTCATGAGAGGCGGCCATCTTGTTATCCCGGCAAACTCGCGTCGAAGCTCCATTTTGCTGGCCAGCGGACCTATTGCGATATGAGTAAGGCTATGATTAAAAAAAAGCGAACAATTAACATTTAAAAAAATTGTTATTTTCTGTCACTATTATCTCGAAAGTACGCAGAGATAAGCAATAAGTTTCTTCGAGCCAAATACTCAGAATTATTAGTTTTCTAACATATGTGAATGCCATCTCGACATCGCTTAAGGTTTTTGAGAAATTGAGTAAAATGTAATCACTCCCATACAAAAAAAAAAGAAATATTTTTTATAGAGAAAAGTATTTGAAGTAGGACAATAATATTTTTTTGCCTTATCTGTTATCATTATATCAACAATAAAAAAAAATATCAGCGGTCTACTATCAATGTCCACTTTTTTTTAATTTGGGACCAGTGTGCGGCGCGGCGACCTCTTATATGTTTCTGCACTCCTATTTTAAACACTGATTTAATTTTTAGATTTTTTAATTAAATAGTTAAAAAATATTAATATGAGGTGTCCTTTGCAACACGTCTGAACTGCTCAGAGGTCCGGAGGGAAGGGGATTTAGGTTATAATGACGATGAAGGGACCACTCTAATTTTGTTGTTATATCCGGAAGTTGTTGTAGGCAAAGGTTGAAATATAGTTGCTACTCAGAACATCACTTTGTAACTGAACCATAAATTTAAGTCCGAAACGTAAACAATAAATGATAATGATAAATGATTTTATTTCTGTATGTAGGTTTGTACAAACACTTTTACACGTCAATCATATTTTTTTAAACTAGATGAGGTCGGCGTTTCCTATATGACTACTCTGAGAAGAAAGACCGAAACAAAGTCAGAGGTCAAAGTCTCTTTTAAAGTCATAATCTTGGTCAGATCCTGTGAAGACCATGTGGATCGGTGTCTGAAATGGTCTTTTGAGGAAAGAACCACACAGATTGAGTGGACCTGGCCATTCAGTGCACGCATTTATCAGTAATCATGCAGCTCAACTCAGAACTTGAGGAGCTCAACGATTTGATGAACAATACCAAAGACAGGACATTTGGGTAGGCCGCATAAAGCACTCAAACTGCCAGATTAATACTAAAACTAACTGAGAAAGAGATGAAAAAGCACAAAAAAAAATATGACCCACATAGACCTCACATTCACAATAATTAAAACAATAATATATACTTCTCAAAGTAAATATTCATGTCAATGTGTATATAATAATTATCAAATGTCAAAGAGTATAAGTTTGCAAAAACAAAAAAAAACAACATTTAGTATGCAAAAATAGCCGCAGTTGTTGACCATCTATGTGGATGTAAACAAAAGATAAGAAAGCTCTTAGTACGTTTGGCTCTGGTCGCAATATCTGCATGGGATTTTTAGGAATTTGTTACAAATGATCCATTAAAAACAGTACTTGGCATTACATCCAAAGTCATTATAGCCACATGAATTTCGTACTAAAGTATGCTTTAAATTCAAGGGGCTTAGATTTAACGTCGCTACAGCTAAATGGTCGCTACAACCAAGGTCATAATACAGTCCACTGTATAGTTATTCAAGTAACTAAGGATTAACTAGTTTGAAGATACTTGCCAACTATGATTATGTAAGTAAGTCCCTATAATTCATCGGATTAGAATATTCACTAATATGTTATCTGCTTATGAGTAAAAACTAATAAGTGTAGTCTGTGTCATTTCGAGTAAATTACATTTCAAAGTTTATGTTTCAATTTGATTTATTTCAAACGCATTCATTTAAAAACTGTTAAAGCAAAATGTTGCACTAATTACCCTTCATAAAAGTTTAACTCTTATATAATATTTACTATAAGTAAAAACTGTATATAATTTAATTTAATCGAAAGAGGACTGCATTTAATGTTTTACCTGTATTTAACAAACGTGATATATCTTCTGAATTCAATGATTTAAAAAGCGCATTTCCGTTTTGTATTATGGGCTTTAGTATTTTACACCAATTACTTGAATGAAAAGATTTTTTATGAGGCGATTCGCTAAAATCATGATGTTTTTGATGCATTTACCTTGTTTTACCTGTAGAATTTTAGTTTAAGTATGTCACTTATTAGGTACCAATAAACTTCATACAAAGTGATCAATACCAGGCCACTCAGAAAGTATTGTGAAAAATGTTTTAATTTAAGAGAGACTGGACAGAAATCTATTTTGAAAATATGATTAATTGGAAGTAAAAATAGATACGTTCCAATTTCGAAATTCCCCTCCACATTGTTTGCGAGCTAATTTAAAATATTGTGTGTTAAAGAAATGGATCTGCGCCGGGATCATTTCCGCGCTATGATTTTTTACAATTTTAAGTGTCGCCTGAAACTGGACGAATCATACGATAGACTTTAAATGGCATTCATGGATGAAGGCCCTTCTAAGGCAACTGTGTATCGTTGGTATAACCAATTAAAGCGCGGTCGACTAACTTTGAGCGATGAAGAAAGAAGTGGTCGCCCCCTTTGACGGCTGATATGGAAGAAAACGTGCTAGCAGTGAAAAATTAAATCCATGACAATTAGGCGAGTTACGTATCAAGAGATTCAGTACACACTGCAGGTTGGATCGGGAAGCCATCACGAAATTCTACACGTGCATCTTCGCGTGAGGAGGATAGTTTCACGCTGGGTGCCGCACAACCTCACCGATGCTAAGAAGCAGGCCCAGGTGGAATGGTGCCGTGATATGATAAACAAATTTGAAGCAGGCTCGACATTATTACAGGTGATGAGTCTTGGATTTATCAATACAATCCAGAAACGAAGCGCCAGTCAACAGTTTGGGTGTTTCAAAACAAATCAAAGCCTTCCAAAGTGAAGCGATCTAGAAGCGGGGTGAAGATTTTGATCACAAGCTTTTTCAATTTGACTGGCTACTTGTTGTCAATTCCTTTTCGGAACCAAAGAAGCATCAACGCAGAATGGTATACTACCAAATGCTTGGCAGAAGTTTTCTCTCTTGTGGGCAACAAGCGATCAAACACAGGGCTCCGCAGGCTACTGCTCCACCATGACAACGGGCCTTCGCACACCGCGCTCAAAACGAGGGACATCCTGGACAGCAAGTCTGTCAAACTCCTGGGTCACCCTCCTTACAGCCCTGACCTAGCACTGTGTGATTTTTTTTAATTTCCGAAAATAAAAAAATCAGCTCAAAGGGATACAATTTTCGTCACCGGAAGACCGTTGCAGTCAGCGTTTGAGCAGGCTGTAAACGAGGTGTCTGCGGCGGACTGGAAAAAGTGTTTCGAAAATTGTTTCAGACGCATGAAACTAGGCAGGCTAGTGCAGAGTACTTTGAAAAGATTTAATAAAAAAAATATTTCCTTTAAGTAAATTTACCTTTAGGTACATTTTATTTTCGCAATACTTTCTGAGTGTCTCACGTAATTGTTGATTTTTGAATGATTCTTACTAAACTAAAAATAATGAGATATTTTAATACTTCAATAAGCATTAAAACTTTTATTTCTATGCGGAGTACGTTGAGCTTTATACGCAATGTGACAAATGCGATTGATCACTCTCATTATAACTGGTAAAAAATAATAAATGACATTTATTTCGTTTTGGCTGTAGAGAAATTAGCTAACCACGAAATATTTAATTAGTAAAATGGAATAAATAACTTTATTATAATTAAGGTGTTTAAATTATAAGGTTCATAGTAATAATAAATGCGCTTATGACATTTTCTCAGAATAATTCTTCCCATTTTACTGCTTAAACTATAAAATGTAAAACGCTTGAACCATATTTATTATTGTTTAACTATATAAACTGAAACTGATCTAAGCCATAAGATTGTTTATTAAGTTATACTGGTATATTTTTTTCAAAATGTGAGAAGATATCACTTTTACAAACTGACTATCTCTACAGCCATTGGACATTGCATTAATTCGGTTTTACCAGTAGATAGCGCGTAAAAAAATTTATGTGACTGCATTTTTAACTCGATTTAGTAAAAAAATGTATTTATCTTGTTTTACCAGTAAGGAGACGATGTATCACTGTAATGAAATCGTGAGTAATCTTCAGGACTAATGTTTAAGGTTATCATGATATTTAGTACAACGGGAATACTTACAGATCACTCCTGTTGACAGGTTGACCAATAAATGTTATTATAACATAACTACGAGTTAGTTAGTTAGTCACATGTAACGGTTATTGTTTGGATAAAAAAAAAACAAGGAAAATATTACATACCCGGTCGCCTTATGTTGGTGTCTGGGTTTAGCGTCTGTTGAAGGTAATTCGCTAGCGTAGCCAAGTTTTCATCCGTAACTTCCATATTTGTAATTCACTTTTACGAAATGGAAACTTTATTATCTCAAAGTGGGATTTTTGAAGAAAATGTGACGACCAAGAATAATCTTCAACGGCCACCCAGAGCAATGTTGAAATGACAATGACAGATAAATGACAGAAAAGAAAAGACAAACTAAAGACAATCAGCCATGTCAAAAGAAACTACACTATGTCAAGAGAAACGATGACAAGCGACTGTTGCCTGCCACAGACATTAGGGGGGCCATAGACGACCACTTTTGATTTCAATATACAAGGCAGCCATCGACGATCAAACTGAAACCATGATATCAGCACATGTTTCTAGATGTAAAAATCTGCTGTATATAAAAGTGCAATAAATACGCAATCGCAATGTGTAGAACCTAGTGTATAAAACCTAGTGTATAGAACAACTAATCCTTTTTTTAATAACCGACAAAAAGGGCTTTAAACCTATTGGCCTCCTCCCCCAGTGGGGTTCCCGCATTGTCGTTGCGGGGGGGCTCAGTAACCGTGGTCACCCTCCCACGGTGAAGCGAAGAGGAACCCCAAGGTGGGGCTGCTCGTCAGGGCTTGTGCCTCCAAGCCGACGACGTAGCGGACAAAAAGTAGGTTGCGGTGAGGTGCATCGCAGCTGAGGCGGGCCGCGATGTCGAATGGGAGGCATCGCGGCTGAGAGTTACAGGCTGCGGCGGAGGAGGAGTGCCGGTACTTCTGAGTAGCGCTCTTCCCTTCCGTGGCCTGGACGGGGCCGCCACCGTTTGATGGCGGACGCGGTGGGGCCGCAGGGGAAGAGGAGTGTCGGTATAGCGTTGGCCGCTCTCCCTATCCCCTGCGGCCGAAAAGTGGTAGGCGGCGGGGCCACTGCTGACCCGTCGCAGGGAGACGTCAGCAGCAGCTGGTGGGGCTCGCAAGAGCCGATGCCTGCCAGGGGTGCGGGTTGTTCGAAAGAGATACCGCGGCCCCTGGCACACGGCTGAGAGCTGAGAGAACATGGGTGGGTTTTAGTCAGTAAAAGTCTGACACGCCCTCCTGCTCCACCCAGAGCGGGAGAAGTCATTTGATGATTTCCCACCAAAAAAAAAAAAACCTATTGGCCTCACCTTGGTCCGCCCGCCATTATGAGTTTTTTTTTCAAAGTGGTGTCGCACGATTATACCTACTGGGGTGTTCGGTATACACAAATAATCAATCATTTTTCATTTTCAAACTTTATGCTGCATTTCTCGAATGTATTTACCGATAAATAATGTTGAGGAATACATACTCCTTATTATTATTCTATGGTTGTGTTGCCTACACAGAGTACATTATTAGTTGCCTAGCAATACTTACAGTTGATGAAAAGTCATCCGATTTCATTAGTTTTTTCCTTTTATGTTATAAACAGATATAAATATACTTTTACTCGTTTCTCATAGTAACTGTTTTCCTATACCCTCGCCACCTAACTTTAACATGGTAGCAGATCGTGGTTACGAGAGTAGCTGTAAAAGTTTTTCAATAGTAGGAAAGAATAAGTAAGCAGAAAGTGTACCTAGACAAATCCATCGAAAATGGATAAGGCTATAGCTGAAGCCTCAAAGGTACAAATACTGCACCTAAACGGAAACAACTACAAGCACTGGAGATATAGGATGGAAACGGCAAAACTTCGGAATAATTCGCAATAATTCGGAAACATTCCAAAGTATATTTCGATTGGAAGGAATACTACCGCAGCAAGAATGCAGAGTAAAATAAATATTGTAAGGATGAAGCAGGTAACCTACATTTCATTACGCCGGTTTTGAATCATCTAGCAGGCAATGTACAACCTTCGTGAGCCGCCGAGCCCCGCGGCCGTTCATTTATAAAATCAATGAAGTATTTTTCGATGCCTACGTAACTACTATGCGGGAATATTTCCCTTTAAGTAGTTATCTACTTGTGAATACTTATTATTTTTGTATGGTTAAATTTCGAATGGACCCGATTTCGGGCTGATGTTATGTAGTATGTGTTATGTACAAGTTTAGTTAACTTCGTAAAAGTGTTTTGCTTTACGATGTGCGCAACTAATGTATTCTTTTTAAATAAATAAGTAGGTAGGGTTACTTGCGTTATTTTTTACGACGATTTTTTAGCAAAAAGTTTATTTCCTTTATAGAATAGGCAGTATTCAACTAGAACAAAAAATTAGAACATATAGAACCAATTGAAATAATATAATAGTTACCGTTTTACTATGTACCTCGATACATAATAATATCTAATATAAACTCATCTTAGTACCTACCAACGTATTTATCTCTACACCGTGACATTTTAGTCATCTTACAACCGCAGCCCACTTCATGTATCCAATGACTACTAACCATTCATATAAAAAAATATTTTTTTGGACATAAAAATGTAACAAAAAAGAAATCATTTACAAAGACGCATGATGTAGTTTTGAACACCCTGTTATGGAGATGGAATGAATGATGAAATGTAATGGTATTATGGCAGGTAGGTAGAAATCTTTTACCGTTTGATACGTAAACATTATTAACAGGGAGGGTGTTTCATAATTCTAAGGCATTATTACGGTGTTTAAGTACTTAATATTCTCGCAAAATAGCATTTGTAAAACTAAACCGCATATAAAAACTTATTACGTAAGTACATATCTAAGTAGATGCAAGAAACATTCGGAAGTTTATTAATCGTATTTTACTCTTAAATAATGAATGAACGCGTCAGAACATAAAAACCAGAAATAATATATATCAATCGTCGCATAATTGAAAATAAACCACAGTCAAATGACTATAGAGTTGTTTATTGTGTACTCTTTTTACGTATTTATTACTTTTTCCGTTTAAAGCGCACACGGAATAGTTTAATTAGCAAGTTACGCTACCCGCCGCTAGATGTCACTATAATGCATTCAATTCAAAACTGTATTTCGTTATGCTTAAGATTTATATTTGCGTAACGAGGTCATTACTATTTCTCCTCCTATAGGGATGTACCACTATCGTTTACTTATTTATCGACATTCCGTTTTATTTTTAAGCAAAATACAGCAACAGCTAGATTTAATAAATATTACTATGTCTGAAATCAGGTGTTTATATAAATATATTCTTATACATACTTACGATTTATAGAAAGTATAATTAAGATTTGTTATGTTAAACTAATGATCCGATTTTGAAAACTATTCTATTCATAAAAAGATACAGTTGTGGAGTTTCTTTCTATCTTATGCGATAGATATTAAACTACGGGATTAATTACTACGGGTAAACTAAAACCGCACACAGGGTTAAATTTTTCCCGATATAGCATAGAACAAAGAGAACATTGTAAGTTTAAAAATATCGATAACTCATTATCGAGAACGGTAATCTCTAATTGAGTAGCTGACTGTAACATGTGCATTGTTGGAAACTTCGAGGACAATATGTTTGAGTTTTAAAAGAGAGTAGACTTTAAAATGAGTAGAATATAGTCAACTTTTACTGGTCTTGTTTAATAACGCGTTGTTGCGTCGCCAACTAGCGGTCAATAGTCGAACTCTAGCTATATTTTCCTTGTAATAATAATTATTCTCGGGGAATATTACCGAATTTTACTCAAACATCCCGAATGATTCGCGAATATTATGACGGGAATAATTCGGAATATTTCCCTCCAGCAACTCTAATGCAGAGCCATTCCCGGAGCTGAACAAATTTTAGAAGGAAAAATAAACAAGCCAGGAGAACTAGCAAAAACTGCTGATGCTGCTGCTAAAGTAAAATATGGGAACGATTTACAACAATTTATAAAGATTGATTGTATAGTATTGACTCTGATGACAACGAATATGACAGACGAGTTATTGGAACAAGTCATGCGTTACAAAAGCGCAAAAGAGGTATGGGACGAATTAGAACGCCTATACAGTGGAAGTAGCGAAGACAAAAGTTACGATGTCTGTTTGAAATTCTTTGATTATAAAAAAGATCCTGAACATGACATAAGGAAGCACATATCTGCTTTAAAGAATATTGGGCACGAGCTAAATACCCAAATTGAAGCAAATCTGCCTGAGATATTACTGATTTGTAAGATACTTGGAACTTCACACAAGATTATTTTGCTTTTAAGTCAAGTTGGCTTTTAATAACAAAAAAGGATCGAACAGTAGAGAATCTGACGTCGCAACTGAGCGCTTATGAAAAAGCATTGACTACTAGAGCAGAAACGGAGAATACCGAGGAAGTATTAGTCGTGAAGACACGGAAGAAGACGAAGAATACAGTTTTCAAATGCATTTATTGTGGAGAAGCTGGCCATGTTGTGCGGAAATGCCAAAAATGGATAAACCATGGTAGACCGCCAAAGCCGCCAAACGCTAGACAAAACACAAACTCTGTAAATATGACGTGTGTTAGCTATTGAGAATGGATTGCCAATAGATAAAGTTAACTGGTATGTTGCTAACGGAGCGACAAGCCATGTTACCAACAGAGGTGATTTTTTCGAGAGCTTCGAACACTTCAAGGGAACGGAAAATACGGTGACTACGGCAAATGGAGAAACCATTGAAGCAATTGGTATAGGCAACATTAGAGCTGAAGCCATCGTTAATGGAAAAGTTGAGCAAATACTTTTGAAAGACGTTTGGTATGTCCCAAAGATTAAAAGCCACTAAATCTGGAGAACTAGTCCATACAGATTTATGCGGACCATTTCCATATTCGATTTCGAGTTTCGATATTACATTCTATTCAAGGACAACTACACGTGGACGTGGACGTGGACTTCACACGTTATCGTTGCATCTATTTTCTCCGACAAAAGTCTGAAGCAGCTTCAAAGCTTAAGATATTCTTAAATGAAGCTAAAGCAGCAGGATATGTCATTAAAGAAATGTTAAGTGACAACGGAGGAGAATTTGCTAGCGCGGAATTAAAAAATATCATAACTGAAAACGGAATTAAGCAAAGATTCACAATGCCCCACGCCTCAGAGCAAGCAGGCTGCGTAGAGCGTGAAAATCGGACAGTAGTAGAAGCCGCACGCGCCATCATGCATGCACATGATATAATTCCTGATGGCTTGTGGGCACAGATAGTAAATGCAACAGTCTACGTGTTGAATCGCACAGGGCCAACGACCGTGCCAAGCAAGTCTCCACATGAGTTGTGGTACGGACAGAAGCCAGCGATAAAACATCTTAGAATACTTGGTTGCACCTGCTATGCCCGTTCCTAAAGCTAAACGCAAGAAGCTGCACAAAAAGGCACAAAAAGGGATACTTATTGGTTATGAAGGAGATGAAGGCTATAGGATCTGGGACAAAGAAGCATTTAAATTGATTAGATCTAGAGACGTCACTTTTAAAGAGGTACCTTTACTGAGAAAATCAAAAGAGGATGTACCTAAACCGAAAGAGCCGACTCCTGTTCCTCAGAGGAACTTCAATCATAATTTCCTAAGTCTCGAGAGTGAACATGAAATGAATGTTAATAGAGAGATTGGAGATCGACATGCTTCAGAGGATGAAACCGAAATCATTTCAAGACCTTCTTCATCAAGGGCACATATCAGAACCAATGAAGAAATGGTAGATGATATGAATGAATCAGATTTCGAGTTCGTTTTCTTCTTCAGAAGGCCTTGCCTTCTGAAGAAGAAAACGAAAGCCTAGCTGAAGAAAACGAAAGCCATAATTCTGATGAAAACCACATGGTTCTCAGAGATAGAGCAAACCTAAAGCCTCCTGTAAAGTTTAATGATTATGTTATGGATCTGGAATCCAAAAATTTATACGAGCCCCAAACAAATAAGCAGGCAATATCATGATATTGCCTGCTTATAGGTTTGGGGTTTTTACATGTAAAAACAAAGAAAAGTGGAGAAATGCTATCGACAGCGAAATAAACTCGTTAAGAGAGAATGAAACATGGGAACTAGTCGAACTACCAAAAGGTCGAAAAGTCATCCCATGCAAGTCGATTTTTAAAATAAAGACCAATCCGGATGGCTCTATTGATAAATACAAGGCACGGCTGGTGATAAAGGGATATTCGCAGAAGAAAGATATTGATTTCCACGAAACTTTTAGTCCAGTTGCTAGAAGCAGCACGATAAGAGCCGTCTTAAGCGTAGCTGCAAGGGAGAAATTCAAGCTATCACAATTCGATGTGTCTACAGCCTTCCTCTATGGCACATTAGACGAAGATATTTACATGAAACCGCCTGAAGGTTATGCTGACGAGAGGTATGTCTTCAAGTTAAAGAAGAGCTTGTATGGACTAAAACAAGCCCCACTCTGCTGGAACAGATGCATCACAGACTACATCGTAAAGTCAGGATTCAAGCAAAGTAATTCTGACCCCTGTTTGTTTGTAAGAAGACATGGAAATGAAAACATTATTCTAGCCTTGTATGTTGACGATGGTCTATTGGCATATATCAGCGAGAAAATGGCTAGCTGTTTCCTGAATGAATTGAAAGCACATTTTAAGATAACAGTAAAACCCGCAAGCTACTTTCTAGGAATAGAGATAAAAATGTACTCTGATGGTTCCATTTTCCTATATCAGAAAGCATACATCACTAGGTTGTTGGAGAGATTTGGCATGGGCGAATGCAAGCCCGTGACAACACCAAATTTAAAGGCAAACAATACTCAGGTTGAGGAATCCACTACGAAGAAATTTCCATACCGTGAAGCTGTTGGTGCCTTATCTTATTTGTTGACAAGCACAAGGCCTGATATTGCCTATGCAGTAAGCGTTATGTCGCGAAATTTGGAGAAACCAACAAAAGAGAACATTCTGAACGTAAAAAGAATTATGCGGTACCTAAAAGGAATTCTATGGATGAAGGTTTATGTTACAGGACAGACAATGTTCATAGTTTGGAATGTTATAGCGATGCAGATCATGGTGGTGATATGGAAACTGCGCGATCTACATCAGGCATTCTCTGTATTTACGCTGGAGGTGCTGTTTTTTGGTATAGCAAACGGCAGAGCACCGTTGCAATATCCTCGACAGAGGCGGATATTGTAGCAGCCAGTGAAACCGCCAAAGAGATTATATGGTTACAGAAGATATTAAAAGATCTTACTGGTGCTAACTGCCCTGCGACTTTAGGTGTTGACAATGAAAGTGCAATAAAGCTGGCGAAAAAGCCTACAGAATTTCACCAGAAGACAAAACACATCAGAATAAGATCTTTCTTCGTTACAAATAGTTTTGATTCGATAATTCAATTGGTCGACATCGATCGAACAGAGCTGAATAAGTATGAGTAGTTCCTTACGATCTGTGTCCACGCGTACCCACGACACATAAAGCTAGCTAGAAGCAATTATAAAGTTATCTGAGAAAACCACAAGACTACAGTATAAAATGCGGAGTCACGGTCGGATGGAAACACGTGTTATTTTCATATGAAAGAAACGTGAGGGAAAGAGGTAGACAAAAAGAGAGACATTTACATGTTGATGTTGACAGTGGCGTGCACAGATTTTTTAGACAAGGTAGGCAAAAATTTTAAAAAGGCAAAAAAAAAACAGAAGAACCGATTGTTGTGTTGTACCTACCTACACAGCATGCAACCTGTGAGGCAATTAAATGAATCATATTGTTTTGTTTTATATTGAATTTACGATTAACTTTACCTATAGTTTGTACCTATTAATTGCAAATCCAGTGTAGGTACAACTACTTTTCACGATACTTGATTTTTTTTCACCGCTAGATAGTTTAAAAGAAATCATTCTTTTTTCTTTTTTGTTTACACACACCACCTGAACAACTTTCAGAGTCAATATTATCCATTTTACACACTATTTATCAATGTTAAAATATTAAATACATGCCATCACTCACAACCAAAACAAAACAAACAATGGCGTCCGAATTATTCAGAATATGAAAATAATACTACCAAGAAATTATGGTTGTATGTATATGTAGCCACAATTCAATAAAACAATGCTACTTTTTAAACTAGTTGCATAACCAGCTTTGTTCGTAATTCGTCTCGTTGTTAAAAATCGTTAAAAGCCAGTGATTACCCTGTACGGTTGTGTGCGTTGTTTGTTACATTGTGTGCCACGTATGTATAGGAAAGCACACTGAATAAATCTGCATGACCACGAGAGCACACATACAAACATTGAGACACGAATAGTTCGTGTCTCTCCCGAGGTACTAAGCGGCGCGAGTGCATCGCAATGCGAAGTTGCGTCAAATTGCATGAACGAACGGGATATTGTATCGAAAATACTAATCATACGACTGACGCTCGACAGGTGACGCTGATTTAAGAATAAAGATTTTTTGTTTATTGACAAAATAATATTCGTTTTACATATTTATCTGATTTAGGTAGGGTAGACAGTGTCTTTCTGTCTTTATGGACTGCACGCCACTGGATGTTGATATACTTGACAGTACACAGACCACAAAATGCTCTCACTTCGGACCCTGTCTTAACTTCTAGTCCTACAACACCAGCTAAATCCACATCCACTGTTGACCGGTCTTGCAAAACCCTCTCAAAATTTAAAAATTCTGTTCCTGTTTTAAAGCGAGTTCCACGCGGGGCTAGACCTCTTATGGCACAACACCTAGCAGGCTGCGTTCGTCTTGCCGCCCGGGAGAACTCACAAAGTGCTTGGGAACAGCTTCTCACCTTCGCTTACAGAATCCTACATGTACAAAACAATTTGGCAACCAAAATTAAAGAAAACTACAATGTTTCGGCTCATAATTTGGATTTAAAATTACTGACACAGCAATATACCTCTTCTATAGGTATATCCCATCTTGTAGAGTCTAAGTTAGTGGAAGGTGACATTAGCGGAGCAGCTAGGATTCTTTTCAGTACTGATGTGGTGGCACCGTGTTTTCCAGAAACGCTCGCAGCTTTGGCCAGCAAACACCCTGCCCCAGCGGATGGACTTTCTTTTCCCGACCCCCCTGACCCGGATAATCACTCCCTCACCATTTCAGGTCGCGAGTTAGTCACAGCCGTCTGTTCCTTCCGGAGCAGCTCCGCTGGTGGCCTCGACGGTCTCAGTCCTCAGCACCTAAACGATCTTATCTGTTCAGGCGCTGGGGAAGCTGGTGAGTTGCTCTTGAAGGAGCTCACGGCTCTGATTAACCTAATGCTTTCCGGCAAGGTGAACGAGGCCGTAATCGACGTTCTGTACGGGGCCAATCTATACGCCCTGCGTAAGAAGGATGGCGGCATTCGTCCTATTGCCGTGGGAACTACCTACCGGCGTATGGCAGCCAAAATTTGTTGCAAAATGTATGGTGAGGTGGTTTCGGGAAAATTTCAGCCCCTTCAGCTAGGTTACGGCTCCAAAGGGACCTTATCGACCTACCTAAATTCCGGCAAAGGAGAGGTCATCCCGAAGGTTGACATATAGAATGCTTTTAATTCAGTTAATAGGGACACCTTGCTGGCAGAAACTAAAAAAGAAATACCCCAAATCTATAGTTTCCTTTGGCAATGTTACAGATACCCATCTAAATAAATTACTATATCGGGACAACCTTTTGGAATCTGCTGTTGGCTGCCAACAACGTGACCCCCTCGGGCCAGTGATTTTCAGTTTAGCCATTCATCCAATTATTCGACAGCTAAATTCCAAATTTAATGTTTGGTATCTTGACGATGGAACTTTGGGAGGCGATGTAAAAACGGTTTTAAATGAGTTAAAATTATTAAAAAATGAACTTCATTCGATTGGCGTTGATCTTAACCTTTCGAAATGTGAACTTGACCTATCGGACAGTACTGACAGACACCTGACACTTTCCAAATTTAACGCAATAGCTCCAGATATTAAAGTAATTGAAAAAAGCTCTCTTCGTCTCCTTGGGTCTCCAATCTTTGAGAATTCTTTTCCATTTTTTATTAAAGAAAAAATTCAAAACTTCAACGACGTTTCGGAAAGATTGTTCCAAATTAATATGCATTCGGCCATCACCTTAATTCGCTATTGTTGTTTCGGTCCCAAATTAACTTACTTCCTTCGCGCTTCCCATTTATGGAAGCACACACTATAAGTCAGAATGGAAAAAATTATCCGGCACACACTAACTTCGATCTTAAATGTGGCCATGGGCGACCGAGCTTAGGCACAAGCTACTCTTCCCATTCGTGTGGGAGACCTCGGCATCCGCAAAATTTCTAGTATTAGTTTCCGGGCTTTCATATCCTCGGTCCGCGGCACTGAGAAATTAATATGAAAAATACTAGCCTCCACATTGATTAATTTTGACGTGCCATGCTTCACCGAGGCTATGGATGCCTGGAGACTCGCTTGCTTGAACTCTGATCCACCCGATAATCCATTTTCCCAGAGACGGTGGGATGATGGCTCATCCCACCGTCTGTGGAGAGTAGTACAAGACAATCTACTTAACACGTCTGCTACTACTGCGGAGCGTGCGCGCTTGCTGGCTGTGGGTAAGTGGGAGTCGGGTAGGCCTTTATTGTGGGATGCAACGTGTGTCGATACTCTTGCGCCATCTCATCTTCCTAGCTCGGTGTGCTGTGCTGGCGCTGCCGCTGCGGCTGCGTAAAACCTCAAGCGGCGAAAGTATAACAACCGAATTGGTAATTATATTTTTGAGCCGTTTGGTTTTGAAACCCTCGGGCCGTGGGGTCCGAGTACTCATGGTCTCTATCAAGAAATCTCGAAAAGGCTGGTTGCAACTTCCCGTGACCCAAGGGCTGCTTTGTACCTTGACCAGCGGCTAAGCATTGCCATACAACGTGGTAATGCTGCCAGTCTTTTGGGAACATTACCAGTCGACAGCGATGCGGATGAATTTTTTGACGCCATTTTAGTTAAGTAGTTTAGTTAAGTTAGTAAAATATTTGTTATTTTTTTATTTACAGAAATAAAATTATATCATAACTGTAAATACTGTAACCCTATTGGTAATTACATTTTTGCGCCGTTTGGGGTCGAAACGCTCGGGTCATGGGGCCCGAGTGCACGTCTCCTTTTTAAGGAAATTTCTCGCCGGCTGGTCGACACTACACGTGACCAGAGGGCTGGGTCATTCTTTGGCCAAAGAATTAGCATTGCCATTCAACGTGGCAATGCTGCCAGTCTTCTGGGCACGTTTCCTAATGACAGCGATGGGGACGAATACTAGTCTCCTTGTGTTTTGTATTTATTTGTTTAGTTAGTTAGTTTAAAGCCCTATATGATAAAAATATATATTTTTACCTTTAAATTATTCTCATTTAATAAAGTTAAAAATCTAAAGAAACTTGACAGTTGACGTTGACATTTTGTTGCCTTTTCGCGTTTTATTTTGTCTGACAATTACGATTTGTTCAAGATTTTTTTTAATTCATAGTTCAAAATGATCGTACTAATAACTTTATGCAATGGCAATATCGATGGTAGACGCCAGCACATCAAGCTACCCCAATCTGTCAAATTTCTTTGATAGATTTTCATCTTTATACCATAAGCATAAGGTTCATGTTTAATTGGGAAAATTTGACAGTTTGAGGTAGCTTGATGTGCTGGCGTCTGTACATCGCTCAGACTGAGGAAAAAAGAACGCGCGAACTCAGTGTTGCCAACCCGTACGATAATTATGGGGGCGTACGATAATTTGGCCCATGGTACGATGTACGCTAATGATTGTCAATTATTGTACGATAATTTTGAGCTTTGAAAAACAAAATTGTTTCATGAACAAAACGTATTTGTCAGCCAAAATACAACGCAAAATGTTAACAACAACTGTCAAGTATGTCAACATCAACGTGTAAATGTATCTCTCTCTTTCCATCACTTTTCTTTCCAATGAAAATAATAACACTAAGCTTGTTTCCGTCCGACCGCGACTCCGCATTATATACTGTAGGTATTCTTATGGTTTGCTCAGATAATACTTAAGATAAATGTTTAGATGTTTGGATATTTCGATGTTTGGATGTTTGTTACTCACGCACACAAAAGCGGCGGAACGGATTTGAATGAAATTTGGCAAACAGAGAGTTTATATCCGTAATTAACACAATGATACTTTTGTCTCAGGAGTACGTTCTTGTGGGGTTATTTTCGACCTCAACGCGGGCGAAGTCGCTGGCAAAAGCTAGTAACTTTATATTTTCTTCTAGCTAGCTTTATATTTCGTGGGCACCAGTGAACACCGACAAAATGTAAAAATTAAACAAAGACTCTTGTGACATGTGATACACTCCATGGTCGTGTGTAAAGTTTGGCGGTTTGTGCTGCTAGCGCTACTAGTGGTGAAACTTAGCATATTCTCCTTCTTTGACTAGTCATTGTCACTGTAATCAAACGGAACAGAGGCAAAGCTGTTTAAGAACGTGCAAAATTGTTACCAATTTTGGTAGGGTTGTTACAATAAATGAAGACAAATTAAACAAAACATTTATTAAATAGTTGTATTGTTCGGTATGAAATTATTAAAATAAAAAATTGGAGTAAGTAATTTGTAAAGTATTCTAACTTTACAAATTACTTACTTTAATATTAAAAAAAAAAAAAAAAATTGTTTCTTTTAATGATATGGTAAATTCTGAATCTAACATAAAGTTTTTTGTCCCCGGTCCTGGTTGTCATTCGTAGATCTTTAACAGTCGTTACAGGACGCCAGAAAGTCTGACCATCAGTCTATCCAAGATTATCGTGTTGACCAATAACTGGGTTATGGAGGTCTGTAAGGCAGTCGCTCTATGTAAAACACGGGTATTCAGCCGCATGCGGTTAGACTGGAAGTCGACCCCAAGCTAGTTGGGAAAAGGCTAGGGAGACGATGATACCTATTTTTTTAAATATTTATTTAATTTAAAGCCAGACCGACTAGAAGCGAGAAATAAGAACAATGTAGGTATTAATTAATTAATTAATTTATTTATTATTATTAAGGCACATCAACAATATAAACACAAACATTAACAGACAACAAAAAAGAGATATAGACTAGTGTTGAATGATAAATGTTCATTAAAAATGCTTTTCAAACGCGTATTCAAACTTTCATGATAATGCTACAATAGCTGTTGAGGAGTTCCCTCGTGAGGAGACTACCCTGCCTGCAGCAGCAGTTTATGGTGAAGATTATGTTTAGCAAACAAAATTAAATTTAAATACAAAGTTTCGAGTCCATGCTACTAACCGTTAGAGTTGCCTCGTAAGGAGGCAATGCTGGCTGCAGCAGCAGTTCATGATAGAAATCGTGTTAAACCATCAAAATTAAACTAACATACTAAATTTAGTGACCATGCTACTACCCGTTGAAGAGTTCCCTAGTGAGGAGACAATCCTGGCTGCAGCATCAGGTTATATCTATCATATTATTGCATTTTTACTGAAGTTACGGTATACAACATTTCAGCTCAATCAGACATCGGGAAGTGGTTCAAATCGTACTTGCAATATTTGAATTTAATACACATACCTACTACATACCAACCCATCCACATCCCCCCAATGGGTTCCCTCATTGTCGTTGTGGGGGGGCTCAGTAGCCGTGGTCATCCCCACGGCGAAGCGAAGAGGAATCCCTAGGTCCTCGTCAGGGCTTTTGCCACCAAGCCGACGACGTAGCGGCCAAAAAGTAGGTTGCGGTAAGGTGCATCGCAGCTGAGGCGGGCCGCGACGTCGAATGGGAGGTATCGCGGCTGAGGGTTACAGGCTGCGGCGGAGGAGTAGTGCCGGTACTTCTGAGTAGCGCTCTTCCCTTCCGCGGCCTGGACGGGGCTGCCACCGTTTGATAGCGAACGCTGTGGGGCCGCAGGGTAGGAGGAGTGTCGGTATAGCGTTGGCCAAAAAGTGGTAGGCGATGGGAACTGTGCTGACCCGTCACAGGGGGACCAAGGGTGCCAGACACGGTCGTCTGGGGCCCGTATGCTATTTGGTTCCTGGGGCAGTTACAGTTTGCCATGTGTCCTGGTGCGTCGGTGATAGGGGTTATTCCCCTCCGAGGAGGGTCCGGTGACGGACAGCTGCGGCGGGTTCGCAGATGGCTTGCGCTTTTCCGTATTCCTGCCTCAAGCAGCACTGAAGGACACCGTGGAGTTTTAGGGGTTACAGTCCCACATAACTGCGCTATCTCCCCGTGGTAGCGCAGTAGGCATTTCTCCAAGTTAAAAAAAAAAAAACGCCTGGGTCGACGGCGCGTTGTGTTCCACGCGCGCCGTCAGAGATGTCAGCAACAACTGGTGGGGTCAGTAGCCGATGCCTGCCAGGGGTGCGGGTTGATCGAAAGAGGTACTGCGGCCTCTGGCACACAGGCAACTGAGGGAACACGGGTGGGTTTTAGTCAGTAAAAGTCTGACACGCCCTCCTGCTCCATCCAGAACGGGAGAAGTCATTTGATAATTCCCACCCAGAAAAAAAACCCACCCACATACCATACAAATGTTTAGTAAAAGCTTGTATAACAATAAATAGGTAAAAACACTCCGTGTGATTAATGTGATTGATTATACAATAAAATAAAGGTACTTACTTGAAAAAGTAATAATCAAATATTTCCTTGCCTATTGTACTCCTTGGGATAGTTAAAGTTCACTATGATATATTTTTATTTTTCTAGTATTATTCATACACAGTACAATAAACAACCATAATAAACTACCACGTTTTTAAATTTGCCGGTGTAGACCTGACGATAACAACCGATTCGCGCGGGTGTATGAAGATTTGTCTTTGTTCCGTTTGATTATACTCATGTGTCATTGTCGTTTGGGTTGTGTGAATGTTTGGTGAATGTTTATTTTTAATTTTTTTTTTACGATAATTTTGCCCACAATGCGATAATTTCAACGTGGGAATTTGATAGTTTAAACTTTTGGAGTTGGCAACAATTGGTCAATCTCATTCTCAATGGTGAATCAATCACTCTTGAGGATATGTATTCTGTGATCAATCAGCAATGCAGCAACCAGTATCGTAAAACAGTGAAATTAGCTTTAATAAATGTCACTGCTATCCAATGAATAGGAAAGTTGGGGAAATTACATAAAATTAAAGCATGCAAAATAAGTACATAAAAAACAAAATCCTGCAGGACGCTGTGTGTGAGGCTAGGCAAAATGTTTCGTGTCGTTTTAACAATTTAATTGTGCGCCAGTTATCGGCAGGTTCAGTGGTGTCTTTGCTGTTCAAGTTTGGTGTTACATCATCTTGTTATTGTCTTTAATAATTTCTTGACTTACTTTGGTTGCACATAGGTTGTTTTTCCGTCGTACGTACCTGAAATAGTGTCTCTACCAGTTTGTACTTGCTTGTTGGGTGGGTTTTTATCAAATAATACCTAATTGAAGAAAGTCATTCATTCTCCTGCCCTTATCCCAATTTATTTGGGGTCGGCGCAACATATCTTTTCCTTCCACACTTCTCTATTAGTCGTCATTTCCGTAGTCCTACCTAATTGAAGAAAGTATGGTAATATAAACTTGTGTCATTTTATATCGTTTCCTTAGTATGTTTTCGTTTGTTTTTGCTTACATGTAATTTTATTTCATGTAATCTTGTATACCGTGTATGTTCACCGTGCATGAGTCTATAAAGGTCTTATAATAATCATGATTAACATAAAGATTTTCGCCACGGTGTTCTTGGTTAGCACGTGTGTTTTGAATATGTTGTTGTTTTTAGTGATTGTTGAAATTTTTGTGACTTGGTAGTATATAAGTGTGTTGTCCTTGTGTTTGTAAACAGGTTTGTAGTGTGATTGTCTCCTTCCAAATTATTTTTATCCAAGATGGGATATAAATAAACCCCGATCCTGACCCCCCCGGTATTCCAGGTCTTTCATTACCCCTTTCCCCGATTCTACTTTCGCAATTTGCGGATGTTGTCTGCAGTGTTACAGATATGGATGTATCTCTATCCCAATTATATCAATCTTCCCGTAAACGTCTCGGTAATGAAGATATCTTGGCCCCCTAACAAACGAAAGAAATCTCAAATTGGTCATATCAAATATTCGGCAATGGATAAGGCTCCTTTTATCGTCCACGTCTCCCGTATAGAGACACAACCTAACTCTGGCACCACCTTACATCCAGTCAATTTCAGAAAGTTTTTAATAAACAACAACATTGTGAACATAGTTCGTGGTGGTATTAATAGGGTTGGTAGAAACTGTGTATCGGTGGAGTTCGCTTCCCCTCAGGATGCCAACTCTTTCTTGGTTAACGCTCTGTTACCCAAGTACAGTTATATTGCCACTATTCCTACATTCAACATCACAAGGATGGGAGTAGTAACAGGTGCTCCCTCTGATATTTCAGAAGAAGAGGCAATGACTTATTTGTCGGTACCCTCAGGGTGCGGGCAAATCCTTAAAGTTCATCGAATTCGTAGAAAAGTTCAGAGAGACGGGGATAATGAATGGAAACCAACTGAAACTTGTGTGATCACGTTTGATGGACAAACATTACCCAAAAGGATCTTTTGCTGTTATACATCCCTTCCTGTAGAGCAGTACATATATCCCACCATACAGTGTCGCAAATGTTGTAGATTTGGACATGTGGCTAATGTATGTAGGTCTAAAGCACGCTGCAGCAAATGTGGCCACGATCACCCAGGTGATGGTTGCGACATTTCTGAGGGCGAGGCCTTCTGTATTCTGTGTTCGGGTAATCAGTTCGTTAACAGCAAGTCATGCCCTGAGCATGGTAGACAGAAAGCCATTAAGACCATTATGGGTGAAAAATCCATGCCTTATGCAGAGGCTAGCAAATTAATTCCAATAGCTTCCTGCAACTATGCTAACATTACTAAAACTCCGACTTCTCAATCTTATGGCAAGACAGTACTTAAAGCCTAAGACTCATGCTCCTCTTTCCCCATCATATGACAAAGCTGCTCATCAGCAGATAATTAGTTCCCCCAACTCTCACAGCCTAATGGCTGCACTCTCAATAGTAATGCCTCTTCCAATAACAGTACTTCTTCTATTATTGAGCTACTTATAAAACTTACCTATTGTTATTGCTTCTTCTACTTGTAATACCCAATCACCGTCCAACGTTGCCGACCAACTTATAACTCTTCTTTTAGATATTAGAAATGGCGTCTCGCCAAGTTTTCCTTTAGTGGAATGTGAGGAGCGTGTGGCATAAAAAGCACGACCTCATATTTTTTTAAACAAATACAAGCCATTGGCTTGTGCCATAGCTGAGACTTGGCTTACTCCAAGTCTTAGCTTCTGTATGCCACATTTCAACATTTTCAGAAGTGACAGATCAGATGGCTATGGAGGTGCAGCTCTCTTAGTCAACAACCGGGTTCCACTTTTGCCCCTTACTTTGCCTTCACTTACATGTGATATGAGCATTGCCGCAGGGACGGTTGAGGGCATCACAGTGTTTTCTATTTATATTGCACATCCTCACCATGATCTTTTAATAATTTTAAGACATATTTTTTCCAATGTTAAAGGTCCAAAACTGGTCATGGGCAACTTTAACTGCCACCATTATACATGGGGGTCTGAATGCTGTGATGCCTTTGGCTTAGCTTTGATTGAGATCTTGGATGATTTGGATCTCTGCATTTAAATAATGGATGCCCAACATGCAGGTCTCTTCCTGAGCAGCAAAAGAGTGGTGTTGACTTAACCTTTTGTGCAGTTGACCCATTGGGAATGTACAACCTTGTCGCATGGTAGTGACCATTACCCTGTCCAAACCAGATTGGGTACAATTTACTTCATTATTGGAAGATAATTGATTTACTTTCAAATTCAACTTTATTAGATCCTTCTGGTCACTGCCATGTCAAGAGATGCTATGAGGGATTTGTTACAGCTGTCACCTCCAGTGGACTCCGGACTCCTGCTTTCTGTTGAAAAACAGTGCCCGTGATAAAATACCTTCACCCCCGTGGTGGGATCCAGAATGCACTTCGGCAATCAGAGATAGGAATGAGGCCGAGGAGTGTTATAACGTGAATATGACCACCGAGAATCTATTGGCATATTTGCAGATTAATGCCAGATCAAAACATTTTCTTCGAAAGAAGAAACGTACGGGATGGATTAAGTTTTGCACCTCCTTATCTCCCTCTACTCCAGTTTCAGTTAGCTGGAAAAATATTAATCGTTTTAGACGTGGATGTTCTCCCTCAATATCTTCACCCATCACTAGGGAAACTGCTGAACATTTTTTTCACAAAATAGCCCCATCCTATGTTCCATTCTTATCTGAATGTCAAATTGCACCCCTGCATAATGTTACAGAGGATCCTTTTGATGCGCCATTTACTATGGAAGAATTGAATGCGGTACTAAAACATGTCCGGGACTCAGATCCTGGTATTGATGGCATAACATATTCTTTCATAACCCATTCTGGCGAAAAGGCAAAATCTTCCTTTTTAAATATTTTAAATTCTTGCTATAGTCATGGTTGGGTTCCAGACCAATGGAAGTTACAAATTATTATTCCTCTCTTGAAACCAGGCAAACATGCAGATGACCCAAATGGCCTTAGGCCAGTTGCTCTGTCTTCAGTCCTAGCCAAATTACTGGAGCACCTTATAAAAAATCGTCTCGAATGGATAGTCGAATCGAGAGACTTACTGTCGAATTATCAATTTGGTTTCAGGAAAGGGCTTAGTACAATGGACAGTATTGGCAAATTAGTTTGGGATATCCGCTTAGCTTTTTCTAGAAATGAATCCGTTGTTGCCACTTTCCTTGACTTCTCTGCGTATGACAATGTACTTCTTCCCGTACTCAGGCAAAAACTGCAACAGCTAAGTCTCCCGGCTAAGATGATACAATGCATATGTGAACTTCTGATGTCCTGAGTCCAGTCCCTGTTCTGAGTCCAGGGTGAGGAATTCGACAGAAGATAGACATGGAAGGGACTCCCCCAAGGATATGTCCTCAGTCCCATGCTCTACAATCTCTCTATGGCTGATATTGGATCCTGCTTAAATAATAATTGTCAGATATTACAATACGCCGATGACATTGTTCTGTATGTGAGAGATTCTTCCATAGACGACGCTGCGTCCAAGAAGCTTATAGATAAAAGTGGAGGCAACACTCTAAATACCTAAGTGAAGACGACTGTGGGCTGACGCTCTCTTTCTAAATATATACATAAGAACGAGACAGTGATACGTGTTTTCTCTCTCTCTTATGTATGTATTCAGAAAGAGAGCGCTAGCCCACAGGTTGTTTTTACTTTTTATTTGGAGTGTGGCCTCCACTTTTATCTCTATGCTTCTTGGCTGCGTCATATTTGTGCCTCTCTCTGAACTCTTAGAATCAATGGCTTTTAAACCATGGGCTGTCACTATCAGCACCAAAAAGTTCTGCAGTTATTTTGTCTCGTAAAAGACTCGTTCCTCATATTTCTGTAAATATTTTTGGGCATAATATTCCTATAGCTAGTAAAGTGAAATTTTTAGGCGTTATTCTGGATACAAAATTAACCGGCAAACATCACAAATTTTCTCATACAAAAATGTGAAAGAATTATCTCAATTTTAAAAGTTTTTGCGGGTGTTAGGTGACTTGCTCACCCCTACACCATGAAATTAGTCTACATCGCCTTAGTTCGCAGTATTTTAGATTATGGAACATATCTCCTGATTCCTTGTAACAAAGGTGCTTTAACTGGGCTAGATAGAGTTCAGTCCAAATGCCTTCGGATCATCTCAGGTTGTATGGCGTCCACCCCCGTTAACGCGTTGCAGGTCGAATGTGCTGAACCTCTTCTGGACCTTAGACGGCAATATCTGGCCTCCCGTTTTATATCTAGACTAATTGGTAGATCCTCCCATCCTCTTCTAGGAAGATTGAACGAGATGTCTTATGCAGAAGCTCAAATTACTGGAAAAATAAAGAAATCCCCTTAATCCTAAAATCCATTCGACTAATTCTAAATTTAGTATACCCGATCGTTCAATATCCCAGATTACCCCTTTTTAATTTTCCTTATGAAGTTTTAAATTATATCCCAAAAATCTTTGATATTGGTATATCTAAAAATTCTTCGTCAGCGAATTTGACTTTCAATGCGCTGGTGGGCGAGCGATGGAATGGTTTTCAATGATTTTTTACGGATGCTTCGAAACTATCTGATCTTAATTACACTGGCGCTGCGGTCTATTTGCAAAGTTGCAAAATCATCTTACAGTTTAAATGCCCTAAAGAGTCTTCAGTATTCACTGGCGAGTGTGGGGCTATATTGGAAGCTTGTGTTTTTATTGAGTCACACCTTAATATTCAGAAAGCCGTTATATTTACAGACTCCCTTAGCAGTTTGCAAGCCTTAACTCAAAATCCGTTCAAGAGCAAATTGCACAGCTCCCTTATTTAAAAAATTAAAAACTCTTTAATGTCCAGCGCTAGTAACCAAAAGGATGTTCAGCTGGTTTGGATACCTCGTCATTGTGGTATTAAGGGTAACGAATGTGTTGACGCTGTGGCTAAAGATGCGTGTTCATCTTTATCGTCAGATCTCACATACAACACTCATCAGGGTTACGACCTATTATCCCTTCCAAAACTGAATCTACAGTGTTCCTGGCAGGAGCCGTGGAATGCGTCTAGCAAAAAAAGAGGCAGGTTTTACTATACCGTACAACCGACTATTAAACCAAAACCATAGTTCTCCGGTTACACAAAAGTATCCAAAACTGTCATATCTGTTATATGTAGAATCCGCTTAGGTTTTTGTTGCACTCCTGTGTTTTTACACAAAATCCATGTCCGTGATTCCTCGCTTTGCGAGTGCGGATTGGAGGAACATTGGCACAGCAGGAGATCGGAGGGCACCCTTGACCACATATTTTTCGAATGTTCCAAGAACATCCCACGTCTAGATTTGTATAACCGTCCGTAATTTAAGATCCCTCTCCCAATAAATTTCCCCTCTCTTTTAACTCATTCCTCTCCTGACCTGCTTGTGGCGCTGATGATTTTCATCCGTCACAATAATATAAAATTATGATTTACTCCCCCAGTCTGTGTTTATGTTGTATTGTATCTTTAATGTTCTAACAATTTTATTATACACGCTTAATTTTACATCGTTCTGGAGCCGAAACACATTGTTATTTTTTTTTAAGACGATTTAATAAAGAAGTTAGAAATTTATCATTTTTTTTCTGTAATTCGAGTTAAATTTTAGTAGCGCTTCCACTATTTCATTCATAAACGCAAGATCGTACGTGATCCGATCTGGTGATGACGTAGCGCGGCACAGCTGTGCGTGGCGTCAGTTTAGCGCGCCCGCGGTGGGTCAACGGACGTCGTACGAATAACCGGCTGCAAGTAAGTACGCACGGCTAAACATCAAGCTATACATTTCCAGTTTACGCTAATCTTGCACTGTACGGAAATCCTATTCAATGTGAGATCAGCTTATACTGGAAATGTATAACTGGAGGTGTAGCTATGTGTACCTACAAGTAGGTATTTCATTTCAGGTACGATTTAGGTTGGTGTAAGTTCATTTACCTCCATCATCTCGTTGTATCGAAAGCACGGCACGGTGTTTACCACTATCACATCTCGTAAACGAGAGAAATTAATTGACATTTAATTCATCACTCTCGCATCACGAATCACCTAGTAGGTACTCGTACCTATTCAACTAGACACGACGAGTAGGCTTGGGAGTTGTATTTAAGGCCTTGAATCGATTCAAGGCCTTAACCACCAACCACGACCAATCTCGCTAATCGGTACGTAATAAGCATAAGTACCTACCTACCATATGATAAATCGGCATTTTTCAAAAAAGCTGACCGTTACGGAACCGGAACGCTATTTTTTTAAAAATGATTTTGTATTTAATTTTTTAATTTTTGGATAGCTTAATAAATGAGCTTTTTGAAAATACCAATTGTTTTGTAATTGAACAAGCGGTTGAGCCAAAAAATTGTATAGGGTTTAAAGTTTAGTATAAAGTTTGTATAGAGCACTCAGAGTACAGGTAGTTCTAATTAGTAACACTTTTAATATATCTTTTTTTAATTAAAGCCAGGTATTCTGTATTTTTTATTTTAATTTCTTATTACTTAAATCAGTTACATTCAGTATATTACAAAACAAAACTATTTTCAGCATGTTTTCACAAATTATGAATGAAAATACTTTGGATTAGTAACATTTCTTTCATAATGTCCTCAAATTATACTCTGTTATAGAAAAGACAAAAGGTATAAAACTCAATCTCTTAGAAATTCGGGTAAAACATATCAAAAAAACAATATTTAGTTGTTATGTTAATAATTTTCTTATAAAATTAACAAGGAAAATAACATTTTCTAAACAAAGTCTCACTTTAACAATTTACTAACTGGAATTCTTAGTTACTAACAGGAACATAAAGTTGAGTTCACAATAATAACTTTTTATAGTAAATTAACTACTTCTTCAATTTTAATAATCGGTCTTTATTCAAATCACTATAATCACAGATATATCGCTACTTCGGGGAAGAAAGGGCGTAAAAGCCAAAATAGCAACTTTACAGGGGAGCGAAAAAACGTTTTTTTTTTTTAATTTTGGAAAATAACTTTTTTTGCAATAGAGTTAAATTCGAATGAATTGGTGATATTTACTTGCATTTAAGTGCTCTTTAATATCAAGAAGCTTAATTTTAAGTAGACCTTATGGTTTAGAAGATAGGATGGATTTACGACCCAAAATTTTAATAAAAATGGCTTTTACACCGTCTATAAATACGTACTATAGGACGTAAATCCACAAATATCTATAATGCTAACATACATCGTGTCGTATAAACCATCTTTAGACAGTGAAAAGGTCGTAATGACTGCACCACTTATAACAATTATCGTGAGTAAACCTACAATTATTATAATTTTGTAAGATTGAATGTGGTGAATATTGAAATTAAGGTGCATAGAAGCTCAAAATAATAGCATAATAATTATTATTATCTGATTTATCATAGTTCTATATTACAAAATTTATTATAACGAATTAGGTTACCTACCTGTTAAGTTAAATGCACACGATTCATGAATAGTGAAACAAAAGAAAAGATTTAATTGAATTGAACTTTGATTATTTTCATTAATTTAAATTTTAAGTTAACTGTGATAAATAATTACTATCATCTAATATTAATTAATTAAGAAATAAATTAACTAAAATTGATAAAATAGTATAAAATAATGGTATGTTTGTAATTTATTCTACTAGGTAGGTATTGGTGTATTAAATAAATAAATTTAGTTAAGATGCAAATCAGTTTTATTCATTCATAAATCAAATCAAATTGACAATAATTAGTAATCTTCTTTTTTTTCTATTTCCTTTTCTGTTTTTTGTTTCGTTTTCTTACTTTTTTAATTTTATTGCTTGTAATCGTATTCTTCTTTATTTTTTTTATCTTTTACTTTCTTTTTATTCATCTTCTTTCTCTTCTTATATATTTTTTTCTTTTTCTTATTTGTTTAACCTTTTTTTTTAATTATAATTTGTAAAATAAATCTTTCTTCTACTTATTAATCATTCATGCATTATTCTAATGAAATTAAAATGTAGATAAGTACCCATTCATTCTAATTCCTCTACTACATCGTCTTCTTCGTCGGTATCTAGTAATTGGTCTACTACTGTTTTAAAATGAGGCAGCGACAAAAAATCTTGTTGGAACGGTCTGGGTATTGTGTGATTGTCACAAAGAAGTTTTAAATCGTTATATTTTGCAGTCGAAATTGGTAATCTGGCGTCATATAACTTACGCAACACAAATTCGTTTGATTTTTCAGCTTGGCAGTGATTATTAGTTGTATCTAAACAAATATTTTTTTTAGGTCTTCCTCTCGCTTTAGATTTCCCTTTTGTATTTGGCCTTTTTTCAGGTACTTCAAATAGAATGACTTTTTGTACTGATGTGTCTTCATGCATGGAGTACTTAATTTCAACTTGATCAACATTCTTCTTCTTAAATGTAGCAATCCGAATATTTTTAAATTGCATGTTTTTTAGCGTTTCCTTAGTGAAAGTCTTTGTAGCTAGTTCGTCCCAACTAATAAAATCACTATGCTCCATGACAATAACACGATAAGGTCGTGGCCGTTTTCGGGCAGAAGCAATGTAAGGCATCCACTGGGAAGGACTCCAGACGGTGAGTTTTTTTATTTCTCGTTCTATTGTTGCATGCACTGAATCAACAGGCATGTATGTATGTCCAGGCAACAAAAAGTTAAGCTGTATTGTTTCTAAATTTACGGACTTTTTGAGGTAATAGTTTATGGCAGATAGAACTACTTTATTTTTATTTTGACCTGTACAGGAATCGCAGTATAAAATCAAATTTTTTATTTTTCTTTCGTCAACTTCTTGTAAATACTTAAAGAGACAAGTTGCTATTTCTTGGCTACCTCGTTTTCCGTCACACTCTCCCCAAATGTAGCAATTCACATTTTGAGTTCCACTTTCATAAATGGTGAAATTAAAAACTGCATACTTTCTTGAGTACCCTAACAACATGCTATCTCCGTGGGGTGTTGTCAATACCTTTTGTAAATCAAAGCTAGCTGTCAAAGTACCATTAATATTATAATGATTACTTAAATTTTGATGTGCTAGAAACCTTTTATAAGTAGATTTTTTTTCTTTAATGTGATTTTCTAAAATGGTTTTATCTTCTTCGCTGCTTATTTCTTTTCGGTCGGCTCTTGTACACAGAAGACATTTGTCTTTTTTTGGACAATGAAAGCTGATATTATATTCATTATTAAATATATTTCTAAATATAGTATCTCCAACTGCATCTTGATTTTTATCTTCACATTCTTTCACATAAAGTCTATACAAATTGGATAAATTTTTTAATTCTTGGGGAAGATACACCCTGCTGGTTCGTTTCCGGTTATAGTGTGAAGGGACTGCTGGCAATTTTTCAATAAAAGACTTTGCATGTGCTTTTGCTTCTGGAGAATACTTATCCGGAAATGTACGTGTCCTCCGATCATCCTGAGACATATTATATTCTTTAGAATGAGACAGATTGTATAATAAATATTTCTGGGTCACATTCAATGTCTCAAGCAAGAACTTTTGACAAACTTTTTGACGATCTTCACCATTATTGATAAAGTACTCGTATGTTAAATTTCTCCTACTATTTGGAGAGTCCGTTCTTTTCCTAGAAATTGATACCTGGCGAGTACAATTAATAAGCCAATCTTTCCTCCGTTGTGAACTTATGCTCCAAAAGAAGTCAAACAGAGACTTTCGCCTTTCTTCCGTTATATTAAAACAACCTCTTTTACATTTATCCTGCTTACATGGGTTTTCTCCCATAGATTTTTCTTTAACTATGTCCCCTTTCTTGGTTTGGTAGGATTTTCCGTCATCTTTTAATTGTTTTCGTTCTTTCCGTTTATTTATTAGTTTCTGTTTCTTCCTTGTTATATTTTTACTTGTATCATCCTTTTGGGCTTTCTTCTTTTTTTCTTTTTTCTTCTTTTTCTTTTCAGGTGAACCACTAGATTCAGATTCATTGCAAGTCCAATCATCAGAACTACCACCAGAAAAGTCTAAAGCTTCCTCGTCAGATAAGAAGTCTATATAATACATCTTGTATTTTGAAGTTGAAGTTTTGCGTGTTCTTTTAGTCCGATCTTTTTCAACTGTGTGTGTAATATTTAAATTGGCCAGTGCTGTACTTGTAGATGGATTAGGAGGTCCAAGCTGAGTTTCATCGTGAGATGCAGCCAGTAAAGGACTCAGTTCTAAAAATGGCGTCTTGGAGGTGGTAGGTATACAACTATCAGATTGAGGTATATATTTATCCAACGGCAGAAGGTTGGTCTTCAAGTCAGATGATTCAGGGATCGGTACAGAAGGAACTTCGGGTTCATCAGCGGCATAGTCATCTTGTGGCACGAGATTAACATATAAAGTAGGTAATTCAGCAGTCAATACGGAAGAAGATTCAAGCTGCGTGCTATTGTCGTAGGTAGACAATGTATTAACAATTAGAGACGAATTAGCGATCGGAACTGATGTAACTTTGGTTTCTGGAGCATAGTCAGCTGGCAAAAGGTTTGAAGAAAACGACTCAACGGTCGGCACAGCACATGAGATTTCATTTTCAGCAATTACTGGATCTGCAGGGAGGGCAGTAATATTTGGATGTGGTAATACAACAGTCGACGAACTATCAGCCTGTTTTAAGACTTCCATAGAAATAATATTTATTTTGTTACTATTGTTTTTAAACGGGCTTTTTGGTGGTATAAGGCTACCAACGTTGTCTCCAAAGAATGAAGCATGTGCTCGGGGTAAAGAAATCATAGAGGTATTGATATCGCCATCACTGCTTGAATTAATTATGATTTTTTTGTGTGTTGCTTTTGATATTTTTATTGGTTGCATTTCTGTGTCGCTGTTTTCGATTATATCATTGCTTTGATCCGAACTACTATTTTGATCAAAACTCCTAGTCGACTGACTCGGCTCGTAGTCAGATCTGGAAATAAGATGATAATAGAATTACTTATACAAAAATTATACAAAAAAGTCGTCTTTATTTTTAATGCTAGTAAGAGTTAGGGCGTAAAAGCCATTGTAGTTTTAGTTCCCTGTAATATTGGGGTCGTAAAAGTCACGCACAGCATCGAAAAATCAGAAGACATTAGTCATTAGGGCGTAAAAGCCAGTCTAACAAATCAGTTTCATGGAGTTTATAACGGAATAAATAGAAATGCATGTAATTTGAATAAAGAAAATGATTAAACAAAATAACTGAATAAAAATATTGTGAATAATTAGATAGGTACCTACGTAACATGACCTTTGTGGTAAAGTTAGTTAGCACTTAGGTACGTAAGCACCCATCTATACAACTATACATACAACCATAATAAACCCGACCGTTTTTACACCGTGAGTACCTAATATTTTAAGTAGTAAAAAAATAGGTAAGTACCTATCTTCCTAGAAATTACTACGACGAATGCACTCTTAATATTTATTATAAAATAAATACGAATATCTCTAACTAAAGAAACATCACATTAGGTAAGCACGTCTAAACAGTTTGAGCCAAGAATAATAGATAGGTACTGTACTATTACTTAAAACTTACCTTTGTGATGAACGACGACGGCTTTGTAATAATGCATTAACGATATTCCTTCTTTTTAGCAAGGAATCCAAGGCTTTCGGCTTCGTATTATCCATTTTTTTAATTAAACAAGTAACTTATTCGCACTGTATTAATATTCAAACGGAACGTAAACAATAACAATCCGGTAAAGAAACTGCGATTGACAGACTGACAAGATTGGACACGTGGACTTCACTTGTGGTAAGTCGTGTACATGCAGGTTGCGATTGTGTTTGTGCGTGTGTCGTCGGCAGCGCGCGCGCTTTATTGGCTAAATAAATTATGTTTCTATCTCACTCCATTGTAAGACTGTTTAACGTACGCATAAGAGACAACGATAAATGACATGATTATCTCTCCGATTTTTAGACTAAAGAAATTGTTATTGTTACGATTTGAATGCTGTAACTCCAAGTTTTTATTTTTGTGCAAGGGCGTAAAAGCCAAATCATATTTAAATTGCCAAGTAAAAATGTCGTAAAAGTCATTACGTAATAAATATTGTATTTACGACCAAATATTCTTTCATACTATGGTGATACGCCCTTATTAATTTGAAATAATTAAATAATGTCATATACGTCAATTTTTTTTAATAAAAATGGTTTTGGTGAGAAAAAAATCATGGGGGTAAAAGCCATTTTTTTGGGAATATTGAAATTTTAAATATACAGATCGATAGAGCGTCGAAAACTAAACAAAGTTGCATTATTAACTCATTTTGGCCAAAAGTGGCTTTTACGCCCTTTCTTCCCCGAAGTAGCGAATTATCAGTAGGGTAATTTTCTACAATTCCGGGAATTTCAATATCAATGGCGCAATGTTTTCATTTATTTTTGTCAAGATTATGTATATTTTATTTTGTTATTTTGCTTACTTATTATGAACAAAATTTACAATCATAATAAAACTAAAAGAAAATATTACGCCACCAAAAAAAATAAAAAAAATAGCGGACTTGTTGAAAATGAGCCAGTAACAACATTGCTTACATGCTAATTAACATGATTAAAAATCAAAATATAATTAGCCCTAGTCAGTCTATTAACTTTGTACGCCGCAATGTTCACGCTAAATCTTGTCTCACCATTTAACACATTGAACGCCGATTCAACTTTAGTAGTTGTTTCGTTTGGGCCGTGGAGCTCACCGGTGAGCGACAGCAATACTACCCGTTCAGGCCGTGGGGCTCACCGGTGACCGCGCGACGGACTCGTGTTTGAACTCAATTTTCTCGCTGGAGGAAAACTATATTGAGCGTGCCCGGCGCGGCCCTGGAGAACAGTTTACGCATACTAGCTCGTTTCGACACTAAGTATAAAAAAAAGACTATGTTGATTTTTTGGCTAAGTATACAAGATGTGGTTTTAAAATAAAAGAAGGTTTACAAAATATATGGTTTATTAGAAAATATTTAAAAACCGTTTTATTACACGTTAGGCAATCTCTTATTTTTGGACTTAGTAAAAAATAAACTAGACAAACTAAAAAAACTTAAAATAACTCAAAAATTACTACTAAATTAAACTTTGTCATGAATATTTGGCGAATAAATGAATTGTCTTAACAACAAAATAAACACATTTCCATTCTTTGCGTCGCGCAGTCGGGTAAAAAATTGGTCAATGATGAAGCACATTGAAGCAAGATATGCAAAGAAAAGGCTTCTCCGGGCATTGTGGACAAAACATTCTCACCTTTTTAGTCTTGTTTTTAGCCAACTTTCTGCATTTGTTCCCAACGAGTAACACCCTCAAATGTCACACTGTTACTCGATGGGATTTTTTTCTGAAAAAATTCCCAACCGGTCACACTACCAGTCACACTGTTACTCGATGGGAATTTCTTCAGAAAAAAATCCCAACCAGTCACACTGTTACTCGATGGGAACACACTGTTACAGAACTTAATGAAAATAAGAATTAAATCGGTTTTTTAAATTTTTATTAAAATCAACAAAATAACAACATTGGTAAATACAGTTACTTAATTACGGACGTTAAACGTTAACATTCGTCATATTGCTAGTAATTCTCATTTTAATGTTTTAGTCATAGTAACAATATCTAAACACAATCGGCCTTATATAATATAACAGAGTAAATCATCACATTTTACAATAATTAACAGTCCTTATTTCTAATATTAATTTGAACCTTTAAAGAAGAATTTTCTAAATATAATCAGCCTTATGTTTGTACCTATATGCATGTATCACAGTAAATCATCACATTTTACAACAATTAACAGTTATTAATTCTAATGTTAATTTGAACTTTAAAGAACAATTTTCTAAATATAATCAACCTTATGTTTGTACCTATATGTATGTATCACAGTAAATCACCACATTTTACAATAAGTATCAGTTCTTAATTCTAGTGTCGTAAAATCTCCAAAGCATGGCCAACTGAAATAAGACCTTGTGTTAATTCCAGCTGCACTTCCTGAATAAACTCGTCTCTTGATAAAGATTTCTTACCCCGTTTTCTTTTTGACGGTTTGCCTTGTTGTTTCAGAACATTTCTGACAGTATTCTGAGAAGAATCTTCTTCAATTGTGTGCAAGAAATGCATAATATTCGGGTGTTTTGTTCCAATGGTCTTATTTAGTTTATTATGCCAAGATTCGAGTGCATTTGTTGTGCGATGGGCGTCACCAAAAACGCACCACACTTTTAAATATTCCTCACGGAGCCACTGTTTTTCCATGTAGTTAATGAATTTTTTTGTGCCTGTACCTTCACTATCTCCGTATCTAGCAATTATGTAAACCCATCCATTAATTATCTCGTTTTCGGGCAATAATGGAAGAATCGCACTAAGTTCAATTATTCGCACCTCCTTCAAATCTTGTGACGTTCGTGAGGTCATATTCAGGCTTTTTCCTTTTTTAAAAATGGCTTTGTTGTAATGATAATAACAACCTTTTATTATGACTGTTGGAAAAACTTTGATAATGGCATTCATTGCAGCCTTTTCATAATCAAGTTTAAATTTTGTTGGATTCCAATCCGGCAACTGCGACTTAATCATTTGAAACAGAATTAAGTAGCTCTGCATTGTTTTGTTGGTCATTAAAGCATATATCACAGGGGTTATATTTGTGTGGTTTATTGTACTACCAGTATCTACATGAATTGTATACAATTGCACGAATGGAGAAGGGCAGCTTCTGAATGTGCCATCGCCATAAAATTCTTTTGATTCACATGTAATTTGCCTTGCTTCCACCGAGGAAAATACTATTATTCGTGTATTATTAGTTTTATTTGAGTAGTCTGCTAACAAAAAGTTATTATATCTTGGTGGCACTTCGACTTCAAGAGCGTTTTTAAATAACATCTTTGAAACTCCAGCTTCTTTGTTCCGTTGTCTATACAGTGTACTTTTAACGCTAGTAAATTTTGGTATGTTGGATACAATATTTATACCGGCATCTTTAAGGTTGCCTATCATGGAATTGTATTTTTGTGGAATGTTAGGAAAGTCCGGTTTGTACAATTCAGTCTTTAATTTATGGATTGATTCATCAATTTCGTTCTTCGCAAAGTCTGGAGCATGGCTATGAGCAGTCTCGTCTAGTATTCGTTGATCCTATAAATAGAAAATAGCAACAATAATAACAGGAGTCAAAGCTGTCGTATTAGTAATATTCGTCATATTGTTTAACCCTGCGTATGATTAAAACAAGTTGTTTTAAAACACGTGTTTATAACAGTTCCAAATAAATCGATTAAGTGTTTATGCCGCGTTTGTGTATGACGCATCTACTACTACTTAGCATACATGTTGAACGTCACTTGTCGCGCGCCTAATGTTGTCTTATAGTGTAAACTCGGCTTTATTAATAATACATTTTGAAACAAGTTTTAAGCAATTTTAAAAGCCTTAAGAAAAAATGTTTTAAGCCGCTTTTAATAATAGCGTATGCTTGGAAGAAATGAAAACGAATAAGTATTTAGGACTTTAAGTAGCTTGAAATAAAACAAATCTATAGTTTTATGAAAATAATGCAAAGCATTCATTCACAAATAAACGTATTGATTAACAAACAAACCATAGGTTTATCAGTAAACTTTATTATATAGGTACTTACTTTTATTCTCAAGATTCCTTTGCAAATGTTTCGTTTTGTGCACGCCCACACTATTAATCCGCTACTATGCTTTCGTCTAGCATAAAATTGATGTCCACTTCGTAGCAAAATTGTCCCACCATTCCTTTTAATTAAATTTAATGGCACTTGACCGGACGAACTAGATGCGGTGGGCTCTGACATTGTCGACAACGTGCACTTTGCTTCGTTGCACTGCTCTGACTAATTCATTTTGCGTCCCTCTCCCCCACTTACGACACGTGGCCGCCGCCGCCGGGGCCGCGGGAAGAGGGATGCAAAAGTATTTTTACATTAAATGTGCATGGAAAATAACCGCCATTACACACTCGCGATAACTGATGTTGCCGGCTTATCATAACTTTATTTTGCTATACATAATTTTAATTGTCACAACATACTTATGGCTAATTATATGTATTTGGAAAATTGTTTAAAGTTCAAATTAACATTAGAAATTAGAACTGATAATTGTTGTAAAATGTGATGATTTACTCTGATATATTATATAAAGCTGATTGTATTTAGGTACCTCCCCCCCCCCTTATTACGTGGGACTTAAATATAGATGGCGAGATGTGGGTGTAATATTACACCTCTGCCTACCCCTTCGGGGATACAGGCGTGAGTCTATGTATGTATGTATGTATTTAGGTATTGTAATTTTATTTAATTATTTAAGAATAAAACGTTCAAAGGAGAATCACCAGCAATATGACGAATAAATGTTTTTAAAGTAAAAACCGATTTAATTCTTCTTTTCATTAACTACTGTAATATTGTGACTGGTTGGGAAATTACTAATAAGAAGTTCCCATCGAGTAACAGTGTGACTGGTTGGGAATTTTTTCTTAAAAACATTCCCATCGAGTAACAGTGTGACATTTGAGGGTGTTACTCGTTGGGAACAAATGACTTTCTGCCGTAAGTAGTGTAACAATTCACACATGCCCGCCTGCTTGTTCTGGCTTGCCCTTCTTTTTGTTGCAGTTTGTGTATCATTCTTCTAGGTCTTCCAACTGGAACATCTTGTTGGCTACAAAACGACTTCAGTAATTCCAGCCGGAAGTCTGCCATTTGTATTTTCTTGCCAGTAACGCTTTGATACAAGACCAGTGCATTGACCACTGCTGTGTTCAGGAGAAGGTTGATTGCATATTTTTTGTACCATTTTATCGATTTCCTCAGTGGAGTTGAGTAAGCAGCCATCTGATCGGACATATCTACAGCTCCTTTAGCACCGTTATAATCAATGACTATTTTCGGTTTAGAAGTAACTTTGTTACGTTTTCGGACATTTTGGAATCGCACTGAGTGTTTTGTGGACAGCAAAAGGACATCTCTTTTATCCTTCCACTTCATTACAGTTATGCCCTCATCGCTTGCCTTCGCCACGAATTGTCCTCGCTTCAGTTTAGCATTTACTACATCCTTTGGCAGATGCTTCCGGTTCTTCCGAATCGTGCCTACGAGATGAGTCTCTGCATCCAGAAGTTTTTTGGCAAGATCTATACTGGTGTACCAGTTGTCGGTCACTAGCGTATGTCCCTTGTATAGAAGATCGCTGCATAAAGACATAACGACGTTCAACGGTGTAGTATTGACTTCATCATTATTCTTTCCTGCGTATACATTTATTTTATATGTATATCCAGGAATGGTACATAACTTAAACTCCTTTATACCATATTTATGCCTTTTTTGTTTATTGTATTGTCGAAAAATTATTCGTCCGCGAAAAGGCACCATGCTTTCATCTATGCAGATCTCTTCGGAAGGGGTGTAGTTTTTTTTGGAAGTTCCTGTTCATAACTTCGAGCAATTTCTGAATCTTGTGTAATCTATTAGATTTATTGTCTTCATCTTGTTGAGAAAAGTGCTTTTTGTAATTTGCAACAGCAACTCAAATCGGTTTCGACTCATTATTGTTCGAGGAAAATTCTGTCCAAGTACAGCATCTTTTGACCAGTAGTAGGATATTTTGGGTAATTTTACGATCCCCATGAAAATAATCAATCCGAAAAATCGTTTTATCTCTGCTGCGGATGTAGGTTTCCATTGGCGAATCCGCGCAGCTTTAGATGCTGCGTCCGATCCTGTGACTTTTTTTATAGCAAAGCTATTCGTATAATCGGCCACCATTTCAAATACTTCGTCTGGTACTAAAAAATGATAGAAATCTGCCGGGGTCTTATCGATCATTTCCCTTACAACTCGTGAATCTAATCCTGGGAATTCAGTGTAGGGGATAATCCGACGCTGATTACCTTTTGGTTGGTGCCACACGGTAGATGATACAGGAAGCGACGCGGTGTGACCAGAAGTACTTGGCACGGCATTTTCAAGTTCAATGTCACTCGTGTCACTAATGGACAGAACTCGTCGACGTCGGTTTCGTAAAGGTGGTTGTAAGTCATACTCTTCCTCAGACTCTGAACTTAGCTGAAAGCTACTATTGAGCAAGGAAATTTCTATATTTTCAATCCGCGTCAAATCATCATTTGTTATTTCAATGTCTTCAAAATCATCCATGATTCACACCACACTTATCCTTACAGTCAGGCAGGACACAGTTTATTCACTTTAGAAGTAACCAGGGTAAAACTGTCACTAAAATAATCCAAAATATGTAGGTAGTATGAAAAATAAACAATGCGCGTGACCTTGCTTGCTTGCTTGCGATTACTAACTCGTGTCAAGAGCGCGGCCGCGCGCAGCCATTCGGGGAAAGGGCGCGGGGTGTGACCGGCGCCGCGACCCCCGCGGCCCCGCGCGACCGAAATGCAGATTTCCAACGGCGTGCGCCGCACAGTGGGCCCATACTGAAAATTAGTGGACTTAGGCAACAAAGTTACCATATCGATGCGATTTTTTTATATATGACGTGTTATAATATTCCTGACAACTTTTATTCTTATAAAATTTCTTCTAAACTTGATAGTTTGTCTTGAAAAAAATTTATTAGATTTTTTTGTATGGAGCGAATCACGTTTAATTTTTTTTCTTCAATTGTACTAATATGTTGGGTGTGTGGCGTGAGTATATGATAGCTAGGGTCATTCTCTATCCACGAAAAAAAAATCAGCGCCGGCCATCTGCTGCAGCGCGAGTAATCATTCGGTAAAAAAATTATAATTTGGAAGAATTTTTTTGTCATTTAAAATAAATTCAAAGCATATTTTTTGTCTCATTTGGCTGTTTTCACCTTCTTTTTAGTTAAATAAATAGTTTTAATAGCGCATACGTACTTAGAACTAGTAATTCTGGTAGAGATTTAGTTATTATTGCATGTTATCGGTACAAATGAGTCATCAATCACAATGCAGGTGCTCTGCATTGTGATTGATGACTCATTTGTTTGTGCGCGCATAACTAATGAGTCATCGAAAAATGCTCGTCTCTGATTGGCTGTGTTATTTTTTAACTGCACGTTGTCTATTGTTGAATAAATATATCGTAATGTTTCAGGTTATACTAATTTTGTTAATGATAGGTGAAATAATTTAAATTTGTACGGGCAAGTCGTTGATAATTATCTACTTAATCAATTGTATGTATATTATTATACACTCGCGAGCAACCAAATCGACTCAAGCCTTGTCGGCGCACACATACATTGATACAACTAAAATTATGAATGGAAATTATTAAAATGATATGTCATTCGAAAGCTTAAGATGTCAGCTTTAATTTGATATCATTATTATTGAAATCCATCCATCATTTTTGAAATAAATGATGTCTGAACGCAAGAGTAGGAAAAACGGGAATTTAGGAAAAAGGGTATGTTCTCGTATTTGAGAAATTAAACAAAAAATTTAAAAAATAAAATTAATTTATTTAAATCAGTATTTCGTATTGCCCCGTCTAGCCCTAGTTACATCCCGCAGTCTGTTTTTCATGGACCTTATCAATTTTTTGACATTTTCTTGAGGAATGCCGTCCCACTCCTCTAATAATGCTGTCTTTAGCTCGTCTACGCTTGAAGGGACTGGATTTCTGGCCCGAACTCTTCTTTTAAGCTCGTCCCATAAGTGCTCGATGGGATTCATGTCAGGACTGAGCGCAGGCCAGTCCATCGTGCGTAATTCGACCTCTTGCAGAAACTGTCGAGTGACTCGTGCCGTGTGGCAACGGGCATTGTCGTGCATTAACACGAAGTCTTCACCGACAAACCCTGCGTAGGGCACAACATGATCCAGTAGAATGTCGGTGATGTACCGATCAGCTGTTAGCCCGCCTCCTCGGCCGCCCCCAGGCACGAAAACAAGTTCGGTTTTGCCCTCTAAAGAGATACCAGCCCATATCATGCAGGAACCGCCGCCATATGCCACTGTTTCAGCGAAACAACATTGGGCAAATCGTTCCCCCGGACGCCTGTAGACTCGGCCTCTCCTGTCACTGCCATGCAGACACATTCTGCACTCATCAGTAAACAGGACCGATCGCCATTGCGCAGCGCTCCAATTAAGATGCTCTCGAGCAAATTGAAGGCGCGCTTGTCGGTGGCCTGCAGTCAATTTAGGGCCCGTCGCAGGTCTTTTTGGCGTCAAGTTGGCTTCCTTCAAGCGTCTTCTCACTGTCCACTCGCTGACAGCCACTTGTCGTACACGTCTCAGTTCTTGCTGCACATCAACGCCCGTAAGGTGTCGATTACGCAGCGAGGTTGAGACAATGAAGCGGTCGTCTCTCTCTGAAGTGCACCGGTGGCGGCTCGTTCTTGGTCTCCGATTAAAGGCACCAGTCTCTTGGAACCGTCTGTATACTCGGGATACAGAAGACTGGCTCAAGTGGAGCTGGGCAGCGACTGCTCGCTGACTTAACCCTTGTTGCAACAAGGCAACAACTTGAGCGGCTTCTTCTGGTGTGGTATCCATGGGTTAGCGAAAACAAGGATTGCAATTTACGGAGATGTGTACCGGTCAACTTGTAACAAGCAACTGATAAGATAAACCCGAAGTGGGGGGGTTTTATAGCGGGAGCAGGTAGCGCAAGTCGTCGATTCCTAAAGAGGTAATTTACGCTGACGGCCAATTAAAATGTTTCAATAAATCAGCGCTTAGTTTTTTTTTTAAGGTATTGATGTTAATTGAAAGCCTAATTCTTCAGCTTTTGAATGACATATCACTTTTGTAATTACAATTTATCGTTTTAGGAAAATCAATGTATATGTGCGCCGTCTAGGCTTGAGTCGATTTGGTTGCTCGCGAGTGTAGTATAAGTTATCGTACGTATGATCAATATGAAACGGTGAAGTAATTGTAGTCCTGAAAAGGGCTGTTTGTCATATTCCTAACCCTGATGGGCTTTTGTGGGAATAATTTAGAGCCGGATCACATTATTTCTTGTTCCAGAAGTGCTAGTGGGTCCGGCAAATTTTCGGACTCTGCTATGAGGCATTCTTCTTCCTCCATAATTTCACTGTCACAGGGAGGCTCAGTAGTCTGTAACAACTGAGTTGCTTCAGGCAACAACTCATTATGAACCTGTTTCATTATTTTAGGCCTTATGTAGGATATGTGGGGATCAGAGCTTATTAGAAGTCCATGGAGGATGTCTTCGTTTGTTGCTATTCTCCCCGTTTTCCGAGTGTGCCTCTCCCTGACGTTTCTGAAGCTTCTTCAGATAAGGTACCTAAAACGAATAAGTACATACATTTTAATTTCAAAACGCAATCGAGTCAAATAATACATCAAACTATATTTATTTTTTACTTACCGATTGGCAAAACACCAAAGTGGTTACAGATATCTGCACCGTGCATTAGAAGTTTATGTACACTAACTGGCATGTAGTACCACGAATAGTGTTGCACGTACACATCAGCTGTTTCTCTACAGTATCTTCTAAATTTTTCACAGTCAATGTTTTTGCCTGATGATATGGCTTGTAGAATAACGGAAAATCTGAAAATCAGATTTTCGTCAATTCCCGTTATTCTGGAAGATCTTTTGTAATCTTGGAAAAAGCGCCTCGCTGTATTCCCGTCGTTTGTAGTTCCAAAACCCTAAAATGGGAAAACAATACTGTAATATACAATACATAGAGATATAATTCACAAACAACATAAAGAGAGCGAAAATTAAATACATACCTGTTTGACTATATCAATCAGCATTCCAGTTTGCTCACGAAACTCTTGCTGTGTGGTATTTTTTTTAGCTTGTTTCAAAGCCTTATGTTCGCCGCGAGCAGTCCATCGTTGAAAATCCAGATTATAAGATATATGGAGAAGACATTCCATACACCGAATCTTCATATGCAGTGAAGAAATTCCTTGTTTGTAAATTTCTTCACGAAGTGGTTTAGAAGTCAAAGCGTCTAAATTATTCATCTCACTCGGTTTTGCCAAGCAAATGGGACACGTTGCATATGATGGTACTCCAGCAATAATATTGGCCACTTTTCCATCAATCATGGTCATATGCAATTCATGTGATACAATAATATTTCCACACTGTGTAGATATTCGTTCATCAATTTGTTTTTTCATCTCAGACACTTCAGACTTTATAAAGTCAGCTGTCTCCGAAGTGAAAGTGAACTTCACTGGTCGACAGTACAGAGTTGAGCAAGGTGTGGGGTTCTCCCAAACTAGATTTTCATTCCCAGATGATGGCCTAGTAGACACTAGCCGAAGAGGGACGATGCTTATCATGACTACTGATGAATCATCGAACTCTGTAGCTGTGTTTGACGTTTTCTGTTTATAGTTACTCTGCGACGAAGAACCATCAAGTCCCCATTTCCAGGTCAACTTGAGTTCTTCATTTTGAGACCTATCAACAGTATTTATATCAAGTAATATCCTCTCCACAGTGTGGTCCAATAGCGCTTGCAATTTAACGTGAGCTCCGTTTTCGGTAATCTCCATACTCTCTTGTGGTGGGTAACATCTTTTCTTGGCATTTACAAGCTTTGGATAAGATGGAAAGGCAGCACAGTTTTCTTCTTTCAGAAATTGTCGAAGAGCTAAGTACTTCCATTTCGAGAGCGCAACTGATGTATAAAGAGCTAAACACTTATCTTCAGAGACAGTACTTAAGCTCTGCTTTTTGAATAGTCTCTCTTCTACTTCGGATAGCGCATCTGGATTACTGGAAAGGTATTCGACCACTTTTGCCAGATTCGTTTTGCCGTTGTCTTTCAATTTTGTTATGTACCAGTGCTGCAACTCTTCCTCGGAATTTTCTTCTACTATGGAAGTAGAACGTCTTTTCTTTTGCTTATTACTTAACTCTTCGAACGGTTTTCTGTGCTCCTTTTCTGTAGATGTTCCCGCTTCCGCAGTACATACTGCAAGAGTAGGAACATGGCAATCTATATCCACAAGCTCAGATAAGGCTGCGTCCGAAAAGCCCATCACACTTCTCAGATCAACACTGTCACAAACAGGCCAGTTGATGTTTTTTCCAACCACTTGCGATTAATTACACGATTCATAAAAGTTTTTTGATTTCTACTTGACTCTATCCACTTTTTATTTAAATTTACACAAAAAAGTCGACAGAACTCCTTGATTCGGTTCTTGTCTTCTTTAGAAACTTCGGTAGTCAAGACAGAAATGATACTTTCATACAGAAACATATGATTTTTCAGATCACCGCCACTTCTTAATTTCACAAAAAGTTCTAGGTTGGTACAAAATCCAGCCATAGTTCTAATGTAAATATAAAAATACAAGTATTTCACTGTGTTCACAAACAAGCGACAAGAGCGAAACTAGATGGACTAACCGGTGGCCGTCTCTGCGCCCCCGCAGGGGGCGCGAGGAATCGGTTTCGGGGCTTTGGGCCCCATGACCGAGGGGTGGTTCTCTCGGTCCCCAAAATAGGGACCCGTCTTGGGGTTTTCCCCCCCTCTCCCTTGGGAGGGGGTGGGAGTGCTACTCGCCTAGGGGGTTTGCCTCCCCCTGGCGTTTGTGGTGTGTTTTTGGGGTGTGACTGTAGGAGCGCCCTATTTGCTTCTCGGCGCCCGTGCGACCGGGCCCCTGCCGGGTGAGATCCCTAGTTCCCTAGGGAAGGCCCAGCAAAGGTCGATCGAGCAACAGGGCGTCGGTTTTATTTGGCGCTCGCCTACAGTGAGTACTTTCCCCGTTCCCAGCGACGCAACCAGGTCTAGCCAGTGACGTCGCAGGTTGCGGGGCGTAGTGTTGTGCCGAGCGACTTGTATTTGTGTGTGCGTCGCTCGTGTGGTTATCCTGTGTTTTCTGCGAGTGTGGAGTGGTGTGTGTGTGTGAGCCGTGTTTGTGGCGCCTATATTAACCTAGGCGCCCCGCGCGTGGCGAATGTCGAGTAGGGAGTGTAGAGTCTATTGTTCGAGAAAGTCGCGTGTAACTGGTGTGCAACTTACCCGGGCGTTGAGTCCGGTGGCGCGACGTCTGCGATGAGGTCGCGCGGGAAGCGCTTGTAGTCGGGAGGCCGCGCGTGCCAGGGTGCAATGTCCCTGATGTGGTGGTGCTCGGAGGTTTCAGCACGCGCGAACATCCCCTTTGCCAGTCTTATGGCGAAGTCGTCGATACTCTCGACACGCAGATCCCTGTGGATCACGTCGTTCCTCACGTACCGAGGAGCTTTGACTATTTGACGCAGCGTGTAGTTCTGCTGCGTCCGGAGCTTCTTCCTGTGCTGCTCGGCCGTGAGGGCGAGCCAAGCTGGGGTCTTTCCCGTCACTTTCCGTCGTGAGGCGTCAGGTGCCGCAGCAGGAGCGTTTCAAACACCTTGGAGGTGGTGGGCAGGAGTGTGATCGGCCGGTAGCTTTCCGGCTTCAGGATATTCTTCCCGGGCTTGGGCAACATGATAACCTTCCCCATTTTCCAGCAGGAGGGGAAGGCCCCGGTGCGGAGTATGCCGTTATACAGGCGAGTCAGTGCTGCCACCGTTTTGGGTGGCAAGTGTCGAAGTGCGGTATTCGTAATTCCATCCGCACCGGGTGCTTTTTTGATTTTAAGCTTTCTTATTGCCCCCTGGACTTGGCCCGGGGAGAAGAAGATGGGGTCTTCGTCGTGGGCTACCGGCGTCTTGAAGTACTCTCCAAGGTGTTGCTCGACTGCTGCCACATGATCGTGAGCGTCCGTTGGGTTAGGAGTGAATTGACGCTCCAGGTGGTTGGCAAATATTTCGGCCCGGTCGGCCGCCGCGTAACGAAGCGCCCCGTCGCTGTTTAGTAGCGGGCGTACCGGGGCTGGGGTGTTCTTTAGACGTCGGCATATCCTGTGTACCGACGTCCAGTCGCTGTCCGCTGAGTCTAGTTGTCTCTCCCAGCCCTCGGTGGAGTGTGCTTGCAGCTCGACCTTCACCTTGTCCGTGATTCGGTTGAGCTGGGTTTTGACTGTGGGGCATCTTGTTTGTTGCCACCACTTGCGTAGTCGCCTTTTGTCGGCGATCATGTTGGCAATGTGTGCGGGAATCGCTTGGTAGCGACCCTGGGGTGCGGTTGATGAGCATGTCGCCGCCTGTAAGGCGTCTTGTATGCAAGTGGTGAGCCCCACGGCCAGCTCGTTCACCTCTGTGACGTTGGTGACAGGCCGAGTCGGTGTGGTGGTCTCCATCCTGTCCCTGAAAATTGTCCAGTCCATGTGACGACGTGGCGCTGGATGGGCAACTCGGGTGGTGTGCTCCGAGAGACGAACGAGCTCGGGCTGGTGGTCAGACCGAAGCTCGTCATCTAACACGTCCTGCGCGATCTGACAGTTGAGGCCGCTGTGGACGACGATGTCCAGGACGTCTGGCGTCTGCGTTTGGATGTCCGGGTAGTGTGTGGGCGCCTCTGGCCCTGCCACGTCGTACCCGCGGGCCTCTGCGTCCGCGAAGAGCCGTCTGCCTGCAGTGTTTGTGCTGCAGCAGTTCCACGCTGGGTGCTTGCTGTTAAGGTCACCGGCAATGATGGTTGGTAGAGGAGAGGCGAGTAGCGCGTGTATGTCTGCGACTTCAAACCGGTCGCCTGGTGGTCTGTAGGCCGCGTACACGCGCATGTCGTTGCCGGCGACATGGAGTTGTACGCCCAGCGCGGTTAAGCTGCTGAGCGATGGTGGTGGTAGTTCTTGATGGACGACTCTGCGTTTCACCAATACTGCCAGACCGCGGTAATATCTATTGTTTTGGGAGAGTTGCCCATCCATCCTGTAGATGATGTAGCCTGGGAAGCGGACTTTATCCGCTGGTCCCAGGAACGTCTCGCTGATGAGCGCCACGTCGATGTCCTGTTCTTGTAGTAGCGGGCGGAGGAGCGTGGCCTTGTCTCGGAGGCCGCGGGCGTTCCAGTGTAGTATCCTCACCGGCTTATGCATTTCTGCTTAGCATCACTATTTCTGTCATGCCGGTGAGGACGGCTTGCATCGGGTCCTGGCCCCTGCTTAGAGCAAGTAGGATGTTTTGTAGGACCCGCAACGCGGCTTCTATGACGGTGTTATTTATATTGTTCCCGGGGGTCGTGGCGTTCCTACCTCCCCCGGGTGCGCTCGCCGACTTGAAGTCGGCCTGCGGTGGTCGCATGTCCCTGCGATCACTGGGAGCCGAGAAAACCCCAATGTTATTGTTGGCTGCCCTGCTCCCGCACGTTAATGAGGCGCTATGGAATACGGCGTTCATTATTGTACCGTTATTCGCGGCAGGTGTTTGTTGATAGATGACTAGATGGACTTAATGAATGTCTTTATATTTATAGTTAGTGTTAATTACTCAAGTAGTGGCCATAACAGTGAGTGAAAATTATTCAGCCAATCAGAGACGAGCATTTTTCGATGACTCCATGATGACTCCATGATGATTCGATGACAGTTATGCGCTTAGCCGAGTGCACAAACAAATGAGTCATCAATCACAATGCAGGTGCTACCGATAACATGCAATAATAACTAAATCTCTACCAGAATTACTAGTTATAAGTACGTATGCGCTATTAAAACTATTTATTTAACTAAAAAGAAGGTGAAAACAGCCAAATGAGACAAAAAATATGCTTTGAATTTATTTTAAATGACAAAAAAATTCTTCCAAATCATTTTTTTTTACCGAATGATTACTCGCGCTGCCGCAGATGGCCGGCGCTGATTTTTTTTTCATGGATAGAGAATGACCCTAGCTATCATATACTCACGCCACACACTCAACATATTAGTACAATTGAAGAAAAAAAATTAAACGTGATTCGCTCCATACAAAAAAATCTAATAAATTTTTTTCAAGACAAACTATCAAGTTTAGAAGAAATTTTATAAGAATAAAAGTTGTCAGGAATAATATAACACGTCATATAAAGAAAATCGCATCGATATAGGAACTTTGTTGCCTAAGTCCACTAATTTTCAGTATGGGCCCACTGTGCGCCGTGGTGGTCACCGGTGGACGTCAGCAATTATTTTGTTAATTCTTTGGATAGTAATAAAAAATAATTATTTAGATTGAGGTTTTTGGCTATTTTTAACCATATGAGCCAATAAAATATAATGTGTAAAATTTGTTGAAATCGTAAATTGGCGTCAGCCCATAGGAAAAGTATAGAGGTGGTGACCACCACGGCGTTCAATGTGTTAAACTAAAACTCTATTAAAAGTTAAAAATAATCATCATGTTGTCGCTAACATTTTGAGAAAACTACTGACAACGACAACCTGCGAGTTTGACACAATTCGCTCATTAGCGACAAGAATGGCAAAACACAAAAACTGCAAATTATTAGTAGTTACACTTCAGCAATAATCCAAATTTTCCCTACAAATATGAAATTTCTCTATGAAGAACATACAAATTACGTCATATTTTTGTAAATAAACCTGTTATCAATAACCAATAATTATGAAAATATTTTAAATAAAGCTTAAAAAATGCTCTCCTGTAAAATCTTCAATTTTGAGTTATGTCATGCTTGTCGCAAATGAACATGTTACTTTGTCATGATGTGATAACTAAATAATATACATAGTTAAAAGTAGATCTTAACATTCATCAGATGCCCAGAGGACACGGTGAAGCATAAGGTGGAGGTCTGCCCGGCTTGGGCGGAGTAGGGGAGCGTGGGTCACAGTGGATCCATTTTCTTTCAATGACTTGTAACTTTACTTTTTTTACCTCAAATTTTCTATCATGTTGACCGAGTCCTAGAAAATATATTTAAATTTGAACCTGTATTACAAAAACAGACCTAAAAGCACTCAGTATTTTTTTTTATTATTTTTATTTTAAGTGATAAATTATCCACTGTGCCCCATAACAGGGGCACAGTGGATACTGATTTGGGTTACACTGGATCCTGTGAGTCACACTGGATAATGATTAATTTATATTCATTAAAAACGTGTATTTAAATTAAGTGGTTTATTTTTAATCATTAAACATGCGTTTAATTGTAAACATAACATAAATCTTTATTTGAGGTAATTTAGACGTGGACTTTGTATTTAGAAAGTACCTATAATACTTTAAACTTAGGTACTAGTTTCACAATATGAAAAAATCAAACGATCAATAAATAGAACACATCTGCTGTCCTTCAACTTATAAGGTTGACATAACTAAACCTCTTACAAACAATAAAAAACAATTACAATCATAATATTCTTAATCCTCCGATCCTATAGATATAGACTAATTGAAATAAAGTCAACAAGCAAAACGAAACAGTTTTTAAACCTCTTAATATTTATAGTTTTCAGTCTCAATTTTAATCAGTTAAGTAAATCTAAATAAATTGCGTATGGCCACTTCACATAAGAGATCAAATTATTACTTAAAAGTAAGTATTAATATTTAACGCAGATCTATTTTGGTGGATTCTATATCAAACAATATAATCCTTGGGCTCTTTTAGTGCTCCCAGTAAATCCTGGTTGAGGTAGAATCATTTTAATGTCTTGCAGTGTGATTGTTGCAATGTCAGGAATATTAGGCATATGAAACTTGTTGTTACTTTTGACAGATTTTCGGAGAAAACTAACCTCTATATCTCCAACTTTATTCCCAATAACTTTCGCAATATAATAAAATTTCTTTTCTTTTACCTTAAATTCTACTAATATAAAGTTTCCTTCTTTTGGACTAGTTTGTAGCGGAGAGAACTTCGTAGGGTCTATGTGGATAACCTTGTCTTCTTCCTCATCAAAGGTCGGCTCCTCTTCCGAGTATAAACTTATTGTATCAGTTTCTTCACTGTCACTTTCAAAAATTTTCTTTTTGGCAGCCTTTGCCGACTCTTTCCTTTTTTTTTCCTTTATTTTTTTCTTTGGTCCTTTGCTCGATTTCATTTTTATTTGGAGTATCAGTTGCTATCATGCTTTTACCTTTCCTTCTTTCTGCTCTCCCGTGCTTTCTTGCTCCAGCTTTTGGTATTCCACGGAACTCAAACGGACTTGTAAAAGGTTTTGACGGTTCAGCTCTTGATGTTGATGGTGTACTTTCTATAGGCTTAATCAATGATGTGGTTGTTGTTTGAGAAGTAGTTTCGATGGCCTGAGAAGCAAGCTGGCATATCCGGGGTAATTCAGTCAAAGTCGAAGGTAGCGGTTCGTTTTGGGTATCTCCCACCGATAACAACATAAGATCTTCATTAGAACGACGGGGCGGTGTTGATGAATCGATGCTATACATTTCCTGTAAAAGTGAAGGTGATGGAGTGCGCGTCCTATCTCTGTCTTCATTGTTGTGGGTTTGACGATCTTCTTCAGTTCTGTTTTCCGGGATCTCATTTTCATTGTTTGGGAGCCGGTCGGTGACATCGCTAGGAGCGAAGTCCACCTCGGTGAAAACATCTCTGTCATAGGGGAAAATGCCCGTCGCCTTGAAGGCATTGCATATATTGTTTGGGGTCATACTTTTCAGATGTGCTACATTGACACAGCTAGCCACATCGTAAATGGAAAATGTTTTACCAGGGTTGCGCATCATCCAATTATCGACTGCCCTATTGTATGCCACTTTAAATGGGCCGAAAACTCCAACATCTAACGGCTGCATTTTCCCCGTCGAATGAGGTGGAACTGTCAAAACAGTTACACCATTGTCTTTAGCCAAATTTAATGCTTGAATACACATATGAGACTCGTGATTATCTAAAATCAACAAACTAGGATTTTCTTTGCTACTATTTGTGTGTTTTATAAAATGTTTCATCGTCTCAATGAATAACTCACCATTCATCCATCCGCTTGGTGTTGCTAGGCCCAAAGTTCCAGTTGGAGCCTCATTAATCATATGACTTTTGAAGTGAACCCTAGGAAAAATCATAACAGGCGGTAACGTGTTTCCCAAAGCATTCACAAAATAACACGTAGTAACGAGTGTCCCTCTTTCCGCACTGGTAACTTTAGACACCTGCTTTTGACCTCTGACTGCCAAAACTTTAGCAGATTTCTGAACGGTCATGGTGTTCGTCTCATCTAGATTCCACACTCTAGTTCCGTTCCCAAACGACTCATGTCTAGCCATAACCCTCTCTAAATTGTCATAGAACATCGTTACATTGTGGCGATTAAAGGACGTTGCACGGCTTAGGCTACACCCTTCAGGTGTTCGCAAGCTGAGAGCTGGATTTCTTTTTCTAAAACTGTACAGCCACTCAACGCCTGCCAGTTTCATATCATGCCATTTTTGTGGCACTGTGATATTATTTATAACTGCCATTTCATAGGCAAGTTTGCGCGTATCTATTAAGGTAAGACCATAAAACATATTGCTACATCTTGTTAAATAATCGACTAAATCCTTCTCTTGAGCATCCGTGAAAATTTTACGCACTGTGTAATTTGGTGTAACTCTGTTGGTATCAATAGGATTGGCATTCAATGATTTTTTAATTTTTTCATTATACCTGTATAGAGTTGTATATGGAATGTTCATTAGTTTAGCTACAGTTTTTATTTTTTGGCCCTCTGATATTTTATGCAAAGCTGCCCGCATCTGCTCTTCAGCGTGCTGACCAATATTGGTCTTTCTTTTCCTGTTTCGTGGCATTATCCCTGAAAACAAAATAATTTTACGATAAATATTTTGACTTGGGGTACAGTGGATACAAGATCCACTGTACACACATATTAGAGTAACAAAAATTCTCTACAGTAACTTTAGATCATATCACATTATCAACACTTGTAAAATTCTAATATACGGAAAGGCAAAACGTTTTACAAAAACACGTAAAATAAAAGTTTGTGGCTTACTTGTCGACGGATGCTCCGTACCGCGTGCGTCCACTCCGATACTAAGATGGCGACTAGTTCGGTTGCGGGGGGAGTGTAAGAACGGCAACGTCGCGAACGCGTACGCGTCTGTTTGCTTTAAATACACATCTACAATGATTTATCCACTGTGACCCAGGATCCACTGTGACCCACGCTCCCCTACCGCCGTGTCCTCGTGGAGGTGATCGGCGGCGGCGATCTCTCGCGTCTGACCCTGGTCCAGGCTATGAAAACTTTAGTGGTTACTATAATAAAACAAGACATCTAATCTAATACAATTATCTTTTATTGTTACACTCTTATAAACAGCCATCTTAGGCAAAATCCAAAATCCCAGAGAGTGAACAAAACTAAAGATGTGACAGACATCATGTTCACAGATAATTAATATCTTAACACTCCCCCTCAATTTTATGTTTGTGAAAACCTACAAATTGCTTCTATAAATAAATGAAAATAAATTCTACCAAACTTTAACTTTAACATGGCAACACAAACTTAGTAATATTTAAATTCTTGAAATTGCAACACTAAAACTGACATATATAAGTTTTGACAGATAATTTTGACAAGCTAGTGACAAGTGACAACATAACCTTAAAATATAAACAATGCAAACATTCTATGAAAAACAATGTTACAAAACTAACAGCTTGTCACGAAAATAGCAAAACTTAACACTACACAGTGGTTTCGTCATAATGTCCGAAGTATTTTCACTGGTACTTACGTATTTAACAATCAAAAAATTTTGGTTTACAATGTCTTTTATGAAATGATATTTAATGTCTATGTGCTTGGAATGTTTTGTATTTTCACAATTATGTATCATTTTTATTGCACTCTGATTGTCCACATAAAGCACAATATTACACTTTTCATTAAAGTCAACTGATAATCCTTTCACAAATAACAAATCACTGACACAACTTGCAGCAGCTATGTATTCACTTTCAGCACTGGAGAGAGATACAGTCCTCTGCTTTCGTGATGACCATGCAATTAGGTTCCCTTGGTGATATATTAGTGCTCCACTAACACTTTTTCTTGTGATCTTATCACCTGCCCAATCGGCATCTGAAAATGCTGAAATATTAGAACATTTATTAGTGTTTTCTTCTTTCTCTTGACAATAGTATGTCAACTTTTTATTAATTGTGCCCTTCAGATAGCGTAATACACGTTTTGCAGCTGTCCATAAGCTTCTCGTGGGTTTATCAAGATATCGACTGAGGAATGAAGTTGCAAAAGTGATGTCCGGTCTGCTTATTGTAGCCAGGTAAGTTAAACTTCCAATTAATTCTCTGTAAGGTATATCACTAATTATTTCTTCTGTTTCAGGTACTTGAAAATTGTTTTCCATCGGCGTCTTCACTTCTTTACAATCTTGCATCTTATACTTTAGTAATAAATTTTTAATAAACAGTTTTTGTGATAATTTCAATGTATTATCATTTCTCATAATTTCAATTCCTAAGAAGTTAGATACTCTTCCCATATCTTTAGCTTTAAATTCTTCTTGCAATTTTCTTGATATTTTATTTATTTCACTACTCTTTCCCATCAGTAAAATATCATCTACAAATAATATGAGCCATATATCTTTTCCTATGTATAAACATATATCATATTTTGATCTTTTCATGTTTATTGTTTGACAAAAATTATCAAATCTTATATTCCAACATTTTGGTGACTCTTTCAATCCATATAAAGCTTTTTTAAGTTTCAGAACAGTTCCTTCTTGTTTATTTTCCAAACTTATTCCCTCTGGAACTTTGATGTAAACTTCTGTGCTCAAATTTCCATTTAGAAATGCTGTAGGTATGTCCAACTGCTTTGTTTCCCAGTTATTATTTATTACTTCTGATAATCCCATTCTTATGGTAGTTATGTTGGCTACAGGGGAATAAACATAATCTTCTGTGTACTGTTGAAATCCGCGTGCAACTAATCTTGCCTTTTTAGTTCCATCCGATTTTGTTTTGAAAATCCATTTTGTGTCAATAGCACTTTTTCCTTTTGGCAATTCTGATTCTATCCATGTGTTTTGTTCCTTTAATGACTTAATCTCTTTATCTATTGCTGTTTTCCATTCTTTATCTTGTTGAATGGCTTCTGTGTATGTGACAGGATCGCTTTCACTTGAAAGTAAACAATAATCTTCATATGTATTTAAATCAAATTGTTTAGGCTTTTTTACTTCTCTTCCACTTCTTGTTCGCTTGATTTCTTCGTTTTGTTTTTCTGGAGTGGAGTAATTATTCTCTTCTGGATCATAAAAACTTTCTTCTTCTTGTATTGATTCTGAATACTTTGTTTCTTTTATTATTTGTTTTTCTTTTGGTTTCACACACATTTCTTTCTGAATTTCATTTTCTTCTAAGTATCCTTTTATATTTTTGTTTTGTTCTTCATGTTGATATTTTATGTTTGTTTCATCAAATCTTACATCTCTTGAGACAAATATCTCATCAGTTTTTGGGTTCCATAAGGTATATCCATTCATAGAATATCCTATCATTCGAGCTGGCACTGCTCGTTTTGACCATTTATCCTGTTTGGGCATAATATGTGCCCATGCTTTGCATCCAAAAACTTTGATTTTATTTAAAATTAATTCCTTGTTCTTGATCCTCGCAGGTACTTGATAATTTATTGAAGAACATGGCGATCGGTTGATAAGAAAAGTAGCCGTTAAGATTGCTTGACCCCATAGGTGTCTTGGTAGATTTGATTCATCTAACATGGTTCTCGCTTTATCATATATTGTCCTGTTCATACGTTCAGCTTTCCCATTTTGCTGTGGGCTATATGGCTGCGTGTATTCAATTTTGATACCTTTTTCATAACAAAACTTTTTGAGACTTTCCGCTGTGAATTCCCCTCCATTATCACATCTGATCCTTTTCACTTTTATCCCATCTTGCCTCTCTTTTTCTATTATATAATTGATTAATTTATCTGTGGCTTCATTTTTGCTTTTTAACAAATACGTCTGAGTATAATGAGAATAGTCATCTGTTATTGTTTGGAAATATTTATATCCTTGTTTAGTTGCTACTCTTGCTGGTCCAGCAATATCAGTGTGTATTAAATCTCCTATCTTACTTGACCTTGGACTTTGTAATCTGTTAAATGGTAGTCTGGTTGATTTTGACCTCATGCATGCTTCACACACTTCCTTACTGTATGGCAATCCTAATATAGCTAGATGTTTTCTACACATATGACCCATTCTTTTGTGCCATAAGTCATTATCTTCTTGTATCACATTACATTCATCTTTATCTTTTATTTTTATTGAGAAGGTATATAACATATTCCTCTTTTCTCCAAAATATTTCTTTTTACCTGCAGTTATTATTAACTTATCCTTTTTGAAAATTACTTGCTTTTCTCGTTCTGCTAATTTATTGACCGACATTAAATTGTTACTGATTCCCGGTACAAGTATGACTTCCAGTCTTAATGGTTCATTTTTGTAATATCCATCAAGATATCCTGATTTATGTGCTGTCAGTATTTGGCCATTAGCAATTTTGATTTCTAATTTCTGTGACAGTTGCTTGACATCTGTGAGGTATTTCTCATAAGATTCTTTTATGAAATGCTGAGTAGCTCCTGAATCCACAACAAATGTTAATATTCCATCATTACTATTACATACAAGTGCTTCATTTGAGGCAATAAAAATTGGTTGACTTTCAGCAGGATGAGCAGTTCCTCCACGAGTTCTTGGTCCTCGATATCCTCTTCCTCTGCCTCGTCCTCTACTGTAGCACTCATAGGACTTATGTCCCCTCTTTTTACATTTATAGCAGGTTATATTCGATATAAAAGATGTATGTGGCTCGTTTGTAACTGTTTCTTTTCTTATTTCATGATCAAGTAATTTAGTTTTTACAAAATCTATTTTTATTTCAGTGTTCACCGCATCCAAAGCTGTAATTATGTGGTTGTATTCTTCACTCAGTCCTGTTAATAGATAGCATACTTTGTCTGTATCATTAATCTTGTCTCCTGATACCTCTAGATCTCTGATTAAGTTATCAAAGTTTGAAAAATACTCTTGAAGATTTCCTTGCTGTTTCAAGTTTAGAAGTTTTCTTCGCAAACTTAATTTGGAGATTACACTTTTTCTTTGGAATGTACTTTTCAAAGTGGATATCATATCCTTTGCGTTAACGCATTCTTTTATCAGATTTAGATGCTGATCCGTTAGACATTGAACAATAATGTTTCTTGCTTTTGCATCGTCTTGTTTATTGCAGTCTTCGATTTTTGGTAACGACACAACTTCACTTAATCCCTTTTCTTCTAAAATACAATTCACCCTGAACATCCAATTGTCGAAAGCTTCTGGATTTAGTTGGGGAAAATTGTAAAACAACTTAGTTTGCTGCCCGGCCATTTTCTTTTCTTCGTTACGCTTTTGTTGCATAAAATTAAATCTTTGAAAATCTCGACAATCTACTTCCTACTCGACACTATTTGGCGTCTGGGCCCATAACCTATGAAAACTTTAGTGGTTACTATAATAAAACAAGACATCTAATCTAATACAATTATCTTTTATTGTTACACTCTTATAAACAGCCATCTTAGGCAAAATCCAAAATCCCAGAGAGTGAACAAAACTAAAGATGTGACAGACATCATGTTCACAGATAATTAATATCTTAACACAGGCCATGGTACGGAGCGAGAGTGCATTGGTAGCAGTCGCTTCCTTCAGCGAAGCAGTTATGCTCGCAAAGAAGGAGGCGGCGCACGTGAGGGAGAGGCAGTACATGCGCCCTCACAGCCGTGGCCTTCGCAGGAGATGCCCTGGGCGTCGGGAATCCCAGGCTGATTCCCGGCCACCGTAGGCACGGGCTTGCGGACGGCGAGTAATGGGTAGCTCGCTGTCCGGTAAGGACCAAGCCCGGGTCGACGGCGCGTTGTGTTCCACGCGCACTTCAAAGAGATGTCAGCAGCAACAGATGGGGCCCGCAAGGGCCGATGCCTGCCAGGGGTGCGGGTTGTTCGAAAGAGATACCGCGGCCCCTGGCATACAGGCAACTGAGGGAACACGGGTGGGTTTTAGTCAGTAAAAGTCTGACACGCCCTCCCGCTCCACCAAGAGCGGGAGAAGTTATTTGATGATTTCCCGCCCAAAAAAAAAAAACACTCATCAGATAGACAAGGAGGACATATGTAACCAAAAAACTCTGTCCCACTGCATTTCAGACATATATCACATTTACAAACCATACACTTGACTCTTTACGTCCTTTTGACATAGCTTACAGATAATGCCATTTTTTTTTAAAGTTTGTTAGAAGATCCATCAGTTTACAAAAAAGACCTCGCACGTACTTTTTTTGGTGATGGTGGAGTCTCCAGGATACTTAACGCGAACGCGTTTTTACACACATTTGGGAGTTGAGACTACTGGAAGATCACACCCCACATAATCGAAATTGGTATCAAGATCAAAACTTAAATTGGTAAGATCAATTTGATCGGTTACAAAATCAAATGACAGAGATGGAGAAGGAAAAGCGCATTCTAACTCTGAAGGCACAGCTATAACAATTGGTTGGTCCTTAATATCAGCTTGACTACTTATGCTAGATTCATTGGGGTGGGTTTCTTTAACTAACGACTTATTAACTCTTTCATTATTTAAAAGGACTTCCTTTTTTGAATCGGTTTTTGAGCTTGATTGATTAGGAACAAGTTTATGTAACTTAGGGTTATGGCAGTTACATAAACCGGCCTTGTCGCCGCAAAAACAACTAAGCAAGCGATATTTAATGGTATTTTCGAATGACGAAATGATTTGAAGTAATTTCATCGTTCCAGTTACGGCAGTAATATTAGATGGAATAATTTTAGCAATATTTTTTAAATCGGTATCGTTAACTTAAAAACATTTTACTGTTTTCATTGCATTCAACAAAATATTATGGGCTTCTGTTGCATTAGTGATATCGTAACCGTAGGAGACTCTTATCTAATTGGCGTTTTACACTGCCACGCTCGGCCACGCTTTTACCATGGCCACTTTCTGAGAACGACCATGTAGAATAGGCAAGTTTTAATTTACGTGTAAACAAATTTAGCAAGAAAAAATATTTTTTTGTCGACACTGACTAGTGGGTCCTTCCGAAAAAAAAAAAACGAATAACGGAAATTTCAGGGTTACGTTCCCTAGCATATTTAATTACGGGTATTAAATGTGCCCAGATAGCTTCAGGTTCATGGCAATTATTATCCGACGTGGTTGCAAATGTTTGACACTTATCATTAAAAAATATTGCTCCTCTATGCAGAGTTATAGAATTTTTGGATGCCCCAAAATGAATTGACTGAACCTCATGTGCATACTTACATTCGTAATTTTCAGAAAAATCACATAATATTAAATTAAAATTAAATTAAATTAAATAAACGTTTATTTCAGGAAATTGTTCCCATATAAAGCACTACAAATTACATTAGACGTTAAATTCATTACATTACAAATAAATAATAAATTAAAGTGAATAAAATATTTAAAAATAATAATAATATTAATAAATTAAAGTTAATGAAAATAATAAATTAAAGTTAATGAAAATAATAAATTAAAGTTAATGAAAATAATAAATTAAAGTTAATGAAAATAATAAATTAAAGTTAATGAAAATAATAAATTAAAGTTACAGTTATATTGCAATCTCATGACTTTTTAAATTCTGAACACATTTTCGGTACTGTCTGTGCTGCTCTTTCCAGTTATAAAAGTGCATTTTAAAAAGTGGTATTTTTTCTAGGAATAAGGATGTTAATTCAGCGACAGTACTAGGGATGGCGATTCTTTTCGAAAAAGATCGATTTTTAAATCGATTCGAATCGTGACCTAATGAATCGATTCACAAAAAAATCGAGGTCTATAAGATCGATTTCCGAAAAATCGATCTTTTTTTTCAAATTTTCGTTTATAATGTAATATAAATCTATTTGATTAAAAACAAGATACATATTATAATTTAACGATCTTTTATCAGTAAAATCAGGTAATTCGATAATAAAAAATATTTTTATTACCATATCAAACTAACAGATCAAGTATAAAACAAGACATTTATTTTCTACATTTAGAAGTTTTACAAAGTTAAGAAAATGGTTAAGAAAGATGGTTTACAAAGTTAATAGATAATGTAGCTTATAGTTCCCAATGCTTAATATCTAAACTTTTTAAAAACAACAGTCTGTCAAGTCTACCGGGATTCAAGCGGTTTCGCTCATCTGTTGCGATGTTTCCGGCAATTGAGAAAAGGCGCTCACAAGGAACAGATGTTCCTACGATACTCATATACATCATGGCTATTGAGTAAATTAGGTGATAAATAGAGTTTTTTTGTTCTTGCCAGTAGAGTATAGGATCATACTTTAGGTGCACAACTGCCTGCGATAAATAGTGTTTAAATTCTTCGTTTAAGCCTTGACTTTCCTGTGCATGTGCATTATATATAGAGAGTTGCTTTTTCACAAGCAACTGGTGAAAATCCCAAATTCCTTTTTTCATATCATTACTAGTCTCTTCAATGGCGTCGATCTCTTCGCTATTATTTTGTGGAAGTTGTTGCCGCGTAATATCTAAAATTGAAGTGTTTATTCTATTTATTGCTCGAGAACAGGCGACATGGTCAGTAAAATAATTAAAAAAAAATCTTGGATCTAAAATGGTCGCAGCAGCTAACAAATGAACTTGTTCGACACTTCCAAATCTTTTCTTAAGGCCGTCCACTATTAAAGTTTTTGTATTAGCACCAATATCGGTTGAATTTTTCATTGTATTACCTATATGTTTCAGTCAGACAAGATAAAAAAAAAAATCTAACGTCGATTTTCAAGGGTGAAAAATCGATTCACCGAATCGATTCAATACTACATATCGATTTAAAAAATCGATCTTTCTGGCTCCAAAAATCGATTCTTCGATTAATCAATTTCAGATCGCCATCCCTAGACAGTACCAACCTGTTCTTGCTTAGTTGTTTTTTGGTTACATATTCTTTACCAGCTTTTTGGTATTTGTGATCAATTTTTACCCATTGGTACCACTTAATTTGGCTTGATTATCGTCAAATATCAAGCGTACAATTAAATTATGTAATATCACAAGAAAAAGATTTGACATCTTCGTCAATAATTTTGTAAGAAGTGATCGATCGTAATTTCAAAGCAGAAAACATATATTCAAAATTGCTGTGCTTTATACACATGCACGTATCTCTTGCAGCACGGGTGGGCGCTATAACATAATAAGGCTTAAGAGGAAATGCGGGCGGTCTTTTCTCCATAGAAACGCTCTCGCCTGTTTTCTTCCTGGTTAATGACCTTAAAGCAATGATATTTTACAGTAAAATAAATATCGACTACTTGTATGTCCCTATGTTTTCCTTTTTGATTTACATTAAAATAGAATTGATTCTAGTCGCCCCTTCCAAAATGTAGTTTCGTATGGAGAAGAATGGGCAAGAAACTCCACCGTTACTCTTTTAAAAATGATTTAACTACAATATTTAACATACATTCATTGTATAATTATGTGTGAAAACGATGCATCCAGAACAAAATTACTGTACCAAAATTGGTAAAAAGAATGAAATTGAAGCAATTACAGATAAATTAACTTTATGATAGATACATAGTGCCCACACATTTACAAACATTGTAAAAGTAAATATACAATTTTCCTAGAATATTAACAAGTATGTAATCAGTCAGTGTGTGAGTTAAAGTAATCACTGAGTGTAATCAATGTCATAGATATAATTAATTACATAATTCAATTAGCAACCAGTTTGATTTTGTCTAGACTCTAGATTGTCCTATGGAGCAGGACCAGCATGTTTCCAAGCATTCTTATCTTGGATATAATCCTCTAATTTGTAATATGCTTGTTTACAAAGTGTACTTTTCATATGAGTTTTAAATTTCCTTTCATTTAATTGCAATATATCACAAGGTATTTTGTTATAACATTTAACACAGTACCCCATAAAAGATGTATGTACTTTAGCTAATCTGGAAAATGGTTGATCTAATTTGTCTTTGTTTCTAGTATTAAAATTATGTCTATCACTTATTTTATTAAAAAGATGTAGATTTTTTCTTACATACATGATATTTTCATAAATAAATTGGCAAGGTACCGTCATAATATTAATCCTTTTAAATAGGTCCCTGAGAGATTCGCGGCGACGTAGATTATAAATGGCTCTGACAGCTCTCTTTTGCAAAATAAAGATGGATTCAATGTCAGCAGCCCGACCCCACAGTAAAATGCCATACGACATAATGCTGTGGAAGTAGCTAAAATAGACCAAACGCGCGGTTTCTACATCTGTTAACTGTCTGATCTTCCTAACAGCATAAGCGGCGGAGCTTAGCCGCCCCGCAAGAGATGTTATATTAGGTCCCCATTGTAATTTCTCGTCTAGCGTGATTCCTAGGAACACCGTTTGATTAACAAATTCCAGTTTTTCTCCATTCAATATGATGTCACATTCGCTACTTCTAACATTTGGTAATTGAAATCTAATGCATTTGGTTTTTGTGCCATTTAGTACCAAATTATTTACCGTAAACCAATCTTGGACCTGAAGAATACAGTTATTCACGTCGTCAAGATTTTGTGACCGTCGGGCTATTTTAAATATCAATGATGTGTCATCTGCAAATAACACCATCTTCGGTTGATTTAAAAGTAAATAGGGTAAATCATTAATGTAAACTAAAAAGAGGAATGGACCCAATATTGAACCTTGAGGAACACCCATTTCCGGGCGAAAGGCGAGAGCCGAACCTCGATTTATGACTTTTTACTTAGGCTATTCAGTCGGATCTGCAGCTGTCCTTATCGCACGAATTTGAGAGCGGGGGACGCGGGACGGTCTGCTTTATACGTACACAGATGAAAAAGTGATGCGTAGTAGTTGAAAATAATATCGATAAACTAGTGTTGTAAACAGTTATCGATAAACACATTTACCTTTTTTGCGTGTGCTCTTTAGTGGCAAATACAAATTCTTTTTAAAATAGGTAAAGAATACAAAATAAAATTAATGTCATGTCTATAAATGTTTATTACAAAAAGTTTTCAATACAGAACAGTAAATTGTTTATAGGATAGGTATCCAGTCCACACATCAGCGGAACTTATGACGACGTTCTTTCTCTCACTGGTCTATTTCTTGGTATCCGACCATCAATGATTTCTGGCAAAAGGCATTGGTGGTAGAACTTTTCTAATAAAGGTTAAATTTTTTCCCAGAATGTATCATCCCTCTTAATTTTTTGAAAAAGCAAGCCTTTGGGACTCCATAAAATGAAATAACAGCAATCTCGACGAGTTATGTGTAGTTGGCCTTGTACTTGGTAGAAGTAATTATGATTCTGTTTGAATAGTAACGTTTTGTCTTGAAACGTGCAGAAGTCAATTTTTTTTTGTTCAATTCCTTCTTCAGGTGACATATCTGCAATTTTATATGGGCATTTTACCTCTACTATCGAGTTTTCACCTATCAGACCATCCGGGCTTGCCCCTAAAAAGGGTTTATTTTCATCGACAAACAGTCCACACTCCATTATCTGTAGCCCCGTTTCCTTGATAAATTGATCGATTGCCTCTGATTCCTTTTCTTTGCCTTATTTGGTAGCAGCAGTTCCTTTAAATTCATTATATAATAAAGTTTCTAATGTTTTGCGAACTGATGTTTTTGGTCGCATCTTACATATTCGCCCAAAGTTCGATGCCGTGAGTCTCTTACGTCTTTCAATTGCCCATAAGGTATTATCGCTTTGGCCCATTGTTTTCTTTTCAACATCCTTCGTTGAGAGCAATGCTTCAAGAAATTATTTTTCTTTTAATTTATATAATGCCAAAGGCATATCTTCCAATTCTAAGCGACCGTAATTTTCATCAGGTCCTGTAGTTTTTTTTCTTTTGCTTGTCCCGTCTTTGGGATACGTCAGTTTTCTTTTTCGGCATATCTCTGTGATTTTTTGCGAACACTGTTTTCGTTCTATAAATTTTTTTGTATATTTGCCAGGACTGTGGCCCTGAATTTTTTTTTTGGATGCGTGAATGAATAGCCGCTTCGCTATTCCATGATGTTACTGCTCATAACATCTTGTCTGATAAGACCCCCTTCCTGTAAAGTTAACCCTTTTTCCGCCAATAAATTTTGCAATTACATTGTTAAATTGCTCCACAGTATTATTAGTCACGTCCAAAATCAGACTTTCTGCATGTGCTGTTAAGTATAATAGGTATTGTTGGATATCAGTCCACAATCCACAATCTTGAAGAGCAATCACAAAGTTTTGATCATTGTTCTTTTCTGATTTACAAAAGTATTATGCACAATTTCGATGATCACCAAAGACGTGGTTGGCTGATTTTTTACTTTGTCACTTTGCGTAATATTTTCTTGTTCCTTTCTATAATTCACCGCTCCAACTATAGCCTTCCTCAAGCGTAAAACATTTGCTTCAACCTTTTTTCTTAATTCAACTGGTACAAAGCCTTTGTTGTTGTTTGTTTTTTTTCCTAGGGCTTTTAATTTGTTGCAAAAATTGCGGAGCATGTGATTTTTGCACTCGATTTTTTTAATAATGAAATCAAGCCCATATGGCTTTTTTAGCGTTAATTTCTTCATTATACTAGAGTCTCCATCTCCTATTAATTTTTTTATATTTAACGCCATGCATTTCCATGCTCCTCGCAAACCCTTCTGCTATAATATCGGCTTCCATAGCATTAGCGCTGTCACGCCAGTTTTTAAAGCACCTGTGCTCAGGCACGTCTATATTTAATTTAACACTTCTAGCACATGTGCAACAGTATGAGTTTCTTACCCCCAGGAATAAAACTTTTTTAGTGTGCAGCCCAACTATGCAACCTGCACCGGATGAGGAACTAAATCCACTTTTGTATGATCTCTTTGCCCAAGAACCATCTGCAACCACTGTTATTAATGGATAGCCATTTTCATCAACGTCCCCATTTAGAATAGCTTGTCTTTTTTCCTCTTGGCCAGCTGTGATCATTTCGTCTAACGCGCATTCTTCAATTGTTGGTGCTAAAACTTGTTCAATATTTGTGTAAGTTGAACGATCCATATTTGGCATATTCATAACACCACATATTTCATTTAATTGAGCATATCCGGTTCCTGTGCATACTATTCCTTCGACGATAGCAGTATTTATGCACATTTTAATTTGGGGGTCTTCAGAGTGTACAGTTTCCTTTTTCTTGCACATTCTACATTCAAAAACAAACTCGCTATGAAAACCACTTCGTCGTTCACGCACAAATTTTAAGTCAGCAAATGTACAATTAGTGTGTTCATGCTTTATTTTTGAGATCTCTGAAAATAAATATTCGATATCAACGATTCTACGTCCTTCCAATCCTTCGTGTTTATTAATTTCAACAACATTTTCTTGCTCTACATGCAAATTGTCGAGGGTTGGTGATTCTAATGTTGATGACGAGACTGATGAGCTTGCGTTTTCTTCTATTAATGAATCATTTGGTACCGCCTTGGAAGTCGATGTCGCTTGGTTTGACCCCGGTGCCAAATAATGAACTTGTCGTTTGACACTAAAATGATGTTTTTTTCGTTTAGTACTCGTATACAAACGGCTTTTTTTTCCTTTTCTACCTCCTTTCCCCATTGTAATAGGAGATTTGATCTATCTAAAAAAAAGACCGTTTTAGGAGAAACAAATACAATTGCAGTTTGCAAACAATTTTTCTTTAATTTTTTATTTTGACCCCCAAAAGTGTATCAAGACTCATTTATTTACATATTTCACTTCCGCGTTTGGATCACAGAAATTCATATGTACTTATAGATAGATACAGATGGACAGACAGACAGACAGACATACGAGTGATCTTATCTTCTTATTTTTTCTAGGATGTACGGAACCCTAAAAAGTAAAAACCGACTTCAAAATGAAATAACTTTATGCGGGCTCACGACACAAACATAGTATAGACAAAACCTCAGGAACAAAGAATTGAACCTACTTACTTATTTCCTAAACACATATAATGATTTTATTCATTTTGAACACAGGTTATACCTACATTGCTTTTAACTAAATCAATTTTAATAAGTACTCACCGAAATCCAATAAATACAGTAAGTATATCAGGATCAGGAAGTCCAGTAAACATAAGCCGAATCAAAAGAATAGCAGGGAGAACAAGTCCAATAAACAAGCCAAAATCGTATGAGATCAATTACTTCGCGTAGGTAACGAACGATGCGAACACCAAAAAATACCAGGAACGACTGGGGCGACTACACGACACGTGCGGGAGCGCGCGTCGGAGACACGCACACACTGTCAGCTTACACACACATGGATAGGGCGGCCGGACGCCGAGCGCTCGCAGAGCGACAGCGATAGATTCTTCAAATACCTAATTTTCAAAAGTCTCTCCGCTCGCATTTCCTCTTAAAACGATAAAATGTAGAAAAACTAATTTTACCGCCTTCTTCCCTATACATACGATAAGTGTTCAGAAGGGTGTCCAGCAAATACCTAATTTGCATCTTCTGTTTGTTTCTGGTTTTGCACTCTTTTCGGCCAGCTGCACATCTAGATACGTCATCTCAAAGATAGAATGCCGTAATGCTTTCTCGAACCTTAAAAAAAAGAACCAATGAAAACATTCTTTACAATCTAGTTATTTGTGCAGAAAAAAATGTTATTTAAATAGCTTAGCAGTGAAACTCAAATACAGGCAAATTATAATGAAAAAAAAAAACCTTTAATATCCTATAATAGTTATTGCTCCTCCGGTTGAAAAATCTTATTTTAGTTTTTAGAACCAAAATTTTCGGCAGTTTCAGCTGGTTCGATCCGGATTTTTGAGAAGCTTTAAAAGCTACTTTTTCCAATAATCTTTTGTCCATATTTGTGTCTTGCAATCTGCATAAGTCTCCTTTACTGCATCTTTCAAATTCTCCAATTATTTGTTAGTTTTACTTTTAGCCGTTTCCAAATCTTTTGCTTTTTGTTTAGAGCGGTTTAACTGTTTTCTAAGACGACCAATGATTGTATTTCCATTTGATTTTATTTTTTTGACCATTGACCAACTTTTGATTTTTTTTTTGGGCCATAAAATAATTAGAATATACCCTTTGTAACTTTTTATTTAGTATACTACTTTGCTTTTTAATTTTATTTGTTGGTATAGTTTCTTGATTTATTGATGCGTTTTTCTTTCTTTCTGATTTCTTTTCTATTTTCTCCACTGTTCCCTTTGTTTTTTTCTCGTTATCATCTAAATCAGCAATTTTTTTCCTTTGCTTTCCAACTATTTCTCTTTGTTTCTGTTTATATCTTTCATATTTTCAGGATGCTCCTTTAACTTTTCTCTAAATCTCCTAGCTCGTTCAGCTCCAGTAGGTAAGTGGCATTTTTGTTTTTGTAAATATATGTTAGTAGCCTTATTATTTGTTACAATATTCACATTCGTCATCCGGAAAATGATCATAAATAGCAAATATTGAACAGGTTTGGCACCAGAAAAATGTGTGATTCAAGAGACGAATTATTTGTCTGCCACTAAAAATAACAAAATGAGTCGGTATTCAGTCAGAAACTCATCGATGCAATATGCTATAGATTTCGCATCCAGACCTTTCAGCTTAACAAATCCGACGAACATTTCTTGGACTTCATTGGCTTCCTCGTCAAAATATCGCAGCCCAATCGATAATTGTTCAGTACCAGAAATATCAGTTGTTTCGTCTGCTAACACACTATAAGCTTCTGCTTCTTTTACTTTTCTCACAATGTCTGCCTTAATAACATCTCAACAAAGCTTACATTCTTTTTCCCATGCTTAAAGTGTTTCTTCAAAACCAAATCTCCCGCGTCAATTCGTAGCTTGTATAAGTCCTCCAGAATACCTTAGCCATAATGTTTTCCTCTCAGAGCTAAGTCGTGCGACCCGCAAAACGTAATGCAGGAAATAATAGATGTTATAATTTTTCGGTTTTCTTCAATAATGGCCTGGGAGTATTTGTTGAGTTGTGAATCTACAGGCACACTTCCAAGAAATAAAGAAAGAAAGAAAGAAAAAAATACATTTATTTAGCACAGACTTTAAAGCACACAATATACATTAACAGCGGGAAAGAGTAAAATAAAAATCAATTTAAAGTGTACGGTGAGAACTGAGTCAGTAACTATCATTATAGTGAACCTCATAGCTGCGCTAAAAAGGCCCAGTTCAGCATAAAGGCCAGACAACTAGTGCCTGACGCTGGTTTTCAACTGGACCTGACGTGTGAGGTGACGGATGTAAATCTGTTTTATACTAATACTGCAACGTGTGTTTGCAAACTTACCTAAATGAAATAAAATAAATGTATGGGAAATAAAAACCAAAAAATAGTAACGTATTTATGTACATACTGTACATAAATACTGTTATATTGATATAGTTAGTAATTTAATTAAGTGCCCTGCGTCATAAAAAAAGTCACTAATACAAAAACGGCTGTGATGTCATACCGCGCATATGTTGAGTCTTCACTACGGTAGGGACTTATGATTTGGGGAAATAGTACTGACCACAATAGAGCATTTGTCGCCCAGAAAAAATGTTTACGAGCTCTATACCAGATTCCATCTGACGAATCATGTCAACCTATATTTAAAGAGCTTGGTTTGCTACCGTTACCTTCATTATATATATATGAAGCATGCATGTTCGTTCAAAAACACAAAGAACTTTTTAAAACAGCACAGGAAATAAGCTCTTGAAGTAGGCGAGACCAATATAGACTTGTGCTGGATGTACTGCCTCGATCAGCGAAATATAACAAAAACTCTCTGGTTATGTGTGTACGTCTTCATAATAAATTACCTAAAATGTTGAAAACGTTAAATTGTACGTTATTTAAAACCCAATTGTATAAATGGCTTAATAATAATAATTTCTACAGTATCAATGATTTTTTAATATAATAATGTAATTTATTTCAATGTCAATGTAATTTTTCTTTTTTAGTAAGTAAGTTTGCATGCTTTAGTTTAAAGCAAAATATGTTTGATCTATATTTTCCAATAACACCTTGTATACCATGTTTTATGCAAATAAAAATATCTTATCTTATCTTAAATAGTTGTGTTAAGTATTCTAAAAGTAATGTAAGTAAACTTATAAACCTTTGAATATTACAGTGTGATATTGAATAATTCGACTGCAATAAAAACAAAACAATTGGTATGTATACATTAGGAAAGATATGTTTCGAAAAAAAAAGAGACAGAACACAAAAAGCAAATGCGAGACTTTCACGATCCAATACTATTACATTTTTGTGCAACACTCACCGACAGTAAACAGACACACATACTCAAGTGGGTATGTAGGTAGGTACATACATCATATAATTGAAACATTTAGAGTGACCATATCCAGCTGCCGTTGCGCTTCTATGAGGTACTGCCGTAAGCGTCGTCTAAAACTGTCTATTGTCGTAATTACTCTAATCGGTGGTGGCAGGTTATTCCATATTTTAGAAGCCGCATAACGAAAGCTGCCTCTAAATGCGGTTATACCCTGAGACTGCGTTGAAAGTTGTTGTGAGCACTGTCTTCTCCCGCATTCCCGTCTACTCGCAACCCAACTTAGCTTGTTATATAGGTAGTCCGGTTTCTGATATTTAACCACACCGAACAGAAGGCAAGCCAAGTGTAGTTTGCGTCTGGACTTCATTTTCAGTGAGTGCTTATTAAGAAAAGGCGTTACATGGCGCATCTGCGAGGAATATTGTAACAAAACTTAGCACAGGTATTTGTACTCTTTGGATGAGGCGGTCTGTACGAGCTAATAGGCGCGGGCCGTAAACCGTATCAGCGTAGTTGAGCCTGGACAAAACCAGGGTTTTCACTAGCTGTTTCCGTAGTTTTTCGGATAAATAAGGCCTCGCATTGTATAAAACCTTCAGACGATAAAAGCAGTTTCTAACCGAGTCCGCTACGGAATTCTCAAAACGAAGGTCTTTGTCCATAACAACACCTAGATTCCGCGCTTCATAAACTCGCTCAATTGGTTCGCCCATAAATTTCAAGTCAAATGTCACAGGTAGTCGAGCCAACTGCTGTTTTGTGCCAAATACCATATATTTAGTTTTAGTTGGGTTTAACGACAAGCAGTTTTCCTCTGACCAGGCGGCGGTTCTTTGAAGGTCGTCGTTTATATCTTTAATGGCACTATTGTACTCGTCTGGTCTAAAAGATATATAAAGTTGGACATCGTCAGCGTGTATATGGTACTTGCATCTCTGGAGACATTTAATTATATCCGCACAGTACAAAATAAAGAGGATAGGGCCCAATATAGATCCCTGCGGGACCCCTCTCTCCACTGAAATAAGTGTCGATCTTAGGGTAGTGCCGTCACCCAAACGGACGTCAACAAGTTGCTCTCTATTACTAAGATAGCTGCGGAACCATTGCGTAGCGCTGGGGTCGAAACCAGAATAATTTAACTGATAGTAATAGCGGGATATTCATTGCGTCAAATGCTCGGGAAAAATCAAACAAAACTAGTAATGAGCACATTCCCCTATCTTGTGCAGATAATGTATTATCAGTAACGTCCAGTAATGCAGTACATGTACTGCGCTGTTTTCTGAAACCAGATTGTAAATCAGGTAGGACGTTATTATGTTCTAAAAAAGCGTTAATTGGCGGCTAACGACCTTTTCTAATACTTTGGATAGACATGGTAATATACTAATAGGGCGTAGGTCCCTTAAAGTAGATGGATTTGAATTTTTTGGCAAGGGCCTAACAGATGCAATTTTCGATAGGTCGGGGAACGTGGACGTCACTGTAGCGGTTAACTATATCCGTTACAACATTTAACGTGTGTGGCAGAATCATGTTAATCATATCCAGGGTAATATTGTCGTGACCTTCAGCGTTACTTTTAAGGTTGGAGATAATGCGAGAGATGTCATTCTCTTCCACTGGAGTTAATGTGAAAACTGCATCACCATGTCTGTGATTTTCAAAATAGTATAGAAGTGATGTGCGCGCTACGGGGTTACCGGGGACATTTAAAAAGTTGTGATTAATTAGGTCAGGGCTAGTGATGGGTAATGGAAAAATTTCACTCGGGAATGAAAAGAAAACATAAATAAATTTCCGATAGTTTTCAAATTTTTCCAATATTTTTCCGATATTTTTCCTAATCCAAAAAAATCACTATGCTTTAAAAAAAACAATTTATTACACTGAATATATACGTAATACGTAGGCAAACAGAAAGTATGGTTTTGAATTTTGTTTTTTTTACCGGGAATCCTAAGTGACAACTAGATTCATTGTGAAAATCTTTGATCGATCATTCGTAGATCGCGAAAATTTGTTCATAATCGTTCAATTTATTCGCACGTTTGTGTGGCAAGCATTATTTCATAGACTCACCGTAATGACAGTCTGAGGACTTTATCTATGGTAGTTACGGTACGTAATCTATGCACGGGGAATTACGAATTACCCACAATTTTTTTGAATACAGACTAATTAATGACTGTAAAGTACCTAGCCAGTCCTTAGTCAGTATTCAACAATTTAACGTTACGGAAAGTAAAGTAAAAGTACCTACTTTTGGTTAAAAATGGGTCGTAAAAAGGACAATGTCGTGTGGACTTTGTTCGAAAAACGAAACAACAGTGTATCATGTAAATACTGTACTAAAACATTTCGTTACGCGAACGTTAGTCGTATGCGATCGCACATTATTGCAGATTTGCAATAAATGCCCTCAAGATGTGAAGATTCCAATTATTACTTCGAATAAATCAACACCTGTGATGAAAGAAGCCGATCCTCTTAATATTTCACCTTCTACTTCATTCGGCCAGATATCATCAGCAGCAGATTATTCATTGAATACGAAGAAAGACATAAATAAATTGATTGCTCTAGCAACTGCAGTAACCGGAACCCCACTCTCTTGGGTAGAACATGAGTTATGGAACAAAGTTTTTACTGCAATAGCACCATCGTATCAATTACCGACACGAAAAACTTTAACTGCCTACGTGGACAAAGTGTTTGACGAAAAGAAAAAATGTCAAGATGAAAATCTGAAATCTCTTTCAACATTGCATCTTCGGCTAGACGGTTGGTCGAATATACGGAATGAAGGTATAATACATTTTTTAATTTCTACACCTAAACCTTCACTTGTGGAATTTGTAAACACGCTTGATAACCGTCACACATCAGAGTACTTGACCACAGAAATTTTCAAAGTGTTGAACAAATTTGGCCCCGAAAAGTTCTTTGTATTAATAGGTGACAACGCAAATAATATTCAAAGAGCATTTTCAAATGTAAAGGAATTATACCCACATTTTATAACTTTGCGTTGCCAAGCACATACGTTAAATTTACTGTCAGACGACATATTAAAGATTGACGTGATAAAAACCATGAAAATGGTTGTGGATGTAGTAAAAGAAATAAAATACAGTCAAGTTTTTTCATCACTTTTCACAAAAATTTCAACTGAAAAGAACTGCTGCAAAAAATTAAAGCTTTCAGTTAAAACTAGATGGAGCAGTGTATATGAAACACTGAAGGCGATGAAATTTGTCAAACCAGCATTGCAAGCGTTGGCGGTCCATGAACAAGCACGGTTGTCATCAGAAACTAAATCGCATTTGTTAGACGAAAGATTTTGGACAATGATAAATGCAGTTGCTGCTATCACCCAGCTTGAAGGGAATGATTGCTTAATGCAACAAACGGTTCCTGTCTGGAATACGTTACAAACAAAACTATCAAACGTTTTGACGAGTACTAACGTTATCGGAGAAGAAGAAAAAGAAGGGCTATTAAACAAAATAAATTCAAGAAAAACATCGGTCTTAAAACCTATCTATCCATTTTGCAGGATGTCTATTGGATCCCAAGAACTGTGGTGATCATTTAAATAGTGAAGAAGATACTGCAGCAATGGAATTCATCAATGAAATGGCATTATATTTGAACATCGAAGATATAATGGCTGAAGTAGCCGATTTTAAGTCAAAATCCAATTTTTGGAGCAAAAGTTTTGTGTGGTCGTCAATAGATCAAGTCACCCCACTTTCTTGGTGGCAAGGCATTTGTAAATGCACAAAATTAAGAAAAGTGGCTGAAGTCATCTTTACGGCTCCTATTACATCTGCAGCATGTGAACGGTCTTTCAGCATTGTCAGCGGAATCCATACAAAAAAACGTAACAGGCTGCTTACGGAGTGAGCTGGAAAAATTGCTGTCATTGCATATAATTGGAGTATTGAAAATAAAAATGACGACAAATCATCTGGTCTTAATATTGAACAGGAAGATGAAGTCCCACCAAATGATGAATTATAGTTTGTAGATACTGATGAAGTACTAAATAACGAAAGTGATGAATTTTACGCAAGTGATGATACGGATTAATATATCTGAATCTGAATTGATGTGATTATTGGTGGCTGAATTGTTGATAATTCCTGAATCTATGTTACTTTTCTTGTCTTCTATGGGCGATAGTGCACTACAAGGAATTTTACTGTCCGAACATCCGATTTTTTACGGTCTGAAGTGGCATGAAAAAAACGGATGATTGGCTTGTGCACTTGTCCGTCTTTACTCGGATGATACGCCTCAGTTTAGGGTAGCTCTATCTTTGAAACTACACGCCACGCACGCGAAATTACTCTGAACGATGAGTTTCTTGGAACGTCGGCAGTTGCTTGCTTTTTATTACTCTACGTGCGAAGGCGTAGAAGACAAAAAGAATTCTGGGTTCATCCCCAAGTGAAAGGTACCTGACACGGTCATTTTACGTAAACCACAATAAATTGAGACAGGACGAAAGAATTTTTTTTAACTACTATCGGATGTCTACAAGTACTTATGATTTTTTGCTATACCGCTTAAGCGCGTGGATCAAGAAACAAGATACAAAATTAAGGCTGTGTGTACCACCAAATGAAATGCTTGCTGTAACATTAAGGTAAGTGTGTACATGTACAGTATTTATACAGTGTGTTTATTGAGTTATTGAGCATAGTAAAACCAGAACAGTAGGTCAACTCTCGCCCCGTTGGAGACTTAAATACCTACTGCTGCAGGGTTGTCCCTTCTTTTAGTTTCGTAGCTAATAATAAACACTTGCATACATATATTCTAGATAATAAGGTGACTTTGATTGATACAGCCAAATTCATACTGACATTCATACTTTTTTCTGTTTACACTTATATCTCTTCAATCCAGGAATACGAGGTAGGCATTTATATTACAAAAAATATTTCAAATAATAGTCAGGTTACAATGCTAAACCGTTTAATAATAAAAATTAAAACTTTTCAAAGTTTTGTTGCAACAACTCAGTTATTGTCAGAAGCGGCACTGATTCCGCAGGAGAGATTGGAGATGCTGTCATCTGATTTTCCATTTGTGGCTGAGAACTAGGCGACGGCAACGTAACATGCGGTGGAGGTGGTGACATTGATGGTGCAGAGGGATAGTAGATCGATGGTGCTATCATCTGATGTTCTGTTTGTGGTAGATGGGGCGGCGACGGGGTAACTTCATTAGTTGGAGAGTTGACAGATGCATATAGCGGAGGCAGTGGCGATGATGATGCAGAGCTGAGCGAAGATGTTCGGGTGCGATTCGTATATTTGCGAAGCAGCTGCATCACGTCGATTCTGAACTCTAGTCTATCATCTTCGCTTATGCGTTTAATAGTTGGCAAAATAGACATCAAAAATGCTTTATCATCATCTTTAAATTCATCCTGTCGTGGCCCATGACTTTGAATTGCCTTCAATATCTCCACATCAACTGAATTTAATCTTTTTTTACGGTTCTGGGTTAGTGACGCTGTAGGACGAATTATGGATGCAGATGAATCATCTTGAGAAGACCCTGGCGTAGAAATTGGTTCGGGGGTCGCTGATATACCCGGCCTGGATTCGTTGTCACTATCTTGGGACGGATTTAGTGACGATGATGTACCTGGTCTGGATTCGCTGTCACTATCTTGAGAGGATCTTACTATGTTAGAGGTTGTCGAATCCTCTTTGATAATTTTTAATAAAAATAGCAAGTGTTTATGGTAAATATATTGCTTTTTCTGAGATTGCCCAGATTTCATTTTCAGAGATTTGATGAAATAGTCTCTCGTGTTATTCCATTTATGGGTGAGAGTATTAACTGAAACAAAAAAGTAATAGAAGTATGTATTTGTTACAGGTACTTAGGCAGTGGAAATACTTTCACCGATATGTTTTATAGCTACCATTTGGGTATTAAAACGATAAGTGAAATTATCACTTTAGTATGCCGTACAATATGGGATGAATTAAGCAGTGAATTTCTTGCACCACCGAATACAGACAACTGGAAATCAGTGGCGAGTGAATTTCAAGCTAGAGTAAACTTCCCAAATTGCTGCTTGGTGCCGTGGATGGAAAACACATAAGAGTTGAGAATTTTCCCTCTGCCGGGTCTATGAACTATAATTATAAAGGCTATTATTATTCCATAGTGCTTCTAGCAGTGACCGATTCTAACTATAAATTTGTGTTTGTCGATATAGGAGCTTATGGAAAAGACTGTGACGGCTATTTTGCAGCGTACAAGGTTTTATAAGCTATTGAGTGAGGGAAGATTACAAGTACCTAATCCAACACCTCTGCATCCTTCTCTAAACAACAGAATGCCATACGTTTTAGTGGGCGATGAAGCTTTTCAACTTAGTGACAATTTGTTACGACCCTATGGTGGAAAACATCTTGATATAAAAAAAACGGATATTTAACTATCGACTGTCTCGGGCACGCAGATATGTGGAATGTACTTTTGTTTTTTTTTTTTTTTTTGGGTGGGGAAATCATCAAATAACTTCTCCCGCTCTGGGTGGAGCGGGAGGGGCGTGTCAGACTTTTACTGACTAAAACCCAATCCTTGTTCCCTCAGTTGCCTGTGTGCCAGGGGCCGCGGTATCTCTTTCGAACAACCCGCACCCCTGGCAGGCATCGGCCCTTGCGGGCCCCGTCAGTTGCTGCTGACATCTCTTTGAGGCGCGCGTGGAACACAACGCGCCGTCGACCCGGGCTTGGTCCTTACCGGACAGCGAGCTACCCATTACTCGCCGTCCGCAAGCCCGTGCCTACGGTGGCCGGGAATCAGCCTGGGATTCCCGACGCCCAGGGCGTCTCTTGCGGCGACTAAGGCCGTGAGGGCGCATATACTGCCTCTCCCTCACGTGCGCCGCCTCCCTCTTCGCGTGCATTACTGCTTCGCAGGAGGTGACGGCTACCCATGCACTCTCGCTCCGTACCATGGCCTGGACCAGGGCCGGACACGTGAGATCGCCGCCGCCTATCGCCTCCACGAGGACAGGGCGGTGCTCCGTCCAAGCCGGGAAGACCTCCACCGTATGCTCCACCGTGTCCTCAAGGCGATCTTCACAGTGGAAACACCCGGGCGTTTGCTCCCGCCCTATCCGAAACAGGACTTGGCTTATAGGGCGATAAGGTAGATTTCAGATTTTTTCCATAATAATTTAGGGTTCTTAGTTGTATTATTTATGTTGTGCTTAAAATACGCAACTTTTTCATTAAACAACGAACTAATTACCAAATGCTTTAGCTCTTTGTAATACATATTTTTTTAATCGGCTTTCGTTTTCCTATAAGTACTAAGTGTTTCGTCACGTAAACGCATCATAATCTTTGATTGTATCTGTAATCCACGGGTACGACTTTTCCTTTACAGTACATGTCTTGATCGGTGCGTGAATATCAAACAGGGAAATTATATGGGTGTTAAAGACATGCACATGAAATGATTTAGCAGCTTCCAGTGCCACCTTATGGAAGTGGGTTTCCATGTGCTTTTTGGAGTGTTCGTGAATATCTTTGAACTTACAAAATGGTCTTATGGCAAATGACCCTAATACGCCCCTAAAAGAATTTGGATTTGGCGGGAACAAAGTACACTATTTACAAAAGGCTCGTTTTTGGTGCCTGGAATAGGCCAACCATGGAGAGTACTTTTCCAACCATGAATAATTGAATTTCCTCTTTAAATGTTTAGGGTCTTCCGCAAAGTTATACGCCGCAGACGGAGACCAACAGTTTTCAAGCGATTCTTTCTTCTTTTCAATCGATAACATTGATGCTTGTCCAATAAATCGACCGATGTCATTTTCGTGGCAGTCATTCATCGAAGAGTCGGGAACTAAGTCCAGTTCTTTGGATGTGCTAGGTCTCGTCAGGTCACCCACGGAGGTCACGGAATCATCGCTGTCACTGCTTGCTCCTTCAGGTTTCTTTCTTTTTAAATTTACTGCAAAACAAAATATTTTAAATTGGTAAAGTCTGGCACACGAAAGTTGATCCTGAAAAACAGCGGCAAATTTAAAAAATCCAAGTGTGGTAACCCGGAGTGCAATAGGAATAACTAGTTTTGATATTTGTAAAAAAAAATATAATGTTCAAACAAGGTTGAAACCGATTTTTCGTGGTAGTGTAGTATTCTGACGAATGAATACGGTGGATTGACATATTTTTTATACAAAGCTACCAAATCATATACTATATATTAGTAAAAGTTATTTGACAATTGAAAATTCGACCAGTGAATTACGTAAATGAGTTCTGATTAATTTAAATAGATTTCACCAGTTTTATATCGAACTAGCTGTTCGCCGCAGTTTCATCCGCATTTTGGTTACTGAAAGATTTTTTTAAATCGGACCAGTAGTTCCTGAGATTAGCGCGTTCAAACAAACAAACAAACTCTTCAGCTTTATAATATTAGTATCTGTAAACTTTAGTTATTTTATTAATTATCGTATGCAATGATCATAATTAATGAGGTTCATAGACATCAAGCTATTTAGACTATGTATGTTGATAGAAAAAAAAATAAACGGTTAATTATTTAAATACTTTATTTTATGAATCATAATCAAAATCGGAATCTAAAAATTCTATTTCTAGTGATGCATCCGAATCACTGCTACTATCGTCACCAACATTTATGATGAACCGATCCATTTCTTCATCGGTTATTCTGTCTCTTTCTTTGTATGTATTTTCTATATGGATAACATGATCAGTATTTTTTTTCCATTCTTCTGGGGTTACACACTCAAAGGATTCCCTTATAATTCTTTCCACTTCAATAGATGGTAAATTTATATTTTTACTTGCGATTTTACGTTTTACCAGGCTCCAAGTTAGCTCTATGGCATTTAAGTCGCAGTGGTAAAGAGGTAAACGCAGTACTTCATGACCATGCTGTTCTAATAATTGATTAGCTTCATAAATTGGATCTGGTTTATGTTTCTGAACCAGACAGAGCAATTCAGCTTTCGTATAATGACTTTCAAAATCTATGTTATTTTCTCTGAGCCACTGTTGAATTTTGTTTTTCACAGTCTGTGTTGTAGGTGGTTTATTCACTTGCACTGTGTGATAACTTGCATTATCCATGACAATGACACTTGGCTCGTACAAATTGGGTATAAGTTTTTCCACTAACCATTTGTTAAAATTTTGTGAATTCATGTCATGGTGATAGTCTGCCATTTTTGATTTAGTGCTAAACAATAAAAGTGCATTTGGCACGAAGCCTCTTTCTGAACCAGCGTGAACAATTATGTACCTTTTGCCTGCTGATATCTTGTCTATAACACCACTTGTTGAAGGCCCCTGCCATGACTTCTTGGGTCTATAATTTTGGTGAACATATGTCTCATCTAAATAAATTATTGGTTTCCCTTCTGCACGTTTGGAAGAAATAGTTCGTAAAAATTTGTGTCTCCAAGCTACAAGATCAAATCTTTCAATAAGTAAGGACCGTTCATTTTTGTTTTTTTTTTAAACTCATAACCATTATTATGCAATATGCGACGCAAAGTTTCACGGGAGCCAGTAAACTCGATAGATTCCCTCAGTACAGTCAATAAGCTTCGCAAAGTAGGTACTCGTTTTTGTACTAAGTAAAATTCATTAATTTTATTTCTAATAGCATTTATATCGAAGCTGTCCAAATTAGATACTGTGGGCTTATGGGGTCGTTTTTTCCCTGGTGTACTAAAAATTCCATCATTCAATCGTCCTTCCTTTTTAATTCTTTTTAAAGTTGCGACGCTAACTCCTGAAAAAGAAAACAATAAAACATAAATTACATCCCATACATTTATAATACCATAATGATATGAATTCTAGCAGTACATTACACAGTAAAAACACTGCATACACAGTTACATACCAGTGATTGACGAAATTTCTTCCAAAAACTGGTTCTGGGTTTTAATTAGCTCATTCTCTCCCAAAGCACTTAGTTTTGCAATAGTTCCTTTAACCGATGCAACTTCGGCACCTTCAATATTCAAATTGTCTGTAAACAAAACATCCATTACATAACTATGCGAATAAGGTAAACATGATTTTGAAGCAAATATTATAATACTATTTAGAAGTATCAAAATTATATGTATAAACTAACCTATAAAGTCTGCTATCGCAAGTAAACATTGCTGTTTTTCGTTGTAATCATCTCGTTTCTTTTGTTGTTTTTCTTCAAATGAATTCATCATAGTAAACAATAACTTCCGCATGTCACTTTTTATTGTTTTGTTCATTTTAAACGTTAAAATTCGAGTATAAATACAATTAAATCCTATGAATAGTCTGACAATATATAAGTCGAATGACAATCATCTGACGTTTTTAGAAAGTTGCCATATAAAAACTTACGATTATACCCCAGGATCAACTTTCGTGTGCCAGACTTTACAACTTCTTACACAATATCAAATAACCTTTTTCGTTAAACCATGGAATTAATAAGTATTTTTTTCTTCTTACATGTATAATGAATCATAAGATTGATAATATCACATACAGATTTTGAAATATGATTTAAAAACATTTCTGGAGTTATTGTTACTCCATTAGATTTAAGTGCATTCACTTTGTAACATAAGATTCTATTTTTAAACGCAGTAGCAATAACTTGAATATTTTCGAATTCGGAGCAGAGCAATCGATTAGATTAATGAATATTTGTTCTACTGTGTGCTGTTAATTTTGGAACATAAATATTACAGTCTTTACACAAAAACATTTTCAATAAACTTCTCTTAATTTTTATAGTAAAGTCTATTTTTACTAAATGTATTTGTATTTTTTTATCACAGTTATTTAATTTTATATAACAGTTGGTAAATTGTCAGTTTAAAATTTCTCAGTTTTTAATTTCAGAATTTCTTATTTAATTTCAGAATTTCTTATTTCTCAAGTTTTAATTTTACATCGAAACTCTGAAAAGAACTAATTTCAGAATTTCTTATTTCTCAATTTTTAATTTCGATCTTACATCAAAACTCTGAAAAAGTACTAATTTCAGAATTTCTTATTTCTTATTTCTCTAGTTTTAATTTCGATTTTACATCGAAACTCTGAAAAAGTGCATGTATAATATAAAACAATGATTTTAAATCGAATAAATAGTCGTATTTTTTTTTTTTTGGTTGGGAAATCATCAAATAACTTCTCCACCCAGAGCGGGAGGGCGTGTCAGACTTTTACTGACTAAAACCCACCCGTGTTCCCTCAGTTGCCTGTGTGCCAGGGGCGGCGGTATCTCTTTCGAACAACCCGCACCCCTGGCAGGCATCGGCCCTTGCGGGCCCCGTCAGTTGCTGCTGACATCTCTTTGAGGCGCGCGTGGAACACAACGCGCCGTCGCCCGGGCTTGGTCCTTACCGGACAGCGAGTTACTATATAAGGTGTTAAAAAATTAACTGCAAGAAAAGTAAGAACTTGTTTAGAATTATAAATAAAAAATATTGGCGAAAAAAAGATTTCAAAATAATAACCCGTTTCCGAGATATGCGATATTTTCACTTCGCACAAAATTATTGAATATGCGCACTGTGCACCGCACGCGCGCCGGCGCCGGCGGCCTAGGACACCGCGGCCGCCCCGCCGCACGCGTGAGTCGTTCACCCCTGCGGTACGACACGCGACGCACAGTGGAACGAATGTATGGGAGCGGTTGGACGTAGACATGTCCGAAAAATAAGAGTAAAATTATGACAAACTAATGATGCCATCTTATTCGATTACTTAATGCCTTCATAAATTGTGGTGATGAATTTCTTCATAACTCCCATATTTCGGGAGTAATTTGAGAAAATGTGAAATTTTACTATGAAAATGAGTGTATCGAGCTCTCTCCCTCCTGATTCCGGGCTTGTTTCAAGTAGCGGTCTCTAATATCGTAATGCTATTACTAAGAGCTATATTTAATACTAAGACACATAGTGCGCCAAATGTGCACTTTCTGGGATAAAAGGAAATGAAAATTAAAAAAAAAAAACGTTTTTTCCCCATTTGTATTTACTTTAAACCGCAGACAGACTTATTAAGAGGTCTATAAATATATTATATATATACAGAAATATATATTAACAAAAATATTCACAAGAACTGATGAGAGTATGACTTTTAAGTAAGTTGATAATAAATTACCTAGTTTCATTAAAAGTACAATAAATAATTAAGATGTAAGCTCTAATTTACTAAGTTACACATTTTAAAACAATAACATCATTTAATTATCTTCGTCATCATCATCATCATCAATTAATTCAAATTCAGAATCGATGTCCGCTAAATCATTTATGTTAACAAATTCGATATCACTTTTCTCAGAATCCGTAAGCTCATAAAATTCCTTAAAAGAAGATTTTTTTACAAACTTATTTCCTTTTGGACGGATACTTGTAACAAGTGGATCAGAAGACAGTAAAAGATTGTGCATAATATCTTCATTGCATGAGATACTGCTATGCTTTCGAGAATGCCCCTCTCTATATTTTCTAAAATCTTTATTTCTAGCCTCAGATGCCTCTTCGGATAGAAAACCAATGGGCACAATTGACATGTTCTGAACTATGTCTGGCCCATGCATTAAAATTTTATGAAGTGAAGAAGGCATATAATACCATGGGTATAACTCCACGTAAAGCTTAGCAGTATCAAAGCAGAACTCTCGGAATTTAGTTACGTTGATCTTCTCTCCTGATGAAATACACTGCAAGATCACACAGATTTTTCTTAAAAGCATAGCATCTATTCCGGTCAGTTCAGCAGATTTAGTGTAGTTTTCAAAAAATCTCCTTGCCGAGTTGCCATTGTTGGTGGATCCACTGCCTTGTTTCACAACATCGAGAAGTAAGCCCGTTTCTCTTCTTACAGCCTCTTGAACTCTTTTCTTCCTGTCATCAACTTGCCTTTTTGCTATATCACCCCTTACTTGCCATGATTTTATGTCTAATTTGTAGGAAATGTGTAATAAGCATTCCATTGAGCGAATCCAAGCGTGAAGGGTGCTTAAGCTATATTTATACATGTCCTCGTTTGCGTGTTTATCTTTGATTAACTCTAAATTATTCATTTCTTTAGGACAAGCCTTGCATATGTCACACACTGAAGCTGCTGTATTGGATATAATGGAATGAATTTTACCATCAATCATTGTCAACAGCAGTTGGTGTTTGACACTAATTCCATCAGTGATGGTGGATGGAGTTAAGGCTTCAATCTCTGCTTCGATTTCAGCCATCTCTCTCTGCACATTTTCTTTGGTTTCCTTTATAAACTTAAACAATATTGGCCGGCAAAATGAAGTGGAAGATGGTCGCTCGTTTTCCCAAATTGTTACACCTTTTGAGACGAGCCGCAGTGGTACAAGACTAATCATAAAATTACTAGCAAGATCGATTTGCTCATCTTCACTCGTCCTTTGATGATAAATGCTTTGGCTAGATGATCCGTCAAAACCCCATTTGCTGGTCAATACGAGCTGTTGATTGGGATCAACAGGGGTTTCTAACGACCTAATAAGTCTTCTTGAGGTTAAATCCATCAAGGCTTGTAATTTGATTTTTGCAGAGCTCTCTGTAACTGTGAGATCTTCTTTGGCCGGATAGCACTTAATTTTTTCTTTAACCAACATGTAGTAACTCGGGTATTGAAGAGCTCCTTCTTGAGTGTTGAAATCCCGAAGAGTGTTATAGCGCCATTTCGATAAGTTCATCGATACATAAAGAGCCAATGCCTTCAAAGGGGATATTTCCCGTACCTGAATTGATTTACCTTCAATGAAGGCTTTGATTTTTGAGGCCTCTTCTGGATTCTCCGTCAAGTATTTCATAACATAAGCTGTATCGCTTTGTCCTGCCTTTTGAAGCGCCCTTTCGGCCGAAAACATAATTTCAGCGCTGCTACTGCTGCATGAAAGACTATCTTCAGTGCGTCTTCTTTTTTGCCGGTTACTAAGGTCCTCAAAAGATTTACGAGGACTAGGATGTGTACAAGTTGAAGCATCAGATTTAGCAGGAGAAATTATGGGCTCGATGACGTCACTTATATTTTCTGTAGAAGGTTCCATATTTTCATTCTGTAATTCCGGCCATTGAATTGCAGCCTGTAGCCAAATCTCATGTTTCTTCCGAAACTTATCTGTGCTTCTTCCAGACTGTGTCCATTTTGCATAAATGCGGTAGCAAAATCGACGACACCAGTCTTTTAAACTTGTTTCAGCACTTTCACATAACTGAACACAACTGTTATCTTTTAAAACACTGAACAAATAGTTAAAGTCGCGTAAATCTTTATGTGCGCGTGCGCATAAAGCAACGTGAATATCAAGATTTGTATTAAAATTTGGAAAATACATTGCGAGATTAGCTTGGATACAACGAGGTGTAAATCAACACTGATTTTAAAGTTACTAATAGTGACCTATTTATATAAAATCCAGGTATCCCAGGTATCCTTTGTTAAATATTGCAAGGTAATTAGTTATTGTGATAATTAGTAAATGATGCATGCTAAATTAGTGTATTAAGAGCCATTTAGTAATTAAATAATAGCAATGTTCTTATCAGTAATCATTAGTGCATCAGTTTTATATGTAAACCTTAAGTCCCTAATTATATATCCTAATTAGCTTATATCTTCTCTAATTGGCTGCTCAGAAATGTTATTGTAATAAGGTAAACCTTTAGAAAAACGGTTTTAATCAACAAAATAAACAAAAAATAAAAAAATTGTGTTATAAAATAAACATCACTCTTTATCCCAGAAAGTGCACATTTGGCGCACTATGTGTCTTAGTATTAAATATAGCTCTTAGTATTAGCATTATGATATTAGAGACCGCTACTTGAAACAAGCCCGGAATCAGGAGGGAGAGAGCTCGATACACTCATTTTCATAGTAAAATTTCACATTTTCTCAAATTACTCCCGAAATATGGGAGTTATGAAGAAATTCATCACCACAAGTTATGAAGGCATTAAGTAATCGAATAAGATGGCATCATTAGTTTGGCATAATTTTACTCTTTTTTTTCGGACATGTCTACGTCCAACCGCTCCCATACATTCGTTCCACTGTGCGACGGCGCAAATTCGTAAACAGCTGATTCTAATTTTCCCATCACATTTCTCAGACTTTGGACTGACAAATTATCGAACTACTTACAAATAGCATATTTTAATGTACATAAATGACTGTTTAAACTAAGTTAGCTCGATAAGTTGGTATGTTTAAAAAATTTGAATCAACATATTTACAGTAATTTAAAAACTATTTACAAGAAGTCTTAATTTTTACCTTATTTACAAAAGGTGCTGGAAATGTTCACCGTTTTGTCTAATGCATAAGTTAGCACGACGTATTACATTTCCTTGCACTGCGATTAATGTGTCTCTGTCACTTTTAATTGAATCAAATGCACTAATTATACGAGTTTTTAATTCGTCCACGTTTTCAATGTTGTTGCCACTATGTCCATACACTAAGTCTTTCACTCGACCCCAAAGATAAAAATCTAGAGGCGTTAGGTCGGGCGACCGAGGCGGCCATGCAATAGGCCCAGCGCGGCCTATCCAATGGTTAGGATAGGTAGCATCTAAATACGCACGGGCTCCTCGGTGGTAGTGTGCGGGCGCTCCATCATGCTGGAAGTAGTGGTCCCTTGTTTCAGCAAGAGAAACTTCTTCCAGCATCTCTTGCACAGACTCGAGCAGGTGCAGATATGTTTCGCCATTAAGGCGTTCCAGGAAAACGGGTCCGAGTACCGTCTGCCCTATGATTCCAGCCCATACGTTTACTGAGAATCGATGTTGAAAATGGTCAGGGACCACAGCTCGCGGGTTTTCGTACGACCACCAGTGAGCATTATGGATATTAAATAACCCCACTCTACTAAAAGTCGACTCATCTGTCTATAGAATTTTTCGAGGTTCTTCCACCAGCCACCTACAGAACCTTAACCTTGGCTCGTAATCTGCGGTAATTAGTCCCTGTACTCTTAAAAAGTGGTATGGATGTTGACCTTCTTCACGCAACACATTCCACGCAGTAACATGACTTATTCCTAAGTCCCGACCTGCGTCACGTGTGCTCGCATGTGGATTGTCGTTGAAGTAGTCCAGCACTCGATCTTCAATGTCACCGGAGAGCCGTGGCCTACCGGCATCTGCTTGATGAGGACGAAACTGGCCATAGTCTAATAAGCGCTGGTAGACTCCTAGGATTGTTTGGACAGCAGGCACTCGTCGTTGGTGACCATACAGTTCACGGTAACGGTTACGTGCCGCAGCTAAACTTTCACCAGTCATAATGTAGCACACTACCATATCTAAGTACTCTCGATTGGAATACGTAAACGGCATTATTAAAAGTATTCGCGAAACTGCGCGAACGCACGTATTTGGCGTAATGACACGGAATCACACCCTTATCGCGCAACGGATATCGGACGACTAAACGGGTCGGGAAGGGGTAGCGAGAGCTGTGGGAAGAGAAGCGGGCGGCGGGGGAGCCGCTAGCGAGTCGCTCGCGCGCGGTACAATGGCGGCCCAAGCCGCAAGCGCAGCCCTGCGTACAGCGCACAAAAAATATTTTAATAAATTGTTTTATTTATGTGAAAATATAAAAATGCTCAAAAAAAATTTTTTTTTTAAATTTGTGTTCGTTTTTCGATGTCGAATAAGTGGAAGAAATTCTTGCAGTTAATTTTTAACACCTTATATATTACTCGCCGCATATACTCGTATTTCAGTTTGAAAAAAAAAATCCTCAAATTAGATTAAATAGATTTAAATTTAAAAAAAGATGAAATAGGTTTAAAGTTATTTCGCAAATTACAAAAAACTTGCACATAATGAGTGTGTCAGAATATTGGTGGTATATAATTTAAGTGTATATATACACGTTTATTTTTACATCGTTCTGGAGCCGAAACACAGTAACTACAGACGAGTAACAGTCACTATTGGCATTGTTATTTTTGTTTTAAGACATCTAATAAAGAAGTTAGAAATTTATCACTTTTTTTCTGTCATTCGAGTTAAATTTTAGTAGCGCTTCCACTATTTCATTCATAAACGCAAGATCGTACGCGATCTGCTCGGTGATGACGTAGCGCGGCACAGCTGTGCGTGTGCGTCAGTTCAGCGCGCCCGCGGTGGGTCAACGGACGTCGGACGAATAACCGGCTGCAAGTACGCACGGCTACACATCAAGCTATACATTTCCAGTTTACGCTGATCTTGCACTGTACGGAAATCCTATTCAATGTGAGATCAGCTTATACTGGAAATTTATAACTTGAGGTGTAGCCATGTGTACCTACAGGTAGGTATTTCATTTCAGGTACGATTTAGGTTGGTGTAAGTTCATTTACCTCCATCATCTCATATCGAAAGCATGGCACGGTGTTTACCACTATCACATCTCGTAAACGAGAGTAATTAATTGACATTTAATTCATCACTCTCGCATCACGAATCACCTAGTAGGTACTCGTACCTATTCAACTAGACACGACGAGTAGGCTTGGGAGTTGTATTTTACCGCTATCGTCCGGCTGGTACGATATCGTACCGGTAATGCGCCTACCACACGTGCATGCTTGACCACAGTTTTATTTGCGCATGCTTGTCGCATGAAAAGACTGAACACGGACGTGTCTACCACACGGCACAGTTAAGTACGCGCAAGCCACATTCTTGTCGACATCGTCGGCGTGGAAACCACAGAACATATATACTCCTAACGGAGAAGAATGACAACTTCAAACAAAAAAAGGAAAACACTTCTCACTAGCGCTGCCTATCGTCAGCCCCTCGAAAACTTAGAATGGTGCAGAGCGATGGCGGGAGATTTGAAATGATTACGGGTTAAAATTTATTAGTATCCAAAATTTAATAATTTTATTTTGGGATAGGCATTTTTACTCATAGGGAAACTCAAGTAGTCAAGTTTTCTTATGAATAAAAACGCCTGCCTTGAATAATGTAATAAATAAAACAAACAATGTAAAAATGTATAAGTCCTTTAATTCACAATAAAACATGTAAAATAGATTTTTAATTACAACTTGAAACATAAACACACTTAAATGCTAAAAGCTAATTCTAATATACTACAAGCCGGGTGAATTAAAATGACACTGTCTTGGATTGATTGATCGAGTTCCGAGCCAGCCAGGTGTCATGTTAATTCGCCCAATTTGTAGGTGTAAGTTCATATTGTTTGCCATTCCATTCAGTAAAATAAAAAAAGTTCCAAAGCCAGCAGGAATACAGAGCCAGCTACCGTAAAACGGGGTGAATAGATACAGTTTGGAACTTTACAATTGACATTCATACTGTTTACGATTCGTTTCTTTGTATTTAATGCAATCATATTATGAGTCAAGGTTGGTTTTAAACTTTATAATGCTCCAAAGCTATTTTTAATACGTATTTTGACCATAAAACGCATAAATGTTAGCCATCTCTATTTACCCAGAAGTCGGGGTCAATAGATACGATATATGGGGTTAATAGAAAAAAACTGTAGGGTTGTCTCATTTTAAAGAATTATTACAGTAGGTAGGTATGCTCTAAGTAGTGTAGATAGTTGAATAGTTTTTTTGAAGGCGCTTAAAATATGTACTTAAGCGTTTTAAGACGGAAAATAAAAACAAATTTTACTTTCTAATCAGCCTTTTAATTGCACATGAGAATTATAAGTAATAGAAATCCACTGAATTGTTCAGTTTCAGACCCTTACTGTAATGTGTAAATAACTAAATTGGCAAAATATATATTTTGGTAAGGGTCTGACTTCCAAACTGGATTGGATGGATGTCTATAAATAATTATAGAAGAAGAGCCCTTTTATGTAGTTAGTCTGAATCACTCATTAAATCCTTAAGTATTTCTGAATCGTTTTTGTAATAGGATGGTCTCCGCGACTTCGTTTGCATTTGCAAACCACTTGTGCTTGGTTGGTCAATTGCAGTCTTCAAAACGTTTAAACGAGTATTTTTAGAAACAGGTTTCAAACGTAATGGTATTTTATTTTTCATGGTAATAAAATACTCCTGCGATAATTTTTCGTTGGCGATAATTTTTATTTTCTCTCTCTTATCTTCAGGGCATAAAGCTTTAGGTTTAGACAAAGCCTCTTCATGTATGGTATTATCAATCAATTGGTTCAATTCCAAGTTCTCACTGAAATATAAATCGCCAAATTGTGAATTGTCGTCTCGCGGAATCTGAACTTCTTCCCCGAATAACGTAATATCTTCAAACACTACGGGCATCGTTTCTATATCTGCAACTTCTATTCGAGGCATTGTTTCTGTATCTGCAACTTCTATTCTAGGCATTGTTTCTGCATCTGCAACTTCTCGGTCTCGTCTTTTAGTTTTTTTTCCTCTCCCCTTGCCTTTCTTAGTCTCTACGCATGTTATTGTAGTGGTTTCAGAAGTTTTTATTTTCTTAGTATTTTCCAAATTATCCTCCTCTGTTTCCACATACTCTTCAGTTTCAGTGCCAACACTTCTTCCTGGAATCACATCTAATTTTCTTTTTCTTTTTGATTCAGTTACATTCATAGTACCGGTACCATATCTCATTTCCTTGAGAATATCAAGGACAGATTTTTCTACAGCATCTTCTTTGTTTTCATTATTATTTTCCTCAGGTAATCTACCCAAAACCTGATTTTCATCAATGGGCCATATGCCTGTTTTTCTGAAACCAGCCAAAATATTATCTTTGGCATTTTGGTTGAGATCAATTATAAGTTTTTTCAAAAGTTTTGGAAAGCATCCTTTTGGAACCGATGCTTGTGTCTTTCCATCGGTTTTCTTCCATTTTAAAAGAATATTGCGCCACGCAATCTTCATCGGACGGAAAAAAGCCACATCTAATGGTTGTGTGAGATGCGTACTATTTGCAGGTAAAAAAACAAATGTAATGTTTTCTTCGTGACACAACTTAATCACATCTAATGACAGATGCGAGGATAGGTTATCACCTATGAGGCACTTCTTCCCCTCTTTACCTCTAAAATAAGGCAATGCGGTTGATTTAATCCAATCCTCGAAAATATTTGCGTCAAACCATCCGCTTGCCGACCGATTATATCGTGTTCCTGGTGGCCCATTTTCGGTCCAAGTATCATAAAGGTTTTGAGCCTTGTAGACTACATATGGTGGCAACAATTCACCGGCGGCGCTAGCAGCTATCATCACAGAAGTTGATACCTTTGAATGATTCATCACCCTCTCTGGGTACTTTGTACCCCGTTTTGTTAGAATTTTCTTACGACCCGGATCGTCGGTTAAATTGGTCTCGTCGTAATTAACAATATTACAGGGCTCAATATTTGCCAATGAAACTTCTAACTCCCGAAAGTAAGCTCTAATCGAGTCCGGTGAGACAGCTGCCCTGTTTTTTTTAATATTCTGGCAATTTCTTTGTGAGATTATATCCTTATGTCTTTTAAGAAAGCTCGCAACAAAATCTGGACCCGGAAAATTATTTTTAAATTTCAGTACAGTCCTTCCTTGTTTATCCAAATAACTTTTAACCAGGTATCTTAAATCTACAGAATCTAGAGGATAGCCCCATTCTGCACATACATTTATATGTTTTATCATATTCTTTTCTTCCTCTTCCGAAAAAATTGTTTGTCCACCTTGTTTTCGCATTGTCCTTGTACTATGCCTATATAAGACTGACTTATCTATATTGTACTTTTCAGCTACAATCTTTAATGAAACTTTCGATTTTCTATATTCTTCAACAGCTTGTTGTATTATAGATTCATCATACTTTTTGTATCTTTTTCCTCTTGGGTCTGGCTTATACAAACGAGGCATTTTGTACCTACCTATAACAAAAAAGATTTAGGTAATGTTAATTGTGCAACTTATAAGTATAATAGATAAGTAGGTACCTTCATTGATAGTAGGAATTAAGCAATTTGACAACCCTGGTCAGACTTTTTCTAATCACCCCTTTTTTGTTTTCATTAAACCCTTTCCCGTGTCTATTAACCCCATTCGTCGTATCTATTGAACCCGTACTACGTATCTTTTCACCCCTTTCCCGTTTCTATTAACCTCAAACTTAAGTAAAATTAAACAATAATAAAATTTTCGCCAATATATCAATGAATTCAAATCAAAATTGTACTTACTTATATAAAACTTGATCCTGACAAACTAGTGTACACTTTATATAACTTATATCACACAATGTTTAGTATTTCCTATACAAAATCACCAACTTTATGGGAGGCTAAATTGTCACCGAAGGCCGGTTGATATTTAAACGTATTTTTTTTAACTTTCGCCTAACTTCACGGTGGACTGGAATTGCCATCTTATAAAAATAATGTTGCCGTTTAAAAAAAAACTTAAACATAGTAACAGTTTTATTTCAAAACACTGGAGGTTGGGACAAAAAAACTTTCTCGGTTTTGTCTCCATTCACCCCGCGATTTCTATTCACCCCGTTTTACGGTACTGGACTAACAATAAGAGCAGTGTCCAGGAGTTCTGTCTATATCAAGCCCTTGATCTACTTGCTTTATAAGAGCCATTGGCCGTAACCTAAATTGACATTGATGCAATATGAATCACTACATAGTATAAAACAAAGTCGCTTTCTCTGTCCCTATATCCCTTTGTATGCTTAAATCTTTAAAACTACGCAACGGATTTTGATGCGGGTTTTTTTAATAGATAGAGTGATTCAAGAGGAAGGTTTATATGTATAATACACCGACCTCCACGCGGGCGAAGCCGCTGGCAAAAGCTAGTATTAAAATACACAAACTGCACATCACATTCTTAGCCATAAAGGTAGTAGTGTCAATAAATTAATTTAATAAAGACAAACTTGTTTACTGATTTTTAACTAATCATTGTTGCAAATCTCTTCTGTCGTATTGGGACTGACTATAATTAACATGGGAATCACACAATACCATTGTGGAAAGATTAGCCAATCATTAATGACCACCATTCATGCTAGTTGCCAAGGATACCCCAGATGATCTCAGGTTTCATCACTTGTTGCTCTTTCTTTGCAAAATTTAAACATTAAAATGTAGTGGCTTTCTTTCAACACAATTAGTGGTGTAGAAATATCAGTATCAAACATAGTGATAGACATATTATATCAAAATGTAAGGAAAAAGCCTCCAAAAGTAACGAAACCTGAGAACGTCTGGCGTAATCTGGGTGGTCAGTCTCGATGCCAACATTGCTGACAGGCTATTCTTTCCACTACCACCACTACCTACACGATACAAGAAGCGTGATACTGCTTGACAATACATTTTATTTGTGCAAGATAATGTTCATTTTGCGCCTTAGTGCAGCTGCTGACGCTTCTTCGGAAAATGTGCGATTTTTGACAACGCAGAATCGTTTTGTGCATATAAAAAATACTGTTTGCGCGATATTATTCATATTTTCAAATTTATGATCCATACATAAATTTAGGAAATCAAAATTTATTGTTGTTTTAATTTTATCTATTATATTTCTTTTTATGAAAGTTGTGTGCCCATTTTCTGCAAGATAATGATTTATTAGGGAAGCACAGCACTCCACACAAGTAACCATATCAATGGTTACATAATTCAGGCTTTTTTTTACTTCTGTGTACTCCTGGAACTCGACAAACAAGTGATGCCTTTCTATTTCTTTTGCATACAAAGCATTTCGGCAGTTTGCACAAGTTGTAGAAAACTTTTTTAGTATGAACCCACACACATATGCACATGCCTGAATTTCTGCACTATCTTCATTTGCCTCATTCATTTCTTGTGGCAAATCATTTATTGCAGTAAATTCAGGTTCTGCATATATGCGTGTGGGTTGTGCAACTGATAACATTTTTTCAAAGTTATGAATAATTGCATTGTTATCATTTTCACAATTCCCTGTCGTACCCATGTGGGATAAATTACTTAGGACAGCCGTTTTAAGACCGGCCACAAATTGACCACAAGTTGGGTTGGTATTAGAACCGCAGTTCGAGCGAATACAACCAAAAAGGTTTTCAAGAGGATCTTGCTGCAGTCTTCTTGTGGCCAGACTGGTTATGTTGTGGGACCTTACTAAATTCCTCCACAATCGTTCAATAGCGTTAAGGGTCCATATCCAGCCTTCTTGTGATGGTGGTTTACGTGGGCTTCCAATATATTTCATGGTTGAAAAGAACTTTTTCATTTCCTCAAAACATTTGAGATGCGGACCATTGCTTCTTAAATTTGTTGCATGTGGTTTTCCTCTTCGCAGGTCAGAACAATCGCTATTCAATGCGTCAAATAGTTTATCCATAATGTTTATGAGATTTGCGGTGACAGTAGCATCAGTAGTGAGTTCTCCTGTAAATTTCAAAATAAATTTTATCATTTATTATAATATATTGTAGTGATTTATATTGTTTTAACAGTAAGTAGGTATTATAGATAATTAGTGATTATACAAACTATAAAACAATGTCTAATCTTTAAACAATTTTTGATTGAAATGAAATGAAAGATGACCTCGTGCAAATAAGAAGCAAGCCATACTTTCCCAGTAAATGAATGTTTTTTTCAAATAATTTTATCAGATATCCTAAGTTCACTTTAATTTTTCTTGTTGTAAATATTTTTATTGTAAAGTTTATTATTTGTACAGTTAGGTTTTCTGACAGACTGATGACAAGAGAATGTATGGAAAATCGTCATTATTGTAGTTTAAACCATAAAAATTTGTGTTTACCATTCTGATAAAAAATTAAAAATCATGTGTTTCAGTGATTTGGGAAATCAGCCCCTGAGGGCGTAAAATAGGAAATTAAAGTATAAATGGGAAACCGGTTAGTTTTGTAGTTCAAACCAAAATCTGTAATTAGCCTTTTGGTTGGTAGTTAGTAATTACATGTATCAGCGTTTTTGAAACATCATCTCAGAAGAGGCTAAAATAGCTAAGAGAAATCACTACATACCTGCAGATATTTTTGCATACATTCCTCCCGACACAGAATGGCTTAACACCTGTGCAGCCAATTTTACTTTCATTTTCTGCTTGGTGTTAGGATTTAGGTGATCTTTTTTTAAGGCAGGAGCATAAACAAAATTTGGATTAGTAATGTCAGCTTCGTAAAATTCCTTCACATGGGACCATTTGGCAATACCTGTAAAACATTAAAGTTATATAGATAATAGTAATCACTCGTAGTAGTAGAAACTCCCCATTAGTGTCCCAAATATTAGATTAAAATGTTCTGAAGAAAAATTAACTTAACCTCACCTCTTCCTATCACATCATTAGAGGAAACATTTGTTGAACAGTCTATATCATATTTCATGAATAGGTTTCGGAAGCATTTCAACAAATGTGGCGGATCAAATAATGTAATGATCTCCTTATTGTCAACCATTATGTGTGGGTGCTGTAAAGATGCACCCAAGATAGTCAAAGCTCGCCTATTAACACTATCCATATCACATACAATGGCTGCAATATTTATTCCAGCTTCAAAGCATTGACGTAAGACCTGAAATTAATAACAAAATGGTCAGCTTATGAACATTTTTTCGTTACGTAACAATGGTAAAAAATAATTATATTATATAATTTACAAAATTACAGAGTCAAAAAAAGAAATATGAAGTACCTCTTTTATTAGTACTGCAAGCCTATCTGCAGTAGAAAATCCACTAGAAAAGAAATGGGCAACAGGCTGTTTAACTCTCTGCCTTATCCCAGTAATCATAAATACTAAAGCATATGCAGCAATCAAAGGGGACCTTCCCTGTGATGCATGGTCTTGGTATCCTTCAATCACATCATCCTTGGGATTGTATTGAAGGCGCTTTTTTAAGGACATTTCATCAAACATCAGGGTGCACTCATTGTTTGATGGCTTTTGCAATTGCGTGTGTTTTTTCATTACTTCAAAAACTGGATGATTAATACCAACACTAAATGGTACTCTGTTAAGTAGAGTTTCTAGTGTGGTGGGTGCAGGTAGTTGGAACAGCCTTCGTAATAAACGATAACATGTAGGTGATCTTTTAAACATTCTTAATGCTGTAATTTTTTCTTCTTTAGTCCACCTCCGACCAGTGACTTTCTTCTTATAATTTCTTAATTGCCCTTGGAGTAACAGTGCAAACGTTGGAGAAATCTTGGCTGATATTTTTTTAACAGCCATGTCTTCACTGATTATTTGTAAAACTCTACTGGATTTTAAATTTTTAATGCGATTACGCAGTTGGCAAATTTTTTGCAAATATTTTCTGCACTTTGCATATAAAATTTTCTCCTTTTCTGGATTCTTCTTCTCGAGTGGAGTTCCAGCAATAGGCTCAGTGTTTTCAACACTGGGTACACGTTGAACATTTGTTAAGTCTCTAAAAGACACTCTTTGTGAAGGACCAGCTTGAGGTTCTGCAGAATATCTAGGCAATTCATATGCAGTCTGAAAGAAATAAAACTTAATTGAAATACTAATATTGAAATGATCCAGTTTATAATTATATTTAGCCTATCTTGTCCTGTTCATTATCATCATCTCAGCGTATGGTACATTAGAAACAGCAACCTCCACCGGGACCTCAAGATGCATGTCGTAAACTTAGTTATACAAAATTATGCAAAAGCTCATGAACATAGACTTCATCATCACTTGAATGTCGAGGCGATCCAACACACAAACACTGAATTAGTGCGAAGACTAAAAAGGGTAAAACCTTTTGAGTTAGTTTAGTGCAGTGTAAGTGAACTTGAACTGTAGTGCAAGTGCTGACTTTAAAGAACATGTGAATCCTCCCCTTAACTTACAGTGAATAAGAAAGATGTTATTGGACACTTTCTGATTTTTATAGTTATTTAGCAGTTTAAGTTATATTTAAATTACTTATTAACTAATAGGCTAGATTGTACTGTGAATAAAGTATCATTTATTGTGATATTTTATAAAGGGAAAAGCAAAATCTCAGCATATCGCAGTTTCCTGCTGGACATAGGCCATTTCCAGCTTGTGCCAGGAAGTTGATTCAATATAACATTGGAATATTTTTACTTACATCATATGGAACAGCAGTTCTGAGTAGCTTCCCCTTAGACTCATCAGTAAAATCTGCATCATTAAAATGTTTCTGACACAGCATTCTATGTTCACTGTGTAACTTCATTTGTAAAGTGTATGAGTCCCCTCTTTCTGGGAAAATGTATTTAGCCCACAATTCACACCTGAAAATAAAAATACAGAGAATTAATAATGTACAAGTAATAAGTACAAAATGATGGAAAGTTCCTATAAGAATCTGAAAAGACATCAATATTATAATTGACTGGAAGAAATTGTTTTCAGTGAAAGTAGTCACTAGTTGTAGCATACATTTTAAACGAAATGTTACATTGTTATCTATTTCTGATGTACATTATAGTACACATAAAGCCCCCCCCCCCCCCAACATAACCAATACCAAAGAGAGGTCAAAGAAATTATATTACAGACACACACAGTCTCATTGATTGATCGCCTTTTATTTGATAATTTTTTGTGTGACCTCATCGAGGTCCGGTGCAGAGTTAGGTTAACGGGCTGGTACATCAATATATACTAAGTGGTAGCTAATAAGTATGTAATTATTCACACAGCAGCAATGATAACTCAATGATTACCTTCAATACAGAAGTGTTAGAATTTAATACCAGCTTGAATCTCCGACTTTTTGTAATTCATAATTATGCGGATCTGAATGGTTATCCCTTGCTTTAACGATTGTGGTACACAAGACCTAACCCTTCTCATTCTGACAAGAGGCTCGTACCCAGTAGTGAATCAGTGATAATGTCGGAGCATCGTCCTAAACGGGCTGTAACGTTATTATTAAGTTTAACTATACCTACCGGACTAAATTCCTTATAGCAGGTTTAGGAAATCGAAACAATTTAATGTTATCCTCGGCTGGTGAGCACCCACACTTGAAACATTTCCTTTTGTTTTATTTTTCCGCCATCGTTTAGAGTCCTATCTCAAACAGCAGATACTGATACACAGAATAGAGTCACTTTCTCAAAACCAAGACAATCACTGCACTTTTTAACACTCTAACGGAGGAACAGAAGCTCAACTCGACGTTTTAGGAGAAATTAAAAATGCAAAGACTTAGTAAATAATTAACACCACGCACATACAAATGACATGACATCAATGGCTGGTTATTTTCAAATTTGACGTAAAATCAAAATGGCTCTTTTGGTGATACCATACAAAATAACTATAATATTTTTTCCAATGGCAACATTTCACACAAACATTCAGACTGCGTATACGTGAATCACACATTCACACAAAATTCAGCCCCCGTAGGTATTTATTTCGCCCCGTACAAAGTTGACAGGGCCTGGTGGAAACAATGTTTCCCAATGAAGAGCTATTTCTTCTGCTATTATTTTTCAAGTGTTTGCTAGTGAAAAAAAAGAAAATACAAAAGTGAAAGTGTAAACGATCAAAGTGGACAAAAAAATGGCTGTTGAATAGAAAAATTCATTCACATATACATCTACTGAAGGATTTAAGAGATGAGCCAAGCGATTGGCGGAATTATTTACGGATGGAGGAAAATGCCTATAGTGAATTGTTGCGTTTGGTTACGCCTCTCATTCAACGACAAAACACGGTTATGCGTGAGAGTATATCCCTCACGAGAGATTAACCGCTACTTTAAGGTTTCTGGCAACTGGGAGATCGTATCAAGATTTGAGGTTTTCTGTGGCAATTTCGGAACAAGCATTATCTAAAATAATTCCAGATACATGCAGAGCTATTTTCATGGTGTTGCGAAATGAATACATGAAGGTGAGTTTTAAAAAGTTTATTAAAAAAATGTAAATGTTAATAACCACACAAGTATTTATGGCATATAACTCAAAAAGTACTGAGATGCTGTAGATGGCCGTAGGTTCATAGTGTCTGGTCCAGAGTTTACTGCATAATTTCTAGCAGCAGTGTCAGGTGCTGGTGGTAGGTTCATAGCGTCTGGTCCAGAATTTACTGCATAATTTCTAGCAGAAGTGTCAGGTGCTGGTTGTAGGTTCATAGCGTCTGGTCCAGAGTTTACTGCATAATTTCTAGCTGAAGTGAAGCTGAAGTGTCAGCTGCTGCTGACTGTAGGTTTATAGCGCTTGATCCAGGGTTGACAATATAACAATGACGATTTAAATTTTTCAGTTCTCCTTCAAATATTGCTTCGTTAATAAGTTTTTCAGTATATATACGCTGCTCATTTGTCATGTTTCTCAATTTAAATGCAGTATTTTGTCCAAAAATATCATGTCTGTCAGGCTGTGATTGTGTGAATTTATTAGTGATACAATTACCGACTTCATTTATTATATTATTGAGTTTATTGTCATCCCTTGTCCTTTTTTGTACTCTTCGAGGTGGTAAAGATTGGACAACAGGAGAAGTAGGTGCAAGGTATGAAGATGGATGGTCTGACGTGCTCGTAGAAGCCTGAGATTGCGGACGAGCAAGAGGTGAATCCAAGGTTGCGTCTGTATTTGTTTCATTCTGAAAAAAAATGTTGTTTCAGATACCAAGCTCACAAGAAGAATGGAAACAAATAGCACATGACTTCGAGCAAAAATGGAATTTTCCTCATTGCTTGGGAGCAGTTGATGGAAAACATGTACGAATTATACCACCGCCAGAAAGTGGTTCCTATTTTTATAATTATAAGGGGTTCCATAGTATGGTCTTGATGGCAGTAGTAAACGCTAATTATGAATTTATCGTATGCGAATTTGGTATAAATGGAAGGAATTCTGACGGAGGTGTTATTGAGCAGACGAAATTTTACGATAAATTGAGAAATAACTCGTTGCATATTCCGGAACCAGAACTTTTAAATCATTCTAACAAAATTCTAAATTACGTTTATATTGGTGACGAAGCCTTTGCTCTAACTCCCAACTTTTTAAAACCATTCAACCAAAGGGAATTAACAAATGAGCGAAAAATTTATAATTATAGATTATCTAGGGCAAGGCGAATTGTTGAGAACGCCTTTGGCATATTAGCATCTAGGTTCAGAATCTTTCATACAAGTATTAATTTGTCTCCAGGAAACAGACATTGTAGTCATGACCTGCTGTGTGTTGCATAATTTTTTAAGAAAAAAATACAGTACCACTTATACGCCAATTAATACATTGGACTTTGAAGATACAATTCAAGGTACTTTAACATCGGGTTTAAGAGCAGATTCGTCACATTTGTTAGAATTACAAGGAGGACATTATAGAAACATTTCTCAAGATGCCAAAGCGACAAGAGAAGAATTTTCGAATTATTTTAATAACGAAGGCACTGTATCGTGGCAAAATGCAATGTGTAATATAAATACGATTTAATTTTTTTCATAGGTACACATTGTAGACTTGTTATAAAATAAAGTAACTAACTACTCTTCCAAAATGTTTTTTTGTAACCTACAATATTACAATCCTGGTTTAAATCCTTAACACCTTGTTTAAAAACAAATTGGGATGTTGTATTACCTGTGTGAGGTCATCAAAACTTGACACTGTCTCTCTGGGCGTCTCTTGGTCGGTTAAAAAATCGAGTAGGTGAAAATACCACAGCGTCGGTTCATAAATATCATCTGTGGCAGCTCCAGATCTTGTGGAAGCATTCACTTTTTTCATCTCTTTCCGATAGCAAGTTCTCAAAGAATTAATTTTTTTCTTGACTGTATCTTTCGTAGCCTCAGGTTCTACCTAAAAAGGATATGAATGGGTAGATGACTATTGAATTAGGTGCCAATTACAATTAAAACTTAATGTAATTTGAATACTTAAACATTGTTCAACTTTAATCGAAAACCAAACATAAATTTAAATTACGTATTCACGTGTTGGTATTTGAAATAATAAAAAGGGTTTGTAAACAGTATATGCATTTTATGAAATTTAATATCTACCTATAAAAATATTCTGTTCTTACATACATACCTCTTTCAATTTAATTATCATTTGTTCGTATGCGTCATTCTTTTTATTCCTGTCAGAATAATCCTTGGATTTGATCTTCCACAGTGCGGGCAGAGATTTATATAACTCAATGAATTCAGTAGCGAACTGTCGATTGTATGTACGTAAATCCGCCATTTTTACGACCGTGCGCGCACAGTTAGGCCTCTTTTCCATTACACGGTTGTTCAAACGTACGGTGTGTAAGCCGTACGGTTGAAAAAACGTGCTAGCTTGTACATGATACGGCAAAATCACCGCGCGAGACATTGGTAAGTACTGGCTAGTAGCGCTTTTTACTCGGGCTGTGTAGGACGTGCTGCGTCATGAATTTTCTTACGAAAAAAAAGATTATAGTTGCTTATTACATATATAGGAAAAAGAAAATAGAAAAAAAAAGGGAAGTAAGGTTTTGGATACATCCGATTTTAGAAAAAAGGGAGGAATATGGCGCGTTTCATACACTTGTCAAGAATCAATTGAGAGAAGATGAAGACAAGTTTTACAATTATTTTAGAATGCAGAAAACTACATTCGACAACTTGCTCCAAAAATTATCCCAGGAACTAAAACATCAAGATACTTTTATGCGAGAGAGTATATCGCCCGCAGAAAGATTGGCTGTAACTCTGAGGTAAGTAGGTACAAAATTAAATGACATATTTTAGTTTAAAATTGTTTATTGCACACAAACAAAATTATTACATGTAATTGAATTTTAATAATTATTAATTTAAGAACAAGTAAATCAAAAAATACACTACGCTGAAAATGCTACTCAAGTGCGGTACTAAAATCGAATTCGTCTTCAATAGAAACTTGAGAATCTGCCGAGATACTTTCCGCATTTACACTATGTACAGATAATTGTGATTCGGGTCGGTAGTGGATTGGCTCTAAACCAGAACCGTGTCCAAAATCATGAGAAGACGTCTGTGGACGACTTATTCCATAGCCCGATCTAGCAGCTGTAGAATATCCATATGTTGACGATTGCGCATTTGAGGATGCTGTACCACTTAAATATCCTTGATGGCCTTGATCCCATTGGTTTCTTGATGTAGGTATATACTGAGTACACTGTCTTTGTTGAATATTTTTAATTATTGAAATTACTTGAAACTGAAAGTCTATCATATTTTCATCACTGAACTTGTCAACTGTATCAGCGATTCCCATAAAAAAGTTCATACTACGGCTTTTCTTTTTCTCATCTCGTTCTGCTGAATCCATAAACTTCATAAACCTAATGTCAACTTCACTTAGTTCATTTTTTCTTTTTTTTTTAGCCCTTTGCGTCTCACTCCGTTCAGTGTATCCCGAGCTTGATTGATTCGGGACTGCACTATCAAAATTTTCATTACTGAGGCTAGAATCATGAACATGTTCAGTCATGTTAGAATCGGTCTTGCGATGCTCAACATTTTTTTTTAGGAACATCATTTCATCATAGAACATATATTTTCTTATTTTTTTTGCTGAAGAACCAGACTTACATTCATTAATTTTTTTGTCATATTTTATCCAGCTATCTTTCATATTGGTCCACTTCTTCATCACCATTTGCCCTGAAAATAAATAAATAATAATTATTAAATTCAAAATTTATAAAAACCCCCGACCTAAACTGAATCGACCCCGACCTAAAATGAGGTTTTAGTATTTGAACCTGAACCGTTTTGTTTTATATTTCAGGTATCTAGCAACAGGAGATACCTTTACTGACCTATACTACAGCTATAGAATTGGAATAAAAACCATAAGTTGCATCGTACGTGAAGTATGCCACTACATTTGGTTAGAACTGTATAAAGAATATATGAAAATGCCATCTAAAGAAGACTGGCTACACATTGCAAGCAAATTTCAAGAATCTTCCAACTTCCCGCTGTGCTTAGGAGCGGTCGATGGAAAACACATCAGACTTATTAAGCCAATTGATAGTGGCTCGATGTTTTTAAATTACAAACATTTTTTTTCTATAGTTTTGATGGCAGTAGTAGATAGCGATTACAACTTTATATTTGTTGACGTTGGCGCCTACGGAAAGGAGTGTGATTCCAGTGTGTTTAAAGAGACCCCATTTTGGAAAAATTTAACAAACAACGGATTAAATCTACCCGATGCAACACGTTTGCCTGGAATTGACTACGATTTGCCATATGTGTTCGTTGCGGACGAAGCCTTTGCTTTGCATTATCACTTGCTTCGTCCATTTGGTGGTCATCAGCTTGATCAATTAAAACGTACATTTAACTACAGACTCACCAGAGCGCGAAGATTTGTTGAATGTGCGTTTGGCATTTTATCCAATAAATGGCGAATTTTTCACCGGCCAATGAATGTGTCCATCGATTTGGCAGTTGATATTGTGAAAACATGTTGTGTTTTGCAAAATTTTATACATAAGCAGGAAAACTTTCAGTTTCACAATGCGAGTGAAAATGAGTCCACCCTTGATTCAGAATCGGAACTAATCCAGTTACCTATCACGAATGCAGTTCGCGGAAGTTTGGCGGCTAATGAAGTTCGCAACAGATTTGCACAATATTTTGTATCTAACGAAGGTCGCCTCTCCTATCAAAACAACTATGCATAAGTAAAAAGTTAATAATTAAATATCTGTAACTTACCAAACTTGTTTTTCTCATCACCACTTAAATCTTCAAATGTGGGCTGGAAATGAATAAATATTTCTTTCCAGGAATCATATTTAAGCCGCTTATTTTTATAATCGTCGATGGTCTTATCCCATATTACAGGCCTTTCTTGAATCAACGTAATTAATAATTCTTGATTTATGTTCATTTTATAATAAAATCGCGAAACAGCGTATATAAGCGGTCACGAATCCGTGCGTACGTCCGGCACCGTCGACACACCCCGATAGACTGCCATACAACACTGGTGAAAATCACGCCGTGCGTAGACGCGGCGCGCCGAGGGGCAGTCACGGCGCACGCGGCCGCGGCGCCGTGCCTTGGCGCCACCGTGCATGTCGACAAGCTCATATAGTGATCCATACCACACTGACGACCGTGCCTACACGCGGCGAATTAACCGTAGATTTTCACGGCGAGAAACCGTGTAATGGAAAAGAGGCCTTACTCCACTCGACTTAACTGAGAGCGGCTTGAACACTGAACTACCAACCACACGCGCAGACAAGTTTGTACAAGTATAGCTTGCGCTTGCCAGAATTTCAAGCAAGTTTAAAAACCATCAAGCCAAGCTTTGGGGTTTGCGCATACTACCGTTTTACCAACTACACGCACAGTGTTCAGTGTACAAGCTGGCATGCGCAAGTAAAACTGTGGTCAAGCATGCACGTGTGGTAGGCGCATAAATCGAGCACCCTTCAAGCCCGGCTGGTACTATATCGTACCACCCAGAAGCAAGCGGTTTTTATCTTAATACTTAATATAAATAAGGTTTAATCTCGTCTGCGATGATTTAACTGTATGGGCCGAAAGCCAGTCTTTCGTAAACTACATCAGTCAAAACTCAAACGCTTAAAAGTTCTGTGGCAAAATTTATAAAAATATTTGACAGTGACGCTTCGAACGCGCGCGTCGACAGAGCGTTATCTTGTTAGGCTCTCTAGTTATTTAGTGTTTTTTCTTATTTTTTGTGCATATTCGACGTGAAGTGGATAAATATTCATTTATAAGTAGTTATTACATCGTTTTAGATAATATTTGCATCAAATAGCATCATAAAAATTGTTATTCGATAAAGTGTTACGTAATCAAGTGCTGTTGCTCAGTGACGTCATTGTTATGTGAAGTTTGATTGTGTTGAGTGTTTCACAGTGAATTAAGTGTATCCTGGTGTATTTAATGGTATGTACACAAATCGTACTCATAATTAAAAAAAATTCTAGGTATATTTCATAACAAAACTATTTTTAAAAGATCTTTGAATGTTCGAGTGCACAAAACGGCCTTTGACCTCCGCGCGATATGAAGTTTGAGTTTAAATATTATGCAAATGTTCAGTAGAATTCCCAAAAAAATACTGCTGTTAGATTAAGTACTTGTCTATTCAACAAGAAACAAGCAAAATATCGTGCAAATTAACATCGTAATTTAATCAGAAATCATCATAACACACTTTCAGCCATTGTCTGTTATCTCCATTGTATATCATTAAATATCAACGTAACAAGAGAACTGTTTACAACTTATAGTATGCTTTGTTTATTCAAGAACCCGACAAACGCCACTTGAAGTAGGTACCAAAGAGTAATAAAAATTCGGACCTTTTTTTTATGAGCGCGGTTGCCTTGAATCGAGTGACGACCAATCGCGCTAATAGGTACATATTAAGCATAAGTACCTACCTACCATATGATAAATCCCCTCTTTGAGGAGTGGCTTGAGAGGCGGCATGGCGTCCTCACCTTCCGCCTGACACAGGTCCTCACCGGACACGGCTGTTTCGGGAGGGTCCTGTTTCGCATAAGGCGGGAGGAAACGCCCGGGTGTTTCCACTGCGAAGATGGCCCTGAGGACACGGTGGAGCATACGATCGAGGTCTGCCCGGCTTGGGCGGAGCACCGCCGTGTCCTCGTGGAGGCGATCGGCGGCGGCGATCTCTCGCGTCCGGCCCTGGTCCAGGCCATGGTGCGGAGCGAGAGTACATGGTTAGCCGTCACCTCCTTCAGCGAAGCAGTGATGCTCGCAAAGAGGGAGGCGGCGCACGTGAGGGAGAGGCAGGACATGCGCCCTCGTAGCTGCAGCCTTCGCAGGAGACGCCCTGGGTGTCGGTAATCCCAGGCTAATTCCCGGCCACCGTAGGCGCGGGCTTGCGGACGGCGAGTAATGGGTAGCCCGCTGTCCGGTAAGGACCAAGCCCGGGTCGACGGCGCGTTGTGTTCCACGCGCGCCTCAAAGATGTCAACACCAACTGGTGGGGCCCGCAAGGTCCGATGCCTGCCTGGGGTGCGGGTTGTTCGAAAGAAATACCGCGACCCCTGGCACACAGACAACTGAGGGAACACGGGTGGGTTTTAGTCAGTAAAAGTCTGACACGCCTGCTCCACCCAGAGCGAGAGAAGTCATTTGATGATTTCCCAACCCGAAAAAAAAAACAACCATATGATAAATACTCAGAGTCCATTATTAGTTGGAGGTGCCCTTTTCTATGAAAATATTGAACCGAATTAAGATCTTATTGTCATCATTTTAACCGCGAAATTTGGTTGTGCATTCTTGTAAAGGCCGGTCGAACACGAGACAATAGGTTTCTAAGAATAATTTTAGTAAACTGCGGACCTACTTACCTAGTTTGGTGTAATTTATATTTTTACCCTTTACTGTTAAGAAATAAAGTCTGAATTCGCTTTTCATATTTTTACACACATTACCCATGCATAAATTCATTGATTGCAAGGAAGCGTTACTTCGAGTTCTCATTATTTCACAAAAAAATCAATAAATATAAGTTTTCGTGATTTTTTTTTATTGTTATTTATTGAAAAAAATAGTCCCAATCGATTCGAGTTCAATGATTGAGTTCATGGCTTTCAGTTCCAGAACGACCTTTGAATATCAGAATGGTTACTGCTTATTTACTGTATATGAAGATTCTTATGAATAAGGTTTGTAGGGAAAGGATTTCATGAAGTAAAGCACAGAAAGACAAGACTAGACATTTATTTCAATTAGGCTTGTCAGTATTTTAATCAGAAAGCTAGTCGTCCGTTCCAAAACTAGGTGTTCATGGAGAAGAAGGACAAGAAACTCCATGGAAACAGTATTGAAGTATTTCATCAACACATCTCTTACATTGCTATGAATTATCATTATTCTACATACATTTAACTTCAACCCTTGGAGCATTGTCCAAGATAACTCGGCATTATTATAACTTAATAACAATAGCTAGAAATAGATTATGAATATTCCATTTATATAATTTAACATTACCAATATTAACAATATTATAACTTAAATAACAACATTGCTATAATAAGCAACAATTATGGTATAATATCAAATTACTTAACTTACATGACATCTGGTTGATCTATTCCACACAACAACAGCACTATAGGACTAACCAACAGAACATCTATCGAGCAACTGACTGACCCGATAACTTCATTACAATCCTTTTTATATCCTACTAATGTCAATTTACGTGACATCTCCCGCCATTTTGAACAAGTTTCAGATCGTCACATATTTTGGCTTAATAACTTCTAACACAGATAATAATAAACAAAGGTTATGTAGTGAAACCATTATAAAACATTTTATGGTAATTAAGGAATTGAATAAGAACTGATTTGTAATTTAAGACAATTAAAAGTATCAATATGAACTGACAATATTGTGCCAGTCATTTGAATCAGCCTATTATATTAAATAATAACAGAAAACCTAAAATATATTACAAGTATAATTAAATACTACGTAATCATTTATGGTAACAACATTTAAGTTATTTTCACAAGTCAAGACAGTTATTTTTGTAAACATGTAGTCAAATTAGGTACTTCTACATTTGTTCAGGGCTTAGTTAATGTGACAAATGACATTATCCACCAAACAATATTACACTATCAAAATGAAGAATGTAACAAGTGCATGGTAGGTATAGATAAGTTATAAAAATAGTGAATTAAATGAATTTTAATTTCATTTAATTTAAGAAGGTTTACTGTATAAAACAGGCTGAATTTCTGTAAATTCTGCCTACAATATTATCTTTATCGGTTGATAATTTTAACGTTACAAGAGATTGTTTCCAACGCTCGTTTGGGGCAAGGTTTTCCACTTCGTTTGTATTATAAACTCTTAATTCAAAATAATACTTTCCAACCCTGCCCAGGTCTGATTGGAAGGTTTAACCATTAGCCACTCGTCCAGTTAAGCTGCTTTTCAGAGTGGCAGCCCGGATCAGCGGTCGAGACGATTCATCCTGAAATACATAAGATTAAGAGTTTTAATTAAAAATTATAAAGCGCGAGAGCAATTAATTAAAAAAAGATCAATAAAAAAATGAAGAAAAATATATAAATTTCGAGACTTCCACATTGTATAATCTACCGTTACAATATTATAGATAATCGATTAGAAAAGTCTCTTATGTCTGCAAATAAGTATAATTTTGATGGAAAAAACACCCACTGTAAAACATTGATAGTTTATGAATGCTTTTTTAATGAAATGCAAAATTAGCATGTTTGAAAAAAAATCTTACCTCAGAGTTTGGAACAATGGTATTCCGTTTTCTTTTTGGAGCTGGGATTGTAACAACTGGCAGCCCGTCGCTATCAGACTCTGATTCTGAAGCAAAAGGGTTTTTAGAAAGCACAGCCTTCTTCTTCTGAGACACTTTTTTATCCCTCTTCACAGCTTTTTTTTTGAGCTGCCGATGGTTTTTTCTTTTGTTGCTTGAGACATTGAAGGCTCGGAGTCCTCTTCTTCAACTCAAAAAAAGATTATTCATCGACTGAGCCCTGAAAACATTATTAAAATGCAAATAAATATTTTTGAGGTAACAAAAATACTTACATTCCTAGCAACATGAAACAACAGCACCCGTATTCTTAAAAGGGCTAGGTAGAGGTGTACTGTTAGTCCCTTTACTTTTCACAGGAACGTTTTGAAATTTCATTTAATAGGGAATAATATATTTACAGTATCAGAAAAAAAAATATTTTAAATGATTTAGAAATCGCTGATCGATTATTAAGAATTAAACGTTTCTAAAAATATTAATATGAAACTACAAATACAGCACAAGTACCCAATATAATTGAGTAATTTAAGTCTTAAAACAATTAACTATTACAACCGTATCGAAGGAAAAAATGATTAAGTGAAATATAATACTCACATACTTTGTTTCAACTGCAACACTTGTGAAAAAACCACAAAATATAAACTCACTGTTCAGTGAAATGCACTTCAGCACAACAACGGCAAGATGTAAGGAATGACATGTCAAACGCTTATTTTATAGTCCTAAATCCTAAAGCCTTAGTCATATGTTAGTTTCTAACAATAATTACTTCGAAAGTTTAATTAAAAGAATACTTGTTATTCGAATTTCATCTCTATCACCGGAGCACTTAAAGTAGATTTTATTTTATTCATTTCTCGTACTGAAATCGCAATGTGAATGCTTCCGAATACTACCGTTAAGGAAAGTGTTTTCACAGCATTTTATCCTTATTAGAGTTTATGGAGGCGACCTGAGACGAAAATCGTAATGGTACGTTTACACGCTTGCCAAGCCTTGGCAAACTGCAAACAGTCCCAAGCCTCCACAAATCTCGTTTGGCGTTTGAAAGGCGTTTATACGCTTGTGAATGCGTCAGTCTGCAATATACATCCAAGCATGGCGGACACCGAACTTGTGACGGCTATTGCATTTGGTTTAACTTACTTTAATTTGAAATGTAAGCAAAGTAAAATAAAAAAAAGTAGAGCTCGACGACAGCGAAGATGGTGGATGAAAAAGATTCATCATAATCGTACCAGGTGACTACTATTTTGATTTAACCATTATCTGTTGCAGTTGAGTTATGCCACAATACTTACGATATTTATTTTATTTGTTACAGACAATTTATAGAAGAGAAATTTTATGAACTTTTATATGAACCATCTGGAGAGTTTGATAACTTCTGCCGAATGAGCTTTTGAGTTTTTACTGCAAAAAATTTCACCAATGATATCCAAGCATGATACAGACTTCAGAGAAGCTATACCAGCCAAATTTCGTCTTGCCATTACGCTACGATTTTTGGCATCTGGTGATTCTTACAAAAGCCTTCACTACTTGTTTAACCCCTCAAGCGTCAACGGAACACCAAGTGTGCATAAGAAAAAGTGCTCGAAATGTCGACAGAACACCATGTGTACATAGTGTCAGAGCTGCCATTGGACGATGGTGTTTTACGTTTATTTGCACTTGCAACACGATTTGGCTGTATCATTCGACTAAACGATTCATAATTGACCGGTTTTAGTAACATTTGAAAGGGAACACCACCAAAATGAACGAAAAAAGCCTTTTAAATATGCATCTGTGGTTTTTGACACGAGACGCCATTGTGACGCCATTCGTGTCAAGATTCTGCCGTGTTGTTTTCGTTTGTAAAATGAACGTAAGACGAAAGCAATGAGTAAATTTTATACAGAATTACTGAGAATTAAGTTTAGATTTCGAATTGATTTAAGGTTTATCGAAAAGTGATAAAAAATTCAGTAAAAAACGCAACGAATGTTTTGTAACGCACAAATTTTGACGATGATGGATGCCGTATTGAGTCAATTTGAGTCATGTTTTTGTGATAAATATTGTTGTATATTGTTTGAAATACACATAAGTGGCTAGCTTATTAATCTACGAACATAATTTGATTAATAGCTACTAATATAATTGCGTATTGTCATTGGAAACGTATTTCAAAGAGTAAAATTCGGCGATATTGCCGGTACCATGAGATAACGAGATAGCGGTCATGGTACGGGGGACATTCGTCAGTGCAAAGTACTAACTGCAAAAAAAATACTGATTATATTTCTTATAGTTTTGTGATAGCATTTTTATTATTTTATGTAGTTTTCTAATCTATCATGTCTATGAATAATAAATGTCGAGAATTTTTTTTTTCTATTGAGACATCGCGAAGTATAAGTTCAGGCAAATTTTATCATGATGAACAACCATAGCAGTTACGTCCACATACTTAGTTTTTGTTGTTTGGCATAATTGGACTATTATGTTCCCGCTGCTCTGAGAATGTGTGGGTTGATAGATGGATTTAGGTATAAGGAAAGATAGATATAATAATTTAGTAATGTACTGTCCAACATAATTGTTACATAGCTGTTAGAAAATTAGTGTACAAAATAATGATGACTCATTATTTTCAAAGAACAATATCGAAATAATGATTGGTATATCTCAAAACAAAAAGCCTGACGTTTCATTGAACAGGTTGTTATTAAAATCTAAAAGTAACAGAATATAATAAAAATAATAGTTTTTAATAAAATAATAACAAAAAATCTTACTTGAAAATTATAACATACAAATATTTCGTTCGCAGCGTTTTTGCGCCAACGGTACTTGCTGGCCGCTGCCCGCCATGTTAGATTGCCAGCGAGCGGTAGTTTAGCGACCGCACGCGCGAATTTGCCGCCATATTTTTTCGTTGTGTTATCAAATAGTTTTTATTACTTTTTACAGTGTAGGACCTTATATCTAAGCGGAATAATTTGTGTGAACGTTGCCTACACATTATTGTGTTATCCTGTAAGTGTTTTTTGGTGAATATATGTGTAAATTCGTTGTAATGTGATAAAGTTTTACGGCTATGTCAGTGAAAATGATAAAAGTGAAAACATATGACATCACTGCGAGATAAGGTCAGATTTATTTGCTTATTGAATGGTATAAATAGTTAGATAAACTCATAACGAAGCCAGGAAGGTATAATATATACCATGGTAATGGCTATAAATTGCCCATTTCTCAGTTTTTTTGAAGGTCTACCCAAAAATCAAAAAGTACGTTCAACTACTCCGACACTTGGGGCGTTTCGGCCAGCGGGCGGCCAGACGTGTGAGGGGTTAAAGTATCTGTCTCTATGATATCAATAATCATTCGTGAAGTTTGCCGAGCTCTTAATGAAATTCTAAAGGATCTAGTTAAGGTAGGAATAAAACAAAACATTATGTTATACATTTATTTAGATTTTAATAGAATCATAGGAAATCTGTTCTATGAATGTATGTTAGCCGACTGCTTTATTGTTTAATTATTTATTAATTTAAATAAGAATTATGTCGACGAATCAAAATCTTCGAAAGCATTCAACATAGCCATGTTTATAATGTTGGTTTCACGTTGGGCTGGGTTGATGATTTGGTCCGATATGATACGAATAGATGACGAGGGTGCTGTTGATGTAGACGGAGCTGGAGCTATTGGAGTTGGTATATGTTTTGCCATGTCTGGCGCTGAATAAGAAGTTTGTGTGTTTGGAGAGGGAAAAACACTTTGGTTGTTATGAATAGGTTCAGAATAAACACTATTAACTGATGTTGGCCGACTCGGAATGACTTGAGGAGATGGTATTGAATATGCACCAGCCATTGACGACGGTCGAGAATAATATTGAGGGTATGGTGTATGACGCTCATTTGATTTTTGACTGATTCTGTTTATAAACAACCCATCTATTTGGTACATCATAATTTTTCGTTCATCAGTTGACAGGTCACGTAGCTTTATAGCCAATAATTTTGCGTATCGATCGCAATCATCGTCTTTGTGAGCAGGTATATTTTCATTCTGCCTTTGACCCAAAACATTTGTTAATTGTCCAAAAGCCACGGCCATTTGCTTTTCAGCCGTTTCAGAAGCAGGGCGACGACGTTTATTAGTAACAGCTTGTATGGATGGTGGTCTGGATGGTGATCTAGATGGTGGTCTGGATGGTGTGGTAACCGTACTTGTACGGTCTCTTATCAGAGGGTCATCCTCTGTCTGATCTGTATCTTCTTCTATTTGTTGTGATTGCTGCAAAAAAATAATATACTTAAACTTACACTTCATTTACTTTCTTTTTACAGATGGCCACCACAGCAGAAAGATGGCTTAATATAGAAGAAGGATTCAGGACTAAATTTCCACATTGCATAGGTGCATTGGATGGCAAGCATGTAGTCATTGAAAGCCCAACGCATAGTGGAACAGAGTATTTCAATTATAAGAAAACTTTTAGCATTGTCCTTTTGGCTTTAGTGGATAGCAAATACAAATTTGTATTCGCAGACATCGGGAGTCAAGGAAGAATAAGTGACGGCGGCGTCTTTAATAATTGCTTACTATGGAAAAGAATAATTAGAAACGAGATAGATTTTCCACCACCATGTCCACTTCCAGGATCGAATATTAATATTCCATACGTGTTTTTAGCTGACGGTGCTTTTGCATTGAGTCAACACGTAATGAAACCCTACCCTGGAAACCATGAAGTAGGCTCACCAAAAAGGTTATTTATTTAACCAACAATCCCGAGTTGTAGTTGAAAATACGTTTGGAATTAAAACCTCAGTTTTCAGATTATTCAGACGCAATATCAATTTAGAACCACAAACTGTTTCACGATGACTTGTGTATTACTACATAACTTTTTGAGAACAAGTAAAAGTTCTTCAAATCGATATACTCCTCAGAGTTCGTTTGACGTATATGACAGTAGTGGAAATATGGTTACCCCTGGTGCATGGCGTAGAGATAACGACGAATATAATGCATTGCAAAATTTACCACAAATACCACGAAGATCTCCGGTGAACGCCAGAGAAGTCAGGGAAGAATTTACTTCATATTTTATTAGGGTTGGATAAGTTGATAAAAATGTATAAATAAATGTAGGTATAATAACCAACGGTGTTTTTTTTTATTTAGAATAAATAAATTTATTTACTTACTGTTTCGGTGTTTATCCCTTCATTGCAAGTATATACTGGTAGTAAAAATGACTCCATGGTTTCGTAAGCATACCAAGTTGGATTGTATATTTCTTCGGCACCTAAAATAAAATAAAAACATCGAAAATTAGAGCGAGATAGTTGCGGAATAATCGAGAAACTAACCAACGCTTTTAAACATAAGTTACACCTTGCTAAGCAGACTATCAAAATAATTATAAATGTATCGTAGGAACATACCTGCGCCAGAACGCATAGATTCACGTTTTTTTTTCAAGTGCTTGCGAAAAGTAGTCATCAGTATCTCTTTTTTATTTTTTATTTCCTTTACTGGCCTTCCAGTAAGTTCAGCAAGACGAATCCATGCATCTGCTTGTTTCTTCTTATCGTTATGATTTGCATCTTTCGGATTCCAGATGCATGGTTCCATTTGGTAATGTTCCAGAAACGAAAAAAACCATAAATTAAAAAAACCCACCCAAAAATGGTAAACGCAACAAATGCGTTGGTGGCACTGGTAAAAGAATTTAAATCGTAAGTGCCATTCAACACACCGTTTGCGTTGACGTTTGGATAGTATTATGCAACATGTTCTGGGAGACTGCCGAGGCCCGATTTGTCAATATACTTGCCGTTGTTTTCTTTATTCAGATAATCTATGTTTATTTATAATTTAGCATTAATATTTCCTACTACTCCTACTAATATTATAAATGCGAAACATTGTGTGTGTTTTTTACCGTACGTTTGCACTACCGAAACATTTACAGTTTCTAACAAGTGCCCTTGGCCATCCGCTAAGCGGCCGCATTATAATATTTTACATGTTAAATGTGTGCCAAACTTCATCCAAATTCGTCCAGCCGTTTATGCATGAAGAACGTCTGGACGAATTTCCAAAGGTCATGCAGAATCGACGGAATCGAATGGATTGCAGGTAAGTAAACAATATTTTAGTGGCTAAATAGATTGAAATTATGACAAAACAAAAATATTATATAAATGAAGATATATTTATTACAAAACCAAACTTATAAAAAAACAATAAAATGAGTAGTTGTGATACTCTTTAAAACAATCTTTTAAACAAAACCCATATTGTTCGGGACAATCGCGACAGAAATATGAAGTGTCTTTTCTGACTTTTTTTGAAATCCAGCACTGCCTACACCGACGTAAAATTTTTCTCGTTGTGCCATCATTTTTACGAGAACATTGTTGAAGAACGTGCACTTGATGTTTTGGAATTGAACCTCGCGCTGTGTCTTCTACATCAGTATTTAACAATTTCATTATGATTTCAAGCCTATAATCATAGAAACTTTTCTTCGTAGAAAAAATGTTGTGTAGCGTGTACGAATTATACAACATTTGCTGAAACACGTGCACCCCTAACTTCTTGTACCACCGTATGGTCTTGTGCTCACATGAGTAGTATGCCAGCATTTGATCCTGGTGATCTATACCACCCATGTATCTATTGTATTTTACTATAACTTCAGGTTTGGAAACCGTTTCACCTCGTCGATTCGTAACGCTGGTCATGTCAGATCCATGTTGTGATGAAATCATTAGAACGTCCCGCCAGTCTTTCCATTTCAAAACACAAATACCACTACTATTGAATTTCGCTATGGATTCGCCTCGTTTCAGTTTTCTTTGTGAGACTTCTTTTGGATTGTTTTTTCTATTGACGCGTAAAGTACCGGAACAATATGTTTTAAGAGTCAATAATTTCTGTGCAAGATTCACTGAATTATAAAAATTATCCATATAAACGGAATATCCCTTGTTTACATAATTAGATAGTAAATTCAAAACAACTTTTTCAGTGTGATTGGCACCTCCAACTAAAGTATCAGAAGCGCCGGCATATACAATAGTCTTCATAACTACTCCATATTCGTCGGTTAGGATATAAAGTTTTATACCGTAGGGATGCTTTTTGCCCTTGAGATATTGACGGAATATGATACGACCACGAAACAAAACCATTCATCTATGGCCAGATTTTTAGACGGGTAATAAATTTCTTCCATTCGCTGGATGAAATAGTGAATTAAACTATTTATTTTTGACAGCATATTATCGGACAAGTCATCTTCAAAATTTAATGATCTCATAATTATCAAAAATCTGTTTCTGCTCATGTATTTTGAAAAAGCTGGTAAACTAAACAGTGGATGTTTTTTCCAGTAGTCTGTAACTCGGTTTAGTTTGATAGTTCCCATATGGAACAAAATACCAAAAAATGTTTTAATTTCTGGAACAGTTACATCTTTCCATAGTCTCAGTCTGCTTTTAGGATCCAGTATATTCAATAATAACTTAGACGCGTAATTTATTGTTAATCTTTCTTACTAACTTTGTAAAAAACTCATCAGTCGCAATCAATTTGAAATAGTCGTATGGTTCATTTGTTTCAGGAAGTATTTTTAGCTTTTTTTCGTATCCATCAAAATGTATAGGTACTATAGAAGGATCACGTTCAGTTTTCCATTCGTCATTAGTTAATTGTGATGTTTCGTTAGAATTTATATTATCATCTTCACTCACGTGCGTCGCATCTTCGTTCAATTGAGTCGCGTCTTCACTCGCGTCAGAATATAAGCAATCATCTGATACATTTTCCTGACTGTTTTCTTCTTCTAAGTCGTCATCTTCCAATTCCAGCATCTTAATAAGGTCTTCTTCAGTTAATACCTTTTCAGAGGGTAGTTTTGTTTTCGGTTTTTCTTCTTTATCTTCCCCTTGAAATATATTTCTCATTTCGTCCATTATGTCATCAGTACCCTCACTTTTTTCTTCCAAATCAGTCAGTGTTACTTTATTATCCTGTAAGACTACTCTTTGATTTTTAAGTATTTTAATACCTGTATTTCGTTTCATTCCTCCTCTTGTTTTAACACCGCTTCTTAAATGGGAAAGGTTTTCATTGGTTGGAGGTGAATATAAAAAAGGTGAATGTTTACTAGTGGAAGGTTGGGGTTCTATTAGTATATTTGAATAGCGATTTGAAGGTTGCTGACTTTGAAGAGACATTGGATGTTTACAATAATGCGGACTAGCTGATGAAGTTGAAGTTACATATGAGTCATCCCTATCTTTACATACAGATTGGATTTCCTGAAGATTTATAGATGTACAGGATTCATCTAATGAATCGGCAAGCAATTCTTCAGCTAATTTTTCAGAAACATTATATTCTGATCCACCGAAAAGTGATTTAGCACGCTTTGATCTTTTAGACGGTTGACTTGCTTTATGTTCTGTTGTCACGGTTTCAAATCTAAAAAATGACAAAATGAACAAAAATCAAAAATGTATGTTTATTTATGATATAAATCGGTACCTATATTTAAAATACTCACGCTTGTGGAGATGGTATTTCGTGAATTGTGTTACGACGTCTCGGTGTCATGTTACTGAAACAAATCAAGATCCATCAATAGGAGACATTTATGTAATCTATAATATTCAAAAAAAATTATAAACACAAAAAAATATTTTTATGATTACTTAAATAATCACCAACCTCTTGTTACTATTAGTATTTACATCTTCTTCCTTTAAAGCTAACTCTAATAAATGATCGCTTCTTCGTTTCATCCTTGAAAATGATACCTACTGAAAACAAAATTAGTTATTTATTAATATCACTCCATTTGAGATGTGCGAGGTAGCTAAGCTAACGCGCTGGATCGTACCGTACTGCGTAGTTGCACGACTAAGCTAGAGTCTTTAGCACGCATCCTTAGCACTTAAATTGGTATGGAAAAAATTTAGCTTTGTTAAACCCTGTTCCACTAGAGCAATCCTAATTGTGTAAATCAGGCACATCCTGAGCAATGTAGCTTAGCATAGCTCAAAGCTCAAATAACTGGAATTGCATCCTAAAACTACCATTTCTTTCACCGCAGTACCAAGGCATAGTGAGTTAGTTAACAAAATCCATCAGTTCAGAAAAAACATGCAGTAAAGAAAAACTTTTCTATTTTGAGAGCCACATCGGGAAAATATCTAAAATATAATGCTGATCGGGTCGGCTGATGAAGTCTACGCTCCGTCCAGCACCGATCCAAGTCCAAAACCCCGAGAGCTTTCAGCTCGAACTCCAGAATCGTTTCGAGGGCCTAGGGAGCTCCGTGGACGATTATAACGATGGGTTCGTGGAAACTGTCCATACGGTCGGGTCGAAGGTCTTCAAGACCCGTCGTACTAATGGCAAAAAGAAACTCTCTGATCCTACTCTCCAGCTAATGGAGGAGAGGCGTGAAATGATCCTGCAGTCTTCAGACGACGCGCTAAAGTACCGACAGCTCAATAGACGGATCTCTAAGTCCTTAAAAAGCGACCTTCGCCGTTTTAATACGGAACGCATCACGGACGCGATAGAGCGGAACAAGGGCTCCAAGGTCTTTACAAGAGATCTGTCTATTGGGCAAAGTCAGCTTGCGAAACTGAAGACCGATGATGGCAGGATCGTATCCGCCAAGCCTGAGCTGTTGAGAGAGATCGAGAGGTTCTATGGACAGTTGTACACGTCAACAAACAACCCCGTTACGAATCTGGCGAATGACCCAAGAGCCAGATTGACCCGACACTACACCGAAGACATCCCGGACGTTAGCTTGTACGAGATTAGGATGGCTCTAAACCAACTTAAAAATAACAAGGCGCCGGGTGATGACGGAATTACAGCCGAACTCCTGAGGGCCGGCGGGAAACCCGTACTTAAAGCCCTCCAGAAGCTGTTTGATTCCGTCATACTCGAGGGCAAAACGCCACAGGCATGGAACAGAGGTGTGGTGGTACTTTTCTTTAAGAAGGGTGACAATACCCTTCTTAAGAATTATAGGCCCATCACACTTCTGAGCCATGTCTACAAGCTGTTTTCGAGAGTCATCACGAACCGTCTTGCGCGCAGGTTTGACGACTTCCAGCCTCCCGAACAAGCCGGATTCCGCAAAGGCTTTAGCACCGTAGACCACATACATACGCTGCGGCAGGTTATACAGAAGACCGAAGAGTATAACCTGCCCCTCTGCTTAGCGTTTGTGGACTACGAAAAAGCCTTCGATTCGATCGAAACATGGGCTGTACTGCAGTCCCTTCAACGGTGCCAGATCGACTATCGGTACATCGAGGTGCTGAAGTGTCTGTATGAAAACGCCACTATGTCAGTCCGATTCCAGGACCGGACTTCGAAACCTATCCTTCTGCAGCGAGGTGTGAGACAGGGAGACGTTATCTCTCCGAAACTGTTCACCGCTGCACTGCAGGATGTCTTCAAGGTTCTGGACTGGAAAGGGGCTGGCATCAACATCAACGGCGAGTACATCACTCACCTTCGATTTGCCGATGATATAGTTGTCATGGCTGAGACCATGGAGGACCTCAGTGCAATGCTCGATGACCTCAGTAGAGCTTCCGAAAGAGTGGGTCTTAAAATGAACATGGACAAGACAAAGGTCATGTCAAATGCCCATGTAATACCCACTCTCTTGACGATCGGAGGCGCTACGCTCGAAGTTGTGGACGAGTACGTTTACCTAGGACAAACTGTCCAGTTAGGTAGGTCCAACTTCGAGAAAGAGGTCAATCGTCGAATCCGACTCGGTTGGGCAGCGTTCGGGAGGCTTCGCAATATCTTCTCGTCCCAAATACCGCAGTGTCTCAAGACGAAAGTCAGTGTGTGTTGCCAGTGATGACTTATGGTACAGAAACGTGGTCGCTCACAATGGGCCTTATGAGAAGGCTTAAAGTCACCCAAAGGGCAATGGAGAGGGCTATGCTCGGAGTTTCCCTACGCGATAGAATCAGAAATGAAGAGATCCGCAGGAGAACCAAGGTAACCGACATAGCCCGAAGAATTGCCAAACTTAAGTGGCAGTGGGCAGGGCACATTGCTCGCAGAACAGATGGCCGATGGGGCCGAAAGGTTCTGGAGTGGCGACCGCGTACCGGAAGACGTAGAGTGGGAAGGCCTCCCACGAGGTGGACCGACGACCTTGTGAAGGCCGCGGGAATCCGCTGGAGGCACAAGACCGGTCGAAGTGGAGGAGCTTGGGGGAGGCTTATGTCCAGTAGTGGACGTCTTTCGGCTGAAATGATGATGATGATAATGCTGATTATTTTAGCATGAATTTATTTTAGTACTTTGTCACAATTATTAGTTAGTTACAAAAAAATCATTCGTCGGCAGGATAGTGTTCATAGACAGCAAAATTACATATTATGCACCAAAAAAAGTTGCTAAAAAACATTTTTTTTAACATTTCGTCTTCATTGGTAAAAATAAAATGTTGCACCGTATACAAATTTGTACTGTGTCCACAACCAAAACATAAGTCACGTTTTATAAAATGCGTTACTGGCCATAGCCATTTTAAATTTTGTTGCCAGTATAAAAAGAAGTCTGTTCGCTCGAAGTAATCATCCACATCCAGAAGGATCACCATTGTAGATAATGTAATGATCTAGCAGTAAGTATACCTCTGTATATTCTTCGAAATCTCTGAAAATGACCTGTAACAAATAGAAAATAGTAGATAGTTAATTCGAATATTTTCTGTACATCTACTCAAAAAGTAGGTACAAATAGACAACATACTCGTACATTGGAAAATAATCTGGATTTCTGATTTACATCAAAGACAATAGTTTATTAAAAAGTCATGCTTAGCAGACTGGTTAAAACAGCCAGTATCTGTTTCATAATAGATTTAATCAAAATGTTAGTAGGTATAAGCAGAAACTTTAAATGTTCGCACGAACTATGGAATGACCGGAGAGCAGTTTTGTTTGAAGAAATATAAATTAGAAATCTGCTCCCCTACTCTTGACGGGATCAAGGTCACATCAGGATCGAATTAATGTTAAGTTAGTTTGGTACCTACTTTGGAAATCATTTCCATAGTACCGCTTTGACGTTAATTCAATTCGAACTCGATCTCGTCGGTTCTACTGTTTCAAAAGATTTCGGCTTAGGGATGAATAGCATTACAAATGCTACTGGTAGTTCCACGTAAAATAAGTTATAATACAAAACCTGTGGGTTCATAATTATATCTTACATTTTTCAATTTGTCAAATATCGGCCACCTTGCAAAATATTTAGTAGGTATGTAAGCAGTTTACTACTCGAAATCTATTTAGATTACGAGTAGTAAATTTAACCCTATTAATGTATAACTAATAGATTAAAAAATACGTGCATACATTTTGGCGTGATTTGTTATGGATAAAACCATCCAAAAAGATTTTTACTGCTATGCCAATGAACGCACCGTATCCGTGCACGTGATTTCATTGTAAAAATACACGATGAAACAGTGGAAAAAAATTATAAAATTAAGAATATTGCTTACCTTTATCTTCCAATTCAAAAATATTCAATAAACAATCAATGAAACTTCAGTTATGCGGAAATTAAAATAGACCTTCACAGCACCAACCGTTTTTTCCTTGCCAAAACAAGAATGACAGTCCGAAGCAAAAACCAACTGTGTTTCCACATTTAAAAATTGTTTCTAACCGTGAATGTTGCCAAATATTTAAATAAATTTCTACCATTTTTATGTAATACCAAAAAACTTCTTAGAGTACACTCAACGCAAATGTTACGTTGGTGGCATGACGTAGTAATCTCGATCAACGCAAATGGTGCGTTGGTAGCAACGAATGGGTTAATAAATTCAGGTAATATTTGAAATGATTTTTCGTAAGTCAACATTCACACGGGATGTAATAAAGTCGAGGCGGGATTTTTTCGCGCACTGGATCTTCAACGCACTGCTTAGCGCCGAGAGTTGAAAATCGATCATTAGGTATGTTTTTTCGACGCGCTAAGACTCACCCGCGCTACACTCTGTTCGATTCTCAATGCTCGGTTCAACACCGAGATTTGAAATTCCAGTGCGCGAGAACATCACGACGCGATTTTATTAGGTACGTCCTTGTGAATGTCGACTAACGAAAACTAATATTTTTGAATGAAAATTGAGTTTATTTAATTAACATTTGGAGTAATGTATTTTTTTATTGCAGACATATAATCTAATTAGACATTTTGAATGTTATTAGAATTTGTGAAAAATTACGTAAGTTGAAAATGAGAATTTTTGTAAAGGTATTATAATAATTATACTCTGCAAAGATAGTTTTAGGTCTAGAACTACTATTCCAATTGTAATTATGAAAATCAGATAACCGGTTTAGAAGATATGAGCAAAATTGTATAAGAGAAATGTGAAAACCTGTTTTATTTAAAGTTTAGTTGTGTTCTAGAAACTATGTTCTTCTTCTCTATGTCCCTTTCTATTTCTCGTCACGCACGCACTGTTGGCTGACACGCTGACAGTACCAACCTTTCGGAAAACTGGTTGGTGCCATCAGACGGCCAATTCTACCATCGTGCGCGCTCATTGGTCAAATCATATTATTACGCCCACTTCCCTAGGCTTTCTGTTACACACTTCTGTCCCTTTTCATGATCTCACTCCCACAGATTGCAGGAAAGCGACAGGTAAGATGTTACACATCAAAAAAAAATCTGTTCCATAGGTACATCTTGACCTTACAGGTATTGCACTTTTCTATGAAATAGCAGTATTTTTTTGGGTAACCGACAGATGGTTCTACGCTAGGAGGTCTAGAATCAATGTGCTGAATTCATAGTTACAGTCTGTGTGTCGCGCGAACTGTATAGTTATAGGTACGGTGATCGGTACGTACTCGTGACCGTTTCCGTGTCGTGTATCGTGCTTCCGCTGCCACGAACCGGCCGCACGAAGCGGCGACATCTTGCTAACGAGACGATAACGCCCGCCGTTCATACCAGTTCAGTAGCGTTTTCGCGAAGAAGAAACGATAACGTGTTTATCATCTATTGTAATAAACCCCATAACCGCGGCAAATAATGCCGCGATCTATTGTAGAGTTTGGGAACGTTTTTAGCGGTCTTTGAAATTTGGGGGCCGGCCGCCCCCACCCTGCTGCTATCCGGCTGTCTGTACAGCACGATATTGCAATCGTTGCGTCGCCGCGTCAAGCCTTTCAACTTCCAAGCTCGCGATAGGTACCTACTCTGCTTACACTACCTACCCAATTACTCTATATGGAAGAGAAACACGCACGCGAGAAACACACGCCTGTGTGTACCTGGGCTTATACTGATATCCATTAGTTGTACTGTGACGTTTGTCCACCCAGGGTAGGGTGACCAGACTTCTTTGGACAAGTGCGGATTTATGGCCGCGGTCCGGTTTTTGCTCGGACTTACTGAACGACATCCCTATTACACAAAACTACCTGCCTAACGTAGTTTATTAAATATTCTGGTATTTTATCTGGACTTTGAACTTTGCCCTGGTGAGCCAGCTCTAATGATAACTGGATAACTGGCGAAACTTTTTAAAACGACTAAGTGTCGTCAGCTCGTGTCAACAAAAAAATCTAGCAAATGGATTTCATTATAGATTGTCTAAATATTTACAGAGCTACGACGATCAAGTAAAAGACGCTTATGGCCATCAGTTCCCAGGCGGAAATACAGAAAAATAAATAAAGAAAATAAGCGTCCTTCCAGGTGGGTAATGGAGCATAGATATATGTATGTATACTAGATGCCAGGGGTATAGATTGAATCAAATCTGATAGTCTTTGCAAAAAAATCAGTTAGTAGGTATGTAATTTTTTTATTCTTATTTACACTTTAGTACGACGTACTGAATTAAAATAAATGAGAAATCGTTTTGTGATTACAATAATATCACAATACAATTGTTGTGATATGTCATTGCTTGCTTTCTTAAAAAATAAGTCAAAATCATAAATAACTGTTAGACTTTATTTGCATGTTTGTTTACCGACGCAAAACATGACTGAGAGTGTGGTAAGGTACGATAGTAGTGAGGCACACACACTCACTAACTGTGCATTATAATATATATATCCTGTGCGGTTTGCTAGTCTCCGTTGAGTTTGGCCGTGGTGACCAAAATCGGTCAGGAGTACATTTTTTTTTTCGTGGACGTAGCCTACATTACCCCTGATATTCTGGTAAGATCTAAGATGGCGAATTATAATTAGGAAACGGTTTGTATCTCTAAAGGATGGATTTTTCTGTAATTTTAAAATTCTTTGGCAGTTCAAAGGATACTTCTGTGCCACCTCGACACTATGAAGGAATACTCACTGAATCAAACGAGTATACTACGAATGATCAGGAATTACCCAGTAGGTAGGGTACCTATCAGATATTTTTCATTTAATTTTGTTGCGATATATCAAGATATGTACTTATAATAAACAAAAATCTCTAAATTATCCAGATCTTCTTCGCGTGGTCCGGGTGGCATTGAAATTACCACAACGGCCGAAATAAATGCAACACCAATCTCGAAACGTGTTTTTGATCTTGAGTCAAATCAGACCATGAACGTTGAACCAATCAGTCCGTCATTTAGCAGGTACGTACCTACCCAATTGCTTTTACTTTCTATAAAAGACGCGGGAACAGTGGTGTTCCAATGGCACCAAATTCAGAACTCTCAGAAATGAGTCAGTTTTTAAGAACCGGGAAAATTGCGAAGTATTTGAGTAACATTCTAGAAGTAGGAATGTCTTTCATTTTGACAGTTCAACAACACTCATTATTTACTTTTTAGAAAAGCCCAGTTTTCGAACAAATGAAGCAATGAATTGGCAATATCCTTCAAAATCATTCTGTTTCTGATTGTAACTATGTATTTCTATACTAATATACTGTATGGTGTATATTATTATGTAGCCCAATACAAATCTTCACTTGATTAGTATGTGATTATGTTGATTAATTGATTTAGGCGATGCATTTATTCTCGTTTTTTGCCTCCATAGGAATTTAACTCCAACAAGTACTACAACGACTGGGTCGCTGATTGTTGAAGCAGTAAATAACGACGAAATCGAAGTTCCAGAGTTAGCCGGGCGAAGACTGATCGATATTCAATATTTATTTGAACAATTATCGACCATAGATCACAGTCCTTTTAATAGTTCTTTTAAAGATTTTAAATTCGTAAGTGAGAACCGTTGTGGATTTTACTCTTCTTTTAAATTTAATTGTAAAATGTGTGGCGTCATAGTTACTATTAAAAGCGATAGATCTAATCGTGAAATAAATCAGCATATTGTTCATGGGATCGTTACGACAGGTAATGGATTTGCTCAGTTGAACCTGTCAAGACAAAATCAAACTGGTTGCTAATTGAATTATGTAATTAATTATATCTATGACATTGATTACACTCAGTGATTACTTTAACTCACACTCAACTGACAACTGACTGATTACATACTTGTTAATATTCTAGGAAAATTGTATATTTACTTTTGCAATGTTTGTAAATGTGTGGGCACCATGTATCTATTATAAAATTAATTTATCTGTAATTGCTTCAATTTCATTATTTTTACCTATTTTGGTACAGTAATTTTGTTCTGGATGCATCGTTTTCACACATAATTGTACAATGAATGTATGTTAAATATTGTAGTTATATCATTTTAAAAGAGTAACGGTGGAGTTTCTTGCCCATTCTTCTCCATACGAAACTACATTTTGGAAGGGGCGACTAGAATCAATTCTATTTTAATGTAAATGTTGACGTTCAAAAGTGCCTTATATGTGCCTATTTGAAATAAATGCTTTGACTTTGACTTTGAACGAATTTTGTGCACACATTGATATACCCTGTATGTCTGACAAGCTTTTTATAAAAGAAAACAGTATATTTGGCGATGAAATAAAAGACGTTGCCTTGGAAAGTATGCACCAAGCCGGTGTGGAAGAAAAAGAAATTGCCATTGCTAATGGTAATGTGGATCCAGACGGCATCCCTTATATTACTGTTGTAGTAGATGGTTCATGGGCTAAAAGATCATATAGGACTAATTATAACTCTTTATCTGGAGTATCGTGTATAATCGGTTATGGAACTAAAAAAGTCTTATTTTTGGGCATCAGAAATGCATATTGTTGCGTATGTGCTTTAGCAAAAATTAAAAATATTGACCCGAAAGTTCACCGGTGCTTTAAAAATTGGTCAAAAACCTCGACGGCTATGGAAGCAGATGGCATTGTAGAGGGTTTCAAATGTAGCATCGATATGCATCAATTACGATACAAAACAATGATCGGTGATGGTGATAGTAGCGTTACTAGCGCTCTCAATGAATCTTTACCGTACGGACACTGCGCAACTATAAAAAAAATTGAATGTAGCAATCATTTGCTACGAAATTTTTGCACAAAATTAAAAAACCTAGTAAAAAAGACGGAAAATAAATTCGGTTTGGTCCCAATAAAATTAAGAAAAACCCTGGATGTAAGTATTTTGAGATTACGCAAGGCTATAAAAGGGGCCGTCGATTATACGAATAAACTACCAAATATGACCACGGGCCAAAAAAATAATAGTTTAAAACAAGATTTGTTAAATAGCCCATGTCATGTGTTTGGTGAGCACGAAAACTGTAAACCTTATTTTTGCAAAGGAGTAAGTGGTGAAAATGTTGTTCCTGAAATGAAAAAATGTGGCTTGTGGTACGACATTTTTTCTATTTTAAGCATTATTGTAACTAATATAGAAAGTATTTTAATGGCTCAAACAAACAACATTGCAGAGCAATTTAACTCAATCATCGCAAAATTCATCGGCGGAAAACGAGTAAACTATTGTCTGCGCGGTGGCTACGAAGCGCGGTGCTTTGCAGCAGCGGCAAAACAAAACACACCTAATTTAGTGAGTACTCTGGCAAAAAAATCAGAAATAACAACCAAATATTTAAAGCGCATTGCAACAACATATAAAAAGAAGCCAAAATAGATGGAACTGCAAAACGGAAAAAAAGGAACGTTGCACCCGCAGATGAGCATTATGAGATTATGGAAAAAGAAGCTGACCTAGACAGTGCAGTTTTTAATCAAAAGAAAAACGAACTATCGTTAGAACTAAAACAAAATGCATGTCAGAGGCACGAAATTCAATCCAAAACCATAGGTTTTTTTTTTTTTTTTTTCTGGGTGGGAAATCATCAAATAACTTCTCCCGCTCTGGGTGGAGCGGGAGGGCGTGTCAGACTTTTACTGACTAAGACCCACCCGTGTTCCCTCAGTTGCCTGTGTGCCAGGGGCGGCCGTATCTCTTTCGAACAACCCGCACCCCCGGCAGGCATCGGCCCTTGCGGGCCCCTCTGTTGCTGCTGACATCTCTTTGAGGCGCGCGTGGAACACAACGCGCCGTCGACCCGGGCTTGGTCCTTACCGGACAGCGAGCTACCCATTACTCGCCGTCCGCAAGCCCGTGTCTACGGTGGCCGGGAATCAGCCTGGGATTCCCGACGCCCAGGGCGTCTCCTGCGAAGGCCACGGCTGTGAGGGCGCATGTACTGCATCTCCCTCACGTGCGCCGCCTCCCTCTTTGCGAGCATAACTGCTTCGCTGAAGGAGGCGACTGCCAGCCATGCCCTCTCGCTCCGTACCATGGCCTGGACCAGGGTCGGACGCGAGAGATCGCCGCCGCCGATCACCTCCACGAGGACACGGCGTTGCTCCGCCCAAGCTGGGCAGACCTCCACCGTATGCTCCACCGTATCCTCTGGGCGATCTTCGCAATGGAAACACCCGGGCGTTTCCTCCCGCCCTATCCGAAACAGGAACCTCCCGAAACAGCCATGTCCGGTGAGGACCTGTGTCAGGCGGAAGGTGAGGACGCCATGCCGCCTCTCAAGCCACTCCTCAAAGAGGGGACTTACCGCCGCAATCGCGGCGTGCCCAGCACTGGGTTGCGACAATCGCACTTTCCACGTCGCCATGAGATCCTGCCGGAGCTCTGTCCGCCGTGCCGCGATTTCCGCAGCGGCAGCGGAGTTACGCCCCGGCGTTTGGCCTCCTCGCGCCACTCCCAAGTGAGCGCGAGGACGTTTGCCTCCAGATCCCATGGCGGTAATCCGGCAAGGAGGCCCGCCGCCTCACCGGAGATCGTGCGGTATCCCCGGATCATCCGGATGGCCATGACCCTATGGGCCGCCTTCAACCGGCGTGCTGGTTGGCGCCTCAATGTAAAGAAGAAGAAAGAAAGAAAATACATTTATTTAGCACAGACTAAAAAGGCACACAATATACAGCAAAAACAAAATCTTAAATAAAATATAAATTAACAAAAAGTGTAAAGTGTGATGTCAGAAACTAGCATTAAAGTGTGCCTCATGGCTGCGCTAAAAAGGCCCAGTTCAGCAAAAATGCCAGACAACTAGTGCCTGACGCTGGTTTTCAACTGGACCTGACGTGTGAGGTGACGGATGTAAACCAGCTTTATACCAATACTGCAATAAATTTACGTCAGATACAAATAAATAAATAACAACGAGTAGTACATAAATAGTGAGATGTTGAAATTAAAATAGTTTGTTAGCTAGTAATTCGATTTAGTACCTAGTGTAAACAATAATAGAATGTTGTAAAAAAGATATGTAAGTCAACTTACTTACCGATTTAACTTTGAAAACTATGATATTTAACAAAAACAACTGTATAGTATTACAACAGCCATTCACAACTTCGTCCAATATTTACTTACAAAAAACACTGACACATACCCAAGTGGGCAAAAATAGGTAAGCAGGTACATAAATCATATGATTGAGACATTTAGTGTGACCATATCCAGCTTCCGTTGCGCTTCTATGAGATACTGCCGTAAGCGTTGTCTAAAAGTGTCTATTGTCTTAACTACTCTAATCGGTGGTGGCAGGTTATTCCACACTTTAGAAGCCGCATAACGAAAGCTGCCTCTAAAAGCGGCTGAACCCTGAGACTGAGTCGAGAGTTGTTGTGAGCATTGCCTTCTCCCGCATTCCCGTCTACTTGCAACCCAACTTAGCTTATTATATAGGTAGTCTGGTTTCTGATATTTAACCACTCCGAACAGAAGGCAAGCTAGGTGTAGCTTGCGTCTAGATTTCATCTTCAATGAGAAGTGCTTGTTTAGAAAAGGTGTAACATGGCTTCTGCGAGGAATATTGTAGCAAAAGCGAGCACAGGCGTTTTGTACCCTTTGGATGAGGCGGTCTGTACGAGCTAATAGGCGTGGGCCGTAAACTGTGTCAGCGTAGTTTAACCTGGACAGAACCAGGGTTTCGACTAGCTGCTCCCGTATTTTTTCTGATAAATAAGGCCTCACGTTGTACAAAACCTTTAGACGGTAGAAGCAGTTTCTAACCGAGTCTCCTACGTGTTTCTCAAAACGAAGGTCCTTGTCCATAACAACACCTAGATTTCGCGCTGCGTACACTCGCTCAATTGGTTCGCCCATAAGTTTCAAGTCAAAAGTCACAGGTAGTCGAGCCAACTGCTGTCTTGTGCCAAATACCATATATTTCGTTTTTATTGGATTTAACGACAGGCAGTTCTCTTCTGACCAGGCGGCGATTCTTTTAAGATCATCGTTGAGATCCTTTATGGCAGTGTCGTACTCGTCGGGCCTAAAAGATACATATAGTTGGACATCATCGGCGTAAATATGGTACTTGCATTTCTGGAGACATTTTATAATATCTGCACAGTACAAAATAAAAAGAATCGGGCCCAAAATAGAGCCTTGTGGGACTCCTCTCTCTACAGAAATTAATGTCGATCTAAGGGTAGTGCCATCACCCAAACGCAAGTCAACAAATTGCTCTCTATTGGTTAGATAGCTACGGAACCATTGCGTAGCGCCGGGGTCGAAACCATAATAATTTAACTTCGATAGTAATAGCGGAATATTTATTGCATCAAATGCCCGGGAAAAATCAAGTAGAACCAATAATGTGCACATTCCCCTATCTTGTGCAGACAATAATTATCAGTAACATCCAGTAACGTAGTTGATGTACTGCGCTGTTTTCTGAAACCAGATTGCAAATCAGGAAGGACGTTATTTTGTTCCAAAAAAAACGTTAATTGGCGGCTAACGACTTTCTCTAATACTTTGGATAGACACGGTAATATACTTATAGGGCGTAGGTCTTTTAAAGTGGATGGATTTGAATTTTTGGGCAAGGGCCTAATGGAGGCAATTTTCCATAGGTCGGGGAACGTAGACGTTACTATGGAGCTATTATGTCCGTTAGAGCATTTAATGTGTGTGGCAGAGTCATATTAATCATATCCAGAGTAATGTTATCGTAACCTTCAGCGTTACTTTTAAGGTTGGAGATAATGCGAGAGATGTCATTCTCTTCCACTGGAGTTATTGTGAAAACTTGTTCGCCGTGTTTATGATTTTTAAAGTAGTTTATAAGGGATGTGCTTGCCACGGGATTACCGGGGACAGTTAAAAAGTTGTTATTAATTACGTTAGGATCCGTAAAGTGTGATGGTAGGTCTTGTTTGGGCTTGTAGGGCGATAAGGTGGATTTTAAATTTTTCCATAATAATTTAGGGTTTTTTATTTTATTATTTATATTTTGCTTAAAATACGCAACCTTCTCACTATACAATGAACCAATGACTAAGTATTTTAGCTCTTTGTAATATTTTTTTTTTGTCTCAGATTTCGTTTTCCTATAACTAGTAAGAGCGTCATCACGTAAACGCATCATAACTTTGATCGTATCTGTAATCCACGGATACGACTTTTCCTTTATGGTACACATCTTGATCGGTGCGTGAACATCAAATAGGGAAATAATATGGGTGTTAAATACATGCACCATATTATTAACGTTGTCAAGCTGCGAAATAGTTCCAAGATTTAAAAATGACAAGTCTAAATTGAAACTTTCCACGCACACATTTTTAAGGGCCCGATATTTTACCAAGTATGGTTTGAAGTTGTCACGCTTGATATGAAATACACCAACTACAATAGAATGGCCGCTAATTGAACCGAAAGGTTCTACTGCTGTATGTCTTGCTCGTAGGTCGGTACATAGGAGATCGATGAGAGTTTCACTGGATGCCGTAAAGTGGGTAGGAGTTGTAACTAACTGTGAAAGGCTGAGGCAATTCAAAAACTCATTTACATTTTTCGTCTTTATCCCATTCGTGTCTAGCAAATTGACGTTGAAGTCACCAAGTAATATGTAGTGGTCGCAGTTGCCTAGTGAACTAATGGAATCCGTTATGGCATCTAAGAAAAGGACTAGGTCATGCCATGGTGGTCGGTAGGCTGTACCTACAGCAATTTTTTTGCCGTTCATAGATAACGTTAACCACATTTGTTCGACCGATTCGAACCTTGGATCGATAGCACCAGTCCATGCGCGCGCGCTCAAACCCCGCCGCAGATAAAAGCCGACTCCCCCACCACGACCCGAGCGCGTCCCTCTTCGCCCGGTCGCAGCCAAGTCTCGTCAATGGCCATAATGTCAAAGCAATGCCTGTCGAGTGCACCAATCAAGTTATCATGTCCTGTACCCAATGAACCAACATTAAGAAATCCAACTTTAAGAAACTTATCTCCTTTAGTCATCATTATAATAATATAAAATAATTCTGTCATTTAGCAATATTATCAGTGCAAATCCAGTAGTTTCAATTCCAATTTCAAATAATATAAGTTTTAGTTCAATTGTAAATATGTGAGTACTAATTATTATTAAGTAAAACAAAGGTATTAAGCTGCAGTATGTAAATAGAAGGATTGTAAAATCAAGTAGTAGGTTCGTAATGAATAGGTGTAGATGAATATGTTTGGTCTTATAAAACTGATTTACGTGTGGTTGACTGGGGCGCGCCGCGAGACACACACCTACCAATAAAATTGATAAGTGATAACAACACAAACTTAACATTTTAGAAATACTGACACTTACGACAAAAACACTTCTATTTTTGTTCATGGCAATGGTGCCGATGTCGACAATTCTGCCAATGTCAGGTGTGTTGAGAAAACGTGCGAAGGAAAGAAAAAAGTAAAAAAAAAAAAAAAAAAAAAGCAATTCCGATACTGTATTAAAAGTTTAAAGTGAACTTGTTGTTAGTAGGTACACTGAAACAAACAAATAAAAGTATTGTTAATATATGAATAAATATTTACATAATTGAGCGTAAGCTACACAAAAAACATCATAATTTAATGTCATTGACGCGGATAAAAAACATCAAAGCCTCCAAGAGCTTTGGGGAAAAATGTGTTAGTAGGGATGGGAAGTTAGTTGGGACAGGGATCTTTAATTTAGGGAGATGACTATATAAGTCATGGGTTGGGTTATTTCTGGAGCAGTTAAAAAAGATGTGCTCCAAAGTACCTTCATCCAATCCACATTCACAGAGCGATGTATCTCTGACCCGGATTTTGTGCAGAAAAACCGGAGAACAACAATGGCCTATACGGAGACGGCAAAGAATGGATATCACCTTCTTGGATATTTTTTTGTATGGGTAAAACCAAGGCTTGGGTGGAACATTAGGCTGTATTGCGTGATAGAAGGCACCTTTCTGTTTGCTTGAGTTTTGCCACTGTGTCTGCCATGAAGTTAGCAAGCTCTTTTTGGGTAGGTTCAGCAAATCGTAGCCCTGACATTGAAAATGTTTAAGGTCAACGGCTTGTGACGTTACAGCATCCTTAGCGAGAGCATCCACATATTCGTTTCCTCTTATGCCACAGTGGCTTGGGATCCAAACCAAGTGTACTGTTTTCTGATTCTTGGCACAAGAGAAAAGAGACTTTTTTATTTGAAGCAGGATTGGACTGTGTAGTTTACTCTTGAAAGGATTCTGCTCCAAAGCTTGCAAGCAACTAAGTGAGTCTGTAAAAATTACACCAAAACTTATGCTATGAGACTCTATAAATAAACACGCTTCTAACACAGCCACGCATTCACCCGTGAACACTGAAGATTGAGGAGGGCATCTAAATTTTAAAACAATTTTGGAGTTTTGGTAATATACTGCAGCACCAGTGCAACTTGCATCTGGTAATTTAGAGGCGTCCGTGAAAAATCTTTCAAAATTGTACCACCGCTCACCAACCGCCGCATTGAAAATAGAGTCCGCAGAAGGAGACTTTTTGGAAATGCCAATATCGTAGAAAATATCTGGCTTAAAACATATAATTTCATATTCAAAACTGAAAATAGGGAGTTTTGGGAACTGAATAATGGAGGAATCTAAATTTTGATAGCCACGGAAAGATTTTAAAAACAAAGGGACTTCTTTATGGTTCCAATAATTGGAACTTTGGCATTCAACATCCAAGTCGTCCACTTTTTGTACAAGATGGTGGGAAGATTTGGTCATGACCCGAGCCCAAAATCTCGATGCTAAGTACTGTCTTCTCAAAGCCAATGGAGGTTCTGCACACTCTACTTGCAATGCGTTAATTGGTGAAGACTTCATACATCCTGATATGATCCGTAGACATTTAGCCTGGATTCTGTCCAACCTTGCCAGAGCACCTTTGTTGCAGGGAATTAAAAGGAAAGATCCGTAGTCTAGTACACTCCGGATTAACGCGTTGTATACCAGTTTCATGGTGTAGGGATGTGCACCCCACCAGACACCAGCAAGCACTTTTAAAATGGGGATAGTTCTCTCGCATCTATTAACTAAGTAATTTAGGTGATGTAAACCACTCAATTTCGAATCTAAAAATACGCCTAAAAATTTTGCTTTTGAGGACACCGGTATACAATGTCCTTGGATGCTCACTGAAATTTGTGGGATCAGCCTCCTGCGGGAAAACACAACTACAGCACTTTTGGGGGCAGACAAACTCAGACCGTGAGAATTTAGCCATTGGTTTAGAGAGTCCAGGGAGACACAAAGTGATGATGCAGCGTCGCTAACCGAATCGTTGGTGACGTATAAAGCCAAGTCGTCAGCATACTGAAGAATTTGACAGTCGTTATTGAGGCATGAACCGATGTCAGCTGTATATAAATTGTACAGTAAGGGACTGAGAACAGAGCCTTGTGGTAAGCCCTTCCATGACATCCTGACGTCAAATTCCTCCCCTGGTACTCTCAAAACCAAAGATCTAGACATGAGTAAACTACAGATGCATTGTACCATTCTCTCCGGTATTCTCAGCTGTTGCAATTTTTGCCTGAGAATGGGAAGAAGAACATTATCATATGCAGAGGAAATGTCTAGAAAGGCAGCGACTACGGATTCATTCTTCGAAAACGAAGAGCGTATGTCTGAAACCAAAACCCCAACACTATCCATAGTACTGAGTCCCTTCCTAAAACCGAATTGGGACCTAGGTAGTAAATTTCTGGATTCCACTATAAATTCTAGTCGGTTCTTTACTAAGTGTTCCAATATTTTTGCGAGGACTGATGACAAAGCGATTGGTCTAAAGCTGTTTGGGTCATCAGCGTGCTTGCCAGGTTTTAAAATTGGTATGATGATTTGAGTTTTCCACTGATCGGGGACCCAGCCATTAGTATAGCAGAAATTTAGCATTAATAAAAAATAGTTTTTTGCTCTATGGCCTGCTTGTGACATAAAGGAATAGACAATACCGTCTATACCGGGGGCAGAGTCATGAACATGTTTTAAAACTAAGTCTAGCTCTTGCATTGAAAATGGTGCATCAAAAGGGTCGTCTGAGGGAATAAGAGATGGCTGATTTTGTTCTGTTTCCGATGGTACATATGGAGGAGCCAGTTTATCAAAGAACTGCTCAGCAGTCTCTCGAGAAATGGGAGAAGAAATAGAAGGGGAACATCCAGATCTAAAGCGATTGATCTTCCATACTACGGATAAAGGTGTGGAGGGAGACAGAGAACCACAAAAGTCAGCCCAACCGGCACGTTTCTTCCTTCGCAGCAATCTTTTAGATTTAGCGACGATCCTATTGAATGCTATTAAGTTATCGCTAACCATCGCCTCATTATATGTCACTTCAGCATCATCCCTTTCTTTTATTGACAATGTGCATTCTTGATCCCACCATGGTGGGGGAGGGATCAGCCCACGAGCTGAGTTTTTAACGGGGAAACATGTGTCTGCAGTAGCTGTTATGGCAGAAATGAAGTCATTAAAACAGTTTGACACTTGGAAGGTACCAAGAGGACCAAAGTCATTAGAAATTAAATCAGGAAGAGAGTCTATTTTGTCCTCCAATAATGAGGAATACCTTGCCCAATCAGGATTGGATAAATTATACCTCAAGAGTGGAGGGCTAGATTTTTCTAAGAATGTTTTTTCAGCCAAAGATATTATAATTGGATAGTGGTCACTCCCATGTGACAAACTGGTACACTCCCAATGACACGACGCAGCAATATCCAGTGTGCAGAATGTAAGATCAACACAACTTTTATGTTGTCCAGGAAGAGACCTACGTGTTGGGCAGCCATTGTTCAAGATACACAGGTTAAGGTCATCTAGAATTTCAACTAAGCCTTCTCCAAAAGAATCACAACGCTCTGAACCCCACCTAAAGTGATGGCAGTTGAAATCCCCCATAACAAGTACAGGGCCTACTATGTTTTCCAATATACGTTTTAAGATTGGAAGGAAACTTTGATGAGGGTGAGCAATATAGACAGATAAGAGGGTTATACCCTCTACCCTACAAGCCACAATGCTAATATCATCGCCTAAAGAAGGCAAAGATACCGTCCCAAGTGGGACACGGTTGTTCACACAGAGAGCCGACCCGCCATAGCCATCAGATCGGTCGCATCTGAGAATATTAAAAGAAGGTAAGCGAAAGCTAAGACTTGGAACTAACCAAGTCTCAGCAAGGGAAGAAGCTAAAGGTTTATATTTGTTCATGAGGAATGTGAGCTCGTGCTTCTTATGCCACACGCTCCTCACATTCCATTGAAGGAACACCAACCGAGCCATTAATATGGGGTGAAAGAAAATTTATAAGTGGGGAAGCAACGTTGGGCGGTAATTGATTTTTGTTGGATGAAGACATTAAAGTTACTAAAAGTTTACTTAGAAGTTCAATGATTGAAGTTAAGTTATCAGAAGATTCTGTTTGATTATTGAGACCACAGCCATTAGGCTGAGAAGATCGAGGAGTGCTAGTGAGCTGCTGATGAGCTGCTTTGTCATAGGAGGGAGAAAGAGGAGCATGGGTCTTTGGCTTAAGGAAAACAGTTTTGCGGTAAGACTGGGTTTGTGATTTTGCAATGTCTGCATAGCTACGCGTAGAAACAGGAACAGATTTGCTAGCTTCAGAATAGGAAATCACTTTCTCAGCCATCATTATTTTAATAGTCTTCTGCCTGCCATACTCCGGGCAGGCCTTGCTATTTGCAAAGTGGCTACCAGAGCACAACACGCAGAAAGCTTCGCTCTCAGCAATGCTACAACCATCACCGGGGTGATCATTGCCACACTTGCTGCAACGGGGTCTGGAACGACAAACAGATTCTACGTGACCAAATCGGCAACACTTTCGACATTGGATGGTAGGGTAAATATACTGTTCTACAGACAATGATGTATAAAAACAAAAAATACGTTTTGGTAAAACTTGGCCATCAAATGTGATGACACAAGTTTCTGTGGGCCTGTATTCATTTATACCGTCTTTGTTCACCTTCCTATTAATACGCCTAACTTTTATTATTGGGCCACAACCTACTGGAACTTTTAAGTACGTCAGGACTTCCTCTTCTGAAAAATCCGTAGGAATGCCACTTACAACACCCATACGGGTTATGTTAAAAGAAGGAATTACTGCTTCATACAAGTTTGTTCCTAGAACATTATTTGTAATAAAAGCGTTTGCATCCTGAGGGGCTGCAAACTCAACAGATACACGGTTTCTACCGACTCGCTTGACTGCAACGATATTGGAGAAGTTCTGGTTTGCCAAGAAGCGCCCAAATGTAACTGGGTGTAGGGTAGTTCCAGAATTTGGTTGGGTTTCCTGTCGGGAAACGTGGACGATAAAAGGTCCTTTATCTGTTACCGAATACCTAACACGTCCTATGTGAGTTCTAGGTTGTTTCGTAGGGCGATTGGAGACATCCTCTTCATTACCGGGGCGCTTACGTATATTAGTCTGGGATGGGAGGATTTGGGACTCCAGATTACAGACTACATCTGCAAACTGGCTTAATGTATTGGGGGTGGAAGTTGGCATGGACGGAGAAAAGCCGGATAGGGGAGTAGTAGGGGCATCATCAGGAGGATCTGGGGGTTTATTTCTATCCATATTCAATATGAAACGTCTTTAAAAACAAACACAAGTAACACGAAACAAACCTGACAGCAGTCAACAACGAGACAACACACAAACAAACACAATAACAAGTCACAATAAACACAATAACGCAGAAAAACAATCAGAAATTCTAACACACGTGTTACTCAAACGCACACTGTGGCCGAATCCGACAAAAACACTTGCTATAAAAACTAGCGTGACAGCATAACAATGTATAACCATAATTAGAGAAGTAATTGGTTTAGTAGAACAAAACAAATAAACAAACGAAAGGAGAATTTTAAATTGCGCTATTGCCGCCGCCGCCATTACCCAGTGCCGGTCCAAAGGTGCGCTGTAAGTCAGCCTCACAGCGGATTTGGCAAGTGGCGTCTCCGGGTTTGTACCGAGCGAGAATACGACCTCGTTTGGCCCATACAAATTGCCAACCGACACGACTGCCGGCCTCACGAGCGCTCCGAAACAACTCTCGATTCACCTTCGTAAGCCGCTCGTTTACGTAAAAGCGCGTGACAAGGCCCGGCAGATCCAGGTCCGCAGTAGTCATACCGCGTCGCACTCGTGCACCTTCCAGCAGTTCGTCACGCAGGTCGCGGCGCGCAAGGCGCACGACGAGGAACCGGGGGCGGGTCTCCACCGGCGCCGTCGCCTGCGTCGCGTTGATGCGCCTCCCTCCGACACGCTCGGCGCTCACTATATCGCGCGCTTTCAGTTTAACGCCAATCTTAGACGCAACCAACATGGCCGTGTGTATTGGGTTTTCACCAGTGACCTCGGGTATGTTAGTGATCTGGATATCATTTGCGAGCAGCTCCTGATCTCGGTCATTTATATCGCTTCGCAGTTGTGTTATTAAATTATTTACCTCTGACGATACTTGGGGCTGTGTGTGTTTATTTTCTAACACCGCTACTCGTTCTTCCAGGTTACTCATTCTATCATTAGTTGCGTTTAGAGAGGATCTTAGCTCGGAGAGATCATCACGGAGCAGCTGGAATTCGTTCCGCACCGTTTTCAAAAAATCCTCCTTGAAAATGTTTAGCTCTGCCCTGAGGATGTCCAAGTTAAGCTCCTGTGTGACGTCTAGGGCTGTGCTGTTTATAGGGCTGGTATCCATGAGGTTAACGAGGCTTTCCTCGTGTGCAGCTGGCACTGGTGTACGCGCCCTTACCGGCGTTTCAGCCTGGTTGTCTCTCACCAGGTTCTTATTACACTCTGGACAGTGCCAGGGGACCGTTAAAGAGCCGGTATTCTGTAAACCAACGCACCCTCGATGGTACCAAGCCCTACATTTACTGCAATTAGCGGCCTCTGTCGACGACAGGAACTTGCCACAGGCACCGCACTTAGCCATGATAAACTTGTTGATGTATATTTGTGCGATCAATGAGCCCAACAAGTACACCAATAAGGCAACAGGTGGCGCTGTTTTGAGTCACACGTTTAAGGTAATTTTCACAGTGATTATGGTACCGCTAGACACCTTAAGCTGACTACGGTATCGGTGTAAAGGTGCGCACACACTAAAAGTTTGGTCACAGTTTGTTTCTCGTTCACAATTAAAACACTGTTTATTTTCTTTCGGTGTCAGGTACTTTAATATTTCCGGGGATCGATAAAATGTTTTTTTTTTAGTTTATTACATTTAACACTGCACATAAACACTGGAAATGATTGTTACTTGTAAGTTGCAGATATATAAGTATTTCCACAATAAACTTTTTCAGAACAAACTCGTATTTTTATTTAATTTGCGAGAAGTAAACAAAGAGCTTTATGACTGTTTGACATCCGTCAAAATCCTCGTGGAATGTAGGCGCCCACACCGGCGCTCCGTATAGGGCCATGGCCCGCACGACCCCCGGGTAGAGCCTCATCCAAAACCATAGGTCAAGGAGCTAATCAAGAATGGCTAAAGCAAAGAAAATTGAGGTTGACAGCTTCATTCTTTGGCCAAGTCTGCAAATTGAGAGAAACGACGTCTTGCAAAAACATACTCAAGCAATTGTTATACCGTAAATTTAAAGGCAATGATGCTACAAAATACGGAAATGAAAATGAACCCATAGCACTAAAGGACGCTGAGAAACTTTTAGGGCTTCACATTGAACCATTGGGGTTGTTTATTGACGAAAAACGTCCTTTCCTCGGAGCAAGCCCAGATGGTTAGATAGGTGATGACGCTATCATAGAAATAAAGTGTCCTGCGAGTGCAGCAAACTTTACACCTATTGAAGCAATTGATAAAAAAATTATAACTTTTTGCACTAAAGATATGGAAGATGAAATAAATAAAATGCGGGCGGGATTTTTCGCGCACTGGATCTTCAACGCACTGCTCAGCGCTGAGAGGTGTAAATCGAACAGTGTATTTTTTTGACGCGCTGAGACTCACTCGCGTTGCACTCTGTTGGATTCTCAATGCTTTGTTCAACACTGGGCGTTGAAGATTTTAAACCCAGCCACCAGTGTGCTAATAAACCTGCCGCGATCTTATTACGTCCGTGGGAACGGTTCGACTTTAATTAACGTATATAGTTTTAATTATTTCTGGGATAAAAAATCCCTCAACAATTCTGAACAATCTACTATCATAATGTATAAAGATTGAGTTATACTTTGGATAAGGAATTTCGTCAGGAGAGTAAAGAGTGAGAACACAAAATAAATTTTAATTCAAAGTCCTTGTTTTTCATTTATACGCTCAAAACGCTGTTATTTATCTGCACATTGCGTAAATAGGTATATATTATTGGAACATTTGTTTGTTAGTAATACTTTGTGTAACACTAATAATTAATTGTATTCATTATTTATAATTTCATTTTTTTGGTTTAGTAAAAAGAATAAGTAAGTACATAAATATGACAGAAGCAGCGTTCGTATTTTAAAGTTGAGACCACTGCAACGGGAATAAACAAACATAATTAGTCTTGAAATAAATAACGATAATAATAATAAATATTCCAATAATTTACATTTATGCGACATGCGTGTGACAACTATAGCGCCGGCGGCGCTGCCATCAGCTGTTCATTTTCTGCCTAGCGGTCGAAGGATCGCTGCGCTGCCGTTCGCTACGTGCGCGCGAGCCGCGGTAACGATACATTACGTATTGGAGTCACATAACGTGCCGTTGTGTACCTATTCATTTATTCAAGAACAAAAACAGCTTATACATTCAAACATTGGTCTACAATATAGTTAGGAAACATATGTATGTATGACGTATCTGCTAGATTTTCTCTATAAGAGGCCTAGATCTCGAGATATTCTTGTAAGTTGAGATACTTACATTGTAAAGGAATTTCCAAAAAACGCATTATTACTCTGTACATTTACTAACGATTCCCCAAAGTAGTCAACAAAAATAAAACAAATGATGAACACACCTAATTAATTATGAATAAATAAAAAATACCCACGACTCGTTATCTACTCACACACACTGCTGCGCTCACGGGTTCTTTTGTCAAACAGAGATAGATAGCAATATTCCGACGAAATTTTGTCTCCGAGTCGAATCGTAGTTGCGAGCTTTGGTCGTCGGGCTCTTAACTTAGAATGTAATGAAATGTAATACCTACTATGGTTTTAGAGTATGATTGATACACTAATTGACAATTATGTTTTATTAGAGAATATAAGAAAATATTTAGTAAAAAAGGGAAAGTCTAGATATTTGGGTGAAACTATTGAAATTAAATTGAATGAAGCGACAAATATTTTTGGTAAATGCAAAGAATTATTTTCACTTTTAAAGTCTAAGGAGGACCCGCAGATTATTTCGTCTGCGACAGAAATTTTACAAAATATAAGAACACTTTACGAAAGTATTAAAACTTTATGTACAGACGCCAGCAGGTCAACCTACCCGAAACTGTCAAATTTTCTCAATCAAATTTGAACCTTATGCTTCAGCGGTGAAGTTGAAAACCTATTAAAGAAATTTGACAGATTGTAGTAGGTTGATGTGCTGGCGTCTGTACTTTTCCTAAAACCGAGTCTGTCAAAATGGATTTCGATTTGAGAACTGCTTGTAATTTGTTGCCTGTTGTGGACGATACGGAAAATGTGACGAAACGATTAATAGACGGGATTGAGATGTATTCAGATATGATTAACGGAACGGATATAGAATTATTAATTAAATTTATTTTGAAAAGTAGACTTACGGAAAACGCGAAGTTACGAATGGCTTCAAAGTATGCATCTGTTAAAGAACTTGTCAAGGACATGCGCACGCATCTTTTAACGAGAAAGTCATTTACTGCAATTCAATCGCGACTACAAAATGTTACACAAGGTCACCGTTCGATTGGTGAATATGCTTCTGAAATCGAACATCTATTCACGGACTTGACAATTACTCAAGCAGATGGCGAGTGTAATAAATATGATATTCTGAAGCCATTAAATGAAAAATTTGCAATCAGAAAATTTTCAGAGGGTTTGAAAAATTCAAAACTTAGCACTATAGTTGCAGCTCGTAATTATACCCTACTGAAGGACGCTATACAGGCAGCTAAGGATGAGGAGTGTTCCCTGTCGCCGAGTACGAGTACAAGCAATGGTAATGTCATGTATTGTTCTGGTAAGTCCTCTTCATACCAAAGAGGAAAGAGAGTTATGTATAACAATTATTTTAATGGTCATAGAAATCAAGGACATCGAGGACGAGGTGCACAAGGACGAGGTCAGTCATCAAATAGGTACGTAAGTGGAAATAATTTTAGTAACCGGGGTAACCGTTCACGTTGTTACCACAATACAGGCTACTCTAGAGGCGGAAAGTTTAGAAGTAACAATTATCAGTCACATAATCGGGAGAATTCGCGTCAGATTTATTCTGCTCAAGCAACTGAGGCGCGTGACAATAGCGCCCAAGCCCAGACAACCCCAGGGGTAGACCAGGCTGATAAGTTTTTTCGTGACCAACCTAGAAATATTAGCTTTTAATGGACAAACAAAATTAGTTTCATTTAATTTAGATAATAATCAATATTATTGGCTGTTGGATACGGGAGCTTCTTTATCAGTTGTACGGAAAGAATGCTTACCGCCAGATATATCAATTTTTGGAAAAGATATTTTAGTCAACGGCATAGCTGGACAAATTCGATCACTAGGTCAAGTTTGTCTTGCATTGTCATCACCGACGGGTGAAATACTACTACATAAGTTTCACGTGTTTAATAACTTACCTATCAAGGCCGATGGAATTATCGGGTTAGACTTTTTAAGTAAATACTCATCAAAAATCAATTTAGAGACTAATATTTTGACTTTAAATATAAACGAAAAGGAAATTAGCACTAAAATATTTGATACAACGGAATGCAATTCAGAAATTTTGACTATTCCGGCGCGAAGCGAGTCTCTTCACTATATAAATTTAAATACAAGCTTAAAGGAAGATTGTGTTGTTTGTGCAAGTGAATTAGGGAAAGATTTGTTTTTAGCAGGGGCTATTGTTAGAGAAAATAAAAGCAAAATACCGTTAAAAATTTTAAATGTAAGTGAAAAGCATATTCGTGTTCCTGTCTTTACTCCAGTTGTGCAACCTTTATCAGAATATGAATGCTATACATTCGACAAACATAATGCTGATGCAAGTAGAGCTCAGACTGAAAAGTTTTTTGAAATTACAACATCTAAATTCCGAAGAGAAAACGTCTATTGAAGATATTTGCAAAAAATATTCCGATATTTTTCACTTACCGAACGATAAACTATCGGTAACAAATATTTATGAACAAACAATAACGCTTAAACCTAATACTAATCCAATTTACACAAAACCTTATAGACTACCACATAAATTAAAACAAGAATTAAATAAACAAATTGAAACTATGATAAATAATGATATTATAGAAGAAACACAAAGTGAATGGTCTAGTCCAGTTTTACTAGTACCCAAGAAAAGTGACGACAATAATGAAAGGAAGTGGCGTTTGGTAGTCGATTATCGAAAACTAAATGAAAAAATACAGCATGATAGGTTCCCTCTACCAAATATTACTGAAATCTTAGATTCTCTTTCAGGAGCTGTTTTATTCAGACATCTAGATTTACATTCTGGTTACTATCAAGTTCCATTAAATCCAGAAAGCAGAAAATGCACAGCATTTTGTACTAATTCAGGTCAGTTTCAGATGAAACGTCTGCCAATGGGATTAACGATTTCGCCAAGTGCTTTCAGTAGAGTAATGACGGTAGCATTGTCTGGTTTAACTTTTGACAAATGTTTCGTTTATTTAGACGATTTAATTATTTTTGGGCGTAATTTAGAGTCCCATAATCGTAATCTAATGGACATATCGTCCCCGTAGAGCGAAAAGTAATTAAGTCGAAAAATCGTGTTTTGAGATTTGATAGTCTTTGCAGGCAGCAAAGACTATCAATATCTCAAAACACGATTTTGCGACTTAATTACTTTTCGCTCTACGGGGACGATATTTGAAAGACTGAGGAAGGTAAATTTAAAATTAAATCCCGACAAATGTCAATTTTTGAAGAAAGAAATATTATACACGTTTATTTTTACATCGTTCTGGAGCCGAAACACAGTAACTCCAGACGAGTAACAGTCACTATTGGCATTGTTATTTTTGTTTTAAGACATTTAATAAAGAAGTTAGAAAGGAGAATGGGCAAAAATGTATGAAGCCTGGTACTCGGCCCAATAGTCATAATATATATATCATTGGGAAGGTCTTTTTACAAGGATTAATGATAACCAAGTCGCTTGTCTCCATTTGCTGTCGGAACGGAGTTATTTTGTGTTAAGTATTTAATTTTTTTTTTAGTATTTTTTTTTGTTTTTGTTGATTTTGTTAAGATAATGGTGATATTATATCGTTGTCTTGTATAGAATCATGTGTGTGTTGATTAATAGGTACTAAAATGAATAAACACTCAAGAATAAAAAAAGAAAAAGAAAAGAAAAGTAAGAAACGTTATTTATTTTTTTAAACATTATTATCAATAATGATATCATTGAGGAACGCTGCAGGAGCAGTGAAGCCTTCATGTCTGGCATATCCTAGATACCACACGATTGAAACTATATGAGCACAAGTGCCGACTGTTCGTCGTCCGGTCAAACATGTGCAGTAATAATTGCATAAAATGTTATGGATATTGGTTTCGTTTTCATTAACATTGTTTTTTACCAATACATAACAATAATACGTTTTTGACCGTACGTGACGCGACTGTATGCGTCCGCGTAAAAGCCAAGTATCTTCGTTTATGCCATATTCAATTAAATCTTGAAGTGCACTTTCTCTATATATTTCTAAAATGTATAGTCCATTTGACAAATGCTCGTTGCAGTAGGATCGGGCTAGCTTTAGTTGATAGGTGCCCAAAGAAAGTAAAATAATCTGTTCTTCCGTCAGTAGTGGGAAGTTCTGTATTTCTTGACTTTCTATTCTTTGAAAATCTGCTCTTCGGCTATTCAAACGTTTTCTTTCTACATAATCATAAAGTAGATTCGGGGAATCTATTCTCTCCCTAATTATGTTTAGGAAGGCCTCTGCATGAATGTTATCATCGATGGGTATGTGGAAGTTATTTAACATAGCTGCGGCGATTTTAAAATCAATGAACATTTTTGGTAGTGTTTTATTAAAATATTTATGCCGCAAAAGCTTGAAATCTCGTTTGAACCTCCCGTTCACCACTTCCGCTACCCACCGGCATATTGTAACTGATCGAGCTTCATTACCTTGCTCTGTAGTTAACTGTGTCTCCCATCTGTCTTTAGATGGTGGAACGTAGGATTCATATCCACATGCTTCGATAGCCTCTAAACTGTCCCGGAAGCCGCGATCTAATATGAAGACATCGTTCGGTTGAAGAAAGCAATGTAATGGGTTTTCTCCATCATTCATTATGTCGCTCATGATGTTCGCATCGGTCTTAGTGGCAGCGTATGGTCCCAAAACATCGATTATATAGCCATTGGAACACACAAGTAAAAACGGCTTTAGCAAATTCTGGAACTTATGCAGGCTATAAGATAGACGCTGGAACAAGAAGTTCGAGCTTTTATTGATATATATATAAGTCCCATCGCATATCACGATAGCTTTATTGTTTTCTTCATTGCCAAATAATCCTCTTGGTATAGTAAGGTTCTTTTCTAAAACGTCGTTTCTGTTCATATGGTCCACTCCCAAGTGTAATATTACATATTCATTTATGAGGCATTCGCGCACAATAGTTAATAAACGTTCCAGTTTTCTTCGTGACATATTAAATAACGTCGCTAGTCTTTCATCTGAGTCTCCGGTACGTAGTTTCGTAAGATATATGCCTAACGCAGTTCGAGGCTCCTTGCACCTCTCACTTAGTGACGGTGTTTGTTGTAGTATGGAATCAAACTGTTCGCAGTTGCGTCCTGTCCAAAAGTGCATATCCTCGTTGCTTAAAGCACCTCTCGTGTTGAAATCTAGCCTAGGTCCACGATTTAAAGCCATTCTCAACATGTCACAAACGTCACTAAACTGTTGTGCATTGAAGTTATGTGTGACATTGCAGAATTGAGGCAGCTCTTCCCAAGAATTGCTCTCAAGGTGTTGTCCACATACTCTAGCACCGTCTGGAATATATAACTTATATTCACAGAAAATGTGAATCTTGATCGTCTCTGGTATTCGATGGCGGGTTGTGTTTTGGCAGGTGTTAAAGATACAATGCCCTGGAGTGTTTGGAGCTCGAGTGTAGTCTGGAACCTGAAGTTCTCGTACATTCTGTTCTACTTCTGCAGGTGGTCTTCCTACAACGTTGTCAATTCTCTGCCAACATCGGTGACACACACGTCGTGTGTTGTTGAACTCCACCTGAAAATAGTAAAATACGATCTTGTTGATGTAATGTTGTATTTTTATGAAAATATTTAAAACAATGCGGGTTGTAGGCTAAAAATTCAGGGCTAAAGTCATAGCATACTTGTATTGTTTTCACATTTTAAGTAATGCAAGTAAAAAAATATCTTATGTATAGCCGAAGCGACGGCTTAGTGAATAGAATAGATAACAATATCAAACGCACAATAAGTGGTCAGAAAAGTGTTTCAATAATAAGAACTATAAACGTGCGAACTAAGTCATAAAAGGATTGTGAAAAAGCTGCACAAGTCATTATTGATATAAAGGAATGCCGCTCAGACGCAGGTATCTGGGATTACACGTGTTTTTTTTTCTATGAAGCGCGAACACTATTCTATTCTAAAAAAACACCCACAGCTAAAATAAATACGTGCAGTTGGTAGTCTACAGCTCGTTTCGGAAACGCATTTTTACACACAACACTAGGACAGTTCAATAAGACCTGTAAGTGCGAGTAAAAGGTCCACTTAAAATGATTTATGACTCAGTTCGCACGTTTCTAATGGCTCAAGTATAAAAATATAACATACAATAATATTATAAACAAACCTCTTCTAAAAAGAAAAATTGAAGCTGGTGAAGAGCGATATAGTTTAATGAAGTACTAACCTCCAGAACGGCGTGTTCTCGTAAATATGCCACAAACTCGGGGCGCATTCTTGGAAGATCATCAGTCAACACGTGCTGTTGGTATCTAGCACGATGTAGGCCTCGCCGACACATCACACAGTTGCGATGTTCCTCCATAACGATGTTCCAAATCGAAAAACACAACAATAGTCCACAACACTAGCCAAGATAAACGTTTATAGCGGGTAACAATGTCCAAAAGGGGTAGCCGGGGTCAGTGATGAAAACGGTATAAGAAAGTACTAGATATGTAATAAACAGCAGCGGAACGTCGTCTCACGCACAGAACGATACGACGACTAATGAAGGATGCGGCACAAAAGGTTGTCCACTGGCACCGCGCACCGCCCACCCCACCCCTCGGCTGGTTCCCTATCCCCGAGTCACCGTAGTTTCAAAAAACAGAAATACACTTTACTTTACTTTACTTTTATAATATACTTTTTTATGTAAAAATACATATTTTCAAAAGTCATCACCATTATCATATCATATCACGAAATATTATGCATGAATAGTAACACAATATATTTCTCGTTTTAAATAATGTTATTTTACATTGTTATTTTTCGTATTTTCAACCATGATAGGTATGTAATATTACTGTATTTGCAATTATGATATTAACTAACTTTGGGGGCTTCCCGAGGTTTTCGGACAAGGATTTGGGACAAGTCGCCATAGTAAATATTTTTCCTGATTAAAAGATCTATCCAATGACGCCACAATGATTGCTATTGGAGCGAGTACCAAAATGCCCAATCTCCTTTATCACTTTTTTTCTGTCATTCGAGTTAAATTTTAGTAGCGCTTCCACTATTTCATTCATAAACGCAAGATCGTACGCGATCTGCTCGGTGATGACGTAGCGCGGCACAGCTGTGCGTGTGCGTCAGTTCAGCGCGCCCGCGGTGGGTCAACGGACGTCGGACGAATAATCGGCTGCAAGTAAGTAGGTACGCACGGCTACACATCAAGCTATACAGTTCCAGTTTACGCTGATCTTGCACTGTACGGAAATACTATTCAATGTGAGAACAGCTTATACTGGAAATTTATAACTTGAGGTGTAGCCATGTGTACCTACAAGTAGGTATTTCATTTCAGGTACGATTTAGGTTGGTGTAAGTTCATTTACCTCCATAATCTCGTATCGAAAGCACGGCACGGTGTCTACCACTATCACATCTCGTAACCGTGAGAAATTAATTGACATTTTTAATTCACCACTCTCGCATCACCTAGTAGGTACTCGTACCTATTCAACTAGACACGACGAGTAGGCTTGGGAGTTGTATTTTACCGCTATCGTCCGGCTGCTACGATATCGTAACAGTAAGTCGAGCACCCTTCAAGCCCGGCTGGTACGATATCGTACCACCCAGAAGCAAGCGGTTTTTATCTTAATACTTCACATAAATAAGGTTTAATCTCGTCTGCGATGATTTAACTCTATGAGCCGATAGCCACTCTTTCGTGAACTACATCATTCAAACGCGTAAAAGTTCTGTGGCATTTATAAGAATAGTTGACAGTGACGCTTCGAACGCGCGCGTCGACAGAGCGCTATCTTGTTAGGCTCTCTAGTTATTTAGTGTTTTTCTTATTTTTTGTGCATATTCGACGTGAAGTGGATAAATATTCATTTATAAGTAGTTATTACATTGTTTTAGATAATATTTGCATCAAATAGCATCATAAAAACTGTTTTTTCGATAAAAAGTGTTACGTAAACAAACCTTTGCTCAGTGACGTCATTGTTATGTGAAGTTTGATTGTGTTGAGTGTTTCACAGTGATTTAAGTGTATCCTGGTGTATTTAATGGTATGTACAGAAATCGTACTCATAATTAAAGAAAATTCTAGGTATATTTCACAACAAAACTATTTTTAAAAGATCTTTGAATGTTCGAGTGCACAAAACGGCCTTTGACCTCCGCGCGATATGAAGTTTGAGTTTAAATATTATGCAAATGTTCAGTAGGATTCCCAAAAAAATACTGCTGTTAGATTAGGTAAGTACTTGTCTATTCAACAAGAAACGAGCAAAATATCGTGCAAATTAACATCGTAATTTTATCAGAAATCATCATAACACGGGAACCTTCCGCCTGATACAGGTCCTCACCGGACACGGCTGTTTCGGGAGGTTCCTGTTTCGCATAAGGCGGGAGGAAACGCTTGGGTGTTTCCATTGCGAAGATGGCCCTGAGGACACGGTGGAGCATACGATCGAGGTCTGCCCGGCTTGGGCGGACCACCGCCTTGTCCTCGTGGAGGCGATCGGCGGCGGCGATCTCTCGCGTCCGGCCCTGGTCCAGGCCATGGTACGGAGCGAGAGTATATGGTTAGCCGTCACCTCCTTCAGCGAAGCAGTGATGCTCGCAAAGAGGGAGGCGGCGCACGTGAGGGAGAGCCAGTACATGTGCCCTCGTGGCTGCAGCCTTCGCTGGAGACGCCCTGGGTGTTGGGAATCCCAGGCTGATTCCCGGCCACCGTAGGCGCGGGCTTGCGGACGGCGAGTAATGGGTAGCTCGCTGTCCGGTAAGGACCAAGCCCGGGTCGACGGCGCGTTGTGTTCCACGCGCACCTCAAAGAGATGACAGCAGCACCAGATGGGGCCCGCAAGTGCCGATGCCTGCCAGGGGTGCGGGTTGTTCGAAAGAGATGCCGCGGCCCCTGGCACACAGACAACTGAGGGAACACGGGTGGGTTTTAGTCAGTAAAAGTCTGACATACCTACCTATGACAGCCCTACCGCTCCACCCAGAGCGGGAGAAGTCATTTGATGATTTCCCAACCCGAAAAAAAAAACAACCATAATATGATAAATACTAAATATGCCTAAAATATTTTTTATGCGACATTGCTTGCGGCGGCTTCACAAAGGCAGGCAATTCAAACAGAAAAATGAATCGTTAAATCTGTTACATAGAGTTCATTATTAGTTGGAGGTGCCCTTTTCTATGAAAATATTGAACCGAATTAAGATCTTATTGTTATAATTTTAACCGCGAAATTCGGTTGTGCATTCTTGTAAAGGCCGGTCGAACACGAGACAATAGGTTTCTAAGAATAATTTTAGTAAACTGCGGATCTACTTACCTAGTTTGGTGTAATTTATATTTTTACCCTTTACTGTTAAGAAATAAAGTCTGAATTCGCTTTTCATATTTTTACACACATTACACACGCATAAATTCATTGATGGCAAGGAAGCGTTACTTCGAGTTCTCATTATTTCACAAAAAAATCAATAAATTTAAGTTTTCGTGATTTTTTTTATTGTTATTTATTGAAAAAAATAGTCCCAATCGATTCGAGTTCGATGATTGAGTTCATGGCTTTCGGATCCAGAACGACCTAAAATTAACCGTGTATCTTGGGCATGTTGTTTCTGCGCAAGGTGTCTGGCCAGATCCAGAAAAAATTAAAGTTTTAAAAAATTATCCAATACCCAAAAATTCAGACGAGGTTAAACGTTTTGTTGCCTTTTGCAATTATTATAGAAAATGTATACCTTCATTTGCTGATATTACAGTGCCATTAAACAAATTGACCAGAAGAAATGAACCTTTTATGTAACGTTTACAGACCTTTGATTTTCATAACATGTTTCTTCAGACAATGCAAATATTCTTTGTACTATACCCTGGACTTTGACAACAACAAAGCATATATTTGCTGTAAGTCCATTTTCAAAGTTACATTTCAGTATACACAAACCTGTATGTGGAATTAATTGTCCTGAAAATGAAAAGACTTTATTATTGGTTCTAAAAATGTTGATTTCCTGACCTGTTGCATACATTATTTTATACAATGTGTGTTTATAAATGACATTTGTGTCGTAGCCTGTATCAATTCTACACAATAATGTATGATCATGACATTTGACTGTCATATTCTATTCATTTGACTCTTTATTTACAGCATTTATGATGTAGTGATTCGATTGATTTATTTCTTCATTATTTTGTGACTGAAATGACAGACTTATCATACGTACATTTTTAATGTTGGTATCTTTATTAGAGAAGCAATATTGAGCAAAATGGTTATATTTCTTGCAGTTTGAACAGATTTTTCCTTTAGCAGGGTACTTGAACCTGTGAACTTGACCACACCTGTTACACGACTTTTGGTTAGGTGACTGTGACTGTGTTGAGACCTGAAATCCTAGAATGGTTGTTATTTCTTGTCAGAGGCCTTTGACTGATTTCTTTGACTTGAGATGGCTGCTTCTTTTTGATGACATGACTTGACGGCTTGGACAGAACTTTCTTGTTCTACTTTTGTGTTTGACATTTGAAGTTTTTCAGTTTCTCTCTGCGAAATCTCGATACTTTTTGCAATTTTTATGGCTTTCTCTATTGTTATTGCCTCTTGTTGCAGTAATTTTTCCGGGGTTTTTCTGTTAGTTATTCCAATTACAAACATGTCGCAAATGAGTTATTCTTTCAGATTTTCAAAATCGCATCTTATAGCCATATTTGTTAATTTTGTGACATACTCTTCAATTGACTCTTCATTCATTTGTTTCCTCGTGAAGAAATTATATCTTTCCACAGTGATATTTTTGTGTGGAAGGAATTTATTACCAATTCTTGAATGAGTTTCTCGAGTGTTAGTGGCGCATTTTTTCTATCTAGACCAAATGAGTTAAAAAATTCTAGACAATCACTCCAATTAGGCTTAGAAAAATTGCTATTTGTCGGCTTACCGATTCTTTATCGATTGTATTTGCCTCGAGATAGTTGAGGAACTTCTGTTTCTATAATCTTCATGCAGTTGACATTGCTGTGAGATCTGAATCGACGTTCAGCGGTTTGATCGTGGCAGTCATAACCACGCTGAATTTTCCGGAACCTCGGATATTCCATTTTCATTTCTTCTGACACCATTTTTATTTATTTGTCCTGTCGGAAGGCGGTTGCTAGAGCCTTCAATTAAAACCATTAGGTAGACGGATTGAACTCCATAGTTTATTCCAAAGTCAAGACATATATTCACAGGACTGACATTGTCATGCTAACCACCAAAGGGCATAAACAAAAGACCATAGACCACAACATGCCCTATGCCCTATGAAATTAAAAAACTACCAACCAGCAAAATGCACTTGTTGCTTACTACGCATATGCCCAGGCATGGCTCAGCTATGAGGTCATGCTGTGGGGTAACAGTACCAATTCACAAACCATATTAATTTCACAAAAGAAATTAATTCGAATAATAACCAACATAGAACAACCAGATTGCTGCAAACCACACTTCCGAAAACACAAAATACTCACACTTCCCTGTTTATACATCTTAGAATTATGTAAATTTGTCAGAAAACACCCGGAGTTCTACAGCACTTGTGAAGAAACACAAACAAAATACATCTTTCGACATAACAAAAACAAAATAAACACACCTCAATCTCGTCTCAAAATGCACTCAACCGGCCCTTTAGTTACGTCCATAAAAAGTTATAACAAATTGCCAAATGTTATCAGAGACGCACAGAAAACAAATATATTTATTAATAAATTGAAACAATTTCTAGAATCCAAGACATACTACTGCTCAGTCAAGGAGTTTTTGGATGACAAATCGATCACAAAATAAAATTATTCTCTTTATAATTCACCAAACATTGTGAAATAAATACAATATAATACGGAATATAGAAAATCAAATATAAATATGAACTAAAGTACGATTACATAAATAATAACATAATTTAATAATAATGAAAATAGTAATTACAAAAATAATAAATTCTTATGCAATACATAAAAATCAAATATTGACCTGCTAATTATGTGATGGGCAGCGGAGGTGTCCAAAAAATCCAAAGTTTCCACTAAATGAATTTAATAAAGTAATTACAATTAATTCTTAATATTAGGTGAGTAGGTACTAAGAGGTTGTCCTAACGACCGATGTATGTAACGAAAGGCCCCGCGCCGAATCTGCTGGTTGGTTTTTTGGGATGCATCAAGTTGGGTTGCGCAATCTATTCACAGTAACCGAATGTATGATGATGACGTATCTGGGAGGCACTCGCAGATATAACATCTCCCCCTTAGATGAGCAACTATTTGCCAATTTCTACGGCAAAAGTTGCAGCTTTCTTGTTCCGCTGCGACAACTCGATGTTTTCTTTATTTGATTCAATTTTAATGAGTTTTGCTCCATGACGACGAATAAAGTAGATGGTAAGAAGTGCACCTGCCCTTAACAATGCAAGTACAATCGCGTACAATGGTATTGTTGTGTGGTAGAGACTCGAAGAATCCGCAGTATCGATTTCAACAGATGTTTCCATTGTAATTTGTTTCTGTATCTTGTGCAATGTACTGAGATCCGTTGAAGACAGGTGGTAATTTGGTTGAATCTTCTGAGAATCATTAGTCATCCGTGGGAGCGCTGCGATTTCAATTGAAATTCCGTTGACTTTGTCATCGATGTTGGCCAATGTGAATTTCGGGGGTTTCATTCTGCAAGACTTCGGAATTGTAGCCAGAAAACTTCCTTCCAGAATTTGATGTTTTTCAGGGCCGCAGTAAAGTTGAACCTTGGTGGGCTTCGGGAAAGAAACTATGTAGTGCTTGCTATCCAGCTCCAGCAGGGCTTCCTTGGCCAGAGAGATAGGCTTGATTTGACACGTTTCATCTATCTCCTGGGAGTGTATGAGTTTTTCTATGCAATCCTGACCGGACCGAATTTGGTGACTTGTTCTTTGCTCACAGATATGCCAGTTATTTACCTTCGGGCATTCAGCCTCCATGTACACATATTCCTTTGAATTGATCGCTACATATCGATACCGGAAATTTCAATTGTCGTAAAGGACAAAACACGAGTTTTCAGTAGAGACAAAAAACAAAAAAAAAAAAATATTTTTGTGTAATATCTTTTTCAAACAAAGTACTATATTCATGGTGTCAGGAGAAACCCTCACTATTTTTTCTTGTTCTACCCATATAAATTAACTAAATAAACAAAACTTAATTATTGACGAAAATGGAAGTCCTTTACAGCCCAAAAAAAAATAACTGAAGTACTTTACAGCCACGAAAAATTGGTTATGATAAAGTCAGATGTGTCGTAAAGGATTAATCTTGATCATTAATGGGTAATACAAGTCAATTAAATCAGAGACTAAGGGGGTAAAAGGAACAAAAAAACTAAAGTTCTAAATAGAAATACCTACAATAGGTAGTAAAACTAAGTGAAATAAAATGTTTTTTATTATTTTTATTTATTATTCAAAATATTTAGTAAAGAAAAGTAACAAAAACGTTATTCTAATAGGAACTAAAAAAAAAATTTCCAAATAAAAAGCTTATTTTGTAGAACTCGTTCATTAATAAAACTGAAAAGTCTCAAATATAGCAAATTATTATAAAAACACAACACCCGACTGCTAAAAAAATAATTAAATATAAAGTAACTTCAGTCTTTTTAAATGATTAGTAATGAAACTTAAACAGAAAGGTCTTAGAGATCAAGGTTTTACTGTTTATTTTTTAAATAATCAGCTAATAAACTAATCGACTAACTAGTTTTTTTTAAACTATTATTAATGAAACTGAAACATTAGAACAGTCTTAAACTTAATAATAAAGTTAAAATAACCAAAATAATAACAAATTTTGCTCACCAGAGCTCAAAACTCAAATAACTCAAAGAGAGACATTCTAAAGTATTAATTAAATGACAATTAACTTCAGTCTTTTAAAATTATTAGTATTAAAACTTAGGCCCAGTTTCTTATCCGTAGTTAACTCAACCAATGGTTTCCGTAAAACACAATTTTTCTTCATTTGTTAGCCTCACAAATGTTCAAATAAGTTGGAGAGTTAATTATTTGACCATTTGTAAGACTAACAATTGAGGAATAAACGCTTTTACCGAAATTTGAAATCATTGGTTAGCATATTTAACCATTGGTTAAGTTATCAAAAAACTGGGCCTTAAACAGTAAAATCTTAGAGATCATTTGTGTCAATATCGTCTTCCTCGTCAGTTTCAGGAAGACTGTCTTTAACAGTTCCTAAAGACGGTAGATCTATATACTCCTTATGAAATCGCTTTGGTATAGTTCCGTTGGTACATAAACGCTTTAAATCGTTATACTTGGCGACTGGTATAGGGTTAGGTTTGTCATAAAGCCTTGGTAAACCAATACTAGAAGTACCACTACCATCTTCTACTTTGTTGGCACCTGTTAGATCTTGGTTTTGTTTTTTTGTTTTTTTTCCTTTGCCTTTTCCTTTTGATCCTCTTCCTTTATATTCATCATATAATGTTACTACTTGAGCGTCTTCGTTTTCTTTCATTGAATATTTTACTTCCATACTTGTAGCATTTTTTTTCTTGAAAGTGACAATGCGCATTGCTTTTAGCTGTATTTGCCTTTGAGAAGTATTGGTAAATTTTTCAGATACCAAGCTGTCCCAGTTGAGAAAATCGGAGTACTCCAAAACATTAATTATATATGGTTCAGGACGTTTTCTTGCAGATTCCATGTACGTCGGCCATTGACTCGGACTCCAAACAATTATTCGCCTAACCTCGCGTTCAATGACTACATGCATTGAATCGACGGGCATATAAGTATGCCCAGGTAATAAGTAATTTATTTGTACCACTTCAACGTTTTTGGAATTCTGTAAAAAGTAGTGTAGGGCTGTGAGAACTATCTTATTTTTGTTCTGTCCAGGGCAAGAGTCGCAATAAAGTAAAACATTTTTTACAGGACGTTTATCAATTTCTAGTAGGAATTTATAAATACAAGTAGCAATTTCATTGCCACCCCTTTTTCCATCGCTTTCTCCCCATATATAGCAGTGTCCTTTGTTGGTTTGGCTTTCATAGAATGTACAATTATAAACGGCGTATTTTCTAGAGTAATATAACAACATACTGTCTCCATGAGGAGTATTCAGCACTTTTTGCAGGTCGAAGCTAATGGTGAGCGTATCGTTGGAAGTTAATTTCTGATGGATTTTAAATCTTTGGTAGCTAGCCTTTTTTTCTTCAAGATGAACAGCCATGTCCTTGATTTCTTTTTCTGATAATAATTCAGTATTTTCAGCTTTTGTACATGTGACACATTTGTCTTTTTTGGGAGTATGAAATCGAATATTGTAATCATCATTAAATATTTTGGTAAAAACTTTTTCACTTAGGTGTAATTTAGAATTATTTTGGCAGTGTTTGAGATAAATCCTAAATAAATTTGTAGCACTTTTAAATTCCTGAGGTAAATATAGACATGAACTCTTTTTACGACAATAATGCGACGGAACGGCTGGAAGGCTTTCGATAAAAGCTTTTGCCAATGCTTTATCTTCATCACTATACTTCTCTGCATGACATGTTCTCTTTTCTACGTTCGCCATATTTTCGTGTGCATTTTTTACTGTATATAAAATAAACTTTTGGGTAATATCTAACGTGTTAATCAAAAACTTTTGACAAACTGGTCTAGATCCTTCACCTTCGTTTATAACGTAATCAAATGATTGGCCTCTTCTGCTGTCTACACATTTGGTTTTTTTTCTTTTGATTGGAATCGGTTGTGCACATCTTACGATCCAGTCTTTTCGACGTTGAACATCTAGAGTCCAGAAATAATTAAATAGGCTCATTCTTCTATCCTCTGATACTTCGTAGCATTTTCTAGCACATACATCAGGTAAGCATGGGTTTCTTTTCATTGACTTCTCTTCTATTATATTTCCTGATCTTGTTTCATATGACTTACCAGAATTTTTTTGTTGTTTCCTAAGCTTACTTTTGTTTTCCTTTTTGGTTTTGATTTTAATTAAGTTTTCTTTAATTGTCTTTTCAGTCTTATTTATTGTTTTTTGTTTCTTTTTCATACACTTTTTATTTTTATTCTCACTATTAATTGAACTTTCGGACTCATTCATGCTCCAAAGATCGGAACTACCTGCTGAAAAGTCTTCATTATCAGAAAGATAATCAACGTAGGATTTTAATATCTTATTAGGAAATTTCTTACTAAGTTTAGAGTGTTCAGAATTCATATCATGATCACTGGTGTCAGTTATTGGATCAAAAAAAGATGTATCAAACGTATTGATAAGCGAAGGAGAACCCTTATCCTCTTCTATATCCTCAGATTCGTGCTTAAAGACCACTGTTTTGAAAGAAGTGTACACCTGAGGTTGTTGAAATGATGTAGATTGGTCATCGTTGTCTGTTACTATTTCAGTACAAGTAATGTCACGGGAATGATGCGCCAGTGGCTCATTTATAACGTCAGAAGGAGTAGTCCGAGTGATCTTCTTTATTTCAGGTTCAGGCACAAAGACAACATCACCCGGAGGCATGTCCTGGATAACGTTAGCGGTAAGTTCCTCATCAATAGGAGTAGTCTGAGTGATCTTCTTTATTTCAGGTTCAGGCACAAAGAAAACATCACCCGGAGGCATGTCCGAGATAACGTCAGCGGTAAGTTCCTCGTCAATAGGAGTAGTCTGAATGATCTTTTCTATTTCTGGTTCAAGCGCAAAGACCACATCACCCGGAGGCATGTCCTGGATAACGTCAGCGGGAAGTTCCTCGTCAATAGGAGTAGCCTGAGTGTTAAATTGTTGTGATTTTCGGTTTTGACATATTGCAAGCGGTGGTGGTAATAATATTACACTATTATTACTGGGAACTACAGAATTTTCACCAAACTTAGTGGATCGTAATAATCTTTTCAGCTGCTTTTTGGAAACTTTTTCATTTTGTTTAATATTTACTTTGCTTTGTTGTCGAATTATCTTAGAAAATGTGTTCGCTCTTTCACAATAACTTTCTTCATCTGTATCATCTATTATTTCACTACTATTAGCAGAAGATTCAAGAGAGTTCCCACTAGGACGCTGTGTTTTCCTGAAAAAACAAACTCAGTAAGCCTGCAGAAATCGCATAAATATCTGGGTAAAAAGCAGCTTGTGTTAAACCAGGTGTCCAGGTGTCCAGACATATCAAGTTTAATTAGTACGAATAACACTTACACACATAATATACACTTTCGCTTTTATCATCATCATCAGCCTTTTAATGTTCCCAACTGCTGGGACACAGGCCTCCTCTCTGTGAGAGGGAATGTGCTGTTACGTATCACCACGCGGGATTCGCTTTTATATTAGTGTGATATTAATTATAATTAATTTAACTTACGTGACTTTATTATTATCGATTTCATAATATTTGTCTTCAACCATTGTTTCTTCAGGAATTGAAAGTTCATTTTCAATACCTGTACTGCTTTGGTCAGCATAACAATAATGCTCAGCGTCGACTCTAAAATAGTATACCAAAAGATCATTATCAAATAAAAATAAATTATATCAAATCAATAGGGTATAAGTCTATTGGCACAAATCGGCGCTTGATGTTTGTATGTATATAAGTCCGACGATAACTCGCAAACCCTTTATCCGATTTGGATGCCATAAGTTTGTAACTTCGACGATGAACCAAATCAGTTTCAGGGTTCCGAAGATATTATGAGATTCGCAAGTTACGAGGTCAAAAACGCAATTCACGCGCTAACCACTAGTAGTTTATAATGTGTACCAGACGAACGTCGTAAAGGATATCATAGCAAACAAAATCTTGTTATACTTACTTGTTGTCCTTTACGACCAATACTTTAACCACAAAATCTTGTTATGATGTCCTTTACGACCAATACTTTAACCACAAAATCTTGTTATGATGTCCTTTACAGCCAATACTTGAACCCCCTTACTTATAAACGACTAGCAGCTTACCTACTTATAAACTTTTGTCAATTGTCTTTTGTTTTTTACCGTGACATGAAATTACAAAGGTGATAGACAGAATCAAACGTTAGATACATAACTTAATCATCTTTTAATCGTCGTATATAAGTAAGGAGGTAAGATTTTATCTGTGTCGTAGGATTCCTACAAAATTTATCTCAATAATGATTATCCCATACCTAAGTTTCTCAGGCTCTGGCAACGTGAAAAAAAACAGAGAATAAGATCATAATTCCAGATTTAATTTTCTTCCAGCCCACAGACATGTTTTTCAAATAATTATAAATCAGTAGGTATCAAAATTCAGATCTCGTAAACATCCTAGGATTTTCAAATGTTATTCCCAATATAACTTTCGTCGAACAACATCGAACCTACCTACGTTCACTTTAGTTTAATCACATTATCTACTGACATTAAATTATGATTAAATCACTTACCGTAACATTTTGCTTTGGTACCGCGATATTGAGTCTACTTTCCTTTTTCTGGATTCTAAAGAATTCCATAGCTTCTTTGGTATTTTTTCCGTCATTCTTTTCTTACAAAATAAACACGTCCATGCAGTAACGATGTCGCATTCGTACAAAATGGCGTAGCGAAATGGATCGTATGAGTCGCGGTCCTCCCGCACCCTTACTTACACCCCCGTTGCCCTAGGCATCGTGCCTCCGCGCAACTTGTCGTAACTCGTCGCACACTCCTTTGCGCCGTCGGCAATAAGAACGAAACAGAAACTATAATTACATGATTAAACGAACTTACCTTAAGTGAAGTTCGATCGTAATTATACGTAGATCCTTGTCCGAGATGTTTTACGTGTAGTAGGCCTTATGGCCCAGCGCCAAATCACTAAGTTTCAAAGTTTCTGAAAAAAAAAAACTTTAAATCTCTCTCGCTGGCAACCTCGCTTGTTATGTCATTTCGTTTAAAGCATAATTTAGATGTATGAACAACCCTCTAAAGGGATAATACAAAGTATTAGTGGGTGGGTTTTCTGGGACTGCCATCTCGGACAAGGATCTACGTATAATTACGATCGAACTTCACTTAAGGTAAGTTCGTTTAATCATGTAATTATACTATTATCCTTGTCCGAGATGTTTTACGTGTAGATGTTTAAAGATAGGGTTGTGAATAATTATTACAAGTGTTAAAAATTCAACAAAAAATATTTATTCTGTAAGCTACTTAATTTAAACTAGTAGGAACAAATCAATCACATTTGGTTTAATTAACCACTTACATTATTATAATTAAAAAAAATAAAAATAAGTAATAACAATTAATAATTAAAGATGTTGGTACAGTAATATATTATACATACAACATAGTGCACACCAACTAATAATTCCTAATATCTTAGGAACTATTAGTTAGTCCGCATATAGTGCTGCTGAACAAAGCTGGGTCTAAGCTTAATGGTCTATTATAGTGGTTTGCAAAAGTAGCGGAATTTTGAGACCATCCTGCAGCACTTCTAATTAAATCTATATTTATGCCAGATCTAGCTGCCGCAGACGTGGACGCGTGTCGTGTGCTGTGAGCAGAAAAAATTGTAACATCAATTCCAGCTGCTTCTAGTGTTAACTTGATCCATCTACTTATTGATTGTGTGGAGGCACAATGATATGGTTTTTTAAATGTAATAAATAACTTATCTATGTCACTCCGAATACGTTCTGTTGTGTTTATATAAGACTTTAAAGTATTGATTGGGCAAATCTCTATTTTGTCATGAAATTTTTTGAGGTGGAATGTTGGTTGGATGCTTCTTATTCTGGAAGTTTTAATAAAATCTGGGATGTGTATTAATGCTCCATCATTTTCAAATTTTATACTGTTTACCTTAATAAGAGATAACGTCTGTACTCTATGTCCAGTAGTAAGTGCTAGTAATGTAACTAATTTTTTGGTCAACATTTCAAGAGATAATTCTTCATTAGGATAAAGACCAGACAAATAATTAAGAACCACTACCGGATCCCAAGTTACATTATATTTAGGCCTTGGTGGTTTAGATCGAAATACCCCTTTCATGAATCTTTTTAATCTATCATCAGATCCTATTCTAGGCCCAATTATTAAGGACAACGCCGACCTAGTGGTGTTTAGGGTTCCATATGATGCTCCATTTTGAAAACATTCATTCAGGAACTGTAAGATGAATGGGACTGATGCCTCATAAACATTTACATTGTGTTTTTTACAAAAACACCACCATTGTTTTAAGTATGTATCATATTGCTTCATTGTGTTACTAGAAATTGAGTTCATCATCACCGGAAGCGCGGAAGGAGGAGTTCCTCTTCTCATATATGCTTGGCTGATAGCAGTCCTGCAGCCAGGGTAAGATGTTGATGCAGAGGGTGGTGTGTTCTAAAAGGTGATGATAATAAATCTTTATGAGGATTAAATAATATAAGGTCATTAACAGCCATTGACTTAATAAGTGGAAACCAAGGTTGTGTTGGCCAATAGGGGAAAACTAAAATACCTGTAGCCTTATCTGAACGAATTTTGTGTAAACATTTTAAAATTAATGAGAATGGTGGAAAAGCATAGAAAAAAAAGTTTTTCCAATTTAGCGTAAAGGCATCCACGGCAAATGACTCTGGGTCACACATCCATGACACAAACTTTTCACATTTCTTATTTATCCTAGATGCAAATAAATCTATGTCTGGAATACCAAAACAACTAATTAATTTATTATATGCTGTCATAGAGAGTTCCCATTCTATATTAATTTTTCTAGATTCCCTATCTGCTTCAAAGTTATCTTTTGTGTTGATATATGAAGCAAAGATCCATAAGTTTCTTTGTTCACACCACTGCCATATGTCTCTTGTTATACTATTGAGGTGTGGAAATTGTATGCCACCCATCTTATTTATGTATGCTACAGCTGTAGTATTGTCTATCCTTAACAATACTTCACAATTAGTCATATTTTTTGTGAAGCATTGAAGAGCCAAGTAGGCAGCTTTCAATTCTAGGTAGTTAATATGATAACGTTTTTCACTTATTGACCATGATCCAGAAGCTTTTCTGTTGGCACAAACACAGCCCCAGCCAGTAGTACTAGCATCTGAGTGTATTTCTGATTGAAAATTATATTGCTTAATTAGATTAAACTTGTTAATATTGTTACACCACCATTGTAGTTCTGATCTAGTGACATCAGAAATTGTCATAATTGCCTCATAATTATCATTTGAATTAAGTAAGGCTATGTATTTTTCGCGTTCTAACAATTTAGTATACACCCATCCATAGGGAACAGCAGGACATGTTGAATTAAGTGTTCCAATGAGCTGAGAAAATTCTCTTATTTTACAAAAACTTTTTTCCTTTATAATTCTAATAGTTTCTATTACTTTTGTCTGTTTCTCAAGAGGGACAGACAAGGAAAGGTTTTTTGAATTTAACATGAAACCTAAATATTTGCAAAACTGGCTGGGAATACAGTTACTTTTTTCAAAATTTATAACAAACCCTAAGTTGACAAACAACTCACAGGCAAAATTAATATCTCTTATACAGGAGTTCTTTGATTTGTTAAAATATAAACTATCATCCAAATAAGAGGTCAACACAATATTATTGTTTCTCAGGTAAGTACATACAGGTTTCAAAAGTTTTGTGAACACAAAAGGGGCCACACAGAGACCATAGGGCAGGGCATTAAATTGATACAATACATTATTGAATTGAAATCTCAGGAATTTTTTACTATTCTCCCCTATTGGTACGGACAAATATGCCTCCTTTAAGTCAATTGACGCCATATAACAATCTTCTGTCATGAGTTTTGAAGCAGTTCGAATGTCTTCTAACTTAAAATGTTCTGTATCCACATACTCATTTAACTTTTTCAAGTTTAAAATGAACCTAAATGAGCCATTTGGCTTAGGTACTAAGAAGATTGGTGAAATGAACTGGTTTGGGTGGTGAGAGCATTTTGAAATTGCACCCAATTTTATGAGTTTGTTCATTTCTACTTCAATTTTTTGTTTTTCTTCATGAGACCAATGTTGTGGCCCCACATCATAGGGTGGTGGTGGCACAGAAAAAGGAATTTCGAATCCTTGGATCCAGCTCAATAGCACAGCATCATCTGTGATTTTTAACCAATTACTTCTACAGTATTTTAATCTACCTGCATGACAAACCTGATTTTCTAGTAGCGGTGTCTGGGTCGTGTTTTGGCTGGTTGTTTCCGTCCTCTCTGGTGGGTTTTGGCTGGATGTTGTTGCTGTAGTTGCTGTCGAGGCCCACTGCGCACATGGTGTTGTTGTTGTTGTTGCTGTTGCAGCGGGCCTTTCCAGTTTCCCTGTTTCCTAATAATAGGATTTTGTTTCTTAGGAGCTTGTGTGTCATTTTTTATAAGATCCCCAGTTTTTTTAAGTGTCTGTGCACTTTTTATGTTTTCAGCACAATCGGATCCAAATAAGAAATCATCAGATTTTGAGTTTTTTATGCTTTCTCTAATATTCTTATTTACTCCTGCTAAAACAAAGAATTTGCGGGATGATGAGTCTTGATAAAAAAATTCTGAGGCCATTTTTGCCCCATCATTGATTTCCTCTATTAGTTCCTTAGAGTTTATGTGTCCTTTTAAAATCTTTGTCAGTGACTTCCCCAAACAGCAAAGCAGTTTTCCAGTTAAGTTCTGTCTATTTATTATTCTAGCATCTCTTTTCAGCATGAGATCTGACATGATAGACTTCATTTCAGGGTTCATTTTTGGGGCCAAGGATTGTGCAAAGTTGCTTGGTGTTGGGTATTTTTTTATTATCGCTCCCTTTGCATCTTTACCCAGTCCATTTTGTAGTAACCTTGTCCAGCGAAGGGCCAACTCGGTTTGAAGAGGATCCCCTGCCTCTTCTTTTTCTGCTCCTTCTTCTCCTAGAGCAAGTATATATTCCTGAGGAATTTCATCCTCATCTGAAAAATAGCATAACGCATTTTTTAGAATTTATTCTGTGACTATTGACATGTTTATCCGCTCAGTGATAACGCTTTGTCAATGTATGTAATAAGGGCATTGTACAATCGCATCTGTTGTATTGTCGCTTGCCCGGATACTTTAAGAGGGATTTTCTCTTCATTTGAAAATAAAAAGTATAAGGAATATATACATAAAATTCATTAAGTCGCTGTTGACATGTTTACCCGCATAGAGACAATGGTTTGTCAATGTATGTGATAAGGGCATTGTACAATCGCATCTGTTGTATTGTCACTTACCCTGATTATCACAAATACTACCCAAGCGTTTGAAGTGATCTAAAGATACATCATATATTTAATATGGTACCTAGTTATAAGATATTTTATGATCACACACCTGTATTGATTGGGGTCTGTTGAAGGTTGGAGCCTGACGTTGAGGGTCCGCAATCCAGTGCATCGCAGGCTTGCGGTGTCAAGGGCGACAGCACTTGAGCCGGTGATGACTGGCCCGGCTCATGCTCCGGCGTCACATCCGGAGGCGTCGTCAGCGTATGCGCTGGAGTTACTTGTGACGATGCTGAGTGCGATGGAGATCTTGACGACGACGATACTTTTCTTAATTTTTTCTCTAATTTCCTTATCTTCTTTTTATAATAACTTTCGTCGTGTAATTTCCGTTTTCCCATTTTGTTTGGACGTATTTAATATTTTCACTTCCACTAATTTTCACAAACATAAATCTGGGCGCACGCACTTGTAAAATTTTCAAAGCAGAAAGAAAAAACGGTTTTTTCACAGATCACTATGAACTCTATGATTCTGAACGAAAAAGGAAAAAACTCTATGATTCTAATAAATGAATCTATGGATGCAAAGGATCCGGAAATGAATGAAGCCTCAAATGGTAGGTACCTAATAAAACTTTCTTAACCTATAAAAAAAAAATAATTCGACTGAGCATAATTACTCAGCGGGTGTAATATCATTCGAAACGGACAAGTTGATAATCTGGATTGAAATAATACAGAGAGAATTAACCATACCTTGCCCTTGTAAACAAACCTTCATTTTGTTGTTTTCCATGAACGTTGATCTTCCTTTAATCCTTTTCGCTTCGTTTTCTTACTTCGTTGTTCGTTACACTAAACATAACCAATGTAATTTCATTTTGTACAAACTAAAGTTATATTCAGTTTAATTTTTAATATTTGCAAACATTTTCGCAAGAGATACAGTGACCGGCACTGTGCACAAAAAGCGTAATGACATAACAAGCGAGGTTGCCAGCGAGAGAGATTTAAAGTTTTTTTTTTCAGAAACTTTGAAACTTAGTGATTTGGCGCTGGGCCATAAGGCCTACTACACGTAAAACATCTCGGACAAGGATAATAGTATAATTGTGTTTTTGTTAAAATTAGGGTCGTAAAGGACAATAAAAAAATAAGCGTCCTATACGTCCTAATTAGGTAAGTTAAAGCAAAACATAGATTTGGTCGTAAAGGTTTCGATTATCAAGTAACAGGTTTACGACCTTTTAATTGGTAATAATAATTATTGTTTATAATGTCGTATACAAAGTTTAATACAAAAATGAGGATTACGACCTTATAAATAATTAAAACATGACTTTACGCTCCCTAATGAAAATTATTTTTACGATACATCCCAAATAGTAAAAAAAATCGCGCTAGAGCTGTTGGAAAGCCAGGTCGTAAGGGCCTTTTTTTTTTTAAGATAGAATTTTTTTAAATCTACCAATCGATAGAGCTCGCGACGCTGATTCCAAATATATATATAACTCATTTTCGGCAAAATGTCCTTTACGACAATTGAAATTTCCGGTATCGATATGGATAGGAAGGCAGGATGACTTCAAAGTTTCTATTAGGAACTGGACAAAGTTTAAATAGTTCAAAAGAACTGGGAAGAGTGATAGGGAATTGAAGGACAACCACGATGTTCTTATCGACATAATATGAACCTAAACTAATTATATCATAGTAATATCTAATGTCTAAGTCTATGACCTGATCGGTGCTATATAAATGCTGTAATTATCGTTAAGTATAACGAAGAGTTGCGCAAGGTGAGCATATCTTAAAGTACTATCGCTCTGTGACGTAGTCATATTGATGATGTACGAAAGGGCTTTATCCAATTTAGACTGATTTATTGTCAAATTACTCAGTACGTGAGTTTGCTGTAAGGAAAATTCTTTATAATGAAATATGCTGATTAATTTTGTTGAAAATGAGTTTATCATTTCAGTTTTAGGGTTCTCATAGCATTTTCGAACCTTATAGCATCATCATGATCCAAATTTCCCGAAAGAGATTTTATCAAAGTGCCCAATGATGAGCCACGTTTGACTATACTAGGTTGCAGCGTTTCTAACTGTAACAGGATTTTATTTAATTTAATATGTAAGTACTTAATTTGGGCACTGAACATGAGCAAACTATTATTACTTAATTTGTCCGTAGTGTCACGTAATTGAATTAAGTTAATGTCCTGTAAGAAAGTATGGTGATGGATACAATTTTTGTGTCTCCTAGATTATAAGGTAAAAGTCCCGGTCCGTCATCTAGGCTGTCAAGTTGGATCTCTTGAGCTCGGCTCAGGCTCATTATCGTCAGCAGTAGGTACCTGTAACAATCGAGGGTATTTATTCTTTCTAAGTCGTTTCAATCTACTTTTAGCTACCGGTCCTCGTTTCCTTGAAGTGTAAATATGAATAGGTAAGTTAGCAATAACCTTGTCTTGAGTAAATCGAGGGGCAAGTTTTTGCCGGGATGCAGTAGGGTTCCGTATATATATCTCCTGGTTTTCTGAGTACTCAATTTCAGGTTCCCTATCGCTGTTACGTTGCGCCATCGATGCCTCGCGTTCGGCAAGCGATGATTCACGGACAAGGCTATATACCGTTTCCATTCGACTACAGTGGTCTTGAATGTATTGTTGTAGTAATCTTTCTGACAGATTTAAATCTGTGCGGTCCCGTGGGTCGAAATGTCCAGTGATAAGGTCAAACGGTCTACATTTAGTCAGACTATGAATGGAACTATTATATGCGTCTCACCGTCTGACATGTCTTGAATTTCAGGTGCTGTAAGAGTTGAAGAACTGTGGGTATGTTGGACCGCTGAAGAATTATCCAATGACATAGCTTCAGGTGCTGAAATCGTTGATGACGTACTATGGTGACGTCGTGGTGCTTGTGACGTATTGACTATCATGGAGATAGTTTCATTATTATGAATTTAGATCCGCGAGAGAGCGTCGGCGTTTGTATTACATTTACCCTTTTTATAAATTACATTAAAATCAAACTCGGATAATTTTAGTCTCCGCCTAGTTAGACGCGAATTAGGCTCTTAAATGTATTACCCATTGCAACGGTTTATGGTCAGTGACTACTTTGCGCCCAAATAAATATGGCCTAAAGTACTTTGTGGCCCAGACGATCACAAGGAGTTCTTTTTCGATCGTTGAATAATTTGTTTCGCTATCGTATAGTGTGCTAGATGCATAAGCTAAGGGCCTATCAGCTTCTATTGGGCCTTGGGATAGTACAGCGCCCAGTGCAAATTTGGATGCATCAGTAGTGAGAATGAATTCCTTTGAGAATTCTGGATACTGTAGTATCGGGTCATTAGTCAGCAGAGTCTTACAGTGTTCAAAATGTTTTATATAATCAGGCGTAATATTAATTTTAGCTCCCTTTTTCAAACATGTGGTAAGAAATTTTGTAACACGAGCGAAATCGGGAATAAATCTACGGTAGTAACCAATTAGGCCTAGAAAAGATTTAATTTGTTTCGGAGTTTTTGGGATAAGATAATTTATAATTGCTGAAATTTTGTCGGGATTCGGTCTGACACCTTCAGGGGTAATAACATGCCCTAAATATGGTGTTTCACGTTTAAGGAACTCAGACTTATCCATCTGGATCTTAAAATTGGATTCCTTAAGACGCTGAAATACTCTACCAAAGTTATCTATGATTTCCTGTAAAGAGGTACCAAATACTAGGATATCATCTAAATAGACAACGCAAGTTTTATTCAGAAGACCTTTGGTACTACCCATATAGGTGCGCTCCATGCGGAGCTAGAAGGCCTAATTATTCCTTGATCTAACATTTTACCGATTTGAGTTTGTACCTCATCCTTATGAATATATGGATACCTATAAGTCTTACTATAGACAGGTAATTCGTCTATGGTGTTAATGCTATGCTTAATTTGGTTTGTGAACGTTAAAGGTCCATCTTCAATATAGAATACGTCTGAGTTTTTCCTGCAGAGGTAATAGCTTGTGGACTGGTAAATATGCAGGATGTTTTAATAAAAAAATGAATATATATTTACATTTTTTTAATTGATATATGTACAGGGTGTTTGGCAGAACGTTGAACATACGAAAATGGTGGATAGGTGGGGTCATCTGCTACTTACTCAGTCCTAATTTATTTGGCCCTGGCCAAAAAAAATTATGAAATAACTCTTAATTTTTTTTTTTTATAAAAGCTAATTACATACCATTAGAAAGGTCACACACTAGGGATGTTTTACTAGAATTGGAACTCCTCAATCATTCATTAAGATTTATGTATTTTTTACATCTTTCTGTAAGTTTGAAGACTCATAACTTTTTTCTAGCTAACATCTAACAAAAATATTGCCTGTTTTACCCATTTTTAATAAAAATTACACTTTAAAGTTAAGAAAGTGGTGAAACTAAAAGAAAGCAAAAATTTTTTTTTTTAATATACAGGGGCCAGGGCCACATAAATTAGGGCTGAGTAAGTAGCAGATGATCCCACCTATCCACCATTTTCGTATGTTCAACGTTCTGCCAAACACCCTGTATACATAACTTTCATAGCGTAAAGAAAACAGATATTTAGTTAGAACAAAAGTCAAAATCAATGAAACACCTCTACAAACCACAAAAAAAAATAACAATCGAATTGAGAACCTCCTTTTTGAAGTCGGTTAATAAAGAAATGACATTTCAATTATACTTTCTACATAATTTGGGAAAGATGGCTTTATTCCAAAAAATATTGCATTTTTCCAACTAATTTTCACACCTATTTTTGCCTATAGGTACGAGTGGGTATAGGCAAAAATAGGTGCGGAATAATCCACTTCTAAGATAGTAACATTTGTTGAAGATTCAACATCAGTGTGAGCAAGACAAAACAACCTTTACTTTACTGGAAAAAGGCATCTGTAGTTGCACTTGTGCCATATAATCTGCAGTCACTTTAATTCCTGCACTAACATATCGTCCCATGGCTTTTTCAGATTTTGGGCATTTTATCTCAATGCTGTACACACTACTTTCACCATCTGGTGAAGCACCAATAATAAGATATGTATTAATTAACAGTAATCCACATTTATTTATTTTAATTTTATTTATATTTTCTACTTTCTTCAAAACCTAACTTTCCAAGAATCTACCCCTTTTCATAGATTCCGTATCCCTCAATTTACTTGCTCCCAATATGGTCTGAGTTAATGTTCAATCAAGAACATTGCAATGTGCAACATCATAAGCTTTGGAAGCTGTGATCCTGCCATACCTTAGCTCGTGCTACAATGGGCATTCATTTTGTTCAACAGTTGCTAATGCAGCTTTTTCACATGCATCTGCAGTCATTACAAGTTTACAATATTCTGTAAAATCAACAGGGTTTGTAGCTTTGCTCGATGACTGAAGATGGTGCATTGACAATTTTTCCACGTTGTTTGCCTCTTTATAAAACTTCATCAAATGATTGTTAGTGTCACCAACCATTGTGCACTTATTTTTACCAATGTGAGGAAACTTTCATTATTCAAAGGTATTTCATAGCTTGACTACAAGTATATATAAATCACATAGGAATACAGTTTTAAACAATTTTTCTCACTAACACTACTAAAACAGTATGAATATCGACGCCGATAAATCCAGTGACGTGACCATTGACGTCACATTTCGTTTCGACCAATGGTGACGCGTTTTGTAAGTTTGAATTTCCCTACCGTAATTATCACTTTTTATATAATATTTTCTGGGTTTAGATAATAACTAAATAAAAAAATACCTTTTAAGTATAATGTGAAGACAAAAAAGAAACTAGAAAAAAATACTTGAAACAAATTTAAATTTTGTGCATGTTCCCTGTTCTATTTTGTAACCATGATTGATGGTTTTTTTGGTTGGGAAATCATCAAATAACTTCTCCCGCTCTGGGTGGAGCAGGAGGGCGTGTCAGACTTTTACTGACTAAAACCGGGTGGGTTTTCCGGGTGTTCCCCCAGTTGCCTGTGTGCCAGGGGCCGCGCTATCTCTTTCGAAAAATCCGCACCCCTGGCAGGCATCGGCCCTTCCGGGCCCCATCAGTTGGTGCTGACATCTCTTTGAGGCGTGCGTGGAACACAACGCGCCGTCGACCCGGGCTTGGTCCTTACCGGACAGCGAGCTACCCATTACTCGCCGTCCGCAAGCCCGTGCCTACGGTGGCCGGGAATCAGCCTGGGATTCGCGACGGTCGGGGCGTCTCCTGCGGAGGCTACGGCCGTGAGGACGCATGTACTGCCTCTCCCTCACGTGGGCCGCCTCCCCTCTTCACGGGCATTATTGCTTCGCAGAAGGAGGTGACGGCTACCCATGCACTCTCGCTCCGCACCATGGCCTGGACCAGGACTGGACGCGAGAAATCGCCGCCGCCGATCGCCTCCACGAGGACACGGCGGTGCTCTGCCCAAGCCGGGTAGACTGCCACCGTATGCTCCACCGTGTCCTCAGGGCGATCTTCGCAGCGGGAACACCCGGGCGTTTCCTCCCGCCTTATCCGAAACAGGAACCTCCCGCAACAACCGTGTCCGGTGAGGACCTGCGTCAGGTGGAAGGTGAGGATGCCATGCCGCCTCTCAAGCCACTCCTTAAAGAGGGGACTTGCCGCCGCAATTGTGGCGTGCCCAGCACTGGGTTGCGACAATCGCACTCTCCACGTCGCCATGAGATCCCGCCGGAGCTCTGTCCGCTGTGCCGCGATTTCCCGCGGCAGCAGAGTTACGCCCCGGCGTTTGGCCTCCTCGCGCCACTCCCAAGGTGCGCGAGGACTTTTGCCTCCAGATCCCATGGCGGTAATCCAGCAAGGAGGCCCGCCGCCTCACCGGAGATCGTGCGGTATCCCCGGACCATCCGGATGGCCATGACCCTATGGGACGCCTTTAACCGGCGCACTATGGAAAATCGTAGAACAACTGCTGATTAAAAATGGTTTTTGTCAATATTGCTACTGGCATGCTTTTTTTATTTTACTCAATAGTTTAAGGACCAAACTAGACTATAATATCAAAAAATTATACATATTATATGAAATGATTTTTTTACCACATTACAAACTTTATAGTTTTGACGGACGTCCAAGTTAAGGGTGCTGTCTACGCCACTGCTTGACCAATCGCCAACGCTGAAAATCACGTCATGTCTGCGGCGCATCGGTTGACCAATGACCGTTCCTGAACATAGCGTCATATTCAACAGCCAATCATCGACGCTGATTCTCACGCGATCGCAGCTCTCAAGCGCCACCTCACTAGACACATTTTCTTTACTTAATATACAACGCCACATCGGCATAGCTCCTAAAATCTAAAATAATATGTTATTGCCACCTTTTAAGTTATTAAATACTGTAAAATCTACCTAAACCATTATACTTCGGGTCTCAACCGAAGACGATTACTTATATTACATGCAGCATTACATGAGATGGTGCTATCTTCATCACACGTTTAGATCTTAAACACTAAAAAAATAGGATAAAGGACATATTTTTTATTACAATTTCCTGTTTCACTACCACTGGCAACACCGTACGCCCTTGAATCATTACGTGTTTTTGTGTTAACGGATTCACACGAAGTTTCACTGCGCGTATTTAAAATGGGAAAAAGAAAGCGTTCAAGGTCAAAAGATAGTGATTATGATAGTATTTTGCGAAAGGTGAAGAAATTAGAGTCTAAATTAAGAAAACGACGGCGTTTGTCTTCGTCACCTTCGGAGTCAGGGGAAAGTGATACGTTGTACAACCGATATTACGATACCCACGGATATGAAGAGGATGCGAACTTACCAGGTAATTTAATATTCTTTTACATAACATCGGAATTGAAAATACATAATTATGTTTAAGTACAAGAAAAATATGGATTAAAATTTTAACGACCTACCCTCATTCATTCCGCCGGCGGTCTTTAAAATCATTAGAATTTCTAAGAAGTGTTGGCTATTTGGAATGTTTCATAGCGTAATAATGTAAAATGTACCTACATAAACTATACAACATGAAACTTGCGTCGACGAGATTGTTATCTTGTTTTGATCTTTTATTCCGTGATAATACTGGTGTTGTACTTATTCTCCACTATTAAAAATTCCTAATAGTGTTGAGGTATCTTACTCCACGAAAAATCGTGTCGAGATTAGACTCCACTGTAAGTGTTGAGGAAAACCTTATAACACGAATGTCGTGTTGAGAATACTTACTCCACGTAAACCGTGTTGAGGATATAAGTACTTACTGCACTATAAGTTGGCTCCACGTGAATCGTGTTGAGGATCTATGCACCATACTCCACTATGTGTGTTGAGGATAACTTTGCTCCACGTAAATCGTGTTGAGGATATAGATACCTACTCCGCTATAAGTGTTGAGGCAATATACTCCATGTAAATCATGTCGAGCCTACACTTTGCTATATTCTAAGCAAGTTACTCATTATCAGTGTCACTTAGGTTTGGTCTTGATATCTATTGTCTACAGAACAAGAGGTTCTTGATGACGTCGTCTATGTCTACGATGACCCTCAACCTGGCGCAAGCGCTGGTGGCGACGACGAGCCGGTCGCGGGACCATCCACGTCATCAGCAGCGTCAGCTCCCGTAACCGTACCGGCGTCGGCATCGCCGGATGTCAGCGCCGAAAATGTGGACACACCACATCCAAATGACGCTATTGAATTAGACCCTGAGATTTTACAACTACTCGGAACAGACCTAGCCAATCAGAAAAATTATGGAGATATGTTACATAAGGACATTGCCTCAAGATGGGCCTATATTTTGGCTAACGGTTTGTCCAAAGATACACAGGTGGAGTTAATGAAATTTTATTTACCACCAGAAAACTGTCCAATTATGAGAGCTCCAAAACTTAATTTAGAAATCAAGGCAGCCCTTTTGGATATAAACATTAAAAAAGACCTTTTCAGTCAAAATAAACAAAATCAGCTTGGTTGTGGTCTCGCCGCAATAGGACGTGTTTTAAATTGGGCCCTATCACCAGAAAGCTTGGTGCCACAGGACATAATAAAATCGTTGAGTGATGCCGGTAGACTCATATGCGATAGTCACTATAAAGAGTCTCAATCACGACGATATGCGGCTTTAAGCACTTTAAATAAAGATATCAAAGATACTGTCAAAAGCACAAACATAGATGAACAGCTATTTGGTTCCGACTTATCTGAGTATATTAAGTCGTCAAAAGCTATAAGTAAGACTGGTTCAGAAATAAAATTAAAAACTCAACGGCCTATGTATAGGACATCGGCCGTTACACAACCTCGGGGTGCTTTAAACTCGAGGGGGGCGCCGCCACGCATAGCACCAGCGGTCGAGCCGCGGTCGACCCCCGCACCACGCAGACCGCCGAGGGACCGACGTCTAGAAGCAACCCGGGGACGCCGCCACGCCAACAGCGCGCGGTACCAGGCGAGGAGGCGATATTAGGAACACAGGTACCTATTGCCGGCCGCTTATCAAACTTTTATGATAAATGGCGCGAGCTCACTGATGATCATACTATTTTACAATGGGTTCAGGGATATAAAATTCCTTTCAGTGAAGAACCTATACAAATAGCTGAGCCCCTTAACAATGCATGTAATTCGCAGTCACAAAGTCAAATCATTGACAAATGTATATCAGACTTGATACGTTCGCGATTTATATCAACATGTACATCTTGCCAAGGACAATTTATTTCACCAATATTTACAGTGCCCAAGTCGAACGGAACCCATAGGTTTATTTTAAATTTAAAAGAATTAAATAAATTTGTTAAGATTGAACATTTTAAGATGGAAGACTATCGTACTGCACTAAAATTGTTAAATCATAACTACTTCATGGCAACAATAGACATTAAGGATGCTTATTTTTTAGTTTCCATAAATGATGATGACCGGAAGAAGTTACGGTTTAGATGGAAGTCTCAGCTATACGAATTCAATGTTCTTCCGTTCGGCCTGTGCACTGCACCATTTGTTTTCACAAAATTACTCAAACCCGTTCTAAAATACTTACGCATTTTAGGATTAATATCAGTAAACTACCTCGATGATTTCTTATGTATAAGTAGCTCGTATGACGAGTGCTTGTTAAATGTTAAAACTACAGCCGCAGTGTTAGAATCGTTAGGTTTTGTAATTAACATGATTAAAAGTGTTATGTCACCTAGTAGGGTTTGTAAGTTTTTAGGCTTTGTATTTAATACCTCAAGCATGATTATTACCTTACCGGACGAAAAGAAACACCGAATAAAAAATAAAGTTACTGAGTTGATGTCCAAAAATCAATGCACTATAAGGTATTTTGCTGAAATAATAGGACTATTGACCTCCGCATGCCCAGTAGTTAGTTACGGTTGGATGTACACAAAATTGCTTGAGCGCGAGAAACTCATAGCTTTAAATCATTCTGAAAATTACAACAAACAAATGAAAATAGAAACTTATCTTAATAAAGATCTTTCATGGTGGATCAATAACATATTATCGTCATTTTCACCTATTAGAAAAAATAATTATTATTGTAGAGAGATTTTTAGTGATGCTTCGAACACCGGCTGGGGTGCAACATGCAGTGGTCAAAGTGCGAGTGGAAATTGGTCAGAGATAGAATTGTCCTTACATATAAACACACTTGAGCTTACGGCCGCATTTTATGGCTTAAAGATTTTTACTAAAGGCTTAAAAAATCTCAATGTTTTGTTAAGGATTGATAACACCACTGCCATATGTTATATAAACCGCATGGGTGGTGTTCAGCACCCACATTTAAATGACATTGCTCGAAAGATCTGGCAGTGGTGTGAAGCAAGAAATGTATTTGTATTCGCATCATATATCAAATCTAGCGACAACGTAATAGCAGATCGAGAATCTCGGCGAATTAATATAGATACAGAGTGGGAAATCTCGGATTGTGTTTTTTTACATATAAGTCAATTTTTTGGAAAACCGGAGTTTGACCTTTTCGCAAGCGCTCAAAACTACAAATGTAGTAGATATGCATCATGGAAGCTAGATCCGTATTCCGAAGTTATTGATGCATTTACTATTTCTTGGCGTAACATTTTCTTTTATGCTTTCCCTCCTTTCTGTTTAATTACTAAAGTCCTAGAAAAAATTATCGTAGATAAAGCAATAGGTATTTTAGTAGTGCCTTACTGGCCATCTCAACCATGGTACCCACTATGGTCCAGTCTTGTTTCATCAGAAAAGATATTCTTTGGTCCTCACGAATCACTTTTAAAATCTCCTTTCAGAGTCCGCCACCCACTTCACGCGACGCTTATCCTGGTGGCAGCAAAATTATCCGGGAGGCGCTGATCAAGCGTGGAGTACCACGAACGTCATTACATATAATGATGGCCTCATTTGCAAATACAACCTTAAGACAGTACAGTAGTTCGATAAAATCTTGGTGGCTTTATTGTAAAGATAATAACTTGGACCTTTACGAGACGGATAGTGCCCAAATTATTTCATTTTTAACAAAAAAATTTGAGGAGGGTACTAGCTACAGTAGTTTAAATACACATAGGTCTGCCCTCTCAGTTATTTTAGGCTATAACGTTACCATAGATGACTGTATCAGCCGCTTCCTTAAAGGTGTCTACAGACTTACTCCCCCAAAACCAAAATACAATTCAACATGGGATACAAACGTAGTACTGAAATACCTTTCCGATTTATGCCCTTACGATAATATATCGTTAGTTGATTTGTCACATAAAACTTGTACATTATTGGCTATCGCTTCTGCCCAAAGAATGCAGACCATCAGTGTTATAAAGTTAAAAAATATATCGGTACAAGAAAATGAGATTGTAATTAAAATTAGTGATTTAATCAAAACATCGAGGCCCGGGACATACCAACCACTTATCAAACTACCGTACATTCGCGAAAACCCCAGTATTTGTCCAGCGTTTGCTATTGAAACCTACATAGACAAAACTAGATCTTTGCGAAATGACTACTCTGAAGGAAATCTTTTTATCGGTGTACGCAAACCTCATAAAAAAGTAGGCGCTCAGACATTAGCACATTGGGTTAAAAAGGTTTTGCAAGACAACGGAATAGACATTTCCATATTCGGTGCTCATAGTACTCGCTCGGCATCTACATCCGCCGCGCACAGGTCTGGGGTCAGTCTGGAGGTGGTTCGCAAGGCCGCGGGCTGGAGCAATAGCTCAAACATTTTCCTTAAGTATTATTTTAGAGATGTGGTAGGCTCGAATGACACCACTTTTGTCAATTCTATATTCGGTTCATAATGTGGAAGATTAATTGCATTTATATAATTAACAAGCTTGTTAAGGGAACGATAGATGTATATTGAACATTGTATGATTACTCAAAAAATAATTTAATTAAACCTTTCTCTGTAGTTCATACACTAAACTGTTTTTTTAATTTTTCTTTTTCCTCTGAAATATTGCAATGCTCTAAACATCTGCATGTAATATAAGTAATCGTCTTCGGTTGAGACCCGAAGTATAATTAAGAATCAAACGAACTTACCTGGTGAAGTTTGATTCCAATTATGCGAGGGTCTCAACCGAAGACGATTACTGCCCTATCCCCCCCAACCCAATGGCCAAAAGGCAATGTTATAACACAACAACCTACTCTGAAATAATGATTCAAGGGCGTACGGTGTTGCCAGTGGTAGTGAAACAGGAAATTGTAATAAAAAATATGTCCTTTATCCTATTTTTTTAGTGTTTAAGATCTAAACGTGTGATGAAGATAGCACCATCTCATGTAATGCTGCATGTAATATAAGTAATCGTCTTCGGTTGAGACCCTCGCATAATTGGAATCAAACTTCACCAGGTAAGTTCGTTTGATTCTTAATTACACTTCATCGCTGCATCCTCAAGATTTACATGATTCACTAGGTAGTACACTCCTCAATGTACTAGGCATCGCACAATTTTTAGATAAAGTACTAAAAAATAAAAATAAAATCAGGTATTAAACGACTACCGTAGTATCTGCCGTGGTGGGGCGTCCGCCGCGCCCGGCCATCTACGATCGTTCACTTGTTATTCGCTTCTTTTGTGCGGGCATCGCAACATTAATAATTATTGTTGGTGTTAAAATATTCCATTTCTATCCAATTTGCGTATTATTTCCTGTGACCATGGGAAGAAGACGACATGAAGATGATCCAGGGACCATCAGACGAAAAATAAGGCGACTGGAAAAGCGGTTACAAAGACAACGCGAAGACACATCGGGTGATGAAGGTTAGTCAGATTTAATTTAATACTTACAGTGTTATTTCCTATCATCGGTATCGGTGGTTTTTTAAACTATCAACCACCGCGTTCAATAGTTATGATTCTTTCAAGTATCTTGTTGTTCGCACACGTGCGGTATGACTCACTTTGTAAAATTGTTGTTCCATTATAATGTTATATTAATAAGGAATCTTTTTGCATCGTTGCTACTTTGTGTTTACAATCAATTAGTTAAATTCATTGGACGATGTGTACTGCAACGATATTACAGTCATTCTAGTTAGGTTAATAAGTACCTACCTACCTTCCTATGCAAATTCTGCAAGTACCGTGATGAGATCCCGGTCTAATAAAAACAACTATTGTATAAACAGCTAAGTGTCGTGATGCGATTACGACCATCTATAATAAATTACTGTCAAGTGGTTTGATGCGATCAAATCCTTTTGTTGTCATTGTTTCAAGCCAAATTTGAGCCAATGCTATAGTAGATCGAAATATCGTTCCAGATGTTGAGTCTGGCCACTCAGGACCTGCCTCCTTACCTCCCGACTACGAATCCTCTGAGCATTACCAATCAGATGGTACGCAGTCGAACTTTCGATCTGTGGTGACAGTTCCACAACACACTATCTCTGATACCGTTACTGGTGGCGCTGGTACCAGCGCCGTACCGGAAATTGTGGAGGCCCTCCCGCCTGATATATTGGAAGTTCTTGGAGAATCTAAGGAAAAGGATGAGGTGTTCGGGCCAAAAATCAGAGAAGAGATCTCCAAACGTTGGGGAAAGATTATTATGGAAGGCAAGAACAGAAACAAAAACTGTTTAGTAACATTTTGACCCCGGAGAATTTTCAACTTATTAAGGCACCAAAACTTAATCAAGAAATATCCTCTGTGTTAACGGAATCCTCCAGAAACAGAGATAAGCGTCTTGAATGGACACAAAACCACCTAGGCATTGGTATTGCGGGTATCACTAACCTACTGTCGTCAGTAATTGACGGTAATGTAGAAAAGGCTGAGATTATAAAAAAGCTCTCAGAAACAGCCCAAATATTGTTAGATTTACAATGCCAAAATACAGCTAACCGAAGGAAGTTAGTTACATTCAGCTTGGATAAAATTTTTTTGAATATTGTTCAAGGAGTTAAAAGAGATACTTTTCTCTTCGGAGAGAATTTGGGCGAAAAAATCAAGGCATCTAAGATGGCTGAAAAATCTGGATTACAGATAAGGAGGACCGAGCCTCAACCATCTACCTCCCACAGATCGACACGTTTTAAGAATTATCGTCAGGGAAACTCGAGGCGCCCACTTCGTCACCAGAACTACAGAGGCAGGTCGAGTGGGCCCAGGACACAAGCCTCCAACCTGAACACACGGAGATATCCAGCGTCAGCAGAACGGTACAGCTCTGCGAAGTCAGCCCCGAAAGCACCTCCGAAGCCCGAATAGAGGTAATTAAACATGCTGGTCGGTTACGACACTTTGTAACAGCTTGGAAAAGCATAACTAAAGATCCGGTAATATTACAATGTATATATCATGGTTACAAAATACGCTTTAATCGACCCGTTATTCAGTATGCAGAACCAGTTAATAAATCGTTTTCTGTCCAAGAGGCTAATAGTCTTAATATTGAAATTTCAAAACTTTTGTTATCAGGTGCGATAGTAAATTGTGAAGACAGTCATGGCCAGTTTATTTCGAAATTTTTTTTAATACCTAAAAACGACGGTACCCACAGATTTATTCTTAATCTTAAAAAATTAAACAATTATATTGATCCACAACATTTTAAAATGGAAGATGTTAGAACGGCTTCTAAGTTATTATCAAAGTCATTTTACATGGCCCATATTGACCTTAAGGAGGCATATTTTTTAATCCCAATTTATGAAAATAGTAAAAAATATCTACGGTTTAGGTTTTTCAATCAGACTTACGAATTTCAGTGTTTACCATTTGGTTTATGTTCGGCACCGTTGATTTTTACTAAATTAATGAAACCAGTGATTACATACCTCAGAAAACAAGGGATTATGCTGGTTATTTATTTAGACGATTTATTATGTATTAATAAAACATTCGAAGGCTGTTCTCATGATGTAAAAATAATCACCGACTTGTTAGAAAAACTCGGATTTGTGACAAACATTAATAAAAGTGATTTAGTTCCTAGCCAACTCAAAACTTTTTTAGGTTTTGAATTAAACTCAACGGACATGACTTTAAAATTGCCACTAAAGAAACGATTGAAGGTTTTAGAAATAGTCGATAAATACTACAACAAACGTTTTTCATCTATTAGAGACTTTGCAAAGTTCTTGGGATTGCTTACGTCCTCATGCCCAGCAGTTAATTATGGTTGGGTTTATACCAAGCGATTTGAAAGTATTAAATATCTCGCGCTTCAGAAATCAAATGGAGATTATGATGTTAATATGATCATTCCTAATAACCTAGAACCTGAGTTTTCCTGGTGGAAGACGAATATCATGAATGCGTTTTGTCCAATCCGTCAAAACAAATACTACTTGGAGATTTTTTCCGATGCGTCTCTTAACGGGTTGGGGCATAGCTTGTAACGGAGAAACCAGCGGTGGATTTTGGAGCACGGCTGAGGCCCAAGACCATATAAACTTATTAGAACTAAAAGCAGCTTTCATTGGTTTAAAATGTTTTGCCAAGGACCTTGTAGACAAGGAGATTCTTTTAAGAATAGATAACACTACTGCAATCTCATATATTAATAGGATGGGCGGTGTTCAATATACACATCTTAATGATATAGCACGAGAGATTTGGCAGTGGTGTGAAGAGCGTCGTCTCTTCATTTTTGCTTCCTACATTAAATCAAAAGACAACACGGAAGCTGACCAAGAATCAAGGCACATCAATGTCGACACCGAGTGGGAATTATCTCGTACAGCGTTTCACGACATAGTCCTTCATTATGGTACTCCAGAGATTGATTTATTCGCAACTTGTTTGAATGCGAAATGTCATAAATATGTGTCCTGGAAACGGGACCCACACGCTTTCGATATTGATTCATTTACTTTAGATTGGGGCAACTTAAAGTTTTACTCGTTCCCACCTTTTTCGTTGATTCTCAAGTGCTTACGAAAAATAATTTCTGATAAGGCTACAGGAGTGCTCATAGTCCCATATTGGCCTAGTCAGCCATGGTATCCGTTGTTTACATCTTTACAGATAAGATAACCTGTTTATCACGGACCAAGTAGTGATCTCCTTTTATCTCCTTTCAGAACGCAACACCCCCTTTGGATGAAACTTACCCTGGTATCATGCGTGTTATCAGGGAAGCATTTTCTCGAAAATCACTGACTCCAGAAACTATTAAAATTATTACTGCTTCTTTATCTAATAATACATTAAAACAATATAATATCGCTTACAGAAAATGGTGGCAGTTTTGTCAAACCCATAAGTTAGACTGCTACACCGCATCTATACAACCGGTACTGCAATTTTTGTCCAGAGAATTTGAAGCAGGAGCCAGGTATTCTACATTAAACACCTATCGTTCGGCGCTCGGTTTAATTATAGGTAGACAATTAAGTACAAATGATCTTGTCAGCAGATTTATGAAAGGTGTTTTTAGAATGAAACCAGTTTTCCCTCGATATCAATCTACTTGGGACACTAACGCAGTTTTAGATTTTTTGTTCAATTATTTTCCTAATGAAAATCTGTGTTTAAATAAATTAACAAAAAAGCTGGTAACTCTGCTTGCGTTGTCGACTGCACAACGCGTGCAGACGTTATCCTTGATTCGTCTGTCTAATATAAATATTTGTGATTCAAACATTATAATAACAATTGATGATTTGTTAAAAACCTCTGCGCCTGGCAGACAAGCACCCCGTTTGATTATCCCATTCTTTCCTAATAAAATAGAGATATGTCCAGGAAGAACTTTATGTTCATATATTAATGTTACAGATACATTTAGGTCTGAATCAAATACCGAAAGGTTATTATTAACTACTAAGAGGCCAGTCCATAACGCTAGCTCCTCTACGATTAGCCGCTGGATTAAACAGACGTTAGCAGATAGTGGTATAGACACATCAATATTTACGTCACATAGCACGCGTCACGCGGCTACTTCAGCGGCTGGTCGTAGAGGTATTTCTATAGATTTAATTAAAAAGACTGCCGGTTGGTCTGGTAATTCTCTGGTATTTGGTAAATTTTATAACAGGCCTCTGCTTACAGAGGAAACCGATGATTTTGCTCGCGCTGTCTATGAAAATAACGTTTAAACATTGTTCAAATTATCATAATTATATATTTCTTTTTGTATAATCAGTTCGTTGATATACTAAGATAGTACTCAAAGCTGTGTTAAAAATAAAACATATTTCATTAGATGCATTTATTTTCTTCACCACTAATGTATTGGCTATTTATCTCAAAACTCTGAACATCTACCTAGTGAATCATGTAAATCTTGAGGATGCAGCGATGAAGTGTAATTAATGGTTAAACAAACTTACCTGAAGTGAAGTTTGACCACAATTACACGAGTCGCTGCATCCGAAGAGATTTACAAACCCGCCCAACCCTTCTCTGCAAGAAAACCCGGTGTTAAATACAGTTTAAGATAAATAGCCCTCTCAAATGAATGACAAGTGAACGATCGTAGATGGCCGGGCGCGGCGGACGCCCCACCACGGCAGATACTACGGTAGTCGTTTAATACCTGATTTTATTTTTATTTTTTAGTACTTTATCTAAAAATTGTGCGATGCCTAGTACATTGAGGAGTGTACTACCTAGTGAATCATGTAAATCTCTTCGGATGCAGCGACTCGTGTAATTGTGGTCAAACTTCACTTCAGGTAAGTTTGTTTAACCATTAATTATACGCTTTAAAATTCGAACTCCAATTGTTTCTTTTGTTCCATCGTGAACAAAAAGTGGCGACCGTGACAGGACACGATCACTAATCCGTCCGCCTAGTTTCTGTCCAGGAGGAATCAACCTGCTAGTGAAAACTACGAGGAAGGTCCGGATCACCAAGCCAAGGGTGTTCTGGAGCTGTGTGCACCCCGGAGCGGTCTACATTCCGGAACGGCCCACGACTTTGCTGTCTTCGTCCTGGAACCACGCTGCGGGCCTATTGCTACCTGCTTCGCACGACCTACCGATCTAACTGTGAGCCCGTTCCTATCATATTTTCCTAGACATCTCCTCTTCTATCTGAGCTTACTACATACTAGGTTCAATGCCGAGTGTTTGGTGATATAATCTAAACTATTTCAAATCCTTTTTACCTAATCACATCTAAGTACCCGTCATTTTCTTCAACATTACAATTTAAATACTTAGTCGAGTTTGCCAATCTACCCACCTATACCTTTCATTATTTTTCCCGTCATTTCACGTAATTTGCAAGCTATAACAACTACTGCCTATATGCATAAGCTACTATAGCATATCGCCCCGCTCGCACGCTTATTGCTGTCAGCTGTTTAATTAGTCGTCTTATGGTAAATTCCAGGCGATAGCTGCGCTGAGTACATCGGCGGCCACGCGACGTCACCCCTTGTCTACGCGCTACTTGCCTATCAGCGGGGCGACCTGTCTTCGCTGACGGAAATCGGTCTCCGCTGCACAACGGACTGCGAAACGAGAAGCGTATTGTATTCTTACGTTATTTTACTGACGTAGATAACTAGTCGCGATGACTTCTGAAACAAAGCTTAAAGATTTAATTATTAAACGTGGTGCCATTAAAGGACGCGTAACTAAATTTAAAACCTATTTAGATACACTAATTACTTTAGAATCAGTTTCCCCTGTGGAAGTTAGTAAGCTTGCAATGAAGTTATCGCGAATGGAGGCGTTGTTTATTGACTTCGACGAGTTGCAAAACCAAATAGAAGCTCAAAGTGAGCCTAATCTAGCAAATGAATTAACTAATCGCGATTTAATTGAACAAGAATTTGATAATTGCATTTCTTTAGCCCAAAACTTTATACAAACGCGTAGCTTGCCCACTGAACAGGAAGAAAGTCACATTAATAGTTGTTCTCATGCCAATGTGTGTCATCAACATAATCATGATAGTAACTTTAATAGTCTAGGATTCAAATTACCTATTATACACATTCCTAAGTTCGATGGCACGTATTATAAATGGTTGGAATTTAAGGAAATCTATTGTTCTCTGATTCACGATAACCCTAAAATTAAGAATGTATATAAGTTTCACTATCTCGGATCCTATTTGGAAGGTGAAGCTGCGCGAGTACTGAGTAACCTAGAAGTTTCAGACAAAAATTATAATGAAGCTTGGTCTATCCTCTGCAGCCGTTATGACAATAAAAGGCAGTTAATCAGTAATCATTTAAAGTCACTTTTTCAAATTGAGGCCGTACGAGACACAGACAAATACCTAAGATTTATAATCGACCATGTGAACAAAAACCTACGTGCCCTAAGCACCCTAGGGCTACCTACAGATAAATGGGACGCCCTAGTTATTTATATCCTGTCGGCAAAGTTAGACAACGGTACGAATTTCAAATGGGAAGAACATCGAAATACTTTACCTGACATACTTACTCTCGAAGATTTCTTTTTATTTCTGAAAAATCGTGCTGACGTGTTGGAAATAGTCAATCGTAATAAATCTGATAAGTTCGATAAAGGTAAACAAACAACATCAACAACAAAGTCGCTTGTTGTAACTTCCAAGGAGACTACACCTTCTTCACAACATAAATCTGAATGTGTCGTGTGCAAGGGCAGTCACCGCCTCTACGAGTGCACGACATTCAAATCAAAGACACCTGAAGATAGGAACTCTGTAGTTACAACTTTGAATTTGTGTCCAAACTGTCTACGAGCTGGCCATAATAGTCAAGCTTGTAGGCTTCCAGGCTCTTGTCGTCAATGTGGAAGGAAACATAATTCCTTACTACACTTACCTACTACTGAATCATCTGGTACTCCTAGCGATACGTCAATATCCATGTCTGCGCTGTCTTCACCTGAAATACTACTGTGCACTGCTAGGGTACGCCTATTGAACCCTCATACAAATACTAATATTACTGTCCGAGCGTTACTTGACAGCGGGAGTCAATCGTCCTTTATCACGGAAGGTGTAAAGCAAAGACTCAATTTGACTCCTCAGCCATCAAATGTCGGTATTGTCGGTATAGGTAATAACCCACTCAACTTGAGTACAGAACGCTGCGCTCTCCAATTACAATCCATTACGACTTCTTTCAAAGTTTCTATGTATTGCCTTGTTTTGCAAACTATCACTGAAAACATACCGAAAATTCCTTTTGATACTAATCATCTTAATCTCAGTGAGTTTGAGCTAGCGGACCCTAGCTTCAATGAACCATCCTCAATTGATATGCTTATTGGTGCTGACCTGTTTTGGGATTTGATAGGTAATAAACAACAATCCATAGGGGCAAACAAAACAAATCTTCGTAGCTCTAAACTTGGATGGCTCATCGCGGGTCCTATGCCTATTTCTACTCAATCTTCATCTAAAAAACCTATTATTTGTAACCTTTTACTTAAAGAAGCACAACCTTTACGTATAGATCAACAGTTGACCATATTTTGGGACTTGGAAAGCGTCCCGCAAGTTCAACCACAATCAGAAGAAGAAACATTTTGTGAAAGGCACTTTCTCTTTAATACTGTTCGAGAAAGTGACGGTCGTTTCGTTGTGGGTCTTCCACTAAAAGACGAAAAAGAATGTCTGGGAGAATCCTATTTTACAGCCAAAAAACGGTTCTACAGTCTTGAGTCTCGCCTTATGAAAAATCCAGAGCTCAGAAAACAATACTCACAATTTATTAAAGAGTACGCTGACTGTGGCCATCTCTCTGAATCTTCTGATCTAAAACCACCTAATTCCTATTTTCTTCCTCATCATCCTGTTTTCAGGGACAAGAGCGAATCTACTAAGCTCAGAGTTGTTTTTAACGCCTCTGAGCCCACAAGCTCTGGCTTTTCCGTTAATAGCCTCCAGATGGTAGGACCTACAATACAAGATTCATTATTCAATATCCTATTACGTTTCCGTCAAGTATGTTTTGTCAGGGGACATAGAAAAAATGTTCAGACAAGTGCGGCTAAGAGAAGCTGATCGTGACTTACAACTCATTCTATGGCGCGACAGTGAAAATGAGCCGCTCCGTACACTAAAATTAAATACCGTCACCTACGGTTTTGCCAGTGCAAGCTTCCTTACCACTCGCTGCATTTGGCAGATTGGCGAAGAATGTGACAATCCTATAATCAAAAATATAATACAAAGGGATTTCTATTGTGACGATTTATTAACAGGTGCAGATACAAGTGACGAATTACGTTACATTCAGCGCTCAATCGCCACCGAACTAGCTAAAGGATGTTTTCCTCTCAGGAAATATCGATCCAATTTACCTGACCTACTATGTCAAAACCTTATAAATAATGAACAATCCAATCTAATTATTAGTAATGCCACAAGTACATTGGGCATTGGTTGGTCTCCTTCAACCGATGAAATTCATTTCCCAATTAATTATTCAGATAACCCTACGTATACTAAAAGGACAATTTTGTCAACTACTTTTAAAATATTTGATCCTCTGGGCCTTCTATCCCTATGTACAATCAAAGCAAAAATATTGCTCCAAAGGCTGTGGATTAACAAGTTAGACTGGGATGAGCCAGTTCCTAAAGATATTCAAATTTTATGGATAAAATTTGCTAAACAGATAAACTTTTTGTCGTCTTTAAAGATCCCAAGACAAGTTCTCATCAATAACTTAGTTTCTACCGAGCTCCACTGTTTCTGTGACGCCTCACAACAAGCCTACGGAAGCTGCATCTACCTACGATCCGTTGATAGGGATGGAAACGTGCAAGTCAATTTATTGTGTGCTAAGGCACGCGTGGCTCCTATTAAAGCTTGCACTATTCCCAGATTGGAACTTTGTGGCGCTTTACTAGGCGCAGAGTTGAGTTCCGCTGTTGGTAAGGCTCTCAGTTGCGGTCTAAAACGTAAGGTCTATTGGACTGACTCCAATGTGGTACTAGGCTGGCTTAGGTCTCCCGACAAAACTAAAACGTTCGTCGCTAATAGGGTTGCCGCCATAATCGAGTCAACCGACTCCGCAGCTTGGCGTCACGTCCCTACCGCGGAAAATCCAGCGGACCTCGCTTCTCGCGGCGTAGATCCGCAAGACGTCAGCAAATCCAGTTTGTGGTGGTTCGGGCCCCCTTTTCTCAAACAACCAGAGTCAACATGGCCCATACTCTCGGTTTCAAATGTAGAATTACCCGAACTAAAGGCAATGCCCGCCGTAGTGACGGAAACTTCACCTACAATACCAAATTTTCAACAATTTTCCAAACTTTCTACGTTACAAAGAGTGTACGCTACAGTCATTAGATTTATACACAATTGTCGACACTAGCTCGCAACGTCGCACGCAATTGTTTTGTGTGCCGCAGATTTAAAGGAGAGGCTATGTCTAATATTATGGGTAATTTGCCAACTGATCGCATTGAACCTGACTTTCCTTTCAGTACTGTTGGCACTGACTTTGCCGGTCCCTTCTTAATTACAGATCGCAAAGGTCGCGGATGCAAGATAACAAAATGTTATCTCTGCATTTTCGTTTGTCTCCGTTACAGATGCCTACACCTTGAAGTCGTGAGCGACCTAACTAAAGATGCGTTTATACAAACCGTGAATAGATTCATTGCTCGTAGAGGACTGCCTAAAACTATTTATTGCGACAATGGTCGTAATTTTGTGGCTGCCGCAAAGGAAATTGGTAGTTTTCTCATATCAAATACTGAGTCTATTGGAGATTTTGCTGCTCGCCAGGGCATTGAATTTCGCTTCTCCCCTGCTTACGCTCCTCATTTCAACGGTCTGGCAGAGGCCGGTGTAAAGTCAGCAAAATTCCACCTACACAGAATTTTAAGCCAGTCTCACCTCACATTCGAGGAATTGACCACTGTATTCGCTCAGATAGAGGCAATCCTAAACAGCCGACCCCTTTGTCCTCTCAGCCCTTCACCTAATGATTTCCAACCTCTTACCCCAGCTCACTTTTTAATCGGTAGGTCACTAACGTCGCTTCCTACGCCGAGCTTCGTGGACTCCAACATGCACCGTCTCGACCGGTTCCAGCGCCTCGAACAAGCAAGGCAACACTTTTGGAATCGATGGACCTCAGAATATATTTCTGAACTTCAACAAAGGACCAAATGGCAAGTAAAACGCAGAGACCTTCAGCTTGACGATATGGTGCTGATAAAGGAAGACCAGACGCCCCCTCTATGCTGGCGTCTAGGACGAGTTAGCAGACTGTTTCCTGGCTCCGATGGAATAACCAGAGTCGCCGATGTCACCACAGCCAAGGGTACTCTTCGTCGAGCACTCAACCGCCTCTGTTTACTTCCAACTAGAGATGAGTGATGGTTGAAAGCTGGAACTAGTGCTTTCAACGGCCGGGAGGATGTCTACGCCACTGCTTGACCAATCGCCAACGCTGAAAATCACGTCATGTCTGCGGCGCATCGGTTGACCAATGACCGTTCCTGAACATAGCGTCATATTCAACAGCCAATCATCGACGCTGATTCTCACGCGATCGCAGCTCTCAAGCGCCACCTCACTAGACACATTTTCTTTACTTAATATACAACGCCACATCGGCATAGCTCCTAAAATCTAAAATAATATGTTATTGCCACCTTTTAAGTTATTAAATACTGTAAAATCTACCTAAACCATTATACGCTTTAAAATTCGAACTCCAATTGTTTCTTTTGTTCCATCGTGAACAGGTGCGTTTACAAATCTGACAAAAATAAGCAGTTTTTCGGTGCTTTTTGCGGCAAAATTATATTAAACCAAATGTAAATAATAATTACCAAAGATAGATTATTTCTTCATCTTCAAATGTGGTAAATTTTGTACTCGAAAATTTTGGTTTTTACCATTGTAAAAAATAATTTCCGTTACCTCTTCACACAACATTGACAAAGTTTAGGAAGATTTTTCTCCTATTTAATAAATTAAATTCAATTATTTAAAAATATTTTATGTATATTCAACTCAAAATAAGCTAAAAATAACTATCAAAATGTAATAAATAGTCTCAGAAAAAATAAAATTGAATCTATTATTTTCGCATATTTAGCTTCTACGCGTGAATCTTATTGAATTGAAATAAGGGTTATTTTACTGGTCGTTGTCTTGATTTATTGCACAAAAATTTGTAATGAAATATTAGTCTGCGCCACAGAGTACATTTTTAAATAGGGTATAGAGTCGTCACTCGCGTCATTGTGCAGAATGTATAGCGTATGGCGCCATCTGGTGCTTTGTGCAAGGTACTTTCGCACTAGGCTTGCAATACACTAAGATTTTTTTTAAATATTGCAATTGGAAATTAAATAAAACGAAATGGATACATACAAAAATCTGTTTTTATTTCTTTAATCTTTTCATACAGTATATAAGTGCTAATTTTTGAATTTCATCGTTTTCATCATAATCTATTCTGGACCCTGTTAATAACTTATTTGTGTTTTTGCACCAGTTATACACAAATAAATTTAGAGTAATTTGCTCAATTTTTAAAATTACCTCTTTGTGCTCATTACATTTTATAAAACTGTAGTCAATTACTATTGATAATATAGTTTTCATGTATTGCATTACATTATATATATCGGATTTTTTTCGTAATATACCCATGATCACATCTTGAATATTGGAAAAACACTTTATCAATGTAAGTGATGGATATGTGAGGCAAGTTTTATTTTAAAAATATTCCCTAACCTTTATTGCACTTTCACTAATGTCTTTATTATATAATGACTCTACATAAACTGCACTTTATTTGTAACTTGCGCAGCACATATCCAGTCACATAATCTATTTGTGCTCTTATTCTTGGATCACTCCTTTTAATTTCTAAATCTTTAAAGATGTGATCACTATCAACGTCTTCAAAATCTACTTCCGTTGTACAAGCTGACCTCTCACTTGTCTTAAAAAACAAGATCTTTAAAGATTTAAATATGATGCAAGAATCCACTTCACAGTTGGACCCTGGTGAATGACTCATATTATTAATTAGCAGTGAGGCAAAAGCTGCTTCGAAGGAAGCACAAGATGGGGAATTATTTCGGTACCCATGGCTTCTTATGCTTCCAAAAAAGTTTTCTGAAGGGTCCTGGTTGAAGTGACGCATCCAAAGAGATGTCAGCTTATATTTTTTTGTAATGCATCTACAAGATATTCTATATTATCAATAGTATGTAACCAGTTTTTAATAGAGGGTACAGAAACTGATTTTCCATTTTTTTTTTAAACTCATCGAAGACAAAACTTTTTTAGCTTGAGCCTATATTTTTTTAGGGTTCGATCTTGGCGATACTGGGCCGAGCAGTAGTTTTCCTCTTTTTTTTTTTGAAGTTATCAAAACTACCATTCCTGGAGTCAAATAATTCATCAAAAAACTTGAGCAGTGCAGCTGTTTCCTCACATTCTTGGGGGAGTACTCCTTGACCTGAAATAACATAGCTTGTTAAAATGAGAGATCACCCGACTGCTTATACTGCGCTAAACTTATTTAATGTTTTCTGTGATCTTGTTTTTTCTATATATATTTATTAATTAGCGCACTGTCGCTTATTAGGCGACGGTTAGTAGCTCTTGTTAATGGCTTATTCTACTCATCATTATGAACAATTTTAAAAGGGACCAAAACTGAAATAGCGAAAAAACAAAATCTACTGTTTCTGACATTTTCCAAGTTATGCAAACATAAATGTAGGGAAAAGTAGTTTTTTTTTTACGATTTCTTGTCTGGTCCTATATTAACTTTTACTTAAAGAGGTTGTGAGTTTTTTAAGTTACACCTTATTTACATATAAATAAAAGATATTATACTCACATGCTAATGATCCCAAGTGACTAGCTACATACAGTCCGGCTGAATATTTGAGTAGCACATTTTACATTCATTTTGGAAATTTTATGCGGGTTCACATGTCTGTCTGTTAATTCTATTTCAAAAATATTGTTTTATTTCTTTACTTTTTCTTAAATAGCTTGTCCTTGTCTCGTTTATTAGCCCGTTTATGGCACTAACATTCGTTGCACCTTGGTCACAAACCGTTGCCAATACTTCTAAGCCTATGGACTTTAGTTTTCTAATAATTGTTTTTAATTGAGTCACTATTTCTATGGCTGACGTTGTTGCGGCACAAAATGTATACGCCAAAGGCTGTTTATAATTCCTGAAGATCCCCCTTATCATATAAACGAATGCATGGTCAGCTATCTTTCTTTTCCTGTTTTCCCCATCGTCTACGAATCCAGTTATACAGTCACTTCTCTTGCTGTAGTCGAAGTGTGGTGAAAGTGTTACTTCATCCAAAAGTAGTATGCATAATTTGTCATTGTCCTTCATTTTATCCACTTTGCTCTTTAGCTGTTGAAACAAATCTTCATTCAGCCCTGGCTTGAGTGCTGCTCTCGTAATCATACGATTTAGGGTTAAAGGTGAAGGTAAAACAAAATATGTTCTACGCCAGCGATATGATCTCGAACCCTGTTTGTAAAGGGCTAAGGCCATAACTTTTTCATTTTTAGTGAATCACCTCCCCAATTTCTTCTTCCCAATTTCTCTAAATTGAAGTTGAGTAAATATTGTTGCCGCAGGCGTAAAATCCTTTGTGGCCCTTTGAAAAGAAGTATTTTCAGAGAATATTAATGCCTTTTTCAACTTTTCTGCCAATGTGACTTTGGACTTTTGAAGACTTTTTATTTTCTTTTTCAATGTAACCACTTCAGGATTATACAAAGTAGTCCTTTTCAATTTACCTGAAAAAAAATTTGTGAACACTAAGTGACGGTCTAAAATTCAGGGTGCCATCTTGAGCACTCTGGGCAGTCAACCTCACTATGATCCCACTGACTGACTTATCTCTACACTACAGCATGAGCAATTTCCATGTGAAAATACAACGTAATATTTATATTTATTGCACCTTGGATGATCTGATTGAGGCCACTAATCAATCAAAATCAAAATCAAAAGTCATTTATTCAAATTAGGCTGAGAATCAGCACTTTTCGAACGTCAAAGTACATGAGACAGTCCCCCAAAACGCCCACTCTTCACCACTTCCTAGTGCTTTAGCTGGGAAGAAGAAGTGGCGGAACAAATGCCAATAATGCCGCGTTAAACGTGGCCACCTACTGGGCTCAAGATATATAACAAAAAGTGTACGAATACCATCGACACGAAAAGAAGAAGAAGAAGAATTGAACAGTGAATTGAATATTAGTTCGGACTTGTTTCATTAGTCACTCATTGTAACAAATACTTTGAATAACTATGTACTTACGCCTTGGAAAAGAAGTCCCGAGTTTGGATGTTGAAAGAGCATGTTGATCAGACAATTCAGATGTCAATTGTAAATGTATTTTGTCAGTTGATGTTGATGGTAGAATGCTACATGTTGACGGTTGAGCGGTTGATGGCATTGATGTTGATGGTTGAGCGGTGGATGGCATTGATGTTGATGGTTGAGCGGTTGATGTGGACAATTGAGTTTGAGAGTAATCCTGGTTGGATATTACTTGCAAAGGAGTTCTTGTTCTAGAACTTCGAAAACCTGTAAGGTATAAAGATCACCTTAGTTCTTCATGTACAACAACAACATACTATCATGACTTTATTTCCCATAAGGTGTACTACTGCACAGCCCGCAGTTAGAGGGTATTTTAGTCAATTGCCATTCTTCTTCTTTACATGCATTATACATACTTAAGTATAATTACGACCAGTAGGCTGCTACTCAAAATACCACACGGAAAAACCCAATAGTCCTATGCCTATCCTGGGAATCTCACACAAGAACTCACGCTCAGCAGCCACTCTTGGGACCAATGAGGCAGTTTATATACCTTGTGTTATAAAGATGACTATGAAAGATTAAACAGAATATTATTATTACCTCGCAAGTTTAATGTAGGCACTGCATTAGGGCTGAGTCTCTTACTCCAGGTGCGGTCCTTTTCATCAAAGTGTTATGGCACACTCGATAATAATCAAAAATTGTTTGATCTTTAATTAAAAAAAGATCACCACCAATAGCGTTAACCCATAATTGAAATCTGTTTGGTTCCTTGTGTGGGTTAGGAAATACATGCAGGATAACATTATCTGCCCCTTGAGAAAAGATTTTTTATAGATCACATCCACATTCATTAGTTGTGATATCACTTAGTTTCATACATGTGATATGATAACACATCACTTTTAATGTAATTTTTGCAATTAACCCACGTCTTGTACCTATGTTATAACTACAGGGCCTACAGGGCCAAAATTAACTAATAAAAATATATTGGTTATAATTTTAAATGCACTTACGGGTTTTTGCTGCAGGCACAACATCTTTTCATAGGCATGGTCGACAAAATCCAAATCTCAAAGCAAAACAATAAAGTCCAAATTCTCAGCCACAGGTTAATCGATGATAGCGGTAAAATCGGAATCCAAGTAAAAGCCAGGTTAGTCAGGAATAGAAACAGTGTAACAAGCCGGGTCGTCTTTGAAAATTTACAAAATACAATAGTCAATAATCGCATCCTGTTCATCTCAGAAGAAAATCAACGAATTGTGCGATTTGAAAACAAACAGTCAATGTCATTAAAGTAACGTTTCATTCCTGAACGAATGACTATTCCAAGTAAAAATATTAAATAGTTCAATTAAATAAAATATTAAAAAGCAGTAAATGTCGGTAAGTAATAATCTATTATTATTATTTTTAGTATGTAAATTACAAAATTTCTGTTTGTTTGCTAAGTTTTTAAGTGTCTGCTAAAGAAAAAGTGTCACCAATGTCTGCGTGAAATGAAATAAACACATGACAACGATGTTGTATTGTAGGCATTGTAGCCATACCAAAAAAGAAACCAGTAATACCAGTGTAATAAAAACATTTTTATTTAAATTTGTAAATAGCACCATCTAGTGTTAAGTGCAACAAACTTTTTGAAGGTTCTATCAGGTTGTTTGAAGTTATGACACCATGGTCTACGCTCGGCCGCCGTCGTGAGTGGACACTGTGTCGGTTGTAAGTAGCAGCTCGTAGTGAAAAAGATCGCTGTACGAATACAAAATAATTGACGTAATAAACTTGATACTTCACGTATTATTAAACCGACTACGGACAACTAAGGTAAGATTTTATTCAAAATTTATATTTATAGAAGTAGGGACCTACTTACTTCTAGCAAAAGTATAAGAAATTTTGAATAAAATCTATATAATAATAATAAATTCATATATCATTTTGTAGGGGCTTGTGGCTAAGTAATAGTAGCCGTACGGATCGATCGATCAGGTTAAGCTAAGCTTGCCGCGGTTGGTCCGTGGATGGGTGACCATCTTAACATACCAAGACCTCTCCGTGCCTCGGAAAGCACGTTAAGCCGTTGGTCCCGGCTGTCATTTGTAGATCTTTGACAGTCGTTACGGGTCGTCAGAAGCCCGAAAGTCTGACAACCAGTCTTTCCAAGGGGTATCGTATTACCCAGTAACTGGGTTGTGGAGGTCAGATAGGCAGTCGCTCCATGTAAAATACTGGTATTCAGCTGCATCTGGTTAGACTGGATGCCGACGTGTCAACGTAGTTGGGAAAAGGCTAGGCAGATGAGGATGATGATATCATTTTGTTTTGGATTTGACGGAGTGCCCTGAAATCTGCTACTGGAACTAATAGACGAGTAGAGCTAGATGTGCCGATTTTGGGCTCGTTTTGTTAGTTATGTTGAGATCTTACCTCCTGACTTGATGGAGTGACCTGAATGTATACTTCGAAGACTGCTACTGGAACTAATGGACGAGTAGAGCTAGATGTGCCGAGTTTGGGCTCGTTTTGTTAGTTATGTTGAGATCTTACCTCCTGACTTGTAGAGTGACCTGAATGTGTACTTCGAAGACTGCTACTGGAACTAATAGACGAGTAGAGCTAGATGTGCCGAGTTTGGGCTCGTTTTGTTAGTTATGTTGAGATCTGACATTAGCGTCTACTTCTTCATTCAAAGTATTTTCGATAGCTTCCTCCAACCTTCAATACTCATTTGCAACATCAAACGATCGTTTAGTCATTGTTTACGCCAAACAAACCTGCAAAAAAATAATAAAGAAAATATTGGATTTCGGCAATATTTCGATAAAACTTACGTTAGATTTCTGTAAACACGATATTATTTATTGAGCACAAACGACGTGACATCTGTATAGCAAAGAGGAAAAAAGGAACACCGCCACCAGTGTCAGAAAACGAAAAAAAAAAAATGCTGACGTTTATAAAGACACTCTTCAACAAAATGTTAACAATAGATGTCTCTATAATCTATCTTATAAATTTATATTTATTCAACACTCTCACTTAAATTTATAAGATACACATAACAATTGACTACATGTTTCTTACTTTTAACTGAAACTTTTCCTTTTTTTATAACAATTTCAGAAATTAAACATGGGCTTAATCCACAAACATTAAACATTAGCCACATTAAACATTTCTCATCATCTTATCTCTAATATACAAATTACAGTTAAATTAAATAATTAGACATTATGAAAAAGTATATAAAGTAAAAAAACGAAAGAGCTTACTGGGCATCAAAGAATTCGTCCGCATCGCTGTCAGTGGGAAAAGTGCCCAAAAGGCTTGCCAGCCTTTTGGGCACTTTTCCCACTTTTCCCACAACGTGGTAACGCTGCCGCGTTACCACGTTGGATGGCAATGCTGATTCTTTGACCTAAGAATAGGCCAGCCCTTTGGTCACGTGAAGAGTCGACCAACCGCTTGGCGATGTCCCGAAATACTCGATGAGCACTCGGACCCCACGGCCCTTGTGTTTCAACCCCAAACTGCTCAAACATATAGCTCCCAATAAGGTTGTTATATTTGCGCCGTTTGAGGTTTTCTGCACCTGCAGCAGCCGCACCAGCACAGCCCGCCGTACTCAGAAGATGGGATGGCGCGAGGGTGTCGACACAGGTTGCATCCCACACCAAAGGCCTACCCAACTTCCAAGGCATTATGGTCATTCCGTCTGGCCTCTTCCCATCGTCGCGTGCCAAGCCATTGGGTTCTAAGACAGCTGGCACCCCGGCGGTGACAAGAGCCCGACGGATGATGTCATTAATGCTGGCGTGCCGTGCCAGCCGACCAGCGCTCTTGCTGCAAGCAAGGCCGTGGTGTCCGAGGCAATCAACTACTTCACCGCACTGACAGCGATGTGGAGCCACGCAAGGAGCACCCAAACGCAGACCTGTAGCGAGCCGGAAGGTAGAGTCACCCAGCATAGTACCTATGTTAGGTGACGGTAGCGCCTGAAGCCATAGGCCCGACTCCCATTCTCCCACAGCCAGTAGGCGGGCGCGCTCGGCAGTATTGGTGGACGTATTAATGAGATTATTCCGTACCAACCTGCAGAGCGGCTCATCCCACTGTCTCCGGAAAGATGGGTTCACGGGCTGAACCGTATTCGGACAAGCCATCTTCCAGGCGTTCAGTGCATCGGTCAAACACGGCACTTCAGAGTCAACCTGAGATGGGGCTAAGATTTTTGTGGTTAACTTTTCGGTGCCGTGGACCGAGGACAGGAACGCGTAAGCTTACACTAGAAATTTTGCGGACGCCGAGTCCACCAAAACGGATGGGTAGAGTGGCTTGCAGCCACGAGCGGTCGTCCAATGCCACATTTAAAATGGATGTTAAAGTGCTTTGAATAATTTTATCGATTTTGTTTAAAAGTTGTGGTTGCTTCCATAAAGGGGAAGACCGGAGAAAATACATGAAATTTGGGCCAAAACAGCAGTATCTGATAAGGGTGAAAGCCGAATGCAAATTAATTTTAGAAAGTCTATCCGAAATATCATTGAAATGTTTAATTTTGTCGTCAATGAAAGGTGAAAAACTGTCTTCTAGAATTGGGGAACCTAGGAGGTGCAGTGAACTTTTTTCCAAAACTTTGATATCTGGGGCGATTGAATTAAATTTGTGTATAGTCGGTTCTCTGTCGGTATTGTCACTAAGGTAAATTTCGCATTTTGAGTAGTTGAGGTCAAGGCCGATGGATTGGAACTGCTGCTTTAAAAATTGAAAATCTTTTAGAACGGTATCTACGTCACCTCCTAGCGTTCCATCATCTAAGTACCACACATTAAATTTTGAATTTAGTTTTTTTATTATGGGATGGATAGCCAAACTGAAAATGACTGGGCCGAGAGGATCACCTTGTTGGCATCCGACTGCAGATTCCAAAACGTGGTCTTTATATAATAATTTTGATGGATGCCTGTAGCACTGCCACATGAAACAAAAAAATTCTGGTAACTCTTTTTTTACTTCAGCCAACAAAGTGTCCCTGTTAACGGAGTTGAAGGCGTTCTTAACGTCAACCTTGAGAATGACCTCACCTTTACCGGCATTTAAAAAACTAGAAAGGGCATGTACGGCAGCCTCGCAGCCACCTTTGGATCCAAAGCCAAGCTGTAGGGGCTGGAACTTTTTTGACAATATTTCGCCGAACAATTTGCAGCAAATTTTGGCTGCCGTACGCCTGTAGGTGCATCCAACGGCAATGGGTCGAATTCCGCCGTCCCTTTTGCGCAGGGCACATAAGTTGGCCCCGTACAACACATCGGCGACGGCATCATTCACACCGCCGTTGAGCATCAAGTTGATTAGAGCCGCAAGCTCCTTCAAAAGCGACTCACCAGCTTCCCCGACGCCTGAACTTAATAAATTCTTTAGATGCTGAGGAGTCAAGCAATCAAGGCCGCCAGCGGAACCACTTCGGAAGGAGCTCACGGCTGCAAGCAGCTGGGGGCAGAAATATTAAAAGGGGTTGATTCCGGATTGGGAGGGAGGGGAGGGTCGGGAAAGGTCAGATCATCCGCAGGCGCTGGATGTTTACTCTCCAGGGCTGAAAAAGTTTCTGCAGAGTAGGGCGCCACCACATCGCTACTGAACAGTAGCCTGGCGGCTCCCCTGATGTCACCGTCACTTATTTTGGATTCTACGTATGAGCATATGCCTCTTCGTGAAGGGTTATTGAAAACCGGTAATTTAGGGTCTAAAATAAGGGTCGAATTGATGCGGTTATCTTTAATTTGGTTTGTTAATGTTATTTTAGTTGCCAAACTTTTTTGGACATGCAGAATTCTATAAGGGAAGATGAGTAATTGCTCCCAGGCGCTATAAGAGTTCTCCTGGGCCGCAAGGCGGAGACATCGCGCCAAACTTAGAGCAACAGATCGCCTTGCGCCCCGGGGAACTCTCTTTAAGACAGGGGTAGAATTTTTTAAATTTGAAAGTGTTTTCGAAAGGGTTTGGTCAGAATGAATTGAAGTTGTGGCTGGGGGGCCCAAGGGTACACTGTGAGGTTTGTGAACCTTGCCATAGTGTATCCGTAGCCCCCGTTCACCTTTGAAGAAGCGTGCTGGGAGCAATGGGGACATCTCACCTGAACATCGAGCGATGTGGCAGGTTGACTGGCACTAGTTTCAGCGTCGCGACAGGCGGCATTTAACATTAGTATAAATAAACTTACCTAAAACAAAACAAAATATCAATAAGTACCGTATAAAAAGCACTAAAATTAATCTATACACTATTTACACTGCTAAAAATCCATAATAAAACACAAAAGTCAAAATAACTGGAAATTGTAGGACACGTCACTTCACTGACGGATGACGGATGCGCCACAGACGCGCGGGCCTAGGGCGCCGCGGCGCCGCGCGTGCCAGGCGTACCTTTTGCGCCCTGATGACTGGTTTCTGCGGGCCTCGCGTCGCGTATTGTTGCGTCATTATGCAGGCGTAGGCGTCGGGTATACTTTTTCCAAAATATAATTTTCTTTGCAAAACTTCAAAATAGGTGGTTACGGCATGGAATTCGGAAGTACTAAATATTATATACTAGTTTGTATTTTTAACTGTAAGCGCCGGAAAATAGGTCATAGACTTATTGTGACCCCAGACCGAAAGAGTTGGTGATTTTTTTATTTTATTGTGAAGAGTAGGTGGATTATTTTAAGAATGATGGCACTTTGATGTCCTAAAAGGGCAGTTATTAATATTAAAATAGAATAAATACATTTTCTTCTACGTGTCAAACTGACACCATGACACCATTCCATCCATTTATTAATTCGATTATATTTCAATGAGCGCATGACGTTCTCATTTATGGATCTCGTCCATCTCATGCGCTGCACACTTCCGCCGGGAGCTGGGACCCTATCAGAGGCCGGTGGGCCTCGAGATCCTAAACCATCCGGCGGCCGGCGTCCTCCCCGTCGACGAGCAGGTGGTGGCGTCGTGGGCGGGGAGAAATACTCGTCGCTCGAGCTCGACGCAACTACCGCGGCCGGTGTCGTCGCAGCGCCCGCAGTGGGGCTGGGTACCGGCGGCGGCGAGGCGGATCTGAGCGAGGAGTCCGGAGGTGGTGGGCGTGCTCGACGTGTCGCTGATCTTGTCAACATCTATCTTCGTTCCATAGTGTAAGCTTACCGGCGTTCCTGTCCTCGGTCCACAGCACCGAAAAGTTAACCACAAAAATCTTAGCCCCATCTCTAATTAAATTAAATTTATTTAGAGGCAAAGCTTTAGTCAGGAAATCAGCCAACTGATTTGAACTCTCAACATATTTAATATCAACATTCTCCTTGTTAAATTATATCTTATATCTATGTGCTTACTTATTCTATGAAACACAGTAAAAAAGAACGAAATATTACAAGACAGAACGGACAAAAAGCTATACATCTCTTTCACACGATTCTCGTTGTTGTTGCTCATAACGCGTTCAAGGTCAAACTGGGGACTTAATGTGCTGGCGACTGTACTTTAAGTATTAACTACTGTATAATTAATCATAGTAAAAATATGTTTTATTTTAAGGTTACGCTGCCAGACACAACACAACACCGCCTTTCATGGCGAATAAAATGTTGCAGTTATTAAAAAGTGCGGTCGACAATGTATCTGCAGAAGACTGGAAGAAGGTGGTAACCAAATGCAGAAAACTAATGGAAGAAGATCGGGAGCGGGACTTCCGATTTGATAATATTTGCGAACAAGAGTTTACAATAAATTTACAAGATTTTTCTAGCGATTCAGAAACTGATTCAGATATGGATTTGGGGTGTACTCCTTTAAGGAATAAATGTTTTTTTTTATATTAAATATTCGTTAAACTTAGTAACGTTTGTAATTAAATTAAACCCAATAATGTTACATTAGCATCGGTAATAGTACGAAACGTCGATAATTTCTATAGACATTTTTTTATATCCTGACAACCCTAGGAATGTCAGTTTGACATTGTCGCTGAGATCAAGCTATCCTTTCCGTAGGTTAGTTTCATAATTTCTACATTTTTAATTCCTTGGTGTTTTATCGGAGATGAAATCTGTCATGTCACCACCCATTCGGCAATTTTGTTGTTTGGCAACTGTTTTTCACATTTTTAGTTTTTCTGGTCTCTTTATTAGATTTCCAATAGTCTTCCGATTTTGGGTTTGGTTTATTATGAAAAGCATTTGTAAAATGGGTCGAAATTATTATCAAAGACTAAATTTGAAAAATAAGACGTCTTGTTGACGCTGTTGCCAGCGTTATATATTATTATTATAAAGTTAGGTGTTTATTAATTTATTGCCACTGTATTTATATATAAGTACTCCTTATAAGTATTACTTATATTACACTTATTTATTTACTATACTTAATTACTTAATATACTTAATTATTTCAAATGCACTTACCTTCATTCATGTTCAATATAGAAGTAGTTTCACGAAAAAACTGTTGCACTATACCTACTGTCAAGCCTAGTGACCGAAACCAATAACACGATTCTAGATGTTTCCAAGATAAATACCTAGTCGCCCCAGCCCAAGGTCTTAAATTGGAATGATTACCTCACGGTTACCATATAAAACCCAGTTAAGAGGATAACCACTTCATATGGATATCTCCATCGAAAGGGTAACCCCTTTCATTCATTCATTTATCGAAAGGATTACCCATTTACTGGTGTTAGGACAGGTGCTACACGATCAAGAGGTATCAAAGTCCATGCAGACACCGAACAAACGGGTTACACTTCCGAAAGAATTAACTCATAAAGGGGGTTGTACGGTCCCTGGATGTTAGTTAGGTATGGAACAGTTGTACTGTTTATTGGTTGAAACCTGCTTGCATATGGATATTTTATTTCAATAGTAATGTCTGGATCTAACAAGCCATCTGGCAAAGCTGCTAGGTATGGCTTATCTTTACTTATAAACAAGTCACTTCGATTTCATAGCGGTCGCAGTATTTTTTCATTGCTACTGGTTCGTTTATTATTTATTCCAAAACATTTCAATCAAAAGTAACACTTTTGATTGAAATATTTTCGTGTGGAGTATTTGTTTAGTCGTCGGTGTAATGTTGTCGGTTTTAAGTGACAAATTGTATGGAAATTACTTGCTATTAGTCAAATTTTTCTTTGAATCTGCCATTCTGTGCTGGACCTCTGGCTTCTTGTATATTCTTCAATCTGCTTAATTTGTTCGTCCGATATTTCAGACACATGTAACTCTTGTAATGTTTTAGCTTGTGGATTTGTGGATGTATAATTGTACAGCATAGGGGTTAACAGGAGTAGTTGTTTTATTGGCATTGTACTATTAGGAAAATTGAGTACCAAGCTACGAATTCTGGCATTATAGTTTTGTTTATTCATTTTTTTGATGGCATATAGTTCATAAATCACACTTCCTTTTTTTCTTAATAACTTTTCTGCACGAACAGGGGTACCAGTATATGGATTTCTCGAAGCATGAAATTGTTGGAGTCTTTGGGTACAAGTCTCAAATAATAATATATTTTTCTCATTTACCATATGCTCTACAGCCAACAGTAGAACAGCCACATGTTTGCATGATGCACTATTTCCACTTCCTGCTGGGTATTTATAGTGCGCTTCTTCAATATTTCCGTATTCATCCAATTTAATGTTGATTTCGTAATGGAGACTTCTCATTGTTTTTCTACAAAGTCTTTTTAAATATGTATAAGAATTAAAGATGTGTGACCGGGCTGCTACTAAATGCCGAGACTCATATAAAAGTACAACTTTATAAATTTTCTTGTTTGTGCTACAAAATAATAGAAAGCATTAATTTAATTTATTGAAACTTACTAGTTTCTTGTGTTATAGGCGAGGCTATGCTTCGCTCTCTATTGCAAAAAATGGAAGGTTCGTCATTGTTATCCAAATTTTCTGCGCCGAAATTGAAATTTTTGTCGTAGCACTCCAATCTGCAAAAAAAAAAACCATGTAATTATTTCGACATAACCTAAATATCCCTTTGACATCCGTTTGACTATGTTAATTTTCTCTTATCACGAGATTTGATTGTGATAATTTCTCCCTATGATCATCAGATTTCTTATTATTTTCACAACTGCTCAGTAAAATCGTGATATCATTCGAAAATATTATTTTAAAGAAGCGAACCCAAAAGGATGCACGTTACCTTTCGATCAAGTCAGTTTTCCTTCCTCGTAAAGAGGCGCCACGTTTCTCCAACTCTTCCTGCAACTCACTGACTCTCCATGTGTGGTACATCATTAAATGCACTATTTTCATAATTTTTATTAGTAAATCGTAAAAATAAAAACACTGATGCAAGCTTAGGTAACGTCAAAATCTATGACAAGGGACCTACCTATGGCAGCGCCATTTATGGTCGGCATCTATGTTTACCAGCCTGCCCCATTACATATCTAAAATCTGATAAACAATCATGAGGGTATCAAAAAACCAATCCACCTTAATTTAAACATAAACAAAGTAGACAGTTGGGCACAAAACAGTAAAAGAAAGATAATTATGAGACGGTATCACGGGACAACTACAGAACGGTACATAACGATTACAAAACAAACCAGCCATCAATTTGTTTGGCACACTCACTGATCTGGCTACAGAGCAGACCAAGCATTGAAAAGATGAGCTCACGGATACTGCGGAACTCTTCGGCAATCTTTGCCACTGTGTCTTTGGCAGGACCGGCGCTCTGGATTTGTGCTTTGAGCTCACCCATCTTCCTCAAAAGGTTTTCTTCCAAGGTTTTCTGTGCAGCTAGGACTTCCGCGAATTGAGACATTTTGTGATGTGAAGTGCTGACCAAAGTTGTGTGATAGTGTAGTTGGTAAGCTGGCAGGAGGTGTTTGTAATATGTCTATGTCATATAAATGTACCACAAACGTGAGTACTTCTTATTTGACGATTGCAGACTAAGTACTGAAGTAACTTAATCATTAATTACTATTAATTATATTAAAAATAAAATTTCGGATTTGAAGAACGTTTATACTTTTCTAACACCTACCTCCGAAAAAAGCATACCTACTTCAGTAGGTGCTACATTTTGTTTAGTCCTCTCACTAGATCGACACTTACAGGATAAAATTTTAACCAGTGCGCAAACTTTAACCACGAATTCAGCATATCATTCTAGACAGCGTAGAAATTTTTCGTCGGTTATGCAAAATAAAATCAGCTGTTCCATACACTTTGACCACGTAGATATTGCACTTTTCTATGAAACAGCTAGTCTAAAATGATATGCTGAATTCATGGTTACAGTTTGCGCACTGGTTCAAATTGTATCCTGTATCTACTTATTTACATATGTATGAAATACTAAAACATACAACAAGCAATAATAGGCCTATGACCTATCATTCATAACTTCTGTAAGGCTTATTCTATGCTCACCATATGACGCTGTGCTATATTTTTGGGAGATTTAAAAAGAAAAACAATAAAATAATATTTTTTTATTATGATATTAGTGAAAAAATTAAATAGCGAACTAAGTAGATTCTACTTTTCAGGTTTCACCGAATACGGCAATAATGGTGCTGACGACCAATCACAATAATTAAAACAAAGTATATGTGCCCAAGACGGCAATAAATGAAAATAAAGAAACTTGTGAATTTCAAAATGATTATGGTGAAAACAGTAATCCAAAGAGGAATGAAATCGAAGAACCGGGTGAGAACGTTACAGCTAATGATAAAGAATATATTACTGTGTTTTTGACAAGGAACTGGATAAAATAAATTATTATTTGTGAAATTTACTTATAGGAGAGCTACAGCTTTTGCCTCTATGTATGAGATCATATGCCTACATTAACATATTAAAATACATCGAAACACTTAAGCATGAGCATTTAAGTAATAATAAAAAAAAATTACATGAATTATTGCATACAGAAATTATACAAATGTGAAATCAACCACGATTTCCACAGATACACAACGAGACAATTTGGTAAATTTGAAGACTAGCGTTGTTAACAATAAAAAAGAGGAATATCAATAGTAAATTAACTATCAACAAAATTTGAAGCTGTTAAAACAAATCAGAATCAGAATCATCAATCAGAAATCAAAGGTTAAATATAGTGCCGCATAAGTGGAACAACAGTGCAAATTAATTTTTCAATATGTTAAGTAACATGAGTCGAAACTTTCTATGCGGTAAGGCAAACAGATCCAAACTGCAGAAGTTCTTATTAAAATTGCTCGTAAGGCGACGAAGAGGCGCACACGAGCCGGCATTTGTACGACTGGAGGTAGTAGCGAATACAGGTCGCGCGCGCCCCTCGCGTCCATGGCATGTTCTGGGAACTATATAATATAACTTATTAACAATGTCTAAACAATCATACGAGTTATTGCATAAGTCATACAAAAATGTAGTTTCAAGAAAAGTACGCCTTGAACTCAATCTTTTATTTATTTTGTCACTAAAGTGAAATCATATTTGTCAATAATGGCGAATGAATGATAGCGAATCACAACTGATTTAAATATGTAACTGTAATAAACTATAACATATTTATTAAGTAAATAAATCATGATTGGAATTGGAATTGGAATTATACAGAAGAAAAAAGCCTTTCAACTGATACTTGTGTTGGTGGAGCAGCTAACACGCAATTAGCGTCATTTGACAAGGTATGGTAAATTTCCAAAATGTTGGCTTTAAAAATAAGACGCTTTATCAAATTTCCTGATGTCGCTGAGCGAGCTAATGTGAAGATCAGATTTCATCGTATTGCTGGACTTCCTGGGGCCATAGGATGCATTGATTGTACTCATATACCAATCAAAAATTCAAACAGACAAAACGGTGAAATATTTCGCAATTGCAAGGGTTGGTTTTCAATTAATGTGCAAATAGTGAGTGGACCACAAATGGAAATATATGACATAGTAGTCCGTTGGCCTGAATCTGTCCCCGACTCCAGTATATTTTCGAATAGCAGATGTTATATGAGATTCGAAGAAGGGGATCTTGCAGGTGTACTGCACGGGGTAGTGTTATTAGGGCTACATTTATTACTAGACATTTTAGTTAATAGGTACAATTATAATTTTTATATGTATGTGTGACATTTAAGTGGCTCTATTTTTAACTTTCCATTTATAATAACATTAAATTCTTTAAAAAATTACCATGCTCAAATTCTAAAATTAATTATTAGGTATTGTTGAGGTGATCAATTTCAATAATAGATTTATTGGTAGGTTTTATGGTTTACTTGACATGAGTTACAGAATTAATAATTAGATAAAAAGAGGAATAGATTCGCGCGACATGTGCGTCTTGTCTTGTCGTAAACGGAAGAGAGCGCGGTAAAGATGGCCGCCGCCGGCGCAGACTGCCCGTCGCGTTCCGTCCGTGACGCAGCGACGACCTCTATCATTGGAGCGTTCCAGCTCCGGTGCGAACAGGTATATTAGTAAGTAAGAGTAATTTACTACCTAGCTTTATTTTTAATATATTTTCAGTAATATGTTTGTTAAATAATACTGACAAAAGTATGTGAAGGACATTGAAATAAAAACCGTTTTATTTAAAGTTCTTATTTTTATTTCTAAATTTTGCCAAATGCAATTCAGCTTCCCTCTTAGCTCTATTGCAGTGGAGAAGTTCTGCAGCACCCCTCTCGGCTTTAGCTTTATAGAAGTTCTGTTCTGCTGCCTTCACCATCCACTCTTTCTCAGCCATTGTCCATTTGTGTAGCTCCTCTTCTCTTTTTTGGGATCTATCATAAGATCTTTGACGTATAGAGAATTCCTCTTGAATCACTCGAACCCGTATATTTCTAGACCCTGCAAAGTGACAAATAAAATCCATGTTATTAAGTACCTATATTGAACACTAGCTTTTGCATGCGGCATCGCCCGTGTGGAGGTCGGAAAACGGGAATCATAAAAATTATCCGACGGGAAAATTGCAGGAATGACAAGTATCGTAGGACCTAGCCCCCTAATCTACATGTGTGCCCAATTTAATCCTAATCCTTCAAGGCGTGATTAAATAATAAACACCCAAATTCACAAACTACAAATATCCAAACTAAACATAAAATAAAAAAAACTAACTTAAAAACATCCAAACATTTCCATTTAGAATATCAGTAGGATTAACATTTCATTACTTTTTTTAAAGAATCAAGAATGATTTGATGTATTGCGGTTTGTTGAATCCATTTAGATATATTATAATTTCTTTATTTCTTGTTCATCTCGAACAAATTTTGATGGATTATATTTTATAACTTAAAAAAATATATATGTACCTTGTGATGGAGCCACACTATAATCAGTCGGGTAAGGCTCAGAAACATGAGGAGGAGTAGTTGTATTATGTTCTGTAAAATAATGTGTATATTTTGTAAGTCTAATATCATTAAATATCAATCAATACCATTTTATAAAATGCTGGTGCCTGGACCTCTATCAGTCACAGACTCATTTAATGCTCTGCTCTCACTGGCAACATACAGAACTTGAGGTGTCTGGCAATATTTCTGGGTCAATTGGCACGTCAGTAAAAAAACAGTAGCTAATTAAAAAATCGGACACTGACTAAAAGTACTATTTAGTTAATAACTTATATATAACATTTACCTACAATAGACGGTGTGTAATCACTATCGATAGCATCTAACAACTCCACATCAGTATGTTCCAGGAGAGCATCTTCCAGTACCTGGACTAGACTAGACGTACTAGGCAAATTGGGGTTAAAAGATCCACCCCCTGTCCTCATCCTTTTCCTTTTCTCTTCGGCCAACATACCTTTATGCCGAGTTTTCATATTGTCCTAACATTTATTAAGTTGTGCTACAGTTCTCTGATGATTTTTTTTATCTGAATTAATATTTATTGAATGTTAGAACCAAATTTTTCGATCTGCACTACACTACTCGTACTTAATTTTTAATTTGTTTCGATAGTATTGTATTCCTCCGTTAGGCGAGCCCATGCAGCTTTTTTAACTGCCGGGCTCCCCATAGTCGTTGCAACCGAGTTTTCTTTATATTTCACGATCAACTCTTGACGACAAATCTTGTCAGATTCATTAGAAAACTGTCTTCCAGTTCCAGACATTTCCGGTAAGTAAGTACAACAAACACACAATACGACGAAGGACACAGCACTGATATTTTAAGAAACATATTAGAGACGTATTTTTATGTTCCCAAGCAATCCAATTCTCAAGCATCACCTTATTTTTTGCCCAGGACTTGGTGTTTAGTTTTTGGTTTTTTGGTATCCCTCTACTTTAATTTGACAAATGTGACACTTCAAGTTGTAAACCACAGAAAACGCGTTCACTGACCGTTTTAAAAATAAGTTTAGCCAATCTAATAAACAGAATATTTCTTCAAACAATGACGTTTTAGTGACGTATCACCTCGACTTACACTCATTCGAGGCACCTCATAATTTCCTCAGTCTTACGTCGATGAATACCGATTTTGAGGATCTTTCGAGGCACGCTTTGAGGCCTCCTCGACCGAGTTGTGTGTCGAGGAGCTTTCGAGCTTACGACTTAGAATATAGGTTTAAATATGTATTTGGGTCATTCTAAGTTAAGAGGTACTTTCGATGGCCAGGACAAAAAATACTTTTTTTTATATTGACTTCATAATTAACCTATTCATTACTTAAATCTAATCGTTTTCTACGTGGTCACTTTTTATTACATAAATGTACGTAGTTTAGTCACAATAAGCTCTCTCTAATGTAAGAAAAAAGGTCTCTCCCCTGGTCTGTCTGTCCCCCCCAAACGACTTTATTTATAAACCAGTAATTATGAATGTATTAAAGTTTTCATGAAAAATGTCAAGGTTGTTTGTCCTCCGTGTTTCGTGTCTCTTCTCCATGCTTTTTATTTTCGTTGCCCTTTTTTATTTGATAGCTCGCCATCTGGCAAAAAAAAATGACAAGTTTGCAAATGGTGTAGATTAGGCCACGACCCGTTTTGGTCCCCTTGCGTTTAAACCCCGATTTCTTGCTATTTTACTATTAAACTCATATGAAACTGTATCTGTTTCGGAATTTGTACAATATTTTCTATTCAGTGTTTGACTTTCATGTAATTGAGTTTAAAGTGTTGTTATTTTTCTCCTATTTTTATCATTCAAGGCCCCAGCCTTGAATGTTAAAAATTAATAATAAAATAATTTAATAGTAATCACTATTACACTACAATAACGATTACATAATAAACATATTACACCAGGCTGCCAAATCATATAAAAATGACAATAATCATAACCCTTAGTTGCATGACATTATTTTTTTGGAAAAAAAAAATCTAAAATAATGAGACCTCTAAAGTTAACCCTACATTTGTTGCAACTTATTGTGAAGTATCCTTTACAATGTGGGTATTTACATCGCAGAGAAACGCCAACTTGTGGCCAATGGTCACTACCATCTATTCTTATGTCTTTTGGTGGAGGAACAACTGTAGATCCATTCTTCCTTTTTGCTTGATTTCATTTTCCAAAAAGGTGGAACTAGAACGTCCTCTTCTGACCTCTGTGTTGGATCCTATTGAGCACAAAACTTGAGCTAATTAATTACGAAATTGTCCCATGGAAAGTACCTATATCCTTGTTTGGTATATTTCGAATGATTGCATTTTTTTTTGTAAATGATCCAAGAATTTATGACTAAGATCAAGTACATGAAAGAATATGCGTAAATACCATTTTTTCGACCTCAAAGGTATATGGAATCTCTCCAAAAAACTGTCCATTAAATCGACCACCCCCCATATGTTTTTTATATTCTAAAACAATTTTTGGACATGAAATTTCTACCTTTTCCTTCTTTGCTTTGTCATATCTAGTGACACTATATCTACACACTTGTGTTGACCCAACATATGTGGAAAAAAGTGGCACCATTTTGTTGTCTTTCCAGGTGACACAAGACATATCAATACCATAAAAAAAAAGCTTTACAATGCGCGAGATAAAGCGGACGTGTGTTTTGTGTTGATTATAATGAAATAAACAATTACTACAAATAAATATCATTCATTATTTGCGACGTCAGTATAAAAAGTAAAGTGTGTCGCGTGTGATTTGTGGTTCTTACTGACTGACTTACATGTGTAAGATGAAATAAATCTTTTTTATACATACACAATAGTAAAAGTGGTTCTGGTACTATGCCTAACCCAGGTTCAAGCCCGTTTGGTCGTAGCCAACTACTACGGCGAAGTCCTCCACCGACGCCTACTGAATCATTACCCCCGAGTGACCTAAATCCACCAGCACCCGCGGCGAATGAAATGCCTTGTGAAGTAATCAGTACGCCAGAGATCCAGAGATAGATGGAATCTATAGATGCCATTCTGAACGAAGTTTGCAGTATTGTCGGTGAAGGAAAAATGAACTCGGACCAGAAGCTTCGTGTCTCCACCCTTTGCAGGAAGGTCTCGAGTGGGACTTCTCAGATGGCCGTTTTGTACCAATCGCTGAAGCAGAAGACGATTCTAGCCCATACCACAATCCAGCACCTACAGGATCATCAGAACGTTGTGCACTCTCTCCAGCAGTTCGAAGAGGTTGTAGAGAAAGTTAAATCACTCGGAAAATTCCTCTTATGCAAGCATGGTGAAGAAAGGTTCCGATAACTTCGTCCGTCCTGCAAATTTGAGTTCAGTCGCCATCTATTCCAGTGATAAGACCCAAACAAGTGATATCTAGCATGACTTAATATGACAACCAGGTATACAGAACTGTAAGACGACAGAATGCTTAGACCTGCTAGACCTATGACTCTACATCTCTTAAACCTAAGTCATCAACAGAACCCTAATGTTTAGAACCCGATAAAGGTTTTGTAAATAGGTCAGCCACCATTTTATCAGTAGGTAAACAACTTAAGAAAATATTCTTTTCCTTTACAATATCCTTTACATAATGGTAGCGTAAATCGATATGTTTGGTCTTCCTGTGGCAATATTTCTTTATTTTAAGCAAAGTAAGTGCACTCTGATTGTCATTAAACATTCTACAATTATGGTGTTTATCAAAAATTTCATATAATAAATTTCTAATAAAACATATCTCTTTGCATGAATCGCTTGAGGCCAAAAATTCGGCTTCAGTAGTCGAAAGTGCAATACATCGTTGCTTACGTGACTCCCAACATATGGCGGAGGTACCAATCTTAACAACAAAGCCACTATAAGACCGCCCGTCCACAACATCATTAGCTCAATCTGCATCTGCAAAGACCGATACATTAAAATTACCAGATTTAACAAATACTAGTTTTAAATTTATTGTACCGCTTAAATATCTCAAAATTCTCTTTGCAGTTAACCAATGACGTGCGGTGAAGGCTGTATTAAATTGACTCAAACAATTCAAAGCATACATGATGTCTGGTCTTGAACATACAGACAAATACATTAAGCATCCAATTAATTCTCTATAGGGATAGGTGCTATCTGTCAGAACTTCACAATTTTCAGATTTCTCAAAGTCTTTCAACTATTTGCCATACATTGTTTTTCACAAGAGAATTATATTCTTTTTGCAGAGCAGCTAGCTACTGGTCTTTGTTAGGGCTTCATAATGCTTCGTCATAGGATTGAGGCACGTCATAAACGCAAGCATTTACAAAAAAAGATACATCCGATGAGTCAGACAGATAATAATCCACATACCTTATAGGCTTCCTATTACGTGTGGAATGAACAGGTCGCTCGCAAACATCATTAAAAAACTGTTCGGGTAAATCTTCCCCTCGAACGACTGTTTCGTTCATCAAAGTAATATTTTGCTCCTCACTATCTCCCTCAACAGTCTCCTCAGCACTTTGGAAGGAAAATGAGAGAAGAATTTAATTGATGATCATTTCGTATCTCCAGTTCTAAGGGAGCCTCGCTTAGAACTGGAGATACGAAATGATCATCAATTAAATTCTCATTACAATTTATATTATTATTCATCATCTGCCTTGCCTTTTCCCAACTATGTTGGGGTCGGCTTCCAGTCTAACCGGATGCAGCTGAATACCAGTATTTTACATGGAGCGACTGCCTATCTGACCTCCACAACCCAGTTACTGGGTAATACTATCGTATTACCCAGGCGGGGGGGTAAGGTACTGGTTGTCAGACTTTCGGGCTTCTGACGACCCGTAACGACTGTCAAAGATCCACAAAACAAATGACAGCCGGGACCAACGGCTTAACGTGCTTTCCGAGACACGGAGGGGTCTTGGTATGTAAAGATGGTCACCCATCTACGGACCAACCGCAGCAAGCGTAGCTTAACCGGATCGATCGACCCGTGCAGCTATTGTTACTTAGCCACAAGCCCCTCAAAATAGAGAGGTATGGAAGGAAAAAGAGGAGGTTCGGAAGGAAAAAAGGGGAGACCTTTGCCCAGCAGGAAGAGACAATGTTACCAAAAAAACATGCCCTATTGGAATATTTCAATAGCATTTAGATTCTGACTAACAAATGTACTGGCAAAATATGAATGTTTTCTCTATGTATCTTACCCAACCCTTTCAGAAAACAGGTGTGATTTAATGTTAATTGGAACAGTATTGTAACATGTGAATGCTTTTGATGTCAATATTGCAATTATTTTGGTTACATAACTTGCTTTGAATAATAATGTTATTATTGATGTGGCGGACATCTACAATGCCCCATATACGAAACTTGTGGAAAAAAATGTGGAAAACACAAAAAGTGGCGCCATCTACAATGCAATATGCGAACTACTCAAGATTTGACGCCACACCGCAACTACATCAGCTACATCGCGCAAGCAGAGTTTGCCACGCGATCTGCATATATACAAACATCCCGACATCAACTGTCGGGTAGTTGCCCACCAGACACAACACCCGTCTGGTCGGAGGATCTTCCCTTTACTATAGTGTATGAGTGAACTTTATCCCTGTTCCTCTTACCTCTGTACTGGTGACCCCGGGAAAGAATGTCAACGCAGCCTTCGTGCAACAACCTCAGCGTGACGTCACACTATCATCACTTCCTCAAGCTTTCGACCAGCGAGTCACACAGCCAGCCAGCACCCACGGCGTCGAAGGATATCCTGATCACCTGCATGCAGCGAACCGCATAACTGGTCATCACCCAGAGCCTCATCAGCCTCAACAAGCGACCACGGCACTACTGCTCTTCGCCCGGTCGAGAGCTCGATCTCCGGGTCGACAACAGCAGTCAGCCACATCGCGGCGGCGTACCACGACGCACCGGAGCAGCGCCGCATATTGGGGATAGAGCGATTTTTTTGTTCAAAACCACCTAGAGATCGCAAAAATAAACCAAATAAGACAATTTTTGGACAGAAATGTTTGTAATTAAATTCTAAAGAGACTGACGAAGCCGGATTTCTAATATACGTCAAATCTAAAAACTTCATAACCCACTAAAAACAAGGTAAAGCGAGTTTTACCCTGTTCTTTAACCCTTTCAGTCACGCATTTCAACTAGCACTTGTATGGAAGTGGAAATATACGCTTCCGATGTATTTTTCGTCGCTGAAAACGAATCTGATGTCAAAAATGCAATAAACCGAAAAACATCCGCTATCGTAGGGTGGAAACAACCCTTTTTTTTTCATAAAAATATTTATTTCTGTAATATATTCATTGTTTATTTCGTATCAGGAAATAATCTCATGATCACTAGACTGTGATATAAAATCAGTCACAATGTAAAAAAAATATATATTCAATTCATATGAATTAAAAAAAAAAAAGTTACAACCTAATTTCGCAAATCGGGTGAGTGTCTTTGGAATTTGATTTCAAACATTTCTGTGCAAAAATGGTTTAATTTGGTTAATATTTGAGGTCTCTAGGTGGTTTTGAACATTCTGTCCCCAATGTGCGCCGGCCCCGACTCACTGGGTTTCGCACCACCGCAGACAGTTCCGACCCACCGCGAACTATGCGACACCGGTTCTGACTCACTGGAACCAGAACTAGCACTGGCAAGCAATTATAATATGCACTGACTTCGCCCACTATCGACCTCCGGTCTCCGGAGGGGAGTGATGTGGCGGACATCTACATACGAAACTTAAAATCAACAAATGTGGAAAACACAAAAACGTGAAGTGGCGCTATCTACAATGCAATATGCGAACTACTCAAGGCTTGACGTCACACCGCAACTACATCGCTACATCACGCAAGCAGAGTTTGCCACGCGATCTGCATATATACAAAAATCCCGACATCAACTGTCGGGCAGTTGCCCACCAGACACAACACCAGTCTGGTCGGAGGATCCTTCCTTTATGTGTATGAGTGAACTTTACACCCTGTTCCTCATACCTCTATATAGATAAAGCCAGGGCAAACATTTTGTGACTTATTGACTCCAGTGTGGTTTATAAACTGGTTCTCAAAGAATATTACAATTCTAGACACAATGATCTGCTTTGGTTTAGAAGGATATATCAATCTATAACCCTTAGTATTATCGCATTCCCAACAAAAATACAATGTTTTGACTTTGAATCATGTTTATGTGAGACGCGTACAGGATACGGCGATGAACAATTGAATGAAGGATTTTGTTGCTTTAGTCACAAATGCTTAGTTATTAATTATAAAAGAAATATATATTACAATAGTGTCGTGATTTCATAGATTTAGTTTAGAAAAGTGTATTATTTTAATACCAAATTATAATTAATGATTAAACGAACTTACCTGTACGTGAAGTTCGATCATAATTATACGAAGTGCTTCGTCCGAAGAGATTAGTGAGAGAGATATTATTGAACACAATGTAGTAACGCTTAGGTGTTACCACTCACTTCAGCACTATAGTTTAGAGGGTATTCGTTATACCCATTATGGCAACACAATTTATTTCCATAATGCTTCCCTGCCTGCATGGGCATCCAGTCCGTCTAGCTTCATTAGTTTAGAGACTTAAACATATTTTCCGGAACTTCTGGGATATTCGGGGCGGGCGGGACTTACTAATCTCTTCGGACGAAGCACTTCGTGCACTTCGTGCTTCGTCCTCAAGATTAGTAAGAGAGATATTATTGAACACAATGTAGATGTTGAGAGAGAGTGGAGGAAATATGAAATTAGTTAAAATAATTTTTCTCTCATAGAAACATCTATTTTAAATTCCTTTAATACCACTAAGGCGATAATAGATACGTGATTGTGCTTATTAACATAATTATAGCTAGCAAAGCAATGAGATACAAGCTAAAACTGACAGTTCTGTAATCTGCGTAAGTACCACTCTATTGACTAACCATAATCATTTACTTAATGTACAAGGGGAACATACTGCCCTTGCTACAGCAACATTATCCTCTTGGTCAATAATTGGTCTGTTATAGAATTTAGCAAAGGTAGTGGAATTGCCGCTCCATCCTGCAGTTATTCGTATGGCGTCAAGGTTTACGTTTGGCGTCCTTGTCTATAAGCCATAGATGTTGCAGCATGTCGTGTGCTATGGGAGGAAAACACTGTTACGTCAATTCCACTATCTTTCAAGGTAGACTTGATCCAACGACTAAGAGTTTGACTCGTAACATGATTGAAAGGTTTACGATGGCTAATAAACAGTTGATTTGAATTTCTTAGATTTAAAGTCTTATCTAAATAAGCTATGAGAAATCTTGCCGGACATAATTCGGGTCGCTCGTTATAGAATGGCAAATAAAGAGTCGGTTGGTTTGTACCTACTTTTGATGTTTTAATGAGATCTTTAATTCTTATTATAATTTTATCATTTAAGGTAATTATTTGATCAGTATACATTTTAGACAGTCTGTGCCCGGTGGGCTGTTACGAGAGCTAGAAGGGTAGAACACTTCTTGGAAAGCTGCTCTAGTGTTAGGCTTTCGTTAGGAAACAATGTAGACAAATAATTTAGAACGACATTTACATCCCATGTTACGCTATACCGCGGTAACGGCGGTCTTAATTTATAGACACCTTTACAAAACCTTATGATTCGATCATCGTCCGAAATGTCACCAATAATTAAGGAAAGTGCAGCTCTATGGCTATTAATTGTCCCATATTGGGCACCATCGTTAAATATCTGTGTAAGAAAATCTAAAATGATTGGAATGGATGGTTGGTACATATCGATTTCATTTGTAGAACAAAAATTATACTAACGTTTGAGGCAAACGTCGTATTGTTTGAAAGTGTTGTCCGACAGCGAAGCGAGCACGATGTCTAAGGCTGAGGCCGGGACGCATCGCTGCTGCATGGCCGTCTGGACAACACTCCGGCAACCAGGGTAACGTGAGCTTGGATGTTTCGGTTGCTGGAATTGGGAATAATGACATCGTTAGAGTCAAATTTTATCATATTGGAGATAATTAATCGCTGAAATAATGGATACCATGGTTGTGTAGGCCAATCGGGAACAACCATGATACCTTCAGCGTTATCTGCTATAACTTTCCTTAATGCCTTAAGAATGATTGCTACTGGTGGGAAAGCATAAAACAGATGGTTGGACCAATTTAAAGTGAAAGCGTCAATCGCAAAAGCCCCTAGGTCTTTGTGCCAAGAGACATAAGTTTCTCATTTTTTGTTAATGCGAGTAGCAAATAAATCAAGTTGTGGAACTACCAATAAACGATCTATTATTTTTTGATAACCTGTGTGAGACAGTACCCACTCTATGTCCGGATGGGTTCGTCGGGATTCCCTATCAGCAATAACATTTTCTGATGATTTAATTTATGAAGCAAATTTGATAATTTTACGGTCTTCACACCACTGCACAGTGGTTCCGCGCCCTAAGAGAGGCGGTCATAGGGTTTGGCGAAGGTAATGACTGTCGTTATCAATACTAAATATTATCATTATGGTTTTTTGTAATACTTCATGTTATAATAAAATGAAAAAACCGAATTAATGTTAAAAAAAAAAAAAAAATTAGAATAAATAATGCATTTATTGTACTTGACGAAATACTTACTAAAATACAATAAAGGAATTGGAACTTAATAACTAATAAACTTAAATATATACATTTTTATAATAAAAATAAAGTAAATACCTAATTATTACATAACTACAAATACAGAAATGGACAAAAATATATTATTTACATGTTAATAGTTACATAATAGGAGCTGTATCTAAAATAATGTAAATCTAGTGTTTATTATATCTAATATATAAAATTCTCGTGTCACAGTTTTCGTTGCCATACTCCTCCGAAACGGCTTGACCGATTTTGATGAATTTTTTGTGCTTATCCGGTATCTATGAGAATCGGCCAACATCTATTTTTCATCCCCCTAAATGTTAGGGGTAGTCCACCCCTAAATAATTTATAAGGCAAAACAACGTTTGCTGGGTCAGCTAGTAACTATATACATTTTATTCTATACCGACAACAGATTCAACACCTCTTTAGATAGAATAGACTTCTTCTTCCGTGGTAACCTTCTCAAACCAGAAATATAAGGATCCGAATTAAGAAGAAGCCTATGTATCAAGTCGGTGTTTGTGACAACCCGGGACATTTTCCTCGTGTTGTCACGCCTAAACTGTTTAACTAACTTATTTCAAGATTCGGCGGCCTCTTCCGAAAGCTCACCTATTGACAATAATGTGTGGTCAATTACTTCCGAACCATGAATGAGGACCTTATGTACAGACGAGGGCAGGTTGTACCATGGATAGGTAGCAACAAGCTTACGTGCTGTGTCTAGAGCATACTCTTTAAAAGCCACGTTATTAATTTCGTATCCCGACGAAAGACACTGAAGCAGATTATGACATCTGTCAATAAGGTCTTTGTCTAATCCAGTAATTTCCGCTGAAATAGCTGAATTAGAAAAAAACCTTCTGGCAGTGTTTCCATCGTTGGATGTGCCACTTCCTCCACTTCGCGGTTTGTCGACTATTAGACCAAGTCGTTGCCTAAACTGTTGCTGGACATGTTGTTTTTTCTGTGCAAGAAGAGCTTTATCGTCTGAAGAACGCGCCTGCCATTTTTTGAAATCTAATCTATAGATAACGTGAATAAAATATTCAAAGAATCGGATATGCGAGTGAAGAGGAGATAGTCCAAATCAGGGACTGAATTACCCAAAAATTAAGGTACCTTTAAATTTCGGTATGACGTCATACCGTTAAATAAGGGTTACCGAAATATTTCGATACCGTTTTTATTTGCAGTAGCGGAATTTTGAGGTTGGAAATTCATTCCTGTATATTTCGGTAGCAGTACCTTAACTTATAATAAATGTGCCGGTAGCAGTACCTAAACCTTAATAAATAGGCCTTTTCTTTGATGCTCACCTGAGAGGCCCTGATTGCACATTAGTATGACTCGGTTTTGGTTTTTATTTCCGATCGGAAGGTCATGGCCGGGAGTGTAAACTGGACTAAGCCGAGTGTCTACCTATGGTTTTTTATATTTCTTCTTTAAGGTTTTTTTTTCGTTCTTTTTATCTGACTGATGTTGGGGAAACATGTTTTCTCATAAACGTATGGAGCAGATACGTAAACGTAATTACCTACAAGTCTGTGAAGTTTTATTAGGTAGGCACAGTTACATTGTTTACGTTTAATATAACTGAAATTACAAGTGCACATGTCATCATAGGTGAGTCATGCCTGCCAGGGGTGCGAGCCTGCCAGGGGTGCGGGTTGTTCGAAAGAGATACCGTGGCCCCTGGCACACAGGCAACTGAGGGAACACGGGTGAGTTTAAGTCAGTAAAAGTCTGACACGCCCTCCTGCTCCACCCAGAGCGGGAGAAGTTATTTGATGACTTCCCATCCTCAAAAAAAAATAAAAATCATAGGTGAGTCATCTGAACACAACAGAACTCAAAACTTACATTTAAGCCTCTAGGCATAAAGGGCGTGCCCGCTTACGTATGCAATGCGGCATTATGTTCACATAATTGTAGCTAGAAGTGACAAATGTTAAACTAGGACCTTCGTAGTAAAATAAACAGTTAAAACTATTAACAATAACAAAACCATGGTCAGCAAGACGACCAGTCACCACAAGCAGCACCCGTTCACGAGCATAACGCAAAGATTAGCCATAACCCCCTCGCCATATTTGAGGGAAGGAGGCAACCCGACCCCCGACGCTACCGCAAGCAGTGACATCTAAGGGAGCATGACAATCTTGCTGCCAGTTGCTCAGGCAAGTCCTCTGGATGTGGCCCGTGTCGTCTGTTGCCTAACTGGAAATCTCCAGGACCAGACGGCCTGCACAAATTCTGGATAAAATGGCTACAAAGGTCACACGCCTGCTTAGCCTCGCAACCCCAGTCATATTTAGAGACTCGGTCGCTACCAATGTTCTTTATGACAGGAATAGCCCACTTGCTCCATAAGTCGGGTAGTACTGCTAAAAACTATAGACCAAAAACATGTTAACCGACTGTCCATAAAGTTCTTACATCCAATCTTACAACAAAAATTGCGAACCATATTGATGGTGACTCACTTATGTCTGTATCTCTGAATAGATGTAAGAATGGGTCCCACAGTACTAAGGAGCTGCTCCTTATAAAAATGGCCATAGTCCAACAGGTTCGTAGATATCGGAAGGATTTTTTCGACATGTTGGATAGATAAAAAGAAGGCCTATGACTCGGTGATACATACATGGCTCATGAGGGTGCTGGAGTACAAAATACAAGCAACTCTACGCACCTTCATGAAGTCGTGTATGAAGGAGTGGAGGATGGTCCTTCTCTATCCAGGATGTCCACAGATCTGGACGATCGATGAACCGATCAGGATTGAACACGGAATATTTCAGGGCGACAGTTTGAGTCCCCTTTGGTTTTGCTTAGCCTTGAATCCTCTAAGCACACTTCTGGAGGATTCAGCTCTAGGCTATCGGTTGAGAAGAGCTGGTCAGGTGATATCACATCACCTTTACATGGATGATTTGGAACTTTTTGCCCTCTCAATTTGCGTCTGATGGAGCTACTGAAGGTAACAGAAATGTTCAGTGGCGCCATCAGGATCAATTTTTTTGTGGACAAATGTAGTCGCATGCATGGAAAGCGATGGGGATAACTGGTGGGGTCCGCAAGGGCTGATGCCTGCCAGGGGTGCGGGTTGTTCCAAAGAGATACCGTGGCTCCTTGCACACAGGCAACAGAAGGAACACGGGTGATTTTAGTCAGTAAAAGTCTGACACGCCCTCCCGCCACCACCCAAAGCGGGAGAAGTTATTTGATGATTTCCTACCCAAAAAAAGGCGGGATTATAGAAGCCATGGGAACCCAACTTACGGATTCTAAATACCCTAGATCCCTCTCCTCAACCGAAACCTACAAATATTTGGGTATGTTGGAAGCATTAGGCATCAATGCTGTCGACATGAAAAAATCGTTGAAGGAGCGCTTCTTTGGCCGCCTGAATAAAGTGTCAAATAGTCTTTTATCAGACGGAATCAAGGTGCGTGCCTTCAACGGTTGGGTCATGTCGGTTTGATGTATTCTTTCAGCATACTCAATGGACTCAGACGGAACTTGACGCTCTGGATAAGGAGGTCCGTACATTACTGATGACCTATCTGATGCATCACCCACGGTCATCAGTGATGAGATTGTACATCCCGCGTAAGTGTGGAGGCTTGTTAAATGCTAGAACACTCTTCAACCGCGAGATTTGCAGTCTAAAGGAATATTTCTATGAAACTGACGTGGGGATGCAACGAGATTTAGTCCCAGTGGACAAGGGCCTCACCCCAAACCTCGCTCTTTGGCGAATGAGAACTGGCGCAAACCTGCAGTACTAGATAGTAATGATCATAAGGAAGTATGGCAAGGCAAAGAGCTTCACGGACGCTTTGTCCGGACTCTCCATGGGCCTGATGTAGATTTTTAGTGTTGGTATCCTAGCTGCGTTTTGGCGATCTCTTCGGGGAAACCGAAGGTTTTGTCTGTGCGATTATGGATGAATTTATCATGACGTATAATTATCGAAAATACATTGTCAAGGACAATACGGGTGACATCTGTCGGGCATGCCACTGTTCCGGTGAATCAATCCGACATATCGTTTCCGTTGTTCTCGTCTTGCTAACGGCGAGACTTGCACAGAGCCACAGACACAATCTAGTAGCTAGGATTATCCACCAGCAACTTGCTTTGCAGTACAATCTTGTGGAGTCTGAAGTACCATACTACAGGTATGTGCCCGACCCAGTTCTCGAGAATGGTCACGCGACATTGTACTAGGATCGATCTATTAACACTGACAAGACTATTGTAGCCAATAAGCCTGATATTGTGGTGATAGATCGACGAGTACGTCGTGCAATGATTGTTGATATCGCTGTTCCTCATGACGAGAATCTGGTGAAAGCTGAGCAAGATAAAAAAATAAAATATCTTGACTTAGCACATGAGGTTATCGACATGTGGGACGTGGACTTTGCAATCATCGTACTGATAATCGGTACAGTAAATGGCCTAATAGCGAACAACCTCGACCAATACCTCAGGAAGCTCTCATTGCGCGGCTGGATCAAGGGCTTGTTTCAGAAAGCAGTACTCCTGGACACAGCATGCATAGTCAGGAGTTTCCTCTCTCTAGAGCCCTGATCACCGGCAGCTTGGACCCTGCTCCTGATCCCGATGGGCCACTATTTTTATATTTTAAATGTTTTTGTATGAGTTTGTTAAAATATTTAAAAATATATTTAATATGTAAGAAAAACAATAAATGAAATAATAATGTGTATAAATTTTTTATGGTCTATATCTGAAATAAACTAAATTGAATTTAATATTGGTTAAAATATTATATATGTATAATAATATTTTTTCGTAAAATATGACTATTGCATAAAAACATGACGTTTGCCCTCAAACATAACTTACAGATATTACAGAGATAAGTTCACAATTAATACGATTACCAGTAATCACCAAAATATAGTAGGTAGCATTATTGTCATTGGTTCTCGTCCATTTATTACGTTGATGAACGATCAGCGGTCGACAAAATAAAAACATTACCCGGCGCACAGTCGGCGAGATACAAATAGAGTACCTACAGCAAAATGTACAAAATACAAGTTCTAACGTGTTCGACCGCCGTCTCGCATGTTTTTCGGTACCGAAATCGTATAAAGGTTAAAACCGTTATTTAGCCCAACCTGTATTTATAAAGGTTTCGGTATAGCTCAACCTTTATTTCAAATCGGTACCGAAATATTTTTGAGGTATCTTAACCTCTTACCGTAACCGCTTTCAGTCCCTGGTCCAAATTGATATTTACTACTGTCTACAGTTTTGCTACATGATTTATCTATATCATTCATGTCTTTTGGAGTTAAACCACAAATATAGCACCTACTACAAGATGTATCACTCAGAGCACTGCACACTTTACCATCAACCATGGTTAATTGTAAAGAATGCCGCACCTTTATTTCACATCCATTGTGAGTGAAAGATGATGGCTGTAAACTGTCAATTTTAGTCTTGAAATAAGCTTCTTCTTGCACGGAAAGGTCTTTCGATTCTTTGGCAAATTGGAATCGAATAGGCCTACAATACCTGGTGGAGGAAGGGCGCGAGTTTTTCCAAACTATTTGGTCTGGGTCGGAAGTATTTGACTTACAAACTAATTGGAGAGGACAATATGAAGTAAGAAACATACTGCCATCATCCTCGATACAGAATCACCAAAACACTGTTTATATTCGCTGTGCCCCGTACTCCCATCGAAACCCCATTTTCCAATTAAAACAAATTCTTTATTAAGGTCAATATTATTTAAAACGTGTTTTTGTGATTCTAGTATCCGGCAGTATGGTCTAACAATGATTGTAATTCTACTTCAGCCGATGATTCCGTGATAAACTCGTGCGATGGATAACACCGCTTCTTAGCTTCCAACACTTTTGGATGAGATGGTAATGCATTCGGTGATTTTGCATTAATGAACTCTTTCATCATAAGATACTGATGTTTAGTCAGTTTAGTCTCAGTTATGAGAGACAAGACTTCATCAGTGTTGAAATTTAAAGAAGAGTAAGCGGCGTCAGATCGACTTGAATCATCCAACAAATAATTGATCGCGGAACTGTCTACTTTACTTAACTCTGCAAGCCTGCGGCGTTTTGATCTCTTGCTACACTCTTCGAAGTCCTTCCTGTGCTGATGCTGTTGAGTGCTCGTCGAAGCCTCTGCTGCTGGCCGTTGAGTGTCGTGGCTCCCTGCTGCTGCACAATTTGACAGAACGCAAACTTCAATTTCGTTCAGCCAGTCTCCGTACTTAGATACCATGCGAGATTGATTGCGAGAGACTTGCTTCCAAATAGCTACAAATCTAGTACAAAGATTAGCAACTCTTTTTTCTAAGTCATCATCAACCAAATTCTCAACGTCAGGCAGTAACTGTATCAGGGCTTGAAAAACTCGACGCCACCGTTGCAGTTCGGAATTGCTGTCCTTCATAGACAGCCAAGTATCTAGTACAAGCATTCTTTTAAAAGAACACTCAATACTAGTATCTAAAACAAAACAACAAACAGTTAAATGCGGATCAAAAACAATACATATTTCGCAGCAAGTGCTACGCGCCCAGCCGCTCGGCGTAGACCCTGGCTGCACCTTACAGATGCAGCATGCCGCAAGTACCTTTTTTAAATTCTAGTAGTAGAGATTTTAAGCGACATTTTTATACCTAATTCAATGGCACAAGTAGATACAAACATAAGTAAAAGCTTCAATATAAAAAAAATACAGAAATAAATACGCAAGAAATACTGCGGCGTAGCACTCTATTTAAAAAAGAATGGTGTATTAAAAATGCAAAATAGTAAAGTAAATTAATAATACATACCTGTAACTTGAATGTCCATTGCAAAATAACAGGTCACAAACAAGTTCGATCTCGAAAGCACGCTTCGCGTCTTAGGGTAATTAGCGCTTGGTGATAACACGGTTGATGACTAATTACATGTGTTTACTTCCGATGCCAAAAAAGGAATGTTGCGAACAATAGATTGCAAAACCTTTTATACCCTCAGGTAGTATGACAACTAGTGGGTAACTGAACCAGATATAATGGCTTAACTCAGTCATTGCCATTGGAAGCCTATGACCTACTAACGGGACCACTGTGCACTGCCATATATCTTTTGAGATTTTAATAAGTTGAGGATATTGGATACCTCCCTTGCGGTTTATATAGCTCACAGCAGTGGTGTTGTCGATTCTTAGTAATATTTGGCAATTCTCATAATTTTTTGCAAATATTTTAAGTGCAAAATAGACTGCTAAGAGCTCAAGGTTATTTATATGCAGCGTAGCCTCGTTGTAAGACCAACTACCACTGGCTGTTTGCCCATTACATGCGGCACCCTACCCCGTTGTTGAGGCGTCAGAGTAAATTTTTAACACGTAATTATCGTTCCTAATTCTATGTACGGAATGATTTATGACCTTAGACCACCAGTTTATATCTGGTAACAAGGACTGTGGTATGGTCATGAGTCTTTCGTAATCATCGTTATTTCGTAAGTTAAGAAACTTGCAGCGTTCAAGTTCCTTTGTATATAACCACCCGTACTCTATGGCAGGGCAGGCAGACACTAACAAACCTATTAATTGGGCGAATTTCATAATCTTACAACGTTACAATCTTTTAAAATTTTGTAGCTCTGTTTTGATTCTAATTCTTTTTTCCGAGGGTAGACTTAATTCCCAATTATGAGTGTCTATTACGTACCCTAAATATTTACAAGACCTTGAGGGTATTTTATTACTCTTTTCTTCGTTAATAACAAAACCTAGTGCTTGTAATAACGTCTGAGTGGTCTCAATGTTTTGCAAACATTCTTGGTAGGTTTATCCAGCAAGGAAGAAATCGTCTAATAAATAGATGATACAAAACCACACGATCGTAACAACTTAATGACAGGTTTCATCAATTTCGTAAATATGAATGGAGCCGTACGGATACCGAAGGGCAGGACGTTAATTCATATAACTTTTCATCGATAATGAACCGAAGGTATTTCCTTGAGTCGGGATGAATATTGATAAGAAAGCACGCATCTTTTAAATCTAATGTTGAGATGTAACAGTCTCGTGATACAAGTTTCAGCGCAGTTCGTATGTCCTCTAATTTAAAATGTTATGAATTAATGAAAGTATTTAATTTATTTAAATTAAGAATAAATCTCATCTTGCCATTTGGTTTCGGTACTAGAAACACATGTGACACATATTGATCAGAACATGGTTTAGCTTCGGATATGGCGCCAATGGATAACATGTTATCAATTATGTTTATTAGCTGAGCCTTTTCAAAGTCAGAAAAAATATTTGGTGTTGGTACACAACGTTGATGTACTGGGTGATTAAACTTAATTTTGTAACCCTTTATCCACGACAATACGTTTTGGTCTTTAGTTAGTAGCGACCATTGTTTATGAAAGTGGGCAAGTCTGCCCGCATAACGTACCGGATCTATTGAGGGCGGTTCCGCTTGGGTCGCTGCGAGAATGCTTGGAACGAGTTCCTGTGCGGTTGCGCGTTCCGAGCAGCAGGTGGAGGTTGCTGCGGCGGTGGACCCCTCACCTGCCTGCGAGCCAGGATCCTCGCCTTCCAGTTTAAATGCCTGTGGTTGTACGTTTTATTCGCCGAAGTCGAAGCTTTAGGTTTAGTTGTTTCTGCTTTTATTTCAGAGCTAGATTTTGGGACGGCCTTCGCTGTCTTGAGGGTTGATACCCTCAAGACAGCGAGATCATTTTCAAAGAGGAACTTGTCAATCTTTGTGGTATCCAGCTGATCCTTCAACTCTTTTTTAAGTGAATATAATGCAAAATTACGTCGAGCTTGAGATTCTGAATGTTGAAAATCACATAATGGCACATAACACTTTTTTCCTAGGTGGGTAGGCTTGACATAAACACATAATTTTGTAGCTTCCCTATTTAATATTTATTTTAAAATAGTTAATGGTTCTTATTCCCTAAATTTATGTTTTAATTAACCAATAAACCCACCTTCGCTTTGAACTTTCCTTTTACTTTCACTCTGCTACAACCACAACACTTGAAAACTAATCATGGACAGCAAGCTTGTGCACAGTATGGAGGAATTGGAGAAGTTGTTTAGCTCACGCATGCTTGATTATGAAGATAAGCTGCTGAGAGCTACAGCTGGAACTGACCCTGCACACTCGGATCTTGCTGCACTTTCCCTGGACTTCTCCGAGTTTAAATCATTTGTCTGCCAAACTCTCTCGCACTTCAAAACGCAGATAGAACTTCTGTCTCAGAGTCTAGACAGTCATGAGACTGCAATGCGAAGGAAGATTTTGCTGTTTCACGGTGTTCCAGAGAAGTCTAATGAAAAGCTGTGTGAGGCAATTCTTGTTATTATATCAAAACAATTATTGATTGATGACATTCAATTGGACCACTTCGACGTATGCCACAGATTGGGAGCCTCCCAGGGCAAAACAAGACCAGTGTTGGTGCGATTTAATGAAATGGAGCATCGACGCTTAGTTTGGGACAGCAAAACCACACTCAAGGGCAGCGGCATCACCATTTCTGAGTTCCTGACAAAAACACGGCACCAGGTATTTATTGCTGCCCGCAAACACTTCAACATCAACAGCTGCTGGTCTGCAGAGGGTAAGGTTATTGTTTTAACGTCTGACAAGGCTCGCCGGAAGATATCGTCCATGGCTGAGCTCGAAACCTTAATCGCATTGTTCCCCGCTCCGGCCAGTGCTGCCGCACCTAATGATCCCGTGCCTGCCGCTACTAACTCGCCAGCAGTGGCATCTACATCCCCTGTCAACGTAAGCACCAAAACAAGGATTGCGAGGAAGGCTCGTCGCTGAGTTTACCGATTTTGATGTCCCCCTAGCATGTTTTACATTGACTGTTTTGTAACACAATAGTGTAGTGTCGGTACACTATAAAATACGATTTTCCTTTTGTTAATCTACCCATAATTAATTTTAGTAAAATTTTTCTCACAATATTTATCTGACAGTGACATTGACGTGTGTCAGTGTCATGTCTTGTGTTATATCATAGACTACTATTATATACTAGTGTTATATTAACGTAACGTTTCGTTGCAGTTTGTGTTTGCCGTGGTCGCTACCTGAATGTTGTAGCCGACATCATCAAAATTTAACTTGGCTTTTATTTATGTCCTTTGATAGCATCATGTATACTTTCATTAATTTCTTAAAAATTTTTTGTTTTTCTTTTTTGTTTTTAGTTATGCCTAGTTTATAAAATGTAGTGTTAATATCTCTGCCATCATCAGCGAATAGGTGTTTTTATTGGTTGAGTGTTTTTTTGCACTTAAGTAGTGAATATTTATTAGTATCATCTGTTTCTTGGTACTATTTTTATTCTTAAATTTTTTTTTTTCGTACCTATATTTTAAATATTTTTTATTTTTTATATTTATATATATATATTTTTACTATTTTTGCTTACCAACTATGATCGATGTCGATATTGGTGATGATTTTTTCTCTTGTTCTTCCTCTTCTAGTAGTTTCCTTAGTGCGGCGAGTGGCACTTCCTCCCCTCTTTCTCTTGGCGATCAGATTTCCTCTTTGTTGTCCCACCGCCCTAACAATCTCAACATAGCTCATATCAATGCCCAGAGTGTTCCTGGCCATTACTCTGATCTTCTGGCTTCCTTTAACTGTGCACATATAGATGCTTTGCTTATCTCCGAGTCCTTTCTCAAACCCTCTCTCTCATCTGTTCAGTTTGCCCTTCCTGGCTTTGTCCTTATCCGTAATGATAGAACTGGGAAGGGTGGTGGTGGTGTTGCCATTTACTTGCGTACTGATATTCCCTACAAGATTATCAGCACATCACCATCTTCCTACTCGGGGTCAGCGGAGCATCTTTTTCTTGAAATTTCCTTGCATCACACTAAAATGCTCCTTGGAGTCATTTACAGTCCTAACCTCAGAATTGATTACTTCGGCTCGTTTGATACGCTCTTAAATGATTTCTGTCCCTCTTATGATCACGTAGTCTTAATGGGGGATTTTAATACTTGTTTACTTAAAAACGACAGTCGTACTCATAAACTTCAATCTCTTTTATCCTCTTTTAACCTTACTATTCTGCCTGTTTCTGCAACTCATCATTCCCCTAACTGCACCCCTTCTCTTCTGGACCTGATGATTGTGTCTAATTCTAACAATGTATCTGTCTACGGACAGCTCACTGCTTGTTTTTCTTATCATGACCTTATCTTCATGTCCTACAGGATTCGCCCTCCCAAGCGTAAGCCTAAATATATTTTCCTTCGGAACTACAAGGGCATAGACCTGGAGGCATTGCTGCGTGATGCTGGTTCCATCGACTGGACGGACATCCTGGAGAGTTTATGTATCAACGATATGGTTGGCATTTTTAACAGCACTTTACTCAGCTTATATGACCGTCATGCGCCTATCCGTCGAGTTAGAGTCAAATATCTTCCGGCTCCTTGGCTTACTCCTGCCATTAAAGATGCGATGGCAAGTAGGGACAGAGCCAAAAGAAGATGTAAACGCTGTCCTTCTGAGCGTAACTTGAATGCGTATAAGGTACTGCGTAATCGCTGCAGGCGTATGTGTAGAGATGCGAAGCGACGCTACTTCCATAATTCTCTTGACAACCGTAACTCCTCTGAGGTCTGGAAGTTTCTTAAAACTGTTGGTATTGGCAAGTCTCCAGGCGTTTCTAGTAATGAAATAGACGTGTGTGCTCTTAACAAACATTTCTCACATCCCCCTGTTACTTTTGATCCGCACGTCAAATCAGCTACGTTATCCAAACTTTCTTGTTTGCCAATGCCACAGTGTTCTCCTTTTAAATTAAGCCCAGTAAGTGAAATTGAGGTCAAAAAATCCTTTAGTGCTATCTCCTCTACTGCAGTTGGTAACGATAAACTTTGCTCAAGAATGATTTCTCCTATCCTCCCTACACTACTTCCCGTCTTGACCCACATCTTTAATTTCTCCTTGTTTTCGTGTACTTTCCCTGAAGCCTGGAAACAAGCTCATATCATCCCTTTACCCAAAATTGCTAAGCCGATCTCACCCACCGATTTCCGTCCAATTTCTATCCTCCCATATCTCTCCAAAGTTCTGGAGCATATCGTTCATCAACAATTTTCTGCCTTTCTTTCTTCGAATAATCTACTCAGTCCTCTCCAATCTGGTTTTCGTCCTGGTCATAGCACAGTAACGGCTCTTGTGAAGGTTACCGATGACATCCGCTGGGCTATGGACCACAAATCTCTCACTTTACTTGTGCTTCTTGACTTTAGCAGTGCCTTTAACTCTGTTGATTTTGATATCCTTCTAGGGATCCTTAAATCTTTAAATTTCTCCTCTTCCGCTATTGGTTGGTTTGACTCTTATCTTAAGGGCCGCTCGCAACGAGTTCGTCTCGATGATTCGTCTTCTGACTGGTGCTATCTAATCGCGGGTGTGCCTCAGGGTGGCGTTCTCTCTCCCCTTCTCTTTTCCACTTTCATAAACTTTGTCACCAGTATCATCTCTTCCTACTTCCATCTCTATGCCGACGATCTGCAGCTCTACAATCATTTCTTAAGGGAGGATGCAGAAGCCGCCGTGGCTGCCATGAACAGTGACCTGGATTTGATTAGCGAGTGGTCGCGGTCTTTTGGACTGCAAATCAACCCTAGGAAATCCCAGGCCCTGGTTATTGGCGGCAGATATATGCGAAATAGGCTCGACGTTGCGTCGCTGTCTCCGCTCTGTCTGAATGGAGTTCAGATTGAATACGCACGTACGGTTAAAAACCTGGGGGTGACGATGGATTCCTACTTATCGTGGTCTGCCCATGTCGCTCAAGTCAGTCGGAAAGTGCACTACACTTTCCATTCGCTGAAATGTCTGCAAGGCTTCTTGCCCTTTAACACCAAAATCTCTCTTGCTCAAACTCTCATTCAGCCCATCATAGATTACGCCGATGCCTGTTTTTTGGATGCTACGGAAGAACTTTTAAATAAGCTTGAGCGTTTGCAGAACATCTGTATTCGTTTTGTTTTCAATCTTAAAAAGTATGATCATGTTTCCAACTTTCGCAAGACACTCAAATGGCTCCCCATTCGATTTCGCAGGAACTCTCGGATACTGTGTCTGCTGTTCAACCTTCTTCACAATCCGAAAACCCCTTCCTATCTGCGGGACCGTTTTTCCTACGCCCGTCCTTCAGATGCGCCCTGCAGGTCGCATCTTCGAAACCTCCTTAAGTCCCCTCCCCACTCCACTGACTTCTACTCCTACTCCTTCACTGTGCACGCGGTGCGGTTGTGGAATGCACTTCCGCCCGACATTAGGGACTGCCAAACTGTTGCAGTTTTTAAAAGAAAAGTGAAAGAACACTATCTGTCCACATCGTCATAGTTGTGTATATATTATTTTATTTACATTATTATTATTAATATTTTAGTGATATTTATTTTAGAAATATGTATGTATGTATGTTTGTAATTATGTTTGTAAGTATATTCCCATATTAGTTGTTTAATTTGTTTAGTGTATTATTGTTTTTGATCGTAAATCAATGTAGTTTATTTTCTTATTTACCCTTTCACACGCTGTCTACATTTCTTTATCTTCTCTCCTATCGCAGGTATGCTGGAAGAGATTTCTTTAGAAATAAGCATCACCTCTGTACCTATTTTTCTGTTCTAATCTTCTTGTCTGTTTATATATGTGTGTACATAAATGGTTAAATAAAATAAATAAAATAAATAAATAATATTCGACCAACATCCATAAGATTTTTTACATGGCGTCAAGCTGATCGGATATAATCTTGCCCAGGGATGAAATCCCTGCAGCCAAATGCTTCTGTCTCGATTCTATGGCTGTCTCTTTTATGTACTTGATCGGTTGTGGCGGCTTTAATTTCTGCATTCAGGAGAGGCGCGGCTATCGTAGAGCAGTTTCCTGGCACTAAAAACTTATTAACCAGATCTTTACGAACGTCTTTGTCCAGACCGGTTGTTGCGATATGAGCAAATCTCGATGCGACATCCTTGTTTATATCCGGGCCGTTTTCGACCGATATTGACGGATCTGCTCCCAAAATATCCAGGATCTCAGTATTGGAGTCTTCGTGGTCGTTTGAGATGATCACATTTTCTGCCGGGGTAGACACGGCTATCACAGGTAATACATCATCATCCACCACTGGCGGGTCTACAATAATGGTGTCTACATGCTTGTCGAGGTTTGTCGTTGCTTCCTGGTCTGTGAAGAGAGGGTAGCAATCAGATTATTTGTCAGAACGAATATGCATACCTACATGGAATGCAAAATCGGCGAAAGTAGCTATCGGAAAATCACGATAAGGTGATATCAAATGCGGCGATATAGTCCCATAGACTAATCTGATACAGAAAACTAATATATCTACGACAATTAACAAGTATTTTAATTATGCGGCAATGTAGTCCCACAGACTAATCTGTAGCAAAATAGTAGGTAAGTAGGTCAATTACGAGCAAAGACTCCATGGTTATTAATAAAGGCAGCGATATGGTCCCTCAAACTAATCTGATGCAAAATAAATAAAAAAACGTGGGTAGTCATCAACAAATTATTCCCTTTAATTACGTATTTATGCGGCGATATAGTCCTGCAGACTAATCTGTTGCATTTAACGTGATCGTTAGTGATCAGGGCAATTGCTTTCAAAGTGTAATATGACCGTTGTTACATTTCCAATATCCACTTAATAATTTGCAATGTGTGGGTACTTACTGTCTGGGCTCTCAGGTGGCGCTTGCGCGGGTGAAGAAGCCCTCGATGAGCATGAGGACGAACTTGAAAACTGGCTCGAACATGATGATGAACTTATCCGTAAACCATTACTTCTATCGCGGCGCGAACGTTCTATTTCTTTTTCTAATTTTCTTATTTTTTTTGCTATGAATTTAATATTATACTTCATTGCTGCATCCTAGGAGATTTAATAAACCATGTAGTCAGTCAGTCATCACACGAATTTTAGATCTTTAACAAAATCGAAAAGTAAGGGATCGTGACTGACTTCACCACGTAATGTCATCACTTGTCAGCAGATGGCGCTATAACCATTCGTTTTCTGTGTGTTGCATCATTCACGCGAGCTCCGTTAAAATATTTTGTTTTTAGGTAAAACTGTTGAGATTTAGTGAATTTCAAAGTGAAAATGGGAAAAAGGACAAGGGAAAAGACCGACGAGGAGATAAGAAGGAAAATTAAACGTTTGGAAAAGGAATTAACGTTTCGACAAAAATCGCCGCCGCCATGCCAAAATGAAGGTACCTACTTAGTGTTTTTAGTTGTGTTGTTGGATTTGAAAGTGTTTAAATTAGGATTATAGGCCGAAGTGAGCATATTATTATGAAACAACATTCATTAAAGCAGGTACAGATGCAAAATGGGTTTATTTCCTCAGTGGTGGCACGCGATGTCATCCGGAAATGAAAGTTTGCCTAATTTCTTAACGTGGTGGTACGCACAGAGTACATTGAATATACTGAGATAGAGTAATCAGTCGAGACTTTTTAGTTGCAGCGCCATCTCTTGTCAATTTAACGAGTAATAAATCTTCACAACATACCTCTATGTATAGATAGCAAATGTATAGGGGTATAGGTAGGTTCGTACCTAGCTATATTGTTGCTGTTTTCGTTGTCTATATGTTTTTTGGCTTCAGCCATTTTCGTTACACCATGGGTTATTTAGTGTAAATCACATGCAAAATATATAAAACATGGTGTAATGTAAACGGCTGTATTTCAAAGAAAACAATCATATAAATTTCAATCATTATTTTTTATTTCTCTTTTTATAATATTGGTGAGCCATTTCCTGCACTCTGTCTTTCACATCATAGTCTGCCCTAATTCCTTTTATAATTTTATTTGTGTCCTTACACCAATTAAATAAAAAAAATCTGCATAGCAAATCTTGCATCTCTGCTACTATTAAAGTTTTATGCTCGACACACTTAATAAACTTATAATCACAAACCGTGCTTAGAATAGTCTTAATATAATTCTTTATTTGACCAATATTCCCATGGTTTCTTATTATATATGTGATCATATCCTGCTGTTTTGAAAAACATTCCATGGCTTCTTCAGTAGGGTATGTCAAATATTTATTTTCTAGGGAGTAATCTCGGATTTGTACATAATCTAAATTATCTTTATTTTTTGTAAAAAAGCAAGCATTGCACTCCTTACAATTTTTAAATATAATTTTTAATTTTTTAAAGACATACCCTGTCACATAAGAAAGGTCAATGCCCACATATTAGAACAACCGTGGCCTACAGTGAACACTGATAAATAGTTCATGGAATTATAGCTTAAGTAGCTATGAACACCTTCTAGTACTTATCAGTTAAGAAAATAAGTCGCCAGTTGGAAATAAAACAATTTATTTTTATTTTTATAACATTTATTTTTTCATAAGCACAGACTTATTCTATACACTTACAATCACTTTTGAATGATGAATACATAATTCTTAACACAGTAATAATTCATTTCAAAGTTATTTAATAATTTTAACCTTTTGAATAGTCACCTTTTAAGTTTAAACAGCTATGGGGTCCATTTCATGCAGTAAAAATTGGTATAGTTATATCTTATGGATAGCTCAAAAGATTTTAGAGTTATTTTAGTTATTTATGAATGCTTATCATTTGTCCCAAATATCACCGCCACCTCTAAAAATACCACTAATAATACAAAAGATTTCTAATCAAAACATGCTGATGTCAGTACATATTGAAATGATGCTGATGCCTGAACATAATAAATATCAGCTTGAAGCGGCAATAGCCACAGATGAAGGCGTCAGACTGACAAGCGAGAGATAATGAGTTCGAACGTGTGGAGTTGCGCTACTGACATAGACCCACTGCTACCAGCCAGGAGGTCAATAAGAATATCACAAGAATGTATTTATACATTGCTAGTAATCTTTTAAAAGAGTGAGAAAAATATGTCCAAACCAAAAGTCATTTATTCAAACTAGGCTGGTGTCACTACTTTTTGAACGTCAAAATTACATAAGGCAGTCCCCCAAAACGCCCGTCCTTCACCACTTTCTAGTGCTTTAGCTGGAAAGAAGTTGCGCAACAAACTCCCCAGCAGCACAGCTGTCTGTAAAGTTAGAAGAACTTGATTCTATTCAATGGAAGGTACGTATATTTATATATATGTGCGTATATATATATTTATTTATGTGTACGTATAAGTATATTTATTCTGTACTATCATCAGCATCATATACCAATAAGACACTGTCCAAAAACTGTGCTGGAGGAACTATATTAGTTTGATGCCGTGCCCACCCAAGATACCAGACAACAGACATAACGTGGGCACAGCATCCTACAGTCCTCCGGCCTACAATACAATTACAGCAGTAATGACATATAGCTGCTCTTCCAGTGGTATTATTTCTTATTAAAATATAGACAAAGTATGTCTTTCGGCTAATATGCCTGCTTTGGATTCGGGCCCTTAATAATAAGCAATCATTTTGAAAAAGTGAACCTTCCAAAATACTGGTTCTCCTATCATTAGAAACCTCAATACGATAACATCCATTTAATCTAATGTGCTCTCCATAATAAGACCTGGCTTGTTTTAATTGATATGTCCCACATGCAAACATAATTAAATCACTTTCAGTTAACTGTGGGAATTCTCTTACATTCTCTGTTATGACTTCAATACTTGAAAAATTAACTCTTACTCGATTTAAATTCCTTTCTTCAATGAAATCTGCCAGATCATTATTTCTATACCGATTTTCTTGAACTGTCTGTAATATTTGTGCTGCGTCGTCCCTGTCCCTATACCGAAGATGAAACCTATTAATTAATGAAGCAGCTATAGAAAAGTCTACCATTAAATGGCTTGAAGCTCTATTGAAAAACGTTTGACGAAATAATTTAAACGATTTTTTAAAAATTCCGTTAGTTGTTTCAACTACCCACCGGCACATAGTTACCATTCTTGATTTATTGGCATTAATAGTAGATAGCTGTGTTTCACCCAGTCGTAGGGACAAGGGTATATGTACACTATAATTACATCTCTCTAATAATGGAATGGAATCTCTAAAGCCCCTATCCAGTATAAACACATCTCCACTTTGAAAAAACTGTCTATACGGACCATTTTCATTAGAAAATTCATTTTGTAGAATATCCGCATCTGATGTTGTTGCTGGATAGGGGCCTAGAACATCTATAATATACCCATCTGAGCAAACAAGTAAAAATGGCTTTACCAAGTTTCGATATTTATGTAGAGAATAGGTGTTTTTTTGGTATAAATAATTAGAGCTTTTTTCGATATAAATGTAAGTCCCATCAGCAATAACAACTGGATGACGTTCCTCTGTTCCAAATAGACCATTTGGTATTAATAAGTTTCTCTGAGAGATATCTGCCCTAGTCAAATGGTTTAATCCTAGGTTTTGTGGCACAAAAACTTGGTGTAATATCTCTCGGGCCATTTTCATTAAACGTTCTAATGTACTTCGCGGTACCCTTAACAAAGAAGCAATACGTTCGTCGCTTTCCCCAGTTCGTAATTTGATTAAATATGCCGCTAGGGCAAACCTTCCGTTATACTTGGTTGACAGGCTGGGGACTTCAGCAAGTAATTGGTTAAATTGTGCTTTTGTTATCCCAAGATAATAATGCACTATATGTTCTGGGATTTCATCTATATTATGAAAATCTAAATGTGCATACATATTCTGCTGCAGCAGGGAAGCAAACTCTTCAATGTGGGATGAACTAAAAGTTTGTATTGGGTTTTGTGTAAATTCTCCCAATAGGTCCCATGAGTTGCTTGTTAAATGATAATTGCAAATTCTACATTGTGCGGGTACATAATATTTATAATCACAGAAAAGTGTTACTCTTAGTGATGTCGGAACGGTAAGGCGAGGACGATCAGTACCTGTACATCCAGGGAAGAAGCAGCAGCGCTGAGTATCAGGTGCTCTTACATAATTGGGTAAAAATATTGTGGATTCTATCCCTTGCTCTTGAGGTGTATTTTGTGTAGATTCACTTGTTACAGTACTGTCAAGGTCTACAGTCTCTTCATCTAAATTCACTGACTGGTTACTCGAACTGATAGAATGTGAACGTGAACGAATTGCTCTATCACTTCTCTGCCAGCAAGGGTGACAGATGCGAGACGACCTCAGCAACTGGAACAAAGTAATATATGTCTTTTAGGTACAATTACTAGCCAGTTTAAAATGTGTACCTACTTTTAATAATATTTTTTACGAATTAATGATAATGTTTATCCAGGTAGGGAATGAAGCTATACATCTTAGCGTAGTAAGTAAGAGCACTACGGCTACGGCTAGACCAATGAATTATTGAATATAATAATAACACCAAATATTTCACACCACAGACTGTAATATAAGAATTATTTATTTGAAACCTTACCTGACGTGGAGCAATTTGTCTAGAAATATTGTCCCTTATTTGATTTTCTCGTGGAGAATCCTGAGACAACAGGTGACTTCTTTGTCTACGTAGTGAGCGACCACAGCCAACACAAATGAGGCGTGCAGCAGAAGGTGAGATGCGTCCTGCTGGATGTCTAATTTCATTCCATGCTGCAGTCCAACATGAATGACAAACAAAATCATTGCTTGAGATATTTACCTGAAAATTCAATTGATTATTTATTAATATTAATAACACAGCAAACAATGAGACGGAATGAAATGGGTAGCATAAAATAGTACATTGTTGTAAGATTCCGTTAGTTTCTCATATTTTTTTTTTTTACTAAGTATTAAAATGTTTCACACTAAGTGAAATTACTGAAAGGTTGCATAAGTAGGTACTGGTTGTTGTTATCATAGTTTTCTAAAGGTATTGTTTAATATATGCTGAATAAAAGCCTTACCTGTTGTGGAAGAACCCATTGCTGTACAATTGATCGTACTTCCACAATTTCTAATTGATGAGAACGCAAGCGCCTCATATCCACTCTACAATTCGCACAGCGAACGTTGCTTGCACCGGTTAATCCCCGCGACGACGTGCTCGGGAGAGCAGAACTGCGCAAGTCCTTATTCGCGCCGGAATAGTCATTATCAAAAGCGGGACGAGAGTCCAAATGCGTGCGAGGGTCGTCATTAGATGCGGGGCCAGCAGTATCCTCATTCACATCAGGGTTGTCATTCAAAGAAGAGCCAGGGTCCACGTTCGCGCGAGGGTCGTCATTCGGGTAAGGTTGATCGGAGTCCATTGTCGTAAAAAAGGTCACAAAATAGCACAAACCACGGCAAAAGAAAACTACGATAGTGATACACACACCAAACGCGAGCGCGCTAAGAGTAGGTACATTTAAATAATACGGTTTACTGTCAAATCCATCATCTGTCAAAGGATAATGTTGCCATATTTTGAAATATAATTGATTAGTTGCATCGATTATTGGTCTTGATCAATTTTATTTTTGATCTAACTACGGCAAACCAATAAAGAATACAACGATTTTACCATTCCACGTTTATGTATGTGTGGATCACTGTGTTTATGGATTTAATTGTTTGGTCTTAAAGTCGAGTACCATAGAAATACATAAAATCAGTTTAAAAATAAACCCGACTAACGTATTTAGCAAAATTATAAGCTCGTCCCGAAGTCAAGAGGATAAATGTTCAAGTTTTAACTTAAATAATAGCCGACAACTTGCTTTGTTCTTTTTTCGCTGTCAGGTTTTAGTTTTTAAGTCATCAACCTATTAGGACTCCACTGCTGGATTTCAGTCTGCTATTCGATTGCACGCCACTGAGCAAACCGGAAGATTTTTATAATTATTAATGAATTCGTAATCGATTAGATTATCTAAATTAAATGAATCAAAATTAAATTGACCATATAATGGCAACCCTAAACTTTCCCTGACAGTGAAATTCTCATTGATAATAAGTTAAATTACTTATTTATTTGATAAGATCACGGCGTCATATTTAGAGATAGAACATAAACGGATAATTCCTATTTAAAAAACTTATAATTTTTTATTATCATTCAAAATGTGTTCGCGGTGGGCCATAATCGGGCATTGTTCTTTGAGCCTTAACTTTAACATCTTTTATTTTGTTTTTAAAATCCAACATGATATGATCACTATTCATAATAAGATTAAAATCAATTTCAAGAGGAGCACAACATGGTTTATAATTAAAAAATAATCGGCCTAAGGTATGAAACATACTGTCATTGCACATATCTTTTTCGCAATTAGAACCTGCAGAGTGCACGCTATTTAAATTATTTATTAATAAAGCAGCAAAGGAATTTTCAAAGCCTGCACTCGTGGGATTAGTGTTCCTTGCCCCATGGCTACGAACACAGCCAAAAAAATTTTCTAATGGGTCCTGATTGAAATGTGTGAGCCATATGGACTTACAATTGTGCTCCTGGAACAATTTATTGGTCAAATATTCTATATTTTCTAAACTAATAATCCAGTTTGTGACTGATGGCACAACAGAAGTTTTGCCATCTTTTGTCTCAAATTTCATCGTTTTCATTAGCGACTTGGCTTCTTTCCAGACTTTGAAGTGACTCGAATTTGGTGTTGCTGAGTGCAATAATGGCTTCCCTGACCGCTTTTGTGAATTTTCATAGCTTCCATTAACGGAGTCGAATAGGTCATCAAAAAAGATAAGTACTTCAGCTGTAGCTTTAGCTTCTTCAGGCAAAATTCCTTTTTCTGAAAATTAATACTGTCTTATAGTACAACAATGATAGTCTTAACTTACATTGAATTTAAGTAATACAGTAATTAAATAGCAACAAAGTACACACGGTTACATATCAAGCTATATATTTCCAGTATAAGCTGATCTAGCATTGTACAGGATTTCCATACAGTGAGGTCAGCTTATATTGGATATGTATAGCTTGATATGTAGCCATGTGTTCAAAAGTAAAAACCATAAAAAATAGGTTAATCAAATAATCACACTGAAATAAAATAATTGAATAATATTATACCACATTCTACAATAATTAGTAAATTATTATATTATATTTAATTAAAGTATATTATATTTAAAATAAGTATATTTAAAGCTCACCTGCTAGATACCCCATAGCTACAGCAACAGATTTGCTGAACACCTGGGTTGCGCATTTAACCTTCATTTTCTTAATCTTGTCAGGTAAAACATGCTGGTCTGTTAGTTTAGGCAACATTCTTAAGCCCATAAATGATGGATTTTCTTCATGTAATTTAATTACATAATCCCATTTTGCAGTTTTTTTCTCACCATTCTTAACATATAATAAGTCCTTGTTTAACAAATTATTTCTTATACCTTTTATGAGGTGTGGTGCATCATATAGGGGCACAATTTCTTTCTCATCTATTTCAAAAGTGTTTTTATTCCAATCTCTATTTATTCGTAGATATTTTTCTTTTGTCTCTTTTATTAAATAATTGATTGCACTTTTATTGGAAGCCCCTTGGTCACAAACTGTTGCTAGAACACTGAGTCCTGTTTCATTTATCTTTCGGATGACTTCCTTTAATTGGCGGACTAATTCTATTTTTTCTGTACTCCCTGCACAAAAACTATATGCCACTGTCTGTTTATAGTTTTTGGATATACCTCGTATCATAAAAACAATTGCATGGTCGGCTATTTTATTTTTCATGTTCTTGCCATTGTTGACAAATCCGACTATTTCGTCCTTCTTCCTATTGTAATCGAAATGAGGTGCAATAGATATTTCGTCAAACATTAACAGGCATAGTTTATCACAACTTTTCATTTTCTTCACTCTCATTTTTAAATTTTCAAAAATATTTTCATTGATACCTGCTTTTAGTGCAGCTGTTGAGAGCAATCTACTTAATGTCAAAGGCGATGGGAGTACAAAAATATTTCTTAACCAACGATATGCTTTAGGTCCTTGTTTGTAGAGAGCTAATGCCATAATTTTCTCCTTTTTTGTAAATCTGTGGCCCATCTTTTTCTTTTTAATTTCTCTGAATTGTAGCATTGTAAAAATAAGAGCAAATGCTGAAAAATTTTTTAACGCTGCTTGAAAACTTGAATTTTGTGATAGGTTTAGGGCCTTTTTGAGTCGGCTGCTGTATGTTTCATTTGATTTCTGCAATCTCTTTATTTTTCTTGTTAAAAGGCTAGTCTCAGAAGAGTGTATTAATGTTTGTTTCTGCCTTCGTTTGTGACCTAGAAAATAAACATAGAAAGTTCAATGATGATTAATATGATGATGATGTTCAGTGGTTTGTTATTAGACATCACTAATCTATCTATACAAATAAATGAAATTGGAGTGTCTGTTTGTAATATTAAAATAACCGCTTTTTACTAAGTGCATATACGATACATACATATACCAAAATATTTTTTTTTAATTTTTGTCTGTCTGTCCGTCTGTTTGTTCTGGTTAATCTCTAAAATGGCTAGACCGGTTTTGACGGGCATTTCACTGGCAGATAGCTGATGTAACAAGGAGTAACGTAGGCTACTTTTATTTTAGAAAAAAAAATTAAACTCACGGAAAAAAAATTAAAACCAATGAAAAATTTCTGATCTGGCTGATATTTGGTACAGGGATAGATTATAGCCTGGAAAAAGATATAGGCTACTTTTATCTATGGAATCGGTTCCCTTGGGTTGCGGGAACGGGATCAAAAGGTCATGATTACTTTTGGTCGCGATAATCGATATCCACGCGGGCGAAGCCACGGGCATCAGCTAGTAAAACAATACTAAACAAAAAGTTTACATATTTATACAGATTGATTGGAAACTTGATGTCGTTCTTGAAAGGGATTATACTAGTAAATAAAATAAAATAAAAATAAAAATAAAATAAAAAAGCCTTTTATTTCCAGTAACACATTAACATGCAAATGTTGTCTCCTACCTATATATAGTACTTAGTTAGCAAAAGGATAAAAAAAATTGAGAAAACTAATATCTATACACTTAAATACAATTATCTTAATAACTACTTCAATTTTACTAATATTATAATAATAGGCTGTAGCATTTTTTACTGTACTGGAACCCCTCTCAGGTAAAGGCCTCCTCCAAAGCTATCCATTTCTCTCGGTCTTTGGCTATTCGTTGCCATTCTGGACCAGCAATTTTTTTAATATCGTCGTCCCATCTAGTGAACGGTCTTCCTCTATGCCGTTTGCCTGGTGGGCCTTTCCATGACGTAACCGTTTTGGTCCATCTGCGATCTTTAAGACGTGCTATGTGACCGGCCCATTTCCACTTTAGCTTCTGGCTGTATTTGAGAGCATCTATTGCTTTTGATTTTGACCGTATTTTGTTGTGGTTTATTTTTTGTATTTTCTTGATATTTAACATGCTGCGTTCCATTCCTCGCTGACATGTAATTATTTTATTCTTTACTTTGTTGGTATATTTCCATGTTTGGCATGCATACGTAAGACAAGGAATGAGACACGAGTCCATGACTTTTTTCTTCAGTTTGATAGGCATTTCGCTTTTAAATATTTCCTTACAACTCCAGAACTTTTTCCAAGTCTGTTTTACTCTTCTCTCTACCTCCAGTTCATTGCTATCTCTGCAGAATCCAATTTGTTTTCCTAAATATATATATTGATCCACATAATCTAATGGTTCATTTTCAATTGTTATTTTTGATTTTTTGAAGTTGGTCATTAATCTGGTCTTTGTGATATTCATTTCTAATCCCACTTGTCTGCTTGCTGCGTGTAGAGTGTCTAGCATATATTGCAACTGTAGGTTCGATTCTGATAGTAAAACTAAGTCGTCTGCAAATCGTAAGTGGTTTAGTACTAGTAATTTATAACAAATGCAGATGTCATTGGCTGTTTGGTTACTGTTTCCTCAATTTCATGGATATTGTCACTTTGAGTACCCCTGGTATCTTTCTTACCAGCAGAAGTTGAAGGCTGGACTTCTGGATAGTTGCAGCTTTGATTAGTTATATCGCTCATTGGTATTCTTTTCCGGGATCCTGGAACAGAAGATTTTCTATAAAGAATCACAACAGGATTTGTAAAAAAAATTAAGATGTTTAGAGAAGTTGGAATTCTAATTCTTATACTCTTGGTTGCCATACTCTTTCAAAATATTTAAAAAATATGATAAGCATATCTCTTACTCCTGGTAATGTATTCTCAACATTAGAAAATATTTTGAACCCTCTAAATGAACTCTGTTTTTTTTTTTGTACAGATTGATGTAAGGATCTTGCCATGACTCTTTATGCTAAACATTTTTTTTTTAAAGCATCCTCACATTAAACTAAACAAAAGGTAATTCTAGTAAGTATTATGATAAAAATCTACAAAACACATCACAATGTACTGTTACAATGATGAACTTGCCAAATGTATGGATTTCATAGGAAAAACTACTCAATTCTCAAAATAAAGTTTATTTTGAAGGGTGAATTGGATCAAAGTGAACTCTCTGTGGAATACTTGGTATAATTATAGTACAAGTAGATATAATATTGCACATACCTGCAGAAGTCATTGGTTGCTGTATTTCTGCTTCATCAGTTAAAATAACATTGACATTTTGATCACAACTGATGTCTTTAGGATCAGATGTACATGAAGAAGTTGAAGGCACTTTGGGATTATAGTGGCTTTGATCAGTGATCGCTCTTATTGCTCGTCTATTAACAGAGAATCCTGCAACAGATTATATACCATAATTAAATTGTGGTATCCTAAAATAGAACATTGTTCATAGAAAACTAAACAAGTATTTAAAGATATGATTTGAATTTGTTATTGAACAATGTATTTGGTAGGATGCATGATGTTAATTAAATCTTTGTTTAACACAAAGATACACAACTTAGGTCTCCATAATCTACAACTATATGTATTTAAAATAAAAATTGTCATGTTATTTTAGCTACAGTGGTGGATAAGGTTGGTGGACTTTTTATCAGGGTCTGGGCTGGCAGACATGTGCGTGCACATGTTCATATAGTCAATTAATATATAATTATTATATTTTAAATTATGGAGTTTACTAACGGCGCGTACACATAGAACATCCGTTTTACAGGATCCTTTTTAACTGATCCGTCGCTACTGGAGGTAATATTCACACAGCATTTACAGGACCGATTTTAACAGATCCGACGCTACTGGAGGTAATATTCACACAGCATTTACAGGACCGATTTTAACAGATCCGACGCTACTGGACTTTCGTTCTTCAGTGTATCGCCTACTTTCTACGAGAATGGACGTTGTCGTGTTGTATTGGTACTATCGTCGTCTGCGGCGGAGGAAGCCCCGGCGTTATTGGATACATCCACTATTAAGGCAAAGATTTTGTCGTGGTGCTGTTGTGCGTCAGCTGAAAGAAGACGAATCTAAATTTTTTACTTATTTCCGAATGACGACGTCTACTTTTGATGACCTTCTTAAACGATTAGAAAAGGATTTAAAAAAGAAAGACACAAACTGGAGGAAAAGCTTGTGCCCTGAAGTAAAACTAGCGATATTTTTAAGGTAAGAACTTTAATTTTTGTTATTATCAATTAAAATTTAAAATGACAAAAAGGTTTACAAAAATGAAGATTTATTTCAAAACATAGACAGATCTGGCAAGTCTGACTCCTGGCTGAATGTAGATTCTACTGATGGCGAACCTTCTACTGATGGTGTAGAGTCAAGATGATGTGGCCTACTAAAATAACCTTGGGTGTGGTAGTGAGGAGTGCTAGAACTTTGTGAATATGGAGGCCACTCGTAGTTTGACTGACCATATCTTCTACTTTTAATATTTTGTAAAAGGTTTATCACTCCAGACTGAAATTCTAAAATTTGATCGCCATTAAGTGAAGCCAGTTGCGGCAAAATACCTTTGAAGAACGATAAATTGGGATCTTCAAACTCATTTTTACTTTTTTTTAACTGATCATTCATGTATTCAATCATTTTGGCGTCTACTTCATTCACATTTCTTTTGATTGCCTTGCGTTGCGGCGGGGCTAAATTTTTTCTTTCCTTTTGTCTGTCACTACCACTTTGTTCCGTAATCTGATCAGGTTCATCTTCGTTGTCTTTATTACTTTCTACTGTTTCCGTGATGTTGTCATTAGCAGGGACGTTCTCGTGTGTATCACCTGGGGTGACAACTTTTTTCAAAAATAACATTTGATTGTGATATTTGTAAGGCTTGGTATTTGAGGCAGCAGCTCCAGATTTCTTCAATTTCTTTTTCTCACTCAATGTTCGTATCCAGGCATCTCTAGTCGAATTCCATTTTTTTATAACATATTTTCCTGAAGCAAGTAAATAATAATATAAGATGGTTGTCAATAGCTTAGTAAGTGAAAGGCGAATAAGAAGGTAGAATAGACTTGTCAGTAATTAATTACCATATTGGTCAGTGGATAAGTCAAATTGACAGTGCAAGAACTAATCGGTCAGTAAATAATGGGAAGCAAAAAAGTATTACTAATGTTTAAATCAATTTATTTTAATTAGGTAATTTTATAATTTAGTTCAGTTCAGTTTAATTTTATTTTATTTATGTACTATATATATAAGTATGAGTTTTGATTTACGACTTTGCTAAAAACTCTCATAAAAATTTCGACTTTCCATACAAAATTTGTTGGTCACTATAATATTTTATAGTTTTATAATAAAACAAGACTTATTCATCAAGCCATCTTTAATAGTCTGACCATAGAGAAGTACCTCTACGAAACATAGACATATACATAATCAGTAATAGACAAAATTAACTAAAACTAAACCCTTACAGTCACTAACGTTACTTTGTATGGGAAGTCAATATATGTGTAATAATATAGTAATTGATTAATTATTTTTTTTTAGGTATGCAGCGTCTGGGTGTACATTTCAAGAACTTTATTACGTCTTTCGTGTCGGTGTGTCAACTATAAGCAACATTATTAAGGAAGTTACACGATGCATATGGAACAACTTGAATGACGAGTTTATGCGACTTCCTACAACAGTGAGTGAATGGGAGCATATATCAAATGGATTCGACACAAAAGCAAATTTTCCCCACTGTTTAGGAGCAGTGGACGGTAAACACATCAGACTTCGAAAACCAGCAAAAAGTGGCTCAATGTACCTAAATTACAAAGACTTTTTTTCCATCATATTATTAGCGATCGTAGACTCTGACTATCGTTTTCTATATGTTAGTATTGGGTCGTATGGAAAAGAATGCGATTCATCAATATTCAAGGAGTCGACATTTTGGAAAATGATGCTAGATGGCAGTTTACAAATACCAGAACCTTGCCCATTAATAACAGGCTCAGAAACGAGAGTTCCCTACGTCATAATCGGCGATGAAGGTTTCGGTTTACACGAAAATTTAATGAGGCCATTTAGCGGGACGCATTTAGACGTAAATAAGCGAATATATAACTATCGTTTGACCAGAGCTAGACGATACGTTGAATGTGCATTTGGTATTCTTGCTAATAAGTGGAGAGTATTCCACCGGCCTCTAGACGTCAACAAAACAACAGCCATATGGATAGTTAAGGCATGTACCGTTCTACACAACTTTGTAAGGGAAAAAGAGGGCTTAAAGGATGGCAACACATCCGAATCTGAAGCATTTCATTTCAATAGCCTACCTGATGATGAAACGCTACGAGGTGGTCGAACTGCAAATTCAGTTCGAACGGAATTCGAAAACTATTTCGTGTCCGAATCTGGGTCAGTTTCTTGGCAGAATGAAGCTATTTAAAATAAAAAACAATGTCTCCATTACAATATAAAATAAATACTTACCAAATTCTTGTCTTTCTTTTTGTTCCATAGCTTCAAAATCCTCCTTTAGAATACCGCATATTTCGCGCCAAGCTGCGGTTTTTGCAATTTTATCTTTATAAATCTCCAGTGTTTTGTCCCAAAGAACTGGTCTACTTTCAACACAATTTATCAAAACTTCTTGCTCAACATATTTTTCAAACGCCTTGCTTGCCATGATTATGATAGCACTGGACACGTGCACTACTCTAGGAATGAAACCGGCAAATGGCGGCTGTGTGTAGCACATCGCACCCCGCGCACCCCCGTGCAAAGCCTCGTGCGGTTTCAATCCGATAAAACGGATTAGTATAGTATTACTGGATCCGGAATACTGTGTGAACTGGCTCATACAACTACATACGCTAATAACATATACGTTTAAACGGACCTGTAAAACGGATTGCTGCTTATTTTGTCGGATCAGTATTTTTTACTGGATCCGGAATACTGTATTCTGTATGAACTCGCTCATACAACTACATACGCTAATAACATATACGTTTAAACGGACCTGTAAAACGGATGTTCTATGTGTACGCGCCCAGTGTAACATAGGCTAAGTTCATAATAATATTATTTGGATCCCGTGGTCTGTTTTTTTTTAAATGAATTTAATTAGTTAATTAATTAACATAAAGTCAAGTTAAAATGAACATATATTCGTGGATAGATGTTAGAGTAGGACTGCTAGCAATAGCTTTAGTGCAACCTTTATAGTTTGTAGATAAAATAAACAAACTAATTAGTAACTGACCTGGCACATAAAGAGTTGGAACAGCATTGGCACTAAGCCGCTTACTTTGAGTGCGATATATTTCTTCAAAGTGTCGATCACACACTTTACGATATTTCAATATTTTTTGGTTGTCTAGTTGCAAAATATCTCCTCCAATGGTATACAACCAAGTCCTGAATCTATCTGCATCATTATCAGGGTTAGGGAACATATGAAGAGCCACATTATAAGAACCTAAAAGGAAGATCAAAATATGAATTTATAGACTGTTTTGTATTATTGTTAAATACGAATTTCTATTGACGTTTTATAATTATTACAACATTAAGTACAAAAAATATTAAAGATAAGCACATTTGCTTATAATAGTTTGTATATTACAAACATTCGATTATAATTATAGAATTAACATAACATAACATCACGCCTTGTTTCCCGAAAGGTTGGGCAGAGGTGTACCTAGAGTACCTACACTCACATTTCGGCAGTGGAATGAATATAATACAAGAATAATACTTAAAAGATACTTACGTGACTGTCCACAGCCAGGAACACAACAGATTTTGTGAGCCATCTTACAATAATTCCGTATCGCAAGTAAGTAAATCAAGAGTCCAGTAAACAATGCCACAATCTAATAGAAATAACTCAATCGTCGTAGTCCAATAAACAAAGCCACAATCTTACAGAAATACTTGAGTCGTCGGAGTCCAAAAAAAAAGCCAAAACGTTAAGATATCACAAAATACAGCGGAAAACACAAAATCACAACAAGAGTATTTGAGTTTTGACAACTGTATGGCCATATTGGCCATCCCGCCATTGGCCGGCCGGGTAAATATGTTTCGTTCCAATTATCAAAATCATCGTCAGTTTACTTTTTTTTGCTTGGACTGTATTTTTTCCTAAAAATAACGTATAAAACTCATAGAAGTTTAATTATATCTAGTCAAGGGTTGCTTTAAAAAAAGTTGGCAGGGTAATTATTCAGATATTGCTCAGGGAAAGGCACTAATCGTGCTGCGTGAAATGGAACGCGTAAAAATTGACACTATAGTGTTGCCCTTACTAAATATTAAATTAGTGATACCATGTTTTGAAAATTAATATAGAACAGTGCCATCTATTGTTAATTTATCGAATATTAACGAGTTATGGTCACGTGACACTATATTGAATGTTTTATTGTGAGTGAAACCCCTGTGGTGGTACGTGATACCACCCAGAATATTAGGAATAATATCAGAATCAATACTAAGACAACACATTGACCCGTTAAAGGTCTTAAATACCATTATTTTCTCAGTGGTGGCACGCGATGTCATCCGAAAATAAATACCTACCTGGGTAGGTATCACATTATGGAAGAAGGGTGGGTACCCTTCTTCCATAATGTGATGGCATGAGATCTCATCCAGGAAGTAAATAACTTGCTAATTAGCTTTGTATCTCCCATTAGATCCTGAATACGACTCATACGATGAACATGAGGAAGCCGAGTTCGAACCTTATGATAAAGGTACTGACAGTGACGACGCAAGCAAGCATGACATCAGTACTGAGCAGCGTCTGCCCGCATCAGTGGTCGAGATACCTGCGTCTGCAACCGAATCGATGGTCCTTGAGATCTCTTCCCTGGAAAAATCTTCAGAAGTGCCTCACGAACAATCTCAAGGTGAGGAAAACCCGGTTCCACTTGAAGTTTTGGCAATCCTAGGAGAAACAAAACAGTCTGAAGAAACCTTTGGGAAAAATATACCTGCGGAGATCTCTGAACGTTGGGGTAAAATCCTACTCGAAGGCCTAACAAAGGATCAAAAGGAGAACCTGTTGACTAAAACTCTGATACCAGGAAACTTTCAGCTGGCTAAAGCACCAAAGCTGAATGCCGAAGTTGCATCGGTTCTCAATGAGCCAACAAAGAATAGAGATAAGCGATTAGAAAAAATACAAAACCAATTAGGTTCTGGTATCGCTGGTCTAGCTAACTTAACAGCTGATTTAATATGTAAAGATCTCAGTAAAATTGATATTATTAAACAAATAGCAGAGATAAACCAGATACTGCTGGATCTTCATTATGAGGAAACAATGAACCGCAGGAGACTTATTATTCCAATGCTGGATAAAAGTTTTATTACAATTATTCAAGGTGTAAAACGAGAAAAATTCCTCTTTGGCGATAATTTGAGCGAAAATATTAAAACGACGAAATCGTTAGAAAAGTCTAGTTTGCAGATCAAGAAACCAATCCCATCACAGCAGCCTACACCTCGTAGACCCAATACCACGGGTGCGCAGAGAAACGCGCGGGCGCCTCCCCGTCAACCGAGCGGGCAGGGGGCGGCGCGAGCGCCCCATGCGCCAGCTCGATATTACCTGCCACCTGCCCCGCCGGCCGGCCGCAGAGCGCCGCCAGTGGCACGCCGCGGGCCGCCACAGATGAACCACGCGCAGGACTGCAGGACCGTCGCAACCGTCGGTAGACGGTACCACACGCTGGTCGTATTCAGCATTTTTTACACAGTTGGTTAAAGATTACCAAAGATCCCCAAATATTGGAGATAGTAAAGGGTTATAAATTGAAATTTAGTCAAACCCCCATACAACTTGTGGAACCATGATATCCACCTTGCTCAAGGACGGAAATGTTAAATTGTATTAAACAACTTTCAGATTTAGAATCTGTTGTGCCATGTACCGACTTACCGAGGATGATGATCAATTTATTTCCCCTATTTTTCTAATTCCGAAAAGTAACGGAACACACCGATTTATTCTTAATTTAAAAGCACTTAATAAATAATATAGTACATAAACATTTTAAAATAGAAGATATTCGCACAGCATCAAAGCTAATGTCTAAAGATGTGTACATGGCAACAATAGATCTTAAAGATGCATATTTTTTTGTACCTATACATAAGTCTTGTAGAAAATACTTACGATTCCGGTTCAATGAAAAGTTATACGAATTTACTTGTCTTCCGTTCGGACTGTGTTCCGCTCCATTCATATTTACAAAGTTAATGAAGCCGTTACTGACGTACTTACGCAGCGACGCCCATAGTTTGGTGGCGTATTTAGATGATCTGTGGTGTGTGGCAGGCGACTATGTTGCATGCCTAAATACGATAACAACTACGGTTAAGAATTTGAAACGTTTGGGTTTCATAATAAATTATGAAAAAAGCGTCCTCATACCTACCAAAAGGTGCAAATTTCTTGGAATTCAGTTGAATTCACAGGATATACATTAGAATTACTAACGGAAAAACGTTGCAAAATATATAAAATGGTTCAAAACATATCTGCTAAATCAGCAATTAATGTAAGAGAATTTGCTCAGTTTCTGGGTACATTGTCAGCTGCTTGTCCAGCAGTAGCGTATGGCTGGATATAATAGGTTGGGGAAAAAGTTTCTTCGCATTTTTTAAGAAAATTCAAAACATTTTTTAATAAAGTTTATTTACATTTAACTAAAGTATGTAGGTACCATTTTGTTCGATAACTTTTTGCCATCTTGTAGGTAGGGACATGATCCCATTGCTATAGAAATTTTGGGACTTCTGGTCAAAATACCGCGACAAGTGGTTTTGGCAGTCCTCTCGTGATGTTAACCTGACACTGCCTAAAGAATTCTGAAGAGACCGAAACAGGTGGAAATCTGAAGGTGCAAGGTCAGGACTATACGGCGGATGCATTAACACCTCCCAGCCAAACTCTCTTAATTTTTGTTGGGTGGCTAAAGATGTGTGAGGTCTAGCGTTATCATGATGAAAAACCACACCCCTTCTGTTGATTAATTCCGGCCGCTTTCTCTCAACTTCTTGCTTTAATCTCATCAGTTGTTCGCAGTAGAGTTCAGAATCGATGGTCCTGCCTGGTGGTAACAGCTCATAATGAATAATGCCCTTCCAATCCCACCACACACACAGCATCACCTTGTTGCGAGTTAACCCGGGTTTCGCCACAGTCTGTGAAGCCTGACCGGCCTTTGACCACGACCTTTTTCGCACGTTCTTGTCATACGTGATCCACTTTTCATCACCAGTTATCAGCTTCTTCAAAAATGGTTCGGTTTCATTACGTCGTAATAAAGAATCACAAATGAGCACGGTTCATTAGGTTTCTTTCGGTGAGCTCGTGAGGTACCCAAATGTCGAGCTTTTTTGTGTACCCAGTTTTTTTCAAATGCGCCAAAACTGTTTTGTGGTCAATTTCCAGTTCTTCAGCTACGTCGTAACTACTGGTATGCCGATCTTGCTCCACTTTTTCAAAAATGGCATCCATTTCATCCGTAATAGGGCGACCAGAGCGACGTGCATCTTTGACATCAAAATTTCCGGATTGAAAACGCTTAAACCAAATTTGTGCTACTCTCACAGACACTACACTAGGTCCATAAACATCGCAAATTTTTTTCGCGGCTTGCGTTGCATTTTTACCTTTTTTGTAGTAAAATTTTAAAATGTATCGAATTTCTTCATTAGATTCACTAATCTTGACGGTACGAAAAACAAATGAAAATCACACATTTTCCTAATTTGAATTTGGAATTATGTTCTTTAAAATTTAAACTTTCAATGATACCAAAACCAGCCAGATACAAATAGTATAGCCAAAGAGATTTTATTACACGTTCATACATACTATAATGCGAAAAGACTTTTTCCCCAACCTAATATACCAAGCGTTTTGAGAGACAAAAATACCTCGCCCTGTTGAAAGATCAAGATTATGATGCAAATATGAAAATCAACCCATCGCTTAAAGAAGATTTTTTATGGTGGGAAACAAAAATCAATTATGTTATTAATCCCATTAGGACCGGTCACTTTCAATTACAGATTTTTTGGATGCCTCCCTGTCGGGGTGGGGAAATCTTGCAATGGGGAAACAGTTAGTCACAGGAAGAAAGGAATAAGCATATAAATGAATTAGAATTATTAGCTGCTTTTATGGGACTGAAATGCTTTGGTAAAACTATAACTGATTCAGAACTGTTGTTAAGAATTGACAACACCACTGCCATATCATATATTAATAGAATGGGTGGGATACAGTTCCCACACTTGAATAATATAACTCGACAGATATGGTAGTGTTGCGAACGAAGGAAGCTTGTCACATTTGCGTCTTATATAAAATCATGTGAAAACACAGATGCTGATAAAGCCTCAAGGGTCTCGAAAATTGACACTGAGTGGGAATTCCACGATTCTTGTTTCCGAGATATGATAAGCGAGTTCGGTCAACCAGAAATAGATCTGTTTGCATCTCGAATTAATAAAAAAATGTTCTAAATTCACATCCTGGAAACGAGACCCTGATGCCTACGACATTGATGCGTTTACCCTAAGATGGGACAATTTTATTTTTTACGCCTTCCCTCCATTTTCAATTATATTGAAATGCATTAGGAAAATAATGAATGACGAAGCATATTAGTTGCACCCTATTGGCCAAGTCAACCATGGTTCCCACTGTATAAGTCCTTGACCATTTCAAAAATGTTATATTTTGGACCAGATGAAAACATATTATTATCTCCTTCCAGAACGGCGCACTCTTTGTGGCCGAGCCTTATCCTGGTGTGCGCAGTGTTATCCGGGAAGCGTTCCTCAGACAGTCACTAGAATATGATACTGTAGACATAATGATTCAATCGTTATCAAATAGTACTTTGCAACAGTATGATACAGCGTTTAAATCATAGTTTATTTTTTGTAAAGACAATAACTTAGATTTCTTCAAAGTATCAATACAGGAATTACTAAGATTTCTTACTATACATTTTAAAAATGGCGCCAAATATGGCACCTTAAATTAATTTAGATCAGCATTATCACTTATCTTAGGTAAAAAAACTTGTGTAAATGACTGTGTTCGTCGTTTTTTAATGGGTGTGTTTAAGTTCAGGCCTAATTTGCCTAAATATCAAAACTCTTGGGATCCTAGCGTGGTCTTATCTTACTTAGCTGACAAAACTCCTAATGAATCGTTAACTCTAGATATGATCACCAAAAAAGTCACAACTCTGCTTGCGTTGTCAACTGGACAAAGTGTTCAGACGTTGTCTCTTATCAAGGCCAACAACATATCATTCCATGAAGCTGGTGCTCAGATAGTCGTAGATGACATTATTAAAACGTCAGCGCCCAATAGGGCGAACCCTAAATTAATAATTCCATTTTATCATGAACAACCAAATATTTGTCCTGCGAAAGCTCTCTCTGTTTACCTAAATAGGACGAAGGAATTTCGGAATGAACTGGGAACAGAAAAACTAATCTTGACTATTAAAAAACCTATCCGAAACGTCAGTCCACAGACCATAAGCCGCTGGATTAAACTAGTCCTTAAGGAAAGTGGCATCGATGTCAGTGTTAACTCGGCTCACAGTACGCGACACGCATCGACCTCAGCGGCGAAGCGCGCCGGCGTCTCTGTAGATGTCATCAAGCGCACCGCGGGCTGGACTGGAGCATCCCTATGTTTTGCGAAGTTTTATAACTTACCCTTGTTAGATTTACAGCAAGACAGAGCTTTCGCTGACGCTGTACTTCAGATGAACAAGTGATTGTTTAAATTTAGTTCATATTATAGTACCTAACAATTAAATAGAATACTAAGTACCTACTCAATTAAGATAAAAGTGTAGTACAGTCCATTTATTTAATTTTAGGACCTGTGGGCCCTGTTAATTTTTTAAAATAAACTTCATTTTATAATACAAGTTGGTTTTTGTTAAAAATGTAATCTACTTAATAACCATTCTGCAATTAGGCGCTAAACATCTACATGGTTTATTTAATCTCCTAAGATGCAGCAATGAAGTATAATTTATGGTAAATTGAACTTACCTAAAGTGAACTTCAACCAAAATTATACGAGTTGCTGCATCCGTAGAGATTTAAGAACCCGACCTTCCCTTAATTAATATCCCCAAGTATTTGCAAAATGATAAACCGGATTTAACTCTAAAATGAATGATTATAGCGCCATCTGCTAACAAGTGATGACATTACGTGGTGAAGTCAGTCACGATCCCTTACTTTTCGATTTTATTAAAGATCTAAAATTCGTATGATGATGCAGTATAACAGAAAACGGACTACATGGTTTATTAAATCTCTATAAAATGTCAAAAAAAACTAACGATTCATAACGTGAATTAATTATCATAACAAAAATATAAATTAGTAAATATTTTTTTAGAAAAAATATAATCAAGGTTATATTGATAATGGGGCTACTTTGACACCTACTCTTTTATTTATTCCATCTAAAAGACACCCCGATAAACGACAAAACTCAAAAAGATTTTTTTTAGAATCTATCGTTTAGGTAATATTGCGTTTTAATATTTTTGGATTTACTTTGAGTGAAGGGGTAAATTTGACTGTGGGTAATACAATATTAACAAATGAGATAAACCAAAATAAAGTAACATTAGCTCAACGTGAATTATTCTTAACATTAACCTTCGGGATTAATTATATTTTTATCACTTAAAACTATTACTACAGTCTTATAATTAAATAAATCGGCTTGATAAAATCAAAAAATCAACAAGTAAAATTTTATCAAAAAGGTATATAATAGAAAACTAAAATTCTTTGGTCATCACGTCATTTATTTATTTATTTAATTAAAACGGTATAATACCAATTACAGAAATTAAAGACACAGTTAGCACAAAAAAAAATATGCACAAAAGAAGGCAAATAATATAAAAAATCAAAGTAAAAACTTAACAACACTTTCATAAATCCCTCTCACAGTACTTGCCTTGCTTACTGACATGCCGATAAAATCTTCGTCCATTCGTCCGCAAACAGATCGTTGTTGGGTTAGTGTCCAAGAGATCAATGAGTGCGGCCAGAGTACGTGGTACTGGGGACTTAGCACGCGCAACGATGCGACATGGAGGCACAGCAAACAGCCTGTGTTTTTTGCCGCGGCAGTAGTTGTCTGGGACAAAAAAGGGAGCCAGCACAGCATGCAGATCACGCGCGTCAATAGTGCTACGGAGCGTTTTACAAGCTATGGTGAGCTGGTCTTTTGCTCGTCTTATCTCTAACGAGTTATATCCGAGGCATCCCAGTCGAAATTTAGTCGGATAGAGGTAAGGATAATAGCCATGTTTACGCTTGTAGAGAAACCGAAGGTTTTTTTTTTTTTTTTTTTGGGTATGGCATCTCGCAGTTGACCTTGAGAGGCCGTGACTGCTTAACCGGGCTTTCCTGCGGTGACTTTTAGTTTTTAGGCTAAGAGCCTCCAGCCAGGGCTTACAAACTAATTATTAAAACCTACAGCAACTGCGCACTGAGGGCACCCCCTGCGGGGTACGAGCCTCGGCTCAGGGAGTCACTTTTAGGGAGGGCAGCAAGTGGGGACAGGCTGGATCAAACAATTTTCTTATTATTAAATCATGGGGATTTTAACTCTACTTGCACAGCTTCGGCGCGGGCTGGCACTTCTGCGGGCAAGGGACGGTTGGGGGGGGTTTCATTTACTCGGGGTCTTCGCGGGACGCGAGGACCTCGGCGGCGAGGTCGGAAGGACGGTTGTTTTTGTTTGCGAGCTGTACTGGTGGCCCTACTGCTTTCTTGGAGAATAGTGATGGGGTCATCAGGGTCGGAGAGGACATGTCGCGGCCGGCGAATACGACTGATTCTACTGGGGACATAACTAGCGGCCTTCGCAATCAGAGGATTGCGGTGTTGCGCGGCGGATTCGAAGAAACGCTTTGAATTGCGTTTAAGGAACTGAGCTATTGTGGGGACTTTGAGGTCGAGATGGAGGATCTCGTTCCTAACTTACCATGGCGAGCCCGTAGCTTGGCGAAGGAAACGGTTTTGAAGCGTCTGCATCCTATGGATGTAACGGGGCTTTGTATGTGCAAAGACTGCACTAGCGTAGGTCATGATTGGCCTTATGCACGCCGTGTATATTCGCAACTTGCACTTTAGTGACAACTTGCTGCGTGCATTAAGAACAGAGTGCAACCTTCCCAGTGCGAAGGCGGCGCGTGAGCGCGCCTTCTTGATGTGCTCTGAGAAGGTGATGTGCTGATCCATAATCACTCCTAGATACTTGGCTTGCTTCTCCCAAGGGATAGGCTTGCCAAACATGGAGATGGGCCGGGGGGGGTCGGGTTTGTGTCTCGGTTTCGAGAAGAGAACCGCTTGACTTTTATCGGGATTGACTTCGATCCTCCACTTTCTAAACCACGCGCCAAGAACGTTGACTGCGGTTTGGAGCCTGGAGGCTATCGCGTCGGGATTTTTCCCAGCGTAGTAAATGGCTGTGTCGTCAGCGAAAAGCGCCAACTTTGCCAGTCTACGTTTGGGGATATCGCTAGTGAATAGCGTAAATATGAGAGGGGACAGCACGGCGCCCTGAGGGACGCCGGCGCGTATGGGGTGAGGGGATGAAATCGCTCCCTCTATTCGATACCGAAAGGTGCGGTTCGACAAAAAGTCTCGTAGGATGAGCACGAGACGGTCGGGCACACCGAGTTTGTACAGCTTATATAATAAGCCGTTGTGCCAGACTTTGTCGAAGGCTTTCGCTATGTCGAAGAATACTGCACCGGTCAACGTACCGCGCTGGAAGCTAGCGCTTATGTCTTCTACGATGCGGTGGACCAGTTGCACGCACGAGTGTTGGGTTCTAAAACCAAACTGCTCGTCGGGAATGAGGCCTTTCGTCTCGGCAAAATTTCTGAGTCGCTTATAAATAAGTCTCTCGTAGATTTTACCGAGCGAATTCAGTAAACTGATGGGGCGGTAGCTCGTGGGCTCGGTCTTGGGCTTGCCAAGTTTTGGGATGCCGATGACCGTGGCTTCCTTCCATGCTTGCGGGAAGATATTATTGCTCAAGGCTCCATTGAAGATGGTGGCCAAGAGCATGATCAGGTGAGCGGGCAGCATCTGGAGCACCCTATTGGTGATTCCGTCAGCGCCGGGGGCCTTTCGGGGTTTCAGACCTTTGATGATCTCGTGAACTTCGTCCGGGGTGACGAGAGGTAATGGATCATCAGGATCCTCGACGGGCGGGAGGGAGGCTCTACGTTCGACTTCGGCGTCCACCTCAGCGAGGTGTGCCTGGTCTACTGGTAGCGAACTGGGCGTGCATTGGGCTTCGAGGCTCTCGGCAAGGCACTCGGCCTTTTCGATGTTGTCGAACGCGACTGTGCCGTCGGGCCGGGTCAGGGGAGGCATGGAGGCGACTTCTCGGGATTTGAGATTCCTCTGAAGTTGCCAGAAGGCTAGATGCGTCGGCTCTAACTCGCTCAGCATCTTGTCCCAGTTAGCGTCACGAAGCTCCTGCATGCGTGTCTTTACAGATCTGTAATACTGTAAATAGCGCATGTGAGCCTTGTTCGCATCGCAGGGAAAGTTACTGTAGGCACGAACAGCTGCGTTCTTCTCATTTAGCAGGTAGCGTACATCGTCCGGCAACTTCCATCGGTGGTCTTCCACCTCAGGAATTTCCCTTGAACAGTCGTTCAGGACAGATTGTACGTGACCCGTGAATGAGTCGATCGCGGCCGTTGTATCGGCGATAGAGTCAAAGTGATCGGGGATGGCATTCAAGTGGGGGGATGTGTTGGTTTTCAGCGAATCGCCTACTCGCCTCCAGTCCGTTACCACTTTGGTGAGGGGGGGATGGTCAGATCCTGGGAGACCCGTGCGAGGGGCCAGGTGCATGACTACCGGACGGTGATCGGAGGTGAGCTCGTTTATTGCTTCTATGGAATCCAACCTTAAGTTGATTCGCTTCAGAATGGCAATGTCGAGTACATCGGGCCTACGATTTACGTTGTGGGGAAAGTGAGTTGGAGTCATCGGGGCGACGACGTCAAAGACTAGTGAGGAACAGAGGTCGAACAATCGTCTTCCTCTAGTCGATGAAGTGTTACTATTCCATGCGGGATGTTTAGCATTGAGATCGCCTGCTATGATAACAGAGTCACTCAATTCTAAAAGCATGGCGAGGTCATCGGCGATTGGTTGGAAGTCTTCTGCTTGAGAAGTGGGCGGGATATAGGCTGAGACTATTGTGACGGGTTGGTGGCCCGTCAGGCCTAGTCGGCAGACCGAAACTTCTAATCGGGTAAGGGTGGGGGGATCCATAGGGATGCAGTGTAGTGACTTTTTATAGTAAATGAGTGTTCCACCCATGTGACAACGCGACCTGTCGTTGCGCACTAAACGATAGTTTGCAATTTTCGGGTCGCGATTGTAGGGTTTTAAGAATGACTCTTGTACTAGGAGTACGTCTAGTTGATGGTCGCGGAGGAATTGGGCGATCTCATCACGTTGGGATTGGATACCGTTTGCGTTGAATGTTCCTAGCTTTAGGGATCGGGGTTTGATACGCGCGACTATTTTGTTAGACATAGTGGGTACCGAATTTTGGTTGGGAATCGAACACGGACTGCGTAATGTCCGGGTACGCGTTGTAGATCGCGTAAACCTGTTTGAAATCTCCAGCCCTAGTGGCTGCATCGAGCTCCTGTGCCATGCGGAGGGCACGAGGGGAGAAGAACTTTAGGAACGTGCTGTTGATTGTGTTGAACACGTCCATAGGGTTCATGGTCGCGGGACCAGGGTGCTGGTTTACTGCGACTGGTGGGCGAGCGGCTTGGCGCGCTGCGGAGCGCGCTGCGGGTGGTACGGCGGCGGCGGCGGCGGGCGCGACGGCGGCGGGCGCGACGACGGCGGGTGCGACGGCGGCGGGTGCGGCGGCGGCGGGCGCGGTGACGGCGGACGCGATGGAGACGGGCGCGTGGGGGTAGGGGAACCGAGTAGTTAGCGCGGGGGCGCCGGTACGCGGATCCACGAGCGGTGGGATTGGAGCGAGCGTGGGCCTAGCTGAAGCCAACGCAGGGAACGCCTGCTGATGGTTCAGATAGTTCCATGGACTCGGCCTTTGAGCGCTGAGACAATCCGGAAGTCTCGCGGTCGGGGCTTCGCTTTGCTGGCGGGCGTCTGCACGCTTCGCCAGCTTGGGAGATGAGGATTTGGGTGCTTTCGAGCACCCCCTATAGTTGGCTGGATGGCCTGACTCGCCGCAGAGGACGCAGCTGGGTGGTTCCGTGCTTCGCGGTCCTTAGGACGGGCACAGTCGGCTGTGCCGTGGTCGCCTAGGCACTTTACGCACCTAGGTTTGGCGTTGCAGTGCGACTGCGCGTGGCCGTATAACTGACAACGATGGCATTGACCGATAATGCCTGATTTGCGCGGTTTCTCGATTTTGATGCCCGAGAGATTGCAGACCGTTTTTATTTGAAAAATCGGATTATGTCCCTCTGAGGGAGGGCAGACGACTAATACCATATCGAATGGCATACCGTGACGGGCTCGGTGCATGCGGTGCACCTCTAAAACGGGGACGCCTTGGTACTCAAGGTCGGCCTTGATGTCCGCGGTCTCGATCTCTTTAGGTAGCTTCTTTATGACTACTCTTGTTTGACGGTCTTCCGGCAGAGCGTATGTATGGAACGATACACCTCTGTAACGGAGAAGCTTGGTGAGGTCCCTGTAGTCACGGGACGTCGGGACGGTCACCTTCATTCCCTGGGTCGTGGTCCTTGCATTGGTGTAGGCTATGCGAGCCTCGGCACACCATTTGGACACGTCGGTCCATTTGCCCTTGTCCTGAATGAACACCGGGGGCGGAGGGGGCACCTTTTTCCCCGCAGCGGTGCGGGGCTCGGCGGTGGGTGCGGACGCGATCGCGATCGGGGTGGGGGCCGCGGCGGAGGTCGACGGCGGCGGGGTGGGGGGGCGCGTAAAGAGGGACGCTGAGACGTCCGTGAGAGGGATTTTCGCGGCCTGCGAGTTACCGCAGGACTTCTTCTTCCTCTTTTTCCCTTTTCCCTCGACGGTGGTAAACACCTCCTCGGTGGATGAGGGAGAAGATTCAGAAGCGGGCGGGGCATTAACTACAACTGATTCGGAATCACCGGTAAGGGTGTCCGTGTCTGACGGGACGTCTTCAGCGTCCATCTCTTCCGGAGGCTCTTCGGAAAAAGCTGGGGAGGGCGGGCAAGCTGGGGATTCCGGAGCATCGGAGAAAGTGATGGTCGCGGGAATGGGCTTGGAAATGTTCGCTGGGAACATAAGGTGCGCTATTGGGCGGAGGACAATTCCGAGCTCAAGCGCGAAATTTGGATCCGTAGTGATAAAATGACGAAGTCCAGTCAGCCAATCTGACTTGGACGGGAGGGGTTCCATGTTACTGGCCATGGTGGGGGGCCTAATATTCACTCATAGGGAGTGGCCTAAGTCCCTATAAAAACTCCTAACAAATCCTAACGGCTACTTCCCCGGGAGGATAGCCCGGGGATGTGTGGCCCTCCCTGCCGGGTGTAGGCAGGGGGGTGTGTACCTATTGGTGAGCCCTAAGCTTGTAAACCTGTTGCCAATCATAATGTGCAACAGGGCCCTGACGTCCAATGCGAGGGGTGTAGAGACACCCCAAAGACACTGGGTGAGTAGCTGGGGAGGCAAAACTGTCACCAGTACCGTCTAGGAGATCCCCCAAGGCCGGTGGTCTGGGACCCGTCTGATTGATGCCTAGCCCTGAAGGGGTTCGGCGGGTGAGTCGGGTCAACACCCCCTCGGATTCGTTGACACCGTGAGGTTTCAACCGAGGACCACAAAAACAGTGGATTTTACCCGGAGAGGGCCAAGTGAATTTACACGAAGCTTTCTCCGACAAAGAAATAATATGTCTTGAAAAAGACAGTTTTGACTGAATTAATCAGTGAAATAAATTCACCAATTAATTAAATCGTCTGTAGCCGGGGCGGCTACAATGTTCGCAGCGGGGCGCAGCGAGTCTTGATAGCGGCGAGAGGTGAGTCACGCAGCAGGCAGGAGCACTTCACACACGTCCGTTCGGGGCGAGCGTCGCGCGCAGAGTGAGAAACCGAAGGAACGCTTTTTGTACCTTTATAGATACTTACTTTCATGTGGGTTCCACACGCAGGAGCTAGATTCTAATTTGCTACATACGAGAGCATTAAATATTATTTTGATGGCATGTGCGGAGCGAAAATCACGGCACTTACGCAGCACAAAAACCAACCTTTGATAGGATTCCTTGGCTACTGTGGCAATGTGGTCCTGGAAAGTGAGCTTTCGGTCGACTGTGACTCCCAGATCTTTCATGGCTGTAGTTTTTATGATGGTTAAATTGTATTCATAATTGACTGGGTGCCGCATTCGACTGAATGTCATTGAAAAGCATTTCGAGAGATTAAATTCCATCTTATTGTGTAAGCTCCACTTGTATATCGCGTCTACATCTTGCTGTAGAGTTGAACAGTTACGCTCGGAATTTATTTGGAGGTACAATTTCAAGTCATCAGCATGCATACAATAGGCATCTTGCATGACCGAGAACTTGGGGAAGACCATGATTAAAAATAATAAAGGCCCAAAAATTAAGCCCTGACTTGCTCCGGAACGCGTGTGGTAGGTACGTGATTCGTACATACCGAGCCTCACGACTGCTGACGATCGCGTAAGTTGTCTACAAAGAAACGGAGGAGAGATGGTGCGAAACCTAGTTTGCTAAGTTTCATTAGCAGTGTGTCGTTGTTAACCCTATCAAACGCCTTCCGGAAGTCGAAATAAAGTACGTCTACCTGACGGCCGCAGTCCAAGCTGGAAGAGATATATTCAACAAAGCATTCGTTGATCTATTTCGGTTTGGGAAGGTAAGTAACAATGTCACTTTCTTCAATGATTGAAACATCTTTGGGAGCTTTCTTAAAAATAGTTTTAGTTTTTATTTTGGGAATTATAACCTTGAACAATACGTTTAGTGTCAATGATATCTTCAATAGAACATACATAATGATATGTCTTTTTCCCCTTCTCTGAACCAAATTTTGGTAAAATAAAATTGTCCTATTCTGGGAATTTGTGTGAAATCGCTTAAAGTATTTCTAGCATGATTCGGCACTATATTTTCAATATTTTAATCGCAATCGGTAGTATCGTGATTGTTGTCCTCTTGACCAGTTTGATAGCTTGTGGATGGCTCGCTGATAACAGTAACAGGACTTCGCATGGATGGTTCCATAGACGTTGTTTCAGTTTGTACAGGACAATCATTTCGATCCAATGTGTGTTCAAGCTCTATAACGTTAACTTCTTGATTCAATGTTTCATCTCCTGTCGAGATAGTTTTACCGGCTTCAATTTGCAGTCTTGTCCCCTTCCTTGGTGGCTGTGATTCATTCCCAAATCATTGTTCTCTTAAGAACTCTGTTAATGAATCTCGGACGACAGTTTCCATTTCAGGAGAAGGTGACTCAGCTGGCAATTTGTTTAAAACCCTGTTTCTATCAAGAGGAGTGATACCAGTAGCTTTAAAACTGCTCACCAAATTTCTTTTTACAGCCGATAATTCCATACAAGCGTCTTTATCACTTTTCGGTAGTTTTTGGTCCATATTCACTATTGCCTTTTCAACAGACACAACATCTGTTGAAACTGCATCTGTATGTAGTTCGTAAATTGGCTTTTTTCCGTTCTTCAAGAGTTTGTCTCCATGCAATCTTTAGCGGACGGAAAAAGCCAACGTCAAGCGGTTGGGTTAAATGGGTTGCATTTGGCCTTCTAGTCTTTTGGCATAAGGTAAAAGCAAGTCATGAACCAATCTCTAAATGTTGGCGTATCAATCTATCCACTAGTTGTTCTATTGCAACGGCATCCCCGGCTGCTATATGGCTCTATACAGCACGGTTTACCAACAATACCTCTTTCATAACCGTACCGGCACTCATGTGGTCTAGTTGTGTTTTTGTCGCGTATTGGATTGCTATCCCCACTGCGCGAATTGTTGTTTACGCACTATCACGCGTTATAGGTGTGCGCCGGACCTACTGGCTACTCGGGGATTGGCTCGTGACCTACCACAAGCTGGTCCGTGTCATACGCCGCCACCAGTTTTTGTGAAGTTCCGCGCGGACCACCATTTTGTGTCCCCTCTGTGATTCTGAGGTTTGCGCAGCAGACCATGCAGACACAGGGGGGCACCGGAAAGCAGCCCGGCGTATCATACCTCGCCACTATGGTCGCGGAGGCCTAGCCCCCCCCTCAGCGAAGCTTAATGCGCGGCTCCAGGGCCGTGAGTGACAAAATTCAGACATGGATGCGGTAGGTGATGATGGCAAAAATAAAGAGGAGTAGTTAAGAGCGGAAAAGCGAGAAAGAGAGGACAGTACTGAAGACGAAGAGGGTTGGACAGAGGTTAAGGGGAGTAAAAAAAGATATGTCACGGTAGCAAAAACTCAATGAGAGAAGAAAAGTATGAAGGTCTATGTTTCTTCCAAGGACTGTCTTCCGAAATAGTTTGCAATGGCACGTATTTTAAAAGATACTCGTAATAACATTACAAAAATTAGCCAAGTCAAATATTTAAGTCCTTTTAAAATACGGGTTCAATTTGAATGTGAATCGGCGGCGCAAAATCTATTAATATGCGAGAAACTTTTAGAGAAAGAATGTTTGCTATGGCCTTATCAAGGATGTAGATCTAGAATTTACGGATGAGGAGATTCTAGAAAATATTTCATGTCCGGGACCCCGCCAAGAGTTTATCATTCAAGAGGCTAGACCGTCGCAACAGAGATGAAGGTGGTTAGTGCCCTAGCGAGACCCTTCGATTGTGGCGTGTGTGTTGAATCATTAAGTTCCCTTCAAAATGGTTGAGCTGAATGGTGCTGATCCACACGTCATGTTCGTGAACGAGCGCCGCCAGTAGGGACTGGTCATCTCCTAGCTCCCACGGCTTTTTTTAATTTCTGAATTGTTATTTTATTTTTGTTTTAATTACGGACGCTTTAATGTGCACGGTTTTTTACATTGTTCTCACATTGATAATTTCAACATAATGTGTGTGTGTGTGTGTCACATAAATGTCTCACTGATGGTGGCGCGTGTGTTGGATCATTCGGTTCCCTACAAAATGGTTGAGCTGGATGGTGCTGATCCACGCGTCAAGTTCGTCAACGGGCGCTGTCGGTTGAGACTGGTGGTCTCCTAACTTGCAGGGCTTATTTTTATCTTGTATTTAGAATTGTTTATATTTTTTTTTACATTGTTCTCACATACAGAAGCAACAAGAATAATGTTCCCAAGATTTTGTAATATTCAACTTGATTTTAAAAGAGTGTCCGTGGAGTTTCTTGCCCGTTCTTCTCCATAGAGATCTACGTTTTGGAATGGGCAACTAGCTTCAACTTTCCAACTGATCGACTTTTTGACAATTCAAGTGCCTGTAAAGGGTTTAATTGAAATATATGCTTTGAGTTTTTTTTTTAATGATGTAACCAACTTTTTGTAACAATACCATGATTTTAAAAGAGTGTCCATGGAGTTTCTTGCCCGTTCTTCTCCATAGCTTCATATTTCTAACTCACCGACCTTGACAATTCAAAAATGCTTGTAATTGGTTTATTTGAAATAAATGCTTTGAGTTTGAGTTTGAGTTTGAAAACGTTCTATAATTAACAGTTTCAATAGTTTTATACCTGTTTACGCGATGATAATGTAAGTTTTACAAGTTGCCGGTAACTGTCACCGAATCACATTTGTTATTTACACTTTAATTCCACATAAAACGTTGTTTTTGTAAGTAACCACGAAAATTGCGACACTTTGTTGGTTACCTGTGTCAACTGCAATGGAAACCACATATCGACAGAAATAAGAAAAAAATTGCCGTCCGTGTGGTGTCGGACGTAAAGAATAGCACCATCCCATCTGTTCCCATGGGTGTCGTAGGAGGCGACTAAGGGACTTACTCGAGAATAGGCAGCAGCGTTCTCTATGCATTTTACCACCATACTGCGATCGCCAACCCGCCTGGCAAGCGTGGCGATTATGGCAAACCCCCCAAATTGGGGGAGGCCTATGTCCAGCACTGGACGTCTTTCGGCTGAAATGATGATGATGATGAAGAAAAAAAATGCGGTAATTTAAAGACTTCTTCGTTTATTTAACGATCATTACGTACTAAAATTTACTAAATTAAACTATACCACTCCGTCTTCGTGGTCATCATCACCCCCAGATGATGAGCCTGCACCAGCTGCTGTTCCTTTCTTCACAGTTTTGGTAATTTTGTCGGGGAAATTTTCAGATAAGTCATAAGTTTAGCAGCTGTGCTTAAGAATTTTCAATTGATGACGTATTATTATAATTGAGTTCATTGTTTCGGCTGACATCCGGTTACGTAGCTTACTTTTGACTATGTTCATAACGCTGAAGATTCGCTCTACTTCGGCATTTTTGAGTGTGTTTGTGTGGAAGCGACAGCATGGTGATATCCAAGTCCACTAATTCTGGAAAGGCATTCATCCCAGCCGCATTTTTGTATCTGGAGACTTGAGCTCAAAACTGCACTGTATCATTACCATCATCTTCCCATTTGAGGAATTGAATTCCATGCCACTATGTCAATATTTTATCAATCTTTTCATTGTCAAATCCCAATTCCTTAGCTAGAATAGTAATCGAATTATCCTTGATTTGTTTCAACGTATTTTCTTTTGATAGCTGAGCCATTTTTTCTAGAGCAGCCGCAATTCGCATCGACAACTGAACCGTGAGTTTGATACAGCTTTTTCTAAATGTGGCTAGACTTTGCGGTGTCAAATTAGCTTTTCGAATACGGTTTGGTTTGGTTTTCGAACAGGTGGCCAAGGTAGGGGACCGTGTTCAGGTGGTCCTTGATGTTTATGTTTAAAAAGTCTTTATCCGTAATACCAGCATTTGGCGTTAAGATTCTGTTGGACACTCGTAATAGATTCATCAAAGACGTCAATAATTTGAGTGGGTTCGCGTTTTCTAATTCAAATATTTTAATTCCTGTTTGAACATCATTCAAAACAGTTTTTAGGTATATATTTGTTAGAAGGGGTACACCAGCCCAACCAGTATGCAGAGTGCCCGTGATATTATAGAATGCAGGAAATCGGTAGACAAAAATAAATTCAAGATAAAATTTATATTTTCTGTTTTATTTTCGTTGACAACTTAAAAGAACAAAAAAACGTTAGACAGATGATGTAACATTTAGTAGAAGAATAAATTTACATAGAATAAAAATAGTATGTTTTATTTTCACATCAATCCTTTTTATTCTAACAATATTATCTAAAAACTGTAAACGATTAGGTTCACTTCGCTTTACCGCATTTCCCGCCGCGCCGTTCGATGAAGGGTGATATGCTGGTGAAAACCGTTAGAGAATGCCGTTATTTGTCAAAAAGTCGCTAAACTCTTATTAGTGAATGGTGGCCCTTGGTCGGAAACCAATTCAACTGGAAGGTCAAATCTAGTAAAGATAGTACGTAAAACCATAATCACTTGTGTTACATTAGTGCGCTTCATTTCATTTCCTTCTAACCATTTCGTAGTTGAATCGATTAGAATCATTAATGTACTACCTCGATAAGACCCCATGAAATCGAAGTGCAACCGAGTCCATGGCTGCACCATGTTCGGCTAGGGTTGTGGCTGAGCTCGTGGCGGTGCAGCGGTCTCTATCGCACAGTCTCACAACTACAGCATGGTTGTTCAATGACACTATCGATGTTCAGCCACCATACAGAAACTAATTTTGTTTTAACGATTCCCACGTGACTTGTATGTAATTAAGCAAGTACCGTTTTCCGTAACGTTCGCGGTATAATTATACGATAGCCCCACATCAAGCAACCACAATCTATATACAATTCGTTCCACCTAAGATAATACGGCCTTGTTCATCTATGGATGCGATGTATGCATCGCTGCCCTAGTTCAACAGTAAGATATGTTGAACAAAGTATGTTTTGAGTTATTCATACTTTTATGATTTTAGTGTCATTAATTCGCTCGTTGTTAATTGAAATGTGGTTGATTTTTTAAAACTATAGTTTGGTTTAATGTGTTACGGAGTTATTTATATTTCAATATGAATAAAATAATTTGTATATTAGTTTTAAGGCTTTTAATAGTAAGATAACCTTATATTGAACTCAGACTAAATAAAACATGTTTTGTATTTTTAATGTTGTCTCTAAAATGGTTTATTAAAAATTAAGTTTATATTGTAACTCATAGAGTTATTGTTTTTTGTTTTGTTTAAGAAATACTAAAGATTTATCCAACCAAGCTTCCAAATTTATGGAAAATCAACAGAGATCGACATAATTTTAAGATATCTTAGTATTACAGCACATCGATATTTGAGAATGTAAGTTGTCCGACTAAATCCGCGGAAATGTTTGGTAACGGGATAGGAAAATTAATTAAAAACTGAGAAATTAGTTTGCTTGTAATGTATTATTTATTACCTAGTATCATAATTGCACATATCAGTTAAAATCTTGTTATTATTTTTGCACAAGTCAGTTTAACTATTATAATAATCAGTCAGTGCTATAATGTTATTTATGTGAATCTTAATGGCACAAATAGGTAAGTCTTATAAAGCAGCTAAAATTTAGTATTATAATAAAATAAAAATAATATATAATTAATTAATAACAATAGTGAATTAATAGTTAACCTACTCGTTACAGGCTTTCATCATCACTATTGCCGCTTTCATTTTCCTGGTTATTTGTAGTTTTAAGACTTTCGTAAAAGCTGTGATGACATTGAGGTATCAAATTGGCAGTACACAATGATACGAGGGTCATTCAATAAATACTTAGCCTACAAAAAGTAAACGAAAATTTTGGAAAAGTGGGAATTTATTTTTCAACATAGTCTCCTTTTAGTTCGATACACTTAGCCCAGCGATGCTCCAACTTTTTTAATCCGTCCGAAAAATAGTTTTTGTCAAACTCTGCAAAATAGGCCTCCGTGGCGGCGATGACCTCCTCATTCGATCCATATCTATTCCCGGCGAGTGATTTTTTCAGATTAGGAAACAGAAAGAAGTCACAAGGGGCCAAATCTGGAGAATACGGTGGATGGGGCAGCAATTCGTAGCGTAATTCGACCAATTTGGCCATGGCAACGGCAGACGTGTGAACCGGTGCGTTGTCGTGGTGAAACAGCACTTTTTTCTTCGCCAGATGGGCTCGTTTTTTCTTTAATTCGGCGTCGAATCGGCCCAATAAATCGGCATAGTAAAGCCCTGTAATTGTTTTACCCTTCTCGAGGTAATCGATGTAGATCACACCTTGTGAATCCCAGAAAACGGTGGCCATAACTTTTCCGGCCGATTTTACAGTTTTCGCCTTCTTTGGAGCACGTTCCCCGGTCTGGATCCATTGTTTTGATTGCTCCTTGGTCTCTGGTGTGTACCAGTGGATCCAGGTTTCATCGACGGTCACAAAACGACTCAAAAACTCCGCTGGATTCCGCTTAAACAACGCCAAACACGTCTCCGATGTGGTCTCATGGTTGCGCTTGTTTTCTGGTGTGAGTAAACGCGGCACCCATCGCGCCGACAGCTTTCTCATGCCGAGTTCCTCGTGAAGAATATGATGCACTGTTCCTTCTGAAATGCCTATAGTCTCAGCTAGCTCCCGAACCTTCAATCGGCGATCTGCCAATACGAGATCATGGATTTTTTTAATGTTTTCCTCCGTAGCAGCTGTTTTCGGTGCACCTGGACGTGGTTCATCAAAAACCGACGTACGGCCACGTGCAAACTCGTTGAACCAATTCTTGACGGTGGCCATCGATGGAGAAGAGTCACCGTACACAGCATCCAAGCGCTCTTTGATTTCGATGCGCGTTTTCCCTTCCAAAAATAGGAATCGAATCACCGACCGAAATTGCTCTTTTTCCATTTTTGTAAAACCGATCGACACGTTCGCTTCCATAAGTTGTCAAATTAAAACAAATGAAGGGATAGGAATGAAAATTTGAAAAAAGAATTAAAAAAGAATGTGCTACACTGTGGTAAAACTCTTTTGAAACTACAGCGCCCTCTGGCGATGAGGCTAGGTACTTATTGAATGCACCTCGTATCAGATCTCTCTTTTTGTGATTTGGTATTGCTGGTGCTTCATTATAAGCATGTTCCAGAGTTATATTTTCTGAGATGCGGCACCTTTGTTTCCTTCTCGTATCCACAATTTTAAAATCAAGATCTGAAAATGAAGATTTGTAGCCAAATTTGTATGGATCTTCTTTTTTTACTTGGATACATTTGATGTCACCCCATACAATTTTTTGACCATTTTCGTCTATGTTGAAATTTTTCACCATTTGAGACAGTTTTTTCCAGTCATAAATCTGTTGGTAACCTATTTCATTGACTGTATAAGGTTTACCAGTTTTTTTGGCTGATTTCAGTACCATTGCCATTTGAGCAGGTGTAAATATTGGGCCACTTCTCAGCAATCTTCTGTTTTCTCTTTCTATTAAGGAATGAATGTTATCAGCATCATTCTGAGTGTGTCCTGCTATTAGAAAGTTGTGGGTAATTATATTTATGGGTAAAGCTTGCACTGCGTACATATACATTGACAGAATAAATTTATTTTTATTCTGCCCACCACAATTGTCGCTGTAAAAGATAATTTCTGTTTTTGGACCCACATTTTCTAATAACGAAAAACACACGACCCTATTTCATTGGCCCCTCTTTTGGCAATACCTTCGTGCCAAGCATAACAAATACCATCTTTATTAATTATATCACATACAGTGAAATTAATGAAGTTTAACTTTGATTTGTAGTAGAATGTAGAAACTTCTCCTTGTGGCAATGGAACGACGGCTTGCAAATCATAATCGAAAATCAATATATTGTCATTAGAATTTTTTGCTCTGTCAACATCTCTTTTTTTCATAACTCTGGATAGTTTTTTCTCAGTAATATGCATGTCATAACCATCTTGAAGATCAAGTTTTGCCTCGGGTGAAGCATTTTTGAACGCTTCACATTTAGAACACTGATCTTTTTTAGGTTTGAAAAAAGCAATGTTAAATTCCGTATTAAAAATGTGTGCATACATTGAATTTTTGACTGCTTCTAAACCATTTTCTTCACAATACTGTACATACAGTCTGTACATTGTAGAAATTGTAAGATCTCCTTCCAAATACTCTCGTCTAGTGTCGGCTCTGCAATAATGGGATTTGATACGAGGGAATCTGTTTATATGATCTCGGACAGACTGTTTGGCAGTATCTGGAAGATAATGATGTTGAGAATGCGTACCTCTGCGCTCTTTTGCAGTGAACCCTTCAGTATTTGTTACATTTTGAACAGTAGTTATTGCGCTGTTAGTGATGTAAAGTGTATTTTTAAAGAAAAGTTTGCAAACACGCCTTTTAGTATTATCGAGATATGAATAGTACGCGTAATTTAATTTTCTGGAAGCCTCTTCGCGTCTGTATTTTTGCGGTGTTGTTACTTCCATACATTTGCTTATAAAATCACGCTGACGAGAACGATTACCCATATTATAAAAATTATCAAATATAGTTTGCCTCTGATCTTCATTAAATTTTAAGCTACACTTTTGACCGCAGCTCATTCCCATTTTCTTGGCTCTCTTTTCACGTCCAGATGATGTCACATAAGCTTGACCAGTATTTACTAAAAGCTTCTTTTTGTTTTTGGTCCAATTTTTCTCATTTCGGATTCTTTTCTTGGGTAGCCGCTCTCTATCAATGTTATCCAGTACAGGGATTTGACGAAGCACCGATGTTGAAATAATATCTGAATCAGTTGAAGAATCGATGTGTGCAGGGTCCGGGTGATAATCGTCCTCTGTGTCTGAAGCACTAAAATCACCAATCGCGCCCTGCAACAAAGTAATAGTTGAGTAAAATGGAAATCGATTGCAAGTAGGTACATTCCACTCGTAATAATAACAATTTCTACAATGTACAAACTTTAAACTACCTACAAAATTGAACACAGCTTACGTCATTTGGTTGCTCCTCATTTACTGTATTATCAATTGATCGAAGATTTTCAACACAATATTCACTATTTTGCAATAGAGATGGTGACAATGATTTTTCTCTTCGTTCTGTTTCTAAAATTTCTACATTCTGAAAATAAACACGAATAAAATTATACGGGTACAGAAAACAAGCAAGTTGGTCTGGTATAACTTTTAAAATAAGTTTGTATAATTTTTAGATAGTTTTCATAATCATCATACTATAATTATAAATATTATTTACCTGTAAGTCATCAATCGTAACCTTATCACTTGTTGGTTCTTCCATGCATACTTCGTATGCAACTTGTACCAATTCATTTTGTTTTTCCGGTAAAATTGGCGGGACCCCGACCGGTGGTGATAGCCGTTCTTGAATAATCTATTACAATAAAACAATTAAATAGGTAGGTACAAAATGAAAACAATACAATGTTATTTGCGAATACCGTTATTAAAGCATCACAAAAACAATCACATTAGTTTCGTTAAGTAGGTAGGTACTTTGTTTGAAACTAAATCTTATGGAACTTACCTCACGAGTTTGGTTGTTTGCTAGTTGAACTAATAATCTCCCACGTTTCATTGCGACTGATACTCGTACGAAAATTGTAACAAAAATACTTAAAAAGATCAATTAATTATGACGTAGGTGACACACACACAAATATTATAGCAATAACAACAACAGCATGGCACAGACTGTTCGCGAAACTAGCATGCTTTGTATTGGAAGCGCGGGGTACCGGCCCGCGGGGGTGTCGCGCGACATTCGACGAACGGAACGAAAAATCAGTGCGCCTCACGCAGCCGCGTGATGCGGACATCTTATTGGATGAGTAGGTAGGTTATTTTAAAATGTCCTAGAAAGAAAATAAAATTTAACGATTTTTTAGTTAAACACTGGGACAATTTAAGATGTCTCAACATAGAAATGTTTTTATAATTCCATATAAGGACATTTGAAGAAGTCTCTGTGTAGAAATAAAAGAAAAGTAAAAATCTTCATGACTTTATAAATATCTTAAGATGTCAGAATCTTGAACTAAAGGTCGTTAAAAATATGCTTAAATGTCTCAGTGAGACATTGAAATTTAGGCACTTTGGTTGCGTTTTACAAATATCTGATTTTTGAATCAGACAGAAGAGAAAATTTTCACATGAAACAAAACTTATCTCAATTTTGTTTTTTTTTAAAGATATCTTACTGTTGAACTAGGACAGCGACATTATGAAAGCCTACCTGACTGCACATACAGTATAATTCTATTGAGTAGTGTATCGGTCGCCATCTATTTCCTAATCTCGTGATTAGTTACTGACATGAAATCTTCAATAAAGTTTAAATATGTGATCTGTACTCTCGCTCGATTGTTTACCCTGCGGCAGCCTTGATTAGGCATCAGCACAATTTTACTTAGATAATACATATTCAATTTCATAATTGTAACCTGATAATAGAATCGCCCATCGTTGCAACCGCGACGCTGCCATTACTGAAATGCCTACCTTGTTTTCGAATATATGTGTTAATGGTTTATGATCTGTTCTTAGTGCAAACTTACGCTCGTATGGGTACTGATGAAACTTTCTAAGACCTAAAACTATCGCGAGTGCTTCGCTGTCTATTTGTGAATATGCACGCTCTGCTTCACTTAATGATCGCGATGCGTATGCTATCGGGCGCTCTCCGGCCGCTGTGATATGCGAAATCACTGCACCCACCCCTATGCTACTCGCATCCGCGATCAACACTAGTCGTAGATCTGGTGTAACTAACTAACTAGCTTCAGGTGAGGTACTGATAGACTAGCATCAGTACCTCATCTGAAGCTGTAGATGCTGTTGAAATATTGAGTTTTTTAGTCCCAATTATGTTATCTGCAGCAATTTGGAGGTCAAAAAAATTGTCACTTGACATATCAATCACTTTGAAAGGTTGTAATGTATTTTTTGCACCAGAAATTACTTTTTTAAGGTCTTAAGGAACATAACTTTTTTCTTTTTTTCTGTTATTCCAAAGTCTCTATCACACTGTAAGAAACTATGTCTTGTTATGAGAAATTTTTGTTGAATTGATTTGAAGTGTCCATTTGCCACTAAAAACATCAATAAGAAGAGTATCATTCTGTTTTTATTTTGACCGGCATAGTTATCACACCATATTATCAGATGGTCCTTGATCGTATTTTTTTTTTATTAACAAAAGTCAAAAGACATGATGTACCTTCATTGCCCCCTCTGCTACTGATTCCTTCATGCCAAAGACACATGTAAGAGTTCCCAATATCAGTCACATTGATGCACAAGTTATAACAGCTAAGCTGCCGTTTGTAAAACATCTCTGAGTGAGTTAGAGTAGGCACAAAAACCACCTGTTGAAGATCTATGGCTAGTGTCATAGTTGTACTACCTGGTAGTTGAGATTGCTCCCTATCTATGCCCATTATGGGTGGAGACTGTGTTAGAGATACGTTATTAAATTCGACCAACCTTACCTCATCACTTCGTTCACCATCTGATATGTTACATGAAGTTTGAACTCCCTCCAAATGATGATGATAACCTACTTCTAACGGACATACGCAGCGCAGATGTCCTTGTTTATTACAGATGCGACATACGAGCGTGGCCCGATAAGTACTTAGCCTACAAAAGAAAAACGAAAAGTTTTGGAAAAGTGGCGATTTATTTCTCAACGTAGTCTCTTTTTAGCTCAATACACTTGACCCAGCGATGCTCCAACTTCTTTAACCCGTCTGAAAAATACGTTTTCTCGAGTTCTGCAAATTAGGCTTCCGTGACGGCAATGACCTCCTCATTCGACTCAAATTTCTGCCTGGCGAGTAACTTTTTCAAGTTTGGAAATAAAAAGAAGTCGCACGGGGCCAAATCTGTAGAAAACGGTGGATGAGGCAGCATTCCGTTGCCCAATTGGACCAATTTGGCCATGGCGATGGCGGAGGTGTGAGCCGGTGCGTTATCATGGTGGAAGAAAACTTTTTCTTCTCAAAATGGAGCCGTTTTTTCTGCAATTCGGCGTCAAATCGGCCCAATAATTCAGCAATAGTACAGCCCTGTGATCGTTTTGCCCTTCTCCAGGTAGTCGATGTAGATCACATCTTGTGAATCCCTCAAAATGGTGGCCATCACCTTTCCGGCCGATAGGACAGTCTTCGTCTTTTTCGGCGCGCACACACGTCCCAACCATGCATGAGCGGAACGCGTGAGAAGAGGGATAGCAGATCCCGCCACGTTTCTCACTCGCGCGCCGGCGCCGCGCGACTCTTCGACCGCAGCAGCCCCTAACACCGGGTGTTGGCAATACCTTACGTGCGATATACATTACTGTCGCGTCGTGGGCTAGTCAATATTGTAACTTTTCCTAATTTAGTTCTATCGTTAAATATAGAAGCAATATATTCAAAGGAATCGTATTCTTTATCTCCGCACACTATCCTCAAGCACATTACAAATGAGACAAGGTCACAGCCCCAACACTTGGTCTTTGGCGTGTACCAGTGGATCCATGTTTCGTCGACGGTCACGAAGCGATGCAGAAACTCCTTCGGATTACGCTTAAACAGCGTCAAAGACCGCTCTGGAGTGGTCTCACGGTTGCGCTTGTGTGGGCACGCCACGATTGCAGCGGTAAGTCCCCTCTTTGAGGAGTGGCTTGAGAGGCGGCATGGTGTCCTCACCCCCCCTGACACAGGTCCTCACCGGACATGGCTGTTTCGGATAGGGCGGGAGGAAACGCCCGGGTGTTTCCATTGCGAAGATCGCCCTGAGGACACGGTGGAGCATACGGTGGAGGTCTGCCCGGCTTGGGCGGAGCACTGCCGTGTCGTCGTGGAGGTGATCGGCGGCGGCGATCTCTCGCGTCCGACCCTGGTCCAGGCCATGGTACGGAGCAAGAGTGCATGGCTAGCAGTCGCCTCCTTCAGCGAAGCAGTTATGCTCGCAAAGAGGGAGGCGGCGCACGTGAGGGAGGTGCAGTACATGTGCCCTCACAGCCGTGGCCTTCGCAGGAGACGCCCTGGGCGTCGGGAATCCTAGGCTGATTCCAGGCCACCGTAGGCACGGTCTTGCGGACGGCGAGTAATGGGTAGCTCGCTGTCCGGTAAGGACCAAGCCCGGGTTGACGGCGCGTTGTGTTCCACGCGTGCCTCAAAGAGATGTCAGCAACTGATGGGGCCCGCAAGGGCCGATGCCTGCCAGGGGTGCGGGTTGTTCGAAAGAGATACCGCCGCCCCTGGCACACAGGCAACTGAGGGAACACGGGTGGGTTTTAGTCAGTAAAAGTCTGATACGCCCTCCCGCTTCGCCCAGAGCGGGAGAAGTTATTTGATGATTTCCCACCCAAAAAAAACAAAAAACAGAAACGGTTGCGCTTGTGGTCCAGAGTGAGTAAACGCGGCACCCATCGCGCCGACAGCTTTCTCATGCCCAAAATTTCATGCAGGTTATAACCCATGCGGTTTTTTGAGATGCATACTGTCTCAGCTATCTCGCGTACTTTCAATCGGCGGTCTGCCAATACGAGGTCGTGGATTTTTGTCACGTTATCCTCCGCAGTAGCCGCTTTCAGGGCACCTGGGCGTGGTTCATAAAAACTGACGTGCGACCACGCTGAAACTCGTTAAACCAATTTTTGACGGTCGCCATCGAAGGAGAAGAGTCGCCGTACACAGCATCCAAGCGTTCATTGATTTCGCTGCGCGTTTTCCCTTCCAAAAACAAGAATCGAATCACCGACCGATATTGCTCTTTTTCCATTTTTCTAAAATCCGCGGACACGCCCGCTTCCACACGCGGTCAAAACAAAACTACAAGTCCGATTCGGCTGAAATTTCGACAGTAGCCGTCTACAAGAATGTGCCACACGATAGTAAACTTTTCTTGCGATAGTGGCGCCATCGGGCGGTGAGGCTAAGTACTTTTCGGACCCCCGTACATAACGCGAGAATTTACACCATGACGTCACACTCATGTCGTCCTCACAAGCGTTGCACTGCTGATCTTTTCGAGCACGTTCCGCACGTCGTCGCCGCCTCCTCGCCAAGCTGCGGTTTGCGCCAACCCGTACGTCGCTGTCCGTTCCGCGTCCACGGGCGCCTTTCTCATCGCGCGCTCCCACACCTGGTTGCTCCGCCCCACCGCGGCCACCGTTTTGGGTCGACGTTTCCACCGCCAAGCAGTTACTCACCGTGCTCGCTTTACCCATGTTGCCCTCGACAGCAGCTGCATTTCTCTCGGCCGCTTCTATACTCATAGCCATGCTGAACGCCTTTGTGCAATCTAACAATTCCTCAGCGAATAATCGTTGCCGAATTACTTTACTGCTTGTGCCGCATACGAATTGATGCCGAATACTCTGTTCCAGCCACGTTCCAAATTCACATGATTTTGCCATTTTCTTGAGAGTTGCCATGTATTCGGCAACGCTTTCACTCTCTTTTTGTTTCCGCTGGTGAAATTTGTATCGCTCGGCTAATACACTCGGCTTAGGTTGTAGATGCTTTTGCATAATGGCGGTTATGTACTCAAAGATTTTTGTACCTAGCTTGTCCGGTGTACACAAATTGACTAATAACTCGCAGCTTTCTGGCCCCATCAATGTTATTAACGTTAGCACTTTCAGTTCTTTTTAATTTCGTTGACCATGAAATAATTTTCCATACGCTCCACATATAATCTCCAGTCATCCGCCATTCTGAATTCGCCAACTTTGCCGATCGTCATTATAATTATTTGTATACGTAGGTACGCCACGCATTGCTATACGCTGATTTTTAACCCTCGTCGCCACTGAAGTATATGGGGGGGAAACCTTGTTATGTGATCCGGGATACTTGGAAAACAGCTTCGTTCAACAGGAGTAAAATAGAATGACAGATGACATGTTACATTATTCCGGAAAGAGTTCCGGAGAACAATAGTGTTGTAATCCTTGTAATGAATAAGGTGAAAACACACTACATACATTACAGGAAGTTATGGCCGAGCAATCATTCACTGGTTGTTTCTTTATTGTTGATTATTTCTTTAAAACTTACGATTTCATGGAGTAAACTATTATACGTAGGTACGCCACGCATTGCTATTTTAATCCTCGTCGCCACTGAAGTATATGGGGAAACCTTGTTGTGTGATCCGGGATACTTGGAAATCAGCTTCGTTCAACAGGAGTATAATGGAATGACAGATGACATGTTACATTGTTCCGGAAAGAGTTCCGGAGAACAACAGTGTTGTGATCCTTATAATGAATAAGGTGAAAACACTACATACATTACAGGAAGTTATGGCCGAGCAATCATTCACTGGTTGTTTCTTTATTGTTGATTATTTCTTTAAAACTTACGATTTCATGGAGTAAGCTATTATACGTAGGTACACCACGCATTGCTATACGCTGATTTTTAATCCTCGTCGCCACTGAAGTATATGGGGAAACCTTGTTGTGTGATCCGGGATACTTGGAAATCAGCTTCGTTCAACAGGAGTATAATGGAATGACAGATGACATGTTTCATTGTTCCGGAAAGAGTTCCGGAGAACAATATTGTTGGGATCCTTATAATGAATAAGGTGAAAACACACTACAAACATTACAGGAAGTTATGCCCGAGCAATCATTCACTGGTTGTTTCTTTATTGTTGATTATTTCTTTAAAACTTGCGATTTCATACAGTAAGCTATTACAAGAAGAAAGTTAAGGGACCCCCCCTTAACTTTCTTCTTGTAATAGCTTGTAATAGGTAGGGGTTAGGTTTAGTTAAATAGACGAAATCAGTCTAAAACAAAAATACCTGGCCGCGCGGTTAAAACGTTACTTTGTATGCTGATATCGTATTATCTATAATTGCTAGTGAACATCCATTTATTCAAATTAATATCCTCATGAGAGTAATATATCGTTTTACTCTCAGAGCATTTTCAACGCGTGTAAACTCAAAAATTATGTTATCTCTTACAAAGTTCGAGCTAAGGTAACCATAATTTCGATTTGATTTGGAAATATCTCAAACTCATACTCAAACTCTTTGGTTTGTTTATTTCAAATAAACCAAAACAGGCACTTTTGAATTATAAAGGGCGGTGAATTAGAAAGATGAAGCTAGTTGCCCATTCCAAACCGTAGTAGGTACCTATGGAAAAGAACTGGCAAGAAACTCCATGGACACTCATTTTTAACTTTCTTTTATGATACCCGAGTACGTCGGTCGGAAATCAGCTCTCCAGATTTAGAAAATCCTTTCACATGGCACTGAAGTCGCCAGTACACAACAGTGCTTTTTAACCGACTTCCAAAAGGAGGAGGTTCTCAATTCGTCGGAACCTTTTTTTATATTTTTGAAAAATTTGTTGAAGTTAGGATATAAAAAAAAGAATATTTCCACCACAAATCATTCGGGCTCGCGTTTCTGTGCATTTCCTCGTTCAGATATCACCGAATTCTCCGAACCTCAGTAATTGCAATGGCCATTGGTGATTCCAGTGTGTGGACGTCTTGTACGTCGATGTCTGCCCAATTATCAATATAGTTGTACGACTTGCTAGCATTTTCAGTACTTCTGGCATCCGATGTACTGGTTGGTGCTGTTGCCAGTACCGTTGGTGTTGAAGATGCCACTGTAGCCCATTCTTAATTTATTTCAAAGACCTTCATCACCTTCATTTCGATCACCTTCTTCTTGGTAGCTTCAGTTGCTTGTTTTTCTAAAAAAAAAAATGGTGTTTTAAAACGTGGATCAAGGAATGTTGGCTACGCTGAAAGTGCAGCTTATTTCTATATTATTCAGTCTTGACATTATACCTCTTATTATTCTATTGCACACGTCTTTACAACTGGAATGTAACGTTACATCATGGGAAATTTTATCAGAAAAAACATTGAGTAATAATCTATTGAACATTATGACAAGACTGCCTGTGAGGTACTTTTCTCTACTAATCTGTACCGTAACCTGTTCTTATGGTTTTAAAACCGTGCACAAGTCTTGACACAGTTTCCATTCATCGGCAGTTATATTTTCAAGGCAGGCACTGCTTGAGGATTCTAAAATTGCCAGTGTACTTGTTACAACTTCCTTCAGTAATAACGCTCTCTCCAACATATAAAAGGTGGAGTTCTACCTTGTTGCGACATCTACGTATTATCAATTTTTTTGTTTTTTTTTTTTTTTTTTTTTTTTCTGGGTGGGAAATCATCAAATAACTTCTCCCGCTCTGGGTGGAGCGGGAGGGCGTGTCAGACTTTTACTGACTAAAACCCACCCGTGTTCCCTCAGTTGCCTGTGTGCCAGGGGCGGCGGTATCTCTTTCGAACAACCCGCACCCCCGGCAGGCATCGGCCCTTGCGGGCCCCTCTGTTGCTGCTGACATCTCTTTGAGGCGCGCGTGGAACACAACGCGCCGTAGACCCGGGCTTGGTCCTTACCGGACAGCGAGCTACCCATTACTCGCCGTCCGCAAGCCCGCGCCTACGGTGGCCGGGAATCAGCCTGGGATTCCCGACGCCCAGGGCGTCTCCTGCGAAGGCCACGGCTGTGAGGGCGCATGTATTGCATCTCCCTCACGTGCGCCGCCTCCCTCTTTGCGAGCATAACTGCTTCGCTGAAGGAGGCGACTGCTAGCCATGCCCTCTCGCTCCGTACCATGGCCTGGACCAGGGTCGGACGCGAGAGATCGCCGCCACCGATCACGTCCACGAGGACACGGCGGGGTGCTCCACCCAAGTCGGGCAGACCACTAACATATGCTCCACCGTGTCATCCGGGCGATATACACAGTGGAAACACCCGGGCGTTTCCTCCCGCCCTATCCGAAACAGGAACCTCCCGAAACAACCGTGTCCGGTGAGGACATGTGTCAGGCGAAAGGTGAGGACGTCGTGGCACCTCTCAATCAGTGGAATGGATGAGTGTGATTGATACAGAGGCGTAAGTAAACCTCTATATCGTTAGTTACATAGGGGTAAGTACCCTCCGGGGAACACTGGTGTGATGGTTATGTATTCCACTTCAATTTGGGGAATCATTAAATATCTAACTTGTGAAAGTCTAGGTGTCTTTTACATATCTCTGCCCATGCCCTTAGGGATTTGCAGCCGTAATGATATATTATGGTTTAAGTTTAATGTTACATTAGTTAGCTATCATTGTGTTTGATCTCGTTTATTTACAATGCAGTACCTACCTATGTGGCGACCCATTATAGACGTGTACCTCTACCCACCCCTCCCTGCGAAGAATACTAATGTTTTTTTTTTGGCTGGGAAATCATCAAATGACTTCTCCCGCTCTGGGTGGAGCAGGAGGGCGTGTCAGACTTTTACTGAATAAAACCCACCCGTGTTCCCTCAGTTGCCTGTGTGTCAGGGGCCGCGGTAATTCTTTCGAACAACCCGCACCCCTGGCAGGCATCGGCCCTTGCAGGCCCCACCAGTTGGAGCTGACATCTCTTTGAGGCGCGCGTGGAACACAACGCGCCGTCGACCCGGGCTTGGTCCTTACCGGACAGCGAGCTACCCATTTCTCGCCGTCCGCAAGCCCGTGCCTGCGGTGGCCGGGAATCAGCCTGGGGTTCCCGACGCCCAGGGCGTCTCCTGCGAAGGCCACGGCTGTGAGGGCGCATGTATTGCATCTCCCTCACGTGCGCCGCCTCCCTCTTTGCGAGCATAACTGCTTCGCTGAAGGAGGCGACTGCTAGCCATGCCCTCTCGCTCCGTACCATGGCCTGGACCAGGGTCGGACGCGAGAGATCGCCGCCACCGATCACGTCCACGAGGACACGGCGGGGTGCTCCACCCAAGTCGGGCAGACCACTAACATATGCTCCACCGTGTCATCCGGGCGATATACACAGTGGAAACACCCGGGCGTTTCCTCCCGCCCTATCCGAAACAGGAACCTCCCGAAACAACCGTGTCCGGTGAGGACATGTGTCAGGCGAAAGGTGAGGACGTCGTGGCACCTCTCAATCAGTGGAATGGATGAGTGTGATTGATACAGAGGCGTAAGTAAACCTCTATATCGTTAGTTACATAGGGGTAAGTACCCTCCGGGGAACACTGGTGTGATGGTTATGTATTCCACTTCAATTTGGGGAATCATTAAATATCTAACTTGTGAAAGTCTAGGTGTCTTTTACATATCTCTGCCCATGCCCTTAGGGATTTGCAGCCGTAATGATATATTATGGTTTAAGTTTAATGTTACATTAGTTAGCTATCATTGTGTTTGATCTCGTTTATTTACAATGCAGTACCTACCTATGTGGCGACCCATTATAGACGTGTACCTCTACCCACCCCTCCCTGCGAAGAATACTAATGTTTTTTTTTTGGCTGGGAAATCATCAAATGACTTCTCCCGCTCTGGGTGGAGCAGGAGGGCGTGTCAGACTTTTACTGAATAAAACCCACCCGTGTTCCCTCAGTTGCCTGTGTGTCAGGGGCCGCGGTAATTCTTTCGAACAACCCGCACCCCTGGCAGGCATCGGCCCTTGCAGGCCCCACCAGTTGGAGCTGACATCTCTTTGAGGCGCGCGTGGAACACAACGCGCCGTCGACCCGGGCTTGGTCCTTACCGGACAGCGAGCTACCCATTTCTCGCCGTCCGCAAGCCCGTGCCTGCGGTGGCCGGGAATCAGCCTGGGGTTCCCGACGCCCAGGGCGTCTCCTGCGAAGGCCACGGCCGTGAGGGCGCGTGTAATGCATCTCCCTCACGTGCGCCGCCTCCCTCTTTACGAGCATCACTGCTTCGCTGAAGGAAGCGACTGCTAGCCATGCACTCTCGCTCCGTACCATGGCCTGGATCAGGGCCGGAAGCGAGATATCGCCGCCACCGATCACCTCCATGAGGACACGGCGGTGCTCCGCCCAAGCCTGGCAGAGCTCCACCATTTGGTCCACCGTATCTTCAGGGCGATCTTCGCAATGGAAACACCCGGGCGTTACCTCCCACCTATGACGTCCTGATGCCTTATCACCTCTGCACTTGCGGAAATTTCCGAAGACTCAACTAACGATGTTTGACAAAATGGTGACTGGAATCGAGTTTAATTTAATACAAGAGTTAATTTTATTCAGGCAAAATTTGGTTAAGGTTAATGGTGAGCTACGAGCAAGTGTTTGTTCATTCGATAAATTTTAATGGTGTTTTTTCCATCGTTTTAGGGTTTCTGCGTCTAGTTTATGTTCCGGTACAGCATTTCTGTTAAATGGATGAATTCTGCTTTTTTCGAACCCTTTTTTATAACATTGGAATTAAGATTTTTCCGAACTCTTCCCACTGTCGCTAAAAACTGATCCTTGGGTAACTTTTCGCCCTTATGTGTGTGTTGCCATTTAACCATTTCCTGATCCCAAGCGTCTTTATAAGGTTTGAATACGCTTAGATCAAGTGGTTGAAGAAGTTGACTTGTACGTGGTGGCAATTTTATGATGGTGAAATTATTTTGTTTTGCTATTTCGACCAAACCCAGTTGCACGTGCGTGCTATGATCATCATGAATTAGGAGCGTTGGCTCTTTCTCAGCTTTGACCATGGGAATGAAAGTTTTTGCCATGAACTCTGCAAAAGCTTCAGATTTAATCCAACCATTGGATGTCACATTGTACGAAGTGCCAGGATATGCTTCCTCAGTTCCATCCACTCCACATATGCTTACCTTTGGTGGCCCTTTGCCTCCAGCTGCATTGCTGGCAACCAAGACGGTTGTGTTTACTTTACCAGCTGATGATGATGTTCTAGTTGAAGGATATCCCTTCAAGCCGACCACTTTGGATTTTTGAGGGTCGCTCCAGTAGCCTGTTTCGTCAATATTATAATTATATTCTCTCTGGTTTGTTTTCACGCCCTAGCTCTTTAATAACTTTTTCGACAATATCGTAAAATTCTTGTATGATGAAAAGGTCAGCCGCTTTTTTACAGGTTATCTTAACTGCTTGAGATTATTTTATTGACAACCTATGTTTATTCATAAAATTAGAAAACCAATCGTTTCCAGGGATGTCATTGATAAATGGTGTATTTGTGTTATTTTTTTTTAACGTGCTCGCCAACCAGTATAATACCTCTTTCCGACTTAACCCGAAGCGCTATTCCAATTTCAGCTGACAAGGCTGGTGGTCTACCTTGTGTGGGTGATTTTTGGCCCCTTCGACCCGTCACGTAATCCATGATTGTTTTACGAGGTTTACCATAAGTTGTAGCTGCTTCATGTCCAGATAGGCCTGATCGGACAGCGTCAACTGCCTGACATAAAGTTTCTCTAGACTAAGAAGGCTTACCGGTTTTTCTTTGATAAGTAAGAACCATCTGTAAAAAGCCAATAATTTTAGAACCAGTTGCGCCAACTGCTTCTTCTTGTCGAGAGATCTGTGGGCAACCTAGTGAAATGTTGTTCAGGAAGCCCAAAGACGTCTGACATGGGTTAAAGATTGATGTTGAATGATAACAGCTAGATCGATAGTTTACCAGCCACCCATCCAAAGTAGCTTGACTTCGATTAACGTTGGTTTTACTGTTAGCACTAACTATCAACGAGTTATAATTATAGCATCCCATAAGCAAATTTCAAGAAAATACAAATAAATTTACGTATTTAAAATTAGTTTTTACTTAATACGAGGCTTTTACTGTGAACCCATCACCCAACGCCTTCTCATCACAAGACCAGAACACCTAGACAGTAACTTCTCAATAAGTAAATACCTGAATAATAAAAGTTGACGACTTCTGGCTCGGGGGAAGTGCGCCATATTACTAAAAACTTAGGCGCACTTGCCTCACTTGACTTGATGTTAACTTCAAAAAGTTAAGATTTTTAAATTCTATAAAAAATATTAATTTCATTTTCTAGGACTAAATACAGACACAGAATTTAAAGAAGAACAATTAAATTCTCTACTCACGTCATTGCGCTCATCAATGCGGAAACCGTTCAGTCAACATGTGCAATTGTCCTTTTATCCTCAAAATTAGCAACATAAAATACCTCGGCGTAATAATGGACGACACTCTGTCTTTCAGAAAACATATTGAAAGTCTCGTTAAAAGAGTGCGCAAATTAATATATGTTTTTAAAAAATTGCGAACATTTGCAGACTCAAAATTAATCTCTCAAGTTTATTTAGCCCTATGTCAATCAACAATTCAATACTGCATCACATCATGGGGTGGCGCACCAAAAACGAATTTGCTTCCTCTTGAAAGAGCACAGAGAGCAATTTTAAAAGTAGCAAACTTCCATCCCTTTTTCTTTCCCACAGATCTGCTATATAAATCCTGCAACGTGCTGACTGTTCGCCAACTTTTCATTATGCACTTAGTATTAAAACAGCACACCATGCTTAGCTACACTGCTGACAACACTAACAAAAGACGGAATGATATAGTATGCACATCGAATGCAACCTCAAGACATGTCTTTGTAGAAAGATTTTTTAAATTTTTAGGCCCATTTCTGTACAACAGGTTAAATAGAAAACTTAAATTAAATTAGTTTAGCTGTAAGAAAATTATACTTGAATATTTACTAACCATTGCATATGCACAGACAGAAGATCTACTTGTTGTCTGCAAATAGAACGATTAACATGCTATTTTACTTTTACTTTCCTAAGTTTAACATATTTTTTTTTACTTTATACACTTTGTTAATTTATTACATTAAGTATTTACGCGCTTCATAGCCTGAAGCACAGGTTCAACCTAGTTCAGGCCTTTGAGGAGTGGCTTGAGAGGCGGCATGGCGTCCTCACCGGACACGGTTGTTTCGGGAGGTTCCTGTTTCGGATAGGGCGGGAGGAAACGCCCGGGTGTTTCCATTGCGAAGATCGCCCTGAGGACACGGTGGAGCATACGGTGGAGGTCTGCCCGGCTTGGGCGGAGCATCGCCGTGTCCTCATGGAGGTGATCGGCGGCGGCGATCTCTCGCGTCCGACCCTGGTCCAGGCCTTGGTACGGAGCGAGAGGGCATGGCTAGCAGTCGCCTCCTTCAGCGAAGCAGTGATGCTCGCAAAGAGGGAGGCGGCGCACGTGAGGGAGATGCAGTACATGCGCCCTCACAGCCGTGGCCTTCGCAGGAGACGCCCTGGGCGTCGGGAATCCCAGGCTGATTCCCGGCCACCGTAGGCGCTGGCTTGCGGACGGCGAGTAATAGGTAGCTCGCTGTCCGGTAAGGACCAAGCCCGGGTCGACGGCGCGTTGTGTTCCACGCGCGCCTCAAAGAGATGTCAGCTCCAACTGGTGGGGCCTGCAAGGGCCGATGCCTGCCAGGGGTGCGGGATGTTCGAAAGAGATACCGCGGCCCGTGGCACACAGGCAACTGAGGGAACACGGGTGGGTTTTAGTCAGTAAAAGTCTGACACGCCCTCCCGCTCCACCCAGAGCGGGAGAAGTTATTTGATGATTTCCCACCCAAAAAAAAACAAAAAACAGAAACGGTTGCGCTTGTGGTCCAGAGTGAGTAAACGCGGCACCCATCGCGCCGACAGCTTTCTCATGCCCAAAATGAGAGCGGGAGAAGTTATTTGATGATTACCCACCCAGAAAAAAAAAAAATCCTAGTTCAGGCAATAAACAACTGTGCTCTATTTTAATTGTTAAGATACATTGTAAATATGCCCCTTTTATAAATAAACGATATTTATTTTATTATTTATGTACACACAGTAAAATACATACAAGATATGGCATAATTAAACAAGAGTACAAAGGTACTGCTTATTTCTTTAGAAATTTCTTCCTGCGAAAGGAGAAATGAAAAAGAAATGTAGACAATAGTGTTTGAGAACAAGAAGAGAAAATATGAATATGTGACGTCTTAAACTAAAATATACTTACACATATAATGCAGGAAATTAACATATACATAAATAAATACGTAATGATAAAATATATAAACATATAGATAAATATATACCGGCTGACATTTTTTAGCGTCTGGACAACAATATGACGTTTTGTGTAAGTAGAATAGAACTCATATACCCTAATATTTACCTGGTACCATTTATTTAATAAAAGTTCCGAATATCCTTAAAATACATGAAAAAGAATACATCCTACGGCACTCGCGTAAAACTAATATTATCCAAAATAGGTAATAGTAAACGGTACACAACAAAATAGGTAAAACCAAATAAATTACTTCTCGTAAGATCGGTAAAGCTTTGATAGAAATGTAAACAAACCGCTGATGTTAAATACTTATAACAATCACTCACATTCATATGTATTTCGAAGGTTTTAACGTGATGTGTAATAAAAAAGGATTCCAACAAGGTTGTTTAATCCAAATCGGATACTACAACTTACTAGGCGTATTTAAAGATCGTAATCAACTTATTTACAAATAATAATACTGATTAATTTTTACAAAATTACAGAAAATGAGTTATTATTTACAAGAAAAAGTACCTTTTCAACGATATTGCAATATTTGTTCTAAATGTCCACCGTTTCTTTCTAAACACAAACTCCCACGTTTTTGCAAATTGGTTGTTAGACTCCTAAGCGTGTCTCTGTCACTTTTCAGAATATTAAAAACGTCTATTATTCGCTGTTTTAACTCATTTACACTACGAGCTTCTTCGGTGTACACTAAGCGTTTTAGTTCAACCCACAAATAAAAGTCTAATGGCGTTAGGTCTGGTGATCTCGCCGGCCAGTTCACAGGTCCACCGGGACCTATCCACTTATCACGGAATTCACTATCTAAATACGCGAGCACAGATCGCTCGTAGTGAGCTGGACACCCGTCTTGCTGAAAGTACATGTCCGGCAGATAGTCCAGAGGAACGTCTTCCAACATTGTGTCGATAACGGACTGTATAATTTCACGATACATTATCCCTGTCAATCGACCTTCGATACAAACTGGACACATTATGCCAACGTGTATTATCCCGGCCCAAACATTGACACTGAATAGAACTTGATGAGCGTGTTCGTTTATTTTAAGTGAGTTTTGAAACTCCACCATTGCTCGTTGTGTAGGTACGTTGTAGATACCAGTGCGGGTAAATATGGACTCGTCGCTCCATAGAATGTTCGCGGGTGGAGTTGGAGTATGCGTACGTCATTATGAAAACAATCACTGGCCGGTCGAAGCACACACGGTTCAAAAGTAAAAAAACAGCGATCGACGTCACGCTATGGCTAATCGCAGGTGACTAGAGAGAGAGAGCACGAGACGCGGTACTCGGTTTGAAGGGCGCGCGGGCGGGAGGGGATGCGCATGCGGTGACACGTGAGCGGTACGCCTAAGGAAAGATATTTTGCGATAGTAGTTACCTATCCCCGGCCGGCTTCAATCAAAGGATTGAATGTCGCTACGAATTCATTGATAATTTCTGCGCGTAGAGTAGGGTGCCTATAAGTTGGGTTTTGATATTATTTGCCGATATTTTTACTCTTTTCTATTTTTATTATTTTTTAAATTTTAGTATGAAAAGTTTACTACAAATAAGTAATAGTATTTATTGATAGGTTCATTTCATGTTAGGATTAAAAAAAAAAAGAAGTGAAATTTCTATGCCATAGGCTTCTACTCCGTTCACCTATTATGCCCTATTTTTTTCCAGACGGTAAAAAAAATCATACGGTATATACATATATACTTAAATATACATACATACACAATTAAGAGGAAAGGTAATGCTCTTTTACTCGACATTTGAACAGAGAAATAGTTTTTAAGTCACGAATGCTCGGCGGAAGGGAGTTCCACAATCTTACAGCATGTACAGAGAAGGAATAAGAATAATAACAAGTTTTATGGGGATGGGATTTAAGGAGGGATCTAAGGTGTGATCTACACGGTGCGTCACTAGGACGAGCGTAAGAAAAACGCTCACGCAGGTAGGAAGGATAAGAAGGGTTGTGTAAGATGTTGAAGAGGAGACACAAAATCCGAGTGTTCCTGCGAAAGCGGATTGGGAGCCACTTGAGTTCCTTGCGAAGGTGAGAAACGTGGTCATACTTTCGAAGACCGAAAATAAAGCGAATGCACAGGTTTTGCAGGCGCTCAAGCTTGTTTAATAGCTCCTCAGTGGCATCCAAGTAGCAGGCGTCGGCATAATCTATAATCGGCTGAATAAGTGTTTGTGCCAAAGAGATTTTAGTCTTCAAAGGCAGGAGACTTTGAAGGCATTTTAACGAATGGAATGAGAAATGTACCTTTCGACTGACCTCATTGACCTGAGCACGCCACGAAAGATTAGAGTCGATAACTACACCCAGATCTTTAGCGGTTTCGGTATAGTCAATGCGAACGCCAACCAGATAATAGGTTGGGGAAAAAGTTTCTTCGCATTTTTCAAAAAATTCAAAACATTTTTTAATAAAGTTTATTTACATTTAACTAAAGTATGTAGGTACCATTTTGTTCGATAACTTTTTGCCATCTTGTAGGTAGGGACATGATCCCATTGCTATAGAAATTTTGGGACTTCTGGTCAAAATACCGCGACAAGTGGTTTTGGCAGTCCTCTCGTGATGTTAACCTGACACTGCCTAAAGAATTCTGAAGAAACCGAAACAGGTGGAAATCTGAAGGTGCAAGGTCAGGACTATACGGCGGATGCATTAACACCTCCCAGCCAAACTCTCTTAATTTTTGTTGGGTGGCTAAAGATGTGTGAGGTATAGCGTTATCATGATGAAAAACCACACCCCTTCTGTTGATTAATTCCGGCCGCTTTCTCTCAACTTCTTGCTTTAATCTCATCAGTTGTTCGCAGTAGAGTTCAGAATCGATGGTCCTGCCTGGTGGTAACAGCACATAATGAATAATGCCCTTCCAATCCCACCACACACACAGCATCACCTTGTTGCGAGTTAACCCGGGTTTCGCCACAGTCTGTGAAGCCTGACCGGCCTTTGACCACGACCTTTTTCGCACGTTCTTGTCATACGTGATCCACTTTTCATCACCAGTTATCAGCTTCTTCAAAAATGGTTCAGTTTCATTACGTCGTAATAAAGAATCACAAATGAGTACACGGTTCATTAGGTTTCTTTCAGTGAGCTCGTGAGGTACCCAAATGTCGAGCTTTTTTGTGTACCCAGTTTTTTTCAAATGCGCCAAAACTGTTTTGTGGTCAATTTCCAGTTCTTCAGCTACGTCGTAACTACTGGTATGCCGATCTTGCTCCACTTTTTCAAAAATGGTATCCATTTCATCCGTAATAGGGCGACCAGAGCGACGTGCATCTTTGACATCAAAATTTCCGGATTGAAAACGCTTAAACCAAATTTGTGCTACTCTCACAGACACTACACTAGGTCCATAAACATCGCAAATTTTTTTCGCGGCTTGCGTTGTATTTTTACCTTTTTTGTAGTAAAATTTTAAAATGTATCGAATTTCTTCACTAGATTCACTCATCTTGACGGTACGAAAAACAAATGAAAATCACACATTTTCCTAATTTGAATTTGGAATTATGTTCTTTAAAATTTAAACTTTCAATGATACCAAAACCAGCCAGATACAAATAATATAGCCAAAGAGATTTTATTACAAGTTCATACATACTATAATGCGAAAAGACTTTTTCCCCAACCTAATATAAAGGCATCAGAGATGCAACATCAGCCGCATTGCGAACGAATCTGCTGCCTATGATCATGGCCTGGGATTTAGTTGGGTTAATTTGCAAACCAAATGACTTAGCCCAGACGCTGATGCAAGCCAGGTCAAGGTTCATTGCAGCAAGTGCAGAGTCCGCGTCAGCTACAGTAAAATGCCGGTAAAGCTGCAAGTCATCTGCGTAGAGGTGAAAACTAGAGGAAATTACTGTGGTAACAAGGTTTATGAAAATTGAAAACAGAAGAGGAGAGAGAACGCTACCCTGAAGAACACCCTCATTGAGGCAACACCAATCAGAGAAGGACTCCTCCAGGCGAACACACTGAGAGCATCCTCGGAGATAGGAACTGAACCAGGCTAAAGTAGAAGAAGAGAAATTGATAGATTGGAGGATACCTAGTAAAATGTCGAAATCCACTGAATTGAAGGCGCTACTAAAGTCAAGCAATACAAGAACAGTAAGGGACTTATTCTCCATTGCCCAGCGGATGTCGTCAGTTACTTTAAGAAAGGCGGTTACAGTACTGTGACCCGAGCGGAAACCGGATTGGAAAGGGGAAATCAACGAGTTTGACGCCAGGAAATGTGATAGTTGTCTATGAACGATGTGCTCAAGAACTTTAGATAGAAATGGAAGAATAGAAATAGGTCTAAAGTGGGTTAATAAAGTAGGATTATTAGTTTTAGGTAAAGGTGATGATGAGCCTGTTTCCACACGGACGGAAAGGAGCAAGAAGAAAATGAGTGGTTGAAGATGTGAGTGAGAACAGGAAGTAACGAGGATGAGAGTTATCATTCTTGAGCACAACTTATCATTACCGACTGCTGAAGAAGTAATTGCAAGAATAAATTTTTTAACGTCATCCTCAGTAACATCGCTAAGCTTAAAATGAGAACATTGTGGTAACGGCAAACTAGCAAGACTCTCTAGTGTCGCAGCTTTGACAGACGGATCAAGAGAAAAGGGAAGGAGAGAGAAGTGTTTATTGAGATCATTGAGATTCACATCTTTACACTGGTTGGCAGGTGACTTGCCTATACCTACAGATTTGAGAAATTTCCAAACGTCGGAAGAATTGCGGTTATTTAGTTGGTCGTGAAAATAGCGTCTCTCAGCATCTTGACACAGATGACTGCAGCGATTACGTAAGGATTTGTAATAAGAGAGATTCAGCTCTGACGGTCTGCGCTTATATCTGCTCTTAGCTTTGTCCCTGCGAGCCATAAGCTCTTTAATTTGCAGTGTTATCCATGGTGCAGGGTTATGCCTTACTTTGACACGTCGGATAGGGGCATGCTGATCATATAAGTCGAGAATGTTTGCATTAAAACAGTTCACCTTATCCTCGATGTCATCCTTCTCGACCAGAGGAGTCCAGTCGAGATTGCTAGCATCACACTGCAAAGCGTCTACATCTATGCCCTTGTTTGTAGTTACGGTGATATAAAAGTTGGGACTTACGCTTGGGAACACGGATACGATACGAAAGATAAATGAGATCGTGATAAGAAAAAGTAGCCGTAAGTTGACCATGGTAAGAAACATTATTCGGAGAGAAGACGATCATAAGATCTAGATAAAAGGGTGTAGAATTAGGGAAATAGTGAGTTGCAGAAAGGGGCAAAACTTGAAGATTGAAAGAAGACAAAAGTGAAAGGAGCTTAAGGGAGCGAAAGTCATTTTTAATCAAGTAAGAATTAAAGTCACCCATTAAAATAACGTGCTCGTACATGGGGCAAAGATCGCTGAGAGTGGAGTCCAAGGAATCGAAGTAATCAATGTGAAGATTAGGACCATAAAGTACTGCTAGCAAAACTTTTGTGTGATGAACAGTAATTTCAAGAAACAAGTATTCAGCCGACTCAGAATACCGTGAAGGAGATGAACTGACCACCTTGTAGGGTAAATCAGCACGCAAGTACATAGCAATACCTCCTCCACCTTTGCCGGTCCTATCGTTGCGGATCAAGACGAAGCCGGGGAGTAGGTATTGATTAGAGAGGAGAGACGGCTTCAAAAAGGATTCCGATATTAAGAGCGCGTCCAGGTGAGCACTACTAAATGATGTCACAAGGTCAGAATAGTGACCAGGAACACTCTGAGCATTTATGTGAGCTATACGCAGATTTGTAGGGTCATTAGAGAAAAGAGAAGATAGTTTATCATGCAAAGTAAGAGGTAAGGAAGAATCACTGTCTGTACTAACAAAACTAGTAGAAGAAGAGCACGAGAAGAAGCTGTCGTTAAGATCAGCTACATTGTCCATGAATATACCTAAATTATAATATAAATATAAATATAAAAATATCTATACAACAAGAGTAAATTTAAAATAACGTAAATACAAAAACTAAATTACACTAACAATTACAGATTTTCCTTTGAGAAAATCCTCCCCCACTCGCTAGTATAATGGCAGAAATTTTATAATAATAATTAACCAAGTTGTACAACAAATAAGATCAATCATGCCGGAGAAATTTAAACAAAATAAAAATAAAATGAAAACATCGCACTCATAAAATGGAACGCGACACAATGGCGTACGAGCAGTGACACTGACACCCGGCTACATTCGTCACATTGTCAATTTTGACAGAACATCTCTTGACCCGTAAGCCATAAAAATAAAACAAAGTCACATAACGGCAATAATAAAGTAAAAAGTAAAGTTATTAGCAGTGAGACGTTTTAAATAACTTATTTAACTACCGGCCCGAGAAGATTGTTATCATGCAAAACGGCCAAGTTAAGAAGTTGTGAATTTTAAGCATTGACAAAAACAATGACAACGAATGTGTTACATGCATACGCGTCTTCCTCGTTCTCTTAGCGGGAGTATCCAAGGCTGCGCCTTTAGTAGATACAGGTTCTTCAGATTGCACAGAATCCTCGGTGTCGACTGAACAAGACGGGAATTTGACAATAAGGTCGTGAAGTTTGCCTGCCGTTTCGATCTTCCGGCGGGATTTGTCTGGGCAAATAACAACAATCTTGCCTTCCATGGACCAGCAATTTGGCATACCGAAATGCTTACGAGCAGCCGCAAACATACGATGCCGAACTTGTGTCAAGAACTCGGAGATGGTGATCCCGGTACCCTTGAGAGCTTTCTTACTTTCCCACACTAGTTGCCGATGCTCCATTTTGAAGAAACGTACTAGTATGGGTCGGGCCTTCTGCTTTGAGAATCCGAGTCTATGACAAACATGAATAACATTCTTGTCCTTGCATACCTCTGGCAATTTAATTTGTTTGGATATGATGTTGTGGACCACATCAAGTAACTTTTCGTTATCCTTCTCCGGAACACCATGGAACAGCAGGACTTTTCTTCGCATGATGGTTTCATGCCTATCGAACCCAGCAGCTAGCAGCTCAATTTGAGTTTTTAATGTGGAGAGTGCTTGACAGACAAACAGCTTAAACTCTGAGAACTCACGTGCAATGGATGCAATGGTGGTGAAGCTGAAGTGGTACCAGAGGTAGCCTGCTGTAATTTTGCCTCATATTCCTGCGTACGGGAGCCAAACAACTGCTCGAGATCCTGTAAGCTGGCAGCAAGTTTCGTGTCCATGTTTAGTGTGTGAAAGTGAACCAGGTACAAGTGCCACAGACTTGATAACAATAGAAAGCGGTTGTGGGGGGTCTAATATAAACTTCACTGATTTATTTAATTAAAAATTATAAATGAATATTTTTAAATTATTTTAACAAGAGCACACTAAAAAATGTATGTTACTTCTATGTCTACCCACAAAGTTTTGATATTATTATTATTATTTATTTATTTATTATTTAATATTTTAAGATTTTTAAGTGGATTAATAACACGTGCTTGATAGATGGTTCATTTTGCAATTGTAATATTGTTTGGTGAATAATGTCGTCTGTCACATTAATGAAGCCTTGAACCAATGTAGAAGTACAGTCGCCAGCAGGCCCTACAAACCCTATACATAACTATACCTACGACGCGCCATGGAGTGTTAGAAAGAAAGTATCCTTGATATGATTGGTTGAGTTATCAACGTTTCTAGAATTGCCCAATTGCTGCACATACCAATACTTGGGGGCCAATTATCATGTTTTACTAATAATAAGCCACGCCCCTGCGCATACGTTACCGCTCCCGAGTTTCACTCATCACATCGTTCATTTATCCTTTACGTCAGGTCGTCAGTCATTAAAAATTTGTGGAGACGTGCTGTGTCGTGTTGTGCGTGTTATTAGTAACTCTATTATATTATTATGGCGTTTAGCGCCTCAGTTGACGCAAGTTGAAAGAGAGTGGATCATAGCGCTTCAATTGAGTGGGTTGAGTTGTTGACTGAGTTTTTGATATTGTTGGTGAGCGCTGTTCCAAGTAGAGTAACCGTAAAGGCGTTTGAGAGTTATACTTAAGTAAACGATGAACTATTGTTTTTGATTCCATTAAGTCATTAACTATTTATTCTAAACAAAAGTTAATCCAGTAAGTAATGATTGGAATTAAAGTAAATATTTACCTACGCAATCACGCACTTTCTTTTTGTCAAGAAACATTGCTGGGTCAAGCGTGTTCTCGTGGAAGAACACGCGGCTCCAAGTTTAGTTACAATGTAGTTACCACGAAATCGGATTGGGTGAAACCCTGTAATGATAGTGTAGGTATGGCAGGTGTGTGTGAAGGGTGAAGATGTTTGAAGAAATAAGTCCGCAGTAGGTATAGATGAAGATAGAAAGAAAAGTTTATTGCACAGACACAGGTTACAGTTCACAACACACGAGAGTTACACTAAGAAGAAGGAGTGATAGAAATATATGGATAGCAGAGAACAGAATAAAAGCACAGTTAGAGTGAAGCTATGTTTCGTACAATATTAGGCGAAAAGGTAAGGCGGTAATTACCGCGCGCTACTAAGCAAGCGCAGTGAGTACACTGGCAAGTCATCGCTGGACAGCGGGCCGCGTGCGTGAGCGCGACGCTAATAGATTAGGGTGCCGTCTCGCTCACGCTCACGGCGTGTGTGTGACGTACGCGGCGGACCGGTTCGCGCTAAGACAAAGGACGCGTCATAGCGGCCGGCTAGCTGATAACGAACTATCTAATAATATAAAATATTGGTTTGTCTGTTGACATGTTGAATTAAGCTCATTGTGTAAAAGTTACTTATAGTTAGATATTATACAGGGTTATTTGTAAAACACCGGTAACCTCTCAGGACTACGTTACTAACATCATAATCAACAACTTTTGTTCTATGACTTTTAAAAATTCATAATATTTTAATTCATCAGATTTACATACAAAAATAAAAATATTTAAATTCAACTCTCTAAATGTTACGAAGTCTATGCGAAGCAAAAGAAAGCGATAGGTAGTACCGACAATAGCGAGGGGAGCGGGGCAGAGGGCGGCGGGGGCGCTTGAACTTGACCTATTTACGGGCGGCCTTCAGTCATTCGTTTGCTTTGATGCGCTTGCGTCGCGTCATTACGGGTTCTTGTAGTGAAATTCGGCAGTGCAGACGTATACGTAATTATCTTTACATGATGGCGTATCAATATTCCAACGTCGAGTACACGGAAATGGTGCGAATGCTACCTAGGTGTGATGACAATGTTTCGGAAGCGTGTCGCCAATACGCCATACGATTCCCAAACGTACGTATACCTAACCGGGAAACAATGCTAGCCGCCACACAGCGGTTACGAGATCACGGGCAATTCCGGAATCCCATTAGGGATAGTGGTCGTCCACCGAGGCACACAGTACGAGATGACGAGGGTATTGTAGAATTCTTCGAAGCAAATCCAGCAGCTAGTACCAACGACGCAGCCCGGCGGTTCAATGTCAGTCAATACATCGCTTGGAGTGTCATTCACGCTAAAGGAAGATATCCTTACCACCTTCATCGTGCGCAGGAGCTGACTGAACCGGACAAACCAGCACGAATCGCTTTTTGCAACTGGTACTTAGCTGAACAGCCTACAATTTTATGGACTGACGAGGCTACATTTGGCAGAGTGGGTTTATTTAATACACGAAATGACCATCTGTGGTGTTATGAAAACCCGCGCGAACCCAGACCACATAATTACCAACACAGGTTTAGTGTGTATGTGTGGGCGGAAATTGTGAATTGCACATTACTGGGTCCTATCTTTTTGGATAGACTGAACGGTGAAAGTTACCACCAATTTCTTACCGAAACGCTACCGGTATTAGAAGAAGAAATACCACTCGCCGATTTACGTGGTATGTACATACCAACAAGACGGGGCGCCGGCGCATTATGCTCGCCGAGTCAGAGACTCGTTAGACAGTAAATATCCTGGTCGATGGATAGGTCGTGGCGGACCTCGTGCTTGGCCTCCTAGATCGCCAGATATCACACCTTTAGACTTTTATTTGTGGGGACATGTAACGACATTGGTGTACACGGGTCGCGTAATCACAAACCGCGACATGTTGATTGAAAAGATTAATTGGGCGTTTAATCAAGTAAAAACAAACTCTGCTGTGCTTTCGCGAGTGAATGAACACTTACTTTTTAGGTGTGGACTTTGTGTTGGTTGTGAAGGTGATTATTTTGAACGCTATGTGCGCGATACTCACCGACATCCATGAGACTTGAACTTGAGAGGCAATAATTTGTAAATACTGATTTTAATACTTATTCATTCAATTGTTGTAAATATGCTGATTCCACTTTTTAAATACGCCTGCATTAAAAATTAAAAAGAGGTATTGTACCTAGTTTTGTGCCGACATTGTTATCCGCACCAAATATGTTTACAATAAGTTATTTTAGGGACGCGTTTCCAAAATATGATAGGTATCGAATCGCAAATCTACATTGAAACGGCTCTAACATAAACATACACACGGATACCTGTGCGGGAATAAGGAGGAAATAAACTTTGACGCGCGGACTAACATTTCACAAAACATTTTCTGTGCAATAAATCTAGGCAAACTAATCTAATAAGGTTTGTTTTTGGTAAATGTATTATGTTTTGTAAAAAGTCGTAGAACAAAAGTTGTTGTTTATGATGTTAGTAATATAGTCCTGAGAGGTTACCGGTGTTTTACAAATAACCCTGTATAATACTAGTTTATAAGTTGTTTTGTAAATATGTATGTAAATTATTGTTCACTTTATTTTAACAAATGTAGGATAGGATAAATGTAAAATAAAGGTAGGTCGCTACATCACCCCCTTCCAGAGACCGTCAAGGGCGATAATAGTCGGGAAATTTAACGCGACGTCCTGATCGCATCGTCCTAGATTGGGCAGGAGCCGCTTCAAGGCAGCCCCGACCCGCTCCAGTCTGGAAGCCAAATGTCGGAAATGCTCCGCGAAGTTCCACCGGCTGTCGAGGACGAGTCCCAGGTACTTCATCGTCGACTCGACGCCGATGTGAACCCCTCCTGCCGTTATCTGGGAACCCGCCAGTGGTGCATTCCAAGGTCCATAAAAACACATGGCCTCAGACTTGTGCAAAGCCACCTCGAGTCCCAGTTGCCGTATCCTATCGACGATTGTCGCAACCCCGTGTGTCACTAAGTCGGCTGCCGCCTGATACGACCTCCCTTGCGACAGGACCAGCGTGTCGTCAGCATAGCAAACTACGCTGACGCCGCTAGGGAGGTCGGCGCGCAGCACCCAGTCGTACCCGATGTGCCACAGATGTGGCTCCAGACCGATCCATGTGGGACACCGCACGACATCTCTCGCCGGTTCCACTCTCCTTGGTAACCGGGGTAGGTGACGGCCCTGTCCGCCAAATAGGCCTCGACCACGCGACAGAGGTAGGTTTGTTGATACCGGAGTAACTCTTTTATGTAACTCCAGGGCAGGGTGTTGAAGGCATTAGCGATGTCTAGAGACACCGCCAAGATGACCCCACCCCGGGCCATAGCAACCCCCGTCGTGAGAGCTCACACGCGCATGATGGCGTCCACCGTAGAGCGCCCCCTGCGGAAACCAACCAGGCTCTCCGGCAATTCCGGCCCCACCCGCACCAGCCATCCGACGAGGCAGTCTGCAATTACTCTTTCAACGAGCTTGCCCACCTCGTCGAGCAGCACCATGAGCTGGTAAGCGGACGGAGAGTCCGCGGGGCGCATCGGCTTCTTAATGAGGACCAGTTTCCCCGTCTTCCAGTGAAGTGGGAACCAGCCCGCCTCCAAGCAGGTGCTTAGGAGCCCTCTTAGTCGAGGCCCGAGAGCCTCCAAGGCCAGGACCCAGGCTTTTCCAGGCAAGCCGTCAGGTCCTGGGGCGGTATTCTTCGCATTCAGCCTACGTACCGCCACTCTCAACTCTGCCTCGGTCACCTCTGGAGCATCATCGTCGTCGGTGTGGTCCGCATCGGGCACCGCAGGAGGCAGAGCCATAGGCGGGGGAGCATGCTCCCCTCCCGAAGGGAACAGAGCGCTCACCACGTCCTGCACGAGCTGGGGACGGAGACTGCGTCAGCTGGGGAGCCCACGGGCGGATTTTGTTCCGCACCGCTTTGTAGGGGCGTCCCCATGGGTCTCTGTTCAGAGTCTCCAGCGACACCTCGCGGGCCATTACCCTGGCCTGCAGGGTCTCAGATGGAAGGGTGGTCTTCGCCGCTCTGTACCCCTCCTACAGCTCCGCCTGAATGGCCTCCATATCCGGAGGGCAGATACGGAGCCTGCGATGTCTGGTGTACTGGTGCCATGCAGCAACGCACGCCTCGCGCAGAGTTGTGAGCTCTGGCGACCACCAATACACCTGGCGTGAAGCACGTCATGGCTGGACCCGAGGCATTGCCACGTCACATACCTCGAACATGGCCTCCTGGAACTACTCCGCCTCGTCGTTGATGTCAGCAGGCCTGTCCGGTAGTGACACCCAGGCCTGCACGATCGATGCTTCCAGGAGGAGCTCCCGGTCCAGCTGCTTCAGCGCACACCGCGGACCACGCGGTGCCTGTTGGACCGGCGCGGCTCGAGGTCTGGGTTGAGACGTCAAACCGGATGTACCGGTGGTCAGAATACGTCTCCACCCCCTCCATTCGGGCTGGAGCACAAAACGTCTCTGGTTGCTAGTTTGGTAGGTTAGTCTCAACTTTCCAGGTCGCCCGTGAACGGGCCCAGCTTGTTTCTTGAACATTTTCATCATCCGGAATAACGCTATGCCTTTTACATTCTCATAGCCCAGTAAATATTGTTGACCTTGGTGATGTATGGTATGCCAAACATTTCGTCTTTACTCATGAGTTTACGCCAGTGGGAAATTGAAACGTTGCAAAGACATGACGTTCTCTCAAATTACCTATTACAAGGACAGTTGTCAAAAAAGGCCAACTAAAAGGTATTGGTCCACCTTTAATAAGTAGCTATAACCCAAGCAGTAGTCAAACAACTTAAATCAATACGTGAATGAAGCTCGAAGACGTCGGAAGTTATAAGTACATCAAGTACCTAGATGCAATTCTTCTTCTTCGTATAATTGATGAAATAAAAATAATCATACGGAAAAGCGGATGCACATTTGTTAGCAACGGTTAGTGAGCTGTTTGACTACCTTCATCAGTTCGAAAGCAGAATTTGCAAATAAAAAAATATGTCAGCCAGTGATGACGACATGAGTGATAAACTGATACTGATAGGTGACACCATAAGGGACATTATTTGATGAGGAAAATCTTCAACCAGTTATCTTATTTTATTTAAGCTCCGATGATAAAATATAAATCCACTTAGGTACCTTTATAAATTTATTGGAACCTTCTATAACACATTTCAATGCATTTGTTTCGTTATCATAAGTAAAATTTGCATACAACATGGTTTTTTCGCTTACGTCCCATTTTAAATAGTAATAAATTGTCTAGCTATTTACGAAGCCAACCCAACAACCCAAAACTCGCTAGCAAACTGATAGAAGAAGCATGCGGCGCCGGCGTGGCGGCGGCGATCGAACAATCGGCGCCTGATCGGCGCCACCTGCGCGCGGTTCGTCTCGACTCTGGCACACACCAAAGCGATCCGCGCCTTTGAGTAATGCCGACAGCACGCGTAAGTTAGAGGCAGTGTTGGATTTAGACCTTCAGAAAATTATTGTCTATGGAAATTAAAATTATACTACTTGTCCAAAATTATACTACGTTTCGTTTTTCTGCGTTTTTGTTTTGAATTGAAATAAAATTGCATTCGTAAGTGAAAATTTGTTTTATTATTTATAAAAATATTCGTAAAATCCTTTGCTTGTTACACGAATTAATCAAATTGAGGCCAGTGGACGTCGAACTCAGCTAATTCGTCAATCGGAACTTCGTCCTTGGCATTGACACGACGCAACATGTCGTCAGTCGGCATAAATTCGATACAATTCTTAGATTTACTTTCTTTTACAGCATCGCAAGAAAGTATCAAGGAATCAATGGAGCGAGTTGCAAGTTTATTTCTTAGTTTTGTTTTTGCCAAGTTTACTTTGCTGAATACTCTTTCACAATCAGCGTTTGCGTGAGGTAAAACAAGGCAATCAAGAGCAAATTTGGCGATTTTTTTAAACGGATAGTTTTCAGTCATATCACACCAAGCGCTTAGTTTCGCCCAAAACACGTCTGGTCTTTTTTCCATCTTTATATTTTCATCAAACTCGATTAGTGGCAGTGTACGCCATTGGTCGTCAAGAATTTGCAATAAAATAATGTCTTCTAAGTTAATTACTCTTGGAAAGTTTGAGGCGATAGACAGAATGGTTGGATTTTGTTCTCGGACAGATTGGCTTAAAGCATTTTTAGGACTTAGTAAATTAATTTTGATAAGCGCCTCGTTGTTAAAATCCCACCTTTTTCGCATTTGCACAGCAGATTCGACAAGAAAATCTTTGCACCTGTAGCTGCTCGCTGTAAACATCAAGACATCCGTACGTTGGCACAGCGAAAGTTCCACTGAGGATCGCGTGGCGCCACGGAATATTTATATGTGTGACACACCTCGCGCGAACTCTGCGTCGTCACGCACCACGCGGATAGATTAAGTACTAATTGGAGCAAAACTGTAATATTCATACTGATCTCCTATTGGTCAATTTATTTTAGTAATAAGCGCAACACGCACTACTTAGTTAAGAATTTTAGCTTTAAGTCTGTACATATTTATCATGACAATACATACAATTTACAATCTTCTGGAGTTTTACTTAACAAGTACCTAGCGCTAAAGTGGTGACCCCGACGTGATCCTCCAACAAGGAACTCCAGATCCGAAGATTCAATTGAAGCCAACCAGCTATTCCAAACCATGGCTGTTCCAAGCAACGACCAAGTTCAAGAACTTTCCGGTGTTTCGACGTCGCTGCGCATTCCACCTATCTGGCGCGACAGGATACGACTGTGGTTCGCACAATTTGAAGCCATCATGTCCCCGCAGAAGAAAGGCGACCAAACCATGTTCGAGCTCGTCATCGGACAGCTCGAACGGCAAGATCTCGATGAAATATCCGACATCATTCTCCACCCACCGGACAAAAATCGGTACGAAGCTTTGAAAACCCGTTTGCTCGAAGCATATGAAGAATCCGAGCAACGACAGGTACAGCGATTACTATCCGAAATGGAACTCGGCGATTTGAAACCATCGCAGCTATTACGTCGCATGAAGAGTCTCGCCGGCGACAACATAAAGGACTCAACGCTGCGTATTATGTGGACTAATCACCTACCACAATCCATACGAGCAGTCCTCGCTGTCAGCGATAACATCGCGAAACGCTCCGACATCCACGAGCTGGCGATGATGGCAGACAAAATCCTCGAGCAGGCGCAGCCACATGGCGCGATCGCTGCAGTAGCCACGACACCTACCACCCATGTACCTACATCGATCGAGGAGAAGATCGACATGCTGACCAGAGAAATCGCAGAACTCAAGGCAAGTCGATCAAACCACGACCAACGCCGACCATACAGTCGATACCGCTCAAGGTCACGTTCGTCAAGCAGGCCCAATCACCATCGCACACAGCGCAGCAATACGCCGCGACGAACCGAACAAACAGGAATCTGCTATTATCATCGTAAGTTCGGAAAGGAAGCACAAAGATGTACGCGTCCATGCAGTTTCGAAGACGAAAAACCTCCTTCGGGAAACTAAACCCTGCGTTGGACGAGGCGGGAACCGACGCAAATAACACATCCTACCGCCTATTCATTACAGACAGAAACTCACGTCTGTCATTTTTAATTGACACTGGTGCAAACGTGTCCGTCATACCAAAGAAAAAAGGCGGGAAAGCAACGGCAACCAATTTTTGCTTGTATGCAGCGAACAACACGGTTATCCCAACGTACGGTGAAAAAACGTTACAATTAGACCTTAACCTGCGAAGACCCTATACATGGAAATTCATCGTCGCTGCAGTCAGCAAGCCCATCATCGGTGCCGACTTCCTGAAACATCACCAACTTCTTGTCGACATAGCCAGTCGATGTCTCGTCGACAAGGTCACAAACCTTATTGTCAAGGCACCAATTACCTATACCGCCGAGCCGTCAATAAGAAGTATCGACGTTGACCAGCCATATCACCAGCTAATCAGCAAATACCCAGACATCTTGAGGCCATCATGCATGAAGGATACTCCAAAACACCGCGTGGAACACCACATTGAAACCACCGGTCCGCCAATCTACAGCAAAACAAGACCGTTACCACCACATCGATACCTGTCCGTGAAAAAGGAATTTGAGACGATGATGCAGCAAGGAATATGCCGTCCAAGCAAAAGTCCCTGGTCCACACCACTGCACGTCGTACCCAAGAAGAATGGCGACATTCGCGTATGTGGCGACTACAGAAGGTTGAACGATGTCACTAAACCAGACCGATATCCAGTACCACGACTCAAAGATTTCACCTACCTATTACACGGGAAAAAAATCTTCACTACCCTCGACCTAAATCGTGCGTACCAACAACTACCAGTGTATGAACCGGACATCGAGAAGACAGCCATCACAACACCCTTCGGCCTGTTCGAATTTCCACGAATGTGTCCAGGATTGAAAAATGCCGGACAAACCTTCCAACGGTTCATACATCAAGTGCTTATCGGATTAGACTACGCATTCCCGTTCATTGATGACGTCATAATCGCATCAGAAAACGAAACACGACATATCGAAGATTTACAAGAAGTATTGCACAGATTAGACGAGTACGGTATTACAATAAATCCGTCCAAATGCGTCTTTGGCAAAGAAAACGTCAAGTTCCTGGGATACGGTGTGTCAAGCGATGGAATCAAGCCACCGCTGGACAAGGTCAACGCTATCGCTGCTTACCCCAAGCCAGAGACGATACAAGACTTACGACGATTTATTGGCATGATAAACTTTTACCGAGATAGTGTACCAAACGCAGCTTACATACAAGCACCTCTCAACGCGTTCCTACACAACTCTAAAAAACGTGACAAGACGAAAATCGACTGGAACACAGAAGCACTTCAAGCATTCGAGTTGTGTAAAGCCAGCATCCAAAACGCAGCTTTACTCGCTCACCCATCTCCATCACCAACTGACGCAATCTCCCTTATGTGCGACGCGTCGAATACATGCGCCGGAGCCGTGCTACAACAACGTGTAAACCAGAAGTGGATACCACTCGGCTATTTCTCGAAGAAATTCTCTGACACACAACAGCGATACAGCACATTTGACAGAGAATTACTATCTATATACATGGCTATAAAACACTTCAGAAAAATGTTTGAGGGAAGAGAACTCATAGTGTACACAGATCACAAGCCGCTAACCTACGCCATACGCAAGCTACCATCGGATAGCGACACACAACGCCGCACTCGACAGCTGTTGTTTATCAGTGAGTTTACAACAGACGTACGTCACGTAAGCGGAGTAAACAACGTCGTCGCCGACGCACTTTCTCGCATCGAAACCATCGAATTGCCATCTCCAATAAATTACGACAAATTAGCACAAGCGCAAGATAAGGACAGCAACATACAGACCTTATCAAAACAAACGAATATCCAACTCAAGAAAATCGTCATACCCGGTACAAACAAACCTATTATCTGCGAAACATCGACGCCACACATTCGACCATATCTCCCAGATGACTATCGTCGCATCGCATTCAACGCTGTGCACAATACAAGTCACCCTGGGGTACGAACAACGCGCAAACTAATAAAACAGCGTTATTTCTGGCCAGCAATGAATACTGACATTGGCGAGTGGGCAAAGACATGCCTTGCGTGTCAACAATCCAAGGTACAGCGACACAACCACAGTGACATCACTTCGTTCCCGCCAAGTGAAAGATTTCAACATGTACACATTGATATCGTTGGACCACTACCTATATCTTCATGTGGACACCGCTACCTGCTCACCATCATTGATCGTTGCACACGTTGGCCAGAAGCAGTACCTAAGCAGGAGATAACAGCCGAGGTCGTCGCAAAAAATCTGTACGAAACATGGATTTCACGTTTTGGTTGTCCTACCAGAATAACAACCGACCAAGGGCGACAATTTGAAAGTCGTCTGTTTCAAGATCTCGCACTATTGCTAGGAGTCGAAAAAACCCGTACTACTGCTTACCACCCGCAGAGTAACGGCATCGTGGAACGCTGGCATCGAACATTAAAAGCCGCGCTCATGTCACGACTAGAAAACAGCAACAAATGGATTACCGAACTACCTACAGTTTTGATGGGACTACGAGCCGCGACGCGTACTGACACCGACACCAGCGCTGCGCAGCTCACCTACGGACAAGCGTTGCGACTACCAGGCGATTTTATATCACCATCGCCAACGATATTGAAGATGGATCATACTTACGTCGATAATCTACATCATATTATCACGAAGCTCACGCCGTCATACCAACCGCATTCCAACAAGCGATGTATATTCGTGCACAAGGACTTACAAACATGCAGTCACGTGTTCGTGCGTGATGACACCGTCCGCAAGCCGCTGCAACGTCCATACAAAGGTCCGTACCAGATAATGGAAAGGAACCAGAAGTACTTCACGATACAGTTGCCTAGTCGACCCGCAAACATATCTATCGACCGACTAAAACCGGCGTACACGATCAACACAAAAGATCACGAGCACAGTACTAAAACACCACCATCAGCACCAGCTACCCCAGAAGTACACTCCAGCCAACTTCCGACGAGCAAACCCGCTGCACCCCGCACCAGATCAGGCAGGATCGTCAAGATGCCCGTACGCTTCGCTCAGGGGGGAGTACTGTAGCTGCTCGCTGTAAACATCAAGACATCCGTACGTTGGCACAGCGAAAGTTCCACTGAGGATCGCGTTTTTTTTTTTTTTTTTTTTTTTTTTTTTTTTTTTTTTTTTGTATGGCATCTCGCAGTTGACCTTGAGAGGCCGTGACTGCTTAACCGGGCTTTCCTGCGGTGACTTTTAGTTTTTACGCTAAGAGCCTCCAGCCAGGGCTTACAAACTAATTACTAAACCTACAGCAACTGCGCACTGAGGGCACCCCCTGCGGGGTACGAGCCTCGGCTCAGGGAGTCACTTTTATGGGAGGGCAGCAAGTGGGGACAGGCTGGATCAAATAATTTTTCTTATTATTAGATCATGGGGGTTTTAACTTTACTTGCACAGCTTCGGCGCGGGCTGGCACTTTTGCGGGCAAGGGACGGTTGGGGGGGGTTTCATTTACTCGGGGTCTTCGCGGGACGCGAGGACCTCGGCGGCGAGGTCGGAAGGACGGTTGTTTTTGTTTGCGAGCTGTACTGGTGGCCCTACTGCTTTCTTGTAGAATAGTGATGGGGTCATCAGGGTCGGAGAGGACATGTCGCGGCCGGCGAATACGACTGATTCTGCTGGGGACATAACTGGCGGCCTTTGCAATCAGAGGATTGCGGTGTTGCGCGGCGGATTCGAAGAAACGCTTTGAATTGCGTTTAAGGAACTGAGCTATCGTGGGGACTTTGAGGTCGAGATGGAGGATCTCGTTCCTAACGTACCATGGCGAGCCCGTAGCTTGGCGAAGGAAACGGTTTTGGAGCGTCTGCATCCTATGGATGTAACGGGGGTGTGTATGTGCAAAGACTGCACTAGCATAGGTCATGATTGGCCTTATGCACGCCGTGTATATTCGCAACTTGCACCTTAGTGACAACTTGCTGCGTGCATTAAGAACAGAGTGCAACCTTCCCAGTGCGAAGGCGGCGCGCGAGCGCGCCTTCTTGATGTGCTCTGAGAAGGTGATGTGCTGATCCATAATCACTCCTAGATACTTGGCTTGCTTCTCCCAAGGGATAGGCTTGCCAAACATGGAGATGGGCCGGGGGGGGTCGGGAAAGTGTCTCGGTTTCGAGAAGAGAACCGCTTGACTTTTATCGGGATTGACTTCGATCCTCCACTTTCCAAACCACGCGCCAAGAACGTTGACTGCGGTTTGGAGCCTGGAGGCTATCGCGTCGGGATTTTTCCCAGCGTAGTAAATGGCTGTGTCGTCGGCGAAAAGCGCCAACTTTGCCAGTCTACGTTTGGGGATATCGCTAGTGAATAGCGTAAATATGAGAGGGGACAGCACGGCGCCCTGAGGGACGCCGGCGCGTATGGGGTGAGGGGATGAAATCGCTCCCTCTATTCGATACCGAAAGGTGCGGTTCGACAAAAAGTCTCGTAGGATGAGCACGAGACGGTCGGGCACACCGAGTTTGTACAGCTTATATAATAAGCCGTTGTGCCAGACTTTGTCGAAGGCTTTCGCTATGTCGAAGAATACTGCACCGGTCAACGTACCGCGCTGGAAGCCAGCGCTTATGTCTTCTACGATGCGGTGGACCTGTTGCACGCACGAGTGTTGGGTTCTAAAACCAAACTGCTCGTCGGGAATGAGGCCTTTCGTCTCGGCAAAATTTCTGAGTCGCTTATAAATAAGTCTCTCGTAGATTTTACCGAGCGAATTCAGTAAACTGATGGGGCGGTAGCTCGTGGGCTCGGTCTTGGGCTTGCCAAGTTTTGGGATGCCGATGACCGTGGCTTCCTTCCATGCTTGCGGGAAGATGTTATTGCTCAAGGCTCCATTGAAGATGGTGGCCAAGAGCATGATCAGGTGAGCGGGCAGCATCTGGAGCACCCTATTGGTGATTCCGTCAGCGCCGGGGGCCTTTCGGGGTTTCAGACCTTTGATGACCTCGTGAACTTCGTCCGGGGTGACGAGAGGTAGTGGATCATCAGGGTCCTCGACGGGCGGGAGGGAGGCTCTACGTTCGACTTCGGCGTCCACCTCAGCGAGGTGTGCCTGGTCTACTGGTAGCGAACTGGGCGTGCATTGGGCTTCGAGGCTCTCGGCAAGGCACTCGGCCTTTTCGATGTCGTCGAACGCGACTGTGCCGTCGGGCCGGGTCAGGGGAGGCATGGTGGCGACTTCTCGGGATTTGAGATTCCTCTGAAGTTGCCAGAAGGCTAGATGCGTTGGCTCTAAATCGCTCAGCATCTTGTCCCAGTTAGCGTCACGAAGCTCTTGCATGCGTGTCTTTACAGATCTCTGTAAATAGCGCATGTGAGCCTTGTTCGCATCGCAGGGAAAGTTGCTGTAGGCACGAACAGCTGCGTTCTTCTCATTTAGCAGTTCGCGTACATCGTCCGGCAACTTCCATCGGTGGTCTTCCACCTCAGGAATTTCCCTTGAACAGTCGTTCAGGACAGATTGTACGTGACCCGTGAATGAGTCGATCGCGGCCGTTGTGTCGGCGATAGAGTCAAAGTGATCGGGGATGGCATTCAAGTGGGGGGATGTGTTGGTTTTCAGCGAATCGCCTACTCGCCTCCAGTCCGTTACCACTTTGGTGAGGGGGGGATGGTCAGATCCTGGGAGACCCGTGCGAGGGGCCAGGTGCATGACTACCGGACGGTGATCGGAGGTGAGCTCGTTTATTGCTTCTATGGAATCCAACCTTAAGTTGATTCGCTTCAGAATGGCAATGTCGAGTACATCGGGCCTACGATTTACGTTGTGGGGAAAGTGAGTTGGAGTCATCGGGGCGACGACGTCAAAGACTAGTGAGGAACAGAGGTCGAACAATCGTCTTCCTCTAGTCGATGAAGTGTTACTATTCCATGCGGGATGTTTAGCGTTGAGATCGCCTGCTATGATAACAGAGTCACTCAATTCTAAAAGCACGGCTAGGTCATCGGCGATTGGTTGGAAATCTTCTGCTTGAGAAGTGGGCGGGATATAGGCTGAGACTATTGTGACGGGTTGGTGGCCCGTCAGGCCTAGTCGGCAGACCGAAACTTCTAATCGGGTAAGGGTGGGGGGATCCATAGGGATGCAGTGTAGTGACCTTTTATAGTAAATGAGTGTTCCACCCATGTGACAACGCGACCTGTCGTTGCGCACTACTCGGTAGTTTGCAATTTTCGGGTCGCGGTTGTAGGGTTTTAAGAATGACTCTTGTACTAGGAGTACGTCTAGTTGATGGTCGCGGAGGAATTGGGCGATCTCATCACGTTGGGATTGGATACCGTTTGCGTTGAATGTTCCTAGCTTTAGGGATCGGGGTTTGATACGCGCGACTATTTTGTTAGACATAGTGGGTACCGGTTTTTGGTTGGGAATCGAACACGGACTGCGTAATGTCCGGGTACGCGTTGTAGATCGCGTAAACCTGATTAAAGTCTCCAGCCCTAGTGGCTGCACTGAGCTCCTGTGCCATACGGAGGGCACGAGGGGAGAAGAACTTTAGGAACGTGCTGTTGATTGTATTATACACGTCCATAGGGTTCATGGTCGCGGGACCAGGGTGCTGGTTTACTGCGACTGGTGGGCGGGCGGCTTGACGCGCTGCGGAGCGCGCTGCGGGTGGTACGGCGGCGGCGGCGGCGGGCGCGACGGCGGCGGGCGCGACGACGGCGGGTGCGACGGCGGCGGGTGCGGCGGCGGCGGGCGCGGCGACGGCGGACGCGATGGAGACGGGCGCGTGGGGGTAGGGGAACCGAGTAGTTAGCGCGGGGGCGCCGGTACGCGGGTCTACAAGCGGTGGGATTGGTGCGAGCGTGGGCCTAGCTGAAGCCAACGCAGGGAACGCCTGCTGATGGTTCAGATAGTTCCAGGGACTCGGCCTCTGGGGGCTGAGACGATCTGGTAATCTCGCGGTCGGGGCTTCCCTTTGCTGGCGGGCGTCTGCACGCTTCGCTAGCTTGGGAGATGAGGATTTGGGTGCTTTCGAGCACCCCCTATAGTTGGCCGGATGGCCTGACTCGCCGCAGAGGACGCAACTGGGTGGTTCCGTGCAGAGGGCACGGTCCTTAGGACGGGCACAGTCGGCTGTGCCGTGGTCGCCTAGGCACTTTACGCACCTAGGTTTGGCGTTGCAGTGCGACTGCGCGTGGCCGTAGAGCTGACAACGATGGCATTGACCGATAATGCCAGTTTTACGCGGTTTCTCGATTTTTATGCCCGAGAGATTGCAGACTGTTTTTATTTTAAATATCGGATTATGTCCCTCTGAGGGAGGGCAGACTACTAACACCATATCAAATGGCATACCGTGCCGGGCTCGGTGCATGCGGTGCACCTCTAATACTGGGACGCCTTGGTACTCAAGGTCGGCCTTGATGTCCGCGGTCTCAATCTCTTTAGGTAGCTTCTTAATGACTACCCGTACTTGTCGGTCTTCCTGCAGGGCGTACGTATGGAACGATACGCCTCTGTAGCGGAGAAGCTTGGTGAGGTCCCTGTAGTCGCGGGACGTCGGGACGGTCACCTTTATGCCTTGGGTCGTGGTCCTGGCATTGGTGTAGGCTATGCGAGCCTCGGCACACCATTTGGACACGTCGGTCCATTTTCCCTTGTCCTGAATGAACACAGGGGGCGGGGTGGGCTCCTTTTTCCCCGCAGCGGTGCGGGGCGCGGCGGTGGGAGCGGGCGCGGCGGTGGGAGCGGTCGCGGTCGGAGTGGGGGCCGCGGCGGAGGTCGACGGCGGCGGGGTGGGGGGACGCGCGAGGAGGGACGCTGAGACGTCGGTCAAGGGAATTTTCGCGGCTTGCGAGTTACCGCAAGACTTCTTCTTCCTCTTTTTCCCTTTTCCCTCGACGGTGGTAAACACCTCTTCGGTGGATGAGGGAGAAGATTCGGAAGCGGGCGGGGCGTTAGCTTCAACTACTATTACTTGTTCGGAATCACCGGTGAGGGTGTCCGTATCTGACGGGACGTCTTCAGCGTCCATCTCTTCCGGCGGCTCTTCGGAAAAAGCCGGGGAGGGCGGGCAAGCTGGGGATTCCGGAGCATCGGTGAACGCGATGATCGCGGGAGCGGGCTTGGGAATGTTCGCGGGGAACATAAGATGCGCTATCGGGCGCAGGACGGTTCCTAGCTCTAGCGCGAAATTAGGATCCGTGGCTATAAAATGCTTCAGTCCAGCCAGCCATTCTGACTTGGACGGAGGGGGTGCCATGTTACTGGCCATGGTGGGGGGCCTACAATTCACTCATAGGGAGTGGCCTAAGTCCCTATAAAAACTCCTAACAATCCTATCGGCTACTTCCCCGGGAGGATAGCCCGGGGATGTGTGGCCCTCCCTGCCGGGTGTAGGCAGGGGGGTGTGTACCTATTGGTGAGCCCTAAGCTTGTAAACCTGTTGCCAATCTTAATGTGCAACAGGGCCCTGACGTCCAATGCGAGGGGTGTAGAGACACCCCAAAGACACTGGGTGAGTTGCTGTGGAGGCAAAACTGTCACCAGTACCGACTAGGAGATCCCCCAAGGCCGGTGGTCTGGGACCCGTCCGATTGATGCCTAGCCCTGAAGGGGTTCGGCGGGTGAGTCGGGTCAACACCCCCTCGGATTCGTTGACACCGTGAGGTTTCAACCGAGGACCACAAAAACAGTGGATTTTACCCGGAGAGGGCCAAGTGATTCTACACGAAGCTTTCTCCGACAAAGAAATATTATGTCTTGAAAAAGACAGTTTAGACTGAATTAATCAGTGAAATAAATTCACCAATTAATTAAATCGTCTGTAGCCGGGGCGGCTACAATGTTCGCAGCGGGGCGCAGCGAGTCTTGATTGCGGCGAGAGGTGAGTCACGCAGCGGGCAGGAGCACTTCACAACACGTCCGTTCGGGGCGAGCGTCGCGCGCAGAGTGATGATGAGGATCGCGTGGCGCCACGGAATATTTATATGTGTGACACACCTCGCGCGAACTCTGCGTCGTCACGCACCACGCGGATAGATTAAGTACTAATTGGAGCAAAACTGTAATATTCATACTGATCTCCTATTGGTCAATTTATTTTAGTAATAAGCGCAACACGCACTACTTAGTTAAGAATTTTAGCTTTAAGTCTGTACATATTTATCATGACAATACATACAATTTACAATCTTCTGGAGTTTTACTTAACAAGTACCTAGCGCTAAACACCTATTCAAAAATTCTTTCCGCCTAGTCATATCTGTCTTTATTTCAGGTGTGTTAATTTTTGTTGCTACGCCGATTCCTAAGTAGAGAAGCTCGTTAGGTAAGTGTTTTTTTTTGTCATCTGGATTGATATCAGCTATGTTAGTTTGGTTAACATACCTCCGCTCCATAAAACACAGCAGCAGTTCCGTGTATAAGTCCTTTACTCTGGCATCCAGCTCTGTTACCACAACTTCCGCGGACTGAAAGTATTTGTTGAAAGTTGTAAACTTTGGTAGTACCCATGCTAGAAAATCAAAATATAGCTTCATATATGGATCCAGAAGCAAATCGAGTATTGCTTGCCCTGACAGAGATCGTTCCGACAGTGCCATGTCAGTGAAAAACAACTTCAAAGCATCCCAATTGCTTAAAACACGTGCTACTACTTGCTGAAGTGACAGCCATCTTGTTTGTGATGGATGCAACATTTTTTGTGGCTTGAGATCAAAAAACTCCTGAAATTGCTTTAGCGCTGCTGATCGTTTTGAGCTATTGTGAATAAAACTGAATATATTTCGTGCCAACTGTTCGCACCTATTTGGTAGTTTTTGACATGCTGCACTGGCGCAGAGATGGGCGGAATGACAAGTGCACTTTAATATGATAATACCAGGACAATCTTCTCTGAACCTGCTTGCAACAAAATTTTCGCGTCCCATCATAACATTACAGCCATCTGACCCGAAACCAACAATATTTTTTAAAGGAATACCGTGTTCCGTAAAGGATTTTTTCAGTTTAATATACATATTTTCTGCAGTTGCTCCTTCGTTTACTGCACTGGGATCATCAGCGCTGAAAATTTCATGAAGATTCCAGAATTTGCTCTCAATACGGCCAGAAGTCTCGTTGAAAAACCTTACTACTACACAAGACGCTTTTGTCGTAGAAATGTCTGTCGATTCGTCTGTCATAACGCTGAATTTAGAGGTTTTTAATTTATTAGCTAATTCTTCTTTGTGCTCTGGACCGATGCTTTTATATATGATTTTCGCAGTCTTTTTTCGCGTAATGTTAGTTTCTTTCAAAATTTTTGAATCTGGAAAACATTCTTTCAATACTTTTCCGAGGTGGTCAGCAGCATTAAAAGCTGTATTATGTTCTGCAAAATAAGCAGCCAGCTTGACTTCAGCAACTCGTGCCATCTTAACAGTGTTATTCTCCTTAGATGTACTTGGTGATGAAAAAAAAGATGTGACCGGGTTTAGCGCACGAATAGAAGATAAATTTTTCTCATGTTTTTGCCCTTCAGAATGAGTCGATAAAACATGCTTTGCGGCCATCATTGAAACATTACATATATATATTTGCAGCGTGCTTTGAAAATATTTTGAGGATCAACAGTAAGCCACTTACTAAATTTTGGGTCATTCTCCCATTCGGTCCTGTATTTTTGCTGTCTATGTTTTTCCTTCACTTTTAGATCTCCTCTTTCAATACGTTTCTTCTTCGGCGTTGAAACACCAGACTTTTCTTCGTCCTCGCTTTCACTCATCCTTACAAAATAATTACGACCACAAAATAGTATTTTATCTGTAGTTAATACACGCACAAACACTATATTGTAAGTAGGAGTGGGTCGTTCACGTATTTACCGTCGACGAAACGAAACTGGTTTACCGCATACAATAAACTAGTTGATAAAACAGTTTAATTTTCGACTAGTTTACATAATAGACTGAACAGCATATAAACGAATTTATGTTCACGGAGTTTATCCACCGTTTATTGTACGATCAGATTAGGTCGTTTAGTTGAAACTAGTTTACTAATCGACGGATAGATGAACTGTAATTGGGAATCGAAATGAACTTCTCTTCATACTTTTTCCAGGGTTAGGACTGGCAGGCTGACTAATAAACTTGTATGTATGATAAACTAATTCACCGAAATAAATAGAGATCGGTATCTATCGTTGTGTAATAGAGTCTATTTTCATTTAACAGCGTTCGCTCAGTGAGATGAACGTTCGTTTCTGCATGAGAGAGAGAGAGAATCAATAACAAACGGCCTTCGGCAGTGTTCGTGTTCACTCGTTCCGTTCCGTCGAGCGTCGACTACGTGTACGGCGAAATCAAGTTGTCGCCGCCGCCAGTCGCATGCGTAAAATGTCGTTCACGAATAAACTGGTTTATCTGTGGACAGTAAACTAGTCGAACAGTTCAGGTCGAATAAACAGTCTAAAAAACCAGTTCGTTCATTCAACGCTCACCACTAATTGTAAGTATTATAACTATTCTAATTAGGAAAACTGTACCGCAGCTACTTATTTATGACTTATTCACTGTCGAGTACTCGAGTCCCGGCTTGTGTGTAATATAGTAATCGAAAACAATCCTATGAAAACTTCTCTGTCACACTCATTCATAAAATACATCCATCCTACTCTGTCATAATGGCCGGTATAGTAAAACATTACGTGGGAATTCCCTGCCGGGCTGCCTAGCGTCAATGCCTGATTTGGTGTTGCCATACGTACAAAAAATTAAGGATATTAATTAAAAAGTAAAAGGACCGACCAACAACATAGGTATTACATCGACTTGGAGATAAAATTATGGTATTTTCGCGTAATATAGTTGCCTTACGATACTACATACTACACATTATGAAATAATGGTACAAATAGTATAATTATACTACGAAATCCATCACTGGTTAGAGGTAATTTTTGTTCCGGTAACCGGTATTAATACTGGTTGTATGAAATTGAAGAATTTAGGTAACCTTTAAAAATACCGATAAAGCAAATAAAGGTTGTAACCGAAAAAATACCGGTATTGTTCATACCGGTTTCGGTCCCTGATACATCGAGAGCGTGAAATTTCGCTACTTACCTGTTAAAATATATGAGTAAATAACACCTACTTAATTCTTACCTACAGGTATTTCCAACAAATATGTAAAAATGAAGAAATTGAATAAAAAAACATGATTATAAACTTTCATAGATAGGTAGTTTAGGCATTGAGCCGGCCGTGCGCGGACCGCTTCTTTTTATTACCATGGCCATATTTAGATTCTATTCAAGTATTCAACCGCTACGCTAAATTTTCCTATCGCATAGTATCTTATTCTACACCACGACGCGCATACGCACATACCCTCATGTACGCACTGCAGCAAGAAATATTACAAGTAAGAACGGACAAAAAGCTATATATCCCTTTCACAAAATTCTCGCTGTTGTTGCTCATAACGCGTTCAAGGTCAAAGTGGGATAACTTGATTTGCTGGCGACTGTACCTATTCACCGACTCCAAAATAACTTTGGCTTGGATTCAAACTGAACTCGCTAGACTACAGGCCTATGTATCGAACAGAGTGGCGGTAATTCAGCAAAAAACCGATAGGTGGCGCTGGCTGTATGTACTGTAGAGGATATATACTTAGTGTAAAACCTCACGCACATACTGGCAGCCGATGATTAGGCTATGTCTATGTTCGACTATTTAGGATATTCTAAAATAGAACGTCAAATAATTCTAAGTAGGTGGTGTATTGTGAGCTTTGATTCTATTGACAGGCGCGTCTTTGTAAGCATCTGAATGCCCTCAGAACTCTTGAAATAAAGGTGGATGTAAATATGTTGAATAAAAGATCTTCTTTTATTATGTTAATCACTTTTTATTCTTTATAAGCACCCTACTACATTGCTTCAGTTCCAGGATGTAGAGACCAGCGAGCGCTTACCACAGACTATGTTTTCATCATTTCCGGAACCACAGACTAACTACTAAATTAATCTATTACATCTCCCTTTTCTTCAGATTTAACCCTTAACCAGGCCTAGCCATTTTTTTTCTTTTGAATACTGATTTTGGTAGATTACAGGGTTATAAAAAATATAATTTCTTGATTTTTTTTTCTGTTCCTGAAAAAAAACACCCTGTGGTCTCTATATGACCACTGCCTGCTGCCCATGCAGACATGTGGTCTGTATGTGGCCACTGTCCTACATGTTATCTACGCAGCTTTTAAGGGTTAGACTACTCACTGTAAATGAATCCCAAAATGAATAAAACCACACTTTAACTAAGAAAAATAATGTTAATTAGTTTTAATGGTGAAAATCATCAAAACAAGGTGCTGCACACAACGGTACTTGGCAGATCTTGCACATTATTTTCGACCTTTGGGGTTTTTGTCTTGTGCTGCAGTAGCGACATCGCTTCCTGGTTCCCTCACAAGGCATGTGAACCCCAACATTATTCAGCCTTATATCATCCGACACTCCGAACTGACCACCTTTTTTATTTTTGAATATTGTTGGTACTCTAAGTCTAATGGTGAAATTGTCAATTAGGCCTCTGGCTAACTTTAGCCTGAAATCTCGATGGCTGCTGCTCGTTTTATTATGGGTTATATTGTAAACGATATACGCATTTATGCAGGCTACTTCTAACATGAACCAGAAAAGACGTATCCAATTTTTCTTAGTTGACTTTCTACCAATGGAGTAAGAAGATCTGAAGTGGTCGAGTCTGTCAACCCCGCCCATACATTTGGTATATTGTGCGATTGCCAATGGGCATGTTATTGGGGCTTTGGAACCATCTTTCTGAGTACGTTGAATGGTCACTACTGCTTTAGGTTCAAAAGCTGTTGTGCAGATGTACACGTCTTTGGTATCACGCCACTTTATAACAGTAATAGGGGCAGCATATTGCACCATAAACTCTCCAGCTTTCAATTTGTTTTAATTTTTGTCACCCTTTTGAGGTAAAAGGCGTGGTGGTAAGCCTTTTCTATTTTGTCTTACAGTGCCTACAGAAAATATGCTTTTCTGATACAACATCTCTAATAGAGGCAGGCTTGTAAAAAAGTTATCGAATGCTACTAAGGTACCACTTTCAACTGTTCTACATAATTCCATAACTACTTTATAGCCAAATCCTCCGTCACCATCTTCTTGAGTTTCACTTTTGCCAATGTATACATTAAATTGATACAAATATCCAGTTTCTGAATCACACCTGGCCCAGACTTTGTATCCCCGTTTAATTGGCTTTTGTGGCATGTATTGCTTTAATGTGCTTCTTCCTTTAAATTTGACCATACTCTCATCTATAGACTGTGTATGGCTTCCAATGCAATTTTCTTGAAAGCTTTTGTTCAAAATATCCATAATTGGTCGAATTTTGCACAACTTATCATACCCTGGTTGGGTCCGTGATGCTTCAGTGGCCCTGTCACTCAAATGCAAGTTTTCTGTGAGTTTTTTAAAGCGTTTGCAAGGCATTACTGCAGCGATGATGGGGTTGTGATAGAAGGGATCAGAAGACCAATATAATTCTAGTTCCGACAGAGGATGTAGGCCCATCATTATGATCATACCCAAATATGCTCTTATTTCAGTGGCATTTGTTGGAGTCCAGTTCAATGAGTGTTTGAATGATGCATATGTGTTCGTATTTGCTACTATAATATCAAATATTTCACTAGGAAACATATCTAAAAAGTAGTGTATTGGAAGACTCCTGTTATTATAAGATTTTTTAGACTTCAATATTCGTGTGAAATTGGGAGCAGCAAATCCAGTTGTGTTTTCAGACCAGTCCCTAACCTTATCTATTAATCCTTGCAATGTGACATGGGCTGTCGCTGGAAATGCAGGCGGTTGGGCTGTCATTGAAGGTGAGGGAGGATGGACTGCCACAGGAGATAAAGGCTGTTGGTGTGCCATTGAAGGTGAGAGCTGATGGGCTGCCATTACAGATGAGGGCTGTTGGGCTGCTGCTGGAGTTGAGGGTTGTTGGGCTGCTGTTGGAGTTGAGGGTTGTTGGGCTGCCGCTGCAGTTGAGGGTTGTTGGGCTGTCATTGAAGGTACTGCCTGTTCGGCTGCTGAAGATGAGGAATGTTGGTCTACCGCTAAAGGTGAGGGCGGTTGAGCTGCTACTGAAGATGAGGGCTTATGAGCTGCTGCTAAAGGTGAGGGCTGACGGGCTGAAAGTCTAGGCTTCTTAGCAACTGGCGGTGTAATCTGTAAGGCCTCAGCTAGATATGAGGGCTCATGTATGACAGCTGAAGATAAGGTATCCACCACTACTGCTGGGGGAGTGAATGGTAAGGTTGCAACTGGTTGCCAGGGCTGATAAATAACTTCTAAGGGTAAGGCTTCCACTGTTACTGATGGAGATGTAGGCCGAAGGGTATGTGAAGGATCTCCTGCTAAGACCTCCAAAAGGTCAGCGTCCATTACATTTTGTAAGCTGTCCAATGCCCTGTTGATATCATAAGGTGGATAACATAAAGTACCTGAAACCTCTTCCTCCTCAGATATTTCATCCTCTGATGATGCATACATTTCTTCCAAAGCTCTTTCGATTTCATGTTCGCGAACAATTCGATTTTTATGTGGTTTTTGCGTGTTCTGAAATAATCAAACAGTGTTTGTTAGGAGATTTTTGTATGGTTTTAGCATATGAATGATTAATTTACCGTGATCTACTAGTATAACCCTTCTTATCTTATCTTATCTTCTTATGGGGCTGGCCCTGAGCCAGAGAGTATAACCCTTAATAATTATGTAGACAATTTACAGGACAGTGGCCATATAAAGACCATATTTCTTTGTTCTATATGGGCAGAGGTTATATGTGGGCCACAAACTTTGGGAGTAAATATTTCACAAAAAAAAACAAATATTGTGATAAATCAAATAATATTACAGATGAATAAACTTGTATACTATCATAAAGTAGTCATAAATAGCACTTACCATATTTATTTTCGGCATATTCACATTTATAATTAACACAAACCCAAGAAAACAACCGTTTTTAGCAAAATTAGTATTTGACATTCAAAACGTCAAAAAAAATGTTGCTTTAGACGTTCTTTTTTTCGTTCAGAAATTGACTGCGTTTCATAGACAATATAATAATGACATTTTGTGGTTCCTATACGACATCGGCTCGTCACAAAAAAATAAAAATCCATGTGGTCGCTATGTGATCACTGCCTGGCTAAGGGTTAAAGTTAATATTTTAAAGTAGCATTATAGTATTTTAAATATGTTTGTAGCAGTACAATTACTTATTATAAGTATTTATCAATTAAGTATATTTAATGTAAATTTTATTTTGTACCATCTAATAGTAACTATCTCTAGCAAAGCAATAAAATAAATACACAAGTATTTATCAGACACATAGACTACAGATAGTCAGACAAATACCTAGGTTTTCTTATATTTCTGCCTGATCTAGTTACATACTTGTTAACTGTATTTTCAGGATCAATTTTACAATCAGATGTTGTCTGTGACTTCTGTATCATTAACGTTATCTATGTTATCATTACAATCAGTATTACACTCATCTATCTCTACTTCCTCCTTTATAATAAATTTATCAGTATTTTTACTGTCTATTAGATCCCTTCTATTTCTATCTAACTTTTGTCCTTTTTCAGTCACAACTGTATAAGAATTTGGACGTTCATTCCTATGTAGAACTTGAGCATACATTAATGGTTTTTTGCTTGTATCATCTGATATAAGAACTGTTTGATCTTTAGCTAAATGCTTCAACTTCCTTGTGTTTCTTTGATCATAGTATACTTTTTGTTTCAAGGCATTCTTATACAATTTTGACTGCACTTCATAATTTTCATTTTCAGTTTCATTATTGTATACAGTAGGCAACAATCCTTGTATTTTTCTCCCCATTAACAATTCTGAAGGACACTTATAATTTAATTCTTTAGAAATAGGCGTATTTCTGTATTCCAGCAATGCTAAATATTTATCTTTTCCCTCATAGTCTGCTTTTTTAAATATATTTTTAACAGTTTGTACAAATCTTTCTGCTAACCCATTAGATTGGTGATGGTATGGACTACTGGTTTTATGAACAAAATTACATTCTTTGGCAAACTCCTTAAATTTATAGCTAATATAGTTAGTCCCATTATCTGTATGTAGAATATCTGGTATGCCAAATCTAGAAAAATTGGTTTTGATAATTTTAATTGTGTTTTCTGTTGACAAGTTTGAAAGTTTAATGACCTCAAAATATTTACTAAAGTAGTCTACAATTATAATATATGGATCTCCATTATAATAAAATACATCACTTCCTACTACAGACCATGGTTTGTTGGGCATTTCTCTTATCATCATAGGTTCTTTACTATTATTCTTTCTAAACCTATCACATACGGAACATTCCAAAACACATTTTTCAATATCTTTACTCATTTTAGGCCAGTAAATACATTCCCTTGCTCTTGATTTACACTTTTCTATACCTAGATGGTTGTAAAGGATTTTTTGTAACATATCATTTCTCAGAGACTTTGGCACCACTAAACAATTATTTTAAAAAATTAAATTGTCATAAACAAACAGCTGTTCTTGAAAATTGAAATATGGTTTTAGAGACTCTGGTATTTTATCTACTCTCTTTGGCCAACCATTATTTATATATTCTAGAAGTAATTGTAAATCTTTATCTTTTCTAACTTCTTCTTTAAATAGATTGTATTTATGGTTAGATATACTTAAGTTTGTTTTTACCATACTAACCTGACACTCATATAAATCTTCAATAACAATATTTTCTTCTGACATATTTTTAACATCTCTAGATAATGTATCCGCCAAGAGTAATTCTTTACCTGGCTTATATTTTACAACTAAATCATATTTTTGTAATTGCATTCTCATTCTTTGTAACCTTAATGGTATTTTTTTTTTTTTTTTTTTTTTTTTTTAAAAACGTTGCCCCACACTAGGAATTACTCCTGTATTGTGGGTGCGTTTACAAACATTTAAATTCACATACACAAACAGCCAGACCCGGAACAACTATTTGTAGGCCATACCAATATTTGTTCCGTGCGGGAATTGAACCCGCGACACGCAGCGCAGCAGTCAATCGCTTAACCACTGCGCCAACCGTGCTGTTTCACACAGGGGTTTATTAAATATGGACTCTAATGGCCTATGATCAGTTTGAACTTCAACAGTTTTACCATAAATAAATTGGTGGAAACGAGTGCAACCAAAGACTATAGCCAGTAGTTCCTTTTCAATCTGGGCATAGTTTTTTTGAGTATTGGTCATAGCTTTGGAAGCATATGCAACTGGCAAGTTACCTTGTAACAACACTGCTCCTAATGCATCTTTTGAAGCATCAACAGAGACAACACATGTTTTATCTGGGTTATAAAATTGCAATACTGGCTCAGATGTTAATATTTTCTTAAGTTCACAAAATGCCTCATCATGTTCCTTGGTCCAATTAAACTCCGAACTTTTTTTAATTAATTGTCTTAATGGATTACACACCTGAGACATGGATGGAATAAACTTTGCAATATAAGTTATCATCCCTAATATCCTTTGAAGTTCTTTAACATTTTTGGGTTTTTCTAACTTTAATATGCTTTCTATTTTCTTTGGGTCAGGTTTTATTCTTTCCTGACTCAATATGTGGCCAAGATATGTAATTTCAGACACCCCAAATTGACATTTACTCAAGTTTAACTGAATACCATTTTCTTTTGCTTTTTCTAATACTTGTTTAAGTATTCTATCATGTGACTCCTTATTTTCTGCGTATATAACAATGTCATCAATAAATACCTCACAACCTTCAATTGACTCAAAAACTTGACAATATTGCCTCTGAAAAATCTCTGGTGCCGATGACAGACCATAAGGTAGTCTCTTAAAACAATATCTACCAAAAGGTGTACAGAAAGTACAAAGCCTTGAACTATCTTCACTTAATTTCACATGGAAAAATGCTGTTGAAGCATCTAATTTACTAAATATTTTTGCCCCTGACATCTTAGCGGACACTTCATCAAAAGTAGGCAATTTGAAGTGTTCACGTTTAATACAATTCGACGCCCCCGAGCAATAAGTCGGTAATCGAAAAATCCAAATTTTACAGGAGAAAAGATTTACTGTTTTTGTCGAATATCTTTTCAGCCAGTGGGAATATTCAAGTCATTGATGTGTCAAATGAAAGCTAATTTTTTGTGAATTGTAACTATGTTATCAATATGAAATTCTTAACATTCAAAACCTTACAATTTCAGAAAATAAATAATACCTAAAACTATGTTGTTCAAATATTACAGTGATAACGCTTACAGATTTATTGCCGTAAATTTATCACACATTATATTTCGTATCATTATATTATGGACCTTTATCAAGTAATTTTTCATCGTAGGAATGATGCATAACGAGTCATTACGTAGTTATTGTGGTAATATTAAATAACTGTAGAAACAGTGTTGATATATACCAATATTATTGATAGGAATATTTTCAATAATAGTGTTATTGTTATCACCCTTTACCTTTAATTTTTTTTGATGCGTGTAAATGTAATATTTTGATGGTTGTAATGAAAAACACACTGTTTAGTTAATTAACAAAGTTTTATTAGTCATAAATTGAAATTTCAACGACCCAGAAACATAATATTTCAATAAAATCAATAATCAATAATAACAAAACAAATAAAAACATGATTCATTCAATATTATTCCTCTTCAGAGGAATTTTCGTTCCTGGATTCATAACAGGACAAAGATTCATAGAAAGGATGGTAAAATCGTGGAATAGCTCCACTTTTACATAAACTTAAAAGGTCTGTGTGTAAGGCCTTGCTTATCGCAATAGGTTGGTGGTAAGCACGTTGTAACTGCACATTATCTTGGTGTACAGCTGCATGATCTGCACTATTTATTTGTGACGTACGCTTTCGTGCTCTTCGTCTGCCTAAGGCAGAGTGAGTGTTGCTCAAATCAAGCTCAAAATAATTATCGTTGAAATTATATTTGTAAAACAACTTATCGGCTTGTGAATCAAACACACTAACCTCCATTACGTCTGCCCAATGTATCACACTTCCTTCTTTATCACACTGCCAATTCTTATCGTCTACGAGTGGTTTCAAATTATAAACTTCTGATTGCTCTAATTCTTTGACGCGATATTTTTCCCCAGTAATCTTAGAATTTAAAATAACACTGTAAATTTGTTCAGGGGTATATAAAACTTTGTTTTTTAGGTTTTTTTCTGTGCATGCATGCATGGAATCTCCCTCATTTTGGCTATGCCCAGTTTAAAAAAAACGATGGGTTATGGAAATTCCAAGAAGTTTAGCAGCATAAATATATAGGGCAAAATTTGTAACGATTTTTGTTTTGCCCATAACAGCCACCTGAATACAGTGAAAACTTTGTAATACCTTTCTCACGTTCACTTTTCAAAAAAATTAATAAGGCACTCCCTATTTCTGTACTGCCTCTTTTAGCTATTTGAAAATGCCATACATATCAATATCCTACTTTTCGTATGGCATCAAACACAGTGAAATTGTAACATGGATACTTTCTTTTATAATAAAAAGTGCTCACTTTGGATTGAGGTACACTCAAAACTTTTTGCAAGTCAAATATTGCTATCTTTGTTAGCTGTATCTATGTCTTCTTTTTTTAATAATCTTACATAAAGTGTCTTTCATAGTATTGTCTGATTTTTCATATAAGGAGCACGAAGGACACTGGTCTTTTTTAGGTTTAAAAAATGAATAGTTATACTGGGAGTTAAAAACTGATTCATATTGTCGTTTAGATGCCATTACAACATCAGTGTAATTTTGATGTATAAACCATTCAGTATAAAAGCGATACATTTTTGAAATATTCAAATTCTCTGAAAGATATTCTCTGGTTGAATTCATCCTCATATAGTGCGAGTCCACTTTAGGCAATATATCGATGTGTGCTTTAACAGTTGCTTCAGTCATATTATTCATTTTGTTAGGTCTATTATTATGCTTTCCTCTTATATCTTTAAGTCCTTCATCAGCTTTCATTACTTTTTCCAATGCTGCATACACCATTTGTTCTCCAATTTGCAATGTTTAAAAAAAAAAGATCTTACAAACAGCAATGTTATCATTATTTAAAGTGAAAGAATAAATAAAAGTTTGCGTGCGGTTATTTTTACGATCTAAAGTTATTTTTTTAATACTTTTAGCATGGACATGCCTGCTGATAAACAACCATTGTTGGTTCCTCAGCATGCGAGCAATCGTTTGTATTTCTTTCGGTCAATGTTATATTATCGTAATCATTTTCCGATCACTTACCACTTCTTCAGCATGCGAGTAGATAATCATTTGAAATTGTACTGGTCAATATGATTGATACATTATGATTATTTATTAAAATTTCTTCTGGTTTTAATGTTTTGTCTGAACTTTCTTGACGTCTTTATTACGCTTGGATCTGATAGGTTTTCTATTTCAATAGATGGTTCAAATAAAACTGAAGATGTTTTTTGTTCTTCTGATGAATAAGCCACCACGTTAGCGTTACTTAAATAGAGCGATAAATTAGAAATTGTTGATGGAGTGCTAATAATTCCTGGATTTGATATAATTTTATTAATACATACAGAGTCTCTGCCTATACTTAAGCGCTGCTGAAAGGACTTTTGAATGTGCTTGTCTGTGGACTCGGAACATATTCTGAGCAGTCTGGTGAAAAATCTTCATCAGATAATTCTTGATCAGCATCAACGTATATTTTTTTTGGTACATCTGAAATTAATGAAAATCTGAAATCAATCTGAAATCAACATTACTTGAGTATTTTTATTACTTAAACATTCGAACACACGTGATTCGAGACACAATAGAAAGACAATAGCAGCCGACAGCCGGCTGTCGCTTGCGCAACTTAGTCTCATAAAAATAATAATCACAAGGTGGGCGCATTGAGGTTATACCTAGTGGCTAAAGAGGTATGTACATATCTGCCACCAAAAATAGTACCACCATAGTTGTAGTAAGGAATATTTCAAGAAAAGTACCTACCTCGTAACTCATAATGTCTTGGCAAAGGTTGATTGGATGAAGAAATTTCTTTAACACAGGATTCGGCGTTATCAATAACATTACAATCTGAAACGATAAAAAAATGTGTTATAGCACTTATTTATTACAATTTAACAAGTAGGTATTGTCACAGAAAATAACTTTCTATTCCTTAATAAAATAATTATTATTATTAAAAAGGTATAATAACAAATTAATCTACAAACCATTTGATACTACTTGGATGTCCGACACTGTACTGGTAGATACCTTCGTAGTTATTTCCGAATAAAAACAATTTGTTTCTAACTCTTCATCAGCGTCTGTCAAACAATAAACAAAAACATTGCAAAAACAAAACAACCACGGAGTACCACTACGGTACCACTGAATCATAATTTATGTAGTACTTACTTTTGTTTTTGTTATCATTATCAACCATCAGAAGCATTCGTCTCACGCGTTCATTTTTTAACATTCTGTGTTTTTTAATATCCATAATTGCATATCACTTAACAACTTTATACAATTAAACTTTCGGTGTATAACTTAAACGTAATTATCAGTGAACACTTCTAAAAAATATTAAAAACGTCACACTTCCGCAACAATTCAGATGCAACTGTTTACGTAAACAAACATTGCGTATGGGTCGATGGACAGGATCACGTGTAGGGGGCAGGGCATTATGTCTATTACTGTTTAACTTCTATTATAAGAAAGAGAGAAATGCGCTTTGCAAACTATCGCGCGGCCAGACGAAAACGGTAAAGTCTAGAAAAGAGATAGAAATATTAAAATTTGGAAGAACTAAACCGTATTGAAATGTTGCGTAAATTAATAAACCAGTACTAAACATTAAAAACATGGTAAGTGTATATTACGGAATACGTATATTTCAATTAGTTCAGTAAAAACCCCGTTTTGGAGTTTACCAAAAATCCTATGAAGATTTTTTACGGCAATAACCCGGTAAAAGCTACTTACCAAAATAAAATTTACAATATTTCTTCGTAATGTGCTATAACAGTATTTTTGCCGACATCATTTTGTTTGTAATTTTCCCAACAATAAAAACGTGCATCACGATATTTCTGTAAATTACCGTTAGAAAAAGCTGAAAAAAATTGACAAGGTGTAATCCAGTCCGTAGATGCCGAATATGCCATAACAGCAAAAAGTCCATAATAGCATATTACCGACTTATTGCTTGGGGGCGTCGAATTATTTAAAGTACTGTGGTCTAAACATAGGCGAATTTGACCACTGGGTTTTTTGACTATCACAATATTGCTAACAAATTCTGTGGGCTCAGTGACCTTTTCTATGACACCTAACTTTTCTAATTTTAACAATTCTTTTTTTAGAGGTTTATGTAAAGCTATTGGTATACTTCTTGGTGGATAGATTCATCCCATACTATTTTCTTTTAATTTTATAGGATATTCTACTCCCTTCAATGTACCAATTCTATTTTCATCAAATAAATCTTTATACTCATTAATTATCTCAGTGTAGTTACTATCAATTTTTTCCTTTTTTATTTTATTCAAATACTTTCTTTCTATTATACCTAATTTTAATAATGTATTATGACCTAACACTGGACAAGATTGTTTGTTATTTACAACATAGAACATTAGTGTCACGTTCTTATTATTAATTAACTTACATTTCAAAGTAATAGTACCAACACAGTTTATTAAAGAACCATCATAGTTATACAACTTATTCCAGTTTTCTCTAATCATGCCCTTGCATTTCAACTTTTCTACGTAACTCAGAGGTAACACATCACAATCACTCCCTGTATCTATTTTAAAGTCTATAATTTTATTATTGATCTGAAGGGCTTCTGTTAAACCTTTGGTTACACTACCTACCATGATAATACCTAACACAGTATCATCGTCAGACTCACTTTCCTTATTTCTATTAATCGTTTTCACTTTTTTATTTCTACACATTTTAGCGTAGTGCCCATATCCATTGCAGAATTTACACTGAGCTTTGTAGGCTGGACACCTAAAACCATGCTTGTAGCCACACCTGTAACAGGATTTTTCTTCTGTAGAAGTTGACGGCTGCTGCATGTCATTCGATTTTGTCCCTTGATGTATCCCTTGAGTATTTTTCTTTGCTTTTCTATTATTAATCACAACTCCTACCGTATTTTCTTCCTCCTGTAACTGTTTCACCTGTATGTTAGCCATTTCTGGGGATTTGCATATTTGTATACATTTCTTTAAGTCCAGATTCTGTTCTTTAAGTAATCTTTCTGCGATTTTCGCGTTTCTAATGCCTCTAACTATTTGATCCCGTATGAAACTTTCTTTTAATTCCCCAAAGCAGCAATCCATTGCTAGCGACTTCAACGACGTTACGAACTCGTCAAACGTTTCATTGTCTTTCTTTTCTCTTCTGAAGAATGTATGTCTTACCCTCGTTTCGTTTTGAAATGGTGTACAGTAGGACTCGATTTTTTCCAGTATCCATTCGAGGGTCTCATCTTTTCCCTTCTCCTTTTCAAACGTGTTGTATATCTCTAACCCTTCATCACCTATTGTGTGTAATAGGAGTGCTACTTTTTGGTCGTTGATAATATCTTTTTTACTTTCATATCCACTAGCCTTATAATAAAGCATAAATTTTTGCTTGAATCTTTTCCAGTTTTCCTTCAGTTCGCCATGAAATTGCAATGGCGGAGGCTGTTTGAGGTTTTCCATTTTTAAAGTGACAGTGACCTTAGTAGGTTACCTATTTTTTAATATTTGCCACTTACCGGCTGCGCCATGTAAATATGTTGAATAAAAGATCTTCTTTTATTATGTTAATCACTTTTTATTCTTTACAAGAACCCTACTACATTGCTTAGGGGTATCAGACCTCAGGAGCTTCCGACCTGCACTCTCTGGTGGGAGGGACCAAAGTTTCGGCAATCGAGGTACAACTTTGATAATGAAAAATTAATTTTAACTGAAAACTTACCTGAAATGAAGGCGAAGGCCCCGTCTACTCCTCCGGCTAAAGTTGTGTTGACAACATGTATATAGCATAATGTATTTCAAATGATAAATAAATATTCAGACATAGGAAAGATGATGACGGTAATTGCATACGTGCAAAGATTTTGTCGAAACTTAAAAGAGAGTACAAAACTTAAAGGCACTCTCAGTCCTAATGAGTTGCAACATACGTTACATTCAATAATAAATCATGAGCAATCAATACATTATTGTGGAGAGAAAGACTCGTTGCGGATAGGTAAATCCATGCGAGGGCCACTACAAACTCTACATCTATTCATTGATACAGATGGCCTGATCTTAAGTCTAATATTCAATTTAATGATGCAGAGTTACTGATTCTCGCTGAATTAGCTGATTCTTTAGCAGTCATAAAAGCTACTGTAGAAGCTTTATGCCAGTGTGATGCTAATTTAATTACAGCAGTAGATGCAATAAAATTATGCTTAAAAAATTTAAAGAAGATTTCTCTTCCATCACCACTCAATTGGTAAATTCATTAGAGTCAAGAATGGAACAAAGATTGACAAATCTTACCAGTATACTTCTATATTTGTACAGCCCAGCTACATACTACAAAGATCTTTTGAATGGCGTAAATAACGCGATAGCCATCGATAACGAACAAATTCGAAGTTTCATAGTAAACATTATAAATAAGCATTCTTCGACTACTACACCGACGGCGACGACAACAGGAAAACGTAGGCCATACAGTAGTAAATGTTTCACGGAACATCATGGACCAACTCGGACAAGAAATAAAGAAGACGCTCAAACAACATACTTACCTCTGGTGCGAGCCCATTTACAGAACTTGAAGCCACTGAATACATCAAGAGCTTGCATTGCAGCTGAAGGCAAACAGTTCGAACATTTGTTATAAAACTTGGTAAATCTGTTTTAATAAAAGTGATAACTAAAGAAATCCAACAACTGAATTTTATTTCAAACGCACCTAGAACTAACAAATTATTTTTCCTCAATTAAGAAGTAGCAATTATTAAGTGACATACCAATTTGGAATCCAGACTAAACGCGCCATCAAGTTACTTGCCAAAATAGTGTAGTACATTATTGTTACAGTACTCGCGGTTAAAGTTGGGTGATGGTAATAATTTTGAATTTAATTTTGGGAAAAAGTCTAACATTTTGTTTAAGACTGAGCCAGTTATGTTTAACTTTTAACTGTAATTTACAGAAATTCATGGTTACATCACAGAAAAAAAAACTGACGAAAAGTTAATATTTGTAGTCACAGGACTTGAAAGATCATCACAAGGTGTCACTTTTTGAGATTTATTTTTGAATTCATTAAATTTGAAAAGTACATGACCAAGATTTTTTTTTCTAAAAACTGTCACGACTTGGCCCATATTGCCTATTTTCGGCTTGACGTTGACTTTTGGGACACGTTGTATATTAATTGATAAAAATATGTCTGGAAGGGAAGCCATAGTAGAGTATTGCTGTAATTGTCTTGTTGGTAGAAGAACGGTTGGGTGCTGTGCACATGTTATGACACTTGTATGGTACCTTGGGTTGGCCGAGAATATCAGCGCCCCAGCAGCATTCCTCGATGCTGTAGTTATAAGGGAGGATGATGAATAAAACAAGCCAAGTGCGAGTCAGACTCACGCACCGAGCGTTCCATACAAACCTGTAGGTATATAAGTAATAGTTATGAATTTCAATTTCATACTGTTAACTTCGTGTATTCGTGTGGACTGTATATTGCTGGTAGCTTGATTCCAATTGAAACGACTTGCTAATTATTACACTTTATTGCTCTCTGTAAGTACAAATAACACGCACGTTCGATGGCGGACGGAAGAAGACGCTTTCTTGTACAGTTTCTTAAACAGACTAAAAAACTAATTTATTTTGTGTTGTCATAAACATACTGCCGCCCCAGGCAAACAGACAGTAACAACATCCCTTTTCTACATAAAGCAGTATCTAAAGGCAGCTAACTGTTCAAGAAAACAAAAAATCTGAATGACAATATAACTAACGAACATACCCAATATACCGGATGATATTTTTTAGCGTCTGGACAACAATATGACGTGTTGTGTAAGTAGAATAGAACTCATATACGCTAATCTTTGTCTGATACCATTGATCTAATAAGAGTTCCGAATATCCTTAAAATACATGAAAAAGAATACATCCTACGGCACTCGCGTAAAACGAATAATAGTCAAAATAGGTAATAGTAAACGGGCGTAAGCTGCGATCGCCCATGAATGGAGCATGATGGAAGTGTGAGCGAGACGCTAGCAATAATTTCACTCTACATCTTTGCGGCTGATCCCTACACACTCACGCACATATTTGCGCGTGTACCTACATACGTCACCGTGCTCTATGTAGTTGTAGTAGGCAAATAATTTGATACACTGAGTGACGCGCGTCTTGAAACCGTAAACCAAATAAATTACGTCTCGTAAGATCGGTAATCCAAGCCAAAGTTATTTTGGAGTCGGTGAAGAGGTACACATCATCAATTTGAATATTTCTATGTACAGTATCATAAACTCGCTCCATTAAAATGGATAGAAGCAATGTAGCATTAAGCTCCAGCCTGGGTATCGTTAATGCGTTCGCACGTGGGTTTACTCGCGACTTCGAATAGAGTAAGCATAATTCAGCCTTACCTGTTTTGTCAGCCACGCGTAGGTATATGCAACAACCGTACCCCGTCGTGCTAGAGGCATCCGCGAAGCCAATCAGCTGGACTGCTGCTGCGCTGATGGTTGGGATGTGCCGGTCTAAATTGATAGGATGCATGGCAGCTAAGCTTCTAGCAAATTGAAGCCACGCGTCAACTAGCTCATTAGGTATTATGTTCATCCCATCCAATATTATGTGACCATATTTTTTGCATGATACTTTTGGCTTTAATTACAATAGGACTAGCAAAACTCATGGGATCATAGAACTTTGATATACAGCTAAGAACCCCCCTTTTTGTCATTACATTTTCATCAAATGGTTCTGGGCTGTCTATTTTAAAACAATCCTTTTGAACGTCAAGTGTAAGCCCCAAAGCTTTCATATTGTAGTTGCCCTTTTGAAGGTCCAGCTCACTAAATTGCTGTTCAACCTCCGGAACATCAAAGAGAACATAACGTGTGTTAGACGCCCATTTATGCAAACTAAAGCTCCCATAACTTAACATTTTACATAATTGCCGTTTAGCTTCAAGCAATTCGTGCAAATCGGAACATGAATAAATTACATCATCAACATACATACAATTTTTTATTATAAATGATGCTAGCGGTAGCGCATGCTCATTGCCTTTGTGCAAGTCAAGTACACAGCGCGTTGCCAAATAGCTTGAAGACTTCACACCATAAGTGACGGTGTCAAGACGCATACATTTTATAGCCTGACTAGGGTCGTCACGCCATAGAATGTTCTGGAGTGAAGTGTGTTCCGGGTTAACCAGTATATTGCGGAACATTTTCTTAATATCTGAACTCAAAGTGAATTCTCCAAATCGAAATAACAAAACAATATCAAATAATTATTTCTGTACTGTAGGCCCATTCAATAAAATATCGTTAAATGAGATCTTTTTACTAGTTTTCATGGAAGCATCATACACAACCCTAAGTACGAGTGCTTTTGCTTTGCTCGTTTATAAACGCATGATGTGGCATAAAATACATAGATAGGATCTTCATAGAAATTGTAAGAGCCAATATCGACAAAGTGCCCATGACCGAGCTCTATGTACTCATCTATGAACTTTTGATAATCAGTAAGTAAGTTAATGTTGCTTTGCAGTCTTTTTTCTATACTGAGAAACCTGTGCAAAGCTAGGTCAAATGAATTCCCTAAAGTCTCATTTATGTTGCAGGTTTCTAGCTTCAAAGGTAAGGCAACAGTATTTTTATATTTTCTAGTTTTACTGAATTTATAAAGATATTTTCAGCTAATTTTTGCTCTGAATCCCTTTCTACTAGTAACTCCGGAACTCTCTCCACCTCCCAAAGCTTCCTGACACTGTCACTTACGTCTGTTTCGCACTTTGTACAAATTAGAGATACAACCTGATTTTTTATGATGTCAGATGCCATTGCTCCGGCAATGACATGGCCAAACTTCGTGTTTATGATGCCTGGATATGACGATTGCTGCTGGTCGCCTAGGTCACTGCATGCATGTAAGCGCTGAGGTTCCTCAAGCGGCAGGAGGACCTGGCAAAAGATATCAGCACCTATTGGCATATTTATTTCCGAAGGTTGGTTAAAAGTTGTATCTGCCAAAGTTACACCAGCAGGGATTTGTATGCCTTCTAGGCTGACTGGTGACTGAGGTAAGTTACAAGTGATTTTATCTACTACGTGACAGTTAACTAGAGTGTTAAATTGGGATGTCAAAGAATTCACTTTTAGTGGAATACAATAGCTGACTTTGTTCTGGCTCTCTGTCACACCAATGAGGTTAATATCATTTCGCTTAGGAGTATATCCTAAGACCTTCACTGCCTTTGTAGTGATCAGTGATACCTGAGAACCTGTGTCTAGTATGCACTTTATATGCACTTCCCGTCCATCTTTTGCAAACACCTTTACCCGTGCTGTAGGAAGTAAAATATTATTAGCAGGGTCTCCAGATAGGAGTACCACTGGGCCTGGACCACCTTCTTCATCGAGATGCAGCAGTGTGTGATGAGTTTTCTTGCACTGCCCACACCTAAAGTGGTATTTACATTTGCCAGGGTGTGAATTTAAACATATGTTGCATAAGCTTTTTTCTTTTGTAAACGACACTCTCTCTTTACTAGACTGTAATTTAAATTTTGGACATGAGTATAATTTATGATCTGGACACTTACAGTAGAAGCACTCCATTGCTGTCTTGGCCGCTGCTGCTAGGGCTACCTTATTCTTGGCTGCCTGCATGGTTGCACCCTGCCGCTTTCCGCCTTCTGCTGCCTCAGCCCGGATATCTGTATTCTCTAGAGCGAGAGCACGCTTATCCAAATATACCAAAAAATCCTCAACCGTAGGGTCATGCTCTTGATCTCGCTCCAGGTGATAGGAGTGGGAGCTGTAGAGGTCCAGCTTACGCACCAAGATGCCCAGTAGAATAGGGTCCCAAGTGTCCACCTCAGCCTTCAGGTTGCGCAGAGCGCTTAGTATCTGCCTCACTACCGAAACAAAATTTCTAATCTCATTAGCATTAGGGAACTTGGTAAACTTGTCCAAGTCTAAGAGAGTGTTTACATGCTCATTTACAATCTTATATTTGTTATAAAATCGTTTGTCCAACAATTGCAATGCATTGTCATAACTTTCACTGACAAGAGGAAGATTACTGATTAATTTGTAAGGTGGGCCCTGGAGGAATGATTGTAGGTAATAGAATTTTTGGACGTTGTCCAAGGATGGGTCGCTCTGGATTACAGATTTGAATACCTCTCTAAAGTTTACATACTCAGAATATTTACCAGTAAAATTTGAAATATTGATATGGGGTAATCTAGTTCTAGAAACGACACTGTTACCCGACTCCCAAGGTTTTCCCTTCCTTGTTTGTACCTTTTGATTTTATATTTTCATTTAAAAGAGTCAGACAATGGTAATACTTGTTTTCCATGTCCTCTACATTTTCAATGTCTGACGAATCTAATGTCAAAATATCTTTATTATAATTTTCGTAGTCTTTAAAAGCAGCTAATAATCTATTCCTCTTGGTTATCAGCGCGTCAACTGAGGTTACAAATAACTCATTTGAATCGGCTACAAAGGAATATAGTCTGGTGATTGTACCTTTCAAGTATCCCCTGCTCACTCGCAACTTCTTTACCACATCATCCATCTTTGAAGCCTAAATTCAACTATACACTTGTTGAAATTATTTAAATAACAGTAAAAATGTAAAAATATGAAAACTTCAACACAGACGCCGCTAGCTTAACACGTGGAAATAGATGGCCGCTATGGAGCGCGCGCGTCGCCTCACCTCGCTGCACGCCGTACCCGTCGTACCAACCTAACCGGACTTTCGCACCAATGAAAGCAGACCGGTGCTTCGTTGACAGTAGCTCGCTGCGCTGCACGCCGTACCCGTCGTACCAACCTAACCGCACTTTCGCACCAATGAGAGCAGACCGGTGCTTCGTTGACAGTAGCTGGCTGCGCTGCAATTAGTCGAAATTACCGCGCGCGAACTCAGCGTGAACGACACCGGTATATATACCGGAAGTCGCGTCGTTGCATCAAGCCCGCGATATGATGAGGCGTAAGTGTTCTCTTTCACTCTCACTTTAAAGGAAACTTGCTATCCTTCTCGCACTCGCAGATGATTCACAAAATGGCCGATCGATTATCTTCCTTGTAATATTGGAATTTCTTGACGAAATACGTATGTTGGATTCTAGAAACACGGATCTTACTATTCTTCTCGCAGCACTCGATACTTGATATTAACGCAAGTATATGCTGAAAATCCGTATGCTCCGCCTTGGCCACCTCTTGTGGCGTCGCGTGTCCTCGCTGTACGATATTCAGTGATTAGTACTTTCGCCGCAAATCGTTGACGGATCGTAGGGACCAATGTTAACTTCGTGTATTCGTGTGGACTGTATATTGCTGGTAGCTTGATTCCAATTGAAACGACTTGCTAATTATTACAATTTATTGCTCACTGTAAGTACAAATAACACGCACGTTCGATGGTGGACGGAAGAAAACGCTTTCTTGTACAGTTTCTTACACAGACTAAAAAACTAATTTATTTTGTGTTGCCATAAACACATACCTCTACGCGTTCATGAGGAAAGGGGTAGTAAGTTAAAAAAAAATGTTCTCCCACACATTCCAATTGCAAATGTAAGTTGGTACGCACCATATTGAGTGATTTACAATGTTATTTTAATATCATGGACTTTTATAGGTTTTCCCATCATCTATAAGTAGAAAACTAATTTCTGTATATTTTTCAAAATTTAGATCCAATAGTTTCGGAGAAAAGAGGGGAATGGTCAATTTTCGTCTATTTTCTTGAATGACTTGGAAACTATTTATTTTTAAATTACATAAAAATGTGTTTGAGATTCTCACAATAAGCCCTTTCATTTGACACATCACACGATGCAGTTTGCATTTTTTTTTTTTTCCATTTTGCCCCTTAAAATTGACCTCCATATACAGATTTTGTCTATTCACGTTACACCTCTGCGTTTGGGTCACAGAAATTGATAAACTTAATCGGTCTAGTAGATTCGGAGACAATGACTGTGACAGACGGACACACGAGTGATCCTATAATGGTTCTGATTTTTCCTTTTGAGGTACGGAACCCTAAAAAGTATTTTAGCCAAGCCAATTTCTTTCATTTAAGTGCTCCGAAATCCCCTACCATTACACTTTTTTTACGCATGTAGCCTACTATTACTCGATTTGTCAATACCTATGCAACTTGAGCATTGAAGACTGAAAGACAGTAGGTATCTAGCGACTAACTCTCTTCAGCGAGAATTGAAGTGGTCAAAGCTCAAAAAGCCTTTCAACAAAGAGCTCACGTGTGAATTTGTGCCATCCCTGTTTTCTCACTACACGTTATAGAAGTTAGAGCAATATAGGTGTTTTTTTTTAATTATCGGCCAGACCCAGGGGGCTTATGCACGAAGTCCGTCGTTTCGGTCAAAGTAACGGGCGTTACCAACTCCGTATCACTTACGGACAGAAGATTAGTTTGGTGCCCGAACTATGAATGAATGACAACACGATTTGACAGCTGTCCCTACTCCCGATATATTTTTCCCATCCAAAAAAGTTAGTTAATTGTCTGTGGGATTTACTAAGAACTTTTGAACTACTTTCGGATGGGCCCATATCTTCGTTGTCAGAGTTAGGAATTAGGCCCCAAGACTCCAAGAGTCGCATAGACTGACGGCCCTTTTTGACATCGAACTCTAGGAGTCTAATGGACAGACAACGGGGTTCGTGTGCTTTGAGAAATTTCCTATTTCTTGGGTAATTCTCTGAGAGAAATCGAGATCAATAGAAACGAGATCACTGTTTACCCTCCTCGCTTATCTTAACTACACTTTTAGGCCACGCCGCAGCCGGGTGACAGGTTCGTTGATTCTAACCTCAAAAGTATTGTTGACGTTAGTATCAAAATTCGTGGCTATTTAGATGATTTTCAAACGGGATGGAGTTTAGAACATAAAAACAAACCAATCAAAATAAAAATCAACAGTCATTTATTCAAACTAGGCTAAGAGTCAGCACTTTTTGAACGTCAAAATTACATAAGACAGTCCCACAAAACGCCCGCCCTTCACCACTTCCTAGTGCTTTAGCTGGGAAAATAAGTGGCGCAACAAACTCCCCAGCAGCACATTTGTCTGTTAAGTTGAAAGAACTTGATTCTATACAATAATAACATATATTTAACATTCAACAATAAATAAAAAAATATTAATAAAAAAAAACGGTTTATACAGTCAAATAAAATAAACAATGATATGAAGTAACTCATATGACCTGTACTGACAGGTCATATGAGTTATTTCATATCACTGTTTATTTTATATCATTGTTTATAGTACCCTCTGTGTTACAGAAAAAATATTACACATCAAAAAATATAGGCAATTAGAATTAGCTTAACTACTGAGTTAAGCTAATTCTGGTGAAAGAACACAAACGTTGTCTTGAGTTAATCGCAGCGACCAACAAATTCTTATCGTTTACGTAGTCGTTGATAGAATAGTATACCTTCGAACAAAGATTTGATTTTACTTTCACTTTAAACGCATTAAAATGTAAATCTAGCAAAGAAGAGGGAAGCTTGTTATCAAGCCCAACAAATGAGTTATGAACTTTATGAAGCCGATAAAAGGGAGCACTTAGTTGGTCCTTATTTCTAGTATTAATTTTATGAATATCACTGTTTTTAGTGTGTAGGTGTATATTTTGCCTAATATACAAGATGTTAGCGAAGATGAATTGCGATGTCACCGTAAGAATATCAATATCTTTCAAAAATTCTTTCAGAAAAACTCTAGCACCTAGTTGGTAAATTGCACGAACAGCTCGTTTTTGAAGAACAAAAATATTTTGAATGTCAGTGGCTTTGCCCCACAGCAGAATGCCGTAGGACATAACGCTATGAAAATAACTAAAATAGACTAACCGAGCTGTATCAACGTCAGTGTATTGTCTTACTTTCTTGACGGCGTAGGCGGCCCAACTGAGCCTTCCCGGTAGGCTTGATATATGTGATCCCCACTGAAGTTTGGCATCTACTGTTGTGCCCAAAAAACGGCCGAGTCTACAGTTGCAAGCACCTCATTATCTAAGACGATGTTGAGTCCCAGATTTCTTAAATTTGGTAAAGCGAACTTTGTACAGGACTTTATATTCCGTGGCATTGAGAATTAGATTATTCATGGTAAACCAATGCGTAACCCTTGAGAGTGCACTGTTTACGTCGTCAAAATCTTGTCTATTCCTGTCTACTTTAAAGTATAAGACAGGTATGTTCAGCAAACAGTACGTCACACATATCCTTTAAATAGAATGGTAAATCATTAATGTACACTAAGAATAAGAATGGACCCAGTATTGAGCCTTGAGGTACATCTAACTGAACTGGTGGCCCGGACGATTTCACACCATTAATATCTACACATTGGTGCCTATTATTTAAATAAGAATTTATTACTTTGAAAGCTTCATTTTGAACACCGTAATGACGTAGTTTACGTAATAGCGTGTCATGGTGCACGCAATCAAATGCTTTGGAAAGATCACAGGAAACTCCAAGAGCATTTTGTGAGTTTTCCCATGCGTTAAATGTGTTTCAGCAGCGCAACACCCGCGTCTGTAGTTGAACGACCTGTTACAAAGCCATATTGTTCATCATGAAGGAGGCAATTTAAATTTAAATGTCTTAGCAACTGCTTGAGTATTAACTTTTCAAATATTTGACTAAATACCGGTAAGATAGAAATGGGCCTAAAATTCCCAACGTTATTTTTATTACCTGATTTAAATAATGGTATGACTTTACTACTTCATGAGGTCGGGAAAAGCTCCTAAGTCAACACATTTATTAATAGCTAGATAGGGGGCTACGATGTCGATTATTTTACCTTAAAGTTTAATAGAGCCCCAGTAATCACCAGTGTTTTTAGACTTAAGTGAGTTATAAATATTAACTACATCACGAGGCGTATAGTCTAGTAATCTAACTATAGTTTGTTTTGGGTCATGAAAAATTTAAGTCAAGTCTAGCTCCTACAGAAATTTGGCCGATGTTCTTTATGTAATAAGCTATCATAATTGAAAACTGACATCAAGTACCCTCTGCGTTACAGAAAAATATTACAGACCAAAAAATATAGGCAATTAGAATACAAAAGGCAATTGAAATCAAACATCTGATTTAGAAAAGAGCGCACGTTGAACTTCTTTATAACGATATGTTGCAGGCTTATATATGCCTTTGGTGACCATAGTTCTTGCAAAAAATATTTCTGCAATAAACCTAATAAGGAACATACTAGCGATAATGAATTTAGGACGAGCACTCTTTGGGGCAAAACTTGCCAAATTATGTCAAACATTTACTCTCACGTACCTAGTCTCATACATTATGTGGAAAGTTACAATAGCATAATCGCTAAACTTCACTCGCGAGCAATAAACTGAAATTACTTCATCGTCCGCTGCCCAGTATCATTTGAAAGGTAATTTTGTTAGCTTTCAAACTTTTTCAAAGATTATTCACCTTATGTCATGGAACGTAAAACAAAAAACATCAATTTTTAAAACAAATCACCATATTGTTTGGTAGTCCTGAAACCCTATAAAAAGGGGCGTTTATGAAAATTTATCACGAGTCTAATATTTCACGTCACTGGGAATACTGAAGCTGAAAGAAAATGGAAACCACATCTATAGAAGCCGCTCAAGCCGTCATCCTAATCCAGCAAGGATTGTCTCAGCGTACTATCGCTCAACAGCTTTATTTGAGCCAGTCTTGTGTCTCGAAGGTGTAGAAAAGGTTCAGGGGGACAGGAAAGTCCGGAGACCAGGATTTGGACGACAGCGATGCACTTCGGTGAGAGATAACCGATTTATTGTCACCTCTGCTCTCCGAAATTGACAACGGACCGGCGTGGACATCCAGCAGCAGCTCAGAGAAGTTGAGAAAGGGCTGTCAGCGAGTGGACAGTGAGGAAAAGACTCAAAGGAGCGTACTTGACCCCGAAAAGGCCAGCCACGGGACCTAAATTGTCTCCAGCCCACTGACAAGCTAGGGTTCAGTTTGCTCCCGATCATTTAGATTGGGATATCGAGCAATGCAGGCGAGTCCTGTTCTCGGACGAATCCAGGATGTGCATGGTAGTGACCGTCGACAGAGAGTCTATAGGAGACCGGGGGAGCGATTCGCACAATGCTGTTTTGCGCAAACAGTGGCATACGGGGATGGGTCCTGTATGATGTGGGCGGGGATATCTATTGATGCAGAAACAGAGTTGATATTCGTACCTGGTGAAGGTCGGGGAGGGGGCTAACCGTAGAAAGATACATCAACGACATTCTGCTAGGCCATATGCTCCCCTACGCCGGGTTTCTTGGCGAAGATTTCCTGCTAATGCACGATAATGCCCGCTGCAGTGTCTAGACAGTACCTTGTAGAAGTCGGGTTTCCCACACTAGACTGGCCAGCCTTCAGCCCTGACTTAAATCCGATTGAACATATATGGGACGAGCTGAAAAGGCTCGTACGAGGAAGATGTCCAGCTCCGGCGTCAATAGAAGACCTGAAATCTGCTTTATTCGAAGAGTGGCAAGAAATCCTACAGGATTCCATCAGGAAACTCATTCGGTCAATGATAAATCATTTACAGGCAGTCATTACGGCCAGGGGGGTAACACAAAATATTAAGGGTTTTTTTTGGGTGGGAAATCATCAAATAACTTCTCCCGCTCTGGGTGGAGCAGGAGGACGTATCAGACTTTAACTGACTAAAACCCACCCGTGTTCCCTCAGTTGCCTGTGTGCCAGGGGCCGAGGTATCTCTTTCCAACAACCCGCACCCCTGGCAGGCATCGGCCTTTGCAGGCCCCACTAGTTGGTTCTGACAGCTCTTTGAGGCGCACGTGGACACAACGCGTCGTCGACCCGGGCTTGGTCCTTACCGGACAGCGAGCTACCCATTACTCGCCGTCCGCAAGCCCGCGCCTACGGTGGCCGGAAAACAGCCTGGGATTCCCGACGCCTAGGGCGTCTCCTGCGAAGGCTACGGCTGTAGGGCGCATGTACTGCCTCTCCATCACGTGCGCCGTCTCCCTCTTTGCGAGCATGACTGCTTCGCTGAAGGAGGTGACGGCTAACCACGCACTCTCGCTCCATACCATGGCCTGGACCAGGGCCGGACGCGAGAGATCGCTCATTGCACAGAAATTGTAAAAAATTGTCTTGAGCAACGCGGGATGAAGTTATTCCAGTTTATTGCTCGCGAGCGTAGTTGGCGAAAAATTTATAAATTGTAGCCTGAAAGGTGCCAAGTCGAAATATTGGTTTCCTCGTTTAAGGAAAACCTTTTCGAAATATATAAAAATTGCTTAAATTGTATCTATTACAAGAACGTTCACGGTAAAAAACCAGGCAAGTTGCAACACACCTCACGTTGATCACCTAGGTCCATTTGTTAAAACTATGTAGTAAAATAGTTATATCTTAGTGATAGTTGACTCGTTTACCAAATTCGGTTTTAACTAATAATTAAAATAAAATATTTAAAGTATTCGGAACTCCAAAACGCCTAATTTGTAATGCTGGTAGTGCTTTTACATCCAAATTGTTCACCAATTATTGCAAAGAAAATAACATTTGGCTCCATATAATTGCTACCGAGTGCTGATACTGATAATAATAAGTGGGATCAGTACATAACTAGCATACAACAAGGTATTAACAGCACAATTAATCAAACCACGTCTGCCGTGCCGAGTGAGGTATTTTTTGGGTTTAGAATTCCTATGAATAATGGTGCGATCACTAATGATTATAACGAGCATTCTATTGACGTCACTGCGTTAAGGAATAAGGTCGATGCTAATATAAAGACTAATGCTGAACGACAAAAGGCATCCTTCGACTCTAGAAGAAAAGAGGCTCCTATTTACAAGGTTGGAGACTTGGTGGTACTCAAAATTCCAAGTTAAACAAATGATGGGCTTTCAAGTGACGAACATCCTGGGGCACGATAGATATCAAGTGGTGGACCTGAGGAGAGCTGAAAGATCTTCCAAAAGGTACGATGGTGTTGCCTGCGTGGAGAATACGAAGCCCTGGATCCGCGTCGCTGAAGTACCGGATTCTGGCAGACGTTGGCATGATACTCGATTTCGAGATGAATCGTTTGTCTTTACGTGCTACAGGTTTTCATGAGCTACAGTACTAACGCGAGTACCGAGTTGCGGTCAGTTCGATGATTGGGTTCTACGAGTGCTAGGACATTCTCCTATCACCATCTGATAGGGACAAGTTGGCTGCACTATTGGAAATTAACGCTGACATATTTAGTGCAGGGGGAGGGCGACGCGCTTTGCGTAGGATAGACACAGGTAACGCCGCGCCTATCGCAACGCCCCCTTATCGACGGACTCCTGCTAAGAAAGTGAAGGTAAGAGCTGAAATTGATAAAATGTTAGAATTGGAGGTAATAGAAGAAGCTGAGTCAGAATGGGCTTTCTCGGTGGTGTGAGTGCCGAAAAAGAATGGTGAGACAAGATTTTGGGTCGATTATTGAAAATTAAACGCTTGTAACCCGTACGGACAAATATCCGCTGACATAAATCGACGAGATTCTATCTTCCACAAAGAGTAATTGTGTGATGTCCACCATCGATCTAAAATCTGGGTACTGGCAAGTGGAAGTAGCTCCAGAGGACAGACACAAGACGGCATTCGTCTCACCGTTCTGGACGTTTCAATTTAGGCGCATGCCATTTGGCTTATTATCACCTTTTATAAAAAACCTGTCTGGAAAAACCAAACAATTAAGAAATCTGTTAAAGAAAAGCTTAACATGCGTATGGGATGAAAATTGTAATAAATGTCTTGATAATCTTAAATCAGAGATAACAAAAACACCAGTCTTAACTCATTAAAACCCCAAAGTGCAACTTGTTTTATCACCAGTAGATTCATCTAAGTCCGCACAAGGTGCAGTGCTTATGCAAAACAAGCAACCCATAGCGTATAAGTTCCAAAACTTTAATTCTATACAAGAAAGGTATGCACAAATAGAGAAAGAACTACTAGTTATTCAATTTGGTTGTGAAAAATTTCATCAATATGTCTATGGTAACAGAGTAACAGTGCATAAAGATCACAAACCATTAGTTTACCTATTTAAAAAACCTCTTCATGATGTACCTGCACGTTTGCTGAGAATGATGCTTGCTTTACAAGCATATGATTTAAATGTAATTCATGTACCTGGTAAGGAGATGTACATTTCCGATACTTTATCATGGGGCTGCTTTATAAGAAAACTATATTCCAAAGTATGAGTCTGATCTGGAATGTCATTTCAATTCTTTATATTCTAATTTAGCAATTACCCAAGAATATAAAGACAAAATTGTTCAAGCAACTAACAATGAGTTACAATTATTAAAAGAATATTGTTTAGAGGGATGGCCTACTAACAAAGATAAGGTTTGTCAATGGCTAAAACCATATTGGAATTTCCAAGGAGAAATTCATGTCATCAACGACTGGCTATTCAAAGTTGCTTAATCTTCAAGTCCATGCAAAGAGAAATGTTACACAAAGTGCATGAAGGTCATCAAGGCATAAATAAATGTCTAAGTCTATCTAGGAATATTCTCTTTTGGCCTAATATGGGATCACATATTAAAAATATAGTTGATCAACATAATATTTATGCAAAATTTAAAACAAATAATCAACAAGAACCACTTCAAAGTTACAGTATTACTAAATATCCATGGCAACAAGTCGGGATAAACTTAATGCATTTTAATAACAAAAATTATTTAGTTGTTACAGATTATTATTTAAAATACATAGAGCTTGCAATAATTAACAGTCCGTATACAGCAAGGAACATAATCTTTACGGGACAACTATAAATGATAGAATGATAGAGTTTATAACTATTATTTTATTGATATAATGATCAGTAATGATACGATGATTTAAGGATATCAACTGCTACAATAGTATGATGTGAGTACTCGCGGCGAAGACCGAACGCGAACTAACTTAACTTGCGCACGCGGTACAAAACTGCTTATTTTATGTTAAAAGATATGAATTGTACGGTTGGATCGTACATGCTCCCAGGCACGAGAGACTAAGATAAAACTGAACAGTAAAAATAAAAAATCAAAATTAAAGCATTAAAATGCAAGTACCTATACTTAAAGAAAGAAATGATGATCGAAAGTACAATTTGCGTAGATACATAAAACACTTAATGTCTCTAAAAAGTCTTATTCCTTTTCACGGAAAATAGTTTCGTGGAACATAAGCGACGTAGCCTTGTTATGTTTACGCGCACTGATTACACCCGAAATTGTATTGAGCTCAATTTCACTAGGTCCCGATTGCTCATTTACACTGATACACGGAACACTGATTACACTAGCACTCTGAAGCTGCTGAGGAGTCGAGCGCGCGGGCCGAGCCACGCTGCGCACACGCCGAAGGCGCCGCCACACATGCACGACTCCGGCCGCGCACAGGGCGAACACCACCAAGTATATCACCGTATAGTGATGCACGTCGTGATACGAGAACCCGACGTCCAAATCTTCATCAATGCTCGGTTCATATTTCATCTGACTCAACTTATCATGGACTTGCCTTTTTTTTTTTTTTTTTATTACGGGGGGAAATCCTCATGGATGTCCTCCGCCCCGGGGAGGGCGGAGGGGTCTGTCAGTCTCTTACTGACTAAAACCACCCCGGTGTTCCGTCTCTCACTTGCACCGGGAATCACGGGAACTGATGCGACTTCCGCGATCCCCGGCTAGTGCCGGCCCGCCTCTGCGGGCCACGTCGCGATAGGGGGGGAGTGAGGTGTTAAACTCCCCCCTTACGTCATAGAGAGGCGCGCGTGGAACACTACGATCATGGACTTGCCTTACCAGACCTTGAGTCTCGATGTGGGTATGGTCAAACTGCTCGTCGATTGCACCGATTGGTATTGATAAGTTGATTATGTTGTTGATAGGTGGAATATCAATCCTCAGAACGTCTGCCGTAGTCTTCAGAAAGTTGGACAGCTTCTTATGTGAATAAACTGTGTAAGTATCGCCTTTGATGACGCATCCATCGCCGAGCATGATAACGCCAGCCTTGGTTAATTGTTCGGCCGTAACTTGATGCTCACATATGATTCGTATGAAGCACGGTCCGCAACAAAAATATAAATGTGTTTAATTTATTAAGCTCTGTCCAACGGTTTGTACAGATTGTCGATGCTATGCTGCAACGATTGGACTGATGATCTCTGATGCAGAGGTTTTCATCCGACCTCATTTGATAAATCGGACACTTCAAAGGGCAGATGTATGTTTCCGTGTCGTAAAACATACAGGTTTGGACATCATTTTCCGTCATTGGAATGTAAGCGTCCCTTTGTATATTCAATGCGAGAAGATCCGCGATGGGAATTATGCTGATCATATTACTTCGACCCTGCTGCGGAACTGTTATGATTCTATAGATGTCGTAGCTGTCTCTACTGACTAATGGGATTTTAACTTCGAAGATAATAAACTGCTGCATGACCCTGGCTTTAGTCTTCAATAAATGATACAGTTTAGATAAATCCCATTGAATATTATCTATTGGAAGAGTCAATTCTTTTGCTAACTGTCCTATTATGACATTAAGTTCGTGCGTCAAGTGTTTAGGTGTTAGAAGGTGGAAATTGAACCCTGTGTGGTGTAGGTTCATAATAGTATCCACGATGGTTTCTGGGATGGTCTTCAGGTTCATCAGGATACTGTTAGCAACGATAGATGATACACTAAAGCTCTTAGACATTAGTGATTTTTTAACTCCTTCCTGAATTATTGTGTTAAATCCCTTCTCTAAACTGATCAGGTGCTGATTAAACACCTTGTGATGTCTATCCATCGCATTTTCGACTCTTTTGATGATGTTGTTCTCTGCTTCAACTATAGATGTGTTGTTTTTCCATAAGGAAGCCAAACGCATTTGTGTACGTCTGATTTGTTGGATATCCTTGGCATATTTTTGAGCAAACTCGTCGTCTAAGACACCAAACAAAATTCGTGCTATGCTTCCTAATAGGATTGATAAGACCGCGCTTATGTCGCACATTGCCCGCGAACTCCTGATCAAGCAACATGCTATTGTAATGGTCAAGTTCATTGCTACCGTTACGTAATTGCATGAGGATTGCGTCACACTGTGATATCTTTGTTGTATTGGAACATATGTTACTCAGATGATCAATGTTTTTTTTTAATTGATTGAATCCATGCTGGTAGGGCTCCATATCATAATATACAATCAACTTCCACTCGTCTCGTTCGAGACGCATATTGGAGATCTTGTCGAAATAAATGCTCTGACTGCTATTCAAAGATGCTGTTTTGTACTCACAAGTAGATGGTGTTATGATTAACAGCAAAAACATGACAGCTATGTAAATAAAATTGCCGTTTTTCCCCCTCCGACGACGTCTTGATCTGTTTTCGATGTCTCATTCTCATTTGATTCCGAAGGTTGATCAGTCTTCTCTGTTGTGATATTATTTTGCTCTGCATTTTTTTCAGGTTTTTGATTTTCGTGGACTGGCAACAGGGAAAGTTTTGTGTTTGGCCTCTTGATCAGTTTTGGTTTTTACTGATACCACACGAACATAACCGTCCTTGCCGGGGTGCAGCTCTATGATTCTGCCAAGGGCCCACTTTCCAGGTGGTAAGTTACCGTCTTGGATGATAACTATGTCGTCGATCTTTAAGTTCGACCGCTGCTGCCGCCACTTGCTACGTGCTGATAACTGACACAGGTACTCGGTTTTCCAACGTTTCCAGATGTCATTAAAAATCTTCTGGATAAGCTGCCATCGAGTTCTTGCGTCTCTTTCCGTCTCAATGATGGTAAGTGTGGGACCACTCGATAGAAAGTGCGACGGAGTTAGGTAATCCATGTCATCCGGGTCTTCGCTGATGGCGCAAAGAGGTCTCGTATTAAGGCAGGCTTCCAACTGTGCTAGTAATGTGGAATACTCCTCATACGTCAGTTTCTGCTCACCAACAACTCTCTTGATGTGGTGTTTGAGACTTTTGACAGCCGCTTCCCAGAGCCCCCCAGCACTAGGCCAGGAAGGCGCGTTGAAGTGCCATTGTATTTGCATATCTGTAGTTTCTCTGTAGAACTCGTCGTTAAGGGTTGTTCGTAAGTTGATGTACTCTTCACGCAAAGCCTTGTTGGCTCCGACAAAATTTGTCCCATTATCACTATAGATATGGGTTGGTGCTCCTCTGCGGGCTGCCATCCTCCTTAATGCTGCTAGAAAGGCAGCCGAACTCAGGTCGGAAACGAGTTCTAGGTGCACGGCCTTGATCGCCATGCACACGAATACCGCTATATAGCCTTTGGTCGTCGTGATGCCACGACCTTTGTTTGCTTTAACGTCCACATAGCCGGTGAAGTCGACTCCAGTATGATTGAATGGCCGCGACGGATTACTTCGTGACTCAGGTAAGTCTCCCATTATTTGTGTATTTTTTACAGGATTATGCCTTCTGCATGTGACACAGTTATGTATCCGTTTTTTGACAGCACAGCTACCGCCAATAATCCAGAACTTCTGTCTTAACCACGCCCGTGTTAGGCGAGCTCCACCGTGGAAGGACATCTGATGGCCTTGATCAATCAGTCAATCGGTAAGTAATCCGCTGTGAGGAATGATAAAAGGATGTTGCATGTTTTTGCTTATCGTTGCATTGCTTATCCTGCCACCAACTCTCAGCAATCCGTTTTCATCTAGATACGGATTTAGGTTAAGTAGCTTGCTTTTAGAGTCTACATTGCTATGCTTTTGAAGGCTTTTGATCTCCTCCGTAAACTCATGTTGCTGTGTACAGCAACATGAGTTTGCTCCACTCTTCTTAACTCAGTGATTGTAAGAAAAGACGGCCTCGCTTGCGATTTCGATGAAATACGTAATATCCTCGCAAGTATACGAGTTGATTTTGCAAAGCTGCTATACTTGCTCAGTATTGTCTCGATGACGTCATATGATTGTTTTTGTGAGGAGGTGACTTGTGGTGCGATTGCTATTTCTCTCATTTCTTCGCATGTGTTGTTGTTAGGGTGTTCCTTTGGCTGATTTTCCTCGAATGTCGGTAACCATGAGGGTCCATGCCACCAGAGAGTATGCTGCTTAAGTTGTTCAACAGACATGCCTCTACTGGCGCAATCAGCTGGGTTATCTGCGGACTTAACAAAGCGCCAGCTGTTTGATGGTATGATATCGGTTACTTGCTTGACTCTATTGGCAACGAAACGCTTCCAGCGACTTGAATCACCTTGAAGCCATCCCAGTACGGCAGTTGAGTCCGACCATGCAATGATTTCGATATCGTGCTCAACCAGACATTGTGTAACTGTGTACATTAACTTTGATAGTAGTACGGCTGCACTCAGTTCCAATCTTGGTAAAGTGATCATTTTGTTTGTAGGAACAAGCCGCGCCTTACCAGTTACTAATGATACAGTTGATATTTCGTTGGCATCTTTATTTTCGTATATGCAATAAATCACACACGCGAATGCTTTTGTTGATGCGTCGCAGAATCCGTGCAGCTTAATAGTTCCGTTCCTGTGACACTGCAGCCATCTCGCTAGCTTAAACTCATTGATATGTTGTAAATCTTGTGTCATTAGTGACCCTTGCTTAACAATCTCTTCAGGAACTTGATCGTCCCATTGGAGTTGTAACTGCCAGACTGCTTGGAATAGTAGCTTGAGCTTGGTGGTAATTGGAGACAGCCACCCCAAAGGATCGAAGATTTTCGATATGTCTGTTAGAAGAGACCTTTTCGTCACAATTTTTGATGATGACACATTGATTTTGCTTTGGAAAGTGAATTGATCCTCAGTAGGGTGCCAACGCAACCCTAGAGCCTTGGTGGACTCTTGATGACGAAAATCAAATACCTCATCTGTTTTGCTGACGTCATCGAGTAACTCCGTCTTGTTCGATGACCATTTGTGGAGATTGAAGCCTCCTGATTTCAGAAGATTTATTAAATCTTTCTGCAGTTGCTTTGCTTCTTGCAGGGAATGATGACCACTCAAAAGATCGTCCATATAGAAGTCTTCTTCTAAGACTTTCGCTGCTGCTGGGTACTTATGGCGTTCATCATTTGCTAACTGCTTAAGTGTCATTATTGCTAAAAATGGCGCTGCTTTTGTACCGTATGTGACGGTCATGAGTTCGTATTTACGAAGAACTTGTTCTGGAGAGTCCCGCGATACAATTTTTTGATACTTCAAATCATCCTTGTGGCAAAAAATCTGCCGAAACATTTTCTCCAGGTCAGCTGTATATGCGAATTCATATTGCCTCCATTTTAAAACCAAAGAAAACAAATCTCCGCTTCAGCTCCTTGCAATGATAGCTGCGGAGTAGTCGGTGCTTCGACAATCTTGGGATCGGTCATGGTGACCTCGTACTGCTGTATATACGCACGTGCTTCGTTGTATAACTTCCTAGTTTTTTGATAATAATTTTCTGAAAAATAGCTGTAGCCACGCTCTTCAGATTCTGATAACCGAATATGATTGGACTGGAACTCTTCCCAATATTTATCGAGAAGCTCTAAACGTTTTTTGACGTATATAGAGGTTTTTCTTTCAGCTTCATCCTTTTTAAAATTGCGCAAAAGCTGCTCTATGCCCTGCATAATCTGATTCTGAGTTTCGAGTAGATCCTCCATATCGGAGATGCTAATATAGCTTCAGTGATAAAAAGCTTGATATGATAAAAGAGATCTATGATATTTCTATGAATTCTACTCGATTGTGTATTCCGTGCTTCGTCAACTAAGCTTGGAATACGATATAGGTACCTTATGTTGATAAATGATCTTATGCAAGACTTGCTTGGGAACAGACACCCTCTTCATAAAACGCTTGATGATAGCTGGTAATAGTCTATTCGAAATGATGATGATGCTGTATGCTGGTGTGGTCATATGTATGCAGATGTAATAACCACGTGATACGTGCTGCTAACCTCGCGGGCGAGTCCACCTTGTAGAGATTAGATCAGCCGCTTCGCTGTTGCGATGATAATGAAAGCTCACTCACCGGTATCTTCTGCTTTGTTACCTGGTGGTTGGCACTGATAGTAGTAGGTAGATCCACTCTGGTTCGGCGGAATGTTCATGAGCACTTCGTCAAACACGCGGTGGATCCCGCCAATACGGTGGCTCGAAGGACCATAATGTTGTACGGGACAACTATAAATGATAGAATGATAGAGTTTATAATTATAATTTTATTGATATAATGATCAGTAATGATACGATGATTTAAGGATATCAACTGCTACAATAGTATGATGTGAGTACTCGCGGCGAAGACCGAACGCGAACTAACTTAACTTGCGCACGCGGTACAAAACTGCTTATTTTATGTTAAAAGATATGAATTGTACGGTTGGATCGTACATGCTCCCAGGCACGAGAGACTAAGATAAAACTGAACAGTAAAAATAAAAAATCAAAATTAAAGCATTAAAATGCAAGTACCTATACTTAAAGAAAGAAATGATGATCGAAAGTACAATTTGCGTAGATACATAAAACACTTAATGTCTCTAAAAAGTCTTATTCCTTTTCACGGAAAATAGTTTCGTGGAACATAAGCGACGTAGCCTTGTTATGTTTACGCGCACTGATTACACCCGAAATTGTATTGAGCTCAATTTCACTAGGTCCCGATTGCTCATTTACACTGATACACGGAACACTGATTACACTAGCACTCTGAAGCTGCTGAGGAGTCGAGCGCGCGGGCCGAGCCACGCTGCGCACACGCCGAAGGCGCCGCCACACATGCACGACTCCGGCCGCGCACAGGGCGAACACCACCAAGTATATCACCGTATAGTGATGCACGAGAGACTAAGATAAAACTGAACAGTAAAAATAAAAAATCAAAATTAAAGCATTAAAATGCAAGTACCTATACTTAAAGAAAGAAATGATGATCGAAAGTACAATTTGCGTAGATACATAAAACACTTAATGTCTCTAAAAAGTCTTATTCCTTTTCACGGAAAATAGTTTCGTGGAACATAAGCGATTTTTGCTCGTCACGGTATACCAATGTCATTAGTGTAAGATGGAGGTCCCCCATTTCATTTAGTAGAATTCAAGTCATTCTTATACACGCTGCTTTTTAATCGGCTAGGGAGCTGCTGTAGGAATGGTGTATACACGTAATGTAACAACTACATAATGTTTTTAGTTGAAAAAAAAATGCACATTTGTCAATAATAAATACGGCTCGGAAAAATCTTTAGGGTTGTTGTATGGGCTCAAAACGTTAAAGGAGTGATAACTTATTTGCAAAAAAAAAAAATGATTTCGACAAACAAAAGTACGAAATCTCTAATAACATGAAACCACAGTCACCCTACAACAAACGAGAGTTTTTATAAATTACTTCAAAAGCGCAAAAAAATAGCCAATACGAAGAAAGTAGTCGAAACATGGCGCCGCCCCTTTCTTTTGTTCCCGCCGCCGCGCCGCCCGCGCCGGCGCCGTTCGAGCTACTCTTGCGCTGACCGGCGGGCGGCATGTCAAAGCATTTAAAGGATTAGTTGACCGGTAAAAATCGCAAGTGACGGATGTGTCGCGCGCTATTGCATCCTGCCGCTTCCGTGTTTTCATCGCCATGGCTAACGCGCATTACCGATATTCAAATATTGAATATTTCCACATGATGGAAATGTACATAATATCAGGACACAATCTTAACGAAGCCCGAAGATTGTATGCTGAACCCCAGCACATGGATTCGCTTAGGGCTTCCGGTATTGTGCATCCACAAGTGCCGCGACCGGAGACAATATTATCCACAGTACAACGGCTGTTAGATCACGGTCAATTCCGTGCGCCAGCGCATGCTCAAGGTTCGGGTCGATCTACGTACAGCCCCGATCTAGAAGATGAAATTCTTGAGTACTTTGAAGAGGATCCAAGGCGAAGTACAAGAATGGCTGCTAGGCGTTTCGGTGTAAGCAGATTTTACGTGTGGAAGCTCCTCAACAACTCCGGCTTACACCCCTATCACTATCGTCGTACCCAAGCACTGTACGACGGTGATGAACAACGGCGCATTCACTTTTGTGAGTGGCTGCTCAGTCATTCGGGGGCGAATATCTTGTGGACAGACGAGTCCACATTTACACGAGTAGGACTCTTCAACATACACAATGAACACTGGTGGAGTCACAATAATCCACACTTAATCGCTGAACATTCGCATCAAATACGTTTTAGTGTGAACGTGTGGGCGGGTATTATTAATGACCAAATTATTGGGCCAGTGTTCGTAGAAGGGAGTCTCACAGGTGGAACATACAGAGACTTAATCCAGAGGGTGGTTCCACGATTATTAGAACGTGTACCCTTAGTAAATTTGCGAGGTATGTACTATCAGCATGACGGGTGCCCAGCACATTACGAACGTTCAGTGCGTGCCTATTTAACCAGTGAGTTTGGTGACCGGTGGATAGGACGCGGGGGGCCTGTAGCTTGGCCGGCAAGAAGTCCCGATTTGACACCTATGGACTTTTATTTGTGGTCTGAAATAAAAAGATTGGTGTATACTGAGGAGGCCCAAAATGTCAGACAATTGAAAAGAAGGATCAAAAGTGCTTTTAGAATAGTGAAACGTGATAGAGACACCTTGAATAAGCTGAAAGACAATTTACAGAGAAGGGCTCGATTGTGTATTGAACAAAGTGGGCGACAATTTGAACAATTATTAAGGTATTCATAGTGTAAATAATTAATTCGGTAAGTGATCTTATGCTCCATAAATTATTGTAAATAAGTTGATTTTACTTTTTTAAATACGCCAGAAATGTTTGTTTCACATAATTTTTCACCAATTACCGCAGTATTCAGTGTTCAATACACTAAATTCACTACATTATTTCTGACGGTCCTAAGCCCGCATAAGTATGAAGGGGGAAATGAAATCAACAAGGCATGCAATAAAATAATAAACTTATTTACTTACAGAAAAAGTGAAAAAGTTTTTGGTTTTTATTATTGAGTATCAAATTTCACCAAACAACATTTTGTTGATATGTGTGTTTAAAAAGTGAACAAAGTAAATAAATAAAATACGTTACATCTGGTAATTGAATCCACTAACCTACGGTTCGCGGTTCTGCGCCTTAACCACTCAACCTATGGCTCTAAAATATGGTAGGTAGGTAGAGTCAATGTCCGACCGCCACGCATTGAGCGCGCGGCGTGTAGGTACATAGTATTATTGCCTACATTTTGTGTTGTGGGGTGTCTAAATTTCGGTCCGGGACATAATTATATTTTTTTTTTTTACTTAATTGAACAGGTTTGCTGATTTGATAAAACGATAGATGGTTTAGACAGTATTTGGTATATAGATCGCTATCGTGGCAGCTCCCTAGCCAATAAAAAAGCAGCGTGTATAATTGGGATATTTAGCATATCATTACAAGTCCATATCACCCAAAGTCAAATGGTCAAGCTGAAAGTTCAGTTAAAATTATGAAAAAATTATTAAAGAAATGTCTAGAGTCAAACACAGATCCATATATGGAACTATTGCAATACAGAAACACAGCAAAGGCTAACTTACCGTCCCCAGCTCAACTATTAATGTCCAGAAATTTAAGAATGCTTGTACCGGTTAGTAGTGAAAAACTTAAACCTAAGGTGTTACTTTCAGTGAATATAAAACTGGTTTCGAAAAATACCGTGCTCTAACCACATATTACTATGATAGGAATAAAAAACCTTTATCAATATTACAACCTGGAGATCATATAAACTTTAAGAAAAACCTGATTCAGACTGGCTTCCCCTGATTCACACTGGCAACACACATCTGCTTCGACTGGTATCATTACCATAGCCGAATTGCTAAAATCGCCACGTAATTGTGCTGCTTCAATTTCCTGTTTAGCAGCATTTAACATTGTCACTTCGGCAGCAGTCTTCCACATGTCGGAAACAGCATCATGTTTTTTACTGTATAATCGAAATGGCATTGTTGGTTAATCGATCAATGCAGTGATCTCATTTAAGTGTGAGAGACCAATTCCCGTTATTATTGCACCTGATACCGCTCCTGCATTAAGGTCGAGTCTTGATTGTTCAGTTGTGGCAGTGTCCGAAGTTCTTAGAACAAAGTAAGATCCACATCACACACTTCATGTCAAATTTAGATATGAGACCCACCTGTTTCTTTTTCTATTTTCAAATAGTTAAATTTGCAACCGAATTTCTCGCTGCGTTCGCTTATATGTACCAATTGACTCCAAAAGTATTGAAAATCAATTATACGCCTGCCATCAACGATGTCATCATTCTAAAATCAAAAGCACCATTAAAAGATCTGCGTCACTTCTATCCAGCACGCCAGTTATACCTGGCGCGTCACTTGTATCTAAATCTGAATTAGGTTTGCCATTGATAATGAATACCATGTCAGTAAACCAATTTGAAAAAATTCGGCAATATTTACACTTCAATGACAATACCATTCAGTCACCAACAGGTACTCCAGGACACGATCGACTCTATAAAATCAGATCTGTATAAGAAACGCTAAAAAAATGTCAAGCTATAAATAAACGAGAAGCATTGTCAGTAGATGAGCAGATGTGCGCTACGAAGGCCTCCAACATTTTGCACCAATACCTACCTAACAAGCCTCATAAATGGGGTTATAAACTGTTGGTACTGTGTGATGATCGAGGGTTTGCGTACGACTTCGAAATACACTCTGGTATGGGGAATAACTCAGATCTGAGACTTCCTAATGAGCCTGATTTAGGCGCAAGTGCCAACATTGTTGTCCGGCTTGCAAGGTCTATTCCCAGGAATAAAAAATTACAAGTTATTCTTTGACAACTACTACACATGCCCTGAATTGATTTCATATCTAGCCAAAGAAGGTATATATTCTATGGGGACCGTCAACAAAGGACGACTGGGCCATATCTGTACTAATACCACCATTGAAAGATCTGAAAAGCAGAAAGGAGGAAAGAGGATATTCAGAAGAATGGGTAGGTAATGTAGATGGCACAGACATCGTCACAGTTATGTGGTATGACAATAAACCAGTGGTGTTGTCTTCATCTTTTGTTGGAAAAGAGCCTACTCAAAAAGTAAGGAGGTTTTGTAAAAAACAAAAGAAATATTTAGATGTCGACTGCCCTCAAATTGTACGCAACTACAATCAGCACATGGGTGGAGTCGACTTGCTTGACTCATTTCTGGGAAAGTACAAGATAAAGATGAGGTCAAAGAAGTGGTACTTGAGGCTATTTTACCATTTCCTCGACATAGCTACCATAAATAGTTGTTTGCTATATAAAAGAGTTGGGAAGATGCGACAAAGAGCAACGCCGCTGTAGTTGAAAGACTTCAAGTTAAAAGTGGCAGAGCCTGTGCATGTGTGGTCCATCAATTAATAAGAAAAATGCCAGCCGTCTTCTGCAAGTGATGACTTGATAGAGAAGAAAAGAATGAGAGCCAATGTAGCGATTCTTCCTCCTCGTGGCGTAAGGCGTGATGGATGTGAATACTTTCCTATATGGGGACAGAAGCGCCAGCGATGCAAGGATCCAGGCTGCAAAGGAAAGTCGTTTGTTGTGTGCGAAAAGTGTAGGGTCGAACTTTGTTTCAACAAGGACAAAAACTGCTTCCGTCAGTTTCACCTGTAGATAGGTAGAAAATATAGGTAGGTCATTGCATGTTGTGCCACATATGGAACTAAATAAAAAAATCATTTTTCTCCATTATTATTTGTTTTAAATCATTTTAACTAAATATCCATGAAGGAGTTCTTGACCAGGGCTAGGTAATCTGTCTTCGGAAAGGCGCGCGAGCACTTTAGCATGCGGTCGTGTTGGACCCAAGACGGCGTCAACTTCATAAAGGCGTCTGATGGAAGTCGGCACAAGATTACTTCCGCCGACGAGCTAAAGCCCTTGCTAGCTAAGTATCCTAAGGTGCCAGGCGCAACTCTGTCAACGAGATGAAGAAGTGTCGACGTCTGACGGGAGCCTGAAAAACACGTAACGTAATTATGGTGATTGTCTACTTTGATGTCTTGCTGTTGTTTCATTTCATATGTTCATAATCTTTACTTACCGTTGTGTAGTTGTCCGTTCTCATTCTTTAATTTGTTTTGTGCCCCAACTGTTTATGTAATTGAAAAACCAATACACCTCATTATTGAGCAACAAAGCTCAATAATGAGGTGTATTGGTTTTTCGATCCCTCTAACAATATTTGTTTCATTCAACCTCCAACTCATGTTACGTAGGGTACGTTCCGAGTTACGATAATATCGATTTGAGCGTGCTCACAGCCGTTCCGAATTGGCGTGACACGACATGCGCCATCTTGCGATTACGCCGACCACGCCTTAAACTATTATCACCGTGAGCGCTGTCAAAAATGACAGTTGTGCTGTTTGTTTTGAGTCTCATCCTAAGTAAAGACTAGCTAAAATTTATTAGAAATAGTGCTTCTGGCTACAGTTGCCACCTAACCAAAGAAGAAAACAAAATTGAAGGTGTTTAAGCAAAGAAATACTATATGATCGAAGGAATAGTAATAACCGAACATGAATATTCAAGTAAATATAGCCGACGAGCCTAACGGGCGACAAATTTCTGTCGTGCTCACATCAGAGCAATACGAGAGGGCTCAGAGAGGTAAGTGCTGAATGTTGCCTTATTGCAGTTCTACCGACTGCTCAAACGATTGTGATGCAAATGTTTTACTCATCACAACTTCTAGCTGTCTGTTTTCAAAAGCTATCTCACTGGCTTTATAGTGGATACAACCACTGTATTGTCTAATCAATAAAAAATGTTTAGGTACTGAACTGGTACTTGCTGTTTACAGATACTGGATATGTCCAGCAATCGGTTCAAGATTTTGATGCAAACATTCAACTTCAACAAACAGATTCACTGCTGAATGAAACAACAGAACAATATGGTAAGTATTTTATAACTGATTATATGCAAATACTTTTAGTTGAATGTGCCTGATGTGTTTGCATAAAATATCATATTGAGAACAGTTTATGTGGTCACCTACTCCAATACTTAATCTATATCAAAAGGAAGATAAAAGGTTTTACTCTTTTGTCATAATAGTATGTTGACAGTAAATTCTTTTGGTACAAGAACCTCTCAGATTATATCATTACAAAGCTATAAAAATATTTTCTCTAGTACTTTTCTGAAAGATATCCAGTTTTATGATAGATGATTTTATTTCTATATGTAGGTTTGTACAAACACTTTCACACATCAATAAATATTGCAGGGTATGATTATCTATGTGCCAACTTTCATTCAAACCTATTCAGCTATTATTGGTGAATTCAGTAACAAAAATCTTCACAAACAATTAATAATTATAGTGTTAGTAGGAAGTACTTACTTATTTTTTGTTTTTTTTTTTCCAGTAGATCAAGAGTCACCTTCACCTTCTCTGTTCATATGGAACGAGCCACGCATTTTGTTGCTACTTACATTATACAGTGAACATAAAGAAAATTTTGACAAAATGTGTCTTAGGATGGTATATGATAATATAGCCAAGAAAATGTGCGAAGCACATTATAATGTTAGTGGTACCCAGTGCCAGTCAAAAATAAATAGTTTAAAAAAACATTTTAAAAAGATAGTGAATCACAATGCAACATCAGGAAATGATAGAGCAACATGGCCTTACTTTGATGTAAAATATTTTTTTACTTATATTTCTTTATTAAGTAAATGGGTTAGAATTAGCAACAATTTGCGTAATCAAATACCATAATGGCACAGTATAGTTATTAATAATCATGTAGGGATCCATGTCTAATTTTTCTGAAACAACTTAACATAACATCACGCATTGTCTCCCCGAAAGGTAGGGCAGAAGTATACTTATAGTACACCCACATTTCGTTAGTTATGTTGAAGTCCCATGTAATAGGGGGCGAGCCTATTGTCATCAACCGGGAACAAATCCAGGCTCCAGGCTGCTACTGAGTAATTCCAGAAAGAAAAACCCAATAACACTTTGCCACTGTTAATTATAATCAAATGCTTTCAGGTGTTGTAGTGTAATGCTAATAATATTATTATTTTTGCAGCGAATGAATGAGTTATTTGGGTCCACTGGATGGGCTAATCCTGTAGCGCTGGCTTCAGAGGTAGGGCCCACACCAAATGAAACTACAAGTCCACAACCAAAGAAAAGGAAATTTGATAATATATTAGAAGATTATAGAAAGGATATAAAGAAGTATAGGGAAGAACGATCCAAACAGAAACAAGAAAATTTTAATCAATATATACAAATGAAAGAGCGACACCATAAGGAAAAAATGTGAATTTTACAGTCGTTATGTAGTAATTATAATTTAATTTAATTTATAATAGATATTTACTTAAACATAGGTTTTAGATGTGTTTCAATTAGTAGTATAGGTATAATTGTGATTTTTATTTCGTTTTTAAGATTTGATCAGTACCTGTTTGAATTAGTAGTATACTTGTGATTTTTATTAGATTTTAAGATTTGATCAGTACCTGGTACTTGAAGTAGTAGATTTAAATTTAGCCTGTTTAAATCTGTGAATTTTACTAGCGTTTGATTGTACTCTGTGATTTTACATATTTACAAAAATTTATATGTAGTTAATATATTAGTACTTACGACTTTCATTATATACTGTTTGATATTTTTCTTATATTAGTATAATAATTAATCATTAGGAGAAAAGTGTGGTGGCCGGGCAAGGCATCTGAGGTTGAGTCTGATTAAACTGTGATGTAATTTATTGATAATAAAAAAAAAATTACTACTATTAGTGTTGAACATTATTTATATACCTATCCTAATACATGGCGCAATGGTAACAAGTTCCCTCAGAAATTTTCTACTTGGCATGTAAATCTTATTTATCTAGTTGCCAAAAATTATATGCTCATTTACCTATCAGTTACATTACATATACCTTGAGTTTTAACTGGATCTAAAACTTATTAATGTTATTATAAAGGATGTTAAAAGTAAAACTACAAAATGATTAAACAATTAATAAATCAACATTTATTTTAGTTTAACATGTCAATTTTAATTAGACTGTCCTTATCACTAAATTATTAGATAGTGTTTTTCGCTTGCGCATCCCTTCTTCTCTCCCGTCTACACCATCGTTAATAAGTCGCCCTCTTTGCGCCACCCGTAAAAACCCTTCAATAGGGATCAGATCTCTCTGCAGTATACAAATATTATGCAGTACTGCTAGACCTAGTAGGTATTCAGGTATTTTTTTTACAGTTACCATGGGTAAACAGTCCAGTATACTGCGCCAACGAGTCTTCCATAATCCAAATGCTCGCTCAATGGACATTCGCGCAGACGATATACAAAAGTTGTAGTTATTTTGTCTTAGTGATAAATGTCCATTGTTTTTAAATGGAACCATAACATTTCGGTGTACTCCATATGCAGCATCACCAATAATGTGGCTGTCACCTTCAAAATAGAGATCTGGGTTCTGAATAAAGTTTTGAACAGGTGACAGCCTAAATACTCGAGCATCATGCACACTCCCTGCATAACCAGCGAAGACACTGGTGAACACCATGTCGTGAGTACAAACAGCCTGGAAAAATGTATTAACATTATAATAATAATTATATTATTTGAATTGTAATTTTACTAGGTACATCAAGAGAGCTATCCTTACTTGCACTTGGATAGAGTGGGTTCCTTTACGGTTAATGTAGGATTGTGCATCCTCGGTTGGCGCATTTATTTTGATGTGTGTACCATCAATGGCTCCCACTACTCTTGGGAACGCACTATGCCTCTCAAACTCTCTAGCCACTTCTCTTGCATGCTCCCCTCTAGGCCATCTTATGAACTGGGGAGCAAGGGAATGGAGAGCATGAGAAACGCGTCGTACACTTCTTAGGGCAGTGGCCAGGCCCACATTAAATTTCTCACACACAGATCTGAAAAATAAAAAAAAACAAATCAATTGTTTGTATTATGAATTGTTTCAAGCAGCCAATGTGCATTTTCTGACCTGTACAACTCCCTCACATAATGTATAAGCTTAGTACTTTTAAATATTTTTTTTTTTGTAAAATGTATATACTTTTATACGTCAGTAATTGAAATACATTTAATGTATTTGTTACCTGTAACAATCTGGTGTAACCATCATCCAAAGCGCAATGAGAAGCTGTTTTTTAGCTTCGGTAGGTTTCCTTCCGAAAGTTATTCCAGTTTCCATTATCTTAAGACCTATTAATCCCAATACGTATTCGAATGTATCAGGAAACATCCTGTAAAACGAATGTAACAACAATGTTTTATGGTATTTTTTTTTTAAGGTATACCTATTTTAATCCAAGACGTAACAGCATACGTGCCTGAAATGAGTTTTAAACTCATGCGCACTATATTTAATTATTGTTGCATCCATGTAATTTGTAATTCGTGGTATTTTTCTCCGGGGTAAATTTTTGCCAGGAGTATGAAAATACGCTAATACAAGCACTTCGTCATCCTCTTCATCACTGGATGAATCGTCGTTCTCAAACTCAAAGTCTGAGCTGTTAGAGTCGATAGAGTCAACCAACAAAACAGAAGCGCCATTGCGTTGAACTTCCATCTTCCAATAAATTTCAATCAGTCTTTCGTCTATTTTGAACTTTTGACGTTTACCAAGCACCGTTAGCGCGTCCAAAGGCGTTCCGAATTGTTGACAGCCCTTAGCTGTCATAATCGTGATATCCAAATCGGAACGCAAATTATTGACGTGAGCGCTCACAGCACTATTTTTCTAATTCGGAATGTGGCCTTTGTTTTGTTGTAATTGTAAATGTCAGGCAGTCAAATCGACATTGGTAATGTTAAATTGACGTTGAAGGAAATAACTGGCGGCTTATTAACGTTTTATTAAATCTGCAGTTCGTTCTTGGGGTTTTTAAATTATTTTTAACTTTTTCTTATTCTCAACTTTTTTCTTTTTTATTTGTGGGCTACGGTGTTAGCCTTGTAGAGTAGACAAAAAATGTGAACAGGTTTTGTTATATGTAATTTGTGCTGAATGTATTGTTTTAATTTCTTTAATGTTTATGTTAGCTGGCGGGTGATGCAGTTGCACTTATTAGTTACTCTGTTTTTAACAATAGCATTTTTTAAATTTATATGTCACAGATATTTATGTCACACAATGAGTCTTATTATGCTGCCAATTAATCTACTGCCTCTTCTTGCCATGAAAGCTTTAGTTCTTTCAGCTACACACTTGGTGATTTTTCGCAACAAAATTTCAATGATAAATCTAATCGGTCGGTGAATGTGTGTCACATTAACGCTCAAAGCGTTCCAAGCCACTACAGCAAGCTGTATGACGCGTTTAATAACAGCAATGTTCATGCCATTTTGATTCTGAAACTTGGCTCAAGCCGCATCTCCTGTCCACCACTTACTCTCTTACTATTCTTTATTTACATTCCTCTAAAGTACCTGGTACTTATTGACAGGCCTGCACTGTCCTCCCATACCTAATATCACTGTAATTTGAAAACATTATAAAATCCAATTATTTTAAAAGAGTAACCGTGGAGTTTCTTGCCGGCTCTTCTCCATAGGAAGCGACAAATTGGAACCGTGCACCTAGCTTCTGACGTTTCATAAGTGCCCTTGCAGGTTTATGTGAAATAAAATATTTTGATTTGATTTGATTTGATTTACTGGTTTCGTTCTTATACGGAATGATCGGATTGGCAAAGGAGGGGGTAGCATGGCCATATACCTCCGTAATGACTTTCCGTATAAAATACTTGCTACATCCTCTTCAAATTATTCTGCTTCTGCTGAGTTAAAACCATTAGTGGTGTAGTCTACTGTCCTCCTAGTGTTGATTACTTCACTGAATTCGAACCAGTACTTGAATCTTTGAGTTCAGAGTATGCACATCACATCATCATGGGTGATTTCAATACTAACCTCCTTGCCCACAACTCCCCTCGATCCCGTAAGTTCATCCACCTGGTCGAGTCAGGTAGTTTGCACGTGTTACCACTCAAACCTACTCATCGTAACACTGTCGGCGATGACACCTGGCTCGACTTGATCCTTACCTCGAATCCTTCCCTCGTTTCCTCCCACGGTCAACATGACGCTCCTGGCTTTTCTCATCACGACATGATTTTCCTTTCAAATATTCTGAAACCTCCCAAACCTACTCGTAAGCCCAAGGTTCTGTACAGGCGTTGTTTTGCGCGGATGAATATCGTGAAGCTCAAGGAAGATGCGTCTGTGGTCGGTTGGGAGCCTATGATGGAAGCCACTTCAGTTGACGACAAGGTTGCCATCTTCAACGATGTCGTAGTCAAACTGTATGACATCCATGCTCCCGTCAAAAAGGTTAAGTTAAAACGCCCACCTGCACCTTGGATGACTAGAGGTATACAAATGGCAATGCGACGTAGGGACCGCGCTTTCCGTAAATTTAAAAGGGACGGTACTGACGAGAATTGGGCATTGTAGGCTGCAAGGAATAGATGTAATCAGATGATACGCAATGTTAAACGCCGCCACATTCTTGATATTATCAATTCTTCCTCTTCTGCCGATATTTGGAAATTCCTTGGAACTCTTGGTATCGGCAAATCGCGACATTTAGATCTTTCCAGTTCAATTGACTTAGACGATCTCAACCGCCATCTCTCCACTGTTCCTACCATGGATCGTCTAACCAAGCAACAAACTCTTTCTCTAATCTCTGGTCTAACGCGTCCTCATATTATTTTTTTTAGTTTCATTCCAGTCGAACCGGGAGAGATCAGTAAAATCATTATCTCCATCAGATCGAAAGCGGTAGGATATGACAATATCACCCGTGATATGATCATAACTATTCTGGATCATCTCCTACCCTCGATTACCAACATTATAAATTTTTCCTTATACACCGGAGTATTCCCTTCCCTGTGGCGCAAAGCCTATGTTCGCTCACTACCTAAGGGGTCTAATCCCTCTCTTCCTTCCGACTTCCGTCCAATTTCTATACTTCCTTTCCTATCCAAAGTGCTTGAGGCCTGTGTCCACAAACAATTCTCCAACTTTGTTCATCTTAACTCAATAATCAGTTCCCTTCAATCTGGGTGACTGGCGATATAAGGGCAGGAATGGAAGACACCAAAGTTATTGCTCTAGTATTGGTCGATTTCTCGAATGCCTTTAATACCGTCAGTCATGATGGCGGATGAAGATGTTACTAGTTTTGAAAGAAAGAAAGACTCGCATCCACGCTTTTATCGACCCATGCCACGCAATAAAATTAATTCATAATGCATTTGGCGAACTAAGAGTATTAATTGACTCATTTAGGCGAAAAGTAGATTTCATTTTTTTTTAATCGGTAGAACTTCAAGAAAAACAAGGCCTACATCTCGCAAATAAAATTAAAAAGCCGCATGTATTCTATCACAAACAAAAGATGAAAGTGAAACTGGCGACACAATTGTTCAGTAGCTCAGTAGCAGATGCGCTGGAATATTGCCGCAGTGAATTAAAATTAAAACAATTTGAAGAATGTAGTGGTACTGTACATTTTATAAATATTATGAACGACGTGTTTGATGTATTAAATAGCCATTCCATACGCCCGCCAGAATTTAAAAAAGCGATGTGTGTGTGTGTGTGTGCAATATTGGTTTCATATCAGCTCTATTTGAAGGTGCGACTAATTACCTCACATGTTTAAAACTACCTTCAGGTGAACTTCTGACAAATTCCCGTAGGAAAACCGGTGTCATTGGATTGTTAATAAACATAAAAAGCGCATTGGCACTGTATAGGTACTTGATGGAAGACAAAAAAATGCTGAAATACATACCACTCTATAAGATGAGCCAAGATCATATTGAGCTCTTCTTCTCGGCTGTGAGAGCAAAAGGGGGTTTCAACAATAATCCCAATGCCATTCAATATCGCGCGACTTATAAAAAAGTTGCTTGTGAGAGCTGAGATCAGGGATGGTATTGGGAATTGTACTCCACTGGAACAAGTCAATATATTGACTTGCTCCAGTACAAATCCTATTTTAGCTATAAACGAGTTAACTGACAAAAAAAAATTTGTAGAGATCACAGAGGATCATAGTGATTTATACGATGCATATACGGAATGCATTTTAAATACAGTTCATGGTCATGGATTTGGATCTGGATTTGTTACGAAAAAGTTAATGCGTACAATTAAATGTGATGTCTGTATATCTTTATCGATCGGAGAGGAAGACATCCATAGCCTGATTTACATAAAATCAAGAGGAGGACTCAAATATGCTTCTTCTAGTGTCATAGGTATACTTAAAAAGACAGAAAAAATAATTAAAACTCATTTAGACAAAAAATCGAAACCGGAGCTGTATTACCTGTACGTTTTTAAATTCTTGTGTAAATTGTATGATTTAAAGACATTTTTTCATACGGACTCTGATCCCGAGCATAACAGTAACCACACGTTAGTCCTCATCAAATCTATAATTAAGACCTTCCTAGATATAAGGTTTAGACATCACGGTCGAAGAACGTGTGACAAATTGTCGCATAGACAATTTTTGAACAAGCTGACATTGTTTAGAAATGAATAGGTAACATCGCTGAAAAAATGCTTGTACGTGTGCATTACCCTGGCGAAATGTTGTGCTTTAAAGAGGTGAGACTATAACAAATAATTAGTGTATCATAGGAGCAATTTGTTTACTAATAGCAAAATTTTACCTACTACGCTTTGGAATGCGCAACTAGCTTCATCTTTCTGACTGACCAACCCCTTGACAGTTCAAAAGTGCCTGTAATTGGTTTATTTGAAATAAATGCTTTGAGTTTGACTGCTTTTTTAAGCCTACTTTACTAATCAAAAGTTGTACTTTAAGCATTATCACACGAATAAAGTATGGTAAAAAAAACTTATTATATTTTTACTCCATCACTCATTAACACAGAATAAAAAAAATATCTTCTACCTAGTGATTGTCTTGTTTTTCACTAGGGTCCGCATACCTAACAGAAGCTGTTGCTCTCTGGCTTTCCAACCCAGAGATAAAATAAGCGAAAGCACATTTTTTTGGTCATATGAATCTTATCTGTCCATGCTATTTTCTTTCATACTTACGTAAACGTGATGCAATTAAAATGCGTTGTTTAATCCTGTGTAGATAAAACGCATGCAGCAAACACGACATGATGTATTTTATTCTCAGTAGAAGGTAAGTGAACCTATTCATCTTTTTCTGTTACGACGGTTAACTACACTACGGCCGAAAAATCTTGGCGAGTCTGAACATAGGCACTACTAATACATACTACACTAACTTTCGCGCATGTTCTCTCACTCAAACTCGTCTCATGTTACCATTGGTTTCTAAAAAAGGTTACTGCGTAGCCTTCTGTTCGAAGTTCGGGCTCAGCAAGATATTTCGACCATATTAGTGTATGTATATGTTACCGGCCAAACCCAATTTCAGGCCAAACAGACTTATCCTACGCGTGGTATGTCGCAGCCAACTAGTTCAATTAGCCGTTTCGTTAACAGCCTTTGGAAGTAGCGCTCGCAGGTCGCTGCCGCGGCAACGCTCGCTCGGCTGGCGCGCCTTTGGTCACAGTTCTAACCTAATCTAACCCATTTAATCGGGGTGCCCCGGCTTAACCCCTGTTTGGCCAGAAATTTTAACAGCCGGTAACATTTATAATTATGATCCAAACATGATATCTAGTAAGACTAGTATCGATACTCATTATAGTAACACATATGTTCGTTGATTGACCATCCCTAGCAATAGCAGCCATTTTATGTCACATTATGAGTTAGTACCCAGCTAGCAAAACTTGGTATTACAAGTATCCTAAGAGCATATTTTTCTTACTCTTTTAGTACACTTACAAACGTTGGTAATTGTGGAATTGGGCGCACTTTGTAAGAGTGTTTGCCCTTATTGTTATTGTATTATGCTCTTATGAAGAGTGTTTTCAATCTTATAGTGATCTGCTTAGTGCCGTTGTAAAAGCAATTAGTCTTACAAGTGTCTTACACTGGCATGGTGTAAAGGTAAAATGCCATTGTGTAGCCTTACGAATGCCGTTCTAAGTGTAATCCGCCTTATTTACCTCTTTGTGATCTCAATGTAAGAGTATTTTTAAGCGTGTCGAACATTGTAACAAACCGTTGTGCGCATGCAGTGAATATAATAAAAATCTTTAAAAATTTAAGTACTATTTGCTATTATTATAATGTTGAACTATCTGCGGAGCAGGTTTATTCGAAGTATTTTTAATGTCAATAACATTAAAATCTCGGGCCATTTCTGAGATGTGTTTTTGAATAATAGTTATTGATTTAGTAAAATGTGAAATAATACAAAATTTCACCATTTTTTCATTTTTTACAATCTTACTTATAGTGTACTTCATCAGAACATTTAAAAGCTCAATCGTTTTTAGTTAAATGCACTGTCAGACTAGATATTCTTTTAAGACTCTAGTTAAGTGAGTTTTAAGACCATTGCTCCTATTAAACACTAGCCTAAAACAATTATCGGTGGCCATTGTTCATAATGTTAGGGTTCCCTAAACAGTGGAAGAACCAAAAATCACACCTAATAATTTTAACTTAGGTAGCTAATGTTAATATGCTTTTAACATTTAGTTTGTATGTTAATTATATGTTCTAGCGTAGTAACTGCTGTACCCAAATAATTATGGGCATTAAGAATGAAATTATGGATGTGGATTGTTGTTTGTCTGGAAAATGTATCGCTTGTAGATATTCTACGTCATACGACATGCCTCAAAAACCACTTCATTTTATAATGGGTTGTGATGACTTAATTAAATTATTGTATTCAAATTTCTTCTGGTGTCAAAACTGCCAAGAGTTCACAATCTACGACCACTACCCAAGTGATGAATGTGAAGTGTGCAAGTAACTAATATAATAAGATAATAGTCCTGTAATATCCTAAGATAATAATAATTTAGGTAAGAGCAAGAGTTTTTTTTTTTTTTTTGGGAAGGACATCTCGTAGTTGACCTTGAGAGGCCGTGACTACTTAACCGGGCTTTCCTTTGGGGACTAATAGTTTTTAGGCTAAGAGCCTCCAGCCAGGGCTTACAAACTAAAATTAAAAACCTACAGCAACTGCGCACTGAGGGCACCCCCTGCGGGGTACGAGCCTCGGCTCAGGGAGTCACTTTCAGGGAGGGCAGCAAGTGGGGACAGGCTGGATCAATAATTTCTTTATTATTAATCATGGGGATTTTAACTCTACTTGCTCAGCTTCGGTGCGGGCTGGCACTTCTGCGGGCAAGCGACGGTTGGGGGAGGATTCGTTTACTCGGGGTCTTCGCGAGGCGCGAGGACCTCGGCGGCGAGGTCGGAAACACGGTCTGTTTTTGTGTGCTGTGCTGGTGGCCCTACTGCTTTCTTGAGAAGAGCAAGAGGGTACAATGATATGTTTTATAGTTTATCGCGCCTGCATCGGAGGGGGCGCGGGCGCGGGCGCGGGCGCGGGCGCGGGCGGCGCGCATATCGCGCGGGGATAACCGGATAAATCTATTCAATTCAATCAGTCCGCTCGTACTGTTCAGTGGTCTAGCGTCTGTTAGATGTAATAATATCTAGACTAAATTTACATTACATATAAAATAGTTCGTATAGGTACATTGTAGTGTTCAAGTCAAGTTAGTTTGATACAATTTGTTGATATCGTTTTAATAAAATGCTAGTGATTGTTTAATCGGAATTTCCGTACATTTCTTTATTTCAGATTAGCTATTTAAACTATGCCCTTTAAAATAGTGCAGACTATAGAAAGAGGCAGGCCTCTATTGACTGCAGTACCGCACGAGTGGGAAAATAATGGAATTTTGTTTTGGCCAAAAAATAATGAAAAATTACGGAGAATAGAAAACTCAAAACCTGAAACAAATTGGATTTCAATAAATTGCAGTCTTAAAAGGTCAAACTTACCAAGTCTTGCGCAGGCTGAATTTGAAATTGATAATATGTCCAACGCCTCCGATACCGAGACTGACAATGAAAATTACCAGGTCACTAGATATCACGCGAAAATGAGAAATACATCAAAAATTCTACAAAACTTTAATGAAATAGCAAGAGAATGTTATGCGGTGAGTACCTACTATAATATACTACTATACAGGGTTATTAATGCTTGAGAGGTTGTTAATGTTTTACCAATAACCCTGTATCGAAATATTGGATTTTAGTACCGTAAAATGGGGTTACATTGATCAATTTTAAAATTCGGAATTAAATATTTCTGTACTAAGAAGGCTGAAAAATAAACAAAAAATAAATTTAATATCGGTTTTAAGGGTTGTATTTAATTACATTAAAGCAATATTCATTTGGACACTCTTTTTTTAGTAAAAAAAAATCATCGCGATCAACTTCATACTGACATCGGGGCTACTTTGATCACACTAGTTTTTGGTACGTATTTTGATAGTAACCCCAAAACGAACAAAAACACAAAAAACTTAAAAAATATTGGTCAACAAATTTTTGTGCTGCAGTTGTTTTAAGGTAATGGGGTTTCTTTGATAAATGCAAATAACTGAATATATAGTTCACTACTTATATATTTATTGAAATTAACAGTCTTATTACTCTTATTTATAATCTAAAAAAATCAACATAACATTTAAATTAACATAAAGGCGTTTCATCATTAATTAGGCAACGAAATCAACAAAACTTAAGAAATTATTATTTGTGAGCCCCTCTAATTGAGTTCACAGATATTAACTTCGTAAGGAAAGACAAACAGTTCGTCCCCTTTTGCATCAGTCTTTATAATAGGTTTAGGCAAATATGCCACAACGTCTGAAATTTCTGTATCAGATATGTCATCTGGAATCAGCTTAAATGTTTTTTTATTTTGGACAGATTTTAACCCAACCACAACTAAGGGTGTAATTTGGATAATGCGGCAAACATAACGATATGTTTTTTTACTACGACCAGAATAAAACTTGGCTAGTAAATATCGCTCCTCAGCCAATTCATTATCTTCCTCTTCTCTTGGCAAAGGAGACGAGTTTATGATGGTGTCACTGTCCTCTTCCTCACTGGACAGTATATCCCTATATTTTTTATTGGTTGGTTTCCTTCGTCTTTCAATTTGTAAATTTTCCTGAGATGTACTGCATTCATCTTTGTCTGCCGAAATACTTTTACCAGGATCCACATCGAGTCTCTTTTTCTTTCTAATGCTATGTGATGGTCCTCCAAATCTCTGTTCTTTTAATAATTCTGAGAGAACACTTTCAGATTGTTCGACAACGTTATTGTCATCAGGTGGCACGCGCTTAAAAACTTGATCCGGATTAAATGGAAATATGCCCGTGGCATCAAAAGACTTGGTTAGATTTCGTTTAATTGCAGATGTTATATTTAGTGATGGCGTTGAAGAGTGTTGAGGCTGTTTCGGTTTAGCTTTGTTCGTTCTTATTAGTGCCTTATTAAGAAGATTTGGAAAAGCATCCTTTGGAATGGTGGTCAGTCTCGTATTCTCGAATTTCCATTTAGTTAGTACAAAACGCCAGGCTTCCTTCATGGGCCGAAAGGAAGCAACATCTAGCGGATGAAGTAGATGCGTTGAATTTGGCACCAGGCAGACGAAGGAGATGTTATTTTCTTCACATGTGCGTAAAACATCATCATCCAAATGCGATGACAAATTATCGCCAATCATAACTTTGCGTCCATTCAGTCTTTTTGCATGTGGCAAAAAACATGTCATAAACCAATCGCGAAATGTAACAGAATCGAACCAGCCGCTTGCAGTTCTGTTATACCTGGTACCGCGGGAGCAACATGGTTCATCACAACAAGGCGGTCCACGAGGTCCATTTTCTTTCCAAGTGTAGTATAGATGGGTGCTTTTATAAATGACGTAAGGCGGTAAAAGTACTCCATCTGCAGACCCACACATCATGACACTTGTGGAACTTTTAAAGAAAGAAAGAAAAGAAAAAGTATTTATTAGACTCGCACAGGAATATCACAAACTTAACTAAATAACATACTTAATAAAATATAAATTAAAATTAGAGAAAAATAAAAACAAAGTCCCGTACGAGGCCAAAAGGCCCCTATCTCAGCATGATGCTGCGACATTTAAAAAAAATTGTCGCAGCGCTGGTATCAGGGGGGGGACAGTTAGAACGAAGCACAACTTCAGTAAAGAAAGAGTCGCCATCTACATTACTTAACAGAGTACCTAATAGTTTCATAATTATCGACAGATGTCTCTGTAATCACAATTTTAACGCAAATGAAACTCAGTTCTCTAATTTAATTTATAGTATTTTTCTAGAGATTAATTACGATATTTTTCATCAAAATTATCACATTATTTTATTTCTTAACTGTCCAGCTTTAACCTTTATGGCAGCCATGTCACGATTTCTTGTGTGATATATTCTATTCTGGCAACATCACACTAATGGTCGCTCAACTTGTGCCCGCGCTTGTTTGTTTCGTAATTTCGTTTGTCCATTTTGTGATTTAATATTGGGTTCTGAGTGTTTTGTCTACATCAGACGTCGAGTTGAGTTTCTCCTCCGTCCTTTTAGTGGATTATTACCCGGAAACTAATATTTTTCAGTGACTATGTTGTGACTAGCAATTTCACAAAAAAATTGAAAAACTGTTGTGTTACATAAATTTATTTGTATACTGGCGAAAAGACGCTATTTTGTGCTGTTTGTGTCTATCAAAATATATACAATGCCTCACCGTTGCGCTTTTGGATGTAAGGACACTGGTAAGTATTTTTTTTGTTTGGCCCGCTCAAACCATTGAGGTAATAAAATGTAGCATGTAGTACATAATTACTTCAATGGCTCAAACAGAACTTCTGTTCACCATGTTAGAAAATCCTTGGTCAGTGGGTCGTCTTAGGGGCGGAGTTCGACTTCGTTCGGACTTCATTCTCCGATAAAACCTCGCGTAGCCACATGTGAGCCACTTCGCCGCCCGACCGTTGAGCCCCGCTGGTGCACATGGGGCTCCGCCGATTCACACGGCTTAAAACAATCATTTTCAAAATATGATATTCTAAAAATGGGCTTTTCTCATAATATCAAAAGTCCCGATTTCGTAGTATTTTTTTTTCTTTTACCTGACAAATTGCAGACACAATTGTTTTTAATTGTTATTATTCAATTGTCTGCCTTTTTCCAACTGGGTCAGTGGGTCGTCTTTGAGATTTGAATGAATATTATTTTGTTTATAGGCCTGCTAATGTAAATTATTTTAGATGTCATACATCAGTTACATTTAATTACAATATACATACTATATAGTACCGTGAACAGCCTTAACACATTCTGCAATCTCATACAAGCAACCTTAGGATGGACAAAATCGCGCTTAAAAAACAAGAAATACAATATTATTTCTTTTGGTTTCAGGCAATGTGATGCATTCATTTCCGAATCCTGGCAAATTTGCTGAACATTTCAAAGCTTGAGTTAATCTTGTTGGATACAATCTGGAAACATTAGCAGACAGTGACATTTACAAGAAGAAGAGAATATGTGATATTCACTTCACTGATGAACACCGTAATCGCTTTAAGCGTCTAAATGCATTGGCAATGCTAACTCTTTATTTACCTGGTGAGTTGAATACTAGATTACTTAATACAAAATACAATGTAAGAAGATCTGCTTAAGTCAGATTTTACTAACACTAAAAGGTAATTACCAGACAACAAATAATTTAAAAAAAAATGTGGCTCCTCTATTCTAAACATGTTTATGATTTTGTAATTTATCAATAAACTCAGTGTTTAATTTGACAATTTATTTTCGTGCTACATGTGCCTACATGATGATCTACATAGTTACATTTGTGTTGTGTTAGTATGTGTATTAATATTGACATGTATGTTTTCATTGTAATTATTTCAGATGAAATTTATGGCATCGCTGCTACGACTCTGCAGTTTGAGGCTATCAGTATTAGTCATCCATCCACTAATGCCTCTCTTTTTGCTACTTCAACTTCAGGTATTATAATTATTAGTCTATATTCAACAACAACAACAACAACATGGTGCAACATGGTGCATTCTCTTGCATATTACATTATTCATGTATTGTATATATTTTCAGGTAAAACTCACAGTCACAGCACTGCTGCTTCAAATTCTGTGCAATTAGAGCACAATTATAGCGCGTTATGCAGACCTAAACAAAAATGATTAGTCAAAGGTAATTTATCTTCAGCATCACAACTAATATTATAAATGCGAAAGTGAGTTTGTTTGTTACGCTTTCACGCAAAATGGGTGAATTGATTTGGATGAAATTTTGTACATGGGTAGACCATAACTTGGAGAAGGTCATAGAAGGTCCGCAGACGAAGTCGCGGGCAACAGCTAGTTATAATTAAAGCCTATTGCTGTGTCACTGTTGAGCATTGGCCTGTACGAATATTGAAATTCCACATGAGTAATGTTGCAAATACAGCTAGTTTTTAACTAAATAATTTATTTGTTTAGTATATAATATAATATATAATAGTTCCAAATTCGAGCAATTGAATCAAAATATAAATAAATTATGATGTTTTCAGGTGCTCGTGAAAGTATTGGGGTGCAGTTCAATTACATACAAAAGAGGCCACTCCAGACAAAAATTAAGTATCTTCAAAATTAAATAGGTCGTTTGCGCAAAAAAGGACAGACATTCAGAGCACGATTGGCTAATGCAGAAAATTTTTCCAATAAAGTTGCATTTCAACAAGTGACAAAAAATATGACAAAACCAGCAAAACTGTTTGTTCACATGCAACTTCAGTCTAAAAAGAAATCCAAAGAGAGACGGTTTTCAATTGAAGAAAAAGTGATGTCCTTGTCACTATTCAAAAAGAGTCCCAAGAGTGTGATTGTCGCAACCCAGTTCTGGGCATGCCACGGTGGCTTGACAGGCGCCACGACGTCCTCACCTTCCGTCTGACGTAGATCCTCACCGGACACGGCTGTTTCGGTAGGTTCCTGTTTCGTATAAGGCGGGAGGAAACGCCCGGGTGTTTTCACTGCGAAGATCGCCGGTTGGTGGAGCATACGGTGGAGGTCTGCCCGGCTTGGGCGGAGCACCGCCGTGTCTTCGTGAAGACGATCGGCGGCGGCAACCGCTCGCGTCCAGCCCTAGTCCAGGCCATGGTACGGAGCGAGAGCCTGCTGGGGGTGCGGGTTGTTCGAAAGAGATACCGTGGCCCCTGGCACACAGGCAACTGAGGGAACACGGGTGGATTTTAGTCAGTAATTTCGTAATATCTTTTGAATGGAATGTCCGATTTCAATAATTCAAAAAGTAATCAACAGGTACTGAAACATTCTTGAATACGAAATAATTTATTTGGATAAGAATTTATACAAAGGTATGGATAACATGTCTGATTTTGAACAGCATTTATATCAACTTTTAAAATGTAAAAAGTAGTTATAGTGACATAACTACAATAGTTGGACAAATGATCTCGCGAAGTTTTTTACAGATATTAATATGTTCTATAATATAGTAGACTAGAGATTTTTTGTTCTATCATCAATACTTTCCGCAACGCATGCGATGACAGACATTCTATGTCTAATTTTTTTACACCTTGGGTGGGTTTTAGTAGGGATTTCTAAGGATCTCTAATTTATTCTAGTAATAAATATAGCCTATGATACTCAATGATAATGTGGCTTTTTAACAGCAAAAGAAATCGGTCCAATAGTTTTTATGTTTATTTGTTACATACAAAAATACAAATCTTACCTCTATAATAGTAGTGTAGATAATCATCTAACTTATAATATGCTTGTCTACATAGTGTGCGTTAAATGCATGATTTATAAAATTGTAACAATATGTATTGTATTTTATGAGAAAGTTGCTGACGTAGCTTAGGCATTTAATAGTTTTTTGCCAACATACCTATTACTACGACATAATATGGCAAATTTAATGTTTTTTGTGTTTCGTAATGTTAATTACCTACTAATATATAGAATGAAGTTCTTCTCACTTTAACAGACAGCTGTGCTGCTGGGAATTTTGTTGCGCCACTTCATCTTCCCAACTAAAGCACTAGGAAATGGTGAAGGGCGGGCGTTTAGGGGGAATGTAATTTTGACGTACAAAACGAGCTGACTCTCAGCCTAGTTTGAATAAATGTCTTTTGATTTTGAATGACAATAAAATATAAAAAATATTTTTTCTGTTTAATTTCATAAAGTTATCTTTTTAGTAGTTTATATTTATATTTAGCTATTTTTTTAGTAGTTTATTGTAATTTGGAACAATAAATTACTAAATTAAAATAGCTCACTCTGAAAGCCGACCCCAACATAGTTGGCTACAGCCTAGGCAGATTGATTGATTGTAATATGGAACAGTTACATTTTTTTTTATAGTTTTCTGAGCAACATAAAGGTACCTAGATAATGTTTCCCAGTTGTGTTATTTTGTTTTCATGAACTTGATGTAAAATGTCCGTTCCTTACTGTGAAACTGCCAATTCTATTCAAATGTAATAAGGTAATTTCTTCAATGTAGCCCACCAAATTAAAATGTTCTTATGTTTTTAGTTGCGTGATTTAATGACGACTCGTTTACAGTATCACGATCATTAAAATATCTATCATAGCCCCTTAATTTAGTAGATGCATCGTCATAAAATTCGCGAATCGCATTTTGATCAACATAATTATTATGATGAGGTAGGAAAATTAGAAATTCGCGGGCTACGTTGAAGGATCGCCCATACCCACCTACACATATACATTCATTCAGTCAGTACCGGTAAAACGGGGTGAATCGAGACGAAACTTTAAAGTGGATTTTACCGTTGAAATTATGATCGTTTTCTGCCAACAAAGGCAAACAGTAAACATACTAGAGTCTCAAAAAGGACTCTAGTATGTTTACTGTTTTCCTTTGTTGGCAGAAAACGATCATAATTTCAACGGTAAAATCCACTTTAAAGTTTCGTCTCGATTCACCCCTGGTCCCCTGCATCCCTATTCATCCCGTTTTACGTATACGCGTAACATTCCTATCTACGTAACCTATAGAGCCTTAGTTCCCGTTAAGAGATGTAGATGGCGTTTTGAATTTAAATGCTTCGAAATGACACAAGAGGGCTCTCTTCTCCCATTAATATTATTATACTCTTTGGCTGGTATTCTGATGGGACCCACTGTGAATGTCACGGACCGATACAGAAATAAAAAATAAATTAAAAAATAGATAACATGTATAAAATAATGTACATAAATAGTAATTAAAGTAATCCGCGTGTCTGCCCCCCACGTAACATCTATTACTTGTCTGTGCCTTTATCGTCTGTGACACTATGGCATCACTGTGACAAGTAATGAGACGCAGGCGCTGACATTACGGTAAAAACAATAGAAAATCACAATTTATATATAAAAGTATTACGGCTGTCTTGCAAGTTAGAAAATTTACGGCAATTAGTGAAATAAAGATAATAATAATAACTAAGGTTTTGAGACAATAAGGAAAAGTGTAAGAATTCCGATGTACAAAAATGACAAACAACAAACAAAATAAAAACAAAAACAAAGTGCGAAACCAATGTTGCTGTGCCTGTATAATCGCTGCCAAACGCTCGTCACCATTGCCAGCTGCGTGCAGTTCAAGGGTAAGTCCAAAGTGTGGTATCTTTTTGGGGTTGTAGTAAGTGATGTTTAAATTTGGTTCTGAATGTGCCAACTGTCTTTATAGCACGAAAAGGAGGTGGCAAGTCGTTCCAGCACCGAGAGGCAGCAAATTTGAAACAACCACGGAATGCAGCAGTTCTGTGCGATAAGGCTAACAAGAGGTATGAAGATGCTCTAGTTTTAATCTTGTTAATATCGCGCGACCAAGACAATTTTTTGTATAAATAGTCTGGTCTCTTTGTGAGAATAGTGCCAAAGAGTAGGGTAGCCAGATGAAGCTTTCTGCGTGCTGACATTCTCATCAAATTACCCTTATTTAAAAATGGAGTGATGTGGGATCGGGGTGGGACATTGTAGCAGAATCTTGCACAAACATTCTGTACCCGCTGGATCAGTTTTTCGCCTCTACCGAGAATGCACGCCCCATACACAGTGTCAGCGTAGTTCAGCTTGGATAGAACAAGTGACTCACACAGCATGACACGCATGTCCACACTTATGTAAGGACGGACACGATACAAGAGCTTGAGTCGGTAGAAGCAGTTGCGCACGGCTTCCAAGATGTGAGTTTCGAAGTGCAGCTGCCCATCAAATATCAGCCCAAGATTACGAGCCTTTAGAACCCTTTCCACATCACAATCGTCAATCCTGAGGCCCAGGTTGCATGCAAGCATTTTGTTCAGGAAATCCCTAGATCCCATAACAATGTACTTGGATTTACTTGGGTTCAGGACCAAGGAGTTTCTTCTGGACCAACCAGAGATCCTCTCCAAATCCTCATTGATTTTTTTAACAGTTTCAGCAGTATCCTCGGGGCGGAAGGAGAGGTACAACTGCAGATCATCAGCGTACAGGTGGAACTTAGTGTTGATCAGACAGTTGATGATGTCAGCACTGTAAAGGATGAAGAGAAGCGGACCTAGGATCGATCCCTGCGATACGCCCCTGTACACCCGCCTCGGACCAGAGGACATGGTATCTCCGTTACTGTCACATGTCACCTGGACGAATTGCGCTCGATCACTAAGGTAACTTCCAAACCATTTGACCGTTTCAACATTACATCCATTTTAGAAAAGTTAGTTATTTTGCAGGGTACTTTATCCCTCTTCGATAAATGTATCGCTTTTTACCAGGGTCGTCACTTAAATTGGACTCATCATAATTAAAAATGTTGCTACTCGGCACGTCTTTTATAGTAGGCTCTAAATTTTGAAAGTATTCTTTTATAGTTTCCCTAGAAACCTGCGCTCGTGCCCGCTTTATGTTAGCTGCAACACGTTGGCTATAATTTTCTTTGTGGCGCTTTAGCACAGAGTATGCCCAATCCACGCCTGGGACATTATTTGGGAATTTTGCCACCGTACGGCCCATTCTGTCTAAAAAAGATTTGGCGAACATTTTTAAATCTAAAAGACTCAACGGGAAACCAAAATCTGCACATTTAGCTGCAGCCTGAAGTATTGCTTTCTCTTGTGCTTCAGAGAAAACAGGCTGAGCACCTGGTTTTTTAATATGTTTTCCATGATACCTGTTGTATAGTGTTCCATACGGAATATCAAACTGTTCTGCGGCTCCCCGAATAGATACACTTCCATTAGCAATTGCCTGCACCGCGTCTTCTAGTTTGGACTCCGCGTAGTTTTTATAATTTCTGCTTCCAAGTGGTTTTTTATATGTTCGAGGCATTGTTCTGAAATAGACAAAAACACAACCTAAACTATCAAAAACTATCAAAATATTATACTAAAGTATAAAAATAACTAAAAATGGGGTAACTGTGATCTACGGGGTGACATTGATCAAGTGATCAAAGTAAACCCGTACCTTTGATCAAAGACACCCCCGGTTACATTTGAATTTTTCAAATAATCTGCCAATCAACAACGAACCCGTCAAAACCAGTTTCGTATTTACAAAACTACAACTTTTTACGCAAATAAGACAAAACCATGAAGAAAACTATAGATTTTTGGAAGCATCAAAAGTTTTTCTTACCTTAAAAATGCCCAGTAACCGGTACACCAACAAAACCTTTTATATTATAAAAAACACGAGCACACACGGAATATCTACAACGCCATATTAAAAAGAAACTATCAGTGCTGCCAACCAAAACATAAAGTATCTATGCGTCGCCGCACGCACACTTAAACCAAATCTCGAGGCATTTCTCAATGCGCCATCCAGTCGGGGCTAACCACAGAGTACATTTTTATATATGAAATAGAGGTCTATCTCAGCGCCAAAGACAGAAACTACAAGTGTCGCCCTCTGAATGCTGGTTTTGTAACTAATAACAACAAGTACGACCTATATCGCTCTACCTTTATAATTGTACTCAAATGTTACAGTATTACTAGGAAAAAATAAAGAAAAACAATATTTGTTCGATTACTATATTCGTTTATTTCTTTCTTTTCAAACACTTTTTATAAAGATTTTTGGCTTTTATTTTATACATATCTGTATCATCGTCACAGTCTCTCCTATTAATTAATATTTGATTTAAATTTTTACAATAAAATTATATATGAAGAATCTACAGGATATTTTTATCAAAAAATCAATTAATGCCTCATTGTGAGTTGTGCATTGCACAAAATTAAAATCCACATGCAATAGTATAATTGTTTTGATAAATTCTTTTAAATTTATTTTTTCTAAATTTTCTTTTAATAATAAATAATTAATATCCTGCAGATTTGAAATACAATTTAGGAGAGTGTCGCTGGAACTGCAAAGCCATTTTTTATTGGCGTATTCTCTGTACTTTAAATATTCAGGCTCATGTTCAGATATCAAATCTTTATTACATTGATCACACCCCTTGAAGACTCTTTTCTTGGCACTTTTAATAAAATACCCGCTCACATATTGTAAACTTCCGATTTTGCGAGGATCATTTTTTTCTTCAAGGGGTGTGAATGCAATGTCAGGAATATTTTGAAATTCGCAATGTTTTTGGTCTTTGCTGCCCCCGCCTGTGATGAGTACTTCATATAATGAGTAACAGCTGTCTGCTTCACAATTTGCACCTGGGGCATGGACACTAGAGAGGCTGTTAACTAATAGTGTCGTAAAAGCTGCTTCAAATTTTTCCGGCGTAGGGTTTACGTTGCGGCATCCGTGGCTTCTTATGGACCCAAATAAATTTTCTATTGGATCCTGATTAAGATGCCGCATCCAAACTGACGTTACGCCGTATTTTCTAGCAATACTATTTAATAGTAATTCAATGCCCTCTAGAGTACGTACCCAATTTTTTAATGTGCTAACATACTCAACATTTGATGTTTTTTTGTTTATGAAACTCATACGGTCTTATTCATAAAAAGTTATCGAACATCTAAACAGTTGCTAAAGTCTGGTTTACAAAAAGTGCTATTCATAAACGCATTTTAGCACTAAAGTGTTCTTTAAACCTATTATAAAGTTATAAACGCCAGAACCCTACTTTAACAGTGTTTTAAGGAGGTTTGGGCACGCCACGATTGCGGCGGTAAGTCCCCTCTTTGAGGCGTGGCTTGAAAGGCGGCATGGCGTCCTCACCTTCCGCCTGACACAGGTCCTCACCGGACATGGCTGTTTCGGGAGGTTCCTGTTTCGGATAGGGCGGGAGGAAACGCCCGGGTGTTTCTATTGCGAAGATCACCCAGAGGACACGGTGGAGCATACGGTGGAGGTCTGCCCAGCTTGGGCGGAGCAACGCCGTGTCCTCGTGGAGGTGATCGGCGGCGGCGATCTCTCGCGTCTCGCGCCTGCCGGGGGTGCGGGTTGGTTGTTCGAAAGAGATACCGCCGCCCCTGGCACACAGGCAACTGAGGGAACACGGGTGGGTTTTAGTCAGTAAAAGTCTGACACGCCCTCCCGCTCACCCAGAGCGGGAGAAGTTATTTGATGATTTCCCACCCAGAAAAAAAAAAAAAAAAAAAAAAAAAAATGTTTTAAGGAAAAAATGGCCGACTATACAGCAGCTGATTTTTGTTTTTTTGGGTTTTGGCTTCGCACGGTTTGTGCATTTAGCCAGTGTCAAGTAATTTTTCTTTTTGATTAAGTAAATGGCCCGATATCGGGCACGAAGTTACAAAGCAGTCATAGTCGTCTTTAGTCAGTCAAGTCAAAGTTATTGTAAAGCGGTAGCCACTTTACAACAACCTATAAGGAGTTTTTGGGGGGAACACGAAAAGTCCACGTTAGTCACTTATTTTCACCTTCACTACATTTGTGCACTCACACGTAATTAAATTGCATAATTCACTACCAAAATAATACAATTTTATTCGCTATTTCACTAAATTTCAGGAAAATAAAAAGTCGTGCGACATGTTCCAACGCGATCGCGCCGAAAAAAAAAACCCAGCAGATGATTGATTACAAAGAAAATGACATTTGACCATTTGACGTACAATTATTGTGTGTCAACAAATGTCAGTTTTCAAGCAATCAGTTGACAGTTACAATTTCAAATTATTTGTCAAATTCAGATAACAATGACGTCACCGCGTCAGAAGTATCGAAACTGTAGACAATTAAGTAGTTGCCAGTACGTAATAATGTCTATGGTCACAATTATTCGGTGTATAGGCAGATATTCTCGTTAGACGATTCGATGTGTTGGTCATTTTGTTGGGTGATTTCATTAGAATGGCAACATTTTGATTTATAAACGACATTTTAGTTATAGAACGTTTTATGAATACAAAATTTTATCAAAGGTTTTATAAGCTTATCGAGCAGTTTAACTAATGAATGTCTTAAACCTTCGATAAGCTTTTTTTATGAATAAGACCGATAGACTTCATTAATTCTTTTGATTCCCGCCATATTGTATGGTGTACAGAAGTAGGCGTTGCAGGTCCAAGAAGAGGCTTGCCATGTTTTTTCCTTTTGCCAAAACTTCCGTTTACTGAGTCAAACAATTGGTCAAAAAAGAGTAGGATGTCTGCTGTATTTTTGGCTTCTTGCGGTATTATGCCTTTATCTGCAAAATAAAAATATAGGATTTTGATATTAGTGTTTAAATATCTTACAGAATAAAAAAAAATAGAACTGTTTAGCAAGTAGGTAACTAATATTTAATATTATTTTCATCCACGAATATCATTATGATTTCTATAATATCATTAATGTAAGGACAATATTAGGTACTAATGATATTCACCTGCAAGATAGCCCATATTTGATGCCACAGTTTGGCTGAATAGCTGTGTAGCGAATTTCACCTTCATTTTGGGAATTTTGGTTGGGTAAAAGTGAGAATCTGTCAATTTTGGTATTAGTCGAATTCCTTTGTATCCTGGGTTTTCTTTATGTAATGACATTATATGTTTGTACAATCTTACGTTTAAGATATTTTAACCGATTAGTTTTCCTAGTGCCTCGATAGATGGCGTTTTTCGTTCCGCTGCATCTCGGTGTCAAGATTCTCCGTAGAAACATGACCTCATCTTGTAAATTGAAATAAATTGTCTTCGTCTAAGTAAACATTGGCTTTTTATTCAAGGTCATTCGAGTCGGAGTTTCGGATGCAGCCGTGACTAATGCACCGTGACTACCGTGAGTTTTGGACAGTGCGACAGTGGCGCCCCCTCTCGGCGATATTTGAATCTGCGAGTGAATATTTGTAAAAGTGTTGTGACAGTGCATTTGGACAAACTGTGAGTACTTTAAAAACATTTCAAAAGTTAGTGATTTATGCAAGTTAATATAGTGGAAAAGAACTTAGAATAATTATTAGCTATCTTGGACTTGTAAAAATTCTATGCAAAAGTGTGTTTACACGGGGAATCCATGCCCAATTTCGGCAAAGTGCTTAAAAACACTTAGAAGAAATTTGCAACATTTTGAACTTATAAAATCCTTAAGAAACATTAACAATTCTGCAGCATTTGGGACTTGTAATTTAAACTAGTTCTGGAACACAAACACTAAAAATGGATTCATTACTACGATTGCAAGTAGATGTCAATAAAACGATGCAGAGAGGATACATTAACTTCAAAAAATCTCCTAAAGAAAGGGTTACCGTTAGCTACGTGGAAACAAGGTTGGAATGTTTAGAGAAACAGTGGTCGATGTTTGAAGAGACTCATAGTAAAATAATATCCGAGGTTAAAAGGGAAGAATATGAAAAGTCTGAGTATAATTTAGGTGATATGTATGGTCAGGCGGAAGAGTTATACATGGATTACAAAGTCGAACTAAAAGAACGTTTGAATAAGAAAACCACCTCTGATTGTAAGGAGAACACCAATCCGATAACTCAGACTGGCGTAAAATTGCCTAGAATTGCAATACCTTCATTTTCGGGTCACTATTCTCAGTGGACAACATTTCGGGATCTCTTTCAAACATTAATACACAAGAACCAATCATTAGATAACGTGCAAAAACTGCATTACTTAAAAACTTATCTCACCGGCGAAGCTGAACAACTGTTGCGACACCTACCTATTACTAGTGACAACTATTTGACTAGTTGGAACCTTTTAGAACATAGATTTAATAATAAGAAGTTTATAACAGATAGTATTTTGAAAAGATTCTTTAATCAAAAATGTATAACGACTGAATCATCAAATTCTTTAAAAGAACTTTTTGATACTACTAACGAATGTCTTAATGCTTTAAAAAATGAAGGTATTAAGCTCGAAAATTGGGATCTTATTGTTATTTACATATTGTGTTCTAAATTAGATAATGAGTCACGCAAACAATGGGAAGCTAAGATTTGTAGTTCAACTAAGGAATTGCCTACATTACAAGATTTTTTAGATTTTGTTGAGCACAGATTTAGGTCACTTGAATTTTTATGTACTAAAATAGTAAAAAGCACTAACACAAAGTCTCATCATGTTGTAAAAAATGCAAATGAGAATAAACCATCTGTATGTACCTTTTGTTCAAATAACAATCATAAGATAGGAAATTGTAAAGACTTTGCTAAGGAAGAGTTGTCAGCACGTCGTAATTTTGTCCAAAATTCAGGTTTGTGTTTCAATTGCTTAGGAGCAAATCACATGGTAACTTCGTGTCGTTTGCCCACAAGATGTAGAATTTGCAAAAAGAAACACCATTCGTTGCTGCATTCGAATAATAATAGCCAACCAACTGATGAAACAATCAAGCAATCAGCTGATAGTACCAATGATGTTGAAACTGCAACAACATCAAAAGACGAGACCGAGGTAAGGAACATCACTATTTGTATGTCTAACACAAATTGTCAGGTTGTATTAGCAACAGCCTTAGTAAAAGCAGAAACTAACACAGGGTCTTATATAACACTGAGGTCTCTAGTAGACCAGGGATCACAGGCTTCATTTATAACGGAGTCTGCAGTCCAATTACTTGGGCTTAACAGAATTAAATGCAACAGTGTTATATCAGGAGTGGGGGGTGAAGACAACGCTTTACTCAATTGTAAACATGTAGTTTATGTTAAACTACAATCTCTCCAAGATCCTAACTTTACTGTAAAAGTCAAAACGTACGTTCTTCGAAAATTAACTTCATTTCTACCCGAAAGAAAAATGGTCGTGCAGACGTGGCCCAATTTACCAGTTATGAAGTTAGCAGATCCGAAGTTTAACATACCAAACAAAATCGACTTATTACTTGGTGCAGAAGTCTATTGTCAAATTATAACTGAAGGATTGATTAGAGGTCCACCAGGAACACCGATAGCACAGAACACCAGGTTGGGTTGGGTTTTGTCTGGCAAAGTGAGTGATAGTGAAACCAATACTTTGAATTGCAATAGTACTATCATCACCATGCATACTAACATTTGCAATGAAGATTTTAATCTTAAACAATTTTGGGAGCTCGAATCTGATAACTTCATTCTGAGCAAAAAGCAATTAACTCCAGAGGAAAAACGTTGCGAAGAAATCTTTGAGGAAACGACCAAACGCGATAGTTCTGGTAGGTATATTGTAAAGTTACCTTTTAAAGATGATGACCCGAGCAGTAAATATGGTAATTCGAGCAATATTGCGGTAAAGAGATTATTCTCCCTAGAAAGACGTTTCTTAAAATCACCGGATTTAAAAACTAAATACTCAGATGTGTTTTCAGAATATTTAAAGCTCGGTCATATGCAAATAATACCTACAAAAGAAATTGATAATCCAGAAGCAGTTTACTTGCCGTATCATGAAGTAGTTAGAGACGATAAAACCACAACCAAATTCAGGATCGTATTTAATGCTTCAAGTCGCGATAACAATGGTGTTTCACTGAATAGTAACCTTATGGTCGGACCGACATTACAAGATGATCTTAGGCACATTCTTATGAGGTGGAGGCTCCACCCTATTTGCTTGGTAGCTGACATTGTAAAGATGTATCGACAGGTGAAAGTGACTGACCAAGATGCAGATTATCAACGTTTAGTGTGGAGATCTGACTCTGCAAAAGATATACAACATTTGCGTTTAGTACGAGTAACATTTGGGACTGCTTCAGCTCCATACCTGGCAGTAAGAGCGCTTCACCAAATCGCTTATGATGAAGGAGCTCAATTTCCACTAGCATCTGAAAAAGTATTACATGATTTCTACATGGATGATCTCATTACTGGCTGTAAAAGTATATCTGAAGGAAAACAAATATTCTCAGAAATGACTAAGCTACTAAGCAAAGGAGGCTTCGAACTGCAAAAATGGGCAAGCAATGATGATCAATTACATAAGGAAATAAGCAAAGAAACCAGAGTAATAACAAACAACCTAGAACTGAAAGAAAGTGAAACAATTAAAATACTGGGACTTACCTGGAATCGACGAACCGATGACTTCGAGTACTCCGTTCAGCTACCACCAATTTCGGAACCTGTAACAAAAAGGAAAGTAATATCTGATATTGCAAAGTTGTTTGACCCAATGGGTTGGATATCACCAGCAATCATAAAAGCTAAAATTATGATTCAAAAGCTTTGGCTTGCGGGAATAGAATGGGATGATAAATTACCACCTATACTATTAAATGAATGGATTAATTACCGTGCAGGACTGGTTGAACTTACCAAATGTCGACTCCCACGGTGGATTAACTTCAATGAAAACAGTACCATGGAACTTCATGGGTTCAGCGACGCATCTAGTGAGGCTTATGCTGCTGTGGTTTATATACGTGTTGTTGACGATTCAGGAAACGTCTACGTCCATCTGGTAACTTCCAAAACCAAAGTAGCTCCAATTAAGCAAGTATCCATTCCAAGGCTTGAGTTGTGTGGAGCTGTCTTATTAGCCAAATTGTTACAGGAAGTGTCAGTAGTGTTAAATGTTCCAAAAACTAACCTACGTGCTTGGACCGATTCAACCGTAGTACTGGCTTGGTTAAGCAGCCACCCAACGCGTTGGAAAACGTTTATAGCCAATCGCGTGTCGGAGATTTTAAATATATTAGACAGGAACCAATGGTCACACGTATCATCTCCTGATAACCCGGCAGATTGTGCATCGCGGGGAATTAACCCGTCAGAGTTACCGATGTTTGAACTGTGGAAAACAGGACCATTATGGTTGAAACATGAACCTGAAACTCATGATAAAAGTCAAATACCAGACACTAATTTGGAAGAAAAGACAAAAAAGGTTTGTCATGTAATGCAAAATGATCAATTCCAGTTGTGGACCAAGTTCTCGTCTCTTCGTAAATTAGTTCGAGTTGTAGCATATTGTCAAAGATTCATTAAAAGATTGAAAAACGTACATGATCATAACTTACCTGTATGGCTAACTAGTATAGAATTGAATGAAGCTCTTCATATTTGTGTGAAACAGTGTCAAGCAGTGAGTTTTCAGCAAGAGATAAAAGATATTAAAGAAAAAAAGACGGTACAAAAGAAAAGCAAACTTACATCATTAAATCCATTCCTAGATGAATCGGGTATCTTGAGAGTTGGTGGTCGTTTAGAGAAAGCGGAAATAAAAACTGAAATAAAACACCCAATAATATTACCCGCAAAATCTCACCTTACTGATTTAGTATTAAATGAAACTCATCATAATACCTTGCACGGCGGACCACAGCTCATGATTAATTATCTGCGAACTAAATACTGGCTCATTGATGCTAAGAACCAAGCAAAAATGGTTGTCCGTAAATGCGTTTCTTGTGTACGTCATGCTGCACAGACTAGGGTTCAACTGATGGGACAATTGCCTTCAGCTCGAGTTACACGAATTAGAGCGTTTTATCGAAGTGGTGTGGACTACGCAGGTCCCATACAGATTCGTACTTCTAAAGGTAGAGGCCACCGGGCCTATAAAGGTTACATATGCCTTTTTGTATGTATGGCTACAAGAGCCGTACATTTGGAAGCGGTGAGTGATCTCACATCACAAGGGTTTATTGCTGCCTTTAAACGATTTGTTGCCCGACGTGGTCATTGCGCTGATTTATTCAGTGATAACGGAACGAATTTTGTTGGTGCTGATCGCGAACTACGAAGCTTGTTCGCTAAAGAAACGTCAACCTTGACGATGGAAATCGCCGAGTGTTTGGCAAACAACGGCACTACATGGCATTTTATTCCACCCCATGCCCCGCATTTCGGCGGACTATGGGAAGCTGGAATAAAGTCCACCAAACATCATCTGCGACGCGTAATCGGTACTGCGACTCTTACTTTTGAAGAGATTTCAACGCTGTTATACCAAATAGAGGCTTGCCTTAACTCTCGACCACTATCACAAATTAGCACAAATTCGCAAGAACCAACACCCCTCACTCCAGGGCACTTTTTAATAGGTGAATCATTAATTCTAGTACCTGAGCATAATTACGAAACATCGTCTATTTCGTCATTAAAACGTTGGCAATTAACACAAAAAATGCTGCAACATTTTTGGCGAAGGTGGTCAAGTGAGTATTTGAGTCAATTTTTACATCGTTATAAGTGGGCAAATAAAACTCCTGAACCCGAGATCGGAGATTTAGTTTTAGTAAAGGAGGATGGTCTCCCTCCAGCCAAATGGCTTTTAGGTAAAATCACTGCAAAACACCCTGGCTTGGACAATATTACGAGGGTAGTTACTCTAAAATGTAAAGGTATTACGTTTAAACGACCAATAACTAAACTATGTGTGTTACCTGTCACTCAGTAAAAAAAAAATATATGTATGTTACCAATGTTAAAAATTTGTTAATTGTATAAACTGTTGTAAAGTGATTTTTTTAAGTGTATTTTGTTCTTAACCACCATGTCTTACTGACTCAATACTTTGTTTTTATTTTTAACTATATCATAATACAGTCCATTTTTTCGAATGTGGTTGGTTCATGGTGGGCGGGAACAATGGACATTCTGTCCATAGTGGGCGGAATGTACAATCTTACGTTTAAGATATTTTAACCGATTAGTTTTCCTAGTGCCTCGATAGATGGCGTTTTTCGTTCCGCTGCATCTCGGTGTCAAGATTCTCCGTAGAAACATGACCTCATCTTGTAAATTGAAATAAATTGTCTTCGTCTAAGTAAACATTGGCTTTTTATTCATGTTCCCATTTTGCTATTTTTATATCATTATTTTTAACATATTTTAAATGTTTTGAAATTAAATTATTTCGAATGCATTTCATTAGGTGGGGTGGGTCATACAATGGTATGATTTCTTGGTTATTTACTAAAATTATATTGTCTCTTGCTTCTTCGCCCTTTCTCAATAAGATGCCCCGTGCCTCCTGTAACAGATATTTGATGCAATTTGTATTATTTGTGCCTTGATCGCACACAGTTGCTACTACATTAAGCCCTGCATCTTGTAATTGAGTGATAACCATTTTCAGCTGTTTGGCAAGTTCAGGCCCCTTTGTTGCAGCTTGTGAAAATGTGTATGCAACAGGTTGTTTATAGTTTTTTATTAGGCCTCTTACCATGAACACCTTCGCATGATCAGCGTATTCAGGCAGTCTCTTGGCCATTTGTGACAAAGCCACTTACTCTGTCCTTTCTTTCATTATATGCCACATTGGGTTTTAGTGACATTTCATCGAACAGTACAACACATATTGTGTGTTCTGTCTTCATTTTCTGTGTAGCTTTCCTTATCTGTTCAATCATATTTTTATTTATTCCTGGATTAATGTCAGCCATATGTATTAAGTTTAGGAGAGTTTGGCGTGATGGTAGGATGAAGATTTTCCTAAGAAATCTGTACCCTGTTGGGCTTTGCTTTAAGATGGACAAAGCAACTAGTTTTTCTTTAAGAGTGAAGCGACGGCCTTTGATTCCCTTATTATGCTCCCTGAACTGCAGTAAAGTTATAATTTTTGATGTACTAGGCAATACATCTAGTGTTTTTAAAAATTGTGGATTGGTTGCAATATTTTTCAGCGCCTTGATCTTCTTTGCTTGATCCTTAACCTTGCGACATTTACTTAATTTCACTCTCACACGCAAAAGTTTTTTATATAGCGCATGCTCAGATTGAGTGACAGCAACATGTTTCACACGCTTATGGGTTCTTATATGGCACCCTGGTATGGCACTATGGTACCCTGCAATAAAAAGAAACAAAAATTTGAATGGAAATAACTGAATTTGATGGTTAAAAGGTATCTTGTATGTACAGAAGGGACAACAAGTAAAATAGTATTTGCATGGGTGCAGTTTTTACATAGTTTCCCCAAGGATGGATTTTAAGGAAGTATCAATCTTCTTTAAAAAAAAATGTCCTTCAGTAGTTTTACTTATATGTAGGTATTTTCTGCCTGACAAGGAAACTATTTGTACATACAGTACTGATAGTTAATGCATAGTCATCTAAGCGGAGTAACAGTGCAACAATTTATTCTTTATTTTCACTTACCAAGATTTTCCTTCATTTGTACATCTCCTGCACTTGGAGTGTCTCGTTGCATAGCCACAGAATCCAAATTTGAAGTAATTGATTCTGTAATCACAATTAATCTGTTTAGTGAGAACTGTTTTTATTCAAAGCCTTATCCATTTTAGTGGATTATACTACATCTTCACTTACCAAAACTTTCTTCCATATGAACATCTTTATTTAAAACATGTGAATTCAACTGTGAAGCCACAAAATCTGCAATAATATATTTCATTATTAGCAATTTAAATTGTAAAACTGATACAAAAAGAACATCAAAGTGTTTGCTAATATAAAAAAAAACATTTGAGAATAATATCAAAAAAATAGTTTTTATAATATTACAATATATCGATTTTTCAATGAAATCGGTATACTCAATACCTTTTGATGTAGATGGTTCAAACATCTGAAGAGGTCTCAAAGGTCTTCTTTCAGAGTAAAATTTTAAGTAGGATAATCCTGAAATGCAAAAAAAAACAATGAATTGGTTAGATTCAGATGAAATGTTCAGAAGAACAAAGATTTCGTTTCAGTGAGATTTATTCGCAACACAAAAAAATCAGATAAGTATGAGTCGAACTCGGACACAAAGGTTTCCCTACCACTTGGTAATTCCATACAATAGCAATACAATCATGTACATTTTTATTATTACTGTCAGTGTAGTCATAATATGTGTACCAAATATCAACTTAGCCAGTTCCGTAGATAACAACGAAATTAGCTGTGACAGACAGATACACAAGTGATAAGGGCACAGTTTTCTATTTGAACATACAGAACCCAAAAAATGCATATTAATTCAGTTTATCAGTAGATATTTACTATTGATTACCTGGCTGGCATATTTATTGTTGGTACAGCTTCTTTGGTAATGCGATTATATCGGCACCAATACTTTTCATCAAAGTGTACATGACACACACGGCGGTATTTGAAAATGTGGTTATTTTCAAGATGCAAAATGTCACCACCAATAGAATAAACCCATGTATTAAATAGCTCCTTATTCATAGCTGGATTAGGGAATTTATGCAAATTCACTTGAGTTTCTGAAATAATAGCACAAAAATATTTAATTAATGATAGTTATCTGTGGAGTAATAAATTCAAACTTGGGAGTTGTTCTTAGGTCCAATACCCCCTATGGATTTAGTAGCATGATGCTTACTTTCTCCCTTAGTTAACTTTTCAATATTTGCATGTACAGTTGTACCCCGGTAACCCTGTCTAATCCCTTGTAACCCGACAGGCCTATTGATTAACAAATTACATTTATTTTATAATACCGTAACCATCTATTGTGTTGTTTTATTCACTAAGTCCCATTGTATATTTTGTAGGAAATACAATGACTGTATACGTTTAATCTTATCTTTTTTGTGAGTAATATTGATGTATTTTGACAATTACAAACTCCTTTAAAAAAAATCTGGACTACAAGGAGTTGGTGGCACTCCACAGTCCGACAAATTCGATAATCCGACACCGCCTTGCAAAACGTTTCTTGGATTAATCAGTTGCACAATGCCAACATTTTGAAATTAGCATATACTTCATCATGTCCTAAAAGTAACCTTAGAAAATAGGTATGGTAGATGCAAAATGTTAACATTGTGCTACCGATTTAGAATAACTTAGATTATAAGATAAACTATAGGTCCTCATCTCTACCTTCTAAATTTCTTTTGCTGTGCCCGACAGGGTCCACGATTGTGTCGTAAAGCTACCTGTTTACCACCTAAGCACATACATTGTGGAATGCAATAAAGTATTGAGTATTGATTACGATTACTTTCACACTTTTCTGTTGATGTCACTGACACAGCAGCCTCATATGCTCTTTGCTCATATGGATTAACACTTACCTATGCTATTTACACATCCGGGGACGCAACATTTTCTGTTAGACATGATGTTTAGCGCAAAACTTAATACCAAAATGGTCGACAGAGTCCTATCTATCTCAATACTTAGATTTTTAACAAACACAAGCACAAAATCGACACGGCCGGAGGAGCGGAGGCTCAACTCAACGGACTTATATGGAAAAAGCACTTAGGAACGATAAAAATCTAGAAAACAAGCAAGAATAACAAAACTTGAAACCGTTTGTCACTCGCGCTCAAACCGGCGGTCAAATAGTTGCCAATGCAATTTTAACATTTTCCCGAATTCAGAGAGAAAAATTTGCAGATTCCGCACAAATTCCAAATAAAATTTGAAGGAATGAAACTAATTTCAAGTAAGTAATAACTATTTGTATCCGTCTTTCACATCGAAAATTTTTTCCTTATAATATATTTTATTGCAAGCACATTACTTGCACAAAATCGAACTGTATTTCGGACAGAATACAAAATCAATGTAATGAACACAAAACGACATATTAGAAATGTATTCAGTTTAGTAGATAGTTTGCGGTAGGTAGTATAAAACTCCCGTTAATCGTATAATACAGACAAAGTAGAGATGATTCATACATTGTTTCTAAAAAATGTCAACATACTTGTCGAGCCTGAGAGGTCTGATGACATTATTTAACGGTGTGTGGTTAGAATCCCCATATAATACCAATTCCTAATAAATCCCCAATTATTTTGTAAACCCCCTTAGCTTGTGGAGTTCTTCACAAGTTAGCAACCCTGGTGTAGGTACTTTGTAATTTTACGTTTGAAAAATGTTGCCTAATGTAAATAGTTCTGATCAATCATTCAATGATCAAATCTCATTTTTTTTTTCTTTACAGTAAATGATATTACTTTTATATAAACTACAATCTTTCTAATTCTTAAAAATTGCTTTTATCGTAAAATGCTAAAATTTACAAATCAAGCAAGAATATGCCACAATAAAGTCCTATAACAGCACTCCCGCCATCTTACGAACGATAATATAACTATCTAATCAGGTATTGAAAGGAGAATGCCCATTTTTCTACGGACCGCCGTTGCGCATCAAATATTTTTGTACGATAGCATAAATTGGATATAAAAGAGGGCTAATGTCGTACTTTCAAAAGAAATAAAAATTATCTATGTATTTTGTAGGGTTTAAGTTGTTCTTCGATTTTGTGTTCAGTTTCGAGGTTAGTTTTGTAACAAACCTTTCACCTAAAAAAGCAGTCCTCTACAACAATATGATTTGAATTCACTTACGACAACAGAGAATAGTTCGAACAAACCAATGAGTGACCCCAAATAAATAATATTACATTCTTAGGTCATGCTAATTGTAGGTTTGCATCATTATCATTATTTCAGCCGAACCACCTCCACTCCTGGACATTGGCCTCCCCCAAGCTGCGGAACTTGGGGAAGGCCAATGTCCAGCAGTCACTTCGACCGGTTCTGTGCTTCCCGCATCCAGTGTATTCCTGCGGTCTTCGCAAAGTCATCGGCCCACCATGTGGGAGGCCTTCCAACTCTTACGTCTTCCGGCGCGCGGTTGCCACTCCAGAACTCCGGCCCCATCGGCCATCTGGTCTGCGAGCAATATGCGCCCTGCCACTGCCATTTATGTTTGGCAATTCTTCGGGCTATGTCGGTTGCTTTGGTTCTCCTGCGGATTTCTTCATTCCTGATTCGATCACGTAGGGAAACTCCAACCATAGCCATAGAAATAGTTTTATTGGTCCATGTTATCGTCATATTCATAAAATATGTCGTCTAAAAATGGGGCCGGCGGCTCAACAGACCTAAATCGAGCCCAACTAAGATACCACAAAATGGTCATAATGTGAGCACAGCACCCCACTGTCCTATTACCCACCAAACAATTGCAATAATAGTCCGTAATATCAGCTACTGAGTTACATGTAGCCCTATTAACTAAAATGTAGGTGTAGTACACCTTACTGCTAACATGTTGTGATTTTATTCTGCCCCTTACTAAATACTTGTCCGTTCCCAGAACCAATGGCAAATCATCCTCAATGTCGTTGGCTAGTTCAATTTCATATGTTTCATTCCTACGGACATGCTCCCCATAATACGACCGAGCCTGTTTGATCTGATAGGAACCTAGAGCTATTGTCATCAGATCGTGTAAGGACAGTCTTGGAAATGTGTCCAAATGTGGATGTTCAGCATCTATAGTTAAGAAAATAGCTCTCCTTCTATTAATATTTTCATTTTGAATGTACTCTCCCAAATAGTTTCTAGTATGTAATCTAGCTTTAGCTATTTCTAAGAACTGTTGAGCATCAGGTCGATCCACAATTGGTGTATGGAACTTATTTAAAAGTGCACATGCAATATTAAAATCCAACATCAGGTGTGTTGATGCACGGTTGAAGTATTCTTGGCGAAATAATTTAAAATCGCGTTTTATTCGCCCATTTACAACTTCAACCACCCATCGACACATTGTAACACATCTTGATCGATTGGCCTGCTCTGTTGTTAACTGATTTTTGCCTTCCAAAAGAGACTCAGGCATATGCGCTTTATAGCCATGGCTACGCATTTCCCCAATTGCATCTCTGAAGCCCCTATCTAAAATAAAAACATCTCCAGGCCTAAAATAATTTCTTAATATAGTTGATTCATTTCCAAATTCAGTGGACATAATATCCGAGTCGCTTTTGGTTGCTGGGAATGGGCCAAGTGATTGCAAAATGAATCCATCACAGCAGACAAAAAAAATGGTTTTACCAAATTAACATATTTATGTAGGCTGTATGTTTTTTTTTGGTATAAATAATTACTACTGCTTTGCACGTAGACATAAGTACCATCACAGATAACAATTGCTGGCTTCGTAGAAACTGGCATATCTGGATTTCCAAAAAAACCCTCTGGAATAATCTTATTTCTAGCTGCCACATCTTGTATTGACATGTGACCAAGTCCTAAATATAAGGGTACAAATGTATTACCCAAACAATTTCTTGCTTTAGACATGTACCTTTCTAAAGAGCTTCTAGGAAGTTGAAACAATGTAGATAATCGCTCATTACTGTCACCAGTTCTAAGTTTAACCAGCATAATACTCAAAGTCACACTTGGACAAGGAGTTTCCTGTGCCAGCTGTGGTATGTGTGATAACAATTGATAAAACTGTTCAGGATTGATACCTAACCAATAATGACAGAGGTGTGGATTCATTTCTCTTATATTAGAAAAGTTGTACTGTCTGCGAGTGCCTCTATCCATAATTGACATCATGTCATCCATTTGGCACCCAGTAAAGTCATTATAATTAAAATGTAATTCATCCCAAGAACCAATATTGAGATGATGACTGCATATTCGGGCACTAGCTGGTACATACAATTTATGCTCTAACAGTAACATTTCTTTTATAACAGATGGTACCAACAAACGTTCTGTATTCCTACACTCAGCAAAAATACAGTGCCGTGATGAGGCAGCAGCTCTTTTATAAATACGTGAGATTATTTTAGGCCGGTGTACAACATTATGATTTTCATGCAATTGCTGAATGGATTGTGGTGGTGGTGTAGGTATTGAGAAATCTCTTGAAGGCGTTGAAACTTCTGATACACTGACCACCTCATATCTTGGTGTGTGAACATCTATATGTTCTTGTGGTACAACAGTTTCTTCATGTACAAACTGCTGTTGCCTATTCTGATCATACTGAGCCTGTCTTCTTACACTTCTATAGGCATTAGTCCAACAACGTAAGCAAACCCTTTCGAGTCTGTGTACCTAAAAACACAAAAATGAAAGCTTAAAACCCATACTAATCATACCCAATACCCATATTAACGGTTTGCTAGTATAACATTTATCTATGGAAGGTATAAAACAATTGTGGTGTGTGAAATAAAGAATAAATACACAAAAACAACTTGGAAGTAGCATACACCATATTTCATGAGGTGTTTGTGTACAAACCGAGAACTATTTCATTATTTTTATGCAGCAAATGTTATTAAAAGTATAGATACCTACTGAGTTGGTATGCACGACACTATGACATTTCCTTCAGGACTATCAATTGACACTTTGTGTGTCTTAGCTCTTAATATGGACGATCCACAGACAAAGCACACTTGTTGATGTCCATAAGCTCGTACGCGTCTTTACGTCACTCCAAAAGGTTGTTTCTGAAAAACAGCGCTGTTGACACTAGGTCCGTCCGAAGTCACAGCATTTTGCTGAGCAACGACCTGTTCTTGCACAGATACGACGCACGGCTTTGTTGTTTTAAAATTTGTGTTTTTTTTGGTATGAAATAATATAATGCACTCTGCTATCGGCATTTTGTTTTTGTTTTGATGGATATTATATAACCACGGAGTAAATACAAAGAGGAGATGGTGTAATTAGATTTCCCTTAGGAAGAACGCGTGACAATTTGCGGGGTGAAGGGGTGTTAGATCCCGCCCACTTCTTCATTTTTCATCTACCGGTCAATAGCAAAACTACTCGCTCGTTCGATAGATTTTACTTTCTAGTGACGTAAGTATCTCACACTAGATGTCACTAAGTGCAGGATGCAACAGGGTCGTACTCAGAGTTTTCGTACCAGGGAGTACTCCATTATTTGATATTAATTTTGCGAACCATCTTGATACGTATTTTTTTAATTGAAATAGTAATATTAATTTTTGTAATCCTTTACTGTCTTAGATTATCTTCGGAAAGAAATCTAGAACATACATCATTTAAAATTTAACTAAATAAACTAGATAGGCTTTAAGTACTTTTAATTAAGTAATCAGTATGGTAGTTGTTCTTTACTTTCCCTCTGTGAGACAACTCGTATAGACCATACCAGTTGTCACACGGAGGCAAAGTACTTTAAATTAATTAATTTAGATAGAATATTTTATTTATAGGAGATGGTATTTTTATGAGTATTTCCATTTATGAGACAGCTGCGGGACATTCTGTACAATAATTGGATTCTAATTACGGCCCTGTGTTTTTGTAACTTGACAGGACGAACGCCAACAATACACTGACTAAGGCCACGCCCACTTAATGACGTCAGGACCTAGGCGAGAATCACAGTGCACGGTTGTTTAGGCCGTCTCCTCTTTGTATTAACTCCGTGTATATAACTACCGGCGCCTTAAGCAGTATTTATGTTGTCTATGGTCCCAAGCCTTGACTGACATTAACAGTCAATGGACAATATTGTATAACCTTCCGACTTGGATACGGGGCTTTTGTCTAAATTGTATGTGTGCATTTTAAGTTTCTCAGCATAATTTTATTTTTTTTGTAATGTGCGTTTTGTTTGTGCAGAATAAACATTTTTTCTTTCTTTCTTTCTTTCTTACAACTGTTAATCCACTTGACAAGTTAAGAGATGCTCTTTCTAGTATGGTAAAACATTCTTGACAAAGAGCATCCTCCATTGACATCTAAAAATAAATATAATAGATATATATTCTGTTACAATCTTGATCTTAGCATTAGTTTAATAGAAAATACACATTATTGCCACAGACAGGCAAAATTAAAACAAAGTCGAATCAAACTAAGAAAAGTATAGTATAACTGGTGGTTTTTATCTCATCATGATGCATTTACATGAAAATAATGCTAAAAGGGTTGGACAACCGTTTCTAAGTATTATCTATATTATCAATACAATATTATTGTACAGTATGTACCCATTTACAATTGCACACATGTCTTAAAAGTATGTGTATTCTGAGAAAAGTGGTAAAAAATTACAACATAACTTAACTGATACTAACCTTAAAAAGGTAAAATTCTTAATATTACATCCGTTGCCTCCCCGACTTGACGAAGGGGTAGGGGATGTATCAAAGAAAGGGAACAGTTTACGCAGCGTGACATTTTTAACAAAATACTTGGTTGGTTGGTTGGTTGGTTGGTTGGTTGGTTGGTTGGTTGGTTGGTTGGTTGGTTGGTTGGTGGTTGGTTGGTACCGTAGTCGTAAAAACGTTCTACACAATCCACACCACCAGCACAGAAACAGTACAATGGTCTTCAAAAGAGTTTTTGGGCGTGCAGGAATCCGAAGACTCGACTGGACACGAACTCAACGCAATGATAAGATAAAATAGCACAACAAAATATTTAATACAACAAAATTCGCTGCCGAGCGCCGACACTTTGTTTGACAATGATACTTTTGACAGTTCAATTTTCACAATTTCACATTGCCTAAGATAGTGTTACCAACTGTTAATCTAAATCACCCTGACCTTTAGTGATTTAACAAATAAAGAAATATTTTTAATTAGTAAAAGAATATTATTTTATTTACGAAAATTAAATAAATGTAATAATGAGGAAAATGGTCATAGTTGCAACTACATTTAAAACGCTGAGAAATAAATAATTTCAGCTATGACATTTTTTGTGTCTGCCCCTAGAATATCCGTTAAGACCGCTTAGGGGGAGGTTTTTGAAATTGGCAACACCGTTGCACTAAAATATATGCCATTTAAAAAAATGTGCAAAGAAGTCGAATAAATCACTAATTAAATACAAAATATTATCTCCACATAAGATTTCGATCATGGGAACTAAGAAAAGTTAAAAAAATATTTTATAATTTATGAGTATATTTTTATGTCCATACTCTTATCCTTTAAAGCGATACTGATTTTGGTCAATGTACTTACTGCCATCTTTATGCCAGTTTAAAAGCTATCCTGTAATATAATGACACCAAGTTAAAAAGCTAGTTCAATGTATGGATGGGCAAAACTTTTTGTGTCGAACCTAATTTGGCATACTTATATTTATACGATTTCCCGTTAGCAAGTACTAAGATTGTCAACCCTGGGGCTAACACCGCACGAGGTTTGCGCGTCACGGCTTTTCGAACAAAAACATGATTATTTACATGTAAACAAACTTTTCACTATACAAAAATGGCTATATCTTTGGAACTACTGAACCGATTTACAAAATTAAAACGGATTATTTGGTTTTAGACCAAGTCCAAACTTTTGACAGTAGCCTTCAAGAAATCCAACTATAAACAAAAAATCACATTATCAAGTTACGTAATTATTTACATGAAATTAAAAAAAATCTCTTAAAACCTTACAAAACTACTCTAATTAGATTGCTATTGTTCAAATATGAATACTAATAAGAAATCTAAGTTATTCACGTCTATAAAATCGAATTTAAAACATTTTTTTTTTTAAATACTGCTCTGAATCTAGAATACATTTCTGTATTTGTTAGGAAAACCATTGTTGAACTTATTGACTAATGATCACTGAATTAGTTGTACAGAGATGGCAAGGGCCATGGTTATCTTTGGCAAGGGCCGGGCTTTAAACTAATGAATTGGTGACAGTACTATCAGTAACCTACCGTTTACACGTGCTCATCACCACCCCGCGCCGCTCGTCTGCTGGCCCGTCACTCTTTCTTTCATCGAGAAAAGTTTCATCATCGTTTAGGTAAAACCGACCTCACACACCCTGTACCCAGACAATACACGTAAAAAATACAACTTCCCGACCCTTGCCAATTTAAAGCACAGCACTGAATTAAAATTTAGATAAAAGTGACAACCCTGAGACAGTAGGCAATTATATCGCGGATTGGGCTGGAGATAGCCTACTTCCCCTCTTAATACTATGTTAAAACTATCTTGACATCTTTTCTACAAATCACCGAACAAACGTCGCTTCCTGTCTTCCTTGGGAAGATTGGACAAAACTTAAATTTTCTAAGCAAGACACTGTGCCACTGGCGAAATAACTACATTGAAATTCCATAATTATCCCCGCGGTAGTAGCTGTTCAAGTAGCCGCGGGGAAAGGAGAACCTGTGATATTTGCCTATCATTAGTTATTTGTACTTTAATTCAATTAAGGTTTTTTTATAATTTCAGGAGCATCAGTCACAAATCATAAACAAAGAAAACACGATTCTCTTGAATGTTCCTCTTCCCCTTCCTCTTCACTCAGTTATCATAAATAGTGACATTACAATTCCTCCTAGTCAAAATCATACTACATATAACCGAAAACATGAACCAAGAATCCCAGATAATTACGGCGGAAAATATTGATGTGTTTACTGAAGAGCCTACTCAAATAGGTAGTATACATTCGGCAGCCCAGGTTTTTATGGCAAAAAATTGTATTGTACCACCCACACCGGATACAAATTATAATAATGTGATTGGTTTAGATGATGCGATGGGGTCGATTTCAAATTTGGGGCCAAAAGCATATATTTTCATTTATTTCTCATGGTGTAGAATTTATCGTAACCAAAATCATTTTAAATCATGTAGTCTTATGAGACGCCCAAACGCCAGTTAGAACGAATCTTTTATGATTGTAACTTAAAAAGATAGATCTCAAATTAGTACCTATTTCTCATTAGTGTTAATGCTCCAAAATCATATTTTTTTCTTTATTTATCTAAAAAGCTAAAACGCGTCGTGGAAATTAAAATGTTATCGTATTACTGTTTTGTAAACACTTTAAAGATGAATAATTAGATATTAAAACCAATATTGGCTATAAAAAACATAGGTTTTTTTAGCTTTCTAAAACTGTTCGTTTTTAAAGTATCATTTGTGTGACCGTTTGAAAATGTACCAGTAAACAGAATTTGTCCCTGATTTACCCTGCCCTTTACCCCGCGCGCATCCCGTGTGTTCAGTCGTGACCAACGCGCGTGGTCCACAGTTGTGTTTGTCGTTATTTTAAGAGAAATTCCAAATTTCAGGTAAGATTTTGATTTTTGTAACAAATTTATATCATTAGTGTTATGTCACATTATCGTGCTTAGTTAAATGTGTTTTTGTTTTTGATTTAGCTGCCTAATAAACAATTGAGAGCATATTTGGTTTCTAATGTAGGTACATATTCTAGAACGTTCCATTTACGAAATAAATTCGAATTACTACCAAAAATCTCATTCGTGTCACTCTCATTTGTGTCAATTCACAAGTCACACGAATTATAATGAAAGTCACACTAATGAAATTTTTTTTACTTTTACATTAAGTATTAAATATTGGCGAAACCAAAAACAAAAAAACGAACAAGAATTAGAGAGACGTAGAATAGCCAGACGAGAAAAATATCAAACTATTAAAAGAAATCCTGAGTTATATGCGGCTGAGCAAGAAAAAAAAGACAATGTTACTTAAAAGCGAAGGAAAATAAAAAGATTAAAAGTATTAACGAAATGAGTCCACGCGAGCAAAGAATTCAAAGACGAAAATGGAAAGAGAGTGCCAAAAAGTTTTATAGAAAGAAAGTAAGTCAAAGATTGATAGAAAACGTTGCAGTAACTGAAGAAAGTTGTGATATTGAAAATGTTAACTTGAATACAGATCCCTTAAATATAGAAAAACAAGAAATAAAATCGAAACTAAATGTGCGTGAAAAAAACCTAATTAAAAAAATCAAAACAATGAAAATGCAGCATGAAAAAGAGAAACGAAATTATACACGGTTAATTTTAGGTCGTTCTGGAACCGAAAGCCATGAACTCAATCATCGAACTCGAATCGATTGGGACTATTTTTTTCAATAAATAACAATAAAAAAAATCACGAAAAATTAAATTTATTGTTTCTTTTGTGAAATAATGAGAACTCGAAGTAACGCTTCCTTGCGATCAATGCATTTCTGTGTGTAAAATGTATCGACAAACGGCAACACATGCGAACGGTACTCATTGAAAAATCCATTCATCGATCACACAGCATGATCCGTAAGCCACGCCCCCACCCCACGCTTACAGTCTAGCCGACCGCCCGCCCTTCCTTGTTCCGAATTCTTTCTTAGTATTGTCTCGCGTTTCGCTGTATTAGGTCACGCACGCGCAACCTAATTACGTGCCAAAAATGAGTCGGCAATACGTGTATTCAAACATGGAGTATTGGGCAATGATGGATTTTTATGGGATGGCGAACCATAACTTGGAAGAGGCTAGACGACTGTATGCTCAGCCGGAACACCTGAACTCACTGCGCGCACGTGGAATCAATGACCCTCAAGTTCCCTTCACCTCCACCATCCTGGCTGTAACTCAGCGCCTCCTCGATCATGGACAGTTTCGAGCACCCACACACGCGCAGGGCCGCGGTAGACTACCATACTCGGCGGAATTGGAGGAAGACATACTGGAGTACTTCGAACGGGACCCACGTCGTAGTACCACAATGGCGGCCAGGCGATTCAATGTTAGCCAATATTATGTATGGAAAACATTGAATACAAATGGATTACATCCATACCATTTTCGTCGAGCGCATGCTATTTACGAAGGCGATGGGCCAAGAAGAATCGCATTGTGCCAATGGTTGGTTGAAAATGTCACTGCCAATGCCAATATACTCTGGACGGATGAATCCCTATTTACGCGAGTGGGTCTGTATAATGTTCACAACGAACATTATTGGTCATTCTTAAACCCGCACCTTATTCGCGAAGATAACCATCAGATCAGATTCAGCGTGAATGTTTGGGCAGGCATTATCAATGACCAAATAATAGGGCCTGTTTTTATTGAAGGTCACCTGACTGGTGGTTCTTACCTGAATATGCTGCAAAATATGATCCCGGAGTTGCTAGAGGATGTGCCGCTGGCATATTTACGCGGTCTGTTCTATCAGCATGATGGATGCCCTGCTCATTATGCTACTTCAGTGCGTGCGTATTTAAACAGTGAGTTTGGTGAAAGGTGGATAGGTCGTGGTGGCCCTGTGGCTTGGCCCGCAAGGAGCCCTGACTTAACACCACTGGATTTTTATTTGTGGTCCGAGATCAAAAGACTTGTTTATTCCGAGGAGCATACTACTCGAGATGACTTAAGAAGTGCGATAGTGGACGCCTTTAATATTGTGAAAAGTGACAGAGACACATTAGGAAAATTAAAAGACAACCTTATTAAACGTGCCCGTTTATGTATCGAGCGAAGTGGACTCCATTTTGAGCAGCTGCTTCGATACAGGGAAGTGTAAACAGTAAATAAGCTAATAGGTAAGTTCTTAGCCAAAGTTGATTATGTTTGTAAATGCCTTTGTGTCGCGTGCGATTATATCGCGTGTCGCGCCTATTTGAAGGGGCTTTTTTTAATAAATGGTTAAGTAGATTTATCTATAGCAACAACGTCCAGGTACTGACGATCGCGACCTATAGCAAACTCATGAAACATTCAATACAAAGCAAAATAGAGCCTATGGCTTGAATAACGAATTAAATTACACTCGTGTAGGTCAGTATGTAGGTATCTAATTAGTTCATGCGCTAGTGGCACTAAAACTACCGCGAACCGCGTGCCGACGACATTCTCCGTCTCAAAAACAAACGAAGCCGTGACCGCGACCAACGTAAGTACCATAAGCATTATTCCTGTCCTGCATGATCAGTTTCAAAACTTTTTCATGTTTATTTTGAACTAGAAAACCCGCCTCTCATTTGCCTAATCAATGAGAAACATGAAATCCCCTTTTTTGAAACGTCGTATCGTATTCATGACTTTTACCTACTTTTTGTTGCTGTACTCCGAAATACTATTGGTGCACTAAAAATGGTAGGTAGGTGGTGTCGGCGGCTGATCACTTCACACAAAATGCACCAAAATAAAAACAACAAATTAAAATTCTTGCTTGCCATTTGGTTGTACCACCACTATTTAAGCAGATAAACTTATAGGTAGGTACTATAAACATGTGGCCATAGTACCTACGTACTATGTCTATTTTATCTATGCGTACCTAGTTCACAGAGTTCGCCGATCGCCGCTACCTTTGCCTACGCTTCTTTAAACAAATAAAAATACATGCGCAATAGATAAATAGGTACACAAATAAAAATACAAAGAGCAAATTCAGACTTTATTGTTAACCGTTAAAGGTGAAAATAAGAAATTAGGTAAAAAACTAGGTAAGTAGCGTCCGCAGTTTACTAAAATGTTTCTGAGAAACCTATTGTCTCGCGCCGACTGACTTTCAAAGATGCACAACCGAATTACGCGGTTAAATTTATAACTATAAGGTCTTAATTCGGTTCAATATTTTCATATAAAAGGGCACCTCCAACTAATAATGAACTCTATGAGAAAGATTAAACGATTCATTCTTCTGTTTGAATTGCCTGCCTTTGTAGAAGCCGCCGCAAGCATTGTCGCCTAAAAATTGTTTAGACAGTATTTAGTATTTATCATATGGTAAGTAGGTACTTACGCTTATTAAGTACCTATTAGCGCGATTGGTCGTCACTCGATTCAAGGCCTTAAATACAACTCCCAAGCCTACTCGTCGTGTCTAGTTGAAAAGGTACGAGTACCTACTAGTTGATTTGTGATGCGAGAGTGAATTAAATGTCAATTAATTTCTCTCGTTTACGAGATGTGATAGTGGTAAACACCGTGCCGTGCTTTCGATACAACGAGATGATGGAGGTAAATGAACTTACACCAACCTAAATCGTACCTGAAATGAAATACCTACTTGCAGGTACACATGGCTACACCTCAAGTTATACATTTCTAGTATAAGCTGATCTCACAGTGAATAGGATTTCCGTACAGTGCGAGATCAGCGTTAACTGGAAATGTATAGCTTGATGTTTAGCCGTGCTACTTACTTGCAGCCGATTATTCGTCCGACGTCCGTTGACCCACCGCGGGCGCGTTAAACTGACGCACACGCACAGCTGTGCCGCGCTACGTCATCACCGAGCGGATCGCGTACGATCTTGCGTTTATGAATGAAATAGTGGAAGCGCTACTAAAATTTAACTCGAATGACAGAAAAAAAGTGATAAATTTCTAACTTCTTTATTAGATGTCTTAAAAAAAAAAAAACAGTGCCAATAGTGACTGTTACTGTACTGGAGTTACTGTGTTTCGGCTCCAGAACGATGTAAAAATAACCGTGTATATTGTTATTAAACAGATATAGGTTCAGGGTAAATTATTTAAAAAGAAAAATATCTACACTAACAGGTGAAATAAGTAACGGATCAGAAAATACAAAAAATTAAGACAAGAAACAATTATTTGATAGACTTATAAGTGCTGAAATAACACGAAAATTTGCAACAACTGGAAAGAGGAAAGACAAACGCGTTATCACTAACTTAGTTGATAAAGAGAAGTTTAAAAAATTTAAGGTTGCTACTGATCTACGCAAAGTTCATCTCCGAGAACGATTTAAGAAAAATGCACGAAATAACATCAACGTTCAACAATTAGTAGAAAAGTTTTACGAAGACGACATTAACAGTCGCATTACTCCAGGCAAGAAACAATATAAGAAGAAAAATATTAAAATAAAATAAAATTAAAATATATTAAATATTTTATTTAACGATTCCATCGTTAAATAAAATAAAATAAAATAAAAAATCTTTTATTTCAGACCCATAAAATCCATTTGGTTAGTATACAAACGACTTAGAAACTAGTGTTAGTACTTACATCTACTGGTGAATTAACAAAAACTATGTTTATTAATTACTACGCCACAGTTGCATGTAGGCGGATCCAATGTCCCAGTATGGGGCTGTCCCATCTATCCGCTATAGCATTCAGGATGCTGTTGGGGCTGGCGCGTACCCTGCGCATGATGGAGGCGCATCGCTTGCGCATGATGGCATGAAAGCCATCTATTCCCGCCTCAGCGAACATGCCGGAAGCACTGCAGTAGCGTGGCAACCCCATCAACACCCTGAATGCATTATTGTATTGAACGCGTAGAGCGCTGTATGTCCTCTGCGTGTAGTTAACCCACAGACTGCATGTATAGAACGACTGACAGTACGCCGCAAACAGTGTAGCCTTTACTTCAGTCGTGCATTTTGCAAATCTGCGACCCAACATGTTGCAGCGGACAGCCAACGCCCTGCGCTCACGCTCAATATCCAGACTGTCTTTCAAGTCTTCGGAAACCCAGTGACCCAGATACTTGAAAGAAGTGACTTGCTCTAAGGAGCTTCCGCAAAGTTTTAACTTAGGTACGGGGTAAGTTTTAGTGCCCGCCTTAAAGGTTAGTATCTGACTTTTCTTAACATTGTATATGAGCCCATGAGCCTCCGCATACCTCTCACATGTCGTAAGCAGGCTTATCATTGCGTTAATCGAAGGGCTCAGCAACACCATATCATCAGCATAGCTAATATTGTTGACGCATACTCCGTCTACATAACAACCCTGATAGGTCTTGCTGAGCTCTTCGATCAACCTGTTTATGTACAGATTGAAGAGCCGAGGAGAGGTCAGGCCACCCTGCCTCACCCCGCACTCCAACCCATACTCATCCGATAACGAGCCTGCCCACCTTACACAATTGGTCTGATTGTTATACCAAAACCGTAGTATTGCTATAACTTCTCTATCCACTGAAGTATCATTCGATAGTTTGTGCCACAACAAGTCGTACGACACCAGATCAAACGCCTTGGAAAGGTCTAGGAAACACGCATTAACAGGCGTCCTCCTAGACGTATAATACTGTACAGTATGCTTGAGAGACAGTATGGCACTTTCTGTGGAGAGACCTAATCTGAACCCAAACTGCGCATCATGTAATTCAATGCGGGTCGCCATATGCCTATCAAGCAAACTGTCCAGCACCTTGGCAATGACAGTAGCAAGAGATATGGGCCTATAGTTCGAGAGATCTGATGTGTCCCCAGTCTTATCCTTCACAATAGGTACAACCACAGTCTTCATAAGGTCGCTCGGCAGATGAGCGTGGCTTAGACAGAGCGAAAAGAACATTGCCAGTACCCTTGGTAGGTGAACTCCTGCATGTTGCAGGTGCTCGATACTGAGGTAGTCATGCCCCGGTGACTTGCCCCTAACCATACTTTTTATAACGCTAGCAACATCTTTTGCTAAGATCCTGACCTTTAAGTCTGTCAGACAATCCTCAGCATCGACCGCCTGCGATGCGGAACCAAGAGGAGATACGGCTTTAAAATGTTGCACAAACATGTTTGCTATTGCCGTAGGCTCATGTTGCCCCGCCACATTCACGGGGACGCCCGTCCTCGGATTCAGACTATTTGAATTTTTCCAAAACCGTGAAAAATCTTTAGATTTATGATTGTCAGCTATGATGTCCATTTTAATTTTATCTTGATTGTTCTGACACCATCTTAACTTTGACTTAAAGACTTTTCTCGTGTCGTACATATGTTCATACACAGAACCAGAGGTTGGTTTACGGGACATACTCCAGACTTGAAAAGCAAGCCGGGCGTCCGCGTGAGCCTGCCTAACATGTCTATTCCAACCGACAACACGTTTATTCCTTCTTCCCGCTTCCGCACGCTCATTACTAGGACACTGGGCAGCCTCCGTAAGTATACACACAATGTTTTCATACATATTGTCTAAAATGACTTTGTGATTGGAATCCCCACAACATCCGTTAGCGCATTCTTTAAATTCTAATGGAAAATTAATTTCCCTAAACATTGAATGACATATTCTTTTGTATTGACTTATTTGACTAGCATCCCGTTCACCCCATATCACAAGGTTTTTGCTCGGCTTGGGTGTCACAATTATTGGTCTTATTATGTTAAAATTACACTGTAATTGTATAGGCATGTGATCCGACCAATACGTATCATACAATACAGTTGCACTAACGAGCAGACGCCTCGCGGCTTCGGTCACTACACAGTGGTCGAGCCAGCGGTGGCAACCGTGCGCGTCACTCACGAAAGTGTACGTACCTTGCGGCAGTAAGTCCAGGTCCGCACAGGTCCAGCACTGCTCCTCACAGCAACTCAACAGTTCACTACCGAATAGCTTTCCTGGGTGAGCGTTAAAATCACCGAGTATGATCACTGATTGCACATTATTACTTTCTATTATCGCACTAATTTCACTAAGACAATCTGTAAACATAGTTATGTTATCGTTCGAGTCCGTAGGCATATACACCGAGAAAATTAGTATAGAACAATCCTGCAACACTATCTTGATAGCTACAAGGCGAACGTTGTCACAACTAACTACTGTGACAGATGGAAATAGGCTCTTCCTCCACAATAAGGCCACTCCTCCGTAAGGTCTTCCACGTAGCACTCCCGCTGAGGTGTCGACTGCTGACTTGCCAGTAAAAGCGAAGTCATCATCTATTTGTCCAAGGAAGGCGATATCATGTGGTAAAAGCCAAGTTTCTTGCAACGCGATAACATCGGCCGCTACACACAGCCACCTCACACAGTCAACAGATCTTTTAATGCATTTACAATTGAAACTAATTAAAGTCGTATTATCCATTTAAACTGTGTGTGGTATTCATTCTCAGAGTTTTTTCTCTGTCTGTTTTCTTTTTAGTGAAGTCTATAAATTTACGATATGATATACCTTCAGGCCAAAAATCATCACTCATGAATATTTCATACTTATGTTTTGGAACAAAAATCTTGTATGCATCATAAATTTTGGGCGTCTTCATCACCATTTTCTCAATATCCACACGCACTTTGGCTTTTTCTTCAACATATTCTATGATGTCACTCTGTGTCACCTGTTTATCCACATTATAGATATATAAAACGATTTTTTCATCAACAGACCTAAATTTTCCCGTGGGTTCTATAACAGCTTTTCCTTTATTTCCCACAAAGCGATTCCTCGATTTTTTCTGTTTTTGTATCAAAGTCCACTCCCCTTCACTTACAATCTGAGCAACCGTTTTAGGTTTGGAAGTCGATTGGTAGACCGCTGCGGCCGTGTGTCCCGGGCACCTCGCAATGTTGTTATTAGCGTTTTTCTGCGATGCAGTCGCCTGTCCCGAATCAGTGTTATTGGCAATGCACGGCTGTGAGCCTAAACCGGTTTTGCACTCCTGCAGAATAGACTCATTAATTGACTTTGTACTAATTATGTTTTGATCAGCTGATATTGATGAGTTGTGGGTAGGCGGTGAAATCGTTTCACTTTTAGAACATTGATCCGATACATTGATGCTAAGATTAGGAACATGTTGCAATCCCATGGGCCCACTATCATAATCACAACTGTCCATCATATGAGTTGCACCTCCTCGCTTTATGTTTACATACGAATAACATGGGCTTTTCGTACTCGTCAACTTTTTCAAATCTGCAATGTCACGCCTGATCGGTTCAAGTTGAGTAGCAGATGCATATTGCGATTTAATTTCTTCAATTTCACTTCTCATCTTTGTTAAATCTTTAAGCAATTTAGTCACGTCTACGTGATCAAATAGTACGGGAGGTAATTTTTGCAAATCTTTTGCAACAAAAACTGGCCGGTCATTAGGATGGGTTACTTGTAGTAAGCTAACGATATCCTCAATCTCACGTGTCTTTTTCCCATCTTTCTTCCTTGAAATCTTACGTTTGGAAGTTGTTATCGCATCAAATAGTAGATTTTTTGCTTCTGTGATATCAGTGTCCGAGAAAGCACTAATACATATCCGACTCAGGCTTTCCTCGTCCATAATGTCCAATTTATTACACACGAAAGCTAACACTTCGTTAATAACGACATTGCAGCTCGCACACTTCACTACGTTAGAGGAACTCATCCTGCACTTAATTGGACACGCATGTCACGTTCGATCGGTAACGCGACGCGATGCGACTGACTGTTAAACAAGTCAGATATCTTTTAGATTCTATGAAAAATTTACACAAGAAATTTTTGGCTGAAAATACTAACATTAAAATTAGTTACACGACTTTTACAAGACTCAGACCATTTTGGGTCTCTCTTCCAACTGACGACCGTGATACGTGTGCCTGCTTGTTGCACACAAATTTTAACTTATTAATATCGGCTCTTAATAAGAATGATATTCTTCATGTAAAAGATAGTCAAAATTTGACAAAGGAAATCTGTTGTGATAAATATAGCCTAGATTGTCTTAATCGCAAATGCGTTTCTTATAAGGATAAAACAGTACCATATAAAGAATTCCGAAATGATAAAGAAATACAGTACATGGTATGGGAAAGAGATACAAAGAGAGTAAATAACAAAGAAATAAAAATAATCAAGAAGAAAGCAAAGAGATCTGATCCACGTAACCTGATAAATGAACTGGAAAATATGCTGCCAAAATTTTTATCACACACGAGTAATATTGTCAACCAGTACGCTACTATTAAATATTTAAAAGAAGCTCTAACTATTAATGAAGCCTAGATCCATATGGATTTTTCTGAAAATTATTCATATAAATATGCAGAGGAAGTGCAAAGCATGCACTTTGGTGGCAGCCGTAGTCAAGTCTCACTTCATACAGCAGTGGTTTATTTAACGAACGATTCCAATGCTACTCTAGCCTTCTCTATTTGCACAGCCAGTGAATGCACCCGTCATGATGCCGCGGCAGTGTGGACTCAGTTAAATTATTTAATTAAATTTGTGTTTAACAGATCATCGCAAATTAATCGCATTCACATTTTAACAGATAGTCCCTCTAGCCAATATAGAAATAAATATATATTTTATATTTTAACCCAATTAAGGAATGACTTCCCAGAATTAAAACTTGTCACATGGAATTACCAAGAAGCTGGGCACGGCAAGGATGCTCCTGATGGCATTGGAGCAGTGATCAAGAGGACTGCGGATTATGAATTAAGGTGTCATCAGGATGTCGGAGACTTTGATGCCTTTGTTAACATCATTCGAACAAATATAAAAAACGTAGAAATGGGTATCATTCATGAGCACGAAATTAAATTAAAGGAATTAATTTTGCCTAAAGATATTGCTACTTTCAAGGGGACTATGACAGTTCATCAGGTAATTTTTATACAAAAAAAAAAATAAAAAAATATGCTGATGTTATCATACAAAATGTAATAATAATATTTTTATTCTTTCAGGTCGTCTGGGCTGCCGATTCTGCTTATCTAGAATTTAGAAAACAGAGCTGTTTCGAATGTTTAAATGCTGCTTGTATACATGGCAAGCACATGAAATTTTTTTAAATATATAATACTCCTATTGGATCTACAATGGAAAATGTAAAGGTCATCTCGGAAACTAAAAAAATTAAGGTCCTTGGTGATGTTACCGTTCGCTATGCCAATAATACCGACCCAATGTTACATGACAGCGCGCCATCAACTTCAAGTCTCCGCAGTGTTCGACACTCTTGGACCAACAAATCTTTTATAAATAATTATACAAAAGCGACAGGTCATGAACAAGAATTCCTTGATTTTTTAAAGAAATGTGAAGATGATGATATGAATATTGTTATTATATCCGCAATGAAAAACAATTAGCACTAATTTTGGAGACTTGAATCAGAAATGTATACCATTGATTAGCTTAGTTGATTAAGTTTTTGTTTTGTTTTGGAATTAAGTTTAAAATAACTAATATCTGTCATACGGTGGTCAGCACATCAACCTACCCCGTCAAAGTTTCCTAATGGAACTTGACACTTTTTACACTGTTGCAGTAAATTGAAAATCATTTAAAGAAATTTGACATTAGGTTCAGGGTAGGTTGATGCGCTGGCCACTGCACCTACTACAAATAATGTTAATGAAAAATATTTTATGTAATGTTGATTATTTATTAAGGTTAAAAAAAAAAAATACAATCATTAGTGTAACCAGAGATCTCATTAGAAAATCACAAAATATCATTAGAGAAATTATATCGCTCATTCGTGTCACTTAAAAAATTGTATTTTCCCTGTTGTTGGAAGAAATTAAAGGTTTGTTTGATTAGCACGTGTTTTTGAAACTAATGAATGCACCTAGGTATTTAACCATTATTTCTTTTTTCATTTTTCAAATATTATGCAATTCACACTTTTTTGGCCCCAAATTTGAAATCGACCCGATGACTTAAGTCTTGCAAAAACTTGATGGTATGAAGCATGACATCGATAAACTTTTTGAAAACCAAAATAAAATAATATACTATTTAAACTTACGCAAACTAGTACACAATTTGAAGAATTTATAAAAGCCTCTTGTAAGCAAACAAAACATGAAAATATACCTGCCATTAAACCTGTTAGTAACTTAGAGGAGCTACAAGATTTAGAATTTATGTTAAGAGATCCTGATTTTAGAGCAGAGCTCAAGAACAAAATATATGTTTTATGCAGTAAAGGCAAAAATAGAGGAACAAATAATGCATATGCTCTGATTGATGTTCTGATTTAAAGAAGCTTTTTATGTCAGTGTTCATGGGCTGGTGGATCTAAAACAGAAAGCTCAAAAATTTGTCTCAAAAGTTTTACCAATATTATCGATTTGTTTTTCTCTGTTATTCACGAATCAGACCCTGATTTTAAAAAGCCAGATTGCGAAAAGTTCTTAAAGACAGTTTAAAAAAATTCTCGTCAACGCCTTGTGAGTAAACAAACAAGATTGTCTACAACAAGATGCCGCCAGAAAGTAAAAACACTAACTACAGCTTGCCTTTCTGGAACTTTAATTTCTGACAATCAGCAATACCAACCTAAAGGAAAAGGGAAAAAATCCTCAACACTGGTATTAGGTGAAGAGTTAATTTCAAATGAGCTGCCAGTTCTGCCAAAACCACAAGAATCTGATGCAGGATCATCGACAGAAGCGACAGTAGGACAGTTTTTTTCGTGAAAACTATTCAAAACAAAATAGTGACGTATCTGATGAAGAGACTGCGACCGGTTATTTGTTGTAAATAAAGGGCAGTAAATGTTAACGGGTGTATTCTTAAGTTTTTTTGTTTCCGAAGAAGGGACTTTATTTTTATTCTAAGTTTTTGTCTAAATGTGTAAACCTCAAATAAAAAAATAAGATAGTTACTTGGTAATTGTTAATAATGCTAGATGCATGTATGGCATTTTAAGACAAGATCACGTTTTGCAGTGAAACTGTATCTTAGCGTACCCAATGTAATGAGACTTTATTTTTAGTAACCATGTTAAAGACTGTTTGATTTATCTAGTTATAAGTTAATATATAGAAAAAATTAGACTTGATTATTGTTAGTAAATGCATCTATAGTCTGTTTTTTTAAGAAACGAGTAGCGAAAATTTTGACTCCGTTTCTATTGGTCCACGTAATCAAAATAAAGTCCGTTCCACACAAACGCTGTAGAGTTGAGCCATCGACTACCTGCGCGTCGCACGTGTTTCGCGGACATGTCTCCTGTAGTTTAGCGTACTAAGCGCCTTTTGCAATGCGAGTGCATAATATATTATAATATAAACTATTACAATATAGTTTTATTGTTATTTATTTATGAAAATATCATTTATCGCGAACATAAATTTTTGTTACGAATATACTAAGTAGGAATTTAAATCATAAAATAATAATTTAATTTTCGCTACAGTAAACTTTAGAAGTAAGTATTCAATATGAACGGGCCTTAACAATTTCAAAACAAGAACAAGGCGTTGGTCCCACCCCCACCAATGACCTATCTCACTCTGTCAAAATCGGAAATTTGTGAGAGACATACTCAGTACTCGTTTGTTAAAAAAAACAGACTATAGTTAAATAGTAGGTCACGTTTCTGCTGTAAAACTGAATCTCAGCGTACCCAATTTAATGAGATTTTATTTTTATTAATAATGTTAAAGACTGATTTATCTACTTACATGTTATTATTTTAAAAAATAGTGACTTGATTATTGTTAGTAAATGACTCTAGTTAAATATTAGGTCACGTTTGTGTTGTAAAACTGAATCTCAGCGTCCCATTTTTTTTTTAATTTGATTTTCCCGAATTACAAGTTGCAATGGCTAGTACAAAAATACTCGTAGTACTAAATAATTAACTAAGCATATTTCAATGAAAAGGAGTAATAAAGAAAATTTATTAAACAACACGTTGTCGTATTTTTTCTATTTATTTATTTTACAAAGTGTGTAATAAAGGTATAAAAAACAATTCTGACTTATATTCAATTTTAACTAACTTACATTTCACTTTTGAAACACCACAAACCACTTTACTTTTATTATAGTTGTTACGATCGCATTTGTAAATATTTAAAAATGAATATTTCAGAGGCTCATCAAAGACGTCAAAAACGTTGATAATACGATATCCGTGTATTGAAATATCTTCGGAATCATCTTTACTGTCGGTACTTAATGTCTGTAGTTCAATTACATAGTCTTCCTCACTTAAAAACCATTTATTTTGCTCTTTCGCCGATAGAGTAAACGAGTCGAAACAAAGTTCTTTAACAGTCGTTCTACCTTGGGTTCGGCTTTCTTTAATGAAAACTTGCCTTTTTTGATTTAAGTTTTCAATTTCTAGATTAAATCTTTCATTTAATCGTCGAGCAGCTTGCTGAAGTGGCTTATTCCCTTGCCTAATTAAGTTTTTTATAACATACAGCTTATTTTCGAATGGATAAGCGTTAAAGCTTTGTAGTGTCCCGAATTTTCTTACCTCATCAACAATATGTGTTAAATTGTGTATATTGCTGGAGATGTAGTCCTTTCCATAAATATTTTTTAAGATATCAACAAAAATTTGTAGCATTTTGTCAGCAATCGAAAGAAATTTAAAATGTTTTTCATTGGAGCAAATCGTAATAGCACAAAACAAATGTAAAAAATGATAATAAGCCTGAACTGGTAATGTATCTTTAAGTATTACAATACTTAAATAGTAGAGAAAGGTGCGATTTTCCGAGCCTTTCCAATGGGCTATCAAGTTTCCTCACAGATCTGTGAAGTTCTTTAGGCATGCTGCATTTGGATAAAAAAAGGTTGACTTTTTCTTTATCTTTGCTGCACCATTTAGTAAGATATTTACCAAAATTACCATCTCCATCCAGATAACAAACGCTTTATAACACCAAGATCAATCAAGTGGAGCGAGTCAAAAACTGGAAAGTTTTCTACCATATCGATATTAAGTTTTAAATGAGGGGAATCTAGCTTATGGTGCTCCTCGTCCTTTTTTGATCGAAAATCCTTGACATTTCTTTTAGGACAATCATAGTTTAGAAACGTAACAGTGCGAGACACCTGTGAATATTCACCTACAACCGTACATTTCAGACATCCGTGCTTGCCGTTAAAATTGACAACTCCTTTGATTAGTGCTCGAGCTGGGGAGTCAAAAATGAAAGCTCTGACTTTTACGGGAACCGTTGTTTCAAGTCTTGTTGATTTAAAGGTCATCTTTAAACCACTTGAACTTGTAAGTTCGTTTAACTCCATTACAAAAGGATCCAAAAAGGCTTCTAAATTAGATGGCTTGCTATCTCCCGCGTATATACCTAAAAATAAATGAAGTGTTTTTTGTTAGTCTGCATGAAAATAACGCAATTTAAATGAATATGTATTCATATACTTACCTATTACCAGTTGAGGTAAGCATGGCACTTCAAAAATACTACACAATATTGGCCAAAATTGTTTTCTGGAGCTCTTGTAAAGTGGCAAACCATCGATATTAATATTCAATGAAATATTATTAGGCATGTAATCAAAGTGTTCTAAATGTTTTCTTAATTGTTTGATTAAGCCATTATGCCAATAATTTCCTGTCCCTAAGGCAGCAATCTGTATTTCTTGGCCCGTTGTTTGAAGAAGCGTGCGAGCATTCTTAGGTAAAAAGTGTTTACCATTTTTATTTAAAATCACTGCAAGTTCATTGTACGTTGAGTGTGATATGTTACATTTAATGGCCCAGATTTTAATATCTTCGCGCAACTGCAGATTATTTTCATACTCCACAAAGTTTTCGTAGTCAAACTCACGTTCACTGTCATCACTAGACGTAATATCAGTACCACTAGAACAACAACTTTCTTTTTGTGCGGAACCACCAACCATATTGCTGGATCCAGCTTGTCCTGTTCCTGTTCCTCGTAAAACTTGTGAAGATTCTGCCTCTTTCATTAATTTCATGTATTCTTTATTTACTTTTCTGCGGTATGCTCCACTTCTTTTAAACCGTTTCCACCTATTTAAATCCATTATTAAACACGGTACTTTATGTCCATTACAACGCAGTGAAGAATACTTATATCAATAAATGAGATCGGTAATATACTTAATAGAGCATGCTTACGACGTTTGTGAGCTTAAATGTTCTTTTATACAACTTCCAACATGCTACTACTCTTTAATATGATTTAGCTCAGACAAATTACACTTATCATTTTTTGGTTCTTCGACAGTTTTATATCATGCTTTAGTAAGATCAGTACTCTTTTAAAATACTTACCCAAGAAATCTATAAGAACATACGATCTTATAAGATGCCTAAATAAGTATAAAAAAAATCAAGAGTAATTAGTCTTACACAAGTGCGCTTGTAAACTTTTGTTCTTATAAATGTTTTTACAAGGAGTTCTTCTATACCGGCTGAAATTTTTTAGCGTCTGGACAACAATATGACGTTTTGTGTAAGTAGAATAGAACTCATATACCCTAATATTTACCTGGTACCATTTATTTAATAAAAGTTCCGAATATCCTTAAAATACATGAAAAAGAATACATCCTACGGCACTCGCGTAAAATTAATATTATCCAAAATAGGTAATAGTAAACGGCGTCAGCTGCGATTGCACATGAATGAAGCATGATGGAAGTGTGAGCGAGACGCTAGCATTAACTTCGCTCTCCTGCGCACAGGACGATACCGCCTGATCCCTACACACTCACGCACACATTTGCGCGTGTACCTACATACGTCACCGTGCTGTATGTAGTTGGTGTAGGCAAATAATTTGATACACTGAGTGACGCGTGTCTTGAAACCGTAAACCAAATAAATTACATCTCGTAAGATCGGTAAAGCTTTGATAGAAATGTAAACAAACCGCTGATGTTAAATACTTATAACAATCACTCACATCATCTGTATTTCGAAGGTTTTAACGTGATGTGTAATAAAAAAGGATTCCAGCAAGGTTGTTTAATCCAAATCGGATACTACAACTTACTAGGCGTATTTAAAGATCGTAATCAACTTATTTACAAATAATTACACTGATTAATTTTTACAAAATTACAGAAAATGAGTTATTATTTACAAGAAAAAGTACCTTTTCAACGATATTGCAATATTTGTTCGAAATGTCCACCGTTTCTTACTAAACACAAACTCCCACGTTTTTGCAAATTGGTTGTTAGACTCCTAAGCGTGTCTCTGTCACTTTTCAGAATATTAAAAACGTCTATTATTCTTTGTTTTAACTCATTTACACTACGAGCTTCTTCGGTGTACACTAAGCGTTTTAGTTCAACCCACAAATAAAAGTCTAATGGCGTTAGGTCTGGTGATCTCGCCGGCCAGTTCACAGGTCCACCGCGACCTATCCACTTATCACGGAATTCACTATTTAAATACGCGAGCACAGATCGCTCGTAGTGAGCTGGACACCCGTCGTGCTGAAAGTACATGTCCGGCAGATAGTCCAGAGGAACGTCTTCCAACATTGTGTCGATAACGGACTGTATAATTTCACGATACATTATCCCTGTCAATCGACCTTCGATACAAACTGTACCCATTATGCCAACGTGTATTATCCCGGCCCAAACATTGACACTGAATAGAACTTGATGAGCGTGTCCGTTTATTTTAAGTGAGTTTTGAAACTCCACCATTGCTCGTTGTGTAGGTACGTTGTAGATACCAGCGCGGGTAAATATGGACTCGTCGCTCCATAGAATGTTCGCCTGCGGGTGGAGTTGGAGTATGCGTACGTCATTATGAAAATAATCACTGTGCGGTCGAAGCACACACGGTTCAAACGTAAAAAAACAGCGATCGACGTCACGCTATGGCTAATCGCAGGTGACTAGAGAGAGAGAGCACGAGACGCGGTACTCGGTTCGAAGGGCGCGCGGGCGGGAGGGGATGCGCATGCGGTGACACGTGAGCGGTACGCCTAAGGAAAGATATTTTGCGATAGTACTATAGTAGTTACCTATCCCCGGCCGGCTTCAATCAAAGGATTGAATGTCGCTACGAATTCATTGATAATTTCTGCGCGTAGAGTAGGGTGCCTATAAGTTGGGTTTTGATATTATTTGCCGATATTTTTACTCTTTTCTATTTTTATTATTTTTTAAATTTTAGTATGAAAAGTTTACTACAAATAAGTAATAGTATTTATTGATAGGTTCATTTCATGTTAGGATTTAAAAAAAAAAGAAGTGAAATTTCTATGCTTTTACTCTGTTCACCTATTATGCCCTATTTTTTTCCAGACGGTAAAAAAAATCATACGGTATATCTATAAGACTTCTTTATAAGTTTATACATTCTTTTAGTTCAAATCCCCATTATACATGCCTTTATAAGAGGCCCCTTCTTAATCAGGACACTTATAAATGTTTTATAATGCTTTTATTATTTTAAGTAATTATTTACAAGACTATTTTGCTAGCTGGGTAGGTATACACCTTTTATGTAGGTATTTCCAGTCCATATTTTTATACGTCTATGATCCAGACCTATTGAAAGCATCTCTACCTACAGACAGCCAGGCTTACAAATTCTGCCAACTACAAGTCTGACTGCCAGCACCTACAAACAGCCCGACACATAAATTATGGCAACCACAGCCACCACAGGTCTGACCGCTAGCCCCTCTGCCAATAGACTATCAGACAATATACAATCATCTAATCCACTTACAATACAACCAAACAGCTATTTAGTGATTTCAATAAAAGAAGTTACTGGTAATCTACCAGATTCACTACCGGATTCATAGGTCATGATATTAAAAAACGAAATATTACGCCCTGATGCAGATACATCTCAAATTGAATCTACACTAGAAATAAAACAAGCAATCGAATACCTTTTAATATATAATAATTGAATAACAGATGTATAAATACTGTTTAATTAAAAGATTATACACGGTAAATTTTACATGGTTCTGGAGCCGAAACACAGTAACTCTAGACGAGTTTTTTTTTTTTTAAGACATCTAATAAATAAGTTAGAAATTTATCACTTTTTTTTCCGAGTTAAACTTTAGTAGCGCTTCCACTATTTCATTCATAAACGCAAGATCGTACGCGATCCGCTCGGTGATGACGTAGCGCGGCACAGCTGTGCGTGTGCGACAGTTTAGCGCGCTCGCGGTCGGTCAACGGACGTCGGACGAGACGAATAACCGGTTGCAAGACGCACGGCAAAACATCAAGCTATATTAACGCTGATCTCGCACTGTACAGAAATCCTATTCAATGTGAGATCAGCTTATACTGGAAATTTATAACTTGAGGTGTAGCCATTTGTACCTACAAGTAGGTATTTAATTTCAGGTATGATTTAGGTTGGTGTAAGTTCATTTACCTCCATCATCTCGTTGTATCGAAAGCACGGCACGGTGTTTACCACTATAACATCTCCTCGTAAACGAGAGAAATTAATTGACATTTAATTCACCACTCTCGCATCACGAATCACTTAGTAGGTACTCGTACCTATTCAACTAGACACGACGAGTATGCTAGGGAGTTGTATTTAAGGCCTTGAATCGAGTGACGACCAATCGCGCTAATAGGTACTTAATAAGCATAAGTACCTACCTACCATATGATAAATACTAAATACTGCCTAAAACATTTTTTACGCGACAATGCTTGCGGCGGCTTCGACAAAGGCAGGCAATTCAAACAGAAAAATGAATCGTTTAATCTGTCGCATAGAGTTCATTATTAGTTGGAGGTGCCCTTTTCTATGAAAATTTTGTAACGAATTAAGACCTTATTTTTATAAAGTTAACCGCGTAATTCGGTTGTGTATTCTTGTAAAGTTCGGTCGGACACGAGACATTAGGTTTCTCAGAATAATTTTAGTAAACTACGGGCCTACTTACCTAGTTTGTTGAAGCAGTATTGTTTCCCAAACGCATAGTAGTGGGTATGTCACTAGACTGAGATTTTTTGGCTTTAACGAATGACCAGAAGATTTGTGCCTCGGTCGTCCCACAGAGTCTCGTCCCACATAAAAAATTCCCCACTTGTCCCAATTTGTATGCCTCGCTCGTCCCAAAACTTAATTTTCAATATTTTATTCCCCGCTCGTCCCAATTCGTATGCCTGGCTCGTCCCACATTTTTTTCATATGAGTTAAATTTGATTTAATTGTACAGTCAGCCTAAAAACCTGACTGACCAGAAAGATAAATAACCTCATGTTGCGGAAAATTTGGTGAACTAATTCAATCCGAGACTCCACTATAATATAAATTATAAAATTACAAGTTACGCCACCATGACAGTTTTTTTCTGATCAAACTTTAGGTTTAGATTGAAGGCATTAATAAAGTACACATAGCCGACCCTAAGTACAAACCCTGTGCACCCCACTGCTTAGACCACTACTATTATTATTAACCTAGAACAAGTTTTTGCTTGCTCTCTCGCTCTGCTTTCTTTGTATTAATCAATTGACCAATGACGTGGCTTTGCGTTATCAGCGCAATCGGAGCAAATGCGGTTACAAAGTGCATCTGCTAATTTTAAATATGAGGTGTTTACATTAAGCGTGGTGTATTCATAGAGTGAGGTTCAATATTTGTGAAGTTTTAAAGGGTAAGTAATAATTATAATTTTGTCGATTTTTTCATATTTTGTGAAGTCATGATAAATGATTTGACTTATATCACTATTGTGGTAATTATTTACTTTTATATTAGTTGCTGTCTAAGGATTATGGTCTTTTATTATATGCATACTTAACTCTGTGCCTCCTGTGAAAAAGAGTACATCGCTACTTTTTAGGAGACGCAAATAAAATTTTGAAAAATATTTTTTTTCCTGTTTCCTAGGTCCTGTCATGGAGTTCTTTATCTATGGCCCTGTTTCACGAAATCGTCTAGTATTTTTTTTTTAAATGAGTAACCCTTTTTCACATTAACTAGAAATTTGAACAAATAATAATTTGATTTGAGCCCTAATTCACATTAATTTTGTTTACCCATTTTAACAAACTTCAAAAAAAGAGGATGTTCTCGGTTATACTGTATTTTTTAGGTTAACCAATTTTGATAAATCTTCTTTTATGTAAAAGCTGGTGCTTCCCATATGGTCGCATTTTAATTTAGTTAACCTCCTTCATAAAATGAGGATGTTCTCAACTACAAAGTGTTTTCTGGGTGAATCAGTTTTGATGACTCTTTTGATTCGAAAGCTGGTGCTTCCCGTGTAGTCTCATTTCAATTTGGCTCAGTTCTGACAATAGCATGTATGATAAAACCATATTCAACACGTTGAAGTCGGTTTTCAGCTATGATTTTTAATCATTATAGCTATTCACGATTCGTATCTACGAAACGAAACTATTGTACATAGTTTCGTTCGGAATACCTTTCTTAGACAGATGAAAGCTAATTTTTTGCTCTCTTATATTCATTTAAAAACGAAAAGGGTATATTGGACTTGGTACCCCTTTTTACGGGAGGCACAGAACTAATTCACGTTGTATTTGCAGGTGATCAGATATAGAGCCGTGGCTTCTTCATCCTGAAACATGGAGCCAGTGGCTTCATCATCCCGAGCCGATCTTCAGACTGGCTGCAGTCTGGCTTCTACATCCCAAGAGATAACCTTTATTGAATCACAAAGAGGTGTGCCTATTATTTTGCATGCCGGTTACGAATATACGAAAAAGCGAGAGAACAAAAATAGCTCAATCGTCTGGAGATGTGTGAACAGAAGGTGTCATGGAGGAATGGTGACTTCAAATAATAATGTGACGAAAATTCTTCGTCATGACATTTGTACGCCCAGCATAGCAAGAAATGACATCAAAGAAGAAATACATCGCTGCAAGCAAGAAGCAAAATCTTCTGAAGGAAAATCGATTCCTTCTGTCTTCAATTCAAGCATAAAAAAATTATTGGACAAAGGTACTGACAAGATAGAAAAATGACCTGAATTATCGAATGTTAAGAACAGCTTGTATAGTGCTCGAAACAAAGCCCAGCAAATAAAGAAAGCTACATTTAAAACGCCGTTTGAAGTAAAAATTCCAGTAAGTTACATGAGTTTTGTTTTATTTGATTATGAGTACAGAAAAACAAGGATATTAGCTTTCGCTGATGTAAATAGTAAAGGACTTCATCAACACGTGAAACATTACCTTGCAGATGGTACATTTAAGTGTGTAGTGAAACCATTCAGACAATTATATGTGATTTACGGTGACCTTGGCAGCACAAGTGAGAAAATTCACGTCGTGCCCTTAATATACATCTTATTAATGGACAAAAAAGAGTTCACATATGAGACTGCGTTTGCTCTTATCAAATCGCAAATTCCAGAATGGCATCCGATTTCATTCAGAACAGATTATGAGAAAGCAGCCATGAACGCAATCCGTAACATCTTTCCGGATGTAATATGCAAAGGCTGTTACTTCCATTTTAGTCAAGCACTTTGGAAGAGAGCAAAGGCGTTAAAGTTAAATAAAAAGAGAATGTTCAAAAAGCATATAGCTCTATGCACAGCGTTAGCTTTGCTACCACCTGAACTTAAATGCGATGGATGGCTATATATAATGGAGGATTGTCCGAAAACTCTCAATATTGAGAAATTCAATGACTATTTTTTATCGGCATGGCTTGACAACGAATATTATCGAGGCAAATGGGATTTTTGGGGGGATATCTACAGAACAAATAACCCAGTGGAAGGCAGTAACGCTAAATTAAACAGAACATATTCGGGAAAGCTGAACATCATTAGCTTTTTGAATGTGATCAAAAACGACGCTGTTCTTTCTTTAGCTCGCCAAGGTAAACCTCGGCGTGCTGATGATATAGCTCATGACAAATATATATTTGATTCTGTAACGGCAATGTTGAATGGCACTATATCACTGGGCCATTGCCTGGAAAAAATCAGCCCTTTTGTTTATTAATGATATTAATGTGTCTATATTAATGATAAGTTTAAAAATGTTGATTTTTTGGAGATTTAATTGTTAAAATACTACTTTCTCATAAATAGTAGGTTGATTAAAATACTGTGATTGTAATTTGATTGTGATATTAGTTACGTAATAAAGATTTTTAAATATAAATATTTCAATTTATGTTGAAATACCACATTAACATAAATAACATAACGTGGTACTTCTATAAGGTACATATAGGTAAATACAAATGTGTATACGGTCTATAATTATTTGACTGTTACTTATATACAAATGTTGATTTTTTGGAAATTTAATTGTTAAAATACTACTTTCTCATAAATAGTAGGTTGATTAAAATACTGTGATTGTAATTTGATTGTGATATTAGTTACGTAATAAAGATTTTTAAATATAAATATTTCAATTTATGTTGAAATACCACATTAACATAAATAACATAACGTGGTACTTCTATAAGGTACATATAGGTAAATACAAATGTGTATACGGTCTATAATTATTTGACTGTTACTTATATACAAATGTTGATTTTTTGGAAATTTAATTGTTAAAATACTACTTTCTCATAAATAGTAGGTTGATTAAAATACTGTGATTGTAATTTGATTGTGATATTAGTTACGTAATAAAGATTTTTAAATATAAATATTTCAATTTATGTTGAAATACCACATTAACATAAATAACATAACGTGGTACTTCTATAAGGTACATATAGGTAAATACAAATGTGTATACGGTCTATAATTATTTGACTGTTACTTATATACAAATGTTGATTTTTTGGAAATTTAATTGTTAAAATACTACTTTCTCATAAATAGTAGGTTGATTAAAATACTGTGATTGTAATTTGATTGTGATATTAGTTACGTAATAAAGATTTTTAAATATAAATATTTCAATTTATGTTGAAATACCACATTAACATAAATAACATAACGTGGTACTTCTATAAGGTACATATAGGTAAATACAAATGTGTATACGGTCTATAATTATTTGACTGTTACTTATATACAAATGTTGATTTTTTGGAAATTTAATTGTTAAAATACCACTTTTTCATAAATAGGAGGTTAATTAAAATACTGTGATTGTGATTTGATTGTGATATTAGTCACGTAATAAAGGTTTTTTAAATAAGTAGTTCTAATTATGTTGAAGTATCTCAGATAAATATTACATGTGTAATACATATATATATCTTAACGTGGTACTTCTATAAGATAAATACAAATGTGTATATTGATAGGTGTAACTAATAGTACTGTGATTTGGATTTGATTGTGATACTAAATAATAAAGATTTTCCTAAATTGCAATAGATCTTTTAATTATTAAAATTAAAAACATGCATCGCGGATGCATACCTAGAACTGGAAGTATTTAATATCTTTATGTTATTAGAAAAAACTATTATTTCAATTTATTGGAAGATATAGTACAATATTTTTTGTCAACTGTACTTTGAATTTGCCAGGAATGTGGGACGAGTGGTGACTTTAAAACTCAAGTGGGACGAACGAGGAATTCTTTGGAATGTGGGACAAGATAGTGGGACGACAGAGGCACAAATCGACCAGAATAGTTTTGGGTTTAGCGCTATGTTTTTTTCAGCATTGTTTAAATAAGTTTTGTAACAATTTTTAATCATAATACTTGCGCGTCCGTCTAGCATTTTGTATTCGTAATTATCTCTAGGATTTTTGTATTTTTTATAGCGAATTTTAATTTTTTCCTTTTCGTTTAGAAGCTTAATTAACGGCCTAGAAAACCATCGCGGAAATTTATTATTATTATTATTATTTGACATTTATTTTATATTCTCGGCTAGCCGGAAAAACGCTGATAACACGGGCCTAGGCCAAGTGATTATCAGTTGGATTAAGTGCGGTCACGTGCAGAAGATTGCACAGAAGATGGTAAGGAGATGATTTGATGTGGGTTTTCTGAGTCACATTGCAGAAACTTTCGCACGAGTCTGCATGTGTTTAGTATCGCTGCCTTCTGAAGCAGATGGTAAGTATTTGGAGGTAAGTTTAGGGAATTAATGGATTGGTGAAGTTGTTTCGGTATTACTCCTGTTGTAGACAATACTATTGGTACTATTGTAACTTTTTGCAAATGCCAAAGTCGGGCTACTTCATCTTTTAATTCAGTGTATTTGCTCAGTTTTTCTGCTATTGTTGTTTGCAAGTTATGTGTATTTGGTATAGAAATATCTATTAAATATCCCAGTTTTGTTTAATTTGTTAATAAGTGTAATATCTGGTCCATTGAAATGGATAGTTCGATCGGTAAGAATGGCGCGGTCAAAGTATAATTTTGTTGAGGGGTTCTCTAATACAGTTTCTGGATTGTATTTGTAGTATGGTGTAACGGAATCTATAAGTTTGAACTTGTGTGCTAGTTTTTGGTGTATAATGTTGGCTACTTGGTCGTGTCAGTGTTTGTAATCCGTTTGGGCTATCGACTTGCACGCGCCTGTGATATGCTGGATCGTTTCTGGAGAACTATTGCATTTCCTACATGTGTCATTATTTAAATTCTTTATGATAAACTTTCTATAGTTTTTGGTTTCAATAACCTGGTCCTATATGGCAAGCATAAACCCTTCGGTCTCCGGGAAGAGTTCACCTCGATTTAGCCACGTGTTCGACGCTTCTTTGTCGACATTTATGTGGTTTAAGTCTTGGCGGTGTCTTCCGTGTAGAGATTTCTGGGTCCATTCTAAAAGCTTAATTTTGTCGTCAATTGCTTTCTCATTTCTCTGTTCAAATGTATCTTTTAAATTTAGGGGTGTTAAGTTTTGGTCGATAGCTGTTATTGTGTAATTATCTAGAGTATGGACATCGGTTAAAGAATGTATCGGGAGATTTATTAGCGGTGGCAACTTTTATAAAAAATAAAGGATCTTTTTCTAACGATCATACATGGTGACAGCGCGTGCGATCCGTAAAAAAGTGTAATTTTTCATCATGGACGAGTTAAAAAGCCAAATAGATGCACAAATGGTACTCATACAACAACTAGAATTGCAGTTGACACAACAGTCCCAGCTAGCATCAGGTCATAACACTCAGATGGATATTGCATCTTTACTACCCGGAGTGTCCACACCACCGCCTCAACAATTTACTTTCAAAGCCGCCGACTGGTCAAACTGGATCACCAGATTTGAGCAGTACAGGGAAACGACACGTCTCAGGTATATGCCAAGCGAAACACAAGTAAACACTTTCTTATATTTATTGGGAAGCAAAGCAAATGACATACTAACCTCTATGAAATTGAGTGAGTCGGATAAAAAGTCCTACGACATCGTCAAAACCAAATTCGACACCTATTACACTGCAAGAAAGACGAAAATGTATGCCAGAGCACGCTTCAACCAAAGAATACAAAGTGAGCTAGAAAGCATAGATGACTTCATAACTGATCTACATGCCTTAGCAAAGAAATGCGAATTTGGGCAGCTCGAAGACGAACTTACACGAGACAGAATCGTGGCGGGCATGAGAAATACAGAATTGTCTAAGGCTATCCAAAATCTTGAAGAGGAACCTAAACTAGAAACTGTGATTAATAGAGTTAGGCACGCCGAGATGGTTGAAGCTAACATGGAAGTACTAAACCCAACTCTACCTAACCCTCCACCTGAGGTACATCTAGTAAATAAAAAAAAGCCTATTAGGCAAGGCCAAACATCAGATATGTGCAGAAAATGTGGTCGTAAACCAAAACACAAGTTTTCTGAGTGTGAAGCAACAAAGTCTACGTGCCATGGATGCGGCGTCCGTGGTCATTGGTTGGCTGTGTGCAAGAAAAAGAAAGTGGAAAAAAAGAGAGTACATCTACGAGTGTAAATGAGATAGCAGATGAAAACTTTTTCTTTGAAAGTATTGAGAAAGAGAAGACCATTGATTCAGTTACTACACCGAAGATAGCACGCTCCAAACCTAAATTTGCAAACATAGCGATTAATGGACAGAAGATAAAGTTTAAAATAGACACTGGAGCATCTGAGACAGTGATCAGCCCAGAACTTAGGATCAAGCTGAAACTACCTAAGCCTATACAAGTACAAGAGAAACTTTTGGGACCCTGTGGCATAGTATTACCAGGACATGGGATATGCAAAAATGTTCGGATGACTTGGCAAGGTAATACAAAACTTACTGATATATATATACTGGAAGACCAACATACCCCACTACTTGGACTACCAGAATGTGATGCTTTTGGCATAATAAAGTGGCATGAGGGAGCACAAATTATGCAGGTGCAGATCTCTAAAAACACTCACCCTGAAGATGAATATAAAGAAATGTTCAAAGGTCTTGGTGTAATGGAAGGCAAGTATCACATACAGTTGAAGAAAGATTCAACACCCTATGCAGTTACAATGCCACGACACATCTCTATACCAATCAGACCTCAAGTAGAGAAAACTTTGAAGACTCTCCAAGACATGAAGGTAATAGAACCGGTCTCACACGCTACAGAGTGGTGCGCTCCTATGGTACCAGTAATAGAGAAGGGTAACACCGATAAGGTAAGAATCACGGTTGACTACACAGAGCTGAACAAGGCAGTGATGAGAGAATTTCACCCTCTGCCAACAGTCGAGGAATGTTTAGCACAACTAGCCGGAGCCAAAATATTTTCCAAAATTGATGCAGTGAAAAGCTATTTTCAAGTAGAATTAACTGAAAACTGTAAAGACCTCACAACCTTCATCACTCCATTTGGAAGGTACAGGTTTAATAGAATGCCCATGGGAATGAACTCGTCTAGTGAAGTTTTCCAGCGGAAAATGGCTGTAATATTGTCAGGCATAAAAGGTTGTGTAAACCATGTTGATGACACCCTGGTTTATGGTAGAACATTAGAAGAACATGATGCAAACCTGCGAGAAGTATTAAAAGCTCTTCACAATGCTGGAGTAACCTTAAATCGTGAGAAGTGTATTTTCAGAACAAAGGAAAGCACATTTCTGGGATATAAAGTAACAGCCAATGGAGTGCAACCCCTTCAAGACAAGGTAAAAGCAATAATTGACTTACCCATACCTAAAGACTTAACAGCATTGAGAAGTTTCATGGGAGCAGTCAATCAGCACCTCAGATTTCTAGGAAACACAGCTGATGTAACAAAACCTCTACGTGACTTGCTAAAGAAAGACTCCCCAAGAGAGTGGAATAATGACCATTCTACTGCATTCCAAGAAGTCAAAAAGCTGTTAACTTCAGCCCCTCAGTTAGCACATTATGACCCCCAATTGGAGACCAGAGTCTCAGCAGATGCATCCCAGCAGGGAATAGGAGCTGTATTAGAACAAAAACATGGAGATGAATGGAAACCAGTTCATTTTTGGTCTTCTTCATTCACACCTACTCAACAAAGGTATGCAATGATAGAAAAAGAAGCATGTGCAATAACTATGGCCTGTGAACGATTCAAACTATACCTCCAAGGTCTAAAAGTCTTTACCATACGTACGGATCATAAACCACTTGTATCCATACTAGGATCAAAACCTATATCAGACCTCCCAACTAGACTCCAAAGATTCCGCATGAGGATGACACCATTTAACTACAATATAGTGCATGTACACAGCTGATTTGTTGTCAAGAGCACCACTTCCAACACAAGAAGAAGATAAAGATATCTTAGAAAAAGAAGACAGACTTGACAAGACAACATTCCTCAGCATAATCAAATACATGCCTTTCTCTGATGAACGACTCCTAAAAGTAAGAGAAGCTCAACAAGAGGATAATGTATCAAAGAAACTCTACAGACACATAAAGGAAGGTTGGCCCCATTACAAAGACACAGAGGAAGAACTAAAACCTTTCTATAATCACAGAGACAGCTTAATTTTACTAGAAGATATAATAGCTATTGGTCTTCGGTTATTTATCCCCTCAAACATGAGAAGAGACATACTTACCAAAATTCACACTGGACATGTCACCAGTTTTAAAGGTCAGCAGCGAGCCAAGCAAGCAGTGTGGTGGCCTACTATGGATAATGACATCATCCAATGGTCAAATACTTGTGAAACATGCAGCAAGTTAGCTACACAAAAACCAGAACCTTTAATTAGTGGAGAAATCCTAGAATACCCTTTCGAAATTATAGCGGCTGATTTATGCACATACAGAGGAAAAGAATATCTTGTAGTTAGAGACATATTATCCAATTACCCAGAGGTAATCTCACTCACATCTACTACCTCCCAAGCTATAATCAACCACTTGAAATCAATCATGGCAAAACATGGACTCCCTAAAATCTTGAGGACCGATAATGGCCCACAGTTCTCTTCAAGGAACTTCCAAGAATTTGCAAGAAATTGGGATTTTACTCACATCACGTCCAGCCCATACTTTCCTCAAAGTAATGGAGCTGCAGAAATTGGAGTAAAGATAATCAAAAAGATTTTTGAAAGGAATCCAGAAGATCCACTCCTTGGATTACTTCATTACCGAACAACCCCCACTCAATTGGGACCAGCTCCAGCTGAAATTGCAATGTCTAGACTCTTGAATACAGTAATTCCAATGACATCAACAGCACTTAAACCCAAAGTGCAAGATTTGGAAACATACAGTGTAGACAAAAACTCAGTAAGAGAAGAGAAAAAGCTAAGGAAACATATGATAAAAGACATAGAACTAAAGAACTTCCTGAATTAAAAGTTGGAAATAAAGTATTTCTACCTGATGATCAGATATATGGGACAGTCACTGGAAAAAGACAAGAGCCCCGCAGCTACTTAATATTGACAGAGAAAGGGAAGGAAATTAGAAAGAACCGGAGAGCAATCATCGAATTGCCTAATCAAGATAGTATTCCTGTTTCCACTCCTGCATTACCTCCTCCCACTCACTGCTCTTATCCCCTTCGAGTCCATTAAAACATATTGTTTCAGACCAACCGCTACAGCATGATGAGAAGTCAAGACAGTCTCAATCAGGTTTGGCACAGAGTCAACAGCAACCAGAGCCTGTTCAATATCTACAAACTCAGGAAAACCAAGACTCAACTCAGTTGTTGTTACCAGATATGAGACTGTGGTCTCCATCACAGGAGATAAGAATAGAAGCTCCTATACAAGATTATAACATCCCTACCAAGGAGAATTCAAGCTCATCCTCTCCTTTCGCTACTCCTGATTCATCTACTACATCTACAAACTTGGAATCAACACCAGAGAGAGATAAGGAAGTTATCACCACCAGATCAGGCAGACAAGTGAAGTCAAGAAAGTGTCTGTGCAAAGACTGTAACTTCTAGGTGAACATAGTTGATTGCCTAACTATAATATTATTGTTCTATAAAAACATTACAGTGATAGTGTGATTTATATACCTGTACATTATTGTAATACCTTAATGTTAGATTCAGTAGGGTAAGAAATAAGTGAACAATTTAGTTTAAATAACTTTACTTTGGCATACAAGCACATTGTACATTACAACAAAATCACTCATTGTTCAATTAATATTAGCATCGTCTTTTCAAAACAAACCCACTGTGTATAATTCTGTAAACGGTTTTGTTAAAATGCTTTAGCTCTTGAGATATTTTGAGATTGCTGCAATAATAGTACTGGGTACTAAGTAAGTTAAACTTAAGGGTTCCAAGGGTTATGGTTTTTTTTTTTTTTTTTTTTTTTTTTCCTTTTGGCAATTGAGCCGATGTCGACTATTCTGCCAATGTCGCGTTTAGACAGCAGCGCAGCGGCAGGCCGGCTGCGGCGACTTTGTACTTTGTAGTAGGTCTACAGGTTCTGTTAGTCGCAGTTACAATTTTATGTCATTTTCTTTTAAGAAAGTTGCTAAAATTGGTTTGTTTACTTTGAAAATAGGTTTTGAATATGTCATTAATGTCACATGTGACAAGCACAGATCTTAATCATAATTTTTATAGAAAAAGGAGATGTGTAATTATCTAGAGTATGGACATCGGTTAAAGAATGTATCGGGAGATTTATTAGCGGTGGCAACTTTTATAAAAAATAAAGGATCTTTTTCTAACGATCATACAGTTATCATATTGTGAAGAATAGAAGTTTCGATTTTGGAAAAAAAGAATCGTCGAAGTGCTTTTATTTGTCTATTGTGTAGGTTTAGAATGTCAATTAGTCCTCTACCTCCTTCTTTTCGCGGCAGTGTTAATCTCTGAAGACAGGATCGTGGGTGGTGTTTGCGAAATTTGGTCATTGTGGTATTGATTTTTCGTTGAAGGTTTTTCAGGTCGGTTTTGGTCCAATTGATAATCCCAAAAGAATATGTAAGAACCGGTATGGCGAAGGTGTTAATCGCTTTGATAGTATTTCGAGAATATAGTTGCGTTTTCAGAATTGTGTTCAGTCTGTGTTGAAATTGAAGTGTTAATTTTTGTTTCGTTTCTTTGTAGTGTATCTGTCGTGATTGTGTGTAACCTAGGTATTTATAACTGTCTTGTTGTTGCAATGGTTCTATCTGTTCTCCTGTACCTAGAGTGTATTGGTGTTGGTAATTTTGTCCTGCTTTAATTGAATTTATTTTACATTTATCGATGCCAAATTCCATTTTAATGTCGTTTGAGAATTGTTCTGTCAAGTTTGCTAATTCATAGAGTTGCGTCTCACTTTTGGCGTATAGTTTGATATCATCCATGTACAACAGATGATTTAATTCTATTTTATGAATCTCAGTATGTCCTTCGATACTTGAATGTTTTAGTGGAATTCCTAAAGTAGTTGCGTTTAATATATTCGATAGGGGATTTAGAGCAAGACAGAACCACAGTGGGCTTAAAGCATCTCCCTGAAAGATCCGTCTCTGAATTTTTATTGGGCTGGTTTCTACTGTTTTAGTAGGGGAAGTTAGTCTTAGGACAGTGGTCCAAGACGTCATTGTGGCCTTTAGGAATGTTACTATAGTTGGATGTATTTTGTATATCTCTAAAATTTTTACAAGCCACGAATGGGGTACAGAGTCGTAAGCTTTTTTGTAGTCAATGTACATGCTAAACAGATAGCTTTTGGATTTTTGAACGTTTTTGAGAATTACTGAATCTACGATTAATTGTTCCTTGCAACCTTGGCTGAATTTACGGCATCCTTTCTGCTGTTCAGCTAAGATATTATTAGTGTCGATGTGTTGATATATTAGTTCAGAAATACAAGATGTAATGATTTTGTACAAGGTCTGCAAGCATGTTATAGGTCGATATTTTGCAGGATTTGAGAGATCATTACGATCTTTTTTTTTTTTTTTTTTTTTTTTTTTCTGGGTGGGAAATCATCAAATAACTTCTCCCGCTCTGGGTGGAGCGGGAGGGCGTGTCAGACTTTTACTGACTAAAACCCACCCGTGTTCCCTCAGTTGCCTGTGTGCCAGGGGCGGCGGTATCTCTTTCGAACAACCCGCACCCCCGGCAGGCACCGGCCCTTGCGGGCCCCTCTGTTGCTGCTGACAACTCTTTGAGGCGCGCGTGGAACACAACGCGCCGTCGACCCGGGCTTGGTCCTTACCGGACAGCGAGGTACCCATTACTCGCCGTCCGCAAGCCCGTGCCTACGGTGGCCGGGAATCAGCCTGGGATTCCCGACGCCCAGGGCGTCTCCTGCGAAGGCCACGGCTGTGAGGGCGCATGTACTGCATCTCCCTCACGTGCGCCGCCTCCCTCTTTGCGAGCATAACTGCTTCGCTGAAGGAGGCGACTGCCAGCCATGCCCTCTCGCTCCGTACCATGGCCTGGACCAGGGTCGGACGCGAGAGATCGCCGCCGCCGATCACCTCCACGAGGACACGGCGTTGCTCCGCCCAAGCTGGGCAGACCTCCACCGTATGCTCCACCGTGTCCTCTGGGCGATCTTCGCAATGGAAACACCCGGGCGTTTCCTCCCGCCCTATCCGAAACAGGAACCTCCCGAAACAGCCATGTCCGGTGAGGACCTGTGTCAGGCGGAAGGTGAGGACGCCATGCCGCCTCTCAAGCCACTCCTCAAAGAGGGGACTTACCGCCGCAATTGCGGCGTGCCCAGCACTGGGTTGCGACAATCGCACTTTCCACGTCGCCATGAGATCCTGCCGGAGCTCTGTCCGCCGTGCCGCGACTTCCCGCGGCAGCGGAGTTACGCCCCGGCGTTTGGCCTCCTCGCGCCACTCCCAAGTGAGCGCGAGGACGTTTGCCTCCAGATCCCATGGCGGTAATCCGGCAAGGAGGCCCGCCGCCTCACCGGAGATCGTGCGGTATCCCCGGATCATCCGGATGGCCATGACCCTATGGGCCGCCTTCAACCGGCGTGCTGGTTGGCGCCTCAATGTAGGCGCCCACACCGGCGCCCCGTATAGGGCCATGGCCCGCACGACCCCGCGTAGAGCCTCCGGCAGGAGGCGTTTGGCCCCCCTAGATTGGGCAGGAGCCGCTTCAAGGCAGCCCCGGCCCGCTCCAGTCTGGGAGCCAAACGTCGGAAGTGTTCCGCGAAGTTCCACCGGCTGTCGAGGACGAGTCCTAGGTACTTCATCGTCGACTCGACGCCGATGTGAACCCCTCCCACCGTTATCTGGGAACCCGTCAGTGGCGCATTCCGAAGACCATGAAACCACATGGCCTCGGACTTGTGCAAGGCCACCTCGAGTCCCAGTTGCCGGATCCTATCGACGATTGTCGCAACTCCGTGTGTCGCTAAGTCGGCCGCCGCCTGGTACGACCTCCCTTGCGCCAGGACCAGCGTGTCGTCAGCGTAGCAAACTACGCTGACGCCACTAGGGAGGTCGGCGCGCAGCACCCAGTCGTATCCGATGTCCCACAGATGCGGCCCCAGGACCGATCCCTGTGGGACACCGCACGACATCTCTCGCCGGTTCCACTCTCCTAGGTGACCGGGGTAGATGACGGCCCTGTCCGTCAAGTAGGCCTCGACCACACGACAGAGGTAGGTCGGCATCCGGTGATACCGGAGTGCCTCCCTTATGCAACTCCAGGGCAGGGTGTTGAAGGCATTGGCGATGTCCAGAGACACCGCCAAGACGACCCCACCCCGGGCCACAGCATCCCCCGTCGTGAGGGCTCGCACGCGCATGATGGCGTCCACCGTGGAGCGCCCCCTGCGGAAACCGAACTGGCTCTCCGCCAAATCCGGCCCCACCCGCACCAGCCGCCCGACGAGGCGGTCTGCAATGACTCTTTCAAAGAGCTTGCCCACCTCGTCGAGCAGCACGATGGGCCGGTAAGCGGACGGAGAGTCCGCGGGGCGCCCCTGCTTCTTGATGAGGACCAGTTTCCCCGTCTTCCAGTGACGTGGGAACTGGCCCTCCTCCAAGCATGCGCTTAGGAGCCCTCTTAGTCGAGGCTCGAGAGCCTCCAAGGCCAGGACCCAGGCTTTTCCAGGCAAGCCGTCGGGTCCTGGGGCGGTATTCTTGGCATTCAGCCTACGTACCGCCACTCTCAATTCTACCTCGGTCACCTCTGGAACATCGTCGTCGTCGTCGGTGTGGTCCGCATCGGGCACCGCAGGAGGCGGAGCCATGGGCGGGGGAGCATGCTCCCCTCGCGAGGGAAACAGAGCGCTCACCACGTCCTGCACGAGCTGAGGCCGGAGACTCTGGGTCAGCGGGGGAGCCCACGGGCGGATTTTCTCCCGCACCGTTTTGTAGGGGCGTCCCCACGGGTCTCTGTTCAGAGTCTCCAGCGACTCCTCGCGGGCCAGTGACCTGGCCCGCAGGATCTCCGCTCGGAGGGCGGTCTTCGCCACTCTGTACCCCTCGTATAGCTCCGCCTGAATGGCTTCCGTATCCGGAGGGCGGATACGGAGCCTGCGATGCCTGGTGTACCGATGCCGCGCAGCAACACACGCCTCGCGCAGAGCTGTGAGCTCCGGCGACCACCAGTACACCTGGCGTGAAGCACGTCCTGGCTGGACCCGGGGCATTGCCACGTCACACACCTCGGACATGGCCTCCCGGAACCACTCCACCTCGTCGTTGATGTCGGCAGGCCTGTCCGGTGGTGACACCCAGGCCTGCACGATCGAGGCTTCCAGGAGTAGCTCCCGGTCCAGCCGCTTCAGCGCCCACCGCGGACCACACGGGGCCCGTTGGACCGGCGCGCTCGAGGCCTGGGCGGAGACGTCAAACCGGATATACCGGTGGTCGGAATACGTCTCCACCCCCTCCATGACGCGCCAGTCGACGACACGTGGTGACAGAGCGGGGCTGGCGAACGAAATATCCACCACCGACTCACCCCGCATCCGCACACACGTGGCGACAGAACCCCGGTTTAGGACGACCAGGCCCACCTCTAGCGCCCAGTCCTCCACCATCCTACCCCGCACATCCGTCAACCGGGAACCCCAAGCCAAGTTCTTGGCATTGAAGTCCCCGAGGACGAGCACGGGGAGGGAACGAAACCCGACGACGACGTCTCTCAACTCCTCAAGGGAGTTGTGGAACTCGGCGAGAGTTCGGCTCGGGGAGAAGTACACCCCTACCACTGCAATCTCCCCGAACCGTGCTGCTACGCAACCCCTTCCTCTCTGGATACCCTCGAGAGCCGGGGTGCCGGCGGCGGCCGACGAAATTATGGTCACTGAGCCGCTCAGGTCCTCCACCCAGTAATCCCTGGGCGGGACAAAGTACGGCTCAGCGACCACGGCGATGTTAATCGACCACTGCGCCATGCTCTGGAGCAACAGATCCTGAGCGGTGGCGCAGTGGTTGATGTTCGCCTGGAGGAGGCGAAATGGAGCCGTTATTGGCATTCCATTTCAGCCCCCTCCGGAGCCCCCTGAGAGGGCCCTGCCGCGGTGGTAGCGGCGGCGACGGCGATGGTAGGGGCGGCAGCGGCGGCGGCGGTGGCGGCAGCTACGGCGGTGACGGCGGTGGCGGAGGGCTTGCCCCTGCCCCGGCTCCTAGTTTCGGCGGGTGGAGCGCAGGCCTTGCTCCCAGCCCGGTGTTCGGCCGGCTTGCCAGCTGCCGCACATAAATAGCAGTGCGGCGCGGCATTGCATGAGCCGGCCTTGTGACCGGGCTGACCGCAGCGGAAGCAGTGACCGCTGCGGTCCACCTCCGAGGTGCATTGGACTCCGACGTGGTGACCCACCTGACAGCGGAAGCACCTCAGAGGTCTGGGCTCCAGCAGCTTGACCTGCGCGGATACCCAGCCCACCAGGAGCCTTCGGCCCTCCTCGGTGATTTTTCGGGCCGCCGACACGGGGCAGCTCACCGTAACGGTTCGCATGCCCGTGTTGTCAGGACGAATGGTGCCTGCCTTCACCTGCTCGACAGAGCACCCCCCAGTCCTGACTATGGCGGCCACCACCTCGCCCTCCGTCACGGAGTCGTCCAGGCCCAAGATGCGCATGTCAGCGCACTTGGTGGGCCTGGACACTCGGGCCTCGTCCGCACTTATGGACGCCCTTAGCCTTTCGGCCAGAGCGTCTGCGGTCGGGCCACTGGCCGCACCAGGGACCTGCAACATCCGGGCCCCAGTCGCAGTGACCCTTATGCGAAGGCCGTTGGCGACTCCTATTTCCGCCAGGTCCACCGCCGCCCTCGCCTTCGCGATCACGTCGCGGTAGGACACGCCCTTCTGTACCGCTTCCGGCTGTAGTGTGATCACTACTACTATCATTACGATCTTTAGATATCATTAAAGTTGTACCTGAAGTTATGTAGGGTGGTATTGTTTTAGGGTCCTGGATGAATGTATTTATGTGATTATATAGAAAACTATGGATAGATGTGAATTTTTTGTACCAACAACTATGAATTTTATCTGAACCTGGTGCTTTCCAGTTATGTAAACGAGAAAGTACTTTATGGAAAATTTCTGGGGATATGTGGTCAAATGTCATTGCTTGAATATTTTTTTGGCTGTTGATCAGTTCTGTTTGTATCCAATCTGCTTGGGCATTATGTTCGACTGGTTGTTCCCAAATTCCTGCCCAGAAGTTTTGTAACATCTCTGGGTCAGGGTTGTTATGATCACCATCATTTTGGCTGTTATCCTGAACGTTAGGTGTTGCCTGTCTAATATTGCGGTAGAAAAGTTTTTCATTGTGGGTGAATTGAGTGTTTTGTAATTTTCTTTGGGTACATGCTTTGTATCGTTGCAGTCGGCCTGTTACGACTGACAGTTTTTGCTTAAGTGTGTCTAATGTGTGAGCTGCTTGTGTATTTGGTTCTTCATGAACAGTGTGAATTATTATTATTATTATTATCATTTTATTATCAGGCAACTAAGGCCCATACATAAAGTTGACGGCGTCGTGTTGCGCTGCGAGGTGTCACGTAACCGTCCTCGGAAACGTCGATATACGACACCTTTCGGCCAAAAGTCCTCTTTCAAGCAGTACTGTAGATGGTGAGGTGGAACTCGTACCACGAATGACTTAAAATTGACGTCGTGGCGCGACTCCAACCTTTCAACCCTCAGAGTCCAGTTGGTCTTCACTTTCAAGTACTGCACGACATCCTCAATCTTCGTGGAATGATGCAGACGCGAAATGTACAGCTGCGTCGTAGGTACGGCAGGGCGCAGCAGCATGCTGGGTCCACTCGGTGCGGTACCGCACAAGTTATGAGAGCAGGGCTTCTTCTTCTTCTTTTCTACCTTCGTGAAACCCTCCTCATCAACTAAGCCAGTTCTTGGCAAGGTGCTACGGACCGCAGTCAGGGCAGGTTGAGTACCCTTTTTCAGTTTGTCACTTTTTCCGGTTTGTCTTTTAGGCTGTGACGCATCAGATTTGCCGGTTGCGACAATAGCAGCGTAGATACGTTGTATTGGGTAGTTTGGACAGAGGCACGTGTTCTTTAATTAAAATATTAATTTGTTCGTACAACATGCCAACCATTTCGTCTACGTCAGTCATTTCAGAAAATATCTTAGTCCAATCTATTACTCTAAGTTTCGCCTTAATCGACGTATAGTCAGCGCGTTTGAAGTTATACTTAAAAGTTATTTTGGTTTTTAACGGTGCTGGTGAAGTATGAGTGATAAGAATTTCTAGGGGAGGGTGATGTACATCTACTTTTGACATCGGGTTATTGCATTCGCTAACTTTTACAGATAAGTTGGATAGAAACAGGTCCAAGGTTTTATTGTTGCAATTTTTCACAATATTAGCTTGCAACATATTATTTTCGGACATGAAATCAACAAAAGAGTAACCTAATCCATTGGTGTAATTGGTGGGAATTGTACATGGAGGGGTCACAGTATTGTCTATGTTCCAACTTATGAAGCTAAGGTTGAAGTCCCCCGCGATAATTGTATCTTCATTGGTAGATTCTATCAGTGTAGATACTTTGTCCAGGAATGAGTCAAGTATGACTTGCTGAACTGGTGGGGGTAGGTAGACAGGTCTTCGATGTCAGATTCCAATTTCGGCAAACGTACGGAATCAATGAGCTTAGATACTGCAATCAGAACACCTCCACCCCTCTTGGTTCCCAGAGCAGTTGAGGATCTATCTCTGCGATATACACAATACCTAGAATCTAATATTCGGCCGTCTTTTATACCATCATCCAGCCATGTTTCGGTTCCAATTATGACATCATAGACACTCAACTGTGCCGCCAACCTAATAGTATTAAGTTTGGTTTTTATTCCTCTGAAGTTCTGGTAATAAATGGTGAATGTTTAAGATAATGCATGGTATTACTGCATTAATTCAATTTAAAATTATAGCAGTGCAACGGCTTCCAGACTTTTAATGTGTTTTGCTTGGTGGCCGTCGGCTTTTCTGACTTTGCCGTCACATACCCAAACGTATAAATATGCCTTTTCACGTGCAGCTTTTCTAGTTTCAGCGTGTATTCTTTTATTCAACGGCGACAGGTGTTCCGATACGAATATAGGCATGATAGCACCACCGTAGCCCAGGTGTTGAGTACTCAGTTTATCTTTAGAGTGGGTTCTGTTAAATTGTAACACAGATGCCAGGACTGAATCTCTTGATAAATATATAATTGTATGTGGAGATTTTAATGTTAATATTTTAGATGTTACTCCAATAAGTATTAGACTTCTCAATCTGTTTAGATCCTTTAATTAAAAAAAAAACTTGTTTTTTGAACCTACTAGGATCACGGCATCTTCGTCGACTTGTCTTGATAATATGTTTAGTGATTGTGATGCCAAAAATAAATTAGTGTTAAGTGACTTAACGCCAAACCACTGTGGATTATTAACTAGCTTCCCTTTGCCCTTACATAAAATGCCACATATAATGGAATGCAGGCCTTATACAGCTAGTCGTTGCAACAAATTTAAAAATAATATAGCTCGTAGTTACACTATCTATAATAGAACATGAGAATCCTAATGAAATCTATGAAGACTTTTTTGATGTAGTGCATAAAGAATTCCAGTCTACTTTCAAGCCAAAACCATTGACATTAATGGTATCTCTGTTGGTTTCAACCAATGGGCCACTCCAGGTATTTATAAAAGTAGAGCGAGACTATATGAGTTATATGGTTTTAAAAAATACAGGTTTGCTAGTCCTTTTCTAGAGTATGTCAGAAATTATTCAATATTATTTAAAAAGATCTGTGCTTTTGCTAAATCTAAATTTTTAAGCGATACTATAAAAAAATCTAATAATTATGTAAAAACCACATGGAAAATTATTAACAATGAAACGGGTAAATCGGTTAATCAGGATAAACAATTAGAGATTATGGTCAACAACAAATTAGTTGATAAAGCTGCTGACGTGGCTGAGGCATTTAATGAGTTTTTTGCTAACACACCAATTACTACGACTCGCCCCTTAAATTTGTCCCCGTCTAAAGCTGAACATCTTTTGCACAGTAGTGTGCCCAAATGTAGTCGCTTTTCAATTTAAAACTATTTTATTGGGATATTGCAATTTCTCTGGCAATCACACAACAGCTAATCTATCATCTGAATTGAGTGTTCTTTTGGATCAGTGGGGACTTACGGGTAAAGTTAACTTTGTTGTTAGCGATAATGCAGCTAATGTTGTTAAGGGTGTAAAAGAGTACCTAGGGTTTAAGCATTTTGGATGTTTTGCCCACACTTTAAATTTGTTCGTCGAAGGTGCAATAAGATCTTGCAATGAGCAAATTAACAAAGTGAAAAGAGTAGTGGGACATTATAAAAAAAGCACCGTATCGACAGAGCGGTGGTCTAAGTACCAGTTGCAACGAAATACGCAACACAAATGCCTAATTTAAGACGTGGAAACTGAAAGTGAAGTGTATATTGAGCAGATTTTTGAAACTGAAAGAAGTAATCCGTTCTACAATGGCCTTGGTGGACCGAGACTTTCCGCAAATAAGTGTTGAAGATTGGAGCATAATGTCTCAATTAGTCACCGTCCTACGACCTTTTGAAGAACTGACCAAAGCTATGAGTGGCGAAAAATGTTTGACTGCAAGTTCGGTCATCGTTATGGTAAGATGTCTAAAAGAGGCCTCAAATGTAACCACAGAAAAGACAGATCAAGAAACCGTCATGGATGTTGTTAATTTATCAAAAGCCGGATTAAATGAACGGCTAAAAGGTATAGAGCAAAGAGGTACATTTTCACTATGCACATTCATGGACCCGAGGTTGAAGATGCAGGCATTTGCGGATCAGAACGGCAGTAAAGACAAAATACCTGTGAGAGCGCTCGTAGCTGAGATTATTAGCAAAGAACAAGCAAACGAACAAATACCCGAACGGAACCATAAACCGCAGCCCCATGACGATAGAGTGGTGGAGGAACCACAGCGCAATCTACCTACATATGGCAAAACTATATATCCGCCACTGCAACATTGTGGCAACATCCGTTCCCTGTGAAAGGATGTTTTCTAAATCTGGATGAATAATTAGTCAACGCAAGACACGGCTGACTACCAAAAAAAAAAATGTAAACAGATGAGAAAAAAAATCAAACAAAACTAGGGTCGGGTGGGGTAGTTGCAATAACGGGGTATAAGCAATAGGGTATAAAGAAAACTGGTGCTGCCATCTCTGATATGAGTAAGGTACTTTTAGAACTACGCGCCGACCAATTCGCGAGACAGTTTGACAGATTGATTAGTGATTGAAACGCCATTAGTTGAAAGTCGTCGATGGCGCGTGTACGCAATTTGATAACCGTACCTTCAATCGATTTTCATCTTGAAAAGAAACGTAAGTTTTTGTATTTTTTTTGTATTATTTATTTTTTGTTCAGTGTTGGGAATTAATCTATATGCAAATTTTTGCTTAATTGGTGCAGGTTATTCTGTTATGGCCATTATTGCATTTACCTCTGGAATTTTCGGTGTTGGGGTAATTGTAACAACATAGCTAGGGGCAAATGTAATGTTTTATTACAATTACCCCTTTCTTTCTAGATGATGCGAAATTATGTCATAAAAAGGGCCCACCCAAATACTCTGAAGAAAAATTGCAAAGAGCCCTTGATGAAATAAAAGCTGGTACGGTTACCATACACAAGGCGTCCGTTCTTTACAGAGTTCTATTTGCAACGTTGTATTGTCGAAACAAGGGAACTCGAGGTGCCATAAAAAAATGTAAAGGACGCAAAATTGCACTTTCCGAGAATGTTGAAAACATTTTGGCATTATCTGTTAAAACACTGGCTAAATAGGGGTTTTGGTCTTAGTCCAAAGGAAATTATAGAGCTAGTAGGCCAGTATGTTAACGTGAATAAAATTAAAATCCCATTTAAGGGTGGCATACCACGGGAAGACTGGTTCCTTAATTTCAAAAAACGGCATAATTTGTCAATTCTAAAGCCAGAACCATTTGAGTATGCGAGAAAAAAGCACGCATCCATTCATCATCTATGGATATTTTGACCTTTTAAAAAAAGTTCTGATAGAGCTAAATTTAGAAGACCAAGCAAATATGGAATTTGGACGAAAGCAGTCTCAGTATAGACCCGTCGAAATCCAGAATAGTAGGAACAAGAGGTGAAAGCTCATCCAGAGTTATCAGCACATCAGGAAGATAAAACACAACTTTTGTGCTAGCTGCTAATGCTGCCGGTGTTCGAGCGCCACCATTAATCATTTTTAAAGCAAAAAATATCTGGGACCAGTGGAAGGCACAACCAGACAAGGAATATCCCGGTACAGCCTACGCTGCCACTCCGATTGGTTGGAGACAGGGGTGTTTAAAAACTATTTCGAGGAAGTTCTCGTACCAGCTTTGGGTGACGAACGGTCTGTACTGGTGATATACGATGGCCACTCGGCACATGTGTCTCTCGACCTCGTTGAAACTTTTTTGGCCAAAGACATAAAAATTCTTAAACTGCCAGCCCAAACAAGTGACCAACTGCAGTCATTAGACGTTTCCGTATTTGAGTCTTTTAAACAAAAATGGGACCAGACTGTTGCCACTTGGCAGCAACAGAATATTGGTCAAAAGCTATCTAAAGCGCTGTTCTCACAATTTTTGGGAGAAACTTGGATCAAAGTCAGTGAAGATGTTATCATGAGTGCATTTAGAAAATCAGGGATATTTCCATTCAATTCTGACGTCATTCTAAGAGAAAATTTCTCAAAGGAGGCTTTAGACCGTTGTGAGAGACGCCATGCAGGCAAGCTTGTGAGAGATGAGGCGAGTCCTGATCCTCATCGTTCAAATTACTCATCACCATCGCTTCTAAATCCACCAGCTTCCGGGGAGGAGGCCATTCCCACAACATATCTATCGTCAATTGTCAATTCCCAATTGTCACAGAATTCCGTACCACCAACTGCTCATTCAAATGATATACAAGCCTTTAATCCCGCGCCAATAATATCATTCTAACAGATGATTCTTTCAACTCTTCAACAAAAACATCTGCCTGTAAATAAACAAAAGAAACGTAAGGTTGCCTCAGGTGCTGAAGTTGTTACGTCTGCTAGAATGCTTGAAGTGTTAAAGGAAAAAGAAAATATAATCGCAAACAAAAAAACTAAAATAAACAAGGAAAAAGGAAAAGTGAAGAAAAAGACTGAGGATTCAGAAGGTGACAGTACAGACGTAGGTTCAGATAATGAGGTGCACTATGCAAATTCTGACGAAAGTGAATGGGTGGAAGAGGAAGCTGATATTGAGTCCGACAATGAAGCTGCAATGACGGAAATGAACAAAGAAAATAAGACAGAAGAGGATACTGGACTAGATATCAATATTAACAACAAATGGGTGATTGTTAAACATGCTTAAGTGAAAGGACATAAATATTACGTAGGCTTCGTGCAAAAACAGATAGACAGTCGTTGGGAGGTAAAGTTCGTACGGCGCAAGGCAACATTTGTATGGCCTATAATAGAAGATGTTGATACAATCACTGCTGATTCCATCGTTACAATGTTGCCGAATCATGCAGTAACCAAGCGTGGTATAATATACTTTGATTTCAAGTTCAGAAATATGATTATTTCCTAAACCCTTCGTTGACTGATTTATGTAGGTAATTTGTAAGAAAAAGTTTATAATTTGTTAGTGTTCATGTGATCTCTTTGAAATAAAAATATACTTTGATTTCAAGTTCAGAAATATGATTATTTAGTAAACTTTTCGTTGACTGATTTATTTAACCTGTAAGAAAAAGTTTCTATATTTGTAAGCGTTCAAGTGATCTCTTTGAAATGAAAAGCAAAAGTTAATTCGATTTTCGCATTTTATTGCATATACCCCTGATTTGAAACTATCCACAGTCCTAAGAAATTGATCGATGTTATTACATTTGCCCCTGAACACTGGGTAAATGTAATGAGTGAGCCAATAAAAAAAAAATAACCTTAGTTATCCGAGTGATTTTCTTTAAATAAATAACTTAAAACTTTAGCCTACTAAATGCTTAATACACATGGTAAATATTAATTTTGTGTTGTTATACAGGGTGTCCCGTAAATAATGGATCAAACGTAACGGGTAGGTAGCTTACCTCATTTCCAACAACTAATTTGAACAGTAAAAAAAAAACCGATAAGGTAACCAAGAATTTTTTTTTTTTTCGATTTTTACTATTTTCTGTACCAGCATTCAGTGTTTTTAATGCTGTTGCTGCAAATGGTATCATATTTAGGTGTGATTTTTGTCAAACATTTCTGAATAGTTTACTAATGTTATAAGATACCATTTTTTTAAATAACATTTTATTTGCCTTAGAAAAAAAATCTTGAATTGAAAAGTTTTGTTTTTACGATGAAAAGACCAGAATTGGAAAAAATCTCCTGTAAAAAAAATTATGACACCAAAGTGTACCATTATTTTAAAAACTTGTAAAATTACTAAGGTTTGCAAATTGGTATAAAACTTACGTCTAGTCCTTGCGGTTACAAAGATATTGCTATGAATGTGATGAAGAAGACAGAACAGAAATTAAAATGGTACAATCTAACTTTTCTTTCTCGTAATGGCTTATGCTTGTAATCTAAGCAAGTTAAGCGTGTAGCGTAATTCCGAGCCGATGACGTCATCTGTTCGAAATTTGGGACCGCTACCTGCGGAGTTGCACCTCACTCAGTGTGAAAGGGATAGATAGCGCCGCTTTTGTATTTTTGGTAAATCGGTGTCTTTGTGCAGGTATTTTTTTTCCTTCACCCTTCACTCATACAGGGCTTCAGTGTTGCATGATTTTATTTGTTTAGTTGACACGAATCTCTCTTCGAGTTGATACGTACGTCAGACTACTTTCGCTCCCGCTGTGCGTAACTGTTGTGTTCCTTAAAATTAAACTTGTGCTGTGTATTTGGACTTTGCTTTGCCTAACAATTTGGAACTGTTTGTGTTTAGGACGAATGACTTGGCAATCCTACGGACTTCGAAAACAATCGTTTGTGTGTGGTTGTACGTGTGTGCAGTAGTACGATGCCTCGTTACGAGTACACGCCACGGGAGTATGCCGAAATGCATTTTATCTACGGAGAAGCAAGAGGTAATGCCAGGGCGGCCGCAAGATTGTATCGTGAAAGATACCCGAACCGGGATCGACATCCCGACTATCGCGTATTCATTACAGTGCATAATAAATTTTTTTTACAGGAGATTTTTTCCAATTCTGGTCTTTTCATCGTAAAAACAAAACTTTTCAATTCAAGATTTTTTTCTAAGGCAAATAAAATGTTATTTAAAAAAATGGTATCTTATAACATTAGTAAACTATTCAGAAATGTTTGACAAAAATCACACCTAAATATGATACCATTTGCAGCAACAGCATTAAAAACACTGAATGCTGGTACAGAAAATAGTAAAAATCGAAAAAAAAAAATATCTTGGTTACCTTATCGGTTTTTTTTACTGTTCAAATTAGTTGTTGGAAATGAGGTAAGCTACCTACCCGTTACGTTTGATCCATTATTTACGGGACACCCTGTATAGTAAAATGTTGTGTATGGTTGAATACGCCATTCTAATTATAGTACACGCATTTACCCCACCTGACCCTATCAACCTCAAATAATGTATATAAATGATCTTTTAAATACGCCTGGTAAAAAGATTAAGTTTGTCCCAGCCAGTCCTAAGCCTGGAAAAGTATGAAGGAAACTTCATTTCATCGTATACTTAGTAAAGTCGATCGATAAAACGAATTATGTTTAGTTAACCATTTCATACATTTTAAATCGTTGATAAGTGTAAGAACTAACAAACTGCAGCGATTTCACTCGAGGAAAACCTCGAAAACGCAATTCTATTCCATGTTGGATAAGTTTCGTTCGTCGTGAAACCAGTTGCAACGACGACCGTTTTCTGCAACCGTTTCGTCGTCAGGAAAACGGTTGCGTTTCATTTGTCAAAAATTCGACAACGACCCACTACTAGTGGGAACCAGCCTGAAATTAGGCATTTCGAATTGAACTGGGCCTAAATCCTTTCAAGCATCGAAATGCATATTTGTGTTTTTTACAGGTCAATTCTTCCAAACAAATCGGCGCAGGGACAGATTAAGTATATGTACCAACTTTGTGGTATTTCGATGCCTTAAATTGTATTGGGTCAAGGAGTGAGCCGTGTCCCATTACACCAGAGAGCATGGAAGATGAGGAAGTAATTTGTATTCTATTCACTATTTTTTATTTGCACATTAGAATAAAATGGAAAACTCCTTATTATGTACACCATATATATTACAGACTTAAATATAATAGAAATAAATAAACAAGAAAAAAATCTACACTTCTACACTAATAATAATAATAGTATTTGTATTTTTAAATGTTTCTATATTTTTATACTAATATTTAAAAATGTAATTTATATGTCTATTTAGTGAAATAAAGGAAATATAATAATATATCTGTCGTGGTCTAGCGGCCAAATAAATTACATAGTAAACTCATATATATCGTGTAATTTAAAAATGAAACGATCTTTTACTCCGAAATATGGCAACCAAAAAGGTAACTTATCAAAGGTTTTATTTAAATTTCGAAATGGCTTGCAAATAAAAAGCTGTTTATTAAAAAAGAAACAAATGAACACTTTAACGCGGGAATAATTATTGTTGTTCGTCATTGATTTTGAAAAGTAATTGTATTTTCAAATAAAAAGTTCTGCCTACATACTACTTAGTTTTAATTTCCGAGCATTATTTGAGAAAAGTACTATACAAGCCTTGGCCACAACTAGGCATTGATGGACTTACGTATGTGAGCCTCGGTTCGAAGCATAAGGATGAAAGTTAATTGAGAAAATTGGACAGTTTCTGGTAGATTGATTTACTGGCGTCTGTGCATAATATGTTTGTTACTTCTTCATGGAAAAACAAGTGAACCGATTGCGATGAAACTTGATAAGTACAACCGCGGACACTGGCGGTCGACCACTTTTAACCCTTATGCTCTTAGTAATAAAGTTGAAAAGTGATCCACCGCCAGTGTCCGCGATAAAACATAGCTGTTAATTTTTATCCCGATATTCCCACGGAGTCGAAACTTATGCGGGTGAAATCGCGGGGCGCAGCTAATTAATTTAATAAAACAAGAATAAAAATGTTATGATTTAATCGGATAAAATGGTTGGTACAGTATAGAACAAATCAATACAAATTACAAATTATGGTGGTACAACATCAATCATTCGGTCTGGGAAACGAACACTTCCAACAGAATTGTCCATGAATTTATTGCGTGTAATATTGCCATTTTCATTACGCTAGTTACCTCTTAATCTAGATTTAGCTGTTGTCTAAATCTAGATTAAGAGGTCTACGCAGTACTCTGAAACGGGAACTCAATATGCCAAAGGCATTTTCAACCGAATAGAATACGGAATTTTGACGCACAAAATATCGATAATTGCTAATACGATGCTACACAATTGCGATGCACGTTATTGCGAAAGACCGTCTCTGCTAAGCCACTATACTTCGATGCACGTTACCGCGATAGATCTTCACTGCGATACTACTTGACTTCGATGCACATTACCGCGAAAAAACTTTTTACGGAGCTGCGGACAAAAGCCATTTTTTTAAATAATAAGTTTTTAAAAATAAGTTTGTATTGTGCGTCATAAATTCCTGTACAAAAATTGATCACATTTTACTAAAATTGAATGTAATACAATGTAAGATAGATTTAATTTATTGCACACAAAACAAATAAATACAGACAAATCGAACTTCAAAACCATCTCAATATAAAAGATGGCATGGATATTTTAACGTATATAGATGGCCTTGCACATATGTATATGCTACATAAGGAAATAAAACTAATTTCCCTCTACAAATTCATTGATTCATTTATATTTTTGTACCAATCAATATCATATTAAAACTGTGTTTATATTACGTAAAAAAATTGTAAACATTTTTGTTATATCTAACTCTGTATTTTTGTCAAGTTGATTAAATATACTTCTAATATGATTAATTATATATCTCGACCTCAGAAGCATCATGTCGGATTTGCAGATAGAACCAAAATTACTTTTTAGTATAACGATATTATAATTTTGTTGCTCTTTCTAACTATCTGACCCTGGTATTTCTATCTCTTATCATTATAAAGATACACTTATGCATAATGTCGGATTTAAATACATTTTCAAATACCTTAGAGCCATAACCTTTTTTATTTACTTGCATCTTTATGCATCAAATTATTAATAGTTTTTGAGCCGTATCTCAACTTAAGCTATTATGAATTAAAAATGTTTTGTCTAACATGCTGGTAGCAACAGCAGATACGCATTTATGCCTCTAAAGTTTACAATCAAATCATAGTGCGTATCTTCAAATATAGCGTTATGCTTAAAAAAATGTTGCAAAACGCTACAAAGGCATAAAGTCTTTTATTCATAAAGAACTTTATTGTTATAATAATAACGTTTTGTGTGTAATATTGTGTAGGTTCAAAGAGTTTCAGCCTTATGGCTCCAAAAATTAATACAAAAATGTAATATACTTGGTCGGTACTCAAGATAGTTCGGATAAAGTCGTATTACATCGAGTGGTACGGACCTCACGTGGCTTTTCTTCGAATGGCGTGCGACAGCATTATAGCTTATTATAATAAGAGTGAGCGAGAGAAACGCGTGTACCACGAGCCGCCTGTCGCGTCGCGTCGCACGCTCGGCGCCAGTTGTAAACATTATCATTCAGTCGGCACGCAGCGCACGGTCGCATCAGTTATCACCTGTGTTTTTAGTTAATCCGATTGATTTTACGAAAAACAGTGGTAAATGGATAGAGTGATATTATTATACTGTGTTTGTGTTTGATAAAATATAGCAATAATGGAGGACAACACCAATAAAGTAAGTATTAGCCTACAATAAATTTTACTCTTGCGTCTGTTGGCACTTGGGTCGGGACCAAATTTTTGACGTAATCGCACAACGGAAATCACAACGGAATGTATCACACTGGAAAATAAATGTAGCACAATAGAATTATTAGGGTGTGTGTAAATAGTCGGAAGATTTTAGGTGAGTGTAATAAACAAATAAAATTATAGGTATTATATTCCGAGAACTTTTAATAAGTACAAAGTAATAATAAGTACAAACCAGTAACAAGTATCTAAACGTTCAAATAGAATTCAAAACACAATTTTGTTTTTTCTTACACTAGAAACATTTAAAAAATCCTTACATTATTAATTACTAATTACTCAACGGTCCATTTACTGCTTTTAATAACAATATTAATTATGCCTTACAACAAAAAAAATCGTTATCGTTTGTATTTCTTACATGAATCACAAAAACAAAACAAAACTTTAATTTAAAATTTTAAACATACCCCCGACCCCGACATAAAACTTTGTGTTATAAAGTAAAAATAGAAGAGATTGATTGAATCAAAGCTAAGAACACTCGATCAAGTCACCTTTCAAACAAAAAATATACGAAATCGGTTCCATATAACGGTGTGAATAGGGATGCAGGGGTGAATCAAGACAAAACTTAACGCAACTTTACAAATAGTTTTAACGATGAAATAATATAAGTTCATTGTCAACAAGGACTAGAATATTTTAATTCAATTATAATTTAGTGTCCAAGTTGGTGACAAACTAAATATATTATTTCAACGTTAAAATTATTTTTAAAGTTGCGTCCAGATTCAGCCCTGCATCTCTATTCACCCTGTTTTACGGTTCACCCGTTTGGGAGCTACGATGCTACAGATAGATACACAAAAAATAGTATAATACACTTTAAACTTAGGTATATGTTTGCGTTGGGGGTTAAAAAACAACAAAATCCTTACTAAAAGTAATCAGTCATTGGTCTATATAATATTGCAATTAACAATATTCACTGTGCTCAGCAAATTAAAAAATATGATTTTATCATAGATATTTAAAAAATCGAATGAAAAAAAAAAATAGCTAAACAAAATAAACTTCGTCAACATCATCAACCAAATAGTAATCTTTGGAATCTTGCACTAGTCTTATTTTTTTAACTAGCAAATCACTTGTAATAATATCGAGATCAACTTTTTTTGGTACAATGAATTTTAGTTTAGGGAATTTTACAGTCTTTAGGAAGGAGATCGTGAATAAAGTTTTACCATCTTCATTATGAATTTTCCGAACAAATCCTACGTAGTACCTCCATATTTTTCTTACATAGTACCTGACTAAAACAACGTCATGTATCAAAAATTCATAGCTTTCTACATTCGCTTCTTGTTTCATCGCAACATTAACTCCAGAACAGGACGGAATAGGACTTAAATAAATATTATCATTATTTTCTTTCTCCGATTTACTATTATAAGATGTTTTTTCACTGAACTCACATCAAAGTCTAAACCTATTTCTTTGAGATTTCCATGTGTTTTTAAATCAAAATACTTACGGTTTTCAGGCGTATTCCTAACATCAGCTAGAATTTTTACTTCACTGTTTCCTTTCTTTTTTCCGTTACTTTCCATTCGTTTTTGCATGACACTATCTAATTCTTTCTGTAACACCTTGTCTCCTTCTGTATTTGTTTTTAATATTAGATTTTCTGTTCTTAAATTATTTTCAACCTCTGGTTTAGTTTTATTCTGTACATTTTTTTCAGATAACACTATTTTCTCTGATTTTTCTCTGCAGGTTTCCTGTTCCTGTGGATCATTACCTTCTGAATATTCGGCTTCATTCCAATCAGACTGATCGCTTTCGGCATATTCAATCTCTGTATCCGTATCTTCGGAAGACGAATCTAGATTTGTCCTTGTTTTTCTGAATCGATCTCTTCGAACTCTTTGTTTTTCATTATTTTCCTTTATAAGAACGTGAGTTTTAGTAGAAAAACAATCGCAATTACCTCGCGCGCAGAAGCAACTTAGAGGTCTGTATTTAACGGTATTTTTACCAGTGACAATGACTTGGTGAATTTTCATTGTGGATGGTATTGGTAAAATTTTTTCGGGATTAGGTATTTTAATTTTTTCTATGTCTTGGTTAGAAACGTAAAATGTTTTGACTGATATTTCTGATTCTAATAATATCTCAAATATAGACCTCGCATCAACTATGTCTTTACCATAGGCAACTCTTGCATCCAATGTTCTTTTGACCACTCCCCCAACACCATCGGCTGCACCTTTACCATGAGACGCTTCGAAGAAGGACCAGGTCGCTTGATGGAATCCCTCATTCTGCGTTATTTCACAAAAAAGAAAGAAGTTGTATTTTTGACGATATTGCGTCGTGGGTCCATCAGACCAAACGTGGATGCGACGAACCGTGGGAAGTTTTTCTTTAATAAAATCTATAACTGGTTTTAAATGTCCCCATATAGCATCGGGACCATGCTTGAGTGAAGGTGAAACGGTGCAAAAACATAAAGGTTTCTCATTTTTCATGTATAATGGGCCAGTATGCAACGTAACTTGTGTTTTTGAAGATCCGAAGTGCATGGCCTGCACTTCTTCTGCCATTTTGCACACGTAATTCTCCGAAAAGTCACAGTGAAGAATAACTTCGTCATCTTCCACTTTTTCTATTGATTCTTTATATTGTATATATTGGTGGTATATATTATAATGATGCGCTTTAAAACTTTTGAGGTCTCTTTGTATCAACTGTGCAAGATTATGAAGTAAACCGTTTTGTTCAAATTTAACCATTCTTTTAGTAATTTTTTTTTCACCACCCTTTTCAAATTCATGACTTTTGCTAACAAATTCATACCAAGATACATCTTGATTTTGGTCAGTGGATACAGTAATTTCAAGTTGTCTATCACGGCACAGTTCACATTCCGAATGCATGCAACTTTTTGACTTTACATCGCATACTATCATAGAAACTAAAACAGTTAAATCTGTTGTTTTTATTAAGCCTAATTTCTTCAAAGCTTCGGCTTTAAAAGTCAAATTGGAATGCTTAATACATGCACATGTGTTGCGGTTGCTTAAATTCGGCCGAACTATATAAAATGGACGGTAGCGTTTGAATGTCGTGAAGGAAACAGTTCCGCCTTCATTTTTGTATTTTTTATACAATTTTAGTAGTGTATCAAGCAAAAACCGTTTTTGTTTTTGTATTTTATTTTTAGTCACGTACTCTTTCTTTCCTGCGGTCATACGACTGACGTCATCTCTTTCAAAGAATTTTTTTAAATCACACGCTGTTTTTATTCTCTTTTGTTTAATACTGTAGTACCTTTTTACACCACTCTTAATACCTAAGCATTTTGCCAGGTTTGTTTTCATGTTATATTTCTTGCCTGTTTCACTTTCCGTAACCTTCTTCAACACTTTTCTGTCTTGGGATGATTTACTAAGTTTATACGTTTCTTTTAAGGACTCTTCCAGAACATTCTGTTGTAAAAGTCTTTGCCTAACTCTCTCTTTAGCTTCCTCTGAAATATCAGGAAGTTCTTTCTCAATGAAAATGTTAGATTTAGTCTTAGGAGAAAGTTCATTTGATTAGTGAAGATCCTCGTTTTCATCTGATTGTGACTGGTATAAAATAGTTTTTTTCGATTCCTTTTTTGATATAAACTTGTCCAACTCAGCAGTGAGTCTTTGTATTCTTTTTTTTGAGCGCGTTAACATTTTGCTTAAATTTTCATTTTTTCGACGTAGAATTTCTACTTTTTCTTTTAGTTGTTTGTTTTGTCGCCCTACTTGGCTACGATAGCGACGACGTGCCCTTTCAGCTTCAAATACAACTGGTTTATTGTCTATTCTAAGTTTTTTACGTTTAGCATCCCTCCATTGTTTTCTCACATCTTGTTTTTCATTTTCGCTCATATCGCCTATTTTTCGTTTCATAGCTTTCGTTCTTTCCAAGTTTTTCTTTTTCATTTCTTCAAATTTTCCTGGATTTTCTTTTTTTAATTTTTCACGGTACTTGCGACATCTTTCTGCTGATGATAAAGGCATCTGAAAAGCAACAAGTATTTTTAGTTGGCTTTTTCCGAAAGTGGGATTTTTTTTTTTTTAATTATAAATGGTTAGATGCAGTGCGCTCTAGACAAAAAATCAAAGACTACCTGCTGACTTGGACAAGCAAGCATCACAAAAGGAGTCGCGTAAAACCATTATATAAAATAAACGTTGTTGACATTGACATAATTTTCACTATTTCAATGAATTTACTCCAAAAGCTCACACAAGGCCAATATTTAAAAAAAAATCATTTTTTGAATTGCAAAATTGTCATTGAGAATATCCTAGTATCAGAGGAAGCAAACAGAAGGTTGAGCAAAAAAATTTGCAACATGTTCTATAAGAGTTCCAAAAAGAAACGAAAGAAAGAAACGTTCTAGTAAAACAGTCCAACAAGGATAAAAATTAATGATGGCTTAGGGAGAGTGGAACCCACAAGAAATATAACGTGACATCAAATCTGGCACAAATGTAGCTAAATAACTATGTATAAAAACACTGTACTTTTTTTTTGTTTTTTTTTTACTATAAGTATTATTATTACAGCCAGTGTCAATCACGGAACCAAGATATATATAATGATGATGTTTATGCAGCATCTAGGAGGGCAAGTAAGTTTTTAGTTGGTATGTACCAACTAAAAACATAACCCTCCTGAACGGCTCTGGCTCAGTCAGTTAAAAACATGATAAATATTTAAACAATAATTCGTGTCATATACTTACATAGGTACCTAATGAGATTAGAATGATTGTAAACATACCTTTAGAAAATTCCTTTGTGACACGTCGCACAATTTCGTGTCATTAATCGCACAATGGAATCAAAATTCTTCACGACGTAACCTAAAAGTTGCAACAATTATCAAATTTAACCACCGATCGAACATTTCTACATACCTTTTAACAGTAAATTCAAAAATGATGCATAAATATGATTCAATTTATCGAAAATCGTTCAAATATGTATTATTATACTCACCTAAAATCACAAAATTTTAACGACACGCGCTGACGACACAAAGAAAATGTTAAAATGACAGTAAAACAACATGGCGGTTTGTCCGAAATTTTATGGCCAGTACTTGAAGCCAATGTTGCCATACTAAATAATCAAGAAACTTCTATCAAAGGTTTGTAGGTTTCGAGATGACGGTGTCGCACAACAGGAGTGTTACAACGGAAATAATTTTGGGACGTATGTAATATTACGTGTAAAACCTAAAATAACGATGGTTATTGTGCTATTATCTACAGAAACGATTACTAGTGTTTATATGGCTTTAATAATACTAAATTATGAATGCCACCTTACGTTTAAAAAAGACTTCGGAAAAAATACTCTTAGGTAGACAATCAAGGACACGTGCATTTTCTATAGCGTAAAAAGACACCGAGTTTGGTATTATGTTTTATTTAAGAAATTAAGCAACAAAATTAGTTATTTGATTAATGATAGTGTACACAGTATATTAAGATATTATTAGCAAATATTCAAAATGATTACAAGGCATGTTAAGTACGCAATTTTTTGTCACTTATGATTCGGACACCATAGTGTGTCTGTATCCGTCAAAAATTTGGTCCTGACCCACTTGCCGTTTAATTTTTATGTGATATGCAATGCAGTGCAACAGAGACACCTAAAATGTGATATTGAACTCGAAACTGGTTAGGTATTAATAAATATTTTGGGACAGAACCTGTGGGGGTGTGATTGATACCTAATAATTCCAATCTATTTTAACTCCCGACGGAAAGAACCTTGATTACCCGATTAAAGTTTGAAATCTCTGCTTGTCTGTATTGCTTGGTATGGTCTGTACGTATGGACATACTTGTCATAGCTTCGAAATGGTTGGAGCGATTTAACACGTTGTGTTTTCCTCTTAATGTGAATGTAAATTTCTCCATAAATGAATGAATTAGTACGCCTTACTAACACATCTAGTTTTGAAAGCGCCTTTATGCAGCAGTAACCGCTTACCATCAGATGAGAGCCAGTAGTTTGTTATAAAAAATACTTTGTCACTTACTCGTTGTATTATTCTTACAGAACAATTTGTCGTTGTACGAAGAATTATTTGAAAGACGACGAAGGCTTGCTAATCTACGCGAAAAAGTTATTCAGCATCGTGAGAAAAAAGAATTTGATGTTAAAGAAAATGAACTACCTTGTGCAATGGTACCTAGAAACACTGAGAGTTTTTCAAAAGAAGAAAACAGTTATGTCCACGGCTGTAATTTGGATGATGGCGAAGAATTAAATTTTGATTACGGCAGTGATGACAGTGTCAAAGACAAAAATTATGAACCGCATGAAGACTATGACTCCAGTTGTAGTGACATAAGTAATTCTCCTAATTTGAGGGTTATAAAAATTTCCCAAGTGCACGTAAAAAGACGACTATTCTCACCAGACAAGTGCACTAATGATTCTATCAAACAAAAATGCAATATTCCTATGAAAAGACTTAACACATCATCACTGAATAAGAAAACAACTGAAGGTCAAATACATGCAAAAAACACTCAGACTTAATAACAGTAGAAGATCTTTTGGGACCGCAAAAGTTATATGATGGAAACTATGACATTCAGACAAATTTAACGGATTTAGACAAGTGCTTTTATTCACCTCTCAAGAAAAAATCGCGTTTAGATGGACCAATGGTTTATGTTGATGAAATAGGTGAATTAAGTGATGACTCCGATACACAATGCATAGACGAAACTTTATGTTTGCCTACGAAACCAAACATTTCAAAAGCTGTGGTTTGCAATAAAAAAGTAATATCCGATTTGATCAATACGCCAATTTCCTACCCCACGATGCTTGTTGACGTTAATGGAGTTGTGTACTTAAATCATGAACAAGTACCATCAACACAAAAAGTAAAGAAATTAATAAGAAATCCAGCAAAATGGAAACGCAATATTTCCAAAGCTGCGAGATTGAAAGGATCTCCATATCACTCAACAGTGGCCAGGAAGATCCCTGACGTAGAGGGTCGCATGTTAAAACCTCCATGTTCTTGCAAATTCAAATGTTACACGAAGATATCACCTGAAAAAAGACTGCTGATCTTTAACCAGTTTTGGAAAAATGTCTTAATTGGGATCAGCGTCGACAATTTATTGTTAACAATGTAACAAAAGAAATTAAGCGTGTTATGAGGACAGGTGGGGACATAGAGGTTGATAGGAGAAAGTTCTCTTACACCTATACTCTAACTATAGACTGTTGCAGAGTAAGGGTATGCAAGGTTATGTTCTTGAATACTCTCTCGATTGGAGAAAGATTTGTAAAACTAAGCGTGGAAAAAAAACTGGAGGGTGGGCTAACAATTGGAGACCAGAGGGGAAAACATGTCCCAGGAAACAAGTCTCCTGAACCAATGATAAAAAGAATAATGGATCATATCAACTCCTATCCCTGCTATGAGAGCCATTATTCACGCCAAAAAAGTGGGAAAAAATATTTAGGATCGGACTTAAACATTGCTACCATGTACCATCATTACAAAGAACTCATGATACAAGAAGAAACACCTGAAAACCTCATCGCAAAAGAATGGATTTACCGTAATGTTTTTAATACAAAATTTAACCCAAGTTTTAAACTACCATCAGTTGACACATGTGACGATTGTGATGCTTTTGAAAGAAAATTAAAAGACGCTATAGATGAAACAGAAAAAATAGAAATTGAAAAAGAACGAGAAGTTCACCAGACAGCATCTAACGAAAGGTATAATTTAAAAAAAGCTGATAAAGAAGAGGCACAAAATAGTTCTGGAAAGAAAAAAGTTTTAATGTTTGATTTACAGAAATGTTTGGCTACACCAAATTTAACCAATACCAAATCGTTCTATTTGCGTAAGCTATGGACTTTAAACTTAACTATATATGACGCAACGAGTAACGTTGCTACAAATATAATATGGTCTGAGAACGTAGGAGGGAGAGGAGGCAATGAAATAGCCTCCTGTGTCATTCGTTGGGCAGAGGAAAACAAAACAAAAATTGAAACTGTTGAAGAATTGACATTTTGGTCAGATAATTGCGCAGGCCAGAACAGAAATTTGATGATAGTAATGGCTTATATTTGGTTACTGCACAAATTTTCGAACTTAAAAGTGATAAATCACAAATACTTGCTAAAAGGCCACACTCATATGGAGGTAGACCAAATACATTCAATAATAGAAAAGAAAAAAAAACAGCTGAAGACTATGCAAATAGCCATTCCTAGGGATTGGTCCCAATTCATAAGGACATGTGGAAGAAGAAAACCTTTTGAAGTGTTTGATATGGAACTGAGGCATTTCAAAGACGTCACTGCCTTGTATAAAAAGAATGGGCCCTTAGTAACGCGAAAAAAGAACAAAGATGGCCAGGAATTCAAAATCTCAGAATGTGTTTGGCTTCAGTTAAAGAAAGATCAGCCGGGCACACTGTTTTACAAAACAGGTTTTTCATCAGATTTTTTTGAGATTTCATTCGTACGGAATTTGGCTAAAGGTATACGGTTTCCCGGTGACTTACCAAATATACGAAAAGAAGAGAAAGCAATATCTTCTGCAAAATTTAAAGATTTGATTACACTTTTGGAATGGGTGCCGGTAGAATTTCACGGTTTTTATAGAAATTTGAAACATAACGAAAATGAGCCTGATTTTCCAGAGACTGATTAGATTCATTTTATTTTTTAATTATTTTTAAACTAAGTTACCAAGCTTACCACTAAGCTCATTTTTTTGTTATGTTTAATACATGATAAAAAATAAATGTTTATTAGAAGTAAATATTTTGATTTAATTTGAAAATTTGTTTTTTTTCCTGTGTATACGTTGTCTGGTGTATGTAGTTTTATGAGGACTTCCGTCCTTTTGCTTGAAATTAAAAGTAACAAGTATCTATGAAGTATACAGCAATATCAACAGATCAGACTCTAGGTAATTGTTCTATATCTAAGATCATAATCCTACATTTCAATATAAAAGAAAAAATTATTGCCTAAAATTGCAAGCATATCGTCGGATGTGAACATAGGCTTGCAGTTTTAAGCACTCATCTATTATATTTCAGGCATAAAGTTTGATGTAGAGGATCAAGTAGATTAAAAAATATATTAATTTCATTTTAACAGTTAGGGTAATGCTTGTAATTAAAATCAAAAGGTACTATTGCCTACCAAATATTAAAAAAAAATACTGACTTAAATACCTAACGTTCAATAATTATGAAGAAAAAACTTTTGTCAGTTTTGTTTTTGCTCTCCTGAAAAGGTAGCATTTTACACATCCGACATGATGCTTCTCATGTCCAGAAATGTCATGCCCAGTTTACAGAGAAAGCACGTAAAATGTTAACCAGTACTTTAGAAAGATTACTTGGAAAGAACAATAACTTTTTATAATAAGTAATACATCCTATCTATCAAGCAACAAGGCGTTTCCCGCAAAAAATATTTTAAGTTCACTGAATACGTAGGTATAAATTACTAACAGCAAATGGCGACGACAGCGAATGGTGGACGCTACAGTCATGTAATAACACAAAAAAAAAAACTAATAATTATGTTTATTTTTATTATGTTAAAATTATTATTATGTTGCCGTGCCCTAACCGGGTTTCATGTTGGAACTTACTTAATTAAATGTAAAACAATGAAATGTACACATGAATGCAATAAATAGATTTGATTTGATTTGGTTAGAAACGTCTTTTCTAAATAAAAATCTAATTTCTTCTAACTTCTAATTTTCTTCTCCAATTTTTTTCTAGAAAGCCTGGACCAGTACCCTAATTACGTAACTCACGATTAATCATAATCTGTTTCATTTTGACAGTTCAACAATTTTCATTTCGTTATTTACGTTGTTGAGCAGATACATTTTTCGAACATATGAAGCAATGGATCAGCAATCTGTTTTAAAACGAAAAAGATTAATCGTGAGTTACGCAATTAGGGTGCTGGTAACCCGTTATCGCTAAGTAAGAAAGACTACTTTTTAATTACTAAGTTGAAAGGACGCATCTAGCCAGATACGCCTTTTCATTACAGTTTGACGTATTATATTGTATTTTTTTTACTAAGAAGAAAAACAAAATGTTATTTATTTAATTATATAGCATATTTAATTAAAATTTGTATCTGTATTTCGATAGACCCAACTGTAATCCACACTTTCGCACTACAAAGTTATTATTGATATTATTTTCCTACGCACAGCTAATTTTTTATTTTAAAAAGTACAAAACATTTTTTTCTCCATTTCAATATTTCTGTAGAAACGTCCTTTTTCCTTACGGCGGCAGAACACACAATTCTGCAGTTTCCACAACAAGCAGTTCAGTTGTCACAATAGGCAATGCAATCGCAACAACACAAAATGCAGTCGCCACAACACATAATTCAATCACAGCGGACAGAGCTTCGGCGGGATCTCATGGCGACGTGGAGAGTGTAATTGTCGCAACCTAGTGCTGGGCACGCCACGAATGCGGCGGTAAGTCTCTTTGAGGAGTGGCTTGAGAGGCGGCATGGCGTCTTCACCTTCCGCCTGACACAGGTCCTCACCGGACACGGATGTTTCGGGAGGTTCCTGTTTCGCATAAGGCGGGAGGAAACGCCCGGGTGTTTCCATTGCAAAGATCGCCCTGAGGACACGGTAGAGCACACGGTCCACCGTATGCTCCACCGTGTCCTCAGGGCGATCTTACACGGCGGTGCTCCGCCTAAGCCGGGCAAACCTCCAGGTCTGCCGGGCTTGGGCGGAGTACCGCCGTGTCTTCGTGGAGGCGATCGGTGGCGGCGATCTCTCGCGTCCGGCCCTGGTCCAGGCCATGATACGGAGCGAAAGTGGTTAGCCGTCACCTCCTTCAGCGAAGCAGTGATGCTCGCAAAGAGCGAGGCGGCGCACGTGAGGGAGAAGTAGTACAAGCGCCCTCGAGGCCGCAGCCTTCGCAGGGCTCGCCCTGGGCGTCGGGAATCCTAGACTGATTCCCGGCCACCGTAGGCGCAGGCTTGCGGATTGCGAGTAATGGGTGGCTCGCTATCCGGTAAGGACCAAGCCCGGGTCAACGGCGCGTTGTGGTCCACGCGCGCCTCAAAGAGATGTCAGCACCAACTGATGGGGCCCGCAAGGGCCGATGCCTGCCAGGGGTGCGGGTTGTTCGAAAGAGATACCGCGGCCCCTGGCACACAGACAACTGAAGGAACACGGGTGGGTTTTAGTCAGTAAAAGTCTGACATGCCCTCCCTCTCCACCCAGAGCGGGAGAAGTTATTTGATGATTTCCCACCCAAAAAAAAAACACAATTCAATCATCACAAGTAATGCAATCACCACAACATTCATTCCCCTCGAGTATTAATGTAAACAATCCTGAAGATCTTTTAGGATACATTGACAATGCCTCAGGGTTTATTTTTCCCCATCTATAGAAGGAATTGCCAATGTAATGAAAGATTTTTTGATATTTAAGCCGAAAAAATAATAATTTTCCGTTTAATTTAATCATTGTTTTTTATAATTAATACCCTTGATTTGAAGAACATATCTTAAGTGAAGTATAATATACAGTGGTTTGACTCACTTTGATGTAATATTTCAAGCATTTGTGGATTGGCATGATTCTGGTATAATTGACGATAAAAGAGGTTGAGATATCAAAGACCTAAACCTTAGGTCTTGATAGGAGTTTGTTTGACTTGGCCATCGCATGAAAACACAATGTATCTCACAAGTGATACATATTATATTACAATACATATATACAAAAAGTAATACATATTATATTAGTGACACATATACATCTGACAAAATGGACCAAAAAGTGAAGTAGCCGGCCAAAGAAAATTATGCATATATTATGATAGTACATGAATACCTAAACATTTTTTAATATGACGTCATTCCTCTAGGTCTGATAACTGAGTCGCTACATATTTTAAAAATTCCGTTTCAGTCAAAACTAAAACAGAATTTGTAAGTGAAAAATATGTGCCAAAAGTTATTTGTTATTGTTTTAGAGGCAGGTAGTCCGAAAGCATACCAAACTTATTGTTTGAAGGGCAGATAACTACGGGTACTGAACTACTGAGGGACGCGGGGAGGTGTGCTAAGGTGAGACAAAAGATACTACCCTGTCATCAATGCCCATCTTTTGTCTCGCCGCGCGCGCTTGTCAAGATGTTTGCCGGGACTTTATACCAGTTAATATTTGTGCTTTTTAGACCTTTAGTTATACATGCAACTTTAGTTTCATCGGACGGCTATCCTATCCTATTTCCAGTGTTGTTTCATTGTTTGTTTTGTTATTCTTATTACTGTTTACTGTTATTGTGTGTAAAGCGACAGTGATGAGGAAGTTATAACTGGACGTCCAAAATGTTAAAAGAAAGAAATAACTTATTTGAATATTAGAATCACCGTGATTTTGCGCTAAGGTTTCTTTTGCGCGAAGAAGCTATTTTGTTTCTGCTATCAAAACACTTGCCTTACTCGCTCAAGAAAATAACGAAATAATATAAAACCCGACGATAAAACCCCACTAGACTAAACAAAACTGATATTTCCCTCAAACGTATATTAATCACGATATGAAAAATAAAATAACAAGCATGTTTGACATGACAGCGACGGCTCGTGAAAAAACACTGATAACTTAAAATGTGTATTTTTTTCACAGATGGCACCTGCCGACTTCATTTGCCGGCCCTGTTGGCAAAGGGCTGAGAGAAGATATCTTCGTAGACAACGAGAAATGCTCCACCTAGACAATGACGGCACACCCTCTGTAGGTATCAGACGGAGGGGAGAATATTGTACCTCCACCAACTGTATTGTTAGGATCTTTACTGACACCTAATTCTGCGAACAAAACCGAAAAATGTAGTATTAAAAACATTTTATCGTTACAATCTGTTAATATCAGAGAACTGTCGTGTCTGTAATGAGCTCTTACAACAAAATGAATGGCATATTCTTGCATTGCAAGATAGTAACGTACAAGAGTTTGAGAGTTCTCAGATTGTTAGAGTTCTGAATATGTTGAAAAATCTTACTTCATAGTTGTTAGATTTTGAACACTACGACACTATAAATCCTAGTGAATTCCACACTTGGACAGGACTCACCCATGCGCAGTTCACTGATCTAATTGGAAGGGTATCTTGCACTTGCACCTTTTTTAGCAAAACTTAGTACAGGTGATTCTAATGCATGACTTGCTTCTATTTTTAAGACAAGCGAACACAACTTCGGGAGGTGGGTAAATACAGCTAGAGATTTGCTACTGGTGGACTTCGTTCCATTGCATTTAGGGTATGGTCACATGAACCGAGAAGATGTAGCGCGAAAAAATCTATCGATTCCAGACGCTGTTGCTGTTTGGAAATGGAGCTATTGCTGATAGAGACTGAAACACTATAACAATTGTCGATGGGACCTACATTTTCATACAAATGTTCAAACTATTTTTTTCAACGGAAATCATATAGTAGTCATAAGTATCGAAATCTTCCAAAGCTTTTACTATTCATTTCTTGCGATGGACATATCGATGGCAGCAAAGTAGAAACGGACATCTACATTTTTGTGAAAATGCTTTTTTTACAAAAATAAACAATGGGAATTTATTGGTAAATATACAAAACGTTACACAAAAAGAAGAATCACAACTAATAGCAAATCGAAACGTAATATGAGCGTTCATTATTTCCTACCCATTCTATCAATAAATGAGAATGGCAGTGAGGTAAAAGTCTGCAAAGTTATGTTTAAAAATACTCTTTGTATTAGCAATCAGTTCATTCAAAGCGCAATGGATAAGTTTGATAAAACAACAGGTTTTTGTAATGAGGATCGACGAGGTGTTCATGACAATAAACAAAAATTGCTGACTGAAACAGTTATCCAAAGCGTATGTGACCATGTTAAAGGTTATCAACCGGTAGAATCTCATTACACCCGCAAGGATACTAATAAACTGTATTTAGACAACACATTAAACTTCAGTATCATGTTCAAAAATGTACAAAACATGGGCTCAAGAAAAAAACCTCACAGAAATTGTCAATACATTGAGACAGTACAGAGATGTTGTTAATTCCCACATGAATGTAGGCTTCTTTGTACCAAAAAAGGATCAGTGTGATCAGTGCACTGCTAATAAAAATAATCTACCAAGTGAATCTCAAGATCAAGTAACGTACGACAAACACATTAAAAACAAAAATGTAGCCAGATCATTGAAAACTGAAGATAAGCAACAATCTCAGAATAGTCCCTCGAATATCGCAGCTGCAACATTTGATTTTCAAAAAATCTTAAACTCTCCTCATGGTGAAGTTAATTCGTTTTATTACAAAAGAAAATTATCTGTTTATAACTTTACCGTCTTTGATATGGGTCTAAAAAATGCCATTTGCTACATGTGGGATGAGACAACAGCTAGAAGGGGGTCAAATGAAGTATCCAGTTGCCTTTACAACTACATAAAGAGAAAAAGCCAAGAGGGAGTAAAGGATATACGCTTATGGTCGGATAATTGCGGAGGTCAAAACCGTAACCGTATTGTTTTTGCTATGTATTTACATGTGGCCAAAAGTTTTGGTGTTCGCATTTGCCATGCCAAGAGGGTGATAGTGTTCATGCATTAATCGAACGATCCTCCAAAAATAAAATGATTTTCTCGCCGCAAGAGTGGTATACCTGTGTACGCTGGAGTAAAACAAACGATCAACCCTATGAAGTTGTGGAGATAAATCAAAATGATATCTTGGATTTTAAGTCTACTCTTAGTCATCACAAATGGTTAAAAAATGAAGATGGGGACAAAGTAAAATGGAATCAAGTTTGCGAAATAGTGGTGGAAAACATGCAACCCGATAAAATATTTTATAAGTACGATTTGAATGAGAGATCAGCCATGTGTATTGACAGTTCCAAGAGGACAAGCAGACGAGTTTTGCAAGTAAATAATAATACACAAGAACTTGAAAAAGTTTATAGTGAGACTTTACTCATTACAGCTAAATACACGGACTTAATGTCTTTGTGTCAACAAAATTTAATCCCACCATGATTTTTACAAAAATATTAAGCATAGCAGCGCCATGGAAGAATCAGAAGCTGCTGATGGCGAAGAATAACTTAGTTTTTCGCACCTAATCGTTAACGTTTTGATCTCTTTCTTCCTACTAGAAGTAGTAAGAATAATTTTAGTCTTGATATTGCTGTTTGAAATATTGTTTAGTTGTTTATTTTTAATTTTATATCTGTCTAATATTTACCTATTTGCCAAAGGTGCCTTTGATAATAAATAAAACAGTAATATATTGCATTTTTATTTAAAAATATATATTTTACGGGATTTGGGAACTAAATAAATAAGTTTAACTGATGGACATAGATGGAGTTTAGTGGTAGATAACTCATTTATTGATAATGTATAAAATGTTAAATGCAAAGTAAATAAAGACATCTACAAAATTTCGTCAAAAACAGAGGAATACTGTTTACATATTGCTCAGATTTTCTTTAAATATCCTTAGAAGTATTACTGGAGATAATTGTCTTACTTTATTCGATATTTTAAAATGTAATGGAGGCTTTTTTCTCACAACGTATAAGCGGATATCAGGCAGGTGACTTCTTCTAGGTCAAAGTGTTTTCAGAGTAAAAAAAGTCATCTACATTATTTCAGTAAAACAACGATATAGCGATAAATCCACTTACACAATTCATAAAGAAGGTTATTTTAATGCATCATAGAAAATTTCGAGTTAATCGGTCCATAACTCCCAAAATGACATTATTTTTTACTAAATCTGCTCTCCTGTAAAATTGCGATTTTGTAGATGTCCGTTTCTACTTTGCTGCCATCGATATAATCAAAGTATCAGGTCCACATGCTGCCACTTCTTCCGATGCTCAGATTATGTTGAATATGATAAAGAATGAGGATGATACGGTGATGGGTTTTCAATTAACCAATTGAAAACCCATCACCGTATCATCCTCATTCTTGTAGAACAACCGTGTAGAACCCTACACGGTTAATTTTAGTTCGTTCTGGAACTGAAAGCCATGAACTCGATCATCGAACTCGAATCGATTGGGACTACTATTTTCAATAAATAACAATTAAAAGAAAATCACGAAAAATTTAATTAATTGATTATTTTGTGAAATAATGAGAACTCGAAGTAACGCTTCCTAGCGATCAATGCATAAGCATGTGTAATGTGTGTAAAAATACGAAAAGCGAATTCAGACTTTCTTAACCTTTAACTATGGACGTGTAGCCTCACAGGCTACGCATAAATATTGGCTTCTTAGTTGCACACACTTCCCCCCGCTCCTTGCGGCCGAGCGGCTCAGTAGCTTCAGTTTAACTATCAAAACGACCAGCGAGTGTGGACTGTGGAGGTTGCATCGCTAGATGCATAACACGTGAGTAATACTTATCGAAAACTTGGCTGGAGCCTCTCAGGCTACATATCCATAGCTGTCATATAAAATATATTTTTAAAATGTTCTTGTTTGTTTTAGATTTTTGTGCAAAAAATTGCAGAAAATAATAAGTAGTAAAAATAATAAGTAAAGCAGGTTGTTCCCGTCGACAATCTCAAAGTTCACTTCAACGGTAGGCAAGAAAAAAATTACATTTAGGTGATCCATCTTTCGAGGAAGAATGCTCCACAGCCTATGGTACTATTATGTCGAGTTCTAGACTTGAGTGGCATGAATGCTTGTGGTGCCTCATATGTAACGACGTGTAACCAACATAAATTTGCCGAGAGAGCTCAGGTCGACAATGACTCGAGTTTTAGGTGAAGATATGGTTACAGTGAATGTCCAGGCTCCAGCAGTCATGCAGGGGACTAGAAGAGGATGCAGACTTTGTCCCTCAAAGAAGCATAGAATGGCCACTCACGTGTGTGTTGGGTGCAGCAAGCCTGTGTGCCTGCAATGTTTACGTTCTTTGTGCAACGACTGCCAATAAATTAGCTTATAAAGTCAGTTGTCAGAATTTTTGTTTTTGGTTATCAAAAGTTCACTTAAAGTTTTTTTGTTCCTAATATTTTATAATTTAAGATAAAAACGTTAATTTTGCTATATATGTAAGTTTATATTCTTTTAATTGCTAAAAACATAGCTATAGTCGAAATTGCCTAAAAAGTGCTATTACTGTTGATTTTTTAATGTTTCTAGATTTTTAACAAAAACGTTGGTTATATCTTGACGTTTTATTGTTTTTAGACACCTGTTATTTGATTTAGATATAATTTTCAAGCGATTCGGAATCGCTTTATTAAAAAAAAAGCACACGGTATACAGGAGCCTGTGAGACTACATGTCCAGGTTAGTGTTATAAAAAAATTAGGTCCATACTGAAAGGTTAACAGTAAACGGTTAAAAATAAAAAAATTACTAAACTAGGTAAGTAGGCCCGTAGTTTACTAAAATTATTCTGAGAAACCTAATGTCTCGTGTCCGACCGGACTTTACAAGAATGCACAACCGAATTACGCGGTTAACTTTATAAAAATAAGGTCTTATTTCGGTTCAATATTTTAATAGAAAAGGGCACCTCCAACTAATAATGAACTCTATGCGACAGATTAAACGATTAATTTTTCTGTTTGAATTGCCTACCTTTGTCGAAGCCGCCGCAAACATTGTCGCGTAAAAAATGTTTTAGGCAGTATTTAGTATTTATCATATGGTAGGTAGGTGGTACTTACGCTTATTAAGTATCTATTAGCTCGATTGGTCGTCACTCGATTTAAGGGGTAAGTAATAGATGATATAACAACAAAATCTCTAATATTAACAACATATAACAACGGAACCTATATTTTTATTTAATGTAGCGATTAGTTAACATAATGAACTATTGATATAATTTTAAAATAGGTAATTTTTATAAGCATAACATACATTAAATGTAAAATCGTTTGACATACCACTCAAAAGATATAAAACTTATTTGGTCTAATATGATGAAAACGTTTACTTAAAAACACAAAGCAAAATTGCATAGACACGGGTTAGTTTATTTAGTATTATTTTTATGTTGTAATGCTCATGCTCAGCTCATGGCTTCTAATTTAAGCTTAAAAAAACAATAACTTTGTATTTTGTTTAATAAATATTTAAAAGTATTTTTTCTTTGTTTTATACTTTGTAAGTTCTATCGTAGTTATAGGTAATAGTAACCTAAGTAGATATTAAACATAACTAGTAACTGATTACCACCTGCGCTAAGATAGATCGACGGAGCCCCGTTTCGCGGGGCTCCTATTTCTGGTTGGTTAAAAAAAAACCACGAAGGCTAAGAAAAAAAAAACTACTACTACACACTCCACTCCACTACAAACTACTTCTTCATCTTCAAATGTGTAAAATTTTGTAATGAAAAATTTCGGTTTTTACCATTGTAAAAAATAAGTTCCGTTACCTCTTCACACAACATTGACAATAAAGTGTTGAGTTTAGGAAGATTTTTCTCGTATTTAATAACTTAAATTCAATTATTTAAAAATATTTAATGTAGCAGACATGTTCAACTCAAAAAAGGTTAAAAAACTACTATAAAAATGTAATAAATAGTCTCAGAAAAAAAAATAGAATCTGTTATTTTCACATATTTAGCTTCTACGCGTGAATCTTATTGAATTAAAATATTACTGGTCGTTGTCTTGATTTATTGCACAAAAATTTGTAATGAAATATTCAGCGGTGCCAATTTAGCTCTTTTAGAGCTAAATTTAGCTCTATTTTCAATTAATCAGCTCCATAAAAACGATGTTAGCTCTTTAGCTCTTTAATTTTAAAATTTCAGCTCCATTCCAATGCATGAAAAACAAACTTCTGTTCTTCAAAATGTTAGGTGTGTATCCGAATTTCACGCAGACCAACGAGTAAAATAATACATCGAGCCATATTTAGTCTGTGATTTGAACTACGGGCGGGGAATTACCGTATAGTTTTATTTCGTTCGTTTCATTTATGTACTTACTACGTTTCGTTCGATAATTCATTCTTTGATTTTGATAATTGGTGTACCATCGTGGTGGAGTACTGTGTTGATTATTTGTGTAGTTGTAGTGCGAATTACAATAAATTAGTATAGGAAAGTGCAACAAGCAAAATGTCATCGAGTAGGCCATACACACAAAAGTTCCGTAAAGAATGGCTCTCCGAGACTGCTTTTGAAGGTTGGTTGAAAGAAGTTAGTAATGACAAAACCAAAGCGTATTGCTGCTATTGTCGATGTGAATTAAATGCGAAAAAAAATGATTTATTGAACCACGTTACACGCAAAAAACATATCAAAGCTGCAGAGCCATTTACATCACGACAACAGAAATTGGTCTTCCAACCCAAACCTAAATTTGACGATGCAAAAAGTTCAGCTGAGGCTTGTTTATCATTATTCATAGCTGCTCATACTTCTATATTGTCGGTAGATCATCTTGGAGTTCTTTGCAAAAAAGAATTCAAAAGCGAAATTAAAATCCACCGAACTAAGTGCACCGCAGTAATAAAGAATGTACTTGCACCACATTTTATTTCTGTCCTAAGAAATGATATTGGAGATGGACCATATAGCTTATTGCTTGACGAGAGCACCGATATAAGTGTAACCAAGTTACTAGGAATAGTAGTGCAATATTTTAGCAAAACATCATTCGAAATTGTCACTTCCTTATACAGTAAGTGCCAAAAGAAGTCATAAATAAAATTGGTACCATGGCAACATATGATGTGGAAAACTCAGGACCAAGCACAAGTGGATTACAATTAGTAACCCACAATTTCGATAGTTCTGACGACGAATAAAAAAAAACTCTCATTAATCTAACAAAAAATAATATCATGTTATGTTTTTCTATATTAATAATTAAAATGTTGATTTTTAAACTTTCTTTTATTTTAGCTCTTTTTTTTCCAAAAATTTAGCTCTATTTTAGCTCTTTTTCGAAGGTACTCTAGCTCTCTTTAAAAAACTGAGTTGGCAACACTGGAAATATTAGTCTGCGCCAAAAAGTATAATAATATTAGTCTGCGCTCGGCCGCCGTCATGAATGGACACTGTGTCGGTTGTAAGCAGCAGCTCGTAGTGAAAAAGATCGCTGTACGAATACAAAATAATTGACGTAATAAACTTGATACTTCACGTATTTTCTTCGGACTACGGACAACCAAGGTATGATTTTATTCACAATTTCTTATACTTTTGCTAGAAGTAAGTAGGGATCATAAATTCTTATTATCATTTTATTTTGGATTTGATGGTATTTCGAAGTATATCTGAAGGTATACCTGAAGGTATACTTCGAAATCTACTACTGGAACTAATAGAAGAGTAGTGCTAGATGTGCCGAGTTTGGGCTCGTTTTGTTAGTTATGTTGAGATCTTACCTCCGGACTTGATGGAGTGACCTGAAGGTGTACTTCGAAGACTGCTACTGGAACTAATAGACTAGTAGAGATACCTGATAAGAACGTTAGTAGTTTATTTAGCTCTTAGCATAAATTATTCAGTCACTCAAATTTATTCGTGTTTTGACGACCCCGTCCTTGTCACAGGTGGTCACACTTGTAAAACCCCCTCCCTATTGTGTGACGTCACATATGTTTAAAAAAACCGGGGAAGTCAGTGGTTACAATTATACTAAATCACGAAGCATATAATTGATTAATCAGACGAACTTACCTTAAGTGAAGTCCGATTACAATTTCATGAAAGATGAACTGAAATATAATTGATTACAGAGTAGTTCCCAATTCGCTAGTATTTGGCATCGCAGTTTTAGAGAAAATAAACACTTTTCTCTATGGATTGGCAACCCTGAATTGACACTTATTTAGAGATAGCGTTGCTCTGTTGGCCCATTCGACAAGGGACTGATCCTCAAAAGGATGGGTTGGGTGGGTAATTATATTTCAGTTCATCTTTCATGAAATTGTAATCGGACTTCACTTAAGGTAAGTTCGTCTGATTAATCAATTTCATTTCATGATGAACTGAAATATAATTGATTACAGAGTAGCTGTTTAGAGTAAAAGTCGACATGGGCCACTATTTTGAATAGAATACATATCAAAACAGACATACATGAATCAAATTTATTTGAGCCCAATATAATATGCTAGTAAGTTTACACTTATGTATGTAACATCATTAATTTTAAGATATTCAACATGTCAGATTAAGACAAAATGATCCATTATGTGGTTTACATAGACAGGGCTTCATTAAGGCCAAACAAAATGACAATTGGCTACTAGTATTTTCATGATAATAAATTGCCATGAAAATACTAGCAGCAACAAAAACATAACATCAGTACTATTACTATCAGTCTTGTCTCTTACTCAGATACAATTAGTAACAATAAATGCTATAGTGAAACTCAACTGACCTTTAGCCATATAACTAAACTATAACAATAATGACAGTGTACAAATAAAATAAATATTCATTGAAACCATATTAATCTTTAACACATTCCATGCCCAGCACCCAGCATATGGGTCGAAAAATAGTTGATTCGTGTGCCCACAACTTGCATCCGAGTCGTCGCAATAAGTAGCTATTGATGATTCTGTTCATGCCCAGGACCCGACTAGCGAGACTACTTATAGCGACGACTCGGATGCGAGTTGTGTGGGCACACGAACTAATTATTTTTATTTTTCTTGCTTGGCATCGAATGTGTTAAAAAAAAAAAAAAGGAAAAGAAATAGTAATTACATCCTCAAGTTGGCATTAAAGACAGCATTAATAAAGCTGTCATGTGAGACATTAACATTCACTGGTACATCATAAAATCTGGCAAAAGTGAGAGAGCTATCTGACCAGCCTGCAGTTTTCCTAATCACATCCAATGATACCCCTGCCTGTTTAGCAGAAGATGTGGCTGCATGACGTGTGCTGTGTGAGGTAAATATTTTGGTATCAATACCACTTTCCTTCATAACTGATTTAATCCATCTACTAATTGTTTGTTTGGATGCTCTTTTGTAAGGTTTCCTACTAGTTAATAGCAAATATTGTTCATTATTCCTAAGAGTTGAAGTTTGTTCAATATATGTTTTTATAGCTCTAGCTGGGCAAACAATGGGGTTCTGGTTGAAAAACGGTAGTTTAATTAATGTTTCAGTTTTTGATGACAGTGATGTTTTTATAAGATCAGTAATGTTGATATGTATTATGTCTTGTGACATGGATATATCTTGTATTTTAATTACTGATAGAGTCTGCACCCTTTGAGCAGTAGCAAGAGCTAATAAGGTGACAAGCTTTTTACTTAATTTTTCGAAATTTAAATTCACATTATCACCCCAATTAGACAGTAATCTTAGCACTATTGATGGATCCCAAGTATTAACATACCTGCGTAAAGCAGGTTTAATTCTGTATAGACCCTTGAAGAAACGCTTGATGTGATCATCCCTGCCAATTGTTTCATTTAACAAAAGGGAAAGTGCCGATCTAGCTGTATTTAACGAGCTGTAGCCAACATTTGTTTTATGTATTTCAGTGAGGTATTGTATTACCACTGGTATTGAAGCTGTATAGATTTCCACATTGTGGTTTCTGCAGAATAACCACCAACTCTTATAAGTAGTACTATATTGCTTTAGCGTACCTGGTGAAATGGATGATAACATAATATTTAGTGAACCCTCTGGCAAACCTCTATGTCTGAATGCTTCCCGCAAAAGATGCTCGCTGCCAGGGTAAGCTGGTTGCTTAATGGGTGTTTGGTACTGAAAGGAGATTGTAATAAATTATTATTAGGATAGAATATGATTGGTTTTGTAACCATCAACATTTTTGCCAAAGGATACCATGGCTGACAAGTCCACAGTGGGTATACTAAGATTCCCTTGGCCCCATCGTTTTTAATTTTTTGCAGACATTTTGTAATTAATGCAAATGGTGGGAATGCATAAAAAAAATAGGTGCTCCAGTCAAATGTGAAGGCATCTATTTCAAATGCATATGGGTCTCTATGCCATGACACATATGTTTTACATTTTGCATTAACTCTGGTAGCAAATAAATCAATACTTGGCTTGCCAAACTCTTTTTGAATTCTATTGAAAGCATCTATTGATAATCCCCACTCTGTGTCAATGTTAGTATTTCTTGATTCCTCATCTGCCAAGTTATCTTTTGATTTTATGTAAGATGCCTGGACATTAATACACCTAGCTTCACACCAATGCCATATTCTTCTGCTAACATCATTTAGGTGTGGAAATTGAACACTACCCATCTTGTTAATGCAAGCAATGGCAGTAGTGTTGTCGATCCGAACAAGAATATCACAATTATTTTTTAAATTTGCAAAGCATTTTAAACCAAAAAATGCTGCCATTAGTTCTAACTGGTTTATGTGATATTTTTGTTCCGATTGTGACCACAGGCCTCCGACACTCTCACCATTGCAATGAGCACCCCAACCTGTCAGGGAAGCATCTGTATACACTTGTAAATCAAATTGTTTTGACTTAAAAGTTTTGCTGTTATGCATTATGTTATCCCTCCACCATTGAAAGTCTGACTGTAATACCATAGGTAATGTCATGGGTACATCATAATTGTCATTTGATTTCAATAATGCTGAATATCTAACATGTTCCATTTGTTTTGTATGTACTATGCCATATGGTATAGCTGGACATGCTGCTACTAAAGTGCCTAACAATCTAGCAAATTCTCTTATCGTACATTTTTTTAGTTTTAGGAATTTATCAATCATACTCTTAATTGTATGTCTTTTTTCTAAAGGTAGCTCAAGGCACATTGATGTGGAGTTAATCATGAATCCCAGAAATTTGCAATATTTACTAGGCACTAGGTTACTTTTTTCAGAATTAATAATAAAGCCTAAGCACTTTAATATACTAATTGTTATTTCCATGTTTTGTAAACACTCATTATATGTTTGACCAATACATAAAAGATCATCAATATAGATTGTGGATAGGAAGCCTAAATTTCTTAGATAACCAACAACAGGTTTTAACAATTTTGTAAACACACCAGGTGCAGTACATAACCCATATGGCAATGCTGTAAACTCATATAAGGTTCCATCAAATTCAAAACGGAGATACTTTCTGTGTTCAGATGCTATAGGTACTAATAAATATGATTCCTTAAGGTCTATGCAACACATATAATAATGATCATCAATTAATCTTACTGCAGTACGAATATCCTCCATTTTAAAGTGACTAACTTTAATATACTTGTTCAAAGGTTTTAGATTTAAAATAAATCTTTGTTTGCCATTAGGTTTTGGAACAAGGAAAATCTTTGAGATGAATTCTCCCTTTAAATGACAACATGGTGTTATAGCTCCTAATTGTAAAAGGTTAACAATAGCTTCCTGCATAGGTGGAATTTCACAATCAGGTAAATTATTTTTAGGGACTATACTTTGGTAAGGCTGAGACATGAAAGGAATATGATATCCTTTAATCCACTGCAATATAATGGGGTCATTTGTTAATGACATCCAACAAGAAAAGTAGTTTTTTAAATTGCCACCATGTACCTTATTTATTTCCTGCTGTTGTAGTGGGCACCTCGGGTTCTCTCGGAACGCTGTGGGTTGAAGGATGTCCTGTGGTGTGATGGCTGTGGTCGAGTCCGTGGTCCACCCCGTGCCATCCCCTTGGTTGGTTGACGCTGATTCAACTGTCGTGGTGGACCGTACCTGTTTCCCATATATTTATTATTTATACTCTTAGCAGCGATTGCTGGCTTTGGTGCAGTCTTCTTAATAGAGTTTGAACTCTGTTGTATTATCTTATTCACCTTAATTCTTTCTGATAAGTTATCTCCATATAAAAACTCATTTCGGGTAGTATTTTGAGTCATTTCTAAGAAATGCTTGTCCAGTTGGGGAGCCACTAATGACCTTCTTGTTTTAGTTTGTTGATGATGGAGATCACACACCAACTTCGATGCTTCACTGAGTGATTTTAACATAGTTATTTTATCTGGTACGTTGTTTATTATATGAGACATGACTTTGCCTATTATTGTAAGTGCTGTACCCATCTGTCTTTGCTGATAGGCAATACACTTGTCTCTAGTTATTCCCGTTTCAGAGATCACTGCCTTTACTTCTTCATTCAAGATTGGGGCATCTAGGAGTTGGCAGTTTTCAGGCAAACTGTGACACTTTGTAATGTCATCTTTTTCAGTCTTAGACAGACCATGTGATAATAAGTAATTCCAACGTTTGCAAATGTCATTGTTTATTGTTCCTTCATACTTTTTTAATTCGTCATATTCTTGTCCCAGGGCCTGCACAAGTTCGGTATTTTGTTCCTCAGTAAGATGGCTATCTGACGCCTCCGGTGACGCTAAGGATTCAATCTCTGGGATTTGGACAACATGAGTGTCAGAGTGTTCTTCAGGGCCCAATGTTTGAGGATAAGTTTCACTCTGTTCGATGATTTCTTCTGAAATATGAGGAAAAAAACAGCATTTTACTTGCACTAAACAGTATCTCGTACTGTAAGCACATGCTGGTTTGACAAAATCGGCATCACGTGCCGGCAACAGAAATCTGTTTTACATCAACGTTGATATCTCGTATCAATCTTGATCTTCGTGTTTAGGTATCTCGTACCAACACGATATCTACACTTTACACTCGACCATTGTAGCCACGTTCTTTTTGCCGTAGTTGCACCTAAATCAGAAGCTTACCTTCGCTAGGCGGGGTGATGGCGCGCAAAGGGCTCCGGTCACGGTCGACACTTTGCCGCTGATTTGAACTGAGGCTGCGCCCGCGCTCACTATCGTGACTCCGTCTTTTGTTTCGACGCCGACGCTCCAACTTTTTACTGTATTTCCGTATTTTTTTAAGTAATTTTTCTTCGGAAACCATTTTTGCAAGCGATGCCGGTAAACGCGCGAAAAAGAAGTGTCAATTCAGGGTTGCCAATCCATAGAGAAAAGTGTTTATTTTCTCTAAAACTGCGATGCCAAATACTAGCGAATTGGGAACTACTCTGTAATCAATTATATTTCAGTTCATCATGAAATGAAATAGTCCATAAGCGAACAAGTTGTAAGTTATTTTTTTTATTTTGTCAGATTATAACGTGGATATTTTCTAACTATGGATAACAGATGGTAGCTCTGCACTAATGTTCATTATAATTCTAACAGATGTCAATAAACAAAACCGAATATTGTTAATTTTGTGGGATTGATTGCTGCCAGACTAGTAGATTTTATTATACTTTGTGACAAAAATGATTGATCAGTTCTTTATATTATATTAATATATTAGCACAAATCTTTTAGTAAGACATTATTAGTTTAAAGGAAATAACAAAAAGTATTCTAAAAAGTTTGAACAAAATCTATCATAATAGTTTACTCCAGGAGAAAGTAGTGATAGTAGAATTTGAATAGTGGTTTATTTTTCAATAAACTGGTAGCCCTAAATGCAAATGTCTGCTGATGCCTGACGCTTGCGCCGAGTTTTGCGATATTTTTGTAATCTTTCTATATTTTCCATTGTGTATTTGTCGTTGAGTTGAGCTAAAGTTCCTTCGGCTAATCCATCATTGTGAGTAGAAAGAATTTTGTGAGTTTTTATACCAAAACTGAGACAGGACTCGTAAAGTGTTGTGTTTGAGATAGGAGGATTCATATAGTGCATCTGTTTTATTGCACATTGCACTATGTCTTTGGACAAGCACTGCTGTGTTCCAGGGTGCAAGGAGAGTGGAGGTATGTCAGAGTTATTTTACTTAGTACTAGTCGGCCTTACTCTGTTAGTAATCTGTTGGTCAATTTATAATCCACCTAAATGTTGGTTTATTTGTTTCGCTTTTACGGCTAAACTACTAAACCGATTATGATGAAAAGACGGGTCGTCTTTTCATCATAATCGGTTTAGTAGTTTTAGTTTAGTTTAGTTACTGACCGAAATTTTAAACATTTTAAGCTTGAACCCCAAAAAGCTTCTTTTTAATCCGCGACTCGTCTCCCAAGTAGCACATTGGCGGAAATTACATCTATAAACAAGCTATATTACAGTCAAACGCTCTTAAGTAGCTGTACTAACGGATAAGATGATTCTTGAGACTGTATGGAGGGTGATCTCTACTCTGTTAAACAGCACAGCTGACTAATGGCTGTATAATGGAGAAAAATAAAAGAAAATGTATTTTAGTAGAACTTGAAAAAACTATTGTCCAGCCTTTGGCTACGTACAATGCTACTAGCTGGTTAAAAAGACCAAAGCTTGTAAACAGCTGCTTAACGCGATAAAGTAACACCTCTTCTAAGCTTTGAACTGTCTTAGAGAATCAAATTTTACCATGAGCTTTTTTATGGTGTCCACTATTTCTATTATAATGCTACCTCAATCAGCTTAATACTAGCTGGTTAAAAGAAATTAATGACTGCGTAAGTTGTAAATTAGTGTAGTGTTACTCCACATTAATTCCAAAGCATATAGTGTAAATATGAGCTATTTCACAGCCTCTAGAATTATTGAAGAGTAGACACAGGCTAGTAGTGCTATGATAACGTCAATTGTCATAACCTCGCAACTCGACTTAATTACATAGATTTTGTTACCAATGATCATAGTTCCGAACAATTAATGGAGTTGGTTAGTGACCTTTCATAAAAAAATGATTGTAAGTAGAAATAGTGAATCAAACCAGACATGAAAATGAGGTAGAAAATATTTATGATGAAATATTGCTCAAGATGCACTGAAGGAATTACTAATAATTCTGAATAAAAGATTTCCAGATATTTTACCAAAAGAGCCGAGAACGATTCAACACACAGCTAGAAAAATTACTATAAAATTAATCGAATCTGGTGGTGAATACTGGCACAATTAACTAATCAATCGGCTTACTATAGTTTTGAATAAGTGGCTAGACGTTTTAGAAAATATTAAGAGCATTCGTTTCACCATAAGTATTGATGGTTTGCCTCTATACACGGTTAATTTTAGGTCGTTCTGGAACCGAGAGCTATGAACTCAATCATCGAACTCGAATCGATTGGGACTATTTTTTTCAATAAATAACAATAAAAAAAAATCACGAAAACTTATATTTATTGTTTTTTTTTGTGAAATAATGAGAACTCGAAGTAACGCGTCCTTGCGATCAATGAATTTATGCGTGTGTAATGTGTGTAAAAATATGAAAAGCGAATTCAGACTTTATTTCTTAACAGTAAAGGGTAAAAATATAAATTACACCAAACTAGGTAAGTAGGTCCGCAGTTTACTAAAATTATTCTTAGAAACCTATTGTCTCGTGTTCGACCGGTCTTTACAAGAATGCACAACCAAAGAACAATGGGCAGAATGGGCCCAGTGTTGTAGCATTTTCTTACCTATCTTAAAATGAAGATATGAATAATCTCAACATTTTGTTCTATGGCAGCATTACTCTAAATATTCAAATAAAAAAGTTACAGCTGTTCCAAAAGTCCAATAATTTACCGTTACAAATGCTAATATTATGACCTAATGATGCCCGTATATACAAGGTTGGTACAAGTACACGAAGAGTGCATACAACAGTCTTCGTGTACAATATAATAATGCATTTCGGGTCATGCTCAACCTGCCCTGGCGGTGTAGTGCTACTGAGATGTTTGCTGAGAATAGAGTAACCGACTTCTTTGCGCTCATGGGGAAGCTCAGGGCTTCGTTCTTTTCGCGTGTGGTGGCAAGTCAAAATAATATTGTCAAAGCTGTTTTTCATACTGTGCATTTACTGAGGGAGACAAAATAAATGTACTCACCATTGTTATGGGGTACATTTGTTTTGGCTTCCTAGGTGTGAAATGGTGGGTTGTTTTATTGTTATTTTTCTGTACTTTGTTTTTTTTTTTTATGTTCGTTTGTTTAGTTTATCTTTTGTTTTGTTTTAGGATAAGTTTTCAATTTTAATTTTATGGGTGCTAATGCCTGAAATAAACGATTAATAAATAAAAAAATAAAAATATAATTATTATACATTTACGTTGTGTTATTTAATTATGAATAGCATAAATGAACTATTAGAAAGAGACAAAGTACTCAGGGAGCAGGACAGAACATGCACTCGTGTTGTTAAAAACCGGTTAGCGCAAGTGCAGGTAGCAATCTTTATCGATAGTACAGGAGCGAGCGGGACATACTCATTTTCGGAGCGTGAGAGAGTGAGTGAGATAGCACATAACCATCGCGCTTCCTTGATCGCACTTGCGCCCTTCAAGGGCGCAAGTGCGATCAAGGAACGCCACAGGTTACGACTGACAAGGGCGGCCCTTGTCAGTCGTTACGGAGCCATTTTGCAGTGCGCGTGTTTTCTTTCTTTCTCCACCATTCTTGCTACCTACGACTAACTACTTTGGACTTAATAACGGATTCTTGTGTTCGCCTTACGATTGGACAAGTTGAATAGTTTCATCAAAATGGAACATCGTGAAAGGTGTATAACGTGTTCTCGGTCGGTATTTCAAGACAGGAACCGACGTACTTTAACTCGCGAACATATGGAAGCGCATCCAGGCTTCACTAATTATGTTTTGGAGCGGATCAACATAGAAGAGGTCAGTAAAACAGGTTCATTAAATAAGTAATTGTCATAATAATTATAGGTACCTTTGTTGTAAATATCAGCTTATTTATTCCCGAATCGGGTTGCTTTGTAAGTAATTGTATGTATGTACAACTGTACAGGTACGACATAAAACCAACCAGCAGGGTTTAATCAACATAATATATATAACAACTGGATAAAACAGATTATTCGTTAGTATTTTTCATACTTAAAATGTCATCGATGTCATTTTCCCGTCTAACGGGCGCTGTCAAAAAGCCGTTGTATGTCATGCGATCGTGACACGGGCGCTCTTCCCGCACGTCATATTTGAGTCATAAGCAGAATAGCTTTCGATTTACTGGCACGTCGAGCCAATAGACATTCGATGGATCAGGACTATCGTTGAAATGGCTTTTCGGCACAACGGACGCTTGATCTAATGACTATTTGAAATTGTGATAAGTACATCGATGCTATGGATTTTCGGCAATTAGGACGTTCGATCTGATGACTTCGGGGAATTAGCCATGGGGCATAATTATGACATTCGAAATCAAGCAGTAAAATCAAATCTGATAGTTGCCAAATGACACGTTTTTCTGCATATAAACTATCATTCACTTATATGGGAATATGCACTGTATTTGATCAAAGGACTTTGTATTGGCTTATTCAGGTTCAACAACTATTTTATTTTATTTTTTTCAGGGCACCCTGAATGGAAATCAATACATGTGCTATCGTTGTTGGGTGGCAGCAAATCGCCAAGAAGCCAGGCACGTAGAACAAGAACGGAGACAAAACGAAGAACAGCAAGACGAGCAAGTAAATGATGAACAATCGCGTCCTACTACAGTACCAACTTATAAACGGTTAGCAAATACCTCTCGTCGATGCTTATTTCATGGATGCCTTAATGAAGATCGTCACAGAGTGCCCCATTTCATTAAAATATATTTATTGACAGAACATAACGTATATGTTCCTCAGGATGCACGAATATATCAAGACCACATACGTTCAAATGAATTGAGCGAATTATATGACCATGCTGAGACGGTATTTACGCCAGATCAATTGAAAGATATCATTGATACTTTAAAAGACGCTTACAACAAAAAATCCGGAATAGATTTTGATAACATTGAGTCAATTTCTCCCAATGAACTATATTATCGAACGGGATTGACGCACGATCAATTCGATATTGTTCTCCAAGAGACTCCATCTCTAACTGAGCAAACAAAACGTCCAAAAACTGTGTTGGGATCTTACTCGATGAAAATAAGATCGGGTGAGCCAGATGACAGAATTGCGTGCCATTTAAATGTTAGTAGGAGAACACTGGAGCGTTATTTTAAAATAACACGTGACTGTTTGACCAGAGAGTTTGTTTTGCGGCATCTGGGTTACGACCACTTAGGCCGCGATGAGATTATTGCACACAATCTGACAGTACCAACAGCATTATTTGGACAAACCGTAGACCCAAAAGCCATAATACTGTGTGACGGAACTTACATCTACATACAGAAAAGTAAAAACTTCTTGTTCCAAAAAAGAACGTATAGCCTACATAAGTATAAAAACTTACTAAAACCATTCCTTTTGGTCTGTTCAGATGGTTACATTATTGACATCCTTGGACCCTATGCCGCAACTACCTCAGATAGTCAGATAATGACTCAAATAATGGACAATGAAATATACCCCGTTCATTACCTTCTACATGAAAGAGACACATTTATATATTTATTTATATTATTTATATTTTAAAAAATATATCAACAAATGCACAAGGGATTGACGGTATATCACTGGAAATGTTAAGTCTTACACTACCGCAATCTTTAACTACTATAACTGAGATAGTAAATAGATCCATTACCTCAAATGTTTTTCCTGACCTGTGGCGACATGCAGTTGTGCGACCCATTCCAAAAAATAAAAACCCACAAAGTTACAAAGATCTTCGGCCAATAAGTATATTGCCATGTTTGTCCAAGGTGTTGGAGAGAGTAGTGTATCTGCAGGTCTCCGGTTTTCTCGAAGCGCAAGGTGTATTACCTGACCTGCAGTCAGGTTTCAGAAAGGGACGCGGAACCACAACTGCCCTAGCTGACGTCTTGGGTAATATCCTTGAAACGCGGGATCGTGGTGAGGGATCTATACTAGTACTACTCGACTACTCACGGGCATTTGACTCAATAAATGTTTCCCTTTTGTTATCCAAGTTGTCGTATTACGGTTTCGATAGCCGAACAATAGGTTGGTTTAAGAGTTACCTAACGGGCAGGTCGCAGCGGGTTGAGATACGCATGCAAGATGGTTCTACAGTAACTTCTTCACCACAATTAATAACAAGGGGTGTTCCTCAGGGATCGCTACTCGGCCCTCTTCTCTATATACTTTATAGCGCCGACATGACCACGTGCATCAAGAACTGCAAATTTCACATATACGCGGATGACACTCAACTGTATGTGTCGTTTAACGCCAGTAACACAGCATCCGCCGTACGTACCCTAAATGAGGAACTGGATAGAATTGCTTCGTGGTCTATGGCCAACTCACTAGTACTGAACCCTAAAAAATCTAAGTTTATGGTCATGGGGAGCAGAAATCAAATAAAAACAATTCTTTCTGCGAAACCAGATGTAAGAATCATGGGCGAAAGTATAGAAAGAGTAGAAGTCGCGCGGAACCTGGGCCTAATCATCGATCCGGAACTTCGTTTTGAGGCGCACATTAATGATGTAGTCAAAAACTGCTTTTATAGATTAAAGGTTCTGTACAGAGTGAGGGACTTCCTTAGCATCGCCATGAGGAAGAGATTGGTGGATAGTCTAGTACTCTCGAAACTAAATTATTGTGACTGTGTATACGGGCCCTGTCTCCTTTCCCGTACAGAACGTCTAATACAGCGTGTACAAAATGCGTGCGCTCGTTATTGCTTTGGCATACCCCGGAGGCACCATATTACACCGTATTTAAATGAACACAATATACTAAAAATGGCTGCACGACGGAAACTACATCTAGCCGTTCTAATGTTCGGTATAATAAAAACACACAAACCGGAATACTTATTTGAAAAAATTCGCTGGAGGCACGAGCACTACAGCTACTCTGCTCGTTCAACGTCCAACCCGATCTCGATGCCTCGGCATAAGACCACAGCCTTCAGAGGATCTTTCAAATATGCCGCCTCTCGCTGCTGGAATGATTTACCACCTCCCATAAGATCCCTGCAAACAAAACAAAATTTTAAATTACATCTAAAAAAAAGTCTACTAGAAAAACAGAAGTATGACCAGCAATCATTTTATAAATAAATTATACTCACATAAGGTTTATCATCTATGGGCAAGGTACATCAATATCCAAGCGGCTCGAGACGGCATCGTGTTTGGTTTGGTGATGCTCGATGACGTGATGGGCAATGCGTCGTCGGTTGCGTCGCGGTGAAAGCGACGTATAGCCACTTACATCGTGGTCTATGATCGAAGTACATACACTAAACACCTGTTTCTACTAGCCACGCATCTACACTGCACTAGTCACACGTGATCACGCAGGTCTCGTGCGCCGCGCCGATGAGCCGGCGGCGGCGGCGCCGCGGCGCGCGAGCTGTGAGCCCGATGACTCGATAACTCATAGACTCACAGTACGTCATCACGCTCATAAGCGCAGTAAGGAAATGCACCTAATTGAATACAACAAAGTATTTTATTGTGAGCGCGCGCGCAGGCGACGCGAAGGTGAGAGTGGGAACGAGACAAAACGCGGTACATTTTTGTGTAGGTACTTGTATGTTTTTGTGTAACTAGGTATGCATTTCTTTGCTTTATTCTATAGCATTTTTATACCTTGTGTTGTAGGGTAATGTAAAATGTTATGTACTCATTATTATAATTATTTTACTTTGTTACTTTGTTTTGTCTAATTTGTAAAAAACCTGGCTTGATTTTCGTACGTCGGTTTCGGGTAACCACTGAAAATCAGCGCTGTGCTGTGGGTCCCATAGCACAGCATCATGCTGAGTGGAAGCCTTCTTGTCACAGTCACGGCGTGCAGTTGCCGACTATTTATGTTCTTTATGCCGATGTATAAATATCTATGTTGTTTTCATGTTCTTTTTTTTAAATTTATGTAATTGTTTTTTATATGCACGTGTTTCTGTGACAAATAAATCCATTTTTCTTTCTTCTTCTATATTGGATAGAGGCTTTCGAGACTCAATACCCAATATTGAAACCTGTGGTTATGAGCCACGTATGCCACCAAGCAAAGACAGAAGTGCGACTCAACTTACAAATGAGCAAGCTAATAAATCAAGATTAATAACGATTGTACGTTGGGTCATAGAGGTAATAAACGGATGGTTTAAACGGGACTTTAAAATATTTCGTAACCAATTATTTAATAAGTCATTGCCACATTTATTTACTGATTTTCGGATTGCTGGAGCACTGTTGAATGCATTTAGAGAGCCTTTGCGTGACAGTACTTATGCCGCCGCCTTTTCTGAACGAATACATAGCCGAATGAGTAACGATAATACATTGGGCAACTATATAGTTGAGCATAACGTAAACCGGCAGCGAGCGTCGTTTGTGACATTGACGGATGAGTCAATAAATGTGCCGTTCCCAATATTCACAGATGAAGACATTATTTTATTCAGTCTGGGAACATACCATTTAAGTCTGGCACGTTCTTACGTCGGCGAACACTTGCCAGGTGGCGTTTACAATATTCAGGTGTGTGTAACTCCAAGTCCAAGGATGACAGAATATGGATTAGCAACGGACACCTGCACGCTAATGAGAGGTCGTATTTTATCACGACACAGGTCAAATACGACATATTATACTTATATATTGATGAACTACAATGTTCAGGACATTAATGTTATCCACGCATATTATTGTTCATGCTAAACAGGAATGAGGACTGTTGGAGCATGCGCCCATGTCGTCAGTCTTATATGGTACTTAGGTATTGGAAGGCATTTAGAAAACTTTGTTGGCCCCGCAAGTGCCTGGGACGAGATTATTATTAAGAGCAACAACACTCATTAGGACAATTCTTTATAGTTTAGTAAGAACTAACGCCTTATCCTTGTCGTTCTGAGTTTCGACGGTACCCAGTAGTGGGATACTAATCGGCTGATTATGCATGAATATGTTATATTTTAGTGAATAAAGATGTTTCATTTTCATAATCAAAGGTATTTTTTAATTATAGTCCTATCCCAATACCGAAATAAAGAATATTTTTACACTACTTATTCTTAAACTGAATTGTTCAAGGTGTCATATAAAAGAGAATAATGCATTCCAACTGGCAACATGTAGACACAATTTTGTATGCGCATCATTAGGCCAAACTATTAGCATTCGTAACGGAAATTATTGATTATTTAGAACAGCTGTAACTTGTTTTTTTAATACATTAGAGCTGTGCTGCTTTATAGTAAAATGTTGAGATTACTCGGATCTGTATTTTAAGGTAGGTAAGAAAGTGCTACAACACTGGGCCCACGGTCCATATAAAGTTGCCCATTGTTCTTTCGCGGTTAAAATGATGACAATAAGATCTTAATTCGGTTCAATATTTTCATAGAAAAGGGCACCTCCAACTAATAATGAACTCTATGCAACAGATTTAACGATTCATTTTTCTGTTTGAATTGCCTGCCTTTATGAAGCCGCCGCAAGCATTGTCGCATAAAAAATATGAGTAATTCCACTTTGCCCCACCAAGCCCGCCACCCTGGTGTGGCAAAGTGGACTGCCTAAAATTTTGCAGTGGAATATGCCCCACTATTCTGATTTGATGGGGCGGATAACACTAGCATAAACACTTTGTGGATTCTGCCCCACTAGGGTTGGCACCTCAGGATTTGTGTATGAAGGTTAACATGTATTTTTACATTTGTTTGTAAAAAAAATAAATGTATACCTATATCTGTAAGTAAAACGTTATTAGTGCTGGAAGCTTAGATTTAATACGTAGCGAAGTGGTTTAAATAAAAGTAAAAAATAAATAAATAATTTTAATGTACTATTTATTTCTGGAAGGAATCGGTTTATAAATCACAGATTAATTACCTTTTACAAATAAAATTTTACTAACTAAGATAAATCTTGATAATCACCAATTAAACAATGATTTGTTCTTATGATATGTTCTTAAAACGAAACATATTTACTACATAACTATTCAAAATCACAGATTCTTCATCATTTGGTATACCTTTTACAAATAAAATCTTACTAACTAAGATAAATCTTGATAATCACAAATTAAACAATGATTTGTTCTTATGATATGTTCTTAAAACGAAACATATTTACTACATAACTATTCAAAATCACAGATTCGTCATCATTTTGTATGGTTTGTGTAGATATAGGTATTTTCTTACTGATTACGTTATAAATAAAAAAAAAAATTAAACTATATACATACAAACAGCCACTAAATTACTTGTTACAAAAAATAGAATCACAGATTATAGAGTCACAGATTATAGAATCACACATTGATCGACATGGTATAAAACAGTCTTATGTATTACCTTATGAATAAAAACAATTTATATGCAAAAAAAACAGCCACGAAATTACTTCCGGCTAAAAAACAAAAACTAAAATTATAGAATGATAAAATTTTACATAGCAAAAAGTCTTATTAATACAAATAAGAAACATCCTAACGAAAGTAGGTAAATACTGACTGTTGACAAAATAATTATCATAACAAACAGCCACTATATTAGTTTGAGTACTGACTATTTATAAGAATTAAAATCATCTAAAATCATAGATTTTGTATTTGTTTAGTTCACATTTTTTGGAAAAACTAAAATAGATTTCTTGGAAAAACTATCTTAGTTTTTCCAAAAAATGTCCAACCGTAATGTCGCCGTTTATGAGCTCCATTTGGGCATCTTGTATATTCTGATCGTTTTGTATATATTTATCAAGGCGTAGCTTGGAAGGTTGGTTCTGCATAGATTTAACTATTGAAAGCGTTATGTCTTCGTATAAGACATTAAGAAGTCTTAATAAACTGGGGCTTTTTTTAAGAATTTTTTTGTTAAGTTTATTATGCCAACTTTCGAGGGCATTAGTTGTGCGGTGTTTTGCCCCAAATACGCACCACACTTTTAAAAAGTTATCTTTCAGCCAATTGCGCAGCATATATTTTCTAAATTCTTTACTTTTTTCGTCATCTGGGCTTTGTGCGGCTATGTAAAACCAACCTTCAAAAATCTTTTCTTCTGGTAATAAGGGTAAGACTGCGCTAAGCGCTACTTGTTTTCGCAAATATTTAGATTTTGTCAACCCTAACCCTTTCCCCTTTTTCCAAATTGCTTTACAAAAATGAAAAAAGCACCCTTTGATTGATGCTGATTTAAAGACATTTTTAAAACCAGTCATAGCCGCTGCCTCAAAATCCGACTGAAAACTATCTGGTTGCCAATCCGGAATCTGTGATTTTATTACAGAAAAGAGAGCGGTGTAAGCTTTGGTTGATTTAGTACTCATAAGAGCATATACTAATGGCACAATATTTGTTGTTTGTTGGGTGCTACCCAAATCAGCATGCAACGAATACAATTGTATGAACGGTTGTGGGCAACTTTTAAAAGTGCCATCGCCAAAAAAATGTTTGCAGGTTTTCATCAAATTCTTAGCATGCTCTGAACAAAATATTAAAATAGAAATATCTTCGTCAATATACTTGGCAAGTAAAAAAGAATGAAATTTTTCAGGAACTTCTATTTCTGATAATGTATTGTAATATATTTTTTTTACATTAGCATTTTTGTTTCTGTATTTATACAATGCAGACTTTACTTTACAAAATGGAGGAATTTTACTCACAATATTGCTGTTGCTACTTTCTAAATGTAAGGAAGCTACATTTTTGTCGTATGTTGCTGGAATGCTTGGTACGTCTGCTGAAGTGATTTCTCTCTTTATTTTCTGCATTAATTTTATCACTTTGACTCGGTCAAAATCAGGTTGACATTGGTGAGGTTTTTCGTTTAAAAGTATATTTCCCTGAAAACAAAAAAATGTAGGTATTAGAAAATATTTATAACATAGCACAACTTCAAGTAATATTATATGTATATGTATTATTATTATTTTAAATTGTATTAGACCCGTATTACTAAAAGTGAGTCAGTAAAAAGAATTACTAATAAGTAGGGACTTACTTTCACTACAATCGACCCATTGCACTTTTGTCTCCTTCTGTTTTTGCATTCCCAAATTTCAGATGCATTTTTGTACTTTCTTTTGAAATAGTATTGATGCCCAGCTCTAATAATACATTTTCCATCATTTATAAATTCAAGGCCAGTTTGCCCACTAGAACTTCCTGCTACAGAGTCTTCTGCCATTTTTGTAAAGCTGAAAAACACAAAAAATATCTTATTAAAAAAAATCTACACAAATCATCAGCATCCATGAAAAATAAATACGAAAATACTTACAATAAACTCAATACCACTCACCACCACTCCACAAATGCAAATGTCCGTCTATTTTGTAAACAAACAGAATGAAACAAAAAATGTCAGACAAGGACAACCGATAAGTCGCGGTGGGCGAGGCAGTGGTGAACCATAACCGGTTTAGTCATTTTTACTCCAACAGCATGTTTTAATCTCAGATTAAATAAAAAAATACTAACAAACAAATGAAGCCATGATGTTTGTACGTAAAGGACCTCAAAATAATAGACCTATTTTGACATTTGTGTTCGCGGCGTAATTAGTGATGTAACCATACGACTCGTAGCTAATTTTATGAGCTTATAATTACAAGTATTTATTTACTTTTTCGAAGCCGGGATAAAATGATATAGATTTTTTTTTAAACTTAAATCCTTCCGATATTTTTATTACTTTCGAATGCATTTCAACGCATTTTTTTATTATTTAATAAGTATTTGATTTATTTAAAGATAAAAAATAATAATATGACAATAATACAAGTACATATCACAAGACTTAATAACTAGACTTAATAAATTAACATAAAACTATAACTCTCATAAAGCGTTTCTGAACGCATTCTTTCACAATCTGTGGTTACGTTACGTTTCGATACTAGTAATATAGTATTTACGATTTCTTTTAATAATTATTATTTAAATTATCCCTTTAGTAATAGTGTTCTCGTACATTATTCTTCGTTTTTTGTTATTTAATAGTTATCAACAGTGATAATGTATCAATTTCTGGGCAAACATCTAAATATATTTTTAAATCATTTAATGTTTGCAACGGATGGATCGGAACGTAAATGGAATACAAATAGCAAATGTCACAGCTATGTCAGACTAAATTGAATAAATACAGCAAAACTATATAATGTATTTAATTAAATCCAGGAAGATTTAATATGTGACAGTTTTTTACAAAAGTAGAACCTTAATACACTGTTTAAATAACCATTTTGATGTATTTAGATTTACGTTTGCTTGTCTCAGACTTGTCAAATCCTAACGTCAGTGGTTACATTTCACCTTCCATCCATCTTCTTCTCCATCCATCCCATTCCATTCATCCATTCCATTTTCTTCTTCTTCTTCTTTCTTCTTTCCATTTTTCCTTCATACACAAATCCTGAGGTGCCAACCCTAGTGGGGCAGAATCCACAAAGTGTTTATGCTAGTGTTATCCGCCCCATCAAATCAGAATAGTGGGGCATATTCCACTGCAAAATTTTAGGCAGTCCACTTTGCCACACCAGGGTGGCGGGCTTGGTGGGGCAAAGTGGAATTACTCAAAAATATTTTAGGCATATTTAGTATTTATCATATGGTTGTTTTTTTTTTCGGGTCGGGAAATCATCAAATGACTTCTACCGCTCTGGGTGGAGCAGGCGTGTCAGACTTTTACTGACTAAAACCCACCCGTGTTCCCTCAGTTGTCTGTGTGCCAGGGGTCGCGGTATTTCTTTCGAACAACAATCGGACCATGCGGGCTCCACCAGTTGGTGTTGACATCTCTTTGAGGCGCGCGTGGAACACAACGCGCCGTCGACCCGGGCTTGGTCCTTACCGGACAGCGAGCTACCCATTACTCGCCGTCCGCAAGCCCGCGCCTACGGTGGCCGGGAATCAGCCTGGGATTACCGACACCCAGGGCGTCTCCTGCGAAGGCTGCAGCCACGAGGGCGCATGTCCTGCCTCTCCCTCACGTGCGCCGCCTCCCTCTTTGCGAGCATCACTGCTTCGCTGAAGGAGGTGACGGCTAACCATGTACTCTCGCTCCGTACCATGGCCTGGACAAGGGCCGGACGCGAGAGATCACCGCCGCCGATCGCCTCCACGAGGACACGGCGGTGCTCCGCCCAAGCCGGGCAGTATGCTCGATCGTATGCTCCACCGTGTCCTCAGGGCCATCTTCGCAGTGGAAACACCCGGGCGTTTCCTCCCGCCTTATGCGAAACAGGAACCTCCCGAAACAGCCGTGTCCGATGAGGACCTGTGTCAGGCGGAAGGTGAGGACGCCATGCCGCCTCTCATGCCACTCCTCAAAGAGGGGATTTATCATATGGTAGGTAGGTACTTATGCTTAATATGTACCTATTAGCGCGATTGGTCGTCACTCGATTCAAGGCAACCGCGCTCATAAAAAAAAAGGTCCAAGTTTTTATTACTCTTTGGTACCTACTTCAAGTGGCGTTTGTCGGGTTCTTGGATAAACAAAGCATACTATAAGTTGTAAACAGTATTTTTTTGGGAATCCTACTGAACATTTGCATAATATTTAAAGTCAAACTTCATATCGCGCGGAGGTCAAAGGCCGTTTTGTGCACTCGAACATTCAAAGATTTTTTAAAAATAGTTTTGTTGTGAAATATACCTAGAATTTTCTTTAATTATGAGTACAATTTGTGTACATACCATTAAATACACCAGGATACACTTAATTCACTGTGAAACACTCAACACAATCAAACTTCACATAACAATGACGTCACTGAGCAACGGTTTGTTTACGTAACACTTTATCGAAAAACAATTTTTATGATGCTATTTGATGCAAATATTATCTAAAACGATGTAATAACTACTTATAAATGAATATTTATCCACTTCACGTCGAATATGCACAAAAATTAAGAAAAAACACTAAATAACTAGAGAGCCTAACAAGATAACGCTCTGTCGACGCGCGCGTTCGAAGCGTCACTGTCAACTATTTTTATAAATTCAGAACTTTTACGCGTTTGAATGATGTAGTTTACGAAAGATTGGCTATCGGCCCATAGAGTTAAATCATCTCAGACGAGATAAAACTTCATTTATATCAAGTACTAAGATAAAAACCGCTTGCTTCTGGGTGGTACGATATCGTATCAGCCGGGCTTGAAGGGTGCTCGACTTACTGGTACGATATCGTACCAGCCGGACGATAGCGGTAAAATACAACTCCCAAGCCTACTCGTCGTGTCTAGTTGAATAGGTACGAGTACCTACTAGGTGATTCGTGATGCGAGAGTGGTGAATTAGATGTCAATTAATTTCTCTCGTTTACGAGATGTGATAGTGGTAAACACCGTGCCGTGCTTTCGATACGAGATGATGGAGGTAAATGAACTTACACCAACCTAAATCGTACCTGAAATGAAATACCTACTTGTAGGTACACGTGGCTACACCTCAAGTTATAAATTTCCAGTATAAGCTGATCTCACATTGAATAGGATTTCCGTACAGTGCAAGATCAGCGTAAACTGGAAATGTATAGCTTGATGTGTAGCCGTGCGTACTTGCAGCCGGTTATTCGTCCGACGTCCGTTGACCCACCGCGGGCGCGCTGAACTGAACTGACGCACACGCACAGGTGTGCCGCGCTACGTCATCACCGAGCAGATCGCTTACGATCTTGCGTTTATGAATGAAATAGTGGAAGCGCTACTAAAATTTAACTCGAATGACAGAAAAAAAGTGATAAATTTCAAATTTTTTTTTTAGATGAATTTATTAGATGTCTTAAAACAAAAATAACAATGCCAATAGTGTCTGTTACTCGTCTGGAGCTACTGTGTTTCGGATCCAGAACGATGTAAAAATAAACGTGTATAAAAAGTTCGAAATAAGAGTTTTGGCCGATTTTATTTAGTGTAAATACCTAGTGCCCAACCATTTATCATTGGTGTTTTAGTATGGTGTCGGAAAACCGAAGAATCTTGTTATTTATTTAGATTTTGTAGTAGAAATGAAACAGTTATTGAATGACGGAATCCTTCTGTCAACCAGCTAGATTATAACAGTCAATATCAGATGTTTTATCTGCGATTCACCCGCAAGGGCTTTTATAAAATGTATGTACGTTTTCATGCTCTCAGCGCCACGTCTTTATAAGAAGACAAATTTTAATATTGTTTGGCCGTTAGAAAACAATTAAGTCGTGTCAGTGGCGCTCAAAAGTCTTTTTTTTATAGCTGCTGGGTAAGGAATGGTCAATAAAAGTAATGATATACATTTACTGCGTTTTATTTTATTAATTACAGACTCCAGATTAGGCTTTGGTAATCCTATATGTTAAACTACTAGTTAGTTATTTAAGCAGCATATCCGTCCAGTCGTAGCATATCCGCATTCCGTATGGTGCCGGACGTAAAATAATAGCACCATCCCATTTCTTCCCGTGGGTGTCGTAGAAGGCGACTAAGGGACTTACTAGATGGGCATGCCGCGATTGCGGCGGTAAGTCCCCTCTTTGAGGAGTGGCTTGAGAGGCGGCATGGCGTCCTCACCTTCCGCCTGACACAGGTCCTCACCGGACATGGCTGTTTCGGGAGGTTCCTGTTTCGAATAGGGCGGGAGGAAACGCCCGGGTGTTTCCATTGCGAAGATCGCCCAGAGGACACGGTGGAGCATACGGTGGAGGTCTGCCCAGCTTGGGCGGAGCAACGCCGTGTCCTCGTGGAGGTGATCGGCGGTGGCGATCTCTCGCGTCCGACCCTGGTCCAGGCCATGGTACGGAGCGAGAGGGCATGGCTGGCAGTCGCCTCCTTCAGCGAAGCAGTTATGCTCGCAAAGAGGGAGGCGGCGCACGTGAGGGAGATGCAGTACATGCGCCCTCACAGCCGTGGCCTTCGCAGGAGACGCCCTGGGCGTCGGGAATCCCAGGCTGATTCCCGGCCACCGTAGGCACGGGCTTGCGGACGGTGAGTAATGGGTACCTCGCTGTCCGGTAAGGACCAAGCCCGGGTCGACGGCGCGTTGTGTTCCACGCGCGCCTCAAAGAGATGTCAGCAGCAACAGAGGGGCCCGCAAGGGCCGATGCCTGCCGGGGGTGCGGGTTGTTCGAAAGAGATACCGCCGCCCCTGGCACACAGGCAACTGAGGGAACACGGGTGGGTTTTAGTCAGTAAAAGTCTGACACGCCCTCCCGCTCCACCCAGAGCGGGAGAAGTTATTTGATGATTTCCCACCCAGAAAAAAAAAAAAAAAAAAAAGGGACTTACTAGAGAATGGGCAGCAGCGTTCTCTATGCATTTTACCACCATACTGCGATCGCCAACCCGCCTGCCAAGCGTGGCGATTATGGCAAAACCCCCCTTTTGGGGGAGGCCTATGTCTTGTGGAGGTCTTTCGGCTTAAATGATGATACTGTGTAAATAATCAACTAATCAAACAAGTATGTAAACTAAACACTTTTGATTAATGTCATGAGATAAGGTTATTATATGTATTAAATTTGTTGTTCTCAAGGAGATCGTCTAATTTATTTATTTCTCCATCATCCGGGTAATCTGACGAGTCACAATGGTTCAACATGCCATATAATTCTTTTTCTGCATTGTTATATGTTGCAATGGATGACCGTTTTACTATTCATTGCATTTTTGTCCAATCTGTGTGAGGGTTTGAATATTCTTGTTTATTCTATTTGGAAGTGACATTTTTAATAGGCCATCTCAACCTTCCATCCATTTTCCAAGCACTTGGTGAGATATTTTTATTTTTTCCCTCTTTCTATTGTTTTCAATATTTTGAACGGGATTTCTATTTTCTGAAAACAAGAATAATTATTTAGCAATAACATTAGCATCTTTACCTACTATGTTACTCATCACAAAATGAAGTGAAACGCCCGAAATGGTTTTTATGAAGATTAGAGATCCCTGAGACTCTGTTGTAAACTCTCACTTTGCTGCCTTCACCAATCGTTAGAATAACTGAAAGCCACTGTACAGCTAGCGTACAGTTCTCAGCTGATTAATGGACTTAAATATGGCCACTGCACAGAAAAGAGAGGTTCAAAAGAATTTAGTTAGAATTATTGCTGGATAACACATTTACACCATTTTAATGTAAACAAACCGATTACATATGAAAAACCACAGATATCTGTTAAATTTTCATGATATTTCAGCGCTATTAAAGTAAAAACACATTATTTCATTACTACAAATAGATATACATGCTCATAAAATGTTTTTTGTTTTTGTAAAATCCATGAGTAATTCATCCACCCTATTTATTTTGTATAATATTTTCAGTAAAACTGTATTATTTCTATGGCGCGTGTAATATTTGATAATATCACCACCTATATACCACCTATATACATTAACAGTAAAGTGGCACCCGTAGTACAATTCAGCGATAGAGATGCAAAAAAAAACGTGAAAAGTTACTTACCTTAAATTGGAAATTAATTATATTTATCCACAGATTATAGTTAGAAGTAGCACTTTCACTGTACAAAAAGTTTTTGTTGCTATTTCTTTGTAGATTTAACAACCGCCGTTATCAAGCAATAGACCATCTTTTGGCTGTCTAAGAGAATTAAAGGAGCTGGATAGTGGCCTATTGACAGCTGTCTAAGCTATTGTACAGCCCAGCTACAGCTCTTACAATGCACTTGGATAGCTTTTAACAAGCTACTATAATGCTCAAGGCTGGTTAATTTGGGGCCAAATTTAGATTTATAGAAGCTGTGTAGCCGGATATACAGCCTTTGTACAGAAAGCTTAACAGCCTCGAATTTTCAAAAATTCTGTTGTCCGATGGCTGTACAGCTATGTGTGCTGCTTGGGCTGTGTCTGCAACAACTGACATTCACGCGGACGAAGTTGGGCACGCCGCGATTTCGGCGGTAAGTCCCTTCTTTGAGGAGTGGCTTGAGAGGCGGCATGGCGTCCTCACCTTCCGCCTGACACAGGTCCTCACCGGACGTGGCTGTTTCGGGAGGTTCCTGTTTCGGATAGGGCGGGAGGAAACGCCCGGGTGTTTCCATTGCGAAGATCGCCCTGAGGACACGGTGGAGCATACGGTGGAGGTCTGCCCGGCTTGGGCGGAGCACCGCCGTGTCCTCCTGGAGGTGATCAGCGGCGGCGATCTCTCGCGTCCGACCCTGGTCCAGGCCATGGTACGGAGCGAGAGTGCATGGCTAGCAGTAGCCTCCTTCACCGAAGCAGTTATGCTCGCAAAGTGGGAGGCGGCGCACGTGAGGGAGATGCAGTACATGCGCCCTCACAGCCGTGGCCTTCGCAGGAGACGCCCTGGGCGTCGGGAATCCCAGGCTGATTCCCGGCCACCGTAGGCACGGGCTTGCGGACGGCGAGTAATGGGTAGCTCGCTGTCCGGTAAGGACCAAGCCCGGGTCGATGGCGCGTTGTGTTCCACGCGCGCCTCAAAGAGATGTCAGCAGCAACAGATGGGGCCCGCAAGGGCCGATGCCTGCCAGGGGTGCGGGTTGTTTGAAAGAGATACCGCGGCCCCTGGCATACAGGCAACTGAGGGAACACGGGTGGGTTTTAGTCAGTAAAAGTCTGACACGCCCTCCCGCTCCTCCGAGAGCGGGAGAAGTTATTTGATGATTTCCCAACCAAAAAAAAAAAAAAAAAAACGCGGACGAAGTCGCAGGCAAAGCAAAAGTTCTCGGTTATACATTGATGTTTTGTCTATGAATTCAATACTCTAAATTGAAAAGGCAAGTTGCAAGTTTGTATGGTGACAGTGTAATAATTATCACACTGTCACCATACAAACTAGTGGTCGCCCAGTGGTCGAAATTCAACTACATATATTTCATACAAATAGACATACATTATTAATTTTTATTTTTGGCTTTCTAAATTGCCTCTCCATCAACCTAACTTTAACTGTACCAAATTTCATACTCCTCTGTCTACATAATTTTCTTAAAAAGGCATAAAAAGTTTTTGTTTTTGTTGTTTTCAGTGTATTTATGATACCAAGCCATTGCAACTGTACTTGCCAATGGGGCTCAAAACGATCAGATAGTGTCAATACATACTGATAGTCATCTGTGGTCAATACATACTGATACTTGATCATTTGCATCCATCGGCCCAAAGTGTACCAAACAAAAGCTGGTAGCCTAACTATTGTTCAAAGAGGATAATAACATAGTGCTATTGTTTATGAATGGTTTAGATCATGACAGTATAACCAAAATTAGTGTTTTACTTAGTTATTTGCTAATTTTAAGGACTTCGTTTTTTTTGTTTTAGGTATGCGTCGAGTGCTCCATGGGTTCCTAAACCCTGAAAGAGATAGAGAGCGCTTCAACACATAGTTTTATGCCGTCGGTAGTGATATCTTGGGCTTGAAAATGAGCGCATATTTAAGTACCGCCGGGTGTGTCGCTCACACTTTGAAGATAAATATCTGTGTCGTAGTAACAAAATCAGCAACATTGCTGTGCCAACTTTAAATATGCCAGGTTAGTATAAATTATCACGTACATACATACAAAGCAATATACTTCTCTGTGCTGAACGTATTCCTGTTTGAATTGAGGTTGATACTTTAGTTATATGTGGCTCTATTTAAATAAGTGTTCTTTCTCTCAGCACCATTGTCACTGAAGGGATTTACATCTTTTAATAGAAAGCCATTACAACTAATTCTGGAGCTGCCATCAACATCATCAGGTACCTATTTGTACTCTTAAATTTGATAAAAGCATTTATTTTAAATTTTAATATGAAATCAATCATGATGTAAATTTTCTTTCAGATCCCACTCCAAATATTGAATATTTGCCGCATAATTAATATTGGAAAGAACGTATCACAAAAAGAAAATATTGGTAAGCCTATTTGTTTCTAATTTAAACATTAGTTAGATTTTTACTGACTTATTTTTTCACTGCATTATGAGATTTAACTGTACGAGATTTGATATTTGAAGTATAAAAGAATACATAGGTATTTCATTGCACTTATTCAGGTATCCCAATCACTCTTAGCATAGAAAATATCATCATAATTATATTTTTATAAATAATAAACTTCCTTCCTTTGCAACAATTAATTTAAACTATTAATATGCTGGCCAATTATTGTTGGCCAAACACTATAAATATAGGCCCTGTACTACACGGTCGAAATATTGTTTATTAAAAATATATAATAAAGTAATGTATATTATTAAAATATTGTTAGCTTGTGTGTTAAAATGAAATTAGCTCATATTTCAGATCCAGACACTCCAGTGCATGAGCATATTGTCATCTCACTAGGACATCTCCCAATTCCCAAGAAAAATAGTAAAGAAAATCTTGGTAAGTTTATTTGTGAAAATCTGTAATTGGCTAAGTTTGCAACCTATCCAATTTATATCCCAACAAATACAGCTGTTAGTTAACCTTCTACCACATAAATATAGATAACTTTATTTTGTTTTGGATAAACATCTTTTACTTTGATTCCCAATAATCGTAGTAGCGATCAATTGACTTTTTTCTGGATTTTTCTATTATAGAATGTTACCAAAAATATGTAAAATTATTAACTATGTTATGTTTCTATTTTACAGGAAAAAGAGAGTAGTCAAGAAAACTACTAAAAAGTATTCCTTACTAATGTGGAAAAAGTATTTTACATCAAAAACTTATTACACTTACCAGGAGAGAAAAGATAAAATAACCGGTCTTGTTGACAATGGGCAAGAAAGAAAGCGTAACTTTGCAGATCACGCCCAAGTTTTTATGGTGCATGGTTTAATTTATAATTATAAACAAGCAGTTTCCTACACATTTGCATCAAGTGCAACCAAGGGACCCGAGCTGGCGAAACAAATTCAAGAAGTGATTACAGGCTTGCAAGAAGCAGGGTTGATAGTGGTCACTTCAGTATGTGACCAGGGAACCTACAATAGACAGGCTCTCAAACTGTTGGTCAATGAGACCAGAAGACTCTATTTAAGAAAAGGAGAGGAACCGAAAACACATATTATTGTAATTAATGGCCAAGAAATAATACGAGTACCTCTCTATGGCACCCCACACCTTCTGAAAGGAATTACAAATAACCTCCTGGATAAAAATTTAGAATACACCACAGAAGGTGTTAAAAAACCGCAAAATGGTCTCATCTAAAGTTACTGTACAATGAAAACTCAGGTTATAAGGGTATTAGGTTAATCCCGAAACTAACGGAAAATCACGTCAACCCTGAGAAACTCAACAAAATGAAAGTAAAATTAGCCTCACAAATATTCAGCTGTACTGTGGCATCTAACATGGGATATCTAGTAGGTAAAGTTTGGCATATTTTATATTATGGCTTATTTTCATTTATCCAACACTAGCCCTTTCTACAATATTTAATTGATGTTGTAAAATGAATAATTGACATTGATACTAACATTTGTACGCCTAATGGCAAAGCATAGAGAACTAACAAAACTGTAATATCTCACACATTTGTGTATCTGTAAACCTATGTTTACAAATAAATCATCTGGTTCTGAATCTGAATCATCTACCTAACCTTTTAGCTATGTTGGTGTTAGCTTCGAGTAAAACCGGATGCAGCTGAGTACCAGTATTTTACATGGAGCAACTGTCTATCTGACCTACATAATCTAATTACTGGGTAATACAATACGGTACCCCTTGATAAGACTTTCGGGCTGAATGGCTGTCAAAGATCTACGAATGACAGCCGGGACCAACAGCTTATCATGCTTACCTAGGCACGGGGTCTTAGTACATAAAGATGCTCGACCAACTGTGGCAAGCGAAGCTTAACATTTAAATCAAATAGTATAACAATTAGTTTCCCAATAATATTACATTCCTGAATGACATAATTAAGAGTTATCATTGCCCCAACATTTGTTCATTATTTTTTTATACTGGGCTTGATGATCACTTAAAAGGTTTAATACAACAAAACCCGTCCTGATTAATAAGTTTGCTGGGATTATTTTACTGAGTACTGTTCTTTAATCTTTTTTTTTTTTTTTCATATAAGAACATTCTTCCTACAGAGTGTAAGGAAACTGCGGACCTGCTGCTTTTCATGGATAAAATATTTGATTCAGTAAATGGAAGCCAAATGAAAAATAAAAATGCCAAACCCCAGTTGGCCCAGCAACTCCAACCTCTGTCCACTATAAAACGTGGGGGAAGGGCATAAAAATATTTAATTCAATGAAATTCATAACTTCGGCTGGTAAAAAAGAAACTGTTCCCTCTGTTACCAATTGTGTATGGACACTGAATGGCATACAAATTTTGTTAAAAAAATTAAAAGTCGATTTTAATGTGTCATCAGTATGGTTGCGGCACCTTAATCAGGACCCCTTGGAACATTTCTCTGGCGCACTGAGAAGCCAAGGGTGTCGCAACACTAACCCCACCTGTGATCAATTTGAGTCGGCTTTCGCCACACTGTTGATAAATAATTTAAGCAGTGTCCATATCCGCGGTAACTGCGAAGGAGACTTTGGTGATGCGTTGCACTCGCTCATCATTAACGAAAATGCGAAAGCAACGTCGACCTGCTCTTCATTCGATTTTGCAAAGATATTAGATTTTAATTTTACCGCACTAGAGGTAAAAGAAAGGGATCCCCATATTATTGCCCCAATACAATATATGACCGGATATTTCTTTAAAAAAAACGAAATCCGAAATTTTTAAATCTTGCACAGATTGCACAAATGATTTATCATCACAAAATGAAATTGAATATATTAAATATAGGGAATATGCAGGTCGACGATGGCTTTGCACTCCCAGCAAAGAATTAGTCCAATTAATTTCAAATATGCAAGACATAATAAATGAAATTATGAAAGAGAACATTGAAAAATGTAATTTAAAAGAAATCATTAAAACTGCAATAATTATATTTGTCGATTTTAATTTTATAAAATTTTAATTCATATAGGGAAGTTAGTAGATTACTTAATTCGAATTGTCATTCGTTGTAGGATATTTAATTATTGTAAAAATATGTTGATGATGATGAGTACAGTCTACAAATAAAAGCCAAGAAATTAAATAAATGCTATAAAAGACACAAATAAACTATTTTTGATTAATAAAATGTTTCATTTCGAATTCCTTAAATAATCATCAATGAAATTATGATCGTACATACCTACATACGTATGGTACGCACACATACACAGGTACAGCTGTGGTTATAGATAGGATGAGTAAAGATTCTCATTAGTGATAACAGATGGCGTTAAGGGCGAGTCCTAAGTGGTTACGCATTTTACGGCCGAAGTTTGATCTCTATTTCAGTATATTCTAATGCACTTTGTGGCTAAACTGACGCACACGCACAGCTGTGCCGTGCTACGTCATCACCAAGCGGATCGCGAACGATCTTGCGTTTATGAATGAAATAATGGAAGCGCTACTAAAAATTTACTCGAATGACAAAAAAACTGATATATTTCTATTAGAGTTCTTAAAAAAAAAACAATGCCAATAGTGACTGTTACTCGTCTAGAGTTACTGTGTTTCGGCTCCAGAACGATGTAAAAATTAACCGTGTATAGAGAAGGAGACGTTTTTATTTCAGATCGCGGCTTTAGAGATGCGATTTCTACGATGAATTCGTATGGCTATTCTACCAAAATGCCCGAAACAAAGTATCCAGGAGAAACACAGTTGACTACCGAACAAGTCTAGACTTGTGACTATTTGCCGATGGATTGTCGAAGTTTTCAACGGGCGCTGCAAACGAGATTTTCGCCTGTTGAGGAATATGTTCTAAAATATTTCGATACCATATATGTTTGAGTACTTTAAAATTGCTGCAGCATTACTAAATGCTTACCACGTCCTCATAGAGAATAACATCCATGCAGCAGACTTCTTGCAAATAATCCAAGAAAGATTTAACCTGCCTAATAGGTTATCAGAGATTGTGCATCGTCACAATTATAACAGAAGAAGAGCGCAGTTTCGGTAGCAGGTAGGCCGCAGATATTTTATTTTATTTTATTTTATTTTATTCATTTTAGGAAAGCTTACAGCTAATACATTTCAATATCTAGTACAATATGTAAACTATGGCCAATTACAAGCTTCCACTGACGATTAATGTGAGTAATATTAACAAACACACGAAAACAGCAACCAGAAATACGCAAATAAATTATCGTACACTCAAAACAAATAGAATAATAAAGAGAAAAAAAGGTTATTAATCGAAAAAACAATTATTCAAAGTCTTCTTTACTTCCTTAATACTACTAGTAAATAAATCCAGGTTGACATCCTGACACACCACATTAAAAGTACGACAAGCTCTAATCACATACGAGTTTTGCCTGTAGATAGTTCTGACTTGAGGCACATGGAGAAGACGTGGTCTCCGAAAAAATGCACTCGGTACGCGAAGCCCTATCTTGCGCACCAACTCAGGGACGTCAGTAGATCCATTCATAACACTAAATAAAAAAGCAAGATCTGCAATTTTCCTTCGCTCATGTAGAGGCAGAATATGAAATGTTTTACACCGACTTATGTAATTCGGAACATAGGTATTTGAGCGATATTGAGTGTATCTCAAAAATCGCCTTTGTATACCTTCAAGCCGATTAATATATATATTATAATTTGGATTCCAAACCTGAGAGGCATATTCAAGGTGGCTACGGACAAATGAGCAATAAAGAATTTTCATTGTTTTAACATTCCTAAAATCAGAAGATACCCTAAAAATAAAACCTAAGGCTTTAGAAGCTTTGCTGACTATGCTATTAATATGCGCATCGAACAGAAGCTTAGAGTCAAAAGTAACTCCAAGATCCCTAATGACACTCACTCTAGCTAGCAAAGCATTCGAAAGCCCATAGTCAAATATAACAGGGTTTGGCTTACGCGTAAATGTACACACATAGCATTTGGATACATTTAAATCCAACCTATTTCTAGCGCAGTATTCGTGGAACCGGTCCAAATCATCCTGTAATAGGCGTGCGTCCTCAACAGTTGCCACTTGACCCAAAATTTTCATATCATCCGCATACAATAAGACTTTAGAGCTAAGGAAACAAGAGGCAACGTCATTTATAAAAATATTAAATAAGAGAGGTCCCAACAAGGATCCTTGGGGAACTCCCGACGGAATGTACATCGCTCTCGACGTATATCCATTGAGAACCACCGTCTGGCACCTATTCTCAACGTATGACGAGAACCATCTAAACAAATTACCCCTCACACCAACCAATAAGAGTTTGCGCAAAAGAAGCGCATGATCAATTCGATCAAAACACTTGCTGTAGTCGGTGTAAATGACGTCGACCTGAGACCGTCTGGACATGTGCTCTGAAAGATAGTCACTAAATACTACAAGATTGGACGTGGTAGAGCGACCTTTAAGGAATCCATGTTGATGTTCACAGAAACTAGATTTAAGTGAAGCTGAAAGTTGTCTGTGCACAATTTTCTCCATAATTTTAGCAAACACACAAAGTTTGGAAATCGGTCTGTAGTTGCCTATACTGTCCTTAGCTCCTTTTTTGTGAATCGGTGTTATATACGCCGACTTCCAGATAGTAGGCACTACCCCTAATTCAAATGACCGTTTAAATAATATAGTTAATGGACGGGATAGGCACTTGGCACATTTAGATATAAAAATTGATGAAATGTTATCAGGGCCTGCGGTTTTATGAAGGTCCACTTGTTTAAGCAACCGAAACACTTCCTCCTCCCGTACATCAATATAGCTTATATCTGATACGCAATCAACAGCCTGACTAACAGGTTCATCCATCACCACAGTGGACAGATCTTCGTCATTTCGTTCATGGAAATTAGAAAAGAAATAGTCTCCGAACATATCACAAATTTCCTCCCCGTTGCTAGATGAAATTTGACCAAAGTTAAAAACAGACGGGTAACAGTTAGTTTGTTGCTTCGATTTTACATATCGCCAGAAAGCCCTTGGATTTTTAGAAATGGCAAGTTCAATATTTACAATATAATTATCAAACATTACCTTCTCCAAATCTTTAGCCCGCTGACGTAAAGTTACAAAAGCATGATGATCAGAAAGATTACCATACCTTTTAAATTTTGAGTGAAATTTAGCCTTTTCCCTAACTATTTTAATAAGAGGGCTTTTATACCAAGGAGGATACTTGCCCCTAGGTACAATAGTTTTTGTAGGTATATACTTAGTGTAAAGCAAGTTAATAGTGTCATAAAAGAAATTGACAGCTTCTTCGAGAGTCCTACAGTTTAGCTCCAATGACCAGTCTGTAGCCACCATTTCCCTAATTATGGCATCATAATCAGCAAGATCATACAATATCTTGACTCTTGGCCGAGAATGGAGCTGATGTAGTTGAACGAAGTCAGCAGTGATACAGAGTGCCTTATGATGCAAGTCCTCCTCCACTAAAGGGTCCAGGCAGCAAGTGACAGTAACTTCGTTATTCGATAATACGAGATCTAGAATCCTGCCATTCACATTACGATGAGAATTGTACTGTAACAAATTGCAAGTGGTAAGAGTATCACAAAAGGAGGTCTGGACGGGTCCGTGCAAATTGCTAGGGCACAGATAATCACCATCACTCACTGCGTGCCAGTCAATAGCTGATTAAAATCACCGAGAATCAAGAACTTATCTGCTGGATTTTTAAGAACAATGTCAGCTAAATTCCTAGCGAAGTTGTGTAATTGAACCATCAAAGAGTTGCCAGACTGCTGATTACATATGTAAACTACACAAACATGCATTTTATAGGATACTTTAGGTTTCGATTGGTTTAAAGTTAAGGTGACCCACAGATCCTCTGCGGACGAACACCATTCATTGCGGACGTCAGCAACAAGTTCCCGACGTATGGCTATTAAGACCCCTCCTCCCAAAGTTTGGTTAGTGAGAGAGTAATTACGATCACGTCTCCATACAAAATATCTGTCATCAAACAGTTCACTATCAGATATGCCATTTATGAGCCATGTCTCTGCAAGACAAATGACATCAAACGAATTATTACAAACATTCCTTAAGAAAACAGATGTTTTTGTCCGTAGCCCACGAACGTTTTGATAGAACAAACTAATAGGTGCCATAACAAGTCAGATGTAACACCAGAATAATAATCACAACGGTATAAGACACGTTCATGTTATGTCCCAAGAAAAAACAATAGCAGTCAAAAGTCGGTGTAAATAACAAGTATGGTTGGTGTAGACAAAATAAGGCGGTAGTTGTATTAACTAAAACAGATGTATCAAAATAAGCGTAACAACTTAAATACCTGGTCAAGAAATAGTTAACTTTGTAGGTGTAATAATCATTTAACAAAATATTCAAGTGCAAGCAGATTCCACTCTCATTAGCACGTACGTAATGTTTAAAATCGCAAAAATCAAGGCTTAATGAATCATATGAATAGGTGACAGTGAGCGATAAGCGAACAAAAGGCAGCCGAGAATGGAATGCATGCAAAAAACGATTATCAGCGTCTCTTATATATAACGACTCGTAGATCAAAAATAGTGTGTCAGCAGATCGACCAGCGATGTTGCCTAAAAAAACTTTTTTAAGTCTTGTTCAGTCCGGATGTGGTGCTTCGGTGAAGGATGATTTTTACGTATGAAAATTTTGCAGCCTGTTACCCAAACATATTCATAGCCTTTCTCCTTTGCCAAAATCTTGGTTTTGTTTAGTAGGGCTTTGTTATCCAACGTCAGGTGGTCGTTGACGTAGATTTTATGTTCACCCTGGAGTCCCAAATCCACCGCGCATAAGGTCTTATGTTTTCTGGCTGCAGCAACAAAATCGCTTTTTAGATAACAATTGTGTACCGAGCAAATTATTGTTTTGTTATTACTGTCTTTCCGCATGGGAATTCTTGCTATATAATTAATGCGTTCCTTAGGGATTGGATAATTGATTATATCCCCTATTTTAGCGATGACGTCAAACAAGTTCTCAGAGCTCGATTCAGGTATACCCTTGATCTCAATGTTATTCATCCTGGACCTCTGCTCATTGTCACGCCACTGAAGTTCTAGACTCCTACAGCGCTCCTGCAAGGTGGTAATGTCGTCTTTGGTCTTTTTTAAGCCATCCATTTCCTGCTCCAACCCCGAAACTTTACTTGCCAGATCTTTCACTGAGCTGTGTACAAATTCCAGAGACTCCTTCATTCCAGTAATGGAGCTAGTGACATCAGAGAATTCGCCTCTCATGGATTTCAGTTCCGCCAACTCATTGTTGATAAGCTTTAGGTCTTCCATTAACGCTGGTAGTGACTCCATCTGCACCGACAGTCTCTTCAACTCGGATAGCACACTCTCCATATCTGTCGCCGTGGTTGATGTGGGCCCGACCCTGGGACTGGAAGCCAGAGCTTTGCAGGAATTGCACCTCCATGTTAATTTCCGATCACCGAGCTTTCTCCATCCAGCTTCAGTGATACCAGCGCACGGAAAATCAAACTGACCCTGACAGGCAGTACATTTGACACCATCATTGACTTGACTGTCACACCTCTTGCACTTGAACATTGTATTATGATTATGAAGTAATACCGAGAATAGTTCAAATAAAATAAAACTTTAAACTCAGAAGCTTTGTCGATACGGAGCGTCGAGCGTATGCGTGCGCACGGTTCGCTGTTTACCGTCGTATGATATGGCAGAGTTTAACGATTTCCCGAGGTTAACAGAAGATCTGATATTATTCAGCCTCGGCATATATCAAATAAAACGAGCCAGAAGCTACTACGGGGAACACCTTTTGGCAAATGGCAGTTTTATAATTGAACTAGGTGGTGAAATACATTCTGCCCATTTGGCTGACATAGAAGGACATGACTTATGGATGTTTCGAGGACGGATCCAGTCAAGAAACGTCCGAGCGAAAACTTATTACGTGTACTTAGTGATCGACAGGGCAGCAAATGGACGATAAGCAATAGCTCGCTATTATTGCACATGTAATATAGGAAAACGAACTGTCGGTTGCTGCTCGCATACCATGTGCATAATATCTTAATATATATAAATCTCGTGTCACAATGTTTGTCCTCAATGGACTCCTAAACCACTTAACCGATTATAATAAAATTCGCACACCATGTGCAGTTCGATCCAACTTGAGAGATAGGATAGTTTAAATCTCAAATTATAGTCGCAATTTTAATTTATTGCTAATTATTTGTCTGTTATTATTTGACAGTCACAATTATCTGTTAACTCCAAATGATTCTAACAGATGTCGATACCTTTCGACTGGGTTGAGTAAGTAATCAATAGATGGCGCTGCTATGGTAAATCTACGAACGTGTCATATAAGCTACATTTTAACAGCATAATTACCACGTGTTGTTGACGCTATAAAATTAATTAAATTTATTTTGTAGTGAACGAAATACCGTATAATTCAGCTAATTATTTGTCTGTTATTATTTGACAATCACAATTATCTGTTATTTTGAAACTACATTCAAAATTCAAGGCCAGGTGTACCATAAAATCGGATCACTGATGCCAATGCCTGATAACAATCCGAAATTTCTTCAAATTTATTTTATGGGCGATTGTGAAGAGCGCGTGACGACTCGGTGCCTGTATAATTTTATTGAACAAGCAGAGGTAAGAGCAATTGTGATATTATTGGAAAATTTTTTAGAAGATCACAATCAACTAATTCAATTGATCAAAAGAGTTTCGCCACGACTGCAAAATGACAATTATCAAATCGTCATAAAAGCCGACAAAGTACCATTAGGTGAACATGCTGGTAGATTCAACGCTCCAACTGTTGATGAGGTTGCTGTTATCATGGTTGGTGATCCAGTTGACAAAAGATCTATAAAAATTACACGGCGAGACAACACTGTCAGTACGATTTCGGATCTACACCGTTCATATGACGCACTACAATATCCATTGATATTTTGGCAAGGACAAGATGAATATCACCTTAATATCAAACAGTATGATCCAAATACCGGTAAATTTGACAATTATCTATTTACTTTCTTACTGTATGTATAGATTTTAATTTCGTATTGCATTTTATTTTTTATTTTTTTAGGTGATTACAGAAATAATAAAGTTAGCTCAATGAACTACTACGCACACCGAATAATGGTTAGACAACATCAAGACAATTATATCCTTCGATATCGTCAGCTGTTCCATCAATACATTGTTGATATGTATGCTAAGGTCGAAAGCGAACGCTTGCGATTCCTTCGATTCAACCAGGCAAAACTACGATCGGAAGAATATATTCACTTACGAGATGCTGTTGCTGGAAACATCGATGGAAATTTAAATCCCAACGACATCGGTAATGCTTTCATTTTACCTTCAAGCTACATCGGCAGTCCACGGAACATGCAGGAATACATACAAGATGCGATGACTTACGTACATCATTACGGCCGACCGGATTTATTTATTACATTCACATGTAATCCGAATTGGGAAGAGATACAAACTTTACTATTGCCAGGACAACAAGCCATTCATCGTCATGATTTAACTGCACGTGTGACCCATTAATTGATCAAGAATTATTTGATATTGTCACCAAACACATGATCCATGGGCCATGCGGTGCTTTCAACATGACGTCACCGTGCATGGAAAATGGAAAATGTAAAAAAAACTTCCCAAAGCAGCATACGAATGACACGATCACGGATATTGATGGTTATCCAATGTATCGCCGCAGAAGTACTGAGAATGGTGGCCACACATTTACAATGCGACTGCCGAACTTTCCAAATCAAGTTGATTTTGATAATCAGTGGGTGGTACCATACTCACCACTACTTTCAAAAACTTACAAAGCTCATATCAATGTTGAGCTTCGCAGTTCTGTTAAATCAATTAAGTATATTTGTAAATATGTAAACAAAGGCAGTGATTTGGCCATATTTGAAGTACAAAACATAAATAAAAATGACGAAATAGCACGATACCAAATGGGCAGATACATTAGCAGCAATGAAGCTATTTGGCATATTCTCAGCTTTCCCATCCATGAAAGAGATCCTGCTGTCCAACATCTGGCAATACATCTTGAAAACGGTCAACGTGTATACTTCACTGAAGAAAATGTTCTCCAAAGAGCGTTCGAAGCTCCGAAAACGACTCTAACTGAATTTTTTACATTGTGTCAAAAACCTGATGTTTTTGGCCAATTCGTGAAGACATTGGTGTATGGTGATGTTCCACGTTATTTCACATGGAACAAATCCAGTAAAAAATGGGAGCCACGGAAACAAGGAAAACCACATCCTTCCATTACAGGCATATTCAAAGCTAAGACACTTAGCTAAAGACAGGTTAACTAAAAACATTGTGCACCGATTGGTGTTAAATTAAATTGAAATTGAAAGTATTTATAATTCAAAAAAATAGATATTAATGTTTAAAAGTTTAAGACTGTCTGCCTTGCCTACCTCATTCATGAGTTTAAGCGTCACATGTTATTTACTGTATTATACTGTAATATACTTATATTTGTTATAAAATTAAATGGAAATAATAAATCTGATAAATTTTTATTTTGTACCTATTGATTTCTGCTTAATATCAAGTGTAAGAACATTTTAATTAATTGTGTTCAACGTACTTCCCCTTCAAATCTCAATCCAGTGAATTTGTATACCAACATCAACATTTTCGTCTTTGTTCGTAATTAATTTCATTGTACTAAAGGGTTATAGTAGTAGAAAGTCAAATAAGGAGATCACCATATTTTTTTACAAATACCATCTGTGTGAAAAAGCATAGTGGACTCCGTGACTGATGTTCTCTTATTGTTCCTCTTAGATTGTTTACTATAATGTAATATAACAAAAACTTTAGCCACAGCAACGCGTGGCCGGGTCAGCTAGTAGTATATATGTTACAACTAATACCCGAAGTGCGGCTACACCTAGTTTTAGCCGGTTAGAACTAGGTGTAGCCACTTACTCTTGGTTAAACCTAGTACGAGCCGATTATTTTCGGGTAAAACTAGGTCTAGCCTTCATCATGCCGGCTACAACTAGGTCCAGCCATTCCCTGTTGGATAAAACTAGATGCAAACAAGTTGAAACAAGTAACAGGCGCCTGGCTCACGCGAGACGCGTCGCGCTCGCGCGCCCCTGCCACCCCGCCTCCCGTACACCCGCGTTTGCCCTTGCGCTTTGAGTTTAGTACGCGTTGTGCCGTTGTACAAAACAGACGTACTTTCTTGTTTTTGCGCACTCATACGTTCGAATTCAGAATGGCTATGAATGAAGACCTACAGACTATGAAGTCAAGTTTTTTGGAACAGTTTCAGTGTTTATTAGCCACAAAACATGGTGAATATCAAAGCTATATGAATGATGTGCAGTATTCCAAGTTTATAGAAGACGTTAAAGCTGCCAAAATCCACGAAACGTTCTACGTTACAATATCGCCGTTTGAAGCGCTTCGATGTTTGTTGTATTGGCGACATCGAAAAGTTAATGTGTCGAGCACCGAAAATTCCGAAAATATCAAATATTTTGTCAAGAATGAAGACTTGTTTGATGTTCTTCATGAAATACATCTGTGTGTTGGGCACGGCGGAAGAAACAGAATGGTTGCAGAAGCTAAAAAGAAGTATGCAAATATTACTCAGGAGGCGATTCTTTTGTATCTTCGTTTATGTAAGTCATGTCAAATGAAACAAAAATCTACCAAAAAAGGCCTTGTTGTAAAGCCTATTTTATCCAGCGAGCTAAACAGCCGTTGCCAAGTAGATTTGATAGACATGCAGACAAACCCAGATGGTGACTACAAGTTTATACTAGTTTATCAGGACCACCTCACGAAATTCGTACAACTTCATCCGTTACAAAGTAAGACTGCGGAAGAAGTATCAAAGAAATTACTTGATATATTTTGTATCTTTGGATCACCCTCAATACTTCAATCCGACAATGGCAGAGAGTTCGCGAATCGAGTTGTGGAAAGTTTGACGCAGATGTGGCCAGGTTTGAAGATTGTGCATGGGAAACCACGACACAGCCAGTCACAAGGTAGTGTTGAACGTGCCAATCAAGACATCGAAAAAATGCTTATGACTTGGATGGCTGACGAGAACTGCCAAAAATGGTCAGAAGGCTTACGATTTATTCAGCTAATGAAAAATAGAGCTTACCATCACGGAATTAAAAGATCGCCGTACCAGCCAATGTTCGGTTCTGATGTAAAGGTCGGGCTGAAATCATCTGATCTACCACCTGAAGTCCTTGCAAATATAGAAAGTGAGGAAGATCTTGAGAAAATTCTTAGAGAGTTAGTTGATGATGAGAGTGACGAAGCTACTAAAGATAATGAGCCATCAAAAGAGAATGAGCCATCAACATCAGGAAGTTGCCAGAAAGAAATCGAAATGACATTGCGGGCTCTGTGACCAGAATGAGGAGAAAAAATGTAAGCTGTGTGAAAAGAAACTAAAAATTGACACTAACAGGAAAGGCGCACAGGAAGGTTTGGTAAAACAAGCTATAAAAATGACGGCTTCATCAAATGAAAAGTTTCCCCCATGTAAAGTCGGTGATACAGTCCGAGTAAACATTCCTGACGTGGACAGAGGTAGAGGCGACTTTCCCAATGTGTTAATGGTTGTACTTGAATGTAACGACAAGGGGTTATACAAATTAGGAAACAAATACGACACTATAACAGAACTATTTTCAAGAAATCAGTTCACTGTGTGTGACTCAAAATTTTTAGATATTGACATGGTTTCACCCGAAAAGAAATAACTACGCCAAATAGCCAAAGCACAATCGACCTCTGGTGGGCAAGGCTATAAAAGATGCCACTGCAAAACCAAATGTGGCAACAAAAAGTGCCTCTGCAAAGCTGCTGGTATTTTGTGCAACTCAAAATGTCACTCAAGTTTAAGTTGTTCTAATAAATAGTTTATGTTACTTTATAAAAGTGTGATTTAACATTCTTTAAATTATAATATGCAACTACTTATTGTCTGTTGTTAAAAAAATGTTCCTGATTGTTCCTATTATATAAAAAATTGTACTCCTAATAATTTGTGTTAATTATTACAATGTGATTTATAAGAATAAAAAAACTCTCTACGTTTCTTTTTATTGGATGTTTTTTTAATATCTAAAAAAGCTCTGCCGATAGCATGCCAGCTACAACTATGTACAGCCAATCCCTGTTAGATAAAACTAAGACACGCGCTGCTGCTGCAGACGCTGTGAGTCACACTCGCTAGTAGACCTGCAGTAGATCAGCAGCACCTGGCGCTCACAACCTGCAGAGGCGCGTGCCTCGCTATGCCCTCCACCCCGCGCCGCTGCTGCAGATGCTGTGAGTCATGAGTGTGACGCGGGGCGGAAGGCTTGGCGGGACACGCATCTAAGTTTTATCCAACAGGGATTGTCTGGACCTAGTTCTAGCCGGAATGATGTCGGATAGACCTAGTTTTATCCAACAGGGAATGGCTGGACCTAGTTGTAGCCGGCATGATGAAGGCTAGACCTAGTTTTACCCGAAAACAATCGGCTCGTACTAGGTTTAACCAAGAGTAAGTGGCTACACCAAGTTCTAACCGGCTAAAACTAGGTGTAGCCGCACTTCGGGTATTAGCCGTAACATATACACAAATATCCGCCCCTGCAATGGGCTTAGAAAACGTACTTATGAGAACTGCAGAGGTGTAAGAGTAAATAATGATTATATCATAATTGTTTTATCTGTGTAATTAATAATTTAATAAAAAATTGTACTTTCGTTTACCATTTTTTCATTGCAGCAGCCTATAATTTTTCTTACCATGACAATCAGGTTATTTACATTCAACAACATAAAATATTAACTAAATGAACAATTCAAGTTAATTTGGTTAATATTCGTGGAAAGGCGTTATGTATCTTAATACGTTATATACACGCTGTTTTTTTATTACCTAGGGAGCTGCCACGATAGCGATCTATATACCTGTGGCGGACATCTACAATGCCCCACAAACGAAACTTAAAATCAACAAACGTGGAAAAACATAAAAAGTGAAGCGGCGCCATCTACAATGCTATATGCGAACTACTCAAGACTTGACGTCACACCGCAACTACATCAGCTACATCGCGCAAGCAGAGTTTACCGCGCGATCTGCATATACAAAATCCAATCCAATGTCCGGTTTGGGACTGTACAAACTTAAAGGGGTGGTAGTTTGTTCTATTCTATCAATAAAATTATTCTACTTGTGGGGTCGGAACCCACCCCCCCCTTGAATGGCAGCCATTTTTGTGTTTTGATTGCCTTTTATGGAGAGTGCATACTAAAACAACAGTAACTTTGAAATTTAAAGCCCAATTATCATTTAAAAAATACTTTTAGCAACGGAAAAGTATTATCAATAGGTTAAATAACTCAAATAATAACATTAAATGCTGCATCATATTGAAATAAATGCTAAGATATCAATTTTACGTTAAAAAGTAACATCGTTATTTTTGTTAATCAAGGTTATAATAAAATTCACCCTGGGGAACTACCTTTTTATCTACTCGTCTAACAGGTGTTAAGTTCACCTAAATAATGATACCAAAAAATCGATTCTATGGTAAACAGTTTAAGAGATATTGTTGCTTGAACGCAGCCCTTCCGTACGTGTCATATGAATGAGCGCCGCACTCCATGGGGGAGCAGGTACAAAAACGGTTTACTGCATATTATTGAAGTGAGAAAGGGACAAAATATACATTTCGGGGGACGATGCGACAACAAAAGAAGTATTCATTAAATAAAACTTAACTAGTTTTATTTTATCAGTCCGTTTCTTCCAGTTATTGAGACTTCACCTAATTTGCTCCTGTGTGTATTTTCGTGGCATGACGTTCTAATAATTAGTTATAGGAAGTCGTGCTCGTGAACATTGTAGTGGACACATTGCTGATAGATTCTGCAACCGTTCTCCGACAGTCGTTTCTCCTTTGGACTGTTTACCGACAAGACGTTTCGTTTTTGAGAGATTCGTCGATAGAACGTTTCACCTATGGATGTTTCGCCGACAGAATGGTTCGCATTTGTTAGTTTCGACGACAGGACTTTTCAACTATGGAATATTCGCCGTCAGATCGTTTTATCTACGATTGTTTCGACATAGCTTTTTCACTATTTAACTACAAAGCTAAGAAGAAAGAAAATGTTTTAATGGAAGACCGCCTTTACTTTTAATGAATGGTATTTATCTATTACCTATCCATATTCGTTTATTTTGTTATTGCAAACATTGGGGAAATAAAAAAACAAAAGATTATAAAATTATTTAATTACAACTGGTTACACATTTTTAAGCCAATTTTACTACATCTATAGTACACAAAAAGTTTCTCGAAATAAGTTGCTTTTTGTAACATTGCTAGTAATATAGTAATAGGCACTTGATACTTAGCTTAGTATAATAAAAATTATGTGACAAAAATGTGGGTAGTCATGATTATCTGTTTTATTTTTCTCTTCATTTGTTATAGTATGCTCTGCATCGTCATTGACGATTGTGTTTTTTCTTAATTAACGGTTTTAAAATGAATGAATGTGAAATTGTGAAGTCGAAACGTGGCAAAGATGTGTTAATTTATGAAGGATATTCGTATCATTTAAATAAGTGGCGTGATAATAACTACTACTGGAGATGTACGAAAAAAGATAGTACTCGGTGTAATGTATCTATTACTTCTTTGCTTACAACCAACAATCAACACATTGTGCTGTCCCAAAATCGTGATTGCGCTTTGCACTTACCCAACCTTGAAAAACGTATTGAAATGAAATTAAAGGGTAATTTGAAATTTAAAGCTAATCAATCGATGGATTCACCTGCACAAATTATACAGCGGTGCATCCAAATGGTACCGAGTACCAGTGCTCCCCATATGCCCAATAAAGATGCTATGAGAAAAATTATTCAAAGAGAAAGAAGTAAAAATCTTCCACCGATTCCAAAGGATATTCACAGTGTCGTGATTCCCGAAGAATTAATGAGCAATGACTGTGGTGAACAATTTCAGATCGGGCACTATATTGATGATAATGAGTGCGTATTAGTATTTTCCACAAAGGAAAATTTGAAATTGTTGAACGAAGCGAAGTTTTGGATGATGGACGGGACCTTCGCTTGTTGCCCGCGTCCATTCCGTCAGATCTATACGATACATGCAATGGTTGGCGCACCACACTCCACGCATAAAATAGTTCCCCTAGTGTACGGTTTGCTTTGTCACAAGTCAGTCAAATCTTATACAATTTTTTTAGAAATTGTTAAATGCGTGGGATTTAATAAATTGAATGTCCATTTGGATCCGGACATTATCCTCACTGATTTTGAAGTTTCCGCTATGAAAGCTATCAAAAAAACATTTCCCAATTGTTTAAATAAACTGTGTTTTTTCCATTTAAATCAGAGTATATATCGTCATATACAAAAAGCTGGTCTAGCTACGAAATACAATAATGATGCAGATTTCGCTCATAAGATGCGGCATATCGGTGCACTGGCATTTCTAGAGCCAAGTGAAATTATTGAAGCCTTTGCTATAATAAAAGACGAAATTATACCGGACGAAGCAATTGATGTGATAACGTGGTTCGAAAAATATTATATCAACGGATCAGCGAGAATTACAAAATCAGTTAGCTCTATAATGACAATGAAGCGACTTCCACCGCAATTTCCACCTACTCTGTGGTCAGTACATGATAGTATATTATCATATGTTCCTTTATCACAGAACGCCCTTGAATCGTGGCATAATAGATGGAACACACTACTAAATCGACAGAAGTGGAACATATTTAAAACTATATCAGAGTTTAAAAAGGAGCAAAAGAATACAGTGAACATTATTGAAAGAATAAAATCCGCAGAACCTATGTATAAGCGAAAGCGTGGCGGTAGAGATTATTACAGGAAAAGGATTGAGACACATTTATCTGAAAATAATCAGATGGACTTAAAATCATATTTAAATGGATGGGCACATATTTGTCACCTAATGAAATAATTTTATATTATTTATACCTAGGTATACTTAACTACTTACCTACTTATAATGAAACTGTAAATTGAAGATATTTTTTTTAATCACATTGTAATGCACACTTTATAATATAAATAAATACATTTCATTAATCATTTGTTTTTTTATTTCCCCAATGTTTGCAATAACAAAATAAACGTATATGGATAGGTAATAGATAAATACCATTCATTAAAAGTAAAGGCGGTCTTCCATTAAAACATTTTCTTTCTTCATAGCTTTGTAGTTAAATAGTGAAAAAGCCATGTCGAAACAATCGTAGATAAAACGATCTGACGGCGAATATTCCATAGTTGAAAAGTCCTGTCGTCGAAACTAACAAATGCGAACCATTCTGTCGGCGAAACATCCATAGGTGAAACGTTCTATCGACGAATCTCTCAAAAACGAAACGTCCTGTCGGTGAACAGTCCAAAGGAGAAACGACTGTCAGAGAACGGTTGCAGAATCTTGCTGATATGCATTTTGTGTACGGATTTTGCAATGGAAATGCAAGAGTTGTATCAAAGGCGATATCCGAATCGACTAATACCAAATCACCAGAAATTCAGTGCAATTCACGCTAGATTCGCTGAATATTGTATAAGGAGGCCTCAAGTTGAACGTAATCAACCTGTATCTGTGCATAATGAAGAAGCGGTGCTAAATTTAATAATCAGAGATCCAAGACTAAGTGTCCGTCGTATTTCATCGCGTTTAAGAATATCACGATGGACAGTCTGGAAGATTTTGAAGAAAGAAGGCCTACATACTTATCATTTTAGGCGTGTGCAGGATATTAGAGAACCAGACTACACTGCTATTATTTGAGTTATTTAACCCATTGATAATACTTTTCCGTTGTTAAAAGTATTTTTTTTATGATAATTGGGCTTTAAATTTCAAAGTTACTGTACTTTTAGTATGCACTGTCCATAAAAGGCAATCAAAACACAAAAATGGCTGCCATTCAGGGGGATTTCCGATCCCACAAGTAGAATAATTTTGTTGATAGAATAGAACAAACTACCACCCATTTAAGTTTGTACAGTCCCAAACCGGACATATTGTATACAAACATCCCGACATCAATCGTAGGGCAGTTGCCCACCAGACACAAAACTCGTCTGGTCGGAGGATCCTCCTTTACTATAGAGTACGAGTGAACTTTACACCCGGTTCCTCATACCTCTATACTCACTATCGACCTCAATCGTCGGGCTGTTGCCCACCAGACACAACACCCATCTGGTCGGAGGATCCTCCTTTACCAATAGAGTATGAGTGAACTTTACACCCTTTCCTTATACAGGCTGTCTCACGGCAGAGTTAGGATCTTAAATTTGAATATTTAAAAAACCGTTGCAAGTAAGCGCGGGGGGAGGAGCGCAGTAGCTTCATCGTTCGTGCGGATTTGTTAGTCACGATGTCGCCGTGGTCGGGTGAGCACCGCGCGTTCGCTATCGAAGCGTTTTTGAAAAGTGGAGAATCGTACGTTACGGCTCGGAGACAGTTTTGTTCTCACTACGATATCAGACGTTTACGCGATGGACCAAGCGAAAATTTGATTCGTAAATGGGTTATCAAGTTTCGAGCTACCGGTTCCGCTATAAATCAACCACGTCCGGGCCCAAGTAGAACTTCAAGGACGGAAGAAACAATAAACGAAGTGGCAGCTAGCGTTCGTCGCAATCCACGCTTGTCAATACGCAAAAGAGCGGCGGCATTAAACGTCACCAAATCAACCGTAGAGCGGGTTTTAAAACGTGATTTGAAATTCCATCCCTATAAAATACAGATAGTGCAGGAAATAAATGAAAATGATTACAATTTACGTAAAACTTTTTGCCAGACAATCATTGAGAGATTTCGCACTTTGAATACTGTGATTTGGAGTGATGAAGCACATTTCCATTTAAATGGATACGTAAACAAACAGAATTGTCGCTTCTGGTCAGTTGTCAATCCCAGACAAAAACATCAAAGACCGCTGCATAGCCCAAAAGTGACAGTGTGGTGTGCTCTTTCGGTCAATGGAATAATCGGGCCGTACTTTTTTGAAAATGCGACAGGTGCTACGATTACTGTTTCTGGTGAGGTGTATCGGCAAATGATATCCAGTTATTTTATGCCCCAACTTCAAGAGCATCCAGCCAACAGCTCAAGAACCTGGTTTCAGCAGGATGGAGCCACTTGCCATACTGCAAGAGCCACTATGGACCAACTTCGTGAATTGTTTCCTCAAAAATTGATATCCCGCTTTGGTGATATCGGGTGGCCTCCGCGATCACCAGATTTGACCCCCATGGACTTTTTCCTATGGGGGTACCTTAAGAGCAAAGTTTATGTCAGTACTCCGAGGAATATCGCTGAGCTAAAACAAAATATCCAACAAGAAATACGCGACATTGAGCCGGCTATGCTTAGGCGCGTTATGCAAAATGCGATGAATCGATTCCGTGAGTGCGTGCTACGAAATGGAAGACATTTAGAAGACGTAATTTTTAAAAAGTAAAATCCGCAATATTGATCTTTCATTTGCAATAAAAAAGTTTTCACAAAAATATGCAAATTGATTTTTATTTCATTTCAAAGTCCTAACTCTGCCGTGAGACACCCTGTATATACCAAATACTGTCTAAACCGTCTATCGTTTTATCAAATCACCATCCTTTTTTAATTAAGTAAAAATAAAAAATATGATTATGTCCCGGACCGAAATTTAGACACCCCAAAACACAAAATTTAGGCAATAATACTATGTACTGTGGAGGCTCAGACGAGCCTCCAGGTACCGGGTGTGTAGAGGATATGAATTAAAACATTAAAGGGCGCTTAAACTGTGGGATTCCATGTTTATTTCAAGAGTTTGGAAGATAATCAGATGCTTACAAAGCCGCGCCTGTCAATAGAATCAAAGCTCACCGAACAAAACCTATACAAAATAATTTGACGTTATTATTTTAGAACATCCTAAATGCTCGAACATAGACACAGCCTTATCATCGGCTGCCGGTATGTGCGTGAGGTTTCCACCCGTCAGAAGCTGTTACAACAACCTGTGATAGAATTATCTGATTCGAGTTCTTGTTCTGATCATTCTTCAGATGTCACATGGACTCCTGACATGGCTTCGGATGAATCAACGAGCGACTATGAGGACACCACTGCTGATGAAACTGTGATGACAGCAATGAACAACAGCGATGATCCGTTGACCATAGAAGAAACGTTGTCAGGATCTGAAAAGTGAAAGATATGGGAATGACTGGAACTATCGGAGCACAATGAAACATAGACTTCACTTATAGACGTATATTCGGAGACTGGCGCTCGGCTCATAACGAGCAAAGACTTAAACATAAATACCCACTATTACAAATATATCACACCTCCACCACAATACAACAGTACATCTATACACGTTTATTTTTACATCGTTCTGGAGCCGAAACACAGTAACTCCAGACGAGTAACAGTCACAATTGGCATTGTTATTTTTGTTTTAAGACATCTAATAAAGAAGTTAGAAATTTATCACTTTTTGTCTGTCATTCGAGTTAAATTTTAGTAGCGCTTCCACTATTTCATTCATAAACGCAAGATCGTACGCGATCTGCTCGGTGATGACGTAGCGCGGCACAGCTGTGCGTGTGCGTCAGTTCAGCGCGCCCGCGGTGGGTCAACGGACGTCGGACGAATAATCGGCTGCAAGTAAGTAGGTACGCACGGCTACACATCAAGCTATACATTTCCAGTTTACGCTGATCTTGCACTGTACGGAAATCCTATTCAATGTGAGATCAGCTTATACTGGAAATTTATAACTTGAGGTGTAGCCATGTGTACCTACAAGTAGGTATTTCATTTCAGGTACGATTTAGGTTGGTGTATGTTCATTTACCTCCATCATCTCGTATCGAAAGCACGGCACGGTGTTTACCACTATCACATCTCGTAAACGTGAGAAATTAATTGACATTTAATTCACCACTCTCGCATCACGAATCACCTAGTAGGTACTCGTACCTATTCAACTAGACACGACGAGTAGGCTTGGGAGTTGTATTTTACCGCTATCGTCCGGCTGGTACGATATCGTACCAGTAAGTCGAGCACCCTTCAAGCCCGGCTGGTACGATATCGTACCACCCAGAAGCAAGCGGTTTTTATCTTAATACTCCTTATAAATAAGGTTTAATTTCGTCTGCGATGATTTAACTCTATGGGCCGATAGCCAGTCTTTCGTAAACTACATCATTCAAACGCGTAAAAGTTCTGTGGCAAAATTTATAAAAATAGTTGACAGTGACGCTTCGAACGCGCGCGTCGACAGAGCGTTATCTTGTTAGGCTCTCTAGTTATTTAGTGTTTTTTCTTATTTTTTGTGCATATTCGACGTGAAGTGGATAAATATTCATTTATAAGTAGTTATTACATCGTTTTAGATAATATTTGCATCAAATAGCATCATAAACCGTTGCTCAGTGACGTCATTGTTATGTGAAGTTTGATTGTGTTGAGTGTTTCACAGTGAATTAAGTGTATCCTGGTGTATTTAATGGTATGTACATAAATCGTACTCATAATTAAAGAAAATTCTAGGTATATTTCATAACAAAACTATTTTTAAAAGATCTTTGAATGTTCGATTGCACAAAACGGCCTTTGACCTCCGCGCGATAGGAAGTTTGAGTTTAAATATTATGCAAATGTTCAGTAGGATTCCCAAAAAAATACTGTTGTTAGATTAAGTACTTGTCTATTCAGCAAGAAACAAGCAAAATATCGTGCAAATTAACATCGTAATTTTATCAGAAATCATCATAACACCGATAACACGGGAACCTTCCGCCTGACACAGGTCCTCACCGGATACGGCTGTTTCGGGAGGTTCCTGTTTCGCATAAGGCGGGAGGAAACGCCCGGGTGTTTCCATTGCGAAGATGGCCCTGAGGACACGGTGGAGCATACGATCGAGGTCTGCCCGGCTTGGGCGGAGCACCGCCTTGTCCTCGTGGAGGCGATCGGCGGCGGCGATCTCTCGCGTCCGGCCCTGGTCCAGGCCATGGTACGGAGCGAGAGTACATGGTTAGCCATCACCTCCTTCAGCGAAGCAGTGATGCTCGCAAAGAGGGAGGCGGCGCACGTGAGGGAGAGGCAGTACATGTGCCCTCGTGGCTGCAGCCTTCGCAGGAGACGCCCTGGGTGTCGGGAATCCCAGGCTGATTCCCGGCCACAGTAGGCGCGGGCTTGCGGACGGCGAGTAATGGGTAGCTCGCTGTCCGGTAAGGACCAAGCCCGGGTCGACGGCGCGTTGTGTTCCACGGGCGCCTCAAAGAGATGTCAACACCAACTGGTGGGGCCCGCAAGGTCCGATGCCTGCCTGGGGTGCTTGTTGTACGAAAGAGATACCGCGGCCCCTGGCACACAGACAACTGAGGGAACATGGGTGGGTTTTAGTCAGTAAAAGTCTGACACGCCCTACCGCTCCACCCAGAGCGGGAGAAGTCATTTGATGATTTCCCAACCCGAAAAAAAAAACAACCATATGATAAATACTAAATGTGCCTAAAATATTTTTTATGCGACAATGCTTGCGGCGGCTTCACAAAGGCAGGCATTTCAAACAGAAAAATGAATCGTTAAATCTGTGACATAGAGTTCATTATTAGTTGGAGGTGCCCTTTTCTATGAAAATATTGAACCGAATTAAGATCTTATTGTTATAATTTTAACCGCGAAATTCGGTTGTGCATTCTTGTAAAGGCCGGTCGAACACGAGACAATAGGTTTCTAAGAATAATTTTAGTAAACTGCGGACCTACTTACCTAGTTTGGTGTAATTTATATTTTTACCCTTTACTGTTAAGAAATAAAGTCTGAATTCGCTTTTCATATTTTTACACACATAACACACGCATAAATTCATTGATGGCAAGGAAGCGTTACTTTGAGTTCTCATTATTTCACAAAAAAATCAATAAATTTAAGTTTTCGTGATTTTTTTTATTGTTATTTATTGAAAAAATTAGTCCCAATCGATTCGAGTTCGATGATTGAGTTCATGGCTTTCGGTTCCAGAACGACCTAAAATTAACCGTGTATAATAACAAAATATGAAACACAACTAATACCTCAACAATGACATACCTATCAACTAATAATAATCCTTAACTCATTAAACAATTTTAAATCTGTCTACTGGTTTACGTGTTCGCTTAGAGTAACGATTCTCCGGCGGCGGAGGTATTGGCTGTAAATTAACCAGAGAATCTTCAGGAGTATTAAGGCCCGGATTTGAACTGTCTCCCTTATTTCTGGTAGGCGCCTCTGTTAAGACTACCTCTGCTACCCGTTCTAACCCCTCGTTAATTGGCTCGACCACACTCTGTCCCCCATGATCTGTGTTGTCCTCAGTCTCTGGACAGGTAACATCAGATAAGCGTGACCTGCGGCGCATTTGATCTACATGTCTTTTTAGTGATTGACCATTATCCTTTACTACTGAGTATCTACGGGCACTATCTACCCGTTCCACAGTACCTTTCACCCATCTATCACTAACACCATATTCACGAGCCCAAACTGAGTCGCCCTCCCTGAAACTGCGGTCTGTACCCCCCGCGGATTCCATTTGCCGTCTCTGGGCTTGATGGACTCTGTCTTTGGTATCCTGGTTGCTACGCAGTAAGTCTAGTCTGGAGCGTAATGGACGTTTCTGCAACAGCATAGCCGGGGTTTCCCCGGTAGTGCTGTGCATGGTGTTCCGGTATGCTAACAGAAACGTTTGTAATGCAGTGTCGACATCTACACAATCCCTATACGCTTTCTTTATAGCTCGTTTGCAAAGCTTGACTGCATTCTCCGCAGCCCCGTTTGATGATGGGTGGTAGGCTGGTGACAAAAACTGTTTGATGCCATTGTTTTTTAAGAAAGTTTTAAACTCTATACTAGTGAATGGTGGACCCTGATCAGATACTAATTCTTCCGGCAACCCAAACCTTGCAAATGTTCCTCTTAAAACCTTTATAACAGTTGATGCATTCGTTCGTGTCATCTCAAACACTTCTAGCCATTTTGAAGAAGAATCAATTATAACTAAGAAGGTAAGACCTTTATATGGCCCAAGGAAATCGATGTGAATCCTTGTCCATGGGCGCGCGTGATACTGCCACGGCTGTATCGGGGCCCGCGGCGGCGCGTCCGCTTCCGCTGCACAAGTCTCACATTGCTTACATAATGCTTCCACGGCTGCGTCAATATTAGGCCACCATACATAGCTACGTGCCAAGCTTTTTGTCTTTACGATCCCCATGTGACTGCTATGTAGTTGTTTTAAAACATGATTCTGCAACGAAAGTGGTATAACCATACGATACCCCACATAATACAACCACTCTCTGTATATAACTCATTCCGCCTCATAAAGTATGGTTTAATACTTTCTACATCTACACAGGTTGTAGGCCACCCGGATTGTATGTAACCGAAAACCCTACTTAAGACTTTATCTACAGCCGTCTCTTTGTTTACATCTTGGCTTGTAATTGGTAGAAAATTTTCAACGAAATTAACATAAGTATTTTCTTTTTGTAATATTACATTTTCTTTACAATCTTTGTACGGCAGCCGTGATAATGCGTCGGCACAATTCTTACTTGAAGAAACATATTCAATGTCATAGGTATACCCAGCCAATAACACCGCCCAACGCTGTAACCTAGACGCGGCCATCACCGGAATACCGACTTTATCACCAAAAATATAAGTGAGAGGCTTGTGATCGGTTCTTAATATAAATTTACGTCCATATAGATATTGATGAAATTTTCGAACTCCGAACACTATAGCGAGTGCCTCTCGATCTATTTGTGAGTAGGACCGCTCGGCTTGCGTGAGTGCGCGTGATGCGTACGCCACGGGACGCTCGCCCCTTGCTGTTGTGTGCGATATCACAGCTCCTATACCTACACTACTCGCGTCTGTTGTTAAAATTATAGGTAACTCCGGTGTGTAATGCATTAGCACTTCACTACATGTTAATAAATGCTTCACTTGACTGAACGCATCTTCACATTCTGTATCCCAGCTGTAAGGGGTTCCTGCTTTAAGCAACTTATACATCGGCGCTAGAATTGTACTTACATTCCTTATACATTTTCCATAGTACATTACCATACCAATAAAAGCTCTTAGTTCTGAAACATTCGTGGGTGCTGGAGTTTTAACTATAGCTTCTACTTTGTCTGGGCACGTGTGAACCCCTTCTTTACTAATCGTGTGGCCTAGATAGTTTACCGATTCAGCAAAAAATACACATTTTTCTTTTTTTACTCTGAGCCCGTATTTTTTTAAGCGATTAAACACTTTGCGTAAGTTTCGCAAGTGGGTTTCGTTGGTGGGTCCCGTTATTATAATGTCATCCAAAAATACCCCCACATGTGATAAATCTGCAAAAAACTGCTCCAAATGTCTTTGGAAAATTCCCGGACTTGATGCTAACCCGTATACTAGCCTATTATACATAAATAATCCTTTATGAGTGTTAATAATTAATAATTCGCTAACGCTCTGTCGTACGTACCGGTTCGGTGTCAACGTCTGAGTAATTTGTGCGCTAACTACCCCCTACTCTAACCAAAATGACCAAATGTGATAATTGCAATAAAGGCATAACCAGCAGATCGCCAGGACTGGAATGCAGGTCATGTGCTAAGACTGTTCATGCTAATAAAGCTTGCTCTGGTCTTACTGCGAAGCAGCTATCTGCACTTCGTAATGCGGACAGCCTAGACTGGATATGTGAGGAATGCAACCACAACTCGCCTAACAGGAAATCATCCTTCTTTGTCCCGGACGAGGAAGACGAAGAAGAAGAAGAAGTCGCGACCTCCAGTAGAAACCTAGGGAACTGCAACATAGATAGTGTAAAGTTTCTGAAGGATATTACAGCCGAACTGAAAAAGGTCCTAAAGAAGGAATTGCAACCAATAGAAGTATCAGTAAGCCTCTGCAGCAAAAAAGTAGACGAACTGACAAAAACTGTGGAAATCCAAAGTAAGCACATACAGGAGTTGGAGAAGAAGTACACCCACCTGAGCAACGAAAAAACTCATCTCGAATTAGAAATCACCTCGCTAAAACAATATGTGCGTAATATAGAACAACAGCGTCTAAATAACGTGCTGGAAGTGATAGGAATCCCTAAAGCTCAAAATGAAGACCTTGACTCGATATCTGGTAAGCTAGCTGAAACTCTCAACTTGGATAAATCACAGATACTAAATGTTAAACGTGTAGAAGATCGAAATGAACGTGAGGGAAACATCCAGATGGAGTTGAAACAAGCAGAACAGGCACAGTCATGGGTACGTGCATCCAGAAAGGAAGAAGTTTTGCTGGAACAAATAGTTACTGAAGCCCCTGTAGAGATTTCTAAGTCTAAAGTGATTCTGCGACGCGCCCTAACAAAATCGAATAAATCGCTACTGTGGCTGGCCAAACAAAAATTGGGTCCAGCATATAAATATGTATGGTTCCAGGATGGAAAGGTGCTGCTACGTAAACAAGACAAAGACAAACCTACAGTCGTAAGGAGCGAAATGGACGTCGATCGCCTTTCGACTACAACGCAAGCAGCACATCAAAATACTTATCGGTAATAGTTTTAAAATAAGTTATCCCGGATCTCTCTCCCGATCACCAAGAATTATTTGACTGTGCTAACATTAATGTTTTTAGTAAGCTTATACCTTTTACTAATAAATTAAATATTGTTCACATAAATATTAGATCCATAGTTAAAAATTTTGGTAGTGTAATACATTTAATCAGCACATCCAATGTGACTATAGATGTCTTGATCTTAACAGAAGTTAATGTATATGAAAACACTGTTCATTTGTATAACATCGATGGCTATGAAATGCACAGTAAGTTGCGTATAAACAGAAAAGGCGGTGGAATAATAATTTACGTCAGAGATGGCTACGTACTCACACCAACGAATCATTCGTTAATACACTGTGAATGTATTCTTGGTCAAATCACTACACCTCACAACTACCACGCATATATCTGTGCAATTTATAGACCACCAAGCCAAAGTAAACATCTATTCGTAAAAGAAATAAGCGGTATCTTATCCAATTCTTATATTAAATCATACGACACTTATTTGTTGGGAGACGTTAACATAGACCTAAAGACATACGACAACATTAGAGAATATTACGTAAGTAGCATGTCCGAGTGTGGTTTAACGAGCGCAATATCTGACTACACAAGAATTGAAATACGCGGAAGTAACACTACACGTAGCTGTATAGATCACATATTTGTAAGAACGCGCTCGTTAGATCTGTACTCGGCCGCACTCGGAACTGTAATGGCCGATCACCGCATGATAATATTGTCGTGCGTAGGACCTGACCCAACACGGATACAGGCTGATACTAAAACGATGCAACAAATTGATAATGTTAAAATTAAAACTTTACTTAAAAAATTAAAATGGAGTGAAATAGATGGCATAGAGTGTCCAAACACAATTTACGATCATATACAAAGCCAATTTCATAAATGCTACGAAGAATCAAAATATATCAGAAAAATTAATGAAAATAGTAAAAGAAACAAACAGCCTTGGATAAATAATAAAATTAATAACATGTGTAAAAAAAAGGATCAACTATTTTTGAAATGGAAAAATGATTCAACGAATAAAATACTGCGATTGGAATATAACAAGGTAAGAAACAGAACTCATAAAATCATCGAAACCTCGAGAAATAAACATTTTTTAGAAGAAATAAATAATTATAAAACGAACCCTAGAAAGCTATGGCAAATACTAAATAAGTTGTCGGGTCGCAATAAAAAGTCGGTGGATGAAACCATCTTGAGTGCTTTCAAAAATAATAATATAGAAATAAAATCAATAGCTGACAATTTTGCGACAAAATTTAGAAATAGTGTTAAGAAGATCTTGCCCCAGTGTAACCGTCGTCTGCTGAACGAATCTGAATATACGTTTCCCCTTGACAGATCATTGTGCTTCAGGAAAGCTACAAGTAACAGTATCGGTAAGCTAATTAGAAACCTTCATACAAATAAAGCTCCAGGAGTAGATAACATTAGGTGTATTGATATAAAATCTATCTGTGACAAGATGGCAGGCGTTATTGCCAATTTGATCAACTCTAGTGTCAAACAAGGAAAGTACCCGGAAGTATTAAAAACTGGTATAGTGCGCCCAATACATAAAAAAGGAAGTCTGGCCAACTATGAAAATTATAGACCGATCACTGTTCTACCCGTTATCGACAAAATAGTAGAAAAGTATATCTGTAATCACATTCAAGACTTCTACGCAAAAAATGATGTGTTATCCAGCACACAATACGGTTTTCAACCCAATAAGTCCACCTCACAGCTGTTATCTAAGTTCACAGATGAGGTCAACGAATCCCTTAATGATAAAAATAATGTAATTTTACTATTTATCGATTTCAGTAAGGCGTTCGATACGCTTAGGCATGACACTTTGCTGACAAAATTAAATAACTCTGGAGTTCGAGGACCAATACTTAAATGGTGTGAGGACTATCTTAATAACCGTAAATACAATGTCAAAATATGCAATGAAATCAGTGACGCCATTGAAGTCACCGAAGGGACAGCCCAAGGTTCAGTACTTGGACCCCTACACTATCTGACATATGTTAACGATATGGAACATGTGGTCAAACACTGTTCTGTTTATCAATATGCAGATGACACGTGTCTTGTAGCTTCCCACAGGGATGTAAAAGTAGCAGCTCAATGGTTACAGGAAGATTTTATTCAAGTCTCCAAATGGGCACATGATGCTGGCCTGATTCTCAACGCAAGTAAAACCAAAATCATTCATGTCCACTCTAGTCACCTAAAGCAGATTACTTCTTTTAAGATAATCGCACATGGTCACAGTTGTCTTCACTCCACTATGTCAGGTATATGTCGATGTGAGGCAATTCAAAATCAAAATCAAAATCAAAATATTTTTATTTCACATAAACCTGCAAGGGCACTTATGAAACGTCAGAAGCTAGGTGCACGGTTCCAATTTGTCGCTTCCTATGGAGAAGAGCCGGCAAGAAACTCCACGGTTACTCTTTTAAAAATAATTGGATTTTATAATGTTTTCAAATTACAGTGATATTAGGTATGGGAGGACAGTGCAGGCCTGTCAATAAGTACCAGGTACTTAGAGGAATGAAAATAAAGAACAGAAACTGTAGGCCTACAACGTTCTCTCATTCACAATATGTAAAAGAATCTACATAAGTAAAATCAACCTATTTAAACCAAGTGATATGATTTCCATGAGAATCACTAATAAATACTCGATATTACAAGGGTTGTATAATGTCAAATAATGACGAGAATATGTCAGAAAGTGTAAAAAATAAAATAATTAAAATTAACATTGTAATTTGGAAGCAGTTAATAGACGCTCACAAAGTTATGGTGCTAATGAGTTACCAGGGAAGCCACATGTGCAGAAGGAATTAATGCCAAACTTCCTTGTCTTCAACGTAGTCTTTTATCTTATAATATGCTTTTTTGATAAGGACACGTTTGATGTGAGTTTTAAACTTTCCATCGCTAAGTTCTGTAACCGATTTTGGCAACTTGTTATAGAAGCGGATACTGTTTATTAGAAATGACTTGCTAGTTTTAGTTAATCTAAATTTTGGAATCACAATTTCATCTTTACTACGTGTATTTAGATTATGGAAGTCGCATCTTTTTTTGAAAAGACCTAAATTTTTGCGAACATACAAGATATTTTCTAGGATATAAAGAGAAGGCAGAGTTAGTATGTCAACTTCGTTGAATTTGTTTCTAAGAGACTCGCGAGGCCCCATTTTATAGATTGCGCGGATTGCCCTCTTTTGTAGAATGAAAACTGAATCTACGTCAGCTGCCGACCCCCACAGCAGAACGCCATAAGACATAATACTGTGAAAATAAGCAAAGTATACTAACCTAGCTGTGGCTACATCAGTCAACTGCCTTATTTTTCTTACTGCGTAAGCAGCTGAGCTTAATCTACTTGAAAGAGCTCTAATGTGGGCACCCCATTGCAATTTTGAATCTAAAGTAATTCCTAGAAATACAGTTTCCGAAATAGCATCTAGTTTCTTGCCATCAAGTTTTAAATTTAGCCCTACTTGGGGTACATTGAATTGACCAAGTAACGCACCACACCTATCTTGGATTAGTCGTGGACAATCGCTTCAGCTGGACTTTTCACGTGGACTCAGTCTGTGACAAGTTGCGGGCTATACTGGCAAAGTTCTACATTTTAAAACCTAAAGTACCTTTCAAATTGCTTCTCAACATGTACATTGCCTTAGCAGAATCAATTATAGCATACGGACTTACGAGCTACGGGCGTACATTTAAAACATATTCTGACAAAATTTCCAATCTACAAGTAAGACTATTAAAACTGATCGTACCCAGAAAAATAAAACACAAATATAAAGAGAACGTTATAGAACTATTTAAATATTGTAAAATTTTGCCAGTTCAGACCAGACTCAAAATGGCCCTCTTGATTGAGCAATTTAATAACAAAAGCACTCAAATACCTATATCACATAAAATAATCACAAGAAGTATCACCCAAAATAAATTAACAATACCTCAGGTTAGAAATTATTATGGCAGGCGAACAGTAAAATTTTTAATTCCCACCATAATGAATGAAATACCCAAGTCTATTAAAACCGATATAAACCTTAAAAACTATAAGCAAAGATACAAAAAATACTATTATAACTACATATTAAACACATAAGTAACATAGTCTACAAAAAAAAAAAAATATCCCTGAACAAAAATAAAAGCAACCTGTATAGGAATCTTGAGATTGACTAGAACTGTTATTTTTTGAGCAAATTCTATAAACATTGCATGTGACTCACTTAGGTAGGGTACTTACTGATAGATGTTTACGGCTATCGTAGTTTCGCGTGGTTACGTGCATATTATTTTGGATGTACCTACATTATTTAATTATTACTTTAACCCATTAGTGATTAAGCGGTGTTATCTATTTAGTGAATGTGAGTATCAATACAAACCATCTCTGGTTTAATGATACAAATTAACGAAATTGTATTAAGACAATACCTACGAATAAAAAAAAATAAAAAAAAAATCACTGTGTATTTTTTTGTTTCATCTAGCTCGAATTGAGCGTATGCCTGTGAAAGGTAAATTTTACTGAAATGCTGGCCACCCTTCAAATGAAATAGTACTTCCTCTACTCTGGGTAACGGATAACGGTCAACTTCTATAACTTTGTTTAAGGTTAATTTGTAATCTGCGCAAATTCTAATGTTACCGTCCTTCTTGACGACCGGCACGATGGGTGTTGCCCAGTCAGAACGCTCCACAGGCGAGAGAATGCCGTCCCGCTGCAGCTGGTCTAGGGCGCGCTCAACCGGCTCGCGCAGCGCGTACGCCAGCGGGCGCGCGCGCATGAACACCGGCCGCGCCCCCTCGCGCACGCACACGCTCACCGTGCCGCCAGCCGGTGAACCGACCCAGCCCCTCCGCGAACACTTCACAGTATTTGGTACTGAAAGCAGCCACATCAAATACATTGTTTTTGTACATCACAACATCATTATTATTACAATTATAGGTTACTGTAGGTAATTGTATTTTTAGTTCTGCCATCCACTGACGGCCTAATAGAAGTGTTTTGCCATTTTCAACAACATATAAATCTAATTGCTTATGCCTGTTTTTATATTTCACAAATGGTTGTATAACTCCAAAGGGTTTTACTAACTCGCCGGTATAATACCTTAGTGTTAAATTACTAGGCTTAAGTTTTACATTATTAAACAATCTACTGTAACACTTCCAGCTTATGCATGATACCGCACTGCCGGTGTCACACTCCATTTTAATGTCAATTCCATTAACATTCAGTTCGACATAAATCGGACTACACTGCGTCGCTGATAATCTACAAACATCTACAAATATTACCTCATCGCTCTCCGCGCCATCACTTTCATATGGATTTCTTATTTGAAGTGCGTCCATATCCACGTTGTGGTGTTCCGATAAATTCGGACACATACGTCGCAAATGTCCTACTTGGTTACAAACTCGGCAAACATAACGCCCGAACTTGCACTTGCTTGTGTCATGACGCGCGCCACACACTCGACACTGCTATTGCTGCGCGCGCTCACCCAGCTTCATGGGTGCAGCCGCTGCCGATGCGCGCACGCCGCGGCCCCGACCGCTATTCGTTGTAGTATCGAACGGTGTTGTCGCTCCACGGCCGTCACGAGTGGCCACTGCCGCCGCCGCCGTACCCTTCCTACGCGAGGCCGCTGACATCGCTTGACACGTCACCGACGTCGTGGATGCGCCCTCGCTTCTCGACCAGCTCTGTCCTTCAACGGCCGCTGCGTCTTTTTCCGCTGCCTCCATGCTAACCGCCAACTTATACGCCTTCCCGAAATCCAAATTGCTTTCGGCGAACAATCGTTGCCGTATGGTTTCATTTGCTATGCCACAAACTAGCTGATCTCTCAAGCCTTCTTCCAGGCCGGACCCAAATTCACAAGTTTTGGACATTTTCTTCAAGATAGCCGCGTATTCCGATATTGTTTCACCTTCTTTTTGTTTCCTATGTCGAAACTTGTATCGTTCCGCCAACTCACTTGGCTTAGGTTGCAAGTGTTTTTCCATGACGTCAACGATTTGTGTTAACGTTTTGCTTTTTGGTTTCACCGGCGTGCACAAATTAACCAGAAGTTCATAACACTCTGCTCCCATCACCGTTATTAATGTAGGTACTTGTAATTCGTTAGGGATCTTGTTGACTACAAAATATTGTTCTAAACGTTCTATGTAGAGCCGCCAATCGTCACTGTGGACTTTGAACTCAGAAATTTTACTGATCGACATGTCTGCTGTATTTGGTGACACCTTTGCTATTTTAATTATTACTTTGCACGAATCACGTGTAGGATCGTCTGTCCTCGTCGCCACTGAAAGATATGGGAATGACTGGAACTATCGGAGCACAATGAAACATAGACTTCACTTATAGACGTATATTCGGAGACTGGCGCTCGGCTCATAACGAGCAAAGACTTAAACATAATTACAAATATATCACAGAACACTGGAGCACTGGAGGAAAGCGATTATAGATGAATATGAGTCACTCGAAAAGAATAAAGCATGGAGTTTGACTACATCACCTGCTGGGAAGAAAGCGGTGAAATGTAAATGGGTTTTCAAGAAAAAGTTGGGAACTGACGGTGAGTTACTACGTTACAAAGCTCGTCTCGTTGAGAAAGGGTTAACTCAGAAGTTTGAAATAGACTACCAAGAAACCTACTCACCCGTGGTACGATATTCCACCATACGTACCTTACTTGCCCTGGCAGTGCACATGGACATGCACGTTGATCACATGGATGTTAAAACAGCATTTCTCAACGGTGATTTGATGGAATCCGTGTATATGGAACAGCCAGATGGGTATAAAGTAAAAGGAAAGAAAATTATGTTTATAAATTAAACAAAGCAATATATGGACTCAAGCAAGCATCGAAGGCCTGGTATGACAAGATCAACAAAGCTCTAACAGATCTTCAGTTCAGAAAATCACTCAGTGAGCCCTGTGTTTACATAAAGTCAGATAACAACGGAGACCTCATCATATTGGCTCTCTATGTTGATGGCGTTTTAATATTCAGTAAAGAAACACCTGAAAAGAGAAAGCTGAAAGAGGAACTAATGAAGATGTTTGAAATGAAAGATCTTGGCCGAGATACACATATATTGGGAATGCGTGTGAGACAAGAAAACAATAAAATTATTCTTGATCAAGGAAATTACATTCGAAAAGTTTTGGAACAATTTAAGATGGCTGAGTGTAAGCAAGCAAGTACGCCATTGGAAAATGGCATTAAATTTGAAAAAGGAGATAAAAGTGATCCCCACTCAAGATATAGGAGTCTTATAGGATGTATTATGAACATAGCAGTATGTACAAGGCCAGATATCGCTTTCGCAGCAAGTTCATTAAGTCAATTCAATAACTGCTATTCTGAAGAACACTGGAAGGCTGCGAAACGAATTTTGCGACATTTGGAAAATACTATGGATTATAGTATAGTGTATGAAGAATCTACATTCTCTGTCCAAGGCTATGTTGATGCAGATTGGGCATCAAATCAATTAGATCGCCGTTCTTATACAGGCTATGTTTTTCAAATAGGTAGTTCAGCTATATCATGGGAAAGTTGAAAGCAGAGAACTGTGGCTCTTTCAAGCACAGAAGCGGAGTACATGGCTTTGTGCGAAGGTGCAAAAGAAGAACAATTTCTTAGAAGTTTTTTATATGAATGTTTAGGAAAATACATACTTTGCTGTAACATTATATAATAATAGTCAGTCTGCTCAAAAATTGTGTAATAGTCATATATATCATAGTAGAAGTAAACACATCGATATAAGGCATCACTTTGTAAGACAAGTAGTTAAAGATAAAATTGTAAAGTTAGAATACCTGTCCACAGAACATATGCCTGCAGATGTACTAACTAAATCTTTAGGTAAAGAAAAGCATTTCAATTGTGTTTCTAATCTTGGATTAAAAACTGTTTAGTTTAAGAGTAGGTGTTAAGTATAAACCACACAGTTTATATTGTCATTTTATGTTCTATCAATTAGCCACTAGGGGGCGTCTCTCCTGCAATTTAAGTTAGTTGTGTTCTACTCTAATGTTTGCTTATGTCACTGCGTTTTTGTTTCGGTATAATAAATCGACTGTTCTTTATTCAATCCTGGTTTAAGACGATAAATCTTACGACATTAAATCATAGATATAGAAAGATGGATTTAAAAAAAATTGTGTAGCACTCAGGAGCAGGAACTTCACGGTTACTGATGCAACATCTAGCACCAGCCGCCAGCACTAGCCGCCAGCACTAGCCGCCAGCACTGGCCCGAGCACTTGCCGCCAGCACTGGCCCGAGCACATGCCGCCAGCACTGACCCGAGCACTTGCCGCCAGCACTGACCCGAGCACTTGCCACCAGCACTGGCCCAAGCACTTGCCGTCAGTATTGGCCCACAGCACTGGCTCGGGCACTTGCCGCCAGTACTGCCCCGCAGAGTACTGCGTGGCAGCTCGAGCTAGTAGTCTCGAGCTAGTGCTTGGGCCAGTAGGCCCAAGCACTAGCTCGAGACCTTGCCGCCAGCACTGACCCGAGCAATTGCCGCCAGCACTGGCCCGAGCACTTGCCGGCAGCACTGACCCGAGCACTTGCCGCCAGCACTGGCCCGAGCACTTGCCGCCAGCACTGGCCCGAGCACTTGCCGCCAGCACTAGCCCGAACACTTGCCGCCAGCACTGGCCCGAGCACTTGCCGCCAGCACTGGCCCGAGCACTTGCCGCCAGCACTGACCCGAGCACTGGCCCGAGCACTTGCCGCCAGCACTGGCCCACAGCACTGGCTCGGGCACTTGCCGCCAGTACTGCCCCGCAGTACTGGCCCGAGCACTGGCCCGAGCACTTGCCGCCAGCACTGACCCGAGCAATTGCCGCCAGCACTGGCTCGGGCACTTGCCGCCAGTACTGCCCCGCAGTACTGGCCCGAGCACTAGCCCGAGCACTTGCCGCCAGCACTGACCCGAGCACTTGCCGCCAGCACTGACCCGAGCACTGGCCCGAGCACTTGCCGCCAGCACTGGCCCGAGCACTTGCCGCCAGCACTGGCCCGAGCACTTGCCGCCAGTATTGGCCCACAGCACTGGCTCGGGCACTTGCCGCCAGTACTGCCCCGCAGTACTGGCCCGAGCACTAGCCCGAGCACTTGCCGCCAGCACTGAACCGAGCACTTGCCGCCAGCACTGACCCGAGCAATTGCCGCCAGCACTGGCCCGAGCACTTGCCGGCAGCACTGACCCGAGCACTTGCCGCCAGAACTGACCCGAGCAATTGCCGCCAGCACTGGCCCGAGCACTTGCCGGCAGCACTGACCCGAGCACTTGCCGCCAGCACTGGCCCGAGCACTTGCCGCCAGCACTAGCCCGAACACTTGCCGCCAGCACTGGCCCGAGCACTTGCCGCCAGCACTGACCTGAGCACTTGTCGCCAGCACTGGCCCAAGCACTTGCCGCCAGCACTGGCCCGAGCACTTGCCGCCGGCACTGGCCCGAGCACTTGCCGCCGGCACTGGCCCGAGCACTTGCCGCCAGCACTGGCCCGAGCACTTGCCGCCAGCACTGGCCCGAGCACTTGCCGCCAGCACTGGCCCGAGCACTTGCCGCCAGCACTGGCCCGAGCACTTGCCGCCAGCACTGGCCCGAGCACTTGCCGCCAGCACTGGCCCGAGCACTTGCCACCAGCACTGGCCCGAGCACTTGCCGCCAGCACTGACCCGAGCACTGGCCCGAGCACTTGCCGCCAGCACTGGCCCGAGCACTTGCCGCCAGTATTGGCCCACAGCACTGGCTCGGGCACTTGCCGCCAGTACTGCCCCGCAGTACTGGCCCGAGCACTAGCCCGAGCACTTGCCGCCAGCACTGACCCGAGCACTTGCCGCCAGCACTGACCCGAGCAATTGCCGCCAGCACTGGCCCGAGCACTTGCCGGCAGCACTGACCCGAGCACTCGCCGCCAGCACTGGCCCGAGCACTTGCCGCCAGCACTGGCCCGAGCACTTGCCGCCAGCACTGGCCCGAACACTTGCCGCCAGCACTGGCCCGAGCACTTGCCGCCAGCACTGACCCGAGCACTTGCCGCCAGCACTGGCCCGAGCACTTGCCGCCGGCACTGGCCCGAGCACTTGCCGCCAGCACTGGCCCGAGCACTTGCCGCCAGCACTGGCCCGAGCACTTGCCGCCAGCACTGGCCCGAGCACTTGCCGCCAGCACTGGCCCGAGCACTTGCCGCCAGCACTGGCCCGAGCACTTGCCGCCAGCACTGGCCCAAGCACTTGCCGCCAGCACTGGCCCGAGCACTTGCCGCCAGCACTGGCCCGAGCACTTGCCGCCAGCACTGGCCCGAGCACTTGCCGCCAGCACTGGCCCGAGCACTTGCCGCCAGCACTGGCCCGAGCACTTGCCGCCAGCACTGGCCCGAGCACTTGCCGCCAGCACTGGCCCGAGCACTTGCCGCCAGCACTGGCCCGAGCACTTGCCGCCAGCACTGGCCCGAGCACTTGCCGCCAGCACTGACCCGAGCACTGGCCCGAGCACTTGCCGCCAGCACTGGCCCGAGCACTTGCCGCCAGTATTGGCCAACAGCACTGGTCGCCAGCACTGGCCCAAGCACTTGCCGCCAGCACTGGCCCGAGCACTTGCCGCCAGCACTGGCCCGAGCACTTGCCGCCGGCACTGGCCCGAGCACTTGCCGCCAGCACTGGCCCGAGCACTTGCCGCCAGCACTGGCCCGAGCACTTGCCGCCAGCACTGGCCCGAGCACTTGCCGCCAGCACTGGCCCAAGCACTTGCCGCCAGCACTGGCCCGAGCACTTGCCGCCAGCACTGGCCCGAGCACTTGCCGCCAGTATTGGCCCACAGCACTGGCTCGGGCACTTGTCGCCAGTACTGCCCCGCAGTACTGGCCCGAGCACTAGCCCGAGCACTTGCTGCCAGCACTGAACCGAGCACTTGCCGCCAGCACTGACCCGAGCAATTGCCGCCAGCACTGGCCCGAACACTTGCCGCCAGCACTGGCCCGAGCACTTGCCGCCAGCACTGACCTGAGCACTTGTCGCCAGCACTGGACCAAGCACTTGCCGCCAGCACTGGCCCGAGCACTTGCCGCCGCCAGTACTGCCCCGCAGTACTGGCCCGAGCACTAGCCCGAGCACTTGCCGCCAGCACTGAACCGAGCACTTGCCGCCAGCACTGACCCGAGCAATTGCCGCCAGCACTGGCCCGAGCACTTGCCGGCAGCACTGACCCGAGCACTTGCCGCCAGCACTGACCCGAGCAATTGCCGCCAGCACTGGCCCGAGCACTTGCCGGCAGCACTGACCCGAGCACTTGCCGCCAGCACTGGCCCGAGCACTTGCCGCCAGCACTAGCCCGAACACTTGCCGCCAGCACTGGCCCGAGCACTTGCCGCCAGCACTGACCTGAGCACTTGTCGCCAGCACTGGACCAAGCACTTGCCGCCAGCACTGGCCCGAGCACTTGCCGCCGGCACTGGCCCGAGCACTTGCCGCCGGCACCGGCCCGAGCACTTGCCGCCGGCACCGGCCCGAGCACTTGCCGCCAGCACTGGCCCGAGCACTTGCCGCCAGCACTGGCCCGAGCACTTGCCGCCAGCACTGGCCCGAGCACTTGCCGCCAGCACTGGCCCGAGCACTTGCCGCCAGCACTGGCCCGAGCACTTGCCGCCAGCACTGGCCCGAGCACTTGCCGCCAGCACTGGCCCGAGCACTTGCCGCCAGCACTGACCCGAGCACTGGCCCGAGCACTTGCCGCCAGCACTGGCCCGAGCACTTGCCGCCAGTATTGGCCCACAGCACTGGCTCGGGCACTTGCCGCCAGTACTGCCCCGCAGTACTGGCCCGAGCACTAGCCCGAGCACTTGCCGCCAGCACTGACCCGAGCACTTGCCGCCAGCACTGACCCGAGCAATTGCCGCCAGCACTGGCCCGAGCACTTGCCGGCAGCACTGACCCGAGCACTTGCCGCCAGCACTGACCCGAGCACTTGCCGCCAGCACTGGCCCGAGCACTTGCCGCCAGCACTGGCCCGAGCACTTGCCGCCAGCACTGGCCCGAGCACTTGCCGCCAGCACTGGCCCAAGCACTTGCCGCCAGCACTGGCCCGAGCACTTGCCGCCAGCACTGGCCCGAGCACTTGCCGCCAGCACTGACCCGAGCACTTGTCGCCAGCACTGGCCCGAGCACTTGCCGCCGGCACTGGCCCGAGCACTTGCCGCCAGCACTGGCCCGAGCACTTGCCGCCAGCACTGGCCCGAGCACTTGCCGCCAGCACTGGCCCAAGCACTTGCCGCCAGCACTGGCCCGAGCACTTGCCGCCAGCACTGGCCCGAGCACTTGCCGCCAGCACTGGCCCGAGCACTTGCCGCCAGCACTGACCCGAGCACTGGCCCGAGCACTTGCCGCCAGCACTGGCCCGAGCACTTGCCACCAGCACTGGCCCGAGCACTTGCCGCCAGCACTGGCCCAAGCACTTGCCGCCAGCACTGGCCCGAGCACTTGCCGCCAGCACTGGCCCGAGCACTTGCCGCCAGCACTGGCCCGAGCACTTGCCGCCAGCACTGGCCCGAGCACTTGCCGCCAGCACTGGCCCGAGCACTTGCCGCCAGCACTGGCCCGAGCACTTGCCGCCAGCACTGGCCCGAGCACTTGCCGCCAGCACTGGCCCGAGCACTTGCCGCCAGCACTGGCCCGAGCACTTGCCGCCAGCACTGGCCCGAGCACTTGCCGCCAGCACTGGCCCGAGCACTTGCCGCCAGCACTGGCCCGAGCACTTGCCGCCAGCACTGGCCCGAGCACTTGCCGCCAGTATTGGCCCACAGCACTGGCTCGGGCACTTGCCGCCAGTACTGCCCCGAGCACTTGCCGCCAGCACTGGCCCGAGCACTTGCCGCCAGCACTGGCCCGAGCACTTGCCGCCAGCACTGGCCCGAGCACTTGCCGCCAGCACTGGCCCGAGCACTTGCCGCCAGCACTGGCCCGAGCACTTGCCGCCAGCACTGGCCCGAGCACTTGCCGCCAGCACTGACCCGAGCACTGGCCCGAGCACTTGCCGCCAGCACTGGCCCGAGCACTTGCCGCCAGTATTGGCCCACAGCACTGGCTCGGGCACTTGCCGCCAGTACTGCCCCGCAGTACTGGCCCGAGCACTAGCCCGAGCACTTGCCGCCAGCACTGACCCGAGCACTTGCCGCCAGCACTGACCCGAGCAATTGCCGCCAGCACTGGCCCGAGCACTTGCCGGCAGCACTGACCCGAGCACTTGCCGCCAGCACTGACCCGAGCACTTGCCGCCAGCACTGGCCCGAGCACTTGCCGCCAGCACTGGCCCGAGCACTTGCCGCCAGCACTGGCCCGAGCACTTGCCGCCAGCACTGGCCCGAGCACTTGCCGCCAGCACTGGCCCGAGCACTTGCCGCCAGCACTGACCCGAGCACTTGTCGCCAGCACTGGCCCAAGCACTTGCCGCCAGCACTGGCCCGAGCACTTGCCGCCAGCACTGGCCCGAGCACTTGCCGCCGGCACTGGCCCGAGCACTTGCCGCCAGCACTGGCCCGAGCACTTGCCGCCAGCACTGGCCCGAGCACTTGCCGCCAGCACTGGCCCAAGCACTTGCCGCCAGCACTGGCCCGAGCACTTGCCGCCAGCACTGGCCCGAGCACTTGCCACCAGCACTGGCCCGAGCACTTGCCGCCAGCACTGGCCCAAGCACTTGCCGCCAGCACTGGCCCGAGCACTTGCCGCCAGCACTGGCCCGAGCACTTGCCGCCAGCACTGGCCCGAGCACTTGCCGCCAGCACTGGCCCGAGCACTTGCCGCCAGCACTGGCCCGAGCACTTGCCGCCAGCACTGGCCCGAGCACTTGCCGCCAGCACTGGCCCGAGCACTTGCCGCCAGCACTGGCCCGAGCACTTGCCGCCAGCACTGACCCGAGCACTGGCCCGAGCACTTGCCGCCAGCACTGGCCCGAGCACTTGCCGCCAGTATTGGCCAACAGCACTGGTCGCCAGCACTGGCCCAAGCACTTGCCGCCAGCACTGGCCCGAGCACTTGCCGCCAGCACTGGCCCGAGCACTTGCCGCCGGCACTGGCCCGAGCACTTGCCGCCAGCACTGGCCCGAGCACTTGCCGCCAGCACTGGCCCGAGCACCGCCAGCACTGGCCCGAGCACTTGCCGCCAGCACTGGCCCAAGCACTTGCCGCCAGCACTGGCCCGAGCACTTGCCGCCAGCACTGACCCGAGCACTTGCCGCCAGCACTGGCCCGAGCACTTGCCCGAGCACTTGCCGCCAGCACTGGCCCGAGCACTTGCCGCCAGCACTGGCCCGAGCACTGGCCCGAGCACTTGCCGGCAGCAGCGGCCCGAGAATTTGCATTATAATTGTGGATATGCTACCCTATGCATCTGTGGTAGGCGAAGCATTTCGGCGACTCAATTTCATCGATCCCCTTGCAGTTTTCAAATTTCACAAGTTTAAGTGCTGCTGGACTATACTCAGATCGTCGGAATAATCTGCTAGGTGAGAACGTGGAAAAACTGCTTTTCTTAGCGTACAATATAAGACTTTTTAATTAGAAACCACACCAGCAAAAGGTAATAAATCTAATCAAAAATGCCGAATCGGTCCTCCGATCGGTGCCGATTCGATTTTCTCAATTATTGTGTTCATGGTTGTCCTCAACAATGAACACAATAATTGAGAAAATATGATGAAAATATGTTGACAAGATCAGCCGCACCAAATGCACGCCCACCACTCTGGACTCGTTGCTCAGCTCCGCCTCGCCGCCGCCGGTACCCAGCCCCACTGCGGACGCTGCGATGATACCGGCCGCGTTAGTTGCGTCGAGCTCGAGCGACGAGTATTTCTTTCCGCCGACGTCGCCAACACCTGTACGTTGGCAGGGGAGAGGCCTGCCACCGAGGAGCTTGGGACTTAGGGGCCTTTCGGCCCCTAGCCGGGTCCCCGCTGTCGGTGGTTGTGTGCAGTGCATGAGATGGACTCAGTCTATGAACAAGAACGTCATGCGTGCATATTACGGGTCTACAGAGGGGGAACTAACCTCACTGCGTACCGCCAAAGGATGCTGTCTCTGTTCCAGGTGCTGGAACCAACCGTCAACGTGTCGGCCCAACGACTGTCGGATCAGGTGCGGGTGTATCGCTGTCCTGCGAAGGCCACAGCGAGCGATGGCCGTCAGAGTCATCAGGGGGTATCGCACCATCTTCTACGAGGCGGCTTGTGTACTGGCTGGATCCCCGCCCTGGGACCTCGAGGCGAAGGAACTCGCGTCACTGTATCGGTGGCGCGGGGACTCGAGGGCGCGGGGCGAAAGACTGACGCAGCAACATTTGGAGTTGCGTCGGCCCCGCCTCGCCACCATCGAAGCGGTCTGGCCAGTACTCGAAGAGGCACGGAATCGGGAGGAGGCACGGCTCCCTGCCGTTTCGGGTGATACAGGTGCTCTCGGGGCATGGGCAACCATGCCCCGAGAAGTACCTGTGTTTTATTCGGAAAGTACCTGTGTCGCATAAACAGGGAGCCGGACGCTCGGTGTCACCACTGCGTCGACTGTCGGGAAGACACGGCGTGGCACACGCTGGCAGAGTGTGCCGCTTGGGAGGAGCCGCGCCGTGCCCTCATCTCAGGAGTAGGCAGTGACCTGTCGCTGCCGGCCGTTGTCTACTCGATGGTCGACAGTGAGGAGTCCTGGGACGCGGTGGTATCCTTCTGCGAAACAGTCATGTCGCAGAAGGAGGCTGCGGAGAGGGAGCGGGAGATTGCTTCCGCTAACCCGATCCGCAACAGACGCCGCACCGGGCGTCGGCGGATGGCGGACAACGCCCTCTTCCAGCCCCCCTAAATGGGTCCAGGGGCAACAGATCTGGAGAAATCCGTTGCCCCCTACTTCTGAGGACCCGAGACGGCGGCGCGTAGTGTTCCACGCGCGCCTCTCTTACGACGTAAGGGGGGAGTTTAACACCTCACTTCCCCCCTGTTGCGACGTGGCCCGCAGAGGCAGACCGGCACTAGCCGGGGATCGCGGAAGTCACACTAGTTCCCGTGATCCCCGGTGCAGGTGAGAGACGGAACACCGGGGTGGCTAAAGTCAGTAAGAGTCTGACAGACCCCTCCACCCTCCCCGGGGCGGAGGACATCCATGAGGATTTCCCCCCAAAATCAAAAAAAAAAAAAAGGTGCGGGTCATCCAACGCAATCACAGGTTGGACGATACCGCACTTTATAGGCTGCGCTCAGAAATACTGAGTAACCATATCGTCTCGACCCTGACACAAAGCGCGGCTAAGCGTGAACTATTGATGCAATCTCGCCGCGGTCTAATTATGTTGAAGAAAAGGATGATAGGGTTGCCACAGTAAGTAGCCAGTGCAACGCCCGATTGAGGAGCGCACTGGAGGATGCGTTTCGCGAGTATCGGTCCACTCCAACCGAACTTAGACCCCGATTACCACGGTTACCTATGCACAAGAAAAATAGGGCGCTGGTGTGTGCCTTGGACTCGCAGCTCAAGAATTTCTTCGAGAGCAGCGAGGATCTCGTTGATACACACTCGATCCTGTATTGCGCGGCAGTTGCGGCATGTCGTTTAGCTAACGTCAAGTTTCCAAGCTGCGACGGAGCTTCTCGACCGAAACCAGCCGCACCAGCCTGGCAGTGCAGAATCGAGCGTCGTATTGATGGGGCCAGGGTACTCATCGGCAAACTATACTGCTTCAGGGAGGCCAACACACGACCACGAGTGATGCGCTTTGTGAGGCGGGCTTTCTTGGGGACTGGAATCAGTCCTCCAGAATACATGTCCCGTGTCACAGAGCGCACCGACTTCCTGAAGCAGAAAGTTTGTGCATGGGCGAGCCGTATTCGGCAGTATAAGCGGCGGGTTGATCGATACACGCAGAATCGCATGTTCCAGAGCGATGAGATGTGGGTATATAGAACTTGGGAGCGACCCGAAAAAAATATGGCGGACGTGTGCCGCCCGGATGATGCCACCACGAATGCATTCTGGCGCAACATCTGGTCGGTGCCAGTCTATCACGCTGAGGCTGGTTGGATGCAGGATGTCGAGCGAGTGGGTGAAGCTATACCAGAAATGGGGCCTGTTATAATTACACCATTAGACGTAGCCAAAGCAGTCCGTCCGTTACCGAATTGGAAATCACCGGGACCGGATGGGCTGCATAACTTTTGGTTAAAATGGCTTACTGGTTCACACAGTCGCCTGGCAACTCAATTCCAGTCATCCTTAGAGTCTGGGTCGCTACCGCATTTTCTAACAACAGGCGTTACCCACCTGCTCCATAAGTCAGGTAGTCCCGCGGAACCCAAGAATTATAGACCAATAACATAACTGTCGACGGTTTATAAACTTCTTACATCCATTTTGAGAGCGAAAATTAACACACACATTGAGAATAACTCGATTATGTCTCCCTCTCAAAACGGATGTAAGAACGGGTCCCGCGGTGCTAAGGAGCTACTCTTCATCGACATGGCCATAAGCCAACAGGTTCGTCGATCCCGCAAGGATCTGTCAACATGCTGGATAGATTATAAGAAGGCCTACGACTCGGTGCCACATGCATGGCTCATGAGTGCTGGAGCTGTACAAAATTGATGCAACTCTACGCACCTTCCTTGAGTCGTGCATGGGGCAATGGAGGACAGTCTTTCACTATCCGGGATGTCCACAGATCCAGTCCAGGTGATGTGGTCGCGGTGGACACACCCCGTTGTCTCAATACGGGACTACAGTCTACCTTGTACGGGACTACCGGGTACCATAAATGTTTTGTTGTCAATTACATTTTTAATTTACACTAGCTGTGCCCGCGACGTCGTATGCGCGGAATTGTTATTTTTTTATTATAAATAATAAATAAAATTTCAAAAAAAGTGGTTATCAATTTGATTGTTTCTTTTATCTACCAATGATGAATTGTTTCTAAAAGTTGTTTTAGGATAGACTTAGATTTGTTCTATAAATTGGTAAAGTTCCAACTTCACCCAAGTCAGTTTTTAAGTCCTTAAACCTCTATAAATAAAATTATTTTTTTAGATACACAAGGAGACAATCAGCACGGGGAAAAAATTACCACATTGCAACATACTAACATCACACAACAGGATGAGGAATATTTTACAAATGACAGGGCAAACTTAAAAAAGAAGCCCCACTCTTTATTGGTTCAGAACATTAAAAGTGAGTTTTATACACTTTTTTTGCAAACATAATGAGAATACAGAGAATAGTAAATAGGAAAGTGTGTCCAATATTGATTTCTTCAATAAATAAATCTTTTCTTGCAAACAAATTTTGTCATTATTATGTACTTTTCTATTTTATTTAATAATTGAGATAATGTGTTTAGTTTAAATATTTATAAATGATTAAAAACATAAAAGTAATACAATGATCATAACAGTAAATAATGAATCTTTTTATTTCAGATAAAAAAAGAATCACTCAGAAATGCCGCAGAAACAATCTGTTTCAACAAAATTTATAAGTTTGGCAAGTGAAAAGCTAGAGTTGGTGGCTTTGCAATAAGAATTACTCCAAGTTCAAGTAAAAGAGGAAACAGAAAAGTCAGAGCATAGTCGTTTACTCCGTGCTATGGAAATGGAAGATGCAAAAAAAAGATATGAACATAATGAATTAATTAGAAAATTAGAATTAGAAAATATTAAGTTGCGTTTTTCTAACTGAGTATGTATTAAAGAATGTTATTATTTAGAATACACCGGGTTTAATAAATACTTCTTTCGAATATATAGTTTTTTATTAAATCTGAATATGTACATTAAACTTATGTAAAATATTTCAAAACAATAGATTTATAATCTACCAAAATATTCTTCTACCAAAACTTGGCGAGCCTGGTGTCCCAATGTACTTCTGACAGAGCTGCTACTCATTGATAGTTCAAGTCCATCATCAATATCAAATATGGGCGAGTATTCTGGATCAGTGGGTGGTTCTGGGTCATTTTGAAGTCGTGCAATATTATGAAGCACACAAGTAGCAATTATAATCCCAGGTATCCTGCTTAAATGTACTTGAATACCTCTTGACATAATAGGGAACCTTCTTTTCCATATTCCAAAAGTACGTTCAATAGTATTTCTGGTCCGTATTTGTGACTCATTATATAAAGACTGATTTGCAGAACTCACTGTTGCAAATGGAGTCATTATAAATGTGGTTTGAGCATAACCACTGTCACCAAGTAAACAGTAATTTCGATAAGTACCCTGTAGAAAATGTCGCCGTTGATTACAACTGTCCCAGATGTGGGAATCATGGGCAGATCCATGCCATCGTGCAACAACATCATTGAACATTAAATCAGCAGAACATATTGCTTGCATATTAATAGAAAAATATCCCTTTCTATTTCTGTATATCTCTGCAGTTTCTCCTCCTGAAACAAATATACCCAAGTAAAGAAACCTACTGACAGCACTTTAGTAATCAACTAGCAGATCTAAAAAACCACTCTGTCCCCCCATACTTATACAAAACTTAATCAAAATCCATCCAGCGCTTCTGAAGCTTACACAGAACACTCAGGCAGACATATTATTTTATTTACTTACAGAATACAAGTAGCTTGTATGAATAAAATAGAGATGGATTTACATACCTGGTGACTTCATTCGCACATGAGTGCAATCTATTGCCCCAATAATTCGTGGAAATCGGGCAATGTCATAAAATTTTAATGCAGCCTGCCTTTGTTCATCTTCAGTGATGGGCATAGATATAAATTGTGGATATAACCGTGCTATAGCATCAGTGACCTTATGTATTATTCTGCATGCAGTTGACTCATGCACTCCAATTACATCTCCACTAGTTAGTAATTGACTTCCAGTGGCGTAAAACCGTAATGTGCACAATAACTGATTCATAGGCGAGACAGCTTGGCTGTAAAAATAATCAAATTAATGCAAATAATACAATGTATTACTTAGCAATGAAATCCACAAGTCAAAACGTAATAAATATAGATAGGTACTTACTTCTTATTTTCATTTGCGTACTGCAATCTACTTTTAATTTTATTTAATAAAAAGGAGACGCTTTCATTCTCTAGTCGAAATCTTCTATGAAAGGCTTTGTCTCTTTGTATGTTAAAATAATCAGACCGTTCTGCAAATATTCTATTAAAAAAGTCCGAACTAATGTATTCGATAATTTCTTCGTCATCATCAGAAAACATTTCATTTATCATAATTGGACCGATTTATGCAAAAATGATCCAACCCACAATCTCGACAATTTCGAGTTTTTGTGACTTATGTACTCTAAATAAGGTATATTTTAACATATCAAAGACTCGGAACTCTATGTTAATAATTGACGAAAATCCGTATGGTCCAAACCACAACTGTCATAGCGAACATCATTTTTTCATAATGCATAAATGTTTCAAGCTATTAGAATCATTTTTGCATTTTCTTGGTTGCCCTGATATAGGTTTTTTGTTTTTTGCTATAATGATTCAAACTACTTGGAACAATAATGCTTTTTATACAATATGGAAAATATTATAAAAATCATTCTGCTTAAATGTTCCAATAACCTTGAATCATTTTAACTCAATTCCAAATAACATTCGACTACAGAAGTATACTGATTCAGACCACATGACTATTCTATTTAATTAAAGAAAAACGAAAAATTCAATTCTTAAAAAACGATTCACGGTTAAATATAAAATTATCATTAATATCTCGGCTAAAAAGTAAACAAAATATTATTTTTATACCGAAAACTTTAATGAAATACGTATATAACTATTTAAACCTTCTATCTTTTATTGCATTTTTTTGTACCTGCAATAAAATTGTATGTTTTGCATGAAATTTATTCTATTTTTTTAGAATAATGTGGTCATGTAGACAAACTTATTGAAGATCATTTTTGCATATTTCTAAACCAACCATTTCAAATGCGCTAAAGTTTTGCAAAAAAGATTCAAGTGAGGTGGATCGTTTTTGTAAAACTTTAAGCGCAGTGAAAAATTACTGTTAAAGTTTTACAAAAACGATCCACCTCACTTGAATCTTTTTTGCAAATAATGCTGCTGCGTGTTTTCTTCATTTAAATTTTAACACAAAATGAACTTCAGAGCTTGAAACGTTTTTGCAATTTTGAAATGAAAACTATGTTATACTTTAATTGAATAAACAAAAAGGATCCACTTCGCAATTTATGGCAAATTTGTTTATTAAGTAATTGTTGAGTAAATACTATTGTGTCATTAAATATTTTTCAAAACAAAAAACTGCACTCATTGCAAACATTATTACTTTATTAGGTTGTGGGTAGGTACTTTAAATAAACTTACCTACTCGCGCCGCTGCAAACGCGTAATATGTGCGGCTGCAGCGGGCGGAGTGGGGAGCGGGCGTCGTCATTTCGTACTGATCTCGTCTATTGAAACGTTGTGTGAAATTTATTGCTGCGTAGTAAAAATAAAGAAAAGTGCATGAGTAACATCTCATTGTAATTGAATTTGTTAAATTGTGTTTTGTAAAGTTGGTGATTCGAGTTTTTATCAAAAGTTTAGTCTTAAACCTAGAAATGAATAGAAAAGATTCAATATTAAAAAGTGTACGTAAAAGAACAGATGCAGGGCAAAAAGATGATGGTAAGTAATTTTATTATTGTAGATAGCTACTGGTAATAATTATTAATATGTCTCGTAGATATTTTACGATCGCGTTGTGTTTATGTACCTACTCATATTCTTTTAAATTGTTTTCATTGCAGTAACTTCTGTGGTTTATGTATTTTATAATCATATTTTGTTACAATAATTACTATTACGTGCAGGTGACATTATCTACTTAATCTACGGATGAACTTTTAGGTATATTTAGCCGCTAAATAACCTTTATGCCCGGCTTGCTACCTATACATTTTACTCAGAATAAGTTGGTAGGTACCTAGAAACACAGCTATAGGTGAGCTCCAAATTATTTGGAACTAACCTACCTACTATCTAACTACAGCCGACCGTACGTACCTACTTACTTATTATTTACCTATTTGCATTTTTTTTGTTTTGCCGTAGAAGGTGGCGGTTCGCTTCTTAATTATTCACATCTCTCAAAGAAATGTAAGAGGAGTGATAACATTATAAGGATGGTTCAGAAAGACTATTGCAATAAAAACTCTCGTCAAACCGCTCAAAGTAAGCTAGGTAAGAACACATAATACTAGGTATCTACTTATTTCCACATTGTTTTTAAAGTGTTTTTTAGAAAAAAAAACAGCTGTTTTATACAAAATGTTTATACCTACTTAACCAAAATGTGTGAAACAGCTGATTTGCTTTTTCGCGCTTTGTTTGAGACCCTATATTGAACGTGGCCCAACGTAATTTTAAATAGGTGGAACGTAAAGAGTTAAAGTACTTATCAGGGATACAAAAATATACACGACGGCTCCATATTGTTTCAGATGACGAAAATCAACAATCTTGTACGTCATCGCCAATCAGAGAAATGTCTCCAGAAACGGAAAAAATTTTCAACATTTTGACAAATGAGATGCTTGAAGAACCTTGTGAAGACTCTTTTGTTGAACGGTGCTCTGAAAATCCACTTCAGGGGATTGTTAGTATTAAAGATAGTTCACATTTTAATGAAAGGCAAACATATGTAGAAGCAAGCGACAGTAATGATGAAGAAACGGTATGCCCTTTTAAGCCAAAAGATGTCATAAACTCTATGTCGGGGTCAGAATGCACAGTAGTTCAGCGCATTGACAATACTCAAAGTCGACAAGAAACATATATCGAGGCAAGTGATGACGAGGAATTAGCCTCTTGTTTACAGCGAGATTGCACGAATGAAGTACGTAACTTGAAAGATCGGGAAAGATCTTTTATTTTAGAGAATGCTATTGAAGAAACCGAAGTTAACAAATCGCCAATCAATGTTAGCCAAATGGCTTCTGGTGAAGTTTTCCAAAAACGAATATCTGAAGGTAAGGTACTATTTAATACCAGGACAGTAAAATGTTCGTTAGACTAAAGTTCAAAATACAATAATCAACATCTTAATTTTATTGCAATTAATCTTTCAGATAATGATGATGTCAGTAGTCCAACGCTACTATCCAATTTGTCAATTCCTCCGCCGTCATATTCACCTCTGACTCCACATATAACAAAGAGTGTTCCTAATGATGCGCACATTGCATTTGACCAAATAGTTGAAGAACCAACATCACCGAGATTAGAAGGTACTATTATTTACATTAAAATTCCTAAATGATGACTGTTTTATGTATGTATGTATGTATGTAAAATTATTATTATAAAAACAAAAAACCCGACTGCTTAAAAATAATGAACTGAAAAGGGAAAAACAAGTCTCACAATGTATATTCAAATTAGTTAAACTAAATACTTTAAGGCGCTGCAGGCGGGGACAAACAATACTTTGTTACCTACTGGCACAGAAGGATCTAGCAAAACTACGTTTAAAGCAATCCCGATTAATATCATATTATTGTTAAGAAAATTAAATTGGATTGTCAGAACCACTTATTTTTCATGTTTCAGATAATGATGGCGTTACTAGTCCAACGCTACTTTCCAATTTGTCAATTCCTCCGCCGTCATATTCACCTCTGACTCCTTATATAATGAAGAGTGTTCCTAATGATACGCACATTGCATTAGACCAAATAGTTGAAGAACCAACATCACTAAGATTAGAAGATAATGATAACCTAACATATAACAGTGACGATAGCGTAAGAGATCCAGATTTTATAGCACAAGATACCACAGATTCAGAAAGTGACACTGATTGTGATGAAGTAAGAATCAAAACCACACAGGCATTAATCCATTCTCCGAGTACGGCAACTGAAAAAAGAAAATCAACGGAGAGACTTAATGTTGAAGATGTTATGGAAGAAATAGAACGTGAAACAGAAAATAACACCGAAGGAAGTGAAGAAGCGGAAAAACAAATTAATTACCGACAAGAAATTGCTAACGATATCGTATGCAGTTTAGAGAATGCACCAGAAAACGAAAATGAAGGTCGTAAAAAAAGAGGAAGGAAACTCAAACAAAAATACAGTCGTCAGGAAATTAAAGAAAGGAAATACAAAAATTTACCTTACCAAACTAAAAAGAAGGAAGTATCATCTAAAAAATTCATAGATTTTAAATGTTCATGCAAAAAAGATTGTGCTAATTTAGTTTCAAAAGAAGATAGGGAACGCGAATTTCATAGATTCGTACATCTTGAATCGTACGCAGCTCAAGTTTTGTACATAACATCTAACATTACAGAAAGCAAAAAGAAACGAAGTTACGTTACATTATGCTCCCCGTCGAAGAGGAAACCTCGCGAATTTATTCGCACGTATACACTTGGCAATATACCTGTTTGTCGAGACATGTTTTGTAGAACTCTGCAAATAACACCTCAAAAAGTTACTGTCAGTCTTCGAAAAAAACGCAATGACAGAGAAATAAAAGATAAAAGAGGAGAAACAGCAGGCGGATGGAATAAAACGCCACAAAGACATATTGAGCTTATTATCGATGTTATCAAAAGGTTGCCAAAATACGAGTCACATTATCGTAGAGAAAAGAACAGCGATGCTTTATATCTGCAGCCAGGAATGACGGTACCAAAAATCTACGAATTGTTCAAAATAGAATTCGAAAAAGAATTTGGAAAAGATGAAAAATGTCCATCCTTCAATGTTGTTAGACATATTTTTGTACAAAAATTCAATTTGAGGTGCAAGAGCCTTAAGAAAGACACGTGTAACAAATGTGATCTTTATGAAATGACATTGAAAAATTCTACTACCTCAGCTGAAAGAGCAAATGCCCAAAGAGAAAAAGAAGAACACCAAAAAATTGCCGAAGATTTAAGGAAGAAGCTGAAGGAAGATTTTGAACAGGCTAAAACTTGTGAAGAAACTGAATGTCTGACTTACGATTTGGAGAAAACCTTGCCTTTACCTAGAATACCGACCAATATAGTTTTCTACAAAAGGCAGTTATGGGTATACAACTGCGGTATACACTCGGCTTCCAACGGTGTTGGGAATTGTTTTGTTTGGGCTGAAGGCGAGGCAGGCAGAGGGGCCCAAGAAGTGGGTTCATGTTTGAGGAAATATATTAAGTGCGTGCTACCTCCTACAGTAAAAAAATTGATTTTGTGGAGTGACTATTGCGGAGGGCAAAACAGGAATATCAAAATCGTTTTGATTTTAAAGGCTTTATTAAATAGACACCCCACTCTCGAGACAATCAGCTTCCGTTACCTAGAATCAGGACACACTTTCCTACCAAATGACAACGACTTCGCTAAAATTGAGACTCGACTCAAGCAATATGAAAGGATATACTCCGTGGATGATTATATTGCCATTATGAAACAATGCAAAAACAAAAATCCTTTACAGGTCCATAAAATGGAAAGTTGTGATTTTGTTGGATCTCAAATTCTAGAAAAGAAAATAGTTAATAGAAAAATATTTAATGATAAGAGCAAAGTAAACTGGCTCAAAACAAAAGAAATTTTAATCACAAAAAAGACTCAACATTCTTTGTTCATGAGAACTTCCTTTAATGAGGACTACAAAGAACTGAATATTAAAAAGAAATTAAAAGGTGTTGATTTGGGTGTCATAGAAGAAGATTTGCAAGAATTATGGCCTTCAGGAAAACTGATTAACAAAAAGAAGTTAAACGATTTGAAATCGTTATTCCATCTCATACCAAATGATTGCATTGGTTATTATAAAAAACTGAAGGGAGACGATGCAATAATAGACGATATAGATGGTTATTGTGATGAACCCGACTTTGATTTGGATGAGGAGTAGGGTAACATTTGTGTTTTTTTAAATAAAATAAAAATAATAAACATTTTTAAGCTTTTATTTTTGTCATAGTTTGGAACATTTTTGCATTTTTCTTTCCGCAGCCTACACAGCTAATTCCATACAAAATGTATTATGTAATAATGATCCACGCGCAAGTTTTCTTGAATATCTACGAAACTATTAAAATTTATTTACTAAATACATGCATGTAAATTAGTTTAGAACACTTAGAATAACATAAAATTAAAAACATAACATTTAGAACTACAAAGCCAGAGAAATACCGAAATAAACTTTAAACTCTATTATCTCGAAATGAGGTTAGTGTGGACTGAATCATTTTTGCTTAAATCGGTCCAATTGTAATCTTGTTATAATAAAACTTCCAACCGCTACGAGTAGTCTCTATAGTTTGTTTACAAACAAACATAACCTCAAAGAAATAATTTTGACATTACTAACCCGGAATTAGTGACGTAACCCTCCAACATTGCTGGGTTAAAAATTTAAAAATTTAACTTCGAGTTACCTACTAACTCTGAGTGGCGCAAGACGAAATTATAATTTAACTCTAGCGTGGACGCTAACTCTGAGTTAATTAATATAACCCAGCCTGGCGCAAGTGGGCCTTATTGAATTAAAAGCACAAAATAACAATAATTCAAAAACCGAACAGTAAACTTTTCACAACACACAAATTTAAAACGTGAACTTAGTCGCTCAAATGACCCGATTCAACTGTATAATTAAAAGTTTCGTCGTGGTGCACTTAAACATAATGGATTACCCTCTTGAACTAAAAGTAAACATTTTTTGACATACCTGCACAACAAACATTCATCAGAAACAGTTAAAACTTTTGCTATCGCGAGATAAGCGCTTGGCCAAGATTCCGTGCCGCTGAGTGTATTACAAACAGACACTCCAATTTTATTTATCTGTATGGAATCTACATTTTTCAAATATGTAAAAAGTGGTCACTGAAGTACCTACTGAAGCAGCCACAATTAGTTAAAATCTACTTTAAACTGGGTAGATGAAGTAGTTGCAAGTAAAACCGAGAGAGAGTATTGTATTACATAAAAAAATATTTTTTCAATAATTTCAGGGCACGTGTATGCGCTGAATACTCTTACCCTTCTGGAGAGTGGTCAACTGAGAAGTCACTAAGAGACTTGCACTCGCAACACAAGATGTTATGCAGTAAGCACTTTGATGACTCCTCATTTACTAGCAGTGCTTGGATGATATTAAATAATTATGCCATCCCAATTGGAACACAGGACTTATTGGTAAAGTTTCGCCAAGAACAATGTGCAACTGCAAGTGGAAGTGAACAAGATACAAATATCTCAGTTGAAAAACCTCAAGTAAGTTAACATTAGTAACTATATTACTCAAAGCTCCACCAATCTTAAAGCTTGAAAATATGCAGTCAAACAAGTACCTAAGTTATAAGTCGAAGTAAGAATTATCAGGCATTGTCTAGGTATGCCCATTTCATCATAGAACTCAATTTCCATAAGGAATGATTGAGGTGAAGAGTGAACTTGTATCAGTAATAATAAAAGCAGTTAGCTCTACCGTATTATTGTTAAAAAGCAAAATAATTATACACTTCAATTTTCTCTCAATCTCATTTAATGGTTTATATGAAAGTATAATAAGTATTTTTATTAGAAGTTCAAAGCATGAAGAAAGCTTACTGCTTTGAACTTTTTTCTGAGTTAACTGCTTTGCAACAAGTTGAACACAAAAAATTACTTGCATATAAATTTATTATGGGGTTCACATTACATAAGATACGTAATACACATGACATACACGTGATCTTTGAAACATCCTGATAATTTAAATGTAGAAACTGGTCTTCACCTTTGTTCACAAAAACCTTCTTATTGTAATTTTCAGGTGCTAGTACCAATGGAAACTTCATTACCTGTTCAGGTGCCAACCATAGCCAACCCAACTACGTCTTTACCTGTTCAGGTGCCAACCTTATGTGAACCAATTACTGATAGCCTGAAGGTTTGTAGTATACTAATTTTCACTCACATTTATTTACACAACAATAAGACCTGTGAAACTTTTGTTCACATTTTTGTTCTTATAGAATTTGATGATGATGTTTTCCTGGCCAATTTCGATCACAGTGACCAATTTCTTAACCCTTAATTTGGCATTGTATGTGCTATCATACATGAACTTTAAAAAATAGATTTGTTAAAAGAAAATCAATTTGAATGTGATAAATTAACCTTTTCATATTGCAACACTAACTGTATTGGGTTGAAAAAATAAAACACATATCTAGCAACATCCATTTTGACATTACTCCAAAAAAATGGCTACCCGGCGAACGTCAACTGCGTTGTCCAAGGTATTTATACTATTATTATGAATATTACATGGTCTGAGATAGGTTTAATTATTAAAATGTATGCTTTATTGTGTAATGGGCTGCGTGTGATAATAATTGTGAAGTTTTTATTGTATAAAATGGTTCCATTTTGCTCACTAACATGATGTATGCTGTGACATACATTGTCAAGTTTGTAACGAAACACCCTCCATTTTGTTTGTATGTCACGGCATACATTGCCAGTTGGAAGTTGCTTTTTGGGTTTACTTGGTTTTATAGCGCGCTTTTTTTTTGTTGGCAGCAAAAGTTTCAAACTCGTGGTGGTAGAATTTTAGCGCTTGTGCCTGCTGAGAATGCACCCTCTGACGATAGTGAATATTCTGACCTTGATGATGAATTAGGTGTGCACGCCCCGCTTTCTATGTCAACTTCTTCTGCACCTTCTATTGATAGTTCTTTGGAAAGGCTTAATATTTTGGACGATGACGAAGATCCCACCACCTGCCAGAATGTTCAACTCACACCAATTTTTCAAAGCGTCTATTCAAGCCCTTCTCTCGAACCAAACTGTAAGAAAGTGCCGATACTGAGTGACATTCCGTCACTCCCAGCAACTCCCGGTACTTCTGCAACTCCACCCACCCCTGCACCCTCTGCACCGCCTGTACCAACAGCAAGTGGCTTTATGACTCTTGGCTTAGCTGCAGCTCGTATGAGGGCAACTGCTTCTTCCAACTGGCGTCACAGAAATACCAGATCGCAACGTCCCACTGTTTCTGTAGCTAAACGACCTAGACGAATGTCAAAGTTCACTCTGAGCTATCAATGGAAACAAGCGGATTTTCGGCATAGAGCAACTATAGAAGAAGACTCAGAACACACCGACATTCTAGACCTAACTTCACTGGATTATTTCTACAAGTTCTTTTCCCCAGACGTTTTAGCAGATATCGTAGAGCAAACAAATGCATACACAATATCCAACACCGGGCGTTCTCTCGGATTGACTGACAATGAATTGCGGGATTTTCTGGCCATACATATTATCATGGGTGTTGTGAGCATGCCATCTTATACAGATTATTGGAGTTTGCGGTACAGATACCATCTCGTAGCCGATTTGATGACTCTAAAACGATATCAACAAATCCGTCGTAATTTGCATTTTGTTGATAATAATATACAAGACTCCGACAGATATTACAAAGTTAGGCCTTTATTACAAAAAATTCGAGAAAATTGCTTAGCTCAAGACAATGAAAGGAAATTCAGCATTGACGAAATGATGATTCCCTATAAAGGAACCAAAGCGGGTAAGCGACGGCAATATATGAAGGATAAACCCAACAAGTGGGGCTTCAAAAACTATGTTCGTTCAGGAGTGTCGGGCATGATTTATGATTTTATTTTGTATGGTGGCGAAGACACATTTAGGTTTCATACTTTTACAGATAAGGAAGCTTCTATTGGATTTGGGGCTCAAATTGTCATTGCGTTGTGTAAAAGTATAAAAATAAACCGGCTTTCGTTTTCTGCGACAATTTCTTTACTTGTCCGGAGCTACTTTATATACTTAGAGAAGACTATGGTATATTTGGATTGGGTACAGTCAGGAGCAACAGGTTGAGAGGAGCTGAAGCAGTTTTGCCCTCAGAAAAAAATATGAAAAAGAAACCCCGCGGTAGTTATGCGCAAGTAGTCTGCAATAAAAACCGATTAGCAATAGTACGGTGGAACGACAACAAAGCCGTAACATTGATAAGTTCGTACGTAGGTGCGGAGCCAGTAGAAAAAATTAAAAGGTACTGCAAGGACTCTAAAAACAAAGTGGATGTAGATTGTCCTCAAATTGTCAAAGAGTATAATAAACATATGGGTGGAGTTGATTTAGCCGATATGCTTATTTCTCTATACAAAACCCCATTCAAGACCCGGCGTTGGTACATATTTGCGCAACTTCTTGACATATGTATCAATAATGCGTGGCTTTTATACCGACAAGATTGCTCAAAATTGCAAAAACAATGGATGCCCCTCAAGGATTTTCGATTTGAGCTTTACGAGGGTTTAAAAAAGTCTGGACGCACCCGTGAAAAGACAAACAAACTTACAAAGCGTGTACCACAAGCCAACCCAGTGGAATCATCACGGTATGATAATGTTGGCCATTTTATGATTATGACCACTCAAGGTCGATGTAGGCTATGCTCCAAGCTAACGTCTGTGTTATGCATGAAATGCCAAGTCCGTTTATGCTTCGTAATTGGTAAAAGTCCTAGGAATTGTCAACTAGACTACCACATGCGTGTTTAGTAAAGCTGGCAATTTCTAGGCGTTATTGCCTTGTTTTTTTAGTAATATTCTTTGTTTGTATTGTGATTGGCAATGTATACCCTGGCATACAAAACATTTACTCAACGTTCTTATGTGCATTTGGCAATGTATGCTGTGGCATACATAGTTTTTCAGGAAATCTGAAGTTCCAATATTTTTTTAATGATTTTTTTGTAACATCTATAAATGTCTACAATAAAATTTGATTACAAAATTTTTATTTCATTGCATTTTATTCTTTGCCAAATTAAGGGTTAAATAAATAATAAAACAAGCGAATGCTTGCTTATGTTGATTAATATCAACATAGTGACACTCGCTCAGGTATCAATATTTTTCTTCACTGCTATAAAATACCTATATAAATTAAAGAGTTACATTGGTACTTGATAGGTTTCGATCCCACAGTCTGCTTAAGTATTGTGTAAGAAATAAGGCTCTATCTTTACTATTAGAATATTGAACTTATTAATACATTTCATATTTCCAGGTGCCAAAGACTTTTGAGGGAACTGGAGTTAAGCAAGTCAGTAGAATTGACCCCTAAAAAGCTCAAACTTTACCAACGATGTAGGAGAAATTTGAGTGAAATGATGAGACTGAGAAACAAAATTAAGAAACAACCTCATGCCCTACTCAAAACATTAGCAACAGATACAAATGTGAAAAGTCTTATGGAAAAAAACATATCAGGGCCATTTGCTTTATTATCGCAAAGTCAAATCCAAAATACTCCCAGAGAACTGACTGGACGGAGGGGGAGTATAGATGACAAAGTTATGGCTTTAAGCATCTACAAAAGGTCTACTGGCTGCTATAGACTGCTTAGGCGACTTTTTTTTTACCAAGTGAAGGTACATTAAAAGCATTACTGAATAAAATTCCGATGGAATGTGGTATAAATAGCCAAATATTCGAAACAATTAAAGGAATAACCAATAATCGAGATCCTGAAGAAAATCTATGCATTTTGGCATTCGATGAAATGTCTATACAAAAAAATTTACAATACAATGGTAAACAAGACATTATTGATGGGTATCAAGATCATGGATATCAAGGCAGAACTATGGAGCCAGCCACACATGCATTGCTATTTATGGCTACTGGAATAAGAAAAAAAAACTTGAGAGGTATCAAGGGACACCCGGATGGAACGAAGTTCCTTTCGATTAATTAGTAAAGGAATTGTAATAAAATTTAAAAAATTGTACATAAACATACACACACACACATATATATATATGTATATATATATATATGTATATGCACTCTGTCTGTGTCTCTGTCGGCAGAGAAACACGCGCACGCCGCACGGCTTACAACAATGTAGCAGTGTCGTTACAACACCAATGTAGCAAAAAGTGTCGTTACAACTTTTGGCGTCTAGCCCCCTTTCGCAATGCGCGATAAGGAACTTTGTTCCAATTGGAAGCAACCTTTAGCTTTCTACTTTTCTGGTGACTGTGTTACAGCTGATAGATTAACCGTTTGTATAAAAGAAGTAAGTATGTATTATAATTAACTGGAGAAAAAACTTACAACTTACTCGAAAAAAAAAAACAAATTAAAAGCTTTTATTTTATTTGCAATGTATGTTGTATTTACAGGTGCTTGATGCAAGCTTCCAAGGGGGCTGAACGTCACTGCTACTGTATCAGACAACTTTGGTGTGAACATTAAAGCACTAAACTCCCTTGGCGTTCATCAGTGGCTCAACCATAGTTTGATTTTAAAGGCCATGAAATTGTCACAATTATGGACCCACCTCACCTAATAAAAAGCGTCAGAAATATTGTGCTGAAGTACGACATCAAATGCCCTCAAGTACTGCAAAATGATGGAAAATCTGTAGCAGGTAATTTAAGTTTTGTAAATCTGAAATTATAATTAGGTATGACATGACTGAGAGCAGTGGTGGCCCAGTGGTAACGGACGCGACTTACGAGTTGTAGGTCGCAGGTTCGAACCCAGACAGACGCTTTACTTTGTGTAAATTATTTCATCACCAGTGCTCTCAAACGGTGAAGAAAAACATCGTTAGGAAACCGGCATGTCATAGAACCGAAAATTCGAAGGTATGTGACATCTACCAACCCGCACTAGGCCCGCGTGGTGGATTACGGCCCACTCCCTCTCACAGAGAGGAGGCATGTGTCCCAGCAGTGGGAATGTTATAGGCTGTGTATGTATGACATGATTGGTCAAGGCGGCATGCTATAAATTCAAACTGGTTGATTAATCAGATGCTTGCAATTCAGACTTCATAAGATTGATTGTGTCTTGTGAAGACGTGGGGCCTCTAAAGGGAATAGACACAGACTCAAATAAACCTTCTGGACTACAATGTTGAATTTGCAAAATGTTGAATTCGCAAAATGTTGAATTTGCAAAATGTTGAATTCGTGAAAAGTTGAATTTTCTGGACCCACAATGTTGGTTTTTCAAAATGTTGAATCCCAAAATGTTGAGTGCTGTGAATGCTAGAGCCACGGGGCCGGTCGCGGTGGAGATATTTGGGGGAGGCCTATGTCGAACAGTGGTCGTCTTTTAGCAAATATTATAATGAGCATACTTCTACTTCACGAAAAAATATCTGGCACTGCGGTGGTACCCACACAGCCGACCCTGTACAGGAACCTACCACCTGGTCAAATTGATATACGTACTTATATTTATTTACCTACCTAACTATAACTCTCTCCGAGCGGAGATCCTGCAGCCCAGGGTACTGGCCTGAGAGGAGTCGCTGGAGACTCTGAACAGAGACCCGTGGGGACGCCCCTACAAAACAGTGCGGGATATGGTAGATATGGTAGTGTGCTACATTATGACTGGTGAAAGTTTAGCTGCGGCACGTAACCGTTACCGTGAACTGTATGGTAACCAACGACGAGTGCCTGCTGTCCAAACAATCCTAGGAGTCTACCAGCGCTTATTAGACTATGGCCAGTTTCGTCCTCATCACGCAGATGCCGGTAGGCCACGGCTCTCCGGTGACATTGAAGATCGAGTGCTGGACTACTTCAACGACAATCCACATGCGAGCACACGTGACGCAGGTCGGGACCTAGGAATAAGTCATGTTACTGCGTGGAATGTGTTGCGTGAAGAAGGTCAACATCCATACCACTTTTTAAGAGTACAGGAACTAATTACCGCAGATTACGAGCCAAGGTTAAGGTTCTGTAGGTGGTTGGTGGAAGAACCTCGAAAATTTCTATGGACAGATGAGTCGACTTTTAGTAGAGTGGGGTTATTTAATATCCATAATGCTCACTGGTGGTCGTACGAAAACCCGCGAGCTGTGGTCCCTGACCATTTTCAACATCGATTCTCAGTAAACGTATGGGCTGGAATCATAGGGCAGACGGTACTCGGACCCGTTTTCCTGGAACGCCTTAATGGCGAAACATATCTGCACCTGCTCGATTCTGTGCAAGAGATGCTGGAAGAAGTTACTCTTGCTGAAACAAGGGACCACTACTTCCAGCGTGATGGAGCGCCCGCACACTACCACCGAGGAGCCCGTGCGTATTTAGATGCTACCTATCCTAACCATTGGATAGGCCGCGCTGGGCCTATTGCATGGCCGCCTCGGTCGCCCGACCTAACGCCTCTAGATTTTTATCTTTGGGGTCGAGTGAAAGACTTAGTGTATGGACATAGTGGCAACAACATTGAAAACGTGGACGAATTAAAAACTCGTATAATTAGTGCATTTGATTCAATTAAAAGTGACAGAGACACATTAATCGCAGTGCAAGGAAACGTAATACGTCGTGCTAACTTATGCATTAGACAAAACGGTGAACATTTCCAGCACCTTTTGTAAATAAGGTAAAAATTAAGACTTCTTGTAAATAGTTTTTAAATTACTGTAAATATGTTGATTCAAATTTTTTAAACATACCAACTTATCGAGCTAACTTAATTTAAACAGTCATTTATGTACATTAAAATATGCTATTTGTAAGTAGTTCGATAATTTGTCAGTCCAAAGTCTGAGAAATGTGATGGGGAAATTAGAATCAGCTGTTTACGAATTTGCGCCGTCGCGTGTCGTACCGCAGGGGTGAACGACTCACGCGTGCGGCGGGGCGGCCGCGGTGTCCTAGGCCGCCGGCGCCGGCGCGCGTGCGGTGTACAGTGCGCATATTCAATAATTTTGTGCGAAGTGAAAATATCGCATATGAAAAAAAGATTTCAAAATAATAACCCGTTTCCGAGGAAACGGGTTATTATTTTGAAATCTTTTTTTCGCCAATATTTTTTATTTATAATTCTAAACAAGTTCTTACTTTTCTTGCAGTTAATTTTTTAACACCTTATATAAACTATAGCTATAGGGTAGCATTGCTATTTTCGAACTTGAATGGCTGAAATCAATGTGTATTGTAAAAAATCTGCTAAATTGAAGTTCACGATACTTCAATTTAGCTGTTTTTTACAATACACATTAATTACAATAACAAGTGATCGCGTAAATAGCAATATACAGCGTAGGTAAGAGAGAATGCGTATTGTAAGCAAAATTTAACTATATTCCGTAGAATGCTAAGGTGCCATAAGTAAAAGAGTTATTTTGTATTTAATTTATTTATTAATTGATCACAATCACCTTAAATAAAACAGTACTCTTTACTATTACAGTATTTATTCAGTAATAAATCATTCATGTAATCAATTGGTTTCATTGAGGATTATACATTGAACTCGGTCAGAAATAAACTGAAATTACCATTAATTACTATAATGATTTTGGAACAATGAATAGGTATCTAAAAAAAGCGGTGTTATTTTTAGATGTTCGTTGTTCCAAATACAATAATTAATCTACATACATAGACATTTTATTCACAGAATTAACTATACGCCGACGGCGACGGCATATACAGGATTATTGGAAAAACACCAACAACCTCTTAAGACGTCATTGTACTCATTAAGCACAACTTGTACTATGGGACCGAAGCTGAAGTCGCGAAAAAAAATTCTGCTGTTCCCTACATTCGAACATAAATGTAAGGAACAGCTGCTTTTTTCGCGATTTCAGATTTAGTCCCATAATAAAAGTTGATCATAATGATGAGAACAATGACCTCTTAAGAGGTTGTTGGTGTTTATCCAATAACCCTGTATAAAACATACTTAAGCAATGAACAATCTTGACATGACTTTTTAACTAAATAAGCATTTAAAAATTCAGCAAACTTACCAATGAAGGTAAACAATACTGTCAAGTTATCAAAACGTTTATTTAAACTTCATTTGTAAATTTACTGCTTTTTAAATGCAACTTTAGTAAATTGCATGAGCTGTCGGTGCATAATTATAAATTCAAAATAAAGTAACAAGTTCAATAGGTGTAGGTTTGAGATCCAGGTTCCGTCATTTTGACTCTCACAGAACCACAATGACTGACAGTCTCAGTCAAAAAGTACAGTAAGTAGGACTTCTATAGGAACTGTTAAAGGAACTACTGAGAACATAGGCAACTATAGCTCATTCGGGTTCAGAATGCAGTAGGTAATTCAAACTAACCAATTACATAATTATATCTAAAGCTCAATTCGTGACACATTTTGATTTCATTTTCTTTACAATTGGAAATAGACAATGAAATCGCATTCTATTTCATGGAAAACACAATGAGATATATCAAATACCTACTGCGTTTGAATGAACTTTAATCACCATATTACAGAACACTATCTGTGGAAACCTTATACTGTCAGCTGCACACCTGTTACTCTTTGTCTTTTTTTTGTTTTATGTTTAATGTGATGATTTTGTGCAGCTGTTTTTATAGGGTCACTTTCATCACAGTTGGTGGATTTTCCAGATAGTATTCTGTTGACCTCCTTGCACCAATTTTGTATACAAAAATCAATATTTTTATTTAAGAGGAATTCTATCACGGTACTTTTGTGTTCAATGCATGTTAAGAACCCGAAATCTACTACAGCCGATACAATTAATTTCACATACTCTAAAATATTTTCTTTGTAACTCATGGTTTTCATTATTTCCATGACAATTACTTCTATGTGGACAAAAATGTTGAAAGCATTTTTGCTAGGATAGCAAAGCCAATTTTATTATTGTACTCTGATATTTTTATAAAATTGTGGAAACTTTGCATTTCTGTACTCTCCATCTGGCTATAACACGTGACGCAGTTCTTATATACTTTTTTTTTTGCGTTTCTCACTAGCCAACCACTGCAATATCCTGCAGCCGCGCACTTTTCTATGTCTTTGCGCGAATTACTTGTTAATAAGGCATCAACATTAATAGAAATATTTAAATGACCTTCTTCAATAGTCATCGCAGGTCTATTTGGTGGTGGTTCTGCAGGACCTTCAATTTTAAACAAATACTTGAGGTTCTGCAGACAGGTGTTTCCGTTTTTTTCGCAATTTGCCCCTACAGAATGTGCCGAAGTAAAATTATTGATTAAAAGTGTTTTATATGTGGCTTGAAATCCTGCAGCAGTTGGCGTTATATTGCTGTGTCCGTGTGCACGTATTGCTCCAAATAAATTCTCAAGCGGGTCCTGGTTGAAATGCCTCAGTAACAGGGAATTTTCCCCTAACTGAATTCTGAACCCGAATGAGCTATAGTTGCCTATGTTCTCAGTAGTTCCTTTAACAGTTCCTATAGAAGTCCTACTTACTGTACTTTTTGACTGAGACTGTCAGTCATTGTGGTTCTGTGAGAGTCAAAATGACGGAACCTGGATCTCAAACCTACACCTATTGAACTTGTTACTTTATTTTGAATTTATAATTATGCACCGACAGCTCATGCAATTTACTAAAGTTGCATTTAAAAAGCAGTAAATTTACAAATGAAGTTTAAATAAACGTTTTGATAACTTGACAGTATTGTTTACCTTCATTGGTAAGTTTGCTGAATTTTTAAATGCTTATTTAGTTAAAAAGTCATGTCAAGATTGTTCATTGCTTAAGTATGTTTTATACAGGGTTATTGGATAAACACCAACAACCTCTTAAGAGGTCATTGTTCTCATCATTATGATCAACTTTTATTATGGGACTAAATCTGAAATCGCGAAAAAAGCAGCTGTTCCTTACATTTATGTTCGAATGTAGGGAACAGCAGAATTTTTTTTTCGCGACTTCAGCTTCGGTCCCATAGTACAAGTTGTGCTTAATGAGTACAATGACGTCTTAAGAGGTTGTTGGTGTTTTTCCAATAATCCTGTATATGCCGTCGCCGTCGGCGTATAGTTAATTCTGTGAATAAAATGTCTATGTATGTAGATTAATTATTGTATTTGGAACAACGAACATCTAAAAATAACACCGCTTTTTTTAGATACCTATTCATTGTTCCAAAATCATTATAGTAATTAATGGTAATTTCAGTTTATTTCTGACCGAGTTCAATGTATAATCCTCAATGAAACCGATTGATTACATGAATGATTTATTACTGAATAAATACTGTAATAGTAAAGAGTACTGTTTTATTTAAGGTGATTGTGATCAATTAATAAATAAATTAAATACAAAATAACTTTTTTACTTATGGCACCTTAGCATTCTACGGAATATAGTTAAATTTTGCTTACAATACGCATTCTCTCTTACCTACGCTGTATATTGCTATTTACGCGATCACTTGTTATTGTAATTAATGTGTATTGTAAAAAACAGCTAAATTGAAGTATCGTGAACTTCAATTTAGCAGATTTTTTACAATACACATTGATATCAGCCATTCAAGTTCGAAAATAGCAATGCTACTCTATAGCTATAGTTTATATATAGAGAGACTAGTTCGATGAACAACTACCAGGGCGGCGCTGCTGTCGCGCGATTTAACCTAAAACGTGAAGTTAGCTCTCTATCTCATATAAATACTGTACTCTTTGGCGCCAACCTCCCCAGTGGCGTCAGCGTAGCAAACTACGCTGGTCCCGGCGCAAGGGAGGTCGTACCAGGCGGCGGCCGACTAAGTGAAACACGGGGTTGCGACAAGCATCGATAAGATCCGGAAACTGGGACTCGAAGTGGCCTTGCACAAGTCTGAGGCCAGGTGGTTTCATGGTCCTCGAAATGCGCCACCAACGGGTTCCCAGATAACGACGGGAGGGGTTCACATCGACGTCAAGTCGACGATGAAGTACCTAGGACTCGTCCTATACAGCCGGTGGAACTTCGCGGAGCATTTCCGACGTTTGGCTCCCAGACTGGAGCGGGCCGGGGCTGCCTTGAAGCGGCTCCTGCCCAAACTGGGGGGGCCAAACGCGTCCTGCCAGAGGCTCTACGCGGGGGTCGTGCGGGCCATGACTCTATACGGGGCACCGGTGTGGGCGCCGACATTGAGGCGGCAACCAGCACGCCGGTTAGAGGCGGCCCATAGGATCATGGCCATCCGGATGGTACGGGAATACCGCACAATCTCCGGTGAGGCGGCGGGCCTCCTTGCCGGATTTCCGCCATGGGATCTGGAGGCAAAGGTCCTCGCGCACACTTGGGAGTGGCGCGAGGAGGCCAAACGCTAGGACGTAACTCCGCTGCCGCGGGAAATCGCTGCACAGCGGACATAGCTCCGGCGGGATCTCATGGCGACGTGGAGAGTGCGATTATCGCAGTCCAGTGCTGGGCACGCCACGATTGCGGCAGTAAGTCCCCTCTTTGAGGAGTGGCTTGAGAGGCAGCATGGCGTCCTCACCTTCCGCCTGACACAGGTCCTCACCGGACACGGTTGTTTCGGGAGGTTGCTGTTTCGGATAAGGTTCCTGTTTGAGAAAAGTTATCTATATGAGACGTAAATTAGGATTTTAATTCAATTTTTTTGACTTTTTACATTTTTTTAAGTTAAGGATTACACGTAGTGTTTTAGTTAATGATTACAAGTGGAGCTTAAAAAAAGGATTACAAGTAAAGAGTTTTTGTTGTTTTAGTTAATGATTTTATGTGGAGTTTTCAAAATTACGGATAACACGTAAAGAGTTTTTGTTTTGAATTTAGTATGTTAATAAATAAAAATACACCTTCTATAATACACCAATACAATAATCTCGATAAAATGACTTTTTACAAATTCAACATTTTGGGATTCAACATTTTGCAAATTCGACATTGTGGTCCGGATGGTAAATTCAACTTTTTACGAATTCAACATTTTGGGATTCAACATTTTGCAAATTTAACATTGTAGTCCAGAAGGCAAATACCTAAATAGCATTTTTTTTTAAATTATTTCTGACATTATTTCTAACTAGCTGTGCCCCGTGGACCCGTATACGTTTCAATCCAGTAGGAATATCGGGAATAAAAGTAGCCTATATGTTAATCCAGGGTGTCAGCTACCTCCATACAAAATTTTATCAAAATTTTGGTCGAGCCGTTTGAGCGTGAAGAAGTAAGAAACATATAAATGTGTTTATATCTCTCTCTACTCACAAACTTTCGCCTTTATAATGTTAGTGTGAAATATTTAACATTTTTGTTATTACAGGTATAGCCAAGTGGAGCCACTTTAAAGAATTCTTCGAAAAAGACAGTGCAAATCCAAATTTTATTTTCGCACCTGCTTTAACCAAGCAGCATATTGAACCCAACTTTAAACAAAAGATGAAGGTCAGCTTAGCTTGCCAAGTATTTAGCCACTCAGTTGCTGCAGGAATGCTTGCGAAGATTGCAAACAGTACGTTGTCATAATGGAGATAGCTTTTAATATTCTTTATGAATTAACTCGTTTTAGAAACTTACTTTAGTATATTTAAGCCGTTTAGAAGAAGAATTACGAACACCGTACACCCGAATTGGTCTGCGTCAGGATGACTAGTCTAAGGGAGATTTTGGAAGTTTGAGTAATACCAAGTTTTAGTACCTATTTTCCCCTTCGACCCCTCTGTATCTCAAAAGTCGTTTTCTGTTTCTTTGTGACTCCCAATAGAAATTCTTAAGGTCATCAGATAACTTGAAGCCTAAAATGCCTATGCATTCTACAACTTTCCTCCACCATTCCTTCACTGTCCAGGCCGCTCGGTTGTGGAAAGCATTGCCAGTTGATATTAAACGCGCGCAGTCGTTATATTTGTTTAAAAGACTTGTAAAGGTTCTCTTACCTAACTAAAACTCAAACTTCCAAAATCTCCCTTGGTCCAGTCATCCTGACGCAGACCCCAAATAGGGTATTTTCTAATTTTTCAGAAACTGTTTTAATTTTAAGATTGGGACGAAATATGTAACAGAAAAATAAACAATAAATTATTAATATCCATTTTCTCAATTAAAAACGATTAAAATCATTTTTTTTCGTTGAAATTTAAAAATACCCTATTGTATATATTATTATAAAGACAGCATTCAGTGTAATTGTCTTAAGGTAGTAGGGATCTAAAAATTTCATAATAATGAATTTTAACTGACCTTTTTATAATTTTCTGTGCCAAAAATAAGAAACATCCAAACTATACTAATTTAAGCATAAACGGTGAAGTTTTGCATGACCAATAAGGAAAAATACCTCGGACTTATACTCGACAGGAATCTAACATGGAATGCACACTTACAACAGATTAAAAATAAACTTTCCTCACTAATGGACACATTACATAAAATTGATCGATGTATCCCAAAACAAGTTCGGCTCCTAATATACAACGCCCTGGTAAAACCTCATTTATTATATCTTATTCAAATGCATCTGCATTTGCATCTAAAACAAATATAAAACCAATCAAAACCTTGCAAAACAAGATAATAAAAATTCTGACACAATTACGACTTTTTAACGCCATCAAAAACTATTTACAAGGAGTCCAGACTACTAAACATCAATCAGCTCTTTACATACAACACATGCAAACTATACTTATTTATAAAATAACTCACAAACTCATTCACACAAACATTACGTTTACAACAAAAGGTCAAACGCGAAAATACTCATCACGTCGTGCCAGTCACATTGTATTGTCTAGTATTAGAACAAATTATGGTAAAAATAACTTACCTATGGGGGAGCACAGTTATATAATCAACTTCCAAAAAATGTAAAAGAAGCGACCTCATTAAGCATTTTCAAAAATAGTTTGTTTACTTATATTTTCAATTATGCAACACTACAATGATTTTCGTTTGCTTAGTCATGTAACGTTTTAGTAAGTAAGTGAATGAGAAAATATTTTTGTTAATAGATATCAACATCTTTTAACTTGGGCCACCGCCTTATCGCAAGAATGTAGTGTATTCGCTTCTAACTTGTTTATAAATTGTGTCAACTAACCATTTTATTTTTCTTATACCCGCACTGGGTTAATTAATATAACTAAGTATTTAATATTCTCATGTAAGTGACGATTGTCTTAGTGAGAATAAATGTCTTTAAACCGAACTGAAATTGCTTGTCTGTGTCGTCAATTTTATTTAATTTTGCCTAACCTTCCACAATGAAATAAAAATAAGTGTTTACTTTTCAGATGAACTGCCACAAGAAGCAACGACGACAGCCATGCTGGTAGAAAAAATAGACCAGCTGTTCGATACCTTGAATGGCGATACGCTTGACCAGAAAAGGGGAACAAAGTTCCTTACAAATTTTACGCGAAGAAGTCCACATCTAAATTACTTTAAAGAAATGAAAACCATGTTCCAAAAATTTGAATTTATTGGGGCCAGATGCAAGCCACCTTCGCAGGAAGGTTTTATAAGAACTTTAAATGCAGTCGAGCGTCTATTTTTAAGTTTAGAGAGACAATATAATATAAAAAGTTTATCAACGCGCAGACTCAATCAAGACCCATTAGAAAACTGTTTTGGTTGCATTCGCAGCAATTGTGGATGCAACCCGAACCCAAACACCATACAATTTGTTGCAGCTCTCAAAACCTCCATAATAAACAATTTATTGCATAGCAGTAAAAATAAGAACTGCAAAGAAGATAATAATGTTATTTTAAATTATTTAAAATCTTTTTTAACACAAGCAAACCGCAATAAAGACACAAATGTTGAAACATTTGATATAACAGAAGGTGTAGAAGCAACGAATACTGTAATACCTCAGTTTTCTGGAGAACTGCAAGCATGCGCATATGTATGTGACTTTATGATAAAAAAATTAGGACCCATTTGCCATCAGTGTAAAATCACAATGTTTGCAGACCAGAACACTGAGGTAAGTCATTTATTCACTAGTTTTAAAGAATATAATTGTATGCACAACAGTCTACATTATTTGAATAAAAATTTTACTGAGACAGTGGAGATTGCTGCAATAACTGTTAATACATTTTTGAATAAGCATGGTTGTAAAATAAAAATAAAAAGTGAACTTATAGAAATTTTAAGAAGAATATTGAATTTCGAATGGTTGCTTGATTGTTCTGAGCATTATGATAAAAATAAAATGCATATAATTATTTCAACTATATGTATATGCTTAAAACGACACTGTATTTTAAAAAATAGACATTTTACCGACGATGCTTCGAAAAAAGCCATGAAACGAAAAATAAACAATTTAAAAAAATGCTTACAACTTCGTTTTATTTAGAATACCTTTCCATATTTAAGTAGTCACGAAAACAAAGCGAAATTCCAGTATTTAAACATTGAAATGCTTGGTTTTCATGATACAGCAATAAAATTAATCGTAGCTAAAATAATAACATCAGTTTTAAAATCTGGCGCCAAAAGTAGTTCCATGGATCAAATACTGGCGCGTTGGTGTCGCAAGCTGTTGGCATATTTTTTACATGAAGTCTTCATTCTTCCCGTTAGGGTATTATGTTCTGTGATAGCTAAGAAAATGTGTAAAAAGGACTAAAATTGTAATTGTGGAATAAGAAACCTCTGTAACATAATATATTGATTTAAAAGAGTGTCCGTGGAGTTTCTTGCGCGTTCTTCTCCATATGAGACCTACTTTAGTTAGTTTTGGAATGACGGCCTAGATACCCATCGAAACTCAAACTATCTGATTCACTGGGCACGCCACGATCGCGGCGGTAAGTCCCCTCTTTGAGGAGTGGTTTGAGAGGCGGCATGGCGTCCTCACCTTCCGCCTGACACAGGTCCTCACCGGACACGGTTGTTTCGGGAGGTTCCTGTTTCGGATAGGGCGGGAGGAAACGCCCGGGTGTTTCCATTGCGAAGATCGCCCTGAGGACACGGTGGAGCATACGGTGGAGGTCTGCCCGGCTTGGGCGGAGCATCGCTGTGTCCTCGTGGAGGTGATCGGCGGCGGCGATCTCTCGCGTCCGACCCTGGTCCAGGCCATGGTACGGAGCGAGAGTGCATGGCTAGCAGTCGCCTCCTTCAGCGAAGCAGTTATGCTCGCAAAGAGGGAGGCGGCGCACATGAGGGAGATGCAGTTTATGCGCCCTCACAGCCGTGGCCTTCGCAGGAGACGCCCTGGGCGTCGGGAATCCCAGGCTGATTCCCGGCCACCGTAGGCACGGGCTTGCGGACGGCGAGTAATGGGTAGCTCGCTGTCCGGTAAGGACCAAGCCCGGGTCGACGGCGCGTTGTATTCCACGCGCGCCTCAAAGAGATGTCAGCACCAACTGATGGGGCCCACAAGGGCCGATGCCTGCCAGGGGTGCGGGTTGTTCGAAAGAGATACCGCCGCCCCTGGCACACAGGCAAGTGAGGGAACACGGGTGGGTTTTAATCAGTAAAAGTCTGACACGCCCTCCCGCTCCACCCAGAGCGGGAGAAGTTATTTGATGATTTCCCACCCAGAAAAAAAAAAACTATCTGATTCACCGTTTCAGAGAAAATCTAAAGTGCCTGTAAAAGATTTAAGTGAAAATAAATGGTTTGAGATAAGTGTTGTGTGTGATTGAAAACCAACTACCTACAGTTTGTAACAAAAACCCTGTCCGATCCAGTAAAGGCGTGTTCCTGGTTCAACATACGTACTAGAAAACATTGTTATAAAAATGCAACTCATAAAAACCAAGAGTTATTGATTTTTTATTTTTATAATCCATGCGAAACTTAACACTGAATATGGTAAATTTTCATAAGTTGACAACACTCCACCCGCCGGCAAAATCTTTTTATTTTTACCTATTTTTATTTAAAAGAACACCGCCCTACACAGCCGCATTGTAGGCACTCTTTCAACTCGTCGCCGACTCTTTGATGTCGCCAACTGGTTGCCTACCGGCGCCGCGGCGCGCTACTATTTTTGCCAGTCTGCCGTGGACACAGGGGTTTCACTCACAATGAAACATTCAATATAGTGTCAAGTGACCATAACTCGTTAATATTCGATAAATTAACAATAGATGGCACTGTTCTATATTAATTTTCAAAACATGGTATCACTAATTTAATATTTAGTAAGGGCAACACTATAGTGTCAATTTTTACGCGTTCCATTTCACGCAGCACGATTAGTGCCTTTCCCTGAGCAATATCTGAATAATTACCCTGCCAACTTTTTTTAAAGCAACCCTTGACTAGATATAATTAACCTTTTGAACGCCAATGGCATGTATAGATGCCATGCGCAAGCGTGCCCTGTGCGCCACCGACATCTATAGATGCCAAGAAACAGATCATAGAAAAATACAAAATAAACATATTAAATCATTACTTTAACGTGTTTTATTGATATATCTTAAGAACTGAATCCCCAGTTATTACATATAATTGTACACAATGAACAAAATTGCAAAATAGTTATTCAAATATTTATGATAAAAAATAACTTAATTAATGGCTGAAAAACATGTTCTCTTGCGCCAATGGCATGTATACATGCCTACTAGTGATGTGGTGTAATATTCAAGTAACTTCATTAAAATTTCAGCTAAATTACTCAAATTCGCTTAATTTTTGTAATAACTATTAAAAAAATATATAAGCTCAGTCACTGACAAAAAAGGTAAATACTACATTCTTTGGTATAATATCATATTTTCTATATTGTCGATATTGTTGATTTGAATATTGTCTTTTTCGCCAATCATGCGCATCCCTAGCACAGTACCGATATTGCAATCCCTTCTGCGCCAATGACATGAATAGATGTCGGACTCGTGACGTCGTAAGCGCGTGCCATGTTTTTAAGTGCTGGGAAGTTGAAAAAATATTTTTTCGATATTTTTTTCGATCTGCCAATATTATAATTGCAAAAATGGCAAGTGAAGAGTTATTTAGTACAGAAGAACTATTGCGTATTCTAGAAGGCACTGAAGATGATGAGTTTTCTGAATCGGAATCAGTAAATGAAAATGATTTTGAGGTAAGTTAATTTTACTTTAACAATTCACATAGGTAAATAACAATCAACAAATTAAAAAATTAGGTAACGTGTAATAATCAACTAATTTAATAATTAACATATTCAATAATCAACAAATGTAATACAAGAATCAATAAATAGGCACCTATCTTAAACAAAATAATCACATAAATTAATTATATTAATATTGATAAATTATTAATGCGATGACAAATAGGCACAGTTTCCTACATATAAAGGCCGCTGGCCAGCAAGCCGGCAAACTCGCGTCGAAGCTCGAAGACCAATAAGTTTGCCGGCTTGCTGGCCCGCGTTCTGTCTTAGAACCTGTGCCTACTTGGTCATCATATTAATTTATCGATATAATACGTTACAAGAAAATGATTAAATATAATTTAATCAATTTTCTTGTATTTTATATTTAATGGTACTGGGGTGCCCGAAGAAAATTCTGGAATTAAATCTATGCTTTCCGACAAATCGGAATCCCCTCTATAAATTCTGATTAAATTAAGAATATGAGCATATAAATTGCTTCGGTTCTCTTCTGGCACTCTCTCTAATTCGAATGCTATTAACATTGAAAAACTTTTATTTCGTTGATCCGAAGGTTCGATTTCATATAGTAACTTCGGTAATGCTTCCGAAGCATAATATATATTGTCTCCCAAACGACCAACATACGGTTCGACGAGCGTTTGTGTACCAGCATCTGATTGTTCGTTACACGGCTCGACGAACGTTTGTGTAGCAGCTTCTTTTTTAGTTTCTTCGGATTTTTCTACACACCGCATCTTTAAAAATCCACTCAGTATGGACGGGGACCCCGGTCGTTTGCCAGACATTTTTTTACACCTGAAATCAGACACATTGATGCGATAAGTACGAAGGTACCGTAATTATTAGAATTTATTACGGGTATTATTTTCGTGATTATTCTTGTCGTACATCAATAGTTAGGTCTGACAAATGTTCGTTACTTTTCTGACGTTCAAAACTATCTAATCTAACTTAAATTATACTTTTAAACTTAAAGGCTAGTCCTAATATCACCTTCAATAAAAAAAATACTTATATAAAATAATAAATAAATAAATTAATACATGCTAATAGTCAAGATTATACTTACTTGTTGAATTGTAGTCAGTAGGTAACTTATTATTATTTGGGTCAAACAGATGACCTTCGACTATATATTATTTTCAACTTTTTATCTTTGGATTTAAAATCCGAAATAACAAATACCATGTAATTATCTTCAAATATCTTCCCTTAACATCAAACGATTATGGTGAATTGTCACTTTTGTTACAGTATTACCAGTTTACAAAATTAGCTTAAAAAATAATGAAACTTTTTTTATGCTTTAGTATTTTTTTCGCAGGGTGTTTTTAATCGATTTTCTATTTCTTTTAAGTTTAAAGTTAAATAAAAAAACATTTATTATTTTACAGCCGACGATTGCTGAGCATCAAGAATTGCCTGAAGATACGCCTTCAACTTCTGGACAAGCTCGTCATAACAGAAATTGTGAGACAGCGCCAATTTTCGAGTGGACTGCTGAAAGACGTACACCCGAAGTTGCTGCTTTTGATGAGTTTGCCTGTGGTATACATTTCACCCCAGCTGAAATTGTTACGGAGTTAGATATGTTTCAGAATTTTATGGACTCTGATTTCGTGTCATTTATTGTTGAAATGACAAACAAATTCCACAATTATTTTATTTTAAATGTTGATTTGCGAATGCATTCACGACTACATGCATGGCATGATGTAACTGTCCCAGAAATGTACATATTTTTTGTAATTATGATGCTGATGACCAGAAACCGCCATTTATCTATAGAAGAACACTGGTCTACAGATATATTATTGAGTTCTCCTATATTTTCAAAATTAATGTCAAGAAATAGATTTTGTATGATTCTTGGCATGTTACATTTTTCCCGACCAAATGAAGAAAATTCTATTTTGTCGAAAATAAAATCATGTATAACTCACGCGAGGGAAAAATTTAGAAATGTTATTACACCGCATAGAAATCTATGCATTGATGAAAGCATTGTGCCATTCAAGGGTCGTTTATCAATAAAACAATATTTGCCAAAAAAAAGAAATAGATTTGGAATTAAATTGTTCGTTTTGTGTGATGTAGATTCCGGAGTGATTATAGATTTTATAGTTTATTGCGGTGCAAGTACAGACATAAATGATCCAGCGAATTTAGGCGTTGGGGGAGCTGTTGTTTCCACTTTAATGAAAGATTTTTTTGGCTCAAATCGTCATTTGTATGTAGACAATTGGTACACAAGCCCTTTATTATTTAAATATTTATATGATAATCAAATTTATGCTTGCGGCACCGTAAAAAAAAATAGAAAAGGTATGCCTAATTTAGGTAGAATACTAAATTTACATGAAATGGAAACCCAGTTTTCTGGTCCTCTTATGGCTTGTAAATGGAAGGACAAGAAATATATATACATGCTAACAACTATACATGATAATGACATGGAACCATCGGCAAGAACCAGTAGAAGTACGGGATTGCCAGTAATGAAGCCTAAAGCATGTTTAGATTATTCAAAAAATATGGGAAGTGTTGACACTGCAGATATGTTGCTATCATCCCTGCAGTGCATACGCAAAACCATAAAATGGTACAAGAAACTATTTTTCCATATATTTGATATGCACCTTTTAAATGCATATTATTGTTTTAAAAAGATAAACGGTACTCCAAATTTAAAATTTGCCGACTTTCAGTTGTCCGTAACTCGGCAAATAATAGAACGTTATCACAATAGCAATGTTTTAGAGAGACCCATTACAAATAGGGAAAGCGCGAGAAATCCCTTGCGTATATTACCAGGTAATTCAAAAGACCATATGCCCACAATCATGGGGAAATACCCTAGATGTAAATCATGTGCAAATGAAAAAAGACGCAAGATGACTCGATATATGTGCAAGATATGTAATGTAAATTTGTGTGCTGCACCCTGCTTTCAAAAATATCACAGCCAAGCACAGTAGATAATTATAAAATATGTTTGTAGGTTGCTATTAACATGAGATATTTTTTTAATTGATATTTTATAGGTATAGATATTTTAAATTTTACAATTCCAAGACTGTTGATGACTGCTAATTAAGTTTCATGTGATATTTTACAAATACAAGGCTGTTAATGAGCATAATAATTATTACAATTGTTGATTTTTTGAGTAATTCCACTTTGCCCCACCAAGCCCGCCACCCTGGTGTGGCAAAGTGGACTGCCTAAAATTTTGCAGTGGAATATGCCCCACTATTCTGATTTGATGGGGCGGATAACACTAGCATAAACACTTTGTGGATTCTGCCCCACTAGGGTTGGCACCTCAGGATTTGTGTATGAAGGAAAAATGGAAAGAAGAAAGAAGAAGAAGAAGAAAATGGAATGGATGAATGGAATGGGATGGATGGAGAAGAAGATGGATGGAAGGTGAAATGTAACCACTGACGTTAGGATTTGACAAGTCTGAGACAAGCAAACGTAAATCTAAATACATCAAAATGGTTATTTAAACAGTGTATTAAGGTTCTACTTTTGTAAAAAACTGTCACATATTAAATCTTCCTGGATTTAATTAAATACATTATATAGTTTTGCTGTATTTATTCAATTTAGTCTGACATAGCTGTGACATTTGCTATTTGTATTCCATTTACGTTCCGATCCATCCGTTGCAAACATTAAATGATTTAAAAATATATTTAGATGTTTGCCCAGAAATTGATACATTATCACTGTTGATAACTATTAAATAACAAAAAACGAAGAATAATGTACGAGAACACTATTACTAAAGGGATAATTTAAATAATAATTATTAAAAGAAATCGTAAATACTATATTACTAGTATCGAAACGTAACGTAACCACAGATTGTGAAAGAATGCGTTCAGAAACGCTTTATGAGAGTTATAGTTTTATGTTAATTTATTAAGTCTAGTTATTAAGTCTTGTGATATGTACTTGTATTATTGTCATATTATTATTTTTTATCTTTAAATAAATCAAATACTTATTAAATAATAAAAAAATGCGTTGAAATGCATTCGAAAGTAATAAAAATATCGGAAGGATTTAAGTTTAAAAAAAAATCTATATCATTTTATCCCGGCTTCGAAAAAGTAAATAAATACTTGTAATTATAAGCTCATAAAATTAGCTACGAGTCGTATGGTTACATCACTAATTACGCCGCGAACACAAATGTCAAAATAGGTCTATTATTTTGAGGTCCTTTACGTACAAACATCATGGCTTCATTTGTTTGTTAGTATTTTTTTATTTAATCTGAGATTAAAACATGCTGTTGGAGTAAAAATGACTAAACCGGTTATGGTTCACCACTGCCTCGCCCACCGCGACTTATCGGTTGTCCTTGTCTGACATTTTTTGTTTCATTCTGTTTGTTTACAAAATAGACGGACATTTGCATTTGTGGAGTGGTGGTGAGTGGTATTGAGTTTATTGTAAGTATTTTCGTATTTATTTTTCATGGATGCTGATGATTTGTGTAGATTTTTTTTAATAAGATATTTTTTGTGTTTTTCAGCTTTACAAAAATGGCAGAAGACTCTGTAGCAGGAAGTTCTAGTGGGCAAACTGGCCTTGAATTTATAAATGATGGAAAATGTATTATTAGAGCTGGGCATCAATACTATTTCAAAAGAAAGTACAAAAATGCATCTGAAATTTGGGAATGCAAAAACAGAAGGAGACAAAAGTGCAATGGGTCGATTGTAGTGAAAGTAAGTCCCTACTTATTAGTAATTCTTTTTACTGACTCACTTTTAGTAATACGGGTCTAATACAATTTAAAATAATAATAATACATATACATATAATATTACTTGAAGTTGTGCTATGTTATAAATATTTTCTAATACCTACATTTTTTTGTTTTCAGGGAAATATACTTTTAAACGAAAAACCTCACCAATGTCAACCTGATTTTGACCGAGTCAAAGTGATAAAATTAATGCAGAAAATAAAGAGAGAAATCACTTCAGCAGACGTACCAAGCATTCCAGCAACATACGACAAAAATGTAGCTTCCTTACATTTAGAAAGTAGCAACAGCAATATTGTGAGTAAAATTCCTCCATTTTGTAAAGTAAAGTCTGCATTGTATAAATACAGAAACAAAAATGCTAATGTAAAAAAAATATATTACAATACATTATCAGAAATAGAAGTTCCTGAAAAATTTCATTCTTTTTTACTTGCCAAGTATATTGACGAAGATATTTCTATTTTAATATTTTGTTCAGAGCATGCTAAGAATTTGATGAAAACCTGCAAACATTTTTTTGGCGATGGCACTTTTAAAAGTTGCCCACAACCGTTCATACAATTGTATTCGTTGCATGCTGATTTGGGTAGCACCCAACAAACAACAAATATTGTGCCATTAGTATATGCTCTTATGAGTACTAAATCAACCAAAGCTTACACCGCTCTCTTTTCTGTAATAAAATCACAGATTCCGGATTGGCAACCAGATAGTTTTCAGTCGGATTTTGAGGCAGCGGCTATGACTGGTTTTAAAAATGTCTTTAAATCAGCATCAATCAAAGGGTGCTTTTTTCATTTTTGTAAAGCAATTTGGAAAAAGGGGAAAGGGTTAGGGTTGACAAAATCTAAATATTTGCGAAAACAAGTAGCGCTTAGCGCAGTCTTACCCTTATTACCAGAAGAAAAGATTTTTGAAGGTTGGTTTTACATAGCCGCACAAAGCCCAGATGACGAAAAAAGTAAAGAATTTAGAAAATATATGCTGCGCAATTGGCTGAAAGATAACTTTTTAAAAGTGTGGTGCGTATTTGGGGCAAAACACCGCACAACTAATGCCCTCGAAAGTTGGCATAATAAACTTAACAAAAAAATTCTTAAAAAAAGCCCCAGTTTATTAAGACTTCTTAATGTCTTATACGAAGACATAACGCTTTCAATAGTTAAATCTATGCAGAACCAACCTTCCAAGCTACGCCTTGATAAATATATACAAAACGATCAGAATATACAAGATGCCCAAATGGAGCTCATAAACGGCGACATTACGGTTGGACATTTTTTGGAAAAACTAAGATAGTTTTTCCAAGAAATCTATTTTAGTTTTTCCAAAAAATGTGAACTAAACAAATACAAAATCTATGATTTTAGATGATTTTAATTCTTATAAATAGTCAGTACTCAAACTAATATAGTGGCTGTTTGTTATGATAATTATTTTGTCAACAGTCAGTATTTACCTACTTTCGTTAGGATGTTTCTTATTTGTATTAATAAGACTTTTTGCTATGTAAAATTTTATCATTCTATAATTTTAGTTTTTGTTTTTTAGCCGGAAGTAATTTCGTGGCTGTTTTTTTTGCATATAAATTGTTTTTATTCATAAGGTAATACATAAGACTGTTTTATACCATGTCGATCAATGTGTGATTCTATAATCTGTGACTCTATAATCTGTGATTCTATTTTTTGTAACAAGTAATTTAGTGGCTGTTTGTATGTATATAGTTTAATTTTTTTTTTTTTATTTATAACGTAATCAGTAAGAAAATACCTATATCTACACAAACCATACAAAATGATGACGAATCTGTGATTTTGAATAGTTATGTAGTAAATATGTTTCGTTTTAAGAACATATCATAAGAACAAATCATTGTTTAATTTGTGATTATCAAGATTTATCTTAGTTAGTAAGATTTTATTTGTAAAAGGTATACCAAATGATGAAGAATCTGTGATTTTGAATAGTTATGTAGTAAATATGTTTCGTTTTAAGAACATATCATAAGAACAAATCATTGTTTAATTTGTGATTATCAAGATTTATCTTAGTTAGTAAAATTTTATTTGTAAAAGGTAATTAATCTGTGATTTATAAACCGATTCCTTCCAGAAATAAATAGTACATTAAAATTATTTATTTATTTTTTACTTTTATTTAAACCACTTCGCTACGTATTAAATCTAAGCTTCCAGCACTAATAACGTTTTACTTACAGATATAGGTATACATTTTTTTTTTTTACAAACAAATGTAAAAATACATGTTAACCTTCATACACAAATCCTGAGGTGCCAACCCTAGTGGGGCAGAATCCACAAAGTGTTTATGCTAGTGTTATCCGCCCCATCAAATCAGAATAGTGGGGCATATTCCACTGCAAAATTTTAGGCAGTCCACTTTGCCACACCAGGGTGGCGGGCTTGGTGGGGCAAAGTGGAATTACTCGATTTTTTTATGTTTTTTATTTTCATGTGACATTTTACAAATAAGAACAAAGCTGTTGATGAGCATAATAATTGTTGATTTTTTAATATTTTTTATTTTCATGTGACATTTTACTAATAAGTACAAGGCTGTTAATGAGCATAATAATTATATACGATTGTTGATTTTTTATATTTTTAAGTTTCATGTGACATTTTACAAGGCAACTATTTTAAGAATATGAAAGTGTATAAGTACTTATCTCTAAAAAACTGTACTTTACCTATTTAGCAGTTTTCAAAATGTATTACCTAATAAGTCTATTCAGTGCCTTTATTAGAATATTCCTATGATACAAATTGTCGCTATGTCATATCAAATTATGGTAATTGAACTACATAAATAACTAATATTTGAAAATATAACTCGTAAACTCTATTAAACTAAATGATTGGAAAATAAATATGTAGTTTTAATGCAACTCCCTTTATTTAAAGATAATAGTTGTTTTGATGATGAAAATAAAATAAGCAAATAAAAGACTGATTATGAATTAGTTTTTTATTATAAAATAAATCTAAAGTAGTAGGTAGCTTAGGTAACCCGCTATAATACTGGCTGTTTAACAGCAAAAGTCCTGTGAATCTATCCGAAATTAACAGTTACAGACTAAAAAAAAAGGTTAATTATGTCTTTTTACTATATTGTGTTATTGATACTTTCTTTGTTTTTTTTTGTAAATAATTATTATTTTGATACTCACAAATAATCACTCCACAATGATACCTAGTTCATATAAACTTAATAAATAAATTCGATAAGTTATAATAATATACAGCTACACATCCCTAATCAGAAGCGAGAAATTATAAAAAAGGATGGTTGCCCGCGCCATTGGCATGTATACATGCCAATGGCCGCGTAACTGATAGAGAATAGTGCTGTAACTTGCTGCAATTTTATATGTATTTTTGTATCTCAAAAGGTTGATTTTTTTATTGATAGTTGCTATAAATGTGGTCTTAAGTTTTTTACAGTAGGAGATGAGGTTAAATAAATATTCTTTTTGTGTTATAAGCTGTTTATTCACAAATTTCAGACGAAAATTATTATGTTTATCGATAACATTTTGGACTCCCTACTATTTTCAAGGTTATTTCATTGAATTTGTCGGCTTGGCGTGGAGGGCACGGCGAAGCGCTTTTGCTCTGGCGGTCAAAAGGTTAAACTTCTATGAGTTTTATACGTTATTTTTAGGAAAAAATACAGTTCAAGCAAAAAAAAGTAAACTGACGATGATTTTGATAATTGGAACGAAACATATTTACCCGGCCGGCCAATGGCGGGATGGCCAATATGGCCATACAGTTGTCAAAACTCAAATACTCTTGTTGTGATTTTGTGTTTTCCGCTGTATTTTGTGATATCTTAACGTTTTGGCTTTTTTTTTGGACTCCGACGACTCAAGTATTTCTGTAAGATTGTGGCTTTGTTTATTGGACTACGACGATTGAGTTATTTCTATTAGATTGTGGCATTGTTTACTGGACTCTTGATTTACTTACTTGCGATACGGAATTATTGTAAGATGGCTCACAAAATCTGTTGTGTTCCTGGCTGTGGACAGTCACGTAAGTATCTTTTAAGTATTATTCTTGTATTATATTCATTCCACTGCCGAAATGTGAGTGTAGGTACTCTAGGTACACCTCTGCCCAACCTTTCGGGAAACAAGGCGTGATGTTATGTTATGTTAATTCTATAATTATAATCGAATGTTTGTAATATACAAACTATTATAAGCAAATGTGCTTATCTTTAATATTTTTTGTACTTAATGTTGTAATAATTATAAAACGTCAATAGAAATTCGTATTTAACAATAATACAAAACAGTCTATAAATTCATATTTTGATCTTCCTTTTAGGTTCTTATAATGTGGCTCTTCATATGTTCCCTAACCCTGATAATGATGCAGATAGATTCAGGACTTGGTTGTATACCATTGGAGGAGATATTTTGCAACTAGACAACCAAAAAATATTGAAATATCGTAAATTGTGTGATCGACACTTTGAAGAAATATATCGCACTCAAAGTAAGCGGCTTAGTGCCAATGCTGTTCCAACTCTTTATGTGCCAGGTCAGTTACTAATTAGTTTGTTTATTTTATCTACAAACTATAAAGGTTGCACTAAAGCTATTGCTAGCAGTCCTACTCTAACATCTATCCACGAATATATGTTCATTTTAACTTGACTTTATGTTAATTAATTAACTAATTAAATTCATTTAAAAAAAAACAGACCACGGGATCCAAATAATATTATTATGAACTTAGCCTATGTTAGTAAACTCCATAATTTAAAATATAATAATTATATATTAATTGACTATATGAACATGTGCACGCACATGTCTGCCAGCCCAGACCCTGATAAAAAGTCCACCAACCTTATCCACCACTGTAGCTAAAATAACATGACAATTTTTATTTTAAATACATATAGTTGTAGATTATGGAGACCTAAGTTGTGTATCTTTGTGTTAAACAAAGATTTAATTAACATCATGCATCCTACCAAATACATTGTTCAATAACAAATTCAAATCATATCTTTAAATACTTGTTTAGTTTTCTATGAAGAATGTTCTATTTTAGGATACCACAATTTAATTATGGTATATAATCTGTTGCAGGATTCTCTGTTAATAGACGAGCAATAAGAGCGATCACTGATCAAAGCCACTATAATCCCAAAGTGCCTTCAACTTCTTCATGTACATCTGATCCTAAAGACATCAGTTGTGATCAAAATGTCAATGTTATTTTAACTGATGAAGCAGAAATACAGCAACCAATGACTTCTGCAGGTATGTGCAATATTATATCTACTTGTACTATAATTATACCAAGTATTCCACAGAGAGTTCACTTTGATCCAATTCACCCTTCAAAATAAACTTTATTTTGAGAATTGAGTAGTTTTTCCTATGAAATCCATACATTTGGCAAGTTCATCATTGTAACAGTACATTGTGATGTGTTTTGTAGATTTTTATCATAACACTTACTAGAATTACCTTTTGTTTAGTTTAATGTGAGGATGCTTTAAAAAAAAAATGTTTAGCATAAAGAGTCATGGCAAGATCCTTACATCAATCTGTACAAAAAAAAAAAACAGAGTTCATTTAGAGGGTTCAAAATATTTTCTAATGTTGAGAATACATTACCAGGAGTAAGAGATATGCTTATCATATTTTTTAAATATTTTGAAAGAGTATGGCAACCAAGAGTATAAGAATTAGAATTCCAACTTCTCTAAACATCTTAATTTTTTTTACAAATCCTGTTGTGATTCTTTATAGAAAATCTTCTGTTCCAGGATCCCGGAAAAGAATACCAATGAGCGATATAACTAATCAAAGCTGCAACTATCCAGAAGTCCAGCCTTCAACTTCTGCTGGTAAGAAAGATACCAGGGGTACTCAAAGTGACAATATCCATGAAATTGAGGAAACAGTAACCAAACAGCCAATGACATCTGCATTTGTTATAAATTACTAGTATAATCCCTTTCAAGAACGACATCAAGTTTCCAATCAATCTGTATAAATATGTAAACTTTTTGTTTAGTATTGTTTTACTAGCTGATGCCCGTGGCTTCGCCCGCGTGGATATCGATTATCGCGACCAAAAGTAATCATGACCTTTTGATCCCGTTCCCGCAACCCAAGGGAACCGATTCCATAGATAAAAGTAGCCTATATCTTTTTCCAGGCTATAATCTATCCCTGTACCAAATATCAGCCAGATCAGAAATTTTTCATTGGTTTTAATTTTTTTTCCGTGAGTTTAATTTTTTTTTCTAAAATAAAAGTAGCCTACGTTACTCCTTGTTACATCAGCTATCTGCCAGTGAAATGCCCGTCAAAACCGGTCTAGCCATTTTAGAGATTAACCAGAACAAACAGACGGACAGACAGACAAAAATTAAAAAAAAAATATTTTGGTATATGTATGTATCGTATATGCACTTAGTAAAAAGCGGTTATTTTAATATTACAAACAGACACTCCAATTTCATTTATTTGTATAGATAGATTAGTGATGTCTAATAACAAACCACTGAACATCATCATCATATTAATCATCATTGAACTTTCTATGTTTATTTTCTAGGTCACAAACGAAGGCAGAAACAAACATTAATACACTCTTCTGAGACTAGCCTTTTAACAAGAAAAATAAAGAGATTGCAGAAATCAAATGAAACATACAGCAGCCGACTCAAAAAGGCCCTAAACCTATCACAAAATTCAAGTTTTCCAGCAGCGTTAAAAAAGTTTTCAGCATTTGCTCTTATTTTTACAATGCTACAATTCAGAGAAATTAAAAAGAAAAAGATGGGCCACAGATTTACAAAAAAGGAGAAAATTATGGCATTAGCTCTCTACAAACAAGGACCTAAAGCATATCGTTGGTTAAGAAATATTTTTGTACTCCCATCGCCTTTGACATTAAGTAGATTGCTCTCAACAGCTGCACTAAAAGCAGGTATCAATGAAAATATTTTTGAAAATTTAAAAATGAGAGTGAAGAAAATGAAAAGTTGTGATAAACTATGCCTGTTAATGTTTGACGAAATATCTATTGCACCTCATTTCGATTACAATAGGAAGAAGGACGAAATAGTCGGATTTGTCAACAATGGCAAGAACATGAAAAATAAAATAGCCGACCATGCAATTGTTTTTATGATACGAGGTATATCCAAAAACTATAAACAGACAGTGGCATATAGTTTTTGTGCAGGGAGTACAGAAAAAATAGAATTAGTCCGCCAATTAAAGGAAGTTGTTCGAGTTTTAATCGAACACTCAGCGAAAATGCATAATTGCATCGAACGCAAGAGTGCACATTCGCTCGTCCACCAAATCGTGGGCCAGTTCGCGTTTAGATCTCATTAGAGACACCCCGTACTCATAACCATTACCATTACCATTTTACCATGCATTCTTACCAATAAGTTAATTTATATAGTTTTACCATTTGTACTATTTCTTGTATCTAAGTGTTATAGTGATTCAATATAGCTATTTCCCTCATAATTCGAGACTTTGACTTTTACCACTTATACCATATACTATCAATACGAGAAAGGAGTGTTAGGTCACCATAGCGCCGAACATTACTTTCTACATGGTCCTTCGAGCATTTTATAACTACCAGTGACTACCAAGTGAAACAGTGCCACGCGAACCAGAAGATCGCTGCTATTAGGAGAGCCGTGGAGCGCAGAGACGGTCTGTTGGAGATTTAAGGTCAGATCAAACCATTTATTTGCAAAAATTACCATAACCAATATTTATCGAACTTAAACATGGATTCCGATTCTCTATTTATTAACCAAACGGAGCTCTACGAAATCCTAAACAAGTTTTTGATTAATTTAAAGAAAGATGGATCCGAAAGGAAGACCATCGATAACTACAAGCGCAAGGCTAATATGTTGGAGGCATACTGGCACGATTACCAGGAAAACCATAGGAAAATGTGTCAATTTGCGAATTATGACCACATTTACTTCAAGAAGGGTTGTTTCGAGACAGTCCAGGAAGTTTATTCGAAAATCAAGGAGATAATTGATAAAACCCTGGGGCAGTTAGGCACGACGCAGCTGCAGGAAGAAAGCCCCCGCAGACCAAAAGCGGAAGAAGTACAACCATTACCAGGTAACCGGACTAGGCAGCAGCTAAGCGCAGACCAGCCGGAAGATGAGGCGTCACAACCACAGCCAGGTACATCGTCTCGTTATGAGGAGTCTCACTATACAGAGAGAGAGTGCAGCAAGCTGAACGGATTAGTAAAAAAGCAGAATGTTAATTTTAAAGCGTTTATGAGAACCGTAAGTAAAATACATGTCGATAAGTTCGAGAATCAATGGCAATTCGAGAACGCTCTAAAATCACTGGACAGCCGATGGGGTGAGATTGACAAGCTTCATTGGGAAATTGAAGGTGAGGATGGAGGCTACGATATTACGTACCAAATGGAATTCTGCAAGCACGAGGTAAGGTACAGTGAGCTGACTGACGACATCAACAAAAAGATGTGGGCAGTGAAGCACCGTGAGAAGTCAGCTCCAAAGATGGACATCCCAGTGTTCAATGGGTCTTACAACCAGTGGGTTCCGTTCAAAGACTTGTTCAGCGAAGCGATTGATAGAAACCCGTCGATGTCAAATGCGCAAAAAATGCAGTTTCTGAAGAGTAAGGTGACTGGAGAAGCAGAGCGTCTGATTCACCATTTACAAATTAGCTCTGACAATTATCAGGTATGTTGGGATATTCTAAACCATAGGTATGGTAACAAGAAATTGATTTCACGTCCCACATTAATCTTTTACTAGGACTTTCCAACATACAACAACAATCGCTGGCCACGATTAAGAAGCTGCATGACATAACCAAAGAGACGTTACACGCTATTAGGAATCTCGGAGTAGATATAGCAACTTGGGATCCACTGTTGGTGCATCTACTAGCGCAAAAACTCGATAACGATACCTTCACCGAATATATAGAATCGGTCAAGAATCCTAGAGAGCTACCCGATCTGCAGGAGTTCCTGGAATTCTTGGAGACGAAATTTACAGCGCTAGAAGCGTCTCGCCGCAACCAAGAATCAGCCAACCAAAAAACCACTCCGCATCAACCGCATAAAAACGGCAACCACAACCAAAACCAGAAGAAAAGTTTCCACAAAAATTACCACAAATCAGGCAACAGGGATGATTCAAAGTCTATGAATGCATTACACGTGTCGCGCTCGATAACCTGCGCATTATGCAATTCTGAACACGGATTGTGGCGTTGCCCTGATTTTCTACAAATGACGCACGAGCAAAAATTAAACAAAATAAAACAATTAAATTACTGTCAAAACTGTCTGTGCAGTCATAACAATAAACCGTGTCAATCGGACAAACGATGTCGCAAATGCTTAGCTACACATAACACGTTGCTTCACGAGGCATTGGCAAGACAAAGTCCAACTGCGTCAGCGGAAGAAACCACCAACAGTATTGCAACCAAAAAGAGCACATCTAGGTCATCTCACGTGTCTTGGGATGACATGTCCGAAGTACTTTTAGCCACCGCTATTATAAAAGTAAAGGGAGTTGACGGCACTCAGCACAAGATGAGAGCTTTAGTTGACCAAGGTTCTCAACTATCGTTGATCAATGAAAACGCAGCGCAGGTCTTGGGATTGAAGAGGGCTCATTTCAAAGGGCAAATTTTCGGCGTTGGTGAAAAAGAAAATAACACGAAGGGAATGTTACATGTAACACTACAGTCGGCACATAGTGAATTTACTTGTGACACGAACGTCATTGTTATGAATAATTTAATTAAACGACTGCCAAATAACACGTTTACCAAACCAACAACATGGAACCATATCCATGGATTACAATTGGCGGACCCGGAGTTTCATAATAGCAGACCCGTAGACATGCTCCTAGGTGCAGATGTTTACAGCAAAATAATGTTAGGAGGGATCTTGAGAGGAGACAAAGACAAGCAACCGATCGCTCAACAGACGCAACTAGGATGGCTACTCTGTGGATCCATGAAACCACACTACCAATGCAACGTAGTTCTCAACAACACAGAAGATCTACTGAAATATTGGGAGAACGAAGACATAAACCAGAAGATAGAGATGTCAAACGATGACCATGAGTGTCTGCAGTTTTTTATAAAAACCACTAAGAGGCTTGAGGACGGAAGGTATGAAGTTCGATTACCACTTATTCCGGACCGCAAAGATAAGTTGGGTGAAACCAAACCACAAGCATTAGCTCAATTTAGAAACTTAGAGAAGAAGTTTGAGAGGAACAGCGAATTAAAGGCAGACTACAAAAAATTCATGGAGGAATATTTCGCATTAAACCACATGATTCCATGCAACATTAACCAGGTTCCAGATTGCTACTTACCACACCATGCAGTAATTCGGGCTGAATCTACCACTACCAAACTGAGAGTAGTTTTCAACGCCTCAGCAAAATCATCATCAGGGTACAGTCTAAATGATGTCATGTACAAGGGTCCAAATATACAGAAGGATCTTCAAGAGCTTATCCTGAAATGGAGGCAATTTCGATTTGTATATACCTCCGACATTGAAAAGATGTACAGAATGATCCGAGTACACCAAGATGATCAAGCTTATCAAAAAGTACTATGGCGACCATCAAATAACCAACCTATACAATCATTTCAACTCGTCACGCTTACTTACGGAACCAAACCAGCAGGTTTCTTAGCGATGATGTGCTTGAAACAATTGGCGTCTGATGAAAGACAGAAATTTCCTGACGCTGCAAAGGAATTGGAAGACAGTTTCTATATGGATGATTTTTGCGGAGGGCGTCATTCAATTGAATCAGCAAATGAACTAAAATCTGATCTAATAAAGCTGTGCCGATTGGGAGGTTTCAATCTTAGAAAATGGAACTCGAACAAACCAGAGCTATTAACCGATTTAGAGAGAGAGCAATGTGACCAGTCAACATACGAGTTTAAGCAGAACGATTCTACCAAAACATTGGGTCTCTGTTGGAACCCACAGAAGGATAACTTTACCTTCAACTCAAAAATAGAACCCGAATCGCCTGCCTATACTACCAAAAGAGTTCTACTTTCGGACATTTCCAAGCTGTTCGATCCATTAGGGTGGTTAACCCCTCTGAGCACTACCATGAAACTACTGTTTCAAAACGTCTGGATGTCTAATTTAAAATGGGATGACCGCTTACCAGAGGCAATGAACTCCGAATGGACAAAATTGAGAGAAGAATTTACGGCCATAAACAGTATGAAAGTCAACAGATGGCTAGGAATGGGAGAAAACCAACATATAGAGTTGTATGGATTCTGCGACGCCTCAAACAAGGCATACGCGTGTGTGATCTACTGCAAGGTGGTAAATACGGAAAGGACAACCATCACATTAGTTGCGGGTAAGGCCAGATTGGCACCCATAAGCAAAGTGTTATCTATACCAAGACTAGAGTTAATGGGCGCTCAACTGTTAGCTCAGTTAATGCAAAAGGTTCAAAGTTGCTTACCAGCTTATCCTACAGATGTCTACTGTTGGACTGATTCAACTGCAGTACTAGGGTGGATACAAGGAGATCCAGCCAGATGGAAACCATTCGTAGCAAATCGGGTAACAACAATCACCAAGATCATACCATCAAACCATTGGCAATATGTGAAGACAACAGATAATCCAGCTGACTGTGCAAGTCGTGGTTTGACTGTCAGGCAACTCAAAGACCACAAGTTATGGTGGCAAGGGCCGTCATGGCTACTATCATATACAAAACCAGAAAACCACCAAACCATTTATGAGACGACTTTAGAAGTAAAGCCGTCTATTTTAAAACAAACCAACGCGGTAGTCATTGGACAAACAAGAGAATCGATGACTACCAAAATTATTGAACATCTGATAACCAAATATAGCTCCATTTCAAAAATAATACGTATTTTTGCATGGATACTGCGATTACCTACCTTGCATAAACAAACTCGCCGACCCTACCTCGAATTACACGAGCTTCGTCGCTCTAAACAGCTGATAGTCAAAAATGTTCAGCATGCAGAATTTGCAATTGACCTAGATTCAATAAACAAACATGGAAGAGTTCATCCCAAAAGCAGGATTTTGAGCTTGAATCCAACCATAGATGAACGTGGAATTCTACGCGTGGGTGGGAGATTGGAAAACGCCCACATGAGTCTTGCGATGAAACATCCCATTATTTTACCACACGAACATTCGCTAACCACATTACTCATCGATCAAGCCCATAAGCTGACCTTCCATGGCGGAGCGCGTCTAACGTTAGCAAACCTGCGACAACAGTTTTGGATTATCGGCGGTTATATGGCCACAAAAAAGTTTATTAGAAAATGTGTCATATGCAGAAAACAAAATCCCGTACGGCAGCACCAGCTCATGGGGGATTTACCAGAACCAAGAGTGAATCCAGAACATGCATTCTATCACTGCGGCATAGATTACACAGGGTTCGTAGAAGTCAAGGCAAATAAAGGAAGGGGAATCAAAACCACAAAGGGGTACATAGCAGTTTTCGTATGTATGGTCACGAAAGCGGTACACCTAGAACTCGTGTCAGACTTGAGCAGCTCCGCCTTTTTGGCAGCTCTAACCAGAATGGCAGCCAGAAAAGGGACACCACGACATATGTACAGTGACAACGGCACTAACTTTGTGGGAGCAAACAGGATGATACAGGAAAAGTTTAACCAGCTTGACGAAGTATTCAGTGAAAGTTTTATAGAAGAGATAACGGAGATGGGTATAAAATGGCACTTTAACGTACCTAGCTGGCCTAATGCCGGCGGTCTATGGGAGCGAGCAGTGCGCAGTCTAAAACATCATCTCAAGAGGGTCATCGGTCAACAAAAACTAACCTTCGAGGAGTACACCACATTGTTAGCTAGGCTAGAAGCGTGTCTCAACTCTCGACCTCTTTGCGCGATATCCGAGGATCCTGATGATGTAAACTTCCTTACACCAGCTCATTTCTTATCAGGAAGACCAGGAACAACTGTTATAGAAACAGAGCAAGATGCTAGAACCAGGTGGCATCTAACTAACAAGTTATTCCAAGATCTTTAGAAACGATGGAAGACTGAATACTTGGTGCAACTCTCATCTAGAAGTAAATGGATGGAACCACAGAAAAACATCCAAATTGGAGATCTAGTGGTGATTCATGATGAGAATCTACCGCCTGGAAAATGGGCACTTGGACGTGTGGTCAACACACATCCAGGGAACGATGGTCTAACCAGAGCGGTTTCACTAAAAACAAAAAATGGGGTCATGAAACGCCCTATCGTGAAACTCTCAATTTTACCCGTTAACCAAAATGACGCAACAACAAAACCAGAATTAAAACCAACAACCACCACGTCAGAAAGGAAAAGAAAACCGAGATCAAAAATCGCAAATGTAGTAACTGTTTTACTGAGCTTTTTCATGTTGATTTTTCCATGTTACGGTTTAGATGACGTCAAACCATTTCCAAGCAACCAGACGCTTTATTTTGACCCTATTTCCAAAGTTCAACTAATCAGGGACAAATGGGCATTAGTAATGTACTACGACATGGGACCCTATTGGACCGGCATAAACACCTATAATAAATTAGCCAATTATCAAGAAAAATTGTGCGCCACCATTGAAACACAAAGCCATTGTAATACGATCGTGCAGCAAGCCCGGCACGATTACCAGGAACTCGAATACTACAATGAACTTTTGCTAACACAGCATTTCGATGTCCACGCTAGACGGCGACGCGCCACAAGGAAGACGGGTCGGCGCCAACGAGGCCTTATCAACGGTATCGGATTTCTGGCAAATGACTTATTCGGAGTATTGGATTCGCGTTTCGCAGACCAGTATGAAAAGGACATTGAAACCATACATCGCAATGAGAAACACCTTTCTAATTTATGGAAAAATCAAACTTCCATAATAGAAGCAGAGTTCAACCTCATGAAAAGAATGGAGATCACTGTAAACAAACAGCACAAGCTAATCAACAAGAAGCTTATGGATTTGCAAGAAAACGCGAGCACTCTCCAACGTGAAATACAAAATATTTCATACGTCAATGACTTCACATTGTCAGCGATGTCTGGAAACAGCTTGCTGCGGGGATTAAGACGACTTCAAGACACGTTGCTCGATGCATTAACAGACATCTACCACGGTCAAATTAGCATACATTTACTGCCACCAACGCAACTTAAACGTGAGCTCCAAACCATATATGGCCAAATGCCAAGCGAACTCACACTACCAATAACTAATTTAGACATCGATCTTCAGTATCTTTACAAACTACTGCAAGTCAAAGCCAGGGCAACGCAAAAATTTGTTATAATTGAAGTTACTTTTCCATTAGTATCCAGAGAAAGTTTCAAACTGTACAAAATAACACCAGTGCCGCACCAAATAAACACCATTATGACCAGAATAATACCAGTCTCCGAATATGTGGCAGTCAACCTAAAAAAAGATTCCTTCTTTAGCATGTCCACACAGGAATTGACGGCATGTCTACACCACGGACCGACTTACATGTGTCAGCTGCTAAAACCAATTACAGACCTGAAAAACGACGAAAGTTTTTGCGCCAAGAACTCTGCAACCAATAAATGTAAGGTGGAAAAAACCAACTGCACCAACGTATGGCTAGGATTACATTTAACTTCTCAGCATTTTTACTTTTGTTGTGACACCTACACAATAAAAATAATATGCGGCGATCATGTAACAGTTCGTCAGCTGAGCCAAGCCGGGGTCATTGGCATAGGTCAAGAGTGCGTCATCAAAGGAAATGACTTCTCATTATATTCCATTCGTCATCAGTCCAACCAAATGAACATTTCACCAACCATATACATGCCTGAATTCGATCAGATTAATCACTTGATTAACATCAAAATCCCTGACGAAAAGCGCACTGATGACGGTAACCTAACCATAACCATGACCAATCTGGGGGAGGCGATAGAAAAGCTGAAGAAAAACGACGCGGAAATAGAAGATATATCACCCCATGATATCCACCAATACGTAATTTGTTACGTGTTGATGTCAATCGCTCTATGCGTGGCAATAGTTTGGGTGTGGAGGACTGGGCACTGTCGTCTGTGCCGGCTGGCTGCCGTTGGGCACCGTGGCGAGGGATCCCGCCGACAGCAGACTTTGGAGACCCCGCCGCCTCCGAGACCTCGACGCCGCAGCGAGAGTCGCTGTCAACAGGAGTTAACAGCGGCTCCGCTGACACCAAAGCCAACCAGAAAACAAAAATCACACAGTGAAGTGCTTAGTGCCAGGGATCTAAAAGATCAAAGTGAAATCGGTTTGCATTTACACAATTATGCCAAACGCTGGCCTAGTGCGAACTATAGTGCGATCAAACGATCCAAAAATACGGACGATGCAGGCAATCAAAATATTGCTTTTACTGTGGAAGACTCAAAAGTTTAGGTTTTAATAGATTTTTATCGTTTTTTTATAATTATTTAAGTAGACCAATATACCTTTGTTTTTGCTTTCATTAATCAATGTGTTTATACTTAAGTAACAATTAAGATTACTAGGAACAAAACAGTTTTAGTAGTTCATGTTGTTGTTCACACCATATCATGTAGTTTTCGCTATTATTCCGCATTTCTTCTTGCTCTCGGGAATATGTTCGAGTTTTAATCGAACACTCAGCGAAAATGCATAATTGCATCGAACGCAAGAGTGCACATTCGCTCGTCCACCAAATCGTGGGCCAGTTCGCGTTTAGATCTCATTAGAGACACCCCGTACTCATAACCATTACCATTACCATTTTACCATACATTCTTACCAATAAGTTAATTTATATAGTTTTACCATTTGTACTATTTCTTGTATCTAAGTGTTATAGTGATTCAATATAGCTATTTCCCTCATAATTCGAGACTTTGACTTTTACCACTTATACCATATACTATCAATACGAGAAAGAAGTGTTAGGTCACCATAGCGCCGAACATTACTTTCTACAGAAGTCATCCGAAAGATAAATGAAACAGGACTCAGTGTTCTAGCAACAGTTTGTGACCAAGGGGCTTCCAATAAAAGTGCAATCAATTATTTAATAAAAGAGACAAAAGAAAAATATCTACGAATAAATAGAGATTGGAATAAAAACACTTTTGAAATAGATGAGAAAGCAATTGTGCCCCTATATGATGCACCACACCTCATAAAAGGTATAAGAAATAATTTGTTAAACAAGGACTTATTATATGTTAAGAATGGTGAGAAAAAAACTGCAAAATGGGATTATGTAATTAAATTACATGAAGAAAATCCATCATTTATGGGCTTAAGAATGTTGCCTAAACTAACAGACCAGCATGTTTTACCTGACAAGATTAAGAAAATGAAGGTTAAATGCGCAACCCAGGTGTTCAGCAAATCTGTTGCTGTAGCTATGGGGTATCTAGCAGGTGAGCTTTAAATATACTTATTTTAAATATAATATACTTTAATTAAATATAATATAATAATTTACTAATTATTGTAGAATGTGGTATAACATTATTCAATTATTTTATTTCAGTGTGATTATTTGATTAACCTATTTTTTATGGTTTTTACTTTTGAACACATGGCTACATATCAAGCTATACATATCCAATATAAGCTGACCTCACTGTATGGAAATCCTGTACAATGCTAGATCAGCTTATACTGGAAATGTATAGCTTGATATGTAACCGTGTGTACTTTGTTGCTATTTAATTACTGTATTACTTAAATTCAATGTAAGTTAAGACTATCATTGTTGTACTATAAGACAGTATTAATTTTCAGAAAAAGGAATTTTGCCTGAAGAAGCTAAAGCTACAGCTGAAGTACTTATCTTTTTTGATGACCTATTCGACTCCGTTAATGGAAGCTATGAAAATTCACAAAAGCGGTCAGGGAAGCCATTATTGCACTCAGCAACACCAAATTCGAGTCACTTCAAAGTCTGGAAAGAAGCCAAGTCGCTAATGAAAACGATGAAATTTGAGACAAAAGATGGCAAAACTTCTGTTGTGCCATCAGTCACAAACTGGATTATTAGTTTAGAAAATATAGAATATTTGACCAATAAATTGTTCCAGGAGCACAATTGTAAGTCCATATGGCTCAGACATTTCAATCAGGACCCATTAGAAAATTTTTTTGGCTGTGTTCGTAGCCATGGGGCAAGGAACACTAATCCCACGAGTGCAGGCTTTGAAAATTCCTTTGCTGCTTTATTAATAAATAATTTAAATAGCGTGCACTCTGCAGGTTCTAATTGCGAAAAAGATATGTGCAATGACAGTATGTTTCATACCTTAGGCCGATTATTTTTTAATTATAAACCATGTTGTGCTCCTCTTGAAATTGATTTTAATCTTATTATGAATAGTGATCATATCATGTTGGATTTTAAAAACAAAATAAAAGATGTTAAAGTTAAGGCTCAAATTTCTTATGTGACAGGGTATGTCTTTAAAAAATTAAAAATTATATTTAAAAATTGTAAGGAGTGCAATGCTTGCTTTTTTACAAAAAATAAAGATAATTTAGATTATGTACAAATCCGAGATTACTCCCTAGAAAATAAATATTTGACATACCCTACTGAAGAAGCCATGGAATGTTTTTCAAAACAGCAGGATATGATCACATATATAATAAGAAACCATGGGAATATTGGTCAAATAAAGAATTATATTAAGACTATTCTAAGCACGGTTTGTGATTATAAGTTTATTAAGTGTGTCGAGCATAAAACTTTAATAGTAGCAGAGATGCAAGATTTGCTATGCAGATTTTTTTTATTTAATTGGTGTAAGGACACAAATAAAATTATAAAAGGAATTAGGGCAGACTATGATGTGAAAGACAGAGTGCAGGAAATGGCTCACCAATATTATAAAAAGAGAAATAAAAAATAATGATTGAAATTAATATGATTGTTTTCTTTGAAATACAGCCGTTTACATTACACCATGTTTTATATATTTTGCATGTGATTTACACTAAATAACCCATGGTGTAACGAAAATGGCTGAAGCCAAAAAACATATAGACAACGAAAACAGCAACAATATAGCTAGGTACGAACCTACCTATACCCCTATACATTTGCTATCTATACATAGAGGTATGTTGTGAAGATTTATTACTCGTTAAATTGACAAGAGATGGCGCTGCAACTAAAAAGTCTCGACTGATTACTCTATCTCAGTATATTCAATGTACTCTGTGGCCGTGGAGATAGCTTTCGATCGGACGTCCGTACGTATCATGTGACGCTATCGTTTCGCGAACTATGTCGTATTTCTATCACGAAAACGTATCATATGTTGATGTGCTTAGACAAGACCGACTGTAATTATGCATTTGCGCGTAGAACGTATGAGGTGCGCTTCGCAAATAGGCCAGGTGTGACAGTACCTCGGAGCGTGCATTCCAACGCCTGCATAACCGTGGGTACACCACAGGCAGTGTTCATGGGCACGAGTCGCAGACCACTGATCCTGGGAGACCACGAGAGCGCAACGTGGAAATCGAGGAACAAGTGCTGGATATGTTTACCGCAGATCCCACGTGTGTGAAAAGGTGTCGAATGTGTATTAGTGTTGAAGGCGGACATGTGAAGCACGATCACCGAAGCATGCAACAACAACAAGTGAATGTTTTAATGAACTGATACCTACCTACCTGGTAAGTACATTGCCGAAAGCACATCACATTTAAAAAAACCCTTTTCAGGGCTACGTTTAATTTAATTACATAATTGTTTCTTGATAAACAGAATTTGGTCTGAAATCCGGATCACTATGCCTACAAACAATATGAGCTGATACCTACGCGTCCTCTAAGGTATGACGTGGCATAGGTTTCTTTCGTTGTACATTTATTTGGCGGCATAAGACAAAGGATCATAGAAACCGTCTCGCCGGGCGGCTTCTTTGACACAAAACTTTAGGTACTAAACACGTGAACTCGAGCAATCAGTGTTGCTTTTGATTCGTTTTTATTTTTTATTTTAATTTAATTATTTTTACTGGGGAAAAAATATTATCTCAAATCCATTAAGTGGTTACGTATATGTGTACGCACTACGATGCTGAATAATACTCTTACGGATCGGACAGGGTTTTTGTTACATGCTGTATATACCAACGAAGAATTACACCAGAAACCTCAATGACGGCGTGCATTGGGTTTCCCGCCGTCTTATACACGGTTAAATTTAGGTCGTTCTGGAATCGAAAGCCATGAACTCAATCATCGAACTCGAATCGATTGGGACTATTTTTTTCAATAGATAACAATAAAAAAATGACGATAAATTAAATTTATTGATTTTTTTTTTTAATAATGTGAACTCGAAGTAACGCTTCCTCGCGATCAATGAATTTATGCGTGTATAATGTGTGTAAAAATATGAAAAGCGAATTCAGACTTTATTTCTTAACAGTAAACAGTGAAAATAGAAATTTCACCAAACTAGGTAAGTAGGTCCGCAGTTTACTAAAATTATTCTTAGAAACCTATTGTCTCGTGTTCGACCGGACTTTACAAGAATGCACAACCGAATTTCGCGGTTAAATTTATAAAAATAAGGTCTTAATTCGGTTCAATATTTTTATAGAAAAGGGCACCTCCAACTAATAATGAACTCTATGTCACAGATGAAAACGATCCATTTTTGTTTGAATTGCCTGCCTTTGTGGAGCCGCCGCAAGCATTGTCACATAAAAATATATTTTAGGCATATTTAGTATTTATCATATGGTAGGTAGGTACTTATGCTTACTATGTACCTATTAGCGCGATTGGTCGCCACTCGATTCAAGGCAACCAGACGTACGTCTAACGTCCTACGTCACAATTCTCGGAACTGTATCGGATGATACTTATGACCGCGCTCATAAAAAAGGTCCGCTCGAGTTTTTATTACTCTTTGGTACTTCAAGTGGCGTTTGTCGGGTTCTTGAATAAACAAAGCATCCTATATGTTGTAAACAGTTCTCTTGTTACGTTGTTATTTAATGATATACAAAGGAGATAACAGACAATGGCTGAAAGTGTGTTTGTTCCCGTGTTATGATGATTTCTGATAAAATTACGATGTTAATTTGCACGATATTTTGCTTGTTTGTTGTTGAATATACAAGTACTTAATCTAACAGCAGTTTTTTTTTTGGGAATCCTACTGAACATTTGCATAATATTTAAACTCAAACTTCATATCGCGCGGAGGTCAAAGGCCGTTTTGTGCACTTGAACATTCAAAGAACTTTTAAAAATAGTTTTGTTATGAAATATACCTAGAATTTTCTTTAATTATGAGTACGATTTGTGTACATACCATTAAATACACCAGGATACACTTAATTCACTGTGAAAGCTCAACACAATCAAACTTCACATAACAATGACGTCACTGAGCAACGGTTTGTTTACGTAACACTTTTTGTCGAAAATACAGTTTTTATGATGCTATTTGATGCAAATATTATCTAAAACAATGTAATAACTACTTATAAATGAATACTTATCCACTTCACGTCGAATATGCACAAAAAAATAAGAAAAAACACTAAATAACTAGAGAGCCTAACAAGATAACGCCATGTCGACGCGCGCGTTCGAAGCGTCACTGTCAACTATTTTTTTAAATTTTGCCACAGAACTTTTATGCGTTTGAATGATGTAGTTTACGAAAGACTGGCTGTCGGCCCATAAAGTTAAATCATCGCAGACGAGATTAAATCTTATAAGTATTAAGATAAAAACCGCTTGCTTCTGGGTGGTACGATATCGTACCAGCCGGGCTTGAAGGGTGCTGGACTTACTGGTACGATATCGTACCAGCCGGACGATAGCGGTTAAATACAACTCCCAAGCCTACTCGTCGTGTCTAGTTGAATAGGTACGAGTACCTACTAGGTGATTCGTGATGCGAGAGTAGTGAATTAAATGTCAATTAATTTCTCTCGTTTACGAGATGTGATAGTGGTAAACACGTGCCGTGCTTTCGATACAACGAGATGATGGAGGTAAATGAACTTACACCAACCTAAATCGTACCTGAAATGAAATACCTAGTTGTAGGTACACATGGCTACACCTCCAGTTATACATTTCCAGTATAAGCTGATCTCACATTGAATAGGATTTCCGTACAGTGCAAGATCAGCGTAAACTGTAAATGTATAGCTTGATGTGTAGCCGTGCGTACTTACTTGCAGCCGGTTATTCGTCCGACGTCCGTTGACCCACCGCGGACGCGCTGAACTGACACACACGCACAGCTTATGAATGAAATAGTGGAAGCGCTACTAAAATTTAACTCGAATGACAGAAAAAAAGTGATAAATTTCTAACTTCTTTATTAGATGTCTTAAAAAAAAAACAATGCCAACAGTAACTGTTACTCGTCTGGAGTTACTGTGTTTCGGCTCCAGAACTATGTAAAAATAACCGTGTATACAATCAAGTTCTTCTAACTTCTTCTAACACCGCAACAAACTCCCAAACAGACAGCTGTGCTGTTTGGAAGATTGTTGCGCCACTTCTTCTCAGCTAAAGCACTAGGAGGTGGTGAAGGGAGGGCGTTTTGGGAGGACTGTCTTATGTAATTTTGACGTTCAAAAAGTGCTGACTCTCAGCCTATTTTGAATAAACGACTTTTGATTTTTAATTAACAACAAAACATTAATTATTATAATATTTTCGCAGACGATGCTAAAGCAACCCACTTCAATCTAATATTGACCAATGCGGGATTTTCCTAAAAAGAATTTGGTGACATATAAGACATGGAAAACCAGGCTTCCGTATTAATCATTGTAGGTGAGCTTTTTAACAAAGTTAAGCATCAAGCAGCAACTCATATAATTATGAATGTATATTTCTTTGGGCGAGTTTTATACCTACTTAAAATCACATCATAATTTTTATGTGTACTTTTAGCATTCTAATTTAGTGTTATGCTAAATAAACCAATAGCCATGGGCTAGTGATGGCCTACTAAATATGGCAAGTTTGCCCCACAATTAAATACTTCAGCTGAGCAGAAAATAATTTGATTTTGTTTTAAGATTGCAGGAGAGTCCCAGGGGCACTTCACCTACGTAGACATGAAAATCCCTACTAATATTATAAATACGAAAGTAATGTCTTTCTGTGTGTTACGCTTTCACGCCTAAACTGCTGAACCGATTGCCATGAAATTTGGCAGAGATCTAGCCTGGGGTATGGAGAAGGACATAGGCTACTTTTTATATAGGTACATACGCTATAACCGACATCCACGCGGGCAGAGCCGCGGGCAAAAGCTAGTTGTTCATAAAACATAATAATTTTATTTAAGAAAACTGCTGACTAGTTTTTCTCAATAGCAATATAAACATAAATATGTGCTTACTTGTGTTAATTGATAACAGTGTAAATTTTAATATTTAGTTTTTTAATTATGAACTAAAATTAACTTGTTATGAAATACATATTTAAGCATTGAATAGGTTTAAAAAAAAAAAGTCAAGTTAATGATCATTACAGTGATACTATTTGAAAAGTAGTGTTCAGTGTTCAGCTAAATTGTCATTTATTTGGTACATAAAGGTAAATAGAATAAAAAACTTTTTTCAAAAAAGTAAACAACCGACTTCCAAAAAAAACACTAAAAAGTGAAAAATAACTTTAATTTCGGAAGTCGGTGACTTTGGATATGTATTTTAATTTTTTGTCACCGCCTTCCGAAATTAAAGTTATTTTTCACTTTTTAGTGTCTTTTTGGAAGTCGGTTGTTTACTTTTTTGAAAAAAGTTTTTTATTTTTCACTTTTTAGTGGTTCACATGTGCTTACCCCTTCACAGCGTACCGGCGTGATGTTATGTTATTAACTGGTGTAAACAATTGACAGACATGAGATTTCAGCAATCCCTGTCAATTTACTATCATTTATTGAGGAGTTCCGTTGCCTATCTCCGAAGTTCTTCATCAGGTCTTCACCAAATTGAAATAGAACCACTCCGAGAAAGTACTCTTCCAAAAACTACACAAATTGCTTCAAGTGTGCCTATAAAATTTGAAGAGTTCTCTCTATTTCTCCAGGATCCCATCATCAGATCCTGACTTGATGATCATGGGACCACCTGGGAAGTATACCCTTTCAAATAAAAAAAAATTATCCAAATCGGTCCAGCCATCTTCGAGTAATCGGGGAACATACATAAAAAAAAAGATTAAAAAAAGGTTCCGACGAATTGAGAACCTCCTCCTTTTGGAAGTCGGTTAAAAAATATATAAATATAATATTTATATAATTATATCATTTCAACCTTTTGATGATAGCATTTGTTTACATTTCACATGAAATCGTTGGCTATGTGGCAAAAACAAATTGGAACAAGTATATTGTCTAGATTAGTGGTATTTGATGTTTTCCTGTGGAAGTAATAATCATTTGTGAATTTAAATACAGCTTGGTAATGTTGCTGTGAGTGCATGAGAGATAGTTTATATTTTTCCTGTTTATAATAGTTGAAGACACCCGAAAGATAAAAAAAAGAATTTAACAGTCGCCAGCACATCAAGTTACCCCACTTTGGCTTTGAACGCGTTATGAGCAACAACAGCGAGAATCGTGTGTAAGAGATATATAACTTTTTGTCCGTTCTTACTTGTACGTTTCGTGCTGCATTGCGTACGTGAGGGTGTGTGCGTATGCGCATCGTGGTGTAGAATAAGATACTATGCGATAAGAAAATTTAGCGTAGCGGTTGACTTGAATAGAATCTAAATAATGGCATAGTAAAATAAAAAGAAGCGGCCCGCGCACGGCCGGCTCAATGCCTAAACTATCTATCTATGAAAGTTTATAATCATGTTTTTTTATTTAATTTCTTCATTTTTACATATTTGTTGGAAATACCTGTAGGTAAGTATATAGGTGTTACTTACTCATATATTGAAATAGGTAGGTAGCGAAATTTCACGCTCTCGATGAATAATGTTAAGTAGACAGGTAGGAAATCTGATGTGAGACTTTTTTTTATTTTATTTCACGCAGTTTTTAATTACCTTTTCCGGGTTTTGTTACCTACTGTAGACCGGGTACGGTTGTAACAGGGTACGGTTGTAACAACGCCCATAAATCGGGAACTGCGGGGGTTAGTGGGAGGGGTACAAGGAGCGAGCGTCGCGACTAACCATCGGAAGCGATCGTTAGTGTTCGGTATCGCTGCGGGCGCGCCACACATGTGTGAACGGGGTCACTGTGTTTTTGTAACCAAAAGTAAGTATTTTTTATTGCTTTTCTGTGTTAATTATTCGTAATGCATGCTAAATACGCTTATTATAACTTTTAAATTATTGACGTTAATTATCATAGATGAAATAGGAACAAATAAATATTATCTACCTTGCGTAGTTTGAAGGTTATGTCGAAAAATGTTCAAAATGGTCATTCGGGTACGGTTGTAACTTTTTTATTGAGGACGGATGAAACGTTACAACCGACCCCGTTACAACCGTCCCTGGCTTAAGTCAAAAGTTTATAATAATAAAAATACTTTATTTCGCATCTCTTCATACTTTTTTTAGTATCAATTTAAACTTAAAAACTTATGTTAGTTCATGGAATAATATTCGGCTATTGATTAATACATTTTTGTATTAAATGGAAAGATTACCGAATAATAAGTTTTCATACAGATTTTTTTATATATATTCAGTGTACATTACATTCTATTTTTTAAAACAGTAAGTACTGTTTTTTTTTCAATGCATTAAAACAAGTCGTCAAAATTAATAAAAACAATTGTAAATAATTATATATTTTATTTTTGTTAGATGCCGAGAAAACGTGTCAAAGTATCTGCAAAAGGACAGAGTGACATATCACAGTACATAGAAGCGTATGACGAATTACGAACAGGCATGTCACTTCGAAGAGCAGCCGAAAAATACAATATTAATTATGTGTCCCTGCTTCGATATAAAAGAAAACGCGAGGCTAACAATGATGAAAGCGGTGAGTCTACATCAATGGGCTACATAGCACATAACAGGGTTTTCACAGATCCTATGGAGAAAAGTTTGTCAAAATATCTGATGCGATGTGCCGATATTTATTTTGGCCTATCTCCTAAAGAAGTGAGAAAATTGGGTTATGAGTTGGCTGTTAAATACAATTTAAAAAGGCCGAGTACCTGGGATGAAAATGAAATGGCAGGAGAGGATTGGTTTACAGCATTCATGCATATAAATCCAGAACTTTCGATAAGAGCTGCTCAAGCAACTAGCATGTCCAGGGCAACAAGCTTCAATAGAGTGAACGTGGACGCGTTCTATGATAACCTACAGCAAGTTATGGACAAGAATAACTTCGAGCCCCAAGATATTTATAATGTCGACGAAACGGGTGTTACCACCGTTCAAAAACCTGATAAAAAGGTGACTAGACGAGGTACACGCCAGGTTGGATCTGTAACTTCAGCCGAACGAGGCACTCTCGTAACAGTGGCTTTCGCTGCAAATGCGTTGGGAAACTTTGTTCCACCATTATTTGTTTTCCCGCGTGTTCGATATCAGGATCATTTTATAAGGGATGGACCATTAGGTGCAGTGGGAACAGCAAATCCTTCAGGCTGGATGCAAGATGACGGTTTTTTATTATTTTTGAGACATTTTCAAAAACACACGAATTGTTCTACTGCCCATAAAGTGTTACTTGTGTTAGATAATCATGCATCTTACATTCATATTGATGTTTTGGATTTTTGCAAAGAAAACGGGATCGTATTACTGTCTTTTCCACCGCACTGTTCGCATAAGTTACAACCCCTAGATCGATCTGTATATGGACCGTTCAAAAAAGCTATTAATACCCAGTGTGACTGTTGGATGCGAAATCACCCTGGCAAAACAATGAGTATCTATGATATACCTAGTATTGTGGCTAATGCTATGCCATTAGCTCTCACTCCAGCCAATATTCAGGCTGGATTTAGAAAAACTGGCATTTGTCCATTCAACCGCAATCTATTCAATGACATTGATTTTGCACCATCTTACGTAACAGATCGGCCTAATCCAAACGACACTAACCATAATACTGTTGCTGTTGGAGTGAATCCTACGCATGAAGACGACAACCCTACACCGGCAGTAAGTCCCTCTATCTTGCACGATACTGCTGTTGTTGAAGTGAATCCTATACCCGAAGACGACAACCCTACACCAGCAGTCAGTCCATCTATCTTTCAAGATGAACTCACTGCGTTTCTCTCATTAAATCCTACAATATGTGAAAATGAAGATATTGCAAATCATGGAACAGTTTCGCCAAAACCATCGACAAGCTCTGGAATATTTTCACCAGAATCTGTTAGACCTTATCCTAAGGCACCACCTAGATTGACAACAAACAAGGGAAGAAAAAAAAGAAAATCTACTATATACACAGATACACCGGAAAAAGAGACAATAAGAAGAGAAACTGAGGAAAAAGAAAGAAAAAAGAAAGCGAAAGGAGCTAAACTAAATTAAAAAAAAAACGTTTGAATTCGAAATCTAAAAATATAAATAAAGCTATGACCAACAAAAAGAAAACCACATCTTCGGATGACGATGAAGATGAAGAGTATTATTGTTTGGTTTGCATGGAGAGCTATGGCAGTAGCAGACCGGGAGACGATTGGGTACAGTGTTCGGGCTGTCGAATGTGGGCCCACGAAGCTTGTACAGCTGGTGATTTTATTTATTTGTGCCATAATTGCGAATCAGACTAAAACTTAAATTAGAGCTTATATTAAACTTTTATTTCTTCACAAAGAACTTATTTTTGTTAACTTTATTTTATTTTATATTGTAAAATGGCAATTCATTGTTAAAAGTACTTACTAGATTTTAATTGACGATTCTATGTTTATCATAGAAAGGCAAGTTTTGTTATTTGAAAGATTTTGTGTTTTTTTTTGTATTTTTCCTATCTTAAGTTTAAAAAGGAGACTTAATCTAATGTAAGACTGTAATATCTGTGATTTTAAATAAATAGATACATTAATAACAACAAAATTATCTTTATTTCGTAATGTTTCAATTGACCCCATTCACTGTTTCAACCGGCCCGGGAACGGGGTCAGTTGAAACAGTATCCCAATTTTACTAAATCACATGGGATGACTTTTTAAAAGCATACATTGCCGCCTAAACCTCAACCATATAATCGCCAGATAGCTGAACTTTATTTAATCAAATTTTCTTATGCCCTGAGCTCAATATGTGGCTTTAGTGAGCCATTTTGTCAAAAATGTTTCAACCGACCCCGGTCTACCCTACTGGTGGGCTGGCGCTGCTGGGGGTCACCTGTTTTCGTGCTTTCCTAGCTCTTCAATTCTAAGTATTTTTTACGAAATTGAATGCTGAAAACCCATGACACAATCGGCTTGGAATTTCGAAAAAAATGTAGATCCTAGAGAACCTACCCCATCACCACAGATAATATAATACTTGTGTTACGTTTGAATCAATTATACCTACAAAAAGCCTCTTGTCAGTCCGCTGTGTTTGATTTTGATTTTTGATTTTGATTAACGTTTAGTCCGTGACACGATCTTACCACCAAAATAATAAGGTTGAACTTAGTTAACACGTTCGCGTGAGCAACGTCTTAAAACGTCGTGTTGATATAATTATGAAATGGCGCAACGTCATATGACGTCCTCTAGATTGGCATATTTATTTCGACGGAACATCTCTGGCCGTCTATTTTATGGGCAAATTATATAGATCGGACTAACTTACCTAGTGACGTCCGATCCTTAATTATGTGAAGTAATCTCGTCCTCATTTAGTACTTGTAGTTTGCACTTCTTGCTAACTAGCTATCACATTTTTTAAAGATGAATCGATTTCATCAAAACGAAAAATGTTATCTGTGGTCCGGTCTTGGCGCGCTCTTTCTTGACATCTGTCAACTCATTCTTTCAAAGCATAAATATGATCGGGACTTCAAGATGACCAATACGGTTATCGTAGTCCCGATACATTAGCTAACAACACAACTTTAAAAGGGGGTGTAGATAAAATACTGTAATACACATATAAGTAGGCTGATCTTCTGGGAAGGGTTGGGATACAATGAGGACGAGATTACTTCACATAATTAAGGATCGGACGTCACTAGGTAAGTTAGTCCGATCTATATAATTATGCTCCGTAATCTCGTCCTCATTTAGTACTTGTAGATGTTTAAAGAAGAAAGTTGTGTTGGTAATATAATCAACATTTTTTAATCATTGAACAATGTAACATAACATACTATTCTGAGTATCATTGCTAGGTACTAAATACACATTTATTCCTATAATAGGCAACATAAATTAAATCTTCTACACTAGTATCAACCAGTATCTTTAATCTTTTAGCTCAATTACTTTAGTCAGACAGTTACCATTGATATTAAACTTAATCAACCCTCACTCTCTATAGAACACTGCCTGTGCAAAAGCATTAGAATCACTAACTATAGGTCTCTTATAAAAGCGAGCAAAAGTTGAGGAATTTGTGGTCCAACCAGCTGTTTTCCTTATGATTTCAATATTAATACCCACTTCAGAGGCTTTTGAGGTAGAAGCATGCCTTGTGCTGTGCGATGTGAATTTGGAAGTATCTATTCCACTATTAGTTAAAACTTGTTTTATCCACCTGCTAATACTTGCAGTAGTGGCGGCATGATATGGTTTTCTTATAGTTATAATTAGTGATTTACAATCTTGTCTTATATTTCTTGTAATATCTAGATAGAACAAAAGGGTAGTAGCAGGACATATAGACAAGTTCTTCTTAAAAAATGGTAGTATCAAATTGGGTTGAGATCTACCAGATGCGGAGGTTTTAATCATTTCTGGAATTTTTATGTTAATATTATCCTGATTATAAGAAATGTTATCTATATTTGTGAGAGACAAGGTTTGAATTCTGTGTGCGGTTACAAGGGCTAATATGGTAACTAACTTTTTAGTAATTAGTTCTAAACTAAGGGTTTCATTAGGAAATAGTTTAGTCAAATAATTCAAAATAATACTGGGATCCCATACTACTTCATATTTGGGGTTCTTAGGTCTTAATCTAAATATACCCCTGAAGAACCTTGCCAGTCGGTCATCTGTGCCAACGTGGGGTCCTAGAACTAGAGAGATAGCTGACCTAATGGTATTGAGTCATCAAATCCCCCCCCCCAAAAAAAAAAAAAAAAACCCCATCAAATAAAAAAAAAAAATCAAAAAAAAAAAAAATCCGAAAATTAAATTCAAAAAAAAAAAAAAATCCCCATTCCTCATTAAATTTTTTAGTCAGAAAAGATATCACATTGGGAACTGAATCTAGGAGGGGGTCAATATCTTGGTTCTGACAATAAGAGATCCAATGATTCAGAGCAGACTCATATTGCTTTCTAGTTTTGGTAGACAAAGAAGCTGTCACTATATCGAGGGAAGGGAGTGGTATTCCTCTTTTCATGAAAGCGGTCCTGATAATATGGCGGCAATCAGTTTGAGACTGTTGATTCCTGGAAGGGGACAACAGTAAATCATGACGGGGTTCCATTATTATTCTTTCAGAAATAACCATGGACTCAAATAAGGGAAACCATGGTTGTGAGGGCCACCAAGGTACTACCACAATGCCTGTCGCTCTTTCCCTTTTTATTTTTTGTAACATCTTACTAATAAGTGCAAATGGTGGGAATGCATAAAAGAAATTGCCATACCATTTGACAGTGAATGCATCAACAGAGCTTGCATCCGGATCAGGGAGCCATGATATATAATTCTGACACTTAGTGTTAAATTTGTTTGCAAACAGGTCAATCTGAGGCTCACCAAGTTTAACAATAATAGTCTTGTAGGCCACATCACATAACTTCCATTCAATTTCTGTGTTTGGACGCCTAGATTCCAGATCTGCGATAGTGTTTTCTTTAGAACTGATGTAAGATGCATAGATCCAAATGTATCTTTCCTCACACTATTGCCACAACTTTCTGGCTAAATTATTAAGGTGGGGAAAACGAGTGCCACCCATTTTATTGATGTAGGCAATGGCAGTTGTGTTATCTATTCTAAGTAAAACTTCACAGTGTCTGAGTGTGCTTGCAAATGTTTTGAGCCCTATAAATGCTGCTAATAGTTCTAGGTAATTTATTTGAAATTTTTTATCATCAGGTGTCCAGTGCCCATGGCTTCTGATATCATTACATACCAGACCCCAGCCAGTTTGTGAAGCATCAGAAAATATTTCTAGAACAAAGTCAAATAGTTTTATTCTGTTGTAGGTTGTAGGAATGTGAGACAACCACCAATCTAGTTCTATCCTAATTCCTTTTGTGATAGGTAGCAGCGCCTTGTAATTTTCATTGTTGTTTTTTAAAGCTGCTGTTTTGTTACTTTCCATAACCTTGGTGTAAAGCCAACCATATTCCACTGCTGGGCATGCAGCAACAAGGATACCTAGCAACTGAGCAAATATTTTGCATGATCCCTTTATATTTAAAATTCTTTAAAAGTTTAAGAATGAAATCTATCTTTTTCTGAGGAAGTGAGATACTAAACTGAATTGAATCTAACACAAATCCTAAATATTAACAGCACTGACTGGGTTCTAAGGCACTCTTTTTAGTATTAATAACAAACCCTAGATTTTTTAAGACAGTTTGAGTTGTGGACACATTTTTCAAACATTCAACATATGAATCACCAAGGCACAAAATATCATCAAGATATATTACAGAGAGCAACCCCAATGACCTCAGGTGACAAATAACTGGCTTCATGATCTTTGTGAATACATATGGTGCTGTGCTTAGCCCAAATGGGAGGCATGTAAACTCAAACAATGTATCTTGGAATTGAAACCGGAGAAATCTTCTATCATATTTTTTTATGGGTAATAAGTAATAAGCATTTTTCAAATCTATAGTTGCCATAAAACAACCTGGGGTCATGAGTTTGGCTGCTGTCCTTAAGTCTTCTAGTTTGAAGTGATGTGTACTAATATATTTATTAAGGTTTTTGAGATTTAATATAAATCTCCAAGTGCCATCTGATTTTGGATGCAAAAATATGCTGGATAAAAATTGATTATCTGCAGGTAAACATCTTTTAATAGCACCTAACTGTAGGAGTTTATTAATTTCCATAGAAATAAGACTGCTTTCTTTTTGACTGAAGTTATTATTTTTAGGAATGGAGGTTTGAACTGGAATTTCATAAAAGGGTAGTTTATAACCCTTGATCCAATCATGTATTGTTGGTTTAGTGGTAACATTATTCCAGATTTCAGAAAAATACTGCAATCTACCAGTTTGTACCTGAGCTAGCGGCGTTCCTGTCCCCGACGTCGCGGCTGGCGCCTCTGTGGTGAGTGTGCCTCGGACGCGCTGCTAGTTGTTTCACCTGGTTGTTCCGCTTCAGCACTGTCTTCTGCCCACTCGGACGCGGGAACTGTTGTCTGTGTGGGCCCCGGAAGTTTAAATTCTTTGGTCTCGTCGGAGGTCTTGCAGGCGGGTTCTTCAGTTCTTGTCCTGACTTCTTAACCGCATTTATAGCGTTAAACTTGTCCTGAAGCTTATCTCCAAACAGGTACTCAGATATTGGAGTCTGCTCCATTAGTTCCTTCATGTCCTTATTAAGACCAGGTAGGATTAGGGAGCGTCGAGTGATGCAGTTTTCATGATAAATGTGACAGAGTAGTCTGGCTGCATCACTTAGAGTTAGAATATGTTCACTACTCTCTTGGTTGGCGATTAGATTATTTAGCACTTTGCCTATTGATGTAATGGCAGCAGCCAAGGTGATCTGCTGCCCGCTGATTCGTTGGTCCCTTTTCACTCTGACATCACTCAGTGCAGCTGCCACTTCTTCATTTAGTTTTGGCGGATTCAACAAGCTGCAGTTCTGTGGTGTTTCCTGCTTGTTTAGTATGTTTGTTTTTGTGTCCTCATTTAAGCCCTTCACAATTATCGCTGTCCACCGCGTAGCCAGGCTGTCATGAAGTTCTATCTGTGTCTTTGTGGGCTGCACCCCCTCATTTCCAAGGAGCTCCTCAATACCTGGAGGAAGAGCTTTAGGTAAGGTTGTCGATTCACTGTCTACCTCTTTCTGATTAGGTGTTACAGGACGACTGTCTGTAGTCGGAAGTAACGGAATAGGTGATAATTGATGGCAAGGAGTCAGTGGTATGTGGCGGTATGGAGAATAGCTGTCACTGCGAGTCAGGCTGCGTCGGGTTTTATCACGTGTTTCACAACTTCGGTCGAGGTACCCACGGCTTCTCGAGCGTGTTCGACTGGAGCGTGACGGACTGGAGTGTGTTCGGCTGGAGCGGGCTTCATATTCGTCTACGAAGAACAATTAAAGTTAGACCTCTGACTGGTCGAGTTCAAATCCACGGCTAACCTCACGTGATAGCTCAGGGGATGTAGTAGGGACGAGATTTAGAACAACTGAACGTGTACACCATCGGCTGACCTCTCGTGAAAGCTCATGTGATGTCGTTCTATTGTAAGATGGTTAAGATCATCGGCTAACCTCTCGTGAAAGCTCCAGTGATGTCTTATTATAGGTTGGCACAGTTAGTGTTCTCATGGTTAACCTCTCGTGAAAACTCTAGAGACATGTGCGTTATAAGGCGCCAGGTAATTCTAGGACGAGTGGGTAGGTACTTACCAGAATTTCGATGACGACTCCGTTTTCGTTTTTTCAACCGATTTTCTAGTTCTCGCAGACGTTCGTTTAGCTCTCTCATCTCTTCGTCTCGTTTTCTTCGATGTTGTCCCATCTCGGTTAAGTAATTACACAATTTTCGGAAATTTTGTAACGGAAACGTGACCTGCGCGGTTCACAAAAAAGTACAATGAGTTGACAGATGTCAAGAAAGAGCGCGCCAAGACCGGACCACAGATAACATTTTTCGTTTTGATGAAATCGATTCATCTTTAAAAAATGTGATAGCTAGTTAGCAAGAAGTGCAAACTACAAGTACTCAATGAGGACGAGATTACGGAGCATAATTCCTATGGCGCATCTACTTAGCGCCGCAACACATTTGATTTCCATAGCTTACACCGCCACGTGACAAAAAAAAAATCATCTTTCTAGTTTTGTACGCACACATGCAAAGGTCGCGCGCACAAACTCACAACGTCTTATGATGCCCTCCCTAGTACCGCTATCCCCACCGCCAGTTGACCTGCGCGCAGTGAGATGATCTAACGTGTGTTTGTTGTGAACGCCGTGCAAATTTTCTGCATTACGTAATATTTTATCATAAAAGGTTAGTAAATATTATAAATTTCTTTATTACACTTATTTGGAATAAGTATTCACATGTTTTTGAGTAATAAACAATGTCATAAGTAACATGAATTTGATATAATTTTGAAAGAGAAGTTCGTAACGGTTTTTCTGTGCTTTTTTGCATTTGCTTATTTTGAACAGTGAGAACATGGTAATAATCTTATAATATATGGTGTAAAGGTTTTTATAATAACGTAACATATAGTTACATTGCTATTTGCTTTAGTAAAGGTATAATATTGCTTTGTTATAGATGGATAAGGAAGAAGAACGTATTATGAAACTTTTTGAAGAACCGTCGTCGACGGGAAGCACGATACCAGACCCATTTAGTGTTAGTGATGATGATCAGTATGGATCTGATGGTGACTATAATCCTTGTAATGATGAAGTTAGTAGTAACAGCAGCAATCCTTCTGTAAACAAAACTAGGTTATATCGTCGTAATCGTTCTTATAATAGCTCTCAACCCGTAAATACAGCTCCATTGCGTAATCGTACCTCTAGTTTGAGCTCATCGTCATCATCTGATGTGAACCAAACCGAATCGCTACAGACTGACTCTGACGAGTGTCAAGGTGTGGTTAAACAAAGGTGGAAGTTCTCAGTACAACAGATTATTTATTATATTTTGAAGAATAATATTTTTAGCCGTCCCATACCCATTTAGTTAAGTTGGCCCGTCCCGTACCTACAATTTGTCATAATAAAGAATCTTATGTATTGAAATTGACAACATTTTCTTTGTTTTAGATTTCAATAAACATCGTCAGGAGGCGCCTGAAAGAAATGCCGCCGCCCTGCCAAGAAGATTTTAATGACCCAGGGAGGCACACTGTGCCGGACACTGAATGCACGGTGTATAGTGTCGTAGCCTTAGCTTTAGATGACGAACTCCGATTCGAGGGCACTAGTAATTATTGCACTTCATTCACCCGGGTTTCCGTAGGAACTAATCCTATGTGTTAATACGGTCATGGTCTGTTTAAGTTCCAAGTTTCACTGAAATCTGTTTATCCGTTAGCGTGAAAAAGTAACAAACTTCCATCCATCCATTCTCACAAACTTTCACAATAAATACATAGTAACACAGTTTTACAATCCTTATGTAGTAATTTAATATTGTAATTATTTTATTTATCAAAATAAAGGTATTAAGCTATTTCCAACCAGTGTTTCTCAAACGCTTATTCTTCCATTGCTCGATTTGGGAAAGACGCCAGACATGTCGTTCGTTAATTTTCTGTCATAATAAACTAAGTAGCTATTTTTACTTCTTTTCATATAATTGTTATATTCTTAAGATTTTCTCCTATGCTATTATTGGTGATAATTTAAATTAGCGCCATCACCCACTCGCGGCATGAAACGACAAGGGATTTTAGTAAGCGCATATGATCTGAGACCTTATTTTACCAAAGTTAAGGTTCACAATTCGGGATGCCACGGCATGCCAGAACGTGCCGTAGCGCCAGTGAGAGCCGGGTAGGGATTGCAATCCCGCAAAACGGGATCCGGCATTCCCGCAGGATCCCGCTCCACTTATTAATCTGCTGGATCCCGCACCTTCAAAACGCGGATCCGCGGATCCCGCAAATTTAAATTTACCGCTAAAACATTCGTGAAGTTTCACATAGACTCACCGTGCGCTTCGCGCGTCGTTTCTGTATGTGACAGACTGAGTGTTTTCGTATTCACCGTCCGGCGTTTAACGTAAGTACCTATATTAATGTATTCTATTTATTTTTTGTTTTGTGCTATTTTATATGCTAATTATGCCCGTAAATGGGAATATGATGTCGTAATGTGGCGTGAACATTTGCTTACAAGTACACATTAAATACATACTTGCACAGGTAACGAGTAAATGAATCATGCCCAAGTCCAATGAAACTGAGAATTCCGAGAAAGGGAATAAAGGCGACGACAATCAACTTGGTAAAGGTCTGTGGCGTTATTTCAAGAAAAGTGACAAAGGTGGCAAATGTCTTCTGTGTTCAGATGAACTAAAAATTAGTCAACGTTCTACCAAAGGCTTAAAAATACATTTAAAGACTAAACACAATATTGATATCGGTTCTCGAAACGATGAGACTGGAGAAGAATCCTTACCAGTAGTGCCAAAGAAGAAACCCAAAACTATGGACAGTTTTATTATCAAAGAAAACTCCATGGACAAAATGATCTCTAGGATGGTATGTAAAGACGGATTCTCCTTAAGTTCCTTTTGCACATATTTTCTAAAAGTGGACACAAACTACCTAATTCGCCAAATACGATAAAATCTATCGTAACAAATTTTTATAACACAGTCAAAGCTGACATGATTATAGAGTTTGAACGTCTTAAGAAAGGAAAACAGAGATTTTCACTTACATTTGACGAAGGGACGTCACAAAAGAATCATCGATACTTAAATGTCCCGCCGTTCACCAGAAAGAAAATCATTTCAATTTGGGTTTGGTACGTATATATGGCTCGGCTACAGCAGAACATTGCATTAACTTAGTAAAAGAACGCCTCGCGAGTTTTGGTCTAGACTTAGACACAGATATTATCGCAAGTACAACGGATGGCGCTAGTGTGATGGTGAAGGTTGGCAGGCTTTTGCGTTGTTCCCAGCAGCTTTGTTTTACACACGGCTTACAGCTAGTGGTAGTTGATACACTGTATAAGAAAAGCAATTCACCAATACCAGAATGCCCAGCAGCCGCAATTACGACGAAATCTGATAATGATGATGACGATGATATGGACTCGAATGAACAGGGCGTAACTGTAAATATAAATTCACCACCACTTGAAATGACTTCCACATACGACGATCTATTGAAGAAAGTACGAAAAGTGGTCAAGATTTTTAAACGATCACCAACCAAAAATGACGTCTTCTTACAAAAATATGTAAAGGAACAAGAAGGAAAAGAATTGGCATTAATATTAGACTGCCGTACTCGCTGGAATAGCCTTTTAAACATGTTAGAACGATTCTATAACTTGAAGAATTGTATCGATAAAACATTAATCGATATTGAATCTGAAATTAAATTCAGCGATAATGAGTGGTTCAAAATCAATTATCTCATTGCCAGCTTGCAACCTTTTAAATTGGGAGTTGAGGCACTTTGTAGGCGAGAGTCAACGCTTATAACTGCGGACACAACATTTCGCTTTATTTTGGATAAATTGCAACAACAAAATACGGTGTTGAGTAACCAGTTAACTCAGAGTCTACATGAACGTATTCAAGAACGCCGCACTGAGTTTACAGGAGTTTTGATTTATTTGCAAAATCCGAAAAAGTACGACCAAGAAGCCAAAAATACAGATCGTACTCATACATTCTTCATGCCAAAAACAGCTGCAATACGCCAAGAAATAAAGAAAATAATAGAAAGAGTCAGTAGAGCTGAAGACGATGAAATTCATGAAATGTATGCAGGTGACGTCTTCGAAAATACACCTATAGCTGAAACATCTGCAACTGACACAGGTCCTACTCTAACGCTAAAAGAAGAATTAGAAGAAAAACAGCTTAAACAAGAAAAAGAAATATTTAAGAAAAAGCCAGACAACAAACAAAGGGATTATGAGAAAATTTTGAAGAAAGAAATGGCATGTTTTGGGTCCGATGGTATCAGAGGAGAGTACCTGACGCTCGCCTATGAATATATCCAGACGGTTTAGCCTACTAGCGTAGAAGCCGAGATAGCGTTTTCGGCATCAGGATATATTTGCAGTTCACTCAGAAGCAGGCTTGAAGATGATACTATAAATGCCATTTGCTTTTTAAGAGCGTATTTTCAAAAGTTATCACCATAGGTTAGTCGTAGTAATAGAATCTAGATAAGAGAAAGTTGTGATTTGATTAAAAAAGGGAAGGGAAATCATTAACTATTCTTTATGCACAGTTAGTGAATGCACTCGACACGATTCACCAGCAGTGTGGGCTCATTTGCAGAAAGCACTGGAGTTTGTATTTGAAAAATCTCCTAATATCACTACTGTGCATATACTAACAGATAGCCCTTCGAGTCAATATCGCAACAAATATATATTTCACATTATGATACAGCTGCAAAATGTCTTCTCATCATTAAAATCAGTAACTTGGAACTATCAGGAAGCCGGCCACAGTAAAGGTGTTCCAGATGGTTTTGGCGCCGTAGTTAAAAGGATGGCTGACTACCAAGTAAAATGCGGGCGTGATGTGGGGGACTTCTCAACATTTGTTGCTATTGTGCGAGAAAACATAAAAAATGTCGAGATAAGGGTTGTAGAAGAACATGAGATTAGAGAAAAAGAAATTCATCTCCCCAAAAACATAGCTCCTTTTAAAGGAACTAATTTAGTCCACCAGGTGTTTCGGAACTCGGATTCGGAGTTCCTTGAGTTTAGCAAATTGAGTTGTTACGAGTGTGTTGACACCATTTGTAAGCACGACAAGCACATGCAATTGCACAAAATTTACAAAAGTGCAATAGATTCAGAAGCCGGTAATGTTAAAATCATACCTCCTAATAAGATTAAAATATTGAGCGATATCACCATTAAACACGCCAATACGCCCAATAAAGCTCCAACTTCTCGAATTCGCAAAGAGCAGAATGTTACACCATTTGCTAAAGTTCGGACCACCAGCCGACGAGTGTGGGACGGCGCTGGCAGGTTCTAACATGCTGCTACGTCCTGCAATACCGACGACGCTGCTATACGTGTCCCGATTGCACCACTCTACGAAGACTGAGGACATCGTAGAGTACATACGGGTGAAGACCAATTGGACCTTGAGGGTGGAGAAGTTGGAAGCGCGTCATAACACCAACTTCAAGTCGTTCGTGGTGCGCGTTCCAACTCACCATTTGATGACCTTCCTCAAGGAAGAGTTTTGGCCGAAAGGTGTGCTGTATCGGCGTTTCCGCGGCCAGCTACGCGACACTTCGCAGCGTAACACGACGCCGTCACTTCGTGTGCAGTAGTTTTAAAATTTCTTTAAAAAATATGTATTAGTTTATAGTTACTGTTTTTATATTTAAAACTAGCTGACCCGGCTAACTTCGTACCGCTACTAAATTTATATTATCTGACCTTTTAAACCTTCCCTGGACTGCCACAAATATTTCAAAACCAAAATTAGCCAAATCCGTCCAGCCGTTCGCGAGTTTTAGCGAGACTAACGAACAGCAATTGATTTTTATATATTTAGATATATGTATTATGTTTTATGGGCCTTAGTTGCCTGAAATAAATAAATAAATAAAGGTACTTGGGAAAATCAGTTATTCATGGTAACTCAAACAGAAGCAATGGCGTCTGGATTTGGATAACAACATCAACAAGAATTTCTTACGTTTTTGAAACAACAACAGGCATCCAAAGATTGATTGAACGATGAATACAGAATATTCCTGGTGAAGATATAATTAAAGAGAGCAGAAGCAGAAATCAAGAAGAAAATTTTACATAAATAATGATTAAAACCAAAGAAAACCAAGACCACAATCAGCAAAATTATGGAAAAAAAATTATGGATAGATAAATACAAAAATATTGATTGATCTTCCATATTGGAAGACTTAAAAATTGAATCAATACTTGAGTACTTTTAAGTTTAAAAAAAACTGTTTTTAGTTATATGGATAATTTTAGTTTATGTGTGTGTAGACTGTGATTAGTTGTTATATGTTTGTTTGGAGATTGTGCTTAAACGAATATATTAAATTTTAATCCTAAAGTTCCTCTAAGAAGACTGAAAAATTATATGCATTCAAATAATATTTTTATGATTGTTAAGAGACATTAAACTGATTTAATCCATTTGGGTTAGTTTTATTTTAATTATCTGATATCATCGCAAAATTATTAAAATGAGTGGTTTCAGTTGTTTTTTGTTTAATTGTCATTAGTAGGCAGATGCCTATCTCGATCGAATCTCATTAGTGTTTTAGATGATTTCATTAGTGTAACAACATCACTCATTCGTGTCACTCTGATTTAAATTTCTCAATAGTCTTCATTAAAAAATCATTAATATTTTATTTAACTTATGTTAATATAACCTCATATAGTGAGGCTATACCATTAATAACCCAAAAAACGGATATTTAAGAAATCAAACAAAAAGTATTATTTTAATTCGAAATATGAAATCGACCCGGCTACACATCAAGCTATACATTTCCAGTTTACGCTGATCTCGCACTGCACGGAAATCCTATACAATGCGAGATCAGCTTTTACTGGAAATGTATAGCTTGATGTGTAGCCGTGTTTACAAATATAGCTAGATAATATGTCAATGTGTGTGTACTGCGTAGTAGTACGCACACATTGACAGATGGATAGTGTATGTCCTGATAAATAGATGGCGCCGCCTAAGAAATGCTTAAGTTGCCAGTCTATCTTTAGTAATATATAGTAGTCTATGGTGGCCACCACGATCTCCAGACCTCACTCCCATGGATTTCTTTTGTGGGGGTACATTAAGGGTGAAGTGTAAGCCTCAGAGGTAAATACAATTGTTGAACAAAAAAATTTTATTATTTTAGCATTTCACAATTTAAAGTGCTTAGCGACGGACAGTGATTAAGTTAGAAAAATAAAAAACAATATTCTCCGTCGGTATAATTTGTGCATTACTGTGTATGGAGGACACATCGAGAAATTAAAAATGTAGTGTTTTTGTTGTGATTGTTGTTGTGTGCGTATTTCAAAACCTTACATAAGGTAAAAGCCAGCGCGAGCGGAGGCGTAAGCCGCCGCCCGCACCAACGCCGGCCGCTCGCTTTGACACGAGAGAACACCCAGCACACACACACCGCGCTCCGGCGCGCGTGCGACGTTGCCGCTTTGTTACCTAGGTATCTAAGGTCAGTTAAATTTATTTACAAAGGGTGGTTACGTTTTACTCTGATTCGTTTTACTCTGATTTGTAAGCTACTTATTTAGTTTGTTTGAAAAAAACAAATTCTCATTTTTGGTGCTTTTTATTTTTATACCGTATCGAATTAATACTCAACACGTATAGTATACGTAGTGTAATTTAATGCCTTTCTGTCATATCAACTCTGTATGTTTTTAAGAATTTACGGAACATAACCGACTATAAATTAATTAAACAGGTTTATTTAGCTTTGTGTCAATCCATTCTTAGCTATTGCATAACTTCATGGGGTGATGCAGCAAAAACAATTTTACTCCCTCTAGAGCGTGCTCAAAGAGCAATTCTAAAGGTTGCTGCCTTCCGCCCTTTTAGATTTCCTACGCGCCAGCTCTACTACATTGCATGTAAAGTACTAACAGTTCGGCAGTTATTTATTCTAAGCATAGTACTACACCAGCACACTGCACTTCCTTTTGACCCAGTACCTTCCAACATTTATTTTTATATCAATTTAATTTTAAATGCTAATGTCCCAATTTAATTGAAATGTAAAGTGATGGCCCGAAACACAGGTTTGAATAAACCTAGATCGGGCGGGTCGCTACCTAACATTCTAATTCCGAAACATTAACACTTGCACTTGTAATAAAAAAATATTTTAGAAATAGTTTATTTTTGGGCACTATAATTGTATGGGAAATTTACTACTGTTGACTAAATATACTCTATTTGTGTACGTTTTTATATTAAATAAATTATTATTTATTTATTATTTCCTTTATTTCGTTGTTTACTAACACCTCCGCTTAACAAAAATAATACAGAAAACAACTAGGAAACAGGTAAAATACCAAGGTTTTTCGTAAAGTAATGGTGTTTAACAGACCCTAAGCTTTTGGTCAAAATGTCTGTTGGCATTTCAGCTGTCTCCAAATAAGCAATTTTTACAAAATTATTGTTTACTACCTCTCTCACAAAATGATATCTAATACCAATATGTTTGGATCTGCGATGAAAAATTGTGTTCGAAATCAATTTCTGCGCACTCTGACTATCATTAAATAGTACAATTGGCTCTGACTTTCCAACAATCACACACAGTAAATTTTTAAAATAAATTGCCTCTTTACTTGCTTCTGACATAGAAATGTATTCTGCTTCCATTGACGATAAAGCTACATGTCTCTGCTTTCTGCATTCAAAAGAAATCACAGTATTTGATAACTTGAAACAAAATCCGGAAAAGGATTTTCTATCATTTACATCAGAACCCCAGTCTGCGTCAACAAAACCTTCGATACAAGAATTATCTTTACAAAACACAAGACCATAGTTTTTGGTTTTTTTTAAATACCTTAACACCCTTTTTGCATGCTTCCAGTGAATCTCATCATAAGAGTTGTTGAACTGACTAAGAAAACTTACACTGTAAGCAATATCAGGTCTGGTTAAAACCGCTAAATACATTAAACTTCCTATGAGTTGCCTAAATGGATAATCATTTCAAACATTCGGAGACTTTTCTAATTTTAAATTCATCTCCATAGGAGTTTCTGCAGTTTTGCAATGTGTCATGTTGAACTTCTTTAGTAAATTGTCTACATATTGAGCTTGGTCAACTGTTATTACATTTTCATTAATATTTACTCTTAGGCCCAAGCATTGTTTTAACTGACCTAAGTTCTTGATCTTGAATTTACAGCTCAGTTCATTTACTAACTGATCAGTTGCTGTCACACAATTTGAAAAAACAAAAAAATCATCAACAAAAATTGCTATTATAATCTTAACTTTTCCTTCATATTTTGTAAACAGACATGGTTCATACTTTGACTTTTTATATCCAAGATTTACGGCCGGTTTCTTCATCAAAGGTAACAGCCAAAGTAACGACACAAAGTCAAAGTAACGGTTAAATTTGTTTCTTCACAATTTTAGCTATTGCTTTAGCTGTTACTTTTGCCTCTAACTGTTACTGCTTATTAAGCAGATGTGGAAGCTAAAGTAATTGTAAAAAAACAGTTTGGGTTTAATAAAAATAAAACTATGTTGCTACAGACATCTCCATCATATTGAGAGTCGAGTCCAGAAGCTGACTCTTTTCAGATTCCAGTGACCCATTCATCAGTTTTAGATAATGGAGGTGGGGGCGGGCCTCCACCAGTCTGCTGACGCATGCGGTTAACTTTCCCAGCTTCCTTTCTTGCACTTTTTTTCATGTAATCCCACTTACATTTTAATTGTTTGACACACCAATATGTGTTACTTGAGGCATTGAACTCTTTTGTTATAACTTCCCAAGTTTCATCCTTTTGCTTTATTGTTAATCCATTCGTTTTTTTGTTTAATATGATCTTTGAATATTTATTTATCAAAATTGTCTATTTCAGTGTTACTGAAGTTGGAAGATCTTTCACTGTAAATAATAAAACAACATTTGAATTGAATATCATGGTAGGTACTCATAGTAAATAAGTCTAAACGTTAGGATAATAAGAAGTTTAGGGATTTTTTGTAACAAATAGTAAAATGAAAAGCACATGAAATTTTACAAAACATAACATGAGGTATCTATAACACCGGTCACCTAAAATTAATATTATAAATAATGACAACATACCTAGGAATCAAGTTTGTGTCCACATTTTCGTCATGGACTCCAATAAACTCCATATTTAATGTATATCAGTATTAAAACCGAATGTCAATAAAACAGTACAAACGTTTCAAGGAAGAACTTTCACGTTGACATTTGGTCGACACCATTTGACAGTAATATTGTGTTGCTGCCATGTGTAAAAAAAGCTCCCCAGGTGTTTTTGGGGGAATTACGACGTTTGTGTAATGGCAACTCTTTTGACTTTTACTTTAGCTGTTACTTGAATGAAGAAACACATTCGCCGTGATAACAGTAAAGGTCAAGTAAAAGTCAATGCTTTTACCGATTACTTTAGTTGTTGATGAAGAAACCGGCCGCTAGCAAGTAATCATTAACCCGCTGGTACCAAGCCCTGGAAGACTGTTTAAGACCGTATATAGCACGCTTCAATTTTAACACTTTCTTATCATCCATACTAGATTCGTACATAACAGGTTTTTTCATATACACAGTTTCTTTCAAAAAACCATTTAAAAAGGCAGTGGTAACATCTAGATGACTTATATCTAAATTCAACTTGGCTGCCAGGGCAAATAACAATCTTAAGGTAGAATATCTAACAACTGGCGAAAAGGTTTAATGGAAATCTACACCAGCTTTTTGACTAAAGCCTTTTGCTACTAATCTTGCCCGGTAACGCACATTTTTAGAACTGTCATTTTTTTTTTTAAACCCACTTGCACTGTACCACTGTACAATCTTTAGGACGATCAACTAGCTCCCAAGCGTCATTCTCTTTAAACGAGTCCAACTCCTCGTTCATGCCTGCTCGCCAAAACTTATTTTCTGGGCCATTTAAGGCCTCTTCGAGAGTGATCTCTTTGTTATTATCATCATAGTCTGAGATGCATAAATTATTATAACCAAGCCGATCAGGCTTGTTTCTCTCTCGTTTTAGTAGAGTTTCTGATGTACCTAACTCCACTAAGGGTTCTGGGTCTTAAGTAGCATTTAAGAAACTATCATCTGAGGAAGTTGCTGAAGAAGTTTCGGTATCCATGACATACGTGCTGTCAAACTTCTCTTCTACTGAATCTACACTTTCTGTGTCAGTACTCCCAGTATCTTCGGTACAGCCTTCCTCCGCTGAAGACTTGCAATCCAAGGATATGTCCACTGTAGTCTCAGATGATTTCTCCATAATAACTATATCTCTACTTGTACTTACAGACTTCGCTACTGGGTCATTCACCCTATAACCCTTCACATGGTCGGAGTAGCCGATAAAAATAAGTTTATTAGCCTCTTTATCCCATTTCAAGCGCTTTTGCTTTGGCACATGCACCATGACTGCACTCCCAAATATACGCAAATGACTTAAATTTGGCTTTGACCCGGTTCAGACTTCATACGGAGTCTTGTTATTCAGTCGTGCGACAACAGATCTATTTCGCAAGTAAACTGAAGTATTAACCGCCTCTGCCCAGAATTTCTTATCTAAGCCAGCATCAAAGATTAAACATCTAGCCTTTTCAACTACTGACCTGTTCATTCTTTCACATAAGCCATTCTGCTGCGGCGTATAAGCATTAGTCCTTTGATGAACTATCCCTTGCTCCTTCAGATACTTTCCAAATTCTCGACTACAGAACTCACCTCCGTTATCTGTCCTTAGAATTTTGATCTTCCTGTCTTTCTGTTTTTCTGACATGGACTTAAAATCTTTGAAATTGGTAAAAACTTCATTCTTCGTCTTCATAAAATAAACAAATGCCATCTTACTGTAGTCATCCACGAACAAAACATAGTACCTAGATCCTCCAATTGATAGAGTTTCCATCGGACCACATACGTCTGCATGAATCACCTCTAGAACATTCGCCGTTTTAGATGAACTCTGCTGAAACGGCAGTCTAGCTTGCTTGCCTTCACAGCAAACAGTACACGATGACTTATCTATGTTCACCACTTCTGGGTATGAAATTCCTACTACAGCACCATTTCTCATTTTCGTTAAACTAGTACTGTTGATGTGTCCCAAATATCGGTGCCAAATTTCACTCGATGCTACTGCAGTTGCTGCTAATAACTGTTCCGTTTTCGTGTATAATCTATACACACCTTCGACTAATTCTGCCTTACCAACGAGTTCATTCTGTTGATTATAGATGTGGCAACCTTTTTCATTGAAAATTACACTGTTGCCATTCTTGATCAACTGACTCACCGAAAGCAAATTCGTAGTTAAGTTCGGTATGCATAATACGTCCGAAACTGTAACATCATACTCCACACCGTTCACAACTGTGATGATGTTGACGTCACCAGAACAGAGAACTGGAACACTTGTCTGGTTTGCTATAATAATTTTCTTCATAACATGTTGATTGGATGGATTGACGACATTTTCTTTTCTCGCCGTCATGTGTTTACTAGCCCCACTATCAATATACCAGTTATTGGAATTGAAATTACGATTCAGAAAAAAAGCACTGAATGCATTTGTTGGTTTTCTTTTGCTTAATTTTGAGTTGGGACACTGATTTTTATAATGTCCAGTTTCTTTGCAATTATAACATCTAATAACCTTGACAGGGTTTGACGTTTGGTGCATTTGGTTTTGGCCGCTCTTAGGATTGCTATTTTTCACACGCTGCTTTCCTTTAGCTACAAATGCACTTTCCGAGCTGGAACCTGAATTAACATCAGCACACATATCCATCAACTTTGTTTTTATGACGTCGGCACTTATCCTGACCCTTAAAGCACAACGTCTTTATTACCTTGCCAGAAACTATGCTAAGGACAATGACTACAAGTTTTGCTGGACATCATTCGGAAAAGTTTTTCTAAGAAAAAGTGAAGGTGAAAAGCAAATATTGATTAAGAGCGAATCTGACATCAACAGCCTTCGTCTGGACAAATGACTATCGATTATCTTATGCGTTCTCACTTGTGCCATTTATAAAATCGTTTTTTCTCTACTGCTCCTTCTCATAATGTTAATTTATTGTAATTTGTTATCCGCAGGATCCAAACACACACACAATCACTTTTACCAATCAATGCATCATACAAACATGATTGCAAAAATGTCAAGTAGTAAGATCATTCATGAACTATTTCAAGCATTCTTTTATCACCATTATTTATTTTATAAAACACCAATTCCATGTGACATAATTTTCAATTCTTTTCCCGATGGCTAATAATTCCAATACAATTTTATCCGATTTAGATACTACCTCTGTGGCAAACAGCTATTTCTGTGACCCTGAAACTTGTAATACTGTGTTACATAGCTCTGAGAAATCCCTGAAAATCATAACACAAAACATTCGCAGTATTTACAAGAACTTCGATCATTTTCAGGCACAACTATCCAGATTCTCCTTCGACATCGACATTATAATCCTTACAGAATGCTGGCTTAATGAACACAAACCTATTCCCATTATTGAGAACTACGAATCTTTTTCTTCCAAGACCAGGCTTAATCAAAATGGAGGCATCGTTATTTATGTCAGGAAAAATATAAAATGCACTGTTGAAGAGCCGAAGTCAAATGACGCTAGTTTTCTATTGCTTCAAGTTTACCCTGATATAAACATATTAGCTGTGTATAGATCCCCATCCACACACTGCACTAATAGCTTTCTGAGCTCATTAGAATCAATAATACGTCCAATTAAAGCTGAAAACATCATTATTGCTGGCGACATCAATATCGATATTAAATCGAACAATACTGACAGAAACAGTGCATCTTACCTAGATCTAACTGCAGAACTAGGGCTACTTCCAGCACACATTTATCCAACAAGGCTTGCAAACTGTCTGGATCATATTATGCTAAACACATCCGTCTCTGCTGCGGCATTTGTGATAGATTCAACCGTGACTGACCACGCCTCAGTCCTCCTAAGCCTTAGCTGCCTCAATGCTGACAGCAGCAGAAACAATGTGTGCAAGAAAATTGATTATGATGCTGCCCTAGTAAACTTGCAAGCTGTTGATTTTTCCTTTGTGAACGATGACTCTGACGCAAATGATGCCGCCACTCTTTTTGTTCATCACATTTCAAGTGCATTAACACAGAACTCGACCACAATCTCACGCCCCTGTAGGAAAAGATTGCTTAAACCCTGGCTTACCCCTGGTTTACTGCGATGTATCCGCCACAGAGATAAGCTTCACAAGCTCTTTACTAAAAATCCACAAAATATATTTGCTGAACTTATCTATAAAAGGTACAGAAACTTTTGTAACGCTCTCCTGAAAAAGTTAAAAAGGAATTACGAAAAATCTTTACTAGTAAATACAACTTCTAATAAAGATAAATGGAATGCCGTCAAATCCATTATCAGCACCTCCAAACAAAAAACTGCTGGCGATCACCTTTTAGTCCCACAGAAAAGTGGTCCAAGTGCTGTTAATCAGGTAAACTCCTACTTCTCTAATATTGGTAAGCAGCTAGCAGATAAAATAACACCACCTCAAATTTTTTATAAATTTGACATAACCCCCGCCCCAAATTCAATTGTGTTACTTCCGCCAGATGAAGCCGAGGTTGAAGCTTTGATAATGAATCTCAAGAATGACTGTGCAACTGGCTGGGATTCTATTTCAGCCAAGTTTCTTAAGTTTGCCAGACACATTATCATTCCTCATCTGACCAAACTAATTGAGATCTGTCTTACCCAGGGTATTTTCCCGAATGTATTCAAGAAATCCCTTATTACTCCTGTCCACAAGGGGGGGAAGAAGGACGATGTTGGAAACTACAGGCCCATCTTAGTTCTTACAACCTTGTCAAAAATATTAGAAAAGGTCTTAAACAAAAGGCTCACAAACTTTCTGCATCACAATAAGACACTGTCTGAAGCCCAGTTTGGCTTTAGGTCGGGAAAAAGCACAGAAGATGCCGTATGTCAATTGGTAGATCATGTCACACTTAAAATAGACCAAAAACAGAAATGCGTAGGGATATTTCTTGACCTGGCCAAAGCATTCGACACCGTCATGATTCCTTTCCTTGTGGATAAGTTAGATAAGATCGGTATCCGCGGAAATGCTCTAAAAATTTTTAAGGATTTTCTTTGTGGCCGTACGCAAAGAGTTAAAATAAATTAATACGTTAGCTCTGATGCTTGGGTTACCTTTGGCGTTCCACAGGGCAGTATTCTTGGCCCGAGTCTCTTTTTAATTTATATTAATGACCTGTGTCAGCTGCCACTTGCTAATGGTAAGATATTTACCTACGCTGACGATACGGCGTTAATATTTGATGGGGGCACCTGGGACGAAGTTCGACGAAGCGCCGAATTGGGATTGCATAAAGTAAGCCATTGGCTAAGATCCAACCGCCTCACACTGAACCTTTCTAAATCCACGTTTCTCCAATTCTCTTTTTCGAAACTTAAACCTGTGTTTAGACATTAGACTACATGACTGCAACTTGGCTTCTTCAACGACATGTTCATGCACAGCTATCATTAAGTCTACACAAGTGAAATACCTTGGTGTGATTGTAGATGAAAGGCTTGGCTGGCGTCAGCACATAGACCTCACTGCAACGCGTATACGGAAACTTGTGTGGGCTTTTAAAAAACTTAGACACGTGGCCGACTTTGAACTCCTTCGCACTGTGTACTATGCGCTCGTGCAGTCAGTCGTGGGATATTGTGTTGCTGTGTGGGGTGGGGGATGCAAAACCTTTATGATTCGCCTGGAAAGGGCCCAGAGATCTCTTCTTAAAGTCATGACTTTCAGACCCTTTAGATTTCCTACCAGAGTCCTGTACGACAGGTGTCAAGTACTTAATGTAAGACAGAATTATATTCTGCAAATGATTAACAAGCAGCACAGTATTACACCTTATAATGCAGATTATAATAAGAAGCGCACCAAAACAAATGTTTGCCTACCTTTACGCTGTCACACGGCGTCCGCCAGGCGACAGCGGGTATATCTTGCCCCTTTTCTTTATAATAAGTTGAACAAAATCCTGAATATAAATCCCCTTACGATCCGTGACGCAAAAAAGAAGGTAAAGATCTGGCTACTGACACAAGACTACTGCGCAACAGAAGATTTACTGCAATCAACATAAATATCTAAGAACACAAATCATTGGTATTCACAGTTCACAAACACACCTAAAACACACATACACACACACACATACACACACACACCCTCACGCAAACACACCTACACACTCATGCACCCCTTATGAAATGTTTTTGTTAATACTGACTATATGGTAGTTTTGTATTTTCTTTAATTTTATTTCAATCTTGATTATATGTATGTTTTCAATTCAATTCAATTTTAAATCAAATCAAATTTTGTCTAATTCCGGATTTTATTCTAATTCAGTTCTTTGATTTAATGGGATTGTTTAGTTTTTTTTTTCTTTAACTCTCAATACATTATTTTTAGTACATAAAGAACTTAATTTTAAGTATCGTATTTATATCACCGTTTGCTGCATAAAATCTGCTTAGTTCTAACCTAAATGGAAGAAGTCACTGGCTCCTGAAATATAGGTATTTTAAACTAGCTCTGGAGTCAGGGTCTCACATTATTCTGTAACCTGTTTTTATGGCAATAAAGAATGAATTATTATTATTATTATTACTTATCTCGACTCCCGAGTGTTCTATGGCCATTATCATAGGCGCATACCTTTCGGGTAATCCTGCTAACATTAATGCACCAATCCATTCGTCTGTTAACTTGAAACCTGTTCCTTGAAGTCGCTGCCCTGTTTCAATTATCTGGGTCACATACTGCGTCATGGAATCACACTTTTCAAGACGAATATTAATGAGATTTCTGAGCAAACTTATTTTTCTAGTGTAGCCAGAGTCATCACACATGGTTTTCAATTTGTCCCATAAATCATAAGTTGTCGCCGCTTGCTTGATGTGAGCATAAAGCGATGGATCGATTGTCAATACGAGTTTCGCCTTCGCTTTGGCGTCTTCTGCTTTTTCCGCCTTACTTGCCGTTGCTGATCATTTTTCTTCAATGGCTGACGCCATGCCTTCCAATACCAACACATTTTGGGCTGCAAAGCGCCAATCCTCGTAATTCTCACGACCGCGCAACTTAGGAACGCTAGCAATATAATTCGCCGTCATTATTAGCTTAAAACCACACAGTACTTAACGTTTCGTCTATTAAATATTATTTTTTATTGTGACTGGGCCCATAACCTAATAAAATACGTTTTATGGTTTTATAATAGACAGACATTTATTGTCATATATAATATCTACATTTGTACATTAGATGGCGTTAGCAGTTACATATTTTTGTTATTTACTAACAATTAGTACATACAAATTATATTTTTAAATATTCGAATATAAAAAAATACATAAAAACATTTAAAAATATAAAAAAATAGTAGCCCACTGGTATCGGGAACAGGGTCCAAGCTACCGGTGGTCAGGGCTGCTGAGAGAGGAACTTCCTTACTATACGCGCCGTGTCCAGTAATACTGCTTTCTGGATCAAACCCTTGATCCAGCTGCCTAACGAGAGCCTCTTGAGGTGTTGGTCGAGCCTCTTGGCTATAATGCCATTGGCCATCACGACTATCGGCACAATGACTGCTGTATCCACATCCCACATGTCGACAACCTCGCGTGACAGGTCAAGATACTTGATCTGCTTATCTTTTTCAGCTTTCACGAGGTTTCTCGTCATGTGGGACTGCTATATCAATAATCATTGTGCGACGCTCTAATCGATCTATCACCACGATGTCCGGCTTATTGGCAACAATAGTCCGGTCAGTGATGATAGATCGATCCCAATACAATGTGATAGTGCCATTTTCGAGAACTGGGTCGGGCACATACCTATAGTACGGTACTTCCGAGTCCACAAGACTGTATTTCAGAGCAAGTTGCTGGTGGATAATCCAGGCTACAAGGTTGTTCCGGGGATCGCGGAAGTCACACTAGTTCCCGTGATCCCCGGTGCAAGTGAGAGACGGAACACCGGGGTGGTTTTAGTCAGTAAGAGTCTGACAGACCCCTCCGCCCTCCCCGGGGCGGAGGACATCCATGAGGATTTCCCCCCGTAATAAAAAAAAAAAAAAGGCTACAAGGTTGTGCCTATGCAAGTAGTCTCCGTTAGCCAGACTAGAACAGCCAGAAATAATGTGTCGGATTGATTCCCCCGGACGGTGGCATGCCCGACAGATGTCAACCGTTCCATCCTTCACAATATATTTCCGGTAGTTGTTCGTCAGCATAACTTCGTCCATAATTGCAAAGACAAAACCTTCGGTTTCTCCAAAGAGATCACCGAATCGTAACCAGGATACGGACGCTAAGAGGTCTACATCAGGTCCATGTAGGACCCGGTAAAAGCGCCCGTGAAGCTCTTTGCTCTGCCATACCTCCCTGCGGTCATTAGTATCTAATACTTTAGGTTTGCGCCAGTTCTCGTTACCCAAGGAGAGCAGGGTGAGGCCCTTGTCCACTGAGACCACATCTCGGTGCATCCCCACGTCGGCTTCTAGAAAATATTCCCTGAGACTGCATATCTCGATTGTGGAGGCTCTTAACGTTTAAGAAGCCTCGACCTCCACACTTTCGCGGGATATACAGTCTCATTACCGATGACCACGGATGATGCATCCGATTTGCGGTGAGCAGTGTGCGGACCCTCCTATCCAGGGCGTCAAGTTCCGTCTGAGTCCATTTGAGTATGCCGAAAGAGTACATCAAAACCGGCATGGCCCAACCGTTGAAGGCGCGCGCCTTATTTCCGTCCGATAAAATACTATTTAAAACTTTATTCAGGCGGCAAAAGAAGCGCTCCCTCAACGATTGTTTCATGTCAGCAGTGTTGATGCCTAACGCTTCCGACATACCCAAATATTTGTATGTTTCGTTTGAGGAGAGGGATCTAAGGTGTATGGAATCCGAAAGCTGGGTTCCCACGGATTCCACAATCTCACCTCGCTTTACATGCATGACCGCACATTTGTCCGCATCAAATTCCATTCTGATGGCGTTACTGAAAGTTTCAGTTACTTTCAGTAGCTCCATCAGTTGCAAATTGTTGGGGGCAAAGAGCTTTAGGTCATCCATGTATAGAAGGTGAGATATAACCTGACCACCTCTTCTCAATCGATAGCCTATACCTGAATCCTCCAGCAAAGTGCTAAGAGGATTCAGGGCTAGACAGAGCCAAAGCGGACTCAAACTATCATTTATTATTATTATTACAAAGACAGGCTGCCTATATCCAGAGAAACGAATAGTGACCTGCAGATTTTGAAAAGATTCTGTAGGCGTAAAACAAGAGACTATTACGATAAGCTTCCTAATGCTGCAATTAGAGATTTAAATGTTGATTAATTACTATTTTAACTTCGTTTTCTTTAACCTAGGAAAACTATCATTATTGACCTTGGTCAAAGTGTGGACATTGACCGTTATTGTCCTTAATGTTTAGTACTTACCTTGATTTTTTTTTATTATTTTAAGTTACTTAAGAATTTTCCAAAGAACTATTACTATAATACATGCCCTATATCATAAATAAAAACTATTTTCCTATCTCTAACACTGTTTTTTAGTTCGTTTCGTATGTATGTTGGTTTTTTTTATTGTATCAACAATATAAAACAATTCATTTCAATAAACAATAGAAATAAAGAGGGTTTTATTAATACCTTTTATTTCATTAATATGCTGTGTTCAAAAAGTACAAATATAACTGTTGGGGACGTGGGTATGCACAGTGAAACACGTGAGATTATCGAAAGGGTGAAGGGTGTGGAGACGTAACGACACATACGTCCGTGCGCAATCATTCGTAGAGAACACTAAAAAACTGTTTTATAAGTCGGCGCCGCTAAGCACGCGCCCCCTTCCCGCTCGCATGCGTCTCCCGCGCCTTTTACCAGACCTGGATTTATTGCTTATTATTAGTAAGGATCAACAGAGTCAAGCTAGGTAGGTACATACAAATTAAAATACAAAATATAAAATATCGACACGATCACGCGTCGCCTACAATAACCTCATCTGACGGCACGGTCGGCGCAGTGGTTGAGCGATTGGCTGCTGCGCTGCGTGTCGTGGGTTCGATTCCCGCACGGAACAAATATTTGTATGACCTACAAGTAGTTGTTCTGGGTCTGGGTATTTGTGTATGTGAGTTTAAATGTTTGTAAACGCACCCACAATACAGGAGAAATTCCTAGTGCGGGGCAACGTTTAAAAAAAAAAAAAAAAAAAAAAAAAACCAATTACCGTTTTTTTATGGTTTGAAGACCACCTGGATCGCACAACGGACCGAATGGGAATCTACGTGCGGAAAAGGGAGTCCAATCATCATTATCACCACCTGGATCTAGTTTGTATCGTCTAAATACCAAAACATCAAATTTCACATTGCATTTTAGATGCAACCAACAAACATACTTACCTACTATACCCTACAGTCAGAATATTTAAATATTTTTTTCTGATCTATATGTTGACAATCCGCAGGGATTGTCAACATATAGATCAGAAATATCCTTGCAAATATACCGGACTTACCCTTAGTGATTTTACCGCCATAAATTGTAATTTGCTACCTTAAAGCATGACACTTAAAGCATGTATTTGATAAACTTTTATTTTCGAATATTTACTGAATATGGGTGCTGCAAATATCTATCAGATTACAAACAATTTATGATTGGCTCATACGCACACATACGAACCAATATTCTATCAAGTAGACGAGCTATGCTCTTTCATTTGCGCCGCCGCACACTGGTCCCAAATTAAAAAAAAGTGGACATTGATAGTAGACCGCTGATATTTTTTTTTATTGTTGATACAATGATAACAGATAAGGCAAAAAAATATTATTGTCCTACTTCAAATACTTTTCTGTAAAAAAAAAAAATCTTTTTTTTTTGTATGGGAGCGATTACATTTTACTCAATTTCTCAAAAACTTTAAGCGATGTCGAGATGGCAATCACATATGTTAGAAAACTAATAATTCTGAGTATTTGGCTCGAAGAAACTTATTGCTTATCTCTGCGTACTTTCGTGATAATAGTGACAGAAAATAACATTTTTTTTTAATGTTAATTTTTTGCTTTTTTTTAATCATAGCCTTACTTTAGCACATAATTATAATGTATGCGTAATGTCAAATAAGTAAAAAGAGACTTCTCTGTAAAAGAGGTTATGGGGGCTCACTAATGACTGAAAAGCTATGACCTTTCTGAAGGAGTACTTTCATCAGTTCTAAAAAATAATCAAAATGAAGACATATTAAGCTGCAAACATAAAGTTGAATATGTTCACAAACGATTCTGAAAAAATATTATGGTGAAAGATTAATATTTGGGTCTATATTCTCTTGAGAAATCTCTATTTCCTCGTTTTCCAACGAAAGCAATTCATTGTTCAAGATCAAAGCACTAGCCTCTGGAAACAACTGTTTATGTAAACGAGCAAACTTTGGTTTGATATGGCTGATGTAAGGATCTGAGCTAATTAGAAAGCTGTGGATAATGTCTAAATTAGTCTGAACTCTACCGATTTTTCTTGTATGTGCCATTCTAACATTCCGGAAATCTTTATTCCTCGCTTCGGAAGCTTCTTCGGAAAGCATGCCTATCGGAATAAAGGAGAAATTTTCACAAATATCAGCACCGTGTATCAACAATTTATGGACACTTGAAGGCATGTAATACCATGGATATAAGTTTACATATAGCATTTCTGTTTCTTTACAATATTCCCTAAACAAGTTGGTATTAATAAGTTGACCAGATGAAATTGTTTGTAAAATGACTGCAAATCTCTTGATTAAATCAGGGTGGATACCCGTTATTTCAGCAGATACTTCATAATTTTCAAAAAACCTTCTTGCCGTGTTACCGTCATTGGTTGTACCAAATCCCTGTTTTACTATGTCAATTAACAAACCAGTTCTTTCCCGGAATTCTTCTTGTGTCAAATTCTTTTTAATTTCTTTTAACAATTTATCTTCTTTTCGTGCAGCCCACTTTTTGAAGTCTAAGTTGTACGAAATGTGTAAAATACATTCCATACATCTTATCCACATATGAAGCGAATACAGACCATATTTATACATATCTTCTCTGATGAGTCTTTTGGATACAAAGTCCAAGTCATTCATTTTGCTAGGTGGGGTATTGCAAATATTACAAACAGCTGCAGAAGAAGTATTGGAAATCACAGTAGACATTTTCCCATCAATCATAGTCATGTACAAATCATGTTTAATATCAAAATTATCTACAATTGTGGGAACAAGATTACGAATTTCTTCCTCTAAGGATGCACTTTCCTTCTTTATCAATTCATTTGTTTCTTTTGCAAATATAAAGCCAATTGGACGACAATAGTTTGTTGAAGAGGGAGCAGGATTTTGCCACAAGATAGTACCACTCTCTTCTTCCAAACGAAGCGGAACCAAACTAATCATGAAAACTGAAGAATCAATTTTAGTGTCGGAGTGTGACTTTTGTTTATAATTACTTTGAGAAGATGACCCGTCAAAACCCCATTTGCTTATTAGTTTTAGCGATTTTTTGTCGGCAGAGTTGTGCTGAATTGTTTTTAATATCCTATTAGTTGTCAAATCTAGAAGCGATTGAAGTCTTATCTTAGCATCAGATTCAGTTACAGTTATGTCTGACTCTGGAGGATAACAAGTTTTTTTAGCTTCCAGGAGCTTTTGATAGGATGGAAGACCATACATTTTCTCTGAAGCAAGAATAGTTCTTAAATTTCGATATTGCCATTTTGACAAATTTGTTGAGGTGTAAAGCGCTAACGTTTTATCATCTGGTAAACACGGTTTGTCAGTCTTTTTAGCGAATAGTACATCATGTACCATCTCACATTTTTCCTTGTTTTGGCTGAGTTCGTTTAATATAGCTGCTAATTTTGTTTTTTTAGACTCTTTTAATTTGGCACATAAAGCATAAACTAATTCCTCCTCTGTGTGATCTAGAAGTGTTAGAGAACGCCTTTTCTTCTGTTTATCAGATATATCAACAAATGGTTTTTTACTTGTACCATAACTTAATTGATGAGTATCCACTTGCGTTTCGAAATTTGGAATTACTTCCTCGGCAACTTTAAAAATGCTGCTTAAATCGATATTTTGACATTTTGGCCAAACTATTTGGGATTGTAACCAGTCTGAATTTTTGTTAAGAAAGGTCTTTTGAGCTCTACTGGAAGCAGACCATCTTTTTGAGATATTACTTGAAAAATTACGACAAAATAATTTAATATTACTCAAATCTTCGGAAGACAATTCAACACCAATACGTTCAATAAGGGCATTAAATAAAAATTCGACATTTTTAAAACCACCTCCTGATTTAAGAACAACGTATAAGTCTAAGTTGGTGACAAATGCGGACATATTATAATTTTAAGGAAAATTGAAAACAAATTAGAATCAAAGATATCAAAGACAAAGTGACTTTGATTTTAACAAAAAAAATTACGAAAACAAATTCGACGAAAGAAAGACAAACAAAAATTATTTGATTTTAAAATCCAAAGATTCAAAATACAACAATAACAAAACAAACAAACAACAAGCATTTCTTCAAGCGCACAGAAAAAATAAGGACACGTCTTATCGCAACCACATTTAGTTGTACACTGAGTGAGGTGTACGCGCGCGATTCGTGACCGTATTACGTTACGTCATGAGAGGCGGCCATCTTGTTATCCCGGCAAACTCGCGTCGAAGCTCCATTTTGCTGGCCAGCGGACCTATTGCGATATGAGTAAGGCTATGATTAAAAAAAAGCGAACAATTAACATTAAAAAAAATTGTTATTTTCTGTCACTATTATCTCGAAAGTACGCAGAGATAAGCAATAAGTTTCTTCGAGCCAAATACTCAGAATTATTAGTTTTCTAACATATGTGAATGCCATCTCGACATCGCTTAAGGTTTTTGAGAAATTGAGTAAAATGTAATCACTCCCATACAAAAAAAAAGAAATATTTTTTATAGAGAAAAGTATTTGAAGTAGGACAATAATATTTTTTTGCCTTATCTGTTATCATTATATCAACAATAAAAAAAAAAATCAGCGGTCTACTATCAATGTCCACTTTTTTTTAATTTGGGACCAGTGTGCGCCGTCACGGACATAACGAGACGCGCCATTGTTACTGTTTTTTTCTTCAGGAAAGTTTTCGGCAAGTTTTTGTGTTTACATATTGTTATTTGCGGTGGATGATTATATTGTGTTACGATAAAATGTTCATTTTGCTATAAAATCAACAATTACATGCATTTCATTTGTTTAATATGTTGTTATTTAGGTGGCAGACTACTGGGTTGCAAATTTTGATTGCAGATCCAGTGCTCAACCATAAGTGGCTGACTACTAGTTTTCTTGGGAATATCTTAGATTTAGCTAAAATTAACGGAACTAATTAAATTCAATTTGCTCATTACTTCGGGTGTAACTTTTCTAACACGAAAAGTGTATTTTGCTAGTAGTCAGCCGCGTACAAACGTAATTGCATGTTAGTGGCCAACCAATGTGTCTACGAATCTAGTAACCAGCCGTCAGTCCTGTTGCACTAAAAGCACCTTAGAGCCTTGTTTATCAGAGTTCAATTTATGCACAGTTATTTTAGATTGAAAATTACTTGTTTTAGATTTCCATCATGTCCAAGAGACCAATCCACCAATATAAAGAAGAACAATTGACAGAGGCTATGACGGCGATTAGAAAAGGAATGAAAATTAGAGAAGCCAGTCGAGTTTTTAAGGTTCCGCTAGGGACATTACAGGATCGACTACATTTAAGGGTTCCAGATTTGCCCCGTAAAATGGGACCGGATTCAGTGCTGACCAAAACTGAAGAAACTACATTGAAAGACTGGTGTATAGCATTAGCGAAATGTGGCTTCCCATTAAAACGTGATGATCTCCTCAATACCGTCCATAATATGAAGATAAAAGACCAAACCCATTTGTAAATAGTAGTAGTAATCATTTCTGAGACGAAATCCCGAGTTAAGTGAGAGGACACCTGAAAATATATCTAAGGGTCGAGCCGCTTGGGCACGCCACGATTGCGGCGGTAACGTCTTTGAGGAGTGGCTTGAGAGGCGGCATGGCGTCCTCACTTTCCACCTGACACAGATCCTCACCGGACACGGCTGTTTCGGGAGGTTCCTGTTTCGGATAAGGCGGGAGAAACCGCCCGGATGTTTCCATAGCGAAGATCGCCCTAAGGACACGGTGGAGCATACGGTGGAGGTCTGCCCGGCTTAGGCGGAGCACCGCCGTGTCCTCATGGAGGTGATCGGCGGCGGCGATCTCTCGCGTCCGGCCCTGGTCCAGGCCATGATACGAAGCGAGAGTGCATGGCTAGCAGTCGCTTCCTTCAGCGAAGCAGCGATGCTCGCAAAGATGGAGGCGGCGCACATAAGGGAGAGGTAGTACATGCGCCCTCACGGCCGTAGCCTTCGCAGGAGACGCCCTGGGCGTCGGGAATCCCAGGCTGATTCCCGGCCACCGTAGGCGCAGGCTTGCGGACGGCGAGTAATGGGTAGCTCGCTGTCCGGTAAGGACCAAGCCTGGGTCGACAGCGCGTTGTGTTCCACGCGCGCCTTAAAGAGATATCAGCGCCAACTGATGGGGCCCGCAAGGGCCGATGCCTGCCAGGGGTGCGGGTTGTTCGAAAGAGATACCGCAGCCCCTGGCACACAGGCAACTGAGGAAACACGGGTGGGTTTTAGTCAATAAAAGTCTGACACGCCCTCCCGCTCCACCCAGAGCGGGAGAAGTTATTTGATGATTTCCCAACCAAAAAAAAAAGACTGGAAAAGGCATTGCACCAAGAGCATACAAAGATGTCTACCAAACTGTAAAAGGCAAAAGGAAAAAGAAGCTGTTACTGCCCTTATACTTATATCGGCTTCCGGGAAAATTGTACCTCCTTGTGTAGTTTTTCCGTACGTAAGACCACCATAAGATGTTATTAACAGTATGCCTGATAGATGGTTATTGGGAAAGTCAGAAACAGGTTGGATGAAATCAGATTTTTTTACGATTATATTGTTAAAGGTCTGAACGAATGGGTGAAAGAAGAACAAATAAAAAATCCTGTTCTCATTTACGTTGATGGCCGCAAGAGCCACTTAACAATGCGTCTCAGCGAATATTGTCACGAAAACGGTATTATCCTTTATGCACTTCCACCAAATGCAACACATTTGATTCAGTCTGCTGATGTTAGTGTAATTAAACCTTTCAAGGTAGAATGGAAAAATACCGTGTACGAATGGGCAACTCAACCTGAAAATGTCAATAGTGACCAAGGGAACATTTTGTCCATTACTAAAAAAGGTCTTATAGAAAGAAAATTTGTCTCTTTGTTATTGGTTGTATTTGGTTTGTTTGTTTGTTTTGTCGGTTTTCGCAAATGTGGATTATACCCATGGAAACCAAACGCTTTGGACTACTCAAAATGTGTGCAGAATAATCTTGCGAAACATCATAACGCTACCAGGAATTCGAAATCTCCAGGTACAAAAATTAAGAACAGGCATTTGAATACCGCCATCAAGTGTATTAATCATCTAAGTAACGAGCTAGAAAATTCATTGAAGCCAGAAAATATTTAAAAGCTAATGTTTATATACTTCAATCCTCATAAAAGTTATACAGTAATGTCGGAAGCGCACACTTCAAATCTTACTGGTACTTTGAATGAATCGATCAAGGAAAATGATTCTGATGGGCCGTTTGAATGAGTAAAACCTCACGAGTCTAGGCTAGAAGCAAAAGTATTTTCATATTTATAAAAAAGGCGAAGTATAAGCATGACAATTTGCTTAAGACTATTATTAATTTGTATTGTGAATTTAATACTAATAAAAATTGTATGACCATTTTCTTTGTTTTATTTGTCGTATCTATCTCTGAGGTTTTTATTATTATTTATTTGTAATATTGTTGGTCACACGGGATTGTCTATTAGAAATCCCGGGAAGATCCATATTAATATCAACATTTCGATGCGAGTATAACTCTACCTAATTCCGACCTCTGGTGATTACACATTGGAAAATAATTTAAATACCTTTACAGAAGAGGTATTCTCGAACGAATTCGAAATCTTAACCGACATTGCAGTGATTCAACAATGGTGAAATTCAAGATCAAACACCAATATTTGTTGCAAATGATCAAAACGGCGACTGCGTTAAAGAATGGCCCACTAATCAAACGCCGAAATCAATTTCTGAAAAATATATCGAAAAGAAACACATTAAACTAGGAATAAGTACTAATCATGGTATAATTGATAAAGAAAATGAAGATGTTGGACAAGAAATACATACTTACTATGACATGGAAAATACAAGAGACGCATTGCTCTCAGAAAATAATAATTATATAATGGATAATGTGAAAGGCATAAGGACAGATTGTAACCTTGATCCAATCAAAAATAACACTGACCAAGACGACACAAAAAATATGGAATCTGACATGACAGTACCAAAAGAATAAAAAGCAAAATAAAAATATTGTCCAATGTGATTGTGAAAGCGAGAGATGTGTCGCCCATTTTAAATAAGTATTTAACCTTGCCTGCTGTAACTAGATCAAAAATTAAGATAATTTCAATCAATAGAATAGGAGCTATTTCTTCCAAAAAGTGGAGACAATTTGAAAGATAAAAAGAAGAGATGAAGGAACAGAAAAAGAACGAAATAATAAGTAAGAAACTTAAAAGACTTCAAATTAAGGCAAAGAAAGAAGAGAAACAAAAAAAGAAAGAAGAAATACAGAAAAGGAAAGCAGTAATGCTGTTGAATTCTAACAAAAGTAAAAAGAAAAAGAACATGCACTATAAACAGAATAAGATGTAATAATTGTGAAGAGGAAATGACTAGCAATACCGAAATCAACGACCTGAAAAATATTGGATATGATAATTGCCCCGCATGGTACCATTTCAAGTGCACTGAATATGCTGGAGATAGGTATGTATGATAACATATACAGGGTTATTTGTAAAACACCGGTAACCTCTCAGGACTACGTTACTAACATCATAATCAACAACTTTTGTTCTATGACTTTTAAAAAATCATCATATTTTAATTCATCAGATTTACATACAAAAAAAAAATATTTAAATTCAACGCTCTAAATGTTACGAAGTCTATGCGAAGCAAAAGAAAGCGATAGGTAGTACCGACAATAGCGAGGGGAGCGGGTTAGGGGGCGGCGGGGGCGCTTGAACTTGACCTATTTACGGGCGGCCTTCAGTCATTCGTTTGCTTTGATGCGCTTGCGTCGCGTCATTACGGGTCCTTGTAGTGAAATTCGGCAGTGCAGACGTATACGTAATTATCTTTACATGATGGCGTATCAATATTCCAATGTCGAGTACACGGAAATGGTGCGAATGCTAGCTAGGTGTGAAGACAATGTTTCGGAAGCGTGTCGCCAATACGCCATACGATTCCCAAACGTACGTATACAAAATACTTTTATCAAGTGATAGACCGTTGTAACTTTATAGAAAATGTGAGATGTCATTGTTAGTTTGTTTTCATTACGGTGTTTAGTGCATAGGTACCGTGAAATATCAAGGTTATTTCCATGTCAAATGTTCGATTGTAGGTATAATTTGGCTTTTGCGTAAAAAGGCGGGAACCGTAGCGTAGCGAGTTACTAACCCAAAAGTATTACTACGAGGACAGTGCGCGGCAATGTATGTAGGTACAGCAAAATACAGAGTTGAAATGTGTTACATAGGACAACGAAATATTTAAGGTTTGTTTTTGGAAAATGTATTATGTTTTGTAAAAAGTCGTAGAACAAAAGTTGTTGTTTATGATGTTAGTAATATAGTCCTGAGAGGTTACCGGTGTTTTACAAATAACCCTGTATAATAAGAAAATTCTATGCCAAATATGCAAAGGTAGTGAGGGGCTGACTTTAGGGTAAGCCATGGCTGACTTGTGGAGGAATGCTCAGCCTGAGCACTGGGAAAAAGTGTCATAATAGTATTATTTGTTATTTTTTCTATAATTCTAACAAAAGTATAATATTTTGTTAATTTTTTCAGTAAATTTAATAAATAACTTTTCACAAGAGTGGTTGTTTTTATGCCTAGTGTTTCATGTTTAAAATATTAATAAACTAAATTTAATTCCACACTAAAAGGCTGACTATTGGGTATTTTACCCTACATTAACGTTTATAAAAGTAACTGTTAAATAAGGAATCTTTAGTCATCAATAATATTCAAAACATACAATTAAGTAAAAAAAAATCAACCATATGGTGTTTGTCAAATCAAGCTTGCAAAAAACTATGCTGGACATCGCCACCTTGACCTCACATCACTTTAAAACGCACTGTTTTGCGCATGTCTATTAGATATTGAACATGACAAATTAATACATGTAAAATGTTAATAAGGTTATTTTTAATCATCTCAATAATAAGCAATAAAAAACATGATTACCACGATTGTTTTGGTTAAATTATAAACAACTAACCCTACTTCTTCCTAAAACAACATAAGTCAAGAATAGTTTTTCAGGTTATTTCCATTATTTTTATTAATAAACTGTGAAGTACTGAACTCGCTATTTAAATTTTTAGCCACTGGATTACTAGTTTAGCATGAAAGCCTTTAAAACGCATTTGTTTGTGCATGAAATACTTTTTATGAATTCCTGGAAAATTCTAATTGCGTGACTTATGAGGTTTTGAAATGACCGATTAAATTATAAGTTTAACATGAACTTACTTTCATTTTTATTACTAGCTATGTATATTTTAGAATAAACAAATAATATAACGTTACATATTGCAGATAAGCAAGTTTAAATGATTCATTTCATTCTGATGGGATTTGGCACACAATCTACTTGCCAATCTACCACATATGCAATTTTCATAATGCACAAAATCAGCAACTCATATTTTTATTGCCATAGCCGATCGCCTAATTGACGATATGGTTGGTAAGTTAATGGCCAAATTAGGGGGTAATCCACAAGAGAACTCCAAGTTATAGCAAGAGTTAGAACAGTTCCGCCTCAAGACTGACTGTATTTTAGACTACTGCATTTGGCAGATTTTTTTAATATTTTCAATCTATTATGTCAGCTCTAACAGGACACTCACTGACCTTACTAGAAAATAGCCATCCACCCCACAAGTCAAATTAATACAACATGTTTTAGATTTTTTTTTTTTATCAAACCACTCCAGATTGTAGATCCACTACATGATAGCGGACATGTTATTTACAGATGATTTGCCTGCAGTAACAAAGATAAAACCACCGCAACAACAACAACCAACAAATTTACAAACAAATTCCTACAATCATTGAGATTATCTTGTTTTGAGATTATCTTGTAAATTTGGTGGTAACCCACAAGAGACCTCCTAGTTTTAACAAGATTTAGGACAATTCCGCCTCAAGACTGACATGGTTTTTTAGACTAGGTACTACATTTAGCAGAATTTTTATCTCCACCCTTAAGACGAGCCACTGACCGATTTTTTAAATATTTTCAATCTATTATGACAGCTCTAACGGGACACTCACTGACCTTACTAGAAAATAGCCTTCCGCACCAGAAGTCAAATTGATTGATTGCCACATGTTTGTCATAGTTAGATTTTTAAAATAAAACCACTCCTGAGTGTTGATCCACTACTTGATAGCAGACATGTTATTTACAGACGAGATTTGCCTACACTAACAGAGATAAAAACAACCACCGCAACAACAACCAACATGTGTTTTGAAGTTCAAGAAAACAACACTTTACAAACGAATTCCTTCAACCATTGCGATTATCTTGTATACAACGTGCGTGGATTCCTGTATCCCTGTCCATTTAATATTTTACTGGATCGCCAGCAACCATGCCTGAAATCCCACCCACACTAGCCATGCTAAAGGCGTTACTCACTTTCTAATTCTATCCACAAGTTTGTGCATTTGCAAAAGTTTGCACGCAGCATCATTATTACCAGTTTGAGTACTCGGAATAATAATGCTGTGCGCACCTTGTTGAATATGGTACCTAGTTGTTTAACTTATGCGGGTAACTAGAACACAGATAACTTTCTAATAGAACTAGAAAATCGATCAATTCGACACAGATTGTATACAAATTACGAACCTGTTGGTTGACTGTTCAGTTGACATGACAATGTTGACAGCAGTGCTGCCAACTGGGTGTCAGGTTTTCGGGCTACATCGAGTTCTATTTCTTTTAAATTCGAGGCTGAACAAGAAGAAAAAGGGCTAGATCTAGCCCCGAAGGGGTTAAATTGGCATCACTGCATGAATCAGTAGTGACATTAGTGGTATGATTAGCGACCTAAAACCTCATAAAACGTATTTTTTTAGTCTCAAGTATTAGGTCCCGATTATTTTTTAATTCTAGCCACACTTGAAATAGCCCTGGAAGGTATGTCGTTGTGGTCCACACTGTCCACAGACTACAATATAGTAAATGTTGTGGTCGTTGCTTCGACGTGTAGGTCATCAATACGGAACGCTCGTGAACGCTCTAAGACGCATTCTCCGTCTACGGCTAAGACGGTTCACGGGACGTAGAGTTTGGCCAACGAAAGCTGACCACGAAATATTTTCTAAACGTTTATTATGGCAATATTTTAGGACTGTCAAAATTGTCTCATTGTCGTTTCGTACTTTAGTCATCTTGTGTTGACGTGCATCTTATTTTCGTTGGTTCTGCTTAAAATAATGCCGAAAACAATCAGAAGTTCGACGAGGAAGCTTTTATTTACCATGATTAACAAATGTAAAGACGTAAAAAGTGATTTGAATCAGAAATCTGCAGAGAAAATACGACGACTGGATTCAATCATTTCACTTTTTTTTTTTTTTTTTCTGGGTGGGAAATCATCAAATAACTTCTCCCGCTCTGGGTGGAGCGGGAGGGCGTGTCAGACTTTTACTGACTAAAACCCACCCGTGTTCCCTCAGTTGCCTGTGTGCCAGGGGCGGCGGTATCTCTTTCGAACAACCCGCACCCCCGGCAGATCATTTCACTTTTAGGTTCGTTTTTTGCATTTATTTAAGAACATCTTGATACTTTTCGACTATTTATAAAAATCGTAATATTTTTCACTGTGTATTTATTTTTCAGGATGTATTAACAACGAGGAGGCAAAACTTAAAATTGTAGATACAGTAAAGAAATTGAAAACTCTCGAAAAAATTGAAATGTCGACTTGTGAAACACAATATTTAGAAAAGATATGTTCAATGACAGGTACCTATTCTTATTATTTCAGAAATTATAGTTTTAACAGTCAGTTTGAATGGTGTATAGATTGGATAATGACATGTGTATGGATGGCTAAATTAAATAATATGCTGTCTTTGTATTTTATTATGGTTAACGAATTCAAAAAAAACTTAAATGTCTCTGGTTAGTTACATAATTTATTGTGTTTATTCTCTTCAGATGTAAGTGTGAAGACCCTAAGAAGAATTAAAATTGAAGGGTCTAAAAATCAAGGACAGTGGAATACTCCAGGGAAAAATCGTCCACATTCAGCAACAGTTTCCAATTTGGATAGTTTTGATATTTCAGCTATAAGAAACAAAATAAACGAATTTTATGTAGTGAAAAAACAAGTCCCAACACTGAGAAGCCTGCACAATGAGCTGAAAAAAGCAATTGGATTTATGGGATGCCGTGAAACCCTTAGAAAATGTTTACACACGAACGGATTTATCTTTAAAAACAATAAAAATGAACGGGCTTTACTTACAGAAAAATATGATATTGCGGCATGGAGACACAGATTCTTGAGAACAATACATCAAAAGAGACTAGAAGGTAAACAGATTATTTACCTTGATGAGACATATGTACATCAGAACTATAAAGTTAAAAAATCGTGGCAAGGACCTTCAACAAGTGGTGTCACTACTAATATATCATCAGGAAAAAGACATATCATTGTGCATGCAGGGTCGGAAGAAGGGTTTGTGCCAGGTGCATTATTAGTATTCAGCACAAAATCTAAATCAGCTGACTACCATGATGATATGAGTTCTACCAACTTTATGAAATGGTTCGAGGAAATGTTGATACCAAATCTCACTAAACCTAGTGTACTTGTGATGGACAATGCAAGTTATCATGTGAAACAACTGAACAAACCCCCTACTATGTCTAATTCTAAAGCTAATCTCCGAATATGGCTTCATGAGATTTTGAAGAATATCATACCAAAGCTGAATTAATGTGTTTGGTGAAAGATAATAAACCTGCAGCTGTTTACGAAGCAGAAGAACTTCTGAAAAAATACAGTGATACCCACAACCACGAAATTTTGTTGCTGCCACCGTATCATTGCGACCTCAATGCAATTGAGCTTGTATGGAGTCAGGCGAAGAGAAAAGTAGTAAGCAAAAATATAGGAGTACCAGGGTCTGAAATGCAAAATTTAATAAAAGAATGTTTTCTATCCATAACTGCTGATGACTGGAAGAAGTACACTGATCATGTACTAAACGTTGAAAATCATTACAAATTAAGGGACCATGTTGTTGAAAACGAACTTGAACGGTTCATAATACATGTTGGGGACAGTAGCAGCAGCAGCGAAGAAAGCAAAGAAGCTGATTCAATATTATCATGTGTAGAGTTCTTGGAATCCGATTTCAACTATGACTCATAACCCTTTAGCTTTTGTATTGTATTTATTGTGTCACATAAGTGGTCTTTATTCCATTAAATAAACTTATAGTAATAACTTTTTCTTTAATTCAACCTTTTCTATATAATGCCAAAAATGCCAAATACCAGGGGTAATAAGGTTATACTGATGTCAATATCGCATAATAATATGTCTTGAATAATAATTAGTATCAACTCCGTTTATGCAGTGTATAGCCAGGGTTGACAGCTCTTGATTTTTTAAAAATTCCCGCTTTTTTTCTTGGACAGCTTTCGTTGGTCAGACTCTAGTTATCGCGCTCACGCCGATTCGGAACGGGTATGAGCACGCTCAAATAGATATTATTGTAGTAACTCGGAACGTAGCCGTAGTATAGAGTTGACACTAGAGGTGTTGAATGTAACTTAAAAATATTCATTCCGTTACGTGCATTCAATGGGGTTGGCAACTGTCAAAGTGGCGCTGTCATAGCTAGTTCCCAAAACAAATAGTTAATGTATTGAAGTGAGACGATTTTGATATTTAATTACAAAATGACGCGTTGCTGTGTTACGAAATGTTCGGAAATTGGAGTGCATCACTTTCCGAAAGACGCAAAAATTCGCAGGTTATGGTTAAAAGCAATTAGGCGTCAGAATTTAATCCCTACCAACAGTTCGAGGTTATGTCGAAAACATTTTACAGAAAATGATTATGAAAAAGTGGGCAAATACACAGGTAAAAGTTATAATTTTCCTTTGTTAATATATCCTGACATTTCATATTATCAGCTGTAATGTATATAATAGAGAGTTATTATGTTTTTCAGGAGTAGAACATATACATAAATATCTAAAGAAAACTGCAATTCCTTCTGTTTTTCCGTGGAATACAAAAACACCCTCCGAGCCAGCAAAAGATAGAGAAAAACGTTATTTAAGAAGAAGTGCCTGTAAACAGCTATTTCCAGGCCCCACAGCATCAATAAGTGAAGAAGTTGTACCATTTCATGAAACCACAGAAGACATCTCTCATGAGGTTGAAATAGCTGTGAAAGAAGATCCAACTAACGAGAAAATGAAATCAGAGAAAGCCTACAACACTTGTGGAACCCAAACATCAAATATTATGCGATTATTTTCTACTGATTTGCTGCAGACTGATGATGATGCTGTTAACTATTATACAGGTCTAGAAACCTACGCAAAACTGTCACTCGTTTTTAGTACACTTTTGCCGATGGCAAATCAATTAAAATATAGGTGGAGTCAAGTAGTTGGACTGTCTGTTGAAGACCAATTTATAATGCTACTAATGAAACTGCATCGCAATAAACCAGATTTCGAATTAAGTAGAATGTTTGGTGTGAGTAAAACTGAGGTATCCAATATAATTGTGACATGGATCAATTTTATGAGTGATTTGTGGAGTTTGATTGATATTTGGCCTAGTCGGGAACTGGTAAATTTTTATATGCCACAAAGCTTTCAAAGACGATACCATTCTACAAGAGTTATAATAGATGGAACGGAAATATCCATACAAAAACCAAGCCAACCAGATGCCCAGAAAACCACTTTCAGTTCCTATAAGCATAAAAACACTCTGAAATTTCTGGTTGGAGCTTCACCAGGTGGTCTTTTGACTTACTGCTCAGGAGCGTTTGCTGGATCAGCTAGTGATCGACAAATAGTAGAACGGAGTAATCTGCTAGAAATATGTGATGAAGGGGATAGTATAATGGCTGACAGAGGATTTAATGTACAAGATTTTTTTGCTAGTAAGGGTGTTGGCATTAATATTCCTACCTTCTTAAAAGGAAAATCCCAAATCCCAGGAGTTTTATTAAAACATGATCAAAAGTTAGCAAGTCAGAGAGTTCACATAGAGAGGCTCATAGGATTAACAAAAACATACAAAATATTAACCAGTGAACTCAATAAAAGTTATGTGCCATTAGCATCAAAGATTTTCTTCATTTGTTTAATGCTCTGTAACTTTAGAGAAGGAATAATAAAGAAAAATAAATTTTATTTACTTGTTTTTATTTATTCATTTTATGATAATCATAGTACAAATGTTTTTTTAGAACTTCCTGTTTGAAATAGTTATCATAAAAATTGTCCAATTTATTTAGCATTTCTTTGATAAAGTGGTTGTCTCTGCTGACATACACTACTTTCATGTCTTTGTATGTGTAAACAACCAAATTACAGTAGGACTGCCCTGTACAGTACATCTGTCCCTGTATTTGGTAATAATAAGGTGTACTATGCTTCAGCGTTAACATGTTATTAATTTCTAGCAAATATGGGACGGTTGTGGGCTTGATCTCTTGATATCTGCTAGCATATGGGCATTTGATTTCAATTATGGTGTCTGAACCAAGTAGCCCATCTGGCGAAGCACCTAAATATGGTCTTTGTTCGTTTATAAATAGTCCACATGGCTCTACTTCTAAATCATACTTCACACAATATTGGTTCAGGGCTATCTTTTCATTCAATATACCATGGTTGGTTGCTCTGGTTTGAAATCTTTCCTTGTGCATAATTTGTTCTGCATATTTCTCCATTGTTGTAGTTTTTAGGTGGCATATTGTATGGAAATTACTTGCAGTAATTCTGTGTTGGCGATGAAAATGCCATTCAACGCTTGATACTTGTTCCCTGGTCATTTGTTCAATTTGTTCAATATCTGTTTTTGTCACATTCAATATTTTTAAATCTTTTAATATGTCATCTTCCACATTTCTTCCTGTGTAATTATGATCTATTTGTATACCATAAGGGTTTGCTGGTTCATACAACTGTTTCAGTGGCATAGTTGTTTTTCTGAAGTTGAGCACCAAATTTCTAACTCTATTATTATAGTTTCCTTTGTTCAAGTTTTTGACAGGATATGGTTCAAATAGAACATTAATAGAGCCTCGTCTTTTGGGCAACTTTTCAGCTCTTACTGGTGTACCAGTGTAAAGCTTTTTTGGGACATGAAATTGTTGCAATTTTTCGGTGCACATTTCATATTTTAATAATATTTTTTCTTTACTTATGTGCTCAACGCCAAGCAAAAGGACAGCAACATGTTTACAAACTGCATTCAGTCCGCTGCCAGAAGGGACATTCACAGTGAGTTTCTATAGGATTTCCAAATTTGTCAAGTTTAATGTCCACTTCATATTGCAATTTTTTCATTGTTTTCCGGCAAAATCCTTTAATGAATGTGTCACTGCCAATAACTGATATCCTAACAGTTATTAAGTGCCTCGACTGGTACAACTCATCTGCTGCTTTCATTTTTTTTTCAGTGCTGAAATACAGATAACATTAGTCTATCATGGTTATTGATTACATTACTAATAAGTATATAATTATGTAAATAAAGTATAGGTTACCAGTCTAAATAATGTCGGATTTGTGTCCTCGTTATAGTTGGTATAATAGTATTACTATTAATATCTTTGTATGCCTCGTTTGGTGGCACTTTCATTGACTCTTCTTCGTCAACACATTCAGGACGGCCGAAATTAAAATTTTTGTCGTACATTTCCAGTCTGAAAGTAGGTAATGAAGCGTTATTTACATTTTCCCATAAACATAACCTTAATTTACACCCTACCGAATTATCAGTTGTTCTGCATACTTTTATGCATGATATGATCAACATTATATAAATTAGCAGTGAAATATTTATTGAACATTCCAAAATTTACGAAAAAATCACAAGAATAATGCAAGGAAGTGGAAGTGTTACAATGGTTTCTCTTACCTTTCAACGAGGTCTGCCTTTTTACCTCGTACAGAAGCACCACGTTCTTTCAGTTTAGCCTTCAGTTCGGCTACTCGCCACGTAGAATACATGATATTTCACACGCTGTCTTATTATTTTCATTCAATCCACGTATAAAATAATTTCGAGATCGCAACCAATTATATTTGACAAGGGACCGAGCTATGCGAGCGCCATGTACAATTAGCTTTCACCGGCCAACCCCATTGTATGCTCTATTTTTCTTACGATAAAACACATTCAAATAATTTATTTGCTTATTACATGTTAACAAGGTGTTACAGGTATAAAAGGTTCATTGTATTATAACCTAATGAGGTGTGCAAATCAATATAATTATGTCTTTACTAATCTATAATACTAATTACTAATCGCAACATTAAATAATTATACAGCTAGAATACATTATAATTGAGTTACTTAAAAAAAAAGCAATGTCAAAATAGAAAAATACACAAGTCAAATCAAAATCTAAACAATCATCATACATTGTGGTGCCTTTTCAGATAAAGTCACTCATCTTTCATTTAAATAATAATTAATTGAATAGTAATTTTGCAACTAGGAATACTTTTGCAACTAGGAATTCGTGCAAACCTAATTTGAATTGGTCCATTTTGTCAAAGTCTGTGATACTTTTTGGCAACTTATTGTATATTTTGGGTGCCATGCCCAAAATGTTTTTACTGTTGGGGATATTTTATTCTAAACAAACGCATGTGATATTTCTAACAAATATTTCGGTTGATTAAATAGGTTAGTTGTGTTTTGTTATTCGATTAACAAACCCGTGTCGTCGAGTTGTATTGTTTTCAACTAATGTGAAGATTGTGAAGCTGTTTTAACAAATGCCGAGACGAAATAATGATACTTGAAATAATGATATTTTCACGTGTTAAAAATATTCGAATATCTAACCAAAATAAATAGCTAGTCAGTCCTAAGCCTGTTCAAGTATGAAGAAAAGTTAATTGAGTTTAACTTAACAATTTCAACATGCATTTGTAAAATATTCAACCACTAACCATGTTGCAGTTAACTACTTGAATAAAAATATTAACTAACATTTTATACCGTTTTTGGTATTTTTAGTACTAAATTGGTATATTTGAGGCTCCGAAGAATGACGACAGCATATTTTTGGTATATTACTAAATATCGGTATAAAATTGGTACAATTTCAACTGTCATGGTATTTTTTTGGTTTATTCACCTGGCAACCCTGAAGAGGAAAATACATCATACGTCAAGATCGTTTCTTACGCAGTCTCTGTCGTGCACCGAGTTCTTTGTAGCAATCTTTCTCTTTTACACATGGAGTGAATGAAATTGAATGAATGTTAGTCAGTTTTATTTCAGGGGATTCCCCCGAAGTAGTGTATATGATTGTCTATACTGTCCGAAGATTTTTGCTTTATTTGGTATACTTTGAGTTTGAAAATTTTTCTTCATCTGTAAATGTAACTGAAAGTTTCCCTAACATTGTTACAAATTATAACCAAAGACGATTAATTGGTGATGATTACCGGCAAAGGAAGTATGACCAAGATGTTCAAATATTGATGTGTGTTACTAGTACCAGTACAGTTAACTGTGAATAATTTTGGAGCAAGGTTGATAATATTGTTGACAGTCAAAAAATTCCAAAATATAAAAATTTGCCCAGTTTTGTTAAATGTTTAATGTGTTTGCCTATTTCCAATGCTTAGTGTGAACGAATTTTTTCTCATGTTAATATGGTCAAAACGAAATACAGAAACAGGTTTACATCAAATCGCATTTCTTCTTTATTAAATTTTAACCTTCTAACCGCCCGACTTCATATCAGTTGTCGTGCCCCCAGCGCCCGAAACAGTGAATCGAAAAATAAATACATTTTATTTAGAATAAAGAATTTTGATTAAAAAAATGTGTTTTATTTGCAATATTTTCAAAATATGGAGCTAAAATTTCAGTAGTATTTTGGTATAATATTTTTTTTTTGTATTTTAGTAGATTTCAAAAATTCCGTTGGTAGTTTTATAAAATTTGAAACGGTCACACTGCCTAGTGCCCCTGGCCCTGGCTGTGAAGTTGTGAACTGTCAGTCTGTCATTTAATAATTTTGTTGTGTTGTGTTAATAAATTCGTTCGGGTTTACTGTGTCGTTCTCCTTCGTCGTCTTTTCTCAATTTCGTGCTATTTTTGATACAGCTAGAGACAAAATTCGTCATTCGTCATAAGTCATAATATAGATCTAGCCAACCAGCGTTGTCTCAAAGTCGTAATCCGAACATTCACGTGTTCTTTTGTTGTGTCGAGAAGAGCATGCATCGAGTTCATCGTGCAAAAACGTACTTCCAGTGAAAAGAGAAGTGTTTTTATTCTAAGGTATTACTGCCAAAACGCATCTTGTGCCTCGTTTCTTAATAAGTTTAACTTCAGGAGAATGCGCGAAGTTTTACGGTCAGTGGGGGGCGAGAATGTGTCACGTATTGTCTTGGGTATCGGTTGAGTAAGGCAGCAGGTTTTCTGTAGGTCTTAAAAGGCAGAAATCGCTAGGTATTATTGTAGCAAGTATTAAGGGTTGGATCTAATATCCTTTGGCAGGAGTTGGGGGGTGAAAATGGTGAAAACTGGTAGGGCTTGTGTCCCCGATTATAACACTACCACTCGTATTAAAAGGTAATGCATATTTTTCGAGAAAATTACAAAATAAGTTTCTAACCTCAAATCAACTAAAAGCGAAAACGGAATGTTAAAATGAGTGTATGACAACCAAATTTGACTGTATATTGTTTGTAGTGTAAAAGTTTTTATTTATCATCCTAAAAATCCTGCATAAATGAAAGTTAGTGTACAGTAAAATGCCCTAACTTTGCACGGATTTCGAGATTTTTGTAATTATTTTGACATGAGTAGGAAATTCATTTATGACTTTTAAAAAGAAAATGGAAATCAGAACTTTGTGCTCCTAGCAAAAGAAGTCATTATAGTCTACACCTCATATTTTTTGAGATATAAGCTTTGCAAAAGCCAGGCAAAGTTAATGGCATTTCCTCTACTTTGCCCAGGCAAAAATATCGCAGTTAAATTAAATATTTCCAAATAAACAGATTGCGTACCCATAAAGTTTTGGATAAGTATTCATACTCAACCATGCCATAAAGTCTCAAACGTTTATCTTTTTTTTTTAGAAGGTAGGCAAAGTTAGGCAGGCTTTTTGAACATTAAGTACTTATAAGGGGAATCTTGTCACCATAGGAAATAAAACAACTTATATTTAAAAAATCAGCAGCCTTAATAGTTTTTATTACGCACCTTGGTAACAATTTGCAGTTATGCAATACCTAATTAAATTACTCTTACAAAATAATGTTAATTATGAATTATTTTAAAATTCAAAAATCACCAGTCTTCATTGTTTTTATTAAGTATGCACCTTGGTAACAATTTGCAGTTATGCAATACCTAATGAAATTATGCTTACATAATAAAATAATTAAAAAATGAATGTTATCTTTTATTGCAAATGGGTAGGTACTGTTACGGGGCAAGTTCAAAGTCCCTTTTTAAAAAACTATTTTTAAACCTTGAAAGAATTAAATGAAATTAATAGGTTTTACACGATATGATTATAATGTGTCCGCCACGAAGTTCAAAGTATGACTGCCTAAAACTAATATGTCATGAAAAACAACAACTGTTGGAAATGGTGGGAAACGTTACATGACGCCTATGAGGCGTCAGCATTTATATTCTATGTGGTTAGGGCTGTCTTACAATTTATAACAACCCCCCCCCCGATAAGATTGATCATTACGATTGAGAGTGATGAGAAATCTAAGATGAAGAGGTTGTACTTCGTTTTGGTTACAAACAAGGTTTTAAGTAACCATAAGAAACATAGTAAATGTAACTATTAGTAAACTTAGGACTAAACTATAATTGAACATAGGAAATGGTATCTATACAATTTATAGTCTATACAATAAACAAGACTTAAACTGTTTTCTAATAGTTAGAATAGTGATTACAATTGATTAGGAAAACTTAAGTCATAACATTGCGTCTTAATGGAGTAGGTCAGGATTTGCATGATCCTTGGATATCTTCGTCGGAGGATTCTGTGAATTGATTATTTACGGATTGAACAGACTGAACTGTTTGCTTCTTTTTAGTGTAACATTGATTGAACACCTGGATACAAAGTCGAGGTTTTTTAGTTGAACAAAATAACTTCCTAGATCTATACAAGAGGTAAATAAGGACAATGGCAGAGACAACATATCGCACCTTCATTTCGAAACTGTTACTAAACAAAAAAACTAAATTTTACAGGCGAGCTAATTTACGATTTTTGCATTACTATTTACCTCTTAATAAATACATTATGAACACATATGAGATATTTGGAGCATTATTAGTTAAATTATTGGTTTCTTTTTAAGGTGTGTAGTCATATAATTTAATATTTTCTATAATTATTATTTTATAATCATTTTAATTTTTATAGTAACACTTTTGCATTAATTATTTTTTAGTTTATTATTATTTAGGATTATTAATTAGGATTCAATTACGTAAAGTTAGTATAAAAACAATGTTACTATATTAAAATTTGAATTCTAGCTATTATACGGACTGTTAATTTATTTCGAAGGTATTTTATGCACAGGTCAATTAAAACATAATAATTCAAATCAATATTTATTTAAAACAAACTTAAAATAGTACTTTTATGACAATTAAACCAAAAATGTTATTCCCCAAACATTAATCTCTTACAATAATCAAAATCAATCAATCAACTGTAATAATCGCATCTTGAACTAGTAAATTGTTATTATAGTTCAAGTTCAATAATAAGACTATTCCAAAATGTGAATTATTCCGATCTGTCACCCCGCTTTGTCCCCTTAGGGTGACAGATAGGAAAAAAAAGTTTTATCTGTCCCCCTGTTAGCAATGAGGGGACAGTTCGAACTTTATTCACTCCTTAACGGTTTCATCTGTCCCCCTATCACTGACAGGGGGACAGATGAAACTTTTATTCCTGTTTGTCCCCCACAGAATTTAATATATTAATTCTTAAAACTAATGCCACACATACTGCAACATTACATTAAATTAAAGACTAGTGGTTTAGGTTTATAATCATCTGTATTTAAATAAGTTACAAATATTTCTTTTGTTTTTCTATTAATCAGCCACAGTCCCATAAATCACAGTACGTATAGTAGATACAATTACAATCAGTCTTCTGGTTTGACTTAATTCAACTTAATTACATTAAAAAATATAAGTATTAAAAATAAGAATATTTTGTTTTGTTATTGATTGATAGAATCAGTCACAGTCTGATAAATCACAGTAGGTATTGTACATATTACAATCAGTCTTCTGATTTGACTTCATATTAGGCTATATGAAGTCAAATCAGAAGACTTTACAAATGAAAACTTTTAAATAATAATAAACTTAAAGTTGTAAATAATCTCAAAATATAAATTAACGAAAGTTACAAATGAAAACTTTTAATAGACTAATAATAAACTTAAAGTTATAAATAATCTCAAAACATAAATAAACGAAAATCACTAGTATAACGAATTTTAAAACTTTTCCAAAGGTCGTAAGAATAATATATGTATTAATAAAATATCTATCGCAACTTCTCCAACAAATGACCAATAGTAATTTCACCACCTACAAACTGCATTTGACAATTATGTATATATTCGTCTTTCATAATATTTCTCTTTGTGCGACAATTTGACGTCGGAGGTAATTGGTTTTGGATCTGTTGTGATATGACTCTATAAAAAGCTAGAAAAGGATGCACCTTTTCTAGAATAACTAAAAGCATATTTAAGTTGGGATTTTTTTTTCCAATTGCATTATTTAATCCATGGTGCCAGCCTTTCAGAAAGTTTGTAGTACGATGACGTTCATTAAAAACACACTATATTTTTCTAAACTCAGCATCATGCGGTCTAATCCATTGTTTGATCATATACAAACGAAATTTCTTGCTCTGATCATCATCTGGACTTTCTGATGCGATGTATGACCATCCATTTAAAATTTCATTATCAGGTATCAAGGGAAGTACGGCACTCAGTGCCACTTGTCTTTTCAAAAGTTTTGACTTATTTAGCCCAAGAGCTGCTCCCTTCTTCCACACAGCTTTATTATAGTGAAAGAAACAACCTTTAACTGTGACTTCTGGAAAAACCTTTTTGATAGCGTTCATTGCTGCAATTTCATAGTCTGTTTTATAGGTTTTGGGTTTCCACTCTGGGATTTGTGACTTAATCATGTTAAATAAAATTTCGTAGCTCTTCTGATCCTTATGACTCATTAATGAGTAAACTACTGGCACAATATCGGTACTCATATTTTTACTGCCGAAGTTGCATGTACAGTATAAATCTGTAGAAATGGTTTCGGGTAGCTTTTAAATGTTCCGTCACTTAAAAAGTCTTCTAAAGTACTTAAAAGGTTTCTCATGTACTCGGCACAAAAAATTATTATTCTATAACCTTCATGACTGTAGTCAGCTAATACAAAAGGTATAAATTTGGGAGGTATTATTACTTCGTCAAGATCATTAAAACATATTTTTTTCATTTGTATTGCTTCATTCCGGGTTTTATATGTATAAGGTACTCTTAATATTTTTAAAGGGTGGTATTTTTGTTATTAAATTCAGACCTGCATCTTTCATAGAAGCTAAGGCTTCTTTGTAAATTCTTGGTACACTTTTACATGCTTGAGATGCGGAAATATCTTGTTTGACTTTATGTAATTTTTGATCCATAATATTTTTGGCGAAATCAGGAGCATGTGAGTGTGGAGTTTCCTTAACAACAGCATTGTGCTGTAACAAAATATAAGGTTTTACTTCAAAAGTCATATTTTTGCAACAAAAATGGTTAGCGCATGACTCAAGAAAAAGCCCTACGAAATACTTAACGTAACATGAAATATTTTCTTTTAATAGATAAAAGAAATCAATGTAAAGAATGCCCTGTTGATTTATTTTTATTTTTTATTATGACGTTGCCCCACAAGTTTATTTCTTTTCCACAGCTGAAAGAGTCCGTAGACTCGAGTATTTGATATAAATATATCAACTTGATACCTTACGCGTTTCTGAGAAAAAAGGTCTCGACAGACAGACATACGGACAACAAAGTGATCTTATAAGGGTTCCGTTTTTCCTTTTGAGGTACAGAATCTTAAAAACGACATATTTTTTTAATTATAATTATTGTACATAATATTTTCTACAATAAAGCTTCATGAATCACTAAACAGGTACATATACTTTTCTTACCAGAATGTTTACCAATCCACGACAATGTTGCCTTCTTTGGTTACACTCGTAGACAGTTACTCCATTTTTTAAACTCTTCTTTTTATAATATTGATGACCGGCGTGTAAAAGCACCTGGCCACCACCTTTTTTTATAAAAGACCATTGGTTGTCTACTGTAGCAGAAGTACGAGGTATGTTTTTGAATTCCGACATGTTATTGTAATCTGTAAAATAAATATTGGTGCTCAATAACTTTTGTTCTAGGTATGTTTTCTAAAAATTTGCATTAAAACTTGCTAACAATTTCCAAAAGTCGTATTGTGTGTAGTGTACATTCTATATGAACTTACCTCTGTCTGTAATTTCCTCTCAGTTTAATGATACTGTGCAATAGTTCGCTTGACAACTACATACTTAGTAATATAAACACTTCACTCAAATTAATTATTACGAACATTTTAACACTGACGTCTCACCTTCAAAAATTGTAAATTTGCACTAGTTCTCTTAGTAATGCGCATCATTGCGGCTGCCCGTATGGCCCCTTGAGTAAGAAAGAGAGAACCGATCTATTGTTTATTTGCACCGAGTAAATTCCCGGAAGAGCCGGCTTTTTTGGAAACAATAATGGAGTGCAAGTAATTCTCAACCATATTGTATAAATCTTTAAGTTGTCATTCGCAAAATAAGTTTTGATATTAACTATAGTACTGACATACAGAGCACAGACAGAAATTTTATTTTGTTTGATAACTCCTATAGGAATGAAAACGTCAAAACTTGAATTTATTTACTTCATTCCTGAATAATACAGAATTAATTACCTTAATAGAAGCTGCAATTTTATCTAAACAAGTAAAATTTTCTTATTAGAAACATTTCCTCATCTAAAAGTTAACATATTGTTAGTAAAAATTAACATTTGTAATATGAAGTCAAATCAGAGGACTGATTGTTATTATACTTATTATACCTGGAATACCTACGACGTGATATATGGGACTGTGGCTGATTAATAGAAAAACAAAAGAAATATTTGTAACTTATTTAAATACAGATGATTATAAACCTAAACCACTAGTCTTTAATTTAATGTAATGTTGCAGTATGTGTGGCATTAGTTTTAAGAATTAATATATTAAATTCTGTGGGGGACAAACAGGAATAAAAAGTTTCATCTGTCCCCCTGTCAGTGATAGGGGGACAGATGAAACCGTTAAGGAGTGAATAAAGTTCGAACTGTCCCCTCATTGCTAACAGGGGGACAGATCAAACTTTTTTTTCCTATCTGTCGCCCTAAGGGGACAAAGCGGGGTGACAGATCGGAATAATTCCAAAATGTTATTATAATACGAAATCGCGTAGTACTGTGGAATTATGTTACTTTGAATCAAACTCTTTATGTCATTCTTTTCGTTCTGATAATTTTATTCTAGACTGGTACAATGGTTTCAATTGGATATCTTTAAGGGTAACATTTCTACGTAAGCGGGATGAACGACTATTATAGTACTCAATTTCTTTAAATTCTGTTTGAGAGAATGAAGTTTTATAATAAATACAGACATTGTCAAAATCTACCTTTTCAAACTTAATTACTTTTATATCGCTTAATCTAACTGTTTCCCCTAGGGTATTCTTCGAGAAACGTCCACCACATTCTTCTGACAAGCTTTTAATATCGATAAAATCAGAGTAACACATTGGATTAACTTTATAAGGGTTGCCCTTTTTTCGCGCAGATTTTATGACATTAATGTAGTCATCAGGTACGTACATAGGACCTGAACGTAAACGTTTTTTTACAGCTTTTTCGATGACTGAATGAACTGAATCATTTTCGTTCTGCGTATGCCCACTAATTAGAAACTTATGCGTGATAGACTTAATTTTATATGCTGATACGGCATACATATACATCGCAAACATAAATTGATTCTTTTGCTGGCCGCAACAATTGTCCGAGTAAAATGTGACTTGTAACTCATCATTATTAATTTCAGACGCTCGATTTGTTAAATACTTGAATACGCATGTTGCGATTTCATTGGCTCCCCTCAACGCATCTACTTCACTCCATACAAAACAATCACAATAATCGTTGGCTAATTCACTTATGGTAAAATCAAAAACATTAAGTTTACACTTATAATATAAAGTGGATACCTCACCCTTCGGAAGGGGAAGCACAGCTTGCAGGTCATAACAAGCAACAATGTGGTTGGTATTTACCAAAGCTTTATCATTTGCCTTTTCTTTGCGGCTCAGTTCTTTTTCAATCTGATGTTGTTCATACTTTGCTTGTAATTCTGTATTATGGTCTACGTCATTTTTATAAGATGTGCATAATTCACATTGATCTTTTTTTAGGTTTAAAGAAACTAATATTATAATCTTCATTAAAAATTTGTCTATAAATGTGAATTTTAGCAGCTTCTTCACCATTAGTAATGCATTCTGTTTGATAGTCTTTATATAAATCAGTCAGATTTTTTCCACCCTCTATATATTCCCGTGTCGTTTGTTGTCTCAAGTAATGCGACTCTATTCTGGGTATACTATCTATATGCCTTTTAATGCCTCGTTTAATATTGGAATCAATTTCATTATGCTTACCATGTTTGCCTCTTTTTTCTTTTTCGACAATACCGGATTTATTCTTTTTTGCAATGACAGTTGCTATTGGTCTATTATTTATAGCTAAAGTACTTTTGAAAAATAACTTACAGACACGAATTTTAACATTATTAACTTCGAAGCAAAAAGAATGTTTAGGCCCCCTGTTGCTACTATGCACTTTATACTGATATCTGGGAGTAATCACTGAAATACATTTTGCTAAGAAATCCCGCTGTCTCGTCAAATCACCAAGTTTCCAATACTCTTCAAATAAAAATTCTCTCTCCTGTTGCGTAATTTTCTTAGTGCACTTTAATCTGCATTTATCCCCACACGGAAGTCCTATCTCTCTTTTAGGAATAATCCTTTTTGACTTGGATAATGAAGTGTATTGTTTTCCACTGTTACGAAGCATTTTAGCTTCCTTAATTTTAGAAGTGTTTCTTTTGCGTTTACGTGTGCAAGAGGTACTCACACTTGGCTGCTGGATTGGATCAGCTTCTTGCACCACCTCGTGAATCATTGGTTGCTGAATTGAATCAATTTCTTGCATTACCTCGTGACTCAAAGCTTCGATATGTACTTGCTGCATACCATTATCATGTTGAAGAGAAGAGCTAGATGAAGATGTTGAAACACGTCGTGTAGGTGCAACTGGCTCTACGTAGTCAGGATCATTATCTGCTTCATCGGGGGAAAAGTCCTTACCTGAACGAAAAAAGAAAGCAGAAACATTCACAACACAGTCAAGCACACGATAAGAATAAATAAGGTATATCTTTAGGTGCCTACCTGAAGATGTACTAGATGATGACGATGAAGATGTGCTAGTTGACGAAGATGTACCAGAGCTAGAAGAATCAGACCTTGGTCTGCTACTAGGTAAACAATTTTCTGTCGCTATCACAAACAAACCAGTACCACTCATAGATGTCACCGGCATCATCTCATTTTCTGGATGTACATTATTAACACCCACTAATTCTTTATAAGATGTTATTAAAGGTGCGGCAGCAGTAGATGATCTCAGTTCTTCAGGAACAGCATAATTTATCAACTGTGGTTGCGTCTCAAGAGCAGATTTGTTAGTTTGCACAGTAGGTTCAGAAGAACACAAGCAATTTGTTGATTCACTTTCTAAACAAGATGGCATTTCAGGAGCTGTTTCACAACTATGAGAATTTTCATTTACGACATTATGAAGGGGATCATCTAAGCAAAGATTTTCATCCTGAGGTGAAACTTCTTTGGCTTGCATTGCAGCCATAATACGTTTTATGTGTGGATTTCTTAGATATGACATTATCTGAAGCAAAAAATATAATAAGCGTTACCTCTAAAGAATATGTGTTATTATTATTCTTATAAATCTTAAATAATATATTATTATTGTTATCTTCTTAATAAAACTCTAGACTGACTGACATGTAACGCACAACTACCTAATGCTAATTGCCACCGCGTAAAATACAAAAACTGCATCTAACCTAAAAGTCACACTTTTGTAATAATCGAAACAGTAAACTCAAAAGTTTATGAACTAAAGAATGTTACTGAGCAAATAATCACTATTTTATGCTAAATATTAATATCATAATTTTATCCAGAATGTAAGCTAAACGGATTATACAAAAAGTAACAGATTATTGTAAACATTTGAAGAATTAAAGTATACATTCTAAGTTAAATACTGTGACTAAACCAAAAACCACACTTTATCAAATAAAAATAAGTAAATAATTTACCTTAATGACAAAATCAGCCGTATTTAAACAAATAGTTACACTTTTTCATAAAATTGTATGTCGACTCCATAAGTGACAGGTGACAACTGGTGTAGTACCGGTTTCGTCTTTAGTTAAGTTTTAAATTTCAGTTTAGTAGCGTTTTAATTTTAACGCCATCTACCAAAATATTGGGAAATTAAATAGACCTGTCAAATTCATTCCGTAGATTTTGCCGATATAAGTAAGATGGCGTTATTATCTCAATTTCGTAAAAATTTCGTTTAGTAACGGTTTCGAAATGAAGGTGCGATATGTCATCGAGAGATAGTGAGTACTATATTTATGTAAGTGAGATGGTTGTTCAATCCTATTTAATTCTTTTTCAAATTCACTTAAATGCACACTAGCTAGTAATAGAGAATCGAAATCGTTAACATTGGATAACTTTACAAAAGGGAGATGACATACTGTTTTATTTATTCTCTGACTGTCGCAGCAATCATCTTCTATTATATTAAAACTAGAAATATGATTAGTAACATTAAACATAACGTTGTCACTAGGCGTAAACTTTAAAGTCTTAAAGAAAGCTACACAATGTTTTGGCAAGGCCAACATGCCTGTGCCGAAAAAGATCTCATCGTAATTGCTAGGATCATTTTCACTACATTCATATGTAGTGAAAATGATCCCGGAAAGGCTCATGCCTTTCCGGGCTCTGACTGTACAAACAGCCATTTATTATTATTTAATTTGAAAAATACATCGATTGACCCATGCAACAACTTAGTATTACAAGAATCTGGGAACGAACTTACAGCTTCAGTTAAGATTATTGTCTCACACGTTGGATTCGCAATTGTAGAGTACACATTTCCTAAAGAACACATAACACTCATTATGAATCACTTCACACTTATCCACTGACTCTAGTAATGAATAGAACATGTGATCTATTGTTACAGCCACATAAGGTTTATTAGGAGCAATAAGTATATAAGTGTCTGGTTTGGAAACATCGTAAGGAGCTGGAAGAGGAACACTGTGATAGAGGTTGTATGTCTGTGGAAGGACGAGCGGAATTTTAGTAATTATAATAATCTTATTAAGATGATAGTAGCAGACTAAATCGGATATGTCTATAATAACGTGTATATTTTCTAAAGATAGACTTGTAGGAAGTTCGCAGTGCTTAGGAAGCTTATCTTTATGTAGGTCTAATTCTTGGAATAACTGAATCGGTTAGTAAAGAAAGAGAATAAGTCACTGCAAGTTAATATTTCAGGAGACATAAAAAACTGTTTCTATAGATATTTTTATTGTAAAAGTGTTCTTTTTATGTTCTGTATATATGGTATGAGGTATAAACAAAGTAATACAGATATTTTAATACATTTAAGAGTATTGGCTTTTTAAATATAAAGATTTAAAATGTGTTGACTTGTTCTCTTTCTTTACTAGACATATAAAATATAAATAAAACTATTAAAATGTTTACTATAAAAATATTTATTCATCGTTTTGAACAATAACTTTGTCACTTGTAGGCCAGTTTTCCACTAGGTATATTGTTAAAAAAATCTATGTGCTGATATGGAATGTATTGAAGAGACTTTCTAAGATCTTCTATCTTCTTTTTGTTGATTGGCACTGGGCTATTATAAGCTATTTTAGTGGCAAGAACAGGAGTTTGTGCTTTATTTTTTCTCAGATCAAAAGTGTTCACACCAGCAAAGCTCTGTATGTAAGGCCTGGTAACAACACACCCTTTCAAATGTGATGAATATTCAAATTCTAGAAAACGTGATACTAAAAAATGCTGTTTCTGTGCTCGAGGTACCTGTCTGGACTGAGTTTCGTTAGATATTGCGTTTTTTTTGTAATACTTGGTCCAACAGTCTTTAAAATCTAGAATATCTTCTGTCTTCACCATAGTTACTGTAAATTTTTTATGGGCATTGCAAATTATTTCACAGATTTCCATGGGGTGATAATATCTATCCCTTTTCTTTAAAACTTTTTTAACAGTACCAAATGATCGATCATTAGTTAAAAAGGAATGCCCACTGACTGGAAACCGATGATATATTTTATTAAATCTTCCAGAATCCACCAGAGCTTGGCACAAGCTAATCATTACATGGTTGCGGTTCTGACCGCCACAACCATCTGAAAAAAGGTAAAGTTCCTTTATTTCTGGTGGGACTTGTTCCTGTATGTACTGTAATAAAAAGGAGCAGGTTTCATTTGGGCCCTTTAGAGCAATTCCTTCATGGTATAAAAAGAAACGACTTTCATTCGATTTCAAATTCTTAATACAGAAAGGAAATAGGGAAAGTTGTCTGTAATAAAACATTTCTTGAACTGGTATACATGGTAAAGATATATTCTGCATATAGTCAAAAGTTAACCCCATAACATCTTGCCTTTCTTCACAAAGTTTTTGCACTTCCTCAAATGCCTCCTGACTGACAGCAAATCAGTGTTGCCGGTATACTTAAGAAACAAAACAAGTCAAATGACATGTTCGGTTTCTTAACTACGTAAAAATTTGTGATGTCTATTTTTGTGTATTAGAATGGACTGACTTATTCTCTTTCTTAATAATAACATCAGGCTTGGTTCAAAAACTAGAATATCATCGATATTGCCATATGTGAAAAAACCTGACTTGTTTGGTTTCTTAACTAACCGATTAATTACTGTACAGTTGGATGAAGAATGTTAAGCTTGCTTAATAAGATAGCGTTGTTGACGTCATCAATGGCTATAGTAATGCTTTCTAGCGAGTTCAGTAACATTATTAAATGGTTTTTTATTTCTAACTTATCACTTGAATTAGATAATTGCTCGAATGCTATTCTAATAGTATCTAAATTTTGATTTAATTGGTTTTGATTTTTGTTTACCTTCGATATTGTGTTATTGAAGTTTGAAATACTTCAAGAAATTAAAAATATTAACGTTACCAGCTTTATATATATTAGAAACTGCATTAATTATAAAATCAAATCCACATTTATTTACAAAATTTTCAACAGTTAAGAAGACCCCCATTCGGAGTCAATATGAAAACAAACTATGTACGTTGAAATGTAATACTGCGTTAATGAAAAAGAGCTTCTTTGGTGTTGCACCAAAGATTTTTAATAAAATACCTGATGCTATAAAATGTATGCCATTAAAGAAATTCAAAAAGTGTCTTCACAAGTTATTAGTTGAGAAATGTTATTATACCTTGGATGACTATTTTAATGATAATACTATTTGATTAAATTATGATATGATGAATTATGAGATTATGTAATTTTATAAATTTATATTATTAATGTTCACTTGGATGACTATTTTAATTTTGGATGACTATTTGATTAAATTCTGTAATTTTATTAATTCATATTATTAATGTAACTGACGAATAATTTCTTGCATGTTCTTTTGTTGTGATCTTCTTGTGTGTGTTTTTTGTTTTTCTTTCTTGTAGTGGACATTATTAAATTGATTATTTTAATGTATTTGTATAAAATTGATAGAAAATTTTGTTAACTTTGTGAACCTGACTTAATATTTGTATGTCAACAATGACAAAGCATAGTGCAACACTTATCTATTTAAGACCTTGACATGTATGATTAATGTATATGTTCTTCACCTATGTTTTACAAATAAATAATTCTGATTCTGATTCTGATTCTGATTCTGAAATAGTAGATTGAATAACATGAATATTATTTTTCATTAAGTGAGCTACCTAGCTGTTTTTCATCTGACTGTACTTTAGTGATAGCGTCTGAGAACTTTAAAGCGTCTTCAGAGTCTAAAGTTCCGAAGATTGATTTCAGCACTGACCCGCCAGCATCAATGAGCCCGCGTTTAAAACGGTTTGGTTTTTGATCTTGAACAACGTAGCATATCGACAAGAACTTACGAACATTGTTAAGATGTTGATTTTGTAAAGGCGATAGTAAATTAGTACATTCTAGTTGAATTTTACTAGAAGAACTAGTAACACAGAAATTGGAAACTTCTTTGATTAGAGCTTCGACTTTATCTAAGTGCGGCTTTATATGGCTAATGTCTAAATAGGTTACAACATTCCAGTGATCATTGGCAAACTTAACGTTCAATAATTGATCGAAGTATAGGCCTGGACTACCTATGATTGGGGTAACGAATTTGTGGCTCGAAGATGGCTGAAGTATTAACCTGAAATAGAAAAGATTGGGCTAGTCATCTGTTGCAATTTTTATTTCGTCGCAGTGATGACGAACGTATTTTCTATTAATTAAAAGGGTGACCGTATGATTACCATTAACTTTGACGATTTTAAAAGGCCCCTTCCATATAGGAGACATCGCTTTGTTTTGTTTGTGATGACACCGTAAATATACCATGTCACCAATTTTGTATGTTACGGGTTTAGCATGAACATCGAAACGTTGTTTAGACTTTTCTTTGGACGACTGTATATTTTGCAAGGCCTTTTGTCTACTATAATATAACCTATGATTAAGAGCACAAATATAGTCTGTATAGGTATTTAATTCTAAGGTGTCGGCACTTTGGGGCATATAAGGTTTAAATCCGAACAATAACTCCATCGGTTGAAAGCCGGTAGTGGAATGCACATTTGTATTGTATGCTATCATGGCAGTTTGTAAATATAAGCTCCAGGTATGTTGATTATCTTCGATATATGATCTTAAGTACCTACTCTTTTAAAGTCGCATGGCTTCTTTCGAGAGCGCCACATGTTTGTGGATGATAAGGAGAGGCGAAGATATGCTTGATGCCGAATAATCTCTCCAACTGATTCAAAACATCAGATGTAAAGTTGGTCCCTTGATCGGTTACAATCATTTTTGGGATACCTAGATGAGAGATGAAAAGCACGAATTTTTGTGCAGTTTCTTCAGCGGAACATGTTGTCATTGCATATGCCTGCGAATATTTCGTTAAATCATCTTGTAATGTAAGGATAAACTTAAAACGATAATCTTGAGTTTCGGGTAATGGTCCTACAACGTCTAGGAATACTTTTTCCATAGGTTTCGTAGCCGTGGATGTGATTATCATAGGAGCACGATTTGTTTGACGTAGTGGTTTGTTTATTTGGCAGGATTTACAACTCTTAACATAGTTTTCTATGTCTTGGCGCATATTTTTCCACCAATAAAGAGTTTTTAACCTATCGTACATGCGAGAAATACCCGGATGTCCTGCAGGAGGTGAGTCATGGTTATCTTTTAATATACGAGGAACTTCTCCGGGAGTAGGGAATACAATATTATTATGAAAGATATGGACTTTGACACCTGTGTTATGAAATAGAAATCCTATAATATTGTATATTTTGGTAAACGATAGCTTCGTGAATGGATCTTGGAAATCGGAAATAGCAAATTCTTTTTCTTCTGAATACCAGGCGGTAATCATTTCCCGATAATCTCTTAATATATTAAAAATATCTTTATAGGTAATTTCGTCATAATGATGCACACGTAAGAATAAATGTGTGAAAACGTGTTTTTCATCGAACGTACTTTGAAAGGTATATAGCTCTCTTTCTAGATTTCGTATATCAGGTAAGTCTTCATCGAACTTGGACATTTGTAGAATTTCAGAGCAATATGGGATCGAGTCGTCTAAGTCGATGGCAGAAGGGTAAGTAATCATTTTGCATTTTGCTTTAAGTAATGAATCGTTATGTTCTACTATAACAGTGTCGTAGGAATTATAATGTTGTTGACTAATTTGTACATATTTTTCATACGTTTCAGAAGTAGAAGGGACACTAGGATCTATGGTAAGTACTGGGTTTCGAGATAAGGAATCGGCGTTACAATTCATCTTACCCTTTTTATGAATTACTTCATAATCGAACTCTTCTAATCTTAAGCGCCAGCGAACTAATTTTGAACTGGGATCCTTGCAATTGAATAACCACTGAAGTGGTTTGTGGTCGGTGACTACAGTGAACTTGTTACCGTATAGATAAGGTCTAAAGACTTTTGTGCCGAAAATGATGGCTAAGCATTCCTTTTCGGTAGTGGAATAATTTCCTTCCGCTCTGTTAAGAGTTCTAGACGCGTATGCAACTGGTAAATCTTGACCAATTTTTCCTTGGGATAGGATTGCGGAGACAGCGAAATTAGAAGCGTCGGTAGTTAGCACGAAAAATCAGGGTATTGAAGAATAAGAGCGGTCGTTATTTTATGTTTTAGCTCATCGAAAGATTTCTGTTGTTCAGGGGACCAAATGAAATTAGCATTTTTATTTAAAAGGCTTGTGAGGGGTTTTGTAATATGGGAAAAGTTTTCAATGAATCGGCGGTAATACCCCACTAACCCAAGGAATGATTTAATGTCACGAGGCGATTTAGGAATTGGGAAGTTTTGAACACAACAAACCTTTTTTGGATCGGGCTTCACGCCTCGATCTGATATTATATGTCCCAGATATTGTACTTCTTTTCGTAGAAACTCACATTTGGCAGGCTGTATTTTTAGTCTATGTTCACGCAACTTTCCAAAAACTGATTCCAAATTTCGGCAGTGTGATTCGAGGTCATGCCCGAATAGTACAATATCATCCATATACGTAAAACAGTGGGTCCCTTGAAGGCCACTTAGGACAATATTCATAAGCCTTTGGAATGTAGAGGGTGCATTACGGAGTCCGAAGGGCATTCTTGTAAATTCATAATGACCGGATGGGACAGTAAACGCAGTTTTTTTTCTGTATCTTTGACCTTAACTTGATGGAACGAAGATACAAGGTCGAGTGTGGTGAAATACTTGCTAAGTCCCAACTGATCTAAGATTTCGGAGATATTTGGAATTGGGTATGCATCGCCGATTGTGATTTCATTTAATTTGCGATAATCAATAACGATCCGCCATTTGGGTTTACCGGATACGTCCTGTTTTTTGGGGACGACCCAAATTGGAGCTGACCATGGAGATATTGAAGGTCGAATTATACAGGGTGATTGGAAGATGGGTGCAAAGCTTTATGGCGAAGATAGTACAGACAATTTAGAACCATTTAAGCCATGGTTGTCTTAGAGTCTAAGACAACCATGGCATGCTGGTAAGACTTCGTCTAAGACTTAGACGAAGTCTTACCAAATATTTTTAACCAAATTTTTAAGTTTTTTTTCGGAAATTCTCAAAATTTAATGTAAACTGCATAATTATGGCCAAATTGAATGATAAATGAATTCATTTTTTATTTATTTAATTAAAGTAATGTGTAAGCAATCAAGCAAAACATGTTTTAGGCTTCTGTGTCATTAGAATTTTTTTTTACAGACATTTAAAGCTCAGAAAAAAATAAAAAATGTGTACAATACGTCTTTTAAACCTTATTAAAAAAAAAAACGGAGGGTGCTTTTTTTGTTCAAACCTTTTTGAAGACATGCTTGATAATCGCTCTTTCTTTTGAGGTATCATTTATGCGGATATCTTACAAATTATTGAAATTAGGGCCTACAAACCAATTTGAGGGAGATTTTTTTTTATTTTAGGCAGACTAATTAAAACAACATTTGAATTAAAATTATTTATTTTTCATGTTCAAAATGACGGCCGTGATTCCTAATACAAGCACGGCCCCGTCTTCTAACTTCTGTAGTCGTTATTTTCAACATCATCTCCTGCTTCATTGTCTCAAACGAATAAATTCAGATTCTTTGTATCAATTCTTCTCTAGTGTTTATTTCTATGTTGTTATACACCAGTTCCTTGGCCCGGCCCCACACGAAAAAGTCCAACGGGGTCAGATCTGGGGAGCGAGCGGGCCAAGGGATGGGTCCATCCCTGCCGATCCAGCTATCAGGAAAGCAATTGTTGAGGTGTTCCCTTACATTTAAAGTCCAATGCGCTGGACAGCCGTCTTGCTGAAAGATGACTGTTCGGTCTCTTTCGAAGATCGGGACACCTGATTCCTCTACCAGCAGTGGTAAATCAATTTGCAGAAATTGCAAATAATTTTCGCCATTCAATGGATCAGGCAAAAAGTGGGGCCCAATCAATGTTCTGCCAATTATTCCAGCCCATACATTCACAGAGAATTTCATCTGAAATGACACCTGCTTCTTAAAATGTGGATTGTTGTCTGCGTCGGCCCATTCATGGATGTTGTGAAAGTTTGTAATACCTTCCCTTGAAAATTTACTTTCATCCGTCCACAAGATTGATTTCTGAAACCACGCATCTTCGATGTCTCTGTTGAGGAGGAAACGGCAGAACTGAATTCTTCTTTGAGGATCTTGCTCTACTAGACCTTGCACACTCCTGCCATGGAACGGATACTTATCATTTTGGTGCATTGTATGCCACACCTTCCATTGAGAAATGTTTAAATTTCGAGCTACTGCTCTAGTACTGGTAGTAGGATCCGCTTGAAATGCTGCTAAAATGTCTTCGTCGACGGCAGTTTCGTGTCTGCCCGGGTTGACTCCAGGTTCCACGCGGTGAAACCCATCTTGGGCAAGACGACGAAACGTGTTGTAAAACACTCGGACATTCGGTATCCTGCGATTCGGATAGCGCTCTTGATACATCCGTCGCGCCAAAGATCCATTGCCGTCTGCTCTACCGTACATAAATACGATATCCGCATATTCTTGATTGGAAAAAGTAGCCATAGTCACTTAACAATTAAGAAAAACGGCGTAGGAGCGCACTAAATGTCAACTCAACACAATTAAGTCAAAAATCAACACGTGCAGGAGCGCGAGGCTACGACTGGACACGGTGAAACAAAAAAGTTCAAAACTAACGCAAACCACACGTGCAGGAACGCAAAGGGCTACAACTGAACACGGTAAATTGTGAATCAACACGACAACGTCCACTCACAAGGGCAGTAGTTTGACTAATAAGTAAAAGATGTAACGGCTTCATCACAGACCGACTGACCCTGACTAAAGAAAAACGACTTTGTTGCCTCAGTAACTAAGACCATTTTGCTGTAAAAACCAACTCTTATCGCTTTTTGCTATTCATTGGGCGTTCTACCTGGAAATGCCGTCGCACCGCGCTCGGTGGCCATTGTTTAGAGAATCCCCTCAATGGGTTCCCCTCAATTGATTCCTGCATGTGCCAAAAATTCTTAGAATTGAACAATGTTATCATTTCGAGCACATAAAGTATTCTTTTAAGCAAAAATTTTGTGTTTTGTTAGACTGCCTAAAATTTAAAATTTCTCCCTCGAATTGGTTTGTAGGTCCTAATTTCAATAATTTGTAAGCTATCCGCATAAATGATACCTCAAAAGAAAGAGCGATTATCAAGCATGTCTTCAAAAAGGTTTGAACAAAAAAAGCACCCTCCGTTTTTTTTAAAATAAGGTTTAAAAGACGTATTGTACAAATTTTTTATTTTTTCTGAGCTTTAAATATCTGTAAAAAAAATGTCTAATGACACAGAAGCCTAAAACATGTTTTGCTTGGTTGCTTACACATTACTTTAATTAAATAAATAAAAAATGAATTCATTTATCATTCAATTTGGCCATAATTATGCAGTTTACATTAAATTTTGAGAATTTCCGAAAAAAAACTTAAAAATTTGGTTAAAAAAATTTGGTAAGACTTCGTCTAAGACAACCATGGCTTAAATGGTTCTAAATTGTCTATACTATCTTCACCTTAAAGCTTTGCACCCTCTTCCAATCACCCTGTATTTTGGTCTAGCATATCTTTGATTTGTTTGTCAACTTCCTCCTTGTGACATTCAGGAAACCTATAACTTTTGACGGCGATAGGAGTTTCGGAACTAACACGGATTTCATGTTCTAGAGTATTAGTATGCGTAAGTTTGTCCCCCTCTTAATAGAACACGTCTTGGAACTTAGAACATATGTTACGTAAGCGATCTTCCTCTTCTGCGTTAAGATGATCGCTTCTAATCATGTTTTGAACTTTAGAATCCCGGTCAAATGTGTACGGGTATGTTGAATTACAATGTGACATAGTTGCATCGGTTGTATTGAGAGAAACAGTGTTTTCATTAGGTTCCATTATTTGCGAGATAGGTTCCAGCGTTACCTCAAGGTTTTTTAAGATTATTTCTTTCGTGTTAAGCACCGAAATAGTGGTTTGATTATTAGAATCAACACAGACTAAACACCTGGAAATATACAAGCGAGGATATACTTGTAATTTGACATCTAGCAGAAGTCCTTCTTGAATTTCGGGGTTTGTGACATTGAAACGAATAAACATTTTGCTTCTAGGGGGGATAATCTTTACAATAGGATTTGTTTTTAAACTGAAGTAGTATAGGGGATTTTCCTGGATTATTAGTTTACAGTCACCGTAACTAATGAGGGCTTTATACCACTCCAGAAAGTTTGAACCTTGGATGCCATCATACTCTAGATTAATTTTATCTACGATATGGAAATAGTACGGAACTTTAATTTCATTTTCTAGTCCCAAAGATAGTATAAACTTGCCTTTAGTTTCAGAGAACGAGTCGATGTTGTTAATGCCTTTGAATTTTAAAATATCTTTCTCAATTTTAGGTAATTCAGGTGGACATTGCTCTTTAATTATGCAAATGGAGCTGCCTGAATCAACTAAGAGACGAATAGGTTCTTTCGTATGTGAAGTTTTTACTACAATATACGGTAAGGAAGAACTTGAATTAGGGAAAACATCGTAAATAGTGGAGTAGCTACCTGGACTTTGGATAAAACTATCTAGTATTCCTTCAGGCGAACTATAATTTTTTATATAATTAGTATTTGATTTAGTAGAGCTAGCAGGGATTGAGTCTTTATTTTTTCTAGAATCAGTAATTGATTTAGTAGAGCTAGTAGGGATTGAGTCTTTATTTTTTCTAGAATCAGTAATTGATTTAGAAGAGCTAGTAGGGATTGAGTCATTATTTATTCTAGAATTGGTAATTGATTTAGTAGAACTAGTAAGGATAGAGTCATTATTTTTTGAGTTAGTAGTACGTTTATATTTAGAAATTGAATTAGTAATTGGGGAATTGGAATTCTTCGCGGCTTCAGAATTAGTAGTACACTCGTGTTTGGAAATAGAATTTGATTTAAGAATAGAAGCCCCTAAGAAAACTTTCCCACGGTTAGTGCCTACAGTAACAGAATTACGCCGGCACTGGTTCGTAACCTGATCATTTAGTTTAAATCATTGTCGTCATCGGTAGGAGTTGAAACTTGATTATATTCAACGTGTTTTATTTGTTCATTTGTTGTGTTCCCAGGATTTCCGCGATCGAAGCGAGAATTGTTGTATAGTCTTTTGCGACATTGCGAAATGTCGTGCCCGATATTTTTGCAATAGCGGCATATTATCGGTTGGGAACTAGAGGTGGAAGGCTTTTGCGTGTAATTTGACTGTTTTGATTTAGATGGAAATTGAGCTTTATTTTGATTGTTTTTAAATCTACATTCGAACTCGGAGTGACCTTCCCTATGACAAACTTTGCAAGACGACCTAATTGAGAAGTTGTAGATTTTTTCTTCCTCAGTGGCGACACTTATAGCAGCATTAAGGTTTCGGGGGTCTCGACAACGAACAATAGTACTTAATCTAGGGTGAAGTCCCAGACTAAACGTGTATAGAGCTAGGTCTTCCGTCATAGCAATACGACCCGCGAGTTCCTTTTTTAAGGAATCTGAATTTTGAATCTCGGATTGTAGATCTGTCAGGCAGGTCTCAATCCTGAGGGCGTATTGCGCGACGGTTTCGTTTGGTAACTGTTTACATGATTGCAGCTCCAATAAAAGATGATTATAGTATTTTCTTTCCCCGAAATTTTGCCTTAAGAATGTTCGTAACTCGTCGAAGCTGTCGAATATTTTATTTGAACAGGCCTGTACCTGTGCTTTCCCTTGTAATTTTGATAGAATATACTTAAGTAGCAAGGACTTTTGACCCTCAGATGCTAGGTCAAGAGCGTTTTGGCAGTTTGTTAAAAACGCTGATAGGGTTTCACGCTCACCTTGGTATGGGTTTATGAAGCTACATAGGACTTGGATAGGGTATGGCTCAGAAATAGTGGGAGTTAGTTGTTTTCTGTCCCCCTCATTAGCCATAACAACGAGTGTTTTGGGTATATACAAAAGTCCAAGGATTGAGAAGGCTTAGGAAAACAAGAGGACTTATATATGCAACAACAGAAATAGTATATTCTACTCACAGCAAGACGACGGTTTGGAAAACGGCAAGCATCACGCAGACCTCGGTGATTAGCGCACTCCGCAGCGGCGCAAGCGTGCAGCAGCAGCAGTTAGCACCAGATACGGCAGTATCTGGACAATCCGTTGACGGCATTGGAAGGGGTTAGCTTAACTTTAAGCTCACCCAGGTACACGATGAAGGATTTAGCAGGATCGTTGGCTAAGGTAAACCAACTCAGCGGAATTTGGTATAGACGAGGTCGGATACCGTGGTAATAACGTCTTTTCGACGACACAATGTACGCACACACTTATTAGATAGAGTCACACTGGATAGAGTCACGGCGCTGGATAGAGACTGGATAGAGTCACAGTGTATAAATATAGGATAGAGTCAAAATTGGATAGAGTCACACTGGATACGATTTTGCGGTTGATGTTGAAACGAACAGGTGGGCGGACACGGATCGCGTCGGATTTGGTTTTACATAGTTTAATGGATAGCCAGTAACGACTTAAACTGACCATCCCACTTCTGACACCACTGTTACGGGGCAAGTTCAAAGTCCCTTTTTAAAAAACTATTTTTAAACCTTGAAAGAATTTAATGAAATTAATAGGTTTTACACGATATGATTATAATGTGTCCGCCACGAAGTTCAAAGTATGACTGCCTAAAACTAATATGTCATGAAAAACAACAACTGTTGGAAATGGTGGGAAACGTTACATGACGCCTATGAGGCGTCAGCATTTATATTCTATGTGGTTAGGGCTGTCTTACAATTTATAACAGTACCATCACGAACACTGGAGGTAAACCACTTTTCGACTTTATTACTAAGGGTCGCCGTACCTATAAGGTCGAAAAGTAGTCCACCGCAAATGTACGCGGTGATACCTACATTTTAATTAGATTACAATAATAAGTAGAAATCTTTGGCATGATTTTAGACGTTTTTTTAAATCAACACGATAAGGCGGATAGGTAATCAATACCCAAATTAACAATTTATGCTTAAAACCCTGACAACAGCTAAACCGATAACTCGCTCGCACATTGCAGATATAAAATTCCTCTATACAGTTATGGAAAATCGCAAACAACGAAGTCGTAGGGAATAATAGCAGCAAAATAAATACCTACATGTAAACTTGTTTTGATTAAATTGATATTTGTGTTGAACCTTTGTAAAGCTATTGTCGATCACTTGGTTGTTTCCGATTTTCCATAATTGCACTGGCACCTATCACCTTAAAAATAAATCGAAAATTACGCTTACATACTAAATAAATCAGACAAAATAAATATAATCTTCATCCTGCATTAAAACATATTCGCACAGACTACAATATAGTATAGGGTATAGACAGGCAACTCTCGAATTTTTCTGTTGACAGAACGAGGCGCCATCTAGTTGTCAGCTAACCAAAACTTTTACCTATAGAAAAGGCTATTGATAGGTAGCTATAGCTTTAGTAGAGTTGAATTTTTACATTGTCGTTTATAATATTGTTTACTATTAACGGATTCTTAACAGAATTGTTAAAAAGCATGAATAGTAAACAATAATATAAACGACAATGTAAATATTCCAGATTTTTACCTGAACAGGAGTATGAACGAAAACTCGGAATTATAGATAAATCAGTTTATTTATTTAAAAAAAAACTATACGTCTATTAAACATTTGCTAGAATATTATTTTGTGTTATTCTTTTCCTCCCTTTATTTTTGGAGTAGTGCCTATGAGCTTTTTCCTTCATGGGGTCATTTTTATCCCAAAAGGTAATTTTGCCAGTAAGAACACTGTTGATATCTTTGCACCAATTATTAATAAAAAACTTGGTTGATTTTTTTCTGGGTATTGATATTTCACTAAAAGAACGAATTTGTTTTATTTATTAATCACTTTATTTTAAGTTAACACTGGTTTTACAATATTATTTTATTTGCAAACGAATTATGGTTCTTCATCTTGGAAGCTTCTTACATAGTAATGGTCTACTGGCTCTGTTTCTTACTGTTTTAAATGGAAGTCTTGTTTGTTTTGCTTGTGTACAGATCTCACATGTATCTAATTGTTTTAAACCTTGTATTTTTATTCCATCTGCCACATCTGGTAATATTTCTAGTATTTTCTTCCCTGGATGTCCTAGTCTTTGATGCCATTCTAAGGCAGTGCCAGTTTCTTTCATTAACATTGTCTTTTCTTCTGTGTTTTTCCCATCTAAATTAATTTTATATAAGCCATTTTCCTTTTTTCCTGTCAATAGTAACTCTGACTCCTTATATATTTTTACAGTATCTTTAGTAAACACAACAGTTCCTTGATTATTAGTGACAGCATTCACTGACAACAAGTTCTGTGATAAGTCCGGAACGAACAGGGTATTATTTAAATTACATTTTTCACCTTTGACTTTTCCAATTCCCTTTACTTTTATCGTTTCCTCATTGGCAGTCAAGACCGATGATTGCTTATTTTCATAATTTGTCAATATGTCGATACTGTTGGTCATATGTGCAGTGCACCCCGAGTCTACTATGAATTCTTTATTTTGTGTACCCTGTTTTTCAAACTTTGTAAAAAATGCTTTTTCTGTTTTTTTGTTGTTTTTTTTTTCCTTATCTGTTTCTTCTTTTCCTTTCTTGTTCTTATATTTGAAAAAACAATTTTCTTCTTTATGATTTGTTTTCTTACAAAATGAACATTGTTTATTCTTTAACTTACAGTCTTTTTCTTCATGGTTACTCTTTTTGCAAATACTACAAGCTTTACAGTCTTTCTTCATGTGCCCTGTTTTATTGCATTTAAAGCATTTTATTGCACTTGAAGCGTTTTTCTTTGTAGCCTGAAATGCCAACTGTTTTTCTGTTTCACTGGTTTTTAAAAGTCGGTTTTCCTCACTTAATATTCTGTTTGTTAAGTTAGTCAGGGTTTTCTTATCATCTGCCATTGATTCCCAAGCAGTGATGAAATAGTTTAGGTTACTTGGCAAACAGGATAATATTTTTGACATAACCATTTCTTCATTAATTTTTTCACCCAACTGATTTAGTCTAAACTGTAGATTTTCTATGTCAGTTATTAATTCTGTAAGTGATCGACCTTCTTGTAGCTTATATGTGAAAAACTCTTGTAATAGTGATGCCTTGTTTCTTTGTTCTGAGCCTTCAAATATTTCACATAACTTATTGTACATTTCTAGTGCATTTTTACACTTTAAAATGTGTCCTTTTAATTTTCTGTCTATACTGTTTATTATAATTCGTTGCACCTGGGCATCTTTTGTTAAGAATGCATCAGATTTCGTGTCTTCTTCTTTGACATCTGACGAAATTGCTGTAGTCAGATTTGCTGCCTTTATGTGGATGTTAAACTCGAATTTCCATAGCAAAAATGTCTCCCCATCCTTCAGGTTTTCAATCTGAGCATCTGCTTTGTCCATTTTTCTTGATTTTAGATTTCCTTTGTCTTAGTATTGGCTTGACCAAGCCACCGGTTTTTATTCGTTCTTTTACGGCGTCTCTGGGCCCATAACCTTTTCTGGGTATTGATATTTCACTAAAAGAACGAATTTGTTTTATTTATTAATCACTTTATTTTAAGTTAACACTGATTTTACAATATTATTTTATTTGCAAACGAATTATGGTTCTTCATCTTGGAAGCTTCTTACATAGACCACTTATTATATATTTTTTTTTTTTTTTAATTCCAGAGACGTCAAAGACATTGGTTTTTTTTATCCCTAACAGATTTAAGTATTAGAAATTTTAATAAATCATTTTTATGCATTGTGCAGGATACAAACTTTAAATTTAAGCTTATAGTAATAATTCGTTCAATGTACTACTTACACTTACATTATTTTTATTACAATGATCTTTTAATATTTCTAGACAAATGTGTTCTAATTGGGCAAAGAAATCAAACAGCGCCCTAGTAGGATAGCACAACCACTTTTTATTTTCATATTCTTTCATTTTTATATATTTATGAAAATGTAATAGGTCTTTTTCTTCTAAATCATGCCTGCAAGTGGCACAGTTTTTGTATACTTTTTTTGCAAGTTGTGCTATCCAGCCACTGCAATAACCAATTGCTGCGCTTTTTTCCATATCCACTGGAGTTTTACTCATTAATAATAATAACGCATCTGTATTTATGAGTTCTATATACATATGAGCACAGTCTATTTCATCTTCACATTGTTGTCTCCAGGATTCGATAAAAAAGATTTTAGCGATTGCAGACAAATACTATCATCTTTTTCACAGTTTGATCCAACTAAATGTGAAGATGTCATATTGTTGATAAGTGTCTTATAAGCTCCTTCAAATGCAGACGACGTAGGCATTATATTGCCATGGCCATTAGCTCGAATTGCTCCAAAAAAGTTATCCAATGGATCCTGGTTGAAATTTCGCAACAGTAAGGAATTGATCCCGTTTGAATTTAAAAAAATGTACAATCTTTTTAAAACTTTCTATAGTCTTAATCCAACTCGACAGTGAAGGCACTACTTCTTGATTGTTGCTGTTGCCGCTGTCAAAAAGGTCGTTGAAGAACATCAAGAACATCACTGTCTCATGACTGTCTTTTTCTAGAACTCCCATATCTGCAATGATAAATAAATACTTCCATGAACATGTGAGCTGCATAATAGTACAAACAGCTATTTCGTACAAAATAATAGATGTCCTGCAAATATAATATATGAATCAGCTGTTATTTTTTATATTCGGGGTTGGTTCTATAGTAAAAAGCTCTTTACTCTTTACTCTCTTTACAACCATACATTTTTGACGTTCAATCATCTCTTAACTAAAAAAAAACTGTTCTGTATTTTAGCTTACTTTATGAATAAAGTACAAACCTCTCATCTGAAAATCTGGTTGAGTCTCTTGAACATCAGATATTGGACATACGGTAGTCATAAACAGTTGATCTGAAAGTTAAAAATTTACATTATTTAATAGTAGTATGATTAGTATAATAACGTTATATTAATAAAATAATAACAATAAAGTAATATGATTAAATTTCTTTAATAATGTGTTGTTTTATAGTGTGTTTTTTTAAGTTCTGGTCTTTTCCACAAAAAATATTTATTATTGTATATACAGGAATCGATGGCAATTGGGAAAGGTAGAATATGTGAATCGTTGTGAAGAACCAAGTTTTATAAAGACGGGACAAGGTACAACAGTAACTACAGTAAACAAAAAGTACATACCATCTTAGTCACTAGGCATCCAGGTACACAACACGACTTTTGTAACATGATGGAAGAATGTTCAATGTTCAGTTCACTATTCACAATTATGGGTCCAAACTCTAAAGAGTGCCTATGCTCAGTAGTTCACAGAACAAAAACTTCACAACTTTATTCCGAAATGCCGACACGGAGGAGCAGGCTCAACTCAACGTGGACGTACAAAACAGGGGCGCGGCATGGCGACACGGAGGAACGGAGGTTCAACTTAACGTAGTTAGCAGATGCACTTGCGAAACAACCAGAATTTAATTGCAAAATCAAAATCCACACGTGAAACGGCGAAACCGGCCGGCACTCAAGCGCAGACATTTGCAATTAAAATGTTACCATTGCAACGATTATAAATTCGCATTATTTAAATGAACAAAAAACAGCTTCCAGACCCGTTTAACGAATACATAATACTTGGTTTAGGGGTCATTTTTATTTTTTGTCATTTATTGTCCAATATTTTGAGACAATGAATTTATATGTGAGTTTGTGTGGTACACCATTTCCCGGTATCATCATTATATATTTTAATGTTGCAACACAGTATTTTTCGCTTGGCTATCTGTTATAGTAATAGTAATAGTATTTATTTGCATAAAACATGGTATATAAAGTTGTTTTAAGGTACATTATAGAGCATACATGTTTAGCTTATATCATAGCATGCAAATATTGATGGTTACATTAAAAATGTTTCCCGTCAGTGAATTTTTTAAGACTGTAAAAGTTATTAGTTTTTAACCATTCAAATAGTTTTTTTTTGAACAATCTAAATTCTAAAGTTTTTAATTGCCTTGGAATTTTATTGTACACCCGAACACACATGGCTAAACAGCTTTTGTTATATTTAGCCAGTCTCGGTAAGTCACTTAATATAAGCCTGTGAGGATCTCGTCGATTTCGCGGATGTACATCCTCTGCCTTTTTAAATAGGTCTTTATGCTTCTCAACAAACATGCATACTTCTTAAATATAGATAGAGGGTAGCGGTAACAAACCAAGTTCTTTAAATATTGGCCTGCAAGATTCATCAGGTTGAAGCCCATATATTGCACGAATACACTTTTTTTGCGCAACAAATACCCTATTTCTATCAGCACTATTACCCCACATGATGAACCCATATCGTATTAAAGATTCGACATAAGCATGGTAGGTAGTAATAGCAGTTTTAATGTTTGTTATATTTTTTACCTTTCTGAGTGCGTATACGAATTTATTTATTCTTTTAGATATGTCATCTACTTGTGCTTTCCAATTTATGTCCTGGTCTATTATTACTCCAAGAAATTTTGTTTGTGTAACTGCGTTAAGTTTTGGTACCTATGTCAAGTTTTAAATTGTATTTATTATTATTCGATTTGTTGTGTAGTGTATTGTATGTACACGGATTTATCTAAATTAATTTTTAAGTTATTCATGTCAAGCCATTCAATTAATTTGTCAATTGTATTGTTAATCTCTGCTTCATGGTCGTAAATTGTATTAGTCTTTTTATCGGACGTCACTATAATGGAAATATCATCAGCGAATAGAATGCATTTATGATTTGTTATGTCTGCGATTGAATTTATATAGAGTAGGAACAATATAAGTATAGAGATGGCGCTTTGCTCAACAAAACAACCGAGATTACTGTATGTTCCTAGCTGCCATAGCATGCATATTCGTCAGGATTTTAATTTATCTGCAACAGTTGCACCACTTTCACAATGGAATCTTCAGGGACGATATCTTTATCAACAATGCGCTTAGGTTTAACTGTTAAAATAATTTGGTACACTCCTATTCATATCTGGCAATACTTTTATGATTAAAAGGGACGTTAGATACTAAGTCCTGGCAACATTCCTCTTCTTCTGCTGCCACCGGCACCTCTGCAATCTAATATTGTATCTCCTTTAATTTTCCTGTAATTCATTGATTTAATAGTAATAAAAAGTGTTCTGCCCAACTCTCGTTTGCCTTTTATCCACTGCGCCGTATACTCGCGAACAGGTTATGGGCCCAGACAGCGTTAAAATTCAAGATTGACGCGTGTGACTGATTTTTTCCCTTTGTTCTACGTGTACGACACACGACACGGCACAAGAAAAATGGCGGCGGAGAATGGCCATGTGCCTCTGGCCAATCAATCCGCTAATTCTTTTGAAAAATTGGACGGAGTTGGAAATTACAACACTTGGAAATTCCAAATGAAAATGTCGCTTGTTTTGGAAGGCTTATGGAAAAGCGTGGAAGGCACCGAAACCGATTCCACTAAAGATCAACGTGCTTTGGCCCGTATTTGCCTCGCTATAAAATCGTGTTGCATTCAACATGTCAGATCTGCTAAATCATCAGAGGAGGCGTGGGATGCCTTAAAATCTGTCTTCGAAGATAAAGGTCTGTACCGGCGTGTTCTTTTGTTACGTAAACTTCATCGTGCTAACTACACCGATTACAACACAATGAACGAGTACATAGAAGGAGTAATGACATTGGTGCAACAACTGGCGGACATTGGGCGCGTGATTGAAGACAGCGAAGTCGCTGAAATTCTACTAAGTGGACTACCACAGGAGTATGACGTCCTTGTATCCGGTCTGGAATCGTTGTCATCGTTAGAAAAACTAACAAGTGAGATGGTTCGGGCAAGGCTTTTGCAGGAACATTTTCGTCGCCATAACAATGTAAATGGAAATAACAATGAAACCAAAAATGATATGGCTTTTATAAGTACAAAACGTAACATGGTGTGCAGTTACTGCAAGAAAACCGGCCATGTCAAGGCGAAGTGTTTCAAACTGAAACGTGAGAAAGCTGCCTCTAAAACGCAACAGAAAACAGAGACAGGTACTCTGTTTGTGTCAGCTTCTGCTTTTGCTACGTGTCTCAGCTCACATTATTGGATTGTGGATAGTGGGTGTACATCACATATGTGTAAGGATAAGGAACTGTTTTTAAATTTGGACACTAAGTTTACTACTTTAGTTACTGTAGCAAATAATGACCAACTTAAATGTTTGGGTATAGGTAATGTCAAACTCAAATTTAAAAATGATACCAAAACTATTAAGAATGTGTTGTATGTCCCTGGTCTGTCCGCCAACTTATTATCTGTGAGTTGTTTAACTAAAAATAATCGCAGGGTTGTGTTTGATAATTTAAAATGTTATATTTATGACAAAGCAGGAAATTTGATAATAGATGGAATTTTCATAAATGGAGTTTATAGGTTAGAGTGTGTGCCTAATGTCTTATGTTCCCAGGTCTCTTCCAATGTTCTGCAGATGAACAAGGAGCAATGTTCTCATGTTGACAGTAGCCAAATGGAATTATGGCACAAGCGACTCGGTCACTTAAGCTTGCAAGGTATGTATGCTTTGCGTGATGGTCTTGCTGTAGGAATTGATTTCCAGCGTGACTCTGGTCATTTGCAAGACTGTATCCCATGCATTGAGGGGAAGCAAACTGTGAAGTCTTTCCCCAAAGGTCAAGCTAAGCGTGCAAAGCAGCTGTTGGAGTTAATACACTCGGATGTTTGTGGGCCAATGTCGCAGAGCAGCTGGGGAGGAGCACGTTATTTGGTGACGTTCACTGATGACTTTTCAAGGAAGACTTATGGCTATTTGATGACACAGAAGAATGAGGTAATGAAATGTTTTATTAATTTCAAAAATTTAGTGGAGAAACAAACTGGTTTTATGATAAAATGCTTGAGATCTGACAATGGTACAGAGTATGTCAATAAAAGTTTTGACAATTATTTATCTCAACATGGGATTGTACATCAAACTACTATACCTTATAGTCCGCAGCAGAATGGTGTTTCTGAGCGGCTTAATAGAACCTTGATTGAGAAAGCTAGATGTATGTTAGCTGAAGCTGGCCTAGACAAGCGCTATTGGGGTGAGGCTGTAATGACAGCTATATATCTTAAGAATAGGTCCCCTACTGCTGCTTTGTCAGGCACAATTCCTGAACAAGTGTGGACAGGGTACAAAGTTAACTTGAGCCACTTAAGGGTGTTTGGCTGCAAGGCTTTTTCTTTAATACCTGACTGTCATAGACAGAAATTGGATTTTAAATCAAAACAACATATTTTTGTGGGGTATTGTCAGGATTCAAAAGGGTATAGGTTAGTTGATCCACTATTTCCTAAAAAGATAGTAAAATCTAGAAATGTGCATTTTATTGAAATGAATAATAATAATATTTCTAAAATGAATAATAATATTTTAAATATTGAAAATGATAGTGACATTTCTAAAATAAATAATAATGGTATTTTAAAACTTTGCAATGACAATAACGTTGTATCTAATATGAACAATGACATTTTAAATTATAATAGTTTTAATAATAATATACCAAATGATAATTTTATAAATGTAACTGATAATCTTTCTGTTATTACTGATGATGCAGCCACTGTTGAGCCCTCTACTAGTTTTGAGGCACCCAGTCAGAGTGAGGCACCCAGTGAGACACTTGCATCAGAAAATGAACAAGTGGTAAGTTCTGATGAAACCTTGAGGCAGGGGAAGCAATGTCTTTCACCTCAGAGCCCTGATTTTGAGTACCAGTCATGCAGTGACATTGATGACAGCGAATCTCCAGAGGAGCTAACTGCTCCACAGCGATCGGTTAGGAGCACCAGAGGTATTCCACCTAAACGCTTTGGTGATTATGAGGTAGATTTTTCCTTATTATGTCAATCTTATGTTCTAAATGAACCTCAGTCTTATGAGGATGCAATAGCTAGTCCACAAAAAGATGAATGGGTAGAAGCCATGAAATGTGAGTATGACTCACTGATAGAAAATGGTGTCTGGACGTTAGTTGATAGGCCTTTAAATAAAAATGTTATAAAAACTAAATGGGTATTTAAGGTGAAACAGGATACATCAGGAAACTTTGATAAATACAAGGCACGTTTAGTTGCACGTGGATTTACTCAAAAGCCTGGTGTTGACTATAATAAAACTTTTTCTCCTGTTGTCAGGCATTCAACTATGCGTATTTTATTTAATCTTGCTAATGAAATGGACATGGACATAGACCACATAGATGTCACAACTGCATTTTTAAATGGTAAACTAAATGAAGAAATTTATATGGAACAGCCACAGGGTTACAGACATAATAATAAAGTTTGTTTATTGCAGAAAAGTATCTATGGCCTTAAGCAGGCCAGTAGAGTCTGGAATGAAACTGTCCATAATTTATTGACTAAACATGGTTATACACAGACCAAATGTGAGCCATGTGTTTATATTAAGAGGATTAATGACAATTTGACAATTCTAGCCCTTTATGTTGATGATTTTTTTATTTTTAGTAATTGTTGTAAAGAAAAATCTGATATCATTGACATTTTAAACAATAATTTTAATATTAAGAATTTAGGGCCAATAAAGAATTGTTTGGGCATGAGTGTACACAGAGATAGAATTAAAGGTACAATACTGTTAAGACAATCTGAGTACATCAAGAAATTGTTATCTACTTTTGGAATGTTAGATGCTAATAGTGTTTCTACACCAATGCAAATTAATGAGAAGTTTGAAAATTGTGATAATAATAACTCTGAATGTGATTTGAAATATCGAGAACTTGTTGGTAGTTTAATGTATTTAAATGTATGCACAAGACCTGATATTTCTTATTGTTGTAGTTTATTAAGTCAATTTAACAATAACTTCAACAGAAGTCATTGGTTAGCTGCCAAGAGGGTCCTTCGTTATCTGAAGGGTACAATTGATCACGGTTTGTTATTTGTGAGAAATAATAAAAAGTTAGATCTAGAAGCCTTTGCAGATGCAGATTGGGCGAATGACCCAATTGATAGAAAGTCATTTTCTGGTTTTGTAATTAAATTGGGAGTTAATACAATTAATTGGGAAAGTAGAAAACAGCGTTGTGTTGCAATGTCCAGTACAGAGGCTGAATATTTATCCATGAGTAATTCTTGTAAATACATATTGTTTGTAAGGAATTTTTTGTTTGAGTTAACTGGTAAATATTTTAAATGTGAATTAAGAAATGATAACCAGAGTGCTATTAAAATGTTAACAACTAAAAATTGTCATAAACGAACAAAACATAGACGTGCGATACCATTTCATTAAAGATTTAATGAGTAAAAATTATATTAATGTGACTTATCTTCCCACAAATTTGATGGTAGCGGACGTTTTAACTAAACCTTTATCAGGTACTAAGCATAAGGATTTTATGAATCAATTAAATGTAAGAATTCTGATGTAGAAAATTTGAAAGTTTTGTTTAAGTACGTTTAACTGACATTGTTTGTGGTAGCAGAGCAATATGTATATGTAGTGTAAGGGGAAGTGTTAAAATAATTTGGTACACTCCTATTCACATCTGGCAATACTTTTATGATTAAAAGGGACGTTAGATACTAAGTCCTGGCAACATTCCTCTTCTTCTGCTGCCACCGGCACCTCTGCAATCTAATATTGTATCTCCTTTAATTTTCCTGTAATTCATTGATTTAATAGTAATAAAAAGTGTTCTGCCCAACTCTCGTTTGCCTTTTATCCACTGCGCCGTATACTCGCGAACATTAACAAACTTCTTATCATTGTTTTGCCAGTTGTCTTGTAATAGGCTATTGAGTAACGTCCTGTGTTAAAATCTTTATTTTAGATCTCTCCTATATAGTACTTCCACGATTTTCTTACATAGTATCTTGTTATGACTATATCTCCTACATTAAACTGTTCCTTATAATCATATAATTCTTTTTCAGTGTTCTTGTCAGCCTTATTTTCCGAAATTTCCTCTAAATTATCAATGTTTTGTACTATCTAACTATCATTCATATCACCTAAGCCTTTATTTAAGTTTTCCTTTACGTTACTAGCTTCTTGTAGCTGCTCTTCTATTTTATTATACGTAGGTTGCAGAACTTGAGGTTCATAGATGTAGGTCGCAAAATCCTCAATGATCAGATCACATATATCTGAATCGTCGTGTTCGCTAATAACTACGTCAGTGTCTGTAGACGTAGAACTGTTTAAAACTTTTCTGGATTTTGTTATTATTTTGGATTTTTCTTTCTTAGCAGATTGCTTCGAACACAGGCGAGACCTTTTGCATTTGATACTTTTATCAGAAAAATGCTTTTCCTCTTCTCCCTCGCTACTACTCAAAGTGCCATACACATTTATATTAGTAATAATTTGTTTTGGTAGCACATTACGATCTCTCTCAGATTCTGATGCTTTATATCTTATCAAAAATATCGTACGAAGCCGTTAGACAGTATTTCAGAGCGTCCTCGGATTGTTCATAAAAAACTATAGTCCTCGCATGGACGTCTACACAAACAAGGGTGTGTGCGTGTGTATGAGTGTGAGTGTGTGTGTCATATTTGGTAGTCCAAGTTGTTTATATTTGTGTTAAGATTTATTCTGTTTCGTCATATGACTTGTTTTGGAGGTACGATTGGACAATCTTTTTGCATTTGTGATACGGTAGTCCGTATATTTGACACTCTTCGTTTTTTTATTATATAGGAACGGACCAAGAAAATAAAAAAATCTCTTTGCAAACGTTGAGTGTACTCGCGGCAGGGTGCATATCCTATCTTTTCGACGTTTACTACGTTTTTCATTTTCTATAATTCGGTATGGGGTTTTGCGGTGTTGGAGAATGACTGTCTGTAGTATAAAGTGTTGGCGAACATTCAGAACTTTGCAGTGATTGTATAGTTGGTCGGTTGGAAAAAGAATAGGACGAAAAGTGGCCACTTTCAAAATTGCCCTATGTGCTACTTCTAGCGGCTTGAGAGTGGTTTTTGCTGCGCCGCCCCAACAGGAAATACAATAAGTTAAGATGGATTGACAAAGTGCGAAATAGACATTGCGTATTATAATGGGATTGGCAATATACCGAAGAGTTTTGAAGATATATATCAGCTTGCGAACTCGTCCAGTTAGCAGACCGATATGAGATTTAAAATTGAGATTCCTGTCTAAGACTATTCCCAGGTATCTGCTTTCAACAGAGGTTAAAAGAGGACATGGGCAATTTGAGTCTTGTATTTGTGGATGACAAGTGTGAGCTGTGATTAAAATTGGAGTCTGTGGTTGGGATACCGAGCTGTTAGAATAAGTCAGAAATTTATTAAGCCAATTTAACGCAACGTCAAAGCCAAGCTGAGCTAGATGTTCGAGTTGTGACCAGGAATCCGCAGTGAAGGTTATTGCGGTGTCATCTGCAAATGATATTATCCTTGCATTGTCGATATTGAGATCACACAGGTCATTAATAAAGATTTAAAAAAGAGTGGGGCCTAAAATGCTACCTACCCCATAGTGAATGGAAAGTTTCTCACTACCATGGCCATCGATCCTGACTTTTTGCGAACGATTGGAGAGGTAACTTTGGAAAAGATCCAGTTGTATCCCCCTGACGCCCAATTTCTCAAGTTTGATTAAGAGTGTGGAAACGGGAACAGTATCTAACGCTTTCGCGAGATCAAGGAATATTGTTAGGACTTTTTTGTTTTTATTCAAATGATCTATGATAAAACTGGTTAGGTCATGAACTGCGTCGCAGGTTGACTTATTTTTGCGAAACCCATATTGTTGCTGAGAGATTATCTTATAGTTCTCCAGGTAACCAACCAATCTTTTGTTTATCAAGCGTTCAAGAACCTTGGATAAAGGACTAAGAATTGCTATAGGACGATAATTATTCGGCAGTGCTCCGTCACCCCCCTTGAAGATTGGATGAATTATTGCCTTTTTGAAGGAAGTCGGGGAAAACAGCTGTTTCAAAACAAATATTGAATATATGGCATAAAATTGGCGCCAGAGTGGTGGAAAATTTCTGTAGTATTGTAGGTGAGGTACCATCCCAACCAGTAGCAGCGTTTGGTCGCAGGGAATTTATAATGGATATAATTTCTTCTGGGTCAGTTTTCTCCAAGACGAAGGATGAGGTTGGTAAAGAACTGTTTTGTGGGATAGGTGGTTGTTGTGGAGGCCTTGTTTTATTAACGTCATCTGCAAGTTTCTTGCCTATTTTGACAAAGAAGGAATTCACATTGTTACATGACTGTGTGGGTGTGGGTGATGAGGATAGCAATTGCGTAGACGAGGGTGTAGTTTTTGTGGTGTTTGTTATCCGTTTTATGGTATCCCAGAGTGACTTAGGGTTATTGCTTGCTTTACTGAGTTCTTCCGCATCGAAGAGCCTCTTCGCCCTTTTGAGAACTTTCGTATAGAAGTTTCTGTATCGTTTGTAGGTAACATTTAATGTTTCGTTATCTGGAGACTGCTTGAGGTTTCTGTGCATGGTATCTCTGTTTCTCATGCAGCGTAACAAGCCGGGTGTTATCCAGGGTTTAAGGATCTTCCGTTTTGCAGCCACTTTTTTAATTACAGTGTGTTTTGCTATGGCTGAAGACAGTATTTCAATTAGTTTGTCGGTAGCAGTATTAGCGTCTGTTGTAGTGAGAATAGGGTCAAAGTCTATGTTTGTGATTGTTGCCCCCAAGTGCCTCATAATTAATTTTTGTTATGATAGACTTAGTGGTGACAGGGATACGTTTATTATCCAGACAAAGTAGTAAAGAACCATGGTCGGTAACCGTTGCCTCATAGACAAATGTTAGTGCGGGCATACTTGTTCTTAGAATAATATCGTCGGTCCATTGGTCAAGTAGCCAATCTGCAAAAACCGCTATTTTCAGGAGAGCAAAAAGAAGATTGAAATTTGTTCTGTAAATCGAAATCTTAACGTATCTTTCTGAAATTTTAAATTTAGTATCAAAAAATAAATATCTTAAAGTGTATAATAAATTAAATATGTATTTATTATTATTTATGTAAATAAAGCAGATTGGCGACTTTACCGTGGTCACTTTAGATTTCAATAATGTATTATTTTGCTTTAAAGTAGCCTATGTGGTAATTAGTCTAGTTTACCATGGATATTATTTACTATATAAAATGAGCTGGATGATGGTAAGTGGCCAAACTGCACTAGAACAGTGACAATATTCATTCTATTTGCAGGAAATTGTAGATATTTAGGTTGGTAGTATAAGATAGTAAGTGGTTTATTGTATGACACAGAAAATAAAACGAAATATTTGTGAAAAAAATATTTATTTTAGAACAAGAAATTGAGAGAAAATTAAATATAAAACGTTCTTCGAAATATTCTTATTGAAAAACGTAATGAAGAATTATATAATAGTAACATGAATTGTAAGTATTCTATAAAATCTTATAACTAAAAAAGGGTTATTCGCTGCCCTCTGCTGCATCAGGCTCTGGAAGAGCGTCTCTTGTAGTTTCCGAATAAGGAAGATTAGCATAAAAGCTATGGTACATTTTTGGTATTTGTAAATCAATTGCATAACTTCATGAGATCTTGTTTCTTTTTTGAAGAGATCTTAAATCTTTCTGAATACGCAGGTACCGGATATGGAATCACTTTGCCTCTTCTTTTTTTTAAATTCATTTCTATAAAAGATTCATTTTTATCGAAACTTGTTTTAAAAAAAATCGTACCAGGCATTTCTTTTCTGTATTGTAACCAAACGGCATCATTTATTCCATATTTTTCTTGTGAGGTTGAGGGTTTGCTATGAAATTGGTTTGTCATTCCAAAATCCTTAAAATCGTCGTGCTGTAATGACGTAACGGAAAAGGGTCGCGGGTTAGTTCTAGCTGGCCGAACTATTTGAGTCCAACCATCTGGAGTATATACTGGTATATTTTTAGATTTCTTATCAATTTTGGAGTGGATAGAGTCACACTCCATGTGTGTATGGCCACTTTCAAAAAACTTGTGGTCGATTACCTGCAAACTAGCATATTGTTGAAGTGTTGATAAACACATGGAGCTAAAATGATAATTTTTTTGCTGACCTCCACAGACATCCGACATTATTCTAGCGTGTTTAACGTTATGATGTGCCATAATGAACGTATGAATGCAGGTTGATATTTCAATACTACCGCGCTTCCCTTCCGTCTCATCCCACATACAGTGTGAGTCTTTATAATCTGCACATACTGAATCGAGGGAATCTTTGCTTAATTTTATCGACGGAAAAAATGATAAAAAAATTCTAAATATTTTATTGAAATTTTTAATGGATATTTTATTTATTTTTTCGTTTCTGTGACTCCAGTGTATACAAAGCGGTGTAACTTTTTAACTCGATGTTTTATCACCATGAAACAAACTCCATAATGATTGGAAGTAATTAGGTGTCCGCATTAAATGAAAATTGTGTAAAAAAACTGCCACCAATTAAAAATAAACACGTTTTTCCCTCAAAAATCTGTTTTTTTTTCATCAATTTTTGCAATAATCGTAAAATTTCTCAATAAGATGCCCCGATTACCTTCATTTTTTATTACTTTAGATTATTCCTCATCGTATTAGCTACCTAATAATAAAAATTGTATGCTTTTAGCTCAGACAAAACACTTTCTATCAAGTGTTAAAGATGGCACTTCGAACGCGCTATTTTTGTTCTCTTAAGGATGATTTATTTGGGTTCAATGAATGAAAAAGAGTTCAATTAAAACATTTATTATTTTAAAGAAAATTTAATGCATTAGGTTCTCAAAATGTCCACCTCGTTGTTGTAGGCACAAAGCCGCGCGAACTAAAATTTGTTGTGTCGCTCTCCTTATCATTTCGGGATCATTGCGAATATCATTTGCACAGTTAATTATGCGATCACGCAAATCGACCTCACTGTTGATGGGAGTACTGTAGACGCGTTGCTTCATGGTCCCCCACAGGAAGTAATCAAGGGGCGTTAAATCGGGTGAACGCGCAGTCCACCCTACAGGTCCTAGTCGTCCAATCCATTTATCACGATAATTTTCGTTTAAAAATGATCTCACATTTGTGGCATAATGGGCAGGGCATCCGTCCATCTGCAGAAACATCCTTCGACGCAAAGACAGTGGTACATCTTCCAATAACTCAGGTAGATCGTCAGTCAACAAACTTAAAAATCTTTCACTGTTCAAAGTTCTCGGCAGTATGACTGGTCCAATCAACATGTTATCGATAAGACCAGCCCAAACATTTATTGAAAATCTTACTTGAAAAGTCGATGAACGTTTCAATTTCGGGTTTTGACCTCCAGGGCACCATCTGTGTAAATTTCTACAGTTAGTAATACCATCTCTGGTAAATGTTGATTCGTCCATCCATAGTATGGTTTTCGGAAAGTTTGGGTTTGCTCTGGTATTTCTTTGAATCCAGGTGGACATCACACACCTTGGACGCCAATCTACGTCTTCATGTAGATGTTGCACTCTTTGGTAGTGGTAAGGGTGCAATCCTTCTTTCTTTAAAATACGCCACGCTGATTTTTGTGATATTCCGTGACGAAGAGCCAGTCGTCTAGTACTTATGGATGGATCAGCAAACAAATCGCTCAGTACTGCTTGTTCCAGAACCACATCAATAATTATTTGAGGCGGCTCGCGACGATCTCTACTTGATTCAAGTCCAGTGATCGACAATCTTCTGTGAACTTCCTGGAAGTTGCGGGCAGATGGCACTGGTTGCCTGTTAGGAAACGCAGCTATGTAAGCTGCGCGCGCAGCTCTGGCACTTCCTCGTCCCACCCCATAGTAAAAATGAATGTCGGCAATGTGTGCCGGGGAGAATTCACTTAAGCGCGGCATCACGTAGCAGCGAACGAAAGTCACGAAACTCAGGTAGCAGTGAATGAAAGTAACGAAACACATGTAGCAGCGGCGAATAATTCGGAGCGACTGCCTGTCTGTCATCCCTTCTGGTCCCTTCAGCTGGCCCTACCTCCCCGCACCCCGACCCGCGCACATTCTCAACAAAAAAGGACGTCTACCTGCTAAACAATTAGTGCGTAGCCGTGCTCTAGGCCTTTCTTTGGCTGTTGATAAGAAATGATGGGATTGAGTTAAACCCTTGCAATTTTTACTATTGGATAGCTAATACGATGAGGAATAATTTAAAGTAATAAAAAATGAAGGTAATCGGGGCATCTTATTGAGAAATTTTACGATTATTGCAAAAATTGATGAAAAAAAAAACAGATTTTTGAGGGAAAAACGTGTTTATTTTTAATTGGTGGCAGTTTTTTTACACAATTTTCATTTAATGCGGACACCTAATTACTTCCAATCATTATGGAGTTTGTTTCATCGTGATAAAACATCGAGTTAAAAAGTTACACCGCTTTGTATACACTGGAGTCACAGAAACGAAAAAATAAATAAAAAATCCATTAAAAATTTCAATAAAATATTTAGAATTTTTTTATCATTTTTTCCGTCGATAAAATTAAGCAAAGATTCCCTCGATTCAGTATGTGCAGATTATAAAGACTCACACTCTATAACAGTCTACGTCTTGATTTCCCAAATTGTAGATAGTCAAATTGTACACCGCTAGCTTACGCACATAAAAGAAAGGCCCAGCTGCTCCTTTGGGGGTATTGAGAACAGCTTCCAAATCAAAATTAAAAGAGAGTGTTTTGTCATCACTTTGAGCTATCTCTTTATCTTCATCTCTACATTGTCTTGCTGCACTTTTTCTAGCTAAATGTAATGTATGAGTATCTTGATGTTTGCTCTTTTCATCGTCATTCATTTCCTTAAACGCTAAACACTGTTTACATAGGTCTTTCTTGGGTTTGTGGAAACTTAATTTGTAAGTTTTAAAGATTGAGCGATATTTTTCAAATGATACCCCTTTAATTGATTTAGTAGCACATAGCTTCTGGTATTCTCTATGCATTATTGTTATATTAAGAGTTGGATCTAAATATCTTACAGAACTATCACGACGGCAATAATGCGATTCAATGGCTGGGAAAGACTGAATCTGGTCGTGAATAAATTGCTCTTCAGATGGCATTAATTTATTAGGCGGAGCTTTTTTGCCTCTATTTTCTGGCAGTAAAAGACCTTGAGGATTCATTTTTTTAAAAGCACCTTTTACAAATGCACCCGTAATATTTAAGGTTTCTAAGAAGAACTCTCTGCATACAATTTTTTTTTCGTTGGCTACAGTCAGTAACTGAGAGTGAATTCTCTCCGTGAAGGTGTTTGGATGGTTTCCCGTTTTTTTTTACTCTTTATCACGTGATTTACGACAAAATATCGTTGTTCTTGTAGACTTGATAGGTTTCGAAATATAGTGTAGATTTTAAGTCGCTCATCTTCGGGAACTAAAGATATACATTTATGTTTAGGTAGAAGTAAACACTTAGCTGGTTTAAGGGGTCAGGCTTGAATCACTTTACCTTTTTTAGTCAAATACTGTTCACCCCTCAATCGCTTTCGTTTTTCGACGTTTATTTTCCATGTGTTAGGATCTCTGATTTTTCTTTTTTTTTAATTAACGGTAGCTTCTTCTAAATTATCCGACGGCACTAAAACTGGTATGTCTTCATTTTCCGCAATCAAGTTGCCGGAAATTTCAGTTAATATCGACGGAGAATTGCTACGTTTATTTTTAACAGGAGGTTTATTTAATTTACTTCTTTGGCTATTTTCACGCGCATCTGAGTCGTCATCGGCTACGGAGTCGTCGCTATCTTGTTCTGTTCCAATTAACATGTTAAATACTTTAGTAGTTGCAAAAGACATAATAATATCAGGCAGAGGGGATGATAATGGAGAAGCTTGTTCGTAGTCAGTTCTGTTTACAGTAGCATAAAAGTTTTCAAGCGGCGGAGATAAAAAATCGGATCCTTCAACAATTCTTTCGGCTATTACTAACTGAGACGCTTGCATAGGGGATAATTGAGAAATAGCTGGGGCTTTAATAGTTGTTTCACCTACTTCAAAAGGTTCTTTATAAACATTGTGTAAATGGGGTTCATTATCATTGGGGGTTCCTTTTGTATGGTGTATTACTTTAGGTATCAAAGGTGAAAATGCGGGTGCTTCGATACTTATTTCACCAACCTCATAAACGTGCTCACTTGTTATTGTTGTACTTATTGCATTACCACAGTTTGCTTCATTACCTGCGTAATTATTCGTCAAAGTTGTATAATTTTCAATTACCTGACTATCACATTTCAAATGAGCTGTTGAAAGAAAACTTGCATGTTTAATTCTATTATTTAACATAAATTAACTTAAAAAATAATATAAAACAATACTTACTTGATCGGGCTGCTTGTTCAGGACAATTTTCTGGACTTACAACTGGTGTATTTTCTATTATATCTGTAATGCAATGGCGTATGTGAGTTTGAGCTAAGAATATCCAGGTCAGGCTTGCAGCATTTAAAATACAAAAAATATATCAAGTCCTTCAAAAATGAGCATTATCACGCAATATTTTTACGAGTTATCATAAAATAATACTACCACCTCCAAATTGTTAACATAGTGCATAATTAATCAATAAAGCATGCCGTGCAAGCCAAATCTCATTTCTTATGATACAAAGAAATATAACATTCAGAACGATTGTCAAAACTTTAAAGATTTTCTAATTTACACTAATATAATTTTTAGGTTATAGGTTTTGTTAAGTTTACCTGAATCAGCACTTTCATTTTCACTGGAACTATCAATTACACCAGCATTTTTAAGAATTTGATGCACACGAGAGTATCGTCGCTTCGTCTTAATTCAATTCACATGAAAGATTGAACTTGAAAGGAAAATAATGTGGCGCGCAGAGAAAGTTGAGAAGTTCAACTTTCAACGTCGGCGTCGCTGAGCAAATGGCGCGTATTTAGCATGTGACAGTCTACAGTAACCATAGAGTAAAGAGTAGTAACGTAGAGATGTCCTAGCTTACTAAAATCGACAAAATGTTAGTATTTTCAGAAGATTGCTTATGATAATTTTATAGGTCATGTATCCTTTTACATTTAATTCATACAATTCATTTATAGGTTGTCTGGAAAATATCGCTATTAGCGATAAGACCGCCATTGTAACCATAGATTAGTAATATTGTAAAACAGTTGTGTAACAATTTTGGTGTACAATAAAGTATATTCTATCTATCTATCTACCTATTTCGGTAAAAAGTTTAACGATTTAGTTAAATTTTATATTTATATTAGGTTTTTGTTTTTATATTTATTATATTTACGTTATATTACTTGTGCTATCAATTTCAATTTATTTTTTATTATCTATATATGTATGTATTTACGACGCTTGTCTCATCATCATCATCATCTGCCTAGCCTTTTCCCAACTACGTTGGGGTCGGCTTCCAGTCTAACCGGATGCAGCTGAATACCAGTATTTTACATGGAGCGACTGCCTATCTGACCTCCACAACCCAGTAACTGGGGTAATACGATACCCCTTGGTAAGACTGGTTGTCAGACTTTCGGGCTTCTGACGACCCGTAACCAAAGATCCACAAATGACAGCCGGGACCAACGGCTTAACGTGCTTTCCGAGGCACGGAGGGGTCTTGGTATGTAAAGATGGTCACCCATCCACGGACCAACCGCGGCAAGCGTAGCTTAACCTGATCGATCGACCCGTGCAGCTATTGTTACTTAGCCACAAGCCCCTCCCTTTACGACGCTTGTCTAATGATCTTAATTTCATTGCGATAGATCTTCCCAAAATATCGTAACGATCTTCTGTTGCTGAAGCAGAAGCAGGACGCTTAAAATGGTCTTTCACGGATAGTAATATGTCAGTAGTTAAGTGATCTTGCTCTGTCATTTTCTTTCTTCCCGGTCTAGTAGCAGGTAATGGAGTATTCTTAGGTGTCGTTATATCGTCTGTATTCCCTGTACTAACATTTGCAGCAGCGTTTTCCGTAGTATCTATTGTATTTTCAGTCGAGTTGTCAGCATCCTATAACACAACAAAATAATATTTATTTTAGTTTCCAGATTCATCGGATAAATGGAGGGAAACCGCACAACTTTTTGAAGAGAGATGGAATTTTCCTCACTGCTTGGGTGCCATAGATGGAAAACACATAGACATAGTGCCACCTGCTGATAGTGGATCTTATTTCTACAACTACAAAGGACGACATAGCATGGTTCTTATGGCAATAGTTGATGCCAAATACCGATTTCTATTAGCAGATTTTGGTACAAATGGAAGAGTTTCCGACGGAGGTGTTTTGCAGAATACAACGTTTTTTAAAAAGTTACAAATGAAACATTTAAATCTTCCAAACTCCGAACCGATTCAACACAGTTCAAGGTGTTTGCCATATGTATTTGTTGCTGATGACGCATTCCCGTTGAGACCTGACATGTTGAAACCATATCGTCAAGCAGATTTGAGCAGCTACGAAAAAATTTTTTGAATTATAGGTTATCTCGCGCAAGGAGAATAGTTGAAAACGCTTTTGGCATACTAGCATCAAGGTTTCGCTTTTACCATACTCAGATCAATTTAGAACCAAACAATATAGAAAAAGTGGTAATGGCTACATGTGTTTTGCACAACTTTCTAATGGAGCACACTCCTAATTCATATGCACCTCCAAGATGTTTTTATCGAGAAAATGTGGATAATGGAACTGTTGTTACAACGGGCTACGATGCCACACGTTCAAACGTAGAAAATTTACAAGTACAAAATCGAGGAAATGTCCTGAATGATGCAAAAAAAGCCAGACTAGAATATCAAACTTACTTTGTCAATGAAGGCAAAGTATCTTGGCAGGATAGTTTCATTGAAATGTGACATATTTCTTTTATTTTATGTAATAATATTGTTTTATTAATAAATGAGTAACCACACCGCTTAAGAGTTTATACTGTAACAATCTATGTAGGTAGGTACCTACATTTTGTAAAGCTATAAACGACGTTACAAAAAACTTAGGTACAGACGACCACACATCACGCGTTACAAGTTGTCGAGAGTACCTGCCTAGTAAACGATATGAAAAAATGTACTAAATTGTTTGTGGTCGGCCGTACCTAATCTATAAATTCCAAAATAAATAATTCACTAATTTATACTTACATTCGAATCATTCTCGTCAAAGTCCGAAATGTTAGATCGCGACCTGCGAGGAACATCTTGATCTCCAATAAAATCGAATAATTCAAAGTACCACAGTGTTGGTTTATAAATGTCATCAGATGATGCTCCAGACTTCACAGATTCATCGTATTTTTTTTCTCTCGTCTAACGTTACTGCGTAACGTATTATTTTTTTTAATCACATCATCTGTTGTAGCAGTTGGCTCCAATTCCTTGAGCTTAGTTATCAATTTCTCGTATGCTGTCGATCGTTTGTCTCTGTCGTGATATTCTTTGCACTTTACGCGCCAAAGACAAGGTTCCGACTTATAAATTTCTATGAATTCTTCTAATGTGGCATTGCGCTTGCGACTCGCCATTTTCGCTATGATGCGCGCGCGCGACCTTCCGCCGTCGCAAACAATTAAAAACTGAGAACTGTGGCAGGCAAGCTCGCCGGACGCCACACACGCTCGGTTATGCTCGCGTGCAAACATAACCGAGCGGCATAAAATATCAATTTTGATATTTGCTCGGTTGCATGTACATGCACCGATAACTGTACAGTTTAATCACATACACGCTAGGGCTTGCCTGTCGGTTATGCATGCACGGCTAAAACCATCATGCAAAACCTAGCTTGTATGGCCTCCATTAGGTATGTACAATAGTCGTCGTAGTAGGTGCATGTATTAGAAAAACTAACTATAAATATTCTATTAGGATATGTATAGTTAGATTTTCTAATACATAACTATGGTATTTGACATTATTTTAATAATGGTGTTGTAATTCGTATCCTGCTCCTGTTTCATCAACGTCTATGCCAGCTGGAATTTTAGCGTGGTCGTGCTGAGAAGGAATCTTGCCAGCACGACCTGTATATCTACGATAAAATACTTAGTACAAATCAAAAGTATGTTATTACCATCTAAAGTTATAATGAATGCGTTCATAGTCGTCCTATGAAGTAGAACACTAATAATGCATTGTTCCTATTGTCAATTTTTTCTCTTAACCCTTTATGGCGCAAGGTTATTATTTATATTAATTGTACAGTGACTTAGTGGCAAATGGGGATTTATTAATGGGAAAAATAGTTCAAAAAATCTCATTACAAAAAAAGTATTTATTATTCCAAAAAAACTATGTGTTGCAGAAATACAACATTGCTTCAAATGTTAAAGAAAGTTAAGAATTATGAAAATTTTTAAAACAGTTGTTTTTATTTTAACATTTTTTCTTTGTTTATTGTAGCACAAGCTAACCCCACATTTTTCGCAAACTGTTTGCGTGTACCCTGTGCAGCCTGGAAATTTGCACCTCATTCTTTTATCCACCCATAATTTCCAGGGCCCGTATTGGTCCAACCTCACATCTTTCGGAGGAACATGTTGAGCTGGACCTTTCTTCTTTTTATCTTGAATGAGACATTCAACGTCACTTTTGCGCTTTGTACGACTAATGGTCTTATATTTGCAAAACGTCTCTGCTATAGCTACTCTAAATTCAGCAGAGTTGAGAGTTTTACTGGTACCACCCTTTGCAACCTTTATTCTTCGGTATAAAAGCCATGAATTACACATAGTCATGTCTAAGAAATGGTAAAAAATTCGTAGATACCCACGTTTACTACGGAGTTTGATCTTATAGTGGCCCATCACACAATCTAATAGATTGACACCACCCATATGTCGGTTATATTCTGCTACGACAAAAGGACGTTCAATAGAAATGTATCGCTTTCCAGACTTGTCTCACCTTCTTACTACAGATGTTGGGTGTTTTCCTGCGAAATTGGATGCCAGAGTGACAATTTTGTTATCTCTCCAAGCCACTACAGCCACATCAACGCCATTGCAGTTACCAACCTGTTCTATTGACGAACCGCGTGGTTCTTTTTTAAAAACTTTTTCATCTGGCAGTTTACAATTAGGAATTCGGTTTTTTCTTATAGTTCCTAAAGCCAAAATGCCGCGACTGGACAAGAATTCGATAAGCGGGATCGAGGTGTAATAATTATCGAAAAACAGCCGGTAGTTCTGATTGGTAGGCACATCGCGGGTAAGGCGTACTACCACATTAGATGATGCCCCTAACTGGGGCTCGCCGGCTGCGCATTTGTTTTCCTGTCCACTATAAACTTCAAATTTATATCCATATCCAGATACACCACATATAACAAAAAGTTTGAATCCCCATTTGTGGGGTTTATCAGGTAAATATTGTTTCAGCACACTTCGAGCCTTTGTTGAGCACATTTGTTCATCTACAGATAAATGCGCTTCATATGGAACTTTTTGAAATTGTGGTTGAGTGCTTCTATCAATGGCCGGATTTTGTATAATCGATCAGAATCAACGTGATCATATGGTAACATTTTACTATTATCGTTAAAATGTAACATCTGCCTAAGTAATTCGAATCGTTTTGAAGGCATTGTCTCTTGTATCGGCGCAAAGCTAATATTTTCAGACCAATACATTTTTACATTTGGCATACGAACTATTGACATGTAATATATATATAATATAATACCATGAAATTGGCGTATATCTTGACTAGTTACATTTGTAGGTTTATTAGCATCTTTCTGGACAGAGTATAAATTAGTCTGGTCTCTTATAAGGTTGATAATATCAACAGTAAATAAATATGAAAATACCTCAAATGGAGTGTCTAAACTAAGTATTTCTGGAGGTAATGTGTCAGATCCATGAAAACGTAGTTGATCATCATTTATGTTCAAGCTTTTCGTTTTCCATATTATATTTGTTCTAGGCACACGATTAGATGTACTTGAAGCCGCTGTAGAACTAGCACTAGGAGAAACGACGGCTGGACATGGATCCGTTGCAGTACTACTGAACTGATTGTTTATGGATGTAGTTTCTAGGGTGGTGGCGGCAGCCAGAACTTCATTTTCCAAGTCAGGTGGCTCCTCTGACTCCCCTTCAGAACTTTCGTGCTCATTCGGCTCGACGTTATATATTGGATCGGCAACATCGTCGTCGTCAGAAAAATCTAGTCCATCTTCACTGTCTTCCCATTCTCCTAATATAGTTTCTAGCTCTTGAGTAGTAACAGCACGCAAATTACGACTCATTTTGATCCTGAAAAAGAAATATCTAACATTCAAATAAACGGTAAGAAAATCTATCCCAAACGCGCAATGTTGCATTCATGCAACAAAACAAAATCAGTCCAAAATTTAAAAAAAAACTTCAATCTGCAAAAAAATATTATTGATTATTGAAATCAATCAACTTACCTTTTACTCACATCAATTTCAATAGCAAAATATCACTATTTCACAAATAAATCACTTTTTGTAAACAAATTCAAAGAGAGCTAAACCGGTTTGTACACGTTCATCATTTGAATGCTAACTTATTAGAAGTGTCGCCATCTAGTAAGCCGATTTGTTGCTAAATCGTTAGATTGCTTTGTCGCTGATGTACAACACCGAGTAAAGTTGATCTATCGGGTTTTTATATAATTTTACATCTACTGGAATGGTGTGTTGCAGAAGTACAACATGGCTCCATTAAGGGTTAAAACATCTTTTAAAATACTTTTTTGCTTTGAACTGCATTACATCCTCGTCACTGTCAATACCTTTTTTGCCAGATAATATTTTATTTACATTTTTAAAATACGTAAACATAAAAAATCGACATACTAAATTGGTTAAAAATTATATTAATTTATCTTTGTGATCACGGGACGTTAAAAATTAAAATCTAGAAATAAAAAGGATTATTGTTTTTGTGTATTCCTTGAGGGCTTTTTGATTTAAATTATTACATAATATTGTATTTATAATATCTTGCATGTTGGATACACATTTTAAAAAATCTGGGTTAGGGCTGGAAAGCCAACGACGCACAGTGTACGATTTGACTAATCTAGGGGGACAAAACTCGGGAACCCTAAATATTATATTATGTATTACATTTATAGTATACATAAGAACGTTGTAGTAAATAAAAGGCAAAACTAAATGTGTAACATATTTTTTTTAATCTTTTAATAAAATTCTTACATCTATGTCTCGCTTAGATATTTGTTTTCGAGGAAGTTTTCTTAATAATGATATATAAGGGTCTGAAGATGTTAACAAGTGTTTAATTAAATCATAATTCGTTCTGTGTCTTGATGTCTTCATTGTATGCCCCAATCTGGCTTTTCTGATTTCTTTATTTTTGGCTTCGGAAGCCTCCTCGGACATTTGTCCTATCGGTATCACCGAAATTTTTATTATATTTGCTCCATGTACCAAAATGTTATGCACTGTTGCCGGCACGTTATAACCATGGGTATAAACTTAAATATATCTCCCTGGTCTCCACACAGTAGTTATGAAATTTTTCGGTATCGATTTCATAGCCTGAAGCTATGGCTCCAAGAATTGTCCCAAAACGATGAATAAGGTTTTCATTGAGACCAGTAATCCGCGCTGTTGTGGTATAATTATAAAAAAATGCTCGTGCGGTATTTCCGTCATTGCTTGTACCAAATACTGGTTTAACTTTGTCGATTATAAGACCAATTTCTTTAAACTTTATCTTTATTTCTTCTTTAGTTTTTTTGAATATTTCTTTATTTTTGTCTCCCCTGACTTGCCACTCACAAATGTTCATGCGATAACTAATATTTAAAAGACATTCCATTGTACGAATGTACGCATGTAAACTAGAGATTCCAAATTGGTACATATTTTCATCAGGATCTCTAACCATTGATACCGAATTCATTTCCTTTGATGTTGCCTTGCAGATAAAACATCTTTGAGTCGATTTATTTTCAGCTAAAACGTTACAAACTTTACCATCAATCATTGAAAGTATCATCTGGTGCGTGATCGAGATGGTTACGCCTCTGACTTCCACGAGAGTTGGCATTAACATCCGTATTTGATTGTCAATGCCTTGGCATTCTTCTTTGATCAATGCTTCGCATTCTTTCTTATACATGAATTTGATAATTCTACAGAATCTTGGTGATGATGGCCGAGAATTTTCCCATATGACTTTCTGTGCATTGTTTACAAGTCTTATTGGAACTAAAGATATGATAAACATATATTCGTCTGTGCTATCGGTATTTTCAAATGGTTGCTTGTATAAGCTATGACCCGAAGACCCATCGCATCCCCATTTGTACATCAAAGTGTAATTCAACACACTTGTATCTAATCTTTCTCCAAGAATATTTTTACATATTCTTAATGCAGTATGGTTCAAAAGAGAATCCAGTCTTACTTCAGCCGATGTTTCGGTTACTTTTATATTTTCAACAGGAGGATAGCACTGCTTCTTCACCTGTGCCACGTGATCATAGCATGGGTATGCATTGAATCCCCTTTCTTTGGCTTCTTGTTGAACATTTTTGTATGTCTGGACAGTGAAATTATTTGAAATGAAAAAGGCCAAAGCTTCGTCAGGAGTATAAGGTCTTTGTTCTTTTCCAGTATTAATAATTCTTCGAGCTTTCTTATATGTGGTGGCTCGTTTTGGCGAGGCTGAAGATAATTCTTCAATCAATGTAGCAGCATCACGTTTGCCACTAGCTCTGACACTTAATTGCGCAGCGAAAGTCAGTTCATCTTTACTGTAGTCATTTAATAAGTGCTGAACTTTCCTCTTCTTCGTTTTTTTTTAACTTTCCACTAAACTTTTCTGCGGCCTGTCAGCACTAGTACTTGGTATTGAACCATTTTCTGATACCACAAGCATAGCGAAAGTTAAATCTTCGCTGAGCCACTGTTCATAGTCTTTTAAAAACAAGTCTAATCGTCTTTGCTTGCGATCCCATTTCACACGAATTTTCTCGCATTCTTTTTTCAAAAATGCTTTTAACTGCTCATCCTGTTCTTCGGTAACAACCAAATCACCAAAGCTCATTTTCACAAAGTTGATTACTTTATTTAATCGACCTTTGGGCGGAATAGAACGCCAAAAATCAAATATTGATTTTCGCTGCATTCTGGCATCTACAAAGAAAAAACAAAAAAAAAATATAATCGCAAAAAACGATTATTATAGCATCAAAGTATATAACACAGAGAATCTTTTAAGACTTCTATCACAGCTTGACTACATTTGACAACATGGTAGATCTCCAAACAAAAATTTATTAAAAATAAAAAATCATTTTTATTGATGTATTTTTTCAGTGAGTGTTACAATTCGCAAGCATACAATTTGATTTATTATAATAACTTAATATATGGATAATTACCTCTATTTGATGACTCCATCACAAAAAAACACTTACAAGCACTCAATACAAAAGAACATGTATACACGTTAGCGTTAACGGTCACACTGACGGCCGACTCGACTACCTGAATGTTCATGTAACTTTGCCCATTGTTAAAACCAGTTTTGCGTAACAAGGGATTATTTGCCTTGTGTTATCAGTTGTAAGATGTATTCGAAAGTGTAATAAGATTTAAAAAACGTAGTTTTAAACATTTTATTTAAATACCATTTTAAAAATCATTTTCAGTTTCGCTATAGAGTTCAGTTTCCCTTACAAATTTCGCAGGACCTAAATATTTTATTTTTCGTTTTTTTTTTAATATAAAATATCCCGAAATATTTTGCAGGGGCCCCATTATTTGGGGCTGGCTTTTTTTCTCCATAGGTGTACGGGTAATCTCATTTAGAGATGGGCAAAATGTGTCACTAAAAAGAAAAGATTGTTATGTATCTTTTGATCACTGGGATATGTATCACTCTTTTGTATCGTTTTATCCTTATGTATCAATAGATCACGCTCGCGCGCACTACACGCAGCGCATTAAACTCTACACTGCGCTGCTCAACTTATGGCTCGCTTCGCTCAACTCAATCCTATGAATGAGTAGAGTGATAGATAAATACCTATAGCTGTTTGCACTTTGCTTGCTTAGTCGTTACATTAGGTATCTTCCTGATTTATTAGGCTGCTGTTTCTTTAAGGTATCTATTAGTTATGATTGATAAATTTTAAATGGGTACTTGAAAAATAAACTTGATGTTTAGAATAATAAATAATTGAATTAATGATTAACGAATGTGACAAAGGTAGGAGAGGTATTATTTTTATTTATTTATTGATATTAACATAAGGTTAATATAACTTATAAACTAAGCCCCACAAAACCGTAGTAGCATCGTAGTATTATTTTTATTTATTTGTATAAAATATGTATTATATAGTCTATCGATTTCCCTTCATACTTTTCCAGGCTTAGGACTGGCAACCTATTTACGTGCAGTTATTTTATGTTAATTCAGTTATTTAAGTTTTAGCGTAAAAATAAATATTAGGAAAACGCAGTTGAATTTAAGAAATTAATTAGTTTCTTAGGTTGGCGTATTTAGAAATCACTGGCTTTATACAATGATTTTTCATTATTGTTTCACTTTTACAGCATCATTTACATATGTACACTTGGGTGGAACACATTTGTATGAAATTTTTTTTTTTTTCAAATTTCGAGTCGGAATACCAGGTAAAAGTTGCTTTATATAATTGTTAATAACATACCTTAATTTGGAAGTTCTAGCTCAACAGCTTGAGCTCCCGTCATAGACGTGAAATTTGATTTTTTAAGTTTTTGTAGACGATTTGTATAGTACATCCTATAATCAAAATATTAAGTAAATATAATATGTTATGCATGTAAATGTTAAAATAAAAGTATATTTCAATTAATAGAATCATTTATTTTAAAAGGTAACACAGGTTTAGAAAGTAATGTCGGTATGAATAACGTCAGTTTTTATAGCAAAAATCCTTTTTCGTCTCAAACTTTGGCATGAGCTTTCGAGACGCTAACTTAGATTTTATGAATCCCTCTCTTCCTTGTCGCATACACTTAGAGCTGCTTCTGTCACAACTTTTACTGATCTTTCCACAGCCTGGGTGTGGCAAGGCAGTCTCATAAACTCCAAAACTGCATCTTCTCCCTTTTCAATCAGATCTTGTAACTGCTCATCGGAAATATTTATCAGTATTGGGGGTTCGTATATATTTTGTTGCCAGTCAATCAAGTCTATGTAAGAAAGTGCATTTAAGTTTACTTTTGGTACCTCAAACATGCGCGAAACTGAATTTTTATTCACATGACGAGCCTTTAACATGCGTCTTGCAGCGAGTTCTCTAATGTGCTTACGTGAATTTGTTATCATACTCAACAACAAGTTTTCTGAATGAGCAAAGTAACTGTTTCGAATTAAAACAGGGTCCACTGTCGCTAACAACTCGTCGGATAAATATCTAGTGCTGTTAGCGAGCTTCCATAAATGTTTTGAACCATCTTTGCAGGATGAATGTGTTTTGATGGCAAACCAGACAGGAGCGTATGATTTTACGACAAACGTTGCTAAAGTCACAAGATTTGGTTGTGGATTTTCCGTAGAAATATACAAACGCAGTATGCGATTAGCTCTTGTCAACCAGCGGACATGGGATAGCTTACCTGGGCTTCTGTGTAACAAATCAGGAGGACACGATCCATTTATGACAGCAGTAGTAATTTCTTGTAAATATTTCTGGTCTGTACTCAGATCTGTTGATATTTGTGGAGGTAGTTCACCTTCTATCTTCTCAAAGTGAGCCAACGGCAGTGTCTCGCATGTCTCTAATGCTTTACCAACTAGACCTGCAAATGATTTAGGTCCTGCAGTTGGGCCATCCAGATAAGTAAACAAATGCCTCAATGGCAACTCATTGGCGTGTAAGAGGCAAATTATCCATTGCAATGGTCGAGATAGCCTATTTTCCAAAAGACGAATCACGCCTCCCACTTTTCCTGTATTTGTGTTTGTTCCATCACAGCCAACAGCCATTAAACTCGCTGGTGATATCTTTTCAGTCGTCAAAAAGCTGTGGATAGCTCTTTCGATATTTCTTGCACTGCCCGATGTTGGAACCACATACCCTACATAAACAGAACCTGGTTCTTTTATAATCGAAATATGTTCCTCTTGTACAATCACTCTAAACCTCTTCGATCCTTTTAAAACAGTTTTAGCCGTCTTGTCTTTCCTTCCATCGAAATATAATGCTGAAATTTCTGTTACTCTTTCTTCTGTTAAAATTTGTTTGCGTACTTTCTGTCTCATTCTTCTTAGTTTCATCCTGTCCACGACGTTAGCCGACTGCGCCTCAGAGTCGGCATTAGAAACAGAACACAAAACAGATGATACGATAGCCGCCGCAGCTCGGTCAGATACTCCAAATCTATCGCATACAGTCGTCAAGCTATGAAGGCTGGCATCCGTGAGCTTTATAGGCTTTTGATCCACTGTGTCAGCAGTGTCAAGACTTTCTGCGGCCGACGAACAAGTAGGACGGTTAGAACTAACTTCAAATCTACGAGTATTTAGCTGATACGAAGTAGAGGGAATTTCTTCAATTCGTGTATTTGAATTATGCCTAATTTCTTGTTTTAGAGCACGTAACCTTCTATTATGCAATTTTTTACTCTGAATAAAATCCGTTCTTCCTAAAGCCATTAGTCTGTTAGTTCGTTGGTCTTCTAAAAATGTTTGTTCCTCTTTTGGCACTTTTTTTTCTCTCAAACAAGTACAGCTTACAAATTTTTTACATTTACATGCAGCTATGTCAAAAAGCTTTCTACTTTGCACTCTGAACTCTTCTAATTTTTCTACCTTCAGTTTCTTCAAAGACTTTTTCAAGTTATAACATTTTGAGTGATAACATTTTAGTAATTGTAAGACTCGTTTGTGAGTGACAATTGGAATTGAAGATTTTATCCACAATTCTTCAATTTTCGTTCCAACTATTTGGGCAATTTCCAAAAACGTAGGTTCTTTTGTTGTGTTATTCTTTACTTTTAAGTTTTGTCGAACCCATTCATAGAATTTCATCACATTTTCATACGTAGGTAGGATATTCTCTTTCAACTCTGCACTTTCACCAAATATCGGACATTTTAACTTTTGTCTCGTAGTAGAAGTCATGTTAATACACTTAAAAAACGTAAATCGACAAGTACTTGTGAAAATAATTGGCGCGCGACCTTTCACCTTGAGACAATTATCGATACTAGTTGAAACAAAACACTGCAATTAGAAGATGGGCGCGTGCCGCCCCCCGCTTCGTCCCGTACTTTGCTCCTCTGTCACAGCGCCATAGTATATTCGACTAATAAAATATTTGATTTAAACAGCTAGTTAACTATATTTGAATATGTTTTTGAATGATAAAAACCTATTTTAATAAATTCTGTACTATTTTGTAGGTCGCGCAAATAGCGCCTAAATTGTCGATTTTGTAAATGTTCAAAGTCATGGCGGGGGCTTTTACCGTTGTCTGATAATATTTATATTTTTAATGGAGGTAATTGATGGCAATTGGCAACTTAATACAACTATTCCAAATAAAAATTCGAAAAAAAAATTTTTCGTTCCACCCTAATGTACATACCGTTTTTTACACATACCTATTTATTTAACGTTAGAGTTGCAACTTTTGAATAGGAGTTGCGACAATTTTTTTGTGGTCAATCGTCTTCTACGTTCATTCAGCGTATATCCCGTTTTTGAAAATATTCTCTCGCAAGGAACTGACGTAGCTACGAGATTGTGCCTTATCATAATGTAATTAAATAACAGAGGATATATGTTCTTCCGAGCGTGCCACTATTTTAAGAGGTCTTCTGTACGCTTTAAAATCGGCTCGTGTAGGTATTTATCAAGTTCTACGATTCCCGCTGCCGTTGGATTATCTAGTGTTTGCCTATCCACTTCTTGGTCAAACTCAAACCAAATTGAGTGACTAGGGCCAGGTTCTGGTTGCTCTGCCTCTACCACTGGCGTTGTTGTTGTCCTTGAGGAAGTTCGTCCAATTTTAAGTTTTAAATCTTTCAGAGCCCTATCGTACAATCTCGAGTCCTGGAATCCCTTATTCTTAAAACGTGGATCCAGAATTGTAGATTCCGCGTTTAATATGTTTAATTCGATGTGACCGAATCTCTGATTCAGCTCCTTGTGTAAATGCTCGATGAGTTTTTTTATTTCTGTTATATTATTATTAGCATTTGTGTTTTGCACTTGCACCCTGCTCTTAATATGACGCAGCATAATTCTACCCAGGGAATGACCTTAGCCAATGTTACATTTCTTTCGCCGCTCACTTCGACTGTTACGTCATATTTTTTTTAAAATATAGGGTGAACCGATTCAATAACAATCCAGTCGTAATCAGTCAGTGCAAGGTCAGGTCTGATGAGGGCTATAGTGGCTATAATAGCATCTTTCGTAGAGTTGAACCGATGCAGCATGACGTAGGTAGAGTTCCACCTGGTGGCGACATCTTGTTTCAGTTTAAGGGTTGGAAGACTTAATCGTTTCTGCATTGTGACTAGCTTTAGATTCGCTTCGGAACTGCACTCAAAAAACTCGACGACGCTTTTCACTTTACTTAAAACTAGGGCCAAATGCTGCAACGCCGACTGGACGCAGAGGTTTAATGTATGGGCAAAGCATGGAATTTGCCGCCAATCACCCTCTCTTATAGCTGCTGTAATGTTGGCGGCGTTATCGTTGGCGATCGCCGTAATTTTATGCTCAATATTCCATTCTCGCATGATGTTTTTAAGAAATTCGGTGAGATTTCCGCTGGTGTGCCTCTCGTTGTATTCAACACATCCCAAATTTGATTGTAATTTCGTGTCGTCTAATGTGGACTCAACGTAATGAGCCGTAACAGCTAAATAACTGTCATTGTTGTCCGACGTCCAGCCGTCAGTGGTGAGGCAGACTGCGTTGGCATTTTCTATCTTGTGCCTCACTTTCTCTTCCTTTTTTTTGAACATTTTGGGAATTCACGACTGTGACAGTGTTTTCCTTGTTGGCAGCTTGTACCCTGGGCACAGCATATGTAATTTTTTTTTTTATTCTTCGTCCTCCATCATACTGAATGGATAATAGCCATTTGCAATCATGCGCACAAGCTGCTCATCAATTAGTTCCGCACGCCGAAGCGGCACGGATTTTGTGCTGTGAGCATATTCCTTGATGGATGGCTGATAAAGAGGTAACCCAGCGGAGGAAGAGCCAGGGGCAGGGGCATTTGACGTGACAGGTTCTGTCGCAGTTAATGTTGGCGCAAGTGTCTCCTGCGGGCCTTCTTGAAAACATGCCTGCTGCGTTGGCTGCCTTTCAGTAACGAGGAGTACTGTGGGGTGTTTACTTTTTAAATGTCTACCCAGGTTACCACAATTTCCAGCGGGTACATGTAGAATGTTCGCACAGTAAAGGCATTTTGCTTGTTTTGGTTCTACTTCCTCAAAATGATTCCACACTGCACTTCGTTTTCGTGAACCCAATGACATTGTTTTTATTAATAAAACGTACAAAACGATTTACACTTAAAATAAATGAAACAGTCACTAACTGTATAATACAAAAAAGACTACTTTAAATTATTTACACTGAATGTCTTTTATATCTACATTTAAATTAAACAGTCACTAACAAAAAACTACTTCACGAAAACAATAATATTAATACGTTATTATTCCCGATTTCCCGATCTCGAACGGTAGCCAACGAAGGTCAAGGTTGAACTAATGACGCAAACTGATATTTTGTTTAATTTTAAATCGCAAATCTACTTTTTTTCTATCCTGATACTAAAAAGTCTTTATGACCGAAATTAGTTTGCATAGTTTACTAAAACTTTGTAAAGGAAAGTACACGTACCGTTAAAACCAGTATAGTACTTAAACATTCACGTTCCGCTTAACGACTTTATGCCCTACGCACCGGTTATAGAGTTACTAATTTACTTTTCTGTGCCGACGTATATCAGTTTATAATGGTCAAACAACTCACTCTATCCGTCTTGCGAAAGCGCGACAGAACATTCTAAATAGTGAGGTGCGAAAGAGACGCCTGGACTTTCCGAAAATTTGTTTACGAGTGTGGCTATGCGGTTGTGTTGCCGATACAGATTAAAAAAAAAAGGCCGTGAATCCGTGAGTGAGTGAGTTGTAAAGATACATTGATACACTGATACACTGATACATTCGGATGTGAATGGATATAAAGAGTGAGTGATGGAAACGGATTGATTCATATCTTTTGTATCTATCTCTCCTGAGTTACCCATCTCTAATCTCATTTACAATATCTTAAAAGATATCACCAGTCGTCGCAGTTTCCCTATTCTTCGTAACAATGAGGTCATGTAGTGCATTGCATTGGTCTTCTTCACAATTTGCTCCAGCAGGCTTAGCACGAGCACCGATTTGTCGACGGAAGAATAGACATGACTATTAACTAAATGATGTACAATAGGAGAATATAGCTATGATTTTCTATTAATTATCACAGTTATGCGTTCTAAACGAATCATGATTTTGTAGATAATCGTATATATTTGGTGGCCGTTGTGTAGAAAGTTTGTTGTCAGTGTGATTTTGACAGTTTAGGAAGAAATATTCTTCTGAAATAGTCTAAATTTATAAGGACCTAGACCAAGATCGTTAGAAACGAAAGACAAAATGACAGATTGTAGAAGGATATCTACGGTGCGATGTCAAAAATGGAGAAACGAAATGTCACTTTGTATTGAAAAAGCCCTGTCTATACTTCGTAGAAAAAGAAAGCGTCATGCTAAGCCTGCTGGGGGGTGGATACTGGACAGGCTAATAACCAAGAAGGTTGTTATCGCTGATTCAAATCTTTCTAGCGTTGGATTTGTGTTACGGCACCCATGACTTCTTATGGCCCCAAAGAAATTCTCGATTGGGTCTTGGTTTAGGTGCCGCATCCATATAGACGTAATAATGTGGTCAACAGCTAATATGTTAACTAATGTTTCTATGCCTTCAAGTGTCCATACCCAATTATTGATAGTAGATACACATGCAATTTTGTTTTTTCTGTGATAAAGTTCATGGACTTTAAAACTATTTTTGATTCTGCCCAAAACTCATGGTGTTTTGAATTTGGTGTTACGGGTCCTAGAAGAGGTTTTGAAAATCTGTTTTTTTGTAAAGCTGCCATTGACAGAGTCAAAAAGATTGTCAAAAAAGGGCAGGACACCTGCAGTCTCCTTGCATTCAGCTGGGAGGGTTCCGTTATCTGTAAAACAATAATAATTCAATGTTAGATTATGTTTAAGATTTCTGTGCTATGTGCGTACTTTATGTGTATACAATTATACATGTACCTATGCTTTGGAATACATGCTTGCATAGATGGTGTACCAGTATACATTTAACAGGCATTATAGGGGGGGGGGGGGACAAGAGCCTATTTAGCAATAATAAAAAATTACTGATAATGGAAGCCAGGTGATTCTAGTTCACAATAATGAATTAGAAACAGAAAATTATAATTTAGATTTAGATTCTTCTACAATTAATATATCATTATGATAAGTAAGCCATTTAATTTGAGGACAACTTAATGTTGCAGAGCTAAATACAGCTGATTCTTAACACAAAAACATCACATTCTTGATCTTACCTGCAAGGTATCCCATAGTAGAAGACACAGCTCTACTGAAAACTTGGTTGGCAAAGGACATCGTCGGAAATGGCCCCAGGACCAAGAAACATCTGATCTACATAGTAATTATAAATATATTTTATTAGACTAATTGCGAATATCTGTATGAAACGGACACTCTGCGTTCCATAATGAACAATTAAAAGAGCGACTATCGACATCACATAAAATATGCCGCCATCTTTGACAATTAGAGAGATTAGACATGACAATTAGTGATGTCCAATCTTTCATTTCACACACATCGAGAGCGAGATTACTTGTGTTGGCCACCTGCTCACGGATTTTATACGAATTCATACGTACTTTACTTTTCAACCTTTTTCGCTCTAGGTTGTGTCACTACAGAGGCGTATGACGCTTCTGTAGTCACTTTTGCGCAGCTTTGATTGGTACCGCACTCTAGGTGCGAAAAGAATTCAACAACAAAACCAATTTTCATATCTTATTCGGTACATCCTAAATAATAATCGTTTTTTAAAGAATTACTACACATATGTGAGATACATTGTAATATTTTAAATAGAATAACACGTTGGGTACTGAATGGTATCGATTTTATTTAAAATAATTGATCTAATATACTGGCATCCCTAATCTTTGTCACATCTGTCAATAAACTCAACTGTTAAAAGTGTCAGTGTTATGGCAGTCACAGTCAAGTCACACCAGTTATGCCAATTTAGATCTCTAGCCCGTTTTCTTCTTGTTCAGCCCCGAATATAATGATTTAGCCCCTAGCCCGTAATCTAGCCCCAAATATTATCGTCTGTCAAAACCATATAAACATAAATTACGAAACAGGATGAACTTCACTTTTACTATTTTAATACAAAAACTAGAAGATTTACCAAATACCTAATAGGTACTTAGGTAAGTACTTAAATGTTTTTCTGATTCTCTTAGCTTAACTAACCACATATAGGCAATAGAAATAACAGTGACAGGCATTTATTAGCATGTATTTCGAAGTATTGAAAACATTGTTTCTTACTAAATATAACCTCAAAATCTTTGTTTTCTTTTGAAATAAATACTTTTTGCAAGTTGTCCGTCATTAAACTTTGTCTTCATGGGCATATACTTGTAATTTAGAACACGCAAAGTAATTTTCCTTTGCTGATGGTTCTGGGGCGAACAATGTATGGATGCAAAACAATCTCCTTTCACTTTCATTTTTGTTCTCGTCGGATCAACATGACTATCTGACAACTTAGGCACTAATCGGATTCTTTTATATGCAGGATTTTCTTCGTGTAATTGTTTAATGTGATCCCACTTAGCAGTCTTTTCTTTATTATCGGTTGTATACCTTAAACTCTTCTCTAAAAGATTATTTCGTATACCTTTTATCAAAAGTGGGGGATCATATAGTGGAACAATTTTCTTGTCATTAATTAATTATCATTAATTTCGTGTCTTCTCTGACTTCTTGTCCACTTCTCAGCATATGTCCCCTGGTTTCATTTAGGAGACGATTTAAGGCATGTCTATTATTAGTGCCTTGGGCACATACTGTAGCCACTATATTGAAGCAAGTTTCTTGCAGATTTTGTATGATTGTTTTAATTTGCACAGCCAGCTCTGGGCTTTTAGTGGCTGCCTGTGCAAATGTATAGGCCACAAGTTGCTTATATTTCCTTATGAGACCCCTGATCATAAAAACCTGTCTATGGTCTGCAAATTCTGGTTTTGTCTCGCGTCCATTATTAACAAACCTATCACCAAATCTTTTCTTTCATTATAAGTAATGTTAGCTTTTAGCGACATTTCGTCGAACATTAATATGCAGAGTTTGTCTGCTGGTTTCATTTTATTTGCTCTTGCTTTCAGTTGGGCAAATACATTATTGTTAATACCAGGCTTTATATTAGCCTGGTTCAAAACTGTTAGTATTTGCAGAGAAGCCAAATTAACATTCTTCGCAGAAAGCGATAGCCTTTGGGGCTTTGCTTCAGCATTGCCAAAGCTAAAATTTTTTCTTCAGTAGAAAATCTTCTACCTTTTTGTTTCTTTTTATGTTCTCTGAACTGTAACATGGTTAAAATTTTAGCAGCGCTTGGCAAATTGTTAACAGTAGCTTTATGTATACTCTTCATAAAATTTTTGGCTGCTTTTAGTTGCAATGATTGCTTCTGCGCTGTGTTCCGGCATTTTGACAATTTAATTCGCATTTTTACCAATCTTTGGTATAAATTATGCTTCTTTTTTGTCATGTTTATATGATTCACTACTTTTTAGTAGTGTTTGGGCCTGCAAATAAAATTAAGCTGTTAGAAAACAAGCTAAGTTAGGCATTATTATTATTATAACTATTATTTAAACATTGCTTATGAAGTAGTTTCCAACAATTTATATTATTTGATCATAAATAATGTCATGTACCTGTACAATACTGAACATCAGCGGTCGGCAAACCGCGGCCCGCGGGCCGCTAATTCTACTAAAATCTAATTTTAACGAACTGAGAAAGTTTGCTCAGCAATTAATTAAAATTTACGGCAGCACTTATTTAGGCGAGCAAACTTTTTCAGATCTCATTACAGGAAAAAAATATTGTTCTCGTCTCCCAGAGTGCCATTCTACGAATTTCTACGACAGATATGAAAGCAAACATTTCACAAATAGCGAGTCAAATACAGCATCAAAAATTACATTAAATTTTAATTCGACTAGCATGCAAAATTATTTGGAAGATCTCATTTAATTTGTTTATTTTTTCTCATTTTTGTTGTAATTTTACATAATTATTAATAAAATGATGTAACAGTCAATATTTGTGGTTGTATTTTTTAACCGACTCCAAAAAAAGGAGGAGGTTATCAATTAGTTTGTTTTTTTTGTAATGTTTGTCACCTCAAAACTCCGTTAGTTTTAAGTCGATTTGCAATTTTTTTTTATTTGAATAAAAAATAGAACTTCTTTCCAATAGAAGTTTTATGAAAATCGGTGCAGTAGTTTGGTTTTTATTAAACCATAACTACTGGTAAAAATTCAAGTAAACGACATTGTTTTTGTATGTATGTTACGCGATATCTCCGGCAATTATAAATCTATTAAAAAAAAAAAAAATTTTGCTAGGTAGGGTATACCTTAAGGCAGTGGCGTGCAGTACATAAAGACAGAAAGACACTGCCTACCCTACCTAAATCAGATAAATATGTAAAACTTATATTACCTTGAAATTCGCCATCTTTGGCCAGTTTTTGCATATAATCGGCGACAACTATGATAAAACATGAGACAAGTATTAGTTTTTGTTTTATTTGCAAACGAAGTGCAAACTTAACTCTTGATATTAAACTCGAAACCTGCAAAACTTATGACTTTTTTATAAACAAAAACGAATTTAAATAGTCAACCAAAATTACCTCGACTTTCTGCCAACATTAGCCACTGCTTATAACTCTTGGATTTTCACTTTTACGGAGTCACTATGTGTACTAAACAAGTCTTCTTCAGTAGTTGTAGAACTATACTGAGACTTTCTCAACCTCTTAACAGGTTTGGTGTTCTTATTTTTAGCAATATTTTTCAATCGGCGTTTAGACTTTTTATTTCTAGTCATGGAGATGAGAAGCTCTCTGCTATTTGGAGAAAAGTTTAAACTGCCCTCATTGTCGTCACTACTGAATGAGCCATGAACGTTAATATTAAGATTGGGCCTAAAGCAAAATCTTCAATCTTTGATTAGATTTTTACAATAGTAAATCATGTTCAAATTGGAAAAAAAAATTATGTCAGGAAATTTCACTATAAATGTAAAGGTCGGCCCTGACGAAAAACATAGTAGGATAAAATTTTCTCGATAGAAAACCATCACAAAGTTACCTCTAATTTTCAACTTTTTTGGCTTTTATTCTATTTTGGTGCATATTACTGAACCATAAATTAGATAAATAGTAACACTCATATAAAACCTAGAGCTGACCCTAGCGATTTTTTTAAATATTGTCTTTTCTAAAAGATAACAGAATATAAAGCATTTGGCGCTTACTACATTTTTAATCCGCGCAACACGCTGTCTTCCGTCTCGCGTGACACGAGCTTGAGACATCTGTATGTTTCATCGAACTGATCGGCGATCAGTTGCCCTTGCTCTGTTGAGACGGGTAGTCTATGTCAGTTTGCTTCGCGCGTAGCTGCCATTATTATGATCATTAAAAGATATCTACATTTTTGTTGAGTAATATGGGAAACAAAAAAAATACAGTGAAAAAACGGAAGAAGCGAGAACTAAAACAGTAGAAGACTCAAATGATTGCTAATTGCCGAAGTCGAAGGTATGTATTTTTTTAAATTTATTTCAAGGTCATTTCGTTATTGTTTTAATCATTTGAGTAATGTAGGTATGTAAAAATCAAAATTATGTTAATAATATATGTTGCAAAAACTAACCTTTTACTACATTATGAAATACACAGTAGGTACAGATTTTAGTAAACTTTTTATTTATCGCGCGGACGGATGTAAAAAAATCGTGGCGGGATTTTTCGCGCGCTGGAGTTTGAACTCTCGGCGTAACACCGAGAGTTAAGAATTCAACAGAGTGCATTCCAGCGCGTCGAAAAAACACGCTGTTGGATTTTCAACTCTCGGCGATGAGCAGTGTTGCAAATTCAGTGTGGGAAAAAATACCGCCGCGATATTTTTACATCCGTGCGAACATGGTTGGTGCATAGGCGTATAGTATACGCAAAATAAACAGGTGATGTATTTGTCCGCTGCGATCGTGTATTGTTTTCGTTCGAAAGTATATAATTATATATCTATATGTATGTCTATATAATAAATAAATTATGCTAGTTAACTAGATATCGGTGAATAACATGTCATTTATTTTGAATTACGTGAATATTGTCCACACTTCCTCACTAAAATTAGAAATGCAAAAGTATTGCGATCTCCGTCTCTCTCGCCCTGTCCTTTTGTTTATTACCTTTTCACAACTAGTCGAGTGAGATATCAAATTAAAGATTTATGAAAGACTGTTCCAAAAACTTGCTTGTTTTAGGTATCAGTTCCCAGAAAAACACAGTAATCGAGATGTCGAGTTTGTTGATGGTTCGATCGGTAGTACCATCGACGTTGAAAATAATTTGAATGATGACCATGATTTGCCACCAGAGAAGTACGTTTATCTATTCGTTTTACCCAAATCTCACATATGTAGTGTATATACCTATACTTTCATAAAGAATTATGAATATTTACCTTTTCATACACAATTTTCAGACCTATGTTGAAGACCTTGGATAATGTTAGCTGTAACACTTCAGCCACTCAGCATGAACAACCAGATATTTCTAGCTCGGGCAATAAAGAAGGATTTCTAGCTGAAACTCTTGCAAAGTATTTTCATCAGTTTTTTTTCGGTGATATAACTTAACACATGTAACAAAATTCCTTTTAAATGTTTTTATTTATTTCAGAAATGATTTAACAAAAAAAATTGGTGGTTCTTTGAGTAGTAACAACGTAACGGAGCTTGAGTTGCATAATGACAAGGGTGTTTCACGCGAACAGTACGTATTTTGTGGAACTTATTTCTAAGGAGGACCCGAGTGGTAGCTAGCGCCATTCAAGAATTGCAAAAAAAAAATTGCTGTCTACCACTGCGGGTCCAGCATAAGACGTAGGTGCCTACTGATATTATAGGTATGACGACGACGGTGCTAATGTTAATAATAATAAATTCATTTCTTGATGCAATCCACTCATTTTACAAAAATATACATATTTATTTTTGAAATTTGTTGTGTAATATTCGTTATGAACAGCTTAGAAAGTGATTCAGTATAATTAGCAGCACAAAGCAGTTAGTAATTATGTTAAAAAAAATGAATCAACCCCTAAAAAACCTGTCGTAAATTTAGATACATGACGTTATTTTTTTAATTACAGAAACTCCAATCTACGTGTGTATAAAGGACCAAAGAATAATAATAACAAAAACAAGAGTAAGAAAGTCAAAGATCATGACGAAAATCTTTATGATGCTGCAGAAAGGATAATAATAGATAAAACGTAAACCTTTTTTGAAAAATTAAAAATTATTTCTAACCATGCACCTCAATTTGGCTGCACTCTATCCAACTTACACATCACGGGAGAAACGAAAATAGGTCTTAATTCGAAACTGAAATTTTCTTGTGATATGTGTAAAGCTAAGTTTATCATAAATACAACAGATCCACTGCCAACCCAAAACGTAGATATAAATACAGCTGCAGTATCTGGTATCACAAGCACTGGCATTGGTTTAGAACAGTTTCAAAGGTTGTGTGCTGCAATGAATCTTCCCATATTGTCAGAACAGATGTACGAAAAAAAACACGTCGTAATTTGTAAACATTGGGAAAAAACAGCTGAACAGGCTATGGCGGTTGCAGCGGAACGCGAAAGACAAGCAGCAATAGAAGAAGGTAGAGTAAATATGGATGGAATAGCAATCATCGATGTCATTGCTGACGGCTGCTGGTCTAAGCGTTCCTATAAAAGTAACTATTCTGCGCTTTCTGGTGCAGCAGCTATAGTTGGCAGGAAGTTCAAAGAAGTTCTTTATTTAGGTGTGAAAAATAAATTCTGTTGCATATGTGTTCGTGCACAAAATATAGGAGTACCACCAAAAGAACACAAATGCTATAGAAATTACACGGGTTCCTCTTCTGGAATGGAGGCAGAAATAATAGTAGAGGGATTCAAAAATTCCGTTGAAATGTATAACATCATATATGGGCGACTTATAGCGGATGGTGATTCGAGCACTTACGCAAAGATCCTGGAAGAGAGACCTTATAAAGATGTTACCGTGGAGAAAATTGAATGTAAAAATCACATATTGCGTAATATGTGCAACAAATTAGCCTCCATCAGTAAAGATACAAAATATCCACTATGCATGAGAAAAATGATAACCACAAAAAGAATTCTTGCCATTAGAAAAGTTATTTGTTTAGCTATAAAACATCACAAAAATAATACTGCTGAATTAGGTGTGTGAACACATAATCTATTTGTTGACATAAATAACTCATATAATCATGCATTCGGTCATCACGACTGTATAGATCACTACTGTTGTAGTGAAAGGCAAAATGAAGACCTCGTTCCGAAAGTAAAAAGTTCTGCGTTTTGGGCGAAAGTTCAATACATTGTGGCGCTAGTTGCCTCGCACTCACGCAATTTGATCAATGACTGTGACAGTAACCCGGTTGAACAGTTCAATAGCATAATAGCTAAATTCGTTGGCGGTACACGAACTAACTTAATTCAACGGCAAACATATCAATCCAGGTGTGCGGCAGCAGTTGTGGCATTTAATACGAAAAGGCCATTATACAATATACAAAAATCGCTTTTGGGCAAGTCCTAAATCGAAAACGAAATTATTGGAAGACAAAAGAAAACAAAAAAATAAGTGTCGAAGAAATGTTAAAAGTTTCAGGAAACTGCCTTTTACCAAAACACAGACATCGGCTGCAACCGCAGACAAAGATTATGGAACAGACAGTTGTCAAAAGCCTGATATGGACGAAGAAGTTTACGAGCTGGCAAAACGAAGTTTCCTGAAACATTTAGAAAAAACTGAACTTGAAAAGTCCTAGGTTGAACGAGCTACAATCTTACAAAGAGATAGTAGTGAGTGGTTAGAGCTTCGTAGAAATTTATTAACTGCATCAAACTTTGGGAAGATTATCAATCGTCGCCCCACTACCAGCGCAAGTATCATCAAAGCTTTGCTATACAAAAGCAATATTTCAAGTGTAGCTTCAATAAAACACGGAGTAGATAATGAAGCTATTGCTCTTAACCAGCTTGCAAGACAAGAAAGTGTGGAAATAAGCCCATGTGGACTATTCATAGACGAAAAGATACCATTTTTGGCAGCTACCCCAGATGGCTTAATCGGTAACGACACAATTGTCGAGATAAAATGCCCACTGTCTGCTTTCAAAATACCAATTGAAGAGGCCGTAGAGAATAAAAAAATTAAATTTTGGACCATAAAAGATAAAAAAAAAATATTAACAAGAACCACCCTTGGTTTTACCAAGTACAAGGACAGTTACATATAAGCAACAGAAACAAGTGTCTTTTTGCAGTGTGGTCTGGTGAAAATCAAAGAATAACTGTTGAAACAATATTTCGCGATGACGACTTTTGGCAAAAGAAAATGATTGCTAAACTTACCGAATTTTATATGGAGCACATATTGCCTGAATTAGTTGACCCACGCCGAACAAGAAACATGCCTTTGAGGCAACCAACAATTTCCAAAAAACGTCAGCTCGAAGAACCAAATGCTGCTGGACCCTCAAAATGCAAGCAATTCTGTCATGAAGTAGTTCATTTTAGACAGTTGGTTACTCCTGAACCATCAAATGAAGAACAAATTTTATCAATTACTCACCCACTCACCACCACCCACCACCACTCACTTACCTGACTCATTAGAATCGATGTGTTTATGAATAAAAAATATATTATTGTGATGATTATAAGATATTTCATATTATCGTGTTTTATTTCTAGCAAAATAATCGAATTGTATAGTAAAACCAATGAAGGAATTCTTAATAAATTGCTGTGAACAAAGAAAAAGATCAGTGTGTCCATACTACATAATATCACAATTTATGAAATTTGTATAGTTTTTACTTAGATTATTTTATCAATTATTTCATCACTCACAATATTTAAGAACTTTTATTAATTCACTACATAGTATTGTATTGTAGATAATTATTACATAAGTAAAGAAATTCTTATGCTACACACAATACAGCACAATGACTACACTCTTATTAGAAGTGTATTTTGCGAATTGATGATTCTGTGAAACCGATAGCATAATGTTCTATTTGTACAGTCCAGTTTTATCCAAAGAAACTTAATAATAGAATTTAAAAAAAAATCTGTGGTTTTATCTGATTATATTGCATATACTACGCACTGCAGTTGACCGCTCAATGACATCGAGTACGTGAGTTTGGTAGTGCGCGTCGTCGCGTCGCCTGTGGTTGTTTTCTGCACTAATGCGGGGGTTGCGAGACGCGCGGGTGAAATCAGAATTTATCCTGGCATTAGGCCCGCTCTTAACAGCAACGCGATCTAAAGCTTTTGCCTTAGCGGCATTCGTTTCAGCAAGTTTTTTTAACGGTAAATTACTGCTCCTTTCTACTGCAGTAGTAGTAGTACATGTTTTTGAACACACGTCGAAATTTGTATCAATTTCTTTATAGCTTCATATTCAATTTATAGCTTCAGTTTTATAAACAAAAGCAGTGTTTTCTTTTGAAAGCCTAATGTTGGACAGAACAACCACCTTCATCGGTCTGGCTGGATCTTTGCTCGCAATCATGGATGACTCGGTTTCATATTCGTTAGTATTTTCTATTATTTCCATAAGACCCGTTTTCTCATTTAAAATATATTTTGTTTCACAGTCATTTTCATTAAAATTGTCGAGCTGGTCATATGCGGCATGTGTTTGCTTTGTTATTGTCGTATTCTTAGATGGTTTGACATCACCTCGCACATTATATTTTGGAGGCTGGGGGCCATTTTACTTGGAGGCCTGTACAAAATCATTGACTGTAACTGATTTCCCTGGTTCAGTTACAATTTTTTTGTTTTTTTTAATATCCATTGGATTTGGCTGTCTCATTCGTTTCACGTAATCAAGCAATGCGTTATCGATTCCGTACGATGCCAGATCTTCTTGATACTCCGGTATACGTTTTAGTACTTCCCTTGGATTGTATGGGTAGATCCCAGTAGCTTTAAAACCGCTTTTGATATTTTTAGATAGAGAGACTAAACATTTTGGAAAATGATTTTTGTTTAAACTGCTTTGGTTAGGGTTTTCCATTTTGTACTGAAGCAGTATTGCTCGCCACAGTTTTTTAAGTGGTGCAAAAAATGCCACATCAAGGGGTTGCGTTATGTGTGTGGAGCTCGATGGAATGAAAACAAACTGAATATTATGACGCTCACAGAATTCGATAACACTCACATTTATATGGCTTGACAAATTATCACATATTATGACCTTTTTACCTGGTTAAGAGTTTGCCCAATTCAAAACAATTGTCTTGAAATAATCTTTCAAACCATCCAGATCTTGTGCGGTTAAATCTTGTATCGTGCGGTCCACCTTGTATCCACTCAGAGTACAAATGCTCTGCCTTGTATACGAGATAAACAGGTAGAAGCACTCAGTCTGCTGCTCCGGAGAACATCAATGATATGACACCTTTTGTAGAATTTAGAACTCTTTCTGGATATTTAACTCCTCACCGAAATATCCATTTCGACGATCCTGGATCGTCTGTTAAATTTGTCTCGTCAAAATTAAGTATATTTGACGGAGAGGTATCTTGTAAAGTATGTGACAGATGAATATCCAGGACAATCCATAATAAATTACTGTATGCCTGGTTGTTCCTTATTTAATATTATGAAGAAAATTATTCAATGTAATTTTAACCGAGACACCACAGTATTAATTTTTATGGGTAATAGGGGAAATTTGAACAAAGGGGAATTATTCCAGTATTATAAGACATTGAGTAACCTTAGTCTAAGAAAAATTGTGTTGTTTACATTCCCTTATAGTAACAGTTTGCCACAGGAAGAAAATAGGTTAAGATTTGAAATTAATATGACATTGCATAATTTGACATTAAATATTAATTTGTTTCATTTAATTGATACTAACAATTATGTTGGTAAAAATTTGCATTTGACAAAAGATATAATATTGTGATGTACTATCTTTCTAATTAACATAGAAGACAGATAGCTGTGTCGCTATCATATTTTTTTTCCATTTCAGCCAAGAATTTGGCTGAACAACTTGCTCCTTTTGAGCAATGCAATGACATATTAAATTATTCTGCCAATAATTTGGCAAATAATAATGACTTTGATCTTCATTTAAATTAGGAATTAAGACAACACAGGTGACCTCTTGCAAAAATGTAAGGTTTGCAAATGAATGTCTAAAAGACTTACACAGTATCAACCTGGTGCATCAAAACATTCAAGGGTTTTTGAACAAAGATTTAGAAGTAGATTTATTCCTTAACTGTAACAATATAGATATTCTATGTATGACAGAACATTGGCTTAAAAGCCACCAGTTCATGTTTAATTTTAATAACCACCAGGTTGGTAGTTCGTTCAGCAGAATAAATGCTATACATGGTGGCTCATTAATTTTAGTAAGTAACCTGTTAAAATTTAAAGAACGTAAGGATATTGTGAGCCTCTCTGTTGAGCGGACAGTTGAAATAGCCTGTATAGAATTGGAGCAGTTTTTTGTATTAAGTGTGTACAGACCACCTTCAGGATTGTATGACTGCTTTGAAAAGGTAATGGATGAAGTATTACACAAGACGTAACTCAAACAAGTCCATTATTGATTGCGGTGATTTTAATGTTAATTTATTAGATAACTCAGGTTATTGTTGTAAAATAATAAGTTTATTTCAGTCCTACAATCTTGTAAACCTATTTAAGGAGCCCACAAGAATAACCCCTAATAGTGCCACATGCCTAGATAATATTTATACAGATGTTATACCGAGCCACAAAGAAATTATAAATTTACTAGATTCAGATCATTGCGGGCAAAAGGATTACCATTCAAAATCAAAATAAAAAAATGGGTAAAAAGGATATCATTGTTAACCCCAAAACTGCATTTCGCCTAGAAGCCTTTAAACTTAAACTGGTTAATAAACTACCAGTTATGTCTGCGAATGCTGATTCTAATCATCTATATGATGAGTTTTTTAAGATATATTGTAAACAATTTAACTCAACTTTTATTCCAAAGACTATTTCGATTAATAGTAACGTCTCTTTCAGTGATTGGGCTACCATTGGTATTCATAAAAGTAGAACACGACTATATGAGCTGTACAATGAAAGGACTTATGTAAACACTGCTGAATTTCATTTATATGTTAGAAATTATTCTAAATTATTTAAAAAAGTTTGTTGGATGGCCAAGTCGCGTTATTTGAGTTCTAAGATTAAAAACAGTAGTAATGTAATTAAAACGACTTGGAATATTATTAATAATGAAACGGGAACGTCTAGTAAGCGAAATACTGACTACAGCCTGTCTATTAATGACAACATAATAACATCAGACTCGCAAGTCGCCGCGGCTTTTGAAAATTTCTTTGCATATATTCCCGTTTCAACTACAAAATCTCTACACTCATCACCTTCTGTTGCTGAGTCTTTGCTTAAGGAAAATGTTAAAGTTTGTGATGCAGAATTTAATTTTGAACATATTAGCTGTAGAGATATAATTAAAACCTTTCACACTTTGAACGTCAAAAAGACTGCAGATCTATGGGGTAATTCTGTAGAAGTCGCTAAGTCCATTATTGACATTGTAGCACCTACTTTAGCTCTTATATTTAATAATTGTATAGACTGTGGGGAGTTTCCTGACCTAATGAAGAACAGTAAAATAGTACCTTTGTTTAAATCAGGTAGTACATCAGACCCCTCTAATTATAGACCTATTTCAGTACTACCTACCTTTTGTAAAATATTTGAGAAATTAATTTTAGACCAATTGCAAAGATTCTTTAATAAACATGATTAATTACATAGCAAACAGTTCGGTTTTACAAGGGGTCGTTCAACTACCGATGCCGGTGTTGAACTCTTAGGGCATATTTACAATGCATGGGAAAATAAATACGACGCCTTGGGCATTTTTTGTGACTTATCTAAAGCATTCGATTGCGTGCTTCATGAAACTTTAATCAGGAAACTCCGCCACTACGGGATCCGGAACACCGCTCTGGATCTTCTTATTTCATACTTGTGTAATAGGATTCAGTGTGTTGATGTAAATGGGAAAAGATCTCCCGGATCAATAGTATCAATGGGAGTCCCACAGGGCTCAATTCTTGGTCCTTTCTTGTTTCTTATTTATATTAATGACTTGCCTTACCTCATAAAGGATAATCATGATATAGTGTTGTTCGCGGATGACACTTCACTTTTGTTTAGACTTAAACGTCAGCAGCTGGTTAATGACGATGTAAATAGCGCAATCTCAAAAGTAGTTCACTGGTTCAATGTTAATAATTTACTTCTTAATGAAAAAAAAAACCAAATGCATTAAGTTTACGCTACCTCACGTTAGGCAGGTGAAAACTAGTGTGTTGATAAAGGGCGAAGAATTGAATCCTGAAGATAGCGCTGTATTCTTGGGCTTTACTTTGGATGCCAAACTTCAGTGGGGCCCACATATAGATAAATTGTCGAAAAAGCTAAGCTCTGCAGCTTACGCTGTTAGAAAAATTCGTAATTTAACTGATACAGAGACAGCCCGTTTAGTGTACTTTAGCTATTTTCATAGTGTAATGTCGTATGGTATTCTGTTGTGGGGAAATGCCGCCGACATTCAGACTATCTTTGTCTTGCAGAACTTGCAGACTTAATTTATAAATTGATCGAACAGCTCTTCTGTTCGATCAATTTATAAATTAAGTCCGAGACATTCTCTCAGAGATAAATTTAAGGAGATTAATGTAATGACTGTGCCTTCACAGTATATTTTTGAAAATCTTTTATATGCCCATAAAAATATTAAATTGTTTAAAAAATACAGTGATATCCATAGTATAAATACTAGGAACAAACACAAATTTGTTGTACCATCAACAAGGCTCAAGAAAAAAGGTGGGTCATTCAGATGTCAATGTATACGCTTTTATAATAAACTTCCAAGCCATGTTCAAGATCTAAGTATCAATAAATTTAAATCATTAATTAAACGTAAGTTGTGCCTGAAAGCCTTTTATACTGTTAAAGATTATGTTGAGGACACAAAAGCTTGGGATTGACTTGCTCTAATTTTTACATACTAAATGTTGTTTTTTTTTTTTTTGCAAACACTGACATTGGATAATTATTATATACACTTTGACATGAATATTTACTTTAGAAGTATAATATTATTTTTGTTTTAATTATTGTGAATGTAAGGACTATTTGGGTCATATTTTGTTTGTTTTTGTGTTTTCTGTTTTGTGTTTCATCTCTTTCTCAGCTAGTTTTAATATTAATCTGGCAGTTTGAGTATTTTATGCGGCCTACCCAAATGTCCTGTCTTTGGTATTGTTCGTCAAATCGTTGAGCTCCTCAAGTTCTGAGTTGAGCTGTATGATTACTGACAAATGCGTGCACTGAATGGACAGGTCCACTCAATCTGTGTGGTTCTTTCTTCAAAAGACCATTTCAGATACCGATCCACATGGTCTTCACATGATCTGACCAAGATTATGTCTGGACTTTAAAAGAGACTGTGACCTCTGAGTTTGTTTCGGCCTTTCTTCTCAGAGTAGTCGGATAGGAAACGCCGACCTCATCTAGTTTAAAAAAATATGATTGACGTGTAAAAGTGTTTGTACAAACTTACTTACAGAAATGAAATCATTTATCATTTATCATTTATGTTGTAAATTTCTGAAAACACCTTTTTCAGCCCTGGTTGTTTTTATATTCTGGGTACTGCGAACAGTTAAGTCGGAGAAATGTCGTGACAAAAAATTATCAAGCCATGCTTTTCCAGGCGGTCTGCCGTTGACAATGTCCTCTCGTCCATTTTTTGTCAGGTATTCGAATACCACGAGGCGAAGATCTAATTTACTAAGAGGGCACCCGAATTCTCCAGCAGCAATCAAAACTTTTGTGAATTTAGTTTCTTCATTAGCAGAAAGTCGCGTAGGACATCTGACAGACTTAGGGTCTGTTTCACAATGTACCGATAAGTTCTGCACAAGTTTCGAATAAGCTATTTGTTACTTATTCGTAGGATAAACACAATTGTTGCGTATCACGACTGTCAAATAGCGTTATGTGTGACATAAAGTCCAACATAAGTTATAGGTCAGACGAAGTGGCAAATAACGCATTTATCTTAAACATAAGTAGTGTGTTTGACAGTTAAAATTAAATAACATTGCCTTTCTATCGTTCGTGTTGTATTTATATTATCTATTTACGTAAAACACATTTCGCGTAAGTTTTACCTACAAGCATAAGTTACATCTTTATTACCAGAAAGGAATCAGCGTGGTGTTTTATTTTAATAACCTTGGTAGACTACTTATAAAGACAATGGACATTTTTGAGACTTTTGAAGATGAGTTTGATGAATATTTTGATAGCCTCACAATACCACGCAGGAATCCTGTGTATCGGGAAAGAATAAACTATATGGAGATATTAGACGAAACGGACTTTAGGGCGCGCTTCAGACTTACTAAGAAAGCTATGCTGTTTGTGTTTTCAATTATTGAGAGAGCAATATCAGTCACTACAGAAAGGTAAGTAAGCACATACCTAACCCACAATTTGCATTTTTTTATAATGGCACGCCTCCGTCTAGCTTTAGATAGGTATACCTGATCTAACTCAAACTATGTTTTTTTTTTCAGGAATCGGGCTTTAAGGCCGATTACTCGCCTACTTTTAACATTCAGGTTTTACGCGACGGGAAGCTTTCTCACAGTAGTAGGTGATTTCTCTGGTGTCAGCAAAGCTTCTGCCAGTCGCATTGTCTACCTGGTTTCACAAGCTATTGCACGATTGCGTCCGGAGTTTATCAAATTTCCAACCAACACTCAAGAAATCCAGCAAGAGTTTTATAATATAGCTAAATTCCCAAGACTTATTGGTGCTATTGATTGTACCCATGTTCCTATAAAATCTCCAGGTAAAAAATAAATTATGTAATTATGTCATATGAATAAACCTACTAAATATATAATACTTTTGTACCCAGTACCTATTTATCAAACTATGTATCTGTATTATATGATTAAATAAAACTCCTGTGTTTTATAAATTCTGTTTTCATTATTTTCAGGTGGAGACAGTGCAGAAGACTGGAGAAACAGGAAGTCACAATTTTCTTTTAATGTACAAACTGTAGTGAGTGCAAAGTTAAAGATCTTGGACATAGTGGCTAGATGGCCAGGAGCAGCACATGATCAAACAATATTTAATAATTCTTTTATAAAGCAACGACTTCTAAATGGAGAATTTGGAAACTGTTTGGTTGTCGGTGATAAAGGATATGAAAATACTTCATACCTACTTACACCACTACAAGTTCCCATGACTCCAGCAGAACATCTGTATAATGAGTCCCAAATAAGAAGCAGAAATGTAGTGGAAAGAAGCTATGGTGTTTGGAAAAATAGATTCCCCATTTTGTCAAAAAAAAATTGTTGTCTGTATCTCGTGTACAGGCCGTAATAGTGGCACGTGCAGTATTGCACAACATTGCAATAGATATGCGAGATGATCATTTTGAAGTCATCCACCTAGTAGATGAGCCAGATGAACATGATGTTGTGAATCAAAGTAGACTAGAAAATATGGGGGATGCAACAGTGCGAAGTAATTTAATTAATGATTATTTTGCTTCGTTACTATAATAAAAATAGTCATTTATTTCAGATTTAGCAAAAGATTTAAAAATATGGCAGGTTTATGATATTGTATATGTATTCTGTGTTAAGTTATAAAAATAAAAAAAGGATTAATTTTCAAATTTATTTAAAAAGTATTTTTTTTCCAACGCCCCCATTTCTCTTTTGTGCTCCCTTTCTTCCTCCTCGAAGTCCCATTTCTTTCTTTTATTTAGTAATTCTTCCTCTTCCAAGGCCCTTTGCCTTCTTTTATTTAATATTTCTTCATCCAAAATCTGCTTTTGCAACTCTGCAATTTCTAATTTTGAATCTGCTACTCTTTCGAATGGCCTTTTCATCTTCTCAGCAGCTGAAACAAGATTTTTATTTATTTTGAATATTGGTAAAAATTACACAAGCTAGTATCAATATCATTATTTTGACCCATACATGTCTCAGTGCAGGACATACGTAGGTCTCCTCTGGGAGTTTATGTCCACGTTGCTACATGCTAAGACTAATCAAACTGGGTTTTAATAGCTGTCAGTGGTTCTACCATTACATCACCAACTCTGTTAAATAAAGTTATGTTGTGCATCAATATAAATTATCTAAATAATAACATAATCTAAGCACTTTGTTTATCTTAATGCTAATATTAAAGGAACTTACATAAAGCAGGATGTTTTTGGAACGCAGAGATTTTGGCTTCCAATTAGTCCACTTCTCGTCATTGGCAACTCTTTTGGGTGTAGTATGTTGACCTGATATTAAAAAAAAAAGGTGAAATCATGGTGAAGGTATTCTTATCAACAATACTAAATCACAACAGGAACACTACTTACTTATCTTTTTTCTTGATGATCGTTCCTCATCAGAGTCGTCATTTTGTGTAGGTTGATCTTCAACTGAAAACCAAAAAGTAGGGAAGTTTAAAATGGGTGAAAAGTTAGTTGGTTGTAGTAGAACTGGGCTTTACTTCACAATAACTTACTCATGTGATGCTCATCTGCATCCACTGGTTCAACACATTTATTTTCTGCGACAATCTCCGTTATTTGAATATTTTCTGTTAAAAATATGTCTTGGCTAGGTTGTGTTTGTATAGAATCTGCAACATAAAGAAAATTATATAAGGAAGAGAAGGGGTGGGACAAATGTATTCTGTTCGCCATAAGGCTGAATAAGTTAATTCACTTATATATAAAACACAGATTGGCCAGTTAAATTGATACACTAGTACACAACTAATAACAATTTAAAATTTGAGATCTTACCAACTTGATCGGAATCAAATTCACTCTCGATTCCATCCACAGACAACAATATCATATCTTTAACCTTTTCCTCTATAGGCGTCAGAGGGGGAGCATCACTAGGTCCCCCTCCTGTGCGATATGTTTCAGCACGTATTAAAGCAGCCTTTTTCTAGTTGTCCGTTTAATACCTTCGTATTTCGCTTTTAAAGTTTTAGCACTCCGAAAGTTCGTACCGCTTGTGCTATTAAACAATGCCTCAAGTTTCTTCCAGCACTGCTCTTTTTGTGCCAAGTAACTGCGTCACTCTTTATATTTTCAAAAATATTTTTATGTTGAGCAACAAGTGAGGTTAGAAGGTCAACTTCTTCCCGGCTGAAGTTAACACTTCGTTCACGTTTTGGTGTCGTCATTTTAAACCTTATGAGTATTTAGAGAAATCACTGTGCACAAAATGTATTTAGCAAGTACACTTAGATCGCAAGAATAACAGAACAAACAGAAACACACAACAAATAAACGAAACAGTATCTATTCTATTCTATTTTTGTCTATGGCAATGGTGCCGATGTCGACAATTCTGCCAATGTCAGATGTGTTGAGAAAACGTGCGAAGGAAAAACTAAAATAAAAATAAAAAAAACCATAAAAATTCAAATCCGATACTATAAAAGATACTAACAGTTGATTTAATGTGAACTTGTTGTTAGTAGGAACACTGAAACAAACAAATAAAAGTGATGTTATTTATAAGAATACATATTTACATAATTGAGCGTAAACTACACATAAATCATCATAATTTGATATCATTGACACGGATAAAAAACATCAAAGCCTCAAAGTGCTTTGGGGAAAAATGTGTTAGTAGGGATAGAAAGTTAGTTGGGACAGGGATCTTTAATTTCTTTAATCTCATAGCGAGGAAAACCTGCCGGCCGCTAAGGTGCCAACGGGCAGGAGCAGGCGAGGTCGCGCGGCGAATGGACATTCCACTCGTTTGCTGGAGCGGGATCGATCCGTGCCGGTATCCCGGCCCGACTTGCCTGCTCCGGTTGAGCACGCGAAAAGCGTTGAGAGCGTGGGCAGCGACTCCGGTCCCACGTTCTCAGACGTTGGCGAGGGGCTAATGCTGCCTTCAAATAAGGCGGAGGCCAATGCTGCCAAAAGGGCGCAGCGCAAAGCCAGAGCGGCTGATGAGGTGGAAGAGTTGGCCCGTCAGTTGCGCGAGCGGCGCTCAGCCCGGATGGCTGCCGGAGGGAGCGTTTCGGCGGTGGCGCTCAGTCGCCAAGTTCTGGGCGTCGTCCTGCAGGTTGCCACTAAATCCGGCAACTTGAAGGGCACGTTCACGCGCGCTTTGAAGGAGGCGGCTGACGGAATCAGGGAGGCAGTTGAGGTCCTCCAGAGTCGGTCGGAGACGGAGGAGACGGCGAAGCTGTGGGAGGAGAACCGCCGTCTCCAGTCAGAGTTGGAGGACCTCAAGCGGCAGTTTGCCGCCCAGAGGGTAGCTCCCGCGGCCAACCAATCGGCGGTCCCGTTGTCAGCTCCTTTACCGGCCCCATCATCGGTCCCTGCACTTGCAGATGCGGAGATCGAGAAGATCGCGCGCATCTGCATGATGCAGTGCGGGCAGATGGTGGGGGCTCGGATGGAGGCCATAGAGGGGAGGCTTCTTCCTGCCGAAACCGTCCGCCCACCGCTCGCTGCGGACAAGCGGAGGCTGGCTGGCACCACCAAACCGGGCTCAACAGTCGTGGCGGCAGAGCCGAGTGGGTCCGGGAAAGTGGCCAGCCAGCCTGCGAAGACAAAGTCTGCGTCCACTTCCCGGAAGGCTGCTCCCCCGGCGTCCACGCCTGGGCCAGCTTCCCTGACGGCCGGTCCCCCGGCAACCGCTCCCGGGCCCTCCACGGAGGCCTGGACAACGGTTGTCAAGAGGGGCCGCAAGAAGAAGGCTGCGCCGCCAGCACCCGCTAAGGCACCTGCACCGGCCTCAAAGAAGACTCAGAAGCCACCGAGGCCAAGAGCCCCACGCTCCGCGGCTGTGGTAATTACGCTGCAGCCCAGAGCCGTCGAGAGGGGCGTCTCTTATAAGGCGGTTCTTTTGGAGGCCAAAGCCAAAGTCGCGTTCCCCGACCTTGGCATACCGACCGGCTTAGGATTTAGGCCGGCGATTACGGGGGCGCGGCTGCTTGAGGTGCCGGGTGCCTCTAACGGCGAGAAGGCGGACATCCTGGCCGCCAAGCTGAGGGAGGTCCTCAACCCTGAGGACGTTCGAGTTTCCAGGCCCATGAAGACCGCTGAGCTACGCGTCGCCGGCCTGGACGACTCGACAACCCCAGCGGAGGTTTTGGCGGCCATCGCGAAAGCCGGAGGATGTCCGCCTGATGATGTGCGGGTGGGCGAGATCCGCACCGAGGCTTCTGGGCTCGGAGTCGCTTGGGTGCGGTGCCCAGTGTCGGCGGCGAACAAGGTCGCCAACGGTGGGCGCCTGTTGGTGGGCTGGGTTGCAGCGAGAGTCAAGCTGCTGCAACCCAGGGCGTTACGGTGCTACCGCTGCCTGGACATTGGGCATGTCCGGGCGAGGTGCACCGCCGAAATAGACCGCAGCGAGCAATGTTTTCGCTGCGGTCAGCCCGGCCACAAGTCCGCCCAGTGCTCCGCAGCGCCTAACTGCAGCCTCTGTACAGCTGCAGGGAGGCCCGCGGGGCACAGGGCAGGTGGACGAGCCTGTGGCGCACCCGCCCAAAAGAAGAGAAGGGGTGCCAAAGCTGCCGGGGGCTCTTTACCCCCCCCGCAGCCTAGGTGCTCTACGGCCGACTCCCGGCCTACGGATGGTGTGACGGGGGGAATGGATTGCGCATAATGGCGCCTTACCATTTCCTCCAGGGCAACATCAACCACGCTGCCAGGGCTCAGGATCTATTGATCCAGAGCATGGCAGAGTGGTCGATTGACGTGGCTGTGGTCGCCGAGCCGTACTTTGTTCCCCCCAGGGATAACTGGGTAGGTGACCTAGACGGCTTGGTGGCCATTATTGGCGGGGCTCTCGTCAACCCGTCCCGAGGTCACGGCTGGGTGGCCGCCCTCGCGGACGGAATTGGCACTGTTGGGGCGTATTTCTCGCCCAACAAGAGCCTCGCCGACTTCGAGAACTTCCTTGTCGAGTTGGGGGCCGTCGTAGGGCGACTCCACCCTCGCCCCGTGCTGTTACTAGGGGATCTCAACGCCAAGTCTTCGGCGTGGGGATCCCCGGTGACCGATGCTCGGGGTGAGGCGCTGGAGGAGTGGGCGGTCACGACTGGCCTGGTCGTCTTAAACCGGGGCTCGATGCACACGTGCGTGCGGCAGCGGGGCGGTTCGATCGTAGACGTATCGTTTGCTAGCCCTGCTGTCGCGGGGCGTGTCCGTGACTGGCGTGTCGCCACTCACGGAGAGTCTCCAACCTGAGCTGCTAGAGGAGGTCGTCGCAGCCCTCTTCCCGGCAAGAGCAGAGCACACTCCGCCGCCGATGGCATTGCCCACAGCCGCAGAGCCTGCCGAAGAGAGCGCCATCAGCGTCCCGGAGGTGACACAGGCAGAGATGAGGGCGGCCGTGATGCGGCTCCGGGCCAAGAACGTGGCTCCGGGGCCCGATGGTATTCACGGCATAGTGCTAGCCCTCGCTCTGAAGGAGCTAGAGCCCCAACTGAGAGGACTCTACACCGCGTGCCTTTAGCAGGGCCAGTTTCCCACTTTGTGGAAATCTGGTCGTCTGGTCCTGCTCAAGAAGGTGGGGCGCCCGGCGGACTCGCCGTCCGCATACAGGCCCATAGTGCTGCTCGACGAGGTGGGCAAGATGTTTGAGCGGATAATCGCTGCCCGCCTCGTCGGCCACTTAAGCAGGGAGGGGCCTGACCTAGCCGAGAGCCAGTTCGGCTTTCGGCACGGGCGCTCCACCATCCACGCGATATCGCGGGTGAGAGTCCTGGCGGAGGAAGCGGTGTCCCGGGGCGGGGTGATGTTGGCGGTGTCCTTGGACATCTCCAACGCCTTCAACACCCTGCCCTGGAGCTGCATTCGGGAGGCACTGCAGTATCATCGGGTGCCTTCCTACCTCCGCCGCATCGTTGGGGCTTATTTGGCGGAAAGGTGTGTCACCTACACGGGACGTGATGGCGGAAACCAGCGCCGCATGTCGTGCGGTGTTCCACAGGGTTCGGTTGTGGGACCGCTCCTGTGGAACATCGGGTACGACTGGGTGCTGAGGGGCGAGCTCCAGCCGGGCGTGGACTTGACGTGTTATGCGGATGACACGCTGGTCACGGCCCGGGGGAGCTCGTACAGGGAGGCAGCGTTGCTGGCGACGGCTGCGGTGTCACAGGTCGTGACCCGCATACGGCGCCTAGGCCTGGAGGTGGCCCTCAACAAGTCGGAGGCCATGGTCTTTCATGGCCCCCGGCGGGCGCCACCGCTGGGATCACACATCGTGGTCGGGGGGTCCCGAATTGCTGTCGAGTCAACCATGAAGTATCTTGGATTGGTGCTCGACAGCCGGTGGGATTTCGGCCCCCACTTCCAGCGGCTGGTGCCCAAGTTGATGGGCGCGGCTGGGGCGCTGTCAACGCTGCTTCCCAATCTGGGGGGCCCGAGCGCCGCCTGTAGGCGGCTCTACGTGGGGATCGTGCGATCGATGGCCCTGTATGGGGCCCCGATCTGGGCGGCTGACCTGACGGCCGGCAGCATCGCTGTCCTGCGAAGGCCACAGCGAGCGATGGCCGTCAGAGTCATTAGGGGGTATCGCACGATCTCCTACGAGGCGGCTTGTGTACTGGCTGGATCCCCGCCCTGGGACCTCGAGGCGAAGGTACTCGCGTCACTGTATCGGTGGCGCGAGGATTCGAGGGCGCGGGGCGAGTGGCTGACGCAGCGACATTTGGAGTTGCGTCGGTCACAGCTTCGCGCAGCCCTGGTGGCGGAATGGCGGGACAGGCTTTCACGCCCTACCGCCGGCCCCGCTACCATCGGGGCGGTCCGGCCAGTACTCGAGCGCTGGCTCGGGAGGAGGCACGGCTCCCTGTCGTTTCGGGTGACACAGGTGCTCTCGGGGCATGGTTGCTTCGGGAAGTACCTGTGTCGCATAAACAGGGAGCCGGACGCTCGGTGTCACCACTGCGTCGACTGTCGGGAGGACACGGCGTGGCACACGCTGGCAGAGTGTGCCGCTTGGGAGGAGCCGCGCCGTGCCCTCATCTCAGGAGTCGGCAGTGACCTGTCGCTGCCGGCCGTTGTCGACTCGATGGTCGGCAGCGAGGAGTCCTGGGACGCGGTGGTATCCTTCTGCGAAACAGTCATGTCGCAGAAGGAGGCTGCGGAGAGGGAGCGGGAGATTGCTTCCGCTAACCCGATCCGCAGCAGACGCACCGGGCGTCGGCGGAGGGCGGTTAACGCCCTCTTCCAGCCCCCCTAAATGGGTCCAGGGGCAACGGATCTGGGGAAATTCGTTGCCCCCTACTTGTTAGGACCCGAGATGGCGGCGCGTAGTGTTCCACGCGCGCCTCTCTATGACGTAAGGGGGGAGTTTAACACCTCACTCCCCCCCTATCGCGAGGTGGCCCGCAGAGGCGGGCCGGCACTAGCCGGGGATCGCGGAAGTCACACTAGTTCCCGTGATCCCCGGTGCAAGTGAGAGACGGAACACCGGGGTGGTTTTAGTCAGTAAGAGTCTGACAGACCCCTCCGCCCTCCCCAGGGCGGAGGACATCCATGAGGATTTCCCCCCGTCATCAAAAAAAAAAAAAAAAAAGGGATCTTTAATTTAGGGAGATGACTATACAAGTCATGGGTTGGGTTATTTCTGGAGCAGTTGAAAAAGATGTGCTCCAAAGTACCTTCATCCAACCCACATTCACAGAGCGATGTATCTCTATATACACATATGATCCGTAGACACTTAGCCTGGATTCTGTCCAACCTTGCTAGAGCACCTTTGTTACAGGGAATTAAAAGGAAAGATCCGTAGTCTAAAACACTCCGGATTAAAGCATTGTATACCAGTTTCATGGTGTAAGGATGAGCACCCCACCAGACACCAGCAAGTACTTTTAAAATGGGGATAGTTCTCTCGCATCTATTAACTAAGTAATTTAGGTGATGTAAACCACTCAATTTAGAATCTAAAATTACGCCTAGGAATTTTACTTTTGGGGACACCGGTATACTATGTCCTTGGATGCTCACTGAAATTTGTGGGATCAGCCTCCTGCGGGAAAACACAACTACAGCACTTTTGGGGGCTGACAAACTCAGACCGTGTGAATTTAGCCATTGGTTTAGAGAGTCCAGAGAGACACAAAGTGATGATGCAGCGTCGCTAACCGAATTGTTGGTGACGTATAAAGCCAAGTCGTCAGCATAATGAAGAATTTGACAGTCGTTATTGAGGCATGAACCGATGTCAGCTGTATGTAAATTGTACAGTAAGGGACTAAGAACAGAGCCTTGTGGTAGCCCCTTCCATGACATCCTGACGTCAAATTCCTCACCTGGTACCCTCAAAACCAAAGATCTAGACATGAGTAAATTGCAGACGCATTGTACCATTCTCTCCGGTATTCTCAGCTGTTGCAATTTTTGCCTGAGAATGGGAAGACGGACATTATCGTAGGCAGAGGAAATGTCTAAAAAGGCAGCGACTACCGATTCATTCCTCGAAAACGATGAGCGTATGTCCGAGACCAAAACCCCGACACTAGTCATGGTACTGAGTCCCTTTCTAAAACCAAATTGGGACCTAGGTAGTAAGTTCCTCGATTCTACTATAAATTGTAGTCGATTCTTTATTAAATGTTCTAATATTTTTGCAAGGACTGATGACAAAGCGATTGGTCTGAAGCTGTTTGGGTCACCAGCGTGCTTGCCAGGTTTTAAAATTGGTATGATGATTTGAGTTTTCCACTGATCGGGGACCCAGCCATTAGTGTAACAGAAATTTAACATGGATAAAAAATAGTGTTTTGCTCTATGGCCAGCGTGTGACACAAAGGAATAGACAATACCATCTAAACCGGGAGCAGAGTCATGAACATGTTCCAAAACTGAGTTAAGCTCTTGCATAGAAAATGGAGCGTCAAAAGGATCGTCTGAAGGAATGAGAGATGGCTGATTATGTTCTGTTTCCGATGGAACATATGGAGGAGCCAGTTTATCAAAGAACTGCTCAGCAGTCTCTCTAGAAATGGGAAAAGAAATAGAAGGGGAACATCCAGATCTAAAGCGGTTGATCTTCTTCCAAACTACGGATAAAGGAGTGGACGGGGACAGAGAACCACAAAAGTCAGCCCAACCGGCACGTTTCTTCCTTCGCAGCAATCTCTTAGATTTAGCGACGATCCTATTGAATGCCACTAAGTTATCGCTAACCATCGCCTCATTATATGCCATTTCCGCGTCATCCCTTTCCCTTATTGCTGATGTACATTCTTGATCCCACCATGGTGGTGGAGGGATCAGTCCACGAGCTGAGTTTTTAACAGAGAAACATGAGTCTGCGGTAGCTGTTATGGCAGAAATGAAGTTATTAAAACAATTTGAAACATGAAGGGGACCAAGGGGGCCAAATTCATGAGAATTTAAATTTGGAGAAGAGTCAATTTTGTCCTCCAATAATGAGGAATACCTTGCCCAATCAGGATTGGATAAATTATACCTCAAGAGTGGGGGGCTCGATTTTTCTAAGAAGGTTTTTTCAGCCAAAGATATTATAATTGGATAGTGGTCACTCCCATGTGACAAACTGGTACACTCCCAATGACACGACGCAGCAATATCCAGTGTGCAGAATGTAAGATCTACACAACTTTTATGCTGTCCAGGAAGAGACCTACGGGTTGGGCAGCCATTGTTCAAGATACACAGGTTGAGGTCATCTAAAATTTCAACCAAGCCTTCCCCAAAAGTGTCACAACGCCCTGATCCCCACCTAAAGTGGTGGCAGTTGAAGTCCCCCATCACAAGTACAGGGCCTACTATGTTTTCCAGTGTACGTTTTAAGATTGGAAGGAAACTGTGATGAGGGTGAGCAATATAAACAGATAAGAGGGTTATACCCTCTACCCTACCAGCCACAATGCTAATATCATCGTCTAGAGAAGGCAAAGATACAGTCCCAAGTGGAACACGATTGTTCACGCAGAGAGCCGACCCGCCATAGCCATCAGATCGGTCGCATCTGAGAATGTTAAAAGAAGGTAAGCGGAAACTAAGACTCGGAACTAACCAAGTCTCAGCGAGGGAACAAGCTAAAGGTTTATATTTGTTCAGAAGGAATGTGAGCTCGTGCTTCTTATGCCACACGCTCCTCACATTCCATTGAAGAAACACTAACCGAGCCATTATTATGGGATGAGAGAAAATTTATAAGTGGGGAAGCAACGTTGGGCGGTAATTGATTTTTGTTGGATGAAGACATTAAAGTTAATAGGAGTTTACTTAGGAGTTCAATAATTGAAGTTAGGTTATCAGAAGATTCGATTTTGTTTTGATTTTGTTTTTTTTGTTTTTGCCATTAGGCTGAGAAGATTGGGGAGTGCTAGTGAGCTGCTGATGAGCTACTTTGTCATAAGAGGGAGAAAGGGGAGCATGGGTCTTTGGCTTAAGAAACACAGTTTTGCGGTACGACTGGGTCTGGGATTTTGCAATATCTGCATAACTACGTGTAGAAACTGGAACAGATTTACTCGCTTCAGAATAAGAAATCACTTTCTCAGCCATTATTGTTTTGATAGTCTTCTGCCTGTTGTACTCCGGGCAGGCCTTGCTATTTGCAAAGTGACTTCCAGAGCACAACACACAGAAAGCTTCGCTCTCAGCAATGCTACAACCATCACCGGGGTGATCATTGCCACACTTGCTGCAGCGGGGTCTGGAACGACAAACAGATTCTACGTGACCAAATCGGCAACACTTTCGACATTGGATGGTAGGGTAAATGTACTGTTCTACAGTCAATGATGTGTAAAAACAGAAAATACGTTTTGGTAAAACTTGGCCATCAAATGTGATGACACAAGTTTCAGTGGGCCTGTATTCATTTATGCCATCTTTGTTTATCTTTCTATTAATACGCCTAACTTTTATTATTGGGCCACAACCTACTGGGACTTTTAAACATGTCAGGACTTCTTCGTCTGAAAAATCTGTAGGAATACCACTTACAACACCCATACGGGTTATGTTAAAAGAGGGAATTACAGCTTCGTACAAATTTGTTGCCAAAACATTATTTGAAATAAAAGCGTTTGCATCCCGAGGGGCTGCAAACTCAACCGATACACGGTTTCTGCCAACTCGCTTAACTGCAACAATATTTGAGAACTTCTGATTTGCCAGAAAGCGCCCAAATGTAACTGGGTGTAGGGTAGTTCCAGAGTTAGGTTGGGATTCCTGACGGGAAACATGAACAATAAAAGGTCCTTTATCTGTAACAGAGTACCTAACACGTCCTACATGAGTTCTCGGTTGTTTGGTAGGGCGATTGGAAACATTCTCTTCATTACCGGGTCGCTTACGAATATTGGTCTGGGATGGAAGGATTTGGGACTCGAGGTTACAGACCACATCTGCAAACTGGCTTGTGTTGGGGGTGGGAGTTGGGATGGACGGAGAAAAGCCGGATATGGGAGTAGTAGGGGTATCATCAGGAGGATCTGGGGGTTTGTTTTTATCCATATTCATATTGAATATGAATAATGTTGATCAGAGTCTTTAAAAACAAGCACTAAACAAACCTGACAGCAGTTAACAACAAGACAACACACAAACAACCACAATGACAAGTCACAATAAACACAATAACACAGAAAAACAACCAGAAAATCTAACACACGTGTTACTCAAACGCACACTGTGGCGAGAAAAAAATCGAAACAGTATCTAAAAAATACCACGGTATTAGTGACTGTCAATTGTCATTGTCAAACAACATCTCGTTTCGTTACAAGCAATATTCAATAACCATCAAATCGTTTGTATAAGTTTTTTTATAGAATATTAACCGTTATATGAATAATAACTAATTATGTCAAAATATTAAAGTAAAACAATACTTTTCGTGTACAATAAAATAAATGTATAAGTAGTTTGTGTTAACTTTCTCTGTATTTAATGAAATGACATCAAGAAACGGAACGTATGTTTATGGTGTTGCCACCGCGCTTCCGTATAGGTCCCAGATAGTTATGTGTCAGATAATATAAGTTTGTGAAACGCAAAGTTTCTTATTCAGAACTTTTAACATCCGAATAATTTATGTGTAACATAGCTATTTGGCACTTTATCCGTACATTGTGAAACAGACCCTTAGTGTGAGAGTTGTTTACCTTATTAATTACAGTTTGTTTAGGAATTGCAAATTGTCGCGTGGCCTCTCTTGCAGATAACCTGTGTTTTCTTCACTAGGTCGATAGAGCTAATTCTAGCATTTCACTTGAATAATTTTTATATTGCCGGGCACCTAGAGGCCTGCGACTTTTGCTTGCTCTTTTTCTTGGTTTCGGTGTAGATGTATTCATTCTGTAATAACATAAGAAATAGAAAAGTAAGTAGGAATCACAAAACCGACTGGCGACGTAGACGTACCTACTTAATCTATTTAGACGTCAATCAATTTCGTGAGGAGATTTTTTTAATCAGCCCTCTCTTCCTTGGTGAGATTTGGTAAGATATAAAAGAAAGTGAGTATGGGCAGCCCTAGCACATGTTTGTTGGTGGCCAAAGTTGACATCTTGTGTTCGCAGTGGTGTAACATTGGCCGCTAAACTAAGTTCAAAAGACTCGCTATGATTTAAAAAAGCGCATCATGTTATTATCATGAATTCACACAAAAACATATCAAAAACTACTCACCTCGGCAAGTTTTCACGCTTACTAGAATCACAAAACACGAAGCACAATTTGGTACCACTCGAATCGATTTTCTTTGGACAACCGCTGACAGCTGAGTGAAGGTAGCAAGTGAACTTGCTATCAGTATTATTATTATCTCCTTTATTTTCGTTAATACATACAAATTATATTTTTAAATATTCGAATATAAAAAATATATATAAAAACATTTAAAAATATAAAAAATAGTAGCCCACCGGTATCGGGAACAGGGTCCAAGCTACCGGTGGTCAGGGCTGCTGAGAGAGGAACCTCCTCACTATACGCGCCGTGTCGAGTAATACTGCTTTCTGGATCAAACCCTTGATCCAGCTGCCTAACGAGAGCCTCTTGAGGTGTTGGTCGAGACTCTTGGCTATAATGCCATTGGCTGTCACGACTATCGGCACAATGACTGCTGTATCTACATCCCACATGTCGACAACCTCGCGTGACAGATCAAGATACTTGATCTGCTTATCTTTTTCAGCTTTCACGAGGTTCTCGTCATGTGGGACTGCTATATCAATAATCATTGTGCGACGCTCTAATCGATCTATCACCACGATGTCCGGCTTATTGGCAACAATAGTCCGGTCAGTGATGATAGATCGATCCCAATACAATGTGATAGTGCCATTTTCGAGAACTGGGTCGGGCACATACCTATAGTACGGTACTTCCGAGTCCACAAGACTGTATTTCAGAGCAAGTTGCTGGTGGATAATCCTGGCTACAAGGTTGTGCCTATGCAAGTAGTCTCCGTTAGCCAGACTAGAACAGCCAGAAATAATGTGTCGGATTGATTCCCCCGGACGGTGGCATGCCCGACAGATGTCAACCGTTCCATCCTTCACAATATATTTCCGGTAGTTGTTCGTCAGCATAACTTCGTCCATAATTGCAAAGACAAAACCTTCGGTTTCTCCAAAGAGATCACCGAATCGTAACCAGGATACGGACGCTAAGAGGTCTACATCAGGTCCATGTAGGACCCGGTAAAAGCGCCCGTGAAGCTCTTTGCTCTGCCATACCTCCCTGCGGTCATTAGTATCTAATACTTTAGGTTTGCGCCAGTTCTCGTTACCCAAGGAGAGCGGGGTGAGGCCCTTGTCCACTGAGACCACATCTCGGTGCATCCCCACGTCGGCCTCTAGAAAATATTCCCTGAGACTGCATATCTCGCGATTGTGGAGGCTCTTAACGTTTAAGAAACCTCGGCCACCACACTTTCGCGGGATATACAGTCTCATCACCGATGACCGCGGATGATGCATCCGATTTGCGGTGAGCAGTGTGCGGACCCTCCTATCCAGGGCGTCAAGTTCCGTCTGAGTCCATTTGAGTATGCCGAAAGAGTACATCAAAACCGGCATGACCCAACCGTTGAAGGCGCGCACCTTGTTTCCGCCCGATAAAAGACTATTTAAAACTTTATTCAGGCGGCAAAAGAAGCGCTCCCTCAACGATTGTTTCATGTCAGCAGTGTTGATGCCTAACGCTTCCGACATACCCAAATACTTGTATGTTTCGTTTGAGGAGAGGGATCTTAGGTATATGGAATCCGAGAGCTGGGTTCCCACGGATTCCACAATCTCCCCTCGCTTTACATGCATGACCGCACATTTGTCCACACCAAATTCCATTCTGATGGCGTTACTGAAAGTTTCAGTTACTTTCAGTAGCTCCATCAGTTGCAAATTGTTGGGGGCAAAGAGCTTTAGGTCATCCATGTATAGGAGGTGAGATATAACCTGACCACCTCTTCTCAATCGATAGCCTATACCTGAATCCTCCAGCAAAGTGCTAAGAGGATTCAGGGCTAGGCAGAACCAAAGCGGACTCAAACTATCACCCTGAAATATGCCTCGCTCGATCCTTATCGGTTCGCTATTCCTCTGGATATTTCGACATCCTGGATAGCGAAGGACCGTCCTCCATTGCCCCATACATGACATCAGGAAGGTGCGCAGAGTTGCATCTACTTTATATAATTCCAGCACCCTCCTGAGCCATGTATGTGGCACCGAGTCATAAGCCTTCTTATAGTCTATCCAACATGTCGAAAGATCCTTTCGGGAACGACGAACCTGTTGGCTAATGGCCATATCAATGAGGAGCAGCTCCTTAGTACCGCGGGACCCGTTCCGACATCCATTTTGAGAGGCAGACATGATAGAGTTGGTGTCTACATGGTTGTAAATTTTTGCTCTCAAAATGGATGTCAGAACTTTATAGACCGTCGGTAGACAAGTGATCGGTCTATAATTTTTGGGTTCCGCGGTACTACCTGATTTATGGAGCAGGTGGGTTATCCCTGTTGTTAAGAACTGCGGTAGCGACCCTGACTCTAAGGCTGACTGAAACTGGGATGCCAAGCGAGCGTGTGACCTTTGGAGCCATTTGATCCAAAAGTTGTGCAGTCCGTCCGGCCCTGGAGATTTCCAGTTAGGCAACGGACGGACTGCACGAGCTACATCTTGGGGGCTGATGGTAAGTGCCCCCATTTCCGGTATTTGACCGCACGCTCGCTCGATCTCCCTAGTCCAAATACCTTCGGTGTGACTGACAGGCACCGACCAGATGTTTCGCCAGAAAGAACACATGGCGTTATCATCCGGTAGGCGCGTGTCAGCCACACCTTGGTCCGGTCGCTCCCAAGCTCTGTAAACCCACCTTTCATCGCTTCGAAATGTGCGATTCTGAGAGTACCGCTCCACCCTCCGCCTGTAACGGCGAATACGGTTTGCCCATGCACAGATCTTCTGCTTCAGGAAGTCGATACGCTCTGTGACGCGGGTCATATAATCTCGAGAACTAATATCAGTCCCGGCGAAGGCCCGCATCACAAAGCGCATCACTCTAGGGCGTGTATTGCCCTCCCTGAAGCAGATTAGCTTACCGATGAGTGTTCTAGCCTCACCGATACGACGCTCAATCCTGCACTGCCAAGCTGGCACGGCTGGTTTTGGTCGTGGAGCTCTGTCGCTATTGGGAAATTGAACATGAGCTACACGACATGCCGCTACAGCTGCACAGTACAAGATCGAGTGGGTATCGACGAGATTTTTGCTACCGTCAAAATATGTTGATAGCTGTGAGTCCAGAGCACACACCAGCGCCTTGTTTTTCTTATGCATGGGCAAACGAGGTAAACGTGGTCTAAGTTCAGGGGGAGTGGAACGATACTCCCGGAAAGCATCCTCCAAAGCGCTCCTCAATCTTGCATTGGATTGGGAACTCACGGATATAGCCTCGTCATCATCCTCTTCACCAACGCGGTTGGGTCGCGGTGAAACACTGGATATATTTTGCAGTTGCATCGCTACCCGTGGCGAAGCAGGTGTAACATGGCTATTCCGTGATTCGAGGCGAAGTCGATCAAGTACGGCGGCATCCAGCATATGGTTACGCTGGATGACCCGCACCTGATCCGACAGTCGTTGCGCCGACACGTTGACTGCTGGTTCAAGCACCTGAAACAGAGAGAGCATCCGACCACGGTACGCAGTCAAGTTACTTCCCCCCTCTGTAGCCCCATAGTATGCGCGCATGACATTTTCGTTGACAGTTTGAGTCCACTTCATGCGCTGCACACTCCCACCGGGAGCGGGGACCCTATCAGAGGCCGGTGGGCCTCGGAGTCCTAAGCTGGCCGGTGGTCGGCCTCTTCCGCGCCGACGTACTGGTGATGGTGTCGTCGGCGGCGAGAAATATTCGTCGCTCGAGCTCGACGCAACTGCAGCGGCCGGTATCACTGAACTCACGTCTGGAGTAGGTTCCGGCAACTGCGAGGCGGAGCTGAGCGACGAACCCGAAGGTGTTGGGTGTGTGTCTCGTAGTAATCGTGCCCGACTTCGCGTCAGCATCGTATTATTCTCCGCGTCCAATATTTTTTTCCTTGTTGCATTTTGTTGTAATGTTTTGGTTATGAATATGATGGTTGATTTTTAGGCTCTTCAGTGGTGTTGTAGAAGCTTATCAAAACATTGTTGCATCATTTACAATAAAAATACTAGAAAAAATACACGGAGAAAAACAATTTTTAAACCGTCATCTTGACAGTCGGGCCACAGATTTATTATTATTATTATTATTATTATTTAATACTTTAAGCACAAACATGTACAGAGGCGGACTTAATGCCATAGGCATTTTCTACCAGTCGACCTTTGGGTGATGCAGAGACAAACAGTGGTAGGTGCAATAAAATATATATACATACTTATATGCCTATCTATGTATAAATATAATCATAAATAAATACATATAAATAAACGAATTTACTTAAAACAAATGAGACAAACAATGAGAAAACATTATCGTTGTAATTATACTGCCAACTTTTTGCGAATGTGCTCGCGAACTTTGATTTTGAAGGTCAATCGGTTGGTTGCCATTCTGATTTCTTGGGGGAGCCTTGATTCCACAGAGAGATAGATTGGACGACAAAAGAAGAGTGAATGAAGTCTGTGTGGTGAGTGGGGCATTGAAGAAGACGATTATGCGATGAGCGTAGATATTTATTGTGGTTAGCTCAAATATACTGAAAGTGGGGAGCTAGATAAATAGGGGAAGAGGGAGAATCAAGAAATGAGAACAAGGTGGTCAGCGCCCTTTGCATTCTGCGCTGCCGTATGGGTAACCACTTAAGAAGGGATCGATTTATTTTATTATAGCTCCGCTCGAGATTGTTGACGGGGGAAGGAACTCGCTCTATGGATCACGCTGCAGGCTGGGATGGACCATCCATGGCTATTACAAAGGTCGTACTCACTCTTCGGTAAGTGAACTTAATGTCTTCCATCTCGCTCGCTCCTCTGATAGTGATAACACGCATGTAATTAGTGAACTTAATGACCTTATCAAAAATTCATTTAATCTCGACTCTGTAGGAATATCGACCTTATGTCGTGAGAATAAAGATCATGTCAGAGCTATTGATATTGTTGATAAAAGTGCACGACAAGTTGGTAGTCAGTGGGAAGTAGGTCTACCTTTTAAAAAAGATCATTTCGATATGCCTGACTCGTACAGTAATGCCCTGTCACGTCAACAAATGTTGTTACGTAAATTTCATAAAGATAGTGACTACGCGGTTAAGTATAAACAAGAAATTTCTAAATTATTTGTCAGTGGTTATGCACGAGAACTACATAACGATGAATTACTCTCCGCTAATCACGTTTGGTACCTCCCGCACTTCGGTGTGCAGAATGTAAACAAACCAGGAAAACTGAGGTTAGTATGGAATGCTGCCGCGAAGGTCAATAATGGTTGTTTAAATGATTATTTATTAACTGGACCTGACTTGTACAATTCTTTGTTCGGAATAATGCTTAGATTTCGCGAAAATCAGTTCGTAATCGTAGGCGACATACGCGATGTTTTTACGAATCAAGATACGGCCAGAAGATCAACATTTATTTAGATTCTTATGGCAAGAGTCTACAGGTAGTACGATTAAGCATTGTGTGATGCAAAGCCTTATCTTTGGCGGAACGATGTCACCTTTTATTGCGCAGCATATAAAGAACAAGAACGCGCTAAAATACAAAAATGTTAATCCGGACGCCGCGGACGTAATAATAAGAAATCACTACATGGATGATTGTTTATATTCAACTAGCGACGAGAGTAACGCGATTACATTGAACGATATAACCTCCATTCATAGGAAAGGTGGATTCGAGATATGAGGTTTTTTTTTCAAAATCATCAAATAACTTCTCCCGCTCTGGGTGGAGCGGGAGGGCGTGTCAGACTTTTACTGACTAAAACCCACCCGTGTTCCCTCAGTTGCCTGTGTGCCAGGGGCGGCGGTATCTCTTTCGAACAACCCGCACCCCCGGCAGGCATCGGCCCTTGCGGGCCCCATCAGTTGGTGCTGACATCTCTTTGAGGCGCGCGTGGAACACAACGCGCCGTCGACCCGGGCTTGGTCCTTACCGGACAGCGAGCTACCCATTACTCGCCGTCCGCAAGCTCGTGCTTACGGTGGCCGGGAATCAGCCTGGGATTCCCGACGCCCAGGGCGTCTCCTGCGAAGGCCACGGCTGTGAGGGCGCATGTACTGCATCTCCCTCACGTGCGCCGCCTCCCTCTTTGCGAGCATAACTGCTTCGCTGAAGGAGGCGACTGCCAGCCATGCCCTCTCGCTCCGTACCATGGCCTGGACCAGGGTCGGACGCGAGAGATCGCCTCCGCCGATCACCTCCACGAGGACACGGCGTTGCTCCGCCCAAGCTGGGCAGACCTCCACCGTATGCTCCACCGTGTCCTCTGGGCGATCTTCGCAATGGAAACACCCGGGCGTTTCCTCCCGCCCTATCCGAAACAGGAACCTCCCGAAACAGCCATGTCCGGTGAGGACCTGTGTCAGGCGGAAGGTGAGGACGCCATGCCGCCTCTCAAGCCACGCCTCAAAGAGGGGACTTACCGCCGCAATCGTGGCGTGCCCAGAGATAAGAGGTTGGTCGAGTAATAGCAAACGTGTTTTAGATTATATACCTACGGATGCGTTAGCCCATAGCGCTGTACAGTTCAAAGATGGCGTAAACAACACAACTGAGCGCACTTTAGGATTAACATGGCATCACGCGGATGATTCGTTCGGTTTTACGATTAATTTGACCCGTATACCTAAACATATTTTAGAAGGAACCGTACCACCTACGAAAGCAAAAATGCTTAGCATTATTATGTCATTTTATGATATTCACGGATTTTTATCACCGTTTCTGATAAAAAGTAAAATTATTTTACAAGACGTACCTACATAGATCCGGTGTCGATTGGAAGTGCCAGATTCAACCTGCCGAGCAGATCAAGTGGGTAAAATGGCTTGATGAATTAAAACAATTAGAATTGTTACGAATACCGCGTTGGTATTTTAATGCAGGTACATGGACTCAGCATTGCTCAGCTACTGTAAAGAAAGAAAAAGAAAGAAAGAATACCGTTTATTTGGACACAGACACACAGGACACACAACACAGACACACAAGACACACAAGACACAAGACATCAACACGATTGTAGATATACAGATGCATGTATTTTGTGACGCTTCCATTAAAGCTTATGCCGCGGTAATTTATTGGCGTTTGACCCGGATAGACGGGAACGTACTCGTGTGTTTTGCAGCCGCGAAGAGCAGAGTGACCCCACTCCGCCCTATATCGATACCTAGACTAGAATTACAAGACGCACTGATAGCTTCACGTCTTGCTGATGTTGTTCAGCGAGAACATTCAAGCTTAAAGACCAACAAGCGCTTCTTTTGGACTGATTCACACACGGTCCTTCAATGGATTCGTAGTGACCCTCGGAACTATAAACCTTTCGTTGCTCATCGTTTGGGTGAAATTGACGAACTAACTAAGATAACGGAATGGCGGTACGTACCGACGAAACTAAATGTAGCTGACATAGCTACCAAAGAAGAAGCGCCACCACTTACGTACGACAATGTTTGGTTTCAAGGACCTGGATTCTTACGGCAGCCAGAGAATACATGGCCTAAGGATCTCGGGTCTACCAAGTCATCAGATGACGCGGTATGTGAGATAAGGAGCATTAACGTGATGACGTCACAGGTCATTCAACATTCATTACCTAATGAAGACGATTTCTCGTCTTGGACGCGACTCGTTCGAGTTACCGCTCGAGTATTATTATTCATAAGACGATGTCAACGTATTGACACTCAACTCAATGTTGAACTATTGTACGAAGCGGAAAAGCTTTTAATTAAAAAGTGTCAACAAGACACGTTTGCGCAAGACATTGAACTACTTAAACAAAACAAGCCCTTAACGTCTTCTAGTCGCTTGTTATGTCTTACGCCCTATATTGACTCTGAAGGTATTTTGCGAGTTCAAGGTCGAATTGACAAAGTTCAAGGTATTGAACGGTCAACAATGAGACCCGCCATACTTGATGGCCATCACAAGTTGACACGACTGTTGGTAGAGTACTACCACAGGAAAGCGCTTCATGGAGCGCACGAACTAGTCGTAAATGAGTTACGGCAGCGATACTGGATTATACAAATACGGCCGACCGTACGCGCCGTAGCTTCGCGTTGTTTATTCTGCCGGTATCGTCGCGCAGCGCCGCAGCCGCAGCGCATGGCTGACCTACCCGCCGCGCGCTTGCAGCACCACCGCAGACCTTTTACATTTACGAGAGTTGACTTCTTTGGCCCCATGGAGATTACAATAGGCCGAAGGAGAGAAAAAAGATACGGTGTACTTTTTACTTGTTTGACGATACGCGCAATTAATTTAGAGTTAACCGATAAATTAACTACTGACTCGGCTATTATGGCACTTAGGCGGATGATATCTCGTCGCGGTACGCCCAGCGTTAGTAGGATATTATTGGGCATCCTACTCCACCTTCGTTCCTTCGGCTCACTCCGTTCGCCTCGTCACTCTCGGTGGATAGAATGCCCAATAATATTAATATTTCTGATATCGATGGCTGACCTCGTGAGTCGATGGAACTGAAGGTGGAGTAGAATGTTCAATAATAATTCTGATATAGATGTCTTACCTCAAATTCAACTGTCTGTTAGGTTCGTTTATTTGTATTTCTAAATCGAGTAAATTGTCATAACGATTATTCAAAACAATTATTTATGTGGTAACACCAAGGAGGAACGGTTGAGAAGGGATCCCCCCCTTGTCAACCGTTCCTGTCGAGAGGCGCGATCGGACAATCGATTCGTTCACTTGGGCTGGAGGCGAGCTACAGGTCGGACAAGAGATAGTAACTGTAATCATTATTCGGATGGTTATCTAATATATGTACATTTTGGAAGTTATTAAATATTATTATTGTCTACCCGAGGAGTTTTATTACACTTCAGAAGTGGTAAGTTCACATGTGCTCACATTCTATAAGTTCAGAATTTAACGTGTAAGTAACGTTTTTTTTTGAGTTGGTCGGTATTTTTTTAATGCTGATTAGTATTATAACGCTACAGGATATTTAAGGCTGATTAACAATGAATCTTAATTATAACTTTGATATTCCACCCGATACGACTCGTTTTTATTATTCTTTGTTTTACATGACAGTTGAAATTTGAATCTGGTGGTTACTTTTTGGTAATTTTAAAATAACTTAATATCTATGAATCCTAATTATTGCTTTGATATTCCACCAGATACGACACGTTTTTATTATTCTTGGTTTTATATGACAGTTGAAATTTGAATCTGGTGGCTACTTTTGGTAATTTTAAAATAACTTTTAATATCTATGAATCCTAATTATAGCTATGATATTCCACCCGATACGACTCGTTTTATTATTTTTGGTTTTACAGGACAGTTGAAATTTGTATCTGATGGTTACTTTTTGGTAATTTTAAAATAACTTTTAATTTACCCGGGTTCTCATTATATCTATTGCTATCAATATTTCTCTAAGTAAATCTAGATAATGTGATGTTTTATATGAAGTGACAATACGTGACCTGAATTATTTAGGCCGGATTTTAAATTCATAATCATTAATATACCGGGTATATTGAGGGTGCAAGGGGAGCCTAAATTATTGTTGTTTTTGCGACTGGGCTTACCGTTTTTGAGATATTTGATTATATTTCTCGTTCGCTCAAAAACAAATATATTGTGCACGTACATAGTTGTTTTAATTTCGAGTTTCAGTTATGGAGCACGATCATGAGGCTCAAGGGCGACGCCGCTTAAGGACACCTTCGCATGGAAGATCACTGCGTCTTGACGAAGCTCCGGGATGCTGTCGCAGCCGTAGTCGACAACGCATCAGTCCCAGAAATGCTCGTGGTCATAGCCAGCAGAACAGCCGAAGCCCACAGCACGTTCGAAGTCCGCAGCGCAGTAGAAGTCAAAGGCGCAGTCGAAGTCCGCAGCGCAGTCGAAGATCGCAACGCAGTCGGAGCCCGCGGGGTAGCCGAACTAGGCGACGCAGCAGTCCGAGACTCCGAAATTGTACGAGCCATCGAGCTGAGCAAATTGAACGTGAACGTGAGATGGCACAGAATCACCTGCGGTCCCTAGAAAATCAGTTGCAACAGGAACGAAGCAGACGACGCGATTCTACAGCGACACGTGACAAGACAAAGGTTAGAGATCATAGTCCGACGTTTTCCTCAAAAGATGTTATGAATATTTTAAATTCAATCAGGAACCAACCATCGGCGGCTGGCCCACTTGCTCACTCTAGTAACGTTGTTAAAAATCATAAAAACATTTTGCCTGATTTCGACCCATCTTCCAAAAATCAACGTGTAGATGTGTGGTTGAGAAAAGTGAACGAGTGTGCCAGCGTTTACAGTTGGGATGATAAGACAACCATCCATTTCTCAATGCAGAAATTGCAAGGACTGGCCAAGACATGGTTTGAAAGCCTAGATTCTATTTTATTTTCCTGGGCCGAGTGGCAAGAGAAATTGTCTCTGGCTTTTCCTTTTGAGCAGAATTATGGCCAGTCCTTGGAAGATATGCTTAGGCGTAAAAGTAAATACCATGAACCGATAGAAGTTTACTATTATGAAAAGTTGGCTCTACTGAACCAGTGCGACATAGTTGGCAAGCGTGCGGTCGAATGTATTATTCATGGTCTAAGTGACAGAACAATGAAATCAAGTGCTCTAACGTTAAGATGCTCTCAACCGGATCAATTGTTACAATTCTTGATGAGCAACAAGGAATTGTCAAATTCCTTCGATCGTTCTAATACCAATCCTAAAGGTAGGTTAGGATCCGGAACACAGGATAAATCAAATGATAGGAGAAACTTATCAAGTGGTTCCGTAGCATTCTGTTATAACTGTAAGGAGCGAGGCCATATATTCCGGAAATGTCCTAAGCCGCTAATTCGATGTAATCAATGTCACAAGGTAGGCCACAAAGTCGACAAATGCCCCACAAAACTGGAGGATAGCGACCATAAGATAACGAATACACCAAAGACAATGTGCATATCATTAAATAATCCTAATTCGAAATTTTATAAGGATGTCTTAGTAAATGGGATTTCTATTAGGGCGTTTATCGATTTTGGAAGTGAGGTTTGTCTATTAGCCAAATCGGAATCAGTAAATTTGAAGCTCGAATGTAATGGCGTGCGTACCCCAATAAGGGGATTTGGGAATGACATGTTTATTCTTTAGGAAAGGTGACCGTAGAGATTAATATCGATGGTGTTAGTGCTATTACTGTTTGTCAGGTAGTTGAAGATAAACTTTTGGATGTACCTTTGCTTGTAGGTCAAACTTATACTGAACAGTCACACGTTTTTGTGTTGAAAACGGCGAAAACGTTACAGTTTATTGATATATATCAAGAAATACCATTCAACAAAACTGAAATAGACGAGGATCGTTCAGTAAAAGTTATTTCTGCGGCGAATTTACAAATTTATGGTCCCACAGTTATCAAAGCTTATATTGAACCACGGTTGAACGGGCATATTTTATTAAATAATAAAATTATAGGAAAACCTACATTTCAATACGTTGTTGGCGGTGGTGTCTAGGCACTTAAGGATGGTTTCGTGTACGTATATGTTATGCCTACATCGGAATATTGTCATTTGTACAAAGGCTCGATTATAAGTCGCGCTACCATTGTTCAGGTAGTTAATAGCGTTTTTAATGTGGCTGATAAACTTCTGACTAATCTTATAGACGCTAGTAAAGTTCGTATTGGCGATCATGTTAGCGATGAACATAGATCAAGGTTGTTAGAACTACTAAATGAATTTAAAGATTGTTTTGCATCGAATTTAAAGGAACTAGGAAGTACTAACGTTACCGAAATGAACATTGAAATAAACAGCAAACGTCCAATTGTCTATAGGCCGTACCGGTTATCACATAAAGAACGCGACCAAGTACGTGAAATGGTAGGCGAGATGTTAGAAGCTGGAATTGTAAGAGAATCCACCTCGGAGTATGCTAGTCCCGTGATTCTCGTGCGTAAGAAAGATGGACAAATGAGAATGTGCATAGACTATAGGATGCTAAACTCGGTGACCATTAAGGAACATTATCCGATGCCAGTGATAGAAGACGAAATTTCTAGGCTTTCCGGTCAAGCGTTTTTCATCACGCTTGACTTATTTTCTGGGTACTATCAGGTTCCAATATCGGAGCAGTCGAAGCCGCTGACGTCATTTGTCACTCCGGATGGACAGTTTGAGTTTAATCGAATGCCGTTCGGATTGGCAAATGCGCCGGCGGTATTTCAACGTATGATGAATAGAGTCTTGGGGTCAGCTAGGTATAGCCAAGCTACAGCTTATATAGATGACGTATTGATATATGGGAAAAGCGTGGAACAGTGTTTAGAGAGGCTGGAACACGTCTTAAAACTACTAAAACAAGCAAATCTAACTCTAAACCTATCGAAGTGCGAATTTTTAAAAGATAAAATTGATTATTTAGGTTATGAAATTAGTGCTTTAGGTGTTAGGCCAGGTGACAAAAAAATCCAGAGTGTTATAGACTTTCCTCGGCCTATAAATGTTCACAGTGTTCGTCAATTTCTTGGGCTTGTAGGTTACTTTCGCAAATTTATCATGAATTTTGCACATATTGCGCAGCCCTTAAATAGATTGTTAAAAAAGGATGTTGCCTGGATTTGGACAGATGAGCAAGAAAAAGCATTCAAAATGCTCAAGGAAAAGTTAATCCACCGTCCAGTTTTGGCAATTTATGATCCTAATAGGGAAACAGAATTGCACACAGACGCCAGTAAATATGGTGTTGGTGGAATTCTGCTTCAACGCTTAATGGGTAGCACGGATACTTTTAGGCCCGTGGCATTCTACAGCCGACAAACTTCTCCAGAGGAAAATAATTTCCATGCATATGAATTGGAGACGTTGGCCGTGGTATGTTCGTTAAGAAAGTTTAGAGTCTATTTGTTGGGTCAAAATTTTAAAATTATTACTGATTGCAGCGCTTTACGGTCCACATTTATTAAACGCGATATAATACCACGAATCGCGCGTTGGTATCTTTTAATACAAGAATTTCAATGCACAATAGAATACAGGCCGGGGAATAGAATGGCTCACGTAGATGCTTTGTCACGTAACCCGATCATAAATGACGGAAACAATTTGGAAACAATATTAGATATTACTGACCAATATCCAAGAGTAATGGTTATTGCCGGTGATGATTGGCTTCATACGCTACAGTTAGGAGATAGCGAACTAGGACGTATCAGAGACATTCTAACATCAAATTTAGATGTAGAAGGACTTAAGCAAATTAGGGATAGTTACACTATAAAGGACAACAAGCTTTATAGATGCGTTGATGGTGATAAAACAAAGTTGCGTTGGGTTGTGCCAAAGGGCGCAAGATGGCAATTGTGTCGTATGAACCACGATGACATTGGCCATTTTGGTGTGGAAAAGACTCTTGAACGAATAAGAAGTTCCTACTGGTTTCCTAAAATGTCTAAATTTGTAAAAAAATATGTTGAAGCATGTATCGAATGCGCTTACTCGAAAAAGACTTCACGTAGTGAGGGTCACTTGCATCCAATTCCTAAGGTCGAGGTTCCTTTTCACACCGTACACATTGACCATCTTGGGCCCTTTGTGCGTTCAAAAAGAGGGAATTCGTATATTTTAGTGATGGTAGATGCGTTTACCAAATTCGTTTTCATACGACCTGTAAGAAATACAAAGTCCCTAGTTGCAATAAGAGTTCTAGATGAAATTTTCTACACCTTTAGAGTACCTGATAGAATAATTAGCGATCGTGGTACTTGTTTTACTTCCCATGCGTTTAGGAGGTTTTGTTTGGATAGAGGGATGAAGCATGTATTGAACGCGGTTGCTAGTCCACGCTCGAATGGACAAGTTGAGCGATACAACCGCACAATCCTTGCTTCTTTGACCGCTATAAACCTCAACAATAATGAAAAAGATTGGGACGATAAGGTCGGTAAAATTCAGTGGGGAATTAATAACACAGTTAATAAGACAACGGGAAGGATGGCTGCTGAAGTTATGTTTGGGAGTAGTATGAGTTGCGAGTTAGATCCGAGATTAAATGTAGTTAGGCAAGAAACGCGAGAAAATAATGACATAATAACAATTAGAGAGGAAGTTAAAGATAAAATAGACGAAGAACAAGAAAAACAAAAGGAACGGTATGATAAGAGTAGGCGTCCTGCCCGTGTCTATTCTGACGGGGAGCTAGTTAAAATTACCAATACGAATTTTAAAAATGACGGTAAAAGTAAAAAGCTTCTTCCTCAATATACAGGACCATATCGCGTCATATCGGTACTAGAAAATGACAGATACAGAGTTGTAGCAATACCAGGATTGAGTAGTAGTAGACATAAACGTAAAACGACCGTCGCTGCCGACCGTATGCAGCCCTGGGTACACGTGGCTGCCTTAAATTTGAATGACAATGATTCAGAGAGTGAAAGTCATGATATTGACAGTAGTTAAAGAGTAGGAAACTGATTTAATATGTATGATTTATAGATGGATTAATGAAACCCCTACGGTGAAATAATACAGCTTTAGTTAAAATTTTAGTCGAGATCAATTGTTACCTAAAACTAGAATTATTTGTGTATAGTACATAAGTTTAGCAACCATGTGATTGGTTTGCCAGTTTAGCAACCATGTGATTGATTAGCCAGTTTTTGCAACCATGTGATTGTTTAGCCAGTTTAGCAACCATGTGATTGGTTTGCCAGTTTAGCAACCATGTGATTGGTTTGCCAGTTTAGCAACCATGTGATTGGTTTGCCAGTTTTGCAACCATGTGATTGGTTAGCCAGTTTTTACAACCATATGATTGTTTAGCCACTTTATCAACCAAGTGATTGGTTACCCAGTTTAGCAACCATGTGTTTGGTTTGTCACCTTAGCAAACATGTGATTTGTTTGCCAGTTTAGCAACCATGTGATTGGTTAGCCAGTTTAGCAACCATGTGATTGGTTAGCCAGTTTAGCAACCATGTGATTGGTTTGCCAGTTTACAATCATGTGATTATGTAACGTGTTCATTAGTCATGAGACAGCGTGCTATTGGAATAATGACATGAATTTGTTAAAGTTGTTTAAACATAAATATTAAACTATTAAATTAAATAACATTATGTATAATTGTATTACCTCAATAACTAGTTGGATCAATTTAAATACAATAGTGATGCTTATAAATTATTTTTAATAGAACATTTTATTTGAAATTCTGTTTTCTAGATTCAAATTCCATTTTTTTTTCTTCTCATTATTTTTGCTGTTATTTATTTTTGTAAAACGGATCGATTGCCCGAGTGTTAGGTTCACCTCCCAACTTATGTGTATGAGGACATACACAAGGTCAGGATGGACGAGTGTTAGGTTCGTTTATTTGTATTTCTAAATCGAGTAAATTGTCATAACGATTATTCAAAACAATTATTTATGTGGTAACACCAAGGAGGAACGGTTGAGAAGGGATCCCCCCCTTGTCAACCGTTCCTGTCGAGAGGCGCGATCGGACAATCGATTCGTTCACTTGGGCTGGAGGCGAGCTACAGGTCGGACAAGAGATAGTAACTGTAATCATTATTCGGATGGTTATCTAATATATGTACATTTTGGAAGTTATTAAATATTATTATTGTCTACCCGAGGAGTTTTATTACATGTCGGATTCATTTCAATATACTCACCAGCTTAAAAACACCTACCCACCTGCTTTAAAACTTTACACGTTAACATAATCAGGTCTATATTTGAACGAACCAGTTATCTAAAATTCAGGACAGATTGTCTCATGTCTCTCCTCATACTTAGGGATGGTGCATTGTCGTTTAGTGACACACATACCCGGTATCGTGACCAGATTGGCTCGAGAACATCTGAACTTTAGGATACCGCATACATTAAACTAAATTTAGGACCGATTGTCTCATGTCTCTCCTCAAAAGTAAAATAGCGCGCACCCTTAGGTTCACACACATTTATTCTGTGACCAGATTGGGTCGAGGACATCTAAATTTAGTTTAACACATTACAGACGATACATACTTTTACATCAATACACCCATCTGCTTTAAAACTTTACACGTTAACATAATCAGGTCTATATCTGAACGAACCAGTAATCTAAAATTCAGGACAGATTGTCTCATGTCTCTCCACATACTTGGGGATGGTGCATTGTCGTTTAGTAACACACATACCCGTTTTCGTGACCAGATTGGCTCGAGGACATCTGAACTTTAGGATACCGCATACATTAAACTAAATTTAGGACAGATTGTCTCATGTCTCTCCACAAAAGTAAAATAGCGCGCACCCTTAGGTTTGTACACATTTATTCTGTGACCAGATTGGCTCGAGGACATCTAAATTTAGTTTAACACATTACAGACGATACATCCTGTTACATCAACACGTAAAAATCAAGTGGCAAGCGCGGTCCCACGGATAGTCGATCCTTGTCCAGTATGCATAAAGCTAAGGCGCTGATACACTTGACAACGGCAGCCGGATCAGAAACGCATCGACGGTTAACAATCATTAGTGCTTATATCAGTTTTTACGTAACACTATTGATTCATAACCGTCGATATCTCACATTATTCAATCTGGTGTACAAACTGTGTGTGGATCCGCTGTTGTAGTCTGTTCCGTAGACGGTAACCGTACCCGGTGGTTGTCAGTTTTATGTATATAATCAGCTTTATGTATAAGTCAGCTTTATTAGTTCGAATCGGCACATTTCAATGACAATGGAATGCATGCTTCCCACGTTCACATAAATTGCATTCCATGCATTTATATTGTTAAGTAATGTGACCATCATGTTGTAAACACTAAATTAGTCTTTTATAGAACTTCCTACATATTATTTTCGTAAATTTTTAAAGTTTGTAATCGCTTCTAGTTTTAACGTGTTTCATTCTTCTACGTATTAAGATTATATATTTTTTTTATATGAATGATATATTTTGTATCAAGTACGATACGAATTATTGGTCGAACCATCTACCACTTGTTATTGAGTGTGATTTAAAATTAATTAAGAGACCTTGAAAAAAGAGAACACTCTGAGGTTATTAGGGATAATAAGAGTAAAGAATAAATGAATAAATACATTGGAGAAGCATTGAAATCCTAGAGTTAATGTTATTATAGATAAATTGGACAACTATAAAACCATAACTCAGTCACGTACTTCCGATTCCTACACGATACCTACAGTTTCTTGGTTTCTTTCATTGCAAGTGTAAGTGATTATTTAATAATACGAATGAAAATGTTATTAGTGAGTAAACTAACTTACTCTGCACTAGTTTTTATATGATGATAACAATTTCCGAGTTTAACTGCAACTTAAAATTACTTGGGATCGGGTTCACTTTGTCGGCTTTATTTTTCAATTCTCAATACTTATGACACAGTAAAAATAAAAGAAGCAGAAGTATGTCTCGGCAGTGACATTGAAAGAAATGCATTCAGGTGCCATTTAAACGAATGCCTAATGTGGAATACGTCGAAATGCCGACTGAGTTGATAATGTAATAAATGATATTTCTGGTTTCAATATTGATGAATTCAAACACACAACACTGAATAATACAGTTGATAATTTCGTGTCAAATTTCAAGTAACTAAATGTTGCACCCTCCGCGTATGTGCGTAACTATCACCCTCCGAGGCTGTTGCGTATTGTGCACACTGAAATTTCGAAGCGCGTCATCTCGACCGTTTTCTATGAAGTTAAACTACTGTAATTTTTTATTCTGTGTCAATTAACAAATTACAATTTAGCAAAATTGATATGCAATCAATACGGTTAAATATGACGTAAACGTCATTTTTTTTATACAACTGTAAGACTTGTACTTAGAGTTTAAAATTGAAATTATCTATTTTTGTGCTGAAATTGTATTTTTTGTGTATATAAACGAATTAATTTCAATCAATAAATTACATTCGCTCCGGAATCTTCAAAGTGACAAGTAGTACTAGTGGTACTTTAATATCGACTTTCTAACATGTAAGTGAGTACTTATTAATTTTAAATTTGAAGTTATAATGCTCAGCTACGGACCTGGTTTTTGCCTGCCGGCTGTTGTAATTATCATGTCCTATTTGTCCATCGTGACTGCTACTCAGCTACGTACCTGGCTTCTGCCTGCCGGCTGATGTAACTGTTAACGACCTGTCATAAATTGATAGATTTCTTATTTATTGTATTTCAAAAAAGACCTTGTAGGTTTTTGTTTTGTTATATTAAACATGACTTTTTTTGTTGTACATTAGGTCTGACTCCGACGTTTCCCGTATGTCTGACTACATAAAGAGCCCGGCAACTGATACAAAGGTCGTGTCGAGAAGGACCCTGCCTGCGAAAAAAACTACAAAGCGCAAAGCTTCGTCGGTCGTAGAATCAGGATTAAGGTAGTTTATCAATACTCTTTATCTGACTTATCCCTTTTCATTAGTCTCACTTATTATATTATAACATAGATCTCAATAGAGAACTTTTATTTGTAACAATATTTTTAAGTAAATATATACTTACTTATTTTATCATGCAACATAGTTTGAATCTAGAAAAGTGTTTCTTCTAGATTATTAAAATAAAATTTTAATTGTTTACAGTGACCAGAAACCGAGGAGCACCGACCTTTTCGGTTTGGAAGACTTTGATGGCCTTCCTCCGAAGTCGGACTTAGGATCATCCTTGCTGTCCCGCGTAGCCAACGGGAAGGTACGACGGACAGCAGATCTAAGCGGTGCCTTTTTTGTGGAACTGAAGGTATTCCATAAAGAAAATATCATCTCCATTGCTCCTGAGGAGCGTTGGAAGAAGGCAGAAGTTGCCTTGAAACTTCAACTGGAGAAAGGTAGCTCACAGTGGAACTCACTACAAAAATTCATGCATAAGGCTCTTGAGTTGTTCAATGACTCAGAGCCTGTATATTATAGTGATAAGATAAATTTTAAATCTAGTTAGGTAATCACTTAAAATTTAAATTGGAACACCTAAAATTAATGTTTATTTTTAAACTTAGTGGGTAGAATGTCTTAAATTCTTGTTCAAGGCTTAGGAGTTGATCAAAGACTCAGAGGCTGTATATTATAATGCTAAGATACATTTTAAATGTACTTAGGTAATTAATTTAAAATTAATATTTAGGACATCCTAAATAAATCTTTATTTTTAACTTAGCCGGTAATTAATTACGCTAGAATGCCTTTCTGCACTGTTTGTAACACATCTGTTGAGCGCAGTCACTGGACAGGTCATCTACGCAGTACCAATCATAAAAATAAAAATATTTCCTACGTTTGCGAAGGTGTTGAATTAATTAATTCTGCATTCCGAAATCGTATAGCTTCTTATAGAATTATTGACACTAGTGAAAATTATTCTTTAGATTCGTTTTTGAGTAATAATCAAGAAAAAATCAAAACATTAATCAACAAATCTCTAAAAGATCATGTATGTCTAAAAATTAATTTTGAATATTTTGCTTTGTTTTTGATGGTTAAAAATGATAGTCAGGAGATGAAATCATTTGCTACAAAGAATTATGTGGTACATCAGAATTATGAATATGATTTATTGACATCTCAGGTTAGAAACACGTTGAAAAAAAAATTAGAAGAATTTCAAGATCGTGACAGTGGCTGGACATTTATAAGTAGTTCGCATTTGGAAGTTAATGTTAACAAATATCAACCTTTACGCGGCTCAAGCTTTATCGAGTTGCCGACCGTAGTTAAATCAAAAAAAGCATGTATTAATATTCGCAATAAAGATAATTATTGCTTTTTATGGTCAGTTGTTGCTGCTTTATATCCAGCAAAAACTCATCCTGAAAGAGTTTCGTCTTACCCCAATTTTCAAAGTGTGTTAAACATAAAAGACATTCAATTTCCATTGAGTTTCTCAGATATTGCTCGATTCGAATTAAATAATCCTGATATTTGTATATATATATATGGCTTAAAAAATAATACCGTGACTGGACCGCTTTATAAACCAAAATTTTTGAAGGAAAAAGTGATCCATTTACTTTACTTAGAAAAAGATGATATATCACATTATTGTCTCATTACGGATTTACCGCGTCTTGTTAAAAATCAAATAACAAAGCACCACAGTAAATTATACTTTTGTGATGTTTGTTTAATGTTCTTTGATAGTTGTGATAATCTTACTTCACACAGTTGTGGAGGAGTTGCTACTGAACTACCGCCAAAAGGCTCTTTCATTCAGTTTGAAAATTATGGCAGAAAGCAATTTGTACCATTTGTTATATACGCCGATTTTGAAACAATGCTAGAGCGGTACGACTCCTGCGACCCTGACCTAACTCAGGCGAGCACCGTTACGAGACAGCGACATGTGCCCATCGCTTTCGCTTATCATATTACGTGCACTCTAGATGAAACCTATAATCGTTATGTCTCGTATCGTGGTTCGGATTGTGTTTCAAAATTTGTGAAGTCTATCTATAAAGATACCAAAAAAGTTTATAGAATTTTAAATAATACCATTCCCATGATTTACACGAATGAGAATGCTCTCGACTTTGAAAACTCTGATACATGTCATATTTGTGAGAATTTGTGAGGTGATAGGGTACGCGATCATTGTCATTTGACTGGTAAATATCGTGGCGCAGCTCACAGTTACTGTAACCTGCAATATAAAATGCCTAAATTTCTACCTGTATTTTTTCATAACTTATCGGGTTATGATTGCCATCTTTTCATAAAAGAATTAGGTAACGCTCCGGGATCTATTAAAGTCATACCTAAAACAAAAGAAAATTATACATATTTCTTTCACGAAGTATATTCCGATTTCCGATAATGAAAGCATACAGGTACGATTTGTAGATTCATTCAAGTTTTTAGGAACTAGCTTAGAAAAGTTAGCAAGAACAATGAAAAAACAAGACTTCAAGCAATTAAAATCTTATTTTCCTGAAAAAACACAATTTGATCTACTTACCCGTAAAGGAGTGTACCCATACGATTACATGTCTCAATGGAAACATTACGAAGATATATGTTTACCATCTAAAAATCATTTTCATAACTCCTTGACTAATGGATCAATTAGCGATGAAGACTATAAACACCCCCAAACCATTTGGTCAGTATTTAATATTCAAAATATGGGTATGTACACAGATTTATATCTTAAAACCGACGTTCTTTTGCTAACAGACGTGTTTGAAAGTTTTCGAAAAACTTGTAAACAATACTATAATCTCGATCCCGCGTTTTATCTTACAGCACCAAGTCTATCATTCGATGCAATGCTTTTGAAAACTAGAATTAAATTAGAATTGATAAGTGATGTTCAAATTTTTAGAATGATACAAGAAGGTATTCGTGGAGGTGTTTGTATGTGTTCCAAAAGACATGTCAAAGCCAATCATAAATACTTGGATTCTTACGACTCGTCTCTGCCGAATTCATTTATTATTTATTTAGATTGCAACAATTTATATGGTCATAGCATGTGCCAATATTTGCCTTATTCGGATTTTAGATTCATGAGTAGACAGGAAATAGATGATTTGCAATTGAGCTTAACAGATATAAGCGATACCGCGGAAAACGGCTATATTCTTGAAGTTGATTTATTATATCCTAAAACATTGCACGATGAACATAACGACTTTCCATTTTGTCCAGAAAAATTTGTTGCACCGGGTGGTAAGAATAAAAAATTAATACCGAATTTGTATGACAAATACCACTTTGTTATTCATTACGTTCATTTAAAAAAATGTTTACAACATGGATTGGTGTTACGAAGGATTCATCGTGCAATTGTTTTTAAGCAAAGCTGTTTTTTAAAACAGTACATCGATCTTAACACTCAACTACGACAAAAAGCAGAATCAACGTTTGAACAAGATTTTTTCAAATTATTAAATAATAGTATTTTTGGGAAGACTCTGGAAAATGTTGAACAAAGAGTAGATGTAAAATTAGTTAACAAATGGTGCGATTCAAACAATAAAACGAAAAAGACTATTTGTGCTGGGAAATTGATAGCCAGTCCATATTTTCATAGCGCTTCTGTGTTTTCTGATGATCTAGTAGCAATACAAATGAAGCCTTCGCGTGTTATACTTAATAAACCAATATATATAGGGTTCACAGTGTTAGAATTATCTAAGACCCATATGTACGATTTTCACTACTCTGTCATTAAACCTTTTTATGGTAATCGAATTGAATTGTGCTATACTGACACAGATAGCTTAATTTATGATGTACAGAGTAATAACGTTTATAAAGATTTCAAGCTCAATTTTTTAAAATATTTTGATACCTCTAATTATGACATAAACAATGAATATCACTTGCCCATTAATAATAAGAAGATCCCAGGACTGTTTAAGGACGAAATGGGTGGTAAAGTTATTAAAGAATTCGTAGGACTGCGCTCAAAGCTTTATTGTATTAAAACCTTAAAAAAAACAATTAAAAAAGCCAAAGGTATAAAAAATGTGTAACGAAACATTTAAACATGATTGATTATAAAAATGTTTTGTACAATTGCAATGTCATTCGTAAAAAAAATGTAATGTTTAGGTCAATAAAACATGAAATATTCACTCAGAACGTAAATAAAATAGCACTTTCAAGCAATGATGATAAACGGTTGCTATCATTTGATAAAGTATCTACTTTAGCTTGGGGTAATGCAAATATATTTATGTAATGTATTACCATACTTAAAAATGTAATTAGGAACCTACAATAGTGACATTTCTATCAAGTATTTTATTGATTGTAAAACATCCTAAATGGAAAGTCAGATAATTTTATAACGTACCTACTATCTTACTTACTAATTTAAAAAGTTTGTTAATCTTTAAATATGAAATATAATATTGTCCTGTAATTTAATTCAAATAGTATCGTCTGAAGTTACTTTTGAACCCAGCTATAATATTATAGCTGGTATTATATCTATGTAATTCTAAAATGTGTGTATTCTTGGTGTCCCTTGTAATTGTTGTTTTTATCTGTATGTACCTACTAAATATATACTTAAATAAATAATATTTTATGATTTTATCTCTGTTTCATTTCCATTCCTTATTGATGACAAAGCATACAGGGCTTACACCATGTTGTGCACGAGGATACAGGTTCCAACTGGATAAAACATGCAATGTTTTTTTTTTTTTTTTTTTTTTTTCTTTCTGGGTGGGAAATCATCAAATAACTTCTCCCGCTCTGGGTGGAGCGGGAGGGCGTGTCAGACTTTTACTGACTAAAACCCACCCGTGTTCCCTCAGTTTCCTGTGTGCCAGGGGCGGCGGTATCTCTTTCGAACAACCCGCACCCCCGGCAGGCATCGGCCCTTGCGGGCCCCTCTGTTGCTGCTGACATCTCTTTGAGGCGCGCGTGGAACACAACGCGCCGTCGACCCGGGCTTGGTCCTTACCGGACAGCGAGCTACCCATTACTCGCCGTCCGCAAGCCCGTGCCTACGGTGGCCGGGAATCAGCCTGGGATTCCCGACGCCCAGGGCGTCTCCTGCGAAGGCCACGGCTGTGAGGGCGCATGTACTGCATCTCCCTCACGTGCGCCGCCTCCCTCTTTGCGAGCATAACTGCTTCGCTGAAGGAGGCGACTGCCAGCCATGCCCTCTCGCTCCGTACCATGGCCTGGACCAGGGTCGGACGCGAGAGATCGCCGCCGCCGATCACCTCCATGAGGACACGGCGTTGCTCCGCCCAAGCTGGGCAGACCTCCACCGTATGCTCCACCGTGTCCTCTGGGCGATCTTCGCAATGGAAACACCCGGGCGTTTCCTCCCGCCCTATCCGAAACAGGAACCTCCCGAAACAGCCATGTCCGGTGAGGACCTGTGTCAGGCGGAAGGTGAGGACGCCATGCCGCCTCTCAAGCCACTCCTCAAAGAGGGGACTTACCGCCGCAATCGCGGCGTGCCCAGCACTGGGTTGCGACAATCGTACTTTCCACGTCGCCATGAGATCCTGCCGGAGCTCTGTCCGCCGTGCCGCGATTTCCCGCGGCAGCGGAGTTACGCCCCGGCGTTTGGCCTCCTCGCGCCACTCCCAAGTGAGCGCGAGGACGTTTGCCTCCAGATCCCATGGCGGTAATCCGGCAAGGAGGCCCGCCGCCTCACCGGAGATCGTGCGGTATCCCCGGATCATCCGGATGGCCATGACCCTATGGGCCGCCTTCAACCGGCGTGCTGGTTGGCGCCTCAATGTAGGCGCCCACACCGGCGCCCCGTATAGGGCCATGGCCCGCACGACCCCCGCGTAGAGCCTCCGGAAACATGCAATGTTCATTTTCGATGACATAGCACTCATGGCTCGAAGTTCACACGCGCGGTGTAGAATATGACACCGAACAGGTGCTCGTGCACGAGCTCAAACGTGTTGAAACTTGAAATTGAATCACAGCGCTTTAAGGCTTTATGGAGTCTCATTACACATTAACCACGTTCCACAGTCGTATTATTGTGTAGAACATTCATTATTAGACAGTTAGCCGGAGCGGTCATATCACGTCGAATAAGAACGAAACGAATTGTAAGTATTGTAGAACTACCCATATATTTATAACGTTAATTCATCATGTTTTTATGTAATTATAATTAATTATTATTTCGGTTGTTTCAGATCATTGATAATGTGTGATTCACCAGATATTATCGACTTCTCGCAATACGCGCAAGGTTTTCCGACCCCGAGTTTAAGCTGGCATATCCCAGAACAACAAAGACCTGTTCACAAGGAGCCTAGAGCAAGACAAGACTGCGGACCTGTCAACAAGAAGCCTAGAACAAGACGGGAGTGTGTAAAACAGAAGTCAGCTCTGCCTACCTGTCAATCATTCGTCATAAACAATGAGAAGAAAAAAGGATTACGACTGATCCAGGTACAAGTGTTGAACATCAGTGAACAACAAGAATCTGCAAGTGACAATGATGATGTGGTAATTTTAAGTGCGCAGTATATAGTGACTGAATCGGTGGACCATGTAATGGAGGAGACGCAATCGTTAATTAATAAAATATCAAAAAAACTTTGTGGGGACAGTTGTTATTACTGATGAACTATTAACTGGTGTCATTATTTTGTAAGTATCTACTACATTGTTTAAGTTTTATAGTAATAAGCAATAATAAATTATGTAAGTAATATTATAGTTATCAGACTATATTATTATTAGGTATATATAACATTTATTTGCTTTCTTATTGTTTAGTGTTTAAACATTTGTGGTTTTTATGGTGTGTAAGTTTTGAATGTATACATTTTTAAAATAACAAATATGTAAGTTTTATTTTAATTAACTTTTGTATTTTATCCTGTACATACGAGGGTCATTCAATAAATACTTAGCCTACAAAAAGTAAGCGAAAATTTTGGAAAAGTGGGAATTTATTTTTCAACATAGTCTCCTTTTAGTTCGATACACTTAGCCCAGCGATGCTCCAAGTTTTTTAATCCGTCCGAAAAATAGTTTTTGTCAAACTCTGCAAAATAGGCCTCCATGGCGGCGATGACCTCCTCATTCGATCCATATCTATTCCCGGCGAGTGATTTTTTCAGATTAGGAAACAGAAAGAAGTCACAAGGGGCCAAATCTGGAGAATACGGTGGATGGGGCAGCAATTCGTAGCGTAATTCGACCAATTTGGCCATGGCAACGGCAGACGTGTGAACCGGTGCGTTGTCGTGGTGAAACAGCACTTTTTTCTTCGCCAGATGGGGTCGTTTTTTCTTTAATTCGGCGTCGAATCGGCCCAATAAATCGGCATAGTAAAGCCCTGTAATTGTTTTACCATTCTCGAGGTAATCGATGTAGATCACACCTTGTGAATCCCAGAAAAAGGTGGCCATAACTTTTCCGCCCGATTTTACAGTTTTCGCCTTCTTTGGAGCACGTTCCCCGGTCTGGATCCATTGTTTTGATTGCTCCTTGGTCTCTGGTGTGTACCAGTGGATCCAGGTTTCATCGACGGTCACAAAACGACGCAAAAACTCCGCTGGATTCCGCTTAAACAGCGCCAAACACGTCTCCGATGTGGTCTCACGGTTGCGCTTGTTTTCTGGTGTGAGTAAACGCGGCACCCATCGCGCCGACAGCTTTCTCATGCCGAGTTCCTCGTGAAGAATATGATGCACTGTTCCTTCTGAAATGCCTACAGTCTCAGCTAGCTCCCGAACCTTCAATCGGCGATCTGCCAATACGAGATCATGGATTTTTTTAATGTTTTCCTCCGTAGCAGCTGTTTTCGGTGCACCTGGACGTGGTTCATCAAAAACCGACGTACGGCCACGTGCAAACTCGTTGAACCAATTCTTGACGGTGGCCATCGATGGAGAAGAGTCACCGTATACAGCATCCAAGCGCTCTTTGATTTCGATGCGCGTTTTCCCTTCCAAAAATAGGAATCGAATCACCGAACGATATTGCTCTTTTTCCATTTTTGTAAAACCGATCGACACGTTCGCTTCCATAAGTTGTCAAATTAAAACAAATGAAGGGATTGGAATGAAAATTTGAAAAAAGAGTTAAAAAAGAATGTGCTACACTGTGGTAAAACTCTTTTGAAACTACAGCGCCCTCTGGCGATGAGGCTAGGTACTTATTGAATGCACCTCGTACCTAGTATGTAATGTAGATTTCTTTGATTAATCTAGTTGGGCTACTGTTCAATCATCACAAGTTTTTTAAGTATGTAGGTAACATTAAATAAACTATGTGGGGACAGCTATTATTATTATTATTGGGTAGGTAGTTATAATTAGTTTGTAATAATTGTAAATAATGTAAAAAGTAAATAAATATAAAATGAAAAAATATGTACTTAATGTAGATTTCTTTGATGAATCTAGTTGGGCTACTGTTCAGTCATCACGAGTTTTTTAAGTTAAGTATGTAAGGTAACATTAAATAAACTATGTGGGAACAGCTATTATTATTATTATTGTGTAGGTAGTTAAAATTAATTTGTAATAATTGTAAATAATGTAAAAAGTAAATAAAAATATGTTGTAGTTTAAATTATGTTTTATTTTGTATTACTTATAAATACTCGAACTTTAAATTAGCTCTAGTGTAATGATATAAATATAGGTTATTTGCTTTCAGAATGTTTATTAGAATAATTCGTTTAGAATACAGTAAGTACCTATATTTGAAATAAAATTTATTAGGATTATCATTTTGCTGCAGCTAATTTAAAGTTTGTTATATGGGTCTGATTATATTAAATAAAACACTCTTGAGTACATAGACATTTTTAATTAACTGTTCAACACAATAATTATTAAATAAATAAATTAAATACAGACATATTATTATCAAAATACCATTTTCTAATACACACAGCATTATTCAATGCACAATTCAATTTATGGTTCACACAATTAAAATCAGTTTTATTTTTACAGAACTTTTTTTTAATGTCGCAAAATTAGGACATCCCTTCTCACCTATGTCAATCACTTCACAGTTTGCACATAACTCTTTAATCCACGTAATCTTTTCCAAACCCTATGTCATAATTTTTTTATTTTCTAAATATGGTAAAATAACACGTTTAAACTCTTTGTAGTCTATGTAGCCTTCACTCCAGTAAATTCCTCGATTTCTTTCTAACCATCTCACCTGCTTTTTTTCTTCTAGTGTTAGGTAATGGAATGAATATGGTGGTTTCACCAAGAACGTCTGTGTATGATCATGACTCGCAATGGCCAATTCTTTGACAATAAAATGATTTAAAGAATCTTTAAATCCTTGGAGTTCCACTATAAGGGTGTCCGACTTCATGATATCTTCTTAACAATGTTACTTAATGGTTTGTATTCAACAATGCAATCGTTCAGAATGAGACAATATGCTGAAGTTTGATCTGGTATCTCCGAATCACTTTCAATTTCTACTCTCACGTCCACAACTGGCCCTGTCTTTAGATTATCCGCTTGTCTAGAGCAATCAATGACAAACAGCGGTGCTAAATCTCTAAACTGTTTTTCGCTTAATATGGGTTCCGGTCGACGTCCGTAATACGACTGTTGAAATCTGGTGTATTGCTCGTATAATAAAGCGATTCTGTTATTAGCAAAACTCGTATTTAGGTTTTCATACGGAAAATAAGTTGAATTGAGATACACTCTAACGTCTCGAACATGACAGTGATCGAATTGAGACATGTCCGAACTTGCATTGCTTTTCCTATTTGTCTGTAACCCGATAATAATGTACCTTGGTTTTTCTATTTGAGATGAAGTTTTGATTGACCAGGTATGTTTTGTAGTTTTAGGCAAAGCTGGATATTCGTACAGATCCCAATTTCTGTATACCATTTGAAGTGATCTATCTTTTTCTAATAGTTTTAACAAAGTTATTTTTTCTTTGTCTGATACTTTAACATGCGGTACGCGCCATATAATTTTGTTGATCTGAACGTCGTCCACTATTTCGCCGGTGTTAAGTTTTACAGCGTTCAAATTAGTATTACTTCGTAACAATATCAGTTCATGTCTGCTGTTTATCACAACTTTTTTATAATCTTCAGCAAACCCGAGGATGTTACGTAGTGGAATAGAAACAGAAAATTTTCCACCATTAATATTTTTTATACCATCGATATTCCAGCCCCAAGCATTAGACATTTTTGATTCACTTTCATTCATTGATATTAATGATTTCATGGTTGTAGTTATACCTGCATTTTTTATTTTTTCAATCTCCACTCCATTTAACTCATACCTAATATCTTGAAACAAGTACAGTAGACCATTGTTTGTGAAATTGATACTAGTAGCTTTGTCTTTCGTATCTTTTTTGTTTACGATAACAGTGCCTTCTAAATAGAGTGTGCTAGCTGAAGGAAGTATGTACAAATCCTGTTGGTTGATGGGAATGCGGATTTCATCGTTCCTGTTGAAACTCGTTACGTACGGCTTGTAGGAATGAAATTCGATTCCTTCTATAGTATTATCGTAAGTTGGAGCGGATAAAACGTCTAAGATATTCATTTTAACAATCCGATCGCTCTAAGGAACGCTTTATTGTCTTTAGTTAATTTTATTATCTTCTTAGAGAAAGGTCTTCTTCGATAGGTAGCTCGGGCAGAACTGATATTCTTTACTTGGTGAAACACATTTTTATTGTAGTCAATCATCTTTTTCTTCTAAGATGCAGATATACCTGCACTTCTTCACCACGTAAATTGATTAATCGTTTGTTTATATCTAACAGTCTGATATGTATGCAGCTTATGTTGTTTTGATTGATTGGAAAGTATATTGCGTTCTTCGGGATTTCTATGATCCTGTATCCTGGCGGCACATTAAGTGCAAATTCGTGAATAATATGACTTGGTTCACCGTTCACAAATGAACCGCTTACAATATCACATTCAATCCTGACTACGGTTGTAGGTAGAATGTTGACTGGAGACTGACACATGCCATTTATTTGCTGTTAAAATTTGTTTGTTAAACCCCAATAGTCTTCTAAAAGAGTCTCCTTTGATAAAATTAATGTCTTTTGTACAGAATATTGTAGTTTTTAAAGTATTATTATTGCACCGTAGTTTGATCGCTGCATCTTTTATTTCAGATTTTAAATAATCGCTAATATCTTGTAATTCATAAGTGCCTTCCGGTACTTCAATAACTTCATTAATGCCATAATAGAACTTATTATTACTTTTGTCAATGTTTGGAATAGAATTAAATGTTGAAAAGGGCAATAAAGCACACTCATACTCTCCGTCTAGTTGTAAAGTATTAGGATAGTATGTAGTTAACACTGACGAGTCTCCAGTTATCGACAAAGTGAGTGACATCTTGCAAATGATTGATATAAAAGAAAAGCATTTATTTTATAATACATATTTATTCCAAAAAGTCAACAAATAATTTAAACATAAATGGCCACAATTGACTGCGTTTAATTTTTGATATCCTGTGTAGTTATATAACACATCACAATTTTTGAAATATTGCATCAATTCCATTGGAGGTTTTAAATTTCCATAGCTATCAAAGTATTCACAGTGATTGTATACTTTAGCATAAGCTACCCAATGCGTTCCTTCGTTCTTAGAATCGTCTAAGTTAACGATACCACATTCAATGTCTTTCGGCTTCGAAGGTAGTCGATCCTTCATGTAGACCCCCCGAAAATATGGAATGTGTCTTGAATACTTTCGGATGTCTACATCAGTTAGAGGGCGATTGGGTAGCATATTTTTCAGTTTTTTGAAGATGTTATAAACAATCCTTTACGACTTTTATACGGTCTAATGTATAAACCCTTACCCAACACTAAAGCCTCCATAGCTTTATTATGTCGTTCTGTTTCTTGCAAATTTTGTTTGCTTGCTTTGTAATCATTAACGGTTTTTGCAATGCCAGCTGCACCACCAGCTAAAGTTCCTAAAGCCAATAAACCAGCGAAAATTGGAATTAAAGGTAGAACTCCTCCAGTCTTTGGTATGGGTATTACTCGGGGTACTCGAATTCGATGGTGAATGTTTGGAAATAACTTTTTTGCGGTTAAGTAAGCAGCTTTTATTAAAGTCTTAATATCTTTGTGTTTGAGTTTCTTAATTTTTGATTTTATTTTCGAAACTAAGCTTTTAAATGTTTTAATGCCTGATCCAGACTTATGTTTCGCTTTCATAACTTTGCTCACCAACCAAGAGCTTAATTTTTCACCTTTCCCTGCATCTTTTGATTTAAGTCTTTGTTTAGCCATATCAAGTAGTTGTAAATCAGCTTTGTGACGATTTGATACGTCTGTATGGTTTGCATACGCAATGTCGTGTTGCAAGCAAGCTTCGTCTAGCTTATTTACACCTCGATCACCTCGCGCCAAGCGTTTATGAAGTTTGGTTCCTGGTCCACAATAATTGTATCCTGGCAAATGCACTTCGAATGGTAGATTATTAATTATGTTGTTAACTAGTCCACCCCCTTGCATTACTCAAATTAGAATGATATGATTTCGAATGAAAATGGTTTTATAATAGTTAGTTCATTAATGCAGCTTTTTCAATCCAACTGTTTTCTGCACTGCTTAGGCCTAACCATTTAACATACAATTTATTTCCTTTCTTTTTCAAAACCTTTTCTATCAAATACACATCAGGATAATTAGATCTTTGCAGTTCTTGTTCGTAAAAAGCTCCTAATATGTTTTGGTTTCGTTGATCTTCTATGTGATATGTCACTGGTAAGGTTTTATTTATCTTTTTTATAATAAATAATTCAGTTGACCAATTAGGAGTGTAACCTTTCTCAAAATTATGTTTGTATTTACTTATACGAACACAATCACCAACTTTGAATTTAGGCTTCCACTGAACCAAATCATGTTTGTTTATTTTTTCTATATTTTCTTTGATAACTTGTTCATTACATTTATTCACATCAACCGGTTTAAATTGAATAGTACGATGTTTGGTGTTGTTATATCTCTTCAATGTATCTTCCAATGGTAGACCTAGCCACTTATAGTTTCCATTGAGACTAAAATATTTATATAATTTATTTTTTAAAGTTCTTATCAGTCTCTCTACAATTGATGCTTTTTTAGTAGAAAACGATGAGTAATGGTTAATGTTGTGCTTTTTCATAAGCGTTTGAAAAGTGATGTTATAAAATTCGGTTCCCATATCAGTCTGTAAATTAACAGGATCATTACAACTACTAAGCAGTATATGTTCGAATGCACGAGTAACATCAAATTTATTTTTCGATTTTAACGGTTCAGCCCAGGCATACTTTGAGAAGCAGTCAATCACCACAAGGATGAAATTATAACCTTTGTTATATTTCCTCAGGTTTTGCATGTCCATCAAGTCTGCTTGCCATAAGTCATGGATTCCTTTCAGAATAACAGAACGACGAGGGAAATTTCTTCGTGTTGCTTTGTGTATTTCATTTACAATTTGCTGTTTTACCATTATGGAGTTTTCTGAAGTAATTTATCTACCTCTGCTTTAGTATAAAACTTATCTTGCAAATGAGTTGAAACCTCAGGTAACCTTGCTTTTAAAGTAGCTTGAACTGTACCCTTTGCATCTTTTATAATTTGAGTACGCAATGTAGCAATCAGATTATTAAATTCTTTAAACATATTAGCATTCAACCGATCTACATAATCCTTATTCACAGCCAGATTATTTAATTCTTTTAACGTGTTAGCATTCATTCGATCTACATAATCCTTGTTAACAGCATCGTTTGCTTCTATTGGAGATGTAATTCCTGTCAGTCTTGATGTTTTTAAATCAAAATCTCCGTTTTCTGATTTTAACAATGCATTTTCATTAAAATCAAATAACTCTGATAAACGCATTCTTTTGTGAATGTAGTGTCCGAATTTATCTACGTTCATGTTTAAGGTGTATTTTATCGAGAGGCTGATGACAAAATAAACATATTTTTAAACATTTATTTATTTATAATCTTACATTCACGCAATTCTTCAATGATAGATACAATTTCATTATCTAATCCTGTGTTGCCAGCATCTCTAGATGCAATTAATAATTTCAACCTTTCCACTAGCTCATTAGGATTATCCCAGTACACTAAATCTACGTCTTTTCTCCACTTTTTTAGTAACGGTAGACCCTTTCCCTGAACTGCATTCTTCAGTTTAAAAAGAGGTTTAATAACTTGTAAATATTTTTGTCCTTTATTACTTTTCATTGGCTTACTGGGCTCAAAGTCTCGACGATGTGCATTTGTATCAAGTAGCATTAACTTATAATTTTGCATATCACTATCTGTAACCAAGCTTAAGTCTACATCTTTCTTAAGCAACAACTGTTTTAATCCAGGTGTATTTCGGTATTTACGTCCAGCCACGGTGATGTATTGATCGTTGATCGTTATGCAAGCAGAACCTAAAAGTAGTTTCCCACGGTCTGCTCTAACTCCAAATGGAATATCTACCAACGCTTCTGAAGACACTGACCAGGATGACGTATCATAATCTTGGTTACTTTCAACTACTGATTCATAAGAAGAGTCACTGTTGATATCGGATTCATATTTATCTTCACCGTCATTATTATCATTACTTCCTGCGCTATCAGTTCTTTGTTTCTGCAATTTTTCGTTAACAAACGGAACATCAGCAAAATCATCACTAACACGCAGGAGAGGACTTTGCTTACTAGCATTAGCAATTATGTTGAGAGGTTCTGTTACAGGTTTGAAAACAGATTCCAGTGCTTGTTTATTGTTAATCTCAGTATCTCTAATTTTTCGTACTTTTATCTTTACTGCTTCTGCTGCATCAACAATTTGACGTTTCAATGTTTTTTCCATATTGGTAAAACAGGTTGTAATTGATTAAGCGTCGTACGGTGAATAATACTGTCAGACAGGTTATAGCCTTATATAGGTATAAAGTCATGTTCTTAATCAAAGACTACAAACGTGTCAAATTCACTTCTATAACATCCTTTGTTTTTGGAACAATCTTTATTAATTACAACATAATTGAAAGGTATACTCCATATTTTTGAACACATTTCCCGAAATTCAATCCATGTCATGTCAGTGTTGACGTGTTCTTCATACACATGTCTCATATTTCTTTCATCTTGTTTAAAAAGTACGATTAGATTTGCGTTGTCTCTTACTAACTGCTTAGGGATTTTACTATACGTCTGATTTAGATAAAAACAATCGATGAACTTGTGTCTTCCCATAGCAAAATAATCACGCATACTATTTTGATTTTCACAAGCAACATCATCAAATACGATTACAGAATTTGGTTTTGCGGTCTGAACACTCAGAACTTGTTCATTTTCATGATATTTCTGAAATGAAATGCCTGGTACACGTTGCAAGACTTTTTCTAAAAACACGTACTTAGGTTGTTGCAAGGTTTTAGAATAAACATAAACATTTTGAAATCTTAATCCATTCTCATGTATAAGAAGACGAATTAATAAATTAGTTTTTCCGCAATTTGATGGCCCACAAATATAATAATACATCGTACCGATTTAGGTAATAATTCTCCATGACGAAAACCAGTCTCCTGAGAATTAGCATAAAGTTTGTTTACATGTAACGATTGTGGTTGTTTTACAAATTTCATGATGACTGCTTGAAACGGTTAAATTAATAATGAGTCAATTGTTGTTTTACATTAACCTTTATAACTCATAATCGCTAACTGGAATGAATGTACGAGCAACCTGGCCATGGACGTCCTTCAATATAAAATAGTGAGTGTTATGGTAAAATAAGGAAAAGGTAATATTGAGTTTTAGAACTAAAATAGTGGAAAAGACGTTGAACCATAACATTTCATTTATATTATTGGGCATTCTATCCACCGAGAGTGACGAGGCGAACGGAGTGAGCCGAAGGAACGAAGGTGGAGTAGGATGCCCAATAATATCCTACTAGCGTTATTTATTCTGATAACGGGACAAACCTAAAAGGTGCCGATAAAGAATTAAAACGTAGTTTATTAGAACTTAATCGCAGTAAACTTCAGGAAAACGGCACTTTAGATTGAGTGGAGATTTATCCCTCCTGGTGCGCCTGAAATGGGAGGCGCCTGGGAACGAATGATACGGACAGTGAAGACAGCGTTGAAGGTCGTACTTAAGGAACGCGCTCCACGTGAGGCGACGACGTTAGCTACATTGTTTGCGGAAGTAGAAGCATTAGTAAATAGTCGTCCTATAACTTATGTATCTTGTGACCCTGATTTTCCTGAAGCTGTAACACCCAATCATTTTTTGATAGGTACGTCGTCCAACGGTCCCGCTTTCGGTATCTATAACAATGACGACCTATAAGCAAGGGCGCATTGCACAACGTTTAACTGATGCTTTCTGGGGGCTGAAAAGGCTGAAAGGGTGATAAAAGAATACCTACTTTCCTACCTAGATATAAGTGGAATAAAGAGCAGAGAGCGTTGCGAAATGGAGACTATGTTCTTTTAATTGAACAAAATTTAGAGCGAGGTTCTTGTCGCCACGGAGTGGTGAGTGCGACTCATGACGGCGATGTCGGTCGCATCAGAGTGGTTGATGTGCGCACACGTACTGGTGTAGTTCGGCGTCCGGTGACAAGCGTCGCTCTACTCTCTCCAGCGGAATGTTAGCGCTGAGCTGAACCTGTTGTTTGTTTGTTATTGTTTTCTGTGTGTAGATCTATTTAGCTACTAAATAATTTGTTTATTTTGCTTTAGTCAGCTCAGCACTATGGGGGCGGATTGTAGACGACGCGCACCTCAATATCAGTATAATTAGCTAATAGGTACTTTAAGTAGTAAAATATATAATATTAACTTAAGCGCCATCTGTTGGTAACGGCGTAAACATTTATTTGAAAATAAATTACGATGTTGCAAGTTGCGAGTGGGCCGGCGTAAAGTATTTTTTTGTTGCTGGCAATTTATTGATCTCTCTCTCTGTCAACCAAGCACCTTTTCGGTTGCATGTTTTTTTATATCAATTTTTCAAAAGGAACTTGTTATTTTCGAGTATCGAGTTATTTACGAGATCGTACGCGATCCGCTCGGTGATGACGTAGCGCGGCACAGCTGTGCGTATGCGTCAGTTTAGCGCGCCCGCGGTGGGTCAACGGACGTCGGACGAATAATCGGCTGCAAGTAAGTAGCACGGCTAAACATCAAGCTATACATTTCCAGTTAACGCTGATCTCGCACTGTACGGAAATCCTATTCACTGTGAGATCAGCTTATACTGGAAATGTATAACTTGAGGTGTAGCCATGTGTACCTACAAGTAGGTATTTCATTTCAGGTACCATTTAGGTTGGTGCAAGTTCATTTACCTCCATCATCTCGTTGTATCGAAAGCATGGCACGGTGTTTACCACTATCACATCTTAATAAGCGTAAGTACCTACCTACCATATGATAAATACTAAATACTGCCTTAAACAATTTTTATGCGACAATACTTGCGGCGGCTTCTACAAAGGCAGGCAATTCAAACAGAAGAATGAATCGTTTACTCTTTCTCATAGAGTTCATTATTAGTTGGAGGTGCCCTTTTATATGAAAATATTGAACCGAATTAAGACCTTATAGTTACAAATTTAACCGCGTAATTCGGTTGTGCATCTTTGAAAGTCAGTCGGCGCGAGACAATAGGTTTCTCAGAAACATTTTAGTAAACTGCGGACGCTACTTACCTAGTTTGGTGAAATTTCTTATTTTCACCTTTAACGGTTAACAATAAAGTCTGAATTTGCTTTTTGAATTTTTATTTGTGTACCTATTTATCTATTGCGCATGTATTTTTATTTGTTTGAAGAAGTCGGCGCGTAGGCAAAGGTAGCGGCGATCGGCGAACTCTGTGAACTAGGTACGCATAGATAAAATAGACATAGTACGTAAGTACTACGGCCACATATTTAGAGTACCTACCTATAAGTTTATCTGCTTAAATAGTGGTGGTACAACCAAATGGCAAGCAAGAATTTTAATTTGTTGTTTTTATTTTGGTGCATTTTGTGTGAAGTGATCAGCCGCCGACACCACCTACCTACCATTTTTAGTGCACCAATAGTATTTCGGAGCACAGCAACAAAAAGTAGGTAAAAGTCATGAATACGATACGACGTTTCAAAAAAAGGGATTTCATGTTTCTCATTGATTAGGCAAATGAGAGGCGGGTTTTCTAGTTCAAAATAAACATGAAAAAGTCTTGGAACTGATCATGCAGGACAGGAATAATGCTTATGGTACTTACGTTGGTCGCGGTCACGGCTTCGTTTGTTTTTGAGACGGAGAATGTCGTCGGCACGCGGTTCGCGGTAGTTTTTAGTGCCACTAGCGCATGAACTAATTAGATACCTACATACTTACCTACACGAGTGTAATTTAATTCGTTATTCAAGCCATAGGCTCTATTTTGCTTTGTATTGAAGGTTTCATGAGTTTGCTATAGGTCGCGGTCGTCAGTACCTGGACGTTGTTGCTATAGATAAATCTACTTAACCACTCAAACCAAATAAAAAAGATAGACGGAGCGCGGCGCTCTCACAGTGAAGCAGGGTAAAGCCAAATTTGAAATAGGAAGCCGATCGTGTTAGAACACGATCGGCTTCCTATTTAAAATTTGAGCGACGCGCGACACTGAACGAGCTAGACGTCATAACCTTAATATTGCAAATTGTTGTAAAATGCCTTCCTGTGTTGTAAAAACTTGTAAAACAATTCCGTTATAAAAAAAAACCCATCTGTGAGTAGATTTCACAAGTAAGTTTTTCATTTGATTTAATTTTATAAATAAATACAAAAATATTTCGTAAAGCGTTTTTGGAACACAAAACCTCACATAGTGTCGTCGGTGTGACCAGTATATCCGCATACAAATTCCCCGAAATGCGGGCAATGTGGGAGTGTTTGTGATTATTAATTTTAATATTACTTTTCGTAATGGTTAAATGTTTTCAACTATTACGAAAATTATTAGTAACTATTTTGAATGTCAAACATAGGTATCCATGAATAAATAACTCGGGAATATGTTATAGTATAACTTGAATACAATATGATAGGGGGATGTGACCATTAAATAGCACGTGACTATTATTATTATTATTTCTTTAAACAAGTACTTGCAACATAATATATAGTTTTATGTACCAGACATTTTTGGATTCATTTATTTCTCGACTACGACTGAAAACCAATTAAATTTAGGTTTCCACGAGACCTTAATTGGAAACAAAAGTGGATTGAGGTTATTAGGTTTAGCAGAAATCAAGAAAATTGGTTGCCATCAAAATTTAGTGTTGTGTGTTCCACACATTTTGCAGAAAACGATTTGTATGTTACCAAATGTGGGCTGCGTCGTGTGATGAAAAATGCAATACCAAAAATAGTATGAATCCATGTTGCTATTAGATTAATGTGATGTAACATATTTTGTACATTCATGTACCTACTAACATTCGATCAATGTTCTTTTTAGGATTTATTGACCAACCTGGCAATGATATTGATATTGGCGTTTCGGAAAACGTTGATTACTCTGTTCCAAGCTCATCATATACTAAAGTCACAAAACGTACTTTTATATGTATCTGTATTATTACCTATTTAAAATAATATTTTATACAAAACCAAACATTTAAAAGGCTTATTTTATTTACAGCTAACTAGTGACCGTAATTTTGATGTGAATGCAAGTACCAGTACATACACATCCCGTCTGGCGAAAATCTAAACATACAAACTAGCAATATAGCTATACTTGAAAAAGTACCTAACAGTAAAAAAGTGTTTTATTTATAAGAATTTATTTTTAATGGAAAAGCTAAATTATTTAATCAGAATTGAGGTAAAAGTTTTTAGTTGCAACATTTTTTACCTAGCACACAGACGCATGGCAAGTGTTGCGACGCGAGCTCACGCACACAACTCTGTACACGATGCTTCACTTATTTGAACGCTATTGTTGGCGTACGCTCCGTCTACCTTTTTTATTTGGTCTGAGCTTAACCATTTATTAAACAAAAGCCCCTTCAAATAGGCGCGACACGCGATATAATCGCACGCGACACAAAGGCATTTACAAACATAATCAACTTTGGCTAAGAACTTACCTATTAGCTTATTTACTGTTTACACTTCCCTGTATCGAAGCAGCTGCTCAAAATGGAGTCCACTTCGCTCAATACATAAACGGGCACGTTTAATAAGGTTGTCTTTTAATTTTCCTAGTCTCTGTCACTTTCCACAATATTAAAGGCGTCCACTATCGCACTTCTTAAGTCATCTCGAATAGTATGCTCCTCGGAATAAACAAGTCTTTTGATCTCGGCCCACAAATAAAAATCCAGTGGTGTTAAGTCAGGGCTCCTTGCGGGCCAAGCCACAGGGCCACCACGACCTATCGACCTTTCACCAAACTCACTGTTTAAATACGCACGCACTGAAGTAGCATAATGAGCAGGGCATCCATCATGCTGATAGAACAGACCGCGTAAATATGCCGGCGGCACATCCTCTAGCAACTCCGGGATCATATTTTGAAGCATATTCAGGTAAGAACCACCAGTCAGGTGACCTTCAATAAAAACAGGCCCTATTATTTGGTCATTGATAATGCCTGCACAAACATTCACGCTGAATCTGATCTGATGGTTATCTTCGCGAATAAGGTGCGGGTTTAAAAATGACCAATAATGTTCGTTGTGAACATTATACAGACCCACTCGCGTAAATAGGGATTCATCCGTCCAGAGTATATTGGCATTGGCAGTGATATTTTCAACCAACCATTGGCACAATGCGATTCTTCTTGGCCCATCGCCTTCGTAAATAGCATGCGCTCGACGAAAATGGTATGGATGTAATCCATTTGTATTCAATGTTTTCCATACATAATATTGGCTAACATTGAATCGCCTGGCCGCCATTGTGGTACTACGACGTGGGTCCCGTTCGAAGTACTCCAGTATGTCTTCCTCCAATTCCGCCGAGTATGGTAGTCTACCGCGGCCTTGCGCGTGTGTGGGTGCTCGAAACTGTCCATGATCGAGGAGGCGCTGAGTTACAGCCAGGATGGTGGAGGTGAAGGGAACTTGAGAGTCATTGATTCCACGTGCGCGCAGTGAGTTCAGGTGTTCCGGCTGAGCATACAGTCGTCTAGCCTCTTCCAAGTTATGGTTCGCCATCCCATAAAAATCCATCATTGCCCAATACTCCATGTTTGAATACACGTATTGCCGACTCATTTTTGGCACGTAATTAGGTTGCGCGTGCGTGAGACAGCGAAACGCGAGACAATACTAAGAAAGAATTCGGAACAAGGAAGGGCGGGCGGGGTCGGCTAGACTGTAAGCGTGGGGTGGGGGCGTGGCTTACGGATCATGCTGTCTGATCGATGAATGGATTTTTCAATGAGTACCGTTCGCATGTGTTGCCGTTTGTCGATACATTTTACACACAGAAATGCATTGATCGCAAGGAAGCGTTACTTCGAGTTCTCATTATTTCACAAAAGAAACAATAAATTTAATTTTTTGTGATTTTTTTTATTGTTACTTATTGAAAATAATAGTCCCAATCGATTCGAGTTCGATGATTGAGTTCATGGCTTTCGGTTCCAGAACGACCTAAAATTAACCGTGTATAAGGATCTGAACTAATTATTAAATTATTCAAAATATCCTCATTATTAGCTCTTCTGCAGAATTTTCTTGAATGGTGTTGGCGATATCGCCTAAAGTCGATTTTATTTCTCGATTCAGCCGCTTCTTCCGATAACTTTCCAATCGGAATTAATCCCAAGTTTTCAATGATAGCTGCTCCATGAACAAGAACTTTATGCACACTGGAGGGCATGGGATACCACTCATATAAAATACGGAAGCCACCATAAAAATTTTATGGTGGCTTCCGTATATTCTTTAAACTTCACTGTGTCAATTTTATGACCTGAAGATATTGTTTCTAAAATGATTGAAAACCGTTTTATTAAGTTTTCATCGACACCAGTAATTGCAGCAGCAATCTCTGTATTTGAGAAAAATCTTCGAGCGGTATTCCCGTCATTAGTGGTTCCATGTCCTTGCTTTACAACATCTATTAAAAGGCCTGTTTGATTTTTAAAAGCTTCCTGAATGCTTTTTTTTCTATTTTCCATCAAAACTTTGTTTTCACCTTTTGCAACCCATGTTTTGAAATCCAGTCTATAGGCTATGTGAAGAATGCATTCCATGAAACGTATCCATATATGTAGCGATGATAAACCATATTTGTACAAGTCGGTATCAATGTTTTTAGTCAATAACAAAGACAAGTAATTGATTTCTGTAGGAACAGCTTTACATATGTCACATCGTTGAGCTGAAGTTTCACAGAGGATTGATGTTGCTTTGTCATCTATCATGGTAAGCAATAATGAATGTGAGACTTTTATTTCTCCAATTTCTGTTTCCTTCAATTCATTTATCTCCGTTTCAATGTCGGTTTTCTCTCTTAAAATCGTTGATTTATTCTCTTTTTCAAATTTGAAAAATATTGGACGACACCAATATGCTGAATTTGGTGAGTCGTTTTCCAAGATAATTTGTTCCTCGGAAACAATTTTTTTTGGTACTAAACTACCCATAAAAATACTTGAATCATCTGTCGAAGCACTGTCCTCTTTGTCATCCGTTTTCATTTTTTGCTTATAGTTTGCTTGATCCGAGGCACCATCCATTCCCCATTTGCTTATAATTGTCAATTCCTTACAGTCTGTGCTATCAATATTGATTGCTTTGAATATCCTTTTGGCGGTGTTGGGGCTTCAGTGGACTTCAATGAAACTCCCGTATCGAGGTAAGGTTTTTATAATTAAGTTTAACTATGATTTACATGAATATAGGAGGAGCGTACAAGTTCGCGACAATGGTGAAAATTTGTGACAGACGATATAATATATGACGGTATTTGCATAATAAAAATCCATACGGCGCCTGGCACTTTAAAATAGCTAAATGTGACACACACACAACACGGACATCTTCACAAGTAACGTGCAGGCGTAAACAGGCGGTTATTAGATATAACCGCCTGTTTACGCCTGCACGTTACAGGAGGAGGAGGGACTTAACAGATACAACTGCTAGAATAAAATTGCAGGCTCTATTAGAGAGCCTGCAATTTTATTCTAGCAGTTGTATCTGTTAAGGTGATATCATCCTTTGGCGGGTAGCATTCTTGTTTTGCATTTTGCACCTTGTAGTAGGAGGGGAACATGTCGACATTTTTCTCTTTGATACTTTTTCTTAAAGTATTGTATTGCCACTTTGTTAATTTAAGGGACAAAACAAGTCCCAAAGCTTCATCTGGAGTAAATTTAGGTTTTTCATTTTTACGTAAAATACTATATTTGGTTTTTGCACATTCTGTGGATTTTTAAGTAGGTGTTCGAGGATTTCAGCTATTCCTTGATTACCATCCTCTCGTAATTTCATAATATGTGCATGAGATATTTCCTCTGTAGTCATAATTGTATGAATATGTTCTGTACGTCTCTTTTTTTGCTTAGGTCCTAATTCACAAAATGGTTTTCTTGGACTTACATTCGTTGACGTGGCAGTAGACACTTTTGCTGGAGATTCATGTTCACTTGATGTACTAGGAACAAAGTCTTGGTTTCTTTCAAATGCACTTACAATGAAATCAGGTCACTTTATTTCCGATGATAACCATTCGCAATAATTGTTGCTAAACAATTCCTCTTTGCTATGAGCATTTTGCCATCTCCTTTGCAGATTATAGCAATATTTTGCACAAAACGCTTTTAGCGCTTTATCGTTTTCATCGCTTAACACAGTGGGGACTAATCTAGATTTAATAGCACTATATAAAACACTATTATTTTTAAAACTTCCACTTTCCTTTAATAGCACAACAATATCAATATTTGACACCAAATCGAACATTTTTACGTAATAAATAGTATTAGTATTCCGAAAATGTGAGATAGGATAGTGCGTTTATTACGATGTGTAACAACGTACTGAGGATGGTTGTTTTTCAAATGTAACCGTGTCATTTTTTTACCTGCTATTCATCATCCAATCACATAATGACACGTCATCATTTTGCTGCGCTAATGAGTATTGTTAAAAACAAATGACGTCATAAGGGTGGTGTGAGTATCGTGAAAAATAAATGACGTCATAAGGGTGGTGTAGAATGTTTACCAATAATTTGTTTTTTTTTGCTATATTTCTGTAATACAATATTAAAACATGTCAGAATAAACCAAAAACCGATTAATATTTCAAACAAAGTTTAGGGGTTTATAACTCGAAAAATACTGGGTATAAAAAATTACAAATTACAAAAAATATTTGTATTAGTACATAAAATTCAAAAATACTCATTTGAATCCTTAAGTCCACACTTGACGATTCCAGCCCACCGTGCGCCGTACGGCAAACTGAGGCCAGGGGACGAAGCCCTGGTGCCACTCGCCACGCAAAAACAGGAAGGTATGGAACAAATGGAATGGAAGTTAGGAGTCATAAAATTGAAAAACAAAATAAATAATACGATTACTGGAATTCAATTTGAAATAAGATTGTTAACGGACGATAATATAAATAAGTTTAAATATATAAATATTTAGCAATAAACACGGACGGACAAGTAACATATGATATAAATGTATTTCAATAGTATATGTATAGGTTGTCAACGTAGAAAGAATGTGGACAGGGGAAACGCTGCCAGCAGTCCCGGCAGACCGGGGATCGAATTCCATGCCGCAGCGCTGCTGGAGACCCAAAACCAAGTACTGCAGGCCATGACCCATGAGGTAAGCAAAGAAATTTTTTATGAGAAAAATTAAACTTATTGTTCGGAGAGCTGTTTATGCAACAATAACTTCTTAAGTTGAAATTTAAATGAATGTATTGTTTTTAGGCCTCGCAGTGGTGGTGGAAGGTCATTCTGTTGGCAACTTCGTGGAGCGAGCGCCATCTGTTATTGACGACCAGAACTAAAAGCGCTGCCTAGCTAGCCGTGATGTCAACATCGGACCATCGCGGCTCGTGGTGGGGAGGAGACCGGCTCGCTCGGTGCGCCCGGCCTTTCCTTCTTCTTGCTTGGGCCGCCGGACGGAACACTCACTTTTTATAAAGTTCTATTATTTGGAACAAGATAATTAGTTATTTTGAAAGATTTTATTAAAATATTTATAGTTAAATAAAATCTGCTGAAATTTAATGTAATAGTTTGATTTATTTGCTCAATAATAATTAAAGAGAATAACCTTTAAAATACCTACATCTTCGCATTAATAAATTGATAATTGTGTATTAATATTGTTTTCTTTTAACATCAGAAGTGGAAACCACGTGTCATGGGAAAACGCAGGCGTTATCGCAAGCGAGCACAATCGTCGTCAAGTAGCAGTAGCACGACGAGTACAAGCTCCAGAACGCCGTCACCTGTGCCCAGAAGGAAGTCAAAGGTATCACGTCAAAACGATACCAAGACTGTGAGTACCTTAAATAATATAATACCGGAGTTTGACCCCTTAAATGATGATATAAATGCATGGCCATCTGTCCTTTTTGAACGCTCGCTTGAACTGACTGCAGTCTGGCAATGCAAGGTTGTTTCTTCTGCAAAACTTGCACTTGCCGGTAGCCTCGGGGTCACTGACCTTAACAGATGTTAGCACGGATTGTTGATCGTTGTGCTTTTTTCCCTGTTGTGTGTCTTATAAAAGTCATTATTGATATTGTATGTGGCTAACTCCTGACTCAGCGACTTTTTGCGCTTCTTCATACAGGAATTTGGACAGTAGTTCCAATTTAGACGTTTCTGTGTGCAACCGAGCCTCGACGTGGAGGTGTTCTATCCATTTGTTGACGAGTCCTGTAGGCAATTTGGATATGACGATTGTTAAAAATTCTGGACTTTTCAAATAGTTTATTTGTTTTAATGTAGTTACAGGGGTGACGTAATTCTTTATTTTTATGGCGTATTTCACAATTTCAGCGTGGTATGAGTGTGGTAGCGGTGTTAACTTCTTCAGCTGAGCTATAACTTGCCGCATGACATTTTCTGGTCTGCCAAACCGCAATTTCAGCGTTTCTATAATATCATGGGGCGAGCTCGCTCCCATTAGCAATGCAGCGGCTGCTTCTTTTGCATCTCCACGCAAACACTTCCGTAGACGTCACACATTTTCGGAATCACTGTACTTACATACCCGTGACGACTCATAAAACGCTTCTTGAAATTGTATCCATTCCAACGGGTCTCCGAAGTACAAAGGCAGATTCTTCGAGGTAACCAACCTGGATAACAGCACCTGGCTGCCGGTATTAGAGTTAGATGAGTCGACAGCGTTTTTGATTGCGTCGGTCAGCTGCTCAATGGCGCGATGAGTACTCGTCGCCATGTTGTCGCCGTCAACGTTGCGGTGACACTCACCGCCCCCGACAATCACTTTGTTACAGAGATCGTGCGACGTGCCGGGTTCAGCAACAGATTTTTCGAGCCAATTCTCCACTTTGCTTTTGTAGGAAGCTGATGAAGATTGTTTCGAGCAACGCGATTTAGTTTCCAACTCTGCTAAGTCCAAGGCCAATTTTCTTTCGACCAATTCTTTTTCGATTTTAGCTTTAGCTTGAGCCGCTTCGTATTCCAATTGCTGTCGCCGTACTGCCGACGACGAAGCGCGTGAGCTGCGTGAATTTTTGCACTCGCCGCCATCTTGTATCAAGCTCGAGATAGCACATGGGCGTACACCGATATCTGAATGTACTTTCCCGACAGTTTCCTTCACTGCATTGTTACTTCTAAGCAGCAGGTCTGATTGAATTTTAAGTTTATTTCCTTCTTCGCTAGTCAGTTGCTCCTGTTTCTTTTGTGCACGTGTTTTCACTACACGCGGCGTGTGGAACAATGACATCCTGCTACACAGGTTTTGCTTCTTACCACCGAAACAATCGGGCTCGAGGGACCAGCTTTGTAGCCGGTAGGTAGTCGTTGGTGGTGAGAAATAAAGAAAACGAACTTTTTTGGAAAATCGACCGACGGGATACGGATGCGCGGGCGCGCTTTTAGCGCACCTTAATCGGGCGGCGGCTGGGATGATACTAAAACGGCAGAGGGGGTTCCTTTTAACGCAACATGGCGTCCAGAGTGGTAAGCGGGGTGAGGAGATCGCGCATTGACCAATCAGAGCACACGCGCGCAGTCCGTTCTTGTCGGTCATTTATTAAATTCACAAAAAATACAAACAATTGTAATAAGAAAGGTTCTTATTGGGTTAAATTCTTAATAGGAAACGTTCTTATTGGGTACATAATAAAATGCTAAATTAAATATTGCTATTAGACGGGCGGACCGCGTCACCATCGGCAACAATCTGGGTTTCTACAAATTCAGCTAAATCCATCTGATATTCCGAAAACCGCATTTAGTGTAGAACAAGGGCATTTTGAATATGTTAGAATGCCCATGGGATTAAAAAAATCTCCGGCTACGTTCCAACGAATGATGGACAATGTCCTTCGGGGATTGCCAAATTGTACCACATACATGGATGATATTTTGGTATTTTCGACGTCCTTGCAAGAACATGTAGTTAAATTACGCGCCATATTTGACCGTCTTAGAAATTCAAATTTAAAAATTCAGATGGATAAGTCGGAGTTTCTCAAACAGACGGTGTGAAACCAAAACCGGATAAAATAACAGCTATTGTAAATTATCCGATTCCGAAAACTTCTAAGCAGATTATAAGACATTCTTAGGGTTACTTGGCTATTACAGACGTTTTATACCGAATTTCGCACACATTACTAAGCCCTTTACGTCAAGCCTTAAAAAAGGCGCTAAAATTAATTTGACCCCGGAGTATTTAACCTGCTTTGAACACTGTAAAACTCTTCTTACAAATGATCCTATTCTAACATATCCAGATTTTAGCAAAGAATTTATTTTAACCACAGACGCCTCAAACATGGCCTTGGGAGCAATACTTTCTCAGGGATCTATCGGTTCAGATAAACCCATAGCCTATGCATCTAGAACGTTGAACGATAGCGAAATTAATAACTCCACAATCGCGAAAGAGCTTCTCGCAATTGTCTGGGCTACAAAATATTTCAGGCCTTACCTTTTCGGCAGAGAATTTAGGATAATAACAGATCACAAACCCTTAATTTGGCTTATGAATCTTAAAGAAACAGGTTCACGTCTCACAAGATGGAGACTAAAGTTAGCAGAATATGATTATTTTATTGTTCACAAAAAAGGTAAAATAAATACTAATGCGGATGCTCTGTCAGGCATTCAAATCAACCAAAATGAAACTATGTCCTTGTTCGTCAATCATTCTAAAACTGCACACTCTGATACATCTGCTACATTAACTGCTGAAGGTTCAGAGAGCACAGTTCAGAGTTGTACCTCCACCAATTCAACCATTCGAATTAGCACATGCAGACGTTCTGACTATTGGTCATGACAAATACTTAACTATCATAGACTCATTTTCTAAATACGCGCAGGCGTATTTTTTACCCAATTGTAAACGTTAAAAGGGCTTTTACCTTATTGGGTGCAGTCACCCAATATAGTAAAAGCCCTTTTAACGTACAGTACCCATCAAAGTTTTCCTTTAAATTTAACTACGGATCAAGGTACCGAATTTAGAAATCAAGTAGTGTCAGAATTTCTCCGTTTGCATAAAATAGAACACCATATGACTAGTGCATATGCACCAAACGAAAACGGTATCATAGAACGTTTCCACAGTACACTTTTAGAACACCTACGACTATTTAAAATTCAGTATAAAAACGAGTCCACCCGAAGTCATATACCGTACGCATTAATTGCCTACAATAGTTCTATCCACAGTTTAACCAAGCGTAGACCATTTGATGTCTTATCTACACATTTTGATTCTCGGAATCCTATTGATTTAAATATGACAGACCGATATCTTCAAACTTATATTCAAGAACATCGTAGTCGAATGGAAACGGTGTATAAAATTATTCATGATTCTGCACTGTCCGATCGTATAGCAATAATGACGCGTCGTAATGCCGATAGGGAACCCGTCTTAGATTGCGAACAAAATCAAGTCATACATTTACGAAATCCAATGGCAAGTAGACAAAAATTGGCACCTCGATTTATTCAGGATAAAATAGTTAAGAACTTGCCTTGAACAGCAGCGCAGAAAGGAATGCCTTACAAGCAGTACTTCCAAACAGCAGATTACTTCTTTGCATATTTCATGTAAATCAAGCTCTTTGGCGTTGGTTGTGGCAAAGCGAACATGACGTTATTAAAGAAGATCGGCAATCAGTTATAAAGAAATTCCGTACTGTAATGTATGCCAATACAATGCAAGAAGCCGAAATTAGAATATCTGATTTATCAAATGAGGAGAATATTATGAAAAATAAAAAGCTTGAAAACCATTTAACAATAAATATAATTATAGAGTCGGTGTGAGGAGTGGTGTTTAGCATATCGCTCTGATATTCTAACACGAGGGAATAACAGAAACAGTTACTGTGAATCCTCAATAAGAATTTTTAAAGACGTAGTGCTGCAGCGCTGTAAAGTGTTCAAAATGTGCGCGTTAGTTGACTTTATCACGAATACATTTGAATCATACCACAAGAAAAGGTTGATTCAGTTTGCCAATTGGCGGGCAAGAAATCTTACTTTAGCGTATGAAAAATATTGTCAAGCAAGTAGCAGTATTAAGGATATTGTACACATGGATGACAATACCTACTTCGTGAAAGAGAAGACTTATCTGTATGTTGTTGATTGTGAAATGGCAACATGTGACTGTCCGTATGGTGCTGGGGGCCGATTTTGTAAACATCTCTGCGCTGTAGAAAGAAAACATGGGACTGTAGTTTCCACATCGCTACATTTTAATGACTGTGATCTTCAACAATTTGCTAAATTCGTTCTGGGTGACCAGTTTTCACCGTCATTCTTTGACAATATTACGGGTGAATCAAGCACAAATAATGAAAACAGCCAAACTGACTCTGTTACACCAGATGATTTTGTACCAGACACTTTTGAACTTCCAATAAATCGAGCGGAAAACAGTGTAACTATAAGCAATGAAAACTTTGACAATGCTGTTCAAAATATTAAAGCTCAGTGGCAAAGAATTACTGATATCTTGGAAAAGGATTAAAATGCTGCATATACAAACATTCTTAGAAAGTTAGGATCTGATTTGTCGAAGCTACAAACTCCATCGAGTATTATATCATTTATAGTTGAAAAAAATGTCCGACAAAAATTTCGAAAAATTCATGTACAACCAACATCGATCGCTCGCCACAAAGCAGTGGAAGGATTCAATCAGGACGACCAGCCAAGTTAGAAACTGAAAAAAAAAACGTGTTCATAATATTGCATCTAATATTGATGATAATGAGCCTCCTGCCAAAAAACATTGAATTTAATTTATTTAAAATTACTTAATCATTTTCCTTTATGTACAAACCTCAAACTGTCAAATTTTCCCAATTGAACATGAACCTTATGCATACGTAATAAAGATGAAAATCTATCAAAGAAATTTGACAGATTGGGGTAGTTTAATGTGCTGGTGTCTGTACCTAGGTACGTTGATTGCCTACAATACAATACCATACTTGTACATCTTTGAATGTAGATTTATTTTGGTCCTAATAAAAAGTGAAACACTTGAGTTTTTACTTTACTTTACTTTAGTTTTTTACTTTACTTTTTACTTTCATTTTCTTGCCTATTCATTAAACACAAAAATGCCTTCGAACAAACACGGATTTGTGGCGCTTAATCAAGGCGCATACTCCTTGCAAACCCGTGCGCGATTGGAGGACGCGTACCCTGAATTGAACACGAGTTTGTAAAGGCAGTTAGCGCGACAAACCCGTGCGTGTTTCAAGACAGTACTGCCTCCTAATGAACACGGAAATGGAAATACGCTACCGGGAGTTGGAACTCCATATATTCACGGATGCGTCTGAGCGCGCATATCGAGCCTGATAAGGAAGAACATCGTAAGTGACAAAAAGTAAAATTTACAGGAGACGTATTTTATTGATTATTTTTATAGTTTACTTAGAACTCCAATTTTTGTATACAGGGTGTTTGGCAGAACGTTGAACATACGAAAATGGTGGATAGGTGGGGTCATTTGCTACTTACTCAGCCCTAATTTGTTTGGCCCTGGCCAAAAAAGCCAGTTTTTTTTATAAAAGCAAATTACATACCATTAGAAAGGGCACACACTAGAGATGTTTTGCTAGAATTGCAACCCTCAATTTTTTTTAAAATGCAAGTTGAAATTAAGATTTAAGTATTTTTTACATCTTTCTGGAAGTTTGAGGACTCATAACTTTTTTTCAAGCTAACATCTAACAAAAACATTGCCTGTTTTACCTATTTTTAATAAAAATTGCACTTTAAAGTTAAGAAAGTGGTGAAACTAGAAGAAAGCAAAAAAACATTTTTCAAAAATATCCAGGGGGCCAGGGCCACATAAATTAGGGCTGAGTAAGTAGCAGATGACCCCACCTATCCACCATTTTCGTATGTTCAACGTTCTGCCAAACACCCTGTATATTGCAAAACATGTTAGGCTTTAATTATAGTCAATTAAATAATAGCAAAAAGAGTTGAATAATTAGTACTATTGTCGCTTACGATAAAAGAGAAGTTCATGATTTCATATTGTTTTTCAAAAATCGTCACTTACGCTCTTGTTTTTCTGTATAAATTAGTCTACTTATTTGTTTTAAACGATTGTATTTTACTTTATTTTATCCTTTATCAGGTATCAAAATCACCTATTCAAAATAAAACGCCTACACGTCATGCATAATCAATTTTCATTTATATTTAAACAACTTAAATTAATATAAATTTTAAATCACTCTTCATCACTTTCTTCCGGTAGTAAGTCTATTGTATTGCCATCATAAGGTAAGGTGAGATACTCCTGTGCATATTGTGCTGGAATTATACCCTTGTCACACATTCTTTTCAGGTCCTTATACTTGGGTTTGGCAATAGGTACTTTTGCCGTATAAGCTCCCCTGGGGGCCTGGAGGCACTGTCGACTTTGCCGAGATCTTATTAAAAAGCCCAGGTCCACACATTGAATTTCTGAATCCGTACAAAATCCGTAAATAAGCTGAAATTTTTTTTGGATCATTTTTTCAAAGTAGGCTGATCTTAGTTTAGTAATAGGAATCTTAATAGATTTTGGTAAATATTTATCTGCAAAACTTTTCCAGTCTAAGATGTCGGCATTTTCTAGCATTATGGTTTCATAATTCTTCGGATTGGTCCTGGCATTTGAAATTAACGTGGGGCATTGGGATGGAGCCCAAACTGTTCTTCCTTTTATAAAAGATTCTATTGTGGCATGTACCAAATTGACCGGTATCATTGTATGCCCCGAAGCCAAAAAGTTTATAGTTATATCCTCAATTAACATTGCAACATTACTTATGGAATACGACAACATCGAAAGCATCGCCCTATTTTTATTTTGCCCGCAACAACTATCACAATACAAAGCTATAGATGAATGTTATAAATAAACAAACAGTAATTAAGTGATGAAACAATGTGAATTAGTGAAAGGACACTCCTATGTATATGTGACAATGATGTGAACGAAAATAATTTACATCAAGTGAAGTTATAAACAATATGAAAATCTGTGAATAAAACTGGTAAATTTTTTAAATAACTAGAAACTTTTATAACATAAACTGTGTACATGTGTAAATTTAAACTAATACTAGTGACATACTGCATAATCTTTGGCCAAACTCAAGAAAAACAGTGACTGGAAACACGAAAGTAAAAATAAATATTTGAAATATCAACCGTTCGAAACGACGTTCCTCAAACAAAGGATTGAACTTTGGACCTTCCCGACATCTGACTTTTGTTATATCAAGAGGTATATACTCAGCAAATTCAAATCTACTACGTAATGGGCGTTTGACGCAGAGGTTAAAGCTGCGGCTAAGCCGCGCGGCGAATCGGCCGGACTCGAGTTCGAATCCCACTAGAAGACATTACGGTCATTTTTTTTCCAATTACCTAATTAAAACATCAGAAAAAAATGAATTTCTTTGAGAATATTACACTTCGCAGTCGACGACGATCCGAGTCTGTTATAGAAACTTTCGATGAATGTAGCTCTAATGACTGTGAATGAAAATAAAAAAACAAACAAAGCATCTAAAAACTTTGCATATACTATGTCAACTTTAACAACTACCTACAAAGTTAAAAATGAACAAGTCCAAAATGTAAGGTCTACCCCAAAAATTTAACTTACTTTGTTCGTTCATAATAAAAGTACTTAACTGCCACAAGTCAAATGTTAGTTACCTATACCGCAACCGAGGAAACCTATTCCACTGTAATACAGTTCATACTAGTACGGGGGATAGAGCGAATCAGTTCCGTATAAACTAAAATAAAAAAAAAAAAAAAAAAAAAAAAAAAATATGAAAGCTTGTAAAATAAAACTTTTTACTTTACTTTTACTTTTTAAATGATTCGACGATAGATGGCGCCACAAATAATAGCGTACCAAATATTATGAATGACCAGAATGGAGAAATGGAAGACCTCAAACATCAAATTACTAAACTAAATGCACAGTTACAGGCGGCCCACGAGGACATAAATAATCTGTCCATTGAAAACATAGAACTAAAGAAAACCATTGAGAATATGAATCATAAACATAAAATTGTAGAAAAGGTAACTAAAAAGTTAGAGAAACTTTTCGTAAACAATATAGAGAGGATTCCTCAAGATATGGAACTCCGGAATTAATCACCTCCACACAAGTTACTCTTCAGGACCAATTGGTTCATTCTACTAAAAAGACGACAAACAGGACGACTCAAGAAGAAAACAGTAAACTGTGTATTATAAGTAGCAACCAAATTAACAAAATATTACCCATAGCGGAAAACACTTTTCCGTTTCACCAAATATGTCACTACCTTTTTACCAAATCGTGGAGTAAATAATCTATTATGTAACATTCAAAAGAAATTAACTGTTTACACTAAAAAAGATAGTTGTATAATATTTATCGGGGAAGATGACTTCCGACAATCTAATAATTACTTTGACATAATAATGACTATACGCGAAACATTGTCAGCTATAAAACATACAAATGTAATACTATGCTTACCAACATATAAATATGGGTATTACTCGACAGTGTATAATTCTAGAATTGAAATATTTAATAACCTTCTCTATCAAGACATACAAAACTTTAAGTACGCCACAATCTTTGATTCAAATTTAAACTTATCGTGTGACTACTCCATGTTTCAAAGACATAGTGGTCGTATCAGTGACAACGGAATCTCAAATATTTTCAGTAATTTAAAAAGCTATGTTTATACTAAAAACTATAACGCAAATACCGTGAAATCCCTGACAGAAACCTCAGCATTTAGAGATGCTTTCATTTGTGATTCACCTAACTCTTACTGCTCATGTGCTGATGAGGCCAATGATCAACATTTTTTTCGTGTATAACAGTTTATGCATATTACATCAAAACATAAATGGTCTATTGGCAAAGAGTGATAAAATAACGGAACATTTGGACACTTTCGCAAACAGTGGGAAATGTGTTGATATTCTCTGCTTTACGGAACATAATATGAAGCAGAGTGACGTAGACTTTTTAAATATTCCTAACTTTATTTTAGCTACATGCTTCACAAGACAAAAGCGAAGTGGTGGCTCTTGTATATTAGTTAACAAACATATTAGTTGCTCTGAAATAGATTTGGTAAAAAGTGTTAACATTTGTAACGTATTTGAATGCTGCGCGGTCGAATTAACTGACCACAAAATAATAATATTGTGTATATACAGAGTTCCGAATCAAAGGAACATGAATGTTTTCTTTAATATTTTAACCTACTTATTACGAAAGTTTTGCTATAAAAATAATCAAAAAATAATAATATGCGGTGATTTTAACATTGATATTCTTCAGAAAACCAACCATTCTACTTTGTTTAAACATCTTTTAAAGGAGTTTAATCTCAGTATAGAAATAAAAGAACCTACGCGGCCTAGTAGCGGTACTTGTCTAGACAATTTTCTACACAATTTACGAGGCTGCAAGAGTGAGATATTGGAGATGGGTGTGTCTGACCACACAGCACAAATTATGAAGTTTCCTGTACAGCGAACATGTATTTTAAAATATTACTATGTGAGTAAACGCGATTACAGCAAAGAAAATATTAATACTTTTAGGAAGTGTATTGCCAGTCTTAGTTTCTCTGACGTTTACGAAACGGATAATGCAAATGAAAGCTTCGATTATTTTTATGATTTGTTTAAACTATTTTACGATTTGTGCTTTCCAATTATCAAACGCAGAATATCCACAGTTATGAGGCCACGGTGGATCACGCGGGGTATAAAACGCTGCAGTAAGAAGAGACGAAGTTTATTGTGGCAATATAGACTAACACGAAACAACGACTCGAAAATAGCTTTTAAAATATTCTCAAAAAGATATAAAAAAGTGATTAAATTAACACAACGAGCTCAAAATAGTTATTACATTGGAACAAGTACCAACAAATCTAAGGCAACTTGGAAGATAATAAATAGTATGAAACCCAATTTTCCTAAAGCCAATATAAATGTAATTAATGTAAATGACAAAAATATAACGAATCCTAAGATGATAGCAGAGCAATTTAATGATTATTTTGTAGACTCAGTTCAGCTGAATACCAATGATTATCAGACGAATAATAATTTTAATACATTAGGATCGCATAAATCTATGTTTATGGAACCAACCATACCTAAGGACATTATAACTATAATTAACAACTTGAAAAACACTAATAGTACAGGATATGATGATATTGACACAAGAGTAGTTAAAGCAGTAGCTCCTTTTATAGCACCTATATTAAGTGATATTATAAATAACTGTATTCAAAAAGGTATTTTTCCGCAAAAGTTAAAAGTTTCCATAGTCAAGCCATTACATAAAAAAGATGACAAAACAAATTTAAGTAACTATAGACCTGTAGCTCTGATACCGATTTTCTCAAAGATCTTTGAGAAAGTCCTATATAATGGCATTTATAATTTCTTGGAAAAAAATAATATTTTTTGCAAGGAACAAATGGGTTTTAGGAAGACCAAAACCATTAATATGGCCATATACAATTTTCTAGAAAAAATACACCACAATATGGACAATAGGAAACCAGTAATGGCAATGTATATGGATATGACCAGGGCATTTGATTATGTGGACCACAAGGTACTGTTAGCTAAGCTCAATAGATACGGCATCAGAGGTAACGTGCTTAATCTCATTCAATCTTATTTGGAGGAAAGAATACAAATAACTCAGATTACTCAAGTAGATATTAAGTCCAAAACTGAAGTAGTACACTCGTCTAGCTCCGGAGTTCTCTGTTACGGTGTTCCGCAGGGTTCTGTAGTGGGACCCTTGCTTTTCATTTGTTACATAAACGACTTTCCCCAAGTAATCATGCATCAAATTTCGTTATTTGCCGACGACAGCACGGTTGTATATAATACTGGTAATGATAAGGAAATAGAAGATGACATTAACAATAGTCTTCTTTCGATTGTTGACTGGCTGAACGCTAATAACCTTAAAATTAACCTAACCAAAACTAAAACTATGAATTTTAAAATTAGACAAAAAGCACTGTCAAATGTTCAGGTAAACTACAAAGGTGACCAAATACTTGAAACAAATGTTACAAAGTTTCTTGGATTGAATATTAGTACCTACATACGTCACCGTGCTGTATGTAGTTGTAGTAGGCAAATAATTTGATACACTGAGTGACGCGTGTCTTGAAACCGTAAACCAAATAAATTACGTCTCGTAAGATCGGTAAAGCTTTGATAGAAATGTAAACAAACCGCTGATGTTAAATACTTATAACAATCACTCACATTCATATGTATTTCGAAGGTTTTAACGTGATGTGTAATAAAAAAGGATTCCAACAAGGTTGTTTAATCCAAATCGGATACTACAACTTACTAGGCGTATTTAAAGATCGTAATCAACTTATTTACAAATAATTACACTAATTAATTTTTACAAAATTACAGAAAATGAGTTATCATTTACAACAAAAAGTACCTTTTCAACGATATTGCAATATTTGTTCGAAATGTCCACCGTTTCTTTCTAAACACAAACTCCCACGTTTTTGCAAATTGGTTGTTAGACTCCTAAACGTGTCTCTGTCACTTTTCAGAATATTAAAAACGTCTATTATTTGCTGTTTTAACTCATTTACACTACGAGCTTCTTCGGTGTACACTAAGCGTTTTAGTTCAACCCACAAATAAAAGTCTAATGGCGTTAGGTCTGGTGATCTCGCCGGCCAGTTCACAGGTCCACCGCGACCTATCTACTTATCACGGAATTCACTATCTAAATACGCGAGCACAGATCGCTCGTAGTGAGCTGGATACCCGTCGTGCTGAAAGTACATGTCCGGCAGAAAGTCCAGAGAAACGTCTTCCAACATTGTGTCGATAACGGACTGTATAATTTCACGATATTATATTATCCCTGTCAATCGACCTTCGATACAAACTGGACCCATTATGCCAACGTGTATTATCCCGGCCCAAACATTGACACTGAATAGAACTTGATGAGCGTGTTCGTTTATTTTAAGTGAGTTTTGAAACTCCACCATTGCTCATTCTGTAGGTATGTTGTAGATACCAGCGCGGGTAAATATGGACTCGTCGCTCCATAGAAAGTTCGCCTGCGGGTGGAGTTGGAGTATGCGTACGTCATTATGAAAACAACCACTGGGCGGTCGAAGCACACACGGTTCAAACGTAAAAAAACAGCGATCGACGTCACGCTATGGCTAATCGCAGGTGACTAGAGAGAGAGAGCACGAGACGCGGTACTCGGGTCGAAGGGCGCGCGGGCGGGAGGGGATGCGCATGCGGTGACACGTGAGCGGTACGCCTAAGGAAAGATATTTTGCGATAGTAGTTACCTATCCCCGGCCGGCTTCAATCAAAGGATTGAATGTCGCTACGAATTCATTGATAATTTCTGCGCGTAGAGTAGGGTGCCTATAAGTTGGGTTTTGATATTATTTGCCGATATTTTTACTCTTTTCTATTTTTATTATTTTTTAAATTTTAGTATGAAAAGTTTACTACAAATAAGTAATAGTATTTATTGATAGGTTCATTTCATGTTAGGATTTAAAAAAAAAGAAGTGAAATTTCTATGCCATAGGCTTCTACTCCGTTCACCTATTATGCCCTATTTTTTTCCAGACGGTAAAAAAAATCATACGGTATAATTATTTTTTCTATTAGATAATCTCTCAAAATATGGGAAAGCACACAAAATAATTTTGTTACAATTAATCCTTAAAATCTCAGTAACACTATCAGTGATATCTTCTTTTTTGACCTGTGAACTATTACCGACAAATACAGTTATGTTGGTATTACAATCATATTGATTTCCTGTAATTGATGTCATTATTTATTTGAAGGATTTCCCAGGTAAACAATTGTTTTGAGTAGAAATACTCAAGTTGTTGCTAAGTAATTTCCCTAAACCTCTTCCCATACTATCAGAAAACATAACTGACTGATAACAAACTTGAATACTACAAGGGGTAACACTACTGGCTACTGACTGATCTTGAGATGGGACTTGCACAACATCAGGAATATCATGGTTGGGGTTACAGATCAGAGCACTCACAACTTGGGACGGGTCCTCCGTTGCCTCAGGCTGGAGGGCATCAAGGTTGGTTTCACTTTGACAAGAACACTGAGTGTTGCTGAGAGTCAGCGAGTCCACTCTGTCTACCAACTCATTAGTGGCTAGGATATGTTCCTTAATTTGGTGCTGAGAGCATACATATTTATTATAAAAGGACTTTAGTGAGTCATCAAGAACTTGAATTTCTGACTGTAAGCGTTGAGTGTCTATTTCATAAATATTTATACTATCCTCTAATTTAATTTCGTAATTCTTCAATTTATTCACAAGAGAAACACGTTCTTTCCTTAGTTGAATATTTTTGGAATTGTATTTTTGATGTTTCTTGAATTTACTACATTTTTTATTGATTTTATTCAATCTTGCATATTTTTTAAATTTATTTTTACTAATTTTATGACTATAGTAATGTTTTAGTAAGGAATCCTCTGTCAGGTCAATCGTTGTTATGGATTGAGGGTTATAATTGGTATTTAACAATTCACTAAACAAATGGTTAGTTTGTTTGACCTGAGTACGCTCTATATTATTTTGTAATTCTAGAATTTTTACATTTGCATGGATTAATTCATCCTCTAGGTCCCTAACCTTACACAAAGCCTCCTCATACAAATTACTGCAGTTGTTGAAACCATCTGTGACCACCATTAGTTGATCCCCTTCAGCCACAACTGTGAGGTATTGAAGATGTAAGTCCTTGAGCTCCTGCTTTAAGCTTGTGTTTTTGTGGACAACTTTCTCGACTTCCTTCTCACTTTCCTCTCTCTCATCTAACAGCTCCTGACATTTGCTTTGTGAAGCCTGGAGCTCGTGAAGGGTTGTTCTCAATTTATGCTCCAACTCCTGAGCCGCAGCCTTACGGGTCATCACAGGCATGGTTTCAGAAATAAGGACTGGAAGTATAATGAAAGGAACGGTGAGAACTAAATAGACAGACAAAAACAAAAGAGAAAGCCAGAAATTAAAGGAAAGATGGGAGAAGTTAGTGCTGCTTAATAGAGTAATGAGATAGGCGGCTGAATCAAATTAAAATGCAACTAATATGAGTAGATCAAGTACGAAGTTACATTGATTCTATTGACTTTGATTTTACTTTTATTTATGTGGGTAGGATACCTAATTTAAAACAAAAAAAATCTAGTTTTGCTTAAAGAATGCAATTTAACCAAAAAAATCTGATACTAAGACTAATTGCATAAGTTACTGAGTCTATGTGACGATTGTGTGCTAATGAAGAATAAAAGTAAACAATACTCCCCCTTTAAATCCGCAGGTTGAACATCATCTGTTCGTGATCGGTTACCGGTACGGTGTGTAACCAAACACTGTGTTTTACTACGTAAATTTGCAGGAAAACAATAATCCTTAGTATTTATGCACTTATTTTACATTTGGTTATACTATTAGACGATAATTACACTTAAAAATAAATAAAACTAATTTTAAAATACGGAACAGAATTTTGACATGTCACTTGGGCAGTGTTGTCACTTGATCGTTACAAGCTGCATAACAATATTTTAACGGAAGCGAAATACGTCAGTTGCTGCTTTAAGGACTACACATGTCATTTAGTATTGCTAGCATTATAATAGAGTTAATGTGAACGTCAATGGAGTCAAAAGATTAAATGAGGTTTACATCTAGAGTATTAGAATGCTAAAAACAATACATGTTTAGACCTTTATCCTGCTAATCAGCCTTGTTAATGTGCTGCATGAAAGAACTTTAATAGGTCACAAAAACACTTAAGGTATCTATGTATACCTTCATAAATCACGAATTAAGTTTGTTCCTGTTTATTTCTCTTTCTCAAAAATATCGAGTAGCATATCGGGCTCTTGCACTGTTACCTCACCGTAATGTCTATCGGCCATTTTAAAACGCTTAGCTCTTTTAGCACCTCGTGCTTTGTCTACTGCACTTCTTTTTTTTTGCCGTACCAATTTATTTTTAATTTTTTTATATATTTTTCTGTATACGAGTACGAAGTTTCAGGGCATACTACCTTTTGTACTTTACTTAATAAACTATAATCGTTTATATTTTAGTGCCCTACGGCGGAAAAATATCTTGCTTCGTACGTCCCTCTTCGCGTGAAATTGACTCGTTTGCCTACAAGGAACTTAGCGACAACACAATTAAATTGTTCTGCAGGATTGTTTGTTTCTTGAAGTAGCAAGTTGTTCGTATTTTGCAGCGGCCACCCCAGATTTTCAAAACGTTCCACATCCCGCATGATTTGAGTTGAAGAACAAGGTTTTCTTCGTTTACTAATCTTTAACAATAATATTGTTTACATGAATCATGAATTCCGAAAATGGGACATGGCCCATTACGTAAATCTTCTTGAAGGACTCTAAGCTTGACTGCTGTTGCGACCTCAAGCTGTTGAGCGTGTGCTACTGCCCCGGTAATTGCTTTATGTAGACGTCGTATTTTGTCTAAAAGCGCTTTACGTAAGGTCACAGGTACAAAGCCAACTTTATTCCCTATTTTCCAGAGTATTAGAATAATTTTATAGTAAATGGTTACTGCATTCTATTTTTCGTACGTGTATATTAGGACCATACACCATTGCGTCTCTTAGAGCGTTCATTATGCCGCTATCTCCATCACTGATTATCTTTTGGTACATGAGTCCGTACATCTCCATGCTTACTTTAAATTCATCTACAATGGCTGATGTCTCTATTTCGGTAGATGGACCAAACCAGTTTTTAAAACACGTATGTGCAGGTACTGATGATTTTTTATTTTGAGCTATAACATATACGCTACAATAGGATTTTTTTACACCAATGTAAAGTTTGTTTTTTGTCTTGTGTTCTATTATGCAACCCACACCAGAAACTGAGTTAAAATTTATACCGTAGCTACGTTTAGCGCATGAGCCGTCTGTTACGACGGTCACACATGGTGCTCCTAGTGTAACATCATTATTTGACAAAGCAAGGGGCTTTCCTTCTGCACCTGCTTCTAGCATAAGCTGTAACGCTGTCTTTTTGGATAATGCCTCACTTTTTATATATTTTTTTAAATAATAACTTTCGTTCATGCTAGGCATATTTAAACTAGCACATACCTCATCAAGCCGACTCCACCCATTCCCAGTTTGTGAAATACCTTCTATAACATTTCAATTAATAGGGATTTCTTTAGATTCTTTATTAGGCTCCTGAGATTCAATATTTTCTATTTTGTTGCACAATTTGCATTTGAACACAAATTGTGAGTGAAACCCAATTCTTTTTTTCTTTTATAAATTCCAAATACTGAAAATTACATTCAAAAGGATCATGCCTAATATTTTTCAATGCCGATTTCATTCATCAAGCGTCAAATCCGTTTGGATTTGCTTGATGAGTGGAATCGGAGATACGTGTCTGGCGAGACGGCCTCGGTGACGAAAATGTTTCTTCCGGACGCTGTGGCTGCCTACCCTATTATGTAATGTAGAGCTGGTGCGTAGGAAATCTAAAAGGGCGAAAAGTAGCAACCTTTAGAATTGCTCTTTGAGCAAGCTCTAGAGGGAGAAAAATTGTTTTTGCTGCACCACCCCATGAAGTTATGCAATAGCTAAGAATGGATTGACACAAAGCTAAAAAAAAAACCTGTTTATTAATCTATAGTTGGCTATGTTCCGTAAATTCATAAAAACATATATTAATTTGCGCACTCTAGTACATAGTAAATCAATATGTTTACGGAAATTTAGATTCAAGTCCATAGTGACACCTAGATATTTCAGATGGTCAGCTTTAGCTAAAGTAGTGCAAGAACATGCAGTGTCAGCATACGGGCTACAGTTATGTGCGAAATTGTTTAGATTAGTAAGCGGTATGTTAGTATTTCTCATTGCAAATAAAATGTATTTTGTTTTATCTGCATTGAATGTTAGGATGTGATTATGGAGCCAATCGGACACTATGTTAAAACCATTTTGAGCATGTTCATAGACCTCAACTCTTGTTTTAGCTGAGAACAATAGAGCGGTGTCATCAGCATAAGACATTATGACACCATTTTGAAGTGGCAGGCTGCACAGTTCATTTATATAGATTAAAAATAAGGTGGGGCCCAAAATAAGGTGCTTCCTTGTGGAATACCAAAACCACTATTTTTAAGTTCAGAACTTTTATACTGACCTATTTTTACACATTAATGACGCTCGCTGAGATAATCAGCAAATAGTCGAAGTTGTGCTCCTCTTATCCCTAGTGTTTCAAGCTTGTGCAAAAGTAAAGTACAAGAAATAGTGTCGAAGGCCTTGGCAAGGTCTAGAAAGATACCAATTGTGTGCATACCATTATCTAGATTGGTAGCAATATAGTTCGTTACTTTGTGTACTGCCTGGCCAGTAGATCTTCTGGGCCTAAATCCAAATTGATTATCTGAAAGTAGTTTGTTATCTTTCAGATATTTTATCAACCTACAGTTGATAATTTTTTCTAAGATTTTTGAGAGTCCTGTTAACACTGAAATGGGTCTGTAGTTATTCACATAGTTTTTGTCTCCAGACTTGAATACAGGAGTCACCATAGCTTTTTTAAGGACTTTGGGGAATATTCCTTTAGATAAATATAGCTGAATAATGTGGGTTAGCGGAGGGGCAAGTAGGTATAATTAAGATATAATTATAACAAAATATATAGTCGATTAGGCCCATCTACATAGATCAGGTATAAAAAATAATACGATTTACCCACTGTTTATTTCAATCACATCAAATCAAATTGTTTTATTTCACATAAACCTGCAAGGGCACTTATGAAACGTCAGAATCTAGGTGCACGGTTCCAATTTCTCGCTTCCTATGGAGAAACTCCACGTTTACTCTTTTAAAAATAATTGGGTTTTACAATGTTTTCAAATTACAGTGATAATAGGTATGGGAGGACAGTGCAGGCCTGTCAATAAGTACCAGGTACTTAGAGGAATGAAAATAAAGAATAGTTAATCGTCTATAAATCTAGTCTGTAAGGCCTACAACGTTCTCCCATTCACAATATGTAAAAGAATCTACATTAGTAAGATCAACCTATTTAAACCAAGTGACATGATTTTCATGAGAATCACTAATAAATAGTTGATACAAGAAGTGATGTATAATGTCAAAAAATGACGAGAATATGTCAGAAACTGTAAATAATAAAAATTAACATTGTAATTTGGGAGCAGTTAATAGACTCACACGAAGTTATGCTGTTAATGAAGTACCAGGAAAGCCACATGTGCAGAAAGAATTAATGCCAAACTTCCCTGTCTTCAACGTAGTCTTTTATCTTATAATATGTTTTTTTTTTATAAGGACACGTTTGATGTGAGTTTTAAACTTTCCATCGCTAAGTTCTGTAACCGACTTTGGCAACTTGTTATAGAAGCGGATACTGTTTGTTAGAAATGACTTGCTAGTTTTAGTTAATATAAATTTTGGAATCACAATTTCATCTTTACTACGTGTATTTAGATTATGGAAGTCGTATCTGTTTTTGAAAAGACCTAAGTTTTTGCGAACATACAAGATATTTTCTAGGATATAAAGAGAAGGCAGAGTTAGTATATCATTTTCATTGAATTTGTTTCTAAGAGACTCGCGAGGTCCCATTTATAGATTGCGCGGATTGTCCTCTTTTGTAAAATGAAAACTGAATCTACGTCAGCTGCCGATCCCCACAGCAGAACGCCACAAGACATAGTAAGTATACAAGTATACTAACCTAGCCGTCGCTACATCAGTCAACTGCCTTATTTTTCTTACTGCGTAAGCAGCTGAGTTTAATCTACTTGAGAGAGCTCTAATGTGGGCACCCCATTGCAATTTTGAATCTAAAGTAATTCCTAGAAATAGTTTCGGAAAAAGCATCTAGTTTCTTGCCATCAAGTTTTAAATTTAGACCTACTTGGTAATGAGAACATTACATTTGGTAATGAGAACTCAAGACATTTAGTTTTGTTCGCATTGAGTAAAAAATTATTAGCCGCAAACCATTTCGAGAGAACAGCTAGACTATCGTTAACATGTAAGACATCCGTATCTTTTCTATCTATTCTAAAAATAAGAGAAGTGTCATCAGCGAATAAAATTATGTCCGAGAAGTTTGCCATCAGGTAAGGAATGTCATTAATAGAAACTAGAAATAAAAAAGGGCCAAGAATTGAACCTTGAGGCACGCCCATCTTAACTAGAGACCCCGAGGACGTTGCCCCGTTAACATTTATTTTTTGCTGCCTGTTTGATAAATAGGAAAGTGCAAGATAAGCAGCTCGTCCACGAATTCCGTAGTGGTGTAATTTACAGATGAGTGTATTGTGGTCAACGCAGTCAAACCGTAACCGTTTCGTAACCTCTATGGGGATGTTGGTAAATAAATTTTCTAGAGTCTCAGCAACTTTTAACTTATCTGAAATGGTTTCATTTTCAATTTTTAGAGCTAACTCATTCTGATCTAACTGTTGTGTGTTTCCAGTTTCTTTGTTAATTACCTGCCACTCAGCCTTTATTTTATTTTTAGAAATATTAATTTTGTTACTTATTCATTTTGATTTAGCTTGAGCGCAGGCTCTTTTGAATATCTTAGAATAGTTTCTTACATAATTATGAAGGGCCTGATCAGAAGTCTACTAGAAGAGACTAGGTTCACCTTAAGTACTCACTTTATATTTATTCTTTCAGGAAAACAAAGGAGTCTAATTACTGTTCTGCAAAACGAGGATACTCATATTCCTAAGGAGGAATCTGCTTTGCCAAGTCAAAATCTAGAACAGGAAAATGAAAAAATTGGAGTGTGTACGGTGCAACAAGATTAGGAATCAGAAGGATTTTAGGAATGAATATTATTGAAAACTTATTTCATCAGAATTACAATTTCTCGAGCCATGCATGCCCACTTATGTGTATGTGGAAATATTAAAGCTATACACAGAAATAAATATGTACACATGCCACATGATGATATGGATTTTTATAAAATAAAACTTCTAACATAATAAAAAATATAAAACAAAATTTAACTTTTACTTAGTGATCCTATAATTGTAATATTATGTTTGTATGTAATATAACAAAATAGAAATAAAACTGAAAATGAGAACATACATAATAGTAAATTAACTTGGTTTGTCATAAATACTTTTATTTCTTGCGACCAAAATGTCGTCAATGATGGAATCTTTTAATGACATTCTCAAGGTATTTAAAACCAATTTTAGCGAAAATAATCTTTCAACACTAACTTGCGTCGGTGGAGTTGCTAACGCTATATATTGGATACATAATAATAATAATAATAATCGTTTATTTCGGAAATCAGGTTCCAATAATACAGTTGTGGATCAGTAAACCTCTTTTCGTACCAATATTTCAAAATATTCTCGTGTGAAGACAACAGTGGCTGATTTTTTAAAATTATTAAAGAGGTTTTTAACTGGTTGTACGTGTCTGTCGCTCGTTCTCTCTGACGTTCTCTTTAACTCCTCTCAAAGAAACAATCTATATTTCTTTGTGAAGTGTGTTGTTCTATAATTATATTAGTTTGATTTGGATCATTCTCATTTCCTGGTTGTTCCTGAGCTTGCAACTGCAAATTGGAGTTTCTTTGATATGCTTGGATTAAATGCTTACAGGCTCTTTCATTCTGTTCATCTGAAAGTATTGAATTGACTCTCGGGTCCAAATAAGCAGCAGATAAAAAAAATGTCGTTTGTTAGAAGATGTTAATCTTTTCACTCTCTTTCATACATATTACCAAAAATATTGCAATTACACTGTTTATTTGTTCCAGGTCTGTTACACATTTGATCCAAGCGATGTAAAAATCACCGAATGTTAATTGTTGCCCTTGCAACCGTTTGGATGGTACGCTGCACTGTTTAAGGGCCTGCAAGTTCTCTTCAAATTTTGTCCATGTTTCATTGTCAATTAAAGCTGGAAAATGTTCTTCACAAAAGTCATTTAAGCTTACCAGTCTATCTAACATATCGGCGGTAGAGTCCCATCGAGTTGGACAATCGAGGACTGCTTGAAGTAAATGGTTTCGCTTTAACTCCAGCACCACGTTAGGTGTACGGAGAGTTCTCGCTGCACGACGCCACAACCCGAACAGGGGTTCACGTTCTTTACAGGCATCTCTCACTGCGAGCTGCAATGTGTGCGGGGCACAACGTACGGCTGATACCATAGGTAGTGCAAAATTTTCCCTGTCGAGTTGAAAATGTTCCACCAAATCAAGCACTTTCTGGTCGTTTTCGTGAGTAGAATCAATCTGAGATTTTTCACCGTGTTCAGTGCTGTTCAAATCTTCAAGAGAATTTTTTTATACCCTCTTTAATTTGACGAGACATTGCAAGCATATTAGCTCCGTTGTGAGAGGTAATGGAGTACAATTGCTGAGACTTATACTAAGACTTATATGAGACTTAACATTCAAACGGCGGCGACAGAGTTCTCCACTCATCACCCTGATTCTCGCAGAAAACCGGCAAAAGTGGATTATAGATAGTTGATTGACAATCTGCAGTATCTGCCTACTCCTATGGGATTATGGGCGTGAGTATATGTGTGTATATCGTCGGATATTCCCAAAGCGAAGAAATCTTAAAGAAAAAGAAAATTACCCTTGATGAAAAACAAATAGCACAATATCTCACACTTAGCCATCGAATCTAATAGTGAAATATTTACAGAATGATATCACTAAATATCACTAAAATTCTGAGCTACATCCTGTATCTTTTCGCTCTGGGTTTTTTTTGACCATTCTCCTTTATTCCAAGAAATCTTTGTGATTTTACGGAAGCCACATCAATTTTCAGACATACCAGTTTATTTTTTCATTGTTCGTAGATCTTCTTTCGGACAACGCAGGCTTTATTCTCTATACATGTTCATATGTTTGCAACATTAGGTTTTGAGTCACAACTTGGTATCAGTGCAATTAAATTTTGAAAAGCCTTGTCTTGTAGTTATGATAACGGCCTTCCGTGAATTGCTCCATGATAACGGCCTTCCGTGAATTGCTCCTACATTTATACAGCATTCAAGAACTCTACTATGTATGGGGGGATTACGTGTTTGTCAAAAGAAGTCCTAGCTTGAATTCTGTCATACTCAACACGGTGCTGCGTAAAAAATGTAACAAATTTCCAGCGTGATGTCGTTGCAACGAATATAGCTTGTTTATTGATAGGGGTTCCATAGCAGCTATTCTACAGAATGATCTTAAATTTAAGCGTGCGGACGGTGGCTGCAACACCAGGTCGCTACGGTATATGAATATCACAGTTGAGTACTATTAACCATTTCCTTAACCATTAGGTGTTACCTCAAAATGAGATGAACCTGGCTGCATCACTTCCATGCTAATGGAGTCGACATTAACTGTCAATTTTGGCGAAATTGAGTTTATGGAATAAGCGTATCGAGATATGATGCACTAACCCGTTTATTAGTCCCTCAAATTCAAGCATGCAGCTTACTGTACAGTGTATCTAGCGGAACTTCTCGCAGTGTACAAAGCCACAGAGGAAATAAAACGGAGAAGCGAAGGGAGATATGGCATCTATAGCAACTCCAGATCGGCTCTGGAGATCATAGCGAACTTCACCACAACGCATCCCTTGGCAGTAAACACCCGCAAGAACCTAAGCACAAATAAGATTCCATACATCAAACGACAAATCCGGGAGCGGTCGATTGATGAATGGAACCGAAGATACAAAGAGATGGGAAAGAATAGCTTCGTTACTTCGGTTGTGGGGGCTCCCACAACCGAAGTAACGAAGCTATTCTTTCCCAACATCTCGGGCTCCTATATAGTAGTTCGACAAATAATACCAACCAAAGTGACCACACAAGCGCTAACGGGGCACGGTGGGTTCTCAGAGTACCTGAATCGATTCAAGTGAAAAGAGAACTCATCCTGCATCTGCCAACCCGAAACACTCATATCGGCGGAGCATATGCTAACCGAATGCCCGGTTCATGACCTGAATAGGATCGACTGTAAAATAGTAGTGGAAAACTTCCAACAGTTGATAGCAAATAAGAAATATAGGGAAATATTCATTGAATATTTTATAGAAATAGCAAAATCTGTTATAAATAGGAATAAATAGTATAATAAATGTATGCTGTAGCACCGCCAGCCCACACGACGCCGTACCACGCGCGTCATTGTGTGCGCGCTCCTTCTAACCGTACCTCTCTGTCGCGCTGCAACCGCCGCCGACGGCCGCCGGAGAGTATATAAGGCCACGCACGCCAGCCATTCCTCATCCTTTCCGACCCTGATGACCCCATCACTCTCCTTCAAGAAAGCAGTAGGGCCACCAGTACAGCACACAAACACAGACCGTCATTCCGACCTCGCTGCGCATGTCCTCGTGCCCCGCGAAGACCCCGAGTAAACGAAATGCCCCCCAACCGTCCCTTGCCCGCAGAAGTGCCAGCCCGCGCCGAAGCTGAGCAAGTAGAGTTAAAATCCCCATGACCTAATAATAATGAAATTGTTTGATCCAGCCTGTCCCCACTTGCTGTCCTCCATAAATAGTGACGCCCTGAGCCGAGGCCCGAACCCCGCAGGGGGTGCCCTCAGCGAGCGGTTGCTGTAGTTTTTAAGCGTAGTTTTGTAAGCCCTGGCTGGAGGCTCTTAGTCCGAAAGCTAATAGTTCCCACAGGAAAGCCCGGTTAAGCAGTCACGGCCTCTCAAGGTCAACTGCGAGATGCCATACCGAAATAAAAAAGCCATTCCTCAGTCCGTCCGATACTGACACCCTTACAGGTGACTCGGTAGATAACACCGCTGCAGCCGCTTCTGAATCTGCCCCCTCGTCCACCGATGAGTGTGGTTTTACCACCGTCAAGGGCAAGGGAAAGAAGAGGAAGAAGAAGACGTGTGGAAGAACACAGGCCGCCAAAATCGTGCTCACGGACGTCTCAGCGTCCCTTCTCTCGCGCCCCCCCACCCCGCCGTCGTCGTCTTCTGCCGCGGCCCCCACCCCGATCGCATCCGCGTCCGCGCCCGCACCCACCGGCCCTGCACCGCTGCGGGGAAAGAGGTGCCCCCGCCGCCCCCTGTGTTCATCCAGGACAAGGGGAAGTGGATAGATGTGTCCAAATGGTGTGCTGAGGCTCGCATAGCCTACACCAACGCCCGCACTACCACTCAGGGGATCAAGGTGACCGTCATGACGTCACGTGAATACAGGGACCTCACCAAGCTTCTCCGGTACAGAGGTGTGTCTTTTCACACATACGCTCTGCCGGAAGACCGACAAGTAAGGGTAGTCGTGAAGACATCAAGGCTGACCTTGAGTTCCAAGGCGTCCCTGTTTTAGAGGTGCACCGCATGCACCGAGCCCGTCGCGGTATGCCATTTGATATGGTACTCGTGGTCTGCCCTCCCTCAGAGGGCCACAATCCGATCTTTCAAATAAAGACGATCTGCCACTTATCGGGCATTAAAATAGAAAAACCCCGCAAATCCGGCATCATCGGGCAATGTCATAGATGCCAACTTTACGGTCACGCGCAGTCGCACTGCAACGCAAAGCCTAGGTGCGTAAAGTGTCTAGGCGATCACGGTACAGCCGACTGTGCCCGACCTAAGTTGCGTACTCTGCGGTGAGTTAGGTCACCTAGCCAATTACAGGGGGTGCTCGAAAGCACCCTAAACCTCTTCTCCCAAGCTGGCGAAGCGTGCAAACGCCCGTCAGCAAAGGGAACCCCGTCCGCGAAACTCCCGGATCGTCTCAGCCCCCAAAGGCCGAGTCCGTGGAATTACCTGAACCATCAGCAGGCGTTCCCTGCGTTGGCTTCAGCTAGGCCCACCCTCGCTCCCATTACACTGCTTGTGGACCCGCGTACCGCCCCCGCTCTAACAACTCGGTACCCATATACCCACGCGCCCGTCTCCATCGCGTTCGCTGTCGCCGCGCCCGCCGTCGTCGCACCCGCCGCCGCCGCGGCCCCCGCAGCACGCTTCGCAGCGCGCCAAGCGAACCCATAATGTCTAACACCATAGTCTCACGTATCAAACCCCGATCCCTATAGCTAGGAACGTTTAACGTCAACGGTTTATTAACCCAACGATGAGATCGCCCAGTTCCTCCGCGACTACCAACTTTACATACTACTAGTACAAGAGTCATTTCTGAAACCCCTACAATCGCGACCCGAAAATTGCAAACCATCGTATAGTGCGCAACGACAGGTCGCGTTGTCACAGAGGCAGAACACTTATATACTGTAAAAAGTCATTACACTGCATCCCTATGGATCCCTCCACCCTTGCCCGGTTAGAAGTTTCAGTCTGTCGACTAGGCCTGAAGGGCCACCAACCCGTCACGCTGGTCTCAGCCTATCTTCCTCCCACTGCTCAGGCAGAAGATTTTCAACCAATCGCCGATGACCTCTCCGCCCTGTTAGGCAGGTTAGGCAGGCTGTGAGTGACTCTGTTATCATAGCAGGCGATCTCAATGCCAAACATCCCGCATGGAATAGTTCCAGGACATCGACTAGAGGAAGACGATTGTTCAACCTCTGTTCCTCGCTAGTCTTTGACGTCGTCGCCCCGATGACTCCAACTCACTTTCCCCACGATTTAAATCACAGGCCCGATGTACTCGACATTGCCATTCTGAAGCGAATCAACTGAAGGTTGAATTCCATAGAAGCAATAAACGAGCTCAGCTCTGACCATCGTCCGGTTGTCAAGCATCTGGCACCTCGCACGGATCTCCCGGATTCAGACCAACCCCCGCTCACAAAAGTGGTAACGGACTGGAGGCGAGTAAGCAATTCGCTGAAAACCAACACATCCCCCTATTGAATGCCATACCCGATCACTTCGACTCTATCGCCGACACAACGGCTGCAATCGACTCATTCACGGGTCACGTACAGTCTGTCCTGAACGACTGTTTAAGGGAAATTCCTGAGGTGGAAGACCACCGATGGAAGTTGCCGGACGATGAACGCGAACTGCTAAATGAGACGAACGCAGCTATTCGTGCCTACAGCAACCTTCCCTGCGATGCGAACAAAGCTCACATGCGCTATTTACAGAGATCTGTAAAGACACGCATGCAAGAGCTTCATGACGCTGGCTGGGATAAGATGCTGAGCGAGTTAGAGCCGACCCATCTAGCCTTCTGGCAACTTCAGAGGAATCTCAAATCCCGAGAAGTCGCCTCCATGCCTCCCCTGACCCGGCCCGACAGCACAGTCGCGTTCGACGACATCGAAAAGGCTGAATGCCTTGCCGAGAGCCTCGAAGCCCAATGCACGCCCAGTTCCCTACCAGTAGACCAGGCACACCTCGCTGAGGTGGACGCTGAGGTCAAGCGTAGAAACGAAGACCCTGATGATCCATGACCTCTCGTCACCCCGGACGAAGTTCACGAAATTATCAAAGGTCTGAAACCCCGCAAGGCCCCCGGCGCTGACGGTATCACCAATAGGGTGCTCCAGCTGCTGCCCGCCTATCTGATCATGCTCTTGACCACCATCTTCAATGGTGCCTTGAGCAATAACATCTTCCCGCAGGCATGGAAGCAAGCCACGGTCATCGGCATCCCCAAACTTGGCAAGCCCAAGACCGAGCCCACGAGCTACCGCCCCATCATTTTACTGAATTCTCTCGGTAAAATCTATGAGAGACTTATTTATAAGACACTCAGAAATTTTACCGAGACGAAAGGCCTCATTCCTGACGAGCAGTTTGGTTTTAGTACCCAACGCTCGTGCATGCAATAGGTTCCCCGCATCGTAGAGGATATAAACGCTAGTTTCCAGCGTGGTACGATGACTGGTGTTCTTCAACATAGCGAAAGCTTTCGACAAAGTCTGGCACAACGGCTTATTATATAAGCTGTACAAACTCGGTGTGCCCGATCGTCTCGTGCTCATCATACGAGACTTTGTCGAATCGCACCTTTCGCTATCGCATACAGGGAGTGATTTCGTCCCCCCACCCCATACACGCCGGCGTCCCTAAGGGCGCCGTGCTGTCCCCTCTCATATTACGCTATTCACCAGCGATATCCCAAAACGTAGACTGGTAAAGTTGGCACTGTTCGCAGACGACACAGCGATTTACTACTCTAGGAAAAGTCAGGACGCAATAGCCTCCAGGCTACAGACCGCAGTCAATGTTTTTGGCGCGTGGTTTAGAAATTGGAGGATGGAAGTAAACCCAGACAAAAGTCAAGCGGTTCTCTTCTCGAAACCGCGACACAGACCCGACCCCCCCCGGCCCATCTCCATGTTTGGCAAGCATATCCCTTGGGAGAAGCAAGCTAAATATCTAGGAGTGATCATGGATCAGCACCTCTCCTTCTCTGAGCACATCTAGAAGGCGCGCTCACGCGCCGCCTTCCCTCTAGGACAGTTGCATTCTGTTCTAAATGCACGTAGCAAGTTGTCACTAAAGTGCAAGTTGCGAATATACACGGCGTGCATAAGGCCAATCATGACCTATGCTAGTGCAGTCTTTGCACACACAAAGCCCCGATTCATCCATAGGATGCAAACCCTCCAAAACCGTTTCCTTCGCCAAGCTACAGGCTCGCCATAGTACGTCAGAAACGAGATCCTCCATCTCGATCTGAAAATCCCCACGATAGCTCAGTTTCTGAAACGCAATTCAAAGCGTTTCTTCGATACCGCCGCGCAACACCGCAATCCACTGATTGCGAAGGCCGCTAGTTATGTCCCCAGTAGAATCAGTAGAATCCGCCGGCCGAGATATGTTCTTTCCGACCCTGACGACCACATTACTCTCCTTCAAGAAAGCAGTAGGGCCACCAGCACAGCACACAAATACAAACCGTCCTTCCGACCCCGCCGCCGAGGTTTCGCGCCCCGCAAAGACCCCGAGTTAACGATACCCCCCAACCTTCCCTTGCTCGTAGAAGTGCCAGCCCGCGCCGAAGCTGAGCATGTAGAGTTAAAATCCCCGATTTATAATAATAATGAAATTGTGATCCAGCCTGTCCCCACTTGCTTTCCTACCAAAAATAGTGACGCCCTGAGCCAAGGCCCGAACCCCGCAGGGGCTGCCCTCAGCGAGCAGTTGCTGTAGTATTTAAGTATAGTTAAGCTCCTGGCTGGAGGCTTTAGTCTAAAAAGTAGAAGTTAAATCCACAGGAAAGTCCGGTTAAGCATTCACGGCCTCTCAAGGTCAACTGCGAGATGCCATTCCCAAAAAAAAAGCCATTCCTCAGTTTGGCTCGCACGGACACGCTTCCTTCAGAACGGTTTCGGGCAGTTGAGCGCTCTCTGGCTTACACAGTCGGCTTCCATCGCGGAACCGATTTCGGGTAGCCCTACTAAGTACCGAAGTACTTTTGTCGTCATTCCGTTTTATTATTGTGCTATAGTGTGAAGTTGCTAAACTGTCGTATATTAAAGAAAACAATATATTCCTATAAATTTACTTTGGCTTGCGAGTGGTTTCATTGGGAACAACCCTTATTAGTGGCGCACAACGTGGAGGCCGAAGATAGAAAATATTTAAGGCCCCGGCCCACTCGCAGACCAGTTCGATTTGGAAGCACATCACCTGAAGAAATGGCTATTAACATGTCAGACAGCCAGTTTAAGGAGCTCATCCTCGCAATCACCAGCGGCACACGAGGGAGGAGTACCTTTACGCAATGCCCCGCTAAGTTTGGAGGTACAAAGGCGGAAGTTGAAGCTTTCCTAGCAGCAGTGACAGTGTTCAAGGAAGTGGAGACGATATCCGATGCGAACGCTCTTGAAGGCCTACCATTAGTTCTGATCGATGACGCGGCGATTTGGTGGCAAGGCGTTAAAAGCAATAAAAAGACATTGGAACTTTTTTTAGGAACACTTGCGCCATACCTTTGCCCCGAAGAAATTAGATTACGTAATCTATCAAGAAATAGTTGGTGTTAGGCAGGATAATCAGACCCCTACCGAGATTTTCATTGCCAAGAAGCGGGCGCTTCTTGCTGACATGTCAGAACTACATAAGGTGCAGCAAGAAATCAACCTCATTTTTGGCCAGATTAAATTCGCCGTGAGGGAGAAGATTTGTAGGGATCCAATAAAAACTTTTGACGAGTTACTAAAGAAGGCAAGGGATATTGAAAGAACACTAGTTGAGAAAAATAATCAAAAACAGGAATCAGAGTATTAACAGGATAAAGATATAACAGCACAACAAAAGAATAATAAAAAACAAAATAAGACACGTTGTGGTTACTGTCGTCTTCCCGGTCACACAGCCGAGGTATGTAGAAAGAAGGCAAGAGAGGACGCAGATAAGCAAAGTATTGTTGAGAAGGCTGAAACCCACTACAGCACCCAAACCGAGGACAAATCGAAGTCTGCCTGCTATGGTTGTGGTGAGCCAGGTGTAATACGCAGTCGCTGCCAAAAATGTAAAAACAAGAATTCTCTAACGGCAGTCGATTTTTGCTTTATTTCTGCTCAGCTAACATGACTGCTGTCATGACCATCGAAGGAATGATCGGGATAGCGTATATTGATACGTGTGCAAAATCGTGTGTAGCCTCCTACCAACTTTATGCACGTTTCGAACGAAATTGCGTAAGTTTTGAGAAAGAGATGATGTACGTTATACTCGCCGATGGAATAAGGAAGCAGGACGTCCTTACGGTCGAGACGACTGTTAATCTGTACGGCCGAGACGTAACCACGTCTTTCGTTATCTTTCCAGACGCCCGAGATAATAGGACACTGCTTGGGGTAGGATTTATACAAGATGATACGTTGGCCCTAGACCTACCCCAACGAACTTGTCATTTCGTGGACGAACCGCATAAGATTTACGATCTTAATCCAGAGGGTCTGGATGGAACAAAAGATGTAGCGGGTGTTTTATCCAGTGTGTGCTTGCCAGCAATGGAATCACCAATGATGTCCACACCCAGCCCAGTAATATCGCCTGTTGGTATAACTAAATTTGCGTTAGAAAAAAAAGTGCGTTAGAAAATTTAGAGCCAAAAAGGGCTCCAGTTCATCCGGGCATCAACAATAGTAAAGCTCATACTCCAAAGGCAATGTTGGCCACGAGTTCGTCAATACGATGTGAATTTTGCTCGGAAGGACACAAACTTTGTTTCTGCAAGAAATTTTCAAAGCAGACAGTTGAAGTCCGACGTGATTTTGTAGCAAAACACAAAATCTGCTTTAACTGTTTGGGCGGCAATCACATTGTCTCTGCATGCAAAAAACCTACCACATGTAAGGTTTGTCAAAGGCGCCATCATTCGCTGTTGCATTTAGGTCAGGAGTCGGACAAAAGGGACCAACCTTCGACATCATTGGCTATCGACAGTGTTAGCTCACCTAATACTAGTCCGATTGTTTCGTGCCTGTCGACAGGTAATATTCCGAAGCCCAAACAGGTTTTATCAGCCACAGCGCTAATAAAAGCCGAGTCACGCTCTGGTGAATTTCGGACTGTCCGAGCCTTACTCGACCAGGGTTCGCAGGCATGTTTTGTAACAGAAGCCGTAGTTCAGCTACTCAACCTGAAGAAAATCTCTATTGAAGGAACTATTTCAGGCCTTGGTGGCAATAGTTCAACCATGGCAACGTTCATGGTACATTTAAATACCCAATCTCGGGTAGATTCAAGGTTTAATCTTAAAGTTAGTGGTTACGTACTAAATAAAATTACATCGTACTTACCCGAGTGTAGAGTCGACACTACTTTAAACTGGTTAAGAATTAACACGCTGCAGCTTGCGGATCCAGAGTTCAATACTCCCAATAAAATAGATGTTTTACTGGGCGCTGATGCTTACAGCTGCATTATTGAGGCAGGCATGGTTAAGAGTACGTCAGGCACTCTGATTGCTCAGAGCACTACCTTAGGGTGGATCCTGTCCGGTGCAGTTAGTAGGGACACATCTAAAGGTGCACCTAAATTTAATGTGTTGCATGCACAAGTTAATGAAGACGAAATATTGAGAAAGTTTTGGGAAATTGAAGAACAAATTAGTTCAAAGAAAATACTAACACCTGATGAAAAGAAGTGTGTAGAGTTTTATACTAAAACTACAGTAAGGGATAGCAGTGGAAGGTACGTAGTGAGACTACCTTTCTGCGATGAAAATCCTTTTTGTAAAGGTGGAGGCTCTCGTGCTATCGCTGAAAAAAGATTTATGTCATTAGAAAAAAGGCTAGAAAGAAATACAAATCTAAAGGAAAGATACAAGCAGGTAATAGTAGAATATTTACAACAAGGACATATGAGGCAGATAGACAAGAATGATAAGAATAAAGAAGTGGCTGTATACTTACCTCACCACGCTGTAATCCGGGAAGACAAAGCAACTTCGAAGGTACGTGTTGTCTTCAACGCATCCGAGAAGAACAAATGTGAAGTCTCACTCAACGACACGTTGATGGTGGGACCTACAGTGCAGTCTGATTTACGACACACAGTGTTAAGATGGAGACTTCATCCCATAGCATTGGTAGCGGACATTGTCAAAATGTACCGCCAGGTCAGGATTTCGGAAAAAGACGAAATGTTTCAGCGTATATTATGGCGAGACAGTCCTGAAACCGAAATCAGGGACTACGAGCTGGTGACGGTTACTTTTGGTACTGCATCGGTACCATACCAAGCAGTTAGAACCCTACATCAAGTTGCCTACGATGAAGGTAAAAATTACAATCTGGCTGCCGATATGGTTCTGAACTGCTTTTATATGGACGACTTGATGACAGGTTGTAATAACGTAGAAGCAGGCCTGGAAATCTACCGGCAAATGACAGCGTTATTAGGAAAAGGTGGGTTCACGCTCCAAAAATGGAACAGTAACAACCAAGAAATAGTAGACAGGATACAGGAAATAGAAAGTTATACATTGAAAGGACAAACAGATCAAATTAGGACAAACGACAACATGAACAAAGAAAACACAAATAAGCACCAAATCATACAGGACACAAAACAAGCAATAGAGTACAACAAACCAAAGAAACCCGAACATAAAGACGTTGGAGTAGAAATAAAATTAGATAGTACCCTCAAAATTCTAGGACTTACCTGGAACCGCACCGCAGACACCTTCCAGTACACGGTGAATCTCCCGCCGCCGACGACCGCACCTGTGACTAAAAGATCCATTATTTCTGTAATAGCACGACTTTTTGATCCATTAGGCTGGTTAGCCCCTAGCGTGGTTTTAGCAAAAGTATTGATCCAGAAATTGTGGCTTGCAGGTGTTGGTTGGGATGAACAGCTAACCAACGACTTAATAACTGAATGGAGATCATATCGTGAGGAGTTGTTACTACTCACCAAGATTCGGAATCCTCGTTGACTTGGCACCAAGTCGGACGACAATCTGGAACTTCACGGTTTTAGTGACGCCTCCAAAACAGCGTACGCAGCTGCGTTTTATTTGCGGATTGTAGACACAGATCGCTATGTTCGAGTGTCGTTGCTAGTTGCGAAGACAAGGGTTGCACCAGTAAAGCAGTTAAGTATTCCACGGTTAGAGCTCTGCGGAGCAGTCTTGCTGTCACAGATATTGCCTCAAACATCTGAAGTCTTGAGTATCCCCCAAGACAAGGTCAAGGCGTGGATGGATTCCACTGTAGTGTTGGCTTGGATAAATAGCCACCCGAGTAAATGGAAGACGTTCGTGGCCAATAGGACGTCTGAAATACTGACCTCGATGAAAGCGTCGCAATGGTTTCACGTCCCCACTAAAGATAATCTAGCAGACTACGCCTCTAGAGGGATACTTCCCAGTTCACTGCTAGAAAACGACGTATGGTTTTCTGGACCATCGTTTCTTAAATTACCAAACGTAATTTACAATAGGCCAAATAATTATTGCAGTACAGATTTAGAAGAGTCAGCAAAGGTACATGTAGCGGTCATTCCAAACGGTTCCTTCTTCGATCAGTTTTCTCAGTTACGAAGATTGGTTAGGATTGTCGCATACTGCCGAAGATTTTTAAAGGAGAACAAAACTCACAGGAAAGCATACTTACAAAAAACAGAATTAGACGCTGCACTCGAATGTTGTATTAGGAAAACACAGGAAGAACTATTTACAGCAGAATATAAGGAACTAAAGGACAAAGGCTATACACAATCTAAAACTAGTCCATTGAGATCACTCTGCCCCTACCTCGATGATAAGGACATTATGAGAGTTAGAGGTAGACTGGAGAAATCAGAACTAAGCGAACAAATGAAACATCCGATAGTCCTGCCTCACTCCAGTCATCTAACTCGGCTAATCATAGCTGACGCACACCATAAAACTTTCCACGGCGGTCCTCAGCTCATGATAAATTACTTGAGGACAGCCTACTGGATTTTAGGCGTCAGAAATGTGGTCAAACACCATGTCATCAACTGTGTGACATGTGCCAGGCAAAGAGCCAGTACTAAAAATCTATTTATGCGTTCACTACTAGCTGTTCGGTGCACCCCAGCTCGACCATTTTTACATAGCGGGGTTGATTATGCTGGTCCAATCAATGTGAGGACATCGAAAGGTCGTGGCCACCGCTCATACGAAGGCTGAATTTTTTTAGCGTCTGCAATAATAAACGCCTATATCCTTTATAACCATGGACATGTGAAGCGAAATAATAGCCATCGTGACTTTCGACTACGCGTTGCGCGAGGTCTTATCAACAACTTTACTTCACGGAAAGCCAACCCATCTATATTGAAAAATAAGAAGGGTGGTGTGTATGGGATCGTTGATGAAGTGCGACTGGCCAGTGGTGCTCATATGCCTCAAGGAGGTACTAAACGGCGCTGCCGTGCCGGTGCTGTTCTTGTACTACAGATAGTACAAGAACAAATCCCAAAAGGTCGAAGATAGAGTGCAATTTATGCAAAGTACCTTTGTGTGTTACGCCATGTTTCAAAAGATTTCACATGTAAAAAAATATCTCCGACCTTTCGAAATACAGGCAATGTACAAATAGGGACCACAATCAATAAATGCAGAGTTCCCTTACTGGGCAAGGTACTAATATGGACCACAGGTTTTTTTTTGAAAATTAAAGAAAATATTTGAAAAAATAAAAATAGTTATTTTATTGTTTCGATATTGTAAGTGAATAACCTGAGTTTCGTAAACAGCGCAAAACTAAACCCTCGCTGCCCGATTAAGGGTTAAAATACATGAAAAAGAATACATCCTACGGCACTCGCGTATAGCTAATATTATCCAAAAAAGGTAATAGTAAACGGCGTCAGCTGCGATTGCACATGAATGAAGCATGATGGAAGTGTGAGCGAGACGCTAGCATTAACTTCGCTCTCCTGCGCACAGGACAACACCTGCTGATCCCTACACACTCACGCACACGTTTGCGCGTGTACCTACATACGTCACCGTGCTGTATGTAGTTGTAGTAGGCAAATAATTTGATACACTGAGTGACGCGTCTTGAAACCGTAAACCAAATAAATTACGTCTCGTAAGATCGGTAAAGCTTTGATAGAAATGTAAACAAACCGCTGATGTTAAATACTTATAACAATCACTCACATTCATCTGTATTTCGAAGGTTTTAACGTGATGTGTAATAAAAAAGGATTCCAACAAGGTTGTTTAATCCAAAACGGATACTACAACTTATTAGGCGTATTTAAAGATCGTAATCAACTTATTTACAAATAATTACACTGATTAATTTTTACAAAATTACAGAAAATGAGTTATTATTTACAAGAAAAAGTACCTTTTCAACGATATTGCAATATTTGTTCGAAATGTCCACCGTTTCTTTCTAAACACAAACTCCCAGACTCCTAAGCGTGTCTCTGTCACTTTTCAGAATATTAAAAACGTCTATTATTCGCTGTTTTAACTCATTTACACTACGAGCTTCTTCGGTGTACACTAAGTGTTTTAGTTCAACCCACAAATAAAAGTCTAATGGCGTTAGGTCTAGTGATCTCGCCGGCCAGTTCACAGGTCCACCGCGACCTATCCACTTATCACGGAATTCACTATCTAAATACGCGAGCACAGATCGCTCGTAGTAAGCTGGACACCCGTCGCGCTGAAAGTACATCTCCGGCAGATAGTCCAGAGGAACGTCTTCCAACATTGTGTCGATAACGGACTGTATAATTTCACGATACATTATCCCTGTCAATCGACCTTCGATACAAACTGGACCCATTATGCCAACGTGTATTATCCCGGCCCAAACATTGACACTGAATAGAACTTGATGAGCGTGTTCGTTTATTTTAAGTGAGTTTTGAAACTCCTCCATTGCTCGTTGTGTAGGTACGTTGTAGATACCAGCGCGGGTAAATATGGACTCGTCGCTCCATAGAATGTTCGCCTGCGGGTGGAGTTGGAGTATGCGTACGTCATTATGAAAACAATCACTGGGCGGTCGAAGCACACACGGTTCAAACGTAAAAAAACAGCGATCGACGTCACGCTATGGCTAATCGCAGGTGACTAGAGAGAGAGAGAGCACGAGACGCGGTACTCGGTTCGAAGGGCGCGCGGGCAGGACGGATGCGCATGCGGTGACACGTGAGCGGTACGTCTAAGGAAAGATATTTTGTGATAGTAGTTACCTATCCCCGGCCGGCTTCAATCAAAGGATTGAATGTCGCTACGAATTCATTGATAATTTCTGCGCGTAGAGTAGGGTGCCTATAAGTTGGGTTTTGATATTATTTGCCGATATTTTTACTCTTTTCTATTTTTATTATTTTTTAAATTTTAGTATGAAAAGTTTACTACAAATAAGAAATAGTATTTATTGATAGGTTCATTTCATGTTAGGATTTAAAAAAAAGAAGTGAAATTTCTATGCCATAGGCTTCTACTCCGTTCACCTATTATGCCCTATTTTTTTCCAGACGGTAAAAAAAATCATACGGTATATGCCTGTTTGTATGCATGGTCACTCGTGCACTGCATTTAGAAGCAGTGAGTGATATGAGCACTCAAGCCTTTTTAGCGGCGTTTAGACGTTTTGTCTCGAGACGAGGTCATTGTGCCAAACTGTGGAGTGACAATGGCACCACGTTTGTAGGTGCCTCAAGGGAGTTGCAGCAATTGACAGCTATCCTATATAGGCTATGGATGACTATCCATAGCCAAACACCTCGAAGCGAATGGTACGGAGTGGCATTTCATTCCTCCTCATAGTCCTAACTTTGGCGGACTTTGGGAAGCAGGAGTGAAGTCCACAAAATTTCATTTGAAACGAGTGATCGGTGAAGCGACTCCCACATTTGAAGAATTGACGACATTCCTGAATCAGATAGAAGCGTGCTTGAACTCGCGACCTATGAGCACAATAATTAAGGTTGATGATCCTGGTGAACCGTTACCACTAACACCTGCACATTTTCTAATTGGAGAGTCCTTAGTGAATGTACCAGATAACAAGTACGAAGATTCAAATATTAACTATTTATCTCGCTGGCAATTCATTCAACGCATGCTTCAGTCGTTTTGGAGACGTTGGTCTCACGAATATCTCGTTATTTGATGAATCGTTACAAATGGTTTTCCCAAGTTGATCAGCCAAAAATTGGAGACATTGTATTAGTTAAGGAAGACGACTTGCCGCCAAGTCGTTGGTTGATGGGTAGGATTGTACAAAAACATCCTGGTGATGATAACATTACCCGTGTCGTCACGTTACGCACCAAATCCTCAACAATCAAAAGGCCAACATCCAAAATATGTATTTTGCCAGTAGTTGAATAAGAAAGTGTTTTTATTGTATTTATTGTTTACATATTTTACTTTATCCTGTTATAATCAATTTTTACAACCATTCTACGCTTTAAACTTTAGATCAACTGTGAAAAAATACACATGTTTTAGGTTTCTTTACACTGTTTACAATTTTATAGATTTACAACCTAGAATAATTTACGTTTAGCTCTAAGTTATTGTATCATTCTTGTTAGCCATTACTAACTGAGTGTTATAGTTACAATTATATTTAAGAACCATAGCTTGTCGATTTTAGTTCAAATTATTTTCTTATGTATTACAAATGTTTAGTTAAACTTATTTTTGCAAAGTGCCACCTTATTTCAGTTTAGAAGGACATTCCGTCAGTAACGTCCTTGGTGGGTGGTATGTTTACGACTCAAACTATTTGTGAAGCTTTCGGCTTGCTCGATAGATGGCGTTGGCGTCGAGTTAGATCTCGCTATCGTTTCCTTACCGCGACTAGTATATAAGCAAACAGTATTTTTTTAAATAAAGTGAGCTATTATGTCAGATCAGTACACAGTGGTTTCATTTACAATTCTCGCTAGTGTACCGTCAGGTGAACCTTCCCCAAATACCACATCAGGTATTTAACACAATCAAAATAGAATAGCGGATTTCATACCGGACCCTTATTGTACGGCATTTTGATAACTTTGCGCCGGACCAAGTTTTAATGTTCACATCTTTTTTCGACTAAGTCGTAATAATAAGTGTAATACTTCTTTGGAAAGGGTATTATTTGGAGTATCATGTTACTAACATTAAGTTATCTTTAGATCAAATTTGTAAAACATTTTTTTAAACAAATACAAGTAAAATTTATTGTTAAAAGTCGTATGTGTCTTCTTATCCTTAGATTTAGTACAGTGTTCACTCTACTGCCACAATTTTTACAAACATGTTGAGGCATTAAATAAGCTTACGACAGGTACTATGTTTTTAATCTACGTATCAGATCTATGTAGAAAAAAATATTTAGTCTCGGTACAAAACTTTGGTCTGTCAATTTTTTTTCGGAAACTTGGGATGCTTGTAAATAATAAATTTTGTACTAATGCAATGTGGTTTTATTTATTTATTATGTTAAGAATATACACGCCATGCATTCTAAACCTTAAAACATATAGGTCATCGCTTGATATTTTCTGTTATAGCTATTTATTTGAAATCTAAAATAAAAATTTTCTTCGCGCTTGTTTCAACCAATTGTATAAATTATTACGACCATCTATTCAAACGAAAAGAACACGTGGTAAAAGCTCCATTCGATAGCTATACAAAAAACCCAACACTCTACACAAAGCACTTACACAAACACCATAAATAACCTTTTTTTACAACAAGAGCGGACCGGACCGCCTGCTGCGCGAGGTGCGGTGACGTAATCCGGCGGTCGCCTGATCGTTATCGCCTACGCACAGCGATCGCTTGAGCGGACAACTTTTTTGACTAATTACAAGAAAGTGTGACGACTAAATTCATCGTAAAAAACATATTCTACTTCTGTGGATTGTCATCAAATGAGTTCTTCCGCTCTGGGTGCAGCAGGAGGGCGTGTTTTACTGACTAAAACCCACCCGTGTTCCCTCAGTAGCCTGTGTGCCAGGGGCCGCGGTATCTCTTTCGAACAACCCACACACCTGGCAGGCATCGGCCCTTGCAGGCCCCATCAGTTGTTGCTGACATCTCTTTGAGGCGCGCGTGGAACATAACGCGCCGTCGACCCGGGCTTGGTGATTACCGAACAGCGAGCTACTCATTACTCGTCGTCCGCGAGCCCGCGTCTAAGGTGGCTGGGAATTAGCCTGGGTTTCCCGACGCCCAGGGCGTCTCCTGCGAAGGCTGCGGGCCGTGAGGGCGCATGTACTGCCTCTCCCTCACATGGCGCCGTGTCCCTCTTCCTTCGCTGAAGGAAGCGACTGCTAGCCATGCACTCTCGCTCCGTACCATGGCCTGAACCAGGGCCAGACGCGAGAGATTACCGCCGCTGATCGCCTCCACGAGGACACGGCGGTGCTCCGCCCAAGCTGGGCAGAACTCCACCGTATGCTCCACCGTGTCTTCAGGGCGATCTTCGCAATGGAAACACCCGGGTGTTTACTCCCGCCTTATACAAAACAGGAACCTCCCGAAACAGCCATGTCCGGTGAGGACCTGTGTCAGGCGGCAGGTGAAATCAAAAAAAATCAAAATCAAAATTCATTTATTCAAATTAGGCTGAGAATCAGCACTTTTCGAACGTCAAAGTACATGAAACAGTCCCCCAAAACGCCCACCCTTCACCACTTCCTAGTGCTTTAGCTGGGAAGAAGAAGTGGCGGAACAAACTCCCCAGCAGCACAGCTGTCTGTTTAGTCGGATAGACTTGATTCTATACATACATAGGCAAAGTAATCAACATTACGAGACACAGAACTTAAAAAATTGTCATTTATGTCAGCTAGCCATGCCAATATACCAACAAATAAAATGAAAAATTAACTCAAGCACAAAAAATAAAAAGTAAACAAAGCATATACCAAAATAAAAGTCTCCTGGTATAAATGGCGTGATAGCTTACATAAGCAATGCTGGATTATGTTTACAAATGATAACCTAGGACCATCGACGTAAAATAAATAAACAAGTAGGTAATTATAAGCAACAATAACAAAATCATGGTCAGCAAGACGACCAGTCACCACAAGCAGCACCCGTTCACGAGCATAACGCAAAGATCAGCCATTACCCCCCTCGCCATATTTGAGGGAAAGAGGTAACCCGATCCCCAACGCTACCGCAAGCAGTGACATCTACGGGAGCATGACGAACTTGCTGCCGGTTACTCAGGCAAGAATAGAATTATCAATTGTCGAGGTCGCTAGCTAACCATAATGCCATACAACTCTTCATAAAAAAAAAAAATTGGTATGAGTAGAACATGTCAATAACTAATGAAAAAACAGATTATAATTTAAAAAAATTACTTAGTCAATAAAAATATATATATCAATAATTATATGAACCCATATAACCTGTCTCTAGGTACAATTCTGGAGAAAGAACATAAACATTGTCTTGAGTTAATCACAGCGACCAACTATTTTTGTCATTTAAATAGTCGTTGATGGAATAGTAAGCCTTTAAACACAGGTTGGACTTTATTTGAGCTTTAAACGCATCAAAAGGCAAATCTAGCAAAGCAGAGGGAAGCTTGTTATAAAAGTTTATACCAAGCCCAACAAATGAATTATGAACCTTATGAAGCCGGTGAAAAGGAGCACGTAGTTTGTCCTTATTTCTAGTGTTTACGGTGTGAATATCACTGTTTTTAGTGTACAAGTGTATATTTTGTCTAATATATAAGATATTGGCAAAAATGAATTGTGATGCTACCGTGAGAATACCGATTTCTTTAAAAAAGTCCCTCAACGAAACTCTGGCACCTAGCTGGTAAATTGCTCGAACAGCACGTTTTTGAAGCACAAATATATTTTGAATATCAGCAGCTTTGCCCCATAGCAAAATACCGTAGGACATAACGCTGTGAAAATAACTAAAGTAGACTAACCGAGCTGTATCGACGTCAGTGTATTGTCTTATTTTTCTGACGGCGTAGGCAGCTGAACTGAGCCTTCCTGCTAGGCTTGATATGTGTAATCCCCACTGAAGTTTGGCATCTACAGTTATGCCCAGAAAAACTGCCGAGTCTACAGTCTCAAGCACCTCTTTATTTAAGACAATGTTGGGACCTAGATTTCTAACATTCGGTAAGGCAAACTTTACACATTTAGGTTTCTTAGCATTGAGAACTAGGTTATTTGCCGTAAACCAATCCGTAACCATTGAGAGTGCACTGTTTACGTCGTCAAAATCTTGTCTATTCCTGTCTACTTTAAAAATAAGAGAAGTATCATCTGCAAACAGTACAACATCACAAATATCCTTTAAATAAAATGGTAAGTCATTGATATACACTAAAGTTCATATTCTGATGAATATGCACTTAAGTGTGGAGTTAGGCAAGGGGGGCTGACCTCTCCAAGACTTTTTAATCTGTACGTTAATCAGCTGATAGGTGAGCTCAGCAACAGCCATGTCGGCTGTCATATAGACAACGTTTGCGTCAATAACATCAGTTATGCTGACGACATGGTTTTGCTGAGTCCATCTGTCGGAGGGCTAAGAAAGCTGTTAAGGATCTGTGAGGTCTATGCTGGGGAGCACGGCTTAAGGTACAACGTTAGCAAGAGTGAGTATATGCTCATCAGAGGTAATATTCAACAACCTGAGCATATACCACCAGTGTATCTCGACGGGGTATCTTTGAGTCGGGTCTCTCAGTTTAGGTATCTAGGGCATATTGTGACCGAAACCCTGCATGATGACGCAGACATTGAGAGAGAGCGGAGAGCATTGTCGGTGCGCGTGTGTGTTAAAAACATTAACTACATCACGAGACGTTACATGTTCGAATCTGAATAGGTCGCTACATTTAGGCACACTGCTATGCAAAAGGTTTTCAGCTTTAGACGGGGACGAATTTAGGGAGCAAGTCGTAGTTACAGGTATGTTGGCAAAAAACTCATTAAATGCCTGTGCTACGTCAGCTTCCTTATGAACTAATTGGCTGTCGACCATTATCTCAAGTTGTTTTTCTTGTTTAACCACTTGGAAAATCATTAACAATGAAACGGGTAAACCGTTTCATTGTTAATGATTTTCCAAGTGGTTTTTACTTTGTTATTAGAATTTTTAATTGTACTGATTAAAAATTTCGATTTTGCAAAAGCACTAATCTTTTTAAATAATTTTGAATAGTTTTTGACATACTCTAGGAAAGGAGTATCAAACCTGTATTTTTTCAAACCATATAACTCGTATAGTCTCGATCTACTTTTGTAAATACCTGGAGTAGCCCATTGATTAAAGCCAACAGAGGTGCCATTAATGTTAATGGTTTTGGTCTTGAAAGCAGATTGGTACTCTTTTTGCACAACATCAAAAAGGGCTCCATAAATTTCATTAGGATTCTCGTGTTGTGCTATGGAGGGTGTAATTCTACGAGCTATATTATTTTTAAACTTGTTGCAACGACTAGCTGTATATGACCTGCATTCAAACGTATGCGACTTTTTATATAATGGCATTGGGAAGCTACCTAATAAACCACAGTGGTCAGATGTTAAGTCCGTTAACACTAATTTATGTTTGGCATCACAATCACTAAATATATTATCAAGACATGTTGACGAAGATGCCGTGATCCGAGTAGGTTCAAAAAACAAGTTAATTAAATTAAAAGATCTGAACACATTGAGAAGTCTAATACTTAATGGAGTAACATCTAAAATATTTATATTAAAATCTCCACATAAAATTATACTTTTTTTACTTGATTTTAACTTATTGAGTGAATCCTCCATTACCGATTCAAAACGAATGAAATCCCCAGAGGGGGGTCGATAAACGCAAATTATAACGTATCGCTCGAGTTCAACAGAAGACAACTCAATAGTGCGCTCAATAGAAAGATTAACTAAATCTAAACGTTGTTTACATTTCAACTTGTTTGAAACAAGAACTAAAGATCCACCGCGAATAGCAGTTTTTCTTACAAATGCACTTTGTACAGTAAAATTATCATCATTGATAAACACTACTTCATGTTCTTTCAACCAGTGTTCAGTCAAACATAACACCTGAACATCATAGTTCTCCATAAATAAGCTTAACTCAAGCTCTTTGCCGGACAGACCCTGCATATTTTGATGAACAACATTCAACATATGCGGCTCACCCGTTGTCGCACCTAATAGTTTAAACTACTAGGCGAATCAAAAGTAGTGTTTGTCGTATATGTTGGTAGGTTGCCATGGTAACAATAAAAACTAGTCTTGGTCAACTCGTCTTTCATTTACAACATGGTGGCAGCGGTGGGATAGATTAATTAAATTACCATCCAACAATCCAGGTTTTTGTTAAAAAAGACAGTTAATATATTAGTTAGTATCGTAAAAAATAAAACAAACAATGGAACACGCGCGGCCTCCGGCGGAACTGTGTCTGGAAGGAGGGCCGGCTAGCCGGGCTGAAGCATGGCAAAAATGGCTGAAGCAATTCAACGTGTTTCTAAAAGCGTCTGGTGTCCATAAAGAAACAACTGATGTCAAAGCAAGTTTGTTGGTGAATTTGGTTGGATCGGAGGGGTACGACGTGTATACAACATTCAAATTCACGAAAGACGAAAACAAAGAATGCTTCGATACGCTCGTGCTAAAATACAACGAACATTTTGGAACTCAACAGAACACTACGATGGCTCGATTCAAGTTTTTCACAAGACACCAGGAAGAAGGCGAATCTATAGACGATTATGTGACAGCGCTAAAGCTTCTCACTCAACGATGCGAGTTCGAGCATTTAGAAGACGGCCTGGTGCGAGACAGGATCGTGTGCGGGGTCCGAGACGGCAAGCTGCGCGATCGATTACTCAGAGCAGACGATCTCACTCTGGCAAAAGCTGTAAAAGTCTGTCAAGCTAACGAGATGTCCACGGAGGAACAGATGCAGATAGAGGGCACCAAGACTCAGGTGGTAGCAGTGGACGCGATGTACGCGCGCAGCGCGCACCGCGCGGGCACGAGCGGAGGCGCAGCGCGAGGCGGCGGCGGCGCAGCGGCAGCGGCCGGGCGAGGACGCGGCGGCGGGGCCGGCGCGCGCCAGCCGCAACGCGGAAAAGTGTGGTGTGCCGCGTGCGGTATAGGCAGTTGTGATGGCTATAAATGTGCGGCTAAAAATGCAATGTGCTTTTGGTGCAGTGAAAGAGGACATTTTAAAAACATGTGTCCGAAATTGCGTAGGCGCGTACTACAAATCAACGCCGGAGTCGAGCCCGAAGCCGACGGGATCGTTGGCGGGGACGACGACGGGTTGTACTATGTTTCGACGCTATCGGGAAATAATCATAAGGACTCTAAATGGTATGAAACTTTGATTTTTAAACGTACCGGGGCTAGTGAACGTTTTAAGCTAGATTCAGGGTCGGATTTAAATGTAATTTCACTTAGTACATTTCAGGGACTACGGTTGCCAAACGAAATTATAAGTTCAGATAGTACGAGAGCGCAATCATTTTGTGGCAGTTTTATACCGATAGCTGGCTACTGTTATCTGAAATGTACTTATAAAAACATTGAGTACACATTGCGTTTCACGATTGCCAACTTCGATTGCCAAAGTGTATTAGGTAGATATGCTTGTGAAGAGCTGGGAATGGTGAGGCGCATATTGTCCCTCAACCTAGATAACTATGCAGATTTGTTTCAAGGTTTAGGTAAATTACCAGGTAAATATACCATTGTAGTAGACCAGTGCGCTCAGCCGTCAGTCTGTCTGGTTAGAAAAATACCCATAGGTGTTCGCGACAAATTATCGCAAGAATTGGTGCGCATGGAGAAAATGGGAGTGATCCGTAAGGTGGCTCACCCGACACAGTGGGTGAACGGTATTGTAGTGGCGGCCAAGAAGGACGGCACCATCCGCGTGTGCCTCGACCCGCGGCCGCTCAACCGCGTCGTGCGGCGCGCGCACTACCCGCTGCCGACGCTCACGGAGATCGCAACCAAGCTCCAGGGGGCACAGTATTTCAGTAAGTTAGACGCTCGTTCTGGATTCTGGATGGTAGAAATTGACGATGCCAGTGCTGACCTTTGTACCTTCGGGACGCCGTTCGGTAGATACCAATTTTTGCGTTTACCGTTTGGAATCAACTGCGCCTCAGAGTTTTTCCATCATAAAATCCGTCAAATACTTGAAGACCTGGAGGGAGTCGACTCATTCATCGATGATGTGATCTGTTGGGGCTCCAGCAAAGCCCAGCACGATGAACGTCTGAAGAGATTGCTAGATAGGGCGCGAGAAGTAGGTATAAAATTTAATGAAGATAAATGTGAGTTTCAAGTGAGACAAGTGACTTATCTAGGCCATGTTTTTAGCGAGGAAGGCATGGCCATAGATATAAACAAAATAAAAGCGATAAAGGAAATGCCTTCTCCGGAAGACAGGCCAGCACTTGAGAGATTTTTGGGAATGATAAATTATCTATCCAAATTTATCCCCAATTACTCAGAGATAGCACTACCGCTCCGCAATCTATTGAAGAAAGATAGCGAGTGGGTAAGGGACGCGGCGCAGGAGTCGGCAGCGGCGCAGCTGAAGCATGCGGTGTCCACCGCGCCCGTGCTGGCGCTGTACTCAGCGCGCGAGCCCGTGCTGCTGTCGGTGGATGCGAGCGGGCACGCGCTGGGCGCCGTGCTGCTGCAGGCGGGCCGCCCGGTTGAATTCGCCTCCGCCACGCTCACCGACACGCAGACCAGGTATGCGCAGATAGAGAAGGAGCTACTCGCGATTGTCTACGCTCTCGAGCGGTTCCATCAGTACGTCTATGGACGTAGTAACGTCACTGTGGAATCCGATCATAAGCCCTTGGAGGCGTTGTTTAAAAAATCGCTCGATTCGATTCCTACGCGTCTCCAACGCATGATGCTGCGCATACAAGGCTATGATTTTACCGTCATATATAAACCAGGGAAGTACATGTACGTGGCAGATGCTTTATCGCGGGCGGCATTACCGGAACTTATATCGGAAAAGGTATGTGAGGAAGTGGAAGAACAATAAATAGTATATAAAAAAAAATAAAAAAATAGTGATATTGTGATATTTAGTGATGAAATTGGAAAAGACATGGGGCAGTTATTATCAAACATTTGCAAGGGACAGTCCGTTACCAATTATTGTATGCCTGGCTTAAGTTATGTTGATATAGTGACAAAGATTATTACTTTAAATTTCCACCAGGACACTATTTTGATTTTATTAATTAGTGACAGAGGAAGTGTGAATCAGGACAGTCTGCTTCATTACATTAACAAACTATTTGAACTCAACTTAAGACAGATTGTGATGTTTACATTTCCTTATAGTAGCAGTTTGCCACAGAAAGAAAATAATTTTAGGCACAAATTAAATATTATGTTAAATAATATGACATTAAATGATAATAATTTGCATGTAATTGACACTAACAAGTATGTTAGTAAATATTTATACGTGACAAAATACAAATTGTATTTACCACGCTGTTTAAAAAGACAAATAGCTTTATCGCTATATTTTTTCTATATTGATTTACCAGCCAAGAGCTTGGCTACTAAACCTGTTGCTACTATTGAGCAAAAATCTGACTTTTTAATTGATTCAGCCAATAACTTGGCTACCCAAGCTGACATTAATTTAAATTAGAAGTTGAGACAATAGAGGAAACCTCTTGCCTAATTAATGGAGATAATTTAAATTTAAATACATTAAATTCAAATCATTCAAATCATCAAAATGTCAGAGTAAGTTCTAACACAGTTAATCTGGTGCACCAAAATATTCAAGGCATGTTGAGAAAAGACCTTGAAATTGAATTATTCATGAACTATAATCACATTGATATTTTATGCATTACAGAACATTGGTTAAAAAGCCATCAGTTCATGTTTAATTTCAGTAATCACCAGATTGGTAGTTCGTTCAGCAGAGAAAATGCAATACATGGTGGCTCGTTGATACTGTTAACTAAACAACTTAAATTCAAAGAACGTAAAGATATTGTGAGCCTCTCTGTAGAGCGGACTATAGAAATAGCTTGTGTGGAGTTGGAGCAGCTTGTTGTATTGAGTGTATACCGGCCTCCATCATCGATTTATGATTGCTTTGAGAGTATCATGGATGATGTGTTACAAAAACTTGGTAAATTAGGAAAAAAAATAATTGTATGTGGTGATTTTAATGTCAATTTATTAGAGGACTCGTCAATGTGCCTAAAAATTAAAAATTTATTTCAGTCATATAACCTAAATTATATATTTTTAGAGCCTACTAGAATAACTGCCACGTCAGCTACATGTTTAGATAATATATTTACTGACATTTCACCTATTAATAAAAAGATTATAAGTCAACTAGATTCTGACCACTGTGGACAACTGATTACATTTAATAAGCAAGATAAAAAAGTGGCTAAGAGACTTATCACTGTAGTGCCAAAAACTGCAGGTCGCTTGGAGAGCTTTAAAAATAAACTCAATAGTAAATTACCCTACTTGCCTTTTAGTGATGATCCTAATGAACTGTACAATTCTTTTTTTGCTATGTATTGTACAGAATTTAACTCAACTTTTGTACCCAAGCAGATCTCAGTTAATGGTTCTGCAAACTTCAGTGAATGGGCTAAACTAAAGGGATATTTACAAGTAGAATAAAACTTTTTGAACTATATGAAGAAAGAAATTATAATAAGAGCAAAGAATTTTATAAATATGTTAAGAACTATTCCAAACTATTCAAACAAGTTTGTAGTGAAGCTAAGTGTCGATATTTAAGCTCAATAATTAAAAATAGTCAAAATAAAATAAAAACGACTTGGGAAATTACAAATAAGGAGACTGGAAGAGATAGGCAGCGTAGTAGTAACTACAGCCTTAATATTAACAATACAGTTATTAAAAAAGATTTAGAAGTTGCCACAGTTTTTGAAAATTTCTTTTCTGATATTCCAGTCTCAACCACTAAAACTTTAAATTCTTCACCCACTGTAGCCGAGTCCCTATTGAAGGAAAATGTTGATATTTGTAACCATGAATTTAATTTCGAATATGTTAGCGCTAGAGATATTATAAAAATTTTCAATACGCTTAATGTTAAAAAAAACTGCTGATCTATGGGGAAATTGCGTAGAGGTTACAAAATGCATAATCAACAGTGTAGCGCCTGAATTGGCAATTATTTTTAATAAATGTATTGACTGTGGTGTAATTCCTGACCTAATGAAAAATAGTAAAATAATACCTTTGTTTAAATCGGGTAGCACATCAGACCCCACGAATTTTAGACCAATTTCTGTGCTTCCCACCTTCAGTAAAATATTTGAAAAATTGATGCTAGATCAGTTGCAAAGACATTTTAATAAACATAAGTTATTAAACAGTAAACAATTCGGTTTCACAAGGGGTCGCTCGACTACCGACGCTGGTGTTGAGCTTCTTACGCATATTTATGAGGCCTGGGAGAAGTCACACGATGCCCTAGGTATTTTTTGTGACTTGTCTAAGGCTTTCGATTGTGTTTCACATGAAACGTTGGTCAGGAAATTGCATCACTATGGTGTTAGAAACACTGCCTTGGATCTTCTTATTTCTTATTTGGATAATAGGATCCAAAGAGTGGACGTTAACGGCAAGCGATCCCCAGGCTCTATTGTCACGATGGGAGTTCCGCAGGGCTCAATTCTTGGCCCTTTTTTATTTCTCATATATATAAACGACCTACCTTGTCTTTTAAAGAACAGTCATGAAATAGTGTTATTTGCAGATGACACATCACTTTTATTTAAACTTAAACGACAACAGACAGTTACTGACGATGTAAATAATGCTCTTGCTAAAATAGTGCATTGGTTTAGTGTTAATAATTTACTATTAAACGAGAAAAAGACTAAATGCATTCGATTTCTGACACCTAACGTTAAGCAGGTGAAAACCAATGTATTAGTAAATGGGGCGGAATTGGATCTTGTGGACACCACTGTGTTCTTAGGTATTACTTTGGACTCGAAGCTACAGTGGGGCCCACACGTAACTAAATTGTCGAAGCGGCTAAGCTCTGCAGCCTACGCGGTCTATAAAATCCGTCATTTGACTGATGTAGAAACAGCTCGATTAGTATATTTTAGTTATTTCCATAGTGTAATGTCGTACGGCATTTTGCTGTGGGGAAATGCAGCCGACATTCAAGCTATATTTGTGCTGCAGAAACGAGCCATTCGAGCAATTTATAACCTAAGTTGTAGACATTCACTGAGGGATAAATTTAAGGAAATAAATATAATGACAGTCGCATCTCAATATGTATATGAGAACCTAATTTATGTTAAAAAGAACATTAATCTATATTCTAAACACAGCGACGTTCATAGCATAAATACTAGAAATAAAGATTTACTTATTGTGCCCACGACTAGGCTCCAAAAAATTAGCAATTCATTTAAGTGCCAAAGTATTCGTTTTTACAACAAACTCCCAAGCCATGTTAAGGAACTAAGCTTCAATAAATTTAAACTATTTATTAAACAGAAACTCTGTCAAAAAGGTTTCTATAAAGTTAAAGATTACTTGGATGACAAAAAAGCTTGGGACTAGTTAAGTTGCTCCAATGTACCCTCAAGCAACAAACTGTTATATAAGCTAAGTGTTTAATAGATACTGTTGACATTTTACATTTAAGTATTGATTTTTAATGACATTTAAAGAAAAAACTAACTGTGAATGTGAGTACTATGCAGGCTAGATTGAACACATTACTTTATAACTCGTCTGGTGGTTTTGAGCATTTTGTAAATGGCCTACGCAAATGTCCTGCAAATCTGGTAGCGTCTTGTGGCGGGTCGTTGAGCTCCCTAAAATAGGGTTGAGCTACACGGTGACTGCTACATACATGCCGTCTGTTGAGACAGGTCAGCTCAAAGCTGCAATGGCTCTTTCTTCAAAAGGCCTTTCCAGACATTACCCTGCATTGTTAGACTCACATAAAATTTAAATAATATAATGTTTGGACTTTAAAAGAGACTATGACCTCTGAGTTTGTTTCGGCTTTTCTTCTCAGGGAACAGTCAGCTAGGAAATGCCGGCGCCATCTAGTTTTAAAAAATATTGACCAACAAAATATTGACGTGTTAAAGTGTCTTTTAAGATCTACTTACATAAATAAACATTTCATTTCATTTCATTTCATTTCAATCTTGTTTTTTGATAGAAAACATTCGTTTCAGTGCCAACAAAGTAAACCTTATAAAGAACGCCATGAAAGAGGATCCAGAATCTCAACTACTTATAAAATACATACAAGAAGGGTGGCCGCTGAATAAGTATTCAGTCGACGAGAGAGTAAGAGGTCAGTGGTCTTGTAGTGGTAGCTTTGGTTTCATTGATGGAATTATATTTAAGGATAACCTAGTGTATATACCGAAAAGCGTTCGGCCGGAAATGCTGAGTAGGTTACACGACGGTCACATGGGCATAGACAGGTGCAAGCGTCACGCTCGCGAGGTGATGTTCTGGCCGGGTATGTCACGTGACGTGGAGGAAATGGTGCGCCGGTGTCACGCATGCGCCGAGCGCGCGCACCGTCCTACTCGGGAGCCGCTTATGCCGCATCACATACCGCCCTTGCCGTGGGCCAAAGTGGGCTCAGACATATTTCAGCACGCAGGAAAGTATTTTTTAATACTAGTTGATTACTTCTCTAATTTCATAGAAGTTAATCCGTTAACAAATATAGGTACGAAGGCGATAGTGACCGCTATGCGAGATCAGTTTGCGAGACACGGGATCCCTCAGGAGTTGGTGTCTGATAATGGTCCGGCTTACGCATCAAAAGAGTTTAATACATTTTGTTCTACGTGGGGCATCGAGCACATTACTAGTTCGCCAAACTATGCTCAGTCAAATGGGCAAAGTGAAAGGAGTGTTCAAATAATAAAAAATATTTTGATAAAGTCCATAAACTCGGGGACAGACTTCTACTTAGGACTTTTAAACTATCGAGTTACGCCACGTAAAGGAATCAGTTCGCTGTCGGAGCTATTAATGGGGCGGCGACTCAACACTAGGTTACCATCGCACGCTGAAAAATTGAAGCCATGTCGAGATAATGAGATTGACTACAAAGCGATGTTACATAAACAGAAGGCCGATAAGACGTACTATGATAGGCGAGCGAAACCGCTACCAGTATTATTGGCTGGTCAACCAGTACTCGTCACTGACGATGGAAAACGCAAATCAGCACGAATCGTAGGCCGCGCGGCTCAACCTCGCTCCTATTTTGTTGTTGACAACACGGGTAGGCGATACAGGCGGAACCGGCGTCATCTGGTTAAGCTATCAACTGATGGCAATGTAACCCCCCCTCAGGATCAGATGAGTGATGATGAGACTTGGAGTAGTCCCAAAAGCGGTAGCAATGAGAGCCCTGGGACAAGCGATGCGGTTGTCACTCGCAGTCCACCACAAGGCTCACCAATTCAGCGCAACCGTAGACGGGCAATACTAGCACGACAAAAAATTGAAAACTTTTACAAAACCGATAAATAATACTACCTACCAACGTAACTTAACACAGGTACATAACTAATATGTAAGTTATGTGTCAGATTATTTGCTACTTAATCTTACCTAATATTATATGTAATAAATACTATACCATAGTAAGTAATTATACATATGTAGCGAAGTACCAATATACATTAGCTCAAATTAAACTGTATTAAAACAATATTTATAAGAAATATTATTAAGTTTGTACCCTACATATAGAAATAGTGCACAAAAAACAAAAAAAAATGTGGAGATGTCGTATATGTAGGTAGGTTGCCATGGTAACAATAAAAACTAGTCTTGGTCAACTCGTCTTTCATTTACAACAGTGTTAGTACCACTACTAACAGTAGTCAAATATGACTTCGACATACTACTTATGTCTGGGTTTATATAAGCTAATAGCCTTGCTATTTTAAGTCTAAACCTAATTGGCAGATACACTGTATTCCTTGTCGATTTTAACTTATCAACAAAACTGTTGGTGTCAAAAAATATAAGTTTTTCACTGTAGTGACTTACTAAGAACTGCATATTATTATTTAACATATGTATATAATTATTTTTTCTATTAGATAATCTCTCAAAATATGGGAAAGCACACAAAATAATTTTGTTACAATTAATCCTTAAAATCTCAGTAACACTATCAGTGATATCTTCTTTTTTGACCTGTGAACTATTACCTACAAATACAGTTATGTTGGTATTACAATCATATTGATTTCCTGTAATTGATGTCATTATTTCTTTGAAGGATTTCCCAGGTAAACAATTGTTTTGAGTAGAAATACTCAAGTTGTTGCTAAGTAATTTCCCTAAACCTCTTCCCATACTATCAGAAAACATGACTGACTGATAACAAACTTGAATAATACAAGGGGTAACACTACTGGCTACTGACTGATCTTGAGATGGTACTTGCACAACATCAGGAATATCATGGTTGGGGTTACAGATCAGAGCACTCACAACTTGGGACGGGTCCTCCGTTGCCTCAGGCTGGAGGGCATCAAGGTTGGTTTCACTTTGACAAGAACACTGAGTGTTGCTGAGAGTCAGCGAGTCCACTCTGTCTACCAACTCATTAGTGGCTAGGATATGTTCCTTAATTTGGTGCTGAGAGCATACATATTTATTATAAAGGGACTTAAGTGAGTCATCAAGAACTTGAATTTCTGACTGTAAGCGTTGAGTGTCTATTTCATAAATATTTATACTATCTTCTAATTTAATTTCGTAATTCTTCAATTTATTCACAAGAGAAACACGTTCTTTCCTTAGCTGAATATTTTGGTGAGGACGCCATGCTGCCTCTCAAACCACTCCTCAAAGAGGGGACTTACCGCCGCAATCGTGGCGTGCCCATACGACATCACATTAGTCTGTCACTTCTGTCAGTCTCGTTCGTTTCGACTTCGTGGGTTGCGGTGTTATTATGCGTATTTCTTTCTTTTATTTACTTACGACTTTGGCTTTGTTTATCGGTTTTTGTGATTTCTGCTCATGTTTTGAATAGTTTTTGGCTTTGTTTAACGGTACTTGAATTCACATTCTGTGACTTGGATTTGTCTGCCCATTGAAAATCTTCTGTTTTTACTCACAGGTAGTGATGGGTCGAGAGAATATTCTCTCACTGAGAATATTCTCGGATCGAGAATATTCTGCAATATTCTTTTTGACAGAGAATTTACGATAATTTAAAGTTGGAAGTAAAATTGCTAAATTTTAATACAATATATATTGATTTCAAGGTCTAAAGTCAACTTCTTTTGTTGTTATTTTATGCTTTACTCGAAAAAGGTTACTGTATGAGATTTCGGAGTGGAAATTGCTAATATTTCTTTAGTTAAGAAAAATTGGTTGCGGCTATCGTTGCGCGCTTGCCTTTCCTGCCCGTTTGAGTAAGATCAAAACATGCCGTTAAACTCCCAAGGTGTACAGAAATATAAAACATTACTTTTGAATCAAGACGAATGGAAGAAATTTGAAAACAAAGGTGTTACTAAAACCAATCGTAGATTGGATAACAAAGTTAGAAGGAGATTACTGTTCTATCCATTTGATACATACGACATTCGGCGAATTATAAGAACTGCTAGAGATGCCTACCGTTGCTGAAATTTTAGGCGAAGAAGCAATTTATTTGGGAAACCGCTAAAAAAATAAAGCCAGTTGCGTGGTGGCAAACATTATATCCTAAAACAGAATTAGGAGTAATGGCCCTGAAAATTTTGACTGCTCCAGCAACTTCTGCTTCTGTGGAACGCTCTTTTTCCACATTTTCAAATATACATTTAAAAAAAAACGTAATAAATTCAATACCGAAAGAGCAGGCAAAATTTGCCTGATTGCTCACAATTGGAAAATCATAAATAAGCAAAAATCAATAAACAAAGAGTCCGAAGAACCACAACCAAGTACATCTGCCACAAGAAAAACAGAAGAGCCTACACTCCATTTAGAATTAGAAGAGAGCACATCTGAAAAGGAGGCAGACGATGAGCCAGTAATCTTGACGGAAACAGACCATATGCATAGGCGGCGCACGTGAGGGAGAGGCAGAACATGCGCCCTACAGCCGTAGCCTTCGCAGGAGACGCCCTGGGCGTCGGGAATCCCAGGCTGATTCCCGGCCACCGTAGGCACGGGCTTGCGGATGGCGAGTAATGGGTAGCTCGCTGTCCGGTAAGGACCAAGTCGACGGCGCGTTGTGTTCCACGCGCGCCTCAAAGAGATGTCAGCAGCAACAGATGGGGCCCGCAATGGCCGATGCCTGCCAGGGGTGCGGGTTGTTCGAAAGAGATACCGCGGCCCCTGGCACACAGGCAACTGAGGGAACACGGGTGGGTTTTAATCAGTAAAAGTCTGACACGCCCTCCCGCTCCGCCCAGAGCGGGAGAAGTTATTTGATGAATTCCCACCCAAAAAAAAAAAACCAGACCATATTAACTTAGATGACATGGATCAATTGCTGTCAATGAACGAATAGTATAATTAATTTTATTTCAAGAATTGTTGGGATTGTGATTGTTATTTTGTTTTTTTTATTTTTATTTATTATATTATTTACACCATAAACCTTTCTTATGTTTTTATTTTTTTAAAGCTAATTATTTGTAACTCGTTAAGTCTGTTTTAATACAGAAATCCTAATTTAACATTTATACCAAACGAAATTTAAGAGAATTTATGAGAATTTTCTCGGAAATATTCTCGGGAATGTTCTCGCTCAGGAGAATTTACTGACAATTTAAGTTGTCGAATAGTTTATTCTAACGTAATCTTCGTAAAACGTTCAAATGCATTCAAAACTATTACTCTGAATATAGACCGATTCAACACAGTCATCCAATTTTTAAATTCTCGTATATTCCCTTCCAAAAGAATATTCTCGAGAACTTAACAGCAAAGTTCTCGCAACGAGAATATTCTCGGGAATTTACTATCACTATCACAGGTAAATGAACGAATGTCGTTAGTTTAGTTTAGTTTAGAAAAATTCTTTATTAGCATAAAAATATATTTATTTATTTAAGAACATGGAGGACTTACAGCTAATAAAAACAGACAAAAAAAAGAAAACTATAGTTACCAGAAAACCAATTACAAATCCCCACGTATAGAAATATTATAATAATCGTTTATGGTGTGAGCACAAAAACAAAGACAAAGAAAAGAAAAAATACATCGCCTTATTAAATAGAGAAGAATAAGATAAATACTAAGTATGCAAGTATATGACTTAATCAATAAACAGAAAAATAAAAACAAATAATATAACCTACCGCTACTTGAAAAATTTAAGGCTTAAGCACCTTCTGGCCGAATTCACACTAATTGTGAATGGATCAAAATTAAATTCCTTGCATATATCATTGAAATTCCTGCTTGCGCGCACAATATAACTGTTCTGCCTATAATTCGAAGATGTATGAGCTATATATACAGCTGTAGAACTTAAATTAAAGTAACAGTTACACTTATACTAAACAACACACTTTTACAGGCTATGATCACCTTTATAAGTACTATAATAATGACGGTTATAAAACTTATTACAACATGAGTATTTATTTAATTAAATCTTTAATATTAACATATGAAATTATTGTAATAATTTCATTTATAATATTGGGGGGTAGCACCAAATACTTTAACTACGCGCTCAGCGTAAGTGCGACCGGTGCAATCGGTAGCTCAGGTGATCGCACGCGGCCACCAGTGGCGCACGAGCTACCGCGCCTCCCGCGTTCTGACCTGTATATGGCGAGAGCGGGGTTGCGCTGGCGCATCGTACGGGCCCAGATACGACGCGTTATCAGTTTTGTGCGCAAACAATACATAGTGATGGGGAAGCTTGTATGTACCGTATCTATCGATATTACGCAAGTCTTTCAACTTAATTTGACCAATGTTAGCAATTAATCTATTTTCATGACATTTATTTTTATTGTAGAATTTACGAGTTAATTTTAAGATAAATTTTGTAATGCTAGGTAATTTTATATTAGTGTGCAGTGCTTTAAGATTAGTTTTAAAAGGAGTATTATAAGCAATTTTAACAGCTTTATTTTGAATTATTTGTAACAGGTTATAATTGGATTGACAAATGCTACTCCATTCCGGACACGAATAAGTGATGCAAGGTCTTATTAGGGTGGTGTATAACCTCAGCTTGGTGTTAGCGCTGAGTTTACTTTTTCGGTTAAGTATGGAACTGAGAGAACCGAGTGCTTGAGCTCCTTTGACGCGTAATGTATTAACATGCTTTGTCCAGTTGAGCTTTTTGTCTAGAGTAACGCCAAGATAGCGAACTTCCGTACTCCATAGAATCAGTTGCCCAGCAATTTTTTATTTTGTCTTTGGGGTGGTACTGTTAGAATGGAAAACTCCGGAATCTTTAAAAAAAAAAAGGTTTATTGTAACCTTATAAACTAGGACAGATTAATATTGAGGAAAACTCGGTATACGTCCCGACTCTTTGGATGCCAAACCCGAACTGGCTGGTAGCCTGTGAGCAATCTGGTTCTAGGAGGTCCGGTGCTGACTAAGCACTAGTGTCAGCGTCTACTGATACAGACTAGGGATGTAACAACCCCCCCAACAAGATGAAACTTATTTTTTTTTTATACATAAGTTTCAGGAAGATATGCGAAGTCTTGGGACTGGAATTTCTTCTAATTCCTGAACTTCATCTGTTATACTGTTAGGTTCTATTTTAGTTTTGGGAATGGACATTTACCGAATTTTTTACAAAGTTTATAGAATATTAAAATTAAAAGTAGGATAATTATAAAATAGGTAATGATAGGATAATGAGATTCATATTTTATGAATGGGCCAGGTTCATTAATAATATTATCAATATCTGACATTAATTGGTGATTTGAAACAGTTACAAGTTTTTCTAGGTGTACATCATTTAACTTTAAAGGTTTTAATTTTGATTTAATTAACATGAATTTATTTTTGTCACAACAAGGATCATTGATAAGATTAAAATCAGAAATTACAGGTTTAATAACTGAATTATATAATAAGGTTTCGATGAAAGTTCCCTGTCTTTACAATAAGCTTTACATTCCGGTTCTAGATTGATAGCACCAGTACCTAACAATTTGTACTCTGTTATCTGTGAATTACAATCAAGGGTGAGTTTCGTTGGTTCTGACTTAACAAATAACCATTTATTGTTTTTTAATTCTTGCCAAATATCCACCTTCCCATGAATCAATTTAGTTTCGCATTGTTGAGGTAATTTGTTAATAATTTTACAAAACATTTCAGTTTCGCAAGTAGGCATATCTTGAACTGAGTATGCATCGAGATTATTACATACATAAAACTGACTAATACTTTTAACACATTTATTTAGATCCTGAAGGCATACATATGTTGATTTATCTTTACTTATAGCTATATAATTACAATAAGGTATAATCATTGCATATGAATGAGGCTGGTCCACATCATGTGGGATAGGTACTGAGATAGGTTTATATAACACATATTCTGATTTATATACTAAGGGAATCTTAATGACAAACACTACTTTACTATTTGTAAAATAACACGAAAGTTGCGCTAAGTCGGTTAGCACATGAATACTATCTAAACTTAAGCTAACAGGTAGTTCACTATTCTTATTTAAATCCTTAACACTACGCATCAACTCTTCATACAGTTGTTTAGGGGTTAGGACAGAGGGGTGTATAGAATGCCTTTTCGTAAACATTATAGCGTTAATAATATCATCAAGGCTAAAAGATAAAGTTAATAAACTAGAAAACAATTCATTATAGATTTCGTTCATTTTAGATTCTATATATAAGTCTTTAGGTATATTAGATACATTGTTTAATACGGCTGATAAATTTTCAATAGCATTGCCTAATCGAGCTTCATTAGTTTTGATTATTTTAAGTGTTTCATTATAATTATTTAATGCCGTATTAGTCATCAAAATATAATCTTTTAGGAGAGATGAAAGTTTCTTATCATTGTTTTCTAGGTGTTCTATTGCGGAATTATACTTGATTGAGTCGTCCTCATCCATTGTGCCAATTACTTGTTTGAAAAAGGAACCGATACCAGCAAACCACGCAGATCTCTTATCTCTATCGAGAATAAGATGAGATATAGCACTATAATCTTTTAAAATACTATCAAGGCGAGATGTTAAGGGTTGTAAGAAGTTATGGCAGTTTGAGACACTTAGTTCGTTCTGTTGGCAAAGAAATCTAGCAGTTCCTAGGGCAGACTTAATATTTTCTATATGAGGTTCTATATACCCAACATCAATCGGGACTAATATATGGAGATAATTATTAGATATTTTCAAGGTTCCCACAGGGTCAAAATATATTCCAGTACTTTCTTTAATGGGTTCTATAACGTCGGCTGATATAACGGAGATACACGCCGAGGCGATCCTGAAATAATATGCTAAGTTATAAAACTAATCTACGTAACTATAATAATATAAACTAAACTAAAACTACTCATTTATTTCGGCAAGTTTAACATCATAGTGATGTTTTACATGCCGACGGTTTATCAATAAGGTAAGTGTGTTATTTCCATTTATTCGAATAACTTTATAGGGACCTTTCCAAATGGGTGATAAAGCTTTACGAAGTCTTAAGTGATTTTTCACGTATACCATATCACCTGCTTTATACTTTGCTGGTTTAGTATGCTTATCATAATAAGCTTTGAAAGTTATTTTTGATTTTAATATATTTTCTACAGCTTTCTCCCTGGAAATTCGTAGACGTTGTTGTAAGATCCTTACGTAATTATTGTATGTAGATTCTAACGCGGAGTCGTAAATGGATGAGGGTATAAGTGCCTTATGACCGAATACTAGTTCATATGGGGCAGAGTTTGTAGTACTATGAACTGTCGTATTATAAGTGAGCATGGCTGTATAAACATACCGAGGCCAGTTGGTTTGATTTTCATCTACAAAGGATTTAAGGTATTCTTTTAAAGTTGAGTGGCTCCTTTCTATGGCTCCCTGTGTTTGCGGGTGATAAGGGGAAGACCAAAGCCGTTTAATTTTTAAAAAGCTACAAGTTTGCTTAAATAGCTCGGCTGTAAAATTCGGGCCTTGATCAGTTAGAATTGTTTTTGGTATGCCGAATTGAGCGATAAAGTGAATCAGACATTCAAAAGTTTCTTCTGCAGTAGCATTAGGGATAGGATAAGCAGCTGAGTATTTCGCCAAGTCGTCTTGCAGTGTTAGAATAAATCTTAATTTAGCATTGCCAACTTCAGGAAGAGGGCCTACGATGTCTAATGCAACGCGTTCAAATGGTTGTGTCGATGTTGTAGTGATCTGCATCGGTGCACGGTTAGTTTGACGTAGCGCTTTATTAGCTTGACATGGTACACATTTACGGACATAATTTTCAATGTCACTGCGCATATTTCGCCAGTAATATTTTTCTTGGATTCTTTTCAACATTCTGTTAGAGCCTAAGTGGCCTGAAATAGGAATATCGTGATTTTCACGCATAATTCTAGCGATTTCGCTCATATTCGGATACATTATAATATTTTTGTAAATATTGATGGTTATATTTGTATTAAGAAATAGGTACGTGATTATATTGTGTATCTTTATGAAATTATGGCTATCAAACGGATTTCTGAAATCTGTGATACTAAACTCATTTATATTTGCAGATAAAAGGTAATTCTTTAAATTTTTCAGGCTTTTAAAAATATCATCGTAAGTGGATTTTTCATAATGATACACTTTAATGAATAGTAAATAATAAACGGTATTCCCTTTTTCAGATATCAAGAATGAATATAGAGTTCTTTCTAATGCCAGGAATTCTTTACTTTCAGTCATATTACCGATAATTTCAGATACATAACGGTTTGACTCATCAAGGTCAATTGAAGTAGGTATCACTATATGTTTTGATTTTGTCTTTAAAAGGTTTTCGTTATGTTCAAGGGTTTTGGTATCCAATGCCACTAATCTGTTATTTAAAGCTTTAAGGCATTTGGAATAAGTATCGTCATCATTGACTACTTCACTGGATTGTGGTGTAGGTATATTAAAGTCATCAGGGAGTTCCAGGTCTTCAGGGAGGACAAAATCATCAGGTAAGTCTAAGCTTCCAGGATTTGATTGCGGCGAGGACTGTGAAGGAGGTGCATTCATCGGTAAGTATTTGATCAGGGCTAGTGGGGACATTTTCAGGATTAGGTATTGGATGATTATCAGGTAATGCTTTATTTGTCTGAGTTTCCTGTATGTTTTGTAGGGGATTTATTGGATATCGCGAAAGAGCATCAGCATTTGTGTTTGTCTTACCTTTCCTATATTGAATTTCATAATTATATTCTTCTAGTTTAAGGCGCCAACGGATTAATCTAGATCCAGGGTCCTTGCAATTAAAAAGCCAATTTAGGGGTTTATGGTCTGTTAATATTTTAAACTGACGGCCGAAAAGGTAAGGACGAAATGTTTTGGTTCCATACACAATGGCTAGACATTCTTTCTCAGTGACACTATAATTACATTCTGCTTTATTAAGTGTCCTTGACGCGAAAGCGATTGGTTGATCTTTTCCAATTACGCCCTGGGATAATATAGCTGAAATGGCGTAAATCGACGCATCGCAAGTTAAAATAAAAGGTTTAGTAAAATCAGGGTAGATAAGGACTGGTGCCGTTACTAATTTCTCTTTTAATTGCTCAAATGCTAATTGTTGATTATTGGTCCAGTTAAAATTGGTATCCTTTTTTAGAAGGGCAGTAAGGGACTTTGCGTATTTTGAGAATTCTGGGATGAATCTTCGATAGCATGACGCTAAACCTAAGAATGATTTTATGTCTTTAACGCATTTTGGTACAGGAAAATTCATGACAGCTTTTATTTTGTCAGGGTTAGGTCTAACGCCTTCGCCGCTTATTACATGGCCTAAGTAGGCGACTTCTTTTCACAGGAACTCGCATTTGTCCGGTTGAAGTTTAAGGCGGAATTTTCTTAATTTTTCAAAGACAAGAATAAGTTTTTTGATATGGGAAGATAAATCATGTGAGTATATGACGATGTCGTCTAAATACACGAAGCAATGAACACCTTGTAGTCCAGACAAGACAGTGTTCATTGTTCTCTGAAAAGTTGCGGGTGCGTTTTTTAAACCAAACGGCATCCGTTTGAATTCGAAGTGACCTTGAGGTACACTGAATGCAGTTTTTGGGGCGTCTTCTGGAGACATCTGAATTTGGTGAAAACCGGAAGCTAGGTCTAGGGTTGTAAAGTATTTACTTTGACCTAATTGGTCTAAGATTTCATTAATTTGGGGAATTGGGTAATTTTCCCCAATAGTAATATCATTTAATTTCCTATAGTCTATTACTATTCTCCACCTCTTTTTCCCGGTGGAGTCATCCTTTTTAGGCACTATCCAAATAGGGGATGACCATGGGGATTTTGATGGTTTAATGATTTGCTGATTTAACATTTTGGTTATTTGAGAGTTAACCTCTCCTTTGTGTATTTCTGGAAATCGGTACGATTTTACATTAATTGGCTGTGAGGAATTAGTTTTTATTTCATGTTGAACTACATCCGTACAGGTTAATTGGTCACCCGGTAAGTGAAAAATATCAAAGTACTGATAACAGATTTCATTAAGACAATGTAGTTCTTCCTGATTTAAATGAGATGTTCGCAGTAGTTCAGATAATTGCTGGGACCTTTCAAGGCTATTAATTAGTCTATTATGTTGTACTGTATTACACTGAGTAAGGTCAAGTGAACTTAAGGTAAGCATAAGGTTAGCGTTTAAGTGGACTGGTTTTTCGGATATATTGACAACTGACAAATTAACTCTGTTATTGTCCTTTACCTTAACAAGGCAATTTGATATAAGAAGGGAATCGGAAATATGTTGATCTAATATCATTCCTTCTTTTAATTCGGGGTTTTTCACGGAACACTCTATTACTGTTTCGACACGGGGCTCAATGACTTAAAACTTCCTACACTTTTCGTAGTTTCGTTTTTGGAATCTATTCCCTTAATTATGACGACATTATTTTCTAATTGTAAAGTACTTGTTATACTTTTCTTTTTCAGAACACAGAGTGACGCTCCTGAATCTATCAAGAAGGTAAGTGGGTTTTTATTTACAAATGTTTGTAATTTAATAAAAGGTAAGTATCTTTTCCTGGTAAGGATTTCATATATTTTAAGTTCTTTTTCAGGTTTACAATTGGATTGTGGGTTCAGACCTTCCTTATGGGGCTGGTTACCCTGCGGCGTGGTCCTAATTTTGGAAAGACCGTGAGTTTGGGGCTGATTACCCTGTCCATTGGTCCTAATATTACAATTGGATTGTTGGTTCAGACCTTCCTTATGGGGCTGGTTTCCCTGCGGCGTGGTCCTACTTTTGGAAAGACCGTGAGTTTGGGGCTGATTACCCTGTCCATTGGTCCTAATATTACAATTGGATTGTTGGTTCAGACCTTCCTTATGGGGCTGGTTACCCTGCGGCGTGGTCCTACTTTTGGAAAGTACGTGAGTTTGGGGCTGATTACCCTGTCCATTGGTCCTAATATTACAATTGGATTGTTGGTTCAGACCTTCCTTATGGGGCTGGTTACCCTGCGGCGTGGTCTTACTTTTGGAAAGACCGTGAGTTTGGGGCTGGTTACCCTGTCCATTGGTCCTAATATTAATATGGGTAGTATCGGCTTGATTAAAAGGGGTTTGCCCCGTGCGATACTTAAACGGGACATTAATTAGTTTAAATTTGTATCATTGATGGGTTCGTCTATTTCATCTCTACCCTCCTCTTCACAATTATCAGTGAAGTTTACACGAGATCCTGGCTTAACATCTGTTTGTTTATAATTAAAAGACGAAGGTCTAAATGGACTAAATGGCTGAGGGCCATTTGAAAATCTCTTATTATTGAAATCACGCAGTTTGCAATTTTCAAGATTATGTCCTGTCTTTTTACAGTATCTACAGAAAGAAGAATCATTGAAAGAAATACTGGGTTGACCATTGTTACCTCTAATGAAAACTTTTGCTTGAGGTGTATTATTTGTTTCACTTCTTTTAACGGATTCGGTACCTTTTTGCCTGTTGAAATTGCGGTAGGAGAACTGCTGTATTTTTTCTTCGGATATCGCAGCATTAATGGCATCATTTAAGGTCTTGTAGTCTCTACATCTCACAATATTAGCGATTCTAGGGTTTAACCCTATTATAAATGTATGGAGAGCGAGATCTTCCATCGCGGCTAGTCTACCAGGAAGTTCGGTCTTCCTCGTATTGGAAACAGTAACTTCTGTAAGAAGTTTTTGCAAACAGGTTTCTACTCTCAGGAAAAATTGGCTAACAGGTTCCAGGTTTCCTTGCCTACAGTCTTGCAAGTCAGTGAGCAGGTGAGCATAGTGTTTACGTTCACCAAACTGATTTTTCAAAAATTCTTTAAGTGATGGCCATGTTTCAAAATCTTTAATAGAGCACGCGGTCTCGGCTTTGCCTTCTAGTTGACTTAGTACATATTTGAAAACGACGTCTTCCTGTTCAGGAGACGCCAAGGATATTGCGCTATCGCAGTTTCTTAGGAAAGCTGTAAGTTTGTCTCTATCACCGTTAAATGGTTTAATAAATTTTAGCACAACACTTAATGGGATTACCTCATCACCCTTGAATTCTTTAATGTCTCTTTTAGTTTCGGATCTGACGGCTAGATCCGAAGCTAAAAGAGATTTTGTTTCGTAAACCAATAAAGAATACTAAGACTGCTTAACCCTTCGGGGATTATCGGCGTGATGATAAATTACTGGTATGGACAAAAGATATTTAGTTCTAAGAATTATGTGAGCTACGGATGTTTAAGTTATGCGCAACTGATAAGGACGACTGGGATCGAAGAGTAAGCTTAACAAGTTACCTTGAATATTATTATAGATGTTTTAACATTTATCTTATGATAATTAATAACTTATATTAACACACGGGATTATGACACGATATAGTTTTTTTTTTTCTTTTTTTTTTTTCTGGGTGGGAAATCATCAAATAACTTCTCCCGCTCTGGGTGGAGCGAGAGGGCGTATCAGACTTTTACTGACTAAAACCCACCCGTGGTCCCTCAGTTGCCTGTGTGCCAGGGGCGGCGGTATCTCTTTCGAACAACCCGCACCCCTGGCAGGCATCGGCCCTTGCGGGCCCCATCTGTTGCTGCTGACATCTCTTTGAGGCGCGCTTGGAACACAACGCGCCGTCGACCCGGGCTTGGTCCTTACCGGACAGCGAGCTACCCATTACTCGCCGTCCGCAAGCCCGTGCCTACGGTGGCCGGGAATCAGCCTGGGATTCCCGACGCCCAGGGCGTCTCCTGCGAAGGCCACGGCTGTGAGGGCGCATGTACTGCATCTCCCTCACGTGCGCCGCCTCCCTCTTTGCGAGCATAACTGCTTCGCTGAAGGAGGCGACTGCCAGCCATGCCCTCTCGCTCCGTACCATGGCCTGGACCAGGGTCGGACGCGAGAGATCGCCGCCGCCGATCACCTCCACGAGGACACGGCGTTGCTCCGCCCAAGCTGGGCAGACCTCCACCGTATGCTCCACCGTGTCCTCTGGGCGATCTTCGCAATGGAAACACCCGGGCGTTTCCTCCCGCCCTATTCGAAACAGGAACCTCCCGAAACAGCCGTGTCTGGTGAGGACCTGTGTCAGGCGGAAGGTGAGGACGCCATGCCGCCTCTCAAGCCACTCCTCAAAGAGGGGACTTACCGCCGCAATCGACACGATATAGTTACGCACAATTAACGCACAACACACACAAATTTCACAGGGTAGAATAATCTGGACTTACAGTACCAATATGGACCACAAACTTTCGGTTACTAAGGTAAGATTGGATAAGTTTTACTAGCTCTATTGGAATGCCGCAAGTTATGAGCTTGTATAACAGGCCTTCGTGCCAAACGGTATCGAAGCCCTTTTCGATGTCCAGAAGGAACATACCGGTAGACTGCTTAAGATTAAGATGAAATGAAATGTGTTCAGAGACTCGTGCCAATTGTTGTACCGTGGAGTGAGAGGAACGAAAGCCAAATTGCTCGTTCATAATGAGCTGGTCGGAGAACCGTAGCAAGCGATTATATATCATGACCTCAAACAGCTTACCTAGAACAGGAAGAAGGCTAATAGGCCTGTAACTAATTGGTAAAGATGTATCTTTGCCAGGCTTTTTAAGTGCAATAACCTTTGCAGTTTTCCACGTATTGGGAAAATAACCTAATTTTAAGCAACCGTTGCAAATCTTTGTGATAAATACAACAGATTTTTGAGATAGATTTTTGAGCATAATGTTGTGTATACCGTCTTCACCTGGAGCCTTCCTGGTCTTAAGTTTACGTATAACTTTCCAGACTTCGGTTGGCCGCACAGGCAGATGTAAATCACCTATGACGTGGTCGTTTACTTGAGAAGTGGCTAAATGAACGTCCCTGTCGACGCTATCGCTTTTACAGCCACGAGTGAGGTTTATGTTCATCTCGAAAGCATCTGCTAGAGCATCACATTGTTCAGGGATGTTGGCTGTAAAGCTGCCCTCTTGCGTTTTAAGTGGAGGTATTGAGTCCGATCTTGGTTTCAATGACTTAGCTAGTCGCCAAATTTCGTTGCTAGGATTGTCGACTTTCGAAAGTTTAGTGTTCCACACTTTATCTTGTTCTTTCGTTATAGCCAGATTAATAAATTGTTGTAATTCATTGATAGCTGATCGAAGCAATCTTTTTTCTGCAAGGGATACCTTTTGTTCCTTTCGGCGCAGTTGATTTTTATACTTGATCATTTTTGTGATGTAATTAGGTAGTTTTGTGCAAGTGTTTACGTGTACTTTACAAGGAATAAATTTGTCTCTGGCAGCAGTAAGACACTGTTGCAGGTAGTTTACAGCATAGTCGATTTCCGGCTCGGTTTTAAACACCTCCGAGTTTAGTGAAATCTTTTGGTCTAGAAAGGACCGGTATTTAACCCAGTCAGCATCACCATATCGGTAGTGTTTGAAATTAGGTTTGCGAGAGCATTGACCATTCACTGTAAAAAGTATAGGAAAGTGGTTAGATGAAAGAGCAGGTATTGCGCGAACCTCATGTATGCTATTTACATTTAGCACCAAGATCAAATCAGGATTTGTAGGGGTGAGATTAGGTCGATAGTTAACCTGAGTAGGTGAGTCAGGGTAATGTATCACATAATCATGGTTAAGCATGTGGCGAAACAGTATATTACCACGGGTATTCACATAGCTACTATTCCAATACCCGTGATTAGCGTTAAAATCTCCCATTATGACAACATGAGGACCCAGAGAAAATAAAATATCTAAGTCATTCAATTCCAGCTGCAAGTTTGGAGATTGGTAAGCTGATACAAAGGTATGGTCTTTACTGTACAACTCGGCATTTTGTTTTTTTACGCACCAATAATGCACTGTACGCAATTGCAAAGCGACTGAATGAAGCGTACAGCTGCCTATCGAACATAATACCAAGGCATATCCCTCGATATCCGTGGGTCTTACCCATATAAATTCGAACAGCAATATCTTCGTACCCTATCAAGATACTGGTTATTATTGTACTATTTTTGAATCTGCATTAAATAGACAATTTTAGAAAATAATGGGCCACCGCAGTGTCGTAATTTATCTTATATTATATTTTCGATACAGGGGTGGACCCCTGTATCGAAAATAAATTACGACACTGCGGCAAATTGCATAATTCCTTAGAAAAATTTTTAAAATTTGAGAATAAGTATTAATACAAATATTCAGGAGTGACATAAAAAAAACGAGAAAAAGTCACCAATTGTAGAAATGGCAACTAATTCTGTAAGAGTAAGTACGATTTTTATTCAAAATATAAAAAATATCAATAATTTGGTCATCCATGGGCATATGGCGATATAAGTGGGGTAAATGATAGATGATAATCTGGCCAATCGACAGTTTTAGGGTTATCCATTATTTACGTCACACCCTGTTTAAATATTTCGATACCGTACATGTTTGATTACTTTAAAATCGCTGCAGCAGTTCTAAATGCTTACCACGCCATCATAGAGGATAACATCCATGCAGCAGACTTCTTGCAAATAATCCAAGAAAGATTGTGAATCGTCACAATTATAACAAAAGAAGAGCGCAGTTTTGGTTTATGTCCGCAGATATGGCAGAGTTTAACGATTTCCCGAGGTTAAAAGAAGAAGATTTGATATTATTCAGCCTCGGCATATATCAAATAAAACAAGCCTCCCTTTTGGCAAATGGCAGTTTTATAATTGAACTAGTTGGTGAAATATCTTCTGCCCATTTGGCTAACCTAGAAGGACATGACTTATGGATAGGGATGCCAGATGTCCGGTTTTCGACCGGACAATCCGGTTTTCTTTATGCTTGCCCGGTCACTTAATTCTTGGTAAACCGGAGAATAGATTGTCCGGTACTATAATAATCGTTCATTATTTCTAGCGAACAGCGCGAGCGTTTCGTAGGACCGCGACACGCCGCCGATTGTCACCACCCGAGTCACCCCGCTTCGCCTCGCGTCCTGCCCCTGCCACCCCTCCCCGCCCGTGTCCTCCGCGTACGGCGTATCTCACTCAGCCACTATTTAGTTTAAAGTGAGAAAAGCCGCGCTCGCTCCCAATAAAACATCGAGGCTATTGTTACACCAAATATTTCCTGTTCTGTTGTTTTATTTGTGTTGTCGGAAGCATCGACCAGTGCTGTAACTCCACCGAAGAAAGTGAGAAGAACTTGCTACTATAATGTTGACTGGGAGTCGCGATTTTCTTGGTTAAATAAATATGACGAAGACAACACAAAGGGCTACTGCAAATTGTGTAAAACTACGTTCACAGTGGCTTATGATAGGGTGAAAGCATTAACACAGCACGCCACGTCAAAGAAGCACAAAGATTCAGCAAGTGCAGCAGCCATGACTCAGCGAATGAATTCTTTCTTTACTCCAAAAGGCAGCGCGCAAAGTGAAAAAGTTATCATTTCCAAATTGGGTGAAGTTTTTTCATATAGTATCAAGCACCACATTTCATATGTTGCTCAAGATTGCTCCTTAAAAGTATTAAAGCAGGTTATTACCGATTGGGAAATCGTGAAACAAATAACTGGAGAACGCACTAAATGTACTGCTTTGATAAACCAAGTTTTATATCCATATTCAATGGAACTTGTGCAAGAGGATTTAAAGAATGAAGTTCCGTTGTCCATCGCTACCGATGCTTCTAATAAAGGAAACAGAAAATTCGCGATTTGCGATTCAATATTTTTCACCAAAGGACGGTATTTGTCATAAAATTTTGGACTTTTAAGAGGACTCATTCGAAGATTCAAGATCTATTAAAGAAAAAATATGTCAAGTGTTGGAAAATTTTCTTGTTCTGAAAAGAAACGAGAAGAGTTGAAGTAGTGCTTTGATTTCTTCGAGAGCCAATACAAAGATGTAATACGTCTCGTACCTATAAGGTGGCTCAGCTTGTTTAAAGCTCTCGAGAGGATGCTTTCGTCGTGGGGACCATTGAAAAAATAATTCTTAGAGCAAGGTTCTGACAACTGCCCAAGAGCTCTTTGGGCTATCTTATCAGATCAAGAAAACCAAATTACAAGTGAGACCAACCCCTCTTACAGTGAATTAAACATTTCCTTTTTAAGGTGGAAGTACAGACCTTTTGCTTTATTGCTACAAGGATCTTTTGGTGTCTGAATGAGATTGGCTGGGGGGCGTTGTTGGTAAACATCTGTGAAATTGTCACATAAATTGTATTGGAAAAATAAGATGGTGTCATTAGTTCCAATATTAGCCGCGCGCCGTAAGATTCCTGTACCATTGAAGAATGAACCTCCCCAACAGAAACTTTTCAAATAAAAAGATGCCGACGATGATTTGGTACGAGGGAAAAGCAGAATTGTCAGCTTCGCCGATAAAATAATTGATATCCAAATAGGTGCCAAGTTAAATGGAGCTTAAAGAAAGTCAAAAGTTTAATAGTTCCTTGTTTTAAATAATTAAACTTTGTGTACAATAACAGTACGAAGAAGGACTTAATGCCCCAGGCTTTCTCTGCCAATAACTTTTTTGTCGACGAAGCCGACAATGCTAAAAGATGTGACTCGTAACTTCCTTTACTCATTCATACGTAAATAAACTCACGCGCCTTTCCGTAGCTGTCTCTAATAAAGCTATTATTTTTAGTTTCCTAATTTTTCTTTAGTATTTTTTTACCTTTCAACCTAATTTTTCTTTAGTATTTTTTTACCTTTCAACCTAATTTTGATTTAGGGGATATGCAAAAGCAAATGTTTCGATTAAGGTAAAAACTAGTGTGCTTCACCGTACTCTACACTCCGCACCCTTGGATATTGGGTCCGCGAGTAAACTTTGGATCCTTACTTAATAACAATAAGATATCAAATTGGCGAGTGGCCTATGTTCTAAATTATTGCCGCAAGGAAATTGACCGAAATGCTGAGCAAAAGTGCTAGTTGCTTTAGAGTACATAATACTTTCATGTATAGCAGTCAAAAATCTGTCAAATCAAATGTTTATCACATTGGTCATAATAAAAAAAATAAAAAAACAAATAAGCCTTGGTTTAAACGTGTACTATCAAGTCCAAGCTTATCTGTAAACCCGTGGCCTAAAGTTGTACGTATTACAAAACATTTTTAAATCGTGGTTTTCATTATACCATCTTTTGAACCATTGTCTTAATAAAAACTACAGATTAATACAAATAACACTCATTCGTCATGTTAGCTTTCTATTGCAACGTTCCCTATGCCAAGAAAATAACGGTTTCATTACAAGTTCATGATTAAATGATGTTATAAGGAGTGTTAAAAATATTGAGACTGTTATTTTGCATGGATATTTACATTAATCATTTCGTCGATTGCAGTTTTGTTTAGGTTTAAGCACATTACCAATGTACTAGCTAGTTATACATATAAGTACGTGTAACGAAACGTGACATTCTAGCGCGTTTTATGAAACCATTTACAACACATACAAAACTATAGCAAGTTGAACAAAGTTCAGTTAGCTTTGGAATTTATAAGTTACCAAAGTCTATCTCATAAAACTGTTTGTACAAACTTACTTGCAGAATTAGAATCATTTGTCATTTATCATTAATTTATCTTAATTATTAATGTTTTAATGTGATGGACCAACGAAAGAAAAAGCGATCTGAGAATTGGAGTGCCGAGAAAAAAGTAAGTTAACATTTTATGAAAATTACTTCAAGTGTCGAAGTCGAAAAAATGGCATCATGGATCGTCAACTGCAGAGTATGAGCAATACAACCCAACGATGTGAATTCAGCTACTCGAGTGGCGCGTACCATGTTGCGAGCGTTGTCTCGTACAGCTAGGTGAACTTTTGTTGCGATGTTGTAAGTTTCGGCAATTTCTTTGAGTTTTTCTGCTATATAATCGCCAGTGTGGTCGTCTTCCAGAACAGTCGCAGCCAGCACCACTTTAAGGCGCTGTTCTTTCCGAATGAAATGGGCAGTAAAACTCAGCAGCGAACAAGTTTTTGTAGGATTAGACCATATATCAGTAGTAAAACTTATCCAATCAGCTTCCATTAACAGAGATACCACTTTGGCTTGAACTTTTTTATAAGTTTCAGGCATTAACTGACTGCGAAAGTATTTTTCGGACTTCAATTTGTAACGTTTTGGCCCAGATGGATCAGCGAAATTCAAACGTTTAAATCCTTCACCTGACACTGTAGTATAAGGTTGCATGTCCACAATTATGTAATCCATAATTCCTTGATAAATTCCTTTGGCAATCTGATGATCGTCCGGCCATTTTGCTGAAGGCGGGTGAGATATTAATTGTTCTATAGTAGCTTGATGCTTATCATTTTCATTAAGACGCACGGGTTTTGAAATAGCCGGTTTCAAACTATTTTCTTGAGCGATTTCAGCCAGTTTATTCTCATAGTGTTCATATTCAGATGAACGATATTTCGACAGGTGCAGTTTCAAACCTTTGATAGTCTGATGTTTGGGCTGAAGACTGCCTAATGACACCGTTTTACTACACGACTTACAAATAATAGCCTTCGATGGATGTAATACAATATTTTTTTCATAATATTCCCAAATAGGATTTACTTTAGGCATATTTTGTTTTTATCTGCAACAATACAATAATATACCTTCTTAGTAAACATAAACATTAAACACATTAAATCGAAACAAAAACATTTCTCTCGTCAACTTTGATCAAAACAATTATCGGTTAATTTTACTAAGAAACGTACCGAACCTACGTTACGTACCTATTTGATTTAGCTAAAAGCTTTGCAAGTGCTATACCTACGTCTATTCCCATTTGTCCTCACTGACTTTGTCAACCAAAACATGTTTGTTTAGTTATATTGTATTTTTTAAATCTTAACCCTTACTTATTTTCATCAAAATAACACAGACACATAAAATCACAAAACCCTATCAATCTGTATAAATACGGGCTGAAATTTTTTAGCGTCTGGACAACAATATGACGTTTTGTGTAAGTAGAATAGAACTCATATACCCTAACATTTACCTGGTACCATTTATTTAATAAAAGGTCCGAATATCCTTAAAATACATGAAAAAGAATACATCCTACGGCACTCGCGTAAAATTAATATTATCCAAAATAGGTAATAGTAAACGGCGTCAGCTGCGATTGCACATGAATGAAGCATGATGGAAGTGTGAGCGAGACGCTAGCATTAACTTCGCTCTCCTGCGCACAGGACGATACCACCTGATCCCTACACACTCACGCACACATTTGCGCGTGTACCTACATACGTCACCGTGCTGTATGTAGTTGTAGAAGGCAAATAATTTGATACACTGATGCCTGGTTCCTATATTGAACGGGTCTTCGTAGTATAACAGCTACCACCCGTTTCCTAGTTACTAATAACGAGTCGTAATATGGTGTTCCACAAATATTTTATCTAGCCTACCAGCTACGAACATTCGTAGGTTACTTGATAACCGATGGTCCTCCATGCTCCTCTTTGCGTTTCGTTAATACAAAAATTATGTAATGTGTAGTTCAGAAACTACGACCTATATTCAAACATTACGAGATATTGAAACATTATTAATGTTAGTTTTCTTTTATTGCGCTTCTTAAGCTGAAAAAAAGAAATGAAGTTCTTTATGACTTACATTTTAAACACAATTGCTGTTGTTGCTAAAGTATGAACAAAACGCTGTGAACTGAGACGTCGAGTCTATGGCAAACCCAGGGTTCAAGCAAAGCGTCGTTACCGTTAGGTTTGATTTTGGTTTTAATGTTTGAAGTTATAATTTTCACTAAATAAGTAATAAAATATTATAATACACATTTAGTTCAAAATTCTCATCAATTGTTCGATAAAAATATCATAAAATATGGATACTACACCGGTAAGTAGTCTGTTCCTTGTTACAATTTTATGTGACCTAATGGTGAAATTGTAATGATTGTGTGATTTGTTTTACCTATTTACAGAAGAGCAAAAAGGCAATGACGAGAGACGAAGTAATGTATTTTGTGGAGTTAATACAAAATTGCTGTGTTTTAACTACCAAAGAAACAAACGCCAGCTCCAACAAATTAAAAGACGAAGCATGGGTCACTTTGGCGGCTGCCTTTAATGCAAAATGTGGTGGTTTCCCAAAAACTAAAGAGCAACTCAAGCTAAAATGGGACAATTTGAAAAAGGCAGCCAGAAAAAGAACGCAACAAATTCGCATGAATAGGTTAAAGGTACCTTAAAATAATATACCTACTTATACTATACATACTAGTCAATTTTGTAGCAAGTATCAGTGGTAAACATAATATTTATATATTTAGGTTGCTACTCAAGGCAAAAGAATACATAATTATCCTATGCCTAGATCCAATTATCTTTGATAATTTGTACCTAATGTAATAAATAGGCCATCTATCATATTTGTATTTTATTGCAGACTGGTGGTGGGACAGCAGATTTCATTCCAACTGATGAAATCCTCGACAAAATGGCAAATTTAATGGGATCTACCTGCACAGGCTTTGAAGTTCCCTTTGGTGGTGATGGATACTGTGGTGGTACTGTGCTTGTAGAGCTGGAGGTGGGCACTGATGTAGAAAAAGAGATTGGTGAGAGTGCAAGAGTGCAAATACCCACAGATGAGAGATTTCCTTCCATATACAAATGAAGGTATTGTTGTGGGCGCTGACGCTTCAAAATGTATTCGAGTTAAATGCGCAGTGCCCGGCGACCGACAGTTAGCCCGCAGACACCATAGCCTATAGACGCGCTTACGATCTTAATACCAAATTGCTTATGTAAATCCTTTCGTAAAGTAAAGTACATATTCCAATCTATTCCGCATTTGATTTCTCTCCGTACACACACACATAAAGACTATATACACGCACCCACAAAATTGGTGACCCCGACGTGATCTAAAACCCGACGTGATCTAAAACCCGACGTGATCTAAAACCCGACGTGATCTAAAACCGGACGTGATCTAAAAAGTGTCGTGATTAAAGTGTGACGTGACTTTAAAGTGTGTACGTCGAGGGAACGGGCAACTCAACTCGCGTCTATACGGTTATACTTTCGCCCATATCCATCCGTATCCGTGAACAAAAATGGAAGCAAAACTGTCCACCGATGAATTTGTCCTCTCACCTGTCTCCATAACTGACAAGATCGAAGATTTTTGGCCAAGGGCACCGGAATTATGGTTCGTCAAAGCAGAGGCGATCATAAATCCACAGAAGATGTCCGACGATTCCAAGTATCGGATTTTATTATCGAAACTGAACCTGGAAGTCACCGAGCAAGTCGCGGATATCTTACTAGATCCGCCGAAAGAAAAGAAATATGAGGCTTTAAAAAACAAGCTTATTTCGGTCTACAAAGAGTCAGCAGAACGTCAAATCAAGAAGTTGATTGGAGAAATGGAGCTAGGTGATCAGCAGCCATCGCACCTCCTACGAAAAATGCGAGACCTAGCCAGAGGAAAAGTTACCGACGAAACACTCAAGTTAATGTGGAAAAATCATTTACCACCATCGGTACGTGGCGTTTTGGCAGTGACGGATGAGGAAGACATGGAGAAATTGGCGTCGATCGCAGACAAGGTCGCTGAGACTATCACCCCGATTCACAGCGTTTCAAGCGTTAAGGAAAAACCAGGACAATCGGACAAAGATAATTTAGTGATAGCAGAAATAAATAAGCTAAGCGACAGATTAAGCAAGATCGAGAACAGTTCCAGAGGGCGCTCGAGAAGTTACGGGTCCAGAAGATTTCGATCCAGATCAAGTTCCAGGTCTAGAAATGAGAGAGCACCTGACGACGACCCCAACTGGTTGTGTAGATACCACTTCAAGTTCCGCAACAAGGCGAATAAGTGTGTTCAACCGTGCAACTGGAAGAAGAAAGACGCCAAGCCATCGGAAAACTAGAGTCGGTGCAGTCAGCGACGGGAGGCTGTGACCGCGCGCACGTCAATCACCGTCTATGTGTCCGGGACAGGAATTCAGGTTTGAACTTTTTAGTGGATAGTGGTGCAAATGTGTCTGTTCTACCTCGCAAGGCCGTATTTAAAAGTGCTAACGCAAATAGTGCTAATTATAAGTTGTACGCTGCGAACGGTACCGAGATTACTACGTACGGTACACATATTTTAGAACTAGACTTAAATCTTAGAAGAGCGTTCCGTTTGTTATTTACGATAGCGGACGTACAGCAACCAATATTAGGTGCTGACTTCTTAGCTAAGCATAAGTTATTAATTGACTTGAACGGACGAAGGCTAGTCGATGAGGTTACTAATTTAAGCACGAGAGGAAATCTCTCTAGTTCGACTGAGCCCACTGTAAAAACCATCGTTGATAATTGCCACTATTACGAGTTATTGAGTAAGTTCCCAGATCTAACTAAGCCTGTTTCATATAAGGAGACACCTAAACATGGCGTTTGTCATCACATAGAGACAACAGGTTCTCCAGTGCACGCGCGAGCCAGACAGCTTCCACCGGACAGGTATGTAAAAGCCAAAAATGAATTTAGGGTTATGCAAGAGCTTGGGATCTGTAGGCCGAGCCATAGCGCTTGGGCAAGTCCCTTGCACGTAGTACCCAAGAAGGACGGTAATATTAGGCCATGTGGTGATTATAGACGTTTAAATGCGATCACTAAACCGGATCGCTACCCCGTGCCCCGTCTTCATGATTTTACGTACATTTTGGCAAATAAGAAGATTTTTTCTAAATTAGATATAAATCGTGCATACAATTGTATACCTGTCGCGGAAAATGACATTGAAAAAACTGCTGTGATAACACCTTTTGGTTCATATGAATTCATGCGCATGCCTTTCGGATTACGCAATGCGGCACAAACTTTTCAGCGTTTCATGCATCATAATGTTTTACAAGGTTTAGATTTTTTATTTAATTATATTGATGACGTAATAATTGCGTCAGACAATGAAACGCAGCATAAACAGCACTTAGAAAAAGTTTTTGAACGATTCAATGAATATGGCATAACTATTAATTTCTCAAAATGCAGTTTTGGTAAACAAAAATTAGAATTTTTAGGATACGAAGTATCCGTAGAGGGAATTAGACCCCTAGAAGATAAGGTTCAAGCTATTTTAGATTTCCCCAAACCACAAACTATTGAGGAACTAAGAAGGTTTTTGGGAATGTTGAATTTTTATAGAGCAAGTATTCCTCACTCAGCTGATCACCAAACAGAGTTAAACAAGTACTTAGGAAATTCTAGGCGTAAAGATAAAACTGAAATTAACTGGACAGAAGACGCCGAACGCAATTTCGAACAATGCAAAGAAGACCTAAGAAATGTAGTTTTGTTATCGTATCCAATGACAGATACTCCTTTGGCATTGATGACCGATGCGTCAGACACTTGTGTAGGTGCAGTATTACAGCAAAACGTTAATAACGAGTGGAAACCATTGGGTTATTATTCTAAAAAGTTGACAGATGCTCAAATTAAATATAGCACCTATGATAGAGAACTATTAGGAATTTATTTGGCTATAATTCACTTTCGTAATATGGTTGAAGGTCAAGAGTTGATTATATTTACAGATCATAAGCCCTTAACTTTTGCATTTAATAAAACAGGTACGAATAGGGAAACGTCGCGTCGAGCTAGGCAAATTATGTTCATTAGCGAATTTAGTACAGACATAAGGCACATTGAAGGGAACGATAACATAGTTGCAGATGCTTTATCTAGAGTATCAACTATATCGTGTCCCACGATGCTAGATTTCTCAGAACTTGCAGCTGCGCAGGAAACGGACGTCGAGCTTGCAAAAATGCAAAGCGATTCAAATGACAATAACAACGTGTTGTTGAAACGTGTTATTCTATTTGGAACGGATAAGCACGTAGTGTGCGAAATGTCATCCAATACCGCACGTCCGTACCTGACTGGAAAATTCCGACGTTTAGCCTTCGATTCGATACATAATTTGAGCCATCCAGGTATTAAGACAAGTAGGAAATTAGTTAGTAATAGGTATTTTTGGCCAAACATGAATAAGGATGTTGGTAATTGGGCAAAAACTTGCATTAGATGTCAAAAAGCGAAAGTTCAAAAACATACTAGTTCAGATTTGGGGACTTTTGAGAGTAGTAAGCGTTTTGAACATATTCATATAGACATTGTAGGACCTTTACCAACGTCACCTGAAGGATTTAGATATTGTTTAACAATCATAGATAGATTCACGCGTTGGCCAGAGGCGTATCCGATAAAAGAAATAACTGCAGAAGTAGTAGCCAAAACGTTATATGACGGTTGGATTAGTCGTTATGGCTGTCCAGTAAAGCTCACAAGTGATCAGGGAAGACAATTTGAAAGTAATTTATTTAAAGAGCTAATGTTGTTAATGGGAATTCAAAAAACGCGTACCACTCCTTATCATCCTCAATGCAATGGAGCGGTAGAACGATGGCATAGATCATTAAAATTGCGTTAAAAGCACGTTTAGATAGCAAAAGCTGGGTAGACGAGTTGGCAACGGTAATGTTAGGTTTACGCACAACTATTAGGTCTGACACAGGCGTAACCGAAGCTCAAATGTTGTATGGTAGCAATATTAGGTTACCAGGTGACTTTTACGACACCAGTAATGTGAAATCCTACGATGATAACAGTTTTGTAAAAAAATTAAAGGACGTTATAGATGGAATAAAGCCGTCCGGTAGGGAAAACAAGTCACCCCACAAGATTTTTGTACACAAAGATTTATGCACTAGCGATTATGTATTCATTAGGAATGACGCAGTACGGAAACCATTACAATCTCCGTATGATGGACCATATCGCGTCATCAGCAGAAATGATAAAGTATACCGTGTACAGTTGCCAGACAGACAAACTAGTGTATCTATAGACCGTTTAAAACCAGCATATATATTGATAGAAAATGAATCGCCATCGGAGAATTATGATAAACAGATAACGGATAAAACTGACATTTTAAAAGATAGAAAACAGAAAAAAGTAACTTTTCAAACGAGCAAACCCAGTAGCGAAACATATACAACGCGAACTGGTCGAGTAAGCAAAAGACCATTAAAATATCGTTAAATTAGCAGTAACTAAATTGAGGTCAAATACTCGTACAACGAATGTCACTAAAAATATATTTGTCAGTACATCTAAGACACTAGTCGACAACCTTACACATTTTAGTACAACTACATTATTGTGAAAATGGGTTCCAATCAGACAAAGGAAAATGTGATTGTTAACGAGAACTTCACAAACGTAGCACAGGTGGACGCTAAATTAAATATTATTGGTATCATAATGATAGTAACGATAACGCTATTAGCCATAGTTATAATCTACACAGGAAAACGAAGGTGCATGAAAGGTGTACGGAAATGGTTAAAGAAAGAAATGGTGGCCAGCCCAATAGTCATACCGACTATAAAGGTGGAACCTGTGCAACCACCACAAATATCGCCAAATCCCAAAGTTGTCTATTAAGATAATCGGCTCAGAAAACATCCAACGTCCATTCAAGTCAAATGATGCGTAGTACATATGTGTAATTTTTTAATTCATCAATGTGTGTAATAGTGTAAGTGTAAAACCCAGGTGTGAATGTATTTTTATTTGGCGTCATCATGACGAATACTGTGGACTCTCAGGGGTGCCAATTTATTTTTGCAGAGTAGTTCGTCATGGTGACTACCCTTAAATTGTTAGTATTAAGGTTATTTCGTGGTTAGCATAAGAGCTTTTTTTAATGTGTGTTCTTGCAGTTTTAACAAAACACTAATTGTATTTTCATGTTAGAAATAAGTGAAAAGATTTTTGTAATAAACAGACACATACTGCTGATACCCTTTTGTAATCGTAGCGTGATGATAAAACTTAAAATTTTCATACAGTAGTCACAATATTGTTTAAAGTGTACATTGTAAGTTGCGCAAAGGCGCACAGATATCAGATTACGACATAGTTTATAGAATCTAAATGATGTATAAGCAAATTCTTTGTAACTTGTAGTACTGTTAGTCAGAAATGTGTTTGGTGATGTTATTTTGTTACATATTCGATTTTAGAATGATGATAGCATTTTGTAAAAAAAAAAAAAAAACTTTTGTTTTTTTTTTAAAAAAAGGGAAGAGTAGTGTTGTGGGCGCTGACGCTTCAAAATGTATTCGAGTTAAATGCGCAGTGCCCGGCGACCGACAGTTAGCCCGCAGACACCATAGCCTATAGACGCGCTTACGATCTTAATACCAAATTGCTTATGTAAATCCTTTCGTAAAGTAAAGTACATATTCCAATCTATTCCGCATTTGATTTCTCTCCGTACACACACACATAAAGACTATATACACGCACCCACAAAAGTATCATAATGATTTCTAATTATATCAACTTTTTCAGATTATCATCCATCCATCCCAAATTTTAGTGCTAGGCAAGGGGTTGGTGTAGCAATGATGCAAAATCTTGTAATCTATACATATAAATAAAATGGGAGTGTCTGTTTGTAATACTAAAATAACCACTTTTCGCTACATGCATATGAATGTATGTTGGTACATATACCAAAATTACATTTTTTACAACTTTTGTGTCTGTTTGTTCCCGCTAATCTCTGAAATGGCTCGACCGTTTTTGAAGGGACTTTCACTGGTAGGTAGCTGATATAATAAGCTACCTGCCAGTACCTATATTTTATAATTTTTATTTGTTTTTATTGATGTATAAATAATAGTAAAAAATATATTTCTTCCTTTTCAGTTAAAAAGAGGAAGTTAAATGTTTTGACCCCAGAAGAAGGGGTTGTAGAGGGCAATGCAGGGGCAAAATGTTTATATGGAATGACTACAATGACAAAATCTCTTCAAAACAAGGGTAAGTATCATTATTAATTTTATCTCTTATAATTCGTCTCTTTCGAACATTGAATAGCAAGTACAGCTATTATTGTAAGTGTTATGTATAACCACAGTTAATATTTTTGTTACAGGCAAGAAGAAAAGAATTGAAGATGGAAAACTGGAAAAAAATTTAGCTATAGCAAATTATTATAATAAGAAGACAGAAAAATTAGATTTAGAGATAAGACTGCTAAAGTTAGCTAATAAGGAAAATATTAATGATATTTAAGATCTGTCAGTCATTACCTTTTCCGTTTTGTCTTTGTATTTTTATTTAGTTTTTAATTTAGTTATTCTTTAGTAAAGTTGTAAGTGTGGAAAAATTAAATAATGACAAATGAATAATTTTAATCAACATTTGTTTGTTTTTATTTACAAAGTATTTCGAAAAATAAAAATCCATTTACATGTAGTTTACATAATATAAGACACTATTTTGGCTTCTTTTTAATATTCATGATCTTGTTTCCCAAAAATATAAAGATGCAATCTTTGTTACTCCAGACTGAAAAAAAAGAAAATACTAAAGTTCACATCACTTGTTAGGTTAGGTTACACCTGCTGTCTCGGTATGGGTCAGAATGAGGGATGAATGAAAGGCATGTAGCTGAGATCAGAATGTTAAGAGGGATGTATGTTGTTACACGAATTAATAGAATAAGAATGACATATTTATGGCTTATATAAAAGAGTATTTACAATTAGTATTAATATGATTTGCATAACTCACTTATTGAAATATTCTGTGATCAAAGTTTCTCTTAACACCTGATTATTAGTTGCCTCAGTATAATTAGGTGTAGGCACTGCATCTACATCTGGAATCTCAACCTCTGGTGGTAACTCATCTAGGCTTTTTAATCTACAAATGTTGTGTAGTACTGCTGTAGCAATAATTACTGCGTTGGCTCTTAAAAGACTCAGACGTAAGGTTAAAGCCACAACTGGAAATCTTCGTTTCCAAACTCCGAAACACCTATAACAAAATAAAGTTATATATAAATATAAAACATAAATAAATGTTAGACAGTCAAATCAATCTGTAAGGATAGCTATTCCTTAACCTCTACATACCTTTCAATGACATTTCTAGTTCGGATGTGGGCTTCATTATAAAGTTGTTCACCTCGTGTTACTGGATTTAACAAAGGAGTTAAGAGATATGGCTTCAAAGGATATGCACTATCCCCAAGCAGCCACTTATTTCCAAAATGTCCATTTTCACATTGTGCTGAAAATTAGGACTATAATTTAGAACAGTTTTAAATTACCCATTTCCTTTGTTTAAAAGTAATGAAATAAACATTAAATAAAACATTAATATGTACCTCGCAGTTCTGAAGTGTTAAATATAGTGGCATCATGAGCAGATCCTGGCCAGCGAGCCACTACATTCATAAACTGCAAATTGGAGTTGCAAGCTGCTTGCACATTAATGGAAAAGTATCCTTTACGGTTTCTAAATTCTTCTCCAATCTGAGTACCTGATATAAAAAAATATTGTGATTAAATATTTATTTGTAATTCAAGTTAGTAGTGAAGTTAGTTGGTACAGGTCTAATACAATGCACTCACATGGTGATTGTATCCTGATGTGTGTTCCATCAAGTGCACCAAGTACTCGAGGAAATCGAGATACAGAATAAAAGTCTTGCTCGGTATCGGTATGCATGTATACATATCTGCTATACAGCTGTGCTATAGCATTACTGACATCACATACAATACGGCATGCTGATGTTTTCGAAACTCCTATAAAATCTGCCACTGATATTAACATTGTTCCCAATGCATAGAACCTTAAAGTTAATAATAGCTGGTGTATTGGAGATATTCCATGATTCCTTAAACAAACCAAGTAAAACATTAGGTAGGTATTAGGTATAATTCGTTCAACGTAGAGAGTTCAATGTACTATTTCGGTTGAAATAAAAACAATGTAAGTATAGGTACCAATCATTTTTCTTAAGTAGGTATCTACATACCCAAGCACTTGGGTAGATTTACTAACCTGGCTCCCGTTACTTTTAAATATGGATATATTTCAAACAGTAACTCTTGAACTGATGTTTTATCAAGCCGAAATCTCAGCTGGAACTCAAAATCATCCAACGTATAAAAATAGTTGACTTTTGGTTTGTAAACTCTATTACGGCGATTATTTTCTTCTGAATCCGAGTCGCTGGAATCCGACAATAAATGTAACATTTCTACGTCACTCACTTCACTTTCTGAACTCGATATTTTGTAATAATTTTAATTTAACACTTGAAAAACCCCACAAAACTTTCTTTAACCGTTCTAAAGCGGCCGGTACACAAACCAACTACGAACAGTAAGTTTGACAGTTTGACTGACGTTTTAAATTTTTATAGGAACATCACCTATCATCATTTCCATACTTCGTGGTAACGGATCGGTAATAGTAATCCTCCCATCCGTTAGTAGGCTCTGTTTGGTAAGATGAGTTACGATACGTTTTATATAGGAACGGCTTAGACTTACGCCTGGTAAAATATTTTACTGTCCGTAAGTAAAACGAACCGTTTTGTCAATATAGGAACCGGGAATGAGTGACGCGTGTCTTGAAACCGTAAACCAAATAAATTACGTCTCGTAAGATCGGTAAAGCTTTGATAGAAATGTAAACAAACCGCTCATGTTAAATACTTATAACAATCACTCACATTCATCTGTATTTCGAAGGTTTTAACGTGATGTGTAATAAAAAAGGATTCCAACAAGGTTGTTTAATCCAAATCGGATACTACAACTTACTAGGCGTATTTAAAGATCGTAATCAACTTATTTACAAATAATTACACTGATTCATTTTTACAAAATTACAGAAAATGAGTTATTATTTACAACAAAAAGTACCTTTTCAACGATATTGCAATATTTGTTCCAAATGTCCACCGTTTCTTTCTAAACACAAACTCCCACGTTTTTGCAAATTGGTTGTTAGACTCCTAAGCGTGTCTCTGTCACTTTTCAGAATATTAAAAACGTCTATTATTCGCTGTTTTAACTCATTTACACTACGAGCTTCTTCGGTGTACACTGAGCGTTTTAGTTCAACCCACAAATAAAAGTCTAAGGCGTTAGGTCTGGTGATCTCGCCGGCCAGTTCACAGGTCCACCGCGACCTATCCACTTATCACGGAATTCACTATCTAAATATTCACTATCTATATACCAGCGCGGGTAAATATGGACTCGTCGCTCCATAGAATGTTCACCTGCGGGTGGAGTTGGAGTATGCGTACGTCATTATGAAAATAATCACTGGGCGGTCGAAGCACACACGGTTCAAACGTAAAAAAACAGCGATCGACGTCACGCTATGGCTAATCGCAGGTGACTAGAGAGAGAGAGCACGAGACGCGGTACTCGGTTCGAAGGGCGCGCGGGCGGGAGGGGATGCTCATGCGGTGACACGTGAGCGGTACGCCTAAGGAAAGATATTTTGCGATAGTAGTTACCTATCCCCGGCCGGCTTCAATCAAAGGATTGAATGTCGCTACGAATTCATTGATAATTTCTGCGCGTAGAGTAGGGTGCCTATAAGTTGGGTTTTGATATTATTTGCCGATATTTTTACTCTTTTCTATTTTTATTATTTTTTAAATTTTAGTATGAAAAGTATACTACAAATAAGTAATAGTATTTATTGATAGGTTCATTTCATGTTAGGATTAAAAAAAAAAGAAGTGAAATTTCTATGCCATAGGCTTTTACTCCGTTCACCTATTATGCCCTATTTTTTTCCAGACGGTAAAAAAAATCATACGGTATACTTAATATTTATGTTATATAAAACAACTTACCCGCTTTATAATCCACCGCAAAACTATATGTGATCTTGCTTTCACCAATCCAGTGTAGTTAATCAATTTACAAGTATCGACATCAACAAGTAATCACAGCAAGTAGCAACACAACACTTAATAAAAGAACACACATATAATTTACTGCGAAATTCAAATAAACTTTCATTAGAAAACAATTATTACAATTGTAAAAAAATAGTGCACGAACGGAGCTAAGGCGGCCAGCCGCAGTTCGCCATCCGGGACTTCAACCAATCACAATACATCTCTCTCACGAGCTTACTTACACCAATCAACTTCGCGCTGGCGGAGCGTGGCCGCGCGCGGTATAATTTGAATGCCATTCCGAACAAAGTTACAATCTCGGCCATGACCGAGAATCTCGGCTATTATTAGCCGAGAACCGAGACAGATTTCTCGGTCGGATTTATAGCCGAGAATGCCGAGACCGAGACCGAGACCGAGATCTCGGTCGAGCCTTAATAATAACTAATAATCAATTTGACTATCGCATCGGCGTCACTAACCATCTCGCTTTCTCTAAAACAAAATGTCAGTCTATCCCACTCTATTGCACTTTGAACAGCGTCACTCTCTATCTCACTCTATCACATCTGCCCGTCTCGCTTACACAATAATAAAGCAAATCCTTTTGCACATAAAAGTACTATTCTGGTAAAAAGCTTTTTTGAAATTAAGTCCTTTTGGAAGTAAATATGCAATAATATTTTGTATGGAACAATAAGTAGCAAGTGTTGTACTATTTTGAAATCTTAATTAAAAGGGCCATTTTTTAAAACAACTTGCCTATGTTAATATAGTATTTTTTTTTTAAGACAATGCGTCAAAGTTACGTGATAAAACGTTTTTAACCATGACTTAATTAAACTTAATTTTTTTGTACTAGACTCACAATATTAATTATTAGTTTTGTAACTGCAATCAATAGCATGGTTATTTAGGATTACATTAAAAAGAAAACCTAAACAATTTAGAAATTTGTGATCATAGTACCTAAATATCTGATCTAGGGTGTTGATTTTCAACATTTTCAAAAGAATACCTATTACCGTGAAATACTCCAACTTTGCTACCAGGGAAATCTTTGCCCAAAACAAAGTTTCTAAGGAAATTTACTAATTTCACAAAAAATACCAAACTTACGACAACACTAATAATATTGTTAGAAAATTAAATATACGTGTGGCAACACAGAATGGCACGTCCGCTCCTTACTTCACTCAGTTACCTGTCGACACTTGTCGAAGACGAAGTGTAATTTTGCGGGCCAATTACTGTAAATCGAAGGAAGTGAATTGTGCATTATGGCGAAAACACCGGTAAGTTTATTCAATTCTCTGTTATGTAAAACGATGTTTTAAGTCTTTTAACAATAGTTTCGTTGTTGTAACTTATGTATGAAAAAAGTTATGATGACGGGCAAAATTACACAGTAATATGCAGCCATATCATTGTCAACATTGCCCGCTGCAAAAAAACGACTAGGGTTGACACTTTTTGTTTTCTTTTTACATGACATACATAATTACATATATGAACCCTGTAAAAACTACACTCATTTAGAAGAAATTCGAAAAAAAGCTTCTAAAATTTAAAAGCTTAGATGTGTTAAAACATAGTTTAAAATAACAAAAATAGATTACAGCTATGTTTTAACACATCTAAGCTTTTAAATTTTAGAAGAAATTTGAAAAAAATCTTATGACACAGATGAGAATTCCCATCTGTGTCCTAAGCTTTTTTTCGAATTTCTTCTAAATGAGTGTAGTTTTTACAGGGTTCATATATGTAATTATGTATGTTGTTTTTTTAATTGACTCTAACTTTTTTATATTACAGTAGGGTAGGTACACACCTACTTATGTATTCTCGAAAAAATATTAGTGTAAATTATAATTAAGAGTGAGAAAGAAAGATATGTGAGAAAGAGAGAAAGAAATGAAAAATTAAGAGAGAGTTAAAGGATAGAGAGATGGGGAATGAGATAGGGAGAGAGAGAGAGGAGAAAAGAGAGAGAGAAAGTAGAGCGAGATAGAGAGAGAAAGGAGAGAGAGAGAGAGTGTTTAGTAGTTCTGCAATAAGGAGTCGAGCCTTGAATAATTGAGTCAAGACTTTTAAATACCACTCAGTACTCTACAACATATTATTATCTACCTGAATAAAAATAGGCTTAAGATTGTAGGAAACATAATGATTTTCTTATTAACTTTAAAAAAACTTGCATTTTTTTGTTACAGAAAAACACACACAAATCTCGCATTAGGCCAAGGAAGTCAAGACGTGAACTGGGATCGCGTATGTATAAAAAATATTCCGAAGAAATGCTCATGCTTGCGTGTGAAGCTGTTCAATCAGGTAAAATTCCATCAAGAGATGCTGAAAAACAGTTCGGAATCCCAAGGCGGACCATAGTAAATAAAACAAAACGAGTACATATGAACCGCGTTGTTTTTTTTTTTTTTGTGGGTGGGAAATCATCAAATGACTTCTCCCGCTCTGGTTGGAGCAGGAGGGCGTGTCAGACTTTTACTGACTAAAACCCACCCATGTTCCTTCAGCTGCCCGTATGCCAGGGGCCGCGGTATCTCTTTCGAACAACCCGCACCCCTAGCAGGCATCGGCCCTTGCGGGCCCCACCAGTTGCTGCTGACGTCCTCCTGCGACGGGTCAGTACAGTGGCCCCGCCGCCAACCACTTTTCGGCCGCAGGGGATAGGGAGAGCGGCCAACGCTATACCGACACTCCTCTTCCCCTGCGGCCCCACCGCGTCCGCCATCAAACGGTGGCGGCCCCGTCCAGGCTACGGAAGGGAAGAGCGCTACTCAGAAGTACCAGCACTCCTCCTCCGCCGCAGCCTGTAACTCTCAGCCGCGATGCCTCCCATTCGACATCGCGGCCCGCCTCAGTTGCGATGCACCTCACCGCAACCTACTTTTTGGCCGCTACGTCGTCGGCTTGGAGGCACAAGCCCTGACGAACGGCCCCACCTTGGGGTTCCTCTTCGCTTCACCGTGGGAGGGTGACCACGGTTACTGAGCCCCCCCGCAACGACAATGCGGGAACCCCACTGGGGGGGCGAACCGCGTTGGTCGTCCTACTGCTTTAACAACCAAAGAAGAAGATCAAGTTGTTAAGGTCTTACAAGCATCAAGCAGTTTTGGCTCACCGCTTACAAAATTAGATCTTAAGCTATTGGTTTACGAATATTTAAAAAAGAACTCAAGGAGTAATGCTTTTAACAATAAAATTCCTGGTGATGCATGGGTACATGGCTTTTTAGCAAGGCATGCCGATGCTTTGACATTAAGAACAACTCAAAATATTTGCAAGGCGAGGGCGGAAAAGGGAGCGCAAGAAATAATAGATTATTTTAGTAATTTAAGTACAACATTGAAAGACATACCACCTGAAAACATTGTCAATTTCGACGAAACTAACCTCTCCGATGACCCGGGATCTTCTAAGAGTATTTTTAGAAGAGGAGTAAAATATCCCGAGAGGGTAGTGAATTCTACCAAAGGGAACATATCTCTCATGTTTACTGCCACCGCAGCTGGTAAATGCCTCCCTTTATATGTAGTTTACAAAGCCACAAATTTATACACAGAATGGATTAATGGAGGACCACCAGAAACCAGGTACAATTGTACTAAGTCAGGCTGGTTTGACAGCTCCATGTTTGAAAATTATTTTGAAACAATAATACTTTCGTGGGCAAAAGAAACTATGGGGACAAAAGTTGTCATTTGCGATAATCTATCTAGCCACTTGAGTATCACAGTAGTAGAATTATGCGCTCAACATAGTCAGATATCAAGTTAGTATTTATTCCTCCCCGATCAACACATCTGACGCAACCGCTAGATGTGGCATTATTTGCGCCCTTGAAAAGATGCTGGCGTAAAATTTTGTATCAGTATAAGCTCAAAAATCCGACACAAATTACATTAAATAAAAAACATTTTTCGAAGTTACTTTGCGAATTAACCGAAGCTATTAGGATGAATGAAAAAAGAAACATCATAAGTGGCTTTAAGGCAACAGGAATATTTCCATTGAATCCACAAGAAGTTCTTAAAAAAATACCGGAAACGCAAGAGGAAATAATATCATGTGGAATCGATCAAGTACAAGTGGATTATTTAACAGAGATCAGAACGCCAAAGCCTATGCAAGTACGGAGTAGTAAATAAATCAATTGCGAGCCAGGAAAATCTGTGAGCATTTCTGATTTCAACGTTGACAATAAAAAAATTAAATCCATTAAAGCGTCTTATGTTCAAGAAGAAACAAACCACGGATCAGTCTATTTAGACGAAAAAACTGGTCTTTGTATACCAGAAATTGCTGATCTCTGTTCAGACATTGATGAAAATTATGCTCAAGACTTGGACCCTAGTAGTAGCCTACAGTGGCAAGATAGTATTCCTGAAAGTCTTAGCCAACAATGTATAAATGTAATTAATACCTATTTAAGTGTACCATTGTCAACATCATCCACTGATTTGAAAGCTTCCATAAATAATACCACAAACACATTAATGGCAAGAAAAGATTCAGTTAAAAATAAGATTATTATACATTCTAATGTACTTATAAAAGCTGGAACACCAGCGGCTGATGTTTGTTTTTTAAAAGATGCTTCCAGTAAGACTGAAAATATGCTGTTTATCTCTACACATAAAACTAATTTACCAGAATGCCTACAAGGGAAGAAAAAGAAATTAAAGAAGAAAATAGAACAGAAACATCCTAGAAAAGATAAGAAAAGTAATAAAGTCGAAAAAGTTAAAAATAATTCAAAAGTGAAAAAGTCAGCCCGAAGGCGTACTTCAATCAGAAGAAGACCACTATACGATGGTGAGTCGAGTTCGATATCAGTGGATAGTGAATTTAAAACAGCTGACACAGATGATGAATACGAAACAATAAATGATTTTTACATTGCTGAATCCCTACAAGAACAAGAAGAGAAAGAAAACTTGGAGCCGCCAAATGTAATTTCCTTTGGACTACATGACATTGAATATTTTTCAGAAAATCGAAAAAAAATTAAAGAAAATGATTGGATTATTGTTCAGTTCGCTACAAAAAAGAGTTTAAAACATTTTGTAGGTAAGATTTTGTCGATGAATGGTGTAAATCCTATGGTAAAATTTTTACGGAAAGTTAAAGAATCCAAATGTGATACCGGAACTACTTTTTCATATCCAACGGTTGACGACATTTGCACCATACAACATTTAGAAGACGTTATAACCATTTTACCTTACCCAACGATTAGTCGACGCGGACAGATTGTATTTCATGTAGATCTCAGTAATTTCAACATTCAATAAAAGCTCACTTTTTTTTTTTTTTTTTCTGGGTGGGAAATCATCAAATAACTTCTCCCGCTCTGGGTGGAGCGGGAGGGCGTGTCAGACTTTTACTGACTAAAACCCACCCGTGTTCCCTCAGTTGCCTGTGTGCCAGGGGCGGCGGTATCTCTTTCGAACAACCCGCACCCCTGGCAGGCATCGGCCCTTGCGGGCCCCTCTGTTGCTGCTGACATCTCTTTGAGGCGCGCGTGGAACACAACGCGCCGTCGACCCGGGCTTGGTCCTTACCGGACAGCGAGCTACCCATTACTCGCCGTCCGCAAGCCCGTGCCTACGGTGGCCGGGAATCAGCCTGGGATTCCCGACGCCCAGGGCGTCTCCTGCGAAGGCCACGGCTGTGAGGGCGCATGTACTGCATCTCCCTCACGTGCGCCGCCTCCCTCTTTGCAAGCATAACTGCTTCGCTGAAGGAGGCGACTCGCAGCCATGCCCTCTCGCTCCGTACCATGGCCTGGACCAGGGTCGGACGCGAGAGATCGCCGCCGCCGATCACCTCCACGAGGACACGGCGTTGCTCTGCCCAAGCTGGGCAGACCTCCACCGTATGCTCCACCGTGTCCTCTGGGCATAAAAAAGCTCACTTGACGAACTATTATTGAATGTTGGATCAATGTCAGTGTCAATTCAAATGTTAATGGCAGAAATGATTTTATTGGAATTCCATTTCTTTTAATATAAGTCGTGAAACAAACTTAACTACAAGTCCCACACACTTAAATTGCGACAGCGAGACCGGAAACCCGTAAATTTGTCGTAATTTGTCATACCAATGTGTACAATACGATAGGGACTGATTTTTAGACTTTGCGATCTCACTCAGTTACAATTCTAGCTCGCGGGTATAATACATAGATTATAACTAATGATGCTAGTAGATATATAATAATTATTATATTAAATATCTTAATTAGTTGTTGAAAAATAATGTTAAATGACTGGTATTTAAGACAAAGAATATTTTAGTAAGAAGATAAAAGACTGAGGATCTATATAATACATTGATTTTATTGATTAGTTGCTATAAACATATTAAAACCTATGTTAAATCAATGATTATTTGAATAAGACTGTATTCTCCAAAGATTATTTAGTAAGTAGATACAAATACTGTGAGAATCTATATCATTCCTGGCGTAGTATTCGTGTAAAAATAATTGAAAAATTATTAATTTACAATTTCTTATTTACATAATTGTTATTTATAACTGTACAACAGTTTTTATAATTAGTCATAAGTGTAAAATTAAACAAATCAGCAGATTTTTTTGATTTTCGTGCGATCTAGTTCACGTAAAGTGTATCTGTTATAGTATACCTATTGCAGAAATATTACGTTACTTATCGGTTTATTTCGTCAAATAGATTCACATTCAGCTTGTGAGGTGAGATCTTTAATTATTTTATGTTTGTTACTTGTGAAAATAGATAATAGATATCAGATTTTTATGAACATACTGGGTATTGCTAGATCTCAATTTTGATAGACGACTTCAGTTTTCTGTATCAAAATTGAGATGTAGTAATACTCAGTACGAATAAATGAAACAAAAACACAATTACTTACTGTTATTGATTTAAATTTTTAATAAACGACTTTGCATCTAAAAATGTTTTATTTTATTTCGTGACTTTTAAACAAATTATCAAATGAGACAACCCTGACACTTTTAAATTCCTTCAAACCGTTTGTATGGAGAAGAGAAAAATTACCAGGGTAAGATTGCCCATAAGAAAATATTTATGATTTAGAATAAATTTCTCAGGCTATGGGTAATATTACCAAAAACCTTTTAATGATTTGTATGGCTTTCAAATAAGGGTTATAATTCCGCTTAAAATCATGGTGGGTAATGTTGGCTAAAAGTCCAGATTACTTTGACCGCCTTGAAAATTGTTTGTATAATCAAGAAAGCGATGACAAATGTTAAATTTTGGTAAACCAATGCATGCATTTGATCTTAGTATTGCCACAGATAAAAAATACGTCCCGGGTTGCATACAAAAATCTTGAAATATCTGGTTTTGTTTGATAAATGTGGGCAATGTTGGCGTGTTTCACGGTATCGCTTAACCAAGTAACATGGAGTTTATTTTTTATTTTTGCTAGAACTGGTACAACCTAGCTTATTGCCCCGTTCCCGCTTGACGTTGAGTTTCGGGACACCCTGTATATTCCAAAGTTATTGGGACCAAGGAAACCTTCAGTCACAGCGTGAGTTTATTGTGAGGCATGTGAAAAAAGAACCCGTTAAACTTCCGGAATCTAGGAGGCCAGCAGCTCTTCAATATTTTTTTCCTCTTCAGAATCAGCCTCTCCAAGTTTGCCAAACGTTTTTCTTAAAGACTTTGGGAATAAGTTTTCGTACCGTTAGAACATCAGTTGAAAAAGTTACAGACGGCGTACCGTCGACGATTATATATACCTACCTATATAGAATAATACTAACACACGCATTCTCAAAATGCAAAGGTAAAGAATCTCAAAATCCAAAGGGAAAGAATTGCAAAAATCACACCACTACATTCACACAGCTCGAACACACACGCTCGGATAGCTTCGGGAATAATGAGACGTTCGATAGTTTGGAAGTTTGAATGTTTTGTTTTCTCATAAAATGTTTGTGCGACATAGATTTTTTTGTGCAATAAAAGTCAGTATATAATAACTGGAAAATAAAACGAATGTGCAATGTTCACGCGTAAAATTAAAATTTGTAAAAATAATAGATGTTGTATTATATTATCTCCGGGTGTTCTCGTCTAGCTAACGAGGAATACTTGCATAGACACAACCTTGTAGCCAGGATTATCCACCAGCAACTGGCTCTGAAATACAGCCTTGTGGAATCAGAAGTGCCGTACTACAGGTATGTGCCCGACCCAGTTCTCGAAAATGGACATGTCACACTGTACTGGGATCGATCCATCATCACTGACAAGACTATTGTTGCCAATAAGCCTGATATAGTGGTGGTGGATCGACTAGAGCGGCGTGCAATGATCGTTGATATAACGGTCCCGCATGACGAGAACCTCGTGAAAGCCGAGAAAGATAAACAAATCAAGTATCTTGACTTGGCTCGCGAGGTTGTCGACATGTGGGATGTGGACTCAGCGATCATTGTACCGATAGTCGTCACAGCCAATGGCTTGATAGCCAAGAGCCTCGACCAACACCTGAGGAGGCTCTCGTTGGGCAGCTGGGTCAAGGGCTTGATCCAGAAAGCGGTACTCCTGCCGGTAGCTTGGACCCTGTTCCCGATACCAGTGGGCTACTATTTTTTATATTTTTAAATGTTTTTATATGTTTTATATTCTAATATTTAAAAATATAATTTATATGTGTTTAAGTTGAAATAAAGGAGATAATAATAGATGTCACATCATTAACTGCTTACTCGTGGTATTATTACATTATTAGAAGAAAAATGTTACGAAATTCAACGAAAAATCGTTTTTACGATTTTACATATTTTTTATTACTGAATGGGCCTGCTCTTGACCTCTCTCTTAATATTGCTATTTTTAAAGTAATTAGTAGCCAATACAATGTAATTATTATTAATATTAAAAAAAAATATAATTTACATTGTAATCGTATCACCAGCGTATTGAAAAATGTAAAGTTGTTAGTAGCATTAGGTATCTTAATTTTGATTGTTGTTGAAGTGTTTTTTATCTATTGTTTCAGGTATCAACCCAAACAATCCGATGTAGATTGCAGACCGTTGGCATCAGAACAAGGATCCCAGCAAAAAAAATGTATTTTCTCCTGTTGGTCCTGGCAAACTTGTAGAGATATCTGGCCATATTACTTTAGAACAGTATGTGGATATTCTGAGAGATATTATGTTGCCGACTGTGCGATTGCACCATTCAACAGGCACTATTTATCTTTGCCAAGACAATAGTTCCATCTATAGCGCCAGAGTAGTTCAGGCGTGGCTCCAAGCCCAGCCAGATATTCAACTTATACCATGGTCTGCGAAGAGCCCCGACCTCAACTCAATTGAGAACCTCTGAGGACAGATGTATTTATTTATTTATTTGTATATACTTTATTGTACACCACAAAAATACACAACAAGAAACAAAGTACACTATAAAATATACAATGGGGGGCCTTATTTATTTATTAAAACTTAGTGCATAAGTAAAAAAATACTGTACAAAGGCGGATTTAATGCCTGAGGCATTTTCTACCAGTCAACCTTAGGGTGATGTAGAGAGAAAACATGGCAGGTGCAACATAAGGGATAGGTTACTCGAAAAATAATCAATACTAATACATAGATACATAGATACATACATACATACATATATATAACGAAAATAAATCTTTGTCTTGGAAATAACGATAGGTAGAGGAGAAAACGAATCCAGTAAGTCAGCGCTGGGATGATTCTGCCAATTTCTTACGAATATGCTCACGTGCCTTTACTTTAAACGAAAGCCGACTGGTTGCCATCCTGATATTCAGAGGGAGTGCATTCCAAAGAAACACTGCCTGGACAAAGAAAGAAGATTTGATGAAACCAGAGCGGTGAGAGGGACATCGTAGGAGACGATTATTGGTGGATCGAAGATTTTTACTATGCGCAGAGCACAAGTATTGAACCTGGGAAGTCAGATAAGAAGGAGAAGTGGGTTTGTCGAGTATAGAAAAAAACATTGACAGAGCTCGCAACTCTCTGCGCTGACGGATGGGTAGCCATTTTAAAAGCAACCGGTGCGCAGACACATGATCATACTTACGAAGATTAAAAACGAATCGAATGCATTATTTAGAAGCCGGTCAAGTTTATTGAGGAGATCTGCATTCAGGTCATAGTAACACACATCGCCATAGTCAATTATGGGAAAGATTAGGGACTGTACAAGCATTGCCTTTATGTATGATGGGAGAAGGTTTTTCAACCGATAGAGCGACCGCAACGTTCCGGTGACTTTTTGACTAACAGTCGTGACTTGCTTTCGCCAGTCAAGACAAGTGTCGACATGTAGGCCAAGATCCTTAACATCGGAGCTAAACGGGATGACTGAGCTGTCGAATGTTACAGGTGGCACAGTCAAGCTATTCAACTTCCTTATGCTGTGGGGGCTCCCTAGAATGATAGCCTGACACTTGGCAGGGTTAACTGCCACCCCAAACCGATCAGACCAGCTCTTAACCACTCCTAAATCCCGGTTTAGCTCCTCAATCGCATCTGCTATGTTGTCAACATCTGCCTGACAGTAAAGCTGCAAATCGTCCGCATAAAGATGATACGCAGTCCGAAGCTCGGTGGTAATAAGATTAATAAAAATAGAGAACAAAAGAGGAGATAATATACCGCCTTGAGGGACGCCAGCTGCAAGATCACACAAACTCGATGTCTCGAGTCTCCAGCACGAACAGACTGCTGACGTCCCTGAAGATAAGAGGCAAACCATTCCAATACCTCCGGAGAGACCATAAGATAGGAAAGAATGGACAAAAGGAGTTCGTGACTGACGGTATTAAAAGCATTGGAGAAGTCTATTAACACTAACACTGTAACTTTAGTATTTTCCATTCCACGCCTTATATCATCAGTCACTTTTAGGAGAGCAGATGTGGTACTGTGCCCGGGCCTGAAACCGGATTGAAATGTACTGATGAGGGAGTTGCGGTGAATAAAGTGAGAGAGTTGTTTATGCACACTGGCCTCGAGCACTTTAGATAGGAAAGGAAGGATAGAAATTGGGCGAAAGTGACTTGGAAGAGAGGGACTGGGTATTTTAGGCAGGGGTCGAACAAGGGCTTTACGCCACAGGGAAGGGAAAACACTGGTGTACAGGAGAAGTTTATGATGTGGGAGATTGCAGGAAGGAGTTGATCAATAGCTGCTACAATCATATGGCGGCTGATATCATCGCAACCCACGGCTTTGGATTTAATGGACAGGATAATCTTTTTGATCTCTTCCGGGTCGACTGGGGTGAAAATAAAGGGGTTAATATTGGGACGCGTCAGACCAGCAAGGTAGTCGAGTGTTTGACATTTGGTTAGACTATCCAAAGTAGGAACAGTGGCGAAATGGCGATTGAGGTCGTCCAAACCAATTGTGTGAGGAAGGTCCGAATGTTGCCGATACCCAAGGTTCCAAGGAACTTCCAAATATCGGCAGGAGAAGAAGAAGTGATATTATTTAGAATGCGACGGCGTTTAGCGTTGCGTATCATCTGATTGCACCGATTCCTAGCAGCCTTAAAGAAGGCCCAATTGTCTTCCGAGCGGTCTTTTTTAAACTTCCGAAACGCGCGGTCCCTCCGTCGCATTGCCATCCGAACTCCCCTGTTCATCCAAGGCACGCTTCAACTTGACTTTTTTGATTGGAGCATGGGCGTCATATAGCTTGACCACGACATCGTTGAAAAACCTAACTTTTTCGTCAACTGAGGCAGCTGCTTCCAGGGGTGACCAGTCTATATTGGACGCATCTTGTTGAAGCCTCTCGCTATACATACGCGCAAAGGCACGCCTGTACTGGAACGTTGGTTTAGGCTTAGGAGGTTTAAGGACATAGGATAAGAAAATAAGGTCGTGATGGGAAAATCCAGGAGCATCGTGTTGCCCATGTAAGGAAACTAGGGAAGGATTAGAAGTGAGGATAAGGTCAAGCCAAGTGTCATCACCGATAACATTACGATGAGTGGGTTGGAGAGGCAAGACATGCAGACTGGCTGACTCGATTAGATGCAGGAGTTTACAGGACCGAGGGGAGTTGTGGGCAAGGAGGTTGGTATTAAAATCTCCCATAACAATGTGATGTGCATACTCCGAACCCAAAGATACCGATTCGAATTCAGTGAAGTAATCAATGGAAGGGGGGCCATAGACGGCACCAAGGACAGTTTTAGCTCCTTTGACGCAAACCTCGAGGAAAAGAAACTCTGCTGTACCGTTGGGAGAACTAGAAGCTAGAATTTTAAATGGAAAAATATCACGAAGGTAGATGGCTACACCACCTCCCCTTCTACCGATACGGTCATTCCGAAGAAGAACGAACCCAAGGAGCGAGTAAGTGGTTGAAAGCAGGTTCGGTTTGAGCCAAGTCTCTGAAATCAGGATGGCGTGAACGTTGTTGTTGCCTTATCGCTTTCCGCGATCTCTTCCAGGCGACCTTGGCATGGACAGTGATTGGTCTGGACATATAAAATGGGGATGTTGTTGGCGCAAATAATAAATATACAATATATTAAGGGCGCTGTCACATTTTTTCTCGAATTTGAGCGTTTGACTCGAGATTTGATGAGTGATTATGGTTTAAATAACCAAAAAAAAATTAAAAAAATATGTCCTAGAAAATTTCATTATTTGTCTAGGGAGCGCTCTAAACAAAATATTTCAATTTGTTTACATAAGTCAGTAAAAACCTTGTCTCGGCAAAGGATGTTTTATAAAATTTGACTTTCGGGCATCTTTTGATGCTTTGTTACATGGAGCATATAATAGTTTAGTAATTTATAAAAATGTCTATGGTAGGACTGTACCTTGTTATTTGGAATGCTCAAATCATTTTTTTATGTTTCATACAGTAATACACCAAAAATAAAACAGAGAGTTAATGATAATTTTTCGTCTGAAATTAGTTTTTTTATCAATGTATGTTTCATCCAAATTCAATCAAAAAGTAAGGTAATAACAAAGGGTACTATGTCAGCCTACTTGAAAAAAAAAATCAGTATATTTTAAAGTAAAATAATATTTTTAAACAATTTTTGTATGCAATGCTATAAATCAATATAAAACTCGAGACGCGCGGGACTTAGCTTTATCACTCTCCTCCAAGAAAGCAGTAGGGCCACCAGTACAGCACACAAACACAGACCGTTCTTCCGACCTCGCCGCCGAGGTCCTCGCGCCCCGCGAAGACCCCGAGTAATCGAAATGCCCTCAACCGTCCCTTGCCCGCAGAAGTGCCAGCCCGCGCCGAAGCTGAGCAAGTAGAGTTAAAATCCCCAAGATCTAATAATAATGAAATTGTTTTGATCCAGCCTGTCCCCACTTGCTGTCTTCCCGAAGATAGTGACGCCCTGAGCCGAGGCCCGAACCCCGCAGGGGGTGCCCTCAGCGAGCGGTTGCTGTAGTTATTAAGCGTAGTTTTGTGAGCCCTGGCTTAGTCTATAAGCTAATAGTCCCCACAGGAAAGCCCGGTTAAGCAGTCACGGCCTCTCAAGGTCAACTGCGAGATGCCATACCCAAAAAAAAAGCCTTTGCTTTAGTCCGCGCCGAGCGCTTCTTGAGGGAGGACGTATCGCTCGCTGTTGCCGCTTTGTGCGGCACGTAGTCTCCCCAATTCGCCAAGAATATAGCGTGACCAACACTTCTTGATACAAGTGAGTATTTTTTATTTATTTATTGTAATATATTCTATACATTTTGCTTTGTTATTCTACAGCGAAAATATTAAAAGAAAATGTAATCTAAAATTTAAATTCAATTCATTATTTTCAGATTTCGTTCATTATAATGGGCAAAAGAGAAAAGAATAAATCTTATGGTTCTGTCAAAATAAAAGTTTTGGCCGATAGTTTGAAACGCGCAAGAGAAGCTTATAGGTAAGAATGTTACTTTTAATCTTTGAAATGTTTACTTAACATGTATTCTGTAATATTACAGTTAACAGTATTTACATAACAAGACACGCCGATGTACTCTTCACTTTTTCGCGATAAAAACTTCTCAATGTCGAGGATTATCTCGTTTTGTTATTTTTTACATGACTGTTTAAGGGGCTTGTGTGGGAAATCATCAAATAACTTCTCCCGCTCTGGGTGGAGCGGGAGGGCGTGTCAGACTTTTACTGATTAAAACCCACCCGTGTTCCCTCAGTTGCCTGTGTGCCAGGGGCGGCGGTATCTCTTTCGAACAACCCGCACCCCTGGCAGGCATTGGCCCTTGCGGACCCCATCAGTTGGTGCTGACATCTCTTCGAGGCGCGCGTGGAACACAACGCGCCGTCGACCCGGGCTTGGTCCTTACCGGACAGCGAGCTACCCATTACTCGCCGTCCGCAAGCCCGTGCCTACGGTGGCCGGGAATCAGCCTGGGATTCCCGACGCCCAGGGCGTCTCCTGCGAAGGCCACGGCTGTGAGGGCGCATGTACTGCATCTCCCTCACGTGCGCCGCCTCCCTCTTTGCGAGCATAACTGCTTCGCTGAAGGAGGCGACTGCCAGCCATGCCCTCTCGCTCCGTACCATGGCCTGGACCAGGGTCAGACGCGAGAGATCGCCGCCGCCGATCACCTCCACGAGGACACGGCGGTGCTCCGCCCAAGCCGGGCAGACCTCCACCGTATGCTCCACCGTGTCCTCTGGGCGATCTTCGCAGTGGAAACACCCGGGCGTTTCCTCCCACCCTATCCGAAACAGGAACCTCCCAAAACAGCCATGTCCGGTGAGGACCTGTGTCAGGCGGAAGGTGAGGACGCCATGCCGCCTCTCAAGCCACTCCTCAAAGAGGGGACTTACCGCCGCAATCGTGGCGTGCCCAGCACTGGATTGCGACAATCGCACTTTCCACGTCGCCATGAGATCCTGCCGGAGCTCTGTCCGCCGTGCCGCGATTTCCCGCGGCAGCGGAGTTACCCCCCGGCGTTTGGCCTCCTCGCGCCACTCCCAAGTGTGCGCGAGGACCTTTGCCTCCAGATCCCATGGCGGCAATCCGGCAAGGAGGCCCGCCGCCTCACCGGAGATCGTGCGGTATTCCCGGATCATCCGGATGGCCATGACCCTATGGGCCGCCTTCAACCGGCGCACGTACGGCAAAACGATCGATTTACGACGACAAAAGCATTTAAAATAAAATCGTTGAAATACGTTAAATACATACGTTTGGTGTTCTTTACCCTTCAATGGTCAAAAATCAACAAAAGATTTTTTATTTGCGAGCGAGACCCCATCACAAAAGCCGCTATTGTTCGACTCTTCGCTTATTGTTAGGCGTGTCGCCAGTATTCTACTAAACTCGGTGCGAATACATTGTGTTAATGTGCAGTTGTTTTGAAGTGAAATCTTGTTTTTTAATATGGATCCATTACCATGATAAATGATAAATGATAAATGATAAATGATAAATGATTTTATTTCTGTAAGTAGGTTTGTACAAACACTTTTACACATCAATCATATTTTTTTTAAACTAGATGAAGTCGGCGTTTCCTATCTGACTACTCTGAGAAGAAAGGCCGAAACAAACTCAGAGGTCACAGTCTCTTTTAAAGTCCAGACATAATCTTGGTCAGATTATGTGAAGACCATGTGGATCGGTGTCTGAAATGGTCTTTTGAGGAAAGAACCACACAGATTGAGTGGACCTGTCCATTCAGTGCACGCATTTATCAGTAATCATGCAGCTCAACTCAGAACTTGAGGAGCTCAACGATTTGATGAACAATACCAAAGATAGGACATTTGGGTAGGCCGCATAAAGTACTCAAACTGCCAGATTAATACTAAAAACGAACTGAGAAAGAGATGAAAAAAACACAAAAAAACAATTATTAAAAAAAAAATATGACCCACATAGTCCTCACATTCACAATAATTAAAATAATAATAATATTATACTTCTCAAAGTAAATATTCATGTCAATGTGTATATAATAATTATCAAATGTCAAAGAGTATAAGTTTGCAAAAACAAAAACAACATTTAGTATGCAAAAATTGGAGCAGGTCAATCCCAAGCCTTTGTGTCTTCAATATAATTTTTAACGGTATAAAAGGCTTTCAGGCACAACTTACGTTTAATGAATGATTTAAATTTATTGATACTTAGATCTTGAACATGGCTTGGAAGTTTATTATAAAAGCGTATACATTGACATCTGAATGACCCACTTATTTTCTTGAGCCTTGTTGATGGTACAACAAATTTGTGTTTGTTCCTAGTATTTATACTATGGATATCACTGTATTTTTTAAACAATTTAATATTTTTATGGGCATATAAAAGATTTTCAAAAATATACTGTGAAGGCACAGTCATTACATTAATTTCCTTAAATTTCTCTCTGAGAGAATGTCTCGGACTTAATTTATAAATTGATCTAACAGCTCTTTTCTGCAAGACAAAGATAGTCTGAATGTCGGCGGCATTTCCCCACAACAGAATACCATACGACATTACACTATGAAAATAGCTGAAGTACACTAAACGGGCTGTCTCTATATCAGTTAAATTACGAATTTTTCTAACAGCGTATGCTGCAGAGCTTAGCTTTTTCGACAATTTATCTATATGTGGACCCCACTGAAGTTTGGCATCCAGAGTTAAGCCCAAGAATACAGTGCTATCTTCAGGATTCAATTCTTCGCCCTTCATCAACACACTAGTTTTCACCTGCCTAACGTGAGGTAGCGTAAACTTAATGCATTTGGTTTTTTTTTCATTGAGAAGTAAATTATTAACATTGAACCAATGAACTACTTTTGAGATTGCACTATTTACATCGTCACTAACCAGCTGCTGACGTTTAAGTTTAAACAAAAGTGAAGTGTCATCCGCAAACAACACTATTTCATGATTATCCTTTATGAGGTAAGGCAAGTCATTAATATAAATAAGAAACAAGAAAGGACCAAGAATTGAGCCCTGCGGGACTCCCATTGATACTATTGATCCGGGAGATCTTTTCCCATTCACATCAACACACTGAATCCTATTACACAAGTATGAAATAAGAAGATCCAGAGCGGTGTTCCGGATCCCATAATGGCGGAGTTTCCTGATTAAAGTTTCATGAAGCACGCAATCGAAAGCTTTAGATAAATCACAAAAAATGCCTAAGGCATCGTATTTATCTTCCCATGCATTGTAAATATGCCCTAAGAGTTCAACACCGGCATCGGTAGTTGAACGACCCCTTGTAAAACCGAACTGTTTGCTATGTAATAAATTATGTTTATTAAAAAATCTTTGCAATTGGTCTAAAATTAATTTCTCAAAAATTTTACTAAAGGTAGGTAGTACTGAAATAGGTCTATAATTAGAGGGGTCTGATGTACTACCTGATTTAAACAAAGGTACTATTTTACTATTCTTCATCAGGTCAGGAAACTCCCCACAGTCGATACAATTATTAAATATAAGAGCTAAAGTAGGTGCTACAATGTCAATAATGGACTTGGCGACTTCTACAGAAATGCCCCACAGATCTGCAGTCTTTTTTACGTTCAGAGTATGAAAGGTTTTAATTATATCTCTACTGCTAACATGTTCAAAATGAAATTCTGAATCACAAACATTAACATTTTCCTTAAGCAAAGACTCAGCAACAGAAGGTGATGAGTTTAGAAATTTTGTAGTTGAAACGGGAATATCTGTAAAGAAATTTTCAAAAGCCGCGGCGACTTGCGATTCTGATGTTATTATGTTGTCATTGATAGACAGGCTGTAGTCAGTATTTCGCTTACTAGACCTTCCCGTTTCATTATTAATAATATTCCAAGTCGTTTTAATTACATTACTACTGTTTTTAATCTTTGAACTCAAAAAACGCGACTTGGCCATCCAACAAACTTTTTTAAATAATTTAGAATAATTTTTAACATATAAATTAAATTCAGCAGTGTTTACATACGTCCTTTCATTGTACAGCTCATAAAGTCGTGTTCTACTTTTATGAATACCAATGGTAGCCCAATCACTGAAAGAGACATTACTATTAATCGAAATAGTCCTGGGAATAAAAGTGGAATTAAATTGTTTACAATATATCTTAAAAAACTCATCATATAGATGATTAGGATCAGCATGTGCACACAAAACTGGTAATTTATTAAGGAGTTTAACTTTAAAGGCTTCTAGGCGAAATGCAGTTTTGGGGTTAACAATGATATCCTTCTTACCCATTTTGTTATTTTGATTTTGAATGGTAATCCGTTGCCCGCAATGATCTGAATCTAGTAAAGGAGATTGGGCATTTTGGTACTCGCTCCAATAGCAATCATTGTGGCGTCATTGGATAGATCTTTTAATCAGGAAAAATATTTACTATGGCGACTTGTCCCAAATCCTTGTCCGAAAACCTCGGGAAGCCCCCAAAGTTAGTTAATATCATAATTGCAAATACAGTAATATTACATACCTATCATGGTTGAAAATACGAAAAATAACAATGTAAAATAACATTATTTAAAACGAGAAATATATTGTGTTACTATTCATGCATAATATTTCGTGATATGATATGATAATGGTGATGACTTTTGAAAATATGTATTTTTACATAAAAAAGTATATTATAAAAGTAAAGTAAAGTAAAGTGTATTTCTGTTTTTTGAAACTACGGTGACTCGGGGATAGGGAACCAGCCGAGGGGTGGGGTGGGCGGTGCGCGGTGCCAGTGGACAACCTTTTGTGCCGCATCCTTCATTAGTCGTCGTATCGTTCTGTGCGTGAGACGACGTTCCGCTGCTGTTTATTACATATCTAGTACTTTCTTATACCGTTTTCATCACTGACCCCGGCTACCCCTTTTGGACATTGTTACCCGCTATAAACGTTTATCTTGGCTAGTGTTGTGGACTATTGTTGTGTTTTTCGATTTGGAACATCGTTATGGAGGAACATCGCAACTGTGTGATGTGTCGGCGAGGCCTACATCGTGCTAGATACCAACAGCACGTGTTGACTGATGATCTTCCAAGAATGCGCCCCGAGTTTGTGGCATATATACGAGAACACGCCGTTCTGGAGGTTAGTACTTCATTAAACTATATCGCTCTTCACCAGCTTCAATTTTTCTTTTTAGAAGAGGTTTGTTTATAATATTATTGTATGTTATATTTTTATACTTGAGCCATTAGAAACGTGCGAACTGAGTCATAAATCATTTTAAGTGGACCTTTTACTCGCACTTACAGGTCTTATTGAACTGTCCTAGTGTTGTGTGTAAAAATGCGTTTCCGAAACGAGCTGTAGACTACCAACTGCACGTATTTATTTTAGCTGTGGGTGTTTTTTTAGAATAGAATAGTGTTCGCGCTTCATAGAAAAAAAAACACGTGTAATCCCAGATACCTGCGTCTGAGCGGCATTCCTTTATATCAATAATGACTTGTGCAGCTTTTTCACAATCCTTTTATGACTTAGTTCGCACGTTTATAGTTCTTATTATTGAAACACTTTTCTGACCACTTATTGTGCGTTTGATATTGTTATCTATTCTATTCACTAAGCCGTCGCTTCGGCTATACATAAGATATTTTTTTACTTGCATTACTTAAAATGTGAAAACAATACAAGTATGCTATGACTTTAGCCCTGAATTTTTAGCCTACAACCCGCATTGTTTTAAATATTTTCATAAAAATACAACATTACATCAACAAGATCGTATTTTACTATTTTCAGGTGGAGTTCAACAACACACGACGTGTGTGTCACCGATGTTGGCAGAGAATTGACAACGTTGTAGGAAGACCACCTGCAGAAGTAGAACAGAATGTACGAGAACTTCAGGTTCCAGACTACACTCGAGCTCCAAACACTCCAGGGCATTGTATCTTTAACACCTGCCAAAACACAACCCGCCATCGAATACCAGAGACGATCAAGATTCACATTTTCTGTGAATATAAGTTATATATTCCAGACGGTGCTAGAGTATGTGGACAACACCTTGAGAGCAATTCTTGGGAAGAGCTGCCTCAATTCTGCAATGTCACACATAACTTCAATGCACAACAGTTTAGTGACGTTTGTGACATGTTGAGAATGGCTTTAAATCGTGGACCTAGGCTAGATTTCAACACGAGAGGTGCTTTAAGCAACGAGGATATGCACTTTTGGACAGGACGCAACTGCGAACAGTTTGATTCCATACTACAACAAACACCGTCACTAAGTGAGAGGTGCAAGGAGCCTCGAACTGCGTTAGGCATATATCTTACGAAACTACGTACCGGAGACTCAGATGAAAGACTAGCGACGTTATTTAATATGTCACGAAGAAAACTGGAACGTTTATTAACTATTGTGCGCGAATGCCTCATAAATGAATATGTAATATTACACTTGGGAGTGGACCATATGAACAGAAACGACGTTTTAGAAAAGAACCTTACTATACCAAGAGGATTATTTGGCAATGAAGAAAACAATAAAGCTATCGTGATATGCGATGGGACTTATATATATATCAATAAAAGCTCGAACTTCTTGTTCCAGCGTCTATCTTATAGCCTGCATAAGTTCCAGAATTTGCTAAAGCCGTTTTTACTTGTGTGTTCCAATGGCTATATAATCGATGTTTTGGGACCATACGCTGCCACTAAGACCGATGCGAACATCATGAGCGACATAATGAATGATGGAGAAAACCCATTACATTGCTTTCTTCAACCGAACGATGTCTTCATATTAGATCGCGGCTTCCGGGACAGTTTAGAGGCTATCGAAGCATGTGGATATGAATCCTACGTTCCACCATCTAAAGACAGATGGGAGACACAGTTAACTACAGAGCAAGGTAATGAAGCTCGATCAGTTACAATATGCCGGTGGGTAGTGGAAGTGGTGAACGGGAGGTTCAAACGAGATTTCAAGCTTTTGCGGCATAAATATTTTAATAAAACACTACCAAAAATGTTCATTGATTTTAAAATCGCCGCAGCTATGTTAAATAACTTCCACATACCCATCGATGATAACATTCATGCAGAGGCCTTCCTAAACATAATTAGGGAGAGAATAGATTCCCCGAATCTACTTTATGATTATGTAGAAAGAAAACGTTTGAATAGCCGAAGAGCAGATTTTCAAAGAATAGAAAGTCAAGAAATACAGAACTTCCCACTACTGACGGAAGAACAGATTATTTTACTTTCTTTGGGCACCTATCAACTAAAGCTAGCCCGATCCTACTGCAACGAGCATTTGTCAAATGGACTATACATTTTAGAAATATATAGAGAAAGTGCACTTCAAGATTTAATTGAATATGGCATAAACGAAGATACTTGGCTTTTACGCGGACGCATACAGTCGCGTCACGTACGGTCAAAAACGTATTATTGTTATGTATTGGTAAAAAACAATGTTAATGAAAACGAAACCAATATCCATAACATTTTATGCAATTATTACTGCACATGTTTGACCGGACGACGAACAGTCGGCACTTGTGCTCATATAGTTTCAATCGTGTGGTATCTAGGATATGCCAGACATGAAGGCTTCACTGCTCCTGCAGCGTTCCTCAATGATATCATTATTGATAATAATGTTTAAAAAAATAAATAACGTTTCTTACTTTTCTTTTCTTTTTCTTTTTTTATTCTTGAGTGTTTATTCATTTTAGTACCTATTAATCAACACACACATGATTCTATACAAGACAACGATATAATATCACCATTATCTTAACAAAATCAACAAAAACAAAAAAAAATACTAAAAAAAAAATTAAATACTTAACACAAAATAACTCCGTTCCGACAGCAAATGGAGACAAGCGACTTGGTTATCATTAATCCTTGTAAAAAGACCTTCCCAATGATATATATATTATGACTATTGGGCCGAGTACCAGGCTTCATACATTTTTGCCCATTCTCCTTTATAATTTCTTTGTGGCTCGGTATAACATCTGTATAAATATTATCTAGGCATGTGGCACTACTAGGGGTTATTCTTGTGGGCTCCATAAATAGGTTTACAAAAAATCAAAATCAAAATATTTTATTTCACATAAACCTGCAAGGGCACTTATGAAACGTCAGAAGCTAGGTGCACGGTTCCAATTTGTCGCTTCCTATGGAGAAGAGCCGGCAAGAAACTCCACGGTTACTCTTTTAAAAATAATTGGGTTTTACAATGTTTTCAAATTACAGTGATAATAGGTATAGGTATGGTTACAAGATTGTAGGACTGAAATAAACTTATTATTTTACTACAATAAACCGAGTTATCTAATAAATTAACATTAAAATCACCACAAACAATAATGGACTTGTTTGAGTTACAAATCTTGTGTAATACTTCATCCATTACCTTTTCAAAGCAGTCATACAATCCTGAAGGTGGTCTGTACACACTTAATACAACAGACCGCTCCAATTCTATACAGGCTATTTCAACTGTCCGCTCAACAGAGAGGCTCACAATATCCTTACGTTCTTTAAATTTTAACAGGTTACTTACTAAAATTAATGAGCCACCATGTATAGCATTTACTCTGCTGAACGAACTACCAACCTGGTGATTATTAAAATTAAACATGAATTGGTGGCTTTTAAGCCAATGTTCTGTCATACAAAGAATATCTATATTGTTACAGTTAAGGAATAAATCTACTTCTAAATCCTTGTTCAAAAACCCTTGAATGTTTTGATGCACCAGGTTGATACTATGGAAATCTTTTACACTGTCATTTGCCATCCTTACATTTTTGCAAGAGGTCGCCTCTGTTGTCTTAATTTCTAATTTAAATGAAGATCAATGTTATTGTTACTTGCCAAATTATTGGCAGAATACTTAGATATGTCATTGCATTGCTCAAAAGGAGCAAGTTGTTTAGCCAAATTCTTGGCTGTAATGGAAAAAAAATATGATAGAATGTGTGTACACACAACATGTAGTAAGTACTTCATTTTAAACCTATTTTTGAGTTCTTTCAACACTTTAAACATAAAAAATAATCTAAATATATCGATAGACTTAAAATAATCTTGTTTTGCTGTAGAAAAATAATTCGTGGAAGCTTTTCTAAAAAATTCCAACGAGTACCAGTTTAAATTTGTTTATTATCAATAACACTGATTGTTGCTATTACGAGGAAACTGTTTTATCTGCACGTATATGCAAATCTCTGAGTATTTGTTGTTTTTGTTTCAGGTAGTCGAAATGATAACATGGAAATGCGAACTATTAAAAGACTAGAATTGTATTTTGTTTTAAAAAGTGAAAGTTTTTTTAAATTTTCTTCACCTAAATGCATTGAACATTTACTTAAGTATATTTTGAACAAATTAAACATTGTAAAATATGGCGAAGACTTTGAAAAATCGGTCAAACTCAAAATTAAAGTGTTTGTGGCAAAGTTATTTGCAAAATGGAAACAATGCCATCGCATCCATGACCGACTGATTAAAAATCATTCTGATTGGTTAAATGAGGAGTTTAAAATGCCAAACACACAAGCAGACCACCAGACACCTAGTAAGAAATCGGTTTCAGGACGACCAAAAAAGGATTTTGGGGTTTCATCGCTGCGTTCTAAACAAAGATCTGTGCAAACTCTTGTCAAGGGTCTTTCTCCGGAACAACTTTCATTTGCAACTGAATCCAGCTTAGTTGTATCGGGAAAACGCAAAGCTGCTAAAGTGATGAAATTAGCCCTCGAGTCGTCACCAAGAAGTTTGAAACGAATGCAGCAGTCAAAAAGCAACAAGCCCTCTTGCACACCATATACACCCGTGGAAGCGCTAGCTCTTATTGTTGACACTGGTATGACAAAAGAAGACTATATAAAAGTACAAAGAGGAGCTAAAGCTAGAGGTGCTAATATATACCCTGCCTATAATCAAATCTTCCAGATAAAGCAAACTTGCTATCCCGAAAATATTACTGTTTCGGAGATCGAAGCCAGGATTCCCATGCAAAACTTACTTGATCACAAGATTATTTGAAATCCAACAAGAAGTTGTTTCTCTTCATCTCCCTCCAGAAGTATTCGAAATTGATGTCTACTATAAGTGGGGGCTGGATGGTAGTGGCGGGCACAGCATTTATAAACAGCACTTCGCGGACAGTCCAAAGTACTCCGATTCGAATATTATATTAAGCACTATTGTTCCTCTCGAAGTGTCTATATTCCATGAAGAAAAAAAAAAGATATTTTGGAAAAACCCGAGCCCATCATCGACAAAGTGGTGTCGGATATTTTCCATATTCTGAATTAGTGTGTCTATTTACTTTTGACTTTTGACAATTGATACATGTTTTTGCCCATAGGCCAATATCTCTGTTCATATTTGGCCACCAAAATTTCTCTTTAATCATCTGGCGCGTTGTACGTATGCCTGGATGACTAAGATTGTGTATCGCATAAAATATATCTTTCCTACAACTTTCAGTTAAATAAGGTCTTGCGTTTTCTTTTGATATTTCGCAGTATATGTATTGATTGGTATTTGGTACTATTATTTTTTGAAACTGGTATCTAGAGTCGTTTATATAGTTTTTAATTTCTAGATCTTTGTTTTGCTCTGTTGCTAGTTTTTCATAATCAATAACGCTTGATGTACATTCTATGCTTTCTATACGTGATAGTGCGTCTGCGACAACATTATCTTGCCCACTCACATGGCGTATGTCTGTTGTAAATTCGCTTATAAAGAGTAACTGCCTAATACGTCTTGGACTTTCTTTATTACTGTTTTTACATAACTTTGTAAATGCAAATGTTAAAGGTTTGTGATCCGTGAAGATGATTAGTTCACCTCCCTCAAATAAACATCTGAAATGTTCTATAGCTAAAAATATAGCAAGTAACTCTCTGTCATAAGTGCTATAGTTTTTTTGTGCTTCATTTAATTTCCTTGAAAAATACCCTAATGGATTCCATTGACCGTTGACGTATTGTTGCAACACGGCACCTACGCAATTATTTGACGCGTCTGCAAAAAGCGCATACGGCACGTTGGTTACAGGAAACGATAACGTGACCGCATTCGTGAGACTCGCTTTACATTTTGAGAATGCTTGCTCAGCTTCCGTTGACCATTGAATAGGTGTTTTGTCATTCTTTTTAGCCTTGTGAATATATTTATTCAACGTATCTAAATATTCGATTGCCCTTGGTAGATGATTTCTATAAAAATTAACCATGCCCAAAAATTTTCTTAGCTGAGATACATTTTGGGGCTTTGGGTATTCTATGATGGCTTGTATTTTGTTTCCTATTGGTTTAATACCAGAAGTCGTAACTTCATATCCTAGGAATTCTACTGTAATGGCTAGGAAAGTACATTTTTCTAGGTTTATGGATATGCCGTATTCGTTTAGGCGTTGGAAAACCTGTTCTAAATGCTCACGGTGTTGCGCGGTATTTTTTGAGCTAATTAAAATGTCATCAGAGTAACAGTATAAGAAATCTAGACCTGTTAAGACGGTGTTTGTCATGAACCGCTGGAATGTTTGCGCTGCATTTCTTAAACCGAAGGTCATGCGCTCAAATTCGTATAGACCAAACGGTGTTGTTATCGCAGTTTTGGCGATATCTTCTGGGTTTATTAATATGTTATGGTAGGCTTTCTTAATGTCAATTTTTGAGAATATTGTTTTTCCAGTTAGTAAATACGTGAAGTCTTGTACACGGGGTATAGGGTACCTATCTGGTTTTGTAATTGCATTTAATGCTCTGTAGTCACCACATGGACGTACTTGTCCGTCTTTTTTTGGGACTAGATGTAAAGGACTTGCCCAAGCTGATTTGGACGGCCTACATATACCTATCTCTAACATGTTTTTAAACTCGTCCTTTGCTAATTTGTATCTCTCTGGCGCTAAGGGTCTAGGTTTACAAAATACTGGAGCACCTGTAGTTTCTATGTAATGGTAAACGGTGTGCTTTGGTGTTTCTTTGAACGACATGGGATTGAGTATATCCGGATATTTCTTCAATATGTCATGAATGGGATGATCATTTCGTAATGTTGAAATTGCCGGTTCACCATTTGTCTTTTAAACAACGACCATTGATATCTACGATTAACATGAAATGATTTAAAAAATCTACCCCTAGTATAGGTTGCTTAACATCGCATACTACAAAGGTCCATTTGAAGGGTCTCCTTAATTTTAAATCTAACGTTAGTGTCTTTGTTCCATGAGTTTTAATTTCGGTACCGTTTGCAGCAAATAATTTAAAATCTGTGTTAACATCTAATTCGCTTTTTCTCTTAACTAATATTTTAGGTAAAACAGAAATACATGCTCCTGAATCTATTAAGAACTTAATATTAAGTTTACTATCACTTACTACTAGGCGGTGATCCTTAACTGTCAAACTTCCCGCCACCGGTTGCAGTTCTGCTAGTTTTCCGACTTCGGTGGTGAGGAGTTCTTAGCTTTCCAGTTGCAAGGTTCGACGCATTTCCTCGCCCTTTGTCCGTACTTCCAGTGATACGAACACAGCCAATCTGCATTCTCTGGTGTCCTGCGCGGTCTTGACCTTGAGCGGCTACGCGAGAAGTTTCTACGTCCGCTTCTGCCTCTGTATCTTTGTCTTCCTCTGTCCATTTCATTTATTTTTAGGTTGATCTTCGCTATCTCTGCCATGATGGTTGTTATGTCGAATGTTGTTGTAGATTTCGCATCACCACGCGCTACCTCATGGACTTGCACGGACTGGTTAGTCTCCATGATTTTGTCTACTATTATTGCCATTTCTTCTAGATCCTTCGTAGACGTGACGGTGAGTACTGCCTGGACTGCTGATGGTAAGTGACCTTGCCATAATATTTTTAATGTATCATCCTTTATTTTGTCTGTTGCTAATTCTTTCATCCTGCGCAATAGCTGACTAGGTTTTTGTTCTCCTAATTCCATCTCTGACACTAATTTTTGCACTTGCCTGGTCTCCGATTCTTCGTATATTTGTAGAAGGCGTTTTTTCAATGTTTCGAATTTTCCTGTCTCCGGGGGATTTGCTAAGATGTCCGCTATCTGCTGCACAACATCTTTGCTTAATTTCCCAACTATCATATAGTATTTGTTTAGGTCGGATGTTTTCTGCGGTCCTAAGATTGCTTCTACTTGCAGGAACCATAGCCGTGGGTTGTCCAGCCAGAAGTTTGGTATCTTGTCTGACACTGAGACTGCGAATATCTCTGCGGGTTCTTCATATTTTACAGCACTAGATTGAGCTGGCGGATACTGCGGATTCATTTTTTCTCGGATGCGCGTCGTGTGCACAGCGATACGAGCGTGCGTGCACTTGTTTCGCGATCGGGGTCACCACTGTTATACTTGTGTGTATAATATAGGGTTGTCTGGGAGAGTAATGAAAGGCGCGAGAGTCTAATGCCAACTGGTTATATTTTCAAGTAATTTAAGTTTATATATTTTGTATGGTGTGTGCGTATGCGTGTGCATGTGTGTGTATGTGTGTGTGTGTTCCTACATATTCTTTCCGTAAAAATGCTTCTTTCTTGTAAAGATAAAATACTTTTACTACAAATAGCGTAATAAATAAGGTACTTAGTTTTTAATCATTACCATTTACGAGGAGTAAAAAACGTTCATATAAATCTAATGCCGAACATATGAACAATTTTAAAAGATGAGAGCATTTTATTATCACTAAATGTTTATTTTTAAATCAATTAAACTATGAATTTCGAAATGTCTAAGTAACCGTGAACGAACTGACTACACAGTCGGTTCGCATACTTTCCGTTTTTCAATGAGTTACTCGATTGTTACAGTAGCGTAAAAGGTAAAGCTGTAGCCTTGCATTGGAAAGTGCTCGGGTACAAATCCCGGGATATTAGGTTTCATTTTTCTTTTATTTATAGTACTACTATATTTAGATATATTTATTAAATACATTTATAAATAACTAGAAAAATCGTTAAAAATGTAATTATTACTTATAGGAGCAAGAAAGTTATAAATATCAACATGGAAGTTATTTCTAACGCGTAAGACTTTAATTTTATTGATTTTCTTTATAATATATAGGAATTATAATCATGTATGAAAGTTAGGTATCTAATCTTTTAGAAACTTTTAGCTTAACAATTTTTCGAATGTCTAAGTAAACGTGTACGAACTGACTGCACAGCCAGTTCGTATATTTTCCGTTTTTTGAAAAGTCTATTCGACTGTTACAGTAGTGTATTAGGTAGAGGTGTAAACTTGCATTGAAGAGTGCTCGGGTTCAAATCCCAGGACTTAGAAATATAAACGTATAAACGTAAACCTGGAAATGCTTAAACTAAATGTCACATAATCGTAACCCGAAAAGAGCTTAATTAAAACAAATAAAAATAATTTATTGTCCTATCTATTTTTTTATTTATGTCTATTAGCTTACTTGCGCGCCGTTACCGCGCCATCTATTAGAATACTCGGGCGTAATCTTGCTAAACCGTTAGTGTTCAACTTTGTATTTGTTTTGTATGATAATTGTCTACGACGAGACACTGGAGCTTGGTGCTCAATAAAACGTAGGAGTTTTACTTTAAACTATGGATTTAATCCGAATAACAGTAGAAAACATTACACTTCATTCTATTATGATTTTAAATTAATTTTACATACAAAACATAAGGAAAAATGTGCGGACGAATGTTCTCCTTATTAGAAAAATTATGGTATTATTTTATAGGAAAGTCAGGTAGAAGTTTTTCCTTAGACGATTTATTTTGTGCGTAAACTACCGCCACTTATTCGCACCTAATCCAAAACTGTTAGCAACAATTTGACATAGATGGGTGATTTTCAAAATTTTTGTACATTTTGTTGTGTGAAAACGTCCACGTGAATAGTATCCAAGAAAAATGCATTAAAGTGGTCAAACTAGTATTATTATCCTTGAGCAACATTTTGTCCAGATGGGCTTCAACATTTCAGATCATAACAATAGGTAATTTAAAAAAAAAGATGTTTACTTCTTCAGTCTCATAATATTTTCATAGAGCAACCTTGCGTCTCTAAGCACAAGCGCATAGCAAAAAAAATCATAAAGAAGAAACTACTCACATATTTACATGTTCGAGTTGCACAATATCTTTATGACTTTAATTATGATGTAAATGATATAAAATATAAATAAATAACCTAATGGATAGTAATAATAATATTGTTTCAATATATGTCTTCCATTTCGCTCACTTTTGTTATTCTTTATTGTAACACCAATATTAGTAGATATTTGGGGTTTTCAACTGACAACATTCTTCATTCAAAACCGCCCAATCAAATGACAACAGAACGCCTGTCTACCATTTTGACAACGGTTGCCACCACCAAGAAAACTGTGTTTGTTCCTGTGCAGTGTTTTTTCAACAATAAATCTTTCATTTTGGTTGTTCAGCTATAAAAATTACGGTAAGGCTATCTCCTATTATTTTTGCGTAAATTTAAAGAATAGTTTTGACCAACTACTTAAAAGAAGCTGGATTATATAAACAAGATTCTTTCAAACCTCTAAATGTTTGTAGTTGTAATTAAACTCATGGTTCATGGTAATTTTTCTAACGATTTGTTACGTTTTTTTGTTGCGTAACAAAAATGATGTAACAAAAATGAAGTAAAGCTAACTTCATACAGAATTATTATTTTTATATAATTTGACAGCTAATGCTTCATTTATTAATTTTATTTACACATTATTTTTTTATTATTACAAAAATAAATAAGTAATAAATAATTGAAAATGTAAATAACTGTAGTCCACCAGCATCAGGAATATGTACAACATTTAAAAAATCGACCTAAAAGATGTAAAAGATCAATTTATACTTAGTGTTTATTATGGTAATACAGAGTGTAACAGAAACCTTATTGCTATCCTTAAGCACTAAAGATAACAGCTGGTATAGAATCACTATACATAGTTTCAGCTCAAAATAAAATACTCTAAGAATTGATACCAAATCGGTTTCATATGTTTCTTAAATTCAAATATCATAACAAACGTGTCACCGCACTACTTAGGTCAATAATTTTCCACGTTTTTGTCCCAATATCACGATAAATCACTTCTAAAAGATGTGTTTATTTCAATTTGAAAAGTTTGGTTTCTGGTATCAATGTATTAAAAATTCTCCTATCTTCCGAACATGTAGAGATAGGATCAAAAATCTAAAGAAGCCGTGCCCTTGGTATGTATATACCCTTTCCGTTGCACGTTGTGTAATTTAGTACGAAAATTCATAGTAATGAAAGTATAAAAGTATTTATTACGGTATATTAATACTGAATACTAAATTAAGTAAAGAAAAGGTACAAGTATTATACAGTAATTTTGTCATAAATATTAAAAGAATATTTAATTAATGAGACAGTGTGTTATTTTATACAGGAATGCCGATGACTCCCGCAGAAAGAGAACGTAAGTACAGAGAAAGACTAAAGTTAAACAATCCTGAAAAGTATAATGAAATAAATCAAAAGAACTTGGAAAGGATCAAAAGTAAATTTATGAAAGTTTCCAAACTAACAGAGAGTCAAAAAGCTGTAAGGAGAAGGACTTGGAGAAGACTGAAGAAAAAACTTAAACAAAACCGTCAAGATATAAATAAAGATGAAAAGCAAACAAAATCATGGAAGTTATATTTACGAAATTACTATAATTTGAAGCAGAGAGTAAAAAAGCAAGCCAGTAAAATAGAAAAAAAAAAAGAAATAGCGGCTTTCAAAAAGAAAGTGTATAGACAAAAATTCCTTTTACATTGTCAAAAATTTGTCGATGCAAAAGCTTACGATGGAGAAGAAATTCCTGAAGCAATTTCAACACCTGAATCTTGGGGGTCAAAGTGTTGGAAAATTTGGGGGTCTAGAATGATATGCTGAATTCATGGTTACAGTTTGCGCACTAGATAAAAACTGATCCTGTATAATATGTAAACAAAATACCTGGTCAAATTTTTACAGAACACAGTACTTACTCATGAATATGAACAACATAATTTTACTATGGGACCAACAAATATAAAAAAAACAGCTGTTCCATACAAAAATGCAATATCTACCTATCAAAATGTATGGAACAGTTGATATTATTTTTCATATTAATTAGAGAGGTGGTCCCATATTAAAAGTCTGTTGTTCATATTCATGAGTAAATACCGTGTTCTGTAAAAGTTTATCCAGGTATTTTGTTCACAACATAAATAATTGTATGATTATAACTAAAATTTAATACGTAATAAACATTATAATCACTAAAAAAAACATAATTATATGAGAAGTAAAAGAACATTTATAATTTTGTTATGTTACACGATAGTTTCTAAAGTTTAAAATTTATGATAGTAATGATTATTGCTTGAGTGATTAGATACTGTGTTTTTTTTTTGTTATATAATTAGCTATTTTCAATTCTATGTTCCTCGACAAAATATTAATTTTCATTGGGCTAGACATTTCAATAAATAATTTAAATAGTATTAATGACCATAAGAAATACACACTTTTGAGACTGATTTTATGACTGTAATCCAACAGACTGATTATAATTATTAGTAAATTATTAAAATGCGATTTAGTTGTTTTAATTATCTTCTGTGGAATAGCCCTAATATTTCCTTTTTGTTATTTTTTTGTGACATTGTAAATTTTTGTGACGGTATTCATTTATTTTTCATTTTTGTAACTGTACAAAAATGTTGAAAATCACCCAGATACTAAAGTCACTATAAAGCATCAGGCGCAAACATCTTCCCCGCCGTTAAAGGCCTCCGGCCTTTAACTCTCACTCGATAAGATGCTCCGTCGCAGGCAGACGGCAGAGTCGCTTAAAGGGCCTCCGGTAACTTCCCTGTGCTGTTTGAACATCTGCGACCCGACATATTCCCATACGCCAGCACAATGGTGGTAAGTTGTCTTCCTGGAACAGTACTAGGTCGCCAAAGTTCAGTGCGGTATCATTGATCCACCATTTTGACCTTTGCTGCAGCTCAGCCAGGTACTCCCTCTGCCATCTCCTCCAAAAGTGCTGCCGGATTTGTTCCAGTTGTTGATAGCGCTTCAATTGAGTGGACTTGCAGTTTTCTAGGTTCGGTGGAGGCGGCGCAGTTAGCGGCCGTCCAAGCAGAAAGTGCCCTGGGGTGAGGAAAAGGAGGTCATTTGGAGACGTGGATATGGGGTAAAGGGGGCGGCTATTTAATATGGCTTCCACTCGTGCGAACAACGTCGATATCTCTTCAAAATTTAAATACGTATTGCCCATTACACGTCTTATATGATGTTTAGCGAATTTTAATCCGGCCTCCCAGATACCACCAAAGTAGGGAGCGTAAGCAAGTGAAAACAAAAATTTAATTTCTTCTTCGTTAGAGAAATTTGTAATTGGTTGGCGGTTACATTTAAAAAAGTTGCCAATTTCTTTGGCAGCGGCCACAAAATTGCGGCCGTTGTCACTAAAAATTTCAGTAGGCTTACCCCGACGGGATACAAATCTACGCAGGGTAAGAATGAAAGCGTCCTTCGAAAGATCACTTACCGTTTCTAAGTGTACGCACTTGTACCTTAGGCAAACAAAGATGCATAAATAGCATTTTGTGACCCTTGATCCACGACCCTTCCTATTTGAGACATAAAAGGGTCCGGCAAAATCTACACCAACGCTTCGAAACGGGAGATCCACCGTAACGCGCTGACAGGGCAAGTTCCCCATTAAGGGTGTTAAATTCTTGCCCTGTACTTTTCTGCATGTGATGCAATTGCGCACAGTCCTCCTAGCGAGGTGTCGCCCATTGATAGGCCACACGTATTGCCTGACACTAGCGAGCAGAAGCTGTGGGCCAGCATGTAGTTTGTGTATGTGTTCCCGCTCAAAGATTAATTTTGTGAGATGGTGTGAGGAATGTAGTAGGATTGGGTGTTTGCTGCAAAATGGGGGAATGGGGAATGGGGGAATGAAGTGGCAACACTGCCCAAGTGACATGTCAAAATTTTGTACCGTATTTTAAAATTAGTTTTATTTATTTTTAAGTGTAATTATCGTCTAATAGTATAACCAAATGTAAAATAAGTGCATAAATACTAAGGATTTTTGTTTTCCTGCAAATTTACGTAGTAAAACACAGTGTTTGGTTACACACCGTACCGGTAACCGATCACGAACAGATGATGTTCAACCTGCGGATTTAAAGGGGGAGTATTGTTTACTTTTATTCTTTATTAGCACACAATCGTCACATAGACTCAGTAACTTATGCAATTAGTCTTAATATCAGATTTTTTTGGTTAAATTGCATTCTTTAAGCAAAACTAGATTTTTTTTTTTTTGTTTTAAATTAGGTATCCTACCCACATAAATAAAAGTAAAATCAAAGTCAATAGAATCAATGTAACTTCGTACTTGATCTACTCATATTAGTTGAATTTTAATTTGATTCAGCCGCCTATCTCATTACTCTATTAAGCAGCAGTAACTTCTCCCATCTTTCCTTTAATTTCTAGCTTTCTCTTTTGTTTTTGTCTGTCTATTTAGTTCTCACCGTTCCTTTCATTATACTTCCAGTACTTATTCCTGAAACCATGCCTGTGATGACCCGTAAGGCTGCAGCTCAGGAGTTGGAGCATAAATTGAGAACAACCCTTCACGAGCTCCAGGCTTCACAAAGCAAATGTCAAGAGCTGTTACATGAGAGAGAGGAAAGTGAGAAGGAAGTCGAGAAAGTTGTCCACAAAAACACAAGCTTAAAACAGGAGCTCAAGGACTTACATCTTCAATACCTCACAGTTGTGGCTGAACGGGATCAACTAATGGTGGTCACAGATGGTTTCAACAACTGCAGTAATTTGTATGAGGAGGCTTTGTGTAAGGTTAGGGACCTAGAGGATGAATTAATCCATGCAAATGTAAAAATTCTAGAATTACAAAATAATATAGAGCGTACTCAGGTCAAACAAACTAACCATTTGTTTAGTGAATTGTTAAGTACCAATTATAACCCTCAATCCATAACAACGATTGACCTGACAGAGGATTCCTTACTAAAACATAACTATAGTCATAAAATTAGTAAAAATAAATTTAAAAAATATGCAAGATTGAATAAAATCATTAAAAAATGTAATAAATTCAAGAAACATCAAAAATACAATTCCAAAAATATTCAGCTAAGGAAAGAACGTGTTTTTCTTGTGAATAAATTGAAGAATTACGAAATTAAATTAGAAGATATTATAAATATTTATGAAATAGACACTCAACGCTTACAGTCAGAAATTCAAGTTCTTGATGACTCACTAAAGTCCCTTTATAATAAATATGTATGCTCTCAGCACCAAATTAAGGAACATATCCTAGCCACTAATGAGTTGGTAGACAGAGTGGACTCGCTGACTCTCAGCAACACTCAGTGTTCTTGTCAAAGTGAAACCAACCTTGATGCCCTCCAGCCTGAGGCAACGGAGGACCCGTCCCAAGTTGTCAGTGCTCTGATCTGTAACCCCAACCATGATATTCCTGATGTTGTGCAAGTACCGTCTCAAGATCAGTCAGTAGCCAGTAGTGTTACCCCTTGTAGTATTCAAGTTTGTTATCAGTCAGTTATGTTTTCTGATAGTATGGGAAGAGGTTTAGGGAAATTACTTAGCAACAACTTGAGTATTTCTACTCAAAACAATTGTTTACCTCGGAAATCCTTCAAAGAAATAATGACATCAATTACAGGAAATCAATATGATTGTAATACCAACATAACTGTATTTGTAGGTAATAGTTCACAGGTCAAAAAAGAAGATATCACTGATAGTGTTACTGAGATTTTAAGGATTAATTGTAACAAAATTATTTTGTGTGCTTTCCCATATTTTGAGAGATTATCTAATAGAAAAAATAATTATATACATATGTTAAATAATCTTAAGCAGTTCTTAGTAAGTCACTACATTGAAAAACTTATATTTTTTGACACCAACAGTTTTGTTGATAAGTTAAAATCGACAAGGAATACAGTGTATCTGCCAATTAGGTTTAGACTTAAAATAGCAAGGCTATTAGCTTATATAAACCCAGACATAAGTAGTATGTCGAAGTCATATTTGACTACTGTTAGTAGTGGTACTAACACTACTTTTGATTCGCCTAGTAGTTTAAACTATTAGGTGCGACAACGGGTGAGCCGCATATGTTGAATGTTGTTCATCAAAATATGCAGGGTCTGTCCGGCAAAGAGCTTGAGTTAAGCTTATTTATGGAGAACTATGATGTTCAGGTGTTATGTTTGACTGAACACTGGTTGAAAGAACATGAAGTAGTGTTTATCAATGATGATAATTTTACTGTACAAAGTGCATTTGTAAGAAAAACTGCTATTCGCGGTGGATCTTTAGTTCTTGTTTCAAACAAGTTGAAATGTAAACAACGTTTAGATTTGGTTAATCTTTCTATTGAGCGCACTATTGAGTTGTCTTGTGTTGAACTCGAGCGATACGTTATAATTTGCGTTTATCGACCCCCCTCTGGGGATTTCATTCGTTTTGAATCGGTAATGGAGGATTCACTCAATAAGTTAAAATCAAGTAAAAAAAGTATAATTTTATGTGGAGATTTTAATATAAATATTTTAGATGTTACTCCATTAAGTATTAGACTTCTCAATCTGTTCAGATCTTTTAATTTAATTAACTTGTTTTTTGAACCTACTCGGATCACGGCATCTTCGTCAACATGTCTTGATAATATATTTAGTGATTGTGATGCCAAACATAAATTAGTGTTAACGGACTTAACATCTGACCACTGTGGTTTATTAGCTAGCTTCCCAATGCCATTATATAAAAAGTCGCATACGTTTGAATGCAGGCCATATACAGCTAGTCGTTGCAACAAGTTTAAAAATAATATAGCTCGTAGAATTACACCCTCCATAGCACAACACGAGAATCCTAATGAAATTTATGGAGCCCTTTTTGATGTTGTGCAAAAAGAGTACCAATCTGCTTTCAAGACCAAAACCATTAACATTAATGGCACCTCTGTTGGCTTTAACCAATGGGCTACTCCAGGTATTTACAAAAGTAGATCGAGACTATACGAGTTATATGGTTTGAAAAAATACAGGTTTGATACTCCTTTCCTAGAGTATGTCAAAAACTATTCAAAATTATTTAAAAAGATTAGTGCTTTTGCAAAATCGAAATTTTTAATCAGTACAATTAAAAATTCTAATAACAAAGTAAAAACCACTTGGAAAATCATTAACAATGAAACGGGTAAATCAGTTAAACAAGAAAAACAACTTGAGATAATGGTCGACAGCCAATTAGTTCATAAGGAAGCTGACGTAGCACAGGCATTTAATGAGTTTTTTGCCAACATACCTGTAACTACGACTTGCTCCCTAAATTCGTCCCCGTCTAAAGCTGAAAACCTTTTGCATAGTAGTGTGCCTAAATGTAGCGACCTATTCAGATTCGAACATGTAACGTCTCGTGATGTAGTTAATGTTTTTAACACACTTAAGACTAAAAACACTGGTGATTTCTGGGGTATTTCGATTAAGCTTTTAAGTAATATAATAGACACCGTAGCCCCCTATCTAGCTGTCACTTTCAATAAATGTGTTGATTCAGGAACTTTTCCTGACCTCATGAAGTGTAGTATAGTCATACCATTATTTAAATCAGGTAATAAAAATGACATTCGTAATTTCAGGCCTATTTCTATCTTACCTGCATTTAGCAAAATATTCGAAAAGTTGATACTCAAGCAGTTGCTAAGGCATTTTAATTTAAATAGCCTCCTTCATAATGAGCAATATGGTTTTACAAAAGGTCGTTCGACTACAGATGCGGGTGTTGCTCTGATGAAACACATATTTGACGCATGGGAGAAATCGCAGAATGCTATTGGAGTCTTCTGTGATCTCTCCAAAGCCTTTGATTGCGTGCACCATGAGACGCTCTTGCGCAAGCTGCTTTATTACGGTGTCCATAACGAAGCTTTAAACGTAATAAATTCTTATTTACATAATAGGTTGCAATGTGTAGAAGTTAATGGAGTAAAATCGTCCGAGCTACCAGTTCAATTAGGTGTGCCTCAAGGCTCAATACTCGGCCCATTCTTGTTTTTAGTGTATATCAATGACTTACCATTTTATTTAAAGGATATTTGTGATGTTGTACTGTTTGCAGATGATACTTCTCTTATTTTTAAAGTAGACAGGAATAGACAAGATTTTGACGACGTAAACAGTGCACTCTCAATGGTTACGGATTGGTTTACGGCAAATAACCTAGTTCTCAATGCCAAGAAAACTAAATGTGTAAAGTTTGCCTTACCGAACGTTAGAAATCTGGGTCCCAACATTGTCTTAAATAAAGAGGTGCTTGAGACTGTAGACTCGGCAGTTTTTCTGGGCATAACTGTAGATGCCAAACTTCAGTGGGGATTACACATATCAAGCCTAGCAGGAAGGCTCAGTTCAGCTGCCTACGCCGTCAGAAAAATAAGACAATACACTGACGTCGATACAGCTCGGTTAGTCTACTTTAGTTATTTTCACAGCGTTATGTCCTACGGTATTTTGCTATGGGGCAAAGCTGCTGATATTCAAAATATATTTGTGCTTCAAAAACGTGCTGTTCGAGCAATTTATCAGCTAGGTGCCAGAGTTTCGTTGAGGGACTTTTTTAAAGAAATTGGTATTCTCACGGTAGCATCACAATTCATTTTTGCCAATATCTTATATATTAGACAAAATATACACTTGTACACTAAAAACAGTGATATTCACACCGTAAACACTAGAAATAAGGACAAACTACGTGCTCCTTTTCACCGGCTTCATAAGGTTCATAATTCATTTGTTGGGCTTGGTATAAACTTTTATAACAAGCTTCCCTCTGCTTTGCTAGATTTGCCTTTTGATGCGTTTAAAGCTCAAATAAAGTCCAACCTGTGTTTAAAGGCTTACTATTCCATCAACGACTATTTAAATGACAAAAATAGTTGGTCGCTGTGATTAACTCAAGACAATGTTTATGTTCTTTCTCCAGAATTGTGCCTAGAGACAGGTTATATGGGTTCATATAATTATTGATATATATATTTTTATTGACTAAGTAATTTTTTTAAATTATAATCTGTTTTTTCATTAGTTATTGACATGTTCTACTCATAACAATTTTTTTTTTTTTTATGAAGAGTTGTATGGCATTATGGTTAGCTAGCGACCTCGACAATTGATAATTCTATTCTTGCCTGAGTAACCGGCAGCAAGTTCGTCATGCTCCCGTAGATGTCACTGCTTGCGGTAGCGTTGGGGATCGGGTTACCTCTTTCCCTCAAATATGGCGAGGGGGGTAATGGCTGATCTTTGCGTTATGCTCGTGAACGGGTGCTGCTTGTGGTGACTGGTCGTCTTGCTGACCATGATTTTGTTATTGTTGCTAATAATTACCTACTTGTTTATTTATTTTACGTCGATGGTCCTAGGTTATCATTTGTAAACATAATCCAGCATTGCTTATGTAAGCTATCACGCCATTTATACCAGGAGACTTTTATTTTGGTATATGCTTTGTTTACTTTTTATTTTTTGTGCTTGAGTTAATTTTTCACTTTATTTGTTGGTATATTGGCATGGCTAGCTGACATAAATGACAATTTTTTAAGTTCTGTGTCTCGTAATGTTGATTACTTTGCCTATGTATGTATAGAATCAAGTCTATCCGACTAAACAGACAGCTGTGCTGCTGGGGAGTTTGTTCCGCCACTTCTTCTTCCCAGCTAAAGCACTAGGAAGTGGTGAAGGGTGGGCGTTTTGGGGGACTGTCTCATGTACTTTGACGTTCGAAAAGTGCTGATTTTCAGCCTAATTTGAATAAATGACGTTTGATTTTGATTTTGATTTTGAATGGAATAGCCGAAGCATCCAGTCGGCCTCCTACTCGTATCAACCCATCTGCGTCCATGAAAGGTGTGGGCGCTATGATGGGTGATTTTGTACTAATTGATTTTTCTTTAGTTAACAAATCGTACTCCACGGGAAAAAAATCCTGTTGGGCTAAACAGGATTTTTTTACAAAACAAAAATCGAAAACAAAACAAGACAAAACAAATTGAAACAAAATTCTTCGATCGAATTGTAATTCTTCTAAATCAAGCGCATCAAAACGCCGAGAACTAGGATTGCGCAAATTATAAAAATATCTTAATGCATACGCGTAATCTTGTTTTATCTTATTTAATTTACTATATTTATTAAATGGAATGATTGAAGAATTATCTATCTTAGCAACAATGTTTGACTGAATTTCAGGAACTTCAAATTTGTGTTTATTTGGTAAGGTATGCCGAGAAGATTCGCCCTGAAGTAAAAATTCGGGCCCTGACCACCACAGACTACGATCTTTAAGCTCTTCGGGTTAAACGCCGCGCGAGACGAGATCAGCAGGATTCTTAGAGGTAGGTACATAACGCCAACAAGAAACATCTGAGAATTCCAGTATTTCTGCTGTTCTATTAGCCACGGAGGTCTTTAATCGTCTAGAGCTAGTGTGCAGCCAAGCAAAGACGACGCTGGAGTCACACCAATACAGCAAACAGCACGCACAGCACAGCAGTATTAAACGTAAACGGCCTTGCAGAGTCAAACAGCTAGTAAGGCGGCACACAGCTCCAAACGAGGTATAGTGCAGGCTTTGATTGGTGCCACCTTTGACTTAGAACACAAAAGTTCGACATGCACGATACCTCCTTCATCAATCGACCTTATGTAGACGCAAGCGCCATAAGCTCTTTGAGAGGCGTCGCTAAACATATGTAGCTCTGTAAAAACAGGTGATTCACATACAACCTGCCTTGGCAGTGTGAATGTAGCTAAACAAGATAGATTATTGGAAAACTTACGCCAATCTCTTTCTATATCCTCGGAAAGAGGTTCGTCCCAGCCAACCCTGTCAAGCCAAAGTTGCTGCATTATTAATTTAGGAATAATAATACAGGGGCTGACAAAACCGAGTGGGTCAAAGATTTTAAACGATGTTGATAAAATATAGCGCTTCGTGATTTTGTCGTTGATAGGAGGAATTTCGAAAGAATAATGTAGACTATCAGTTTTAGAATTCCACCCTAAACCGAGAGCATTTGAGGACTCGCTAATAATAAGCATATCTGTAGAGTTTTCAGAGCAGGCTTCAAGAACGCTAGACGAATTGGATTTGTACTTTCGTAGATTAAAATACGCTACCTTAAGGGCTTCCGATACGGATTTCTGAATGTGTACTAGTTCTTCCTCAGAATTACAGCCCGTAATTAAGTCGTCTACATATAGATCATGTTGTATAATGGTTCTAATGAGTGTATCCCCACACTTTTCACCCGCCTGCCAAAGACACCTTGTACTTAAAAAACTTGCGCTGGTGAAACCATAAGTCACCGTATTTAAACGTAACGTTTTAAGGGGCTGACGCTCGTCTTCTCTCCAAAGAATAAGCTGAAGATTTCGATCTGACTCGTCTACTAATATTTGACGAAATAATTTTTCTCTGTCTGCTGCTAAAAGATATTTGTAGAAACGAGCCCGAATTAATATGGAGAAAAGAGAGTCTTGAATTTGAGGCCCATTCAATTGTATGTCATTGACAGAGAGGCCTGAGGAAGTGCGAGCTGATGCATCGAAGACGACGCGAACTTTTGTCAATTCACTGTTTTCTTTGAACATAGGATGATGAGGTAAGAAATAGCATGAATTAAAAGGAGATGGAAAACGGTGGGCCCAAATGTAATGAGTTGAGATATAATCTAAAAAAATTGTCATATTTTTTTATCTTAGAATATGAAAAATCACCTCAATTCTCAATCGGGAAGCGGAGAAATATGAGAAAGATAGTTTTCGTGAGATTTCCGATTGAGTAATCGATTACACAGTTACAAAAATAAAACCTTTGCACTAAATAATTAACTCAAAGTAATTAAATGCACTATATATATTTATATGCAATATAGTGCTTATTATTACAGTCATATTAATAAATGAAATATCAATTAATTACTGAAAAAACAATATTAATGATTATCGATTTCATATCGATTAAAATCAGTCTTCTATTTTTAGTCTATGTCACTGGCATGACAACTGACTGACATTGACACTAGACGGCTGCCGACTGCTCGTGTTTGATTACTCGTTTTGTGTTTTTCGATGCGTTTTGAGTGCTTTCCCGATTATTCTTCATTTTTCACGACCACTGCTTTGTATTTGACGGATTCCGTCGCTGCCTGCCTTGTTCGACCCTTGCAAAAGAACATATTTTGCACTTCAGGAATAAGCTGTTATGGATTGTATCATAACCTCACTTTTACTTAATCTCTTATATCGCTGTTCTCAGATTGACAAAATCCGCAGAATTTTCAGTGAAAGGTTGATAATATTTATGCTATTAATTGACACCACTTTCATCTTTTTACATCCAGGCCCAAGACTGTATGTAATCGTTTCAGTCTCCTTTAAGTTATTAAGCGCAATTTCAGAAAGATGTCCTAATTCTGCATATTCTTTGATAAATTCAATATATTTCGACTTAACTTTAGGCTGTCTTCTAAATCGCCGTTCTAAATTATAAAACCTTTTCTTGGCCATTTTGTAGGAGTCACCGAAACAATCCGGTGAGTCAATAAGAGGTAACTTGACAGAGAATCTGCCGTTTTCTAAGCGGCAGGTGTGCTGCAAAAAATGCATTTCAGATACCTGCTCGCCTTCACTCAAATAAGATTTAGATGGGATTTCTTCAAGCTCCCAAAATCAATTTAATTTTAATTCTATGTTTTCATCATGAGAAAAATGGGTAAGTAAATGATTGCATTTAATATCTTTAGGTTGTTTATGTTGCAGGGGACCTCCAATCAACCAGCCTAATTTTGATCAGTGCAACTTAGGACAGGTGGGGCCTAATGACCGCTGCTCACAACCAATAATGTCCCAAAATAAATCTGAGCCTATGAGGATATCTATGAAAGAAGGCTGATAGAATTTAGGATCTGCTAAGATGATATCTTTAGGTATATTAAACGATCTAATAAGCATTGGGGATTAAAGATGTTAGTTGTTTCATAACATAAAAGTTAGAAATTACGTTGAATGATGTATTTAACGATTTTAATTGGGCAATGCAATATTCAGTTATCGTACCTGCATCATTGTTGCCAAAACCGATTACCTTTGCAGCATTGATAGGGCAGTCCTCTAACGATAACCTTTGTTTCAGGCCTAGACTAATGAAAGAGGATTGGCTGCCACAATCAAGCAAGGCGCGCACCGTTTCAGATTGACTAGTCTTGGGATTAACTATTTCAATCAAGGCAGTACACAGTACAAAGAAGAGCATACTTGTTACCTTGATTATTACAGTTAGCCAACGTCTCAGAAGGACTGTCGGTACTAGTACTAGGTAAACTGTCAGCCTTACCAGTAGGAAGATGCAACATAGAATTGTGTCTTTTGTTGCATTCACTACAACGGCCAAAACGACATCTAAATGTAGGGTGACCCGACCTTAAACAATTAAGACACAATTTCAACTTAGTCGCCTCGGCTATACGCTCGCTAATGCTCTTTGCCTTGAACGATGAACAATCAAATATTTTAAGATCAGCATTACAGCATGGACGAGAGGTACGACGATGATGATTGTGTTTGGGGTTGGATACTTATACTAATGTATGCTGCTTTAGTATGACGTATGTGGTCCGGTTTCTTTGAATGGTCTTCTGTACGCTTTTTATCATGATCGATTTTAGAGGCGCTTTCAGACTTGCTACGGTGCAAAGACTCATGCACGATTGCACGATCGTTTAAAAATGTATAAAATTCCTAAGTGTAGGGGTGTCTGTTGACAACGCGTTACAGTGTTCCTCCCATTTCAAGAAGTTGTTATTGTCCAACTTGGAAGCAACTAAATGAATGATAAGGACATCCCAATCCTCAGTGGCTTGTCCTAAGTTGGAGAGAGCACGTAAATTTTTTGTCACGTGGTCGACCAAGAAACGCAATGATTTCTCAGACTCCTTATTTACAGAATTAATGTTAAATAATGCGCTGAGGTAATGACTTATCAGCAAACGTTTATTGTCGTAACGTTCAAGCAATAGGTTCCAAGCTTCCCGATAATTATCAGCAGATACTTCTAGATTCGAAACGGTTCGTGCAGCTTCACCTTCCAAATAAGAAATTAAATAATGAATCTTGTTCACTGAACTAATTCTACTATTTTCATGTATAAAGGATCGGAACGTGTCACGAAACTCCATCCATCGAAAGTATGATCCGTCGAATTTAGATACCTGTATCAGAGGTAGCCTGAAACCGATTTCATTATGATCGACAACGCAATGAGTTATATTGTGAGAACTAATTGAGTCGTGGACGGCTTCATCCCTAGTGTGCATTTGTAACAACTCTTGAGCCATTACAATATTGCTAATGAAATCCTTCTCAATATTTTCTCGTTCTTCAAGTTCATCCTTCAACCCGCTAGAATTAAAAATTTCAATTTGACTTTGTAAGTAACTTTGAAGATAAGGTTTCAAATTTACTAAGTTTAAGTGTAAGTTCCGCCCTATGTGTTGTAGTAAAAGTGTCTAAACGTGATATTTTTTCTAAATAATTTCTAAACCTTGTCACTTGGCCCTTAACGGAACTACGTCTAACATTTAACTCCGCCAAGTTCTTGGCTTCATCACCTAACTCCATTATGACTGTTTATCTCAAACAAAAATTCTCACGAAAAAGAAATTAAATTTGAATAAACTCAATAAAATCGAACGTTAAACTGAACCAAACAAAACAATAACAGAATACGCTCACGCCCCTGGTTGGTGGTCTCTGCTGCAAGGGAAGCCGAAGTCGCAGGCACCGGTCTGCGGACAGCCTCAGGCTGCACAGACGTTGCGCGCTGCGGCAACGACGCGTGATGCTCAGCGATGCACGGGAAACTTAGGCAAATCTGAAATGTTCGGCGAAATAATCACTTAACGGAAGTAAATAGGCACGGCAGCCTGTCGAAGTAATTTTCTAAAAGAGATACAATAAACATAAGTATGAAATAAAATCAGGTACCTATGTAGGTACTTTGAGATATGAAATGTAGGTGCATAAATATCCGCTTGAATATCCACCCAAAACGTCACAAAATTGAAATATCCAGGCGTAGATATCCTTCCGAATTGTCACTAATACTAAAAAATAGCGAACTTATGGAAATGTATAGAAAAATATCATCTATAAAAGTGTGACGCAATACTGTAACCTTGACAGAGGTAAACCTATAAAAAATATGAAATTGCACAAGTGAAAAAACCATACAGAAATTGGATAAGGACGTAGGCAACGTGGTTTGAATGGAAGTTTAGGAATTTGGGAAAGGCACTTAGCTGCAGAAATGCTGCTGCGCTGCGGTGTGATGCTGTAACTAGCATCAATGTCCGGCGGTGCTAAGTACTCCTTATGTTCTTCCGATGTACGTGCTTCTCCCAAGGGCTGGATGCGGCGCGGTGCTGACTGACTGATAGCTGCGGCGCGGCGGCGTGGTGCTGGTCGACTCCAGCTAGACCTTGGTACTCCGAATTTCCTTTCCGATTCTGTCCTGTCACGGTCGCCAATTATGTCTACGATAATGAAATTAGCCTCGGACATTGTATAGAGAAATTATCATATTAGTGATACAGATCGTTTACAAAATTTCGTGGTGGTTGATTTTTTTATTATAAATCTTTTTTTTTGCACCTAAATACTAAGAAGGTTTAAATTATTCAGATTTTTCGTTATTAATTAATATTTTCTACCATATGTAAAAAAATTTAATAACAATCTATTTAGATTTACTAATTTTTATAACATTAACTCAGTTTTCGCAGTAAAACAGTAACTACCTGTCATTTGTTTAGGGAAATTGCTTATTATTCTGATTTACCAGTATAAAAAATTATGTTCTTAATAAAAACGATTCTTATGCATAGAAGTATTTTTGTTCGATTTAACCACGATATTATTACACATAGCAGCTAGCGAAACCGATGAAACTAAAGAACAGACAATGTTCCTATACACAAAATATGTTTGTTCGTCTATTTGGCCGATATGACCACATCAATATTAACTATGCGACGACTCATCCGAACTTGCGGATGATTCGTCGCCTTACAATTTTAAAAGGGTAACGTTTCATCCGCGGATGAAATATTTTGCGGATGAGTAGTCACCTAAGTCGACGAGACACTGGAGCTTCGTGCTCAATAAAACGTAGGAGTTTTACTTTAAACTATGGATTTAATCCGAATAACAGTAGAAAACATTACACTTCCTTCTATTATGATTTTAAATTAATTTTAAATACGAAACATAAGGAAAAATGTGCGGACGAATGCTCTCCTTATTAGAAAAATTATGGTATTATTTTATCGGAAAGTCAGGTAGAAGTTTTTCCTTAGCCGATTTATTTTGTGCGTGAACTACCCTCACTTATTCGCACCTGATCCAAAACTGTTAGCAACAATCTGACATAGATACTAAAAAGTCACTAAAGCATCAGGCGCAAACAATAATTATTATGGCCGTCGTCGTTAAATGGCGTTCACGTCGATTGTGTAAATGTGTGTGTGCGTTTTTCAAGGCCACTTAGGTCAAAGTCAAAGTCAAAGTCAAAGCTTTTATTTCAAATAGGCACTTAAAAGGCACTTTTGAACGTCAACATTTACATTAAAATAGAATTGATTCTAGTCGCCCCTTCCAAAATGTAGTTTCGTATGGAGAAGAATGGGCAAGAAACTCCACCGTTACTCTTTTAAAAATGATTTAACTACAATATTTAACATACATTCATTGTATAATTATGTGTGAAAACGATGCATCCAGAACAAAATCACTGTACCAAAATTGGTAAAAAGAATGAAATTGAAGCAAGAATGAATGAATGAATGACTTGATGATGTCTTGTAGTCCTCTTAAAAGAAGACTGTTCTGTTTCTTGAGAAGTTGAATGCTTGTATATATTCTTAAGTACTCTTTTTATTCTATTCTATCTAAAAATCATGTTCCCTATTTATTATAGGCAGAAAAAAGCTGAAATGCACCAGGGGCAAGTAAATTCGCCTATTGAAATTATTGATTCTCATTTAACAGAGGTAATTTTTCTCTATCTATACACCTACATAATTTATTTCATGTTTTTTTTTTTTCATTTCATTAATGAAAAAAGAACACACCGCTTATTATATAAGTACATTTATCGGACTGTTTTACTGTTACCGGAGAATGAAAGCACATTTGACCAAACGACGGTTTTAACAGTGCATTCTGACAAAAAAAACAAATAACATGGTAATTTATTTCATATCATTTGTAATGTAGGTAAATTACGTTTTAATATCATGTTATACATATATTTCATTATATTTCATACCTAAGTATGTTATTTTCAGCAGATTTCAATAATTTATGAGCTACCGTATAATTAATGGACTTCTTTCTTTCTTACAGGGTAATGAAAGCGTTTATAATTTTACAATAGAGTATCAAGCTCAATCTGATACAAGTACAAATAACATGGTAAGTATTTTCATGTTACTCTTAACAGATACACCACGTCACATAATTACATATTTTACTCTTTTTTTTAAACTACCTACATTCCCGGTTTTCATTGTTTCAGGAAAATCAAGATGTAGTTGGAAGACGAATTATAGATTTTACTTTTTTTTATTAATCAATTACTTTTAATTGACAAACGTGGCGAAAAATTTGGTTGCCGGTTGAATAGTTTAAAAATGGTAAAGGAAATACAAATGGGACTCATTTCAAAATTTGATTTAAAATTTTGTATGTGTGGACCCGCTTTTTAAATTAGAAACATGCAACGAAGATAGCTTAAAGGAGATGTTCCAAAATGTATGGAGCCTGGGCCAGGTCCTTGTACACTATACTTAAAAATAGAGAAATTCATTTAAAATAGTTCTCAACTGTCCAATTACTTTAAAATGGCTTGGTTTGCTGGTAAACACAAGAAATTACACTTGAAATTACAACACACAATAAAAACCCGTCATGGTGGTAAGCTGTCATTTTGATTGATTAATGACATTGACGTTTGACATGTTTATTTCTGTGGAGGTTGAAAGTTGACTCCCGGCTACTCCCGAGTCTTACGCCGAGTTGTTGGTTTTGTGGATGAAATGTGGAATATGAAACAAAAGACGGTACATTATGAGCAGCTGTGAAAATGTGATACGGACCAAGCGACGATGGCGAAGAGTCTGAATATAACCGCTACGAACTTTCGCGCATGTTCTCTCTTTCCCCTCATGTCACCATTTGGTTCCTAAAAAATGATACTGCGCAGCCTTCTTCGCGAAGTTCGGACTCGGCAAGATAAATCGGCCGGACTGTACTCTTACTCTCTTTGTAAAAATTTCAAATGACTAACGTACCTAGTGATTCTCATTAATGAATTTAAATAAATAAAGACCGCCCCGGTGCGTTGGCAAATCTGGATTATTCAGAATGTCTTTTTTATTACCTATTGGCTAACCATAAACGTAACCGTAATCGATATCGCAGTATTTGAGAACTTCTGACATGTGTAGCTACACAAATATATTACTAATGTAAACAAAGAGATGACCTACTAAATAAAACGGCAATTTATGTTTTATATCCATTTATTTACTATTCATTTCATAAATCTTCTCTCACTAATATGTCATCCAGAAATGAAGCCGGTGCTGCAATAGTCGCCTGATGCCGAGCCCAACCCAAAAACCAAACAATGGTCATTGTAAGCGCACAGCAACCTACTGTTCGCTGTCCAGAGATACAGCTGCAGTAATAACTAATTATTTTTTCATCCCAACTTGTTCCTTGTCTCGCCATCAGTATGTAAGTGTATTAAGTTCTTCCTGAATGATGGCGAGACTTTATACGACCCCTAATTAATACGGGGTTCTGTTGGGATGAGGTTGCTTGCGCTACTACTTCCAGATGCTCAGATATTTCTACCTGAAATGACCCACGTTGCCTCACATGTTCGCCATAATAACTTCGGGCTTGTTTTATTTGATAAATGCCCAATGCAAATATAATTAGATTTGACATGGTCATTTCAGGAAAAATATCTAACTCTGGAAGGTGAGCATTGATGTTGGTAAACTGGGCTCGGAATCGGTTTATCCTGCTTATTATTAGTTGTGCCAAAGTGTTAGGCATTTCTTTTCTTTGTATTGCGCGATTTAAAATTATTTCAGCATCCGGTCTATTCACAATTTCTGGATGAAAAGCATTGATAATGCTTGCACAAATCCGAATATCATCCATCAGATGGGTGGCAGCAAGATTAAAATATTCTTGCCGGAATAATTTAAAGTCCCTTTTGAACCGGCCATTTACTACTTCTACCACCCATCTGCACAAAGTAACGCATCTTGACTTGTTGGCCTTGATAGTTGGCAACTGCGTCTCTCCTTGTTCTAAGGATTCGGGTTGATGTACTTGGTATCAAACAGATTCTAAAAATGGGATTGCATCACGAAAGCCTCGGTCCAAAATGAAAACATCATTTTCCCTGAAAAATCTTCTGAAGTCCCCATTTTCATTTTGGAACAAGACCTTCATGATGTCTGAATCAGACTCATTGCTGGGTAGGGCCCAAGTACATCAATTATATGACCATCAGTGGCTACAAGCAAAAATGGTTTTATTAAATTGCGGTATTTGTGCAAACTATATGTTTTTTTTTTTAAACAAGTAATTTGAAGATTTTTGGAGATATATGTAAGTACTATCACAAATAACAATGGGTACTCTCTCCTCTCTATTGCCGAATAAACCCTCTGGTATTATTAGATTTCTATTAATCAATTCTTCTCTTGAAATATGGTTTATGCCCAAGTGTAGAGGAACAAATAAACTTAACAGTGCCTCTCTGGCTGCATTGAGCAAGCGTGTGATTGAGGATTTACTCAGACGTAACAGAGAGGAGATTCTTTCATGGGAGTCTCCAGTTCGAGCTTTTATTAAATAAGCCCCCAATGCAGTATGTGGAGTCTTACATGATGTCAATGCTGGACTTATTATATTAAAAATGTGAGAATATTTTTCTTTTGTTACGCCAGTCCAGAACACAAAAATATTATCTTCAATGGAATTGATATTTTCAAAATTCAAATATTGATTTATTTCCTGGACACTAAGATTCAGCATTGACTCCATCTCATTTTTGGTAAAAGTATTGGAAAATTCATGCTGATCTAGAAACTCCCAATTATATAATGATTTGTGCTCATTACAAATGCTTGCATTCTCTGTGACAAATAATTTTTGGGAAGTGAGGATTCGTTTACGAAGGTAACCTGGTACACACAACCTTTCTGAATTTGTACATTGAGGCACAAAACAATTTTCGCTAGAGCTGGTTGTGTGGGTGAACTGATCAAGTTCCATTGTTGCCATTCTTAGCTGCGGCACTTGCTCATTTTCTTGTTGAACCTGCACATTTTCCGTTGTTTGCGTTCAGCAGGCTGTGCAGACAAGGGCATCTCCAGATAGCTAAAACAAGATAACAATTAAATAAGATTAACATGGAGTTAATTGAAGAAACAAAATGATAAGGTCATAAATATTATGCAATTTAAATACAGATGGAAAGCCAAAATGTGTTTAAACAACAGCAGCTACTACTAGGTACACTACAAGGTATCTGTGTATCTAAAAAAAACAACATAGTTACCTCTCGGGGATAAATTCTTGCAGCCACTTCATCTCTTTCAGGCCCACTGGGCAATGAATGTGTTTGCCTTCGGAATAATGACATTCCACATGATGCACAAACAACATTACGATGTGCAGAATCTTGGTCTTCACGCCTCTCGTCAATGTTTGCAGCTCTTTGCACATTTCTGCGTCCAGTGACCCAGCACGCATGACATACGAGTCCACCTGATGGAATCTGGACCAAAAAAAAAATCTTATTAATGATAATTATCCATAATCAATTAAGTCAGTAGTAATACTAACTAAAAACAATACTCAAAAAAAATTAGATGCTACCTCTCTGGGATAAATTCTTGTGATAATTACATTCCGCTCCGGTCCTTCTGGTATTGAGTGCCTCCGTCTTCGGTTAAGAGAGCGAAAGCACCATACGCAAGTATTCAAAACTGCTGAGGAAGCACTTTCTTCACTAATTTCTTCATCTTGTCGCTGCAGAATGCTTCTTGCTCGAACCCAACATGTATAACATACTAGCCTACCATCCAGTATCTAAAAAAAATACTGTATTAATGAATGACAATAATCAATTATTTATTTAACCTGTGGACCCCTTGAGTGTCATCAAATCAATGTAGGTAACCTAATGCTTACGTCTCGTGGTGAGATTCTCTGAGATCAGGTGCCTTTCAGGGCCCTCTGGAAGGGCGTGAGCACGCCTCATGTGTAAAGAGCTTTGACACCATACACAAACATTTGTATCATAAGCATGCTGAAGCTCATACTCTTCACGAGGAGGAGAAGACATCTCCATGTGATATGTCATTGTATCAGCCGGAACAGGAACAGACATTTTGTGCATAATGTTCGCAAAACAATTTGTGCACATGGTACCATTTTCATCCACCTATAAAGGAATATTCATTCTGTAATTATTTCAAATTAGGTCCATATAAGAAACCATAATTCTAAACAATTGAAGTTCTTACCTCATGGTGAAGGTCGTTTTCAATTATAGAAATGATGTCAGGACCCATATTACCAAATATACACGCTGCTTTTTTATTGGCTAGGGAGCCGTCACGATAGCGATCTATATACCAAATACTGTCTAAACCATCTATCGTTTTATCAAATCAGCAAACCTGTTCAATTAAGTAAAAAAAAAATATAATTATGTCCCGGACCGAAATTTAGACACCCTACAACACAAAATGTAGGCAATAATACTATGTACCTACACGCCGCGCGCTCAATGCGTGGCGGTCGGACATTGACTCTACCTACCATATTTTAGAGCCATAGGTTGAGTGGTTAAGGCGCAGAACCGCGAACCGTAGGTTAGTGGATTCAATTACCAGATCTAACGTATTTTATTTATTTACTTTGTTCACTTTTTAAACACATCAACGAAATGTTGTTTGGTGAAATTTGGTACTCAATAATAAAAACCAAAAACTTTTTCACTTTTTCTGTCAGTAAATAAGTTTATTATGTTATTGCATGCCTTGTTGATTTCATTTCCCCCTTCATACTTATACGGGCTTAGGACCGTAGAAATAATGTAGTGAATTTAGTGTATTGGACACTGAATACTGCGGTAATTGGTGAAAAATGATGTGAAACAAACATTTCTGGCGTATTTAAAAAAGTGAAATCAACTTATTTACAATAATTTATGGAGCATAAGATCACTTACCGAATTAATTATTTACACTATGAATACCTTAATAATTGTTCAAATTGTCGCCCACTTTGTTCAATACACAATCGAGCCCTTCTCTGCAAATTGTCTTTCAGCTTATTCAAGGTGTCCCTATCGCGTTTCACTATTCTAAAAGCACTTTTGATCCTTCTTTTCAATTGTCTGACATTTTGGGCCTCCTCAGTATACACCAATCTTTTTATTTCAGACCACAAATAAAAGTCCATAGGTGTCAAATAGGGACTTCTTGCCGGCCAAGCTACAGGCCCCCCGCGTCCTATCCACCGGTCACCAAACTCACTGGTTAAATAGGCACGCACTGAACGTTCGTAATGTGCTGGGCACCTGTCATGCTGATAGTACATACCTCGCAAATTTACTAAGGGTACACGTTCTAATAATCGTGGAACCACCCTCTGGATTAAGTCTCTGTATGTTCCACCTGTGAGACTCCCTTCTACGAACACTGGCCCATAATTTGGTCATTAATAATACCCGCCCACACGTTCACACTAAAACGTATTTGATGCGAATGTTCAGCGATTAAGTGTTGATTATTGTGACTCCACCAGTGTTCATTGTGTATGTTGAAGAGTCCTACTCGTGTAAATGTGGACTCGTCTGTCCACAAGATATTCGCCCCCGAATGACTGAGCAGCCACTCACAAAAGTTAATGCGCCGTTATTCATCACCGTCGTACAGTGCTTGGGTACGACGATAGTGATAGGGGTGTAAGCCGGAGTTGTTGAGGAGCTTCCACACGTAAAATCTGCTTACACCGAAACGCCTAGCATCCATTCTTGTACTTCGCATTGGATCCTCTTCAAAGTACTCAAGAATTTCATCTTCTAGATCGGGGCTGTACGTAGAACGACCCGAACCTTGAGCATTCGCTGGCGCACGGAATTGACCGTGATCTAACAGCCGTTGTACTGTGGATAATATTGTCTCCGGTCGCGGCACTTGTGGATGCACAATTACCGGAAGCCCTAAGCGAGTCCATGTGGCTGGGGTTCAGCATACAATCTTCGGACTTCGTTAAGATTGTGTCCTGATATTATGTACATTTCCATCATGTGGAAATATTCAATATTTGAATATCGGTAATGCGCGTTAGCCATGGCGATGAAAACACGGAAGCGGCAGGATGCAATAGCGCGCGACACATCCGTCACTTGCGATTTTTACCGGTCAACTAATCCTTTAAATGCTTTGACATGCCGCCCGCCGGTCAGCGCAAGAGTAGCTCGAACGGCGCCGGCGCGGGCGGCGCGGCGGCGGGAACAAAAGAAAGGGGCGGTGCCATGTTTCGACTACTTTCTTCCTATTGGCTATTTTTTTGCGCTTTTGAAGTAATTTATAAAAACTCTCGTTTGTTGTAGGGTGACTATGGTTTCATGTTATTAGAGATTTCGTACTTTTGTTTGTCGAAATCATTTTTTTTTTTTTGCAAATAAGTTATCACTCCTTAAACGTTTTGAGCCCATACAATAACTCTAAAGATTTTTCCGAGCCGTATTTATTATTGACAAATGTGCATTTTTTTTTCAACAAAAAACATTACGTAGTGGTTACATTACGTGTATACACCATTCCTACAGCAGCTCCCTAGCCGATTAAAAAGCAGCGTGTATAATACTGGCCATCTTCATTTATTACAGAAGAACATAAAGTACAGGGCACCATTGTCATATCACCTAAAACAAATAATTGTCGTAAGTATATAATAATATTAGCTAGGTCCAATACTGATGTGCCTAGGTACGATTGTGGCCACAAATTGCAGTCCTAACTTTTTTTTTTTTTTTTTGATAAGGGTTTCTCGTAGTTGACCTTGAGAGGCCGTAACTACTTAACCGGGCTTTCCTGCGGTGACTTTTAGTTTTATGGCTAAGAGCCTCCAGCCAGGGCTTACAAACTAAAATTTAAAACCTACAGCAACTGCGCACTGAGGGCACCCCCTGCGGGGTACGAGCCTCGGCTCAGGGAGTCACTTTTAGGGAGGGCAGCAAGTGGGGACAGGCTGGATCAATAATTTCTTTATTATTAATCATGGGGATTTTAACTCTACTTGCTCAGCTTCGGCGCGGGCTGGCACTTCTGCGGGCAAGGGACGGTTGGGGGAGGATTCGTTTACTCGGGGTCTTCGCGAGGCGCGAGGACCTCGGCGGCGAGGTCGGAAACACGGTCTGTTTTTGTGTGCTGTGCTGGTGGCCCTACTGCTTTCTTGAAGAAGAGTGATGGGGTCATCAGGGTCGGAGAGGACATGTCGCGGCCGGCGAATACGACTGATTTTACTGGGGACATAACTAGCGGCCTTCGCAATCAATGGATTGCGGTGTTGCGCGGCGGATTCAAAGAAACGCTTTGAATTTCGTTTTAAGAATTGGGCTATAGTGGGGATTTTAAGGTCGAGATGGAGGATCTCGTTCCTAACATACCAGGGCGAGCCTGTGGCTTGACGGAGGAAACGGTTTTGTAGTGTCTGCATCCTATGGATGTATCGGGGCTTCGTGTGTGCAAAGACTGCACTAGCGTAAGTCATGATTGGCCTTATGCACGTCGTGTATATTCGCAACTTGCACTTGAGTGACAACTTGCTACGTGCGTTCAGAACAGAATGCAGCCTTCCAAGAGCGAAGGCGGCGCGTGAGCGCGCCTTCATAATGTGCTTATAGAAGGAGAGGTGCTGATCCATGATCACTCCTAGATATTTGGCTTGCTTCTCCCAAGGGATAGGCTTGCCAAACATGGAGATGGGCCGGGGGGGGTCGGGTCTGTGTCGCGGTTTCGAGAAGAGAACCGCTTGACTTTTGTCTGGGTTTACTTCAATCCTCCATTTTCTAAACCACGCGCCAAGAACATTGACTGCGGTCTGGAGTCTGGTGGATATTGCATCCTGACTGACCCCAGCGTAGTAAATGGCTGTGTCGTCTGCGAACAGTGCCAACTTTGCCAGTCTACGCTTGGGGATATCGCTAGTAAATAGCGTGAAAATGAGAGGGGAAAGCACGGCGCCTTGAGGGACGCCGGCGCGTATGGGGTGGGGGGAGGAAATCGCTCCCTCTATGCGATAGCGAAAGGTGCGGTTCGACAAAAAGTCTCGAAGGATGAGTACGAGACGGTCAGGCACGCCGAGTTTGTACAGCTTATATAATAAGCCGTTGTGCCAGACTTTGTCGAAAGCCAAACTGCTCGTCGGGAATGAGGCCTTTCGTCTCGGCAAAATTTCTGAGTCGCTTATAAATAAGTCTCTCGTAGATTTTACCGAGCGAATTCAGTAAACTGATGGGGCGGTAGCTCGTGGGCTCGGACTTGGGCTTGCCAAGTTTTGGAATGCCGATGACCGTGGCTTGCTTCCACGCCTGCGGGAAGATGTTGTTGCTCAGGGCACCATTGAAGATGGTGGTCAAGAGCATGATCATGTGGGCGGGCAGCATCTGGAGCACCCTATTGGTGATTCCGTCAGCGCCGGGGGCCTTGCGGGGTTTCAGACCTTTGATGATCTCGTGAACTTCGTCCGGGGTGACGAGAGGTATTGGATCATCAGGGTCTTCGACGGGCGGGAGGGAGTCTCTGCGTTCAACTTCGGCGTCCACCTCATCGAGGTGTGCCTGGTCTACTGGCAGAGAACAGTCCTAACTAGAGAAGGCCTAACTTTTATCTGCATGTAGGTAAGCCAAGCGAGTCGAATTATTTCTCTGAATTAGGACTGCACATAACGCAATAATACTACAAAAGTATCTTGGCACGTGAAAATTATGGTATGTGGACAGTAGTAATTAAAAAGTAAATTGTTTACCTGACGATGACATGGTGAATCAGTTGATTTTATGTTGTAACAACGCAGTCCAAACCACACGAGAAAGTCGAAGTCCTTAACACAAGCCGGGTCAACAGATGAGCAGAGTAACAGTCCAAAAACAAAAGCCAGGTAAACAGATGGGAAAGAAACGGTATTAAATCCAAAAAACGAAAGCGAGGTAGTTAAAAAGAACTCCAGAAACTCAAAACAAAACGAACACAATCACGACCGACGATGAGACGCAAGTGACTGACACATCTGAGCCCTGCAGTGACACTGTTGTGACAGCTGACAGTACTCTTTCTATGATCAATGGTCGATCTATGGTTTACTGTCATTGTTTTTAAGCACAGAGTAGGAGTTTTTGGCGGGATCGCGTTGGAACATGTCGCACGAATTTTCATTTTCATGGAATTTAGTGAAATAGCGAATTAAATTGTATAATTTTGAAAGTAAATTATTCAATTTAGTTACGTGTGAGTGCACAAGTGTAGTGAAGGTGAAAATAAGTGACTAACGTGGGCTTTTCGTGTTCCCCCCAAAAACTCCTATTAGGTTGTTGTAAAGTTACTACCGCTTTACAATAACTCTGACTTGACTGACTAAAGACGACTATGACTGTTTTGTAACTTCGTGCCCGATATCGGGCCATTTACTTGATCTAAAAGAAAAATTACTTGACACTGGCTAAATGCACAAACCGTGTGAAGCCAAAATAAAAAAAAAATAAAAAAAAAAAGCACAGAGTAACTAAAACAGTGAGACGCCATGTTGAAAGTCGATAAAAATGATTGATAAATATCAATTCACTACCACAACAGTATACATTTAATTGAATTATCTGTATTTTTCCCAAATTCTACGAAATTTTCTATTTTTTTTTTAGATACTGTACATAACCTAGCCCATTTTGAAACATCTCCTTTTAGAAAGTAGGCTTATCCCGACGTTTCTATTCAAAAAATCGAGTGTACGAACCATTTGTTACATAAGTACAATGGTAAAAATTTGGCATTGCAAAGGGATACAGCGGTTCCCCTTAGCGAAGGTAAATTTTTGACCAGGGATCGCTTAACAAGATTACGCACGGCTATTCGCTCAGCAATTAAATTCAGGAAAGCACAAAGTACTTCCATATCCACTCAGATACTTAATTTGCAAAAAGATATTTTAAATAGTCCCCGGCATATTTTTGGAGACCACACCTCATGTGATAGTTATTATTGCACGGATGAAAGAAAGAAAGAAAAAAATTCGTTCCGTTAACTGCAACCCTGATGCTCAAGTTACAAAAAAATGCTTCCCAACTAGCATTTCTCTCGAGAAGTGTCATGTTCTGTTATACCAATAATAGAGCTGAACAGTTTAACAGCGTTGTGGCGAAAGTAGTAGGAGGTAAACGAGTAATTTTTTCTTTAAAAGACTCCTTTGCAGCACGCTGTTGCGCAGCTGTTGTTATTTTTAATACTGGCCTCCCTCAGTACAACCTATATAAATCGATTTTAAATAAGTCTCCCGGGCAATCTTTAAAAACCTTAGAACGTAAACGACAATTAGCCAACAGCAGAAGAACTGAGTCAGGCTCTAAGCGTTCTCGCAGGCAACTGCAATTCGGTAAATCAGATGGCCAATATTATGGCAGTCAATGCCGACGTCCAGACATGACCTGTGATGAATACAAGAACGCTAAGATACTGTTTTTGTCAAATTTGCAACAGCAAACATTGAATCGCTAAGAACTTGAGCGCAATACTGTTCTGCAAGCAGAAAGCGCTTTATGGCTGGAACTGCGTAGGTGCTTACTCACTGCATCATGTTTATATAAATATGCAAGAGACGCCCCAATACAGATTCTGCGCCTTTGGTCAAAAGTTTACTGTACTCTTACAATTTAGACCATGTGCCTTCAATCAAACATGGAAAAGAGAACGAGTCAAGATCTTTAGCTCAACTTTGCTGTCAAATGAATTTACAAATAGAGAAGTGTGGCCTATTTATAAGTACCTACAGAGCATTTCTTTTTAGGAGCTATACCTGATGGAGTATTTGAAGACGGTATTGTTGAAATTAAGTGCCCCATATCTGCTTTTGAGATGGATCCTGATACGGCCATTTTAGAAAAGAAGTTGAAATGATTCAAAATCCATAACAATGGCGAAGTAATTTTTAATAAAAATCACGATTGGTATTATCAAATACAAGGCCGACTACACATTGCAAATACTGTACTGCGGTACTGGGGTTTATAAAGACGATGATTTCTGGATCCAAAAAATGTTGCCAAAGTTACATAAGTTTTATGAGGAGTGTGTTCTTCCCGAAATCATAGATTCGAGGAAAGCAAGGTCTATGCCACTTCGGAAAATATTATTTTAAGTTATTTTTACAATTATTATACTGTTAGATGACAACACTGGACACTCCCCTCCAGCGCGGCCACGCGTTTAAAAGGAAGAACCCTGCGTGGACTCGTCCATTTTGCCGTCGGTCATAGACCTATCTTCATTGTTCCTCTGCCCATTTTGTGTTCTATTTTAATTTCTTATTTTTACTTCCATGTAATTTTTGCAGTTTAATATTATTATTTTTTTTAAATGTTTTAATGTTTTATTTATAAGATCAGAAGTGGGATATGAACAGGGTCTGTCAGTTTTGGTCTACGAACGTAATGTCACCTACATTACGTTCGGCTTGGAAATCAGAGAGAGGTAACGACATCAGAGTAAAAGAGATGAATATATACATGTTGCCACCAAAAAATATAACTGCACACTCTTCATAATAATGGGCTTAATAAATGATTTTTACAGTAAATTGTCCTTGTAAATACCTTTTGTTATTATTCTGATGCCGAACAAACATTTTATGTAACTTAAATATAACCTATTATTTGATTATTACATATTTAAAAATAAAATTGAAATATTGGAAAATGTGTGGCAACACTAACATCTGCACGTCATTGTCACAAGTAAAATGTCTGCCCCCGCTTGCGCCCTATTTTATCTTGTACTGTTTATTTGTTATTAATAAACTAGTTCCATTTATTTTTACATACATTGTTAACGTTGAGTCGAGCTTGCACCTCCGTGGCTGTGTTTTGGTGAAATTAAGTGTGTATTTGTGAGATATAGACTCGGTGTTGAGACAGTGACTCTTGTTAAATTTTGTGTTAAATATCGCGATGAGTTCTCAGAAAGAAAACACTAGAATCTGTTGTATGTGTGGATCTTCACCTTCTAAAGATCCCAGCGTCACTTTGCATCGGTTTCCTAAGCCTGGCTCCAAAAATGCTCTGCGGTATGTACCCACATAAGTAGTTTCCATGCTATTCGTTTTATACGACATAGAATACCACAATGATTGCTATTCCAGCTTCTAGCCACCACAAAGTAACGTAACATGTATTGTATACATACCTAATGTTTTCGATACCCTTTGCTTTGGTGGCCATTCAAGTATTACGTGAGCAAATTTTTTGCAATTAGGAACCCCCCCATCCCCTTTGTCAGCAAAAGTAAGCAAAGCTCCATGCTCACATAAACATTGGTACATGCATTTTTCAACTTATTCTGGTTTATTTATTGATTCATGGGCAGCAGTTATAAGTCTAGAAATAAGGAATAGGCTTGGAATAGAGGACTTTAACATTTATTCATTTTAATATTTATTTAAACACATTTTATTGAGATGGTATTCTCTATCTTTATATATTAACTAACAAAACAAACTTCTTTTAAAATTTTGGTATACCAATTCAAATTAACAGTCTTCAGTCCATGACACACCAAACTATGACTCTTAAGTCTTCGATGACATTGGATGTTTGCTGGTCAATGTTGTGTGTCTGCTCACTTTCGTGTGATTTTGGAATATCGTCATCGTTTTATTCGAGCCATTCATAGACAAGTAGGGTTGCCATATGTCATCATCATCATCATCATCATCATTTCAGCCGAAAGAAGTTCACTACTGGACATAGGTCTCCCCCAGGCTCCTCCACTTCGACCGGTCTTGCGCTTCCCACATCCAGCGGATTCCCGCGGCCTTCACAAGGTTATCGGTCCACCTTGTGGTAGGCCTTCCCACTCCACTCTGGTACGCGTTCTCCACTCCAGAACCTTTCTGGGCCATCGGCTTAAAGTCACACAAAGAGCAATGGAGAGGGCTATGCTCAGAGTTTCGCTACGCGATCAAATCAGGAATGAAGAGATCCGCAGGAGAAACAACTTAAGTGGCAGTGGGCAGGGCACATTGCTTGCCATATGTGTTCAAACCAAAATCGACGAAATTTTGTAGAAAATCCAAAAAGTAAAAAAAATACTGCTGACGTAATCACCATCCAGACCCCCCATACCCCATGTTATCAAAAATAAGCAAAGCAACGATCCCCCCCACCTCCCTGTAGTGCTTACGTAATACTTTTTTTTTTTTTTTTTTTCTGTGTGGTAAATCATCAAATAACTTCTCCCGCTCTGGGTGGAGCGGGAGGGCGTGTCAGACTTTTACTGACTAAAACCCACCCGTGTTCCCTCAGTTGCCTGTGTGCCAGGGGCGGCGGTATCTCTTTCGAACAACCCGCACCCCCGGCAGGCATCGGCCCTTGCGGGCCCCTCTGTTGCTGCTGACATCTCTTTGAGGCGCGCGTGGAACACAACGCGCCGTCGACCCGGGCTTGGTCCTTACCGGACAGCGAGCTACCCATTACTCGCCGTCCGCAAGCCCGTACCTACTGGCCGGGAATCAGCCTGGGATTCCCGACGCCCAGGGCGTCTCCTGCGAAGGCCACGGCTGTGAGGGCGCATGTACTGCATCTCCCTCACGTGCGCCGCCTCCCTCTTTGCGAGCATAACTGCTTCGCTGAAGGAGGCGACTGCCAGCCATGCCCTCTCGCTCCGTACCATGGCATGGACCAGGGTCGGACGCGAGAGATCGCCGCCGCCGATCACCTCCACGAGGACACGGCGTTGCTCCGCCCAAGCTGGGCAGACCTCCACCGTATGCTCCACCGTGTCCTCTGGGCGATCTTCGCAATGGATTACGTAATACTTGAATGGCCCCTTTTGCTAAAGTCCTAACTTTCGTTGCCAAGATCATTAGGTACTTGCTATAAAAACGTTTCTTGCCTGGCGTATTCCCGTATTTAATATTACATCTCTTTCAATCAAAGCGAATACAGAATATTAATTAGGAATATGATAATTATGGTATGTAATTTTAATATTTTGAATTTCCAGTTGTGAATTATGGGCAAAGTATTGCTTCCCAAATGAAGCCTGGTCTTCACCAAAATTCCAGGATGGACTCCATTCAAAGCATAAGATGCTTTGTAGCAAACATTTTATAAGCTCATGCTTCAATGAGAAGAAGTTGTTCAGAACAGCTGTACCTGGTATTCAGTGCCCTAAGGTTAGTACAATTAACACTTTAAAAGTGAATTTGAAACACTTGCCTTACATTGCAAAGAAATACAGACATTATTTTGAAAAATGAATGATAATAAGGAAAATGATGATAAGGATTTGAAACAACCTTTCCTTTTCAGAATACAACAATTATTAATATGCCAGATCAACCTGCCATATTTGAACCTGTTGCTGGTCCATCCAGAATTTATCCTTTAAGAGAACTTAATACAAACATCATCACTCCCACTAAATCAGAACAGTTTATATGTGAGTCTTCAAAACAAGGTGATCAGAAAAGAAAAATGTTGTTAAGAAAACTGAAAAGTAGTATGAACAAGGTTTATAGACTACAAAAAACTATAAAACATTTAAAAAAGTGAAGCATTTTTAAATGTCATTTCTGACAATGTAACGGTGAAAAAAATCCTGGATAAAAAAATGAGTTCCACTTTTGCACTGTTACTGCAAGGTGAACTGCAGAATTATAAGCAGAAGAAATCTGGCCGTAGGTGGAACATGGAGGCTAAAATAATAGCATTGAGACTCTACAAAAGGTCGCCAATAAGCTACAAACTCTTGAGGAGAATGATTTGTTTACCAGCACCCAGCACATTAAAATCCCTCCTAAGTAAATTTAAGATGAATGTGGGGACACACAAAACAACACTTAAAGTTTTGAAAAACACAACAAAACACTTTGACCCTTCCGAACGAGACTACATATTGTTGTGGGATGAAATGTCCTTAAGAAAAAATGTTTGGTATAACCCTAAGGGGGATGTCATTGAAGGTTTTCAAGACCATGCTACACAAGGTAGATCTCGACAGCCAGCTTCATATGCCCTAGTATTTATGCTAGTTGGAGTTAGGAAGCACATTAAGCAGCCAGTGGCTTATTATTTATCAAGTGGTTTTGTCAAAGCTGACAGACTATCTGTTTTGATTAAGGAGGTATGCATTTCTTCTTCATTTGAATGTCGATCATGCTTTTATTAAACTGAACTATATTAACTAAATACATGTCTCTTAAGTTTATTTGTCACTAATCTCTCATAACTTACTTTCAGGTTTTAAATTGTTGTTTTGACATTGGAATTACTATATGCGCTTCAGTTTGTGATTTGGATGGAGTCAACAAAAGAGCTCTAAGTCTATTAGGAGCTTCTGCAGAGAAGCCCTATATAGAAATAAGCAATCACAAAATTGTCACACTATTTGACACACCACACCTGCTGAAGTGCTTTAGAAATCTTTTCATGAAATATGATGTAAAGTTTAGGACCAATATAACATCAGACAACATACAAGGAATTGGTAAGTCAATTTGTTATTTACTTTTAGAAAAATAATTATTCAATAATAAATATTTACTTAAAGAGCCTAATATGTTTTTATAGAAGACTAGCTGCGCCCTGCGGCTTAGCTTTCACCCGCGTTGGTTTCGATTAGGTTTTCCCAGTAGCTGGGTTGTGGAGGGCAGATAGACAGTCGCTCCATGTGAAATACTGGTATTCAGCTGCATCCGGTCAGACTGGAAGCCAACCCTAACATAGTTGGGAAAAATGTTACAAATAGTAAATTATTCTACTTCTGTATCACTTCTTTAAATGGCGGCATCAGATTTTTAGTTATCGAGAGAAGTTTAAGTACAGTCTTGGGTAAAGTTGCATCAAAAGTAAAGATGCCACAGTTGACCGTACGTGTGGCGGCAGACCAGATGGATTTAAAGAGTTTAAAATTTCTTGAGGGTAGTGTACAGTGTCCTCGATGTTGCACACTGTGTCGATGGACTTGTAGCATTAAATGTCTCTTGGTAGTTTTTGTAGTATAATATAATTAAGCCTTGTCGACATCAGAGCAAACAAACATACAAAAAAATCTTTCCTCTCTATAATATTGGATTAAAAGAAAACTTATACTGATATTATTTATAATAATTACTTTACAGGAATCGCCAAGTGGAGCCACATTAGGCAATTTTATGAATTGGACAACAACAATCCCAATTTTGTATTTGCACCATTATTGACTACAATACATCTTGACCCTAATTCAAAGCAAAAAATGAGGGTAAAACTTGCAGCACAAGTTTTAAGTCACTCAGTTGCAGCAGGAATATATGCCAAAATAGCTAAAGGTGAGAAACCTTGTATAGTCAAAAGTCAAACTCAATGATTGCACATTAAACACATTTATTACATTACACATTTGTTCCAACAGTATGTTAACATGGAGTCGTCTATTTTATAAAGGGTAAAATCAAATCTAGTAATTATATTGTATTATTCATACTAATATTATAAATGCGAAAGTAACTCTATCTATTACCTTTTCAAAGGCATACGGCCCATGACCTGGGTTAGGGCAAAGTACACTTTTCGTGTACTGGCAGTCCGTTCACGTGGGAGCTGCGGGGCAAAAGATAGTTATGTATATGCCAGCAAAGTCGCAGGTGGACAGCTAGTTAGTAATATGCTCGCTCATATTGATTTGTTAATTGTGAATTTTCAGGAGACATGCCGACTGACGCTTTGGCGCGTCGAAGCCAGACCTAAGAAGAGGTAAAAAAAAATCGACAAATATAAAACATTCGTTAGAACACTGTTTTTTAAAACTCTTGAATTTGTGGGATGCAGGGGTAATCCCCCATCAAGAGATGGATGGATTTGGACCTGAAACGGAATAGAAATGGTTTGGCGAATCCTCAGTGCCAAACATAAATTAATAAAAAGTCTGTCCACAAGAAGGCTTCAGCAGGACCCGCTTGAAAATTTATTTGGATGTATTCGCTCTAACTGTGGATCAAATAGCAACCCGACCGCTGGGCAATTCGTTGCTGGATTAAAAACTGCCGTGATAAGTAATATGGCCCATATTAGCTCAGGCAACTGTGAGCTGGATAGCAACAGTGCCATAATAACAAATTTTAAAACATTCCTGAGATCAGCCACAGACACGTGTACTGACATGGAGCAATCCGAGCATATTTTAATATATGAAATAGAAAAAGAAATTCAAGAAGATATTACTTGCTCCCTGGAACAAAACTTGGAGGAAGGAAGTAGCGAACTACAAGCATGTGCATATGTCTGTGGCTTCATTATTAAAAAAAATAAAAAAAATTGTAATCATTGTCAAAATATTCTTGTGTCCGAAACGCCAGAGGAAGTGCATAATTTTATTGAGTTTAAAAATTATGACTCAGTAAAAAAATCTCTTACATACGCCTCAAAGAATTTAATAGATTGTGTAGAAAAAAGTGCAAGCATAATGAATATATTTTTAGAAAAAGAGGCGTATAAAGAGAATATCAAAAAAAAAAATAACACAATTACTAAAGGACTCTATAAATTATGACTTCCTTCAAAATTGCGTGGAGCACCAAGAATTAAATATAAGTAATATAATAAATAGTGTCTTCCACATTTGTATTAAGAGATACTGTATATTAAAAAATAGAATGTAGTCAGAAGAAGCGTCTAAATCGGCACTGAAACGAAAAATGAATATAATTATGCATAAATAAATTTATCCGTAAGTAGTACTTTGTCAACGACTTAACCCGCGTGAATTTCGGACTTTTTCACCCAATATTAGAAAAATAACACCTATTTCTTTATTCGTGTAAAATAATTTAACTATTCATTTTCAACAATCTTAAAAAAAAAACAGTTTTCTTATACAAATTTTTAATGCTATATGTGACCCACTTTAAGTTAAAAGTTTTCAAAATCGCTGAAATCCGTGTTTGATTGTTTTTAACCAAAAGTCCAAATACCAATTTTCATAAATTTTACTTAAGTGATGGACTTTCATACTAACTTCTTTTCTATCCCCTAGTTTATTCCTTATGGGTAGAATTTCTAAAATCCTTTCGTAGTGGAACTTTAAGACACAAAAGGAACGTATAGTCCGAATTTCATGTTTTCAGCTTCATTGGTTTAGGCTCTGCGTTTATGAATCAGTCAGTCAGCCAAGATAAGTAATTTATCTATGTACTTATAGATTATGTTCATTTTTATTTTTTTATTTTATTCTGTTATTGACGATATTTTGCATGGCGCCTCAGTCAATGCTGAAGATATTGTAGGCATAAATAATGGACGTGTAATCATCAATATTGTTAAAACATGAAACAAAAATTTCGGGTCTGTCTGCCTCAACCAACTTATTTATTGCATACAATTTGAACATCATTATTTTGGGTGAAGGCACACAAACCCGAAATTTTTATTTCATGTCTGTGTCCATACTTATTATTTTGGTTAACGATGTAATAATATCGTTTATTTATAAAATGGGGCATATTTAGATAGTATCTTCACAATTAAAATAGAGCACAGTTGCTTATTATCTGAACTAGGTTGAACCTGTGCTTCAGGCTATGAAGTGCATAAATACTTAAGGTAATAAATCAACAATGTGTATAAAGTCAAAACTAAGTTAAAATTAGGAAAGTAAAAGTAAAATAGCATGTTAGTCGTTCTATTTGTAGACAACAAATAGATCTTCTGTTTGTGGATAAGCAATGGTTATTAAATATTTAAGTATAATTTTCTTACAGCTAAAGTATTTAATTTAAAGATACTTAGTATTCTATTTAACCTATTGTACAGAAATAGGCCTAAGAATGTAAAAAATCTTTCTACAAAGACGTTTTGAGGTTGCATTAGATGAGCATACTATATCATTCCGTCTTTTGTTAGTATTGTCAGTTTGTTAAATTCTTTAGCAGATTGTTGCAGAAGTTCCTGTATCTTTAATGTGTGAAACCACACAATGAATTATTAGATTATCAGGGTATCTCTTCATTCTCTGATGAAGTTTATCTCTGCGTCTCATATACCGAATTAATCCAGGAGTAATCCATTAAATAACTAGAGTGAATCCCAAAACAAAAAAAGAAGGATCACTCAGCTCCGTGAGGAAATATGTCACATACGGTGTTCCTCAAGGCAGTGTGCTAGGGCCGCCATTGTTTACTATTTATATCAATGACTTGCCAAAGGCAACAAATCAACCTATGACTTTATTTGCTGATGCCAGTACAGTTTCAATTGCATGTAAGGGCATAAATAATTATAAATTTGACATAAATAATTCACTGACGTCTATAATTTCTTGGCTTGATAATAATAATTTAAAAATAAACTTATCAAATAAAAAATATAATGTACTTTGGACAAAGATTACATAATCCATTAAACGTAAATTTGATTCATTACAATTACACTATAAATGAAGTAACTTATGCACGTTTTCTCTGGTTAATTATAGACAGCAAACTAAATTGGAAAGAACACATAGAAAAACTATGTAAAAAAATCAGTAGTCAATCATATGCTTTGCACCAACTTGCTCCAACCATCAACACTGATGTGTTACTCTCGGCTTATTATGGTCTTGTTGAATCTGTCCTCAGATATGGCATTATCTTTTGGGGAAACTCACCAAATAAAGATATGGCATTTATAATGCAAAAGCTATGCCTACGTGCTATGTTTGGTATCCAAAATACGGAGAGCTGTAAGCCATTTTTTACAAAACATAAAATTCTCACACTTCCGTCACTCTACATCTTGCAAATAGCCCTATTTGTCAGAAATATCCTACATTTGTTGCCTCGAATATCGGACATTGTAATACGTAATCGCCGGGATAATAGTAAAATTAGTGTTCAGCCAGCTAGGACAGCGCTAATGTATAAAAGCGTTGTATGCAGAGCGCCAATAATTTATAATAATATTCCAAACTGTGTTAAAAAATTAAATACAGACCAGTTTAAGAAAACACTGAAAAAGTACTGACAGGAAAAGCCTATTATTATAATTTTAATGATTTTTTAAATGATAAATCACTCTGAAGATACTGACTGAATCTATTCTATTTGTTTTGAATCGCATGACTATTGACCTATTTTTATTTTTTTATTGAATGTTATTGATAATTGTTGATTTATTTATATTACTATTCTCTGTACTTTTTATATCCTATTGTCTTTTGACATAATTTGTACACCAGCCATGGTCAAACATGTTGAGCCAAAAAACTTGTAACACCAATAATAAGCATCATACCATTTAAATTATCTACACATGTTTTTGCAAAATAAATGAATATGGAATCAATATTATAACGTTTCTTATCCACTGTAGAAACTGTCGTGTTTCGTAATACGCACATAAACATACATACATCACCTGTTAGTATAACATTTCTGAACGAGCTTAGAGATTGAAAAATCTGATTTAAGGAATTGTGGAAAGAATGTAAGTTTCTTGTGGAAGGGAACCTATACATAACGATTGTCGCTGTAGTTGCGCCTATTTTGATAACGAAGCAATTACTCATACAGTCTTGTAGAATAGGTTCTTCGACTGTGTGACCTTTAAGCATTCTTTAGCAAAAACTACATGTTTAAATACTTGAAATTATTAACTTACTGTATTGTAAAATTTTCGGCATAATCTAATCTACATCATAAGAATGTGATGTTTAATGTTTTAGCTTTACCGACGAAATCTGATATGTATTCATTATTATTGCATATACATGTGATTTGTGAACACCTTTTGCACCACCATATTTCTGGAAATTAATATGTAAATATGTGCCCTTAATGAATATCTGTGAAATTATAATTATCATGTTAAATAAAAAAGTCAAGAACTAATCTTTGTTTTAATAGATTGCTCTGCAGATTAATTTTATGTACAAGTACACTGTGTTTCTCGATATTAATTCTGTTTAGACTTCAATTATTGTTGGGCCAAAATTGACCATCTTGTAGGAAACTATCGTGAAACGCAATGTACTTGTGCATAAAATTGAAATACAAAATAAGTATGAAATGCTCAGTAATTGAAATTCCCGCCGTAGCTTCTACTCTCTAGTTTTCGCGGGCTGTCCAGAGATGGCGCCCGTTGGTAAGGAAAAATTTCTTCCTAAAATTTGTACCGAGTCGTTATTCTTCCTTTAGGTATAAATTTTCTGTGGATATGAAGGCCTTATCCGCTTGAAAACCATCTGTGATTCTATAAATTTGAAGTAGTTTTGTTTTAACGTTTTCCATAGCAGTAATTTTGAGGTTAAGTTGGGCAGAGACACAATGCCTTCTGATAACAAGAGGAAAGGGAGACGTCGTGTACGAACTCCCTCGCCTCCTAAAAATTTAGATGAGATTTTGAAGAGACTTCAAGATCTGGAGGAGCGGACGCGTGGGAACGAGTCGCGACCTTCGTTGGCGAGCTCGGGGTCCTGCCACGCTCTGGCCATGCCGAGCACGCCGCTGCCAGACGTGGAGCCCGCCACAACACCTGCCTGCGCACCCCCAGCGTCTACCGCCCCGACGCAAGAGTTTCCTGCCACACCGTTGCCGACGGAGACCGATGCCAAAACCATGGCTGAACGCTTTCTGGAAGCCATGATGACATTCCCGGTGAGATCAAACCAATATTTTGTCTCTGATTTTGATCCAAGTGTTCATGATGTCGACACGTGGTGCGATGAAGTTGATAAAGCTCGATCGCTTAATCGTTGGGAGGATAGTGAATGTCTTGCTCGCATAGGTCGTTGCCTTAAGGGGGAAGCCCGTAACTGGCTTAGTGAGTGGACTAGCACCATGCGTACATGGTCTAATTTCAAATTAGAGTTAAAATCGTTGTGCCCACGGTCTGTCGATATCGCGAACATTCTGTACAATGTTATGTGTACTGAGTCGGACAAGTATTCTACCTATGCTGAGTATGCGCGTAAATCTTTATTGAAATTGCGTATCGTTAAAGGGTTAAGCAGTGAATTACTAACGGCAATTATTATACGCGGTATTACCGACCCACAGGTTCGTGCATTCGCGAGGAATGCTAAACTAACTCCCGAAAGCATAGTGGATTACTTGTCGAGCTTTGTAAAATGTAGTGAGCCTAATTCTTACAAGTAACCCAGTGCTCATAGTGCTTCCAATATTAACGGTAATAGCCAGTTCAAACGTAAACATTTCGATATTTCTAAGGTGCGTTGTTTTCAGTGTAACGAAGTAGGTCATAAACGCGAATGTTGTCCCAAACGACCTAAATCAGATTCACAAAGCCATAATTCTGAAATTAATACGAATAGCTCTTCAACAAAACCCAGTCCAGACAAATGCGGTTTTTGCAAAAAAATTGGTCATACGGAAAGTCGGTGTTTTGCTAAGGAACGAGTCAGAAATAATAATTCCGTAAATTTTTGTCGCGAAAATGAGGGTGAACGTAAAAATTCCGATGTCATCGCGGCCGTTATATCGAATATACCCGTCGATGTACTTATTGACAGCGGTTCAGGCGTTTCTTTAATAATTTCAGACTTAGTTAAGCACTTTTCATGTCGAATAAAACCGGCTCACCAATTATTACGAGGTTTAGGTGGAAAGGAAGTTATAGCAAAGTCTATGATTACATTACCGATACAATTAAATAATATCACGTTAGAAGTTGATTTTTATATTGTGGATAAAAGCCATTTAAACGTGCCCGTAATTATTGGTACCGATGTTTTAAATAGGAAAGGTGTTGCATACATTCGTACCGGTGATTCGCAATATATCGTTCATAGTAGTGTTTTCGTGAATAATATTACGCAGATAGATCCATCATTGGTCTTCGAAAATATATCGACGCATGTTACTGGCCCAGACAGGGAACAGTTGTTAAACGTGTTGAACAAATATTCTGGGTACTTTTTAACTGGTACAGCTACCACCACAGTTAAGGATAGTGAAATACAGATTAAGTTGACTAGTGGTATTCCGATTTATTACCGACCATACAAATTGTCTTATGACGAGAAAATACGCGTTCGTGCTATTGTTGCAGATTTATTAGAGAAAGGTATAATCCGGGAATCAGAGTCGGAATATGCTAGCCCGATCTTGCTCGTGAAAAAGAAAGACGGTTCAGATAGGATGGTAGTTGATTATAGAGCCCTAAATCAAATTACAGTTAAAATTAGACACCCACTTCCGTTGATTAGTGATCATGTAGATATGCTAGGCAAAGCTAAATGGTTCAGTGCACTTGATATGGTCTCAGGCTTTCACCAATTGAGAGTCAGTGAGGATTCCATAAACAAGACTGCCTTTATCACACCTGAAGGCCATTACGAATACTGTAAAATGCCTTATGGTCTTGCCAATGCTCCCGTTATTTACCAAAAAACCATCAGTAAAACCTTGAAATATTTTATTGAATCGGGTAAAGTACTAGTGTATGTCGACGATGTGTTGTTACTCTCTGATACAATCAGTGAGAACCTTATTTTGCTAGACGCAGTCTTGGAAACTTTAACTGAAGCAGGTTTTTCAATAAATATACGTCCTTAAGTAAATGTTTTTAATACTCTACATTTTTTAAAGTAACTTGTTCAGCTTAACCTCGTACTTACATCTGTACTACTCATAGTACATAAGAATTAAAAAATTCTGCCACTTTATTTTTGAACGAAAATACTAATTTTACTTAACAGTGACATCTATTGGATATTTAGGTATCCGAAAACAAATTCAATCAATCAATCAATCAATCAAAAGTCATTTATTCAAATTAGGCTGAAAATCAGCACTTTTCGAACGTGAAACATGAGACAATCCCCCAAAACGCCCACCCTTCCCACTTCCTAGTGCTTTAGCTGGGAAGAAGAAGTGGCGGAACAAACTCCCCAGCAGGAAGTGACACTTCTCATCTGTCATTTTATTTCAAAATGGCGTCGAAGGTTGAAGAGGCAGCCGTGCGCTCACGCATAAGTAAGTCAATCCATTGAAATCTTATCTAATTCTTAATAATTTCTAGATTTTGAATAGTTGGTAAGTAATTAATACTTCGAGGCGTAGATATACGGTGTTATTTTTGCGTAAAAATAAAAAAATGTTCTAGTAACCCTGAATTTTTTTTCTATGTCCTATGCAACGTACAAATGTAGGTAGTTAAAGTTTTGATAGTTTTACTTCTACTGTACTTTGTGTAGTACATTGGAAGATATTTTAATATAGTTTTTTCAGGTATCTCAGATAATGACATAGTTTAGGCGTTAAATGATTCTGAACTAGACTTTTCCGGGGATGACTGCGACGACGATCCAGTTTCTGCCTCCAGAACTGACTCAAAGAGCGGGTTACCACGAGACTAGTGAGTCCAGCAGCTCTGACGAAGGTGATTATGCTGTGATTCCTCCACCAGCTTCTCCAGCACTATCCGACAGTTCTTCATCACGATCTCGCTCAAGAGGACGTGGAAGAACAAGACGTGGACGTAGACGCAGACTTGGTCGCGGACGTGGCTCAAATCTTGGCGAAGAACATCTACTGACCCAACCGTCATCTCTATCTATCCGACAGATTGCAATCAGAAATCGCCAGACAAATGATGGCGTGCAAGGCACATGGACAGAACATACCTTAGAACCCGAAATTAACGATTTGATGCAACCAACTTACATACATAACGAAACTCAAGATTGGGAGTGGCATAAGTTCTACGATCAATATATCGGCGATGACATTTTGACGATTATGGTTGACTGTTCGAATAGAACACATATTTTAGAGACAGGCAGATCAATGGGTCTAACTTTGAGAGAATATACATAGGAATTACTATGATAATGTCAGCATTACAGTATCCCCAAATTGATATGTACTGGTCTGAAAAATGGAAGGTTCCTATTATTGCTATGGCTATGACGAGAAACAGGTTTTATTTTATAAGATTGCGCCTAAAGTGTGTTTATGATGCTGAAGTAACGACTGAACAAAAAAGGCAAAAAATTTGGAAAATACAACCACTGTTTGATAGAGTTTTGAGCGGTTGCCATCAACGAAATCGGCCAAAGGAAATGAGCATAGACGAAATGATCATTCCTTTCACTGGGAAATGTCCAATACGCCAATATTGTCCAAATAAACCAAATCCCGTTGGTTTGAAGGTGTTCGTTCTTACTACGCCACAAGGTGTAGTTTGTGATATGGTGATTTATGAAGGAGATACCACATTCCCAGTACTAGTAAGCCAGGGATTTGGTTTAGGCGAATCTGCAGTCCTTCATTTGACTCGTACTCTGGTTCCCGGGCATTTTTTGTTCTTCGACCGTTACTTTACTTCCACAAAATTGTGTGATGAACTCTTGAGGCGTGGGTTCCATGGTACCGGCACTGTGATGAGAAATAGAGTTCCTAAAAACTGTATATTGACAGAAGAAAAACTGTTTCGTAAAAAAGCCAGAGGAAGTAGTGAAGTTTAGAAAACTCGCTGTAACAATGTGGCTTGACAACAAGCCTGTTTTGATGATGTCGACATGTTATTGCGATGAAAACCACGATAAGTGCGAGCGATGGTCTAAAGTAGTAAGTAGACAAGCGGTATGAAAAAGTAAGAAGAACTGAAGTGATTAAGATATAGATCTCACTGACATTTCCTGGGCTTCCAACATCGTCTGTGCAAAATCACGTCGATGTATTGATTACATGATTGAGTCGTAAAGAAGGGAAACAGTTTAAAATACATGATAAATATTATGATTATTTTTTTTATTGACACCTCCACTTCCACCAGTTGCTAATCCTACTGTCCGACATGAACCACCTCCACCAGCTGATAATCCTGCTGAAGTACGAAAGATGGACCAAATGAATTATCTGCCTGGTTACAAACGTGCTCTAAATACTTCTAGCCATTGTATTTTTAGGGAGTGTAATAACCAATCAGATAATGTTGTTTATAGAACGCAATTATTATGTTCCCATAAGTTGCCGAACATGCCAGATACATTTATTTGCTAATGAGTGGCATTTGTTACCTAAGGACACAAATATCTCATTTTATTTTACTGTTCAACGGTCAGAAGTTTTAATAGGACTTCTAAAAAGAGATCCATTGACTTTTGACTTTAATAATGTGGATCAAATGCCACATCACATTTGTCACCATTGGACAGGACTTACAGTGATAGAGTAAATATTGCATGTGTCTTGTCTGAGTAATTGCAAATGAATTAGATCCTTAAATAAAAATTCAAGAGCTATTTAGTGTTTTATTGCCTATCCAATTGTCTATATTTTTGCCAAGTCGCTATGTGGAATTCATAATATCCAGAAATACCTGTACACGACGAGTTTTTCGCTATCATGGCTAGCCTAAGACGACGATTGAAAGGTCTAGCCAGAGACTATTATTAATATAATTACCAATACGTTTTAGTGGTATTTTGATTTCTGGCTCTTTTCTCCCTAGCTGACTTGACGCGTAATTCATTAATTAAACGGACTTTATGTCCATTGATAATATTGTATAACTCGTTTTGCTTCGTCTATATAACTCCGAATTCATATTTAACTCCGATATTTTGAATAGTAATGATCGTATCATTGCTATTCAAAATATCTGAATTATATATGAAACAACGTTTTAATGATCGTATCATTGCTATTCAAAATGTCTAGGCTCTTTATAAAAAATCCTATTTATAGTATCTCTCGCTTCTTCTCTTATCACAAAACTTAAACGATGTTAAAGACATACCTGCAAGCTTTAATATGATGTACTAAATTTAAATGTACATGCATATTTTTTCTTAGGGCAAAGCTCTTCACAAATTCCGGCCATGTCTTTTCTAACTTCTTTATTAGATGTCTTAAAAAAAAATAACAATGCCAATAGTGACTGTTACTCGTCAGGAGTTACTGTATTTCGGCTCCAGAACGACGTAAAATTAACCGTATAAAGATACTGTGCATTTTTTTACTGACGGCCTATCTAGCCAACACAGGCAAAATAAAAACTTTGGTCTTATAAACATAATGATAAAGGATTATGGTTTTACATATGCTACATGGAATTTTTTTGAAGCTGCACATGGCAAAGGGGCAGCTGATGGAATTGGCGGAGTAATAAAAAGGCAATTGGAAAAGAAAGTTTCCTACGGTCATGATATTCCAGATGCTGAAACTGCAAAAAGTTTACTATAAAACGAAACTACTGTGAAGATGTATCCTCATCACTGAAGAATCTATAACAAACAGAAAGACAAATTGCTGATTACATTTTTGTGGCTGTTCCAAATACACTAAAAATACACCAAGTTATTCCGAAAGAAAATTACATAATTAATTACATTTGCAACTTAACACCCTATGTGTTAAGTTGCTTCTGTTCAAAATTATGTCAATGTTACTCAATAAAAACTCATAAATTAATAAAAGACAACGTTAAAAAACGTGTACGTAAGAGACCTATAATAGAATCGTCATCAGTGTGAAGGTACCGTGACAGGCTCAGTCAGTAAAATTTCTAACTTTTCCTCTAATGACACAGATGTGAATAAAGGTGCATCTACTTCTATATCAGTGACTATTTTATCAAATGTTAAAGTACATTTCAGCCAAAGCAGTTATTGCAGATTATGAAAAAATCATCTTCAGAATCTTATAATTCTTCAGCTAATTTAAAAAAAGATTTGGATTAACTTTTTAGCGACTAAAAATCGCTAAAAAGTTTGTCGCGCAAAAATGTTTTCAATTTCCATTTGCAGGGTAATTATTAAGTCGTTAAATTAGCAATATTTCGTGAGAAAATACTCATGAATTGAATAAGAAAAAAGCGCCCTAAATTGATAACGCCCTAACACTATAGGACTGACCCTGAAATCGAAAATCAACTGTATAGGGATAAAGTAAGTAGAATTATGTTATAAAAAACAAATATGTTTGGAGCACCAGATTCTTTTCGCGATTTCAGGTTTGGTCCCTTAGCAACAGTTGTTTATATTTACGAGTACATTGACCTGAAAGATTGCTAAAAAATCCAAGTTACACAGTAGTGTTAACATTAATTTTAAAATTGAAAAAAGTGAATAATTATAATCAATAAAAAGTTTGTCTCATTAAAATGTTCTTATTTTTCATTTTCAGGGTGTAATGAACGACTATTACTATGGGACCAACTCTGAAATAACAGCTGCAAAACAGGTGTTCATTCGTCGTGATTGTATTGCAGATTTGTATAAAAATCCATTATTGTCGCTCTAGAATGTTAAAAATTCAATATGATTATTATAATTTTTTTCGAAGTGAAACCTTTTTTAAGCGGTTTGAGTGCTGTCTAAGTGGCGAAAATTTTGTAAATGGGTCTGCGTCACTAACATAGATATACAAATGTTAACAGTAAATCCAGGTAGCTATGAGTATGTCGTGTGCGCCTTTTTATAGTTTCTTAGGCAATTATGACACTGCACCGCGAGCTACGTACCGACCGCAGTGCAGTGTGGTAATCACCGTAAAAGTTTTCACTTCTGTCGGCATTCCCCATTAACTACCTGTTATTTTAAAATTAATATCACATAAAGGCCTAGAAGAAAAATGTAAATGCTTTTGACGGCATTTCAGTTATTCTTATAACCGTCGAAGTGACTTTTTCAATCTTTCAGAATGTTACATTTTTATTAAATAAAAATTATTATAAAATATTTGACTGTTTTTCTCTTATATCATGAACACAGCCCTTATGTTCCTTTGTTACTTTTATGTTATTGTTACATAAAAATAACATAAATGAAATGGTCCAAAATTTTGGTTTTGACCCGCATATTTTTTTTATAAAATGACGAGCCTGGCGCGCGCATTGTCGTGATTTTATGAAAAGTTTTAATTGTTATTGTGTTTAAAAACGATTTATAGTAGTTGGATTAGTGCATAGGTTAGTGACTTATTGTTAAGTGACAGTGTACAATTTGGTATTTAGTTAGGCGTTTAATAGGTAGCTATTTTAGTGATTTAGGTGAATTGTAGTGCATTATAATGATTATCAGTTTATTTGTGTGTTTGGCGACAACGGTTCCTTTAGTAATTTTGTTGTATTGCACTTTCACTGGTTTTTTCACTTTCGTGCTGCCTACACGAGAGTTATGACGGGAAAAAGGCAACCTAACGTTTGCATATTCTATTGACTTTATACTTTCGATTGTTATGGAATTTGTCTACTAACCAAACCGGTGAAATGTTAATTTTTTTTAAATTATTATTTAACTATATCCTGGACTGATTTTTTTAGACAACCCATATGCAATATATTTATTGACATATTAAATTGAATATAAGATACGTTTCATCCATTACCCAGCTCGGTGAAGGTCGTTTTATATCGCAATCCTATACTAAAATTAAAGCATTCGAAAGACACGTCTTTAACTTCTATTATCAATACAACCAGTACAAGTTATGTGCAGAAAACTTAAATGAATGCGAGGCTATAATTCGAATAGATTTTTCGGAAAATTACATTTGCAAATATCACCAAGAAGTCCAAGCTAAGCATTTTGTAACAGACCAAATCACTTTACATACGGGTGTACTACATCTAAAAGACCAAAGCCAAAAATCCTGCTGTTCCATTTCGCCCGATAATCAACACAACCCAGAATCTTTATGAGCACACCAAGATCCCATTTTAAATTATAATAAGACTACCCAAACAAATATAAGTATCAGTCATTGTTTCTCTGACGGACCCACTACTCAGTACCGGCAGAAGAAGAATTTTTATCTATCTACCCAAAATATTTATGATTACGGATTCAGCCATAGTACCTGGTCGTTCTTCGAAGCAGCTCATGGCAAAGGTGCAACAGATGGCTTTGGAGGTGCTATTAAACGAACCCTTGTTATGAAAACAGCTCAGGGTTTAGACATTCCTGACGCCCAGGGTGCATATGGAGCTTTGACGTCGACAGAGACTAATATTAAGATCTTTTATGTACCGGCTGAAACGATTAAGCCTTTAGATCCATCAATAGTTAAGAACCTGAAATCCATACCCAGGACAATGCAAACTCATCAATTGATAACCTACGGAAAATATAAACTTAAGTATAGAGATCTTAGTTGTTTCTGCGAAAATGCCAGTGGGAATTGCGAATGTCATTTTCCTATTTACTACGACTTTGCGGAAAGTGTTTCTAATAAGGCTCAAAAACAGAGTAATTTAAAACGTAAGAATAGTATGAAAACAAATGAAAATACGGAAAAATATCTACAAAAAAAGAAAGCACGACTTCGTGAGAGCTCCAGCTTATCATCAGAATCGGATCAAGTCATCGAATACGCTGAAAGTGATGCAGCGGATGTCTTGTCAGATGTTTGCAGAAATACTGACCTAGATTATTTCGATGAAATTACACATGCCAACTACTTTGATGCAAAATCAGGCAACATTCAGAAACGCGTGGATCCAAACAAGAAAAGTAATATTTTGTCAACTGTAATAATACAAAAACCCTTTAAAATTTCAAATAATGATGTGGAAACGCAAGTATCGATTTATGTTACAAAAAATAAAGATAGAAAACCACAACAAGAGACCGGCTACCTGATTGCGTAATACATTATTGGCAAACGATTCAGATTAATTTGCTTCGTTTCTATCGCAATTTGCTTAATTTTACGAATTTCAAATTGCGGAACTCCATTATCTGTGAAAGCAATGGGGTCATATTCAAAATAATTGCTCATTTCAGAAAATTTTCTTGTCCATCATCTTTCCTTAATTTCTACTAAAAAACTGTCAGGGCAATATTAATAAAATACTGAATATTACAAAAAAGACCTTCTCTATATTGTATTATAAATGTCATTGTTGGTAGTTGATATCTGGTTTTTTAATATTGCGGCATTCTTAAAAGTGTGTCTTTTGGTCTTCCTACAAAAAACGTGTGTCCAACTTCCAGCACTGATATTTTAAACTTGAAAAAACATTAAAAGTATTATAATTTATTATTAAAAAAATTGGATATCCTCTCAAATAACACTGTAAAATATGCGTAGAATCCTTGAAAATTCATTTGAAATATAAATTATAGTTTTAAATAAAAAATAAAACTGGTCTCAACATTACTTCATCGATGTTATTTCATTTATGTAACGCATTATTTAGTCGCGAAAAAGGTAGTTTGTAAAACTTTAATACTGGCAACATTAGCTGTCACAGTCCGAACCTCAGGCGACCAATCATAGGGCAGCAGCCATTTTGTTCTTGGTAAAAAAGTTGAGTGTATGGTGTGCGTCGAAAAAAAAACAAAAAAGTGGTTTATTTTTGGTAAATTGAAAAAATACGTTAGGCAAGTAACTTTAAACTATTTCTTATTGTTAGGAAACCATAATGTCAGTGCAATTCTGTCGCTAATTAGCTGCAACGATCGAGTTAATCATGTTCTGTGAATTGCGGTTAGTCTGTAGAAAAACATGCTTATTTCTTCCTTTATGTCACACTTATGTAACATTTTTTTATGTTACGTTACGTAAAATTGGATTAGGGCGTGTCCACAGCATGCTTTTAAAATATTAACCCTAGCTCACTAAACATATTTTCGAGTTACACAGTCACTAAACAGTAGTCATTTTGACTAACAAAATGAAACGTCAATATTTTTCTTGAAATGACATTTATTAATTTAAAAAGTAGGTAACATGAGAGGACATTTAGTAAGACTTCTTAAAAACTATTAGACTCTTTTAAAATATTAATCCTGGCAGTCTGAGCAGACAGGAATGGTATGTTCGCCACAAATGGCCTTCCTGCAGGAGTGGCATGCCACTTTGGTCATCCTGTGCTTCTGATATGAGCAAAATGCGCAAATTTTTCGTTTGTTTGGCTGTGCTTGAGAAGCACTAGCCACGTCATCTTCAATTTGCAGGATATCTTTGATACTGGCTTTGATATTCTTTCTCAAAGTAACAGTGTTGTACCGTTCCCGCAACCACGGCTCAATGATATCGTCGGCCAATTTTTGCACGAATGCTCTGCGTTTCAGCGGTTTTTGTCGTTGCCGTACCATGTTAGATACATAAATGACATACGCATTGATCATGGATAAGTTCAGCATATTATAAAATATGCATAGAGGCCATCTATTTGTTTTGCGATTGCAGCTCATGCCAGAACAAATCTGATCGACAGTATCAACGGCTCCTTTGGTACTGTTGTAGAAATGTATTATTTCAGGTTTCTTCGTGCTGGAGTTAATGTCCGGCTGATCGTGCATTGTCGATAAAAGAAAAACCACTTTGTTGGACTTAGGTTTATAGCACACCAAGGTTTTCTCAGCATCGAAACCAAACATTGAAGTGCCGATATTCCTTGTTTTTGTGTTTTTCATCTCCTGTGGTATCTCTCGTTTATTGCTGCGCAATGTGCCAACAATTGTTAGTTTGTAAGGAGTTTTCAGTAGTTCTGAAGCAAGTGGCACAGACGTGAACCAGTTGTCCATAGTTATATCTTTTTTTTTGCGCTGGCAATACTGGCAGCCGGCCGTCAAAAATTTTGCTGATAGAAATTTATAGTAAAAATAATGTTTTTCGCGTTTAATTAAATAAAAACGTGCTTAATTCCGTGACATATAGTTATAAATAATAAGTATAAGTGTTTGTGAGTTATTTCGTGGAAAAATCAAAGAGAAATCAAATACGTTAAAAATACAGTAAATAGTACCTACCAGCTGTCATCCAAGTGTGTCATCCAATTTTCATGCCATAATTAAAGATTACTCTTTTCAAAACTTTAATTCTTTTGTTTTGTTCACTTGTATATTGAACTTTCATATAGGCCTTTCATCCTAGTACATACTATCCCCATCTCATCCCTTTCTCTTATTCCTTTCACACACTTAGCTTTCTCTTCTCTCATTCCAGGGTGCCTCTAGGGTTAATCTGTCAATATGTTGACCCGTAGAGCTGCATCCTTAGAAGAAAAACTGAGGGCTACGTTGAAGGAATTGGAATCTAGTCAAAAGCAGTGCAATCAACTGATACAGGAAAGGGATGACAGCGAGGTAGAAATAGAGTTAATTAATAAGAGGAACACTGAGCTTAAAAACCAATTGGCTGAACTACATGTAAACCATATGGACGTACTTGACCAGCATCAACACCTCCGTCAACTTGTATCAAATTACCAACATTGCACTGATACACATGAACTGGCTCTGAGACGGATATCTGAACTGGAACTGGAATTAAGCAGGGCCCACAACACAATCAACCATACGGCATCTCTCAGAGCCATTGAAGAGTCTGCGACCACCAGCAGTCTCTATGATGAGTTGGTCGGTAGCGGGTCTGAACCCATATATGTGGAGCCAATTGTGACGATAGACTTAACCAATGATACCATGAGTAAAAACAGATTGTTTACTAGCCACAATAAGATTAAAAAATATATTAAAATTAATAGACTAATTAAAAAGTATCAGAAATCATTAAAAAGTCAAAAAGTTAACAAATTAAACACAAAACTTAGGCAAAAAAATTTAAATTTAATACAAGAATTGAAGAAATGTAATAATGAATTGCAATTATCTAAAACCTTGTACGTTACTGACACTCAGCACCTACAGGATGAATTGTTTGTTAGGGAATATGCTCTAAGGGATATATTTAGTAAATATGAGGCGACTCAACAAGACCTGAGTAAGCGTATGCAGGAGGCTTGTGAGTTGGCTGACTTAGTCAAGTACAATGCAGAGACGTACGAGTCTCTAACAAATAACCTCTCTTTTAGCTGTGCCTGTTCCCAGGCACCTCAGCCTCAACCGGTTACACCCACAGCCTCAGCAACTCAGCCAGTAGGTAGCTGTGACGGTAATAATAGTAATAATAGTGTGAATAATTTGGTTGACACAACATACGTTTTTTCTGACAAATTTGGTCAAGGTTTTGGTAAAATATTTAATCAGTGTTCTCAACAATATGTAATCAATAATTGTTCACCCGGTGCCAGTATTAGCCAATTAATAAGTAATATTAAACTGTCAAAACTAAACCCCGGTTCAACTGTTATATTATTATGCGGGGATAGCTTAAATGTTAGAAAAAAGGACATAATTAAATGTGTCCAATTGATGATACGTCTCAATGAGACCAATAATTGTAAATTTATTTTCTGTGCATTGCCTTATTCACATTCCTTGTCTGATGAGCAAAATAGGCACATTTATAATTTAAATATGTTAATTTTTAATAGGACAAGTCGTCACAGTGACGCTATTTTATTTTTTGATTGTAATCAATTTATTTCTGATTACAAACTGACAATTTCTACAATGTATTTGCCACCTAGTAGTAGGAGACAAATTGCTAATCTCTTAGCATACAATTTACACCATGACACTGGTACCTGTAGTTTACCATCGCTTACTGTTAGTAGTGCTACTAACATTACTTTTGATACGCCTAGTAGTTTAAACAATTAGGTGCGACAACAGATAAACCGCATATTATGTTGAATGTTGTTCATCAAAATATGCAGGGTCTATCCGGCAAAGAGCTAGAGTTAAGCTTATTTATGGAGAACCATGATGTTCAGGTGTTATGTTTAACTGAACACTGGTTGAAAGAACATGAAGTAGTGTTTATTAATGATGATAATTTTACCGTACAAAGTGCATTTGTAAGAACTGCTATTCGCGGTGGTTCTTTAGTCCTTGTTTCAAACAAGTTGAAATGTAAACAACGTTTAGATTTAGTTAATCTTTCTATTGAACGTACTATTGAGTTGTCTTGTGTTGAACTCGAGCGATACGTCATTATTTGCGTTTATCGACCACCCTCTGGGGATTTCATTCGTTTCGAATCGGGAATGGAGGATTTACTCAATAAGTTAAAATCAAGTAATAAAAGTATAATTTTGTGTGGAGATTTTAATATTAATATTTTAGATGTTACTCCAATAAGTATTAGACTTCTTAATCTGTTTAGATCTTTTAACTTAACTAACTTGTTTTTAGAACCTACTAGGATCACGGCTTCTACGTCGACTTGTCTTGATAATATACACTCGGCGTCACAAAAATCGCACCTCTTCGAAAATAAGTTTAAAACATGTCCCGCCAGTAACGAATACATTAAACCTTATTAATATTGGTATCAATTGAAAGTATGTTTAACGACCTTTAAATTAACAACAGTTAGAATTCCTAAACACAACAGATCTCATTAGCACGTAACGTTAAAAAAAATGTTGTCAAAATACGCATTACAACGGCCACTAATTGCACCTCCCTACAAGGGTATAAAACGGGCGACCCGGGTTAAATGTGAGTCATTCGCTATTCAACCTTTAAAGTGAACACACGTGAACAGCTACAGCAAGAAAAATACCCCAGAAGATGGATACCACTGCAGATGAAGCCGCTCAAGTCATTGCACTACTGCAATCAGGGATGCGGCAATGTGATGTTGCTCGGCAACTGAACTTGAGTCGTTTTGCCGTTCGACGAGTGTTCCAACGCTTCCAAGAGACTGGTGGCTATATCCGAAGACGTGGATCTGGAAGACAACGGTGCACATCCGAAAGAGACGATCGCTTCATTGTTTCGACGTCTTTACGTAATCGGTTCTCCAATGCTGTTGAGCTGCAACAACAACTGCGATCAGCTCGCAGAACTTCTGTAAGCGTCTCCACGATTAGAAGAAGAATGCGGGAGAAGAAAATTGCAGCTCATAGGGCTGCTACAGGGCCAAAATTAACTGCACAGCATAGGAGAGACCGGTTGCAATTTGCCCGTGACCATGTGGATTGGACAATAGACCAATGGAGGGCTGTGCTCTTCTCGGATGAGACGAGGGTGTGTCTTTTCTGCAACGACAGGCGTCGAAGAGTGTATAGGAGGCAAGGGGAACGATTCGTGCAAGCCTGTATTCAAGAGACAGTGGAATACGGGGGTGGCTCGTGCATGTTCTGGGGCGGCATGTCAATCGAGGGTAAAACGAACCTTGTGTGCGTTTCTCGGGCTGGAAGTGCTCGCGGGCAAGGGTCGCTGACTGCTGCTCGGTACATAACAGAGATCTTAGAGGAGCTGGTTGTCCCTTATGCTGGTTTTGTTGGCAGTGGGTTCACGTTAATGCACGATAACGCCCGCTGTCACACCGCTTTAATTGTAAGAGACTACCTGCAAGAAGTTGGAATCCCTGTTATGCGCTGGCCGGCGCGAAGTCCAGACCTGAACCCTATTGAGCATCTTTGGGATGAACTGAAACGGCGAGTACGGGCACGTGATCCTGCCCCTACCACTCTCCAAGACCTCCAAGATGCCGTCGTTGCAGAATGGGACAACATTCCTCAAGAGACTGTTGTCACATTAATTCGGTCCATGAGAGGACGCATGGAAGCAGTCATCAGGGCTAGAGGGGGTAACACTAGGTTTTAAGTTGTTTTTAAGGACTTCTTTGTAATTTTTGCTGATAAAATAAAATTTAACTTTTTAATCATTTGCATTTGCTTGCTTTTTTTTATTCCCTGGTAAACAAAAAACCAAATCCATTGATTTATTCTGAAATTTAAATGAATTGCCTTTCCAATGATACCTTACAGTCATATGTCTACCATTGATTAATAGGGTTAAAATGACTTTGAAGGGAATTCTTAAAGAGGTGCGATTTTTGTGACGCCGAGTGTATTTAGTGATTGTGATGCCAAAAATAAATTAGTATTAACTGACTTGACATCTGACCATTGTGGATTATTGGCTAGCTTTCCTTTACCATTACATTAGATAAAAACACCTAAACAAATAAAGAGGAAAAAAAAAAAACCATTACATAAAAAACCACATAAAGTAGAATGCAGGCCATATACTGCTAGTCGTTGCAACAAATTTAAAAATAACATAGCATATAGAATTACACCATCTATAGCAGAACACGAGAATCCTAATAAAATCTTTGGATCCCTTTTTGACGTTGTGCAAAAAGAATACCAATCTACTTTCAAGACCAAAACCATTAACATTAATGGCACCTCCGTTGGCTTCAACCAATGGGCCACTCCAGGTATTTATAAAAGTAGAGCGAGACTATACGAGTTATATGGTGAGAAAAAATACAGGTTTGATAATCCTTTTCTAGAGTATGTCCAAAATTATTCTAAATTATTTAAAAAAATCTGTGTTTTTGCTAAATCAAAATTTTTAAGCGATACAATAAAAAATTCCAATAATAAAGTAAAAACCACTTGGAAAATTATTAATAATGAAACGGGTAAGTCGGTTAAACAGGAAGAACAACTAGAGATTATGGTCAACAACAAATTAGTTACTGAAGCTGCTGACGTAGCTGAGGCATTTAATGAGTTTTTTGCCAACATACCTTTAACTACGACTCGCAACTTAAATTCGTCCTCGTCTAAAGCGGAAAACCTTCTGCATAGTACTGTGCCCAAATGTGGTCGCTTATTTAGTTTCGAACATCTAACGCCTCGTGATGTAGTTAGTATTTTTAACACACTTAAGTCTAAAAACACTGGTGACTACTGGGGAATCTCTATTAAACTTTTAAGTAATATAATCGATATCGTAGCCCCCTATCTAGCTATTACTTTTAATAAATGTGTTGACTTAGGAACTTTTCCCGACCTCATGAAGAGTAGTAAAGTCATACCATTATTTAAATCAGGTAATAAAAATAACGTTGGAAATTTTAGGCCTATTTCTATCTTACCGGCATTTAGTAAAATATTTGAAAAGTTAATACTCAAGCAGTTGCTAAGACATTTTAATTTAAATTGCCTCCTTCATGATGAACAATATGGCTTTACAAAAGGTCGTTCAACTACAGACGCGGGTGTTGCTCTGCTGAAACACATATTTAACGCATGGGAGAACTCACAAAATGCCATTGGACTTTTCTGTGATCTTTCCAAAGCATTTGATTGCGTGCACCATGACACGCTATTGCGTAAACTACGTCATTACGGTGTTCAAAATGAAGCTCTCAACGTAATAAATTCTTATTTAAATAATAGGCACCAGTGTGTAGATATTAATGGTGTGAAATCGTCCGGGCTACCAGTTCAGTTAGGTGTACCTCAAGGCTCAATACTGGGTCCATTCTTATTCTTAGTGTACATTAATGATTTACCATTCTATTTAAAGGGTATCTGTGACGTTGTACTGTTTGCTGATGATACCTCTCTTATCTTTAAAATAGACAGGAATAGACAAGATTTTGACGACGTAAACAGTGCACTCTCAAGGGTTACGCATTGGTTTACCACGAATAATCTAGTTCTCAATGCCAAGAAAACTAAATGTATAAAGTTCGCTTTACCGAATGTAAGAAATCTGGGACCCAACATCGTCTTAGATGATGAGGTGCTTGCAACTGTAGAATCGGCCGTTTTTCTTCGCATAACAGTAGATGCCAAACTTCAGTGGGGATCACATATATCAAGCCTAGCGGGAAGGCTCAGTTCGGCCGCTTACGCCGTCAGAAAAGTAAGACAATACACTGACGTTGATACAGCTCGGTTAGTCTATTTTAGTTATTTTCATAGCGTTATGTCCTACGGCATTCTGCTGTGGGGTAAAGCGGCTGACATTCAAAATATTTCTGTTCTTCAAAAACGAGCTGTTCGTGCAATTTACCAACTAGGTGCTAGAGTTTCTCTGAGAGAATTTTTTAAAGATATTGGTATTCTCACGGTGGCATCACAATTCATCTTCGCTAACATCTTATATATTAGGCAAAATATACACTTATACACTAAAAACAGTGATACTCATAATATTAATACTAGAAATAAGGACAAACTACGTGCTCCCTTTCACCGGCTTCATAGGGTTCATAACTCATTTGCTGGGCTTGGTATAACCTTCTATAACAAGCTTCCTTCTTCTTTGTTAGATTTACATTTTAATGCGTTTAAAGCCAAAGTAAAATCAAATCTTTGTTCGAAGGCATACTATTCTATCAACGACTACTTAAACGATAAGAATTGTTGGTCGCTGTGATTAACTCAAGACAACGTTTATGTTCTTTCACCAGAATTAGCTTAACTACTGACAGGTCATATGAATTACTTCATATCATTGTTTATTTAACTTGACTGCATAAACCATTTATTTTTTTATTTTTTACTAATTAAATTTTCATTTATCGTTGAATGATGGTTATATGCTATTATTGTATAGAATCAAGTTCTTCCAACATAACAGACAGCTGTGCTGCTGGGGAGTTTGTTGCGCCACTTCTTCTTCCCAGCTAAAGCACTAGGAAGTGGTGAAGGGCGGGCTTTTTGGGGGGACTGTCTTATGTAATTTTGACGTTCAAAAAGTGCTGACTCTCAGCCTAGTTTGAATAAATGACTTTTGATTTTGATTTTGATTTTGATTATGTTTCTGTTTGTCCCGTAAACAGATTCACAAAGTTGTTTTACAAAATATGTAGCCAGAGGCGTGTTTTCGCTGCAGTTTGTTCCTTTACCCAAATATGGCGTAGCATTATAAACATATTTTGAGTTAGAATCAGCGACCATTACAATCTTGATACCATATTTATTAGGCTTGTTTGGTATATACATTCTAAATGGGCAGCGACCTCGAAACCCAACTAATTGTTCATCTATTGTGAGATAGGAACTGGGTACGTACCATTTTTTACAATTCTCAATGAACTTTTCCCAGAGTTCTCTTATTGGCGCGAACTTATCTGATTGTCTTTTTTCTTGTCTGGTAGCTCTATTGTCGAAACGACAACATCTTAGCAGGAAATCAAATCTCTCAGCACTCATACACGCCTTGAAAACGCTACCGCTTCGTTTAGTGTCAAATAACATTCTCGTAGGCAAATGGTTACTTTTTATAGCAGCTGATTGCAGGAGAAGACCGAGCAAAGCTTTCATTTCATTCGCTGAGGTAGATGAATTAGTATGAGATAATTCTTTGTACTTCTCCTTTTTCAAATCAATTTCAGCATTCGTGTGGATTACAACCTGATCAATCATTTCATCAGTAATAAACAAATGAAATAATGGAATCGGATCTACAATATCTCTCGCTTCATTTACAGGTCCAGGTATAAAATTAATGACGTTTCGAGCTGATGTACGAGTGCCTGAGCTGCGTGGCGTAGCTGCCCATTTAAATTTATTTTTTCCATAAACATAGGCTTTACCTGGATGTATTACCGGGTTTTGAACTAAAGTCTCGGGTTGATGTGGCTGCGACCGCTCGGGAGAGTCATCATCAGAGTGAAAGATCATATTTCTGTTTCGGTTACCTCTGACTATGTTTAGCTCCTCATCAGAAGATACCAAAGATTCTTCGTCACTTGCGTCGGTGTTTATGCAGAGGTCTTCCTCTAAGTTATCTCCTTGTTCAGAGTCTGAAAGCTCACCAGGTAGTCGTGCAAGTTCTTGGTCATCATTCTCATTGTCAGAGTCATTTAAAAACTGCAGAATTTTATCTTGATCTCGTATCAAATCCATCTAAAACAGAATAAACGCGCTTACATATTTTGAAATACACATTTTTCCTGATCCACTAATTAAATGCATGACACCATGTTTTTTAGTATATTACAAAAGCAATAAAAATCTCAGAAATCAATAAAAAATCACTTTATTTTTACAAGAAGTCAATAAATAAACAAAATTGTTCAAAGCTTACCTTGACTCACTATACACACGTTATCACTAAACATTAGTCCGTGAGACTAACAATTCGCCAAAACTCCGGAAGTACAAGACGTACGGACGCAATGCATGCGCACGGGGCACTAAAACACTGAGTTAGGAGGATACTGAGCGCGGTGGGGCGGGGGAGTGTCGGGAACATACCTAAACAGCGAATACGTCGGGGCCGTGTCGCCTGTGAGACTAATGTTTAGTGATCTAGGGTTAAACAAATAGTGTAATAAAAAATAAGCTTGTTCTTTTTACGGTCCCAGTTAGTGTTTTCAGTGATACAAACTTAAAATCCTCATTGATTTGTGTCGTTGGCAAAGACAAGTATTTCAGTTTGATATTAATATGAGCATAGTGGATAGTGGATACATCCATTTCTTTTAAGATAGTTTCCGTCGTGTATGCATCGTGGCACGTTGCGATGTCGTCGATTCCCATTACGCGACGTCGCATCGTGACGCGACGTCGCATCGTGACACGATTTCGCGACGTGGCACGATACGACGTCGTATCGTGTTTATGTGTATGAGCCGTTAGCTCCGCCCCATCATTCACTTAAAATAAGAAAAACAATATGACATGAACAATAATTAACCAATATATAAAATAAATAATTTCATAATTTTTATATCATTATCGTTTTAGTTGTAGCTACTTACAGCATCTTGATAAAAGTAAATAAAAAATGCGTCAACTTTATTTGCCAGGCCGTTTCTTTTACTTAAAATCTTTTTTTTTTGCATCAGGGCTTCATTCAGTGTTTGGCCTATAGCCATAGCTGACTGTAATTTATTAATCATTTTTTACTTACGTCTAGCATTAACTTATTCTGGCATGACAAGTTTGATAATATTCTAAAACGTTTAAAATACTTAGTAGCAATGTGATTTGTTAATGTGATGTAAAATTAAATGAACTGACTGACTGTGACTTCTCAGAAAATTATAATTGCAAATTTCATAATGAAATACAAGCAGTTCATTTTGGAGCATCTCATTCACAAATCACCTTGCACACAAGCATTATATATAACGATGAAACTGATCCCGAATCATTTTGTACATTTTCTGCAACAAACACACACCGGAATCGATCTGGGCTCACTTGGAGCCCCTGATGCGTGACATTAAACGTAGGTTTCCTTGGAAAGACACTGTACATTTCTTCTCAGATGGTCCGTCAAGCCAATATAGGCAAAAAAAGAACTTTGCCCTTCTTACCAAAATGATTGAATCTTATGGTTTTATTTTTGCAACCTGGAATTTTTTTGAAGCGGCCCATGGGAAGGGTGCAGCGGATGGGGTTGGTGGAGTAATAAAAAGGCTGTTAGATAAACAAATATCATATGGGCATGATATACCTGATGCTGAAACTGCGATTCAATTACTTAAACACAATACTGCTACAACTGTAAAATTGTTTCTTGTTGATCAGGAGGACATATCGAAAATAGAAAAACAAATTGAGGGTTGTAAATTTGTGGCCGTTCCAAATACACAAAAAATACACCAGGTAATACCAAACGAAGATCATATAATTCAATATCTAATTTTAAGCTGCTTTTGTTTAAAGCCTAATATTTGCCAATGTTTTGCCATAAAAAGTCACAATTTAATTACTGTTCCTGTTAAACGTACAAGAGCAAAACGACTCGTTATCGAATCTTCATCTGAAAGTGAATCTGAGCAAATCCAAAACCTTGAGAAAAATATACCGGCAAAAATAATATAACCAATAAAGTTTTAACTAATTCATAAGATGTCGAACATACAGAAGAATCTAATAATTATCATGTCAGTAATGCATCTACTTCAAATGTTACTATTTTATCTGATATAAAAGTAAATTTTAAACCCAAGGATCTAGCACGGATGGTTAAAAAGCCATCAAAATGTTATAACGTTTCTACGGTTGATTTGAAGAGAAATTTCTGGGACCTTTTTAGTAGCGATAGTGACTAATACGTATAGAAATACACCACAAAATTTTGATTGTTTTAATCCCGTGGAGGGTCGATCCGGTACATGATGAAACACTATCGATTTGTAACGATAAAATTAAAAAATAAAGTACTTTTTTTAAAACTCGTATTAATTTACGCATGTACGAAATTAATTTCTTTGAGAAAACGTCATCTGAGCGTGTCCAATGACCTGTAGGTAGTTAGTACGCAATACCTACAGGTCACTAAACTCGCTAAAAAATGTGTTTTTTTAATTTTATCGTTACAAATCGAGTGTTTTATGTGCCGGATCGACCCTCCATGGGATTAAAACGATCAAAATTGAGTGGTATCTAAGGGTTATAACAAAGTAATTTCAAAGGTTTTTATTTTTTTATTTTATCCTAATATTTTTTTTTATAGCTAGTATAAAAATAAATAATTTAAAATTACTTGACCTGCAAAATAAATATTGGTTTCTTATTTTTTGAACACCCATTACTTTTAATGAACGTTAATTTACCAATTTTCATTTAAAGAGTTTTCATTAAAGGTTTTATGCAAAATGTCTCAAAAAAAATAATTAAAAATTGTAATCATTTCGTAAAAACAAAAACACTGAATTTTTTTTTTCAGTGCTATTGCGTCGAGTTAAAGAAAACTGTTAAAATATTTCGTGTATGAATAGGTAGACCTTATATTTAAGTATTAGGAAGTTACTCGTGCAGTATTATCATGACAAAGAGAATGTTCAAAATTCGCATTTTTATATTATATAATTATTTTTAATGTGTGTAATGATTAGATTAACCATCTTCAAATTAAACATAACCCTGACGGTTAAGAAGTTATTGTCATTATTTTGCATGTGTCATGTTTATGTTCACTATGTCCAATACAGCTCGCAAGGCCTAAGCTGAGCTTAGCATGATGTGTGACTTAGGGTGAGTTGCACCATTTAACTATAACGATAACAAAGCCGTTAACAGTTGTCAAATCGTCGAATTGACCAATAGGCGGTCGTTTCACGGCTGGTTATGGTTTGGTTACCGTTATAGTTAAATGTTGCAACTCACGCTTAAAGAAATTAAGGTGCTCGGCGGTGTTATGCCGGTAAACCGTATGTCTATGTGCACACTCATCCAAATGCAAAGCTCAGCTTAAACCTTACGAACTTGTACGTGAGGTTTAAGATGTACCTACGTGTATGTGTTTAATAAATTATTAAAATATAAAGGACTAAAAAAACTGTTTTTATTTACAACTGTGAATGCAGCCCTTGTTTTTCTTTATGTTATTTTTATGTTATTGTGACATAAAAGTAACATTTACGAAATGAGCAATTATTTTGATTTTGACCCAATGACTAATCTATTAGAGTGAATGATATGTAAGGAAAAATTGGGCATACGTCTATTTATTGAATTAATCCGAATTGTGTAACTAGTTTGACAGCTATTAGTTTGTTTGAAACCAACGAGTAGTCTGTCTGAACGTACGCTATAATTTTTCTTCGTACATTTTTATTGGGATTTACTCATTAAATCTCTTAAATTTTAACGAAAAAACACAAGTGGTAATCTTCCTGATAAATTGTGAATGTGATTCTGTGTAGAACCCCAATGATAAATCAGTATTGTGGTATTTGAATAGCGAAGCAACGAAGTGATTTTATAAAGAAAATTGCAATAGTTTTTTTCTGTTACATGTGCTTACAACCTAAAATAAAGATACTTAGATAATATTTCAGAAACGAGACATTGGTGACTTGGTACCGTAAACTTATCATATGCCACAAACTTGGCAAGCCAGACGAGCATTTACGAATCGTAAATATAAAACCAAAAAGAGCAATCAATTTAAAGAGGAAGGACAAAAGAAACACACTTTGAAGAAGCAGTTTAAGTCAATATATTACATAACTAAGGACTTCGATGTACTAGCTACACACACCATATTTAGGTAAATTGACTTAGTTCCACATCATTGTCTGTTCAAGGTAATATCAATATTATTTCCTTTAAAAGAACCTATTGAATATGTCTAAATATCTTATCTACACATATTGTTTGATGTCAATACAAAATATAGGTAAGGCTGTCGGCGCACTACATATGCGTGTGATCAACGGCGGAAAGGCGCGGAGTGTCGGGGTACCAAAGCCAGACAAGATGACTGCTGCGCGCACTCCACACCACTCAGCGCACAGACGCGCTCCACTACGGGCATTCCTTTTAACATCTTCTAAACGTTATACATGTAAATTATGGTATTACACCTATTTTAATACAGTCCACTTCTCTTTTATTACTAGCCTAGTTGAGCCCATTCAATGGTCCTTCGATTGCGCAAAATAATATCGGTTTTGCCGTAATTAACGCCGTTAACGTCGTCGGTCGTCTTATTCACCTGAGTGGACTATGACCGCTCGTGGGCACCATGCGGTACGACCACGAAGAAAAGAACAGAGAAGTCGTTCCCGAAGCAGCCTGCATCATCGTAATAGTGGGAGCTGATGTCATTCTTTGGGAGTATAATACTGTATTTGAGTGAGTCCGTTCTAATTAGTTATTTTTCTGCTTTCTTTTACTTTCCGAAAATCGTTGTTTCATCTTCCTATCTTCCAGTTTCCATACAGCGCATTATTATTACTGCTTTAATAGTGTTTTCTACGACACTGCTTGTTAAATACGCATAATTTGTATCGGAAACGCTTGGTCATTAGCTAATTCGCACTTTATTACCGCGTGTCGAGTCGTTGACCTTGACATTGATTCTCTATCCGTTTCATTAACGCACAGCTGTTTTGCAGTTTTTATCTATTAAGCTCATTAGCATCAGTACGTACAACTGTTGTTTAACTTTACAATGGCAGATAATTTAAAAACATTGATAAAGAAACGTAGTTCTGTTGAATCGAAGCTTACTATTTACGGCAACTATTTCAACTTAGTCAAAAGTAGTTCCGCAATATCTGAGTTGCAGCGGTTAGATTTAGAGGAGCGTTTTAACAAATTCGAATCCTTACACACCGACTTAGATGCTCTTTGCCTTCTTCAAATGTTGTGCTTTCAGCCAATTCCATGCAGCTTGCTACTTCTGCGCATGTTTTACTGTCCACAGCTATGGTGAACGTGACTGGCGTGACGGGTAAGAAGTACGAAGCGCGCCTACTGGTGGATAACGGCAGTACGGCGAACTTTGTTACGCAGAGCTTATCAGAGAAGCTGGGTTTGATACGACGCGGTACGAACACCAAGGTAACGGGTATTAATAATCACATATCCACCAGTACACAGTCTTGTCACCTAACAATAGTCTTTATGCTGTGCCTTTACTATAGATATCGAGTGTCACAATTTGCCTGAAATTACAAAGGTTCTACCGTCTTCATTCGTGCATGTCAATCACGTCCCTATTCCTTCAGGTCTTAAGCTAGCAGACCCGAACTTTAACGTTCCGTCGGTAGTAGACATCCTGGTAGGGGCAGAAGTTTTCTGGAATGTCTTAGGTAGCAATACGATAGACTTAGGGAAAAACCTACCTAAATTATGCGACACCAAGTTAGGTTGGTTAGTTTCAGGTAGTATTTCACCAATCTTGTTTTTCCGCTAATCAATTTTGCCATCATTCCAATGTCACTCCTGACCTCACTCAATTTTGGGAGCTTGACAACGTCGCCTCAAAACATTCACTCTCGCTTGAGGAGAGACTGTGTGAGCAGTCGTTTGCTCAAACCACCATTCGTAATGATGGTGGGGGATTCGTCGTCACTATGCCTTTAAAAGGGGATCCTAGCACATTAGGTCATTCTTTTATGAACGCTAGGAATCGTTTTCTTTCCCTTGAACGGCGATTTAAACGCGATCCATCATTTCATAAAAAATATAATGAGTGCATGAGTGAATATGAGCGCCTAGGTCATATGACGTTAGACTCAGACTGTAGGGTAGAGCGGGGCTAAAAGTCCGGTGGGTAAGAAGTCCCAACATACATTTCACAGTATCTAAACGCGCTAGAAATAGATGATCTACGTGACCTAGAGTGGGGTGAGGGGCGACGACGAAACCCCAAGCCGCCAGTCATCGCGGGGCGCACATGCGAGTAACACGGCTATCTGAATTTTTTAGCGCCCAAAAGTAAAAAAAGTGTTGGTTCTCGTTTCTTTCATAGATCCACATTTACTGTTAAGAAAAGATTAAGGTAAGTTCATATTGCAGTCTTATTATATCCGTAAGTAATGTATGGTAATAAAATGTTATTGTTGTTAACCGTTTTTATTTTATAACCTTGCAAATCACTGGACGAAGGTATGGGGTAAGAAGTACACCGTTTTATTGCAGTGATATGTTTAATTAATAGTGTATTTCTTTTTTCTTTTAAAGGATGCGTAATTATAAAAGAAGGACGGATAGAGGGACTACACCACTAAATATTATGAAATTGGCTGCAGATGAGGTCAATAAGGGTGAGAAGAAACTATGTCAGGCTGCGAAAGATTACGATATCTGCAGGAATTCTCTTAAAAGGTTTATTGCACGATTGAAGAAATACCCACGTAACATACGTTTTGGATACCTTCCTACACGGCAAGTTTTTACTAAGGATCAAGAGAAGAGTTTATGCGATTATTTGCTTATGCTTGCGCAAATGTTTCATGGACTGGGGCCTAAAGAGGTGCGCTGCTTAGCATACGATTTGTGCTATTAAGTTCTCAATTGCTGTACCTGATTCCTAGCAAAAGAAAAAAATGGCGGGTAAAGACTGCCTTTTTAAAAAGAAACTCTTTGTCTATCCGAAAACCCGAAGCTACGAGTCTCAGTAGAGCCACTTCATTCAACCGTACCAACGTTCAAAACTATTTTGATAAATTAGCTGAAGTTATGGACAGGTATAAATTTCTAGCCTCTTCTATCAGAAATGTAGATGAAACTGGGGTTTCAACTGTATTAAAACCTTCTAAAATAGTTGCAGCAAAAGGCAAACGTAACGTTGGCTCTATTACATCTGGAGAAAGAGGCACTAATGTCACTGTTGTAGTAGCAGTCTCGGTTACAGGTTCTCACATCCCTCCAATGTTTATCTTTCCGAGGAAAAATTATCATGATCACTTCGTTCGTGATGGTCCACCAGACTGTATTAGAAAAGCAAATCCAAGTGGGTGGATCACAGATGAAGAGTTTTATTGCTTCATTCAACATTTTATCCGCCATGTAAGACCTTCAAAAGACACTCCGATTCTTCTTCTACTGGATAATCATTCTTCACATTTGTGTGTCAAGACACTCGATTTGGCAAAAGACAACGGTGTAGTTATGCTATCTTTTCCTCCCCACTGCTCACATAAGTTACAGCCTCTCGATGTGTCTGTATTTGGTCCGTTCAAGACTTATTTGTCTGAAGCTCAAGATTCATGGATGAGAAATAATGCAGGTAAAACCATGTCAATATATGACATCCCGTCACTGGTCCGCACTGCATTACCCTTGGTTCTTTCACCTGTTAATATTATCAAGGGGTTTAAGGCATTAGGTGTTTCTCCATTTAATCGCGAAATATTCACAGATGCAGACTACGCTCCAAGTAATGTGAAAGATCGTCCCATTGATGTTAATAATACAGAAAATATACCTCTCAGCCTCAGCCAGCACAATCGAGTGTAGAGCAAACTCAGCTAGTACAATCGAACATACAACAACCGAGAGCAAAATCTCCACAACCTTCAACATCTAAAGCAGCATTTTCCCCTATTGCCGTTCTACCTGTGCCCACAGCCGGACCCCGTAAAACATCAAATACCAGGAAACGTCGCAAAGCAACTATTTTAACTGACGCTCCTGAAAAAAATGAGTTAGAGAAAGAACAAGAGAAGAGTAAAATGAGATAAACTAAAGAAAATAAGAAGAAAATAACAGTAAAGAAGAAAATTTTAAAAGAGAATACCCCGTCACTTTCCTCTGAAGATGAAGAGTATTTTTGCATTATGCTGCGAATCTTATTCAGAAAGCAAGTCAAGAGAGCAGTGGATTCAATGTTCAATTTGCAAAGGTTGGGCACATGAACGATGTGTGTGTTTTAATTCAAATTTGAATTTTATCTGTCTTAATTGCGATAGTGATGAAGATTAGGGATATTCTAAATACTTACCTGATTATAAATTAAGACTTGAAAGTACTGCCATTATAATAAAAGACTGATTTTGTGAATGTTTATAAGCAAAGCTCAAAATAATTCACGTTTCGTTTTGTTTAATTGTTTTTTTTTTTATTATACCAAAACATTAAGATTATGTTGATTATGATATTATTAGATATTGATTTAAAATAATGCATTTTGATTTACCCTAATAATTGACCATAAATACTTAATTAGCTAGCCATTAGGATGTATGGACTTCTTACCCCAAACCTGGGACTTTTTATCCCGCTCGCGGGGTAACCGAATTACATTTTGCATTTGTTGCAAAATTTTTCGGAAATCAAATCAATATTCACACTTCCGACTATTTGAGCATTAAGCTGAATTGTGTAAGGTTTCATACAACATTTTTTCTTGACAGTAAGTACTCGATTTTAAGACGTACGGGTCTTAAGAGTGAAAATTGGGACTATTAGCCCCGCCCTACCCTACTCCAACACCAGAAAACTCCATGAATAAATATTATATTCCACATCATGGAGTCAGTCATTCGCAGTTCTAGCACCACTACACAACTAAGCGTAGTTTTCGACGCATCAGCTGCTACCAGCAGGCCTAGCCAAGTTACAAACGTTTCGTATCGAATTATTTTCTACAATCGTTAACGCCTCGGCGCACACAAGGCCGGTTATCTAATTTACAATGACAAAAATATAATTTTGCGATGTCTAGAAACCTAACAAAAGTGTTTTGTTTAGCTTCTTCAATAAACGAACAATAGGATCATATAACAATAAAACTGACTAAAGTAACACAAAAGGCTATGTAAGCGTGCTTTGTGTCCCTTTTTCTCGCACGGAAAACGTTAAGCGTAGGCACACGTGCATGCTTGACCACAGTTTTACTTGCGCATGCCAGCTTGTACACTGAACACTGTGCGTGTAGTTGGTAAAACGGTAGTATGCGCAAACCCCAAAGCTTGGCTTGATGGTTTTTAAACTTGCTTGAAATTCTGGCATGCGCAAGCTATACTTGTATAAACTTGTCTGCGCGTGTGGTTGGTAGTTCAGTGTTCAAGCCGCTCTCAGTTAAGTCGAGTGGAGTGCGCGCACGGTCGTAAAAATGGCGGATTTACGTACATACAATCGACAGTTCGCTACTGAATTCATTGAGTTATATAAATCTCTGCCCGCACTGTGGAAGATCAAATCCAAGGATTATTCTGACAGGAATAAAAAGAATGACGCATACGAACAAATGATAATTAAATTGAAAGAGGTATGTATGTAAGAACAGAGTATTTTTATAGGTAGATATTAAATTTCATAAAATGCATATACTGTTTACAAACCCTTTTTATTATTTCAAATACCAACACGTGAATACGTAATTTAAATTTATGTTTGGTTTTCGATTAAAGTTGAACAATGTTTAAGTATTCAAATTACATTAAGTTTTAATTGTAATTGGCACCTAATTCAATAGTCATCTACCCATTCATATCCTTTTTAGGTAGAACCTGAGGCTACGAAAGATACAGTCAAGAAAAAAATTAATTCTTTGAGAACTTGCTATCGGAAAGAGATGAAAAAAGTGAATGCTTCCACAAGATCTGGAGCTGCCACAGATGATATTTATGAAACGACGCTGTGGTATTTTCACCTACTCGATTTTTTAACCGACCAAGAGACGCCCAGAGACAGTGTCAAATTTTGATGACCTCACACAGGTAATACAACATCCCAATTTGTTTTTAAACAAGGTGTTAAGGATTTAAACCAGGATTGTAATATTGTAGGTTACAAAAAAACATTTTGGAAGAGTAGTTAGTTACTTTATTTTATAACAAGTCTACAATCTGTACCTATGAAAAAAATTAAATCGTATTTATATTACACATTGCATTTTGCCACGATACAGTGCCTTCATTATTAAAATAATTCGAAAATTCTTCTCTTGTCGCTTTGGCATCTTGAGAAATGTTTCTATAATGTCCTCCTTGTAATTCTAACAAATGTGACGAATCTGCTCTTAAACCCGATGTTAACCCATTACCGCCCTCTGTACCCGCGTGTGTACAACTGTTTGATGCCTGATTGCGTTTTGTTTATTTGTGCTACTATGGTATTGATTGGTTATTTTTAGTCTGTGTACTTATAGCTGTCTTTGGAATACAGAACTTATTGTGTGGCGGGAAAATAAATGTTCGAAATGTCACTTTGTTTTACGAGTAGTAAGCCAAGCTGGTAAGGTAAGATATTTTTTTTAATTTTATTATAAAAAATTACAAATTCACGATTGTTTTTTACTGTTTTGTGTTAGAAGGCTTTATACTGACATATTATATTGTTAGAGTAACAATTCGTTAGGATAAATGTGCAATAAACATAAGTTTTCTGTGCCGTACCTGTTTGTGTACAATGGGCGCTTGTGTAATTTTTTAATTTTATTTATCAGGTGTATTCAAAGACACTACAATGACTGACCGTCGCGTCTTTACGAGTCAAAATAACTATGCGAGACTTGAAGAAGCCCTGGAATCTATAGTAGCTGATGAAAATGATGATGCGCAGTACGACGTCTTTTTATTACCACCAGATCCAGCTATTGTTAGTGATGAAGAAGAAGATAATGAAGATGACTTGACTTCTACAACTCTCCCGAGAGACGTACCGGGTACAGTTGAGGTAGTTCCACTGCATCCCAATCATGATGTTTCGGACTGGGATGATAGTGATAATGAGCCATTGTACACTAACTCACGACCTGCAAAGCGACTTAGAAGGCAAGATTCTAATGAGCCTGTATGGAGAAAAACTTTACCCATATACAGCATGACTCATGACGTAACTGATATCATTCAGCGACGACAAGAAGTCCTCGTTGAATCTTTGAAAGACTGCAGTCCTATGACGTTATTTGAGAAGATATTTGATGATAATGTAATAAGTTTGATTGTGGAAAATAGCATGAAGTATGCTGGGCAACATAATAGACACAGTTTCGAAATTGATAAGCCCGAATTGAGAACTTTTCTAGCAATTTTAGGTTTCACTGGATATCACGAACTGCCTTCCGAACGTGCCTATTGGAGTTTGGATGAAGATCTTGGCGTTCCATTGATCGCCAATTGCATGTCACGCAATAGGTTTTTGGACATCAAACGAAACCTACATTTCGTCGACAATTCTCTAGCGGAAGGTTCCACTGATAAAATGTTCAAAATGAGACCGCTGTGTGATCTTATACAAAAAAACTCTTGCCAGTGGGGAGTATTTCACGAAAACTTATCTGTAGATGAATCTATGATAAAATACTTTGGCCGGCATCCCGCCAAGCAATACATAATGGGAAAACCTGTACGATTTGGCTATCGGAATTGGGCTGCAACAAGTTCAAATGGCTACTGCTACACTTTCGACATATATTGCGGAAAATCTACAGAAGTGTCTACAGACCCGCTGGGCTCGAGAGTGGTAAAATCCCTATTAGCAAAAATGCCGATAGTCCCAAAAGAACACATCGTATACTTTGATAATTTTTTTACCAACTATCAGTTACTTCACGACTTGCGACTCTTAGGGTACAGAGCCACAGGAACAGTACGAGAAAATAGAACAAAAAGATGTCCTGTAACTGAAGTATAAACAATGAAAAAGAAACCAAGGGCAGAGTACGACTATCGTTTCGATACCAAAAACGAAATAACAATCGTGCGCTGGAAAGACAACAACGTGGTCACGATGGGATCAAATTTTGACGCTGTAGAACCGTTGGGGAAGGTTAAAAGGTGGTGTACTATACAGAAACAAAAGTTGGATGTGAATATTCCAAGATTCTTTGTTAATTATAATAGAGGAATGGGTGGAGTAGATCAGATGGATCAATCGATTAGTCTGTACCGAGTAGCCATAAAAGGAAAAAAATGGTGGTGGGTAATCTTTACCTACCTTTTAGATATGGCGATTTCAAATGCTTGGCGGCTGCATGTCTTGATCAGCAAAACTACAGATACACCCTACATGGATCAATTGCTATTCACGTATGGTTGTTAGAGCATACCTTCGCCCAACTAAGACGAAAAGTCGTACTACGTCATCCAATATATCTGGCCTTGTGCAGAAAAATAACGGACACAACCCGCAACGCATCGAAAACCCATTACGATGTGTTATTTGCCACAACCGCGTTCGTTGGCGCTGTGAGATATGTGCCAAAACACTATGTGTGGAACGACCATGCTTTGGAAAATTTCATGTCTGACTCGCCCACTGTACTCGGTCAAGTACACCCCTACAGAATCAAGAAAAACAAAAAAAACGATTTTTTCTTTTTGTACCTCATATTTAGTCTACATTAATGCAATAAATAACGAGTGGTTATAATTTTCATGAGTAGTTTCATTTTGGGCGTTAATGGGTTAAAGTACCTTGAATTGTATCTTCAAAGTCCAATGTATTAATTGGCGTATAAGTGGTACTGTATTTTTTTCTTAAAAAATTATGCAACACACAGCAGGTCATGACTACAATGTCTGTTTCCTGGAGACAAATTAATACTTGTATGAAAGATTCTGAACCTAGATGCTAATATGCCAAAGGCGTTCTCAACAATTCGCCTTGCCCTAGATAATCTATAATTATAAATTTTTCGCTCATTTGTTAATTCCCTTTGGTTGAATGGTTTTAAAAAGTTGGGAGTTAGAGCAAAGGCTTCGTCACCAATAAAAACGTAATTTAGAATTTTGTTAGAATGATTTAAAAGTTCTGGTTCCGGAATATGCAACGAGTTATTTCTCAATTTATCGTAAAATTTCGTCTGCTCAATAACACCTCCGTCAGAATTCCTTCCATTTATACCAAATTCGCATACGATAAATTCATAATTAGCGTTTACTACTGCCATCAAGACCATACTATGGAACCCCTTATAATTATAAAAATAGGAACCACTTCCTGGCGGTGGTATAATTCGTACATGTTTTCCATCAACAGCTCCCAAGCAATGAGGAAAATTCCATTTTTGCTCGAAGTCATGTGCTATTTGTTTCCATTCTTCTTGTGAGCTTGGTATCTGAAACAACATTTTTTTTCAGAATGAAACAAATACATATGCAACCTTGGATTCAACTCTTGCTCGTCCGCAATCTCAGGCTTCTACGAGCACGTCAGACCATCTATCTTCATACCATGCACCTACTTCTCCTGTTGTCCAATCTTTACCACCTCGAAGAGTACAAAAAAGGACAAGGGATGACAATAAACTCAATAATATAATAAATGAAGTCGGTAATTGTATCACTAATAAATTCACACAATCACAGCCTGACAGACATGATATTTTTGGACAAAATATTGCATTTAAATTGAGAAACATGACAAATGAGCAGCGTATATTACTGAAAAACTTATTAACGAAGCAATATTTGAAGGAGAACTGGAAAATTTAAATCGTCATTGTTATATTGTCAACCCTGGATCAAGCGCTATAAACCTACAGTCAGCAGCAGCTGACACTTCTGCTAGAAATTATGCAGTAAACTCTGGACCAGACGCTATGAACCTACAACCAGCACCTGACACTTCTTCTAGAAATTATGCAGTAAACTCTGGACCAGACGCTATGAACCTACAACCAGCACCTGACACTGCTGCTAGAAATTATGCAGTAAACTCTGGACCAGACACTATGAACCTACGGCCATCTACAGCATCTCAGTACTTTTTGAGTTATATGCCATAAATACTTGTGTGGTTATTAACATTTACATTTTTTTAATAAACTTTTTAAAACTCACCTTCATGTATTCATTTCGCAACACCATGAAAATAGCTCTGCATGTATCTGGAATTATTTTAGATAATGCTTGTTCCGAAATTGCCACAGAAAACCTCAAATCTTGATACGATCTCCCAGTTGCCAGAAACCTTAAAGTAGCGGTTAATCTCTCGTGAGGGGATATACTCTCACGCATAACCGTGTTTTGTCGTTGAATGAGAGGCGTAACCAAACGCAACAATTCACTATAGGCATTTTCCTCCATCCGTAAATAATTCCGCCAATCGCTTGGCTCATCTCTTAAATCCTTGAGTAGATGTATATGTGAATGAATTTTTCTATTCAACAGCCATTTTTTGTCCACTTTGATCGTTTACACTTTGACTTTTGTATTTTCTTTTTTTTTCACTAGCAAACACTTGAAAAATAATAGCAGAAGAAATAGCTCTTCATTGGGAAACATTGTTTCTACGCCGACGATGTCGACAAGAATGTGGCTTGCGCGTACTTAACTGTGCCGTGTGGTAGACACGTCCGTGTTCAGTCTTTTCATGCGACAAGCATGCGCAAATAAAACTGTGGTCAAGCATGCACGTGTGGTAGGCGCATTAGTCAGTTCCGCTCGAAAGCTTGACGGAGTAAACACGTTTGTTTTGTGCCGCAGTGTAAAAAAATTGAGAGTTTTTAACATGGAGATTGAAAGCGTCAGGTGTGTACTCTTATTATTATTGTTAAGTTGACAATTTTTTCCATAAATCGAGCAGTAATATAACTTAACGTGGAAGACAAATTTCATACAAAAGTATTTTAGATTCACTTGAGTTTATAGACATTCAAAAAATGTTCCACATAGTTCCATCATATTTTATAATTCCTTAGACTCTACGACCTGTAAGGATTCAAAATAAGTAAAGAACTCGTCCCCGTATCGCTCCCTTTGATAAATTGAGCCCTTTATTTCCAGACAGTCGCGTTAATCCCGTGTCACAGCAGAGGAAGTTGTATAGAAATGAACTGTTTTTATGGTTAAGAGACGAACGTTTTTTTTTGTTTTTCGTCATCCAAGTGTAATGAACGATTATTACGATACATAATGAACCAGATTAACATAGTGGACCCGTCTGAGACTTTGATAAAACAGTTAAAAGATGTCGTTAAAGTGTTTGTGACAAAGGTTTTTGCTAAATGGCGTGAGTGTAAATATATGTTCGACCGTTTTAAAGTTAAGCATGCCAATTGGCTCAGTGAAGAATTTAAGCTCCCGGAGATACAATCAACAACTTCACAACAACCTACTTCTTCGGAGAAGAAGCGAGGTAGGCCAAAAAAGTTGTTTGAAGTCAGTCCTGAACGCAGCAAAAAGATAAAACTTAAGTCTCTTGTCTCGCGTTTTACTCCTGAAAAGCTTTGTTTAGCGACTGAAACGAGTTTAGTGAAATCTGGCAAAAGAAAGGCAGCTCATGTTCTAAAACTTGCGATAAATTCGACACCGAAAAGGTTGAAAAATATGGAACAGGTTCACTCATCCTGTTCCGTAAATATTATGCAGTATAGTGCTGAAGAAGCTTTAGGTCTTATAGTGGACCTTAATTTAACCAAAAAAGAATACGGGACGATGCGTCTAGGTGCAAAGAAAAGAGGTGCTGATTTATATCCCTCTTACCATGTGGTGGCTGATGCAAAACTGAAGTGTTATCCGCTCAATTTAAGAGTTACTGAGAATGAAGCTGTGGTGCCGTTACAAGATCTTCTAGACCACACCATACGGAGACTAGCAAACGTACAGTCAGAAGTAATTTTATCGAACATTGACGACAATAACGACACTCTGGAAGTCTATTATAAGTGGGGCCTAGATGATAGTGGAGGTCACAGTATATATAAGCAAAACTTTTCGAACGATTCAATTTACGCTGATTCTAACATCATAAATATTATGTACAATTGTGCCCCTGGAAATATCGGAAATGACAGGAAGGAATAAAATTATTTATTGGAAAAATCAGACTCCATCTTCCACCAGACACTCGTCCAATTTCGTTTAAATTAAAAAAAGAAAATGACCAGAACACTAAAGATGAGTACCACGAGATTGAGCAGCAAATAAGGCAGTTGAAGTACACAAACATTATTCTAGGAGACAGAATGATACATTTTATACATATCCCTATTTGCACAATGCTGGATGGTAAAAGTGAATGTTTTAACTGAAACCAAAAGTACACAAGCTTGTAACGTCTGTAAAGCTACACCCGCACATACGAACGACTTGGCTAATATAAAAAACAGAGTGTGTAACGAAGACACATACAAATTTGGTATTTCTATTTTACATGCGCATCTCCGATGCTACGAATATTTATTGCATATTGCATATAAATTGGACTTGCAGCAGCTAGAGGCAAACAATCATAGCTAATATAAAAAACAGAGTGTGTAACGAAGACACAAATTTGGTATTTCTATTTTACATACGCATCTCCGATGCTACGAATATTTATTGCATATTGCATATAAATTGGACTTGCAGCAGCTAGAGGCAAACAATCATAGCTAATATAAAAAACAGAGTGTGTAACGAAGACACAAATTTGGTATTTCTATTTTACATGCGCATCTCCGATGCTACGAATATTTATTGCATATTGCATATAAATTGGACTTGCAGCAGCTAGAGGCAAACAATCACAGGAAAAAGTGAAAGTGCGAAAAAACAAAATCTGCAAAGATTTTTACAAAGAAATGGGACTTTTGTTGTTGACCAACCAAAACAAGGAGGGGGCAACAGTAATGATGGGAATACGGCAAGAAAGTTTTTTAAAAACCCGGTTATGGTTTCTCAAATCACAGGTGTGTCCAAAGAACTGATTGAAAGATTTGCTAATATTTTGTGTGTCATTTCCTGCGGACATTACATAGACGAAGATAAATTTAGGACATATTGCATCGGCACAGCTGAAATGGCGGTCAATTTATATAAATGGTATAAAATGAGTGCGAGTGAACATAAACTTTTAATTCACGGTGCTGACATTATTAAATCTCTGGCTTTGCCTGTTTTTTTTTTTTTTTTTCTGGGTGGGAAATCATCAAATAACTTCTCCCGCTCTGGGTGGAGCGGGAGGGCGTCAGACTTTTACTGACTAAAACCCACCCGTCTTCCCTCAGTTGCCTGTGTGCCAGGGGTGGCGGTATCTCTTTCGAACAACCCGCACCCCCGGCAGGCATCGGCCCTTGCGGGCCCCATCTGTTGCTGCTGACATCTCTTTGGCGCGCGTGGAACACAACGCGCCGTCGACCCGGGCTTGGTCCTTACCGGACAGCGAGCTACCCATTACTCGCCGTCCGCAAGCCCGTGCCTACGGTGGCCGGGAATCAGCCTGGGATTCCCGACGCCCAGGGCGTCTCCTGCGAAGGCCACGGCTGTGAGGGCGCATGAACTGCATCTCCCTCACGTGCGCCGCCTCCCTCTTTGCGAGCATAACTGCTTCGCTGAAGGAGGCGACTGCCAGCCATGCCCTCTCGCTCCGTACCATGGCCTGGACCAGGGTCGGACGCAAGAGATCGCCGCCGCCGATCACCTCCACGAGGACACGGCGTTGCTCCGCCCAAGTTGGGCAGACCTCCACCGTATGCTCCACCGTGTCCTCTGGGCGATCTTCGCAATGGAAACACCCGGGCGTTTTCTCCCGCCCTATCCGAAACAGCCTTTGGCTTCGCCTGTAGGTCAGTTATCAGAAGATGTGATAGAAGCTAGTCACAAAAATTACAAAAAATTGCGACAATATCACTCCCGAAAAACGTCCAGAATAAACACAAATATGGATATTTTTCACTGGATGCTTGTAGTTATCCCATCCAACTGCACAGTCATCTTTTAGCCCAGAAATAATTCGGGTTATTTCGTCTTCGTCAGTGTCGAGCATAGCAATAGATTTTAGGTTACTGCTATTTGCTGGTTTTTGGTACGATTGGTCACAATAATGTGTCGGAATCTGTTCTGCAAGAGTTTTCCCAACATTGACGAAAAAGTTATTAACGTTGTTAGCTGAAAGGAGCGGCGAGGCATTAGTAAGCAGTAAACTCGAATTTGATTCACGCTGTTTAGACATATTGGTGACGTTTTTAATATGTTTCCAAAGTTGCTTGCTATTGTTACCTGCTCTAGTTAATTCGTTTTTATCGTAATTATTTTTTAAGTTCTTTAGCAAATTGTTGCAGAAATTCCTGTATGGTCACAATAATGTGTCGGAATCTGTTCTGCAAGAGTTTTCCCAACATTGACGAAAAAGTTATTAACGTTGTTAGCTGAAAGGAGCGGCGAGGCATTAGTAAGCAGTAAACTCGAATTTGATTCACGCTGTTTAGACATATTGGTGACGTTTTTAATATGTTTCCAAAGTTGCTTACTATTGTTACCTGCTCTAGTTAATTCGTTTTTATCGTAATTATTTTTTAAGTTCTTTAGCAAATTGTTGCAGAAATTCCTGTATCTTTTATAGGTGGTTTGAATTATTAGATTATCGGGGTATTTCTTTGTTCTCTGATGAAGTTTATCTCTATGTCTTATACATCGAATTAGTCCAGGAGTAATCCAAGGTTTAATATTATAACGTTTTTTATCCACAGTAGAAACTGTCGTGTTACGTAATATTGCTTGTTGGACATGTTTTATTAAGTACGATAAAGCCAAATTAGCGTCAGCAGTATTGTAAACTAAGCTAAAATCGAGGTTGCATAAATCATCTTCGAGTTTATTTGTGTTTAATTTGCTTTTGGTCAGGGGAGTTACTTACTTATACCTAACTTAACTTTTATAGGATGGAATCTAGATCTCGAGCAAGCCCAGAACAGTTCGCAGCTTTATTGGAATTCATGGAAAGGTTCGTAAATTATTAGCTATTTCGTAAATATCTTCTTTTGTTCATTTAAAATCTATCTTACTCATACTCATACTCGTGCACTTGAAAGTTTGAAACATAAACAATGACGTGATACGCGACTTGAACTAATATTGCTACTTACGAAACAAACAAAACAATTGTGTTTGACCCTTTACTTAATCAATAGACACTTTGTTTCTCTGAAATAGTTTTAACTTATGTTCTAGCCATGGCGATATAACGAGGCCCCAGCAAGGGCCACAAGGCCGAATAAAAGCTGACCGTCTGTGGCAGGAACTGGCAGAATTACTTAACTCCATTGGTGGAGGAGTAATAAAGCCATTGGACAAATGGAAAAAAGTAAGATTCTCACAAAAACGACTGTAACTAACATTTAGTATTCTACAAGATGAAGTACATACAACAATCAGCTGACTTCATAGACTATAAAATGATTAATATATTCAGGTCTGGGCAGACTGGAAAACTAAAACAAAGAAAAAAGCTTTGGCAATACGTCGTGAGGCTTCTGGTACTGGTGGTGGTCCAAGCAGCAGGCAAACTCTCACTGCTTCAGAAGAGAGGGTCTTGGGCATAATGGGTTTGACTGCTGTCATTGGTCAAGCTGGAATTGAGGAGAGAGGCTTTGATGTTAGTTGTTTTCTTTGCTTATCACTATATTTTCTTTTCCAAACAAGTGTAATTTTACTAATTTATATTCTTCATATTTTTCAGGACTCACCATCAGAGAGACACTCTGTACTACCACCAACCAGAGATTCTGCGCCAACCGTCTGTCCGTCCCAAATTTCTGCCACGGATGAAATTATGTTGGATTTTATTCCTTCTCTGATTTCATACAAGGCACCTTTTCATTTTTTTTTTTAAGATACAATGTTTTACCTAAATTCATTTGGGCACATTATAATATATGACTGTCATTATTTATTCTCAGCAACACCAGTAGCCACCCCTCCTTCACTGCCACCTCCCTCTGGTGAACTGCCACGACGTTCTGCACCACCAGTGCTAACACCGCCGCCCGGAACTACGTCCGTGCCGCTGCCGTCAGCAATGTCGCCTAACATGTCCACGTCACGGGGGGCTCAGCAGCGACGGCAGCATCGTGCAAGTCCGTCGCCCGCGGCGTCGCCCACCACATCCACGCCGCGACACCGCGGGCTTTTTCGAGCGCGCACACGCCGAATACAAACGCCCTTCGAACGGGCCACGAGCGACTTTGTGACTGTCGAGCATCACCGGCTTCAACTAGATGCAGACCGGCTGCGATTTTAGCTGGTACTGTAGACAATTTGGTAGAAATTTTACCACAGTTGAGATTGTCATCACTACCTTCGACAGATATTATCCCTTAAAATGTCTAATGTAGTGATAGTGGTCTCAGCTGTGGGCTATAAACATTTAAAATTGCCTACAATATCAGAGTAACAATTAACTTTTGTTTCAATAATTTTTTCTAATCCAGTTTACTTTTCCCTTCTCTAAAACTTTATGTACAAAGTGTATGTATCATGTTTATTTCTTTTAATTAGTTAGTTGGTTAGTTAGTCGTTAGTCTCTTCGTGTTTGTTAGTTAGTTATCTTTTCTTTGTATTTTACAAAACCTATTTTAATTTAGACTTGTAATGTAAAAATAAAACCAATATTTATGTACAGTAATAGTAGGTAATTGATTTTTATGTAAACTGTTTGATAACAATAATACCTAAAATGTAGGTATTGACTGAGTGAATTGTTAATACAACTATTGGGTAACTGCAAAATCCTTCTTACCTACCGTGCATGAGTGCATGCCACCACCAAAATGACTATGAATGTCAGTGTTTTAAGAAAAACAATAAAAAACTTGTTTGTAATGATAAAGCTGTTTTATCAATCAAAATCAAGTCATTTTTACGGTTCACCCTTGTTTGATAGAACAACGTTTGATATAATATTACTAAATCGAACAACGTTTAAGAAAATCATCACTTTGTATAATATCGTTTGACAGAATTTTCAGTTCATCGAATATTTATTTGCTATAACAACATTTGCGCTAATGATCAAAAGGTATAATGTTCATTTGATGTAATGTTCAGATGGTATAACCATGTATTTTATCGAATATTCAATTGGTGTAATGTAATGCAGAAAAAAAAACATTGTAAATATTTGAAAAATTGTTTATTTTGAACAAGAAAACAGTTATACTAATCATAAATTACTTGCAATTGCTTTTAGTAAATCCAGTTCTGTATACGTTTCAATTTTTTTTTCTATATAATCTAGTCGTTTCTGGCACTCGCCGGCCGCTGCCGCGGCACCGCTCGCTTCGCTCGCTCGGCTCGTGCGTAGGTGGTCACAGTTTTCACCTAATCTAACCTAACCATACCGAAGTATCCACCAAGCTTTTGGAGTTACCATGTTGTAAACGAAAGACAAATACCTAGAACTTCAAACTCAGCTGAGGCGTGGCATCGTAGAATAAACATTCTCATTGATAAACACCACCCTGGAGTGTATCGCTTAATTAAAGAATTAATAAATGAAGTTTCTTCAAATTAAATAAATAAATGAAGTTTCTTCAAATTAAATTAGTTCAAATGAAATTAGTTCAAATAAATAATTACGCTAAATAAAAATTTACCAATGAATTATTCGGTCAAATGAATAATTCTTCGAAATGACTTTATTGCAACTAAAATTCGATTTAGTAATATTATATCAAACGTTGTTCTATCAAACAAGGGTGAACCCATTTTTACAAACTAGGCTGAGAGTCAGCTCTCTTTGAACGTCAAAATTACATAAGTCAGTCCCCCCAAAACGCCCGCCCTTCACCACTTCCTAGTGCTTTAGCTGGGAAGAAGAAGTGGCGCAAAGAACTCCCCAGCAGCACAGCTGTCTGTTAAGTTAAAAGAACTTGATTCTATACAATAGTAATTAACATTACGAAACACAAAAAACATTAAATTTGCCATATATCAGCTAGTACACGCCAACATACCAACAAAACATTGAGAACATAGTACTCAAGTAGAAATAAACTGAATTATACAGCCAAATAAAATAAACAATTAAATGAACTAACATAAATATATAATCTGTCAGTAGGTAAGCTAATATTGGTGAAAGAACATAAACATTGTCTTGAGTTAATCACAGCAACCAATAACTCCTATCGTTTAAGTAGTCGTTGATAGAAACAGGGTGGATAAAATCCACCCTCTGTTCAAAGGCATACTATTCTAGCTACTACATTCTAGATACTATTAGCTTTAAACGCATTAAGATGCAAATCTAGCAAAGAAGAGGGAAGCTTGTTATAAAAAGTTATACATACCAAGACCAACAAGAGTTATGAACCTTGTGAAGCCGGTGAAAAGGAACACGTAGTTTTTCCTTATTTCTAGTATTAATATTATGAATATCACTGTTTTTAGTATAGAAATGTTAAGTAAATAATTTATTATGTGTAAATTACATTCAAAATAAAATTAACTGGAAATTTTCAAAATACTATCAATAACTTATTATGTATATGATAAATTCAATAAAAAGTACTTACAAAGATTAATTTATAATTAAGAACTAAAAAAAATCTTTTTAAAACTTACTTTTCTTTTATCTTAACCTGTTTAATAAAGCAGCTCAGCATGGCTCTTCCTTGGATTACTTCACTTTGGCTACCCACACTCGCAGTGGGTGTGGGATCTTGCATGGTTATATCATCCCCATCGTCATGTGCAGCAGGAAGTGGTTGTGGTGATGGTAAGCCAGCTTTCAAAGCTACATTGTGTAACACACAACATGCCATTGTAATATAGCTAGCTACATGAGGATGATAGTGAAGAACCCTGTCTCTGAGTAAACATCTCCATCGTGCTTTGAGTAATCCAAAACAGCGCTCAATGCAGTTACGGGCTTGCACATGCTTTTGGGTGTATCGTTCTTCAATAGAACCTTGAACTGCATTGAGGATAGGTATCATAAGCCAAGGGCGTTATGGATATCCAGAATCACCTGAAAACATACTGTTTAATAACAAAACACAGGAAAATTCGTCTAGATTATTTATTTTTTACACATACCTACCTAATAGCCATACTTGTTCATTATTTTGATGAAGTTCACGCATATATGATTCAACTCTACTGGAAGACCATATATGTGAATCATGTGTAGGTAGCTCCACCAAATTTTGCATTCACACTTAAAATTTCAAGATTACCATCACAAATCTGAAAATAAAACTATTTTTAAGAAGTGATTTATCTAGCTTTAACATACCATACAGTTTAAATAAATATTATATCTACCATTTGAACGTTTAATGAATGATACCCTTTTCTATTATAAAAAAGATGCTCTTCATCGTTGGGCTTTACCAAAGCTACGTGGGTACAATCTATACACCCAATTACACCAGGCAGGCCGAATCTTCTTTGGAACCTTAAGCAATAATTGTTAATTTAGAATACTTTTATTTCATAGCAAGTCCATTACATGCACATAGCAATTTAAATATTGTTAAATTGTTTGTTAAGTACTCACTCTTGTTTTATTAATGCTCTGTCTTGTCGTGTTTTTGGAAACACAATCCATTTTGCCATGACAGCAGGGTGGTTCAAAGCATCAACAACTTGTCTGATGCACCGACTTGCCGTGCGTTGTGGAAGATGCTGAGTGACGCCAACAATTCGCTGATAGGATCCTGTGGCTAGGAAACTAAGAGCGCATAACACCTACAAAAACAAAAACATTGAGGAAATGAAATGATAGCCAAGTAATAAAATAATTACTAATACTATAATGACAGTCAGATTAATAAGCACTTACCTTGACTTTTAGGGGAATCTCGTTGGTTCCTTTTAATGAAGTATTTTGTCGCAGTTCTTGACAAAGAGCTTGGAAAATCGTTTTGACTAGCCGAAATTGCTGCACAAATAAAGTTTCCGGCATTTCGCGTATTATCTCCATGCACTGACGATGTATGTCTCTTTTTTGGCGCCTGAGCCACACTTCTTCATTATGAGCGCACCACAACATATTTAAAGTATGCATTTCAAATGCTAAATGGTAAATATAGTCCAAAATTATGGTTAATAAACAAAACACTTATCACTCTCAACACAGCTGTATCTTGAGGACGCCATTTTTTTATCGTTTACTCTTGGGTGTCGGCGATCGTTGGGCTATCGTTCAAAAACATCGACATCGTTTCCTTAGCGCTTGTCATAACTGTAACTTGGCTACCATTTCTATGGGATGTAGCGATTAACATTGTAGAAACGATTACATTTCATTCTAACATTTTGAACGATCTGATAAGTTGTAAACTTGTCTACGAATTTTCTATTCGTTTGTTATGGCCACGTGACTTAACGTTGAGAAGATGTGATTCCCATACATTTGATGAGTTTTCTAATAGCGTTGACGATTGTAGATTATTAACTTGGCTAAGCCTGCAGTTCAGGGGTGTCGCTTACCGACATTCAGATGGTCGGTCCCGTAGTTCAAGACGATCTGTTTTCAATTTTAACACGTTTTCGCCAGCATAGGTACGCGCTCTTAGGTGACGTGGAAAAGATGTACAGGGCCATAGAGTTAAATCCAGTTCAACGACCTCTACAAAAATTATTTTCAGATTTGAAACTTCAGAACCTTTTAGAACTTACAATTTAAATCCGGCAACCTATGGTACCGCTTCTGCACCCTATTTAGCCACTAAGTGTCTTGTAAGTCTGGCTGATAACATTGAGGACAGGCGTGCCCATTCGACGTGACTTCTACGTCGATGACTTTCTTAGTGGAGGGGATACCATAGCTGCAACTGTTGACATTTCTAAAAAGGTACATTCTGTTTTATCACCTGCAAAATTAAATTTAAGTAAATGGCGGTCAAATAATCCTCAAATTCTTCAAGAAATTACACATCGTAACGAGTTACATAATACTTTACACTTTTCTGAGCAAGGTCCAAACTCATCTCAATCTAAGACTTTAGGTCTTAACTGGGTTTGTGATTCTGATTCACTTACTTATACTATAAATATCACCTCCACTACTATAGTCACCAAACGTCATGTTCTTTCTGTTATCAGCCAAATCTTTGACCCATTGGGCCTCATTGATCCATGAGTCGTCGAAGCAAAGATAATTAAGCAGCGTCTGTGGCTAGACCAGTATGACTGGGATGACGAAGTATTGCACGAAGTCATAAACCTTTGGTCTACATTTGAAGGCACAGTAACAGCTTTAAATAATTTCAAAATTCCTCGTTGGGTTTTGCGTGAGGACTCTATTACGCATGAAGTACACGTCTTTACCGATGCGTCCGAGAGGGCTTATGGCGCATATGTGTACATTCGGTCTTGTAATGGCAGTGGATCCGCAGGCGTACAACTTTTAGTCTCTAAAAATCGTGTAGCGCCCATCAAACCAACGACGATACCGAGGCTTGAACTTTGTGGAGCTTTGTTAGGTGCAAGGCTGTGTACCATTTTAACTCATACACTAGAAAGTAACTATCCCACTCAAAGTAATGTTTTGGTATATTCTGATAGATTAGGAGCAGGTTTTGGATCATTGTTAAATAACCGCTCAAAACATACTATAACTAACTGTTGTTACCATAACCTGCATTTTAATGAGCCTGTTCATAAAATAAAACACACAAAATTGAATGAGCAGACAACTGTAATTCTTTTAATTGGAAACAGTCTGAGTTTAACTAAAAAGGACATAATGGTAACATAGTTAATGGTATTGACACCCTACTTAAATTAAAATTAGGTAAAATAATATTATGTGCTTTGCCATATTCAAAAAATTTGAATTATAAAGAAAATGATTACATTTTTAGCCTAAATAATTTAATGCATATTTTGACATGTCGTCATAGTGACCGTTTATTGTATTTTGATACTAACAATTTTGTTAGAGATTTTGTAATAGTTCGGGAACATATGTTTCTTCTCAAGAAAAGTCAACATGTATTAGCTACTTTGTTAGCCTACAATATACACGCAGTTATTGATGATTTAACTGAGACTAGGTTAAGTGACGAAACAGTTATTATCTAGTACTTCTAATACTACTGTGATTAATTCTTTAAGCTCTTAGACACGACAAAAGAGAAGCGTAATAAGAATATTTTACTATATCACCAAAAGATAAATCGCTTCCCTGGCAAAATCCTAGACGTGGAAATGTTAATAGATAAATGTCATATGGATATCCTATGTTTTTGTGATATCCTTTGATATCACAAAAACATAGACTCTATCAATTAATCTCTTATAGATAGATCTCTTTCAATTACCAAAACTACATTTCCTTAATTTCAATACTTTTTTTATTGAATTTTATATGACACAGTTGAAATTAGGCGCAAAATAGCCCCGTTTTAAGGTATATTTCGGAATAAGATACAAGTCTGGAAAACACGAAGCCTTCATTGAAGGATACAGTGATGCAGATCAAGGCGGTGATGAACTCACAGAACGCTTTACTACCGGAGCTGTTTGCCTGTACGCTGGAGGATTGGTGTCCTGGCTTAGTCAACGGCAAGCATCTGTTGTCATCTCAACCACGGAGGCAGATATAGTAGCTGCCAGTGAAGGTGCTCGCGAACTAGTTTGGCTACAGAGAGTATTTAGCCAACTTATGACGCCACAAGGCACACCGACGCTCAAAGTGGACAACGAAGCTGCAATACGTCTCGCTCACAATGCGGAATTTCATAAACGGACGAAACATACTCGTATGAGACATTTTTTCGTGCGCGAGACAGTACAAGAAGGATTGATTGACGTGCAGAAAACAAGTTTTGCAGAGCACTTAGCTGACCTATTGACAAAGGCAGTTCCGAAGCCAAGGCTCCTATTATAGAGAGCAGTATTGGGGCTGCAATCATCATTACATCAACAAGGGAAAGCGTTAATAGTACCTCCTATAAACTTGGTATGTGTTACTGGTTTAATTTTGGGTATATTTCATTTGAAGTTTGTAGCACCGCCAGCCTACACGACGGCGTACCGCGCGCGTCATTGTGTGCGCGCTCCTTCTAACCGTACCTCTCTGTCGCGCTGCAACCGCCGCCGACGGCCGCCGGAGAGTATATAAGGCCACGCACGCCAGCCATTCCTCATTCTTCGATATAGCGAAAGCCTTCGACAAAGTCTGGCACAACGGCTTATTATATAAGCTGTACAAACTTGGTGTGCCCGACCGTCTCGTGCTCATCTTACGAGACTTCTTGTCGAACCGCACCTTTCGTTATCGCATAGAGGGAGCGATTTCTTCCCCCCACCCCATACGCGCTGGCGTCCCTTAGGGCGCCGTGCTGTCCCCTCTCATCTTCACGCTATTCACTAGCGATATCCCCATACGTAGACTGGCAAAGTTGGCACTGTTCGCCGACGACACAGCCATTTACCAGTGGTCACTGTCATGTGGTTAGATGATAAACCTGTGACACTTGCGTCTTCATTTGTCGGCGAGCAACCCAAAGACAAGGTTAGAAGATTTTGTAAGAAGACTAAGCAGTACATCGATGTCGACTGCCCTGACATTATTCGCCACTACAACCGCCATATGGGTGGTGTAGACCTGTTGGACTCATTCATTGGAAAGTATAAAATAAAAATGCGAACAAAGAAATGGTATATGAGGATATTCTACCATCTGCTCGATGTGATGATCATAAACAGTTGGCTTCTTTACAAGAGAGTGAACAGCAGAGACAAAATAACACAAGAATAAAACTACGTGAATTTCGGCTGGAAGATGCAAAAGCTCTTTGTCTATCTGGACCCTCACTTACACGCAAAAGAGGAAGACCGTCATCATTGGTTGCCGATATGCTTGAGGAAAGGAGAAAGAAAAAACCAAAAGCTGTAGTACCACCAAAATACACCAGAGTTGATGGCATCGAACACTTCCCTTTATGGTCCACTGCTAGACAACGTTGCAAATTACCAGCTGTAAGGGAAAATCGTTCATTATGTGCCAGAAATACGGAGTGGCACTGTGCTTGAATAAAGATAAGAACTGTTTTTTGGCATTTCATCAGTAAATTAAACAATTGTAATGTCAAGGGGTAAATAACTTGTTTTACAAAATTTTGATCTCAATTTGTTCGTTTTTCAATTATTTTTTGTTACTTTTTAATTTTTTTATTACTATAATTTATTGATAATTTCATTAATTTGTTTATAGTTTCATTAAAATTTGTTTTTAATTTCATTAAAGTTTAATAATTTACTATTTTGTTTAATTGCTGCTGAGTATCCTACATAATACTTTTTCAGCCCTAATGCTATTTGGGACATATTAGCCACATACACTAAAAATAAATAATGCATAATGATTTTTTTAATTATTTTTCCATGTATAAAAATAGCCTTTAGAATCATATATTTTTTTTTTCGTAGCAAAATAAAAAATCGTGCATTGTAGGGTTAAGTTAATAATAAATGTTTATAATTATGTAGTGACGTATATATATTTATTATTTGTTACAGCCAAAGTAGCGAAAAATACTTGGAAAAAATTGCGAGACAACCATAGGGAAGCCTTAAAAAGACAGAAGGATGGAAAAAGTGGTCAAGCTGCCAACAACACGCGTCTTTGGAAATTCCAGAAAGTTATGGAATTCCTTGTTCCATACATGCAAAATAGGAACACAACTGGAAATTATTCCCAAGATGATTCACAGGTGTCTCGAGAAAGTAATCATACTCAAGTTTCGGAATTGGACGAGGACAACTTTGAAGTAGAAAACGAAAATGAAAACAGTCAATCTTCTAATACCACTGCTGCAAGTTCCGAAACCACATCACAAAGTACAAGCACACCTTTAACACGAAAACGTGTACATAGTGTTCAACATGAAATTTTAAAGGAGACGGGAAACGGTGGGCCCAAATGTAATGAGTTGAGATATGATCTAAAAAATTTGTCATATTTTTTTATCTTAGAATATGAAAAATCACCTCGATTCTCAATCTGGAAGCGGAGAAATATGAGAAAGATAGTTTTCGTGAGATTTCCAATTGAGTAATCGATTACACAGTTACAAAAATAAAACCTTTGCACTAAATAATTAACTCAAAGTAATTAAATGCACTATGTATATTTATATGCAATATAGTGCTTATTATTACAGTCATATTAATAAATGAAATATCAATTAATTACTGAAAAACCAATACTAATGATTATCGATTTCATATCGATTAAAATCAGTCTTCTATTTGTAGTCTATGGTCACTGGCATGACAGCTGACTGACATTGACACTAGACGGCTGCCGACTGCTCGTGTTTGATTACTCGTTTTGTGTTTTTCGATGCGTTTTGAGTGCTTTCCGATTATTCTTCATTTTTCACGACCACTGCTTTGTATTTGACGGATTCCGACCCTGCCTACCTTGTTCGACCCTTGCAAAAGAACATATTTTGCACTTCAGGAATAAGCTGTTAAAGATTGTATCATAACCTCACTTTTACTTAATCTCTTATATCGCTGTTCTCAGATTGACAAAATCCGCAGAATTTTCAGTGAAAGGTTGATAATATTTATGCTATTAATTGACACCACTTTCATCTTTTTACATCCAGGCCCAAGACTGTAAGTAATCGTTTCAGTCTCCTTTGTTAAGATCCAGCAAACAGAGCGAGAGAAAAGAAAAACAGAACGTGATTTGAGAAACCAAGTAATTGACAAAATGGACGACATGGATCATTTTTATTCTTAGTGTTTGTGAAAGTACAAAAAAAATACCCAACCCAGAAGAGTTAAACATTTACAATGATATGTATGCATCTGAGAGTTATAATAGTGCCTTAACTAGTACTCGAGGGTATACAACAGCTCAAGGCGTCCAATCCTCAGATACCAATTGTCATACATTACACAATGTGTTTACATCTCCAAGTAGTGCCTCAAATCAATCTGTAGGAGGATATACAGCTGAACAAGATGCCAATGTCCTTCCTGTCGGTGGGAACACCGTTTTCGAACCGTATGCAAGCGAGGAGGCCAAAGCTACTTCGCTAATTGATTAATTTAAAAATTCTAAGCGGTACCATTTTAATTTCATTTCATTAACTTTACTAATGTTACATTATATAAAAAACAAGTACTTAGCAATTTGCTAAGTACTTGTTTTTTATATAATGTAACATTAGTAAAGTTAATGAACGTTTTTTACCATTGTTTTATTATATTGACAAGTCACGCACGCAGTACATACATACTAGAGTACTGCCGCATTGCATGTAAAGTTTTGAAAAGATATGTCAAAATAGGTTCACTATCTTACCATGTCAAAGGAGATGTTTCATTTTGGGCTACCACCATGTATACACCACATAAATAAATAGGAAAAAAATAGGGGATTATCATAAAAATACAAATAAATTCATTTGAAGAAAAGTATAGGCGTACGTAAACGATTATTTGGGAAGTTTTTTTAATAAGATAACCCTTTTTGGTAGCCATGACAGTTGTGTTTGACATCACTGACGTTTAATGATGTCACGTCTTTCTTTGACAGTTTGACTTTGAGTCGTTGATCGTTGAGTTGTTGTGTTCGCGCGTGTTGATTTGGATGTGTTTCGGTGTTCTTGATTGTTTTTATTTGGCGACAACAGTTTACTACTACGGACTTTGATTGATTGCTTCCCTGTTGACCTCGGCTTTGTTATATGGTTTCTGATTCGCCTGTGATTTCGATTCCGTGGTATTCTATGATACAATAACAAATTCAGTTTCAGGTATGTCCCCTCCCGTGCATTTACTTGTTTTTTGGTTCAAATGCTATTTCTGTGTGATGTTTTCTTCCTTTGTTTCATATTCTAACATAATGTAAACTTATTGCAGTTTATTGACAATGGCGTGCCTACAGTGCACCTCTGTAATAGATGAAAATGAACAGTATTATGTTGCCGACGATATGGGTCCCGAAATAATTTCGGTCATCGAGCGGTATCTTGGCCGTCAGGTAAAAACATTTTATTTATTTCTTTACAGTAACATCTTATATCTATATACACTGTTTAACCTCTTTCTTGTTTTGTTTTAGGTTGATGAAAATGGAATAATGTGCTCACAATGCTTTGCCATTATGATGCAAGGAATGTCTTCAGGTAGTTCTCTGGCACACGAACATCACGAACTCCAGCATCGCCATGATGGCAATGTTTGTGTTAGATGTAGAACATCTTTATTTAACAGGCGTGCTCACTCTATTCCCGAGGGTGCTGAAAGACAGTACATTGCTGAAACAATTGCTCCGAGAGAGGTAAACTCTTCTGTTTTCTTTTTTATTTATAAAAAGCAGGCAAAAAAATATGAATGCAGATGTTTCTTTAATATTAGCCAAGACAACAGCGTTGCAGGAAGAAAAAAGAACAATCAAGAAGAGTTATCTAAGTAGCTACCTATATACTATACTTATTATTACTAAATATCTTATTTTTTGTTTTAGATACCCGAAGGTGGCTTAGTATGTTTTGCTTGTTGGTTGCATACTCGGCGTACAATACAACAACAAGGAATAATAGCAGCTCCTGCTGTTGATATTAATGTATGTGTATGGTGCCAACGTTCTTTGGCCCAAACACGCAGGCACTCCATACCTGAAGGACCTGAACGGACCAGAATAATGGCATCAATTTATCCAAGAGAGGTAATATTGACAATTTACTAACTTTTAGAATAAAATAATTGTGTGAATAGCCAATACATATATTATTGTATCTTTTGTTTTATTCAGATTCCACCAGGAGGACTGGTTTGCTATGCTTGTTGGGTATCAGCACGTAGAAGTGTGGAGCGTGCTACAAGGATTGAAGATAACCAGCAAACTCCAGGCCCGTCTAACCTTCACCATGACTCTATGTGTGCATGGTGTAGAATGTCACTACACCGAAGGCTATACATGTGGCCCTGTAAGAGATGAAGTTGCAGCAAGAATTTATCCCAATGAGGTTATTTTTTTTTTTATTAAACCTCTATACACAAGTAATCTAACTGTGCACTTGGTAGATTAACCAGTGACTATTAGTCAATTAGAAATCTTAGAACTAAGCCTCACCTGTCATAGCCAATTTAGTTTTTCACATATTTTACTATAACCCTTTCTGTTGTTGCCTCTAAGTAAATTATTTCTTGTATTGTTTCAGTTACCAGAACAGGCGCTTCTTTGTTCCAACTGCTGGACACTTGCACAGGAAAATATAACAATGGAGCAAGAAGTTGTGCAGCAAGTTGCAATCCAGCCACCAAGTGCATCAATAACACTAGATGATTTTACACATACTACACAGACAAGTGCTCATTGCTTTGTGCCGGCTTGTAACAATGTGGAACGAAATAGAGTGCCGGAATACTTAAGAAAAATTATTTTAAAATCGGAAAAAATATTTGTGACAGAAAATGCACGAGTATGTAATGAACATAAATCATTATACAACTGGGAGTTTCTGGACCAGCATCTTTTCTCTAATACATTTACAAAAAATGAGATAGAATCAATGCTGAGGCTGAGTGTCGAGCAAGATGAAATAAATCAATTAGAGTTCAATAATATGACGAGTATTGACGACGGACTTTTTAAGTTCTGGACTGGAGTCACAAAAGACAATTTTATTAATATTTTAAATATAATAAGCCCAGCATTGACTTGCAAAAACCCAAAAACTGCTTTGGGAATATATTTGGTGAAAGCTCGTACCGGGGACTCCCATGAAAGGATTGCCTCTCTGTTTCATTTGTCAAAGTCCTCAGTAACACGATTGCTTCAAGTAGCCAGAGAGGCATTACTAAACTTATTTGTGCCTCTCCACTTGGGAATCAATCATACAAGAAATGATTTAATTAATAGGAATTTATTAATACCCGAGGGTTTGTTTGGAAACAGAGAGGCAAGGGTACCAATAGTAATATGTGATGGTACCTATATATATCTTCAAAAATCATCCAACTATTTGTTCCAAAGAAGAACTTATACGAGTAGCTTGCACAAATATAGAAACTTAATTAAACCTTTTCTCATTGTTGCCACTGATGGTTACATTTTTGATATTTTGGGGCCCTATCCAGCAACCGAATCAGATTCGGACATTCAAAGTTCAAAGTGTATAAACCGGAGTCCATTGAACAAGGAGAGACTCAGTTATCAACCATCAGTGCAAATAAAACAAGGTGTGTGACACTATGCCGATGGGTGGTAGAGGTAGTGAACGGTCGATTGAAAAGAGACTTTAAACTGCTGAGACATGAATATTTTAATTTGGCTGCCACCCATCTGATGGATGATGTTCGTATTTGTGCAGCTATAATTAATGCCTTCCATCCAGTGATTGAAAATAGACCAGATGCTGATGCTATACTTACTCGAGCAATACAAAGAAAAAATATGCCCAACCATTTAGCAGAACTTATAATTGCTAACCGGATCAACCGTTACAGAGCCCAATTCACAAGAATTGATGGTCAACTTCCAGAGTTAGGTATTTTCCCTGAAATGACCATGTCTGAGTTGATACTTTTTGGGCTGGGTACCTATCAAATAAAACAGGCTAGAAGCTATTTCGGGGAACATATTAGGCAGCATGGATCATTTCAGGTAGAAGTATCGGACCAACTGGAAGTAGTGACAGAAGCAACCCCACCCCAACTTGATCCTCTTTTAATCAGAGGCCGTATAAAATCCCGACATAGCTCAGGACGAACGTATTATACCTATATATTGCTGGCAAGGGAAGGATCAAGTTGGGATGATAAAATAATCAGCTACCATTGTAGTTGTATATCAGGAAAGCGGACAGTGGGTTGCTGTGCTCACATCATGACCATTGTGTGGTATTTGGGTTGGGCTCGGTACCAAGAGAGCATAGAAGCACCGGCGTCATTCCTGGATGGAGTATTAATAAGAGATGATATTGTGGAAAATGAATAAAATCTTAAGTTTCAACAAGTTGTTTTATTTATATGTATACCTTTCATGACTGATTTCTCATCCTAATACTATTCTATTTTTAAAGGTTCTGGCTCCATTGGTAACGTTTGATGATTTTGCCAATGTCAAGGTATGACAAAGTAATGATCGTAAATACTAATACTAGGAACTAAATATCATAGAACTTGTTTGAAAAACTGTTACTGCCTAGTTGGTTGTAGTTATTTGGTTGGTTGTCACTTTGGTTGGTTGCTTCTCAGCTGGTACTGTGTAATAGGAATAGTTAACGACTCTTAACAATAACTTGAAGTTGTCAGGTACTACTCTCCTATGAATTATCCAGGTTATTTTGATAGACATTAAAGAATGAAACACCAGGACATTTTGATAAAAAAAAGTAACGGTCAAGCCTTCGTTTCTTGCTCCTCTTGACACCGGTATAAACAATCGTTTAAATAGGTAATATAATATGATCTACTGCCGCAATCGAGTAGAATATCCGAAACTAAAGTATTTTCGGAATTTTTTGTTTTGTTTCGCAGATATTACATAGACAAGACACATGTCATCAAACAAATGTCATTGTCATAATGACATTTCGTATAGTGCTGATCCACCATAATTATTTATTTTGTGTTGCTCTCCTTGACCGAGTTAATGATAAAGTACATTAAAACAAAGCCAAATTAGAGAAAATTAACATTAAAAAACGGTTACTATATTTTATGGCGATATTTACATGTAGTGTACATAGTGCTAGCCCAGGCTCCATACATTTTTGGAACATGTCCTTTTTATGAATTATTATTCTACATACAAAATTAATTACTAATACATACACGAGGGAAAATGTAAAGAGAAAATTGCCTTATCTTGTGCATTCAAATAATTTACTTACCTCAAACAGATTGCTAATTTCTCTTCTGTGCTTATGGCTTTCTTACAGTCAATTTTGTTTTTTATTTATGGACTTATTAACGAATGTAAATAACTAAAATGATTTTTAGTCATTCGCAAATATTTGAAAAAATCGTCTTCAGTGGCAATATTCTTTAGAAAATTAAATTCTCCGTATTTTTCACGTATGGTGTGTGGTAACAAGCTACCGTGACTGGACTCTTTTAACGACAAAATAACACATAAAATATCCATATCCGCTTCTTCTTCACTTTCATCTTCATCGGATTCAAACTATGTACGTAATGTTTACGTTTTTTTGAAAATAAAGTCATTTTTGACGAGATAAACGACTACACGAGCTGCTGATTACTTTTAATACTGAGCTAAGCAAAGCGCAGCACAGCTTGATGTTGATTGTTAAAAAAACGTAGCTTAAGAAATACAGCACAGCACAGCACAGCACAGCGCAGTACAGCGCAGCACAGCTTGATATTGATTGTTAAAAAACCGTAGCTTAAGAAACACAGCACAGCACAGCGCAGTACAGCGCAGCATAGCTCGATGTTGATTTGTCACCCTTACGTGCGCCGCGCGGGCCAGACAATAAAATGTTATAAGATAAATGTTCAGTTCCTTATAACTCGCGTTCTCAATTCGAAAGATTATTTATTTGTGTACGTTTATATTTTGAAGAATAATTTTTAACCGTCCCATACAGGCAGCCATACTCACTTAGGTAGGACCAACGCCCGTCCCGTACAATTTGTCGTTTGTCATAATAAAGAATCTTAAGTAGTAAGTTTTGGAATTGACAAAAAGACATGGCCGGAATTTGTGAAGAGCTTTGCCCTAAGGCCAGGTTCCCACTACGCCGGACCGGCAGATCTGCCGCGCCGGTAAATCTGCCGGAAGGGCTAGTGGCTGTACAATTTATATGAAGCTATTCACATTATCCCGGGTCCGGCATTTTTGCCGAGCCCGGCATTTTTACCGAGCGTTTTGTCACTACGAATTGCCGGTAGAACGACCGGGCCCGGAGTAATGTGAACGAGTTTGTGCCGGTATCTGTCCCCCGCTCGCCCCGCTCGTGCTCCCCTCGCCCCACCCGTGTTCCACTCACGTCATTCGGCTCGCATTTTCTGGTAAAAGTAGACGATTAGCATGGATATTCAAACAGAAACTTTAATGAGAGACCTGTTCTGTGGGATAAGACCGAAGACGTCTATAAAGACAAAAACTTAAAGTTAGCAGCATGGCGTGAAGTATGTTTAATACTGAAACCAAACTTCGATGAACTGGATTAAAAAGAAAGAAAACAGTACGGTGAGTTTTTAATGTTTTATTGATAAAATGTAAATGCATTGATAAATTTTATTTTATAGCTGCTGCCTGCCACGGAACGGAACCAATATCCGAAACAAAATAATTAGTAAATGATGTCCGTATAGCGTTGGCATTAGGGCCACCTCGACTCTACACATTTCGATTCATGGGTGTCGTTTCTTATTCTTGTCTATGTTCTATATTTTGGTAACTTTCAAAATTTATACCAACTTTTTCTCTTACAAAATTATGTAAGACTGTACAAGCTTTAATTACTTGAATTGCTGTGTCTACGTTCAGATCTATAGCTCGATGGATTATTCGCCACTTATTTGCCAGAATACCAAAAGCCCACTCAACATACCTTCTTACTCGACTTAGTCTATAGTTAAAAATCTTTTTATCAGTATTCAAATGTGTACCTCCATATGGACGTAGGAGATTAGGTGTTAAAGCAAAGCCTTCATCGCCAACAAGTATAAACGGTCATTCTTCGTGCAAGTTTTCATGAAGCGGTCTAGGCTTTGGTACATTTAAAGTACCATCATTGATCTTTTGCCAAAATGTACTATCCTTTAATATAGTAGAATCGCATTCCTTTCCATATGAGCCCACACTAATAAAAATAAATCGGTACTCTGAATCGACAACTGCCATTAATACAAAAGAATAATACTCCTTGTAATTAAAGAACATAGAACCACTCTTGGCTGGTTTCAAAATTTTGATATGTTTGCCATCTACTGCTCCAAGACAGTGAGGAAAGTTGGCTTTTCTTTCGAATCCTGAAGCGATGTCCTCCCATTCTCTCTCAGTATCAGGCAGCTTAAGGAAATCTGTCTTTAGGTTTTCCCAAATGACGTGGGTCATTTCTTTTATTAGTTTACTTATTGTCGAAACGCCTACTCTGTATGAGTAATGTATGTCTTTGAATGAACATCCCGAAGCTAAATAACTGAAAAAAAGTATTATTTTAATACATTATTACTTCATACGTCACCAAGAAACAAATTGTATTGTTTTATGATATTTTTTTATTGATTTCAGGAAAACAGGTTTCAACTAAATGGAATAATATACGAGATTCGTGGCTTAAGACAGTAAAGAAACAAAAAGATGAGTCTAAATCTGGATCTTCGGCCAAAAAGACACGAAATTATTTATAACACGAGCAATTAATGTTTTTGAAAAAAGTCTCCGAACCTCGACCACCACATGAGTCAGTTTCAAAAAAAGCAAGAACCGAGACTGAAGTAGGCATGGAATCAGATTTTCGTTCACCTTTAATTAAAGATAAAAGAAAAATTTATAATAAAGAGGTAAATGACAGGATGGTAAAGTTTTTGGACTCCAGAATAAACCCAGAAAAGGAAAACCATCATCTGTCTTTCTTCAAAGGCATTATACCAATCTTGAACACTTTAACTATCGAAGAGACTTTAGAATTTCAAGCTAGCGTCATGACAATGTTGCAAAAAATTAAAAGTAGGAATTATGAGAGACCAAATTACGGACATTGGCGTGATTCATATAATCAGATGACCGGACCAGATCAGTATTCTGGATACTACACACATGATAGCGTCAATCAACAGGCAACACCTACGCAAGATCAACACCACCCTGGATACTCTACGCAATATAATAGTAGCAATCAACAGGCAACAACATCTATACCATCAACTTCATCTCAGACATCGAATCCGATTCCAGCTTCGCCATCAGCATCTAGTAATCATTCCATACATTCCCAAGACTCAGATTACTTAGATTTTGAAGGGATTTAAGTTTGAGTATAAATAAATACTTAAATAAGTTATTTGCATTTTTAATTCATAATGATTATCAAATACATACACCCTCCCATACACACACACATTATATATATTCACATTCATCAAACAAACATACATAGCAAACATTCATTCATTCATTCAGTCTTAAGTAGGTACCTACGTCAAAACTATTATTACGCAATCTAGTGCATAAAATAATCTTACCTTAGACATATGGCTAATCTTTGTTCTGGGCAAATACATTCTCTGAAACTTGTATCTCGTACTCTTATGTCTATTCGACCCAGTAATTCGTCAAAAGTGGTTGCTGTCATTCGAAAATAATTGAAGAACTTTGATTCGTCTCTTCTAAGTTCACCCATTAATGTTTCAAATGTTCCAAGTGAAAATCTTTCCCGTAAAATAGGGTGTACCCAATGTTTTCTTTTATTTTGCCTTCTATTAGGATACCACCACAACACAACAATTTCGTCGTCCATTGTGCGCGCAGGTCCAAATTCAACTGAGGTACTGTCTGAATTTCTTCCGGGATCCGATGTAATGTGAACACTCTGTCCGGTGTCCGGTTTTCGGCAGATCTGCCGGTCCGGCGTAGTGGGAACGCTGCCTAACAAAAAATATGCATATGCATTAAAATTTTGTACATCATATTAAAGCTTGCAAGTATGTCTTTAACATCGTTTAAGTTTGATGATATGAGAAGAAGCGACAGATACTATAAATAGGATTTTATATAAAGTGCCAAGATTTTTGAATAGTAATGATCGTATCATTCCTATTCAAAATGTCTGAGTTATAAATAAATTCTGAGTTATATAGGGAACGTGCACGACGAAGGGTCTGCCACCTAGTGGCGCAAATCCGAAGTTTTCTCGGAATCATTACTTGAAATTGACACTTCACGTAACAAAATAAACTCCTAAAAGAAGTGAAAAAAACATAATTACTAAGTAAAAATATATTGTTGTGTTTCTGGATGCTCAAACACTTCAAAGAAAACTCAAAATAAATCAAATGGTGTGAAATTCTACTTTCCCACGGATATTACTCACTTTCTTTGGTTACGTGTTATACGACAAAAGTCGATAAATGCAGTAAAAAAAATTGTGAAAGTATGAGTTTCAAAACATTTACAAATTACTCAATAACGTTATTTGTAAAAATACCTGAGTTTTGTATGTACTACATACAAAACTCAGGTATTTTTACAATTCAAAACAAACAAATCTAAGTAAACATAACCTCAAACCATTTTTGTTAGTTTTCCTTATAGCACTATCTGGAGATTTTTTTAAGTAAATTAAAGCACAGATGTGCCTACATTTTTATAGTTATTTTGACAAGATAAACGTTAGAAATCATCGTTTGAGCTACAAATTTGCCAGTTATTACTGCATTTTTAAGATTCATAACTGTTTCTTCTACATCTAAGACATGCCCGGACTCGGAAGAGTTTTTGGCCTTTGAACCTATTTTGACCATGCTGACGATCATTAGGTATTAATCGGCTGGAACCCATATTTTATAATTTTAATCATTTTAAACTATATAAATATACTGTAAACATTAACCTAACATAAACATTGACGGCAACACGATGACACGTTTAAACAGTTTCTTTTTAACCCCCGTTGACCACACCGTAGCTCTCGTGTCGATTTGTGCTGCCATCTATAGTTCGTGCACGTTCCGTATAGACGAAGCAAAAAGAGTATTACAATATTATCAATGGATATAAAGTCTATTTAATTAATGAATTACGCGTCAAGTCAGTCAGTGAAAAAAGAGCCAGAAATCAAAATACCACGTAAAACGTATTGGTAACTTTATTAAATAGTCTCTGGCTAGACCTTTCAATCGTCGTCTTAGGCTAGCCATGATAGCGAAGAACTCGTCGTGTACAGGTATTTCTGGATATTATGAATTTCTCATAGCGATTTGGCAAAAATATATTCAATTGGATAGGCAATAAAACACTAAAATAGCCCTTGAATTTTAATTTTAATCTAATTCATTTGCAATTACTCAGACAAGATATATTCAATATTCACTATCACTGTAAATCCCGTCCAATGGTAACAAATGTGATGCGGCAATTGATCCAGATTATTAAAGTCAAAAGTCACTGGATCTCTTTTTAGAAGTCTTATTAAAACTTCTGACCGTTGAACAGTAAAATAAAATGAGATATTGTGTCCTTAGGTAACAAATGTCACTCATTAGCAAAGAAATGTATCTGGCATATTCGGCAACTGATGGGAACATAATAATTGCGTTCTTTAAACAACATTATCTGATTGATTAATACACTCCCTAAAAATACAATGGCTAGAAGTATTTGGAGCACGTTTGTAACTAGGCAGATAATTCATTTGGTCCATCTTTCGTGCTTCAGCAGGATTATCAGCTGATGGAGGGGGTTCATGTCCGACAGTAGGATTAGCAACTGGTGGAAGTGGAGGTGGTTCGGGTAATTCAGGTTAATTTTCCTCTAGTTCTTCCACCCGTCTATGTGTATTCAGTAGTAAGTGGGGGCTTAGCTCGCATCAAACAGGGATTACATACTTGCAGATTTGTTCTCCGAATCCTGTAACAATGTTTGTAATATTTTTACACATAAAATCTTCACCTTTAACTTTTAAAGCAAATGGTAGAAATGTTACAGCTAGTGTAGTCAAATTTGGTTAGTATTAATAATAACCGGTAGTTATTATGGCGCAGTCTCACTCAGTTTATAGTTTGCGGCTGACTGTTTGTCTGAGTTAGCGACCAACAAATAGTATTTTCATTAGAATGGCCTCACTATGCACACTAATTGTCTGTGTGCCGTGGTGTGGACTATATGCTAAATGAGACTGCACCCTCACTCATTAATTATAAGGAATTTCCTTAATCATGGGAACAACACAATAACAATTCACAGCAGCCAGGGGAAGATAATAGAATAAAAAATAAGTTCAATAGCACATACTAACCTAAATGTGGGTATTACATGAGAAGAAAATATCGATTAATGACTGTTTTCTTCAAGGGTGTGATGTCTGCGTTGGTTGACGTAACATGCATTGCAAATCAGGTCATCTAAACGAAGACGAAAAACATGAGTATTGTACGCAGTAAAGCCTTGCGGATAATAGAACTTAAAAGTGTGTATATACCTCTTGTAAAGATAACCATTTAGTCAATATTTTTTGTATCTGCGGTGTTAAAGAGGTTACGATATGCCTTCGCATTCGATTAGTAGCCATACTACAATTCAGGCACCTTGACATCCTGAGCGTCAGAACAGAATACAAATCGTGAACAAATAAGTCTAATATGCACAGCAGAATATTATCAATAGAAGCGTAAATGAAAGTCCGGTAATCGATAGCTGGGGTCAAGTTTAAAATATCCATCAGATGAGCTTAAACACAGTAATAAGTGATATGATCAACACACAGAGCACAGGGCATTGAGTGACAGATGACAGACAGTAGAGGTGAGACATAATACTGGAATAGGTTTTTGGCTGGACACGAAAGACTTATTCCGAGCGCACCACATAAACGCATCTCGAGTATTTAGATAAGCGTATGGCGTTTGACACGTAGTAGACCATACCCGCGTCTAGTTGCATGTTTTGCGACACACAACCTCGGTCAGTTCCGGTGGCATTGGGAGACGTTCGGTTCAGCACTCGAAGTTTGCGAGCCGATTATTTGTTTTGCGTTTCTAAATCTAATATCCATAGGTACCAACCGAAAGCAAAATCTATGTGTTTTAATAAACATGATATTCATATATCATGTTTATAAAATACGCCGGCAGTCCTAAGCCTGTTGGTAAAGTATGAAGGCAAGTTTTCAATAAGATTTAATTTTAAGTGCATATTTTAAAATGTAGAAAAGATACGAACACCAACGCGTAGTTTATACGTTAATAGTCAATAAACCGAAAAACACTACTCCGATTACTCGATCTCGATTTTATGAAGTCTCGATACCTACGGAAAGAAATGGAAATACTCGTGAACCTAGTTTTTGGAATAAGTATTTAGGCGGACGCATACTTCCAAGACTCAGTATGCATTTTACCTAGTACGTCTCACCTCTTACAGACAAAGCAACGTGAGCGCGCGGCGCGGCCACAGTTCAAACGTCAAAAGAAATTTATATCTACACAAAATCAATTAACACACATATTTTTTTGGTATTTTTTGTCGCTTGATCTAGAGAAATGTAGTTGTTGCGATTTATTTTAGTATATTTAAGAAGTAATTTTCATATATTAATAATTTACTGTACATTTATTTTATTTTGAATTGATTCTGAGGGCAGAAACCGGCCATGTCATTTTCTTTGTTTTAGATTTCAATGGACACTGTCAGAAGGGGCCTGAGGGAAAGAAATGCCGACGCCTTGCCAAGAAAATTTTGATGACCCATGCGCATAAGGAGGCAAGAGTAAGTTTTTGCCTAGAGTATTATAATTTCGACTGGGCAAACAATGTCGTCATTTTTGTCGACGAAAAAACCTTGCGGTCGGAGATGGACGGAAGAAAAATATTATGGCGCAATAGGAATGAGCGCTATGTGGAGGTGAATACTTTGCCAAATCGAACAAGTGGAAGAATATCTTTAAATTTTTGGGGATGGATGAGCTTAATGGCACCAGGTAAACTGGTGGAGGTTAGCGGGCGCATGACTTGGGATCAATACGTCGAAATTTTACGCGATGTGATGATCCCCACCGTGCGCTTGCACTACCCAGAGGGCATTATTTACCGGTGCCAAGACAACTGCAGCGTGCACACCTGCAGAGTGGCGCAGGAGTGGTTCGCGGCACAGGATGACGTCATCTGTCTGCCATGGCCTGCAAAGAGCCCCGACTTAAACCCAATCGAGAATCTTTGGGGTCTCGTGGTTCTTGATTAGGACGCCTCAGAAATCCGCAACAACGAAAAATTGCGGCGAGAAGCCCATGCTACATGGGAGCATTTTAGAGGCACGGACACCTGCTGAAACATGTTGGCCGGCATGAAGGACAGGCTGGACGCTGTTTTAGACGCGCAAGGTGGCCCGATCAAATATTAAATATCTTTATATATATTTATATTTATTCTTTTCTATTTCACTTAATTTCATTTAACAATCTTTTTAATATTAATTAATAAATATCTATATTTGATTTACATTGTTATTACAATTTTACAGTATCTATAACTATTCGTTTCATTTATGTAAATTACTTTTATTTATCATTTAATAATATGTAGTTTTGGCAACGCATTAGGGACTAACTACACTGTCTTATTCAGCTTAATTCATTTTTTGCTTTTGTCCATAGACCGGTTTTCTATGGAGATGCGTATGCATCCGTTCAGTTTTCCGAAGTTGAACGGATGCGTACGCATCTCCATACAAAACTGGTGTTTTAAGCCGCGTACAGACTGGTGGACGTATCATGAAATGTAACATGCAATGAAAGAATTTGCCGTCCACACTGTCGCAATGTATCATGCAATGTAACAGAATTCCCATAGTGTCGACGGCTTGCGCGCACGAACCGTGCTCAATACGCGCACGAACAGAGCATTTCAACTCGTGAGCGCCGCGATCCGCCATTTGTCGGATTTTTCGCCGAACACAAAGGGGCGCGCAGTGTGCACGGAGCGTCAGTGTGGACGGGTCGTGTGTGTCTGTACTGCGGAACGCGCGCGAACCATGGAAGAAAACACAGCTACTGCAGAAGCCACAGTTGAATCATGGAGTGAAGAAAAAGTTATTGCGTGGCATAGCAGGACGCGTGCCCGCCATTCTGGTCCTTCATTCGCCAACGTCTGCGTGTCTGCATTCAAGATCTCAAGATCACAACCACTGCCCTAGCGAAGCTAGCAATATATAAAGGCAGCCGAAGAATACAGAACCCTGGAAATATCAGAGCCTGTGGAAACGATAAAAACGAAGACCCTGCAAGAAAAGAAGTACCTACCGATTCATAATTTCATATTTTCCACGTGTGTGGCGTGTGCATTTGTAGAAGTGTGCTTAATGGTACGTTTACACGCTTGCCAAGCCTTGGCAAGGATCGACAATCGCAAGCATGTAAAAAGGGCGTTTGGCTTGGCTTGCGTGGGCTTGTGCCTGCTTGCTTCCGATCCAGTCGAGTGTCGGTTTTTTTACGCAGATCAAAGGGCGTTTGCGGCAAGCGCTTGCGATGCATTTACATGTTGGTCCGCGTTTAGTAGCCATTGTGATCTTGCGGCGAGTACACGCTTGCTTGATTTTACAAAAAATAAATAAAAAATGAGTTGCTGGTCGAATGAGGAGAGTCTTTCGTTTCTGGAACATTACCAAATGGAACCATGCATCTGGAATCCGAAAGATGCAAATCATAGAGATAAGAAGAAACAAGTAGATGCATGGAAAGAGATATTGATGACTACTTTTCGCAAGCACTTGAAAAAAAAAACGTGAATCTATGCGTTCTGGCGCAGGTATGTTCCTACGATACATTTATAATTATTTTGATAGTCTGCTTAGCAAGGTGTAACTTATGTTTAAAAGCGTTGGTTAGTTTCTCGATTATTCCGCAACTATCTCGCTCTAATTTTCGATTTTTTTATTTTATTTTAGGTGCCGAAGAAATATACAATCCAACTTGGTATGCTTACGAAACCATGTCATTCATTTTTACTACCAGTATATACTTGCAATGAAGGGATAAACACCGAAACAGTAAGTAAATAAATTTATTTATTCTAAATAAAAAAAAACACCGTTGGTTATTATACCTACATTTAACTATACATTTTTATCAACTTATCCAATCCTATTAAAATATGAAGTAAATTCTTCCGTGACTTCTCTGGCGTTCACCGGAGATCTTCGTGGTATTTGTGGTAAATTTTGCAATGCATTATATTCGTCGTTATCTCTACGCCATGAACCAGGGGTAACCATATTTCCACTACTGTCATATACGTCAAACGAACTCTGAGGAGTATATCGATTTGAAGAACTTTTACTTGTTCTCAAAAAGTTATGTAGTAATACACAAGTCATCGTAAATTCCGTTACAGTTTGTGTTTCTAAATTGATAGGGCGTCTGAATATTCTGAAAACTGAGGTTAAAATTCCAAACGTATTTTCAACTACAACTCGGGATCTAGATAAATGTTGGTTAAATAACCTTTTTGGTGAGCCTACTTCATGGTTTCCAGGGTAAGGTTTCATTACGTGTTGACTCAAAGCAAAAGCACCGTCAGCTAAAAACACGTATGGAATATTAATATTCGATCCTGGAAGTGGACATGGTGGTGGAAAATCTATCCCGTTTCTAATTATTATTTTCCATAGTAAACAATTATTAAAGACGCCGCCGTCACTTATTCTTCCTTGACTCCCGATGTCTGCGAATACAAATTTGTATTTGCTATCCACTAAAGCCAAAAGGACAATGCTAAAAGTTTTCTTATAATTGAAATACTCTGTTCCACTATGCGTTGGGCTTTCAATGACTACATGCTTGCCATCCAATGCACCTATGCAATGTGGAAATTTAGTCCTGAATCCTTCTTCTATATTAAGCCATCCTTCTGCTGTGGTGGGCATCTGTAAAAAGAAAGTAAATGAAGTGTAAGTTTAAGTATATTATTTTTTTGCAGCAATCACAACAAATAGAAGAAGATACAGATCAGACAGAGGATGACCCTCTGATAAGAGACCGTACAAGTACGGTTACCACACCATCCAGACCACCATCTAGATCACCATCCAGACCACCATCCAAGCTGTTACTAATAAACGTCGTCGCCCTGCTTCTGAAACGGCTGAAAAGCAAATGGCCGTGGCTTTTGGACAATTAACAAATGTTTTGGGTCAAAGGCAGAATGAAAATATACCTGCTCACAAAGACGATGATTGCGATCTATACGCAAAATTATTGGCTATAAAGCTACGTGACCTGTCAACTGATGAACGAAAAATTATGATGTACCAAATAGATGGGTTGTTTATAAACAGAATCAGTCAAAAATCAAATGAGCGTCATACACCATACCCTCAATATTATTCTCGACCGTCGTCAATGGCTGGTGCATATTCAATACCATCTCCTCAAGTCATTCCGAGTCGGCCAACATCAGTTAATAGTGTTTATTCTGAACCTATTCATAACAACCAAAGTGTTTTTCCCTCTCCAAACACACAAACTTCTTATTCAGCGCCAGACATGGCAAAACATCTACCAACTCCAATAGCTCCAGCTCCGTCTACATCAACAGCACCCTCGTCATCTATTCGTATCATATCGGACCAAATCATCAACCCAGCCCCACGTGAAACCAACATTATTATAAACATGGCTATGTTGAATGCTTTCGAAGATTTTGATTCGTCGACATAATTCTTATTTAAATTAATAAATAATTAAACAATAAAGCAGTCGGCTAACATACATTCATAGAACAGATTTCCTATGATTCTATTAAAATCTAAATAAATGTATAACATAATGTTTTGTTTTATTCCTACCTTAACTAGATCCTTTAGAATTTCATTAAGAGCTCGGCAAACTTCACGAATGATTATTGATATCATAAAGACAGATACTTTAAACAAGTAGTGAAGGCTTTTGTAAGAATCACCAGATGCCAAAAATCGTAGCGTAATGGCAAGACGAAATATGGCTGGTATAGCTTCTCTGAAGTCTGTATCATGCTTGGATATCATTGGTGAAATTTTTTGCAGTAAAAACTCAAAATCAGAATAGCTCATTCGGCAGAAGTTATCAAACTATCCAGATGGTTCATATAAAAGTTCATTAAATTTCTCTTCTATAAATTGTCTGTAACAAATAAAATATATCGTAAGTATTGTGGCATAACTCAACTGCAACAGATAATGGTTAAATCAAAATAGTAGTTACCTGGTACGATTATGATGAATCTTTTTCATCCACCATCTTCGCTGTCGTCGAGCTCTCCTTTTTTTTATTTCACTTTGCTTACATTTCAAATAAAAGAACGTTAAACCAAATGCAATAGCCGTCACAAGTTCGGTGTCCGCCATGTTTGGATGTATATTACAGACTGACGCATTCACAAGCGTATAAACGCCTTTCAAACGCCAAACGAGATTTGTGGAGGCTTGGGACTGTTTGCAGTTTGCCAAGGCTTGGCAAGCGTGTAAACGTACCATAATATTCTACTCGCGCCAAGTCGTCAAGCGTCGTCGTGGTCGTTGGTTGGTGCGGTTGGCACCCCTGCTGCCCGCATTAAACTTCACTACGTACTACGGGAGCCGAGCGCAGCCGAGTGTCGCCGAATCGCCGCGTCATCGCGTCGAGCAGAGTTTGACACTTCGCCCTCCGCCATCTTGTGCATGCGTTTCTTTGTTCGTAATTTCTTTTGTAGTAAGCCAGTGGCGCGTGCGCATTTACAATGCCAACCGATTTAAAGTATCTTGTTGCCAATAGAGGATATACAAAGCCGTCAATAACACGCTTAAAGAAGAGTTTGGAAGGTAATATACAGGGTGTCCCGTAAATAATGGATCAAACGTAACGGGTAGGTAGCTTACCTCATTTCCAACAACTAATTTGAACAGTAAAAAAAAACCGATAAGGTAACCAAGATATTTTTTTTTTCGATTTTTACTATTTTCTGTACCAGCATTCAGTGTTTTTAATGCTGTTGCTGGAAATGGTATCATAAATATGAAAAAAAAAAAATGAAATGAATATGAATATGGTATCATAAAATCACACCTGAATAGGTGTGATTTTTGTCAAACATTTCTGAATAGTTTACTAATGTTATAAGATACCATTTTTTTAAATAACATTTTATTTGCCTTAGAAAAAAAATCTTGAATTGAAAAGTTTTGTTTTTACGATGAAAAGACCAGAATTGGTAAAATTCTCCTGTAAAAAAAATGTATGACACCAAAATGTACCATTATTTTAAAAACTTGTAAAATTACTAAGGTTTGCAAATTGGTATAAAACTTACGCCTAGTCTTTGTCGTTACAAAGATATTGCTATGAATCTGACAGAGGTGCAAAATTACGAAATAAAATAAAATTTGAAAAAGTGTGCACAATTCAACTATTTTCTTAAAAATGTTTAGGTATCTCAGCGTATGAAAAAAATTAGGAGGTTAAATTAAAAAAAAAATACAAATAAATCGTTTATTTTGTTTTTACAGTAAATGTTCAAACTGACGTCCCCCTACGAGAATGCAGTCTGCACCTCCTAATAAAGGAAGCTCTTATCCGACGGACAAAATGGCTGTTGTTTATTTCTGATACAGCAGATTGGATGCGCTGACGTAATTCTTCATCCGACGTTATTCGTTGTTTGTAAACTTTGTCTTTTAAATATCCCCAATAAAAAAAATCTAAGGGATTTAAATCCGGAGATCGCGGCGGCCACAAAATTGGTCCTAATCGGCCGATTACTCCCGCTAATATACGGAGTCTAATTTCAGACGTCAAGCAGCATCTTGCGGCCTTAAAAAATCTAGACGAGCCGGTCGGGAGTTGGGACAGCGTCGTCATCTGCATTATAATGCAGAAGCTGGACGTCGTAACATCGCGCGCCTTCCAAATGGATCGCGACGCCCGGGTAAAACCCACAGTGTTGGAATTTCTCGAGTATTTAGGACGTCGCGCCCTGGCTCTGGAAGCCAGTGACTATACCCAGAAGCCGCAGAGTAACCGGCTGGCCAGCCACGCTGTAGCTGCAACGCCGCTAGCTGCATGTCCATACTGGAAGTCTGATCACAAGCTTTTCAAGTGTGAAGCCTTTGTGCTTGCTGCTCCTGACCAACGCGTTGAGTTTGCCAAAAAGTCCAACTTGTGTAAAATTTGTTTGGGGCAGCGCAAGCAGCGCAAATGCAGATTTCATTTCAAGTGTGCCAAATGCAAACAGGGTCACAATTCATTGTTGCATGGGATTAACACGCAAGTTTTATTCATTGTGGCGCTTAACAACACCTGCAACACCAAGACTCCGGTGCTACTGCCTACTGCACAAGTCAAATTGGTTACGCAGTCGGGCAACATAGTTTATGCTAGAGTTTTGCTAGACAGTGGGTCGCAGGCTTCTTTTGTCACTCAGCGCACACTTGATCTACTGGGCTTGGTCCCTTAGCACACCAGCAGAAATAATTATGTACAGACTTTTACAGCAAAACATATCCAGGACATGATGTCCTTAAAAGAAGTTGTAGAATCAGGATTGCTTCATTTTGAGAGTATAGATGATATGGAAGACCATGTTGTGCATACGTGGATAGGGTTAAACAAAGCGCAGTTCCATCAAATGTTTAATGAGGTTCCTCAGTTATTAGAAATTCCTAGGGGGTCCCTAGCTTTAGCAGCATATTTAATTAAGCTTAGAACTGGGGATTCTGATGAGAGGTTGTCAACTTTATTAAAAGTGTCTAGGCGAACTCTAGAAAAGTGGTTACACCAAGTGAGAGATCTGCTGTATGAGTATTTTGTACCTAGACACCTAGGTTTAAATCATATAAATAGGCAAAACATAGTGCAAAGAAATCTGTTAATACCTAACACATTGTTTAGTAACTTTGAGGGAGTAGATAGGCCCATTGTAATATTTGATGGAACATATTGTTACATTGAAAAGAGTTCGAATTATTTATATCAAAAAAGAACATATAGCATGCACAAATATCGCAATCTTATGAAACCGTTTTTAATGGTATGTACCGATGGGCATATAATTGATGTGCTGGGCCCCTATCCAGCCACCACTTCAGACGCTGATATAATGAAAAAGGAATTTTCAAATGAAAGACCATTACGGGAATACTTCCTTCAAGGTGATGCTTTTATACTGGATAGGGGCTTTCGTGATTCATTGCCCTTGTTGCACCAATGTGGATATAGGACATATGTGCCTGCATCATTAGAAGAGGGTGAGACACAGCTTTCCACTAGTGAAGCAAATAAATCGAGAGCAGTCACCATATGTCGTTGGGTAGTGGAGGTAGTAAACGGCAGATTCAAAAGAGATTTTAAATTATTACGGCAAAATCATTTTAACGTAGCTAGTAAAAGTTTCATGAAAGATTTTGAGGTGGCTGCTGCTCTTTTAAACAATTTTCACCCTCCTATTATTGATCGTGTAGATGCTGGGGAAATATTAGTACAAATAAATATGAATATGAATACAGAAAATGAATTAGCAGAATTTATTGTAAGAAACCATTATAATAGGCGTAGGGCTGATTTTCAAACAATAACTGTACAAAATGATAACCTATATGATTTTCCCCAGCTTACCGATACTGAGCTAATACTAATATCACTAGGCACATATCAAATAAAGCAGGCACGTTCCTATTTTGGTGAACATGTAAGGGGCAATGATGGCTATGTGATAGAAGTGTGCAGGGAGGTCAGCAGCAGCCTACTTCGAGAGCTGTCAGCTACAAATATTTCATGGCTACTTAGGGGCCGCATTCATTCGAGACATATTATAAGTCGAAAAACGTATTTTGTTTACATTTTAGTCGACAGCTCTCCCAGAGGTAGGGAAGCAATAATAAAATATTATTGTAACTGCATCGTAGGCAAACGGACTGTAGGCTGCTGCGCCCATGTAATGTCAATAATATGGTACCTTAGTTGGGCTAGGTACCAAGATAATATTGTACCACCTGCACAATTTCTAGATGACATTCTAATTATAATTGAAGATGAATAAAATATACTAATTAAAAACGATTTTTATTTTTAATTATCATCTCCTTACCCATGATTTTTAATAGGTATTTGTGTTTCCTAATTTCCATCCACTCTACAAATATAATTAAGGCAAGTCAAAGTGCCGCTAGTGGCACTCTATCCCTATCGGATTAAGTGCCAGGGTCCGTTTAGGCACAAGAGAATGTAATGTTTTCGGAATTTGGTGTTTTACAGCGAACTAACCGTATACAGTGCCGCTAGCGGCACTGTATACACCTTCTATAATTGTAACAGCATCCTATCTTAAAAAAAAACAACTACCTGTCGCACAATGAGGTTATACATCGCACTTCAAAAATCAGCTGTTTTGTTACGTAACCTCACTTTAACAAAATCTCTTTTAACTCGGCTCTCAGATTGCTTAAATCCGCAAAATTTTCAGTGATGTTTTGATAATATAGTAGCTATTAATTGACACCAATTTCATATCTTTACATCCAGGCCCAAGATTGTATGAAAGCGTATCCGTCTCCTTTGTAACCAGTTTCAGACTAAAGGCGGTTGCTCCATCTCAGCTGATGGGTTCCTTGCCTGCCGAGCGAGTCACCGCGTGTCGCCCATTCCAGAAGGTCGGGGTGGACTTTGCTGGGCCAGTATCCGTCAAAAATAGTCGTATCAGGAAACCAGTCATCAGTAAAGGTTACATTGTCTTATTTGTATGCTACGTGACAAAAGCGATTCATATTGAATTAGTATCTGATTTAACGACAGACGCCTTTCTCGCAGCTTTCAAGCGATTATTGCGAGACGAAACTTGCCCAGTGATGTCTTCTGCGATAATGGATCAACTTTTTAGGGGGAAAGGAACCAATTAGATGAAATGTAACGCTTGCACGCTTCTCAAAGTCACCAAAATCTAGTACAGTCATACGCTGCTGAACGCGGTATCAATTTTCATTTCATACCTAGTTATAGTAAAATATTTGGCGGACTTTGGGAAAGTGTCGTCAAAAGTACAAAACACCACCTAAAACGTGTCGTAGGTAAAGCCTTGCTCACTTATGAAGAATTAAATAGTGTATTAGTAGAGATTGAAGGCGTACTTAACTCCCGTCCATTAACTGCTCTTACAGCAGGACCTAACGATTATTCTTTTTTGTCACCTGGACTTTCTAACAGGCGAAGCTCCTAATAGTATTCCTGAATAAAATGTAAGTGATACTAATGTAAATTTGTTAAAATTTTGGCCTGTAATTACAAATATGAAGCAGGCTTTGTGGAAAAATTGTAGCAAGAATTACTTGACTCTACTTCAAAGTCGCCCTAAGTGGCGCAATTTTGTACTAAATTTTTCAATCGGTAGTCTAGTCATATTATGTAATGACAACTCCTCACCTTTGCAATGGCCCATGGCTCGTATCACCAATGTTTTTCCTGGAAAGGACGGAATGGTTCGCGCCGTAGAAGTTAAAACTGCTAATGGATATAAGCACAATAGGTCCATCACAAAGGTCTGCGTGTTACCTTTACAAGTTTAAGCTTTAGTATAAGAATTTAACTTTAACTTGTACTCTAGGTTAAGTACTTAAGCTTGGTTATGCACAATATAATTTGTATTCCGTAAATGTTCCTCTTGTTGGGTTATATAACTTCTTTATTGAAAATGGCTCAGTAAGTAATTGTTCTATAAAGTCTAGTCTACTTACTTAATATAAATTTTCACGTAATCCTAGCCCCCCCAACTTATGTTGGCGACAACATAAAAATAATAAAATTGGTAAAAATTCAAGTATGCTACTATACGCTGCCACACTCTCTGCCCTTTTTTTTTTTTTTTTTTGATGACGGGGGGAAATCCTCATGGATGTCCTCCGCCCCGGGGAGGGCGGAGGGGTCTGTCAGACTCTTACTGACTAAAACCACCCCGGTGTTCCGTCTCTCACTTGCACCGGGGATCACGGGAACTGATGTGACTTCCGCGATCCCCGGCTAGTGCCGGCCCGCCTCTGCGGGCCACCTCGCGATAGGGGGGGAGTGAGGTGTTAAACTCCCCCCTTACGTCATAGAGAGGCGCGCGTGGAACACTACGCGCCGCCATCTCGGGTCCTAAGAAGTAAGGGGCAACGAATTTCCCCAGATCCGTTGCCCCTGGACCCATTTAGGGGGGCTGGAAGAGGGCGTTGTCCGCCCTCCGCCGACGCCCGGTGCGTCTGCTGCGGATCGGGTTAGCGGAAGCAATCTCCCGCTCCCTCTCCGCAGCCTCCTTCTGCGACATGACTGTTTCGCAGAAGGATACCACCGCGTCCCAGGACTCCTCGCTGCCGACCATCGAGTCGACAACGGCCGGCAGCGACAGGTCACTGCCTACTCCTGAGATGAGGGCACGGCGCGGCTCCTCCCAAGCGGCACACTCTGCCAGCGTGTGCCACGCCGTGTCCTCCCGACAGTCGACGCAGTGGTGACACCGAGCGTCCGGCTCCCTGTTTATGCGACACAGGTACTTCCCGAAGCAACCATGCCCCGAGAGCACCTGTGTCACCCGAAACGACAGGGAGCCGTGCCTCCTCCCGAGCCAGCGCTCGAGTACCGGCCGGACCGCCCCGATGGTAGCGGGGCCGGCGGTAGGGCGTGAAAGCCTGTCCCGCCATTCCGCCACCAGGGCTGCGCGAAGCTGTGACCGACGCAACTCCAAATGTCGCTGCGTCAGCCACTCGCCCCGCGCCCTCGAGTCCTCGCGCCACCGATACAGTGACGCGAGTACCTTCGCCTCAAGGTCCCAGGGCGGGGATCCGGCCAGTACACAAGCCGCCTCGTAGGAGATCGTGCGATACCCCCTTATGACTCTGACGGCCATCGCTCGCTGCGGCCTTCGCAGGACAGCTCTCAGCAGGACTCTCTGCCCTTAGCCAACTTACAACTAACTTGCACGGTCACGTACTTTTTTCCTCTCGTTAAATTATTATAGATTTTTAATATAAGATTGACGGTTGTGTACCCAAAGCTATACAATAAATAGTGTGCATCTAAAGTGTCTTTACATTTGAAGATTCCTCCTGGTACGCAGCCCAAAAATTATTCCTGGCGTGGCTTAGCAGGACGCGTGCCCGCCACTTACACAGATGGTGGTTTATTATAGAAAAACTTTGCTAATAATTCTTCCTTTAAAACTCGTGGAGTGCTATGAGAACGAAATAGTCTAATCACTATTGCGGCGACAGCACTTAAGTACAAGTGGGCACTTTTAACACAAACAAACATGAATTATTGCTAACACAAGGGCGATATGCATAACTAGGTACTTACTTTCTTTTGACTAGTTCGCCCCATTCATCCTTACGTCTGAATGCAAAAGACACATTATTGTGTGAACGAAAGTATTTTATTAAATGTTTTGTATTTTGTAATGTTCACGTTTTATAATTTTCTTTCGTCAGTTGTGGTTTGAGTGCAAACTTGTTACGTCACCAACTGACAAACACTGACAAATGACACGGATGTACAAAGAAAACACATTTCCGTAAATTTAGTGAGAAGGAAGCAAGCAGTGGACCGTCAAGAGATACAGGGGTATTCTTCACAAACTGCACAAGTTACGGCAGCCAATACTGCTATACAAAATGTCGCATCTAGTATAAAGTCCCATTCGAATCCATTCAGTATTTCAGCATTCCTTCGGCGCGATTGTCAAAAGTAAAAAAACTCATTGATGATCATTTAATGAATTGTTCATATGGGACTTACAGCCTTTTTCAATTGTGGAAGACAAGGGATTTCGTGAATTAATCAATTTTGCTTTCCCAAATTATACGATACCATCGCGAAAGTATTTCGCTAATAATTTATTGAAGGGGCTTTATGAAGAGATAAAAACGAATACAAAAGCAGCTTTGAGTGAAGATGCACAAAGTATATTCCTAACGACCGATATGTGGACGTCACGAAATAATGACTCTTACCTAGCCGTTACGTAGTGACCTACATAGATAAAAAAATTATCCTTCAGTCGGTTTTACTGGAATGTAAAGTATTCGAGAACAGTCACACTGGACGTCATTTAGCCGAGGAGTTGAGAAACGTGGCTGTTATGCGCATACTCTCAACCTGGCAGTCCTGGCAAATGATATAACAAAGTGAAAGCTATAGTTTCATACTTCAAAAAAGTAATTTAGCCTGGAATATATTTAAAAAATACCAGGAGCAGGCTAACAAAGAAGTAAAAAGGCCAATTCAAGATGTCGCTACGAGGTGGAACTCCACATTTTACACGATTGAGAGGTTTGTCGAATTAAAAGACGAAATTAATTTCGTCTTTTAATGTGCCCTGAGTAATTTAGACACAGGCAATTTAATTAATCTGACTACATATGAATGGGACATTTGCCAGTCGTTGATCGTAGTATTACAACCATGCGAGGTAGTAACGAGAGAGATGAGCGGCCAGAAAAAAAAGTATATCGTGGGCTTAGTGACCGCAATGATTCACGAAAACGAAAAAAATCAGTCTTCAGCATCAAAAAAAATTAAAATCAGATCAACTTCAGATTTGCCGGATAGCCAGAGAAAAAAATCTAAGTCTATTATGGAAGCACTATAATAAACAAATGCACAACGCACGCCCAACTGGAACGGCCAATAGCAGGGCGATCATTGAGACCCAAAACTATTTGGATGACACAGTTTTATCTCCAGATATAAATCCTTTAGAATGGTGGCGAATAAATCAACAAATCTATCCAAATTCAGCCAAACTGGCCAAAATAAAATTGAACGCAATGGCCTCTAGCGTGCCTTGTGAACGGATTTTTTCAGTAGCAGGGAACATATTGACGGAGAGGAGATCCCGGCTGGAGGAGTCGTAAAGTTGAAAAATTGTAGTTTCTCCAACAAAATAGGAACTTAATAATTAAAAACATTTTAAAATATCTCAAAAACAAAGAATAAATAACAAAAACAAGAAAATACAAAAAAAAGAACAACAAATCCTTTAAATAAATAAAATGAATTGAAATCTTTTAACTACGTCTGCTAACACTAAGTTCATAAAACTAGCTCAAGACAAAATACCGTAAAAAAGCATATAATTATCTAAGCAGACAGTCCTAAGCCTGTCATTAACGAAGTAGGAAGGAAAGATTTCATTTTTATTTGCTATCGGGCGCAAGCAGTGCTTGAAAAAACTCTGACACTAAGTCTGCGGGTACGAAACTTGCGACGGCCGGAGCGACAGCGCGGCGCGACGGCGATTTAATCAAATGCATTAAAACATTAAGCGCTGTGTACGAAATGGGCGACGGCGGAGCGGCGCGATCGAGCGATGCACGGGCGGCGGTAGAGCGGTGGCGGCGCGGAGCGACGAGAACAAACTAGTTTGGTTTCGCCGCTCGCGCGGGTACATAGTGTTGCATTTTTATCACAGTAATAATATATAAAATAATGGAAATTGATAATGAAGAGTTAAAATCTTTTATTTTATCAAAACCGGCTATATGGGACAGTAAAAACGTACACCATAAAAACAAAAGAGTTATAATAAAGTGTTGGGAAGAAATAAAACGCCATTTCGGGAATGTTGAAGGTAAATGTAATTTTCATGTTACAAATTGTTATTTACAAAATACTCTTTAAATTTTTCCCTCATATTTATTGCTAGATTTCCCGCGTGATTGTTTCTGCGATGTCGGCGATTTTCATTCACATGTGTGGTTATGTTATTTGAGGTTATGTTTGAGTAATGATAATCGTTGGAGCCATCTTGATCAATTATAATATTATGCAATAAGCACGTTGTTTTAATTATTAGGCGAGCGTGTTTGCAATCAGTTTCTATGGCTTTATTTAAAATTCTCCACTTGGCACATAGTATACCGAATGCACATTCAACGCATTTTCTCGCTCTTGATAATCTTTTATTAAATATTTCATTCTGAGGATTTAGTACGCTTTGTGGATATGGTCGCATCAAATATTGTTTTAGAGGATATGCTACGTCGCCTATTATTACCATAGGTAAAACTATTTCTGTTCCTGGCAATGTCCTTGGGAGAGGCATATTCATTGTATTATTTTCTAATGCTTTGTTAAGATTTGAATAATGAAATGTGCCACCATCACTCTGTCTTCCTCGCCCTCCAACTTCTACGACCAAAAATCTTTTGTCAGCATCAACCAACGCTTGAAGATGCATTGTAAAAAAATGCTTGTAGTTATAGTGGGATGAACCCGCATGTGGGGGATTTTTTATTCTACAATGTTTGCCATCAATGGCTCCTACACAATTAGGAAATTGCCATTTATCAAAACATTTATCAGCAACGTTATTTAAAATATCTGTAGTAGGTACTGGCAGGTGTGTTTGTTGAAGATTTTCCCAAATCGCACTGCAAGTTGCATACACTACTTTTTGAACAGTTTAATTTCCAAGACGAAAGGAAAACGCTAAACCTCGAAAAGATACTCCCGTTGATAGAAATCTGTAAATAAAATAATTTATGTTAAGTTTATATACTACTAGCTGTTTCTTATTCTACGTACAAATCTTTCCTCTTTATAATAATAACTAGCTGTTGCTCGCAGCTTCGCACGCGTCTTAGTAGGAAAATAAAACATATATTATTTTCGAAAAAGTAGGTACCTACTCTGTGGTAAACAAACAAATAAACTCTTCAGCTTTATAATATTAGTATAGATAACATAGGGTTCATTAATTGGTAATAAATATGTTTTATTTTTTACAGTTGCGATTTTGAAGAAGCGATGGAAGAATTTAAAGGATCAGTATCGAAAAGAATTAAAAAAGCTTCCTACACCCAGATCAGGAGATCCAGGAGATAATATTCAGTCTACGTGGCAGTTTTTCCAACAAATGAATTTTTTGCGATTTGAAATTGTGCCTGATAATTCAGACACAAATTTAACAACGATTGATAGTCAATTACCGAATACTTCAATGCCTTCACCGTGCATAGAATCAAATTCATCGGAGTCCGTAATTAGAGAATCAGATATTAACCTATGTTCGCCTACAGATTCGGTGAATGCCCAGGAACTGACGTCGGTAAGCGACGATGAAGTACGTACTACAAATACTCCATTGTCAATTAATACCGCTAGTTCTAGTTCTAGATCCCTAAAAAGAAAGACTGCAAATGATATTCGGATGGAAATGTTGGAATTAGAGAAAAAACGGTTATTGTTGTTAGAGAAAGATTTGCAACAGAATTCAAACGCAAATCAATCTGGCGAAAGTAAATCAGAAGATTATTATTACTTGATGAGTTTGTTACCACAAATGGAGTCATTTACTTCATTACAAAAATGTAATGTTAGGAATAGAATTAATCAAGTAATGATGGAAGAAATACATAATTCAATGTTTGGGGATCCTTATAGAGGGAATTCTAGTTCTAGCTGGTCTCGTGGGTATAGAACTCAAACACCCGAATAGTGAATTTTTGTACCTATTTTGATTATTCAATTAATAAACAAAAATACATTAACAATCTATCTACTTTTATTTACCTACTTACCTTAGTGTTAAAAATAGTTTTTGTTCAGGTGAGATTATACGATTTCCGAAAATGTTAGATTCCAGATTACTTCTAATTTTCTGTAAAACATAATCGAATGTCTCTATACTCATTCTTGTGTAATTGTAGAACTTTCTTGAATGACAACGTAGCTCGTAATAAAGTGTAGAAAATTCTCCCAAACTGCGTCGTCGTTGATTTATTGGATGAACACCATCTCTAGGTAATAAAAATTCTCTCATTAGGAGACTGGGCTCCAATAGTTCTCTTCGACGTAAATTCATGTTTATCACAACACTACGTGAGCGCGAATGCGCGGAAATTTGTTTCGTACACACGCAAGACACCGCTATCTCATCGCCCCGCGCCGCACCGCCCCGCCCCGCCGTCGCTCCGGCCGTCGCAAGTTTCGTACCCGCAGACTAAAGGCGACGTATGTGGGAAAAATACTAGCTTCTTTAGCGTCCGAGCTCAAAATACTTGCATAGAAAACTGATTTGTGTATTGCGTATACGATTCTGCTTCTTATATATACAGTGTGAGTCTTTATAATCTGCACATACTGAATCGAGGGAATCTTTGCTTAATTTTATCGACGGAAAAAATGATAAAAAAATTCTAAATATTTTATTGAAATTTTTAATGGATTTTTTATTTATTTTTTCGTTTCTGTGACTCCAGTGTATACAAAGCGGTGTAACTTTTTAACTCGATGTTTTATCACGATGAAACAAACTCCATAATGATTGGAAGTAATTAGGTGTCCGCATTAAATGAAAATTGTGTAAAAAAACTGCCACCAATTAAAAATAAACACGTTTTTCCCTCAAAAATCTGTTTTTTTTTTCATCAATTTTTGCAATAATCGTAAAATTTCTCAATAAGATGCCCCGATTACCTTCATTTTTTATTACTTTAAATTATTCCTCATCGTATTAGCTATCCAATAGTAAAAATTGCAAGGGTTTAACTCAATCCCATCATTTCTTATCAACAGCCAAAGAAAGGCCTAGAGCACGGCTACGCACTAATTGTTTAGCAGGTAGACGTCCTTTTTTGTTGAGAATGTGCGCGGGTCGGGGTGCGGGGAGGTAGGGCCAGCTGAAGGGACCAGAAGGGATGACAGACAGGCAGTCGCTCCGAATTATTCGCCGCTGCTACATGTGTTTCGTTACTTTCATTCACTGCTACCTGAGTTTCGTGACTTTCGTTCGCTGCTACGTGATGCCGCGCTTAAGTGAATTCTCCCCGGCACACATTGCCGACATTCATTTTTACTATGGGGTGGGACGAGGAAGTGCCAGAGCTGCGCGCGCAGCTTACATAGCTGCGTTTCCTAACAGGCAACCAGTGCCATCTGCCCGCAACTTCCAGGAAGTTCACAGAAGATTGTCGATCACTGGACTTGAATCAAGTAGAGATCGTCGCGAGCCGCCTCAAATAATTATTGATGTGGTTCTGGAACAAGCAGTACTGAGCGATTTGTTTGCTGATCCATCCATAAGTACTAGACGACTGGCTCTTCGTCACGGAATATCACAAAAATCAGCGTGGCGTATTTTAAAGAAAGAAGGATTGCACCCTTACCACTACCAAAGAGTGCAACATCTACATGAAGACGTAGATTGGCGTCCAAGGTGTGTGATGTCCACCTGGATTCAAAGAAATACCAGAGCAAACCCAAACTTTCCGAAAACCATACTATGGATGGACGAATCAACATTTACCAGAGATGGTATTACTAACTGTAGAAATTTACACAGATGGTGCCCTGGAGGTCAAAACCCGAAATTGAAACGTTCATCGACTTTTCAAGTAAGATTTTCAATAAATGTTTGGGCTGGTCTTATCGATAACATGTTGATTGGACCAGTCATACTGCCGAGAACTTTGAACAGTGAAAGATTTTTAAGTTTGTTGACTGACGATCTACCTGAGTTATTGGAAGATGTACCACTGTCTTTGCGTCGAAGGATGTTTCTGCAGATGGACGGATGCCCTGCCCATTATGCCACAAATGTGAGATCATTTTTAAACGAAAATTATCGTGATAAATGGATTGGACGACTAGGACCTGTAGGGTGGCCTGCGCGTTCACCCGATTTAACGCCCCTTGATTACTTCCTGTGGGGGACCATGAAGCAACGCGTCTACAGTACTCCCATCAACAGTGAGGTCGATTTGCGTGATCGCATAATTAACTGTGCAAATGATATTCGCAATGATCCCGAAATGATAAGGAGAGCGACACAACAAATTTTAGTTCGCGCGGCTTTGTGCCTACAACAACGAGGTGGACATTTTGAGAACCTAATGCATTAAATTTTCTTTAAAATAATAAATGTTTTAATTGAACTCTTTTTCATTCATTGAACCCAAATAAATCATCCTTAAGAGAACAAAAATAGCGCGTTCGAAGTGCCATCTTTAACACTTGATAGAAAGTGTTTTGTCTGAGCTAAAAGCATACAATTTTTATTATTAGGTAGCTAATACGATGAGGAATAATTTAAAGTAATAAAAAATGAAGGTAATCGGGGCATCTTATTGAGAAATTTTACGATTATTGCAAAAATTGATGAAAAAAAAACAGATTTTTGAGGGAAAAACGTGTTTATTTTTAATTGGTGGCAGTTTTTTTACACAATTTTCATTTAATGCGGACACCTAATTACTTCCAATCATTATGGAGTTTGTTTCATCGTGATAAAACATCGAGTTAAAAAGTTACACCGCTTTGTATACACTGGAGTCACAGAAACGAAAAAATAAATAAAAAATCCATTAAAAATTTCAATAAAATATTTAGAATTTTTTTATCATTTTTTCCGTCGATAAAATTAAGCAAAGATTCCCTCGATTCAGTATGTGCAGATTATAAAGACTCACACTGTATACTACAATGGACCGATTTCATATGCAAGTATTTTCAACTCTGGGCGCTGATGGCGAAGCAAGTTCGGGGCTCGGTAGTCGGTGGCCGTGCTCGAAATATTCTTACGTTGTCCGAGTGCATGAAACGAAATTTTAGTAGGTAACTTTATAATGTCTTTTCACTAGTTTGCGCTATTCATCCTTACGTCTATTGTGAACGGCTGTTTTCACTTTTCTGTAGCAAGGAACATAATGACGGAGAGGAGATCCCGAATAAGAACTCGAATAGTAGAACAACTGTTGCTGCACCAATTAAAAAAATGTATAGTATACGAACTAAACCGAACGCCTCCAAATACTTTCAAGTATTTTTTATACCCTGTTTTCGATCCTGGTATTTTTACATACTAGTACTTGGAAGCCCTTGTATTGAATTTTGCAAGTATGACTCATCCCTATTCCCGACTCCACAAGCGGCGGTTCTTCAAAGAACTAAAAATAAAATAATAGATTTATTGCATTTTTTATTTTATTCATATTCTTATTGCTGACATTCAGTCGTCAGATTTGAGAATGAAAATAAAACTTATTATGTCATAGTCATAGTATTTTTTTAAATATTAGTACAGGTACTATAGATTATCACAAAATAATTACTGGAAAAGTAAGTGTTGAAGATGTTTGGATGTTTGTTAGATACACAATAATGGCTTAACACAGTTGATTTTTGAACTGAAAACTTCTTTAAGCGCGTTAGGTATTTTTTGAGATGGGAAAAAGCAGTTGAACTCGCGACACTGTTACCGACGCCACTGACAACACGAACGTAAGAACGTTGAACGTACACGTCTTCACATCAAGCCATACATTTCCAGCTTACGCTGATCTCGCACTGTACGGAAATCCTATACAATGCGAGATCATCTGACATTAATAATATTCCTAAATATTACGTTGTTAATGCTAAAACATATAACTACTTGTACTTATTTTTCCAGATGGAATGGCGATGTAAAAGACTTGTTAATCTTGCATTGACCACAGAAAATCCGAATATTCAACTATTCCGTTCGCGTGATTAGTAGGTACTTACTATTTTTTTTTTTATCGTACTATAATTGAAAATCGTAAAAAAAACGTTTTCATACGTTAAGTATAACGCATTGTTAGAACCTTATATGGTTGGGGAAGAATGTAAATGAAAGTCTGGAGTCCAGTGTTAAGTGTATTGATAATTCAGGGATTATGTTTCAGTGGGGTTGGTTACAATATATTGCTAAGACACAAGTTAACACTAGGGCGCGGCGGGGGCGACTGGCGCTCGACCGTTCACGCGGGGCTCATTGCAATTTGCGTCGTGTGCATTATTGCTACTGTAGTTCCTACATACCTCCCCCCATAAAAATAAAAATGAGTTCTTAATTAAGTTTTATCTAACGTTAAGAGTAGTCATCATGGCAAACTACTCTGCTATAAAATTACATGATTACCCTATTCGAGTCGACGGTATTTGTCATGATGACGCCAAGATAAAATGAAACCCGTGCACACAATACCTTTTGTGCACGCAGGCACTGTAATCCGATTTGCCTTATTGCTAGTCTATTGTAACACACAACTTACATTGTTTGTACATATATATTATATTATGGTACCGAGAATTATTGTTATCGCAGACATTTCCTGTAACACAATTTTTTAAACATACCGTGGTTTTATTTCTAATGTTCTAACTGTGTCACTGTAATCTTGCTATAACTGTTACACTTTGTTATTACGCGTATGAAGTCTGCTGGGCCGCTGCAGTTGTAGGTCCCTCTGACCACAACGATGTCAGTTCCTTTCTTAACCACTTCCTAGCGCTGGAACAACATTGTCTTCCACATAAGCAAACGCACATGGTCACCAAACCAATCCCGATCACCATTAAAATTAAACCATCGTTTTCTAATTTGTTCTGTATATCGCTGACTAGCTTTGCGTTATTATGTTGCTGCTGTTGCTGGGCTATAATGACTTCTTCGTTTTTAGTGTTATAATTTCCCAATGTATTTAATTGTACTTAAATTGTTGCTACGCTTGTGTGCGGTTGCTTTTAACTGGAACTGTTGTCCGCGATATTTGGTATAATGATTTCTATACTTGTTCTACGGCAGGAAAAATCGCCCCGTTGGCTTTACACGCCGACCACTGCATGTGGTAAATCCTATAGGCGGAAGCGATTTATCGTCATCTTTCTTATCAGCGTTGTTTTCTGATTGTTTGTGTAAATAATCCGCGTCATGATTCTGCTCGTTCTCTTGTAACATATACGCTGGTTTTACTCTATCTATTGATAAATTGCTTTCTCTATTAGGTAACTTAACTCTAAAGACCTTATCATTTCTACTTATTACTCTATTTGGGCCGTCATAGGTAGGTTTGTCATCGCATTCAACGCTCTGTAATCTCCGCATGGGCGCAGTTGTCCATCCTTTTTTGGTACCACGTGCAATGGACTAGACCACTTTCCTTGTGATGGCCTACATATGCCTAACTCATGCATTAAATGAAATTCGTCCTTTACCCTATTGTAACGATCGGGCGGTAGCGGCCATGGACGCGCGTGTACCGGGGGACCGTTTGTTATGATGCAATGCTTCACTGCGTGCGCTGACGGTTGCTTAAACGACATCAGTTTTGTGATCTCTGCGAATTCCTCCAACAATAGAATTTCTTCACGATAGGGGTTACGATCCTGTATACTTTTAACTGACGCCTCAGCATACCGTATGATCGACCCACTTGACCTTAAATTAGTTACACTGTCTATTAGTTTCTTATTATGTAAATCTACAACTAACTTGTGCGCCTCAAAGAAATCTGCACCCAATATTGCTTGCTTGACATCGCTCACAATAAAGGGCCATTTAAAAACTCTGCGCAGACCTAAATTAAGTTCTAGCGATTTCAGACCATATGTCTTTATCTCTGTGTTATTTGCTGCGTACAGCTTGTATCCGCTTACGTGACGCACATAATTTCTAACACTGTTCACTGGTAGAACTGATACATTAGCACCTGTGTCTACGAGGAAGTTGATCCTTGACTTCTGGTCTACTACGCATAAACGATGGTTCCTCGTTGTTGTAGCGCATTTGCCCACCGAGCACGATTGCACTTCACTCAGTTTTCCGCCCTCGAATTTTCCTTCCAGTTCCACGGTTTTGTGCATCTCCTTGCTTTCGCACCATATGCATAATGATAGCTGCATAGCCACTCTGGACTCTCTGGAGTGCGACGTGGGCCTCTCGACCTTGACTGTGTTCGGCGCCAGTTTCCACGATTTCCGCGTCCCCTACTGCGTCCGCGTATCTTCTTCACTTCCCGCCGTAGTTCCTGCAGTTCCGTAGTAAATCCATTCACTACAGTCGCTATATCCGTTGTTGCCGTTGAAGATATGTTGGCCACCTCTGTACTGTTTAAATTCTCCATGATCTTGTCTGCCATTTCTGCGAGCTTTTCCGCTTTTTGGTCTTGGCACACCGACAGAATGGCCTTCAAGGGTCCAGGCAGGCGCGAAATCCACAGCCGCTGTTAAGGCTTCGGTTGGTAAATGATGGGGCCCGCAAGGGCCGATGCCTGCCAGGGGTGCGGGTTGTTCGAAAGAGATACCGCGGCCCCTGGCACACAGGCAACTGAGGGAACACGGGTGGGTATTAGTCAGTAAAAGTCTGACACGCCCTCCCGCTCCACCCAGAGCGGGAGAAGTTATTTGATGATTTCCCACCCAAAAAAAAGCCATAACCTTGAGATCACGTCGGGGTCACCAATGTTAGAACCTTATATGGTTGGGGAAGAATGTAAATGAAAGTCTGGAGTCCAGTGTTAAGTGTATTGATAATTCAGGGATTATGTTACAGTGGGGTTGGTTACAATATATTGCTAAGACAAAAGTTAACACTAGGGCGCTGCGCGGGCGACTGGCGCTCGACCGTTCACGCGGGGCTCATGGCAATTTGCCCCGTGTGCATTATTGCTACTGTAGTTCCTACACGCATGAAAACGTTTTTTTTAATAGGGACGCAACGATAAGCTCAGGGGATGCAAGGTCAAACATAGAGGAAGCAACGTTAAATGTGGATTTAGTCATTTACACATACCTAGTCTTATTTGTAAACCAACCGTAATAGGTATATTTTGTATACAGATAGCGACGATTCAGTTAAAGACCCAAACTATGAAGTTGTGGAGCCTCAACGTTTTCATCAAAATTCTTCAGATGCTGATGGAGAAGCATAAACGCAGTAAAGACAATACTAAATCTTAAAACAGTTACTCATAAATATTTAATAAAAGGACATACCCAGAATGAAGGCGATTCCGCTCATTCTCAAATTGAGAGAGAAATTAAGCGGAAATTACGGTCTGGACCCACATGGGTCTCAGGGGCAGGTGTATAGGTACATATACACCTGATGCATTTATTGGTGCTATAAAGGCTGCCCGGAAGAAAAGTGAGCCCTTCCATGTGAATGAAATGTGCTTCGTAGATTTCTATGATTGGAAAACCTTAACTAATCAAATGAACTTTGCGTTGCTAAAAGATAAGAATAATGATTCAGTTAAAAAAGCGATCCTGAAGCTTATTTTTTTAAAGATTCTATGCTGATAAACAATTTAAAAAAAGCTACTGTTGTTAAAAAGAAAAGGGATGTTATCTCAAATTTGGAATAAAAAAATGCATACAACCAAAAACCTGGGATCTGATAAAAAAAAGGAGACCCAGTTGATCTGGTTAACAAAATCTGATCCCCAGATACCATAGGCCATTTTATGAATGTTTGTAACTTTGAGAATAGCGGGTTTTTTTTAAACAGGCTAATATAAAAGGCTGATATTAATACTTACGCCAAAAAATACCAAGACTTGTGGCGTGCGTATCCAAACGCCTTGTAGCAATACTGGCAATACTCCGGTTTTGACAAGACACCTTTTTCTCTGGCGCGCTCGCCACTGCAAGATTTTGATTCATATAAAGAAAAACAAGGACTTTTCCTTATTTGATCTCCACTTAAACTTACATACTCTTTCATTTTGATCAACCACCTACCACTACAACCATAGCATATGGGAACCACTTTCCATAATTGGTGACCCCGAATCGAACAATAAGTTTGCAAAGTTTTCACAAGACGACCGGCATTTCACAAGTTTTACAACAAGTCGTGAAGTCTGCAGTCTTACAGTTCGGCGTCCAGTACCTTTACCTGCTGCGGCAACAAGGAACTTTCCTGCGGCGGCAAGAACTTAAGTGAAATCACAACAAAGTATTGTATTAAGTCAAGTCTTCAGTCCGGCCTCAAGTACCTCTACTGCGGCGACAAGGATCTTTCCTGCGGCTACAAGGACCCCTTTCCTGCTGTACTACTGTCTTTGGTTCATAGGTTTGGTGTTTTATCATTCAGTGCTGAACGCAGTGAACATTATCCCAAACATTGTCACTTTCATCATATCTTGGAAGGGTGAACCTTGTCATTGACATTTATTGCCACCCAAACAGTATACAACGCTACTCTAGACTTCCATCTAAGTTTTCTACTAATGCTGAACATTAATTAAACATTTTAACATAGTTACTTATTAATCTTATAAAACGGAATATCGATAAATAAGTAAACGATAGTGGTACATCCCTATTGGAGAAATAGTAATGACCTCGTAACGCAAATATAAATCTTAAGCGTAACGAAATACAGCTTTGAATTGAATGCATTTATTATAGTGACATCTAGCGGCGGGTAGCGTAACTTGCTCATTACACTATTCCATGTGCGCTTTAATAAATACGTAAAAAGAGTACACAATAAACAACTCTATAGTCATTAAACTGTGGTTTATTTTCAATTATGCGACGATTGACACTAAGGCTCGACCGAGATCTCGGTCTCGGTCTCGGTCTCGGCATTCTCGGCTATAAATCCGACCGAGAAATCTGTCTCGGTTATCGGCTAATAATAGCCGAGATTCTCGGTCATGGCCGAGATTGTAACTTTGTTCGGAATGGCATTCAAATTTTACCGCGCGCGGCCACGCTCCGCCAGCGCGAAGTTGATTGGTGTAAGCAAGTGCGTGAGAGAGATGTATTGTGATTGGTTGAAGTCCCGGATGGCGAACTGCGGCTGGCCGCCTTAGCTCCGTTCGTGCACTATTTTTTTACAATTGTAATAATTGTTTTCTAATGAAAGTTTATTTGAATTTCGCAGTAAATTATATATATGTGTTCTTTTATTAAGTGTTGTGTTGCTACTTGCTGTGATTACTTGTTGATGTCGATACTTGTAAATTGATTAACTACACTGGTTTGGTGAAAGCAAGATCACATAAATTATTTCAATTGGTTCTAGAAGTTCTAATTTTTTGTTCTAGTTGAATACTGCCTATTCTATAAAGGAAATAAACTTTTTGCTAAAAAATCGTCGTAAAAATTACGCAAGTAACCCTACCTACTTATTTATTTAAAAAATACATTAGTTGCGTACATCGTAAAGCAAAAACACTTTTACGAAGTTAACTCAACTTGTACATAACACATACTACATAACATCAGCCCGAAATCGGGCCCATTCGAAATTAAACCATACAAAAATAATAAGTATTCACAAGTAGATAACTACTTAAAGGGAAATATTCCCGCATGGTTGGTACGTAGGCACCGAAAAATACTTCGTTGACTTTATGAATGAACGGCAGCAGGGTTCAGCGGTTCGCGAAGTTGTCCCTTGCCTGCTAGATGGCGTTAATTCAAAGGCGTTTTTGAATTAGTCTCCTCAAGCTACCTACGCATAAATATATTCGTAATTACTGGGAATCATTTAGTTCTTATTTCGTAATAAAATGTAGGTTACCTACTTCATCCTTACAATATTTATTTTACTCTGCATTCTTGCTGCGGTAGTATTCCTTCCAATCGAAATATACCAAAAATTCGCAACTATTCTCCGAGTTGTATCATCATGACAGTCTATTAATATTGATTTGTTTGCCAATTATCTCGACGAAACTGCGCAGCTGTATGTGAAACTGTATGGCTGGTATTTCATGCCGTCCAGTACAAACTTCTGCTGCATGGAGCCGAAATAATAAAACATTTCAACATTTTGCCTACAGGAAAACTATCAGAAGAGGCATCTGAGGCCTGAAAGAAAGATTTTAGAAAACTCAGGGAACATCATACGCGGAAATTTTGTCGCAGAACGACAAACCATAACATCTTTAACGGTTTCATCGTATTCTCAGACCCATATTTGTCAAGCATTCGACCTAAACTGACAAATAAGAGTAGAAATGATTTAACTGAAGAAATGAAGTCTCTTCTTTTAATTGACCCGGATACCATGGATAAGGAAAACATTGAATTTTTTGAGGTGCCAAGTATGATGGATTCTGATTTTGAATTCTTTGATGGCGATGACGAAACTCTACGACGACTAGATTTTAATGTTTGATGTTTTTGTGTAAATTTTATAATTATATTTCTCAATTAAACAATTGCCTATTCTTAGTATTTTCTGTATTAGTTATAAGTTTTTGTACTAAATTTTTTTAAATGTTAATTATGAAGTCAAACTTTGTATCTACTAACATAATCTATAATATAGTATAAACAACGAATTCAATTATCTTAAGAAATATTGCAAAATCTATTTATATTGTGAATGAGTCACAATTTGAGTTTTCTTTTTGTATTTTATATTGTATATTCCATTATTTCTCATTATAATTAATAAAATGAGCAAACTAAAGTCAATTACTTTGTATAGTTTCAAGATCACACCTAAACGATACTGCGTGCTTTACATAAAACACATAACGGCATCGTCCAAACGAAATCACTGGCCAGGAGTCATGTTTGGTGGCCAAACGAAAATATTGAGGCATTAGTAGGCGGCTGCGACAAATGTCTTGAAAATCGACACATGCCTCCAAAAACGAAATCTGAGTGGATCACGCCTACAAAGCCGTGGTCTCGGATAAATGTGGACTTTGCGGGTCCTTTCCAAGGTAAATATATTTTAATTATTGTAGACGCATACTCCAGATGGCCTGAAGTGATCTTGGTTAACAATATGACAGCGGGAACGGTCATCAAACACCTCGAAATTGACTGGGATGTGATCATTCTAACGGAATGTTGGATACCTCGGACATCATTTATTCCACTCATGAGTGGTTATCAGTTCTATTAACCGCCGAGGAAATTAAGGACACTAACTTGGTAGCAGCATTCTTTGCATCATTACTGTCAAGAATACATGAAAACTCACATCAACGCGACGCGTGGTTATAACTGGTTTAGGGAGATTGATTTTAAGTTTGCAGATCACTATTACTGGAGCCTAGTCTGTAATAAAATGCATTTGCTATGCATGGGTTGTGTGAGACATTGGTTTCCGACAACGGAACGTCCTTTGTGTCAGCTGAAGTTAAGCAGTTTTTGGACGGGAATAAAATAAAACATATTAAGACAGCGCCTTATCATCCTGCAACAAACGGTTTGGCCGAAAGAATGGTGCAGACTGTCAAAGACAAGTTGCGCAAAATGGATGACATCTCTTGGGATGTTAAGATTCCTCGATTGCTACTAGGGTTGCGGGTAACTCCATGCACAATAACTAACAAGAGCCCCTCTGAACTCTTGATGAATAGGCGCCTACGTACCTTGTTAAATGTTATACATCCGGATAATCGTGTTCAACATAAAACTGATCAATAGATTACCGATAATGCTCATAAGGTAACTCGAGAAACAAATGTAGGCCAAAGTGTGATGTACAGAAATTATAGTTGTGGACCTCGTTGGTTGCCGGGTATGGTGGTTAAAAGGCAAGGGCCATCTAATTATCAAGTTTCAACTGGTGATGGTAATGTTGTCAACCGACACATCGACCAACTGGTTAAAAAAAAGAATGTCACAGAAGATGCAGACCGAGAAGGAGAGAGGGAAGAAGTGAATAATGAAAAGGTTGGTTTGGAAATGAAAAATCAAGATGCGGAAATGGGAGATACATGCTCGAGTCAGGAAATAATTGAAATACCGAGCGCAGACCAATGGGCGGAGATGTTAGGTATACCCAGTGATTATGAGTCTGGCTATTCCGGGGGTAAGATAAAAAGTAAAGTTTTATCTCATACAAAAGGCCCTTATGAAAAGCCTGATTCAATGTATATCGAATAGATATAATGTTAATGTTAGATATTTAAATAAATACAAAATGGTTGACTTTAAGTATAAGTTAAAGTTTAAATATATTTTGTATACTTGGGGGAAAGGTATGTTGTATATAGGTACCTACATACTTCCTAGTTTATAAGTTTGTTTATTGGGTTTCAAGTCTACCCTCCATCAAATTGTTGTTCCTACCTTACACTTATGATTTATCCACTTGTTTTTCTAGGCTACTTAGCTCAATACACAAATTACGATATTTAGTGTTTTATTGAAGACATAATAACAAGTATATTCAAAGTGATCTCATCTCTGTTGGTGGAGGAGCCCAAACTTCATACATTTTTGCCCAATGTCCTTTACCTTTTTACCATTTAGTTTGAACTAGAATTTAACAATAAGTCCTAGCGACTGTGCCTTTAGCAGTAGCAAGTTTCACAAAGCTACAGAATACTATCTGCTGCTTACTCAACCGTTTACCAAGATAAGTCTTTCAGTGCTTGTAACTTCACACATGCCAAACCATTGAAGTTGAACTTATGAACAAACGAGGTACATGAAGCGCCCTTAAGACAACACACTCACCCTATGTTTAATTACTTGTACCTAGACTATCTTCAGTTTGCATTAAACATATAAACCTATTCAAGAACAACAACAAACACAAAGTATAACACCAAATAATACTTGCAACAGGTTTCTTTTCACATCTTGAACAACCACATTATCTAAGTACTTTTTACCATCGCTTTTTAGAATTTGAAGACCGAAAACAACCGCAAAGTATCAATGTTAATAGTTGCAACAGAAAATACTTTTCACATTTTAAACAACAACAATATCCACCCTTATACCATTACTTTTACGAACTAGCATTTAACAATAATACCTAGCGATTACTGCCTTTTGCAACAGCAAGTTTTACGAACCTACAAAATACCTGCTGCCTTACTCAACCGATAATCAAAACACCCCACTCACCACTGACCGTAAAACTTCATACTTTCTCGTACTGAAGTTAAACTTATAAATAAACGAGGCATAGGAAACATTTCTGCAGTAATACCTTCGAATAAAAACACTTCTTTCACTTGATGGACGTTTTAGCAAGATGGAACTCGCTGCCTGCTCTTCTCGACGCAACAAAATAACACGTGAATGTTCGGATTACGACTATGAGAGAAAGGTGACTGGCTAGATCTATAAAAAGACGAATTTCGCCGTAACTAGCTGTATCAAAATAGCATGAAATTCAGAAAAGACGACGAACGACACATTAAACCAACAACACAATGAAATGCAAAGACTACATTAATATACTGGCAAATGAAAGGACACCCGTATTTTTACAGTTTACTCTCCTCAGTCTCCTCCAAAGAGTACTTTAAGCTATCGGGTAGTCTCTTGATCTCCTCTATCATCTATCATTATGAATGACCAGAATGACAATTGACAACCACTAGTGATGGCACCGGTTTCATAAAAACCTAAAAAAACGGTTTTTGACAAAACCGATAATCACCAGCTCTCATTGAAAAACCGATTACAATCACAACACATGTAAGTATCCGAGTCTTTGTTATGTATTAGAGGTTCGCACCAGAGCAACGAGCATCAGACAATCACCGGTTATTTTCCGGTGAACGTTTTCGGTAAAAACACCGAATAAAAACCCATTGAATTTTTTAAATAAAGTTGATTTAATTAAATAGAAGGAAGGTATACTTTGATATTAATTAGTTATTATTTCTTATTTGCTTCTTTAGTATTTGACATAATATTTCGAACACTAAATCAAAGCGTGCCTGTCCCTAATGCAATACAATGGGTTTGAAAGAAAGCTTGTTATAACTCATAGGCATTGTTATCCGTCCAAAATCGCTATTGTTGTGTCGATCACAAATTAAACGAAATCTAGATTTGCATATAAATGTGCACAGTTAAAAGGCCAAGATGGGAAAAAGGAAGCGGCTACCACTGGTAAAAGTAGGAAGATCAATAAATAATGAATTTAATAATCATATAATATGATTCATTTTACTTGCTACTATTTTCCCAAATAACTCGTTGCAATGTGTAAGTATATTCCCCATATTTTCGGTTTGAGTTCCTATTTCACTTTTATTTGTATATACAATAGCTGACAACGGTTGCTATTTTTTTGAGCGTTTGCATTACACCAAGTCTCTGGTTCATCATCTGAAGACGACTCCATCGTTTGTGCATATTGTTCAAACAGACCTAAAACAAGTTGACATAGTGTCCTTTACGTACCCCAAAAGATTATAAAAAGCATTTAAAATCATAAAAAGTTATTTTACTTTCACTCGCCATTAAAATGCCAAACGCCAAAAAACATCAACAGAAAATGTGTTTAATTGTGTCCAAAATGTCAGAGTAAGTGTTGTTCAAAACCCAAGGTAAACTGTAAATTATTTTTTAACTGCTCTACAAGAAGAAGCAGGTAGGGAAGTTATCAACATTTTGGAAATATTCGAGAAAGCGACAAAACTCGTCAGTGCTGATCAGTATCCGACTAGTTCACTAGTCATTCGTTAATATGTGGACTATTTGAAAAACTAAACACTATCGAAATTTCCCTAACAATAGATATAGCCATGATGTTTCACTCATCAGTGGGGCGAAACATAAGTAGCAGGCTCCTGGCATATGAGACAAGAACTGTGTCCCAAATATCTAAATATTTACATCCAGCATTATGAACCAGATTTTGTCATCCGGAGAACATGCTGTCGGCGAAAGAGTTAGTCAGGAAAGCATTATCCCATAACTTACGAGATTCCGCCGATAGCTCTGTGCCATCGACTTCGGAGGAGCCAGGTAGTAGCACAGAACAGAAAAATCCTGGGCTGCTGGACTTTTTAAAACAAAGAAGACCCAACACTAATTCAACTGCTTCTGAAGTTAATATTTTACGCATGTTTATGGAGATAGATCCACAAACCGAAAAAGCCGAGATTACAATAGCAGCTAAAAGTGCGCGAGCTTTTTGGTCCAGCAATAAACACTTGGCGCCATTAATTACGGTAGCGCTAAAATATTTAGCCATACCAGTGACATCGGTACCTTCGGAGAGCATGTTCTCTAAATCAGGATATGTGTTGTCATCTAGAAGGAGCAGGTTACAAGCAGATGCTGTGCCATACCACTTTCTTTTTATGATTGTAGTTGTACCTAATAATTTTAAGAAAAGTCGGTTAACATAAATACTAAGCCATAATTAAACACTGGTATTTTTTTGGGAAAAACCTTAAATAAACCTTAAACACCCGCTTTTAATAAATAACTAATCGGTATAAACCGGTTTTGAAAATTGTAATCGGTTCACAACACTAACACCCACCAGTGCAGTGTTGCCAACTCTAAAAGTTCAAATCATCGAATTCCCACATCGAAATTATCGTATTATGGGCAAAATAATCGTCCAAAAACAAACACGAAACAAAAAACCTAAACCATTCATCAAACATTGATAACAAACGACAGTGACAAGTTTAAGAGGGAGATATGCCAAGTTTCACCACTAGCAGCGCTAGCAGCACAAACCGCCAAACTTTACACACAACCACGGGGTGTATGAAGTGTATCACACGAGTCTTGTGGTCGTCGTCATCGTCATCGTTTAAGGGACTACTCACACTTATTCAGCTCTATTCAGCTTTTGTCCCTAGAAAACCACGATTTTGTATGAGATGCGTACGCATCCGTTCAGCCGCAGAAAGCTGGACGGATTCTATACAAAGTCGTTGTTTTCTATGGGCAAAAGCTTAACAGAGCTGAATAAGTGTGAGTAGTCCCTTACGATATAAGTTCACGCGTACCCACGACACATAAAAATAATAGAAGCAAATACAAAGTTATCTGAGAAAACCACGAGAATACAGTATAAAACGCGGAGTCGCGGTCGGATGGAAACAAGTGTTATTTTCATGTGAAAGAAACGTGAGGGAAGGAGGTAGAGAAAAGAGAGAGACATTTCCCTATTGATGTTGATATACTTGACAGTTGACGTTTTGCGTTTTATTTTGTCTGGCAACTACGTTTTGTTGAAAATACTTTTTTTTTTCAAAGTTCAAAATTATCATATATTAGACAATCACTATCGTACAACGTACCGTTGGCAAAATTATAGTACGCCCCCTGATAACCGTATTGGTTGGCAGTTCTGACACCCACCTACAGCACAGGGATGAAAAAAATTATCAATTTTTAATAATCGATTCTTTGAAAATCAATTTTTTAACACCTATAACAGCAGAGGCACATACAGGGGTTGCCAGACGGTCGGGACCACACAGCACTTTTTACTATAAATAGCACTGTTATTACAATAGGTACTGTTTTACCTCAAAATGTAACTTTTTTGAGAATCGACTAAAACCTGATTATTCACTAAGTTATAGTTTATTAAAAAAAATATACTTTATTAGGTATAATAACGAAATTAACGGAATTATCTATTTATTTACCAATATTTGAAAAAAATACAGATACTGAATGTATTTCCAATTATTGAGTTAAAACCATTTTGCCTTGAATAAAGTTTTCAGAAAGATGAATTATTTTTAATTGTGTAGTTCTTGTTCAAACATTTTGAGTTATTACAATTTTATGGGGACTTTTTTATGGTTTTCAATAACATTGTTTTTGATTACAACAATTTTATGTGTATATATAAGGCTAGGAAATTAATAAATAAGACTAGATAATCACGAAAAATCAGTCAGAAAATCAGCTTTTATTAATAAAAGATAACTAAAATGTGCTTTAAACATTTTGTACTTCAATAAAAAGATATCAATATAAACCTTCCAAAACACAAATAAAAATTAGTTAATTAGTAAGTATAAAATAATTATTCTGATACTTAAATAATCAGTTAATGTTGAAATTGCACAGTTAGAGTATTATAGTCTGTAAACTGGACCTAAATGAAAAAAAAATAGGTACAACTAGTTTTACGTCACTGTGAAAATCACACTTAAAATTGTAATAATTATGGAACAAATGTTACCAATAAATATTTATAATGAATACTTTAAAAAAAACTTAAGAGGTGTCAAGGGACACCCGGATGGAATGAAGTTGCTTTCGACTATTTTAGTGAATTGTGATCCAGTGATGCCAGATTGGGGGGAATGCCTCCAAGTTTAGGGTTTTTTTTAAGTTATGGGGAGAATTGAGGGGACAACATATCTGGGGGATATTTGGAGAGATAAAACTGGGTGTGGCGGGAATTGGGGGATTTTGACGTGACAACGTCTTATAATTGGTTTGCCGGGTGACACTTCAAGAAACTGCGTTACGCTCCGCTCACGTTATGCGCTCACAATGAGAGCGAGTGAGAGGCACGCGTCCCTTCCACTCGGGCATGGTTAGCCCGCCTAAGAGCGAGAGAGACAGACATAAAAAGTGCAAGTTATTGTATGTATATTTGTATATAAATACGTATGTATGTGTAAAGGTAAAAATAAAATTTTGTTAATATGAAATTCAGTGCGAGATTCTTTGTATAAATTAATGTTTTAAATATAATTCTTTGTATAAATAAATGTTTTAAATTGTTACTATTATTTCATCCTTCTTCCTACTATACGAATGAATATTCACATTAAAATTATTTTACCACTCAAAGTCGTTTAAACTTTCGCCCGTATACCGACTTTACAGGCAACCAATTTTTTTATCAACACAACTGTACTGTACGGCACTAAGAATTTTGTCGTTGCCTTTTTCTAACGCAGTTGTGGAAAGAGCCTTCTCTTAAGTAGCTATTATTAAAGACAAACTACGAAACAGATTGGCCATTCACACTGCCGAATCCATCTTGAGAATAAGATTTACATTGCTAGAAGGATGTGTTCATTTTAAAACCCAGTTCAAATATGCTAAACAGATTTAACTCAGAAAAAACGTATGGAACTGCAAACGACGCGGGTGAAGAGGCTGATTTAGTCATGGACGCTGTTGCTGAAATTGTATAAAATTGTATCTTTCATAAAAATAAAAATAAATTGCTATGTATGTGGGGGCTTTTTTTTTCAAATCTTAAATTTTGGTGGGATTTCGGGGAAGGTTTGGGGAGAACGCGAGGCGGTCATCTGGCAACACTGTTGTGATCCGAATGAATAGTCCACACTTCTATAGTAATAATTTATAGTATTGTGTTTTGCGTTTGTTCGCTGTGGAATATTTCGAATTTCTATTTACGTGCTGTTAATCAACTACCATAATCCTCCCAAATTGTGGATAGAAAATGTGTAACGCCTTTGGCATGGCTAGTGCGGGGGATTTCAGGCAATTGCTGGCGTTCCAGTAGTGTATTAAATGGACAGGAATATACGCAAAGGATTACCAAGGCCTAAATCAACATATGATTTAGCCCTTGGTAATCCTTTGTGTGTTATGCAAGATTATCTCAATGGTTGAAGGCATTCGTTAGCAAAGTGTTGTTTTCTTGAACCTCAAACACATGTTGGTTGTTGCGGTGGTTGTTTTTATCTTCAAATCTCGTATGTAAATAACATGTCCGCTATCAAGTAGTGGATCAACAATCTGTAGTACTTTCATTTAAAATAATTTAACTTTATCATGTATTAATTTGACTATGGTGTGGAAGGCTATTTTCTGGTAAGGTCAGTGAGTGTCCCGATAGAGCTGTCATAATAGATGACTATGGTGTGGAAGCAGTGGAAGGCTATTTTCTGGTAAGGTCAGTGAGTGTCCCGATAGAGCTGTCATAATAGATAGAAAATAATATATTTAAAAAATCGATCAGTGGGTTGTCTTAGAGTTAAAAGGAGTCAAAAATTCTGTTAATTCTAAAAGTCTAAAAAACCAAATCGTCTTTAGGAAGAACTGTCCTAACTCCTACTAAAACTAGGACTTCTCTTGTGGGTTACCACCTAATTTGCGAGATAATCTCAATACAAGATAATCTCAATGGTTGAAGGAATTTGTTTGTAAACTGTTGTTTTCTTGAACCCCAAACACATGTTGGTTGTTGTTGATGTGGTGGTTGGTTTTATCTTTTTTTAATGTAGGCAAATCTCGTTCGTAAATAACAAGTCCGCTATCAAGTAGTTTTTCAAACTCTAACTCAAAGCATTTATTTCTATAAACCATTTACAGGCACTTTTGAATTGTCAAAAAGTGGATCAGTTGGAAAGGTGAAGCTAGTTGCCCATTCCAAAACGTAGATTTCTATAGAGAAGAACGGGCAAGAAACTCCGCAGACACTCTTTTAATATCAAATTGAATATTACAAAATCTTGGGAACATTATTCTTGTTTTCACAGTATTATGTCTTATGGCGTTCTGCTGTGGGGATCGGCAGCTGACTTAGAATCAGTTTTGATTCTACAAAAGAGGGCAATCCGCGCAATCTATAAAATGGGGCCTCACGAGTCTCTTAGAAACAAATTCAACGAAGTTGACATAGTAACTCTGCCTTCTCTTTATATCCTAGAAAATATCTTGTATGTTCGCAAAAAATTAGGTCTTTTCAAAAAACGATGCAACTTCCATAACCTAACTACATGCAGTAAAGATGAAATTGTGATTCCAAAATTTAGATTAACTAAAACTACCAAGTCATTTCTAATAAACAGCATCCGCTTCTATAACAAGTTGCCAAAGTCGGTTACAGAACTCAACGATGGAAAGTTTAAAACTCACATAAAACGTGTCCTTATCAAAAAAGCATATTATAAGATAAAAGACTACGTTGAAGACAAGGAACTTTGGCATTAATTCCTTCTGCACATGTGGCTTCCCTGGTAACTCATTAGCAGCTATGTGAGCGTTTATTAACTGCTTCCAAATTACTATGTTAATTTTATTAATTTTATTTTTTACACTTTCTGACATATTCTCGTCATTATTTGACATTATAAACACTTGTAATATCGAGTATTTACAAGTGATTCTCATGGAAATCATATCACTTGGTTTAAATAGGTTGATTTTACTTATGTAGATTCTTTTACATATTGTGAATGAGAGAACGTTCTAGGCCTACAGTTTCTATTCTTTATTTTTATTCCTCTAAGTACCTGGTACTTATTGACAGGCCTGCACTGTCCTCCCTACTGTATACCTAATATCACTGTAATTTGAAAACATTATAAAAGCCAATTATTTTTAAAAGAGTAACCGTGGAGTTTCTTACCGGCTCTTCTCCATAGGAAGCGACTGTTCTTCATAAGTGCCCTTGCACGTTTATGTGAAATAAAATATTTTGATTTGATTTGATTTGATTTGTTGCTTCTTTAAGTGAGAACAATGTAAAAAAAATAATTATAAACAATTCTAATACAACATAAAAATAAGCCGTGGAAGTTAGGAGATGACCAGTCTCAACTGATACCGCCCGTTCACGAACTTGACGCGTGGATCAGCACCATCCAGCACAACCATTTCGTAGGGAACTGAATGATCCAACACACACGCCTCCAACAGTGAGACATTTATGTGAGCATGACATACTCTCAACTTCCATGCTTTTTAAAGACAATGTGCATCATAACAACACAATAAACGGATGCATGGTACTCACATTTACAAAATTTAAACAAAATGCTTCTAAATTATACAAAGCTATAGCATGCAATCTATTTGAGATATTAATAAAATTTGATTTCTTAAAAGAAAGATTCCTTAAAGAAAAGCAAGTGAGTCAATAATCTGGAATAGTTTCTTTAAAAAAAATCCAACTATCATGCATTGAGTTATAATGTACTACGTACTAGAGAAGCTATTTCAAACAAAAGATAGCGCACGCACCTGATGACAGCGGGGCAAGCGGGGGTTGTTAAGTTCTCATAGATAACAATCAATGCGCGCAGATGCGTCATAATTTTATTATTCTGCCTACGTGGGTACATAATCAGAGAATAAATAAAAAGTATTTAAACTGTAACAATATTTTAATTTCCTTTAAATAAAATAAGTTTAGTTAGTTTCTGTCGTTTGGTATAGTAATCCACAGTTGGATCAGTTTTTGCTTCGTGATGCAATCTAATTTTTGTGTGCTGGTTTATTATGGCTCGAATTAAATGGATTCTATGATTGAATGTTGATGGCTGATTCAGTGAATGTTGATTCAAATTTACAAATACTTCTTTTCCAATGAAATGCTTTAGGGTGTTTACGGTTATATAATTAAAATCATATTTCGAGGCAAGACTTCCACCGGTTTGGCGTATTAAATTACGTATGATCTTTTCCGTAGCCAAGCATATTATGTACACGTCTTCTGCAGAATAACATAGACCACCCATGTCTTTTATAGTTATACATAAGTGTGTGATGTGGAAGTTTATTTGGTGTAGTCAAACTGTCAACGTAATCTTCACATTTTAACTTTTTTGTTAATTGTCTTGATACATATCCAGATATATAACCTACTATCAATTTTGACTCACATGTAAAGGATTCGTGGTCAAGCATTGTTGCAAAGATATCGCAATTATTTTCAGCTTCCAAATTGGATGTCAGCAATCGTGTACTTTGTAGTATTTCATAAGGTTGTTGGTCATATCTAGTTGAACAGGATGTACTGTTAATTATGTTTTCGGATGTAGAATTTAAAATTGAGAAATTATCCAGAGGGATGCAATTGCCGGTAAAAGACGACCGAAGTTCAACATGATTTAAGGTTTTTTTATAGGCTGCTCTAAATTGCAAAATATTTGGATTATTATTGTAGCCGCCATGTCTTCTTATTAACCCAAAAAATAGTTCCAGGTGGTCTTGGCTTATCCGGTACATAGATATGTAACGAAGCATCTGCTTTTCTTCAACTATGTAGTTGTATAGTGTCTTAAGCGATTCAATGCATATTATGGCACCAATGAATCCTGTTTTGTTAGCAGACTCAACTATATTTTTCTTTGAAATTTGTAATAATATTCTGGATGTCTGGTTTGTTCGTTTAATTATTCTTCTTGATTGAGAACGAAATTTCAATGCAAGTATAAAGGATTTCACTTTGTCCAAATAAGAAAATATTTGAGACTTGCTTTTGCTATCGACAGGGCGTTTAAAACCATAGAAATTACATTTTCTAGAATTCATAATGTCAAAAAAATTATTCATTAAAGTTATGAAATTCACTGTTCCTGATGAGTCTTGAAACTGTCTCGAATTCAAAATTTCATCACATAGAAGTAAAGCTTTTGCTACGCTCAAACTCAGCAGCTGTGTTGCAAGCTTTACTTTCATAATCTGCTGCCGAAAATTTATATGACGGGGTGTTAACTTGTTTTCGAATCTCAGACCTTCATTTTGTTGAAGCTTATTAAGATTTATTAGTAGTTGCCATTTGATTTGTTTGTCATTATTATCGAACAACAGTCTTTTCTTCTCGAACGTGTTTCTTATTAGTTTTATAACATGGCAAGGGTCTATAAAAATGCAAACTTTTTCTCCCGTGCATGGATGTGGAAAATAAGTCTTCATATTACTGACATCTGATAGTTTACAGCCTAAAATTTCAGCTGCACCGAAGTTTGCAGAACAACCATCAAACGTAAGACTTAAAACTATGACGCCCACCTCATGGCACTTTTGCAAGCATATTTTTATCAAATTTGCCTTTGTTTCAGCATTTACACCGGCCCACAGTGGAACGAATGTATGGGAGCGGTTGGACGTAGACATGTCCGAAAAATAAGAGTAAAATTATGACAAACTAATGATGCCATCTTATTCGATTACTTAATGCCTTCATAAATTGTGGTGATGAATTTCTTCATAACTCCCATATTTCGGGAGTAATTTGAGAAAATGTGAAATTTTACTATGAAAATGAGTGTATCGAGCTCTCTCCCTCCTGATTCCGGGCTTGTTTCAAGTAGCGGTCTCTAATATCGTAATGCTATTACTAAGAGCTATATTTAATACTAAGACACATAGTGCGCCAAATGTGCACTTTCTGGGATAAAAGGAAATGAAAATTTAAAAAAAAAAACGTTTTTTCCCCATTTGTATTTACTTTAAACCGCAGACAGACTTATTAAGAGGTCTATAAATATATTATATACATATACAGAAATATATATTAACAAAAATATTCACAAGAACTGATGAGAGTATGACTTTTAAGTAAGTTGATAATAAATTACCTAGTTTCATTAAAAGTACAATAAATAATTAAGATGTAAGCTCTAATTTACTAAGTTACACATTTTAAAACAATAACATCATTTAATTATCTTCGTCATCATCATCATCATCAATTAATTCAAATTCAGAATCGATGTCCGCTAAATCATTTATGTTAACAAATTCGATATCACTTTTCTCAGAATCCGTAAGCTCATAAAATTCCTTAAAAGAAGATTTTTTTACAAACTTATTTCCTTTTGGACGGATACTTGTAACAAGTGGATCAGAAGACAGTAAAAGATTGTGCATAATATCTTCATTGCATGAGATACTGCTATGCTTTCGAGAATGCCCCTCTCTATATTTTCTAAAATCTTTATTTCTAGCCTCAGATGCCTCTTCGGATAGAAAACCAATGGGCACAATTGACATGTTCTGAACTATGTCTGGCCCATGCATTAAAATTTTATGAAGTGAAGAAGGCATATAATACCATGGGTATAACTCCACGTAAAGCTTAGCAGTATCAAAGCAGAACTCTCGGAATTTAGTTACGTTGATCTTCTCTCCTGATGAAATACACTGCAAGATCACACAGATTTTTCTTAAAAGCATAGCATCTATTCCGGTCAGTTCAGCAGATTTAGTGTAGTTTTCAAAAAATCTCCTTGCCGAGTTGCCATTGTTGGTGGATCCACTGCCTTGTTTCACAACATCGAGAAGTAAGCCCGTTTCTCTTCTTACAGCCTCTTGAACTCTTTTCTTCCTGTCATCAACTTGCCTTTTTGCTATATCACCCCTTACTTGCCATGATTTTATGTCTAATTTGTAGGAAATGTGTAATAAGCATTCCATTGAGCGAATCCAAGCGTGAAGGGTGCTTAAGCTATATTTATACATGTCCTCGTTTGCGTGTTTATCTTTGATTAACTCTAAATTATTCATTTCTTTAGGACAAGCCTTGCATATGTCACACACTGAAGCTGCTGTATTGGATATAATGGAATGAATTTTACCATCAATCATTGTCAACAGCAGTTGGTGTTTGACACTAATTCCATCAGTGATGGTGGATGGAGTTAAGGCTTCAATCTCTGCTTCGATTTCAGCCATCTCTCTCTGCACATTTTCTTTGGTTTCCTTTATAAACTTAAACAATATTGGCCGGCAAAATGAAGTGGAAGATGGTCGCTCGTTTTCCCAAATTGTTACACCTTTTGAGACGAGCCGCAGTGGTACAAGACTAATCATAAAATTACTAGCAAGATCGATTTGCTCATCTTCACTCGTCCTTTGATGATAAATGCTTTGGCTAGATGATCCGTCAAAACCCCATTTGCTGGTCAATACGAGCTGTTGATTGGGATCAACAGGGGTTTCTAACGACCTAATAAGTCTTCTTGAGGTTAAATCCATCAAGGCTTGTAATTTGATTTTTGCAGAGCTCTCTGTAACTGTGAGATCTTCTTTGGCCGGATAGCACTTAATTTTTTCTTTAACCAACATGTAGTAACTCGGGTATTGAAGAGCTCCTTCTTGAGTGTTGAAATCCCGAAGAGTGTTATAGCGCCATTTCGATAAGTTCATCGATACATAAAGAGCCAATGCCTTCAAAGGGGATATTTCCCGTACCTGAATTGATTTACCTTCAATGAAGGCTTTGATTTTTGAGGCCTCTTCTGGATTCTCCGTCAAGTATTTCATAACATAAGCTGTATCGCTTTGTCCTGCCTTTTGAAGCGCCCTTTCGGCCGAAAACATAATTTCAGCGCTGCTACTGCTGCATGAAAGACTATCTTCAGTGCGTCTTCTTTTTTGCCGGTTACTAAGGTCCTCAAAAGATTTACGAGGACTAGGATGTGTACAAGTTGAAGCATCAGATTTAGCAGGAGAAATTATGGGCTCGATGACGTCACTTATATTTTCTGTAGAAGGTTCCATATTTTCATTCTGTAATTCCGGCCATTGAATTGCAGCCTGTAGCCAAATCTCATGTTTCTTCCGAAACTTATCTGTGCTTCTTCCAGACTGTGTCCATTTTGCATAAATGCGGTAGCAAAATCGACGACACCAGTCTTTTAAACTTGTTTCAGCACTTTCACATAACTGAACACAACTGTTATCTTTTAAAACACTGAACAAATAGTTAAAGTCGCGTAAATCTTTATGTGCGCGTGCGCATAAAGCAACGTGAATATCAAGATTTGTATTAAAATTTGGAAAATACATTGCGAGATTAGCTTGGATACAACGAGGTGTAAATCAACACTGATTTTAAAGTTACTAATAGTGACCTATTTATATAAAATCCAGGTATCCCAGGTATCCTTTGTTAAATATTGCAAGGTAATTAGTTATTGTGATAATTAGTAAATGATGCATGCTAAATTAGTGTGTAGGAGAATATGGGTGTTGTGTGCGCAATCAAATGGTCCGGGTACTTTGATCAAACAGTTTATTCTCACCACTAATATTAACAAACAACAAGTAGGAACAGATAGGTATAGCAAACAGCAAGCGTTATAGCGTATGCGGAAGGGATTCGCGCAGCAAGCGACCGTGCGTCTGCCGTGAGGGTGCGAGACGTACTGCTGAGCGCGCGCGTCACTGCGCCGGCGATGGTTCTAGGCCTCCTTTGTTTCGGTGAGTAGCGGGACTTGGGGCACGCTTACTCGCTACGACACGACGACGACGCGGTGAGGCTCGGCGACCCAACGACGCGTCTATGCAGCACTGGTAGGTATGTAAATATGTTATTATGCTAAGTGTTATTGTGCATGTTTAATGTTTGTGTATATGGTATGTAAAGTATTTTATAGTAGACGTAAATATATATAAGTATTGTGGCTACGCCACATGACTCCCCCCTTGAGACCATCCTAGGATGGGCGATAACAGTCAGGGAACCTCACTCTTCTTCCTGAGCGAGTGATCCTTACTTCATTATCTTTGTTTACAGGGTTTGGAGTTTCATTTTCAAGTGGACGAGTCTCTGAACGAGTATCTGGTGTAAGTATGTAGGCTGGTTTTAACCTCTCTATCGATATTGTCTGTTCTTTTCCTTTAATACGCAGTTTAAAGACTTTCGTGCCTCCTTGCAGGACTAGGTATGGCCCAGTGTACGCCGGCTGTAGAGATCCTCTCACGGTGTCATCTCGGACGTAAACGTGAGTAGCAGAAGGTAAGTCTCGGTATACGAAGATGTTACGTCTGCTGTGTCTTGCGGCTGGCTGAGGGCGGATATTGTTCATAATGGAACGCAGTCGTGCTGAGTATTCGGTGAGGTCACTGGTCATATGCTGGTCAGTGATTGGCTGCAGAAACTCTCCGGGCAGTCTGAGGGGTTCGCCGTAGAGGAGTTCGGCGGGTGACGCTTGTATGTCCTCTTTGAAAGCGCTTCTCATTCCTAGCAGTACTAGAGGTAAACTTTCCGTCCATTTTAGGCTTCCATGGCACATTATGGCTGCCTTAAGTTGTCTGTGCATCCGTTCCACCATTCCGTTGCTTGCAGGATGATAAGCAGTGGTTCTGTTGCGTTGAAATCCGGCAAGTTCTGAGAGCTGTTTTAGCAGTGCGGACTCGAATTGCTTCCCGCGGTCTGTCACGACTTCTGTAGGGCAACCGTAACGTGATATCCAGTTGCAAACGAGGGCTTTGGCGACTGTTTCAGCTGTTATATCTTGCAAGGGAATTGCCTCGGGCCATCGAGTGAATCTATCCACGGCGGTGAGACAGTAACGGTAGCCATCCGAGAGGGGTAACGGTCCGACGATATCGATGTGCACGTAGGTAAATCTGCCGTTTGGTAGCTTGAAGGTGCCCATTGGTGGAGTTACGTGCCGAGTGATCTTTGAACGTTGACATGCGTGGCAGAGCTTGGTCCAATCGCGACAATCTTTGTTTACTCCTGGCCATACGTAACGCTGAGCCACTAATTTTGCGGAGGCTTTAGCGCCAGGATGGCTAAGTGAGTGCAGGCTGTCGTAGACTTGCTTTCTGAGCTCTTTTGGTACGTAAGGTCGTGGATTTGGCGTGCTGTCGTCGCAGTAAAGTTCCAGTTTTGTTCCTGGTACGGTTACTTTGACAAGCTTAAGCGAAGTTCCGCCTCCCAACAGTTGTCTTAGTTCTGGGTCGTTACCCTGTGAAATGGCCAAGTTCTTTGACTCGACAGGTTGTACAATTTCCTCTAATCTTGAGAGAGTATCGGCAACTATGTTATCCTTTCCCGATATGTGTTGGATGTCCGTTGTAAATTGAGCTAGATAATCTAAATGTCGAAACTGACGTGGTGAACACTTTTCTTTATGGCTTTGAAATGCGAAACAGATTGGCTTGTGGTCTGTAAATACTGTGAAGTGTCTTGCTTCCACCAGGTGTCGAAAATGTTTTATGGATTCGTAAATTGCGAGAAGTTCTCGGTCGTACGGCGAGTATTTCTTTTGTGATGTGCTCAATTTACGGCTAAAGAAGGCGAGAGGTTGCCATTCCCCGTCTTTCTGCTGCTGTAGAACTCCCCCGATTGCGACGTCTGATGCGTCCGTTACTAACGCTAGTTTGGCGTCCATGTCTGGGTGCGCTAGGAGTGCTGATTGGCATAGACTCCTCTTGCAGTCTTCAAACGCTTGGAGTGCTTTTCCGGTGACGTTTATGGGATGATTGCCTTTAACGGATCCGGATAACAGGCTATGTAATGGCGTTTGGAATGAGGCAGCGTCCTTTATAAAACGACGATAGAAATTTATCATGCCTAGGAATCTCCTGAGTTCTCGAACGGTTTTCGGGGTGGGGTAGTCCTTTATAACTTGGATCTTGCTGTCCAGTGGTTTAATACCTGCGCAAGATACGCTACAGCCGAGGAAAGTTACCTCTTCTGCCCCCAAAACACATTTGGAAATGTTTATGACCATTCCATATTCTTTTAATCGTTCGAAGAGGAGGCGTAAGTGACGGTAATGGGTCTCCTCGTCGGGGGAGGATATCAGAAAATCGTCTAAGTACGTGTAGCAAAAGTCCAGGTCACGGGTCATTTCGTCCACAAATCTTTGGAATGTTTGTCCTGCGTTGCTAAGCCCAAACGTCATAAAAGGGAACTCAAACATGCCAAAGGGCGTAGTTATGGCCGTTTTGGGGATGTCCTCGGGGTTCACCGGTATTTGGTTGTACGCCTTTACTAAATCAATTTTTGAGAATATTCGGCAGCCAGCTATGTTCTGAGTAAAGTCCTGGATGTGCCGGATGGGGTATCGGTCGGGGATCGTTCGGGCGTTTAACATCCTGTAATCGCCGCATGGCCTCCATCCGTTGTCCTTTTTTGCGGCGAGATGAAGGGGGGACGACCATGGGCTCTCAGACGGTCGTGCTGTCCCTATTCTCAGCATTTCTTCGAACTCCTGTTTTGCGATCTTCAGTTTGTCCGGGGCAAGTCTTCTCGGAGTGCAATATACGGGCGGTCCAGCGGTTGTTCTTATGTGGTGAACCGTATTGTGACGTATGACCCGGTGTGTGCCTGCCGGCCGAGTGATTTCTGGATAATCTCGAAGTAGGTTCAAGTACTTAGACTCGCCTGTTATGGTCTTGACTGAAGTTATGGCATCAGATACAGGAACTGGATTTGCACTTGCTGACAGGCTTGTCTTGTTGTCGATCAGGCGTTTGTTACGACAGTCTACGATTAAGTCGTAGTACGATAAAAAATCGACTCCTATGATAGCTTTGGTGACGTCAGCAATTATGAATTGCCAGGAAAATGCACGGCGAAGACCTAAGTCAAGTTCCATTTGTTGGACACCGTATATGGCAATTGGTGTTCCGTTCGCTGCGAAAACGTTGAGTTCGGTTGTGCGTGGTCGTCTTTGTTTCAGGGCAGAGCGGGGAAAAACACAGATGTCACTTCCGGTGTCGACTAAAAACTGCGTTTTTGTTCTTCTGTCCGTTATGAATAAGCGACCAGTAGTAGGACTATGGCAATCATGTGTCGCTACTGATGATTGCCTTTGGCTTTTCCCGACCCTGATTGAAAATCACACGGTTTCAGGCATCTTCGTGCCTTGTCTCCATATCTGTGGTGGAAAATACAGGTAGGGTACTTCCTATAATTTGACTGGGAACGCGTGTTGCTTCTTCCCCGTTGACTTATACTCCTGGATCTGGATCTAGAATCTCTTGTCGAGAGGGCCTGCACTTGACGACTAAGCTCTGCAATCTCTTTTGATAATTTCTCGATCATTGAGTTAGGAACTGCGTCCGTGGCGGCCACTTGTGGCGCGGGTGGCACGAGATCGTGCACTTTATCAGCCAGGTCTGCGAGTGCTGAAAGTGACGACTCTGGCTGCGATGCTACGACTATTTGAATGTTGCCCGGTAAGCGGCTCGTCCACACGGTCTTTATAAAATCGTCGGGTATGCTTGGGCCCGCTAGATGTTGCAGGTGTCTAAGGAACGCGGATGGTCGTCTGTCTCCTAATTCCTCATGCATCAGCAACTGGGTAAGTTCTTTTTCACGCGACGCTGATAATCTTTTAATCAGCTCGCTTTTTAACTTTTCATATTTGCCACTAGCTGGAGGATTAATTAAAATATCTTTGACCTCTGCGGCGTAACGGTTTTCAAGTTGGGCACTGACGTAATTATATTTGGTGTCGTCATCTTTGACACCTGAGAGTGCAAAACTTCCTTCTATTTGCGCGAACCAGACTGCAGGTTCCTCCGGCCAAAACGGCGGAAGTCGTACCCCGACACGACAAATGTCGGAAGGTATAAATGTCCTTTCTTTGGAATGCGACCTGCTTTCGTCACTTTGTGTGTCGGATGGCTTGTTGTTTCTCGACATTTTTAAATCTGGTTTTCACTAGCTTACGGTTTTTATGCTGCTCCGTGCTGTGTCCAAGATCCGGGGTCACCAATGTAGGAGAATATGGGTGTTGTGTGCGCAATCAAATGGTCCGGGTACTTTGATCAAACAGTTTATTCTCACCACTAATATTAACAAACAACAAGTAGGAACAGATAGGTATAGCAAACAGCAAGCGTTATAGCGTATGCGGAAGGGATTCGCGCAGCAAGCGACCGTGCGTCTGCCGTGAGGGTGCGAGACGTACTGCTGAGCGCGCGCGTCACTGCGCCGGCGATGGTTCTAGGCCTCCTTTGTTTCGGTGAGTAGCGGGACTTGGGGCACGCTTACTCGCTACGACACGACGACGACGCGGTGAGGCTCGGCGACCCAACGACGCGTCTATGCAGCACTGGTAGGTATGTAAATATGTTATTATGCTAAGTGTTATTGTGCATGTTTAATGTTTGTGTATATGGTATGTAAAGTATTTTATAGTAGACGTAAATATATATAAGTATTGTGGCTACGCCACAAGTGTATTAAGAGCCATTTAGTAATTAAATAATAGCAATGTTCTTATCAGTAATCATTAGTGCATCAGTTTTATATGTAAACCTTAAGTCCCTAATTATATATCCTAATTAGCTTATATCTTCTCTAATTGGCTGCTCAGAAATGTTATTGTAATAAGGTAAACCTTTAGAAAAACGGTTTTAATCAACAAAATAAACAAAAAATAAAAAAATTGTGTTATAAAATAAACATCACTCTTTATCCCAGAAAGTGCACATTTGGCGCACTATGTGTCTTAGTATTAAATATAGCTCTTAGTATTAGCATTATGATATTAGAGACCGCTACTTGAAACAAGCCCGGAATCAGGAGGGAGAGAGCTCGATACACTCATTTTCATAGTAAAATTTCACATTTTCTCAAATTACTCCCGAAATATGGGAGTTATGAAGAAATTCATCACCACAAGTTATGAAGGCATTAAGTAATCGAATAAGATGGCATCATTAGTTTGGCATAATTTTACTCTTTTTTTTCGGACATGTCTACGTCCAACCGCTCCCATACATTCGTTCCACTGTGCGGCCGTCAAAAAGTACCCCACGGGTAATTTCCAATTTTCGTTAAGGGCAACCAGCATAAATACTAAAGCTTGCGTTGCCACAGTCTCGTCTTCTTCACCATGCATAGGACCCGCTCCAAAATTAACTGCACCAAATTTTTGATTGTTGTGAAAAAGCTTCTGTCTCCTGATAGCTATTTCGTCAAAGACTAATGAGCAGAGTACAGGTTTATTTGAATTTGCGTTGGATTGCGATTTATTTTTTGGTTTATTCCCATCTCGGCACCTTCCCATCTCGGCACCCATGAATTTATTTATCTTGTCTACGAAAAATTCCCATTTCGGCACCCTCTCATGAAACATTTTAAGGTACACAAAAAGAAACGGAAACACAGTATCAGTATAGTAAGTAAATCAACTTTATTATTCATTAAATCATTTTTGTTTCTTTTTAAATTACCATTTTCACAGACAAGCCCTTGAATCGCTTTTTGGAGGCTCCATTATCTCTGCCTTGGCAGTAACATAACAAATTTTAAAATATATGAAAAATTCACGGTTCGTAGGAATAATTGTTTTAAAATCTTTCCAGCAATTATGTAAAAACATATTACAAAAATCAACAGTTATTATGTACAATTAACGTTTAATCAGTATAACCGGGACGTAGGCAAAAGGGCGTCCATACTTTGGGGACTTCCATACTGGTACTAAATGCTAATTGCTATAACTCGCTGTACATTCATTTTCAGTCTTAATTATCACATAAATCGGAATTGTATATTTTCATACCTACATAATAGGTAAAAATTCTAAATATAAAAAAATATTAGTCTTAAAAATATCTGAAATAATAAAATCACCGCAAGTTGTTACTCTTCATACAAAAAACAAACTAATAAAAAAATATTACACTAATCAACAGTTGTAAATAGACTATTTTTTAATCTTCTATATCACAGAGAAATCAACATATAAAAAAATATTAGTCTTAAAAATATCTGAAATAATAAAATCACCGCAAGTTGTTACTCTTCATACAAAAAACAAACTAATAAAAAAATATTACACTAATCAACAGTTGTAAATAGACTATTTTTTAATCTTCTATATCACAGAGAAATCAACATTGTACATAATTTTCTTACAATAATAGCAATAATTTTAAACATTACTTATCAAAAATAAATAAAATCACAGTTACTTTGTCGTCGTCCACGAAACAAATATGGCAATTATTGCAGACAGTTGTTCTATGCAGCTTTTTAAATTTATCGAACCATTTTCATAATTTGCTACAATTTGGTTGATTTCGGCATGGGACTTTACGTATTTCTCTTTTTTCTTGGAAATAGGAATGTTACACTTGAAAAATTTGATCATTTTAAATGCAAACCACCTTGTATCATGTTTCACGACACTTAAATATTTGATTAAAGTAGGTCGTTTGCCGACACGCCTATTTAATCTCCCATTCCAACCTTCTACGCTATTGGTGGTACGGTGTCTCTCGCCGTAACAACACCATTTAGCCATCCATTCTCTTGCTTCGTTTGGAGGTCCATTTTCCAGCCATTGTTGAACCATGTAATCGTTGAATTTGGTGTAGTTAGGATCATCATAACTGAAAGGAAATAAAAGTAATAAATAAATAAAAAATACGAATGATGTACCTAGCATGTCAAAATTAATAGAGATAAGTGCCAAAATTAAGCATACCTGTCTTCCATAATCAGTATGAATCCCTCTGCTATTGCCGGCTGAGGAAGTAGCGCCAGCGCCACACATTTTTTTATGTGGTTTACGGATTCATCATGATTGGTTAAATAAAGGGATTGCGCTTTACGTAGTAAGCACCGTGTGTAGTGTACAAAGCATCCTTTTATAGTCGCCCTTGGAAAAACTTTTTCTGCAGCCTTGATCGCTGCAACTTCGTAATCAAATGTCATTTTATTCGGCTTCATCTTTGGAAAGACAGTACGAATCAACTCAAACATTATTTCGTAGGTTTTCATGTTTTTGCTGATTAATAGGCAATATAAAAGAGGCACTATATTCGTATGTCGCTCTGAACTGCCCAGATCACCCGATATGACATATAATTGTTTAAAAGGACTTGGACAACATTTGAAAGTGCCATCAAGAAAGAAATGTTTTACCCGGTAAATGCATTTCCGGGTTTGTCGACTTGAGAATATTAAAATTCTGTCTTCATCATCACTATAGTCAGCGGTCAAACATTCTTTATAGTCCGGTGGAATGACTACCTGACTCGCAATATCATATTGAGTTTTTGAAACTTTTAAATGTTTATTACGATGCCTGTACAGTCTTGATTTAATATTTTCAAGATCTGGTAACACTTTTGCAACACGAACGCTGCGGTTTTTTTTACAGGCGACTTTTTCGTATATTTGAGACACGGACGACATATCGTCGCACACTTGTTGTTCACACTGATATATGATATCTTTAACTTCATTTTTTTCAAAGTTTGGCACACACTCGGGTGAATGTCTGTTTTCATTTAGCACTATGTCACCTTGTACAGTCATACGCCCATAACACCCGTATTTTATTTTTGAGTTCACGCATCGCCACCTTGTAGAGTCCTTATTTTGCTTTTGTACATAGTATTGATGACCTGCGTGTAGAAGTACCTTTTGGCCACGTTGGGACTTCACATAATTTAGCACTGATCTCCCATTACTTGGTCCTGCACTCATTATTATTTCGTAACTCACTTGAACTTAAAACGTGACGATCCGTTTATCTCTAAAAAACTAGAAATACTGATAAAATGACTGAAGAGTAAACACATGCATAACGACTGTAATTGTACATTAAACTGGCTTGGCACCGGCCGCATTGCTAATTGTCTCTATCTCGCTCTTTCTTTTGTTAGTTTGCGCTATTGTCTTATTATACTATCTGGACTGAGCACTTCTAATTTAGTATTACACAAAAATGAACCATAATGAGCAGTCGTTAGGTTTACTTTGGTTTGACTGTCTTAACCGAGGCGAAAGAGATAGCCAGAAAATATGACACTTACTTACTTGCTTACTTATTACTTGCGTATTTTTTTTTAAGACCCATGAAAATATATTTTACTTTGTTCACTAAACACTAAAAATTTAAAATTAAACTTATTTTATAGGTATTTTTTTTTACATTTTTTAGTTTTGAGTCAATTTGATTTACTCACTATACTGATACAGTGTATCCATTTTTTGATGACTCTACATAACAACGACTAATGACGGAGTGCCGAGATGGGAATTTTTCGTAAAGATGATAAATTAATTCATGGGTGCCGAGATGGGAAGGTGCCGAGATGGGACTAAACCTATTTTTTAACGCTGTAAATGCTTCTGTTGTGAAACCGGGTTCTGCATTAATCGTTGAATACCATCTGCAAATTGTCCTAGGATGTGGAAGAGCTTTATTGTAGCATTCTCTAACGTATTTATATGCAGCTGGTGAATAGTAGCGTAAGGTCAGTGCGAATTTACGTAAGGGTGAAGTGTATAATAAATAATGCCTGCTCTGTTTATTCTTTTTCATTAAAGATTTATGTAACTCGACAACTTCTGCTTTAGCCATTAAATCAATCTCAGCATTTAAATTGAGACCGAATTTCTCTTTCAAATTTTGTTTTGTAAGAAGCACATTTCTTCTTTAAATAAATATTTTGTCTTTGTATTTTCTTAAATTCCTCAGTGAGTTTCTTTTTAGCTGCAGATTCCTTGCGTAATTTATTTTTAAGTACAATTTTTCTCGGAGTATCAAAAATTGAATTTGAACTGCTTACTGATTCAGACAAGGATTCTGATACTTCCTGTTCACCACATGTTGATGGCTGAAAAAAGTAAATCGTTATTTTGGAAGCCTGTAAATATTCTAGCATTACAGTATTAAAAAAACCGCCATATACTGGTTCCGCCTCCAATAAGCCCCGTAAGTATACTGAACATGAAAAAAGAGTTAGTTTTTCTAATCACAGAATAAAACAAAAATCCCAGCAATTTTACACAATAATATAAATTACGTTATCGAATGGTACTGCAGATTTCTTTATATACACTCGTCCTGTCTTTGTGGTGTACTTGTCGTTTTCTTGGAAATGCACGGAACATATGCGTGAATAATCTGAATGTAACCACATTTCTTCGCTGCGATTCTTCTGAACAAAGAGCCATGATTCTCTGGTTTCATGACACGGCCGAGGAAACCTTTAAATCCAAATAATAATAAAAAAATATTATAACAGCATTACTATCGAGACTAAATATTAATATTTTTTTTGCTCATAATTATTAAAACTATACGTCGATAGTGTCAAGTCTGCGCGTATAAATGCTTTACTCTTTGAGTTCTTTGACATTCACGTAAACATGGCTGCCGCCACGGTGACGCGTTGTAATTGAAAAATTATAATTAAATTACGCGTGTTTTAAAGATAATAGTTAAAACTTACTGGTGAAAAGTCACCCCTTGACTTTTACTTATGTTTCTGGAGTTGTTTGAACAGGATCTCAATGCACACGAAGGCATATTTTAATAAACAAAACTTCACTCAAACGCGTCACGTTGTAGCAAGCGCTGGGCACAGACTAAGTGCGTTGGAGTGCGCGCGCTCTAACTCGTGTTACAAACAATCGAGTTGAGGCGTCTCCTCTAGTACGTAGTACATTATAACTCAATGCTATCATGTTGTATTAATTTGACTTGTGGTGTGGAAGGCTACTAAGGTCTGTGAGTGTCCTGTTAGAGCTGACATAATAGACAGAAAATATTTAAAAAATCTGCTAAATGTAGTAGTCTAAAAAACCCATGTCAAACTTGAGACGGAACTGTCCTAAATCTTGCTATAACTAGGAATTCTCTTGTCGGTTACCACCTGATTTGCTCATTAACTAACAAACCATATTTAAATATGAATACAATGTGTTACTTTTGCTGTTATACAAGTTGACTTTGTTATTTTGTTTAACACTGCACAAATCAATTTGGCTCATTTTACCAGAAAGTGAAAAATCCTGTTTTTATAATTAAACTAGCTGACCCTTGCCCATTTTGCTGGGTGTCAAACAATTTTACTTATGATGGAATTATCTTGTGTGGTTCTTATTACAGAGTGTATAGGATTTATGTTATGGTTATTTTATTTCTTGGTGCTAGTATGACTTGGGTGAGTATTTTCTCCATACTATGTTTGATGTTGCGCTACTGTCTTCTAGCAAAATGTTTTGGTTTTCTGGATTTCCAACTAGAGATAAGCCAGCAAAGACTGTTTGACCCTGGGACTTATTTATAGTGAGGGCAAATGAAACTTTGACTGGAAACTGCAGCCTTTTGAACGATATTGGCAAATCTGTTGGAATCATGGGTATCGTGGAATGGGGTGTCATTGATCAATTTAAAAATTCAAATGGCCGTATTTTCTAAAAAACAAACGTGAGTCAATTTCAATAAAATTGTACGTAACACAAGATAAACACAATGGAATTTGTTACACAAAAGAAGATAATGTTACAAAACAGACTTTATAAAGCAGTATTCATATGGAATGCTTAGAAAATAAAAAGATCATCATATTTTAAATATTTTTATGCAGATAAAATCAATTAAATATAATTATTAAAATGTAATTAATAGAAAGTTTTAAATAAATTAAGAAAAAAAAAAAACAAAACTGAATAAATTCTAAAACTAAATCGAAAACTCTACATAAGAAGACGAGGTGGTGCATGAGTGCTAGAATGGCCTATCCGTTCCAGACACTTATAGCGTCTGGAAAGGATAGATGCTCAACGCCTCAATAATAACTCGTAAAATTAACTTTTAAATGTTCTGCGAATAACACATGGAACGGCGTGGAGCCATCTGCATGCCGTGGCGTTGCGTGGTTGAACGGAAACCCTCTATCTATAATCCGTCAACTCTTCAAACGGAGCGTTACGAGATTTTGACCCATTCGATCATATACCGCCGCTGCACCTTGCCCCTTCATTTTTTATTCGTCTTAATAATCAATTTCACATAAAAATCTTGTAAAATGAACTTCAACTTTAATAGGCACAATAGAAAATAAATTGAATGTCGGAAATCAGAATAATAAAAATCTAAAACTTAATCATCAACTCCACATAATAAATCCTTAAATATAACACTTGCAAACATTTGCAAGACCGTTCCTCAGATACAAATACCCGTACCAAGTCTGGCCATGACTTCTATCATATGAATACTGAAACAGACTATATGCCAGCAATTAAATTATCACTATACAGGATAAAATTTTAACCAGTGAGCAAACTGTAACTATGAATTCAGCATATCATTCTAGACCCGCCCTAGCGTAGAAACTTTTCGTCGGTTTTACAAAAAAAAGTCAGCTGTTTCATAGAAAAGTGCAATACGTACGCGGTCAAAATGTACATGGTACAGCTGATTTTTTTTTGTACAACCGACGAAAAATTTCTACGCTAGGGGGGTCTAGAATGATATACGCTGAATTCATGGTTACAATTTGCGCATTTTTTGTACATTAGTCAAAATAAACCCTGTCATCCTCATTACTCAGCAAGTACTCTTTGGACTCATATTTTAAATCTACTTTTTTAACAATACAAATTGCAGGAACCATATCTTTATCTATTTTCCTAGTAACAATAAACTTTAGTGTAGGCTTTTTAATGGTCTTTAAAAACCTTATATAATAATAAAGTTCCAGTTCTTTGATTTCTAAACTCTCTATGAATCCTATGTAATACACCCACGATTTCTTTTCAAAATACCTAACTAGGACACTGTCATTAATGGTTAGGTATGTATGTAAATTTGCTTCGGGTAATTTATTCGATTCTTCGGTCTTTTCTCTCGTTGTCTGGCTACAAATTAATTGTATATCACAGCTGTCTTTTTTATTTTCTACTACATCCTTAACAACTACTGTATTTTTGATTTCCTGTGCCTTTTTCCGTCCCTCTGTAGACTTCTTAGAAATAGTATCAGTCTCGCCTCTCAAATCTTGGTCCATACTTTTTAAGTTCGTGCATTTATTATCTATTTGTATTTTCTTTACGATGCTTATTTTGTCTTCAAGTTCTATTTTGATTCCATGTTTTTGTTGTTTTTCCTTATATCCTGATGTAGAAGGAACTGGATAATCGTAAATATTAATCTCATTTTCGTTTAAATTACGGACTGTATCAAATACATCAAAATCTTTGCTATTTTTGTGAATGGACCGTATTTCTTTAAATCAAAATATGCTTGATTCTCCAGCGTATTTCTAATATCTCCCAAAATTTTAACTTTATTTTTTTTCTCCATTATTTTCTCTATTGATTTATGCTTGTCTGTATTGTCCTTACCTAATATAGTAGGGTCTTCATTTCCTTATTCATATCGTCTTTATCTGACTGTTCAATTTCCACTACGTCTTCATCGTTTGCCCACAAACTGTATTCCGATTCGGCATAACTAATTTCACTGTCTGTGCTAGTGTCGCTATCATCAGCTTGTAAGTTTGTTTTCGAATATGTCACGCGTCTTCTATTAACTGATTTTTCTTTTCTGTCATTCATTTTCTTTTTTTGTTTGAAATTATGTTCTTTTAAGTCATAACAGTCGCAAAAACCAGGGATGATTCCACAAAATCAACTTAATTTCCTAAATTTAATAATATCAGGGCTTGAAGTCGAAATCACTTGATGAATGGACATCGTGTTAGGAACTGGGATTAAATCTAGTGAGCTTGCATCAAATTGTTTTATTAATGCTGTAATATTTTCGTCAGAAACGTAAAAGAAATTAATTTTTGACGAATTGTCCCTTATTAGGGCATGATAAGCTTCCTCAGCATTAGGAATATCTTGACCATGTGTGACATATGTATCTAAAGTCCTCTTTGCTGCACCACCAATGCCATCGGCAGCTCCCTTCCCATGTGATGCCTCAAAAAAAGACCATGTCGCTTTTTCAAACCCAAACTGAGAAATGCTATTTATCATATAAAAAATATTTTTTTGTCTGTACTGGGTTGTTGGCCCATCTGAATAAAAATGTATCGAGTCTACTTCCGGCAATGTATCTTTAACAAATTTCAAAACTGGGGTAAGATGGGCCCAGATGGCACCAGGATTATGATAATTATTTTGTGATATAGTACAAAAAGATATTGTTTGTGATCTCTCTCGTTTCTTAGCATAAATCACACCAGTGTGCAACGTAATCTGTCTTTTGGAGGCACCGAAGTGCATTGCTTGCACTTCTTCTGTGAATATACACATATATAATTTTCTGAAAAGTCACAATGAAGGACAATTTCTTTTCCGCTTAGGTTATTTTTAGAATATGTATACATTTCAAATTGGTGTTTAATGTTGGAATAGTGCTTCTTAAATACACTTAGTTGATTAGAAAATGTATGCAAAAGTGTATCCAATGATCCCGTTGTTTCTTCTTTGGCTGTCCTTTTGGTCGTCTTCTCTTCACCTTGTTGATTTGCAGCATTTTTTAAATATTTAAATTCTTTCGTGGTCCATCTGTTCCATATTACTATATCAGTTAAATTAAGATGTGTTTGTGTCATATTGAATTGAATTTTTTTATGAGAACATGACTTACATTCGTTATACATACATTTGACATTATTAATATTGCATGAAATAGCAGACACGAGTTCAGTAAAATTTTCTGTACTAATAATCTTGAGATGTTTTAGTTTTCTACACATGAAATTGAGATTTGCGTGTTTCACACATGCACAAGTATTCCTATCGACTAATTTCGGGCTCAAAACATAAAATGGCTTATAGCGTTTAAATGTAGGGTACGCCAATTTGCCCCCTTCACATTTATACTTTTTGTGTAAATTCTTTAGGGAGTCTAGTAAATATCTTACTTGTTCTCTGACTTTATGTAAAGTTCTGTACTGCTTTTTACCGGCTGTGGCACGTCTAACATCATCTCTTTCATAAAATTCTATTAGTTTTTTTAGGCGTTTCATTTTGAAATCATTTAATTTTTTCTGGATTCTTAAGCGCCCACTTAACCCAATACACGTACCTAGTTTCGTCTTCATTTTATATTTACCAGTAATATCGTTATTCATGACTTTCTTTATGGCGTTTCGTTCAGAATTATTCTTTGCCTGGGAATATTGACCACTTAATGCTTCTTTTAAAAGAACGTTTTCAAATAATATCTTTTTAACAGCACTCTTTGCCGGCGATGAAATTTGGGGAATAGCTTCGTTCAAAATCCTTTCAGTTTTAGTGCGTGGTGTTTCCTTGGCTTCAACATTTAATCCTTCTTTTTGCTCTTCTTCCTTTTTACGTAATATTTCGACTCTTTGATTCAACTTTTCTATTTGTTTTTTATATCTATAAATTGTCTTTTTTTGAGCTTTTGCTTTATTCACTAATAGAACTATTGTAGATTTCAAATTTAAGTTTTCTTTAATAATTTATAACGGCGCCTTCTATCCACATTTGATTTATCAATACTTTTCTGTGGTGTTGGAATAGTTTCTTCTATCTGGCATTCTTTATTTTTTTTATGCTTTCGTTGCCTCCACTTTTCTCTTAGCAACTCTTGCTGCTGTTTGGTGAGTTCACTTACTTTTTTATATTGGCGTTTGGTTCTTTCCAAATTTTCTTTTCGGATTTTCAAAAACTTTTCGGGATTTTCTTCTCCGCTCCAGTTGCAGGCATTTTCTAAACACAAAGAAGAGCAAACCTTGAACTTTTTGTTACTATTCACGCTACCCACATATTTTTAATTACTCAAATTTCATAACGTCTAGCTGGTAAACATAGTTAACATCATCCAGTTAGATCAGCTGCACGATGTAAGCCAGTTTGGAACTAAAAAACCTGCAAATTCGTCAGAATTTGCAGGTTTTTTAGTTCCAAACTGTAACGCATGTAAGTAACGCGGTATATCATATTATATATTATAGCGCGGTATATATTATATCATATCATATTTCAAGCTATGTAAGTTATTACATAGCTTGAAATATGACCGCGTTATCACACGGCAATAACTGGATAACGTGGATAGTGATAAAAAGTAAGGGGTAGGCAAGGCAAGGCCCGGAATATATTATTGCTGGGATATATTATTTACAACCTCCCATGCTTAGGTTATAAATAACCTAAACTGTCTTGGAATAAATTATTAAAATACTTTCGTCGTTGATAAGATTAAATTCTGCGATGAGGCATCGTCAGAAAATAAAATCACATACATTTTCGACAAAAATCAAAGTTTGAAATTCATAAAAACATTGACAGTCAATTTTCCCAAACAGGTTGCAAAACAAATCTAAAAAGTTTAACTGCAGCGGATTAGCGCTACAGTTTGTAGCCAAAATATAATGGTCTAGCTTAAAATCACAGAAAGAAAAACTTGCACTACGTTTGTTTGGAGAGGACTTGCTTACCCCTTCTCCAGTATTATAAAGTAAATTGCAAAAGATAAAATTTAAGAAGTAACAGAAATTACAGATGGTGTCGTCCTTGTCTTACGAATTCGTAAACTTTTGTTTTGATTCATCCTACTGTTACAATAAAATTGAGCCAAAGAATGTTAAATTTAAATCTCGGTATTTTTTTTACTGATTCAGTAACCTTGGAGCGTGCGCACAACAACTTACCAAAATTTTAACGCAACCGGATGAATGGTATAAATTAATGTTTGTATGTTTGTTCAGCGGGTCTAAAAAGGCCACATTAAGCAATTCCTCTAAAAGTGATTCATTTCCAGAATTCCCTTATAATGCTGCTATTTGACATTTTACTTTAATAAAGCAATTCATAATGTGGTGACCATTTTACGAATTTCCATACAGAACTGTCAAATAGATGAATTGCGTGCTGTCAACGCAGATAGTATTATGAATTGTCAGTTTGTGACAATTTCACGATTTTAAATATGATTCATAGTTAGTTCATAGTGTGATCATATTATGATTCTGTCAAAGTGGCCTTTTTAGACCCCCTGAACAAACATACAAACATTAATTTTCATATACATAAAAAACCAAGTGTACAGAGCTTTAGATTCGTTTTTTTGTGTAACGTAACATAATGTCACACAAGAGAAGTAAAAATACTTGTGACAAAATCAACAAATATGTCCACGAAAAAAAGTATTATGAATTTTACAAGTGAACGTTAGAGATTGAAATTATCTAATGCAGTAATAAATATAATAAATGCAAAACACTGAACTTATCAGAAATATTGGCGTCACTCGGGTGGGAATTTACAACTGACGAAATCTGTGTTAAGAGACTCTCATTGTGACTGACAGTGAAATAAGATGGCTGCTACATTTTCTTGTTAAGTTGGTAGTAGATCAAATGTTGCCCGACTTAAAAAAGTTACAGGTGCGTTCGAAATATCTATATTAAGTTCATAGTATCGTCACACAAGCGTCGTTACACAAAGTATCGAATTATGGGACAACATTCTGAATGTAAATTTAATAACAAAAAATCATACAAATTACATTTGAAATTCTTTTATTATATGACCGTGACCCTATCTAAAGATATTTAAACAAGTTTTTTTTGTCAGCTCTGCAAATAATAGAGTTATGTCACTTTGATCAACTAGTTCTGCGAGGTGGTCATCATATTTTTGTATGAGGGAGATAAATTTACCCTCAAAAATCTTTTTTTTTGTGTTTCCACGAACGAATTAAAGTAGATAAAAATTAAATGTAAAAGTAGATAGCATATGCGTGATACAAAAATATTTCATTTGTAAATTTAATAACGCAAAAAAAATTATACCCTTTTAAAGACGGAGGACAGCTTTTTTTTTCAAATGTACAATTTTTTTGAAATTGACTCACGTACCGAAGACGAAAAAAAAATTGGAGTATCGGTTTTTACTATACAATCGATACAATGAATTAGATTCTTTTTTAAATAAATAATATGTCGATGAAAAATTTATATGTGAGTGGTCAATGTTAAACCGTACGTGGGGTTACTTTGATACCCCCTAATATTTTCACGGCAAATGAAAGTAACCTAACTTAAACGTTATCACGTTTAAGTTAGGTTACGTTAACGTTCAGTCCGCGACGCGCGCGCTTGCCGTTCGGTAGTGTCGTGTCCTTGAAAATGGCTTCTAACGTGGTAAAGTGTAACTCATGCAATGTTGTTATAAATGAAGTGCTTGCATTTATATGCAATAAAATGGACGTTATGGATGAAGAAAGCATTAGTCGCATATGTAAAAGTGCTTTTTCGGAGTCGGATATTGAAAATGCTAAGGATCTGCTTTTCCAGTCTATTTCGACGGCAAAGCGGAAGAAAATAAGAAAAAGGGATGGTAAAACGCTTCGTAATATTGATGATATTCTTTGTTTATTAAAAGAAACGGACCCAGAAGAAATTCCGATATTTGTGGCTCGAGACCTGCAAAAACTACCGCCTGTACTGTTCGACCATGTCGATGTGACACGGTTATTAAAAGACATAGTAAAGATGCAGAGTGAAATTACGCATATAAAAGAACAGTATGCCACTGCTGATCAGTTAAGCCTGATAAAGTTGGATCTTGAATCGTTAAAAAATACGTCAATTGTTAATTATTTTCCGTGTAATGTAAACACAACACAAGGTGCCTCGGAGATTAATATACATGAAGACAGCAACAGTGGCCCTGTTGGTATACCGCCCATATGTTCGGAAGGTGAGAACCAGAGCAAATCGTCGTTTGCAAATTTATCGAGCAAGGGAGGTAGTTGTAAAACTCCTGAACCGGTACGTTCGAAGCAGAGCAGCCCATCCGACGCGACGTGCAAACCCGACGAGGCGGCCAACCGGCGGCAGCGGTCGGGCCGATCATCCACGATCGTAGCGGAGTGCGCGCCGACGCAAGCGCCTCGCTTATCTATGAAGGCGTTGGGACATACGAGCGTTCCGAATGTACAACATGTCACACAAAACCAAAAATGCTTTGCTGATATCGTACGTGATGGAGAATGGAAACCGGAACGTAATGATAATGGGTGGATTGAGGTACAAAGAAAAAGACATAAGAATCGTTTTATTGGAAATAGAGGGAAGGCAGTTATAGACATTGAAGGTAAATTCAAAGCAGCAGATATACGAATCCCGATGTACATTTATAATGTGGCGAAGGAGGTGACCGTGTGTGACATAGTAAACTACATTAGAGATAAATGTAATATGACCGTCACGTTAGAAAAAATGAACATGAAAATGGAAAAAGATTATAATGCTTATAAAGTTTTTGTTCCAAAATATAAGTTGGACATGTTTATGGAATCCAATTTTTGGCCAGAAGGAATAGCTTTTCGTCGTTTTATAAACTTCGATCGGCAAGTAAAAGACAGAGAGGTTACTCTGAAAAGCGTTGCTAACCAAAATCATGCTAAGTTCAACTAAGTTAGTAAGTTACAACTGCAAAAGTGTGACGCGTTCGGTTGATTGTATACGCCGAATTTGTAAGACGGCAGATGTAATTGCCTTACAAGAAACTTGGTTGCTACCTCACGATGTCTCTTATCTGGGTAGCATAGACAATGACTTTGGTTTCGTCGGTAACTCAGCTGTGGATACCTCTGCCAGTATACTTCGGGGTAGACCGTATGGAGGTGTGGCCATACTGTGGAGGAAAAGTTTGTTTCCTACAGTGACCGTGTTACCGTGCTCCAGTGTGCGTGTGCTAGCAGTGAAACTCGATTTCACTGATCGTGCTATAATCGTTTTTTCTGTGTATATGCCAACAGACTCAACAGATAACTTAGTAGAATTTACAGAGTGTTTATGTGAAATAAATTCCATTATTGAAAGTAATAATGTAGGATCAGTGTTTATATTGGGTGATTTCAACGCACATCCAGGTGAGCCTTTTGATACTGAACTAAAATGCTTTTGTGCCGATCAGCTGTGGTCGTGCGTCGACAGAGAACTATTGCCGTCGGACACATACACTTTTGTGAGTGACGCACATGGATCGCGGCGCTGGCTTGACCACTGTGTCGTCACTAGTGCCGCGCGGCACACTGTTGTTGGTGCGTCTGTTCTTTATGACATTTACTGGTCCGACCACTATCCTATTCAGTTCGAATGTGATCTAGGATTAATAAAACCTAAAAGCGTCCTGTCTAAAACTGACATTCGTGGTAATCAAGTGACATGGGGTGAAAGGGACCGTAACCAAATTTATGAATACAATAGGCTATGTCATGTTAATTCGATAGGCGCGAGCGCCTAAACGCTTCATGTATGTTCTTTGCATAGCGCTAAAAGTAAAAAAAAGCATATAAAGCAGCCATCATTGCAAATATATTGATAATTTATGTTAAAAAAGCACAAACAGCAAAATTGCTAGGTTATGGGGTGAGATTGATCAATGACCAAAGTGACCCCATGCCTGTGATCAATGACACCCCGTACAGAAAATAAACCGCCACTGAATGAAATTTTTGATGTTAGAATACAAAAACAACTTCTTTCTCAAGCTAATTAAACACATAACAACATAAACTATCATTTTTTTCTAGCAACTTTTATATCCAATCTGGTACCCTGGAAGTTATTTTAACCCCTAAAATACTTTAAACACAATACTCACAGTTTTTTTTAATGAAAATATCCGGTAGCGATCTGTTTGTACGTGCAGCGCTTGGGCAATGCCAAAGAGTGACATTCAGTGCTGCCAACGCAAAAGACGACATTTTTCGGTTGCGTTCAGAAATTAAACAATTCCTGTTTTAAAAAAATATAACGTTCTTATCAATGTTACCCCGTGAATCAAACTAACTCCATTCCACGGTATCCTTGGTATATAAACAAGTTGTCCCCATGATGATGGTCGCCATGATTATATTTAAAAAAAATCTTTCCAGTGCCCGGGAATATTCCCAATTGCTGGGAACGTGTCGGTGAAACCACACAGAATTATAATAAAAGTAAATATGTAATTACATACTAAGTTACTGGTAAGATTTAGTAAGTAAGTAGAAGTGGCATGTATTAAGTGCTCATTTAGTAACTTGTCGTTCATTGCATTAATTTTAGAAAGAGGTAAATAAAAATTTCGAATGTAGGAGGTTCAGAGATTATGTACAATATTTTGAAACGTTATTTTAATAGACTGGTAGAGTACTACATTATTCTTGAGTAAAATATGATACCTACTGGTTTTTACCATGGAAAATGTTTAAAATTAATGAAGTCACGCGTAACAGCTAGCATAAACAGATTTTGATTATGACTTATACGCTGTAATAAAATAAGTCAAAAATATTTAAAATTGTGCCTTTCTTAACCTGCGATGTTAACTTAACTCTTTCTTAACTTCGAAACATGCGATAAGAAACCTAATCTAAAAAGTTCAAAAAAGAAAAAATCTTTAACTTATGTGTTAGTGTTCCCACTAACTGGGAATGTTCTCGGGCATTTGGGAACATTCCCGGGAACATTCCCGTTGAGAAGTTACTGGGAACGGGAATGTTCCCACGGCACATCACTAGTCATACACAATATCGAGTCTCAAAAAAATAAAAGTTAGTTAGCTATTTGAAAGTTAGCTATTTGAAAATTGGTATTTATTTAAAAGTAATAGTTATCAGCCTTACAAAAATATCAAAATAGCTTAGTCTTCATTAATTTCGACAAAAATCTCATTTTTTTATATTCTATGTCTACAGGTGAGATCGCTTTGTCCACAGAAAATAACAAAAACATGCTTTAATTTCAAATCTTAGTAATTATACAAAACCATCATGTCAAATTTGATTTTCATAACAATCATTAATGCTTATTTTACTTAACCTCGTAAAGCGCAGGCCACACCGCCAGCTAGCGGGCGGGCGGGCTAGGCGGGCGAACATCGTTTCACCTCTTTACATACTTCGGTTCACACCGCGAGCTACCGACGAACCTAACGAGCTAAGCTAACGAAATATCCGACGATTCCAGCGAAGCTACTCGTTCACCTCGTTGGCGCGCCCGCGCTTCGCTAGCTTAGCTCGCCCACTAGCCCGCAAGCCCGGTTCGTTCGCCCGTCCTCCCCGTTTCGAGTAGACTAGTCGACGCTCGTCTTTCGAATAGCAGTGTAGTGTTTAGTTTGTGAACGAATATGTCATATATCGACGAAAGTTCTGATGATGATTTAACTACAAATGTTAAAAAAAAGATATTACTGTTAAATTCTCTTCGAATTAAGAAGAAGAAGAGAAAGCGTAGATTTTGGTTGCGTAGACATATTCAATTCAGGCAACAATCTGGAGAATTTTATACTTTGTTTCGGGAGTTGAATGACGAAGATTTTCCAGATTTTTATAGACTCACAAGAGTACAATTTCAAGAAATATGAAGTATGATATCTGACAAACTTACCAAAACTGATACTAATTACCGGAAAGCTATTACCCCATCGGAGAAACTGGCAGTGTGCTTAAGGTAAGAATCTATCTACTTATACTTTGTTATTGCTTAGATACTGCATATTACGAAAATATTGCCCATCGGAACGAAGCTGGCAGGTGCCTCTAGTAGTTTTTTTTTTAATTGAAATCCGCGAGGAGATCGTCCATAGTAGAAATTCTTGGAGGAGTTCGTCCAGCAGTGATTATGATTCGATTGAATGATCATCCTACCTGCTTATAATAAGAAATCATTTTTGTCTGCTGGGATTTACATAATTCCAAAAACAGTTTAGAAAATATACTTTTATTATTTTTCATATCACAATTTGAACAATAAACATCATCATCATCTGCCCTGCTTCATCACAATCATTCTTAATATTAACGAACAACATTTTTAACTTTTTTAGAATAAAATAAATCAACAACAATTTTTAGCGATAGGTACTTACCAACTAGTAAAACCAAATACCTAAGTATAATTTTGCATTTGCTTTAATTAAAGACCGATAACATTTTTAGGGTTCTTTTATCTTCAAACAAATAAAATCAACAATTCTTACTTTCAATACTAAATAAAATTATAATAGTTAAAATTATAAAAGGTAAATTATTATAGTTAAAATTATCAATCAACAACAGTTTTAGATGTTTTTTCTTCCTTAACTAATATCTGTGGGTGTTTCATCAATTGGTTATAATGTGTTTTGTGGTATGTATTCTTGTGATGCGTTTTGTGAAGTATGAGGTTGTATGTTTTGTGGTATGTATTCTTGTGGTGCGTTTTGTGAAGTATGAGGTTGTATGTTTTGTGGTATGTATTCTTGTGGTGCGTTTTGTGAAGTATGAGGTTGTATGTTCTGTGGAATGTATTCTTGTGGTGCGTTTTGTGAAGTATGAGGTTGTATGTTTTGTGGTATGCATTCTTGTGGTGCGTTTTGTGAAATATGAGGTTTTTGTGGTATGTATTCTTGTGGTGCGTTTTGTGAAGTATGAGGTTGTATGTTTTGTGGTATGTATTCTTGTGGTGCGTTTTGAGAAGTATGAGGTTGTATGTTTTGTGGTATGTGTTCTAGGGATGAATAGTGTGGATAGTGTTCATCTCGTAATTGGCAATTTTCATAGGTATCTTCAGCTTGTAAAACTATATTGAATATTTGTTTCTTGATGCTTCTTTGTAGCCATTCTGGTAATCGTTTCGTGGTTTCACACATGCTCTCAAAAAATAAATTTATAGGGTGTTAATCCTTTTCTTTTTCAAGCTCAGCCTGTCTTCTTTTATTCCTTTCTTCAGTGCGTTCCTTGTAGCTTTTGTCAATATCGTCTATTAATAATTGTATATCGTAATCATCTACTTGTGATTTTCTCTTAGTCCTGCTGACATTAGCATCTTGTTCAACATTTATATTCTGATTTGAATCTGATCCCAAATTGTTAATATTTTCATTACTTGATTGCGTTGAGTCATCCGCATTTAAATCAATAATGGATCGATTTTCACTTGTTTGTCTATTCGAACTACTCTCGGTATTCGGTAGACCAGTCGATTGATTGTAATTTCCACTAGTTGGATGGTTTTTCATGTGCGGTAGAAGAAATTACATTAATTGAGCATACTTCCATGTGTTTTCGGTACTAGCTGCTTGACCGCTGCGGGAAGACTTAGCTTTATTTAGTGAGTGTCTGTGGCTGTCTCTCAGATTTTTCCATAGTTTTTTTGCAGTTGGAACAGTAAAAAAAAAAATGAAAAATAAATAAATATATATATATAAAATAGATCATTTGAAATCTATACTATATTATAATATTATAAAGCTGCAGTGTTTGTTTGTTTGTTTGTTTGAACGCGCTAATCTCTGGAACTACTGGTCCGATTTGAATGATTCTTTCAGTATTGGGTAGTCCATTTATCGAGGAAGGCTATAGGCTATTTTTTTTTTCAAAATTAGGGATCCGTAATAAAATTGCTATTTTGTAACACAAGGTGTAAAATCGAAAACCTATTTTTGCGTGCGCTTCAAAAACTATTGACAATAGAACAAAATGATGTGCTACGGGTTTGTAGATCCCATTAAGACCTACAAAAAAGTCCGCGAGAACATATATCTAACTATCATGGTTTAATCACAATAACCGATTTTGTGTTCAAAATAATTATTAAATCGTCTGAAGAAAAAAAAACTACGTTAAATATGTATCGTAATATTAATCTTTATCGAAATTAAGCATTATGTTATCAAAAGTATTTATGTAGAAGTAAAATACTTTTTGTTTCATCTCAATCGGATATTTCGTTTAAAAGTTATCACGTGTGTAAGATGTTAAGAGTTGGTACCTATTAATGAGTTATGGGCCATAGAGTTTTTTATCAACATAAAATCCTGTAATAATCTTTTTCGAAATATATTTGTTGATGATTGTAAGTATAAGATCTTTGAAGAGTATAATAAATACATTTATGAACGCGGTAATCTTGGGAAATACTGACCTGATATGAAAACTGTTTAAATATTCAATAGTCCATTTATTGAGGGAGGCAATTATAGGCAATATTTTATCTCGGTATTTCCACGGAAACGAGAAAAACGCGGGTGAAACCGCGGGGCACAGCTAGTGTATAATAAATACAATGTACAAACAGCGCGGAATATGGCGCTATGCGTTATATTAACCGCTTCTACCGTATTTGAAAACTTCTTATTTTTATTTTTCAGGTTTTTGGCAACGGGTGACTCGTTTAAAACAATCAGCTATAATTACAGATTAGGTAAGTCAACAGTTTCAGAAATCATAAGAAATGTTAGTAAAGCCATTTGGGAGGCTTTACAGCCAATATATATGGGAGTTTTGAATGAAGCAGATTGGAAGGCTATTGCCATCGATTTTTACAATTTGTGGCAATTTCCACACTGCGTTGGAGCCGTTGACGCCAAACATATTAAAGTGCAATGCCCTCCTAAATCAGGTTCACAATTTTATAACTACAAAAATTATTATTCTATAGTTCTGCTAGCAGTTGTCGATGCAAAGAAAAAGTTTTCCATCGTTGATGTTGGTTCCATGGGACGTTTCAGTGATGGAGGATTTTTTTCGAATAGTACCTTTGGGAAAAAATTATCTAATGGAGAGTTGGATTTGCCTGCTAACGAGGCTCTACAACCTGGCGGTTATGAATTTCCGTATGTGTTTATTGGAGATCAGGCGTTTCCCTTAATGAGAAATTTTCTAAGACCGTATTCGAAAATTGCGTGCCGAGATAGCAGAGAAAAAAAACCTTTAATTATCGCCACAGCAGAGCAAGAAATGTTGTGGAGGATGCTTTCGGAATTTTAGCTACAACATGGCGAATATATCGCCGCCCTATTGCATGCAGATTGGATACAACAGATGATATAGTAAAGGCTACGTGTGTTCTACATAATTATTTATTATGTAAAGGAACGTTACCCAGGGACACTAATATTTTAATAACACAACAACAAGTAACATCATCTATAAGACTAAACAACAATAACTTTCGGGTTTCTAGGGAAGCTTTTCGTGTAAGAGATTTATTTTGTGATTTTTTAAATAATAATAATTAAAAGTACTTACTGTCAGAAATATCTGGGTCGTTTAATTCTTGCACGATTCTTCTCCATGCTGCTTCTTTTTCACTAAATCATGGTATTCCCTGCATTTTACATCATATAAACAAGGAAACTGTCGGACACTCTCGATAAATTCTTCCATGACGCTTGCAACAATGACGTGCACAATGCGACTGCGCGCAAATGACAATAGACAGATAGAACGCTAACCTCTCGCTCTCCCATCCGCGCCCCCCGCTTCGCCCGCTTAGCCCGCTCCGCGCGCTCCGCCCGTCGCTCGTCTGTCCGTAGTTTTCGGTGTGAACCCCATAGTAAAGCTCGCCAATATTTCGCGTAGTTTGTATAGTTTCCTTCGTTCGCTTCGCCCACCCGCCTAGCCCGCCCGCCCGCTAGCTGGCGGCGTGGCCTGCGCTAATAACAAACGGTAGACGATATCTACTTACCTACCATTACATTCCATCTCCATAACAGGGTGTTTCAAACTACGTCATGCGTCTTAGTGAATTATATTTTTTTTTTTAATTTTGCAAATATTCTAAAATTTGATCCAGCCTGTCCCCACTTGCTGCCCTCCCTGACAGTGACTCCCTGAGCCGAGGCTCGTACCCCATAGGGGGTGCTCTCAGTGCGCAGTCGCTATAGGTTTAAGTGTTAGTTTGTAAGCCCTGGCTCCAGGCTCTTAGCCTAAAAACTATTAGTCCCACAGGAAAGCCCGGTTAAGTAGTTACGGCCTCTCAAAGCCAACTACGAGATGCCCTTTCAAAAAAAATAAAGTCAGACATTTTAATTTTAAAACTGCTTCCGGGTTACGCGTGTTGTTTGCAAGAGTGATAGAAACAAACTGAATCATTGTCAACAAGTATGACGTCATAACGCGTTTCGGCCCTATGAGCGATCTGTGCGCGCGTATTTAGATAGTGAATTCCGTGATAAGTGGATAGGTCGCGGTGGACCTGTGAACTGACCGGCGAGATCACCAGACCTAACCCCATAAGACTTTTATTTGTGGGCCGAACTAAAACGCTTAGTGTACACTGAAGAAGCACGCAGTGTAAATGAGTCAAAACAGCGAATAATGGACGTTTTTAATATTCTGAAAAGTGACAGAGACACGCTTAGAAGTCTAACAAACAATTTGCAAAAACGTGCTAGTTTGTGTTTAGAAAGAAACGGTGGACATTTTGAACAAAGATTGCAATATCGATGAAAAGGTACTTTTTTGTTGTAAATAATAACTCATGATCTGTAATTTTGTAAATATTAATCAGTGTAATTATTTGTAAATAAGTTGATTACGATCTTTTAAATACGCCTAGTAAGTTGTAGTATCCGATTTGGATTAAACAACCTTGTTGGAATCCTTTTTTATTACTCATCACGTTAAAACCTTCGAAATAATTAAGATTTAATTCGTAATAATTAATTAATTATGAATGTGAGTGATTGTTATAAAAAGTATTTAACATCCGCAGGTTTGTTTACATTTCTATCAAAGCTTTACCGATCTTACGAGACGTAATTTATTTGGTTAACGGTTTCAAGACACGCGTCACACAGTGTATCAAATTATTTGCCTACTACAACTACATACAGCACGGTGACGTATGTAAGTACACGCGCAAATGTGTGCGTGAGTGTGTAGGGATCAAGCGGTATAATCGTCCTGTGCGCAGGAGAGCGAAGTTAATGCTAGCGTCTCGCTCACACTTCCATCATGCTTCATTCATGTCCGATCGCAGCTGACGCCGTTTACTATAGAGATGTAAAGAACTCGAGTCTTTTGAGTCCTAAATTTTAGGCTCAGCTGACAAATTGCACAGCTCGACTAGTTACTACAACACCCCCAGACTAGAACACTTAAGTCTACATAGAGACTCGAGCGCAACATGGCGCTCAGGTCTTGATTCGAGCTCGAGACGTTTCACGCGACGAGTCGCGCTCAAGTTCTTTTCCATTTGGAGTTCCTTTATAAATAAATAGGGAATAAAATATAAGTCGGAATAAAAATAATATAGGAAGTCGCGGGAAATAGCTAGTGTCAAATAATCTTTCCTATTAAAGTAAAAGAGGTAAATATAAGAAAAAATATTTTACTCATCATGAAACATGATTCTAAACATAAACAAATCACATTAAGTACCTAATTACTTAATATACCAATATTTTTTATTATATAAACGTTTAATCAAAAAAGTCTAACCATGATGCTAGACACATTGTAGCTTGTATCGTCTTATTACTAAGTCTGTTTCTTTTTTTTGTGATTAAATTACCAGATCTTGAAAATGCCTGTTCGCTCGGCACACTTGTTGCCGGAATACTGAGTATATCAAATGCACATTTTTGAAGGTGTGGTAATCTATTAGCTTGTTGTGTCCACCATAATATAATATCAGTGTTTTCTGTTTCTTTTGGCATCATTAAATACTCTTGAAGTTCATCCGTAATCAATGTTTTATACCTATAAATAGTCGCAAAAATACTTTTCTTTGAACTGTCTCCGGTTTCTGACTGTTCATTTATGTTACAACGTTGATCGTATTTCGTTTGGTAGAATATTTTCAATAACTGAAGTGGCCCATGTTCCTCTCTTTCAGAAAAATAGTGATTTTTTAGACGGGGGTCCAAAATGACTGCATATTTTGCATATTCTGTCCCCAAGACTGATATGTATTCATTTAATTTGTCAGCCATAGCATGTGCACAAGCATTCAAAAAATTGTCGTCGTCATAATTCTGTGAAATTTGATCCATCAACACATCAATTATAGGTATGATTTAGAGAGTAAAAGGGTGGCATCATAATAAGGTTTTAAAAAATCAATCAACTTTTTTATTTGTCCCCAATCCTCAATTAGATACTTCTTGAATTCCTCAAAATTGTTGCACATATGATCCAAAACAGCACGCATGTTATAGGCGCGTTCTAACATTCAAAATGTGGAGTTCCATCTTATATGCATTTCTTTAAGTAGTGTTAATCGTAATATTTTCAACAAATCACAAATATCAAAGAACAGTTGTTTTTTCTTTGGTGAAAAATTAATACAATTTACCAATTTCGATATATCTGACACGACATTATTTAATTTTTGTAATCCTTTTTTAACACTTAGGTTCAATATGTGCGCTAAACATCTGGTGTGAATGGCATTTTCATAATCGCTATGGAAAAGTTGTAACAACTGCATAGTCTTTATATTGGAGGCCTCGTTATCTGTTGTTATAGACATAACTTTATTTTGCAACCCATAACAGTCAAAAATTTCCGTGATTTTTATTAATATTTCACTACTTGTATGCGGAAAAGGTATAAGATCGAAATCTAATATGATAGCATTCATTTTTGATTCATGAACAAAATGGGCTGTAATAACAATGTACGGTTTGTTCGTCACTGATGTCCAAAAATCAAATGTTAAAGACATTTTATTTATTGACTTTATGCATTCTATTAAGTTAGTTTTTGTGTTACCATAAAGTGTTTGTATATTCAGATTCAAACTTTGGCGTGTTATTCCCTGGTAATTAGGCTTTAATCCTTTTATCATTTTAATAAAGTGTTCTTCTTCCACAATACTATGAGGGTGAGCACCGTGTATTATAAAGTTTAGAATCAGCTTATCGTACAGAGAGTACTTACTTGTTCTGTTTTCTTTAATTGTTTCTTCATCGTGAAGATTAGTAACGTGTCTTTTTAAAATTGTATGCGACGTTTTAAGTGAAAACTGTTTCATACATTTTTTGCATTCATAATGCAATGACATTTTATTATAATTTGTATTCTTAACACTTTTGCCCGTCTATGTCCCGAATCCAAAATATTTCCAGTCGGCGAATCAGTACTGGGAATCGAACAAAATGAAGTACTGGGTTCTTCCACGGACTCCATATTCATTCGTTGACACAATTGATTTAAACAGGAAAACTACAATCTTAAACAATATCATGTAAATAGTATTTTATAATAGCTAATGAACCGTACAGTACGATTAATATAATATAACTCGGCCGGTACGAAACTACGAAGTTAGCCACAGGTAGTTAGTTGCGCAGAATAATAATAAATATTGAGGGTAAAATAAAAAAATGTTGGAGCATTGTACCTTCATACGAAGTATTTAAGTTTATTGAATTGAAGCACAAGTAATAATTGCATAATTACTTGTATTACTTGGTTACAAAACAAGGAAACCTAGATCCACATGTTCTGGGGTCATAGTTTATTACAAGTGACAACATTTCGTTCTTTGAGAATTATTTAGATCGTGTCAAAGGTGGTGCGTTAATTTTTTTGCAAAAAATGTCCAGTGCTGACGGTGAAAGATCTACCTCTCCTAGCATTTTAACAGGATTATTTCGAAAGAAAAGAAAATGATTAGAGTCGACCACTCCAGTAAAGGCCGATAAACAAACGCAGGTTACGTATGGAGATATCCTAGACTCGAATGTGTATAAAAGAAATCGCTGGGACTCGTCTGATGTACGCCCCCGCACAAGCTTACTAAAAGATATTGACTTTAGTTGGAAAAACCATGTGATCCAAGGAATCAAGAGTTTTCTAAACTGATAGCGTTTGAGATGGATCGAGTACCCGAAAGAAAACGTACTTTGACTTACTCCAGGATATTAGACTTTATACGGAAAGTACGAGAGGAAGATAGCTTAAAAAATGTTAATTTGCCTAGTTTCACTGATTCTGAATTATCTGAATAGCATAACGCATAACAAGGACAAAATAAAAAAAATCATTAATTCATTATGTTGTAATTATTTATTGTCTCCATTTTTATTCCAATAACAATAGATAATAACCACAGAAGTAAAAACGTAAGTTAAGTAAATACTCGTAAAATAACAAACAATAAAAATTGATCCGTACCGACATAATAAATAGTGTCACGTTTGTATCCCTCTTGGCGTACACACAGAACCTAATAATGCCATGCCTAAAGGTCACATTTAGCATGTTGCCACATGAACTATGTCTATGTATTTTTAAATAAATCAACCTTGATACGCTCAAGACTCGATACACTCGAGGTCTTTTTAAGACTCGAGTTCTTTTTGAGACGTGAGCTTGTTTTTAAGACTCGAGCTCTTTTTGAAATAAGAGTTCTATTTTGGCGCTCGAGTTTTCGAGAAAGGACTGCAGATCGGCTCAACTCAAGGCTCTGAGTTTTGTTAGTACACCGAGTCTTGTAAAATTGAGCCGAGTCTATCGAATTAAGACTCAAAGACTCGAGTTCTTTACATCTCTAGTTTACTATTACCTATTTTGGATAATATTAGTTTTACGCGAGTGCCGTAGGATGTATTCTTTTTCATGTATTTTAAGGATATTCGGAACTTTTATTAAATAAATGGTACCAGGCAAAGATTAGGGTATATGAGTTCTATTCTACTTACACAAAACGTCATATTGTTGTCCAGACGCTAAAAAAATTCAGCCGGTATCGGCTGAATTTTTTTAGGCTGAACTCATATACCCTCATCTTTGCAAAATAACAAACCGCTTGTTTCAAGTATTATATACATAAGACTTGAAACAAGCGATTTGTTATTTCGTAACCCGTAACGCAAAAGATGGGACAGAAACAAAGTCTGTTGGATCAAATTGGGAACGGACTCTATAGTTGCTTGCCCATCGTTCTTTAACCTGGTTTTTTTACGGACATTGGGATATTATTACACCTTACTGTAACTGTAGGAGGCATACGCATTTTAGTAAACAAGACAATGTTGCTTTTATCAATTGACAGGTTTAGACCATTGGTTTCTAGCCAAGTCTTCAGTAAGCATAAAGATGGGGTTAAAGAAGTACAAATATTTGCAACAGAATAACTAGATAAATAAAGAACTAAATAATCTGCATATTGAAGGACTTGTACTGACTCATTTAGAGAGGATCCCAAATCATAAGTGTAAATATTGTAGAGAATTGGATTAAGTACAGAACCTTGAGGGAGACCTTTCCATACTAAACGGGTAAATGTAAACACTTCAATAAGAAGATTTAAAGATCTCTCTGAAAGCATGTTAATTATGAACTTAGGCAGCATTGTTGGAACTTGTAATGAATTCAGGTTTTGTTCTAGGATTGATACCAGGACAATATCGTAGTCTGAGCTTATATCAAGGATAGCAACAATTACAGAGTTATTAGAAGAGAAGGCTAAGCGAATATTGGTTGTGAACACACTAAGGCTGTCCATCGTACTTTTACCCTTCCTAAAACCAAACTGTGATGTAGCTAGCAAGTTTTTGCTTTCCAAAAACCACTCGATTCTTAATGAGATGTTCAGCAATTTTACCACGAACTGTAGAAAGTGCAATTGGTTGATAAGAAGTACGAGGTGCATTCAATAAATACCTAGCCTCATCGCCAGAGGGCGCTGTAGTTTCAAAAGAGTTTTACCACAGTGTAGCACATTCTTTTTTAATTCTTTTTTCAAATTTTCATTCCAATCCCTTCATTTGTTTTTATTTGACAACTTATGGAAGCGAACGTGTCGATCGGTTTTACAAAAATGGAAAAAGAGCAATATCGTTCGGTGATTCGATTCCTATTTTTGGAAGGGAAAACGCTCATCGAAATCAAAGAGCGCTTGGATGCTGTGTACGGTGACTCTTCTCCATCGATGGCCACCGTCAAGAATTGGTTCAACGAGTTTGCACGTGGCCGTACGTCGGTTTTTGATGAACCACGTCCAGGTGCACCGAAAACAGCTGCTACGGAGGAAAACATTTAAAAAATCCATGATCTCGTATTGGCAGATCGCCGATTGAAGGTTCCGGAGCTAGCTGAGACTGTAGGCATTTCAGAAGGAACAGTGCATCATATTCTTCACGAGGAACTCGGCATGAGAAAGCTGTCGGCGCGATGGGTGCCGCGTTTACTCACACCAGAAAACAAGCGCAACCGTGAGACCACATCGGAGACGTGTTTGGCGCTGTTTAAGCGGAATCCAGCGGAGTTTTTGCGTCGTTTTGTGACCGTCGATGAAACCTGGATCCACTGGTACACACCAGAGACCAAGGAGCAATCAAAACAATGGATCCAGACCGGGGAACGTGCTCCAAAGAAGGCGAAAACTGTAAAATCGGCCGGAAAAGTTATGGCCACCGTTTTCTGGGATTCACAAGGTGTGATCTACATCGATTACCTCGAGAAGGGTAAAACAATTACAGGGCTTTACTATGCCGATTTATTGGGCCGATTCGACGCCGAATTAAAGAAATAACGACCCCATCTGGCGAAGAAAAAAGTGCTGTTTCACCACGACAACGCACCGGTTCACACGTCTGCCGTTGCCATGGCCAAATTGGTGGAATTACGCTACGAATTGCTGCCCCATCCACCGTATTCTCCAGATTTGGCCCCTTGTGACTTCTTTCTGTTTCCTAATCTGAAAAAATCACTCGCCGGGAATAGATATGGATCGAATGAGAAGGTCATCGCCGCCACGGAGGCCTATTTTGCAGAGTTTGACAAAAACTATTTTTCGGACGGATTAAAAAAGTTGGAGCATCGCTGGGCTAAGTGTATCGAACTAAAAGGAGACTATGTTGAAAAATAAATTCCCACTTTTCCAAAATTTTCGTTTACTTTTTGTAGGCTAAGTATTTATTGAATGACCCTCGTATTTGCTGATGATACATCACTGATTTTTAAAGTTAAGAGACGTGCACAGGAGCTTGACGACGTAAATAATGCTATAGTTAAGGTCCATAATTGGTTTACTGTAAATAATTTGGTATTAAATGGTAAGAAAACGAAATGCATAAGATTTGCGTTACCGAATGTTAGAAACAGTGAATGTCATGTTGTATTGAATAAGGAGATACTAGAATTCGTCGAACAGACGGTTTTCCTGGGGATCACGCTTGACTCAAAGCTACAGTGGGGTCCTCATTTAACATCACTTGCAGGGCGGCTAAGTTTTGCCGCTTACGCTGTTTGGAAGATCCGCCAATTAACAGACGTGGATACCGCGAGACTGGTCTATTTTAGTTACTTTCATAGCATCATGTCTTACGGTATCTTGCTATGGGGACGGGCTGCGGATATTGAGTCGATCTTTATTCTGCAAAAGAGGGCCGTCAGAGCCATCTATAACCTCCGCAGACGCGAATCTCTAAGGCAAGGGTCTTCAACCTTTTTTAGGTCAAGGGCCTAGTATACTCTGATATTGATTCGGCGGGCCGCAACACAAAAAAGGCATTCCATTGTAAACAAAAAGTAATTAAAAAGCAATAATATAATAATTGAAGTTATTTATTACGTAATTTTACAAACTTAGTAGAAATTATTTCAATAAAATTTTGACATTGTTTACTTTTAACTAATTTATCAATATCTGCCCCTATAGTAGTCGTTGCAATTCTCAAACTGTTTTCAAGGTGAACATCGGTGATTCTAGTTCTTGTCTTCGACTTTACGTTCTTCATTCGAGAAAATAATTGTTCACAAAGATATGAGGTGCCAAACAAGGATGTCATTTTCAGTGCATGATCTCTTATTTTAGGGAAGTCTGAAATAGGGATGTATTTTGAGTAAAATTCGATCAACCCTAAATTGAATTTGTCTTTTAAAGTAGAGTTGCACTGTAATTCCATCAATTCCATCTGAACTTCTTCAGGGACATCTTCGACAGAAACATTGAATGGGCGAGCAAACAAATTCAGGTTTATTTCATTTGTCCGGAAATCGCTAAAACGTGAGTCGAATTGTGTTTTCAGATCCTGCAGCGCGGTAATATACACGGTTAATTTTAGGTCGTTCTGGAACCGAAAGCCATGAACTCAATCATCGAACTCGAATCGATTGGGACTATTTTTTTCAATAAATAACAATAAAAAAAATCACGAAAACTTAAATTTATTAATTTTTTTGTGAAATAATGAGAACTCGAAGTAACGCTTCCTTGCGATCAATGAATTTATGCGTGTGTAATGTGTGTAAAAATATGAAAAGCGAATTCAGACTTTATTTCTTAACAGTAAAGGGTAAAAATATAAATTACACCAAACTAGGTAAGTAGGTCCGCAATTTACAAAAAATATTCTTAGAAACCTATTGTCTCTTGTTCGACCGGCCTTTACAAGAATGCACAACCGAATTTCGCGGTTAAAATTATAACAATAAGATCTTAATTCGGGTCAATATTTTCATAGAAAGGGGCACCTCCAACTAATAATGAACTCTATGTAACAGACGTAACGATTCATTTTTCTGTTTGAATTGCCTGCGTTTGTGAAGCCGCCGCAAGCATTGTCGCATAAAAAATATTTTAGGCATAATTATTTAGTATTTATCATATGGTTGTTTTTTTTTTCGGGTTGGGAAATCATCAAATGACTTCTCCTGCTCTGGGTGGAGCGGTAGGGCGTGTCAGACTTTTACTGACTAAAACCCACCCGTGTTCCCTCAGTTGTCTGTGTGCCACGGGCCGCGGTATCTCTTTCGAACAACCCGCACCCCAGGCAGGCATCGGACCTTGCGGGCCCCACCAGTTGGTGTTGACATCCCTTTGAGGCGCGCGTGGAACACAACGCGCCGTCGACCCGGGCTTGTTCCTAACCGGACAGCGAGCTACCTATTACTCGCCGTCCGCAAGCCCGCGCCTACGATGGCCGGGAATCAGCCTGGGATTCCCGACACCCAGGGCGTCTCCTGCGAAGGCTGCAGCCACGAGGGCGCATGTACTGCCTCTCCCTCACGTGCGCCGCCTCCCTCTTTGCGAGCATCACTGCTTCGCTGAAGGAGGTGACGGCTAACCATGTACTCTCGCTCCGTACCATGGCCTGGACCAGGGCCGGAGGCGAGAGGCCGCCGCGGCCGATCGCCTCCACGAGGACAAGGCGGTGCTCCACCCAAGCCGGGCAGACCTCGATCGTATTCTCCACCGTGTCCTCAGGGCCATCTTCGCAATGGAAACACCCGGGCGCTTCCTCCCGCCTTATGCGAAACAGGAACCTCCCGAAACAGCCGTGTCCGGTGAGGACCTGTGTCAGGCGGAAGGTTCCCGTGTTATGATGATTTCTGATAAAATTACGATGTTAATTTGCACAAAATTTTGCTTGTTTCTTGTTGAATAGACAAGTACTTAATCTAACAGCAGTATTTTTTTGGGAATCCTACTGAACATTTGCATAATATTTAAACTCAAACTTCATATCGCGCGGAGGTCAAAGGCCGTTTTGTGCACTCGAACATTCAAAGATCTTTTAAAAATACCTAGTTTTGTTATGAAATATACCTAGAATTTTCTTTAATTATGAGTACGATTTGTGTACATACCATTAAATACACCAGGATACACATAATTCACTGTGAAACACTCAACACAATCAAACTTCACATAACAATGACGTCACTGAGCAACGGTTTGTTTACGTAACAGTTTTGAACGCAGAACAGTTTTTATGATGCTATTTGATGCAAATATTATTTAAAACAATGTAATAACTACTTATAAATGAATATTTATCCACTTCACGTCGAATATACACTAAAAATAAGAAAAAACACTAAATAACTAGAGAGCCTAACAAGATGACACAAGACCTCTGTCGACGCGCGCGTTCGAAGCGTCACTGTCAACTATTTTATAAATTTTGCCACAGAACTTTTACGCGTTTGAATGATGTAGTTTACGAAAGACTGGCTATCGGCCCATAGAGTTAAATCATCGCAGACGAGATTAAACCTTATGTATATCACGTATTAAGATAAAAACCGCTTGCTTCTGGGTGGCACGATATCGTATCAGCCGGGCTTGAAGGGTGCTCGACTTACTGGTACGATATCGTACCAGCCGGACGATAGCGGTAAAATACAACTCCCAAGCCTACTCGTCGTGTCTAGTTGAATAGGTACGAGTACCTACTAGGTGATTCGTGATGCGAGAGTGGTGAATTAAATGTCAATTAATTTCTCACGTTTACGAGATGTGATAGTGGTAAACACCGTGCCGTGCTTTCGATACGAGATGATGCAGGTAAATGAACTTACACCAACCTAAATCGTACCTGAAATGAAATACCTACTTGTAGGTACACATGGCTACACCTCAAGTTATAAATTTCCAGTATAAGCTGATCTCACATTGAATAGGATTTCCGTACAGTGCAAGATCAGCGTAAACTGGAAATGTATAGCTTGATGTGTAGCCGTGCGTACCTACTTACTTGCAGCCGATTATTCGTCCGACGTCCGTTGACCCACCGCGGGCGCGCTGAACTGACGCACCCGCACAGCTGTGCCGCGCTACGTCATCACCGAGCAGATCGCGTACGATCTTGCGTTTATGAATGAAATAGTGGAAGCGCTACTAAAATTTAACTCGAATGACAGAAAAAAAGTGATGAATTTCTAACTTCTTTATTAGATGTCTTAAAACAAAAATAACAATGCCAATAGTGACTGTTACTCGTCTGGAGTTACTGTGTTTCGGCTCCAGAACGATGTAAAAATAAACGTGTATTTGTCCATGTTTGAAGTTTGGCAAGACGACAAATTTGGAAAATGTGTGGTAACGTTTTTTTTTAAGTTGATTGATCCACAAGTCCAACTTCACTTCAAACGCTTTTAAAGCGTCAAATAGCTCTTGAACCAAATTATCTTTGCCTTGCAATTTCTTATTTAAATCATTGAGATGTGATGTTATGTCGGCAAGTAAACCCAAATCACTTAGCCATGCTTCATCAGCGAATTGTGGAATAGCTTTATCTTTACTTTGCATAAAAGCTGCAATTTCTTTCCGCAAATCAAACACCCGTTTTAACATTTTCCCTCTGCTGAGCCAACGAACATCACAGAAATAAGTTATGTCACCATATTCAGCATTTGTTTCTTTTAAGAATTCCTGAAATTGCCTGTGGTTAAGGCCTCGAGATTTGATGAAGTTAACAGTTTTTATGACAACATTCATGACTTCTTGAATACTAACAGACTTCGCACTTAGATTTTCTTGCACTTAGATTTTCTTGATGAATAATACAGTGGTATTGTATGAAGGAGGTACCGGGATTATTTTTCTTTATTAAAGCAACAAGTCCTTCGTTTTTGCCAACCATAGACGGTGCGCCGTCTGTGCAAATACCAGCTAAATTGGATAATTTGAGGTTATATCTATTTATGACGGTATTAAACGATTCCATCAAATCGCATCCTCTTGTAGTACCTTTCATGGGAACTAGAGCAGCCATTTCTTCAGTAACAACAAAATTAACGTCAACGCCGCGAATAAACATAGCCAGTTGAGCGGTGTCAGTTAGGTCTGTACTTTCGTCGAGTGCAACGGAGTAGTATACAAATTGTGACACACGTTCCTTTAATGATCGTTCGATATCACCAGCCAATTCTTCTACCCCTCTTGCGACTGTAACGCCGGACAGACTTATTTTGGAAAAAAGTTGCTTTTGCGAGGGGCATAAAACTTCTACTGCAGCTTCCATGCATTCTTTTATGAAGTCACCGTCAGTAAATGGTTTTGGCTTCCGAGCGATTTTTTCCGAAATAATGTAGCTCACTTTTACACTTGCTTCACTGTCGTCATTCTGTTTGTGAAATGAATACTGCTGTCTTTGAAGTTGTTTCCTCAGAGCCTCCACCTTATCGATTCGTATTTGTCCTTGAAGATGTGCAAACTTACTGGAATGTTTCGATTCATAATGACGTTTGATATTGTATTCTTTTACCACAGAAATTGATTCGTTACATACGAGGCAAATGGGTTTTTCCCCGATACAGACGAATAAATATAAGTGCGTCAGTAGGGTATAATTGGGGGTTCTGGATCACTTGCTCTCACTTTGCTCGAGCGCGTGATCCAGAACTCCCCAATCATACACAATCTACGACGCAATTTGCAATGCAGATTTATTATTATATTTCATTCTACGGCAAGGCATCCAATTGGAACTGGCTGTGGAACAAAATTTTATAAACAACCATTGATTAATACAATGTGTATAGTAATCTGATTGCATCGACTCAGATGCGCGTTGATGTTTTGATTATTTTATTGTTAGCAGTTATGGTTCGAAGCGTGTCTGCTTATAATAATTGATATTAAACGTCGCGTCGAGACAATTGTCGAAAACGCCTATTTTAACACCCTACTAATGTAGGTCATCAAGTGCAGATCGGATTCAATCACAAAGGTGTATAAGTATCGCTGGATTCGTAATTGTTATGCATCGGGAATCAGATTCGCTAGAACGTGGTGTAACGAGTAAAGTTGTAGTTAGCTGTTGTATACCGGCCTGACAATATTAACAACAATACCTATCAAGTTCGCTCGTCGCGCAGCGTTAATTAATGTCGTGCACATATTGTTGTACTAATCAATGACGGCCTCATACTGCACACCTCGCATTCTTATATCCATTGATGAATATTTGATGACACTTCGTCTTCGGCTGCTCATAAGCAATTAGCAGTTCCTTGTAAATGTAGATATAAAGACGATGATGTTAAAGATGTGATACAATCCCAGAAATCCCAGAAAAAAAATGTTACAAAAAAAAATTGAATGAAAACAATATTTGCTTAATTTCATATAACGCGATTTGTCAATTTAATGCAAGGTATTCGGTTTATAGTACACAGGTGCCTACATCAACGATATCAACATATTTCGACTTGATTCTGCCACCAAGCATGGTGAGATGATTGAGTTATTACATTTGTACTGATGCATGCATAGGATTACTGGAAATTATAACTTGATGTGTAGCTGTTTGTAAAAGTAACTGTATTATGGGTATAGAGTAATTGATTATAATATAAAATAATGTAAAAAATCACAAAAAACAAATCTAAACCCTAAGAAATAGGTACTAATTTTTGTTCCGTGCGGGAATCGAACCCACAAAAACATGTTTGAACCATTAGTTACAGCATTCAATAAACCTACTATTTACATTGTGATGTGCATCGACTAGCCAATGTGCCAAACGTGTTCTCTAAGATGAGACAAAATATTGCACCACTTTGTCCTATGGTTACGAAACTTAATATGCAATTTATTAAGTTTTTGGAACTACAAACATAATATATTACAATAACAAATTTCAAATTCCAGTGCAACCAAAAAATATAGTTAAGACCTTTTTCTTTGCACGTGTTGTGGTTCCAGTTGTTCTAAAATCGATCTAATTCTACCTAATTATAGTTGATATTTCTTTCAGTAGAAATAACACGATTTGCCAATATAATCCAAGGTATTCTTATTACACAGGTACATAGATGAAATTGACATGTTTCGACTTGATTCTACCGCCAAGAATGATGAGATGATTGAGTTATAATATTATTAAGAAAATTAAACCTTAATGACATGAATTTATACGTCATATATAAGTGAATCTGTTTGTTTGATGTAGAGAGTCTTTGACTGCAACACAGTAAACACAAGTTTTTTTTTGGTTGGTTTCATTCAATTGCAATGTCGGTAAGTAATAGTTATAACAAATTAAATTATTATTATTGATTTCAATATTTTTTAGTAATTATAATGTAGTTATTGTATGTATTCATATTCAAAACACCATTTTTTCTGTTTTCAGGACAGCGAGGGTCTTTTTAATTTTATCCCAAACCAGCAACTCAAAGAATCAACAACATCACGACTCAATTTAAAAAGAAAAAATGTTACGACAGGTCCTCCACAGAAACGTGAACGACAGCAAAATTACTCGTACATCAAAACCAGGGCACCAAATGCATCTTCAAGGACATGTGCAATCAAAATTGAGATATACGAAAGTGATAATTTACCAGAAAAATCTTGTGAGTGCAGTGCAAATAAGTGTGTACAATTTATAACTGAAAATGTTGTCACTAGTGATATATACATAGATTTACAAGACATTATAAGTAAAATTCGTGAGAATTTATAATTTAATTATTTTATATAAACATGTATTTTTATATTATACAGATAATCAATAAGTTAGTACAAATGTTTGTTTTTTACATAATTGGCATAATAAAAATAGGTTAACTCATAAAAATAAAAACATAAACAAACAAAAGCAACCAAAAAAAATTATAATAATAGCTTAGCTTAAAAGTAGTATAGACTATTGATGTCTGCTTTAAATTGCTAGATTTAGGAATTTTCTTTTCATTATTTTTTATCATCCACAATTAAGAATTGCAGTAATAAAAATGTTAAACCTAAATATATAGTGCATTTAGTGTTAGCCTTTAATTGTTGCACTTATAAATGTATATCGTATACTTTTAATGAAATGAAAATGTGTAAACAGTTGTAGGCTGATCTATTAATAAATAAATAAATAAATAAAAAAGTATGAATAAATAGTAGGTACAATTAAGATTCTTGATGTTTTGTATCTCTTAGTCTTAAAATAAATAGCACTTATTTTTAATACACATTGATGTTAGATTATTAGAAGATTAATTACTCTTTTAATTAATATATTTAAATATTAAAATTCTGTTTCTTTAATTTCCCAACATTAAATATTCACACAGCCTAATTCTGTAATATCTTATTACGAGTTCTATAACAAAAAATCACTTTGAAATCCATTGCCATCTCTTTCCATTTGCATTAAAATGAGCAGGATAACTATATCTAAGACAGCCTTTACGACTTGAGAGTATAAAGAATAAGGCAGCATTTCTGTATACATGACAAATAACTACCAGAGATCTCATTTTATTGGTTTGCTACATGTTTGTATGTATTCCGCCTGCGTTAATTGACACCTCATTCCTTTTACGATTTTCGTCTCAGGTCGCCTCCATAAACTCTAATAAGGATAAAATGCTGTGAAAACACTTTCCTTAACGGTAGTATTCGGAAGCATTTACATTGCGATTTCAGTACGAGAAATGAATAAAATAAAATCTACTTTAATGGCTCCGGTGATAGAGATGAAATTCGAATAACAAATATTCTCTTAATTAAACTTTCTAAGTAATTATTGTTAGAAACTAACATATGACTAAGGCTTTAGGATTTAGGTCTATAAAATAAGCAATTGACATGTCATTCCTTACATCTTGCCGTTGTTGTGCTGAAGTGCATTTCACTGAACAGTGAGTTTAAATTTTGTGGTTTTTTCACAAGTGCTGCAGTTGAAACAAAGTATGTGAGTATTATAGTTTACTTAATAATTTTTTTCTTCGTTTTACGACTTAAATTACTCAATTAAGTTTAGATAATCATATTAGTTTAATATTTCAAAACTATTGCAGGTACTTGCGTTGTATTTGTAGTTTCATATTAATATTTTTAGAAACGTTTAATTCATAATAATCGTTGCTCTATCATGCAATAAATATAAGCAGGTCTTATATTTATTACTTGATAGAGCTACGATTTCCAAATCATTTAAAATATTTTTTTTCTGATACTGTAAATATATTATTTCCTATTCAATGAAATTTCAAAACGTTCCTGTGAAAAGTAAAGGGACTTACAGTACACCTCTACTTAGCCCTTTTAGGAATACGGGTGCTGTTGTTTCATGTTGCTAGGAATGTAAGTATTTTTGTTACCACAAAAATATTTATTTGCATTTTAATAATGTTTTCAGGGCTCAGTCGATGAATAATCCTTTTTGGGTTGAAGAAGAGGACTCCGAGCCTTCAACGTCTCAAGCAATAAAAGAAAAAACCATCGGCAGCTCAAAAAAAAAAGCTGTGAAGAGGGATAAAAAAGTGTCTCAGAAGAAGAAGGCTGTGCTTTCTAAAAACCCTTTCGCTTCAGAATCAGAGTCTGATAGCGACGGGTTGCCAGTTGTTACAATCCCAGCTCCAAAAAGAAAACGGGATACTATTGTTCCAAACTCTGAGGTAAGATTTTTTTTAAACATGATAATTTTCCATTTCATTAAAAAGCATTCATAAACTATCGTGTGTATATGTGTTCTACAGTGGGTGTTTTTTCCATCAAAACTATACTTATTTGCAGACATAAGAGTTAAATAGACTTTTCTAATAGATTATCTATAATATTGTAACGGTAGATTATACAATGTGGAATTCTCGAAATTTATCTATTTTTCTTCATTTTTTTATTGATCTATTTTTTAATTAATTGCTCTCGCGCTTTATTATTTTTAATTAAAACTGTTAATCTTATGTATTTCAGGATGAATCGTCTCGACCGCTGATCCGGGCTGCCACTCTGAAAAGCAGCTTAACTCGACGAGTGGCTAATGGTTATACCTTCCAATCAGACCTGGGCAGGGTTGGAAAGTATTATTTTGAATTAAGAGTTTATAATACAAACGAAGTGGAAAACCTTGCCCCAAACGAGCGTTGGAAACAATCTCTTGTAACGTTAAAATTATCAACCGACAAAGATAATGTTGTGTGGAAGGCTTTAACACACCTTGTGAATACTGGAAAGGCACAATTTACAGAAATTCAGCCTGTTTTATACAGTAAACCTTCTTAAATGAAATTAAAATTCATTTAATTCGCTATTTTTATAATGTACTTTTTCAGAGTTTCGATGTAAAATCGAAATTAAAACTTGAGAAATACGAAATAAGAAATAAGAAATAAGAAATAAGAAATAAGACATTCTGAAATTAGTACTTTTTCAGAGTTTCGATGTAAAATCGAAATTAAAACTTGAGAAATAAGAAATAAGAAATAAGACATTCTGAAATTAGTACTTTTTCAGTGTTTCGATGTAAAATCGAAGTTAAAACTTGAGAAATAAGAAATAAGAAATTCTGAAATTAGTACTTTTTCAGTTTCGATGTAAAATCGAAATTAAACTTAGAAATAAGAAATAAGAAATTCTGAATTTAGTACTTTTCAGTGTTTCGATGTAAAATCGAAGTTAAAACTTGAGAAATAAGAAATAAGAAATTCTGAAATTAGTACTTTTTCAGTTTCGATGTAAAATCGAAATTAAACTTAGAAATAAGAAATAAGAAATTCTGAATTTAGTACTTTTCAGAGTTTCGATGTAAAATCGAAATTAAAACTTGAGAAATAAGAAATAAGAAATTCTGAAATTAAAAAAACCCGAATTAAGAAATTCTGAAATTAAAAACTGAGACATTTTAAACTGACAATTTACCAACTGTTATATAAAATTGAATAACTGTGATAAAAAATACAGAATAGTCTTTACTATAAAAAAATTAAGAGAAGTTTAATGAAAATGTTTTTTTGTAAAGACTGTAATATTTATGTTCCAAAATTATCAGCCCAAAGAAATTCTGAAAATAGTACTTTTTCAGTTTCGATGTAAAATCGAAATTAAACTTAGAAAATAAGAAATAAGAAATTCTGAAATTAGTACTTTTCAGAGTTTCGATGTAAAATCGAAATTAAAACTTGAGAAATAAGAAATAAGAAATTCTGAAATTAAAAAAAAAAACCCGAAATAAGAAATTCTGAAATTAAAACTGAGACATTTTAAACTGACAATTTACCAACTGTTATATAAAATTGAATAACTGTGATAAAAAATACAGAATAGTCTTTACTATAAAAAAATTAAGAGAAGTTTAATGAAAATGCTTTTTTGTTAAGACTGTAATATTTATGTTCCAAAATTATCAGCCCACAGTAGAACAAATATTCATAAATCCAATCGATTGCTCTGCTCCGAATTCGAAAATATTCAAGTTATTGCTACTGCGTTTAAAAATAGAATCAGAAGTTACAAAGTGAATCCACTTAAATCTAACGAAGTAACAATAACTCCAGAAATGTTTTTAAATCAAATTTCAAAATCTGTATGTGATATTATCAATCTTATGATTCAAAAACATAAAGCAATTAAAGTAAATTTTGAATTATTTGTGTCATACATTTTGCCAAAAAATTGTGAAAGCTCTTTGAAATCTTTCAACACCAAATACACGATTGCCGTTCTGAATACAGATATTTATAATATGTATTTTAAATGCTCTGAAAAATTAATATCTAAATGTTTAGAGTTTGAACTTGCAGCTTAACTCGACGAGTGGCTAATGGTTATACCTTCCAATCAGACCTGGGCAGGGTTGGAAAGTATTATTTTGAATTAAGAGTTTATAATACAAACGAAGTGGAAAACCTTGCCCCAAACGAGCGTTGGAAACAATCTCTTGAAACGTTAAAATTATCCACCGACAAAGATAATGTTGTGTGGAAGGCTTTAACACACCTTGTGAATACTGGAAAGGCATAATTTACAGAAATTCAGCCTGTTTTATATAATAAACCTTCTTAAATGAAATTTAAATTCATTTAATTCACTATTTTTATATTGTACTTTTTCAGAGTTTCGATGTAAAATCGAAATTAAAACTTGAGAAATAAGAAATAAGAAATAAGACATTCTGAAATTAGTACTTTTTCAGTGTTTCGATGTAAAATCGAAGTTAAAACTTGAGAAATAAGAAATAAGAAATTCTGAAATTAGTACTTTTTCAGTTTCGATGTAAAATCGAAATTAAACTTAGAAATAAGAAATTCTGAATATAGTACTTTTCAGAGTTTCGATGTAAAATCGAAATTAAAACTTGAGAAATAAGAAATAAGAAATTCTGAAATTAAAACTGAGAAATTAAAAAAAACCCGAAATAAGAAATTCTGAAATTAAAACTGAGACATTTTAAACTGACAATTTACCAACCGTTATATAAAATTGAATAACTGTGATAAAAAATACAGAATAGTCTTTACTATAAAAAAATTAAGAGAAGTTTAATGAAAATGCTTTTTTGTAAAGACTGTAATATTTATGTTCCAAAATTATCAGCCCACGGTAGAACAAATATTCATAAATCTAATCGATTGCTCTGCTCCGAATTCGAAAATATTCAAGTTATTGCTACTGCGTTTAAAAATAGAATCATAAGTTACAAAGTGAATCCACTTAAATCTAACGAAGTAACAATAACTCCAGAAATGTTTTTAAATCAAATTTCAAAATCTGTATGTGATATTATCAATCTTATGATTCAAAAACATAAAGCAATTAAAGTAAATTTTGAATTATTTGTGTCATACATTTTGCCAAAAAATTGTGAAAGCTCTTTGAAATCTTTCAACGCCAAATACACGATAGCGGTTCTGAATACAGATATTTATAATATGTATTTTAAATGTTCTGAAAAATTAATATCTAAATGTTTAGAGTTTGAACTTGTCGAATCTGGTTGGACTATTAATTTTATAAGCCATTTGGAAATAAACATAAACAAGTACAATCCTTTAAGAGCTGGAACATACTTAGAATTGCCTGCAGTTATAAAAAAACACAAAGTATAATAGTTAAATCCTTTAGTACTTGCAGGATTATTCTATTTGTTCTACTGAGCTAAAATTATATTATAAGATAATTGAATTAAACGTGTAATAAGTATATAATCGAATAAAAAAAATGTAATAAATGTATGTACTACTTATAATCAATAAATGTAAAATATATATTTTTTTGTTGTTTTTTTTTCTTTCCGACAGATGATCCCTCTTATAAACACTGTATAGATTATGTTATGAATAATGTTAGTATATCTATACTTTTATGTCTATAAGCTTGACATAACTATATGCAGCGTTTATTAATAAGAGGTATCATCTATACTATCTTAATTAGGTGATTAAAAACACAGTATATAGAATAAATTTTAATTTTATTGTTTTACATTTAACTAAACAATATCTTATAAGTTCCATTTAAGGTCTGTATGTAGGTGAACTTAATTTTTTAACTATTTTACTGACAAGATATTCTGTTTCATTCATAATTTCATCGTAATTGTCCTTGACTAGATACTGAACATTTACACAAGCACAATCACTATCACTGCGATCAATACGATTATCACTTAAATCACAAATAGATATTTTTATGAGATGGTGTGCTTTTCCTGGCTCCTTTCGAATTACGTAAGATGTAGAAGGCGTTTCCAATAGTTTCGATAAGGTAATTTTAGAAGTTAATTTTGGCTTTTTCTTTTTTTCTTTTATCGGTCTTTCTTGAGTATCTTTATCCTGCTGATTTTCCTGGAACTCAGTTTGTTCAATATTGCTCCCATCTAATTCTTGAGTAAAATAGAATGACTTAATAACATCATCCACAATATCAAGGTCTGCCATATTCTGAAAAAACAAAACACAAAATTAATTTCCGTTTTATAAACTGCTAAATCAGCACTATTTTATAATTAGATATGACAAATTTATTTAAGTTACTTACAATAATAAATAGATAAATTAACGATTAAAATAATCGTGAACAGGTCCTACTTCGATCAGCTACTGTAATAAAGTGTAATGTTTAATTACTTTGAAACACCTAGAATAGATATGTTCTCCTTTCAGTTATTGGTCACATATTCATATAAAAAATAATGAAAATAAATAATAGGCAAGATGAAGTTGATCAAACAACCCATATCCCTGAACGTGAATCATATCAATTTCAATGACTCTGTTCGTCAGATTAGACACAGTGCTTTATTGCCTAATACAATTCGTTGCATAATATGTGGGCCCTCGAACTGTGGCAAGACAAATGTTATGATTAGTTTATTGTTTCATGAAAATGGTCTTAAATTTCAAAATCTTTATCTTTACTCGAAAACTACTTTCCAACCAAAATATCGTTTCTTAAGTGAAGTATTAAAAAGAGTGCCTCAGATTAACTTCAATGTGTTCAATGCCAATGAAGAAGTCATATCTCCCTGCGAAGCTTTACCAAATTCTATATTTATATTTGATGATGTTGCATGTGAAAAACAAATAAATATCCGTAATTATTTCTCGATGGGTAGACATAAACAAATTGATTGCTTTTACTTATCGCAAACCTACTCAAAAATACCGAAACAGTTGTTACGTGATAACGTCAATTTTCTTATAATATTTAAACAAGATGATGTAAACTTAAAGCATATCTATGAAGAACATGTCAACTCCGATCTACCATGGAATCAGTTCAAAGATATTTGTAAAACTGTTTGGAGTAATCCATATCAATTTCTTCTTATTAGCAAAGAGTCGCCATTAAATAATGGAAGGTACAGACAGAATTTTGATATTTTTTTGAAATTTGACTGAAGGTATAAAAGTAAATAACACGCAAAAACTAAATTAGTATTATTTCTTCTTCAGCTGTGTTCAACAGTTGTTTCAACATGGAGAAAAGCATTAAAATAGAATTAATGAAGTCTGTAGATTCCATAAAGAATAAAATAAAGCAAATGAAGAACCAGGAACACTCAATGAACTTGTCACTCGATAAAATGCTAAAACCTGTCACAGATCCCCTTAAAACCCTAGTTGATTCGAATATATCTATGGAAAAAATAAAACAATTAGAAAATACAACGTTCACTAATTCTGAAGACATTGACTTGGACGAAATCAATACTAGCACATCTACAAAGATTGAAGACTGCTACGATCCAAAACTGAATTCTGCCAAAACACCTACAAAGTCTAATAAAATGGAATTACCAGTTGATTTAGAAATTTCATTAGAGGGTTGTGATATCCATGATATTTATGATGGTGTAAATATACCATTTGGAATAAGGAGTGTAAACAAAACTTTATTGTTGGGTAATTCAGTAGTATCATTTTCTAAAATTGATAGTTTAAATGACGGTAATACCATTTTAGTTAAAGTCGGTGACAAAGCCTATGATTTAACCCCTGGCCTGAAAGAACTTTTACTTCGAAGAAAACCTGATTTAAAATTAATTTCGAGTAAAGATAAACTTGTCTATAAGGATATGCTGCATTCTACAAATGCTCATAAGAGAGATTTTAATCCTAATGGACAAATAAGAGGCGATAAAGGAATAAAATATCGTGAAATAATCAAACCACTGTTTTCCGAATCGTCAAACGATGATATACTTGCTCACACTAAACTTGGAGGAAACTTACCAACACTAAAAAATTATAAAAACAACACTGACTTTGTATATTGGGATGACCCTAATGAATTAGTTGATAGATTGAAACGAATAGTTGCTTCAAGAGATGCTGGTAATACAAACCATGACAATGAAATTTTATCGATAATTGAAGAATTAAAAGAAGCTGACATTATTAAAGAATAAATAGTTGTAATAACATACTTTCTATTCAGTATTATGGATGGATTTCAAGACAACGTACTGAATTCTGAACATGAGCAAAGCTGACGTGGTAAACGAAATTCATAAAAATGCGAGGGTGAACTTTCCGCGAAGACATGTTATTATGAAAGATATAGATGACCTGTGGCAAGCAGACTTAATTGATATGCAGTCCATTTCAAAAGAAAATAAAAATTACAGATTTATTCTTACCGTTATCGATACATTTTCGAAATATGCTTGGGCCTTTCCTCTAAGAAGTAAAACCAAAGATGATGTATGTAACTCATTCAAAGTGTTGTTGACTACAGGACGTGTTTCGAAAAATCTCCAAACGGATAATGGGACAGAATTTTATAATAATAAATTTCAAAAACTTATGAAATCTAATCATATTAACCACTATTCAACCTTTTCAACAAAAAAGGCCTCAATAGTTGAACGATTTATCAGAACATTGAAATCTAAACTGTATAAGGAATTTAGTTTAAAAGGCAACTATAATTGGGTAGATAGCACCCTTAGTGATGTCGTTTATAATTACAATCACACTTACCATCGGACTATTCATGAAATTCCTGCTAATGTGGATAACATTAATAAAAAACGTATATTAGAAAGGTATTTAAGGTTGGTAAAAAATGAAAAAATAAAAAGCAAGTATAAATTGGGTGATTATGTACGTATAAGTAAATACAAAGGAACATTTGAAAAAGGATATACCCCCAACTGGTCAACGGAAATATTTAAAATTCGAAAAATACAAAATACAACTCCTATTACCTACTTAATTGAAGATACAATCAAAGGTCAACCTATTTTAGGGGCATTTTACTTACAAGAGCTTCAAAAGACAAAACATCCCAATGTATATCTAGTCGAGAAAGTTCTTAGAAGAAAAGGAAACAGGGTTTTAGTAAAATGGTTAGGTTTGTCTTCTGCTGAAAACAGTTGGATTGATAAATCGAATGTATTATAAATAAAAATAACTTTACTAACGCAAAAAAAAGTCATTGATGAATTGTATAAGTATTTATTAAAGTGTTCAATCAAGATTAATTAGTCTTATGATGTGTTTTCGAGAGAGTAGTCTTCTCAATTGGCTTATAAACAATTTACCATTTGAAATACACTTACCAGGATACAATTATTGTGGTCCTGGTACAAAATTAATTAAAAGGCTTACACGCGGAGACGAAGGTATTAATAAATTAGACGAATATTGCAAAGAACACGACATTGCCTATCTCAAATCGTCAAGCTTAAAGGATCGTCACAGAGCTGATTTAATTTTGATGAAAATGGCAAAAGAGCGAGCAGTTGCCTCGGATGCAAGTGTAAGCGAAAAAATCGCAGCACGCTTAGTAAGCAAGACAATGTCTACAAAAATTAAAACTGGTTCTGGCCTAACAAAAAATAGAAAAAACTGCTCTCAAAAAGTAACATCTGGAAAAGGGTTTAACAATAAATTTAAAAATGTTATCACTAAAACGAAAAGACACGTGAAAAAACTAAAACCAAAATGCAAAAAAGCTGCAATAGAATTAGCTATGGTCGCAGCCCGAGAATTAGCTGATGATTTATCCATTAAACTTCCTCGGGTTATTCCTATACCAAAAACTGGTGGTGTATTACCTTTGATTCCTATTTTTGCTGGATTATCAGCGGTGGGAGCAATAGCAGGCGGTGCAGCTGGTATTGCCAAAACCATAAATGAATTCAAGATGGCTAGAAAGCTGTTGGCTGAATCGAAGAGACACAATGAGCAAATGGAAGCTCTCTGCATTGGGAAAGGACTACACCTTAAACCACATAAAAAGGGGCTTGGAATTTTTGTATCGCATAAAAAAAACTAAGATATCGGCTACCCAAACGAGCCTTAACTAACTTTGACATTTTGAAGTATGGAAATAGTATTCCCTATTTTAGAGGAGTCTACATGAGAGATGAGCTGCCTAAATGCCCTTTTAAGAAAGAATGTGGAGTTATTAATTTAGATAGTTCTAAAGATCCTGGATCTCATTGGGTAGCCTATGCAAAATACAATGATTATATTGAGTACTTTGACAGTTACGGAAATCTTAAGCCTCCAAAAGAATTTATAAAATACGGGGGTACTAAAGTCCACTATAATTATGATAATATACAACGCAATCATCCTTTCAATTGCGGACATCTCTGTTTAAATTTTTTAAGGAATTTTTGGTGTAGTCTAGGAATAAAATAAACAGGATCTTCTGAAAGAGTTCAGTATGCAAGCATGTCTACAACAGTTACCATCTCTGGAAATAAATCTGAACTGGTGTCATACTTTCAACCACCCCTACATTTATCCAATCAATACGAATGCGGTTTGTTATACTTTTCAGTGTTAAATTCAAGACCGAATGTGTCCATCAATAGCAGCAGTCTATCTGTAATCAGAATCGAATGTGATCTTGTATACAGTTCGTACTGCAACGGATTACCAACTCATTTTATTCATGAATTTGTATTTGATACTGCTCCGGGTCATCGGTACATAGAAATACCGCAAAACGTTATTTACTTTCCAGTGAACAAAAACATAATTTCATCTATATCTGTTAGGATTGTTGATCAATTTGGTTATTGTATTAACTTTGGTGACAAATTTAATATTCAACTACGTCTTCACTTAAGAAAAACAAAATGATACTATATTATAAAAACACTCCTGTGAAAATAAAACATCTTATTCCTTCAAAGATCACTAAGGTGCATAGACGTAAGAAAAAAGTTAAGAAATTGACTGAAGCAAATAAAGAGAAAAAAGTTACGAAATTGACTGAAGCAAATAAAGGTTTTCTTAGAGCCCTAGGTTTTAAAGTATGAATATACTACAGATAACTGAATTACCGCACTTCGATAGTTCGATCGAAAGTTATGAAATCCATTCATATAATCCCTACAATAACAGCTTTAGAGAAAACGATGAAATCAGAATCCCCATACATCAGCAAGACATATACGTCCTACCATCAGCCAGTTCAATTTACATCGAAGGTCAAGCAAAGCTGTTCGGCAAAGATGGGAATCCGATCAAGAAAACTGTTACGTTCACTAATAACCCTGTTATGTCTTTGTTTCAAGACATCAGGTACGAAATGAATGGTATTGAAATAGATCGTATAAAAAATTCTGGAATAACGTCAACAATAAAATCATACGTGTCAATGAATGAAGGAGAAAATAAAGTTGCTGCCTTATGGGGCTGGAATATGGATGGATTTAAAAGTGATGGTCATTTTAGTGCTATCGTGCCTCTAAATAAGATTTTAGGGTTTGCAGAGGATTACAATAAAATTGTGATAAATTGTAAACATGAACTTATACTAAATAGAAGTAACTCTAACTTAAACAGCATAATATTAACTGATGACGTAACTAATTTTCAAATAGATGTGCAAAGAATACAATGGCGTATACCACACATAAAAGTGTCAGACCGGGAACGACTGGCACTTCTAAAACATTTAGAAAGAGATAAACCTATTCAGATGGCGTTTAGAAATTGGGATTTATACGAGTATCCATTACTTCCTAAAACCACTAAGCACTCTTGGTCAGTTAAGACCGCATCTCAATTAGAGAAACCACGATATGTAATTTTTTGCTTACAAACTAATAGAAAAAATAGTAAAACCAAAGACAGTTCATTGTTCGATCATTGTGGAGTAACAAATATAACACTATTTCTGAATTCACAGTATTATCCGTACGAGCCTTTAGGCTTAAAGTTTACCGAAAACAAATATAATATATTATACGAGATGTATGTGAAATTTCGTCAGTCGTATTATAACTGTCCTGCGGACCCGTTACTTGATATAGCCGATTTCAAGGAAAAGGCTCCTCTCTTTATCATAGACTGTTCAAGACAAAACGATAGTTTGAAAACAGGTCCAGTAGATGTGCGACTAGAGATTGAATGTTTAACTCCAATACCAGATAATACAACTGGATATTGTTTAATTGTTAACGATCGACTTGTGGAATACAAACCTTTGAGTAATATAGTGCGCAGGTTATCATGAATGCCATTGTAGATGTTCAAGGTTTTAAAACAGAAACAAATGCATTAATCGTTAAGGAAATTGCTGTATTATGTAATAACAAAATTCAGGTGTTTTTAATTAAGCCACCATTTCCATTTTACGATTTGACGAAACCAGAAAAACGGCAAGTCAGTTGGATTGAACGTAATAGAAAGATATACTGGAGTGAAGGATTTGTGTCTTACTCAAATCATCAGAATTTGATTGTAGATATTTTAAGAGGTAAAATTGTTTACACCAAAGGTTTAGAAAAAGTGTTATGGTTAAAAAACATTTCAAATAATAATAATATAAATAATTTAGAAGATGAAGGTTGTCCTAATTTATTAAGTTTGTACAATAAATATGAACATTCTCATGATGTGTACAGTTGTATTTATCATGATACAATATGTGCTTTAAAAAATGTAATATGTTTAAACAAATGGTGTATGGATAATAAATATTTTAAATAAATATTTTCTTGTTTATTTTTTTCTTGTGTATCTGTATCATATCCCTACCAATCCCGTCCAATGTTAATCGTTATAAGTTGCTGGTAACAGACGTGTGTGTCATTACACTTTTATAATTATCTGTATCAAGAGCTAGGAAGTGGGCAAACAGAACATGTCTCAAAATAAATACAATCCTCGATATGACATGTATAATGTGTATAAAATGCGTCAATTTTCATTTGGTTATTATTGGGCAACAGCTAATTCAAAGAGAAGATTGGTGATGGAAATGGCTGACGCTGGATTTTTTTATTGTGGAAATGGTGTAAATGATAAAGCAGCATGTTTCTCATGTGGAGGTGTTATAGAAGACTGGGAAATTTACGACGATCCTTGGATGCAACATGCTGTACAGTTTCCTAAATGTTTTTATTTAAACGCTGTGAAAGGAAAATATTACATTAATAAGTGTCTGAAACAGTTACGCTATTGAATTCAGAACGCAAGAAGATTAAAATTTATTCTATCAAAAACATGCTCGGTTTGAAAGGAATTTCAAATAATAAGTTTCGTTTCGTTGCAGTGTGAAGATTCGATCACAAACTAAATTGTGTATGATTGGGGAGTTCTGGATCACGCGCTCGAGCGAAGTGAGAGCAAGTGATCCAGAACCCCCAATTATACACTACTTGCGTCCATTTATCTTGGAATGATCTGTGTTCATCAGTGACCTTGCGTTTTCTACTTGTACTGGCTGCCATCACACTCGTTTGATACCGAAAACTCAAATCGCAACGTGTTTTAACGCAATGAGCGAGGGAATGAATAGAATACGTGCGCGCTGCAGTGCGATGCAAACGTGACTGCCCGCTCCACTCCGCACCGCCCGCGCCACACGTCACACTCCTACACAGGCGCGGGTGAGGGGAGGTCCCGCGCGTCTCGCTACTTCAGTATGTAGTGTAGTGTGTGTGTATACATAAATTCGGATCACGCGCGTTTATTTCCTTCTTTTATAGTCGGTTTTAATGTGTAAATAGGCATAATTTGTAGACATGTAAATTTTATTTTTGTTAATCTAATGGCACGGCGGGCCGCGGGTTGAAGACCTAAGTTCTAAGGGAACTGTTCAAAACAATTAACATCATGACGGTACCTTGTCAATATATCTATGAAAACATGTATGTTCGTTAAAATCTACATCTTTTTAGTAAGATAAGTGATAGGCACAATTTTAACACTAGAAATAGGAACAAATTAGATCAACCACGTTTCAGATTGTCTAAAATACACACTTCTTTTATGGGGTACTGTGTAAAATGTTATAATAAAATACCAGTCGATATTCTTGAACTAAATGAAAAGAAATTTAAATCATGCATTAAACGCACACTATGTAGACAAGCATATTATAAGTTAGATGATTATATCGTCGATAAAAATGCTTGGCTTAATGCTGGTCCTGCTCCACAGCCACCTGGGCATACTAGTTAAAATTTTAATATTTGAAAGAGAAGCAGGGGAAGCTTCTTTTTCAAATATTTTTTTTTTTTCTGACATTACGAACATTTTTGTTCATAATATTATAATTTTTGTATACGTCACTTAAATACGTCAATATATATTAAATGTTTTTTCTTTCTTTTAGGAAATCAAATTTTATTAATGTTTCAAATAGATTGCAAACTATAGTTTTGTATAATTTAGAAGGATTTTGTTTAAATTTTGTAAATGTGAGTACCATGCATCCGTTTATTGTGTTGTTATGATGTACGTTGACTTGAAAAAGCATGGCAGTTGAGAGTATGTCATGCTCACATAAATGTCTCACTGATGGTGGCGCGTGTGTTGGATCATTCGGTTCCCTACAAAATGGTTGAGCTGGATGGTGCTGATCCACGCGTCAAGTTCGTGAACGGGCGCTGTCGGTTGAGACTGGTCATCTCCTAACTTCCAGGGCTTATTTTTATCTTGTATTTAGAATTGTTTATAATTACATTTTTTACATTGTTCTCACATACAGAAGCAACAAGAATAATGTTCCCAAGATTTTGTAATATTTCAACTTGATTTTAAAAGAGTGTCCGTGGAGTTTCTTGCCCGTTCTTCTCCATAGAGATCTACGTTTTGGAATGGGCAACTAGCTTCAACTTTCCAACTGATCGACTTTTTGACAATTCAAAAGTGCCTGTAAATGGTTTAATTGTAATAAATGCTTTGAGTTTGAGTTTCATGTTAAAGGACTCTCTCTAAAAAACTCACTTAGTGTGAACAGGGAATTCAATTCAGAATTAGGCATAGGAACATAGGGAAAGTGCATTAAAGATCTCTGTTCTGGGACTGAAGGAGGAGCTAAATGATCGGCTAATTCTAATGGGACTTTTGAGGCTGTTGTATCACTGAATGCAGACCTGAATCTCCTAATATTTTGCCATACTAGAGATGCATTAACTTCTAGCGAGATAGATGCACAGAATCTTTGCCAACTTTCAAATTGTTTTTTCTTAAGGAGCTTACGAGTTGTACGAGCAGCATCTAGGTATATCTCAAAATTGTGACGAGTCATAGTATGACCATAAATTTTTCTGCTTCTTTTCTTTTTCTAATTTTGCCTGAAGCACCATTCTTAATAGGGAAAGTATTATCTGCCACCTCTATTAAAATTCTTGTTATGTAGTTCTAAGGAATTACTTAAAGCAAGAATTCGTTTTTATTCTACATAATTTTTGTATGTAGGGTGAGTGGTCCAACAGTTAACCACCAAATTTTCTGATCATCATACTGCGTATTTGGTAATTAAAAACATATAATTTTCTGCAAGGTATAAGGTAGTGGTTTATTGGCTACCTATCTGCATTTAATAAATGTTGAATTTCCTTAATATATTTTGGAGATGGGAGTTTGAAAAAAAATGGGAATTGGCTAACTGTGTCCACACTATGGTACGCATTTAACCACAGGGTGTGCCACAGTTGACCAAGGAGTACACATTTAACCACCATATATGATTTCTTAATTTATGAAAAAAAAACAGTATGAGTGGTATGAAAAAGAGACTTTTATTAGGTAACTTTATAATGGCACAGTTCAGTCTCAACATTGTCATTGTAAGAGTAATTACCTTTTCAATTATGTAGGCACTAAAGATACTAACTTATATTCTCAATTCGAAAATAATCAACATATTTTTTAGTTTTTGGTGAATTATTAATATAATTATCAATTACTCTTATTTTAATCACAAACTTAAGAAGTAAATAACAAGGAATAAATAAATATCTAAACCTTTAACGCAAGTTTCACAAATTTAGTTATTCACAAGTTATTCAACATTGAATAATCTCAGTCTCAACAATGTTATTTTAAATTGAATAAGTAGTAGGTTTTGGTAAATGCTTAAAATAATTATCAAATTATTCGTATCTTAAACGAAAACTTAAGCAAAAAACAAAAAATAAACAAATATCTGAAGTTTTAACGTAACCTACGTTGTCACAGCATTAGTTTTTCTCAGTCTCATAATATTTAATCGAGAACTATAGTAGGTAAGAAGGTAGTTAAAATATCTAATGAGATTTAAATATTGATGACTAATGAGAAAAGCTAATGTTACAAATAAAAACTTTAACAATTAACGTAGATTCAAATATGTCAAATCAAAATAAACGTGAAACGAATAAGACGCTTGCCTTCGGCTGCTGCCAGTAATTTTAGGATTTGGTAATATATATTTGATATCTTTTAGCTGTACCCCTGCTGTATCAGGTTCCAGAGGCTCACAAAATGTTTGGCATGCTCTACTTTTTAGTCTTAAGAAACTCACAAAAAAGTCAGAATCGTCTTCATCATCTATTATAGTTTCTAAAATTTTCGCAACGTAATAGACGGAGCTTTTTTTATATGGAAATAATACGATAACATATTCTTGCTCTTTTGGATCTCGTGGTAAAGGTAAAAAAATACCGTTCAGTATAATCCTACCTTCCTCATCCTCATCTATATTTTCACTAATATATCTTCTCCACCAGACGATGATCCACTTGCTACATAATCATTTTCATCTGAACTGTCATCACTTTCTATAATATCTTTTTTTCTTTCCTTAATGGCTCTTTTATTCTTTTTCTTTGTCTTATTTTGGGTTTTAACACCTGTGAACAGGTCTTGCTTTGCTTTTTTAATTTCTTTCTTAATTATTTTTATTTTCTTTGCGGCAATAGCATCTTTTTCAGGCGTATCCGTGGCGATCATGCTTTTCCCAGGAATTCTACGCTTTTTTGGATCACGTGGTTTCGCTTTTATTGGTGGCATAAATTCCTGGGGCGAAATGAACTTTGACGGACCGGCAGCTTCTATTATGCGAGGTGTGATGATATCTTGATTTCCAACTTCTTTAAGCACTCGTGATAGAAGTGGCGAGTGAAAAACTTCTATGCTACCAGGGTTTATCGACAAATTTTGCTGCAGAGTAATATTCTCACGCACGGGTAATGGATCTTGTGATTCGGGAGCCTTAATTATTGGAAGTGTGGTGTCGTCATCTTGGTTCCTTGGCAAGTTAACTTGCAAATCAACATCTTCATGAGCTAAAAATAAATCTCGAAAATCGGAAACTTCAATCATTGGTGGTGTGATATCGTTATCTCGACTTGTAGAACCAAAGTTCCCAAGGATAGAAGGAGACTTGGAAGATTTTTCTCGTTGATCATCAATTTCCTGTGGCCTATCTGTTACGGTACTAGGCATAAAATCAACGTCCGTAAAAATGCAGTCATTGAATGGGAATATTCCGGTTTTCTTGAACGCATTTGTTATGTTTATCGGAGTCATTGATTTCATGTATGCAAAACCAACACACTCAGCAACATTGTATATAGTTAGAGATTGCCCTGGATGTCTTAATAGCCATGAATCTACAGCTGCGTTATAATATGACTTGAACGGGCCGTTTAATCCAACATCCAGTGGTTGAAGTTTTGCAGTAGTATGCGGATGGAGAGTTAAAACAGTGACACCCGAAGACTTAGCCAGATCTAGTGCTTCAATTGACAGATGGCTTTCGTGGTTATCCATTATTAATAGCACAGGATTTTCTTTTGAGGCTGAAACATGCTTTATGAAATGTTTCATTACATCCACGAATATTTCAGCATTCATCCACCCAGAAGCTGCAGCTAACCCTAATGTGCCCGATGGCGCTCCATATAACATGTGTGGTTGAAACTTTTTTCTCGGAAAAACCATAGCCGGTGGCAAAGCTTGTCCTATCGCGCTGACAATGCAACATGTTGTAACTAAGGTACCTCTTTCACCACTTGTGACCTTTGCTGCGTTCGTGCCTTTTCGTGCTAGTATTTTTCCTGGTCGTTGCACAGTTGTCGTTGAAGTCTCATCCAAATTGTACACTCTAGTGCCGTCTGCAAAGCTCGGATGTCTTTCCATGACTGATTTTAAATTTCTAAAAAATGACTCGATGTTGTGCTTGTTGAAAGCAGTTGCTCGGGCTAAGCTACAGGCTTCTGGTTTCCTCAGTGAAATTTCAGGATGTCTTTTCCTGAATGAGCGCAGCCATTCAAATCCAGCCAATTCTGAATCTATCCATGACTGTGGTATTTTCAAATTGTTGACTTTCGCCATTTGATAAGCAACGCGGCGGCAATCTTTAGTAGATAATCCGTAAAATATTTGAGCACAATACTCAATATAATCTAATAATTGTTTTTCTTGCTCAGATGTAAAAATTTTGTTAACTTCATAATTTGGTGTTAAACGTACCTCTGGATTTATTTTGAATTTATTCACATACAATCTGACCGTCGGATATTTAAGCTGGCATTCTTCGCTTGCTTTTCTTATACTCATCCCGGATTGCACTAGCTGCATTGCTTTCCTCATAGCATCTTCAGAATGTCCTCCTCGTTTCCTAACTATCGTTTTGTTCCGGCCCATCTGTAAACAAAATAAGCAAGGCAACATTTAACCATTTGTTAGTACACAATTAGCCATGGCTAACTGTTCAACATATAGGTTTGGTTAATTGTAGACCACCCCTCCCCACAAAGCGTTTGAACACTGTCACTTTAAAATTATTCATGCAATTGAAACCAAACGTGTGTTAATATATGCAAGAAAAGTATATTTATATGGTCAACATACACTGCTATTTGTAATAATAAACTGAATGATGTGAAACGGAAAAAATACTTACGTTTTTTTAAATATTTTGTCATTGATTTTCAATAATTTGCAAGTAACACGACCGTTGAGCGCGTGAGCTTGCCGCCGACTGGGGAGCGGGGAAAGTAACTGTTACGCCATCGAAATGTCTAGTATACGCGGAGCGGCAACGTCGCATTTGAAAGATATGGGCGTGGATAACTGTGTACGAGTGGCTAACTGTTGGACTACCCACCCTACCCCAATCTGCATTTTGAAATCTATACTTTAATCGTGGTGTTGGATTGCAAGCAGCTGGTTTTTATGTGGAAAATTTTTAGCATGTATTATTTATTCCCTCACAGCAATAGCATTTATTCCCTCATCTGGATTCGATTGGTGTGTTGGGAGACACGTATTTAAAATACACAAATTATTAGAGTCTTGAATTTCTTATAACTTTTCCCCATAGTAATTGGAACTAGAACTACCCCAGTACTGATGTTGTGTATTAAAGTCGCCCATTACCAAGAATGGTTTAGGTAAAACAGAAAGAAGATTGCTTATTTCAGAAATAATATTTACAGTGGGACGAGATTAATATATGCATACTAGACAGATTTTATCTACAATAGCAGCGGCAGCAGATATGTCGTCACTGAGACTCGGAAGAGGAAAAGATTGAAAAGACAAGTTATTTTTAATAAGTATGGCGACACCGCCATACCAATCGCTTCTGTCTGTTCTTAGGCACGCATAGCCAGGAATTCTAAAAGAGAACCCTGGTTTGAGCCATGTCTCACAGAGAGCGACTGCAAAGGGATCGTATTTGTTCAATATGTAGGACAGATCAGATTTTTTATTCATAATGCTGCGACTGGACAATCTTGGATAGATTTGGATCCATTAGGATGATTAAATAAGTTAGACAGAGTATCAACTACAGTGGCAACATTGGATGGTTCAATATTGTTACTTTTAGATAAGGTATTAATTAGCATGTTTTTTTTTGTTGTTTTATTTTGGAATGCAGTACCATTCCCTGACACAGAAACTTAATTACCGATTAATGCTTGATGAGATGCCCGGTCATACCCCTTAGTTGTTTTTTGGGCATCCCGAGGTTTCAGGAATACCGTTTTTCTTTGTGAGGAGACATGTTACCACATCTGCATACAATTTTGAGATTGGTGGATGTTGCTGCGACGCTTCAGCATACGGCACACAGCTATGGGCCATATAATGCTTAATTGATTTTTGTCTCTCAAATTCTTGGCATTTTTTATTGATGGCGTAATAATAATATAATAATAATAAAATTTATTTCAGACCATATTAAATCCATAATAAAAAAAAGAAAACATTTCAATTTTACATACATACATACACAAAACAAAAGGATACGCACACTAAAGATACACACGTAAACACACTTAAATAAAATAAAAATGCAAAGAACACTCATTTTACATAAGAAAATGACGCACGATTAGTGGTCATCCAGTGCCACATCATTGGACTGTCCATAGGCAGTCGTAAGACACAAGGTCGAAAGCCCTGGAGAGGTCCAGAAAACATGCATATACCGGTGTTTTCCTACTTGCATAGTACTGAACAGTCTGCTTGAGACAGAGGATGGCTGTTTCCGTGGATAAATGCGGCTTAAACCCGAATTGGGCGTCATGGAGTGTTAAGTGCTTATCCAGCTGCTGATCAATCAGACCGTCCAGCACCTTTGCAATAATGGTTGCCAAGGAAATAGGCCTGTAGTTGCTTTTGTCACTCGCATCTCCAGTTTTATTCTTGACTATAGGCACAACAATCGTTTTAAGTAAGTCAGCTGGAAGATACGAGTGACTCAAGCACAAACTAAAAAACATTGCCAGCACTCGCGGTAAGTGCTTACCGGCATATCGCAGATGCTCAATACTTAGGCTGTCATGACCAGGCGACTTGCCGCTCTTTAAGTTATGTATGACAGTAGCCACTTCCCCGGCTCTAAACATAATAGGCATGTCACCGGACCTCCCCACCACCTCCGACCCACCAGACGACGGCCCTAGGGGAGACGCAACCATAAAAGCTGTGCTGAATAGGTTGGCGATCTCATTTGGGTCACTAAGACCCTCAACACTCACGAGCAGACTCGACCTGGGATTCAGGCTGTTTGTGGCTTTCCAAAAACTACCAAAATTCTTTGCGTCATGATGACTCGCAATTATGTCCATTTTAATTTGGTCCTTATTATTTTGGGACCATTTTAATTTGTTTTTAAAAACCCTTCTACTTTCCACCATTTTTTCGTACAAAGTTCCACTTTTAGGCCTACCAAATAGCGTTTCAAGTTTGAAAATCAAGCCGAGCCTGTCCGTGTGCATCCTTCACATGCTTGTTCCAGCCCGTTATGTATCGCTTTTTGCGCAGTGTAACCTTATTACAACTCGTGACTGCACCCCCACAGAGAATACGCACAATTTCCGCATACATATTGTCTAAAATTGTTTCGTGTTCCTGCATTCTACATCTATGATGACTACATTCTGTAAATTCTATGAGAAAATCTAGATTTTTCAAGAGATCATTACAATAGTTGCTATATAATTCAGTCTCCCGTACGTCTCTGTACCCCACGTTACTTTGTTACATTTAGGTAGTACAGGTGTAACTTTCGGCCTTACTAAGTTAAGATCACATTTTATAATTAGAGGCAAATGGTCCGACCAAGACACATCGTACAGCACACTAGCGTCTCTAATAGTGTTCCACGCCGCATCCGTCACTACGCAGTGGTCTAACCAACTAGTAGAACCATGTGCATCACTTACGTAAGTATACGTGTTCGACTCAGCGCCAAGCAAGCACACGTCTGCGCACCGCCACTGCACTTCTGATGAAAAACTCAGTAGTTCTTTGCCGAATAAACCATTCGGTTCGGCATTAAAATCCCCCAGAACATAGACGGCGTCTACACCACTATTTTCTATAATTGCGTGAATCTCACTTAGACACTCAACAAATTCACCAAGATTGTCCATCGACTCTGTCGGCATATAAACAGAGAACACTAAAATGGATTTACCGCCTACTGTTATTTTGATAGCCACAAGACGCACACTTTTGCACTGCACGGAAGACACACTTTCGCAGGCGCTCTTTCGCCACAGTACAGCTACTCCACCATAAGGTCGCCCTCGTAGGATACCCGTCGACGTGTCTACCGCCGATTTTCCCACGAAGTCGAACTCAGGGTCTATGCTCCTCAGAAAAGAAATGTCGTGAGGCAGCAACCAAATTTCCTGCAATGCGATTATATCAGCTGTTTGACATAACACTCTGACTTAATCCACCGATCTAGTAATAGATTTACAGTTAAAACTCACAAAAATACTTGCTTTTGAGTTATTAACGTTATTGTCGCAATCCATTGTTTGTATTTTGTGAGATTCTTCGGCTCGTTTCTTAAAATCTATGTATCTACGAAAAGCAATTCCTTCTGGCCATAATAATATAATGAATGCCACCGCAATGATAGAATTTACTATTACTCTCGTCTTCAATACTGCAAGTGTCAGCAGAATGTTTCTCCCCGCACTTGAGCACTGAGGGCTCGACCTGCATTGTACCTTTGTATGGCCGAAACGCCAACAGTTAAAACATTGAATTGTTGGGAATGTATACAATTCCACTGGTATAGAATTGTAACAACAAAACACACGTTTTGGTAAAATTTCTCCGTCAAAGGTGAGCACGACTGTTTGGGATGGTTTCCAGTCAGGGGTAGGGTTGCCATACGTCCGGAATTTTCCGGACAAGTCCGGAAATATAGGTCTGTCCGGAATGCGGGAGGAATCTTAAACCGTCCGGAATTTCTACAAATAAGTGAAGAGTGAAATAAAAAATGAAAAAACCAAATTATTTATTAATTGTTTTTATTCTAAATCAAAGAAAATCAAAATTATTTTTATTCTAAATCTACTACATTACTTCTGATATTTAATGCTCCCAGAAATATTGTTCAACATTTCTAAATCTTTAATAATAGTTTTGTAGAACACTTCGCAAGTCATATTTTTTAAATTATATTGAGTTAAGAGAATCGACTTGACAGACTCTACAGAAAGCCTGTTTCTTTCCTTTGACCATTGGGTTCCCATTAAGGAAAAGACCCTTTCAACATTGGCATTTTGTGCCTGCATCGCAAATATATAAGAGCATATCTTACTTAATTCCGTAACTTTTCCTAATCCAGCTGCCTTCAGAATAATGGTCCATTGGTTATTGGCATTCATCTCAAAAAAATCTTGACTTTGTTGCTTGATCATACTATTCAAAACTGTGATTTCATCAAACAATTTGCTATCATCCAAATTTACCCCTTTTCCAATGAGAAACTGTATTGATGGAATAATATAGTTATAATCAATAGTATTGTCTTTTTTTATTATCATCCATTCAAAAATTTCCAAGTCCATTAAAGGCTGCCGCCATTTGTTTAAATACTCCCGACAACATTTATAAGATTTTTGGATGTCATTCAAAAACTCATCTTTCTTCTCCTGGCTGCTACAATTAGAGATCAAATCTCTAACTTTAAGTGGAACGAATTTCGCATCTTCTCTTGCTTTCAGGGTGTCGATAAGTGTTTGCAAAATCTATGCGATGTCCATGATAGAATGTTTTTCCTTTTCAATTTCTAAAATTTTTGGCTGAAAGATGGCCATTAAGCTATGCACGAAAAACAAATAAGATTCGCACAATTCATTTTCAAAAAAAATTACGAGGACAGTTGGCACTTGTGGAGTAGTTAGAAAATACGTTTTCAGAGGCTCATACATTTTGAGAATTCTCTCAACTGCCGGAAAAAGGCTCAGCCACCTAGTCTTGCTGTGTGACAGTAACTTCTCATAGTTAACTTCAATGTAGTCGCAAATGGTTTTCAGTTCATCACCAATACTTCAACATCAATTTTCAGTACTTCTGTTCCATGCTGCACGCTATTGTGTAGTACATGAGCCGGGCAACCAACTCCAATAATATCTTTATTTAATTGATGTCTCAGGTTTGTGAGCACGTTTCTTCCCGATAACGGGCGATTTATGCCACCAAAATTTCCATTCGCGTTGTCCGCAGTGAATGAGATGCATTTTTACGATAAATCATATTTTTGTAATGTTGTCATAATAATTTCAGCAATAGTTTCGGAAGCTTCATTCCGGGTACTATGAATATCCAATAACTTTGTTTGAATTCCTCCATTTTCGTAATCAAAATACTGAATCATTATTGGGAAAATCTTTTCTGAGCCATGATTGCTTGCGTCTGTAGAAACTCCGAGATAGTCAATATGTTTCAAAGAAATAGTCAGTTTCTTAACAACCCATGGACTTATCACACCATTGATGATTGCTTCAGTTTTGGTTCTTGAGCAAGTCATCTCGCTCGCAATATTAGAGTCAGGAAATACACTCACCGGCACGGAAACTTGGCCACTCGTGATTTTGCTGATTATTTGCATAAAAAAAATTGCATTTGCATTTATGACAATAAATTAAGGGTAAAGTGGCTTTAATACGTGTCTCTTATGCTTTAAGAACTTAGAAATTAAAAGATTACCTCACCAATAAATCAGTTTTTAAAATCACGCACTTTCACTGAAATTAGGAATTTTTCACTATAAATTTAAAAACACTACAAAATAAAAAATAAGGTCTTTTTCGTTATTGTCTATACGTTTTAATATCGAGTGTTTCCTCCTCTAGCCCTGATAACTGCCTGCATTCGATCTGGCATACTTTGGATGATGTTTCGGACATCAACTTGCAGTATACTGCGCCAAGCGGCCAGCGCTGCAGTTCGGAGCTGGTTTAGAGTTTCCGGCGGGTTGGAGCTGGACTTAATATTTCTTTTGAGCATGTCCCAGATATGCTCAATTGGGTTTAGTCTGGACTACGAGCTGGCCATTGCAGTTTTTGTATGCCAACCTCTTCCAGATATTCTTCAACGCAATGTGCAACGTGTGGGCGTGCATTATCGTGCATTAGGAGGAATTGGTAGTGTCCAATGAACCACGAATATGGCATTACGTGTTCCTGAAGAACTTCCTCGATGTATCGAACAGCTGTTAGCCGATTATCGACGATAACCAACTCTGTACGTGCGTCGGAACTTATACCACCCCATACCATTATTGAGCCTCCATGGAAACTCACTGTTTGAGTGGTAGTAATGGGTAAAAACCCATTGCTCGTGGGTCCAGTTAACGTGTTCTCGTGCGAATTGAAGTCGAGCTACTCGGTGCTGTCTGAGAAGTTCTGGACCTCGTGCTGGTCTACAAGCTTTTAAATTGACTTCCTCCATTCGTCTTCTCACCGTACGCTCACTAACATTAACGCCTCTCACAATTTGAAGCCGCTGGCGTATTTCAACAGCGGTCAGGTAGCGGTTTCTCAAAATCTCCAGGACAATAAAGCGGTCGTCTCGGGCCGATGTGCACCTTACGCCTCCAATGCCTGGCCTGCGGATGTACTGGCCTGTCTCCTGGTATCTTTTAAGGGCATACTGCATTGATGACCGTGGTACGTTAAGAGCAATAGCAACTTCACGCTGTGTCAGCCCTTGGTTAATTAACGCAACGGCTTGTGAAACCTGTGCTGGTGTTAGAGGCATTTTTATTGCTTTTAAAGCACCTTTACTTATTGAATTAAAAGCACAAAATCACAATAATTCAAAAACCGAACAGTAAACTTTTCACAACACACAAATTTAAAACGTGAACTTGTCGCTCAAATGACCCGATTCAACTGTAAATTAAAAGTTTCGTCGTGATGCACTTAAACATAATGGATTACCCTCTTGAACTAAAAGTAAACATTTTTTGACATACCTGCACAACAAACATTCATCAGAAACACTTAAAACTTTTGCTATCGCGAGATAAGCGCTTGGCCAAGATTCCGTGCCGCTGAGTGTATTACTTTCATCAGTCGCCCAGTACATTCCATTGAATTATAGGATTGGTGGTGCTTAACAGTATGAAAAGCGAGCGTACCTTCAGCAGCAGACTGTTTTTGTTTACTCCCTGATGAAGACGACGATGCAAAACTGTCAGTGACTTTTCTATTAGTATTAACGGTCGTAAGTTTAGTCTTGTGCTTATTACTATTGACATGAGTTTCAATATCAGTTATTCCTTTATGTTTTATAGATAAACTACAGTCACAAATCATGCAATAAGCTTCAGTCGGTTCTTTTCCTTCTTTCAAAAAAGAATATTTGGTTTTCATCACTTCAGTAAACGTACATTGTCGTTTTCTACCACTACCTGATGCCATTGTCGTAATCTTCGACACATATACACTATGAATACGCAATACGTACGAGTACTTACGAACTTCAAAATCACTTCTAATCGCTGCAAAGACAAACGCTAGACTAAGTCAAAACAAACAAACTCAAAGCAAAAGCACACGGTGCGCGGGTGTGGGTGTATCATGTGCGCGGGCGAACGCAGGCGACAGAGAGGCGCTTCCCCCTCACCCCTTACCATTTCACCGCGCGCGTGTCAAAATTCGAACGATTTGGCAATCGATTTGGTTAGTTTATTTACTTGCACGATGCGTAACGATTTTAATAAAAAATTAACAAGATTGTCCGGAAATTTCATGGAATGTCAGGAATTTTCTCCGGATTTTTGATATTTTGATCTGGGAACCCTAGTCAGGGGTCGGTTCGAGTATTTTATAATTGAGACGCCTTGCTTTGATGTCTTTCCCGCATCCAGCGGGGACAGATATATTTTCCATTATTTCCTCAGGAGCCCATTCGGTAGGTACGCCTTTAACGATTCCAATATGACACACATTAATTGATGAAACAAATGCCTTTAATTTCTTTTTGGTCAAACTTGGGTCATTTAGAAAAGAGTAACATCTACGTAACGGGAGAAGCTTAGTGATATTCTATTTCGACCAATGCGTTTTAATGAACCGTTAATTATTATGTTGTTGAACCTGCGATTTTAAGAAAGTGCCTTAACGTTATTGGGTGTAATGTTTGAGCCAAGTTTTGTGTATCAATTTTTTTTTGACGTGTTCAACGTATGGCGACAGGTCTACTCTCTTTCTCAGAAACGGATCTATAGGCAATTTTCGTGAACGATTAGATTGAACAATATTGTGTGGGTCTTTTATGGTGTCACCTAAAGTAAGTTACGGTTTTTACTTTAACTTAAAATTTACCAACTGTTTTGCTTTATTTTTAAGTTTTACATTGAACATGTGGTTCATTAAATATTTCTTGTAATATTCATGCAGAAAATATAAATATACAGATATTTTTTTTATTTCCTACAAAATTCGCCGAGACTATAAAACACCCATTCACGGTTATTGTTAACCGACTAAATTGAAGACTACTATTTCATGCGAACGATGGGCAGTAACTTACGACAACCAAAATTATCTGTATATTCACCTCTGTTTATGTTCCCACGCAATCTAATCATAACATGTCAACAGATTGTTTATTTGAATTCTAAAAGTTTTCTTCTAAAGTATTGTGAAAATAAATCATGTTTTCAAGTGGCTTTCAAGAGTCTTCCCTTCAGAAAGTTTCAAACCGTACTGTGTCGCAGTCTGCATTTTGGGTCTCCACAAGTTTTGTTTTGGATAAACTTGAAATTGAAACTTTGTAAGTAATTCACATACATAAACTTATTATTCGATTTTTCATTATAGGTAAATATCGCCTCTTCCTAATATCCATTTACTTAAACATATTTTCAGTTTAAAATGGCTCCACATTCGGCTACTCCTGAGCAAATCGACACCCTTCTCAATTTCTTGGACGAGCATAGGGATCTAGCCCACGGGAGATTGAGGGGTGCCGACGGGAATGCCCAGGCAAAGAGGTTGTGGAAAGAACTGTGCAATATGCTCAATGCCATGGGCGGTTACACAAAAACAATTCAGCACTGGGAAAAGGTACCTAGTGTTTTATTAATTAATAACATAATAATATGGTGACATGAAAATCTCATGCTTTTATATTTTACAGGTATGGTTTGATAGAAAACATTTAGCCAAGAAAGCTGCTGCTGATTCTCGGAGGTCAGCTTCAGCGACTGGAGGTGGTCCATCCATGGCACCCCCCCTCTCCCATTGGCAGTTAAAGATCCTGTCTATAATGGGAGAGAGGTTTGGTGCACGTTAAACTGGAGCCAGAGTGCCAGCCTTACGTGATCTTTCTTTGAATTCTCAATTACTCATAATTCACAATCTTAGGTGTTGAAATATATTTTTTTCAATAATAGTTGTTCTTATTATGAAACAGTATTATTATGTAAGTGTAAGAATTAACCCCTACCTTTACCCTATCTATTCCTCATCAAATTAAATTAAATTTCAATATTTCACAATTCTATTAAGTATTAATATCTGTTTTATTTTCAGACCAATGAACCAATTCTATACACCTCCAGTCACACAAGCCAACCTTCAAGCTATTTATAGCCTCTTGATTTGAATGAGGAAGTTGTGGAGTATGTGGAACCCAGCCAGGAAGATAGACAGCTCTCAGAACCTGCGAGTCAACCAACGGTGTCACAAGAATCCCTGACTTCCACACATGTAAGTATTTGTTATTTTGGTATTTTTAGTAATGTTATCATAAAAATGTTTGTACATGATAGAAACATTATTTTGTGAGTGTATTTGTATGAAATAACTTTCATCCAAAATATTGACAATAAATATAAAACATGAGCATTGAATAATACATAATTAATTTACATTGCAGAAAAACAATTTATAAAATTGTTTCCTGCAGGGAAATGAGGGAATCTTGTAAATTATTTCTATCTTGTGTAATAAAATGTAAAGAATATAATACTAGAAAAAAAAACGACTTATAATCTTTATTGTTATTTCTATATTTACTATATATAACACAGTAAATTGTGCTCAGTTACTGAACCCATTCAAGTGTCTTAGTAATTTTTTCTTGAGTTGTATGTACCCATTTCAATTGGAATGTTGTTTTGCAGCCTCACAACCTACTCGTCCCAGGAGACATTCAGCTGCTGCCTCTGATGTCAGAAGCAGATTGTTTCAATATGAAGAGGAACGAGTAGAGAGAAATAGTCAGGAACACTGAGCTTGCAGGCATCAGGGCTACTCTATCACAGCTGTGCGGCCTTTTTAGAGAATATTTACATAGACCATAGGAATTAAGATTATTTTGTTGTACTATATTAATATGCTATATTTTGTTTCTAGATAGAGTTAAAGTAAATAAAACATTATTTTAAGTTAACTATTACATTTTATTCTTTTATTGAAGTCAAAAAGTGAAATAAAAAAAATTAAAAAACTAAAACTATTATAAATGTTACCTACTAAAGATAGGAATACCACTACTGTTAGAAAGGAATAGATAGGATAAAGGTAGAACTTTATCCCACATATTCCTTTCTAACAGTTGCACTAATACAGCTCTTGCCCTTCGACCTGCCTCTAGAGCTTGAGCTGAAGAAGCAACTGACTGCTTCTTTCAGCTTGGAGTTCATCTTCTGTCAACTCGGGAACATCAATACCACCTGTTATACATAAGTTATGGAAAACACAGCAGGCTATTATAATTTTCCCTGCTCTTTCAGGACAGTAATGCAGTTCCCGAGCTGCCAAAAGACATCTCCATCGACCTTTTAACCCTTAACCAGGCCCAAGAGAACTACACAACTTACATAACTTTCAACTATTGATTCTATGTACTATTATAATTGTTATGGCATACGAACAAAGAAAATTGGAAAATGACTTGGAAAATTAAAGGAAAAACACGTGGGACAACATATTCCCATTGCCTGGAAAGAAATTAAAAAAACTAAGTGCGACTACTTAATATTTGAACATAATTTTCTTGGATTTTTTTCTTGTTAGGTTAATAATTGACTCAAAATGCAGGGGGTACTTCGCTGAGATAGGGCGGGGTATTATAAATATATGATGCACTGTAATGAAAGTGGTTTTATTTTGAGGACTATTTTACTTTCAAAAATATAAAAAAAAGTAATGAAATTGTTTTTGATAAACATTCATCTATCAAAATTGTTGTTCTGAGGTTTGGTGAAAATTTATCATGCAGGGGTACACACAAAGGGTGACCTTACATATTTGGCACATGTACTTCGAACGGGTATCCTTCTGTCTCGTACTACAGAATCTGCACCTCTTTCTAGTGGTCATGGGTTCCAAGTAATGCGGCCCTTTGTAACCCAGTCTTAATTCATCTGGGACGCCAAACACTCCTCCTTTTTTATTTTTCCAAATTATTGGGTTGTCTTTTTGAATATTTATGTACTCGGACTTTAATTTTCTGGCCAAAAGCAAACGAAAATCTCGATGTATGTTTTTCCTTGTTTCATTTTCATGTTGATATATGATATAAGCATTTATTACAGCACACTCAAATAAAAACCAAAACAATCTTGGCCATGTTTTTTTGGATCTGCGTCCAATGGAGTATGAGCTACGGTAATGATCAAAATGATCAACTCCACCCATGTTTCGGGTGTAATCAGCAATAGCAGATGGGTAATACATTTTCTTTTTTTCGCCATTCTTTTGTCTTCTTTCTATTAGTTCTATTTTTCTAGGGTTTACGGCTGTTGTAAGGACGGTCACGTCTTTAGTATCTTTCCACTTAACTACCCCAACAGGGTGACAGTATCTGTATGTGAATTCTCCTGGTTGTAGTTGTTCTTTCTTACTTTCTTTTTTGACAAAGTCCTTTTCGTGATAGTCTAACAGTACCAATAGCAAATATTCCTTTGTAATATAAATATTCCAAAAGAGCGACAGAGGAAAAAAATTTGTCAAAGACTATCATTGTGTCCTTTGGTACGTTAACACACAGATTTTTCACCACTCTGTAACCCAGTCCTTCGCTGTCGGCATTTTTATCTTTAAAAATCAAATCAAATATAATCAATCAGTATAGATGTCACATTGGTAAAGGTATCCTGTTTTCGCATCACATCTACACCACGCCTTGTACCCTCGTTTAATCGGTTTACCCGGCATATACTGTTTTTGGAATCACGACCTTTAAACTTTATCATGCTTTCATCGATTGATTGTGATTGAGAATTGGTAGCGTTTTGTTGAAATTTTTTATTTAAAATGTTCAACATTGGCCTTATTTTTTGAAGTTTATCATGATTTTTATGATTTTGTGGTAAATGAGTAGTAATATCGCAAACGTGTATATTCTCTAATATTTTTTAAAATCTTTTACAAGGCATTGTTCCAGATATTTCCTGATTGTTGTTAAATGGGTCTGAATTCCAGTATAATTCGATATCTGATTGTGGGGCAATTCCCATAAGAATCACTATAGCCAAGAATGCCTTAATTTCATTACTGTCTACATCCTTCCAAAACTGGCTGCCTTTTAAGCTCGCATACTTGTTGGTGTTTTCGATAATGAGCTGAAATAATTCATCAGGGAACATATCCATAAAATGGTCAAATGGGGTACCTCTGTTGTCGTGTTTTGTAGTAGGTTGTAACTGTCTACTAAAATCACGATCTTCAAAGTAACCTACTTTTGTATGCCACTTTCTTTGCTTCGCCTGTAATTCAGCATAAGTTGGCTCACAAAGTTGATCATCGTCGGGAGCTAAGGAAATGGCCATCTCGTCTTGGCCAACCATAACCTCAGGAGTTTGCTCACAATCTCCCAGACTCTGAGACACACTTTCTCTGTTGGTATGTCGAAACTTAGATTTCGGCAGATGTTGAGATGAAGTTGTCGCGGTGTTATACGGAAATGTATATTCTGGTGAAGCATCGGGTGAAATCGTCCTGGCACCAGGTAGCGTAGGTGAAAGCTGGGAAGGACCGAAAACAGCATTGTCCAGATGTGCCGGTGTCTGCAAAAACTGGGATGTGCTGGCCACAGGTTTTGGTGTGTCGTGTGCTGGTGGACGCTGAGACATAGGTGAAAGCTGGGAATGACCAGAAACAGCATTGTCCAGATGTACCGGTGTCTGCAAAAACTGGGATGTGCTGGCCACAGGTTCTGGTGTGTCGTGTGCTGGTGGACGCTGAGACAAGCAATCTCTGCATGTGCATATAAAAGTAGGTAGTGTGCGCATTGATGGACACTTAGATGAAGCTTCTGTGTCGCCCTGTGATGGACCTAGCATTGCATCAGCAAGTGAAGATTTCAATAAAAGATGTGATTTATATTTCTTGTCGACATGCAGAACCTCCTGGTCTGAATTTGACAAATAGTGGTCATTTTCTTGTAACAGTTGTGCTTGTGCAGGACTACCCTCAAGTATATGCAACAAATCAGGTCTCTGAGGTGTGGGTTCAGTAAGAATAGTCTAACAAAACTGTGTAAATTCATTTGTTGCAGCGAAGACTGTGTCTTCCAGCAATTGATTCAGATCGCACGGAAATTATATGAATGGAAGTAAAAAGTGACAAGCAGAAGATTGATACTGCGCGGCGACGGCGGCGCAGCAAAAAGTAGCGTGTAGAAGAGAAGATATTTTATTATAGTATTTTTTATGTATCTTTGTATGGTGGTCGATGGTTCGAATCCAAGCCGACACTTTGCTTTGTGTAAATTATTTCATCACCACTGTTCAGAGGAGGCCTGAGTCTCAGCAGTGAGAACGTTATAGACTAATTATTATGCTATTTTTGTACGTAGTGATGTATAGTTTATGTTATTTGTTAGTTTATAAGATTTTTCTGTGTACATATGTTTCACTCATGTATTTAGGTACCAGCCATACAATTCAATTGTAAAAGAATATTTATTGTTCAAAGTTGTATAATAAGTGGGTATTCTTGAAACATAAATGTTATGGTTAGCTAGCAACCACTAGTGTGTTGTTGTGTAAGATACTTACACTTACGTGTGATGTTACATAAATTGTAATCTACGTACATAATTCTTTCTAATACTAAATTCAGAATCATAATTGTAAATATCAAAATATTGAAAAAAGTATGTTATCTTTGTGTGGTGGTACGAGTCGATGGTTCGAATCCAACCAGAAAATATTTAGGTAAATGCAGTGAGAGTAAATAAAACGATATTTGTATGAAAATATTAACCATAGATAAATATTATTAATTTATAGTAAGATACAATAAAACGCTTTACAATTGAATACATAATCTTTTATTTATTTAGTAGTAGGTACTATTAGTAGGTACTATTTAGGTTCAGTCACATTACAACAACCTATACAGGTACAATATACCTTTATTACCCAAAATAATTTATCTGAATAATTTGTTATGGTGAAAAGGTATCTGATATCGAGCCTAGAAACAAAAGTATGCATATCCCAATAATTATATTATTAAGAAATAGATTGGAACATAACAATCCTCTAGTAATTTAAAGTATGCTTAATTAGTAAATTAATATTTGTTTTCAGTTTTTGCTATATTGTAAGGATATTCATCTTATAAATAATTTGGTCCTCTTTCTTTAAATTAACGCCATCTGGACATTTTAATTTCCAACCATGTTTGAATAAAACGACATCTAGTGGAGTCGGAAGTTACTACTATTTACTTTGCATGTGTGTGTAAAGAGTAAATTCACGCGGCTAAATCATTATTATGTTCTAATCTTTGTATGATACCAGTTAACAAGCACAGTGATGATCTAAAAAAATCAAGTTAATGCCCTAGGTTTCGCTAAGAATAAAGTTGTTTATTAAAAATTTCTATGTTAGGTGTAAAAATTGAAAATGTTCGAAATTGTGGATGTGTCGCCATCTAGCGACAAAATGGCAGTGAGATCATCTAGGCATCCACCTTAACAGCATTATCTATAGGTGTCATCATATGCTCCCTTTGAGCATAACCAGAATCACCTAAAATAAAAAAAAAAAATATGTGAAAGTTTGTGAGGATGTATGAATGTTTGTTATTCTTTCATGCAGAAACGGCTGAACAGATTTGGATGAAACTTGGCACACAGATAGACCATGGATTAAAACATAGGATACTGTTGTTGTGTTTATAGAAATGAAAGATAATGTTGAGTAGACTTGGTTTAATGAGACTAGGATTACAGTTTTACAGAGCACGTTCAGTCGTGGTATTTCAGATGAGATCAGACAGAGAAGTGTCCGACGGATACAGAACGGAACCATAGATTATTATCTAGTGGTGTACACACTAATTAATTACTAAATAGTGATGTTACAACATCCCCCTTGTTGAGTTCAAATTAAACCCCTGACAAACAATTAATAAGATGTACATTGACAAGCGACTCTACCTACATGACAACATGCTCTATGATACTTATAGTTATATTAAAACTAGACAACATTCTTATTAATACTGAGTTACATTTAATCTAGACAACCTTCTTAATACTACTTAGTTAATAGTTAATCTATTTCGTCTATTAACCTTCTTGGTGGTTTTACAATTCGACCTGACCTGGTTGTTACGCTTGATGATATATGAGATGAGGATTCTTGAAGTCTTGACTCCTGTCTGTCACCTTCCTCTCTCTCCTGCGACGAGTTGGATTGCATAGGAGGGTTTGCATAGTTTTGGGAATACTTATGTCTTAAGTGTATTCTATTTCTCCTATACTGTACACCATTGACATCCTCAACAACATACGACCTATTGTTCATCAATCTTTGTTTGACAACAGCTTGTTCCCAGTTACTTTTTGGATTTCTTTTAAAATAGACATGGTCATTGTAATGTAACATCGACATTGACTTAGTATTTTTATCATAATTCCTAGATTTGTTTTCATCATTTTTCTTGACTGACTCTTTGTAATCCTGAAATGTTACTACTTTTGGCTTTAATCTCTTATATGATACTGGAATGTTGTCTCTCAATTTTCTTGACATTAACAATTGAGCTGGTGATGACAAATTATTTTTTGGTGTATTTCTATACTGTAATAAAGCTATGTATGGATCTGTTTTGTTTTCTTTACATTTCCTTAACATGTTTTTTATTATTTTCACTGAACTTTCAGCTTGACCATTTGACTGTGAATGATATGGGCTAGTAATAACATGTTCTATGTCCCATTCTTGTAAGAAATTTTTGAAATCAATTGACTGAAAAGGAGGTCCACCATCTGACACCAGTGACAATGGTATTCCATGACGAGCAAAAATAGATTTTAAATGAGTAATTACATTTTGAGCGGTACTGTTTTTATTTAATAATGCTATCTCTATGTATTTTGAGTAATAATCTGTGACAATTAAATAAACTAAACTTTCAAAATGCATTAAATCAATACCAACTTGTTGCCATGGATATTTACATATTTCATAATTTTGTAGTGGTTCCTTTTGATTACATGGTTTGAATTTTGCACATACAAGACATTGTTCGACTAAATTCTTAATTTCACTTGACATGTTTGGCCAATACAAAGATTCTTTTGCTAATTTCTGACATTTGTTTATACCTTGGTGACCTTGATGTATTTTTTCTAACATTTCTTTGTACATTGACTGTGGTACTATTAATTTTGAACCTTTGAACACTAAATCTTTTATTACATGTATTTCACCTTGAATATTCCAATATGGTTTGACTAATGAACTGACATTGTTCTTGTTTTTAGGCCATCCTTCATTATAATATTTTTTTAATAATTGTAAGGATTCATCATTTTTGGTTTCCTGTGCCAATTTTGTGCTGTATTCCTCTGTTATTGCTAAATTAGCATACATTAAATTGACATGACAAGACATTTCTGACTCATTTTCAGGTGTGTAATGGTCTTTCAAAGCTGCCCTTGACAAAGTGTCTGATATAAACATTTCTTTTCCTGGTACATGTATTACTTCTAAATCATACTTTTGTACAGTTAACATCATACGCTGTAATCTAGCGGGAACATCATGCAATGGCTTTTTGAATAAATAGACTAATGGCTTGTGATCAGTATGTACTGTGACTCTATTACCATATACATATTGGTGAAATTTTTCACAACCAAATTGAATTGCTAGTAGCTCTTTTTCTATCTGCGCATATCTTTCCTGGGTTTCAGTTAAAGTTTTTGAACTGTATGCAATAGGTTTGTTTTTCTGTAAAATGACTGCTCCTAAAGCTGATTTTGACGAATCAACTGACAAGACTAATGGAATCTTAGGATTGTAATGAGCTAAAACTGGTGAGTTTGTAATCTCTTCTTTCAATTTTTTGAGACATTGACTATGATTCTCATCCCAAGTCCAGATTGAATCTTTTTTCAAAAGATTTCTTAATATTTGTGTTTTTTCTGACAAGTTACTGATAAAAGGTCCTAAATAATTAATCATACCTAATATTCTCTGTAACTCTTTGACATTTTTTGGTGTGGGCATATTGACAATGGCTTTGACTTTTTCTTGATCTGCCCTGGCACCATCTTTACTGAAGACATAACCCAAAAAACATACTTCTGTGACTAAAAATTTACATTTTGACTTGTTAAATTTTAAATTGACTTGACGAGCTCTTTGCATGACTTTGTGTAATCTTTCATTATGAACTAACTCATTTGGTCCATAAACCAAAATATCATCTATGAATATTAAGACTCCTTCGATATCACCGAATAGATTCATCATGACTCTTTGAAAGATTTCAGACGAGGCATTTATGCCATATGGTAATCTTAAATACTTATATCTACCAAATGGTGTTTGAAAGGTGCATAATTCGGAACTGTATTCATCCAGACGTAGCATCCAAAAACCCGAAAATGCATCTAAATGAGAAAAACATACAGCCCCTTCGAGCTGAGACCTAATCTCATCAATTGACTTAAGTGGATAGAATTCTCTCATGATGTTTTTATTCAAATTTCTAGGGTCTAGACAAATTCTTAACTGACCTGAACTTTTTACAGTTATGACGACTGAGTTAACCCACTCTGTTGGTTTTGTAACCTTCTCAATAACTTGCATCTCCATCATGCGATCCAACTCTTCGTGTAATCTCCCTTGTAACGCAAATGGAACTTTCCTGGGCGGATCAACACATGGTACTGCATCAGGCTTGAGTTTAAGATGACAGACTGGAGGTAGACATCCAAGTCCCTGAAAAACATCATTATATTGTGTAAGAATTTGTTTACAAAAATCCTGCTTTAATACTGAAAAGACACGTCTTATAATTCCTAACCTCTCACACGTTGGTAGACCAAGAACATTTGGACAATCTAAATCTGCTACTATAAACATTATAGATTCGACGACGTCATTATTATCGACGCACAATTTACAATTTATGTTCACTTTGCCTAGTATCGGAATGGATTTTCCACCAAATCCTGTGACATTTATTTGACATTTGACAAGTGACACTTTTGACAGGTTATAAAATGTTTGCTTTGACATAATGTTGACATCTGCACCAGAGTCTATGATGCATTTAATTTGTTTATTTTCTATTATTAAGTTAATTTCCCATGACTGTTTTGCATGGTTACTATCCACAGTGTTGACATTCTTTACTGTTTGACTTATATCTGAGTGACTGACTAATGATCCGTTGTGTGTCTGTGGAAACTGTGAAACTGCTCGTGAACGTGCTCTGTAAAACTGTGAATGCTGACGACTGTTTCTAAGTCTATGACATTGTGTTTTGTTGTTGTGTAATCCCTCAGACTTGTGACTGTTTTCATCATTGAGATGTAAATATGGACTCTGACATTTTCTTTTTTGACTATTTGACTTGACGTTGGATCTCTCAGATATGTGACTATTTTCATCATTGAGATGTTGATTATTTTCAATACACCTCTCAGATACATCACCACTTTCATCACTGAGATAAAAGGAATGGGGACGTTGACTTTTGGACTTGACGTTGGATCTCTCAGATATGTGACTATTTTCATCATTGAGATGTTGATTATTTTCAATACACCTCTCAGATACATCACCACTTTCATCACTGAGATAAAAGGAATGGGGACGTTGACTTTTGGACTTGACGTTGGATCTCTCAGACTTGTCACTGTTCTCATCATTGGGATACGGTGACTGTGACTGTCCCATCTGTCCCGACTGTGATACCACTACTGCTGTGTTTCTGTGTCCATGTGTACTGTTCTGACTGTGTGAGTGTGACTGACTATGTGTCGCTGTGCTCTGACTGTTTGACTGACTACTATGTGCAGTATGATCCACATGATTATCTGAATGACTTTTACTCGACTTTAATTGACTGTTCAACATGCCAACAAAATATTCTTGACTACTATTATCTGAATTAAACGATTGCAACTGACTGACTTTTTTATTCTTGAGACAATATTTAGCAAAATGACCAAAAGATTTACATGACCTGCATTGAACGCCTTTAGCTGGACATTTGTAGCGATGAGACTGCCCACAGCGGCTGCATGTCTTCGAGTTGCTGATGTGGTCGCTGTTTGAAGCTGATGCTGACTTGCGACTGCTCGAAGCTGGCTGGTGACTGCTCGACCTGCGACTGGAAGCTCGCTGTTGACCATCTTGTCGACTACGGCTCCTCCGACTGAGATGCATGACGTTTTCACTGGCGACACTGGTACCTTTGACGATTTTTTCAGCATCCTGCTGAGCTATTATGAGTGTCCTCGCCAGCTCTTGCATTCTCTGATATGTCAAATCAGGTTCTTGCAGTAACCTCTGACGTACATGTGACGAATCTATATTGAGGTTTGCTATAAAAATATCTCTAATTAACGACTCCCTGAGCGTGCCAAACTCACATTCTCTGCTTTTATTTTCCAAATCCGTGAGGAATTCGTCGATGTTCTCGGATTTTTCCTGCCTACGTGTGAAGAATAGGTATCTACACATCGTCACATTTTTTCTTGGTTCAAAGAATTTGTCGAATTTGGACTTGACTTCCTGGAGTGTGCTTCCATCAATCTTTACGTTGAATGTGTTAAATATATTGAGACCACGTTCTCCAATTAAATGGAGTAGAATGGCAATTTTCCGCTTCTCGCTTGACTTGTCTAGGCCTGTGGCTAGCAAATATAATTCCAGCTGCTGCCACCATCTTTTCCACGCCTCCGCATTATTATTTGCTGGATCCGACGAAATATGGAGTTTTTTCAAGCGCGCGCTTATAGTTTGGTCATGTCCGCCATCATTGTCGTCACTCGTGGCTTGGTTCGGCATTTTCTGGACCGATCTTCTTTATTTCTTTTTTTTTTACACGACTTCTGACACCATGTTGTGTTTATAGAAATGAAAGATAATGTTGAGTAGACTTGGTTTAATGAGACTAGGATTACAGTTTTACAGAGCACGTTCAGTCGTGGTATTTCAGATGAGATCAGACAGAGAAGTGTCCGACGGATACAGAACGGACCCATAGATTATTATCTAGTGGTGTACACACTAATTAATTACTAAATAGTGATGTTACAACAACTGTCTATCCCGGTAATGCAGGCAAAACGGCAGGCAGGAGCTAGTAATATGTATTTTAAAGTCAAACAATAAGTTCAAACATACCTAATAAATAAACTGTTTCATTCTGGAGACCCTCCATATAGCTTCTTATGTCACACTCTCCAAATATAAGCGTCATGTGTTGCTCCACCAAATGAAGCATCCACATTTGTTATATAGCAATCACTGTCGCATATCTGAAAAGAAGAAAATTCAATGGAACACACATAAAAATAAGTTAGTGAGATTAATGAAAATCGACAACAGAAAATTAATATTTTGTTCTTATATGTAAAATAATTAATATTTTGTTCTTATATGTACTTACAACTTGGGTATTGAGTGAATGAAAATGTTTTCGATTAAAATATTGTTCCTCGTGCTCAGAAGGTCTAACAATTGCAATATGAGTGCAATCAATGCACCCAATCACACCAGGAAGCCTATATTTGTGATAAAATCTGCAACATTAATGAAATAGGAACATAACATTTATTCAAAGTAGGTGCAGTAAGCTGATATAAATAATAAAACTTAGGAATACCTTAGGTATATTATTATATACATACCCCCGCTTAATAAGATTCCTATCATTTATATTTTGCGAGAATTTTATGTACTTCCTTAATAGATGGGGTGCATTGAGGGCAGTTGTGACCTCCTGCAAACAACGAGAAACAGTCTGTTGTGCCATGGGCCCGTCCATGTTTTGCCCCACAGACCCTTGGTAACTACCTCGGGCATAAAAATTCAAGGCCGTAAGGATCTGGAAAAAGATGAGGATTGAGAACAGTGAAATGCTTATTTTGATTGAGGAGAATGATAATAACAAATAAATATGGTGTATATTTATTTACCTTAACTGTGGGCTCGATTCCATGACACCTTGCCTTTGGAGGTAATAATGGCACTATTTCCTGGCAAAACTGCTCGAATAATTGCCGACTGAGTCTGTAATTGCCTACAAACTCTAAGTCGGGAATTTCACTAATAAGAAGTTGATTGCGCAGGCGACGCCGGTTCCTTCTACGCTCTAAACGTTCTTCACGTAGAGCAGCCTCGATTAAGAGAATTCTTGTAGCCATTTCAAGCAAATTTACAACAAAATCCACGGTAACGAAAATCAAAAGGTAACACTTTTGGTTTCGTCAATTTGAGGTTTAAATTCCGAACAATCATCTGTCAAATTCAAATGTTCGTTCGCAACATTTAGGAATTATAGTAGGTTTAGAGAATCTAAATGTCAAACAATGTTCGTTCGAATTAAACTTCGGAATGAATGGAACCGTGGTAGGAAACATGCGAAATTTCGATCGAAACTTCGTTTTTCGTTGAATAAGAGTAGACCCCCTGTTTCGTACAAAGCCCTAGCAACCTGTGGCGCCTTCTGGGGAAGATCTGACTTTAAGAGTTATATGCTATGTTTATTCGATACGAATATAACGAAAGAAATGTTAAAAAAAACGACTTGTCAGATTTTACTTTTTATTTATTTTGTCCGCTTAACCTATGGGCTTTATATTTCTCAAGGGCAATTTGTTGAGGTGCACACATCTGTTTCACAAGTGTTCTTGTACATCTCCTTTTAAAATTGATTAATTATGTTCAACAATTATGAACATGGGTGCGTGTAATTAAATTAAGCAACCATTCCTTTACTTCGGTGTTATGGTCTGTACAGCCCAACCAATTTAAATCAAATTTCTTTATTATTAATTTTTTTACACGTTTTTTACACATTTTTGTATGCATACTTATTCAAGTAATCATGTATAAGGCCCGAGATATCCCTATATAACATTAGAAACTTCTTTGACGGATATGTAAAATTTTGATGGTTTAAAAGGGTATATTCTCGTTGTTCAATCCATTTATGAAATACATCTCTTTATGTTTAGGTATAAGTCTCAGAGATCTACAATTAAATGTTTTGTCACTCTCCTGCAAATATACCCTGCTGTATATGCAGAAGAGTGCACGCGCAATCTTTTGTTCACTGGTTTTAGTGATTGGTTACTGCTAATGTTTTAGGTCATTGTTATGGGTTTACTACACATGGCATTTTCTTTATCTTCATCAAATCTTGATGAGGAACTCTCATCACCATTGGATGAAGATATGAGTTTAAGAAAATCGACAACTGTGTCTCCTGTATTGTTTGGGGTTCGGTCGGGATGGCTCGTAATTCAAAGAAACTGCGTTGGACTATCTTATTTAATTTATTTTATAAGACTTCCAGATTACATGACACAGGTTGACAAGGGAGAGACCGGATACCCTCGTCCCATAGATAATTAATATATTTTATTTAATCATAGACTACAACATGCCCCTTTTTAAAAGAAGGCTGTCAGACTGACATTGACATAGACATTGACAACTATTTGACAAGTGACATAATATAAACATAACCCTACTTTGCTAAACAAAGTTACGTTACACAAACAATAACAATTTACATTGAAAAATTATAGTCAATCGTATTAAAATCATTATAAATATAGTTATACAATAATATCTTATTATGAATTAGTGAGTGCATGTCAAGATTACAATAAAAGTTACAATTTACAATTGAATTACAGTATGTCAATATTCTTGTGAAATTATCTTATGTTCTAAACATTACACATTACAAATTAAGTCTTTGTGTTTTCTTTAACAATCTTCCCCTAGAATTATATTGTCTTTCAGCATTTACAGTTTCATCATTACATGGTAAAGGGGACTGTTCTCCACTACTTGGTATACTTAATTCACTTGGACTTTGAAGTAAGTTCTCAAAGTTTCTATATTGAGAAGACATTGGACTTTCGATATCAAATTCGTTATAATCATGTAGACTTTCAGGTGAAACTATTGTTTCATCGACATTAACAAATGAATCGGTTAGTAAAGAAAGAGAATAAGTCACTGCAAGTTAATATTTCAGGAGACATAAAAAAACTGTTTCTATAGATATTTTTATTGTAAAAGTGTTCTTTTTATGTTCTGTATATATGGTATGAGGTATAAACAAAGTAATACAGATATTTTAATACATTTAAGAGTATTGGCTTTTTAAATATAAAGATTTAAAATGTGTTGACTTGTTCTCTTTCTTTACTAGACATATAAAATATAAATAAAACTATTAAAATGTTTACTATAAAAATATTTATTCATCGTTTTGAACAATAACTTTGTCACTTGTAGGCCAGTTTTCCACTATATTGTTAAAAAAATCTATGTGCTGATATGGAATGTATTGAAGAGACTTTCTAAGATCTTCTATCTTCTTTTTGTTGATTGGCACTGGGCTATTATAAGCTATTTTAGTGGCAAGAACAGGAGTTTGTGCTTTATTTTTTCTCAGATCAAGTGTTCACACCAGCAAAGCTCTGTATGTAAGGCCTGGTAACAACACACCCTTTCAAATGTGATGAATATTCAAATTCTAGAAAACGTGATACTAAAAAATGCTGTTTCTGTGCTCGAGGTACCTGTCTGGACTGAGTTTCGTTAGATATTGCGTTTTTTTTGTAATACTTGGTCCACCAGTCTTTAAAATCTAGAATATCTTCTGTCTTCACCATAGTTACTGTAAATTTTTTATGGGCATTGCAAATTATTTCACAGATTTCCATGGGGTGATAATATCTATCCCTTTTCTTTAAAACTTTTTTAACAGTACCAAATGATCGATCATTAGGTAAAAAGGAATGCCCACGGACTGGAAACCGATGATATATTTTATTAAATCTTCCAGAATCCACCAGAGCTTGGCACAAGCTTAAGAAACAAAACAAGTCAAATGACATGTTCGGTTTCTTAACTACGTAAAAATTTGTGATGTCTATTTTTGTGTATTAGAATGGACTGACTTATTCTCTTTCTTAATAATAACATCAGGCTTGGTTCAAAAACTAGAATATCATCGATATTGCCATATGTGAAAAAACCTGACTTGTTTGGTTTCTTAACTAACCGATTCAAATATAGGTGACTTTATTATGTTTTCTGACTGACTAGGTCATAATAATAAAAGTATCAATAAAGTCATTTATTATGTTATCTGACTGAATTTCAGACTGAGAATAATCATCAACATTTATAGGTTTAAGTGACTTTGATTTTATTATATTTTGAGGTTGTTTTTCAGACTGACCAGAGTGATTTGACTCTATTGATAAAAATGAATCTGAATCATAGCTCAGTTCATGACTTTGACTTGACTCTGGACTTGGTTCATGATAAGTGGAGATGAATATATAAGGTGTTAAAAAATTAACTGCAAGAATTTCGTCCACTTACTCGACATCGAAAAACGAACACAAATAAAAAAAAAATTTTTTTTTGAGCATTTTTATAGTTTCACATAAATAAAACAATTTATTAAAATATTTTTTGTGCGCTGTACGCAGGGCTGCGCTTGCGGCTTGGGCCGCCATTGTACCGCGCGCGAGCGACTCGCTAGCGGCTCCCCCGCCACCCGCTCCTCTTCCCACAGCTCTCGCTACCCCTTTCCGACCCGTTTAGTCGTCCGATATCCGTCGCGCGATAAGGGTGTGATTCCGTGTCATTACGCCAAATACGTGCGTTCGCGCAGTTTCGCGAATACTTTTAATAATGCCGTTTACGTATTCCAATCGAGAGTACTTAGATATGGTAGTGTGCTACATTATGACTGGTGAAAGTTTAGCTGCGGCACGTAACCGTTACCGTGAACTGTATGGTAACCAACGACGAGTGCCTGCTGTCCAAACAATCCTAGGAGTCTACCAGCGCTTATTAGACTATGGCCAGTTTCGTCCTCATCAAGCAGATAGTCACGGCGGCAGCAAGCAGATAGTAGTAGCAGTAGGCCACGGCTCTCCGGTGACATTGAAGATTGAGTGCTGGACTACTTCAACGACAATCCACATGCGAGCACACGTGACGCAGGTCGGGACCTAGGAATAAGTCATGTTACTGCGTGGAATGTGTTGCGTGAAGAAGGTCAACATCCATACCACTTTTTAAGAGTACAGGAACTAATTACCGCAGATTACGAGCCAAGGTTAAGGTTCTGTAGGTGGTTGGTGGAAGAACCTCGAAAAATTCTATGGACAGATGAGTCGACTTTTAGTAGAGTGGGGTTATTTAATATCCATAATGCTCACTGGTGGTCGTACGAAAACCCGCGAGCTGTGGTCCCTGACCATTTTCAACATCGATTCTCAGTAAACGTATGGGCTGGAATCATAGGGCAGACGGTATTCGGACCCGTTTTCCTGGAACGCCTTAATGGCGAAACATATCTGCACCTGCTCGAGTCTGTGCAAGAGCTGCTGGAAGAAGTTTCTCTTGCTGAAACAAGGGACCACTGCTTCCAGCATGATGGAGCGCCCGCACACTACCACCGAGGAGCCCGTGCGTATTTAGATGCTACCTATCCTAACCATTGGATAGGCCGCGCTGGGCCTATTGCATGGCCGCCTCGGTCGCCCGACCTAACGCCTCTAGATTTTTATCTTTGGGGTCGAGTGAAAGACTTAGTGTATGGACATAGTGGCAACAACATTGAAAACGTGGACGAATTAAAAACTCGTATAATTAGTGCATTTGTTTCAATTAAAAGTGACAGAGACACATTAATCGCAGTGCAAGGAAACGTAATACGTCGTGCTAACTTATGCATTAGACAAAACGGTGAACATTTCCAGCACCTTTTGTAAATAAGGTAAAAATTAAGACTTCTTGTGAATAGTTTTTAAATTACTGTAAATATGTTGATTCAATTTTTTTAAACATACCAACTTATTGAGCTAACTTAATTTAAACAGTCATTTATGTACATTAAAATATGCTATTTGTAAGTAGTTCGATAATTTGTCAGTCCAAAGTCTGAGAAATGTGATGGGGAAATTAGAATCAGCTGTTTACGAATTTGCGCCGTCGCGTGTCGTACCGCAGGGGTGAACGACTCACGCGTGCGGCGGGTCGGCCGCGGTGTCCTAGGCCGCCGGCGCCGGCGCGCGTGCGGTGTACAGTGCGCATATTCAATAATTTTGTGCGAAGTGAAAATATCGCATATCTCGGAAACGGGTTATTATTTTGAAATCTTTTTTTCGCCAATATTTTTTATTTATAATTCTAAACAAGTTCTTACTTTTCTTGCAGTTAATTTTTTAACACCTTATATAACTATCATCCTCCTCTTCTAAAACTTTTGACTTATTTAGTTTATTATTTAGTTGACTAGTCTTAGGACTGACCTTAAAATTGACTTTTTTGTTATTATTTTGAGAAATATTTTTCTAACTTGACATTTGACTTTTTGACTTGTAATTAAAACGAATATGTTGACTATTCCTACGGTAAGTAGTATTATTACAATCTTTGACAATAAATGATCTTGGATATTTGGTTTTTGACACAATAGTACCTTCTGTCCATATATTATCTTTAGGATTTTTCTTAAAGTATATTTGGTCATTTATGTGAAAATCTGGATATTTTTTACTGTTTTTATCATAATATGACATAGTTTTTTGAATTTTTTCTTGTTTCTTTTTGTTATGTTCTGTATGCTTTACAATCTTGGGTCGTAAGTGACTAATTTTGTTAGGTAGTTGAGATCTTAATGTTCTAGACATTAAAAGCTGTGCTGGAGAGCTAAAATTTCCTCTTGGTGTATTTCTATATTGCAAAAGACCTAAATAAGGATCTGATCTGGACTCATCACTTTTCCTTAGTATATTTTTTATTATTTTTACTGAGACTTCTGCTAAGCCATTGGATCTTGGTAAGTATGGACTTGAGACAATGTGTTCAATGTCCCATTCTTGTAAAAATTTCCTAAACTCACTGGAGTTGTATGGCGGGCCTCCGTCTGAAACTAGTTGCATTGGAATGCCATGACGTGCAAATATAGATTTTAGGTGTGCAACGACATTAGATGTTCGACTGTCTTTATTTAAATTTGCAATTTCAATATAATTAGAATAGTAATCTACTACCAATAAATATTTTTTATCTTTATACTCAAATAAGTCTGTAGCTAATTTCTGCCAAGGAAACAAAGGTTGTTCGTGTGTTAACATTGGTTGTTTTTGTAGGGGATTCTTATTGAAACACCTTATTACTTACACTTTTCATTTATTAAGCCGCGCACATATGGAATACTAACTCGTTTTTTTTTTTTTTTTTTGGGAAGGGCATCTCGTAGTTGACCTTGAGAGGCCGTAACTACTTAACCGGGCTTTCCTGTGGGGACTAATAGTTTTTAGGCTAAGAGCCTCCAGCCAGGGCTTACAAACTAAAATTAAAAACCTACAGCAACTGCGCACTGAGGGCACCCCCTGCGGGGTACGAGCCTCGGCTCAGGGAGTCACTTTCAGGGAGGGCAGCAAGTGGGGACAGGCTGGATCAATAATTTCTTTATTATTAATCATGGGGATTTTAACTCTACTTGCTCAGCTTCGGCGCGGGCTGGCACTTCTGCGGGCAAGGGATGGTTGGGGGAGGATTCGTTTACTCGGGGTCTTCGCGAGGCGCGAGGACCTCGGCGGCGAGGTCGGAAACACGGTCTGTTTTTGTGTGCTGTGCTGGTGGCCCTACTGCTTTCTTGAAGAAGAGTGATGGGGTCATCAGGGTCGGAGAGGACATGTCGCGGCCGGCGGATTCGACTGATTCTACTGGGGACATAACTAGCGGCCTTCGCAATCAATGGATTGCGGTGTTGCGCGGCGGATTCAAAGAAACGCTTTGAATTACGTTTTAGGAATTGGGCTATCGTTGGGATTTTAAGGTCGAGATGGAGGATCTCGTTCCTAACATACCAGGGCGAGCCTGTGGCTTGACGGAGGAAACGGTTTTGCAATGTCTGCATCCTATGGATGTATCGGGGCTTTGTGTGTGCAAAGACTGCACTAGCGTAGGTCATGATTGGCCTTATGCACGCCGTGTATATTCGCAACTTGCACTTGAGTGACAACTTGCTACGTGCGTTCAGAACAGAATGCAGCCTTCCAAGAGCGAAGGCGGCGCGTGAGCGCGCCTACATAATGTGCTTATAGAAGGAGAGGTGCTGATCCATGATCACTCCTAGATATTTGGCTTGCTTCTCCCAAGGGATAGGCTTGCCAAACATGGAGATGGGCCGGGGGGGGTCGGGTCTGTGTCGCGGTTTCGAGAAGAGAACCGCTTGACTTTTGTCTGGGTTTACTTCGATCCTCCATTTTCTAAACCACGCGCCAAGAACATTGACTGCGGTCTGGAGTCTGGAGGATATCGCATCCTGACTGACCCCAGCGTAGTAAATGGCTGTGTCGTCTGCGAACAGTGCCAACTTTTCCAGTCTACGCTTGGGGATATCGCTAGTAAATAGCGTGAAAATGAGAGGGGATAGCACGGCGCCTTGAGGGACGCCGGCGCATATGGGGTGGGGGGAGGAAATCGCTCCCTCTATGCGATAGCGAAAGGTGCGGTTCGACAAAAAGTCTCGAAGGATGAGTACGAGACGGTCGGGCACACCGAGTTTGTACAGCTTATATAATAAGCCGTTGTGCCAGACTTTGTCGAAAGCTTTCGCTATATCGAAGAATACTGCACCGGTCATAGAGCCGCGCTGGAATCCAGCGCTTATGTCTTCTACGATGCGGTGGACCTGTTGCACGCACGAGTGTTGGGTTCTAAAACCAAACTGCTCGTCGGGAATGAGGCCTTTCGTCTCGGCAAAATTTCTGAGTCGCTTATAAATAAGTCTCTCGTAGATTTTACCGAGCGAATTCAGTAAACTGATGGGGCGGTAGCTCGTGGGCTCGGACTTGGGCTTGCCAAGTTTTGGAATGCCGATGACCGTGGCTTGCTTCCATGCTTGCGGGAAGATGTTGTTGCTCAGGGCACCATTGAAGATGGTGGTCAAAAGCATGATCATGTGGGCGGGCAGCATCTGGAGCACCCTATTGGTGATTCCGTCAGTGCCGGGGGTCTTGCGGGGTTTCAGACCTTTTATGATCTCGTGAACTTCGTCCGGGGTGACGAGAGGTATTGGATCATCAGGGTCTTCGACGGGCGGGAGGGAGTCTCTGCGTTCAACTTCGGCGTCACCTCATCGAGGTGTGCCTGGTCTACTGACAGAGTACTGGGTGTGCATTGGGCTTCGAGGCTCTCGGCAAGGCATTCAGCCTTGTCGATGTCGTCGAACGCGACTGTGCCATCGGGCCTGGTCAGGGGGGGCATGGAGGAGACTTCTCGGGATTTGAGATTCCTCTGAAGTTGCCAGAAGGCTAGATGAGTCGGCTCTAACTCGCTCAGCATCTTGTCCCAGCCAGCGTCACGAAGCTCTTGCATGCGCGTCTTCACAGATCTCTGCAAATAGCGCATGTGAGCCTTGTTCGCATCGCAAGGAAAGTTGCTGTAGGCACGAACAGCTGCGTTCTTCTCATTTAGCAGTTCGCGTACATCGTCCGGCAACTTCCATCGGTGGTCTTCCACCTCAGGAATTTCCCTTGAACACTCGTTCAGGACAGATTGTACGTGACCCGTGAATGAGTCGATCGCAGCCGTTGTGTCGGCGACAGAGTCGAAATGATCGGGTATGGAATTCAAGTGGGGGGATGTGTTGGTTTTCAGCGAATCGCTTACTCGCCTCCAGTCCGTTACCACTTTGGTGCGGGGGGGTTGGTCTGTATCTGGGAGACCCGTTCGCGGGGCCAGATGCATGACAACCGGACGATGGTCAGAGGTGAGCTCGTTTATTGCTTCTATGGAATCCAACCTTAAGTTGATTCGCTTCAGAATGGCAATGTCGAGTACATCGGGCCTGTGATTTACATCGTGGGGAAAGTGAGTTGGAGTCATCGGGGCGACGACATCAAAGACTAAGGAGGAACAGAGGTCAAACAGGCGTTTTCCTCTAGTCGTTTGTCTGGAACTATTCCAAGCGGGGTGTTTTGCATTGAGATCGCCTGCTATGATAACAGAGTCACTCATGCCTAGCAGGGCGGAAATGTCATCGGAGATTTGACTGAAATCTTCCGTTTGGGGAGTGGGAGGAAGGTAGGCTGAGACTATCGTGACGGGTTGATGACCCGTCAGGCCTAGTCGACAGACTGAAACTTCTAACCGGTTGAGGGTGGGGGGATCCATAGGGATGCAGTGTAATGACCTTTTATAGTAGATGAGTGTTCCACCCTTATGACAACGCGACCTGTCGTTGCGCACTATACGATAGTTTGCAATTTTCGGGTCGCGGTTGTAGGGTTTTAAGAATGACTCTTGTACTAATAGTATGTCAATTTGATGGTCGCGGAGGAACTGGGCGATCTCATCACGTTGGGTTAATAAACCGTTGGCGTTAAACGTTCCTAGCTTTAGGGATCGGGGTTTTAGTCTCGCGGGGGCCGTATTATTCATTTTGAGTTATTGAATTGGACGAGGGCTTGCGTAACGTCGGGATACGCTTCGTAGATGTTAAAGACCTTCGCGATGTCTTTTTCGTTTACGGCTGCTTGCACCTCCTGTGCCATGCGGTAGGCACGGGGGGTACAGAAACGGAGAAAAATGCTATTCAGTGTGTTGAACACTGAGGCGCCGTTTATGCTGGTCGCGGGGCCAGCGGTTTGCCTAGCTGCGGCTGCGGGGAGCGCGTCTGGGAGCGTCGCGGGGGTCGCGACAGCGGCGGGTACGGAAATGCGGGGGGGCGAGGTAGAGGGCGCGGGGGCGCCGGTACACGGGTCCCTGAGCGGAGGGATGGGGGCGGGAGTGGGCCTAGCGGATGCCATCGCAGGGAATGCCTGCTGATGGTTAAGCTGGTTCCAGGGGCTCGGCCTCTGAGGGCTGAGCCTGTCTGGGAGTTTGGACGACGGGGCTTCCCTCTGCTGGCGGGCGTCGGCACGCTTCGCCAGTTTGGGAGAAGAAGATTTGGGTGCTTTCGAGCACCCTCTGTAGTTCGCGGGGTGACCGGATTCACCACATAGAACGCACGCCGGAGGTTCCGTGCAGAGGGCACGGTCCTTTGGCCGGGCACAGTCGGCTGTGCCGTGATCTCCTAGGCACTTGACGCACCTGGGTTTCGCATTACAGTGCGACTGTGCGTGACCGTACAACTGGCAACGGTGACATTGCCCGATTATACCGGATTTACGCGGTTTTTCAATTTTAAGCCCAGACAAGTGGCAAACCGTCTTGATCTGGAAGATCGGATTGTGGCCCTCAGAGGGAGGGCATACTACGAGCACCATGTCGAAGGGCACTCCGCGACGGGCTCGGTGCATGCGGTGCACCTCTAGAATAGGGACTCCTTGGAGCTCAAGGTCGGCCTTGATTTCTTCGGTCGCAATTTCGGTTGGAATGCGTTTTATAACAACCCGTAATTGCCTGTCCTCTGGTAATGCGTAGGTGTGAAAGGACACACCTCTATACCGGAGCATTTTTGTGAGGTCCCTGTAGTCGCGCGACGTAGGGACCGTCACTTTGATTCCCTGAAGGGTCGATCGGGCGCTGGTGTAGGCTATGCGAGCCTCCGAACACCATTTGGACACATCGGTCCACTTCCCCTTGTCTTGGATGAACACCGGGGGCGGCGGGGGCACCTTTTTCCCCGCAGCGGTTCGGGGCGCGACGGTGGGTGCAGACGCGGGCGGGGATGCGATCGGGGTGGGGGCCGCGGCGGGGGTCGGCGACGGCGGGGTGGGGGGGCGCGAAAGAAGGGACGCCGAGACGTCCGTCAGCGCGATTTTTGCAGCTTGGGATTTACCGCATGTCTGTTTCTTCCGTTTCTTCCCCTTGCCCTCGACAGTGGTGAAGCCACTCTCTTCTGTGGACGATGGGGAAGAATCGGAAGCAGAGACGGCTGCTTTGTCCGAATTTGAGTTCGAATCACCAGTAAGGGTATCGGTATCTGAGGGCGCGTCTTCGGCGTCCATTTCTTCGGCAGGCTCTTCCGAGAAGGCCGGAGAAGGAGGGCAAGCCGGGGTGGCCGGAGATGGTGACCTAGAGTAGGTCGCGGGCGCAAACGTAGGCGCGGTCGGGATAGCGGTCGCGAGAGTGATCGCGGGAGGATTCGCGGGCGAGTTCGCGGAGGTCGCGGGGATCGCGGGGGCGAGTAAGACGGGCGCGGGAGGCATTGCGCGGAATGCCTGGATAGTTCGCTCGATGTCATCGGGCAACTCGGGATGGGCAGAGAGGAGTAACCTCATCTCGGCCAAAAAGGCCGATTTTGAGGTTACCATGGTCGCGGTGGGGAGCCTACTATTTGCTCATAGGGAGCGGCCTATTTCCCTATAACTCCTATCAACCTAACGTCTACTTCCCCGGGAGGATAGCCCGGGGATGTGTGGCCCTCCCTGCCGGGTGTAGGCAGGGGGGTGTGTACCTATTGGTGAGCCCTAAGCTTGTAAACCTGTTGCCAATCTTAATGTGCAACAGGGCCCTGACGTCCTATGCGAGGGGTGTTTGTCACCCCAAAGACACTGGGTGAGTAGCTGGGGAGGCAAAACTGTCACCAGTACCGACTAGGAGATCCCCCAAGGCCGGTGGTCTGGGACCCGTCCGATTGATGCCTAGCCCTGAAGGGGTTCGGCGGGTGAGTCGGGTCAACACCCCCTCGGATTCGTTGACACCGTGAGGTTTCAACCGAGGACCACAAAAACAGTGGATTTTACCCGGAGAGGGCCAAGTGAATTTACACGAAGCTTTCTCCGACAAAGAAATAGTATGTCTTGAAAAAGACAGTTTTTGATTATATTCATCAGTGAAATAAATTTCACCAACTAATGAAATCGTCCGTAGCCGGGGCGGCTACAATGTTGTCAGCGGAGCGCGGCGAATCTGGATAGCGGCGAAAAATCACGCAGCAGGCAGGAGCACTTCACACACGTCCGTCCGGGTCGAGCGTCGCGCGTAGAGTGAAACTCGTTTTTTTTTTTTTTTTTTTTTTTTTTTTTTTTTTTTTTTTTTTTTTTTTTTTTTTTTTTTTTTTTGGTAAGGGCATCTCGTAGTTGACCTTGAGAGGCCGTAACTACTTAACCGGGCTTTCCTGCGGGGACTTTTAGTTTTTAGGCTAAGAGCCTCCAGCCAGGGCTTACAAACTAATTTACTAAAACTTACAGCAACTGCGCACTGAGGGCACCCCCTGCGGGGTACGAGCCTCGGCTCAGGGAGTCACTTTTAGGGAGGGCAGCAAGTGGGGACAGGCTGGATCAATAATTTCTTTATTATTAATCATGGGGATTTTAACTCTACTTGCTCAGCTTCGGCGCGGGCTGGCACTTCTGCGGGCAAGGGACGGTTGGGGGAGGAATCGTTTACTCGGGGTCTTCGCGAGGCGCGAGGACCTCGGCGGCGAGGTCGGAAACACGGTCTGTTTTTGTGTGCTGTGCTGGTGGCCTACTGCTTTCTTGAAGAAGAGTGATGGGGTCATCAGGGTCGGAGAGGACATGTCGCGGCCGGCGAATACGACTGATTTTACTGGGGACATAACTAGCGGCCTTCGCAATCAATGGATTGCGGTGTTGCGCGGCGGATTCAAAGAAACGCTTTGAATTTCGTTTTAAGAATTGGGCTACAGTGGGGATTTTAAGGTCGAGATGGAGGATCTCGTTCCTAACATACCAGGGCGAGCCTGTGGCTTGACGGAGGAAACGGTTTTGTAGTGCCTGCATCCTATGGATGTATCGGGGCTTCGTGTGTGCAAAGACTGCACTAGCGTAAGTCATGATTGGCCTTATGCACGTCGTGTATATTCGCAACTTGCACTTGAGTGACAACTTGCTACGTGCGTTCAGAACAGAATGCAGCCTTCCAAGAGCGAAGGCGGCGCGTGAGCGCGCCTTCATAATGTGCTTATAGAAGGAGAGGTGCTGATCCATGATCACTCCTAGATATTTGGCTTGCTTCTCCCAAGGGATAGGCTTGCCAAACATGGAGATGGGCCGGGGGGGGTCGGGTCTGTGTCGCGGTTTCGAGAAGAGAACCGCTTGACTTTTGTCTGGGTTTACTTCAATCCTCCATTTTCTAAACCACGCGCCAAGAACATTGACTGCGGTCTGGAGTCTGGTGGATATCGCATCCTGACTGACCCCAGCGTAGTAAATGGCTGTGTCGTCTGCGAACAGTGCCAACTTTGCCAGTCTACGCTTGGGGATATCGCTAGTAAATAGCGTGAAAATGAGAGGGGAAAGCACGGCGCCTTGAGGGACGCCGGCGCGTATGGGGTGGGGGGAGGAAATCGCTCCCTCTATGCGATAGCGAAAGGTGCGGTTCGACAAAAAGTCTCGAAGGATGAGTACGAGACGGTCAGGCACGCCGAGTTTGTACAGCTTATATAATAAGCCGTTGTGCCAGACTTTGTCGAAAGCTTTCGCTATATCGAAGAATACTGCACCGGTCATAGAGCCGCGCTGGAATCCAGCGCTTATGTCTTCTACGATGCGGTGGACCTGTTGCACGCACGAGTGTTGGGTTCTAAAACCAAACTGCTCGTCGGGAATGAGGCCTTTCGTCTCGGCAAAATTTCTGAGTCGCTTATAAATAAGTCTCTCGTAGATTTTACCGAGCGAATTCAGTAAACTGATGGGGCGGTAGCTCGTGGGCTCGGACTTGGGCTTGCCAAGTTTTGGAATGCCGATGACCGTGGCTTGCTTCCACGCCTGCGGGAAGATGTTGTTGCTCAGGGCACCATTGAAGATGGTGGTCAAGAGCATGATCATGTGAGCGGGCAGCATCTGGAGCACCCTATTGGTGATTCCGTCAGCGCCGGGGGCCTTGCGGGGTTTCAGACCTTTGATGATCTCGTGAACTTCGTCCGGGGTGACGAGAGGTATTGGATCATCAGGGTCTTCGACGGGCGGGAGGGAGGCTCTGCGTTCAACTTCGGCGTCCACCTCATCGAGGTGTGCCTGGTCTACTGGCAGAGAACTGGGCGTGCACTGGGCTTCGAGGCTCTCGGCAAGGCATTCGGCCTTGTCGATGTCGTCGAATGCGACTGTGCCGTCAGGTCTGGTCAGGGGGGGCATGGAGGAGACTTCTCGGGATTTGAGATTCCTCTGAAGTTGCCAGAAGGCTAGATGAGTCGGCTCTAACTCGCTCAGCATTTTATCCCAGCCAGCGTCACGAAGCTCTTTCACGCGCGTCTTCACAGACCTCTGCAAATAGCGCATGTGAGCCTTGTTCGCATCGCAAGGAAAATTGCTGTAGGCACGAACAGCTGCGTTCTTCTCATTTAGCAGTTCGCGTACATCGTCCGGCAACTTCCATCGGTGGTCTTCCACCTCAGGAATTTCCCTTGAACAATCGTTCAGGACAGATTGTACGTGACCCGTGAATGAGTCGATCGCAGCCGTTGTGTCGGCGACAGAGTTGAAATGATCGGGTATGGAATTCAAGTGGGGGGATGTGTTGGTTTTCAGCGAATCGCTTACTCGCCTCCAGTCCGTTACCACTTTGGTGCGGGGGAGTTGGTCTGTATCTGGGAGACCCGTTCGCGGGGCCAGATGCAAGACAACCGGACGATGGTCAGAGGTGAGCTCGTTTATTGCTTCTATGGAATCCAACCTTAAGTTGATTCGCTTCAGAATGGCAATGTCGAGTACATCGGGCCTGTGATTTACATCGTGGGGAAAGTGAGTTGGAGTCATCGGGGCGACGACATCAAAGACTAAGGAGGAACAGAGGTCATACAGGCGTTTTCCTCTAGTCGTTTGTCTGGAACTATTCCAAGCGGGGTGTTTTGCATTGAGATCGCCTGCTATGATAACAGAGTCACTCATGCCTAACAGGGCGGAAATGTCATCGGAGATTTGACTGAAATCTTCCGGTTGGGGAGTGGGAGGAAGGTAGGCTGAGACTATCGTGACGGGTTGATGACCCGTCAGGCCCAGTCGACAGACTGAAACTTCTAATCGGTTGAGGGTGGGGGGATCCATAGGGATGCAGTGTAATGACCTTTTATAGTAGATGAGTGTTCCACCCTTATGACAACGCGACCTGTCGTTGCGCACTATACGATAGTTTGCAATTTTCGGGTCGCGGTTGTAGGGTTTCAAGAATGACTCTTGTACTAATAATATGTCAATTTGATGGTCGCGGAGGAACTGGGCGATCTCATCACGTTGGGTTAGTAAACCGTTGGCGTTAAAAGTTCCTAGCTTTAGGGATCGGGGTTTTAGTCTCGCGGGGGCCGTATTATTCATTTTGCGTTATTAAATTGGACGAGGGCTTGCGTAACATCGGGATACGCTTCGTAGATGAAAAAGACCTTCGCGATGTCTTTTTCGTTAACGGCTGCTTGTACCTCCTGTGCCATGCGGTAGGCACGGGGGGTACAGAAACGGAGAAAAATGCTGTTCAGTGTGTTGAACACTGAGGCGCCGTTTATGCTGGTCGCGGGGCCAGCGGTTTGCCCAACTGCGGCTGCGGGGAGCGCGGCTGGGAGCGTCGCGGGGGTCGCGACGGCGGCGGGTACGGAAACGCGGGGGGGCGAGGTAGAGGGCGCGGGGGCGCCGGTACGCGGGTCCCTGAGCGGAGGGATGGGGGCGGGAGTGGGCCTAGCGGATGCCATCGCAGGGAATGCCTGCTGATGGTTAAGCTGGTTCCAGGGACTCGGCCTCTGAGGGCTGAGCCTGTCCGGGAGTTTGGACGAAGGGGCTTCCCTCTGCTGGCGGGCGTCGGCACGCTTCGCCAGTTTGGGAGAAGAGGATTTGGGTGCTTTCGAGCACCCTCTGTAGTTCGCGGGGTGACCGGATTCACCACAAAGAACGCACGCCGGAGGTTCCGTGCAGAGGGCACGGTCCTTTGGCCGGGCACAGTCGGCTGTGCCGTGATCCCCTAGGCACTTGACGCACCTGGGTTTCGCGTGAAACTCGTTTTACATTTCAATTTTCTTAAGTAGTTTTCTACTAGGGTACAAGTAGCGGGTAGGCCCACTGATAATTATTTATATTTTATGCTTCTAAACCAATCAACAATAAGAAAGGCCGGGATATTTTGGTCAAGCATGAGCCTAATTCTCGACAGGTTTAGACCTGTTCGGACAAGTTTTTGCTTGCTCGAGGGCGATACCATTTGTTGCGTATGTGTGTGTAGGTGCCTGTTAATGTTTTACCTGTGTGTTTTTGTCGAGTTAGAACCTGTTTTATGGGTGATACCATTAGTTTAGATATTTATTTACCTTTTGAGGATGTGTGGGGTGCTAACTACGTTTCTTATTGATTGGTTTATAGCTACATTAGGTATTGATAAAACTTATTATTAACTATGGGAGATGAAAACTATCCCTATGCTTAAGAATGTAACAACGAATTACCTATCTATTTTGCAATAGTAGAACCATAAACAAGTATATCATCTACAAATATAATTATACCTGGTAAATCTCCAAATAATTGTTGCATAGTCCTATGGAAAATTTCACCACTAGAGTTAATTCCATATGGCAGTCTTAGAAATTTGTATCGACCGTATGGACTGTTGAATGTACAGAGGTCACTACTTTCCTCGTCCAAACATATAGTCCAATAACCTGAGCTTGCATCCAATTTTGAAAAAATTGATGCACCTGCAACTTTAGACCTAAGATCATAGAATGTTGGGTACGGGTAATGAGGACGTTTTATAGCTGCGTTTAAGTTTCTAGGATCAAGACATATTCTCAATTTACCATTAGGTTTTTCAACTAAGACAATTGAGTTTACCCATTTAGTTGGCTTATCAACTTTTTCTATGACCTGTAATTTTTCCATATATTCTAATTCCTCTTTAAGACGTTTTTCTAATGAATAAGGTATTCTCCTGACTGGACAGACTTTAGGTGTAACACTACTATCAATATCTAGATGAGCTTTGTATGGTAGACAACCTAGACCCTCAAATGTTTTAGCATATTTAGAAACAATTTCTTGTACTGACCTTTGTTGAATTCCATATATTCTTTTCACAATACCCAATTTTTCACATGAATTCCATCCTAATATTGTTTTACATTCACACTCAACAACAACAAAATAAAGTTTTGCGGTTATTTCATTTTCAAATTTACAGTTAAGAATACATGTACCTAAATTTGGCACTAATTGTCCTGAAAAAGAAAAGATTTTATCATTTGTTCTTGAAATATTGATTTTTGAGTGGGAACTGGACATAATTTTATCTAACATTTTCTTACTAGTGACATTTGTATCTGCACCTGTATCAATTTGACATGTAAGTTTGAAATCATTACAATAAACATTTATTTGCCAATTTTTTGTGGATTCAGAATTTTGAATTGAATTAATAACAAAATTATTAGAAAAATCTTTTGACATTGACTGTTCATAAGAAATATTACCAACCTTATGGTCTGATTTCCTGAAAAAGCAAAATTTGGCAAAGTGACCTTGTTTTTTACAATTATTGCAAATTATGTCCTGTGCTGGGCATTTATATTTGTGAATTTGTCCACATCTAGTACAGTTCCTGTCTGATGATTTATTTCTGTTGATTGATTGATTTCTTCTCTGACTATTGTTTCTTCCATGACTATTTTTTCTTCCATGACTATTGTTTCTATGTACCATATTACTTCGATGGGTTGATCGACTTCTATTTTTATAGTTTTGTTTTTGCTCTTTGATCCCTTGAACAACTTCCTTTTTAATTTCTTGGTTGTTTAATTTATTTGATCTCTCTTGAGACAATTCTAAACTTTTTGCTATTTTCATCACCTTTACAACTGTAAGATTTTCTTCCTGTAAGAGTCTTTCTTTTATGTGTGTGCTAATCATGCCTGTTACGAGCATATCCTTGATCAATTCTTCTTTTAGATTACCAAATTCACATGTGGTAGCTAGGTTATTCAATGTGGTCAAGTATTCATCCAACGATTCATCAGTTTTTTGGTTTCTTGTGAAAAAATTATACCGTTCTACCGTTACATTTATGCGAGGACTGAATTTCTCGTCAAATTTCTTTAGGATGTCGTCTAACTTTGTTGTATTTCTATCTATATTAAAACTATTAAAAATTTCTATTCCGTCATCACCAATTGCATTTAGGAAAATTGCTGTCTTTTTCGAATCCGTTACTTTAATTAAATCATTCGCTTCACTGAAAATTTCAAATCTAAGTCTCCATTTTTTCCATTTTTCTGCCGCATTGTCGCCATTTTGTATGAGAAGCGGTTTCAATTGTACAAGGAACGCTTTGTCCGCCATGTTGATGACTTGGGTGACTTGTAGTAAAAATTTTTACTTACGATTTGCTTGACTTTTACCTTTTCCTTTTAATTTTCTTTAGACATAACTTCTGACACCATGTTTGGGGTTCGGTCGGGATGGCTCGTAATTCAAAGAAACTGCGTGGGACTATCTTATTTAATTTATTTTATAAGACTTCCAGATTACATGACACAGGTTGACAAGGGAGAGACCGGATACCCTCGTCCCATAGATAATTAATATATTTTATTTAATCATAGACTACAACATGTATCATCCTCACAGTTTGCGTATATTGAATGTGGACCCATAACGTTGGACATTAGCAGTGATTTAAACGCATTCAAAAAGTATTTTCCCCTTCCGGTCGAACTCGCACCGAGAACAGACGTGTTTCTATTTACTCCATAATACAGTTTTATTTTAATAACAAGCGATATTAGTGCATATTTCTAAGTATACTACTCATCAAGTTAACGTACGCAAGTAATTTAACACCTACATTGCGGCGGTGCACCTCTGTTCACCCGCAACCCGCGAGGAAAAGAAACAGCGCCATAATTGTCGTCCTGCTCACGCGAAGAAACGTCATCTTATCACGCCGCGCGAAGCCGCCAGCGCATGCTACATACCCCATGCCGTGGGGAAAGGAAAGGATTTGACACAATTGCTGTTTCACTCACCCAACATTGCTGCACTTCGTAGCACTTGCTACGATACCGGATTCTGCTACGAAATTGCTACGAGGACAAACAACGCATACCACATCGGCTACGCGAAGTAACTCACTCACACTTACTACAAATCTCACGGAACGGCTGCATAATCATAAACTTGACACTTATTAAATTCTAAATCGTCGTAAACAAGTGTGTCAACATGTCGACATCACGTACGTGGAGTACATACTAAAACATCTAAATCGATTGTGGTTGATCCTTTGCATGTTCTTCAGGATTCTGATACTGCATCCGATAGAATAGTCTCAGATAGCGATTCAGTTGGAATGTTTGACGCCTCGTGAAGAAACAAGCGTAAACAATGTGACTTGCATATGGTTGAAATAAGGCTCCAATCCCGCGCTCGTGTCTGCCACCTCCGTTGATGATCTCCCGCGCCACGGCTCTGGCTGCAGGCACGACTTTGTTCGGCTGCCTAAGATAGACTTGCCTCACTTCGGCGGGGACTATCAGCACTGGCTTGAATTCCGAGATACGTATCTTTCTCTTATTCATAACAATGACAGCATACAAGAAATCAACAAATTTCACTACTTACGAGCTGCCTTAACCAGTAGCGCGTCAGTAGTGATAAAAAGTATAGATTTCAAAGCAGACAACTATGGTACAGCTTGGCAATTGTTGTCCGAAAGGTACAACAATGAAAGGCTACTTGTGAATAATCACGTGCAGGCCTTATTTAATATTGAACAAATTCAACATTAATCTTTTAAATCGTTACGTAACATGATTGACGTCACCAATAAAAATCTTCGTGCCTTGTCAACTTTAGGGCAGCCTTCTGAGCAAGGAGGTCTAGGAGAAACCCTTATAATATACATGATGTCTGAAAAACTTGACAAGGTCACACGAAGGGAGTGGGAAGAATACAAAAATAATTTAGATGCCTTTCCAAATTTAAAAGATTTCATCAAATTTTTAACAAACAGAGCAGATTTAATAGAATCCTTAAATTATAATATAAACACAACAACATCAAAAAATAATAACGAAAACAACAAAACTAAAAACTTTCTTACAACAACTAAAAATAAAAATAATAACAATTCAGAAAACGTTAAATGTCCTATGTGTTCTCAGAACCACTTTTTATTCAGTTGTCAATCTTTCAGAAATCTTGACATAGAAGCACGCATTAAAAAAGCTTCAGAAAGCAATGTTTGCATGAACTGCCTTCGGCCTGGTCATTCCGACAAGCGTTGCAGTCTTTCGCATTGCAAATATTGCAAGATCAAACACAATACCCTCTTACATAAGGAATCATCAGAAAAACAGACAGGGGAAAACATTGTTTTGTCAACAAATATAGTAATACCGTGTTCAGAAACTCATCAATCTAATCAGGTTCACATTTTGCTATCCACAGCCTTGGCAAAGGTGAAAGACGTCAATGGAGAACTTCATACTGCCAGACTACTGTTGGACAACGGCAGCACCTCCAACTTCATCACCAAAGAGATCTGTGGGAAGCTTGGCCTGGTAAAACACAACACTAGCTCCACCGTCTCAGGTATAAACGGTCAAGTTTCATCTACTTCAGAAAGCTGCAGTCTTCATTTGCAGTCTTGTAATGGTGACTATCAGGCGGAAGTAAGCTGTTTTGTTTTACCGAAGATCACACAATCACTACCTGGCTCTTACATAGATAAACGGTATATTACCATACCGCCAGGTATTCAATTAGCAGATCCATCATTAGTACCTACTTCAATCGATATTCTAGTAGGTGCTGAGGTATTCTGGGACGTCTTAGGTTCCGATACCATTAATTTAGGCAATCATCAGCCTAGATTACAGTCATCAAAACTGGGTTGGCTTCTTTCCGGCCGCATCAGTCGGTCTCGTCTTCGTACACAACCTTCCGTTTGTCACTTTCTTTCACATGAGGAGTCAGATCAGCTGACTCGCTTTTGGGAACTTGATACGGTGTTATCTTCTAACTGTTTATCTTCAGAAGAGCAAGCTTGTGAAAAACTTTTTCTAGAGACCACACGTCGGGATACGCATGGTCAATTCGTTGTCACTGTTTCCGAATTAATTTAGAACTTGTATTATTTATATGTATCCGAACGAGATCATAGTGCTTGGGTAATAGATTATCTGTGGTGGCCCGCCATTATGGGCAGACGACTAGAAATGATTAAACTTGTAACATGTAACAATTTATAATAATAAACGAGTTTCAATACTATCTATAAGTGGTTTTCATACATGGTGTCAGAAGATGGCGGAAGAGTCATTCAAAAAGCTCTTCGAGCAGCAAGCCCACCTCTTAGATGCTATGCAAAAGCAAATGGGTCTGATGCAACAACAACTTCAACACGCCGCCATGCCGTCTTGTGGAACATCCGATGTTAGGAGCAGTGTCAGCGTCCCGTGGCCTCAACCCCTGCAAGTGGAGTCTGGAGATCCATTCGAAAACTTTCAGTGTTTCCGTACAAGCTGGGAGAATTACTGCCTCGCTACAGGTATGAACAAATGGGCTTCAGAAAAAGAAGAAATCAAGGCCGGGATTCTCCTTAACGCGATCGGTAATGCCGCTATGAAAAAGTACTTAGACTTCAACCTATCGGAGAGCGATAAGAAAAATGAGTCTACTATCTTTAAGAAGATGGAATCAGAAATTATTAAGAAGGTCAATGTCATTTACTCTCGATATGTTTTCAACATAAGGAGTCAGTTAGTCGAAGAGTCATTTGATGATTACCTTTTAATACTCCGAAAATTAATCAAACCTTGCAATTATCCGGAATCTATATGTGATGAATTGTTAAGAGATAGAGTTGTAGTTGGTATTAGAAGCAAAAACATTATGAAGGAGCTACTTCGTCAAGAAAGTTTGACACTAGATTCAGCCATTAATTTATGCAGATCTGCTGAAAGAGCAGAAATACATGTTTCGAATGTGCAAAAGGAAGATGAAGTTAATAAGATCTCTGTTAAAAATGCAAATTCAAAGGAACCCGTCAAGAAATTATGCAAGTTTTGTGCACAGACACATATATTTGATAAAAAGCTCTGTCCAGCTTGGGGCAAGAGATGTGAAGAATGTGGTGTAAGGAATCATTTCAAGAAAGTGTGTAAAAAAAAACAGAAGTCAGTAAAAGCAATTGATGTGGAAAATGACTCAGATATTGATAAGGTTATGGTATCAGAGATACGCACCAACTCCAGTGGCCATAAGGAAGCACCCTTGTTCTTTAAAACTTTTGTGAATAAATGGAATAAGCTATACTGCACACTGGACACAGCAGCACAAGTATGTGTCATGGGAGCCAATTTCTATAAAAAGATCACGGGTAAGGATGACTTCAGTTCGTTGACCCCTGCCGATCAGAAGTTGAAATGTTTCAATGGAACTGATATACCAAATTTAGGGACTGTCTGTTTTGAATGCAGAACCAAAACTAGTGTGAATAAAGTTTATAAAATAAAATTCCATATTGTGGACATAGATCATGAACCACTCTTGTCAGAACGAGCATGTGTAGTGTTGGGTTTTATTAAGTACTGTGAGAAAGTCACCGTGTCAAACCAGCTAGATCGCACAGAAGCATTGAATATCATGCAAAAATATAGTGATGTGTTTGAGGGATATGGAAGATTGCCAGGAGAGGTTACTCTAGAAATAGATGAAACAATTCCAGCACGTATCCAGCCAGCACGTCGGTTTCCAGTATGTCTAAGAGAGAGGCTGCGTGAGGAACTTGACACTCTAGAACGGGATGGAATTGTCGCCAAAGAGATACAGCACACGGAATGGGTAAATAATATTTTGATAGTCAGCAGTGATCATAAATTTAGAATATGTCTAGATCCCATTCCCTTGAACAAAGCTCTCAAAAGGCCATATTTTCAGTTCACTACATTGGATGAAATGTTACCTGAGCAAAGTAAAGCTAAAGTATTTAGTACTGTGGATGCAAAGAAAGGGTTCTGGCAATGTAAACTTTCTGAAAGAAGCAGTAAACTTACTACATTTTGGACACCTTTTGGTCGTTACAGATGGCTACGTCTCCCGTTCGGGCTGAGTTCTTCTCCAGAGATTTTTCAGCAAAGACTCACCAGTCTTATTAAGGACTTAAAAGGAATTGAAGTCATAGCCGATGACATTTTAATATATGGAGTTGGTGATACTATTGAAGAGGCTGTTACAGATCATAATAAACAATTTGAAAAACTTCTTCTAAGGCTCCGAGAAGTGAATTGCAAGCTGAATAAAGATAAAGTAAATCTGCTTCAAACTTCAGCAAAGTTTTACGGTCATATCCTAACCAATGAAGGTTTGAAAGTAGATCAGTCCAAGGTTGAGGCTATAAAAAATATGCCCACTCCCACTTGTGGCAAAGAAGTGCTTAGATTTTTGGGCATGATTGGCTATCTGAGTAAATTTATTGATAATCTTAGTGTTAAAGCAGCCAACCTTAGAGCTCTGACAAGAAAAGATGTAGAATTTTTGTGGACCAAAAAATCAGAAAAAGAGTTTCAACATTTAAAAGATGTCATAAGCTGTCTTCCAACACTTAAGTATTTTGATGTCAACAAAGAGGTTGTTATTGAATGTGATGCAAGTGAATTTGGTCTTGGAGCAGCCCTTTATCAGGACAACAATGTCATAAGTTTTGCATCAAGATGTTTGTCAGCAACTGAAAAGAAATATGCCCAGATTGAAAAAGAGATGCTTGCGGTAGTATTCGCATGTAAAAGATTTAATCAGTACATTGCTGGCAGTGGCAAGACTGTTATCAAAACTGATCATAAACCACTCATCAACATTGCTATTAAACCACTTGTAGAAGCACCTAAAAGATTGCAAATGATGTTGACAATTCAAAAGTATAATGTTCAACTAGATTTCATACAGGGTAAAATTAACAATGTAGCGGACACTTTGTCAAGAGCTCCTGTCACTGATGATGGAGAATATTATGATTTGGAAAGCAAACTATCAGAGAAAAAAGTTTACAAGCTAATAAGCAAAGTTTCTCCAGTGAGGTATCTAAAAATTTCAGATAAACTTATTGAGAGAATAAAGAAAGCCACAAATGAAGACACAAACTTACAGAAATTAATTATGTATATCATAAATGGATTTCCCAGGTATATATCAGACTTACCTCAAGATCTTAGAGTATTTCACAAATTCAGACATGAATTATCCACATCAGAAGGATTAATATGTAGAAATAATCAGGTACTAATTCCAGAAAGTTTAAGGAGTGAGATGCTACAAAAAGTACATGTCAGTCACAACGGCTTTGGTAGCACTTTGAGACTGGCTAGAGGAAATATGTTTTGGCCTGGTATGTCTGTTGATCTAAAAACCTATTTAGGAAAATGTTTATTTTGCGCAGTTCATTCTCCATCTCAACAAAGCTTGCCACTTATCAGTCATGAGGTTCCTAAATATCCTTTTCAGTATATCTCAATGGATGTTTTCTCAGTGGGAGAATTAAAATTTCTTATTACAGTTGACTATTACTCAGACTATTTTGAGTTGGATCGCCTCTCGACTCTTACAGCAACTGAACTAATCCAGATTTGTAAGAAGAATTTCGCTAGACATGGAATACCTCAAAAAGTCTGTACAGACAATGCTACTAATTTTGTAAATGAGCATTTCAAGTCATTTTCAAATAACTGGAACTTTGAGCATGTGACTTCATCACCACACTATCCAGCTTCAAATGGAAAAGCTGAGGCAGCTGTAAAAATAGCTAAGAAATTGGTAATACAGAGCCTGGAAACTAAACAAGATCTATGGTTTTGTTTACTTCATCAGCGGAATACTCCAATTCAGATGGACGATACAAGTCCTGTCCAGAAATTGTACTCTAGGCGTACCAGGACTGGGTTACCTTGCCTATTGAAACATCTCAAGCCAGCCGTTGTTCCTAATGTTTCTGCAAATATCAAAGAAAGAAAGGAGAAGGTAAAGAAACATTTTGATAGAGGTACTGCAGAGAAGGCCCTATTATTTGTTGGTCAGAATGTGATGGTCCAGCTTCAGCCTGAGATAAGTAATCAATGGTCTTATGGTAAGATCACTAAATCCATAAATGACAGATCATTTGTGATCAAGGTTGGAGATAAATTATATAGAAGAAATAGAGTTCACATTAGGCCTTTTTCTGGGACCTTTTCGGATACTGAACATAGGCAGGAGGCGACTACAAAGCATACAAATTCAACTCTGTCACCATTAGTGCATCATCAACCTTGCTATGCTGATTCAGCAGGTTTTGTTATTGAATCAAATACAGCATCAGGATCAAACGCAGCATCAGAAACAAATGCAGCATCAGAACCATCAACTTGTTTCAACTATGAAGACTTACGAAGCACTGTCGATACTTATCAAGGTCCACGACGTAGTGAGCGTGTAAAGGCAACACCCCGCTATTTGAGGGACTATACAGCTTGATTGAAAAGGGGATGTTTCCGAATTAATTTAGAACTTGTATATTTATATGTATCCGAACGAGATCATAGTGCTTGGGTAATAGATTATCTGTGGTGGCCCGCCATTATGGGCAGACGACTAGAAATAATTAAACTTGTAACATGTAACAATTTATATTAATAAACGAATTTCAATACTATCTATAAGTGGTTTTCATACAGTCACCATACCATTGAAGGACTCGCTTGAGTGCTTAGGTGACTCTTATGCGATGGCGAAGCGTCGTTTCCTCTCCCTAGAGCGTAGGTTTGAGCGGGACTCCATATTTAAAAACAGATATTTGCAATTCATGCAAGAATATATTGACCTTGATCACATGACAGAGCATTCAAAACCAAATCATTCAGAAGTTAATTATTTTATGCCTCACCATGGTGTTGTGCGCGAGTCAAGTTCAACCACAAAACTTCGCGTAGTTTACGATGCTTCGGCCTCCAGCACCTCGGGCAAGTCCTTCAATGACATACAGATGGTAGGTCCAACCGTACAGGAGGATCTGCTATCCATACTCTTGAGATTCAGACAACACAAGTTTGTTGTAACGGGTGACATTGAAAAAATGTATAGAGCTATTTTAGTTGAGCCATCTCAGCGCCCGTTACAACAAATTGTTTTCAGATTCAATTCCTCAGACTCTTTAAAAACATATGCACTGAATACAGTGACATATGGTACAGCTTCAGCCCCGTATTTGGCCACAAAATGCCTAGTTTCCCTTGCAGATCAGTGTTCAGACCTAGAGGTTAGTCAGTCCATCAGACGTAATTTTTATGTAGACGACTATTTGAGTGGTGGCGATTCGATAGAGTCAGTAATTCATTTATGTCGAGGGGTGATGAATGCTCTCGATTGCGCCAAGTTTCACCTTAGAAAGTGGCAATCAAATAGTCCGAAGATATTAGAGTCAGTTACAAATAAAAAACCAGAACATCTAGATAAAACATTAAACCTAAATGACACTCCTAGCAAAACACTTGGGCTATACTGGGACTGTAAAACAGACAAATTATTCTTTTCTATTGATTTCAAACAAACTTCAAAAATTACAAAGCGTAATATTTTGTCTTTAATAAGTCAGGTGTTTGATCCTATTGGCCTCGTCGGGCCATGCATAGTTCAGGCTAAACTTATGTTACAGCAGCTGTGGATACTTAAATGTAACTGGGATGATGAAGTATCAACAGAAATTAAATCACAATTCCTTGAGTTCATCCAGTCACTTACAGCTCTTAACTCTTTTCACATTCCGCGTTGGGTATCTTGTAGCAATGCTTCTTTAATAGAGCTACACACTTTCACAGACGCGTCTGAACGCGCCTATGGTGCGTGTGTTTATGTGAGAACGGTAGCAGTCGACGGGACAGTTTGCGTTCGCCTTCTAGCTTCCAAAAACAAGGTTGCCCCTATAAGACCCACAACCATCCCAAGGTTGGAGTTATGTGGTGCTTTACTGGGTACGAGACTCTTTCTGAAGGTACGTAAATCACTCACTCTCAAGTTTAATCATTGTTATTTTTGGTGTGACTCGACGATCGTGCTTGCATGGCTGTCTACATTGCCAAATCGGCTTGATCAATTCGTCCGTAATAGAGTGAGTGAAATCCAAGAAGCTACGACTGGACAGACGTGGAGCTATGTGCCTTCTAAGAGCAACCCCGCCGATCTCGCATCTCGGGGGGTGAAGGCTGATTGCATCAGCTCGTCCACTCTTTGGTGGTCGGGTCCTGATTTTCTCAATAATAGGGAAATACAATTTCCTAGCTCACCTAATACACAAATTAACATTTTACCAGAAACATCTTTACACACAACTGCTGACACACAAAACAAAATAAAGATAATAATATTTCAAATTTAATTCATAAAAAGTCATCATTTACATCACTCATAAGAATCATTGCCTATATACAAAGATTTATACATAATTGTCAAAAAAAAAATAATAAAAAATCATCTTACATAACAGTTGCAGAATTACAATTATCACAGAACCTTATATTACAGATTACTCAACAAGAAATGTTTCCGGAGGAATATTCACGTCTTACAACTAATCAGGCTTTACATAAAAAGAATCGATTAATAAGTCTTTCTCCATTCATCGATTCAGATAACTTAATACGCGTAGGACGTCTTAACAACTCCAACTATAGTTACAGTGTCAAACATTCCATTCTTTTATGTAGCAAACATCACATAACTAAAATGATCTTCGAAAGAGAGCACAAAACACTCTTTCATGCAGGGCCACAGTTACTGTTAGCGCACATTAGACTCACCTACTGGCCCTTAGCAGGCAAAAACCTAGCTAAGCACGTAGTGCGTAACTGCGTTCGCTGCACTCGCTTCAAAGCTCAGCCTATTCAGGCTGATAGCCGACCGTAGAGGTAGAGGATGTAAGCTACTTAAATCATATATTTGTGTTTTTGTGTGCTTTGCAGTCAGAGCCGTTCATCTGGAGCTGGTTTCCGACCTCACTAAGGAAGCTTTCCTTGCGGCCTTCAGCCGATTTATTAGTCGTCGGGGCAAGCCTCAACGTGTGTACTCCGACAAGGGCACTACTTTTGTGGGAGCTTTCAATGAGCTTTCACGCTTCATAAAGGTGTCATCTACTAATATTGAGTCAGATCTTGCATCCAAAGACATTGAATTTAAATTTATTCCTGCCTACAGCCCACATTTTGGTGGAATTTGGGAAAGTGCAGTAAAGTCCATCAAACATTTATTGCGTAGAGTCATGAGCCTAACCCATTTAACATACGAAGAGCTCTCAACTTGTCTGATTCAGATAGAGGCTATTTTAAATTCCAGACCTTTAATACCTCTATCCACTGATCCATCAGATCTTACTTACCTATCTCCTTCACATTTCCTCATCGGACGATCACTCACGTCAGTCCCTCGTCCTCAAATCACCGACGTCAATATCCAGCGGTTGCAGCGCTTCGACCGCATCGAAAAATTGCGACAACATTTTTGGCAGCGCTTTTCTAACGAGTATGTGTCTCTCCTGCAGCAGAAAACCAAATGGCAGACAGCTGGGCAAGAGCTGAAAACAGGCACCATGGTCTTAGTGAGGAACACTAATCTTCCTCCTCTTCTGTGGTTGCTGGGCAGGGTGGTTGCAGTGAAGACTGGCTCTGACGGACACTGTCGAGTCGCTGACATCCTAACGAAGAAGGGCATTATTACACGTGCATACAATAACATATGCCCTCTTCCATCATCTTGAAGAATCTTCAACGCGGGGAATATGTTCTTGACATCACATCGGGCCACACTCCACACCGCGACCGCGGGCTTCCCCGCCACCACTCACTTGCCGACACCTTGAGCGTGCGCACACTTTTCGGTCATCTTAATCATTATCAGTATCTATCAAGAAATACAGCCAATCAAAATCAAGCAGTCTTTTATTACTAAATCAAGACCACCAGCAGCACACCTGGAGCTTGATATTCAACACTTATTCTTTTGGGTAGGTCCAATGTTGACTGGGATTTAATAGTGTTAACCGAGTGCTGGTTGCGTGGTGTTCATAATCCTACTATAATGGATGGTTACGATTATATTATTCAACTTCTAATAACAAAACCCAAAATGAAGAGATAGTCGTATTTATTAAAAAGATATCAATGCTTGTGTAAAGGAACCATCCATCTTGGACTGTAATAGTTTATTAATTGCACTTGCAAAGAATACTATGGCCCTTGCTATTTACCGGTCACCGAGTATTAGGAATATTGATAATTATCTGGAAAGTTTACATAATAGTTTGTGTAATGTTGCGACTAAATATCAAAACTGTATCTTCACGGGTGATTTAAATATTGACATTTCCGAAAACACATTGGACATAAGAAAACACAACTACTTAAATGTAATGGCTTCGCATGGCATGCTGCCAGCTCACCAGATTCCTACTCACTCAAAATCTTGCATTGACCATGTCATTTTTAAAACCAAATTTCCAGCAACATGCTTGTTAGCTGAGACTTCCCTTACTGATCATTATAGTGTCATAATTTCCGTTAATAAGTCGCTTCCAGCTAGGCAGCATGCGAAAACCTTGAAATGAATTGATTATGCTGCCCTTGATTTGGCTATTCCTAACATTGACTTTGCGCCTCTTTTCGCTATGATTGACGTGAATGATGCTATAGCCACTTTCACTGATTCTCTTAATACTGCTATGGTATCCTGCACAAAAACCATTACTATACCAAGACGTAAAATAATTTTAAAGCCATGGATAACTCCAGGACTTTTAAAATGTATGAGAAATATAGATAACCTCCACCTCAAGTCAAATAAATCCCCTAATAATGTGACTCACAAGCTAACCTATACTAGGTACAAAATTTTTTGTTATGGAATATTAGGAAAACTGAAAAGTGAATTTGAGAGGAAAGAAATTGATAATGCAGGAAACAATTCTAAAAAGCTTTGGGAGGCCATTAAAACAATCACTCACAATACTCGATCCAAGGAAGTCGCTTCTGAATTGATATCACCAACTAACCCCCAGCGCTCTGTTGATGCTATTAATGCTTTCTTTGCAAATATCGGAAAATCACTTACAGAAAAACATACACGTTTATTTTTACATCGTTCTGGAGCGTGTACACAGTAACTCCACAGTAACACAGTAACTCCAGACGAGTAACAGTCACTATTGACATTGTTATTTTTGTTTCAAGACATCTAATAAAGAAGTTAGAATTTTATCACTTTTTTTCTGTCATTCGAGTTAAATTTTAGTAGCGCTTCCACAATTTCATTCATAAACGCAAAATCCTACGCGATCTGCTCGGTGATGAACTGATGACGTAGCGCGGCAAAGCTGTGCGTGTGCGTCAGTTCAGCGCGCCTGCGGTGGGTCAACGGACGTCGGACGAATAACACGGCTACACATCAAGCTATACATTTCCAGTTTATGCTGATCTTGCACTGTACGGAAATCCTATTCAATGTGAGATCAGCTTATACTGGAAAGGGGAATGCCCACCGCCCATAGACACTTCGGCCTCGAGTGCACACATTTTTAAGTATATTGATAGGATAATATGCAATTTAAATAATGTACTGGGAAAGGAATTGGTTAAAAAAAAGTCCGGGTTTTTGAGATAAAATAGCTTTTAGTTTTCACCATAAAAGTGTTTTACAATCATTTTAATCTTATAATACACGGTTAATTTTAGGTCGTTCTGGAACCGAAAGCCATGAACTCAATCATCGAACTCGAATCGATTGGGACTATTTTTTTCAATAAATAACAATAAAAAAAAACACGAAAACTTAAATTTATTGATTTTTTTGTGAAATAATGAGAACTCGAAGTAACGCTTCCTTGCCATCAATGAATTTAGGCGTGTAAAATGTGTGTAAAAATATGAAAAGCGAATTCAGACTTTATTTCTTAACAGTAAAGGGTAAAAATATAAATTACACCAAACTAGGTAAGTAGGTCTGCAGTTTACTAAAATTATTCTTAGAAACCTATTGTCTCGTGTTCGACCGGCCTTTACAAGAATGCACAACCTAATTTCGCGGTTAAAATTATAACAATAAGATCTTAATTCGGTTCAATATTTTCATAGAAAAGGGCACCTCCAACTAATAATGAACTCTATTTGACAGACTAAACGATTCATTTTTCTGTTTGAATTGCCTGCCTTTGTGAAGCCGCCGCAAGCATATTCGCATAAAAAATATTTTAGGCATATTTAGTATTTATCATATTATGGTTGTTTTTTTTTCGGGTTGGGAAATCATCAAATGACTTCTCCCGCTCTGGGTGGAGCGGTAGGGCGTGTCAGACTTTTACTGACCAAAACCCACCCGTGTTCCCTCAGTTGTCTGTGTGCCAGGGGCCGCGGTATCTCTTTCGAACAACCCGCACCCCAGGCAGGCATCGGACCTTGCGGGCCCCACCAGTTGGTTTTGACATCTCTTTGAGGCGCGCGTGGAACACAACGCGCCGTCGACCCGTGCTTGGTGCTTACCGGACAGCGAGCTACCCATTACTCACCGTCCGCAAGCCCGCGCCTACGGTGGCCGGGAATGAGCCTGGGATTCCCGACACCCAGGGCGTCTCCTGCGACGGCTGCAACCACGAGGGCACATGTACTGCCTCTCCCTCACGTGCGCCGCCTCCCTCTTTGCGAGCATCACTGCTTCGCTGAAGGAGGTGACGGCTAACCGTGTACTCTCGCTCCGTACCATGGCCTGGACCAGGGCCGGAAGCGAGAGATCGCCGCTGACGATCGCCTCCACGAGGACAAGGCGGTGCTCCGCCCAAGCCGGGCAGACCTCGATCGTATGCTCCACCGTGTCCTCATGGCCATCTTCGCAATGGAAACACCCGGGCGTTTCCTCCCGCCTTATGCGAAACAGGAACCTCCCGAAACAGCCGTGTCCGGTGAGGACCTGTGTCAGGCGGAAGGTTCCCGTGTTATGATGATTTCTGATAAAATTACGATGTTAATTTGCACGATATTTTGCTTGTTTCTTGCTGAATAGACAAGTACTTAATCTAACAGCAGTATTTTTTTGGGAGTCCTACTGAACATTTGCATAATATTTAAACTCAAACTTCATAGGTATCGCGCGGAGGTCAAAGGCCGTTTTGTGCACTCGAACATTCAAAGATCTTTTAAAAATAGTTTTGTTGTGAAATATACTTAGAATTTTCTTTAATTATGAGTACGATTTATGTACATACCATTAAATACACCAGAATACACTTAATTCACTGTGAAACACTCAACACAATCAAACTTCACATAACAATGACGTCACTGAGCAACGGTTTGTTTACGTAACACTTTTTATCGAAAAAACAGTTTTTATGATGCTATTTGATGCAAATATTATCTAAAACGATGTAATAACTACTTATAAATGAATATTTATCCACTTCACGTCGAATATGCACAAAAAAAAGAAAAAACACTAAATAACTAGAGAGCCTAACAAGTTATCGCTCTGTCGACGCGCGCGTTCGAAGCGGCACTGTCAACTATTTTTATAAATTTAGCCACAGAACTTTTACGCGTTTGAATGATGTAGTTTACGAAAGACTGGCTATCGGCCCATAGAGTTAAATCATCGCAGACGAGATTAAACCTTATTTATATTTAGTATTAAGATAAAAACCGCTTGCTTCTGGGTGGTAGGTACGATATCGTACCAGCCGGCCTTGAAGGGTGCTCGACTTACTGGTACGATATCGTACCAGCCGGACGATAGCGGTAAAATACAACTCCCAAGCCTACTCGTCGTGTCTAGTTGAATAGGTACGAGTACCTACTAGGTGATTCGTGATGCGAGAGTGGTGAATTAAATGTCAATTAATTTCTCACGTTTACAAGATGTGATAGTGGTAAACACCGTGCCGTGCTTTCGATACGAGATGATGGAGGTAAATGAACTTACACCAACCTAAATCGTACCTGAAATGAAATACCTACTTGTAGCTACACATGGCTACACCTCAAGTTATAAATTTCCAGTATAAGCAGATCTCACATTGAATAGGATTTCCGTACAGTGCAAGATCAGCGTAAACTGGAAATGTATAGCTTGATGTGTAGCCGTGCGTACCTACTTACTTGCAGCCGATTATTCGTCCGACGTCCGTTGACCCACCGCGGGCGCGCTGAACTGACGTACACGCACAGCTGTGCCGCGCTACGTCATCACCGAGCAGATCGCGTACGATCTTGCGTTTATGAATGAAATAGTGGAAGCGCTACTAAAATTTAACTCGAATGACAGAAAAAAAGTGATAAATTTCTAACTTCTTTATTAGATGTCTTAAAACAAAAATAACAATGCCAATAGTGACTGTTACTCGTCTGGAGTTACAGTGTTTCGGCTCCAGAACGATGTAAAAATAAACGTGTATATGATCTTATACATCGTTTGTATCATATACAATTAGTACATCGTCCAAGAATTGAGCAGGAGGAAAAATATTACTCTGATGCCGTGCCCACCCCAGATACCATATAACTGTCATAACATGGGCACAGCATCCTACCGTTCGACGGCCGACGATACAGTTGCAACAATATTTTTTAATGGCACTTAGCCCAGAATCATTGCCACTAATTAGGATATATACAAAATACACTTTTCGACTGATATGTCGACTTGCGATTCTAGCCCTAATAAAGAGCAGTTATTACTGAAGTTCATTCCTTCCATAATGCTGTTCATCTGGTTATTGCAAACTTCAATCCGATAACAACCATTAAATCGAATATGTTCTCCATAATAGGAGCGTGCTTGCTTTAATTGGTATGTGCCACAAGCAATTAATATTAAATCGCTGTAAGCTAGGATTGGGAATTCTCTAACATTTTCTGAATTCACATTTATGTTTCTAAAGTCTGCCCTAGCTCTATATAGATTAGGCGTAGGCGTAGGCGCGGGCTTGCGGACGGCGAGTAATGGGTAGCTCGCTGTCCGGTAAGGACCAAGCCCGGGTCGACGGCGCGTTGTGTTCCACGCGCACCTCAAAGAGATGACAGCAGCACCAGATGGGGCCCGTAAGTGCCGATGCCTGCCAGGGGTGCGGGTTGTTCGAAAAAGATGCCGCGGCCCCTAGCACACAGACAACTGAGGGAACACGGGTGGGTTTTAGTCAGTAAAAGTCTGACATACCTACCTATGACAGCCCTACCGCTCCACCCAGAGCGGGAGAAGTCATTTGATGATTTCCCAACCCGAAAAAAAAAACAACCATGTGATAAATACTAAATATGCCTAAAATATTTTTTATGCGACAATGCTTGCGGCGGCTTCACAAAGGCAGGCAATTCAAACAGAAAAATGAATCGTTAAATCTGTTACATAGAGTTCATTATTAGTTGGAGGTGCCCTTTTCTATGAAAATATTGAACCGAATTAAGATCTTATTGTTAAAATTTTAACCGCGAAATTCGGTTGTGCATTCATGTAAAGGCCGGTCGAACACGAGACAATAAGTTTCTAAGAATAATTTTAGTAAACTGCGGACCTACTTACCTAGTTTGGTGTAATTTATATTTTTACCCTTTACTGTTAAGAAATAAAGTCTGAATTCGCTTTTCATATTTTTACACACATAACACACGCATAAATTCATTGATGGCAAGGAAGCGTTACTTTGAGTTCTCATTATTTCACAAAAAAAATCAATAAATTTAAGTTTTCGTGATTTTTTTTATTGTTATTTATTGAAGAAAATAGTCCCAATCGATTCGAGTTCGATGATTGAGTTCATGGCTTTCGGTTCCAGAACGACCTAAAATTAACCGTGTATAGTAGAAGAGATTTACTAAAACTAGTAATATTTTTGTATTTTAACATGCCATCACTGTTAGAAATTTTCCTAACTTTCACCCAAAATTGTTCACACGAGATGGGTGAGCCAGTGCTGGAAGATTGTAACAAATCACTTACTTCGCGATCAAACTTTAGGGTTCTATCTTCGTCAATTAACTGCATTTGTTGTGGCTGTACTTCGCATGGGAAAGTTTCTATCACATTTTGTAAACTGCGAAATTCTTTATGCACGGCAGTGTGTGGGTCAAGAAATTTCAGCTCTCGAAAAACTGGATTTTCAAAAGGCAAACGTGATTTCAATTGCGTGTTCAACTCAATTAAAAATGATTGGCTCCTTCTGAAAAACTCAGCAGTCTGTTCTTTCATGTTTACATTTTCCCTGTGTTTGATTAATTCTTGGCCTACTTGAATACCTAAGTATACACGTTTATTTTTACATCGTTCTGGAGCCGAAACACAGTAACTCCAGACGAGTAACAGTCACTATTGGCATTGTTATTTTTGTTTTAAGACATGTATTAAAGAAGTTAGAAATTTATCACTTTTTTTCTGTCATTCGAGTTAAATGTTAGTAGCGCTTCCACTATTTCATTCATAGACGCAGATCGCGTACGGATCTGCTCGGTGATGACGTAGCGCGGCACAGCTGTGCGTGTGCGTCAGTTCAGCGCGCCCGCGGTGGGTCAACGGACGTCGGACGAATAATCGGCTGCAAGTAAGTAGGTACGCACGGCTACACATCAAGCTATACAGTTCCAGTTTACGCTGATCTTGCACTGTACGGAAATCCTATTCAATGTGAGAACAGCTTATACTGGAAATTTATAACTTGAGGTGTAGCCATGTGTACCTACAAGTAGGTATTTCATTTCAGGTACGATTTAGGTTGGTGTAAGTTCATTTACCTCCATCATCTCGTATCGAAAGCACGGCACGGTGTTTACCACTATCACATCTCGTAAACGTGAAAAATTAATTGACATTTAATTCACCACTCTCGCATCACCTAGTAGGTACTCGTACCTATTCAACTAGACACGACGAGTAGGCTTGGGAGTTGTATTTTACCGCTATCGTCCGGCTGCTACGATATCGTAACAGTAAGTCGAGCACCCTTCAAGCCCGGCTGGTACGATATCGTACCACCCAGAAGCAAGCGGTTTTTATCTTAATACTCCACATAAATAAGGTTTAATCTCGTCTGCGATGATTTAACTCTATGAGCCGATAGCCACTCTTTCGTGAGCTACATCATTCAAACGCGTAAAAGTTCTGTGGCATTTATAAAAATAGTTAACAGTGACGCTTCGAACGCGCGCGTCGGCAGAGCGTTATCTTGTTAGGCTCTCTAGTTATTTAGTGTTTTTTCTTATTTTTTGTGCATATTCGACGTGAAGTGGATAAATATTCATTTATCAGTAGTTATTACATTGTTTTAGATAATATTTGCATCAAATAGCATCATAAAAACTGTTTTTTCGATAAAAAGTGTTACGTAAACAAACCGTTGCTCAGTGACGTCATTGTTATGTGAAGTTTGATTGTGTTGAGTGTTTCACAGTGATTTAAGTGTATCCTGGTGTATTTAATGGTATGTACAGAAATCGTACTCATAATTAAAGAAAATTCTAAGTATATTTCACAACAAAACTATTTTTAAAAGATCTTTGAATGTTCGAGTGCACAAAACGGCCTTTGACCTCCGCGCGATATGAAGTTTGAGTATAAATATTATGCAAATGTTCAGTAGGATTCCCAAAAAAATACTGCTGTTAGATTAGGTAAGTACTTGTCTATTCAACAAGAAACGAGCAAAATATCGTGCAAATTAACATCGTAATTTTATCAGAAATCATCATAACACGGGAACCTTCCGCCTGATACAGGTCCTCACCGGACACGGCTGTTTCGGGAGGTTCCTGTTTCGCATAAGGCGGGAGGAAACGCACGGGTGTTTCCATTGCGAAGATGGCCCTGAGGACACGGTGGAGCATACGATCGAGGTCTGCCCGGCTTGGGCGGACCACCGCCTTGTCCTCGTGGAGGCGATCGGCGGCGGCGATCTCTCGCGTCCGGCCCTGGTCCAGGCCATGGTACGGAGCGAGAGTACATGGTTAGCCGTCACCTCCTTCAGCGAAGCAGTGATGCTCGCAAAGAGGGAGGCGGTGCACGTGAGGGAGAGGCAGTACATGTGCCCTCGTGGCTGCAGCCGTCGCTGGAGACGCCCTGGGTGTTGGGAATCCCAGGCTGATTCCCGGCCACCGTAGGCGCGGGCTTGCGGACGGCGAGTAATGGGTAGCTCGCTGTCCGGTATGGACCAAGCCCGGCACCCTAATTGCGTAACTCACGATTAATCATAATCGGTTTCATTTTGACAGTTCCACAATATTCATTGCGTTATTTACGTAGTTGAGCAGACACATTTTACGAACATATGATGCAATGGTTTAGCCATCTGTTTCAAAACGAAACAGATTATGATCAGTCGTGAGTTACGCAATTAGGGTGCAGGTCGACGGCGCGTTGTGTTCCACGCGCACCTCAAAGAGATGACAGCAGCACCAGATGGGGCCCGCAAGTGCCGATGCCTGCCAGGGGTGCGGGTTGTTCGAAAGAGATGCCGCGGCCCCTGGCACACAGACAACTAAGGGAACACGGGTGGGTTTTAGTCAGTAAAAGTCTGACATACCTACCTATGACAGCCCTACCGCTCCACCCAGAGCGGGAGAAGTCATTTGATGATTTCCCAACCCGAAAAAAAAACAACCATAATAATATGATAAATACTAAATATGCCTAAAATATTTTCTATGCGACAATGCTTGCGGCGGCTTCACAAAGGCAGGCAATTCAAACAGAAAAATGAATCGTTAAACCTGTTACATAGAGTTCATTATTAGTTGGAGGTGCCCTTTTTTATGATAATATTGAACCGAATTAAGATCTTATTGTTATATTATTAACCGCGAAATTCGGTTGTGCATTCTTGTAAAGGCCGGTCGAACACGAGACAATAGGTTTCTAAGAATAATTTTAGTAAACTGCGGACCTACTTACCTAGTTTGGTGTAATTTATATTTTTACCCTTTATTGTTAAGAAATAAAGTCTGAATTCGCTTTTCATATTTTTACACACATTACACACGCATAAATTCATTGATGGCAAGGAAGCGTTACTTCGAGTTCTCATTATTTCACAAAAAACTCAATAAATTTAAGTTTTCGTGATTTTTTTTATTGTTATTTATTGAAAAAAATAGTCCCAATCGATTCGAGTTCGATGATTGAGTTCATGGCTTTCGGTTCCAGAACGACCTAAAATTAACCGTGTATATCTTTCAATGGCAAATAATTTACATTAGACTTTGGGTCTAACGTAAATACATTGTCCGTACGTTTGATGTAATTAGCTTTCGTGAAGCTACCCAAAATCGACAAGTACATACTAGATGCATCATCATACAGTCTATCAATGCACGGATAGTCGCCTTGAAAAATTATGTTAAATTTGTTTACAATCGGCAAAACGTAGTCCAAAAAGTAAAAGTACAATTTGTTTATATCAGTGGTAAAGGAATTGAATAAAAATTCTGATGACATATTGCGATCACTCAAGTACTGGTCTTGAAAGAACTGTGGCATCCACATGATCTCGAGTCCGGACCCTTGAGTACGGCCCTGTACAGCGGGGGACTACGAGGGGCGAAGGAGCGGAGGTCACCTAGAAATCCCGTTATATTCAGTGCGCGCGCGACGCCGCGCCAGTGCACCCAGATCGTTCTAACGGACGCACGTACTACTTTGTCTTAGCCACCCGTGCTTATAAAACTCGCTAGTAAAACTTCTATTTTCTTATATAACTTAGCTTCAGTACTATCCTATCACTCTGTATCGTTTCTTCTTCGTTCTAACGTCTGTAATAATCATCTATCCTCATTAAATACCGTCTATTGTTCTTCTTGCTGTTTTCATATTCACCGCCGCCTACCTAGCCGCTTGCTACACACCATACACGCATACATCTCCATAGTGGTGACCCCGACGAAGAAATAATGGCGAAGCCCGGTGAAGATCAACTGGAAAATTCCGGTTTGTGTCGAGTGGGTGTGCGGGTACCGCCATTTTGGCCCGAGGAACCGGCCGTTTGGTTTGCGCAAATTGAAGGTCAGTTTATAATTTCCAATATTACTGCCGATCTGACCAAATATCACTACGTGATTGGTCAATTAGAGCCGCAATACGCGGCAGAGGTGAAAGATATAATTTTAAAACCGCCGGATAGCGGCCGTTACGAAAAATTAAAAACGGAACTTATCAAGCGGTTGTCCGCTTCACAAGAGCGGAAGCTACAACAATTGTTGACCCACGAGGAACTGGGGGATAGGAAGCCATCCCAGTTCATGAGGCATCTGCAGAATTTAGCTGGACCGACGATCCCTGATCACCTCATCAGGCAAATCTGGGCAAATAGATTACCTACCCACATTCAAACGATTATTGCTTCGCAGACCGACAGCGCACTCCAAACCTTGGCCGAGTTGGCAGACAAAATAAACGACATTTCGACCCCGACGCAACAGGCAGCATGTGCAGCAAGTGAGGCCCCAGGTACTGTGTCAGCCATCGAGATGTTGGTGAAACGGGTCGACGAACTGGCAAAGCAGGTACAAGGCTTTTCAATTAATAATAATCGATCTCGCAACAACGCACGGAAGGGCCGTAGCCGCTCGACCTCAAGACATAGGTCAAGGTCACGAGAACGCCCCGCTGATCATCCGCATTGTTGGTACCACTTCAATTATGGCGGCAGAGCAAGGAGCTGCCGGCAGCCGTGCAATTACAAAACGGCGGGAAACGCCGACGGCAGTCATTAGTAGCGGTAGCTGACTGTCCCATATCTTCAGGCCGCTTGTTCATGACTGATCGGAAAACAAAGGCACAATTCCTCATCGACACGGGTTCAGACCTATGCGTGTTTCCAAAGTCAGCCATACCACAGCCTCGAGCAAAGACTAAGTATCAATTGTTTGCCGCAAATGGAACGCTTATTCCTACATACGGTTACATACAACTGAATCTGGACTTGGGACTACGGCGAGCATTCAGCTGGAGGTTTACCGTGGCTGATGTCACGAAGCCAATAATTGGGGTAGACTTTTTAAGTTTTTACCATATTTTAGTGGATTGTAGACAGCAACGCCTCATTGATGGGATCACCATGCTCGGCATCAACGCGCCGCAGCCTAGGGATGCATCTGATATTTCATCCATTCGTACCACAGCAGATGATACTGTCTACGACAAGCTGCTACGGGAATTTCCTGATATCACCCGACCAGCTGGTAAGCCACAAGTACTTAAACACACCACCATGCATCATATCCGTACAACTCCAGGGCCCCCTATTTCTAGTCGCCCGCGCCGTTTGGATCCAGAACGACTGAAAATAGCTAAACATGAATTTGACGAAATGCTACTAAATGGCACCGCGCGAAGGTCAGAGAGCGCCTGGTCCTCTCCTCTCCATTTAGCTAGGAAAAAAACCGACGGATGGAGACCCTGCGGGGATTACAGAGCCTTGAACGCCCGAACAATTCCAGACCGCTATCCGGTACGACACATCCACGACTTCACAAACGACCTCACTGGTAAAAAAATCTTCTCTACTATAGACTTAGTCAGAGCCTATAACCAACTGCCGGTCTTTGAAGACGATATTCCGAAGACCGCCATCACAACGCCGTTTGGGATGTTTGAATTCCCGTACATGACATTCGGTCTAAGGAATGCGGGACAAACATTCCAACGGTTTATGGACGAAGTGTTAAGTGGCCTAGATTTCGCTTATGGATTTCTTGACGACATCCTACTTTATTCTACTGACGAGAAACAGCACCTGGAGCACCTTCGTATACTGTTCGGACGCCTGAAGGATTACGGCGTCATAGTAAATACGTCGAAATGTTGTTTCGGACAAAACACAGTAAAGTTCTTAGGTTTCAGCGTGTCCGCATTAGGCATTAGTCCTTTACAATCAAAAACACAGGCAATTCTCGACTTCCCGACACCTAAAAACACAAAAGAGCTTAGAAGATTCTTAGGAACCTTAAACTTTTATCGAAGGTTTATTCCAGACGCAGCAGCGAAGCAGGCGCCTCTAAACGCTATGCTGGCTGGCCAAAGCAAAAGATCAAAGCCGATTGAACTCACAACTGAACAACAGGAAGCCTTCAAAGACTGTAAGTTAAGTATTTCTAAGGCTACTCTGCTGGTGCATCCTGATCCCAGTGCTGAACTGGCCATACAGACCGACGCCTCTGATTTAGCCATCGGTGCTGTCCTACAGCAGCGGAAAGGTAACGACTGGCAACCTATGGCATTTTTCTCAAGAAAGCTCAGCCAATCACAAAAAAAGTACAGTCCGTATGACCGCGAGCTGCTGGCGATATACGACGCCATACGTCACTTCCGCTACATGGTGGAAGCGAGACCATTCATCATACTGACCGATCACAAACCACTTACGTTTGCTTTCACCACACGAAGAGACAAATGTTCACCGCGACAGTTTAGATACTTGGATTTTATCTCACAATTTTCAACTGACATTAGGTTTGTCGCAGGAAAAGACAACGTAGTAGCTGACACTCTTTCCCGCATCGAAGAAATAGCAACGCCCCTCGATTACCACAGCCTAGCCCGAGCCCAGGAGACTGACGCAGAGCTACAAGCGCTACTCGTGGACGGATCCAGTCTACAACTGCAAAAGGTTTCCCTACCTGATGCCACAACGCAAGTATACTGCGACACTTCTACATCTAATGCTCGACCATACGTTACTTGTGCCTTTCGACGTCAAGTTTTTGAAACACTTCATAACCTCAGTCACCCCGGTGTTAAAGCTACAGTACAATTAGTAACTTCTAGATTTGTTTGGCCGGGCATAAGGCGTGACTGTCGACTATGGGCTAAGGAATGTCACCAATGTCAACGGTGTAAAACCACAAGGCATACAACCGCACCGTTTACAGAGTTTAAAGCACCTTCAGCTCGCTTTCAACACATACATATGGATATTATAGGTCCCTTACCTTTGTCTGCTTCCCACAGGTACTGCCTCACGATAGTCGACCGGTTCACACGTTGGCCTGAGGCGTACCCCCTCGCCGACATCACGGCCGACACCTGCGCATCAGCCTTCATCTCTGGCTGGGTCGCACGGTTCGGCTGTCCCGCACGAATAACCACCGATCGCGGCCGCCAATTCGAGTCGCGTCTCTTCAAGTCCATCGCGGCACTGATCGGTGCCGACCATCTTACGACGACTGCTTACCACCCAGCCGCCAATGGCTTGGTGGAACGTCTACATCGGCAACTCAAGGCCGCCATCACCTGTCACGCGTCATCGCAGTGGACCGAAGCTCTACCGATGGTGCTACTGGGCATTCGCAGCGCATGGAAAGACGACATCCAATCATCAGCGGCGGAACTTGTCTATGGTGAGCCTCTACGCTTGCCTGGGCAGTTTTTCAACACGACATTAGAAGACGAAGTTAATTTCACTGACTTCGCCGATCGTCTTCGCAGTCGCATGAGCAAACTAGCACCGACACCGACTTCGTGGCACTCACCTCGTCCCTTCTATATACCGAGAGACTTGAGTACCGCGACGCACATCTATCTACGCCAAGGCCCAGTCCGACGTCCACTCCAAGCACCATACGCCGGCCCGTACAAAGTCGTGCGCCGAGGCTCCAAAACATTCGACATAAAGGTACAGAATAAGGTACAAACCGTTACCATAGACAGACTGAAACCAGCTTACACAGCGGACGACAACATCACACTACCACCAACAACTCCAATACCGACACCAACACCGGTACCGAAGTCGACACCAGCGCCGACACCAGCAACCACGACTAGGGTGACACCTCCCGCCGCTACAGCTACAGTTCCAGTTCCCGACGGCCTATCTTCAAACACTAATAAGAAGACCAGGAGCGGGAGGACTGTGAAGTTTCCCGACTACTATCGATCGTAGTCACGATCTCGGCAGGGGAGTACTGTGGCATCCACATGATCTCGAGTCCGGACCCTTGAGTACGGCCCTGTACAGCGGGGGACTACGAGGGGCGAAGGAGCGGAGGTCACCTAGAAATCCCGTTATATTCAGTGCGCGCGCGACGCCGCGCCAGTGCACCCAGATCGTTCTAACGGACGCACGTACTACTTTGTCTTAGCCACCCGTGCTTATAAAACTCGCTAGTAAAACTTCTATTTTCTTATATAACTTAGCTTCAGTACTATCCTATCACTCTGTATCGTTTCTTCTTCGTTCTAACGTCTGTAATAATCATCTATCCTCATTAAATACCGTCTATTGTTCTTCTTGCTGTTTTCATATTCACCGCCGCCTACCTAGCCGCTTGCTACACACCATACACGCATACATCTCCATAGAACAATTGCAATGCCCTCCACTGCTCAATTATTCTACTAAAACAGGCATGAAGTGAAAGCCACCTTATATCGTAATGACGCAAAATTCTGTGATTTTCAGTGTCTGTGATTTTTTGGAACTCAGTAAATTCTCTTTGACGCTTGCTGCTTTGAGAAAATATCCATATACTTCTTTTACTATTTGTTCTAAATTTCTAGGCAGTATTTTACAGGCGTGGCTAACACTTAATGCTGCAGAGTGACAAACACATTTTATGAAAAAGCACTTTGGGTTTACTTCTTTAATTTTTGCAACAATGCCAGAATGTTGACCAAACATCACATTCGTAGTATCAGCAGCGAATCCTATTACGTCTTTTATTTCTAAACCTAATTCGGATAATTTTGATGACAACGAATTAAATAAATGACTTGCGGTCTCACCACTTAAATCAACTAAATCAAGGAATTTGGTTTGTACAGTACATTTAGTTTCAGAGAAGTATTTAATTACTATTGCCAATACTTTGACTGTTGCAACATCTGTACTCTCATCGATAATAATTGAATATACTGGTTTACCTGAAGGAGATGCAGGACCAAGTATGTCTTCAATCATATCTTTTTCGAAATTGGGTCCTAAAACATTATAAGTTATAGCGGCTGCTTTGGTTCTTTTGCAGGAAAATTCTTTCGCAATATCGGAATCGGTAAAACACTTCACTAGAACATCACTAAGATGGTCCATAGCTCTAAATGGGATGTTGTGTTCCGACAGAAAACTGCATAAACGCAGCTCAGCTTTCTTGACTTCGTCTTTCAGTGGGGCCTTTTTGAAAAATGTATCAACCTGAAAATTTAAAAAATAGTTGGTTGCTTAGTTTTTTTTTATAACAGCGCCGCATTTCATAGCTGTTACCTAACTGATTTTGAGAAACAAAACTAGGCTGATTAACTTTAAATTAAAATATATCCAAACTCCTTGAACTAGGTAAATAAAGCGAGTTATGCTTACCTTTGACTGTCCTTTATATTTTATCAAGTTCGATATGCTTTTCGGTATGTGCATGCTGTTTTATAGATGCTAATCTACTTTGCAGTTTCGCATTGCATGCTTTGCAAAATGCGGTGAACTCGTCATCTTTATAACGTGAAAGCCACGAAGAAAATTCCGGAATTTGTTCCCACTTAGCTAAATAATAACTTTGCTGAAAACTAGACATGCTGTCCGGATGAATGCAACTAAGTAAATAAAAACAACGAAAATCGCGTTCTATTTATATGATGACAATAACATCTCCTATTTTGGGGAAATTCCCGAATTATCGAAAGAAATTCCTCAAAGATTAAGTCGAATGCAGAAGAGACAATCATTTCACTTGAACCGTATTAGACGATTTGATACTAGTAATAAAGTATCTTTTAAGTTTAACTACTACCTATTCATGCAACTGAAAACTTAAAAACTAGACGTTGTTTTGAAAATTATAGATAAACTAGCGGTCCGTCCCGAATTCGTCCGGGTAGACTGATATTCATGAAACACAACGAATTTGAATGTATGCAATCTGGAAATTATGCTCTATCTAATAGTGCAAAACCACATTAAAATCGGTATAGCAGTTGTAAAGTTTTAGGCGAACATACATTCTGCAAGTCTGATTAATACTATGTATTGATTGATAATTGTATATGTAGTATTACAATACTACAACGCCGGCAACGGCCGTCTTTCTTGTCATATCTGTAACTTACTCATCTTTGCTCATAGATAACATGTATAAGTATAAACTAAATCCGGGATCCCCAATGTTCGCGTTCCGGGGAATTCCGCAAACATTGTCGCAAAGACGATCACTCACTACGGTGTTGCCATAACTTCAACCAAAATATACCCAAAAACACTGACTGCCAGCAATATACCTGAAAATATACTGATGTTCGGAAAAATCGATGAAATATACTGAAAAAGTATTAAAATACTGAATCTGGTCACACTGCGTAACCCTGTGGCTGTTCCATATACATTTCTTCATTTAGTTTACCATTTAAAAATGCAGTCGTGACACCTATGTGGTCTATATTCATGTCCATTTCATTAGCAAGATTAAGTTAAATACGCATAGTCGAATGCCTGACAACAGGAGAAAAAGTTGTGTTATAGTCAACACCAGGCCTTTGAGTAAATCCACGTGCAACTAAACGTGCCTTGTATTTATCAAAGTTTCCTGATGTATCCTGTTTCACCTTAAATGCCCATTTAGTTTTTATAACATTTTTATTTAAAGGCCTATCAACTAACGTCCAGACACCGTTTTCTATCAGTGAGTCATACTCACATTTCATGGCTTCTACCCATTCATCTTTTTGTGGACTAGCTATTGCATCCTCATAAGACTGAGGTTCATTTAGGACATAAGATTGACATGATAAGGAAAAATCTACCTCATAATTACCAAGGCGTTTAGGTGAAAACCTCTGGTGCTCCTCACCGATCGCTGTGGAGCAGTTAGCTCCTCCGGAGATTTGCTGTCATCCATGTCACTGCATGACTGGTACTCAAAATCAGGGCTCTGAGGTGAAAGACATTGCTTCCCCTGCCTCAAGGTTTCTTCAGAACTTACCACTTGTTAATTTTCTGATGCAAGTGTCTCACCGGGTGCCTCACTCTGACTGGGTGCCTCAAAACTAGTAGAGAGCTCAACAGTGGCTGCATCACCTGAAATAACAGAAAGATTACCAGTTACGTTTATAAAATTATAATTTGATACATAATTATTAAAACTATTATAATTTAAAATGTCATTGTTCATATTAGATACAACGTTATTGTCATTGCAAAGTTTTAAAATACCATTATTATTTATTTCAGAAATGTCATTGTCACTGTTAAAATTTAAAATATTATTATTATTCATTTCAATAAAATGCACATTTCTAGATTTTACTATCTTTTTAAGAAATAGTGGATCAACTAACCTTTTGAATCCTGACAATATCCAACAAAAATATATTGTTTTGATTTAAAATCCAATTTCTGTCTATGGCAGTCAGGTATTAAAGAAAAAGCCTTGCAGCCAAACACCCTTAAGTGGCTCAAGTTAACTTTGTGCCCTGTCCACACTTGTATTGTGCCTGACAAAGCAGCAGTAGGGGACCTATTCTTAAGAAATATTGCTGTCATTACAGCCTCACCCTAATAGCGCTTGTCTAGGCCAGCTTCAGCTAACATACATCTAGCTTTTTCGATCAAGGTTCTATTAAGCCGCTCAGAAACACCATTCTGCTGCAGATTATAAGCTATAGTGGTTTGATGTACAATCCCATGTTGAGATAAATAATTGTCAAAACTTTAATTGACATTCTCTGTCCCATTGTCAGATCTCAAGCATTTTATCATAAAACCAGTTTATTTCTCCACGAAATTTTTGAAATTAATAAAACATTACTTCATTTTTCTGTGTCATTAAATAGCCATAAGTCTTCCTTGAAAAGTTATCGGTGAACATCACCAAATAACGCGTTCCTCCCCAGCTGCTCTGCGACATTAGCCCACAAACATCCGAGTGTATTAACTCCAACAGCTGCTCTGTACGCTTAGCTTGACCTTTGGGAAAAGACTTCACAGTTTGTTTCCCCTCAGTCTTGCAAATTACCAGAGTCTCGCTGGAAATCAATTCCTACAGCAAGACCATCACGCAATGCATACATACCTTGCAAGCTTAAGTGACCGAGTCGCTTGTGCCGTAATTCCTTTTGGCTACTGTGAACATGAGAACATTGCTCCTTGTTCATCTGCAGAACATTGTTTGTAAAAATTGCATCTATTGTCAAATTGCCTGCTATGTCATAAATATAACATTTTAAATTATCAAACACAACCCTGCGATTATTTTTAGTTAAACAACTCACAGATAATAAGTTGGCAGACAGACCAGGGACATGCAACACATTCTCAATAGTTTTGGTATCATTTTTAAATTTAAGTTTGACATTACCTGTACCCAAACATTTAAGTTGGTCATTATTTGCTACAGTAACTAAAGTAGTAAAGTTAGTAAGTTAGTTAAATGATATAAAATAATCTTTCAGGATATCTAAAGATTTAGTAGCATGTTCCACGGCAGGTAGAAGTGACAACCATCTTGTCTTCACATGTCGCAGGACGGGAGCAAATTCAGCTTCGTGAATTACGTAAAAATCTTTCAAAGAGTTAACTCGTTTTGCATAATATCAAAAATGGTTATGAAGCTTTCGAATAAAATTCTCTGAATCAAAATTAATCTTACTCAGCCCATGCTTTACACTATTGTTTAAGACGTGTACAGGACATCCCACTGATAAAATGTTTTCATTATCATGTTGCAAGAATTGCGGCAGCCAAAGTTTACATTTGCATTATCTGCACAGTAACTAGTAAGGTGTTTAGTATCAATATTGTACTCTTTCAGTCGTGTTACTAAATTCATATGGATGGCTGATGCAGTTTCATTAGCATCTTCATAAAAGTCAAGAACACACGTTTTTAAATTTGTAGTTGTGCTGTAAAATCTCACCATCAGTGGAAACATTTTTATAGCACCATGATTGGAAGCATCAGTAGCTACACTATAAAATGTGTCGTTTTACAAAATTTCGACGGCCTCTTGAGTTGATGCTAGTCCTAAAACGTTGTGTGCAATGGCACTGGCCTTAGTTCGTCCAAGGGTCAATTTATCAGCTATTTTAGAATCATCATACAAAATATGGTCGAGTTTTGTATCACAATCTAATGAATTGAATGATAAACAATGTTTGACCGAGTGGTAAGTTTTAGTAACTTCAGCAGCAATCACTTTTTCTTCTTGAGTGGTCATTTGATCTGTTTTCAAAAATAATTTCAGCGATGTAGATAAACTAGCACTTCTTTCTTTTTTTTGGTGTTCATTACATTTTTGGTGCTTTTCTGTATCATTCTTGCCACATGAGATATGCTTAACTCTTTTTGGCACAATGTACAAAGCGCCCTACATTTATTATTTGGAACGGGTTTGATGAACGAATAACTTTTCATCCAAACATCAAGAAAAGAACACATTCTTCTTTGTTTCTTTTTCGGAGTCGAAGTTGAAGCATCGGTTTTTGCTTCCACCGAATCAGTTTCCGGATCACTCATTATAAGAAAATCTGAAAATAAAAGAAACCAACACCACCACATGAACACACACACCCATGCGTAAATAATATTTACTTATTACATTAACTCTTTCGGCAGCGTAGATTAATGAGTTTGTTTAAGAAGCAAAAAAACTTTAAAATTGATATATTCACGCCGTGCACTCACATTTATGTCAATAAACCAACAGCAAAAACCAGCTAGGTACAACAACAAAAACATAACCTAAAATCCCTAAACGCAAATTTTAATATGAATAACAGAATGCGAGATAATTGTTAAAAGCTGTTGCGTAAACATTCACAATTCACGTAGTTCTTACCTGCAAAGAATCTCCAAGATAAAATTATTCATATTTTTAATATAACAGCGCACCGGCCCGCCGGAAAACAAAACTGTCAGGGTGTTTCTACAATGAATCGGATAAGGAATAAGAAGTATAAGTGTTCGGTGTTTTCACCGAACACCTTAGTTTGCAATATCGGCGTGACGCGTTGACCTAATTTTATTACTTATTTCTTGTTATTTTATATGAGATTCAGTGCACTTTTGTCTACCGCGTTAGCCAGGTGTATTCATCAACATTTTAACATTAAGAACAGTTTGAGAGTGAATCAATAAATAGTGTTCAACATAAACATTTGTTTCTCCTCAAAACACCGACACCTTGCTACGTACCCCGACATATTTTTGGTCCTTCGAGCCGGATCACGCGTCGCGTAATTTCGGAAAATCGGAATTTTGGTGTGCGAGGTCTGAACTATCGTAACATAAACAGTGTGTGTACGTCGTGGGGCTGTCGGAGCGAACATTGGAGCAGAACAGTAAAGTAGCAGCAAAGGCTGAGTACTAACAGCGGAATACAAGTAATAAATTTCCAATAAGGACTGTATTTGAACATCCTATAACAATGTCGGAACTCATTGAAACGCAATTAATGATCTATGATAGCATCATAAAACTTGGCATTAACTTGAAGAAGGATAGTGCTGATAGGAAAACATTAGATTATTTTAAGCGGAAACTTAACACTTTGGAGAGTTATTGAAATGATTACCAAGTTAATCATGAGCGAATTGAGGGGGAGGTAAGTAAAACTAATCCTTATTTTACCGACCGAGAGTACGAGAAAACAAGTACGGTGTATGAATCAACTAAGGCGTTGATTAACCAACAGTATCAGCTGCGGCTGATGAAAACAGGAAGCCTTTCAACGGGTGAGCAAACAACAGCTCGTGACAGATCACCATCGACATCGAGTATGCGTGCAGACGAAAAAGCAGGGGAGGAAGCGGGATTAAGTTTCTCAAGGCAAGTGAGCGACCGACCAGCTCAGAAGTCGAACATGGAGCCAAACAGCAAGTTAGACGATTTGCTGAAAAAACAGTATGCGAATTTTAAAGCCTTTGTGCGTACAACCGCAAACATAGATGTGGACTCTATCTCAGATAAGTGGGAATTTGTGGACGTATTGAGGTCACTACAGGCTAGATGGTCAGCTATCGACAGACTACATTGGGACATCGAGAGCGAACTGGAGGGCGAGAACGAACAGTACAACAATATGTACGATAAGTATGAGAAAAAATTCAACAACCTGAAAAGGGCTATTAACACGAAAATGTGGTCAGTCGCACACAGGGAAAAATCCACACCTCAACTAGAGATACCGAACTTCAACGGGAACTACAACCAATGGGTATCGTTTAGAGACCTATTTACGGAAGTAATACACAACAACCCCTCGTTATCAAGCGGCCAAAAGATGCAGTATTTAAAGGGTAAAGTTCGTGGAGAATCTGAGAAACTTATACAACATCTATCTATAAGTACCGATAACTATTCGGTGTGCTGGAATATTCTCACCCATCGGTATGACAACAAAAAACTAATATTCTCGTCCCATATGAACATTTTGCTAAGTCTGCCGAACATACAACAGCAATCGTTACAGCAAATTAAGCGAATGCATGACACAACGCTGGAATGTCTTAATGCCATCAAAAATTTAGGAGTTGATACTACATCGTGGGACCCAATGATCGTACACGTTCTAGGTCAAAAGCTAGATACTGAAACATACACAGACTACATAGAGTCGCTGAAAAACTCGAAAGAACTACCGGTTCTCGCAGTTCTTGGATTTTTTGGAAACCAAATTTACATCCTTGGAAACAGTTCGCCGTAAAGATAGTGTGCCCCCAAAGACTTCTCATCAAAACAATTCTCCAAATGGAACATTTAACAATAAGAAAAATAATTACAACAATTCGAACAACAGAAGCGACGGAAATAGAGCAGTTGCGAAATCGATGCACGTGTCAAACATAAAATGCCCTCTTTGCAACAACCAACATGGCATTTATAATTGCAAAATATATTTAAAAATGAGTGACGACCAAAGGCTAAAAACTGCAACGAAATTGAAACTTTGCACAAATTGTCTATTTAGCCATTACGGAAATCAATGCACCTCTAACTTAACATGCCGAAAATGCCAAGATCAACATAACACTATTTTACATGACGCATTTGCAAAATTTGCGAATGCATCAACTCCGTCGTCAAGCGGCAACAACGTTGAGAAACAACACTTAAAGCGCAATGAACCCGTGACGGGTACCGTGAATGCCTCTCAAGATGAAAAGGCGGTGATATTGCTAGCGACTGCTGTGGTGAAGGTCAAAGGTGGGGATGGAACTTACCAAACCATGCGTGCCTTGATCGATCAAGGGTCCCAGATATCTTTAATAACTGAGGAAGCGGCTCAGATGTTAGGTATCAAGAGGCGACGATGCAAAGGAGTCATCTTTGGAGTGGGGCAAAAGGAAAACAGTTGCAAGGGGATGATAAGTATAGAATGTGCTTCTATGGACAACAATTTTGAATTTGAATCGGATGTGCTCATCATGAACGAACTCATTAAAAGTCTACCAAACCAAACATTCGCTAAACCAAATTGGACTTACATTAAAAACATTAACTTAGCTGACCCGGAATTCTACAAAAGTCGACCAGTTGACTTGCTTTTCGGGGCAGATATTTATGCTAACATTATGCTAGGCGGGATTATAAAAAGAGAACATGCTCAACAGCCGATGGCTCAACAAACACAGCTCGGATGGTTACTATGTTGTAACGTAAAAACATACCAATGTAATGTGGTTCTAAATAACATCGCCGAAATTCAGAAATTTTGGGAAGTTGAGGAAATTTTAGAACCTTCCAACCTATCAGTAGAAGATCAGGAATGCATGGACTTCTACACAAAAACAACAAGAAGAAACAGTCAGGGTCGCTATGAAGTCAGAGTACCGCTGAAAGAAGAATTAAAACAGCAATTGGGATCTTCCAAACCTATGGCTATTGCTCAGCTTAAGAATTTGGAACGCCGCTTAGAAAAACAAACAACTTTAGGCGAAAAATACAAAAAATTATTGAATGAATATGCTGCGTTGAACCACATGAAACCGGAACAGAAAAACAGTTACATAAAACTCGAATGCTTCTTGCCTCACCATGGCGTGCAGAGAGAAGAATCTTCAACAACAAAGCTTCGTGTGGTATTCAACGCATCCGCCAAAACATCCACCAAATACAGCTTGAATGACATCATGCTGAAAGGGCCCAATTTACAAAAAGATCTACAGGCGTTACTACTTCAATGGAGACAATATCCCTTTGCCTTCACTGCGGACATTGAAAAGATGTACCGTCAAATCTTAGTTAACCCCATTGATCAACATTTACAAAAAATAGTTTGGCGCGAGTCATCAACACAACATATACAAGCGTATCAATTGAACACGGTGACATACGGAACAAAGGCCGCACCGTTTTTAGCAATTATGACCTTAAAAAAGTTGGCGGCGGATGAGCGATGCAAATTTCCAGAAGCGGCTGCCGTCCTGGAAAATAGTTTTTATATGGATGACCTGTTACACGGCTGCTATAACATAGAACAGGGTAAACAATCCATAAAAGATTTAATTCAGCTCTTGAAATCAGGAGGCTTTAATCTTCGGAAATGGTCATCCAACAGTGAAGAATTATTGGGAAACATACCAACATGTCAAGAGGAACTCGTTTATAGCTTCAAAAATGAGGACATGTTGAAAACCTTAGGTTTGTGCTGGAACCCAAAAGGAGATCAATTTACATTCCGTTGCGACTTTTCCCAAACAACCGCAAAACTAACAAAAAGGAGCTTACTATCAGAAATATCAAAATTATATGACCCTCTTGGGTGGCTGACACCCCTATCCACGAAGCTAAAGTTATTATTTCAAAAATTATGGAAACATGATTTACAGTGGGATGATAAAGTGTCAGATGATATACACAGCGAATGGGTTACGTTGGTTACGGAAATTGATAGTATCAAACATTGTAAAATTCCTCGATGGATATTATGCAACGATAATGACGTCATCGAACTGCACGGCTATTGCGACGCGTCTATCGAAGCATATGCGTGCGTGGTATACGCACGAACAAAACACCAACAACAAACAGTAATCGTCGCAGCTAAATCGAAACTTATACCAAGCAAAAAGAGCGTAACATTACCACGAATGGAGCTTTGTGGTGCTTATCTACTATCTAAGCTCATCGACAAAATCAAACAGAGTATAAGCTGTCAATTAGAAATCCATGGATGGTGTGATCAAAGAGTATAATAATATTAATGGGAGGGTGTGATTCAATGGTGGCCATAGGGTGGATACAAGGCGAATCAGCACGTTGGAAACCTTTCGTGGCTAATAGAGTCAAAGCTATAAAAGAAAAAATGCCGGCACACTGCTGGCGATATGTGAAATCGGGAGACAACCCGGCCGACTGCGCCAGCCAAGGTTTAACAGCGCCTCAACTATTAAAACATCCGTTATGGTGGAAGGGACCAGCATGGCTAGCGTCCTATGACGTAGAAAAGGAACAAAAACCGCCTATCTACAAAACAGAGGAAGAGATGAAAAGTATAAAATTGGTAAACATTGTTCAAGATATCAACAGTAACAGTATAATAGATCATTTATTATTACAACATAATTCGTTTATAAAAATAACTCGTGTCTTGGCATGGGTACTGAGGGCATTGACGCCAAAGTCGCAACGTAAACATTTACCAAAGTACCTAACATTACTAGAACTACGAAAAGCTAAATCGGCTTTTATAAAACGAGTGCAAAGTACAGCATTTCCGTCAGAAATTGAAATATTAAACAAAAAGGGAAATGTGGCAACAAACAGCAAATTATTGAATTTAAAACCTTTCGTCGATACAAGTGGCTTTCTCCGAGTGGGAGGAAGATTAAGGAACGCGAATATGAACGACGAAATGAAACATCCTAAGATAATCCCTAACAAAAGTCGATTGGCGGAGTTACTCATAGAAGAAGCTCATCAGTTAACATTCCATGGGGGTCCTCGACTGACCTTAGCTGCTCTCAGACAACAATACTGGATACCCAGTGGATACAGTACGACCAAAAAACAATTAAGAAATTGTGTAACTTGCCGGAAGCATGAAGCAAGAAAGCAATATCAATTGATGGGTGACCTTCCCGCAGCTAGGACCAACCCCGCTCCTCCATTCTACCATACTGGGGTGGACTACACAGGTTTTGTAAACATCAAGGCAAACAAGGGGAGAGGGGTGACAACACTGAAAGGCTACGTGGCAGTATTCATTTGCATGGTCACGAAAGCAGTTCATTTAGAATTGGTGTCTGACCTTACCAGTTCAGCATTCTTAGCTGCACTTAAGAGAATGGCGGCCCGGAGAGGCACACCTCATAACTTGTATAGTGACCAAGGAACCAATTTTATCGGAGCTAACAGGATGCTACAAGAGGAGTATAACCAATTACAACAAGTTTTCGGGGATAGTTGCCTGGCAGAAATAGCTGAAATGAACATACAATGGCATTACAACGCTCCATCTTGGCCGAGCGCTAGCGGGCTGTGGGAAAGAGCCGTCCGCAGTCTCAAGTTCCACCTGAAAAGGGTGGTTGGTGAACAAAAACTAACGTTCGAAGAGTTCACCACTGTACTGACGCAACTAGAAGCGTGTTTGAATTCGAGACCGTTATGTTCACTTACAGAAAACATTGAGGATCTGGATTATTTATCACCGGCACATTTTTTAACAGGAAGATCCGGCTTAACAGTGATTGAGACGAAGGAGGATGCGAGGACAAGATGGCATTTAACAACCAACATATTTAAACAGATATGGCTAAAATGGAAGAATGAATATTTAAATCAATTAACAGCGAGAGAAAAGTGGTCAAAACCTCAGGAAAACTTAAAAATTGGCAACATGGTAGTAGTGCATGAGGATAACATTCCAGCTGGACGGTGGATTATGGGCAGAGTGATAGATTTGCATCCCGGTAATGATGGCTACGTCAGGGTGGTGTCATTGAAAACGAAAAATGGCATCATAAAGCGACCAGTAGTCAAACTTTCTTTATTACCGGTAGAAATCAAAACACATAACCAACAAAACAGCTCAACTGAAACAGACACTTCATCTGAACAGGGTTCGGGGACCCGGAATAACAGGAAACAAACAAGAAAAACGACACCAGGCGCGTTATCGTATGTCGCCATGGCATTAACCTTTTTTATGTCAATCTGCACCGTTGCAAATTGCAGCTACAACATAACGTCATTAAACAACAATCAATCTTTCTACTTTGACCCGATATCAAAAATTAGTCTCATAAAAGACAGTTGGGTCCTAGTTGTATTCTATAACATGTCTCCGTATTGGGAAGGTATGCAGGCGTTTGAAAAAGTTACATCATACCTGGATAAAACATGCCAAACAACAGGCAGCGAACAATGTAACATGATAGTCCCTCAGCTGATCCATGAGTGTAATGAACTGAAATACTACAATGGACTTCTGATGACGCAACACGTAAGTAGACACTCCAGACGACGGCGGGGGCTTATCAATGCAGTTGGAAACATTGCGAATTCCCTATTCGGCGTATTAGACGAACAATTCGCGGAAAAATACAGCCGAGACATCAACATGATACAACAAAATGAAAAACATTTAGCCGGTTTATGGAAGAATCAGACTTCCATTGTCGAATCAGAGTACAATTTGTTGAAAAGAACAGAAGAAATCATGGCAAAACAACATAAAATAATTAATAAACATCTGATTACGCTGGATAACATCTCAAACAACTTACAAAGAGAGATAAACAACATATCCTTACTTCAAGAATTTACCATGACAGCCCTAACAGCTAGTAATTTACTGCATAACTTAAAAAGATTCAGGCGAGATGAAGTTCGCCTTAAAAAAGCTACACAAACGCATCGACGATATGAAACAAAGCCAAGTGGAAGTAGGAGAAACGTTATCCACTCATGACATCCATCAGTATGCAGTAAGCTACATCCTGGTCGGCGCGTTGGCGCTGGCGGCGGGAGCGCTGCTGTACAGATGGCTGCGGCTGCGAGCGCGCCGCGCCCACATCACGTCGGACATGTAGCTTCAACCCACCAGAAGTGTTAGTGATGTGAACGTCCATAGTGTTAGTGCGCGGCAAAACATGAGTGAACATCAATCTAGTGCGAGACACAATTATGGTGAATTGAACAATACTATGGTGAATAGGGCGTGTTCTCGCGTGCCTAGGAATCCTTTGGGAACCATAAGCTCTTAATTTTATTTCAAATATTTTTCCTGTTGTTTTACTAACATTTTAATCTTAAATTGGCTTATTTCCACCGTGTAAACATTAGTATCATGTTCATTCCATTATTATACTAACATAACTTTGTTACATCTCAGCTTCCTTATCTTTCGTGGCCCGGAATATGTTCGGTGTTTTCACCGAACACCTTAGTTTGCAATATCAGCGTGACGCGTTGACCTAATTTTATTACTTATTTCTTGTTATTTTATATGAGATTCAGTGCACTTTTGTCTACCGCGTTAGCCAGGTGTATTCATCAACATTTTAACATTAAGAACAGTTTGAGGATGAATCGATAAATAGTGTTCAACATAAACATTTGTTTCTCCTCAAAACACCGACACCTTGCTACGTACCCCGACAATAAGTATGCAACGCCATCTCGTAGCAGCGAATCGAGTTACGGCCTGTATTTGAATATATCCAAAACCAATAGATGGCGTTCCGTGTTAAAAAAATACGTAGCGTAAATATACATTTTTTTGATGATTTTTTTTTTCATTTTTTGATTAATCGGGACATTTAGCGTCCCGATCAGATACAAATCGGGAAGCGTCCCCAGACCCCTGAAAATCGGGACGTCCCGCGCAAATCGGGACACCTGGCAACTCTACTGAGGACCCGCATGTAATAATCGTATATGTTCATACCTAAATAAACTAATAGTGAAAGGATGTTTACTGCACAATAAAACTGGATGTTTTTCATCATAAGTAAAAGTAGACGAGTTAAATAGTCTTCCACCAACCCGCATTATTTTATGTTCGTCCATAAAAACATTAAGACTAGAAACCTTATTATATTGTTTACAAGTTCGTTTAATAGAAATATTGCTAACTAAATTCTTGTAGACATCTGGAAATGACTTTATTTGTACTAACCTAATAAGCATTTTTTGTGCGGCTTTCAGTTCGCTTACTGATAAGGAACCGATTCGACGGCTGTCTTTAGCAGTCGACTTGATGCGTGTATTGTACTTCGCTGCATAGTCTCTTCATGATAAAGAAGACATGTAGTAGTCGCATCCGCTAGCCTTATGTCACGATTTTTTAGAGCTCAAAAACTCCATACCCCCAACTCTAGAAACAAACTTATACGGGCACAACACTATATCCGTCATTATCGTTTTTCGTGGGATTCTGGCGGGAACTTTAAAAAAGAGCGGTCAAAAATTTTCGTCAATTTTCATTTTTTATTAAATATTTTCTAGTTTCTTGATAGTAGTTAATAAAAAAAACAATTGTGCTAGGTGTGCAAACCTTAAATATGGTGGGAAATGAAGGGGGCGGGGATAACCCGCCCACTTCACATAAACGTCCTCGGCCTGAGGCCGGAGACGCAGGGACTGGGATGGACTGTGGTGATGGCGGCGGCGGTGAGCTATCTGACTATTCACCTTATTTAAAACCAGACTATAAAAGACTATATCCAGAAAATGCCACTTATGTAGACTTTAAAGTGTTCATTGAAGCTTCAAATAATAAGGATAGAATAGGCAATAAGAGCCCTATCTATCTCAACCATATATTCTCCAGCGAAATAAAAGGGGTGACGGCTATACAACGAATAAATGCAAATAAAATAGCAGTAATATTTAAACAGTATAATACGGCCAATAACTTTATTAATAACAGCGCTTTTCTTAACAAATATGGCTTGAAAGCATTTATTCCGGCTGCGCAAATAGAAAAAACAGGTATAATTAGATTTGTACCAGCAAACATTTCGAACAAAGAACTATACACCAAACTATCATCAATATATGAAATAATAGCTGTAAGAAGATTCACAAAGAAGGTAGGGCAGGAGCGAGTACCACTACAAACAGTTAGCATTACTTTTCTATCGAATATTCTTCCAGACAATGTACAATACGATTTGTTTTCATACAGAGTTTTTGAGTATGTACCTCCATTACAGCAATGTTTCCGTTGCTTTAAATTTAACCACTCTGCTAGAATATGCAATGGCAAACAAAGATGTTCCATTTGTGGAGGTGAGCATTTATATAAAGAATGTGATAGACCAACAGAGATCTGCTGTTGCAATTGCAGCGGGCCTCATATTGCAATTTCTAGATTATGTCCAATTAAGTTGAATAAAATTTTAGAAAAGAAAAATAAGATTACCTATGCAAGTGCTACATTGACGAAACAACACATGAGTGATAATACTGAATTTCCACCTCTGCTACCTCCAAAAATGAAACCAACTGACACTGTAAATAAGTCTGTAAATAAGTCTGTACATACATCTGTAAATAAGTCTACATCTGTAAATAATACTGTACATAATGTAAATAAATCCAAAGACGTCCCGAAAGTAGACATCAAAGCCCAAATAGTTGCCAACAAAGATGTACTTATGGCCCTGGTACAGACGTTGGTAGAACTGGGTAATAAGGGAGATAATACGCCTACCACCGTAAATAGTATTAAAGAAACCCTACTTAAAAATCTCAAGTAATGGATCCAAGTCACACACTGTCTAAGCTCGTATTGCTCAATATAACATTCAAAGTGCTAATAGTAAAAAACCCTTACTGATTCAATTCTTACAAAAACAAAATATTGACATTTGCTTACTTAACGAAACATGGTTTAAAGATAATATTTTTAGAATACCTGGATATAATATTTATAATAAAAATTCCAAAAATACTCATAATGGTGTAGCAATACTGATTAAACCATATTTAAAGTACAAAGTTTTAAACACTAGATTTTATGAAGACATTCAAACTGTTGCTCTGTCCTTATCTACTGTACATGGTAGCTTGACTATTCTTTGTGTATACTGTCCTCCTACTAGTGGACATATACGGATCAATAGATTACATAATATTATTAATGATCTTCCAAAGCCCATATTTGTCAGTGGTGACTTCAATGCACACCACATTGCATTTGGTTGTCTATCCACTAAAGGCAGAGGTCATGATTTATTTAATATCATCGATGACTTGGATTTATGTATTTTAAATGATGGTAGTTTTACAACTGTTAACAACCCGCGACGGAATCGGTCTGCAATTGATGTTAGCTTTACTAGTGCTAACCTCGCAGCAATATGCGAGTGGTCTGTACATGATGATGCCATGGGCAGCTATCACTACCCAACAATAACAGAGATTTCACTGCATATAGATAAATATCATATTAATCCCCCCGTTGATAGGTTTATATATAAAAAAGCAGATTGGGAAAAGTATAAAACTATTTCTAAAACAATATTCAATGATTTAGTCCTAAAACTGTATGACCCTATTTCAACCTATAATAATTTTTGTTCTCGATTGGATACTTTAAAAGATATGACAATTCCTAAACTTAATAAACCAAATAATTTTAAAAGCAGACTTCCAGCTCCATGGTGGAATGACATTTGTGAAAAAAGTGTAATTGCCTCCTACAATGCATTGAAACTATATAGAAGTGAATCTAGTATGGAGAACTATTTAGATTATAAAAGAAAAGATGCACTTAAAAAAAGAACCATATCGGAACAAAAAGGAATAGGTTGGAATAACTTATGTAACACATTTAATAGAACTACTCCTATAAGTAAGATTTGGAATCTTCTAAAAATGTTTAAAGGTATAAAAGCTGGCAATAAATCATATAAAGATGAGTTTATTTCCCAATTTCTAGATAAATTATCCGACAACAGCAATCTAAATAATATTAATAGTTTAGGCAATATTTTCGAATCAAATAATGATGATCTAAATTCCAAATTTTTGCTAAATCCTTTTACATGGTCTGAATTTAAAATGAGTTTGTTATCTCGGAAAGACACTACACCCGGTTTAGATGATCTCCCCTATTGTACTATTAAAAATTTAGATGAATCAGCACAAAAAATGTTTCTTAATATTCTTAATTTACTTTGGCATTGTAAATATATTCCACAATCATGGAAAACACAATGTGTCATTCCGATACTCAAACCAGATAAACCTTCAGAGCTTGCCAGCTCTTATAGACCAATATCACTGTTTACGCCAGGGCATTACATTTAGGCGATTCACAAACTTCAAGCAAAATAATGCGAACGCTGGAGGCAACGCTGTGAGAGGCCCTGTCACGGGACATTACGTTAGTAAACAGTCATAATACGGAAGGTCCGTTACAACCGGCCCATTGCCCTCTAATAATGGATAGTTCGATTTACAAGTTTGCCAGTTACAATTGTAAAAATGTAAAGAGCGCTGTTAGCGATATTCGACATTTATGTGACGAGTGTGTTCTGATAGCACTACAGGAAACTTGACTGCTGCCCGAAGAATTGGCGTATTTGAATACCATAGATAGCAGATTTAGTTGCAAGAGGGCATCAGCTGTAGACACGGCGGCCGGCCTGCTGCGCGGTAGGCCTTACGGCGGCACTGCGCTGCTGTGGAATACTATTGTGTTTCCTCGTGTTACAGTGATTCAGTGCGATAATCCGCGAGTGGGTGCAATTCGTGTTAATACTACCGCTAGCCCATTTATAGTGGTGAGTGTTTATATGCCGACAAACAAACCCAATAACCTGACGATTTTTACGGACTGCATGGGAACTGTAAGTGCTATTAGTAATGATTATGAAAACAAACCTATTTTTGTTTTAGGGGATTTTAATGCTCATCCCGGTGAATTATTTTTTAATGAATTAAACATTACATGTGATGAATTTAAATGTGAAATTATTGATGTAAATAAGTTAGGTCTAGCTTCGGAAACATTTACCTACATAGATCAAGCATGTGGGTCTAAGCGCTGGCTTGATCATTGTGTTGTGTCACAATCAGCTGCTATGTCTGTGTGCGGTGTGTATGTTGATTATGACGTGGTGTGGTCAGATCATTTTCACGTTATATGTGATTGTAAATTGCAAGGTTTGACTCCGTTAAGAAGTGTGACTAGTGTACGCAATAATAAGATTATGTGGGATGAGAAAACAGCTGACCAAATCACACAATATCGATCTGAATGTCATAAACGTCTCAGACTTATTGATTTTCCTACTGAATTCCAAATGTGTTGTGATCGGTATTGTAATGAACCTACTCATAGCTTGCATATTGATAAACTGTACTCTGACATCGTGCTTGCATTATCCCAGGCATCGGTGCGGGGTGGGGGAAGCCAGCGTAAGCGGAGTAGGAAGCGTTCACCCAAAACTATTGTTGGATGGAATAAATTTGTAAGCCACAGTCATGGGACGGCCCGGGCGAGTTTTCGGGAATGGTTATTGTGTGGTAGTCCTACAACAGGTGAGATGTATGCAAAGATGTGCGAGACTAGAAAAATATTTAAGTCTCGTTTAAAACGGTGTCAGAACCATCAAGAGCAAATCAAAATGGATATGCTGGCAGCTAAGCATAATACGAAAGATTTCAGTGGTTTTCTCGTTTGAAGAGTCGGCCTGGTCTTCCTGTGAGTGTGGACGGTACGAATGATTTGAAAAGCATAGCTGATTTATTTAAAAATAATTTTGTTGTCAGGTCACCGTTAAGACCATCTTGTGATCAGAAAAAGGGTGTGACTGGGGAATATGTTGGTACCAGAATCTCGGCTAAGGATGTATCAAAGGCGGTAAAGTCAATTTGTAACGGTAAATCCCCTGGTCATGACGGCTTAAGTGTGGAACATCTACAGCACGCAGGGCATCATATGTGCAGAGTGTTAGCTTTGCTGTATAACCTTTGCATCTCACACTCATACCTACCTGCAGACATGATGCGGACTGTCGTAGTGCCAGTAGTAAAAAACAAAGCTGGAGATTTGTCAGATATATATCAAATTATAGACCTATCTCCTTGGCAGCAATAGTTGCTAAGGTGTTTGACAGCATTCTTAATACACAACTAAATAAATACCTAAAGTTACACGATAACCAGTTCGGGTTTCGACCGGGACTGTCTACAGAAACTGCCATATTGTGTTTTAAGAGTGCTGTTAAATACTATACTCAGAGAAAAACATCCGTGTACGCTTGCTTCCTCGACCTTTCCACAGCGTTTGACCTGGTTTCCTATGATATCTTGTGGAATAAAATGAGATCTTCGGAAATACCGAACGAAATTATTAACATCTTTAAGTATTGGTATGGGAACCAGGTGAACAACGTGAAGTGGGCGGGCACGTTGTCGGACCCGTATAGGTTGGAATGTGGGGTGAGGCAGGGGGGGTTGAGCTCTCCCTCCATTTTTAACCTATACATCAATGGGTTGATCGAGGCGCTCAGTGGGCAACATATAGGTTGTCACATAGATGGTGTCTGTTTCAATAATTTCAGTTATGCTGACGATATGGCACTACTGAGTGCCTCGGTCTGCGGACTCAGAAGGCTGCTGAGTATCTGTGAGGGCTATGCAGCAAACATGGACTGGCTGTATAATGTAAAGAAGAGTCAGTGTATGGTTTTCCAGGGTGGACCCAGAAAAGTAATATCGATGCCACCAATTACACTGAATGGGTTAGCGTTAGAAAGGGTAGACGAGTATAAGTACTTAGGCCATCTAATGACACCTACCCTGAAAGACGATACGGACATGAACGGGAGCGGAGGGCGCTGTCGGTCAGAGCGAACATGGTCATCCGTAGGTTTGCTCGGTGCTCAACAGCAGTTAAAATAACTCTTTTTAGATCCTACTGCACCACACTGTACACATGCAGTCTATGGACGGATTACACGCAAAAATCTTACAGTGCCCTTCGTGTCCAGTTTAACAACGCATTTAGGATGATGATGGGGCTCCCCCGCTATTGTAGCGCATCAACGATGTTTGCGGAAGCCCGTGTAGATTGTTCCTACGCAACAATGCGCAAGCGTAGCACCTCACTGGTGCGGCGCGTGCGGGGGAGCCCCAACAGCATGCTGGCCGCGCTTGCGGAAAGGCTCGATTGTGCTATAGTGACTCATTGTTCTACGCGACACGTAGCACGCGTAGATTGAAATTGAAAATTGAAATATGTAATTGTTATTTAATATGCTCATTTTATTCAAATTTTATTTTAAGTGTTTCAAATTTAGATTTAATTTAAATTGTGTGTAATTTTAGTCAATGTGACTATGTGTTCTTGTCTTATTATTTATTATGTTCGTGTCCTATTATTATGAGTCTATGTTACTTGAAATAAATGATTTATTATTATTATTATTATTTACATGACGAGGAATGCAAATGTCTTTTAGGAATCTTAACGTAAAAATGAAATGCCTCCCAATGTTAACAATATCCCTAGAAACAGGTGTATTCCAGTAAATTTTACTTAACCATAATTTTTGTAAAATCGTTTTTGAAATGATGACTGCAGGAGAAACAAGGCCTAACGGGTCGTATATTTAGTTAAATTTGACTCGTTATCATTGTTATCAATATTCGTAACGAAATGTAGCTCATCACTAGTGTTGTGCCAACCTAGTCCGAGTGTTTTAGTTTGCGCGTGCTCGCCTATAAAATGTTCTGTGGATTTTTCAGATACGTCTAAATTAAATGTCGACTTGCGCAAAGGAAAACACCCTGACCGTAGCACTTCTGAAGTTTTCTGGCAAACTTGAATTAAATGATCTAAATCATCATCGCCAGTGATAAGGTCGTGTACGAAAATGCCTTGAGTGATGACATCATCATCACACTCTATCGCTAAATGTCTGATACATCGCATACTTAAATATGAAGCTGACGCAGTTCCAGAAGTAACCATATTAAGTTGGTAGGTTTCTAATGGATCCGAAGGATTATCGCGCCACAAGATTAACTGTAACGACCTTTGATCAGACTGGAGAAGAACCTGACGAAACATTTTCTCCGCGTCTGCACAAGCTACATACTTATACTGTCTACTTAAGTTCTCATTACCAAATGTACCCCAAGTAGGTCTAAATTTAAAACTTGATGGCAAGAAACTAGATGCTATTTCGAATCTGTATTTCTAGGAATTACTTTAGATTCAAAATTGCAATGGGGTGCCCACATTAAAGCTCTTTCAAGTAGATTAAGCTCAGCTGTTTACGCAGTAAGAAAAATAAAGCAGTTGACTGATGTAGCCACAACTAGGTTTAGTATAATTTGCTTATTTTGACAGTATTATGTCTTATGGCGTTCTGCTGTGGGGATCGGCAGCTGACGTAGATTCAGTTTTCATTCTACAAAAGAGGGCAATCCGCGCAATCTATAAAATGGGGCCTCGCGAGTCTCTTAGAAACAAATCCATCTATAGAACTTATAGGATAACACTTCCATTCGAATATAAAGGGAGAAAATAATATCTTCCTTTCTGTCGCACACTTTACTAGTTCGTTTGAAATAGTAATTGAAAAACAAATAATATATTTATTTAATTTTTTTAAATGTTTTTTCTTCTTTTATGTTTATAATTATAATACATGTTAAGGAGTGGGGAAATCCACAAGAATTGGTAGATATTTGAAGTTGACGTCTTGAGTTATGGAATAGAAGTGTCCCTTAATTTCTTATGTTCTAGTTTATAAAACTAGCATTATATAAACTAGAACATAAGAAATTAAGGGTCGTGAGATAGTTAAACAATATTAGGAAAAATATAAATAAGTGTTTCGACCCAGGATTCGATGAATGATAATCTGACTCCAACTTAATGTGTTTATTTTAATTTTTCCTTTATTACAAGAGATGGTTGCACAAGCTAATGCTATGAATGATGATTTACGCACGAATGAATATTTTAAAAGAACGTATGGACGAATGAACGGTCGCGGTGTGGGTTCGCTTGCTTGTTTTGCTCCAAGATAACTAACTCAGTGCGGTGCACGAACATCCTCCGGGGCCTTGGAAACTCCTGACTCCAATGAAGCATCCTCTGTAGCATCCAGCAGGGGACATAGGCTACACACCTGTTCGGTAAGTGCCGGAAGTTGTTTTGATTTCGGCAACTCGAGCGATTTCATCTTTTCCTGGGAACAAAGACTGAATACGGCCTAATTTCCAAGACATGGGTGGAGCATTTTCTTCCTTCAGCAGTACCAAATCGCCAGCTTGTAACGGTCGAGTGGGAACTCTCCACTTCTGCCTCTGTTGTAGCTCAGCTAAATATTCTAGCTGCCACCGTCTCAAAAACCCTTGGCGCAGCTGTTCCAGCCGCTGAAAACGGTCCAATCTGTTGAAATTTAAGTTGTCCAGATTAGGGGACGGCATCGAAGTTAGCGGTCGTCCAATCAAGAAGTGACCCGGAGATAAGGACTGAGGATCATCAGGACAGGAGGATAAGGGATATAAAGGGCGGCTGTTGAGGTTAGCCTCGATTTGGCTGAACAAAGATGCTAACTCCTCAAATATCAAATGTGCATTACCTAAAACGCTTTTCAAGTGAAACTTGGCAGATTTTACGCCAGCCTCCCACAAGCCTCCGAGATTGGTTTCTATAACCTGAGGAGAAACCGCTAGAAAATCTCGATATTGTGGACAGTCAACCTAATAGTGCCAAGGAAATACGATTGGAGCTAAAACTCATCGCCTGGAGATCATTCCAGAGACAGCTTGTAGCCCAGCCGGTCAGCTATATTGTGAACTAGGAGCGCCGCAGCCAGGGAAGGTAGCCAGGGAAGTGATCCCTCCTTTTTTCCTTTGTTATTTCTCATATTTCCTGTCCTCTATTTGCCTGAAAATTGTGCTGATTTTCTTCATTATTGAACTTTTATGCGAATGTCAAGCTAAATAGCTCAATCATTATTAAAATATATCTAAAAATCATTTATAAGTCGCAAGCCGTGCAGCTCATTGATTTCACAGCCACGTGCGCATGCGCAAAAAGATCTAAACCGTTATATTTCTTATAAGTACCTAATTAATGCTTATCCAATTACACATACCAGTGTACTCCGTGTGAGTGAAGTGTGTCCTTGAGAAACGGACCAGCTGACGCTCGACGCCCATTGTGTTCCATCTATCGCCAGACGCCAGCCGATCCATCAGCTAATTTGTCCCGTTACCTGTGATTGTGACTTTGAATTATCGACACATACGCTGGATTACGATTGAGTATAATTCATTATTTCATTATCTTTGTGCGTTCAATTGTGTATTGCTGAACTTTAACTATGCCGCATACAAGTACACGTGATACGCGTTCTAAATCACCTGTAGAAGGTGTTCAACTTCAAGTTCCTACAGCTAGTTATTCAAAAAATGATTTAAAAGATTTGATTACAAAGCGTAGTTCAGTCAAAGGTCGTATAACTAAGTTCTATAACTTTTTGAACGAATTGACTGCCTTAGAAAACCCTACCGATGCTGAAGTGCAAACTTTAGAAAATAGGTACGAAAGGTTTCGTGAATTGTTTATTTATTTTGAAGATCTGCAATCAGACAGAATTATTAAACTCCTCTGAGCTAGAAAATGAACTTGATATTAAAGACGCCATAGAAGGTGATTTTACTTCGCTGAGTGCAAAGGCTAAATTATTTATAGATGCTAATCTTCCGAAACGTAGTAGAAGTCCTGATTCTTCTCATTCTTCTAAATGCTGTAGTAAAAAACCTATGAGTTTCAAATTACCTTTGATTAAAATAGCGAAGTTTGATGGTAATTTCTTTAAATGGATGGAATTCCGTGATACATTTGCTTCCTTAATTCACAGCAATGACATAATTGAACCTATACACAAGTTTCATTACCTGAACTCTTACCTTGAGGGAGAGGCTTCCAATGTAATCAGTAACTTGTCTGTTTGTTCTGCATGACCAAGGACGAAATAAAATGGATAAGAAAAAAGAATACAGCGAACATTGTTATATCTGAACTCCAAAAATCGAAACACATTAAAATATTTTATTTTTACATATTATTATTTTAAGTTTGTAAGGGTAAAAAAATGAAAAAAAAAACAAAAATAAAACTAACATTCCGCTATACGCGAATCTTTTGGAAAAATAAAGCTGCAAGTAAGGCGTCACCGCCACCTCCGCCTCAGAGAGAAGAACCACCAGATAACACGCTACACCGTCATTTACTTTGAATTTGTAAAAAATAACTGCATTTTTTTTAATGAAACAAAATACAGATAAGCACTGAAAGTGTCGTTAGATGCACACTAAAACAATACAGATAAGCACTGAAAATATATTTAGATGTACAATAAAAAAAAGAAAAGTATGAAGCAACAAAGAATGCCATGGTGGGTGGGCAATACTACAATTCGCCAAGTCATTGAAACGAACAAGTGTTTGATCCAAAAAAATATTATATATATACAATATATAGATACATAAAAAGGAATATATATTTATAAATACAGTTTAATGAGTGGATCAGGACAAAGCAGGGTTCTTTACAGACACTTTTCCCGCAATCAACACAGAACAACCGGGTGCGGTTTTTGCACTTAACGCACACCCGCCTCAACCGTTGGTGATTTTTACCAAGATGTGTGCTTAGTGTGAGTTTTTTTAACTTCACCATCGCGTTAGCGTTAACGCAGATTTGTATGGCGCTGATTAAGCGTCACCTGGTGCCATACGCGGGAACTAAAAAATGCGAGTGTGAGTTTTATAATTTACTCTGTCGATGGAGATGATCGATTCCCACTCAAAAGTGAGCAGTAAATCAGCGTTAACCTGCGATAGCGCGAGTGTGAGTTACTTTGACAGTTTTGACAGCGCGTTTGAGAAACGCGTTCACTTTCGTATAGGTCCCGTCACGTAAAAAGAACGCTGGCCTTGAGCCTGCGCAATGAGCGATTTATCGATCAAATTGGTGGTATGAAGGAGGCGCGCGGGGGAATGCTCCGCCCGTATTTCTTTGCGCGCACGCTATTGGTTCGTCAGTTGACACATGCTTCCCGCGCTGAGATCACACTTCGTACGCTCCCGAAATACAGTCGCGCACACAACTTTCTTTGCACGACGCGACCATGGTTTTAAAAAGGAAGGAAAGAAAAATGATCTATAGTGTTTATTGTTTTATGAAGAAAGAAGCTGAAAAAAGAGCAGTTGATAATTGAAAACAATGCATCAAACGAACTGCAGAAGCTACGAAAATTTCTGAGACTACAGTGAGACGTATCGAAAAAGATGCGAAAAGTTCAGAATTACTCGCTGTTTTTCGAACTCCTGGCAAGAACAAAAGGATAAAAAATAAACCTATAACGGGCATTGATAACTTCGACCAGGGTATTGTAAAGATTAGAAAGACTATTCACAATTTTCATGTCACCGAGAAAGAATTGCCGACCTTAGAAAAATTACGAAGAAAATTACTGAACGACATCAATTTCCAAGGATCTGAAGCAAGTTTGAGGAGAATTATAAAAGGTTTGGGTTTTACGTGGAAAAAAACTGAAAATAATAGGAAACTGTTAATTGAACAATCAAAAATCAGATTACAAAGAATTGAATACCTTAAAAAAATTCTAAAATACAGAGAAGAAGCCGACCTTAGAAAAATTACGAAGAAAATTACTGAACGACATCAATTTCCAAGGATCTGAAGCAAGTTTGAGGAGAATTATAAAAGGTTTGGGTTTTACGTGGAAAAATACTGAAAATAATAGGAAACTGTTACTTGAACAATCACAAATCAGATTACAAAGAATTGAATACCTTAAAAAAATTCGAAAATACAGAGAAGAAGGCAGAGCAATAATCTACACTGACGAATCATATGTTGATAGTTCCCATGCGTCACACCACTCTTGGTCTGACAGTTCTACCAAAGGTCTCAAAAAACCTATATCAAAAGGCAGCCGCTTGGTTATAGTGCACGCTGGTGGTGAATCTGGTTTTGTGCCGAATGCTTTACTTACGTTCAAAGCTGGCTCAAAATCAGGAGACTATCACGATAATATGAATTTTGATAATTACTCTAAATGGCTACAAAATCAATTAATACCAAATTTACCTCCAAACGCCGTAGTGGTAGTAGACAATGCGTCTTACCACAACAAGCAACTTGATGCTGCCCCAACATCAAACAGTCGAAAAACAGACATGCAAACTTGGTTGACCCAAAAAGGTGTTTCATTCGACGAAACAATGCTGAAACCGCAATTGTACGCATTAATCAAACAACATAAAGATCAATTCAAAACATTTAGCATTGATAAGGTTCTATACGAAAAAGGTCACACTGTTCTCCGCTTGCCCCCCTACCACCCGGATCTCAACCCGATTGAAATGGCATGGTCACAGATCAAAGGTCACGTAGCAAGTAAAAATGTTACTTGGAATATCACCCGCGTGACTGAACTAGTGAACGAAAAGGTAAATATGATGGGAGAAAGTGAATGGGAGAAATTGTGCAGTAAAGTTAAAAGTATTGAGGAAGAATACCGAAAAAATTACCATGTGATCGACCTGATGACGGAAACATATATCATTCGCGTTGATGATGATGATTCTGATGACGGAAGTTCAAGCGAAGATGAAAGTGATGATGACGTGACATCCAGTAACACCAACGCTGCATCGACATCTGGCTTCCATGTGACCCAAGACGATTTAGTGGACGGCGTATCACCCTTAGCTTAAATTTTCTTGTGAATTACAACCTACTTTATACTTTAAAACTAAAATAAAAAATAATGCTGAAGTGAACATTATCTATTTTTAATTCCAGCCACTTTCAAAGTATTATGATTCTACAATAAAAGAATTACTCGTATATTATAAAACAATAGCCTAGAACTTTAGAACGTGACTTTACCCGTGCGCAGAAATATCCCCTCCACTGTCGCTCAGCGTTCTTTTTACGTGACGGGACTTATATACGTAAAGTGCTCACGGAAAAAATTGTAGTGAGAGCGTCGTGAGTGTGGTGAAATAACAAAGTTATTTGTTTTAATTCGTTGCGTGGATTAAACAATACTATGGCATCACGTTTATATTTTGCTTGGAAGATGTTTGAGACCGCTAGGCAACGAGAGATGAGCGTAACTACATACATGGCCACGGTTCGTGTTAAAGCCCGCATTTCTAGCAATCCCATAAGAGATCTTCCGGAAGCCGAATTGAAGAGAAGATATCGGCTTCCGAAAAAAGCGGTTAGGTTTTTATGCCGAGAGCTGAGACAGCTGACTGGTTTAAAATCTTCTCAACGGATAACTTTGGAAGGCAAGGTAATGTATTAACATTAATATGTCACACTTTCTTCAACCTGCCTCTAAAGCTAAACACAGTCCATACGTTTACATAAACTTATTTTTTTAGGTACTTACTGCACTATTTTTTTATGCAACTGGGTCTTACCAGCGGCCAGTGGGTGTTGCAAAAAATATATCACAAAAAATGTGCAGTGTTTATATTGAAGAGGTTACCAAAGCTTTAAATCATAAAAATATAATTAGCAAATATATCAAATTTCCTAGCACTGTATCTGCTAGACAAGCAGTCACTCAAAGGTACCTATATGAGTTATTGTAAGTAGGCAAGTAATAATACTCTAATAAACAAACTATGTTGTTTATTTCAGGTTTTGTGCCAAATATAGAATACCTGGAGTAATAGGATGCATTGACTGTAGTCATTTAAAAATTTTTGGGCCAAATAAACCTGAAGAGCATCTGTATTATTGCCGCAAGCACTATCATTCGATCAATATACAAATAGTAAAGAATTTTTAGTTTCTTATAGCACTTTAATTTGTAACTATTTATTTAAATACTTCTTTGAATTACAGATATGTGATGACCAATACAGAATTCTGAATGTAAATGCCAAATTTGGAGGTGCAAATCACGACTCTTTCATATGGGAAAACAGCAACATTAATAAATATGTTCAGTCGTTGCACCAAAATGGGGAAATAGTGTGGCTTTTAGGTAAGCTCGCCACAATAAAATATAATTTGAACACCATTGTACGTTAGACTTAGGTAATGATTCAACTAAAAGATGGTTATAATTTTAGGAGACTCTGGTGATCCACAACGGCCATGGTTGACGACTCCGATTGTAGGTGCTGCTCCAGACTCACTAGAAGCCAATTACAACCAAAAGCATGTGGTAACCAGAGTCGTCATAGAAAATACGTTTGGAAGGCTGAAGAATCGATGGCGCTGTCTAAACAAAGATAGTAGCACCCTAAGTGTGCCAGAATATTTCAAGCCTGCTGCATTCTACATAACCTTGGCATTGATTTTAATGTAGAAGAAGATGATAGGATATCACTGGTATGGTAACAATTTCTAGGAATCAGTCAATAACTTAAATGTGTATTGAATACTAAATTACTTTTTTTCTTTCAAGGTTTGGAACATGATGGACAAGAAGGCAATGGACGCATTCCCACAGAAAAGGAAATAGGAGGTTCAACATCTGACCTAATCAGAGGAAGGGTTCTAAGCACGGAGTAAATACAAAGAGGAGACGGCCTAAACAACTGTGCACTGTGATTCTCGACTAAGTCCTGACGTCATCAAGTAGGCGTGGCCTTGTCAGTGTATTGTTGGCGTTCGTCCTGACAAGTAACAAAAACACAGGGCCGTAATGGAATCCAATTATTGTACTGAATATTCCGCAGCTGTCTCATAAATGGAAATATACTCATTAAAAATACAATCTCCTATAAATTAAATATTCCATCTAAAATAATTTATTTAAAGTACTTTCCCTCCGTGAGACAACTATTATGGTGCATACTAGTTGTCTCACGGAGGGAAAGTAAAAAACAACTACCATACTGTATGGTAGTTGTTGTTTACTTAATTAAAAGTACTTAAAGCCTATCTAGTTTATTTAGTTAAATTTTGTACTAAATGATGTACTAGATTTTTTCCGAAGATAATCTAAGACAGCAATGTATTACAAAAATTATTATCACTATTTCAATTTAAAAAATACGTACCTAACTGGTCCGCAAAATTAATATAAAAAACGGAGTTAGTAACTTACTCCCTGGTACGAAAATTCTGAGTACGACCCTGTTGCATCCTGCACTTAGTGACATCTAGTGTGAGAAACTTACGTCACTACAAAGTAAAATCTACAGAACGAGCGAGTAGTTTTGCCATTGACCGGTAGATGGAAATTAAAGAAGTGGGCGGGATCTAACACCCCCTCACCCCGCAAATTGTCACGCGTTGTTCCTTAGGGAAATCTAATTACACCATCTCCTCTTTGTATTTGCTCCGTGGTTCTAAGAGAACAATTAGTGAAAAGACTTCAACACTTTCAATTTTAATGTACTATCTGTAACACTTTATTGTAGTCTAGATTAATTTTAATACATATTACTTACGAATGTCAATTGTGTATAATAGGTAATTATTTCAGTAACAAACATTTTTTTATATTTTTACTCTAAACTAACTTGTTACATCATGAATTAAATTTTAAGATAGGTTTAGGTTTTGTAATAGATAATAGTCATATTTACAGAAAAATCTAAACTGGTTGCTAATCTAATTATGTATACTTTTAAAGAAATTAACGCTACATACTGTGATTATTTTAACTCGCACACTATTCTATTATTTTTTCAAGTAGAATGTGCATTCTTTTATTCTTCTTTGATTCATTTATTCTTCTTCCTCTTGGATGGGCCAACTAGAATATTATTTTATATTTTATTATGTAAATTCAAAAGTTGTAGTAGGACAGGTAACTATTAAATCGAGTGAACGATATATGGTGCACAAATACAGTTTATTAGAAACACAGTAATCACAGAACAAGGAGAAAATTAAGGAAATACGTGACCGTTTGCGACAGCGATGCGAGCCGGACTGGCGCCGGCGCGGGCGCGGTGCGGCGGCTTAGGGCGGTTTTGTACCTACCTACACTCGCTGCTAAGAAAGCGCAGGCGTCTTCTTGTTATGCCCTCCTACATACTCCCCCTTTTGACCAGACATTGGTGCCCTCACCGTTGGTCAAACGTCTACAATGACACGTTTCTTACGCGGCCTACCACGAGAACGCTTAGGAGCAACCGGCTGCGGAACCTCAGGGCATTCACCATCCCGAGAATTATATCTCCTCAGCGCCGATACGTGGTACTTCCCAATGACTTCACTGGGTGAACCAGGGAATGTTAAAAGGTAAGTAGTCGGGCTAACCTTCTTCTGCACCAAGTAAGGGCCGTCCCTTTTAGGCGTGAGCTTAGAGCTGACTCCTTTAGTAGCACTGCTGAGCACGTGCGTCTTCACCAGGACAATATCACCGACGGCAAACTCCTCAGCCTTTCATGTCTTGTCTTTGGCAGCCTTACGGGTGTCTTGCTGTCGCTCATTGCACTCCTTACTGTTGCTGAGTGTCTCCGCTAGCTTCAGCAGATACGGTGTAATCTGTGGAACATAGTTTGCAGCCTCTATCACAGCACGAAGATCGCTCTGTACTGCAATAGGTGAGCGGAGTTCACGAGCAAATGTTAAGTAAGCAGGTGTCTGTTGCGTTGCTTTGGTTATTGAGGTGTTCAATGCAAATCGGATGAATGGCAGAACTTCTGGCCATTGCTTATGGTGTCCTTCTACTAACGCCAACTGGGTCTTGAGGTCGCGATTTTTGCGCTCGACCGGGTTGGCCTCCGGATGGTAAAGTGGCACCAGACTCTGCTTCACACCAAGCGTGAACATTGCATGTTGCATGACATCGGCAACGAACTGTACGCCGTTATCGGATATGAGACGCCGTGGAACACCAAAGCGTAAGAAAACCTCGTCAATTAGTACCTTAGCGCATGTTTCAGCTGTGGCTTTGGAGAGGGCGAACAGCTCGACCCACTTGCTGGCTGTGTCTTCCACGATTAAAACCCATCTCTCCCCATTAGCTCCTTTGAGCAGTGGCCCGAAAAGGTCTACAGCTAGGACTTCGAAGCGCTGAGCGGGAACCGGAGTTTGTAAGAGTCCCGCAGGTTTCTCATTGGAATGTTTGTAGCGCTGGCATGGCAGATTTTCAGATACTCTGCTACATAACATCGCATACCGGGAAAGTAAAATCTCTGGCTTATACGGTGCAGAGTTCGGTCTAGACCACCGTGACCTGAAGTAGCCGAGTCGTGACATTCTTCGAGTACCTGTTTCCTTCGATTTTCAGGAACGACAAGCTGCGGTTCTTCTGTCTCTGCTTCAGTATATCGATATACTCGTAGTATACCTCTGCACGTATGATAACCTCTCTCTGACCATCGCGAAAGTTCTAATTCATCCTTGCCTTCCAGAGCCTTCATGATCTTCGCCACTTCAGGGTCTGCGAGCACCATGCAGACTCCACAGGAATCGCGAGCCTCCTCCTCACACGGGGGACGACTGAGCGAATCAGCAACTACGTTTGCTTTCCCAGGAGTGTAGTCGACTTGCAGATCAAAAGACTGGAGTTTCATACCCATCGCACCAGACGTCCAGCAGGTGACTTTAAGGTAAGCCATTTCAGGGGCTGATGGTCACTGCCGACGCGTACTGGATGTCCATCAATGTACCCTCGGAACTTCTCGACTGACCAGACAACTGCCAACGCCTCGCGCTCGGTGGTAGAGTAGTTCCATTCCGCCGGCGTGAGGAGGCGTCTGGCAAACGCGATGGGTTTTTCTTCTCGCTGCGACTCCCCCTGGAGTAGAGCCGCACCCAGTGCATAACTGCTAGCGTCAGTCCTGAGAACGAACGGCACATTATAATCTGGCTGAATAAGAATCGGAGGTGAGGTAAGTAATCCTTTTAGTTCTCTAAATGCCTTGATCTGTTCTTCACCCCACAGCCAGGACTGATCCTTACGCGTTAGCATAGTCAGTGGCTGTGCAACTTGGAAAAAATTCGGCATGAACTTGCGGAACCATGAGCAACTCTGTAGAAAGAATTTTAGATGCTTTACATTAGTGGTATCTTTCATACCTAATATCGCCGTAACCTTATCTGGATCTGGGGACACTCCTTCTGAGGTGATATTGTGACCTAGGTATTTCACACTCTCTCGAGCAAATGTGCACTTATTGCGTGGAGATTGAAGGCACGTAAGCGGTCGAAAACCGCACATAAGTCCTGGAGATGCTGGTGAAATGATCCAGATATCAATATTTTTATCTTATTAAACTAACAATATAACAGATAGGTATATCTTATTAAACTAACAATATAACAGATAGGTAGGTACTCAGTTAGTCTTCTAAATAAAAATTACACTTTTGATTATATCAACCAGTAACTAACCACTACATTCCAGAGGCAGAACACAAACTTTCATTACAGCTCTTTTATGAGTATGGCCGTTTGCAGTTTTGACTTCTACTACTCTTACTTTACCATCTTTACCTGGGTAAGTGTTTATGACTCTGGCTAGGGGCCAATATAGTGGTGACAGATTGTCATCCCTTAGGATCACCAATGCTCCTACCTTTACATTAGGTTGATTGTCTTGCCACTTAGGGCGAGATTGTAACAAATTTAAATAATGTTTACTCCAAACCTTCCAAAATGACATTTTTATTTCATTACAATTTTTCCAAAATTGAGATTGTTTTATTGTGTTTACATTAGGTTCAGGATAGGTATTTAAAGCAGTTCCTATTCAGAAATGACCTGGGGTAATACAAGTATAATCATTTGGATCACTAGATAATGGCATGAGAGGTCTGCTGTTTAAACTAGACTCAATTTGGCATAATACAGTATACAATTCTTCATAAGTAAGAATGGACTTCAGTAATACTCTTTTTAAATGGTATTTTACGCTTTTAACGCCAGCTTCTGCCAATCCAGCGAAGACAGGAGAGTAGCAAGGCAGAAAATGAAAATTAATCCTCTTTTGAGTTGAAAATTGACACACCTGTCTTTGATGAACTGGTGAGTTGTGTAAGTTATGCAACTCGTTTAATTGATTAATATATATGTCTGTAGGCAATCCACGTCGCGATATAAATCTATTTAGGCAGGCTATAAAAGTCTCTGTTTTTAAATCAGAGGCCAGCTCTAAGTGGATAGCTTTGGTTACAAAGCACACAAACAGGCAAATGTAACCTTTTGAGATTATCGGTTTTCTGATTCTGGCTATTTTCAGTGGGATCGGGCCAGCGTAATCTAAACCAACCTTTTGGAAGGGGCGACATACATTTACTCTATCTGGCGGCAAAGAACCCATTAACTGTTTTGCTGCTTCAGCTTTTAATCTAAAACAAACAATACACTTATGTAACACTTTTTTGACTTGTCTGAGACCGTTCACAATCCAGAATCTTTGGTTTATAGATGACAGAACAAGCTTAGAACCCGCATGGAGGTTTTTTAGATGTTCACTTATAATAATTAATTTAGTGATACGCGAATCCTTGGGTAAAACAATGGGATGTTTCTGTGCATAAGGAATTGAGGCATTTTGTAAGCGACCACCCACGCGAACCAAACCCGCGTCATCGATAAACGGACATAACGGTTTTAAATTACCTTTAACAATAGTTTTATTACATTTAAGAACATGAATATCCTCTGACAAATGCTTTTGTTGTTCATATTTTACAATCATTGACAAAGACAGATCAAGTTCCTGAGTTGTGATATAATTAAGTTTAGTCTTAGAGATTTTTGACTTTGCATTTCGACCAAAACGCAGGATATAAGCTAAAACTCTTATCATTTTATTGATATCAGAAAATTTTTCAAGAAAATCGAGACACAACAATTGCTCACTAGAAGTAATACAAAGCATTACACTTGAGCATGCAGAGTCGACGTTGACCTCTGGTAGATCCATTGGCAAAATTAAATTAAATTGTGGCTTGTACTCACGTGAATGTAGAAACGCTGGGCCTTTCCACCACAGCTCATGATCGGCTAGCTCATTTGGCATGACACCTCGGCTGAGACAATCGGCGGGGTTCTCGTTCGAGCTAACATGTGACCATGTGTAATTTTGTGTAAGTTGTGAAATGACCTTAACACGATTTGCTATATAAGCCTTAAGTGTGTTGATGTTAGTTTTAAGCCAGGCTAATACTATTTGTGAGTCAGAATAAAGTATAACATCCTGTATCTGCATTTTCACAGTCAATACATTATGCACTCTGTTAACAAGCTTTGCAAGCAACAGAGCTGCATTAAGCTCGAGTCGAGGAACTGATAATCTCTGATTGATGGGATTTATCCGTGATTTCGAACAAAGTAAGGATATTTTAACATAACCCACTGAATCCACGACTCTTAGATATACACAACAGCCATAACCAGTATTGCTAGATGCATCAGCAAATCCTATAATTTGTGTAAAGCTTGAGTCATGCAGACCTATGTGTCGCGGCACATGCATTGGTTTCATTGCAAGCAAATTATTATAAAATTTGAGTTCAAAATTTGGCACTGAATCCCAGTCTAATTTTTCTTGCCATAAGCATTGCATTATAGCCTTAGCGCTTACCACAATAGGTCCAGCAAGGCCTAACGGGTCATAGAATCCACTTATGAAGCTGAGAATTTCACGCTTAGATTGAGGCATGCTAGTGACAGTTTTTTGACTTGTAATAATGAATGAATCTAACTTAATATTGAAATTCATGCCTAGTGTTTTCAAAGAAGAATTATTTTTCTCTTCATCAACCTCATCAAAATGTTGTTGATCCTTTTGTATTTCTTTTAATAAGTCTGGTGAATTTGAAACCCATTTATGTAACTGAAAACTTCCCAAACTTAACAAACTGCATAGTTGTTCTTTTGCTACTGACAATTTAGCTAATGATTTTTCAGAACAAAGATCGTCATCGACATATATAGAATTATTTATGATAAAGGCAGCTACCGGGTATTCATTGTGGTGCTGTTCTGCCAACATTTTTAAACATCTAGTTGCCAAATAGGATGAACTCTTTAAGCCATAAGTAACTGTGTTTAATTGAATACATTGAACGCTTTCGTTTGGAGAGTCTCTTCATAGAATATTCTGTAATGACCTATGTTTCGGATTTATTTGTATATTTCTAAACATATTTTTGATGTCTGTAATAAAGAAATATTCATCAACTCTAAATAGCATTAAGACATCTACTAGTTCCTTTTGTACTACAGGACCTTTAAGTAATAAATCATTCAAAGATGTTTTTGTGTTGGTTTTCATGGAACCATCAAATACAACCCGGCATTTTGTAGTCTTTTTGTCTAACCTGAGTACTGGATGATGTGGTAAAAAGTACACTGGATCAGTAGATAAGTTGTATTGACTAATATCAATTAATGTACCATGACCTTGTTTTAAATACTCATGAATGAACTCCTTGTATAACATATAGAGATTAGAATCCTTTTTAAATCTAAGTTCTAAGTTATGAAATCTTTTTAGAGCTAAGTATAATGAATCTCCTAAAGCTTGATTAATTGAATCCAATGGTAACTTTAGTGGCAAGATAACTTGAATTTTATTATTTTTTGTATCTTGCTCAACATTTTCACAAAATATCTTTTCACACAAGTCATGTTCAGAATGTGTCTCTGGAAAGGTCTCTGGAACGCTTTCACACTTCCAAAACTCAACAATAGACTTATTCAAATCAGAATCACAATTTTTGCAAAATAAAGTAACAACAGGTTGTGTGTGTTGTATAGGTGTGTTACCTGCAATTACATAACCAAGTCTTGTATTTAACAATGGAGCTATAGACGTAACACTGCCATCAGCTGCCTCCGAGCAGGACAGAAGAACTTGGGGCTCAGGCGGCAGCAGGATCTGGAAAAATATGTCAGCACCTAATAGAATATGTATATTACTAGGCTCATTGAACTTCTTGTCAGCTAGCATAATTTTAGGAGGTAAAACTAAGTTATGCAAGTCAAACTTTCTTTGTGGCAACTTTGAAGTTATTTTGTCCAATAAATAACATGTGACTGAAATTTTAAAATTCTGTGTGAGGGAATGTAGTTCCAAATGCACCTTCTCCTTTAGCTTATTTAAAGTATTGCCTATACCAATAACTGGAATGTTGGCTGTATCAATTTGTAATGCCAATAGATTTGCGAGTTCTCTGGTCACAAAAGACGCTTGAGAACCTGTATCTAAAAGAGCCTTGGCATGAACCTCAGTACCATTGCTCGCTAATAGCTTTACCTGCGCTGTAGGCAACAGTACTTGCTCGGAGGCCGCCTCGGACATCAGTGTTACTGGAGACAATGCTTTATCTTGGTGAATCAATGTTTTGTGCCCTTCTTTGCAGACATTGCATTTAAAATGATATCTGCATTTCTTACTATGACTATTCAAACAAATCTCACATAGTTTGCTAGATGTAACAAATTTGATTCGGTCACTTGCAGACATAAGTTTAAACTGTGGACAAGTAAAAAGCTTGTGGTTGGACTTACAGAGCAAGCAGCCTCTTGTTGCTACCAATTTCGCAGAAGCACCTGCACCTGGATCAGCTTCCTTGACAGTTGCAACATGAGCTACCTTCACAGATGGCTGGGATCTCTCTGGTGTCCGTTCTGCATTCTCAAGTGCAAGTGCACGCTTATCTAGAAAATCAATAAGATGTGCAACCGTGGGATCTCGTCCTCGAGTCAACTGAAATTCCCTACTACATAATAAATCCAACTTTCTGGTCAGAATGCATAGCACTATTGAATCCCATTGGTCAACTGAATGCCCTAGGTTTTTTAAGGCAGCTAATTGTTGCTTTACAATGGATACAAAACTTCTTAAATTACTTGCTGTCGACTTACTTATAGGTACAATGTCTAACAAAATATGTATATGTTAGTTTGTAATTTTATATTTATTGTAGTATCTATCGAATAGGATTTTCCTGGCCTCATGGTAACTCTCAGTAGACAAGGTGAGATTTTTAACCAGATCGTGAGGTTCCTCTTGCAGAAAACTACGTAAATAGAAAAACTTTTGCACGTCGTCCAAATCTTGATTGTTGTTTATGAGCGAGTCAAAAAGTTGTATGAACGGCCTAAATTCTGAGTACTTACCAGAGTACGTAGGTATGCTTATGGTAGGTAACTTTGTGTTGTTGAAATTTTTCGTAGCACTACTTTTATTACAATCGTCTTCACATTGAATTTTGTCTAATAATTCCCTGATGATGGTGAGTGTGTTTATGTATTTGTCTTCTACATCATCGTCAACATCCAGGTCGGGTTGCATGGCGCATAACTCCAACGAGTATTCTTCGTAATTTTGGAATGCCTTCCGAAGACGCTCCTCTTTTAGCATCAATGCTTGTTTTGAGAAATCCTTGTAGGTTTCTTGGTTTTTGAATACATTTTCAATCTTCGTAATAGTGCCTTTGATCGCGGCACGTTTTCTAATGAGTATTTTAATTTGTTCACCTTCCATTGTTTTCCGTTCAAAGTAGACTTGCTACAACAATTAATTTCGACTATATTGACTGCACAAGAACTTTAGAAGCACTTTTTCGGTGAACTAACCCACTGGTTAGTTTTCCTGTAAATCTCGATTCTGTCTGCAAGTCTGCACTAAAAAAAAAACTAGACGGTTGCGGCGCGTGGCGATTTGAATGGCTTCCGGGCGGCGTGCTGCGGCTTGGCGGAGCGTGCTTATTGGGCACAAAAATGGACTCGCCCGTCGCTGGTTGGCTCGTGGATGTTGCGCAATGACGCGATGTTCGTAAGCCAATCAGATTGAACCTGCCCTGGCGTCCCCGGAAGTTAGCTTCTGCCTGCTGCACGAACTGAAGTTAGATTTCTAGAAGAAAATTCACTGTTCTCACGCTGGATTCACTATATTGCTTGTAGTTCGAAGGACCATGTTGAGTTAACTTGCTTGATTAATAAAATAAAACTCAGATTATAGGAAAAAGCCGTGTACTTCGTTGCTCGTTGATTGGTACAGTACACAGATAACATATTATTACAGTGACATTAAAATGATATATGTATTTTGACATGGCCTCTAGGCCTTTGTACCTTAAAGCAAGTTGAACTAAATGTTGTGTTGCCAACACATATATTCAATATTTTTGTTTACATTTTCCCCTAATTATATTTAGTGATCTAGGCTACCTGGGAATACAAAAAAATTTGTCTGTACAAAAAAATTCTACAACTTTTTCTAACATATTTAATGCTCTGTGGCCTACTGCTTGCCAGTCCCTCTGAGCTTGCACCTCCATCTCTCTAATCTTATTCTGCTCTCTCCTCAAGTCCATGTAGTGCTTCTGCTACTGTTCTTTAAAATTTCTCCAGAATGAATCAGCTTGGAGAAAATGCTGCGTTGCCTGCTCTGTATGTGCTGGCCTTGCTCTTCTACGAGGTGATCCTCTAGTCCTGGTTCTAGCACAGCGAGGAGTAGTTTGCCCAGATGTACCAGGCTCTGGCTGAACTACACGGACTTCAGATGATGGTCTGGTTGGGGACAGCATGGTCGTCTCTACAAAAAAAAAGTTATTTATTGTATTATCAGTTGTCATCTTGCAGAGCCTTTTGAAAAATCCACTTCTACCTCCACATAAGAAAGAGGTGAAGAGCCACGGCAGGTGGTGACTGTGCTGGGGCAATGACCCTTGATGGTCCTGGCACATTCCAATTAGGTGGGAAACCTAAAACATCAAATAGTTCTAAAGTTTTCCTGCTGCCACATAACCATAGTTCAGGCTAACTCTTTTCCAAATTTTATCAAAAACAGTTCAGAGGTTGGGAACAAGTAACAAAAAGTCATTATTTACCTTTTCATTTATTAACCAGTAGGCAAACAATTAAAAAGCCATGGGACGTACGGGCATCATCATCTTCATCATTTCAGCTGAATGACGTCCACTGCTGGACATAGGCATACTTTATTATATACATCGTACTTGTACTTTATTTTATGAATGCTTTAATTGATATGACTTTCTTAATTAGTTTACTTATATCTTACTTTGAACTTCTTCCTTTATAAAAGTAAGGGGTGGAGAAGAAATAGCTCTCATCACTGATTGTGAGGCAACATTTTTTAGATTTGGGGCTGACTCGTTCACATGCTGAGCTAAAGTAAAAAAAAAATCATTATATTATATACTAGCTGACCCAGTAAACTTCGTACCGCCTTAGAATCAGTAAATGTTGTGTTAACTTATCATCCGAATTTAACTCAAGTTATAATATTAGTAGGATAGTAGGATGATTACCCAAAATGAACAATAATTTAATCATACTAAGCTGATATCCCACAAGACCAACTTACATTCCACAAATTGATGTGCAGCTTGTGTACCTTCCACTGTGTTCACATTGTTGGGATTTGGTGAAATGTCAATGCCCTGTAAGAGAAAACAATTGAGACATCAATAAAGTAACATAATTATAATACCGGTTGGTGTTTTGAAAGTCAAGAAGTTTCAACCTGTGACAACCCAGCCTCTTCTACTGCCAACCCTGTAGCCACTTGCACACCAGTAAGATTAAGAACCCTCTGTTCTAAATCGGTGAGTTTGGCAAATACTGCTGGCCCACCACCAGTTCCACTAGCTGCTCAATGCAGGCGTGCCACTTTTTTTTGTGTTGTTTTTTAAATCACTCCAAACCTTAAATCATGCAAAGCGAACATTCTATTAGATCCCAGTTTTCACCAAAATTGTTAAGCCTTAACCATTTTAACCAACCTTCTTTCATTTCTCAGTAGTTTTAGTATCACCACTACCATCACTGTTAAGGAGCATTGTTATCTCGTCCCAATTCTTCATGTTTGTGAGCCTACTTCTCGCATTCATTGTAGAAAGCTTGGCGATGTCTCCATGCCTACGAAACAAAACAAGCATTCATATTTCTGCAAAGTACACAGATCTTATGTTCGCTAGACACCAAATAATTTAAATTTCACTTACTGCTCCATAAATGTCACCATCATAACAAATTGCGATGAACTTGTCTTCATTTTAAATTAATAAAATACAATATTATTCCATTAGTCACAATAACTTCAAACAACCACGAAACATAAACAATGCCGTTATAACCACCACAATTATAATAGATAGTCGCTTTCGTTAAGAACACTGAATATAAAAGTCAATTCAATTTAGTCGGTTTATCGGACGACGCGTACTGTTACATCCCTAGAATACACCCTTATGTGCCTAGTCAGCACCACATCGTCATTTCTGTCTAGACTCAGTGCATCGGTCAGGCAGTAGCGCCAGTTCGGGTTGAGACTCCTACCGGATAGGTCACCAGTCAGAATATTGACCAAGTTTCCCTTTTTTTGTATTTTGTGACCTTAATTAAATATATATTCAAGTAACTTTCTTGAAATCGTTTTTTTAAAAAGGGATTTCTAAAGTGTGTCCTAACATTGGTGGCAGCGGTGGGATTAATATCCCGTAGAACGTCTCGCGAAGTGTTATCCAGTGAAAGTGTCCCTGTGCCAAGTGTATCTTGTGTGCTTCGTAAACCTACGACCCGAACTCAACGAGACCTATCTGCGGCCTAAGAGAGGCCAACCCTGGCTGAAATAGGCCAACTCCAGCGGCCTACGAGAGGCTAACTCCAGCTCAAAAGAGGCTAAATCCAGAGCCCTTTTGAGGATTCATCCAAGTCGTCACCTGTCTGCTGTACAGTGGTACCGGGCAGCGCGCTGCAGGCGCATTCTACGGACCTGCCCGTATCCAGCACCGCCCAGGATCAGACGTCCTCCGTGTCCCCACAAAATGAAGTGTTTTTGTGTCCTGTGAGTCAGTTCAGTGCTCCTAATTTTAATTCTATTCATATATTTGCCGTGTTAACAAAGCATAAGTTAATCTATATTCCTGTTACTTTGTATTAATATCGTTATAACACTGTGCCCAGACCGTAGTCTAAACATCCTTCGCCCACGTATTTGGCTGCTTAGTACTCGGAATACTGATAAGCCGTCTAGAACCAGTTGGCAAAAGTTTTAATATCGTGACCATAGTATAGTTATTGTATTTTATTCCACAGCAAGTTATTTTAGTTACATAAAATGACTAAATCAGAATCGAAAAAAGACCTTAGAGAGGTAAAAGATGAGGAAATACCCCTTAGTGTTATCTTAAAATTTATTAAACCATTCGATGGTTCTAGAGAAAAATTAAATGCTTTCCTAGTAAACTGCGACAATGCAATTTCCTTATCTTCATCATCTCAGGAAGACATTGTCTTCAAATATATTATCAGCCAACTAGATGGTAAAGCGCAAAGCGCATGTTCCATCAAAGACTTTGACAACTGGTCATCTCTCAAAGAATTCTTGAAAAATCAATTCGGTGAGAGAAAGCATTACGCCCATTTACTTACCGAACTTCAAGAGTGTCACCAAACTAACCAGGAGACGGTCAGCCAATTTCACCTGCGAGTCGAAACTTGCTTATCCAGATTGCTTACAGAAGTAACAATTTCCAATATAAAGAAAAGTGAACTTGTCGGTAGAGTGGCTGCGATGGAGGACTTAGCGCTTCACACATTTAACATAGGTTTACATCCTCGTATAGCTAACATTGTCAGGTGTAGAGATCCAAAAAACTTGAACGAGGCTGTCAACTATGCAATCTCTGAAGAAAAGATTCAGCAATATTCATTCAAACAAAATGTTAATGTAAAAAAGGATAATAATAGACCTTCACCTAAGCCACATCTACCTAATAATAATAACCAACCTTCTTCCTCTAGAGATTCGACGGTGTGCAGATACTGCAAGAAAGAGGGTCATACTTTAGCCGAATGTAAATTGCGCGAATACAATAATAAAAAATATAACAATAAATTCAATTCTCCCGCGCAACAACATTCTTCTAAGCCCAAGAGTCCTCATCTAAATTTTGTTAATAACGAAGAAAACTCCCTCACAAATGATTTAGAATCTGATCAAGACAATTTAAATTATTAAACGTCTCGACAGGGTGTCGCACGAGACGAACTTTAAAAGACGACGCCATTAATCCTATATCCCATCACCATTCATCCTCTAGAGCTATACGACAGGGTAACCAGCCCCAAACTGGCAGCTCTCATAATGTCACACGACAGGGTAACCAGCCCCAAACTGAAGACATTCTCCTTAGAGCTATACGACAGGGTAACCAGCCCCAAACTGGCAGCTCTCATAATGTCACGCGACAGGGTAACCAGCCCCAAACTGAAGACATTCTCCTTCGAGCTATACGACAGGGTAACCAGCCCCAAACTGGCAGCTCTCATAATGTCACGCGACAGGGTAACCAGCCCCAAACTGAAGACATTTCCAATCCTCCTCAATCCATGTCTACCCCTGAAAAAGAAAACAACAATGATTATAAAGTATATGAAGTAAATACTAATTTAAAAACATACTTACCTTATATCGTCGCTCAGTCGTCTGTCAGTAAGAAGCCACTTACCCTTTTGATAGACACTGGAGCTTCCTTGTGTATCCTAAAAAAATCATCCCTATCCGAACCCTGTGAATTAGAAGTTGACATGGTCAGAATAAAAGGTATTGACTCAAAGGACCCGATTACGAGTCACGGTAACCTTACTCTGGACTTAAGCCTATCCCCTGGGAACATAGTGTTACACAAATTTCACGTCTTTGATAACTTAAGCTTTCCCTATGATGGTATTATAGGTAATGACCTATTTATTAAAAACAGCTGCCGAATAAATTATGATTCAGGTGAGCTGCAAATTGCTCACCATCATATAAAGCTGTCGTTCAACCATCCGTCTTACACAATAGAACCACGAATCGAAACCATCATAGAATGTTCTGTTAAAAACCCAGAAATTCAGCAAGGCATAATCTTAGACCAACATATATCTGATAAATTGTTAGTAGCTAATTCGATAGTGAAAGTAAAAAGTAATAATCGAATAAATGTATCGATCCTGAACGTATCAGAAAAACCTATTTCAATAAATCCTAACCTCTCGTTGACCTTAATCCCGATAACAAAAAATGAAATATGCTTATCTCAACCTAATGTCAATTGTTATGAGAGAACAAACAGGGTCCTTAAACAGCTACGAACTTCCCATTTAAACTCTGAAGAGTCTGAAGTACTTTATGACATCTGCAGTCAATATGCAGACATATTCCACCTTCCCGACGATGAACTCACTTCAACTAGTGCCATCAAGCACGAAATCAAAACAAGCTCCTCGCAACCTATAAATGTAAAATCTTATAGATTTCCAGAAGTTCATAAAGACGAGGTCAGAACCCAGATTAGTAAAATGCTGGAACAAAATATAATTAAACCATCCACCTCTCCATGGTCATCCCCCATTTGGATAGTGCCCAAAAAAGTTGATGCTTCGGGAAAAAGGAAATGGCGCATAGTGATTGACTATCGCAAGCTCAACGACATCACTATTGGTGAGAGCTATCCAATTCCCCAAATTAACGAAATCTTAGACCAGCTAGGTAAGAGTAAATATTTTACAACTCTCGATTTAGCATCAGGATTCCATCAAATAGAAATTTCAGCTGAAGACGTCCCTAAAACTGCTTTTAGTGTACCCGAAGGTCACTACGAATTTGTCAGAATGCCATTTGGTCTCAAAAATGCCCCTGCAACCTTTCAGAGGCTCATGAACACAGTCCTGTCAGGCTTGCAAGGTATACATTGCTATGTTTATTTAGATGACATTGTAATATATTCCCACGATCTTACATCCCATGTCCAAAAATTATCCCACACGTTTGAGAGATTGAGAAAATTCAATCTCAAATTGCAACCGGACAAGTGTGAGTTTCTTCGCAAAGAAGTTACTTATCTTGGCCACACTATTAGTGAAGCAGGCTTAAAACCTAACCCAGAGAAAATAAAAGCTGTAAGTGAATTCCCTATCCCAAAATGTCCAAAAGACGTAAAATCATTCCTAGGTTTGGTGTCCTACTATCGTCGCTTCCTGCAGGATTTTTCTAAACTAGCTAAACCTCTTACATCCTTGTTAAAAAAGGATATACCATTTGAATGGACTAATAGTCAACAACTTGCTTTTGAAACATTAAAAAATAAGTTAATCTCAGCCCCCGTTTTAATATACCCTGACTTTACTAAACCTTTCATCCTGACGTGTGATGCGTCAAACTACGCTATTTCAGCGATACTCTCTCAAGGCGAAGTGGGAAAAGACCGCCCAATCGCTTTTGCTTCACGCACGCTAAATAAAGCTGAAACCAATTACAGCGTTACTGAAAAAGAATGTCTGGCTATTATTTTTGGAACAAAAATATTCCGCCCATATCTTTATGGTTATAAATTTAAAATTATAACTGATCATAAACCACTTAGGTGGCTATTCAATTGTAAAGAACCGGGATCCAAGCTAGTTAGATGGAGACTAAAACTCGAGGAATATGACTATGAGATCGAATATAAAAAGGGCAAGATCAACAGTAACGCTGATGCTCTTTCCCGTTACCCTGTGAAATCCATTCGATCACCAGACACCGCTCACATACTTACCGACAAACGACCTGTGAGTGTTCCACCTCCATCTCAGCCGCCTGAAATCCCTCCGGTTAATCCTGAAAGTCCCGGAATACCTGAAATTCCCGATTTACCTGACTTTGACTTACCTGAAAATTTCGAGTTACCCGACGACTTAGAACTCCCCGAAGATTTTGATATCCCAACTCCACCTGAAGTCCAGAACGACGACGACACTTACACTAAATGTCTGAAAAAAATAAATAATAGATTTAATCAATTTGATACTATAATTCATGAACATAGCGAAACCTTATTAAAAACAAAATTAAAAACTATTATTATACCAACTTCCATTGACCTTGATGAGTCAAATCCCTATATTTCGGAAGTTATCGATAAACTTTCGGAACCAAAAGATATCCTAGAAGAAGACAGGACATTACATTCCTTTCTCTCCTTCGAAAATAATAATGCGAAATTTTACTTACTTTTTGTAAAAGTCCATCACTTCGATCAGTGCAACTATGAAGATATTTTTAAGAGCCTTAAAAATCTGAAACTTGAATTAATTAATAATAACACAACTGAATTCGCTATAACGGACTTTCGTAATCCATTCGATTCACATAGTTTCATGAAGATCCATAATATAATCACATACCTGTTTCACGCTACTTCAATCACTGTCCATATCTTCAAAAACATTATAATTTATCCTTCTCCAACTGAGATCAGTAAAATCTTAAAGGAAAACCACGACATTCCCATATCAGGTCATTTAGGTTCAAATAGAATGTTAAGTAGAATCCAGGAAAAATATTATTGGCGCAATATGCGCAGAGATGTCGAAGACTATGTTCGAAAATGTGAACAATGCCAAACCAATAAAGCCCTGCGTAGAACCAATCGAGCTCCTATGCAGATCACAACGACATCTACACAACCTTTTGAACGCGTGTCACTTGACATTGTCGGACCATTGCCCGAATCAGGCACGGCCAAGCTCAGATTCATTTTGACAATCCAAGATGACCTCACGAAATTTTCAGCAGGCTATCCTATCCGAAATGCTACAGCTGAAGAAACTGCTGAATGTTTAATCCACTTCATATCTCAGTTTGGTATCCCTAAGACCATTCTTACAGATCAGGGAACCAATTTCACAGCGGAACTCTTTAAACAAACCTGTGCCTTTTTGAAAATCAAACAGTTATGGTCCAGCCCCTATCACCCACAAACTCAAGGTGCTTTAGAGAGAAGTCATGCGACTCTGAAAGAATATTTAAAATCTTTCGTCGATGACAACCAAAATGACTGGCCGCGATACGTTTACACGGCAATGTTAACCTATAATACCACAGTCCATTGCACCACAAATTATACACCATATGAATTATTATTCGGTTGCAAACCATTTATACCCACTTCTGTTTATGATACAGCATTAGAACCTACATATCCTAGTTATGTCCGTATACTCCAACAAAGAATGAAACTCTCCAGAGAGAAAGCCGTAGAAAACATCCTTAAATCTAAAATCACATCAAAAGACTATTATGATAGAAGAACTAGGCCTATGAAATACAAAACAGGCGATATGGTGTATATCAAACACCATCCGCGACAAAACAAAGCTCTGTCGCCTATCTGGAAAGGCCCACATAAAGTGATAAAAATTAATGGCAATAATACGTTGACCCTTCTTGTTAATCGCCGTCATGTCAAGTATCACTATGACGAATTAAAGCTGGCGGAAATAACAGATGTTTAGTGTTTATTTTTAATACTTTAGCTTAATCTAATAAACTTAGTTTTAAATAACATTAGTTAAATATTTTGTCTAATATATTTCAGAATGTCTACATTCCTGTCCCTTGCAACTTCTGATATCATTGAACAAGTCACTGAAAGCCCTGGCGTATACTTCGACCCAATAGGAATCATGAAACAGACTAGTGATCATATTCATTTACTTGTACCTATAGATATTACATATATAAAACCTCATATAGACAATATAAACAATGCATTAAAAACTTCTACGCTTTTGTGCCAACAAAATACAATACTTAAAGAATCTGAATGTACAAATATACTACAGCCTCTGGTTTTGCGACTTACCGATATTCTGAAAGACTTCAATGCCATAAGATATAATAACGCCATTCAAACCCTAAATAATAATAATATTAAGCTTGCGTCCATTTTAAAGGATAATATTCTTGTAACAAGCACGGCTCTTTCCCGTTACAACAAAACTCTTGAAACTATAACCACAAACGAAGTCCGTTTGAATGACGCTATTATTAATCTATCTAGTACTTTCAGTAATCTGTCAATTATATCTGATAAGCTGTACATAAAATCAAAGATGAACGATGTCTATACTGAACTATCATCTTGTCTACTTACTCTGTCTTTTAAATTAGACGACCTTGTAAATGCAATGCTATTCGCTAAAACTAATACTCTTCACCCATCGGTCATAACACCAAATCAGTTGTATAATGAACTAATAAGTAACTTTAGAAGGTTACCTAATTATGAAGAACTGCCTATAAATTTAGATTTAGATACTATTCATGCTTTGATTGATATGTCAAAGTTATCATGTTATTTTGTAAACAATAAGTTAGTCTTTGTAATCAAAATTCCACTTGTACACTCTTTTGAATTAGATCTATTTAAGGCCATTTCAGTACCTATACCGCACAACATGAAAGAACCAAATTCCTATGCTATGATTGTACCATCTTGTAATTATGTTGGCATTAGTAAAGATAAATTAACATACACTTGTATAAGTAATCTAAAATCCTGTACTGAACCCGCAAATAGAGTTTATATTTGTGACGATACGGACACACACTCAATTCAAGCAACACCAATCTGTGAAACTGATATACTTACAAAAATTGTTACAGAAATACCTAAGTACTGTCAAACTAAATTAATGTATGGTCAAATAGATATTTGGCAAGAATTGCAAGGAAACAGATGGATATTTGTCCAATCTGAACCTACTAAACTTTCTATTCAGTGTAAATCTGATTTAATAGAGTTCAAAATATTAGGTACAGGTGTACTTAATATTCGACCTAATTGTACGGCTTATTGTAGAAATAAACAACTGTTTGGAAAAAACAACATTGACATAAATGTTAAAACTATAGTTTCTGATTTTAATCTAATTAATGAAGCCTGTTGTAATCTAGAAAAGTTTAACATATCAAAGCCCAAATTGTTACCCTCTAAATTGTCAAACATAGACTTAGAAAAACTACCTAGCGTTATCAACAATCAAATATTGTCAGATGTTGATAAAATTATAAATAGTCGTAGTCCTAACCTAATTGAATATAGTTCTCACTATCCACTTTTGACTTACCTTATATTCATTCTAATTTTTATTTTTATTAGTTACAAACTTTGTAAGAAGTTTGGAAAATATTCTGGCTGCAAAACAAAACCTAAATTACAAAACGATGACACCTCAGATAACGATCCGGAACCCGAAACAATTCCTCTTCCAAGGTTAAGAATAAATTCGTAACTTTCCATGAAAACGGTAAAGTTCCTCTTAAAGGGGGGGTTGTTACATCCCTAGAATACACCCTTATGTGCCTAGTCAGCACCACATCGTCATTTCTGTCTAGACTCAGTGCATCGGTCAGGCAGTAGCGCCAGTTCGGGTTGAGACTCCTACCGGATAGGTCACCAGTCAGAATATTGACCAAGTTTCCCTTTTTTTGTATTTTGTGACCTTAATTAAATATATATTCAAGTAACTTTCTTGAAATCGTTTTTTTAAAAAGGGATTTCTAAAGTGTGTCCTAACAGTACGCAACACCAACATAAGAAAAATAATGAACGCAATTCAAGGTGAGCAAACGCGCATTGGATGGTTTGGTTTGTTGGTAACTCGCACTCGCTCGCAAACGGTTGTCGATGCGTTTGGCGTCAACTCGATTTACGCGATGGTGAAGTCATTCGAACAATGTTGTAAAACTCACACTAAGCATACTGGTAGAGGCGGTGTGTGACGTTAGTGCGGGTGGTCTGTATGGTTACGGAAAGAAGCGAAGAAGGAGAAGGTGCGTTTTTTGAGCGAAGTTGTTTTATTAGTCTAATACGGAAATTACGATGAGTAAGAGTAAAATCATGATGATGCTGAATGATGTTAGGAGTTTAATACGGAGACGTTCAGTAGTCTCCGGAATATTTTTTTGTACCAGACACGTGTTTGTTTCCGCTCGACTGGATACATGGCAAGTAGCTGGTCTTTTTTATCCACCCCACCCATCATAATATCCAGAGGGGAAGGGGTTGCGTAGCAGCACGGTTCGGGGAGATTGCAGTGGTAGGGGTGTACTTCTCCCTGAGCCGAACTCTCGCCGAGTTCCACAACTCCCTTGCGGAGTTGAGAGACGTCGCCGTCGGGTTCCGTTCCCTCCCCGTGCTCGTCCTCGGGGACTTCAATGCCAAAAACTTGGCTTGGGGTTCCCGGTTGACGGATGTGCGGGGTAGGATGGTGGAGGACTGGGCCCTAGAGGTGGGCCTGGTCATCCTAAACCGGGGTTCTGTCGCCACGTGTGTGCGGATGCGGGGTGAGTCGGTGGTGGACATTTCGTTCGCCAGCCCCGCTCTGTCGCTGCGTGTCGTCGACTGGCGCGTCATGGAGGGGGTGGAGACGTATTCCGACCACCGGTACATCCGGTTTGACGTCTCCGCCCAGACCTCGAGCGCGCCGGTCCAACAGGCCCCGTGTGGTCCACGGTGGGCGCTGAAGCGGCTGGACCGGGAGCTCCTCCTGGAAGCCTCGATCGTGCAGGCCTGGGTGTCACCACCGGACAGGCCTGCCGACATCAACGACGAGGCGGAGTGGTTCCGGGAGGCCATGTCCGAGGTGTGTGACGTGGCAATGCCCCGGGTCCAGCCAGGACGTGCTTCACGCCAGGTGTACTGGTGGTCGCCAGAGCTCACAGCTCTGCGCGAGGCGTGCGTTGCTGCGCGGCACTGGTACACCAGGCACCGCAGGCTCCGTATCCGCCCTCCGGATACGGAAGCCATACAGGCGGAGCTGTACGAGGGGTACAGAGCGGCGAAGACCGCCCTCCGAGCGGAGATCCTGCGGGCCAGGTTACTGGCCCGCGAGGAGTCGCTGGAGACTCTGAACAGAGACCCGTGGGGACGCCCCTACAAAACGGTGCGGGAGAAAATCCGCCCGTGGGCTCCCCCGCTGACCCAGAGTCTCCGGCCTCAGCTCGTGCAGGACGTGGTGAGCGCTCTGTTCCCCTCGCGAGGAGAGCATGCTCCCCCGCCCATGGCTCCGCCTCCTGCGGTGCCCGACGCGGACCACACCGACGACGACGACGATGCTTCAGAGGTGACCGAGGTAGAGTTGAGAGTGGCGGTACGTAGGCTGAATGCCAAGAATACCGCCCCAGGACCCGACGGGTTGCCTGGAAAAGCCTGGGTCCTGGCCTTGGAGGCTCTCGGGCCTCGACTAAGAGGGCTCCTAAGCGCATGCTTGGAGGAGGGTCAGTTCCCACGTCACTGGAAGACGGGGAAACTGGTCCTCATCAAGAAGCAGGGGCGCCCCGCGGACTCTCCGTCCGCTTACGACGTTTGGCTCCCAGACTGGAGCGGGCTGGGGCTGCCTTGAAGCGGCTCCTACCCAATCTAGGGGGGCCAAACGCCTCTTGCCGGAGGCTCTACGCGGGGGTCGTGCGGGCCATGGCCCTATACGGGGCGCCGGTGTGGGCGCCTACATTGAGGCGCCAACCAGCACGCCGGTTGAAGGCGGCCCATAGGGTCATGGCTATCCGGATGATCCGGGGATACCGCACGATCTCCGGTGAGGCGGCGGGCCTCCTTGCCGGCTTACCGCCATGGGATCTGGAGGCAAAGGTCCTCGCGCACACTTGGGAGTGGCGCGAGGAGGCCAAACGCCGGGGCGTAACTCCGCTGCCGCGGGAAATCGCGGCACGGCGGACAGAGCTCCGGCAGGATCTCATGGCGACGTGGAAAGTGCGATTGTCGCAACCCAGTGCTGGGCACGCCACGATTGCGGCGGTAAGTTCCCTCTTTTAGGAGTGGCTTGAGAGGCGGCATGGCGTCCTCACCTTCCGCCTGACACAGGTCCTCACCGGACATGGCTGTTTCGGGAGGTTCCTGTTTCGGATAGGGCGGGAGGAAACGCCCAGGTGTTTCCACTGCGAAGATCGCCCCTTATTTGTGGAGACTTAAATATTAATATTTTGGAAATAATTCAAATAGTAGCAGATTGTTAAGCCTCTTTAAATCATTCAATCTTTCAAATGTGTTTTTGGAACCAACGCGAATAACTACGGCTACTGCTACATGTATTGATAATGTTTTTTGCGACTGCGACTATTTAGATAAAGCCATTGTAAATTATCTCCCGTCTGATCACAGCGGTCAAACCGTTACTTTTGAGTCCAACACACCAATTCAAAAAGTACAGATACAAACTAGACCTATAACATCGGGTAATTTAAATAAGTTTAATAGCACTTTAATCAGCAAGTTAAGTGTTGAGGGCCTAAATTTGAATAATGGTAATATTATGTACAAAGAATTATTTTCATTAGTACAAACTGAGTTTAGTCATTTTTTTAAGCAGAAATCTAAAACTATTTGCCCTAAATTCTTATTCAGTGACTGGGCAACTAAAGGAATCAGGAAAAGTAGAGAAAGATTATTTGAACTGTATGGCCTTAAGCCGTTTATTAACACAGAAACGTTTACTAAGTATGTTGCTACTTACTCTAAAACTTTTAAAAATATCTGCAAAGTAGCTAAAGCTTCATTCCTTAGCCACAAGGTTAAATCAGCAGATAATAAAATTAAGGCAGTTTGGAAAATTATTAACAATGAAACAAACAGAAGCAAAAGGCATAATAATGATTACACACTGGACACTTCCCGCGGTCTCATTAGTGATAACATCGATGTTGCTCAGGAATTTGCAACTTTCTTTACCAATATTCCTATTAAAACTACAGAAACTTTAAATTCTTCGCCCGCACTTGCTATTGATTTATTAAGAGCGAATGTCTCAGCCTGTCCCGTGGAATTCAAATTTAATCATATAAGCCCGGTGGTCGTTTTAAAGGCATTTAAGCAACTTAAGATCAAAATTACCGAAGATTTGTGGGGCATGTCTACTAAAGTTTGTCAATCCATTATTGAGACAGTTGCACCCTATTTGGCATTAATATTTAATTTGTGTGTTGATCAAGGGGTTTTCCCGGATTTAATGAAGTACAGTAAAGTTATTCCAGTCTTCAAATCTGGAGACAGCAAAGATACTAATAATTATAGACCCGTATCGATTTTGCCGGTTTTCAGCAAGGTGTTTGAAAAAGTTATGTTAAACCAAATGCTCAATCATTTTAATCGTAATAACATCCTACACGATCAACAGTTTGGTTTCACCAAAGGACGTTGCACAACCGACGCTGGTGTCACCTTATTGAAACACATCTTTACCGCATGGGAAGAGGCGCAAGATGCAATAGGTATCTTTTGCGACCTATCCAAGGCGTTTGATTGCGTGAATCATGAAACACTTCTCTTGAAACTTCGGCATTACGGACTGGGTGAACTTGCGCTTAACTTAGTAAAATCGTACTTGAATGATAGACTGCAGCAAGTTCAAATAAACGGTGTGAATTCCTTGGGCTTAAAAGTCAAAATGGGTGTACCGCAGGGCTCAATATTGGGTCCGTTCCTCTTTTTAGTATATATAAATGATTTACCTTTTTTACTAAAAAACCGACCTCAAATGGTGTTATTTGCTGATGATACATCACTGATTTTTAAAGTTAAAAGACGTGCACAGGAGCTTGACGACGTAAATAATGCTATAGTTAAGGTCCCTAATTGGTTTACTGTAAATAATTTGGTATTAAATGGAAAGAAAACGAAATGCATAAGATTTGCGTTACCGAATGTTAGAAGTAGTGAATGTCATGTTGTATTGAATAAGGAGATACTAGAATTCGTCGAACAGACGGTTTTCCTGAGGATCACGCTTAACTCAAAGCTACAGTGGGGTCCTCATTTAACATCACTTGCAGGGCGGCTAAGTTCTGCCGCTTACGCTGTTTGGAAGATCCGCCAATTAACAGACGTGGATACCGCGAGACTGGTCTATTTTAGTTACTTTCATAGCATCATGTCTTACGGTATCTTGCTATGGGGACGGGCTGCGGATATTGAGTCGATCTTTATTCTGCAAAAGAGGGCCGTCAGAGCCATCTATAACCTCCGCAGACGCGAATCTCTAAGGGAACTGTTCAAAACAATTAACATCATGACGGTACCTTGTCAATATATCTATGAAAACATTATGTATGTTCGGAAAAATCTACATCTTTTTAGTAAGATAAGTGATAGGCACAATTTTAACACTAGAAATAGGAACAAATTAGATCAACCACGTTTCAGATTGTCTAAAGTTCACACTTCTTTTATGGGGTACTGTGTAAAATGTTATAATAAAATACCAGTCGATATTCTTGAACTAAATGAAAAGAAATTTAAATCATGCATTAAACGCACACTATGTAGACAAGCATATTATAAGTTAGATGATTATATCGTCGATAAAAATGCTTGGCTTAATGCTGGTCCTGCTCCACAGCCACCTGGGCATACTAGTTAAAATTTTAATATTTGAAAGAGAAGCTTCCCTTTTTTATTTTTTCTGACATTACGAACATTTTTGTTCATAATATTATAATTTTTGTGACATTACGAATGTTTTATTTTTGCTGAACCAAGTGTTAGTTACTTTATATACGTCAATATATATTAAATGTTTTTTCTTTCTTTTAGGAAATCAAATTTTATTAATATTTCAAATAGATTGCAAACTATAGTTTTGTATAATTTAGAAGCATTTTGTTTGAATTTTGTAAATGTGAGTACCATGCATCCGTTTATTGTGTTGTTATGATGTACGTTGACTTGAAAAAGCATGGCAGTTGAGAGTATGGCATGCTCACATAAATGTCTCACTGATGGTGGCGCGTGTGTTGGATCATTCGGTTCCCTACAAAATGGTTGAGCTGGATGGTGCTGATCCACGCGTCAAGTTCGTGAACGGGCGCTGTCGGTTGAGACTGGTCATCTCCTAACTTCCAAGGCTTATTTTTATCTTGTATTTAGAATTTTAATAATTACATTTTTTTACATTGTTCTCACATACAGAAGCAACAAGAATAATGTTCCCAAGATTTTGTAATATTTCAACTTGATTTTAAAAGAGTGTCCGTGGAGTTTCTTGCCCGTTCTTCTCCATAGAGATCTACGTTTTGGAATGGGCAACTAGCTTCAACTTTCCAACTGATCGACTTTTTGACAATTCAAAAGTGCCTGTAAATGGTTTAATTGAAATAAATGCTTTGAGTTTGAGTTTGAGTTTGAGGACACGGTGGAGCATACGGTGGAGGTCTGCCCAGCTTGGGCGGAGCACCGCCGTGTCCTCGTGGAGGTGATCGGCGGCAGCGATCTCTCGCGTCCGACCCTGGTCCAGGCCATGGTACGGAGCGAGAGGGCATGGCTGGCAGCTGGTACTGCATCCTTCAGCGAAGCAGTTATGCTCGCAAAGAGGGAGGCGGCGCACGTGAGGGAGATGCAGTACATGCGCCCTCACAGCCGTGGCCTTCGCAGGAGACGCCCTGGGCGTCGGGAATCCCAGGCTGATTCCCGGCCACCGTAGGCACGGGCTTGCGGACGGCGAGTAATGGGTAGCTCGCTGTCCGGTAAGGACCAAGCCCGCGTCGACGGCGCGTTGTGTTCCACGCGCGCCTCAAAGAGATGTCAGCAGCAACAGATGGGGCCCGCAAGGGCCGATGCCTGCCAGGGGTGCGGGTTGTTCGAAAGAGATACCGCCGCCCCTGGCACACAGGCAACTGAGGGAACACGGGTGGGTTTTAGTCAGTAAAAGTCTGACACGCCCTCCCGCTCCACCCAGAGCGGGAGAAGTTATTTGATGATTTCCCACCCAGAAAAAAAAAAAACCCATCATAATATTATAATCTAATATCACGATGGGTTTGGTGGATCCCTGCTTATGCTTATCCCTGATTATGGCTATCGATATGATTAGAAGATTATTGAGCAGATTAATTCATTTTAGAATACAATGCACTTACATACCTATTTTAAGTATAATAATATTATAATAACGCTTTTCCTATGAGACGAAAACTATAGGATGTACGTGTAGGTAAGGAGGTTGTTACCTACACCAAAAGGTTATGCCTTTGAATATTGCTGGATCATCAGGCGAACCGTATCTATACTTGTTTGCTATCTCTATATATTATATTATATACATGGGCTTCTCCTGAAGCACGGCATTCCTACATAATATGTATCCCTAGCAATGTAAGCCAGGTCCAGCAATAAGGTAATATGTTATTTTATAAAATGAAACAAAAACTTTTTACAAACATTTATTAAGTAGTTACCTATTTATTATTTAACAATTATGTATCTAGCCTGAGTAAAACTTGGTCAAGGAATTGTGCAGGTGGAGTTATATTATCCTGGTGACGCGCGTAGCCCAGGTACCATACTATGCTCATTACGTGAGAACAACACCCCACAGTGCGCAAACCAACAATACAATTGCAACAATATCCGGTGATGGCATTCCTACCCACTTGTTGCCGATCTATTGATATAAAAACATAATAAGATTTTCGTGCCGGGACTTTACTTTTGCTCGAATCAAATAAGGACTTATTCCCCCTAACCTGCTTATACTGACATGGTCCTCTCGGCAAACTTCTATTGTGTAAAGGCCATGAAAGCGTAATTGTTCACCTATGTATGACCTAGCTTGTCGAATTTGATAAGTGCCACAATCAAAGAGGACCAATTCTTCTATAGACAGGCTAGGGAACACAATATTTGAACTGGTTATAGTTGTAAATATTGAGTTTCTTCTATTGAGATTCTCTTCTTGTACAATTTCTGCTAAAGTGTTGTCTACAAAAAGCCTTTCATTTATAATATTGACTATTTGTTCCGCATTACTTGGATCCACAAACATTGTGGAAAATGCATTATGCAGAGCTGCTGCAATGGAAAAATCCTTCATCATGCACGATTAAAATATTCATGCCTGAATATTTTAAAGTCTCTTTTGATCCTGCCATTAACGGCTTCCACAACCCATCTATTTATTGTCACACAGCGAGACCTGTTCCCTTCTAGCGTAGTTAGTTGGAATTGACCTGGTGACAGGGTTTCTGGTAGATGGGCGAGGAAGCCACGCTGATGTATAGCGTCTCCACTATCCCTAAAGCCTCTATCGAGAATAAAAACATCATCTTCTCTTAAAAATCCAAGAAACTGTCTTTGTTTAATAAGTCCATCATTATCGATGCGTCGTTAGTAGTGGCAGGATATGGCCCTGTAACATTCAGGATGTATCCATTGCAACATACAATCATGAATGGCTTCATGAGATTTCGATACTTATGGAGGGAATAAGTCTCTTTTTGAAATAAATAATTTGAGCTTTTTTGGGCATAAACATAGGTGCCATCACAGATAACAATTACATTTTGTTTTTCCAGAGGGAGATCAGGTCTGCCATATAAACTATTTGCTATATATGAGTTTTTACTAATGACATTACTCCGGCCTATATGATGCAGACCCAAATGCTGAGGCACATACTCCTGAGCTAAGAAGTCCCTAGCCTTGTTCATCAGGGTTTCCACAGTGCGCCTTGGTGTTTGAAATAAACTCGAGAGCCTGTCTCCCGAGTCTCCCGTCCTCAATTTGCATAATAATGCAGTTAATGCAAAACTTCCTCTGTGCATTTCACGAAGACCTCTTGTTTCGTTCATTATTTGTTGATGTTGGGATAAGGAAATTCCCAGAAAATAATGTGCCAAATATTCTGGCAGACTCTGGATGTCTTCAAAATTAAAAGCACTTACAGGTTCTGATAGTGTGAAAACCATATCTTCAATTTGGAAACAATTAAAATGGTTTAGTGTGTTTTCAGATGTGTACAGTTCACCAAATATGTTTCTACCCATGTGGTAACTGCATATTCTTGCACCTCTAGGTATATAAAAGTTGCAGTCACTCAGCACCCGTCTACGTATTGTATCCGGAATATGATATCGCTCAGGATTCCTGCAGTCAGGAAACAAGCAGTGCCTTCTAGTGTCAGCAGCTCGTCTAATGTTTGGCAGTGTAATGTATTGCTGCTGCGGTATTTCCTGATTTCTAGATTGTTGCACTGGATTTTCTTCTTGAATTTCAGATAAAACCTGGTGGTTCGCAAGCTCCCAACAGGTGTGGCACACATAATCGGTGTCCACAATCTAAAAAGAATAGTTCTGTATTTACAATTTATTTCTCATTGAATTTTTGACTTTAACTTACTGAAACAGTAAAAAAATTATGATTATAATAGCCTATAACTTACTTTTCTAGGATATGTCCACAGCTTTATAACTCTTATAAAATGCTTACTTTCTGAAGACAGACAATGCCTATTTTCTGCAGACAGCAGCTGTATGTCACAATTCACACAGCAATCTCCAATTTCCTCATGTTGAGGGCTTTGGTGCGGGGATATAGCCATATCCTCTGAACCACCACTGTTAAATTGGGCGTTTTGGGTGTTAGTGCTGCGACGCAATATTCTTTGTGCTCGTAGCCAACATGGCCCACATGCTTCATCAGTAGGAGTAAGCTAAAACAATAATTAATACAATCAATATTTATAACAACAGAAATAATAAGAAAATATTTTTATAAAGACAAAAAATATATTTACTTGACGGTGTTGTATCCACTGCGAAATGATTGCAGCAAGTTGTTGTTCTTCATCAGTACTGTTTTCTCTCAGTACTAAACGACTTCTGCTTCTTAGAATGGAACGGCCACATCCAACACAAACATTTTGATGTCCAACTTGTCTTTCAGGTGCAACTTGGTTAGTTGCATGACTTGCTAATTCCCAACAAGCCTGGCATACGAAGTCAGCATCAGTTGTCTGGGAGTAACATAATAATAAAAAACTGTTAGCCTGTCACACTGAATAGCCTCGTCAACCACACACTTAGAGGTTGAACGCATCACTGTTTTTGTGTTACTCATTTGGGTATTTTTAATTGCAGTAGTGTCCAGTTATAATGACAGTAAAATATAAAAAAGTAAACATATCTCATACACAGTGGAAGTCATACAAAGCATCTTCTAATAGAATGAACAATGAAACATTTAAGTATGTTAGGTATATAATTAGAAGAGAAAATCTAGCCTTAGATAAAAAGATCACAATACATGGCCTGTCAATAAAAGCAGATTAATAAAATATTTTACTATAATTATCATTTGCTAACAGGGAAGGAGAACTTGGGACCCCATGGGTGACAAAGGTTTATTCACACTCTACAAAGTACTATGACTTTTGTACTTATCATTTTTTTCCACTTGCGTTTACTTACTGCGAACTTAGAGGGAGTTGAAAGTGGTACAAAACCAATACTGCTGTATCGACTATTATAATATAAATCTTCAGTACCTGTAGACGTTATTTAAAAAATGACCTGAATATTTTTACTCACCTCCCTTGGATAAGTCCATAACCTTATAATATTAACCCTTTATGGCGCAAGGTCAATATTTATATTAATTGTACAGTGACTTAGTGGCAAATGGGGATTAATTAATGGGAAAAATAATTTAAAAAATCTCATTACAAAAAAGTATTTATTATTCCAAAAAAACTATGTGTTGCAGAAATACAACATTGCTTCAAATGTTAAAGAAAGTTAAGAATTATGAAAAAATTAAAACAGTTGTTTTGTTTATTGTAGCACAAGCTAACCCCACATTTTTCGCAAACTGTTTGCGTGTACCCTGTGCAGCCTGGAAATTTGCACCTCATTCTTTTATCCACCCATACTGGCCAGTGCCCGTATTGGTCCAACCTCACATCTTTCGGAGGAACATGTTGAGCTGGACCTTTCTTCTTTTTATCTTGAATGAGACATTCAATGTCACTTTTGCGCTTTGTACGACTAATGGTCTTATATTTGCATAACGTCTCTGCTATAGCTACTCTAAATCCAGCAGAGTTGAGAGTTTTACTGGTACCACCCTTTGCAACCTTTATTCTTCGGTATAAAAGCCATCAATTACACATAGTCATGTCTAAGAAATGGTAAAAAATTCGAAGATACCAACGTTTACTACGGAGTTTGATCTCCGGATTTTATATAGTGGCCCATCACACAATCTAATAGATCGACACCACCCATATGTGGGTTATATTCTGCTACGACAAAAGGACGTTCAATAGAAATGTATCGCTTTCCAGACTTGTCCCACCTGTTAAGATATTAATTATCTGTGAACATGATGTCTGTCACATCTTTAGTTTTGTTCACTCTCTGGGATTTTGAATTTTGCCTAAGATGGCTGTTTATAAGAGTGTAACAATAAAAGATAATTGTATTAGATTAGATGTCTTGTTTTATTATAGTAACCACTAAAGTTTTCATAGGTTATGGGCCCAGACGCCAAATAGTGTCGAGTAGGAAGTAGATTGTCGAGATTTTCAAAGATTTAATTTTATGCAACAAAAGCGTAACGAAGAAAAGAAAATGGCCGGGCAGCAAACTAAGTTGTTTTACAATTTTCCCCAACTAAATCCAGAAGCTTTCGACAATTGGATGTTCAGGGTGAATTGTATTTTAGAAGAAAAGGGATTAAGTGAAGTTGTGTCGTTACCAAAAATCGAAGACTGTAATAAACAAGACGATGCAAAAGCAAGAAACATTATTGTTCAATGTCTAACGGATCAGCATCTAAATCTGATAAAAGAATGCGTTAACGCAAAGGATATGATATCCACTTTGAAAAGTACATTCCAAAGAAAAAGTGTAATCTCCAAATTAAGTTTGCGAAGAAAACTTCTAAACTTGAAACAGCAAGGAAATCTTCAAGAGTATTTTTCAAACTTTGATAACTTAATCAGAGATCTAGAGGTATCAGGAGACAAGATTAATGATACAGACAAAGTATGCTATCTATTAACAGGACTGAGTGAAGAATACAACCACATAATTACAGCTTTGGATGCGGTGAACACTGAAATAAAAATAGATTTTGTAAAAACTAAATTACTTGATCATGAAATAAGAAAAGAAACAGTTACAAACGAGCCACATACATCTTTTATATCGAATATAACCTGCTATAAATGTAAAAAGAGGGGACATAAGTCCTATGAGTGCTACAGTAGAGGACGAGGCAGAGGAAGAGGATATCGAGGACCAAGAACTCGTGGAGGAACTGCTCATCCTGCTGAAAGTCAACCAATTTTTATTGCCTCAAATGAAGCACTTGTATGTAATAGTAATGATGGAATATTAACATTTGTTGTGGATTCAGGAGCTACTCAGCATTTCATAAAAGAATCTTATGAGAAATACCTCACAGATGTCAAGCAACTGTCACAGAAATTAGAAATCAAAATTGCTAATGGCCAAATACTGACAGCACATAAATCAGGATATCTTGATGGATATTACAAAAATGAACCATTAAGACTGGAAGTCATACTTGTACCGGGAATCAGTAACAATTTAATGTCGGTCAATAAATTAGCAGAACGAGAAAAGCAAGTAATTTTCAAAAAGGATAAGTTAATAATAACTGCAGGTAAAAAGAAATATTTTGGAGAAAAGAGGAATATGTTATATACCTTCTCAATAAAAATAAAAGATAAAGATGAATGTAATGTGATACAAGAAGATAATGACTTATGGCACAAAAGAATGGGTCATATGTGTAGAAAACATCTAGCTATATTAGGATTGCCATACAGTAAGGAAGTGTGTGAAGCATGCATGAGGTCAAAATCAACCAGACTACCATTTAACAGATTACAAAGTCCAAGGTCAAGTAAGATAGGAGATTTAATACACACTGATATTGCTGGACCAGCAAGAGAAGCAACTAAACAAGGATATAAATATTTCCAAACAATAACAGATGACTATTCTCATTATACTCAGACGTATTTGTTAAAAAGCAAAAATGAAGCCACAGATAAATTAATCAATTATATAATAGAACAAGAGAGGCAAGATGGGATAAAAGTGAAAAGGATCAGATGTGATAATGGAGGGGAATTCACAGCGGAAAGTCTCAAAAAGTTTTGTTATGAAAAAGGTATCAAAATTGAATACACACAGCCATATAGCCCACAGCAAAATGGGAAAGCTGAACGTATGAACAGGACAATATATGATAAAGCGAGAACCATGTTAGATGAATCAAATCTACCAAGACACCTATGGGGTCAAGCAATCTTAACGGCTACTTTTCTTATCAACCGATCGCCATGTTCTTCAATAAATTATCAAGTACCTGCGAGGATCAAGAACAAGGAATTAATTTTAAATAAAATCAAAGTTTTTGGATGCAAAGCATGGGCACATATTATGCCCAAACAGGATAAATGGTCAAGACGAGCAGTGCCAGCTCGAATGATAGGATATTCTTTGAATGGATATACCTTATGGAACCCAAAAACTGATGAGATATTTGTCTCAAGAGATGTAAGATTTGATGAAACAAACATAAAATATCAACATGAAGAACAAAACAAAAATATAAAAGGATACTTAGAAGAAAATGAAATTCAGAAAGAAATGTGTGTGAAACCAAAAGAAAAACAAATAATAAAAGAAACAAAGTATTCAGAATCAATACAAGAAGAAGAAAGTTTTTATGATCCAGAAGAGAATAATTACTCCACTCCAGAAAAACAAAACGAAGAAATCAAGCGAACAAGAAGTGGAAGAGAAGTAAAAAAGCCTAAACAATTTGATTTAAATACATATGAAGATTATTGTTTACTTTCAAGTGAAAGCGATCCTGTCACATACACAGAAGCCATTCAACAAGATAAAGAATGGAAAACAGCAATAGATAAAGAGATTAAGTCATTAAAGGAACAAAACACATGGATAGAATCAGAATTGCCAAAAGGAAAAAGTGCTATTGACACAAAATGGATTTTCAAAACAAAATCGGATGGAACTAAAAAGGCAAGATTAGTTGCACGCGGATTTCAACAGTACACAGAAGATTATGTTTATTCCCCTGTAGCCAACATAACTACCATAAGAATGGGATTATCAGAAGTAATAAATAATAACTGGGAAACAAAGCAGTTGGACATACCTACAGCATTTCTAAATGGAAATTTGAGCACAGAAGTTTACATCAAAGTTCCAGAGGGAATAAGTTTGGAAAATAAACAAGAAGGAACTGTTCTGAAACTTAAAAAAGCTTTATATGGATTGAAAGAGTCACCAAAATGTTGGAATATAAGATTTGATAATTTCTGTCAAACAATAAACATGAAAAGATCAAAATATGATATATGTTTATACATAGGAAAAGATATATGGCTCATATTATTTGTAGATGATATTTTACTGATGGGAAAGAGTAGTGAAATAAATAAAATATCAAGAAAATTGCAAGAAGAATTTAAAGCTAAAGATATGGGAAGAGTATCTAACTTCTTAGGAATTGAAATTATGAGAAATGATAATACATTGAAATTATCACAAAAACTGTTTATTAAAAATTTATTACTAAAGTATAAGATGCAAGATTGTAAAGAAGTGAAGACGCCGATGGAAAACAATTTTCAAGTACCTGAAACAGAAGAAATAATTAGTGATATACCTTACAGAGAATTAATTGGAAGTTTAACTTACCTGGCTACAATAAGCAGACCGGACATCACTTTTGCAACTTCATTCCTCAGTCGATATCTTGATAAACCCACGAGAAGCTTATGGACAGCTGCAAAACGTGTATTACGCTATCTGAAGGGCACAATTAATAAAAAGTTGACATACTATTGTCAAGAGAAAGAAGAAAACACTAATAAATGTTCTAATATTTCAGCATTTTCAGATGCCGATTGGGCAGGTGATAAGATCACAAGAAAAAGTGTTAGTGGAGCACTAATATATCACCAAGGGAACCTAATTGCATGGTCATCACGAAAGCAGAGGACTGTATCTCTCTCCAGTGCTGAAAGTGAATACATAGCTGCTGCAAGTTGTGTCAGTGATTTGTTATTTGTGAAAGGATTATCAGTTGACTTTAATGAAAAGTGTAATATTGTGCTTTATGTGGACAATCAGAGTGCAATAAAAATGATACATAATTGTGAAAATACAAAACATTCCAAGCACATAGACATTAAATATCATTTCATAAAAGACATTGTAAACCAAAATTTTTTGATTGTTAAATACGTAAGTACCAGTGAAAATACTTCGGACATTATGACGAAACCACTGTGTAGTGTTAAGTTTTGCTATTTTCGTGACAAGCTGTTAGTTTTGTAACATTGTTTTTCATAGAATGTTTGCATTGTTTATATTTTAAGGTTATGTTGTCACTTGTCACTAGCTTGTCAAAATTATCTGTCAAAACTTATATATGTCAGTTTTAGTGTTGCAATTTCAAGAATTTAAATATTACTAATTTTGTGTTGCCATGTTAAAGTTAAAGTTTGGTAGAATTTATTTTCATTTATTTATAGAAGCAATTTGTAAGTTTTCACAAACATAAAATTGAGGGGGAGTGTTAAGATATTAATTATCTGTGAACATGATGTCTGTCACATCTTTAGTTTTGTTCACTCTCTGGGATTTTGAATTTTGCCTAAGATGGCTGTTTATAAGAGTGTAACAATAAAAGATAATTGTATTAGATTAGATGTCTTGTTTTATTATAGTAACCACTAAAGTTTTCATACCACCTTCTTACTACAGATGTTGGGTGTTTTCCTGCGAAATTGGATGCCAGAGTGACAATTTTGTTATCTCTCCAAGCCACTACAGCCACATCAACGCCATTGCAGTTACCAACCTGTTCTATTGACGAACCGCGTGGTTCTTTTTTAAAAACTTTTTCATCTGGCAGTTTACAATTGGGAATTCGGTTTTTTATTATAGTTCCTAAAGCCAAAATGCCGCGATTGGACAGGAATTCGATAAGCGGGATCGAGGTGTAATAATTATCGAAAAACAGCCGGTAGTTCTGATTGGTAGGCACATCGCGGGCAAGGCGTACTACCACATTAGATGATGCCCCTAACTGGGGCTCGCCGGCTGCGCTTTTCCTGTCCACTATAAACTTCAAATTTATATCCATATCCAGATACACCACATATAACAAAAAGTTTGAATCCCCATTTGTGGGGTTTATCAGGTAAATATTGTTTCAGCACACTTCGAGCCTTTGTTGAGCACTTTGTTCATCTACAGATAAATGCGCTTCATATGGAACTTTTTTGAAATTGTGGTTGAGTGCTTCTATCAATGGCCGGATTTTATATAATCGATCAGAATCAACGTGATCATATGGTAACATTTTACTATTATCGTTAAAAAGTAACATCTGCCTAAGTAATTCGAATCGTTTTGAAGGCATTGTCTCTTGTATCGGCGCAAAGCTAATATTTTCAGACCAATACATTTTTACATTTGGCATACGAACTATTGACATGTAATATATAATACCAAGAAATTGGCGTATATCTTGACTAGTTACATTTATAGGTTTATTAGCATCTTTCTGGACAGAGTATAAATTAGTCTGGTCTATTATAAGGTTGATAATATCTTCAGTAAATAAATATGCAAATACCTCAAATGGAGTGTCTAAACTAAGTATTTCTGGAGGTTAAAGAAAGAAAAGAAAGAAAAAATGTTTATTCTGCACAAACAAAACGCACATTACAAAAAAAATAAAATTATGCTGAGAAACTTAAAATGCACACATACAATTTAGACAAAAGCCCCGTATCCAAGTCGGAAGGTTATACAATATTGTGCATTGACTGTTAATGTCAGTCAAGGCTTGGGACCATAGACAACATAAATACTGCTTACGGCGCCGGTAGTTATATAATATCCATCAAAACAAAAACAAAATGCCGATAGCAGAGTGCATTATATTATTTCATACCAAAAAAAACCACAAATTTTAAAACAACAAAGCCGTGCGTCGTATCTGTGCAAGAACAGGTCGTTGCTCAGCAAAATGCTGTGACTTCGGACGGACCTAGTGTCAACAGCGCTGTTTTTCAGAAACAACCTTTTGGAGTGACGTAAAGACGCTCGCTCATCGTGTGATCTAACATGTTACATTATCGGGTAAGTGCAATTTTCCATGAAAAACTTAAGTAATAGCTGAGCCTACCACTTGTAAATATAAAACATATCTGTAATAAACGGAGTAAATTATAATTATTGATTAAAATAGGTACATAAAATAAAACAATGAAACAGTGCTAATAAATATTAATGCTAAATAATAAATTTAAATGTCGTGTACCATGGGAGCTGTAATGGTATGGCGGCCATTTGCGTGCCCTTCGATCAAAGCACAGTTCCCAACCAATTGGTATAGCTTATAATAGTGTTAATAAAGATAATTTTGATTTTAGTGGGATTTTCTTTTCGATGTACGAAGAAGCAAAATATACTACATAACACAGACCGGACCCAGCCAGGGCAGAATCAGACAGAGGCCACACACACTGTTGGAAAGCCAAATCCATTGCCTGTAGGCCGTGACCCTCGAGGTAAGTATAAAAAAAAAGGAGTTGTTAGATCCTAGCTAAATCATGTGGATTGTTGTATCTGCATGAAATATATCTTTAAAATACTCAAAAAGTGCTTTTTCGTTCTCAGGACTCTTACTGGCGGAGGAAGGTTATTCCAACAGTGCGTGGCCGCATATCTGAAGCTCCCCCTGAATGCCATGGTTCTATGTTTTGAGGAGCAAAGAGGTTTGGTAGAAAAACGTGGTTCGTATTTACTTTGTCTCCACTTTAACTTCTCAAACAAATAGTGTGGTTTTTGTGTAGTGACTACTCCAAAGAGTAGACTAGCCATATGTAACTTTCTCCTAGCAGCCATTTTCAAAATATTATTTTCGTTTATAAATGGAGTGACATGACTTCTACGAGGTATCTTTACACAGAAGCGCGTACAAGCATTTTGTATGCGTTGTATTAGCTTCTCCGTTCTTGATAAAAGACACGGGCCATACACGGTATCACAATAGTTAAGTCTTGATAAAATTAGGCTATCCACTAATTGTTTACGCAAATCAACACTCAAGAAGTCTCTAATTGAATATAGGAGTTTCAATCTATAAAAGCAATTCCTCATGGAGTTACTGATGTGCTTCTCAAATCGTAGTTCTGGATCCATGGTTAACCCAAGGTTGCACGCTATATCCACCCTTTCAATTTTTTCACCCCTGATAACGACTTCTGGCCTGGCTGACAGTATTGCACTGATCATTTTCCTACTTCCTAAAACCATAAATTTAGACTTCAATGGGTTTAATACTAGTGAGTTATTATCTGACCATAGCGCTACCCTTTCCAAATCGGCATTGATTTTTTCTACTGCCTCTAATGTATTTGCTGGTTTAAAAGTTATATATAATTGGATATCATCAGCGTACATGTGATACCTACAATACTGGAAAGACTTAATAATATCAGCGCTGTAAAGAATATACAGAAGGGGCCCTAAGATGGAACCCTGAGGCACACCGCGTAGCACCTGACGAGGGGGGGATGATATTCCTGATCCATCCTCCTTCTGAATTTCAACGAGCTGTGACCTATTTTGCAAGTAGCTAGCAAACCATTGTATTGTTTCCGTTGCAAAACCATAATAGGCCAACTTGGAAAGTAGTAGACTGGTGTTTATTGCATCGAAGGCCCGTGAAAAATCAAGAAGTGCAAGGATTGTTCCCTCCCCCCTGTCTCGTGCCTCTAGGATATTCCCAACTACATCAGAAAGGGCTGTGGCCGTCCCACGGCCTTTTCTAAAACCAGACTGCAGGTCAGGGAGCATATTGTTTGCTTCTAAATATTCCAACATTTGGTTATAAACCACCCTCTCTAAGACCTTAGATAAACAAGGCAAAATGCTAACTGGACGTAGATCTTTAAAAGAACTTGGGTTACTGACTTTAGGTAGAGGACGCACAATAGCACACTTCCATAAGTCAGGAAAGGTGTTGGTATCTATCGACTTATTTACTATTGTGGTGATAGCCTGAAGGGTGGTTGGTAATGTTAGTGTTATCATATCAAGACTCACTCCATCAATCCCTTTAGCGTTAGACCCCAAACTCTTAATAATTTTAGAAATTTCTTCCTCATTAATATTTCTTAGCTTGAATTGAGTTTCACCAAACTTATTCGCATCGAAATATGAAAACTGCGATTTGGGCAGTATGCACTGTCCTGGTACGTTCAGGAATGCTTTGTTAATCTCGTCTGGGTCATTAAATTGTCCGGGAAGCATACCTTCACTATGTTCAGAGAACACATTTGTCTTAAGATTTTTCCAAAGCTTTTTGGGGTTTTTTATTTGACCATTAATGTGTCTGTCAAAGTACACCTTCCTTTCCTGCATTAGCGCTGTAATAGCTTGTTTTTTTTAATCCAAATAATAGTTTTTTGTAGTATCTAGCCTGTCCATGTGATAGTTATTTTTTGCCTCGTCTCGCAGTTTAAACATTAATTTAATATTATCCGTTATCCACGGCGTGGGACGGTCTCTAAATATCTTACTCTTTATGGGAGCATGTAAGTCATACAATTGGGTGATGAAGACATTAAAGTGTTCTACCATGTTGTCAACATCCGACAGTGAGTCAATTTCAAACCATGGGATCGATTTCAAATCTACCTCAAAGTAATCCAACAATATGTCCCTTAGAGGCCGATATACAATTAGCCTAGGTTTGCTTTTTACCTTTTTTATGACAGTATCACAAACAATAAACGAGTGATGACCAAGTTCACTGATATGACTGACTAGCACGCTACGAACCCCTACATCGGTACAGATCACGTCAATGAGAGTACTACTATCTCCTACAAAATGAGTTGGTGACTGTACTACCTGAGTTAGATTGGTATAGTTTAGGAATTCCATCATATCTTTAACTTTTGCATTGTTTGTATCTAATAGATTAACATTGAAATCCCCCAGTAATACCAAATGATCGTAAGGTGCCAATGCGCTAATACTGTCAGTTATTCCATCCAGAAATTTTGGCAACTCGAACCAGGGTGGCCTGTATGCAGTGCCAATCAACAATATTCTGCCATTGAAAGAAAGGTTCAACCACATCTGTTCCACATCAGACTGCACTGAGTGGGGTAGTACACGCGCCCTAACTCCTGTTTTAATGTAAAACGCTACTCCTCCGCCTCGGCCCCCGCGTATATTCGCTGGGCGCGGCACGTGCTTCAGCCTATATCCCGGAACCTTGGGCGCGCGCCCCTCTTCCCCAGGTTTCAACCACGTTTCGTTGATAGCCATTATATCCACGCGTGTTGTGACATGGCAATCAGAAACTCGTCCTGGTTAGTTGCCAGAGAGCCCGCATTGAATAAACCAAACTTTAATGATTTTGACTTAGTCATGTTATATAATGAGAAATGTCTGTATGGGTGTAGGTATATAGTAATGGTAGTATTTTATTTATGTATTTGCTATAGTAATTTTGTTTATTCCTTTTGTGTAAATAATTATTGTACATAAGTTGCAGTCTGGGTAGAAAATAAATAACTGTGTTACCTTTAAAATAATGTTCCCATTCAAAATAAATTGTAAGTAATATATAAATATTGTTTGTAAATAATGTTTTTAGTGTATAGATAATAATATATGTAAATAATATAACTATGTTCCTTACATTATAGTAGTACTCACTCTGATACTCCCCCTTGTTCAGATTACGACAGATACGACACACAGACACCATGTTTAATAAATTATTATAAATAGAAGAGCTATTTTCTAAGACAAAATAATGAGCCGTTTTGACAAATGGTCTAATTATTAGTGTCCACGTATGGTCCAATAAATTGAAGAATGTCTTCCTCAGATGCGATCCTGTGAGTGGATTCTCCAGGCTTTTGCCGGACCAAGATGCGACCGCGCTTCGTCCATACGAATCGCCATCCATGAATCGCTGCGGCGGCCCTTGTCTGACGAAATAACTGCTGGTTGAACCTGGTCAGCCTCTCATTGACAAAGACGCGCACAGGTTTCCCAGAGAGTCCGAGGTTCTCTGTTGTAGCGTCACGTCGCACGCGGGCACCGTTCAACACGGCGTCACGCTGGTCACGACGAGCGAGACGCACCATAATAGCTCGAGGGCGGGGCACTGTAGATGTTGTGGGGCTTGACGCCTTTATGTGCCTGCCGCCAACTCGCTCCGCGCACACGATGTCGCGGTCCTCCAAAGCGACCCCTAGCTTTGTGGCAATTAGCTGGAACAGGTGTGTCGGGTTTTCCGCTTGCGACTCAGGCACGTTCGCTATCATTAAGTCATTTGCCATCAGCTCTTGGTCCCTGTCATTAAGGTCCCTCTTGAGCTGCAGAACCACACTCTCCACCGCACCTAAATTTGTCGGATTGCATCCTGCATCGTGACGCTTTTCAAGTGCCTCCAACCTGGACTCAATCCCATCCATCCGGGTGTGACTCGAGTCGTTAGACGCCTTCAACTCTGCTACGTCTTTCCTTAGCTCCATGACCTCAAATCGCAAGGTGCGCAGCTCCTCAACTACCATTTTCAAAGCGGAGCCGACGTCCTGTGGGAATTCGGGCATCCCCTCCAAAGCGGTCACGATCGGGGGAGGCGTCAAAACCTGCAAGAGCGTCTCCACCAGCAGAGGCGACGCTGGGGCAGTAATAGACTGAGGCGTCAACGGTGCGGCAGCTGACAGAGACGACGGCGATGCGGCAGTAGACAGATGCGCCGGCGTTTCGGCAGTTAGCACAGGTGTCATCGGATGTACCATCCCTGTTGACGGCGTGGGTGTCCCGGGCTCCAGCGTTGCCACAGCTGGCGGCGTTGGCATTGACGTGGACGCCAGGTCCACACCCTGTACCTCCGCCACACAACCTCTTACCGGCGTTTCGGCCTTGTTATCCCTGCGGACGTTTTTCTTACACTCAGGGCAATGCCAGGCGGAGACTAATGGACCTTTCGTAGGGAGACCGACGCACACCCTGTGATACGGTACGCTACATTTTGTGCACCTAGCTGTTTCAGATGCTGACAAAAATTTTCCGCATGCACCGCACTTTACCGGCATTCTTGCAAGGGCTGTATAAATGTTCAATGAACCTCTTTATGGGGAACACAAAGTTTGTTTACTTTTTGATCTGACGTCAATAAAAAAAACGTTGACAGTGTTGACAGTAGCAACACACTAATATATGGATATTGTGGGTATATAAATATGACTTGCAGATTTCTTATTTGATTATGGACGAATTATGCACTTTAGGAGCCCTCTCGAGATCTCACTACACTGTATGTTCTGTATTGGTTTGTTAAACACTTTATTAAATAATTTTAAGAACTTTATCGTCGTTATTTTATTTTATTACCACAAAAAAATCAGTCAACGATCCCGCCAGTACAAACGTCAAACGTCACTCCACACAGGTAATGTGTCAGATCCATGAAAACGTAGTTGATCATCATTTATGTTCAAGCTTTTCGTTTTCCATATTATATTTGTTCTAGGCACACGATTAGATGTACTTGGAGCCGCTGTAGAACTGGTACTAGGAGAAACGACGGCTGGACATGGATCCGTTGCAGTACTACTGAACTGATTGTTTATGGGTGTAGTTTCTAGGGTGGTGGCGGCAGCCAGAACTTCATTTTCCAAGTCAGGTGGCTCCTCTGGCTCCCCATCAGAACTTTCGTGCTTTTTTTTTTATTTTGAGTAACAGCACGCAAATTACGACTCATTTTGATCCTGAAAAAGAAATATCTAACATTCAAATAAACGGTAAGAAAATCTATCCCAAACGCGCAATGTTGCATTCATGCAACAAAACAAAATCAGTCCAAATTTTAAAAAAATACTTCAATCTGCAAAAAAATATTATTGATTATTGAAATCAATCAACTTACCTTTTACTCACATCAATTTCAATAGCAAAATATCACTATTTCACAAATAAATCTCTTTTTGTAAACAAATTCAAAGAGAGCTAAACCGGTTTGTACACGTTCATCATTTGAATGCTAACTTATTAGAAGTGTCACCATCTAGTAAGCCGATTTGTTGCTAAATCGTTAGATTGCTTTGTTGCTGATGTACAACACCGAGTAAAGTTGATCTATTGGGTTTTTATATAATTTTACATCTACTGGAATGGTGTGTTGCAGAAGTACAACATGGCTCCATAAAGGGTTAAGTATTATTCTACTGAAAATGACAATGATTACTTCAACACCGCTGTTTTCCGTTTAGTTATTGCTACTTTTACTTCTGATTTAACAAAATATTTAATTATATTTTTTTTCTCTTTTCCCACAAAATAAAAAAAACTTTAATCAGGAAAATAAACTACTCTACTTGATTTATAAAATGCATATAATTTAGTTTAGGCTCCTTTCTCAAATAGAGCGACGCTGAAACTGCCGATCTTCTTTAATGTTTTTGTGTTTCGTAATGTTAATTACCCACTATTGTATAGAATCAAGTTCTTTTAACTTAACAGACAGCTGTGCTGCTGGGGAGTTTGTTGCGCCACTTCTTCCCAGCTAAAGCACTAGGAAGTGGTGAAGGGCGGGCGTTTTGGGGGGACTGTCTTATGTAATTTTGACGTTCAAAAAGAGCTGACTCTCAGCCTAGTTTGAATAAATGACTTTTTGATTTTGATTTTGGTGTCACCTTCGGGCGCAGCATCACTGGCAGGAGCAGGGTCAGGTACTGGGTCATCATCGGAGTCGACGTCGTAGGGCACAACCAGAATAATATCTACAACTAACCTATACAAGTAGAACTACTTACGGTGGCCACATGCGCTTCCTCTTGAGATGGAGGGGGGTCTCATGACCATGGCCCATGGGAAAGTCTTCTATGTCATGGATGGTTAGTTTAAAATAAAAACAATTCAAATGTAATACTCAATACAAAATATAATAAAAAGAAAGCGTTAATTAAGCATTAAAGCTGACTTACTCGTCAATGGTCTCTGGGCCTGGGCGCCTGCGTCGTCGATTGCCGCGACCTACACGACCTCTGCCACGCCCTCTACTAGGCCCGGCAACCACGACAACCTCCTGAACTACCACCCCGAGCCCGCTCCCGATGGCCTGTGAGCTGGGCCTGGCAACCGGGACCACCTCCATCAGCACGCCGTGCCTGCTGGCCCTCGAGCTGAGGCCAGCTACTGCGACCAACTCCTCCACCTGCACCCCGGCTATACCAAACCCGCGCCCTCTGCCACGCGGGCCGGCGGGATGCAACACCCGTACCGCAGCCCTACCGCGTCGCGCATCACGCGTGCGAGACGTACTGACTCACAAAAAAATCAACAAACGAACAACAACATGCAACAAACCTTGAACTAAGAAAGTCGGTTGCAAACAGAAATCAAACATAAACCTCTTTTTTTAAAGTCGGTTAAAAACAAATCACCGTATACATTTAACATTGAAAGGATGGAAGGAAGTATATCCACACTTTTAGATTCCGTGGAAAAATACTACAAAATGTGCCATGTAACCTAAAAATTCCCTGGGTCAAGCAGAGCTTTTTCCGTTAGCGTATTTTTCATTTCAAGGTTACGCAAATTTCTTTCAGTAAAAGTTAAAATAAATGCATAATATCAATAATACGATACATTACAACTTATATAACATCGACAGTTTGCTAAAATAGTAGAATTATTAGTCGTAATACGGCGAAATGAGTCGCCGGATGCGACGAAATGGCGGGAAAATGGCTAACGGTGTCTGTTGAATAACTATTTCGCGGGAGGTTTGCCTCCTCCTGTACGTCAAACAAGTTATAAAAATAATAAAATACCACATAGGTACCTACTGCCAAATAGGTGCAGGTGTTTAGAACTAGTCGTGGAATAATGGAACAAACACATGCATACATGATACACCCTGAAAACAAAACAGTTTGGGCAGTGAAGTAAAAAATATATGGTTTATGGGAAAAAAAATTGAAATGTTTACCTTTTTCGCACTTCTTTTCATAGTTTCAAATTTATCTTTTAATTGCTTCGTCGTCCTTGGTATTTGCCCAGTGGCATTAAATTCCTTTTCAATGTTGTCCCATACTATTGCTTTTTGTTTTGTGCTAGTCATGTCTTTTTTTTGCACATCAAAATATTTTTGTATTTTTCGACAAGGATCTGTAATTTCTTAACTTCTTCCTGGCTAAAATTACAACTTCTTTCTCTGAAAACACAGGTCAATTTTGTTTTTTTTTTAAATTATCTAATTAGTAAACGAAGAAAAAAACATTCTGTGCTGTGGATAGATTCTAAAGTGTAACATAATCGCACGTTCAGTCACGTATATATAACATGGGTACTTATGTAATCATCATAATCATCATCATATCAGCCGAAAGACGTCCACTGCTGGACATAAGCCTGCCCCAAAAGGGGGGATTTGCCATAATCGCCACGCTTGGCAGGCGGGTTGACAAATGACGAGGTTGATTGGTGAGCTGGGGATTCCATTAGCTGTGGTATATCTTGGTCCGAGCTACTGAAAACATTGGATGTTATTTTTACCGTCAAAACAAGATAATCTCACGCAACTACAAGTTTGTAAAACGCACCTTTGCTGGGATATTCCCTCGTAATTGCCAGTGTGGACATCAGCTACTACAAGGACATCCCGGAGGTCTTCATGGTCTGGTTCGCTAGAAATAGTAAAATTTATGATGTTATGCGAGTACTCGGTACTATTCCTACAAAAACTTTGGCAATTTGTAAAGCATTAAGTAACAAGGAAAAAATTACGTACCTTTCGCTTGAATCACTCGGTTTATATGAAGACCCCGATGATCCATCTTCGTATGGATCAATATCATCACATGAAGACATATTTTTACGAAAACAACACAAAATTACCGTTTCCCGCCGCTTATTTGCCGCTTATTTGTTGACATGACATAATGCCAAATCTCAACTGACAGCAGCCTGTCAACAAAATCCCCAAGTAGTGTTGCCAGGAAAGAATAAAAAGGTTCCAAGTAGGCCGTTGGAACTTTTTTTAATTATTGGAGATCGCTATACTAAAGGTTTCGGGAAAAAAAGGTTCCTACTGTCAAATAGAACCATAATGAATCAAACTTGTTTTTTAGGGGTTTCAATTGGAACCTATGCCGCCTTATTACAAAACGCGATCTAAATTTAGTACTGTGATTGTTACTAGGTTTAAACCATGACTAAATAAAACGTTATTATAAAATGAAGTTTATCTCTAGTTCTTGAACTATCAGTGGTACTAAAGTTAGTCCGCCGAGACCCCTAGTTTATCTTTGGATTTGACATAAGTACTAATTAATTTGAGGTTAGCGTTGATTATTTTTGTGTCTTTTAATTTACAAATCGATAGAAATGGATATTAATTATGATTGACTTAGATTTGAATATGCTGGAGACGTCTCGGCGATCTTACAGACATCGTCATCGTGTTAATCCTTTCGAATTGAGTGACGAAAATTTTATAAGTACAGGTTCACAAAACGTTTTGGTGAAAAAAATTGTGGATGTTTTATGTGAAGACTTATCCCACGACCCTCAAGGATGCCCATTGAGTTCTGAAGTGCAAGTCGTTTGCGCATTACGCAACTGGGCTCGACATGAAGTACCTAAGTAAAGTCGATGTTACTATAACATTAGACAAAATTCTATTATTATTGTTTTATCCGTAGATTCAAGACGATACAGCTGATTTACATGGTGTGATTCAACCAGTTGTCAGCAAAACTGCATTTATTTATCAAAACGGACGCAAAGTAAACATTCGTCTCAAATTACGCACGCTGCCGCCGAATTTAATACATTCCACTTCACGCTAGAGGTGTTACAAATATGACAACTCGATTATAATAAAAAGTGCGTCAAAAGTACAAGTGGGCTTGTTCATTATATTGCAACCTAAACATAGAACAATTTATGACGTATTCTTGTATTGTTAAATAATTATTTAATCGTTTCAAGTGTTATTCTAATTACAATATTTAGAGAAACGGAACGTTGTTTCAAATAAAGCCCGAATGAACGAATGAAAGAATGCCATTTTTGTTTATTATCTGTAGATATAATTTGAACCATGGACCTTCTTTGGTACTAACTGATCCTCAGATAGTCTTTGTTTTGTAATAAAGACGCATGTTGATCCTGGTACTGGCTTTAGTACCGTAACAATCCAAGACTTATAAGTCTTGGTTTAAACCAGTACTAAAACATTTTTTTGTAATAAGACTGTTACTGTCGACTAGCTTCAAAATTATGCTACAGATGGCGCTGGGTGTTGGAAAGAAATAATATTCGGTGCAAGTAGAACCTTTTTGCATCTTAGTATAATTTTTGCTCAAATTGTTAGATGGAACCATTTTATTCCAAATGCACGATGTGGGTCATAACTTTGTCATAGAAATGTTTTGTTCTGTCAAAATTGTCAGATCATTTTGATTTTTACAGGGTTGATAGATGGTACATTTTGAAAGCTTTCTGTATACTTATCTCGATTTTGGCATGTGTGTGGATTAGTTCCGTCTTGCATAAGTAGGTCCAAATCCACCCTCTGTTCAAAGGCACTACTATTCTGTCAACGACTACTTAAACGACAACTTCCCTGTCCCCATACAACTCACTTTGATAATGCCGTAAGTCCACAGGTTTTTCTTATTGTTACCCTTTCCTCCCAATTTAACGTCTTTTTTCCCAATTTAACGCATTACGTTTGTGAGTCACATGTGACTCACAAACGTAGGGCGTTAAATTTTCTTTACCACGTTCAATGAGTCGTATGTGAAACCACACAAATGCATTTATTGAGTGAAAATAAGAATACGTCATCCGTCAAATGTCAATCAACTGTCATAACTACAATTAGATTAGAAAGTTGAATGTTTGTTTGAGGTTTTAATTGATATTTTATTGGAAAAAAACTGGCATTGATATATCTGTTTCATCTGTTTTGTGGTTATAAATTGATATTTGTCTAGAAAATGGCTAATAGAAGATACACAAATGAAGAATTATTGCACTATTTAGAAAATTCTGATGAAGAACCGTTTAGTAGTGGAAGTGACGAAGAATATCAGCCCAACGATGAAGATGAAGAAAGCGAGGATACAGAGGTAATTGCAGCTTTTATAGCAAGTAGTACAGGGAGAGGTACTGAGAGTCCATCACCCTCTCCAGCAAGTTCGTCGTCATCTGATGCCCAATGGAAAAGAGATGTTTTGCCTTTAGGGAGGGAAACGTTTATAGGTTATCACGGTATACAAAACATCGACGCAATTACTGAAGACGGGCGAATTAGTTTGATCAAAATTTATGCCTATTTTGTACCTGATGATTTAATTGATGAAATGGTCATTCATACCAGTAATTACGCTCAGTTGTTGAATGAATTACGAACTGCACGATTTAGTCGAATGACAAGATGGAAAGATGTCACTAGAGAGGAATTAAAAACATTTTTCGGAGTAATAATCTACATGGGTCTCAATCCTAAGCCGTCAATCGAACACTATCTACTGGAAATTAGACTTGCTTTACTACAATCCTCTTATGCACAGAATAAATATGTCATATAACAGATTCACCTCCATTCTAAGATGTTGGCATTTTACAGAAATCCAAATAGGTGTCATTAGAGAGCAAAGGACTCATAAAATAGACCCACTCATACATAAAATGGTAAATAATTTCCGTAGTCTTTATATACCTTCCGATATTATTGTCGTTGATGAGTCAATTGTCAAATTTTGTGGAAGGTTGCTAATAAGAACTTACCCAGCCAAAACAGATCGCTACGGTATGAAAATATATAAGGCCTGCACAATAAATAGCTACACATGGTCCTACCAACTTTATAACGGGATTTCGCAGCAATTAGAGGGTCTTGATAAACCTGGTTCAACAGTGGTACATCTCACAGAGCCGCTTTTAGATGCAGGTCGTGTTATCGTCGCTGACAACTATTATACCAGTTTGCCTTTGGCTGAGTATCTAAAAAGTCGCAATACTGATTTATGCGGCACTTTACGTAAAAATAAAAGAAATTTGCCAAAAGAAGTAATAAAAGCGAAGCTAAAAAAAGGAGAACAAATTGCTAGACAAAAGGACAACCTCTATACTGTACTAAAATGGCATGATAAACGCGACGTCCTTATGATCTCAACCTGCCATGGAGAGGGTATGTCTAACGTTACCACCTACCGCGGTGACGTTATGAAACCTGATGCAATCATCGATTACAATGAAGCCAAAAAAGGCATTGATATATCAGACCAACTTGCTTCCTTTCATTCGCCGTTACATTTTTACGTAACGGCGAATGAAAGGAAGCAAGTCAATCGCAAGTCAAGGCAATCTATTGCTATTTCAAGTCGCCATTATCAATGTCAGATGCATCTACAACGAGTTGGCAGATGGCCCTAAGTTGACAGTATTACAAGTCCAAGAACATCCAGTCCGACATTTCCTTGGACCTGCAGCATCAACCACAGAAAGTAATCAACCTAAAAGATCTTCAATCTCCTGTAGCTCTCCAAGATCTTCAATAGCCTCTTCAAGTAATTCTGGACATTCTCTACAAGAAATACCTCGAAACGCAAACAATAAACTCGTGCGAAAAAGATGCACTGGGTGCTATGTCAAATTGAAAAACGAAGGATTATTGGCAAGAAAAGCTAAGCAAGTACACACTGAGTGCAAAAGGTGTGAAAAAGCATTCTGTTTAGAATGTTATAATGAGAAACATGCTTGATTTTATAATATTTTCTTATAATAAAATACTTACATTGCAGTATTAGAGTTTTATTTATGGTCAATTTCTTTAGTGATTAAATGAAAAATTAAAAAAAAATCGCAAATTTTTTTTTTATCATTGTAAACATTAGGTTTTTTGCTATACGTCCACGCATGATTTAAAAAAATATCACGTCACGTTCATACTGAAAAAAATGACTTAAATTGTATAGAGAAATGAGTCACCTGTGACTCATGAACTTATTCTAGTACGTTCCTAAGAGTCATATATGAGTCATTGGACAGCGAAGTTGTTAACTCAAGACAATGATCATGTTCTTTCACCAGTATTAGCTTGACTACTAACAGGTTATATAATTAGATTAGTTCATGTAATGGTTTATTTTATTTGCCTGTACTATGTTTTCAATGTTTTGTTGGTATATAGGCCTGTGCTAGCTGACATATGGCAAATTTAATGTTTTTTGTGTTTTGTAATGTTAATAACCTACTACTGTATAGAATCAAGTTCTTCTAACTTAACAGACAGCTGTGCTGCCGGGGAGTTTGTTGCGCCACTTCTTCCCAGCTAAAACACTAGGAAGTGGTGAAGGGCGGGCGTTTTGGGGGGACTGTCTTATGTAATTTTGACGTTCAAAACGACCTGACTCTCAGCCTAGTTTGAATAAATGACTTTTGATTTTTTTGATTTTATGATTCCTGCACGTTATACAACATAATAAGGCATTTAGTACTAAATAACTTCATCTAAAACCTTATTATTATATTTTTAGGGTACCTATGGAGCTCACCCCACAAGATTTAGAACGTGAAAGGCGGAGGGAAGTGCCAACAAATGAACCCAGCAACTCTTTACTTGCAGGGACGCAATAACGACATAATATTGTTTTAAGGTATTTTAGATAGATAAACAAACATAAATCATTGTTTTGCTAACTTTTTAATATTTTCTTTAATAAAAGTTTTACCGGTCTAAATCTAAATGTTGTCTCTTTAATCCAATTTCTGATATGGTGCTTTGTTGGCGGAAACTATTACTAATGTCCTGAAAAATTAAACGTTGCATAAATTTGATATTGAAACAGTATAATGTAATATGACGGTAAGTAATATGGCGAGTATAATAAATAATAATATTTATAAACATTAGTAATGTTATCATCATGTAAGAGTAATACAGTTTTCAAATTAAAATGAATTAAGATACTCTGAGAATTCCTCTTGTCTCTTCATCAGAAGAGAGAATATCGCTGGCTATATTGCGAGCACGGCCTCTTGAAAGCCTAGTAAGTCGTGCTCGCCGATTCTGGGAGGTGAGATGGGGGGAGTTGAGATTGCTGGGATATTTGGTGCTGAAGTAAAGCTGCAAGCTGAGATAACTGGTGATGGTGAGGAAGGCGCTGTGTTAGTGCATGCTGAAGTACTAGTATTTTCTCAAACTCAAAACTCTTTGATATGCTTTAAGTTTACATCATCTTGTTTAAATATTATAAGAAAATTGACGTTATCACGTAACAACTGTTTCGGTATTTTTGAGTAGGTTTGCGATAAGTAAAAGCAATCAATTTGTTTATGTCTACCCATCGAGAAATAATTACGGATATTTATTTGTTTTTCACATGCAACATCATCAAATATAAATATAGAATTTGGTAAAGCTTCGCAGGGAGATATGACTTCTTCATTGGCATTGAACACATTGAAGTTAATCTGAGGCACTCTTTTTAATACTTCACTTAAGAAACGATATTTTGGTTGGAAAGTAGTTTTCGAGTAAAGATAAAGATTTTGAAATTTAAGACCATTTTCATGAAACAATAAACTAATCATAACATTTGTCTTGCCACAGTTCGAGGGCCCACATATTATGCAACGAATTGTATTAGGCAATAAAGCACTGTGTCTAATCTGACGAACAGAGTCATTGAAATTGATATTATTCACGTTCAGGGATATGGGTTGTTTGATCAACTTCATCTTGCCTATTATTTATTTTCATTATTTACTATCCTTTTTATATGAATATGTGACCAATAACTGAAAGGAGAACATACCTATTCTAGGTGTTTCAAAGTAATTAAACATTACACTTTATTGCAGTAGCTGATCGAAGTAGGACCTGTTCACGATTATTTTAATCGTTAATTTATCTATTTATTATTGTAAGTAACTAATAAATTTGTCATATCTATTTGTCTTGATATTGTGGATGATGTTATTAAGTCATTCTATTTTACTCAAGAATTAGATGGGAGCAATATTGAACAAACTGAGTTCCAGGAAAATCAGCAGGATAAAGATACTCAAGAAAGACCGATAAAAGGAAAAAAGAAAAAGCCAAAATTAACTTCTAAAATTACCTTATCGAAACTATTGGATACGCCTTCTACATCTTACGTAATTCGAAAGGAGCCAGGAAAAGCACACCATTTCATAAAAATATCTATTTGTGATTTAAGTGATAATCATTTATTAAGTCGTATTGATCGCAGTGATAGTGATTGTGCTTGTGTAAATGTTCAGTATCTAGTCAAGGACAATTACGATGAAATTATGAATGAAACAGAATATCTTGTCAGTAAAATAGTTAAAAAATTAAGTTCACCTACATACAGACCTTAAATGGAACTTATAAGATATTGTTTAGTTAAATGTAAAACAATAAAATTAAAATTTATTCTATATACTGTGTTTTTAATCACCTAATTAAGATAGTATAGATGATACCTCTTATTAATAAACGCTGCATATAGTTATGTCAAGCTTATAGACATAAAAGTATAGATATACTAACATTATTCATAACATAATCTATACAGTGTTTATAAGAGGGATCATCTGTCGGAAAGAAAAAAAAACAACAAATAAATATATATTTTACATTTATTGATTATAAGTAGTTACATACATTTATTACATTTTTTTTATTCGATTATATACTTATTACACGTTTAATTAAATTATCTTATAATATAATTTTAGCTCAGTAGAACAAATAGAATAATCCTGCAAGTACTAAAAGATTGAACTATTATACCCCCAAGGCAAAGTGTTGAAACAACCTTCAATTCTCTGTCTTTTATCGTCATCACTATTAAGTATGAGTTTATTTAGTTTTTGTGTAAAAACTTGATGATTTTTAGATCTTATAACATACATATCATCTCGTAAGTTATCATTAAACATTAAGGACCTTTTATATTTTTCAATATCCAATTTTTTCGTTATCGCCTTCGTTACTCCCTTTGCTTTCTTTATAGTTTTATTTTCAGTGCGCACACAATACAATTTAGCTCGCAAACCAACAAATTCTGAAATAATCTCTCCACCCAATTCGTCTTTGAAATAGCCTGGCATTTTCATGTTGGCTTTAGGTAACCCATATATATGTATTGTTAACCTCTAAATTGCTTGTGTCAAAATAACGAATATTGTTTTTCATATCCTCATAAAAATCATCAGTTTTTACAAAATAAAGTAAACTGTCAGTATCAGTATAACATAAAATTACATTATTTCCATACATTTTTTTAATTACAGAATAATGAAAATTATATAAATGTGTTTTAGAAATTTCAAGAATAGAAAATCCGATATAAATAGGACGATCTAATATAACTTTTGTTCTATTTAATTGAATAGCTACTAAGTTTTCGGATAAAATTGACAAGTCTTTAAAATGCGGTGCGCTAATATACCTTTCAGCGCCAAACAATTTGTTGGTTGTATTTAACTTATCTTTCCATAATTTTACGAGCCTAACATCAACTTGTTTCCGCTTGTTTTCAATTGTTTTTCCAAAAATAGAATTGTTTTGTTTCTTAAAAAAATCTCTTTCAAAATCTGATTTAGCTTTTTGCCTGAGAAGTATTCAATAAAATGTATGGTTTTAAAAAGTTATCTTGATAAAACGATAATATTCTATATATTTTTAGCAATATTAAACCATTTTTTAAACACTCTTTTAAATCTATATAATGGATAACAAAACGATGTTTGCTGTATAAATTTGCAATTAATTTTTTACACTTGCTTTGCATAGGAGAATATTTTTCGGCAGCAAATAGCAGATCCGAATGAGCATTATGAATGTTAATATAAAATCAAAGGGGTAATATAAATCTACCTCTAAAATGTATCCTTCGTTTTTGTCAACATCATTTATATTGAAATTATTTATTTCATTATCATTAAGGAATCGGAAGTTACGCATTGGAAGTTTCTGCATCATTGCAAAGCCGTATAAATTCACACAGTCAAGATAAATAAGGTATGTGCTTGCTTTATCCTTATTATACGATGATTGATATTTGTTATTAGCTTTGGCATATCTTAATGAGCATTGGGCAAGACCTCCTCGAATTCCATTTTCTAACATTTGGTACATTTCTACATCAGAGATTAAATCAAGCTCTACTTTAGTATACAAAATAGCATAGCATCCCAACTTAACGATGGTGATGAAACATAATAACATGGGTCTAAATTATAATAAAGTAAACTCATTTCTCGAAACTTTTCGAAAATATCGCATAATAGCAGTACATCACATTTTAAATAAAGGTCTGTATACTCTCCTAAATTTTTTACTTTAAAAGTTTGCCATACGGTTAAAGCATGCTGATAATCTTCAGTTGAAATATTTTCTCCCGTTAGTTTATTGAAAAACTTTGACTGTTCTGGCAGTTTGGTTTCATCATATTTTTCCCATTTGTCTACATAGTCATAACAATATACGCCTTTTCTACACGCTAAATTAAATAAACGATCATGATTGAAAAACAAGCGCATGTGTTGAAAATCATCCGAATGTAACGTTTTTACCAATTTATCTAAACTAGTACTTAAAAAGTTAAACGAATCAATAAAGGACAATGCTCATGAAGTATGAGAATAAAACCCAGGCCCGGCGCAAAAGAAATGTAACTCAAAATATAGGTAAAAATAAGTAATTAAATATTACATAGGGGGCATCATCGAAATCAGTGGCTATATGTGTGAAATTGCTATTCGAATTTTAACATCTGCGCCACATTGCTACTCGAGATTTTAGAGGTAACATAATGTATTAGTAAAATGAACAGTAAACAGATACAGTTGTGGTTTAAGAGTGTATATAATGACATGTTTATGGCAACTTCTCTACTATTCTACCTACTTTTACAAGATAATAGGATGATAGAACTAAAAACACGATATGAATGTACTTTTCATTTTAATAATTACGCTTAAAAGTCATCGATTCTCTATGTCTAACACGACATGATCCAAAAATGATGCGGGATGCGCGAACTGTTCCTCATGTCTAGCCCACCCTAAATAATATAAAACGCTCATGACGTGGGCGCAACAGCCCAATGTTCTCCTCCCATGAATACAGGAGCAGTAATATCCTGATATGCCATTCCTGCCATTTTCCCTTTTATAAAGAATGTAGGTGTAATAGATCTTGCTTCTTACGTGCCTCGATTCTATGCGACATCTTATTAAGACACAGTTTTCATCATTAATGTGTATTAACTCGGGATGACGATAAACTTCAAGTTCATAAACACCTGTTTGCTTGATATGCTCACTGCAATAAGAGCGGGCGATTTTCAAGTGATACGTGCCCACAGCAATCAAAATCAAATCTTCATGTGTTAGTCTTGGGAAGTCTGCCAATTCAGGAAGATCGGCTTGCATTCGTATAAACGCCACCCTTTGTCGATTTAAGTTGTGTTCAAGCACATAATCACATAAATGATTGTGATTATTTACATTATTTATTATGTCAATGAATTGGTTTGTGTACCTACTGTCCTCGTAGGGCTCTTGAAAACAGTTGATGATGGCTGCGGCTATCTTAAAATCCTTCATGGTGTTTGGTAAAGTGCGATTAAATACTTTGTGTCTAAATATTTTAAAGTCGCGCTTGAATCGACCGTTAATTGTCTCTACGACCCACCTGCATAATGTGACTCTTCGTGATTTATTTGCCAGATCAGTTGTCAGCTGACTTTCACCGCGTGTTACAGACAGGGGTACATGTGCAACATAGCCATATGACTCTAGAAGAGGAATACTATCACGAAATCCTCTGTCCACTATGAAGCCGTCACCTTCTTCCAAAAAATAATTAATCGGGGCCTTTTCCATAGGACCGTCGTGGTTTTGTAAAATCTGCTGCATTATTGATGCATCAGAGGTTGTTGCATCGTATGGTCCTGTAACGTCTATAATGTATCCGTCCCCACATACTATCATAAACGGTTTTATCAAGTTTTGATATTTATGCAAGCTGTAACTGTTTCTTTGAAAGAGAAAGTTCGAGCTCTTTTGGATAAAAATGTATGAACCATCACATATTAAAATAGCTTTAGGTGTTTCACCACTCCCAAAAATATGATTTGGTAAAACTCTATTTCGTTCGATGACTTCGCTCCGTGTAATGTGATCGAGTCCTAAATGCAGGGGAACAAAATCATTGAACAGATATCTTCTTATAAAATTGATTTTTCTGTCAATAGTTTGTCTTGACTTGTTAAAAACTGTACTCAGACGTATGCTCGGTTCACCAGTCCTTATTTTGCTGAGATAAATACCTAAGTCTGTACGTGGTGTATTTGAACCTCTACGCAGGCTCGGTACTTGATCAAGCAGTTCATTGAACTGATTGTGATTTAAACCAGTCCAGAAATGAAGATCTTCCACTGTTATTTCGTCAATATTTTCAAAATCTATTAGAGTTCTTTGTTCTAGTGCCTGAACATACATATTTCTAATATCCAGATAATTGTCAGCACTGAAATCGAAATGACGCCGTGTCACTCTATTAGATATGTCTTCCAAAGCTATGTTAGTCAAATGATTTTGACATATCCGTGCAAGTGGGGGTATAAGCAAGTCGTAATAACTCATAAGATATACCTTAATGCTGTTAGGCATTTGGCGAAGTTGCAAGTTATTGCAATCATCTATCATACAACGCCGTGATGTATTTGCTACCCTACTAAGACCCGGAACAGGAATCGCAGCGACAGCTTGAGGGGCGGGTTGGAGTGCTGGTTCGCGGTGCACTTCCTGATTGATCCTGTGCCAACAAGCATGACAGATCGATCTCGTTCCATCAAATGCTATCTGTAACAAGAAACAAAAATACTAATTCATAAAAATGGTCTGGAAGAGATCGTTTGTAGCGATAAGACCGCCTTTGCCTACTAGTTTAGTTGCTTTTTGTAATCTATACGAAGAAAAAACAACTGACACGGTTACTTGGTCTACTGATATTACTTATATAAGAAAGTACCTCTGTTTCTGTCGTTCTGAAAATATTATGCGTACTATATAGGTATATTTAAAAGTACTCACCTCTCGTGGTGGTTGTAGATCCTGCAATATATGCTCCACGAAATCTCGTCGAGATTCAAAAAAATCTTGAGAGAGAATATGTCTTCGAAGCCGTCTAAGTGAACGGTTACACGTAACACAGGCATCCATTTTCACCAATAATCAATCGATAAGCAACCTCGGAATCCAAAAAAAGCAATTAGGTAGTCGTTTTTAGTAAAATCGGTTTACAACGAATACTGTCGATGGACCGCGCGGGCGACGTGGCACTCGCGCTTTTTTTTTTTTTTTTTTGGAAGGGCATCTCGTAGTTGACCTTGAGAGGCCGTAACTACTTAACCGGGCTTTCCTGTGGGGACTAATAGTTTTTAGGCTAAGAGCCTCCAGCCAGGGCTTACAAACTAAAATTAAAAACCTACAGCTGGCACTCGCGCACGAAATGAGAAGCCTATAACCGGCTCCGACAACGTGTGAATGAGACAGAGAAGCCACACTCTCGACCGACGACCGATGGAGCTACTTTATAATTGTTATAATATTAAACACTGCTAAAGTGAAGTTAACCCGGTTCGGACAAGGCTTGCGTCGCATCCCAAAGTACCGAGCTGTACTTCGGTATTGATTTATCTTTTTGGAGAAGCTTATTACTTGCCATATTACTTGTTTGTTGTTTCAGATAGCACTTTAATTAAACTATAAGTCCCAGCTGCTCATGTTACCCCTGTAAAAAATTCAAATGGCAATTTCACACATGTAGCCATTGATTTCGATGATGCCTCCTATGCAGTATTTCATTACTTATTATTGCCTATAATTTGAGTTACTTTTCTTTTGCGCCGGGCCTGGGTTTTTTTTGAGCATTGTCTTTTCAACTGAACTATATTTTTATTATCAATAGGTATGAATTTTGTAAACGATATGTACTTTTCTTTTGATTTAGGAATTAAAGTTATTTTACCAATTATATCCGACAGCTCTTTTATAAATAAATGACAATCATATCCAGATAGATTGTGAAAAATTATAGGTATGTAATGACATTGTTTCAAATTTAAATTACAAGCATTGTGTGCAGGACCTCTATATTTACCTGTGAAATGATCATGATCTTTAACTTTTTTATAATTTTTTGAAAACTTGGTTTTACATATGTGGCATAATTGAGCTGTTTTGAATGATTTCAACTCATCAGAAGTAAGAGGTAACATTGGCTGTGTATTTTGTAAAATTTTATACAATCTTTCTAGGTCATTTGTAATGGTTTCAACAAATGTTTGTGCGCAGTTTGGACCTCTATAACTAACAAAATCATTTAATTCAGGTTTAGATTTGCAACAAATATAATAAGCGTACGATGATGCTTGATGTGATTGTACAGATTCAGTAAAAAGCGATTTATTTTTGTCTGAGTATTTACAAAGCAAACTTTCAAAATCTCCGTATATTACAATTGGGATTCTTTGGGTTCTCTCAAAGTTTGAAAATTGTAATTTGCTATGTTCATCAGGCAAAACAGTTTTTATTCTACTACAATTGTGATTTAATAATTTATCTTCATTGTCATAACACAAAAAACACTCATCACATAAAAATACTTTTGATTTGTGTTTGGTTAATTGTCTGTGTACAAGGCGACTAAAGTTTTTTATTAAACAAAAATGGGCTTTATCATCTTTCGTTATGTACAACAAATTGACATGTGTAAGCTTTCGTTCACGTGTCAAATATAGAGGGCCTGTTACATGATTATTAGCTTCAAGACCATAAACATTCACACTTATAGAAGGATTATTTTTCTCAAAGATTTTAATGTCATTGAAACTTGGTGGAAAAGACATATAATTTATGTTTAAAAACAACGTATAGTGTGGGTACGATTGCATTCTGTTAGCATTCAATCTTTTTGGAAACATATGTTTGCCCATATGGGCAATGATACACCACAAAAAACAATTGTTGTCATTGTTACGTATATTCAAACATGACTTTGTGTTTTTTATAACTGCAGGCAATTCTAAGTATGTTCCAGCTCTTAAAGGATTGTACTTGTTTATGTTTATTTCCAAATGGCTTATAAAATTAATAGTCCAACCAGATTCGGCAAGTTCAAACTCTAAACATTTAGATATTAATTTTTCAGAGCATTTAAAATACATATTATAAATATCTGTATTCAGAACCGCTATCGTGTATTTGGTGTTGAAAGATTTCAAAGAGCTTTCACAATTTTTTGGCAAAATGTATGACACAAATAATTCAAAATTTACTTTAATTGCTTTATGTTTTTGAATCATAAGATTGATAATATCACATACAGATTTTGAAATTTGATTTAAAAACATTTCTGGAGTTATTGTTACTTCATTAGATTTAAGTGGATTCACTTTGTAACTTATGATTCTATTTTTAAACGCAGTAGCAATAACTTGAATATTTTCGAATTCGGAGCAGAGCAATCGATTAGATTTATGAATATTTGTTCAACTGTGGGCTGATAATTTTGGAACATAAATATTACAGTCTTTACAAAAAAACATTTTCATTAAACTTCTCTTAATTTTTTTATAGTAAAGACTATTCTGTTTTTTTTATCACAGTTATTCAATTTTATATAACAGTTAGTAAATTGTCAGTTTAAAATGTCTGTTTTTGGGCACGCCACGATTGCGGCGGTAAGTCCCCTCTTTGAGGAGTGGTTTGAGAGGCGGCATGGCGTCCTCACCTTCCGCCTGACACAGGTCCTCACCGGACATGGCTGTTTCGGGAGGTTCCTGTTTCGAATAGGGCGGGAGGAAACGCCCGGGTGTTTCCATTGCGAAGATCGCCCAGAGGACACGGTGGAGCATACGGTGGAGGTCTGCCCGGCTTGGGCGGAGCACCGCCGTGTCCTCGTGGAGGTGATCGGCGGCGGCGATCTCTCGCGTCCGACCCTGGTCCAGGCCATGGTACGGAGCGAGAGGGCATGGCTGGCAGTCGCCTCCTTCAGCGAAGCAGTTTATGCTCGCAAAGAGGGAGGCGGCGCACGTGAGGGAGATGCAGTACATGCGCCCTCACAGCCGTGGCCTTCGCAGGAGACGCCCTGGGCGTCGGGAATCCCAGGCTGATTCCCGGCCACCGTAGGCACGGGCTTGCGGACGGCGAGTAATGGGTAGCTCGCTGTCCGGTAAGGACCAAGCCCGGGTCGACGGCGCGTTGTGTTCCACGCGCGCCTCAAAGAGATGTCAGCAGCAACAGAGGGGCCCGCAAGGGCCGATGCCTGCCAGGGGTGCGGGTTGTTCGAAAGAGATACCGCCGCCCCTGGCACACAGGCAACTGAGGGAACACGGGTGGGTTTTAGTCAGTAAAAGTCTGACACGCCCTCCCGCTCCACCCAGAGCGGGAGAAGTTATTTGATGACTTCCCACCCAGAAAAAAAAAAAAAAAAAAAATGTCTGTTTTAATTTCAGAATTTCTTATTTCTTATTTCTCAAGTTTTAATTTCGATTTTACATCGAAACTCTGAAAAGTACTAATTTCAGAATTTCTTATTTCTAAGTTTAATTTCGATTTTACATCGAAACTGAAAAAGTACTAATTTCAGAATTTCTTTGGGCTGATAATTTTGGAACATAAATATTACAGTCTTTACAAAAAAAACATTTTCATTAAACTTCTCTTATTTTTTTTATAGTAAAGACTATTCTGTATTTTTTTATCACAGTTATTCAATTTTATATAACAGTTGGTAAATTGTCAGTTTAAAATGTTTCAGTTTTTAATTTCAGAATTTCTTATTTCGGGGTTTTTTAATTTCTCAGTTTTTAATTTCAAAATTTCTTATTTCTTATTTCTCAAGTTTTAATTTCGATTTTACATTGAAACTCTGAAAAGTACTAATTTCAGAATTTCTTATTTCTTATTTCTCAAGTTTTAACTTCGATTTTACATCGAAACTCTGAAAAAGTACATTATAAAAATAGCGAATTAAATGAATTTTAATTTAATTTAAGCAGGTTTACTGTATAAAACAGGCTGAATTTCTGTAAATTCTGCCTTTCCAGTATTCACAAAGTGTGTTAAAGCCTTCCACACAACATTATCTTTGTCGGTTGATAATTTTAACGTTACAAGAGATTGTTTCCAACGCTCGTTTGGGGCAAGGTTTTCCACTTCGTTTGTATTATAAACTCTTAATTCAAAATAATACTTTCCAACCCTGCCCAGGTCTGATTGGAAGGTATAACCATTAGCCACTCGTCGAGTTAAGCTGCTTTTCAGAGTGGCAGCCCGGATCAGCGGTCGAGACGATTCATCCTGAAATACATAAGATTAACAGTTTTAATTCAAAATAATAAAGCGCGAGAGCAATTAATTAAAAAATAGATCAATAAAAAAATTTAAGAAAAATAGATTAATTTCGAGACTTCCACATTGTATAATCTACCGTTACAATATTATAGATAATCTATTAGAAAAGTCTATTTAACTCTTATGTCTGCAAATAAGTATAGTTTTGATGGAAAAAACACCCACTGTAAAACACATATACACACGATAGTTTATGAATGCTTTTTAATGAAATGGAAAATTAGCATGTTTGAAAAAAAAATCTTACCTCAGAGTTTGGAACAATAGTATTCCGTTTTCTTTTTGGAGCTGGGATTGTAACAACTGGCAGCCCGTCGCTATCAGACTCTGATTCTGAAGCGAAAGGGTTTTTAGAAAGCACAACCTTCTTCTTCTGAGATACTTTTTTGTCCCTCTTCACAGCTTTTTTTTTTGAGCTGCCGATGGTTTTTTCTTTTATTGCTTGAGACGTTGAAGGCTCGGAGTCCTCTTCTTCAACCCAAAAAGGATTATTCATCGACTGAGCCCTGAAAACATTATTAAAATGCAAATAAATATTTTTGTGGTAACAAAAATACTAACATTCCTAGCAACATGAAACAACAGCACCCGTATTCTTAAAAGGGCTAAGTAGAAGTGTACTGTTAGTCCCTTTACTTTCACAGGAACGTTTTCAAATTTCATTGAATAGGGAATAATATATTTACAGTATCAGAAAAAAAATATTTTAAATGATTTGGAAATCGTTGCTCTATCAAGCAATAAATATAAGACCTGCTTATACCGTATGATTTTTTTTACCGTCTGGAAAAAAATAGGGCATAATAGGTGAACGGAGTAGAAGCCTATGGCATAGAAATTTCACTTCTTTTTTTTTTAAATCCTAACATGAAATGAACCTATCAATAAATACTATTACTTATTTGTAGTAAACTTTTCATACTAAAATTTAAAAAATAATAAAAATAGAAAAGAGTAAAAATGTCGGCAAATAATATCAAAACCCAACTTATAGGCACCCTACTCTACGCGCTGAAATTATCAATGAATTCGTAGCGACATTCAATCCTTTGATTGAAGCCGGCCGGGGATAGGTAACTACTATCGCAAAATATCTTTCCTTAGGCGTACCGCTCACGTGTCACCGCATGCGCATCCCCTCCCGCCCGCGCGCCCTTCAAACCGAGTACCGCGTCTCGTGCTCTCTCTCTCTAGTCACCTGCGATTAGCCATAGCGTGACGTCGATCGCTGTTTTTTTACGTTTGAACCGTGTGTGCTTCGACCGGCCAGTGATTGTTTTCATAATGACGTACGCATACTTCAACTCCACCCGCAGGCGAACATTCTATGGAGCGACGAGTCCATATTTACCCGCACTGGTATCTACAACGTACCTACACAACGAGCAATGGTGGAGTTTCAAAACTCACTTAAAATAAACAAACACGCTCATCAAGTTCTATTCAGTGTCAATGTTTGGGCCGGGATAATACACGTTGGCATAATGGGTCCAGTTTGTATCGAAGGTCGATTGACAGGGATAATGTATCGTGAAATTATACAGTCCGTTATCGACACAATGTTGGAAGACGTTCCTCTGGACTATCTGCCGGACATGTACTTTCAGCACGACGGGTGTCCAGCTCACTACGAGCGATCTGTGCTCGCGTATTTAGATAGTGAATTCCGTGATAAGTGGATAGGTCCCGGTGGACCTGTGAACTGGCCGGCGAGATCACTAGACCTAACGCCATTAGACTTTTATTTGTGGGTTGAACTAAAACGCTTAGTGTACACCGAAGAAGCTCGTAGTGTAAATGAGTTACACAGCGAATAATAGACGTTTTTAATATTCTGAAAAGTGACAGAGACACGCTTAGGAGTCTAACAACCAATTTGCAAAAACGTGGGAGTTTGTGTTTAGAAAGAAACGGTGGACATTTAGAACAAATATTGCAATATCGTTGAAAAGGTACTTTTTCTTGTAAATAATAACTCATTTTCTGTAATTTTGTAAAAATTAATCAGTATTATTATTTGTAAATAAGTTGATTACGATCTTTAAATACGCCTAGTAAGTTGTAGTATCCGATTTGGATTAAACAACCTTGTTGGAATCCTTTTTTATTACACATCACGTTAAAACCTTCGAAATACATATGAATGTGAGTGATTGTTATAAGTATTTAACATCAGCGGTTTGTTTACATTTCTATCAAAGCTTTACCGATCTTACGAGACGTAATTTATTTGGTTTACGGTTTCAAGACACGCGTCACTCAGTGTATCAAATTATAAGCCTACTACAACTACATACAGCACGGTGACGTATGTAGGTACACGCGCAAATGTGTGCGTGAGTGTGTAGGGATCAGGCGGTATCGTCCTGTGCGCAGGAGAGCGAAGTTAATGCTAGCGTCTCGCTCACACTTCCATCATGCTTCATTCATGTGCAATCGCAGCTGACGCCGTTTACTATTACCTATTTTGGATAATATTAGTTTTACGCGAGTGCCGTAGGATGTATTCTTTTTCATGTATTTTAAGGATATTCGGAACTTTTATTAAATAAATGGTACCAGGTAAATATTAGGGTATATGAGTTCTATTCTACTTACACAAAACGTCATATTGTTGTCCAGACGCTAAAAAATGTCAGCCGGTATTTATTGCATGATAGAGCAACGATTATTATGAATTAAACGTTTCTAAAAATATTAATGTGAAACTACAAATACAACGCAAGTACCTGCAATAGTTTTGAAATATTAAATTAATATGATTATTTAAACTTAATTGAGTAATTTAAGTCGTAAACGAAGAAAAAAATGATTAAGTAAACTATAATACTCACATACTTTGTTTCAACTGCAGCACTTGTGAAAAAACCACAAAATTTAAACTCACAGTTCAGTGAAATGCACTTCAGCACAACAACGGCAAGATGTAAGGAATGACATGTCAATTGCTTATTTTATAGACCTAAATCCTAAAGCCTTAGTCATATGTTAGTTTCTAACAATAATTACTTCGAAAGTTTAATTAAGAGAATATTTCGACGGGGCCCACGTATACTATCGAAATTACAAAAAAGTCATTTTCGTTTTATTGCACTAATAGCAAGTAGAGATACAGATGTATGATCCTATGTAAAAATTATGTACCAATTTTTATACCTTCAATTGTTTTTCAATTGAACAACATCGAAAGTACATAAAATGAGCACATTAAAACATCGAACTTGCCACTTTCAATATTATACGTGGTCAGCGGTGCGCGGGCGCGACACGAAACTACCTGTTTCGTCAGTGTTACCCGAAGTTATGAGCGAACGCACGTATGGATTGTGAGGTTAGGTTTAGGTTAGTTTTTATTTAACTTTTAGTTCAAAATGCACAGAAGAGGCTTACAAATGGTACAAATGATAAAAAAAAGCAGTGAAGGTACAACAGAACACGTTACTTCCAAAACAAATGATGATAAACCCGGTGAGTTTTAAAGTTTTTCACTCGTATAGGCGTTGCTGTTAGTTAAAATGTAAAAAAAAATACAAATTTGCTATTGGAACCTGTTTGGTAACGGTTTGTTTGTGATAAAAATTAGACAATTTTTTGGTATTTTGGAATAATTGATTTTAAACTATCGAAAGTGGTAGATTCGATACTATGCTGGTACAAAGAGGAAATTTGTTCCATCGAATTTCCCACTTTCGATAGTATTCCCTGGTATTAGTATTGACAAATTTATCGAAAGTGGTATAATCGATACTTTTCCCAGCTATGAACACATCGAATGTACCACTTTCGATACTTTACTACGGCAAAGTAAAAGATTGCTCTGCATTTTCGATAGATGTTGTACTAATAGATTTTTTTTTTTGTTATATTTTCAGTATCTCCTGTGCGTTGTCAATTCACTGACGACGAGTGGAGATATTTAAATGACATTTACGATGACAATGATGCGGTTGATGGGGATTTTGTTCAAAATGATTCTGAAATCGTTTTTTTTTATAGCAATGAATGTACTCTGGTTCCATCTCCTAACTCTATTCAAGATTTTGATTGCCTAACAAGCCAATCCGAACAATCTTGCAACAATGATGTTCAAGAACAAGGTGACATTCCAAGTATAAATTCTTTGATATCAGCATCAGCATCCGAACCAGGAACACCCCACACCTACAGTGTCAGTAGAAAAAGGACCCTCAAGCAAGACCCGGGTAAGACAAGAAAGAGACATGTAAGCCAATAGACTGATGTTCATAGGAAATTACTGAAAATTTCCGGCCAACAACACGTAAGCAAAAAAGGTAAGGAAATTCTGTTTGTGATCACGTGAAGTCATTCCAGCCTGTTGAGTCCCATTACACCAGGAAAAGCAGCAGTAAATTGTACTTGGATAACAACCTAAGTTTTGCTAAGATGTTTGCGTTATGCAAAGATTGGGATCAATTGCAAAACTACAACAATATAGCACAAACGGAAAGGCAATACCCCACTATTGTAAACGACAACATGAACATTGCATTTTATATGCCGAAAAAAGATTTATGTGACAAGTGTCATGCGTTTGCTAACATAGAAAACCCTACCGAAGAAGAAAAATAATGTCACGCCAAGCATCTTACGAACAAGCAAACTGCACGAAAATACAAAGCTGAGGATAAAGAACTAGCCATTCAAAATCCTGGTCAAATAGTATGTACAACTTACGACTTTCAGAAAGTACTTAACCGCCTAGTGGAGAAGTTTCTTTATCACTACATAGTATAAAACAAAGTTGCTTTCTCTGTCCCTATATCCCTATGTATGCTTAAATCTTTAAAACTACGCAAGGAATTTTGATGCGGGTTTTTTTAATAGATAGAGTGATTCAAGAGGAAGGTTTATATTATGTATAATACACCGACCTCCACGCGGGCGAAGCCGCTGGCAAAAGCTAGTTTTATTATAAAAGGAAGTTATCACTTATGCATTTGACAGTATTCGATGGTGGAAAGAAGGAAGCATCATGCTACATGTGGCCTGAAAATATAACCAAACGTGGGGCCAACGAGGTTGCTAGCTGCTTGTTAGATTTTATTCAGCTTAAAGTAGCAGATGGGGCACAAGACTTCAGATTTTGGTCGAATAACTGCGCCGGCCAAAACCGTAACAGAGTTGTCTACAGCCTCTATATGCACGCTAGCAGGAAATTCAACATCGACATCACACACCGATTTTTAGAGTCTGTTCACACTCAACAAGAAGCGGACAGTGTGCATGCTCTTGTTGAGAGAATTTCCAAAGGCAAAATAATTTATACTCCTGACCAATGGTACACGTTACTTCGTTGGGCGAAAACAAACAGTTCCCTTTACAAAGTTACTGAAGTGACTCAAGATATGTTATTTGATTTTAAAACCTTGTTAGACAACAGAAATTGGAAGAAGAACACTGAAAATCAAGATGTGAGGTGGAACAATAAGAAATTCATATAAAAAAAATACCCTAATATTATTAATTACAAATATGACCTGGACTCAGAATACATGACACTAAATACTATAGTTCGGACCCTTCGAAATAAAAAACCTAGCTTAGAAATCAAGAAAGTGAATTGTCGCCATTATATTCTAGCAGCTTGCCGATATCGGAAGCAAAATATTAAGATTTGTTGTCGCTTTGTAATGCTAGATTCAATAGTTTACTGGAAATTGTTGCAGTGGAAAAGTATCGAAACGGGCACATTCGATATTAGACTACAATATTTTGTCATAAAAACTATCGAAATTGGCATATTCGATAAAAAAGTAACCAGCAGTAACCAAGTAAAGTATCGAATGTGTAATATTAGAAAAAGTATAATAATTATCAAAAACTATAGTAGACAGTATAAAACGGTCAAATTTTCCACTTTAGATACATCGGTAGTAGACAATTTTCGAATTTCATGTTTGACAAAAATCTAAATCTAAACTTAGAATCACTCTCCTGTAAAGTAGAGGTTTTGCGGTTTCGATACTTTACGTGGTGGCCGTCGATTTGTTATTCGAATTTCATCTCTATCACCGGAGCCATTAAAGTAGATTTTATTTTATTCATTTCTCGTACTGAAATCGCAATGTGAATGCTTCCGAATACTACCGTTAAGGAAAGTGTTTTCACAGCATTTTATCCTTATTAGAGTTTATGGAGGCGACCTGAGACGAAAATCGTAAAAGGAATGAAGTGTCAATTAAGGCAGGCGGAATACATACAAACATATAGCAAACCAATAAAATGAGATCTCTGGTAGTTATTTGTCATGTATACAGAAATGCTGCCTTATTCTTTATACTCTCAAATCGTAAAGGCTGTCTTAGATATAGTTATCCTGCTCATTTTAATGCAAATGGAAAGAGATGGCAATGGATTTCAAAGTGATTTTTTGTTATAGAACTCGTAATAAGTAAGATATTACAGAATTAGGCTGTGTGAATATTTAATGTTGGGAAATTAAAGAAACAGAATTTTAATATTTAAATATATTAATTAAAAGAGTAATTAATCTTCTAACAATCTAACATCAATGTGTATTAAAAATAAGTGCTATTTATTTTAAGACTAAGAGATACAAAACATCAAGAATCTTAATTGTACCTACTATTTATTCATACTTTTTTATTTATTTATTTATTTATTAATAGATCAGCCTACAACTGTTTACACATTTTCATTTCATTAAAAAGTATACGATATACATTTATAAGTGCAACAATTACTTAAAGGCTAACACTAAATGCACTATATATTTAGGTTTAACATTTTTATTACTGCAATTCTTAATTGTGGATGATAAAAAATAATGAAAAGAAAATTCCTAAATCTAGCAATTTAAAGCAGACATCAATAGTCTATACTACTTTTAAGCTAAGCTATTATTATTTTTTTTTGGTTGTTTTAGTTTGTTTATGTTTTTATTTTTATGAGTTAACCTATTTTTGTTATGCTAATTATGTAAAAAACAAACATTTGTACTAACTAATTGATTATCTGTTATAAAAATACATGTTTATATAAAATAATTAAATTATAAATTCTCACGAATTTTACTTATAATGTCTTGTAAATCTATGTATATATCACTAGTGACAACATTTTCAGTTATAAATTGTACACACTTATTTGCACTGCACTCACAAGATTTTTCTGGTAAATTATCACTTTCGTATATCTCAAGTTTGATTGCACATGTCCTTGAAGATGCATTTGGTGCCCTGGTTTTGATGTACGAGTAATTTTGCTGTCGTTCACGTTTCTGTGGAGGACCTGTCGTAACATTTTTTCTTTTTAAATTGAGTCGTGATGTTGTTGATTCTTTGAGTTGCTGGTTTGGGATAAAATTAAAAAGACCCTCGCTGTCCTGAAAACAGAAAAAATGGTGTTTTGAATATGAATACATACAATACCTACATTATAATAACTAAAAAAATATTGAAATCAATAATAATAATTTAATTTGTTTTAACTATTACTTACCGACATTGCAATTGAATGAAACGAACCAAAAAAAAAACTTGTGTTTACTGTGTTGCAGTCAAAGACTCTCTACATCAAACAAACAGATTCACTTATATATATTATGACGTATAAATTCATGTCATTAAGGTTTAATTTTCTTAATAATATTATAACTCAATCATCTCATCATTCTTGGCGGTAGAATCAAGTCGAAACATGTCGATTTCCTCTATGTACCTGTGTAATAAGAATACCTTGCATTATATTGGCAAATCGTGTTATTTCTACTGAAAGAAATATCAACTTTAGTTAGGTAGAATTAGATCGATTTTAGAACAACTGGAACCACAACACGTGCAAAGAAAAAGGTCTTAACTATATTTTTTGGTTGCACTGGAATTTGAAATTTGTTATTGTAATATATTATGTTTGTAGTTCCAAAAACTTAATAAATTGCATATTAAGTTTCGTAACCATAGGACAAAGTGGTGCAATATTTTGTCACATCTTAGAGAACACGTTTGGCACATTGGCTAGTCGATGCACATCACAATGTAAATAGTAGGTTTATTGAATGCTGTAACTAATGGTTCAAACATGTTTTTGTGGGTTCGATTCCCGCACGGAACAAAAATTAGTACCTATTTCTTCGGGTTTAGATTTGTTTTTTATGATTTTTTACATTATTTTACATTATAATCAATTACTCTATACCCATAATACAGTTACTTTTACAAACAGCTACACATCAAGTTATAATTTCCAATAATCCTATGCATGCATCAGTACAAATGTAATAACTCAATCATCTCACCATGCTTGGTGGCAGAATCAAGCCGAAACATGTTGATATCGTTGATGTAGGTACCTGTGTACTATAAACCGAATACCTTGCATTAAATTGACAAATCGCGTTATTTGAAATTAAGCAAATATTGTTTTCATTAAATTTTTTTTGTAACATTTTTTTTCTGGGTTTTCTGGGATTGTATCACATCTTTAACATCATCGTCTTTATATTTACATTTACAAGGAACTGCTAATTGCTTATGAGCAGTCGAAGACGAAGTGTCATCAAATATTCATCAATGGATATAAGAATGCGAGGTGTGCAGTATGAGGCCGTCATTGATTAGTACAACAATATGTGCACGACATTAATTAACGCTGCGCGACGAGCGAACTTGATAGGTATTATTGTTAATATTGTCAGGCCGGTATACAACAGCTAACTACAACTTTACTCGTTACACCACGTTCTAGCGAATCTGATTCCCGATGCATAACAATTACGAATCAAGCGATACTTATACACCTTTGTGATTGAATCCGATCTGCACTTGATGACCTACATTAGTAGGGTGTTAAAAATAGGCGTTTTCGACAATTGTCTCGACGCGACGTTTAATATCAATTATTATAAGCAGACACGCTTCGAACCATAACTGCTAACAATAAAATAATCAAAACATCAACGCGCATCTGAGTCGATGCAATCAGATTACTATACACATTGTATTAATCAATGGTTGTTTATAAAATTTTGTTCCACAGCCAGTTCCAATTGGATGCCTTGCCGTAGAATCAAATATAATATTAAATCTGCATTGCAAATTGCGTCGTAGATTGTGTATGATTGGGGAGTTCTGGATCACGCGCTCGAGCAAAGTGAGAGCAAGTGATCCAGAACCCCCAATTATACACTACTGACGGGACGGTATATGGCAACCAGACGAGACCGGGTAGAAATCAGGCGCAGGACTCTCGGTTTCACGTTCTTACCGAAGTAGGTGTCACACCTCCAACTTCTGCTCTCAAGGCTGCCACTTAAACATTCCTAATGAAAAAAATAAACACCCTACCCAACCCGGGGATCAAACCCAGGACCACACTTTTAGCTTCACTCGCGACCACTAGACCACAGGGTTAAAACTAATAACCATGTTCTAAAAACGTGAATAGCAATCGTGATAACCGTTATTTGCCCGATTCCAAACTATAATTACTAGTGGTCGTCCAGCAATCGAAGTGCGACCATAATTCATCTCAATTTTAATGAACAATAATCAAAAATATTAGGAAATAAAATCATTAATTAAATCAGTTAATTATTGAAAAATCAAAATAATGATAATCGATTTCAGATCGATTAAAACAAGTCGCAAATTTTTAGTTATGTCATTGGCATGACAGCAAATTGACATTCACACTAGAGAGCTGCAGACTGCTGACTGCCCTCGCTTGCTCGTTTTGTGCTTTCCCAATACCTTTTGCTAACTGTTCGCGCCAATACTACGCGACCAGAATTTCACCTGCGCCGCGCGTCCCATCACTATAGCGTACCCCGCGCCTGCTCTCAAGCCCCGCAACGCGTCTGCGTCGAGCGAGCCGCGTTCTCGCTCTCTTTGCTCCGCTACCGCCGACGACTACACACGCGCCCGTGTGCTCTCTACTGTGCGTCCAAAAACGATCCGAGACACTTAACCTTTCTTAAACTAATTGTAAATTTAGAGTTATTAAAGTTATAGTTGTTCAACTAACTGTTTTACTTCAAACAAACTACTTGTGTGTAAGTCGCAAACCCACGCGCTTACATAATGGCGACCGTCTAACTGCAATCATCGGATTCCGGGACTCCGAGCCTTCTACCGCTTCGTGCTTCCCTGAGCTTCGTGCACCTGCCACCGTGTGCATTCGGCGTGCCTGCGAGCAACGAGCCTCGACCATCGTGCGTGTCGAGAATCAGTTCGAAGAAGCGAATCAAAATATACCTAATTTGCGAGTGCGGCCTGCCTGGGTGTGGCCGGCCCGTGAATACCCAGCTAAGTTTCCTTTCTTCTATTTTCCTATCACCTATACCCCTTTTGTTGTAGTCTTCAGCCTGCGTAATTGCGGGAAAACTACATCAGTGATAGGAGAAGCCTATTGCATGCATGTGCATTGGGGTGCGTATCTATTTCATTCAACATTTATTCCTGCCACCTATACCCTTGATTATTGTAGCCCTGTGCAATAGTGCGGTTGCACAGGTAGCTACAAGTGGCTAGGAAAATACCTATAGGTAAGGTACCTATCTACAATTCTACGCTATTATTTTGTGATTCTATTAACCAGTCACCTATTCTAATTCGTTGTAGGCTATCTTCCATACCCCGCACTAAATTGTGCAACTACAACAGTGACCTTAAAAATAATAATAATAATAATTTAGCGCCATTTTGTGTTGTGAATATCGTGTTGCCCACGCTATATCGCCCGCACGTGTTGCATGTGCTCTAGCCAGCAGTTGTGCTCGTGTGCAATATAGCTATCCTAGTTTAATTGTTCGGTTTATTGACGAGTTTTTATTTTGTGCCTGTGCGTCGTTGTTTACACCCCTCCTATTCTCTAATTGCACTATCCTTGGCTTGTGTTGCACGTTATATACCCCACTTTGGGCCGACTATTTCAGCGCAAGAGGTGCCCGTGCCCATCCTTGTGGCCAGAGCCGTCATCTCTTCGGGTAATCATCAAGCGCTTCGTGACGGCGCCGCCACTGCACGGGTGCCCCGTGCCCCCCGCCCCATCCTCCGCGCCCGCGCGTGGTCTCGTCGCTTCGCTGACGCCGAAGGAGTGCCGGTAACTACCGATAGCCAGACGAGGAGGAACGTAAGATCTTTCCATTCATCTTGTACTAGTGATTCAGTGCTACCTTTATCAAGGCAGTTTAATTGGCTAATTTATCGCCATGGATATCAAAACCCTAAAAGCTAAATGTGCCAGTTTCCGTGGCAGGCTGACTAAATTTGAAAATTACTTAAACCAAATCAAGTCAGTACCCATATCTGAATACAAAGAATCACGAGTAAATGAGCTTAAATTAAAAGTAGAGATTATCAGAGATTTATTTAAAAACTTTGTCGTGCTGCAAGATCAAATCGATGAGCTTTCTGTAGAAACTATATCTATTGAAATTGATGAGAGGGATGCTACAGACTCTAAGTTTATAGAATTGATTGCTGAGGCAGAAACAATTCTCTGGCAATGTCCTAGTGAATCTCAACAACTTCCATCACATCATCATTCTCAGAGTGAGCATTCTAACAGTGTGAATTTTAAATTACCTAAAATTGAAATAGCAAGGTTTGATGGTACTTATTCTAAATGGTTAGACTTTAGAGATACTTTTAAATCACTAATTCATGAAAACTCACGATTACTTCCCATTTATAAATTCCATTATCTCAACTCTTATTTAACTGGCGAAGCAGCCAACATTTTAACTAACCTAGCGGTATCAGACAAAAACTATTCGGTTGCTTGGGACCTGCTGTGTCAGAGGTACAATAACAAGAGACACTTGATCACCCAACACATAGATTCAATTTTATTTGAACTACAACCCACTCACCGTGATTCTGAAAATTCTCTTAGAACATTGGTTTATAGTGTCAATAAAAATCTCAGAGCCCTGTCAAGTTTAGGTCAGTCCACGGACGAATGGGACCCATTGATAGTACAAATTATGTACCACAAACTTGATTTCACTACCAAAAGAGCATGGGATGAACATAGGAATCCTGATGATGACTCTATGCCCAAATTAAGTGAATTAATGAAATTCTTACAAAACCGAGCTAACATCGTAGAGAATACTTCTAGTAGTAAGAAACACAACTTGAGCAATAAGCAGGAGCGCGCCTGCAATTCCTTAGCCTGCATAGAAGCTAATACAATCAATGACAAACTTAATGGTGAATCAACTTGGGTCTGCAACTATTGCAGAGCAGATCACAGCATTTACAAATGTCCTATATTTTTAGCAAATACTCCAGAAAAACGAAAAGCTGAAATTTACCACCTAAAGTTATGTCCTAATTGTCTTAAAAAAGGACATGTTGCCAAGGATTGTCCTCAAGGGCCATGTCGCAGATGTAATAGAAAGCATAATTCATTGCTTCACATAAATTCGCAGCCTGCAACCAGCGTCTCTGTGCAACCTGCCATCGCTGAAGCCACTGACGTTCCTGAATCAACCACTGAAGTTTTGGTAAACTTCTCATCTCAGGTACAACAAAACAATCTCGTATTACTATCTACAGCCATTATTGATGTAGCAAATCCAAGTAGCAATGCATGCCAGAAGGTACGTTGCCTTCTCGATTCCGGCAGTGCGGCCACCTTTATAACTAGAGATTTAAAAGAGAAGTTGGGTCTACCTGTCATACCGGCAAATACCACAAGGATAACCGGTTTGGGCAATACATACTGTGGATTAATCGCAGAGAGAAGCGTCGTCCGCATACATTCTCGTCATACAGAATACCATACCACACTGGCATGCTCGGTTCTACCTGAGCTTACAGCAAATATTCCAAGTTCAACCATTGATTTAAGCTACTTCAAGATTCCGCCGAAAACTCCACTCGCCGATCCTTCCTTTAACATTTCAGGCCCAATAGACATGCTGATTGGCGCAGATTTATTCTGGCAAATTATAGGAACAGAGCAGCAATCACTTGGAGCAAATTTGCCATTTTTGAGAAGTACCCAATTGGGCTGGCTAATTTCAGGCGCCATATCCTTACCTCCCAACTGTGTAACTAGAAATATTCAGTGCAATTTGTCAAGAAATGACAAAAATTTAAACAATAAGTTCGATCAACAACTTGCCCGATTTTGGGAGCTAGAAGAGCTACCAAAAAGGCCTCTCCTGAGTGACAGTGAGAAGATGTGTGAGCAGCATTTTCAGACACATACTACCCGCCAAGAAAATGGACGTTTCTCTGTGAAGCTTCCACTTAAAGAGTCTACTGATGTTCTTGGTGACTCCTATCATAGAGCAAGACAAAGATTATATTCTTTAGAGCGAAAATTCCGCAAAAATCCGCATCTCAAGCAAGCTTATTGTGAATTTATAGCAGAATACCTGTCTCTGGGCCACTGCACTCCGCTGGAGCAGCCGCCGCCGCCGTGCCGGCGCCACTACCTGTGCCACCACGCTGTGCTGCGCGAGCAGAGCGAATCCACCAAACTGCGCGTCGTGTTCGACGGCTCCGCCGCGACATCTACTGGCGTTTCCATAAACGACATCCAAATGATTGGCCCCAAGGTACAAGACTCCTTGTTTTCGATTCTGCTGCGATTTCGCCTATACAAGTACGTATTAGCTGGAGATGTCGATAAATTCTTTGGTCAAGTCGATGTCCACGAAGAAGACAGAGACTTGCAGCATATTCTTTGGCGTGAAGATGATAATCTCCCTATAAAAACACTTAGGCTGAACACCGTGACCTATGGCTTTGCCAGCGCAAGCTACTTGAGCACGAAATGCTTGTGGCAACTTGGAGAAGACTGCGACGACGATAAGGTCAAGGAAATAATTCAGAAGGATTTTTATTGCGATGATCTACTAACAGGAGCTAACACTAAAGAAGAGCTACTACACATACTGAATGCAGTCACCACTATGTTGAAATCCGGCTGCTTCAACCTCCGAAAATTCAAGTCAAATGCCCCTGACATCTTTCCCATCTCCAGTGTCGAACTGCAGAGCGAGTTAAGCTTGAGTGACGCATCCAGTGCCCTCGGCTTGGGTTGGAGTCCGCGATCCGACTCTCTTCAATTCTCCATTGAAGCCCCAAGCTCTGAATCTGCAGAGAAGACTACGAAAAGAGCAATACTATCATCATCTTTCAGCATTTTTCATCCTCTAGGATTGCTTTCACCATCCACAGTCCAGCCGAAGATGATTATGCAACAGCTGTGGCGGCGAGGATTGGACTGGGATGAGCCAGTCCCAGATGATCTACAAAAGGAATGGCAAAAAATGAGTTCTAGCCTTCAGTGTCTTAATGAAATGGCAATACCAAGAAGAGTTCTATGTGAGAATCCACAAGAAATTCAATTACACTCCTTCTGTGATGCATCCATGCACGCTTATGGCGCATGCATATACCTACGATCAGCTGATAACGAAGGTAACGTAGCAGTCCATTTACTCTGTGCCAAATCAAGAGTGGCGCCTACTAAACCGCCTCTTACCATACCAAAGTTGGAGTTACTTGGAGCTCTACTAGCCGCAAATCTCACGAAGACTGTTTTGGACTCCCTGCGGTACCCTATATCCACGTGCATACACTGGTGTGACTCCAGTGTCGTACTCGCATGGCTCAACAGCACTCCCAGCAAACTGAAGAGTTTTGTTGCTAACAAGGTCGTAGAAATCTGCGAAAATACAAACCTTTCTTCATGGCGTCACGTGCCCACCTCTGACAACCCGGCCGACTACATCTCCCGCGGCGTACCTGCCGAGAAGCTGCGTACTCTACAAGACTGGTGGTCAGGCCCGTCCTTCCTCAGCATGGATAAAAATCATTGGCCATCACAAGCAAAACCAAGTAAAACCAACTTACCTGAGATGAAGGTCCTACTCGTGACGACCGAAAGCAAGTCACCAGTTATACGATTTGAAGATTTCTCCGCTCTCAACAGAATCAAGAGAATATTTGCATATGTACTAAGGTACATTCAATATCTGAAAGATAAAAATATTATAAGAGGTCCTCTATCAGTTCAAGAGATGAACACTTCATTAACATTATTAGCCAAAGAGGCTCAAAAACAATCATTCCCTGAAGAGTATAATAAACGAATTAAAGGTGAATCCATACTTAAGGGTAAAATATCAGGTCTCAGCCCATTTCTTGACGAGAAAGGCGTTATGAGAGTAGGCGGTAGGCTTCATCGTTCCAGCTATAGCCACGATAAAAAACATCCTATAATTTTAGACTCCAAACATCATATGACCATTTTAATCTTTCGCCAAGAACACAAACGCCTATTGCACGCAGGTCCACAGCAATTGCTGTACTCTGTCCGAGAGACGTTCTGGCCGATTAACGGCAGGCAACTCTCCCGCAGCACCGTGCGCTCTTGCGTCGTGTGCCGCCGCCACAAAGGCCAAAGTCTCACACCTATGATGGGCAATCTACCTCCAGAGCGAGTCACTCCCGCTCCACCCTTCCAGTCTATCGGGATGGATTTCGCAGGGCCCTTTCACATACTAAATAAAAAAGGTCGTGGAGCTCGCCTATCCAAATGTTATTTATGTCTCTTCATCTGCTTTAGGTTCAAGTGCGTGCACTAGGAGGCCGTTAGCGACCTCTCCAAAGACGCATTTATTTCATGTTTAAAACGCTTCATTTCACGTAGAGGGAAACCTTTAGAGATATTTTCAGACAACGGGCGTAATTTCGTGGCAGCGTCCAAGGACGTCGGTCAATTTCTAAAAGAACACGCGAAAGGAATCTGTGATCTTGCAGCAAATATGCAAATTAACTTCAATTTTCATCCACCTTACGCTCCTCACTTTTCTGGTCTGTCGGAGGCCGGCATTAAATCGGCTAAGCATATAATCAAACGTGTAATGGGCAACACTAATCTGACCTTCGAAGAGTTGTCCACGTTATTTGCGCAGGTGGAGGCTATAATGAATAGTCGACCCCTGTCCCCACTTTCTTCTTGTCCTACAAATTTCCTTCCTCTCTCCCCAGGACACTTCCTGATCGGCCGGCCGCTGACTGCACCGCCATCGCCAATAATAGATGACAACGCAAGCTGCCGCACAAGATATGAGGCCATCGAAAAAATGCGACAGCAATTTTGGACACGGTGGCAACGGGAGTACATCTCTGAGCTCCAAACGAGAATGAAATGGCGTGAGAACAAGGCCAAGTTGACTACTGGTGACCTAGTCCTCATTCAGGAGGATAATACGCCGCCGCTATGTTGGCGCCTGGGGCGCATTGCCAAGTTGTATCCTGGAGAGGACGGCATATCCCGCGTCGCCGATATCTCGACTACCAGAGGCACAATCAAGCGGTCCCTCACCCGCCTCTGCCCTTTACTAGACTAATCCAGAATATGTTCATCATACATTTCTAAGTAATCAATGAAGACAACATTTAAAGAAAATAGAGACAATAGTTAATGAAAAGGAAAACATCTTCACTTGCATGCCATCACCACACCGGCCTCTCGGCGTCCACATCACTGCACTGCCGCATACAGCGCCGCACTGCCACTCACTTCTTGCATCATGGGCACATATCGCTGCACCGATAATTCTGCATCAGCGCCAAGGGCGCAACTTTATCAGCCTCGATGACGACGGAAGCCCTCGTCGCCAACGTCTCCTCGTCCACACTCGTCCACACTCCCCTGCTGAACTTTACCGGCCCCGGAGTATGTTCGCGCCAATACTACGCGACCAGAATTTCACCTGCGCCGCGCGTCCCATCACTATAGCGTACCCCGCGCCTGCCCTCAAGCCCCGCAACGCGTCTGCGTCGAGCGAGCCGCGTTCTCGCTCTCTTTGCTCCGCTACCGCCGACGACTACACACGCGCCCGTGTGCTCTCTACTGTGCGTCCAAAAACGATCCGAGACACTTAACCTTTCTTAAACTAATTGTAAATTTAGAGTTATTAAAGTTATAGTTGTTCAACTAACTGTTTTACTTCAAACAAACTACTTGTGTGTAAGTCGCAAACCCACGCGCTTACACTAACTCAAATTAACATGTTTGCATATTTTTAATAAATGTTAGTTGTAAGTTCTGGCTTCCATAGCTTGATCATATTTTATATGTATTTGTATCGAAACGTTAATTTTCATTGCGTGCAACACTAGTTCACTACTTGTGTGAATCTATGGTCAGTCTTTTTTTTTTTTCTTACTCTCTGGTCACGGGGCAGAGCGGTCATATTCAACGCATCTCCTGTAAAATTTCATTAAAACAATTATTAAGGTCAAGTTATGGTCATTTGTGTGTGCTAATACTGGTAATTGCAATACACCGATTACTAAAGTGATATCAGTTCTTTAATTTCATCTTGCCACCGATGTTCACGAGAATCAGTCAACTATCCCATCATACAAGCCGGTTGCGATTCGAACCCGCCAACCGGAGTGAACATTATTTGGTGGCTCATGAAGGGATTCAAGAAGAAGTCATCAAGCACAAACGAATTATCACGTTGTTTGCGCGATAGCTACAGTGGTCATTTCATCGGTTTCAACGACATTTAGCGCGAGCGCAACGAGGGAGGCCATTGCTGTGTGCCGAAGCATTCAGTAAAACTCGTTGCATTTCGTCAATCATCGGATCAACGGGTATTGTTAATCATCATCAAGTTCATCGGAGTTTATCGTTGGTACTAACTGCGTGATTCGTTGGATCATTCGGCTCGAGAGCGGTCGCGGTCGGTGAGTCGGTGGTAATTTGCCGCCAACTAACAAGTACATCGCCCGCCCGCCAGGCGCCAGTTACGTATCTGCATCAAGCTGTCAAACGTCAGTGAAGTGTCAGTGTTATCAAACTTTAGAGACTTTGAATACCTGTACCGGTTTGGTTAGTGATTAAAACAAGTAATTTATTAAGTTAATAGTAGTTTAAGTAAATCAAAACGATGCCGTCAGCTGAATATAATAAGTGCAAAGCACAGTTCACATCTAAACATCGAATGTTAACGGATTTTTATAATACTATCGATCAAAATAGGTCATCAATTTCGGCTCATGTTGCTAAGCGCCAATTTGATAAGTATTATGGTGAGTTCATTTCAGCCTATGAGAAACTACTTCAAATGGAAGATATACAGGAAGAGGAATCTGCAAAGTTTAAGGCGGACTTCTCTCAAATCAATGAGTACCTGCTAAGGGTAGCTCAGGCCCATTCAGAAGTTAATGAGACACCTAAAATCAAAGGTAATAATTCAGATTTACATGCCAAACTGCCATTCATTGAGCTACCCAGGTTTTCAGGTGGTATTATGGCTTGGATTTCATTCTATGATTTATTTCAATCATTAGTTCATGAACGTGCAAATTTATCAGATGCAAAATAGCACTATTATCTTCGTGCATCACTAGTAGTGGAGGCACTATCACTAGTCAGACAGTTACCCATAGACGATGCCAATTACGAGGTAGCGCTTAACCTACTTAAAGGTAGATACCATAATACTAGACTATTGCTAGATACCTATATTGATAGGATTCTGAAATTACCCACAATTCAACCTCAGTCATCAACCCTTAGGAAGGATATATATATATGATCCACTTAGAGAGTCTATTCAAGCGCTTGATAAATTAAAGATGCCTGTCAAGGACTGGTCATATTTAATACTTTATATAATTTTGCAGAACTTACTTGTCAGGATCAGATCCTTCTTTAAGGAACGATATGGCAAGGATCAGGACAAATTCCTTACCCTCAATCAATTAATGGAACTCCTGGATGACCAGTGCAGACTGCACCTGACCATCGCTGAAGCTGAACACATCAATTCCACCAAGATGGAGAGCAATTCATCAACAGTCTGAGGCAAATCCAGGACCATCATTTCAGAGACATTCATATCAGTTGACATATCAGTTGACACCAAATTCAACTGAATATTCCTATTGTCAAAAGCCATTACATAATTTATACAAATGTAGAAAATTCAATGCACTTCATCCTAAGGCCAGGAAATCGAGGGCATTTAAATCAGGACATTGCTTTAAGTGCTTGAGGAAGCATTATGCGAACGAATGCACTCATAAGAATTGGTGCAAACACTGTGGATCCAAAGATCATAATACTCTCTTATGTGTCAAAGAGCAGCAGTTCTCATCAAATATTGGGTCTCATGAGACCAGTACACGGTCACAGGTGCAACCAACATCATCCATTGATCACCACAGTGAGGATAGAGTTGTATCTCAGGCTCAGTCAAGGCATCAACAGGTTGGGCAACAATCGCCATTCAATCAGGTACCAGAGAGACCATTTCAATTCAATCCAGAGGCTACTAGGGTAGGAAAACGTGCAGCTCGAGCTCAGCTTAAGTTTCAAGAGTTGCGCTTCGGAACCAGACTCAGTCCTGATCGGTCTGAATGAGATAAGTCTACTGTTGGTGATATCATGCATCCGTTACCTATAACTAAATATCCAACTGCAGTGGTAGGTATCAAGGGAGGTGACGGACATTATTATAAGGCTAGAGCTTTATTAGATACTGGGGCAAGTGTCTCAGTCATCACACAATCAGTAGTAACTAGCGGGCCAGGTTACTGGCCCGCGAGGAGTCGCTGGAGACTCTGAACAGAGACCCGTGGGGACGCCCCTACAAAACGGTGCGGGAAAAAATCCACCCGTGGGCTCCCCTATTAACGCAGAGTCCTCCGGCCCCAGCTCGTGCAGGACGTGGTGAGCGATCTGTTGCCCCCGCGAGGGGAGCATGCTCCCCCGGCCATGGGTCCGCCTCCTGCGGTGCCCGACGCGGACCACACCGACGACGACGACGATGCTCCAGAGGTGACCGAGGAAGAGTTGAGAGTGGCGGTACTTAGGCTGAATGCCAAGAATACCGCCCCAGGACCCGACGGCTTGCCTGGAAAAGCCTGGGTCCTGGCCTTGGAGGCTCTCGGGCCTTCACTAAGAGGGCTCCTATGCGCATGCTTGGAGGAGGGACAGAGCTCCGGCGGGATCTCATGGCGACGTGGAGTGCGATTGTCGCAACCCAGTGCTGGGCGCGCCACGATTGCGGCGGTAAGTTCCCTCTTTGAGGAGTGGCTTGAGAGGCGGCATGGCGTCCTCACCTTCCGCCTGACACAGGTCCTCACCGGACACGGTTGTTTCGAGAGGTTCCTGTTTCGGATAAGGCGGGAGGAAACGCCCGGGTGTTTCCACTGCGAAAATTGCCTTGAGGACACGGTGGAGCATACGGTGGAGGTCTGCCCGGCTTGGGCGGAACACCACCGCTTCCTTGTGGAGGCGATCGGCGGCGGCGATCTCTCGCGTCCGGCCCTGGTCCAGGCCATGGTACGGAGCGAGAGTGCATGGTTATCCGTCACCTCCTTCAGTGAAGCAGTGATGTTCGCAAAGAGGGAGGCGGCGCACGTGAGGGAGAGGCAGTTCATACGCCCAGATCAGAGCTTTGGCAAACCACAGGAAGTGGATTTCATATTTGGAACGGATATATTAAATCATGTACTTGAAGGCTCTAGTATTCCTAGGGTTACCATATGTAAATAGAGGGATGCCTGTCTATGGTACCTAAAATGCCTGAATTTTCAGAAAAATGCCTGCCTAAAGCAAAACGCTGTAGGTAATAAGTAAAAGCCAACAGATAATAATGAATAAGAATATTTTTATTACTGATATTTGTCAGAGGACATAATTTTTTTTAATAGTTGTTTCTTTTCTAATATATAAACGTAAAAATCTTCACAAGATACATGTTTGTAATTTTCCTGTGTAATCAATATTGCTTTTACTGATTCAATTGTCAGCCGATTTCTTTCTTTACTCCACTGGGCGTTGACGAGAGAAAATGTACGTTCTACGTTCGCATTGTGTGCCAAAATAGAGAACAAAAACTGGCAGATTTTCATTAATTCTGTAATGTCACCATTCACTTCCCTACTTTTAAGAAAATTGCACCACTGTGTAGTTAAGCTTTCAGAAAAAAAAATGTTATCTGAACTTCTACAATATTCTTTTAGAACTTCGTATTCGTCAAACAGTTTCACATCGTCAACACTGATATTCAGCTTAGAGAGAAATTCAACAGATGAAGCTAAATCAGAACTTGAGAAACTTTTCATTTCTTTTTGTAAAATCATCCACCGGAAGGAAGAGAATTCTTCGATATTTTTCATCCATTTTTCCAAATATGCTGTTAAATCCACATACAGGCCCAGAATCTCCGTTTTAAAATTATCGGTAATTATTCCGTTGTTTTCCAAAGTGTTCAGTAGTCGAATAACTGTCAATGATTTAAAATTTTCATCTTTACGAGATTTGAGTGCGTTTAAAGTTGCGTATATTAAATACAGTTAATTTCTACAATTGTAACATCTTCTTTCTCAATAGCTTGAATTTTGGATTGAAACAGAGGCATTAATGAGTGAACATGCCATAAATAAATCTCTGAGAATGGGTTCTCAAAAAATCGTTTGATCACTGTTGGAGTTCCTTCGACAGATAAAAAATATTCTTTTAATGCTGTAAATAATTTCAGGATCCTTTCTATTGCTGGAAATAAACTCAGCCATCGTGTTTTACTGTGGCATAGCAGTTGCTGATATTGTATTTCAACAGCTTCACAAAATGATTTTAACTTCTCTGTGCGAACTGTGTAGACTGAGAAATAATTATAAATTTTCATCACCATGGATTCGATATCTATTTCCAATTTATCTGCACCGTGTCTAATACAATTATGCAGTATATGGGCAGGACATCCAACGCCTACAGTTTGATTTTGGAGTTCTTGTTTCAATAATACAAAAACGTTTTGTCCGTCTGTTGGCCTATTAATGCCACCAAAATTGACGTTGGCATTATCAGCAGTAAAAGAAACTAATTTTTGTTCAATCCCGTGTTTTTTCAAGGTGTTGACAATATACCGTATGATTTTTTTTACCGTCTGGAAAAAAATAGGGCATAATAGGTGAACGGAGTAGAAGCCAGATGGCATAGAAATTTCACTTCTTTTTTTTTTAAATCCTAACATGAAATGAACCTATCAATAAATACTATTACTTATTTGTAGTAAACTTTTCATACTAAAATTTAAAAAATAATAAAAATAGAAAAGAGTAAAAATATCGGCAAATAATATCAAAACCCAACTTATAGGCACCCTACTCTACGCGCAGAAATTATCAATGAATTCGTAGCGACATTCAATCCTTTGATTGAAGCCGGCCGGGGATAGGTAACTACTATCGCAAAATATCTTTCCTTAGGCGTACCGCTCACGTGTCACCGCATGCGCATCCCCTCCCGCCCGCGCGCCCTTCAAACCGAGTACCGCGTCTCGTGCTCTCTCTCTCTAGTCACCTGCGATTAGCCATATGACGTCGATCGCTGTTTTTTTACGTTTGAACCGTGTGTGCTTCGACCGGCCAGTGATTGTTTTCATAATGACGTACGCATACTCCAACTCCACCCGCAGGCGAACATTCTATGGAGCGACGAGTCCATATTTACCCGCACTGGTATCTACAACGTACCTACACAACGAGCAATGGTGGAGTTTCAAAACTCACTTAAAATAAACGAACACGCTCATCAAGTTCTATTCAGTGTCAATGTTTGGGCCGGGATAATACACGTTGGCATAATGGGTCCAGTTTGTATCGAAGGTCGATTGACAGGGATAATGTATCGTGAAATTATACAGTCCGTTATCGACACAATGTTGGAAGACGTTCCTCTGGACTATCTGCCGGACATGTACTTTCAGCACGACGGGTGTCCAGCTCACTACGAGCGATCTGTGCTCGCGTATTTAGATAGTGAATTCCGTGATAAGTGGATAGGTCCCGGTGGACCTGTGAACTGGCCGGCGAGATCACCAGACCTAACGCCATTAGACTTTTATTTGTGGGTTGAACTAAAACGCTTAGTGTACACCGAAGAAGCTCGTAGTGTAAATGAGTTAAAACAGCGAATAATAGACGTTTTTAATATTCTGAAAAGTGACAGAGACACGCTTAGGAGTCTAACAACCAATTTGCAAAAACGTGGGAGTTTGTGTTTAGAAAGAAACGGTGGACATTTAGAACAAATATTGCAATATCGTTGAAAAGGTACTTTTTCTTGTAAATAATAACTCATTTTCTGTAATTTTGTAAAAATTAATCAGTATTATTATTTGTAAATAAGTTGATTACGATCTTTAAATACGCCTAGTAAGTTGTAGTATCCGATTTGGATTAAACAACCTTGTTGGAATCCTTTTTTATTACACATCACGTTAAAACCTTCGAAATACATAAGAATGTGAGTGATTGTTATAAGTATTTAACATCAGCGGTTTGTTTACATTTCTATCAAAGCTTTATCGATCTTACGAGACGTAATTTATTTGGTTTACGGTTTCAAGACACGCGTCACTCAGTGTATCAAATTATAAGCCTACTAAAACTACATACAGCACGGTGACGTATGTAGGTACACGCGCAAATGTGTGCGTGAGTGTGTAGGGATCAGGCGGTATCGTCCTGTGCGCAGGAGAGCGAAGTTAATGCTAGCGTCTCGCTCACACTTCCATCATGCTTCATTCATGTGCAATCGCAGCTGACGCCGTTTACTATTACCTATTTTGGATAATATTAGTTTTACGCGAGTGCCGTAGGATGTATTCTTTTTCATGTATTTTAAGGATATTCGGAACTTTTATTAAATAAATGGTACCAGGTAAATATTAGGGTATATGAGTTCTATTCTACTTACACAAAACGTCATATTGTTGTCCAGACGCTAAAAAATGTCAGCCGGTATAGCGTGATTGATTCGGCAGTTTCGTTTGGCAATACATCGAGTTCTAAAATTTTAGCCTTTAGTCCGCCATCGCGATAATCAAAATATTGTATTACTATTGGAAACATTTTTTGAGCTCCGTGATTGCTGGCATCAGTTGATAGACCAAAATATAATACTGAATCAGATTTTAATGTTTCCACAAGACCTTCCATTACATGGGGGGAAATAACATTGTTAACAATTGCTTCGGTTTTTGTCCGGGCGCAGGTTATCGTCTTTCCCACTTCTGAGTCAGAAAATAATTTCCTCAATAATCCTCCCGTACAATCCATAGACTTATACGACTGGTGATGCCTTACAGTATGGTAAGCCAACGTAGCTTCTGCAGCGGCTTTCCTTTCCGAAATAATATTTAGAGTTGGTTTAAAAAATGTATACATCTTACTATTGGAAGACACTGCTAAAGACATTTTCTTATGTTTTTCAGATTCCATGTGTCTTTGTATCCTTGATGCCTCTCGAACCAAAACTAAAATAACAGTCGCATACCTTACACTTAGCTTCCGACTCATTGCGGCCTTCCACGAGACAAGGAAATTTACTTGCTATAATCTCCGAAAACTTACAAAGCTTTCTCTTTTTATTATCCATTGTAAAACAATAAAACAACTTGAAAATCACAACAATCTAACACACTTTTAGCTTAAAAGAGAATTGATTGAGCTAATCATGCAGACTAAATATTGTTTTTGGTTCATGAAGTAAACAAATCATAGTTAAAACGCTGTCATTGGTGAAGTGATAGAAAACACCGACGCCCGTCTCGCTCCCGCTCACGCACCGTAGCTTATCGTGCTTCTCATTCTCGCGGCGCCTACACTACTTCTGTGCTACTACTACGCATGCGCTACCCGCGAGCGCATCTCGCGCCGCGCTACTGACCGCCGCGGCTGCCGCCGTCATTCAAATTTCGCGCCCCCGCGCGCATCGCGAATTTTAAAAATGCTTGTCTCAGACCAGTGCCGGCCGCACGCCTGTCTAAACCTTAAAATGCCTGTCAAATGCGGCAAACGCCTGTCATATGGTAACCCTAAGTATTCCCTTAAATGTTCCAGGACTGTTTGCATATACAACGAGTAACGGAATTAACGCAAGAGCTCATACACCCCAAATAGAACTTTAAATTATAAGACTAAAATTACATCTGTAATTTAGTTTAGTTGAACTACATTTAATACTTTTTTATAAAATAGTTGTACTGACTAAACATAAAACGCTTGAGCACACTATTCGATTTACGCACACTAATACCCCATCGCACACTTGTGCTCCAGCTGGTTAGGTAGGCACTGCAAGCGTACGCACTAGGTATGTACGTCAGTTCAATGACCGAACATTACGTACTGATCGTCACATGTAATTTGATTAACTAGTGTAACTATTATTGATAGTTGTCCAGCTGGTAAAATTATTAATTCTATCTTTCCGTCACATTTCCACAAGCTTTGGACTTTTAACCGATTACATGTTTAATTCTAAGATATTACTATTACAGCATATATATATATTACTATTACAGATACTACTACAGGAGAAGCATTTTAAATCAAGCAACTTTTACCCGTCTGCAATCTTTCAGTAACGTAGGGTAGCCGCGCCCTTCGACGGGCGCCCGCGCCGTTGCAGTCGCCGCATAGCCGCCCCACACGGCTCACGTATAATCTCTGATGCGTAACTAACTAACGTCGCGATATCATATTCAAAGGGGGCGTGTTTAAAAGATTTTAATCATAATATTTACAGTAATTACAATCGATAACGATAAAGGTAAGGTAGGTACTTACAGAACTGGACCAAGTATTTAGACGACACTATTTCTTCGTCTCCTTTTCATCAAACTTTCGAATACACTTAATTGCACGCTTCCTTAAGTTAAATTTAAGTTTATTTAGCACTTCAGTGTCATTTTTCACAAGATTGAATGAGTGTTCAATTTTATGTCTGAGGTTTTCGACACTCGTTGCCTCGTTTACGTATACGAGCGATTTCATTCGACCCCACAAGTAAAGGTCCATCGGCGTTAGATCAGCTGATCTGGGAGGCCACTGCACTGGTCCTCCACGACCAATCCAAAGTGGGCCATATTCCGCATCAAGATGCCGCCGTACAATCCACGTGAAATGCGCGGTAGCACCGTCGTGTTGGTAATACACGTCTCTTAGAAAGAAGAGAGGCACGTCCTCCATTAATTCGGGCAATGTTTCCCGCAAGAACTGTAGGTAGGTATCCCCAGTCAACGTTGGTAGAAAAACAGGGCCGAGTACGCGTGTACCTGTGATGCCCGTCCACACGTTCAAGGAGAACCTGTGCTGAAAGGAATCAACACGGCATGCATGTGGATTCTCATGTCTCCACAAATGTCGGTTATGCTGATTGTAAATGCCAACTCGCGTGAAGGTGCTCTCGTCCGTTCAAATGATGTTTCGTTGCCAGTTCTCCAACAACCATCTACTAAATTCCAAACGGGGCAAGTAGTCGTTCGGCGTTAGCTCCTGACGACGTCGTAGGTGTAATGGGTGTTCACCATCAGCGCGAAACGTTCGCCACACGTACATGTGGCTGCAGTCGAACAGTGGCGCTGCTTCTATCGTGCTGGTCTCTGGGTGTTCGTCATGAAGTGGGTACGTACGGTAGAATAAATGAAAGCTGGTAGGTATATAGTCACAAGCTGTGTATATTGTTCAAAGTTCACAGTCACGTAGGTACACAGAAGTTTGAAGAACAGAAAGGTGAAAGAGTATACCGAGAAGCACAGAGATGTTCACAAGCACAAGAGAAGTAGAAGGTACATAGGCAGAGTACATTTATCAGCTTAGGTAACAAACGCGCGAGATGCATTCAGAGATTTGCGTAAGAGAAATAACGTGTTGTCAGCCCAGCGGCATACAACGGACTGGCGAGCGGGTGGTGAGCAGTGTTGCCACCTTCAATTTGGACAGGTCACTAGAAGTACCACCGAATCTCGCTAGATTATGAGAATTTAAGATGTCAAAAATTCTTTAGAATTCCCTAGATCCTATTCAGTCATGATTACTCATGACTCTTCGCAGTTTTTCATTAAGTGGTAATAAACATGAAATTAAAACAAAAAGACCGTTAATGTTTCATTTATTTTTAATAATTTTTAAGCATAAACATTCGTAATAATAGTTCTTAGTAAGAAGTTTTTTGTTAGTATTTTAGTTAGTTATTTTTTTATTATAAGTTTTTAAATTTTTAATTAAACGTTTAAAAATAGACAGAACCATCAAGAATTAGGAACAACTCGTCGTCAATCACGTCCACCCCGTCCACTGAACCTTCTGCTACCGATGATGTTGATGTTGACGGCATCGGCAATATGGCAGTAGTATCACCTTCTTTTTTAGAATTTTTAAATGAATACTTTTTATTTTTTCCTATTTCCGCAATTACTTCTTCTGGGAGTTCGTAGGTGTAGCATTGTTGATTCATAACTTTCAGCCTGTTTTTAATAAAAAGAATGCTGTTCAAAGTGCTGATGTTCATCTTGTTTCTTAACTTGCTTTTGATGATATTCATAGTACTGAAAATTCTCTCTACAGCGGCATTGGAGTGAGGGAGAGATATCACTGAGATTGCGAAATCAGCTAATTCTTGGAAACTATTTATTCCAGCTGCATTTTTGTATTCCAGAACTTCAGCCCAGAAACTTATAATATTTTTTGTATTCTGCCATTTAACAAAGTTAATGGTCTGCCATTGCTGCAGAAGTTTATCAATTGTTTCAGCATCCACACCCATTTCAAAAGCTAGTTCTGTAATTGAGTTGTCTTTTACTTGTCGAAGTGTGTTTTGAACTGAGACATTTTCTCTAATATAGTGAAGTTGCTTGGTAGCCTCTGCTGAATTTCTTTTACCAGTTTAATGTTAAAATCGATGCACCGTTTTCTAATAGCATTTGTTATTTCAACAGGCAGTCCTGATTTGCTCGCTTGTGTTTCAAATAAATACCCTAAATATGGGGCAGGGTTGAGATGGTCTTCGATGTGAATACGTAAAAAATCTTCATTGGTAGTTGCAGCGTATGGCATCATAATCCTTGTGCAAACAGAGCGTAGAAGCGTCATCAAAGTGCTAAGCAATGCCACAGGATTACAATCTTCGCTTTCAAAACTTTTAACTCCTATTTGGACGTCATTTAAAACGCTTCTCAAATAACAGAGGTACAGGTGATTAGACTCGTCCGAAAACATTGCGTGAAGTATGTCAGAGGTGTAACATTTATCTCTAGTAAGTGAAAAATGTAGTTTTAAGTCATCCCACTGCGACGAAATCCTCGTTACTGCCTGCTCCACTGACAGCCAGCGGGTTGCACAAGATCTCAAAATTTTCAAAGGATTCTCGCCACAATTTATTAACTGGTACAGTTCTTTGTACTCTTCTCTGCGTTTAGGTGAAGTTGAAAACCAATTGTAAGTTTCCCTGATAAGAAATTCAATATTTCTCGGCAATGTGTCTTCGGAAGCATGAGACACGGCTAGTTGCAGTGAATGGCATACGCATTTGACAAGAACCAGATTTGTTAATCCGTATTCAGTTTTAAGAATTTTATGTACGCCATTATTTATACCGATCATAACAGACGCGTTATCACATCCCAACCCAATCATGTTTTTCAGTGGTATACTGTGTCTTTCCAAACATTTCAGCAAAGCATTTACAATACCACGAGCGTCAGCTGCGACCAGAGGTTCCAAAGCCAGAAAAGATGACACTACAGTTTTTCTTGCGGGACTGAAGTATCGTAAAACCACCCCCAAATATTTGGATACGTTAAGATCGGTGGATTCATCGAGCAAGATGCTAAACTTTTGTAATCCGATATCATTTAATAGCGTTTGAATGAAGTGGGGAGCCAAAACATTTTTAATCACTTCAGTACACTTCGTTCTGTGCATTTTGATATTCGCGGCTTCTTTGTAATCAGGAAAACATTTTTTTACAGTTTCAGTAAGATGATCAATTTGAGATATGGCAGTATGTTCTGTTATAAAAAGTGCTAGCCTACCTTCCGCTCTTAAGGCATTTAAATCCGTCTTGGGTTGTGGTTTGGGAGCAGCTGAAAAATCAATTCTTCTGTTTGTAGATATACTATCACATTTATCCTTATGTTTCTTTGACTCGGCATGTTTTCGCAAATCATTTATTCTTGCTTGTAAATCCGTCCGGCAATACGCACAATGAGCTTTCATAGGATCTGTCACAACTGGTTTAAGCCACATTTTAAACTCCTCAATCGTTTCCCACTCTTTGCGATATTTTTGGCTATAGACCTTCTTTTTCAAAGGAATTTCCATTTTGATTTTCGATGTATAACAATTATCACAAAAGTTTTACGTATTCACACCACGACTTGCATTACGCAACAATTAAACACAGCGAATGAACTATGAATGAAAATCTCGAAAAAATAATGTATCGTTATTGCAGGGGAAATCCCGTATCTTTGATAAACTATCTATGGCAGACAGGGATATCAAATTACTAATTCAGTACGTAAGATAGAGAGTACCGATCACGATTTTAACGCCATCTTGCGACGATCGTTATTGTAGGGGAATTGCCGTGTCTTTGATTAACTACCTATGGCAGACAGGGACATCCAATTACTCATTCAGTACGTAAGATTGAGAGCACCAAACACGATTTTAACGCCATCATGTGACGATCGGTCGTACTGAGAATGGTCAGTTTTGTCAATAATTTTATTAAAAATACCTTACTCAATTTTACAACCAGGGGCAAACAAGCAGACCTGTCACTATCATGGTGAATGGTCATCGTCGCCTATGCCGTCTTGAGAAAGTCGCTAAAAATCACCAAATTTATATCTAGGGACTTAGCAAAGGAAAAAATCGTTGAGCTGTTGCAAAATTCACTAAATCTAGCGACAAATTCCCCAAAGTGGCAACACTGGTGGTGAGGCGCGAGGGAGCTGGAGGTGTGCCGCTCGGTCGCTGCGTGGCCGCCGCCAGGGGTCGATGACTCACACGCTTGTTATTTACATATTAAGATAAACTATTAAACATTCTAACCGTGACGCTACACCAGCCCCCCCTTGAGACCGTCAAGGGCGATAGTAGTCAGGGAAACGAACCCTACGGCCCGACCGTGTTCTTCTGATATTGTCGTCTTTGGTCGTCGGCGTTGGATTGATCACTGGTGCATCATGTGGAGTTTGTGTTGTTAATTGTCCTTGTTCGTTGTTGTTTGTGTTGCTGTGTGTTATTGCGGTGTGTGTGTCTTGAAGTATGTAGGCCGGTTTCACTCGGTCTACCGATATTGAGACGGTTTTACCTTTGAATACTTTGTCACCCCTCTCTAGTACTTTATATGGCTCTGTGTATGCTGGTTGGAATGTCCAAGATGACGCGTTGTCTCTTAGGAAGACGTGCGTTGTGGTGGCCAGGTCCTTGAACACGAATATGGCCCGACTATTAGAATGTCGTGATGCTGGTACCGGTTGAATATCTCTGGCAAACATGCGTATTCTCGATATGTAGTCGGTCATATCCGTGTAGTGATTTGCTTTTAGTTCCACGAAATCTCCTGGCAGACGCAATGTCTCCCCGTATACCAGTTCAGCCGGTGTTGCCTGTAGATCTTCTTTAAACGCGCTTCGTATACCTAAAAGAACTAGTGGTAGCGATTCTATCCAGTTTTGGTTCCCGTGGCAGGTGATTGCTGTTTTTAGCTGTCTGTGCAACCGCTCAACCATACCGTTACAGGCAGGGTGGTAAGCAGTCGTCTTCCTGTGTTCGAATCCAGCTATCTCCGACAGGTGCTTGAAGAGGGCCGACTCAAACTGTCTGCCACGATCCGTTACAATTTTTATTGGACTGCCAAAGCGTGCGATCCAACCGTACAAAAGAGCTTTAGCCATGGTTTCAGCCGTGATATCTTTGATTGATATTGCCTCAGGCCATCGCGTGAAGCGATCTACAGCGGTGAGACAATACCAAAATCCATGAGAGATTGGCAATGGCCCGATCATGTCAATGTGAATGTGCATAAAACGGGATCGTGGCAGCTTGAAGTTGCCAAGGGTTGCAGACACATGGCGAGTTATTTTTGCACGTTGGCATGCCAAGCAGTTTCTCGTCTATTCGTGACAGTCTTTCTGCACTTCCGGCCACACGTAACGCTCTGCTATCAGTTTGGCACTGGCGTTGGCTCCTGGGTGGCTCAAGGAGTGTAGATTGTCGAAGACTTGGCGGCGGAGTTCTTTCGTGACATATGGTCTTGGTGTCTTGCTACTCTCATCGCAGTATAGTTCAGACAGTGTTCCCGGCAGTGTAATCTTCTTCAGGCGCAGTGAAGTTTCCCCGTTGAGCAGCTGTTTGAGCTCTGAATCGGAGCTCTGGGACATGGCTAGTGTATTCAAGTCGATTGGCTGAGTGATTGTCTCTACTCGCGACAGAGTATCGGCGACGACGTTATCCTTCCCTGAGATATGCCTGATGTCTGTAGTGTGCGAGATAAAATCCAGGTGTCTGAACTGTCTTGGTGAGCAACTCTCCTTACATGAATGAAACGCGTAACAGATGGGCTTGTGATCTGTGTAGATAACAAACTCTCTGGCCTCGACCATATCGATACCTCCTAAGTATAATGAGTCAACTGACATTATAGTTATTTTATAGGAGAGTGATTTGAAGGCAAATCGTTTATATTTTAATGAAATCAAATTAATTCGAAATAAAGTAAATGTTTTTTTAATAAAAATTGTAAGCTCTTCCTTTGGTATAAAATGATTTTGCTGATTTTTGTTTTTAAATGACATTTTATGTACATGACTGGGTATACGCCGGCGGGACACAATAGTGAAATGGTTTAACTACCAGTTATATTCATATACGTTGTCCATCAAAATCCATCGTTTACACCAAAATCACATGAAATATGAATGTCATTTTATTAATATAATTTTACTTTTGTTTGTTTTAGGGGTTTTCTGTCTCACTTAATAATAAAATGTTAAAATTATATCACTTGACTCATTATACTAGGAAAGTACTTAGCAATGTTAACATTTGAATATCACAATGTAATTTAACGAGCTTTATTATTCGTATTTTTTTTTTGTAATAGCTTACTTAGCTTGCTTAATGTGGGATAAATAAAAGCTAGGAAGAAGAACAAGAATCATAAACCAAAAACAACTCATTTTGAAGAATGACAATGTATTTTTCGTCATAATTAAATAGGAATATCTTTTAACATAATAGTTTTACTAAAAGCTACAACGTAAACAAATCACTATTAAAAAAAAAATATATCAATGTTCCATCATTAAAGTTTCATAAAAAACAACAAACAATCAATCAAAATAAAAACTAAAACAGATACTTCTTTAGTAGGTCAATAAAAATAATAAGAACTAAAAATGGTAACTTACGTTAAACAATAATAAAAATTATAGAAATTAATAACGTAACAGTCTAGGCATTTCTAATGCTCAAAAAATAGTTATAAGGTTTAACAAATTAGAAATCAGTCAGAATCGCTGTCGTTAGATCCATTAGAATTAGTTGAAATCAATTAATTTATTAAAAAGTAAATGAAATTCCTATTTTTCGCTATAATTAAGTACGAATTTCTTTTTAACATAGTAGTCTTACTAAAAGCTACAAGTAAAAACAAATCAACATTTAACAAATTATCAATGTTCCATCATCAAAGTTTCATAAAAAACAATAAACAATCAATCAAAATAAAAAACTAAAACAGGTACTTCTCTAGTACGTCAATAAAAATAATAAGAACTAAAAATGGTAACTTACGTAAAACAATATTAATAAAAATAATAGAAATTAATAACACAACAGTCTAGGCATTTCTAATGCTCAAAAAATATAAGGTTTAACAAATTAGAGATCAGTCAGAATCGCTGTCGTTAGCTGCATTAGAGTTAGTTGAAATCAAATTATTAAAAAATAAATGATACTCCTTAGGAATTACCAGTGTCTTACAAAGATCCATCAAGTCTTTGTGCTTATTTTGGTCAATAGGAATGGGTGTCTGATAAGCTAAAGGAATATTATCTATATCAATATTTAATTCTCTTCGATTTCGTGTAGCTTTAGGTTTCTTTACACAATCTATCCACTTGTAAGCATCATCTTGGTAACTCGTTTTATAAAACAGCCTAAATGGATATTTCGCTTTAACTTGTACTTCCGTTACTTTATTCCAAGGCATTTTTGATCCATCGTTGGTAGTTGTCCAGTTGTTTATAAGTTTTAGCTTTGATTTAAAATCTTTAATTAAATCCTGAGACACTTCAATAACTTTGTATGGCTTGTCATCGGATTTGGCAAATCTAAAAGCTGTATACCATTGATCAGGCGTATAAAGCATCTTATCTTTCGTCTGTCTTTCAATTAAAGCGTGCATACTGTCGCCTTCATTTTGAGTATGACCCACTACTAGAAAGCGATGAGTAATATCTATAACAAACTTCGAACTAGCCAACATATACATTAAGAATACAATTCTGTTTCTATTTTGGCCTCCACAGTTGTCTGACCAGAACCGGTAATCTTTGACGCCATTACCCACCGTATCCTCTATAAACTTGAAAACACAGCTGGAAATTTCATTAGCGCCTCTCTTTGCTGTCTGTTGATGCCATGAAAAACAATAACCCTGACGAGAACCCAGATTGAATATTGTGAAATTATACAAAGAAAGTTTCCGTTTATAATAAAAAGTACTAACGTTACCGTGAGGTACATTGAGGCACTTTTGAAGATCAAATGCTGCTGTAAGGATTTCATTATTTTGTAACGCTAATTCTTTATCTTGTATTTTCATTTTCCTAGCTTTCTCTTTTTCTTTTAAATGCTCTTCATGCTTCTCTTTATCTGTCTGTGTAACTTCCTTGTTATTTTCATAAATGTGACATTGTTCACAAACATCTTTTTTGGGTTTATGAAAACCAATATTGATATTTTTATTAATGATATCTCGGTATTGTCTCACCGTAGTCGCTTTTGAAGAGTATTTATTAAAATCTAACCATTCGTTATATAACTTGAACATTTTTGGGAAGGATAAAGAGGCCTCAAGATATTTTTTACTTGATTTTTGGCGAGTGTAGTGTGATTCTACAGGGGAAAATGCTTCAACGTGATCTATAACACTACGAATGATATCTTCATTGATAATCTTTGGATGATTAATATGTCTACCACGCTGATCTGTTTCAATAAATCCATTTCCTTTATCGGACTTTTCTAAAGCTGTATAAACAAAATTAAAACTGATAGAAAGGGTTCTTAAGAACATGGTCTTGCAAACCGGTATTTTTGTAGTTTCAATATTATCTCCTTGACTGCTTGGAAGGTAATAAGAAATAGTATGAAGACGTTTTGAATTTTCTTTATCCACAGTAATTCTTTTTTTTTTCAGCTCTTACAGCATACCTTGCCAAAAAATCCCATTGTCTTGAGTGGTCTCCAATACTCCAAAACATATCAAAAATTCTTTGCCGAATATCTTCTGTTAATTTCTCACTGCATTTTTTCCGACAAGTTACGGGGCAAGAAGTTTTCATATTTCTCTTACCATGCACTCTTCCGTTTCTACTGACATATTCCAAACCTCTATTAACATTATATTTCCGCTCTTGATCTTTCCATTTTTTCTGAAAACGTTCTCTTAGCCTTCCTTTATCTTTTTTAGCTATGGAAATCCGTTTACGACGACGTTTGTCATTATTGCACGGTGAGTATGTGATATCATTAATGTCAGATGCAGGGGTGGCGACCGCAGGACTGTCAAATAACTCGAAATTAACAGGTGATGGGGCAAAAGAATTATACGGCGACGGTACTGGAGTGATATCACAATAATTTTCAATAATAAAGTTACTCTGGATTGGCGAATTGCCCGGTGTGTTTTCTATTACTGATGGCGATCGATCTCCGTTTTGAGTTCTATTATGATCTCCATTTGATACCCAAGGCGACGAGCAAGGAATATCATCCGGGAATAACATGGAAGCGTTAGAAGGAATATTTTGCAATACATCCTTGCTGTCATTCAAATCAACATCATCAAGTATTGATAGCTCCTCTTCCGTAAAATTTGCATCAGGTGGTAATGGAGACCCTAAAACAAACAAAATATAAAATTAAAAACATAAGAAATCATATGTTTGTATTAAACATTACAATAATAACTAATACATTATTTATTTAACTAATAAAAACAAATATAATAACACAATTAACACAAAACTATAAAAAATTAACTAATACATTATTATAGCCAGATGAGTCAAGTGTCTTCTTTTTATAGGTTGTTCGCCGTATACTGGTGTAACTGTAGTTGTATCAGTATACGGCGTACTAAGCGACGTGAACAAGAATTATTAAACAAAAATAACAAAATCATACTTATACACATAAATAAAGATAACTTACCATCTTCATCCCTTGTTTGAATCATATCATCGATTCCTGTGTTATTGTTTATTGTATCAATGGTATTATTCACATTTTCATTGAGTAAATTTAAAATTTTTCGCGCCCTGTTTGACTGCATTCTGTTACTAATATTAATTTAAGATGTACAGATGTATATCAGACACATACATCCACGATATATTATATACGAATAATAGTAACTTTACGAAACAGAATTATTACCTAAAATTGCGTGCGCACTCGCCGCCATTCATCGTATACTGAGCCGCAATAAACTTGTATCGATGCGTCCCCCCTCACGCCCCGCGTACACTGGTACGATGTTATTTAGATCAGTTTACAATGTACGATTTTAACTGATGTTGAAATTGATTTAGTATACGTGAAATTATCTCGGTAATTATTGTTCTTTTTAATTTTTTTTTAACACAAACGTTAAGATCACAATTTATCATGTACGTTTATATAAAAATATAAAAATACCTAAATTTGTTAGTTGACTCAGTATACTTAGGAGGTATCGATATGTCGAAAATACTTAATCGCTTCATATATGGCGAGCAGTTCATGGTCATAGTGTGAGTACTTTTTTTGGCTTGTGCTCAGCTTATAAGAAAAGAAAGCTAAGGGTTGCCATTCCTCATCCTTCAGCTGTTGAAGCACTGCTCCCATTGCCGTATCCGAGGCGACCGTCACTAAGGCTAGTTTCGCCCCGCAGTCGGGATGTGCTAACATTGCTGCCTGGCATAGACCCGTTTTGCAAGCCGTAAACGCTTCGTCCTCCTTTGTTGTGAAATTTACGGGATACCAGCCTTTTACCGAGCCTTCCAGAAGCCTGTTAAGAGATGTCTGATGAAGAGCCGCATGTGGGATGAACCGCTTATAAAAATTGACCATCCCCAGAAACCTTCTCAGTTCTCGTACAGTTTTCGGTGCTGGGAAGCTGTTGATCGCTTCAACTTTTTCTGGTAACGGTTTCGTGCCGCCTGATGTGATTTGGTAGCCTAAAACTGTTACCTGTGCGACTCCAAATACACATTTTGATGTATTTATCACCATCCCGTATTCTTGTAATCTGGAGAAGAGCTGTCGTAGGTGGCCCTTGTGTTCTTTCTGGTCTTTAGAATAGACCAAAAAGTCGTCCAAATACCCAAAACAGAAGTCCAGGCCTCGCAGCATTTCATCAACAAAACGTTAGAAAGTTTGCCCTGCATTGCGGAGTCCAAACGTCATTTAAGGAAACTCGAATAACCCGAACGGTGTGGTGATTGCTGTCTTCGGTATGTCCTCGGGATTGACGCGTATCTGGTTGTATGCATTGACCAGGTCGATCGTCGAAAATACTTGACATCCAGAGAGATTGTGAGCGAAGTCGTGGATGTGGCGAATTGGGTACCTATCGGGTATTGTTTGCGCGTTAAGCATCCTGAAATCACCACAAGGGCGCCATCCATTATCCTTCTTAGGTGTCAGGTGCAAGGGTGAAGCCCAAGGTGAGTCGGAGGGTCTGGCTGTACCGTTCGAAAGCATAGATTCAAACTCCTTAGTAATTTTTAATTTGTTTGGTGCCAAACGGCGTGGTGTGCACGATACGGGTGGTCCTGGTGTTGTACGTATATGGTGTAAGGTGTTATGTGTAGGTGTACGTTGTATGCCCGACGGCCGGGTTATGTCCGAGTGGAATGTGTTAAGGCGCGACAGAGGCACACCTTGTGGAGGCGTGCTGCTTATGGCACGCACTCCCATAGTCCTGCGCCGTCGACGTGAACTTGAAACACACTGTGGTGAGGATCTTTGGTCGAGTTTCACGTGGCACGGTTCTCCTGTATATGTGTGCGTTGTGTATATAAAACCAAGTGCCACTGACAGCGACTATATGACCTGGTTTACAAAAGTGGAAAGTTTTATAAATGACTTAAAAGGAACAGTTATCATTTTAGGTGATATAAACTTAAACAGTGCTTCCTTAAATGTTCGTAATTATTATGGTTATTTTCTGACATTCTCTAATATGTGTGAAAGAAATGGTGTAGTGAACTTGCATGGGGGAATGTTGGATGTTGTTTTAGTTCAGGAGAGCGCAAGCCTACATGACGTTTCTGTATCAGCGGTTGAAGGTTTGGTACCCCCTGATTCGTACCACCCGCCTTTGGACATCCAGGTAAAGTTACAGTCATCTGATGAAAGTGAAATACTTGAACCTAGTAATGTCGACCGTAGTAGAGATTGGAATTTTAAAAAATGTAATCGCAATCTGCTTTACGAACTTCTTTCTGAGGTATCTTGGGATGCAGTTATATCATCCAATGACGTTCGCACTAGCACTCTAGTTTTGTATGATATTATTTACAGCTTATTCGACACTTGTATCCCTAAAAAACGCCGAAGCAGAAAGATAACTAGAAGATATCCTACCTGGTTTACGTCGGATATTATTCTGGATATCCAAAAAAAAGTTAAATTACATTCCGCCTGGAAGAAGAGTAAATGTGCATTGATCTATAAGCAATTCTCTGACTACAGATCTGGCCTAAAGTGTCGTATATTGACTGCTTATGATACTTACATTAGGCGCCTCGAAGGGAACATTAAGAAAAACCCTGGCAGCATATTTCTAACCTAAAATCAAAGGGCGGGTTTGAGCCAAACGTAACCTACAAAGGTAAAATTCACAGTGGTGTTGCAGCTGCTGAAGCGTTTGCAGACTATTTCGCGAGCGTCTTCCAAACTGAAGTACCAAAGTTAGACCTCGAGAATATAGTCAATCCAAGCAACTGTAATATTAGTAACTATATCAACATACTAAACTTCGCTGAAAGTGATATAAGCACTGGAATAAATAAAATAAAACTCAACAGTTCTATTGGTCCTGATAATATTCCTCCGTGGTTCTTAAAAGAGGGTAAGGAATTTCTCATTCGGCCCCTAAACCACATTTTTAATTTGGCACTAAAATCTGGAGTCTATCCACCACCATGGAAGACATCACGTGTGACTCCCATACCGAAATCTACAAGTAAATCTTCAGTCAACGAATATCGTCCCATAGCGATACTATCTTCTCCCGCGAAAGTTTTCGAGAATGTCCTACATCAAGGAATTTACAAGCAAGTGAAGCAGTACCTGTGCAATGAGCAACATGGCTTCCGCGAAAAAAGATCCGTCAGTACTAACTTACTTACACTAGTTAATTATATCTCTACTAGTCTTGATCGTAGACGCCAGGTAGACGTTCTGTACTTTGATTTTCAAAAAGCGTTCGACAGAGTCAACAATGACGTCTTGCTGTCAAAGCTCAGTGCGATATGTGTTGCTCCGGGGCTTCTACGGCTTCTTGCAGATTATTTGCGGGACCGACAACAATTTGTCAGATTAGGTGTGTACGAGTCACACCCATACCACACTCGCTCGGGTGTGAGTCAAGTTTCGGTGGTCGTCCTCTCCTCTTTATTTTGATGATTAATGACCTCCCTGGTGTAGTTGCGAGGGCCAGATCACTCTTATATGCTGATGACTTAAAACTATTTTATGAAATAAAATCGGAGGTCGATTGCCAAGCTCTGCAATCAGACATTGATGCAGTGTATAAGTGGAGTTTAGAGAATAAAATGGAATTTAATAAATCAAAATGCTACGTCATGTCTTTTGGTCGAATGCGACGCCTAGTCAACTTCCAATACAAACTGAATGGAGATACAATTGCAAGAACTGATTCCATGAAAGACCTGGGCGTCATATTCGACCCCAAGCTCACTTTTCACGGCCACGTCATATCCACTGCTAAGGAGTCCTTCAGGCGCCTTGGCTTTATTTTAAGAAACTGTCGTGATTTCCACAACCCCCACGTTATCAAGCTTTTTTTTGGGGCATTGGTCCGTAGCAAGCTTGAGTCTAGTGCGTGCGTATGGAATCCTTTTGAGAAGCAGTATGCGTTAACTTTAGAGAAAGTTCAAAAAGCATTCCTTAGATGGCTCTACAAACACTTGTACGGGTTTTATCCTTTCTTATATCCGACTAAATTCCTCTTGGGTTGCATAGGTTTCAACTCTCTAGAAGTAAGACGGTCGCGCGATCAGATGACTGTAATGTTTAAAATTCTTAGGGGGATTATTGATGTTCCTGATCTACATAACGAGATCTGCAATCTATTTGTCCCGGACAATTACTGTCGTGGCAGAAGACACCGCTTACTGGCTGTTCCAACTTGCCGTACTGTTGCACACTCCAAGTCACCTATTCCTCGGACATTAACCGCTATTAACGCTCTCCTGAACTCGAATACAGATCTCGATAATATGTTTGCGAATGAATGGAAGATGATGTTGTCAGAATGTTTGAATTTTTGTGAGAAGAATGCATGACTGAGTAAATAGATTGTAGATATTGTAATGTGTATATTGATGTGTTTAAATAGTGTAATTGGCTTCGGCCGTTCTATTTAAAATAAAATAAATAAATAAATAAATGTCTGGAAACTCCCGGAGTATGTCGTGGCATGTAGTATCACCAATTCTTACCTTAACCGAAGATACAATATTAGAAGGACGTGCAGGCAAAGCAGGGGTGGCAAGCGTAGTATTGGCGTCGACCAGACGCTGCATTCTCACATCTACAATTAAATTATAATATGATAAGAAATCAACACCTATTATTGGTTTTATCACGTCCACCACTATAAATCGCCAAGCAAAGTCACGGCGCAAACCGATATTTAATTTGAAATGCGCGTAACCATAGGTGTTTATCGCACTACCGTTAGCCGCACATAGTTCATAGCTAGTTTTACTTCGGCGCTCTTTCACTGCTGACCGTGGGTAAACACAAACGTCACTACCGGTGTCGACGAGGAACTGCATCTTCGTGTTGTGGTCCGTAACGAATAAGCGACCAGTGCTACGACAGTCGCTGGTCGCCATCATCGACCGCCTGTTGCTTTTCCCGACAGGTCGCAGGTAGGGTTACCATATGACAGGCGTTTGCCTCATTTGACAGGCATTTTAAGGTTTAGACAGGCGTGCGGCCGGCACTGGTCTGAGACAGGCATTTTTAAAATTCGCGCTCGCGCGCCCATCGCGGTTGCATAAATGCAAGCGCGATGCGCGCGGGGTCGCGAAATTTGTATGACGGCGGCAGCCGCGGCGGTGAGTAGCGCGGCGCGAGATGCGCTCGCGGGTAGCGCATGCGTAGTAGTAGCACAGAAGTAGTGTAGGCGCCGCGAGAATGAGAAGCACGATAAGCTACGGTGCGTGAGCGGGAGCGAGATCGGCGTCGGTGTTTTCTATCACTTCACCAATGACAGCGTTTTAACTATGATTTGTTTACTTCATGAACCAAAAACAATATTTAGTCTGCATGATTAGTTCAATAAATTCTCTTCTAAGCTAAAGGTGTGTTAGATTGTTGTGATTTTCAAGTTGTTTTATTGTTTTACAATGGATAGTAAAAAGAGAAAGCTTTGTATGTTTTCGGAGATTATAGCAAGTAAATTTCCTTGTCTCGTGGAAGGCCGCAATGAGTCGGAAGATAAGTGTAAGGTATGCGACTGTTATTTTAGTTTTGGTTCGAGAGGCATCAAGGATGTGAAAAGACACATGGAATCTGAAAAATAATATCAAATTCTACATAGTCTGAACGACTAATATCACGCAAAACACAATTTGACTGCAACATCTCTGGTTGGTTAATATTAATCACGGGTGGAAAGTTATTGATTTGAGTATCGTCTTTATCCGTATTTTTGTGATCATTCAAGTGAACGAGGAATTCTGTCAAATCTTCCGTACAATTGCCTTCTTTCGGCGTCCGGGTAATATTAGCAAAGAAAATTTTACGATACGCGGATATAAATTGTCTGCTGGTTGGTTCTAGAGCATTTCCATTTTTGGATCTAATTTTACCAAAAAAGTTCTCAATCACGTCCTGATTAAGACGTCTTGTTAGAATGTATTGATACCCTTCTTGCTTAAGATCTTCATATAAATGCAAAATTGACTGGATTGTGATCTCAAACCCTTGAATAAATTTAACGTTTTGAGTAGCGTCGTTTCCAGTACGGGGATCTCGTAATTTTAATGTTCGGAAAAAAATCAACATTCTATTGAAAAAATCAATCTGTTCTTTACAAAATGCTCTTTTGTACTTATAGCTGTCACGAAAACTCGATGAGTTTAATGCATCAAATAAATCGTTCATCAACATTATTAATTTGACTGTGTGCCTTGCTGACTCATCTATCACATTATAATCTATATATGTTGACAAACCAGCTGCTACAGATCGACTTAAAAGTTGTGTCGTATAGCGAACTTTCATTTTTTCAAAGTTCGTAGGGTACATATGGCTGTTAGTCAATTTATGAGCTTGTCTAAAGCTTTTTTTCTTATCATATTCATAGAATTTTTTTATGTGACAAAATTTTGCAACAGCACCATTATTGAAATGAAAATCATACGCCATCAAGTTGGTACGAACCAACTTTATCAAATGTGGTGCGTCAAAAATATAATAAATTTTATGGCCATTAACAGTAAAATAAGTTTTGTTCACGCAAATCCCTCTTTTTTTAGCAGCTTTTAACATATCCGGAGGCTTACTCTTGAAATAAATCCTAATCTCGATCGTATGCCAATCCGAATCCAGTTTCAATTCCAATCTCAAGAAAATTGGCACTCTTGAACGAAGTCAAGATTGAGATTGGAATCGACTGCATGTTCGACTACACTGATTGACATAGGGTGGCCATAGAAATAAAAACGTTAGTTACCAAATTTAAAAAATTGAATAACTCAGTAAATCTATAAATAAAATTGCACTTATATTTATTTTAACATAAAATATCATCAAAGTGTTCTTTGCTTGCATTGATATGTATTTTAACACAAATTACTTAGGCAGCAATGGCTCATTGTGAATGTCATTGCTTACGTTTACGTTTTGTTACATTAAAAATAAACTTCCCGCGCATTTGTCATCCACTTGAAAGTTCCTATTTGATAAAAGCTGTGAATTATTAGTGTTAGGAACGATATAAGTATAAAGTTTCAAAGCGATGTTATCTAAAAAATGTCGAGTGGTTAGTGTGGAACGTAAAATAGAACATTTTTATGCACAAGTTCAAGTTATTTGTACTGTAAGTATTCAACCGAGGAAGACGAAAATATCCAGGTAAGGCCATAATTCTATTAAATATAGTTATTGTAATTCTTTTAAATTGTAATTAATAAAACATTTGCTTATTACAAACATTTATTGTTCTTATAGTATGAGTAGGCCATCACAACAGCAGCTGGAGACCCTTGTGGATTTCCTGGTACAGAACCCCGGAATTGCCAAGGGGCTTTTGCGCACTGCTCAAGCTAAGCAGCAGACAAAGCAAAAATGGAATGCGATAGCAGTATCTTTAAATGCACTAGGCGGTGCGCAGAAAGATGGCAAAGGCTGGGCTAAAGTACTGTCTACACACTAATTAACATTTTTTCACTTAATTTATGGCAACAGTTACAATAATCGGTACATTTATTTGCTTTTTAGTATTGGGCTGACAAAAAGTTTACCCTGAAGAGGACTTGTGCCTAGCACGCACAGTCGATGAGGCGTACAGGTGGTGGAACTGCAGACAATTTGCCTGCATTAACACCCATGGACCAACGTCTATTAGCAGTGATGGGGGGCCTTCAGTTTGCTACAGGAGACAGCCATGTTGCTGCCAATCCGTTTCCATCCACAGTAAGTCAGTTGAGTTATAAATATTCATACATAAATTGTAGTTTTTCAAAAACTTGAAAAATAACACCTTCACAATGAAGTACTTAAACTGCAATTTGCTAAATAATTGCAGAGCCAAAGCCAGAATGACATCCAACTAGAAATTATCATTCCAACCGAAGATTTTGATATGGATGCAACTGAATTGGAGTCTCGTGCTTCTCCTGTGCAAAATGTGGAGACTGAGAGAGGTAATTTCTTTCAAACTATGTGTGCCATCTTTCATGATGATAAAACTTAAATAAATGTTATTTTATTTGTCAGTTCCACCACCAAGACAACATAGTCCTAGAAGGAGCAGCCTGCCCCCAGCACCGTCTATCCGATCAAGGACTATGTTGGATCAAGACCGGGAGAGATTCGCAGAGATAGAGAGACGGAGGGTTGAAGCAGAAACTGTCACAGCAAGGGCCTTATCTCATGCTATAGAACAGATGGAGGGACTCTCAAGAGCCATATCAGAAAGCTCTCAAGCTGTGGCAAATGCTCTCAATAACATTGCTGATGCCCTGAGACAAAATAGGCAGTAATTTAAGCTATTATTAGGTACTTTTGGGTTTTAAGTAGGTACTAGTTTAGAGTTAGAAGTTAAATTGTATTTTATTATTGTTCAATAAATATTATAAGAGAGTAAAATAAGACAAAAGAAGTTTCATTCAATAAAGATTTTAATTGCACACAATGAAATCAAAATCAAAAGTCATGTATTCAAATTAGGCTGACAAACAGCACTTTTTGAATGTCAAAATACATAAGACAGTCCCCCAAAACGCCCGCCCTTCACCACTTCCTAGTGCTTTAGCTGTGAAGAAGAAGTGGCGCAACAAACTCCCCAGCAGCACAGCTGTCTGTTTAGTTAGATAGACTTGATTCTATACAAAGATAGGCAAAGTAATAAACATAACAAGATACAGAACATTAATTAAACAATTTATCATGTCAGCTAGCCATGCCAATATACCAATAAATAAAATGAAAACTTAACTCAAGCACAAAGAATAAAATAAAAAAATGTAAATAAAGCATAATACCAAAATAAAAGATGAGAATGACTCTAAGTTCTTACATAACAAAATAATAATATTAATGGAGACGCCGACCTATCCACAGTTCTTGATCAAGTTGTGCACGAGGCTCGAGGCCTCTGCGCAGCTCAACAGAAGCAGAACCCCGATCTACCTCTAACTCACTCTGTGCCAATTGCATTTCTCCCATGGGTGGTGCGGCATCCTCAATATCATCCAGACCCAATCGTGCTCGGTTACAAATGTTGTGTAAAACACAGCATGCATTTATAATTTTAGATGCTTTGTCTGGATGATAATGAAGAACTCTATGGCCCAGAAGACATCTCCATCTATTTTTTTAAACCCCAATTGTCCGCTCAACAGTATTGCGAGCCACACAATGCAGATTAGTGTAATACTCTTCAGCTGAGCCTGGCGGTGCATCCAGTATTGGGGTCATCATATATTCCCTTTGAGGATAACCAGAATCACCTGCAATCATATTAAAATCACTTAGTAATTATTATACCTATATAAACCAATATGAACAACTGTATGAAATGCTTACCAAGTAAAAAAACTCTTTCTCCTACATTTATTAAATTTGTAATGTGATTTTTAACAGGATGTTGGTTCCAAACAAAAGTATCATGTGAGGCTCCACCAAATGATGAGTCTACACTCAGTATATTGAGATCTGCGTCACAAATCTGTCAAAGAAATACTTTTTATAGAAAGTTACAGTTCTCACAATTAAAACATTTCTGGAATGGTAACCTTTTCTGTTGTAAAACCGCTCTTCATGTTGTGATGGTCTTACAATAGCCACATGAGTACCATCAATACATCCGTGACTGCAGGTATTCTAAATTTTTCATAAAACCTAAAAGTTATTTATTATTAGCTTATTAATCTTAAGAAATAAGTTGAAAATATCAAACCAACATATGAAAAGTATGGAATGATAGGTACTTTTTAATATTACTAAGGTAAAAACAAGTATGTACCTTTGTTTAATAAAGTCTCGCTGTCGGCGAGTATGTGGAAACTTTAGCCATTTATTTAAAATCTCATTCGCATTAAGAGCATTTGTAACTTCTCTTATTGCTCTAGAAACTGATTGTTGGGACATCATTGTGCCTTGTGTCCCACCTACTAATCTTTGGTAGCTGCCTGTGGCGTAAAACGAAAGAGCCACCAAGACCTAAAAAATAAAATTATGTAGTATTACTAACTTCAAAAATACCTCAGTAAAATACTATGTGAACATGGAGTTTACGAACCTTGTATTTTCTTGGTATGTCGCTACGCCGAGTAGGTTGGGGCATCAAAGGTTCCAAATCCTTATAAATCGCTTCGAAAAGCGTCTTAGATAATCGGTAATTTTTCCTAAATTCATCATCGGTCATGGCAAACGCGCTGTCTGCATAACGCGCCATTCGTCTCAAATTCCGCCTTTGCCTCATGTCTAGCTTATGAGCATTGTCCAATATATAGTTCTAAACGTGCCATTATTCACAATAAAAACTTCACAAATCAGTCAGAACAGCAAACTCGTTCCCGAAAATATAGCCTTTTTGTAATCGTTCAACTTTGATCAAAACACGATTTCAAACTCGATACGTCAACGTCAAAATTTCGTCAAGAGTACCGAAAAGGTGCATTCGTTCGAGTAAAGCCGATTTCATTTAGTTCCAAAAAAATCCACCTAATACGATTCCAATCGAGCACTAGTGTAACATTCAAGAGTGCGAAATGACAAGTTTTCGATCACAATTTCAAATTCGAATTGAGATAGAGTGTCGAGAGTAAGCATGCTGGTCCCATATCTGAAACGCACACTCTAATTTTTAATCCGATCTCAAACCGCCTTATTACAAAACGCGATCTAAATTTAGTACTGTGATTGTTACTAGGTTTAAACCATGACTAAATAAAACGTTATTATAAAACGAAGTTTATCTCTAGTTCTTGAACTATCTGTGGTACTAAAGTTAGTCCGCCGAGACCCCTAGTTTATCTTTGGATTTAACTTAAGTACGAATTAATTTGAGGTTAGCGTTGATTATTTTTGTGTCTTTTAATTTACAAATCGGTAGAAATGGATATCAATTATGATTGACTTAGATTTGGACATGTTAAAGACGTCTCGGCGATCTTACAGACATCGTTATCGTGTTAATCCTTTCGAATTGAGTGACGAAGATTTTAGATATAAGTACAGGTTCACAAAACGTTTTGGTGAAAAAATAGTGAATGTTTTACGTGAAGATTTATACCACGACCCTCGAGGATGCCCATTGAGTCCTGAAATGCAAGTGGTTTGCGCTGTTTGCGCATTACGCAACTGGGCTCGACATGAAGTACCTAAATAAAGTCGATGCTACTATAACATTAGACAAAATCCTATTATTATTGATTTATTCGTAGATTCAAGACGATACAGCTGATTTACATGGTGTGATTGCATTTATTTATCAAAACGGACGCAGAGTAAACATTCGTCTCAAATTACGCACGCTGCCGCCGAATTTAGTACGTTCCACTTCACGCTAGAGGTGTTACAAATATGACAACTTGATTATAACAAAAAGTGCGTCAAAAGTACAAGTGGGGCTTGTTCATTATATTGCAACCTAAACATAGAACAATTTATGACGTATTCTTGTATTGTTAAATAATTATTTAATCGTTTCAAGTGTTATTCTAATTACAATATTTAGAGAAACGGAACGTTGTTTCAAATAAAGCCCGAATGAACGAATGAAAGAATGCCAATTTTGTTTATTATCTGTAGATATAATTTGAACCATGGACCTTCTTTGGTACTAACTGATCCTCAGATAGTCTTTGTTTTGTAATAAAGACGCATGTTGATCCTGGTACTGACTTTAGTACCGTACCAATCCCAGACTTATAAGTCTTGGTTTAAACCAGTACTAAAGAATTTTTTTGTAATAACACCGAAAGAGTTTAATTATAAGTTTATCGATCCATTCAGATACATTATCATCGCTTGAACATTCCGATAATAAGGCGTAACCAATTGGCTGGCTCCATTTCACAAAAATACCTCTCATGATTACCACTAAGGCATGTTTTGTTGGTGTCGGCGATTGAACGCCATCTACTTCATAGAAACCTATTATTTTATCGTTTTTTATATCATAAAAGACGTTCGTTTTTAAACTCATAGCGTCCATCACTAAAGTATAATGTTTTTCTCTCTCCGATATATTGTTAACTTTTAATTTTAGTGCTGTCATTAATTCTTCGTTTATTTGAGTAGTAATTGGAATGTATAACTTATTCAACGTACTTCTACATGGCAGACAAATAGTTTTTTCTTATAAGCGGTAAGCTTGTGGGCTGACGTAGTACAAGTTTAAGCAAAACATTTTGTAAGCGATAGTGTATCTGTTTCCTTTGTTAGCACATTTTAAGTATGTTTGAGCTTTAACAAGTTCGGCTAAGTCCTTAGATAAAAAACGATCACATAATTTATGAAACATATCTTGTGAAGAATTTGCTGATTCATTTGCTCGTAAACGTTTTCTACAATCTAATAACTCCAATTTTAATTTCCTCTTGCGTGCGGTACTTGCAGAAAGACCAGCAGTAGTTTGAGTTAGGTTATCCGTGGTTTTAATGTCCGTTTGGCATGATGAAGTGGCACTAGTTGTTTCCGTTAGACTAGAATTGTTATATGAAGTTGTTATTTCCACTTGTGTATGTTTATCAGTATTTTTTACATTAGGCAAATTCAAATTCGGCAAACAATTTTTTTTTTGTAATTTTCTAGCACTGTTTTTGATTATGTCTGCTGGGTGGAAATGGGCTTCATAAACCACATGCTTGGATTGAGATTTATTTATCAAATCCTCGCGGTCAATTAAGCGCAGCCACTGAAGGCGTCTGAAATAGAAAGCACATATAATATACATTAGGTATCTATCATAAAAAGTTGAATAAAGTGACTAAAATATTATATAAAAAAACATCGTAAAACAACCTAAAAAAACCAACGCCCGTCTCTTGGACTATAATCAATTTTTGTTCTGTTGTTACGAATGGTTACGATTCGAACTTTGCTCTAATTATCTGATTCACAATTCGTCAAATAATTTTAATTACGACTTTATAACTGTAAGTACTTTGTTACTATACCTACAATACTAAGAAATCGGCATGACTAAACGTAAACAAAGCATTAGCGGCATATCAATTGACAGATCAAAAGTAGGTACCTAATACATTCTAGTGGTAAAGTAGGCCTGCCTACTTCGTCTGTCTGATAGAAAACTAATACAACAAAAAATAAGTAGGTATCTCATCATCAAGTAAAAATCATATGCTAGAATACGTGACTTGCTTACCTTTCCTGTTCAGTAGGTAATCTGAACAGAGACAACTCTGGAATCGATGAATTATTTAGACACCCAAACACACAGCAATAATTTCTCCTGCGATTATCACTCATTTTTCATACATTTAGCGGTACCGAAAAGCCGTGACGCGCGAACCTTGTGCGGCGTTAGCCCCGACTGGCGCACTGAGAAACGGGTCGAGATTTTGTTTGAGTGTGCGTGCGGCGACGCATAGATACTACGGCGCACACATACAAGCCGCGCGCGGTGCGTTTGTATGAAGACAACATACTTACCCTCTTTATACTATGGCTATGTCTACTATTGAGTGACTGTTAGAAAATCAAAAAGTTAGTGGCACTAGTAGTGAAAATTCTCATAACTGCAAAAACAAGTTACTGGTTAAATTGCCCACTATATCTTTGCCCTCATTCGATGGTTCATATGAAAATTGGCTAGAATTTAGAGATACATAGTGTTATATTGTCAATGATTCACAATTCTGAAGAGCTAGATAATATACAGAGATTTCATTATTTAAGGTCTGCTCTTACTGGCAATGCCCTTCAGGTCATAAAATCTCTAGAATTTTCTGCCAGTAATTACAAAATAGCTTGGGAACTGATCGAGGGTAGGTTTGATAATAAAAAATTGCTAGTACATAATCATGTTACATCATTTTTTTCTGTACAACCCCTTACAAAGGAATCCGCAGCTTATATTCGTAAGATGGTTGATTCAATTTTTAAAAATTTACGCGCTCTTAAAATGTTAGGGGAACCCATTGAGCATTGGGATACTTTGCTAATTTATATCATTGTGTCTAAGTTTGATGCGGCCATGGATAAAGACTGGCAGCAGTACAAAATCAATTTCATTAAAACTTCCCACGAATCCATAAAATTTGACACATTGATCACCTTTTTAAAGGAAAAGGCTGAAGTCTTAGACTTGGTTAAAGCAAATCATTCCAATTATTCGAATGGAAAGGTATCTCAAGATAACAACAGAAAACAGACATGAAAGGGTCAAAATTTTGTGGCTACACAAAGTAACTAGTCTTCGAATAACAACAAAAAAAAAATAGATCTAAGCGCGTGTGTGCTAAGTGTGAGGGTAATCATCCTGTTTATGCTTGTAGTCAATTCTTAAGTTTATCCCCGCAAGATAAACTAAACCTAGTTGAATGCAAAAATCTGTGTTCAAACTGTTTGCGTGTGGGTCATTCCAAGTTTTTTCGGACCATGTAGACAGTGTAATGAAAAACACAACTCATTGTTGCATGAGGTTCTCAACAATGGAGACTTAGTATCTGCCGTATCTCATTCTGCCTGTGACAGTCGTAACCCGCAGGTTGTAATTCTTCAGCTAGTTAGCACTCTAGTACAATACACACAACTTTAGAACCGGTTTTGCTGTCGACCGCTGTGGTAGAAATTGCTGCTGATGATAATACCCAGTATATCAGAGCTCGTGCTTTACTGGACAGCGGTAGCCAGCACTGCCTCATATTAAGTTCATTATGTAAAAAAAATCGCGCCAAAACTTTACAGTCCACTTATAAAATCAGTGGTTGCATAAAATTACGTTCTTTAAAGAATAATCACACGATACTCATGTATTGTTTGACCATGCCGCAAATAACTTCCACATTACCCGCTTCTAGATAAACCAGTAATTTAAATATACCCGAAAACATCGATCTCGCTGATCCTTTGTTTTGCACACCTTCTCAAATAGATGTTTTAACTGGAGCAAACTATTTTTGGGATCTATTACTTGAAGGTCGAATTCGGTTACCCAGTGGTCCGTATTTGAATAATACGAAGCTGGGATGGATAGTTTCAGGTCCGGTACACACTGAGAGCTTGCGCATAAATCAGGCGCAGTGTAATTTCGGCCAAAAATCAGAATTAGAAGTTAACGATCAGTTAAAAAGGTTTTGGGAAATTGAAGAAATTTCGCCATGTATAAAGTCACTTTGTTCTGAAGATCGTTTATGTGAACAATTATTTAATGATACTACTAAGCGAGACGACAACGGTCGTTTCTCGGTTAGAATACCGCTTAAAGACTCACCAAATAATCTTGGTGATAGCTACAATGTAGCTAAACCTAGATTTTTGTCCCTCAAAAGTAAATTACAACGTCAAATCAATCAATCAATCAAAATATTTTATTTCACATAAACCTGCAAGGGCACTTATGAAACGTCAACCGCATTATAGGTCCATGTACGTTGATTTTATGCGAGAGTACGAGAGACTTGGATATATGACTCGTGTTAAGGATTACCCTATGCCGTGTTACTTTCTGCCTCATCATGGAGTCTTCCGTGAGCACAGCATTACGACCAAATTGAGGGTGGTCTTCAATGCGAGCCAAAAAACGTCGTCCGGAAAATCTCTCAATGATATCCAATGGACAGGTCCTCCTCTTCAAAATGATTTGTTTGTTATTCTTTTGAGATTCAGGCAATATCAGTATGTTGCATGTGCCAATATAGAAAAAATGTTTCGTCAAATTTCCATACATGAGGATCAACGTAAGTTACAGTTGGTTTTGTGGCGTGTGAATAATACCGATCCCCTCAGTGTGTATCGCCTTAACACCGTTACTTATGGAACGGCCTCCGCGCCCTACTTAAGTATACGTTGTGTCCGTCAGCTGGCACTAGATTGTGACGATCCTGAAACCTCGAGAATCATATTAAAAAATATGTACGTCGACGATTTTCTAATGGACGACGACAATAAATCGCATTTATCTCACCTTTGTAAACTGGTTTCTGATGTATTCAACTTTGGTTGTTTTCCGCTGCGTAAGTGGGTTTCAATTCACCTGAAGTGGCTTCAGATTCCATACAGAGTGAAAATTCTAAAGAATTAATGTTAGACGAGAACCAATCTAACAAAACGTTAGGATTTGGCTGGTTAAACTATAGTGATTAACTTCATTTTACTACAAAAATTAAATCTGACACATCTAAAATAACTAAACGTTTTATCTTATCTGGGGTCTAAAAAGGACACTTTGGCAGAATCATAATATGATCATATTATGAATCATATTAAAAAACGTGAAATTGTCACAAACTGACAATTCATAATATTAACTGCGATGACAGCACGCAATTCATCTATTTGACAGTTTTGTATGGAAATTCGTAAAATGGTCACCAAATTAGGAATTGCTATATTAAAGTAAAATGTCAAATAGCAGAATCATAGGGGAATTCAGGAAATGAATCACTTTTAGAGGAATTGCTTAATGTGGCCTTTTTAGACCCGCTGTTGTGTCTCAAATATACGACCCGTTAGGTTTGTTAAGGCCTTTTATGATAGTAGCAAAGGCGCAATTGCAAAACCTCTGGCTATGCAAAACAGGTTGGGATGACTCATTACCACCAGATGTTTTGATATGCTGGCATAAATTTGTTCATTCATTAATCGATTTGCATAAACTTCGGATTCCTCGTCACGTGATAGGAAATTCCCCAGATCGTATTGATTTACACATATTTTCTCATGCCAGTCAAACCGCCTACGGTTTTTTTTTTGGTTTGGTTGGGAATTTATCAAATGACTTCTCCCGCTCTGGGTGGAGCAGGGCGTGTCAGACTTTTACTGACTAAAACCCACCCATGTTCCCTCAGCTGCCCGTATGCCAGGGGCCGCGGTATCTCTTTCGAACAACCCGCACCCCTAGCAGGCATCGGCCCTTGCGGGCTCCACCAGCTGCTGCTGACGTCTTCCTGCGACGGGTCAGCACAGTGGCCCCGCCGCCTACCACTTTTCGGCCGCAGGGGATAGGGAGAGCGGACAACGCTATACCAACACTCCTCTTCTCCTGCGGCCCCACCGCGTCCGCCATCAAACGTTGGCGGCCCCGTCCAGGCCACGGAAGGGAAGAGCGCTACTCAGAAGTACCGGCACTCCTCTTCCGCCGCAGCCTGTAACCCTCAGCCGCGATGCCGCCCATTTGACATCGCGGCCCGCCTTAGTTGCGATGCACCTCACCGCAACCTACTTTTTGGCCGCTACGTCGTCGGCTTGGAGGCACAAGCCCTGACGAGCGGCCCCATGGGGTTCCTCTTCGCTTCACCGTGTAGATGTCCACGGTTACTGAGCCCCCCCGCAACGACAATGCGGGAACCCCACTGGGGGGTTTAAGGTACGATGGTACTTTTTAAGTTACGATGAATTTCCGTACCTTCCGATGCCTCTGCGCTATATTGGAAAGCATACTGGCTTTACTCAGCGGACGTTCACACTTGTCTACCAGAGTAAGTTTATTGATGGATTTGAAACGGGACTATGGCGGTCGCCTGTAACTCAGACCGGCATAAAGAAGGGTCTAGAAGAGTTTGACAACGATGGGTCTATGCCTGATTGTCCAAACTTAAGAAAGGCTGTAAGTCATGCATACCATGCATTCCATCTAAAAGATAAAGTCCCAATGATTCACTTAAACGATGTCTTCCAACAAGATCTCGACATCTGGTCCAAATCACCCGGCCTGCCATGGAAAACCTGTGGCTATAGGACGAAAGGCGACATCCGTCGCGATCCTCAAGCGGTAAATCGCGTCCGTCTCTTGACATAAAATCAAGCAAGGCGAAAATATTCGGGCTCCGGACTGTTTGGCATATGTAAGATCTCACGTATGCCCAGTTGGTGAGCACAAAATGCGTGGAATCTGGGGTTACCCAGCAACTATTACTTTTGCTGAAGCGATGTTCGCATTGCCGTTAATTCGTGCTTACCAACATCAAGAGGACCCTATAGCTTATGGATTTGAAACGGCGCTTGGAGGCGCCCGAAAATTGTCAAGACGATTCGGCGGCAGGAGTTACTTCTCCGGACTGGATTTTAAGAAGTTTGACAAGACCGTCCCAACCTGGCTCACCAAATTAGCCTTTCTAATATTGGAATCTAACATCGATTTCTGTCATTATCAGGAATATGGTTTAGCTGATACAAGACGCAATTTTAGATTGTGGACATACCTGGAGGACTACTTCATCAATACTCCAATCCGCCTAGCTGACGGATCTCGGTTCCGCAAATCTAGTGGTATTGCCAGCGGTAGCTACTTTACCCAATTGATTGGCTCAATCTGCAATTACATCTTATGCGATTGGATGTGCCTGGACCAACTAGGAACCCACCTCAATGCCATCTTAGTCATGGGAGACGACAGTATATTTAAGACTGCACAACTAATGTCGTTTATAATAACGGCCTACGGACCAGATTTTTTATTGAATACGGTCGCCAACTGGGATAAACAAGGTGATGTTCCACTTTGTGATAACTTGCCAGAACTTACATCGAATACAGTTTCTATGTTTAGTTATAATCCTACTAATAATATTATTAATTTTAGTCGATATTCTTCATTTATAAAAATACAACGCGTCTATGCATACGTGTTTCGATTTGTAAACAATCTACGTGAAAAGAATAAATCGGAGCATAGCATGAGCACGTTATCAGTCACGGAATTAAACGGTCACTTATGTTTCTAACTAGAATTGCGCAACTAGAAGCCTTTCCAAGTGAATATTATGCTTTAAAGCATGCATGCTCATGCACCCAGCAGGGGGTGCCCTCAGTACGCAGTCGCTATAGGTTTAAGTATTAGTTTTGTAAGCCCTGGCTGGAGGCTCTTAGTCTAAAAGCTATTAGTCCCCACAGGAAAGCCCGGTTGAGCAGTCACGGCCTCTCAAGGTCAACTGCGAGATGTCATTTCCTAAAAAAAAAAAAACAGACACTCAGCGCGACCCTCGCCCCGAACGGACGTGTTGAAGACCTCTCCTGCCTGCTGCGTGAGTCAAGCTCTCGCCGTTCTCAAGACTAACATCGCTAGCCGCCCCGGCTACGGACGATTAAATTGATTAGTGAACCAATTTCACTAATTAATAAAATCAAAAAAACTGTCTTTTTCAAGATATCCTGTTTCTTTAATCGAGAAAGCTTCGTGTAGAATCACTTGGCCCTCTCCGGGTAAAATCCACTGTTTTTGTGGTCCTCGGTTGAAACCTCACGGCGTCAACGAAGCCCAGGGGGTGTTGACCCGACTCACCCGCAGAACGCCATCAGGGCTAGGCATCAAACGGACGGGTCCCAGACCACCGGCATTGGGGGATCTCCTAGTCGGTACTGGTGACAGTTTTGCCTCCACAGCTATTCACCCAGTGTCTTTGGGGTGTGTCTACACCCCTCGCGCTGGACGTCAGGGCCCTATTGCACAATAAGATTGGCAACAGGTTTACAAGCTTAGGGCTCACCATTAGGTACACAATCCCTGCCTACACCCGGCAGGGAGAGATACACATCCCCGGGCTTTCCTCCCGGGAAAGTAGACGTTAGGATTTTAGGAGTTGTAGGGATTTAGGCCGCTACCTATGAGCAAAAAGTAGGCTCTCCACCATGGTTATCTCAAAATCGGCCTTTTTGTCCGAAATGAGATACCTGCTCTCTGCGGACCGCAATTTACCCGCGGACATTAATAAAGTCCTTAATGCATTTTACGCAATGCTTCCCGCGCCCGTTTCCCTTGCGACCGCGCTCCCCGCGACTTCCGCGACCCCACCCGCGATCCCTCCCGTGACCGCTCTCCTGACCGTGCCCACGTTTGCGCCCGCAACCTACACTAGGTCACCCTCTCCGGTCTCCCCGGCTTGGCCTCCTTCTTCGGCCTTCTCGGAAGAGCCCGAGGAAATGGACGCCGACGACGCTCCATCCGATACTGACGTCCTTTTACTGAGTTCCACAGTACAGGACGGTATCGATTTGCTGCGTGAGGTTTTAACAACTTTGACAGAAGCTGGTTTTTCAATAAATCTGCACAAGTGTTCATTTCTGACTACAGAGATAGAATATTTGGGCAGAGTTATCAGTGGTGGTCAGGTAAAGCCGAGTCCTTCGAAAATTAAGGCCTTGGTAGATTCGCCAGTCCCTAAAAATGTCAAACAGGTGCGCCAGTTCTTAGGGTTAGCTGGGTACTTTAGAAGGTACATCAAGGGATACGCAAGTAGAACTCGTTGTATTTCACAACTTACAAAGCAGGGCGTTCCATTTAAACAGTCCGTCAAGAAATTATCACAATCTTGAAGACTGAGCCTATTTTAGCTATCTTCGACCAAAACCTCGTTACAAAAGTACATACCGACGCGAGTAGCGTAGGGTACGGTGCAGTCCTTCTTAAGGTTCACGGGGATGGTAGCAAAAGAGTGGTCTCATAGTTTAGCCGAGTAACCCAAGGTGCCGAAAGTCGTTACCACTCCTATGAACTGGAAACCCTAGCTGTCGTTAAAGCTTTACAGAACTTTAGGCATTATTTGATAGGAATCAAATTTAAAATTGTGACCGACTGCAATGCTCTTAAAGCGACAGAAAAGAAAAAAGACATACTTCCAAGGGTAGCAAGGTGGCGCGTCTATCTTCAAGATTTTTTTTTTTTGTTTTCGAGTTTAAAAAGGGTGTCATGATGTCCCATGTGGATTACTTGAGCCGTAATCCGCCCATTCATGTTAAGAATATTTCACGACCAAAGAACTGGGCCCAAATTGCACAAGCGGCTGACGATGAAACCCAGACTCATCGAACGCCTTACTGAAGGAAGTTTGGATTCGAACAGATATATTCAACGGGATGGTGTTGTATTTTACAAGTACACTCCCTTTGGTGAAGAGCCCAGACTTCTCTGTTTTATTCCTAAAGGCCACCGCCTTAGCTTACTGCTAGTCTTTCATGACGAACACAGTCATATTGGATTCGACAAGACGTTGGATCTTATACTCAAAAACTTTTGGTTTCCGAGTATGAGACATTTTGTAAAGAAATATATACATAGCTCACTGTGTCGTATGTATATCAAAGAAAAGAGTGCCAAGGTCTGCCCTCCAAAACATAACCTCTTGGGAAAAGTCAGATATACTATTTTCAACTGTACACGCAGATGTTTTAGGTCCTCTCCCCGAGTCAAACGGTTATAAATCTATTTTTATAATTGTCGACGCATTTAGCAAATATGTATACACTGCTGTATGCAATATACAGGATGTAGATGAGCTTCTGAGGGTGTTCACGAACGCGGTATCTCTTTTCGGTGTACCAAAGTTAATAGTGACTGACAAGGGTCGCATATTTGAATCCTCTAAATTTACTAAGTTTGTAAACGAAATGGGATCATCTTTGCACTACATCACCCCAGAAATGCATCACGCCAACGGTCAAGTCGAACGGTATGCACGGACCGTGCTGAACATGGTCCGCATTGAAGCCAACCATAAAGGTACTTCGTGGGCTGATGTGTTGTGGCGCCTGCAATTAACGCTCAACGTCACCAAGCAGAAGACTACGCAGACCTCCGCTCTAAACCTCCTGGTGGGTGTAGGTGCCGTGACCCCAGTCATCCGCTCTCTCATTCGTGACATCACACTAGAAAGTTCTCAACTAAACCGTGAGGCGCAGCGTGAGCTACATCGGAGTCGAGCGACGGAGCTGCTACGTCAGAATCAAGCCCGTCAGGATGCATATGCCAACAGACACAGGCGTGAGCCGCGTCACTTTAATGTTAACATCTTGGTGTTTGTTATCAAATACTCCCAATCCACAGGCATGCTGGACCCAGGCATGCGGGGCTCCTACAGAGTCATACGTGCTCTACCGAGTGGACGTTATGAGCTGCTGCTACTAAGCGGTTCCTACGGGAAGACCACACAAGCGGCTGCTCAGTATATGGTGCCTTGGCAAGGGGAATGATGTCCCGAGACCTGTGCGGCATTCTTTGAGCGTGAGTATGAAGTACTTATGCTCTGATTGAACGGAATGCGGGACGTTCATTGTTGTTGGATCTAGACGTTACCAGGCAAACATGGGATGTAGAGTCGGACTGCGGGACGAACTTTTGGCAATAAACTGCGGGGTATTTCCCTGCATATTATGTGGAAGCGCCTAGATCGAGACTCGAGGTGTCCCCCTGGGCCACCTTGGGTAAGCCAAACTGCGGGGTGCCTTTGACATGTAGAGAGTAAAAGACTGGTGTCTTTTTAGCAATAAACTGTGGGGTATAGCCCTACATGTCTGATTGTGTGTGAAAGTTAATTTTGCATGTAACGATGTTTTCAGTCCTGCAAATTATGTTTCGTGTGTTGGTCCAAAATGTCGTTTTCAATTTTTTAATTGTAGTAGCGTTATCGCGTCGCCATTATCCACGTATTTCACAGTTATTTCGGAAAAAAAAAGCTTTGTCTGAACGCTTTGCAACTGGACGCACCCTTTGCTTGATTGGATTGCGTTATCTGTCACCTGTCATGTCATTAACGTTTTCGTGCACGCCAAAGAACCACGGAATAAGTCTTCAGAAATTAAAATGGTTAAGGATAAACGAAGAGACAGGGATTATGACGATGTTTTGTATAAACAAATAAAGAAACTAAATAAATCACTGAAGAAAAGACGCAGAACAGCAGGTGAGTAAATTGTGGAACGTGTCTAGGTACCTACACGAACAAGAAAATTTTCTAACCGCCAACGGTTTATAATTGGGTGTTGTAATCTGAAATCTAAAGCAAATATTTTGAGAATTTGTTCCGTGCGGTGAACATACCCCCCGCGAGACTTATTTCTTGATAATTTTAAAACGTTTGAGAATATACTCGTGTACTATACTGACGTACTGGAATTAAGTCGTGGTTTATTCCAAGCTGAAACATAATATGAGAATATACTCGATGAGGTATATTCCGTATACATTTGTATTGTTGAGTAAATCACATGAATTGTCATTTTTTCAGAACATTCGCCTGAACATTGGCAGGTACAAACAAACAACATAATCACTGTCATCATATCAGCCAAAAGATGTCCACTGCTGGACATAAGCCTCCCCCTTTCTCTAATCACTGTTCCAGAACAAATTGCGGGACTAGGTTTAGAACAAACTGTCGAGCCTGGGGCCGAACACATGGAAGTTGAACCAGTACTCGACCACTCAACTGAAACTGAGCCAGACGAAATTTTTGATGAAGTGTTGGGAGATGACCCCACTAAAACAAATAAATACGGGGCCAACATTCACAAAGATACAGCATCTCGCTTGGAACACATCACTAAGGAAGGTCTACAAAAAGACACCAAATCAGATCTTTTAAAGAAATTGTTCATCCCGGAAAATTTAAAATTTTTAGAAGCTTCGGGTAAAAACCCGGAAATAGTAGCAGCTGTATCTGACACTACTTAAAAGGGACAAAGCGTTTAGCTGCTCAACAAAACTTGTTGGGTCAAACCACTGCCTGCATAGCAGTAGCCCCTACTAATAATATGCTAAAAGATAACAGTAACTTCGAGCACACAAAAACAAAAAGCAATGCAGGCCGCATGCTGTGCGAACTGTTCCACATGCACAGCAGTGCCAGATGCTCTCTAATACAATTTGCACTAAACAAAGAAACAAAATGCATTTTACAACATACTAAAATTGGAATACAGCTGGTTTGGTGACAACCTTGGTGAGGCTTTAAGAGCAGAAAAAGCCATTACAAAAACTGGCTCGGAAATAAGGTATTCAAAACCTCCATCTAACAAGCCATACTCAAGTCAAAACCCAGGTCCTTCAGCATCTAAACAATTCATCCGGGACGTTTCTGATCGTGGTACCTCGTTGGGAAGCAGTGTTTTGGAGGAGCGATCTCAAACACAGAGGGCTATGTGCGCCGTTCTCAATACCCAACCTGAGGAAGAACTTGATCGACCTATCCACGAACCTACCGCCACTGAATGTGGAAACCCTCTTTTTGGAGGTCTGGAAAGTACGGGGTGGAATGAGTTACTGGCAGGGCTAGAGCGGGATGACATTGACTTGATACAGTCAGCATGGCGTGGTTCGACATGGCGTACCTACGAGTCCGCGTGGAAGCAACGGGTCGCATGGTGTAAACAAAAGGGGTGAAACCTAGTCCTCGGCCTCTTGATGTGGCCGCTTATCTGGGCTCGGGATCTCGCGCGTAAAAAGATTGGCTCCTTCCACAATCTTAGTCCACAAATCAGTGATTCTTACTTTTGACCCGACTCGAGAAAAACAGCTAGGCAACCATCCGATAGTGTCTGCCATGCTCAAGGTTATTAAGATTAAAAAATATATGTCCAAAAGCGCAAATTTGGAACGTCCAAGATCTGTTGCAGTGGCTAAAATCGAACTTACCGGTGAAGGAGAGCATTTTACAAGTTTAACGACTTCTAGCTCTACTTGTGCTGTTAGCGTCGGGTAGGCGTATTCATGACCTCACGCTTCTTATGATAGATGATCAGCATTGCGAGAAATCAGATTCTACAATAACTTTTTGGCCTACATTTGGCTCAAAAACGGATAATGACCGGGTCCGCTAATCTGGATTTGGTTTCAATTTCAAATGTTTCAAATTCAATGGCACTTATCATGCTCAGGCGACGTGGCCTTGAGTTTGGTCAAATGGGGCGAGTGTCGGATTGAAATATCAACAAACAGGAGAAAAGCGCGAGGTGACTTACATAATCTGTTTATTACAACGCGAGGTACGGTAAAAGCAGCTTCGAGAGCTGTTATAGCAGGCTGGCTTAAGATACCATATAATATATAGGAATAGGTATAAGCTGCAGTCCAGGCTCGATAAGTTCGGCTGTCACTTCTAACAACTTTCGTTACAATGTGCCGCTCGATAATATCATATCCTTAAACGAGGAAATTGGAGAAATCTAACTTTTTCAAACATTATTGTAAGTCAGTGGAGCAGCCACGGGGTTCAAATGTTAATGTCCTTAAAGGAGTCTACCCACTACACCGTATCATACCATGTCCGTGCTAGGAACGGATCAGACAAAAAAAAATTCTTTGTATTGAATAGTATGTGACTATGCCCACTAGACCGTTCCGTCACCGACCAACACCGATGAGCATGGCACGCGACGTTGCCACATCCGTGCGCGCAGGCGGCAAAACGGTGAGCACCCGGGTTATAACCGCGTACGATGGCCGTTACAAACGCGTTGCCACTCTTGTCTTTCTATTGGCCATTTTGTTACCATCGGTTCAAGTAGACACGTGTACGCGTTCGATGTAAGATGGACAACGAAAACTTAATTGAAATTGTTCGCAATTACGAATTTATACATAATTTGAAATATCCGAAATATATGGATAATGTCAAGAAAGACATTGCGTGGAAGGAAATTGGGGAACAACTAAAACGATCCGATAAGTTTTCTACTTTTATTTAATAATTTGTTTGTAATATTATTGTATGTAAGGTATACACATACCTTTAGTATCTTAGGTATTCATGTCCCTCAGTCCAGAATCCCCACTTCTATTTATTTACATACTTTATTTATGACTATTTTTTATCATAGTCAAAATTAATTTACAGAAGTGAGGATTCTGGACTGAGGGACATAGTAGCTGTATATTTTTTTGTGTTACATACATTGGACATAAACATGAATATATAATTGAATAATAGTAATAATAATCTAGATTTATTTTACCAACATAGGTAGTCTCTTATGTTGGTTTCTTGTTGCATGTATTGAAAATAGCGGCGGGTACTTGTGACCTAATACGAACTGCAAAACAAATTATTTTCAGTTTCTTTGAATCTGTATAATATTTACATCATTACTTTAAATTAAGTTATAAGTGTGACCGACATTTTTTAAAGTTTCTTGAGTTAACTAGTTTAAATATTACTTTTATTAAGAAAGCCAGTCCAATTGTCCTTTTGACGTTTGAAAGTAATCTGCGAATTGATTGCGTCAAATTGATTACATCAATAGCTACAGTATTTGCATTACCCCTTTGACGTCCCAGATTGTTGAATCGTACAGGGTTAGTTCCTTCCGAGAAGGTTATAGATTCTCCGTGTCTTATAAAATTATACAAAATACAAGTTGTTAAAACAATATTTTCCGCATAAGCCCGAGGGCTTTAAATTTAAACTTCTATTATAAATTTATTTTTGACTTAAAATTCCAAAAGCATTTTCGACTACACGTCGAAAGACGCTCGGCAAAGACGATAATTAAATTGGCGTTTCTTAGGATCAGTAATTGATTGTTGTGATGGATAAGGTCTTAACAAATTTTTTCTTAAAGGGAAAGCTTCGTCTCCTAATATTACACATGGCATCTTTACAGTCGACCCAGGAAGATATTTATCATCAGGAAGATTTAATTTCTTTTTTAATATCGCTTTTCCCATTTTTGTATTCAACAAAATACCGCCATCACTATCTTACCAAAAGCGCTTATGTTAACGGCAACAAAGTTATAATTCGCGTCAACCAAAGCCAAAAGAACAATGGAAAATGTTTTTTATAATTAAAATACAGGGAACCACTATTTGGAGGTGCTACAACCACGACATGTTTCCCGTCAAGAGCACCGCAGCAATGAGGAACATTTCACTTATTCCAAAATTCTTCAATATTTTTTTCCCGTTGTTCTGTTTTAGGTGTGGCAATAAATTTCCGTAACATTGTATATATTATAGCATTACAAACATCAATAACTGCTCGTCTCACGGAGTTTAGTACCATACGAAAACTAAAAGCTATTGAAGTAAACGAATCGTCAGTCGCTAAGTACCTGTAATGAAGAATGTAATAATGAATGTAAAGTGATAATGACATTCGTCATCTTCATCCGAGCCAGTTCCCGGTTGCATTTGAAGCTGTGTGCCTCAGAAGCCCGGGGTAGGCTTTTTCGATCATGATCCTAGATTTGGCGGCATAGGTTATTACAATGGAGTGACTGCCGTCTAACCTCCGTAGCCCTCATACTGGGAAACCGTACCAATAGGACCATGAACGGGACCCACGGCTAAACGTGCCTGCCGAAACATGGAATCATCTTTCTTATCGGATAATCAGGTGATTCAGCTTGAAATATCCTAACCAAACTGGAAACAAATTATGTACCCCGTGGGATGACATTCATCATCATATCAGCAAATTGCTATCCACTGCTGCACATAGGTCTCCCCAATCTATTTCCAGCGCGACCGGTCCAATGCGGCGACGATAATGATATTAATTAATTAAAATTTTATTTTACAGCTATTGCTTGTAAACAACGATGGCAATCTCTTAGAGTAGCATACAGGAGGGCTTTGAATAAAAAAAGGGGAAAAGCGGACAAGCAGTCAAAAAGATTAAACCATGGAAATATGAAAATTAAATGGCTTTTGTGGCTCCCTTTTTCATGGACAGAAAAACTCAAGATTCCATTGAAATGTGATGATGAACAGTCTGGCAATTCGGCATTGTCAGACTGTTCATCATCGCTTGTAATTTCAATGGAATCTTGAGTTTTTCTGTCACTGTTTGTCTGTCTGAAAACCATGTGACAGAATCCACCGTTTCGGAAAAGGCCAACGCCGACATTGAGATTGACGATACTACTGCTAATGTTAGTGATGCTAACATTATTAAAATATCAGACAAATTTCCTAATGAGTCATAAGAAATTAACAAAACCATGAAGCCCAAAGCCGTAAAAGGGAAAGCAGTCCAGTTAGAGCCATCAGCATCTGCTATATTAATGGCAAAAATGCTCGATGATGAACACAAACTTGAGCCACCCCAAAGACACAATGACTTAGACCGCTTTTTTTAAATATTTCCGATACCGTTAAGAAGTTCTCACCGGATGTACAAACTCTGGCAAAAACTAAAATATTTTTTCTTGTATCTGCAATGGAACTACAACAGCTTGCCCCACCTTTTTTTTTTTTTTTTTTTTTGATTACGGGGGGAAATCCTCATGGATGTCCTCCGCCCCGGGGAGGGCGGAGGGGTCTGTCAGACTCTTACTGACTAAAACCACCCCGGTGTTCCGTCTCTCACTTGCACCGGGGATCACGGGAACTGATGTGACTTCCGCGATCCCCGGCTAGTGCCGGCCCGCCTCTGCGGGCCACCTCGCGATAGGGGGGGAGTGAGGTGTTAAACTCCCCCCTTACGTCATAGAGAGCGCCATCTCGGGTCCAAACAAGTAGAGGGCGACAGATTTCCCCGGATCTGTCGCCCCTGGACCCATTTAGGGGGGCTGGAAGAGGGCGTTGTCCGCCCTCCGCCGACGCCCGGTGCGTCTGCTGCGGATCGGGTTAGCGGAAGCAATCTCCCGCTCCCTCTCCGCAGCCTCCTTCTGCGACATGACTGTTTCGCAGAAGGATACCACCGCGTCCCAGGACTCCTCGCTGCCGACCATCGAGTCGACAACGGCCGGCAGCGACAGGTCACTGCCTACTCCTGAGATGAGGGCACGGCGCGGCTCCTCCCAAGCGGCACACTCTGCCAGCGTGTGCCACGCCGTGTCCTCCCGACAGTCGACGCAGTGGTGACACCGAGCGTCCGGCTCCCTGTTTATGCGACACAGGTACTTCCCGAAGCAACCATGCCCCGAGAGCACCTGTGTCACCCGAAACGACAGGGAGCCGTGCCTCCTCCCGAGCCAGCGCTCGAGTACCGGCCGGACCGCCCCGATGGTAGCGGGGCCGGCGGTAGGGCGTGAAAGCCTGTCCCGCCATTCCGCCACCAGGGCTGCGCGAAGCTGTGACCGACGCAACTCCAAATGTCGCTGCGTCAGCCATTCGCCCCGCGCCCTCGAGTCCTCGCGCCACCGATACAGTGACGCGAGTACCTTCGCCTCGAGGTCCCAGGGCGGGGATCCGGCCAGTACACAAGCCGCCTCGTAGGAGATCGTGCGATACCCCCTTATGACTCTGACGGCCATCGCTCGCTGCGGCCTGCGCAGGACAGCGATGCTGCCGGCCGTCAGGTCTGCCGCCCAGATCGGGGCCCCATACAGGGCCATCGATCGCACGATCCCCACGTAGAGCCGCCTACAGGCGGCGCTCGGGCCCCCCAGATTGGGAAGCAGCGTTGACAGCGCCCCAGCCGCGCCCATTAACTTGGGCACCAGCCGCTGGAAGTGGGGGCCAAAATCCCACCGGCTGTCGAGCACCAATCCAAGATATTTCATGGTGGACTCGACAGCAATTCGGGACCCCCCGACCACGATGTGTGATCCCAGCGGTGGCGCCCGCCGGGGGCCATGAAAGACCATGGCCTCCGACTTGTTGAGGGCCACCTCCAGGCCTAGGCGCCGTATGCGGGTCACCACCTGTGACACCGCAGCCGTCGCCAGCAACGCTGCCTCCCTGTACGAGCTCCCCCGGGCCGTGACCAGCGTGTCATCCGCATAACACGTCAAGTCCACGCCCGGCTGGAGCTCGCCCCTCAGCACCCAGTCGTACCCGATGTTCCACAGGAGCGGTCCCACGACCGAACCCTGTGGAACACCGCACGACATGCGGCGCTGGTTTCCGCCATCACGTCCCGTGTAAGTGACACACCTTTCCGCCAAATAAGCCCCAACGATGCGGCGGAGGTAGGAAGGCACCCGATGATACTGCAGTGCCTCCCGAATGCAGCTCCAGGGCAGGGTGTTGAAGGCGTTGGAGATGTCCAAGGACACTGCCAACATCACCCCGCCCCGGGACACCGCTTCCTCCGCCAGGACTCTCACCCGCGATATCGCGTGGATGGTGGAGCGCCCGTGCCGAAAGCCGAACTGGCTCTCGGCTAGGTCAGGCCCCTCCCTGCTTAAGTGGCCGACGAGGCGGGCAGCGATTATCCGCTCAAACATCTTGCCCACCTCGTCGAGCAGCACTATGGGCCTGTATGCGGACGGCGAGTCCGCCGGGCGCCCCACCTTCTTGAGCAGGACCAGACGACCACATTTCCACAAAGTGGGAAACTGGCCCTGCTCAAGGCACGCGGTGTAGAGTCCTCTCAGTTGGGGCTCTAGCTCCTTCAGAGCGAGGGCTAGCACGATGCCGTGAATACCATCGGGCCCCGGAGCCACGTTCTTGGCCCGGAGCCGCATCACGGCCGCCCTCATCTCTGCCTGTGTCACCTCCGGGACGCTGATGGCGCTCTCTTCAGCAGGCTCTGCGGCTGTGGGCAATACCATCGGCGGCGGAGTGTGCTCCGCTCTTGCCGGGAAGACGGCTGCGACGACCTCCTCTAGCAGCTCAGGTTGGAGACTCTCCGTGAGTGGAGGCGCCGCGGCTCGAAGTTTCCCTCGAACCGCACGATACGGGCGCCCCCACGGATCTCCGTCGAGAGTCTCCAACATCTCCTCCCTGGCTCGCGTTCTCGCTTCGCCGATGGCCAGCCACAGAGCCTCCTTAGCCGCGCGGTACACCTCATACCGCGCGGCTTCTTCGTCAGGGACCCGACGACGTCTCCTCCGGTATCGGGTGTACTGGCGTCTGACCGCCACGCACTCGACACGTAGTCGCGCGATCTCGGCAGACCACCAGTACACCTGGCGCCTTCCTGAATGCGTGTGGACGCGGGGCATCGACGCGTCGCTGATTTGCGTCATCGCCCCGCGGAACCACAGCGCCTCCTCTTCGACGTCGACGGGTCCGATCGTCGCTGACTCCCGAGTCCAGGCCTGGACAACAGCGGCCTCCTCGAGAACCTCCCTGTCAATGCGCTTACGCGCCCAGCGCGGGCCGTCCGTTCGCGGGGCCGATGGACTGCGGCCGCCAGTGGTCTGGGTGGAGACGTCGAAGCGGATGTATCTGTGATCCGACAACGTCTCCACCTCCACGGCGACACGCCAGTCGCGGACACGGCTCGCGACAGCAGGGCTAGCAAACGATACGTCTACGATCGAACCGCCCCGCTGCCGCACGCACGTGTGCACCGAGCCCCGGTTTAGGACGACCAGGCCAGTCGCGACCGCCCACTCCTCCAGCGCCTCACCCCGAGCATCGGTCACCGGGGATCCCCACGCCGAAGACTTGGCGTTGAGATCCCCTAGTAACAGCACGGGGCGAGGGTGGAGTCGGCCTACGACGGCCCCCAACTCGAAGCTTGCCCCACCTTTTTTTTTTTTTTTTTTTGATCACGGGGGGAAATCCTCATGGATGTCCTCCGCCCCGGGGAGGGCGGAGGGGTCTGTCAGACTCTTACTGACTAAAACCACCCCGGTGTTCCGTCTCTCACTTGCACCGGGGATCACGGGAACTGATGTGACTTCCGCGATCCCCGGCTAGTGCCGGCCCGCCTCTGCGGGCCACCTCGCGATAGGGGGGGAGTGAGGTGTTAAACTCCCCCCTTACGTCATAGAGAGGCGCGCGTGGAACACTACGCGCCGCCATCTCGGGTCCTAAGAAGTAGGGGGCAACGAATTTCCCCAGATCCGTTGCCCCTGGACCCATTTAGGGGGGCTGGAAGAGGGCGTTGTCCGCCCTCCGCCGACGCCCGGTGCGTCTGCTGCGGATCGGGTTAGCGGAAGCAATCTCCCGCTCCCTCTCCGCAGCCTCCTTCTGCGACATGACTGTTTCGCAGAAGGATACCACCGCGTCCCAGGACTCCTCGCTGCCGACCATCGAGTCGACAACGGCCGGCAGCGACAGGTCACTGCCTACTCCTGAGATGAGGGCACGGCGCGGCTCCTCCCAAGCGGCACACTCTGCCAGCGTGTGCCACGCCGAAGCTTGCCCCACCTAGCTCAACTCCATACGCTTTCAATGCATCCCCGCAGTCAGCAAGTACTAGTGCAACGCCAATGGCGATGAGTCCTGACGACTGGAATGACCAGACAAATCAGCCAATGCCGACAAATTCCGAAAATTGGAATGATTAGACGCTACATTTTTTACCATGAATACAATTCAATACTTTTATACTTTTACTTTTAAATAAAAAATTAATGAACATGACCAGACAAATCAGCCAATGCCGACAAATTCCGAAAATTGGAATGATTAGACGCTACATTTTTTACCATAAATACAATTCAATACTTTTATACTTTTACTTTTAAATAAAAAATTAATGAACATGACCAGACAAATCAGCCAATGCCGACAAATTCCGAAAATTGGAATGATTAGACGCTACATTTTTTACCATAAATACAATTCAATACTTTTATACTTTTACTTTTAAATAAAAAATTAATGAACATAAACATGTTTAGTATTTTACTTACCGTAGACACACTGCCAGTTTTTCTCTAGGTGTAAAACATTCTCTAAATGTGGTGTTTCTTCTAGTGATGATGTTTTCAATCTGTCTTAACAATTCATTAAATTGAACGTCCTAGTTTATATGATCAAAGGCATACTATAAAAGTTCAAACAGCCGATAGCCTATTATTATTGCCATGGAAGCACTAAGACTATTGAGCTAAAAGCTCAAATTAAAAATATTGTTTTAAAAGTGCAAGAAACTGGACTGAAAGTCGTTGCAACCAATGTGATCAAGGCACCTCCAATGTGGCAGCCATTAACTTATTAATAAAGGCGACAAGAGAAATGTTTGTAACAAAAGGTAAAGAATACCGGGGAAGATTTTACAACGTGGGGAAAGACAATATTTTCCCCCTATACGATCCACCTCAACCCAATAAAAGGGATAAGGAATAACCTTATAACAAAAAAAATACATATGTGATGAAAGAAAAAGAAATCGTTACTAAATGGTCCCACATTGTGGCCTTATATAATAGGTGCCCATCATACAGAGGCATCAAGCCAGTGCCGAGACTGGCTGCACTTCATGTATTACCGAACTTAATCCCAAAGATGAGGTGAAACACTGTACACAAGTGTTTAGTCAGTCAGTTGGAGTCAGCCTAAGTGCCCTACGGCCGACTCCCGGCCTACGGATGGTGCGACGGAGGGAATGGACTGCGCTTAATGGCGCCTTACCATTTCCTCCAGGGCAAATCAACCACGCTGCCAGAGCTCAGGATTTATTGATCCAGAGCATGGCAGAGTGGTCGATTGACGTGGCTGTGGTCGCCGAGCCGTATTTTGTCCCCCCAGGGGTAACTGGGAGGGAGATTTGGACGGCTCGGTGGCCATCATTGGCGGGGCTCTCGTCAACCCGTCGCGAGGTCACGGCTGGGTGGCCGCCCTCGCGAACGGCTTTGGCAATGTTGGGGCGTACTTCTCGCCCAACAAGAGTCTCGCCGACTTCGAGAACTTCCTTGTCGAGTTGGGGGCCGATGTAAGCCAACTCCACCCTCACCCCGTGCTGTTACTAGGGGATCTCAACGCCAAGTCTTCGGCGTGGGGATCCCCGGTGACCGATGCTCGGGGTGAGGCGCTGGAGGAGTGGGCGGTCGCGACTGGCCTGGTCGTCCTGAATCGGGGCTCGGTACACACGTGCGTACGGCAGCGGGGTGGTTCGATCGTAGACGTATCGTTCGCTAGCCCCGCTGTCACGAGCCGTGTCTGCGACTGGCGTGTCGCCGTGGAGGTGGAGACGTTGTCGGATCACAGATATATCCGCTTCAGCGTCTCCACCCAGACCACCGGCGACCGCAGTCCATCGGCCCCGCGAACGGACGGCCCGCGCTGGGCGCGTAAGCGCATTGACAGGGAGGTTCTCGAGGAGGCCGCTGTTGTCCAGGCCTGGACCCGGGAGTCGGCGACGATCGGACCCGTCGACGTCGAAGAGGAGGCGCTGTGGTTCCGCGGGGCGATGACGCAAATCAGCGACGCGTCGATGCCCCGCGTCCACACGCATTCAGGAAGGCGCCAGGTGTACTGGTGGTCTGCCGAGATCGCGCGACTACGTGTCGAGTGCGTGGCGGTCAGACGCCAGTACACCCGATACCGGAGGAGACGTCGTCGGGTCCCTGACGAAGAAACCGCACGGTATGAGGTGTACCGCGCGGCTAAGGAGGCTCTGTGGCTGGCCATCGGCGAAGCGAGGACGCGAGCCAGGGAGGAGATGTTGGAGACTCTCGACGGAGATCCGTGGGGGCGCCCGTATCGTGCGGTTCGAGGGAAACATCGAGCCGCGGCGCCTCCACTCACGGAGAGTCTCCAACCTGAGCTGCTGGAGGAGGTCGTCGCAGCCGTCTTCCCGGCAAGAGCGGAGCACACCCCGCCGCCGATGGCATTGCCCACAGCCGCAGAGCCTACCGAAGAGAGCGCCATCAGCGTTCCGGAGGTGACACAGGCAGAGATGAGGGCGGCCGTGATGCGGCTCCGGGCCAAGAACGTGGCTCCGGGGCCTGATGGTATTCACGGCATAGTGCTAGCCCTCGCTCTGAAGGAGCTAGAGCCCCAACTGAGAGGACTCTACACCGCGTGCCTTGAGCAGGGCCAGTTTCCCACTTTGTGGAAATCTGGTCGTCTGGTCCTGCTCAAGAAGGTGGGGCGCCCCGCGGACTCGCCGTCCGCGTACAGGCCCATAGTGCTGCTCGACGAGGTGGGCAAGATGTTTGAGCGGATAATCGCTGCCCGCCTCGTCGGTCACTTATGCAGGGAAGGGCCTGACCTAGCCGAGAGCCAGTTCGGCTTTCGGCACAGGCGCTCCACCATCCACGCGATATCGCGGGTGAGAGTCCTGGCGGAGGAAGCGGTGTCCCGGGGCGGGGTGATGTTGGCGGTGTCCTTGGACATCTCGGAACGCCTTCAACACCCTGCCCTGGAGCTGCATTCGGGAGGCACTGCAGTATCATCGGGTGCCTTCCTATCTCCGCCGCATCGTTGGGGCTTATTTGGCGGAAAGGTGTGTCACCTACACGGGACGTGATGGCAGAAACCAGCGCCGCATGTCGTGCGGTGTTCCACAGGGTTCGGTCGTGGGACCGCTCCTGTGGAACATCGGGTACGACTGGGTGCTGAGGGGCGAGCTCCAGCCGGGCGTGGACTTGACGTGTTATGGGGATGACACGCTAGTCACGGCCCGGGGGAGCTCGTACAGGGAGGCAGCGTTGCTGGCGACGGCTGTGGTGTCACAGATCGTGACCCGCATACGGCGCCTAGGCCTGGAGGTGGCCCTCAACAAGTCGGAGGCCATGGTCTTTCATGGCCCCCGGCGGGCGCCACCGCTGGGATCACACATCGTGGTCGGAGAGGGTCCCGAATTGCTGTCGAGTCCACCATGAAATATCTTGGATTGGTGCTCGACAGCCGGTGGGATTTCGGCCCCCACTTCCAGCGGCTGGCGCCCAAGCTGTTGGGCGCGGCTGGGGCGCTGTCAACGCTGCTTCCCAATCTGGGGGGCCCGAGCGCCGCCTGTAGGCGGCTCTACGTGGGGATCGTGCGATCGATGGCCCTGTACGGGGCCCCGCTCTGGGCGGCTGACCTGACGGCCAGCAGCATCGCTGTCCTGCGAAGGCCACAGCGAGCGATGGCCGTCAGAGTCATAAGGGGGTATCGCACGATCTCCTACGAGGCGGCTTGTGTACTGGCCGGATCCCCGCCCTGGGACCTCGAGGCGAAGGTACTCGCGTCACTGTACCGGTGGCGCGAGGACTCGAGGGCGCGGGGCGAGTGGCTGACGCAGCGACATTTGGAGTTGCGTCGGTCACAGCTTCGCGCAGCCCTGGTGGCGGAATGGCGGGACAGGCTCTCATGCCCTACCGCCGGCCCCGTCACCATCGGGGCGGTCCGGCCGGTACTCGAGCGCTGGCTCGGGAGGAGGCACGGCTCCCTGTCGTTTCGGGTGACACAGGTGCTCTCGGGGCATGGTTACTTCGGGAAGTACCTGTGTCGCATAAACAGGGAGCCGGACGCTCGGTGTCACCACTGCGTCGACTGTCGGGAGGACACGGCGTGGCACACGCTGGCAGTGCAAGTGAGAGACGGAACACCGGGGTGGTTTTAGTCAGTAAGAGTCTGACAGACCCCTCCGCCCTCCCCGGGGCGGAGGACATCCATGAGGATTTCCCCCCGTAATCAAAAAAAAAAAAGGACTTGAGTGTTTAGCAGGTATGCAGACATTTGCGACAATATCTGTTTTATAAATAATTAAAACATAGTATGCACTTCCTCGTAATTTATTCACTTATCTCTTGCCTTGTCACATTTTATTATAGTATGGTATTATTTTAGTAGATGTTTTTCCAGTTTTCTTAGTGAATAAGGATAAGATTTTCCCAATTTATGATCCACCTCACCTTATAAAAGGGATTAGAAATAACCTAATCACAAAAGACATTAAAAATAAGCAGACAAATGGTCCAGCCGATTACGTTTATATAACCAAAATTGCTTGCAATAAAATCCCTATGACGTTCGATATCTTTATCACTACTTCTTCAAAGATGTTGAGCATACTCTAAAATTCCACAAGTCATTCAGATCCGGTAAAAGAGCAGGCGAGCCTGCGGTCACAAACCTAAGGGCTCTTAAGTACACTCCTGATGGGAAAATTGTATACAAGTTGAGACTCTCAGCTACGTATTAGCAAGGATGGTTAAACAAAAACAAATAAGTGTGTAAGCTATTGGTTAATAAGATTTAAGACTGATACAGAAAGCTATGAGACTAACCATAATTACTGATTAGTTGGACTGTTACTAAAAATTAAGATATTTGCCTAATAAAACAATTTTGATTTTCAGAAAACGTTGTTTAATTTTAACAGACACCTTTGTTTTTTTTCTGTAAATACTCTGCGTAGTAAGCGAAGAGACTTAAGTAGTAAAACTTCGTCAATTATAGAAAATGCCGTAATTCCAACTAGACTGAAAATAAAAAACTTTTAAGTCCATTTTTTTATTAATTACCCACAAAATTCTGAAAATTTTTAATCTACACCAAAATTAGAACGCCATTTTAAAAATCTCTTTTGTTGCTCCTGTAAAATTTGCTCAAATGGACTTACGAATTCTGATAATTAGACCGACGACATTGTACTTAGGTATTCAGCCAATCAGTTGAAGTAGCCCTCGGACTTCTGGCAGGTAAGCAGTTTATTATTTTCCATTAATTAATTGTGAAAGTTTGAAAGTTGTAGTTTTTAATTTGCTTTCTATCTTTAATGTCAGAATCGTGACAATATCAGTCAGTTTGTATACTCTACACTTAGTTGGCATATTGCTGATTGCAGTATGTTTTTAGCAGAAACAAAGATGCTGTTGTCCATCTTTTTTACTCGATTCCTAAGGGCCGTATCTCACAGGGACGCCTTGGACTCGCAGCGAGTTCGCGCTGCCTACAAAATGTATGCATGGTTGTGCAACCAAGGAGGCTCCTGGTGAGATACTCTCTATAGAGGGTTGTACATTTTGTTGGCGGCGGAGACTCTTTACGCTGCCATGGTGTCCCGGTGAAATATAGCCCTAAGTCCTAAGTAGTGACACATTATTAATTGCCGCTATCCACATCGAGATAGTTATGTTACTATATTTTTTCTCCTTTGCAGGATGTGGAGTCCTTGAAAAATAAAGTACCGAGACAGCAGATCTACTCATGTTTTTCTATAATTTATTCGACAGCGTAAATGGCAGTTTCAGCGCGATAAGAGGAGGAAAAATTTACAGGACTGCAGTGACCCCATCCTCACCTCACTACAAATTGTGGAATTATAGTCTACTTATACTTAAAACTATGAAATTTAGTAACGCCAATAACCAAGGAGTAGTGCCTTCGTTGTCAAGCTGGATGAAAACTATAGAAGGTTTTAAATTCATTGTAAACTATTTAAAATTCAAAGGCATTAATTATTTCTGGACTGCTGCGCAATTTAAATCAAGACGCTTTGGAAAACTTTTTTGTCAATTAGAGCTCATGGTTATAGTGATATCCATAATATCATAACCACGTCCTCTGTATTTGAAGGAGCTTTCAAAACTTTGTTAGTTAATAATATTTCTTCTTCATATTCAGTTGGATGAAACTGTGAAAGAGATGACGGTGTTTGTCTCCAATAACTAAAATATTTTTGAGCTAATCCAGAAGAAACACACACAACTCAATGTGGAGATGAAATTGACAGTGCTCATTTTAATATAGAGATTCTAAAGACAGACGACCTAATACAGGGCCAAACTCCAATGCTCATTGAAAGAAGCGCAGCAATAGGGTATTGCAGTGGGTGGATAGCACAACTTGCTAAAAAGCTTATTTACAAAAATTGTGTGGCCTGCAGAAACCATATGGAAGCAGAAGAGCTACAAAGTTTCCATAAATATATCAAAATGAAAGACTTTAGTAACAAAAAGTGGTTGTGCTATCCTATAAGAGCATTATTTGATTTCTTCGCCCAAGCAGAACGTGTTTGTATTAAAATTTTAAAAGAACACAGCAATAAAAAATATATCGGTGTATAAAAAAATAATTCTAAGTATAAATATAAATGTATCATTTATTAGTTGTCCAGAACATAAAGATAATTTACGTCCATGTTTAATAAATAAAAGCACAATGTTTTTCATTCACAATTGGTGCAAAGATGTCAATAATGTTCTTACTGGCAAAATGACCTTTTGGGATGATAGTGATCCAATGAAAGAAAAAGGTAATCGGCACTACCTAAAGCATAAAGGGAGAAAAAGGAGAAAATATCGTACATTAAATGTGTATTTTTTTAAATAATACATTTAATTTTATTACAACTATGTATTGTTTTATTCCGAATTCCTTTAAAATTCTTCCCATAAGCGCCACATGACATTAGTACTAATATGCAGCATACAGCAGACCTACCTACCTACCTACCTAGATAGGTAAGTCGCTGTATATTAAAGCTGTATATATTTATGTTCATTAGTTCCCTTTACGAAAAACTAGATGGCACTGCGTTTGACAGTTCTTAATATTACAAAAAAGGTGGAGCTGCTTGTCTATAGCCAGTATACTATTATAGTCTTTGGTATCCCTTTAAACTACAACGTACTGATAATTCATTTAAATATGTAATGTCAGCCTTAGAGCAATCATTTATTTGCAACAGATGTTCCCAAAGTGGGTAATAAGTCTGTAATAAGATTGTTAAACAAATAAAAAATTAGGTTGACTGATACTGAGCTCTTTGATATAGACCAATTGATAGGAGCTGATTATGCAGAGTTGTTACTAATCGATTCCTCAAACCGATAAATAGTTTCGATGTTCTTCACATATGCGCGCTGTGGCGCTACCTAGTTTAGAGGCCATCATGTGAATAATAATTGTGTATCATTAGTTGATAGGTTCCCTTAATAAATTTAAAGCACGTAATTTTGTTGTGAAATAGTCAATCATAATAACGCAAAGAATTGTGTGATTCCTTTGTGATAGGCTCAAAATTAAATAGTGATTTTAAATAATTATCTATCATTAGTCTCTTGTTATATACCTATCGCACAGGAATTGCCATGCCAGCATATATTATACATAGTTTTCAGTAGTAAAATCAACAGATTTTAAAACGAGTGCAGCGCCATTGTTCAGTGAAGACCAAAGGTAATGGAATTTATTAATTTTTGGAATAGATTTGTTCTTCTTCTTCTTAGCATATCGATGGAAAAAAAAATCAAACATCTTTGGCCCAAAATTCGGCTGCGCGAACTCCGCTCGCTGACGCAGTCATAAGATCGTCAAATGAGCAAGTAACATGCGGCATAGGATAGAAGGTGAGCAATTGGTGCCGATTCTGTTGTCACAAAATTCTCTAAACTAGACTAAAAATCACTAAAATTTAGTTTAGTCCTGTCAAACAACGTTTCCCATTCTGAAATTCACTAAACTGACACAACTTAATTAAATTTTAGTTTGACAAGCACTGATGACGTTTAGTTACTCAATTTAGTGAAAATGGCAATTACGCTATTCTGAATGTGCCGTTTTTCACCTAAAAATGTTACTGTCAAACTAAATCAGGCTATTTTTAATCGCGACTAAAAAGGTGTGGATTAAAATTAATTGTCAAGAACTAAAGTATTTAAAGCGCATTTCTCGTATTTTTTTTAAGACTTAGGGAATAATTATGGAAGCGTATGTGATTGCAGCTGTTGTCGATTCGGCAGAAAGGTAAATACATATAAATCTTTTGTTATTTCAGTAGAATCTAATATGAAATCCCTTAGTGAAAACAGTAAGGGATTTTTGTACTGAACATCTAAGTAGGAGCCTAAGTTCTTGTATAAAGTTATCTTATTCTTATTACAGCTTTTTATAAGAACTGGAAAGACCCACTTCCAGATTTCGTGAAATAAGAAATAACTATTTTTTTAGAAACCATCAAGAAAGGGTTCAGCTGGAAAGATTGCGAGATCATTCCAACCCATTTCAAATGGCTAAAGAAAAATTTAAAAAAAAATTTAAACTGCCTAGATCCGGCGCACTTTATTTGGTGGATACCTTAAGAAATCCTCGGTTGGATGAAGGAATTCTCCCCAAACACATAAAGGTTAGTACAGTTTTGTCTCCTTTAGGTACCTATCTTTCTTTTGTGTCCTTTCATAACCGATGCTTACAGCCTCTATGTAGGTTGTATACTTGTTAAATTAATAGTTTGTCAGAGATAGGTATAGTTCCCAAGATATTTCAGTCTACGAGTGGTATCTCAGTGTATTTATGGATGATAGATTATACCTAGGGGGAGGCTACTGAAATGACTACTAGTAGAGAAGTATGAAAAAAATTACATGGTGTTATTTTTTTCTATACTACAAAAAAATTACACACCCTAAATAAATTGGGATAAGAGCAGGAGACTTTACTTAGTACTACTTAGTAGTATTACTTAGTACCTGTATTATAATAGAACTCATATTCAGATTCTAGCTGCACTCAACTTTTTTGCCCAAGGCAGCTATCAAACAGCTGTTGGGCAAGATAATATACTTGGGCTCAGCCAGCCATCAGTGAGCAGGTGCCTAGCTGTAACAGCAGAGGAAATTTTGGCAACTTTATCCCATCAATACTTGAGATTTCCCATGACTCGTGAAGAAAAGGAAGCAGCCAAGACTGAGTAAGTTCAGCTTAATATTTCTATGTTTTAAAAGGTACTAGGTTTCTGAATGGCTTTCTTTAAAACCCAGGCTTCACTGTCTAACTACAGAAAACTCAAGAGATTAAAAAAATAATTTAAGATAATTGAAACATCCTTCTTTACAGTTATCAAAATTGTGCCACTCTGATTCATGTAATACTTTGCTTGTTTCAGTTTTCAAGACATATATAATATGCCCAACACATTAGGTGCAGTAGATGGGACCCATGTTGCAATAGCAAAACCACCACTCAATCACCCTACTGCACCTGGCAACCTTTTTTACAATCGAAAGGGCTATTATAGCATCAACTGCCAGATTGTGAGTATAAACTAGGTACATTTTAACATAGTTAGTTGTCTAGTTTAAACTAAGTACATTTTAACATAGTTAATTGTCTTAAAATGTTTATCAAAATTAAAAAAAACTTTCAGATATGCAGTGCGAGGGATAAAATTATTGGCCTAAAGCCAAATTTCCCGGGGTCCACCCATGATGCTGCAATTTGGAGGGCATCTAGAATATATGCAGTACTGAGGAATGAGTTTGTGCGTGGTGAACGATCTCAGTGGCTTCTGGGTAGGTCACTAGTAGATTTTTATACCTATGTTCTATGTTATGGGTTTGGTTTCCGCACTTAGTCCTTCAAGTAGACCATTATGCGTGAGCCATGGCGGCCTTGGGTTGTTATTCCAGCCAGCCTATCTCCCTCCAGGAGTTTAGAATTTTTAGACCTAGCAGGTATATCTATTAGCGAAGTACAATATAAAATTTTATTTATTGTAGGAGATAAGGGATATCCACTCCAGCCATGGCTCATGACTCCCATTATGGAGCCAACTACTGAAGCGGAGGCTGCATACAACGAGTGCCATGCTAGGGCAAGAAATGTGGTGGAAATGTGCAATGGGCGCCTAAAAAACAAATTTAGATGCCTACACAGGCATCGTTGTCTGCATTATCAGCCAGAAAAGGCAGCTAAAATTATTCTGGCATGTTGCACCCTGTACAATATGTTTTTGGAAACATTGGATGGTAAGTGCAATTAGTTCGCTTACTAAACTAATATTTTTATACAATTTTTTGTTTTATTTACATTTGCAAAATAGAAATCTAACTAATTGTATTTTTACAGATGAAGAAGATATCAATGTCACTGATGACAGCGAGCAGGGTGCTATTGTGGAGAATACCAGCACCGATTTCCTTGCCGAAGCAAGGGAAATTCGGCAATCGCTTGTCAGCAATTTTAATTACATTAAACATTTAATTTCTTCACTAGTAATACTTTAATTTTCGTCCGAATAAACCCCTAAACAATATAATAAACAATGGACAAAATATAATAATCAATAAATTAGAACAATCAACAAAATATAAAAATCAACAAATTAGAACAATCAACAAAATATACAAATCAACAAATTAGAACAATCAACAAAATAATTAACAATCAGCACATACTTTAAGGAATAATTTAAAACTAAACAAAAATATTGGGTATTATCACTAACATCAGTAGCGAGCTGAGAGGGTACTATGGAACAAGCATTTAATGAGAGTAGCGGTTTGTTGGTGTCGAAAGCTCCAAGATGAAGTAATGGAGAAAAAACCCATCAGGTTTCATCCCCATTATTTCCATCTTGGGCATGTGTAACAAGATATTGAACACCGGAAGAGCGAATGGTAGCAGCTAAAATTTCTGCAGCCTGGACAATACTCTCCCGGAGTAACCGACTATTATCATTAAGTGCTTGTACCAAATTGTGGTGCACTGGTGGGCGAGGAGTCCTTGGCAGTCTTCGACGACGCGTGACTCGACCGGTTGACTGCCGCTGTGGTACTGCAGGAGTCCCGCCGTCGTTATCTACTTGCTGCTCTTCCAGTACGGGCTGCAGAGAGGGCGACATATTTTGCTGTAGGGCAGGTGACATGGGCAGTGGGGACAAGACAGGTATTCCCTGAAAAAAAAATAACACTTAATCCATTGAACATCACCCAAGCGCCAGTAATAACAATAGATAGTTAATAGTCTTATTAATTGGTTCATTAAAGGTTAATAAATAAATTTCTAAAAACCAGTATTATTTATAAGCCATAAAAATACCATGAATACTGAAATAAATTACCATTTCCAACGTGGCAAAACCATCGACAGAAGCAGACCCAATGATATCAAGAATTTTTTTCTCAATATCACAAAGATCTGCCTCTGCAGGCCCTCCACCTGTGGCCCCGATGGAGTCTCAGACTTTTCTTCCCTTGGTCATTACTTTTGCCACCCACCCATTCCAAATCTGTAGAAATTAAATTAGTTTAGAACACAATGAAACTTATGCATGTATTTTACCCAATCCAGATTAACATTTTATCTGACATAAACAACTTACATGTCGCCACTGCTCTACAATCCTGCTGCAGCCTAATGCATTAAGCTCGCTACTAATGTTGGCCTAAAACTCCAACACCTCCGCATCAGCCTGATTTTCTAAAACAAGAAAACAAATATGACACTAATGGTAAACCGGCGAAACTATAAATGACTTTATCATCATAATAGCAATAAATACCGCATTATAAATAATTGCGCTCTCAGGTTGTCCACGAAATGAAAATTTTCTTTCGTTAAATATGTAAGAATGTCATTGTTATGGATTTATTAAGTTCAGTTGTATTTCTTACCTCTGGCCATTTGCGTATTATTATGAAGCCGCTCCACGAGAAGCTCCTGTTGCCTTTTAGTGGCTCGTTTCCTCGACGCCTGCATTATTTTCTCAAGATCAATCGACTGAATCGACCGACCGTTTTATAGTAAACAACTTCAAAATTTGTTGACCAACAGCAACACAACAGAAGCAACCAAGACGTCCTTGATAGGGCTTTCCTATGGCAACGAGAATACCGGAGATTTTCAACTTACTTAACGAAAAACCGGATTTTCTTTTCTCGAGATCATATTTTTATTCGTAAATTATTTTCATTACACTGAATTATTAGGAAGATAAACATATGTGTATGAAAAAAAAAATTAAATGCTGTAGTTTTTTTTATTTTTATAAAATTTAAAGTTTCTTTCTAATTGAAAACCGAAAAAAAATCGCTAAAGTTCAAAATCATTATCGGTGTACAACCCTAGCAGGATCGCCTTGATCACAGATAACAAAAGCAAATACGTTATTGCATTTTTTTAATTGCAATTGATTAAAATATAAACAACAATAAAGTATAAGCCATCATTATATTCACTTTATTTCATTTAAATCATTATATTCATAGTTTAAGATAATTATTTAATAAATTTACTCAGGCCTTTTTGCACATCGGATCATTTCGTTCACTTTCATTCAATGTTTATTCAAATCATGGTCTATGGTTTACTCAACTTAGCGATTGTCAAACTTGATTTTAGTTGTGTCAATTTTTTTTAAGTTTAGAGAATCTTGTTTGCAGAATAGCTTTTAAGATTCTCTAAACTAAAAATAAGAAATTTTAGTGATAGTTTAGTTTAGTTCGGTGTACAACAGAATCGGCACCATTGTCTGTGGGGAGGTGCCGCATACGCACTTGAGATCTGAGCTGTCCGTGATCTGTGGAGACTGCCTTTGCTCAGCCGACTTGGGTTCGAAGTCTATTTAGAGATTTCTAAGTCAGCCACGGTAACGCGTGCCCAGGCGGAAGGGTCTCAGATGGTTCGATAAAGTTATCAGGGGGTTTATACAGCTCCCGCCACAGGTTACATCTCGCTGTGGAAGCGTTGCTACGGGCTGGACTAGCTAGACCCACGTACCTTAAAAAACTGTTTGGGTTCTTTAGCCTCTGGGGCACTGGCACTGATTTATTCTTATTAACCAACGAGTCAAAAGTGTCCCGGAACTCAAGCCACTGTGAGTAGTTGCCATCAAATTTTGGAAGATTTATAGTTGGTAATTTAAAATTTAATTTTTTACAGGAGGAACCGCTGCCCTCAGACTTCACATCAACATTATACTTCATTGCTGCATCCTAGGAGATTAAATAAACCTTGTAGTACGTTTTCTGTTATAATGCATCATCACACGAATTTTAGATCTTTCAAATCAAAAAGTAAGGATCGGTGACTGCCTTCACTACATAGTGTCACCACTTGTTAGCAGATGGCGCTATAATCATTCGTTTTCCGTGTGTTGCATCATACACGCGCGCTCCGTTAAAATGTTTTGTTTTCAGGTAAAACTTTTGAGTTTTAATGAATTTCGAAATAAAACTGGGAAAAAGAACAAGGGAAAAGACCGACGAGGAGATTAGAAGAAAAATTTTAGCGTTTCGAAAATAAATTAACGTTCCGACAAAAACCGCCGCCGCCATGCCAAAGTGACCTTCACTTTGGCATGGCAGTGGCGATTTTTATCTTACTTAGTCTTGTAGTACTTACTTTGTATTGTTTTGTTGCTTTTGAGTGTTAAATCCGGATATAGGCGGAAGTGAGCATATTATTATGAAACAACATTCATTAAAGCAGGTGCAGATGCAAAATGGGTTTATTTCCTCAGTGGTGACACGCGATGTCATCCGGAAATGAAAGTTTGCCTAATTTCTTAACGTGGTGGTACGTGCTACCTAGAAAATTTGGCGTACTATGCTAGAAAATTTGGAATAATATTAGAATTTATACTAAGACGACTCATTGACCCGATAAAGGTCTTAAATACCAATATTTTCTCAGTGGTGGTACGTATATACCTACCTAATTCACTTTTCTTCCATAATGTGATGGCACGAGATGTCACCCCCCCCCCCCCTTGGGCACGCCGCGATTGCGGCGGTAAGTCCCCTCTTTGAGGAGTGGCTTGAGAGGCGGCATGGCGTCCTCACCTTCCGCCTGACACAGGTCCTCACCGGACACGGCTGTTTCGGGAGGTACCTGTTTCGGATAGGGTGGGAGGAAACGCCCGGGTGTTTCCATTGCGAAGATCGCCCAGAGGACACGGTGGAGCATACGGTGGAGGTCTGCCCAGCTTGGGCGGAGCAACGCCGTGTCCTCGTGGAGGTGATCGGCGGCGGCGATCTCTCGCGTCCGACCCTGGTCCAGGCCATGGTACGGAGCGAGAGGGCATGGCTGGCAGTCGCCTCCTTCAGCGAAGCAGTTATGCTCGCAAAGAGGGAGGCGGCGCACGTGAGGGAGATGCAGTACATGCGCCCTCACAGCCGTGGCCTTCGCAGGAGACACCCTGGGCGTCGGGAATCCCAGGCTGATTCCCGGCCACCGTAGGCACGGGCTTGCGGACGGCGAGTAATGGGTACCTCGCTGTCCGGTAAGGACCAAGCCCGGGTCGACGGCGCGTTGTGTTCCACGCGCGCCTCAAAGAGATGTCAGCAGCAACAGAGGGGCCCGCAAGGGCCGATGCCTGCCGGGGGTGCGGGTTGTTCGAAAGAGATACCGCCGCCCCTGGCACACAGGCAACTGAGGGAACACGGGTGGGTTTTAGTCAGTAAAAGTCTGACATGCCCTCCCGCTCCACCCAGAGCGGGAGAAGTTATTTGATGATTTCCCACCCAGAGAAAAAAAAAAAAAAAAAAAAAAAACGAGATGTCACCCAGAAAGTAAATAACTTGCTAATTAGCTTTTTATGTCCCATTAGATCCTGAATACGATTCATACGATGAACATGAGTAAGTCGAATTCGGACCTTACGATAAAGGTACTGACAGTGACGACGCCAACAAGCATGACATCAGTATTGAACAACGTCTACCCGCATCACTGGTCGAGGTACTTGCGTCTGCAACCGAATCAATGGTCCTTGAGATCTCTTCCCTGGAAAAATCTTCAGAAGTAACTCACGAACAATCTCAAGGTGAGGAAAAGTTGGTTCCTCTAGAAGTTTTGACAATCCTAGGACAAACAAAACAGTCAGAGGACAACTTTGGGAATAAAAAGCCTGCGGAGATCTTCCAAAGGCCTAACAAAGGATCAAAGAGAGAACCTGTTGACTCAAACGCTGATACCAAGATACTTGCAGCTGGCTAAAGCACCAAAGCTGAATGCAAAAGTTTCATCTGTTCTCAAGGACATCGCGCCATCTGGATATAGAAAATTGTTAAACTTTGTTAAGTTCATATAAGAGGGTTTTTTGCAACATTTATCTAGGTAAATATAAAGGTTTTATTCTTATGAAATGAGCCAACAAAAAATAGAGATAAGCGCTTAGAAAAAATACAAAACCAATTAGTTTCTGGTATCGCTGGCCTAGCTAATTTAACAGCTGAGTTAATATGTAAAGATCTCAGTAAAATTGATAGCAGAATGCAGCAATAAACAACGCACGAAAAAAAGGAAACGCGTACACTAACAGTGTATGCGTTTCCTTTTTTTTATCTGATGAGCCATAGTGATTTTTAGGATATGAAAGTCTTTCATAAAATATTTTCTGTTTCGGATAGGGCGGGAGGAAACGCCCGGGTGTTTCCATTGCGAAGATCGCCCTGAGGACACGGTGGAGCATACGGTGGAGGTCTGCCCGGCTTGGGCGCAGCATCGCCGTGTCCTCATGGAGGCAATCGGCGGCGGCGATCTCTCGCGTCCGGCCCTGGTCCAGGCCATGGTATGGAGCGAGAGTGCATGGATAGCCGTCACCACTTTCTGCGAAGCAGTAATGCTCGCGAAGAGGGAGGCGGCGCACGTGATGGAGAGGCACTACATGCGCCCTCACAGCCTTAGTCGTCGCAGGAGGCGCCCTGGGCGTCGGGAATCCCAGGCTGATTCCCGGCCACCGTAGGCACGGGCTTGCGGACGGCGAGTAATGGGTAGCTCACTACCCGGTAAGGACCAAGCCCGGGTCGACGGCGCGTTGTGTTCCACGCACGCCTCAAAGAGATGTCAGCACCAACTGATGGGGCCCGGAAGGGCCGATGCCTGCTAGCGGTGCGGGTTGTTCGAAAGAGATACCGCGACCCCTTGCACACAATTATTAAGTACAATTTATAATAAGTAATTAGACATGATTGTGATATTGTGATATTGTGAATTTTGTTACTAGTTTGATAATTGCTTGTTTTTAGGATTGCTTACTTTATTTTCAGGGCTATTTGATGTAAAATAAGCCTTTTACAAACAAAACACGATCCTTAATTGGAGTGTTTATCTTTAAGATGTCTTAAGTTTTGTAATTATTAATTAAAGTCTGAAAATATTAATAGGAAAAATGTGATTTAGCAACCTGTTGTCATTGTAAACAAGTTAATGTTTGAGTATGTTTTATTAAACTTTGCAATAAAATATTTTTCCAAATAAAAACTGTTTCTTCTGTAAGGTTTTAGGGCGCTTTCAATTTAGAGTTTTCGTGTCGGACCGCTGCGGTGCCGAAGCGGTGCGTTTGTCGTATTGCGCACGGACGGTCGTTTGTTTTCATACAAAGCGCGCGGTGCAGCAACAGTGCGGCGTCGGTACCACGAACGCTCGACAACAGGACGGCAACGTCGCAAACTCCACGTGTTCATTTCGCTGTTGAATAGTGCGGTGATTAGACGTGAGAGCTAATTTCATCGAATTTTCATTTGTTTATTTGCTTAAAATGGATGATATAAACTTGGAAAAATTTATAAATGAAATTGAAATACGTCCTGCTATATGGAACTCCAAAAGCGATAAACACAGTAATCGCACGGAAACAAAAATGCTTGGGAAGGTATCTGTGAAAAATGTATAAGAGAATTTTAAAAATAAAGCTACTGGTGAAAAAAACTCAGCAGGTAACTATTTATTCAAATCAAATTTTGCTATTTTGCCATGACAATATTTCTTCGTTAACAAAGTATTCTGCAAATCTAACTGCCTGTCATGCATAAATAGATTACTATTAGAAAAGACATGGCCGGAATTTGTGAAGAGCTTTGCCCTCAAAAAAAATATGCATGTACATTTAAATTTAGTACATCATATTAAAGCTTGCAGGTATGTCTTTAACATCGTTTAAGTTTTGTGATAAGAGAAGAAGCGAGAGATACTGTAAATTGGATTTTTATAAAGCGCCTAGATATTTTGAATAGCAATGATACGATCATTAAAACGTTGTTACTATTCAAAATGTCTGAGTTATACAGGGTTATTTGTAAAACACCGGTAACCTCTCAGGACTACGTTACTAACATCATAATCAACAACTTTTGTTCTATGACTTTTAAAAATTCATCATATTTTAATTCATCAGATTTACATACAAAAATAAAAATATTTAAATTCAACGCTCTAAATGTTACGAAGTCTATGCGAAGCAAAAGAAAGCGATAGGTAGTACCGACAATAGCGAGGGGAGCGGGGTAGGGGGCGGCGGGGGCGCTTGAACTTGACCTATTTACGGGCGGCCTTCAGTCATTCGTTTGCTTTGATGCGCTTGCGTCGCGTCATTACGGGTCCTTGTAGTGAAATCCGGCAGTGCAGACGTATACGTAATTATCTTTACATGATGGCGTATCAATATTCCAATGTCGAGTACACGGAAATGGTGCGAATGCTAGCTAGGTGTGATGACAATGTTTCGGAAGCGTGTCGCCAATACGCCATACGATTCCCAAACGTACGTATACCTAACCGGGAAACAATGCTACCCAAAAGTATTACTACGAGGACAGTGCGCGGCAATGTATGTAGGTACAGCAAAATACAGAGTTGAAATGTGTTACATAGGACAACGAAATATTTAAGGTTTGTTTTTTGGTAAATGTATTATGTTTTGTAAAAAGTCGTAGAACAAAAGTTGTTGTTTATGATGTTAGTAATATAGTCCTGAGAGGTTACCGGTGTTTTACAAATAACCCTGTATATGAATTCGGAGTTATATAGACGAAGCAAAACGAGTTATAAAATATTATCAATGGACATAAAGTCCGTTTAATTAATTAATTACGCGTCAAGTCAGCTAGTGAGAAAAGAGCCAGAAATCAAAATACCACTACAACGTATTGGTAATTATATTGATAATAGTCTCTGGCTAGACCTTTCAATCGTCGTCTTAGGCTAGCTATGATAGCGAAGAACTCGTCGTGTACAGGTATTTCTGGATATTATGAATTCCACATAGCGACTTGGCAAAAATATAGACAATTGGATAGGCAATAAAACACTAAATAGCTCTTGAATTTTTATTTAAGGATCTAATTCATTTGCAATTACTCAGACAAGACACATGCAATATTTACTCTATCACTGTAAGTCCTGTCCAATGGTGACAAATGTGATGTGGCATTTGATCCACATTATTAAAGTCAAAAGTCACTGGATCTCTTTTTAGAAGTCCTATTAAAACTTCTGACCGTTGAAGAGTAAAATAAAATGAGATATTTGTGTCCTTAGGTAACAAATGCCACTCATCAGCAAATAAATGTATCTGGCATATTCGGCAACTGATGGGAACATAATAATTGCGTTCTTTAAACAACATTATCTGATTGATTATTACACTCCCTAAAAATACAATGGCTAGAAGTATTTGGAGCACGTTTGTAACTAGGCAGATAATTCATTTGGTCCATCTTTTGTGCTTGGTGGTTCGGGCAATTCAGGTTCATTTTCCTCCAGTTCTTCCACCTGTCTATCTGTATTCAATACTAAGTGGCGCTTAGCTCGCATCAAACAGGGATGCCATACTTGCAGATTTGTCCTCCGATCCTGTAACAACGTTTGTCTTTTTTTTCACACATAAAATCTTCATCTTTAACTAAAGCAAATGGTAGAAATGTTACAGCCACTGTAGTCAAATGTGGTTAGTATTAATAAATAATAACCGGTAGTTATTAGGGCGCAGTCCACTCAGTTTATAGTTTGCGACTGACTGTTTGTCTGAGTTAGCGACCAAAAATACTATTTTCATTAGAATGGCTTCACTCCGCACACTATTTGTCTGTGTGCAGTGGTTTGGACTATTTGCTAAGTGAGACTGCACCCTAACTCATTAATTATAAGGAATTTGCTTCATCATGGGAACAACAGAATAACAATTTATAGCAGCCAGGGCAAGATTATAGACAAAAAAATAAGTTCAACAGCACACACTAACCTGGTTGTGGTTATTCCATGAGAAGAAAATATCGATTAATGGACTGTTTTCTTCAAGGGTGTGATGTCGCACTGAGTAACCCCTCGCCATAACAGAGCATCCACAACCAATACACACCATTGGGTAGCCCAGTACTCTACAATGTCTACCTTCTTCACTGCGTTGGTTGACGTAACATGCATTGCAAATCAATTCATCTAAACGAAGACAAAAACATGATATATTGTAGGTACGTAGTAAAGCCTTGCGGATTATAGAACTAAACTGTTTATAAGGCAGGTGAAGTTATTAAAATATGTAAATAATTACTAAGTGGGTATATATCTTTTGTACAGATAACCATTCAGTCAATATGTTTTGTATCTGCGGTGTTAAAGTTGTTACGATATGCCTTCGCTTTAAATAATTGGCCACACTACAATTCAGGCACCTTGATATCCTGAGCGTCAGAACAGAATCCAAATCGTGAACAAATAAGTCATTGGTTATAAATCTGCTGTGCATATTGATACACAGCAGATTATTAACAGAAGAAGCGTAAACGAAAGTCCGGTAATCGATAGCTGGGATCAAGTTTAAAATATCCATCAGATGAGCTTCAACACAGTAATAAGTGATATGACCAACACAAGACTGCACAGATCACAGGGCATTGAGTGACAGGTGACAGACAGTAGAGGTGAGACGTAATACTGGAATATGTTTTTGGTATAGGTTTTAGGCTGGACACGTAAAGACTTATTCCGAGCGCACCACATGAACGCATCTCGAGTATTTAGATAAGCGTATGGCGTTTGACACGTAGTAGACCATACCCGCGTCTAGTTGCAAGTTTTGCGACCTCGGTCAGTTCCGGTGGCTTTGGGAGACGTTCGGTTCAGCACTCGAAGTTTGCGAGCCGATTATTTGTTTTGCGTTTCTAAATCTAATATCCATAGGTACCAACAAAAAACAAAATCTCTATGTCTATTAATATTATGTATAAAAAATACGCTGGCAGTTCTAAGCCTGTTGGTAAAGTATGAAGGCAAGTTTTCAATAAGATTTAATTTTCAGTGCATATTTTAAAATGTAGAAAAGATACGAACACCAACGCGTCGTATATACGGTAATAGTCCATGAACTGAAAATTACTCTACTCCGATTACCTATGGAAAGAAATGGCCTAAATACTCGTGAACCTAGTTTTTGGAATAAGTATTTAGGCGGACTCATACTTCTAAGACTCAGTATGCATTTTACCTAGTACATCTCACCTCTAACAAACAAAGCAACGTGAGCGCGCGGCGCGCGCACAGTTCAAACGTCAAAATAAATAGGAAGTTTGAGAAATGTCTACACAAAATCAATTAACACACATATTTATTTGGTATTTTTTGTCGCCTGATCTAGAGAAATGTAGTTGTTGCGATTCATTTTAGTATATTTAAGAAGTAATTTTCATATATTAATAATTACTGTACATTTATTTATTCTGAATTGATTCTGAGGGCAAAATCCGGCCATGTCATTTCGTTACAGTCACGTTGTAAAACACAGATAGCTTGAACAATATCTGTCGCAAACGATATTTCTACATTCATTGGTCGATGTAATATTCGCCATTTATTAGTCTTAATTCTGAACGTACACTCTATGTATCTTCGAGCACGTGATCAGCGGTAGTTAACTTTTTTTGTCGTTTTTCAAATAATTGCCACTATAGGGGCGTTGTATGAAATTACTGATGCCGAATGCTTCATCACCGACAAAAACAAACGGTAGTGGTGAACCATTTTCTGTTATTGCTGTAGAACTTGGTATATTTAGACTGTTGTCTTGAAGTGTCTTGAAAAAATCACTGTTACTAAATATTTGTGAATCTGATGCTTTGCCATATGAACCAACATCGATGAAAATGAATTTGTAATTTGCATTACAAATGGCCAATAATACAATAGAGAAAAACTTTTTATAGTTGTAATAAAGCGAACCGCTTTTAGGGGGCTTAATTATTCTTATATGTTTACCATCTATAGCGCCCAAACAATAAGGGAAGTTTGCGTTAGTTGCAAAACCTTGTGCGATTCTTAACTAATCTTCTTTTTTCAGTTCAGGTAAACAAATTTCTCGTAGAGTTTTGTAAATCTGTTGGCACGTATCTTTCACAATTCCAGAAATAGTTGAGATTCCATGTTAAATAAGAATGATGCAATTCATTCATATTGCAACCAGCGGATAAGTACCTGTAATAATATTATTTATATTTATTTCAGCAACTGTACTTAAAAAAAAATGGAGAATGGTGAATGGATCAGACATGCATATGCAAGAGACTTGAAAAAGCAGCGAGAATCAAAAAGTGGATCCGAAGCAAAAAGACAACGAAAATATGTTTATTTTGATCGGCTGCAGTTTTTGTCGGAACTTTATGAAATAAAAACCAGATTCAAACGAAAAAAATAAACAGACTGGTGACGATCCTACTGCGTCAACATCGAAACGTAAAACTAAAAGTTTATATGCCGACTATAACAATGAAACTAACAAGCTTTTAAAAATACTCGCAGAAAGAATGCAAAACAAGGAAAATGCAAGTGCAAATGTTTCCGAAAATGGAGACAGATATTTTTTATTGTCTTTATTAAACGACTTTAAGAGGATCCCGGAAAGTTGTAAAATGGATGCCAAATACGACATTATTGGAATTATCCGAAAATACGCGACGCCAGAATCGTATACTCGAGATTATTATAACTTAGATTCGGAATTTTATGAACAACGCGGCTGTTTTACGAATCTATCTCCAGGATCTCAAACACAGACATCTAATAATTAGCTTCAGTCCACATCAGACGAAATTTCAGCACTCCATCCGTATCTAATTTGGGTGGAGATTCTGATGCTTCCTTCCATATACCGTATGATTTTTTTTACCGTCTGGAAAAAAATAGGGCATAATAGGTGAACGGAGTAGAAGCCTATGGCATTGAAATTTCACTTCTTTTTTTTTAAAATCCTAACATGAAATGAACGTATCAATAAATACTATTACTTATTTGTAGTAAACTTTTCATACTAAAATTTAAAAAATAATAAAAATAGAAAAGAGTAAAAATATCGGCAAATAATATCAAAACCCAACTTATAGGCACCCTACTCTACGCGCAGAAATTATCAATGAATTCGTAGCGACATTCAATCCTTTGATTGAAACCGGCCGGGGATAGGTAACTACTATCGCAAAATATCTTTCCTTAGGCGTACCGCTCACGTGTCACCGCATGCGCATCCCCTCCCGCCCGCGCGCCCTTCAAACCGAGTACCGCGTCTCGTGCTCTCTCAATACTCAATACTCAATATCTTTAATGCTTTACCATAATGTGTACTTAGGTGGTAACTATATAATTGAGATCATTATGGACCCTGTAGGGCACAGCAAAAGGGTAGGAGAGAGGAAGCCCTGTTTTATTTAATATATTCTTATTGCTATTATAATTCGTTGTTATTTTAGTTGTATTATTTAATATAAAATATTATTTATTAAAAATTACCATATTGTTAATACATATTAATATATATTAAAACATGCCTATAGTTAAGTGATTATGATTAATTATTGTTATAAATTATGATTCTTAAATTATTTTTTATTATATTAGTAATTTCCTTAGCATAAACTATATACAATTCTTCTATTAATTATGTTTATCATTAAAATATTCATCTAGGGAATAATAGCATTTATTTATCAGTAATTTTTTAAGTTTTGTGATAAATAAATTGAACTTTTCTTCTTTCTTTATTATGTCTGGCAGTTTATTGTATATCTTTATAGACATTACGTAGGGACTTGTGGAATGCATTTTTAGCTTGGATGTTGGTATGTTTAGTCTAGATCGGTGCCTAAGTGTGTATTGTGATTGGATGTCTTCGCGTTTAGTGTAGAACTCTTGATGCTTACGGACAAATTTACATATTTCTAGAATATAAATACTGGGGAGGGTTAGAATATTATGTTTTAGGAAATAGGGTTTGCAGCTGTCAGTTTGATCAATATTTACCAAGATTCTAACTAATTTCTTTTGTAGGGTAAAGAGTGTCAGTGCATCTGTACTATTTCCCCTATTTCTCTCTCTAGTCACCTGCGATTAGCCATAGCGTGACGTCGATCGCTTTTTTGTTACGTTTGAACCGTGTGTGCTTCGACCGGCCAGTGATTGTTTTCATAATGACGTACGCATACTCCAACTCCACCCGCAGGCGAACATTCTATGGAGCGACGAGTCCATATTTACCCGCACTGGTATCTACAACGTACCTACACAACGAGCAATGGTGGAGTTTCAAAACTCACTTAAAATAAACGAACACGCTCATCAAGTTCTATTCAGTGTCAATGTTTGGGCCGGGATAATACACGTTGGCATAATGGGTCCAGTTTGTATCGAAGGTCGATTGACAGGGATAATGTATCGTGAAATTATACAGTCAGTTATCGACACAATGTTGGAAGACGTTCCTCTGGACTATCTGCCGGACATGTACTTTCAGCACGACGGGTGTCCAGCTCACTACGAGCGATCTGTGCTCGCGTATTTAGATAGTGAATTCCGTGATAAGTGGATAGGACCCGGTGGACCTGTGAACTGGCCGGCGAGATCACCAGACCTAACGCCATTAGACTTTTATTTGTGGGTTGAACTAAAACGCTTAGTGTACACCGAAGAAGCTCGTAGTGTAAATGAGTTAAAACAGCGAATAATAGACGTTTTTAATATTCTGAAAAGTGACAGAGACACGCTTAGGAGTCTAACAACCAATTTGCAAAAACGTGGGAGTTTGTGTATAGAAAGAAACGGTGGACATTTAGAACAAATATTGCAATATCGTTGAAAAGGTACTTTTTCTTGTAAATAATAACTCATTTTCTGTAATTTTGTAAAAATTAATCAGTATTATTATTTGTAAATAAGTTGATTACGATCTTTAAATACGCCTAGTAAGTTGTAGTATCCGATTTGGATTAAACAACCTTGTTGGAATCCTTTTTTATTACACATCACGTTAAAACCTTCGAAATACATATGAATGTGAGTGATTGCTATAAGTATTTAACATCAGCGGTTTGTTTACATTTCTATCAAAGCTTTACCGATCTTACGAGACGTAATTTATTTGGTTTACGGTTTCAAGACACGCGTCACTCAGTGTATCAAATTATAAGCCTACTACAACTACATACAGCACGGTGACGTATGTAGGTACACGCGCAAATGTGTGCGTGAGTGTGTAGGGATCAGGGCCCTATCCAATAAAATCAAATAAAATTGTAGAATTGTCGCGCTTAAGCTGTTTAATAAACGTGACAAATATGTCAAAAATCGACAGGTGAAATCTTGACATATTTTTAATGTAAAAACACGTTTAATAAAACTCGACATATCAAAAAACCACAGTCACAATATTTCTGACAATTGTCGGTGACAATATTGTCGGATTGTCGTGACAATTATGTCGACTTTTGACATAATATATTTGCAAAGAATTTTGTTTTATGAAGCTGGATGAGGGTAAAATTGAAAAAGATATTATCAAAGTACAAGAATAAAACAATCACTAGTGTAACTTCGATTGTGTTATGATCGCGTGTAAGATGGAAATGCACAGAAAACTTACCATTTTGGGCCTTATTTACGAAAGTAAAAATATACTTTTTGGGAAGTTTAGTGACCAATTGACCCACGATGTAAAAATAAATAAATGGAAGGAAATAGCCGAAAACTTAAGAACATTAGGTATTTTCAATAAAGACTGGAAATACCTTCGTGACACTACATGGCAAAATTGGCGCAAAAGGACCATGGTAAGGTTTAGTTTATTTTAACTAGTTTATCCTTCATCAATCCGTAATTTTTTTTATTTATTTAGACCGTTAACCAATAAAGAAGTTATCAATTAGATATGATGTATTATATTGTGTAGGTATGTATGAAATATTCGCATTGTGTATGTGGAAACGATTTTTAGGGTTCCGTACCCAAAGGGTAAAACGGGACCCTATTACTAAGACTCCGCTGTCCGTCTGTCTGTCTGTCTGTCTGTCCGTCTGTCACCAGGCGTTATCTCATGAACCGTGATAGTTAAACAGTTGAAATTTTCACAGATGATGTATTTCTGTTGCCGCTATAACAACAAATACTAAAAAACAGAATACATATAATAAATATTTAAGGGGGCTCCCATACAACAGACATGATTTTTTTGTCGTTTTTATATATACTGGTACGATAAATCTTTCAGGAAAAGAGAGATAATCGTCTGCAGACTGGTTCTGGGGGAGGAAAAAAATGCAAATATGACGATTCTGATGAAATGATACTAAAAATCATAGGAAAGGATTCTCCAGCAATAGATGGACTTCAAATACCAGAATCTTCAGGATCAAATGAAACACAGGTATCCGTGCCTGTTTTTACAGCAGAAACACCACCTCAACCTCAAAATCCAATACGAAGAAAATCACATCCCCCAGTTGATTTATCAAATGACTTATTTGATTTTAAGAAACAAAAAATGGAAATAGAAGTAGATATTGCTAAAGAAAAACTTCAAATTGCAAAAAGAGAAAAATACAAGCTAGATTTGGAGCTACTCAAACTTGAAAAAGAATTAAACATACAGCCATCAGAATTTACACTACCTTTGTATTTACAAAACGCTCGGGTTATTGATGTTTGTACTGAACAAATTGAACAAATTGTTCGAACAACAGAGTCGGGTGCTGATAATGAACAAGTCAACGATATTATAATAAGTGCTATGAATGAAAATCTTTAAGTATAATCGATCATGCATTTATTAAAAGGATTAAATAAATTATTCATTCAAATAGTTGTATTAATGACTGTAAAACTGCAATCGCTTCCTCATCAAATACTTCGTCCACATTGTTATTATCTACAACTGTATCATTGTCATTTCCGCTAATATCTTGTTCTAAATAGGGTGCATTTGAGCCTAAGCGGTTTTCAATGTTATGCATAACAATGCAAGATAATATTACATTGCTTGCAATTATTGGCTGAACTCTAAGGTGATTTAGACACGGGAATTTTTCTTTTATGATTCCCAAAGAATTTTCTACCAATCTTCTCGTTGACTTAAAAGCACGCAAGAATCTTTCCAGTGATGCTGTCCTTGGTATTTGTATTGGTATATTAGGCGTCATAAGCCACTTTTTTAAACCATATCCACTGTCTCCCAGGATTATTGCGTTTGGGAATGGTCTCCATCCACTTTCCCATGTCCGTGCTAAAGAAGAGCATCTCATCACTCTGGCATCGTGAACAGAGCCAGGCCATCTTGCAGATGCGTAGAAAATTTCTAAGTTTGGCCCGCACACCACCATAATATTAATTGAATGGTTTCCGTTCCTGTCTACAAACGCAGATTCATTTTGATAAGGCGCATCTAGAGGAATTAACGAACCATCCACAATACCAGATATTCTAGGTATCCCATTATGCCTCATGAAAAGTGTTGGTATTCGGTTACAATTATCAGGCCAGCGAACCTCTTCTCCGAGTAATTCAGTAATCACGGCTCCACATACCCTTCTTATGCAATTATGTACGGTTGTTTTACTAAGCCCATGTGCATCACCAATAACGTGGTACTGTGAACCACAACCCATCCAATGCAAAGCGCATAAAATTTGTTTATCGGGTGTAAGTGCTTGGTTTCTGCTTGTACCGTGTTGAAGTCGATGAGCAATTTTATCAATTAAATATTCTACGGTAGATTTACATACCCGAAATTTTTCTTTAAAGCAGAAATCTGTAATTGAGAAGGAGAAATTGATTCTGCTTTTAAATGATCGTCGTTGCCTCCTCATTTGTATTTGTTCCAAGTATTCATCATCACTACTCTCACTGCTCGATGTAAGTACCATTTTTTTGTAATAAACTTTTTCAATACTTACTTTTTTACACCTTCAAAATTCAAAATATGATTTCGCGACAGAGGGTAACGCGCCTGTCAGAATTGTCGGACAATTCTACAAATATGTCAACATGTCACGACAATTTTCTGTTTAATAAAGCAGATTTGACAAGTTTTTCACGACAAATTGTCACCTGTCAGCTGTCGCATATAAAGTTTTATAAAACAGAAAAATGTTAAGAAAAAAAAAGAGTCCGACATATTTGTGAATTTTCCACCATGACAATTTTGTCGCCTGTAAGTTTTATTAAACAGAAAAATTGTCGAGTTGTCACTTTTTGACATATGTCGGACTTGTCGGATTGTCAGCTTTATTGGATAGGGCCCAGGCGGTATCGTCCTGTGCGCAGGAGAGCGAAGTTAATGCTAGCGTCTCGCTCACACTTCCATCATGCTTCATTCATGTGCAATCGCAGCTGACGCCGTTTACTATTACCTATTTTGGATAATATTAGTTTTACGCGAGTGCCGTAGGATGTATTCTTTTTCATGTATTTTAAGGATATTCGGAACTTTTATTAAATAAATGGTACTAGGTAAATATTAGGGTATATGAGTTCTATTCTACTTACACAAAACGTCATATTGTTGTCCAGACGCTAAAAAATGTCAGCCGGTATAATGATCTTTTTACAGACGATATTTCGACATAATAATTTTTAATTGTAATTTTCACAATAATACAGGATGCAAAAGTTAATGACTGACCCACACCAAACGTTTTGGCAGACATGCTACATTGCGTCACGGTCTGTAAGTTTGCAAATGAATGAATTTGAATGTGAAGCTTTTGGTGTAAATTTTCACATTCAAATTCATTCATTTCCAAACTTACAGGCCGTGACGTAATTTATTTATTTATTTATTTATTATGCAAGGCACACCAACGACATATTTACAAAGATAGTAACATTAGGTGATGACAAATCTTAAGTACTGTGTAAATACATCACTTAAAGGCATGCACAACATTCTTATTAAAAGGCTACGAATAACAAAGCACATTATAAACGATTGGAATACATTTTGAAATTATTAAAATAATAGAAACGAGATTAAATTATATACAATTAATAAAATTAAAAAAGAAATTAAAATTAAAGTAATAGGTTCGTCACATTGCACTAACACAATACAACCATAAAAAATTAAATACAAAATTCACACATAAGGTAACAAAACTGAATATTGAACAAAATAATGTGAAGGTAAGTATGAAAATTATTAAAATAGAATAGAATACAAATATCGTACCTAAGTCTAATTAAACTAAATTAAATTGGAATAACATTCAGTGTTGAATTTGAACAGATTATTCAGTAGAACTAAATACCTACAATTAATACAATTATATAACATTAAGAAATGAAACTTACATTATTATTATTAAATTAAAATAATTATGACTAATGGTGGGCAGCTGGTTACAGATAAATTTTGTTTATTTTAGTTTTAAATGTTGGCAGACTATCCAAGAAAATATCAATATTGCTGTCGACTGAACAGGCACTGTTGTAAAAAGTCAACATTCTATTTAGGGGTGCATGCTGGCCCAGGTTTGTGCGACACGGTTTAGTGGCAAACGTCTTAGTGGTACGCTTAGACCGGAGATGAGAATGACGAGGTACATCTAGGTTGATTTTGTTTAGGAGATCTGGAGTCGATGTTATCCCGTTTACAACTTTGTAAAGTGTTATTAGATCATTTAGGACCCTGCGTTGTTTTAATGTGTCTAATTTGAAGTACCTTAGCCGTTCTACATAATCGGCTCTATAAGGACATTTGTGGTCTTTAAAACGCAAGCACCTCGTCATATTTTTTTGAACGCGCTCAATACGGTCTTTATGGATATTATAAGTTGGACACCAGGCGGGAGATGCATATTCAACTAGGCTGCGCACAAAGGTGTTATAGAGCACTTTCAATGCCAAGGTTCCCTTAAATTCTTTGCCAATTCTGTTGATAAACCCAACCATTTTCATTGCTTTTTTAATGATATTATTTATGTGTGTGGTAAATGAGAGATCGCTGCTAAGCACTACACCTAGATCCCGTATGTTTTTCACTTGTTGCAGTGATGTCCCGTTGAGGGAGTAGGTTGATGGTATGGGATGCTTCTTGCGCGTAAATGATATGTGGAAACATTTGTTGGCATTCAGGACCATCCCGTTAACCACACACCAGTTCTGTATTGAGTTCAGATCTGTTTGGAGTAGAGCAATATCTTCTTGGGTTTTTATTTGACGATAGACTTTAAGATCATCGGCAAACAAGGAACATTGGCTATGTTTGATGCAATTAACAATGTCATTTATAAATGCAATAAACAGAATTGGCCCAGTATGAGATCCTTGGGGCACACCGGAGGATACAATATACTCCGGAGATTGATAGCCGTTTACCACCACTCTTTGTGTTCGCCCGCATAGATACGATCTGAACCATTTCAACAGGGGACCGTGTAAGCCAAGATCATGCAGTTTTAGCATCAGGATTTCATGGTTGACCTTATCAAAAGCGCTGCTGAAGTCGGTATACAGAGCGTCGATCTGTTGGCCAGCGTCAATGCTCATACAGATTTCGTCAATGTATGTTACCAAATTGGTGACAGTGGATTTGTTGCTGCAGAAACCATGCTGTTGAGGGGAAAGTTGCGTTTTAACATGGGATGTTAATATAGGGCAAATCATTGATTCAAAAAGTTTTGAGAATATAGACAAGATAGAGATAGGTCGATAATTTTTTACGTCGGTGCCATCACCCTTTTTCAATATTGGAACCACGTTAGCTTTTTTCCATTCCGTGGGAAACGTAGATGTTTCGAGCGACTTATTGAAAATGAAGGTAAGGGGATATGCCAAATTACGAGCACATTTTTTTATGAAGAGCGGTGGTAGCCCGTCCGGTCCAGCACCTTTGGTAACATCAATTCTGTTTAGTGCTTTAAGAACTTCCCTCTCAGTAAAAGCTATTTTACTGAGTACAAACTGAGGAAATGATAGGGCATTTGTTGCTGCACTAGTATTACAGCTAGCTGCAGAAAACGTTGATGAGAATTGAGTAGCAAAGAGATTACATATTTCATCACCTGTCGTAGCTATTGAATCATTTAATGAAATTTCAGATGGTATAGAGCTAGATTTTGAATTTTTGGTCTTAACGAAAGACCAGAACGCTTTGGGGTTTGACTGGATGTTATTCTCTACAGAGTAGACATATTTTCTGTAACAACTCTTAATAATCGACCGTGCCCTCTCATCAAGCATTCTGTACTCAATATCATCACGCGGATTACCGTATTTTTTGAAACGTTGTCTTAGTTTTTCTTTTTCATTGAGAACTTTCACTAAGGTTTTGGAATACCATGGAGGAAAGTTTCTACTTACATACTTAATTTTAGGAATATGTTCATTAATTATGGTTTGAATGGATTGATATAGTACTTCTATCATAATATTTACATTTGCGCATGGTTCTAGTCGCTCTTTCCAATTTATTTCTCGTAGTTTTTTATTGACTAGTACATAATCAGCTGCCTTGAAATTTAACCTAGCTTGTATTACATGTTTAAGTGGCACATACGCTTTTAAGACAAACTCAATTTCTAAGGGAGGGTGGTGACAGTCTTCTTTACAGATAGGTGAAACAGACCTTCTGACCATTGCGTTTCGTATGTTTGAAAACACTAAGTCCAACGTTCTATTATTCGTATTTTTAACCACGTTGTATTGAAACAGACTGTTTAAAGACATAAAATCTATAAGCGAATATCCTAGATTATTATTATAGTTTGACGGAATAGTTGAGGTTACATATGAGTGACTCGGGTCCTGGTTCCATTCGACAAAACTGAGATTGAAGTCTCCGGCTACTATAATTTCTTCGCCAGTAGTTTCATTAACACTAGTGACTGAACTCAGAAACATATCAAGGTGCTGCTGGGATACAGGTGGTGGTAAGTAAATAGCACAAATGTTTACTTTCTTCCCCTCGTTTATTTTTACGCGTACCCAGAGGTCTTCTGCAGTAGTTTCCCACTGACAGGCTCGCGCGGAATCATATGCCTTGGAGACAGCAATGAGAACGCCACCTCCTTCTTTACCAGTAAGTGCGCTGGAAGCCCTATCTCTCCTGTAAATATTATAGCGGGAGTTGAATAGCTCTCCGTCATTGATGTTATCATTGAGCCATGTTTCGGTCACCACTATCATGTCATATCGATTTACGTTAATCGCCATATTAATATTACTCAATTTTGTTCGCATTCCTCGGAGATTCTGATAATAGACAGTGAATTTTAAAGATTTACTTAGGGTTTCCGCTCCTGGGGTTTTTCGGTAATTACATTAAAGAGGCAGCCTGCAGGCTCTTGATCTGTATAGCGCGTGCCCCGTCTTCTTTACGGACTAATATGCGTCCATCGCGGACCCACACATATTTGTAGCCCTTCTCACGTGCCATCTTCCTAGCTTCTGCATGTATGGCTTTATTCAGGGGTGACAGATGTTCAGAGACGAATACGGGCTGCTTGGTGCCACCATAGCCCAAGTGGCTTGAATTAAGTTTATCAGAAACATGAGCACGGTTGAATTTCGTTACTGATGCTAAAACTTCGTCACGTTTCCTTGTATTTTTCAGCTTGACGATAATTGATCGCGGACGGCTATTCTGCAAGTCCAGTTTTTTAACACGGGTTATTGAAGAAACATCATCTGCTTCAATACTGCATGAGATAGTTTTTCCTAGTTGGACTACCGTGGTCAATAGGTTTTCGGCTTGATTTTCGGGAATTCCGTTTATCTCTAAATTATCCTGACGAGAGTGTTGTTCTACAATATTAAGCCTTATAGATAAGTCAGAAACACAGGTTTTTAACCCCTCGTTTTCTTTCTTAAGTTGATCCATGACGCTCCTGTTCTGGCCCAATTCAATCTTCATATCATCATAGTCTTTGCTCATAAACTCAACTGAGTCCACCAGTCCTTGCAAAGTTTTTTTTAACTCAAGAAATTCGTTTTCAAAATAAGATTTTAGCGAGGCCTGTAGATGCATGGTCATCACCGACTCAATTTCCTTGCGAAGTTCAGATATTGTTGCTCCATCTAACTTATTGGAGTGAGTAACCGAATCCTGGCCAGTTGAGCAATCTTCTACAATTTCGCCGTAGGAAACGTCGTTGTTAGGCGAGTCGTTCGGTCGTGGTCGCTTAGACCTTACAGAAACATTACTGGTTGCGTCTGTGACACCAGTACCACCAGGGGCGGTCGGTGTTAAGACCGGCTCAGGTACTTGCGAAACATTCTGCTTAGCTGTAGCTACGGGAGGAGAACGCTGTATGCGCGGCATTTTAATATTAATTTTACTTCCTGATGCGCACCGAGCGCCAAATGACGCTAGCGTGATAGCTGTCTATCGCAAGTGCAAGCGAACTAAGTGCGCTGTGGTTCTTTGTTTCGTAAAAGTTTAGTCATAAGATCTCCAAGTAGCGTAGGCGCCGGAGGGGATGAGGCGCGGTGCGCGCGAGGAGTATCGGGCTCTCTGCGGGTTGAGGTAGGTCCGGGTTCGGAGCCGTTAAATATTTTAAAGAAGTTTTTTTACCTATAACTTGGTAGTCCGTGGTTGTATTGATTTCCAGTTTTCACTATTCGAAAGTTCGTTTCACCAGCAATGTAACGATATCACACACGTTTATAAACAAACACTTTTTACTATGATTTTGAAATAAATTAAAGGAGCAAAATAAAAATGACCTTTACTGGGTGGCGGTAGACGGAGTAAAAAAATCGTACGTAATGTAGCACATCAGCGACACCGCTTGGTGTGTCAGTTTATTTAAAAAGCTTATTTCGTATTTGATTATACTTACTGTACTAATTAGTAATTTTAAATATTGATTAAACTAATTCTTCTTAATATTATCTTTCTCACTAAAAGATTTTATAAAAAAAACCAATGAAAATAATTATAGTAAGTAATAAATAATATCACAAAAATATAATTTGTTTACTCAATGTTATCAGAAGTCTTTCTTCAGCTGATATAGCATGTTTGAAAATAGTTTCTTGCCGCTGAATTTTACTTTTAACTAATTCAAGGAATTCGTAAAAACATTCTCTAGACATTCCTAGGTAATTAAAAAAATTGCTTGGACCTTGATTGTTTTAACCTAGGGTAAAGATTATGGAAATAACCAAAACGCTCTTTTACGGTGGCGTCGTTTTTGTTTTTGTTTCTGTTTGATGTTTTTCAACAAGAGCACTAACAGTAATGTTTCTTCGTCAGAGTCCATGGCTTAACTGCTGTCAAATATATTTAAAACATCACTAGCATACAAACGCACGGCAGTCAGATCGCTTTCAATTTAGGCGTTTGGTATCGGACTGCTACCGTACTGCAGCGGCCCGGCAGTGGGTTATAACCAGCGGCACGGTAAACGTGCGGCAGCGGTTCGATACGAAACGTCTAAATTGAAAGCGCCCTTAGTGGGAGTTTTTGGATAAACTTTTTAGTGTGAACTTATTGCCTACTTTTGTAGCTATCGAACGATTTTATGCCTATAGGACCTCTAATATCGGTAGATATGGCAAAATAAATGAACCCAACCGCACTCAGTAAAAAAATAAAATAAAATTGCCGCCATTTAGAAACAGTAGGGGAAAACATACTTTATTATGGTGGATTTGTCGATTAAATTGATCATATTGCTTCGCCTTAACAGATCGAACACCGGTGACCAGACACACTGTATAACTCAATATCGTCCAAAATGTCGCTTCAAACAAATTGACTTTCACCCCTCGATATTATATTTATAGTTTAAATAGGTTTATACGTGTATATTGAATCCTCTAATTGATTACACTTACCACTGTTTATCTCTGCATCACCCAAGGGTTCACTGGTAGAAAATTCCAATGAAATTAAGTCCGTCTATGTACACATCAATTTTTTTTTGAAAAATCGAAATCTTTTTTGTTACGGTAGATTATATTATGATATCTTCTTCTTTTTAGATAATTTATTTAAAAATATAGATTTAGAATATAAAACAATAAAACAATTCAATTGTTTTTCCATGTAAAAGGCTTTCAGTCCTAGCTTACGCTCATTCAGAAATCTGATTTAGTCAATTTTAACGGGTTTAAAACACTTTTTCGCGGAAAGTTGTGATTGAAAAAATGACAAGAGGATTACCAGAAGTTTGACGAGTAAGAAAAGTAAGTTTGAGGGAAGAAGGATACACCACGAGAGAAATAGCACGCAGAGTTGCTATATAATATTTTTCAAGGGAATCTCTTTCTCAACACAAAACTTTTCCAATGTATTGAATATGGTTTCGCCTTTAGTATCGGTCTCTAAATTTCTAGGAAACAACAGTTCTTCACATATTTAATAAACCTCACGTAAGACAGCAACAATGGTTCATTAGTTGCTAAAGTGGACTCATCGAGCTGAAATGAGAATTGACTAGTCCTCAGGTAATTGAACAATGATTCTTCAATGTTTTCAGCCAATTCATCAATTCGTCTTTGCACAGAATTATTATCAAAGGAATTTTGCGGGTAATATCTGCGGCCGGTTTATGAAGTACAGAAGTTATTACTTCCTTTATGGCTGGCAAAATTAACTCTTTTCCGATGTTGCGTGGTTTGCCTTTTTGAGCAATTAACAAAGAGATGTTGTACGAAGCTCGAAGTCCGTCGTCATCTTGCTTAGCAGACGCCGAAAATAGTTTTGTTACACTTGGCTGACGACTATTATGCTTCTTTTCTAGATTTTGAAAATATGCTACATTCTTGTCTTAGGTAATAGGTAAAACGGGCTGTTTTCCGCAACTCCACGTCAAGGCGCGTATTTTGCGAACGGGTGGGAGAATGAGATATTCGATCCACCCCAGCTCCTCGAGAAAGGCCAGCAACGCCTTGGTGTTGCTGACAATCTCACGTAGGGTACCTGGATTACCGAAGTATTTGCCCTGTAATTACCGACCACCGGGCAGTTCAACAGCACATGAGCCGCTGTCTCGTCGTCCTACATGCAGGCTCTGCACAGCGGACTGTTTGTTACTCCTAAGACAAAGAGATGTTTTTTAAATGACCCGTGGCCAGTTACGGCTGCTGTAACTGTACGCAACTGTCGTTTAGTTAAACGGAGAACCTGTTTCGTGACGCGAGCATCGAACGCAGGAAGTGCTTCCTTAGCTTGCCTGTACTCACTTAGGTCCAACCATATTTTGTGATGTTGATCCCTGGTTCGTTTCCTTGCCAGAGTGCGTAGATACCCGAAGGGGAGTGGCACAATGGGTTCTGGTCCCACTGGTGCCATGCTCAACCCCCTCCTGGCAAGTTCATCGGCTGCATCGTTGCCTAGCGAATCGCTGTGTCCTTTGATCCACTGAATGGTAATGTTGTTGAGGCTACCTTCCTCGTTGAGGTGCTGGTGGCACTCGTATATCAGCCCAGAGTCAACTGTATGGCTGTTCAGCGCTTGCAGAACAGCCATGCCGTCCGGGAGTATGCGGATCGAGTGGTCCTTAACTATCCTGGCCATGATGGCAGACGCTGCCAGGGAGATGCCCATGCATTCGGCCTGGAACACTGTGTTATGGACTCCCAGTGGTGTGGCTATGTAGATGTTGAGGTCCTCCGAGAAGACTCCAGCCCCTGTGCCACTACCTGTTTTTGATCCGTCCGTGAAGATACGCAGCTCTGCGGGGCGCAAGCCTTCGCATCGTCGATCCTCATGCAGTTGGATTCTATATTTTTTATCGAAGATAAATTGTTTGGGCACCCGGTCATTTATTGCCCTCGTAATGGCACTCACTATTGAGTTCCTTTAGCAGCGCGGTGTGTTGTGTGTCCCTTTTACTCCAGAGATTTATAGCCTTTAGACGCGCCGCCGCCATCGTTGCTTCCTGTTGTATGAACAGGTCGAGCGGCGACAATCCCAGCATGGCCTCGATCGCTGCAATCGGAGTAGTCCTCATGCAGCCCGTGGTCGCCACGCAGGCTAGTCTTTGCATGCGCTGTAGTTTGTTGGCGGCTGTAGTAGCTTGGTGTGGGGCCACCAGACCACGGCCCCGTAGGTGATCATGGGGCGGATTACTGCGGTGTACAGCCATAGTATAATTTTGGGTGATAGACCCCACTTCTTACCTATCATTCTCCTGCACTGCCAGAAGGTGATGTAGGCCCTGTTCAGCTTGTTGTCTAGGTGACTGCTCCAGTTTAGCTTATTGTCCAAATTGACCCCGAGATACTTGACTTCGTTGGCCAACTGAAGTTCTGTATTGAATAGTTTCGGTAGGCGAAAAGGGCCTAGTGCTCGTTTTAGGGTGAACATGACTAGTTCAGTTTTGGTGGGGTTCACAGATAGTTCAAATTCCCTGCACCATCTCTCTACGATACGTAGTGCTTGCTGAGTGAGGTTACAGATCGTTCCCGTTACCTTCCCCGAAACAAGGATTGCAAGGTCGTCCGCATAGCCTATTGTAAAGTAATGGCTGGCGTTGAGTTTGGTGATAAGGTCATTTATCACCAGATTCCATAGAAGGGGGGACAGCAACCCTCCCTGGGGGCAGCCTCTGGCTATCATGGCCAGCTGCTGCTCATCCTCAAGGCGAACCATTCGTTTGCTAAGATGTTCGTAATCCAGTCCGTTAGTACCTGTTCTACCCCATGCCTGGAGAGGGCGCTACCGATGCTGGAGAAGTTGGTTTTGTCGAAGTCATTCTTGTCTTTCTTATCTGGATGCATTTTATTCAAATGATCTTGCAGTCTTGAAGGCTTCATTGCTTCATTCGAAAATGCTTTTAGACATAGAAGGCACAAAGGCGACGATGGGTTTGTGGGGTTTTTCAATTAATCCAAACTTAATATATTCTGCACAGTATTGCCGTCTCTTCTTTTTTACTTCCGACTTGATTGACTTTCGATTGTTTTGTTTTGAGGAATACGCAAGTAAGTGTTGAACTTAAGTACTGTTTATCTATTACGCGCGATACCGCAAATGAAAATAAAATAAAAATTACGTTGTTTATATAGGATTGCGTGAGCAGCACGCACCGACAGGAATAAGACAAACATGCATACACTCGTTTATCTCATTTGACGCTCAATCGTACTCAACAAGTAAGAACAAGTGTTCTATGAACCAGCCGATTTATATAGATATGAACAAATCGGGTTATTTAACAAAACTTCTTAAAATATGATTGCCCGCGGTCTGTTATCTACGAAAATTACCTATCTAGGAATACCAATAACTATTAAAATGCGAAAGTGTGTCTGTTGCCTTTTCAAAGAACTTTAAAAAATAGTTTTGTAATTAAATATTCCTCGAATGTGGTTTTATTATGATTATGATTTGTGAATATACCATTAAATACACCAGGATATACTTAATTCACTGTGATACGCTCAAAAAAATCAAAATTTACGTAACAATCACGACCTTGAACAACGGTTTGTTTACGTAACACGTTTTTTCTAAAAACCAGTATTTATGATGCTATTTGACGCAAATATTGTCTAAAACGATGTAATAACTACTTTTAAATAAATGTTTATCCACTTAACGTCGAAAATGCACAAAAAATAAGAAAAAACCTTAAAAAACTAGAGAGCATGACACAAAAAACTGCTATGACCAACGAGTTCGAAACGTCACTTTCAATAGTTTTTTATAATTATAATGGTGCCAGAAAATAGTGATGGCCTTGAATTATGTATTTGACGAGAATATCTATCGGCTCCTAGAGTTAAATTATCGCACACGATATAAAACCCTATTTAAATTTGAAATAAAGTAAAAAATCGTCTGAATCGGGGTGGTTCGATATTGAACGAGCTGGACGGCACCGGGAGCAATAAATCGCTAAGATCCATAGTAGAGTCTTATGAAAACGGCTGAACCGATTTTAATGTAATGTAAAACATTTTTTCATTAATTACATTTTGATACATTTCTGTAAATTGGATAGATAATACTTTTAAATAATATTTTGATATCAAAACTCCGCGATTTTAATTATTTACTAATTACTTTGATGCACGTTACGAGTATGTAAAGACACATAGAATTTATTAAAATATATTTCATGATTAGTGAACCACCACACAGTCGAGTAATATAAAGAAAAACTAATAAAGTAGGCCAAAAATGTTTGACCTTTCTCGGCTTTCTGTTCTTTTATGGAAATCCGCGTCAGTTCGACAACTGAACGTGCTTATTGCCTTTATGGAGGTACACGCTGATTTTGCCATGGGAAGATTACGCTCCAAAGAAGGACGAGCCCTGGCAACACGCCTTTGGGATCAATGTGCCGACATAATAAATTCGGAAGGCGTCGGTAGAACACCAAAAGATTGGTCGAAGGTTTGTTTACATGTTGTTACTGTCCAGTTTTTTTTTATAACAGCATGATAAGTAATAATAATTTTCTATCCACTTTAGGTTTGGAATGATTACAAATGCAGGGTGCGGGCCAAACTAGCCCAAATAAACAGGGGCTACTGGGGGTGGGCCTAACACAGCACCACAGTTAAGCCGTCTAGAGGACAGACAATCAAGTCGGAAGTAAAAAAGAAGAGACGGCAATAATGTGCAGAATATATTAAGTTTGGATTAATTGAAAATCCCACAAACCCATCGTCGCCTTTGTGCCTTCTATGTCTAAAAGCATTTTCGAATGAAGCAATGAAGCCTTCAAGACTGCAAGATCATTTGAATAAAATGCATCCAGATAAGAAAGACAAGAATGACTTCGACAAAACCAACTTCTCCAGCATCGGTAGCGCCCTCTCCAGGCATGGGGTAGAACAGGTACTAACGGACTGGATTACGAACATCTTAGCAAACGAATGGTTCGCCTTGAGGATGAGCAGCAGCTGGCCATGATAGCCAGAGGCTGCCCCCAGGGAGGGGTGCTGTCCCCCCTTCTATGGAATCTGGTGATAAATGACCTTATCACCAAGCTCAACGCCAGCCATTACTTTACAATAGGCTATGCGGACGACCTTGCAATCCTTGTTTCGGGGAAGGTAACGGGAACGATCTGTAACCTCACTCAGCAAGCACTACGTATCGTAGAGAGATGGTGCAGGGAATTTGAACTATCTGTGAACCCCACCAAAACTGAACTAGTCATGTTCACCCTAAAACGAGCATTAGGCCCTTTTCGCCTACCGAAACTATTCAATACAGAACTTCAGTTGGCCAACGAAGTCAAGTATCTCGGGGTCACTTTGGACAATAAGCTAAACTGGAGCAGTCACCTAGACAACAAGCTGAACAGGGCCTGCATCACCTTCTGGCAGTGCAGGAGAATGATAGGTAAGAAGTGGGGTCTATCACCCAAAATTATACTATGGCTGTACACCGCAGTAATCCGCCCCATGATCACCTACGGGGCCGTGGTCTGGTGGCCCCACACCAAGCTACTACAGCCGCCAACAAACTACAGCGCATGCAAAGACTAGCCTGCGTGGCGACCACGGGCTGCATGAGGACTACTCCGACTGCAGCGATCGAGGCCATGCTGGGATTCTCGCCGCTCGACCTGTTCATACAACAGGAAGCAACGATGGCGGCGGCGCGTCTAAAGGCTATAAATCTCTGGAGTAAAAGGGACACACAACACACCGCGCTGCTAAAGGAACTCAATAGTGAGTTCCCCATTACGAGGGCAATAAATGACCGGGTGCCCAAACAATTTATCTTCGATAAAAAATATAGAATCCAACTGCATGAGGATCGACGATGCGAAGGCTTGCGCCCCGCAGAGCTGCGTATTTTCACGGACGGATCAAAAACAGGTAGTGGCACAGGGGCTGGAGTCTTCTCGGAGGACCTCAACATCTACATAGCCACACCACTGGGAGTCCATAACACAGTGTTCCAAGCCGAATGCATGGGCATCTCCCTGGCAGCGTCTGCCATCATGGCCAGGGTAGTTAAGGACCACTCGATACGCATACTCCCGGACAGCATGGCTGTTCTGCAAGCGCTGAACAACCATACAGTTGACTCTGGGCTGATATACGAGTGCCACCAGCGCCTCAACGAGGAAGGTAGCCTCAACAACATTACCATTCAGTGGATCAAAGGACACAGCGATTCGCTAGGCAACGATGCAGCCGATGAACTTGCCAGGAGGGGGTCGAGCATGGCACCAGTGGGACCAGAACCCATTGTGCCACTCCCCTTCGGGTATCTACGCACTCTGGCAAGGAAACGAACCAGGGATCAACATCACAAAATATGGTTGGACCTAAGTGAGTGCAGGCAGGCTAAGGAAGCACTTCCTGTGTTCGATGCTCGCGTCAACTGGTTCATTATCTGGGCATCAGAAGTTGTAGCAATCTTAGACAGAGCAATGCAAAGAGTGAACATGCCGAACTATTTAGGTGAACATGTGCTTGAGCATCAATTAAATAGACGCCGAGCCAGTTTCGTAAGAACAAATGATGCCCAATTACCACAATTAAATATGTTCCCTGTAATGGAAATGTCTGACTTGATTTTGTTGTCTTAGAATTTACAAAATAAGCAAGCCAGATCTTATTATGGGGAGCATATTCGTGCAAATGGCACATTTTTGGTTGAAATAAGTGAAAGCTTAGAAATCATAAATGTCTCAGGCATAATGTCATCACATGAGACAGTATTGTTAAGAGGTAAGATCAGGTCAAGGCATCAAAGCAATAAAGTATATAATACTTATATGTTAATGAAATTAACGGAATCAAATAATTGGGAGGAAATAATTTGTGAATATTACTGCAGCTGTATAGTAGGAGGAGAACTGTCGGAAGCTGTGCTCATGTAATGACGATCATAATGGTTTCTTGGGTGGGCTCGGCATCAAAACAACATTACCACCTGCACAGTTTCTTGATAATATAAATGTAAGGGAAGATGTTGAAAATGAAGATGTAGATTATTATTTACAAACAAATATTTGCAAATACATTACTTTTGTTTCTCTACCTATTTTTATTTTATTTCCTATAGATATACACAAATGAGTAAAAATTCCGTCCTGCTGGAGTGACTAAAAAAGATTAATAGGTCCAATCCAATCTAGTCTGTATCTGGAGTTGGAGTCTGGTTTACTGGCCTGCCTTGAAGGAAACGTCATTAATTATGAATTGTAGGAAAAAAAGAAGGATCTTTAGTATGTATGAATTCCTTACCTATCCTCATCATCAATAATTTATTCTTATTGCAAATAATAGCACTTCGCTGTTAGAAAATAATGTCATTCCATTACTGTCCCATTGCTGAGCTCGGGCTTTTTCTCCGAATGAGAAGGGTTAAGTCTAGAGTTTGGGTGGTTTTGGCCCTCTCAGATGATGATTTCAAAAATATCAGGTAGAAATTACAAATGCAATAAACCTAAATAATCGTAGGCAACGGAACAATAGCTAGTTATGGATACGCCTCGCCCGTCTGCTCTAGATTAAGCTAAGTACACATATGTCTGTCTCCATGCTAGCAACTAGATATCGTTTGCAAGCTCAGCGGTCTATGCCCACCGGATGAGCCATGTACGCTTTAAAATTCAGAATAAAACTCGCCTCTAAATCGGCAGCACGTGTTCTCATTTTTATCCTCAGTAAAATCCTGAGTAGTTAAGTTTATCGTTAAAAATGTTTCTCACGCTCCGAAACCAAAAGTAGCTATATTATTATTTATTGTTTGGTTGGTATTGTCTTGTCAGTTTACTGTCCAGCCCGTCAGTCTTGCTTTATTAACATAAAAGTGATTGATTGTCTACGAGTAATTTAACGTATTGTTGTCATCATCGGCTTATTGTTCCCATGGCACCACCAAAATCATTAATATGGACATATTTTACCAAAAGAAACGATAAAACTACAAAATGTAAAAAATGTTTTAAGTCAGTGAAATATTGTGGCAATACGTCTAATTTATTCAAGCATTCCAAAACTCATGGAATAACTGTGGATAAAGGCAAAATACAGAAAAAAGCAGATGAAGGGACAATCGAAAGGCAGAATCTTTAACTTTTCTTTTTAGCAAGTAACATTTATAGTAAAATTAAAATATGTAACTTGTTAAGTGACTGTAGTATTGGGATTATGGATGTTTTGCAAATTATCGATCGATTATTGGAACGTTATATTTTCTGAAAAATTTAATGTTTTAGTTCAAAAAGTACTATTGCGTTGGATAGCTAAAAGCATTCAAAGGAAGTTGTTCAATCCCAAACATCAACATCTTCATTCAACATCTGGACGAAAACGACATCTGAAACTAACAACAAACATTAACTAGTATGGACACAGAGGACGGACATGGGCTTTTTCTAAACAGTTCTATAAAGGAGGCATTCGATCAAATTTCATCCGATAAAGGTAAACAAATACATGTTTTATTCAATACTAGCTGTGCCCGGCGGTTTTACCAGCGTAGTTCCCGTTCCCGTGGGAATTCCGGGATAAAATGTATGTGCCTATGTGTTGTTAATCCAGGATATAAGCTATACTGGTACCAAATTTCATTCAAATCCATTCAGCGGTTTTAGCGTGAAGGAGTAAAAAACATACACACACACAAACTTTCGCCTTTATAATATCAGAGTGTTTAATAAAAATACATTCTTATAAGTAGGTATTATTGAAAAAAAAATCAGTATAATTATTTTTTTAATTATTTCTTAGATTACAATGAGCATTTTTTTTTCAGCTGGTGGTACGAAATATAACCGAATTGATCAAGCATTGATATTTTTTATCGGCAAAGATATACGACTATTTAACATAGTTGAAGGTGAAGGTTTTAAAGTTCCTGGTTCAAAATATTTAAAGAAAAGAAGTACAGAAAAGTATGAAGCTTGTGTTGCTATTTGTAAGTCTGGATTATCCAAAATAGACAATTTCTGTCTAACTCTAGACATATGGACAGAGACAATGAATGAAGTGGGATTCATGGGCGTCACCGTACATTTTGTAGAAAATGGTAAGATATGTTTGTATTATCTTGCAACTCGTGCATTAAGTGAACGACATACAGCTGAATACATGTCGGAAAACCTGCTTGATATTATCAATAAAGGGGAAATCCCACTAACCAAAATTCGTGCAGCAGTAACAGAAAACGCCAGTTCAATGTTGGCTGCAATACGAATGTCTTTAGGTGAAAAAAAAACATTTACCGTGTTTTGCACATACTATAAACCTCGTAGTTGCAGAGGCATTAAAGTTACCCTGTGTTAAATCAGCTGTTATAAAAGTACGAGAAATTGTTAATTGGATTAAAAATAATGTTATGCAGGCGGATAAGCTACGAAATATGCAAATGCGTAATAATGCTTCAGATGAATCAGTTTTAAAACTTATTGCAGATGTAAGAACTAGATGGAACTCAACCTTTTTTATGTTAGAGCGATTCCTAAAGTTGAGAATAGTAATATCACAAATTGTAAATGAGAGTGTAGTAGCTCCAAATTTGCCTAGTGCTGTGGAAATGGAAACATTGAATGAGCTGACAGCTGTATTGAAGCCTTTTGAATATGTAACAAGAGAAGCATCGGGGCAAAAGTATATTATAATATCAAAAATCATACTAATGTTGAATTGCTTGACTTCCGAACTTAAGTGTGTGGCGAACATCTACTATGCCCTACATACGAAACTTAAAATCAACAAATACAGAAAAACACAAAAAGTGAAGTGGCGCCATCTACGGTGCCATATGCGAACTACTCAAGACTTGACGTGACCCCGCAACTACATCAACTACATCGCGCAGGCAGTTTGCCGCGCGATGTACATACCCGACATCAACCGCCCACCAGAAACAACACCCGTCTGGTCGGACGATCTTCCTTTACTATAGAGTACGAGTGAACTTTACACCGTGTGTCTCATACCTCTATACTGGTGACCCCGGGAACGAACGTCAACGCAGCCTTCGTGTAACAACCTCAGCGTGACGTCACACCATCATCACATCCTCAAGCTTTCGAGCAGCGAGTCACACAGCCAGCCAGCACCCACGGCTTCAACGGGTATCCTGACCACCTGCATGCAACGAACCGCATACCTGGTCATCACCCATAACCTCATCAGCCTCAACAAGCGACCACGTCACTACTGCTTTTCGGCCGGCCGAGAGCTCGATCTCCCAGTATGCACAACAATATTTAATTGCAGTCGCAACATCCGTTCCCAGCGAGTGCTTACTTTCCAAAGCTGGGGCAACAATGTCGCAAACAAGGGACAGATTGTCTCCAAAATACCTGGAGCAGTTACTGTTTTTTTGGCAATCTTGATGCTAAAGAGTTTTTGTTTAACATATTTTGGCGGTAAGACTGCTGGTAACAATTTAAACACCAATTTGTAAGATATAGTGATTACTTTATTAAATATTGTCCCTACTTACATATTAAACAACTTGGTGGAATTAGCGTTAAATCTGCACCACAAGTAGTATTAATTCACCAATAGGAGTGAAGCAGAAAATGCAGGACGCAGGCGTTGTAAATAGTACGATACATTTAGCGCCGAAGTTATAAATAGAGGTGGCGCGCACCGGAGTCTCTCTCTCCTCTCCGACCCTGATGACCCCATCACTCTCATTCAAGAAAGCAGTAGGGCCACCAGCACAGCACACAAAAACAGACAACCGTCCTTCCGACCTCGCCACCGAGGTCCTCGCGCCCCGCGAAGACCCCAAGTAAACGAAATCCCCCCCAACCGTCCCATGCCCGCAGAAGTGCCAGCCCGTGCCGAAGCTGAGCAAGTAGAGTTAAAATCCCCATGATCTAATAATAAAGAAATTATTTGATCCAGCCTGTCCCCACTTGCTGCCCTCCCTAACAATGACTCCCTGAGCCGAGGCTCGTACCCCGCAGGGGGTGCCCTCAGTGCGCAGTCGCTATAGGTTTAAGTATTAGTTTTGTAAGTCCTGGCTGGAGGCTCTTAGTCTAAAAGCTATTAGTCCCCACAGGAAAGTCCGGTTGAGCAGTTACGGCCTCTCAACGTCAACTGCGAGATGTCATTTCCAAAAAAAAAACCGGCGTCTCCACACTCAGCGCGCGACGCTCGCCCGAACGGACGTGCTGAAGAACTCTCCTGCCTGCTGCGTGACTCAAGCTCTCGCCGCTATCAAGATTCGCTGCGCCCCGCTGCGAACATTGCTAGCCGCCCCGGCTACGGACGATTACATTAATTAGTGAATTAATTACACTAATTAATAAAATCAAAAACTGTCTTTTTCAAGACATCTTATTTCTTTGTCGGAGAAAGCTTCGTGTAGAATCACTTGGCCCTCTCCAAGTAAAATCCACTGTTTTTGTGGTCCTCGGTTGAAACCTCACGGTGTCAACGAATCCGAGGGGGTGTTGACCCGACTCACCCGCCGAACCCCTTCAGGGCTAGGCATCAATCGGACGGGTCCCAGACCACCGGCCTTGGGGGTTCTCCTAGTCGGTACTGGTGACAGTTTTGCCTCCACAGCTATTCACCCAGTGTCTTTGGGGTGTGTCTACACCCCTCGCATTGGACGTCAGGGCCCTGTTGCACATTAAGAATGGCAACAGGTATACAAGCTTAGGGCTCACCAATAGGTACACACCCCCCTGCCTACACCCGGCAGGGAGGGCCACACATCCCCGGGCTTTCCTCCCGGGGAAGTAGACGTTAGGTTTTGTTAGGAGTTATAGGGACTTAGGCCGCTCCCTATGAGCAAAAAGTAGGCTCCCCACCATTACCATGGTAACCTCAAAATCGGCCTTTTTGGCCGAATTGAGGCTACTACTCTCCGCGCACCCCGAATTGCTCGCGGACATAGAGAGAACCCTGTAGGCATTCCGCGCTATGCCTCCCGCGCCCGTTTCCCTCGCTACCGCGATCCCCACGACATGGGGAAGGGGACAGATGTGTCCAAATGGTGTTCTGAGGCCCGCATTACCTACACCAGCGCCCGTTCGACCCTACAAGGGATCAAGGTGACCGTCCCCACGTCACGTGACTACCGGGACCTCACCAAAATGCTTAGGTACAGAGGTGTGTCGTTTCACACCTACGCGCTACCCGAGGACCGTCAATTACGTAATGTTATAAAACGCATTCCAACAGAAATTGCGACCGAGGAGATCAAGGCCGACCTTGAGATCCAGGGAGTCCCGATCTTAGAGGTGCACCGCATGCACCGTGCCCGTCGCGGAATACCTTTTGATATGGTTCTAGTAGTATGCCCTCCCTCAGAGGGCCATAATCCGATTTTCCAAATAAAACGGTTTGCCATTTATCTGGAATAAAAATCGAGAAACCCCGGAAATCCCGGCATAATCGGCCAATGCCACCGATGCCAATTATACGGCCACGCTCAATCGCATTGTAACGCGAAGCCTAGGTGCGTCAAGTGCCTAGGTGACCACGGCACAGCCGACTGTGCCCGGCCAAAGGACCGGGGCCTCTGCACGGAACCTCCGAGCTGCGTATTATGTGGTGAATCCGGTCACCCCGCAAACTATAGAGGGTGCTCGAAAGCACCCAAATCCACTTCTCCCAAACTGGCGAAGCGTGCCGACGCCCGCCAGCAGAGGGAAACCCCGTCCGCTAAACTCCCGGATCGGCTCAGCCCACAGAGGCCGAGTCCCTGGAATCAGCTAAACCATCAGCAGGCCTTCCCTGCGATGGCTTCCGCTAGGCCCACCCTCGCCCCCATCCTCCGCTCAGGGACCCGCGTACCGGCGCCCCCGCGCCCTCTACCTCGCCCCCCCGCGTTTCCGTAGCCGCCGCCGTCGCGACCCCCGCGACGCTCCCAGCCGCGCTCCCCGCAGCCGCAGCTAGGCAAACTGGTCCCGCGACCATCAACGGCGCCACAGTGTTCAACACACTGAATAGTATTTTTCTGAGATTCTGTACCCCCCGTGCCTACCGTATGGCACAGGAGGTAGAAGCAGCCGTAAGGGAAAAAGACTTCGTAAAGGTCTTTGCCACATACAATGCGTATCCAGATGTTACGCAAGCCCTCGTCGATTTCAATAATTTAAACGCGAATTAATATGAATAATACGGCCCCTTCGAGACTTAAACCCCGATCTCTAAAGCTAGGAACGTTTAACGCCAACGGTTTACTAACCCAACGTGATGAGATCGCCCAGTTCCTCCGCGACCATCAACTTGACATATTATTAGTACAAGAATCATTCCTAAAACCCTACAACCGCGACCCGAAAATTGCAAACTATCGTATAGTGCGCAACGACAGGTCGCGTTGTCATAAGGGTGGAACACTCATTTACTATAAAAGTCATTACACTGCATCCCTATGAATCCCCCAACCCTCGCCCGGTTAGAAGTTTCAGTCTGTCGAATAAGCCTGACGGGCCACCAACCCGTCACGCTGGTCTCAGCCTATCTTCCTCCCACTTCACGGGCAGAAGATTTCCAACCAATCGCCGATGACCTCTCCGCCCTGTTAGGCATGAGTGACTCTGTTATCATAGCAGGCGATCTCAATGCAAAACATCCCGCTTGGAATAGTTCCAGGACATCGACTAGAGGAAGACGATTGTTCGACCTCTGTTCCTCATTAGTCTTTGATGTCGTCGCCCCGATGACCCCAACTCACTTTCCCCACGATGTAAATCACAGGCCCGATGTACTCGACATTGCCATTCTGAAGCGAATCAACTTAAGGTTGGATTCCATAGAAGCAATAAACGAGCTCACCTCTGACCATCGTCCGGTTGTCATGCATCTGGCCCCGCGAACGGGTCTCCCAGATACAGACCAACCCCCCCGCACCAAAGTGGTAACGGACTGGAGGCGAGTAAGCGATTCTCTGAAAACCAACACATCCCCCACTTGAATTCCATACCCGACCATTTCGACTCTGTCGCCGACACAACGGCTGCGATCGACTCATTCACGGGTCACGTACAATCTGTCCTGAACGAGTGTTCAAGGGAAATTCCTGAGGTGGAAGACCACCGATGGAAGTTGCCGGACGATGTACGCGAACTGCTAAATGAGAAGAACGCAGCTGTTCGTGCCTACAGCAACTTTCCTTGCGATGCGAACAAGGCTCACATGCGCTATTTGCAGAGATCTGTGAAGACGCGCATGCAAGAGCTTCGTGACGCTGGCTGGGACAAGATGCCGAGCGAGTTAGAGCCGACTCATCTAGCCTTCTGGCAACTTCAGAGGAATCTCAAATCCCGAGAAGTCTCCTCCATGCCCCCCCAGACCAGGCCCGACGGCACAGTCGCGTTCGACGACATCGAAAAGGCTGAATGCCTTGCCGAGAGCCTCGAAGCCCAGTGCACGCCCAGTTCCCTACCAGTAGACCAGGCACACCTCGCCGAGGTGGACGCCGAAGTTGAACGTAGAACCTCTCTCCCGCCCGTCGAAGACCCTGATGATCCAATAGCTCTCGTCACCCCGGACGAAGTTCACGAGATTATCAAAGGTCTGAAACCCCGCAAGGCTCCCAGCGCTGACGGAATCACCAATAGGGTGGTCCAGATGCTGCCCGCTCACCTGATCATGCTCTTGACCACCATCTTCAATGGTGCCTTGAGCAATAACATCTTTCCGCAGGCATGGAAGCAAGCCACGGTCATTGGCATCCCAAAACTTGGCAAGCCCAAGTCCGAGCCCACGAGCTACCGCCCCATCAGTTTACTGAATTCGCTCGGTAAAATCTATGAGAGACTTATTTATAAGAGACTCAGAAATTTTGCCGAGACGAAAGGCCTCATTCCCGATGAGCAGTTCGGTTTTAGAACCCAACACTCGTGCGTGCAACAGGTCCACCGCATCGTAGAAGACATAAGCGCTGGCTTCCAGCGTGGTTCGATGACCGGTGCAGTATTCTTCGATATAGCGAAAGGTTTCGACAAGGTCTGGCACAACGGCTTATTATATAAGCTGTACAAACTCGGTGTGCCTGACCGTCTCGTACTCATCTTACGAGACTTTTTGTCGAACCGCACCTTTCGCTATCGCATAGAGGGAGCGATTTCCTCCCCCCACCCCATACGCGCCGGCGTCCCCCAGGGCGCCGTGCTGTCCCCTCTCATTTTCACGCTATTCACTAGCGATATCCCAAAACGTAGACTGGCAAAGTTGGCACTGTTCGCAGACGACACAGCCATTTACTACGCTGGGACCAATCAGGACGCGATAGCCTCCAGGCCCCAGACCGCAGTCAATGTTCTTGGTGAGTGGCTCAGAAAATGGAGGATTGAAGTAAATCCGCACAAAAGTCTAGCGGTTCTCTTCTCGAAACCGCGACACAGACCTGACGCCCCCCGGTCCATCTCCATGTTTGGCAAGCCTATCCCTTGGGGGAAGCAAGCCAAATACTTAGGAGTGATCATGGATCAGCACCTCTCCTTCTCTGAGCACATCAAGAAGGCGCGCTCACGTACCGCCTTCGCTCTAGGAAGGTTGCATTCTGTTCTGAACGCACGCAGCAAGTTGTCACTCAAGTGCAAGTTGCGAATATACACGGCGTGCATAAGGCCAATCATGACCTATGCTAGTGCAGTCTTTGCACACACTAAGCCCCGATACATCCATAGGATGCAGACCCTTAAAAACCGTTTCCTTCGTCAAGCTACAGGCTCGCCCTGGTATGTTAGGAACGAGATCCTCAATCTTGACCTTAGAATCCCCACGATAGCTCAGTTCCTTAAACGCAACTCGAAGCGTTTCTTCAAATCCGCCGCGGAACACCGCAATCCACTGATTGCGAAGGCCGCTAGTTATGTCCCCAGTAGAGTCAGTAGAATCCGCCGGCCGAGACATGTCCTCTCCGACCTTGATTACCCCATCACTCTCATTCAAGAAAGCAGTAGGGCCACCAGCACAACACACAAATACAGAGCGTCCTTTCGACCTCGCCGCCGAGGTCCTCGCGCCCCGCGAAGACCCCGAGTAAACGAAATCCCCCCAACCGTCCCTTGCCCGCAGAAGTGCCAGCCCGCGCCGAAGCTGAGCAAGTAGAGTTAATTTATTTATTTATTTATCCTTCAGAAAGCTTACAGTCAAATATCTACATAACTAATATACATTTAGCGCTTACAGTTGCCATTTACAAGCTTCCACAAATTAAAAACTATGTACCTAAAATTAAAAGAAAAAAATCACACAAAAATAAAATAGAATCTGCTTAGACAAATAATATAATATAATATAATATAATAATAATAATAATCTGTGGCCCGACTGTCAAGTTGACGGTTAAAGATTTTTTTCTCCGTGTATATTTTCTAATATTTTAATAATTAATAATGCAATATGATGTATCATGTAGTTCCTTGTATCATGAAAAAATTGCATACTTTAGGCACAATATAAATAATAAAATAAACAATCCCAAATTACTATGGAAAAACATTAAATCTACGTTTGCACCCTCAAAGCAAGGACAAGACCTTCCGCCACACTTTAGAAACCCAGACCTGATAAATAACACTTTTTTGAAGGTCCCTGGCAACCCGTTGGCTAGCATGTCACTTATATCATTCTTTGAGACCCACAGATATAGTGACGCAATATTCACAATTGCTCCTGCGGACCAACACGATATCTCCGGTATTATTTCTGAACTAAAGTCGAATGCTCAACGCTACGACAACATAACCTTAAGTATGCTTAATCTAACTTTGCCGCACACTTTAGGAACTATAACCGACATAATTAATTGTTCTATTTCGACATCAAAGTTTCCTTACCAATGGAAAATTGCCACAGTTAGACCACTACCTAAGAGTCCAAACCCTATAGAAGTTAAAGACTTGCGACCGATCAGTATTCTGCCCTGTCTCTCAAAAGTAATGGAGAGAGTGGTGTGCCGTCAATTGACTCGGTTTTTGGAAAAGAACGAAGTGTTACCTGATCTACAATCCGGTTTTAGGAAACAGCGTAGCACTTCTACGGCGTTACTAGATGTTACGGACAACATCCTGTCAGCCCAAGATAAGGGCATGTGTTCAATTATGGTGCTACTCGATTTTTCCCGAGCATTTGACTGCATAAACGTTTTGCTATTACTGTCAAAATTAAAATACTACGGATTTGACGACAATGCCATTCAATGGTTCCAAAACAACTTGTAGAATTGCGTTTGTTGGATGGTACTACCTTGACTTCAGCCCTTACTTCTATAGAAAGAGGCGTTCCTCAGGGATCAATTTTGGGTCCGATTATTTTTATTCTCTACTGTGCAGACATAATAAAGTGCCTTCAGAAATGCAAATATCATATTTATGCCGATGACGTCCAAGTGTATTTATCTTTTAGACCGGATGATTATGAATCGGCCATTAGAGACTTAAACGATGACCTAGAAAGAATCACCGCCTGGTCGGATGAGAATTGTTTGGCACTGAACCCTTTAAAAACCAAGTATATGCTGTTTGGTACAAGGCAGCAGTTGAAAAAAATACCTTTGAGCCTTAATTTAACTCTAATGGGTGAGCCTATTGAGCGCGTAAATGAGGCGCGGAACCTTGGGTTGTGTATGGACAACAGCCTTAGATTTGAGAAACACGTTGCTAACTCCGTTAGAAACTGCTTCTATCGCCTGAAACTGCTATACAAAATGAGGCCATACTTGTCTGAAAAGCTTCGCGAACAGCTAGTCGAAACCCTGGTTCTGTCCAAATTAAACTACGCTGATACGGTTTACGGCCCACGTTTGCTGGCTCGTACCGATCGGCTTATTCAAAGAGTCCAAAACGCATGTGCGCGCTTCTGTTACACTGTTCCCCCCAGAAGTCATGTTACCCCCTTTCTTAACAAGCACTTTATTCTCAAGATGAAGTCAAGACGAAAGTTACACTTAGCGTGCCTGCTTTTTGGTGTCGTTAAATCTAAGAAACCGAAGTATTTGTATGACAAGCTTAGTTGGATGGCTAGTAGACGAGATTGCGCGCCCAGGCTATGTGCGCAACAACTTTCAACACAGTCTCATAGAACAGCAGCTTTCAGAGGCAGTTTCCGATACGCTGCATCTAAAGTATGGAACAATATTCCACCACCACTAAGGGCTTTGGGCACTATATACACATTCAAAACACGTTTACGGCAGTATCTAATAGATTCCCAACAGAAAGTTGACATGGTCGCCCTGAATGTTTCACTTATATGAGCTACTTACAGTACTTAGGTAACTTAAAACATAATTCCTGATGTGTCACAAATATACGCATATTTGGATATGCGGGTGGTTTCATCCGTCGCTACCAACTGCCCTCGACTCGATGACGCTGCTGTGCTGTCCGCGGCGCGTATGTGCTGTCGCAGTTGTGAGACCTTAGGGAAACATAAATGGATGCATTAGTTAAATTTTTACCACCATCAGGTACCTACTCTGCTTATTGCGTTGTTTTCTTGTACTTACCCATTGTGCCCGGCCTTTTTTGCGACTGTGTCGCAAAGCTGGCGTCGATATTACATCATACACCCTCTATTTTTCAATAAATTCTTGGTCGAAGAAGATACTTCATCCATTGTTATAGGTAGGTAGATACTTCATTTTCTCAGAATAGTATTAAACTCACTGTGACTTATTTTCAACTTCTTCATTATTCGTGTTTATGCTCCACTGTAATTTTTAATTTTAATTTTTCTTGCCGTAATAACGAAATAACTGACACTAATGTCCGCCGCGCCCGGCGGCTTGTAGCGCTTTGTGAGTGCATCGTGCGTGCATGAATCAATGTACATAGATAAACGCTAAAAACAGGTTTCGCTGAGCTCCTGTTGTTTTCGTTTGATTCTATTCTGTTTTTGTAAGTTTATATGAAATGTTTGTATATAAGTTTAAAAATATTTTGTTTACCTATGTTGAAACTGTTTTGTACTCCTCGTCACTCGTCCCTAAAGGTTCATTAGAAAACCAGCGTCAGACAGCATCTGTCTGGCATTAATGCTGAAATGAACCTTTTTGGCGCGTCCGTGAGGCACATACTGTTGTACCTAGTTAATTATATTCACTTTTTTGTTATTTATTTTGTGTTTCACGAACTGTGTCCAAATAAACGGTATTCTTTCTTTCTTTCTTTCTTTATGTAATAAATGCTTCTAAAATACCACCGAAGACCCTACAGTTCATCTATAATAACCATAAAACCAAATACATAAAACAGAAACACTAATATCAGAATGAAAGAATATACCACTAAGACACGGAGAATAGTACAATGCTGACGCGAAGTACGGCACGATTGCTGCATAATGCACACCCACCATCTTCAGGTTCGTCGCTCAGCTCCGCCTCGCAGTTGCCGGGACCTGCTCCAGACGTGAGTTCAGTGTTACCGGCCGCTGCAGTTGCGTCGAGCTCGAGCGACGAATATTTCTCGCCGCCGTCGACACCACCACCACTACGTCGGCGCGGAAGAGGCCGACCACCGGCCAGCTTAGGACTCCGAGGCCCACCGGCCTCTGATAGGGTCCCCGCTCCCGGTGGAAGTGTGCAGCGCATGAAGTGGACACAAACTGTCAACGAAAATGTCATGCGCGCATACTATGGGGCTACAGAGGGGGGAAGTAACTTTACTGCGTACCGTGGTCGGATGCTCTCTCTGTTTCAGGTGCTTGAACCAGCAGTCAACGTGTCGGCGCAACGACTGTCGGATCAGGTGCGGGTCATCCAGCGTAACCATATGCTGGATGCCGCTGTACTTGATCGACTTCGCCTCGAATCACGGAATAGCCATGCTACGCCTGCTTCGCCACGGGTAGCGGTGCAACTGCAAAATATAGCCAGTGTTTCACCGCGATCCAACCGCGTTGGTGAAGAGGATGATGGCGGGGTGACATCCGTGAGTTCCCAATGCAATGCAACATTGAGGAGCGCTTTGGAGGATGCTTTCCGGGAGTATCGCTCCACTCCACCTGAACTTAGACCACGTTTACCTCGTTTGCCCATGCACAAGAAAAACGGCGCTGGTGTGTGCTCTAGACTCACAGTTGTCAATATGTTTTGACGGTAGCAAAGATCTCACTGATACCCACTCAATCTTGTACTGCGCAGCTGTAGCGGCATGTCGTGTAGCTCATGTTCGATTTCCCAACAGTGACAGAGCTTCACGACCAAAACCAGCCGTACCAGCTTGGCAGTGCAGGATTGAGCGTCGTATCGATGAGGCTAGAACACTCATCGCCAAGCTTATCTGCTTCAGGGAGGGCAATACTCGTCCTAGAGTGATGCGCTTCGTGAGGCGGGCGTTTTCCGGGACTGATACTAGTTCTCGAGATTATATAACCCGCGTCACGGAGCGTATCGACTTCCTGAAGCAGAAGATCTGTGCATGGGCAAACCGTATTCGTCGGTATAGGCGGAGAGTGGAGCGGTACACTCAGAATCACACATTCCGAAGCGATGAAAGGTGGGTTTACAGAGCTTGGGAGCGACCGTACCAAGGTGTGACTGACACGCACCTACCGAATGATGACGCCATGTGTTCGTTCTGGCGAAACATCTGGTCGGTGCCTGTCAATCACACAGAAGGTGATTGGGCTAGGGAGATCGAGCGAGCGTGTGGTCAAATACCAGAAATGGGGGCACTTACCATCAGCCCCCAAGACGTAGCCCGTGCAGTCCGTCCGTTGCCTATCTAGAAATCTCCAGGGCCGGATGGGCTGCACAACTTTTGGATCAAATGGCTCCAAAGGTCACACGCTCGCTTGGCATCCCAGTTTCAGTCAGCCTTAGAGTCAGGGTCGCTACCCCAGTTCTTAACAACAAGGATAACCCACCTGCTCCATAAATCAGGTAGTACCGCGGAACCCAAAAATTATAGACCGATCACTTGTCTACCGACGGTCTATAAAGTTCTGACATCCATTTTGAGAGCAAAAATTTACAACCATGTAGACACCAACTCTTGTCTGCCTCTCAAAATGGATGTCGGAACGGGTCCCGCGGTACTAAGGAGCTGCTCCTCATTGATATGACCATTAGCCAACAGGTTCGTCGTTCCCGAAAGGATTTTTCGACATGTTGGATAGACTATAAGAAGGCTTATGACCCGGTGCCACATACATGGCTCAGGAGGGTGCTGGAATTATATAAAATAGATGCAACTCTGCGCACCTTCCTGATGTCATGTATGGGGCAATGGAGGACGGTCCTTCGGTATCCAGGATGTCGAAATATCCAGAGGAATAGCGAACCGATAAGGATCGAGCGAGGCATATTTCAGGGCGATAGTTTGAGTCCGCTTTGGTTCTGCCTAGCCCTGAATCCTCTTAGCACTTTGCTGGAAGATTCAGGTATAGGCTATCGATTGAGAAGAGGAGGTCAGGTTATATCTCACCTCCTATACATGGATGACCTAAAGCTCTTTGCCCCCAACAATTTGCAACTGATGGAGCTGCTGAAAGTAACTGAAACTTTCAGTAACGCCATCAGAATGGAATTTGGTATGGACAAATGTGCGGTCATGCATGTAAAGCGAGGTGAGATTGTGGAATCCGTGGGAACCCAACTTTCGGATTCCATACACCTTAGATCCCTCTCCTCAAACGAAACATACAAATATTTGGGTATGTCGGAAGCGTTAGGCATCAACACTGCTGACATGAAACAATCGTTGAAGGAGCGCTTCTTTTGCCGCCTGAATAAAGTTTTAAATAGTCTTTTATCGGGCGGAAATAAGGCGCGCGCCTTCAATGGTTGGGTCATGCCGGTTTTGATGTACTCTTTCGGCATACTCAAATGGACTCAGACGGAACTTGACGCCCTGGATAGGAGGGTCCGCACACTGCTCACCGCAAATCGGATGCATCATCCGCGGTCATCGGTAATGAGACTGTATATCCCGCGAAAGTGTGGAGGTCGAGGCTTCTTAAACGTTAAGAGCCTCCACAATCGCGAAATATGCAGTCTCAGGGAATATTTTCTAGAAGCCGACGTGGGGATGCACCGAGATGTGGTCTCAGTGGACAAGGGCCTCACCCCGCTCTCCTTGGGTAACGAGAATTGGCGCAAACCTAAAGTATTAGATACTAATGACCGCAGGGAGGTATGGCAGAGCAAAAGCTCTTTGCTCTCACGGGCGCTTTTACCGGGTCCTACATGGACCTGATGTAGACCTCTTAGCGTCCGTATCCTGGTTACGATTCGGTGATCTCTTTGGAGAAACCGAAGGTTTTGTATTTGCAATTATGGACGAAGTTATGCTGACGAACAACTACCGGAAATATATTGTGAAGGATGGAACGGTTGACATCTGTCGGGCATGCCACCGTCCGGGGGAATCAATCCGACACATTATTTCTGGCTGTTCTAGTCTGGCTAACGGAGACTACTTGCGTAGGCACAACCTTGTAGCCAGGATTATCCACCAGCAACTTGCTCTGAAATACAGTCTTGTGGACTCGGAAGTACCGTACTATAGGTATGTGTCCGACCCAGTTCTCGAAAATGGCACTATCACATTGTATTGGGATCGATCTATCATCACTGATCGGACTATTGTTGCCAATAAGCCGGACATCGTGGTGATAGATCGATTAGAGCGTCGCACAATGATTATTGATATAGCAGTCCCACATGACGAGAACCTCGTGAAAGCTGAAAAAGATAAGCAGATCATGTATCTTGACCTGTCACGCGAGGTTGTCGACATGTGGGATGTGGATACAGCAGTCATTGTGCCGATAGTCGTGACGGCCAATGGCATTATAGCCAAGAGCCTCGACCAACACCTCAAGAGGCTCTCGTTAGGCAGCTGGATCAAGGGTTTGATCCAGAAAGCAGTATTACTGGACACGGCGCGTATAGTAAGGAGGTTCCTCTCTCAGCAGCCCTGACCACCGGTAGCTTGAACCCTGTTCCCGATACCGGTGGGCTACTATTTTTTATATTTTTAAATGTTTTTATGTATTTTTTTATATTCGAATATTTAAAAATATAATTTATATGTAGTAATCAACGAAACAAAGGATATAATAATAACTTTATTTCAATAACAAATACAGATTTTACATGTTTTATATAAAAAGAATTTAAATGAGCTTGGGTAGTAACACAATGCAATACAAATTGAGGAACTGATATCTGTACACAATATGGAATACCCTGCCTCTCAAACTAGGTAACCTGTATCTTGAGAGACAGTGATTCACCTTAGAATGTCATGCTATAAGTATAAAAGTAGACTGTGTCGATCTACCTGAGAGATTAAAAGTAATAAAGTTAATTTAAGTATATATTTACGTGATGTGTGTGTGTGTGTGTGTGTTTGGGTGTGTGTATATGTCAAAATCAAAAGTCATTTATTCAAATTAGGCTGAGAATCAGCACTTTTCGAACGTCAAAGTACATGAGACAGTCCCCCAAAACGCCCACCCTTCACCACTTCCTAGTGCTTTAGCTGGGAAGAAGAAGTGGTGGAACAAACTCCCCAGCAGCACAGCTGTCTGTTTAGTCGGATAGACTTGATTCTATACATACATAGGCAAAGTAATCAACATTACGAGACACAGAACTTAAAAATTTGTCATTTATGTCAGCTAGCCATGCCAATATACCAACAAATAAAATGAAAAATTAGCTCAAGCACAAAAAATAAAAAGTAAACAAAGCATATACCAAAATAAAAGTCTCCTGGTATAAATGGCGTGATAGCTTACATAAGCAATGCTGGATTATGTTTACAAATGATAACCTAGGACCATCGACGCAAAATAAATAAACAAGTAGGTAATAATTAGCAACAATAACAAAATCATGGTCAGCAAGACGACCAGTCACCACAAGCAGCACCCGTTCACGAGCATAACGCGAAGATCAGCCACTACCCCCCTCGCCGTATTTGAGGGAAAGAGGTAACCCGATCCCCAACGCTACCGCAAGCAGTGACATCTACGGGAGCATGACGAACTTGCTGCCGGTTACTCAGGCAAGAATAGAATTATCAATTGTCGAGGTCGCTAGCTAACCATAATGCCATATAACTGTTCATAAAAAAAAAATGATATGAGTAGAACATGTCAATAACTAATGAAAAAACAGATTATAATTTAAAAAAAAAAACTTAGTCAATAAAAATATATATATCAATAATTATATGAACCCATATAACCTGTCTCTAGGTACGATTCTGGAGAAAGAACATAAACATTGTCTTGAGTTAATCACAGCGTTCTTGTCATTTAAATAGTCGTTGATGGAATAGTAAGCCTTTAAACACAGGTTGGATTTTATTTGAGCTTTAAACGCATCAAAAGGCAAATCTAGCAAAGCAGAGGGAAGCTTGTTATAAAAGTTTATACCAAGCCCAACAAATGAATTATGAACCTTATGAAGCCGGTGAAAAGGAGCACGTAGTTTGTCCTTATTTCTAGTGTTTACGGTGTGAATATCACTGTTTTTAGTGTACAAGTGTATATTTTGTCTAAGGCCCGTATTCCTCTGTCGCTGATGTCGGTCGCTGATGTCGGTCGCGCGTACGAATATACGTTGTCTTCTATGAAGCACCACACTGTGACGCTGACATCAGCGGCGCGCGAGTTGCTACGCGCCGCTGATGACGCGCGTCGGTCTCGCTCGTCAGCGCCGCGTTCGTCGGTCGACTGACGCGCTATAGAACGCTATGAGCGTCCTCACTCTGTTCCCGACCGTCGGCACGCGCGCGTACAGTCGCCCGCCACCATGAACATTGATACCGAACGTGTGATTGCCGAGGTGCGCCTACGTCCTGCATTGTGGGATTTATCGAATTAACTTTACAAAGATCGCGATGCCAGAGCAAAATTTTGGTTACAAGTTTATGAAGCACTTTTTCCCGAATTCAATAATGAGGGCGATGATAAAAAAGGAGATCGGTAAGTAAAAGATAATTGTGTTTATAATAATTTTAAAATAATCTATCTGTTATTATAATCTATGTGTTTAAAATAATCTAGTCTAATGGAATAACATGCTGTCAATTTCAGAACAAAGCATGGCATATTATAAACCTAACTGCATCGGGTTTCCAGGAAATTGGTCCCGCTGTTTTGATATCAAAATGACGGGACCGCTATTCAGTTACCATAAAGTATATTCTATTCTATTCTAAGATTAAGAACTGTATTACCTATGATGCACTTCAACTCGAATGTACTTTCGTGGAGCAACGCGGGGGTCTTGCGGGGGCTTGGGCGACGGGATAGATAATTACGAGAGCAACTTGAAAATGTGATTTTTTGTTTGTTGAGATATCTTAACGAGTTTGGTGTCAAATGAAAGGTCTAGGTCTAAAACCATTTTATCCGTTTGAATCATGTAAATTGGTTCACGCGTTTAGGAGATAATAATATTAGTACCTACCTAGGTATTAGTAAAAATATAAACAACCAGAATGTTTGATGATTTAGTTCTACGAAGTTTTTAATTAATGCTAAATAACATTAAACAAAGAGGTAGATTGTTGTTCTCATTATATGGTCAGGATGATGATGAGATGATGAGTGTTGCACATAGTTTATGTTTATTAATTATTGGATGGTGATGAAAAATACACACAAACAATAATTGTACCTACACGTTTAATAATGTCCATACACAAAAGTTTTATGTAGAAACGACAATTTAAAACAAGAGACCACACGAATTACAATAAAATCAGTCGTTGTCCGTTCCACGTCGTTGGCGGGAATGCGCAATTAGCGTGGGATGTGTAGATGCTATTTCTTAGTAAATATACCCGTTTTGCCATGGCAAAGAACCTTCCGGTGAAATAAAGTAGTTAGCGAATATGTCTCTTAAAGTATCGCCTGTCCGATTCATAATGTTATAGCTGTTTAGAGGAACATTTTCTAAACCAACAATTGACATAGTATCAATAACATCATATCCATCACGAACTCTTATAAAGTTATGTAATACACAACATGCTTTGACTATTTTGATGCTGTTGATCAATGAAGTCCTCATAGGCCTGTGAAATACTTCAAATTTATTAGACATAACACCAAAAGTAGATTCTATGTAGCGTCTTGCCCTACTAAGACGGTAGTTGAATATTTTTTTCTTGTGAGTCATATTACTACGAGCGTATGGTCTTAAAATATGACGTGATATTCCAAACGCTGGATCCCCTACAATCATGTAAGGAAACGGTGTCCGGCTGTTATCTACTTGTCTTGGTTCTGGTAGGTTTATTTCGCCGCTTTGTAATTTTGCATACAAGTTACTGTCCCTAAATATTATTGAGTCAGAATCTGTTCCACAAGCACCCACATTAATATACTTAAAACAGTAATTAGCGTCACACATAGCCAACAGAACGATTGAATAATATTTTTTATAATTACTGAATAAAATTCCACTAAATGCAGGGCAAATAATACGGACGTGCTTGCCATCTATCACTCCAACACAATTCGGAAAATTTGCTCGTGATTCGAAACCCTCAGCGATTCTCAGCCAATCTTCATGTGACGAAGGCAGTCTTAAAGTTTCGTCGTGCAGAACATCCCAAATTTTTGTACACACTTCTGTAACGATTTTGCCAATAGTTGATTCTCCAAGCCGATAGTGGTAATGTAGATCTATGTAGGTATTGCCGGTCGCAAGGAATCTGTAAAGTGTAATAATATGTATTAAATTTACTCTTTTTTCTTATTTTTTATTGTTTCCGAAAAAAATGTGCAGCAACGATGGAAGACTGCAAGAGATGCATATATGCGTTGCAAAAATGTCTTAAAAAATACTCCCTCCGGATCAGGAGGAAGTAAAAAAAAGGTGTACATATATTTTGAAGATATGAAATTTCTTGATAAAAAACACCAAGCTGAAGTTGAGGACTCCATCGAAAGTAATCAGGCTACACCGAGCGCAATTAATCAGGATATCCCAAGCATATCTAATCAAGACGTGCCAAGTACGTCCAGTCAGGACGTACCAAGGAGCACAGGACTTGAAGTAAATACAGAATTACAGAAAAGTGTTGCTCAAGAAAATTCTACAGACTCTAATTTTCGTAATAAACATTCTAATAAAAATCAGCGAAAAAGAAAACAGACGGACACTGATGAATTCGATAAAGAGATGCTAAAGATGATCAAAGATAATACAAAACTTTTAAAAAATGATGACATGAATTTTTTCATGTCTCTCCTGCCAATAACAGAAAAGTTTACAACGCATCAAAAACTGATTTTCCGTACAGAAATGCTCAAAAAAGCAATGGAAATTAGTAATATGCACAATCCATATGAAATAACCAGTAGACCGAATTCTTCAGATTCTTATTTTTCTCAACAGTCTGAATCGATTTTACGCAGTCAAGATCCGATCAACGTACATGAATATGAAACTTTCCCTGATATGTCAAATACCGTTTCACAAGAATGTGTGATGTACGAAGTACGTCCCACTACTTCTTATACATTAAACTCCGGATCCCAAATTATTTCTCAAGGATACCAAACCATCCATGGCATTACTAGGAAAGCCAACGAGGACAAGTAAAATGTGTCCTTCAACTAAATAAATAACAATTTTATTCTTTTTTGCAAAAAATAATAAAAAACGAATACAAAAATGTATTGTTTTCTTTCTTATATATGTTCCAATAATAGATTGATATTATGTAACTCACCTCAATGTAACAGCAAGTCGTTCCACTGGAGGTATAATTTCTCGATACATGGAGCAGTGTTTCAGGTGATTTTCTAACTTTGATAACAGTTCATCAAAAGTTTTTACTTTCATTCTAAAATAATTAAAAAACTTTTCCTCGTCCTGACGTAGCTTTTCAAATAAAGTAGAAAATTCACCATTCGTCACCCTATCAGCAACAATTGGGTGAATGTGATATCTTTTTTTTCTATATTGACGCCGTCTCCGCTTGCGTAAGTATGCTGCAGCAACTAAACAATTTATAAACGGGTTCATAATAATATCCCAAATTCAAACTCCGCTTCACAAATCCACAACAAATCCACTTGGAGACGCCTGTACCGTGGAGCGGTCAGTATCGCAATACGGATGTTTTCATTGGCGCTGATGGTCAGCGCGCTACGCGACTGACGGTACGCGACCGACGTCAGCGACAGAGGAATCCGGGCCTAATATATAAGATATTGGCAAAAATGAATTGTGATGCTACCGTGAGAATACCATTTTTTTTTTAAAAGTCCCTCAACGAAACTCTGGAACCTAGCTGGTATGTGTGCGTGTATGCTGTGTATAGAATTGGAAGTATGAAGGTAATTAGGCGACGTACTTGAGTAAGGATTCTGTTTGGTGATAGTCCTGTTCCAGTAGCCATTCCGTTAATTTTGATTTTATTTCATATTTATTAAGATCGACAATGTTTAGGTTTTTGTGAATTTTTTTGTAGACGTATGTACTTAATGTGTAGAATTGGTGTAGAGCGAAGGCGGTTTTGTGAGGGGTACTTATGGGTAATTTCTTCCTTTTTTTTGGGTCAGTTGGTGGAACGCTTGCGTGTTTCCTAAGAGTAGACTGCAGTACAAAAAGCTGGCGCACTGAAAGTACTTTGGAATCTGCATATAGCTGCGTAGTGGGGAAGCGATAAAGTTTGCGCGACATCACCTTCAGAACGGCTCTCTGCGCTCTTTCTATCCTCAGAAGACTGGTTTTATTTGCACCACCCCATACTGTGATGCAATATCCAATGACGGATTGGCATAAAGCATAGTACACCATCTTCAGGGTTTCAGGCGCAGCCGAGTCTCTAAGGGATTTGAAAACATGCAAGAGTTTCAAAGATCTAGTGGTAATGGCGTCAACCTGTTTGTCCCATCGTAATCCTCCGTCTATTTGGACACCCAAATATTTCACATTATCAGTTCTTGTAAGTGTCGGACATAAACATTGTAAAGATTGTTTGGAGCAGGTGTGCGCTGTTATGGAGAACGAATTGTCGGGTAAGTTGTTACGCCGGATAGCGAATGGAATGTACGATGTTTTATCGCAGTTTAGGGTAAGTAAGTTTAGGTTGAGCCATTTCATTATACTAGTTATTGCCGCTTCTGCGTGGTGCTTAACGCTATCCCAAGTTGGTCCGTAAACTATGACTGCGGTGTCGTCTGCATACGCAATGATCCTGGAATTGGGGATGGTCATTCTGCACAACTCATTGACGTATATTAGGAAGAGAGTGGGGCCTAGAATGCTTCCCTGAGGAACACCATAAGTGGTAGGTAATTCTTCACTTATATACTCTCTAATTTTTACTAGTGGGTGTTTCCTCGTACCCCTAGGAGTTCCAATTTAGAGATAAGTTTGGGAACAGATACTGTGTCAAATGCTTTAGAAAGGTCGAGGAAGATTCCAAGACTTTTAACTCTACTGTCAAGGTTCCTAGCAACCGTTTGCGTCAGCTCAAGAACAGCATCTTCAGTTGAGATTCCTGTACGATAACCATACTGATTATCAGCTATGAGCTGATGTTTGCTGAGGATTTTTTTTAAACCGTTATTCAGGATCCTTTCTAATATCTTAGAGATTGCTGATAGGACCGATATGGGTCTGTAATTATTGACACAGTTTCTGTTCCCTCCCTTATGAATCGGATGGATGATAGCTTTTTTTAGCGCATTAGGAAAGATGCCTTTTTGAAGGCAACAGTTTAGGATATACGTCAAAGGTGGCGTCAAGGTCTGACGGCAACTCTTTAGCACTCGGGGGGATATACCATCCCAACCTATTGCACAATCATTTCGCAGTTGCAGAATGAGAGACTTCACCTCTGATTCATTAACCTAAAACAAGAGAGTTGGCGGGGCTTGATGAAATATTATGACATGATCTCTTAGGTGGGTTTGTAGTTTGGTGGGATTGGGATAAGATTTTTTCTGCCAAGTTGGTGCCTATATTAATGAAAAATCTACACACTTCGTTTACGGATGATATAGCGTTACCCAACAGTTCAACCGGGCTTGTTTTCTTTTTGGTGGTATTGGTGATTTGTTTTATCGTTTCCCAAAGGGCTTTAGGGTTGTTACGAGATTTTTCAAGTTCACTTTTTTCATGGGCTATTTTCAGTTTCCGGAATAATAAACATAACAAATTATTCTTTCTAAATATTAACAAAACAAACAAACTCAAATAATATTTACTTACAAACTAGAATAAAAACAGAAAATATAACAAAATTCAATTACATGTGCTTTAACTAGGAGTATTGGTATTACTGCCTATACCAAAGTATTCCTTATTTATAGCTTGTCTAAATAAGCTTGGACTGGTTCTGAATAAATCAACATCTAAGTGAGAGGGAAGATTATTGAACCTAGTTACGGTACGTGCGAGGTAGGCGTTCCGTCGGTAGTTTGTTGACGCGAATGGAACGTGAAGAAGTGGCCGCTGCCTAAAACCTACTTGATGTGTACGGAGTGATAATTTTGAGAGGAGTTGAGAACAATCGATGGAGCTATTGGCGATATTTAATAAGAAAGTAATATCATTAACATGGCGTCTATTTTCCAGCGGTAGGAAATGGTATTTTTTTCAACGATGAGTGTAATCCATTGAGCATTGCCTCGTCTTATAATCTAGATATCTTAAAAACTTTTTCTGTTTATTTTCTATTCGGGACTTATACACATCATACTGTGGGTTCCATACTTGAGATGCATTTTCTAGATGGCTGCGTACATATGAACAGTATAGTATTTTGATTGGTTTTAGAGAGCTAAAGCAAGTAGATGACCTTATGATGAAACCCAGGGACTTGGAAGCTTTCTTAACGATTGCGTCAATATGCATTTGGAATACGAATTTACCGTCCTGAATAACGCCCAACTCCCTAATACTGGTCGCCTTAGTGGTCGTTTGGTTGTTCAATGCGTAACCTAAACCAATTGTCTTCTTTTGCCGTGTATAAGTCATATGAAAGCATTTCGATACGTTTAGTTGGAGTTTGTTTAGTGTACAGTAATCTACAAACCTATTAAGGTCCTCTTGGAGTAGTGATGTGTCAGATAAACTACGTACTGTTTTCAGAATTTTCATGTCATCGGCATATAGTAGAATGTACGAGTTAATAAAACATTTCCTTATATCTGCTATAAATAAATTGAACAGAAGAGGCCCTAAAATCGATCCCTGAGGAACTCCAGATGGTATCAGGTTCCAACCGGAGGTAAAGCCCTGTAATACTACTGCTTGTGATCGGTTTTTAATGTAGGAGGAAAACCATCGATATAGGTCGCCGTGAATTACAGCTGAAGAAAGTTCACGTAAAAGTACTCTGTGGTCAATGCGGTCAAAACATTTACTGTAATCTGTGTAAATTACATCAACTTGTGCACGTTGCTCCATACCTTCAGAGATAAATTCGTTGCAAAGAATAAGATTAGTAGTAGTGGACCGCTTCCGAAGAAAACCATGCTGCTCATCAGCAAAGTCACATTCTAAGGCTGAATAAACTGCAGAGTAAACATTGCGCTCGAGTACTTTGGAGAATAAGCATAGCTTCGAAATAGGGCGATAGTTATTTACGAGTGACTTATCACCTTTTTTAAAGATTGGCGTAACGAATGCAATTTCCAAATTTCAGGAACAGTGCCTTCTGTTAAGGACCGCTTGAAAATGATACAGATAGGTTTGGCTAGGCTTTTCGCACTGTTGACAATAAATATAGGTGGTATTAAAATCCGGGCCACCTGATTTAGCGAGATCGAGCATTTAAAGTAACTTAAGTACTTTTTCGTGGCATACCTCTATGGAACAGATGCTCGCTGTGTTCGTAGATGGCGTTGTGACTTGATCTTGGTGGTCTATGTCTGGTTCTTGAAATGTTGACTGAAAGTATGTAGCGAACAGGTTACTGATTTCTTCTCCAGTGTCTGCGCTTATATCTTGATATTTCAGCACATTAGGGAAGCTACTATTACTTCTCTTGCTTTTAATAAAGGACTAAAAGAATTTTGGATTTTGAATAATCGACGACTCTACTTTATCCATGTACGTACGGTAACAAGATTTCTCTACTTCTGCAGCTCTATGACGCAAAAAAGAAAGGGTTTGGTAATCAGATAAATTCCCTTATGTCTTAAACTTCCGGTGATATTTATATTTTTCGTTAAGGATCTTAATTAACGCAGAGGTATACCAGGAAGGGTGTGATGAACTTTTGACAGACTTTTTGGTATATACAGATCCCTAATTTCATAAAGCTTGTTATAAAAATAACTAACAGCATTGTCTAATGGCTCCGCACTTACCAACTCATCCCAGTTAACGTCATCAAGAGCGGACATGATGGCAGTGTAGTCTCCTTTATGGAACTGATATTTAGTGTTCGTGTTTTCTGATAGTGAGTGTATTTGAACAAAATCAGCCTGAATAATAAAGGGTTTGTGATACATATCAATAGGTACTGCTAATGGGTCAAGACATTCGTGTATGCCCAGGGACCCATTAGCAAAACGCAAGGTCTAACAGTCTGTCATTCGTATTCCGTACGTTATTAAACTGGGATAAGTTACACCTATTTATAGTATCGAAGAAGTCAATGAGATAGCGGTTCGAATAGTTTTGTGGTAGTAATTCAGCGCTGTCGTTTGTATGACACCATTCTACTTCGTTGCCAAAGTTAAAGTCACCTAAGACAGTAAATTTATCGAATGGGTCGGTCAAAATCAAGTTATTTAAATTATTTGAAAAATCCTGGAGCTGAACAGTATAGGACTTACCCGTATGTTCATTACAAAGGTAAAGGGCATATGTATGTTATATGTAACTTGAGGTCTAGACTTTTTTAAAGTAATAGTTACCCAGATATCTTCAGCGGCGCTACGCCAGTTACATCTCTCAACAACGGTCAAATCTTTCCGCACGGCAATCAACACACCGCCTCCTCGAGTTTGCGAGGTGCGGCTGTAGTCGCGGTCGCGTCTCCACACCACATACCGCGAATCGAACAACTCACTGCTGAAAATATCATCCACTAACCAAGTTTCTGTAAATACTACAACATCGCAAGATTGAAAAACCGCATGATCTAATAATAAAGAAATTATTTGATCCAGCCTGTCCCCACTTGCTGCCCTCCCTAAGAGTGACTCCCTGAGCCGAGGCTCGTACCCCGCAGGGGGTGCCCTCAGTGCGCAGTCGCTATAGGTTTAAGTGTTAGTTTGTAAGCCCTGGCTGGAGGCTCTTAGTCTAAAAGCTATTAGTCCCCACAGGAAAGCCCGGTTGAGTAGTTACGGCCTCTAAAGGTCAACTACGAGATGTCATTTCCAAAAAAAAAAAAAAAAACCGGAGTCTCCAGTGTGATGATGTGCGGCGCGCGCGCAAGTCGTGCACGCTGCCACAGTGCTCCCCTCAAGCGAAGCGTACCGCGCGGTATGATGACTCGGCCGAAACGCGATGTTTTGTTTACATCGGAGGTTGTAAGTTTTTCGCTGCGGCGACAGCGGCGGCGGCTTCTTCGTCACACATGGTAAAAGCAGGCTTCAGTCGGTCGAATCAGAATCAGAATCAGAACTTTATTTGCTATGAATGTAGGTACAGTTATAAGATGTTGTACATAAATTGATGAGATCGGCTACAGTCTACCTTACGGCGTGGCAAATTATTAGGTACATAAATTAAACTATTAATACAAATTAAATAATGTCAGCAAAACGAAACAGGAATTAAAGTGAAGTCAATTAATATTAATATAGTCGGGTACATAAGTCATAAAGTCATAATTGGTCAAATTTGTAATTAAATATAACAATCATAATCAGAGTAAATTTATATCATTTAGAAACTCTTTCACAGAGTAATAACATTTGTCTAATAGTAGCGCAGTAGGAAAAAAAGAAACTGCTAGCTCGATAAGGTTAGTTTCAAGTACTGTATTGAGCAAGTTTTAACAAATTGCAGCCGGCTGGAAGCATGGCGTAACAAGAAAAAAAAAGTAGTGGAAGAAACCGCGGACTGCCCTGTTGTGTTTAGGTAGGTACAGACATATCAATATTTTTCTGTCTCTCAACATTGTTTTTAACAACTGTACCTATTTCATTTATTTATTTTTTATTTCAGTCCAAATACAACTCAAGATCATGGTCAGCTATCCAACCCTTCCACAGCTCAAGATACGCCCAAAACGTATTCACGTGGTATACCACAAATTCGTTACGAAGCCATAGCCTGCAGCTCTAGCTCTAATAGAGTTGAATCTATTACAGAGCAAGTAGAGACTGTTGATTTTGATTGGCCGCAACCCGATCCACAGACTGAAGCTTATCAACTAACTGTGGAAAGAACATCAAGTGACAACTTATCAGGTTTGGTAGGGTACCGTATTGTTGACTTGAAACATGTGATCCAATGGGCATTTCAAATGGAAAAACATCGTCAGTCTTGTGAGTCATCTCAAATTGAGTATATTAGTGAACACCGGAAAGGATTTCACAGTTTGTTAACATTTAAATGTAGCATGTGTAATAAAATATGGCAGCAAAGCACAGAGAAGAAGCAGAAAATTAACACTGCATTTGTATGGGCAACTGTGACTGCTGGAAGTTACTACACGCAAGCAGCACACATCACTAGTCTAATGGATATACCAACAATGACCGGACAAACGTTCCGTTAAATTGAAAAACAATTGGGCAATGTATGGCATGAACATTTGACCGAAGAAATAAAGAAAGCTGGTGAGCAAGAAAGGTCTATTGCTATTGATAAAGGAAATGTTTCTACAGATGGTATTCCATATATTACTGTATATGTAGATGGCGGATGGTTGAAAAGGTCATATGGTCACAACTTTGATTCTTCATCTGGAATGGTAAGTCCCAACTTGATACCATATTTTTGTGTTCATTTCATTAGTACTCTTTTGCTTGTCAACATATTTTGTTGTAACTTACAATATTTGAACTAAGAACTTTTATTTTAGGCCTGCATTATTGGAAAGGAAACCAAGAAATGTCTTTTTCTTGGTGTCAGGAACAAATATTTTTATACATGCCAGTATTATGAGCGAACAGGTTCAGACACTAAAAAGTCATGGTTGCTGCAAAAACTTTACAGGGCCATCTACTGCGATGGAATCTGATATTATTGTTGAAGGATTTCAACAGAGTGAGAATATGCATAATCTTCGGTACCTAAGTTTTATAGGAGATGGGGATTCTTCAGTGTTTGCTAATTTGAAAGAAAAGGTGTCTTATGGAAACCAAATAAAGAAAATTGAATGCAAGAATCATGTTATAAAAAACTACACGAGTGCACTTTATAAGGTATACAACCACTTCTTAGTGTTATAATAATTATTTTACACTAGCTTTTACTTGCGGCTCTGCCCGCGTTAAAATGTTTACCTGGATAAAAAGTATAGTAAGTCCTATGTCACGGTTATAAAATATCTGTGTGCCTAATTTCATCCATCTCAGTTCAGTAATTTTTCAGTGCTTGGTATACATTTAATATAAAAAAAACAAAAATTTCACATAAAGTAGGATTTAGCTACTATAAAATAAATGTTCCTCTCTTTTTCAACCGACTTCCAAAAAGTAGGAGGTTATCAATTCGACCGATTTTCAAAATTCTTTGTCAAAGTTTTCTGTCACAAATGAGGACCTGATAATGGGATCCAAGGGAAATTGAGGGTAAACCTCAAATTTTATTGGCATTTTCAATGTTTTTTGTTGTTTTTAGAAGTCGGTTGCATTTTTTTCAAAAAAGATTTTTTCTCTTCCTATGTTTTAATATTTATATTTTATTTAAGATTTTAGGTAATACGAAACTCCCTCTGTATGGACGAAATATTTTGAGGCCTAAATTGATGAAATTGACACTAGTAGCGCGAAAGATTATTGTTCACAATAGCAGTCAGCCAGGTTCAATGGCTGATGATTTAAGGAATAGTCCACTTCATGTATTTGGACAGCATGAAAAATGTAAGGAATATTACTGTTCAGTGAAGCAATTACCACCTGCCGAGAATAAACAGTAAGACAACCAAGTAGAAATCCTAAGAAATACAGCACCAAAGGTCTGGGCTCTTATTTATGCTGCAAATGAAAGAATTGCTTTGAAAGATGGACGGTTGTCTAACGAGACAACAAACGTTGCAGAGAATTTTATGAGTGTCATTAATAAATTTAACTGTGGAAAACGACTCAGTCTTGGAAAAGGAGGCTCTAATCAGCGGCGTGTTCATGTAGCAGGTAAATAAGTTTTTTTATAGATATTTTAAAACAATATATGAAATCTCTAGCAACCCCCATAATCTATGACTTCTTCTCTTCATAATATAAGAGGTTTTTCTCAACTTATAGAACTTTCAATGGTCATCAATGAAAGCTTAGGTTGCAAACAGACATGTATGTGACTATGATTTGGTTTTTCAGGATTGTCTCATTCTGTAGGACATAAAATGGCATCAAACTGCATGGAAAAAGAAGACAACACAGAGCCCTGGACAATATTTAAAAAAATATGTCCATCAAAAACAGAGAAGTAGATTGCGCCAACAGAAAATGACTCGAAAACGGCTTTTTACTGAAAAGACTAAAACTCAACCTGATAAGGACTATGGCCCAGAAGCAAGTGACCCTGTCGACATTAATGAGGTAGAATTAAAACGGCTTTGTGAATTGAGATTGCTTAAATTCCAAGAAGATACACAAAAAATAGTACTAATTGAAAACCAGACTGTGGGTCAACATGATAATGAAAAGTATCTCTCATACAGATCTGACCGTCTCACATCAAGTCAGTTTGGAATGGTAAGATATCAGCCATCCTCTTATTGTTTCTTACTTTCTAAGAAGCCACAGCTCAAGCCAGTACAAGAATTATGATTGGCACTTTGTTCATTTTAGGTTTGCAAACGTCGTAATGCCACACCATGTCACAATCATGTGAAATGCATTCTCTACAAAAATAATATTTGTACTAAAGATATGATGTATGGACAACAAAATGAACATGTTGCAAAGAGCATGTTTATGCAACAATATGGAAAAATTGTCAGGCCATCAGGTCTATTTATTGATGGTAAGATTATTCAATAATAAAAATATACAAATAACTAGCTTTTGCCTGTGGTTCCGCCCCCGTGAATCTTATGTGTCGCGTGGATTTTTTTAATTTGGTTCAGTGGCGTAGGCCTAAAAACTGTTCTTTTTTACAGGTATTATAGAAGCAGAAAATACTATTGTAGAAATAAAATGTTTTCCCTCCTTGAAAAGGAAATCTCAAAATATTAGAAAAGCATCAGAAAATAGAAATTTTCCTATTCATTTGGAAAATGATGTTTTAGTTATGAACAAAAAGCATAATTACTATTATCAAGTAAGTAACAAAGATCATTATTTCTTGGTTCATGTACTCGTATGTATAAATGTAATGTATTTCTTGGATTGTTTCTCAGCTATTATTATTTTGATTCTAGGTCCAGGGTCAATTGCGAATTACCAAAATGACTAAATGTTACTTCATTTGCTTTATATCTGTCACCCAACCATTGACTGTCATAGAAGTTAACCGGGATGAGGAATTTATCAACGCTATGATGCCGAAGTTGGTAACATTTTTCAAAACATGTGTACTGCCGAAAAATTATTTTGAGACGAGTTGAGAAAAATGCTAACGGTCTTATTCATAAAAAAAGCTTATCGAAGGTTTAAGACATTCATTAGTTAAAGTGTACGATAAGCCTATAAAACCTTTGATAAAATGTTGTATTCATAAAAGTTTCATAAACGTTCTTTAACTAATAAGTCGTTTATAAATCAAAATGTTGCCATTTTAATGAAGTCATACAACAAATTGACCAACACATCGAATCGTCAAACGAGAATGTCCGTCTTCACATCGAATAATTGTGAATATAGACAATATTAATAATGAAAACTATTTAGTTGTCTATAGTTTCGACACTTTTGACGTGTTGACGTCACTCGGATCTTATTTTTATGTGTCAAGGTACATTTTGAATTTTATCCGTCAAGCGCGCGTAAACTTGATTATTGACTTGTAATTATATATAATGGAATCAAGACCGGAGGCTCTGATTTCCAATAAAAGGCAAAGAAGTGAAAATTGGTTGGAGGAGGACAAGGTTTGTACTGTTACATCTAAAATGTGTTCAAAGTAAGTTTTGTTTTGTGAACATTCTCAATTTCTCATACTTACGCTTGCTTTTGCTTCTACTCCTTAGATGATTTTGAAAGAATTGGTCAGGGAGAGGGTCTCCATTATAGAAAATAAAAATACCGACTCAAACACTAACGCGAAAAAGGTGGCGACCTGGCATGATTTACGAATTTGGTACCTATCCATTATACTCATAATACAAAGTTCCGAAGCAGGCATATCAAGAATATTGTTTGCCTGAACAAAACCGCAATTATAAGAATAACTAATAATGACTCTTAATATTAGTTAATCCTATGCTGCTTCTGATTTGATTTATTTAGTATAGATATAATTTGGAAAAAAAAAATATTTTGAGCAAGTTGATACCTAGTTGCCTAAACCTAACTAGGGCATCGAGAACCGGCCCTATTTAAGGAACCGGTTCTTTCGGTTCCAAACTCAAGCCGGAACCGGGTACTCGGTTTTTTCGGTTCTTTCGGTTTTTTTATTAAATTATATTTGATAAGCTATGCTATCTTTTATATAGATTTTCTGCTATCAAAACGAATAAAGAAGAATGCATCTTTATAAAACACTTTATTGGAAATCACATTGTTTATTATTTTTATAATTATACTCAAAATTAAAAAATCGTTTTAAAGTATTATTTAGCAACAATCAGTTCTTTAAAATCAGTTTTTTCGTAGTTGTTTATAACTCACTACAGAGATCAAAAACTATCTATGAAATAATTGAAATTCAACTCCAAATAAATTTAACAATCTTACAAGCTAGAAATAGGCACTTGTACAGTTCAATATCACATAAACAATAACATAAAAGTTCACTCAGTAGAGTATCCATCAAACATCCAACAAATCAAATTAAAATCAACTCAAAATAAATCAACAAGCTTGGTAAGGTAACAAAGAACTTGCGTGCACTCTACAATTGTACACATAAAAGTAGTAAATAAATGATTAAAAAAAACTATAAAATGAAATTAATGATTTAAGTATGTTGAACATTATTATTTATGGGTTTTTTTTGCTAAATAAAAGGAACGTAAAAAAAATAAGTGCGTCTAAGGTTTTGTCGATAAACGACGAACGGAGTCTAATGCAGACTATGTTGGCGGAAAAAAATATTCGTTCCGGCTCCACACTAGTGGGTGGAATGGATTGTAAATGGTGATCGCCTGCGAGTCTTTCTATCTACAAGCAGAGAATACTCCTGTCCAAAATCAGCTTTAAAATTCTTTTGAAGGACGTCAGCATTTTTAGTCGGTGACTCTTTTAATTTTTTTAACACTTTGTTTACCTTAGATATGAGCTGATGATATCTAAAAGATTGTGGTGGCAAAGATACTAGTGGCGATTCGTTATTGTATGATTTGATAATAACTTGATATTTTGCATAAAAAGATGTATTTCTAAATTTATTTTAAGAAAGAACCGAAAGAATCGAAACGACCGGTTCTCCAATTTACAGAACCGGTTCTTTCAGGGACCCTCAGAACCGGGAATTCCCGGTTCTTTTGGATCCGGGAAAACCGGTTCCGATGCCCTAAACCTAACATTTATATTTCAGTTTTAACAATATGGCCAAGGTTCCAAGGACCCTACAACAAATAAAGGCACAGTGGAGTATTATTAAAATAGCAGCAAAGAAATCAAAATTTCTTGAGCGGAAGGAGAGATTCCAAACAGGTGGTGGACCACCACCTGCTTCTGAACCAGCAAGTGGTGAGGATATTGCAGTGTGGCTTCCTCATGAATTCACAATAGACACAAATGAGTTCGATTCAGATAACCAGGTAAAAACGCCAAAATACTTGGGTTTTCAATAAGCATAATGTATAGAGGCTGATAATATCTAAATTGTTGTGTTTTAGAATTTTCAAGAATTAAGAAAGGAAAAAAATCAAGAACAGGAAATAAATATTGAAAAAAATCAGGATATAATAGAAATGGTATGTATGTACATCATTAAATATTACAGATAATTAGAATAATTATTCAAGTTAATGTATGCCAATAAGGAGCAGGGACAATATTTCACCATCTGTTTTTTTTGCTAGGTCCTGAATTCGGGTTGCTGTTATCAGTTTTCTCACAAAAGCCAATCAATAGTGCCCAGCAAGCTTACAACCACTTAATCAATGAGATAGTCTAGTTTACCTTGGAATTTTATTATTTCAGATATTGGACCCAAGTACATCCACACAACTTGAAGACACAACAACCACAACCATAACAACAAAACCTAAGGTTCAAAATTATAGATTAAATAATAAAAAGGTGTGTATCCTTGAATAAAGTCACCTTTTTTAACAATTGTTTGTTACCATAATATTAGTATTATCTATAATGATAAAGCTGACCTGCCAGACGTCCAAGGCAGTCCAATTGTGAATCTAAACCATCCAGGAACCCACTCAAACCCACAAAAATTTCACTGTAGTCGGTCTAGCTGCTTAGGAGTTCAGTGATGTACATACATATGGAAGAATCATAGGATAAAGATAATGAAGAGTTAATAATAATTACATTACTTTTGTATTTCAGGTTAATAGGACTAGTAAGGATGACGCTGCACTACAAATTGCTGAAACGGAAACGGCCTGCAGAAAAGAACTACATGAGGCACAGATGGCAAACGAAAGACAAAAATTAAAAAATTTAGTTCTAAAAGAACAAGTTCTGAAAGCCAAACTCGAGTATTTTAAAAATAAATTAAACTGATATTCTTATTTATACAAGCTTTTTATTATTCAATTACTCGCTAAAATGTCTCCTTATAAAAGTTTGTAAAATAGCATTGGCATTTGCATTTCCCCTTGCAACTTCTTGAGTAATTTCACTGGTATCATATTCATACATACTGCTACCCTCTGACTGCATGTCTCCATGGTCAACTGCAATATTGTGAAGTACTGCTAGAGCAACTATCGTTGTTTTAACATTTCCTAGTTTGCAGGTCATGCCATGTAAAAGGCATTGAAAGCGTTGTTTCCACACTCCAAAGCAGCGTTCCACAGTATTTCTTGTTGCTATATGTGCTTCGTTATATTTTTCCTCGCTTCTATTTTGAGGCCTTAAAATGGGAGTGAAGAGATATGGCTCTAATTTGTATCCGGAGTCACCTAAAAGTCTTCCTCTAAAAGATCCCATCTCAAAACGCTCTTTGAGTGACGACTCGTTAAAAATCCGGGCGTCGTGTGTGCTACCTCTCCATCTGGCAACAATATCTCGGATGCGAAGATGTGCATCACAAGTTACCTGTAAACATACAAATTAATAAACATCATGAAGGAAAGTATGTCCAATAGATTTAGGTTTTACAATAGTAAGTATGTTGTTTAAAATACCTGGACATTCAGGGAGTAAAATCCCTTTCTATTTATATAATATTGGGCTGCATCACCTCCACATTTGCGGATTTTGATGTGAGTACAATCAATGCAACCAATAACAGTTGGAAAATTTCGTATGTCATGGAATTCCCTCGTCATGAACTGTTCTTCGGCAAATGTATTGGGCATCTTAATGAAGGATGCCGAGTGTCGAGCGAGGGCTCGTGCTACTCGGGAACAAATCCGACTAGTGGTTGCTTGAGACAATCCATGGTGGTCTCCAGCATCTTCTTGAACCTTTAATGAAAAGAGTTGACTCAGAAAATGGTTAAGTATATGACGTTTGTTTAATAAAATCTAATATATTTCAAAAAGCATTTTTCTCATTTTGCTTACCTCTCGACGACCCCAACATCTTATGGCTGTTAAAACCTGTATTTCTGGTGAGATACCAGAACCTCTACGATCTAACTTAAGATCCTCACGAACAAGGTTAATTATGAAGGTCGCTGTGGATTTATTAAAGCGATAACGCTTTCGAAAGTCTTCGTCGTCCAAAGAAAATGGATCAATCCTATTTCTATAAACTTTTCGTCGAAACGGACGGTTTTGAAGACGAGCAATCCTTTCAATAGCATCCAAGCTTTGTAAAGCTTGCATTGTGTATAACAATAAACTAAATTGGTTGAACAGAAATGCAAAATAAATTAATAACAACTGCAGTTCCTAGAAGTAGGTACGATTGTTTCCAAATTTACACTATTTCTCACACAACATTTGTACGTCAAATGTCATTTTCTTATATCAGCTGATGTAGAGTCAGCCATTTTTTCCTTAAAACACTGTTAAAATAGGGTTCTGGCGTTTATAACTTTAGAGTAGGTTTAAAGAACGCATTAGTGCTAAAATGCGTTTATGAATAACAGTTTTTGTAAACCAGACTTTAGCAACTGTTTAGATGTTCGATAACTTTTTATGAATAAGACCGTAAATGTCTAGACATCAAGGAATTAAAAGGTATGAAAAATATAAGTCTTACACATTTCCCAACTTATTCCTCAGGTTTCTGAGGAGTGGGTTCAGTAAGAATAGTCTAACAAAACTGTGTAAATTCCTCCTCGCGAATTGAGAATTAATAATGTTATTCAAGAGTGGATTAATTAACCCTAGAAGCCCAATCTACGTAAATTTGACGTATACCGCGGCGAAATATCTCTGTCTCTTTCACGTTTACCGTCGGATCGCCGCTAACTTCTGAACCAACTCAGTAGCCATTGAGACCTCGCACGACACAGTTGCGTCATCTCGGTAAGTGCCGCCATTTTGTTGTAATACAGAGGTTGCACGTCATTTTGACGTATAATTGGGCTTTGTGTAACTTTTTAAATTGTTTTAATTTTTTATTTTTGTGATTTATTTGAGTTAATCGTATTGTTTCGTTACATTTTTCATATAATATTAATATTTTCAGGTTGAATACAAAATGGAGTCCCGTCAACGGCTAAACCAGGACGAAATAGCTACAATTTTAGAAAATGATGACGATTATTCTCCGCTGGATTCGGATTCCGAGGAAGAAGATCGTGTAGTTGAAGATGATGTCTGGAGTGATAACGAGGACGCGATGGTCGACTTCGTTGAAGATACAAGCAGGCAAGAGGACCCCGGTAACTATATTGCTTCTCGGGAATCGCCTAATCTTGTGGTAACTTCATTGACTTCACACAGAATAATTAGATTGCCTCAGCGGTCAATACGTGGAAAAAACAACCATGTATGGTCAACTACAAAGGGACGTACGACGGGAAAGACTTCTGCTATCAATATTATACGCACAAATAGGGGACCAACGCGAATGTGTCGCAATATTGTTGACCCATTGCTCTGTTTTCAACTTTTTATAACAGACGAGATAATTCATGAAATAGTCAAGTGGACAAACGTCGAGATGATAGTAAAACGACAAAATTTGAAAGACATTTCAGCAAGCTACAGGGATACAAATACAATGGAGATCTGGGCGTTAGTCGGAATTCTCACTCTGACGGCTGTTATGAAAGATAACCACCTCTCAACTGATGAGTTGTTTGACGCTACATTCTCTGGCACCAGATATGTATCAGTAATGAGCCGAGAGAGATTTGAATTCCTAATAAGATGTTTGAGAATGGATGATAAAACACTGCGACCAACTCTTCGTAGCGATGATGCTTTTTTACCGGTGAGAAAAATATGGGAGATTTTTATCAATCAATGCAGACAAAACTACGTTCCTGGCAGTAACTTGACTGTAGATGAGCAATTGTTGGGTTTTCGCGGCCGTTGTCCATTCCGGATGTATATTCCTAATAAACCGGATAAATATGGCATAAAATTCCCCATGATGTGTGACGCTGCCACAAAGTTCATGATAGATGCCATACCTTACCTTGGTAAAAGTACGAAAACAAATGGTTTACCACTGGGCGAGTTTTATGTAAAAGAGCTGACTAAAACAGTACACGGCACAAATAGAAATGTTACCTGCGACAACTGGTTCACGTCTATCCCATTAGCCAAGAACATGCTCCAGGCTCCATACAACCTAACAATAGTAGGAACCATCAGGTCTAACAAAAGAGAAATACCTGAAGAGATCAAGAATTCTCGCTCACGGCCGGTAGGATCCTCAATGTTTTGCTTTGATGGCCCTTTGACCTTGGTTTCCTATAAACCAAAGCCGTCGAAAATGGTATTTTTATTGTCTTCCTGTGATGAAAATGCCGTTATCAATTAAAGTAACGGAAAACCGGACATGATATTGTTTTATAATCAAACAAAAGGCGGCGTTGATTCCTTTGTTCAGATGTGTAAGTCTATGTCTGCTAACAGGAAGACTAATAGGTGGCCGATGGCGGTCTTTTACGGGATGTTGAATATGGCGTTTGTGAACTCCTATATAATATACTGTCACAATAAGATAAATAAACAAGAAAAACCAATGAGCCGCAAAGCATTTATGAAAAAATTAAGCACAGATCTGACGACACCTTGGATGCAAGAACGACTACAAGCACCTACTTTGAAGAGGACTCTACGCGATAATATAACAAATGTTTTAAAAAATGTGGTACCGCCATCTCCAGAAAATATTAGTGATGAGCCAGAACCAAAGAAACGACGCTATTGTGGATTTTGTTCATATAAAAAAAGGCGAATGACCAAAGCGCAGTGTTGCAAATGCAAAAAGGCTATATGTGGAGAACACAATATTGATGTTTGTCAAGACTGTATTTAAAGACTGTTTTTTTCTAAGAGACTTATAAAGTATTATTACAAGTTGATTTAATTTTATGAAAACATTTAAAACTAGTTGATTTTTTTTATAATTACATAATTTTAAGAAAAAGTGTTAGAGGCTTGATTTTTTTGTTGATTTTTTTCTAAGATTTGATTAAAGTGCCATAATTGTGTTAATAAAGAGTATTTTTAACTTAAAATGTATTTTATTTATTAATTAAAACTTCAATTATGATAACTCATGCAAAAATATAGTTCATTAATAGAAAAAAATAGGAAAACTCTGAAGTTTTATTTTTACACGTAATTTTTACGTATGATTGGGCTTTATAGCTAATTAAATATGATTGGGCTTCTAGGGTTATACCTAGAGCTGTAAGTTGAATCAGTTTACATTTGTTTTATGTGCTTTTGTTGTAAGTCAAATTGAGTTTTTTAATACTTCAATGATTATGTAGTGTTTGTTGCAGATAGAAGTACCTAGTCGCATATGCCATACTTGTTGGGTTGCTGCAGACAGAGCTGCTGTCCATATGGTCTCTGGCCCATCAACTTCTTCCCAAGCAAGCCCAATTGAAGAAATACAGCCACGGTACAAGCTCTTCCTGCTGAACCTCCAGTTGAAGAAGTTAGAAGTATTCAGCCTGAACCTACTATTGTATTACCAGATTACATGAGGGCTGTTGAAACAGAAAGTAGGTGCTTTATTGAAGGACGCCTGAGAACAGAGAGGTACAGAGTTCCACTTTCTACTAGAAAGATGTTGCTCAGTCGGTATAAGTATTATAGGTTGATAGACATTTAGTTATAGAAGCATGGGATTTTCTTACCAGTTTGAGAAATAATTATGTACAGACTTTTACAGCAAAACATATCCAGGACATGATGTCCTTAAAAGAAGTTGTAGAATCAGGATTACTTCATTTTGAGAGTATAGATGATATGGAAGACCATGTTGTGCATACGTGGATAGGGTTAAACAAAGCGCAGTTCCATCAAATGTTTAATGAGGTTCCTCAGTTATTAGAAATTCCTAGGGGGTCCCTAGCTTTAGCAGCATATTTAATTAAGCTTAGAACTGAGGATTCTGATGAGAGGTTATCAACTTTATTAAAAGTGTCTAGGCGAACTCTAGAAAAGTGGTTACACCAAGTGAGAGATCTGCTGTATGAGTATTTTGTACCTAGACACCTAGGTTTAAATCATATAAATAGGCAAAACATAGTGCAAAGAAATCTGTTAATACCTAACACATTGTTTGGTAACTTTGAGGGAGTAGATAGGCCCATTGTAATATTTGATGGAACATATTGTTACATCGAAAAGAGTTCGAATTATTTATATCAAAAAAGAACATATAGCATGCACAAATATCGCAATCTTATGAAACCGTTTTTAATGGTATGTACCGATGGGCATATAATTGATGTGCTGGGCCCCTATCCAGCCACCACTTCAGACGCTGATATAATGAAAAAGGAATTTTCAAATGAAAGACCATTACGGGAATACTTCCTTCAAGGTGATGCTTTTATACTGGATAGGGGCTTTCGTGATTCATTGCCCTTGTTGCACCAATGTGGATATAGGACATATGTGCCTGCATCATTAGAAGAGGGTGAGACACAGCTTTCCACTAGTGAAGCAAATAAATCGAGAGCAGTCACCATATGTCGTTGGGTAGTGGAGGTAGTAAACAGCAGATTCAAAAGAGATTTTAAATTATTACGGCAAAATTATTTTAACGTAGCTAGTAAAAGTTTCATGAAAGATTTTGAGGTGGCTGCTGCTCTTTTAAACAATTTTCACCCTCCTATTATTGATTGTGTAGATGCTGGGGAAATATTAGTACAAATAAATATGAATATGAATACAGAAAATGAATTAGCAGAATTTACTGTAAGAAACCATTATAATAGGCGTAGGGCTGATTTTCAAACAATAACTGTACAAAATGATAACCTATATGATTTTCCCCAGCTTACCGATACTGAGCTAATACTAATATCACTAGGCACATATCAAATAAAGCAGGCACGTTCCTATTTTGGTGAACATGTAAGGGGCAATGATGGCTATGTGATAGAAGTGTGCAGGGAGGTCAGCAGCAGCCTACTTCGAGAGCTGTCAGCTACAAATACCTCATGGCTACTTAGGGGCCGCATTCATTCGAGACATATAAGTCGAAAAACGTATTTTGTTTACATTTTAGTCGACAGCTCTCGCAGAGGTCGGGAAGCAATAATAAAATATTATTATAACTGCATCGTAGGCAAACGGACTGTAGGCTGCTGCGCCCATGTAATGTCAATAATATGGTACCTTATTTGGGCTAGGTACCAAGATAATATTGTACCGCCTGCACAATTTCTAGATGACATTCGAATTATAATTGAAGATGAATAAAATATACTAATTCAAAACGATTTTTATTTTTAATTATCATCTCCTTACCCATGATTTTTAATAGGTAAGTATTTGTGCTTCCTAATTTCCATCCACTCTACAAATATAATTAAGGCAAGTCAAAGTGCCGCTAGTGGCAGTCTATCCCTATCGGATTAAGTGCCAGGGTCCGTTTAGGCACAAGAGAATGTAATGTTTTCGGAATTTGGTGTTTTACAGCGAACTCTAGCGGCACTGTATACACCTTCTATAATTGTAACAGCATCCTATCTTTAAAAAAAACAACTACCTATCGCACAATGAGGTTATACATCGCACTTCAAAAATCAGCTGTTTTGTTACGTAACCTCACTTTAACAAAATCTCTTTAAACTCGGCTCTCAGATTGCTAAAATCCGCAAAATTTTCAGTGATGGTTTGATAATATAGTAGCTATTAATTGACACCAATTTCATCTCTTTACATCCAGGCCCAAGATTGTATGAAAGCGTATCCGTCTCCTTTAACTCGAATGACAGAAAAAAAGTGATAAATTTCTAACTTCTTTATTAGATGTCTTAAAACAAAAATAACAATGCCAATAGTGACTGTTACTCGTCTGGAGATACTGTGTTTCGGCTCCAGAACGATGTAAAAATAAACGTGTATTAATACGAACACTACTAAAATATGTGTCGTGCATTCTATTGGTCAAACCGCATGCATTGTGCGATCGAGTCGTGAGCCGTGTTACGCGATTATCGTCTTAAAGGTGAGCATGCGGAAGATTTGTCGACTGTACCTCCTAATAATTTAAAATAATTAAATACCTATTTACGAGTACCTATGTTGACAACTTTCTTTATGAGGTTAGTTATTTAGTAAGTAACAAGTTATAGGAAAAGATACTGGTGAAAATATTAAAAACGAAATTCAAGGTATTTTGCGGACATTTCAGATTCTACGAAAAGATATTGTCATTGTGTCCGACTCTGGCAGTATAATATGAAAAGAGCTGCAAGTTTACTGAAAATGCAAAATCATCTTTGCCTTGGCCATGTTTTGCATAATCTGGTCACCGTAGATGGTATTCAGAATACTGATGCGGTTCTATGCCTTATTAATAAATGTAAGAAAATTGTTAAGCACTTGAGGTATAGAGCTCCTCAACTTGAAGCCGCTGCCAGCAAAGAACAACGTGAACTGCTCTCATCTTTCGAAGACATTGGTGAAAATATAAACCACTCGGATGACGAAGCTTCATCAAATGATTTTGACCTAGACGAGGCTTCGACAAGACCTGGAACCAGCGCCCCTCCAACTATAAAGACTAGTACACCAACGAGATGGCACAGCATGCTTATGATGCTAACAAGCATCAGCTACAATGTAAATCGCCGACCCATTAGAGACATGTTGATTGATATAGGTCGCAGTGCTCTTTTACTAGATGATAACGAGTACAATTTAATTACCAGCTTGACATCATTCTTTGATCAATTCAAGACGGTAGTGGAAATTTTAAGTCCTGAATCACACACCACGATTAATTTAGTATTGGTTTTTAAATCAGAAATTAGAAGGTTGCTAGAAGAATGTAACGACAATGAACCTGTCATTGTCACTAGACTAAAAAATAACATGTTGCAACGTTTACACCATCGCTTTCCTGTTACGGACACTATTATGGCAGCTATTTTATTGGATTGCAGGTTTCAATCAATTAAGGAAATCGATATTTACATGGCAAATCAAGACACCAATAAGGTAGAATTTTTGACAATTTAAAGAGATACAACACCTGGACCGAGTTCCGCGCCTACACCAAATTTTTTGGTGAATTTGGGTGAGAAGCACAGCAGTACACAGTGATATAGACAGCGTGGTTGAAAATGAATGCTGGAAGTATTTCAGCACAGCTAGTGTCAAGGATCTTCAGCCATACGACGGTGATGTATTGATGTTCTGGAAAGACAGAAAGATCTCTTTTCCATGGCTGTCAACTTTGGCTCGAGCAATATTGTTTGTACCGGCAACAAGTACCCCAAGCGAAAGAGTTTTCTCTGTTGCAGGGCAGGTAATAACCACAAAACGGTCTCGCTTAAATCCCATTAGGGTTAATCGAATTATATTTATTCACGACAACTACAGGCATTGCAAATGGAAAACCGACTCTTGAATTTAATTGGTATTTCATCTTTTAACTGACTAACCTATGTTATAATAATACCTTCCATTGAAAGTTTTTAATAATGTTTACAAATTTTATCTTGTCTCTGTTGATTATTTAATTATTTTTTATTAATAATGTAATTAAAAAGTGGTTTAAGTTCCTAATTTCCTATTGATTAATAGCTAAGTAACTGATAATGAGACTGTTTTAATTTTAATTTTGTTTCTCTTTTAAAATGTATCTTGTCAATTTAGTTTGTCACGTCAAAATTATAATAAATCTTTATTGGCCCAGAAGATTGGTCATCGGCGCTCATATCTAGTACGGATACATTGGAATGATGGACGCAATATGTCCACATTGTGATGCGGCTAACTTTCCAGGTGAAACGCCCGGCATGTGTTGTGCTAATGGCAAAGTGAGATTACCAGCATTAGAAACTCCACCCGATCTATTGTATTCATTTATTTTTGGGACATCTCAAACGTCGAAGCACTTTTTGAGTCATATTCAACAATACAATTCGGCATTTCAAATGACTTCATTTGGTGCTACTAAAATTATTAGAGATAATTTTATGCCGACGTTTAAGGTAAATGAATGCATGATTGTAAAAACCCACCTCAGACCACTTTTTCCAAAATACTGTTTATTGTGGATTTATGTTCTCTACGCCAAGACAAACTGTTTGAGTGTAAAAACACACCTCAGTCATGTAAGCATTTCACAGTAATAGAAGCACAAATATTTCAATGAGCGTAAAAATCCACCTTATCCTGGATGAGGTGTTTTTTTACAACCAAACATGTGGCAACACCTAAAACTGTCAGCTGTCAATATTGTCGTTTTTAACGTTAGTTTGTTTAGTTTGAACAACTGAGGTGACTGTAACGGACACGAATTACTTGTATTACACAAATTAAATTAAATTTTGCTTCTTAATGATGAAAATGAGTGCTGAAATGGAGGAAAGTGTAATATATTTAAACCCAGGTGAGTCCTCCTCGGGTGAAACACGCACTAAAAAACGACGTGATAACTCTGCTGATTATTCTCGGAATAAGATCAAACAAGCACGTATTCATGGGCAGGCTTATGTGACGGCAAAAAATAATACTGTACGGGCTAAGACAATAGGACCTCCATGCAAGTGTGCTAAAAAATGCTGGGAAACCATATCCGAAAATGACAAATTAGAGAACCTTGCCAAATTATATAACTTGGCGACAAAAACTGAACAAGATATCTATCTCCAGGGGTTAATATCCTGTAAGGACATAAAACGACGCCGAGTGCTGAAGGAGAACCCATTGAGACAGAAAATGTTTACATACACCGTTCAAATTGGTAATGAGAAGAAAGATGTATGCCATTCTGCTTTTCTTAGCTTGTTTGGTATTACTAAGGACCGTGTTAAGAAGCTCCGTGACTTGTTGGTCTTGGGTAAAATACCGGAAGACAAGAGAGGGAAATCGAAAACGGTCAATGCGATGTCTAGTGATGAAATCACTGCAGTGATCTCTCATATTTCCTGTATTCCAGCAAAAGAGAGCCACTATTCTTCTGGCGTAATAAAGTATCTTCCTGCTGACCTATCAGTAAAAAAAATGTTTCGACTTTATAAGGAAAAATACCCAGGAAGTAGGATAAAGTACGAATATTATAATAAAATATTCAGGGAGAACTTCGCTCTTCGCTTTGGACGACCAGCAGTAGATACGTGCTGCCTCTGCGAGAGTCTAGACTTGAAAATCAATTCGAAAACCCTGAATGACGTAGCTAAAAAGGTAGCTTTGGCCGAAAAGCTAGTACACAAAAAGAGGGCAAAGAAGTTCTATAATAAACTTCAAGAAGCAAGGCAAAGATCCCAAGAAGATGAAACATTTTTGGGAATTTGCTACGATTACATGCAGAATGTGTCGCTGCCAATAATTCCAGTGCAAGAAATATTTTATTTGCGGCAACTGAGCGTTTCTATCTTCTGCATCCACAATTTGAAAACGGGTAAAAATGTCCTGTTCGTATATCATGAAGGGCAAGCAAAAAAGGGACCAAACGAAGTATGCTCGTTTATTATGACATACATTAAAAAGTATGTCGACAAAAAAGTGGTAGAACTAATGCTCTTTTCTGATAACTGCGCAGGGCAGAATAAAAACAATACATCAGTACGAATGAATATGGCCCTAGTTAACAGCGGGCGTTTCAAAAAAATTCAACATATCTTTCCGATGCGTGGCCATTCTTTTCTGCCGTGTGATAGAGCATTTGGGATTATAAAAAGAAGCCTTCGTCGTAAAGAAAGGCTGTACAGTGTACAGGAACTTATGGAATTAATCGTATCTTCGAGCAGACAGAGTGATTTTTTTACAGTTCACTTGATCAGCGGAAAGGATGTGACCGAGTTTAAAAATGGTGGGTTCAACATTTCAAAAAGACTGCACTATCCCTTGAAACAAAGGATCGGCGAATTCCGAGAACGGAGGAAGTAAGCTTCACTATCTCAAAGTTCCATCACCTCACATTCAAAAAGATCGGCAGTGATGTGTCGGTAAAAACGCAGGAATTCATTGATGGAATGATAAAACATACATTTTTGTTGAAGATAAGGCCACAGATTACCGTATCGCTACCGAATGAACCTGCATATGGACCAAGGCAGCTGCATTAATGCAAAGAAGATGCAGGACCTGAAAAAATGCGTTCAGTTTGTGCCTGAAGACGAAAAAACTAAGTTCTGGAACGAAATATTGCAATGGCCAACAGCTGAAAATGTCGAAGATGAAGAATTAGATTAATTCTGTTATAATTTTAAGAAAATAAATATTGTTTAATATTCGTAAAAATTGGACTTTGATTGTAAAAACACACCTTGTACTTGGTGACTGTAAAAATCCACCTCATCCCAAAACTTAAAAAAATCAAATAAAAATATCTATGAATATATTATGCTACCACTTTTTAACATACCATGTATTAAATATTTTGACACATAAATAGTAAAAAAAGAAAAACATGGACCTATTTTTTTTTACACCAGACAGTTTTCATTGATTTTCTGAAACTTTTGCATTTGGTCTGAGGTGGGTTTTTACGTGGTTTTTACAATCATGCATTCAATTATATCTTGAGATGTGGTAAACTATATCATCAGTACATCGTAAATTTGTATGCCAAAATAGAAACTGAACGTCTTAATATTATTCGTTTCAACCAAGCAAAATTCCCAGGAAGTAGGATTAAGAGAGATCCGAAGAATAAATTCATTTGCAAGATGCGATAGCGAATGATGCTAATGTTAATGACATGGGACGTTTAACTATATTACCATCTTCGTATATTGATAGCCCACGGCATATGAACGAATATGCACAAGACGCAATGTCTTATGTACGAAAATACGGTCGACCGGATCTGTTCATTACATTTACATGTAATCCGCAGTGGGATGACATCTAAAACAATTTACTTGAAGGACAGTCGACAACTGATCGTCATGACATTACAGCACGTGTTTTTCGGCAAAAATTGAAAGCACTTATGGATTTCATTGTGAAATTATGTGTACCTATTTGGAGAGGTGAGTTGCCATATGTACATCGAATGGCAAAAAAGGGGATTGCCGCAAGCATATATATTAATTTGGCTGGTTTATAAAATAACTCCGGATCAAATCGATAACGTTATATCAGCTGAAATTCCTGATCAAACTGTTGATCCTGAGTTATTTCACGTTATCGTTAAAAACATGATACATGGTCCGTGCAGTGAACTAAATATGAATTCGCAATGTAAGATTGATGGAAAGTGTTCGAAACGATACCCAAGGCAATTGACTTCAGACACCATAACGGGCAATGACGGATATCCGTTGTATCGACGTAGATCACCTAATGATAATGGCAAAACGGCAACCATTACAATGCGTAACCAGGACGTTGAAGTTGATAATCGTTGGGTGATTCCGTATTGTCCATTATTATCGAAAATGTTCAATGCTCATGTAAATGTGGAGTATTGTAATTCAGTCAAATCCATTAAATATATTTGCAAGTATGTAAATAAAGGGAGCGATATGGCTGTTTTCGGTGTTGCCGGTGATAATAGAAATGATGAAATTACTCAGTATCAAATGGGGCGCTATAGTAGTATCTAGTAGTAATGAAGCTGTCTGGAGGATTATGTCGTTTCCAATGCACGAAACACATCCTGTGGTTGTTCACTTGGCTGTGCATCTTGAGAATGGCCAACGTGTTTATTTTAATGAAGCAAATGTATTGGAAAGAGCAGCACAACCACCAGCGACTACGTTGACCGCTTTTTTCAAATTATGCGAAACTGATACATTTGCGATAAATTTGTTAAATTCTGAAGTGCCTCAGTATTACACATGGAATGTGTCTTCGAAAAAATTTCAAAGACGTAAACAAGGAACAGCAGTCGATGGGCATCCAGGCATTTTCCAAACAGATGCAATTGGGAGAATATATACTGTACATCCAAACAATGCTGAGTGTTTTTATTTGCGATTGTTATTAGTTAACGTCAATGACCCAAAATCATTTCAAGAATTGAGAACGGCCAACGGTCATTTGTGTCAAACATATCGTGAAGCATGTCAACTCTTGCATTTGTTGGAGGATGATGCACATTGGAATTCAACACTTCATGATGCATCTACTTCAGCTCATCCACAACAAATACGAATGCTATTTGCCATTATATTATCAACATGTATGCAATCAAATACACTTGAATTATGGAAAGAAATCCTGATTTGTTGATTACCTTGGAAATGTACAACGAAGCTTTGATAATAATTGAAGATATGTATCTAACGATTGCAAATAAAGCATTAGTATAATTGGGTATGACCGCACCAAATCGTGAGATGCATGATTTGTTTGATCGTGAATTGCAACGTGAACAGGAATTCAATTCTAATTATTTGCGTTTATTTGTACAATCGAATATGACCAAATTGAATATTCAGCAAAAACATGTACATGACACAATCATGCAAGCCGTTTCTAATAATGCAGGTGGATTCTATTTCTTGGATGCACCTGGTGGTACAGGCAAAACGTTCGTTATATCATTGATTTTAGCGACTATTCGATCGGAACAGAAAATTGCATTGGCACTTGCATCTTCGGGAATTGCCGCTACATTATTAGAAGGTGGTCGGAACGCACACTCTGCATTAAAATTGCCATTGAATGTACAGGTGATTAAAAACTCCAACTTGCAATATTTCGAGAAATTCTGCTATGGCAAAAGTTCTGCGATTAAAGTCACTTATTTTATGGGATGAGTGTACAATGGCGAATAAAAAATCACTAGAAGCATTTAATCGAACAATGCAAGATTTATGAGGTAAGTAATCAACAGCTTTTTGGTGGTGCTTTGATATTACTGTCAGGGGATTTTCGTGCCATTCCTCGATCAACTCCTGCTGATGAAATAAATGATTGTTTGAAGTCATCTGGAGATATGTACAAAAATTGACACTGAACATTAATATGCGTATTCACCTACAAAATGATCCAGCTGCCCATGAGTTTTCAAAACAATTGTTACAAATTGGTGATGGCAAAATACAAATCAATAGTACCAACGGATTGATCACTGTACCGAACAATTTTGGTACAATTGCGCAATCGATTGATGAATTGATTGAAGGTGTTTTTCCGAATATTCTTCAGAATTATAGAAATCATGATTGGTTGAAAGAACATGCCATTTTAGCACCGAAGAACATTCATATCAGTGCCATTAATTTTCAAATTCAAGCGAAACTGCCAGGTGTAGTCACGATATATAAATCAATTGACAGTGTTGTGAATCAAGATGAGGCAATTAATTATCCAATAGAATTTTTAAATTCACTGGAACCGGCTGGCATGCCACCGTATTACTTGAATCTGAAAGTTGGTTCTTTGATTATATTATTGCGAAATATGCATATGCGTATAATATGCGTATGCACCAAAACTGTGTAATCATGTTTTTCACATGGCCAACTTTATGTTGCCTGTCCCAGGGTCGGTACCAGCCTTTTGTTCATTCATGCTCAAAATGGAAAATCAAAAAATATTGTTTATCCAAATGTTTTGGATTAAGTTTTAACATAGCTAGCAAGCAATTAGTAAAATATTTTTTTGTTAGAATAAATGAATTTGATGTTCCAATTACATTTTTTTATTATTTCACTTTATACGTAGCGAAGCACGTACCGGGCAGCTAGTTACTAATATTTTTTTATGTCTTCATTTAACACACCCTATACCCGGCAGACATTTTTTTTTTTTTCTTCTCATTTTATCTGCGATCGGCTTTGTAGCCATAATCAGATGGGATCTTCGTGTGAGATTAATTTTCGTGGTGTTCCATTGAACATTCACTTTATGTGGTTCAGTGATAGATAAACTTTAAGTTTTCACTGTATCTGGTCCAAGTTCAGGATTTGCCATCTCTTTAGGCGGGTTATATCCCCTTGTCTGTTTAGAAGGTTAGACATTAGAGAAGAACCGAACCAACCATGGAACGTGAACCGACTGTAGGGTTTTTCATTCTCGACACATTTAATTAAACCTTAAACTTTTCACAAAAGTCAATCTCATGCCTATAAACATAAAATTGATTTATCAACCTGTCTGAGACAGCATCACTACCCAGTGTCACTCTTACAATTGAGATGAATCTAACAACGCCACTCAAGCCAAAATCCACTACATGTCGAGTGACATAATGGCAGGCAGGACAAAAACAACGACCTCAATAACAACAACCAAGTTGCACAGCCCGCTCCTAAGGAAGATGATCATCTGACCAATACGTGTTGAGCTTCCAGAAAACAATTTTTTTCAAAAATATTTTTCTTCATCCATGGGGCTTTCTCTGCGTAACACACACAAGATTACTACGAGGCCTACACGGTTGCCAAACCTCGACAAACCAACGACACCAACAAAAATTGAAACGTGTGGATAGAAAGGGTCATGGCGTTTGGCTTGGCTTGGATGCCATTTGCATGAAAGATTAACGGCGATCCAACGATTATACCCGATCTCCACCACTTATTTGACCACCACTGGGGTATTAATTTATATATATTTATTTATATATTGTCCGCCACTGGGGACAGCGTCACAACTTTCTATTTTGCATTTGTTTTGCTTTCTATGTTGCATCCACAAGTTTGTGCGTTTGTTAACGGTTGCGCACAGTATAATTATTCCGAAATTCTCGCAGCTCAAGTTATAAGATAGTTAGATTAATACTCAAAAATCTAGAAATACAAAAACAATCACATTTGATCAACACATTGTCACTGTTGACAGATGGGGAATTGTGCTTAGCCATAGACTAGATCAAAGATTACAAATAAAAAAAAAAGCAATAGTGTATTGGACTCTACGATTGGACTAGATTATTAGATAGAACTGTTAGATGCAGTGTTGCACACTCCAAAAGTTCAAATAATCGAGTTCCCATGTCGAAATGATCGTTTAAAGAGAAAAATTATCGGAAAAAAAACACGAAAAAACAACTAAAACTTTCATCAAACATTGACAACAAACGAGAATGACTAATCAAAGGAAGAAAACATGCAAAGTTTCATCATTAATAACGGAGTATACCACAGGTTACTAGTCTTTAATTACTTTTACGCTCTGTGTTCACTCGAGCCCACAACACATAAAACTAGCCATAAAGCAAATATAAAGTTCTCTGAGACGGCCAAAAACCTCTAAAAATTAAAAAAAATAACATTTATTGGCCTTAAATGTTGTAGGTAATATTTTGATCAAAGCATTGTAACGTCGGGGGACGGCTAATGAAAACGTTATCCATTCTACAATAGCATAGTTATATTCAGTATTGCTGGGCCTCGTCTGTTTGGCGTTTTGATTGACCGTCCCCTAACGTGACAATGCTTTGACCAAAATATTACCTGCAATTTAAAGGCCAGTAAATGTTATTTTTTTTTACTTTTTAAAGGTTTGGGTCGGAGTGTGTTTTAATTTTCAATTTAACTTTTATTTACTGCTTTTAAACTTAATGTCTCGCTCTAATCTGCGCAGCGATACGTATGTTTCCCACATTGAAGCTTGTTAATAATTTATCTTTATTCCTCGTTGCTATTTCATCATCAGAGCGTGATCACCATTTACCTATAACCTATTCATTGAGACCTTTTCAATGAGCCCAAACACGATACTTCTGCTGTTGGTGAGGTAGTTGAGTATCCTGGAAATTTCAGGTGATGCTCCAGCATCAGTTCAAAGTTGCTTAATTAGTTCAAATATCATTGAAGTAAACGTAGAATACTAAATTCCGACTCGATGAGAACCGTGAAAAATGCTCAAATCCCTTCATAAACCAGAAAAGGGCTGATAATCTTCAAACGACTGAACCAATTTTCTTGAATCATTTCATCTAAGAACACTTTCGTCACCGTCAACTTTCAGACAAAACAAAAACAAATACTGATTAAAATGAATCCAAACACGGCATTTCTGCTATAATTTTTTCAAGAGCGTATTGGTGTGCTGTATATCCCGGCTGCAGCATCAGACCAAGAATTCGATGATCTTGCATAGTTATATCGCTTAGATGGGTGTTTCAGATTATAGGTCACACGATATGTATGGAGGTATGTCTGAAAGTAAAATAAATACACATTACGGGTCTAAGAACTGCAACTAACAAAACAGCAGATGACCTTGAAACAGCAGAGCCGATTTTGATCAATCATGTCTAAGAACCACCGCTAGAAAACCTACTTTTAAATTAAAAAAACCACAACGCAATAGTTTCACCCATTTAAAATCAAATCAAATCAAATCAAAAATTTAAGAGCTACAGTGCCACAGACAGACACTCAGACAGACAGACACACATATTGTCAAACTTTTAACACCTCTTTTTGCATCGGGGGTTAAAAACTACAAGAATATAGTACAAAACGCGTAGATGCGGTCGGATGGAAACAAGTGTTATTATTTGCATGTGAAATAAATGTGAGGGAAAGAGAGAGAGAGAGAGACATTTACATGTTGATGTTGACAAACTTGACAGTTGACGTTGATATTTTGTTGATTTTCTATTTTTAATTGTTTTGTTTCTTTTTTTCTCCAAAGCTCAATATTATCGTACAGAAACCAGCACATCAAGCTATCCAAAACTTTCAAATTTTCCCAAGTGAACATGAACCTTATACTATTGGGATAAAGTTGAAAATTTATCAATGAAATTTGACAGATTAGGGTAGCTTGATGTGCTGGCGTCTGTACATAAGACTAGACATTACTATCGTAGAGACGCCAGCACATCAACCTACTACAATCTGTCAAATTTCTTTAATAGGTTTTCAACTTTATCATTGAAGCATATGGTTCAAATTTGATTGAGAAAATTTGACAGTTTCGGGTAGGTTGACCTGCTGGCGTCTGTACATCGTACTATTGGCCAAATTATCTTACGCCCCCATAATAAGGTATTACACTCATTTTTGAAAAGTCTCTTAACCTTTTAACTGCTTACGTCGAATTAATCCGACACATATTTTCAGGTCTATTTCGCCAGGGTGGTAAATTTACGACCAAAATACCACAGTTCGTTTAATCGATTGTAAAAAGTTAAATATTGCACATCCCTCTTTGTTGTAGGTATTTAATTTTCGATTCACTTTGCCGGGCGCTGGGGGCACGACACCTGATAAGAAGTCGAGCGATTAAAAGGTTGATACGTGAAGTATCAATTTCAAGTAATGATTTCGAGAAAATTTCGGATTTGCGCCACTAGATGTCAGACCCTTCGTCTTATCATTTATCATTTAATAAAAGTACAAAGTTGCTCAATTGTTCTAGTAGGTATGTTTTTAATTGAAAATTTAGCTTTAAATATATTGCAGGTCGCATAGTAACCACCTATATTCACGAAATTGTCCCACACAATACTAACTCTTCTATTTACATTAGACAGTTTTCAAACGTTTTATTATTCACAAACTTACTACCAAATTTTAAAAAATATTACTGCTACAACCTACAACTTATACTAAACTAACTATCTAGCTAACTATAAAACGAATAACCTAAACTAAAAAACTATACTAATACATAAATCGAATTTAAACACTAATACGCCGTAAACAATGACAAATATTTTCGAAAAAATTACAATTACAATTCACCAGTTAACCTTTCGTAAGAAAGAAAGAAGAATTAAAATTTCAAAAATTAGAAATTCACAAAAAATGTCAACAAACAAATCAGCTAAATTACGTTCAATTGAATATCATCTTTATTTCTATCAAAATAAAGTCGTACATACATGGAATATTTTGCGACCAATCCCGTCAAACATCAAACCAAAGACAATATAGATAAAAGGGGTCCGTACACGATCACAAATATTTTTTGGTTGCATCTTTTTCAAATTATTATGGAATTAAAATATAGTTTATTTCAAACCTGGCAAATTACGCTCAATAAAATTGATTTCATCTTTACTGTGTTATCAAGAAAATCGTATAAAAATCGAATCTTTTGCGATGAATTACGCCAAACCAAAGATAATATAGGCATTCGGGCAAATTGCCATAAAGAAAAATATAATCTTTTTTTAAGTTTTATTGTAATGGTTACTGGGCAGTAACAGATAAGTAACACGACCAAAGGACATGTCCAGAAATGGTTTTTTATTATTTAATAATTCCAACCAGAGTAAGTTAAATATATTTGGATAGACATTCCTAAACCTAGTCGTTCTAACTATATCATACATTTTTAAAGGCCTCCAATTTTGAGAAAAAATGTTTTTTATTTTCGTGAGAATTTACTTCTAAAACGAACAAACCTTTCAAATTATATATGAAAATGAAGTGAACACACCCAAAAAAAAGTAAACTTGTCAAAATTGACAGATGAGAACTGTCATTACTGTCAGTGAGTGTCAATCAATACTTCAATCGATGGAGCCAAAACCTTTAAAAAAATAGAATAGAATCAATACTTCATAATACGAGCATGACAACGTAAACATAACGTCACACAGTACATTAATTAACGTTCTTAGGTCAAAAATGTGTAGCAATATCTATCAAAAACTGAAAGCACGTTATTTAGCTATAATCATCATGTAGATTATGGCTACTTCGAATGTTCACGTACAAATTATAATATTTTACTAAGACCCCAGTTATCAAGAAGTGCATCTTTCAGCATAATCCATAAGAGTTTAGAATCATCAGGAGTAAACAAATAATAATTGTATCTACGGATCAAAACCATTGTTTAATTACCTAGGAGAATTCCTTTTTTGTGACTTGGTATCGAGATCAGAAGTGGATGAAAGCCTTTCGAAAATTATGCTATTGAAAAACTGATTAGTAAGCTATAATTGGACGCAATGTACGGTTTTGTTAAGAATAAACTTTCAGTTTTAAAAATAGTATTTATTTATTATAGTATGAATTTCTTCATTTTCAATGTCTTCTCTTATTAAAATACTGTCGAGAAACTGAGCAGGTGGAGATACATTATTTTGATGCCGAGCCCATCCAAGATACCAGACAATTGTCATCACATGAGCACAGCTTCCAACAGAGAAAAAGTCAGAGTTTTAGGTTCATAAACTACCGGTATCCAAATCATGTGCAAAGTAGAAGAATCCGTTGTGAAAAGGCCAAGTCAGTAAAATCGGAAAAATCAGCAAAGCACAAAGAACGACTGAAGAACACTGGATAACAATAAAGTACGAGCGAACGAACGATACGATACGATACTGAATCGATCTTTTAAATCGATTTTGCCATAGAAAATCAACGTTTTTTTTTTCTATCTATATTATCTAGTTTCTAAACTTTTTAATGTAAAATCATTAAGAAAATAAATGTCTTGTTTTATACCGAATACTTTGATATGGTAATTTGTTATTAACGAATTCCCTGAACTACAAAATCCCTGATTTTACTGATGAGAAATCGTTTATTAAGGTATCTTTCTTGATTTCCATAAAATGGATTTATATTTACATTGTAAATGGAGAGTTGAAAATAAAAACAATGTTTTAGAAATCAATCAGGATGTGATTTGAATCGATTTAAAATCGATATTTTTCGGAAAGAATCGACAACCCTTTGAGCTGGTGTCGCCAGCTAGGGATGGTCAACTCGATTTAATTCGAATTGCGCTCAGATGCTCAGATTGAGTTGCCGCGATCGAGTTGAATTAGATTGCCGCGGTAAATGGAAAAGCGAGTACGTGATTGACGTCTCTTGTTTGGCATGTATTTGAACCTTATTTTATATTTAACTTGTATTGTAACTGTATTTAATTAATTAGAATAGTCTCAGTATATTTTTTTTTTTGCGAATCTATAAAAATAAATTATATCGTCGCGAAACAGAGGTGAAATTGGTAAAAAAGTAATAATTCATTCGATTTCATCAAGTTACCAGAGTTCCGTAACTCGAGTTCAACTCGAGTCACATGAATGTCAATCCGAGTTACCTTGAGGCGTGTCGTATCCTGAGTTGGCACATCTCTAACGCCAGTGACAGATGAATATGACATTGTCAAATATGACATTGTCACAGAGTGTCGGAGTTTATTAGGGGTGCCAACTAAAAATAACATCAATTACTGTTTTATGATTTTTCGCTTAAATGGAGGGGTTTAAAAATATTATTTCAGTAGCTCTGAGTTCCATATTTTTGTCGTATTTATTTGAGCCGAATATGATGCTGGTTAGATTTTTCTTGGAATAAAAAACCAACGTCCATACAAAAAGCGGACATCTCCTTTAGGAGTCACTTTTTAGAAAATGTTGGTTCTTATCAGACCATCAACTGAATTTTACAGATTATAAATACTGAGTGTTTCTCTTTTTAGCGTAATTTCACCGCTTTAGCAAGAGTGTAGCAAGAAGTAAATAAAAATAATAGGTGCTTCTCTTTTTAGCAAGGGTCATTCTTTAATGAGGAAGAGAGAGACCTGGATATTTTCCTTCCTTTGTGTGCGTGAGTGTGTATGAAAGTAACAGCCGTGGTAACAGCCTGTTACTGTGTGGAGACTGATATATTGAAATAACAGTAACAGCCGTTATAACAGTCTTTGAGGGTCTGTTATTTAGGTAACAGATAAGTTATATTGGTAGTAACAGTTGTTATTTGTTATTTTTAAAAATCTGTTATTTATATCTGTTACGATAAATACGCCTCACTCCTATACCCTATTATCCTACGGGTTGGCAACACTGGTTGTCTGTGATCTGCATGAAAATAGACACCACTTTCAGTTAGGAGTGGGTCGTTCACGTATTTACCGTCGACGAAACGAAACTGGTTTACCGCATACAATAAACTAGTTGATAAAACAGTTTAATTTTCGACTAGTTTACATAATAGACTGAACAGCATATAAACGAATTTATGTTCACGGAGTTTATCCACCGTTTATTGTACGATCAGATTAAGTCGTTTAGTTGAAACTAGTTTACTAATCGACGGATAGATGAACTGTACTTGGGAATCGAAATGAACTTCTCTTCATACTTTTTCCAGGGTTAGGACTGGCAGGCTGACTAATAAACTTGTATGTATGATAAACTAATTCAACGAAATAAATAGAGATCGGTATCTATCGTTTTGTTATAGAGTCTATTTTCATTTAACAGCGAACGTCCATCTCACTGAGCGAACTCAGTGAGATGGACGTTCGTTTCTGCATGAGAGAGAGAGAGAATCAATAACAAACGGCCTTCGGCAGTGTTCGTGTTCACTCGTTCCGTTCCGTCGAGCGTCGACTACGTGTACGCCTGTAGTCTGTACGGCGAAATCAAGTTGTCGCCGCCGCCGCGCCGGTCGCATGCGTAAAATGTCGTTCACGAATAAACTGGTTTATCTGTGGACAGTAAACTAGTCGAACAGTTCAGGTCGAATAAACAGTCTAAAAAACCAGTTCCTTCATTCAACGCTCACCACTACTTTCATTATTAGAAGAATAGTGCTGTGAGCCTTAGAATGTGAGCACTCACATAAATAATTTGCGTTTCGAGTTGGATAAAACGATTATGACAGCTAAGAACTATCATTTTTGTCATCAATACGGAACGCTCGTGAACGCGTTAACAGTGCTCACTCAATAATACAACCTATTTACACCTTATAAAACTTGTATACACTACCGATTTCATCTTACTTGGTTAGGTGGCGATTCCAGCCATAGGCATTGTATCTAAGTTAGCTAAAACTATGCTATGAATCAAAACATACCAGCACATGTGTCATTTTTGACAGCGCTGATATTAATATAGCACATGGTCGGCGTTATCGCAAGATGGCGCATGTCGTGGCGACATCTATGACGATTCACGGGATATCGTTATCGCTCTCACGACATTTCAGAATGGGTGAGCACGCTCAAATCGATATTATCGTAACTGGGAACGTAGCCCAAGTTAAACCAAACTTACTGCATAAGGGTAACCCCAGATCTCCTTTAAAAAATGTATCCAATTTAAATTTATACTGAACGAGGCTGCGCGCAACGAGGCCCAAGCCCAACCACTAACGTCGTCAGCGAAAATAAAACCCTTCGAGAGGAATTAGATGAAGACTGCTAATTAGATCGTAATTTTATGATTAAACAATATTTTAAAATCTAGAATGATGTGTTTTAGTAATAATTTACACATTAGTTATTCATGAAATCCATTTTTCTAAGGAATCCTATTTTTAGTTTTCGTTATTTAGTCATTTAGCCCGATTTTTAAAAAATGCGGTAATCTAGCCCTTTTTTAAATTGTATTTAGCCTTAAAACCTGACACCCAGTTGGCAACACTGGTCCTTGGTTATGTTGCGTGTGTTAAGTATATGTAACCTACTTGTATTTGTATGTGGTCATGTATATTTTATAAGTAGATGAAAGGTGTCAAGGTAGTCCTGTAGAAGATGGCTCACGTAAAATAAATATTGTAAACCTAAAATAATTGTTTCTCTAGCAGTATGCTATCAGCAATATCATAAAAGGTTATGGGCCGCATATTTGTGCTGATATAAAGAAGAAAAATGGTAAATGAAATGAAAATATTAAAATGAGAAGAAAATTTTGAGCTATCAGAGAAAAACAAAAGAAATAAAATAAAAATGGAAACGAGAAAATATGAAGCGATGCCATTTCTGAAAGAGGAAGTAAATTTTCAAACATGGAAATTTCGATTAAATTTACTGTTGGAAGAAAAAGGAGTTGTAGAAGCGATAAAAAGTGAGAAATCAACTAAGGAAATGGATATTAAAGCAAGGTCAATAATCGTTCAATGTGTATCAGATAAGTACATATCATATATAAAGAAGTGTACAACATCATTAGACATGATGAAATGTTTAGAAGCTATCTTTGAACGAAAATCTGTTTTCAATAAATTGCAACTAAAGAGAAGATTGCTGAATTTGAAATGTCAAAAAGATACAAACCTTCAGGACCACTATCTAAGGTTTGATAACATAATCAATGAAATTGAAATTGGAGAAAGTATGTCTGAATCTGATAAAGTGTGTCATTTATTATTAACACTGCCAGAGAATTATGAAAATGTAATAACATCACTAGAAACAATGTCAACAGAAAAGGAAATCACAATTGATTTTGTGAAAGCAAGATTGTTGGATGCTGAGCTAAAACTGAAAAGTGATAGTGAAAATAGAAATAACGAGACGAGTTTTACTACGGAAAATATAGTATGTTATAAATGTAAGCAAAAGGGACACAAAGCACATCAATGCAGGAGTAACCAAAGAGGTGGTAGATACTTTAGAGGAAATATTTTTGGAAGAGGCAGAAGAACTGATAGAGGTAGATATGGACAAGCAAACATTACAAAACATATGTTCACGGCATATGATGAAACAATAAATATAACAAATGAGTACATTGAGTCAAACGTAATAGAGTTTATAATAGACTCAGGAGCTTCAGATAACATGGTACAGGATAAATACAAAGATTATATGACTAAAATTCAAACATTAACAGAACCAGTAAGAATAAAAGTTGCGAATGGCGAATATTTAAAAGCAAATGAGAGAGGAATGTTAAATACAGAAGAAAAAGGCAGATGCATAAATATTGAAGCCTTAATTGTGCCTAATCTAACGCAGAACTTACTTTCAGTAAGTAAATTAGTTGAGAAGAATAGTCATGTAATATTTCAGGGAAATGTGGTAAAAATTGTACAAAATAACTTGAGAGTATATGGAGAAAAATGTGGAAAATTATATAAACTGCAACTGAAAATAAAAACAGAGAATGAATGTTATACAACAGCAAATGATACAAACCTATGGCATCAAAGACTAGGACATTTGAATAGAAATGGGTTGAGGACTTTAAAGTTACCAAATAATGAGAAAAGATGTGATGTGTGCATGAGAGCAAAATCAACGAGATTACCATTCTATCCAGTGGTAATGCCAAGATCAGAAAAAGTATGCGAACTTTTACACACTGATATTGCTGGTCCAGTAAATATACCCAGCATAAATGACGAAAGATATTACCAGGTAATTGTAGATGATTATACACATTTTGGAGTAATATATCTGTTGAAGTATAAACATGAAGCAACACAAAACTTAATAGATTATGTGAGATATTTAGAAAGACAGAAACAAAATAAAGTAAAAAGGATAAGATGCGATAATGGTGGCGAATTTAAGAATCGAATAATAAACGAATTTGCGATAAATAATGGGATAAAAATGGAGTACACAAACCCCTACAGCCCACAAATGAATGGAGTATCTGAAAGAATGAACAGGACTGTATATAATAAGGCAAGAGCATTAATGATGGAATCCAACCTTCCGAAAGAATTATGGGGAGAGGCAGTTAAGTGTGCTATGTATCAAATAAACAGATGTCCATCAGCAGCTATAAAATTTAAAACACCAGCAGAGTTGTATCATGGTAAATATGATATAGATAATATGAAAATATTTGGATCGAGAGCATGGATGATTATATTGCCAAGAAAGTCAAAATTTGAGGAAAGAGCAAAAGCAATGAGATTTATTGGATATAGTCCAAATGGATATAGATTGTGGGATCCAGAAAGTAATGAAATTAAAATCTCAAGAGATGTACATTTTGATGAAACAAATGTGAGATATGATGAAATAAGAGAAATAGAAAGAGACAATGTAAGGTCAGTAATATACAGAGAATTAGATGAAAAAGAAAACAAGCCAAGTACATCAGGACTAAAGAAAAGAAAAGGTAAAGGTGAGATTAAAGTTACACAACGTCCTACTGTGACTGAAAATGATCTAGACAGTGATGATGAGGATAAATTTGATGATGCAACTGAACAAGTTAAAGAGGTAATACAGGAACCAGAGGAAAAATATACAAGAAGTGGAAGAAGAATTGTTAAACCAAAAGTATTAGAAGAATATGAGACACACTATGCTTATAATACATACATGGAAGATGTTCCTAAAAGTTACAATGAAGCTATAAAAATGGGCTGGAATGAAGCAATTGTTAAAGAGTTGAAAGCTTTAGAAAATATGGAAACATGGACAATCACTGATTTGCCAAATGGAAAAGAAGCAATTGATGCTAAATGGATTTTTGTGAAGAAAGATAATAACCTAAAGAAGGCGAGACTGGTTGCAAGAGGTTTTCTTCAAAAAGATGATGGTTTTACAGTTAATTAATTATTATTTAAGCGATCAAGAGTGTTTGATTCAATAAAACACTATTAATCGAGGTGGGGTGTTAAGTATATGTAACCTACTTGTATTTGTTTGTGGTCATGTATATTTTATAAGTAGATGAAAGGTGTCAAGGTAGTCCTGTAGAAGATGGCTCACGTAAAATAAATATTGTAAACCTAAAATAATTGTTTCTCTAGCAGTATGCTATCAGCAATATCATAAAAGCGTGATGTCCGCTGGCGAATTGTTGTCGCTTTGTTGACATCTGATTTTTCTGCAATATTGCGTGTTGAAACCGGTCCACAATCTGTCCACAATCGTTATTAATAAAACGTATTTAATGTACCTAGAAAGTTAAAGAATTGAACGACGAACTAAAAAAACGAAGAGGAAGTATAACTGGAAAGAAAGCGGATCATAGTGAGAGGTTGACTTTTATCTAATAAAATATTAATTATCAGTAATAAGCTCTAGATTTGGTAATGTTTTTTAATTATAACGTGTTACTTTTTACTTGATCCATGATAGAAAAAAATACGATAAATGAGAGAGCATTACTATAATGATAAATGTTATTCCACAATTTTTAGTTTAGAAGCATAAGATCGTAATTTTAATTTCGACAATCAGTCCTCAAGTTTCGGAAAGCCAAGCAATTGACGTTCCTGCTGCAGAACTTTACCTCGACGTTAATAGTTCCACCATATTGCCAAACAACATATTCAAAATTACTTAGACAGGTACTTCGCATAATTATTTCCAATGATACAGGTAAATTTTGTTTGAGACCCTCTTGCGGCCCTTAATTAACTAATGGTGTTTATTATAGATTCAATAAGGATATCAGTAATGCTGTAAGATAGTATGAATCAAGATACCTTCTTGTTTTACAATCAACAACATCCTGCTAAATACGTACATACCTAAAAGATAGGCTAATTCTTATTAAAAAGTCATCTAAAAGTTGATGTTTAGGAAATAAAGTGTAGCTGGGTCACTTCTTCCATGGAGTTAATAATAGTAGGACGATAAAGTTTTTAATGTTCATGTGTGATTTGCCTATTAAACATATCAATACTTCTTCCAGGTTATTGCAAGGCATCTATGAAGCAGCTCAGCTCATGATGTAAACATTAAACTAGGTAATGATGGAATGCCTGAAGAAGCAAGCTGTGAATGTGCTGCAGGAGAAGGAAAAGAAGCCTATCGTAAACATCGAGAGACATTCCATAAGCTATCAAAGAAATATTATGTGACAGCATTACGAGCCTCCAGATTGCCATCCAAAAGAAATATATCGTACCATTATTGCAAAAACCGATTATCGGAATCAAAATTTGACTGAAATATTTTTGAGATATAAGTACTTGAAAGTTTAATGACAAAAAATTTATTAGTAATAATGTCAATATTAAAGGCTAGTAGTTTTTAAAACTAAGTAACTATTCAAGTATTGTTTAGTAGTTTAATAATTGAAGAAAACTTACTAGATTTTCAACAGAAATGTGTAAATGACCGGTACAGAGCTAATTTAGTTGGTTTTTCTTGAAAAACCAACTAAATTAGTAGTAAGTTTTCTTCAATTATTAAACTACTAAACAATACTTGAATAGTTACTTAGTTTTAAAAACTACTAGCCTTTAATATTGACATTATTACTAATAAATTGCCGGCAGAGCTGCCAAAAGGGTAATTTTTATTTAATTACTTATTTTGAATAGTCATAATCATCAAGCCAAATTCGTTTTAGTACAACAATAGCCTGTACAGGTATAAAATAGATATCTTTTGTTGCTTATGGCTAAATAATATAAAGAGTTTATTTTACTCTGTATGCACGGCTGCACATCAAGCTATACATTTCCAGTTTAAGCTGATCTCGCATTTTATAGGATTTACATACAATTAGAGGTCAGCTTAAACTGGAATTATGTAGCCTGATGTGTAAACACTGTGTACATACTGTCTAATTAACCTTTTGACCGCTTGTGTCTCATTTATGCAACACAATCGGTCAAAAGGTTAAATAAAAACAAAATGATTTGAAAAATGTTTATTTTAATTAATTAAAAAGAAACAGAGAAGATGAAACATTGTCTTCTGAGCTAGAATTAGAAGAATGTGACATGTCATCAGTGTCTGAGAGACTCGCAGCTGGCAATCGGTCAACACTGCTAGCATCAGTAGCCAGAGAATGGAACCATCCATGATACTCTTCTGGTATTACACCTTTATTGCAAAGGTTAATTGGATCCTTCTTCTTAGCTATAGATATAGGGTCCGTTGTACAGTTGGTGTAAGGGTGCAAAGATAACGCTGGAACTGGTTGGCTGCACAGATATTTCATCAACAACTCTTGTTGTTGCTTACGCTTCTTACTGGTTGCATAAGCATGGTTTGCATAAGATGTAGCCGTCGTAATTTTACCTGTGTCGGTTTCCATGGATGTAGTAGGTAACATCCAATGTCATAAACTTATTATACATGTCATAGTTGTAGTAAATCATATTGTCTCCTTTCATGTACTTCATTTGTTTAATCTTGAGCCAGTTCACTTTTTCGCCTCCTGTGTTCTTATTTCTATTTATGATAACGGTCTCTGCCAGTGCCTTCATGTCTTTAAATTCATTGTATTTGTATTCTTTGACATGGTAAGAGTTCTTTGTTACTTTTTAACCGACTTCCAAAAGGAGGAGGTTCTCAATTCGTCGGAACCTTTTTTTTTTTTTATGTATGTTCCCCGATTACTCGAAGATGGCTGGACCGATTTGGATAATTTTTTTTTTGTTCGAAAGGGTATACTTCCCAGGTGGTCCCATGATCATCAAGTCAGGATCTGATGATGGGATCCTGGAGAAATAGAGAGTACTCTTCAAATTTTATAGGCACACTTGAAGCAATTTGTGTAGTTTTTGGAAGAGTACTTTCTCGGAGTGGTTCCATTTCAATTTGGTGAAGATCTGATGAAGAACTTCGGAGATAGGCAACGGAACTCCTCAATAAATGATAGCAAATGGACAGGGATTGCTGAAATCTCATGTCTGTCAATTGTTTACACCAGTTAATAACATACCATCACGCCGGTACGCTGTGAAGGGGTAAGCACATGTGAACCACTAAAAAGTGAAAAATAAAAAACTTTTTTCAAAAAAATAAACAACCGACTTCCAAAAAAAACACTAAAAAGTGAAAAATAACTTTAATTTCGGAAGGCGGTGACAAAAAATTAAAATACATATCCAAAGTCACCGACTTCCGAAATTAAAGTTATTTTTCACTTTTTAGTGTTTTTTTGGAAGTCGGTTGTTTATTTTTTTTGAAAAAAGATTTTTTTAATCTCCTTTGGCACGCAAGTGGATAAGCACTCAAATAGTTCAAGTATTTATTTGTAAACGCGATTGTGCTACTTATTTATAGGAAGTCACGGATCAATTTCCTATGCAAGCATTTTTTCATCTAACGGGGCTTTGAACTCTGCAAAAATAATTTAGTCGTGATTTATTTACGTCACCGATTGCTGGTGCATTGTGTGTGACCTAATTTGCCAACTATTTAGACTAGCCTACTTTCCTATTTTCTAAGATTTTTATGTTTGTAAATATCTTTGTTTTGTTTGTTTATTATAAGTACCTACTTAGTTGTTAATTACGTGTAAATATGGCACCGAAAAGAAGTGTGGCCTGGAACCATTTTGTAGATTTAGGACAACATAAATGAGAGTGCAATTTCGCATGCAAGTATTTTTTTACTTTAGTGGTTTGTAAGTATTTATTTGTAAACGCGATTTTGCTCCTCATTTACAGTAAATCATGGGTCAATTTCCTATGCAAGTATTTTTACTTCCAACAGGGCTTTTGAATACGCGATTGTGCTTTTTATTTGTATGATGTCATGGATCAATTTTCGATGCAGATAGAAAATATTTGAAAGCATCTCGAGCCCTGGTTTTAGGCCCTGGTTTCTTAAGGTGGACGTACTTGGAAGTCCTGGTACTCGGTTTTGCAAGTACAATGTCTAGTTTCAAGTGCGTTAAGAGATATGAAATCTTTCCTTCCTACTTTATCAGGCTTAGGACTGTCGGCTAAGAGTATGATTATGGTTATTGATGAGTGCTATTCATTTTGGTGTAATTATACAATACAAAAAACTTTTTCCAAAAAAAACAACCGACTTCCGAAAAAACACTACAAAGTGAAAAATAACTTTAATTTCGAAAGGCGGTGACTTTGGATATGTATTTAAATTTTTTGTCACCGCCTTCCGAAATTAAAGTTTTTTTTCACTTTGTAGTGTTTTTTCGGAAGTTTTTTTTTTGGAAAAAGTTTTTATTTTTCACTTTTTAGTTATCGTACCTACCCCACTAATTCGAAATTTCATCATCCTTGGGGTCAAAACAATGCATATTTATGCGATAGCAGCAATCGCGGTTTATTTAGGGTGAGTGGTCCAACAGTTAACCACCAAATTTTCTGATCATCATACTGCGTATTTGGTAATTAAAAACATATAATTTTCTGCAAGGTATAAGGTAGTGGTTTATTGGCTACCTATCTGCATTTAATAAATGTTGAATTTCCTTAATATATTTTGGAGATGGGAGTTTAAAAAAAAATGGGAATTGGCTAACTGTGTCCACACTATGGTACGCATTTAACCACAAGGTGTGCCACAGTTGACCAAGGAGTACACATTTAACCACCATATATGATTTCTTAATTTATGAAAAAAAAAACAGTATGAGTGGTATGAAAAAGAGACTTTTATTAGGTAACTTTATAATGGCACAGTTCAGTCTCAACATTGTCATTGTAAGAGCAATTACCTTTTCAATTATGTAGGCACTAAAGATACTAACTTATATTCTCAATTCGAAAATAATCAACATATTTTTTAGTTTTTGGTGAATTATTAATATAATTATCAATTACTCTTATTTTAATCACAAACTTAAGAAGTAAATAACAAGGAATAAATAAATATCTAAACCTTTAACGCAAGTTTCACAAATTTAGTTATTCACAAGTTATTCAACATTGAATAATCTCAGTCTCAACAATGTTATTTTAAATTGAATAAGTAGTAGGTTTTGGTAAATGCTTAAAATAATTATCAAATTATTCGTATCTTAAACGAAAACTTAAGCAAAAAACAAAAAATAAACAAATATCTGAAGTTTTAACGTAACCTACGTTGTCACAGCATTAGTTTTTCTCAGTCTCATAATATTTAATCGAGAACTATAGTAGGTAAGAAGGTAGTTAAAATATCTAATGAGATTTAAATATTGATGACTAATGAGAAAAGCTAATGTTACAAATAAAAACTTTAACAATTAACGTAGATTCAAATATGTCAAATCAAAATAAACGTGAAACGAATAAGACGCTTGCCTTCGGCTGCTGCCAGTAATTTTAGGATTTGGTAATATATATTTGATATCTTTTAGCTGTACCCCTGCTGTATCAGGTTCCAGAGGCTCACAAAATGTTTGGCATGCTCTACTTTTTAGTCTTAAGAAACTCACAAAAAAGTCAGAATCGTCTTCATCATCTATTATAGTTTCTAAAATTTTCGCAACGTAATAGACGGAGCTTTTTTTATATGGAAATAATACGATAACATATTCTTGCTCTTTTGGATCTCGTGGTAAAGGTAAAAAAATACCGTTCAGTATAATCCTACCTTCCTCATCCTCATCTATATTTTCACTAATATATTCTTCTCCACCAGACGATGATCCACTTGCTACATAATCATTTTCATCTGAACTGTCATCACTTTCTATAATATCTTTTTTTCTTTCCTTAATGGCTCTTTTATTCTTTTTCTTTGTCTTATTTTGGGTTTTAACACCTGTGAACAGGTCTTGCTTTGCTTTTTTAATTTCTTTCTTAATTATTTTTATTTTCTTTGCGGCAATAGCATCTTTTTCAGGCGTATCCGTGGCGATCATGCTTTTCCCAGGAATTCTACGCTTTTTTGGATCACGTGGTTTCGCTTTTATTGGTGGCATAAATTCCTGGGGCGAAATGAACTTTGACGGACCGGCAGCTTCTATTATGCGAGGTGTGATGATATCTTGATTTCCAACTTCTTTAAGCACTCGTGATAGAAGTGGCGAGTGAAAAACTTCTATGCTACCAGGGTTTATCGACAAATTTTGCTGCAGAGTAATATTCTCACGCACGGGTAATGGATCTTGTGATTCGGGAGCCTTAATTATTGGAAGTGTGGTGTCGTCATCTTGGTTCCTTGGCAAGTTAACTTGCAAATCAACATCTTCATGAGCTAAAAATAAATCTCGAAAATCGGAAACTTCAATCATTGGTGGTGTGATATCGTTATCTCGACTTGTAGAACCAAAGTTCCCAAGGATAGAAGGAGACTTGGAAGATTTTTCTCGTTGATCATCAATTTCCTGTGGCCTATCTGTTACGGTACTAGGCATAAAATCAACGTCCGTAAAAATGCAGTCATTGAATGGGAATATTCCGGTTTTCTTGAACGCATTTGTTATGTTTATCGGAGTCATTGATTTCATGTATGCAAAACCAACACACTCAGCAACATTGTATATAGTTAGAGATTGCCCTGGATGTCTTAATAGCCATGAATCTACAGCTGCGTTATAATATGACTTGAACGGGCCGTTTAATCCAACATCCAGTGGTTGAAGTTTTGCAGTAGTATGCGGATGGAGAGTTAAAACAGTGACACCCGAAGACTTAGCCAGATCTAGTGCTTCAATTGACAGATGGCTTTCGTGGTTATCCATTATTAATAGCACAGGATTTTCTTTTGAGGCTGAAACATGCTTTATGAAATGTTTCATTACATCCACGAATATTTCAGCATTCATCCACCCAGAAGCTGCAGCTAACCCTAATGTGCCCGATGGCGCTCCATATAACATGTGTGGTTGAAACTTTTTTCTCAGAAAAACCATAGCCGGTGGCAAAGCTTGTCCTATCGCGCTGACAATGCAACATGTTGTAACTAAGGTACCTCTTTCACCACTTGTGACCTTTGCTGCGTTCGTGCCTTTTCGTGCTAGTATTTTTCCTGGTCGTTGCACAGTTGTCGTTGAAGTCTCATCCAAATTGTACACTCTAGTGCCGTCTGCAAAGCTCGGATGTCTTTCCATGACTGATTTTAAATTTCTAAAAAATGACTCGATGTTGTGCTTGTTGAAAGCAGTTGCTCGGGCTAAGCTACAGGCTTCTGGTTTCCTCAGTGAAATTTCAGGATGTCTTTTCCTGAATGAGCGCAGCCATTCAAATCCAGCCAATTCTGAATCTATCCATGACTGTGGTATTTTCAAATTGTTGACTTTCGCCATTTGATAAGCAACGCGGCGGCAATCTTTAGTAGATAATCCGTAAAATATTTGAGCACAATACTCAATATAATCTAATAATTGTTTTTCTTGCTCAGATGTAAAAATTTTGTTAACTTCATAATTTGGTGTTAAACGTACCTCTGGATTTATTTTGAATTTATTCACATACAATCTGACCGTCGGATATTTAAGCTGGCATTCTTCGCTTGCTTTTCTTATACTCATCCCGGATTGCACTAGCTGCATTGCTTTCCTCATAGCATCTTCAGAATGTCCTCCTCGTTTCCTAACTATCGTTTTGTTCCGGCCCATCTGTAAACAAAATAAGCAAGGCAACATTTAACCATTTGTTAGTACACAATTAGCCATGGCTAACTGTTCAACATATAGGTTTGGTTAATTGTAGACCACCCCTCCCCACAAAGCGTTTGAACACTGTCACTTTAAAATTATTCATGCAATTGAAACCAAACGTGTGTTAATATATGCAAGAAAAGTATATTTATATGGTCAACATACACTGCTATTTGTAATAATAAACTGAATGATGTGAAACGGAAAAAATACTTACGTTTTTTTAAATATTTTGTCATTGATTTTCCGACCGTTGAGCGCGTGAGCTTGCCGCCGACTGGGGAGCGGGGAAAGTAACTGTTACGCCATCGAAATGTCTAGTATACGCGGAGCGGCAACGTCGCATTTGAAAGATATGGGCGTGGATAACTGTGTACGAGTGGCTAATAATTTTTTTTAGTTTAGTTTTTTTGTTTTTGTGCGAATTACGAAGGTGACAGCCGGAGGACTTAAAAAAACCGAAATTATTATATAAAGGGTTTTTAATAAGATAAAGATTACAATTGAGCTTATAATTATTTCTATGTATAGATTCGGACGATGCTAGAACCGAAGTGAAGTAAAACGATTAACTTATTAATATTGCAATTCTACTGATTCCTACACGTGGATGCGGCATCAGCAGTCCTTGATGTAGGTGAACGCCCGGCGACACGAGGCGTTGATTCGATGATTCGGCAGGTGGCATGTTGCAGTTTTACGTGGAAACGTCCGATTGACGTAAACAGCTAATCATGTCGCTATTCAGCTGATTTGGTGTAGGCAGGGCACGTAACACCTTCCCCCTCAGAACAGCAACTATTTGAGGATTTTGAGCGAAAATGTTGCTGGTGTCTGTTTCTTGATTGTGGGTGATTCTGCGTCTTCGTAATGACGATTTGGAGGGTTTTCATCTGATGTCGGTGGCATTGTAAGGTTAGTGCAAACGTTATACCGTCGTATAGTGATGGTAACGATCAGTACAGTTGCACCGAATAGTACGACGTATAGTGGGATCGTCGTATGGTATAGTGAATTTTCCGCATTTGCGTGATCTATTTGTACTGGATGTTGCATCAGGATCTTATCTTCGATTTCGTGTAGATTTTTCAGGTGCAGTGGGTTTAATTTCAGATATGGTATGGTTTCTTCAGCAATGTTCAGGTTCATAGGTATTTCAGTGATTTTCAGCGGCTGCCCCTTGATATGGTCATTAGTGTTGGTAATAGTGAATCGCTCGGTGCGTAGTAGACATTTTTGTGGAATGGTGGCGAGATAACTTCCATGCAGGGAGATGTATTCTTGACGTTCGCATTATAGCTCTGTCCGGGTCGATTGTGGAAAGATGAGCGTGTAGCGTCTGTCGTCCAGTTGTTCCATTGCTGCTTTAGTCAGTGTGAGCTTCGTAGGCAGGCATGATTTCTCCAGGGATTGGTTGTAGATGAGGCTTTGGATGCAATCTAGATGTCCTCCCGTTGGTTGACGGTTGATTCCTTCCTCGCAGAGATGAAATAGTCCGAACTTCGGGCATTCAGCCTCTATGTACTTGAAAATTTTCCCATTGGTTGCAATGTAAGGGTAAGGAGGGATATAGGTGTACATTAGTTTATTAGGAACTATTGCTAATCTGTATAGTTCGAACTTATCGGAGCTGATTATTGGAACTTTAAATATGATGACAATTTTTATCTGTTATAATAACCAGGTTTTATAACTGTGTAGTACTCTCTTAAATCTGCATCTATTAACTGATCCTGTCCGTATATACATTTTAATCGCTTAATCATATTACTTAAAGTATCTATGCTTAACATACTATGATAAGTGCTCGATGCACGTACAAAAACTAAGGTATCTTCTATCCTAATTAGCTCTAAATATAAATCTTCCGTATTATCACTAATTATAGTCAGTAGCTGAGCAAACTTTGCGAATCTTTTAAGATCATTTTTAGCAGCAGTTTCCTCGTCCAGAAGTAATGCTAAAGTACTATTGATTCTCTCTTGATTGTTAGCCATTTTCGAGAGTATGTCGCTATATCGAGTCATCCAGATTTTGTTAAGACTAATATGTTCATTAATCTCTGATACTATTTTATCGTTGTTACTTTCTAAAAGGTTAATTGCATTACTATACTTTTGGGCATCCGTATGATCTAAGTTTCCGGTAATGCTTTTTATAACGGACCCTAATCCGTCTACGAGACCTCTTTTACTGCGACCGGGTTCTAGTGTTTTTAACTGAGAACTAATTTGACTTAATTTATTAGCTAAGTGTTTGATTTGAAGTTCATACAAGAGAATGGATTGGTTGTCTAGTTTAGTCTGGAAATAGTCGAGTTGGGAGATTACAGAATCAAGTCTCTGTTCAATATCGGTTAAGTCTACGTATTGTAGGAAGGTGTGGTAATGCATAATGAGCCTTATTTGTCCAAGGTTGAAAGGTAAGAGTCCAGGTCCATCGTCCAAGCTTTCAAGTCTTATCTCGAGCACCGGTATTGGTTGAACTAACATCGCCAGTAGTATCCTGTAACAATTTTGATCTCTCAGGGATACGTTTGAGTCGAGACTTGGCTACAGGGCCTTTCTTTTTGGAGGTGTATATATGAATCGGAAGGTCAGCTAGAACAGTGTCATGTGTGTAACGTGGTGCTATTTTTTGTCGGTTGGCTGCCGGGTTGAAATGAATATTTGTTGTCCCGGTTGGTATTCTATTTCGGGCTCTCTATCCTTATTCCTATTTTGTATGATATTTGTGCGGTCAGCAAGCGTAAAGTTATTGATAATGTCGTATACAGTTTTCATCTGGTCTCGGTGTGTCAAGATATACTGTTGCATTAGGTGTTAAGTCATCGGCTGGGGCGCTGTCAACGCTGCTTCCCAATCTGGGGGGCCCGAGCGCCGCCTGTAGGCGGCTCTACGTGGGGATCGTGCGATCGATGGCCCTGTATGGGGCCCCGATCTGGGTGGCTGACCTGACGGCCGGCAGCATCGCTGTCCTGCGAAGGCCACAGCGAGCGATGGCCGTCAGAGTCATTAGGGGGTATCGCACGATCTCCTACGAGGCGGCTTGTGTACTGGCCGGATCCCCGCCCTGGGACCTCGAGGCGAAGGTACTCGCGTCACTGTACCGGTGGCGCGAGGACTCGAGGGCGCGGGGCGAGTGGCTGACGCAGCGACATTTGGAGTTGCGTCGGTCACAGCTTCGCGCAGCCCTGGTGGCGGAATGGCGGGACAGGCTTTCACGCCCTACCGCCGGCCCCGCTACCATCGGGGCGGTCCGGCCGGTACTCGAGCGCTGGCTCGGGAGGAGGCACGGCTCCCTGTCGTTTCGGGTGACACAGGTGCTCTCGGGGCATGGTTGCTTCGGGAAGTACCTGTGTCGCATAAACAGGTAGCCGGACGCTCGGTGTCACCACTGCGTCGACTGTCGGGAGGACACGGCGTGGCACACGCTGGCAGAGTGTGCCGCTTGGGAGGAGCCGCGCCGTGCCCTCATCTCAGGAGTCGGCAGTGACCTGTCGCTGCCGGCCGTTGTTGACTCGATGGTCGGCAGCGAGGAGTCCTGGGACGCGGTGGTATCCTTCTGCGAAACAGTCATGTCGCAGAAGGAGGCTGCGGAGAGGGAGCGGGAGATTGCTTCCGCTAACCCGATCCGCAGCAGACGCACCGGGCGTCGGCGGAGGGCGGATAACGCCCTCTTCCAGCCCCCCTAAATGGGTCCAGGGGCGACAGATCCGGGGAAATCTGTCGCCCTCTACTTGTTTGGACCCGAGATGGCGGCGCGTAGTGTTCCACGCGCGCCTCTCTATGACGTAAGGGGGGAGTTTAACACCTCACTCCCCCCCTATCGCGACGTGGCCCGCAGAGGCGGGCCGGCACTAGCCGGGGATCGCGGAAGTCACATCAGTTCCCGTGATCCCCGGTGCAAGTGAGAGACGGAACACCGGGGTGGTTTTAGTCAGTAAGAGTCTGACAGACCCCTCCGCCCGCCCCGGGGCGGAGGACATCCATGAGGATTTCCCCCGTAATAAAAAAAAAAAAAAGGTGTTAAGTCATGTTAACGTCAAGGGGATCTCTTGGGTCAAAATGTCCTCTTACTATGCCATGTGGTCTACACTTGGTAAAGCTGTGAACTGAACTATTATATGCTAGTAAGGCATAAGGCATGAGGTTAATTACAGGTTCGTCCTTTTGACGTAATCGTAAAATACGTAAGTGTTCTAGTAACGTAGAGTGAAATCGTTCGATGATTCCGTTATCGTTAGGGGAGTGTGCTAATGTTCTATGGTGGTTATTTTTGTGTAATCTTGTAAATTCGGAAAATAGCTAGTTTGTGAATTCTGTGCCGTTATCGGTCACTATTGTTAGCGATAAACCATGATGCGTACAATAATTTAAAACTGCTTGAAGTATGCTTATTGCTGTACCATCTCTCAAATAGTATGCTTGTCCATACTTTGAGAAAACATCTACCACTGTCAAATACTTTTCATTTTGAGCTGTGAAGAGATCCATATGTATTAATTCGAATGGTTTACTTGCTGGGGGTACTACATTAAATTGTGGTTTAGTTGGGTTTCTATCATATTTCGTTTGTCCGCAAATGGTACACTCATTAATGTATTTAGTTATTTCCTCCCTCATTTTAGGCCAATAATATTTGCGGGAAAGGGCAAGATGACACTCGTTTATTCCTCTATGATTGGTTTTTCCCTCATGATAGTGTTTTATAATTTCTTGCTGTCTAAGGTACTCTTTGACGTCTTCTAATTCTGTTTTGGCGAGAACTAAATTAATTGCTGAACTTCTAAAAGTATTCTGGATTATGGGTATAATTGAATATATGCCTAAAGGTGGAGTTATTTTTATAGGGGTATTAACTTTGGGGTTAACATATTCTTTTATAGCATTTACTACGTCTTGTTCTAAGTTCGATTCTGAAACCTGAATAAATGTACGGGTGTGTGTATCGAAAAGTTTAGTAGCGGTTGTACGTCGTTTAATATCCCCTACTATAGTAATGCATAACTGTCGGTGAAATTTGTTCAAAGGTTCGTCAGTAATAGGTACTTCTAGAATAGGGTTTTCAGTGCAGGTATGTGCAGTGGCTGTAGTGGAACCTGTTCTCGAGGGTGGTCGCTCTGATGGGTTAGCTACCATTGACTCAGTCTCCTCGTTGTTAATTTCCACTCGGGATAAAGCGTCAGCATTGGTGTTATGTTTTCCCTTTTTGTAGACTATAGTGTAGTCGTACTCACTTAGTTTAAGGCGCCATCTAGTCAGTCTTGAGTTAGGCTCCTTAAGGTTCATTATCCACTGTAGTGGCTTGTGGTCGGTGAGTATTTTGAATTTACGACCAAATAAATAAGGCCTGAAGTACTTTGTTGCCCATACTATGGCTAAAAACTCATTTTCGATAGTACTATAATTGGTTTCACTATCGTTCAAGGTTCTTGGGGCGTAACAGATAGGTTTATCTGATCCAATGGTACTTTGTGAGAGTATAGCCCCAATAGCTAAGTTAGAAGCGTCAGTTGTTAATATAAACTCTCTAGTGAAGTCGGGGTACTGTAAGATCGGGTCATTTGTGAGTAAAGTCTTACATTTGTTAAAACAGTCAATGTAGTCGGAGTCAAAAGTAATTTTGTTAGTCTTTTTAAGGCATTTTGTCATAGGCTTAGTGATGCGGGCAAAGTCAGGGATAAATTTCCTGTAATAACCTAACAATCCGAGGAACTGTTTCATTTCCTTCGGGGTTTTTGGTAATGGGTATTTTTAGTGCCGCAATTTTGTCAGGATTAGGTTTAACACCTTCTACACTAATTACGTGACCTAAAAACGTCGTTTCTAACTTTAAAAATTCGGACTTATCCATCTGAATCTTAACCCTTACATGCATGATTTTTTTTTTGTAAAAAAAAATGTATTTAGGTACGTTATTATGCACAGAGGTCGGGAAAAATATTTAAAAAAATCATAGTCAAACTTATTAATATATTAACAAAGAAAAGCACTATGTTGCCATTTGGCAACAATATGCATATAATACCTAATTATTTATATATACTTATTTATGATGAATGGAATGCAGCAAAGCAATTTCTATCATATGTATGACAAAGAGCAACCTTGCATTTGGTGCATTCTGTGCGTGAGTAGCCTTTGCATGCTGGTAGTTTGCATCTATTGTTGTTGGCACATCTTTGTTCATTATGGGCAATTCCATCAGTCCTAACATCTTTAGGTGGGACGGCTTTCATAGGTCCACGATGTTTCTTTGCTTCCAGTTCTTTGTCGATACTACTTGAGGAGGGTCGTCCTCTTTTGTTTTCGGTACTTTTTTTATAATTACATAAAGTCTCTGCCAACTCGGATCTGAAGTCACCCAAACTAAGGCTTTTGTAGTTCCCCCTTTGGATATTGGCTCTTTTATATAAAACTCATGAGTTTATAATAGCCATATCAGTCATGTGGTAGAATAAACGAATATACCATTTTCGACTTTTTATCCTAATCCTATGTCTTCCTAAAAAACTATCCATAAGGTCGACGCCTCCCATATGCGCGTTATAATCTTTGATTATTTTCGGGCAGAGGATAGTGATCGTCTTCTTTTCTTTTTTGTCGTATCTGTTGACAGAACCTACTGGTTCAGCGCCGACATACGTGGAAGCCAATGTAACTAGCTTCTTATCCTTCCAACAGGTCACTGAAATGTCCACGCCTTCATAGTCGGCAACTTGCTCTTCATAGGACCCTCGAGGTACAGTCTTTCATGTAATCTTTTTGTGTTGGTAATTTACAGTTTTTACTGAGACGGTTTCTTTGGATCGTACCCAAAGCATATATGCCCTGACTGTCAAGGTAATGAAGCAAGGGAATTGAGGTGTAAAAATTGTCGAAGTAAAAAATGTGGTTCGCCCTTCGTGGGACATACCGGCACAATCGAATGACCGTGTTTCCTACAGCACCAAGATCTGGTTCGCCTGGCAGGTTTTCAAGATCGTGCTTACCAGAATAAATTTCAAAGTTATATAACTTTGAAATTTATTCTGGTAAGCACGATCTCACCAGATACGCATATGCGTATCCTGACAGAGAGCATAGAACGAACAGCTTGAAACCCCACTTATGCGGTTTATTCGGGAGGTATTGCTTCATGAAATGTGCTACTTTCGTAGCACACATTTGCTCATCAAGTGACAACCTCTGCTCATATGGGGCAACTCTTGTAAATGTTTTATTGAGATGTTCTACCAGAGGTCTTATTTTGTACAGACGATCGTGTTGAGGGTGACCTACGGGTTTGTGTTCTGCATTGTCATTGAAGTGAATGACAGAGCGTATTTTCTCAAATCTGTTCAAATTCATTGTTTGCATTATGTTAGGGAAACCATACTTTGACCAGTAAGATCTGACGCTGGGATAGTGAAACATAGACATGAATATAATAATGCCAAGAAACTGGCGGATTTCTAACGCATTTACAGGAGGACAGTTGCTAATTGCCTTTCGGTAATATACAAATTGGTCTCATTTACTATTTTGGTAAGTATATCCTCATTTATAATTTGGGAAAAGAATTCAAATGGAGTCTCTAGTTCGGCCACGTCTGAGGGAAGATCTGAATTACCTAAAAAAGTAATACGATCGTCATTCCAATCCAGATGGCATTTTTTCCATATAAGATCCCTACTTCGTGTTCTCTAAGCTGCAACACCGAAAATACCAGCAACTGGTTGACTAGACGAAGGTCCTGGTACAGGTTCTGTGGGAGGGACTTCATGATGCTCTTCGGTAACTAGGGGAGGGTCATCTGAGATGTTTTCATCTTCATGGTAGGCGACATCATTATTCTCCAGCTCATGCAATAATTCCCTTTAGCTCACATAGTAATCGATCTCATTATCATCTCCTATATCACTACCGTCTTCAGAAACATAGCCGTCTTCTAAGGCTGACAGCATTTCCTCAATATCTTTGTCTCGCATTTTGCCAAGCAAGCTAAAAAATATTGCAAGATTACCCAAAACCCTCCACCACCAAAATACTCAAAACCGGATAAAATCATAAGCGCTAAACGCATAATGTAGACTTTTGGCAACATAGCAATTTAGCAAGATATCGCATCATTCAAAGTAAGTTCTAAAGAAAATATAGAATATATCGATAACTAACCTTTTTCTAAGTCGATAACAATTTTTTGCAATCAAATTAGCACCAACAGCAATCCGAAATCAAAAAATCAATTAATCACAAATCGTAATCTACCAACTTTTTCACCTCCGTTGACAATAAATACAAACTGTCAAAAAATTCGCGCCAAAATCGAGTATTTTTTTATTTCATTCTATAGTCTGTGGTTTCACGACAGCTGTTACGTTTCGTTCAGTAACACATAACTTTCACTCTTTGCAATTAAAAAATAAAAAGGGTATGATTAAAAATGGCAACAATATGCATGTAAGGGTTTTTTTTTTTTTGTGCGTGGGAAATCATCAAATGACTTCTCCCGCTCTGGTTGGAGGAGGAGGGCGTGTCAGACTTTTACTGACTAAAACCCACCCATGTTCCTTCAGCTGCCCGTATGCCAGGGGCCGTAAGCGTCAGGACCCCTGGACCAAGAGAGATATTTGATGTTTAGAAAATACCAAAATCTTTTTGCTACTATTTGATACCTAACTTCAAATATTTAGTACCTCAACTGATAGCGAAAAAACACTTAAAGAAAGTGGTCAGCCATTCTGACATTGGGATGTCTGGACCATTTTTTTTTTCATAGGTCGAGACAACACACCTAATTTATCTCTTTGTAAATATTTACTACCTTTTTAGTACTGTTACGAGCTTGGGGTTCGTGACAATTAAAAACAGCCGATATAATTACCAAAATTAACACTTTAATTTAACACACTAATTAGAAAACACAATTACACTACTGATCACTCTAAGTCGCACTTGAAGATCGCTTTAGATGTGTTTCGCTTCTATCGCTCGACAATACTCCCCGGGTCGCGATCTGTTCCGGCCTTTTATAGGGCCAATAGAACATTCTAGTAAAGAGACATCTGGAATGGTCGAGTTCTTACCGGCCTTGACTGAACAGATGTCGAAAGTTCTAGCATCGAGATTTCTAGAAAGATCTTAATTCTATTAATTCTGCTACTCGATACTAGATGGCGCTAGTGGTAACTAATGTTGTCGCGTAACAGTACCTTAACATATATTTTTTTCAATTTTTTTTGGCATTCCGGAAAAATGCTACGCATGAAAGATTGACCAATAGAGATATTTGATGTTTAGAAAATACCAAAATTTACTACCTTTTTGCTACTATTTGATACCTAACTTCAAATATTTAGTACCTCGACTGACAGCGAAAAAACACGTAAAGAAAGTGGTCAGCCATTCTGACATCAGGACGTCTGGACCGTTTTTTTTTTCATAGTTCGAGACAACATAACTAATTTATCTCTTTGTAAATATTTACTACCTTTTTAGTACCTCAACATATATTTTTTTCAAATATTTTTGGCATTCCAGAAAAATGCTACGCAAGAAACTTTGTTAGTTATGTATATTCTCCCTCACACACACACACAAAAACAACACACAGACACACAAACAAACATTACAGAATAAGCAATAACATTATTAATTATTATTAAAAGAAAATTATGTTAAATCCTAAACCTGTCCTGTAAACCTACACTGTGAAGTGAGGCCCCCTCCTAAAATTTGTATGCTTGTTTTGTTTCTCTAAATCTTGTTATATTCTGTAATCTTCTTGTTATTTTTTAAAGTTTTTTATCACCTCCCTCCATATACCGTAAGTACAAAGAGACCTTCACAGTAGCCCGCGAAATTCAAATTTTCGTACGTTTTTTGCAATTTGCAAGATGTCATGAAATCCTGACATTTGATAGCAATACTAACATAGGGATTTGTATTACTCATTGTAATGATTATAATTATGTAAGTACATATTTTTACAGTCGCGAATCATACTTTAATCAACGCACACCCAGACACTGAGCTGCACATTGCAAAAAACGTACGAAAATTTTAATTTCACGGGCTAACGTGAAGGTTCCCCCTTAATACTTATGCCATGTAAATAGATAAATTGTCACTTTATTAATAGAAATATCATCATACATCAATTAATCATAAATAAGCTTGACTTCCGCAAGTCTTGTTATCACTATAGTTAGTTGGTCTCTCATACTGCAACAAAGTTTTTGCCCGTAACATAAACATTCAGAACACTAATCTGACGACGGTATACTTTTTATTTCCAACAATATTCGTGAGTACCGTATAAATTATTTCTTAAAAACTACCTACCCTCATATTGGTTAATAAAGTTCGTCACGTCGCGTCTTGTCGTTCCCGTCACACAGTTCCACCAATAATTATTTCTAATAATATTAATTCGCCAGTGGTTATACTTAAGCAGTGATTACGTATATTTTCTATAATAAACTATGAAAAGAGGTCGGAAAACTGCAGTTCCATTAGAACAACAAACGTGTGTTTTGAGTGAGTTCAAGAAATACTTTTCACGTAAAAATGATTTACCTTCACCCTGTGACCCAATATACCAAGACATTACCGAAAGATTGTCTTACAAAATGTCAACAAAAGCTCTATACCTATCAATAAAAAAAAATTACGATTTGTTTTTTGGTCACGACGAGTCCGATACTTGTTCTGATGAATTTGCAGAAGCAAGTATGGCAACTAACAAAACATCTGAGTGTGAAACTTATCATTTTTTTATTCATATTTATCAGTGGAATAAAATTAAGCCCATTGATCGTTGCGTGAAACGTACAAGAACCTTATCTGATTTTCGCAGTAAAACTTTGCTACCAAGTCACCAATGGGCGAACCTTCTAAGAGAAGAAATATGGAAACGTGTACGTTCGCCGTGCAGTTGGATATTCCAAAATTATTCAATTAAAAAGGAAGCCAACATTAGGTGTTATGGTTCCTGTAAGCAGTGCAAGGCAAAGGTAGAAGTAGTGATTAATTGGCCAACAGAAAAAATTGCGCGTTGTATTTGTACCATAAGTAATTATGATGAAACATTCAAACATGACTACACAAAAAAAATCAAACTTTCCCCTGTAAAACGCTGTAAGCTTAGTGGTGATTTAAAGTTTGAACATGCTGTGACGGTTAGAAACAAACTGAGTGATTCTATAATGAATAAAAATGATGATTTTGAACCGGCTCACTTACCTACAGTCGGCTGCTTAAGACAAATAAAGTATGAACAGCGGAAAAGCACATATTACGATCCGAATCCAATAATGGCTTTGTGGATTATGACACGTCTATCTCCTTATGATACAATGATTAGATCCATCTCAGTATTTCCTATTTGCATTTATTATTGGTCTATTGCACAGGAACAATTCTACAGGGATTATAGAAAATCTGAGAGAACTGTATTAAGTCTTGACGCAACAGGAAAAATCTTCAAGCCATGTGGACCAAATAAAGATTTAGTACTGAGTAAACCGATATTTCTATATTCATGCGTGCTATTATCAGTTTATAGTGAAAGTGTACCAATAATACAAATGTTATCAGACAATCATACTTCAGAAACAATATATAAATGGCTCGACACATGGTGTAAAACTCAAAATAATGCAACTCCGAGTGAAGTAGTCGTTGATGACTGTGCAGCCTTGATCGGAGCTGTTGTAAGAGCTTTTACTGGTGTTTATTAAGCGTCCAGCACACACGTAACGCTGCTTCTGTGGATTTTTCTTGCTCGCTCATGCAACGAACTAGTAATTTTGTGCTTTTATTGTAATAACTGAGATATGCCTGAAGTTTTTCTTTACGAGCTTCACTGCCAAGAGGAAAGTTTTTGTGGAATTGCTGATGAGTTGTTTCATAGTGTCGCTTCAAATATCCACTTTAAACAATAGCGACAGTTTTATTGCATATAAGGCACACTGGAACCGCTTGAGGCCTATCAGGCAGCGTAAAACAATATTGTTCAGTCCATTCTGCCAGAAACCTCCTATTTTCGCTGTCCACTTTTCGCTTTTTAGGATCCATATTAACGTGGGAACAAAAAGATTTACTAAACGAACGAAAACGCTAGAAATCTCAAAATAAATGAATAGTTGCCCCGCGGTTTGCGCTGCGACTGGCCGACTGGCAGTCAGTTTTCCCCCGCCCACACGCCCGCACCCCCGATTTCGATACTAGCTCGCGCTTGCTTCAACAAAATAAAACGGGCGCAAGCGCGCCGCAGTAAGTACAGTACGCGGGGGCGCTGTGAAATGCTTCCGCACATATCATTTCCATAAAAATGGTACGTAGTTCAACCTATAGATATTTCGTGTGCATAACAAAGATTAAAAAATATTTAAATCATATCGGTTATAACTAATTCACACAAACACACACATAGGCTAGATAGGAAACTAATCAAACCATACCAGTTGTAGGTACTTGTGAAACAGGTTAACTAGGCAACTTAAAATAGAATAAGTACCAAGTTAGATTCTATGTGACTTAAAAATATAATTTCAAGTATGTATACCTTGTCTACGTATTAATTTATACTTGATATACAATACATTACAATATTTGACGGTCCGAGGCTCGACCTTTCGCGGTCCGCAAACGGACCGCGGTCCGCCTGTTACTGACCGTTGGTTTATAAGTTTGAGTCGAACAAATCGGAATGTTAGGTATGTGTTACTCTGCCCATTACTGCGTCACTGTCATCTTAAAATGTCATATTTATTTTCTTAACAAAGTTTGGTTTATTGTTTTCAGAGATAAAGATAATAATATGAATATTTCACTAATTTTAAAGCATTCCTTTAAAGATATTAAACAAGTTGATGGAAGTGATGTGAATGTATCTGCAATATCATCGGCTAAGAGTGTAAACCTGCTAACTCACTTTAACCCAAATTTACAGGAGATAAACAAAACCCTAATAAATTTGTATTTTACAAGTTTAGGTTAAAACCAAAACTACAGTTGGTGTATTTTTGGATTTTCTGCATTATTAGAAACTAATAAAATAGTAAAATAAGTGTTTGACTTGGCCGGTTTCTTTGGTAGCAAACGTTTTATTTTGTGGACATAGCAGGTTTTTCGGAAGATTTCAAGGATAGGTGAAATAACTTTAATTGTTTCGTTAATCAGTCTATTTATTTCTTAGTAATCGTCACAGTTACTTATTTGGCTAATACTTAAATTTTATCAGTCTTTTAATCAAAAACAAACAAACTTTAATATCTGAAATCCTCTTTTCATAAAATTATAATCAAATTAATAAAACTAAATATTATTCTTCTTTTCCTTAATATTCATTATTATCACTTTTTTTCTGTTTCCGTCTTGAGGTAAGCTATCGTAATAAGAGCGATAATCTTCAGGTAAGGTGTTTTTCAAGTATTGAAGATCTTCGAACTTTTCGCGCTAATTTTTGGCCTTGTACTGTATGAATTTTGTAGACAAGTAAATGGCACAGGCTTCACCGATGAGGATTTTCTTTGTGGTAATATTTTCCACTCATCTGACAATCTAAGTTTAAAATAAATATCTCCATTTGGAGTGTTGCGAAAACCACTTGATATCTGTAACGTTAGCATCTGCTTTAGATCGGCCAGGACGAATGCTTTTATAAAATTAAACTGAACTTTTAAAGAATTGGTAGTTTAGATATTTTACTTCGTATGGACGCTGTTTTTTCCTTGCAGATCTACAGATGGATATATACTCTGCTGGTACATGAATATCTTTGTTTTTTAAAGCACGCTCTATGGTCGAATGCATAGAGTCCGCCTCCATTTACGTATGGGGCTACCTCGAGGAATTTTTGCTCTATCACAATATTTTCATTCGTAGCTGTAGTGAGTAACGCTTTACCCTGTCGTGTCTACCTATCCCTAACAAATAAAAGGGTAATAAATAGAGTAGACAATTAAATTTAATTTGAGGTTTACAAGAAAAATTATAAAAAAGGTACCTGTGCACTCTATTTATTGGTAAGGAGGTCTATGTAGATTATGGTGGTTAAATAGGCGTTTATGTTCAAGGATGCTGTGACAAATCAATTTCTAGAGAACTTGATGACTGTCAGTCAGTTCGCTTACGAGGTTCCTCAGTTGCTTTGATCACACTTCAGCTCTGTCTCAGCTCTCTTTTTGATTTTTTTCGCTTTTTAGCTCTGTCACGGCTCTCCTGCCCTTTTCTTTTTTTTTCGTTTCTTAGTTCCTCAGCTCTGACGGCACACAGTGGAACGAATGTATGGGAGCGGTTGGACGTAGACATGTCCGAAAAAAAAGAGTAAAATTATGCCAAACTAATGATGCCATCTTATTCGATTACTTAATGCCTTCATAACTTGTGGTGATGAATTTCTTCATAACTCCCATATTTCGGGAGTAATTTGAGAAAATGTGAAATTTTACTATGAAAATGAGTGTATCGAGCTCTCTCCCTCCTGATTCCGGGCTTGTTTCAAGTAGCGGTCTCTAATATCATAATGCTAATACTAAGAGCTATATTTAATACTAAGACACATAGTGCGCCAAATGTGCACTTTCTGGGATAAAGAGTGATGTTTATTTTATAACACAATTTTTTTATTTTTTGTTTATTTTGTTGATTAAAACCGTTTTTCTAAAGGTTTACCTTATTACAATAACATTTCTGAGCAGCCAATTAGAGAAGATATAAGCTAATTAGGATATATAATTAGGGACTTAAGGTTTACATATAAAACTGATGCACTAATGATTACTGATAAGAACATTGCTATTATTTAATTACTAAATGGCTCTTAATACACTAATTTAGCATGCATCATTTACTAATTATCACAATAACTAATTACCTTGCAATATTTAACAAAGGATACCTGGGATACCTGGATTTTATATAAATAGGTCACTATTAGTAACTTTAAAATCAGTGTTGATTTACACCTCGTTGTATCCAAGCTAATCTCGCAATGTATTTTCCAAATTTTTATACAAATCTTGATATTCACGTTGCTTTATGCGCACGCGCACATAAAGATTTACGCGACTTTAACTATTTGTTCAGTGTTTTAAAAGATAACAGTTGTGTTCAGTTATGTGAAAGTGCTGAAACAAGTTTAAAAGACTGGTGTCGTCGATTTTGCTACCGCATTTATGCAAAATGGACACAGTCTGGAAGAAGCACAGATAAGTTTCGGAAGAAACATGAGATTTGGCTACAGGCTGCAATTCAATGGCCGGAATTACAGAATGAAAATATGGAACCTTCTACAGAAAATATAAGTGACGTCATCGAGCCCATAATTTCTCCTGCTAAATCTGATGCTTCAACTTGTACACATCCTAGTCCTCGTAAATCTTTTGAGGACCTTAGTAACCGGCAAAAAAGAAGACGCACTGAAGATAGTCTTTCATGCAGCAGTAGCAGCGCTGAAATTATGTTTTCGGCCGAAAGGGCGCTTCAAAAGGCAGGACAAAGCGATACAGCTTATGTTATGAAATACTTGACGGAGAATCCAGAAGAGGCCTCAAAAATCAAAGCCTTCATTGAAGGTAAATCAATTCAGGTACGGGAAATATCCCCTTTGAAGGCATTGGCTCTTTATGTATCGATGAACTTATCGAAATGGCGCTATAACACTCTTCGGGATTTCAACACTCAAGAAGGAGCTCTTCAATACCCGAGTTACTACATGTTGGTTAAAGAAAAAATTAAGTGCTATCCGGCCAAAGAAGATCTCACAGTTACAGAGAGCTCTGCAAAAATCAAATTACAAGCCTTGATGGATTTAACCTCAAGAAGACTTATTAGGTCGTTAGAAACCCCTGTTGATCCCAATCAACAGCTCGTATTGACCAGCAAATGGGGTTTTGACGGATCATCTAGCCAAAGCATTTATCATCAAAGGACGAGTGAAGATGAGCAAATCGATCTTGCTAGTAATTTTATGATTAGTCTTGTACCACTGCGGCTCGTCTCAAAAGGTGTAACAATTTGGGAAAACGAGCGACCATCTTCCACTTCATTTTGCCGGCCAATATTGTTTAAGTTTATAAAGGAAACCAAAGAAAATGTGCAGAGAGAGATGGCTGAAATCGAAGCAGAGATTGAAGCCTTAACTCCATCCACCATCACTGATGGAATTAGTGTCAAACACCAACTGCTGTTGACAATGATTGATGGTAAAATTCATTCCATTATATCCAATACAGCAGCTTCAGTGTGTGACATATGCAAGGCTTGTCCTAAAGAAATGAATAATTTAGAGTTAATCAAAGATAAACACGCAAACGAGGACATGTATAAATATAGCTTAAGCACCCTTCACGCTTGGATTCGCTCAATGGAATGCTTATTACACATTTCCTACAAATTAGACATAAAATCATGGCAAGTAAGGGGTGATATAGCAAAAAGGCAAGTTGATGACAGGAAGAAAAGAGTTCAAGAGGCTGTAAGAAGAGAAACGGGCTTACTTCTCGATGTTGTGAAACAAGGCAGTGGATCCACCAACAATGGCAACTCGGCAAGGAGATTTTTTGAAAACTACACTAAATCTGCTGAACTGACCGGAATAGATGCTATGCTTTTAAGAAAAATCTGTGTGATCTTGCAGTGTATTTCATCAGGAGAGAAGATCAACGTAACTAAATTCCGAGAGTTCTGCTTTGATACTGCTAAGCTTTACGTGGAGTTATACCCATGGTATTATATGCCTTCTTCACTTCATAAAATTTTAATGCATGGGCCAGACATAGTTCAGAACATGTCAATTGTGCCCATTGGTTTTCTATCCGAAGAGGCATCTGAGGCTAGAAATAAAGATTTTAGAAAATATAGAGAGGGGCATTCTCGAAAGCATAGCAGTATCTCATGCAATGAAGATATTATGCACAATCTTTTACTGTCTTCTGATCCACTTGTTACAAGTATCCGTCCAAAAGGAAATAAGTTTGTAAAAAAATCTTCTTTTAAGGAATTTTATGAGCTTACGGATTCTGAGAAAAGTGATATCGAATTTGTTAACATAAATGATTTAGCGGACATCGATTCTGAATTTGAATTAATTGATGATGATGATGATGACGAAGATAATTAAATGATGTTATTGTTTTAAAATGTGTAACTTAGTAAATTAGAGCTTACATCTTAATTATTTATTGTACTTTTAATGAAACTAGGTAATTTATTATCAACTTACTTAAAAGTCATACTCTCATCAGTTCTTGTGAATATTTTTGTTAATATATATTTCTGTATATATATATATAATATATTTATAGACCTCTTAATAAGTCTGTCTGCGGTTTAAAGTAAATACAAATGGGCAAAAAACGTTTTTTTTTTTAAATTTTCATTTCCTTTTATCCCAGAAAGTGCACATTTGGCGCACTATGTGTCTTAGTATTAAATATAGCTCTTAGTAATAGCATTACGATATTAGAGACCGCTACTTGAAACAAGCCCGGAATCAGGAGGGAGAGAGCTCGATACACTCATTTTCATAGTAAAATTTCACATTTTCTCAAATTACTCCCGAAATATGGGAGTTATGAAGAAATTCATCACCACAATTTATGAAGGCATTAAGTAATCGAATAAGATGGCATCATTAGTTTGTCATAATTTTACTCTTATTTTTCGGACATGTCTACGTCCAACCGCTCCCATACATTCGTTCCACTGTGCGGCATTCCAAAATTCCTTCCTCTTTTTTTTTCAGCCATAATTTTTTTTATCTGCCAGTCTAGTCGGCCAAGACGCATAAAACCTCCTTCATACAAACCGAGAGTGCGTTTAAGAATCTTATAATAATAATTTAGAATTTCCATATTTAGTAGACAACGTAGTTACATTAAAAAAAAAAACAAATTTAGGCTATCCAAAACGATATAAAATTATTTTTAGTAAGTACAATCTTAATGCAACCATCCTTGAATAGACTGCATAGATAATTAAAAGAATAAGTAGACATCAGTTTGACATGTTTGACTTACAGTTTGGCAAGAAAGTCCTGAAACGGAACTAAAATATTTAACCATTGGCAACACTCGCTCAGCCTCGTCGAGTAAGGTACATGATCTGTCATTTCTTGTAATCGGTGTCTGTTTCTCGTGTTTATTTTTATTTATTTGCGTTATTGTGGTGATACTGGTGACCCATTGTGTTCATAATGAACAGATCTATTATTCGCAGCTCCGCAAGAGCGATAATTTTAAAGTGTACGTAAGATGTTCGGTGAAACTCGAGACCGGACAAATTTTATCCGATCTCAACGATTTGTATAAAAGAACCGCTGAAATGACAGGTAAAATTATATTTTTTACATGTAACCGCATGTAAAGTGTGTATTTCAAGGTGTAATATCTAGTATAAACCTTTCAAACAATTATTGAAATGTGCATTCACGAATTTGAGGTTATGTTTACGAAACACATTCGGAATGCAGCGCGTTCGTATAATATTGATACTTTTTGTTAATATTGCATAAATCACTGAACAAAAATAAAATAACTGTGGTATTTTTTAGGTAAATCCATCAGTACTATATGGCGAATTGCAATAGAAGGACAAAGAAACAAAGGTGTTTTCTCCACGCCAGGGAAACATAGACTGACTGGAAAATTTCTTGTCAACATGTCATGAAAATAGAAAAAGGTTATTTTCGAAGGGGGCAAACTCTGTATAGTGACATTGAAAGAAATATCATAAACCTACAAGATGAAAGCAGCAGTAGTGACACATCTGAAGACAGCCAGCAGAGTTTTGGTGAAAGCTCACAACAAGACGTGGATGAAGACTTTTCGGGCGTGGAATACTTAGAGAAAAACATTTTTGATTCTGATTAAAATTTTTGATTCTGATTATTTTCTTAGTTTTTGTTTAGAACACCAGCTATGGAACATTTTGCCTGTGGTTAGAGGAGAACTTGGATTTGTGGGACACAGTCACACAATAGTCAGGCTTCCAATTTGTCACTGTGATCTAAACCCTATTGAATTGATCTGGGGTCTCGTAAAACAGAAAATTGTCTCACATAATGTGGGATTAGTTGACATCAAGGTATTTATAAATACCTAATAATTTTATTTTTAATTCATTAAAATCAATAACTGCAAATGTTATCGTTCTAGGCAGTGGCTGAACAAGCGTTTCAGAGTTTTAATTTTTTTCATAAAACCCGCCAATATTCACATTAATTGTCAAAAAAACTAAGTATCAAAACCGTTTCCGTTGTACTATATAGGGTTACAACATGCACGATAGTGGCGCCACCATTATTTTCATGACTTTTTGGCCAAGCTGTAAATGTCATAACAAGAATATTGGAATAACTGAACCTAAATAAATTTTTCTATTTACCTTTTATTTAACTGTTTTGTCTGTCACAGAAATTACAAGACGATTTTGAACCAGATGTCGTAATTGGAATATGATCACATTTTATAGACCCGATGACAATCCACATTGAACTGATATGATCAAAGAAACTCAGCAATGGCATAATAATAAACCTTTCTAGTTTGGGCTCATTTAACTCTTATAAAAGTATTTTATTTTAGTTACAACTTACAACTCTTTCACTTTATGTAATCATTATATTATATTATTATAGACGTGCATCAAATCTTGACGACGTAAATAACGCCCTACTGCTGGTGCAAAATTGGTTCACTGCTAATAATTTAGTATTAAATGAGAAAAAAACTAAATGTGTAAGATTTGCTTTACCAAATGTTAAAAGTACTGATTGTGACATAGTATTGAATAAAGAGAAACTAGAATTCGTCGATAAAACTGTTTTCCTAGGGATCACGCTCGACTCAAGGCTACAGTGGAGTCCTCATTTAACAGCTCTTGCAGGACGGCTAAGTTCAGCAGCATATGCTGTAAGAAAAATCCGCCAATTCACTAATGTAGAAACCGCGAGGCTAGTCTATATTAGTTACTTTCATAGTATCATGTCTTACGGTTTTTTACTATGGGGACGGGCTGCAGATATCGAGTCTATTTTTATTCTGCAGAAAAGAGCCATCAGAGCAATATATGGCCTCCGTAGGCGAGATTCTCTAAGGGAACTTTTCAAAAATATTAATATCATGACGGTACCTTGTCAATATATCTATGAGAACATTATGTACGTCAGGAAAAATTTAAATCTTTTCACTAAAAGAGGTGAAAGACACACCGTTGGGACTAGAAATAGGGACCAATTAGTTCAACCAGGCTTCAGACTGGCTAAAGTAGACTCATCCTTCATGGGGTACTGTTTAAAATGTTACAATAAAATACCTCCCTACATACTCCAACTTAATGAAATGAAATTTAAATCTTGTATAAAACGCACACTATGTAGCCATGCTTATTATAAGTTGGGAGATTACATCGCTGACAAAAATGCTTGGCTAAACGCTGCTTGTCCTGCTCCGCAAGGTAGCATAAACCAAATTGATTAACATTTGAAAACGTTGTTGGAGCTGCTGAATACTGTAAAAGACTAGATATCTTTGCATTGTGTAAATTCAAACTTCTAGTATTGTTTAATTGCATAGCATACGTGTGAGCACTATGTTCCTACTATAAAGCTACCATTTACAAGGTACGTCTTTCATTGACTTGAATGTGCCCTGGCAGCTGAGAGTATGTCATGCTCACTCAAATGTCTCGCTGGTGGTGGCGTGTGTGTTGGATCATTAAGTTCCCTTCAAAATGGTTGAGCTGAATGGTGCTGATCCACACGTCATGTTCGTGAACGGGCGCCGCCAGTGGGGACTGGTCATCTCCTGGCTCCCACGACTTATTTTAATTTCTGAATTGTTATTTTAATTTTGTTTTAATTACGGACGCTTTAATATGCACGTCTTTTTACATCGTTCTCACATTGAAAATTTCAACATAATGATGTAACCAACTTTTTGTAACAACACCATGATTTTAAAAGTGTCCATGGAGTTTCTTGCCCGTTCTTCTCCATAGGTACCTACGCTTTGGAATGGGCAACTAGCTTCATTTTTCTAACTCACCGACCTTGACCTTGACAATTCAAAAGTGCCTGTAATTGGTTTATTTGAAATAAATGCTTTGAGTTTGAGTTTATACCATTATATTATATTGTATGCTCTTCTATTCTTACTGCTATTCTGTACGTTATTTAACATTAACACTTCAGATTTCTGATTGGACCTGTTCTTGATTCAGGTATTCAGCTCCTGGATTGCCGGAAATACCCTCCTGCGGTCACAATACAAAATCGCTCAAATGTCAAAAACTTAAAGCAACGAAATTTGTTATTTCATCAAAACTTCTATAAATATAAAGAGAAAATTAATCAAGATAATATGATCCTACAGCACGTTGATACTGAGGCTGTTAAACGGCAACGGCCAAGAACAGGCACGAAGTGTCGAAATTATACAACAAAATATTATATTTCAGACAGAAAAGGGAGAAAAGTGCCTGTTTGCAGCAAAACTTTTGCAGGTGTTTTAAGATTAAAAGCCTCGCGTATTCAAGGTGTTACAAAAAGGCACTTTCACTCTGGTTCAGTTGCCAGAGAAAATAGAGGAGGAGATAGAAAGAGATTTGTTTGCTTCTCGCAAAGAGGCAGTACAAAACTTCATCCGTAAATTTCAGCTACTGGAATCTCATTATTCACATACATTTTACCATCATACTGCCATCGCAAACCCGCCTGCCAAGCGTGGCGATTATGGCAAATCCAAAATATGGCAAATTCAAAAAAAAATCGGCGGAGGCCTATGTCCAGCAGTGGACGTCTTTCGGCTGAAATGATGATGATGACGATGACTGTTGGAGTACTACAACTAGAGCATACTTAGAATCTTCATTATATTTACGAAAAATGTATGAATTATATGTTGAGAAAGTTAGCTAACAACCAGTCTGCAGAGCCTGTGAAATATTCCATGTACAGAATTATATTCAATACAGAGTTTAACCTTTCTTTTCATGGTAGAAAAACTGATCGTTGTGATCTTTATGAGCACTTTGATGTCAATACAGAGTTTAACCTTTCTTTTCATGGTAGAAAAACTGATCGTTGTGATCTTTATGACCACTTTGATGTTGCTATAAAAGAAAATATTGTAACGGAAGATTTGGAAGTTAAATATGACAAACATAATTCAGATAAAAAAAATCAATGCGTGCAGAGAGGGAGAAGGATAGAAACACTAAAGATGTTCCAGTGTTATGTTTTGTGATCACACTACCTCACGCTGATATGAATAAATTTTTCTGTGGACCAAATGCTCTTCAGGGCATGGTGGTAACGAAATCGCAAGTGCATTTAAAAAGATGCTGGACAAAGTAGCTGAAGAACATCATTTCACAAAACTGATAACGTGGAGTGACATGTGTACCCCAAAACCGCAACTCTTTTATTAGTTTTACATTTTCTTAAAGAAAATCCAGATATCACAGAAATAACCATGAAGTATTCAACGCCAGGACATTCTTGTATTCAAGAGGTAGACAGTGCACATAGCGCTATTGAAAAGGCAAAACTTGTGTCGGAGATTTCGTCGGTTTAGAGGTAAAATTCATTAAATGCAAAAAACTATTATGGAGTTATAAGCGATATTAATTATTTTTTGCAAAAGATTGCATTTTGCTCATAGTTCTTAAATGCAATCCTATTAAGTTTGATTTTGTTTTTAGATTATTAGGTTGCTGTTGTAACTGCTTTGTTTTTTTTAGAATTATAGTTGGTAGATTTTTATATAAAAAAAAAAAAATGTTTTAATGAGTTTTACCTCTTTTGAATTTCTGCTTATATTAGTCAGATAATGAACTGTCATTCTTAAATAAAACATCTGTAAGAAAATTAAAAGTCCTTTTATTAAAATTTTGCTTTGCATACAAATAAAAAAACATAAATCTCTCCTATAGCGAAAGTTTAGATGTTGGTCAAACCATGAATTAGACATAAAACGAATTATTAGGTAATTAGGGCAACTGTAATTATTTTTAAAAGTCATCATTTTCATCTTCTAGTTCGAAAATATCATTTTCTCTTAAACTGCCATTGACCGGTAAGTTCTTATACCAGTCATGTAACTCGTCAGGGATAAGCCCACTTCGGCACAGTTTTACAAGGTCATTTTTTTTCTGCATAGAGATAGGCAGAACGGCGTTATACGCCTGTTTTAGTTCAACATTCTGTGTAATGCGGTTTCGACGGCTACGCTGCTGTGTTATATCAATTTTTTTATATTCTGAAGAGTGGTCATACCGATAGAAAATTGCATTTGGGTGGGCTTTTTCAAATTTGAGGCACTTTATTTTAAGCCAATTTACTTTTTCGCCGTTTTCGTCAGTATTTTTATTTTTTAGTGTACTTGCGGCCAACGCCTGTAAGTCCCACACGTCTTTATATTTAAGCTCCGTCACTTGATAGGGCAGTTTATCTTTATTTTTCCCACGATTTGAACGCGCAGCTTTGAATACATTAAGCCAATCGTTCATCATAAAACAGGCCCTATTCTTTCGCGCATTTTCGATGCTGGAGTGCATTGAGTCACACTCCATGTGTGAATGACCGGATTCCAAAAATTTTTGCTCAATGACAGTCAAATGCGTATTTTGCACTGCATACAAGAGGGCTGCAGCAACTTGCTGGTTTCTGTTTTGGCCACTACAGGTGTCCGAAAACAATGATAGGTGTGTAATCTCTTCTTTTAATGTCTGGATGTATCTAAGTATACTACTACCTATCTCATTACTGCCTCGTTTACCATTTAATTCGTTCCATACATAGCAATAGGCATTTTTACCATCACCTTCGTAAAAAGTCAGATTGTAGACGCATAGCTTTCTACTATAGTAAAACTGTGAGACGGAAGAGAATGGCAACTGTAAGACACTCTGTAAATCAAAGGTAGCTGTTTGAAATGAAGGGTCTGTCAGAGATCTTTGTTTATCTGAATCTTTAGCTTCATTACATTCATTTTTCCTTATAATGTGCATTGAATATTCAAGCTCCATCTCTTTTTTCTGGTTTGCATCTGCTGATAAGTATTTATTGCATGAAGGACATTGATCTTTTTTTGGCTTATGGAAAGACAAATTGAAAGATGTGCTGAAAATGCGTCTGTATGTCGGTTCACTCACTGCATTGACTTGCTTTTCTGCACATAATTCTTTGTACATTGAATACATTTTTAAGATCGACAAATTGGGATCAAGATACTTTTTTTGACTAGATTGTCTAACGTAATGAGCTTCAATGCAAGGGAAACTCTGAATGTGTTCTTTAACTAAAGCCACTAGTTCATCATTTATTTTATTTCCTGGAGACTTCTTTCCTCGAAGGTCAACTCCTTCATAGCACCCAATATGAGACTTACCCTCTATAGCAGTGTGTATAGGTCCATTAGATATACATAAAGTTTTTTCGAAAAAGTTTGCACAGACTCTAAATCTCCCTTTACTGTTAGAAAGGTAGTAGCACTTTGCAACAGTTCTTCGATTTGAATTACTCTTGTTCACCTTCCTGCGTTTGGGTTCTAGTACTTGAACATGATTGATCAAAAAATCTTTTTGTCTTTTAAATTCTTTTAACGCCCAATAACTCTTGCAAATATTTATTCTATCTTCTTCATTAAAATTTTCAGAACAATTAAACCTACACCTAAAGCAGTTAACATCTTTAGGAGCCTTTGCTGGACAACTTTTTTTTTTATTATTGTATGGTAAGCACTTGCTACGATTCTCTTTTATAATATTAACTTTCCAATTTCGTTCATTTTTCAATCTCCAACGAGTTTTAAGCTTTTGGTTGTCTGTATTTTCTTCCATAAATTGATAATCCATCGATTCATCAGAATAAATATCTTGACCATCTTTATCTAATTGAAACGTTGGGTCATTATCTGAGTCGTCACATGAAAAATCTTCACTACTTGCACTATATTCTACTAAACCTTTTTTAATATTTTCGCCCTGCTCCTCAATACTCTTGTTGTCAACCTATAAAAATATAAATTAACAAAATATTAGCCACAATTATGACCATCTGCCATATGCCAAGATAACTTAACTTTGTTACTAAATACTAACAATCTCATTTAGGTTGCAACTTTCCAATGTTTCTACATGGTCAACTTCAACCTCCCCAATCTGTAAAAAAATAACAACAATAAAGTATAAAATAAACAAGACAGACTTACCCCCCACAAACCCTCCCCTACCCCCAACTACCTTCCCCTACCCTAGCTGCTCTCCTCTACCCTACCTGCTCTCCCCTACCCTACCTGCTCTCCCCTATACCTAATTTCATCAGAATCGGTTGAGCCATTTGACCGTAAAGGTGTGACAAACAAACAGACTTTTACATTTATAATATTACTAGCGCCCCGGCTTTACACGGGTGCAAACTATAATATATAAAAACCTTCCTCTCGAAACACTCTATCTATTTAAAAAAACCGCATTAAAATCCGGTGGGTAGTTTTAAAGATCTAAGCATACAAGTTTGTCTATGGATCACTGTGTAACCACCCTAGCTGACGATGAACATGAATCTTAAGCATTTGTACCAACATACCAGAATATTCAAGTTTTCAGTATCCTTGGGACATTCTTGTCCCTTATAACTTTTATTCTCATCATTTTGCTGGTAGAAATCAACATAGTCGTGAGCCTTTGCATATAGTTCTAAGTTTTCAATCTGTAACAAATTGAACTGTTTAGTATTGTACACTACAGGCCTGTAGGTAAACAAAAATGAAATGCTTCAGTCCTTAGCAGTCTGCTTAAGGGCCCGAATGAGGTACTTACATTGTCAACATTGTTATTATACGAAGTTAATTTTTTTGAACTATCGCCACTAGTCTCTTTCTGAATATCTTTCGAGTGATGAACCACAGGCTCCAAATCATTACCAAACAAGTTGCGTTGAGCTTCCCGGATAGAAATAGTGTTCTGTAGAAACACATAATAGAATAGCTTAATTGTATCACGACATTCACGACATACAATAAGTTTACAACAAAATAGTTAAAACAACTCAAAACTTACCAGTTCTTGAACCCTATTATTCGCTTTTGTCAAATCTACTAACTGTTTTCCTCTTGAATACTTATATTTACTCATTTTTTCGTGAAAACCTGTAATAACTTTCTATATTTTCTCGTAACAATAATCATAAAAACCGATGAATACAATTTTGGAGGCAAAGAACGTCAAAGTCACCGTTTGACAAGTGACAACTGTGACGGACAATGTTGCCAGGTAAAACTCACCAAGCACTTACTGAGAATTACTTGCCAGCAATTGTTTCATGTGTTCTTGTTAATCATGTCAGGTAAAAATCAGTATTTACAGACTGAGTTTTTCCTGCCACGAATATTTTAATGCGTCGCATTTGCGGATTGTTTTTCAACAGGATCTCCATTATGACTGACAATACACACATAATGATTTTTTCTTGGCGTAGATATTGCCCTGGTGAGACCGTTTCACGAATTTAATGAATTTTATCAATTATGTCACTTAATGAGTTTTACCTTTAAACCGACGATTTATTCACCTGTTGGCTTATTAAGGCTTCTGAAGAACATTAACACAAAACATACTTCTAAAGTGATTCAGATGCTTGAAGGTGATTTTAAAGATTATAATTCAGTAGCAAATACTATGAACTTTAAACAGGTTCCCTTTAAAACTGTTTGCAGCTTGATTTTTACACAAAACCTATCTCAAGTATCCTATCTTGGGGCACTGGTGTGGGCGCCTACATTGAGGCACCAACCAGCACGCCGGTTGTAGGCGGCCCATAAGGTCATGGCCATCCGTATGGTACGGGGATACCGCACGATATCCGGTGAGGCGGTGGGCCTCTTTGCCGGATTGTCGCCATGGGATATGGAGGCAAAGGTCCTTGCGCACACTTGGGAGTGGCGCGAGGAGGCCAAACGCCGGGGCGTAACTCCGCTGCCGCGGGAAATCGCGGCACAGCGGACAGAGCTCCGGCGGGATCTCATGGCGACGTGGAGAGTGCGATTGTAGCAACCCAGTGCTGCTCGCCACGATTGCGGCGGTAAGTCCCCTCTTTGAGGAGTGGCTTGAGAGACTCTGTTCAGCAGTAGCTTCTGCAGTTTCATATTTCTCGTTTTATTTAGATTTTATCCTTGAAATCATTTTGTAAATCAAGATTCATGAAGTAAAAAAAGTTATTCAGTAACACTGGTAAATAATTTTGTGTTTGTATGGTGAAATAATACAAAACAAGTGGGTTTGTCCTTTGGGACTAATTTTCAATCCTCGCACATCGTGCAGACGACGAATCGGTGCCAAAACAACGTAGAGAGCACAGCACCAGCTGTTCTCATCATTGCCAGCCACGGCGTCACGCTTAAGACGCATATTCCATGCGACTGTGCGTGTTTGCAAAAAGTTACGGACTAATTAGGCCGTACTATCTGAAGCCGCATATGCCACAGGAACTAAACACAAGATGTAGGAAAATATGGACTAGGTGTTGCAGTCAAGGTAGGTCTACTAAGTACTTACACATTATTTTATCGAAATGTTATTGATTGTCATGCAATAAGGTATTCTACTTAGTTTCGGTTCTGATAAAACCCTGCGTTATGCGCCAGTAGCTCCTTCCAAACTTTCGTAGTGGGTTGTAAGTCAGATCCCCAGCTTGTGCCCAGCTCAGACTTTTAGAATTTGTTAGTAGGTTTACTACTATGGTACCTAATATTATGTCCCCTTTTAAGATTCCATAAATTAGGATGAGGCTACATGTAACACATTTTTGCTTCATACGACCATCAAAAGGAGTAACAATACACACCGAAGTCCCGACAGAATTGTGGTCACGGCAGCGGGACAACCATTCCAACGGAGACACCCAGGTATACAGAAGGTACCATGGACAACAAAATAAGTATGACGTAACCGGGAAGAGATTAGGTGCAGTAAGTGCCCAACCAACGGCTGAATGTGCAATCTTAGGGACGGGGCTGTCACACTAATACATTACTTGTTGACAAATATATATCCGGGGCACTCAATAATGAACTACTGTATGCTGGTTGTCTTTTATTTGACATAATGAAAAAGTTATAACATACAATTTTAACCACGAAACTATACTATTATTATTATTTTCGCATATTCATTTAACTAGTTATTCTAACACATTTTAAATATTTTTTTAAATAACCTTACAAAAAACATTTAAAAATATAAAAAATAGTTGTCCGCCGATATCGGGAGCAGGATCCAAGCTACCGGTGGTTAGGGCTCCAGAGACAAGAACCTCCTCACGATACGTACCGTATCGAGGAGTACTGCCTTCTGAATTAGGCCTTTGATCCAACCGCCTAACGAGAGTCTCGATAGATGTTGATCGAGGCTTTCGGCCATCAGTCCATTGGCTGATACGACAATCGGCACAATTACAGCCGAGTTCACATTCCACATGTCAACAACCTCGTGTGCTAAGTCGAGATATTTAATCTGTTTCTCTTTCTCAGCTTTCACGAGGTTCTCGTCATGTGGAATGGTAACATCGATTATCATTGTGCGGCGCGCTAACCGGTCTATCACCACTATATCTGGCTTATTGGCTACAATAGTCCTGTCAGTGATGATAGACCGATCCCAGTACAACGTGACATGGTCATTTTCGAGAACTGGGTCGGGCACATACTTGTAATACGGTACCTCAGAATCCACAAGTTTATATTGCAAAGCAAGTTGCTGGTGAATAATCCTGGCTACTTGATTATGCCTGTGCAAGTACTCGCCGTTAGCTAGGCGAGAACAACCAGAGATAATATGTCTGATGGCCTCACCCGGACGATGACATGCCCGACACACGTCGACCGTCCCGTCGTTCATAATATATCTCCGGTAGTTATTCGTAAAGATAACTTCGTCCATAATTGCACAGATGAAACCTTCAGTTTCCCCAAAAAGGTCACCGAAACGTAGCCAGGATACGGACGCTAGGAAATCTACACCGGGCTCATGAAGAGCCCGATAGAAGCGCCCGTGAAGCTTCTTGTTTCGCCATATTTCCTTGCGGTCATCTATAGTGAATACTCACTATAGATGACCGCAAGGAAATGCGGGTTTGCGCCAGTTCTCTTTAGCCGTGGAAAACGGGGTGAGTCCCTTGTCCACCGCATCACGGTGCATAACCATTTCGCCTTTTAAAAATATTCCCTGAGACTGCACACCTCGCGGTTGTGGAGGGTCTTCGCATTTAAAAAACCTCGACCCCCGCACTTGCGCGGGATGTACAGTCTCATCACCGATGATTATGGGTGATGCATACGGTTTGCAGTCAGCAGTGTACGGACCCGTCGATCCAGGGCGTCGAGTTCAGTTTGAGTCCATTTGAGTATGCCGAAAGAGTACATCAAAACTGGCATGACCCAACCGTTGAAGGCGCGCACCTTGTTTCCGCCTGTAAGAAGACTAATTAATAACTTCTTCAGGCGACCAAAGAAGCGCTCCCTCAACGATTGCTTCATTTATTTATTTATTTTATTTTAAATAGAACGGCCGAAGCCAATTACACTATTTTAACACATCAATATACACATTACAATATCTACAATCTATTTACACAGTCATGCATTCTTCTCACAAAAATTCAAACATTCTGACAACATCATCTTCCATTCATTCGCAAACATATCGAGATCTGTATTCGAGTTCAGGAGAGCGTTAATAGCGGTTAATGTCCGAGAAATAGGTGACTTGGAGTGTGCAACAAGTTGGAACAGCCAGTAAACGGTGTCTTCTGCCACGACAGTAATTGTCCGGGACAAATAGATTGCAGATCTCGTTATGTAGATCAAATAAAGTTATGGAACCGATAAACGGCCAAAATTGGTCAGATAAGTTAACCTAAGTTTAAACGGAGTTTATCTTACTTTGCGGTGTTCGGAAACGCACTTTCACAAGTTATCGAACCAATAGCGCTAATTAATAAATTAACTACCGATAAGAGGACCTCAGAAACCGGGCATAAATCGATTGTGGCGCACAGGGTTTTGGACTTGGGTCGGAAACCGAACTGCCGATCATAAATATAATTGATGTCGTTTAGGTATTTTTCTAGTATTGTGTAAATTCATTGTTCAAAAATTTTTGATAGTACCGGTAGTACCGATATGGGTCGATAATTCCCGGGATCTGATTTAGTGCCGGATTTGTATATAGGGTTGAATTTTGCAATTTTCAGGGTATTTGGGAATTCGCTACTCTTGAAACAGTTATTAATACAATTTGCTAGGTTGGCCGCTATTAGGTTTTATATGCATTTAATAGTTTTAGTGGTGATGCCATCAATTCCTGAGCTACAACACGTGTCTAAATTATCAATTATCCTTATGATTTCAGTGCTAGTACAAGGTGTGAGGGTATCTAATTGATTTTTATTAGGGTTATTGTTTATTGTGGTGTATGTTAAGTTATTGTGGAATTTGTGCGGTATTTTTTTTACCTTTCCTACGGACGCAAAAGGTTTCGCATACCTCGATAGGTTTGTTAATGGTTTTGTTGTTTGCGTTTAGCTTAGGTATGTTGCAGGCGGTGACCGGATTGTTATTAGATAGATAGGTAATTAAGGACCACATTTCCTTTGGATTTAATTTACATTCAGAAAATTTATTAAAATAATATTGTCGTTTTTCTTTCTTCGTAAAGTGTTGCACTTCGTTTCTCTTGGTTATAAAATCTGATTTAAATTCGTTATTTTTTGGATCATTTTTAGATTTTCTCCATAGTATATTTCGCTGGTCAATTTTCCTCATAATTTTCCTGTTGATCCAATCGTCTATGGGCAGGTTTAAGATTTTAGTTTTTCTTTTCGTGTTTGCTTTCACTTTATCCTTTATGAAACTCTCTAGAGCAGGGTAGTCGTCGTTTCTTGTTATGTAGTTGCTATTAGAGACGTCTTTGTATAGTTTTGTGTAGTCAATCGCTGTATAGTGATGTTTTTTTTGGTGGTCGTTTGAATTTCTTTAGTACCAGGTATAGGTTGTGGTCAGATAAGGATGATTCAATGACAGCCATGTGGAAGTCGACTTTGGAGAGGTTTGAGCAGACGTGGTCTAATATTGTATTGGTTGTACCAGTAGTCCGAGTTGAATGTTTTTTGTTTGTTTTGTTTAGTATTTTGTATCCAGTCTCTTTGATCATATTTTTGTAGGTTGTCGTAATCCGGTCCGGTTTTAGTAAGTAAAGGTTGAAGTCGCCAAAAGCAATGCATCGTCGTTTCTGTTGAAGCTGTGAAGAATAGTATTCTATAAAGTTTTTGTTGTTCGTATCTGGAGGTTTGTAGATAATGCCGATATTCAGAGCATACTTTTCAAGAAAAATCCAAAGATAATTCTAGACGCGGCGGCCAAAAGCACTTAAGTCAATTTTTGCTCAAATTTATAAAAAATCCCAGCACCCATGTTTTTGTATTATCCTTCGACTGGAATAAGCATGTAAGTCACGCGTCACTTCATTGAGTCGCAATAGTTGACTGTACCATATAACTTAAGTCGTATCAACAAATCAAGAGGCGACATAAACCACTTAAATTGACTTAAGTTTTTTTCCCCAGCATGGCAACTCTTAAGCCGACTGACTTAAGTAACATGGTAACAGTAGGTTAAGTGAGGGTACGTGAAGTTTTTTCAAGTACCAACCTACTCTGACTTTACCCTCTTTTTTGAAGCGCTTGATAAAAAGTTGACGAACGTTGTGGGTAAAGTAAAATTAAATACGTATTTCTTCATTAGTGTTTCGGTGTGACGGTCGTTGTGGTGTTGTGCATTAACTGTATTACTTAATAATGAATTCGAGAGCCAGGAAGTTAGTAAATCTCGTCATAAATACTGAAAATAAACTGGATACATCTCAAGGTTCTTGAGCTTCATGACAATATCAATATTAGTTCAGATGGGGAAACAAGTTTCTAAATGTTGTCTAACAGTGTTGTTGATTTTGGCAAAAATAATTTTGCAAAGGTAATTTAGTGACTATAATAATAATTAGGCTATATAAGATCCCGAATGCCATGATTTATCTTAGCTCAGTAATTATAAAATGTTCACGATATTTTATTTTTAGTGTTAGGTTTATTATTTCTAGAAAATTATGATTGTTAATAATTTAACGCTTTTATTTACACTTCCAACTCTCAAACATTTACCCTGGATCATGCACTTAATGTTATTACTGCTTCTTTTATTTAGTTTTTCATAATACTTTTACTATATGTTAAAACAACTGATTGAGCGGGTTAGTGGGAGTATTGCTCCGGGAGTAGCACGCTGTCGGGTGGCCGAATGTCATGATTGCTTGTTTTGAAATACTGAAGTTTTATTTATTTCAATTGGCAACACAGCCAACCGTCATACCGTGAAAAAGAGGATGAGAAAAAAATGGATGTCTGACGTTTGACTTTCGAGTCGCTTGGGCAGTTTTTGGCACTGGGGTTTTTGAGGTATGATTGGCAGAGAGCGGTCGACCGAGCTAAAGTTTTTACTGATTCTACTGATTGTAAAGATTGTCGTATATGTCGTAAAAGTGAGAATAATACAACCTTTAATCTTAATATGAGGTTTTATTTATTAAATGGTGATATTTTAATCTTTTTTGCGCGTATATGATGATGACTACTGTCTTAAAATCAAAATCAAAAGCCATTTATTCAAACCAGGCTGAGAGTCAGCTCTTTTTGAACGTCAAAATTACATAAAATAGTCCCCCGAAAACGCTTGCCCTTCACCACTTCCTTGTGCTTTAGCTGGGAAGAAGAAGTGACGCAACAAACTCCCCAGCAGCACAGCTGTCTGTTAAGTTAGAAGAACTTGATTCTATACAACGTGTTTTTTTTGATATCCCATAACTCTAGGGTATGATTGAGGCCATATCAAAGAATCAACTGGCATATGAGTTATGTTCCAATCCTTCGTTATTTTTTTTTTTAATTTTTCATACAAAATAATTCGGCAAAGTCACGATTATTAATGTAAAACACCCTTACGTGAAATATGACAACGTCGCATTTTCTTAGCTTTAAATATGAATGATTGGTTTGAATAAAAATGAATTACTTGTATTTATCAATGAAACTTAGATACCTAGACACAGCGAGGGTCTATTTTGTACGGTAAGCAAACAAAATTAGGTAGGTGAACTTTATATTTTAGTTTCATCAAATTCAGCTTTTAGTGTTTTTAACCCTTTGAACGCCAAGCGCAGCTCATAGGAAATGTGCTCTCTACGCCGAGCCATTTATTTACTATTAAATACCTACAAATGCTAGTGATGAGGTATTCACAAATATCGATAAACCTTTATCACTGCTACTACAATCGATTTTCCATTTAAAAGTGTTAAATTTATCAAATAAATGTTACAATAGTAGCATTAATTAACTTACATACATGAAATAATCAAATTAACAAACTATTTTCACAATGAAAACTTCACTGAAAGAAGTTTTTATCGAACAAAGCGCATCCCTAAAATGAGATTGACGTCAATACGTGTCGCTTGAAAGCGTCAATGGCGTATGGCTTCAAAGAAAATATGGATATTTCAGGGATGTGGTAATGGTTAAACACATAATAATAATAATATATAAAATATAATAAACACGTTTAAAGCAAACTGTTGTATTACGGATCTGTTATAATACGGAAAGTTACGGAAATTCATTTTTGCCACGGCAACTCCTAATCGTATTTATGATCTGCCCATAGACATATGATCTTTCTTCAGGCCTTATTTTTTCTAATTCAAATGCAACCAAACTAGCAAAATATTCGTTTCTAATATCCGAAGGCCTTTCACTGATAAATCTCGGAGGTTGGAGTGCATCGACATTCACTTCTATTTCGAATTCGGATGTTCGTCTGTAATTGACGAAACATTCTTCACACTGAGTTGCCTTTTCAGCAGTTTTCTTTCTTTTTTTCGGCAAGTTGGATAGTAAACTTGGTGACAATGGTTGAGAATCTTCTATAATGTCCTCCTCTTCTTCGAAACTTGGACTTTTCATATTCTCATCATTGTTAGCCATATTTGACCAACATGAATTGGACCTCTGAGTACAAAATGCTTGAAAATCGTCAGACGAAGACATTTGGCACTATTTAAATTCTATTAACTCCACAAAACGAAATACTAAAACGTATCACGGAGTGATCCGATCCTCTATAAACCATAGACACAAAAAAATACTCTAGTGTAGTAGAATATTAGAAATTACAATCGATCGATTTGTTTCGTCCTGAAACAAAATCGATCGATTTTATTTTTCCGACTTTTATCCCAAAGCAATGAGTTGGGCATAGGAATGATAACAAATAAATAATTAAAAAAAATTGGTACATAATCCTGTTTATTTTCCATAACAATTTTGAATTTGTATTACACAAACAAGTAAGGCAAGTGTTTACGCGAACGAGTAATAAACGAAAAATTTTGCGTTTTGGTTGTCGAGTTCGGGAATATGCAAACCTTGTGGAAAGAAATGGAAACAAATAGCTTGCATTAAGGAAAGGTGCACAATACCTTGATAGACGCGGAATCCTCCAATAATTACGATGAACACTTCACTAAATTGATTTTGATGCGCACACACACGATGTCGCGAGCGGTGGTTCGGCCATTACGTTCTAGTTCGTGTTGCGTCGGAACAAGCTCGGGGTCGCGCCGATTCGTGTAGCAAAGTTGGTTGCACTGTTAAGCGTTCTCGCTCGCACTCACACGCGGAGTAGGTAATGTGCGGGAACGGGATGGGGATAGGATACAAGTATGCAACAACCAAAACAAACGATTCAACGACAATATTTACTATTTTTTTTTTCTTTTTAAATCAGCGCTACCATTCTCCCGGGCTTGAAGGGATTTATTCCTTCAAAAGTTTATTAAATCTATGATAATCGAATTAAGAAATTATGCTTACTAATGTTTAACCTAAACTAAATAGAGAATATAAGCGAGACCTAGCTACTGATTAGGCAACGGGCACAGACGTACCACGGGACGCAAGTACGATCCAGTAGCAGTCTTCACTCGAGCTATACGTGTGACTCCCGTAGAATCGGGGAAAACTTCCTCCACGACACCCAAAGGCCAATGAAGTGGAGGTACGTTTTCAGTAAGAAGAATTACGACTGTACCTACGACGACTGGGTCGACCGGCGTATTCCATTTACGACGCGATTGTAAAGTGTGGAGGTAGCCTGTCCTCCAGCGCTTCCAGAAAGACTGAAATAGTTTATCTAACAAATCATGTCTCGAAAGAGTATTTAAATTTTCATCTATTTCTTTAGCGGGTAAATATTTCAAAGGCGTGAGGTTCAAAAAGTGCGCAGGAGTTAAAGCTAGAGGTTCTGAAGGATCACTAGAGAGCGTTCTACATAGAGGTCGAGTATTCATAACGGATTCAATTTGAGAAAGCACAGTGCTCAACTCTTCAAACGACAAAACTGTATCTCCTATCGTACGATGTAAGTGAGATTTTAAACTCTTTATATTGGCCTCCCAATTTCCACCGAAGTGACTGGCAGCTGGGACATTAAGTGACCAATCTATGCGATTTTCTGCTAACATGTGACCAAATTCAGTATTATGATATTTTGAACATAAAAATTCGTGAAGTTCCGAAAGTTTGCGTTTAGCACCTATATAGTTAGTTCCATTATCAGAGTAAATCCTACCAACTGGACCTCTTCTAGATAAGAACCGTTTGAAAGCACCCATAAAGCTGGCTGTGCTTAAGTCACCAGCCAGTTCAATATGCACTGCACGCGTCGTCATACATACGAACAGACACACGTATGCCTTAGTCGAACGAACACCTCGACCACGAGTTATAGTAACCTTAAACGGGCCAGCGTAATCTGTACCCGTGTGTACGAACGGTTTTGCAGATTGTACGACACGACACGAACGATGATCAGCCATCTCGGGGAAGGTTGGCTTGGGACGAAGTCTAAAGCAAGGTAAACACTTATGAATCCTATTTCTAATTAAGCTACGTGCAGAAAGAATCCAATATCTCTGCCGTAAGAGCGACATCAGCAAATCGGGACCTGCGTGGCAATTTAACTTGTGATGGTAATCAATCAACAAATTCAAAATTGGATCTTTACCAGGAAGCAAAATAGGGTATTTCCCATCATAATCTAAATCCGAATTCCTCAACCGGCCTCCAACTCTTATCAGCCCATCTTTAAGAAATGGTTTGAGGTGTCGAAATGGATGACTGCAAGGCTTACCTTCTTTAAGTCTATCAATCTCACTGGGAAAATGAAAACGTTGAAGCTCACGAAGAGTTAATAATTGAGCGAAGTCGTAATCTGAAGCTGACGTAAGATATCGATGCGGTAGAAGTTTCACAAATCTACAAACGAAAACGACGCAACGCAATAATCTCGTCCAGGACGAGAAGCGATCACCTAGCAAAACTATTGGAGATTTTTCGCATGGCATAGCAGTGAGCAACGAATGTTTCTTTTCTTCTGGTGCTTCTGACACCACTGAAGGATTAAAGGGAACGATAGGCCACTGTGAGACGTCTAAGCGAGCCCACGAGGGACCAGTGAACCAAAGCGGATGTCTAACGATTTGAGAAGGTGTAAGTCCGCGTGACAAACAATCTGCGGGATTGTCAGTACCGGACACGTGATAGAGATTTTGTGGTGATAAATCATTTTGTATCTTCGACACTCTGTTGGCCACAAAGGTATTCCATCGATGGGGCGACGAGTGTACCCAACAGAGTGCGACAGTCGAATCCGAAAATGCGAATATATTTTTAAATACAATGCGGTTTTGACAAGCAACGATAACATTTTTTATGAGTTGAGCGAGAACGAGCATGGCACAAAGTTCGAGTCGAGCAAGAGAAACTACTTTCTGAGGGGATACTTTGGATTTAGCTGTTATCAAGCTTAAAGTATTGCCATCACTATTTTGGACGTGGAAGTAAACTACTCCCCCGTATGCCTTCTCACTAGCATCCGCAAAGGCCAAGATAGTGACGACACTATCAGCGACGATAGCTACATGACGAGGAATTTTGATATTTGAGAGCATGGGAAGCTCTTCTTTAAAGCGAGTCCACAATTTAACAATGTCTTCTGGTGGTGTGTCATCCCAATCACAATTGCATAGCCAAAGCTGCTTGATCAGAAGCTTAGCATATAATACGACAGGTGCAACAAAGCCCATAACATCCCAAATTTTAGCAACACATGACAATATGGTACGCTTAGTGCAAGCATCAGTGGGTGTACTAATTCTCATGCCAAAAAGATCCGTTGTAGGTGACCAACACAAGCCGAGTACTTTATGTTGGTCCGACTCATCAAATTCTTTAATTGCTGGCAAGCGATGCGACGGCGGAATCGAATCGAGAACTATTTCCGAATTGCTTGTCCATTTGACGAGTTCGAACTGACCCGCTTTCATCAGACCTATCATCTCCGAAGCGGTAGATATGCCCTCATCCTCATTTTGGACCGAATAGACAAAATCATCCATGTAAAGACCGGTATCAATGATATCTCTAGCCTTAGGGTAAGCGCTACCTTCATCAGCCGCCAACTGCTTGATAGTACGCAGCGCATGGAAGGGGCTTGACTTAAGTCCAAAAACTACTCTATTGAACTCGTAAACCTTTAAAGGCTGTTGCGGGGAAAAACGATATAAAATGCGCTGAAAGCGCCTATCACATTCTCTAACTCCAATACTTAAAAACATCTGACGAATATCAGCGGAAAGTGCGATCGAAAACAAACGAAAATTAACGATAATGTTAAACAAATTTCCTTGAAGATTTTGACCACTATACAAGAGGTCATTAAGCGAAACTCGAGAACTAGTCTTGCAACTGCCATCAAGCACAACTCTCAATTTAGTTGTGACCTTGTCCTCTCGGACGACTCCGTGATGCGGTATAAAATACGATTGGGATGGCGAAGTTTCTGAATCTACATTTACAGGTGAGATATAACCCTTTTCCAAATATTCATTAATAACATTATCGTACGCCACCTTTAATTTTGGTGACGCCTGCATTTTTCTTTCCAAGCAATAGAAACGTCGTTCGCTCGCTTGTCGAGAATCACCAAGTGAGTGAACATCACCCTTAAATGGCAAAGCTACTACGTAACGTCCGTCACTATCGCGGGAAGTCGAGTGAGTATAAAATTCTTCGCAAACTTTATCATCTGGGCTGAGTACAGGTGGGACGTTCACCTCCTCCAATTCCCAAAACCTTTGTAAGGTGGAGTTTAAAGGGTCAGCAGTACAACAATAAGAAACGGTTTCGTTGCAATTAACACGGACTGGAGCGTCACCAACAATAACGTAACCAAGGACAGTTTCTAAAGCGAGTGGCGAGTGATGCGGGGGTTGTCCTTGAACCTTGTTAGATAAGAGAAGATGTGGGAAAATCGAGGCTCCGATCAGTACTTGAATCGGACCAGAGGAAAAGTACATATCGTCTGCTAATGGTAAATTTTTAAAGTTTGACAGATGTGAGATATCAACCTTAGTGGATGGCAAACACTCGGTAATTTTATCTACTACTAACGACTCAATATCGTAATTAACATTATGATCAAAACGAGAATAAAACTTAATTTTTACCGAACCTTGAATAGTTTTACTCGAACCTCCTATTCCTTTAACTACGGAACAAGCAGGTTTATTATTTACGTGCAAGCCTAAGCGCTGACAACAATCACGAGTGATAAAATTACTTTGAGAAGCGCTGTCTAACAAAGCGCGTACACTATGTTCATAACCACGAGAATCTATAATTATAATACGCGCGGTTGCAATTAAAACCGTGGTAGGGCCGCGAAACACACGGTCGCTTGCGTTATCTGATAACGCACACAGAGCTACATCGTCAGCGCGAGCGGAGCGGGTGGGAGCGGGCGCGTCGCTAGTGTCGTTAGGTTTCGCTGAAGGCGCGGGGGCCGCGGAGGTAGCGACAGCAGCGACGACGGCGCGGGTCGCGCGGGCACTTGACGTGGGCGCGCGCGGTACATTCGAATGCGAACTATCAGTAACGGACTCATTACCAAAACACAACAACGAATGGTGTTTGGAATTACACTTCTTGCACAAAGAATTCGACTCACACGCGGAAACACGATGACCACCACTTAAACAATTAATACATAAATTATTAGCTTTAACGAATTTAAAACGTTCATACGGTTTATAGTTGTGAAAAACGGAACATTTATAAATTTGATCGTGTTGACCTTTGCACAAAGAACAAGGAGGTAACTCAGAACTAGATGCGGCATTTACATAAGCATGAGTAATTGATGACCTGGGCAACTTAGAAGTTGTTTGATCTACCTTACGATCGATATGCTTTTTTGTAGCTTCATATTTTACAGTTGAAGTACGTTGTAATATTTTAATGTGATCGCGCACAAACGAAACTAAATCATCGAAAGATGGTATTTTACATCCACGTTTTTCCGATTCGAATGAACGTGCAGTATCTGAGTCTAATCTTTTTAGTGCAAGATGCAAGAAAATTAAATCTGAAAGATTATCGATCTTTAAATTTTTCAATGCGGCGACAGACGATGCGAATTTGTCTAGAAACGCTTCTAGATTGTTAGGGTTTGCGGAAGAGATAGGTTTAAAATCTAACATTTGGTCTAAATACGAAGTTGCCGAAAGACGCTTGTCTTCGTATTTACCTTTTAATAAATCAAAAATTAATGAGTAATTTTCTGAACATGGAGAAATTCCGGCGCATATGGAACGAGCCTTGCCAGTCAATTTACCTATCAAATAATATAACTTCTCAGAATCAGTAAGCGAAACATTATTGTGAACTGTGTTCTGAAAGCTAGCGAAAAACAGCGGCCAGTTTTTTATATCGCCGTTGAACTCTGGAATTTCGATCGGAGGCAGTCTAGGAGCCCTATGCTGGCTTGCTGACTTGACGTCATCGACATCGCCAGTACGCGATTGCAATTTCTTGGCAGCTCGTTTCACGCAACCTAAAAGATCTTCGAAAGACGAAAGCGACTGATAATTAACGACATAATCGGGATCTAATTTCAACTCAAGACTTGCTATTTTATCTAGCACTGTTTCGAAATCCTCACGCAGTGAATCTACGGTTTCAAACTCGCACAAAAATGATTCAGAGTCGAACGTCTTTGTATCAAGATCTTTAATTCGATTACAAATACTTTGCATGCGGGAGAATATCCTATCTCTTTTAGAGTACAACATTTTTAATGTTGCATTCGTATCTGCAGTAGGCGCCATTTTAGTAGCACGCTATTACAAATGTTCTTATAACGAAAAGAATCGAACAACTAATTTAGCGGCGGAGAACAGAATACGTCCGTGCGTAAGTAAACAGGCATCAAACTACCCAGGTATACTATACGTCTGTCCCCGTTACGAATCAGCGATAGGTATCTAGTATGGAAAACAAATATTCCTACTTCTAAGAATCACGTCACGTGACACAACTCGACCGATTTACCTATAAGTAATATAATGCGGAACGACAACGATCTTTTTTTCAATTGGGTATGAATGTAAATACTTATTATACGCGGGATGACCGAACTAATTAGTAATTTATAGCGGGTTAAACGAGAAAATATTTGAGTAAATATGTTTTTAGAATGCGGGGTAAGCGAACGAAAACGAAAAGTACCTACCGAGCCGACCGACGCGCCGACCGGCGAAGTATCTACTTTATGTATGCGGTTTACAACGAACTATCTAGAATTAGGCGAATGCCTAGGCAATGGCTAGCACTGATTCAAACAATGTAAAATCCGGCTCGAAAAGGACCATTAAATGTTTACGCGAACGAGTAATAAACGAAAAATTTTGCGTTTTGGTTGTCGAGTTCGGGAATATGCAAACCTTGTGGAAAGAAATGGAAACAAATAGCTTGCATTAAGGAAAGGTGCACAATACCTTGATAGACGCGGAATCCTCCAATAATTACGATGAACACTTCACTAAATTGATTTTGATGCGCACACACACGATGTCGCGAGCGGTGGTTCGGCCATTACGTTCTAGTTCGTGTTGCGTCGGAACAAGCTCGGGGTCGCGCCGATTCGTGTAGCAAAGTTGGTTGCACTGTTAAGCGTTCTCGCTCGCACTCACACGCGGAGTAGGTAATGTGCGGGAACGGGATGGGGATAGGATACAAGTATGCAACAACCAAAACAAACGATTCAACGACAATATTTACTATTTTTTTTTCTTTTTAAATCAGCGCTACCAGCAAGTAACCTACCACGAAGTACACAAGCAAAGTAAAGTAAGAAAACTAAAATTAAAACAATTTAGAGATATCAGAAAAAAAAGCGCAAATGAAATTATTCTCTATCATATGTACAATTGTTATTATTATTAATTGAAATTAAAAAGTAAAAACTTAAGGTAAATACCTGCCAAAGTACTTCTTTATAAAAAATACTTGTTCTCTATCCGAAATTGGCTCGCGCACCTGCTTGTTGCAAATAAATATGTACCTACTTATAGTATATAGGTAATATTATTTGAAACTTAGATCTTGGTGATATTTTTTGAAGCATAAAACACACAAATTAACTTTACAGACATTATCTGTGTACATTGTTTCCCTTCTGCGATTATTATGCGCGCAATATTTGCATCGCTGTTTTCGATCATTTTGTGTTGGAATACAAGTATGATCTGCAGAATGATTAGATAGCAATCGCAATGGATTATTTACATTTGCTTGCCGAACTGTAGGTTTTGAGGATATATGAGGTTTGAATTTCTCAATGATTTGTCTTATAAGATTTAACTGAAAAGTACTAAAACGAAGATCCGCTTTATTTTTTAATATTTTTGCAAAATAAAATGAGTTTAGTATGAGCATATCAACTACATGAAAACTGAACTTTTTATTCCACTTAATACTTTTTCTCATACAATGCAAAGATGACAGCATCATGTCGGCTATATCTACCGTTCCCATATTTATATTGTAATCTACAATACATCCTGGTTTTAAAACTGGTAAACCTGATTCTCTATCTTCCCTTAAACACGGTATGAATGTATGATCGTGCATCGTTGAAAGCATTGTTATAAGCTTTTTATCATACCATTGCAATGCCATCAAGGGTGGACAATACTTGGCACAAATTTCGCCTTTTTAAATTTTTTCAATTTTAGGCATGCCTGACCTATTTTTGCGTACTGTCCCATATGCGACTATTCCCCGCTGATATAAATATCGGAACAACTGAGGGCTACTGTACCAATTATCGACATATAATTTCCGATTGGTGTCCAAAAAGTCTTGTAGTAGAGTAACCATAACTGCCCCACTTACACCTAAATCTTGTTGATCTATAATAGGCGTTTCCTTGCCAGCATAAACAATAAAGTCAAGTATGACTTTGGATTTTACGTCACATAGAACAAACATTTTAACCCCAAAGCGATTACGTTTTTTTGGCAAAAATTGTCTTATGATCAATCTTCCCTTAAAAGGCACCACACTTTCGTCTATACATAGGTTGCTATGCGGAATGAATGAATTTTTGAATTTTTTGCGAACACATTCAACAAGAGATCGTATTTTTGACACTTTCAGAGTATCTGAAAATTGGGCGTCGTGTGGGCCAAAATGTATCATGTCTAATATCATGAAATATCTATTACGTGACATTAATTTTGAAAAAATCGGAGCATTCAATAATGGATCTGTTGACCAGTGCTCCTCCATAGATAAATGTTTATTTCGCGTAAATAACATTGTGACGGCAAAGAATACGTACATTTCCGGAACAGTAACGTCGTACCATTTGTGCAATCTAGAATATACCTTTAAAGTGCGTGTTCGCAAAAAATGTTGGTGGTATCGATTAGTATTAATTACTATTTGATTACAAAGGCCTTCGTCAAAAAATGTAAAAATATATCTAACTCAGAGGAGTCTTCATTAAGCGTCATTAATGTGGCAGAGGAAATTCCAGAACCGAAGTCATCAAAAGTTTGAATAACTGGTCTTGAAGATGTGTTAGACCCTATAAATTGCTGACTACCATCCCCTTGCGATGTGTGAGATGATGCCGACTCTGCCACGGGATCTTGCGGTCCTGTCGAAACTTGTTCGGCCCCGTAACACTGCGATGGTTGGCTTTCATCCTATAACCAAAATACAATACAATACATCAATATACCTAAATCGATCGATTGTACATTATGAATCTTAATTTGCGATGCACAACACTAATTAGGTACGTTTAGGCTCCGGCATGATGATCCACCACTGACAAAAATGTGCAAAATATGATTGCTTAGTTAGACAATGATACGGGTGGATCATTCTGTGCATCCAAGGGTCATATACATAAACAGGAGTTCATTTTAGGTTAGTATGGACAGTACCTACTTACCCCTAAATTGAAATCCGTGTCATGTTCGTATTCCAATTCGTCATTATCACTGTCTAATATGCGTAGCAATTCATCTCTTGAATAATATTCACTCATTATTAGATAGTTTTCCGGAAAATAAATTCACCATGTCACTATTGACGCCCAAAAGCGACGATGGCGAGGGCACAAATGATGGACAGTTCCAAATTAGTGACGTGACTACTTGATGACCATAGATAAATCGATGTTTTAAATGTAAGTAGGTTTTAACATTATTAATTTGATTGTTATATTTGTACGATATATATTAATTGTATTAATAATAAAGTAACACTAATTCCATAAAAAACGCATTTTTTGTAGTTTTAATCAATATTTTAGTTCAATTAGAAAAAATTGAAGAAAGTTAAATTACCCCATCACTAGTGTCGCTTCAAAGCGACAATGGCGTCTGGTGAACGTATATTTTGAGGTCTTTTCTTCGCCTAAAACAAGTTCAAATTTGGAATGAATACTAAAAGATCAAGCTTAACTTTAGTACAATTTTATTTAAGTGACTTACGGAGAAGACTACAAAATTTAAAAAACATAATTCTTTTACCTATTTTCTATAATATTAGATTCAAAAGTAGCACATCTATTTGTCGCCTAAACTCGTCGTTGGCGTTCTAGCGGTCGATTACGTTTGTCGCTTGTAAGCGTCGTTGGCGTACAAAGGGTTAAAGGGCGCAACTAAGACAACGCTAGGATGATGGATAGGATTATTTGAAATAAGTTGAGCGAAAACAAACTGGCCTAAATGTTATCACTTCATTGTTTAATTAAGTTTTAGAAACTTATGAAACCTGGGACTTTTGGCAATATGGTATCGCGCTGGCTTTATTTTTCTTAATTTGTAAACTAAACTGATAATTTTTACCTGCCTATCCAAATATGTCAAAATATGCCATCGTTAGATATTGAGTTGAAAATTGATTGCGGGGATTTGACAGATTTGGGTAAGTTGATGTGTTGTGTGGGTGTTTTATGGGTTTAGGGTATGATAAATAAAACAATATTTGTTAAAGTAATTCATTTAATTTAAATGATTTTCAAAGTGTCCGCCATGGTATTCCAAGCACACATTTAGCCTGGTGCGAATCTGCCTATTTAAATAAACATTGTTTTGGCGCATTTCTTTAGCTGCTTCTTCAATTCGCCTAAGTAAATGGTCCCTTGATAAAATTTTTTTTTCATACACCTTACTTTTTAATGTACCCCACACGCGTAAAAATCTAGTGGGGTAAGGTCTGGTAATCGCGCCGGCCACGCTATAGTCGGGCTTCCACGCCCGATCCAACGTTCTGGGTATTGTTCGTTTAGGTATTCCCGTACCTGTGTCCCATAATGGGCAGGCGCGCCATCGTGTTGGATCCACATTGTGCGAATTGTCTCCAGATCCACATCCTCAAAAAAATCTAAGAATATTAGATTCCGTAAAAACGTTAAATAATTTTCTGAGTTAAGGCGGTGCGGGATTTCTATGGGACCTATTAATTTATTATTTAAAATTCCCGCCCACATGGTGACAGAAAACTCATGTTGGTAAGAAGTTTCCCACACAGCTTGCGGATTCTCTGTTTTCCATTGATGCTGGTTTTTTGAATTAAAAACCCCAGCGCGCGTAAATTGGGCTTCGTCCATCCATAAAATTTTACCTATCATATTTGGGTCCTGAATTAAAAGTTCATTCATGCGCTGACAAAAGGCTATTCTAGAAAAATTATCCATGGGTAATAGGCCTTGAGCTTTGCGATAATGGTAAGGGTAGAGCCCATATCTTTTCCATATTTTCCACACTAAGTTGTGAGACACTCCAACTATTACACCCACACGTCTCGTAGATAATGTTGGATCTTCAATTATTAGGTTCATGATCCTCATTTCTTGAACCTGACTCAAATTCAAGACTCTTTCGTGAGAAGATGATCTTAAACCATTTTCCCGAAATCGTCTATGTATCTGTAACAAGTAAAGGTGCGCTTAAAATGCGACATAGGTAAGAGTGGGAACAAAGGCAACCGGGGACTTTTTTGCCTATTTTTTTTTATAAAAAAACGTTGCCCCACACTAGGAATATCTCCTGTGTCGTGGGTGCATTTACAAACATTTAAACTCACGTACACAAACACCCAGACCCGACCCGGAACAACTACTTGTAGGTCATACAAATATTTGTTCCGTGCGGGAATCGAACCCGCGACATGCAGCGCAGCAGTCGATTGCTCAGCCACTGCGCCAACCGTGCCGTCGAATTTGGTTTTGTTTACACCGGCTTCAAATTAAACACGCAGCATCTCTCCTAGAACAACAATTAAATGTCATTCGTCACGTCATCATATACCTATTCAAATCGGCATTCGCCTGCACATCACATACCTATTCAACGCGACTGTTGAGCATGAGGTCCTGGGTTCGATTCCCAGGTCGAGCAGTGTTATTGGATTTTGCCATTAAAAATTTCTGAGTAGCAGCCACCGAGTCTGGATTTGTGTCCGGTTAATGGCAATAGGCTTGCAAACCCTCGTGTCCGATACTAAATTAGTAAGTCACCAGGAGCATAGCAGAATTATTTAGGTACAATTTTTTTCGAACCTTTCAATAATATCAACAAGCGAAACCTATTATCCGGTACGGACAGACGCTGTGTATTTTGCAACTGTAACACTTCTTAAGAAGCTTCTGTAATTATTTTTATTTAAAAAAAGAACATTTCATCCTATGTATTTTACTGTGTGTACATAAATGATAAAATAAATAAATAAATCATTCATTACATTTAACTGTCATGTACATTATGATATAGGTAAGTGTGGTAAGTTGAAAATTACAGCCGAGGCGATATTGCTACAAGAAAGCAGAGGCTGTAATTATCAAAGCGCACGTATGTCATACGACGTTTTATAACATATTTGCGAGTAAATAAATAAAACTGTTCACGAATAAATCTTTTACTTGTTCACAAATTAGCGATGCGCGCGCATTAGTGCTTTTTTTAAGGCAAAGGCACAAAAACAGCCAGTATTACTAATAAAGTAAATTAATAATTTTGTGTTTTTGTTACAGATAAATGGTTGTAATTTATTGTCAAAATTAATTAAATTAAAGAATTAAATGTTTATTTATTTTTAATCTCCCAAAGTTAATTATATTCATAAAATGTTGACCACTTTTCTGACATAAAAACTCTTTGCTATGATTTAAAAAAGTACCATTCGTTTTAGACGGAGCATCTTGATAAACCGTGCGTTTTACATTACAATAACGCACAAGTACGTAATGAGATACATTACGATATTGAAATTTGTGCAATAAGAGACCCTTTACGAGCAAATGTGTTATAAAAGACGTTTTATTAAACTGCATTGCTTCATGTATGTTATTATTACTGAAAGAGACCATATTAAGGGCTAAAACGAATAAATAAACTATGTGAACTTACGTTTATGAAGGTTTGATTGTCCGGCACAGTGCGATTCGGAAATCGATGCTGGTATTCCCTCATAGCTTCCATGGAATTTCCATTACAATATCCATACACAAAATGAATATCTGCTTGATGTTCTGGCGGATAGTTGTGCCTCGGCATTGTAACTGAGTTAACACCCAAAACACTTCAACGTACAAAGTTCAACAAAAACAAATTAACAAGAAAACTTAATAAAAAACAACAATAAAATAACAGCAAAACCGTAACAATTTTACGTGGCACAGAAACTTGTAAGCGAGACGAAAGCCAGGAAACAAGTGTTAAGGCGAGGTAGACCAAGCGAAGTAGGCATTTAGCGCTCCCACCCTTCCCGCGAAGCGAGTAGTGCGCTGGAGTCGCCGGCGTGAACTTACATGAACCCAAGTCCGAGCGCGAAGTGTCACAGTATAGGTAAGCGTATCGTGTAGGCAGAAGGTTAACTTAATTTATATAATTTTCTGTACAAAAAATATTAAATACAACAGGTGGTCCGTTAACAGTTTGTTTTATTATAATAATATGAAGAAAAAAACAATATGGAATTACTTATTACAGGTTTTTTAATACACATAATGATCATTTTCGTTATCATCTTGGATAGATAAGTTTCTAATGGACATACCACGGGCATTTCTGCTATCTATAATTTCAGGCAGCAAGCATTTCATGTAAAATGTTATTAATTTCGGTTTCATTTTAGTTTCCCAAAATATATTATCTTTTTCTATGAATGTTGTGTATATGTTTTCATTCTCGCCTCCCCATATAGCCAAAATACACTTTTGTCGTTCTGATACATGTAGCTGGCCTTGTATCTGATAGTACCAGTTTGAGTTTTTATTTATTGTTGTAGTTTCAGTGTTTTTATTATATTTTAAAATTTGTATTTTGTTTTCTTGTATAGAATTAGAAAGTCCTTTTTTGTGTGCTGTAATCGGACACTTGACTTCTACAATTGTATCTTGTCCAATTAAGCCGTCAGGCGTTGCCCCTATAAAAGGGTAGTCTTTATCTATAAATAAACCGCAGGGTGCAATGACAACATTTTCTTGTTGCTGTAACTGCTGCAAAGCTTGCTGCTCATGCTCAACTCCATGTGCAATGGATGTGACGTGGGCCAGATTTTTTTTGTATAATAGGTTTTTAACGAGGGGAGCCGTATCTAATTTGACTTTTCTTTTACATATTGGCCCAAAGTTGGAAGCAGTTATTATGTTTTTTCTTATTTCGAGCCACTCATTGCTGTCTCTTTGTAATATTGTAGATCTTTCTACCTTGTGTCTATCAGATGTAAGTGTTTTTAGACTTTTGAGGAATTCTTCTTTTGATTTATCATACTCTTTTTGCGACATATCGGGCGATGAACAGGCTGGACCATAGTCGTGTTGCTCTTTATTTACTTCTTTTAGAATTCTACGTTTCTTTACTGGGTGTTCCATATTTAGTTTTCGTTTTTTCGCACGTCTTTTCTCAATTTCTTCAGCTCTGCCTCCGGGAGCATTACTTGTTAAAACTTTTTGGATGGTTGATATTGCAGATTTTGTGTTGAACGAAACAACGGCTGCCGCGCATCTTCCTTGATAGCCCCCTTTTAGCGCAAAATTTATTCTTTTACCGCCAGTGAATTTAGCTATTACACTGTTGAAGCACTCTACCGTATTTGTGTTCACGTCTTCAATCAAACTACGTGCTTTTGAAGCCACGTTGGACACAATTGCATTTATTCTGAAGATAAAAGTTGAATTTTCAATTTTTTGCAGTTCGCCACCACTGTTTTTATCTTTGTCACAAAAGTAATTTTGACACATTTGATGATTACCATAAGCGTGAGATACAGAGTTAATAATATCGTTGTGCAAAACAGATATTGCTACATTTTTAGGACTCTGTGAGGCCTTGTGATGTTTAATAGATTTCACTATTGCCTTTCGCATTGTCATAATTTTATGATTACTGAGAGTTTTTCGGTGCGCTAACGTGTACTTAGTTTCTGCGATGACCGCTCTTAACTTTTTACAAAAATTGCGCAATATGTGATTGCGGCACTCAAGTTTCTCAACCGTCAAATGTTGGCTTTCGTACGGATTTGCGTTAAGAATTTTAGCGTAGGTCGAAGCATCGCCATCTCCTACCATTCTGCCATATATAAGGCCATACGTCGCAATCGATGTTTTGAAACCTTCAACGATTATGTCGGCTTCCATTGAACAAGACGATCCCTGGAAATTTTTGAAACACAAGTGGTCTTGAGGTGCAGTTTTTTTATTTTCGGCTCTGGCACATACGAGGCAATATTTATTTTTGACACCGAAGTATAGAACTTCACCTGTATTTCTGCCAATAATGGCTGCTGTGCCCGATGAAGCTTTATAGTTCGAACCATATGACCTAGCACACCATGCCCCATCAACATAGACATCTATGACAGGATAGCCGTTTTTGGTCCGGCCTTCTGCTAAAGCAATCTCTTTTTCTTTTTTGGCAGCAGCTTCCATTGTCACACTTGCCGTTTCTGCCCATTTCTCATAAACTTTATTTTGCAGTTGATTAAAATATTTTGAAGAAAATATGGGGATGTTTATAGCCGAAAATAACTCTTCGATCTGAGAAAATCCTATACCAGAGGCTACAACTCCAGTGGTAGCAGCTATATTAGCATTGACATGCTCAGTATCTTTGGTATTTTCGGATGGAATCAAACATACTTCTTTACACATATTGCACTTAAATTTAAAGATCGATATAAGTCCATGCCTTCTTTCACCAACTAAACAGAAGTTGCTTGATTTACATTCAAATAAATTACTGTGGCGTGCTTTTTCTTGAAGTTCTTGTAAAAAGTAATTAATATCAATTATTCGCCGTCCTGAAATGGGTTGGAAATGGTTTTCTTTGTCATCCATTTGAATAATAAACGCGCCTTCACTTCCGTCAGGTTCTCTATAACAACATAAAATAATATTTATGAAGATAGTATAACGTGGAGCCTAAAAAAACTGATGTTTAAAATCAATTTTAACAAAAGTGCACTTTTAGTACTCCGTTTTTACTCTTATTTAGAATAAAAAAAGCCTAATTTTAAATGTACAAGTACTACAAGATGGAGGTTATACAGGCTGATAAGCCGTGACATGCGTGCTGCTCACATGTGTAAGTGTTATGTCAGTTCTGAAAACTTACTGAGTTGTTACAGAATCAAAAACTGGTTCTGATGCAGATAACGAAGACATCGGTGGTGGTACATCTTGTAAAGTATCATCATTCGGTGATGACGATGTTCTGAAATAATACATAATAATTTATTTAACATGAATGTTTAAAAAACAACTACAAAACAAATTTTAGATTTGTATGCCCCTGAACTAAAACAAAAAACAAACTTACGTAGTAGCAGAGGGTTGTAAATAAACAGGCTCTAATGTAATATAAGAAACGTTAGTCTTATCGGACGTATCGTCACACTGTTTTCTGAAAAAAAAATGAACTCCGCTTTATAAAAATGCAAAATTTACTAAATCTAAGATAGTATTGCGGCACTAAGTGCAATGGGCGAGCCACACCGGATAGTACCTTACATTTACCCAATACATTTTTATTATTCGCACGGAGTGAATTTACAGTGGCCAGGCCGTTAGACCGGTATGGAGAAAATAATAGGTACCTAATGGAATTTGAACGGTTGCAAGAATGAAATAGGTTTCAGTTTCGCTTGCAGGCAATCGGCGATTGTCAAATTTTTGTACCTAAACCGACTATTGTTCGGGAGTGATTTTTTTGTACGCTAGTATAGTAGGTACTACTACTATTTAAGGCTTCTTTAGACAGGCGACGCGAATCGTACGTGACACTTAGGCACCGCCGGTCGCGCGACGAGCGGTGGTTTTGTGTCGCGGGCGATTCGCGTCGCATGTCGCGTGTCGCGCTTGTTTGAAGGAGCCTTTATTATGTGGTAAGGATTCCCATGATCAAGAAAACAAAGACAGTACTTACTGTTCTTCTGTGTTTTTTTTCCGGACAAATAAGCCTTTTTTATTTCGATTCATTTTTGAACTGAAACAATAAAATTAAGTTATGGTATTAAAGAATTTAAATCAGAGCAGGAAATAATAAAATAAAACAATACAGGTAGGTAAGTAAACGAAAAACAGTAACCCTTTACTTGTCTTTTAACCTACTGATATTATATTTAGTGTGGCACAGTTTTACGATCCATACAGTTGTGAAAACGAACGAATGTAGAGACGCCAGCACATCATGTTACCCCAAACAGTCAAATTTTCCCAATTGAACATGAACCTTGTACATATGGAATAAAGATGAAAATCTAACAAAGAAATTTTACAGATTGGGGTAGCTCGATGTGCTGGCGTCTGTACTTGCGTAGAGCAATGGCGGGGAACTCGCAGGGTCGGTGGAAATTTGCGTGTGACAGCGTAAGTAAAGTACACACGGCTACATATCAAGCTATATATTTCCAGTGTAAGCTGACCTCTCATTGTACAGAAATCCTATACAATGCGAGATCAGCTTATACTGGGGATTTATTTTCACTACTGATAGGGAAATAATATTGTAATACTGTGACTGTGATCAATAAGGATCAAGAATAAAAATATAACTTACCATATTTCTTTCGCGATTTTTTTTGCCTTCAACCGTGTTTTAGTCTTTTTCCGATTACTTTTATTTGCCATTTTCAAAAAAATACTGTCTTTAAAGTTATATACAACTATTTACACAATTTGAAATATACATACAAACAAATAAATAAGTTCTATAAAACAATAATTATTCACAATGTATTTTTTCCTATTAATATTATTTACGCAACAGAAACGCGCGCGCGAAAAAAATTGGCACAGATCCAACCTCTGTAACGTCCCGTAGGACACTGGCAGTCTGCGCGAGCGACGCGCGGATCGAAAATCACTTGAATAATCGATCAAAAAATGTATAAATGTAATGAAAAAAAAACGATCGGGTGAAATGAATTCCAAAATGAATTACCTTTAAATTGATATGTTTTATATAAAAAAAGGAGCATTAGTACTTGATTAAATTGAAATTTGCCTTTCCAAAAAATTGCAAATCGAATTAAGTTTGGTATTTTTTTCTATCGAGAAAATTTTATCGTATCATGTATTGAACGGGTACAAGGTAAGGAGAAAGAATGTATCTAAAATATATATTTATTTCAGATTCTAAATGTTATAATTTGCCTATTAAAACACCTTTCTAAAACATGCAAAAACGGGAACACCCAGCCTTAAACAAAGGGCTTGCTAAAAATAATTTCACTTTTTGCTAACGCTACGAGTTCCATGTGTGTTGTATTCAGTACCTAACAGGTCGGTGTCGGATAAAAGAATTAGTAGGGTTGTCAATATTTATGTAGGTAATTGAGTCATAAACTAGTTGTGAAAGTGAGATTCGATCAGGACAGGTTTGATTTCGTGTTTGGTAAAATGCGTATGGATATTATAAAAAAGGACGAAGGGATCCAGGTACTTAATGTTACTCAACAATTTAACATCATACGATAGTATCTAGTTTGTGTAGCTCAACTTTAGTTATGTTTAGCCACGCAAACTAGATACTATCCTTGTAAAATGACGTCATTTCAACTTTGCACATTGGAATGAAAAACTTTTTAGTGTTTCAGAAAAGTAAACAGCTAGGATAGATACCTCATGGAAATTAACATAAACATTTTTAAATTCGTTTATTGATTTGTACCTACATAATGAATTCCAAAAAAGTCTTCTTCAGTTACTTAATTGGAATATCTAAAACATTAGGTACATGTGATGTGGCTATCCAGGCCGTTCGTTTCGCTTAGAAGAATTAACTTAGGAAAAATCAGAAAAAAGCCAATGACTCCTAATGAATGAAAGACTAAAAAATCTTACGTTGTCACCTACGCATTGTAAACTCATAGGTGACAACCCTGATATTCCGAGCACTACACACACATAGTACTCATTGTTAACCGTCCCGTCCGAGCCCGTGACGCTACGCAGGAACCTACTCAATAGCTCTATCTTACTTACATAAAGCGACAAGCGCCAATGAGAGAGTGAAAAATCCGAGTCGTAGCAGGTGCACTTCACCGAGTTATCATTGTAAGTATCTAGGCAACTCTTGCGCGCCGCGCGCTAGGATATGTTGTGCTGTCGTAACTTTTTAATGAAATCGATATCGATTAAACCCGTACTTATAGTCTTCAATGTCATTAAACACTTACTTTGATTTAACGCACATAATTATTCAATGAAGATTACGAATTTTCTAGTCAAGCAAAAGTGCGAATATTACGAAGGTGGCTCAAATTAATAATAACCTTCACCCAGTACTTAATTTAAACTTTAGCCATAGGTTATAAACCTTAATTAATGATGCTAATTCGTAGTTAGTTTAGGTAGCATACCCGATCATTTTGGTGCAGTAGTAGTTCTACTAAAGCGTACAATGTGTTTCAACTAAGAATAGGATGACCTTTATAATTATTGTGACGACAATTACATTAAAAAAGACTGCAAATTAATTTTCAATAGTATTTATTATCGTTATTATCTTGTTAATGTTACTTTCATATTTTTAAGACCGTGTAAGTATTAGAAAAGCGTGCATTAAATCACAATATGGCGTCAAGGTCATCCTATTCTTAGTTGAAACGCATATTAAATAAGATGTAATGTCATTTAAATTTTGCTTCGTAATTTAGATATTCAAACTACTTGAGGTTTCATCGATGTCGACAAGGTAGCTTTCCCTTCACTAGCTGCCGCCGGGAAGCCCCGATACCAACATACCTACATATTTTATTTTACTATTTATTTTACTACACTACTGCGAAGTTTGGCAACCTCGCAAAAGTAAAGATTCGTCATACTGGTGACAATTTTTGACCTAATTTAATTATGATTGATGATATCTCCGAAACGATGCATTTTTGGACCACCTATTCTGGGAGTTTTAGTATTATTTTTACCTACAGAATATAACCCTAGAGTTATGGGATATAAAAAAAAACAGGTTGTATAGTAGTAGATAATAAATATTACGAAACACAAAAAACATTAAATTTGCCATATGTCAGCTAGCACACGCCTAGATACCAACAAAACATTGAAAACATAGTACTGAAGTAGAAATAAACTGAATTATACAGGCAAATAAAAGAAACCATTATATGAACTAACATAATCACATAACCTGTCAGTAGGCAAGCTAATACTGGCGAAAGAACATAGACATTGTCTTGAGTTAATCACAGCGACCAACAATTATTATCATAGTCGTTGATAGAATAGTATACCTTTGAACAGAGGGTGGATTTTACTGTAGCTTTAAACGCATTCTAATGCAAATCTAGCAAAGAAGAAGGAAGCTTGTTATAAAAAAGTTATACCGAGACCAACAAAAGCGTTATGAACCTTATGAAGCCGGTGAAAGGGAACACGTAGTTTGTCCTTATTTCTAGTATTCATATTATGAATATCACTGCTTTTAGTATACAAGTGTATATTTTGCCTAGTATATAAGATGTTGGCCAAGATGAATTGCGATGTGACCGTGAGAATCTCAATATCTTTAAAAAAATCTCTCAGAGAAACTCTAGCACTTAGTTGGTAAATTGCATAGTTAGTTAAAAACCCTTCATAAACAGGACCTGTGTTTCTACAGCGTCGCTGTACCTAGTGTAGCATCTTGGTATACTGACATAGTTGTTTTCTTAAAAAAGTCGTCCTCCATATTTTACCGTCTCATGGGCATGCAAATAATATTCAATTCTAAAATTGAACAGAAAATCCATTGATATCGAATAAATATAAATGTCAAATCATTCGATCATTAGCTGCAATGCGCGTCGCTTCTTTGACGGTCCTGTAACTAAAATAGCTATGCAGTGTCTGCTGAACCTCATCATGACGCCAGGATTGACTCTAGGAAGTCTGGTCCAGAGAGAAGGAAGTCATTGAGTGACCTCTTGATTTGGCAGCAGCATCGCCGCTTGCCAGCGGCAGTGAATGAGGGGTGCGGGGACAGCGGCTCGTCTGCCGGCCGACGGCCGAGCGCGGACCCCCGTGCCACACCAGTCAGCTGTTGCACGCCTCCACGCACGGCTGCGCTTACGCTTCTTAACGTTCATAATAACTTGTTTCCATCTTAAACCGACCGTTTTAAACCGTTTGTAATTTATTTCTAATTCATATCATTATTATACATGTTATACAGTCCACTCAAACTTTCATTTTGCTCCACCACGACCTATCGTCGCGATCATGAGCCTCTTGAGTGCTGCCCCGTAACTATCGGGCATTTGTATGCTTTCATTTTTCCACAGCATGGCTGTTTCTATATGCCCATCTTCTAACTGTTGAGTGTAACGACTCAAGATATCTTCTGCTTTCTTCTCGGGATCGGAGTCTGCAGGCTTAGCATGACGCGTTCTATTTCTACTCTACCGTTGAATAGAAATCGCTTGTCTACATTTCTCGGTACAAAACTGTGAATTGTCTATACGGAAACGTCATTTTTGTCTACTCTTCCGTTGACGAAACGCTTCTCTACGGTTCTCGTGCTAAGCCTGCTGGTCGTCTCGGGTTGATGAGTAGTGATTCTAAGTTGAAGAATTTACGAAGCTGTTCATCTATGGCTTCCTCAAGATCTTCATCGACAGCTGTGAGTCGGTTGACGTAGTGCACCTGCTGACCCAGGATTCTGGTGTGTGCACCATGTAGTCCAGCCAATCGTCGTGAGTGACGCAACAGGTTGGTTCTTCGGACCTTTGCGGAACTCACTGGCCAATAATAGGTGCCAGTTATCTTGACCAATGAGTATTTTCGGCGCGCCAGTGTCGTGTATCAGCTGCTGCCTCAGGTCATCCAAATGCTTGCAGTGTGCGACGTCCTCTTCACTGACTGTTTGCTGAGCGAGGTTTAGCTTCGTAATGGTGCGCGCTCTGAATGGCACTCTATTCTTCAGCTGGCTCGCAAGAGTGACAGTGATTCTTCGCGAACATGGAGTATTGATCGTGGTATTGCCGATTGCACCTATTTTCAATGAAATGAAATGAAATGAAATGAAATGTTTATTTATGTAAGTAGATCTTAAAAGACACTTTTACACGTCAATATTTTGTTGGTCAATATTTTTTAAAACTAGATGGCGCCGGCATTTCCTAGCTGACTGTTCCCTGAGAAGAAAAGCCGAAACAAACTCAGAGGTCATAGTCTCTTTTAAAGTCCAAACATTATATTATTTAAATTTTATGTGAGTCTAACAATGCAGGGTAATGTCTGGAAAGGCCTTTTGAAGAAAGAGCCATTGCAGCTTTGAGCTGACCTGTCTCAACAGACGGCATGTATGTAGCAGTCACCGTGTAGCTCAACCCTATTTTAGGGAGCTCAACGACCCGCTACAAGACGCTACCAGATTTGCAGGACATTTGCGTAGGCCATTTACAAAATGCTCAAAACCACCAGACGAGTTATAAAGTAATGTGTTCAATCTAGCCTGCATAGTACTCACATTCACAGTTAGTTTTTTCTTTAAATGTCATTAAAAATCAATACTTAAATATAAAATGTCAACAGCATCTATTAAACACTTAGCTTATATAACAGTTTGTTGCTTGAGGGTACATTGGAGCAATTTAACTAGTCCCAAGCTTTTTTGTCATCCAAGTAATCTTTAACTTTATAGAAACCTTTTTGACAGAGTTTCTGTTTAATAAATAGTTTAAATTTATTGAAGCTTAGTTCCTTCAGAGGGTCGATCGGGCCTTCTGCCCCGACTCGTTTCGCTACGTCCTCGTCGATCAAGGAAACGTTTGATCCATCATCGAGAAGTGCGAAAGTGGATTCTTCTCCCACCGGTCCCATTACTCGAACCGGTACCATCTTGAGGTAAGCGTGACTTAAAGTCGTTCGTGAGCTGGCCACTGTTTTCTGACTCCACGTTGTTCGATTGCTCCTGAATAACGGGCTTCTCGCTCTCTGCAGCTGGCTTCTTGTTATAATAAAGAACCGACTTGACTACAGCTGTATGGGTCTTCTGTCTGACACGCTTGCTCGTTGTTGCCGCAGCAGGGCCGATGTTCTCAGATGGAGTGAAAGTACTGCAGAAACAAGCTTGCTGTGTGATGAATTCGCTGAATAGCGTAAGGTCCGGTAGCGACTGCCCAGCTAGCAAAATAGTCTTGTAAATAATTACTTAAAAGAATAAAAGCATTATAAAACAGTGTTAAACGAACTTACAAGTTCAAGTGGTTTAAAGGTGACCTTTAAATCAACAGGACTTGAAACAACGGTTCCCGTAAAAGTCAGAGCTTTCATTTGTGACTCCCCAGCTCGAGCACTAATCAAAGGAGTAGTAAATTTTAACGGCAAGCACGGATGTCTGAAATGTACGGTTGTAGGTGAATATTCACAGGTGTCTCGCACTGTTACGTTTCTAAACTATGATTGTCCTAAAAGAAATGACAAGGATTTTCGATCAAAAAAGGACGAGGAGCACCATAAGCTAGATTCCCCTCTTTTAAAACTTAATATCGATATGGTAGAAAACTTTCCAGTTTGTGACTCGCTCCACTTGATTGATCTTGGTGTTATGAAGCGTTTGTTATCTGGATGGAGAGATGGTAATTTTGGTAAATATCTTACTAAATGGTGCAGCAAAGATATAGAAAAAGTCAACCTTTTTTTATCCAAATGCAGCATGCCTAAAGAACTTCACAGATCTGTGAGGAAACTTGATGTGTTAGCCCATTGGAAAGGCTCGGAATATCGCACCTTTCTCTACTATTTAAGTATTGTAATACTTAAAGATACATTACCAGCTCAGGCTTATTATCATTTTTTACATTTGTTTTGTGCTATTACGATTTGCTCCAATGAAAAACATTTTAAATTTCTTTCGATTGCTGACAAAATGCTACAAATTTTTGTTGATATCTTTAAAAATATTCATGGAAAGGACTACATCTCCAGCAATATACACAATTTAACACATATTGTTGATGAGGTAAGAAAATTCGGGACACTACAAAGCTTTAACGCTTATCCATTCGAAAATAAGCTGTATGTTATAAAAAACTTAATTAGGCAAAATAAGCCACTTCAGCAAGCTGCTCGACGATTAAACGAAAGATTTAATCTAGAAATTGAAAACTTTCATCAAAATCAAAAAAGGCAAGTTTTCATTAAAGAAAGCCGAACCCAAGGTAGAACGACTGTTAAAGAACTTTGTTTCGACTCGTTTACTATCGGCGAAAGAGCAAAATAAATGGTTTTTAAGTGCGGAAGACTATGTAATTGAACTACATACATTAAGTACCGACAGTAAAGATGATTCCGAAGATATTTCAATACACGGATATCGTATTATCAACGTTTTTGACGTCTTTGATGAGCCTCTGAAATCTTCATTTTTAAATATTTACAAATGCGATCGTAACAACTATAATAAAAGTAAAGTGGTTTGTGGTGTTTCAAAAGTGAAATGTAAGTTAGTTAAAATTGAATAAAAGTCAGAATTGTTTTTTATACCTTTATTACACACTTTGTAAAATAAATAAATAGAAAAAATACGACAACGTGTTGTTTAATAAATTTTCTTTATTACTCCTTTTCATTGAAATATTCTTAGTTCATTATTTAGTACTACGAGTATTTTTGTACTAGCCATTGCAACTTGTAATTCGGGAAAATCAAATTAAAAAAAAAATGGGACGCTGAGATTCAGTTTTACAACACAAACGTGACCTAATATTTAACTAGAGTCATTTACTAACAATAATCAAGTCACTATTTTTTTAAATAATAACATGTAAGTAGATAAATCAGTCTTTAACATTATTAATAAAAATAAAATCTCATTAAATTGGGTACGCTGAGATTCAGTTTTACAGCAGAAACGTGACCTAGTATTTAACTATAGTCTGTTTTTTTTAACAAACGAGTACTGAGTATGTCTCTCACACATTTCCGATATTGACAGAGTGAGATAGGTCATTGGTGGGGGTGGGACCAACGCCTTGTTCTTGTTTTGAAATTGTTAAGGCCCGTTCATATTGAATACTTACTTCTAAAGTTTACTGTAGCGAAAATTAAATTATTATTTTATGATTTAAATTTGCTTATTATATTCCTACTTAGTATATTCGTAACAAAAATTTATGTTCGCGATAAATTATATTTTCATAAATAAATAACAATAAAACTATATTGTAATAGTTTATATTTTATGCACTCGCATTGCAAAAGGCGCATAGTACGCTAAATTACAGGATACATGTCCGCGAAACACGTGCGACGCGCAGGTAGTCGATGGCTCAACTCTACAGCGTTTGTGTGGAACGGACTTTATTTTGATTACGTGGACCAATAGAAACGGAGTCAAAATTTTCGGTACTCGTTTCTTAAAAAACAGACTATATATGCATTTACTAACAATAATCAAGTCTAATTTTTTCTATATATTAACTTATAACTAGATAAATCAAACAGTCTTTAACATGATTACTAAAAATAAAGTCTCATTACATTGGGTACGCTGAGATTCAGTTTCACTGCAAAACCGCGATCTTGTCTTAAAATGCCATACATGCATCTAGCATTACTAACAATTACCAAGTAACTATCTTATTTTTTTATTTGAGGTTTACACATTTAGACAAAAAACTTAGAATAAAAATAAAGTCCCTTCTTCGGAAACAAAAAAACTTAAGAATGCACCCGTTAACATTTACTGCCCTTTATTTACAACAAATAACCGGTCGCAGTCTCTTCATCAGATACGTCACTATTTTGTTTTGAATAGTTTTCACGAAAAAACTGTCCTACTGTCGCTTCTGTCGATGATCCTGCATCAGATTCTTGTGGTTTTGGCAGAACTGGCAGCTCATTTGAAATTAACTCTTCACCTAATACCAGTGTTGAGGATTTTTTCCCTTTTCCTTTAGGTTGGTATTGCTGATTGTCAGAAATTAAAGTTCCAGAAAGGCAAGCTGTAGTTAGTGTTTTTTACTTTCTGGCGGCATCTTGTTGTATACAATCTTGTTTGTTTACTCACAAGGCGTTGACGAGAATTTTTTTAAACTGTCTTTAAGAACTTTTCGCAATCTGGCTTTTTAAAATCAGGGTCTGATTCGTGAATAACAGAGAAAAACAAATCGATAATATTGGTAAAATTTTTGAGACAAATTTTTGAGCTTTCTGTTTTAGATCCACCAGCCCATGAACACTGACATAAAAAGCTTCTTTGAATCAGAACATCAATCAGAGCATATGCATTATTTGTTCCTCTATTTTTGCCTTTACTGCATAAAACATCTATTTTGTTCTTGAGCCCTGCTCTAAAATCAGGATCTCTTAACATAAATTCTAAATCTTGTAGCTCCTCAAAGTTACTAACAGGTTTAATGGCAGGTATATTTTCATGTTTTGTTTGCTTACAAGAGGCTTTTATAAATTCTTCAAATTGTGTACTAGTTTGCGTAAGTTTAAATAGTATTTTATTTTGGTTTTCAAAAAGTTTATCGATGTCTTGCTTCATACCGTCAAGTTTTTGCAAGACTAAAGTCATCGCATCATCTAAACCAATCACATTATTATAATTTGTATCCGGTGCGGGTGGTACAATACAATTTTTTGCCATAAAAACCTGGGCTGCCGAATGTATACTACCTATTTTAGTAGGCTCTTCAGTAAACACATCAATATTTTCCGCCGTAATTATCTGGGATTCTTGGTTCATGTTTTCGGTTATAGTATGATTTTGACTAGGAGGAATTGTAATGTCACTATTTATGATAACTGACTGAAGAGGAAGGGGAGGAGGAACATTCAAGAGAATCGTGTTTTCTTTGTTTATGATTTGTGACTGATGCTCCTGAAATTATAAAAAAACCTTAATTGAATTAAAGTACAAATAACTAATGATTGTACAATCAAACTAGCTTACCTGTAAGCGCCGTTCGATTGAGATTATTCTTGTTGTTGTCTCGTCCTCGATGATGAAGAATTTTACTAATGTAGATGTTCAAAGACCACTGTGCAATCAGATTTTTATTTTTTAATCAAGGACAATTAGTTACATACTCTATGCAACTGTACAATAAAAGGGAGAAAAGAAAAGAAAAAACATAGCACTTATCCATTAGGTCAAGCCCTCCACAAAAGAGCAGGCATACACCCACAAGAAAAAATTTAGCACAAAAAATATAAAAATCGAATTAAAGAAATATGGCTTCCGTGAAGCCTTCACAACGTACAGGTCGATTATAAAATCTTGCGAAACAACTTGAGCTGTTAGTCCAACCAGCCGTTCTTCGGATCTCGTCGATCGAGACCCCCTTCTGTAGTGCTGCAGAAGTTGATGCATGCCGTGTACTGTGCGCCGAGAATATGGCAACATCTATGCCACTTTCTTGCAACACGGATTTTATCCAACGGCTAATTGAACTGACAGTTACAGGTTTGTATGGTTTTCTGTAAGATAAAAATAAGTTCTTATTTTCACCCCTAATATTTCTAGTGATATTTAAATAATCAACCACAGCTCTAGCTGGACAGACATGTGGTCGATCTGTGAAAAATGGCAACTTAATAAAAGGTTGCATTCTATTAGGTGCAGATGTTTTTATCAATTTATCTACTTGGATAAATACAACATCTGACTCAATTTTAATATTACCTATATCAATGGTACATATTGTTTGTGCCCTTTGGCCTGTAGCTAAAACTAAAAGAGTTGCAGTCTTTTTTGAACTTAATTCTAAATTATCACAAGTTGTAATATTGTTTTCTTTGTAATTTAATACCTTATACACATCCCATGTGTAATCATTTTTCGGTCGACTAGGTCTTAATTTAAAGAAACCTTTAAACAACCTTTTAATGCTACAATCGGTACCAACATGAGAGCCTAATAGCAATGACAGGGCTGATCTTGTTGAGTTCCAGCTGCCATATGATAAGCCTTGTTTAAATTTATTTGTAAGATAAGTAATTATTTCTGATATTGTAGGCCTTAACGTACTTATCATGACAGTAAGCTATCCAATCTTTTAAACAAGGTGCATATTGTTTAAGAGTATTCCTAGAAATGGAGCTAAGCATTATGCCAGCCGCCTCCTCATCTAAACCTGCTACGAGAAAACTGCGCTGGAGAGCTGTCCTGCCATCAATGTTAGGCTCCCATGTAGTGGATGAGGTGTCCTGGAATCACATAGTTTGAGTACGTCTTTGTTTGGTTTGAAGACCAATGGTTTACATAATAAGAGTTTTTGAAAAAGGGGATACCATGGTTGCGTAGGCCAATCTGGTACAACCATGCAGCCTACACCTTTATCTACTATTATTTTTTCAAGGCTTTTTGATATCATCGAAAAGGGGGGAAAAGCATAGAAATATATTTTTGACCATGAAAACTTAGTGTTTGTACGAGATGCAAATAAATCAATTTCTGGTTGACCAAAAATATCAACTATTCTTTTAAAATATTGATTGCCAAGTTCCCATTCTGTATGTCCTAACCCCTTCCGTGATAGAAAATCAGCAATAACATTATCCTTTGTATTAATGTAGGAAGCATATATCCATATTTTGTGTGTTTCGCACCACTGCCATATTAATTTTGAAATATTGTTGAGATTTTGGTGTTGAATTCCACCTAAGCGATTTATATATGAAATGGCAGTGGTGTTGTCAATCCTTAACAATATTTCACAATTATACAGATCTTTAGCAAAACTTTTTAAACCTAAAAAAGCTGCATGAAGTTCTAAAGTATTGATATGGAGTTTTGCTTCCTTTTAGGTCCATGATCCACTGGCGGTTTTGTTACCACATCTTGCACCCCATCCTGTGAGAGATGCATCTGTTTCAATTTCTAAAGAAAAGTTATTTTTCCTTACAGGACATATGGCTGATTTTATGTGTGTAAGCCACCATTCCATATCCTCATGGCAACTATTAGGTAATGTTATAATGGTTTAAAAATTTTCATTATTTGATAATAGTGTCAGATATTTAATTCTCTCTAATTGTTTGGTATACAACATGCCATATTTTATGGCAGGGCAAACTGAAACTAATGTTCCTATGACTTGGGCTAAAAATCGAATGGAAAAACTTGATTTCAGTTTTAAGAGTAATTCTATGCACCTCTGTCTTTTGTCTTGGCCTATAGAAATAGTCATATCTTTACTATTGAAGATAAAACCTAAGAATTTACATTCTTGTTTAGGTATTATACTGCATTTTTTTTTAGTTTACTAAGAAACCCAGGGTTTCAAAAAGGTTAACTATACAACGTGTAACGGAAAGGGTATATACATACCAAGGGCACGGCTTCTTTGGATGATATCAAATGATATTGGAAGGGTTTTTTAATCCTATATCTACATGTTTGGAAGTTATGAGAATTTTTAATACATTGATACCAGAAACCGAACTTTTCAAATTGAAATAAATAAATAAAATAAATTCTTTATTAATACATTACTCAGAAGAGATTTATCCTGATGTTGGCAAGTAACGTGGAAAGTTATTGACCTACATAGTGCGGTGACACGTTTGTAATGATTCGAATTTAAGAAACATATGAAACCGAAAATTTGGTCTCAATTCTTAGAGTATTTTATTTTGAGCTGAAACTATGTATAGTGATTCAACAGATACCAGCTGTTATTTTTAGTGCTTAAGGATAGCAATAGGGTTTCTGTTACACCCTGTATACTTTACTTGATTCTTACATTCCAAGTGTGAGCTTGCCATAATACAGGTATCATCAAGATATTGTATTAGTCTTATTCCTCTTTTTCTAAGTACCGAGAGTATAGGTTTAAATATTTTTGTAAACAAAAAGGGGGCTGTGCAAAGGCCAAAAGGTAATACTGAAAACTCATACAATTTTTTTTCAAAATAAAAACGTAGGTATTTTCTGGAGCTATGGTCTATGTTAATCATATAGTAAGCATTCTTTAAATCAATAGTTGCTAAATAATCATTGTTTTGCATTAACTTGCAGACTGTACGGTAATCCTCTAACTTAAAATGGTCAGGTTGCATAAATTCATTTAGCTTTTTGAGATTTAGAATAAACCGATATTCTCCATTGGGTTTTTTAACTAGGAATATTGATGAACAAAATTGGTCTGCTGTTGGTCTACAAGTTTCCAATGCCTTAATTCTTAGTAATTCACTAATTTCTTTTCGAATAAGGATTGTCTCTGATTGAGAAAAGTTGTTATTTAGAGGAGTATCCCTCTGATAAGGTTTTTGGAAAAAACCAAGTGAATATCCAGACACCCATGACAGGATTATTGGATCATCTGTTATAGATTCCCAATTTCTCTTGAAATAAGGTAATCTGCCTACCTCTCTCTCCTGGATCACTTGCGTCGGTTGTGGTTCCACTCCCGTTACCGCTGGGGTGGCTGATGCCGTTTCTTGGGCACATATGGAGTCTTCTTCCCCCCCCCCCCCCTCCACCTTGCTGGGTCTCGTTTTTTGTTTTGAACCCTGGGCGTCTGAACCGTGGTTGAGGAGGGGCCCGCAAGTTTAAAGTCTTTGGTCTGGTTGCCATTACTTTCGACAGATCCTGTGCAGACTTCTGTACTGCTTTTACCGTCCTGATTCTTTCATTAAGGTCCATTCCAAATAGGAATTCATCCGGACCTCCCTGCAAGGAGTCTTTTAATTCTTTATTTATGACCGCTTCGATCAGCGCTCTTCTGCCCAAAGTTTCATTATGTATTCATTCGCAGAGAATCTTTGATGCATCATTAATTTCCTTGATTCACTCAACTTTGTTTCCTTTCATTAGAAAACATTCTAATCCACATCCAATGGCTGCTAAGGCCGCAGTCACATTTCTTTGCCTGTATTCTATTATGATGTCTCGCTTTTTCACTTGTTCTGAAACTGCAGCTGCCAGTTCAGGGTTCAGTTTTGGAGGCACCATTGCTGGCAGGTTGTTAAAAGGGGGGTAGTCTTTTAATAAAAGGGCTTTCTCCTTCTTTTTAAGCCCCTTTTTTAGGATGGGTGTCCACCGTTGAGCAATTTCATTGTGTGCCGGAGGTCCAATATTTGCCTCTTCTTCCACGCTACCCATGGCTGCAAGAATATCAACATCAATGTCAAATTGTTCACTCACAGTCTGTACCTCCTGTTCTGGAAGTGGATCCTGTGGAGTTGTTTCAGTCGGGGTCACCAGGTTCTGAGTATCATCTGGAATCTTACTTGTTGATGGGTCAACATGGTCAACCATCTCTTCTTGCCTGTAAGAGTAAGCACTCGGGGATCGCAACAACTGGCCATGTGATTGGCTATGAGGATGTATATGTGGTGACCGGCTTCTTGTTCTGGTACGGCCTTTTGGTGATCGGTCAAGAGTTCTTAGCGATCGGATACGAGTTCTTGGCGATCGGGTACGTGTTCTTGACGATCGGGTAAAAGTTCTTGGCGATCTGATAGGAGTTCTGTGTGATCGGCTTTGTTGGGCCTGAGCACTGGGTGACTGTGTAAAGCGACGGTTCCTTGGTGACCGGCTCCTTGAAGACCCTGTATCCAGAATATTTGTGGATATAACACTTTGCCTAGCTATTCTATACTCTGACAGTATACTGACAGCATTAAGTTCGTGAGGTCACTCATACATAATAGAAATAGGTAAATTTGTTGTTCGATACCCTACCGGTATAGCAACAACGACATTATGTTTATAAAACTTGCATCAGTAGGTACATGTAGGTACCTCTAGATAAAAAACGTTGTTCGATACCCTACTGGTATAGCAACAACGGAGATTCAAGTTGGCATGTCACTCATTGTGAATATTTATTTATTTATTATTTATTTATTAAAACTTAATGCACAAGTAAAAAAATACTGTACAAAGGCGGACTTAATGCCTGAGGCATTTTCTACCAGTCAACCTTAGGGTGATGCAGAGAGAAAACATGGCAGGTGCAACATAAGAGATAGGTTACTCGAAAAATAATACATGATACATAGATACATACATACATACATACATATATATAACGAAAATAAAACTTTGTCTTGAGAAATAACGATAGGTAGAGGAGAAAACGAATCCAGTAAGTCAGCGCTGGGATGATTCTGCCAATTTCTTACGAATATGCTCACGTGCCTTTACTTTAAACGAAAGCCGACTGGTTGCCATCCTGATATTCAGAGGGAGTGCATTCCAAAGAAACACTGCCTGGACAAAGAAAGAAGATTTGATGAAACCAGAGCGGTGAGAGGGACATCGTAGAAGACGATTATTGGTGGAACGAAGATTTTTACTATGCGCAGAGCACAAGTATTGAACCTGGGAAGTCAGATAAGAAGGAGAAGTGGGTTTGTCGAGTATAGAAAACAACATTGACAGAGCTCGCAACTCTCTGCGCTGACGGATGGGTAGCCATTTTAAAAGCAACCGGTGCGCAGACACATGATCATACTTACGAAGATTAAAAACGAATCGAATGCAGTTATTTAGAAGCCGGTCAAGTTTATTGAGGAGATCTGCATTCAGGTCATAGTAACACACATCGCCATAGTCAATTATGGGAAAGATTAGGGACTGTACAAGCATTGCCTTTATGTATCATGGGAGAAGGTTTTTCAACCGATAGAGCAACCGCAACGTTCCGGTGACTTTTTGACTAACAATCGTGACTTGCTTTCGCCAGTCAAGACAAGTGTCGACATGTAGGCCAAGATCCTTAACATCGGAGCTAAACGGGATGACTGAGTTGTCGAATGTTACAGGTGGCACAGTCAAGCTATTCAACTTCCTTATGCTGTGGGGGCTCCCTAGAATGATAGCCTGACACTTGGCAGGGTTAACCGCCACCCCAAACCGATCAGACCAGCTCTTAACCACTCCTAAATCCCGGTTTAGCTCCTGAATCGCATCTGCTATGTTGTCAACATCTGCCTGACAATAAAGCTGCAAATCGTCCGCATAAAGATGATACGCAGTCCGAAGCTCGGTAGTAATGAGATTAATAAAAATAGAAAACAAAAGAGGAGATAATATACCGCCTTGAGGGACGCCAGCTGCAAGATCACACCAACTCGATGAAGAGTCTCCAGCACGAACAGACTGCTGACGTCCCTGAAGATAAGAGGCAAACCATTCCAATACCTCCGGAGAGACCATAAGATAGGAAAGAATGGACAAAAGGAGTTCGTGACTGACGGTATTAAAAGCATTGGAGAAGTCTATTAACACTAACACTGTAACTTTAGTGTTTTCCATTCCACGCCTTATATCATCAGTCACTTTTAGGAGAGCAGATGTGGTACTGTGCCCGGGCCTGAAACCGGATTGAAATGTACTGATGAGGGAGTTGCGGTGAATAAAGTGAGAGAGTTGTTTATGCACACTGGCCTCGAGCACTTTAGATAGGAAAGGAAGGATAGAAATTGGGCGAAAGTGACTTGGAAGAGAGGGACTGGGTATTTTAGGCAGGGGTCGAACAAGGGCTTTACGCCACAGGGAAGGGAAAACACTGGTGTACAGGGAAAAGTTTATGATGTGGGAGATTGCAGGAAGGAGTTGATCAATAGCTGCTACAATCATATGGCGGCTGATATCATCGCAACCCACGGCTTTGGATTTAATGGACAGGATAATCTTTTTGATCTCTTCCGGGTCGACTGGGGTGAAAATAAAGGGGTTAATATTGGGACGCGTCAGACCAGCAAGATAGTTGAGTGTTTGATATTTGGTTAGACTATCCAAAGTAGGAACAGTGGCGAAATGGCGATTGAGGTCATCCAAACCAATTGTGTGAGGAAGGTCCGAATGTCGCGATTTGCCGATACCCAAGGTTCCAAGGAACTTCCAAATATCGGCAGGAGAAGAAGAAGTGATATTATTTAGAATGTGACGGCGTTTAGCATTGCGTATCATCTGATTGCACCGATTCCTAGCAGCCTTAAAGAAGGCCCAATTGTCTTCCGAGCGGTCCTTTTTAAACTTCCGAAACGCGCGGTCCCTCCGTCGCATTGCCATCCGAACTCCCCTGTTCATCCAAGGTGCAGGGGCACGCTTCAACTTGACTTTTTTAATTGGAGCATGGGCGTCATATAGCTTGACCACGACATCGTTGAAAAACCTAACTTTTTCGTCAACTGAGGCAGCTGCTTCCAGGGGTGACCAGTCTATATTGGACGCATCTTGTTGAAGCCTCTCGCTATTCATACGCGCAAAGGCACGCCTGTACTGGAACGTTGGTTTAGGCTTAGGAGGTTTAAGGACATAGGATAAGAAAATAAGGTCGTGATGGGAAAATCCAGGAGCATCGTGTTGCCCATGTAAGGAAACTAGGGAAGGATTAGAGGTCAGGATCAGGTCAAGCCAAGTGTCATCACCGATAACATTACGATGAGTGGGTTGGAGAGGCAAGACATGCAGACTGGTTGACTCGATTAGATGCAGGAGTTTACGGGACCGAGGGGAGTTGTGGGCAAGGAGGTTGGTATTAAAATCTCCCATAACAATGTGATGTGTATACTCCGAACCCAAAGATTCAAGTACCGATTCGAATTCAGTGAAGTAATCAATGGAAGGGGGGCAATAGACGACACCAAGGACAGTTTTAGCTCCTTTGACGCAAACCTCGAGGAAAAGAAACTCTGCTGTACCGTTGGGAGAACTAGAAGCTAGGATTTTAAATGGGAAAATATCACGAAGGTAGATGGCTACACCACCTCCCCTTCTACCGATACGGTCATTCCGAAGAAGAACGAACCCAGGGAGCGAGTAAGTGGTTGAAAGCAGGTTCGGTTTGAGCCAAGTCTCTGAAATCAGGATGGCGTGAACGTTGTTGTCGGCAAACGTGTCGTACAGCTCGTTGTAGTGACTAGGTATGCTCTGAGCATTTAGGTGACATACGTTAAATAGACGACAAGAATTTTGGCTGAAATTTTGGCGTAAAAGAACACCTAAGGTGTCTGTGAGAGAATTAAAACTTTCATCGCTGGAAGAGGCACTAGATTCCTTGGCAGAATAAAATAATTCGTTATCTGAAGTCATAAATATAAATAAATAACTATAATATATACTTTTAAATAATGCTACAAAAAACTACACAAATGCTAGTACGTTTGCATCTCTGCACCACCCGCCAGCTCACAACATCATCTAAATCTAAATACTTGTAAAACGAATGAAAAGGGTAAAAAGCACAGCGAAAACAAACAGTAACAAAAATAATGTCTAAAGGAACGAAGTTATCAACTAAATAACACGATAATATACGAATAAAAATAAAATTAAAAAAAAAAACCTTAAAATGATAAGTCGTGAATTACGTATCCGATAATACGGCTAACTTTGAACCGATTCTTGACATACATAGTCTGTGGACTTCCATTTGACACATGACACAAGAAATAAAATTGAAAGTTTTTATTAATGTACTCTGTGACATCTTGCAAACACAAAGCTTGATGAGGGTAAAATATTATTCTTTAAAGTGTCCTAACTAAAATAACAAGATAGTTTGAAGAAATAACTTAACTGCTAAGAGGACTAAAATGAAAGATCATGAACGAACAAATAAAATAAACAATAACATCGGTAAGTAATTCCGTAATATCAAACATGCAATTATTTACTAGAAAGTGTAAACAAACAAACATGATACCATTATTGACTCGCTGTGTTTTGCAGGTTGTCTCCAGTGCCTTGGGCTTTCGGATCATGGACCTTTGGAAACTTCGAAAGCAGAATATTGAGCTCCATTGATTTTTCCATTGATGAAACTTTGTGCCTACTTCCGTCAAAGGCCTTCAGCAAAATAACACCGTCCTGTGTCCAGCATGACCGCATTCCAAAGTGAAGACGCGCCTTTCCAAAGATGGATTGCCGGACCCTTGTCAAGAACTCCTTGACTGAAATAGATGTTCCCTTCAACCGCGTCTTAGCTTTCCAGACTACAGATTTGTCATTGTAGCTAGAAAACTTCACCAGTATGGGCCTGTCATGTTCTTTATTGGCAGTACCAAGTCTGTGACAGACCTTGATAGAAGACGCTGAGAAGCTCTTAATGGCCAGCTTATTGTGGATTACATCCAAGATGACTGCGGCGCTGTCCTCACCATCAACTTCGGCAACACCCTGCAAAATCAGTGCTTTTCGCCTATGCCTTGTCTCCATTCCATCAACCTGCTTGGCACACTCATTGATTTGAGTCCGGAGCAAGCCAAGCATGCTGAAAATAAGCTCCCTGAAGGTCCGGAACTCCTCAGCCACCCTTGCCACGGTATCCTTGGCAGGTCCAGCGCACTGAATTTGAGCTTCCAGTGCAACCATCTTCCGTGTGAAGATCTCTTCAAGGCTCTTCTGTGCAGACAATACCTCAGCAAGTTGGGACATAGTGAACCAATAGTGTCAAGTGAAAGTTTAGTGACAGTTCAGATGATGAGCTGGCAGGTGGTGTAACCTTAATAATTGCAGTCACATAAATGTACCACCAACGTAAGTACCCGTGTAATGAAGGTTTTATACTAGTAAATGATAGAAATTTAAGCAAAAAACTGTGTTTTTCTAATATTAATATAAATTCAAAATTAGAGAAACGTCTATCTTTTTTTACACCTACCCGCGAAAAAAAAAAGATGAATATTATAATGTGTTGTCCGATACTCTGCCAGTATAGCGACAACGATATCATTCTTGACCGGTTATAGCCGGTTTCATAACGTGGTAGAATTGTTCGGTACTCGTAACAGTACAGCAGCAATTATCACATTAATCACCATAGCGATAAATCTAAGTAAATTTATGTTACTCTCCAACAATAATAAAGGTAATAATAGATATATGGCTGAAACTAGAAAAAAAAATTAAAGGTTATCGTCTGCCAAACTAACCTTTTGTTTTTTCTTCCAATCTTTTGATTTTCTTTTTCAATTTCCGCAATGCTCTTTCCACGTCTTTTCCCATTATTTCATGAAAAAAAAAAACACTTAGAAAACTTCTAAAATACAAAATAAAATAATTATTTGAGCGGGAACGGTGACGCCTCGCAGTGACATAAGAAACGAATGGGGTCCACAGATAATAGAGCACTGAGCGGGAAATGAATGCGTTCCGGTACCGGTTTTATTTTTTTTTGGCATTTCAAGATTTAAACTATATGTGACGCCCTCCAGTAGCTAGGAAATATACTACATTAGTCAAATTCTTCATCATCGAGGACGAGACAACAACAAGTATAATAGGCAAATATCACAGGTTCTCCTTTCCCCGCGGCTACTTGAACAGCTACTACCGCTGGGATAATTATGGAATTTCAATGTAGTTATTTCGCCAGTGGCACAGTGTCTTGCTTAGAAAATTTAAGTTTTGTCCAATCTTCCCAAGGAAGATAGGAAGCGACGTTTGTTCGGTGATTTGTAGAACAGATGTCAAGATAGTTTTAACATAGTATTAAGAGGGGAAGTAGGCTATCTCCAGCCCAATCCGCGATATAATTGCCTACTGTCTCAGGGTTGTCACTTTTATCTAAATTTTAATTCAGTGCTGTGCTTTAAATTGGCAAGGGTCGGGAAGTTGTATTTTTTACGTGTATTGTCTGGGTACAGGGTGTGTGAGGTTGGTTTTACCTAAACGATGATGAAACCTTTCACGATGAAAGAAAGAGTGACGGGCCAGCAGACGAGCGGCGCGGGGCGGTGATGAGCACGAGTAAACGGTAGGTTACTGATAGTACTGTCACCAATTCATTAGTTTAAAGCCCGGCCCTTGCCAAAGATAACCATGGCCCTTGCCATCTCTTTATAACTAATTCAGTGATCATTAATCAATAAGTTCAACAATGGTTTTCCTAACAAATACAGAAATGTATTCTAGATTCAGAGCAGTATTATTTATAAAAAAATGTTTTAAATTCGATTTTATAGATGTGAATAACTTAGATTTCTTATTAGTATTCATATTTGAACAATAGCAATCTAATTAGAATCGTTTTGTAAGGTTTTAAGAGATTTTTTTAATTTCATGTAAATAATTACGTAACTTGATAATGTGATTTTTGTTTATAGGTGGATTTCTTGAAGGTTACTGTCAAAAGTTTGGACTTGGTCTAAAACCAAATAATCCGTTTGAGTTTTGTAAATCGGTTCAGTAGTTCCAAAGATATAGCCATTTTTGCATAGTGAAAAGTTTGTTTACATGTAAATAATCATGTTTTTGTTCGAAAAGCCGTGACGCGCAAACCTCGTGCGGTGTTAGCCCCGACTGGCGCATTGAGAAACGCCTCGAGATTTGGTTTAAGTGTGCGTGCGGCGACGCATAGATACTTTGGCGCACACATACAAGCCGCGCGCGGTGCGTTTGTATGAAGATAACATACTTCCCCTCTTTATACTATGGTTTTAACCTCTGCACCACACGGAAGCCACTTGTATCAACAAAAGGTGTCAGTCACACAAAATAAGTCCAAGTCTTCTATCACTGTATACCAACAAAGACGTAAAATGCACAAATCACTATCAAAAAAGTACTTTGATCAACTAGAAATACTTAGACAGAAATACAAAAATTAAACTGATTTCCCAACCTGCGACGATGCAAATGGAATTGATTATTACTAAAATCCAATATTTCGATACAGGGTTATTGGTAAAACATTAACAACCTCTCAAGCATTAATAACCCTGTATAGTAGTATATTATAGTAGGTACTCACCCCATAACATTCTCTTGCTATTTCATTAAAGTTTTGTAGAATTTTTGATGTATTTCTCATTTTCACGTGATATCTAGTGTCCTGGTAATTTTCATTGTCAGTCTCGGTATCGGAGGCGTTGGACATATTATCAATTTCAAATTCAGCCTGCGCAAGACTTGGTAAGTTTGACCTTTTAAGAGTGCAATTTATTGAAATCCAATTTGTTTCAGGTTTTGAGTTTTCTATTCTCCGTAATTTTTCATGCTTTTTTGGCCAAAACAAAATTCCATTATTTTCCCACTCGTGCGGTACTGCAGTCAATAGAGGCCTGCCTCTTTCTATAGTCTGCACTTTTTAAAGGGCATAGTTTAAATAGCTAATCTGAAATAAAGAAATGAACGGAAATTCCGATTAAACAATGTCAGTGATTTATCACTAGCATTTTATTAAGACGATATCAACAAATTGTATCAAACTAACTTTACTTGAACACTACAATGTACCCATACGAACTATTTTATATGTAATGTAAATTTAGTCTAGATATTATTACTTCTAATGTAAACAAATGTGTGGAACCACACGCGTGTCGCTAACAGACGCTAGACCACTGAACAGTACGAGCGGACTGATTGAATTGAATAGATTTATCCGGTTATCCGCGCGCGATATGGGCGCCGCCCGCGCCCGCGCCCGCGCCCCCTTCGATGCAGGCGCGATAAACTATAAAACATATCATTGTACCTCTTGCTCTTACCTAAATTATTATTATCTTAGGATATTACAGGACTATTATCTTATTATATTGGTTAGTTGCACACTTCACTTTCATCACTTGGGTAGTGGTCGTAGATTGTGAACTCTTGGCAGTTTTGACACCAGAAGAAAGGACATGGCTAAATTGAAGTATGGACGAGATCCTGGCAATGAATAAATATGGTACCTAGCAATATGTAAAGCTGAATAGATGAATATTAGTATTTCATATAAAAACTGTTTCAGGAACTTTTCATATCTTTAAAATCATAAAAATAAAATCGCTATCGTGTAACTCCTACGTCAATAGGTATAGAAACTGCAAACAGATGACATTGCTATGAACTTTTACGTAGGGGTGTCTGCATCTGCTGTATCTGGATTATATTGATAATTGTATTTTTGAATAGCGTCCCATTCTGATTGTGCACGGTGGTACTTGAGTTAATAACAATAAAGAGGTAATTGCACCAAGAAACGTAATATAACATGCTTTCTACAGTCTGCGCAAAAATCACTTCCACCGCGTATTTAATTACATATTATACTCTTGTAAAAACGAAACTTCTTATCCCGAGTTGAAACAAAGACAGTTTTCACAGAAAATATAAATAAATGGCTGAAATGATGAACATGTTTGAAAATAAGGATTGATATGAACTGACCCAAACAAGTGTAGAATTTTTGTATTTGAGGTAGGTAATTCTGCTAGGTATTATACATTACTTAAATCTAACTAAGTCTCCCTGATGCGTTTTTATTCAATCTGTCTGTACGGATGTATCAACAAATAGATTTGATGGGGTTGTCACTAGTACTAGTAGGTAAGTTGGTTCTTCCGGAAAACCTTTATACCTTTAGGTATTAGTTGTTGTGTATCAATGTAAATCAATTCAGAAAAATCCTGCCGCCTGAGTGCTTTTCTTGCGCGCGTTGCTGCGTGGTAATGAATAAAACCTGCCAAACTAGATAACGAACGCAGTGAGTAACCAAGGACATATAATTGTTTGAAATAAAACAACCAAAATGCGATTTATTTGTTATTCTGTAAATCGTACAAGTACATTATCTAAAAATGAAGCCGGAGCTAATAATGTGTTCTGGTGTCTCGCCCATCCTAGATACCAGATCACTGTCATGACATGACAGCAACAGCCCAGAGTTCTGTTCCCCACAATACAGCTGCAGTAATATGACAGAATGTCTTCTAAAGAATTATTTGTTTGACTTTCATATAAAATATACACGTAATATATTCTTTGGCTGATATGTCTTGATCTTATTCGGCCTCTTAAAAGTTGAGGACTTGATCCCCCTAAATGATATACTCTTTCAAGATCCGGGCACACTTCGATATCATAGACACCATTTGCTCTAATATGCTCTCCGTAGTATGACCGGGCTTGTTTAACCTGATATGGTCCTAATGCCATCAACAGTAACTGATTATACTCCAATATTGGAAAATTCTGCAATTGGGGCAGGTTGCCATCCACTCTCAAAAACATTGATCTTTGCCTGTTCAAATTATTTTCCCTTACAAAGGTTCCTAAATGATTAGGCTGATCCATATACCGTGCCACTCTTTGTATAATTTCACCAGAATTTGGACTATCCTCTATTAAAATATGATATTTATTAATTAATGCTGCAGCTATTTTAAAATCTTCCATAAGGTGGGGTGAAGCTAAATTGAAAAATCGTTGCCGAAATAATTTAAAATCGCGTTTGAAGCGCCCGTTAACCACTTCTACTACCCATCTGCATAATGTTACTTTCCTGCTTTTATTAGCTTGTTCATATGTCAATTGTGTTTGACCAGGGCTCATTGACTCAGGTTTATGAGTTTGAAAGCCTAAACTTTCTAATAGTGGTAAAGCATCCCTGAAACCCCTATCTAAAATAAAAACATCATTACGTTGAAAAAGCTGTCGATATGGACTATCTTCTGCTTGAAACAAATGATTCATAATCTGAGCATCAGTTTGAGTAGCAGCATATGGTCCAACAACATCAATAATATGCCCATCACATGAAACAATCATAAATGGTTTGACTAAATTGTCATATTTATGCAGGCTGTAGGTTTTTTTTTGGAATAGATAATTTGAACTTTTTTGTAAATATACATATGTGCCATCAAATATGGCAATAGCAGGTCTATTTTCATTACCAAAAAGAGCATTGGGTATGCTTAAATTCCTGTTTACAATATCGATATGGGTCATATGGTTTTGGCCTATATAGTTGGGTACTAAATGTTGCGTTAAACACTCTCTAATTTTTTTTAGTATGGCAGTTAATGTGGGACGTGATACTGTAAAAAGTGTCGCAAGTCGCCGGTCAGATTCACCTGTTCTTAATTTTGCTAAATAAATAGCCAAAGCATTCTTAGGCCTTTTGAAAGGGCTTATTCCACTTTTCCCCGTTGGATGATCCCCATTGATGGGGATTAGTGAACTTTTTGTTCACTATTCCCCGTTGACCCAAAATTTTTATTTAATGGGGATAAGTGAACTAAAAAGTTCAATAATCCCCATTAGGTAGGTACGTTAAAAAAATAAAATATATGAATCATGTTACATTTATTAATTAAAAATATAACTTTCTTATACCTAATAAAATCACAGATTGTACAATTATTAATTTAAAATAAAAAATATAACTTTCTAATACCTAATAAAGTCACAGATTGTTACAATCATTAATTTAAAATTGTAGCATGAAAATATTTCTTTCTTATACCTTGTAAAATCAAAGATTACAATCACTTAAGTTTTTCTAATTAGGTACGTTAAATAAAAACAATATAAAAATAAAATATATGAGTCATGTACTTTTATTTTTATAAGGTAAGAACAAAATTTTAAATTACCTACATACCTACTTTACGATTTTATTAGAACGAAAAACAGATTGTTGCCCCAACGAAATTGTTCTAACGATGTTTGGGAATAAGACCTTATATCTATCTATCTAATAAGATACACAATACTGTAAAAGATGCTCATTTTCTAGAGGCGCGCGCGCAAGGCGGTGGCGGAGCGGGGTGCGAGTTAGCTCGTATGTGATTGGTCGACCCATCTTTTGTTTTTGTTTCGTAGTCGTTAAGGGTTAGTAGTGTGTAGTGTAGTTCAAGCGTGCAGTTCTTATCAGTTCGCAGTTATTAGTTTAATATAGGAATAAATAAAGGAAATGGCTGGTAGTTCAACTGACGTTTGTTTAGAGTACGTTAAAAAAGGTAAAGCTACCATACTTCTCCGGGCCGGACATCAATACAGTAAAAAATGCAAATATAAAAATGGTGGAGTTTTGTGGGAGTGTACCACAAGAAAACAAAGTAAATGTGCCGGATCCATCACTGTCATGGTAAGTTACTTATTATATTTTGTGATTAATAATGACAATAATAACTCAGGTTATGTGTGTTATCAATATCACGTTTATCAATATCAAAATTTAAAAATCAACGTTAAAGTTTAAACACTGTTTCTGTCATGGCGGCACGTGTGACGTCATTCTTTTGTCAAACAAGTCTATTACACCTAGTGTAAAAGAGTGTAGCTGAAGTGAATTGTATATATTTAATTATTATTACATATTTTAGTTAAGCATAAAGTGAAATATGTTTTGTTGAACTATTCTGATAGGATAACAACAATTTGTTATAAGTTTTAAAGGTTGTTAAATAGCCTATTTAATTTTGTATTCTATGTAAGTGCAATATTGTTTACTTAAAAAATAATGTAAAGTAATTAATTATTATTACTTAATTTTACAGGACAATCAAGTTGTAGCTGAGAAACGACACAATGTTTGTGAACCTGATTTTGCGCGGAATGAAGTTACCTTGAGGTTATTCAAACTAAAAACTACACTTGCGGATCCAGAAGCACCTGCTATTCCCACTGCTTACAACGCGGCTGTGAGCTCACTAAAAGATACCGGAATTGACAAAATAAAAGAATTCCCTGCCCTGAAGTCTATCAAAACAACATTATATAAACACAGAAATGCAGCATTTGAAGTAAGTAAAATTGAGTTCAAAAATGTTGAAGAAGTTAAAGTACCTCCAGCTCATCAGGAATTTATTTTAGCAGACTACAATGACAGTGGTATCCGTGTAATAGCTTTTTGCTCTGAATTTGCCCGACATCAAATGAAAAATTTGAAGATGTTCTTGGGTGATGGAACGTTTTGGATCTGTCCATCTCCCTTTTACCAACTCTACACCATTCATGGGGATTTGGGCAGTACAGAAAAACACATAAACATTGTGCCACTTGTTTATGCCCTCATGAGCCATAAAAATCAACAAACATATGAAATTTTATTTAGTATGCTAAAATCTGCATTACCTGATTGGAATCCAGAAATATTTAAATGTGACTATGAAGTGGCTCCGATGAACGCAATGCGAAATGTTTTTGTAAATATATCTATTAGCGGCTGTTATTTCCATTTCACCCAGGCAATATGGAAGAAAGGAAAACAACTCAAACTAACAAAAGATAAATTAACCAGAAGACAAGTTGCACTTAGCACTGCTTTGGCTTTGTTACCATCAGATAAAATCATTGCGGGTTGGTTTTATGTTGCCTCTCAAAGCCCTGATGATGATAATAGCAAGGAGTTTAGAAATTACATGCTCAGACAATGGCTACAAGATGATTTTATTAAAACGTGGTGTGTATTTGGACAGACTCATCGCACTACGAATTTAGTCGAAGCATGGAATAATAAAATAAAAAAGCGTGTGAAAATAAAGAAACCCAACATTATGAAGCTCCTCACAGCGTTGGCTGAAGATGCATCGTATTACGAAGTTCTTGCATTGGGGGTTTCTGAAAATAAAGGTATAGCGGAAAAAACAAAAAAAAGCATCAATCGCGATAATTATATACAGGAGGTCCAAATGGAACTCATTAATAATGAAATTACGATTGGGCACTGTTTAGAAAAACTTAAGTGAGTGTAATCTTTGATTTTACAAGGTATAAGAAAGAAATATTTTCATGCTACAATTTTAAATTAATGATTGTAACAATCTGTGACTTTATTAGGTATAAGAAAGTTATATTTTTTATTTTAAATTAATAATTGTACAATCTGTGATTTTACTAGGTATAAGAAAGTTATATTTTTTATTTTAAATTAATAATTGTACAATCTGTGATTTTATTAGGTATAAGAAAGTTATATTTTTTATTTTAAATTAATAATTGTACAATCTGTGATTTTACTAGGTATAAGAAAGTTATATTTTTTATTTTAAATTAATAATTGTACAATCTGTGATTTTATTAGGTATAAGAAAGTTATATTTTTAATTAATAAATGTAACATGATTCATATATTTTATTTTTTTAACGTACCTACCTAATGGGGATTATTGAACTTTTTAGTTCACTTATCCCCATTAAATAAAAATTTTGGGTCAACGGGGAATAGTGAACAAAAAGTTCACTAATCCCCATCAATGGGGATCATCCAACGGGGAAAAGTGGAATAAGTCTTTTGAAAGTGAGGGCAGGCAAAATATTAAAAAGGTTAAAAAAATTGGCAGTTGTTAAACCTGTCCAATAGTGACATATCACATTTTGCATTTCAGCAACCTTTTCAAAATTAAACGTTGGTTCGTCAGATTTTGCTATTGTTATTATATCTTCAATTTGGTTTGCAGTGAAATTCGAGTACATATTGTTATTTTGAAGCAACAAGTGCCAAACATCCAAATTACAATGTGTCTCACAAACCCTGGTTTTGCGGGGAACATAAAAATTATGTTTTTCAATAAGCATTTTTTTTATAAATGCCGGAACCACATGTAACTGTTGTTCAAAGATACATCCATTAAACACACAGTGCCCGGAGGTGTTCGCAGCCCGTTTATAATTTGGCAGGTGTAATTCCGGTTCTGAAACAGGCCTAGGTCCTGGTTCAGGTCCAGCTCGTGGTTCAGGTCCAGGCAGATTTCCCCTATTTTGGTCTTGGTTGGTCTGTCGTTGATGTCTTATCCAACAGGGATGGCACGCATAGTTCAAAGCCTAAAAAAATAATTTAGTCTATTTATGGTGTCATAATTATACTAAATATCTAAGAATAACTGAATGTCTACCTACATTCAGAAGCAATCGAAGGGATTAAGTAATGTAAGCGCAAGAAATGAACAGACAAAAAACCGACACTAATATTATGAAGCGTGCATTGAAAAAATATAAGAGGACATATTGTTTGTTCTCTGACTGACATAGCCACTGTACTCTGTCTTCCTTCACTCTCAAATTCTGATAAAATCAATCTGATTGGATGTTCGGTCAGTAACGCAAACAGAGAGAGAGATCAGCTTGACTATTTATAGGCTAAGAAACTGAATATCTGAAGACGAAGATGATTCAAGCTACCGGATGGGCATGTAAATATAAAAGAACACACTTTGCTTAGATATCATTTTATTTACCTGATTGAAAGCTGGATGAGACGTTGGTAAATTCTGTAACATTGGATTGTTTATCTCCACTGCATGACGTTGTATATTTCTCACAGAACGGCCACAAGTTATGCACACTAATGTATGGCCAAATAAACGCACATGACTAGCTTCTGAATTCAGCAATTCATAACAAGGATGGCAAATGTTGGCATCACTTGGAATCTAGAACAAACTTAATTACCTTAAAATACCCACATGAATCAACTATAATACCAACACATTTTAATATAATGATATATAAGGCAACCAGTCTGTTGTAGTCGTGATATTAGTTCTAGAATGATTCTAGCTATAGATGGCTTACCTCAATTGTTAACCATCGTGCTAAGATAGTGAGAAGAACAGCAGGCAATGAAGAGGTGATATGCCGCCGCAGTCTTTGCGTGGCTACACCACAGTTTATGCATCGCATGGTGAATTGATTGGAAATCAAATCCGGGTCGAGTAGCAACAGGTCAGTACGTAGGCGTGCAAACACAATAACTCCAATAAGCAAGCAGGGGTCAGTGAAATTCCGAAATAAAAAGCACAACGAACAAGCAAACGGCAGAGCATTCAAACGACGTCTGACATGTGACGTTTTTTTTCATAGAGATGAGATTGAACTTCAAGTGAACTAAATCGATTAAATAATGGAAAGGGCTGAAAGAATAAAAATAATTTGTGTTTTGTCGACCACTATTCAGTTAATATTTATCGACACATAACATGTAGTCGAAAACTTGGGAATATTTATTGATAAGAACTTTTCTTGGACTGCCCAGCTACAGGAAGTTAGCCGTAAGCTATTTGCATCTGGTGCGTCTTTGAAGAGATTGCGTAACTTTCTCCCGACTGCCACCAAGATTGCGCTTGCACAATCACTTCTTCTACCCATCCTTGACTATGCCGATGCCAGCTATCTTGACCTTACCCAAGACCAACTGGACAAAGTTGAGCGCCTTCAAAACTTTTGCATAAGGTTCATATTTGGTTTGCGCAAATATGAACATTTTTCCGAATGTCGAGTGAAGCTCAAGTGGTTACCAATTCACCTTCGCCGGAATGCTCATATTCTTTCTCTTTTGTATAAAGTGCTATTTTCTCCCTCCACTCCTCTCTATCTCAAGAAGCGTTTTCAGTTTCTTTGTGACTCACACACGAAATTCTTAAGGTCATCAGATAACTTGAAGCTTAAAATGCCTATGCACTCCACAACTTTCCTCGACCATTCCTTTACTGTCCAAGCCGCTCGGTTGTGGAATGCATTGCCTGTTGAAATAAAACGCGCGCAGACGTTACATGTTTTTAAAAGACTCGTGAAGGAACACTACTTGTCGTTGTGATCTTCTTCTCCTAACCGAACTTTAATTTTCTATGTACTGTCGTCATTAATTTTTGTGTCTTATATGGATATTTAGTATGTATGTATTTATGTGTATATTATTTAGGATATAAATAACTGTTTAGTTGAGTTTACACCATTGATATACCCATTTTATGTCCACGCTTTTCACTGTCCATTCCATGGTTGCCTGAAAGAGATCGCATAAAGCGATAAGGCCGCCCATTGTATATTTTGTAATAATTGTAATATTTTTTGAGATGTATTTTTATGGTGTACAGTAAAGTATATAAGTCGTCAGTGAGTCACCCAAAGAGCAATGGGGAGGGCTATGCTTGGAGTTTCCCTACGTGATCGAATCAGAAATGATGAGATCCGTAGGAAAATCAAGGTTACCGACATAGCCCGAAGAATTGCCATACTTAAGTGGCAGTGGGCAGGGCACATTGCTCGCAGAACAGATGGCCGATGGGGTCGGAAGGTTCTGGAGTGGCGACCGCGTACTGGAAGACGTAGCGTTGGAAGGCCTCCCACAAGATGGACCGATGACCTGGTGAAGGCCGCAGGAATACGTTGGATGCGAGAGGCACAGAACAGGTCGAGGTGGCGGTGCTTGGAGGAGGCCTATGTCCAGCAGTGGACATCTTTCGGCTGAAATGATGAATGATGAGTAGAGTCAATGGTCACTTTAAAAACAACCGCATTTTCCAAATCAAAACCTTGCGAAAACACTAACGCAACTAAACATGACACTGAATAACGTAATCGATTCACGATAAAAACTCTGATTGTCACTTTTTAGGTTCAGATATTAAATCGTTTTGAGACCTATTTTCAAAAATCGATATAAGTACAGTTTCAATTTGACATTCTGGAAAAGCGCTATGACTCCTCCCTAGCTTGCAGTACTGTATTATTTCCCCTTGATATGTCAATCAAAAAGCTTGAAAAGCAATTCAGATACTTTTTTTATGCTAAACAGTTCACGAAAGTTCTTGGAAATTAATAAACACTAAATAATTCATAAATGAATATTTAAATATTACGAGTTAATGTGAGATTCCAATACATTCTGAGGGTATTCATTTAGCCATCTCATTTGAATACAATAATTTAATTAAGTCATCACAACCCATTATAAAATGAAGTGGTTTTTGAGGCATGTCGTATGACGTAGAATATCTACAAGCGATACATTTTCCAGACAGTATAAAGTGTGTTAGGGTCCAAGGCCATTTTTTATTCTTGAGCTTTCTGATTTTTTTCTTATTTAAAAAACAATCGACATCCATAATTTCATTCTTAATGCCCATAATTATTTGGGTACAGCAGTTGCTACGCTAGAACAAATAATTAACATACAAACTAAATGTTAAAAGCATATTAACATTAGCTACCTAAGTTAAAATTATTAGGTGTGATTTTTGGTTCTTCCACTGTTTAGGGTACCCTAACATTATGAACAATGGCCACCGATAATTGTTTTAGGCTAGTGTTTAATAGGAGCAATGGTCTTAAAACTCACTTAACTAGAGTCATATAAGAATATCTAGTCTGACAGTGCATTTAACTAAAAACGATTGAGCTTTTAAATGTTCTGATAAAGTACACTATAAGTAAGATTGTAAATAATGAAAAAATGGTGAAATGTTGTATTATTTCACATTTTACTAAATCAATAACTAATATTCAAAAACACATCTCAGAAATGGCCCGAGATTTTAATGTTATTGACATTAAAAATACTTCGAATAAACCTGCTCCGCAGATAGTTCAACATTATAATAATAGCAAGATACAAGTAACATAGAAATATTTTAAGCTAGAAAGTTAATATACAAATAGTACTTACTTTTTGAAAGATTTTTGTTATATTCACTGCATGCGCACAACGGTTTGTTACAATGTTCGACACGCTTAAAAATACTCTTACATTGAGATCACAAAGAGGTAAATAAGGCTAATTACACTTAGAACGGCATTCGTAAGGCTACACAATGGCATTTTACCTTTACACCATGCCAGTGTAAGACACTTGTAAGACTAATTGCTTTTACAACGGCACTAAGCAGATCACTATAAGATTGAAAACACTCTTCATAAGAGCATAATACGAGTACAATAACAATAAGGGCAAACACTACAAAGTGCGCCCAATTCCACACTTACCAACGTTTGTAAGTGTACTAAAAGAGTCCAATTGCTAGCTGGGTGGTACTTCTCGGTGTACGTCCTATACCACTGTACACGTAGGGAGTTCGGCAGCTTCTCGGTCAGCAACCGTATCAGCTCATCGTTGATCAGTTGGTAGTGATCCTTCTTCAGTGCGCGCAGAGTGACCAAGTCGCTTCTGACTCTACTTGTGAATTTGCAGATGTCTTTGGGTGCTTTGCCGCAGCCCAGCAGTCTGCGCAGTCTGTCTGTTTCAGCTTAAACTATGGAATCTGGACGGCCGAACTGCAGCTCTAGTTCCCTAATGATGGCATGTTCGATGAGTTCTGAGCTCATTGTCTCTAGCGCTCGTCCCCGCAGACTTCTTCTAAGCCTTGCTGTGTTTTCATCATCGTTGAAGTATCTTCGAGTTGTCTTGTAGATGTCACGAAATGAAAACCGAACTTCAAAAGGCCCATACAGATTTGTATGGGCCCCATTGAAGTTCGGTAAGGTCATGATGACCTTCGACACCGAGGGGTGGTTCGGTATCCACTGTTCTGTTTTCCTGTCGGCTAGTGACGTTATAGCGGACGTCAGCTCCGTTATGAATAGACGGAGTGAGTCTTCGCCCTTGGTTTCTATTTCCCTTGGTGGAATTTGGTTGTTCACTTCATTCGCTGTAGGATTCGACAACGGTACTTGATTTTCGAGGTTCTCTATAGTTTCGAAATCCACAGTGGGGCTGTTGCACGTGACCTGTATTACTATTGTCCCCCTCGGCGGCGTTGTCCCTCTTCTCCGGCTCAAGCTCAGGTTCCTCTTCAAGCCAGGAGTGCACGTACTCATTGTTTGAGTTTCTATCATTCATCCATATATTCACCGTCGGAATCTTCTTCCTCGGCTCTTTAAAGTGCTAATCGAGCAAGTTCCAGCTTAATCTTCAGTAAGTCTTCACGTGAAAATTTCTTGAAATTTTCTCAAGTGATTGCGTCGTCCTATCTGTAGTCGACTGCAGCCTGCTATGTTTGGTACGGGCGTCACCCCGGGTAGTCATCGATAAGGTTCGGCTGTAAGTTCCATCTAGTATTTTCTCTATTCTGTCTGCAAGCTGCAATGTTCTATCTGAAGTTCCTTCCCTTCCGGTTCTCTTCTTAACTGTGAGTAGCTGTTCAGTTTCTTCAGCCCGCGCCCGTGTAGGTAAGTCTTCACTTCCCCGCGAAACAAGGGGGCGCCGCTGCAGTTGCTCGATCCCTTCAGTGGTCGACGGTGGATGCGGCGGTTGCTCATGACAAGTGACCGAAATACCGCGTCCTCCGCTCACCTCCACTGTCCAGGTTTCAGGGGCCCTGCCTTGCGATCTTTGGGTAAGCAGGTCTTGATTCTTCCATGTCCGAAGGTCAATATTCAATCTTCAAATTAAATTCATTATCTTCGGAGCTTGAATCTTCAACGGATCTCGACCGAAAAACGAATCTTCCAAATGGGTCTTCAAACAGATCTTCAAAAACTGGATCCCAAAAAAACCGAATATAAAAACCGGATTCCAAAACCAGTCTCCAAACTGGATCATGAACCGAATCTTCAAACTGGATCTCGGATCTTCAAACCGGATCTTAAATTGAATTTTCAAACTGGATTCCGTACCGAATCATCAAACCGGATCTTTATAAGAGTCAGTCTACTGTACTTCAGACAAATCTTGTCTTCGAAGTATACCTCTCAATCTTCAAATTTAATCTTCTATCATCAAAGCAAATCTTCAACCTTCAAATCTTCTATGTTCAAAGATAATTCTTCAGGAATAAGGCTTCAGTCTCTGACGTAACTCTGCAGTGATAAGCGTTCAGGATTCGGGAACAACTCTTCAGGAATAAGGCTTTAGGTTTCTGATAACTCTTCAGGAATAAACCTTCAGGATTCGAGAACAACTCTTCAGGAAACAGGCTTCAGTATTCTTATATAACTCTTCAGGAATAAACTCTCAGGATTCGGGAACAACTCTTCAGGAATAAGGCTTCAGTATTCGGGAACCTCTTCGTGAATAAGGCTTCAGTCTCTGACTTAAGTCTTCAGTGATAAGCCTTTAGGATTGCGTCTTCCCGTATAACCTTCCAGGTTTTCAATTTTCAGACATGTCCCGGACGGGTCCACATGTATCCCTCCTGACGAAATTCGGCTCGCAAGGACCAGCAGATGTGCCCACCGGGCTTGATCGCTTGGACGCAAACGGTATGTAGTGAGTGTGTATGCCTATCCAGGTTTTATCCCGGTGTATGTGTAGGTCTCCCTGTCCACGCGACGCTGACGTCCTGCACCTGTAGATTCCAGATATCTTCAGGACGGCTACTATCTTCCGTTCTTTATGACTTATCAGCTGATATACCAATGTTTTAGACGACTCCCAAAGAAACAGTTTCAGAACTATCGTCTAGTAAGGGGGCGGTTATGACAAAAATCAAAATCAAAAGTCATTTATTCAAACTAGGCTGAGAGTCAGCACTTTTTGAACGTCAAAATTACATAAGACAGTCCCCCCAAAAAGCCCGCCCTTCACCACTTCCTAGTGCTTTAGCTGGGAAGAAGAAGTGGCGCAACAAACTCCCCAGCAGCACAGCTGTCTGTTATGTTGGAAGAACTTGATTCTATACAATAGTAGCATATAACCATCATTCAACGATAAATGAAAATTTAATTAATAAAAAATAAAAAAATAAATGGTTTATGCAGTCAAGTTAAATAAACAATGATATGAAGTAATTCATATGACCTGTCAGTAGTTAAGCTAATTCTGGTGAAAGAACATAAACGTTGTCTTGAGTTAATCACAGCGACCAACAATTCTTATCGTTTAAGTAGTCGTTGATAGAATAGTATGCCTTCGAACAAAGATTTGATTTTACTTTCGCTTTAAACGCATTAAAATGTAAATCTAGCAAAGAAAAAGGAAGCTTGTTATAGAAGGTTATACCAAGCCCAGCAAATGAGTTATGAACCCTATGAAGCCGGTGAAAGGGAGCACGTAGTTTGTCCTTATTTCTAGTATTAATATTATGAGTATCACTGTTTTTAGTGTATAAGTGTATATTTTGCCTAATATATAAGATGTTAGCGAAGATGAATTGTGATGCCACCGTGAGAATACCAATATCTTTAAAAAAATCTCTCAGAGAAACTCTAGCACCTAATTGGTAAATTGCACGAACAGCTCGTTTTTGAAGAACAAAAATATTTTGAATGTCAGCCGCTTTACCCCACAGCAGAATGCCGTAGGACATAACGCTATGAAAATAACTAAAATAGACTAACCGAGCTGTATCAACGTCAGTGTATTGTCTTACTTTTCTGACGGCGTAAGCGGCCGAACTGAGCCTTCCCGCTAGGCTTGATATATGTGATCCCCACTGAAGTTTGGCATCTACTGTTATGCCAAGAAAAACGGCCGATTCTACAGTTGCAAGCACCTCATCATCTAAGACGATGTTGGGTCCCAGATTTCTTACATTAGGTAAAGCGAACTTTATACATTTAGTTTTCTTGGCATTGAGAACTAGATTATTCGTGGTAAACCAATGCGTAACCCTTGAAAGTGCACTGTTTACGTCGTCAAAATCTTGTCTATTCCTGTCTACTTTAAAGATAAGAGAGGTATCATCAGCAAACAGTACAACGTCACAGATACCCTTTAAATAGAATGGTAAATCATTAATGTACACTAAGAATAAGAAAGGACCCAATATTGAGCCTTGAGGTACACCTAACTGAACTGGTAGCCCGGACGATTTCACACTATTAATATCTACACACTGGTGCCTATTATTTAAACAAGAATTTATTACGTTGAGAGCTTCATTTTGAACACCGTAATGACGTAGTTTACGCAATAGCGTGTCATGGTGCACGCAATCAAATGCTTTGGAAAGATCACAGAAAACTCCAATAGCATTTTGTGAGTTCTCCCATGCGTTAAATATGTGTTTCAGCAGAGCAACACCCGCGTCTGTAGTTGAACGACCTTTTGTAAAGCCATATTGTTCATCATGAAGGAGGCAATTTAAATTAAAATGTCTTAGCAACTGCTTGAGTATTAACTTTTCAAATATTTTACTAAGATAGAAATAGGCCTAAAATTTCCAACGTTATTTTTATTACCTGATTTAAATAATGGTATGACTTTACTACTCTTCATGAGGTCGGGAAAAGTTCCTAAGTCAACACATTTATTAAAAGTAATAGCTAGATAGGGGGCTACGATATCGATTATATTACTTAAAAGTTTAATAGAGATTCCCCAGTAGTCACCAGTGTTTTTAGACTTAAGTGTGTTAAAAATACTAACTACATCACGAGGCGTTACATGTTCGAAACTAAATAAGCGACTACATTTGGGCACACTACTATGCAGAAGGTTTTCCGCTTTAGACGAGGACGAATTTAAGTTGCGCGTCGTAGTTAAAGGTATGTTGGCAAAAAACTCATTAAATGCCTCAGCTACGTCAGCAGCTTCAGTAACTAATTTGTTGATGACTATAATCTCTAGTTGTTCTTCCTGTTTAACCGACTTACCCGTTTAATTATTAATAATTTTCCAAGTGGTTTTTACTTTATTATTGGATTTTTTTATTGTATCGCTTAAAAATTTTGATTTAGCAAAAACACAGATTTTTTTAAATAATTTTGAATAATTTTGGACATACTCTAGAAAAGGACTATCAAACCTGTATTTTTTCTCACCATATAACTCGTATAGTCTCGTTCTACTTTTATAAATACCTGGAGTGGCCCATTGGTTGAAGCCAACGGAGGTGCCATTAATGTTGCCAATAATGCTTGGAAACATGCTGGTCCTGCTCCATAGGACAATCTAGAGTCTAGACAAAATCAAACTGGTTGCTAATTGAACTATGTAATTAATTATATCTATGACATTGATTACACTCAGTGATTACTTTAACTCACACACTGACAGATTACATACTTATTAATATTCTAGGAAATTGTATATTTACTTTTACAATGTTTGTAAATGTGTGGGCACCATGTATCTATCATAAAATTAATTTATTTGTAATTGCTTCAATTTCATTCTTTTTACCAATTTGGGTACAGTAATTTTGTTCTGGATGCATCGTTTTCACACATAATTATACAATGAATGTATGTTAAATATTGTAGTTAAATCATTTTTAAAAGAGTAACGGTGGAGTTTCTTGCCCATTCTTCTCCATACGAAACTACATTTTGGAAGGGGCGACTAGAATCAATTCTATTTTAATGTAAATGTTGACGTTCAAAAGTGCCTTTTAAGTGCCTATTTGAAATAAATGCTTTGACTTTGACTTTGACTTTGAATGTTAATGGTTTTGGTCTTGAAAGTAGATTGGTATTCTTTTTGCACAATATCAAAAAGGGATCCAAATATTTTATTAGGATTCTCGTGTTCTGCTATAGATGGTGTAATTCTATATGCTATGTTATTTTTAAATTTGTTGCAACGACTAGCAGTATATGGCCTGCATTCTACTTTATGTGGTTTTTTATGTAATGGTAAAGGAAAGCTAGCCAATAATCCACAATGGTCAGAAGTCAAGTCAGTTAATACTAATTTATTTTTGGCATCACAATCACTAAATATATTATCAAGACAAGTCGACGTAGAAGCCGTGATCCTAGTAGGTTCTAAAAACAAGTTAGTTAAATTAAAAGATCTAAACAGATTAAGAAGTCTAATACTTATTGGAGTAACATCTAAAATATTAATATTAAAATCTCCACACAAAATTATACTTTTATTACTTGATTTTAACTTATTGAGTAAATCCTCCATTCCCGATTCGAAACGAATGAAATCCCCAGAGGGTGGTCGATAAACGCAAATAATGACGTGTCGCTCGAGTTCAACACAAGACAACTCAATAGTACGTTCAATAGAAAGGTTAACTAAATCTAAACGTTGTTTACATTTCAACTTGTTTGAAACAAGGACTAAAGAACCACCGCGAATAACAGTTTTTTTTACAAATGCACTTTGTACGGTAAAATTATCATCATTAATAAACACTACTTCATGTTCTTTCAACCAGTGTTCAGTTACACATAACACCTGAACATCATGGTTCTCCATAAATAAGCTTAACTCTAGCTCTTTGCCGGATAGACCCTGCATATTTTGATGAACAACATTCAACATAATATGCGTTTTATCTGTTGTCGCACCTAATTGTTTAAACTACTAGGCGTATCAAAAGTAATGTTAGTAGCACTACTAACAGTAAGCGATGGTAAACTACAGGTACCAGTGTCATGGTGTAAATTGTATGCTAAGAGATTAGCAATTTGTCTCCTACTACTAGGTGGCAAATACATTGTAGAAATTGTCAGTTTGTAATCAGAAATAAATTGATTACAATCAAAAAATAAAATAGCGTCACTGTGACGACTTGTCCTATTGACAACCTCTGGAAGGGGTACTTTACTTGATTAATAACCTAAGTTTCATACAAGTCCTCAGGAAGCAATAAAATAAAATAAAAATATATAATTAATTTAAGATTTAAATACGAACCTTGCCGATGACTACGAATTTTAATAAATTACATGTTTGCTTAGCTACCATGAATGTTTACCTTATCGAGAGCCAATTAGCGTCTCTTCCTGTTTTAATTTTTTTATTTCATCTCTATTTTATTACAGTTACATTGGAATTATGCATATAACAAATCAATTTATTAAAATACATATGACATGTTACATATCGTTGTATTCCCCATGTAATTTCCCATCCACTGAGATATTTATCTTAGCTATATCTTTCCACACTGAAAGAATATTTCGAGGAAACCGGAAAATTCTGATTTTTTTTAAAAATTTGCCCAATGTTTCCGAAACTTTCCAGGAAAGTTTCCAATATTGCCGGCAATATTGGGCAATATTGCCGGAATGTTGCCAAAGTTGCCAGATTACATAGGGTTTTTCAGATGCCATTTTCAATGTTTGTGCGCTCGTGAGGTTTTATGTAATGGTGTAATTATACGTATTATTATTAAGCCTGTATAATTAATTGATAATTATAATACATTTTTAATTATCCATGCATATATGTGAAGATAAAGTTAAACAGTGACTTTGATAACTTCATGATAGCTGACCCCATAGTTTTTTAAGAATTTCACTTACAAATTTAATGTAAAAAAGGGTATTGATACGGATTGAAATAAATATAAATCATGCAACCGTGTAGTGTTATTTGTAAATATTTTGGACTTTTCTTTAAGTAACTTCAACTGTTTGTAATATCATCGGATTTTAATATATTTCCTCATGTCTGATAGTGCTGAAATTGTACATACTCATGTAAATCTGATGAGAACGCAATGTTTCGATAACACTGTGCCAGACTGATGGTGGAATTTGGAAGGTGGTCATAGGATCTACGCTATGGTAAACGTAGACCTGCCGAAATCGGGCTTGATAAATTGACATCTTGGTGAGCAATGTGAGTTTTAGATGTATTGTTTCTGGTGTCTGCCAGTGAATATGACGTAATAAGTAGATTATTATTTAAAAATCAAATAATACAACAGCATTAAGTTAGTAAAATTGATCATTGTGAGAGCAAAGGAAATTGCTCTGCGTCCATACATTGTTCGCCCTGGACCCAAGAACAACAGAAATGATGTGTTGTAATGTCGATCATTTGTAAATTCCTATTGGGATGTTAATTTTGTAGCGGACTAGCTGGAGAATAGATATATAAAAAAAGTATGATTTTGAGGTTATAATCGAGCCACGAATGTAATGGTTTTTCATAACTCCGTGGCTCCGAATGATTTTTAAGAAATAAAAAAAAAAACAATATCCTAATGCCTTAAGCTATTTTTAGTATTTACCTAGATAACCAGGTATGCAGATTTTGTTCTAAAGCCTAAGTGTATGTAAGTGCAACGTATAAATGCATACAATCTTATTAACATACTTACTTACTTTCTTAGCATTGGTTTTGGCTTGAGATATTAAAATAGTAGTGAGTAATAAATAAATAATAGTCATAAAAAAAACTAAAAAAACACTCATTAAAAACCAAACTAAATAGCAGAAAATAATTCTATTTTTTAGTTCTGCTATCTACAATAGCGTGATTTTTCAGATTTGTTTTTTTTTTAATTATTGAATTGTCATCGGTCCTCGATAAGTCTACAAAGTTTAAATTAAATCCGACTGTTTAAAGTGTACAGAGTCGGGTACAAACAAACATACAAACATACAGGTGAAACGAATAAAAGGCGTGTAAAATAAGAAAATTGTGAGAGACGGCCAAGTGACATCTCACAAGCAAAGACTACAATAGTATGCTCACAAGTGACCATTTAGATAAGTCAAAAGCAGAGGTACCAGTACAATACGTTAAAAAGAGATATTTCCTGAGATTTGCTATGGTACGTTAGAAACAGTATTGAATCAACTTTTTTCATACGAAGTCTGCGGCCAACCCAAATCCTCAGTGACTTACAGCAAATAAAACGTGTTTGGGTTCATTAGAACAGTTTAACCTACACTAATATTATAAAGAGGAAAGATTTGTATTTTTATATGTAACGAATAAACTTAAAAGCTATTGGACGGTTTTCAAAAATTCTGTTGCCGTTAGAAAGCTACATTATCACTGAGTAACATAGGCTATATTTTATCCCCATATTCCTACGGGAACGGGTACCACGCGGGTGAAACTGCGGAGTGAAACTGAAGCAGCTCCCCATACTTAGCTATTCGCACTCTGCGTCAACTTGCTGAGGACCACGGTTCTGAGTACTCAAGTTGCGCCGCTCAAGTTCTTTGTGAAGACACTTTCATGGACGACATCACTACGGGATGTTCATCTCTTGATGAAGCAAAAGGACTAAAAGAGGATGTAACCTCGTTATTGTCAAAGGGTCAATTTGAACTTCGTAAGTGGAGTACGAATACTCCAAGTCTTCTGTCTGATGTTCCTCCTGCCCATCTTCAGACTTCCAAATCTTTCGATGATGCTGGAAATGAGTTTGTCAAGATATTAGGAATGCGGTGGAATCCATCCTACGACAATTTCTCCTACAAGTTTTCGGACACTTTTGACGTTAAATTTACTAACAAATCTATCCTCTCTTTAGTGGCCCGCATTTTCGACCCGCTCGGTTGGATCAGCCCGGTAGTGTTCTCTGCGAAGTCACTTCTACAAGAGATGTGGCGGTTAAATTTAGGTTGGGACGAAGCTGTTCCACCACACTTAGCTAAAGTGTGGCATCTAATTGCAGCAAACTTATCTGATTTACAGAACATTTCACTACCAAGACTGATTATTCCTTCCAGTCCTGCTGAAGTGCATTTGGTAGGATTCTGTGATGGTTCACTCAAAGGGTATGGCTGTTGTGTCTATCTTTGTGTTGCTGTAGATGAAGTTACTACGGTCACTAACCTGCTAATAGGTAAATCTCGAGTAGCTCCGTTGAAACCGACAACGATAAACAGACTTGAGCTAAGTGCAGCTGTGCTTCTAGCGCAAGTTATGTCACACATGTACCACTTACTCAAAGATAAAATTCACATAACTTCTATGAAAGCCTACCCGGACAGTACCACCACCCTTTCTTGGCTCAACACAGCACCTCATTTGCTAAAAATGTATGTAGCAAATCGAGTCGTGCAAGCAACCGATTTAATTAGTTCCGAATTTTGGTTTCATGTGTCCACTACGGATAACTCGGCCGACTGTTGCAGTCGCGGTGTTCCCTGCTCAGAATTAATTGATCACTCACTCTGGTGGAGTGGACCTTCCTGGTTGCAAATATCGCCTAACAAATGGCCTTGCAAACGTACGTTGCTCGCAAATGCAGAACGGCCGGAATTAAAACCGTACGTTCCAGCAGTCTACACGTTACTCAATCTGATAATCCACTTCTAACGTTAACTTCTAAGCTTTCCTCTCTGACAAAGACTCAACGAACTTTAGCATGGTGTTTCCGTTTCATATCAAATGCAAAAGTTATTTCTTCAAATAGACATTTTCCGCCCTTAGTAGTTCTGAACTCGATAAATCAATGAAGATGCTAGTCAAGTTTACTCAAGAACATTATATCGTCGGTTTAAAGGTAAAACTCATTAAGTGACATAATTGATCAAATTCATTAAATTCGTGAAACGGTCTCACCAGGGCAATATCTACGCCAAGAAAAAATCATTATGTGTGTATTGTCAGTCATAATGGAGATCCTGTTGAAAAAAAATCCGCAAATGCGACGCATTAAAATATTCGTGGCAGGAAAAACTCAGTCTGTAAATACTGATTTTTACCTGACATGATTAACAAGAACACATGAAACAATTGCTGGCAAGTAATTCTCAGTAAGTGCTTGGTGAGTTTTACCTGGCAACATTGTCCGTCACAGTTGTCACTTGTCAAACGGTGACTTTGACGTTCTTTGCCTCCAAAATTGTATTCATCGGTTTTTATGATTATTGTTACGAGAAAATATAGAAAGTTATTACAGGTTTTCACGAAAAAATGAGTAAATATAAGTATTCAAGAGGAAAACAGTTAGTAGATTTGACAAAAGCGAATAATAGGGTTCAAGAACTGGTAAGTTTTGAGTTGTTTTAACTATTTTGTTGTAAACTTATTGTATGTCGTGAATGTCGTGATACAATTAAGCTATTCTATTATGTGTTTCTACAGAACACTATTTCTATCCGGGAAGCTCAACGCAACTTGTTTGGTAATGATTTGGAGCCTGTGGTTCATCACTCGAAAGATATTCAGAAAGAGACTAGTGGCGATAGTTCCAAAAAATTAACTTCGTATAATACCCAGCACATAAGGAGGCGCGGTTGCAGTTTCAGCTATGGTTGTCACTTGGTCGTCCGCGTAGTGGACCAGTGTATGAGAAAATGACAGAGTCTCGTCGTATTTTCAAATCTAAACTGAAATGGTGTCAGAATAACGCGGATCAGGTAAAGATGGATGTTTTGGCCTCACAGCATGCTAATAAAAACTTTAAAAGCTTTTGGAAGGAGACCAACAAGCTGAATCCACGACCGTACACCCCTCTCAGCGTCGGCGGCTTCGGTAAGTCACTTGACATTGCTAACTTGTTTGTTAATAAATTCAAAGTGGTGCCTCCTGATCGGCCACCTGCTTTGCCGCGGGTGCTCAAGGCTGACGCTTGTAGGCCAACTACATTACCATCAGTCAGTTTCTCTGCTAAGGCAGTAGCTTCGACTATTAGCAAGATGAAGAGGGGTAAGTCCCCTGGACATGACGGCGTCAGTATTGAGCACCTGAGGCATGCAGGTGTACACTTGCCTAGAGTGTTATCGATGTTTTATACTTTTTGTATAAGACACTCATACATACCGGATGACTGTACGAAAACTGTTGTTGTGCCAGTAATCAAGAATAAGACAGGAGACCCCTCTGATGGCTCTAATTATAGACCCATCTCGCTAGCCACCACTGTAGCTAAAGTGCTGGACAGTATGCTGGCTCAACAATTATGTAAACATCTAAAAATAAATGATGCGCAGTTCGGCTTCCAAGCGGGACTGTCGACAGAAACTGCAATTTTATGTCTTAAGCATACTGTCCGGTATTACACTGACAGGAAGACCCCAATTTATGGATGCTTCCTTGATTTATCGAAAGCTTTCGATTTGGTGTCCTATGAACATCTTTGGGAGAAGCTGAGGTCCACCTCACTCCCCGAAGACATCATTAACGTTCTTGATTACTGGTATAACAATCAAGTTAATGTTGTAAGGTGGGCGAATGTTATGTCCGATGAGTACAGGTTGGAGTGTGGTGTAAGACAGGGTGGATTAACATCCCCTCGACTCTTCAACTTGTACATCAATGAGTTGATTGAGGGTCTCAGTAGCACTGCAGTCGGCTGCACTATTGATGGCACCACCATTAATAACTTAAGTTATGCGGACGATTTGGTATTGCTGAGTCCTTCAATTAGCGGTTTACGGAAACTGGTTAGGAGATGTGAGGAGTACGCCGTGGCCCATGGGCTCAAGTACAATGCGAACAAAAGCGAGCTGTTGGTATTCCTACCGCGGAATTCTAAAGTCGACACCGTCCCATCTGTGACACTAAATAGTGTACCGCTTAAAAGAGTGACGCAGCTTAAGTACTTGGGTCACTGGGTCACGGAGGACCTCTCTGATGACGTGGACGTTGAGAGGGAACGAAGGGCGTTGGCTGTCCGTGGGAACATGCTGGCTCGCAGGTTTAAACGATGCCCGAACGAGGTAAAGTACACAATGTTCAGGGCATACTGCCAATCGTTTTACACGAGCACCCTGTGGATCAGCTGTACTCAGCGGGCACTCAATGCCCTTCGTATACAATATAATAATGCTTTTAGGATGTTGTTGGGGCTGCCGAGATGCTGTAGTGCTTCTGGAATGTTTATGGAGGCTCGGATTGATGGCTTTCATGCCATCATGAGAAAGCGAGCGGCCTCCATATTGCACCGTATTCGAGCAAGCTCCAATAGCATTCTAAAGGTAATAGCAGATCGATTAGACGGTCCTTTTGTTAGACACTGGATTGCACTCCACGTGTCTAATTGATTTAGTTTTAGTTGAAATGTATTGTAATGTTACTAACTTAGCTCTTAAGTACATACTAACACAAATATGGATATCTGATTCATCCGAAATAAATGATTATATATAATAACAATGTTGACAATGTAAGTACCTCATTCGGGCCCTTAAACAGACTGCTAAGGACTGAAGCATTTCATTTTTGTTTACCTACAGGCCTGTAGTGTACAATACTAAACAGTTCAAATTGTTACAGATTGAAAACTTAGAACTATATGCAAAGGCTCACGACTATGTTGATTTCTACCAGCAAAATGATGAGAATAAAAGTTATAAGGGACAAGAATGTCCCAAGGATACTGAAAACTTGAATATTCTGGTATGTTGGTACAAATGCTTAAGATTCATGTTCATCGTCAGCTAGGGTGGTTACACAGTGATCCATAGACAAACTTGTATGCTTAGATCTTTAAAACTACCCACCGGATTTTAATGCGGTTTTTTTTAAATAGATAGAGTGTTTCGAGAGGAAGGTTTTATATATTATAGTTTGCACCCGTGTAAAGCCGGGGCGCTAGTAATATTATAAATGTAAAAGTCTGTTTGTTTGTCACACCTTTACGGTCAAATGGCTCAACCGATTCTGATGAAATTAGGTATAGGGGAGAGCAGGTAGGGTAGGGGAGAGCAGGTAGGGTAGAGGAGAGCAGCTAGGGTAGGGGAAGGTAGTTGGGGGTAGGGGAGGGTTTGTGGGGGGTAAGTCTGTCTTGTTTATTTTATACTTTATTGTTGTTATTTTTTTACAGATTGGGGAGGTTGAAGTTGACCATGTAGAAACATTGGAAAGTTGCAACCTAAATGAGATTGTTAGTATTTAGTAACAAAGTTAAGTTATCTTGGCATATGGCAGATGGTCATAATTGTGGCTAATATTTTGTTAATTTATATTTTTATAGGTTGACAACAAGAGTATTGAGGAGCAGGGCGAAAATATTAAAAAAGGTTTAGTAGAATATAGTGCAAGTAGTGAAGATTTTTCATGTGACGACTCAGATAATGACCCAACGTTTCAATTAGATAAAGATGGTCAAGATATTTATTCTGATGAATCGATGGATTATCAATTTATGGAAGAAAATACAGACAACCAAAAGCTTAAAACTCGTTGGAGATTGAAAAATGAACGAAATTGGAAAGTTAATATTATAAAAGAGAATCGTAGCAAGTGCTTACCATACAATAATAAAAAAAAAGTTGTCCAGCAAAGGCTCCTAAAGATGTTAACTGCTTTAGGTGTAGGTTTAATTGTTCTGAAAATTTTAATGAAGAAGATAGAATAAATATTTGCAAGAGTTATTGGGCGTTAAAAGAATTTAAAAGACAAAAAGATTTTTTGATCAATCATGTTCAAGTACTAGAACCCAAACGCAGGAAGGTGAACAAGAGTAATTCAAATCGAAGAACTGTTGCAAAGTGCTACTACCTTTCTAACAGTAAAGGGAGATTTAGAGTCTGTGCAAACTTTTTCGAAAAAACTTTATGTATATCTAATGGACCTATACACACTGCTATAGAGGGTAAGTCTCATATTGGGTGCTATGAAGGAGTTGACCTTCGAGGAAAGAAGTCTCCAGGAAATAAAATAAATGATGAACTAGTGGCTTTAGTTAAAGAACACATTCAGAGTTTCCCTTGCATTGAAGCTCATTACGTTAGACAATCTAGTCAAAAAAAGTATCTTGATCCCAATTTGTCGATCTTAAAAATGTATTCAATGTACAAAGAATTATGTGCAGAAAAGCAAGTCAATGCAGTGAGTGAACCGACATACAGACGCATTTTCAGCACATCTTTCAATTTGTCTTTCCATAAGCCAAAAAAAGATCAATGTCCTTCATGCAATAAATACTTATCAGCAGATGCAAACCAGAAAAAAGAGATGGAGCTTGAATATTCAATGCACATTATAAGGAAAAATGAATGTAATGAAGCTAAAGATTCAGATAAACAAAGATCTCTGACAGACCCTTCATTTCAAACAGCTACCTTTGATTTACAGAGTGTCTTACAGTTGCCATTCTCTTCCGTCTCACAGTTTTACTATAGTAGAAAGCTATGCGTCTACAATCTGACTTTTTACGAAGGTGATGGTAAAAATGCCTATTGCTATGTATGGAACGAATTAAATGGTAAACGAGGCAGTAATGAGATAGGTAGTAGTATACTTAGATACATCCAGACATTAAAAGAAGAGATTACACACCTATCATTGTTTTCGGACACCTGTAGTGGCCAAAACAGAAACCAGCAAGTTGCTGCAGCCCTCTTGTATGCAGTGCAAAATACGCATTTGACTGTCATTGAGCAAAAATTTTTGGAATCCGGTCATTCACACATGGAGTGTGACTCAATGCACTCCAGCATCGAAAATGCGCGAAAGAATAGGGCCTGTTTTATGATGAACGATTGGCTTAATGTATTCAAAGCTGCGCGTTCAAATCGTGGGAAAAATAAAGATAAACCGGCTATCAAGTGACGGAGCTTAAATATAAAGACGTGTGGGACTTACAGGCGTTGGCCGCAAGTACACTAAAAAATAAAAATACTGACGAAAACGGCGAAAAAGTAAATTGGCTTAAAATAAAGTGCCTCAAATTTGAAAAAGCCCACCCAAATGCAATTTTCTATCGGTATGACCACTCTTCAGAATATAAAAAAATTGATATAACACAGCAGCGTAGCCGTCGAAACCGCATTACACAGAATGTTGAACTAAAACAGGCGTATAACGCCGTTCTGCCTATCTCTATGCAGAAAAAAAATGACCTTGTAAAACTGTGCCGAAATGGGCTTATCCCTGACGAGTTACATGACTGGTATAAGAACTTACCGGTCAATGGCAGTTTAAGAGAAAATGATATTTTCGAACTAGAAGATGAAAATGATGACTTTTAAAAATAATTACAGTTGCCCTAATTACCTAATAATTCGTTTTATGTCTAATTCATGGTTTGACCAACATCTAAACTTTCGCTATAGGAGAGATTTATGTTTTTTTATTTGTATGCAAAGCAAAATTTTAATAAAAGGACTTTTAATTTTCTTACAGATGTTTTATTTAAGAATGACAGTTCATTATCTGACTAATATAAGCAGAAATTCAAAACAGGTAAAACTCATTAAAACATTTTTTTTTTTAAATATAAAAATCTACCAACTATAATTCTAAAAAAAACAAAGCAGTTACAACAGCAACCTAATAATCTAAAAACAAAATCAAACTTAATAATCTTTTGCAAAAAATAATTAATATCGCTTATAACTCCATAATAGTTTTTTGCATTTAATGAATTTTACCTCTAAACCGACGATATGTCGTCACGTCAGTAAAGTGAAAATTCATGAACAATGCGACAAGTCGATTCAAAAACTGTCTCCTTTCTTGGATGAGGATGGCTTATTGCGAGTGGGGGGACGCATCGATGAAGCTAATCTATCGCCATCTGCGTTACATCCTCTTCTCTTACCTAAATTAAGTCCTCTGTCAAAGCTGCTTGTCGAACATTTCCATTTAAAATATCTGCATTGCGGCCCTCGGACTTTACAGTCCCTAATTCAAAGAAGGTTCTGGATCATTGGGTTAAGACTACTTATTCGTACCGCCCTTTCAAAGTGTGTGCGTTGCTTCAAAGTCTAACCAGTGTCCAGTCAACCCATGATGGGAAAGCTCCCTGCTGCTCGTCTTCAGCCCTCTCGATGCTTCCAAACCACAGGAATTGACTTCGGTGGTCCATTTATTATAAAAAAAAGTCGTCGACGTGGAGCTAAAACCTATAAAGCATACATGTCTCTTTTTGTGTGCTTGAGTTCGAAAGCCGTCCATCTGGAGGCCGTCACTGAGTTGAGTTCAGAAGCATTCCTCGCGGCTCTAGATAGATTCGTTTCCCGTCGCGGAATGTGCGATACAATAATTACCGATTGTGGCACCAACTTTGTAGGTGCAAACAAATATCTTAACGAAATAGCTGGCGTGCTTCGCAAATATCAATCTAAAATATCAGATGGGTTGGCTGTTCGTCAAATAAAATGGAAATTTAATCGACCAGGTGCACCCCATTCCGGTGGAATATTTGAAAGTGGCATAAAATCCACAAAATATCACCTTAAGCGTGTAGTCTAACTCTGGAAGAGTTTCTTACAATCCTCACTAAAGTGGAAGCTGTGTTAAATTCACGCCCGCTTTGTACTTTGTCTCCGGACCCTCAAGAATCGAACGTCCTTACACCAGGACACTTCTTGACGAGAGGTCCTTTAGTTTCATTGCCTGAGGAACCTGTTAGTGAATGCTTGTGCCCACGCTCTCGTTGGCAAATGCTCAAGAAAATAACTCAAAGTTTTTGGCTTGTTTGGCAACGTGATTATCTGCATACGCTTCAACACAAACATAAATGGTTCATAAATTCACCCAACCTTAAACTAAACGACTTAGTCATTGTTAATGAGCCTAATCTTCCACCTTTACTATGGAAATTAGCTCGTATAGAACAGATCCATCCGGGATCAGGTAACATAGTCAGGGTTCTGACTCTTCGAACCGCAAACGGTAAAACTATGCGCAGACCACTAGTTTGTACAATCTTATTTCTTGAGCAATTGTGTATTCATCAGTATTGTTCAATTAGAATAGTTAAGTCACATAAGTAGATTACTCATTAAGGTTTAAATTCTATGTTCTTTCTCGAGCACTGCTAGTGGAACTCTGGCAGTCCTTTAACTTGCGAAATCCTGGTCGATTTCGAGTGGAGGGAAATGGATAAACATGAAGCCTCTCCTTCTAAATCTCCTATCCAATATTTATTCCCTTCCTAATTTAAAAATGGCGCCATACCGGCGCGCAACGCGAATGCCTCACTGCGGCGACAGTGAGAACTAACGTGTTGCGAACCCCAAGAATTAACCGCGGCGGAAGATCTGTTCTGTGCATCTCCGTTAAAAATAATATAAGAAGATACATAAAAAGCTTCGCTAGAAACTGATTGGCTGATTGGTTCTCGTAACCTTCCAAGTGAAGTGAAATCAAGTGAAACCCGTGAATCTGTAGGGCGTATTGAATAATAGCGTCGCCGGCCGGCACAACAGTCCCGAGTGGAGCGATTACCTTCGATCCCTGCCTATCCAGGTGAGTGTTTATACTTTTTCTCAACACACGGAATCACAGGGTTGCTAAATGCCAGCATCAGAGAAATGCAATTGTTTCTATAGCCGTAGCTCCCCCACCCGACACAAAAAAACCCTCTAAAAAGTAAAAAAAATGTTTATTTATTTATTCGTTTTGTTACATCCCTAGTCTGTATCAGTAGATGCTGACACTAGTGCTTAGTCAGCACCGGACCTCCTAGAACCAGATTGCTCACAGGCTACCAGCCAGTTCGGGTTTGGCATCCAAAGAGTCGGGACGTATACCGAGTTTTCCCCAATATTAATCTGTCCTAGTTTATAAGGTTACAATAAACCTTTTTTTAAAAGATTCCGGAGTTTTCCATTCTAACATTTGGTGGCAGCGGTGGGATAAGACATCCCCAGTGTCCTTAACGGGAATTACGTCGCCGAAAATAAAAAAGTGATCAAAAGTCCGTGTGTGTCTGTGTGCCTAAAAAGTGCCCAGTGATTGTGTCGCCCAGTAAGCACCCCAACCCGAACTCATCACATCGAAGGTCGATACTATCCGACCTGGTTCCAAAGCTGCACATCGCCGCCCTGGGTCCACTGTGTAGTAAGTGGTATTACGTTGTTGGGTAGCACTTGCTGCACCCAACCATACTGTATCCAGCGCTGACCTGTCGGCAACCGTCGGCTTCTCATCCATACGTCTAAGGTAGACGTAATCCAGCAGATCCAGAATGAAGAATTTCTACAAGCTGTTCCTGTAAGTCCAGATTATTCTACCCTGTGAAATTTGTGTGTGTTGTGCGTTAATTGTGCGTAACTATATCGTGTCATAATCCCGTGTGTTAATATAAGTTATTAATTATCATAAGATAAATGTTAAAACATCTATAATAATATTCAAGGTAACTTGTTAAGCTTACTCTTCGATCCCAGTCGTCCTTATCAGTTGCGCATAACTTAAACATCCGTAGCTCACATAATTCTTAGAACTAAATATCTTTTGTCCATACCAGTAATTTATCATCACGCCGATAATCCCCGAAGGGTTAAGCAGTCTTAGTATTCTTTATTGGTTTACGAAACAAAAATGACGGCTAGATCCGAAGCTAAAAGAGACATTAAAGAATTCAAGGGTGATGAGGTAATCCCATTAAGTGTTGTGCTAAAATTTATTAAACCATTTAACGGTGATAGAGACAAACTTACAGCTTTCCTAAGAAACTGCGATAGCGCAATATCCTTGGCGTCTCCTGAACAGGAAGACGTCGTTTTCAAATATGTACTAAGTCAACTAGAAGGCAAAGCCGAGACCGCGTGCTCTATTAAAGATTTTGAAACATGGCCATCACTTAAAGAATTTTTGAAAAATCAGTTTGGTGAACGTAAACACTATGCTCACCTGCTCACTGACTTGCAAGACTGTAGGCAAGGAAACCTGGAACCTGTTAGCCAATTTTCCCTGAGAGTAGAAACCTGTTTGCAAAAACTTCTTACAGAAGTTACTGTTTCCAATACGAGGAAGACCGAACTTCCTGGTAGACTAGCCGCGATGGAAGATCTCGCTCTCCATACATTTATAATAGGGTTAAACCCTAGAATCGCAAATATTGTGAGATGTAGAGACTACAAGACCTTAAATGATGCCATTAATGCTGCGATATCCGAAGAAAAAATACAGCAGTTCTCCTACCGCAATTTCAACAGGCAAAAAGGTACCGAATCCGTTAAAAGAAGTGAAACAAATAATACACCTCAAGCAAAAGTTTTCATTAGAGGTAACAATGGTCAACCCAGTATTTCTTTCAATGATTCTTCTTTCTGTAGATACTGTAAAAAGACAGGACATAATCTTGAAAATTGCAAACTGCGTGATTTCAATAATAAGAGATTTTCAAATGGCCCTCAGCCATTTAGTCCATTTAGACCTTCGTCTTTTAATTATAAACAAACAGATGTTAAGCCAGGATCTCGTGTAAACTTCACTGATAATTGTGAAGAGGAGGGTAGAGATGAAATAGACGAACCCATCAATGATACAAATTTAAACTAATTAATGTCCCGTTTAAGTATCGCACGGGGCAAACCTCTTTTAATCAAGCCGATACTACCCATATTAATATTAGGACCAATGGACAGGGTAACCAGCCCCAAACTCACGGTCTTTCCAAAAGTAAGACCACGCCGCAGGGTAACCAGCCCCATAAGGAAGGTCTGAACCAACAATCCAATTGTAATATTAGGACCAATGGACAGGGTAATCAGCCCCAAACTCACGGTCTTTCCAAAAGTAGGACCACGCCGCAGGGTAACCAGCCCCATAAGGAAGGTCTGAACCAACAATCTAATTGTAATATTAGGACCAATGGACAGGGTAATCAGCCCCAAACTCACGGTCTTTCCAAAAGTAGGACCACGCCGCAGGGTAACCAGCCCCATAAGGAAGGTCTGAACCAACAATCCAATTGTAATATTAGGACCAATGGACAGGGTAATCAGCCCCAAACTCACGGTCTTTCCAAAATTAGGACCACGCCGCAGGGTAACCAGCCCCATAAGGAAGGTCTGAACCCACAATCCAATTGTAAACCTGTAAAAGAACTTAAAATATATGAAATCCTTACCAGGAAAAGATACTTACCTTTTATTAAATTACAAACATTTGTAAATAAAAACCCACTTACCTTCTTGATAGATTCAGGAGCGTCACTCTGTGTTCTGAAAAAGAAAAGTATAACAAGTACTTTACAATTAGAAAATAATGTCGTCATAATTAAGGGAATAGATTCCAAAAACGAAACTACGAAAAGTGTAGGAAGTTTTAAACTACAACTACAGTTCAATGAAAAACTAAGTATAATTCATCCTTTTCAAGTATTTGAAGATATAAACTTACCTTACGATGGTATAATAGGTACCGACCTGTTCACAGAATATAAGTGTCGCATTAATTACCAGACGGACTGTTTAGAAATAAATAACTGTAACATTAAATTATCCTTCGATGAACCATCATATGTCATTGAGCCCCGTGTCGAAACAGTAATAGAGTGTTCCGTGAAAAACCCCGAATTAAAAGAAGGAATGATATTAGATCAACATATTTCCGATTCCCTTCTTATATCAAATTGCCTTGTTAAGGTAAAGGACAATAACAGAGTTAATTTGACAGTTGTCAATATATCCGAAAAACCAGTCCACTTAAACGCTAACCTTATGCTTACCTTAAGTTCACTTGACCTTACTCAGTGTAATACAGTACAACATAATAGACTAATTAATAGCCTTGAAAGGTCCCAGCAATTATCTGAACTACTGCGAACATCTCATTTAAATCAGGAAGAACTACATTGTCTTAATGAAATCTGTTATCAGTACTCTGATATTTTTCACTTACCGGGTGACCAATTAACCTGTACGGATGTAGTTCAACATGAAATAAAAACTAATTCCTCACAGCCAATTAATGTAAAATCGTACCGATTTCCAGAAATACACAAAGGAGAGGTTAACTCTCAAATAACCAATCAGCAAATCATTAAACCATCAAAATCCCCATGGTCATCCCCTATTTGGATAGTGCCTAAAAAGGATGACTCCACCGGGCAAAAGAGGTGGAGAATAGTAATAGACTATAGGAAATTAAATGATATTACTATTGGAGAAAATTACCCAATTCCCCAAATTAATGAAATCTTAGACCAATTAGGTCAAAGTAAATACTTTACAACCCTAGACCTAGCTTCCGGTTTTCACCAAATTCAGATGTCTCCAGAAGACGCCCCAAAAACTGCATTCAGTGTACCTCAAGGTCACTTCGAATTCAAACGGATGCCGTTTGGTTTAAAAAACGCACCCGCAACTTTTCAGAGAACAATGAACACTGTCTTGTCTGGACTACAAGGTGTTCATTGCTTCGTGTATTTAGACGACATCGTCATATACTCACATGACTTATCTTCCCATATCAAAAAACTTATTCTTGTCTTTGAAAAATTAAGAAAATTCCGCCTTAAACTTCAACCGGACAAATGCGAGTTCCTGCGAAAAGAAGTCGCCTACTTAGGCCATGTAATAAGCGGCGAAGGCGTTAGACCTAACCCTGACAAAATAAAAGCTGTCATGAATTTTCCTGTACCAAAATGCGTTAAAGACATAAAATCATTCTTAGGTTTTGCGTCATACTATCGAAGATTCATCCCAGAATTCTCAAAATACGCAAAGTCCCTTACTGCCCTTCTAAAAAAGGATACCAATTTTAACTGGACCAATAATCAACAATTAGCATTTGAGCAATTAAAAGAGAAATTAGTAACGGCACCAGTCCTTATCTACCCTGATTTTACTAAACCTTTTGTTTTAACTTGCGATGCGTCGAATTACGCCATTTCAGCTATATTATCCCAGGGCGTAATTGGAAAAGATCAACCAATCGCTTTCGCGTCAAGGGCACTTAATAAAGCAGAATGTAATTATAGTGTCACTGAGAAAGAATGTCTAGCCATTGTGTATGGAACCAAAACATTTCGTCCTTACCTTTTCGGCCGTCAGACCATAAACCTCTAAATTGGCTTTTTAATTGCAAGGACCCTGGATCTAGATTAATCCGTTGGCGCCTTAAACTAGAAGAATATAATTATGAAATTCAATATAGGAAAGGTAAGACAAACACAAATGCTGATGCTCTTTCGCGATATCCAATACATCCTCTACAAAACATACAGGAAACTCAGACAAATAAAGCATTACCTGATAATCATCCAATACCTAATCCTGAAAATGTCCCCACTAGCCCTGATCAAATACTTACCGATGATGCACCTCCTTCACAGTCCTCGCCGCAATCAAATCCTGGAAGCTTAGACTTACCTGATGATTTTGTCCTCCCTGAAAACCTGGAACTCCCTGATGACTTTGATATACCTACACCACAATCCAGTGAAGTAGTGAATGATGACGATACTTATTCCAAATGCCTTAAAGCTTTAAATAACAGATTAGTGGCATTGGATACCAAAATCCTTGAACATAACGAAAACCTTTTAAAGACAAAATCAAAACATATAGTGATACCTACCTCAATTGACCTTGATGAGTCAAACCGTTATGTATCTGAAATTATCGGTAATATGACTGAAAGTAAAGAATTCCTGGCATTAGAAAGAACTTTATATTCATTCTTGATATCTGAAAAAGGGAATACCGTTTATTATTTACTATTCATTAAAGTGTATCATTATGAAACAACCACTTACGATGATATTTTTAAAAGCCTGAAAAATTTAAAGAATTACCTTTTATCTGCAAATATAAATGAGTTTAGTATCACAGATTTCAGAAATCCGTTTGATAGCCATAATTTCATAAAGATACACAATATAATCACGTACCTATTTCATAATACAAATATAACCATTAATATTTACAAAAATATTATAATGTATCCGAATATGAGCGAAATCGCTAGAATTATGCGTGAAAATCACGATATTCCTATTTCAGGCCACTTAGGCTCTAACAGAATGTTGAAAAGAATCCAAGGAAAATATTATTGGCGAAATATGCGCAGTGACATGGAAAATTATGTCCGTAAATGTGTACCATGTCAAGCTAATAAAGCGCTACGTCAAACTAACCGTGCACCGATGCAGATCACTACAACATCGACACAACCATTTGAACGCGTTGCATTAGACATCGTAGGCCCTCTTCCTGAAGTTGGCAATGCTAAATTAAGATTTATTCTAACACTGCAAGACGACTTGACGAAATACTCAGCTGCTTATCCTATCCCTAATGCTACTGCAGAAGAAACTTCTGAATGTCTGATTCACTTTATCGCTCAATTCGGCATACCAAAAACAATCCTAACTGATCAAGGCCCGAATTTTACAGCCGAGCTATTTAAGCAAACTTGTAGCTTTTTAAAAATTAAACAGCTTTGGTCTTCCCCTTATCACCCGCAAACACAGGGAGCCCTAGAAAGGAGCCACTCAACTTTAAAAGAATACCTTAAATCCTTTGTAGATGAAAATCAAACCAACTGGCCTCGGTATGTTTATACAGCCATGCTCACTTATAATACGACAGTTCATAGTACTACAAACTTCACCCCATATGAACTAGTATTCCATTTACGACTCCGCGTTAGAATCTACATACAATAATTACGTAAGGATCTTACAACAACGTCTACGAATTTCCAGGGAGAAAGCTGTAGAAAATATATTAAAATCAAAAATACCTTCCAAAGCTTATTATGATAAGCATACTAAACCAGCAAAGTATAAAGCAGGTGATATGGTATACGTGAAAAATCACTTAAGACTTCGTAAAGCTTTATCACCCATTTGGAAAGGTCCCTATAAAGTTATTCGAATAAATGGAAATAACACACTTACCTTATTGATAAACCGTCGGCATGTAAAACATCACTATGATGAAGTTAAACTTGCCGAAATAAATGAGTAGTTTTAGTTTAGTTTATATTATTATAGTTACGTAGATTAGTTTTATAACTTAGCATATTATTTCAAGATCGCCTCGGCGTGTATCTCCGTTATATCAGCCGTATTAAACAATGTATCTAATATACCTAAAGACATATATAGAATCTAAAATGAACGAAATCTACAATGAATTGTTTTCTAGTTTATTAACTTTATCATTTAGACTTGATGATATTATTAACGCTATAATGTTTACGAAAAGTCATTCTATACACCCCTCTGTCCTAACCCCTAAACAACTGTATGAAGAGTTGATGCGTAGTGTTAAGGATTTAAATAAGAATACTGAACTACCTGTTAGTTTAAGTTTAGATAGTATTCATGTGCTAACTGACTTAGCGCAACTTTCGTGTTATTTTATAAATAGTAAAGTAGTGTTTGTCATTAAGATTCCCTTAGTATATAAATCAGAATATGTGTTATATAAACCTATCTCAGTACCTATCCCACATGATGTGGACCAGCCTCATTCATATGCAATGATTATACCTTATTGTAATTATATAGCTATAAGTAAAGATAAATCAACATATGTATGCCTTCAGGATCTAAATAAATGTGTTAAAAGTATTAATCAGTTTTATGTATGTAATAATCTCCATGCATACTCAGTTCAAGATATACCTACTTGCGAAACTGAAATGTTATGTAAAATTATTAACAAATTACCTCAACAATGCGAAACTAAATTGATTCATAGGAAGGTGGATATTTGGCAAGAATTAAAAAAACAATTAATGGTTATTTGTTAAGTCAGAACCAACGACACTTACCCTTGATTGTAATTCACAGATAACAGAGTACAAATTGTTAGGTACTGGTGTTATCAATCTAGAACCGGAATGTAAAGCTTATTGTAAAGACAGGGAACTTTCATCAAAACCTTATTATAATTCAGTTATTAAACCTGTAATTTCTGATTTTAATCTTATCAATGATCCTTGTTGTGACAAAGATAAATTCATGTTAATTAAATCTAAATTAAAACCTTTACGGTCTCATTACAAAAAACGAAATAAACCTTGGTTTAAACCTATACTATCAAGTCCAAGCTTATCTATAAAACCATGGCCTAAACTTGTTTGTATTACAGGTCTTATTACAAAAAGCGGTTGAACCATCTTTAAACTACGATTTATACAAAAGTAATATTACAAAAAGAGGTTTTGCGATAAACGATACACTAAACTCTGGTCTAACGTTAAACCTGGCAGGCCCCTAGTTTATCGATGGGTCTAAGTCGTTTAGTACTATACTCTATGGTCGTAGGTATCTGTCATCAGTTGTCAGTGTCTATCAGTTTCCTTTTTTATGTCAGTAGCTTTGTGTTGTTTTTATCCGAAAATGGACATTAACATGATTGATTTCATTGATAATGAGGATATTGAAGCCGCTGAGTTATTAGAAAGAGCACGCCGACTCAACAGAAATCGGGTTCGAGTCAATCCCTTCATTACATTATCCGATGAAGATTTCAGGCAAAAGTATAGGTTTACGAAACGTTTTGCTATGAAAATAGTGAACTTACTCAGAGAACAATTAACAAGAGATGCTCGAGGATGCCCAGTGTCTCCTGAAATACGAGTCGTTGGCGCATTACGAAGCTGGGCTCGACATGAAGTAAGTAGATGCAAAGCTTTGCATACATGAAAATAATGAAGCTATTTTATAAATTCCAAACGAATATTTTGTTACTGTTATAGATCCAGGATGACACAGCTGATTTGCACGGAGTATCCCAACCTTTTATAAGTCAGACATGCAAGACAATAGCAGAAGCCATAGCCCAAATATCTCATAGATTTATAAAAATGCGTGCTACATTGTCAGAACAGGAGGAAACAATACGAAAATTCCGGAGGATCGCAAATTTCCCAACAATAATTGGCGCAATTGACTGTACACATATAAGAGTAAAAAAGTTAAGTGAAGATGGTGGTCAACTTTATATTAACCGCAAAGGATTTCCATCGATTAATGTCCAGGTATTATAATTTTCTATTCATATTTTGTTCTAAATTATACTATGATTATAAGTTATAGCTTTTGTCTGCAGCTATCCCTGATGAGGTGTTAGCTATAGTAATAGAAATAAGTAGTCTTGATAACCTTCCAAAGGGTTTAGTATCTCTGGGTAGTGTGATAAGTGATTATTATATAATAAATAATAACAATGCGCTCTGGCTTTGCGTAGATGAATGATGATGATGATGATGATGAATGTAAAATTGTAATTTCGATCCATTCTGTAAACAAAACTTTTTTATTATTTTGAAAACCGATTTAAAATCTGCTGTGTGGTTTAGGAGTAAATGGATAAACAGTTGTTCTGTATATGTAGTGATGGTAAATATAAGTGATTCATTTTGATCTATAGATACTAAAATAATTCGCTATTGTTCCAGGTAGTATGCAATGCAGATTTAAAAATCATGGATATTGTTACTAGGTGGCGTGGCAGTGTTCATGACTCAAGAATTTTTAGAGAAAGTCGTTTGAAGCAGCGACTTGAGGCCGGTGCTTTTTCAGGCATCTTGCTAGGAGACAGTGGCTACGCATGCACACCTTATTTATTTACTCCTTTACTAAATACCACAACACCTCAAGAGGAACGGTACAACAGTGCTCACATTAGCACCAGAAATGCTGTGGAAAGATGTTTTGGGCTGTGGAAACAGAGGTTCCGCTGTTTATTAAGAGGCCTTTATTGCGACATTGAAACTGCCAAAAAAACTATTGTGGCATGTGCTGTATTGCACAATATTGCAATAGATATGAAGGAAGACATTTTTGATAGGGGGTTCGATGGCAATCAAGCTGACATACAAACATCACATGCTGTTGTTTTGCCAGTGGAGAATAATGTCACGCACATTATTAGAAAAAAATATTAGAAGAAATAAATATTAGAAGACGACAATTTATTGAAAGACACTTTTGATCAAAATAATATAATAATAACTTAAACTGAACTATTTTAACATTTTACATTAAAGTTTCTTTAAATCATATTTTGTTTTTCTTGTTCGTAAAAACCTTTTTAATTTGCCGTAGATCCTGAAAAATAAAATAATGACATTAGATCATAAATAAAATGTGTGTATTACTGTGACTCTTCTATGATCGTAGTATCGAATACCTTTATTTCATGGAAAATGATTATTCATTGAATGTTGTTAAATGCAGTAGGAATGTTAATTTTTATATATCATTATGAAGTACAATGTCCTCTAATACATATTACCTGTTAGTAAATATTTGTATTTATCGGAGCAAAAAATATATAGACTTCTTTTTTAAAGAAAATAAGTGTCAAAACAAAATCACTAACCATTTAACATTACTATGTACTAGAATTCTTCCTATTTTCTAATAATTCTATTTCCAGCTGCAGTTTCTTTATTTTTAATTTAGCAATTTCAACATTGTACTGATGCTCCACCTCTAACAGTTCTAATTGCTTTTCTTTAAATTGAGTGTTGCTCTTCAATATGATTTGTCGCATTGTTTCCTTTCTGTAAAATGGGTACTATTTATATTTTGTACTTAATAATAAGAATAAGTAGGTATACTTTTTATTCTAAGAAAATCTTGCTAACATGTTTTCAGGCCCCTTTTTCCTGCTAATGTTTTTATTTTTTCCGGTAGTAGTACTAGCAGCCACATTTACGTTTGAGACACCTGAAAGTATTTTAATTATATCAATAGATTCCAGATAGATGGTCATAATGGATTACAATACCATCATTTAAAGTAGAATATCATTTGAATATTATTTTTACCTTCGTCAATTATATTTATAACTTCCACATGATTGGATTGAAGCGAGATTACTGGAGGAAAGTCAGTACTAGGCCCAGCTATTATTTCTAGTTCTTCATTGTCTGGGGGTTCTAATTCAACCTACAAATATTTATTTTTTAAGGATTTTTTATATTAAATTAAACAACATTTGACAGTAACACCTACAGACATACATAGGCTCATGCCTTTTTCCCCAAAGGGGTTGGCAGAGGTGTACAAATACACCTACATTTAACCCATGAATTCTTCAGTCCCATGTAATAGGGGATGAGCCTATTGCCATTATTGGGCATAAAGCGGAAATATTAGATAATCAGCAGAGATGTTACGAGGTTGACTGGAGTACATATAAAGTAACACTACTCGGGGAGGCTCTTTCCTACACAATAATAAGTAAATATGCTTACCACGGTTTTAATTGCATCACTATCATAGTTGTTGACTTCCACAACAAAATCATGAGGAGCAATTGCCATAATCGCCAGATCTTCTTGAGAAGGCGACTTGGGCTTTTCACCTCCCCCTGTCCGTATCTGTTGTTGCCTATGAGTGGACAAATTGGCTTTAGCCGCAAGCTTCATTCTCTTCCATGCCAATTTTACTTCACTATTGGACCTATTCTTTCCTGTGAGTTCATTAAATCTGAAAATATTTAATTAATGTTTTTGATTTACGTTGATTATGACGGGTCACGTAAAATTAAAAAAAACTAAACACTTACTTCTTCGCTATGTTCTTCCACTCTTGAGCTTTTTTAATATTGGATGAAGCTTTTGTGCTTTTGTCCTCGATAACGTGGCGTGATTGTGCAATCATCTCGCGTAGCATTTCCTATAACATTAAAAATGTCATCATCATTTCAGACGAAAGACGTCCATTACTGGACATAGGCCGCCATGGGAGAGAGCTTTACCATAATCGCACACTTGGTAAGGCGGTTTGGCGATCGTAGCATGGTGGTAAAATGGATGCAGAACGCTGCTGCGATCTCAGATTTGTCCCGTAGTCGCCTTGTATGACACCCACGGGAAGAAATTGGACGGTGCTATTCCTTACGTGCGGCACCACACGGAACAAAATTACGAATAAAAATTTTAGTTAGCAGAGAATCCATTCACCTGAAGTAATTTTTATAAAAATGTTAACTTACTTTTTCCTCGGTACTCCAATTCTCAGACCGCTTTTTCTTTTGTTGCTCCATCACATTAATTAAGATAAATTAATTTTAGATGACAAATGATTCTAATTCTGCAAGTAAGTTTGTACAAACACTTTTAAAAGATAGACTTTGGTAACTTATAAATTCCAAAACTAACAGAACTTTGTTCAACTTGCTGTAGTTTTGTAATGTGATAAAAATGGTTTCATAAAACGCGCTAGAATGTCACGTTTCGTTACACGTACTTAGATGGATTACTAGCTAGTACATTGGTAATGTGCTTAAACCTAAACAAAACTGCAATCGACGAAATAATTAATGTAAATATCCATGCAAAATAACAGTCTCAATATTTTTAACACTCCTTTTATCATCATTTAATCATTAGCTTGTAATGAAACCGTTCTTTTCTTGGCATACGGAACGTTGCAATAGAATGCTATCATGACGAATGAGTGTTATTTGTATTAATCTGTGGTTGTTATTTAAGATAATGGTTCAAAAGACGGTATTATGAAAACCACGATTTAAAAATGTTTTGTAATACGAACAAGATTAGGCCACGGTTTTATAGATAAGCTTGGACTTGATAGTACAGGTTTAAACCAAGGCTTATATGTTTTTTTTGTATTATGACCAATGTGATAAACATTTGATTTGACAGATTTTTGACTGCTATACATAAAAGTAGGTACTCTAAATAAAGCAACTAGCACTTTTGCTCAGCATTTCGGTCAATTTCCTTGTGGCAATAATTTACAACATAGGCCACTAGCCAATTTGATATATTATTGTTATTAAGGGATCCAAAGTTTACTCGCGGACCCAAGTATGCAAGGGTGCGGAGTGTGGAGCACGGTGAAGCACACTAGTTTTTACCTTAAACGTAACATTTGCTTTTGCATATCCCCTAAATCAAAATTAGGTAGAAAGGTAAAAAAATACTAGAAAAAAATTAGAAAACTAAAAATAATAGCTTTATCAGAGACAGTTACGGAACGGCGCGTGAGTTTATGTACGTATGAATGAGTAAAGGAAGTTACGAGTCGCATCTTTTAGCATTGTCGGCTTCGTCGACAAAAAAGTTATTGGCAGAGAATGCCTCGGGCATTAAGTCCATCTTCGTACTGCTATTGTACACAGAGTTTAACTATTTAAAACAAGGAACTATCAAACTTTTGACTTTCTTTAAGCTCCTTAGAACTTGGCACCTATTTGGATATCAATTATTTTATCGGCGAAGCTGACAATTCTGCTTTTCCCTTGTACCAAATTATCATCGGCATCTTTTTATTTGAAAATGTTTCTGTTGGGGAGGTTCATTCTTCAATGGTACAGGAATCTTACGGCGAGCGGCTAATATTGGAACTAACGACACCATCTTATTTTTCCAATACAATTTATGTGACAATTTCACAAATGTTTACCAACAACGCCCCCCAGCCAATCTCATTCAGACGCCAAAAGATCCTTGTAGCAATAAAGCAAAAAGTCTGTACTTCCACCTTAAAAAGGAAATGTTTTTTGACACATGTCAAATAACGATGCACGAACGATGTGTGTAAAATCAACAATATCCTTACTATCCATCAATATCCTCATAATCAATTAAATCGACCATGTTCAAGTCCATTTTCGGATAAAAATAACACAACACAACGACATAAACTTGACAGATACCCACGACTTAGAACCAAGAAGCATAGAGATAAATGTAGAGGCCACACTCCAAATAAAAAAGTGAAGACAACCTGTGGGCTAGCGCTCTTTCTGAATATATACATAAGAGAGAAAACACGTATCACTGTCTCGTTCTTATGCATATATTTAGAAAGAGAGCGTCAGCCCACAATCGTCTTCACTTAAGTATTTAGAGTGTTGCCTCCACTTTTATCTATAAGCTTCTTGCTTAGACCCATCGTTATACTAGGGGTCTGCCAGGTTTAACGTTAGACCATCGTTTAGTCTATGGTTTATCGCAAATCCTCTTTTTGTAATATTACTTTTGTATAAACCGTAGTTTAAAGAGGTTTAAACCTGGGTTTTTAGTTAAACCGCTTTTTGTAATGAGACCGTTAAAGTTAAATGATGTACACCTAGAAAAACTTGTAACTGTTTCAAATCAACAATTAATGTCAGATATTGATAATATTATTAAGGAACCTAGCCCATTCATAAAATATGAATCTCATTATCCTATCATTACCTATTGTATAATTATCCTACTTTTAATTTTTATATTTTATAAACTTTGTAAAAAAATTCGGTAAATGTCCAACTCCCAAAACTAAAATAGAACCTAACAGTATAACAGATGAAGTTCAGGAATTAGAAGAAATTCCAGTCCCAAGACTTCGCATATCTTCCTGAAACTTATGTATAAAAAAAATATAAGTTTCATTTTGTTGGGGGGGTTGTTACATCCCTAGTCTGTATCAGTAGACGCTGACACTAGTGCTTAGTCAGCACCGGACCTCCTAGAACCAGATTGCTCACAGGCTACCAGCCAGTTCGGGTTTGGCATCCAAAGAGTCGGGACGTATACCGAGTTTTCCCCAATATTAATCTGTCCTAGTTTATAAGGTTACAATAAACCTTTTTTAAAAAGATTCCGGAGTTTTCCATTCTAACAGTTTGTTTGTTTGTTTCCACCATGGATCGTCTCACCAAGCAACAAACTCTGTCTCTAATTTCTGGTCTAACGCGTCCTGATATTAAGCCTTTCAGTTTCGTTCCAGTTGAACCGGGAGAGATCTTGAAGATTATTCTATCCATTAAATCAAAAGCGGTAGGATGTGACAGTATCACCCGTTTTATGATTTTAACTATCCTGGATCATCTCCTACCTGCGATTACCCATATCATAAATTTTTCCTTATACACTGGAGTATTCCCTTCCATATGGCGCAAAGCCTATAGTCGCCCACTACCTAAAGTTTCTAATCGCTCTCTTCTTACCCATTTCCGCCCCATTTCTATCCTTCCTTTCTTATCCAAAGTACTGGGGGCCTGCGTTCATAAACAATTCTCTAAGTTTGTTCATTGTAATTCTTTTATCAGCCCTTTTCAATCTGGGTTCAGACCCGGGCACAGTACTGTTTCCGCCCTCCTTAAAGTGACTGGCGATATAAGGGCAGGACTGGAAGAGACCAAAGCAACTGTACTAGTGTTGGTGGATTTCTCAAATGCCTTTAATACCGTCAGTCACGACATCCTGTTAGCTACTTTGTCTTATGCTATGGTCTCTCCCGGGGCACTGGAATGGTTCTCCTCGTACTTTCAGGAACATCAGCAGTCCATTCGTGTTGGGGATTCTTCATCATGCTGGTGTTATTTGGAAACTGGCGTTCCTCAAGGCGGTATTCTTTCCCCTCTTCTGCTTTCAGTGTGCGTATCATCTGTATGCAGATGATTTGCAATTATACTGTCATGGGAGGGTTGACGAACTACCGGAAGCTATCGACAGGCTGAACAGGGACTTGATAGCCGTAAAAGCCTGGTTTGAACGATTTGGAGTAGCAGTAAACCCTAACAAGTGTCAGGCAATCATCATCGGTAGTTCTCGAAGTATGAGTAAAGTGGATAGTTCAACTTTGCCACCAATATCTTCGATGGTACGATCGTTCCATTTAGTGCTGACGTGAAGGACCTAGGCTTGCATATTGATAGTACCCTAAACTGGCGTACTCAAGTCGCTAGGGTTAGCCAGAAGATTACTGGAACGCTGCGTGCTCTGTACCGACTGAAAAATGTATTGCCAACGAGTACGAAGACAATGCTTGCGCAGGCCTTAATTTTCCCGATCATCGATTATGGTGATGTGTGCTATTACGATCTGAATGCTGATCTCCTCTTGACTTAAACTTGAAACTTGACCGTCTTCACAATTACTGCATTTGATTCGTCTTCAATCTGCGTAAGTACGACCATGTCTGCGCAACGGTCGCTTCTCAAGTGGTTGCCCATTCGCCAGTGCAGAGAACAAAGGGCGTTGATCACCTTGTTTTCTTTTCTTGACTCTCCCACTTCCCCTAGTTATCTAGCCCCCCACTTTCTATATATTTGTGTCAACCACAACAAAAATCTTCGTTCCTCTAACAATCGCCTTCTTCAATGTCCCACTCACCGCACAGACTTTATCCACTCTTCTTTCTTCGTTCAGTCTATCTCTCTGTGGAATGCGCTCCCCCTTGATATCAGGATGGCAACCAACCGATTATCCTATAAAGTCAAAGTTCGCGAGCACATTCAAAAGAAGCTGGCAGTATCTTCACAACGATAATGTTTTCCCATTATTTGTCTTATTTGTTTTATTATATTTATGTGTATTTATGTATGTTTATTTGTGCATATATTAAATTATGTATATAGCATATTTATAGTTTAAATATATATTTTTTAGAGGTAAAATATGAGTATGTTTACTTATATTTGAATAAAAAATAATTACACAACTTTATGATAGCACCTACCACTGTTTGTCTCTGCATTGCCCAAAGGTCGACTGGTAGAAAATGCCTATGGCATTAAGTCCGCCCCTGTACATTTCTGTGCGTGATATTAAATAAATAAATAAATAATTTAAAAAATCATATATCCATAAAACACCCTGAAGAATATATACTTTTAAATAACATTGTAGCTGCACCTACATTGTTTAGTACAAATAAACCCATCAAAGTGAAAGGACGTTTTTTTTCTTTCGCTAATCACCTGCATTCAATAGTGAACCATATTCAAAAGAACATGTGGTCCTTCGAGCGGATTAGTATAGCCGTGACCTATTTTAATTACGTGAATATTTGCAACAAAGGTGTAATATTGGAATCGAAGAAATACGGACGAGTTGTAAACAACAGTGATTAGTCGTGAAATAACTTTAAAATATTGCGCGGAGTGTTACGAACAATTTATAGTGATTCTGCGGACTAGTGGTGTTTTAACGCGAACATTTAACGTTTGGGTGCACAAATCTCAATCTACCTACGTGATAAAGTTAATAAAAAGTTTTGTCGTAGTTTTGCGATTTACGTTTTTTACACATACTTTTCTTGGAAAATCACAAAGTGTAAAAGATGGAGAACATTGAAAAGCGAATTTTGCTTCAAGCTGATGTGTTTGAAAAAGTGCAGAAAGCCTACTCAAATTACAAAAAGTCGCCCAAGGACAGAATAACCGAGGGTTATTTACAAACTAGGATGGATACTTTAGAAACGTATTGGAAGGAATATAAGAGCGTTCACGAGAAATTGGTAACGGAGGTTTCTAAGAAAGACAGAAAGCAATTAGCGTATTTTGCAGAAGATAGGTGCGATAGTTTTGAAGAGTTGTATTTTACATATAAAGGGGAAATGAAAACTGCATTAAACGAGTTGATGTCTGACATGAAAAAAACGGATAAACTGGAAAAATTAGACGAGACTAGACTAACTGCTTCCAGTAGGGATATTAAATTACCACGAATTTCGATTCCTTTTTTCGAAGGAAATTATACGGAATGGAGATCGTTTCACGACCTGTTTATGGCATTGATACACAGAAATGAGTCATTGGAAGATGTACAAAAACTTCATTACCTTAAGAGCAGCTTGAAAGGAGACGCAGAGGTTCTTCTACGCCAGTTTGCCATCACGGGTGAAAATTATGCCGACGCGTGGTCAATTTTGAAGAAACGTTATGATAACAAAAGGTACATTGCTAATTGTATATTTAAAAAGTTTTTTGGTCAAAAAACCATATCTCAAGAGTCAGCTTTCTCCTTGAAAAATTTGTTAGATACGTCAGTCGAGTGTATGAATTCTATGAAAAACCTTGGCTTACCGACAGCGCAGTGGGATGCAATTGTGAACTATGTGGTTGTTTCAAAGCTGGATCCTGTAACCCATAAACAATGGGAGATTATTATTAGTGAAGAAAATTCTGATGACTTACCTGGTTTTGAAAGGCTGAAATCCTTCCTGGAGACTCGGTTTCGTACGTTGGAAATGGTAGAACCTGAAAATAAAATTAACAAACCAATTAAGCCCAAGACATATCACGCTATTACCACTAGTGGAGAGAAGCACTGCCCCGTCTGCAAAGAAAACCATTATATTTTTAACTGTAAAGAATTCGCTAAACAACCGATAGAAGAAAGATACAGCTTCGTACAGAAAAACAACTTATGTTTCAACTGTCTCATTCCAAATCATTCCGTATTTAAATGTAAACAATCAAACACATGTAAAATATGCAAAAGGCGGCATCATTCCTTATTACATCGAGATTTTACGAAACAAGCAGGTGATATAACAGCAACTAAAGAAGAAGCTACAACAAATAATGAAGAGGTTAGCAAGGTAACAGCACATGTTTCAAGAGGAGAACAACCTGGTCAACACATCTTGTTAGCAACAGCATTGGTAGACGTGACATCGAGGACTGGACAATCACACGTCTTCCGTGCTCTGATTGATCAGGGCTCAGAGGCTTCGTTCGTGACTGCGAGAGTAGTCGAGTTATTGGGGCTGAAGAAGACTCAAATCAGCGGTGAGGTCTCTGGTGTTGGTGAAGGTAACAAACTTTGTATTAATCATTTAGTAGGGTTACACATTAAGTCGAGGTATAAAAGAAATTTCTTTATTGATGTTAAGGCGTATGTATTAAAGTCATTGACACGTAGGCTACCTTCTAGAGAAGTAAGAGGTTACGACTGGCCTCAACTTAAAGATATGAAATTAGCTGATCCTACTTTTAATGTTCCGGGTAGAATTGATATCCTTCTCGGAGCTGATGTTTTTGGTACAATCATAGTATCTGGTTTGTTAAGAGGACCGGGCAGTATAATTGCTCAGCATACACACCTAGGTTGGATATTGTCAGGGGATATGTACTCAAATTCCACTAGTGCACAAAACATTATTAGTTTACATGTTACCAGGCTTGTAGGAGAAGACAACAACCTTTTGAAGAAATTCTGGGAAATAGAAACAGAAGACTACACAACCAAGAAAGTATGGACAAAGGAAGAAGAAAAATGTGAAGAACACTACGTACAGACAACAACAAGAGATGCATCAGGAAGGTATGTAGTACACTTACCTTTGAAACAAAGTATTGTAGAGACCGTGCAGGCGTGCGGTAAGACTAAACAACAAGCTACAATAAGATTTAAGCAGTTGGAAAGGAAATTTGCAAAACATGAAGATTTGAGAAGAGAATACACGAAGGTCATACATGAGTATTTGAAGATGGGTCATATGAAGAAGGTTGAAATCGAGGATGGAACGGAAGCAATTTATTTAGCACATCATGCTGTCATAAGGGAGGATAAGGATACAACAAAGGTAAGAGTTGTTTTCGATGCTTCAGCCAAGGGAGCTAATGGGCAATCCTTAAATGGTAGCATGATGATCGGCCCTACACTGCAACCTGATCTTCGTGTTCTTATCATTCGTTGGAGATCTCACAAAATCTGTGTTGTCGGCGATATTATAAAAATGTATCGTCAAGTAAGAATGACAAACAAACACACAGATTTACAACGTATAGTTTGGCGAGATAATACATGTGAAAACATTGAAAGTTATCAACTACTTACCGTGACGTTTGGGACAGCATCGGCGCCTTATCTTGCAGTACGATCTTTGAACCAACTAGCTGTTGATGAAGTAGAAAGATACCCTCGTGGAGCGGCCGTTGTTAAGAGTTCATTCTACATGGACGATCTGATGACTGGGCATGAAGATCTATCTGAAATAAAGCAAGTTTGTGAGGAAGTAAACAATCTGTTAAAAGCGGGTGGTTTTGAAATGCAGAAGTGGTCCAGTAACTCTGATGAAGTCTTGACGTTTTTACAGGGAGACCAGGAAACTCCGAAATCTGTGAACAAAATAGAAATTAAATTAGATAAGTTCATAAAGATACTTGGACTTACCTGGGACAGGAAAAATGACACTTTCCAAGTTACGGTAAATCTACAGGAAACCAGGATTCCTGTAACAAAGAGGTTAATACTATCTGATGTGGCAAGTCTTTTTGACCCGTTCGGTTGGCTCTCTCCAGTAGTTATCACTGCCAAGATTATGATACAGAGATTGTGGCTTAACAACCTCGGCTGGGATGATGAATTGCCCTCAGATCTAGTAGCCGAATGGCTTAACTACAGAGAGGAACTTAAAGAGTTACAGACCATTGAAATCCCACGCTGGATAAAGGTGACATCGCACTGTAAAGAAGTTCAGTTACACGGGTTTGCCGATGCTTCGTCTGTTGCATATGCAGCAGTAGTTTATATAAAGGTGTTAGATGAAAATGATATGGTTCATGTCAAAATAGTAGCGTCTAAGACCAAGGTTGCCCCACTGAAACAGCTGACAATCCCAAGATTAGAGCTTTGTGCTGCAGTTTTGTTAGCAAAGCTATTACACGAGGTATCTAGCTTATGGGATATAAGTATGCAGCAAGTATATGCCTGGACAGATTCCATGGTGGTTCTGTCCTGGTTACAGGCTCAACCAAGTCGATGGCAAGTGTTTGTTGGCAACCGAGTGTCTGATATAATTCAATTAATAGACAATGACAGATGGAACCATGTTCAATCAGCTGACAACCCCGCTGATCTAGCGTCAAGAGGTGTAGCGCCAAGTGAGTTGGCAAACCATGAGATGTGGTGGGCTGGACCCAAGTGGCTGAAAAATAAACAAATAGACTTTACAAAAAGGTTTATTCCTCAAACAGATTTAGAGGTAAAGAAATCATTTAATGTTACGTTAGATGAAAAACCTGTTTGGGAAAGATTTTCATCCATGTCCAGAATGAAAAGAGTTTTAGCACAATGTTTAAGATTTTTAAAACCTAAGGAACAAAAAGACAAATATTTAACAGTTAAAGAAATTAATGAAGTTGAAGAAAGATGTGTAAAATATTACCAATACTTAATATATGAAAACGAAATAAATGATCTGAAGATGAACGGAAAAGTTAAGAGTAGAAGTTCTATAATTAGTCTTACACCTTTCTTGGATAAGAAAGAGTTGCTGAGAGTTGGAGGGCGACTGGGCAAAGCCCTTATACCAGAAGATGCGAAACATCCGATTATTATACCTTGTAAACAACATATTACTCGACTTATAATAAATGAAGCTCACACAAGAACTTTGCATGGAGGTTCCCTTCAGATGTTGACATACATCCGTACCAAGTATTGGGTAATTGGTCTCAAATCAGCTGTTAGAGAATTTATTCGTAATTGTAAAGTATGCATCATACATAGAGCGAAAACCAGACAACAGCTGATGGGTGAGCTACCCGCGTCTAGAGTGACTCCTAATCGTCCCTTTTTCAATAGCGGTGTGGATTATGCCGGACCCGTACAGCTGCGAACAGCTAAAGGGCGTGGGCATAAGTCTACAAAGGGCTACATATGTGTCTTCGTCTGCATGTCTACGCGAGCCATACACTTAGAAGCAGTTACAGATTTAACGTCACAGGCCTTCATTGCAGCATTCAGACGATTCGTTGCAAGAAGAGGTCACTGTTGTCACTTGTGGAGTGACAACGGCACGAACTTTGTGGGAGCCGACAAAGAGTTAAGGAACATGTTTGAACGGGGCAAGGCTAATCTGGCGGCAGAGGTGGCTGAACTTCTTGCAAATGATGGCACAACCTGGCACTTTATACCGCCGAAAGCACCAAATTTCGGTGGCATATGGGAGGCCGGCGTCCGGTCAGTTAAGAAACATTTAATGAGAGTAAATGGTTGCACAAAGCTGACTTATGAAGAGATGGCTACGCTGTTAGCACAGATTGAAGCTTGCCTTAATTCGAGACCTATCTGTCACTCAGATAACACAAAGGAAACATTGGACCCGCTTACCCCGGGTCATTTTTTAATTGGTGAGCCATTAATCAATGTGCCTGATGTAAACTATGAACACAAGAATCTAAGTATATTATCTAGATGGCAATTCCTACAAAACAGGATACAAGATTTTTGGCAAAGATGGAAATCGGAATATCTCAACACCTTGCAGCAACGTCATAAGTGGCAAAACAGCGTGCCATCTCCTCGTGTTGGAGATATAGTTATAATTAAAGAAGAGGATCTCCCACCGGCAAAGTGGTTGTTAGGAAAAATCATTAAGTTACATCCCGGTACTGATCAACTAGTTCGAGTAGTAACAGTACAATGCAAAGGAGATAACATTCTTAAGAGACCATTATCTAAGATAATATTACTGCCCCAGGCACCAGATGGTAACTAAATAGTAACGTGGTGGTCAGTTAATTTCATTTTTTTTGGTTTTTTTTAATATGTTTTGAATGTTTAGTTTAGGTAGACTGACGACATTCACTTTAATTCATAGCACAAAAGCATACTTAACTCATTACCGTCACAATAAATGAGTTATGCTAAAAAGGTCTTTGAATATGTGTAATCTAAGTTCATTTTAATTTACTTGTGTTATGGTACTTCTTTAGGTATAAGATATTAAGATAACGATAATTACTATCGTCAACTTTTGTATTAAATTTTGAACCCTAATCCTTTACCTTTTATGTTAATTTTTACTTATTACTTCGGATAAAATGTTTAATAATATACATACAGTCCACTTAGCTATTACCTAAATGAATATTAGTTTATGGTTATGATTTCGGTTTGTCGTAGATATTACCTGCCAAAGATTATTGATAGGTACCCGATGTTTGTTCATTATCAGCAATCTAAGGTGACGCGTATTTTTTTTATGAATGTATGTAAGGTATGTCTATAATATTGCACTGTTATTGTTATGTTTTTTTTTGTAGACTTTCGGTTTTGCAATATTCTATTATGTAATTTACTAGTAGGTACCTAGTTATAATGAGTTAAGCTCAGAGGTTTCCTTAGACGATACAATGTAACGGAACGATTATTTAATGATAATAGTTTCCTATGCTCATTGAGCAATTAGTGTAAGTTATTTTGCGCTGTATTTCCATTTTTGTTAGTTTGAACAAGTAATGTATGATTAGAATAATTTCATTTAACAAATTAGTAAAAAACTGTTGTTTTTGGAGGGCGGTATGTTTAGTACAAATAAACCCATCAAAGTGAAAGGACGTTTTTTTTCTTTCGCTAATCACCTGCATTCAATAGTGAACCATATTCACAAGAACATACATCATACATATATAGATCCATTCCTCATACGCGTGCGCCGGTGGCTGGTGTAATACTGTCGGCCCAGGTTTTTTTTTTTTTTTTTGGTAAGGGCATCTCGTAGTTGACCTTGAGAGGCCGTAACTACTTAACCGGGCTTTCCTGTGGGGACTTTTAGTTTTTAGGCTAAGAGCCTCCAGCCAGGGCTTACAAACTAAAATTTAAAACCTACAGCAACTGCGCACTGAGGGCACCCCCTGCGGGGTACGAGCCTCGGCTCAGGGAGTCACTTTTAGGGAGGGCAGCAAGTGGGGACAGGCTGGATCAATAATTTCTTTATTATTAATCATGGGGATTTTAACTCTACTTGCTCAGCTTCGGCGCGGGCTGGCACTTCTGCGGGCAAGGGACGGTTGGGGGAGGAATCGTTTACTCGGGGTCTTCGCGAGGCGCGAGGACCTCGGCGGCGAGGTCGGAAACACGGTCTGTTTTTGTGTGCTGTGCTGGTGGCCCTACTGCTTTCTTGAAGAAGAGTGATGGGGTCATCAGGGTCGGAGAGGACATGTCGCGGCCGGCGAATACGACTGATTTTACTGGGGACATAACTAGCGGCCTTCGCAATCAATGGATTGCGGTGTTGCGCGGCGGATTCAAAGAAACGCTTTGAATTTTGTCGGCCCAGGCCCGGCGCAAGCTTTTATATGTGAGCGAGAAATGCAAACATTTTCGTCTTACCGACATATGATTTGTTTATTTTATTATAATGTGCATGTAGGTAGCTGTTAATAATATTGTAACTCTTTTTGTATATAATAGGTGTGCATTGGAATTATAAGGATTAGCATCTCAACCGTCTTTCACTACAGACACTACTAGGGACTCCTACCTCAACAGTGGTGACCCCGACGTGATAACTAAGCTACAATGACATCCAACGTGGATTTGAAGAAAGACGAGCAAGAAGTGTCCGGTGTGTCTGCAACGCTTCGCATTCCACCGATCTGGCGCGACAGACTGCGGTTATGGTTCGCGCAGTTTGAAGCCATAGTTTCTCCACACAAGAAGGGGGACAAGGCAATGTACGAGCTTATCATTGGCCAGCTGGAACGCCAGGATATTGACGAGATAGCCGACATTATCCTCCGACCTCCAGCAACCGACAAATACGAAACTTTGAAGAAACGATTACTGCAAGTGTACGAAGAATCAGAACAAAGACAAGTCCAGCGATTGTTATCTGAAATGGAACTAGGGGATATGAAGCCATCACAATTATTGCGGCGCATGAAAAACCTCGCTGGTGACAATATATCGGACTAGGCGCTACGTATAATGTGGACGAACCACCTGCCACAGTCAGTCCGCGCTGTCCTAGCAGTCAGCGACAACATCGCCAAGAAGTCAGACATCGACGATCTCGCGCAAATGGCTGATAAGATTCTGGAACATTCACATCCACAAACTATCGCTGCCGTCTCCACCTGCACAGGCCAAGCGACAATTAACGAGATGAGCATTACAGAGAAAGTTACCGAGAAGATTGATTTGCTGACTCGTGAGATCGCCGAACTGAAAACGAATCAATCATCGTATCGGCACAGACGACCATTTCGAAGATATCGATCCAGGTCACGAACACCCTCCAGATCCCGCTCCAACCGCAATGATTCATCGTTTCGAAATGATAGGACCTGTTACTATCATCGTAAGTTCGGGAAACAAGCTCAACGGTGCACACGTCCTTGCAATTTTGAAGATCCAAAGACGACCTCGGAAAACTAAAACCTGCGTTGGCCGAGGCGGCAACCGGCGCGAAAACACTTTCACACCGCCTATTTATCACTGACAGGAACTCACGTATGTCGTTCCTGATTGACACCGGCGCCAACATCTCTGTCATTCCAAAGAAAGCCGGTATGAAGGCTGCACCTACAACCTTTTGCCTATATGCGGCCAACAATACTACTATTTCCACATACGGTGAGAAGACACTTGAATTGGATCTCAAACTACGGAGGCCATATCGCTGGAAGTTTGTAATCGCAGCAGTTAGCAAACCAATCATCGGCGCTGATTTTCTGAGGCACCATCGCTTATTAGTCGACATCGCTGGCAAACGACTCATCGATAAAGTCACGAACTTATTCGTAAATGCACCAATGTCATACTCCAGCGAGCCAACGGTACGAAGCATAGACATGGAACATCCGTACCACCAGCTTCTAGCAGAATTCCCCAACATCGCTCGACCGTCATCAATGAAAGAAACACCAAAGCATCGGATCGAACATCACATCGAAACCACCGGTCCGCCATTGTATTGCAAGACTCGACCATTAGCACCGCACCTCTATCCGGCTGTGAAGAAAGAATTCGAAACCATGATGCAACAGGGTCTGTGCCGACCAAGCAAGAGCCCGTGGTCAAGCCCACTACATGTAGTTCCCAAGAAAAATGGTGACATACGTGTATGTGGAGACTATAGAAGATTAAACGCGGTTACAAAACCCGACCGCTACCCAGTTCCACGACTTAAAGATTTTACATATCTTCTCCACGGAAAAAAAATCTTCACCACATTAGCCACTCAAACGTCCGAGTTTGACAGCTGCCACCGCCTAGTACGTCCGCGCGCGCGCGGGATTACTAAGCGGTCAAGCGCCCCATGCCGTCACCGATTTAGAGCCTATTTTCTAACAAACGCCTACTGTTATAGCAAATTAAAAAATAACTATATGTAGCTGACATTATAAGGAATCAAAATATGTGAAAACTAAATTATAACTCTTATCGTATAAAACAGAGTTGAAATATATACAAAAACTTAGCGAAAAACCGGCACACCTCGGCAAAATTTTTGCTTGTCGACTTTAACTCATTTAAAAACATCGTAACAGACTGTGGATGCTTAGAATTTGTAGATATTCTGAAAGAATGAATCTTCAGGATTATTTCAATATGTAACACGAATGCAATCGGATAATAAATACATTACTACTTACATTTTAAAGGCTGCGCTCACAGACACTTCAAAACAATTCAATACACTTGACACAAAGTTTGTAAACAATTTTTTTTTTTTAATCTTGCTGTCGCCCAGAGTGTTGTTGTAGTGACCAAAAGACGCGTTATTTAATAAAGAACCATCTAGTGGAACACTCGTGAACCTCTTGAACGTTGTCAAAGATAAAAACACGTTTAAAGTGGGTTAGTCATCTGGGCTACTATAGTCGCCCTAACGTTTAACGCCAAAAATTTTTGGGCGGCCATAGTCGCCCGGACGTTCCAGTGGTTAGACCTCTGCCGTGCATATCAACAATTGCCCGTGTACGGATCCGATATTGAGAAGACTGCAATTACAACACCGTTCGGGTTATATGAATTTCCTCGCATGTGTCCTGGACTTATGAACGCTGGACAAACATTTCAGCGGTTCATCCATCAAGTGCTCAGTGGATGCGACAACACTTTCCAATTTATCGATGACGTCATCATTGCTTCTGAAGACAAGGACAAACATTATGTCGACCTACGTGCTGTCTTACAAAGATTAGACGATTACGGGATTACCATAAACCCGTCGAAGTGCGTATTTGGCAAGCAAACTGTCAAGTTCCTCGGCTATGACGTATCAGAAGAAGGAATCAAGCCACCAGTAGAAAAGGTCAAGGCTATCACCGACTACCCAAAGCCTGAAAACATTCAAGAACTACGACGTTTCCTTGGCATATTGAATTTTTATCGTGACAGTTTACCCAACGCTGCAGGTATTCAAGCACCACTGAATGCATTCCTTCACAACTCGAAAAAACGAGACAAAACCAAGATCAGCTGGACAAAAGAAGCTGAAGAAGCCTTTGAAGCATGCAAAGTGAGCATACAGAACGCTACTATGCTTGCTCATCCATCACCGTCTACGAAAAACGCTTTATCTCTAATGTGCGACGCATCGAACACCTGCGCTGGCGCTGTTATACAACAACAGATCAACAACAATTGGATACCTCTCGGCTACTTCTCAAAGAAGTTTTCTGATGCGCAGCAGCGATACAGCACATTCGATAGAGAGTTGTTGGCAATCTACATGGCTGTGAAATATTTCCGCAACATATTTGAAGGACGTGAACTCATAATCTACACCGATCACAAACCGCTCACATACGCCATTCACAAACCGCCGTCAGCTAGCGACACGCAGCGGCGAACACGGCAACTACTGTTTATCAGCGAGTTCACAACAGATATTCGTCATATTAGCGGAACAGATAACGTAGTGGCGGATGCCCTTTCGCGTGTTGAGACAATCGACGTACCAACTCCAATCGACTACGTACAGCTAGCTACAGCGCAAGAGCGAGACGACACGATACCAACACTTACCAAACAAACCAACATTCAACTAAAGAAAAACACGGTTCCCGGAACAATCAAGCCAATATACTGTGAAACATCGACAGGATGCATAAGACCATATTTGCCTACTGACTATCGTTGCATCGCTTTCAAGGCCGTGCACAATTCAAGTCATCCCGGCATTAGAACGACACGGAAAATGATTCAAGATCGGTACTTCTGGCCATCAATGAACGTTGACATTGGCAACTGGGCAAGAGAATGTTCAGCGTGTCAACAATCAAAAGTACAACGTCACACGCGTGGCGTCATCGAAACGTTCCCGGTCAGCGAACGCTTCCAACATACATACATATAGACATCGTTGGTCCGCTACCTACGTCAGCACACGGACACCGGTACCTGCTAACAATCATCGACCGCACCACACGCTGGCCCGAAGCTATACCAATGCAAGACGTGACGTCAGAAACTGTAGCAAATAACGTCTATGAAACATGGATATGGCGTTTCGGTTGTCCAACCACCATCACGACAGATCAAGGACGACAGTTTGAGAGTCAGCTGTTTCACGAACTAACAAAACTATTGGGCGCTGAGAAAACCCGTACTACTGCCTACCACCCGCAGAGTAATGCAATCGTCGAACGTTGGCATCGATCACTAAAAGCTGCACTCATGACAAGACTCGCGGACAACAACAAGTGGCTGAATGAACTGCCTACAGTGCTCATGGGACTTCGTGCGGTGGACCGGACCGATACCCATACAAGCCCCGCTCAACTAACATACGGACAAGCACTACGTCTACCCGGCGACTTCATATCACCATCTACGAGCAACACAAGAATGAGTCACGACTACACGGAACAATTACATCGCATTATCACTCAACTTACGCCGTCGTATGTGCCGCATAGCAACAAGCGCAATATGTTCGTGCATAAAGATCTGCAAACATGCAACTCAGTATTTCTACGAGTAGACACCATCCGCAAGTCACTGCAGCGACCGTACGAAGGGCCTTACTTTGTCTTGGAAAGAAACGACAAGCTCTTCAAGATACAGATGCCGGGCAGAACTGCAAACGTCTCCATCGACCGCCTTAAACCTGCGTACACAATCAACACAGACATCGAGCTTCGCAGCGCAAACATAACTTCAAGCTCATCAACAACATCTTCGACTACAGACCCTAAGACATCAGTAAATGATGAGCGGAGAACCAGATCCGGAAGACTCGTGAAGATGCCCGTACGCTTCGCTTGAGGGGGAGTCCTGTAGCTGCACCTACATCATACATATATATTATAGATCCATTCCTCATACGCGTGCGCCGGTGGCTGGTGTAATACTGTCGGCCCAGGCCCGGCGCAAGCTTTTATATGTGAGCGAGAAATGCAAACATTTTCGTCTTACCGACATATGATTTGTTTATTTTATTATAATGTGCATGTAGGTAGCTGTTAATAATATTGTAACTCTTTTTGTATCTAATAGATGTGCATTGGAATTATAAGGATTAGCATCTCAACCGTCTTTCACTACAGACACTACTAGGGACTCCTACCTCAACAAACATAAATAAAGAAAATATATCCCAACCAAGTACGTCTAAAGAAACTTGCAACTAAGAAAAAGTAAAAAATCTGTGTGTTAGATTAATAACAACACACGAACGACCATTTGCGATGCTGCAAGATGCTGCGTTCCAAGAACTAATTAATATTGCTGTCCCATCAAATGCCAAAACCAAACATTTAAATTTAACTGTAGTAAAAGGATGATACCTGGAAAAATTATCAAATAAAATCTAAAATTACGTCGGAAATTAAAAATATTATGATTAGTTTAAAACTTGATTCGGCGTCTTATTTTGATGTACATTTTTTAGGCATCAACTTGCAATACACAAAAAGGCAAAATTACAGTTAAAAATTTAGCTGTATTAGGAATATTGGAGACAAACCACAGATTTTCTAAAGGAAAAGCTTTTGGAAGTTTTAAATGAATTCATGATTTCCACTGCACAAATATACTCAATAACTACGGTTAATGGCAATAATTAAAAAAAGAAATGACCAAGCTAATGATGGAGTGTTGCTGCACAACACCTCAGACCGAAAATGTCATTTATATCTATGTACTGATGGTGAGAACGATGTTAATGATAATGATGACGACGGAAATCTAATTTTGGGAAGCTCTACATAATTATGTTGGCTTAAACATAGATAGTATTATTAACATTGTCACTAATAAATCATTCAAGCCACGTGTAATGTACTGTGCAGCACATACTCTGCAACTAGCCATAAAAGAAGCCTTCAATGATAATTTTGAATCGAAAATAGCAGTACAACCTACAAGCAATGCCTCTAAAAATCTTATGCCAACCAAACATAAAGAATATGTTGAGAACCTCTAATAAAAAAAAACAATAATTGACAGTCCAACAAGGAGGACTTCTACCTTCCAAATGTTAGTGTTAACGTTCTACATTATTTTGTTCTCGAACCATTCCATTTGTACCAAAAATGGGAAAGTCATAAAGCAAGCAAGAAGAAATCATTACAGCCCAAAATGGCGCAAACGACGCAAGTAATAGTTCTCTCGAACAGAAGATGGAAATGTATGGCATCCTTATCGCCATAATGTTGATAATTTTACTAATGATTGCAGCCTGTTTTATGATTAAAAGGTGCAACAAAGGGATGAAAAAGTGGGCCAGGGAAGAACTGATATCGGTTATATCATCGACCCCGATTGCCAAAGCTGGTCAGCAACCAGCGACAGTCCCATACCATAGTGTAAAAGTACTCGTATAATGTGAAAAAAAAACATTGGCAGATAAAAAAACATTGTATTGGTTAAAAACGAATCATTGTAAACATTGTAATTAATACTAATAATATAACGCAGGTGAGTAAAGCAGCAGCGTGTGTCAGACGCGTAAGCAGTAGCCACCTACCATATGCAGACATTGTAAAACGATCCTAAAATACTGTTATTACACTCGGAGCAATGAATCAGTGTCATTAATCGTTTAAGTTTAAGTTTTAAGAAATAAAGTTATAAAATATATTTTTTTAAGGGAGGAATATTATAGGGACGCCATAGCGACAGTATGTTTACGTAGGTACCTATCTAGTATGTAAGATAATAATATAAAAACGTAAGGCACACAGGATAGGATGCTACTCGTACGCGATCACTCCAGTGTGTGGATGTGTCACCTATCTTAGTGAATACACGTGAATTAAGTAACGTATCGTTTTATTGAGTATCACCCCCTAAAACGGATTTTCAAAATTCTTTTGTTTACTGGAAGTTAATAACTACAAGAGTAAATGGCATGACAAAAAAAAACATAAACATGAATTTTAATGGGTGTGCCCAAATTGGCACAATGGCCTGTGATGAGTGAAAATAAGCGAAACACGATTTTTCAATAATCACAACTTTATTCCACTTCTTGCAACTCCAACGATCTCTGATATTATGGCACACAGTATATCACGCTCGTTTTGGAAGCTGTTCAGGGACGTGATTAACCCCATCCAACTGTAAACAGCTTTCAATATTTGATGATGAAGGGCGAGCAGAAGGTCTTTGGGATGACAGCTTCAGGAAGTGTCTGGCTACACCTGAGCGGAACAGTTTATTAGTCTATTGGTTCTTCTTTAGCCATTACGTACAATCGCGATGCATTTGACATGGTCATATCGAGCATGTAAGTAAATAAGACCCACCACCATTTTTTTACCGTATACGCCATTTCTATACAGAGATATGGGTAGGTCGTTGTTCATCCACTCCGCCAATACCTTTGTTATGATTTTGGAACAGATTAGAAATGTTCACATCGGCCTTTACCTATTTTCACTCTACCACCTTTTTATGGATTTTATTGGCTCATACGAATCGTGGTTGGCCGCCATTGTGCAAATACTATCAGCGGACCAACAGAAAGCAACAGAAGGTATTTTATGAAATCTGTGATCAAATTCAGGTCTTGCTTTCGTCATCATTAGAGATCGGATATTCGGACGCATATTCACCTAAAGTTGAGAGGTTGGCTAAAATGGAATGCGCTTTTGTATCGATTTTTTTTAAATTTAATGTAAAAAAAATGTTTTTACCAACACGCACCACCCCTACTCTTACAGACTTACACCCTAGGTACATAGGTATAGGTACCAAACTTCCATCGGGGTTCATTTTTTAATAAATATGCGTCTGAATAGTTATGTAATCCTAATCATTTAGAAGTCGCTTCCATACTGTACAACTGACTAGTTATGCATTTCCGGTGTTGCTGGCATCCCAGGATTTTTGTACAAAAAAAATATTTTGAGAAGCCGATTCCATATTTTCGTAACTAGAAATTTACTTTAGGTAAATATGCATCCGATTATCCGATCCCTAGTTATCGTCTCTTTTGCATTTGATAGCGGATACTTTGGTACAATTTTCATAGACAGTTCCTGTGGCACGACATCCTAACTGGCGTATACTACACAGATCGCAGCCAAAAAAATCTACAACATATACCTGGTGGTTTGCAGGATTTGTAACCAATTTGTTGAGCAGATTTTTTACAACTCTAGTAGGAACCTAAATAATAAATCATTTATTTCAAGTAACATAGACTCATAATAATAGGACACGAACATAATAATAAGATAAGAATACACAGTCACATTGATTAAAGGCTCAGTAATAAAGGTAGTCGATTTTCCACAATATAATATCGACGCTGGAAAGCGACTTTGTCGTATCTCGAAAAATTACATTTTTTTTTTTGTTGCATCATTGAAATCGGAAAAAAATGTTGTGTCGGACGGTCTGATCAACGTTTTCCTACGATGTTTTTTTATGATACGATGTTGACTTTTTCTAAACTTTTTTAACAAAACATTCTTCAAAATGCTGCAAATAGCATAAAATCAACAATTTATAAATGATACATACAGTCCCTGGCCAAATTATTAGACGCACTATAAGATTTTATGTATAATGTTAGTTATCAGTTGATACTTATACAGCTTTATTGTTATTACTAGATACAATGTATATTTTTCTATTTTCCACTTATTTATCTATTTTTTAACATAAATAAAACATCATTTTTATAGAAAAAATTTGTATTTATTAACACTTGAAAAAAAATAGAAATAGTGTAATTAAACGTTAATATTTTGTTGAGCCACCTTTAGCCGCTATAAGAGCTTCAATTCTGCGTGGCATGCTATCAATGCAAGACTGTACTGTCTCCTGCATTTGAGTATGATGATTCCACACGTGAATGATTTTTTCTAAGAGTTGCGTTTTGTTTGTAATGACATCTTTAGCCACTTCTCTTTTCATCAGCTCCCACACGTTTTCAATTGGGTTCATATCAGGGCTATTACCCGGCCAATCCAACAGAGAGATACTTTGTTCCTTCAAAAAAGTTTTAACAGACCGTGCTGTGTGGCAGGGAGCTCCATCTTGCATAAAAATGAATGGTTCCCCATTTGGAAACCATTCTCTCAGGTGCGGAATCAATCGATTTTGTAAAACTTCTTTGTACTGGTCTTGCCTCATTATGCCTTTTACCACGTACAGACGTCCAGTACCCTTGCCGCTGATGACTGACCAAATCATCATTTTTGTAGGGTATTTAACAGTCTGAACGACACAATCAGGATAAAACTTTTCTCCATGACGCATCATCACTGAAGCAGACCTGTGAAAAATAGAGAAAAAAAAATATCTGTGCTGGTCTTTCTTTATATCATAGAAAATGATATTAAATGTATCCCTTGTGATGAAATTATAACGACTTACCGATCTCCAGAAGTCCACATCTTTATCACGCCACTGTTTGGCCCACTTCAGACGGTTTGCTTTCATTGCAGCAGTTAACTTGGGCTTCCTAGCGGGGCGGCAGGCCTTAAAATCTAATTCTTTTAACTTTCTTCGAATAGTGCGCTCGGAAGTATTCACATTAGCATCTTGGAGATGCGATTTTATGAGTTTTGTGGTAGCAAATCTGTTTTCCAGGCAAATTTTCTTAAAACATCTTTCTGATCTTGAAGTGAAAATAGGCTTTCTGCCGCATCTTTTCTTTCGTTTCGGGCTTAACTCGTCTCCTGACTCAATTTTCTTCTTTATGCGTCGTACACTGGCTTCAGAAACCTTCAGTCTTCGTGATATTTCACGGTTTGAAAATATTTTAGCGTTCACGAGGGCCTTTACTTCAGCTTTTTTACGTGGTGAAAGATCACCTTTTTTACCCATGATGAAAATGTTCCAATTGAATCTCTATACAATGCACATAAAATAAACAAATAACTACGTTGCATAAAACTGCAAATCAAATAAAAACAGTGCATAAAGCCACACAAACACGTCCGCAACTGACGCACGCGCGAACACGACTGAATCAGGTTTGTACATGTTTACGTTCGTGTGTCAATTAGTTAACATTGTAATAGCATACGTTAAAAATAAATACAAATAGGGAGTATTTAACAAATCTCCTAAATAATAATACATTATATCATGCATAAATATAAAAGTTCTCCATATAAACTCGTAAAAAAAACATTAAATTATTAAAAAACTACAGTGCGTCTAATAATTTGGCCAGGGACTGTAGATACTACAAAAATGCTATTAGTATTTTTTTTTGCAGTCAAGTTACACACACTTATAGCATTATGTATTTGTCATAAAATAATGTTATAATGAGATACAGCAATTTCGCCGCCTGAGTATTTTATGTCTGCAAGACATACTACAATTATATCGCTCGGGTTTTAAATGTGCTTTAGACTTACTACGTTTTATTCTACCCATTTTATTACAAATATTAGCCATAAATAATTTATAATAGAGTTTAAATTTGCTCACAATAATAATTACGCTAAAGAAACATACCCGCACCCCCGTGTCTTCCCTTGGATACGCCGTTTCCCGATCGTATCGCAGTCGATGCGCGAGCGCTCAAGCGAGAAAGCGAGTATGTAGCCTGCAAAATTCGGGTGTGTTTTACGTGTTCAACTGAAGTGAATTCTTGGTAAGTCATGGTATTTAACCATTTAAATTACTTTATGTTAAGGATAAATTGATTCTAGTCATTTCGTTTTTGAACATAGGGACCTGATACCCTACACAATAGATAACTAGTAGTTTGTCAAAACTGAGATCTCGCGATGTTTCGTTTTGTAGTACAGTAATTAGTAAATAGGGAGGTAAGCTAATTAGCTTCCTTCACACTTAGTCCTTTTTAGGTTTTTGCTACCGCCTAATCCGGGAACAGTAGCAGCAGAACTACCAGTGCAGTCTGTGGGCTGATTATACGCAGAAATCATACAGCGTCCTTCGCGTTCAATATAACAATGCGTTCAGGATATTGACGGGGTTGCCCCGCGTCTGTGGTGCGTCAGGGATGTTTGTTGAAGCTCGAGTCGACTGTTTTTATACAACGATGAGATAACGATGCGCCTCCCTGGTGCGCCGCGTGCGGGCCAGCCCCAACCTTATTCTGCGGTAGGGAGAGGCAGTACACGCGCCCTCACGGCCGTAGCCTTCGCAGGAGACGCCTTGGGCGTCGGTAATCCCAGGCTGATTTCCGGCCACCGTAGGCGCGGGCTTGCGGACGGCGAGTAATGGGTAGCTCGCTGTCGGGTAAGGACCAAGCCCGGTTTGACGGCGCATTGTGTTCCATGAGCGCCTCAAAGAGATGTCAGCACCAACTGGTGGGGCCCGCAAGGGCCGATGCCTGCCAGGGGTGCGGGTTGTTTGAAAGAGATACCGCGGCCCCTGGCACACAGGCAACTGAGGGAACACTGGTGGGTTTAGTCAATAAAAGTCTAACACGCCCTCTTGCTCCACCCAGAGCGGGAGAAGTTATTTGATGATATCCTAACCAAAAAAAAAAGCACCAACTGGTGGGGCCCGCAAGGGCCGATGCCTGCCAGGGGTGTGGGTTGTTCGACCAACCAACATATCTAATTTGTATCGCATTTATTCAAAAGATTGTGCTGATAATGGTGTAAACAAAATGTCTTTCAAAGTTTTTTAAAATTGGTTAAAGACTAATTACAATATAGGATTTCACGTCCCTAAAAAAGACAAGTGTATGATACAGATTTATGATGTCAAAAATGAAGAAGAACTGTTTATATTTAAATACCACTTGAGGGAAAAAAATAGTCCTATAAAATATTTCAGTGCCACCAGAAACTTAATCTTTGATCCAAGTGTGATATGTGCAAGTTTTGATATGCAAATGGTCAGTGTTGCCGCTTTCGAAAAAATAAAATTCACCAAACTTTTACTAAAATGTCACTAGACTGGATGAAAAAATTAATTCAAAAAGTCACTAAATGTCACTAGATTATTTAATCATTTTTCATCAACAAAGTTACTGATTATAGAGGTAATTAAAAACAAATATGAAAAATCAATGAACAAAATTAATTTGTTGAATTAAATCCTCATCTATTAACACTGTATCATCTTCATCCGTGTTGAAAATGCACGGTTGCTCTGTGGTTGCTGTGGAAGTCGAAGCTTGCGGTTGTAGTAGGGTAGTAGATGGCACAATTTTCTTATTTATGTTTTTAACGGTTTTCGTCATTTGGGACTAGACTTCACTAGGTAAAACATAAGATTTGCAGGTTTCTTTTAAAATTTTTAGGTGGTTCCTTATCAACAGTATCGAATTGAGAGTTGTTGTTGCTAATCTGTTTCGTAGTTTCGATTTAACAATGTTCATAATACTGAAGGTTCGCTCTACTTCCGCGTTCGAGTGTGGCAGCGACAAAACCGCAATGGCCAAATCTGCTATATCTTGGTATGTGTTAACACCTGCAGCATTTTTGTATTTGTTCACTTGAGCCCAAAATTTTATAGTATCTTCATTTGCAGTTACGTCCCATTTGAAAAAATGAATATTATTCCATTGCTGTAATATGTTTTCAATTATATCCTCAATAAAGCCAAGTTCCAGAGCAAGTTCAACAATTGAAGTATCTTTTATTTGCCTTAATGTGTTTTTTATTGATAACTGTGTCATTTTTTGAAGTGCCATGTAATTGCTGGGCAAGCGGTTTTGTAATTCTTTTGCTAATTTAACAGTGAAATCAATATAGCTTTTTCTGACAGGGGCAACTGTTTCATTTGTTAATTTTGTTTTAGCAACATGAGATTCAAATAGGTATCCCAAGTGAGGTACTGGGCTTAGATGGTCTTCAATTTTTTATCCTAAATAGTCTCTCTCGGTTATAGCAGTATTTGGTATCAAAATTCTATTACATGCGGACCGTAATAAGGTCATTAACGAGGAAATTAATTGAACTGGATCTATGGTCTCTCCTTCAAAAGTTTTTATTCCAATTTGTACATCATTCAGTATACTTTTCAAATACAGCAAATGCAAACGATTAGCTTTATTTCCGTACATTTCACTCAGTAAATCAGCAGTGTGGCATTTTATCTTTTGTTACTGTAAAATGCAACTTAAGCTCTTCCCATTGCGACAAAATGCGGACAACTGCTGGTTCTATGATATATCAAAAGCACAAAATACAAGGGCTTTTATGCCAGCCAGAAACGCGTGCATTGGAGTAAAAAACGAAAAAGTTGAGGAGTGTGAGAACCTACCTACATTTTTCCAAAAACAGTATCTTTGACTAACGTTCCCACTAAATTTTCAGTAGCTGCCGGCCGTTTTTTTTTATAAATTGTTAGCTATTGTACTATATACCTACTTATGTTTTTTGTCAGTAACGGGTATAAAATTGTATCTTATTTGTTTCAGGGCTGCATTTGGCGAAATCCAAAATGTTGATAATAATTGTAATACAGAAGTTAGCACCTATTTACGTTTAGTTTGAAACAGTGAGCGAATTGGAAGGCGAGTAAGTGGACGAATGCTTGAGCGAGTGATACAAGTGAGTGGAGAAATAAATAAGAGAAAGAAATTAGTCTTGACTTTGTTTTTTAAAATCATAATATAACAGCTAATTGATACCTACATAGAAAACTGTGCAATAAACCACCCCCTCTCCCATCCTTCCTTACTAAGTATAAATGCAATGAAAAGAACAAAATAGTATCCACTTATATTTTAAATATTGTCTTCACGCTTCCCGCCGTTCGAACCACTATGTAAGCATTTATGTGTGCGTAAGCGGGGCGCACGCGTCTATTGCTGTGTGAGTAGCGCTTCAATACCTAATTTTCTCTCGCGCTCGCGGTGTATACGTCCCTTAATACTGGCATAACTTTTGTTTTTGAATGTACATTACGCTAATCTAAGTTGCGGAAGAGTGGAGTGTCCTTATACAGGCATTTATTTGCTTAAAAGGAGACTTCTATCTCTAGCTATGTAGTACATAAATTTGTTAAAGAAATAAAGTATTTTTTATATTTCAAAAAAAAAAAGTTTGCTCGAGCCAGAGTAGATAGCTTGTCAGCTGTAGTGCGGAAAAAGAATGCTTGTTTTCTCACCAGATTGCGGGACAGTAGCAACAGCCTCCTGAAAGGTATTGTTGATGGGCTCGATAAAAGCCCCATAATGAGGCATCTTATTAAAACCACCCTGTTGCTATTATAATTTAATTACTAACATAGCAAATAAGTTAAATTGTTACTTATATCTAGAATTGTAAGTATTTTTGTTGTATTCAAATTTTATTGGACCTAGTTGTCTGTTAAATAAATAAATAATAATAATAAAAGGTCGCCAACAAGCTACACACTCTTGAGGAGAATGATTTGTTTATCAGCACCCAGCACATTAAAATCCCTCTTAAGTAAATTTAAGATAAATGTGGGGACACACAAAACAACACTTGAAGTGTTGAAAAACACAATAAAACACTTTCATATCCTTAAGAAAAAATGTCTGGTATAACCCTAAGGGGTCATTGAAGGTTTTCAAGACCATGCTACATAAGGTAGATCTCGACAGCCAGTTTCATATGCCCTAGCATATAAGCTAGTTGGAGTTAGGAAGCACATTAAGCAGCCAGTGGCTTATTATTTATCAAGTAGTTTTGTCAAGGCGGACAGCCTACCTATTTTGATTAAGGAGGTTATGCATTTCTTCTTCATTTGAATGACGATAATGCTATTATTAAACTGAACTGTATTAACTAAAAAAATGTCTCTTAAGTTTATTTGTCACTAATCTCCCTTAACTTACTCTCAGGTTTTAAATTGTTGTTTTGACATTAGAATTACTATATGCGCTTCAGTTTGTGACTGGGATGGAGTCAACAAGAGAGCTCTAAGTCTATTAGGAGCTTTTGTAGAGAAACCTTATATAGAACTGAGCAATCACAAAATTGTCACACTATTTGACACATCAAATCTGCTGGAGAGCTTTAGAAATCTATTCAAGAAATATGATGTAAAGTTTAGGACCAATATAACATCAGACAACATACAAGGAATTTGTTGCGGACGCCGAACTAAAAGATCGACGGAGCCGCACCCATGAGCAGGTTGCGACAAGCCGAAACCTGTCGAGAGTCCGCTCCGCCGATACACCATCACAGTGGGCCAAATTGGCGGGGGGTGCAGCGCGCGGGACGGGGTGCCGCCGGCCCAAGTGCCTAGCGCGTATAAGATAGGACGCTCGTAGGCCGTAGCGCGCGGACGCGTTGCGCCGACGCCGTCGTCGAGCCGGCACGCGGTGCCCGTCCGCCCCGCGGCGTTCAGGCCCGTGCCCTCACAGGCACCGGTGCCCGCCGCGAACTCAGGCCGCGCACCGCAAGCGCGCGCCGCAGCGCCGCTCGTGCGCGTCCCCGTATCCGTACCCGTGCGCTCCGCTGCGCCGACTACGCGTTCCGCCGCTCCGTCCGCGCACCTCTCGCCGCCTGCGCCCCCCGCGACACCCGCGCACCGCACGCACCGCGCGATGCCCGCGCGCTCGGCCCCACCTGCGTGCCCCGCGCATTCTGCGCAAACCGCGCGCTCCCGCGCACCACCCGCGTGCCCCGCCGTGCCCCCACCGAGATTTGTGTCACCAACAACGTCTGCTGGAGCCGTACCGGGCCCAGCATTACCGGCACCCATGCTGTCCCAAGCTGAGCCAGCACCCCGACCGGCCAGTGCGGGACCCTACAGCCGCCCGCCGCGTGTGGCACCTCAAGTGCCCGCTTCACCGGCACCCCCAAGAGCATCAGCGTACGACTCGCCAGCAATGATGTCGGCGTGTTCGTCCCGGGCCGGCTCCAGCATGTCGCTCGCATCTGTGTGCTCGGCCGCATCCGGTCACGAGGACGTGTCGAGGGACACGACATCGCGATCCGGATCGCGGCTAGCCATGGGAGGAGCGAAAACCCCAGAATTCTCACCGACCCCGTCGCTGGGGTTCGACTACGAATTCCAACTCGAGTCTAGACCCCAGCGGCGCAGACGGAGCTCGGGAGAAGAAGAAGAGGAGGCGAAGCGATACTGCCTCGACCCACCGCAGCCACAGCGCGATAGCGCGACGCGGGGTCGGGGTACGCCGATGTCGCCCACCTTCGCTGAGGCGGCGCGCCTCTCGCCTTCTCCATTGCCGCCACACACATCAGAAGACACAGGGGTAAGTGTTGCACATTTACCCCCTACCCAACCTATTTTTACCACCCCTATTGTTGCCGCAAGCGTCGCGGCGCCGACGTCGCCGAAACAACAAACGGCGGCCAAAAATAAGAAGAGGATGCGCTACCCCCCGCTGGTGGTGGAGAGGCTGCCAGACTGGGCCGCGCATTTCCGGGCCATCAGCGCCAAGCTGAGCCGGCCCCCAAATGCTCGTCCCTACGGAGGGGGGGTGAGGTTCACCCCCGACACCGAGGACGAGTACAGGCTGGTCCAGCGCTACCTGACCGGCCTGGAGAAGGATAGCGGCGTATCATGGTTCGCCTACTCCCTGCCAGCGGAGAAAAACATGAAGGTAGCCATCAGAGGACTGCCAGCGGAGACGGATCCAAAGGAGATAGAGGAGGAGCTCCGTGCGTTGGGATACGAGCCGGTGTACGTGCGTCATATCAAGAGCGCACAAGGAAGACCCGGTTGCGTGTTCCACGCCATACTAAAGAAAACCCCTGACGTCCGGGCCATTTATGACACCACCATATTTATGTTAATGCGTGGTGTCAAAATTGAGGCCTGGCGAGGGAAGCGTGGGCCCGCTCAATGTCACCGGTGCCAACGCTTCAGACACAGCTCACACCAGTGCCATCGTCCGCTCGCTTGTGTACGATGCGGAGAAGAGCACGCGGCTAAAGATTGTCCGCGCCCGCGGGATGAACCGGCCACCTGTGCTAACTGCGGTGGCCAGCATCCCGCGTGCAATATTAAATGCCCGGTCTACCAGGCGGAGATCGCGAACAAGCGGGCGGGGACCGCTGCCGTCACCGCTAACGTACGCCGGCCCCCAGCGGCCACTGAGAGGCCAACACTAGTGGAGCCAGAAGGGCCCCAGAGCGCAACGCTGATGGCAGCGGCCAACGGGCCCACCAGCAGACAAGGAGCCTCCTCCTCTGGGCGGAGGAAAAAGAAACATGGGGGCAAGGGGAGGGGCAGGAAGAAGCCCAAGCCCCCAGCAACTCAAGCGACTCAAGATGAAGAAGTCCCCAAGGCCGGCCCTGCCCAAAGCGGGCGCAGGCTGTGAAAACACCCGAAAGAACAAGAGAGGTCCTACCCGAGCCAACCGCTAGCGCCGGCATAGCGCAGCGGCAAAGTTCGGGACTAAGGGGAAAATTGAAGTACCCAAACTGTCCGAGTGGCGGCGCTGGCGGCGCTGACACAACACAAAAAAAGGAATTCACAGCCTGCGCGATCCAGTTGTTGATGGACCTTATTAAGGCCATCAGGCAGGGTCAAGACGTGGAGACGGTTATCCTCGACGGCCTGGCCACCCTGCTCACTCTACCATGGCTAGACCGCTGAGGATAATACACTGGAATGCCCGCGGCCTTCGGGGAAAGGTCGCCCCCCTCCGCCACCTCCTAAGAGAACAGGATATCGACGTGGCGCTAATAAGCGAGACACTCCTGGGACCCGAGGATAGGGTAAGGTTCCCGGGGTACCTCGTTTACAGGAAAGACGAAAGGTCGGCTCTTCAGTCCCGTTACCGTGGTCTGGCGGTACTAGTGAGGCGAAGAGTCGTACACCAAGAGCTCCCTCTGCCGTCGCTCGGCACGTTTTACGCGCTGGGTGTTCAGCTGCATTTAGCCGGCGAGGATATTGATATCTACGCGTGCTATAAGCCGCCCGCAACGCACCTAGACGTGGTGGAGTTGCGGGGCTTATTAAATGGCTCATCGCACGCCACCATCCTCGCCGGAGACTTGAATTGCAAGCACCCGGCGTGGAATTCGTGCCATATGAATACCGGGGGGAGACGGCTCTTCGCGGACGCGGAAGCCTTCGGCTAAACGGTGTCCGGTCCGGAGACGCCGACACACTACCCGGACACAAACGCATACATGCCGGACGTACTGGACATCGTAGTCCACCGAGGGCTACACTGCCAGATCACGCAGCACGTGATAGACGACGAGTTGCAGTCAGACCACCAAGCTGTACTCGTCGTCCTTTCGGGAATGCCGACCCGACTGAAGCCCATCGCGCCACGTCGTGTCACTGATTGGACCGTCTTCGCAGAGGAAGTGGAGACCACCACGCCGACTCGGCCCATCACCACTTCCGCGGAAGTCGACTGGGTAGCGGGGGACATCACTGCTTGCATCCAGAGCGCCTTGGAAGCGGCGACTACTACACTGCCGCAGGGGAGAGGGCTACTGCCGCCCCTGCCAGTGCGAGTGAATAGGATGATCGCCGAGAAGAGGCGCCTTCGCAAGCAGTGGCAACAGCTGAGATGCCCAGTACTTAAATCGCAGCTAAACCGCCTCGCGGAAAGGGTGAAGGCCGAGTTACAGGCACTAACCACCGCGGGCTGGGAAGAAAGAATTGACGCTACGACCGACAGTTGGCCGTCGATACACAAGCTTTGCGGCCAGCTTACGAGTACCCCAGCTCCGGTGCGTCCGCTGCTCAACAGCGACGGGGCGCTTAAATATGTAGCGGAGGACCGGGCGGAGGTCTTCGCCGAACATCTGGAGCGTCAGTTCCGCCCTAACCAGACCAGCGATACGGAGCATATCGCAGCCGTCGAGAAACACCTGGGAGACTACTTCGCACCGCCGATGGCTCCCGATGAAGACCCGATATTCTTCCCGCCTGGGGCGGTCAGACGCGCCATCCTGAGAACAAAGCCTAGGAAGGCTCCCGGTGCTGACGGTATCACCAATACAGTGCTGCGCCACCTGCCGTACCGTATGGTAGCGGCGCTGGCGCGCCTGTTCACGGCGATACTGCGCACCGGGACCTTCCCGGCAGCATGGAAGGAGGGGCGCGTCATTATGCTGCCCAAGGCGGGGAAGAACATACTGAAGCCGGAGAGCTATCGGCCGATTACTCTGCTGCCGACAGTCTCCAAGGTGTTCGAAGCACTCCTGCTGCGACACCTCTAGCCGCACATCGCCCCGCGCCCAGAACAATTCGGGTTTAGGGCGGAGCACAGTACGACGCTCCAGCTGTCGAGGGTACTGCACCACTTCACAGCGGCAACAAATAAGAAGGAGTACTCGGTGGCAGTACTCCTCGACATGGAGAAGGCCTTCGACCGCGTATGGCACGAGGGCCTCATATACAAAATGGCCACGTCAAACGCGCCCCGTCGCGTTGTAAGGGTGGTTTACAACTTCCTCTCCAACAGGACATTTAGGGTGGTGGTCGATGGGGCGCTATCAAGCGCCCGACCGGTGCTCGCGGGGGTACCGCAGGGCAGCTGCATGTCGCCGGCGTGTTACTCGCGTTACACCGACGACATCCCCACCACTTCGGAAGTGATGCTCGCACTGTATGCGGATGACGCCGCGTACATTACCACTTCGCTAAATGCGAAACACGCGGCGGTCAAAATGCAGCGCGCGCTGGAGCTCCTTCCCGAATGGCTGTCCAAATGGCGGCTGTCGGTGAACGTGGGTAAGACGCAGGCGATGATCACCGGATCCGCGCCCCTCCCACCGCCCCTGAAACTGCAAGGAGCCGACATCGAGTGGTCCCCCCGGGTAATATATCTGGGGGTGACGATCGATCGTCGGCTCACGATGGGGCCACACGCCCGTAAAGTCGCCGCGAAGGGTAGGGTTGCCCGCAACCTCCTTCGTCCTGTGCTCTCGTCCCGCATCCCGGCGCGCGTCAAGTTGGGTGTGTACAAAATGTACGTGCGCCCAATCTTGACGTACGTCGCCCCTGCCTGGTTCCCCCTCACAAGTGAGTCGAGCCGGAAGCTGCTCCGCGCGCAACAGCACCTTGCGCTGCGGACCATAGTAGACGCTCCTCACTTTGTGAGGAACGATGTCATCCAACGGGACCTCGGGATCGAGAGCCTGGATGAATTTGTGAGGCACCTCGCGAAGGGCATGTTCGCGCGTGCCGACGCATCTGCTTGGCCTCATGTCAAGCAGATAGCGCCATGGCATGCGCGCCCCCCGGACGCGAAACCCCTTCCCCGCGACCTGGTAGCGGACGATGACCCCATCCCACCGGACTGACTCCTGGGTGGGCCGCACCCAGGTTACACGCGGCCCACTCGAAACAATTGTACTCCACACGCACTACACACGCCCGTCACGTGGCGCGTTCTAAGTTAATATAGGCGCTTCACGTTGACGAAAATCAGACACTCACCCCTAAACAGGCGCCCATACTCACGTGTGGTTGTGCGGGCGGGTCCGCACCCCCACACTGACACTGAGCGGTGTTACACAAGACTTACCGCTCAAACACACATACTGCTCCTTAGCTCGGACCGTGATCGGCTAGCTCTGAGATCGGGGCGAGCGGGAGTCATACACCCCTACTGTGGGAGCGCCGAATGGCTATAATCCGCCGGGCCTCCCCCAGGAAACTGGGGGTCTCACCTGGCGGTGACAGACCGCCTGGATGTCGAGAAACAAGCGACGTTGAGTACCAACGTCGTGGCGCGCCTACAGTAGTCACTATAGCAACCACTCACACAGGCACGAGTTTTACAAACGCGTGCCTACATATTTCTATTAGGCCCAAGTGGCAAAGAAAATGAAGGGCCCGTATTGACGGGCCACTGTATAGCCTCCGCGGCAAGGGGGCTCAGCCCCGAAGCCGCCCGCCACGCCCCCTTGCGGGGGCGTCGCGACTTCTACAACATGGCGTAGCGCGCGGCAGTCATTCACTCAGCGCGCGACGCTCGCCCCGAACGGACGTGTTGAAGACCTCTCCTGCCAGCTGCGTGACTCACCTCTCGCCGCTATCAAGACTCGCTGCGCCCCGCAGCGAACATTGTAGCCGCCCCGGCTACTGACGATTTAATTAGTTGGTGAATTTATTTCACTGATTAATTCAGTCAAAACTGTCTTTTTCAAGACTTATTATTTCTTTGTCGGAGAAACCTTCGTGTAAATTCCCTTGGCCCTCTCCGGGTAAAATCCACTGTTTTTGTGGTCCTCGGTTGAAACCTCACGGTGCCAACGAATCCGAGGGGGTGTTGACCCGACTCACCCGCCGAACCCCTTCAGGGCTAGGCATCAATCGGACGGGTCCCAGACCACCGGCCTTGGGGGATCTCCTAGTCGGTACTGGTGACAGTTTTGCCTCCCCAGCTACTCACCCAGTGTCTTTGGGGTGTCTCTACACCCCTCGCATTGGACGTCAGGGCCCTGTTGCACATTAAGATTGGCAACAGGTTTACAAGCTTAGGGCTCACCAATAGGTACACACCCCCCTGCCTACACCCGGCAGGGAGGGCCACACATCCCCGGGCTATCCTCCCGGGGAAGTAGCCGTTAGGTTTTGTTAGGAGTTTTATAGGGACTTAGGCCACTCCCTATGAGTGAATATTAGGCCCCCCCACCATGGCCAGTAACATGGCACCCCCCCCGTCCAAGTCAGAATGGCTGACTGGACTGAAACACTTTATCGCTACGGATCCAAATTTCGCGCTAGAGCTCGGAATTGTCCTCCGCCCAATAGCGCATCTTATGTTCCCCGCGAACATTCCTAAGCCCGTTCCCGCGACCATCGCTTTCACCGATGCTCCGGATTCCCCGGCATGCCCGCCCTCCCCGGCTTTTTCCGAAGAGCCTCCGGAAGAGATGGACGCTGAAGACGTCCCGTCAGACACGGACACCCTTACCGGTGATTCCGAATTAGTAGAAGCTGTTATAGGCAGTGAGGTTATAGGCAGTGGTCCTACTATATCAATATGTATATGATCAAATCTGTCTACCGGAGGATATTTTCCATATTCTGAATTAGTGTGTCTATTTACTTTTGACTTTTGACAATTGATACATGTTTTTGCCCATAGGCCAATATCTCTGTTCATATTTGGCCACCAAAATTTCTCTTTAATCATCTGGCGCGTTGTACGTATGCCTGGATGACTAAGATTGTGTATCGCATAAAATATATCTGTCCTACAACTTTCAGTTAAATAAGGTCTTGCGTTTTCTTTTGATATTTCGCAGTATATGTATTGATTGGTATTTGGTACTATTATTTTTTTAAACTGGTATCTAGAGTCGTTTATATAGTTTTTAATTTCTAGATCTTTGTTTTGCTCTGTTGCTAGTTTTTCATAATCAATAACGCTTGATGTACATTCTATGCTTTCTATACGTGATAGTGCGTCTGCGACAACATTATCTTGCCCACTCACATGGCGTATGTCTGTTGTAAATTCGCTTATAAAGAGTAACTGCCTAATACGTCTTGGACTTTCTTTATTACTGTTTTTACATAACTTTGTAAATGCAAATGTTAAAGGTTTGTGATCCGTGAAGATGATTAGTTCACCTCCCTCAAATAAACATCTGAAATGTTCTATAGCTAAAAATATAGCAAGTAACTCTCTGTCATAAGTGCTATAGTTTTTTTGTGCTTCATTTAATTTCCTTGAAAAATACCCTAATGGATTCCATTGACCGTTGACGTATTGTTGCAACACGGCACCTACGCAATTATTTGACGCGTCTGCAAAAAGCGCATACGGCACGTTGGTTACAGGAAACGATAACGTGACCGCATTCGTGAGACTCGCTTTACATTTTGAGAATGCTTGCTCAGCTTCCGTTGACCATTGAATAGGTGTTTTGTCATTCTTTTTAGCCTTGTGAATATATTTATTCAACGTATCTAAATATTCGATTGCCCTTGGTAGATGATTTCTATAAAAATTAACCATGCCCAAAAATTTTCTTAGCTGAGATACATTTTGGGGCTTTGGGTATTCTATGATGGCTTGTATTTTGTTTCCTATTGGTTTAATACCAGAAGTCGTAACTTCATATCCTAGGAATTCTACTGTAGTGGCTAGGAAAGTACATTTTTCTAGGTTTATGGATATGCCGTATTCGTTTAGGCGTTGGAAAACCTGTTCTAAATGCTCACGGTGTTGCGCGGTATTTTCTGAGCTAATTAAAATGTCATCAGAGTAACAGTATAAGAAATCTAGACCTGATAAGACGGTGTTTGTCATGAACCGCTGGAATGTTTGCGCTGCATTTCTTAAACCGAAGGTCATGCGCTCAAATTCGTATAGACCAAACGGTGTTGTTATCGCAGTTTTGGCGATATCTTCTGGGTTTATTAATATGTTATGGTAGGCTTTCTTAATGTCAATTTTTGAGAATATTGTTTTTCCAGTTAGTAAATACGTGAAGTCTTGTACACGGGGTATAGGGTACCTATCTGGTTTTGTAATTGCATTTAATGCTCTGTAGTCACCACATGGACGTACTTGTCCGTCTTTTTTTGGGACTAGATGTAAAGGACTTGCCCAAGCTGATTTGGACGGCCTACATATACCTATCTCTAACATGTTTTTAAACTCGTCCTTTGCTAATTTGTATCTCTCTGGCGCTAAGGGTCTAGGTTTACAAAATACTGGAGCACCTGTAGTTTCTATGTAATGGTACACGGTGTGCTTTGGTGTTTCTTTGAACGACATGGGATTGAGTATATCCGGATATTTCTTCAATATGTCATGAATGGGATGATCATTTCGTAATGTTGAAATTGCCGGTTCACCATGGTTTACGATCGTTCCACGTACTGCCAAATTAGTGACTTTGTCTTTTAAACAACGACCATTGATATCTACGATTAACATGAAATGATTTAAAAAATCTACCCCTAGTATAGGTTGCTTAACATCGCATACTACAAAGGTCCATTTGAAGGGTCTCCTTAATTTTAAATCTAACGTTAGTGTCTTTGTTCCATAAGTTTTAATTTCGGTACCGTTTGCAGCAAATAATTTAAAATCTGTGTTAACATCTAATTCGCTTTTTCTCTTAACTAATATTTTAGGTAAAACAGAAATACATGCTCCTGAATCTATTAAGAACTTAATATTAAGTTTACTATCACTTACTACTAGGCGGTGATCCTTAACTGTCAAACTTCCCGCCACCGGTTGCAGTTCTGCTAGTTTTCCGACTTCGGTGGTGAGGAGTTCTTAGCTTTCCAGTTGCAAGGTTCGACGCATTTCCTCGCCCTTTGTCCGTACTTCCAGTGATACGAACACAGCCAATCTGCATTCTCTGGTGTCCTGCGCGGTCTTGACCTTGAGCGGCTACGCGAGAAGTTTCTACGTCCGCTTCTGCCTCTGTATCTTTGTCTTCCTCTGTCCATTTCATTTATTTTTAGGTTGATCTTCGCTATCTCTGCCATGATGGTTGCTATGTCGAATGTTGTTGTAGATTTCGCATCACCACGCGCTACCTCATGGACTTGCACGGACTGGTTAGTCTCCATGATTTTGTCTGCTATTATTGCCATTTCTTCTAGATCCTTCGTAGACGTGACGGTGAGTACTGCCTGGACTGCTGATGGTAAGTGACCTTGCCATAATATTTTTAATGTATCATCCTTTATTTTGTCTGTTGCTAATTCTTTCATCCTGCGCAATAGCTGACTAGGTTTTTGTTCTCCTAATTCCATCTCTGACACTAATTTTTGCACTTGCCTGGTCTCCGATTCTTCGTATATTTGTAGAAGGCGTTTTTTCAATGTTTCGAATTTTCCTGTCTCCGGGGGATTTGCTAAGATGTCCGCTATCTGCTGCACAACATCTTTGCTTAATTTCCCAACTATCATATAGTATTTGTTTAGGTCGGATGTTTTCTGCGGTCCTAAGATTGCTTCTACTTGCAGGAACCATAGCCGTGGGTTGTCCGGCCAGAAGTTTGGTATCTTGTCTGACACTGAGACTGCGAATATCTCTGCGGGTTCTTCATATTTTACAGCACTAGATTGAGCTGGCGGATACTGCGGATTCATTTTTTTCTCGGATGCGCGTCGTGTGCACAGCGATACGAGCGTGCGTGCACTTGTTTCGCGATCGGGGTCACCACTGTTATACTTGTGTGTATAATATAGGGTTGTCTGGGAGAGTAATGAAAGGCGCGAGAGTCTAATGCCAACTGGTTATATTTTCAAGTAACTTAAGTTTATATATTTTGTATGGTGTGTGCGTATGCGTGTGCATGTGTGTGTATGTGTGTGTGTGTTCCTACAAAGCTAACGCCCCGCCCGCTTCCGAATCTTCTCCCTCATCCACCGAGGAGGTGTTTACCACCGTCGAGGGAAAAGGGAAAAAGAGGAAGAAGAAGTCTTGCGGTAACTCGCAAGCCGCGAAAATTCCTTTAACGGACGTCTCAGCGTCCCTCCTCGCGCGCCCCCCCACCCCGCCGCCGTCGACCCCCGCCGCGGCCCCCACTCCGATCGCGTCCGCACCCACCGCCGCGCCCCGCACCGCTGCGGGGAAAAAGGTGCCCCCTCCGCCCCCGGTGTTCATTCAGGACAAGGGCAAATGGACCGACGTGTCCAAATGGTGTGCCGAGGCTCGCATAGCCTACACCAATGCAAGAACCACGACCCAATGCATTAAGGTGACCGTCCCGACGTCCCGTGACTACAGGGACCTCACCAAGCTTCTCCGTTACAGAGGTGTGTCGTTTCACACATACGCTCTGCCGGAAGACCGACAGATAAGAGTAGTCATAAAGAAGCTACCCAAAGAAATCGAGACCGCCGACATCAAGGCCGACCTTGAGTACCAAGGCGTCCCCGTTTTAGAGGTGCACCGCATGCACCGAGCCCGTCACGGCATGCCATTTGACATGGTATTCGTCGTCTGCCTCAGAGGGCCACAACCCGATCTTTCAGATCAAAACGGTCTGCAATCTCTCGGGTATCAAAATCGAGAAGCCCCGAAAAACCGGCATTATCGGACAATGCCACCGGTGTCAGTTATACGGCCACGCGCAGTCGCACTGCGACGCCAAACCTAGGTGCGTAAAGTGCCTAGGCGACCACGGCACAGCCGACTGTGCCCGTCCTAAGGACCGTGCCCTCTGCACGGAACCACCCAGCTGCGTTCTCTGCGGAGAGTCAGGCCATCCAGCCAACTATAGGGGGTGCTCGAAAGCACCCAAATCTTCATCTCCCAAGCTGGCGAAGCGTGCAGACGCCCGCCAGCAAAGGGAAGCCCCGACCGCGAGACTCCCGGATCGTCTCAGCCCTCAAAGGCCGAGTCCATGGAACTATCTGAACCATCAGCAGGCGTTCCCTGCGTTGGCTTCAGCTAGGCCCACCCTCGCTCCCATTCCACCGCTCGTGGATCCGCGTACCGGCGCCCCCGCGCTAACTACTCGGTTTCCATACCCCCACGCGCCCGTCTCCATCGCGTCCGCCGTCGCCGCAGCCACTAGGGCTGGAGATTTCAAGCAGGTTTACGCGATCTACAACGCGTACCCGGACATTACGCAGTGCGTGTTCGATTCTCAACCAAAATTCGGTACCCACTATGTCTAATAAAATAGTCGCGCGTATCAAACCCCGATCCCTAAAGCTAGGAACATTCAACGCAAACGGTATTCAATCCCAACGTGATGAGATCGCCCAATTCCTCCGCGACCATCAACTAGACGTACTCCTAGTACAAGAGTCATTCTTAAAACCCTACAATCGCGACCCGAAAATTGCAAACTATCGTTTAGTGCGCAACGACAGGTCGCGTTGTCACATGGGTGGAACACTCATTTACTATAAAAAGTCACTACACTGCATCCCTATGGATCCCACCACCCTTACCCGATTAGAAGTTTCGGTCTGCCGACTAGGACTGACGGGCCACCAACCCGTCACGATAGTCTCAGCCTATATCCCGCCCACTTCTCAAGCAGAAGACTTTCAACCGATTGCCGATGACCTCTCCGTGCTGTTAGAATTGAGTGACTCTGTTATCATAGCAGGCGATCTCAATGCTAAACATCCTGCATGGAATAGTAACACTTCATCGACTAGAGGAAGACGATTGTTCGACCTCTGTTCCTCACTAGTCTTTGACGTCGTCGCCCCGATGACTCCAACTCACTTTCCCCACCATGTAAATCGCAGGCCCGATGTACTCGACATTGCCATTCTGAAGCGAATCAACTTAAGGTTGGATTCCATAGAAGCAATAAACGAGCTCTCCTCCGATCACCGTCCGGTAGTCATGCACCTGGCCCCTCGCACGGGTCTCCCAGGATCTGACCATCCCCCCCTCATCAAAGTGGTAACGGACTGGAGGCGAGTAGGCGATTCGCTGAAAACCAACACATCCCCCCACTTGAATGCTATCCCCGATCACTTTGACTCTATCGCCGACACAACGGCCGCGATCAACTCATTCACGGGTCACGTACAATCTGTCCTGAACGACTGTTCAAGGGAAATTCCTGAGGTGGAAGACCACCGATGGAAGTTGCCGGACGATGTACGCGAACTGCTAAATGAGAAGAACGCAGCTGTTCGTGCCTACAGTAACTTTCCCTGCGATGCGAACAAGGCTCACATGCGCTATTTACAGAGATCTGTAAAGACACGCATGCAAGAGCTTCGTGACGCTAGCTGGGACAAGATGCTGAGCGAGTTAGAGCCAACGCATCTAGCCTTCTGGCAACTTCAGAGGAATCTCAAATCCCGAGAAGTCGCCTCCATGCCTCCCCTGACCCGGCCCGACGGCACAGTCGCGTTCGACGACATCGAAAAGGCCGAGTGCCTTGCCGAGAGCCTCGAAGCCCAATGCACGCCCAGTTCGCTACCAGTAGACCAGGCACACCTCGCTGAGGTGGACGCCGAAGTCGAACGTAGAGACTCCCTCCCGCCCGTCGAGGACCCTGATGATCCATTACCTCTCGTCACCCCGGACGAAGTTCACGAGATCATCAAAGGTCTGAAACCCCGAAAGGCCCCCGGCGCTGACGGAATCACCAATAGGGTGCTCCAGATTCTGCCCGCTCACCTGATCATGCTCTTGACCACCATCTTCAATGGAGCCTTGAGCAATAATATCTTCCCGCAGGCATGGAAGGAAGCCACGGTCATCGGCATCCCAAAACTTGGCAAGCCCAACACCGAGCCCACGAGCTACCGCTCCATCAGTTTACTGAATTCGCTCGGTAAAATCTACGAGAGACTTATTTATAAGCGACTCAGAAATTTTGCCGAGACGAAAGGCCTCATTCCCGACGAGCAGTTCGGTTTTAGAACCCAACACGTGCGTGCAACAGGTCCACCGCATCGTAGAAGACATAAACGCTGGCTTCCAGCGCGGTACGTTGACCGGTGCAGTATTCTTCGACATAGCGAAAGCCTTCGACAAAGTCTGGCACAACGGCTTATTATATAAGCTGTACAAACTCGGTGTGCCTGACCGTCTCGTGCTCATCCTACGAGACTTTCTGTCGAACCGCACCTTTCGTTATCGAATAGAGGGAGCGATTTCATCCCCCCACCCCATACGCGCCGGCGTCCCTCAGGGCGCCGTGCTGTCCCCTCTCATATTTACGCTATTCACTAGCGATATCCCCAAACGTAGACTGGCAAAGTTGGCGCTTTTCGCTGACGACACAGCCATTTACTACGCTGGGAAAAATCCCGACGCGATAGCCTCCAGGCTCCAAACCGCAGTCAACGTTCTTGGCGCGTGGTTTAGAAAGTGGAGGATCGAAGTCAGTCCCGACAAAAGTCAAGCGGTTCTCTTCTCGAAACCGAGACATAAACCCGACCCCCCCGGCCCATCTCCATGTTTGGCAAGCCTATCCCTTGGGAGAAGCAAGCCAAATATCTAGGAGTGATTATGGATCAGCACATCACCTTCTCAGAGCACATCAAGAAGGCGCGCTCACACGCCGCCTTCGCTCTGGGGAGGTTGCACTCTGTTCTTAATGCACGCAGCAAGTTGTCACTAAGGTGCAAGTTGCGAATATACACGGCGTGCATAAGGCCAATCATGACCTACGCTAGTGCAGTCTTTGCACATACAAAGCCCCGTTACATCCATAGGATGCAGACTTTACAAAACCGTTTCCTTCGCCAAGTTACGGGCTTGCCATGGTACGTTAGGAACGAGATCCTCCATCTCGACCTCAAAGTCCCCACAGTAGCTCAGTTCCTTAAACGCAATTCAAAGCGTTTCTTCGAATCCGCCGCGCAACACCGCAATCCTCTGATTGCGAAGGCCGCTAGTTATGTCCCCAGTAGAATCAGTAGAATCCGCCGGCCGAGACATGTTCTTTCCGACCCTGATGACCCCATCACTATTCTTCAAGAAAGCAGTAGGGCCACCAGTACAGCTCGCAAACAAACAACCGTCCTTCCGACCTCGCCGCCGAGGTCCTCGCGTCCCGCGAAGACCCCGAGTAAATGAAATCCCCCCCAACCGTCCCTTGCCCGCAGAAGTGCCAGCCCGCGCCGAAGCTGTGCAAGTAGAGCTAAAATCCCCATGATTTAATAATAAGAAAATTGTTTGATGTCCCCACTTGCTGCCCTCCCTGAAAGTGACTCCCTGAGCCGAGGCTCGTACCCCGCAGGGGGTGCCCTCAGTGCGCAGTTGCTGTAGGTTTTAATAATTAGTTTGTAAGCCCTGGCTGGAGGCTCTTAGCCTAAAAACTAAAAGTCACCGCAGGAAAGCCCGGTTAAGCAGTCACGGCCTCTCAAGGTCAACTGCGAGATGCCATAACCAAAAAAAAAAAAAAAAAACGCGCGGCAGTCAGTCGATTAAAACTCTCAAAGTGTTAACAACAACAAAATAAAGCTACGTGAACCAAGCAAAAGTCTTTCAATACAGTCCACTTGAACATTAACCAGCCTGAAGTTACTAAATCCACTTCAGAATTGGTAAGTCAATTTATTATTTACTTTTAGAAAAATAATTATTTAATAAAAAATGTTTACATAAAGAGTCTAATATGTTTTATAGAAGACTAGCTGCGCCCCACGCTTGCACCCGCGTAGGTTTCGATTCCGTGGAAATATCGGGATAAAAAGTAACTGAAAGAAAGAGAAAAAGAAAGAAAAATGTTTATTCTGCACAAACAAAACGCATATTACAAAAAAAAAAAAAAATTATGCTAAGAAACTTAAAATGCACACATACAATTTAGACAAAAGTCCCGTATCCAAGTCTGAAGGTTATACAATATTGTCCATTGACTGTTAATGTCAGTCAAGGCTTGGGACCATAGACAACTTATATACTGCGTTACGGCGCCGGTAGTTATATAATATCCATCAAAACAAAAACAAAATGCCGATAGCAGAGTGCATTATACTACTTCATACCAAAAAAACCACAAATTTTAAAACAACAAAGCCGTGCGTCGTATCTGTGCAAGAACAGGTCGTTGCTCAGCAAAATGCTGTGACTTCGGACGGACCTAGTGTCAACAGCGCTGTTTTTCAGAAACAACCTTTTGGAGTGACGTAAAGACGCTCGCTCATCGTGTGATCTAACATGTTACATTATCGGGTAAGTGCAATTTTCCATGAAAAACTTAAGTAATAGCTGAGCCTACCACTTGTAAATATAAAACATATCTGTAATAAACGGAATAAATTATAATTATTGATTAAAATACATAAAATAAAACAATGAAACAGTGCTAATAAATATTAATGCTAAATAATAAATTTAAATGTCGTGTACCATGGGAGCTGTAATGGTATGGCGGCCATTTGCGTGCCCTTCGATCAAAGCACAGTTCCCAACCAATTGGTATAGCTTATAATAGTGTTAATAAAGATAATTTTGATTTTAGTGGGATTTTCTTTTCGATATACGAAGAAGCAAGATACACCTACATAACCAATCAGTTAAAAACCAAACCAAGAACTCAAGTGACATTAACACAGACCGGACCCAGCCAGGGCAGAATCAGACAGAGGCCACACACACTGTTGGAAAGCCAAATCCATTGCCTGTAGGCCGTGACCCTCGAGGTAAGTATAAAAAAAAGGAGTTGTTAGATCCTAGCTAAATCATGTGGATTGTTGTATCTGCATGAAATATATCTTTAAAATACTCAAAAAGTGCTTTTTCGTTCTCAGGACTCTTACTGGCGGAGGAAGGTTATTCCAACAGTGCGTGGCCGCATATCTGAAGCTCCCCCTGAATGCCATGGTTCTATGTTTTGAGGAGCAAAGAGGTTTGGTAGAAAAACGTGGTTCGTATTTACTTTGTCTCCACTTTAACTTCTCAAACAAATAGTGTGGTTTTTGTGTAGTGACTACTCCAAAGAGTAAACTAGCCATATGTAACTTTCTCCTAGCAGCCATTTTCAAAATATTATTTTCGTTTATAAATGGAGTGACATGACTTCTACGAGGTATCTTTACACAGAAGCGCGTACATGCATTTTGTATGCGTTGTATTAGCTTCTCCGTTCTTGATAAAAGACACGGGCCATACACAGTATCACAATAGTTAAGTCTTGATAAAATTAGGCTATCCACTAATTGTTTACGCAAATCAACACTCAAGAAGTCTCTAATTGAATATAGGAGTTTCAATCTATAAAAGCAATTCCTCATGGAGTTACTGATGTGCTTCTCAAATCGTAGTTCTGGATCCATGGTTAACCCAAGGTTGCACGCTATATCCACCCTTTCAATTTTTTCCCCCCTGATAACGACTTCTGGCCTGGCTGACAGTATTGCACTGATCATTTTCCTACTTCCTAAAACCATAAATTTAGACTTCAATGGGTTTAATACTAGTGAGTTATTATCTGACCATAGCGCTACCCTTTCCAAATCGGCATTGATTTTTTCTACTGCCTCTAATGTATTTGCTGGTTTAAAAGTTATATATAATTGGATATCATCAGCGTACATGTGATACCTACAATACTGGAAAGACTTAATAATATCAGCGCTGTAAAGAATATACAGAAGGGGCCCTAAGATGGAACCCTGAGGCACACCGCGTAGCACCTGACGAGGGGGGGATGATATCCCCGATCCATCCTCCTTCTGAATTTCAACGAGCTGTGACCTATTTTGCAAGTAGCTAGCAAACCATTGCATTGTTTCCGTTGCAAAACCATAATAGGCCAACTTGGAAAGTAGTAGATTGGTGTTTATTGCATCGAAGGCCCGTGAAAAATCAAGAAGTGCAAGGATTGTTCCCTCCCCCCTGTCTCGTTCCTCTAGGATATTCCCAACTACATCAGAAAGGGCTGTGGCCGTCCCACGGCCCTTTCTAAAACCAGACTGCAGGTCAGGGAGCATATTGTTTACTTCTAAATATTCCAACATTTGGTTATAAACCACCCTCTCTAAGACCTGCTATAGGTAACAGCTATGTATCTATCAAGTTTCATCGTAATCGGTCGGTTTTTGCGTGAAGAAGTATGTTATTCTTGTGGATCGAGGTAAAACCAAGCGTAATGAGCAAACTATTTAATTAAAAAAATGTAGGGTTTGACAACAAAACTTTACGACAGGAAGCGCGCGCAGTCTCTCAAGTTAGGAATGGCACTGCGTCATCCGCCATCTTATTTTGCATCGTATTGTGATGACGGTCATCGCAAAATAAGATGGCGGTTCAGGACTCCCTCTCGAGCCCTCTCAGACCCCGCGCGCTCCCTTTACATTGCGTGTTCGTCCAGGTAAGGAGATAAGGTGAGTATGTTACTTGTTTTTGGCACACATCTTTTGTTTTTTATTTCAGTTAGCTCCTTGCTAAACGATTCAGCTTGCGATTTTTTCAGTAATAGTATTTCAGCTATCTTCATGGTGTCGTCGAACTTACAAGTAAGCTTCTTGCATTTATTTATAAACTTGAGATATAACACAGAAGCTGACCGAAGTAAGCGAAGCCAGGAACTAAATCGAGTAGCATCAGGGACAGGTAAGTTAATCTCTTGTGGATCAATTCTTATTAAATTAATACATTCCAATAGTGATTCTTTTCTTGAAAGAGGGGCTTGTGGCTAAGTAACAATAGCTGCACGGGTCGATTGATCAGGTTAAGCTACGCTTGCCGCGGTTGGTCCGTGGATGGGTGACCATCTTTACATACCAAGACCCCTCCGTGCCTCGGAAAGCACGTGAAGCCGTTGGTCCCGGCTGTCATTTGTGGATCTTTGGCAGTCGTAACGGGTCGTCAGAAGCCCGAAAGTCTGACAACCAGTCTTACCAAGGGGTATCGTGTTACCCAGTTACTGGGTTGTGGAGGTCAGACAGGCAGTCGCTCCATGTAAAATACTGGTATTCAGCTGAATCCGGTTAGACTGGAAGCCGACCCCAACATGGTTGGGAAAAGGCTAGGCAGATGAGTGATTCTTTTCTTTCCACGGATATGACGTCATGCGGCCACTCGTCTTCTTTGCAACGTAAGAACGCAGGCCCGTACATCCATTCATCCTGCAGAACGGGGCAGACGTAGTTTTCTCTCGTAGCAATATCAGCTACGTTTAGTTTTGTAGGCACATATCGCCATTCATTCATCTGCGTTAGCTCATCAATTTCCCCTAAACGGTTTGCTACCTATACTTTATAGTCACGAGCATCATTTCTAATCCAGTGTAGCACCGTTGTCGAGTCGCTCCAAAATATTCGTTGTTCAGGCATTATAGTGTAGCAGCATCATCATTATTGCCAACGCCCGTAGCTCGCCGCGCGCCCCGGCCGAGCGAGTGACCGGCCGTGGAGCCCTAGTGCTCTGCTACCGCCACTGTGCCGCCACCGCGATGGTGGCGCTCCTGTTGTGAGTTCAGTGAACTACAGTCAAATACGTGCTGTGCAGGGATTGGGTAATAAACTCGTAAGGTTTTCGAAGTGCCCGCTATTGTATATTGTTATTTTAAGAATATGTATAAGTAGTTGGTATTTTACGAAATAAAATCTCTCTGATATGGAGCTCGGTGACCAGAAACCCTCACAGCTGCTGCGACGCATGCGAAACCTAGCACGTGATAAGGTTCCAGATTCAACGTTGCGACTCATGTGGATGAATCACCTACCAGCCCAGGTACGATCCGTTCTCGTCGTCACTAAAGAAACCAGCCTAGATGAATTATTGCTACTAGCCGACAAGATGACTGAACAAGCCCAGGAAGTTATAGCTGTATCATGTGAGCAACAAGCACCTCAAGGTCAGCCAAAAAGCGATGCACAAAATCTAGTCGAAGAAATTAAAAAATTGTCGCTAGAAGTAGCTTCACTAAAGTCGTCATATCATAAGTGCCGCTGTCAACACCGCGTTCGTGGACATTCATCGCATACATCGCGCTCACGCGCACGCTCTCGCGCATATACGCCGTCTCGCTCGCGCTCAGGCACGCCGTCGCCATATTGCTATTACCACAGGAAGTTCGGCAGAAATGCAAGATGTTGTCGCCAACCATGTTCTTATGACAACAAAGAACAACAAAAGGACACGGAAAACTAGCACAAGCGTTAGATGCGGCGGACTCTGGCGTTTACAACTAATCATACCGCCTATTCATATATGACAAAACATCAAGGCTCACATTTCTGGTCGACACAGGCGCGAACATATCTGTACTACCGCGGACAAAAGGCCAACGCACGAAGAAATTACCATTTACGCTGTACGCCGCTAATAACACCGCCATACCTACCTACGGAGAAAAAACAATGGAGCTAAATCTTAATTTACGCAGGCCATATAGATGGAAGTTTGTAGTCGCCGACGTCAGCAAACCTATCATCGGAGCTGATTTTCTCAATCATCACCAGCTCAATGTCGAATTACGAAATCGAAGGCTGATAGATATGACAACCAAACTATCTGTCGCGGCGCCAGCACGAGTATCAAACCAACCCACAGTTCGTAGTGTCGACTTGCAGCAATCATACCACAATATACTCGCTGAATTCCCAGGCACAACTCGAGTGACGTCAATGAAATTGAGCCCGAAGAACAACGTCGAACATTACATTGAAACTACAGGACCGCCAATACATTGTCGAGCACGACCATTACCAACCGCACCGCTACGTTCAAGTCAGACACGAGTTCGAATCCATGATCAACCAAGACCTATGCAGACCAAGCAAAAGTCCGTGGTCAAGCCCGCTACACGTGGTATCCAAGAAGAACGGCGATCTACGCGTCTGTGGGGATTACCGACGACTAAACACAGTGACTAAACCAGACCGCTACCCCATACCTCGTATCAAAGATTTCACTTACCATCTGTTTGAGTAAAACAACAGTTTTTAATATATTCACAGTTTAATTGGTTTATTTTACGTTTTACAAAGGACAACAGCTACCTTTACAAAAGTGAAGTTTTAGAAGGGGCTCAGGTAGAAGAGTTGCCAATTTATCTAAATGTTTTTACTATAATGTTGCCAATGGCAATAATATTAAGATATTCTCTTAAATGTTGTAAACATATTCCCGGGGGAATGTTACTACATTAGCTTATGTTACGTCTGCTTAATTACAATTGGGCAGAATACATAACTTGCTAATCGACCTTCGGTATTTTCCTGAAGCTGTTTTTATTTCAGCGACCCTAGCCTTATGATCCGAACCATGGTATATCCTGACAATTCTGGCCACAGGCCACTGAAGAGGACTAGATCTTTCATCCTTTAAAAGTACTAAACTGCCTTCCTCTATATTTGGCTGGTTTAGGTGCCATTTGGGTCTGCTGTTCAACTGAGACAAATATTGTTTATGCCACGCGTTCCAAAAGTGTTGCTGTATTTTAGTGCTTCGGCGCCAAAACCGTAGCCTATTTTCAGGAATCTGAGTAATATCTGGCTCAGGGATTGCCGTTATGGGCCTTCCTATTAAAAAGTGACCTGGGGTCAAGAATGTAAGATCAGAGGGATCTTTCGACATTGAAGTTAGTGGTCTGGAATTTAATATTCCTTCTATGCCAACTAATATTGTACTGTATTCCTCATAGGTAAGTAACTGATTTCCTACAATTCTTTTTATGTGAAATTTGGAGCTTTTCACTCCTGCCTCCCAGAGGCCACCGAAGTTAGGCGAGTAACTAGGAATATACTCGAATTTGATACCTCTTGAATCAGAGAAATTGTTAATGCTTTGGCGATGCGCATCAGAAGCATTAAGTTTATATATTTTATTTAAAGAATTTTCTGCGCCTTTAAATGTTTTTGCATTGTCACAATGTATTGTGTTGGGCAGGCCTCGCCTAGCGATAAATCTTTTTAAGGCTGCTAAAAAACATTCTGTGCTCATGTCTGACACTAGTTCTAAATGAATACATTTCGTTACGAAACAAACAAATACAGCGACATAACCCTTGGAAACAACGCTTCTACGAATAGTTGATTGCTTAATATTGAAAGGACCACAGTAATCAATACCCACGATGCTGAAGGGTTTCGCTTCAGTAACTCGATCTGTAGGTAAAGATCCCATTAGTTGAGAAGCCACTTTAGCTCTAAACCGGTAACAGGTTACGCATTTGTTTACAATATTTTTAACCTCTCCGCTACAACCAATGATCCAATATATTAAGCCAATAAAGAAAACTACGAAAGGGAAATTAATGAAACGTTAGAAACAATTATAGACTGGCTGGAAACAAATAACTTAATAATAAATCTAAAAAAGACAAAAGTAATGCACTTCTACCAAAGGATACGCGCTGATGATATTAATGTTAGTTATGATGGTCAAAAAGTGGATACAACTTGTGTAGCAAAATTTCTAGGCATCCTGATTGACAACAATTTGACTTGGAAACCGCATGCCGATGACGTATGTAAGAAGTTAAATAAATCAGCCTACGTACTGTATAACCTATCACACAAAGTTAGCAATGATACACTTCTACTAGCTTATCATGGACTGGTTGCGTCAGTGTTAAGATTTGGAGTCATATTTTGGGGTAATTGTAGTGAGAGGGAGGTAATTTTTAAAGCCCAGAAACGGTGTATTAGATCTATGTCAAACCTTAAAAGCACAAACAGCTGTGAACCTGTGTTTCGGTCTCTGAATCTGCTAACTTTTCCATGTTTGTATATGTTAGAGGTGGCAATTTTTGTAAAAGCCAACATAGACTTATTTCCGTCACTGGCCAATATAAGAACACGTAATGGCCCCTTGCGATCCCAATATAAGAACTTGCTACATTCGGGTAATTACAAAACAGCACTGTTAAGGAAAAGTATTATGACAATGGGACCTATCATTTATAATAAAATACCTCATAGTTTTAAGGATTATTCAGTAAATATTTTTAAATCTAAGGTTACTGCGCTACTATTAGACAAATGTTATTACTCAGTGAAAGACTTTCTAAATGATATAAATTTACCCTGATTATGATTGTTATATTTAATTACAAATTTGACCAATTATGACTTATATACACGCCTATATTAATATTAATTGACATCACCTTAATTTCTGTTTTGTTTTGCTGACATTATTTAATTTGTATTAATAGTTTAATTTATGTACCTAATAATTTGCACGCCGTAAGGTAGACTGTAGCCGATCTCATCAATTTATGTACAACATCTTATAACTGTACCTACATTCATAGCAAATAAAGTTCTGATTCTGATTCTGATTCTGATTCTAAGGCCAGGTTTGACATTGTTAACTTTAATCCTGCATGCATTAAAGCTAGGTGCTCATTTCTTATAATTAACTTAGTGATATGACATTTTTTGGGTAATGTAATTGGGTGCTTTTGAGAGTATGGAATAGGAGAATTTTGCAATCTACCAGACACTCGGAGCACATTATTACTATCCACAAACGGAGCTAATGATTTTAAATGAATCCTAATAGGCTTGTTTGTTTTAATACAATTAATTTAATTTGCAAAGTACAACTTTTGAATTTGTGAGAGGATTTTGCTCCTAGAATTATTTAATTCTGATGTTGACAAATAACTTTTAAGCTTATTATTTTTATTTTTACAATTGTAGAAAAATCTCCTTATCCATGCTACCACCCTTACAGTTTTGTTCCAAGAGGAGAACCTTTCGAAAATATCTGGTATGTCTAAGGTTACATTCATACAAATATCTTGCTCAACAGGTTCAATATTTTCTAAGCATAATACATGATTACAAGTGGTGAATGATTGGGGTGTGAAATAAGGTGCAGCATGATTAGGAGGAGCATTCCACCAAAGTTTATTACTTGTTAATTCTGAAGGATTACAGCCTCTTGATAAGCAGTCAGCTGGATTCAATGTACCCTCTACATGAGACCAATTAAATTCTTTGGTAAGAGAGTTTATGCTCTGCACTCTGTTTCTAATGTAAACAGGTAAGTTTTTATTTGACTTTAACCAACACAGAACTACCTGTGAATCAGTAAACAAGTATCTTGCATCTACTTTTATTTTAGTGTAAATAGAGTTTACCCTATCATACAATTTACTTAACATTAGAGCTGCATTTAATTCTAATTTAGGTATTGTTAGTTTATTTTTATTTGGAGCAATTCTAGATTTTGCACACAATAATGTTATTGTAACTTGACCACTGTGTACCTTGATATAGATACAGCATCCGTAGGCTATATTTGAAGCATCACAATAGCCTAATAACTCTATTATATGAGCGTTGCATGTTTGTATGTTCCTACTTACATTTACTGATAACATGTTTTCCAATTGTAAATAGAATAATTTCCATTCTTGTAATAATTGCTCAGGTATGAGTGTTTCCCATTTTAAATTTTCTTTCCACACTTTTTGTATGAAATGTTTAGCTCGAACTACTATTGGCCCTGCCAGCCCAAGAGGATCATAGAATGAACCAATAAAGCTTAATATAGAACGTTTGTTCCATGATTCTATATGTTTGTTGGGACAACCTACTGTGAACTGGTCTTTACTGACATTGTAAGACAAGCCTAGCGCCTTCATTGACAAGTCCTCCTGGCAGAGATTATGGTCATCGAAATGCTGCTTATCCACTGGGATGTCGGCAAGCAGACGCCTGTCATTTGCAGCCCATTTATGCAGTTGCAGACTGGCTCGTTGAAGCAAGGAATATAATTGACTTCTTACCTCTAATGCAGCCTCTACAGACTGTGCGCCAAATAACGCGTCATCTACGTACATTGATGTTCGTATGACTTCAGCGGCTAGAGGAAATTCTTCTTCATACCTGTCAGCTAGCTCTTGAAGACATCTTGTTGCCAGGAAACTGGAGCTTTTTAATCCATATGTAACTGTTTGTAATTCAAGAATTATTGTTTTATTGTTGTCATCTCTCCATAAGATGTTTTGTAAATGCTTACAAGATGGGTCTATTTGTATAGCTCGGTACATGTGTCTAATGTATGCTAGAAGAACATACTCATGTGATCTAAATAAAATTAATATATCAAAGAGGTCTTTTTGGGTCTTTTGCCCTTATGAATATAAGAACCTCATTTAAGCTTCTGTGATGGGAGGTAGCCCTCGTGTTTCCATTGAATACTACTCGTACCTTATTGGTTTTTCTGTCATTCCTAATGACTGGCAAATGTTGCATAAAGTACCTATTTTTAATTTTTAAATAATTTACTGGTACTATCTGTGCATGCCCCAAATCTATATACTCTTGTAGAAATGCCTTATATTGGCTTTTTAAATGGTTATCTCTAGCTAAGCGTTTATCTGTGCTGATTCAGCAATGGGGTAAGTATTATCTAGGTTAAGTTGATCAATAGGCATGGACAATGGCAAAAAAACTGAGAATATATTGTTATTTAACTGTACCGATCTTTTGAAATCGGCTTCACAGAGATCTTGCTTTGCTGTAACCTCCATATCTGTTTCCGGAACTATTTCAGTTTCCCAAAACTTGGTTAGGAGGTGATCAACCTTTTCCTCGCTACTAGAAAAGACAGTATGCATTGCTACTAGGTTATTATTTTTGGAATAGCTTGTTTTCTTTATTTCACCAGATATAACTGATCCAAACTCTGTGTCTATTAAATAAAGATCACTATTTGCGAGTTTGGTTTTATTAGGTAACATTATTTAAAAAAATACCTCAGCTGACAACAGGAATGAAATATCAGCCGGAGTGCCAAAATCATTGTCTGCAAGTACTACAGAATCCGGGATTGCAACATTCTGCAACTCAATTTTGTGCTGAGGTAAGTTGGTAGTTATAACATCTACTATGGAACAAGTCACTTGGCAGTCAAAACTGTTTTGAAGTGAAATGAACTTTACGTTGGCAGCCTTTGAAGTTGTTTTATTTTGCTGACCTTACGCAGAAATATTTAAGTTGTTTGGGAACAGCTTCAAATTTAACCTTTTGGCAAGATCAGCTTTAATAAAAGAAACTTGACTACCACTATCTATTAAACCTCTAGCAATGATCTGAAAGTTACCATTTTGGCTGAGTATTTTAGCTTTGATTTTTTCATTCTTTTGATTCTTTCAGAGGCAACCCTTGAATCAAGGAGTTTGCCTCACCTTTTGTGTACTTAAGTAAATAGAATAGCTTTTGCACATTATCTAACTTGTTGCTGTTTTCTATAATAACTGTAAAGAGCTCAATGAACACTTGATATTTAGTGAGGTCCTTTCCGTCGAACACTGGAATTTCAATATCTGGCAGCTTCATCTTGGTACTTGTGGAGATATCGACACGTTGTGGAGTTTGCTGTTGCAATGTTTTGAGGTTGGTTAGGATTGATAAACACCTTTCTTCCAGCCCATCGCTTTCTAATTTCTTTTCGTCCACGGTCTCCTCCAGCATGTATAACTGCAGCTCTAGATCGGTTGCGGTTTCTAATGTTTTTTCCACTTATTGTATCCTTGTTGAGATAGCTAGTGTTTTTCTATCAGTTGCGCCCTTTTGTTGTTCGTAAAAATTTTCAGCTTTCGTGAGTGATCCTTTGCATTGTGCTAGTCGTGCTTTGACCCTCTTCTTTTGTTCATCAATGTCGTCTTTCTGTGCGCCACCCATTTTTATGGAGTCGTAATTTTTCGGATATCAAAATAAAACGCTTGTCGCAAAACTTGCACTATGACAATGCTGTTTGTTTCGGTTTGACAGTAAATACACTAGTGAGAGACTGATGGGTGACGTTTGTGACGCGCTGACGTTCCGAGAACCACGTTTATGATTTCGCCTTTCGCCTCGCTGGAACTTTCTCGCTCGCACTCGGGGCACGAAACCACACGGAGTTAACGTAGGCCGATGATAGCCGAACGAAGCCGAAGCGTATCGTTATTTTCGAGACGCCACGCCGCCGGGTCTTGGAAAAAAAAAATGCCCGTTCGTTTGCGAATTATTTTCACGAAGAACACGCTTTTTGGATGAAATTTGATTGTTTTAGATACGAACGCGGTTATTGATTTGATTTGATCACTGTAACTGCTTTTAGACACAATACTGTTGATTTTTGCTTGATTTTGTTACTTATTTATTCTAAATTTTTATTGTTAATATTTCACTTTTCACTGAATATTTGGTTTCGGCACCATTTTTGTTTGAGTAAAACAAAAGTTTTTAATATATTCACAGTTTTATTGGTTTACAAAGGACAACAGCTACCTTTACAAAAGTAAAGTTTTAGAAGGGGCTCAGGTAGCAGAGTTGCCAATTTATCTAAATGTTTTTACTATAAAGTATATTTAGCGTTAATTGAGTCTAAATTAAAATATAGCATACAATTTTGGGGGAATGTTGCCAATGGCAATAATATTAAGATATTCTCTTAAATGTTGTAAACACCATCTGGCCGGTAAGAAAGTACTATCAAAAATTGATTTGAATCGCGCATACCAACAGATTGTCGTCCGAAAGCAAGATCTCGATAAAACTGCCATCATTACCCCGTTTAGATTATACGAATTCCCGAGAATGTGTCCAGGACTCAAAAACGCGGGACAGACATTCCAACGCTTTATCCACGACACCCTGAGAGGATTGGATTTTGTCTTTCCTTTCGTCGACGATCTATTGGTAGTCTCAACAAATGACAGCGAACATCGGGAAAATCTCCGCACTGTACTCAAGCGATTAGAAGATAACGGGATACCGATTAATCCAGCAAAATGCGTTTTTGGCCAGCCAACAGTGAAGTTTCTGGGATACACGGTATCAAGCGACGGCATCAGACCACCAGAGGAAAAGGTCAAGGTCATCAACGACTATCCCGAACCCAAGATGGTACAAGAATTACGAAGTTTTCTTGGAATGCTTAACTAAAGAAAGAAAGAAAAGAAAGAAAAATGGATTTATTTGTCACAGAAACACGTGCATATAAAAAACAATTACATAACATTTAAAAAAAAAACATGAAAACAACATAGATATTTATACATCGGCTTAGAGAACAATCAATTTGACCTTGATATCAGTGAGTAAATTGATACAAAATGGAAACAGAGTTGATTTTCAGAAAGATTGCTGCTATATTTATAACAGTAGAAATCAACTGGTTGGAGAGGCCAGATTAGTTGATGGTGTTTACAAACTTAATGTGGAAGAGAGACGCGACTGTTTGTGTACGATATCTGACAGTGTGAAGAGCGAGCATTGGCATCGAAGAATGGGTCATTTGAATAGTAGTGACCTTAATAAAATGAAAGAAGGTGCAGTTCAAGGATAAAGCAGTTATTGATAAAAGTACATGTGTTGTGTGCTGTCAAGGGAAGCAGTCACGATCACCGTTCAACCATGTGAGCACGAGGAGCAGTGAAATACTCAATATCATTCATGCAGACGTGTGCGGACCCATGGAGGTGACTTCAATGGAGAAGAAATCGCAAAGCTATGAACAGATGGCGCTGCTAACGCATGACTCATAACATCGCACTGTCATTTTATCTTTCATAGTTTTTCGGGTTTTAAAATAATTTTAACAGGAACTAGCGTGTGTTTTTTGTTATTTTAACGAACAATGTATACAGCGTGGACTGTGCCTCAGTTAAAAGCTGAACTGAAGAACCGAGGAGCTTCACTAAGAAGCCGAAAAGCGGATCTGGTCAGCAGGTATTTACAGCCTATTTTCTTGTTAATAATAGAAGCAAATAACCCAAATTTATAAATTACAACATGTCTTTCATTAATTATCGTAGTCATTAAAAACTTGTACGTATTTACACAGTAGTTTTATAACTTATTCGATGTTTCATAAGCTACTTACATAACCTAGAAATTTAATCTGAAGAATTAAATCTGTTACAGAATTGAATCATTTGATCATAATATGAACTTTGGGATACCTCAGCAGCATGAAACTGATGATACCAAGATGGATCTTCCACCTCCAGAGAGTTATCACGACATTAATAGCAGCACAAAGCTTCCTTCCCTAACGAAGCAACATATTCATTTGTATTACAATGAGTAAGTATGTACCTACTAGACTACTAAGATGAGATTAATAAACGTCCGTTCTTCTAAATGTACCCATTTATTTTTCAATATAAAGCTTTTTTTAAATTGTATCTCTGTTATTACAGGTTTGGTAAAAAGCCAGATGATGGTCTACTATTATATGAATCCAGATTTTTAGTGGTAATTAGAGCTGCATCAGATAATGAATACACATATTTCAAGGGTCTTTGCAAAGCTTCTATGAAAAGACTGCAGTATGAGGTAAATGTAAAATTACATGCAAGCGGCCAAATTGAAGAGACTTCATGTGAATGTGTAGCTGGCAGTGGAATAACTGCCCACTGTAAACATGTAGCCATGGTACTTTATGCTGTTGACCATATGGTACGTGATAAAATTATAATTAAATATCAAATGCCTACAGAAAAACTGCAAAAGTTTCATGTACCCAAAAAGTTGTTTAGCTCTACGCCTTTAAAAACTTCAAAACTACCAATGAAAATACAATACAATACAATAATAGATTTAGGAGTTTCGTAACAAACTATGTATGTTCAAGAATGCCCATCAAGCAGTTATATGTACCAGCAAACCCTTATGCAGTAGAATGGGACCACTGCTACAGCAATGTTAGCACTGAAACAAAGGTATTGGAATCCTTAAATCTTTTATCTATAAGCCCAGAGCAAGCCGCTGCCATTGAGCTTGAGACTTGAGGTCAGGCAAATAATCCCAAGTGGACTAATTATCGCGAGGTGAGGATTACTGCTAGTAAACTTCACACAATATGTCACCTCAGAAGCACAAATCAAGAAGAGTTTGCTAGCCAAATATTGAATCTACAGAAGTTTTCTTCAAGAGCTACTAATCATGGCATTATTAATGAAAAAGTTGCTCTTCAAAAGTACATGGAAGATATGGAATTGCAGGTGAATGAATGTGGATTGTTTATTTCAATTGAACGTCCATACCTTGGTGCATCACCCGATGGCCTCCTTGATGATGAAACAAATATAGAAATTAAGTGTCCATACAGCAGTAGATATAAAAAAATAACTCATTTAACTGTGCCATATTTAGTGCAAGATGGTAATGACGGCTTGAAACTAAAAAAAGGGTCTCCATGCTACTACCAAGTACAAGGTCAGCTATATTGCACTGGCAGAAAGTATTGCAATTTAATCATATTTACTTTTGTATATATGAAAGTAATTTTTGTGTCAAGAGATAATGATTTCATAATGAAATGCTAACAATCGTAGATGCTTTTTATATTCAGTTTTTTAAGAAAGCTATTTTAAATAAATATCTTTACAAAAACTATGAACAAGTAATAAAGAAAACAACTTAAGATTTATTTTATTTAACAATCCCTTCTTTAAAATTACATAGCATTACACATATGAAAAATATTCTGGACAGCAATGGCACATAGTAAGCGTTCACATCAGATTTCAGTATTTTGAAGGTTTTTGTTAATCCAATTAACCGTTCAATATGAATGTGATTTTTAGCTAATTGGCGATCATGCTTTAATTTTATTCCAGGCAGTTGAGTCAAACCTTTCAAAAATGTTGGTGTATAAATGGATACATTTTTGTGTTCAAATAAATCTTGAACATTGAAACCTCGATCTGCCATTATTGCATCTTTCTCATCACATAAGGTCAAAAGTGAACTGCGTTCTGTTTTTGTTTAGTTTATCTTTTGTTTTGTTTTAGGATAAGTTTTCAATTTTAATTTTAATTTTATGGGTGCTAATGCCTGAAATAAACGATTAATAATAATAATAAAATAATTTGACGGTCACTTCTAGAACCAGCATATCCCTCCTAGCAAAAGGATATAAGGCCTCTAGGTGTGGCAGCCACTAGAAACTTTATGGTGTTGTGATGCTTATAACTACTAAATGTAGCTTGCTGAAAGATCGGATTATTGGGTTTTGCAATAAATATCTCTGTGCCATCAACAATTTCTCTTGTGTTTGGATGATGCTGTTTAAATGATTTTGGCATGTAGTAATCTACGAGAGCCCGGCTAGGCCAGATATTTACTTGAGACCATAACTCATACACAAAGTTTACCCATGTTACAAAAATATTACCAACTTCAGTCGTGCTAATGCCAAATATTTTAGAAAGTTCAAAATCTTGTTTGTTACTTCTTAATTTAATTAACATTAAAAGTAACTGGTCTTCAATAGTTACATTAATAACTTGGCTGCCTCTATAATATAAATGATTTGCCATGGGTAATAGTGTAGATAATATTAAGTTAAATTTGTTAATGTTTTCTAATCCTGTATAAAATAATACTGATCTGGCATCAGACAACATATCTTCAAATGAAAATAGTCTGAATATGTGAGGTGTTTGGGTTGAGGTTGTATTTTGAGCTGAAGTTGGTGCACTAAGATCAGCAGTTGTTACTTCCATTTCATGTTGAAAGCCAGGAACTTCGGGTAAATGTTCTGCTTCTTCAGGTATAACTTGAATAGTATCATCAAAAGATTGTTCTTGTGAAGTAGATGGAAACAATTCTTTTCTAGAAGAACGTTGCAAATACCGCTGCTCCCTAGCAGCTGCAGTAGAAGTAGGTACTTTGTTCCAAGCGAAAATTGAAGGAATCGCTGTCTTTTTTAAATATCGGTGTACTTGAGGCAGTCCTGAAAGTAAAAAAATAAACAACCGACTTCCAAACAAACACTAAAAAGTGAAAAATAACTTTAATTTCGGAAGTCGGTGACTTTGGATATGTATTTAAATTTTTTGTCACCGCCTTCCGAAATTAAAGTTATTTTTCACTTTTTAGTGTTTTTTTGGAAGTCGGTTGTTTATTTTTTTGAAAAAAGTTTTTTATTTTTCACTTTTTAGTGGTTCACATGTGCTTACCCCTTCACAGCGTACCGGCGTGATGTTATGTTATTAACTGGTGTAAACAATTGACAGACATGAGATTTCAGCAATCCCTGTCCATTTGCTATCATTTATTGAGGAGTTCCGTTGCCTATCTCCGAAGTTCTTCATCAGATCTTTACCAAATTTAAATGAAACCACTCCGAGAAAGTACTCTTTCAAAAACTACACAAATTGCTTCAAGTGTGCCTATAAAATTTGAAGAGTTCTCTCTATTTCTCCAGGATCCCATCATCAGATCCTGACTTGATGATCATGGGACCACCTGGGAAGTATACCCTTTCAAACAAAAAAAATTTATCCAAATCGGTCCAGCCATCTTCGAGTAATCGGGGAACATACATAAAAAAAAAAAAAAAAAGGTTCCGACAAATTGAGAACCTCCTCCTTTTGGAAGTGGGTTAAAAAGATTATAAAAGTTAGACTCAAGACTCAATTCTCTACGATACATGTACAACTTCCTTTCAAATATATTTTATAAACAAAACCTAACATAACATCACGTCTTGTATTCCCCGAAAGGTTCGGCCGAGGTGTTTTAGTACACCCTTCGTTTCGCTAGTTATGTTTGTAATAGGGGGGCGAGCTATTGCCACTAACCGGGCACAAATCCAGACTCTGGGCTGCTACCGAGACATTCCTGATGGAAAAACCCTATGCTCAGCAGTCGCGGTTGTGACTAATTAACCAACAAGGCAGTCTAATTTATAATGAGTTAATAAAGGTATTACTAACCTGTAGCATGACTTACTCCTTGAAAGTCTGTATCTTTAAAATGTTTAGAACATATCCTCGAATTTCCGGAAGCTGTAAAATTGAGTATCTTAGTCGCCCTTTCCCATAGTTTTTTTAATCGTAAGTCTTTAGGAAATGAATGATTTCCATTGTTATTACAACCGATTACAACACAACGCGCCATTTTTTTGTCAGATGTCGTCCAAAGTTTTTTGTAAACAAGTTTTGTATGTAATTTGACAGCTAATGCCATTTTCTGTGAGTCAAGCGTTACCAGCGACGCCCGTGGCAAAAGTTGTCAGTTTTCTTCCCCATTGGAGGCTGCAGGTATTTTCTCATTTTTGTAGATGACCACACACGCATGACCTTTGTTTATTTTTTGAAGGCCAAAAACCAAGTGTTTAAATATTTTAAAGAATTCAAAGCTTTAGTTGAGAATCAACAGAATAAGAAAATTAAAATATTTCGAACAGATAATGGTTTAGAATTCTGCAATGCGTTGTTTGATTGTCACTTGGCTGAAGCTGGTATAGTGCATCACAAGACCAAGACATATACCCCAGAATGAAATGCAATTAGTGAACTCATGAACAGAACTTTGGTAGAAAGGGCTCTTTGCATGTTGTTCGATGCTGAACTAGACAAAAGTTTTTGGGCTGAGGCCGTAAATACAGCTGTTTACCATAGGAATAGGTCCCCAGCATCGGGATTACAGAACATGGCACCGTTTGAGCTTTGGACCAATAGTAAACCAGATCTTAGTCACATCCGGATTTTTGGGAGTCAGGTCATGGTAACATATCCCTAAGCAAAAGAGACTTTAGTGGGATACTAAGTCTAAACCACATATTCTGGTTGGTTATGCTGAAAATGTCAAAGGGTATAGGATTTACGACCCAAATAAGAAGTGTGTCTGTGAGCAGGGATGTCATAATCCAAGAAAACTTGAAGAGTAACATAGATGATAAGATATCAGTTTCAGTGGGGGAAATCTCCGAAACGCAACAAGTTAAGAGTGAAATAGATGAGCCTGTGGATATAGTCACTAGTGCAGAACCTGAAAATGATACTAACCAGACAGATAGTACTGACCAGGCTAATAACTCTATATTGCAGAATGTAGACGAAATTCCACCCCCGCAAGAACCAAAGAGGATCAGGAGGCCACCACAGCGTTATGGATACTCAAACTTGTGCATGCAATCAAATGCTGAGAATTAAAGTGATCCAATTAGTGTCCAACAAGCTCTACGAGGCCCTGACAAAGAAAATTGGGTTGCTGCGGTGGAAGAGGAACTTCAGGAATTTAAAGAGAATGATGCCTGGGTAGTGGTGAGTGAAGTGCCTCAAGGAAATACGTTAGTGCAGTGTAAATGGGTTTATAAAAGAAAATTAAGTAGTGATAACAGTGTTCGATATCGTGCTCGTCTAGTGGCAAAGGGCTTCACCCAGAAACCAGGTATAGACTATGAAGAGACATTCTCATCTGTAGTGCGTCACTGTACCTTAAGATTATTATTTGCACTTTCTGTACAATTTTAGATTTAAATGTAACTCACTTAGATGTTAAGACTGCTTTTTTGAATGGTATTTTGAAAGAGGAGATTTAAATGGCTTATCCACAAGTTGATTTAGATAGTAATAATAACAGGAAAACTGTTAAATTAAATAAAGCTATTTACGGACTGAAACAGTCGTCAAGATCATGGTATAAAAAGTTGATCAGTGTGTGACAGAATTAGGCTTTAAAAAAAGTGATATAGAACCATGTGTATTCACAAAATTGCATGATAATGTTAAAGTTATTATTGCCTTGTTTAAGGACGATTTCTTTGTGTATTCAAATTGTAAGGTAGAGACAGATAATTTAATTTCAGTATTGAGTTCTAAATTTCAAATTAAAGATCTTGGACAAGTAAAGCAATGCTTGGGAATGAGAGTAAATATTGATAGTAAAAATAATGTTTGAACTTTGGATCAGGAACAATACATTGATCAATTGTTAATTAAATTTAACATGTTAAATTGTAAAGAGGCTAGTACACCTATGGAGTTTAAACTAAATATAGATAAAAATGATAATGTTAATGATACTAATATTCCATATCAACAGTTAATAGGAAGCCTCATGTATTTGTCTGTGTTAACAAGGCCTGACATAGCCTTTAGTGTTAGTTTTTTAAGTCAGTTCAATTCTTGTCACACTAGCCCTCATTGGAATTATGCTAAACACATTGTCAGATATTTAAAGAAGACTAAACATTATGGTATAAGGTATGTAAAAGGAAACTCAGAATTGTTGGGATTTACTGATGCCGACTGGGCTAATAATGGTATTGACCGGAAGTCATACACAGGGTATTGCTTTATGATGTCACAGGGTGTCATATCATGGGAAAGCAGGAAACAAAGGACTGTGGCCCTTTCGAGTATGGAAGCCGAATATATGTCAATGGCAGTGGCATGTATGAAGAGTCCATGTATTTGAGAGTACTGTTGTCTGAAGTTACTAATCAAGATGTATGTCCTATTATCTTATACAATGATAGTCAGAGTGCTCAAAAATGTGTTGGTAATCATGCTTTACATAAAAAAGTAAACATATAGACATCCGTTATCATTTTGTAAGGGACGCTGTCAGTAATAATGTTATAAATGTTAAATATATGTGTACTAACAATATGCCAGCTGATGTTCTCACAAAGGCACTTGGTGCATTAAGCATTACCAATGTGTTGAAATCTTGGGACTTGTTAGTTTATAAAAAAAATTATTTCACGGTTTCATGTGATGTAGGGGGGGTTTGAAATTAATAGTCTATTACATCAAATTAATGATTCTTTATAATCTGTGTTCTTTGTATCGAATGAGTTGGTAACACTGAATGTAGAAAAATCTAGTTATCTGGTAGCCACCGTTGAATCAATTTGTTTTATTTTATTAATACAAACTACTTGCCGATCCTACGTACTACAAAAGAGGGCAAATAGATATAATATTGGGGGCACAAGAATTAGTAACTTACTACTAAACGGGTTACACAAGATGCATGACGGAATAATCACTAAAAATACCGAGTTTAGGTGGATTTTATCCGGTATTTGCGGCACTACTACCAATACTAATACAATTATTAGTATGATGACACGTACAATAGAAGTAAAACAACTAAACAAGTTTTGGGAATTAGAAGAAATCTCTGAAAAGTATCAATTATCCAACAAGGATCAGGCTTGTGAGATTTATTACCAAAAAACTACTAAAAGAAATCCAGATGGAACATACACAGTGAAACTCCCATTCAAGAGCACAACGTAGATTACGGGGATTTGCGCAAGAAAGCTATCGCAAGACTATTACAATTAGAACGGAAGTTCAACAAAGATGAAAATTTACGGGAAAAATACCAAGATTTCCTCAATGAGTACTTAAAAATGGGTCATATGAGGAAAGTGACTAGTACTGACTATTACCAAGGTAAATACTATATACCACATCAATCAGTAATCAGGGAAGATTCAATAACTACTAAACTACGAGTAGTATTTGATGCGTCGAGCAAGTCAAGTACTAACATGAGTCTGAACGAGAATATGTTTACTGAACCAAGACTACAGCAAGATTTAGCAGTTATAGTATTGCGGTGACGTAAACACAAATAGCATTTATGGCCGACATCGAAAAAATGTACCGATACATAAAAGTTAACGAACGAGATTTCACATACCAACGCATAGTATGGAGGAAGTCTCTGAAACATGGTCTCCACGAATACGAATTAACTACTGTAACGTATGGAACTGCAGCTGTCCCATACTTAGCGATTAGAACGCTGCAAAAACTCGCTATTGATGAAAAAGCGAACTACCCAATAGCCAGCCAAAAAACTTTCCAAGACTTCTACGTGGACGACATCTTGTCAGGAGATGTTAGTGTTGAGTCAGCAAAAATGTTACAAGAAAATTTAATAAATATGCTACGAAAAGGCGGATTTAATTTACGAAAATGGTCGTCTAACAGTACTGAATTGTTAGAACATATACCTAATGAAAGCAAAGACGATCAAGTGATGAAAATACCGCTAGATGAAACTAGAAAATCCTTAGGGGTATTATGGTCACCATTAGAGGATAATTTCTGTTTTCAGATTACTGTCAATCAAAATGATAATCCAAAAAAACGATTCATCTTATCGGAAATAGCTAAGATATTTGATCCGCTTGGATGGTTAGCACCTGTAATCATAAATATGAAACTCATGATTCAAGAACTTTGGATAAATGGCACAGAGTGGGATCAATCCGTAGAAGAAACTATTAAAACAAGATGGATTGAACTGCAAAACCAACTAAAGACAATTGAGAAGATGTCCATCCGAGAGTAGAGTTGTATGGGTTCAGTGATGCTTCTGAAAAAGCCTACGGTGCAGTGATATATATTGTCGGATACAAAAGAATAATACATTCAACGTAACCCTTTTACAAGCTAAATCAGAGGTAGCGCCAAAAAAGCAGAAAACTACATTACCTAAATTGGAGTTATGTGCTGAAGAATTATTAGCCCAACTAATGGACAAAGTTATCACGGGAATGGAAATGCAAATCGAGAATATTTATTGTTGGACTGACTCAATGATTACTCTCGGTTGGATTAAAGGTGAAGCTGAACGATAGAAGACATTCGTAGCTAACAGGGTATCCGAAATACAAAGAATATTACCACAAGCTTATTGGAATTATGTCAATACATTACAAAATCCAGCTGACCTAATTACAAGAGGGATTGCGCCAAATAAATTACAAAACTTATCTCTGTGGTGGAATGGACCAGAGTGGTTAAAAAGTGATAACATTCCTAGTACAAAAACTGAACCAGAGATATGTGAGGAGATTAAACGATGTTATCATATAACTATTATGTCGAAGAACGAAATCTGAATAAGGTTTTCAAGCTTCCAACGGATGATACGAGTGTTATCATACTGCTACAGATTCGTAAATAAACAAGAGCACAAAAAACCATTACCTTGTATGACAATTAATTTAAAAACTAAATTCTCCTTTAGTCCTTTTGCAGGTTTTCATTAAATAACAACACCATACCTTTTCACCATTTTTTATTCACGTACCTTACACATTTTCATGGACTCCTTTTTTCGATTACCACAGACTGCTTATTTGACCACAGACTCAATAGTATGATCTGTTACACAACTTTATTTCTAACAGATATAGTTATTACCTCTAATGCAGAATGAGAAGCCAATTGTTCTGTTTCTATTGATAAGGATGATGTAGGCCCTTGTACAATCATGATTGCACAGGATCTTGCATTTTTGTGGATGCAACGGGCTGATGATTTGCCATTTCTTCATCTTCATTTAGTGATGGTGAAGGATGTGGGTTTGGTACTCGTGGTGAACAGACCCTTTTTTCTTCCAAGATGTCTAATAGCTCAAAGCGTGTCAGTCCTTGTAAATTATCCAAAGCTTCATTTATATGAAGCATTGGACAATTTTCAAGTATTGTTATTCCATCGTCATCTGAATCGTCTTCTGAAGATGAATGAATCTCTTTGAAAGCCTTTTCGATTTCAGTATCTCGAAAATTTGGAGGCAAAAGCCACTGAAATCAAAGATTTTTTAAATAAAATAAGTTGATTTGAAAAAAAAAAATAGCGGGCAGTGGACGTATATGGACCACTTAGTTTCCGCGTTCATAACTCCATCATAAACAACACCTATGATAAAATAAATAATTTGTACCTGTTAGGATCCAATAACTTCCTAATTAAAATGCAACCTGTTAAGTGCCCTGGCACTTACCGTATTTTTTCTCGACATTATCGCATAATTTGCTACAGCCAACGGTCAAAAACGCACAATAATTCGATCGAAAATGTTGTGACCATAAAATGTCAAAAATTTGTTTGAATAACGCAGACAGGTGCACATGTTTGATATTGACAGTTTCATAGACAATGTTCGGATATGCCTAAGTGGACTCCAGGAGAGCTCTGCCCGTTAGAAAAAAATAAATTATGAAGTGGTTCATATTCATCCTAAGCCTGGCTAAGGGTTAACCCTTAGCCAGGCTTAGGATTAAAAAGCTGGATGCCATTTTGGAGCCAATTCAAAAAAAATCACGAAGGGCATATATCTACGGGACACAAGTTTGTGTACTTGGTGCAAGCAATGACCATCGACTCTGAGGCAAAATCACTGGTAGGAAGTTACCCTATTACTGCTGAAAATTATTCAAAGTGTATAGACCACCTGAAGTCTAGATATGGGCGAGAAGATTAACAAATTCAAGTTTATGTAAGGGAGCTTTTGGCACTGGTGCTACAAAAACTTAGTGGTGATGGAGTTGAATTGGCTATATTACATGACAAATTAAGTGCACATTTAAGAGCATTGGAGACATTTGGAGTCAAAAAAAACCATGCTGCTTTCCTATTACCGCTAGTAGAGTCGTCGCTTCCCCAAGCAATATTAAAGACATGGCAAAGAACAAAGGCTAACGTCAATATAGACGAAGAATCACATTTACATTTGAAGCCAGACACCCAAGCCAAGTACCAGCATGTTTGCAGAATTCGAAGCCATCACAAAGTGCAACACAATCCAAAATAAATATAATATCAAACATAGTCATAAAGAAAGCATCGCAAGTACCACTTCAAACCCAATCACTACGCGATCGATCAGTCTCATTTGAAGAATTATTGCTGAGGAAAATACAACAGGATAAAAGGATAGTGCTCCAACAAAAAAAAAAACGTGTCACAAAAGGTGCTGAAGTGATAACTGCAGCCGTTGGAAAGAAAATTTTAGAAGAAATTTCATTTCTAGAAACGACAAGTATGACGAAACGAAAAGTAAGAAAGTTGCAACTAAGACCAATAAAGCGAAAGTTAAACGTAAACGGGAACCTTCCCTTTGCTAGCACAAGTATATCCGATATCATTAGCAATCATAGCGATTCTGATATTATTGATTGTGTCGATTTTTAAGAATTGATGGATGATGACTGTACAGTTGATTTTTCTCAGGGGGAGACAAGTTCACAGAAATCAACAAAAGACAGGGAGTGTGATATAAAGATGAAAATCAATAAAAATATAACCAGCGAAAAGGCACTTGCTGATAAAAGTTTAAATTATGTATGTTCTAAGAAAGGCAAAGGTGTTGGAAAAAAAGTAAAGGTAAAGAAAATCAAGTAGACAAAAAGAACGAAAATGAAGGGATGAGTTATATTGCAACATGTGATGAAGACAAAAATGAACTGATTACAGAATATTCAAAAGAAAAACCCGTCTATGAAAAACAGCTAACAGAATCAAAGAATAAAGATTCAGGATATGGAATTCAAGAAAAGTGCCCTGTTGTAAGGGAAAGTTATGATTTAAATGATACGGTTCTCGTCAGGCACTTAATCAGAAAGAAATGGAAATATTATGTTGGGTTAATAGAAGACATAATCAAACATGAAGAACCTTTGTACTATATTATCAACTTCTTGAAAACCACGAGACGACAGCAGCAACTCACTTTTATTGAAACTAAAAAAAAGATACTGACAAAGTTCCTGAGTCTTTACTAGTGAAGAAAATAGAATTACAAAAGAAAAAAGGTAAAGGCAAAGAATATTGCTTGACCCCTAATGAAGACATTATTTATTTCGACTGATTTTATACCAAAAAGTACCTAAGAAAAATAAACCATGTACACATCCATCTACGTTCTAGACTACAGGCATACTTCTTTTTATCCCTATTATTTGTATTTGTTGAGATGCCTAACTGTAGCTAGTTTCCCAGAACATTATTTTGTATTTTTTTTTATTAAAGTAAGAATTAACTTTTTATTTTAGCAACGCAAGTTTCTAAAGAGTAGCCAAAAATTACCAAAAAGTCTGATATTTTTATGTGATTTAATATTTTTTAGGATTTTATTAGTACCTAGCTACCTACCTATTTTAGTACCTACGTACTCAACGTGAAGAATTTAAATACCTTAATTTAGATAATTACGTGCTTTTTAAAATAAATGTTGATCTCACTAAGTTACTGTCTTATACTATTATTGAAATTATCTATTATTAACATTCTAACAAACTACTACAAAATAAATGAATACTTAAATGATGTAAAGTATGATACGACTATTAAAAATATAACATACAGTTAAATATAAACACATAAGCAATAATTACATGTTATTTAATAACTTATAAATAAATAAATTATCCAATACTGTAGTAAAAAATTATAGATATACACAATTATAAAAGCCCTCTTCCTCTTCTCTATTCTACTTGTTTAAAGTGTTGCTGTGCCCAACAGGGCCTATAATTGTTTCTATTTAAATAATACCTACCCTCCTGTGTTGCATTATGGAATGCAATAAAGATTTGAAATTCTATATAAATTATTTAAAAAAGTATTATCAAACCACAACTTTGTATCTATCGAGCATTGTGTAGTTCTAAATTTCCTAAAATCCTACATGATATGTTGAGACCCACTGTCACATACGTCTGAACACCAATGTCTGTCTGGGGTAATTCCGAAATACAAAGTTGTAGGAATTTAAATTAACGGCTATTATTTTAAAAAACACAATATTATGTTATAGGGGGTTATTACGATTGAAAATGAAATGTAAACCCTGGATGAAATGCATTAAAGACGACTTTTGAGCTGTTTCGGAATTACCCGCGATAGTTCACAATTATCCATATGACCCAAAAATATGTACATAAAATACTTTTTTTTAGTAAATCTCACTATACAGGGTTATTTGTAAAACACCGGTAACCTCTCAGGACTACGTTACTAACATCATAATCAACAACTTTTGTTCTATGACTTTTAAAAATTCATCATATTTTAATTCATCAGATTTACATACAAAAATAAAAATATTTAAATTCAACGCTCTAAATGTTACGAAGTCTATGCGAAGCAAAAGAAAGCGATAGGTAGTACCGACAATAGCGAGGGGAGCGGGGTAGGGGGCGGCGGGGGCGCTTGAACTTGACCTATTTACGGGCGGCCTTCAGTCATTTGTTTGCTTTGATGCGCTTGCATCGCGTCATTACGGGTCCTTGTAGTGAAATTCGGCAGTGCAGACGTATACGTAATTATCTTTACATGATGGCGTATCAATATTCCAATGTCTAGTACACGGAAATGGTGCGAATGCTAGCTAGGTGTGATGACAATGTTTCGGAAGCGTGTCGCCAATACGCCATACGATTCCCAAACGTACGTATACAAAATACTTTTATCAAGTGCTATACCGTTGTAACTTTACAGAAAATGTGAGATGTCATTGTTAGTTGGTTTTTATTACGGTGTTTAGTGCATAGGTACCGTGAAATATCAAGGTTATTTCCATGTCAAATGTTCGATTGTAGGTATAATTTGGCTTTTGCGTAAAAAGGCGGGAACCGTAGCGTAGCGAGTTACTAACCCAAAAGTATTACTACGAGGACAGTGCGCGGCAATGTATGTAGGTACAGCAAAATAAAGAGTTGAAATGTGTTACATAGGACAACGAAATATTTAAGGTTTGTTTTTGGTAAATGTATTATGTTTTGTAAAAAGTCGTAGAACAAAAGTTGTTGTTTATGATGTTAGTAATATAGTCCTGAGAGGTTACCGGTGTTTTACAAATAACCCTGTATACATATATAAAAATCTAATTTATGCTTACTAAAAAAAGCCTATGATTATTTATGCAGATTTAAAACAATAATAGTCGTAAAATAGAGCACTCCCGAATAATGGACTGAAATGTCCACCTGTAGTCATCTCGCAAAAAATTTCTATCGGAATTGCCCCAATGCACCTTAGTTTTCTCTAATTTAGAAATAGTTTTCTATTCAGACACTTGTTGTGGTCAACAGAAAAACCAATTTATGTTTTCTATGTACATGCAGTGCCAGAGAAAACTCATCCCCTAGAAATTTATCAAAGGCGACATCTATCATCTATAGCGCCATCTCTGTGCCATCAATGAAGTTAGTATTCTGTAGATAATGACATCGATTCCACAAGTAAGCGTGCAAGATACCCATTCAACAATACTTGTTTATGTTATCGATACAATACTGTCATGCGCTAACAACATCAACATATTTAGGCAGCCCTGGTTTCCACCAGGACTGCCTAAATATGTTGATGTTAGGCGATAGCGGGGTGTTGCGGGTTGAGAGAGGAAGTAGGTGCTATATGGCGGTCTTTCGGAATAAAGGAGATTCACTTAAATACGTAGGTAGTATTATTTATTATTCTTACGGTATTCATTAATATATTAACCCAATTTATGGCTGATTTTTCAAAAGTCAGATAACTATTACCTGAGGAATAAATATTGCGGTTTGACAACTTTTGTAAAGAAAATATATCAAACTGTCAAATTTATTCTTCAGATAAAAGTTATCTGACTATTTAAAAATCAGCCTTTACATTACCTAACAAATATTACAATATTATCCTATATGTTTATTTAGCTAAAAACGATAAAATTGTTACTTAATTTAGTTTTGATAATTGGACCGTGTTGTGCAGAAATGATCCAATCCACAAACTAAGCAAAACCAAGGTTTTGATGCCAAACAATCGAAAATGATCTCTATTTTCATGTCACAAAGACACATTCTATTCTGTCAACTATAAATATTATTTTATGATGGGTTATACAACCCACACCTACGAAGGAAACTTAAAAAATAGAGCAAATATGGTTCAAAACTCTTGAAACATTATAGCAAATAATAGTTAGATATAATATTTTTTCATAAATGTTCCATGCGTCTTGATCTTACAGCTTAAAGGAAATGTAATTTCCTAAAATGATTCAAAAGCATTTGATACATTTCTGCAAAATGCACCAAGAAATTCCATTTCGCAATAATGATCCAAAAGCGTTTGAAACATTTGTACAGAATGTTTGGAAGAAGTTTTTATTTCCGCAGAAATTATGCTGCGAAATTGATTGTAATAATTAATAATCTAAACAATGTCATAAACAGAATAATATTTTTAAACAGAGAATTAAGAATGTAAAACACGTTCACATTATTTACGTGGCAACATTATCATTTTTATTTCCCGCTCCAATAATGACATTTAGCCATCATAATAATTATTTTGCTAGTTCTCCTAACTATCTTTGTTGATGTGAGTGTGAATAAATTGTTAATAAAAAATGGATAATGTGAATAGAGTGCTTTTATCGTCATATTTAGGCTACAGTACAGAAGAAGAAGAAGACGAAAACACGGACGGTGAGTAACACAATGTTTAGTCAAACTTATTATAAAGTTTATACAGGTTAAGTATAAACTTTATAATAAGTTTGACTAAAAAACTATGTTCTAGCTATTGTTGTTTTAATTGCAGATATTATAGAAAATTCGCCTGAGTCTACTCCAATAAAAAATATTAAATCTGTCCATAATGATATGAAATTAACAAGTAAGTGTTAAGTGTACCTACTAAATACTCTTTCTATTTACTTTCTTCTCTTCTGCCTAACCTTCCTCTCAACTATGTGGAGTCGGATTCCAGTCTAACCGGATGCAGCTGAATTAGTATTCAGCTGCATCCGGTTAGACTGGAATCCGACTAAAGTACTAGTTACTTTATATGAAACGAGAGCTTATCAGACTTCCACAACCTAGCTACCTAGGTTATAAACCGATACCCCTTGGTAAGACTGGTTGTCAAGGTTCTGACGTAATGAATGTCAAGGATCTTCCGAATTACAGCCGGGACCCACAGCTTAACGTACCTTTCAAAGTATGGAGAAAACTTGGTACGTGAAAATGGTCACCCATCCTCAGTCGAACCTTGGCAAGCGTTGCTTAACCTGAGATATCGATTTGCGCAGCTGTTGCTATTTATTCTGATTCCAAGAGCTCCTTTCCTTTCTATTTTTTTTTTCATTTTCTACCCTGCCCTGACCAAAGTAAAGGTGACTTGGAAAGTATAATTATTTCAAGTCAGTTATTATTAGTTTATTTGAAGGTTGTTGTAATTTTTTTCGATGATTGACGTGCACTATTAAAGTTCGTAGTTTGCCAATGTTAACTATAGGTATGCGGTTGTAGAATGCAATGATTTGCCTTCAGTAAGGCGCGCCCAAAGTTTGGCCACTTTCAAAAATATGGTCAAAAAGCACTATCTGTCTCCTTAGAATGTGACTAAAATATGGGTCCTTAATCTAGATTACAAACTATGCTATGTAATTGTATGGATATACAGGTATGTATGTATGTGTGTATATATTTGTGTAAGTATATTTATTTATTTGTATAAGTCAGTAAATGATTAATGTACGCGTGTTTTAGTTGAGATAGTACACCAGTGACTATCTCAACTAAAACATGCGTGACCTACCTGCAGTAATAGTTATACTTTTTTTGTCCTAGTAGGTACACAAAAAATAATGTCGATAAGACGTTGATGCATGCCCCAGGATACAAATCCGAAAACTTTGATTTGGCAGTCTTTTGATCTTCCTACTAGATTATCACGGATGTTACGGAAGTGGTTATATCGGGACCAAGTTCGTTAGCGGAGTTAAGTTCAGTGGCTTGCACAGATTTTAAATTGCGTTTTAGTAAAGTAGTCGTTATATCTTGTCGCATCGTTAACATTCGCCGTACCTATTCCCAGAAACCTCATTGATATATTTTTATAACATACACTATTATTTTGTTTCAGGTTCCTCAATGTGTAACTCTCTGTCTGATAAAGCACCTATGTCAAATTCCACATCACACGAAACTCCACTTACGCCCCATGCCCGATATCAAGCCGTTGACCGAAGGATCGGTGAACAAAGCATGATAGGTTCAGCTTCTCCTTCGCTTACGCTTACGCCACCACCGCTATGTCAACCAGGTGTCCAGGAGATTGGTGAACAAAGCATCGAAACTCCCGCTTTTTCTCCGCTTACACCCAAACCTCTGAACCAACCTGGTGACTGGCATTATCAGTAAACGAAACATCGAAGTTTCCGCCTCTCTGCTCACGCCCAAACCACTATACCAACCTGGCAATCACGAAATTGGTGAACAAAGTGTCGAGGCTCCGGCTTTTTCTCCGCTTACACCCCAAGTTTTGAACCCACCTGCTGACCGCATCATCAGTAAACGTAGCATCGAAATTTCCGCCTCTCCTCTAGTCACGCCCAAATCATCATTTGATATGATGATTTGGGCGTGGTTTGATACTGGCAATCACGAGATTGGTGTACCGAGCGTTGAAGCACCAGCTTTTACGCCTCTTATACCTAAAATGCTATACCAACCTGGTGATCCTCACAGCGTTGAACAAAGCGTTGAATCAGTGTTTCCTCCTGTATCTCCAGTTCCACCCATGTCACCAGCAACAGCAAAACTAGTTCAAATTTTGGAAGGATGCGATTTCAATGATAGTGATGATTCAGTCAAAGATCCGGATTACATAATTAATGAAGATGATGACGATAAAACATATTGCAGTGATGACTTAGACTACCAAACAGATATTATTAATAATCAATGTAATGATGGGTCTGAAACTAACCAGTTACCCAGAGTTATAACAGTTGAAGCTCAAATTCATAGATCTCATGATTATTCTCAGCAGACTTCTGATAAAAACAATAGTCAAAAAGCACAACAACAAACCGATCTTGATATCATAGAAAGTATTGTAGAAGAAATACATGAAAATATTACTACGGATAATGAACATAGTTACAGAAATATGACTGAAGGAAGACCAAAAAGGGGAAGAAAACGTAAAGGAAGCTGTACAAGGGAAGAAATTAAACAAAAAATATACAATAATTTACCATACACTAACAAGAAAGAAATAAGAATTGAATCTAAAGTATTCATTGACTTTAAATGCACATGTATGCGTAACTGTTCGGAATCTGTATCAAAAGAGTTAAGAGAAAAAGAATTCAACAAGTATGTACATCTGGGATCATATACTGCGAAGCTATTATAAATAAATTCATTAGTTAAAGAACATGCTAAAAAAAGAACATACACGACTAATACTTCTAAAATGAGTAAACCGAGACAATTTAGCCGAATTTACACTTTGGCAGGTGTACAGGTCTGTAGAGACATGTTCACTAAGACTTTACAGATAACTCCGCAAAAAGTTAATGTGTGTTTAAAGAAAATGCGTACTGATACCCTAACTGATAAAAGAGGCATTGCTCAAGGAGGTTGGAACCGGTCGTCTCCAGATGATATAGCATTGGCAGTAGATGTAATTAAAAAATTATCTAAATACACTTCTCATTATACACGTTTATTTTTACATCGTTCTGGAGCCGAAACACAGTAACTCCAGACGAGTAACAGTCACTATTGGCATTGTTATTTTTGTTTTAAGACATCTAATAAAGAAGTTAGAAATTTATCACTTTTTTTCTGTCATTCGAATTAAATTTTAGTAGCGCTTCCACTATTTCATTCATAAACGCAAGATCGTACGCGATCTGCTTGGTGATAACGTAGCGCGTCACAGCTGTGCGTGTGCGTCAGTTCAGCACGCCCGCGGTGGGTCAACGGACGTCGGACGAATAACCGGCTGCAAGTAAGTTCGCACGGCTACACATCAAGCTATACATTTCCAGTTTACGCTGATCTTGCACTGTCCGGAAATCCTATTTAATGTGAGATCAGCCTATACTGGAAATTTATAACTTGAGGTGTAGCCATGTGTACCTACAAGTAGGTATTTCATTTCAGGTACGATTTAGGTTGGTGTAAGTTCATTTACTTCCATCATCTCGTATCGAAAGCACGGCACGGTGTTTACCACTATCACATCTCGTAAACGTGAGAAATTAATTGACATTTAATTCACCACTCTCGCATCACGAATCACGTAGTAGGTACTCGTACCTATTCAACTAGTCACGACGAGTAGGCTTGGGAGTTGTATTTAACCGCTATCGTCCGGCTGGTACGCTATCGTACCAGTAAGTCGAGCACCCTTCAAGCCCGGCTGGTACGATATCGTACCACCCAGAAGCAAGCGGTTTTTATCTTAATATTCAATATAAATAAGGTTTAATCTCGTCTGCGATGATTTAACTCTATGGGTCGATAGCCAGTCTTTCGTAAACTACATCATTCAAATGCGTAAAAGTTCTGTGGCAAAATTTATAAAAATAGTTGACAGTGACGCTTCGAACGCGCGCGTCGACAGAGCGTTATCTTGCTATGCTCTCTAGTTATTTAGTGTTTTTTCTTATTTTTTGTGCATATTCGACGTGAAGTGGATAAATATTAATTTAAAAGTAGTTATTACATTGTTTTAGATAATATTGCATCAAATAGCATCATAAAAACTGTTTTTTTCGATAAAAAGTGTCACGTAAACAAACCGTTGCTCAGTGACGTCATTGTTATCTGAAGTTTGATTGTGTTGAGTGTTTTACAGTGAAATAAGTGTATCCTGGTGTATTTAATTGTATGTACATAAATCGTACTCATAATTAAAGAAAATTCTAGGTATATTTCATAACAAAACTATTTTTAAAAGATCTTTGAATGTTCGAGTGCACAAAACGGCCTTTGACCTCCGTGCGAAATAAAGTTTGAGTTTAAATATTATGCAAATGTTCAGTAGGATTCCCTAAAAAATACTGCTGTTAGATTAAGTACTTGTCTATTCAACAAGAAACAAGCAAAATATCGTGCAAATTAACATCGTAATTTTATCAGAAATCATAACACGGGAACCTTCCGCCTGACACAGGTCCTCACCGGACACGGCTGTTTCGGGAGGTTCCTGTTTCGCATAAGGCGGGAGGAAACGCCCTGGTGTTTCCACTGCGAAGATGGCCCTGAGGATACGGTGGTGCATACGATCGAGTATACGAGGTCTGCCCGCCTTGGGCGGAGCACCGCCTTGTCCTCGTGGAGGCGATCGGCGGCGACGATCTCTCGCGTCCGGCCCTGGTCCAGGCCATGGTACGGAGCGAGAGTACATGGTTAGCCGTCACTTCCTGCAGTGAAGCAGTGATGCTCGCAAAGAGGGAGGCGGCGCACGTGAGCGAGAGGCAGTACATGCGCCCTCGTGGCTGCAGCCTTCGCAGGAGACGCCCTGGGTGTCGGGAATCCCAGGCTCATTCCCGGCCACCGTAGGCGCGGGCTTGCGGACGGCGAGTAATGGGTAGCTCGCTGTCCGGTAAGGACCAAGCCCGGGTCGACGGCGCGTTGTGTTCCACGCGCGCCTCAAAGAGATGTCAACACCAACTGGTGGGGCCCGCAAGGTCCGATGCCTGCCTGGGGTGCGGGTTGGTCGAAAGAGATACCGTGGCCCCTGGCACACAGACAACTGAGGGAACACGGGTGGGTTTTAGTCAGTAAAAGTCTGACACGCCCTACCGCTCCACCCAGAGCGGGAGAAGTCATTTGATGATTTCCCAACCCGAAAAAAAAAACAACCATAATATGATAAATACTAAATATGCCTAAAATATTTTTTATGCGACAATGCTTGCGGTGGCTTCACAAAGGCAGGCAATTCAAACAGAAAAATGAATCGTTAAATCTGTGACATAGAGTTCATTATTAGTTGGAGGTGCCCTTTTCTATGAAAATATTGAACCGAATTAAGATCTTATTGTTATAATTTTAACCGCGAAATTCGGTTGTGCATTCTTGTAAAGGCCGGTCGAACACGAGACAATAGGTTTCTAAGAATAATTTTAGTAAACTGCGGACCTACTTACCTAGTTTGGTGTAATTTATATTTTTACCCTTTATTGTTAAGAAATAAAGTCTGAATTAGCTTTTCATATTTTTACACACATTGCACACGCATAAATTCATTGATCGCAAGGAAGCGTTATTTCGAGTTCTCATTATTTCACAAAAAAATCAATAAATTTAAGTTTTCGTGATTTTTTTTATTGTTATTTATTGAAAAAAATAGTCCCAATCGATTCGAGTTCGATGATTGAGTTCATGGCTTTCGGTTCCAGAACGACCTAAAATTAACCGTGTAGAAGGGAAAATACAGAGGCTTTGTATTTGCAACAGGGAATGACAGTGCGAAAAATTTATGAGGAATATTATCTGAAGAAATTCAATTTCTTGCTTCAAACAGAAAATCGTAAATGCTTAAAATATGGAACATTCAAAGAGATATAGAAAGATAGATAGATACAAAAAGTTTAATTTAAATTGTAAGTCATTAAAAAAAGACACATGTAATAAGTGTGATACCTATGCTATAGAGAAACAAAACGGTTCGAATGACGAAAATAAACATCAGGAACATCTAAAAAGAGCAGAAGACTTAAGAACACAGATGAAGAAAGATTTTGAAAGAGCAAAGACAGAAGAGAATGTTGAGTGTTTAACTTTTGATCTGGAGAAAACTCTGCCACTTCCTAGAATACCTACGAATGTGGTATTTTATAAACGCCAGTTGTGGGTCTACAATAGTGGCATACACTCAGCTTCTGATGACAAAGGTCGCTGCTATGTATGGGTTGAGGGAGAAGCCGGTAGAGGGGCCCAAGAAGTTGGCTCGTGTTTACTTCATCATATTGATAATGAGTTGCGTCCACACACAGAGCACCTTATTTTGTGGAGTGATTCTTGCGGAGGACAAAATCGCAACATCAAGCTAACTTTAATGCTGAAGACAGCTCTACATTCACACAGCAATTTGAAAAGTATTTCTTTAAGATTTTTAGAGCCAGGGCACACGTTCCTGCCTAATGATATGGATGTTTTTTAAATAGAGTCAAAGCTGAAAGAATATGAAAGGATATACACAGTAGATGATTACATGAATATAATGAGGAAATGTAAAACACGAAATCCTTTGAAGGTCATAAGAATGAAAAATGAAAACTTTTTGAGCTGCAAAACCATCGAAGAAAATATTATAAACAGAAAAATGTACACAAGTAAGAGGAAAGTGAACTGGCTACGTACTAAAGAAATTCTTTTGAAGAAAGAGTTTCCTTTTTCTATTTTCATACGAAGTGACATCAAAGAAGAATCGGAATTCGAAGAACTGGATATTAAAAAGCGGGCAGGAAAAAGAATTATTAGAGTTAACATCCAAAGGAATGAATTGGTCCCTTTATGGCCCGATGGCAAGGCAATAGCCCAACCTAAACTTGATGATTTGAAGTCAATATTTGAGTTAATACCAGCTGACTGTCGCCCATATTATGAACATTTAAAAGGAAGTAACCAAATTATTGATGATATAGATGGGTTTGGTACAGTCCCAGACTTTGATTTTGAACCTTGAGCTCTTTTTTATTTTTGGAAGCAAATAAATGTTGAAAATTAAAATATCTGCATTTTATTTTTGAGTAGTGATATACCTGAAACATGTTAGAATGGTTGGTGGCAAAATAAGGAATTTCAATGTATATTTGATGTTGGATCATTATAGCAAAACTGTTAAATATTGTGATTCACATAAAATTTTAATTTAACAGAAATGATCCAATCATTATTTTTTAAGTTATCTATTAATGTGAAGGTATTTAATAAACATTAAGAGTCATATAGAAATCTATATTCAATTCTTTATAAACCTATAAGTATAAGATGGTGTATTAGGATCACAGTCACAAAAGAAATGAACTTATGTTTTAAATCATCATAACCTTTTCTTTTAGTTTTTGTTGGCTGGATCATTACTGCACAACACGGTCCAATTTCACAAGAGAACCAACATGTTACTCACGTTTGAAACAAACAGAACAACAATTTACATCTCTCGAGATTTTTCAAAACTGTTTACAAAAATATAGTAACTGCAAAACTTAACTTTAACTTGTGAGGTCAAACCTATGCTAATAACGGAGTCAGTAACCTTCACTTTCTATAACTTCTTATAATCTTGATCTCATTCCATTTACCATATTAAAACAAATGTCACTTAGTCGCATTAAGGCGTTATTAGATTTGAAATCAAATGTAAAATTTACAGACGAAGAGATCCAAGACCTTCACGACATTTATTATAGCTTGGATGTAATAAAAACTACAGTTTTGTCATTATGTCGTCGAGATTCAAACTTATTGACGGCCGACGCTGCGCTTCGATTTATGCTAGAGAAACTTGCAAACGATCTCAGTGGAAGACTAGCCACATCTCTTAGAAAGAGAATAAAGGAAAGGCGAACAAATGTATTCAGTGTTTTGCAATATTTGCATAACGATGAGGATTTTTTTTAAACTGCTGCCACAGAATATTTCACGAAACCATTGTCGGATGATATACGAATATATATAGTGGAACTGTAGGAACGTTTGAAATATAATTCTACACAAAAATGTACAAATTCACAATCACAACCGAGTGCATCGGACGTAATTGCCACCAGTGACGATGATGACAAGGAGTTGACAATCGCACAACAGTTAGACAAAGAAATAATCAACAGTTAGACAAAGAAATAAGACACACACAGATCTCCATTCCATTATTAGGATAGAAATGTGCATTTATGACAGCGCTGGCGGCGATCGCGGAGTTTTTTTGACTGCAACGTATAATTATTTGCTTTCGATAACAAGTGTTGAAGCCGAGCGAGTCTTTTCATCCGCCGGAAAATTTTGTAGTAAACTAAGAAGTTCCCTGGGTGACAAAACTTTAAATGCCTTGTCATTTTTGAGATCACATTTTCAAGAAGAAAGATTATATTCGGGACGAAAAAAAATGGTTTGACTTAAATGAATAAATATTTTTTTGTTTAAATATTGTGTTCATTTTGATAATTCCTTGAATTTGATATAATAAAAGATGATTGTAAAAATTGTAAATACTATCTACAATATTTACAAATATACTATTCAAAATCGATTTTAAAAAAATAGGGAAAATTACGTAATTACGGAATTGGAGAAAAAAGTTGCGTTATTAGTTACGTAATTGACATTTCCGTAATTTTGGAAGCCCTATTGCAACCTTCTATAACACATTTCGATGCAATTGTTTAGTTATCATAAGTAAAAAACGAGGTTTTTTCGCTTACGTCCCATTTTAAATAGTAATAAATCTAAATTAAACTAATTAAATTCAGCAAACTTTACTATAAATTCTAAAAAAAGTCAATTTTTCCGAGACGAACTAAAATATTTGGGTTATGTAGTGGATGCTAACGGCTTACATGCTGACCCACAAAAAGTAGATGCTACTAAAAACTATCCTACCCCGGCTAATAGATAAGAAGTTCGTCGAATCTTGGGCGCAGCTTCTTGGTATCGCAGGTTTATACAAAATTTTAGTTCTTTGCCTTCACCATTGAACAAACTTACCCCACAAAGCAAAAAGCACCATCGTTTGTGTGGTCTGAAGAATCAGATACAGCTTTTAATAAATTAAAAGAATGCTTACTTTCTGGTTCAGTACTCTCGTGTCCTGATTATTAAAAACCATTCGAAATTCACACCGATGCGAGCGACTACGGTATTGGTGGTGTGTTGACCCAAAATATTAATGGTGACGAGAGAGTCATAGCCTACATGAGCAAGTCATGGTCCACTTAAAAACGCAGCTATAGTGCTACCGAGCGTGAAGCTCTTGCTGTTCTAGTAGCGGTTGAGCACTGACGCTATTATGTAGAAAATGGCCAAAAATGTATTGTATACATAGACCATTCTGCTCTTAAATGGTTTTTAAAATTAAATAACCCTACAGGTCGCTTAGTTCGCTGGGGTGTACGACTATCTGCATATAATTTTGAAATTAGACACCGCCATGGTTCTGAAAACGTAGTTTCCAGATTAACTATCACGTTCTGTCCCTATTAACGCTGTTGATAGTCTTCCTATTGATACGCAAACTAGTGACGCATGGTATCTTTATATCTATAATGGTTGCCAGTCTTCCCCTAATTCGTTTCCTGACTATATAATTAAAAACTAGAAACTATATAGGTACATGAAAATTATCTGTTCGTTGCGTAGAGAATTCAAATGGAAAGAGGTAATACCTGCGGAAATCCGTACTGCTGTATTGGAAAAACAGCATTCTGTACCTTCTGTAGGACACTTGGGTGTCTTTAAGACATATAAACGGCTTGCTGCATGCCTGACCAGTAATAACATAATTATTACTGGTCAGGCATGCACGCGGATGTACAGAAATTTATTTCAGCTTCTGATACGTGCATAGCTCATAAGCATCAAAACTATGCCGCGTTAGGCAAAATGGCGGAGCCTTAAGAATGTTCTAGGCCATTCCAAACGATTAGTGTAGATCTAGTTGGACCTAAACCTCCTTCAAGAAAACAAAGTTGCTACATATTCATGATTTCGTGTTGTTTCAGTAAGTATTGCCTTTTATTTTCTATCAAGCGAGAAACTGCTCAAATCATACTAGAATTCTCGAAGAAAATGTATTTCTCGTACATGGGATACCTTCTACTATTATACTTGATAACGGAAAATAGTTTGCTAGCGCTACTCTTAAAAGCATGATTACCAATTTTAAAATACCTTATTTACATTTTACTCCAAAATACTCACCTCACATCAACACAGTTGAACGTTATAATAAAACCATTATGACCGCAATTTCAAGGTTTATTGCCGACGACCAACGTGTCTGGGATCGAAAGATACCAGATTCAGTTTGCTGTAAATGGTTCTGTAAACGAAACAATGGGCTATACGCCGTCATTCCTTGTATACGGGCGACAAGTGGTAACTTGTGGTTCACAGTATATCAACTCAGAAAACGATAAAGGTCTTGTTTTTGTACCTCGCGATTCATATGCAAAAAAATCTAGGCTTCCTCAATCTTTAACAAGGAGCAAGCAGCGCTAATTCAGGCTCATGCTAGAAACTGCCAGTTTTACAATTTACGTAGGAAACCTGCAGAGTTTAATATAGGCGATGTTGTGTGGAAACGAACTTTCTATCAGAGTGACAAGGATTAATATTTTAATAAGATGTTAGCTCCTGAATTTATAAAATGTCAAGCTATAAGAAAAAATACCCATTAGTTAGTTAGCTTATTAGTGGATACGTCTGAAAAATCAATCGGTCAATGGCATATTAAAGACATCAAGTTAAATAATTACAAAGACTGAAACCTAAAACTAAATACTTAACCAAAAATACAAATAACAAAGATAAAAATTATTCATAACAAATCGACGACTTCAACAACCTAACTACGTACATTCTAACTGTTGTTTCGGTACCAAGATTCTAACTAGCACAAATTTAAATAAAGTAATACTTATAAACTATGTTATAATAAAATAACTATATACACGGTTAATTTTACATCGTTCTGGAGCCGAAACACAGTAACTCCAGACGAGTTACAGTCACTATTAGCATTGTTATTGTTTTTTTAAGACATCTAGTAAAGAAGTTAGAACGGTCATTGGGCGTAATCTGACCCGGTTTGTGAAAACTTGCGTACATAAACCAAACTAGATTTAAATTGTTAAGTTGTTGTTATTGCGGTATTAAACATTAGTAGGTCAATGAAAAAAAAAAAAAAAACGATGTTTATGCGAGATATCCTTACACGACACTCTCAATTATTATGAATTAAATCATTCGGCATTCTGTTAATACCTGCTACGTGATCTGCGGTACATACTGCAAGGGAGAGAGAGACAGCATATATACACTCTCAATTATGAATTAAATCATTCAGCATTCTGTTGATACCTGCTACGTGCTCTGCGGTACATACCGTAAGAGAGAGAGAGAGAAAGACAGCATATATACATATATATTATGCTGTCTCTCTCGCACATTAGTCAGGTAGAAACGGGTTTGGTGAGCGTTGTAGATGCGCTTTACAGCGCAGTTCTCCCGCTATGAGTAATAGTGTTCTGTGGCGCAGTTCGTCGTCATTTGTCGTTGCGATCTGTGCGTTCTTCGAGTTTCTATTTTTCTTATCGACTACTTTAGCGTGTTTACTGGTTTGATTGTTTGCTTTTGGATTGGAATTTGTTAAAATGGAAAGACAAAATAGTTGTGTTTCATGTGAACGATTTGTGTTTCGCCGCAGAAAACATAGCCTTACACAATTGTTTTTTGAAAGACATCGAGATCACGTCGAGTTATTACTACAAGAAATAATGCCACGTGAGGTAAGTCTCTTAACTATTTTGTTGCAAAATGCGGGCGCTCTGGTATTTATGAAGTGATATCGAGTCAATTCAATAATTAAATAAAACAGATTATTGCTACGTGTATTGTATTGCGCTATACACTATATCGAACCTAAAGCGCTCAACTATTCTTTCATTGTGGTTAGGAGTTTTGACGTGAATACGTCTTTAAAATGGCTTTCATAGTGGAAGGTAAGTCAAAAAGACGAAAGATAACAAAATCGGGAGATATATCATTCTTTGGCCAAAGAATTAGTATTGCTATTTAACGTGGCAATGCTGCCAGTCTTCTGGGCACGTTTCCTGATGACGGCGATGCGGACGAATACTTCGACGCCTAAGTGTCCTTGTCCTTTTGTATTTATTTGTTTAGTTAAAGATTAATGACGAGAAAAAAAGTATGGTGTTGCAGCTTCATATCAATCATCTCCAATCTAAATTCAAATACACCATTGGAAAGCTAGAGGATCAAAGAATTCATTACGCATCGCGTGAGGTGGAGGGGGAAGCGCCGCCATTTTGAGATCATTTTGCTGCGTATCGAGATTTCCACTTGTACCTATAGTTTTTTTTTTGTTTAGAGTTTGACTCCGAAAAGCTACGGCGTTCGTTTAAAATTCAATCGTCAGCTCTCGTAAAAATCTATCGATTATATACGAAACATTAGTATAAAATAGTGACAATGAATATCATAATGTGTTAAAGCAAAAACATCAAATATCAAAAATATACATTTTGGCCTATACGCGTCAAAACGCTAAATTCAAATACAGAGATCGTATACGGTTGGGAAGGGCTTCTCAAGAGCAATCAAATGGTACCACTAAAACACCATATGTTTTTTAACCGACTCCAAAAAAAGGAGGAGGTTCTCAATTCGACTGTTTTTTTATGTTTGTTACCTCATAACTTTCGACTGGGTGAACCGATTTTTATGATTCTTTTTTTATTTGAAAACTCGTGCTTTCCACGTGGTCCCATTCCATATTTCCAATTTCATATAGATCTGATGATGCGTTTCGGAGACAGACAACGGAACTCTTCAAAAAATAACAGCAAATCAACCGCGATGGCTGCTATCGCATAAATATGCATTGTTTTGACCCCAAGGATGATGAAATTTCGAATTAATGGGGTAGGTACTATAACTAAGAAGTGAAAAAAAACTTTTTCCAAAAAAACCAACCAACTTCCGAAAAACACTATAAAGTGAAAAATAACTTTAATTTCGGAAGGCGGTGACAAAAAAATTAAATACATATCCAAAGTCACCGCCTTCCGAAATTAAAGTTATTTTTCACTTTATAGTGTTTTTTTTATAAATAAGATGACTACATTCTTCTCTTTGTGTCAAAATGTACCTGTTTGCTTTGTTTTTTTTATCAATAATTCGGTGATGCTAAACAAACGGGTAGAAAACTTCGTCTTAATAAGTCAAGGGCATTTATTTAATTATTTTTACTGGTTTCAGATTTCTTTTGATGGCTCACGATCATTATGCCATGCTTGCTGGGTGAGGTTAGATCGTGCTCTGCATAATCAACCCAGATGCGAGCCACCCCAACAAGTCCAAGTACAACCACCCCAACAAGTACAAGATGCTGATGGGGAAATGCAAGACGCGGGCATACAAGTGAATCCCAGTTTTATTAACCTACAAGGCTATTCTCGTGCAGCACTTACAACAACACGGTGCATATTTCGGAATTGCAGGAATATGGCTACGCATATAGTTTTTTGTAAAATTCCATTTGTGACATAATGATTATTTTTACATACCTCCACTTGCCAGAAGAGTTTGTCATTCGCATTTAGTAATAAATGATTGGGAAGAAGTAAATGCTCAGCCAGTGATGCAATAACATATACATGCATATAATAATAATAGCGCTCATATACTTGACATAATCAATATATATATAAGTGGGGGTTGGAACGAAATAACCAAATGGATTTCGAAAATATTGATGGAATTGAGGGCAATGAATTACACTTCTGGACAAGAGAAACTAAAGATCAGTTCAATAACATTTTACAAGTAACTCCGTCGCTCCGAAACAAAACCGGTACTCCGGCTACAGTGTTAGGGTTTATTTAACAAAAATAAGAACTGGTATACCCGATGAACGTTCGGCTACAAAATTCAACATGTCAAGAAGAACGTTAAAAAAAGAAAGTTAAGAATGGCAAGAGAATGTTTAACAGGGGATTTTGTGCCGCATTTTCTGGGATTAGATCATTTGATCAGAGAAGAGGTCTTCCAAATCTTTCAATTCCTGCTCATATTTTCGGAGGCCAGCACAACTTGGCTATTTTGGTGTTTGACGGCACTTATTTATACATTCAAAAGAGCTCCAATTTCCTGTTCCAATGGGTAACATACAGCCTTCATAAATTCAGAAATCTAGCGAAACCTTTTATGGTAGTTTGTACAGATGGTTACATTTTAGATGTTATGGGGCCCTTTGCAGCAACAACTTCAGATGCCACAATCATGGGCAGCCTAATGGAAGACCAAACTTCTGCTTGGCATGGTTTTCTTAGGCCCAACGATTTTTTTGTACTAGACCGTGGCTTTCAGCACTCGATTCCCAGTTTTTAAGAATGTGGCTTTTATTATAGTAATATAACGTTTTGTTATTTCCTATCTTTTCGTTTTTTTTAATATTTAACAAACTTTCTCCATGGAACCAACATCGTAATCGAGATAAAATTATTAGCCGTCCCATACATTTGGGTCGAGTAGGTATTGAAGCTATATACGGAACAGGTGATATTTTTTTTCCCAATTAAGATGTTGGTCCCATGGTGAAAGTTGTTGTAGTTGTTGTTTGTGTTTTACGTTGCGTGTTTATTATTACGCAGAATGGATGCTTCCAATGTTCCACCATCTGCCGGCCATGGGCAGGCTCGTGGTACCCCAGGTCGTCCTCGAGGTCGTGCTCGTGGTACCCGAGCTTCTGCTCGTGGCACCGGAGGTGGTGGAAGCAACCGAGGCACTCGTGGTGCCCTGGGCGGTGGTCGTGGCACCCGAGGTGTAGGTCGTGGCCGTGCACCCGCAAACTTGCCTAGTGTGGAACTGTATGTTGCATTTTGTCATTAATTACACTAAATAATTTATTGATGTCTGTCGTCAAAGAACTTTTAAAACTTTCGTTACTTTTTTAGCCAGCCAGTGCAAGAAAGTCCGGCTGTGGACGTACAGCCCTCAACGTATGTATTCTATTCAAAATTTGTCTCGACAACCACACGGTTGTTTTTAAGTATTATTATTTTTCTTTTAGAACCTCGTTAGCTGAAGAGCTGAAGAAGGTAGAGATGACGAAGATCGCTGATAAGAGGAACTTTAACCTTCTATCAGCGGATCGGAAGGCTCAACTGCTTGCTCTACGGGAGCAAAAGCAAGTAGGCAGATGTTTGCTGCCTGATGCTCCAGAGCGAAAGCAAAAAAGGTTCGTTTTCTTTTTTTTTTCAAATTATCTTGTGGAAAATTGACTTGTGTTGTCTTACTTTCAAATATTTTACAGAAAAGTGTCTCCCACTCGGACGCCGTGTCCATTAGTGGCTGGGACACCACTAGTTCCGCCGCCCAAAAGATTGACACCGTGGGAACGGATTTCTTCCCACGGTTGTACCACAGGTTTGTTGTTTTTACTTTTTATTATCCCTTTGTATTATCATTTCGTCGACCGTCCGGCGAACAATAACAAAGGGTCTATTCATTGTTCAATTCCTTTGTGCCTGAACGCCAAGTGACTCGGGTTACTATTTAAATCCATTGTTTGTTTCGGCGAAATGCGTCGCCGGCGGCGGCAAAATGGCTAACATGTTTTTGAAATAACATTTCCGTGTAAAATCTTTATCTAATACACATTCTTGGTAATACAAACTGTTTATTATACACCGTGAAATTTTAATGGTTCTTTTTTGTTTTGGTAATACAATAGTTAAAAAAAAATATATTAGAAACAAATAATGGCAGATTAACCATTGTGAAAAATCACCACGTGCAAGAGTTTGTTTTGCTTTGAACATTTATGCATCGTTGTTCCCTTTGTCGGAGGTGCGTGCGATTCGAGAAGTACCTACAAGTTACCCCTAGTGGTACTATTGAGTAGTGTTTTATCGAGTTCATGATTTTTTTTAAATTATTTTAAAACAAAAACGAATGTACTCCTTATGGCAAGTTGTTCTGCCGCGGGAAAACAACCATTTCAATTGCACAGTGTATAACTGTCGATGTCGTAATAATCCCTCGTCAAGATATAAGTGGAATTTGTTAAAATAGAAACCATCAAACAATCAGACACTCGACCGCACTCGACGCTCTGCGGGGGCACTTAAAAATGCGTGTGAACCGTCGTTTAACGTCATAGAGAAGGGTATTATTCAATTTTATGGCAACGTTGGTTCATAGGCTATACACGGCTTGCACATTATTATTGACTTACTCATATTACATCATGTGCTCTTTTCAGGCGTACAAGAACAGGGTCCCATAGCCAGCACCAGCACTGCTTGGGTCGGTGACGCAGGCGAACCCGTACCCTCACCTAGCACAGGTTTGTTGTTTTTACTTTTTATTATGGCTTGCACATTATTATTATTAAAATCTTATTAAAATCTTGTGGTCCGCTGGTCAGTGGCAGACGTGTTTTTTGTTGTTTATTTTGCTCAGGTTTTTTTAGAGCATTAATTTGTGCAATATTGACTCATATAGTGTCTTGAAAATAAGTACAATAAGTACTAAAGTGGTGTGAACTGTTTTGGTGATAATAATAAGCGAGCGCGACATCACGCCGTCCGAGAACGCCGAGGTAGGCTCCTCCTCACCTTGAGTGAAAGAGACGGGCTGCGAAAAATAAATAATTCGTCGCTGTCACGCCGCTGTGAACTGCGAAGTGCTTGGCGGTTTGATCACCAAGATTTAAGTTTTTGGTCGCGACTCGCGATACCAATAAAAATAATTTTTACATTGAATGTGCCAATGATCAATGCATGAAAAGGTATGATATAGCCTGTCTCGATATAAACAAAGAGGCGTTTAAGACATACACCCAAACATATAAAAAAAATGGCTCTGTCCGGAATGTAGCTGTGCTAAGCCAAAAAGAGGCAACAGTGAAACCCCGGTCCGCATTAATATACCTATTACTAATTCCACCACTCCTATAAACAATGTAAGCAGTCAGCGAGGAAGTCAGACTCAGTATTCACCCATAACTATGGAGTCTGATTCCCTACTACTCGATGAATTAAGACAATTTAGAGCGGACATGGTAGCTCGCATGGACAGCCAGGCAAATGCGATATCGCTGTTAGTAAATCAATTTTCTCAAACAAAAACCGAGTTGGACAACATAATTAAAATTATGACGGTGATCGAAGAAAAAGTAGAAGTTAAGCTAACTCAGAACAACCAAAACCACGAAATAGCAGCTGATAGTCCCCGAAATCCTCCTTCAACATCTTCTTTTGCCGAGGTCGTAACTCGACAGAATAACTCCAACGTTTCCAATAAAACGCTTCATACCTACATCAAAACGCACGAGGTAAACAAATGTGGGGCCACGAAATCTACCGAAATTTCACCGGAAAAAACTTTGTGTAGTATTACTAGCTCACTGGCGACTAGTGAACCACTTAACGATGAAACGGAGAAGATCGAATCAGGATGGACGACTGTTTGAAATAAAAAAAATAACAGGCAACTTAAAGAGGTCAGAGTGGGAAAAAATACGGAGCTGAAGGCAATTAAAGTTAGTGATCGCAAAAAACATATACATGTTTGGCGACTGCATCCGGATACCACTCTTGAAGCCATAGCCAATCACGTGAAACATGTATGTGGCTCTGATGTGCAAATTAAAATTGACAAAATCAAACACAAAATTGAGAGAGATTATTCGTCGTTTGTTATTGGAGTACCGGAAAAGTGTTTCGATAAATTAAACCACGCAGAAACCTGGCCAATGAATTCGGAATTCAGTGAGTGGATTTGGTTTCGGAACTCAAACAGAACAAAACCAAACATATTATAGCCACAACATCGATATATTCTATCAAAATGTACGAGGTCTACGAACTAAACTGGATGAGTTCCGAACCAACATTGAGGCATTCAATTTTGATTTATTTGCAATAACGGAATCTGGTTGCAATGACTCCATAAAAGATCCGGAAATAATCCCTCCAGGATATCAAATACTTCGTTGCGATCGAGCGGATGGTCGGAAGCAGGGAGGAGCGTTTTTAGTGGCCACACATCGATATGAGCTGCGACAAGTACAAATCGCGGACACGTCGATAGACGCCTACGTTTTTGAAATGGTTAGTGCAACGGTTTATTTCAAAAGTAGATTTTTGTTTTTATGTTGTGTGGTTTACATACCACCAGGGAGTTCTGAGAATGACTACTTGACTTTATTTAGATTAATAGAAAAATTATCTGATAGATATGGAGAAATAATTGTTATTGGTGATTTTAATTTGTATTCCTGTCCGGTAAATGTCAAAAATTATTATGAATGTTTTGTGTCGTATTGCGAATTCACTCAAAGTAACACAGTGCCAAACCATCTGGGTCGTCAGTTGGATTTGGTTTTGAGCACAGGTTTTAGCGGGGAGGTGTCGGTGGTAGCGGCCGACGACGCGCTCGTGCCCGTTGACGCGCATCACCCGCCGCTCGCGGTCGACGTACACTGTGCGCGCACGCTCCCCGCACCCACCGCATTCGCCCCGACCGCGCCCTCTGCTGGCGGCAGTCCCACAGCACGCGTGTTAGGCCGCAGTGGAACTTCTATCGAGACGACTACGAGTTGCTATACTCTATGTTGGCTTCCACCGATTGGAGTATGATTTACGACATGCATGATTTGGAGGATATGTTGAATATTTTTTATGATAAACTGACTGATATTTTTGATAGATGTGTGCCCTGGAAAAAACCCAAACGTGAAAATTCTCAATACGTTTATCCGGAATGGTACACCGCAGATATTATACGAGATTTAAAGAATAAAGCCAGATTTCATAAAATGTCCAAAAAAACAAAGCTGGATAGCGATTACTCTGAATTTTCAAAATACTGAGCTCGTATTAAAAAATCTATTGAAATTGCACACAAAGAACACAAGTTTAAAATACAAAACCAATTTTCAAAAGATCCAAAATCATTCTGGCAGTATATTAGGTCCAAACGAAGTAGGTTAAACAGGCAAATTATCATAAAGGATGGTCAACAACTTTCGGATGAGGAGTGTGCTCGGCAATTTGCGTCATTTTTTGAGTCGGTGTATAATAAAGAGCGGCCGCGGCTGGAGGCGCGGGCGGCGGGGGCAGAGGCGGAAACGAACAGTTTGCGAGTGCACATTGAGACCATCGGTCTTCAAGACGTAAGGGAAGCCCTCACAAAGCTCAAGCCAAAGCGCTCATCTGGCCCCGATGGCATTCCAGCTTTTCTGTTCAGAGACTGCGGCAGGGTGCTGGCTGAGCCCCTGCATCATATCTTTAATACTTGTTTAAAACAAGCAACGTTTCCGCCTAGGTGGAAAATCACGCGAGTGATTCCGGTTCCGAAGGGTAAGTCAGGTCCGGATGTCAGTGGCTACAGACCGGTGGCAGTGTTGTCGACACCTGCAAAAGTATTCGAGTCGGCCATCCAACGCTGCGTGCAGGCTCAAGTGAGCGCACAGCTATCGGACGCGCAGCACGGGTTCCGGCCGGCGCGTAGCACTGCCACTAATCTGCTTAACTTCATGGCGAGGGTGGTGCCGGCTGTCGATGCTGGTGTGCAGGTAGACGCGGCATATTTTGATTTTAAAAAGGCGTTTGATACCGTCGACAATGATGTACTGCTAATGAAGCTGGCGAAAATTGGCTGCACTCCGCACCTACTACAGTTCTTCGCCAGCTACTTGAAAGACCGACAGCAGTACGTTGACTACAACGGGTTCGAATCCGAGCCATACTACACCAGGTCAGGCGTGAGTCAGGGCAGCAATTTGGGTCCTCTCGAATTTATTTTAATGATAAATGACTTACCTGACGTAGTCAAACATAGTTTATGTTTATTGTTTGCGGATGACCTCAAATTGCTGCTCGAGGTCAAGGGTGAGTCGGACTGTGAGAGATTGCAGGAGGACATAGATAGAGTGATAGAGTGGAGCCATAGAAATAAACTCTATTTCAACACAGCGAAATGCTCAGTGATGACATTTACGCGCGCGAAGACGGCCTTAGTCTACGAATACAAAGTAGAGGAAGCGCCGCTGCAGCGAGTGTCTCAGGTACGTGATCTAGGAGTACTGCTTACCCCGGATCTAACTTTTCGGGATCATATAGTTAAGATTTGCAAAAAGGCGTACAGAAACCTGGGTTTCGTGTTGAGACAGTCGCAGGGATTCACGAACGTTACCACGCTCAGGGTGCTGTATGACGCTTTGGTAAGGAGTCACTTGGAACACAGTGCGGTGATTTGGGCGCCTCATGAAGCGAAATATAATATTATGCTGGAGCGAGTGCAGAATAAATTTACAAGACACTTGTATTTTAAACTTTATGGGGTTTATCCATTTTACCCGCTGATGTATCCTACACTGTTTGTACTGGGTATGGTGGGGTACAATGAACTCAGAGTGCGCCGGGAATTTACACTTGCGGCGTATGCGCTAAAGCTCCTGCGTGGAGTAGATCATAACCCAGGTGTGCTGCGTCACTTGAAGCTATGCGTGCCAGACCGGTACGTGTGGCGGCGGCGGCGACCGCCACTGCTGGCCGTGCCTGCTGCCAAAACCAATCTGCTGTCAAAAACACCCCTCACCCGCACAATAAGTGTACTAAACGAAGTGCATGAAAGAATTGACATATTTTCGTGCAATTTGAGTGAATTCGCAAGAGTTTTGTTGAATTTTGTTAGTTATATTTAAATATTAACATTCTGTGATAAGTCTGATTTTGTATTTTGGGTTTAGTTTGATAATTATTACATAGGTAGGTATTATATATAATTCTGCAATCTGACTTCAGTTAATAGAGTTAGTGTTGCTTGGTATTTTTTAAGTTTTGAGTTTTATTGTAGGTCGTAAGTTGATTTTTTGATAATGATAATTTATTTGGTGTGTGTTTGGAAACCACTATTGTATTGGGTCATCCTGTAAAGATAAAGATAGTGTGTGTAAGTTTTAAAAATAAATAAAAAAATTATTGACTTACTCATATTACATCATGTGCTTTTTTCAGGCGTACAAGAACAGGGTCCCATAGCCAGCACCAGCACTGCTTGGGTCGGTGACGCAGGCGAACCCGTACCCCCAACTAGCACAGGTTTGTTGTTTTTACTTTTTATTATGGCTTGCACATTATTATTGACTTACTCATATTACATCGTGTACTCTTTTTAGGTTCGACCGGCTATTTTGAGGGACCAGCGCGTGCGCCCGAAATAGAGGTGGAGCCTAAAACGCCTCCCACGAAAAGGTATCAGTTCTTAAGTATAAGGTAATAAGACTTAGCTAAATTATTTGTCGATGTTGATATTTATGACAATTTTATTTTTACAGAAGGCGTAAATTAAATTTTTCGCCGTCCCTTGTTTCTCGGGTGAGCGAATTGCCCGAGAATATCGTTCTTGATGCTGATATCCAGCTGCTGGGATTTACACCCAGTGAGTTAATTAAATAAGTAAAAGTACGAATTAAAGCTGGAAATGAATACGTTTTTATTCCAAAATTAACCAATAACTTTTTAATTTGCAGCATCTAGTGTCAGCCCATCGATGCAGTCGCTCTCGCCGGCGGGATCCCCATCCTCAATTACCAATAGTGAGTGTTATTTTTCACTTTACGCTAACATATTAGCATGCGTATATTTTAGTATGTGGTTTTGTTTCAGTATACGATGATATTGAGGGACAGCTGGCCGAGTGGGAAAGGAACATTGGAGCAAATCCCGGAAGCGACGTCGAGGAAGACCCCATCGATGCCGATGAGGTCGTCATGGTCTTACCCCGGGTAAGGAGCGCTCATGAATTCCCTACAATCCTGGAAGATGTTTCCTCTCGGCAGCTGCAGCAGCTAGACGAGATAGATGAAAGGGACGATACTGCTCTGAGGGAGTTGGTAGGTAGCGAGGACATGGTGTACTTCCCTTGGAGCAGTAACCCTAATGTTTTTAAAGGCGAGCGGGAGCAATTTGTCGGTCCACCTGGGCCAACTTTTGCAACTGAGGGTATGACGCCACTCGACATTTTCGAGAGGATTTGGGACGAATCTATTATCGATCTCATCGTCACAGAGACGAATAGATACGCCAACCAGTTAATAAGTGCAAGCTCAACGCAACACTCCAGGCTTCAACGCTGGAGTGCAATAACAGTAACGGACATATGGACGTTTTCTGCAGTTGTTATGTTGCACAGTTTCGTCCCAAATCCGGTCGAAAAGGAGTATTGGTACCCTCAGTTGCATTATATGCAGATCGGCAACTTTAAGAACATCATGTCCCACGGTAAATTTTCTTTGATGAAAAGATGCCTCCACTTTGTGGACAATACCTCCATCCAAGCCACAAGTTCCAAAGAGTTAAATAAGCTAAGGAAAATAAAGCCAATTCTGGACCACCTTAACTCTAAATTTAGCGGTTTATACCTACCTGAGCAAAATATTGCCATAGATGAGTCCCTTTTGCTGTGGAAAGGGAGGCTAAGCTTCTCACAGCTCATCGCCACCAAAGCTGCTCAGGTAGGTATTAAAAGTTACGAGCTCTGTGAGTCCAGAACTGGCTACTTGTGTAAAATGGAGGTATAAGCTGGAAAGGGGGGCCAGCATTTATCTGAGGGACATGATGTCGAAAGTGCAAACGAACCTGAGGGGGCCACATCCCAAATTGTGCTGGGACTCGTTCGCCCTCTTTTGAACAAAGGCCATACACTTAGTATGGATAATTTTTATAATTCGCCACTTTTGTCGCGAACATTAAAATCGCATAAAACGGACACTATAGGGACCCTCAGACTCAATAGGAAATTCGTTCCCGATAGTCTGAAAACGAAGACAAAAACCAATATGCGCCTTGGCGAGCTAGCGTTTAGCCAAACGCAAGACTTGTCGGTTGTGGTTTGGAGGGACTCAAACTTGGTCTCACTGATTTCTACATATCATAAAGTAGAAGTCGGTGGGACTGAGAAACATGGGGTTTATAAGTACAAACCGAAGGTAGTCTTAGACTACAATCTTTCCATGGGGGGTGTCGATAAGAAAGATCAACTTTTACAGGCATTCCCCGTGGAAAGGATTAGGAACAGTGTCTGGTACAAAAAACTGTTTCGCAGGCTATTGAACGTAACAATACATAACGCACACATTATCTTCACACACCAAAAAAAAATGACCCAACGGCAATTTAGGACTATGTTAGCGGACCAAATATTGTTGAAATATAAGCCCCAGGCAATACTCCCTGTGCCGCCGGCTCAGATCCCTACACCTGGTCATTTTCCAGTGCAAATGACAGGCAAACGGATGCGTTGCAAAGTGTGCGCAACTAAAAAAATGGAGGTCCGCACTACCTGGGCGTGTGACACATGTGGGGTAAGTCTGTGCATTAAAGACTGCTTTAGGAAGTATCACACTTCTTAAAGCAGTCAATTATGCACTCAAAAAGTATCAGATTTCTTAAGAGCCCCACATATTTAGGGCCCGTCGGCAGTCTGGCGGCACGCGGTCCACTCATAAAAACTGGCCAGCCAGTTTTTATAAGTTACGCCTGCTGGCGGACTGCCGGCGGATTGTAAATGTGTGGCGCCCTTAACAAATGTGATACTTTTTGAGAACAGACGAGCGGCACATGCGTGTCTGGGGGAGGCCTATGTCCAGCAGTGTACGTCTTTCGGCTGAAATGATAATGTGTGTGTGTGTGTGTGTGTGTGTGTGTGTGTGTGTGTTTTCTTTTGATTTTTGTTCAATAGCCTTCGAAACAGTTTTTTGGGGGACTATCTTATGTAATTTTGACGTTCAAAAAGCGCCGATTCTCAGCCTAGTTTGAATAAATGACACTTGATTGTCTTATGTAATTTTGACGTTCAAAAAGTGCTGATTCTCAGCTTAGTTTGAATAAATTACTTTTGGCGGTTTTAGGGTCCCTCTGGGTCTGTCTTATGTAATTTTGACGTTCAAAAAGCGCTGATTCTCAGCCTAGTTTGAATAAATGACATTTGATTGTCTTATGTAATTTTGACGTTCAAAAAGTGCTGATTCTCAGCCTAGTTTGAATAAATGACATTTGATTTATGTATATAAAAGTTATCCATAATTAGTGTATATAAGGTCTATCTAGTCATACATGAAATATCTGAAGGGGTCATTGTACTCATTATTATGAACAACTTTTACTATAGGACAAAACATGAATCCGCAAAAAACGAATGTGCTGTTTCATACATTTTGACGAGTTATGCGAACACAAATGTAGAGAACAGCTGATTTTTTTCGCGGTTTCAAGTTTGGTCTCATAGTAAAAGTTCTTTGGAATGATGATTACAATGACCTCTTAAGACATTTCGTGTATGAATAGATTGGTCTCATAGTAAAAGTTCTTTGGAATGATGATTACAATGACCTCTTAAGACATTTCGTGTATGAATAGATAGACCTTGTCCCTCCCTCCCTCCCTCCCTCCCTCCCTCCCGTTCGCCTCCTTCTAGTTTTTACGTGTTATATTTTTTAATATTTTTGTGTTTTGTTTTAATTTTTTTTGTGTATATTTGGATACCATTATGTTTTGTGTGTTTTTTTTTGTACTTTTTTGTGTATGTTTGCATACCATTATCTTTTGTGTGTTTTTTTTGTGTATGTTTGCATACCATTATGTTTTGTGTGTTTTTTTTTGTGTACGTTTGCATACCATTATGTTTTGTGTTTTTTTTGTATTTTTGTGTATGTTTGCATACCATTATGTTTTGTGTGTTTTTTTTGTGTATGTTTGCATACCATTATGTTTTGTGTTTTTTTTTGTATTTTTTGTGTATATTTGTATACCATTATTAATGTGTTGTATTGAAACTTGCACTGTTTCATAAGTAAATGTAAGCCAATAAAAGGGTTGTGCCCTGAGTGCAGGAAAAAGTTGCCCAGGGGAGACAACAGCTCCACACCCGTCAAGGACCTGGGTAGTGGTCCCGCTGTTACTCCAGCAGCAGCGTCAACAGCGGCGGCAGCCCCTGTGGAGTCAGTATCTGGATCCGTAGCGGACCCTGTTGCGGTGGCGGCAGCAGCTACGGTTGCGGCATCCAAAGGAGTCATGATCCGGTCACCGGTCGCGGCGACTCAGGTTCGGGGTAAGCAGACCAAGCCCCCCGTTGCCGAAGGGAAGGTACTGTCTCGGGCTGGCAGCGAGCAGGGTGCTGATGGGGAGCCATCGCCAGATACGCAGCTGACCCTCCGTGAGGAGATTAGGCTCTTCCGTTCCGAGCTGCGGGAGGTTCGCGACGAAATGCGCGAATTTCGTCGAGAGATGGCCGGCCTGCACTCGTCGTTGGGGGTTTGTACCGAGAGGGTTGACGGCTTGGAAGCCAGGATTGAGGCACTAGAGAGTCGGCAAAGTGCGGCAGTGCCAGACGGCAAAGTAAGCCAGCTCGAACGCATTGTTCTTAAGTTGCAGCTTGACCTCAACGATCGCGAGCAGGATTTGCTTGGCTCCGACCTCGAGATCGCCAACATCCCAGAGACTTCGGGGGAGAACTTGTTGCACACTGTCGGGCTGGTGGCGGCAAAACTTGGGGTGACCCTCGACGAACGGGACATTGTGTTCGCGCAACGGGTGGGCCTGCGAGCCGAGCGAGAGGCACACACAGGCTCTGCGGGCGGCGCGAGTCCGGTTAGCGGAGCGAGCCCAGGGGGAGCAGCGGCGGCGACAGCGCGCGGGCGGCGCATCGTGGTGCGCCTGACGCGGCGCGCACTGCGCGACGACCTGCTGCAGAGCGCGCGCGTGCGGCGCGGCGCTACAACTGCGGACCTTGGTCTCCCCGTGCCCCCGCGTCGATTCTTTCTCAACGAGAGGCTCACCAAAACAAACAGACAATTGTTTTACCGTGTGCGTGAAGCTGGCAGCCGTCTCGGCTGGAGGTACATATGGACGAAGTTCGGTCGCATTCTGGCTAAGCAGGGTGATGGCAAGTCTACCCACTGCATCCGCTCTGAGGAGGACTTTGCGCGTGTTTTTGGCTGCGATATGCCTACTGAAAAGGAAGTCTAATTGCATGGTTCCTGGCAAGCATCATAGTATAGTTAACCTTATTCTAAAACTTAATCTTTTCGTATTTGTTTGCTTTCTAATCAAGTGTGTTAGTTTGTCTTGTACGAGGCTGGTAATGTTCCTGTCTCGGTATGCGTTGGCTTCTTTTAGTGGCCCAGCCGCACGACCGAAGACTATGTATGTATATTTTATAAGTATTATCTCACTTCCGCTAACTACTTCCACGCTTTCCATATTTCCTATGGTATTTTTTATATATTTACAGACTCTATATATTATGACACCTTGGCTGACTATGTATATTTATACAATATTTACAATACCTTACTTTATATTTTTACGAATTACACCTAACATTGGGTATCGCTGCATAATTACACCTCATATGTTTATGCCAAACTCAACACTACATAATACTTCCAATACTATCTACTGTTTAAATCATTTTGCTATTATTTACACTATTATTTACACTAATGAACAAGACAAGAAATCTTAAAGTTGGATTATTCAATGCGGGGTCGCTCGGTTCGCGCCATGAGGAGTTTCTTGTCGCTATGGAGAGCCTATCGGTAGACATCATGGCGATAAATGAGACCTGGCTCAGACAGGGAGAAGAGGGTCGCGCGCCGACAGTGCCGGGCTACCGGCTGCGGCACGTGCCGCGCGCGCGCACTGTGCGCGGCGGCCGCGGTGGCGGCGTGGGCTTCTACGTGCGCCGCGGCGTGCGTGTGCGCGCCGCAACGCACCCGCCAGCGCCGCAGATTGAGCAGATGTGGCTCAGGCTAAACATCAACTCGCATTCAGTAATAGTTGGCACTGCTTACAGGCCGCCGTGGCTTGACGTGAATGTCTTCCTGGATGCGATTACTGACTCTCTTTCCTCCTTTGCAAACGCGGACAAAATTATTTTGCTTGGTGACTTTAATATTAATGTATTAAATCAAACTGACAACAAATATAAACTGCTAAACAATTTTATACAATGCTGTAAGCTTAGGCAAATTGTTACTGAGCCAACCCATTTCACAGATCATAGTGAAACCCTAATTGATGTTGTGTGCACTGATGCCCGTGTGTGTGGGGTATCTGTATCATACATACCGGAACTCGGTCACCACGCAATTATATCAGTCGAATTAAATTTCAAATTAGAGAAGCCTCCTCCACACTGGATTACCTATAGACCGCTTAAGGACATCCTTCCCGATTTTTTTAATGACGACTTAAACAAAATGGACTGGGAACAAATTGAAAATATGGAAGATGTGAACTCCATGGTTGCAATGTTAAATCAATACATGTTGACACTTTTTGATTTGCATGCTCCCCTCAAAAAAGTTCGAATTAAAGAGAAATCTTACCCCTGGATCACTGACACTGTCAGGGAAATGATGAAGCTACGTGATAAGTGCCACTTGAAGTCAAAATCGTCAAAATCCGAAAATCACATAAAATCCTACAAAGAGTTGAAATACCTTGTTAGAGCTGCTTTTGAAAGTGAGAAGTGCGCATATTTTAAAACATGTATTGATAATAATATTAAACAACCTAAGAAGTTATGGAAACATTTAAAATCAACTGTAGCCACCTCTAAAAAGCCAGAGCATAGTCTGCCACATTTCTGCAACAACCCAGAGTTAATCAATCAACACTTTTTGGATGTACCGGGCAACGGTAGGGTCACTACCGCGGATTTAACCTATTTTGAGCACCATAGACATGGTAACAGTCATTTCCGGCTTGAACCTGTCCAGCAGGATGTGGTGCTGAGGATCTTGCGCAGTCTTAAGTCCAATGCGCAGGGCTCTGACCAAATTTCTCTGGAGATGCTGATGTTAACACTTCCTCGAACACTTGCAGTGATCACAGCTATCATCAACAGATCCATAGTCTCCTCTTCTTTCCCTGATCTGTGGAAAATGGCAATAGTTAGACCGATCCCTAAGGTACCTAACCCCATGAACATGAAAGACCTCCGTCCAATAAGCCTACTCCCATGTTTGTCCAAGATTCTGGAGAGGGTTGTCTGTGACCAACTAAGGGCATATCTTGAGCACCATAATATTTTGCCACTGGCTCAATCCGGATTTCGCCGGGCCCACAGCACAGCGACAGCTCTCCTGGATGTAGTTGGAAGCATACTTGAAGCCAGAGACCAGGGTATGGGAACCCTGCTTGTCCTGCTGGACTTTTCGCGTGCTTTCGACTCAATCAATATTTCACTTCTCCTCTCCAAGCTGTCTTACTATGGGTGTGATGTTGAAACTGTTAAATGGTTTGAGAGTTACCTCAGTAATCGGTCACAGTTTGTCCAGGTGACATGTGACAATGGTGATGCCATGTCCTCTGGTCCAAAGTACGTGAACAGGGGCGTACCTCAAGGATCAATTTTGGGTCCACTTCTTTTCATCCTCTACAGTGCTGACATTACCAGGTGTCTGATCAACACCAAGTTCCACCTTTACGCTGACGATCTGCAGCTGTACCTCCCCTTCCGCTCCCAGGACATAACTGAAACCGTAAACAGAATAAATGAAGATTTGGAAAGGATCTCAGCTTGGTCCAGAAGAAACTCCCTGGTCCTGAATCCATGTAAGTCCAAGTATATTGTGATGGGATCTCGGGATTTCCTGAACAAAATGCTTGCTTGCAACCTGGACCTCAGGATTGACGGTTGTGGTGTGGAAAGGGTACTGGAGGCCCGCAATCTAGGGGTAGTATTTGACGGGCAACTGCATTTTGAAACTCACATATTGGAGGCCGTTCGTAACTGCTTCTACCGACTGAAGCTCTTATATCGTATCCGTCCCTACATAAGTGTGGATTTGCGTGTCATGCTGTGTGAGTCACTAGTTTTATCCAAGCTGAATTACGCTGACACTGTGTATGGAACATGTATTCTCGGTAGAAGCGACAAATTGATTCAGCGGGTGCAGAATGCTTGTGCAAGATTCTGCTACAATGTCCCACCACGGTCCCACGTCACTCCTTTTTTAAATAAGGGTAATTTAATGAGAATGTCAGCGCGCAGAAAGCTTCACCTGGCTACCCTACTCTTTGGTACTATACTCACAAAAAAACCAGACTATTTATATAAGAAACTGTCTTGGTCACGCGATGTAAACAAGATCAAAACTAGAGCATCTTCTTACCTCATGCTAGCCTCATCCCACAGAACTGCTGCCTTCCGTGGTAGTTTCAAATTCGCTGCCTCCCGTTGCTGGAATGACTTGCCACCTCCTTTTCGTGCTATTAAGACAATTGGTACTTTCAGAATAAAATTCAAACAGCACCTTCTACAGCTTCAAAAAGATTCCAAACTTTAAACCTACCCCTAGCAGCGATTGTTCTCTGAACAGGCATAGCAGTTACTTCGCATCTTGTTTTTTTCCCTTGTGTTCTTTAAGTATATGTTGGTACTTAAAAGAATTAATATATTCTTGAATGTTCTTGTTCACTCCACGCTTTTATTAGTACCACCTGGAGTCGAACGTTTTTATTGCTGGCCTTTTGTTTACCTTGTCTGTAACTTGTTTTTTGTAAAATTCATAATTTAATAGCACTCGCATCACTAGTTTATTTCTATTTTTCTATTTACATAATCAATGCCGTTTAATTCACTACCACAGACCACTTTTATTGTAAATTCACTACACTGCACTGCTCCGAATTGTTTTTTTGTATTTATATTCGCTGAATGTCGGCGCCTGCGACCCTTTGCTTGTCAGTGTCACGGGCCGACGGATGCCACAGATTAAAAAATGTACTCTGTGCCACAGAGTGCCTCAGACACTTATGGCATTGACAAATAATGAGGTTACGTTTGGCGCTGACGGTGTTTTGTTTTATTTTCTAACATACCACATTTTATTTATCTTTAATACTGATTATTTATATATACTGTAACTGCCCGTGACATCACATCGCTCGGGCCCTATCAGAATACCAGCGCTGCGACATTTTTCTTTTAAATGTCGTAGCATCATGCTGAGGTAGGGACCTTTTGGCCTCGTGCAGGACCTTCTGTTTTATTATTTTTTAGTTATTTTTTAATTCCAAGAAATTTGTTTTTTATCATTTTTGTACCATTGTGTGTTTATTTTAGTATGTGATCTTCCTGTGCGAGTCACAATAAATACTTTTTCTTTCTTTCTTTCTTTCTTTCTAAAAGAAATCCGATTAAAAATTTCGGAGAAATGCGTGGGCATACACCTATCAAAATATTGTGTATTTGTTTGGAAGCCCCTAATACATTATCACATGTGAATATATTGCAGTTCAAATGATATTACAAACATCGTATCGAATTGATAACCTCCTTCTTCTGAAGTCGGTTAAAATGAAAGAACTTTTATAATCGGTGGGCGTCGCCACCTGTCTATGGCCTCACTCTTTCAAATTAGCTCACTAGCTTAGTTTCTATGAGGGACATAAAAACGAATATACCCTCCTTTATTTCGCCGCAGTCGGGTAAAAATGAAATATAGTATTCTATTCTACTGGGCGAGAAAGAAAGAAAAATAAAACAATCAAAATAGATTAACGGATTTCATACCGGATCCAGATTTTTTTTGTACCATGAACACCCACCCTTATTGTACGGCATTTTGATAACTTTTTGCGCCGGACCAAGTTGTAATGTTCACATCTTTTTTCGACTAAGTCGTAATAATGAGTGTAATACCTCTTTGGAAAGGGTATTCATTGGAGTATCATGTAACTAACATTAAGTTATCTTTAGATCAAAGGAGATGTTCCAAAATGTATGGAGCCTGGGCCAGGTCCTTGTACACTATACTTAAAAATAGAGAAATTCATTTAAAATAGTTCTCAACTGTCCAATTACTTTAAAATGGCTTGGTTTGCTGGTAAACACAAGAAATTACACTTGAAATTACAACACACAATAAAAACCCGTCATGGTGGTAAGCTGTCATTTTGATTGATTAATGACATTGACGTTTGACATGTTTATTTCTGTGGAGGTTGAAAGTTGACTCCCGGCTACTCCCGAGTCTTACGCCGAGTTGTTGGTTTTGTGGATGAAATGTGGAATATGAAACAAAAGACGGTACCTTATGAGCAGCTGTGAAAATGTAATACGGACCAAGCGATGATGGCGAAGAGTCTGAATATAACCGCTACGAACTTTCGCGCATGTTCTCTCACTTCGCCTCATGTCACCATATGGTTCCTAAAAAATTATACTGCGCAGCCTTCTTCGCGAAGTTCGGACTCGGCAAGATAAATCGGCCGTACTGTACTCTTACTCTCTCTGTGAAAATCTCAAATGGCTAACGTACCTAGTGATTCTCTTTGATGAATTTAAAGAAATAAAGACCGCCCCGGTACGTTGGCAAATCTGGATTATTCAGAATGTCTTTTTTATTAGGTACCTATTGGCTAACCATAAACGTAACCGTAATCCATATCGCAGTATTTGAGAACTTCTGACATGTGTAGCTACACAAATATATTGCTAATGTAAACAAAGAGATGACCTACTAAATAAAACAGCAATTTATGTTTTAAGTATATCCATTTATTTACTATTCATTTCATAAATCTTCTCTCACTAATATATCATCCAGAATTGAAGCCGGTGCTGCAATAGTCGCCTGATGCCGAGCCCAACCCAAAAACCAAACAATGGTCATTGTATGCGCACAGCAACCTACTGTTCGCTGTCCAGAGATACAGCTGCAGTAATAACTAATTATTTTTCATCCCAACTTGTTCCTTGTCTCGCCATCAGTATGTAAGTGTAATAAGTTCTTCCTGAATGATGGCGAGACTTTATACGACCCCTAATTAATACGGGGTTCTGTTGGGATGAGGTTGCTTGCGCTACTACTTCCAGATGCTCAGATATTTCTACCTGAAATGACCCACGTTGCCTCACATGTTCGCCATAATAACTTCGGGCTTGTTTTATTTGATAAATGCCCAATGCAAATATAATTAGATTTGACATGGTCATTTCAGGAAAAATATCTAACTCTGGAAGGTGAGCATTGATGTTGGTAAACTGGGCTAGGAATCTGTTTATCCTATTGCTTATTATTAGTTGTGCCAAAGTATTAGGCATTTCTTTTCTTTGTATTGCACGATTTAAAATTATTTCAGCATCCGGTCTATTCACAATTTCTGGATGAAAAGCATTGATAATGCTTGCACAAATCCGAATATCATCCATCAGATGGGTGGCAGCTAGATTAAAATATTCTTGCCGGAATAATTTAAAGTCCCTTTTGAACCGGCCATTTACTACTTCTACCACCCATTTGCACAAAGTAACGCATCTTGACTTGTTGGCCTTGATAGTTGGCAACTGCGTCTCTCCTTGTTCTAAGGATTCGGGTTGATGTACTTGGTATCCGACAGATTCTAAAAATGGGATTGCATCACGAAAGCCTCGGTCCAAAATGAAAACATCGTTTTCCCTGAAAAATCTTCTGAAGTCCCCATTTTGATTTTGGAACAAGGTCTTCATGATGTCTGAATCAGACTCAGTTGCTGGGTAGGGCCCAAGTACATCAATTATATGACCATCAGTGGCCACAAGCAAAAATGGTTTTATTAAATTGCGGTATTTGTGCAAACTATATGTTTTTTTTTTAAACAAGTAATTTGAAGATTTTTGGAGATATATGTAAGTACCATCACAAATAACAATGGGTACTCTCTCCTCTCTATTGCCGAATAAACCCTCTGGTATTATTAGATTTCTATGAATCAATTCTTCTCTTGAAATATGGTTTATGCCCAAGTGTAGAGGAACAAATAAACTTAACAGTGCCTCTCTGGCTGCATTGAGCAAGCGTGTGATTGAGAATTTACTCAGACGTAACAGAGAGGAGATTCTTTCATGGGAGTCTCCAGTTCGAGCTTTTATTAAATAAGCCCCCAATGCAGTATGTGGAGTCTTACATGATGTCAATGCTGGATTTATTATATTAAAAATGTGAGAATATTTTTCTTTTGTTAGGCCAGTCCAGAACACAAAAATATTATCTTCAATGGAATTGATATTTTCAAAATTAAAATACTGATTTATTTCCTGGACACTAAGATTCAGCATTGACTCCATCTCATTTTTGGTAAAAGTATTGGAAAATTCATGCTGATCTAGAAACTCCCAATTATATAATGATTTGTGTTCATTACAAATTCTTGCATTCTCTGTGACAAATAATTTTTGGGAAGTGAGGATTCGTTTACGAAGGTAAACTGGTACACACAACCTTTCTGCATTTGTACATTGAGGCACAAAACAATTTCAGCTAGAGCTGGTTGTGTGGGTGAACTGATCAAGTTCCATTGTTGCCATTCTTAGCTGCGGCACTTGCTCATTTTCTTGCTGAACCTGCACATTTTCCGTTGTTTGCGTCCAGCAGGTTGTGCAGACAAGGGCATCTCCAGATAGCTAAAACAAGATAACAATTAAATAAGATTAACATGGAGTTAATTGAAGAAACAAAATGATAAGGTCATAAATATTATGCAATTTAAATACAGATGGAAAGCCAAAATGTGTTTAAACAACAGCAGCTACTACTAGGTACACTACAATAACTGTCACTAAAGAGTGACAACAATAGGTATCTGTGTATCTAAAAAAACAACATAGTTACCTCTCGGGGATAAATTCTTGCAGCCACTTCATCTCTTTCAGGCCCACTGGGCAATGAATGTGTTTGCCTCCGGAATAATGACATTCCACATGATGCACAAACAACATTACGACGTGCAGAATCTTGGTCTTCACGCCTCTCGTCAATGTTTGTAGCTCTTTGCACATTTCTGCGTGCAGTGACCCAGCATGCATAACATACGAGTCCACCTGATGGAATCTGGACCAAAAAAAAACCTCTTATTAATGATAATTATCCATAATCAATTAATTCAGTAGTAATACTAACTAGAAACAATACTCAAAAAAAAATGAGATGCTACCTCTCTGGGATAAATTCTTGTGATAATTTCATTCCGCTCCGGTCCTTCTGGTATTGAGTGCCTCCGTCTTCGGTTAAGAGAGCGAAAGCACCATACGCAAGTATTCAAAACTGCTGAGGAAGAACTTTCTTCACTAATTACTTCATCTTGTCGCTGCAGAATGCTTCTTGCTCGAACCCAACATGTATAACATACTAGGCTACCATCCAGTATCTATAAAAAAATACTGTATTAACGAATGACAATAATCAATTATTTATTTAACCTGTGGACCCCTTGAGTGTCATCAAATCAATGTAGGTAACCTAATACTTACGTCTCGTGGTGAAATTCTCTCAGAGATCAGGTGCCTTTCAGGGCCCTCTGGAAGGGCGTGAGCACACCTCATGTGTAAAGAGCTTTGACACCTGTTAGAAAAGAAACACGATTAGTAATACAGTTTTATTATTCAAAGAACCACACACACTTTCTTTTTCTTATGAGAATAGGTAAAGCATTTATTAAAATCAACCATATAATAATTACAAGATATTAACGCAAAAACAATTATAGCACTAAGTAATTAATCAATTTGATAATTACATTTTACAAAATATTACTACTAAAAATAACTTTATAAAGCGAGACTGGACAGCAATAGTATTATTTAAAGCGTGTGCACGCGATGAAGGTCCGAAGCGAAAAGAGACCGAGAGCGAGAGCTCGTCCACGATCTTGACGGCGGCCGTTGGGGAGGGGAACGAGGTCATACGCGCATCATCGGGAAGTGACGTCACTGACGCGCCGTTGGCCACTCGGCGATAACATTCGGCCGTCCTGCTGTCGCGTTCGTCCCCGAACAGCGATATGGTCTGATGCAGGAGCTGAGAACAAGATAATCTAATATTAATCCCAGTAATAGTAGTACTTCATAACCTGATTTTTCAAATTCCACTTTAGAAAAATCTGGTTATTGCTATATTGAACCATGTACGCAGCAGAGCAGGGCAACAGAATTTGGTGGAGCTGGCTATCCCATCGCCGGCCAACCAACTCAACCAAATGGCTTAAACCAAGTGATGTTCAGAATCATCTTAGTTGTGTATCACCATGTATATGGCGATGGTGTTCACCACGGGTTTCCATTACCAACTATACAATTCTGCTACTCTACTACAACTGGAAAATGTTTGAAGCGGATGCATTTGACAATTTTTAACCATTATTTGTATGTTTTATTCGATTACTGTAAATAAAATAAAACAGCTTTATCTTTATAAGTAAATGGTGAAATTATTTATAAGATTACACTGACATTATACCTACTAATTGAAAGTTTTTTTTTTTTAGGAAATGTTCTTGTTACCTCAATTTTTGATAACATCTGGCGTATCTGGGTCCAAGATCTGAATCCACGGCTTCATGTTCTCGACACACGCAACACCATTGTAACGTTTAGAACTCCTCTCAGCGCCCCTCATATCAGCAACCCTGTAGCGGTCGTGGCCTAGTGCTTCCATAATTTGAAATGGCCCCTTATAAAGAGGCATTAACTTCGTGCTCTGTCCGTCGTTAGACATACTCGGAATTCTAATCACGACCAAGTCTCCAACTTTATAAAAAGGCGCTTCCTTCCTTTTTGCATCAAAGGTTGCCTTTTGTCTCTCTGCATTTTTTTGTATGTTCTCGTCAACTTTATTTTTTAAGGTCGTGAGATCAACCGTGGTCTCAGTCGCATCATCATCAGTAATTCCATCATTATTCATTCGAATACGGTATCCGAAGAAAACCTCGCTAGGAATGGCAGACGTGGTTTTATTAATCGTGCTATTAATACCCTGTTGTATGCTTGTGATATGTTGATCCCATTTATTGTTGTCCGTATTAGCACCCATACTACGTAATGCTTCTAAAATAGTTAAATTATACCGTTCGACCTGACCATTCGAACGCGGCACAGCAGTGGCTATAACATGAGATCGAATGTTCTTTTCACAACAAAAAGTCTTGAAAGCGTTTGAAGTAAACGCACTACCGGCATCACTAATAATACGCTTGGGATTACCAAATACTTTAAAAAAATTATTTAACTCATTTATAACAATCTTAGATTTAGTATTTTTTACCGCAGAAATGAACACAAATTTAGTAAACGAGTCGACTATAACCAGCAAATAGGAATTTTGTTGTGTGGATTTTACAAAAGGACCCAAGTGATCTAGATGTAGTGTATGAAATGGCCTGGCATATTTTGGAATTGGACATAGTTTACCCGGTTTTTTACCGTCAATATTTTTGTAATACATACAATTGAGGCAATTTTTTATATATTTTGAGACCGTTTTCTTTAAATGTGGAAACCAATATTTTGACCTAATTCTTTCAACGGTTTTATCAACCGCAAAATGTCCCAGGTCATCATGATTAGCCCTAATGATTTGCCAAACACATGTTTTTGGCACTAACCATCTCCTACCTAACTCAGTCCGACGGTATACTTTATTGCCAAGCAATTCGTATTGATTAAAAATCTGTTTATTTGCGTCGGCCTCACCTGACACTAAAATGTCTCTAATACTGCATATGCTTGGGTCCTGGAGTTGCACAGATAGAAGCCAGTCCCCCTCAGTTATGGACATCACGTCATCAGATTCTGTTACTGACATGATGCTATCCATAACAGGGTTGCGGCTCAAGGCATCTACATGTTGCATCTGCGTACCCGGCTTATGCATTATTTCAAAATTAAACTCTTGGGTTTGTAGTACCCACCTACCGATACGTGGAACAATCTCTTTTTTTTGTAAAGCGTGCCTTACAGCGTTGCAGTCGGTAAAAATCTTAAATTGGATCCCGAGTAAGTAGTGCCTGAATTTTTGTAAGCCTACCACGATTGCTAATAGCTCAAGTTCAAACGAGTGATATTTTTTTTCATCGTTACTGGTCTGACGACTATAAAAATGGATTGGTTGTTCGCCAACTTGTAACTCTCTGTAACTTGAACCATTATGCAACCTAAACCGTCACGACTAGCGTCAGTATACAAACAAACCGGCAATTTAGGATTAAATATTTTTAGGACGGCATTGTCAATTAGTTCTTTTTTTATTTTAATAACTGCCTGTTCTTGCTGAGGACCCCATTTCCAGATTGCCTCTTTTTTTAGTAATTTTGTTAGAGGACTACACACACTTGCACAGCTTTTAATTAACTTTCGAAAGTAATTAATTAAGCCCAAAAATTGGCGTAATTGATGAACAGTTTTTGGAAAGGGAAATTCTTCAATAGCCTTTATTTTTTTTGAACTTGGCCGGATGCCACTTTCGGAAATATCGTAACCAAGGAACGTTATACTATTTTGAAAAAATGCACACTTATTAAGATTAATAGTGAGACCATTTGTTTGGAGAATTTCAAGCACACTTTCTAAGCAAGCTACGTTTTCTTCTAGACTTTCAGTGGCTATGAGTAAGTCATCCATGTAACAAATTACTTTTCCAAAACGCAGGTTCCCTAAGACAGTATTCATTAACCTTTGAAAAACCGATGGGCCATTGCTTAACCCAAAAGGCATCCTTAAAAACTCAAAATGACCATCTGGTGTAATGAATGCTGTCTTTCGTATATCTACTGATTTTATTGGAATTTGATGGTACCCACTTTTTAAATCTAATGAAGTAAAGTATTTACAGTTATGTAATCTATCAATTAAATCTTCAATAATGGGCATCGGGTATTTCTCTTTAATTGTAATTTTATTAAGCTGACGATAATCAATACACAGCCTTTTGTCCCCTGATGGTTTGTCCACTAACAGAGCAGGACTCGCATATGCCGAATTACTATGCCTGATAATTCCATTCTTCAATAAATCATCCGTAATTTCTCAAGTTATCTTTTTCTCGGATTCAGACATTCTATATGGTCGAAAACAAACTGGTTTATTAGAAGTTAACTCTATTTCCAACTCTACACAATTAGTTTTACCCAAAGTCAGCGTTGTTCCTGTCAAATTTAGGGTTGCCGTCCAATTCTAAAATTGCCGGATTTTCTGGGAATACTGAGAAAAATGCCGTATTATACAAAATATTTATTTCGAAAGTTTAAATGATAAAAAAATACAACTTGTGTATGTAGTATGCGTGTTCTACTTTTATAGTGACTTGTTTTAATCTTCACCGTATAGGTTTTGAATAGTTTCTAGTAGTTCTGATTCTTTCTCATGTAGGTGTTTTTTATTCTTCATTTTACCAATCATTTCGTTTGGTACTTGAAATTTTGTACAATTACCATGATTACGAATTGCTTGTCTGGCTAAAAGAGTTCCATTAATAGTTTGAGTTATTAATTTATTTCTAAGTCTGGTTTTCATATTATTTACTTCGCTGAAGATACGCTCGCAGTCTGCGTTCGAATGTGGTAAACATAATACATTTAAAGCAAAAGATGCTAATGTTTTTAGTTGTGTTCCATCACGGATTTTAATCCAAAACTCATCAGTTTTCTGTGAGCTAATTTCAAATAATGATAATTTATTTACCATTGGTAGCATTCTCCACTCATCATCAATTGTTTGGAAATCGTCGGCATTATTGATGATTCGTGGCAACTTTTGCAGAAGGGGTAAAATGGATGGGCAAACGTCTCTTGTTTGATTACTAGCTGCTTCTTCAGGTGATAAATATTTTAAAAGTTGAAGTAAATCGTCAGAGAAGTCATACCTTTTTTTTATTTCTTTGCAGCCTGTGATGAGGAAATCTCTGCAGCGAGTATAAAACTCTTTTAACTGTTCTTTTTTTGCTGATATATCTGGTTTTTGTGTTTCCATCATAATTTTTACCCCCAAATATATTTGTGGAAGGAAATATCGCGCATCTTCAGGAACAATCGAGCTTATATCGTTTTGTTGAACATGATCCCTTTGCATGTAACACATTAATAATTCTTTGTACGATACTCTTATATGTTCATCCAGTTCCACCAATTTTGAGTCTGCACTTTGAAAATATTCGTTGAGTTTAACAAATTTTGGTAATATCCATTGCAGAAATAAGAAGTAAAGCTTTATAAAATCGTTATGCAGCTCATGGTAAACTAATTCTGCAGCTGCAGTTTTTTCTTCAAGCCATTTCTGCGTAAAAAACAATTTAAGGCTGTTCCACTGTTCAAGCAGTCTGTTCACAACCGATAGCAGGGAAAGCCACCTAGTTTGTGAAGGATGTAAAATCTTGTGAATTTTAGTAGAAGTAAATACTTGAAATTCCAAATACTGGGCTTGCCGTTTTGAACTCAGTTTAAAAAAACCATAAATGTTTCGCGCCAAATCTTCGCATCGTCTTGGCAGTTTTTTTGCATGCCTCACTGGCACACAAGTGCATAGAATGGCATATACATTTAAAAATAAAAATTCCCGGCAAATTTTCTCGCAAACGGCTGACTACTGAATTTTGTGATCCCATCATTACATTGCAAATTTATTTATAATGAGATCATACATGGCTTCTGCTGTAGCTCCCTCTGCTGCCATTGTAAAATCACCTCCCTCAAATAAAGGTGCTAGTTCCCATAAAGAGGACATGACTTTTTTTTGCTGCTCATCAAAATAACGGATAATAATGCACATGGTTTTTTTGGCTGAAATATCTGTCGACTCATCGACCAATACGCTAAATTTATTACATTTAATAATGTTTTCTAGATAATCTTTTTGGAATTCACCAATAACATTTTTTACCGTAGATGTGCATTTTTTTCGTTTTATGGCAATCTCGGCAGCAATTCTGGAGTCAGGAAAACAAGATTTTAGCACCTCTGACAAATGATCCATGGCCAAAAATGATATATTGTGCTCTGCGACGAATGCACTAAGTTTTATTTCAGCTTCCATTATTTTTCTATTGTGGTCAGTTTCTCGATTCGGAAAATAAGTGCTAACGTCTCTTGTAGAAGAGCTCGCTGATGCTTTTCTTGCGTGTTGGCTATTTAAAACATGGCGTTTTAAAGTTGAAATTTCGCAAGAAAGTTTGACGTCGCACATTGTACATTTCGCCTTGTAGGGGTCATTATTGACTGGGGCTATCCAATTTTTAAAAGTTTCGTCACTTTCCCATTGCTTTCTATATTTCTGTTTAATATGTTTAGTTTTTACCTTTTTCTTCGGCGTAGGAGGACCGTCGTAATTGTCACATTCATTATCACTCATTTTGAACAAAAACTTACAAGAAATCTTCGTAAAATAGCTTTCACATTCACGTTATATTGTAAGTGACCATAATTATGGCAAAACAAAACAGCAATGAGAGAATGACAATAGGTACACTATCGTACAACAAGAATAACTCGGGGGATTCCCACACATCCTAGAAAACGTTCTTTAAAATGTAAGAACCTCAAGTAAGTTAAAGTTGCAGAACTGAAGACTTTAGACATTAAATACTTGTAGATAAGGTTGCATTTAGCTCAACCAATTTGGTTCTATTGACGTTCCGTTTCGTGGCACTTCTACTCTATCTATGGTTTACGGTCTTCATGTTAGCCAACATAATTGTGGCGAACGGTGTGACGCAATTACATGATAGAGTGAGATGGAAATACCTCGTAAAAGTGCTGGCATTACAAATCAGTGCGTTCCATTATACGAAATATTTTTTAATGTTTCCTTTTTTTTGTCAATTACCGTATATTTTTATACGGTAATTAAAGAGCTGCCGTATACCGTTTTTATGATGCCTAAGATGCCTGAATGCCGTATATTACGGCAATTGCCGTATCAAGAACAACGCTGCCCAAAGTGGACAAATCATCAGAAAAACAATGAGGGTATTTCGAAAGAATTGAATTTAATAGAATCTCCTGCTTATTACAAAAGTTATTATTTGTGTTCGTGTTAATGTTAAAAACCTTCATAGTCTTTATCGGTTCAAAAGTCAACGTATTCCTCACACGGGTATACATAATACTACTATCCTCTGTGAAATTACGTCCTATCAACATATCGCACCCAGTTAACTCATCAATGACGTACAAAAGCGTGACCATTTCCACTGTATCTACTTTTAAATTGACAGCGACAGCTTTTGAAATTTGGCTAGATGTGCCATTAAAACCTACCAAATTGATAGGCAAATTCAAATTAAATGGTTGTAAATTATACTGTTTCATCAAATCCTTTGTAATTAACGAGCAGTCGCTACCCATATCAACAAAAGCCTCACATTTACAATCATTCAGTAGAACCTGTTTACAAAACTTTTGCTTACTTTTAGGCTCACTAACCATTTTTACCTCCTCAACCGTCTCCACTTTTGGTTTAGGTTTCGATTTGCATGCTTTTTCTAAATGCCCCCGCTTACTACACAAATTGCACTGAATATCATCCTTGATATTACAATTATTCCGCCTATGTCCTAATTCACCACAACGAAAACACGATAAATTACTGTTAGTAACGTTATTACCACTATAAGATGATTCGAATTTAACGTCAGGCTTGCTATTTAAATGTCCCTGCAATGATGAGGAATGACGCAATCCGGGCTTTGACGATGAATAATTTTTTTGCACTATGTTTTTATCGGATATCGAATGAACTTTGCCATGCAAAAACGACGCCAAATCGTCACAATACGGAAAACTACCTGCTTCGGCGGCAATGCTAATATTCGGATCGCCAATTGACCCTACAATAATTGAAACTATATCACGATTTTTGAATTTCAATTGCAGCTTATCTATTTTGCCTTTTTGCTGGAAATAAAACTCATAAAGGGACTGATTCGGTAACGGCTTGGTTTCTACCAACTGCGTTAACAACGTGTACATATTACGCTTGGTTTGGAAAGTATTCGATAGCCTATCACGCCACTGCCTCCAACGCCAATTAGTCCACATAGTTTCATTTTTCTGCAGAGAATCTAACCATGTTTTGGCGGTATTACGTAATTTTTGCAACCCTCGATACTTAATCATACTATCGGACCACCCAAAAGCACGAGCGTTAGCCTCTAGCACATTAATCCACATATCTACGTCATCCACTAACGGGTCAAATTCGGGAATTACTGAAGATAACACAACGTTCTGACTCACGGTAGGCGATACTTTACGACGTCGTTTCCCTCTCCTCCGGCGATCACGGTCACTGCTGCTGCTCGAGCTCGACGAACTGGAGCTTGAACTTCGCGGCGGTGTGCGGGTAGAGGAATCCGAGCTTGTCGTCTGTGCTCGCCTGCGTTTTCGTCTACGCGGCATGTTGCGGCCGGTGAGCGTTGTGAATACCACTTCTGATGTTAGAAAAGAAACACGATTAGTAATACAGTTTTATTATTCAAAGAACCACACACACTTTCTTTTTCTTATGAGAATAGGTAAAGCATTTATTAAAATCAACCATATAATTATTACAAGATATTAATGCAAAAACAATTATAGCACTAAGTAATTAATCAATTTGATAATTACATTTTACAAAATATTACTACTAAAAATAACTTTATAAAGCGAGACTGGACAGCAATAGTATTATTTAAAGCGTGTGCACGCGATGAAGGTCCGAAGCGAAAAGAGACCGAGAGCGAGAGCTCGTCCACGATCTTGACGGCGGCCGTTGGGGAGGGGAACGAGGTCATACGCGCATCATCGGGAAGTGACGTCACTGACGCGCCGTTGGCCACTCGGCGATAACACACCATACACAAACATTTGTATCATAAGCATGCTGAAGCTCATACTCTTCATGAGGAGGAGAAGACATCTCCATGTGATATGTCGTTGTATCAGCCGGAACAGGAACAGACATTTTTTGCATAATATTCGCAAGACAATTTGTGCACATGGTACCATTTTCATCCACCTATAAAGGAATATTCATTCTGTAATTATTTCAAATTAGGTCCATATAAGAAACCATAATTCTAAACAATTGAAGTTCTTACCTCATGGTGAAGGTCGTTTTCAATTATAGAAATGATGTCAGGACCCATATTACCAAATATATAATACTGGCCATCTTCATTTATTACAGAAGAACATAAAGTACAGGGCACCATTGTCATATCACCTAAAACAAATAATTGTCGTAAGTATATAAAAATATTAGCTAGGTCCAATACTGATGTGCCTAGGTACGATAGTGGCCACAAATTGCAGTCCTAACTAGAGAAGGCCTAACTTTTAACTGCATGTAGGTAAGCCAAGCGAGTCGAATTATTTCTCTGAATTAGGACTGCACATAACGCAATAATACTACAAAAGTATCTTGGCACGTGAAAATTATGGTATGTGGACAGTAGTAATTAAAAAGTAAATTGTTTACCTGACGATGACATGATGAATCAGTTGATTTTATGTCGTAACAACGCAGTCCAAACCACACGAGAAAGTCGTAGTCCTTAACACAAGCCGGGTCAACAGGTGAGCAGAGTGACAGTCCAAAAACAAAAGCCAGGTAAAAAGATGGGAAAGAAACGGTATTAAATCCAAAAAACGAAAGCGAGGTAGTTAAAAAGAACTCCAGAAACTCAAAACAAAACGAACACAATCACGACCGACGATGAGACGCAAGTGACTGACACATCTGAGCCCTGCAGTGACACTGTTGTGACAGCTGACAGTACTCTTTCTATGATCAATGGTCGATCTATGGTTAACTGTCATTGTTTTTAAGCACAGAGTAACTAAAACAGTGAGACGCCATGTTGAAAGTCGATAATAATAATTAATAAATATCAATTCACTACCACAACAGTATACATTTAATTGAATTATCTGTATTTTTCCCGAATTCTACGGAATTTTCTCTTTTTTTTGAGATACTGTACATAGACCTGGCCCATTTTGAAAGAATGAAAGATCTCCTTTGTAAAACATTTTTTGAAAACAAATGCAAGTAAAATTTATTGTTAAAAGTCGTATGTGTCTTCTTATCCTTAGATTTAGTACAGTGTTCATTCTACTGCCACAATTTTTACATATATGTTGAGGCATTAAATAAGCTTACAACAGGTACCTATATTTTTAATCTACGTATCAGATTTATGTAGAAAAAAAATATTTAGTCTCGGTACAAAACTTTCGTCTGTCAATTTTTTTTCGGAAACTTGGGATGCTTGTAAATAATAAATTTTGTTCTAACGCAATGTGGTTTTATTTATTTATTATGTTAAGAATATACACACCATACATTCTAAACCTTAAAACATATAGGTCATCGCTTGATTTTTTCTGTTATAGCTATTTATTTGAAATCTAAGATAAAAATTCTCTTCGCGCTTGTTTCAACCAATTGTATAAATTATTACGACCATCTATTCAAACGAAACGAACACGTGGTAAAAGCCCCATTCATTAGCTATACAAAAAACCCAACACTCTATACAAAGCACTTACACAAACACTTTAAATAACCTTTTTGTACAACAAGAGCGGACCGCCTGCTGTGCGAGGTGCGGTGACGTAATTCCGGGGCGCCTGATCGTTATCGCGTATCGCACAGCGAGCGCTTTAGCGGTTAACCAAAAAAAATTGAAGTTTTGGTAACAAATTATTACAACACAAATCGACTCCATGCATCTACTGTTCTGTTAAACAAAAGTTTGTGCATGTGTTGGCGAGCCTTTGGCCAAGGCCCGTCAACTCACGCGCAAACATTTGTAGCGGTGGTTTAAAATCGGTAATTTTGTTCAAAGTTTGATTTTATTTGTTAGTTTAAAGCTTAAAATATAATTTATTCTTCATGTACTTACCGAAAGTAAGACACTCCGACTGTTAAATTTCTTTTTCGGGCATAATTTTCGCAACTTTTGGAAACACCCTGCTCACTTCTCAAGTGTGCTGTTATTTACCGAGACGTATTGTTTGCGCCGACCCGATATCTAGATGCTATTGTTGATCGAAGTTAGGTATGTATGTTTTGTTTTATTGTTGTTTGTATGTTTGTCACGTTTTTCTCCAAAGCAATTTTTTTTAAATAGCCATTAACGTTCCGCTGCTGGGCAAAGGCCTTTTTGCTCTCTTTCCAACTCTCTCTGTCCAATGTTGTCAAGGACCAATGTTTCTTATAGGACTCCAGCTCATCCCGCAATCTCCGTCTCGGCCTGCTGAAACTATACTCTATTTAAAATAAGAATGTGACCCTAATCTAATCTTTACCCAGTTTTTTGCGTTTTTCTTTGCGTATTTTGTACTACTTTCTAAAAACTTGCATATTTTATTTGCTTTTATTTTTATTTGCATGTTTTAAGTGAGAGAAGACGACCTGTTACGCGAGGACCAAGACGCGGCAGAGGCGTGCGTGTGCGAGGAGGACGAGGTGGACCAGGTGGTCCACCACCGGTGGTAGTGGAGGAAGTGGTGGAAGATGTAGCTGTGGCAGTGGTTGCCGGTGCGGATCGAGGCCCTAGCTCGCGTGGCAGCCGGCGTGGCAGAGGACGCTTAGGCCGTGCAGGCCGGTTCAATGCGCCACCGCGACCAGGACCTTACACTATTAATGAGTTAGAGTTTTTGCTTAATTAACGCTTACTTTTTATTTTTTCAATAACTTTATAAATTTTTCACTAATCAAAACCATTTTGGGTATTACAATTGATCGTTTTGAATTTCAGACTTACTATCTGCGACATCTCTGAGATGCCAGAAAACCGGGGTCTCGAGACCGCTCTTCATACTAAAAGGATGCGCATGTGGCAACCGTAAGTAGTTCTACATGTCTATGTTAGTTGTAGATATGTATTATATATTGTATCTGGTTGTATTGCTTACTAGCAAGTTTTAACTTTTGTTTTAAAATGTCTATTCTAGATCATATCCCGCACCACGACCACCACCATCGTCTGCATCAACATCCCTACCATCGTACAAGCCACCACCCCACCATCATCACCTGTACCATCAACGTGTTCATCGGCTGTGCCATCATCTCCAGTGTCATGTACCGTACCGTCGCCGGCAATGTAAGTCGCTTACGGACTTTTCTATTTATCTCAAGATATGGGTTCTACTACAACACTGCTTTTGTTCCAGGTTTATGGAATGTGAGGGGTCGGAGTCACCTTCGAGCTTGCTGCCCGCCTCTCCGACGCATTTCATCAACCCTCACCCTCGTCGTGGCCTGGCTGATGACGAAATCAATAACTTCATAGGTAATTAATTAATCTGTTTTAGTTTGGTTTGGGGATATCCCCAAACCAGACCAGACCACCACCGGAACTGATTTTTGCCTATAGGGGCAAACATCTGGTTGTCATCAGATTTAAAAGCAATCTATCAAATGTTACAGGAAGCGATGCAGAGAGCGATGATAGTGGCGACGAGGATGTCCAGCCAAATCGGTGCATTCCAAGGGTGTTTCGGATCCTTATGGAGACACCCTTGGACGAGGATGCAGCTGAAGACCTTGAACCCGTCGCTGACTTCGAAACTTCTTAAAATGCAACCACTGCTCTCACATTTGAACAAAAAATTTCAGGACATGTACACTCCATCGCAAAACATTTCTTTGGACGAGAGTCTTTTGATGTGGAAAGGCTGGCTGGAAATCGGTCAGCTTATTCCTAATAAACAAGCAAATCGCGGCATCAAGACATATGAGATTTGTGAATCTCAAACCGGGTACCTATGGCGGTTTGAGGTTCACGTTCATAAAAAATCACCACCGCAGCTTTAGCATCTACGCCGTCAATTGTGTTGCGCCTGACAAAAGGTTTAGAGCACAAAGGATACTCATTGTGAATGGACAACTTCTACAATTCGCCATGCCGAGCTCGACGCCTGAAATGTTTGGGTTTTGACTGTGTTGGAACCCTGCGGACCGATCGCAAGTTTGTTCCGCAGGCCCTGCACAGTCTCACCAAGCGGAACATGTGCCCAGGCCAGATGGCTGGTCTTACCTCCGGGGACGTCGATGCCATGGTGTGAAAAGCCAGGATCCATTTATTTTGCCGAAAATGTTTGGTGTGTGCAAAGCAAAGAGCTAGTGCACGAACTCAGATCATCATAATAGGTTGGGGAAAAAGTTTCTTCGCATTTTTTAAGAAAATTCAAAACATTTTTTAATAAAGTTTATTTACATTTAACTAAAGTATGTAGGTACCGTTTTGTTCGATAACTTTTTGCCATCTTGTAGGTAGGGACATGATCCCATTGCTATAGAAATTTTGGGACTTCTGGTCAAAATACCGCGACAAGTGGTTTTGGCAGTCCTCTCGTGATGTTAACCTGACACTGCCTAAAGAATTCTGAAGAGACCGAAACAGGTGGAAATCTGAAGGTGCAAGGTCAGGACTATACGGCGGATGCATTAACACCTCCCAGCCAAACTCTCTTAATTTTTGTTGGGTGGCTAAAGATGTGTGAGGTCTAGCGTTATCATGATGAAAAACCACACCCCTTCTGTTGATTAATTCCGGCCGCTTTCTCTCAACTTCTTGCTTTAATCTCATCAGTTGTTCGCAGTAGAGTTCAGAATCGATGGTCCTGCCTGGTGGTAACAGCTCAATGAATAATGCCCTTCCAATCCCACCACACACACAGCATCACCTTGTTGCGAGTTAACCCGGGTTTCGCCACAGTCTGTGAAGCCTGACCGGTCTTTGACCACGACCTTTTTCGCACGTTCTTGTCATACGTGATCCACTTTTCATCACCAGTTATCAGCTTCTTCAAAAATGGTTCGGTTTCATTACGTCGTAATAAAGAATCACAAATGAGTACACGGTTCATTAGGTTTCTTTCAGTGAGCTCGTGAGGTACCCAAATGTCGAGCTTTTTTGTGTACCCAGTTTTTTTCAAATGCGCCAAAACTGTTTTGTGGTCAATTTCCAGTTCTTCAGCTACGTCGCAACTACTGGTATGCACACACTTTTTCAAAAATGGCATCCATTTTATCCGTAATAGGGCGACCAGAGCGACGTGCATCTTTGACATCAAAATTTCCGGATTGAAAACGCTTAAACCAAATTTGTGCTACTCTCACAGACACTACACTAGGTCCATAAACATCGCAATTTTTTTTCGCGGCTTGCGTTGCATTTTTACCATTTTTGTAGTAAAATTTTAAAATGTATCGAATTTCTTCATTAGATTCACTCATTTTGACGGTACGAAAAACAAATGAAAATCACACATTTTCCTAATTTGAATTTGGAATTATGTTCTTTAAAATTGAAACTTTCAATGCTACCAAAACCAGCCAGATACAAATAGTATAGCCAAAGAGATTTTATTACAAGTTCATACATACTATAATGCGAAAAGACTTTTTCCCCAACCTAATATGTTGTTGTTGTTAAGGTTCACTTCTGTGTGTACGGGTAATTTGTTTTAATGTTACTATTTTTCTTCACGTTTTTATTTATTTTTAATCTGTTGATTTCATCTGTAAATTCTTCTCTTGGTACTAGCTTAATGCATTTTATCAATGATGTATGTAATTCTTCTGTTGTTAAACTTCTGCAATTTTCGTAAGTATCCAATTCTCTTATGTAATTAACAAATCTGCGACAGTATGTTATCACCTTTAATAATTCTTGTAAGTTATCAAATTGTTTAAATTTTACTGTGAAATTATGTTCTTCTTCATCTTGAATTTTAGTATTGTTGCGGACTCTTTGGTCTTTTATACTTTTTCTTTATTGTTTCAAATTTAAATTGTTTTTTTTTTTTGCTTGTCATTTTTCTGTCATTGAGTTATAATGTACTACGCAGTGTGATTTTCTTTCTATTAATTAAATAATAAATACATTCATTTCCAAGGTAAATATTTCACTTTCGGATAACAGCCCACACCCCCATCTCTTTCATTGGTCCTTCGATTAATTTTCAGTGCCTATTTTTCATCACAACATAGTCACCCACTCACTCATAGACATCATTTCTTTCCATTAGTTATCATCCACGTAGCTAAGTATGATCACCCGTTCGAAAGGCAATATTATGTCGGCCAATCCCTCACCCGACCCAGTTATTCCTCAGCCTCATAGCTCCGGTTTGCCGACCAAAAGCGTACGCAGTGAACACACCGCGCAAAGCCGCTCATCACATTCGTCGGCAACTGTGAGAGCACAAAAAGCAGCGGCAGAAGCGCTCGTCCTACGTCGCCGCCTGGAGCGCGAGAGGGAGCTCGCCGCCCACGAGCAGGTACTCGCCAAACGTGAGCACGAACGCGAACGTGAACTCGCCGCGTTACAGCACCAGGTCGAGGAGTGCGAGCTGCAAGCCGAGCTGGCAGCTATCGATGCCGACGCTACAAGCGCAGGAAGCCGCGCGAGCCATCGGAGTTCTACACGGGTGAGCGTAGACAGAACTAAAAAATGGATAGAAAATCACAATCTTGACAGCTGTGTTGATAGAGACGTCACTGCAGTAGGATGTGCTCAAGGTTCTCCTGACACACCCCCCGGTCACTCGGTACACCCACCGATGATCACGCGGACAACTGCACTCCCTATTAACCCTCTCAATAGACAAACACAACTCTTACGAATGTCACTAAAGCATCCGAGGCGGTTGGCTGTACGCCCCCGCTCATTTACACGGAGCTTGACCAACCTGCCACACTTTTACAAGCTGTAGCTGACACCGCGGCCGCCGCAAAGGCTCTCGTCTCTGCCTCTGGTGTAAAGAAACTGGAATTGCCTCAGTTCTACGGCAATACTTTGCATTGGCTACAGTTCAAACGTACCTACAATGTTACAAAAGGTAATTTTTCTCCGCTAGATAATATAAACCGACTTGACATTGCGCTGCGTGGGCCCGCGCGTGAGGCTGTGGCGGCGCTGTTGATGTCGACGGGTGACCCGGAGGAAGTCATGCGCGCTCTCGAAGATAACTTCGCGCGCCCCGAGCTCATCGTTTACAAGGAGGTTAATTCGTTGAAAAACCTTCCACGTCTAGGTAACGATCTCAAAGAACTCGGAATCCTTTCTAACCGGGTACGTAATTCGATATCCACAATAAAGTTATTGAACCATTTAGAATATTTGACTTCACCTGAGTTGTTTCACGCTGTTCTTGGGAAACTTAACCCCACTATGAAAATTCGGTGGACAGATTTTGCGGCACAGGACACTACAGGACGCCCGAAACTCGAAATTCTGTCAGACTTTTTAAAGCGTGAGTTAGATCAACACATTCGTTTTGGTATGTCACCCGAGTTTAGTGCGACACAACTGCAACCCAATATTTCTTTCGACAAACCATTAAAACGTGAAAATGTTCACAATGCTGTTATGAAGTCAAAAAATACTCCTAAAGCCGGGTCTACAATAAAACGAGAGTGTGTATTTTGCAAAAAAGATCATGACATAAAGGAGTGTACACATTTTAAATCTTTGTCCATCGACGATAGATGGCAGTGGTTGCGGGAGGCGAAGGTTTGCTATAGGTGCTTAAGGGCTAGTTCACACATGTGGAAAACGTGTAAAGTGAATCCGTGTGGCGTTGATGGCTGCCCTTTACGGCATAACGCGCTTCTTCACCGCCAACCATCGCCGCCGCTCGTCAATACAATTAACGAGCAAGCCACAGATACCGTTTCACACCCGATAACTATTGAACATAATACACATCCTACGTCAAATGCTGCTGAACTGACCGGTGAAAAAGTGATTGTGTCTACAACCTCGACAGGTGTACAAAAACCGAATACTATTTTAGCTCTTCGCCCTCGTGCTTATTTAAAAATAATACCAGTTACAGTCTCGGGCCCTGCTGGAACCTGCAATGTGTACGGGCTCCTTGACGACGGGAGCACCGCGACCATCATAGATTCCAGCATCGCCAAACTGATAGGGGCAACCGGGCCACAACAGACCATAACGGTAAATGGCATAGGTGGTCTCGAGCGAAATACCACAATGTCATATGTAGACTTCCTCATTAAAGGTAGACACACACAGGAAACATTTTTAGTAAAAAATGCTCGATCAATGGAGTCTTTGTGTTTGCGCCCGCAGTCGGTCAAACGTGAAACGATCGAGTCTTTTTCACATTTGTCCGATCTGGTTGACGTGCTGACATATGACGACGCAACTCCAACTATCCTCATTGGAGCTGAACACTGGCATTTGTCAATCAACCGCGAAGTTCGAGTTGGTAGAAGGAACGAGCCCGTTGCCTGTTTGACAGCTTTGGGCTGGACTTTATACGGCGTTGCTTCTAGCAAAACGAAGTTGATAGAGTTGTTAATCATACGCACATGGATACAAACAATGATGACAATTTAGAATCATTGATTAAGGAACAGTATAAACTCGACTCTATAGGTATTACTAAAACGGAAACTCTGCATAGTAAACAAGACCAGCGCGCAGTCAACATTTTGGAAGCGACTTCAAAACGATTGCCTACTGGTCGGTTTGAAGTAGGCATGCCGTGGCGCGACGATATACAGCGTGTTCCAGACAGCTACTCACAGGCGATGTCACGTTTTTTAAGTTTAGAACGGCGTATGGCTAAAGAAAAGAGTCCGAGTTTGCTAAAGCATACAATGCGTTCATAGACAACATGATCACGAAGGGTTATGCAGAGGAATGTGCTCCAGATACATACTACACACACTGTGGTAACAAACCTGACGGCTTACGTGAAAACAAATCTGGCAACTTTCGTCTTTATCTACCACATTTTGGTGTGTACCACCCCCAAAAGAGAAAAGTCAGGGTAGTTCATGATGCAGCAGCCAGGAATGAAGGAGTCAGCCTGAATACTTTACTGCTCTCCGGTCCTGACCTACTCCAGCCGCTTCTTAAGGTTCTATTTCGTTTCCGGGAGGGGCGCATCGGAATAACCGCGGATATCAAAGAGATGTTTCCTCAGATTCGGGTTAGAGAGCAGGACAGAGACGCTCTTCGGTATCTGTGGAGACCTGATAAATCACATGTCATAAAGGAGTTTAGGATGACATCTGTCATTTTCGGTGCTTGCTGTAGCCCCTTTATAGCACAGTTTATAAAAAACAAAAATGCTCAAGAGCATGCACATACACATCCAAGAGCCGTGGACGCTATTTTGTTCAGTCATTATATGGACGATTACATCGACTCACAAGATGGCGTTGACGAAGCAGCCCAGTTAGCGGCAGATATTGTGACCGTGCACAATGCAGCTTGCTTTGAGATTCGAGGATGGATTTCCAATGAGCCGGGGGCACTAAACCTTGTCGCTGAGGAACTCAGGGCCGCTCAGCCATTGGAAATTGATCTTGGCGAATCTAATAACAGCATCCGAGCCCTAGGTATTGCATGGAACCCTACCGCTGATGTTTTGGGTTTTCGAACAGGCTTAATTGAAACAGTCCCTAGTTCACTGACAAAACGCAAGGTGCTGTCACACGTTATGCGCATTTACGATCCTTTAGGTTTATTAGGACCCATAGTTGTCAAAGGACGGCTACTGTTTCAACAAACTTGGAGATATAATATAGACTGGGACACGGAGCTCCCACAAACAGAAGCATCCAAGTGATTCGAATGGTTTCAAGACCTGACAAAAGTCTCTCTGCTGAAGATACCGCGTTGGTATGCAAAAGCGAAAGGCTACGAGCCTTCCCACAGAGAACTTCACGTCTTCGCCGACTATGCAAATACGAACCCAGGTTAAGGGAGATCGTGGTCAAGACCTCCTGATAGGAGACGTGGTTATTATCGTCGACGAATCGCTACCACGAGGGACATGGCCACGAGGCCGAATAGTAAAGATGTTCCCTGGAAAAGACGGCGTTAATAGGGTGGTGGACGTTGCGACGGCCGGAGGTACGTTACGCCGGCCCCTCAAAAAACTTGTAAAGCTTGCCACATAAGGCTTCTTTTACTCTTGACTGTTGGTGCAGTGCTGCACGAGGGGCAGGATGTTGCGGACTCTTTGGTCTTTTATACTTTTTCTTTATTGTTTCAAATTTAAATTGTTTTTTTTTTTTTGCTGGTCATTTTTCTGTCATTGAGTTATAATGTACTACGCAGTGTGATTTTCTTTCTATTAATTAAATAATAAATACATTCATTTCCAAGGTAAATATTTCACTTTCGGATAACAGCCCACCCCACACCCCCATCTCTTTCAAGTATTTATTTGTATTTTATCCTTTTTCTATTCCAGGTCAGTGACGACTACATCAGGCTGTTTTAATATTAATTTTCTTTCAGATAACCAATAACTACTTGGACTGTTTGAACCGCTATCTCGCCCAGATAGGACCCCCCCTCAAGATAGCAGAGACCTGGAGATCATGGGACTTCTTTTTGTATGGAAAGTACCCCATTTGGAAAGGGAGGCCATTAATGATGTCACTTAAGAAGATCTGCCGTATGTTCCGGATGAGTAATGAGGATTACCCACTTCTTGAGTCATCTTTGTCTTCTCTTGCAGCCAATTTGTTTTCGGCCATTGCTTCTGACCACACTGTAGACCTGGCATATTGGGTCTACCTTTTTGAAGTTATAGGAGCTATCAATAACTTTCTGTATCACCCTTATCTTCAACAAGCTCGCCCGACAGAAAAGTGTGGAAAACGAGATACAGTTATGATGCAATTGAATGAAGTCCAGAAGATTAGAAGAAACCTTCCTAACGTGGTGCATACATTAGATCTGCAAAGCTCAGTCTTATACCAAGGGTTACTTCTGACGCCTAGATCCTTGGGGGGGTATCCAATAGTTCTTTATGCGTCTACACTAGTTAAAGGATTTCCTGACCAGCTAAGTTATGACATAGCGACTCTCCGACAATTGCATGCTGTATCCACTCCTCATTTGAAAAAGATTATCGAGAGAATCATCAATCCTCTCTTAAGTCGAGTTCCCAACTATCTTCTACTATTTCAAAATCCTGAGTCGATCAATCTAGACGTGAACCCCTCTCCCTTAGAGGCTAGAAAAGGGCTGATGCTAGAATTCTTAAAAAGTAGTCCTCGGGTTAAGAATCCTTATCTCCAAGAATTCATTAGTCTATTGACAACTACTGAGGAAGAGGATTTAATATCATCTCTGACAAAAGAGGACCAGATCTATCCTAAAGCTCTAATTCCATTCTTCAAAACAACGGTAGTGTCTCGTGCTCTTGACGTGTTGGCAAAATTGCAAAAGCACACATGTGCAGGGTACAATGGCCATGATCTCTACATACCATGGCACCGGTCAACACACAGTCCGAGGCTCCACCAAACCCATTCTGATATTGGATTACAATATTATGATGGGTGAGGTGGATAAAAAAGACCAGCTCCTGGCCATGTATCCAATCGAGCGAAAACGAACAAGGGTGTAGTACAACAAATTATTCAGGAGACTGGTCAACGTCTCCGTACTAAACGCCTACATCATTCAACAACACACTTCTACTCTATCTCATCGTAATTTCCGTATTTGCCTAATAAATTCACTTCTTTCTAAACATTCGACCTCTCTACTGATTCCGACTGCACCCATTCAGAACAAACCTGTGGATATAACGCACCGCCTCACTGAGTTCCCATTGGGGCCAAAACAACGCAAGCGGCGGAAATGCGTCCAGTGCAAGAAGCTGGTGGGTACGTTCTGTATTGGGTGTGGCAAAGCTGTATGCATGAACCCTTGTTTCCCTATGATCCATTCATAATTTTATAATTTATGTAAAATAAAAATCAAAAACTAACCAAACAATAAAACCAAATATTGACAAAAATTATAAAGAAAAACGAAGGGCTCGGTACCTTCAGTCAAAAGAAAATTTAAAACTAAAGGTTAATATTGAACGAATGACAAAAGTTATAAGAGCTCAAAGAAAAACCATATATCGATACAAAAAACAAATAGAAAACTTGAAACTATTATTAAATAAGACTGAAAATGAGGTATTAAATAATAAGGAAATGGAAGGAGTTGTAACCAAAGAAGCGACAACACCGTTTTCAAAAACAGAGAGGTTCTTAGAAGAAGTTCCAAATATTCCAACACCGGAAAAAGAAAAAGTGAAAAAGGCTATTTTCGAAAATTATGTTTTGAAAGAATCTTTATCAAGTCAATTCTCGAAAGCCAATCTAGATCTGAAAGAGATGTTTTAAAGAACTTAATAAACAATGACATTGTGAAAAAATATAAATTAAAGACTAATTTTGGTTACTCTTGCTTGGGACTAAAAGGAAGACTAAGAATACAAAAAAGACCACTTGAAATTCAAAAGATAAAAAAGATTAAAGAGATACAAGATTTTCTTGGAAGAAATGATAACAGCAGGACAACAGCAGGAAAAAGAGAAACCAAAACGTTCAACAAAGATAAACGGCAAATCAGATACCTACAAGGCTCTCTAGAAAAACTGCATAAAAAATATATGGACGAAGGTGGTTTGGCTTCTTACACAACATTTACTAGATACAAGCCATTTTATATTTTAGATCCTAAAGTTACACAAAGAAATACATGCGCATGTGTTAAACATGCGAATTTGACATTCTTAGCTCAAAAGTTAAAAATACTTGGAGTTTTAGAAACTGATGATCTCGAGAAACTGGTTTCGGCTATTGTTTGTGATAAGTTAAATAAAAAAATTATGTATGGTGAAAGTCAAAGTTGTGAAACTAAAACAGTCTCATTTGATTTGACACATAGGAATAAAGACGTGGTTGTGTTTTGGAATGCATGGATAACAAAGAACCACGAATACATGAAAAAAAAACGACAGTCAAGAAAACGATAAAAAAAACTACAAAGAGAACCGTTAAGGATGTCATACAAGGGACATTAGCAGCTTTGATGGAGTCTTTTACCGATCAACTTATAAAATTTAAAATACACTATTTCAACATTTATCATGCATACCAAATGTACAAAAAATGCAAAGAGACACTATCTGACACTGAGTGTATCATCCATTGTGATTTTTCGGAAAATTATCTTGCGAAATTAAGTGAGGAAGTACAAGCAACACATTTCGGCGCGTCTAAACAACAATTTACATTACACACTGGAGTCACTTATACTAAAAACGAACAAGGTCTTCAAGAAAAATCATTTTGCACTATTTCACCGGATAACAGTCACGGTCCAATAGCCATATGGGCACATTTGACACCCGTTTTGGAATATATTAAAAGAGCATCACGAAATGTCACTACACTACACTTCTTTTCTGACGGCCCCACTACCCAGTATAGGCAAAAAGGAAATTTTTATCTGATGACGGAAATGATAAAAAAAACTGGGTTTTGAGAACGCAACTTAGTCATTTTTTGAATCCGCTCACGGCAAAGGGGCCGCAGATGGAATAGGCGGTGCGGTAAAAAGAACGTTAGACAAAAAAGTTGCTTACGGAGAAGACATCGTCAATGCTCGAACTGCATATGATCTCTTAATACAATGCCAGTCCAAAATTATGTACTTTTATATATCAGATGAAAATGTAAAAACTGTAGAGCAAGAACTGGACTTGACGGGGTTGATTCCTGTACCACATACTATGGACATCCATCAAGTTATTACTACAGATCAAGCGAATGTCATAAAATCTAGAATATTAGCTTGTTTCTGTAGAAAACCCTCATGTGATTGTTTTAATCTGAAAGAGCATAACTTAAAGTTAAAAAAACAAAAGCAAAAATGTAACAAAGATCAAAGTGAAATGAAAAGGAAGACTATTAAGAGAACACGTATTAAAAATTCTAGGAAGAGATTATTAACAGATGACAGTGATACTAGCGTAGACTCGGAGGTGACATACGCCGAATCAGATGACAGTATTTGGGAGGCTGATAATGAATATAATCTAAATAGAGAGAATGAAGCTGTTGAAGATTTAAGTGAAAATAACAAAGGAATAAGATCTAGAGAAACAGAAAAAGCAGTAATTAACTGCGATAATAAGAAAATAACAATTTTTTCGGCGAGACTACCATCACCCGCCGTGTTCACCGAGCGAGACGTGGACAGCAAGAGACTCTGGCGACGATCCCAGATACTCGCCGATATGTTCTGGCGTCGCTTGGTCAGAGAGTACCTGCCGGAGCTTCAAAACCGGCGGGAGCCGCACACCCGCGGGCCCAAACTGCAGGTGGGCGATCCCATCCTCATCGCAGACGGCCGGCTGCCTCGCAACACATGGCCGCGAGGCCGTATAGTTGCCCTGTTTCCCGGGGCCGACGGAGAAGTCCGGACCGCTGAGGTGCGCACTGCCGGCGGCACCTTGAAGCGTCCGGTGAAGAAACTCGTCTCACTACCCAAGTGAGACGGCGAGCGCCTTGAGGCGAGCGCCTTGAGGCCAGCGCCGAGGAGGCGAGCGCTGAGGCGGCGAGCGCCTTGGCGCGACGGGCGCCGCACTATGGAAAATGGTAGAACAAGCGCATATCAAAAATGCTTTTTACGAATATCATAATTTGGCTAATATGGCTATTCTTTTAGGTTTTCTAATAGTCAAATTATAATATTCATTACGATTTTTTTTCTTAATACGCGAAATTATTTTTTTTTTCTTAGATAGAAATACATAGAAAACAGAAGTGCCAAACTCAAGTCTTTGCGTATACATGTTTCAATACCATATTGTGAAAAAAATACTTGGTACAGATATGCAGTATTATACATTTTTAGAAAGGTTATTTTATGCTTTTTGCGATACAGCTTAATGATTTTAAAAGTAAAGAAAAATATTTCAGTAATTACTTAAAAAGTGACATACCTTTTTTTTCACTTGTATGTTTTTTCGTTGAAGGTTTTCAGTATTACCCACGTTTGCCCAAGCGCTACTTTTTGCGTCGACTAGTAGTCTAACTATTCATAAATAGAATGCAAAAAAAATCAGCTGCGGATATTTGCGGTTTTAGAAGATATGAGAAAAAAACTGATAAAAGTCAGAACCCGAAAATTAGTATCTTTTGCGGTTTACCACTGACACCATTCACATGAACAATATAGAACTTTTTGGATATTTTCTTCATTATTTCGTGATAACAAAGGGACCTTATCAAATTTGCACTCGGTTTGCGTGGGAAATTACAAGATAATAATGATGTAGGTACCAATTCGATATTGTAAAATGAGTATTTAAAGGGAAGCAAAAACTATTCGAACCATCTACATCAGTGTAACTTCAAGTGAAGCAAATCTCATCTACGCCTATTATTTCTGCAGATTGTGAAGTGTTAAAATGTCTTCCTTCAGCTGTACCAAACGAGACTTCATAATCCCCTATATAGAGGGCGGCAAGACCATGGAATCATTATCCAAAGTTTTAGTGGAAAAGCTGAATGTTTCTGAAAACAACTTGTGTTTTATAATTAGTGACATACAAAGGCACATTCTTCCTATTTTCAACAAACGCTGGGCCCTGGCATCTCGGAAAAAAGAAACATTTTTACAGAAGTATTGTACTTGGTTGGACTCAAGGTATTCGTTAAATTTACCGGATTCTGAACAATATTCTACGCCATCAACATCTGGCCAACGAGGACGAGCATGCGTGGCTTATGGAGACTCCTCAGAATCTACCAAGAAGAGGAAAAACACTCTTCTACTCCAAGACTATGGCTTCGAGCATATAAAAAACGCCTATCTGCAGGGACTACGGGCTTTACGTGAGTACACAGAAGCTCATCTTGTCGAAGAATTAAGAACCGCTGACACTCAAAAGAAATTAGATATCTCAAGTAAGTGGAACGACTCAGACCAGATGAAGATTCTTTCCGATACGGAAGCATTGAGTGCTTTTATAGATTTAGATCTAACAAAAGCACAATATATGTACCTGAAAAACTTAACCAACGAACGAAAGTGTTGTATATTCCCGCCTTACTACAAAATACAAGAAATAAAAAGATCCTGTTATCCACCATCTTCTACAATCGAAATCACGAATACTTATGCTAAAGTGATTAATATACAAGATTTATTGGATCATACTGCTGCTAGAATTTTAAAAATCGATTCTGTTTTCCAAAAACAACATAGAACATTGATCCTTTATTCTAAATGGGGATGTGATGGTTCATCTGGTCAAAGCCAATACAAGCAAATACTTGCAGAAGAGTCAGAAACAATTTCAGATGCCAATTTGTTCATCACTTCATTAGTCCCCATCAGATTAGTTGATGTGCAATCGGGATCCGTTGTTTGGCAAAATCCGGTACCTTCATCTGTCCGTTTTTGCAGACCCATTTCTATTGAGTTTTGTAAGGAAACTCCAGAAAAAACCAAGGCAGTTGTTGATGATATTAAAAAACAAATTAGGGCTGCACAAGCATCACTTATAAACAAAGATGGTGTTGTAGTAAATGTGAAGCATGAACTATTTCTAACGATGATCGATGGAAAGGTGGCTCAGGTCCTTACAGATACTCTATCTGGTTCCACATGCACGATATGTGGGGCTACTCCACGGCTAATGAATGACCTATCGAAAGTAACTGCCAGACCCGAAAACGAAAACGCCTACCAATACGGATTGTCCACCTTACACGCCTGGATTCGCTGCATGGAAATGATATTGCATATTTCCTATAATCTTTCGTTTAAGACTTGGTCTGCTTCAACTGAGGAAAATAAGAGATTAAAAAAAGAAAAGAAAGAAGTTGTTCAAAAACGTTTCAGGGAGGAGTTGGGATTAATCGTCGACAAACCTCGGCAAGTTAGCGGGAATACGAACGATGGCAATACCGCACGAAGATTCTTCTATAATAGCACTTGCTCATCGGAAATAACAGGTGTAGATGAGGCATTGATTAAACGCCTATACATTATCTTGCAAGTTCTTTCTTCTGGAATGATGATCGACCCTGAAAAATTTGGGGAATATGCAATAGAAACTGCAAGAATCTATGTAAGTAATTACGATTGGTATTATATGCCATCCTCCGTTCATAAAATACTCATACACGGGCAAAACGTTATCAAACATTTTGCGGTGCTTCCTATTGGACAGCTATCGGAAGACGCACAAGAGTCTCGCAACAAAGACTACAGAAACATACGACTTCATCATGCCAGAAAATGTTCCCGATCTGCTACAAATGAAGATGTCTTTAAAACGCTTTTATACACGTCAGATCCATATATAACAAGTTTGAGAAAACCGTACGTAAGAAATGTGAAAGAACTTGAAGAAGAGGCACTAAGTCTTTTAAACGTGGCACCTGAAAGTGAACCCACATTTACTGACCCTGATCCTGAAGTGGTATAAGTTAAAAATAATATTTATATTTAGTTATTACTTATATTTGTACCTAGCTACATCATTTCCTGAAGCCAGAGTATAGGATGTACCTATTAGTAATATGATTTTAATTTAGTATTTTTTTTTTCAAATATATATATTTTGTTTACTTTGCTTGTTGTAATTAACCATGGTTTAATCTTTTTAGTCATTATAAACTTGTATTCCACTTGAAATAAATTTTTTATATTTTTTTCGTGATTCTTTCCCATTTTTTTCATTCTATGCAAAAAAACATACATAGATATACAAGAAAACCCTATAAACTACACATCGTTCGAATCTCCGAACCTTGCTGCATATTTGTGCCAAATTTCATCACGATACAACAAAAATTCATGAAGTTACAGATTTTTGATCCGATACCGACCTATATTTTCTATAGTGCGCCGTGGCGGCGTGCGCTGAGGCGGCGAGCGCCGCGACGGCGAGCGCTGAGTCGGCGAGCGCCGCGAAGGCGAGCGCCTTGATGGCGAGCGCCGTAGCGGCGAGCGCCTTGACGGCGAGCGTCGCGGCGGCGACCGTCGTGGCAGCAGGCGTCGCGGCGGCGAGCGCCGCGACTCCAGTCGTCGCTCACCGGTGCGATGCAGCGCCGCACCGACATCGCTACGAGTCGTCACTGCACTGCACGACGGGAGAGATGTTCGCGACGATGCGTCACTACATAGTTATATAGTTTGTTTTTGACATTAACGTAGATTCATAGTGATAAGAGTGATAGTTAAATAGCAATAAACAGTAGTGACTAAGCGGCTAGTATAAGATAACCGTAAGTACCACCCCTGCAAACCTCATTTGAGTGGGCTATGTAGCTGTGACTTATAGTTTTAGTTGCATCCAGGTAACCTAGTACCGAGACCTGGACGTAACTTTCAATAATGTAAACCTAAGATAAAGCCCACTTAATTGAGTTTGTATGTCGTGTTACTTTAGTTGTTCTTTTTTTTGGTGGGTGGGAAATCATCAAATGACTTCTCCCGCTCTGGGTGGAGCAGGAGGGCGTGTCAGACTTTTACTGACTAAAACCCACCCATATTCCTTCAGCTGCCCGTATGCCAGGGGCCGCGGTATCTCTTTCGAACAACCCGCACCCCTAGCAGGCATCGGCCCTTGCGGGCCCCACCAGCTGCTGCTGACGTCCTCCTGCGACGGGTCAGCACAGTGGCCCCGCCGCTTACCACTTTTCGACCGCAGGGGATAGGGAGAGCGGCCAACCGTATACCGACACTCCTCTTCCCCTGCGGCCCCACCGCGTCCACCATCAAACAGTGGCGGCCCCGTCCAGGCCACGGAAGGGAAGAGTGCTACTCAGAAGTACCGGCACTCCTCCTCCGCCGCAGCCTGTAACCCTCAGCCGCGGTGCCTCCCATTCGACATCGCGGCCCGCCTCAGTTGCGATACACCTCACCGCAACCTACTTTTGGGCCGCTACGTCGTCGGCTTGGAGGCACAAGCCCTGACGAGCGGCCCCACCTTGGGGTTCCTCTTCGCTTCATCGTGTAGATGACCACGGTTACTGAGCCCCCCCGCAACGACAATGCGGGAACCCCACTGGGGGGGGGTGTTACTTTCGTTAAGTAATTCTTAAGATTTATGTTTTTGCTAACCCTCTTTCAGGGCGCGTCACGCCCTGAAAGCCATATTTGTATAGTTTTAAATATCAGATTGTTTTAGGTCTACAGACCAGCCTGAGATATCTATAATTGGATTTGAAATCCGTTCAGTAGTTTTCGAGGAAATCAACTTATAAAATAAATTTATTAACATTTTTCAGATTTTTTCGGGTTTCCTCGAAATATTCTTTCAGTATGGAAAGATATAGTTAATGTGGATATCTCAGGAGACGCTGAATTTCATGGGGAATACAACAATATGTAACATGCCTTATATATTTTAATAAATTGAGATGTTATATGCATAATTCCGTCATAGATGTAATGAAATATAGAACAAATAAAACTTAAAAACAGGAAGCAATTTGCGGCTCTCGTTACGGTAAAGATTCATAGTACGTTAGTAAAAGTGTAATTTCTGGTAATTCGTAGTCATCGGCAAGATTTTTATTTGATTCTTAAGGCGAAATGGTATCGTGGTCACATAGGTTTCGAGGGGGTGAAGCAGACGCGGGCGAGTAAGAGGTGCGCGAGGCCCCGTCTCTGCCGCACTCGGCCGGCAAGCTACAGTCCGACCGCTGTAAGCGCGACCCTCGCTCGTGAACCAAAATACTTCTGCAGAGGTTCGTGCATAAGGCGATCGGACTGCAGCGGCAAGTAGCAGATTTAGGTGATACTAGTTGCTCAGTAGGTATTTATAGAAATGTATTTATTTTCTCAAAGTATTTACTGAGAACATAATATGGTGCAATAAATAAATATATGTCGCCGCGAAAGCGCCTATCTGTCAAGATTATAACGTAATCTTATGCGTAACTATTTAATTTAATTGCGATAACACCATTAAGCCGGTGCTCCTGTCCTCTGGAATACTATTATAAGCATTTGCATGCATCAGTGAAGTGTCTATGGGTTTCCTTGAGAGCAACGCCATCTATTGGCCAGGTTGTAATACAAAACTCGTAGAGTACTGCTGCTTTGTTAAACTAGATAAAGAACTATGAAACTAATTATGATGTCTTAGTTAAAACAGCCACAATTAAAAGGGAATAATTGTTTTATTGTCTTTGGGCTTTTAGTCATTAAACCTTTTGGTCATTTGACACAGTACATTTGTTTATGATACATTGCTACCTACTGTGCCGAAAATGGCGCAGATTGCGAGTTTTATGATCAATAACTGACTGTTATATTTTAATACGAGAACTATATCAGTTTCAGTCAAAATTTACAACTGATAAAGTAACAAGATTAATTTACACACAAATTTATTTGTGACTTCCTGTTGTTTGATTAAATTCCTTGAAAATCCGGAAATGTTGTAAGGTTATATTTGTGATATAAAATGTAATGACTACTAATTAAACTTTCACCTTAAAACGCCATTGGATTTGTGAAAGCTAGCTTGTTTAATTATTAAAGTATTAACTGATAGCATTTGACCATTGTTAGTAAATTTTATAACACTTACTAAGAAATAAGATTCAGTACTGCTTTCTGTGCGACACGCAGTACTTCCGCCCACTTGGGAGATGAAAAAGAATGGCGGTCGGACAGTATCGCTATGAAAGTGTGTACAAGGACAAGAATTGTAAATTGTGGATTATGAAATCTCTGTAACATAATGTTTTGATTTAAAAGAGTGTCCGTGGAGTTTCTTGCCCGTTCTTCTCCATATGAGACCTACCTTAGTTTTGGAATGGGCGCCTAGATTCCTTTCGTGACTCAAACTATCTGATTCACTGTTAAATGAAAAATGCAAAGTGCCTGTAAAAGATTTAAGTGAAAATAAATGGTTTGAGTTAAGTGTTGTGTGTGATTGAAAACCAACTACCTATTTACCTACGAAGAATTACACCAGAAACATCAGAGACGGCGTGCATTGGGTTTCCCGCCGTCTTATCAGAAGTGGGATCGCCCAAGCGATCCCCTTCCGCTCATGCTTATGCCGGACATCCAAATCGCCCAGCCACAGCCAAGACCACAGATATTTCTGACTTTCAAAGTACAAGCCTGATGGAAACATGATATCTGCTCATAATAATAATAATTATTATTGCCACGGAGTGTTGGCAGTGGCAATGGAAACATGATAAGGAATACTCATGAAAGAACGATTTTCCGCGCAGACGCACATAATGAACTTAAGGTCTGATGCATAAGTAATAAGCCAGTAGCCTTTAAAGTTGTGTGCATTTTCATCTACTTGGCTGGTAGACGGCAACATGCTGTGGCCTACTGCAATATGATCACAACTGACGCTAAGAACATAATATAGCAAAACCTGTTAAATCAGCAGTATTCTTAGAAGAGAAACAGTCAATGACAAAGAAACAAATGAAGAAATTTTGGTTGAGCCTCATGGTGCATTCAAACAGAACAGCATGCTCAGCACAGAATGACCGAAGCAGCAGAATAAACAAAGGTTTGCCACCAGAAAAGCAAACATAATAAACGGACCATTGATGTCTTGCATCATCATTCCCGGGAAGTATTTTGTTTTAATTTTTTACTTTTTGTTGTTGTACAATATATTTGATAACAGTCCTGTGGCAAGGTTAAAAGCTACTGTCACCATTTTTTTGACACTTGTGGGAGTAAAGTTAAATGATTATAAGATAAGCTTCTTTTAAGAAATTTATTTCAAACTTGTTTTGTTGAATTTGTTCTTGCAACATTTAACTAAGTGCTTTTTGACAATATCAAGATTTTTTTTGTTGCCTGCATTCGCACTTACTAGAAAAACATTCAGTAGACATGATTGATTACAGACTTGTCATAACTTAAATTTGCACCATTGTCGTGCAAATTGCCTATAGCTTGTTTTTAGTGCAAAGTTAAGGACCTTATACACCATTTCCATGTTATGCATTGATTAGTTACTTTCCTATAACAAAACTAACTTGTTTTTCCAATTCACTTTCATCATTAGCAGAATGACCGACATTGGCTCTGCCTAACCCTACAAAAAATGGAATAAAACGCTTCGAGTAAGCTTACTGAATAGTGAATGACATAACAAATCTTATTTTACAATTGTTCAATATCACGTCAATGTCACTATTCAAATATTATTGGAGTTGTTATGCGTTTTGCTAAATTGTCTGGAATATAATCGCATGCGATTTCTATTTTAGTGCCACTTGAAGGTAAAATCAATTGATTGATCGTAATTTCATAAAATTCATATTCATGAGAACTTCGACTGATGGTTAGATTTTCCAAATAACTCTGTTAAACTTGAAACATATAGTGGATGGATTGCAAGATTCATACAGAAACATTTAGTTATGAAATCGGTTTGTAAAAATATATCAAGAGATAACTATGAAACATAAAACAAAAATTAACAATGTAAACACAATTTGATACATTGGAGGAAAGCATAGTTTACAACATGTTTTTATGCATACACAGCAAAAACAAACAAAGCACTGTTTTTTATAACACTTTCTTTCTGTTTAACTTTCTCTTGTAATTCCAATTAACTTCATCTACCAAAAACAAATAAAAGAATAGATTTAATTAATTTATAAGTACTAGCTTCTACTAAAATAGTAGGAACATATTTTCCTGCACTATTATTTATCTGCCCTACTTTTCACATTGCAGGTGATTGTTTTATCAAAGAGAAAATGACAACCAACCAATCTATAAGGATATCATAACAAAATTACTATGGGCAACCATAGAGAAATTTGAGTCTTCTATAGTTGTATGCTGCACCCAGCTACTTCAGGAATGAGATGAAATCAAGTTGGAAGTCATGATCATCATCAACAAGACTGCCTTCCTCAAGAAAAAGCTGGCTGACCCAGACTTATATACAGGGTTTTAGCTGACTAATATATTCAACTTGCAGAAACAAGGCGGCCAGTTCCTCAGATACAAAGATATTGAGAAAAGACATATGAAGAGATGCAACATAGATCCCTCTCGTTGGGAGGAGTTGGCACAGAATGCGCTTGTTTGGAGCCATTTGGTACAACAAAATATTTATGACTTTGAAGACCAGCGGACGAGAGATCTTGACAGCAAGCGAGAACACTTCAAGAATAAACCACCTTCCAACTTACAATATCATTACCACAATAGCATTCTAACGTGTCTGCACTGTGCACGTACCTCTACAGTCAAGATAGGTTACATTAGCCACATAAGAGCACGTGCTTGTTACCTACAGTTGTTGAAAACAAAAACAGTCGCCGTAGCCAAAATCGGCATGGGATGGATTGGTTCATTGACATTCAACTTGAATATAAAGAATCAACATTAAAAGGGTGCATTTATACATTTGGCACCCTTAGACTGGCTTTGAAGCATTTTTCAGATATTCAACATGAATTGTGTACCGGGTGGTACCCAAACTCCTCTAAGAATCTGTCAAGGGCATTTAAAAATGACTGCTACCCTACCTCATCAAGCCGATTGTTGATCAAGGTCGCATTAAAAGGCAACTCTGCTGCAGCGTGTTGAACAAATGACCGTGTCGCCGGCTCAGGCGCAACCAACTGCATACCAGCTTGCTATTCAACACAACATGGCTAAAATAAAAGGTGAGAAGTTTTCAAAATACTTTCCACTCACTTTGCTAACACTGCTACTTTGCTGTGACAAAAGCTCAATACAATAGCCAAGTTAGTAGTACCTGCCTACATGATGCTCACATGTTATGCACCAAAGTACTTTTTGAATTATATTTACCATCTTTATATTTTTGCAATTCTGCCTGTACCAGTTAATCCTTGTCTATTTTACAATAGGCTAGAATTAATTATTATTGTACTATTAGTATCTGTGGGGCAACTGATAAATAACTCAAAAAGTAATACTCACAACAAAGTATTAGTCTTCATCGATGTTCACTAAGAATGATCACAATAGATAATTATCTATTAGTAAGCCCTTGAGGTAACTAACCATGAAAAAAAAAAGAAAACAAAAATAAACTATTAGTAAGCCCTTGAGGTAACTAATAATGAAATAAACTATAAATAAGACCGGAGAACTTGACCGGCAATTCTCTCATGTTATCCCGCTGGGTCTACGGCGTACAAGACCGCCGGAGCCTGGTTCCTAATATCCTGTCAAATACAAGACTTCGTGCCTGCCACGGAGCAATGGTCCTAAACTCCTTACCCGTTAATCCTATCAAATCAAAGACTTTGTGCCAGCACAGAGCGGTGTTCCTGATCCCATCCTAATATCCTGTCAAATCCAAGACTTTGTGAGACTACCACAGAGCATTACCTTCCCATGAGAATGAAACTATTTAGCTAACAGCTGATCATACTACACACTATTCTAAACAAGTGTGCTTATCAAAAGTTCAATATTAATGCATTCAAATACAAGACTCTGTGTCACAGAGCATTACCTTCTAATGAAGATGAAACTATTTAGCTAACAGCTGATCATACTACACACTATTCTAAACAAGTGTGCTTATGAAAAGTGCAATTCTATTAGCATGCCACCTTATAAGTGTAATTTCTTGTTTGTCTTGATTTTGTATGCCATTTATTGGCAAAACTGCATATATTTTAGACAATATGCTATCTGTAACCATACCTGTGTTTAACAAAATAAATGATTGATTAATTGATAAACTATTCAGCTAACAGCTGATCATACTATACCTATTACTACACACTAAACTTAACAAGTGTGCAATATGTAAGGGGCCATATCAATTTATTCAAATACAAGACTGTCTACCACAGAGCATTACCCTCTAATGAGGATGAAACCATTCAGCCATCAGCTGATCATGCAATGCCTACTACTACTACACACTAAACTTGTTAAGTGTGCTTATGTAAGGTGCTATATCAATTTGTCTACCGTGGAGCATTACCCTCTAATGAGGATGAAACCATTCAGCCATCAGCTGATCATGCAATGCCTACTACTACTACACAGTAAACTTGTTAAGTGTGCTTATGTAAGGTGCCATATCAATTTATTCAAATACAAGACTCTGTCTATCACAAAGCATTACCTGCTAATGAGGATGAAACTATTCAGCTATCAGCTTATCATACAATACCTACTACTACACACTTAACAAGTGTGGTTATGTAACGTGTCATATCAATTTATTCAAATACAAGACTGTCTATCACAGAGCTTTACCCTATAATGAGGATGAAACCATTCAGCTCTCAGCTGACCATGCAATGCTTACTACTACACACTAAACTTGTTAAGTGTGCTGTAAGGTGTCATATCAATTTATTCAAATACAAGACTGTCTATCACAGAGCATTACCTGCTTATGAAGATGAAACTATTCAGCTGACAGCTGATCATACAATGCCTGCTACTACTACACACTAAACTTGATAAGTGTGCTTATGTAAATGCCATTGCATTTGAGGCTTCAAATAAAGACAAATTAAGTAGACGGTAGATCTACAACAAGCTGTCAATGTGAGCTCAAACTGTTAACTACCGAGTCCTACAATTCAATGCATGTTGTAGGACAATAAAAGCGACAATAATCTGCCGACAAAATTTATCTCCACTATTTCAGATAACTACCAACTCAACTCTACAATGAGGGCAACGGCAGGTGCAGAGCGCGCACCGCCGATCAGAAAGGCCGTGTCGCCGCGAAAGCGCCTATCTGTCAAGATTATAACGTAATCTTATGCGTAACTATTTAATTTAATTGCGATAACACCATTAAGCCGGTGCTCCTGTCCTCTGGAATACTATTATAAGCATTTGCATGCATCAGTGAAGTGTCTATGGGTTTCCTTGAGAGCAACGCCATCTATTGGCCAGGTTGTAATACAAAACTCGTAGAGTACTGCTGCTTTGTTAAACTAGATAAAGAACTATGAAACTAATTATGATGTCTTAGTTAAAACAGCCACAATTAAAAGGGAATAATTGTTTTATTGTCTTTGGGCTTTTAGTCATTAAACCTTTTGGTCATTTGACACAGTACATTTGTTTATGATACATTGCTACCTACTGTGCCGAAAATGGCGCAGATTGCGAGTTTTATGATCAATAACTGACTGTTATATTTTAATACGAGAACTATATCAGTTTCAGTCAAAATTTACAACTGATAAAGTAACAAGATTAATTTACACACAAATTTATTTGTGACTTCCTGTTGTTTGATTAAATTCCTTGAAAATCCGGAAATGTTGTAAGGTTATATTTGTGATATAAAATGTAATGACTACTAATTAAACTTTCACCTTAAAACGCCATTGGATTTGTGAAAGCTAGCTTGTTTAATTATTAAAGTATTAACTGATAGCATTTGACCATTGTTAGTAAATTTTATAACACTTACTAAGAAATAAGATTCAGTACTGCTTTCTGTGCGACACGCAGTACTTCCGCCCACTTGGGAGATGAAAAAGGATGGCGGTCGGACAGTATCGCTATGAAAGTGTGTACAAGGACAAGAATTGTAAATTGTGGATTATGAAATCTCTGTAACATAATGTTTTGATTTAAAAGAGTGTCCGTGGAGTTTCTTGCCCGTTCTTCTCCATATGAGACCTACCTTAGTTTTGGAATGGGCGCCTAGATTCCTTTCGTAACTCAAACTATCTGATTCACTGTTAAATGAAAAATGCAAAGTGCCTGTAAAAGATTTAAGTGAAAATAAATGGTTTGAGTTAAGTGTTGTGTGTGATTGAAAACCAACTACCTATTTACCTACGAAGAATTACACCAGAAACATCAGAGACGGCGTGCATTGGGTTTCCCGCCGTCTTATATAAAATAATATCGTAATCAGGCGCATACACTAGTGTTTTTATTATTATATCTATCTACTAACCAATACTGGCCTACTTATGAGTTCCTATAACAATCCCAATGAGTTCGTTGTTTGAATGGGTACTAGTATTAGAGATTAATCCAAACCGGTTTTTCCAAAAACCGGTTCTTACACAGGATATTTTTTTTTTACTACCCAAATTTTCATAGGGTATCCTACCCATGAATATGAACAACTTTCACTGTAGAACTAACTCTGAAATCACGAAAAAAATCTGCTGTTTCTTACAAAAGTTCAATACATACTCGACCAAAATGTATGAATCAGCAGATTTTTCTTTGTGATTTCAGAGTTGGTCCCATAGTAAAAGTTGTTCATATTCATGGGTAGAACACCCTGTGAAAATTTGGGTATTGATTAAAAAATTGCCCTGTAGAAATTAAAAACAAGTAAGTATAACAGCTTTTATTTATAATAAAATAAAATAAGGGCTTTATCATTCAATATGTTAGTGGGGTTCTGTAACGGGTCCATTATCGACTCCAAATTCTTTGTCAGAGCCTCTCAAAGGCATACCACGGTTTCGGCGAGAATCTACCAACTCTGGAAGAACGTGTGTGTGATAAAAGTTGACAAGTTTTGGCTCCATCTTATTTTTCCAAAAGTCGTCATCTTTTTGGATGTATACAATTTCCATTTTTTCATCTTCTCCTCCCCATATCCCGAAAATACACCTCTGCTTACCCGTCACTCCTAGCTGCTCTTGAGCCTGATAGTACCAGTTACTATTTTTATTTATAGTAACTTGGGTATTCTTTTTGTTATACTTTAGAATTTGGACCTTGTTTTGTTTGATAGCATTTTCTATGCCGTTTTTAAAAGCATTGGGCATTTGACCTCCACGATGGTATTTTCTCCAACGACTCCGTCCGGTGTGGCACCAATGTAAGGAAATTCTTCGTCCACAAAAAGTCCACAGTCCTTAATCTGTAATCTGTCTGTTTTTCATTTTTGAGTCCATGTGCCACTGATGAGACGGATGAAATATTAGATTTGTACAAAATATTATTCACCAGGGCAGCAAAACTTTTTTGTCTCTTTATTATTACTCCAAAGTTTGAGGCCGTTATCATCAATCTTCTGATTTGCAACTATTCAGTGCTTTCGCGTTGCTGTGTGGTTCGTTTTTTATACCCTCCCGGTCATTTAACAGTGTCTTCAGATTTGTCATAAAATCTGCAGACGCTGTACTGTACTCATCGGCAGACTTGTCCGGTGCAGCTACATTTTTACCGTAATCATTTTGTTTCTCGAATAGCTTCACTCTATTTTTTTTTCTTTTCACAGCATTGGCCCGCTTTCTTTTTTGCTCTCTCCTTGCTTCTAGTTTTTGTAAGCTGCCCCTAGGACTCATTCCCAATATTTTTTTTGTGAAGAGTGTAAAGAGGTCTTTTGGTGTTGTAGGAAACAACTGCAGCCGAGCAACTCGCTTGATATGATCGTCGAGAAGCAAAATTAATTCTTTTGCCTCCAACAAATTTGGCCACTACGCTGTTGAATCTCTCAACAGCATTTGTGTCAACGTCTTCCAGAAGACTCCGAGATTTTGCTGCCACCGAATTTAAAATTACTTTTAGTCGAAACCAAAAAGTTGAGTTTTCAAGCTCTGCCACAGTTGAAGACGAAATTATTTTATGTTTATTGCAGCAATAATCTTTGCAACGTCTGTAGTCCCCGTACGCGTGGTTCAAAGAATTTGTAATGTCTTCGTGAATTTGTTTTATAGCGATATCCTTGGGATTATTTTTATTATGTTTAATTGAAGTCGTGACGACTTTTCTCATGCTCATAACTTTTTCGTCGGTAATATGTTTTCTCTGCACTTTTGGGTATTTTGTATCTTTGCCTAGTGAACGCAGCTTGTTACACATATTTCTCAGAACATGGTTTCGGCATTCTATTTTAGACACTACATTGTCTGAATAAGGATTTGATGCCAATATTTTAGCATACGTTGCAGAATCATCATCAGCAACAATGTTGCCATATATAAGCCCATACATGTTGATGGATTCCTTGAAACCCTCGCATACGATCATCGCTTCCATTCCGCTGGACGAGCCTTCATAATTTTTATAACATACGTGATTTTTGGGTTTTTCCTGACGTTTCTCTGCTCTGGCACATATTACACAGTATTTGTTTTTGACACCAATGAAAAGAACTTCTCCAAATTTTCGTCCCACAATTGCAGCAACACCAGACATTGCTTTATAGTTATTACCATACGAACGTTTGCACCATGCACCATCTGCAAACACGTCAATCACAGGTATGCCATTAACAACTCGCCCTTCTTGGATTGCTGCTTCACGTTCAATAGCAGCAGCTCGTTCCATTGCCTCCACCGCTGTAGCCTCCCATTCATTGAAAATGCTATCTTGAATTTTCGCGTAATATTTTTCTCGAAAAATAGGAACGTCCATGGCAGCCATAGTTTCTTCGAATTGAGAGTATCCAATCCCAGAGGATACTATACCTGAGACTGCTGCAGTGTTAATATCTACACTATTAACACTGTCCAAGTCATCAGTACACACCTTAAATTTTTTCTTGCACATCCTGCATTTAAAATTGAAATATGAAACCAGACCAGTGCGCTTTTCTGTTTCTAAAACCAAGCAGCTGAAATCACACTGGAAAAGAAGGACGTGTTCTTAATGTTGTAGTTGATTAAAAAAATATACTACGTGAACAATTCTGCGACCGGTGATTTCTTTGACAGACTTTGTCTCACATTCATATTCCACTTGATAGGGCAGGTCTTCATGGGCGCTGAAACATTTGAAATAAAAAAGCGTGTAAATGTGATAAATAGCATTACCACAAAATCTATGACGTTTTGTATCCTCCATAAAATAATAAACAGTAAAAACCAGTGTATCTGTATGACTATTTGTAGTCCGTACCTCATAAGCATAATCAGCCTATAATGTTCCTGCTCCTGAGACACAGGCCTCCTCTCTGTATCCGTACCCCACCAAATACATTTTTTTATAGTCAATGCAAAAAATATACATCTATTAGCATAAACAAAACTACAATTTCACAGAAGAGTAAACTTACTCGGCACCGCCATATGGTGGTGGTGTGATTGACACCGACTGAAGATTCACATGTGCCGCATCAGATGTTTCTGATAGTTGTGGTGAGATCGTTCCTGTTCCGTCAGTATCCAGTTGTTTTTCACGGGTGCTGAAATATTGGAAATATTTCTAAAAATACAAGATAAATATAATATACATTGAAATTAACCTATTCACTTCAACAACTAACTTCATAGTGGTGGTGCATTTCTGCTACATGCTACGTAATTTGTAATCTATCTATGAGAATAAAGTCTACCCTCAATGTGCCATATTCATATAAGTAAATAAAAATACACATGATGTGTTTAGGACCGGTTTTAACTAGAACCGGCTTTTAACTGGTACCGGTTTTGTTGAAGTCCCGTTCGCAATATATCAAAATACCGATAAAAAACGGTATATGATAATATACGGTTTTCAGTCCTATTCATAACTTCTAACATACAAATTATATAACGTGTATATCAATAAAAACACGTTGTATTTTCAAAGGCTTTCTCTAGTACACAGAGTCAAATTAGCTAGCAAAATTCCGCAGACGTGTCGGGTATATTATACCCGACATGTCTGCGGAATTTCGCAGGCATAGGTAGGTATGTAAGCGAGCTCACTCAAAAAACTTGGGTGATACTGATTGAAGTTGTACTAGTGCCCCATCAGATGTTTCTGGCAATTGTGGTGGAGTGACGGTTTTACTCATTCTTTGTGAGTCAGCTGGCAACTCCGCAGTGTCAGACTCAGTGTTGATACGACTTCTGTAAAAACATAATAACCATATGTATAAATAAAGCTATTGGGGTACACACGGCTACACATCAAACTATACATTTCCAGTATATGGTGATCTCGCATTGTATAAGATTCCCGTACAGTGCGAGATCAGCATAAACTGGAAATGTATAGCTTGATGTGTAGCCGTGTGTACATGGACGTTTTAGACCATAATATCTATCTCTATTACAAACCGAAAGTTGTGTGCTTATACAATAAATACGAGTCAGTACGTCAATGTCAAACGTCAAAATTGATATTTTTTGGGATAGTAAACAAATAACTTACCTATTCAAGTTCATTAATTTCAGCTTCTTGAGCTTCAGTCCTGAATATTTTTTAATTTTATTACGTTTATTCACCATTTTTGTGACTAAGGTATTAAGTTACGCTTCAATTTTCGCGGGAGTAGTCCGACAATAGTAGTGCGACAATGGGCGCAATAAAGTTGTACACGTGTGCTCTCTAAGACGCGCTGCGGCCGACTGACAGGGTGCGGGAGCGCAGGGATGCGCAATATTATTGCACGCTTTTCATTAAAAATTTCTTTTTAAAATTCTATTTGCTTTGTTACATTAAAATAAACCCATAATCCCCTGTCTTTAATAGTGAACGTATAGACAAAATTTGATTGAAATTGCTTTAATTACAATCGAATAAAACCGTTTTTTTTTTCATAAAAACGCTAATTTTGAGGAAACTGCGATTTTTTTGTATCGAGCCAAATTAAGTCAATCGTGTATTGGTCCTCATAATTCACTAAAAAAATCTTCAATTTTAATAATCATGAAAAAAACTAAGGCAAATGTGTAGTTTTTGAGGATAAAAATTGATTTTGCGTGCAGCCGAAATGCGTCAAAACGTCTTCTTTGGGACCCATTTCGCCTTAAATTAATTAATAGATATAGTTCAAGTAGTGTTCTGAAATTGCTTCCTGTAAAACATAAAAAAAATGTGTTATTAATCAGGTAAGGCACCCCCCTTTACGGAGTCAAAAGCACCCCCTTCCTAGACGAAAGTCTGGAAACTATTTCTTTGAGATGAGTCATAAACGTTGGTACATATGGTAACGTCATGAAGCCCGGAAGATAGAAGCCGCCCTAAAGATATCTGGAATCTATAGGTGCAGGACGTCAGCGCCGCGCTGACCGGGAGCCCTACACACACAGTGGGACAGGCATACACCCTCACCACACACCCCTCGCGTCCAAGCGATCACGCCCGTCCGGCACACAAGGATACAATACGGATCAAAATCGAACATAGAACCTTCTGGTTGAATTATGAGAGGAACAGAGCAGGTGTGATTCTAAACAGACAAAGGTCGAACACTAAGGTCGTTGGATCGTGAGTAGGTTTTTATACAATGTGCAAATTCAGTGTCTCGTTTCACGGTTTGTGTTTACGTTCCGTTTTCACGTATGTTACAGTTTAAGATGAGATGTGAAGTGTTTAATTATTAGAAATAAGTTAGGAATGTTTATAGTTATTATGTGTGTTGTGAGCTGTGTTAAATATGTAATAGTGTAATAGAATCCTCTATTGTTGTCTCTGATGAATCTCGAATGAAGATCGAATGCGTGAGTGAGTGAATGTGATTGATAGATCCAATGTCCTGTCAAACGAGAAATATTTTAACTGGTATGAGGTTATGTAGGATTCGGCCACAGTGTGCGTTTGAGTAACACGAGTGTTAGAATTTCGGGTTGTTTTTCTGCGTTATTGTGTTTATTGTGACTTGTTATTGTGTTTGTTTGTGTGTTGTCTGGTTGTTGACTGCTGTCAGGTTTGTTTCGTGTTACTTGTGTTTGTTTTTAAAGACATTGGTCACCTTTATCCATATTCAATATGAATATGGATAAAAATAAACCCCCAGATCCTCATGATGATGCCCCTACTACTCCCCTATCCGGTTTTTCTCCGTCCATGTCAACTCCATGTCCACTCCCCAACTTAATGTGTTGGGGGTGGCCCAACACATTAAGCCAGTTTGCAGATGTGGTCTGTAATCTGGATTCCCAAATCCTCCCATCCCAGACTATTATACGTAAGTGCCCCGATAATGAAGAGGATGTCTCCAATCACCCTACGAAACAACCGAGAACTCACATAGGACGTGTTAGGTATTCGGTAACAGATAAAGGACCTTTTATTGTCCACGTTTCCCGTCAGGAATCCCAACCAAATTCTGGAACTACCCTACACCCAGTTATATTTGGGCGCTTTTTGGCAAACCAAAACTTCTCCAGTATCGTTGCAGTCAAGCGAGTTGGTAGAAACCGTGTATCTGTTGAGTTTGCAGCCACTGAGGATGCAAACGCTTTTATTACAAATAATGTTTTAGGAACAAATTTGTATAAAGCAGTAATTCCTTCTTTTAACATAACCTACCCATACGTGTTGTAAGTGGCATTCCTACGGATTTCTCAGAAGAGGAAGTCCTGACGTACTTAAAAGTTCCAGTAGGTTGTGGCCCAATAATAAAAGTTAGGCGTATTAATAGGAAGGTGCATAAAGACGGCATAAATGAATACAGGCCCACAGAAACTTGTGTCATCACATTTGACGGCCAAGTTTTACCAAAACGTATTTTTACGCTTTCTGCGTGTTGTGCTCTGGTAGTCACTTTGCAAATAGCAAGGCCTGCCCGGAGTATGGCAGGCAGAAGACAAAATAATGATGGCTGAGAAAGTGATTTCCTATTCTGAAGCTAGTAAATCTGTTCCTATTTCTACGCGTAGCTATGCAGACATTGCAAAATCACAAACCCAGTCGTACCGCAAAACTGTGTTCCTTAAGCCAAAGACCCATGCTCCTCTTTCTCCCTCCTATGACAAAGCAGCTCATCAGCAGCTCACTAGCACTCCCCGATCTTCTCAGCCTGATGGCTGTGGTCTCAATAACTAAACAGAATCTTCTGATAACTTAACTCCAATCATTGAACTTCTAAGTAAACTCCTATCAACTTTAATGTCTTCATCCAACACAAATCGATTACCGCCCAACGTTGCTTCCCCACTTATAAATTTTCTTTCATCCCATATTAAGGGCTCGGTCGATGTTCCTTTAATGCAATGTGAGGAGCGTGTGGCATAAGAAGCACGAGCTCACATTCCTCATGAAAAAATATAAACCTTTAGCTTCTTCCCTTGCTGAGACTTGGTTGGTCTTAGCTTTCGCTTACCTTCTTTTAATATTCTCAGATGCGACCGATCTGATGGCTATGGCGGGTCGGCTCTCTGTGTGAACAATCGTGTCCCACTTGGGACGGTATCTTTGCATTCTTTAGGGATGATATTAGCATTGTGGCTTGTAGGGTAGAGGGTATAACCCTCTTATCTGTCTATATTGCTCACCCTCATCAAAGTTTCCTTCCAATTTTAAAACGTATATTGGAAAACATAATAGGCCCTGTACTTGTTATGGGGGACTTCAACTGCCATCACTTTAGGTGGGGTTCAGAGCGTTGTGATTCCTTTAGAGAAGGCTTAGTTGAAATTCTAGATGACCTTAACCTGTGCATCTTGAACAATGGCTGCCCAACCCGTAGGTCTCTTCCTGGACAGTATGAAAGTTGTGTTAATCTTACATTCTGCACACTGGATATTGCTGCGTGTGTTGTTCTCCGGTTTTTCTGCACAAAATCCGGGTCGGAGATACATTGCTCTGTGAATGTGGATTGGATGAAGGTACTTTGGAGCACATCTTCTTTAACTGCTCCAGAAATAACCCAATCCATGACTTATATAGTCATCTCCCTAAATTAAAGATCCCTGTCCCAACTAACTTCCCGTCCCTACTAACACATTTTCCACCAAAGCTCTTGGAGGCTTTGATGTTTTTTATCCGCGTCAATGACATTAAATTACGATGATTTTTGTGTAGTTTACGCTCAATTATGTAAATAATTTATTCATAAATTAATAATACTTTTATTTGTTGGTCTCAGTGTACCTACTAACAACAAGTTCACTTTAAACTTTTAATAACTATAAAGTATCGGATTTATGTTTTTTTTTTACTTTTTTCTTCCCTTCGCACGTTTTTTCAACAGATTGGCAGAGTTGTCGATATCGGCACCATTGCCATGAACAAAAATAGAATAGAATAGAGGTTATGTAACGTGTGTGGTGTTTACAACTTAGTTTTTAATGGATTTAATTAATACAGTAAGTGCTAAACCGCTACACTACTCCCGCCCCCCTGAGACCGTGGTTGATAATTACGGTCGATAGTAGTCCGGGAAATGAACTGTTCGTCCGGATCGGGTTTTTCTTTCGCCGTCGACGTTTGGTGTTGGGACCACGAGTGTGCTTGCTGGAGTTGTCGTCGAGCTGGGTGTACTGCCTTTTTTATTGTTGAGGTAAGCGGGTTTCAATCTGTCAATAGTGACTGTTGTTTCCTTCCCCTTAACCTCTATTTTAATAGCCTTCTCGCTTCTTTGCAGCACCTTGAATGGCCCGGTGTAAGGTGGGTCGAGTGGTCGGGCACAGCGTCATGACGCAGGAAGACGTGCGTTGCGGATGTCAAGCTGCTGGGCACGTAAAATGGCTTCTTGCCGTGTCGACTTGCCGGTTGTGGAGACAACTTCGCCATTTGATGACGGAGTCTCGCGGCGAAGTCAGTGTAGTCTACGGTACCGGGTTTATGAACTGGCACTGGCTTGTTTCTAAATAGTTATACATATTAGTATGTATTTTGCTTAGTAACATAACAGTACTCCTTTTTTGTTTTAGTGAAATACTGTGAGTCGGTGGGTGAAAAGATATTATGAGGAAGAGGATTAACCTTGCTCGTCGAAAGCAAAGTGGAAGACCCCAGCTCATAAAAGAGGCGCAGCGACAGCGTATGTTCAGTGAATATGAAACAAGTGGTTTCATAACGATAAGTGACCGCGACGATAGGTCGTGGTGGAGCAAAATGAAAGTTTGAGTGGACTGTATAACATGTATAATGATTAATATGAATTAGAAATAAATTACAAACGGTTTAAGATGGAAACAAGTCATTATGAGCGTTAAGAAGCATAAGCGCAGCTGTGCGTGGAGGCGTGCAACAGCTGACTCATGTGGCGCGGGGGAGCGCGCTCGGCCGTCAGCCGGCGGACAAGCCGCTGTCCCCGTACCCCTCTTTCACTGCCGCTGGCGCGCGGCGATGTTGAGATGGTGGACTCAACATACTCCCCGCGTTGAAGAGTCTTCAACAGGCGTAACTGGTTGCGGGCAGATGGTGTTGAAGGCGCGCCGGATGACATCCTTTCTTGTGAGGATATCGGCGACCCTCGCGACGCCATCTCTGCCTGGGAGAATATGTGTGATGCGTCCTAGAAGCCACATAAGAGGTGGTAAGTTTTTGTCCTTTATGACGACCATTTGTCCTTTCTTCAGCTCGCCAGACGACTGGCACCATTTCGATCTCTCCTGTAGCCACAGAACATATTCATGAGAGAAGCGAGCCCAGAAGTGTTGCTTCAAATACTCGATGAGACGAAATCTTTTTAGGCTCTGCAACTGATTGAGCGGGAACCTGCCTGCTTCTTTCAGCTTGGAGTTCATCTTCTGTCAACTCGGGAACATCAATACCACCTGTTATATATAAGTTATGTAAAACACAGCAGGCTATTATAATTTTCCAGACAGTAATGCAGTTCCCGAGCTGCCAAAAGACATCTCCATCGACCTTTTAATATGCCAAATGTACGTTCTGTGGTGGAGCGTACACGCTTTTGGATAAAGTTGTATCTTCCTTCAGGAGAGTCTTCAACAGCATTATCTATAGGTGTCATCATATGCTCCCTTTGAGCATAACCAGAATCACCTAAAATTAAAATAAAAAATATGTGAAAGTTTGTGAGGATTTATGAATGTTTGTTATTCTTTCATGCAGAAACGGCTGAACAGATTTGGATGAAACTTGGCACACTCATAGACCATGGATATCCTATGTTTTAACATAGGATACTTTTTATCCGCCACAACTTACATTACTGGGCACCGACAACAGAAGCAAACCCTAATAAACTGAAACCCACCGCATTCCAGCGTAGGTTCTCGCTTAATAATAAATAAATAAAATAAAATTCATTTATTTCAGATAACTTGATCCATACAGTTGAAACAATTTTAAAATACACATTGAATAAAAAATTTAAAATAACATCAAAATTGAATCAATTCACAAATAAAAAATTACAATTACAATTAAAACCAAACTTAAAATTAAAATCAAAATTAAAATACAAAATCAAAATTATAATTAATCAGAATTCAAATTAAAATCAGAATTCAAATATACTCAAATTACCCGCTTAACAAGGGATCTCCATAGCGGAGAAGAGATTCTATCTGCCACAGTCTTCAGAATTCCGTTGCAGCTGCCACGCATTCTGCAAATCAGGGACACAGTTTTCTTACGGATGATGGCATGAAAGCCATCAGTGTGATACATCGCAAACATACCCGATGCACTAAGCGAAGCAGCCCCAACATCATCCTAAAGATGTTGTTGTACTGGACGCGCAGGACATCCAGCGATCTTCTGGTATGACTAACCCACAGATTCCCCGTATAAAAGCTTTGACAATACGCCTTGAACAACGTTATCTTAACTTGTTCAGAGCAGCGGGAGAATCTGCGGGCCAGCATGTTACCTCTGACCGCTAAAGCCCTGCGCTCCCTCTCGATGTCAAGATCGTCTTCAAGACCTTCGGTAATTAAATGCCCCAGGTATTTAAATTTCGAGACACGATTTATGCACAAGCCATTTAGGGTAATATTATGTGAATACTCGGGGCATCCACCGGCGGCCCCAAACACCATATATTCCGTTTTTTGGACATTGTATATAAGGCCATGTGCAGCAGAATAGGCCTCACATACTCCTACCAACTCTCTGAGACCTCTCACCGTCGGGCTCAGCAGCACCATGTCATCGGCGTAGCTAATGTTGTTGACGCAGACGCCATCTTAATGTTTGGATGGGTATTATTGACGACAAATTAATTAGTTCACATTTTTTACCCCAAACAGTAAATGGGGAACTTTATGAAGATTTCCTAAGAAATCATTTAACAGCACTGCTCACGGATGAACCGGAAGAAAGAAGAGCAAACATGATTTATCAACATGACGGATTTCCAGCCCACTTCCTAATCACAATTCGACAATTGCTGGGTGAAAACTATCCAAACCGATGGATATGGCGCGGTGGGCCGATTACGTGGCCTACACGAAGCCCGGATCTGACGCCGCCAGACTTTTACGTCTGGGGTCATCTGAAAGACCTAGTTTATGTGACCCCAGTAAATTCAATTGAAGAACTAAGGGAGAGAATAACACATGCGGCGGACCAGATGAGGGCAACAATCACATCAAGAATCACAAGTAACAAAAACCAAAGTGAGGAAGCGAATAAGAACATGATTGTATTCAAAACAGAGGGCAGCATATCTAACAAGACGTGTGAAGTGTGTTTAATTAAAGTTTTTAAATTGATATTGATTTAAAATAATAACAACGTTCACGAAATTGTTTAATTTCCTTTTTCTAAGATGCACGCTTTCCTATACTAAAATACACGTTTATTTTTACATCGTTCTGGAGCCGAAACACAGTAACTCCAGACGAGTAACAGTCACTATTGGCATTGTTATTTTTGTTTTAAGACATCTAATAAAGAAGTTAGAAATTTATCACTTTTTTTCTGTCATTCGAGTTAAATTTTAGTAACGCTTCCACTATTTCATTCATAAACGCAAGATCGTACGCGATCTGCTCGGTGATGACGTAGCGCGGCACAGCTGTGCGTCTGCGTCAGTTCAGCGCGCCCGCGGTGGGTCAACGGACGTCGGACGAATAACCGGCTGCAAGTACGCACGGCTACACATCAAGCTATACCCAGTTTACGCTGATCTTGCACTGTACGGAAATCCTATTCAATGTGAGATCAGCATATACTGGAAATTTATAACTTGAGGTGTAGCCATGTGTACCTACAAGTAGGTATTTCATTTCAGGTACGATTTAGGTTGGTGTAAGTTCATTTACCTCCATCATCTCGTATCGAAAGCACGGCACGGTGTTTACCACTATCACATCTCGTAAACGAGAGAAATTAATTGACATTTAGATCACCACTCTCGCATCTCGAATCACCTAGTAGGTACGCGTACCTATTCAACTAGACACGACGGGTAGGCTTGGGTGTTGTATTTTACCGCTATCGTCAGGCTGGTACGATATCGTACCGGTAAGTCGAGCACCCTTCAAGCCCGGCTGGTACGATATCGTACCATCCAGAAGCAAGCGGTTTTTATCTTAATACTTAATATAAATAAGGTTTAATCTCGTCTGCGATGATTTAACTCTATGGGCCGATAGCCAGTCTTTCGTAAACTACATCATTCAAACGCTTAAAAGTTCTGTGGCAAAATTTATAAAAATAGTTGACAGTGACGCTTCGAACGCGCGCGTCGACAGAGCGTTATCTTGTTAGGCTCTCTAGTTATTTAGTGTTTTTTCTTATTTTTTGTGCATATTCGACTTGAAGTGTATAAATATTCATTTATAAGTAGTTATTACACCGTTTTAGATAATATTTGCATCAAATAGCATCATAAAAACTGTTTTTTCGATAGTGTTACCTAAACAAACCGTTGCTCAGTGACGTCATTGTTATGTGAAGTTTGATTGTGTTGAGTGTTTCACAGTGAATTTAGTGTATCATGGTGTATTTAATGGTATGTACACAAATCGTACTCATAGTTAAAGCAAATTCTAGGTATATTTCATAACAAAACTATTTTTAAAAGATCTTTGAATGTTCGAGTGCACAAAACGGCCTTTGACCTCCGCGCGATATGAAGTTTGAGTTTAAATATTATGCAAATGTTCAGTAGGATTCCCAAAAAAATACTGCTGTTAGATTAAGTACTTGTCTATTCAAAGAAACAAGCAAAATATCGTGCAAATTAAAATCGTAATTTTAACAGAAATCATCTTAACACGGGAACAAATACACTTTCAGCCAGTGTCTGTTATCTCCATTAAATATCAACGTAACAAGAGAACTGTTTACAACTTATAGTATGCTTTGTTTATTCAAGAACCCGACAAACGCCACTTGAAGTAGGTACCAAACCAGCTTGGGCGGAGCAACGCCGTGTCCTCGTGGAGGTGATCGGCGGCGGCGATCTCTCGCGTCCGACCCTGGTCCAGGCCATGGTACGGAGCGAGAGGGCATGGCTGGCAGTCGCCTCCTTCAGCGAAGCAGTTATGCTCGCAAAGAGGGAGGCGGCGCACGTGAGGGAGATGCAGTACATGCGCCCTCACAGCCGTGGCCTTCGCAGGAGACGCCCTGGGCGTCGGGAATCCCAGGCTGATTCCCGGCCACCGTAGACACGGGCTTGCGGACGGCGAGTAATGGGTACCTCGCTGTCCGGTAAGGACCAAGCCCGGGTCGACGGCGCGTTGTGTTCCACGCGCGCCTCAAAGAGTTGTCAGCAGCAACAGAGGGGCCCGCAAGGGCCGGTGCCTGCCGGGGGTGCGGGTTGTTCGAAAGAGATACCGCCGCCCCTGGCACACAGGCAACTGAGGGAACACGGGTGGGTTTTAGTCAGTAAAAGTCTGACACGCCCTCCCGCTCCACCCAGAGCGGGAGGGCGGTATTTGATGATTTCCCACCCAGAAAAAAAAAAAAAAAAAAAGTAGGTACCAAAGAGTAATAAAAAATCGAGCAGACCTTTTTTTTATGAGCGCGGTTGCCTTGAATCGAGTGACGACCAATCGCGCTAATAGGTACATATTAAGCATAAGTACCTACCTACCATATGATAAATCCCCTCTTTGTGGAGTGGCTTGAGAGGCGGCATGGCGTTCTCACCTTTCGCCTGACACAAGTCCTCACCGGACACAGCTGTTTCGGGAGGTTCCTGTTTCGCATAAGGCGGGAGGAAACGCCCGGGTGTTTCCACTGCGAAGATGGCCCTGAGGACACGGTGGAGCATACGATCGAGGTCTGCCCGGCTTGGGCGGAGCACCGCCGTGTCCTCGTGGAGGCGATCGGCGCTCCCGGCCGATGCCTGCCTGGGGTGCAGGTTGTTCGAAAGAAATACCGCGACCCCTGGCACACAGACAACTGAGGAAACACGGGTGGGTTTTAGTCAGTAAAAGTCTGACACGCCTGCTCCACCCAGAGCGGGAGAAGTCATTTGATGATTTCCCAACCCGAAAAAAAAAACAACCATATGATAAATACTAAATATGCCTAAAATATTTTTTATGCGACAATGCTTGCGGCGGCTTCACAAAGGCAGGCAATTCAAACAGAAAAATGAATCGTTAAATCTGTGACATAGAGTTCATTATTAGTTGGAGGTGCCCTTTTCTATTAAAATATTGAACCGAATTAAGATCTTACTGTTGTAATTTTAACCGCGAAATTCGGTTGTGCATTCTTGTAAAGGCCGGTCGAACACGAGACAATAGGTTTCTAAGAATAATTTTAGTAAACTGCGGATCTTCACTTACCTAGTTTGGTGTAATTTATATTTTTACCCTTTACAGTTAAGAAATAAAGTCTGAATTCGCTTTTCATATTTTTACACACATTACACACGCATAAATTCATTGATCGCAAGGAAGCGTTACTTCGAGTTCTCATTATTTCACAAAAAAATCAATAAATGTAAGTTTTCGTGATTTTTTTTATTGTTATTTATTGAAAAAAATAGTCCCAATCGATTCGAGTTCGATGATTGAGTTCATGGCTTTCGGTTCCAGAACGACCTAAAATTAACCGTGTATAAAAAAAAAACGATTATCATAATGTACTCCATGACTTTGTATTAACTTTCAGACCTTTTTGGATAGCTGTTAAAACAAGGATATTTTACCATTAATTTGTACATCAAGCGTAGTATTTTTTTTTTGCACAAGACATTTTGTTTGAAGTAATAACAAAAATTACAAAAAAAAATATATTTGATTAGTGATATTTGCCAAGATTTTAGGCATTTTTGAACTTTTAATTATTAACAAAGATCTGCTACCGCATCAAACTATGATAATAATTTAATTTCAGTACAGTTGTGCCGTAAATAATTTTTAAATAGGTTTCAAATGATTTAACCTGGGATTTTTCATAAAAAAAAAAAAAAAATCTAACTAACTCAAAAGCTACTGAATTTAAGAACATTTGGTGGCTTAATTTGTTGCATTTTAACCCTACTATGACGTCGTGCAAGGAATACGTCGAGTTACCAGTAACCCTGTATACAACTGAATCCACGAGTGTTCAAGTCCATGAACATATAGATGATTAGTTAATATTTTTTATATAGTTTTAATTTAGTAATTAGTTCAATAATCGTCTTTTTATAATCTTTTGTACATCTCTAGTTTGATAAGTTGGCAACACTGTTTCCTGTACTTTTTACTTAGAAAATTTGTCTTTATCATGGCGCACGTTGTGATCCTTTAAATATTAAAATAAAAGTATTTAAACTTCAAAATTAACGCATTTCATTTCGAACATGCGAAGTGGTCCTTCGAATTAGTGGTACAGTAACTTCAGTGCCTTTGGAGAAGTTTTTTCGTCTTGCACCGTGTGCGTGGCGATGTGTTCGGGCCGCGTTGCCCCGGCGGAGCCTCACTCTGCTCATAGTTTGGGTAAAAATCCCGACTTTGCATCAGTTCCAGCCTTTTATCAAACTGAAATCGCCAATTGTGAGCGATTTTCGTCAACAAGGTAGTAAAATTCAAGAAAACCTACATATTTTATTCCATTCGGAGGTAGGTACTTCCATTGAATAGGTACTACCTACTCAAAGAAAAAGTTTGACATCCCGCCAACGAAGTGTCAGATTGACATTGTCAATTTTACTCTACGAAATATGTAAACAAATTTTTCAACAACGAAAAGTTGCAGTACTTCAAAAGTGCATTAAAAGAAGTAATAGTGACCTAGTGTTAAAGCATACAGTGAATTTGTGTTGCGTTGCAATGGCCGACCTAAAGAAACTAAAAATTACGCGTTCGCAGTACAAAGGAACATTAACAGGTATGGAAAACTTTGCCAGTGATCCAACTAGTATAAGTTCAGCAACAATTGACATGTTAGAAGCCCGCAAGGACAAATTAAATTCTGTTTTTAATCAATACGAAAGTGTACAATTGGATATTTTGAGCTTGGATCCTGAGGACTCTGAAGATGTTGGTGCTTTTGAAGAAAAGTTTTATGCAACTCTTGCCATTCTAAATGAAAATATAAAATCACGTGCAAAATCAGATTCAGAGGCCTCCCAGGCTGGATATGTCAGTTCCTCAAAATTACCTAATATTGACATTCCTACTTATGATGGGAAAGACTACACTAAATTTAAACCATTTTATGAGTTGTTTATTGCAGTCATTGATAACAACACAACATTGTCGGACATCCAGAAGCTATTTTATTTAAGAAAATATTTATTAGATGAGGCCTTATCAGTAATTGTGAACCTGCCTCTCACAAATAAGTCCTACACGGAGGCTTTAGAATGATTAAATAAACGATATGACAATAAGTCAAGATTAATTTGCAATCACATAAACCTGCTTCTGGATATCCCATAAATGCCTAAGGGAGCAGCTGCATGTATAAGGACATTTGTTTCCTACATTCAGCAACAGTTGCATGCATTGAAAAATTTAAATGAACCGGTAAATGAGTGGGATCGACTTTTGATTTGTGTGCTTTGTAGAAAGATTGATTCATATACATATCGTGCTTTTCAACTTGACCGCAATCCAGAAACATTACCGACAATGACAGACTTTTTATCTTTTCTTGAAAAACGTGCAACAGCATTGGAGGAAAGTAACCCTAAAGATTATAATGAATATAAAGGTAAGTCTGTGACACGTGCATGTAATTTAGCTGTCCCTTCTGGTTCAGTGTGCTCCTTTTGCTGTAGAAAAGAACATGCAATTTTTAACTGCCCACAATTTAAAATGATCCCTATAGATGCTCGACTGACTTTTGTTAAAGATAAAAAACTATGTTCCCTCTGTTTGAAAAGTCATGCTGACAATGTTTGTAAATATAAATTTAAATGTAGAATGTGTAAAAAATCACACAATACACTCTTACATTGTGATGAACAGCCAGAGACTCCAGTCTCACTTTGTTCAAATTCTCAAGTTACAACCTGTAATATTATGCTGCCTACTGTAATGGTAAAAATTATTGACAAATATGGTCGTGATTTTAAAGTTAGAGCATTGCTTGACAGTGGCAGTCAAGGTTCCTTTGTAACTAAATCACTTGTTGAAAAGTTAAATATGAGTCCTATTTAGCAGGTTACCAATATTATTGGGATCGGCAATCATTCTTCGAGAATTAATCAAACTGTTAATTTTAACATAAATTCATGTCAATTTGACAATGTTAAATTCAATGTAACTTGTTATGTTGTTGATTCTATCACTACACCATTACCTCAACAATTTGTTGATATTTCTAAATTAAAGATTCCTAAAAATATTCAATTATCAGACTTCAATATTCCTTCAGAAATCTCAATCTTGTTGGGTGCTAATATGTACTTTAACTCCTTGTTAAATGGTTGTATGAAAATTCCAAATGGTCCTGTACTCCAAAACACTGTATTTGGATATGTTATTGCTGGCACAATTGGAGAATGCAACAAACAAATGTATGTAATAACCTGGTTTCAAATTTTGTTATAAGTGATAATGTAAAATTGGAACAGGTGATGGAAAATTTTTGGCTTACTGAGAAGTTACCTGAACCTGTCGATAAGTGTGCAGATGAGTGTCAAAAATCAGAAGCTATCTTTCAGCAGTCTGTACGCCTTGAAAATAATACATTTCATGTTGATATGCCACTTATCTGCTCCAAGGAAAGATTAGAGCTTGGAAATTCTTTCTTTATTGCCCTTCAAAGATTTTGGTATTTAGAACGTAAATTTAAACAACATCCTATGTTACTGGAGAAATATAAAGAATTTATAGATCAGTATGTTGCGATGGGACATGCCATTGAAATTGATATAAGTTTATATGATATTGACTGTGGCTCTGTTTATTTTCTAGCTCACCATGCTGTCTTTAATGAGGAGAGCAAAACCACTAAGTTGCGAGTGGTTTTTGACGAAAGTATGAAGAGTAAGAATAATACTTCATTAAATGACGTAATGCTGAATGGGCCTGTGGTACAGGGTGAGCTATTTGATATACTACTTCTATTCCGAACATATTTGTTCACTTTGATTTGTGACATAGAGAAGACGTTCAGGTGTGTTTTTATTAATGAAAACTATACCACCCTGCAGAACATTCTCTGGAGAGATCACCCCAGCAAACCCATCAGGTGCTTGCAATTGCAGACCATCACATATCGGCTAAAGTCGTCTACCTTTTTGGCCACTCGGTGCTTAATAGAGCTTGCCAATAGATATAGGGTGCAATACCCTCTAGCGGCAAATGTTATCATTTCTAACACTTATGTGGACGATATCATTTCTGGTTGCGATAATATAGAAGAACTACACCTGCTAAAAACTCAATTGATAGAGTTACTTAAATTAGGCAATTTCAATTTACATAAATGGTGTTCAAACTATTCTTCAGTTCTCAAAGACATTCCAGTTCAACGTCAATATTTTGATGAAGTTAATCTTAATACAGATAAGGTTGTTAAAACACTTGGTCTAAAATATGATGTTGTTTTAGATAATTTTCCTTTTCAATCCCGACAGTGTGAGGAAGAAACTTTAAATACTAAGAGAAAGGTACTTAGCTACATTGGTAAAATTTTTGACCCTTTGGGTCTTATTGGGCCTATTATAGTAGTGGCCAAGTTAATAATGCAGGAATTATGGCTTTTAAAAATAGAGTGGGACTCTATTTTGCCTACTAAGCATTTATTACTATGGAGAAATTTTCTTGCAAATTTAAAACTCATGGGCAAAATTTCAGTCCCCAGATCTATAAAAAGGCCTAATTTAGTATCGGTTCAGTTAGCTGGTTATGCTGACGCTTCACAGAAAGCCTTTGGCTGCTGTATTTATTTAAGAGTTTTGTATGAAAATGGAAAAGTTCTGACTAATTTACTATAACGACTTCGCTTATAACGACTAACCACTTTTAACGACGTTAATGTTTACTCAAGTTAGGTTTCATAGTTAGGTACTGAGAAAATGTAACCGTTTAGTGCGACTCCGGTTTAAGCGACCAACTGCTTATAGCGACCATTTTTTATGATAATACGTCCGGTTAAAACGACGCGCAATGTTTTGTTTACACAACCTACGCACCAATACCTCGGCGCCCCAACTTCACCCCGCCCCGCGTGCATCCTTAGTGGCGTGCGTAAATCATAGTTAGTGCTTGTCACTTGTTATGACAAGTTCTTAAAGCTCGACAAAATGAGTTCTGTGAAGCGAAAGTGTTTTACAATTGAAGAAAAAAGTGCAATATTATTCCGATTAGAAGCCGGTGAATCAAATGCAACCATCGCAAAGGAGTTTGGCGTATCTCATTCTACAATTTCAACAATAAAGAAGAATAAATATAAGATCGAGCCGCTGTTTAGTGCTAATGTTTTGAAATGCAAACGTGTAAGGACTTCTACTCATGAGCAGGTGGATAAGGCATTGTTACAGTGGTTTAAGCTTCAGCGCGACCGGGGAATACCCGTTAATGGGCCTCTGCTACAAGAGAAAGCAAACTTTTTTGCTAGACTGTTAGACATGCAAAATTTCACATGTTCGATGAGTTGAATAAACCGTTTTAAAGTAAGACACAACATCGTCAGTAGTAAGATTGCTGGCGAGTCTTTATCAGTTCAACAAGGTGATGTAGTCGATTGGTTAGAAAAGGTTTGGTCTATTCTGCGTGCGCAATTTAGAGATGATGAAATTTTTAATGCAGATGAGACCGAGCTGTTTTATAAATTAACCCCAGACAAGACTTTGAAATTTAAAGGCGAAAAATGTACAGGAGGGAAATTATCAAAGGAGAGAATTACTGTGATGGTAGCAGCCAACATGAGTGGCACTGTTAAAAAAAAACTTCTCGTAATCGGAAAATCTCAACGTCCCAGATGTTTTAAAAATGTACGACATTTGCCAGTGGATTATGAGAGCAATCAAAGAGCCTGGATGACTGCTGACATTTTTAACAAATGGATACGCGCATGGCATCGTGAACTTATGAAAAAGAACAAGAAAATTCTGCTGTTAGTTGACAACTGTCCTGCACATCCCCATATTGAAAACTTGAAAAACATAACCCTGGTATTTCTGCCACCAAACACAACATCAGTGTTGCAACCCATGGATCAAGGGATTATTCGAGCTTTGAAATCACATTTTCGTAAAAACCTTGTCCTGAAAATGATCCAGTTACTAGACGGTCGCGGAAGCAGTAGTGTTGATTACTCAAAGATAACTGTTCTTGATGCTATTCTAATGATTCAAGATGCCTGGACCCCACTCAAGCAAGACACAATTTGTAACTGTTACAAACACGCTGGTTTTGTCCGAAGCAATGTAGACTGTAGCGTAACTTTGAACGCAGATGATTTTAACGAAGAAGACGACGTACCGCTGAGCACTTGGGTGAGGGCTATTGATAAACATCAGTTACCCATAACAAACGAGGAGTTTGAACAATATGCGTATGTCGATGATGCTGTCGCCACTTGTGAAGAACCGTCTGATAAAAACATTGTGGTAAATATCATCGCCAACGACGCGAATGGCAAAGATAGCGACGGTGATGATGACGAACCAGAGGAGATTCATCCTACCGTGAGTGTGTCTGAAGCTCTGAAGGCTGCGGAAACGCTCAATGAGTTTGTTCAAACTAACTTCGATGATGATCTTATGAAAACAATGATGTCACGAATTCACAATGCTGTACGAAGTTCTTATTACCGAACAAAAGTTAGTCAAAAACAAACTCAAATAACTGACTTTGTACGTTAGTTAGTAACAGAGTTTTCGTGTAGTGCGTGTGTATGTACACACGTGTGTATGTATGTGTATTTAACTCTTTGTATTACAGTACATAATGTACATAACTATTTTTGCAATTTGGAATGTTTAAGAACCATTAAAATGAAGCTTTATGTGATTCCTACAAAATGTTTTATTTACCTAAATAAGAAAATCAAACTTTCCCAATTATAATAAATATGTATTCGTAAGTTAAGTACATGGAATATTTCTTAAGTACATACATACATATGTATTCTGTATGTACTTAAGAAATAATCCGTTTTGTACGTCATCCGGTTAGTACGACATAGTATCGCCAGTCCCTTGAAGGTCGTAGATAAACCACTTACCTCGATAAATGACTTTAACGTCTCAGAAATGGCATCGCATACTTCTGGAATAAATAAACTTATAGCACTGTCAGAAACTCTAAAAAAGAACTCAAGATTTTTGTAAGAATCGCCTGTTGCTAAAAAACGTAAAGTTATTTGTAGTTTTATTTTAGCGTTTAAACACTCTCTGAATGTACTGTCTTGTTTTTCTATAATCGGAGATATTTCATTCAGTAACCATTCGAATTGGTTTTTATCTATTCTAAAAAATAATAAAAAATCATCGTCAGTTTTGAATTCATTACACAACAACACTGAAGCTCCTAACAAAGACCGTTGACTTAATAGAGGTGTTATCCACACTCTCTTTCTCTTTGTACTCCTATTTTTCAATTTTTTCCTCAAAACTTCTTGTATTACATCGCACACAGTTAAAAATCCTTCCAACACGAGACTGTTCATAACGATGCTTGCAACCCGACTGTTTAATATACAATCGCCGCATCAATCAAGTCGCCGAATTCGGTTAACCGACCAATGTAAACAACTCAATTTAGGTAAGCGTTTTAGTTAAACCGAATGCGGCCGCCGCCTTCGGTGACCGACCTAATGTAAATGCGCCTTTAACCGATCTCCGTCAACACCAGAAGAAAAGTGGACTGGTCAGAAACCCAAAGTCAGTCATCGTACATTCGGATGTGAGGCTATGGTTCATTTACCAAGAGAAAAGCGAAAGAAATGTGACTCTAAATCACAAATACTTAATTACTTTATGTTCCAATGTTAAGATTTTTAAAAAAACGTTAAAACTAAAGAATGTTTTTTTGGAAGGCTTTAATTTAGGAGGAGTGTTGTATTTATTTAAAATTACAGCCTTTTATAATCTATGTCGACGGATACTAATAAACAGTAACTTTGTGTCACAGCATTACTGCTTCGTGGACATCCCTAGCTAAGGGAATTGTAATATTGCACAAGAATAAACTTTTCTGCTTTTGTATAAAATAATAAGTCATTTTCATTAAACCTCAACAAGGATCTCTATTTTTTTCGAAATTTCAAGCCGATTGTGTCATGGGTTTTCAGCATTCAATTTCGTAAAAAATACTTAGCTAGGAACGCACGCAAACAGGTGACCCCCAGCAGCGCCGGCACACCAGTAAGTAGGTAACAAAACCCGGAAAAGGTAATTAAAAACTGCGTGAAATAAATTAAAAAACTGTTTTTCTCACATCAGATTACCTACCTGTCCACTTAACATTATTCATCCAGAGCGTGAAATTTCGCTACCTACCTGTTACAATATATGAGTAAGTAACACCTACTTAATACTTACCTACAGGTATTTCCAACAAATATGTAAAATGTAAAAATGAAGAAATTAAATAAAAAAACATGATTATAAACTTTCATAGATAAGTAGTTTAGGCATTGCGCCGGCCGTGCGCGGGCCGCTTCGTTTTATTATCATGCCATTATTCAGATTTTATTCAAGTATTCAACTTATCGTATTGTATCTTATTCTACACCACGATGCACATACGCACACACTCTCACCTACGTACTGCAGCACGAGACATTACAAGTAAGAACGCTATATATCTCTTTCACACGATTCTCGCTGTTGTTGCTCATAACGCGTTCAAGGTCAAAGTGGGGTAAATTGATGTGCTGGCGACTGTACATAAACATTTGTGGATATTAAAGGTAAACATGTCTAGGGAGACTAAAATGCCTGGATATTTTTTTTTAACCCTTCAGAGTTAACAAACGCAGTGTTTTTATTATTTCCCAAATTATAGGTTGAGCCAAATAATGACTAAGTACTCATGTGACTGCCTTGCGAAATACACAAAAAATAAATTAAAACGGCCTTTCTTGACCATGGGGTAAAAATAATAATTTTCAACTGTTGTCAACATAGGTAAATTAAATAATTAAAGATGTATTTAGATGAATAGGAAAATCTCCGAGAGTGCCAGTAAATTTAAAACGATATTAAAAATCTTAGTAAGTATTTAATGTGTTTTATTCAAGTATTAGACAGTAATTCCCAGTATTATCATTGTGTTACTGATGAACTAATACATTAAATCATCAGAAGCTTAGCTTCTCACAGCAAAAAACGAAATTAAATTGAGATCACTTAAGTGAAATTTAAAAAAACATCGGTGTTGTAGGTACTATTTTCCAACTAGTTCACAACTTCCTAATTCGTTTTTTTCTCAGTGACAGTCGTCTGCTACGTTGTATCTCTATGTATTCAGTGTTATCTAGTGTGGATACATCGGTGGTTATCTGGTAAAATATATTATATCCTACGAATAAAATAAATGTGAAAGTAAGGTTGTTTTTTACGCTGAAGCGGCTGAAGGGATTTGGATAAAATTTTGCACATTAGTAAACGCAAATTATCCCAATATTCTCACGGGATTGAAACTCATGCGGGTCAAAGCGCAGGACGCAGCTAGTATTAAAATAATAATAGAATTGACAAGGACTTAAAGTGTATCTACCTGCGCGATGGTGGATCGTCAATGTACGACGAACGAACGACTAATCAAAAATTTGATTATGACGGATTCGTTATTTTAAAATTTTGTTACGTATGTGCATTATTCATATTTAAGATAATTGTTAATCTGTATAAAAAACATGAAATAACTGGCCCTTTAAAATTAATGGCTTCTCTATGGTAATGATTGTGTTTTCTAAATTCGAATTAACTACGTCATAGAAAACCCAAACAACAATTCAATTGAATTCTATTCGGTTACCTATCGAGTCAATTTTGAATATTCCTCAAAAAAATTAAAATGGCTCGTTCCTATGTGTTGCTCCCGTCTTTGGCAGAGGCGAATAATACCGATCAAGAAGAAAGCCATCGGCAGGCTCAATTTTTACGAAGTAAAGTCGTCTTCGTGACGAGAGCCGATAATTTTATTTTGTCATATAGCCATAGTGAATAATTGATAGGACAGGTCGAGGTCGATCTATGTCCTTATATAAAGGACTCATAAAGAGGTCTAACAAGGCGGATAAAGGTATGGAAATTACCATTTTCAACTTAAACATGTTTATTTAGCAACATGATGGATACCTGATTTTCATTTATTTCTCTTCAGATTTTAAGTGCTCTGTCATTTTTGGTCCACGGCACTTGTCAGAGTGCGGTAAGACAGCAATCCACAACTTGTCTGTCGCAGTCGTCAGTATCCCGTGCATTGCAAAAGTTCTTAACGCGGTAACTCAACCGTGTTTGGTTAAAAAATACATAAGATTTCCTCAAAACCGAGAAGAGAGAACTATTTTGAAAACACGGTGAGAATTTGTGTTAATAATATTTTTTGTTTGCGTAATTATGCAGCTCTCAGGTAACAGGTAGATAAATTTGATTCATTCATTAGCAAGTGGTGTTGCTACGGTTTCCCCGCCTTTACCTATCGTCTGCTTCCACGGTTAGGTTTTATCTATTCTTTAATCTATACAAATAAATAAAATTGAAGTAGCTTTTTACTTAATGCATATGGTTAGTCTATACAGTAGGTATTTACAATTTTGCGTTTCTTTTTGTCTGTTTGTTTCGGCTAACTGGCAGATTGCTGATGTTATTAGGAGTAACGTAGGCAAGTTTTTTGTTTGATACCGGAATCACGTTTCCATTGGATAATTTTCGACATCCACGCAGGCGAAGCCGTGGGCAGCCAACTTCTGTTAAAATAAATAATTGCAACAGGAATATCTACTTTTGCAGATTTCATGACCGGACTGCATAGGTTGTATAGATGGGACATACATAGCTATGATTCGGCCCACGTACAACGAGGACCGATATTTTTGCCGTAAGAGGTATCTTGCCAGAAATGTTCAACTGGTAAGTCTCATTTAATATCACGTATGCACATATGAAAATAGTGGTGGTACAAGGCTGTCGGCTCCAATTAACCAAGTTAGCGTAGGTCGTGGGTTCGAACCCAAGCAGGCACGAATAAACGGGCATGTCCAAGAACAAAGATTCGAAGAATTGTGTTATCCACCAACCCGCACTGTGTACGCGTATGGAGGCCGCGAGGAGGCCTGTGTTTCAGCAGTGGGAACGGTATAAGCTGAACTATGCGTATGAACCTACGTAGTGATCATAGGCTAAATAGACGAAGGTACCTATGTATAAGAATACCTTCTGTTGAAAGATGAAAATCACACAGCTCAATAGGTCACTGGTTAGTGATTACTAACTATCGTTCGTATCACAGGTACCTGTAAGTACTATAACTCGACAGGAATATTATAAAATTTTAAAATATGATGCACGTCGTGTACCTATTCTACCGGGATGAAATAGTGTTGAAATATTTATGTTTTTACTTAAATTTAATTTTAAAATATATTTTTCCAGGTAACAGACGCTGATCTTAATATATTGCATGCAGATGCCTCTTATGGTGGGGCATCTCATGATAATTTTATTTTCCATCATTCGGAATTGAGGGAACATTTAGAGGGATTGGGACAGTCTGATGAGACCTACCTACTTGGTATGCTTGATTAACTAAAAACTTGTTATTTAATTCCCACTTAGTGCCAACGATTACCTGACCTGATTAAGCTGTAATTCAGTGAATTATTTACACAATTCTCTGAATTACAGATGATTCCGGATACGCTCAGCGGGCTTATCTGATGACGCCTGTCGCAGACGCCGAAAAGGGAACACTTGAGGCGTAGTACAACAAGATCCATGGCACGGCTCGTAACAGTGTAGAGCGTGCAATCGGCTTGTTGAAGGGTCGCTTCAGGTGATTGTTGGTTCACAGGGTACTGCATTACAATCCAGACTCGGTTGGAAAGATTGTGATAGCATGTTGCGTGCTTCACAATATTTGCACTCGTACTGGATTGCCGGCCCCTGCATTATGTGGGCGAGACAATGATAGCGAGACCTACAGTATACCTAACCCTAATGGACCAGCTACAGACGATGCTCTTTGGATAGGGCGGAATGCCTGGAGTGCCCTCATAAATGGCTGGGGATTGCACGATAATATTGTTTTTTTTTACTATTCATTTTTACGTTTTATTTCTCTTTATCGTTTTTTTTTTTTTTACATATCATTCTATTAATAATTTAACATAATGCCATTGACTCTCCTGGAGAGTCCACTAGCTATAAGTATGGTAGCATGGCATATGAGCTTTAGGAAAAGGACTCGAATGACTCCCGGCAGTCGAGCGACCGTCGAATGCTTCCGGTATTAAGTTTCTTCGGGTGATCTCTCTTTATCCAACTGCATCGAAGAATCTTTGTTTTTTGGGTTTATAATTGATTTATTAAAAAAACTATAGACATTATGTTAGTAAAATTATGAAATAAAAATAAATACACTTAAAACTCAGAAAAATATTTGTCGACGATGGTCTGCACGACGCTAACCCCGTCCCGGACGGCGGCCGCCACGGCCTGGTTGCCGTCCTTCAAACACCGGATAGCGGCCGCCATGACTCTGCGCCTGAGCAGCCATGAAATTGATTTTGTCCTGCTTTTCTTCCAGCGCCAATCGCCTCTCCTCGATTCTCAAAAATCTCTGCGAAAGTAAGGTCATTTGTAACCTTCTTTGAGATGGCGGCTGACGTCTGGGTCCGTCTGAAAAGAAGTAAAAGATATCAAAATACACTTTACTTATCTTTAATAAAATTAAGACCTCATTGTGAGAACGATAGTAAAATTAAAGAGCAAATAATGTTGGTACTTACTGGCAGAGACATTACGGGGACTTGATTGTCGAATGGGAGAGATATTACGAGGACTAGATTGCCGTATGGGAGACGGAGCTTCGTCAAATTCCAGTCCGGTTTGGTGGGGAGACTGTGAGTTACAAAAACGATATGTCATTTTATTTCAAATACAACATTTCACTATAAATAAAAGGACTTAGATTGTTATTTTAATACGACACGCACTTGAATGGTTGTGTTTCTTCTATTTTCTCCTTCGTCACTCAAGACTGAGAGAGGAGAATGTAGACTAACAGGTTCCTTAAAATTAAGTAATTAAATTGACTTTTCTCGAAAACAATTTGAGATGTAGGTGGGTCATACACAAAAAACGAAGAAAATATGTTCTTGCAACTTAAAACCGATATTTCAATATTATATCAACATTAAAATACATTTAATAGTTATTTCGTCTTGAAAACTTATCACGTTTCATAAAAAAATCGCGCTTTAATGAGATTTACTTCTTTTTTTTTCCTTTTGAATCTAAAGAAATCTCCTTCTGTAGACTGTTCGGATGCCAAGTAGTTGAGTTTAAGTGATGGTTAAAAATATATACACATACTTTAAATACTTTTATTTCGTTACATTACATCAGATATATTATCAATTTTAACTAACACAACGTATTAAAAAAGATATATTTCAACATTTTGAAATAAAACGTGTAAACATTTTGTTCACAGAATTTTGGTCTCCTTCTGTAGACGCATAAAATAACTCAAAATGTGCCAAAGATGAACGCATCGTTATTATTTTGTTTTTTGTGTTGGTAGCACTGTATTCTCTGTCATTTGGTCGATTGTGAATTTACCGTAAAGTGTGTCTGACGAGAAAAATCGCAATTTTATTTAATTACACACGTTTTTGGTCGAGATCAGTGTTTCTTTCCTGTGCAAAGGATACCTGAGTAAGTAGTCTTTACAAATAAAAAAGATCAAGATAGTTTAACCGTATGGGCGCGGTATGCAAATATCACATTGCTTAAATTCTAATCTCATAATGTAGGATGCCATGTTTGATTTATCAAAATGTGTCTCTCGTGTAGACATCTTTACTGTAGACTTTGTGTCCACAGAAGGGAGCTATGTCAACAGAAGTGAATTAGCAATGAAACTTCACTGTATTTGAAAAAATATATAGTGTTACAAGCTTTTTAACCGATTTAAAAAAAGTGATATTCTCAATTAGAACATAATTGTTTAAAATTCTTTGTTAACCAAACTGACATTTTTTTTAATGCACTTTCTTTTAGTATGGTCCCATATTAATTTGGTCAAGATCTGTTCGTAGGTAATATAGTAGATTTTCTAAAAATAGTTTCTTTGTGTGTTTACTGTGTGTACTCTACCTCTATATAATTATTTCATCACTTATTTTTTTTACTTTTACCTTTCAGTTTGGTTTGTTTTTTTGTTTGGTAATTTGTTTTTTTGAAATGCGTAGCTTGACATTCTCCTTGCCATTTTTTTGCATTATGTTGCTTGCGGCGCATGACGGTGGGGTCTTTTGTTTCAGTTACTATGCCATGAATAAATCGGTCAAAGCAGCTATCCGAAGAAGAAAAAATGAAGCGCAGGCGCGAGCAGAAAAAACTTAGTATACGCCGTGCTCGGGCAAAAATGGATGACGCAGCTCTCGAAGAAAGAAGAAGGAAGGATAGGGAGAGATACAAAAGAAAAAAACAGCTAGGTCAAATTAAGACTGTTAAAGACTACACGCCAAGAGAACAAAGGCAGATAAGAAAAATATGGAGAGAAAAAGCAAAAAACAAACGTGATAAGGAAAAAATGAAGAAAAGGGAACGTGATTTCGTGCAAGAGAACACACCTCCATCAAGTCCTTCGTTTTCGCGTAAACTTGTTGGCAGAGCAGTGGCTACACGGAATAGACGACGACTTGTTGCAGAAAATAATTATTTAAAGAGAAAAGTTCTTGAATTAGAGTCTAAAATGGCCAAATATAGAATGAGATGGATAAGAACAAGTAGTAAACTAGAAAAGAAAAAAGAAAGTACCAAAAGAAGAATAAAAACGACAAAGACTCAAGAGATAAGAAAGGCAATCCATGACTTTTTACTGCAAGATGAACAGAGCAGATTGACTTCTGGAAAAAAGGACACAATCACAAGAAGAAAGATTAAAAAACAAATTCGCTTTTTAAATGAGTCACTTTTGAATTTGCATAAGGCATTTGTGAATAAGACTGGTATGCCTATTTCCTATGAAACATTCCGAAGATATCGACCATTTTGGGTTTTATTCCCTAAAGTCGATGCTAGGAATACTTGTCTATGTGCCGTACACACAAATAATGATTATATTATTCGAGCTGTTAGGACACACTTTAGAAATCCCTTTTTAAAAAAAACGATTTAAAGAAGGTTACTTGAATATATATTTAATTAAGGTCACAAAATACAAAAAAAAGGGAAACTTGGTCAATATTCTGACTGGTGACCTATCCGGTAGGAGTCTCAACCCGAACTGGCGCTACTACCTGACCGATGCATTGAGTCTAGACAGGAATGATGATGTGGTGCTGACTAGGCACATAAGGGTGTATTCTAGGGATGTAACAACCCCCCCTTTAAGAGGAACTTTACGGTTTTCATGGAAAGTTACGAATTTATTCTTAACCTTGGAAGAGGAATTGTTTCGGGTTCCGGATCGTTATCTGAGGTGTCATCGTTTTGTAATTTAGGTTTTGTTTTGCAGCCAGAATATTTTCCAAACTTCTTACAAAGTTTGTAACTAATAAAAATAAAAATTAGAATGAATATAAGGTAAGTCAAAAGTGGATAGTGAGAACTATATTCAATTAGGTTAGGACTACGACTATTTATAATTTTATCAACATCTGACAATATTTGATTGTTGATAACGCTAGGTAGTTTTTCTAAGTCTATGTTTGACAATTTAGAGGGTAACAATTTGGGCTTTGATATGTTAAACTTTTCTAGATTACAACAGGCTTCATTAATTAGATTAAAATCAGAAACTATAGTTTTAACATTTATGTCAATGTTGTTTTTTCCAAACAGTTGTTTATTTCTACAATAAGCCGTACAATTAGGTCGAATATTAAGTACACCAGTACCTAATATTTTGAACTCTATTAAATCAGATTTACACTGAATAGAAAGTTTAGTAGGTTCAGATTGGACAAATATCCATCTGTTTCCTTGCAATTCTTGCCAAATATCTATTTGACCACACATTAATTTAGTTTGACAGTACTTAGGTATTTCTGTAACAATTTTTGTAAGTATATCAGTTTCACAGATTGGTGTTGCTTGAATTGAGTGTGTGTCCGTATCGTCACAAATATAAACTCTATTTGCGGGTTCAGTACAGGATTTTAGATTACTTATACAAGTGTATGTTAATTTATCTTTACTAATGCCAACATAATTACAAGATGGTACAATCATAGCATAGGAATTTGGTTCTTCCATGTTGTGCGGTATAGATACTGAAATGGCCTTAAATAGATCTAATTCAAAAGAGTGTACAAGTGGAATTTTGATTACAAAGACTAACTTATTGTTTACAAAATAACATGATAACTTTGACATATCAATCAAAGCATGAATAGTATCTAAATCTAAATTTATAGGCAGTTCTTCATAATTAGGTAACCTTCTAAAGTTACTTATTAGTTCATTATACAACTGATTTGGTGTCATGACCGATGGGTGCAGAGTATTAGTTTTAGCGAATAGCATTGCATTTACAAGGTCGTCTAATTTAAACGACAGAGTAAGTAGACAAGATGATAGTTCAGTATAGACATCGTTCATCTTTGATTTTATGTACAGCTTATCAGATATAATTGACAGATTACTGAAAGTACTAGATAGATTAATAATAGCGTCATTCAAACGGACTTCGTTTGTGGTTATAGTTTCAAGAGTTTTGTTGTAACGGGAAAGAGCCGTGCTTGTTACAAGAATATTATCCTTTAAAATGGACGCAAGCTTAATATTATTATTATTTAGGGTTTGAATGGCGTTATTATATCTTATGGCATCGTCTTCATCCATTGTGCCAATGACTTGTTTGAAAAGAGAGCCAACTCCTGCTAACCAAGCGGATCTCTTTTCTCGCCCAGATGTTAAATGAGATATGGCATTGAAGTCTTTCAGAATATCGGTAAGTCGCAAAACCAGAGGCTGTAGTATATTTGTACATTCAGATTCTTTAAGTATTGTATTTTGTTGGCACAAAAGCGTAGAAGTTTTTAATGCATTGTTTATATTGTCTATATGAGGTTTTATATATGTAATATCTATAGGTACAAGTAAATGAATATGATCACTAGTCTGTTTCATGATTCCTATTGGGTCGAAGTATACGCCAGGGCTTTCAGTGACTTGTTCAATGATATCAGAAGTTGCAAGGGACAGGAATGTAGACATTCTGAAATATATTAGACAAAATATTTAACTAATGTTATTTAAAACTAAGTTTATTAGATTAAGCTAAAGTACTAAAAATAAACACTAAACATCTGTTATTTCCGCCAGCTTTAATTCGTCATAGTGATACTTGACGTGACGGCGATTAACAAGAAGGGTCAACGTATTATTGCCATTAATTTTTATCACTTTATGTGGGCCTTTCCAGATAGGCGACAGAGCTTTGTTTTGTCGCGGATGGTGTTTGATATACACCATATCGCCTGTTTTGTATTTCATAGGCCTAGTTCTTCTATCATAATAGTCTTTTGATGTGATTTTAGATTTAAGGATGTTTTCTACGGCTTTCTCTCTGGAGAGTTTCATTCTTTGTTGGAGTATACGGACATAACTAGGATATGTAGGTTCTAATGCTGTATCATAAACAGAAGTGGGTATAAATGGTTTGCAACCGAATAATAGTTCATATGGTGTATAATTTGTGGTGCAATGGACTGTGGTATTATAGGTTAACATTGCCGTGTAAACGTATCGCGGCCAGTCATTTTGGTTGTCATCGACGAAAGATTTTAAATATTCTTTCAGAGTCGCATGACTTCTCTCTAAAGCACCTTGAGTTTGTGGGTGATAGGGGCTGGACCATAACTGTTTGATTTTCAAAAAGGCACAGGTTTGTTTAAAGAGTTCCGCTGTGAAATTGGTTCCCTGATCTGTAAGAATGGTCTTAGGGATACCAAACTGAGATATGAAGTGGATTAAACATTCAGCGGTTTCTTCAGCCGTAGCATTTCGGATAGGATAGCCTGCTGAAAATTTCGTGAGGTCATCTTGGATTGTCAAAATGAATCTGAGCTTGGCCGTGCCTGATTCGGGCAATGGTCCGACAATGTCAAGTGACACGCGTTCAAAAGGTTGTGTAGATGTCGTTGTGATCTGCATAGGAGCTCGATTGGTTCTACGCAGGGCTTTATTGGTTTGGCATTGTTCACATTTTCGAACATAGTCTTCGACATCTCTGCGCATATTGCGCCAATAATATTTTTCCTGGATTCTACTTAACATTCTATTTGAACCTAAATGACCTGATATGGGAATGTCGTGGTTTTCCTTTAAGATTTTACTGATCTCAGTTGGAGAAGGATAAATTATAATGTTTTTGAAGATATGGACAGTGATTGAAGTAGCGTGAAACAGGTATGTGATTATATTATGGATCTTCATGAAACTATGTGAATCGAATGGATTACGAAAGTCCGTTATAGCGAATTCAGTTGTGTTATTATTAATTAATTCAAGTTTCAGATTTTTAAGGCTCTTAAAAATATCCTCATAGTTGCACTGATCGAAGTGATGGACTTTTACAAAAAGTAAGTAAAATTTCGCATTATTATTTTCGAAGGAGAGAAAGGAATGTAATGTCCTGTCTTCTTCTAGGATATCTTTTGGTTCCGAAAGTTTATCGATAACTTCCGAAATATAGGGATTTGACTCATCAAGGTCAATGGAAGTTGGTATAATAATAGTTTTTAATTTTGTTTTTAATAAGGTTTCGCTATGTTCATGAATTATAGTATCAAATTGATTAAATCTATTATTTATTTTTTTCAGGCATTTAGTGTAAGTATCGTCGTCGTTCTGGACTTCAGGTGGAGTTGGGATATCAAAATCTTCGGGGAGTTCTAAGTCGTCGGGTAACTCGAAATTTTCAGGTAAGTCAAAGTCAGGTAAGTCGGGAATTTCAGGTTGTTATAGTGGCACATCACTATTTCGTATAGTCGCCGACTTATTCCCGCGTTATTAGCTGTCAAAATTATCGAGATGATTGTCTGTGATGTGTTCATTGAAAAACTCTAATAATTGTAATTATCTGTTTTATTTGGTTAATATAGTTATTGAAAACGTACCACTTATCGTTCTTATTGTCGCCGTAATTACCCGATCCAACAATTGGTAGCAGAGCGTGGTTAGAAGAAATGACAATGAGTGCAGCGTCGGCGTACCATCGCATTGAAGCGCTGACAAAAGAAAATTACGATACGTGGTGCCTCCAGGCTCAAGCAGTGCTTATTAAAAATGGACTATGGGGCTACGTAAGTGGCGAAATAACTGCGCCTGAAAGTGACGACAAAGCGAAACAAGAATTTAACCAAAAAGACTTGCTGGCACGTTCCGAGCTATTGTTACTCATTTCACCGTCGGAACTCAAACAGATAAAGGGATGTAAAACATCATACGAGGTATGGCACACACTAAAAAGTATATACCAGAGCACAGGTCCAGCCAGAAAAGCAACATTGTTAAAGCAGCTTATACTAAAAAAACAAGATACTGGCGACGTTCGTGAACACTTAAACAACTTCATGGACATTATTGATAAGCTAGCTGACATGGACATAGACTTGCATCCTGACCTTCTAAGCATCATGATGTTATATAGCTTACCTGCTTCATATGAAAACTTCCGCATAGCAGTCGAGTCGAGGGATAAACTACCTAAACCTGAAGAGCTAAAAATCAAAATAGTAGAGGAAAGTGAAGCTAGAAAAAGTAAAGAAACACAAAGAGAACATAACGAAGGTGCATTTTATGCTAAGAAGAAGGGAAAATATTGTCACAGGTGTAAGAAGAAAGGACATACAAATGAAGAGTGTTGGAGTAATAAAAATAAAAAACAATCCTTCAAGAAAAGAGAAGAAAAGAATTTTAGCATAACACCTACATGTTTGTCTGTCACCTCTGAAAATACCTGGTGTCTGGACAGCGGCTGTACCTCTCATATGTGTGCGCAAGAGAACATGTTTGAAAATATTGACTCGGAAACCGGATCTTTGAGGTTAGCATCGGAAAGCCACACAACAAAAATAGAGGGAATGGGAAAAGTGCGTCTTAACATAAACAATGATACTTATAACCTCCATGATACTCTATATGTACCTACCTTAGCAACCAACTTGCTGTCAGTTGCAAAAATCACTGAAAAAGGTAACAGTGTCTTATTTACTAAAGATAAAGCATACGTTACAGACAAGGACAGTGAAATAATTTTAACAGCTGTAAAGGAAAATGGCTTGTACTACACAAAAGGAGAAAAAGCTAATATGGCAAGCAAGCAAAGTTCAAGAAATATTGAAATGTGGCATCGAAGACTTGGCCACTTGAATGAAAATGACCTGAAGTTAGCTGCAAATAAAAATCTAATTAAGGGCCTAGAACTTAAAGGTGAGTCTTTACCTGCATGTGAAGTGTGTATAAAGGGAAAAATGACAAGGCTGCCATTTGCTTCTTTGAAAGGACCACAGTCTACACAACCATTAGAAATAATCCACAGTGATGTGTGCGGGCCGATTAATACTGAAACCTTGGCCGGAGCAAAGTACTTTGTAACATTCTTGGACGACTATACAAAGTACTGTTGCATATACTTCATCTCACACAAGAATGAAGTATTTGAGAAGTTTAAAGAATACAAGAGCAAGGTAGAGAAATTCCATAATAAAGAAATAAAAAGTCTACAGTCCGATAATGGAATGGAATACTCCAACAGAGAATTTGATGAATACCTCAGACAAAATGGAATCAGGAGGAGATTTACAGCGCCATACACACCGCAGCAGAATGGTCAAAGCGAGCGCAAAAATAGATCGCTGCTTGACAAAGCCCGTTGCTTAATGATTGAAGGAAACATACCTCAAAAATTGTGGGCTGAAGCGGTGTACACAGCGAATTACCTCATCAATCGAAGCCCAGCAAAAGCTCTGAAAGGACATACACCTTACGAAAAATGGACTGGACGTATTCCATCTGGAAATCATCTGAAGGTATTTGGAAGTAAAGCATTCGTACTGGATAAACACAGGAAAGGTAAATTCACACCAAAATCTACTGAAGGAATTTTCATGGGTTATGCACAGAATGCGAAAGGTTTTCGCATCTACATTCCTGAAAAAGAAAATGTAATCATTAGCAGAGATGTGAAAGTCATTGACAAGATGTTTTACATAAACAACAGCAACCATAATGAAAATTATGAAAATCTCTTTGACAAACAGGAACAGCTGCAACCTGAAAAAGAAAAGAAGATGAGTAAGAACGTACAAAAGAACAAAAATGAAGAACAGGGAAAGAAGAAAGAAAACTTACCTGTAATAGAAGTCAAATTCACTCACAAACCTGTACAAACAGTCCCTGAAGCCCTAGAAGAAGCATCTGAACATCCTGAAGAAGAAACAACTTTTCATGATGATGAACCCGAAATTAGAGAAAGTATATGTCAAGAGGATGTTAACATTAGAAGCTATGAAAATGTAAGGCCACATAGAGAAATAAAGGCTCCTATCTGGCAGCAAGATTATGTGCTAAACCAAGAATCCTCTTCTGATGAATATCATGAACCATCAGACGAAACAGATATAAATGAACTGACTTACTTATGTGAAGCAGACTCTAGTTATGGAATAAACTCAGAATGGCATGAGGCTATCAAAGCAGAGATAAAGGCACATGTTAAGAATGAAACCTGGAAAATTGTAAAAAAGGAAAAAGGCATGAAGGTAATAGATAACAAGATGGTCCTTAAAAGGAAACAAAATCCTGGAAATGAAGAGACAAAGAAAGCCAGACTAGTAGCTAGAGGTTTTGGACAACGTCCCGGAATAGATTTCAACGAGACGTTTGCACCTGTAACAAAATTAAGCAGCATTAGATCTGTGATAGGACTAGCAATAGAAGAGAACTTAGAACTAAACCAAATGGATGTTACTACAGCATACCTAAATGGTGAAATACAAGAGAACATCTTCATGAAACTACCGGAGTATATAGAACAGTATATTGCAGAGATAATGGTAGAGGCATGTGACAAAGATGATTTCACTTTATACAACAAGGCAAAGACGATGCTAGAAGATATAAAGAGCATAGAAGAAGAGAAGGTATGTCACCTCACAAAGGCTCTCTACGGTTTAAAACAAGCAGGAAGGCAGTGGTATACTAAATTAGATACAGAGCTAAAGAACCTTGGATTTGAAGCATCAAAGGCTGATCCATGCGTATACATAATGGCGAAAGGAGGAGAAAAGGTAATTATCACAATTTATGTAGATGACCTACTTATAGCCTATTCCTGCCCTAGAAAACTTGGTGAAATTAAGAAGATATTAAATGAAAAATTTGAAATGAAAGACCTGGGAAAGCCAAAACGCCTCATAGGAATAGATATAATATATGGAGAAAAAGAAATTAAACTGACACAGAAGAACTTTATTCAAGAAATACTAAAGAAATTTAAGATGGAAGAATGCAATCCTGCTACTACACCAATGGAAGTCAACCTGAACCTAGAACCAAATAAAAATGAAAACGAGGGGAACTTACCTTATAGAAACTTGATCGGAACGCTGATGTACCTATCAGTAGCCACCAGACCCGACATATCGTACGCCGTAAACTACTTATCCAGATTCAACGACTGTTTTGGGAAGGATCATTTCAAGTCGGCAAAGCGAGTCGTACGCTATTTAAAGGGTACAATGGACATTGGACTAACATACACAAAAGCACAGAAACCGTTAGAAGGCATGGCTGATGCTGATTGGGGTGCCTGCAAAATGGACCGAAAGTCATGTTCTGGGTACAGTTTCAAGTATGCTGGAGCAGCCATCAGCTGGGCGTCTAAGAAGCAGAGAAGCGTAGCCCTGTCCACAGCAGAAGCTGAGTATGTTTCACTCACTGAGGCCGCCAAAGAAGCCGTGCACCTCAGGTCATTATTCAGAGATCTAGGCGTAAACGTGGGGCAGATAACAATCTGGAATGATAACCAGGCCGCCCTTAAACTAAGTCAGAATCCCATAGTGTCTCCAAAATCCAAACACATAGATCTGAAGGTACACTATATTAGAGACTGCGTCAAGGAAGGAGTACTGAAGGTCATGTACATGCCCACTGAAGAAATGGAAGCGGATATTTTGACCAAGGCACTCCCAGGACCCAGACTATCCACTCTAAGGAACAAGCTGGGACTCCTGCAATAGTGTTGTGAGGAGGAGTGTTATAGTGGCACATCACTATTTCGTATAGTCGCCGACTTATTCCCGCGTTATTAGCTGTCAAAATTATCGAGATGATTGTCTGTGATGTGTTCATTGAAAAACTCTAATAATTGTAATTATCTGTTTTATTTGGTTAATATAGTTATTGAAAACGTACCACTTATCGTTCTTATTGTCGCCGTAATTACCCGATCCAACACAGGTATTCCGGGACTTTCAGGATTAACCGGAGGGATTTCAGGCGGCTGAGATGGGGGTGGAACACTCACAGGTCGTTTGTCGGTAAGTATGTGAGCGGTGTCTGGTGATCGAATGGATTTCACAGGGTAACGGGAAAGAGCATCAGCGTTACTGTTGATCTTGCCCTTTTTATATTCTATCTCATAGTCATATTCCTCGAGTTTTAGTCTCCATCTAACTAGCTTGGATCCCGGTTCTTTACAATTGAATAGCCACCTAAGTGGTTTATGATCAGTTATAATTTTAAATTTATAACCATAAAGATATGGGCGGAATATTTTTGTTCCAAAAATAATAGCCAGACATTCTTTTTCAGTAACGCTGTAATTGGTTTCAGCTTTATTTAGCGTGCGTGAAGCAAAAGCGATTGGGCGGTCTTTTCCCACTTCGCCTTGAGAGAGTATCGCTGAAATAGCGTAGTTTGACGCATCACACGTCAGGATGAAAGGTTTAGTAAAGTCGGGGTATATTAAAACGGGGGCTGAGATTAACTTATTTTTTAATGTTTCAAAAGCAAGTTGTTGACTATTAGTCCATTCAAATGGTATATCCTTTTTTAATAAGGATGTAAGAGGTTTAGCTAGTTTAGAAAAATCCTGCAGGAAGCGACGATAGTAGGACACCAAACCTAGGAATGATTTTACGTCTTTTGGACATTTTGGGATAGGGAATTCACTTACAGCTTTTATTTTCTCTGGGTTAGGTTTTAAGCCTGCTTCACTAATAGTATGGCCAAGATAAGTAACTTCTTTGCGAAGAAACTCACACTTGTCCGGTTGCAATTTGAGATTGAATTTTCTCAATCTCTCAAACGTGTGGGATAATTTTTGGACGTGGGATGTAAGATCGTGGGAATATATTACAATGTCATCTAAATAAACGTAGCAATGTATACCTTGCAAGCCTGACAGGACTGTGTTCATGAGCCTCTGAAAGGTTGCAGGGGCATTTTTGAGACCAAATGGCATTCTGACAAATTCGTAGTGACCTTCAGGTACACTAAAAGCAGTTTTAGGGACGTCTTCAGCTGAAATTTCTATTTGATGGAATCCAGATGCTAAATCGAGAGTTGTAAAATATTTACTCTTACCTAGCTGGTCTAAGATTTCGTTAATTTGCGGAATTGGATAGCTCTCACCAATAGTGATGTCGTTGAGCTTGCGATAGTCAATCACTATGCGCCATTTCCTTTTTCCCGAAGCATCAACCTTTTTGGGCACTATCCAAATGGGGGATGACCATGGAGAGGTGGATGGTTTAATTATATTTTGTTCCAGCATTTTACTAATCTGGGTTCTGACCTCGTCTTTATGAACTTCTGGAAATCTATAAGATTTTACATTTATAGGTTGCGAGGAGCTTGTTTTGATTTCGTGCTTGATGGCACTAGTTGAAGTGAGTTCATCGTCGGGAAGGTGGAATATGTCTGCATATTGACTGCAGATGTCATAAAGAACTTCAGACTCTTCAGAGTTTAAATGGGAAGTTCGTAGCTGTTTAAGGACCCTGTTTGTTCTCTCATAACAATTGACATTAGGTTGAGATAAGCATATTTCATTTTTTGCTATCGGGATTAAGGTCAACGAGAGGTTAGGATTTATTGAAATAGGTTTTTCTGATACGTTCAGGATCGATACATTTATTCGATTATTACTTTTTACTTTCACTATCGAATTAGCTACTAACAATTTATCAGATATATGTTGGTCTAAGATTATGCCTTGCTGAATTTCTGGGTTTTTAACAGAACATTCTATGATGGTTTCGGTTCGTGGTCCTATTGTGTAAGACGGATGGTTGAATGACAGCTTTATATGATGGTGAGCAATTTCCAGCTCACCTGAATCATAATTTATTCGGCAGCTGTTTTTAATGAATAGGTCATTACCTATAATACCATCATAGGGAAAGCTTAAGTTATCAAAGACGTGAAATTTGTGTAACACTATGTTCCCAGGGGATAGGCTTAAGTCCAGAGTAAGGTTACCGTGACTCGTAATCGGGTCCTTTGAGTCAATACCTTTTATTCTGACCATGTCAACTTCTAATTCACAGGGTTCGGATAGGGATGATTTTTTTAGGATACACAAGGAAGCTCCAGTGTCTATCAAAAGGGTAAGTGGCTTCTTACTGACAGACGACTGAGCGACGATATAAGGTAAGTATGTTTTTAAATTAGTATTTACTTCATATACTTTATAATCATTGTTGTTATCTTTTTCAGGGGTAGACATGGATTGAGGAGGATTGGAAATGTCTTCAGTTTGGGGCTGGTTACCCTGTCGCGTGACATTATGAGAGCTGCCAGTTTGGGGCTGGTTACCCTGTCGTATAGCTCGAAGGAGAATGTCTTCAGTTTGGGGCTGGTTACCCTGTCGCGTGACATTATGAGAGCTGCCAGTTTGGGGCTGGTTACCCTGTCGTATAGCTCTAAGGAGAATGTCTTCAGTTTGGGGCTGGTTACCCTGTCGCGTGACATTATGAGAGCTGCCAGTTTGGGGCTGGTTACCCTGTCGTATAGCTCTAGAGGATGAATGGTGATGGGATATAGGATTAATGGCGTCGTCTTTTAAAGTTCGTCTCGTGCGACACCCTGTCGAGACGTTTAATAATTTAAATTGTCTTGATCAGATTCTAAATCATTTGTGAGGGAGTTTTCTTCGTTATTAACAAAATTTAGATGAGGACTCTTGGGCTTAGAAGAATGTTGTTGCGCGGGAGAATTGAATTTATTGTTATATTTTTTATTATTGTATTCGCGCAATTTACATTCGGCTAAAGTATGACCCTCTTTCTTGCAGTATCTGCACACCGTCGAATCTCTAGAGGAAGAAGGTTGGTTATTATTATTAGGTAGATGTGGCTTAGGTGAAGGTCTATTATTATCCTTTTTTAAATTAACATTTTGTTTGAATGAATATTGCTGAATCTTTTCTTCAGAGATTGCATAGTTGACAGCCTCGTTCAAGTTTTTTGGATCTCTACACCTGACAATGTTAGCTATACGAGGATGTAAACCTATGTTAAATGTGTGAAGCGCTAAGTCCTCCATCGCAGCCACTCTACCGACAAGTTCACTTTTCTTTATATTGGAAATTGTTACTTCTGTAAGCAATCTGGATAAGCAAGTTTCGACTCGCAGGTGAAATTGGCTGACCGTCTCCTGGTTAGTTTGGTGACACTCTTGAAGTTCGGTAAGTAAATGGGCGTAATGCTTTCTCTCACCGAATTGATTTTTCAAGAATTCTTTGAGAGATGACCAGTTGTCAGAGTCTTTGATGGAACATGCGCTTTGCGCTTTACCATCTAGTTGGCTGATAATATATTTGAAGACAATGTCTTCCTGAGATGATGAAGATAAGGAAATTGCATTGTCGCAGTTTACTAGGAAAGCATTTAATTTTTCTCTAGAACCATCGAATGGTTTAATAAATTTTAAGATAACACTAAGGGGTATTTCCTCATCTTTTACCTCTCTAAGGTCTTTTTTCGATTCTGATTTAGTCATTTTATGTAACTAAAATAACTTGCTGTGGAATAAAATACAATAACTATACTATGGTCACGATAATAAAACTTTTGCCAACTGGTTCTAGACGGCTTATCAGTATTCCGAGTACTAAGCAGCCAAATACGTGGGCGAAGGATGTTTAGACTACGGTCTGGGCACAGTGTTGTAACGATATTAATACAAAGTAACAGGAATATAGATTAACTTATGCTTTGTTAACACGGCAAATATATGAATAGAATTAAAATTAGGAGCACTGAACTGACTCACAGGACACAAAAACACTTCATTTTGTGGAGACACGGAGGACGTCTGATCCTGGGCGGTGCTGGATACGGGCAGGTCCGTAGAATGCGCCTGCAGCGCGCTGCCCAGTACCACTGTACAGCAGACAGGTGACGACTTGGATGAATCCTCAAAAGGGCTCTGGATTTAGCCTCTTTTGAGCTGGAGTTAGCCTCTCGTAGGCCGCTGGAGTTGGCCTATTTCAGCCAGGGTTGGCCTCTCTTAGGCCGCAGATAGGTCTCGTTGAGTTCGGGTCGTAGGTTTACGAAGCACACAAGATACACTTGGCACAGGGACACTTTCACTGGATAACACTTCGCGAGACGTTCTACGGGATATTAATCCCACCGCTGCCACCAATGTTAGGACACACTTTAGAAATCCCTTTTTAAAAAAAACGATTTAAAGAAGGTTACTTGAATATATATTTAATTAAGGTCACAAAATACAAAAAAAAGGGAAACTTGGTCAATATTCTGACTGGTGACCTATCCGGTAGGAGTCTCAACCCGAACTGGCGCTACTACCTGACCGATGCATTGAGTCTAGACAGGAATGATGATGTGGTGCTGACTAGGCACATAAGGGTGTATTCTAGGGATGTAACAGAGCACTATATCATTCAAAAATAATTCCGCATGTTTCTGCTTCTTCTTTGATGAAGTCTTTGTGTTGCAATAATGCCCTGGCTGTTAACTGCTTGGAACGAAATTGCCCTGATTGCAAAGACAAAACTATTCAGTGTAATGACTTTGTTGATAACGATACTATATCTTACGAGAGATGGGTAACAAAAACTGTAACTGTCGTTATAAAAGGAGAAGCAAAACAGTGCAAGAAAACTATTAAAGAAAAAGTACAAACCACGAAGAAGGCTCTTGTAGAAATATTAGACTCAAAGGAGATGGCTAAATGAATACCCTCAGAATGTATTGGAATCTCACATTAACTCGTAATATTTAAATATTCATTTATGAATTATTTAGTGTTTATTAATTTCCAAGAACTTTCGTGAACTGTTTAGCATAAAAAAAGTATCTGAATTGCTTTTCAAGCTTTTTGATTGACATATCAAGGGGAAATAATACAGTACTGCAAGCTAGGGAGGAGTCATAGCGCTTTTCCAGAATGTCAAATTGAAACTGTACTTCTATCGATTTTTGAAAATAGGTCTCAAAACGATTTAATATCTGAACCTAAAAAGTGACAATCAGAGTTTTTATCGTGAATCGATTACGTTATTCAGTGTCATGTTTAGTTGCGTTAGTGTTTTCGCAAGGTTTTGATTTGGAAAATGCGGTTGTTTTTAAAGTGACCATTGACTCTACTCATCATTCATAATTTCAGCCGAAAGACGTCCACTGCTGGACATAGGCCTCCTCCAAGCACCGCCACCTCGACCTGTTCTGTGCCTCTCGCATCCAACGTATTCCTGCGGCCTTCACCAGGTCATCGGTCCATCTTGTGGGAGGCCTTCCAACGCTACGTCTTCCAGTACGCGGTCGCCACTCCAGAACCTTCCGACCCCATCGGCCATCTGTTCTGCGAGCAATGTGCCCTGCCCACTGCCACTTAAGTATGGCAATTCTTCGGGCTATGTCGGTAACCTTGATTTTCCTACGGATCTCATCATTTCTGATTCGATCACGTAGGGAAACTCCAAGCATAGCCCTCCCCATTGCTCTTTGGGTGACTCACTGACGACTTATATACTTTATTGTACACCATAAAAATACATCTCAAAAAACATTACAATTATTACAAAATATACAATGGGCGGCCTTATCGCTTTATGCGATCTCTTTCAGGCAACCATGGAATGGACAGTGAAAAGCGTGGACATAAAATGGGTATATCAATGGTGTAAACTCAACTAAACAGTTATTTATATCCTAAATAATATACACATAAATACATACATACTAAATATCCATATAAGACACAAAAATTAATGACGACAGTACATAGAAAATTAAAGTTCGGTTAGGAGAAGAAGATCACAACGACAAGTAGTGTTCCTTCACGAGTCTTTTAAAAACATGTAACGTCTGCGCGCGTTTTATTTCAACAGGCAATGCATTCCACAACCGAGCGGCTTGGACAGTAAAGGAATGGTCGAGGAAAGTTGTGGAGTGCATAGGCATTTTAAGCTTCAAGTTATCTGATGACCTTAAGAATTTCGTGTGTGAGTCACAAAGAAACTGAAAAAGCTTCTTGAGATAGAGAGGAGTGGAGGGAGAAAATAGCACTTTATACAAAAGAGAAAGAATATGAGCATTCCGGCGAAGGTGAATTGGTAACCACTTGAGCTTCACTCGACATTCGGAAAAATGTTCATATTTGCGCAAACCAAATATGAACCTTATGCAAAAGTTTTGAAGGCGCTCAACTTTGTCCAGTTGGTTTTGGGTAAGGTCAAGATAGCTGGCATCGGCATAGTCAAGGATGGGTAGAAGAAGTGATTGTGCAAGCGCAATCTTGGTGGCAGTCGGGAGAAAGTTACGCAATCTCTTCAAAGACGCACCAGATGCAAATAGCTTACGGCTAACTTCCTGTAGCTGGGCAGTCCAAGAAAAGTTCTTATCAATAAATATTCCCAAGTTTTCGACTACATGTTATGTGTCGATAAATATTAACTGAATAGTGGTCGACAAAACACAAATTATTTTTATTCTTTCAGCCCTTTCCATTATTTAATCGATTTAGTTCACTTGAAGTTCAATCTCATCTCTATGAAAAAAAACGTCACATGTCAGACGTCGTTTGAATGCTCTGCCGTTTGCTTGTTCGTTGTGCTTTTTATTTCGGAATTTCACTGACCCCTGCTTGCTTATTGGAGTTATTGTGTTTGCACGCCTACGTACTGACCTGTTGCTACTCGACCCGGATTTGATTTCCAATCAATTCACCATGCGATGCATAAACTGTGGTGTAGCCACGCAAAGACTGCGGCGGCATATCACCTCTTCATTGCCTGCTGTTCTTCTCACTATCTTAGCACGATGGTTAACAATTGAGGTAAGCCATCTATAGCTAGAATCATTCTAGAACTAATATCACGACTACAACAGACTGGTTGCCTTATATATCATTATATTAAAATGTGTTGGTATTATAGTTGATTCATGTGGGTATTTTAAGGTAATTAAGTTTGTTCTAGATTCCAAGTGATGCCAACATTTGCCATCCTTGTTATGAATTGCTGAATTCAGAAGCTAGTCATGTGCGTTTATTTGGCCATACATTAGTGTGCATAACTTGTGGCCGTTCTGTGAGAAATATACAACGTCATGCAGTGGAGATAAACAATCCAATGTTACAGAATTTACCAACGTCTCATCCAGCTTTCAATCAGGTAAATAAAATGATATCTAAGCAAAGTGTGTTCTTTTATATTTACATGCCCATCCGGTAGCTTGAATCATCTTCGTCTTCAGATATTCAGTTTCTTAGCCTATAAATAGTCAAGCTGATCTCTCTCTCTGTTTGCGTTACTGACCGAGCATCCAATCAGATTGATTTTATCAGAACTTGAGAGTGAAGGAAGACAGAGTACAGTGGCTATGTCAGTCAGAGAACAAACAATATGTCCTCTTATATTTTTTCAATGCACGCTTCATAATATTAGTGTCGGTTTTTTGTCTGTTCATTTCTTGCGCTTACATTACTTAATCCCTTCGATTGCTTCTGAATGTAGGTAGACATTCAGTTATTCTTAGATATTTAGTATAATTATGACACCATAAATAGACTAAATTATTTTTTTAGGCTTTGAACTATGCGTGCCATCCCTGTTGGATAAGACATCAACGACAGACAAACCAAGACCAAAATAGGGGAAATCTGCCTGGACCTGAACCACGAGCTGGACCTGAACCAGGACCTAGGCCTGTTTCAGAACCGGAATTACACCTGCCAAATTATAAACGGGCTGCGAACACCTCCGGGCACTGTGGTTTAATGGATGTATCTTTGAACAACAGTTACATGTGGTTCCGGCATTTATAAAAAAAATGCTTATTGAAAAACATAATTTTTATATTCCCCGCAAAACCAGGGTTTGTGAGACACATTGTAATTTGGATGTTTGGCACTTGTTGCTTCAAAATAACAATATGTACTCGAATTTCACTGCAAACCAAATTGAAGATATAATAACAATAGCAAAATCTGACGAACCAACGTTTAATTTTGAAAAGGTTGCTGAAATGCAAAATGTGATATGTCACTATTGGACAGGTTTAACAACTGCCAATTTTTTGAACCTTTTTAATATTTTGCCTGCCCTCACTTTCAAAAGGCCTAAGAATGCTTTGGCTATTTATTTAGCAAAATTAAGAACAGGTGAATCTGACCGGCGACTTGCGACACTTTTTACAGTATCACGTCCCACATTAACTGCCATACTAAAAAAAATTAGAGAGTGTTTAACGCAACATTTAGTACCCAACTATATAGGCCAAAACCATATGACCCATATCGATATTGTAAACAGGAATTTAAGCATACCCAATGCTCTTTTTGGTAATGAAAATAGACCTGCTATTGCCATATTTGATGGCACATATGTATATTTACAAAAAAGTTCAAATTATCTATTCCAAAAAAAAACCTACAGCCTGCATAAATATGACAATTTAGTCAAACCATTTATGATTGTTTCATGTGATGGGCATATTATTGATGTTGTTGGACCATATGCTGCTACTCAAACTGATGCTGAGATTATGAATCATTTGTTTCAAGCAGAAGATAGTCCATATCGACAGCTTTTTCAACGTAATGATGTTTTTATTTTAGATAGGGGTTTCAGGGATGCTTTACCACTATTAGAAAGTTTAGGCTTTCAAACTCATAAACCTGAGTCAATGAGCCCTGGTCAAACACAATTGACATATGAACAAGCTAATAAAAGCAGGAAAGTAACATTATGCAGATGGGTAGTAGAAGTGGTTAACGGGCGCTTCAAACGCGATTTTAAATTATTTCGGCAACGATTTTTCAATTTAGCTTCACCCCACCTTATGGAAGATTTTAAAATAGCTGCAGCATTAATTAATAAATATCATATTTTAATAGAGGATAGTCCAAATTCTGGTGAAATTATACAAAGAGTGGCACGGTATATGGATCAGCCTAATCATTTAGGAACCTTTGTAAGGGAAAATAATTTGAACAGGCAAAGATCAATGTTTTTGAGAGTGGATGGCAACCTGCCCCAATTGCAGAATTTTCCAATATTGGAGTATAATCAGTTACTGTTGATGGCATTAGGACCATATCAGGTTAAACAAGCCCGGTCATACTACGGAGAGCATATTAGAGCAAATGGTGTCTATGATATCGAAGTGTGCCCGGATCTTGAAAGAGTATATCATTTAGGGGGATCAAGTCCTCAACTTTTAAGAGGCCGAATAAGATCAAGACATATCAGCCAAAGAATATATTACGTGTATATTTCATATGAAAGTCAAACAAATAATTCTTTAGAAGACATTCTGTCATATTACTGCAGCTGTATTGTGGGGAACAGAACTCTGGGCTGTTGCTGTCATGTCATGACAGTGATCTGGTATCTAGGATGGGCGAGACACCAGAACACATTATTAGCTCCGGCTTCATTTTTAGATAATGTACTTGTACGATTTACAGAATAACAAATAAATCGCATTTTGGTTGTTTTATTTCAAACAATTATATGTCCTTGGTTACTCACTGCGTTCGTTATCTAGTTTGGCAGGTTTTATTCATTACCACGCAGCAACGCGCGCAAGAAAAGCACTCAGGCGGCAGGATTTTTCTGAATTGATTTACATTGATACACAACAACTAATACCTAAAGGTATAAAGGTTTTCCGGAAGAACCAACTTACCTACTAGTACTAGTGACAACCCCATCAAATCTATTTGTTGATACATCCGTACAGACAGATTGAATAAAAACGCACCAGGGAGACTTAGATTTAAGTAATGTATAATACCTAGCAGAATTACCTACCTCAAATACAAAAATTCTACACTTGTTTGGGTCAGTTCATATCAATCCTTATTTTCAAACATGTTCATCATTTCAGCCATTTATTTATATTTTCTGTGAAAACTGTCTTTGTTTCAACTCGGGATAAGAAGTTTCGTTTTTACAAGAGTATAATATGTAATTAAATACGCGGTGGAAGTGATTTTTGCGCAGACTGTAGAAAGCATGTTATATTACGTTTCTTGGTGCAATTACCTCTTTATTGTTATTAACTCAAGTACCACCGTGCACAATCAGAATGGGACGCTATTCAAAAATACAATTATCAATATAATCCAGATACAGCAGATGCAGACACCCCTACGTAAAAGTTCATAGCAATGTCATCTGTTTGCAGTTTCTATACCTATTGACGTAGGAGTTACACGATAGCGATTTTATTTTTATGATTTTAAAGATATGAAAAGTTCCTGAAACAGTTTTTATATGAAATACTAATATTCATCTATTCAGCTTTACATATTGCTAGGTACCATATTTATTCATTGCCAGGATCTCGTCCATACTTCAATTTAGCCATGTCGTTTACCGACTTTTATGAAACATGTTGCATATGTAATACATCAATTCAAGGCCATTCAAAATATAAAATCTCAATTAACGCTGGTAGACGGAATTCTCTATATAGATTTTTCAGAAAATTATCAGTGCAAGTACGGCCAAGAAATACAATCTTCTCACTTTGGAGGTTCAAAGATACAATTATCCTTACATACTTCCGTCTACTACTCTACCCAATTAGAACCTCCACACAATTATTCTGAAAGTACATCCTTCTGCACCGTCTCAGAAAATATTAGGCATGATCCAGTTCTCATTTGTGTTCATTTACAGGCATTGGTGAATAGACTTAAAGAATTATCACCAGATTTGAAAAACTTGCACATTTTGAGCGACGGGCCTTCTACACAATATCGGAACAAATCTATGTTTCACTTAATAGCATCATACTTAAGCAAAGAGTTTAGTGTTGATTCTATCATTTGGCATTATAGCGAACGGGGACATGGCAAAGGTGCACCTGATGGAGTGGGTGGTTGCATCAAATGAACTTGCGATAACCACGTTGCAAGAGGCCATGATGTGGCTAATTTGGATGAGATGATGTTATGCTTGGGGAACTATTGTAAGGGAATTGAAGTTTATAGGATCAATGAATCACTAGTTCCTGAAATTCAGCAACTAATAGACAATAGCACTACACGACCTTTCAAAGGTACTTTTGGAATTCATCAGTTAACATGGAGTGTCTTAGAGCCAGGGCTTATCCACGCGAGACGTTTAAGTTATTTGCTGTGTGCCCCTCACCAGATATGTCCACATTACGAAATGGGTCGAATCCAAATAAACCACATGAGGGATTCGATAATGCCTAGCACATCTAGAACCATAGCCACTCCTGCCATTCATCCTTGTACAATTTATCATCTGATTGCCCTGAAAGATCAGTATCATCAGACTCCTCATCTGAGAATTTGCCTATCCGTGATTCTCCTGTGGCTCCAGGCACGCCTGAGGCTCTGACTGAGCCAGGATTCTCAGATAGACTCACACCAGATCTTTCAATCGAAATATTTAACCAAAGGCATAGACCCCAGAAGAAAATAATCTATTCAGACGACTCTGAAGCCTCTGAAGATTCACCACAGAAAAAACGGCCGAGGAATTTCATGTGGGACGATTCTGATGAGGATAGTATATTTTAATATTCTGTTCCTCTATATGCCCACAGAAGCATTATGTCTGTTCTGTGGGCAAATTTTGATTATTTTTATGTACGGAATTGGTAAAGATATTTAATTATGACTTGTTTAGGGGTTAAAGAGAACTCCATTTTAAGTTTTTTGTTCATTGTTTCTATTCTTGATTTTATTGATATGATTGTATAAGGCCAATTTTTGTTCTCTTCTGGAGACAAGACAATCTTTTCTGTAGACGTAAAAGACCTAAAAACGTGATTTATTCCTAAAATATCCAAGACTGATCTCTACTGATATTATTATAAGAATATTATTATCGAACTTTTATTAATATTTTGTAATGTTCTCTTTTTGTGTATGACCCAGGTACTTACCTAAGTACTTACAATACATTTTAAGAAAAAAAACAACATTGGTGTAGGGATCTACTTAAAACTATATCAGCTACTTTGCTTTTTATTAGCTACTTTGATAAATTAATTGTATTTAAGTAAATCTAATCAGTAATCTTTAATAAATTATGAATAAGTGCAGGTACATACAAAACCGTAATAGGCGGACGTGCAGGGCGTTATCTTGATGACTCTGCAATTAAGATAATATTTTTAAAAAGAAGCTTATGTGTGGTAAAAGCTAAAAAAAATAGTACATGCTGAAAAAATAAATACCAAACCTACATAAACAATATGAGGAAGGATCGAAGGACTCGTGGACGCGCCTGCAGCTATGACTTCAAAAGAGTGCTGTAAAAATAAAACCATTTTTTAAATGTCTTTTACTTAAAAATGTTAAGACAACGAAGGTATGTGATTTCTATAGTAGCCACATCCTTCTTACACAAAACAGTGTTAAAAAAACTCTGACTTGGATTATTCCATATTGCAGGCCTTGGTGGCGTGGCCTTCGCCACCTAAAAGATGGAGGACGCGCTCTTCGGTCTCTGTTAATTCTTTAATGTTTTCTACGCCCCCGCAGATTTTTTTATTGCTAGCTACTTATCTATATCCAGTACTATTTGCATTAAAAAGTTGGAATAGTCAGTATTTTGTGAACATACATCATTTTGTGAACATACATCATTATTGCATTTCCTAATGAAACTCCCTACTTACCTATGGCCTCTGTCGATGGTAAGTAAGCAATGTCAAGTTCAGCGGCTCAGCTTCGCTAAGAGCGACGGAGTCAAAGTACAGAATAACCGAGCAGAATGAAAGCTTCCTAACAGAGCTCAAAATTCTTACCTACTTTTATAGGGCTGTCACTCGGTTAGCGCAAATAAAAAACCGGGCAAGTGCGAGTCGACATACCGTAACATGGGGGGAATAGGGTTTAGGGGGAGAATTGGGACAAACCTCAAGTTTTATTTGCGACCTTATTCACACATTTATGTTACGTGTTACACTTTGTGGTAAGATTTAAATTTGAAGCTTGCAATATTTTTTCTATAATCTGGCAACACTCGGTCATCCGGCCATAAGTATTTTTTTAAAAAAAACGTACTTCAAAACATTGGGTCAAAGTTGTGTGAAATTTGCTCCGTAAAACATTTTAATTTTTTCTGGTGTTTACTAGATTTGTACTAGAACTGAAGTGTTTACCATTATTTTCAGTTGTTTGGGAACGGATTAAGCTATAATGTAACTGATATAATCTTATTGTTTTCCTTTAGTTTATCAAATTCTTACTAAAGTAGACTTGAACAATAATTGGGGGGATAAGGGTCGAACTATGGGGTGTATAGGGTCGTAGATGAGGGGAATCGGGTCAGGAATGGGTTTAATAGGTACCCGATTAGGGTTCATTGGGACGGCTATGGGTGGATTGGGTTTTTGTTTCTAGGGTTGTCGCAATCTCTAAATTACATAAAACGTAACTTAATAAAAGTGTTGGTAGCTACCTAATACATACTTAACTGACTGAGTATCTTTACCTACCTACACATTTATTTAAATTAGTTTCCTAGTAATGATTGATTAGTTGATTAATATTAATTGAAAATTGATACCTTCGTAATTTAGGCGATATTAAATTTAAATTGTTTGATATTAGCAGGTGGCGCTCTGTAGTTTCTGCCTATCCCCATGGGGAACACGCGTGATTTTATTTGTACATATAATAAGTATTTGTAAGTATACATACATAAATTTTATTATTTTTTTACATCATATTATTTATTAGTTGTTTTAGTTATACTCTAATACATAATGCCACGAGTACATAAGCCAAGACCTGGTGGAAAACAATATAAAAAATATGACGGGACTGTAATTGCGCTCGATGAGCTAACTTTAAATCGTCATGCTACAATCAGATCTATAGCAGAAAAATATAGTATTAGCACATCAGTTTTACAGAGGCTTAGCAATAGACAAATGAGGTCACCAGGAGGCCAAATGGCACTTACTAAAGAAACAGAAGATTACTGGTGCTGAATGGGGATATCCTTTAAATATAACCGATTTAAGACTTTTAGTTAAAAGTTATTTAGATATGTTAGAGATTACGCACAAAAGATTTAAAAATAATTTGCCGGGGAGAGATTTTGTCTTAAATTTTTTGGAACGACATAAAAGTACAATTTCGGAGAGGCTATGTCAAAACATTAAACGCGCTAGAGCAGCCACATCACCAACCATTATGAATAAATATTTATCGGAATTAGAAAAGTCACTTGAAAATGTGCCACTGGGCAATATCATTAATTATGATGAGACAAATTTGTCGGACGACCTAGGCCGTCACAAAGTAACAACGAGGCGAGGATGTCAATATCCAGAACGTGTTTTAAATCGTTCTAAAGCTTCAATATCACTGATGATGGCAGGAACTGCTGAAGGAGAGCTATTACCACCGTATGTGGTTTATAAATCCACAAACCTATATGATACGTGGGTGAAAAATGGACCCGTAAACGCAAGATATAACCGAACGTCGTCAGGGTGGTTTGATGCAGAAGTGTTTAAAGACTGGGTCAAGGAAGAGGTCATTCCATTTTTTTTTAAATAAGCAAGTGAAAAAAGTCTTGATAGGCGATAACCTATCGTCTCCCTTATCGATAGAACTAATAGATATCTGTAAGAATTTTGACATTCATTTCGTCTTTTTACCGGCAAATTCAACACATCTCACGCAGCCGCTGGTTGTGGCGTTTTTCCGCCCGATGAAAGTAGCCTGGCGTCAAATTCTTCAAAAATGGAAGAAAATGGACGGCCGTTTACTATCATGTGTACCAAAAGGTTGCTTCCCAAGGATGTTAAAGTTGCTCATGGATCAAAATAACATAAATTCGGAAAATAATATTCGGGCAGGATTTCGTAAGACTGGTAAGCATTATAGTGAACAAAGATTAATAAATTAAAGTATCCTGAAATAAATAATATTTTATTTTATTTATTAAGGGATAATAAACTACTACAACATATATGGACTAAACCTCCACATTTACTAAATCATTTGAACGACTAGCCCTTGACGTCGTAGGTTCCTTACCCGAAGCGGGTTTCCAAAAGTTTAAATTCATCTTGACGCTACAAGACGATCTAACCAAATTTATCAGCGCTTATCCGATGATTACAGCTACTAGTGAAGAAATAGCTCAAAACCTCGTACGCTTTAAGTCTCTTTTCGGTTTTCCTAAAACCATTTTAATAGATCTAGGTACTTGTTGTACGTCAGAATTATTCAAACAATTAACAGATATATTGAAGGTCAAAGCTCTTTTCACTACTCCGTATCATCCACAAACGAATGGAGCTCTTGAACGCTCACATGCTACTCTAAAATAATACCTTAAATCCTTTGTTAATGATATAATGAGAACCAAAATGACTGGCATTGTTATCTATTCACTGCAATATTAGCATACAACACCACTCCTCACTGTACAACTAATTTTACTCCCCATGAATTATTATACGGCTATAAACCATGTATTCCTAATTCCTTATATGAAACCTCCGGTAATACCACACACAACGAACCCTTTGAGCGGCCACGAGACATACTATGTCCCGCTCGATAAATACCGTAGAGCGACTGCAGGACATACGCTGTGTCAGCGGCACAGATGTGGGAGTGACGCATTATTTCGCCTTGTTACACGAAATCAACTATTTCGTTTTCTGTGGCAACCGTACTTTCTGATTCCATGCGTAACAAATTACGTATTTTAATATACGGCGACCCTGGAACGCTGGAATGAATGATTTTTTTTTAACCCTTTAGTTCGCAGAAAAAGTAGTGATCAAAAAAATTTTTTTTTTTTAGTAATTTTATCTAATAATATTGCTATTTACCTAAAAAAAATTGAAAAAAAAATCTGTAATAAGCAGATTTTTAGGAATGGTATGTTAAAAATACGTAACATTGCGAAGTAGACAGTGTCCAAGTGTCCAAAAGGCATGTTATGTATTATTAACTTTGCGAAATGTACAAGGAATTCAAAATAAAACATAATGCCGTTTACTTATAATATTATTTTATTAAAATAAAAGCAACTGTTAATGGAAATTACAGAGAAGATATTAAAACATTCAATGATCATGAAATTGTTTAAAACAATTACGTTTTTTCACAAAACATAATCTTAAATTACACTTGCAACAAATTACGTTAGTCATCCCTTTCTTACAGAACTTACATCTACCCGGCGCTGTTGTGTAGTCAGGCATATGACCTATATTATCACGGCGGATAGCGTCAGTAGGCCTTGGCCCAGAAGGTTTTTGAATTTTTTCAAATTTAGGCTGTTGAGTTTTTTCTAAAGACGTACTCGTACCAGCAGGAGTTCGTTGTTTCGAGTGAAGTTCACAGTAAATCTTAATTCTAAATATTTTTAGTGAGTTAGGAACTTTATTATATCGAGCACAATCTTTTCTATACATAATCCATGCATTATTTACGCAAATATCTAATACTTGAGAGAACAACGCCATGTACCATCTCTTCGTTTTATAATTAGTGCGGTAAAGGGAAATCAGCATGTCACATAAATCCACACCTCCCATATGGGAGTTATAATGTTTCACTATTTGAGGACATGGAACATCAATCTTGGACTTGGTTTCTTTAGAAAATCGCTTTATGTTCTCCATAGGAAACGAATCTACATAAGAGCTTGCTAATATAACAGATTTGTTATCATGCCATTTTACAACACTCAATTTATTTTCATTGCAAACTACTTGTTTACTGGAACCTCTACCTTTTTTTAACAAGTCTTTATCGCTAGGCAGTTTTTCTTGACACCCTCTTAAACGATTAGCTCTGATCGTGCCTAAGGAAAAGATACCATGCTCATTGCGTAATAGATGAATCAGTTCTAGAGATGAAAAGAAGTTGTCGAAGTATACCACCGCTGGTTTATGTTTAATACTCTGGCAGAGAGCTATTACAACTTTGGCGCCTACTCCTAAAGAGTTTTCATATTCTGTGAATGAATGGTATCTAAATGTATCTTCACCAGCGTAAGGAACAAAATCGTAGACACAGCCAGATACCCCAGCCCTGACAAACATTTTAAAACCCCACTTCTTTGGTTTCTTTGCCAAATATTGGCGCCTGTTGCCAGCTCTTGTGCCCTTATAGGGCACCATCATTTCGTCGATACTATAGCGATGTTCCTCTTCTATTTTAAGACAGTTTCTACGCACTGCTTCTAAAATCGGCCGGACTTTGAAGTAACGATCTCCATTTTGTTGAGAATTATCGACGAAATGCAAAAACTGGCGAATTTGTTCATAACGCTTTAAGCTCATAATATCGGCAATAAGATTATATCTAAGGTCCTTCTTCCAGTAGTCACGATAGGACGGCATCTTAACAACACCCATTAATAGATTGATAGCAATAAAATCCAACAACTCGTCATGAGTAACATTTACAGACTTGAGATTTCGTTGCACTGCGTATAAATTTGTATTTTGAATAATTATATCAATAACATCTTCACTAAAAAAATCGGCAAAATAATCTGATGGAGACTTCGATTCCGAACCAAATTGAGTAAAGGTTATTTCCTCCAACGTTGCACCATGTTTGAATTTACTGGCTTCCCATTTAAATTCGAGTGGCTTTCTTACAAATGCTTTCTTTTTTTTTGTCAGTAAATTTGGTAAACTAGTTTTTGTTTTTTTTGAACGAGTTTCTTTGACTATTGTAGAAGCAACAGGGCTTGGCGACATGGATAAAACTGAAGAAATGGATTGCAGAGCAGGCAAATGTTGTGGTGGGTTGTGTGTGGCGAGTACATCACTTATAGCGGGTGTGGATGGTATCACATCTTCAGGCAAAAACTCATCATTCTCTAAAATATTAAGTCGCTCAAACGAGGAATCTAATGAGCGGGGTTCGGAACTGTATTCGGTTTCATCAGCTAGTACTTCATTATCATCATCCAATGTGCTACTATCGCTGGAAGAAGCATCTTGTGGTGGGACAAGTGCTAGGATTTTCCTCACACGCTCTAATCGCAAGTTATGCTAAAAAAAGTAAGCAAAATTATGCATGCGAACACCCTCAAACACCAATAAAAGCACATGTACATGCTCCACACATCCTATAAACACAAAACATGTATATCCTCCAGAATTTCGCAATGTTAGCTATTTTTTACACACTTATTTCTATGGTAATCTCCGGTATCTTCGCAATGTTAACCATGGCTAACATTAAACTTTAACAAGTTATAGCGCATGCTCACTTGCATTATTTGTAACAAGGCTATAGTAAAGTCGTAGAATGCAATCATAAAAATATAATGAATGTGTTAATTTTACATGCAACACGAAATTTAATTTAAAAAACCAATATTTCTTACCTGTTGCGCGGGAGCAGCTCGCGATCGGAACGCCATTTTGCACAATACTGTCAAAATTGACATTAGAATGACGTCTTTTATTTTGCTATGGACGCATAGTGATTTGCTTTACTTACTAATTGGAAAAAATCGTAAGATAAATCGATAATATTGTCAGTGGATTTTTCGAATTGTGAATGTTAAGTATAGCTAACGTTATGAATTAAAGGGTTAAATCTGTTAGTTTCGTTGGCGTCATCGGAGCTACGGCAACATACAAATATTTTATATCATATTTTGTGGACTCGACGCGAAAAAATCTATTTGTGTGTGCTAAATAATATATAGTAGTGATGTAACGAATGTCATATTTTGGACATTCGCGAATGCGAATGCGAATATCTGCTGCCAACATTCGGGAATGCGAATGCGAATGCGAATATTCAGTTTTTGTTTAAAGTTGGCGCCATTTGTCTATGGCTTGGTGGCTTTAGCAGCAGTCCCGTTCGAACGAAGTAGGTTCCGTCGGTTTTTCGTTCCGAGAATAGCCGAGTTAATACGAACTCATCCGATGGAAGTGTCATTCCGCTCGCGCCGGTGTTTTCGTAAACAAAACAAGTGAATTTTGAGGTTACAGTATTATAAACATGAGCAAATCAAATTCTAGTGAAACATGGACTTATTTTACACATTGCGATGCTGAGCGAGCTAAATGCAAGCTTTGTAATAAGGAGTATTCAAGAAAAGGAAGGACTACAACTGCAATGAGAAATCATTTGAAAGCCATGCATAAAACCAAGTTTTCCGAATTAGAAAAATGTGAAAAACGGAAACACGAAGCCTCTAAAACACTTGAACTGGCATCATCATCCCATCAAAGCACTAAATCCGACATGAAACAGACATCGCTTCTAGAATGTGTCGATAAAACGAAACAATGGGATAATAGATCATTGAAGTCATTGGCTGTTGATAATTTTATAAGTGAAATGGTAGCGTTGGAAGACTTGCCATTTCGTTTCGTGGAAAGTGTTGGATTTGCAAGACTGATGAAGCATTTGTGTCCTTCCTATTATTTAAAGTCACGCCAGTATTTCACCTCATTTATCTGTGATACGAGGGTCATTCAATAAATACTTAGCCCACAAAAAGTAAACGAAAATTTTGGAAAAGTGGGAATTTATTTTTCAACATAGTCTCCTTTTAGTTCGATACACTTAGCCCAGCGATGCTCCAACTTTTTTAATCCGTCCGAAAAATAGTTTTTGTCAAACTCTGCAAAATAGGCCTCCGTGGCGGCGATGACCTCCTCATTCGATCCATATCTATTCCCGGCGAGTGATTTTTTCAGATTAGGAAACAGAAAGAAGTCACAAGGGGCCAAATCTGGAGAATATGGTGGATGGGGCAGCAATTCGTAGCGTAATTCGACCAATTTGGCCATGGCAACGGCAGACGTGTGAACCGGTGCGTTGTCGTGGTGAAACAGCACTTTTTTCTTCGCCAGATGGGGTCGTTTTTTCTTTAATTCGGCGTCGAATCGGCCCAATAAATCGGCATAGTAAAGCCCTGTAATTGTTTTACCCTTCTCGAGGTAATCGATGTAGATCACACCTTGTGAATCCCAGAAAACGGTGGCCATAACTTTTCCGGCCGATTTTACAGTTTTCGCCTTCTTTGGAGCACGTTCCCCGGTCTGGATCCATTGTTTTGATTGCTCTTTGGTCTCTGGTGTGAACTAGTGGATCCAGGTTTCATCGACGGTCACAAAACGACGCAAAAACTCCGCTGGATTCCGCTTAAACAGCGCCAAACACGTCTCCGATGTGGTCTCACGGTTGCGCTTGTTTTCTGGTGTGAGTAAACGCGGCACCCATCGCGCCGACAGCTTTCTCATGCCGAGTTCCTCGTGAAGAATATGATGCACTGTTCCTTCTGAAATGCCTACAGTCTCAGCTAGCTCCCGAACCTTCAATCGGCGATCTGCCAATACGAGATCATGGTTTTTTTTAATGTTTTCCTCCGTAGCAGCTGTTTTCGGTGCACCTGGACGTGATTCATCAAAAACCGACGTACGGCCACGTGCAAACTCGTTGAACCAATTCTTGACGGTGGCCATCGATGGAGAAGAGTCACCGTACACAGCATCCAAGCGCTCTTTGATTTCGATACGCGTTTTCCCTTCCAAAAATAGGAATCGAATCACCGAACGATATTGCTCTTTTTCCATTTTTGTAAAACCGATCGACACGTTCGCTTCCATAAGTTGTCAAATTAAAACAAATGAAGGGATTGGAATGAAAATTTGAAAAAAGAATTAAAAAAGAATGTGCTACACTGTGGTAAAACTCTTTTGAAACTACAGCGCCCTCTGGCGATGAGGCTAGGTACTTATTGAATGCACCTCGTAAGTTATATGACAAAGTAAGTAAGAAAATACTCGAATTGCTGAAATCCTTCGAAAAATTGTCATTTACTAGCGATATATGGCCTGACACTTGTTCTGGAGTTTTACTACTGAGTTTAACTTGTCATGGGATTACAGAAGAATTTGAAAGAAAAATAGTTGTGTTAAAATCAGAAGTGTTCAATGATAGCCGCCACACCGGAGAAAATATTGCTACTAAACTTGAAGAAATCTTATCGTTATGGGAGATACCTAAAGAAAAAGTGAAATGTGTAGTTCGCGACGCAGGTGCTAACATGAAAAAAGGTGTTAACTTGTTAAATGTTAAACATATTGCCTGTGCTTCACATAAGATTCAAATTTTGTTAAAAGAAGGGATGAAAGCTCAAGAAACTGTCACGACTGCCATAACAAAATGCAAAAAGATAGCAACTCATTTTCATCATTCAACTTCTGCTCAAGACGAGCTTGCTAACGTACAGAAAAGGCTAAATCAAAAATCCCTTAAGATTAAACAAGAATGTGCAACTAGGTGGAACAGCACTTTTTATATGCTTGAACGTATTTTGCAAGTCAAAGAGTCTTTATGTATTTATGCATCAACAAATAATAAAATTCCCCTATTAACGTCTGAAGAGTGGATGACTATTAAAAACCTTATCGATGTACTAAAACCATTTGAAGAACTAACTAAAGAGTTAAGTGCTGCCGATGTTTCTATATCTTCTTTGATTCCTTTAATCACTACCCTAGAAAAAAAATTAGTGATCTTGATGCATCTGATGAACACATTGGTGATACAATTACAATTTTAAAAGAAGGGCTAATTCAAAAGTTTTCTGGTTTAGAGAATGACCTTTTCTTTGCCACGGCGACCTTCATTGACCCAAGATACAGAAACAAGTTCTTTCGAAATACGTCTACTACAGAACGCGTCATAGAACATATTTTGGATTTGGTTGGAGACAGTCAAAACGAAACGATATATCTTTCAATTCACGTAGTCCGAATGTAAAGCGTGTAAGGTTAAATGAAACCGAAGATACCCAAACAAATAAATGTGTATCTTTGAAAGAAACAATGAATTCATTAATGGATGCGAGCAACAGTGAAGAAGAGGACATGCCGCTTAATCAAAACGCTGTTCTCCTTTTAATCCGTAAAACGATCACAGAATACTTTACGGAAAAACGTGTGGCAAATGACGTTGATTGACCCTTTAACTTGGTGGAAAGTGAACAAAGAAAGATACGTTCTTCTGCTTCTGCGAGTGTCCCCAGCGAGCGCATATTTAGTGGCGCTGGACTTATTTACACGCCACATCGAAACAGACTTGAAGGAGGCAAGGCATCAAAACTACTATTTTTAAAGTTTAATATCCCCTACTTTTTCACGTTCAATTATTAATATGAAAAATATATAAGGTGCTATAAAAATATCTGCCACGGCTTTAATGGGAGGTAGTATTGTGTTTAAAGATTACAATAGTGAAGAACTTTCGTACCCCAGAATAGTTAATTCAATTTGAGAAAATAAAGTAGTTTAATAAACATTGACTCTACTGTGCATAACGTGGTTCACAAATTACGCGCGATGTGTCGCTTCGTCAATGAAAACAACTGCTATCTCTTTCTATCTGTTCTGTGAATGAAAACTGAAATCAGCTGACTAGTTCGTCACTATCTAACCTACTAGGTACCTACTCAATAATACGCAGGCAAACAAGTGTTTTAAAAGTGCAATTACTTACCAGCTACCGCATTCTTCCAAAAAACTGACGTAAATAAGATGATAAACTTCCCATCACACTTAAAACAGGCTTTGGACTGACAAGTTAGTGTAAGAATCGCAATTTTTTTCTTATCATTTTTAAGCAATTGGTACTTAGATTAATATCAAATAACAATAAATTACAGTAACTTGGCGTGTTTAAAAGTTAATCATCTTATTTACAATAATTGCACCGTATTTACAGTTATTTACACACTCCCTACCTACTTATCTACAAAACTGTTGCACAAGTCCGCCTTCGCGTTGCACACAAATGTAGGCACGCTTACGTACATGTCTCTTCACTTTATCTAATGTGTCCGTTTCACTTTTTACCTGCCTAAACGCGCGTTTGATGCGCCTTTTTAGTTCTTCCACACTTCTAATGTCATGTCCAGTTTGGCCGTACACAAGGTCCTTTACACGACCCCACAAAAAAAAGTCTAGAGGGGTTAAATCCGGTGAGCGAGGAGGCCACGGCACTGGCCCTCCTCGGCCTATCCACCTTTCACCGCCGTACCACACACCGTTTAAAAATTCCCGTACGCTGATGGCGAAATGAGGTGGTGCTCCATCATGTTGAAAGTGCAGCCCTCTTATCTCTTCAAGAGGAATACGTTCCAACATTCTTCTCACACGGGTTCGTAGTAAGCGCAGATACGTGTCTCCGTTCAGTCTGTCCAAGAACACTGGTCCTAGAATTCTGTTGCCGAGTATCCCGGCCCACACATTAACACTAAACCGAGTCTGAAAGTGGTCTGGCCGAACAACACGAGGATTCGCCTCAGTCCAATAGTGCGCATTGTGTATGTTGAACATACCAACCCGTGTGAATGTGGACTCGTCAGTCCACAGAATGTTGCGGCATTCTTCTCGTATCCAATTACAAAACGTGAGGCGAGCCGCGTAGTCGTGTGGATGCAACTCTTGTACCCTTGTGAAATGGTAAGGGTGGAGCCCTTCCCAATTTAAAAGTCGCCACACGTAGTTGTCGCTCACGTCAAAGACACGAGCTGCATCCCTGGTGCTCGCAAGAGGATGACGCTGGAAGAAGTCCAACACTTCCTCTTCGAGTTCGGCAGAATATGGAGGCCTGCCTGCGTCAACCGGAGGCGGGTCAAAGCGGCCGTGTTCACTAAATCTGTACACGGCATCCAGAATGGTATGATGACTCACTCGCACACCAAACCTCTGCTGGTACAAGTTTACTGCATGCGCAGTTATGGAGTTACACTCGCGGTAGCACAATACCATTTCAAGATATTCTTGATTGGAATACCGTCGTCTAGGAGGCATTTTTAAAGGAAGCGCGAGCGATTTTCCCGTCGCTAACCGCTAAAACTAACTTCCGAGCGGGGCGGGAGGCGACTGGCGAGCGGGCGCGGGCGGTCGGCTAGCGCGTGCGACGAAAGGGGTAGTGCGGGTGAGGGTGGGGGCGCGCGGGGCTGCGCTTTGACGACCGGCATTGTTTGATAAGAATGGCAACAGTGTATGACCTGCGCCGGCGTTTTGCGAAACGATTGAATTGTATTCGGTGCAGTGCGGCAACAACTTACAGATACGTGACGTACGTGATGGTTTTATGCGAATAAATCAATTCAAATTTATACGTACAATTTTTTGTATGAAAAAAAATATGACAAATGATCAATAATTTATCTTTACTATTGTAATCTATAAACACAATACTATCTCCCATTGCAACCGTGGCAGATATTTTTATAGCACCTTATATATAATTAACTGTTATTTTTTTTAAGGGAGAGAAGTATTTTTGTTTGAGAATACTGTAGAAGAATATAATTTTTGTTTGATTATCTAAATATTAAAAACATATCTAAAGACTGGGGAGTTCCTCAAAAAGCGCTCCAAACCGGGGGACGGCCAGGGGTCGTCCTCGGATGGCGGGATGGCCTCGGCCCGAAAACTGGGAAAGGTCTATCGGCGGGGCGGGGTCCGGTTAGGCAAAGGCCTAACCACAAAGGATCCCGGCGAGCCGAGCGCCGAGACGGCCCAGCGAGCCGAGGCCTTGGCCACGGAGGGGCAGCTCTCTAGGGGGGGGCTCAGTAGCAGGACCCTCTCAGAGTCATCTGGCGGTGAGCCCGACGCCGCCAGCGGCTCAAACTCGGAGCACATGGCGAGGTTCGCGGAGGCCGTGGCTGCTGCGGTCAAGGGTGTGGCCTTGAAGAGGATTCAGTCCTCCAAAGACAAGGCCGTGCCCGCAGCTATAGCCTCCATCATGGCGGCAGTGGAGGAGGTTGCGTAGCAGCACGGTTCGGGGAGATTGCAGTGGTAGGGGTGTACTTCTCCCCGAGCCGAACTCTCGCCGAGTTCCACAACTCCCTTGCGGAGTTGAGAGACGTCGTCGTCGGGTTCCGTTCCCTCCCCGTGCTCGTCCTCGGGGACTTAAATGCCAAAAACTTGGCTTGGGGTTCCCGGTTGACGGATGTGCGGAGTAGGATGGTGGAGGACTGGGCCCTAGAGGTGGGCCTGGTCATCCTAAACCGGGGTTCTGTCGCCACGTGTGTGCGGATGCGGGGTGAGTCGGTGGTGGACATTTCGTGCGCCAGCCCCGCTCTGTCGCCGCGTGTCGTCGACTGGCGCGTCATGGAGGGGGTGGAGACGTATTCCGACCACCGGTACATCCGGTTTGACGTCTCCGCCCAGACCTCGAGCGCGCCGGTCCAACAGGCCCGGTGTGGTCCGCGGTGGGCGCTGAAGCGGCTGGACCGGGAGCTCCTCCTGGAAGCCTCGATCGTGCAGGCCTGGGTGTCACCACCGGACAGGCCTGCCGACATCAACGACGAGGCGGAGTGGTTCCGGGAGGCCATGTCCGAGGTGTGTGACGTGGCAATGCCCCGGGTCCAGCCAGGACGTGCTTCACGCCAGGTGACCACCAGTAGGTCGCCAGAGCTCACAGCTCTGCGCGAGGCGTGCGTTGCTGCGCGGCACCGGTACACCAGGCACCGCAGGCTCCGTATCCGCCCTCCGGATACGGAAGCCATACAGGCGGAGCTGTACGAGGGGTACAGAGCGGCGAAGACCGCCCTCCGAGCGGAGATCCCGCGGGCCAGGTTACTGGCCCGCGAGGAGTCGCTGGAGACTCTGAACAGAGACCCGTGGGGACGCCCCTATAAAACGGTGCGGGATAAAATCCGCCCGTGGGCTCCCCCGCTGACCCAGAGTCTCCGGCCTCAGCTCGTGCAGCACGTGGTGAGCGCTCTGTTCCCCTCGCGAGGAGAGCATGCTCCCCCGCCCATGGCTCCGCCTCCTGCGGTGCCCGATGCGGACCACACCGACGACGACGACGATGCTCCAGAGGTGACCGAGGTAGAGTTGAGAGTGGCGGTACGTAGGCTGAATGCCAAGAATACCGCCCCAGGACCCGACAGCTTGCCTGGAAAAGCCTGGGTCCTGGCCTTGGAGGCTCTCGGGCCTCGACTAAGAGGGCTCCTAAGCGCATGCTTGGAGGAGGGCCAGTTCCCACGTCACTGGAAGATGGGGAAACTGGTCCTCATCAAGAAGCAGGGGCGCCCCGCGGACTCTCCGTCCGCTTACCGGCCCATCGTGCTGCTCGACGAGGTGGGCAAGCTCTTTGAAAGAGTCATTGCAGACCGCCTCGTCAGGCGGCTGGTGCGGGTGGGGCCGGATTTGGCGGAGAGCCAGTTTGGTTTCCGCAGGGGGCGCTCCACGGTGGACGCCATCATGCGCGTGCGAGCCCTCACGACGGGGGATGCTGTGGCCCGGGGTGGGGTCGTCTTGGCGGTGTCTCTGGACATCGCCAATGCCTTCAACACCCTGCCCTGGAGTTGCATAAAGGAGGCACTCCGGTATCACCGGATGCCGACCTACCTCTGTCGTGTGGTCGAGGCCTACTTGACGGACAGGGCCGTCATCTACCCCGGTCACCTAGGAGAATGGAACCGGCGAGAGATGCCGTGCGGTGTCCCACAGGGATCGGTCCTGGGGCCGCATCTGTGGGATATCGGATACGACTGGGTGATGCGCGCCGACCTCCCTAGCGGCGTCAGCGTAGTTTGCTACGCTGACGACACGCTGGTCCTGGCACAAGGGAGGTCGTACCAGGCGGCGGCCGACTTAGCGACACACGGGGTTGCGACAATCGTCGATAGGATCCGGCAACTGGGACTCGAGGTGGCTTTGCACAAGTCCGAGGCCATGTGGTTTCATGGTCCTCGGAATGCGCCCCTGACGGGTTCCCAGATAACGGTGGGAGGGGTTCACATCGGCGTCGAGTCGACGATGAAGTACCTAGGACTCGTCCTCGACAGCCGGTGGAACTTCGCGGAGCACTTTCGACGTTTGGCTCCCAGACTGGAGCGGGCTGGGGCTGCCTTGAAGCGGCTCCTGCCCAATCTAGGGGGGCCAAACGCCTCCTGCCAGAGGCTCTACGCGGGGGTCGTGCGGGCCATGGCCCTATACGGGGCGCCGGTGTGGGCGCCTACATTGAGGCGCCAACCAGCACGCCGGTTGAAGGCGGCCCATAGGGTCATGGCCATCCGGATGATCTGGGGATACCGCACGATCTCCGGTGAGGCGGCGGGCCTCCTTGCCAGATTACCGCCATGGGATCTGGAGGCAAAGGTCCTCGCGCACACTTGGGAGTGGCGCGAGGAGGCCAAACGCCGGGGCGTAACTCCGCTGCCGCGGGAAATCGCGCCACGGCGGACAGAGCTCCGGCAGGATCTCATGGCGACGTGGAAAGTGCGATTGTCGCAACCCAGTGCTGGGCACGCCACGATTGCGGCGGTAAGTCCCCTCTTTGAGGAGTGGCTTGAGAGGCGGCATGGCGTCCTCACCTTCCGCCTGACACAGGTCCTCACCGGACATGGCTGTTTCGGGAGGTTCCTGTTTCGGATAGGGCGGGAGGAAACGCCCGGGTGTTTCCACTGCGAAGATCGCCCAGAGGACACGGTGGAGCATACGGTGGAGGTCTGCCCGGCTTGGGCGGAGCACCGCCGTGTCCTCGTGGAGGTGATCGGCGGCAGCGATCTCTCGCGTCCGACCCTGGTCCAGGCCATGGTACGGAGCGAGAGGGCATGGCTGGCAGTCGCCTCCTTCAGCGAAGCTTTTATGCTCGCAAAGAGGGAGGCGGCGCTCGTGAGGGAGATGCAGTACATGCGCCCTCACAGCCGTGGCCTTCGCAGGAGACGCCCTGGGCGTCGGGAATCCCAGGCTGATTCCCGGCCACCGTAGGCACGGGCTTGCGGACGGCGAGTAAAGGGTAGCTCGCTGTCCGGTAAGGACCAAGCCCGGGTCGACGGCGCGTTGTGTTCCATGCGCACCTCAAAGAGATGTCAGCACCAACTGATGGGGCCCCATCAGTCCCGCCCAGAGCGGGAGAAGTTATTTGATGATGTCCCACCCAAAAAAAAAAAAAAAAACCATATGCTGAGATGATGGTAATGAACAGGACAACAGACTAAATATAATTATAAACTTGAACACTTGCAAAATTAAGTTTTATTTCTTCCAGACTGCATATGAATTGCCTACATATTCTGCAGAACCTCAAGCTGGTCCTTCACAAAGAGTGTCTTTTAGAGACTTAACAAATGTTCAACATGTACCTAGTGTTGAAAACACTAAGCCTATTGCTGGAACTCCGCTCCAGAAGGAGAAACCAGAAAAGGAGAAAATTTTATATGTGAAGTGCAGAAAATATTTGCAAAAAATTTGCCAACTGCGTAATTGCGTAAAAAAATTCAAATCCAGTTGAGTTTTACAAATAATAAGTGATGATGTGGCTGTTAAAAAATATCAGCCAAGATTTCTCCAATGTTTGCACTGTTACTGCAAAGACAATTGAGAAATTATTAGAAGAAAGTCACTGGTTGGAGGTGGACTAATGAAAAAAAAATTACAGCATTAAGAATGTTTACAAGATCACCTACATGGTATCGTTTATTACGAAGGCTGTTCCATCTACCTGCTCCCACCACACTAAAAACTCTACTTAACAGAGCACCAGTGTTGGTATGTTAGTGTTGGTATTAATCACTCAGTTTTTGAAGTAATGAAAAAACATACGCAATTGCAAAAGCCATCAAACAATTACTATACCCTGATGTTTCATGAAATGTCCTTAAAAAGCACCTTCAACACAATCCAAGGATCGTGTGATTGAAGAATACCAAGACCATGCATCACAGGGAAGGTCCCCTTTGATTGCTGCATATGCCTTAGTATTTATCATTACTGGGATAAGGCAGAGAGTAAAACAGCCTATTGCCCATTTCTTTTCCAGTGGATTTTGAAACTACAGATAGGCTTGCAGTACTAATAAAAGAGGTACTTCAGATTTATTTTTTTGAGTCTGTAAGGACATTGTCGGAAATGGCCCCAGGACCAACAAACATCTAACCTACGCAGTAATTATAAATATATTTTATTAGACTAATTGCGAATATCTGTATGAAACGGACATTCTGCGTTCCTTAATGAACAATTAAAAGAGCGACTATCGACATCACATAAAATATGCCGCCATCTTTGACAATTTGATTAGACATGACAATTAGTGATGCCCAATCTTTCATTTCAGACACATCGAGAGCGAGATTACTCGAGTTAGCTATCTGCTCACGGATTTTATACGCATTCATACGTATAAAATTCTATTCAACCTTTTTCGCTCTAGGTTTGGTCACTAAAGAAGCGTATGACGCTTCTGTAGTCACTTTTACGCCGCTTTGATTAGTACCGTACTATACACTCTAGTTGCTAAAAGAATTCAACAACAAAACCAATTTTCATATCTTAATCCATACATCCTAAATAATAATCTTTTTTTAAACAAATATTACACATAAGTGAGATGCATTGTAATATTTTAAATAGAATAACACGTTGGGTACTGAATGGTATCGATTTTATTTAAAATAATCGATCTAATGTTTTATCATCCCTAATCTTGCCATATTTGTCAATAAACTCAACTGTCAAAAATGTCAAAGTGTTATTGCAGTCAAATCACACTCGCGCGCATTTCTTCGTGATTGCTTTGTGTACCTAGTGATTTCGATTTGCTTTTATTTTCGGCATACATTCGACGACCTTGCTATTTTTTACGGACTCTGATTGCTTTCAATAACTTGTTACCTGGCTTTGATATACGGACTTTGTGGTCTGCTCAAACGACACCTGGCATTGTTATCGGACTTCGCAACGGACTTTGTATGCGAAATGGAAAGTGGATATTGTATTAATTGTGGCTCTGCTGGTGGTTCCATGGTGTTGGAAGATGACCAGATTCTTCACTGTATACAACAATTGACTGCACCTCTTTTGGTTAGTAGGTACAATACTTACCTATTCCACTCTTTGGAAAACGCACATTTTTACGGTAGTCAAGTGTTCACGTACCTACCTATGATACATAATGATAAACTACGAATGTCGATTTCGGATTTACGGGTCAAGCACACCCTCGAAACTAGTTTGGATCGTCAGTGCCCATATCGGCTGCTATGCATGCTATGATTTTTTATCCAGTGTTTTTGTGTTGTGTGTGTTCATGTTGAACAATATATGTTTTTTAAAGCAATAATTGTTATGTAAAAAACAATTTGGTGTCATTTTTTTTTTTTCAGGTTCAAGCTCATGATCTTATATGCATAATATGCTGGGCCATGACCCAAGAGATTATAGGAACCACATCTGTTTGCAATATTAGTAGAAACTGTGTACTCTGCAAGAAGACATTGCCACCTCGAACACGTTCACATCAAGTGATTGCACTGAGAAGTGATACTCAGCATCATATGAATATCAGAAATGTAATCATAGAAAGAGTTATACCATTGGAGGTACACTATTTTTTTAATATACATATAGCTACAGCAAATCCTCTTGCTGTTAATGTAATCTAATAGTCATTTTTATTTTAGATTCGTGCATCTCACCATATTTGCCATCCTTGCTGGCAGAGCAGATCGTGCTGCCAGGCATTATTCTGCACCATCTTCATCAAGAACCACACAAACAGCAAGTAATCAGTTGAGATGTGCCAATTGTGGTATTAATTTGATAAGACAGAGAAGACATATTCTTACCGATGCTGCCATTCTTCTGCAAATACAGCAACAAGTTTCACCACAGGTGGTCAGTTTGTCCTTTATTTTAAACTAGTACCTAAAATAATGCCACTTAAAACCTAAGTTAATATGCATTCTGCGTTACAGGTGACTGCAAATGACTATATCTGTGATGCTTGTCACACATTGACTGTTGGTAGCAGTCAAATAATAACCTCACAAGGGTCACAGGACACCACCACCATCGGTCATCAACATGTTTGTTTGACATGTGGTGTTTCATTAGCACGAACTCGAAGACACTCTTTAGGAGGAGAGAGTACTCGTCATATTTTAGATGTTGTGCAGAATTGGATTCAACCACGAGAGGTGAGTTATAACAATGACCATTTAACTATTGTAAAAGACTGAGTTCATGTAATTATTTTATTACCCTTTTTTATACATATAAACATAAGAAAATAATTAAATAATTTAAAAACATACATAACTTAAAATATATTTAAAAAAACTAGCTTTCAGTTTAAAGATTTTAAAATATATTAAGATATTTAATACCTTGTCACCTTGAGTTCATCGATTAAATTAAAATGATAAATACAAATCACAAGGTTTTAGATTTTTATAATTATGTATTAACCGGTAGAATGCTGGTAATTACAGAAACAATTAAAAAGCCATTGTGTCTCGCGTGGATCCATGTTCTTACAACGAGTTAACAGTAACCTGTACAATTCTTTTTGTTTTAGGTTGAACCCTCAGATTCACTCTGTCATAGATGCTATCAGAGAGCAAATACAGAAACTGTCAATGCTATATTACCTGAACCAGACTTCGTTCCAGTTCCACAACAAGCTGAAAGAATAACCTTGCCAAATTATTCAAGAGCATCAGATACACATAGAAGATGCATATTTTCACCATGTGACAGTACTTCACAAATAGTAGTTCCATTTGTTTAAAGGGTGCGGCTTTTTAGAGATCACAATTACTATTTACCACCAAATTGTCGTATATGTGCATACCATTTAGCAAGACAGTCATGGACAGATTTATTTGATGTTGAAAATGTGAACCGTAGTTTTTCTGCAAATCATATAGAAGACTTTTGCGAGTTATTGAAAAATGACAACCATAGCTTAGATTTTGAAAATATTGAGCAAATGGAGGACAATCTAGTGTGGTATTGGCTCGGCCGCTCAAAAGAACAGTTCAGTGAACTTTTATCTGAACTCCCTAATTTTTATAAACGGGCAACATCACTTGCAGCTTATTTAATAAAACTCAGAACAGGAGATTCTGATAACAGAATTTCAACGCTATTAAATATTGCAAGAAGTACTCTTACAAAATTAATAACCAAAGCACGTGATTTGATGACGGAACACTTTGTGCCAGCCCATTTAGGACTTCAACATATGACTAGACAAGAAGTAGCATCAAGAAACCTTTACATTCCTGAATCCTTGTTTGGAAACCCCGGAAGCGATATGGAGGATAGAAAAGCAATAGTAATAATGGATGGAACATACATTTATGTCCAGAAAAGTAGCAACTATGCATACCAGAAAAAAACATACTCCCTCCATAAATATAGGAACCTTGTAAAACCGTTCATGATAGTATGTTGTGATGGCTACATAATTGATATCCCGGGCCCCTATCCAGCCACAAAATCAGATGCTGATATTTTAAAGGATGAATTTCATGTCCCTTCAAAACCTATGAGACAATATTTTAGAAATGGTGATGTCATGATATTAGACCGGGGCTTTCGTGACAGCATTTCCTTATTGCAAAGTTTAAATTACTCTGTACATTATCCACTGTCATTAGAACCGGGTGAACATCAGTTGAGTACTGTAAATGCAAATGAATCCCGCAAAGTGACTCTGTGTCGTTGGGTGGTAGAGGTAGTCAACGGACGGTTCAAGAGGGACTTTAAACTGCTGCGACAGGAATTTTTCAATAGGGCATCGAAACATTTGATGCAAGATTTTAGGGTTGCAGCAGCATTAATAAATAAGTTCCACCCAGTTCTAGAAGACAGAGAGGATGCAAGAGAAATAATCTCTGTTATACAAGAAAAAATGTTTACTAATAATTCATTGGCTGATTTTGTGGAGCAAAATAATTTAAATAGGAGACGGGCCCAGTTTGAAAGTATTACAGTTGATAGTGAAAATCTTCAAGAATTCCCACAAATGGATTACAATGATTTGATTTTAATTCCATTGGGAATATATCAAATAAAACAAGCCCGTTCATATTATGGTGAACATGTGCGACAAGATGGTTCTTATATTATTGAGGTGTGTAGGGAGGTCGACACGAATTTGATTAATGACTTAGAATTAATTTCTTCAGAAAATATATGGCTAGTACGAGGCAAAATTCACAGCCGTCATGCAAGTAATAAAACTTATTTTGTTTATATTTTATTAAACTCGACACAAATAGGCAGACAAGCAATAGTGCAGTATTGCTGCAACTGCCTCGTTGGGCGCAGGACCATAGGTTGCTGCGCCCACATCATGACCATTATTTGGTACTTGAGTTTTGCAAGACATCAAAATAACGTCGACCCCCCGGCACAATTTTTAGATAATATTTTAATTACCAATGTAGAAGATGATGATCAATAATAAAACTTAAATAACGACAAAATCTTGTGTTTTTATTTGAATTTTATTTTTCACTGTGGCGCGATGTCTACGAATTGCTACGCGATGTAGGTAATATGACTTCCTACCAAGTATAAATAAATAAAATAAAAAAAAAAACGTTAGAATAAAGTCGTTTGCATTGAAGTTAAATAATTAAGTAACTTATTTACCCACCTACCTATTTTAATAAAGAAAACTACTTACAAGATTTACCAAATACCTAATAGGTACATAGGTAAGTACTTAAATGTTTTTCTGATTCTCTTAGCATAACTAACCACATACAGGCAATAGAAATAACAGTGACAGGTATTTATTAGCATGTATTGCACTTAAATGTTTTTCTGATTCTCTTAGCATAACTAACCACATACAGGCAATAGAAATAACAGTGACAGGTATTTATTAGCATGTATTTCGAAGTATTGAAAGAATTGTCTCTTATTGAATATAACCTCAAAATCTTGTTTTCTTTTGAAATAAATACTTTCTGCAAGTTGTCCGTCATTAAACTTTATCTTCATGGGCAGATACTTGTAATTTAGAACACGCAAAGTAATTTTGCTTTGCTGTTGGTTCTGGGGCGAACAATGTATGGATGCAGAACAATCTCCTTTGTAAATTATTCATTTTGTTAAAATTTTGTTTATCTATGATACCATTGTTATGTATAAATGTTGATGAAAAGTGGCTTCATCTGCATGCTTTTTTCAAGCTTTTTTCGGGAGAGCAGCCTTAATGTCTAATGCTAGTAGAGCAGGTATAAATGTTGTTTCACTCTTGCGCATTCAAAACACTCATCTTCTATCTCTTTCACTCTCGGAATAGCATGGCTTAACTTACTGATCCCTTTGTTTGTAGTCGATTCTTAACTGCCTCTGCCATCTTACGTGTCCGTTACGCTGGTTTTCGTTCCGTTTTGTTTTTGTTATTTCATCGTTAAGTTTTTGTTTTTATTGCTACATTTCCTTAGGGCCAGGCCACAACAGTGCGTTGCGGCGTCGCATCGCAAAAATCAACGACGCCGCACAACGCATCGTGGAAATTTCAGATGCGCTGCCGCAGCGTACAAATCTGCGATGCGACAACGCTTTGCCGTTTAGTCGGTGTCCATACTTTGAACGACCTGCACGTGTTTTTTAAGCGATATAGCGCAGTACGATGTCGACCACCTGATATCTTTAATTTACGAACGTCCCGTCCTTTGGGACAAAACTATATCACAATTCAAAGACAAATTTTTAAAAACAGAAGCATGGAGGGAAGTGTGTACAAGTTTATATTCAAATTTTGAGGAGTTAAATAGTGTTGAAAAAACAAAACTCGGTAAGTACTTATAAACATTTATATTTTTGTTAACTGCCAACTAAGACCTCCAATGTTACTATTAAAATAATTACAAAATTCGTTTCTGATTATGTTAGCTCCTGTTCTACTTTCATGTGTTGTTTCGTGTAAAATTTGCAAAGAATCGTCAATAATCATTTCTTCAAACGTTTGTGCGCCATCTCGATTCAATACAAAGTTGTGTAATACACAGCATGCTTTTATAATGTCTATTGTGAAATCGTAAGAAACATTAATGGGTCGATGAAATATGCGCCATTTATTTGCGAGTATGCCAAAAGCGCTCTCAACATATCGTCTGGCTCGGCTCAAACGATAATTAAAAACTCGTTTTTCTATCGATAAAAACTTCCCAGAATATGGGCGCATTATATTATTTGTCAGTGGTAATCCTTCATCCGCCACGAAGACAAAAGGAATTTCTTTTTGAAAGCCAGGTAACGGTTTTGGCGGAGGTATAGATAATTGACCTTTTTTTAATAAGTCGTATAGATTTGAGTTCTGAAAAACAGTGGAGTCACATTCCTTACCATATGCACCTATATCGACATATATAAATTTGTAATTCGTATCAACAAGTGCTAATAGAACAATGGAATTATAATTTTTATAATTGAAAAATAGGGATCCACTGTGATCCGGGCTCAATATACGAATGTGTTTTCCATCTAGCGCTCCTATACAATTAGGAAAGTTGGTCTTTTTTTCATACTCTTGAGCAATTTGTTCCATCAGCTCTGTTGTAATTTTTGGTAATTCCAACCTTTTAAGAATGTTCCATACAATACGACAAACAAATTTTATTATTCCTGTTATTGTAGATTTTCCACGATAATATGTGAAATGCATATCTTTAAAAGTATTTCCCGTCGCCAGGTACCTGAAAGAAAACAAAATAAATCATTATTCGTCATATTTTTTTAGGTAACGATGTCATAAAGAAATGGAGAGGAATCAAGGATAATTTTACAAAATACGAAAAAAAATTAAACGAGCAATGTAAATCCGGAGCTGCGGCCAAAAAAATTAAACAATATCATCTATACGACCAGCTCCTATTTCTGAAAAAGAATTCTCAAAATAAAACAACATCAAGTCTTGACGATGAAGAAATAAGACCAAGCACCTCAACCCAACAAAGCCAGCAACCTGTCATGCCACGTTACCAGCCTGCATCGCGTAAAAGAAAAATTGACGAAGACGAATTTGAGAAGAATATTATAGCTGCTTTAAAAACACCTGAAAACACATTTATCTTTTTTTAAAGGAATTTTGCCATCATTGGAAAAATTGAATGATAATCAAACAATAATTTTCCAAAGTCGTGTCCTACAGATATTAAGTGATTTACACCAACCATCATACTATCCCAGCCACTATCAAACTTCACAAACATCCGTCCAAGCAAACTATCAAACATCTCAAACAACTGTTCAGACTGGCTATCAAACAGCTCAAATGTCTATGCAGAGTGGCTACCAATCAGCTCAAATGCCTATGCAGAGTGGCTATCAAACATCCATTCAACGCAGTGCCTTCCAAAGCGGATGCGAAACATCACCGGCACCTATGCAATCGTCTCCACAAACGCCAAGGAATGATGATGTAAATGAGCCAGAACAAATTGATTTCGATGAGGAACTAACAAATTTGACGAATGACACACAATCGGAATACGAGTTTTGAATAACACTAAATTATGAAAATGATTAAACAGTATGATTATAGTAAAAATAGTTTATTTTTTTCTTACCTTACAGTTAATCCCAGCATCTCCAGAGGTTCGATGGGTTTTCTAAATATGTATTTCTTTTGTAAATGAGGCTTTATCAAACTAAGAAGTTCTTCAAAACTTACTACACTCATCCTAAAGTAATCGAAAAATTTAACCTCGTCCACTTTTAGCGCCTCATATTTCCTTTTGAAGTGGTTTCCATCTTTATTCATAATTGTCAGTAATGGGTGCACCCAGTACTTTCTTTTCTGTTTCTTTTTCTTAATACGCCTTAACGCAAGCAGAAGTAGAACACGCGCAGTGCGGTCCATGTCTCACTAGAAACTGAACTGACGGTTAGCGTCTTGTCGTACGATGTCGTATCCGATGAAATTTTTGCGTTGCGACATCGCATCGCATAGCTGTGCAATGTTGTTTTTGCGATGCGACGCCGCAACGCACTGTTGTGGCCTGGCCCTTACTGGCCCAATAAATGTCTGAATTTACCAATGAAGAATACGCGGACATGTTGTTGGTGTATGGACGTGCTAATAAGAAAGGACGTGCAGCACAAAGGTTGTATCGGGAATTGTATCCTGATGGACGATTACCGAGCCATCAGACGTTTGGAAATACCTTCCGGCGTTTACGGGAAGTTTGTTTGTCTAGCTAATTTGCGGCAAGTCGTGATTTTGTTTTCAACTCATTTAATAATGTAATGCTTACCAAGTAAACAATGCAATTAATGACTACTAAAGGCAACTGTAACTGCAACAGGTTACCAAGTAAACAATGCAATTAATGACTATTAAAGGCAACTGTAAATGCAACAGGTACCCACAGGACAGGCTTGCCTAGTGTGGGGCTGCAGCCTAATTTTAAAATTGTGTGTTTCTGTTGGAAAATAAACAAAATTTGAACTTCAACTCATTCTTTTTTTACTAATTTTAAAAAATCGGAGGAAAATAAAAAGTAACGCAAATCATTGGGATACCGTTTTAATCGTGCAAGTAAATTTAAAGGAGGATGGCGAGATTACATGTACAATGGGACCCACTGTTAGGATCATCGTACAGTATGGAAACTTTAACCAGTTGTAGAACTTTATAAAACTAGCAAAAAAGCTTATGGGCAGTAAGTGGTAGAGGCTGGGAGAAAAAAGATATGAAAGGTAAAAAATTATAACCTAAAACGAATCTAATAAGTACCTAGTGCTTATTATTTAATAATACAATTTATTTTTATATATTATGTAGTTGAAACTACATAATATATCTATCGTGTTCAATCAGAAACTAGTGGTGGTTCTGCATTTCTGTGGCCAAATATGGGTACCTACTTACCTACTCAAAATAAAAAATACGTCTGGGAGCTAGAAACTATTGACTTGGTCAAAACGAGATATAAAATACTGTAATCGTAGACTAGATTGATATAGGTGATTCTAAAATCATTATTGGCATAAACTAAGCTGAAAGAAGCTTAAATATCTAGCAAAATATGTAGTTTTAAGGCTCCCATTGGCGCGACGTGTCTAGTTGCGACCAAGTTTCCTTCTAAAATCGGATCGCATGTGCGTGTGGAGTCGCGTGCTATACGTTATATTTTGCCAGTAATTATGTTTAACTCTCTTTTATGAGGAGTGAGCCAACTGTCACTACTCGGGCACATATTCAGACTTCGGGCTGATATTCAGAATTTCACCTTGCCCGACTTGGAAATCGAATCCAGGACCACACACACACAGGGTTCAGCAGTCGTGCTTACTATCACTAGACCAACTATGCAGTCGTAAAAGGAAGTGTAGGTAGGAATAAAAATGTAGCCATCCTACATAAATCGCAAACAGATCTCCTGTAACTCCCTCAATGAAAAGCAATTTACCAGACGCGATTTTAAACAAGAAGTTTGTTGAATAAAACAATATTTATATAAAAAAATCTTTTATTTCATTTGTGTTTATAAAATACAGGTATATAAAAATATACTCCTATATAAAAATAGGTTCGTCCCTAGATAACCTTAATACATTATTTATCTAATTAAAAGATTATCTAAGAACGAAGCTGGTGCAGCTACATAGCTTTGGTGTCTGGCATAACCCATGTACCACAATATGCTCATTATATGAGAGCAACAGCCTACTGTCCGTGTCCCCACGGGACAGTGGCAATAATATCCTAATATGGCTCTTCGCCCTTCCAACCTTCTATCAACTGCAATGTATGTGAAATAGGACTTACTTCCTATATGCCTAGATTTAATTCTGCCACGTATAATAAAAGTTTCGCTGTCATTAAATATCCCTTCTAGAGGTGTGTTATCCTGGCAAACTTCTAACGCATACATTCCATGGGCTCTAAGGTGCTCCCCAACATATGATTTTGCTTGCTTTATTTGATAAGTACCCAGAGCGATTAGTTGTAGGTCATTTGTTGTCAATTCAGGGAATTCTATATTTGAATGTGTAACATTTTGGAACATAGTATGTCTCATATTTAAATTATTATGTTGAACAAGTTGAGCGAGTTCATTGTTTTCAAATATTTTGGCGTCTATTGTCTGAATGACCTCATGGATATTTGTTCGTTCCCTGAATTGAACAGCAAAATGGTTCAATAAAGCAGCAGCAATTGAAAAATCTTGCATAATATGAGGGCACCTTTTATTTAAATAATCTGCACGGAATATTTTAAAATCCCTACTAAACCTTCCATTGACAGCTTCAACCACCCATCTATTCATCGTCACACATCTCGAGATATTAGCTTGGAGAGTCGAAAGTTGCCTTTCTCCTGTCGAAATTGTTTCAGGCATATGTACTAAGAAACCTTTGGCTGCCATGTTGTCGGCACAGTCTCTAAACCCACGGTCTAAAATAAAAACATCATCTTCCCTAAACAAATCCGTAAAGGCACCTCGCTCTGTCATAATGTCATTCATGATTGAAGCATCATTTTTGGTGGCTGGATACGGACCCAATGCCTCAATGATGTAACCATCGCAGCAAACTATGAGAAAAGGTTTAACCAAATTGTAATATTTGTGAAGGGAATAAGTTTCTTTTTGAAATAAATAGTTACTACTCTTTTGAGTGCTTAAATATGTGCCATCAGCAATGGCAATTAAACGTTTTTCTTCAGTGGGTGCTTCAGGATTGCCAAAAAGATGATCAGCAAGCATAGAATTTCTGGCAACAAATTCTTCCCTGGGCTTGTGTGCCCATCCCCAATGTCTAGGCACATAGTCCTGGCAAAGAATTTCTCGTGCCTGCTGCATATATTCTTCAAGAGTTCGTCTGGGTATTTGAAATAATGCTGAGATTCTTTCATCACTATCTCCAGTCCGCATCTTACACAGAAATGCACTAAAACCGCTTTTTATTTTATGGTTGTTTAATCGTGGTACTTCTATTAATATCTGATTATATTCATCTTTTGTCCGTCCAAACCAGTACTTAAAAAGATGGTCATCAATATTTTCAGGATTCAGAAAATCCAATTTTGAATCATCTGCTAGTAAATACACAATTTCTTCTATATGTGAAGCACTAAATGTTGATATAGCATTTTCATTAGCATACAATTCATGAAATAAGTTGGCACCTAAGTGAAAATTACAAATTCTGGCATTTCTGGGTATATAGAAATTGAAATCCTTAATAATGTGTTTTCTCAGTCCATCAGGCACACGTCGTTTTTCACTGTCATTACACTCCAAAAACAAGCAACGACGTGCAGTATCAGCTGCTCTTCTTAATGTAGGCAACATAATTTGTTCAGCAGATGTTACCTGCAATGGAGGTCTGGTGATTGACGGTCCAACCTCTTCAATTTCTGTTGTGTCAGCTGCTTGTGTTGACGGAAATACTTGTTCAACAGATATTTCATTCAATACATGTCCAGATGTTGACGGAATGACCTCTACAACTTGCTCCATCTGTGGCGAAGATATAGGCTGTGCGCTACTCCCTAGTGCTCCTACACTAGATGTGGAAGGTGCAACAGGGGCAGAACTTCTATGAGAGCTATTAAACACTCCCTGTGCACGTAAATAGCAAGGCACACATATTTCATCATTGTTGGTTAACTGAAACAATTTAAAAGTAAATAGTTTTAAAAAAGCAATCACAAAAATAATAAAAATACACATCTATTGAGTATGCACGACATTATTAGTCATAGTTTTTTTTTTTACAAACCTGGCGGGGTCTTATCCATTCAGACACAACGTTTCCTATTTATACTTTTCTTTCAGACATCTCTGGTCTGAGCACCAGTCTGCTCCTGATTCTCAAAATAGATCTTCCACACCCAGCACACACATTACGATGGCCAAGTTGCTGTCGGGTGTTATGTTCAGGATCTTCATTTGGGTTATGATTTATCAACTCCCAACAGGAATGACAAATAAAGTCGTCTCCAGTTATCTAAAATAATTATGACAATGGTTTTAGAATTCTCAAATACATCAAGTTAATCTTATAACCATGTCAGTGGTTCAAAATCAAGAACGGAAACAAAACAACGCCACGGGATGCTATCGAAGTAAATGAGCTTAAGTACCAATTTATGTATAGGTATACTTACATCTCGCGGATAAACCCATCTCTGAACTCTCTCAACTACCTGAGCACTTTCGTCTGACAAACGATGTCTCCGTAATCGGGCAATGCGCAATTGACAATTTACACAACGCATTTTAACGGGTAACTAAGTCCAAACCACTTGCCAATCGGAATCCAAAGGTAAAAGCGGTTGTCTAAGTCGGTATATATAGGTAATATTCAGTCCAAAGGTAAAGCCAAGTCGTCAAGAATCCACAAAATCGCATAGAAAATAATATATCCCACGTTAGCCGTTGAAAACAAACAATTGAATAGCGCCAACTAGTTTTGACACTGACATCCAACTCCTATTGACAGCATAACGTTACATTCTACGTTATCACAAATAACCGTAATAATATTAAATTATAATATTGTACACTTTTGTATAAAAAGGTGAATGCATTTTAATATTAACATTTGTACGTTTTTCTTATATTTTCTTAAGTTTTGTTTAAAAAAAATTGACAAGCGTAAACGTCTATTGTAAGAAAGTAAATCATGTAACGAGTAGGTTGGAATGTAATACGAAACACGGTGCGTTTAATAACTGCATGATGGCTTATTTTTATGTAAATAAAAATATTTTCTAACTTTTAATTCCCATCATCTAGTGACTCTACACTTTTTATATAATCCTCTTACAAACTCTTAATTATGGTAAATATTAACTTGCAAGTGAATGATACTTCATTAATTTATAAATGATGTGGGTCCAAACTCGCCATCCTTCTTTAAAGTAAAGATAAATTTGAATTCAATCGTATCGCCCTTTAAGTCACAACTACTCATCAAATTTTGTAAGAAAAGACAGGTTTTGCTATTTTTTTTGTGTTAAATTCTTAAGTGGAACTTTGTTTGTTCCAGGTCTAGAAAACAGTGATTACGATAGACGTATCCAATTTTGTCGTCACCTACTACATGTCGATGTAGATGATGCAAATTTTTTGGGGAGTATTCTCTGGACGGACGAATCTAAATTTGATAGAGAAGGGATCGTAAACTATCACAATTTACATCACTGGGCTTCGCAAGATCAAAACCCACGTGTAAAAAGACGACGAGCTTTTCAATGAAGATTTAAGTACTAGTTGACAGTTTACAGCCATCATCTTTCACTCACAATGGATGTGAAATAAAGGTGCGGCATTCTTTACAATTAACCATGGTTGATGGTAAAGTGTGCAGTGCTCTGAGTGATACATCTTGTAGTAGGTGCTATATTTGTGGTTTAACTCCTAAAGACATGAATGATATAGATAAATCATGTAGCAAAACTGTAGACAGTAGTAAATATCAATTTGGACTATCTCCTCTTCACTCGCATATCCGATTCTTTGAATATTTTATTCACGTTACCTATAGATTAGATTTCAAAAAATGGCAGGCGCGTTCTTCAGACGATAAAGCTCTTCTTGCACAGAAAAAACAACATGTCCAGCAACAGTTTAGGCAACGACTTGGTCTAATAGTCGACAAACCGCGACGTGGAGGAAGTGGCACATTCAACGATGGAAACACTGCCAGAAGGTTTTTTTTCTAATTCAGCTATTTCAGCGGAAATTACTGGATTAGACAAAGACCTTATTGACAGATGTCATAATCTGCTGCAGTGTCTTTCATCGGGATACAAAATTAATAACGTGGCTTTTAAAGAGTATGCTCTAGACACAGCACGTAAGCTTGTTGCTACCTATCCATGGTACAACCTGCCCTCGTCTGTATATAAGGTCCGCATTCATGGTTCGGAAGTAATTGACCACGCATTATTGTCAATAGGTGAGCTTTCGGAAGAGGCCGCCGAATCTTGCAATAAGTTAGTTAAACAGTTTAGACGTGACAACACGAGGAAAATGTCCCGGGTTGTCATAACACCGACTTGATACATAGACTTCTTCTTAATTCGGATCCTTATATTTCTGGTTTGAGAAGGTTACGGAAGAAGAAGTCTATTCTATCTAAAGAGGTGTTGAATTTGTTGTCGGTATAGAATAAAATGTATATAGTTATATAATAAACACTAGATTTACATTATTTTAGATACAGCTCCTATTATGTAACTATTAACATGTAAATAACATATTTTTTGTCCATTTCTGTATTTGTAGTTAGGTAATAATTAGGTATTTACTTTATTTTTATTATAAAAATGTATATATTTAAGTTTACTAGTTATTAAGTTCCAATTCCTTTATAGTATTTTAGTAAGTATTTCGTCAAGTACAATAAATGCATTATTTATTCTAATAAAATAAGTTTTTTAACATTAATTCGGTTTTTTCATTTTATTATAACATGAAGTATTACAAAAAAGCATAATGATAATATTTAGTATTGATAACGACAGTCATTACCTTAGCGAAACCCTATGACCGCCTCTCTTAGGGCGCGGAACCACTGTGCCATGTGAAGGAATTTTACGAAGCTGACAATACTAACCCTAATTTTGTTTATGCTCCTGCCTTAAAGAAAGATCACCTGAATCCTAACACCGAGCAAAAATTAAAGTAAAATTAGCTGCACAGGTGTTAAACCATTCTGTGTCGGGAGGACTGTATACAAAAATATCTGCAGGTATGTAGCGATAAATCTATTCTATAATAAACCGTACTCATATTATAAACTAGCTTTTTCCCGCGGCTTCGCCCACGTGGATTTCGGAAAATATCCCACGGGAACGTACTGCCGGGATTAAAAGTACCCCCTATGTGTTAACAACCCAGTTAAACAATGTCTTCTCACACTGCTTATGTATCCAATCCAAGGTTCGGCGCGCGGATTTATCCTATACAAATTTTTCATCCCCTATTTTACCACTTCTGGGATGATTTTTCAAAAACGCTGATACATGTAATTATTAACTACCAACCAAAAGGCTAATTACAAATTTTCATGGTTTGAACTACAAAACTAACGGGTTTCCTATTTATAGTTTCATCCCTATTTTACGCCCTCAGGGGCTGATTTCCCAAATCACAGAAATACGTGGTTTCTAATTTTTTATCAGAATGATAAACACCAATTTTAAATCCTTCCTTATTGCTAGCCCAAACTCTTGGACCTATAAACCTGAAATTTTGCACAAAGGTTCCCTTTATAACGTTGTCTACATTATAAAGAGAACCTTTGTGCAAAATTTCAGGTTTATAGGTCCAAGAGTCCAAGGGGTCCAAGAGTTTGGGCTGGGCGTTGATGAGTCAGTCAGTTAGTCAGGACTTTTCTTTGTACATATATATAAGACTTTGTACATATGTATATATATAAGACATATAGATAGATAGATTCGAAAGTATTTCTGTCTATATGTTACCTTTCACGCCTAAACCACTGAACGTTTTTCGATAAAATTTGGCAAGAAGATAGATGGCATCCTGGGGAAGGACATAGACTACTTTTTGTCCCGGTAACACGTTCCTGTGGGATAATTTTCGAAATCTACGCGGGCGAGGCCATGAAAGCTAGTACTTCACTACATAGTATAAAACAAAGTCGCTTTCTCTGTCCCTATATCCCTATGTATGCTTAAATCTTTAAAACTACGCAACGGATTTTGATGCGGGTTTTTTTAATAGACAGAGTGATTCAAGAGGAAGGTTTATATGTATAATACACCGACCTCCAAGCGGGCGAAGCCGCTGGCAAAAGCTAGTATATTATAAATGTAAAAATGTTGTGTAACTTAATTAATTATTTTCAACTAAAATGAGTGATAAATCTATTTGGGATAAATAAGGAACTTCGAAGTGTTTAACAATTATATAAACTTAATAAGCACTTTGCCATTTCAGACTCTTAGCTCTCCTACTCAAGATATTTTTATACAAGCTTATCACAACATTCCCTTGTCATCAGTCTGTGAGAAAACCTAACTGTACAAATAATAAACATCTGATAAAATTATTTGAAATTAACATAACACTCATTTACTGAGAAAGTATGGCTTGCTTCTTATTTGCACGAGATCATCTTTCATTTCATTCCATTCAGAAATTGTTTAAAGATTTGATTTTGTTTTATAGTTAGTATAATCACTAATTATCTATAATACTCACTTACTATTAAAACAATATAAATCACTACAATTTAGACAAAATTGGAGTGATTTATATTGTTTAATATAAAATAATTGATAAAATTTATTTTTAAATTTACAGGAGAACTCGCTACTGATGCTACTGTCACCGCAAATCTCATAAACATTATTGACAAACTATTTGACACGTTGAATAGCGATTGTTCTGACCTGCGATGAGGGAAACCACATGATCTCATATGTTTTGAAAAAAATGATAAAGTTCTTTTCAACCATGAAATATATTGGAAGCCCACGTAAACCACCATCACAAGAAGGCTGGATATGGACCCTAAACGCCATTGAACGATTGTGGAGGAATTTAGTAAGGTCCCACAACATAACCAGTTTGGCCACAAGGAGACTGCAGCAAGATCCTCTTGAAAACCTTTTTGGTTGTATTCGTGGATACTGCGGTTCTAATACCAAACCAACTTGTGGTCAATTAGTGGCCGGTCTTAAAATAGCCGTTCTAAATAATTTATCCCACATTGGTACGACAGGGAATTGTGAAAATGATAACAATGTTATTATTAATAACTTTGAAAAAATGTTATCAATTTCACAACCCACACGCTTATATGCAGAACCTGAATTTACTACAATAAATGATATTCCACAAGAAATGAATGAGGCAAATGAAGATAGTGCAGAAATTCAGGCATGTGCATGTGTGTGGGTTCATACTAAAAGAGTTTTCAATGACTTGTGCAAATTGCCGAAATGCTTTGTATTCAAAAGAAATAGAAAGACATCACTTGTTTGTCGAGTTCCAGGAGTACACTGAAGTAAAAAAAAAGCCTGAATTATGTAACCATTGATATGGTTACTTGTGTGGAGTGCTGTGCTTCCCTAATAAATAATTATCTTGAAGAAAATGGGCATTCAACTTTCATTTAAAAAAAATATAACAGTTATAATTAAAACAACTATAAATTTTGATTTCCTCAATCTATGTATGGATCATAAATTTGACAATATAAATAATATCACGCAAACAGTATTTTTTATATGCACTAACCGATTCTGCGTTGTCAATAATCGCACATTTTCCGAAGAAGCTGCACTTAAGCACAAAATGAACATTATCTTGCACACATAAAATGTATAGTCAAGCAGCATCACGCTTCTTCTATCGTGGAGGTAGTGATGGTACTGGAAAGAATAGCCCGTCAGCAATGTTGGCATCGAGACTGACCACCCAGATTGCGCCAGACGTTTTCAGGTTTCGTTTCTTTTAGAGGCCTTTTGCCTTACATTTTAATATGTCCATCACTATTCCCATGTTATTTATAGCTAGTACCAATACGACACAAGATTTTGCAACAATGACTAGTTACAAACCAGTAAACAAGTTTGTTTCTATTTATGATGAATAAATTTATTGATCTATACAATTGCATGCAATCTATTCCAAAAGTGGAACACTACTACCTACACAGGGTGAAATTTAAATGGTTGTTTTCCCGCAGCAAAATGGTTTTGTCTTGGTAATACAATCGTTTTATAAACAAATAAAATATTAGAAACAAAAAATGACAGATTAACCATAGTGAAAAACAAAACTCGAAAGCGAGCACGAACCAATAGTTCCTATACCTACGCTCGGCGCAAGCCGGGCACCGCTGCCGCCGCAGCCGAGCGGCCGCGCGGCCGTTGACTCGCGTGCTTTTCAATCAGCTGATAACTTATTTTTGGTAATGGCTTTACCCAACAAGTTATTCAAATTTTCCATTCATACTTTTACGGGCCGTCATAAATACTTTTTTAGCTGCAATTTACTGAACAAGAAATTAAATAAAAACAAATGTATCATAATTTTTAGAATTAGATACCTAAAAAGTATTTGAGGCGTATTTCAAAAATTTGAATCTACTTATTTACAATCATTTTAATAAATTTAACTACTTTTAAATGTTCACAATTTACAAAAGTACGAATAGGTAGGTACTTAAACTTCCCGGTTACGGAGTAATTGTTCGAAGTGCAAGCCACTGCGTTAAATGCACAATCGAGCACGTTTTAATTCATTGTCTTTCAATTTTAATAAGGTGTCTCTGTCACTTCTTACGATATTGAAAGCGTCCACTATCGCAGTTCTTAACGCGTCGCAAGTTTCTTGTTCCTCACGATGCACTAGGTGCTTGAGCTCAGACCACCCGTAAAAAGTCTAACGGAATAGGTCCGGGCTTCTTGCTGGCCAAAGCACTGGCCCGCCGCGTCCGACTCAGCGCTGTGAAAACACCGAGTCCAGGTGCTCTCGCACGGCGCGGTGATAGTGAGCCGGGCATCACTCCACTCCATAGCGACATATTCCAAATTGCAATAAATTGTAATGACGATTCATTGCACTGATAACGCGTGCTGCGCGTACGACATTCGCAGAAAAACTAATTGCGCCGCCGGCCCGCCCAATAGGAAGATGGCGCGCTGCTTGGTTTGTAATTGTTGTTAGTTTGTAGTTTATGCCGTATCACTACACGTAAGAGCTTATTTTGCTTTGAACATTTATAAAGCGGTCTTTTCTTTGTCGGCTTCGTGGCTGTTTTGTGTTGTTGCGGGCAAACTAGTTTATCACCACGTGCGAGAGTTTATTTTGCTTTGAACATTTATGCACCACTGATCCCTTTATCAACGCAACGGCGCGTGCGTTTCGAGTAATACCTACCAGTTACCTCCAGTGTTACTATTGATTCTCGCGTTTTCGAGTTGATGAATATTATTTTAATTATTTTAAAACAAAAGTATCTTTATTTTTTCATTTTTACTCTATGGTTCGAAGGGAATTCTTATGGCAAGTTGTTCTGCCGCGGTAAAACAACCATTAAAATTTCACCGTGTATAGCTAAGAATGTGATGTGCAGTGTATGTGTATTTTAGGTCTGAGCCTGCGGCTTGACCCTCTGAGATTACACTTTGTATTTTTGTCAATGAACGCCACGTTTTTACCAGCTCATTTCCCAGTAAAGTCGCCATAGCGCGCGCCGCCTCTAGCAACGAGGGCGGGGTGCGCGCGGGAGAGGCGCGGTTCGCTTGGCCGGCAAGCGCGTGGCGCGCGATCTTCAGTACGCTGTATTTTCGCCGAGTGATACGCACGTTGTTGTTAAACAGTAAGACTGTTCGAGAGATTATCTTCATTTGTGTATGGATTATCTCGATTTTAAGGTGAGTCGCCTATTTTTAATTCTAAGATGGTTACAAAGATAGTCTGTGTGTTTTTGTTTTGTAGCATAGATAGATATTGTTCAGTGTTTGCACGTTAAAAGCGAGATTATCGTCGCTTCAGTTCTGTTGTTAACTGTATTTATTTTATCGCCTTGGACTCACCCATGGTAGTCCTACGTGGTTTTTACCACTTAGTTTTTTGATCCTATCATGTGCGATCATTATTATTCTGCAGCCCGTCGGCTCAGGTTAATGACCCAATCAGATATCGGCTCAATGAAATGAGCCGTCGGCTCAACATGCTGAGCCGTCGACTCGGTATAGTGAGCCGTCGGTCAAGTTTGAACAGCCGTCGGATGTAAATCTTGACCCGTCGGCAAAATTACTGAAGCAGTCGGGTTATATTAGATTTGATACCTAACTCTAGAGCTGTCCGTCAGGCACTCTTTTCACATTATTTATGTGATATTTCCTATTGCAGGATAAAAGATGGCGCTAGCTAGAGTTTTCACAACCTTGGGAGAACTCGCTAATCTCGAGGTATCAGAGGACAGAGAATTTTTGGATCGTCTCATCGAGGTTGTTGATCAATTTTATCCGGACACATGGCGGGACTGGAAAGTGGTTAATTATAGCAAGAAAGATCTTTTTGGCTCAAAAATAGACCCACAAGTGTTTAATAAGCTGAGGTTTGCTATTCCAACAATATCCATCATAAAAGCGTTTGACTTAGAAGCAACCTCAATATCGGAAAAGGCTTTTAAGAATTTGAAGTTGTGTCTTCTGGACTCGGCTTTCTGCAGGGCTCTGATAATAAGTCCGAAACTATTGGCTCTTAAAATACATGGGTCAGCTTCTAATTTAGAAATTTTCATGGCCACCATTCAGCATATAAAAGACAGTTTTGTGTTCACCGTTGGAAGAGGCGGAAAATTTGATGTCCGGTGGAGACAAAAGAAAAAGACCATCGTCTGAGTCCTTAAAGTATAATTGTCATAAAAGACCAAAGAAGACGAATTCAGCTAAAGAGATAAACATTCTTAAAGAGCAGACGAAATCCCTGCAGAATATGGTGAATCAGTTACTGGGTAATCAATCGTCTTGCAACACTTCTGTGCATCTTAATAAAAGATACGAAGACGATAACTTGCATTTGGAAGAAGTCTTGTCATTGAGCGAAACCGAAGAAGAAAAATAAAATGAGGATAGGCCGTTCTCTGCGTTCCGTGCCCCTGATATGGTTCTAGACTTACCAGGAGGTAATGAAGATTTATTTGATTTCTCCCCTTGCGTCAAAGAAGCTGAACCAAAAGTCTTGCCTGCTCCTGCCGATTTGTTGGAGCAGGCCATATCTTGTCAAAGGTTCGGTAAGCAGAGTTGGGCAAACCTCCGATATAACGAGGTTAATTAGGAACTCCAGGCAACCCCGGTTTTTACATCCTTATCGGTGAACCCCCAGTTGGCCGGAAAGACTCCGAACTGGGTTCCTTACGAACAGGTGGTTAAGTTTGATCAAACTTTGGGTGCCGTAACACATGGACTTCTGTTGCACTGGAAACAATTAAGGGAAGCCCTTTCGATGATAGCAAACGAAGTGAACTCGAAAGCCCTGAACGAAGCTATTGCGAGACACATCACCGGGGCGGAGACTAATTTTAAGAAGTCCAGTGACGATATTCTACAGTATGTATGTGGGCGTCGTGCTGAACTTATAGAGTTCAGACGTTCTGTGTATAAGCCACCTTCGAAATTCATGCAGACCACACTGCATGCTGTTCCTCCTTCTTCTACCCATCTCTTTGAAGAGAATGCTTTATCCGAGACATTCAAGCAGAATGGCGGTTTTTACAAATTTTTTCCCGCTACCAAAGGCGCGACCGACACTAATATCAAGCGTCAAGGTTACAGAGAACCTTCAACTTCCCAGAATAACCGTCATCAGCAACTTAAGAAGAATAAACTTCAGTCAACTTCATCTGCATCGTCGTCAGCCAACACCGGTTTCAGAAAACCCTATGAGGCGAAACCAAACAATAGGAAAACAAGGGGGGGCATGGGAAACCCTCTGCTTCACCTAGAAGGCCAACGACAAAACCCTATTGACTATGCCGGGAAAAATCATCTAGCGGGGCATCTGAAATATTTTATCGAAAAATGGGAGAATCACGGCGCTCCAAATTACATCAAAAATATTTTAACGGGCTTGTCGATTCCTTTCAAGCGAAAGCCTATGCCAGCTTATGCCAGCGTCAAAGAAAAATTTAATGAGACTAAAAACCGAAAAATCCCAGGTTATGCAGCAAGAAATAACGAAACTACTCCAAATGGGGGCGTTGGAAGAATGCAACCACAAAGCAGTTTTCCTCTCGCGTCTCTTTCTAGTTCCGAAGTCAGACGGCAGTCAAAGACCGGTACTCAACTTGAAGCCACTGAACCGTTTCATGAATCCGAAACCTTTTCGCCTCGTAAATCATCAGAAAGTACCGGATTTTCTCCAGCGCAACGACTTCTTAGCCAAAATAGATTTATCAAGTGCATACCTACACGTCCCTATAAAACCATCTCACAGGAGGTTCCTGGCTCTGTCGTACAACGATCAGTGCTATCAGATGACCGCACTGCCATTCGGTCTGTCTGTTGCCCCGGTGATGTTCGCTCGTCTAACGAACTGGGTGGCCGGTCTGTTGAGATCAAAAGGAATTCGAGTAATCGTTTACTTGGACGATTTTTTACTGGCATGCCAGGATTTGAGTGTATTAAAAATTCAGATTCAACTAACCTTGGAAATCTTGACCGAGTTAGGCTTGATAATAAATTGGGAAAAATCAAGCTTGGTTCCAACCCACAAGTTAGAGTTCCTGGGAATTATATGGGACACCGAAAAGAATGTCAAGTACATCAGTACGAAAAAGGTAAAAAAATGAATAGAAACACTACTACGGACAAGAAAAAGTGGTTACTGGAGTTGGAGAAAGGCAAAGTCATTACTGGGTCGACTAGTGTTCGCGGCTTTTGTGGTGCCCTTGGGGCTTTTGAATTGCCGATTAATACAGAGGGCTGTGAACAAACTAAACTTACTTCAACCAGACCGATCCCACATCGTCCCCAAGGCAGCTCTTCGCGACGTGGACTGGTGGCTAGCGAATGTGCGCAGACGCTCTCCAATCTTCACGAAAAATCCGACTGCCTTCCTGTCAACCGATGCGTCCGACTGGGGGTGGGGATCGGATCTCAACGGAAAAACCATTTCAATTCCCTGGAAGGCGACACAAAGATCATGGCATATAAACATCAAGGAGCTGTATGCAGTCTACAAGTCCATAAGGACGCATATCGAAATGCTGAAAGGTCAGACCATTGTAGTCCAGTCCGACAACCGAACTGTCATTTCCTATATAAGAAGACAAGGTGGCACAAAGTCAGCAAGTCTATTAAAACTATCCAAACGCCTACTAATCTTGTGTCATCAGGCGCATATAGTTATTCATCCACAATTCATCCCGGGGCGTTACAACTTGACGGCCGACAGCCTCTCCCGAAAGAAGAAAATCGCAGAGTGGAGTCTGTCTCCATCTGTCACCACAAAAATATTCCAGCGATGGGGCACTCCAGAAATAGACTTGTTCACGACCGAAGCATCGGCTCTGGTTCCACTATATGTCAGTCAAGATTCGAAAGACAAGAAAGCGGCCTTTACGAACGCCTTCAGTCGAGATTGGAACTTCAATCTAGCTTGGGTATTCCCTCCACCAGCATTAATGCCGCAAGTGCTACAGCATTAAAACAGTGCCGTAGGAACGTACATAATCGTAGCACCCAGGTGGGAGAAGTCATTTTGGAGAGTAGACCTTCGGCGGAGAGCGACTGCCTCCCCATACCAAATTCGCAACCTTCAACATCATCTGGTAGACTTGACCACAGCGGCTCCTCCCCCCGAGGCAAACAAATTAAAATTGGAGGCTTGGAAAATTCGGGGTGGAGCGGTCTAGTTAAAGGTTGGACGTCGGTTAATATAACCTTATTAGAAAGTTCATGGAGGAAATCGACGCTGAATTCGTATAAGTCGGCCTGGAATCGTTGGCTGCGCTGGTGTTCTTCGAATTCAGTATGCCATTCTAACCCATCGGCCATAAATTTGGCTCTCTTTCTGTGCTATTTGCATTCGGAACTGAAACTAGCTCCCCGAACTATTAAAGTCCATAAGTCGGTTGTTTGTACCTTCTCGAATCCTTCTAATGCAGTTAATCTAGGCTCACATCCTCTAGTCTCAAGAATAATTAAGGGGATCGAACTAGCAAAACCACCTGTCGCTAGGAAGTGTATATGGGATGTTTCGGTTGTAATAAAGTGGCTTTCAGAAAAACCCCCTCAAGATAATAGTTTTTCCAGTTATCTAGACATGTTGCTTTGCTGTTGCTATTAAGTTCTGGACGTCGGATCCATGATTTAACGCTATTACATATAAGCTCAGAGGATATGATATCGATGAAAAACTCTTTAATATTTTGGCCCAAGTTTGGGTCCAAGACGGATTGTACACGCTTCAGGCAGTCAGGTTGGGAACTTAAGTCTGGTCAGATACATAATTTAGATATTCCTTTTTCGACGTCCAAGCTTATTTCCTTATCCGAAAAGCGTAGAGCAGCCCGTTCCGATCTAACAAATTTATTTATAACGACCAGAGGTGTGGTGAAAGCGGCTTCTCGTAGCGTTATTGCTGGATGGGTAAAAACAGCTTTCGAAAGTGTAGGCATTAATGCGCCACCGGGGAGTGTACGTTCAGCGGTAGCTTCAAAAAATGTCAATTCATTGCCGCTGGATGAGGTCTTGAATAAAGGAAACTGGCGAAGTGAGGCCACTTTCTTTAAGCATTATTTTAAAGAAATAAGTCGCGTTGATTTTGATTCTAATCAAAGACCAAATACTTTAAATAGTTCCTTTGAACCTCTCTTGTGATTATATGAGACTGATTGTTGTATGAAACCTAATTAGATAAATAACAGTCTATAATAACTGAATTATTAAAGTTGATTAATAAAAAATAAAAAAAGGTTTATTTGTTTCATGAGTTATAATGTTATGGACACAAAATTACTATAAGTTCAAGTTTCCAAATTTTGTTACCAAAGAAAATAAAGAAGTCTGATGTTTCTCTTTTAATACCTAATCTTTTTATTTCTTTTAGACATGGTAACCATCCTAGAAAAGTAGGTAACTCAATTAATATTCATTTCACAGTACGCTTCTATGGCCGGCAGAAACCAAACAAGTCTCAGAGGGTCAAGCCGCAGGCTCAGACCTAAAATAGAACCGTTTTCCCTCGAAGGGAATAAAAACGGATATTTTGGGTCTAGCCAAGGCTTGACCCAGGTTTAAGGCCTAGCCGGCCCTTTACATTGAGACGGTACTGAAGATCGCGCGCCACGCGCTCGCCGGCCAAGCGAACCGCGCCTTTCCCGCGCGCACCCCGCCCTCGTTGCTAGAGGCGGCGCGCGCTATGGCGACTTTACTGGGAAATGAGCTGGTAAAAACGTGGCGTTCATTGACAAAAATACAAAGTGTAATCTCAGAGGGTCAAGCCTTGGCTAGACCCAAAATATCCGTTTTTATTCCCTTCGGGGGAAAAACGGTTCTATTAAAATATCCATATTTCAATGTCGATTCAGATTACGGGCAATGGCTCTTGTTGAGCAGCTAGATTAAGGGCTTGATATAGAAGGCAGAACTCCTGGACACTACTCTGATTGTTAGTCCAGTAGCTTGCACTGTATTCCTGCTGCCTTTGGATTTTTTTTTATTTTACTGAATAGAATGGCAAACAATATGAACTTACACCTACAAATTGGGCGAATTAACACGACACTTGGCTGGCTCGGAACTCGATCGTTCAATCCAAGACAGTGTAATTTTAATTCAGGTGAATTAAAATGACAATGAAGGCCGAAGGTTATACCATAAGCCGGGTGGCTTATAGTATAACAAAATTAGCTTTAAGCAATTAAGTGTGTTCATATTTTTAGGTGTAATTAAAAATCTATTTTACATGTTTTATTGTGAAATAAAAGATTTCTATATATTTTTTTTGTTTGTTTTATTTATTACAATATTCAAGGCAGGCGGTTTATTCGTAAGAAAACTGGAGTACTTGAGTTTCCTTACGAGTAAAAACGCATATTCAAAATTTTTTTTTTTTTTTAATTTTGGATACCAATAAATTTTTACCCGTAATTATTTTAAATCTCCCGCCATCGCTCAGCACCATACCAAATTTTCGAGGGGCCGACGATAGACGACGCTATGGCCGTACGGTTCAACGTGTAGAGCTACACGACTCAATCTCATGAGACGAATAACTCCATTTCATGAGCCTTACGACCTTAACTCATGAACCATAAGGGATGATCTTAGTGCAATAATATTCTGAAGCTTATTTTTATTGTTTTAGGCTTCATCCCCTGCGTATATGCACACCCTCGAGTCATTACCAGATAATCTCGAGGACAAACTTATCCTCAAAAGAATAATAGGTTGATCAACGGACACCTACCCGAAGGATGGCAACAATGGAGGATCAGAATCCTGGACGAGATTTGCTGGGCTTCCCCTTTGCAAGCGAACTAGACTCTCAGATTCTGAATCAAATTCGATTTGCCGTTCCAACTGTTGTTAAGTAAGGGCATTTTCACTTGACTGCACTTTAAGAGAAAAGCTTACAGGGATATAAAACTAAAACTTTTGAATTGGCCGCTATGCGTTGGTCTTATTATCCACGCATAACAGGATACATTATTCCATTTGTCCAGTAGCCACCTCTCACACCGTTTCATCCAAGAATATTAACAAAATTCGAAGCAAAAAACCTAAATACAGAGATTCAAACTCTAAGGGCTCATTCACAAGAAGACGATTCGTTTTTATTGATGAATCGTCTTCTTAACGATCCGTTTTTTTTTTTTGAAGTCGGCTATGCTTTTTAAATGCCCATGTTCACACGCATCACGAATCGTGAAAAATGTCGGACACGTCTTAAATCACGTATAGTCTTTTAAAAAACACGTTCATTAAAAAACACGAATCGTGATTTTTTTCTGACGGATTTGCTGATGCGCTCGCCCGCCCGCCTGCGCCCGCACATTTCAGTACATACGTTTGACTTGTAAACATGTGTTGCGGTGCCCTTCAATTATGTCAAAAAAGGAGAAAGAAAAATTGTTTGATCCACAAATAGATCGAGATATTTTGATTGCTTCTGTAAAAGACAGACTAGTTTCATGGAACAAATTTTTGGATGAATACAACGTGTCCTAGAAATCAACGTCAAGCCGAAAACGGGCAATAGGCCAAGTCGTGACAGTTATTAGAAAAATATTAAAAAAAAAATGTTGGTCATGTACTATTCAAATTTTATGGATTCAAAAATAAATCTCAAAAAGTGAAACCCTGTGATGATCTTTCAAGTCCTGTGACTACAAATATTAACTTTTCGTCCGTTTTTTTTTCAGTGACGTAACCATGAATAACCCTTCTGTAAATTACAGTTAAAAGTTAAAACATAACTACCTCAGTTTTAAACAAAATGTTAGATTTTTGCCCAACATTGAATTCAAAATGATTAATCACCCAACTTTAACCGCGTGTGTGTAAAATAAATGTACCGCTCCGTATCAGAAGGACAATCTAGTAAAATACCCTTGTGGGATAAATGACGTTAAAGTAAAACGACCTACTAGTAAAACGTCTGAAATTTTAAATAGTCATACTAGTAGAACGTCTGAAACATATAAACGGCATGTTGGGCAAAAGGACTTGCCTATGTTATAATGTACATTCAAGTGCACAAAGTAAAAATTAATTATATTTTATGGGTGTATTGTGTAAGAACTCCTCAGTCCACTAAAAGTACTCCAGACAAATACTCCTTTGTTGTCCTTATTATAAAAGTGACTCGCTTCATTTAGTACGTTCATTAATGATTTTTACAAACAGAGGATTGTTAAATTGAAACCGGAGAAAATCAGCTGTTTCAAACAAAGGCACAGGACAGGACCAATAATGCATTAGGGGTTGGAACAGGCGTAATAATGCTCAGCACTCGAGCGCTGGCTCGGGAGGAGGCACGGCTCCCTGTCGTTTCGGGTGACACAGGTGCTCTCGGGGCATGGTTGCTTCGGGAAGTACCTGTATCGCATAAACAGGGAGCCGGACGCTCGGTGTCACCACTGCGTCGACTGTCGGGAGGACACGGCGTGGCACACACTGGCAGAGTGTGCCGCTTGGGAGGAGCCGCGTCGTGCCCTCATCTCAGGAGTAGGCAGCGACCTGTCGTTACCGGTCGTTGTCGACTCGATGGTCGACAGCGAGGAGTCCTGAAACGCGGTGGCATCCTTCTGCGAAACAGTCATGTCGCAGAAGGAGGCTGCGGAGAGGGAGCGGGAGATTGCTTCCGCTAACCCGATCCGCAGCAGACGCACCGGGCGTCGGCGGAGGGCGGATAACGCCCTCTTCCAGCCCCCCTAAACGGGTCCTGGGGCGACAGATCTGGGGAAATCTGTCACCCCCTACTCCTTAGGACCCGAGATGGCGGCGCGTAGTGTTCCACGCGCGCCTCTCTATGACGTATGGGGGTAGTTTAACACCTCACTCCCCCCCTGTCGCGAGGTGGCCCACAGAGGTGGGCCGGCATTAGCCGGGGATCGCGGAAGTCACACTAGTTCCCGTGATCCCCGGTGCAAGGGAGAGACGGAACACCGGGGTGGTTTTAGTCAATAAAAGTCTGACAGACCCCTCCGCCCTCCCCGGGGCGGAGGACATCCATGAAGCTTTCCCCCCCGAAATAAAAAAAAAGGCGTTTTAATGCTAGAGTTGGACGAAAAACGGTTTGCCTTTATATGTTCATACATTGCGTAAAGAAGCCATGTCGCAAGAATTAAATTATAAACGCACGTTATTTGAGGGGCAAAAACGTAAGAAAAATGACCGTATCTTTGATAAAAAATACAAAAGAGGAGTAAAAAAATTAGAAGAAAATAAATATGTGCCATTAAGTTTTTAAAACGTGTTTCGCACTTTAAGCGCACTATTTTCGGGGACGATTGCTATACCCTCTGAAAATGTAAGACGATAAAAGCACGCATTTTAGTTGTCACATACCTATGAAAAATAGGTTTTGAGTTGTTATATTATTTAAAAAAAAATACTTGAAATTAAAATATTTTACTTATATGTTTGGTTTATTTTCTGCGTCAGTGTACCAGTCCTTTTGCCCAACATGCCGTTTATATATTTCAGACGTTCTACTAGTATGACTATTTAAAATTTCAGACGTTTTACTAGTAGGTCGTTTTATTTTAACGTCATTTACCCCACAAGGGCATTTTACTAGCTTGTCCTTCTGATACGGAGCGAAATGTACTACACTGTTTTGTTTGGCAAGTAACTTTAAAGGATGGCGCGTTTAGTCTGGATTCCAAAATGGTATGCCACTTACTAATTGCTTTTATTTATGAAGCAGGATTTCTGACAAGGTCGATTGAGACGAAGAGTGACGTTATTTGACTAGTGCGAGCGAGACAGATGGTGCCGCTACTTTGTTAAGTGTGAGCGAGATAGATAGTGACGCTACTTTTATGTAAGAGCGAGACGGATGGACACATCATTTCGTCTGTGTGAGTGAAACAGATAGAGACACCACTCTGGCGAAACAGGGATGCGTTAGGTAAATTGTGCAATACTGCAGTACGTTACGCTCTTTCGTTTATTACGAATCTTTCTGTATTTGTATTGACTGCGTATTTACAACTGTGTTACGCAAGCATAGCCGAGGCGAATCACTAGTATGCATCGCCCTGAATCCACATAACAACATAATTCGCAATATCTAGAAGCTGACGCAGCACACGTGCCTCGCGTAAAACGAAGCTGACACCGTTTCCGCGAGCCGCCGCCGATTTCAACGTGCGTGAGAACCGCACTTTTAAGTCAATCGTTGACTACATAATACATAATTAGTTATTAGCTAGAGTTTAAATTATAATTGTAATTTGGTCATTATTAATTAAACCTTATTAAATAAAATCGTTTTTTTTTTGCATCCTCTGCTGCCACCGAACTTGGCTTTGTTTATTGGAATTGATTTGCATTGTGATTTGGATTTATCTGCACTGTTTCTGACGACCCCGGACTTGTTTTAATCATAATCCCGTGTTTTGTGTAGTGTGTTATCATGCCATCTAGATACACCGCACAGGAATACGCCAACAGGCATCTCATTTATGGAGAATGCTTCTGCAATGCCAATGCTGCAGCAAGAATGTATCGTAAGAGATACCCAAATGCTGAGCGTTATCCCGATCATCAAGTATTTATTAGTGTGCATCGGTCATTATCAGAGGGTTGATTCCCTAGTCAAATGGTTAACAAGGGAAGACCCGTAATGCCCTACGAGGCCGAAGTCCTGCAAGCAGTTGAAGAAGACCCAAGTATCTCAGTACGTGGAATTCAACAGAGCATAGGAGTCCCCAAGGTTAAAGTTAAAGTTGGGTGATGTAATAATTTTGAATTCAATGTTGGGCAAAAATCTAACATTTTAATTATAACTGAGGTAGTTATGTTTTAACTTTTAACTGTAATTTACGTAAGGGTTATTCATGGTTACGTCACGGAAAAAAACTGACATAAAGTTAATATTTGTAGTCACAGGGCTTGAAAGATCATCTTGGTGTCACTTTTTGAGATTTATTTTTGAATCCATAAAATTTGAAAAGTACATGACCAAGATTTTTTTTTCTAATAACTGTCACAACTTGGCCTATTACCCGTTTTCGGCTTGATGTTGATTTTTGGGACACGTTTTATAGAGACAAAACTGCTAAAACAGCAGCATGGCGGGAAATATGTGTAATTTTAAAAGAAGATTTTGAAGAGATGAAACAAAAGGATCGACAGTTGTTTGGTAAGTTTTTTAATGCTATTTAACATACATTTAGTGAAATTTATTAACACAAATCTGTACTGGTATTCTATATTTTATCCTGCCATGGCAGTGATCAGTCTCCAGATAGAAACTATGACATAAATTCACTTCGCAATGAATTAGCAGATCCAACGCTTGGTGTACCTTCAGGGGGTACATTTTCAAAATTAAATTCTTTTTCAAATTCAATGCCCCCCTTTTCTCTAATCAAATTTTGGGGAAACAGTACAGGCTTTTTTCTCGTTTAAGATCCATGGGTCTATGAAAAATTCGCCACTTGCTCGCTAGAATGCCAAACGCACATTCAGCATATCTTATCGCTCTAGTTAAACGATAATTAAATATTCGTTTATCTCTATCAAGATGCGCTCCACCAAAAGGCCTTAATAAATGTGTATGTAAGCCAACCCCCTCGTCGCCTATGATTACGTAAGGAACTTTAACTTCAGAGTCAGTAAATAGAGGTCTTGGTTCAGGTATATACAGACGGCCTTCTGTCAACATTTTCCAAAATATTGATTCTTTAAATATTGATGAGTCGCACTCTTTTCCATAGGAACCTACACTGACGTAAAGGAATCGATAATCTGCATCTACGACTGCCAATAAACACTATTGACAAGAAATCTTTGTAGTTCACATATACTGAACCTCTGTTTGAGGGCTTTCGAAGACGAATATGCTTCCCGTCAACTGCTCCAAGGCAATGAGGGAAAATGGCTTTTACATTAAATCCACTTGCTATCTTTCCCACTCCTCTTGCTTATTGGGAAGGGTCATAAATTCTTCATATAAATTATTCCATATGCTTTGCGTCACTTCTGCTATGATGTTGGAAATGGTAGATTTTCCCACTCGATAACTAAAATGAAAATCTTCATAGGAAAGTCCTGACGCAAAATACCTAAAAATTGTACACTATATTAGTTAGGATGAAGAAGTCGTATTTTTATTCAGACTATGTCAGCTAACAGATGCAATTCCAAGAACTACAATTTCAAGAAGGTATTTAGAATGTTATTGTTACATATCCAGCCCGCTGGGAATGTTCAACACAGTCTATCAGGCGGAATGTGTGGGCATTATACAAGCGGCATACGCGATAGAAGCCAGGAGAGTCACAGACACCCACATACGTATACGCGGAATGTGTGGGCATTATACAAGCGGCATACGCGATAGAAGCCAGGAGAGTCACAGACACCCACATACGTATACTCTCCGACAGTGCTTCAGTTCTCCAATCCCTAGGGAAAAAATACATAACATCGAGCTTAATACTAGAATGTCACAATGCATTAGAACGAATAACAGTTTCTAACCACAACACTGTGACATTGCAATGGATAAAAGGACACAGCGGATCACTAGGTAACGATGCTGCTGACGAACTGGCCAGAAGGGCATCCAGCGCGCCGGCCTATGGACCCGAGCCCATCGTGCCCATCCCATTCAACCAGATACGCAGGTGGCTTCAGGACCACACCCACACACAAGCGGAGAGCTGGTGGACCTCGACACCAGGCTGCAGGCAGTCTAGGGAAGCAATGCTGTAGTGTATAAGTATTAATGTATAGCCTAAGCACGATTATTCATATATTAGTATTAAGTAGTAGTCGTAATAAACCATTCGTGGCGTACACGCGTGTTTTGATTGTCTTCCCGCAACCCACACACTTCATGGCGACCCTGCCATGCGCGAGCGCCGCGGCGTCGGGTTCCTACCTACCGTCGCCGGCTATCGCGTAGCGGGCCAATTGTGCAATTCAGCGGATTCCTGTGTGCCTCGGTGCACTGAATTAGATCGTTATAAATGTACTCTATATAAAAATGAAGACTACTTCGGGAACATTCAACACAACTAGCCACGTACTTAACCAGAAAAATGGGAAAACATATTCTAAAACCGAAGATAAGGAGGTGATCATTGCGCAAAATGCTTCGGGAGGAAGTAATACTACGGTTGAATCTCATATGCAGATAAGTAGGTAATATATTATTGGCGTCGGCCTTGACAATTATCGCGGCTGCAGCAATCATAATTATATGGAAAAAGCTGAAGGAGAAGCAGAAGAAATGGATCGGAAAGCATGTAGAAACCGAGTTAGTAACAAAAATGCGTTTGCGGTTGTCGGGAAGGCGAGAACGTGAAGAAGGAAATGGAAATGTGTAAACATCATATCAGTGAGCAGTGTAAAATGTAAAAGTGTAATTAATGAGTGAAAGAAAAAGCACAAAAAGCTAAACTAGTCTTGCAACATCCACTGTGGATATTACATAAACTTTTGCAGTCCCGTTAAAGAAGAACCTTATAATGAACAATTGAGTTTTAAAATAAGCCCCTATAATTATTATTTTTTAAATTCAGTGTGTTTGTATCTTACAGCAACTTACAGCCTGATTATATCGGAATGTCACAGGAAAAAAAAACATTTGGCATAAACCATAAACTACTCGTATAAGGACCAACCTACTAGGAACGTATTATTTTTAATTTGTTTAATCAAATCACGGAACTACTCAGAGTTGAAGGATGCGGTGCGTGCTGCTGAGGACGAGGAGCTGGGACAACCCACAACTTCCAACGGTATTTTCAACGCAAGGGAAAAGCCAGATAACAGGTATAATAATAATAATAATTTCAATAGAGGAGGACGGAATAATTATTATAATCAAGGTTCTCAGTATCGCGGAAATTATAGTACGGGTCAAAGATATAATAACAACAATTATCGTAAAAAGTATAATCGTAACCCCCGAGGTGAATATACACGCGGAAGAGGTACTCATTATTCAAACTTTGGAAATAACTATAATCCTTCTAAATATTATCGTGGTAGAAGTACTCGAGATAGATATAATCAACGAAAAATGTTTCCAGCCCAAGTGAGCGAGGACCCCCAAACAGAAAACGGTAAAACAGAGAACGAAAATCGGTTTTTTCGATCCTAAATCATATAACATTTTAACGTGTAACAAAAATTTTAGGTACGTTCATTTTAACATTAACAATCCCAGGGGTTCATGGTTACTTGACACTGGCGGGTCCATTTCCGTTGTTTCTAAGAAGGTATTATCGGAACACATTCCTTTGTATGAGGATAGAATTGTAATAAATGGTTTCGGTGGCAAAACCTATTCGCAAGGTTATGTTAATCTTACATTGCGTACTCAAAATATTACTTTTAATCACAAATTTTATTTGTTCAATAATTTACCATTCAAGTCCGATGGAATTCTAGGATTAGACTTTTTATCGAAATTTAATTCACATATTAACTTAGAAAATGATACATTAATTCTACATAACGAAAGCGAAAATATTATACCACTTTATGCGTCACCAACTATTTCACATAGTTACTTGACTATTCCTGCAAGAAGCGAGTCCATTCATTACATACAAGTAACGAATAATAAATTAAACTATGATTGTGCTGTATTACCAAAACAATTACAGGAAGATTTATTTTTGGCAGCGTTAATAGTAAAGCCAGTAAATAACGTTATCTCCATTAAAATATTAAATATTAAAGAAGAATCAGTTACTATACCAACTTTCCAACCTGAGATACATTCCTTAGACGATTACCAAATATGTCAGTTTAAAAAATGTAATTCAAACGCAGAGAGAGCTAATACCTTGTTAGGATTACTAAAAATTTATCACTTACACCCAGCTGAGCGTGGGACGATAGAAGCAATTTGTACAAAGTACAATGATATCTTTTACCTACCGGGTGATAAGCTTACAACTACTAAATCTTATGGACATAATATTTATTTAAAGCCGAATACAAGTCCTGTTTATACAAAACCGTATAGGTTGCCAAACAGTCAAAAACCAGAAATAAAAAAGCAGATTAAACAAATGTTACAGGATGACATTATAGAGGAAGCTCAAAGTGAGTGGTCGAGCCCAATTTTACTCGTGCCTAAAAAAATCTAATGACGACAACAAAAAATGGAGGTTAGTAATAGATTACCGTAAATTAAATGCAGTTATACAGGATGATAAATTCCCCTTACCGAATATCACTGATATTCTAGAGTCACTTTCAGGTGCCGTTTATTTTACGCATTTAGACCTTAGTCAGTCATATTACCAAGTGACCTTGAACCCAGAGTCAAGAAAACTAACTGCCTTTACAACAATACCAGATGAAACGGATGCCAATGGGACTTAAAACCAGTCCGAGCTCTTTTTCAAGGGTAATGACTATTGCCATGTCAGGTTTAACGTATGAGAAGTGTTTTATATACCTTGATGATCTTGTAATTTTTGGACGTAATTTTGAAAGTCACAATAAAAACTTGATAGATGTTTTCGAGAGACTTAGAAAAGTTAATCTAAAATTGAACCCCAATAAATGTAATTTTCTAAAAAAGGAGCTGTTGTATTTAGGTCACACGGTGTCAGCAGAAGGAATAAGTCCAGATAAAGCAAAAATAAAAGTTGTTGAAAATTACCCAACACCGAAAAGTACAGAAGAAGTAAAACGCTTTGTCGCATTTTGTAATTATTACAGAAAGTTTATTAAAAAATTCGCAGAAATAATCCTTTAAATTCCTTATGTCGTAAAGATATTCCTTTTATATGGTCTAACCAGTGCGAAAATTCATTTAAGTTAATGAAAAAAGCGTTAACATCACCACCCGTTTTACAATACCCAGACTTTTCAAATGAAAACGAGTTCATTTTACAAACTGATGCTTCAGGTATTGCTGTAGGAGCAGTCCTTTGTAATAAAGACATGCGACCAGTCGCTTATGCGAGTCGACCATTAAATAAAGCTGAAAAAAACTACCCAACTATACAGAAAGAGTTACTTGCGATAGTATGGGGAATAAAATATTTTAGGCCATATCTTCTAGGTAAGAAATTTACAATCATGACAGACCACAAACCATTGCTGTATTTATTTGGAATGAAAGATCCATCTAGCAGATTATTAAAGTTTCGGTTAACATTAGAAGAATACGATTATAACATTATATACATAAAAGGAAAAGAAAATGCCGTAGCAGACGCATTGTCTAGAATACCAATAAATTCCGATGAGTTAAAACGAATTAATGAGAAAATAATCAATGTACTGACTAGAGCACAGAAAAGGCAATTAGAACAGACAAAAGACAGAAATGCCACTCCAATCACCAATAATGACACAGACTATCGGCCTGATCAACCGAGAATCGTAGAATTATTGAGGATGCCGAGTAGTGCAGTAGAAATAATATTAGTAGAGGGAAAAGAGTTAAATAGGATTAGAAAACATGTGGGTATAGATGTAAAAACCGAGTGTTTTGCATTTTCCCAAAATAAGAAAGTATTATACATAAATCTTGATTTCAAGGAACAATACACGCGAGCCGTTTTTGTGGAGAAATGAACTCAATTGAGTAAAAATATAAATGTCGACGAAATATGTATAATAAAAGGAAATAATAACGCGTTATTCATAAAAGTTCTTTTATGAATAACGCAACTACTTACTTTTAATCTCTTCTATTAGTTCTAATAGAAGAGATTAAAAGTAAAGAGAAGTGGACCGGTCCACGGATATGTATTTTACGAGGAGTAGAAAAAATTGATAATGAAAGAGATAAGAGATTTATTATTAATGATTATCACTTACTACCAACCAGCGGTCACGCAGGCGTGCGAAGAATGATAAACAATATTAAGAGGAAATATTTCTGGCCAAGCATGGAAGCAGACGTCAAAGACTTTGTAAGCAAATGCGAAAAATGTCAAAAATCAAAATATTCGCGAAAAACCAAGGAGCCGATGGTAATAACCACCACAGCTTCATATGCTTTCGAAAAAGTGTTTTTAGATCTAGTTGGACCCTTAGATAAAGATATAGATGGTAATAATTATATACTTACGTTGCAGTGCGAATTAAGTAAATTTGTTGAGGCTTATCCTATTCAAAATAAGGAAACGGTCACTGTCGCAAAGGCATTTGTTAATCAATTTATTTTAAGATTCGGAATCCCAAAAACAATAGCCACAGATAAAGGCACAGAATTTATGTCATCTACTATGACTGAAGTCTGTACACTTTTAGGAATTGAAAAATTAAACTCAACTTCATATCACCACGAGTCAATCGGTTCACTCGAAAATACGCATAAACATTTAGGCTCATTCTTAAGAATACAATGCGATAATTTCCCTGAAACGGAGCCATTGGCTACCCTTTTGGTGTTTTACTTTTAATAACACTATACATTCTTCTACAAAATATGCCCCGTATGAATTAGTTTTTGGAAAACCCAGTAACATTCCGAGTAGAATAAGTAGTAGTATAGAACCTTTATATAACCCAGATAATTATAGTTTAGAATTAAGATATCGTTTACAAGTAGCACACAGAGATGCGCGAAATAATTTGTTTAAAAGTAAAGAGATACGAAAAACTATGTATGACATAAATGTAAACCAAGTGCGATATGACAAAGGTGATTTAATATTGTTAAAAAATGAAACTGCGAATAAACTGGATACCTTGTATAGTGGTCCATTTATTGTTATTGAAGATATGGAACCTAATGTAAAAAATATGAAAAACAATAAAGCAGAAATTGTACACAAAAACCGCACAAAATTGTTTAAAAAATAATGTATTACAAACTATATTACTAATTTCATATCCATAAACACTATTGTACTAGTAAGTAAAAAAAAAAAAACATTTTAATTTCTTTTATATTTTTTATTTTTTTTCTTGTACCCCAGTGGTGTAGTGTATAAGTATTAATGTATAGCCTAAGCACGGCAGGAATAATAGCTAACTTCTGGAGGGAGGTGGGCTGGCTGGAATAACCACCGATGGCCGCCATGGCTCATGCACAATGGTCCACTTAAAGGACTAAGTGCGGAAACCAAACCCAATAACATAGAACATAGAACATAGATGTTATTGTTATGAAAGCATTTTATAAAACCGTTCACACAATTTTATAACTGTATTACAATACATTAGAGTCAAAAATTATATGAACTAAATCTGTCAGCTGTTTGGGTCTGACTCTGAATAGAAATACAACTTTACGTAATATATATTACGTGGGAGCGTGTGGGGGTTGTGTGTGGGGTCTGTTGTATATATGTGTGTGTGGGGGCGTTGTGTGTGAGTGGATGGGGGGGCGTTGTGTGTGAGTGGGGGGGTGTATGTCTGTATGCAAACAGTTAGTACCTGCCAAATTTAAAATTAACATTTTTTTTTTCAGGAAGCTTTTTTTTTAAATCAAAATTTTTAAAGGAGGCTTTTATCCACAATGGCATGTCAGCCTCATCATAACTTAAACTTGTTCTAAGCTACACTCACCAATACAATATTTATTATTAATTAGGTTTGCTATCTCGGGTGAAGGTTGCGTTAAAACTTTTATATAGGGACCAATATCATATTCGTTTACTTTTATTCTGCTCAACAGTGTCTCTCTTTCCTTCTTTGTCTTAGCCCTTTAAGTGTTTTTGTATCTAAATATGCACAAAACATTTAAATGCATATTATACAGAATTCAAAAGTCGCACGAACGTACTCGTCGTGCCGTTTAAGAAATCAACGTCCAACAGAATAAGAAAGCAGTACGTCCCACCGCTTGAGGTATCTCTTTCTTGCCAATCACTGCAAAAGTTTAGACGCTTCGCGCCGAATCTTAGTAATGGTGGACGTTTATTGAAATTTTACCAAAAGTGGTAGTAAAAGTGGATAGACTGTTAATATTTAAGTGTCACATTATTTGAAAGGCATCTATTTATAACAGGGAAGTATTATTTTATAACAAAATTATGTTATTTCACGTATTATGAAGGAATAAAGTATTTGTATCTAAATAGATACTTTGCAACTTACCTCTATAAATTGTGTTTATTACACATGTATCCAAATAGATACTGGGCGGCTTTCGCAGTGATTAGAAACTTATTTGTTTGTCTCCAAAAAGATACAATGATACTTAAAGTTTGTTATAGAAAATGAAGCGAAATTCGAGGGTTTCAAGAATTTTAGCCCTAGTGCCTCCAGCTGACTCAGGGTCTGAGGATTCTAACTCATATTTAGACCTGCCTTCAAATGCTTCCGATATCCCTAACGAGATGATGGATATTTTTGAACAATCGGATAGCGGCGATGACTCTTTACCATCACTAACATCGCCTCAACAGTAATACTCACGGTTACCCGATGCACGCCGTGTCTGTTACGATCCTATCTTCACCTTCTCTTGTGTCAGTAAATCCTTCACCCGAAATAACACAAACGGTACAGTCGCCAATAACGCCAAATTCAATTTATTTCAATACTTGGGTCCTTTGATACCAATTCCATCCAGACTCCTACGCTCGCGCATAACAGAGGTTCAAAATGAAAACAATGGCTAGGATGAAGATCGCCCTGAGGACACGGTGGAGCATACGGTGGAGGTCTACCCTCCTTGGTCGGAGCACCGCTGTCCTCTTGGAGGTGATCGGCGGCGGCGATAGTACAGAGCGAGAGTGCATGGGCAGCCGTCGCCTCCTTCTGCGAAGCAGTAATGCTCGCAAAGAGCGAGTCAGCGCACGTGAGGCAGAGGTAAAGGTAGGTAGAGGTAGGTAGGAGAGTATATGCGCCCTCACGGCCTTAGTCACCGCAGGAGATGCCCTGGGCGTCGAGAATCCCAGGTTGATTCCCGGCTACCGTAGGCGCGGGCTTGCGGACGGCGAGTAATGGGTAGCTCGCTGTCCGGTAAGGACCAAGCCCGGATCGATGGCGCGTTGTATTCCACGCGCGCCTCAAAGAGATATCAGCACCAACTTTTGGGTCCGCAAGGACCGATACCTGCCAGGGGTGCAGGTTGTTCGAAAGAGATACCGTCGCCCCTGGCACACAGGCAACTGAGGTAACACGGGTGGGTTTTTAGTCAGTAAAAGTCTGACACGCCCTCCTGCGCCACCTAGAGCGGGAGAAGTTATTTGATGATTTCCCACCATTAAAAAAACTATGGCTAGTATATAAGTGCCATTGCAAAATGTTGAATGAAAATAAAGGGTTATTTCTTAAAGATTCTAAATTAAGTGTTTCGTACATGCTTTTACAAAAAGGAATAGTGGTCAGTAGAATGGAAACTAATTCAGTGAAAATGAAACAGCCCGTTGTGCCAAGGCCAAAAAGGATATCCGCACTGATGGCTTACGTCATATCCCTACTGTAGTAACGAAGGGTCGTTGCAGGAACTGCACAACAGGTTAGACAGTTATTAGTTGTCTGAAATGTGATACAAGGCTGTGTCTTACAGAAAAACGGAATTGTTTCCGTGAATTTCATATGAAATAGTCTATCACGGGTCAATAATTTAATTTAATTTACTTTTAACCTTTGATCTCATGGAAGTTCCTATTTAAGTTACCAATTTTATTTTTTTATATAATATTTTGTTAATATGTTTATAAGCCCTTTTGTGCAGTTTGTGCATTTTTAGATACGAAGTTCGTAATAACCTATTTTGTGTAACAGTGTTTTTGTATCTAAAAAGCTACAACCTGAAAACTCTTTTCTAGGTTCCTGAAAATTTATTTGTGTTTTAATTTTTGATTAAAGTATTAAAAAACATTCATTTGGTTTAGTTCTTTTTTTACTTAACCATCTTAATGCCTTTATGCTCCACAAAGAGTTAGTACACTCCATAAGTAGATGGTGAACATCTTCAACCGTTCCACATGTTTCACAATTGGGAGAATCCACTTTCCTCATCAAGTAACCAAACTTGCGGGATGGATAGTGACCAGAGCGTAGTCTATGAAGCAGAACAATATGATACCTACTCATTTCCTTGGTAGCAAACCACGGTATTCGAGGAGGCTGATACTGTATAGTTTTATACCAGATACCCTTTTCCTTACTTCTTTCATCCAAATACTCCTTAAACATATCATAACAAATTGTTTTGCAATTACATAATTTTTCTAAATAATTAGGTCAAGAATATTGTATAGTACATACAATATTCTTGACCTTGAGTAACTGCTAATTTTGCTAGTCTATCAGCCTCTTCATTACCTCTCAAACCTACATGAGATGGTACCCATTGCAATCTCAGCACTATGCCATTGTTCGTAAGATCTATAATCTTACTTAATATGGAGTAAGCTATCGAAATACAGGGTGTCTCAAAACGATCCAACTATTTCAAGAGTGAGCGAGAAGCAAACAAGGCGCGGCGGAGGGCTGGCGCGGGCGTCGTTTACTAGAGCGTTCCTTAAATTTTTAGTTGCCATCATGCCGTACACGGGAGAGCAACGCTCGTTTTGCGTGCGCGCGTATTTCGAGAACAATCGATCACTCATTCGAGTTCGACGGATGTATCGGTTACATTATCGACTGCGCAACATTGTGGAAACTCCAAGCAACGCAACAATCTTAGCTTGGATCCAGACATTCAATACTACTGGAAACACTATTGGCGAAATCCATCACGGCCGTCCAAGGACAGCAAGAACGCCTGGAAACATTCAGTCAGTTGCAGATTCTGTAAGCCGACAGCCTCGACTCAGCATTAGAAAGCGTGAGTCTCAGCTGGGATTATCAAGAGCGACAATTCACCGCATAATGCGATCTGATTTACACCTAAAGGCCTGTAAAATTCAGATTGTGCAAGCTCTTCATGAAAATGTTTACGTTACAAGATTGAATTTTGTGAATGTAATGTTAGAGAGATTTAACAATTTCAACAACATGTTCTTTAGCGATGAGGCACATTTTCATTTGGACGGATACGTCAATCGTCAAAATTGTCGTTTTTGGGGAGAAACGAATCCACAGACATTACATAAACGCCCGTTGCATAGCCCCAAAGTGACCGTGTGGGTCGCTATGTCTGCGAACTGCATTATCGGGCCGTACTTTTATGAAGATAACAGAGGACATGCACTGACTGTAACTTCTGCACGCTATGTCGACATGATACGCCATTTTTTCGGGTCTCAACTGCAACAATGTGAGCATTATAACCGGCTGACATGGTTTCAACAGGATGGGGCCACATCGCACACCACTAACAACTCTTTAGCTGCATTGCACGAGTTGTTCGGAGAAAAGGTGATTTCACGAAGAGGTGATATTGAATGGCCACCTCGGAGCCCTGACTTGACCCCACCTGATTTTTTCTTGTGGGGTTATCTTAAGAGCGTAGTCTACGAGAATAATCCACGAAATTAGACAGATTTAAGAAACAATATTGAAGAAAAAATCAGGAGTATTCCTCGACCACTTTGTGATGACCGGGGTTCTAAGTAAACTGAATATAGACAGAAAAACATAGGCAGTATCAATAAATTTACTTGACGGATGGTTCGCGTTTTTCTACAATCTAAATACAAACACCTTATTTATTAATCAACGGAAAACAAATGAAAGTAAATGACATAAACATAAAACAAATTATACAAAAAAAAAAACAAAATAAAAGCAAACAAAATATCAATATAAAAAGCAAAAAGACAATCTTCCGGCTGGAATCGAACCCGGTGATACGTATTGTTAATACGGATGTATGCCCCGAGACCAACCGGTCTTTTGAATACCGTGGCGAATATGTCGATCACTGTTTCGCTATGAAACAAGATTATGCAGCTTCATCAATTCAAGCCGGACCTTAATCCACAACGGATACTTAGGTGTCTGAACGATAAGGGCGTTTCCGCAAGCTGAGGACAAAATAAGAACAGTCAGCCTTGCAAAACACCTCCAATTATCCAACCTACACTTCGTTAAATAGACGCAAACACTTACCCCGTTACTTCCCTTACTCGCACACAAATTCACAATATCGCACCAATGACAACACGTATGTTTATTCTGTAGTAATATCCAAATAATGATGGCTTTGATTTACAGAATTTAAGCAAATAATCACGGAGCAACCGATAGTTTTCTGTCTTTCACTCATTGACATTACCTCCGTTTAATTATTTTTCCTCTACCGTCACCTGTCCGTTGTCGAATTAAGTTATTAAAACTATTGTGGCGAGACTAGTAACGCCATCTAGTATTGGAGTCGAGAACGAAAGTATCGATTATTACAACTTCTTCAAAAAGTTTTTGAAAGTGTACGCAAACGGTTTGAGGAGTGCCGTCAACGACGGCGAGTAATGGGTAGCTCGCTGTCCGGTAAGGACCATGCCCGGGTCGACGGCGCGTTGTGTTCCACGCGCGCCTCAAAGAGATGTCCACACCAACTGGTGGGGCCCGCAAGGTCCGATGCCTGCCTGGGGTGCGGGTTGTTCGAAAGAGATACCGCGGCCCCTGGCACACAGACAACTGAGGGAACACGGGTGGGTTTTAGTCAGTAAAAGTCTGACACGCCCTACCGCTCCACCCAGAGCGGGAGAAGTCATTTGATGATTTCCCAACCCGAAAAAAAAAACAACCATATATGATAAATACTAAATATGCCTAAAATATTTTTTATGCGACAATGCTTGCGGCGGCTTCACAAAGGCAGGCAATTCAAACAGAAAAATGAATCGTTAAATCTGTTACATAGAGTTCATTATTAGTTGGAGGTGCCCCTTTCTATGAAAATATTGAACCGAATTAAGATCTTATTGTTATAATTTTAACCGCGAAATTCGGTTGTGCATTCTTGTAAAGGCCGGTCGAACACGAGACAATAAGAATAATTTTAGTAAACTGCGGACCTACTTACCTAGTTTGGTGTAATTTATATTTTTACCCTTTACTGTTAAGAAATAAAGTCTGAATTCGCTTTTCATATTTTTACACACATTACACACGCATAAATCCATTGACCGCAAGGAAGCGTTACTTCGAGTTCTCATTATTTCACATAAAAACAACAAATTTAATTTTTCGTGATTTTTTTTTTGTTATTTATTGGAAAAAAATAGTCCCAATCGATTCGAGTTCGATGATTGAGTTCATGGCTTTCGGTTCCAGAACGACCTAAAATTAACCGTGTATAGGAAGCACATGCACGAATATGCTCAGGATGCTATGTCATATGTTAGGCATTATGGCCGCCCAGACTTATTTGTTACATTCACATGTAACCCAAATTGATCCGAAATCAAGAGGCAATTGCTACATAGCCAAACACCAGTTGTTAGACATGACATAATTGCCAGAGTTTTTAAACAAAAATTAAAATCTCTGATGAATTTCTTAATAAAGCATTGTGTGTATGGCCGAGTCCGTTGTTGGATGTACTCTGTAGAATGGCAAAAGCGTGGATTGCCACATGCGCACATTTTACTCTGGTTAGTGGACAAAATAAGGCCAGATGAGATTGATTCCATAATTTCAGCTGAAATTCCAGATGAAACAGTTGACCCAAAATTGCATGCAGTAGTTACCAAACACATGATACATGGACCTTGCGGACTTTTCAACTACAATTCACCCTGTATGGTCGACGGCAAGTGTTCCAAGCTATACCCAAGAGACCTGCTTGCTGAAACCATAACGGGAAATGATGGATACCCATTGTATCGTCGGCGATCAGTTGCGGACAATGGGCAATCGGTAGTTGTGAAGGTAAGAGGACAAAATGTTGATGTAGACAATCGTTGGATTGTGCCATACTCGCCAATATTGTCCAAAGCTTTTGAGACTCACATCAATGTGGAATATTGTAACTCTGTAAAGTCGATAAAGTACATATGTAAATATGTTAACAAAGGCAGCGATATGGCTGTCTTCGCTGTAACCAATGCAAATGATGAAATATCACATTACCAGATGGGGCGCTATGTAAGTAGCAACGAAGCAATTTGGCGTATATTTTCATTTGCGATCCATGAAAGATACCCTACAGTAGTCCATTTGGCGGTCCATTTAGAAAATGGTCAACGAGTTTATTTTAATGAATCGAACGCGGCAGACAGAGCGGCACGTCCACCATCGACAACATTAACAAGTTTCTTCACAGTCTGTCAAACTGATGATTTTGCTCGCACTTTGCTGTATGCTGACATGCCACGCTATTACATATGGAATGCATCATCGAAATCGTTTGAGCGTCGAAAACAAGGAACACCAGTTGAAGGACATCCAAATGTATTTGCTTCAGACGCTCTGGGTCGCATCTACACAGTACATCCAAATAACGATTAATGTTATTATTTGCGATTGTTGTTGGTGAATGTTCGTGGACCGACATCGTTCAAACAACTGAGAACAGTTAATGGACAGCTGTGTGCGACTTACCGTGAGGCATGCCAACTATTACATTTACTTGAGAACGATTCGCACTGGGATGATACGCTCAAGGATTCCGTAATATCTTCATCGCCGCATCAAATTCGTACATTGTTTGCGATTATCATATCGACATGTTTCCCCTCGAATCCAAAAGATTTGTGGGTTAAGTATAGAGATGACATGTCTGAGGATGTTTTGCATCGTGTTCGCCGTGAAACTTTGAATCCTACACTACAAATGACTGAAGAAATTTACAAGGAGACATTGATCATGATAGAAGATATGTGTTTATTGATAGCAAATAAAGTATTGTCGTGTTTGGGAATGACAGCACCCAATCGTCATATGCACGATGCATTAAACCACGAGTTGCAAAGGGAACAACAGTACGACATTGAAGCATTGGCCGAAACAGTTCGTACAATTGTTCCACAATTAAATCAACAACAAAGAATTGCGTACGACACTTTGATAGAAGCTGTGAACAGTGGATCTGGTGGAATTTATTTCCTTG